>OZ023279.1:1912262-6912262 GCA_964007245.1 Hypomecis atomaria | reverse complement strand
GTTTTTCGCAATTCCATTTTTTAATAATGGTAACAGGTAGATGCTTGAAATATTCACAGAATATTATATTCACTTCAATAATAAATAATTAAATTAAAATAAAATCAAAAATTTTTTTTGCGGGGCTCCCATACAGTATTGACCCTTCGAGTCCGACTCGTACTTGGCCGATTATTTCAAACTTCTTAGTACTTAATCGAAAAAAGTGACTCGCGAAAAATACAAGTATGTATACGACCATAATTATTTTTCGCAAAAAACACAACACCGACTTCCACCGGTACAGAATTCGAATAGTTTGCACGAATCGATGTTACATCCATGTACATTATTATTGATTTCTCAAAAACGGATCAGCCAATTTCGATAAATTTTAAATTGGACCACCTTGGAAGTATTTATTTGAACTGAAAAAGATTGTTTTAAATCGGTTTACAATTGGCGAAAATTTCGATGAACACACACAACAACATACAAACGAACGTCGTACCTCCTCTTTTTTGGAAGTCGGTAAAAAATCTATGCGATTATGTGACTATATTTCAATCTTACGTTACCACAAATCGTCGCTAACGATCAACTAACGATTCAAAAATCTATATAAGGAGTTTGAAGGCGCGAGTAAATTTATCTTCTATCTGAGACTTAAAAATACATGTGTACAAATGTTCAAAAATATTGTCAGTCCCCCAGACCATCTTTGTCATAAATATACGCTGTCGTAATCTTCTAATTTAGACCTAATTCTTATAAGGCTACGTATCGACGAATGACTTAACTACCACTTGAGTCATCACACAAAAACTCACAATGACCAACTGACCGAACTATCAAAACAAGCTAGTAGTAATATTATGCATGATCTATGACTAATGCCTTTGTTGTAACACTATTTGTAATATTTGTATGTACTTGTAATAACTATGGTTTGTATTCAGTACATGCCGTGTGAACCAGTTGCTTGGGTCGGTAAAAAATGAGGAAGGATTATGTGTATCGTGACGATAATTTTGAGTAAATAGAGGGAATAGTATTGGGCTAAGTATTGGGCCTTGAGCAAGACCTGTACTTAACAGACGATTTTATTATCATAGTTAATTCAAGAAATGAGAATCCTAAGCTATTTTCTTACTTTATTTTTTTATCGTATTCATCATTTTGACTCAATATCTTGTCTTTAATCAATTCTGAAGAATCAGTAAGTAAATGTTCGCTTCAATAGATTTTACAGGACAGTATTTCAATCGATCCTGCGTTCTTGATGAGGTCTCATCTTCATGAAAAAAAAAGTCCTAAGGTCGACATTTCACAATGAAGATTTGATATAAGTAATAAGGATTGAAAATCTAGGCCTTGGGTTCAGCCAGTCTCAATTTATTCTTATTCTATGTTATTCTTATTATAGGTAGTCATTCAGCAAAAAAAACATCGGGTTGCACTCCGGGAGAAAGAAGTGAAAACTTGAACATTAACGTTGTGCATTTTTTAATATTTTGGAATGATTAGGGAATAATTTCGCACGAATTGCATTATTTATAAGTATAAAAGTATTATCATTTATGTGGTAAAATACAATACGTTAATAAAGAAGTTTTAACTTAAAAAAAATGTTACGCTAAGCATTAAGTGCAGTACTGTAAGTTACATTTTCTGTCTATAAACAATTTGAAATTTGCCAGAATTTACGTACTGTTTGGAAACTATGAGTAGGTACCTACTGAGCACGAGTCAAAACCCTATCTATGTTACAGCCGATAATTTAGTACGTATTGATATTCAAATTACATGTTTGTTTACGTCATCACCCATGTACTAAGTGACATCGCTAACGGCTAGATACTTCAGTGATGTTCCTGATACGGCTTTTGCTGTACGGTTTTTACGGTTACGGTCCTTTTAAAGCTGTATTTTCATCCAATTTTCGTACGAAAATTTCGTGGACTTATCTGATAATACTTTTTCTTAATCACTCATTTCTGGACTTAGGCCTCCCTATCGGCTATCCGTTCTACGAACTGTGTGCCCTACCCACTGCTACTTATCCGCTGAGCTATGTCGGCTATAGGTCGAATCATACAATTTAACTTAGCGACTGTGATGTTAGCTACGAGCTGCGGATAGCCCAATCCTGACTGAAGATCACTAGCCGTCTTACCACAAAAATTTTACGCTCGCTTTAGACAATGTTTAACAATACGAATTGCACGGTTAAACAGTGTTTAAAGCGTGTTTAAATCTTTTGTGGTAAGGCAGTAAACGTCTGCGCGAGGATTGGGTTAACGTTACAGCCGCCAAGTTGCGTGATTCGACCTATACTTTGGTAATATTGACGTCAGCGTTTGTGACTGTATCAAAACGTTCGTTTGCAATAAATCTTAATGTTTATGTATTGACGGTCTGTCGAATATGGAGATGTCACCTTCGATTCACCTATTTTGTTGGAGTTCACGCAGGCCAGTGTACTTGTCGGTAAAATTTGTTTGCGTGACGAATCAGTATGTTGTTTTGTATGGCGTAATGGACCTTCTGACCAGTAGCATTACGAAATCTACTAATACTGAGAAGATAAGTTGGCGTAGGTACTTTGGTTTGTATTAGATATGAATGTAATAGACAAAGAGATAGTAATGCACCTACTGTATTGTACCAGCCCTTTTAATAGTCCACTGCAGGACGTAGGGCTACCCGCACAGGGTGATAGAGCCATTATATCCACCACGCTGGCCCAGTGCGGGTTGGTGGATTCACATACGCCATCGAATTTTTTCTACGGACGTATGCAGGTTACCTCACGATGTTTTCCTTCACCGATAAACAGTGGTGTGAAAATCCGTACATAAATTCCAAGGGATTCATTCGTACGCGACCGGAATTTTAACCCAAGCCCTCACTATTGTAAGGCGTTAAGATAAGGTGTCATTACCACTAGACTACCGTGGCTATTATAGACAATAATGGAAGAGGCTGAATTTAAATCGTAATTAAAAAATGAGGTTTTTGGTCAATATTCTCAAGCCTCGACTTGTGTTATTAACAAGCTTTTAAAACTAAATAAGTAAATAAATGAAATGTCAAGTGTAAATGTGGTGAGCAATTAAGATCACATGAATTTGTCCGTACAAAAAATTCGATAGCATAAGTATGTTTGTGAATACCTCAACCCGCACTAGGGCAGCGTGGTGTGTACGGCCCAATCGTTTTTCGTTGAGTTCATAGGTATGCATATGAGCAGCACTTTGATAATGCAAACCGATCATGTCGAATTGACCCTTATTTGTAACTGCCTGTGAATTTCCGACCACATAGAGGACCGTAAACTAATGCATGGAATTTTCTGGATGAGTTATCACATCACTGCGCGCATAACAAGGAGGCTCTAGCTGTTCAATTGATTTCACTGGAATGGCACTATGTAGCACAGATTATGGATGCACAGACTTGAAGATTCTGTAGGGTCATTGAGCGATCCGATGTTCTTATAAAATCCAGACCTGCGAGAAACCCGCAAACCACAGTATGCAAAAAATATGAGAAGAAATTTGACAATAAAAAGATACGTGTTGCCGTTTTTGATGGCCAATGTTTTAAAAGACGATGCTTTAAGAAAATAAACCATGTAAATCTAAACATACAACATACTTATTCGTTTTTCACGATGACGTTTATGTGGATTATTGTCACAAAAAAAAAATTATTTATCTTGTAAAGTACTATCATTTACGTGGTAAAATACAATGTCATACACGCACACTCGCGCAAGCGCCGTCTTACGAATTTTCGATCAGGTCTCGTGTCCTGACGCGAGTTTAACATTTTTTACCTGTCCCAAAAAGTGCACAACGTCGGTAAAGAAGTTTTCACTTCAAAATATCTACCTATGGGTTTGTCAAAAAAGTTTATCATTTCTTGTCCATTTGACTTTCTTGGCTTTAGGGTGATGAAGCTCGCCGCGGAGGAGTGCGCAAGCGTGCCCGTAGCCCCGACACATAACGCAGTGGCGGAAACACCCCAGGTTTTTAGTGGGTATGCCACTGACTAGCGGTGGAGACTCCCACATAACCACCGGCCTCCCCAAGTTTGGTGGTATCCATAAAGGATTTTCCTGGGTCAAAAAAAAAAAGGGTGATGAAGCTCGCCGCCCGCGCAATACACGCCTCCCCGCCGTGACTAATGTTTTAGCGTCGCATTTTTGTCTGCTATATGTTGTATTTGTTCTGTAATTACGCGATATTGATCGGTTTTAAACAATAAAAGTGTGCTATTGACTCACAGACAGTTGTTTTTTGTGATAAGAACCCAAAAGAGCCAGTCGGGCTGTTAAAACTGGCATTACTTCACATTGTGAAATTACGATATTGACATTATGTTTTTGTATAGAGCCAAGTCTCTGCAACTATTCTTATCAGTAAAGTTTACAGACGAGCATTGTAAGCTAATGGAGCCAAAATAAATGCCGTAACAATTGTTAATGCATAATGCATACGTGCTTAATCTTTTATTACTACACAAAGCTATTTTGTTCAATATAAACTATTTACTAGGGTGTCGTAAAATAACAGCAAATGTTGATCTATTCAATATTGCCTCTACATTTTAGTCTTATACCTATTTATGTTTAATGTAGTGCAAATATAATAAAAATATAAGGATTTGCGGATGCATCATCATAATGTTTGAGTACAATTGTACAATACAAAATTTTAATTAAAACACACAAAATTTAATTTAATTGTTTGTTGCCTGGGTCTGTTTTCCCGCTAAAGTACGACGTGGGTGTCTTCAAATCCCGAGTAAATAGGTATCTTCTAGGTAAGCGTGCTACATCCTAGACCGCATATCTGCTCAACATCAGGCAGTATGTAGTCAAACGCAAACCTATATAGAATAAAAAAAAAAAAAAAAAAAAAATACAATATTAGTATTATAGACTTCATAAGGAAAAATAATGTATTGAAAAATTGATTTTACGTTCTAAAGCCCATAGTATTTGGAGAAATGACATTTTTCCAAGCTATAGCATTATATGTACCAATGTCATATTAACAATGAATTAACATATTGTTCGGTCCCAATGATTGGTACTAGTGGACCCTACGTTTTCTTACTCGTAGTCCATGTTTTGTCAATGTTAGAACCCTCAGGGTTTTCGAATACTGCTTGCAAGCATTCCCGTACACACGAAGCTTTTCTTATCGTCATAATCCTAGTTCATCTTAGCAGACTTTGACCTGTGATCTTCCCAACTTTCAAATTGACCGTCTGGAGACAGCTGTTTAGTAGATTCTCATTTCTTTTGCTGACCCTTTCATATACCTAATGCATTTGTTTCGCACTTTCGATCATGACAGAATTATAATTAGAATCATGGTCACAGCCAAGTATCTCATTCTAGCTCAGTGCATGCGCCGGCGCATCTCATTCAATTATTCTTATCTAATCGTGCTCAATGTCACAAGTCACTGTGCCATAGTTGTAGTGTGCTCCTTTGATGATTTAGTCTATACTAGTTTCATTACTAGCTAAGCCTCACGGTTTGTCCTATACGGAGAGTTGCGTTCCAAGGTGCGGGAATTTTCAGAGGTTTTACTTTAAATACATAAACAGGAATCACTCACGTATTGGTTTAGTCTGTACAGTGGTCCGACCATCGACTTGATTTTTTTTTGTTGGTTTTAAGGATAAAGATACTAAGTTTGCTTTAAGAGTACTCGCGCTAGTACTAGTTTGTTTTTACCAAGAATTTTTTGTTTGTCATGATTTATCTATTTCTCGTATATTTTTTTGCTATTGTCCATATCATCAAAATCCTTAAACTAATCTTATTTTAATACAACAAGTTGAACTTAATTTATTTAATATAAAATATAGGTACCTAATGTAATTGAACTACATGTCATAGACATAGACTTAGACATAGAACATATACTTTCGAGCTTATAGCTAAGCATCTTAGCATGATAAAAAATTCTACAAAACTACATAATAACATACTTTTTTTGTGTCAAATCTGTGTGGTATTCTGTAAAGGCGGTGTATTTTATTGTTCTACGCTTTGATGGATGACCTTATGTTGGTATTTCGAAACATTCATATCATTAACGGGGAGAGGAAGTAGCGTAATGCGATAAAGAGCGGTTATAATGGGAATCTAAATAGGTATATTACTGCAGTATACCTACATTGTATGCTTAGTTGAAGTATTCATCATCATCATTTTGACTGCCTCGGTGGCTCAGTGGTTAGTGACAATAGTGACACTGGCTTCTGGATCAAAGAGGCGTGGGTAATAATAAATAAATATAATAATAATAAATAATTATTCATTTAATAATTCAGTAATGAACATAGGTGTTTGCTCTGTGTCTGGGTGTTATTTAGCTACTATCTACATAAGTATGTATTTAAAAATATGTATATGTAGTATATCAGTCTCTGGCAGCCCTAATATTTATTTCTATTATTTATTTATTTAAAGGTGCTTGCAGAGCATAAGCCTCCTCCTTTTTTCCCCAAATTTTTCATCCCCGACGCAAAAACGACAAATCATGACTGATCAATTTGGTAATAAAACTAAAGTTAACGTTCTGTTATTGAAAAAATGACGGATTAATATAGGTAGTTGACGGATTAACTATAAAATTTGAAGGTGTTTTAGAAACACGTGAAATAACTTCTCATATCCCATACACGGTAACATTTTTTTCTTGCTGATTAATCAATAGATATTGTCAATAATTATTTTTCGCAAAAAATGCTAATACCGCCTTCTATCGTGTACAAAATTCGAATAGTTTACATTATTGTTGATTTTTCCAAAAAAGGCTTAGCCGATTTCTTTAAAATTTAAATGGGACCACCAATCGGGCAAAGAGAATGGTCTCAGGAGTATACCCTTTCGAACTAAAATAGACATTTTCGATTCGGTTAATACCTAATTGGCGAAATTATCGATGAACATACACAAAAAGAAATACATACAGACGAACATAGAACCTCCTCCTTTTTCGGAAGTCGGTTAAAACGTGGTTTTGATCGGAGGCTATTCTGGACCCACATTATATATTACATAATGTATTCACTGTGTTTAGTATATATATACGATACGGGATCCATTGTTTTTCTTACTATCATTTACGTGAATTCTCTTTCGAACCTCCATATATCGTACACCATCGAATGGACTGCAGTATTATCAGTGTTTTTACACTGTAGTTTCCACTTGTGTGCTTAAATAATGTTTTGTTTTCCTTATTAACAATATCGATTTTCCTGTTTTGAACTCTTTTTGTAAGTTAATTATTTTTTAATCGATTTCCTAAGAATGAGGTGATACCCCTCTAATTTTAATTGGTAGATGATAATCGATTGATCGATAAATAGAATTAACAAAAAACGGAAAAGTTTAATTACTTTTTCGTGTCAAGTATATGTGACGCGGTTCCATATGGAATCTGGAATTTTGAAACTGAAAAAGAAAAAATGATCTCGAGACATATTCCATCTAATTTTTTAACCTTTATCCTACTAACATTATAGATGCGAAAAATTGTATGTATGTTTGTTACTCTTTCACGCAAAAACTTTGCAATGCTTATACAGCAGAATAATATATAGGCTATAATTTATAAAGATATTGCGTGAAACGAAATTCGCCGGGTCAGCTTGTATCTCTATATATTGTAATGTTTGGGTAAAACATCCTTGATTGTAATATCTGTGAGTGTGAATCATTATAGAGTGTATCTATTTTTGTCAAATTCTTTTCATCACCAAAACAAGTCGAGCAAAATATTATAATATCTTTCTCAGTTTGGCTCATTTTAGCACCCAGCTGTGACGATTCGAACCAAACATGCGTGTAGCCAGTCCCTCCGTAAGAAATCCATGTTGAAAAGTTCCCAGAAACGCTTCGTTTAATTAGAAAATAACTCTTATTTATACGTTCGCCGTAAAGGGCGATGATCAAGCTTGTCATTTGTCATTCTGTCTTAGGCCGGTGTGGTAAATCTTGTTTATGCGAGTTACGTCATTCTAGTCTTCGTATGGTTCCGCATGATCATTATATTTGCCTCTATCGTGTAGAGTTTGAGCATCGGCCTCTCTTATAGGGTAGTGTACGTAGTGTATATGGCATAATCACTCTTCGTAGGTAAGCTTATTCAGAAATAGAAATACAGAAATTTATTTGCAACGAAAATAAGAGGTACAATACATAAACAACAAAACAAACCATAAAACACAAAAAAACAACATTATTACACCTTAATACCCTTGTCACAAAACTGGTCCCAACTCAGCGTAATGCTGGTTGCGCTTACGAGCAACCAGCGCTGGTAATCTTTTGGAACCAGCAAGTGACACTACTGATGGTAAGCGACGTTGTGGTCAAAGATAAAGCACTTAGAAAATACCTATCCACTCTGATATTTCTTAAGAAACAGGCAAGCAGGAAGACTGTTCCATTCCCTGGCTTCTATGATAAATATAGTATGAATTGCACTTCGATGTGTTGTTGAAATGTAAACAATGAATAAATGATAATGAAATCCGAATTTTACCAAATTACCGACGCATCCCTGCGTATTAGCAAGTTGGTGGCAGTGGATATTGGGGCAGGGCACAGAACTGATGATTGATGAACTCGTAAAATTGTCAGATGGAGATCACCCACAAAGTGGAGAGAACGTCTGATTAAAACAGCAAGATTGCACTGAATGATTTTTCTAACAGTATTGTACAGGATGCCCGTGGTGGGTAAGCCTATGTTCGGACTATTAGAAGGCCGATACCGGCATAGAACCGATCCTATTGGAAATCCATAACAGGCCTATGGACAAACTACAACTGATGATGTTATAGAACATGTTTGTGGATATAGTATCTTTTTTTTATCGGGCAAAAGTGCCTTTATTAACTACAACAAAACTACATTACTACTACATAAAAAGCCTTGGACCATCCACAGACCTTTGAAGGTCTAAAGATAATCCAAATGCTCAAACCCACTGCCAGTTTGCAGCGTGCCCAGCATCGCCACGCTGAATGGCAATGCTTATGCGTTGAGCCAAATAAACACCAGCATTTTGGTCACGCGTCGCGTCCACCAGACGCTCAGAAATCAGTATCTTTTGATCTACATATGTAGCTGAGATGGCGCTCTGACAACTGACAGTTTCAGTAATTTCAATATCTCAGAGTATATCTCTATAGATTCAGCTTTCTATCAATGCACGAGTAACCTTGCCCAGGTTGTTTTGGCTGGTTGCCATTGTTCGCAGTCACAGATTATCGTCTCTAGATCCCGCTTTATGAGATTTCTGTTTCGATCAAAAAGCAGTAGAGTTTTAAGGAAAAGTAGTTACCTATAAGGCTAACTTATAGTCAAGATGAGCAACGTTAAAGTCGTCAACTTTTGTGCAGTCGAATGATGAGATAATAAAACCGCTTGATTTTAATTAACTACCTACGGTTGAACATAACACCATGTCAACGACATTCAGAATTTCTAGCACTTTCAAATCTCTTCCTCGCAGCTTAAATTGCTTTTCTCACCTTTAAATAGCTTGTATAAGCCGAATCAAATTTGTTGGCAGCTGTGGAGTTAGCTGCAAGTTGCGCAAAACACAATCCTGACTTTTAACATTCTCATTGATTATAAAAAGAAACATTCAGTGCAATCTTGTTGTTTTGTTACAGGTTTAATTATTTTTTATTATTTTAAACGGATTAATTAAAATTCTGTTTCAGGTTCATTCATATTTTGTAAACATACCTAAGCCTAACTTTTCTGACCTAACCTTAGCCTAACCATAGTCGAACCATGATACAGTTTGATGATTAATTACTAATTTTGTTTGTGATTTAATTTGGATTTTGAAAAGTACCCTTAACTTATAACTTATAATATTTATTCAAAACAAGAACTTGCTGCTTTAATCAAATGTTCTCTCTACTTCGTGGATGGACAGCTATGTTAAACGATGTGTGATCTCCATCGGACAATTTTACGAGTTCATCGTCGTATACGTCGGTAATTTGGTAAAATTCGGATTTTATTCTCATTAATTCATTGTTTACATTTCAATAACACATCGAAATGCAATACTATATTTATTATAGAAGCCAGTGAATGGAACAGTCTTCCTGCTTACCTGTTCCCTAAGAGATTGCGAGGATTGGGTTTCGCGCAGCTTGTAGCTAACTTCACATCCGCCAAGAAGTTTAATTCGGCATATTCTAAACTAAATCTTTGTTTGTCCTGAATTTGGATATAATTAATAGGGCGATCAATTGAAAACCTTTGCTGCTTTGGTAACAGCTGTAGGTAATTCATATATTAACTACGGAATATATAGGGGATAATCTGTGGTGTTGGTTCATCAACAGGTTGCGGTGAACCTTTCGAGTGCGGTATCACGGACGGCCGAAAATACTCTTGTTGACAATAATAATTACGAGTATGTCCTAAAATAATATTTTAGATGAGCAATCCTGATATTTGTAACATCATGTCTTTGAATATTTTAGTAGGGATTAAGCTTATTGATAGTTGTTTTTTATAAAAGTAAAACTCATCTCTAAATTAGTAATAATTGGCCAAGTGCGAGTTGGACTCGCGCTCGAAGGGTTCCGCACCGTTTTAATTTATTAATTATTTTTGAAAGGAATATGCCGCTTAATATTTCAAACATCTTCCTGTTGCCGTTATTACGAGTAATATCGAGCAAAATAATCACGTTACTTGTATGGGGGCTTCCCTTTAACATTTATTTTATTTAAATTAATCCATTTATTTTTAAAGTGCATATTTAACTAAATATTCTGTGAATATTTCAAGCATCTACCAGTCACCGTTATTAATATCGAGCGAAAAACGTCTAGAAATTCAGGTTTTCTGTAATTTCTGTATTTTCTGATTTTAGTATTTGTTGTTATAGCGGCAACAAAAATACATCATCTGTGAAAATGTGAAATTTCAACGTTCTAGCTATCACTGTTCATGAGATATAGCCTGGTGACAGACAGACGGACGGCGGAGTCTTAGCAATACTCGTAGAGTCCCGTTTTTACCCTTTGGGTACGGAATCCTAAAAAGAATGATTCGAGCTTTGTACGAGCCTTTTTTAGTGCTCACAGTGTAGTTTGGCTGGGTGTTTATTTAGTAATCACCAAAGTTAACCATCGTTCGGCACGGTCAGTCTATAGATGAGTGATTGCGGGTGGCATTTTCCAGCTGAGCTACCGATACCGTGGCTCGGATGAACCTTTAAATAGGAGGTCCCTGTTGTTTTAATCGCTAACCCATGTCAGAGGCCTTCAAGCTTCAACTCTGATATTATACCGGGGTTTGCCATCTAGCTTACACGAACTTAATAGGTCCAATTATGAAGGCGCCATCATAAATTTAATAGCATCGAAAAAGTGTTCTCTCTATCGAACACCCAAAGTGAAAAAGAAACAGAAATATTCTAAATTGCTAATTTAACTACTATTGCGCTTCCATTAGCCTATTATCGGCTGATTTTTGATTTACATCAGCGACAGTTCTGCGTGTACTGTACTGTACCAGCCTTTTTAATAGTCCACTGCAGGACGTAGACCTACCCACGAAGGGTGAATGGGCCAAAACCACCACGCCGGCCCAGTGCGGGTTGGTGGATTCACATACGCCATCGAATCTCTTCTACGGACGTATGCAGGTTGCCTCACGATGTTTTCCTTCACCGAAAAGCCAGTGGTGTGAAATTCCGTACATAAGTTCCAAAGAAACTCATTGGTACGGGACCAGCGTTACAACCACTAGATCACCACGGCTAACGGTTCTGCGTGTACCTAAATCAAACATCGAAAATTCTATTTGTATTTGAATTGCACAGAAAGCGTTGTCGGCTAACAATAGATGGCAGATATCGCGAGCTGGTATATAATTATCGTTCCGCTCTGCCTGCCCTGAGGGTCCGGCAGGAAGGTGGTACGATGGGCTGTATTTTGTTAACTGGTTGTGATTGCCTGTGAGAGTCCCGTGTGGAGTTAGTTTTGGTTCAATTTGTGAGTTTTACTAGACTGTATTGGGACTTTTTGAGCTTGGTGTAAAAGTGTTCTAATTATAATGCTAAAGTATGTTTTATCGTCGTTGTTGTTATGGTTTCGCTTTGCCTGTCCCGAGGGTCCGAAATCAGGAAGGTGGTATGATGGGTTGAGGACTGTGGGAGTCCGGTTTAGAGATTGATTCAAACAAGAGTTGAAGTCAGTATTGGGACTTTTTATTCTTGATACAAAGCTGTTCTAAGTACCTACAATCTTTAAAACCATCAGCTTAGATATTGCAGCCCACTGCAGGTTACAAGTCTTTACTTACCCGCTTTCGCTAACCATATTTGTTCTTTGCCAGTCTGTTTAAGTATAATACGAGTATTTGTTTAAGAAGCTCTCTAGCCTTAACTCTAAGAGTCATTGTGTTGAAATAAAATGACATTAGCTGTTAGAATTTTTACCCACCGTATTAGTCTCCAAGTTTTTACCTATTTTATTAGTCGCTGCAAGTTTGTAAAGAAAAAACTCTGCATGTCTGAAATCTTCACCGTGCTCATGGAGACAAGGTTGTAATCTAACACTTTTCGTAATGAGAAGACGCCCAAGCCGAGTGACATACAGCACAGTTTAAGGTTAATAAGAATTTATCTGTGACATTACAAGTTGTATAAAAAGTATCTGTAGTCAAAAGGCACCAAAAGCAAGATGGATTATCTCAGGCATCGTAGCGGTGACTTTTTCACATTTTTTGTAAAATCTCTGGAATGTTCTAAGTGTTAGCAACTTGCATATTCACCTGGCATTCCGAAGCAAACTGGCACCAGTTCTATAAATATCTCGGCATAAATAGAATTTTCAAATAGTGGCCTGTCTACCATCGGTTATTGCTGGACACCCCTTTTCTTGACTGGAAATTAATATCTGAGTATAAGCACCACGATAATAGGAATTTTAAATATTTTTCAGCGTCTGCTGGATGCGACGCATGACCATAATGCTGGTGTTTATTTGGCTCAACGAATAAGCATTGATATTGAGTGTGGCAATGCTGCCAGCATTCTGGGCACGCTGCCGACTGGCAGTGGGCTTGAGAATTTGGATTATCTTTAGACATTCTGTCACATTTAGCGCTCTAAAAGAAGTAAACACCAAACTCCCGCATCGATATATCAGTGCTAAACAATACTAAGTATAACTTATCCGTTATTTATGGATAATGTCGTTGTTTCTATTCTTATCGCTTATATTCAATGTCATACTCGTATTATGTTTCCTGAAACAATAGGATTGACCGAGTTATGTCCTCATGTGTTGTCATTTTTATATTTCTAAGTTTCAATCGGTGTTTACTGATTGGCTGTACTAACATATGCGTGTTATCTGTGCTGTTGGCTCTAGTAACTTCTTTTTTTCCGTTTTGATTTTAATTTCTAGTAAAAGATTATAGGATGACAATTTTCAACTTCAAGCTTTAACGCATCTTTAAGTTTATTTTTAGAAAATCATCAGTCTTAATCTTAGTCTACTCTACAGCCATATGATGTACGCGACTGCCCTGACTACTGCCACAATCTATTAGTAAGTAAGTTCGTATAAGCCAGGTGGCTAGCCATGGTGTCAGCTAATCTATTGAAACTTGAGACTACACAACTGTTATCGATAACATACTTCATCATTATCAGCAGTATCAGACGTCCACCGCTGGACATGGGCTTTCTTTATGGATAAGAAATCTAATAAGACCGGTCAGAAGGATAAATCCCGTTAGTTTTCGGTAAGTTAGTTGTTAGTTTAGAAAATACTTACGTACTTACAGAATATCGTTTTGTTTGCGTTTAATTAACAATGTTAATATCATGTTTAAATATAAGAAACACGTGCCTTATGAATAACAGCTACATTGTACAAAATATAGTTTGATGACGTCACTAGTTCAGTCAGCGGGTAGATCGAAACCCGTAATTTTGTTGTTTATAACCTGAGGGAGAGTTAGGAAATGTAGAGGTGGCTCTTATCACCTTTTGACGAGATTTTGTATGGAAAATATAATGATTTAGAATTGACCTATTCAATTATTACAGTGCCTTAACGAGGTCTATATATAAAAACGAATTAGAGTACAAATACTTTAATCGTGCAGTTATTGAGAATTATTTGTATGTACGCTACGTTGGGTAAGTAATTAAAAATATTTTTACATCATGATTGTGTTCACTTTAAAAGTTATTTATTTAATTGACTATTATGCGTCGAATCGGAAAAGGCAATCTTAAACTAACTCAAAAGACAAAATATTTTTACAATAAAAAATACTATGAAAATATCACAAAAAACATCGAAATATTGAAACCTATTACTTGAAGGTGTTTCACGCAAAAATCGTAAAAACGTGTGATATTTAGCACACGCTTCCAATGTTAGATATTTACTCACAATCAATTATTATCGTTTACATACGTTAGGTTCATTTTTAACAGTATTTGCTGTAAATAAATATTTTCCTCGTGAATAAGGAACATTACAATATTTCCTGCTTAAAATTTCAATATTACAATATTTCGCTAAAATGTATCTATAAAGAAAAATAATAAAATGAGTTAGTAAGCCCAATTATAAAGACGCCATCGTAAATTTAATAGCAGAGTAAAAAGTGTTCTCTCTATCGAATGCATATAGTGAAAAAAAAACAGGTATATTCTAAATTGCAATTATCATTACGATGGCGCCTTCATAATTGGGCTTAGTGGCCTAATAACAATTTGCTACACTGGGAAAGACACTTAAAATTTTCAAAGAAAAACAGGTACATAATAACGTCTTATACAGGGTTATTCCTAATCAATTAGCATCCTTTTAGGGGCATATTCTGTACATCAAAACTAACAACTTTTGTTCTGCGACTTTTGTCAAACCAAAAAAAAAACTTGTTCCATAGAAAAATATCGTTCACCCGCGACAAAATGTATGAAACAGCTGTTTTTTTCTGAGTTTTGTCAAAAGTAGCAGAACAAAAGTTGATAGTTTTGATGTACAGAATAAGCCCCCAAAAGGATGCTAATTGATTATGAGTAACTCTTTATAATCACGTCAGTATGACAATTTTAAATAATTAATATCATGATGATTACAAGGAGCAAGCGGTGAACAGCTGTTTTTTTCTGAGTTTTGTCAAAAGTCGCAGAACAAAAGTTGATAGTTTTGATGTACAGAATAAGCCCCCAAAAGGATGCTAATTGATTATGAGTAACTCTTTATAATCACGTCAGTATGACAATTTTAAATAATTAATATCATGATGATTACAAGGAGCAAGCGTCTTCAATGTTTTATAAACAAGACGTAATCGTTTGTATCGGTGCTCTATGAGACTCGTCGCTCTACGTAAAAGTTTTTTTTTGCATGCGTTTGCACGTGAGCCGGCGTCAATGATACAGCGGGCTGCCAGTCGCGCCGCGACCTCTCTGCGTCTATCACGACACACAATTCAATTATCCACCAACATAATCCAATTGAAAAACCGAACGCGTTCCGTTTTCAAAACCAAAACTTTGAAAAACGAACTCTCTTTACTCTTTTGTTTTGTTTTTTGTGCCGTATGCGTTAACGCGGCAATAATTTCGGCGTTGGCGTGCGCATGCTAATTTTCAATTAGTATTTGCGATTTTCCGCGAATTTCGAAGTGATGTAACAGTGATCTTTGAATGGTTCTTTTGTTTAAAGTGCAAACAGTGTGTTCTTGGAACTGGAAAGTGTTAGTGTGACGCTAAATAGGGGAAAAGTGCCGCTACAACAGGTACGAGTGTTTGCTTTTCGATAACAGATAGTGTTTTATCCAATCGTTATTAATTTTTTCACGTAGTTTCATGTGTTTGGTGCGCCGGTGGCGATTCGCCAAAATGTATTATTAACCAGAGCATGGAATTTTAATTTTACCCACCAACGGCAAAGGAAAGCTATTTTCGGGCAGCTTATGCATTTACTGCGATATTACTACGTTGTTTTCTTCAGTTTTCATGTATGTATATTAACGCAGTGTTTCACTGAAAATGTACAGATGAAATGTGATGAACAAAAAAGAAATACAAAATAATTTATAATACGAGTAACATAATTAATATCGTAACTCTGCCTGCTGCTTAAGCTTTAACTGTGTTGCAAGCAGTCAGTGTCTTCCCTAATTCGTGGGTACCTACATATGTAAATATTGTAAATGTATATCATAGCATTCATAGTAAGCTCTCTTTCTCTCTTCTGTGATGTATAATCTACGCTATTGACGTTTCCAGAACTTTTCCACAGACTATAAAAAGGAGGTTCTCTTCAACTATATTTTTGTGTTTTCACGCGATAATACTCGTATGTCTGCCAATTGTAAACAGATTTACGTGTATCACGAAGGCGGTATGGTTCCTAAAAGATTTATTGCCTTCGTTCTGCAGTTTTTTTTAATTAGCTGAAGTAATATTTTCTTTTTTGATGTACCGTTTCGACTTCGTCCGGTTTGAACGGGATAATAATATCCGTTTAGGTAGATATATGTACGTTAATATAGTCTATGACGATTTGATTAATTCTCCTTTCGTATAGTAAAATAATTATTTTCGCAAAAAATGGCAAAACCGCCTTCCATCGTGTACAAAATTCAAATATCTCGCTCGAATAGTTTACATTATTGTTGATTTTTCAAAAACAACTCAGCCGATTTCTGTAAAATTTAAATGGAACTACGTCGGGCGGGAGTATACCCTTTCGAACTAAAAAATATTTTTTCGATTCGGTTTACAATTGGCGAAATTATCGATGAACATACACAAAAAAAAAGACGAACATAGAACCTCCTCTTTTTTGGAAGTCTGTTCAAAATGCAGTTAAATGCAGTTGTTCTATCATCAATAACATTGGGGACAAAGTCGTTTCCATCGTACAATATTGGTTTTATAGATATCACTAGCCAACTAGCTTCACCAGCGGCTTTCAAGATAAAAAGTTGCCTATGACACTTTCAGACCTTGATAAATAAAATATTAGTGAGGATAATAATAAAAATTATAAATCAAAAACCCTTAACCAGTCAAAAGTCTGTTGTTAGGGCCTATTTGAGCAAGCAAACAACGCCTACATACTCTTATTGACTACTACTGATTCTGGGCCTGTATCAAAAATTAAAACAGGTTTAATGTCTCATGTCAATGGCCAACCTTGAAGACATTCGGCCAAAAATACTACATAACATGAGTATGTAGTATATCGTTGTTAGATGACATTTCTGAATCGACATGACTAATAGTTTGTCCGTGTTTTGTCGTTTTATGACTGATCGATGGCAAAGTACTCGTTGTCTAGCTAAATATTATGTTATATAAAACTATACATTACAAGAAATATAAATATGACAAAAAACTATACAATTAATAAAAATAGGTACCTAATCACACTTTGTAAAAATATGAATTAGATGGAAATGGAAAGTATTTTTCTATGAAGTGTATAAAATAGATATAATTTACTAGACGCTACACTAAAATTTATACTATAAAATGTCACAAATTGTGAAGATAAGTTGATATATAACTAATATTAAGTTAAACTGTTAAATGACTGTACTTGCTCTACCTAACTGTAGAGGCAGAATGTGTTTTCAATAAATGTTTAAAACCAAAATTCTACTTGAAAATTATACTCGTTCTGAATTTCTCTCAAATAGCTATTTATAGTCACAAACTTACAATCTATGATTACTTTGTAATATTTAATCAATGTACTAAATATAATATTAAATAGATAGATAGACAGACTTAAAATAAGTAGAAAATTATGTTCATATCACAAACTTTACTGAATAAATAACGGAACATTGCAACAATAAGTATGATCTAATATAAGTATTTGATCATGTACATGTTATACAGTTATACGATTTATATAACATGCACTTTTGTATGCAGCTGGTCATATTATTTCATTAATGTGTGTCAATACAATGCAGAACAGCGTTTGATAACCAATTGTATGCAAAATAGTAATAATTAAAATTAAACAGACCAGTATATTGATAATTTTGATGACGCATTGGAATGTTATATTCATGTATTGGAATGTTATACCCACATGAATCATTGTAGTACAAATTACACATTTAATTTGTGGTTTGAACCGCTGATTTAGCCATTTTGTAAATACTTATTGGTCCTGTATAAAATCAAGAATGGAAGTGGCTTGCATCCAGTATGTTCTTTTCCTACGAAGGTCCTACACTAATCTAGCCGTTCTTGAGTTTAGATCAGCCTGGTCTCGTACCCTATTTATTTAATTTGTAAGTATGTATTTGCACACCACTGGCTTTCTTTCAAGGAAAAATATTGTGAGGCAAATGAGGGAACTTTCGTGCAGTATCAAATCGCGGGTAATGAGTAAGTCTATGTTCAGCAGTAGGTTATCAAAAGTCCGTTACAGTACACATTGGTTTGGCATAGGTATACATACCATTTTGTCCACCAACTAAATAAAGACTCATAATCGGCTCCTAAAATACAGTTATTAGCTAGTTCAGGAGCCTTTATGTAAATTATTCAAACTATTGTAAATGTATATGTTCTACTAATCAATTTTTTTTGTGATCGTGAAAGATAAACATACATTTGTACGTATCGTAGTCCTCTTTACTTGATGTCAGTGAATAATGACATAATTCAGTCTTGCGACATTTATAAAAAATCCGTTTGACCTTTTTCACGTGCAGTTAATTAATGCAGCAATAATTTAAATTCCTTAATTACTGTTATTTCACTGCTAACAAGTTGACAGATCTTTACATCTGGGCATGAGTGTTCAAGAGGTTTTTTTGTACAATCAAGTGACGAGATGAGTGAAACGATCGAATGAAGTCATCAATGCGTCCAGACTCATCCAGATTTTTCATTATATGTACCTATAGATACTACTTAGTTCAAAATCCTTCGCGACCCAACACTATCACTCTCAAATCATGCTACCCTGGTATTTTGCTGGAAGCCCTATCATTTGATCCCGATCACAGTAATGTATTGTACTATACCGGCCTTTTTAATAGTCCACTGCTGAATATACGTCTACCCTCGAATGGTGATCGGTTGAATTGATATCTACCACGCTGGCCCAGTGCTAGTTGGTGGATTGACATACCTACGCTATTGAATGTCTTCGGTTGCCTCACGATGTTTTCCTTCACCTAATGGCCAGTGCTGTGAAATTCCTTATATACTCGTACGTTCCAAAGAACTCATTGGTACGAGACCGGGATTTGAACCCACGATTATGCTTGTACAGTACTGCTTAGCGGTTGAATATCTTGTATCAAAGACGTTATACTTCCCAAGGCAAAAGAGTCTTTCCACTAAAGTTGCAGTTTTTTAGACATATGGCCATGGGCAAAGAGTGCGGAGTGCATGCGTTTTGACGGCTATGGTTGAAATAGCTATGGCATGATGTAACACGGCCAGTTTGGCCACAGATAGAATAACAGTTACTACATATAAATGACCTCAAGTTTCGATGTGTGTAAGTTATGTGCAGAGATTACCTCGCATGAATTCCGCCTCGTAAGAGCTTTGTTTGATAAAATATTCAGATAAAGAAGTGCGAGTAACAAGCAAAGAAAATGTAGTGCGTATTGAGAATTTCGAAAATCAACTAGGTCGCTTGATAATATAATCGATAAAGGCCAAATCAAAAGCCTACGCAAAACTTTGTATTTATTATTTAATCGTGTTGTATCAAACAAAAGAACGCTAACAAATTCGTGACTTGAATATTTTTATTTTACGAAACATGCAATTGACCACATCATTTTTGAAATAAGCAGATATTTTTTATAAGGTGAAGTGTCGAAACTTACGGAGAATATAAGATTTATGCTCTTTAAAGGCACTTGTTGCGTTTTGGTGATAACATAGACTCCTTGTGTGTGAAACTCTACCTAGTTTCATATTTTCTAAATATTTTATAAACCTACATAACTATTACAATCTAAGCGCCTAACGAAATAAAGAGAAAAAAAACATTTTACGTATGTACGTACATTTTCACAGTTCCGCGGTGCGCTTATTGCGGAATCTATCTCGAGGGTAATCTTTGATAATAATTTATATGATAGAACCTGTTCGGCCACTTGTGTACGGCAGCGCTTATTAGTTGTTTATTGAGGTTGCCACACTGCTGCCCGCTGACTGAGTGAGTAATAATTTGCCCGGATAGAGGGAAATCATTTTACATTACCATAATAGGTATGCAAAGTTTATTGATTAAACTATATTCTATCTGAGCTTAGAAACTCGTCCAATGCGAAGAACTCATTGAAAAGTTTTTGCTATATATTATTTACTAGCTTTTGCCCGAAGCCGCGACATATTTTGATTATTGTCCTAACCTTTAAAACCTTTTATTTTTCCGAGATAAATAGTAGCCTAATAAGTAATAACCTCTGACCTTTGTACCTACTATATTCGTGCCAAAAATTAAGTGTGTCCGTTGCACTGTTGTACTACATTTATAAACTAAAACAGAGATACTGATTCATCCATCCGCCACTTCCAAACTTATTTGAATTTAATTTGGGGAGACCTGTGTCGTAATAGTGGTTGTCCTTAATTTTTGCATGTGCCTGTCATACTGGCTGACATGACAATGGATATATTTTTCTGCCATCGTAAACATTATTTCTTAACTTTATGTTTAGTAATATTTGTTGGTCAAATTAGTGCTAAAAACTATGTTAATATAGAAAATATCACGCGCTCAGTGTACAAGAAAATATTAAGTAAATACACCGTAAACGATTATCTAAATAAATATAAATATCGTCCCGTCGTCTAAGTGTGCTAATCCACTTAGTGATGCTTCAGTGAGTGATTCATATGTTGACATATTTACTGACACAGCACACTCACACACATGTTGACGATTTTATATCATAGAAGTTAGAATTTTGCTTGCCTGCCATTAAGGTACTTTGCAGCAACACCTGGTCATTAAAGTAATGCACAATTATAAAATGCATAGTCAAAAACAGCTGAGATTTGTGCTGGTGACAATAGAAGTTAGAGCTAAGAGCAAACACAACAAGAACAAATGTTATCATAGAAACTAACGTGCTTATCGCTATTTATTATTAAATTTAAAAAAAAAAACATAGAAACTGATCTGAATGACATTAAATTTTTGAGTACACACCACTGTCTACTACGAGTATATTATAGTTTTTATAGATCTTGTAAACTGAAGTAAAATCGGTTCATTCATTCGGAAGAAGTAATAGGTCACATACAAATAATCAGATCTCACCTTATGACACAACAAAACATTGCAAAATAATTGGGCAAGAGCGAGTTGGGCTCGCGCACGAAGGGTTCCGTACCCTATGGGAACCCCCTTAGCCCCATTTCAAGAGTACTTGTTGCCGTTATTAATATGGAGCAACAGAAATACATCATCTGTGAACATTTCAGTTCCGTTTTTAACCTTTGGGGACGGAACCCTAAAAAGATAAACAGGGTTATTTCTCATCAATTAGCATCCTTTTAGCTGTACATCAATACTAACAACGTTTATTCTGCGACTTTTGTCAAAACTCAAAAAAAATGTTTGTTGTTCCATAGAAAAATATCGTTCACCCGCGACAAAATGTATGGAACAGCTGAATTTTTTTTTTGAGTTCTGATAAGTCGCAGAGCAAAAGTTGTTAGTTTTGATGTACAGAATAAGCCCCTAAAAGGATGCTAATTGATTAGAAATAGCCCTGTATAGTAATAAAATTGCAGTAGCTCAAGAGTATAGGTAGTACATACCTAATATATTCATAACAGATTCTGGAATAATCTGGTAATACAAACTATAAATACGCGGTGACATAATATTCAGATATATGATAATTTATCTCACGCAGCTCACATAATATTGAATATTTTGTCTACTGATAGGTAAACAGGGTATCCAGAATAAGTGTACTAAGCCGAAAGGGGGTGATTCGGACCATCATTACAAACAACTTTTAATATGGGGACAACGCGGAAGTCGTGAAAAAAATCAGCTGTTTGCATTTAGTTGATTCCGAGTTGTAATTTTGTATGATATACAGCTGATTTGTTTTTTCGAATTCCGGATTGCCCCCATAGTAAAAGTTGTCAACTATAAAACAACTTGAACTTCTATGATTTGAAGGTTTGCATAAAAAAAGTTGATCATAACGTTGAGTCTAATGATATCCTACTCGCATTCTGATTAAAGAATTTTATTTCTCAACAAGGAATTAACAATTTCACTTATGTGACAACTTAATCACTACGGTACAAATAATGTGCTTCAATCAGTCGTAATTGTGAGTTACTTATCAAATTAAATTAAACAGTTGTATATTATAAGATCTAAAACATACGTATTAACATTTTTATCAAATAACATTTTCAAACAAACAATAATTGATATATTATACCTCTACTAAACGGATCAAAACTTAACATCAGTAAAATTATAGCTGTTTCGTTTTCCATATTACCATATCTATAAAGAGAACAATAGTCTAGAAATATCACAGTAATCGATCACTTTCTCCCATGGATTAACAATCATCTATTTTATATTTTTATACACTATAATAATATATTATTTATAACACCATTGTTGTACAATAAGTACGGCAGGACATAAATAGGTATTTCTTTACAACGAACATTTTAAAATTTCTAAATATGTTCTCGTTTGAACTCACTCTGTCTTTTCAACATAAATGCGGACAAGGTAATAGGCCGCGCCACACAAGTTGGCGGATGTGAAGTTAGCTACAAGCTGCGCAATATCCAATCCTGACTGAAGCTCACGTAAAGCCGCGCGTTGATTGGATATTACGCAGCTTGTAGCTAACTTCATTTCCGCCACCTTGTGTGACGTGGCCTTTACCTTTTACTATGGGATCAACCTTGAAATCACAGAAAATAAATCAGCATTCCCTTATAATTTCAATGAGAGTATAGACTGGATACTGGTACCAGGAAATAAAAGATTTTGTACAATTGGTGCTAAATATTATCTGTTATTTTTAACTTAGGCCAAAGGGCATTTAAAGTAGAAAAAAACATCATAACAACTAGTCAAGATGACTCATTCACGTTCAGAGTTCACGGGTTATTTTTCCTTATTACCATCAGACTCAGTCAGTGGAAGTGTAAAATAATATCAAAACTTTGGAAAATCAGCGAGGAGTTACCGTAGTAACCGTTGCTGCTGGTTTATAGTCCTGTACAGTTTTTTTTTAATCCATAATATGGCTACATTTGCCAACCAACTCGCCTGATGGAAAGCGAAGTTATAGCCGAAGATGGAGTACGTAGACCTAGAAGATATCTATTCATATATATAATACATTTGAAACCTTCCTCTTGAATCACTCTATCGATTAAAAAAAACCGCATCAAAATCCGTTGCGTAAGTTTTAAAGAAATAAGCATACATGGGGACAGACAGCGGGAAGCGACTTTGTTTCATACTATGTAGTGACAGTGAAGACCAAGATCAACTACATCAAAATTCATTTGAGGTGTATCATGCCACATAAAGGCTGAATCAAAGTTCTTGGCGGCTGTGATGTTAGCTACAACCTGCGCCATACCCAATCCTGACTGAAGCTCACCTAAAAGATGCGTAAAGATTGGCACAAAGACACAGACGTCAATCTAATGACACTGAAATGTCATGCATAAATGCAAGTTTAATTATAATTAATAGCTTTTTTTTTTTATGTTCGTCAGACTTCTCCTCCAACACAAGTCGGAGACGTTAGCAACAAACACTATTACATCATCTTGCGATATATGCAAATTTAATATTATCGTGGGATGGGATGAAATAAAAGACGCAGTATTTTTTTTCTCTCGTTTTTCTTGATTTCTTTTTTTCTTTTCCTTTTTTAACATTTTTTTTTTCTGAATTTTTTATTTCAATTTTTTTTTAGTGTATTTTTTTGTAGCGTTTTTTTTTTTTACTACGCAACGGATTTAGATGCAGTTTTTTAATAGATATAGTGATTCAAGAGAAAGGTTTACATGTATGATACACCTGTGCGTAGCCGGGGCGGATCGCTAGTGTTTCAATAAAGCATGATGAAAATGTCAATAAAGCTAAGTAAATACTTCTTAGGTTGCTGTACTTTTCTTTACTAAACAAATACAAACATTATGAAGGTACATAGCATTGTAGAATGGATAAGGAAACCTTATCGACAGAAGGTACTTGTATAATCTCCACGGTCTATTAGCGTTCAAGGTATTGCATTGATTTATACTGGCGACATAGCGATCCCGTTTTTTTACCGACTTCCAAAAAAGAAGGAGGTACTACCTATGTTCGTCTGTATGTATTTTTTTCTTTTCTTTCTTTTTAAAATGTTCTTGGAAAATTAAGAACAATTTTCATTGAAAATACTTAAATGGTATTGTTAGTTTGTTGATTAATGTTAATAAACCACGTAGGTATATTTTATTATACAATCCAGTGACAAGGCGAGTTATATGGCTATGACAGATCTACCACCACCAAATATTGTAACGAAAAAATCTACGGAACCCCATACCTCACGTATTCCGACACGCTCTTAGCCTGTTATATTTTGTATCATCACTACAATTGCATCATTAGAACATTTCAAAATATAATTATTTTTCACAAAAATGGCAAAACGGCCAACCATCGTGTACATTCGAATATTTTGCTCGAATTTTTTACATTATTGTTGATTTTTTAAAAACGGCTCAGCCGGTTTCTGTAAAATTTAAATGAGACCACCTCGAGAGTATACCTATTCGAACTAAAAAATATTTCGATTCGGTTTACAATTGGCGAAATTATCGATAAACATACACAAAAAAAAATACATACACACGAACATAAAACCTCTTCCTTTTTGGAAGTCAGTTAAAAATAAAGTAAATAGGTTCTATAGTCTAAGTTTCATAATCGACCTTAGTCGAAACGTGAAAATAATAGTCGGTTAACATTGAAACTGTTCAAATTTAATAGTAGGGTTCCACGTACGTACGTACTAGAGCGTGACCCGAAGGCACCGAAATCGTTCGTAATCATTATTATAATGGAGAACAATTGCATTTTTTACATCAGGTTAATCACAGCAGCAGTTACGAAGATATTATAGCTTTTTTCGTGTTTAACAGAGTTTAAATGAATAGTTATTACAACATAGTGTTTTTCTAAGAATCTTCTCGTAATTTTATATCGTCTTACGTCTAAAATTTACGTATGTTTGAGTTGAAGCAGATACCTTCTCTTCGGTTAATTAGCTCTAGATATAGGTCATAAAGCTTATAATATCAGCTACTCATAGGCCATATACTATGACCTAAATCTTAGGAGATACCACCATAATCAATGCTTGCAAACTGCAAATGCAAACTTTTTTAATAACCCACTGCTGAACATGGGCCTGACAACCAAAGACCTCATCCGCTATTGTTGGTGGATTCACATTATGTCATTTAATTTCTTCTACGGACGTATGCCGATTGCCTCACGATACATTTCTTCATTGTAAAGCCAGTGGTGTGTACATCTCTACATAGTGTAGAGCAAATTCGTCTTTTTGTGTGTCTGTCTGTGTGTTCGTTTAGGTCTTTTAAAGCCTACAAACTTCGAGCAAATATCTATAGAGTCACAATCGAGCAAAAAAGTGTCAGAGCCAAAACTCTGCCCAAGCTACGTAGTGGGCAGGCTTTTTAGTTAGTCGTAAGGCGATTGCAAGCCGACTACAACGCCGCGCGATGCCAAAGTGCTCGGTTACAAGCAATAATTAGGTGACATAACGACGCGATTCGAGAAAACGGGTCATTGTGAATTATTTAATGTAAATATCTAAGTCTGTATGTATGACGGCGCTCGGACATTTTTTTACCACTTTCACTTAGGGACGGTGGCTCTGTATATGTTTGCTCGAAGCCAACAAATCGTAATGCAGTTCATTATCTCGTAAGGCATTTCTTAGCAGGGCGAAGGGAGGACGGGCATTCTAGTCGATACATAAATACTAACACAAGCTCTCGTAGACGAGACCTACTCGGTAATAACAACAATATAATTGTAATCGTTATTCAAAAACTAAACCAGATATTATTTTCCACAACAACATAGTTGAAATCGATTCATCCAACAGATCCATTCAGTCACGGCTGCGCGAGTAACCATCGAAACAAATCGTAAATTCAACGCAACTCGAAGTTTACACATTTCAGCTCACCTCTGGATGGATGCCAGAATTACTGACTTATTCCTTCATCACTATTTTCACTTGCACTTGAATTTTCCGCGCTTTTCTTACGGACAAATTAGTTTAAGGACGGAAGACTAGATGGCGCTAGTTGTCTACTTCCATGACTATTTTATTTATTTTTAACTAGACGACCCGCCCCGGCTTAGCACAGGTGTATAATACATATAAACCTTCCTCTTAAATCACTCTATCCATTAAAAAAAACCGCATCAAAATCCGTTGCGTAGTTTTAAAGACTTAAGCATACAGACAAACAAACAGACAAAAATAGCGACTTTATTTTATACTATGTAAGGACAAAATCTGTATACGAAAGGTAAAATAATATCTTATAACCACACATGAGGTAAATCTGTGGGTAAATCAATACGAACAAATTTTACTATGTTGACAATCCTGAAATCGAAAAAAATCAGCTGTTCCAATAGGTAATAAAAGTTGAAGGGACTAAGTACTGAATTACGGTAATGATATCTAATCATTACCGTGGCTGAATGATCTAAGCTGATCTTACGATATAAAATATTAATGATTTTGTTTCTACAAAACTTATAATTACTTTTATAGATTTAAAGAATTGCCCGCTGCAAATTCGAACACAGTCCCTATTTCCCTATTTTCTGTGCCAAAGCGTTTTTGTACCGAACTTTGACGATTTCCAGCATTCCTCTACGAAGTTGAACCTTCCCACATTTTAGTTCTCCCCAAACTACACAGATGGCGCTTATCACTAAAACCATTAAGTCTGCTAACATTGTAACAATTTGCTCTTGAATAAATCACAAATCGACAGCCGTGACATTGAATAGGACAGGGCCACGGAAGTTCGCTAATCGAGCCACCCGACCGGAACTCGGGCGATTATAAATAGTACTGTTGCTTAGTACACTTATCTATAAATATATACGGTATTTATGAGCTAAATAGATGCACGTTTATGTAGTAAATTCTCGCTTTCCTGGTAATCTTGGTTCCGTAGACATTTCAGGCACTTTCAGGTACTTTCGCGTATCAACAATAAGTACTGTAGAACTTAGAAATGTACCTACCTAGGTTCAAAATGTGGTGTTACGACTTAGCCCGGAACGTAGGTACTCTGTATACCTATCTAGGTATAGGCACGGTAATGATATCTCATTACCGTGAAATAGGTCCATATCTATAGGTAGGCGTATCGCCATTAGTTTATTATTCAATGATTACTCACAGGCCACATCAACACTTCCAACTGCTTATTGGGCATTAAAGGAGGCCTATGTCCAGCAATGGATGTTCTACAGCTTATAATATTATGATGGTTATTTTGTAATGAAACAAATCAATAAGGACGATCTCAGTTTATGACTATCTTTTAAAATCGTATGCTTTAAAAGTTTACGAAATGTTAGCAAAGCAAAGTACTCGGTACGGAGATGTCGTCATACTTTCATAACGAACATCAATTCCTCCACGGCGCGCCTGCAAGGTTTTATAGCAATATACGAGAGAAACTAGCTTGGAGTTTTTAATAAGGCTTAGTTATCCAACTGGAATGCTTTATTTATAGAAATTTGAGCTGAAGCCAGCAAACGTTGTTTTTCCATTTTAAAAAGTCTGCAGGGATCCCTTATCATCTAGAGGTATACAAATAAGCTACGACCTATTTTTGAATGGGCTTAGGTACGAAATATCCAAAAAAAAAAAACATAAGAATCGGTCAAATCGTTTCGGCGGCGTTCGATAACAGAATAAAATAATATTTATCAAAAATAGTATTCGAAATACCGTGTGTCCGGAAACAAAAATAATAATAAAATAGGTAGTTAAAATATAAACAATACATTAGAAATACCTCATTGGAAAGCATTATATCCCAAACTCGGCTCCTCCTTACAATTACCTGTTCGGTTTCAACAAACACTTTATAGAACGCTAAAAAATTTAAATGTGAATTGAATTGGAATTGATTGTGTATTAAATTGAAATGTAAATGTTTTTGGGGTGCAGTCGGGTTATGTGGGATTGTACCCACTAAAACTCCCTCGGTGGCCAGCCTTTGTGCCTTCTTGGAAGCTCCGTGATCTCCAAAAGGAACGCACCGGTGCTCCCAGCACTTTGTGTGTCTAGGTACTCGCCTAGTACTAGAACCACGCTTGTGCCGTCCTGTACGACAGCGTTGCCACACAAGCTGTCGTCCCGTTAGAGTGGATGGCCAGAGCTCCAACCCTGACCACCCACGAATCTGACGATCTCCTTTTAGTAGGCTCTCACTAGGGGATACCGATGCCGTATTCTAGTGCCCCGGCAAGGCACTAAGTAGGTACCTACGTTACATAAAGCTAGTTGAAATAGCTACCCACCCGTGACTGACGGCGTTTTAAATATAGCTGTGATGCGGGCGATATTGCACTGATAGCCGCTTTGTTGTGGTCATGGTCGCGAGAGCGGCCGGAAGGAAGCTAGAACAAGGTACCTACATGGAGCGTCACGTCACCATTTTACTCAAAACCGTATGAGTGCAGTGTTGCCATCTGGATAACGCATGCTGTGCATGTCGTACAAAATTCGTATTACAATGTTAGCCTTGCTTTAGAGAAGTTCCTCGTCAAAATAGCAAGTAACCACGCTTCGCCAAGTTCCTCGCAAAACAAAATTGTTTGCCGTACCATAGGCCTATAAAAATCCGTAACTGTATTTAATCCGTATTCGACATCCAAAATCCGTATAGATACGAACAAATCTGTATATATGTCAACACGGGCAATTCGGACAAATCCGCATAGGTTCAGGGTTATTCCTAATCAACTAGCATCCTTTTAGGGGTGAATTCTGTACATCAAAACTAACAACTTTTATTCTGCGACTTATGTCAAAACTAAAAAAAATTTTCTCCATAGAAAAATATCGTTCACCCGGGACAAAATGTGTGGAACAGCTGATTTTTTTTTTGAGTTTCGATAAAAGTCACAGAAAAAAGAACAAAGTTGTTAATTTTGAAATACAGAATAAGCCCTTAAAAGGATGCTCATTGATTAGGAATAATCCTGTATACATGAGTGCTAAGTATTTACAACTAAGCGCTACTCTGATTATGGCAACTAGAGTATAAATATATGCCATATAACTCTAGCAAGACATATAATTTGTTGCTTGTTTTGTAAAGTCAGGTACATTAAACGACGAAATTAGATCACATACATAAGACAACTTTATTTTAAACATGAGCGAGTTCATCTCTTCTCCGTGCAATTGCAGGTTTCCTCCTCACTCTTTCTTTTACAAATGAAACTTTCCACACGAGCAAATCCAGCTTAAAAGGCTATTCAGAAGCGAGTTTCACACAACCAAAGAGTATTATAGATAGATAGATTACGTAGGTGCCCCTTAACATTAAGAGTCGCGTAACCGACCTTGGTTTATATGTGTTCTCGGTTAATTCTGACTCACAATCGGGCCACATACTACGACTTCCGACCGTAATTCACGTGATTGCATAATTATGTTGGGCATGATAGCGTTTTATGAGCCTTTTTGCACTCGTTTACCACAATTTGCGCTATTAGTCAGGTGGAAGAGTTTGTGAGGTGTTAAACTTAAAAATGGGTGCTGAGCGAAATTTTCTATCCTATTCTTTTTCGAATACGACAAAAGACTCTTTCGATACGTACGAAGCGGTTTGACTCAACATTTATGATTCGTACCGCCAGGGAATGGAACAGTCTTCCTGGTTTCATGTTTCCTAAGAAATATAATCTAAAGCTTTTCAAGGTCAGAGTGAATAGGTATCTTCTAGGTCTGCGTGCTTCATCTTCGACTACAACGTCGCTTACCATCAGGCGAGTTGGTGATCAAGCGCGGACTTATCCGCGATAAATATAAAATAAAAAAATACTACTCAAAACCTGGACTAAAGACTTTGTAAACCACAGACTAAAGACTACGAACACGAACTCAATCACGCACTTTATAAGGGGGTGAAATTAATGGCGAAGTTAGCCACTTAATGGTGAAAGTCATTCGGAACTACCAGTCTGTAATATTAACGAGTTTTGGCAAACTTCCTACGATAGGGATCCGAGCTGTGTTGGAACCGTAGATCTCACGAGAGAGGATATATCTCGATCTAGCGGGGAACTATTTCGCACGAAACTGGGCTCAATTTTGAACTCTTTTTGACAGCCCTAAACATAAGTGTAACATCATTCATTCAAGATTTTAGAGCGCGGCTCTTGTCGGTGGAGCAACTTCCACGTCTTGCGGTCTTATATTATCTTTATAATAATATAAGTTTAACATGTGGCTATCTTCTTTTTCTGGTAGATTGCAAAAAAAAGACAATTCCTATATCTTTAGTAAGTTTAAACCTGTCAAGTAAAACCGTAATAATTTAACCCAATCTCTACTTGAAATTGCAACTTTGCGTATCGCCAATAATTACACATTTTTTTATTCAGAAAACATAAATTACGTATTAATTTGCGCTCTCATGTATAATATACGAATTTCCTACTTATAATGTCTCTCTAGCCGGGTAAAGAAGTTGCCTCTCTCTAGATCTCTCTAGTTGAAATACTCTATTAGATGTTGAGAAGTAGAAAAATATATGTGGATATTATAGAAAAAAAGTAGTGTCGTTAATAAATACAAATGTACGAATAGATGTTGCTGATATGTTTCGTTTTTTTTCCCTATTTATCGCCAGTGTTTCTTTAGACATATGTCTTAAAAGTATTTTTTTCAGATTTGTATGTTGTTTTAAAAAGTCAGTGGTATGAAAAATTCGGGTCCAGACTCGTGGTTACACCGCTTTGTTACACCAGTGTGACTACGAGTAAACTTTTTTACTCGTGGTTACACTACTCTAAAAGGATCGTGCTTGACTAAACAAAATATATTAGGTAGGTAGTGATGTGCCTGATAGTTGAAAATATTTTTAAGGTCAAGATATTATGCTGTTGCAAACTGTTTAGTAATGTCATAGTAAATAAAATGTATCCACTAACATTGTATCCTCCATCACTCACTCCATAATGTCGTATGGACTGTTGCTCTGGTACTCACTTTTTTTTCGTACCCCTTGTTGAAATGGTTCTTCTCTCTACAAGACGTTGAAGACATGTAGAACCTCGAAAAAAAGGTGACATGAAATATTCAGCTATTTATTTCCGTTCTTTTTCCCTTTACCCATGTACATGTAGGATGTCACAATAATAGACTGTTGATTTCTCTGGAAGTCCCCAGATAGGACTAAATTTAGATTTTGGATAGATAAACTCAGTAATAATAGAACACAACTGGGTCTTTTTTTCTGGGAGATTCATATTGGGATCTTTATAAGTAGGCACTTATACTAGGTATCATAGTGAATTTTTTTATCAAGTATAGGTCGAATCATACAAGTCGGCGGATGTGCAGTTAACGACAAACTGCGTAATATCCAAACCAGACTGAAACTCACATAAAGCTGCGCGTTGATTGGGTTTCGTGCAGCTTGTACTTAGCTAACTTCACATCCGCCGGCTTTTATGATTCGGCCTATACGCCGTGACTCCACACTCAATTTCTAGTTTAATCTTTGGAAAAGCCATGATAAAAACAGTCCAAATTCGTTTAGCATGAAAGCATCAGCATTAGAAGTTTTTCAATTTTCAAAAAAAAACAAGCTAAAACTGCTCTACATTTTTCACTACTATTTTCCCTTTTGTTAATTTTCATTATAGGTATTTCACTCTCTAATTTAATTTACACGAAGCAACTAAAAAATGCTGACCCTGGTTGTTTTAACCGTTTAGCCATGTCAGAGGCCATCAGGTGGCTTTAAAACTCTGACACCGGGCTAACCACCCGGCCAATACGAACTTACCTCTAAACAATTTCTTTACTTTACTCTTATTTGCTTTATGATTCTGCCTGAAAGTCAAAGTCATGTATTCATAGCCCGGTTTACAAATACGTATAGACAGACAACATTAACATAATTACATCATGTTGACTTTTGTCATCTCCTGGTCACGATCTCAAACTCAACAAGGTGCGAATCGAATGTCCGTAACTTCCTTATAAATGTTCTCTCATAATAGACATTATGCTATTATGGAAGATAACAGTAACATTTGTAAGAGTAATGATGTCCAGTCACGCATACCTTGACTCTAGTCCAGAGATACCCAAACTTTTCTCTCGTCGGCCACTTGTCATGACTTTGGTTTTAGGAGAGACCCCCCGAATAGCCAGGTTTCAATTTAGACGACAGAGGGAAGGGCTTTTAAATAACGCTTCTACAAGAATCGCGTGAGCACATCGAGCGCGACGAATTTTCCTAGTTTTTTTTTTCAATAAATTCCTCTATGGTATGTTATATTTTTAGGTAAAAAGTAACAAATAGTCAGTTCTGAAAAATGGTTATCCTTAAAATTAATAAAATGAACGTGAATTGTTTTTCCTCTCACCTAGAGCGTCTTGATGACTGATGACCTATCATCAGTCATCATCGACCCTTAGCTTTCTTTTCTCTTTTCAACATAATATATTGTACGTATAACTATTATATTATATTTTTAGCTATATGTTATTATGTATTCATGTCATATTTATGCTCACACATTATAAAACTTGCATGAGGCAATCAAATTGGACTATTAGTAATAAAACAGAAAACCGCGTAAGCAAATGTTCAGCTTGACAATGTCTCCGACTCATGTCGGGGGAAGTACAAGAGGAACAAAAAAAAACCCTTAATAAATAATAATGTCGCATCAGTAAACTCTAGTTGAAACTAGGAAACTATTTTTTACAAAGCTATTTCGTAAAAAGTAGCTTCAACGAATGAAAACGCATTTGCACTAAAAACGGGTTTTCCCGATAACATAATAGGTAATATACATAAATATATAGAGTGGTCTATACCAGTTTGGGAACCACCGCTCTAGTGTTTTACGGCCGACCGATCGCCCTTGATGTTAGCTAGTTTAGCCACTGCCCAATCTAAATTTACTCCATACCTACCGACCCAGCACACAAAACTATTGATTACGCCCTCCGGATATAGATTCTTTTGAACCCGTAACACTTCAGATTCTTTCGGCCAGACGTAATAGAAATACAGGGTGTATTTCCAGAGTTTTATATTCTAGGATACCATTGTACTCATCATAATGACCAAGTTATACTGTGTGAGGTGTGACCATCTCTATAATCGCAAAATAAAAACAGCTGTTTTGTATATCCTTTCCAAATAAATAAAGCCAATGTTTTCGTATGGAATACCTGATTTTTTCGTGATTTCAGGATTACTCCCACAGTTAATAATTTTGTTAATTAATTATTAACTAAAATGTAAGATTTATTTTACAATACTTAATGTCCGTTGTCCATAGAAACACCCCGTGTTGAACTAAACCGGGAACTTGCCTATATTTTTAAGGCGTATCCGAAATATTATTTGGTAGAAATTAACATGGTGTTTAGGCAGTGTCGACCTGCAGACGGAATATAAATCTCGCGCCCTTGATTCCCGATCGGGATGGGTGTTGTGGTGAGCTCATGCGGCGCACCTCGCGCTGGCGCGGTGCTGAGGACAGTCGCGACGAGCGATCAGCGGCTACCCACGTTGTCGGCTGCCAGTGCTTCCTCGTTCGCTCGCGAATGCAGTTACCGTAACTAGTCCCGCACTAGTTTTCGAACGCGCATCTGCAACGCGCGCCGCCGCTATCTCTAAAAAAAAACACACGCGTCTTTCTTAGAAAAAAAAAGAAAATTTAGAAAAGAGGTTATATAGTTTTCGGAAGAGATTTTAGTGTGTGTGAGTTTTTAAAATGGGTGTTGTAAAAAATCAGAAGAACAAAACGAAGAAGGTCGAGAAGAAAGACGTGCCGAATGGAAAAGCGAAAACTGATGAAAATGGGAAAGTGAAAAAGAAAAAAACTGTGTCGTGTTTACAATGCATCAAGCCTGTCAAAGATGGTACATGTTGTTAATTTATTCATTGATTCGTTTTGTTTTGTTTTGATGATAATGGCGCGTGAAAAGCTAGTGTGAAAATGTGGCGGGAAATGCAGTCGATTTGCGAATAATGATCGTGTTTTGTAATTTTTCCGGTTGTTTTTTCGCGTTTTTTTTAGTCCAACTTTGTTTATTAGATTCGTAGTGAAAGAGCATCTATGGAGTATTATTGCTTGCAAAAATATTATCGCTGATTTCGCGGAAAATTATTTTTTCACGCTACATTATTTGGGTAATACGTTGTGTAAATCGATTCATTTGCTTAAAGCATTTTATTAGCATTATTAAAAAGTTACTTAAAGTACGTATAGGCATTTTACGAAATAACTTTTTTTACCGACTATTCGTTGCTCTACCTGAAGAATTAAGAAGAATAAGATTAGGTATTTGAGTAACTTCTAGCTAACTTCTTGAGAAATGTGGTTACAAATGTTACAAGTATAGATGGAAAAACAGACTTGTTGACAATTTTCTTTTCGACCTTGTATCTTAATATGTTGTAGTACGTTGATGATTCTAAGTTCAAGTATAGAATTATAGAAATTTGTGCAATATTAGGACTTGTCTATCAGATTTGTTGTACGTAAAAACATTATTCTACCTATTATTCGATGAGGTTTATATCGTTGGTATTTTAAGGCTTTTTCTTCAAATGCGTGATTACGCATTTTGAATAATGAAAGAAAATCTTTGAAATTTTCCTTTGTTTTGAAACTCCCAAAGATTTTTTTTTGTCGTAGGTTCAAAAGGCAATGAGTGTTTTTCATGCGTTGTTTTTCTCCGTGACGCACATAATATCAGTAAAGTAAAGTAAAATTTATTGCTCAAACAAGGTAGAATGGTATGGTGGGTACAATTTTCTTAGTATCAACAGTCTGTCCAAGCGGACATGCAATTTTTGGCTTCACATTGCCTAGCTTAGCAAATATTATTAACTAGTAATTAGTACTACATAGTAAATATTTACACTCAACAAACAATTACATACATATTATACTCAATAACACTCTATAAACGCTATATAAGCATATAATATATACAACTAGGAAGACATTTGAAACAATCTACTTACGTTTTCATTACTTTTCTGAATACTTTCCGATACGGTATTTGTTTTTGATAGATATTATTTATTTCTGGTCTCAATCTATAAATACAACTACAATTATTAAAAATAAGGCAAAAGTCAAGATTTTTAACGTTCATACGTTAACTTATTATCAATTATTTCCTCGTGGTTTTCAAAAGACCATCACAGCAAGCATAATATATGCACCACGACAATTTTATCGATGTGCAAAAATGTGACAGATACATACTTAAAAATAACAGCCAACATATATGCCTTTATCTCTCTTTAACACGATATAAACCGTCTAACCACAAAAGTTTTACGTACGCTTTAGACAATGTTTAACAGTACAAATGGCACTATAAACAGTGTTCAAAGCGTGTTTAAGTCTTTTGTGGTAAGGCGGTACGAGACTATAATGTTTAATATTATTTGCAGAATAGCTCCGCTGAAAAAGGTTCCCATACCATTGCCTAATTTCCCAAAAACCTAATCAAAAAACACTTACCCTCGGCCTTGCCTCTATTGACGAGATTGCTGACTTTTAGAGCCCAATCAATGGTGTTCGGTGGTAGATTACCTAAAGTCACGCATACCTACCGTACACCTAGACATTTGGCCTGATGGATTTCCATTTCGATGGGTTTTACGACGCCTGGGTCGTCTAAGTCACCTTTGAACTTCGCTTTTCACTGTACCTTGATGTTTGACCGACTTTTGCGAAGAAAAAATTATGGTATTTTGCTATATCAATTCTTCTTATAGGTAAATTGCAAAAGTAAATACCCGACAACAGTGAAGTGAAAGCTAAGAGTCATCGCGACAATATTTCCTTCAGACAAAACAAATACTCATCAAAATCGGTTCATTGGTTTGGAAGCCAAAACAGACCATATACAAAAACACCTAAATACACAAACACACAAATACATAGACACCTGAATACATAGACACAGACTCAGATATACAGACGTTCAACTTGTAACAACTATTTTTCGTCGGGGATTATATCGAAAAAAAGTAAACACTTGATTTTTCACAAGAATGAAAACGAGATGAAAACAAAGAATACAAATAAAACTTGACTCTGGTTTAATAACTGGCGACCCAATATCTTCCAAGCAACCTTTTAATGAAAAACTCTTCTGAATATCAATGACGAAATGTCGTTAACTACTCTCAGTACCGATATCAAAGTACTCATCGTCTCCAAATTCGCCTCTCAATATACGTCAACCAGATCCCAGAACGAAGCCGACTATAAACAATAAACATACAAGCAATTAATATTGCCCGCGAGTGCGTTATGAATGTTATGATCGACCGACCAGACATCACGTAATAGTGTTGGGTAAAATACGTATAGGCCCCGCGCCCCGGTATAGGGTAGCATGGCATAAGGACAAATTGTCTCTCCACTATTATGTCCCCTCGAAGAGGAAATAAAGTTTGGCAATCCAAATTAAATAATTGTCAATACAATGACAACTGACATTACAAATAGATAAAATGGTTTTCTGCCTTTGCCGTGATACCCGTGCGACTATATAGAATATATTAAATAATAATTTCATTTACACAAAGGTGTCATTTAGGCAGCTTTATCTAAGCAAATCTGTTGACTGTCCGAATAAATATCATACAATAGCAAATTTTAGCATACTGATAGTTATATCATTCTAAACGGGTAAGAACATACTAAAACTGAGTGTGATTTAATATATAATTTAGAAGCATATCAAATAATAAATATATAATAATATATTATAGATATAACTAGCTGCGTTTAAAATATAACTATTTTAAAGAGTTTGTGATAAACATTTCAAAAATTCGTCGCAAATGCAGGACTCGAACCTGCCTCTCTCGGATCACTAGCCCGACGCTCTCCCAACTGAGCTAATTCGCAGTCCTGACATTATTATTAACTATAGCTATTTTCTTAAGGAACTCGCAGTGACTGGCAGCACTATCCCACAGTCAGATTATCGCGGGAAAACGGCCCACATCGCGGTGTTTACGTTCCAAATAGCTGAGATTTCGACACGAGCCCAGACCCCATATCTTACGGCATGTTACGTCTTATGTAGACTATACGTGTCTAATGTCTTGCTGTTCCGGGTTTAGACGGGATTGGGGGGCGACCACGAATTTATACAGGGTTATTCCTAATCAATTAGCATTCTTTTAGGGGCTTATTCTGTACATCAAAACTAACAACATACTCGTATGTTCGGCGACTTTTGTCAAGACTAAAAAAAAAAAAACCGGCCAAGTGCGAGTCGGACTCGCGCACCGAGGGTTCCGTACAAACCTGCAAGGTTTACAAAGTTCGTTCATTACGACAAAAAAAGTAATAAGTTTATATTTATTAAAAAATATATATTTTGTAATGTAACTAAAAATTTAAGGTTTTCGGAATTTTTCCTTTATGTGTGCTATAAAACGTTGCTTCATGCCAAATTTCAAGATTCTAGGTCGACTGGAAGTACCCTTTAGGTTTTGATTCCCTTGCGAGTACTTGCGAGTTTCAAAATTTGCGGCATAAACGGCTGTATCTTTTGATTGCGTTGGCTTAGAAGTTTGATTTTTTCACAGCTTCAAGGGACAGTAGACCTGAGTAATTGATATAAATTTCAGCTTCATACCTCCTCGCGTTCCTGAGAAAAAGGGTCTTGACAGACGGACGGACGGACAGACGGACAACAAAGTGATCCTATAAGGGTTCCGTTTTTTCCTTTTGAGGTACGGAACCCTAAAAACTGTTCCATACATTTTGCCGCGGGTGAACAATATTTTTCTATGGACAAAATTTTTCTTTAGTTTTGGCAAAAGTAGCAGTATACAACTTGTTAGTTTTGATGTACAGAATAAGCCCCTAAAAGGATGCTAATTGATTAGGAATAACCCTGTAAATGATAGAGTGAAGAGACAAGCGATGTGTTCACTCTATGTTACGCGTTACGCATGTCCATGACTAGAACCTACCAAGTGAACACCTCCTGACCCTCTTCGGGAATCATGTGATTCCCGAGGCTCGAAATGAGCTTTACATACAGGGTCATAGGTATTAAACGAACAACCTTTTAAGGGCTGGTCTAGTACATCTAGACAAACAACTTTTGTACTACGACTTTTGAAAATTCGCAATAAAAAAATTCGCTTCTCTATACATTTTGCCGTGCGTTGACGAACATTTTGTATCAAAAAGCTGATATTTTCTTCGTGATTTTCCAAAATTCCTAGAACAAAAGTTGTATGTTTACTAGATGTACTCGACCCGCCCTTAAAAGGTTTTGCGTTTTATACCTATGACCCTGTATAAATAAATATTTTGGATCTCGAAAACCGCTCTAAAGATTTGGATTCTAGTATTAGGTATTTCTTCTCAAGTTTACTTATGTAGGTATGTTTTTTTTCTGAGGTCAGGTAAATTAAGCATACGTATCAATATGTGTTATTCTTGGAAAACGTGGTAAATTTGCTCTGAGTTAAATGCGATCTCCAATTTGTGACTAATACAGAAAATATCCCCAAGGAAAGAATACAATATAGTAGAAAACATCATTTCAAAAAAAGTTTTATAAAGCGTTTAAGCGGCTTGGACAAAATGTTTGGAACAGCTGATTTTAGTACGATTTCTGGGTTGATCCCATAGCCAAAGTTGTTCATAACGATGACTATAAATCTACGTCTCGAAATATTATAAAAAAGCTGATTTCTTTGCAATTTCAGTATCCTTGTTTACTATAAAAGCCTAAAAATAGAGACACCGGTATCACTGTGTTTTACGTAAGTAGTAGTAGTATTGAAGGTCCCGGTTGTTTTAACCGTTTAGCCAAGTCAGTAAGCCTTCAGGCGGCCTAAAAACTCTGACACCAGGGCTAGCCACCCGGCCTATACGAACTTACTTACGTAAGTAGCAACGTATGTTAATATGCTAAATCATTTTTACAAGAAGCTATGCCAGTAATTTTCAGACAAAGGCGATGACAAAACTTAGTCAATTCGCTTTGCACATTAATTACAGCAAAGACAAGACAGAAAATAATTTGGGCAGACATAAACCTAATTTCTTATCCGACAAAGAGTATCGTAACTCCTGTAACTTACGCGATACCACACGAGGCCTTGGAACTTTCAGGGTCTACGAAAATATCTATGCTTCAGTACTAATATGGTGAGCTGCGAATTGGTTCAAACAGGGTTATCTGCTTGCCCTGTACTAAGCCGAAAGGGGGTGACTAAGACCATCTTATTCTTATTCTTATTCGATGTGGGGGCGATAAGTCCTGCACTGACGTCCCGCTTGGGGTGTTTTGTGCATTCGCATGGGGTGTTTTGTGCATTCGCATGGGGTGTTTTGTGCATTGACTAAGACCATCATTGTGAACATCTTTTAACATGGTGCCAACGCGGAATTCGAGAGAATAAAATGGCTGTTCCTTAAAACATTGGTTCCAACAACTCGAAATCGACAAAATGTATGAAACAGCTCTTTTTTTTTCTCGAATTATGGGTTGGCCCCATAGTAAACGTTGTTCATAATGACGATCTATTTCACCTCCTTTCGGCTTAGTACACCAGTTTTGGATAACCCTGTATAATAATATCATTATTTTGCACCCATGTTATACATATATTAGTCATTATGATCAACTTTTGCTATGGTACCATTGCTAAAGTCAGCTGCACCGTCAAAAAAAAAATTTACCTCCAACATTTATTTCTAAAAAGTTTGTTTTTCGGACTGATCCTATAATAAACGTTGGTAACAATGCTACTTAGTAACAAAACTGCCTGTTTAGAGGGTACAATACTTCGCATTGCTCATCATTCGACAAAAAATCAATTACTTATTCTAATATTAATAGGTATTGTTTTAAATAATATTTATCCTTCTCTGTGTATCTAGTAGGGCCTTTGAGGCTTCTCTCGGAAAACCAAGCAGCCTCGACACTTACGCAATATTTGTTGTTAGCATAAACCTGCCATTGAACACCGTCACGGCTACCTACTTCAATATTTATATTCTACCTATATCAGGTTATTTAGAAAAGGTATAGTTTGAACGAGCAAATGATGGCCAGTGAAGACATGGAACGGTTAACGTAACGTACTGGATATTTGTATTGGTTTATTTCATTAGTACGGCATTAAAACAATTACACTAATAACAATACCTATATAATAACAATTTATGTACAATTAAAAATTAAAAAAAAAACAAACACAAAAATCAATAGTAATGTTTATTTTCCAAACTTATTTCCAATTGTCAAAAAATAAATAGCGTAACGTCAAATAAATCTCTATAAATATAATAATTATTTTTCGCAAAAAATGGCAAAACCGCTTTCCATCGTGTACAAAATTCGAATATTTTCTCGAATTGTTTACAATATTGTTGATTATCAAAAACGGCTCAGCCGATTTCCGAAACTAACAACTTTTGTTCTGCAACTTTTGTCAAAACTCAAAAAAAAATTGGCTGTTCCATAGAAAAATGTCGTTCACCAGTGACAAAATGTATGGAACAGCTGATTTTTTTTTGAGTTCTGACAAAAGTCGCAGAACAAAAGTCGTAGTTTTGATGTACAGAATAAGCCCCTAAAAGGATGCTAATTGACTAGAAATAACCCTGTATACTATTTCACTGTACTAGCTTTTTAATAGTCCACTGCTGAAAATAGGCCTTCCTACAAATGACAGTTCAGAAATGACATTCATAAATACGCCACGGAACTTCTACGGAAGTATGCACTTATGCAGGTTGCCTCATGATGTATTCCTTGGGTAAAGAGTGCAAATTGAGTGTTTTGGTTCCCTACTTCCTTTCTTTTTCGAAAGTCGACCAGTCTCTCCTTTGCTACGAGAAAGAGTACAAAAATTCACAAATACACTCTTAGAATTATAAATCCGAAAGTGACTCTATAGTAAAAAAAATTTTAGTATAATAAGGATTGTATTCAGCCTAAAGTTGAAACTCTCCCATTATTGAACATGGGTTCTTTTCCTGCTCTTTACGAGATGGGTTAGGTTATACTATAGTTCGTGACGTAGCACGCTAGGTAAGTCTTAAAGCAGTCTATATTCCTCACTTAGAAGCCACTGGGAGCTTTCAAGTATGTAGAAAGTAGTCTAAAGAAGCTCGCAGCGTTCATTGTTCGAGGAGCAATCAGCCAACCGTGTCCAAATCAGCTGTTCCGTAAATAAAGGTCATTAACCTCAAAAAGATGCATCAGCTGATTTTTTGCCATTTCACGCTTGATTAATGGCTCATTTCTGTGTAGCATACATTTTACGGGATACGAGTCACATTGGCTAGAAAGCTTGTCCAAAAAGGAAGGGATCATAAGATATCATTAATCTATTCATCAGCTATAGGATGAATAGCTAGCGTCCACTGCTGGATATAGGCCTCCCCTATAGATCTCCAATAAGACCGGTTGGAAGCGGCTTGCATCCAGCGCGATCTTGACAAGGTCATCCACCACCTCATGGGTGGAAATCCTACGCTGTACATGTGGTCTTCACTCGAGAACTTTTCGACTTCATATCAGTCAGCAGTCCTCCGTTCTATGTCCCCTGCCCACTGACATTTCCACTTGCCGAACCGCTGGGCTATGTAGGTTATAAGTAGTAAGCTAAATCTAAAACTGCTAAAAATGGCATACTTTTTCAGCATATACCCTTATACCTCAGGAAAAATAGACGTCTTTTAGTCAACGTTGCACTAAATTTCCGATCCAATTTTTTTAATAAGGTTTAGGATCACTTACTGAGCATAAAATCACAAAATGCTGACAGATCCAGGTGGAGCTTCAAGCGCCATCTTGAAAAAACGTTTTTGGCAGACATCTCGGAAACTATGCACTTTAGGGCAAAAGTCACGGAGACCATTATTGTAGAGAATAAAATATAGCATCTTTTGTTTCCAGCTGTCACCATTTTGTGATTTTATGTTCAGTAAGACTAAACCTTATAAAAAAATTGGATGGGAAATTTAGTGCGAAGTTAAATTATTTTTTCCTGAGGTATTAGTATACTGTACCCATACCTATTCTAACACAAAGTAACCGTAATCAATAGTGATTGCGGCTTCACCAATCATTTCTAAGGACGCTTGAATTTCAATAAAGTAAATGAAATGTCTCCGTAGCTTCAATCGATTGGAAAACAAATTACTTGAAATGAAAACGTCTAACATATTGCTACAGATATGTACTATAATATGTACAATTGTACATACTTAGATATATTTTGTCGTTGGATGATAAAATGGTTTTATTAGCTCTTAACCCTTACCAATTGTTTTTTTTTTCTGGGTATAGCTGTTCTTCAAGCCGTGGTGGCTTAGTGGTAATAATAATAATCTTGAGGTCATGGGTTCATATCCCGACCAATGAGTTATTTGGAAAGAAGTTAAGAATGGATGTCACACCACTCAATTTCCTATGTAAGAAAAAGATCGTGAGGAAATGTCCATACGTCTGTAAAATAAATTCGATGGAGTATGTGAACCTACCATGTCGCACTGGGCCAGCGTGGTGGATATGTGATAGAGTAGAGAATACGGCCCTTTGTGATTCAGCAATGAACTTCATTTTTTTACTGGTAAGAAACACTGTTCTCTACAACAATGTAATTACTTACTTCAACTAGGTTCTCAACATCACGTATTGACAAAAAAACCAAGCGAGCGAGAATCGGATTAGCTCGCCGTGGGTTCCGTAGATCCTGAAAATATGTCGTCCTTCTTGGATAGATGGATGAGGACCTCCATCCTCCTTCTCTATCGCCTTTGCCTAAAAGGAAGAAATACAGTCACATATGTGCAAAAATCATTAGTATAAATTACGAAATTAAAACAAAATTGATATTAATTTCTCCTTAGGCATGAACACTCAAGTCACGCTTTAAAATTTCAAAGCATCTGATAACAAACGTAACCTCTAAAATTAACATATTACCTACGATTACTGCGTGTAAATGCGTCATACAACAACAAAGTGCCAGTGAGCATTTTGAAAACTCTGCAGTATCCATTACCATCTGTTCTTTGCATAGTACTTCAGATTCGTTGAACAGTGGATCATAAAGGGGCCCCTAATTCGCCGCTGGCCTCAAGGTTACATGGATGTTTTGGTTTACATCATCGTTACCGCATTTGGACACAGTCGAGTGCCCGCCGACCTGTCTGCTCCGCTGCGGTGCATGGTTTTGTGAAAAACGTACAGCCTAATGGGGAAAAAAGTTAGGCGTCCCGCAGACAGTTACGGCCAGCTTTGGCAATGCCCATGTCACTAATTCCCCAAAAAACTTCCCCACTTATAGTCTTTATGCCGTGTATGAATCAATAGCCGTGGTGGTCTAGGGACAATGACACCCGCCTTACAATCGTGGGTTCAAATCCCGGTCCAGTATCAATAAATTCCTTAAAATGTATGTAGGAAATTACGCACCACTGGCTTTTCGGTGAAGGAAAAAATCGTGAGGCAACCTGCATATATGTCCGTGGATGAAATTCGATGGCGTATGTGAATTTACCAACGCGCACTAGGGGGTGGATATGGCCCAATCACCCTTCGTGGGTAGGCCTACGTCCTGCAATGGACTATTGAAAAGTCTGATAGAGTAGAGAGTGAGAGATTTTTTATGACAGAAACAGGCTTTATGCATTTTAACGTAATTTTTGCCTTTCACGGCGCCAAAATCGTAATCGCTATCCGGGGTTTCCCAGCGTGAAGCCTAGTTTCACCAAAACAACACCAATTCGCAATGCTATTGTCCCAGGGGGCGTCTTAGCGTGCGACCTATCATATGTGCATTAGGATATTTTTATGGATTTTTTTTGTTTCCATTGGAATTTTTGCTTATTTCGTTGAATTTTTATTTTTCTCGTATTTCCCGAATTTTTATTTCGCGCTTTCGGGGTTTATCCCTTAGTAATATACATATTACATATGAGTTCTAGAAATAATCTGTTCTTAGAACATGTCTGTCATCTAGACAAACAACACGTAGATACTCGTACATTGATCAGTTCTTACTCGTAGCGTCAGTTCCATCGGTTTATTTTGAAGAACCGCCCACGAGATTTTTATGGACGGATGGATCTTGAAAACTGAAATATAAAGTAAACAAACTTGCTTGCGGTGATGCAAAATGTATGTCGAATTTAAGGTGAAGGGCGCTTTAAATATTGTGTTTTGTTTGAGTAAACAAACGGCCGCCCGCTGTGTGAAGTTGAATCATAGGTCTGCCGAAAAAAGAGGTAAAGATTCTGTAATTTGTCATGAACAGAGTAAGCAAAAACTTGTGGGCGGTTTTTCATCGGCGGTTTCGAATCGCTGACAACCGACAGTAATTGTTATCAATTATAAAGATTCACTCAATTTACCCCTAAATAAGGCTAATTATTATAGTATTGGTATGAGTGTTAGTGAATAGAAAGGCACTCGGGTGTCAATTGGTAACCGGATGAACCATTTCGCTTATAGTTTTCTTTTAGATTAGTTCCGATAATCCCAATGCAACATGGCAACACATGTGCAACAGCTTCTGCGTTTTAGATCTCAACTATTAAACTTCATACCCTTTAGGTAAAAAGTTAAGGAAGAGTCGGGGTATAATATATACATACTAGCTGACCCAGCAAACTTCGTTTGACTGCCGGGCTGATTTGTGAATCTAAACCATCCAGGGCGCTACCCAAACGCATACAAAAAAACATTCTAATCGGTCCAGCCGTTTAGGAGTTCAGTGACATACACACGTACAGTAGAATTAGATATTTAAAGATATTTTATTAACATATCTATAGTCAAACCGCTAAACTCAGACATCGCCTGCGCGGTACAGGGGCGCCGGGGGAGTCCCGTCGTCTCCCCCGGCGCCCCTGTACCGCGCAGGCGATGTCTGAGTTTAGCGGTTTGACTATACCTCTCGTCATCAAATTGTCTTGTACTGTACCGGTTTTCATAATAGTATACTACTAAACATAGGTCTATTCACGAAGAGTCCATCTTATCATAAGTTCTAGCTAGTCCTAAAACACACATATTTTTAATTCCTTCCTCGTATGTGGTCTAACCAAACATAAACATTTAAACCTCATAACATTCAAATCAGTCATTAATATTCGAAATAGAATAAAAACTAAAGCCACTGCGTTTACACAACCTTGCCCAGTCCATAAACTAAAAAAATCAAACTAAAACACGAAGGATGTTGAGTTTAACGCCAATTTACGCAGTTAGACGCGATGAGATCACTCGACGCGATGCAAATGTACTAATCAAACATTCTACGACTGCTTCGGTAAATAACATCGTATAATAAACGAGAATCCCGATATTGGTGAAGATGACTGAGGATGCGGTGGGATGAAATAACAAATAATCATCATACTCGTATCGTCATCTAACTAATGTAAATCTAACTCTTTCGTTGAAGCAGTGATGAATGAAATACATAAATATGAAATTGTGGATATTATCTAAACTTTGCAGAGCTGCAATTCGTGATCGAAATCACAAGATTTATTTTTTAGGGTTCCGTAACCAAAGGGTAAAAACGGGACCCTATTACTAAGACTCCGCTGTTCGTCCGTCTGTCTGTCTGTCACCAAGCTGTATTTCATGAACCGTGATAGCCAGAACGTTGAAATTTTCACAGATGACGTATATCTGTTGCCGCTATGACAAAAAACAGAATAAAATACATATTTAAGGGAAGGCTTTCAAACAAGTAACTGGATTTTTTTTGCTAATTACAGCAACAGGAAGATGCTTGAAATATTCACAGAATATTAAGTTGTAAATGCCCTTAAAAATAAATAAGTAAATTAAAATAGAATATATTACGGGGGCTTCCATAAAGCACGGGACCCTTCGTGCACGAGTCCTACTCGCACTTGGTCGATTATTTAACTGATAACCCGCTAGTACATATGCATAAATGGTTACTAGATCCAGTGAAAGCAGGAAAGAGTATTGAATATCTATAGATACGAGTATAAGTGCGATTGCAATAGCATATCATAGGATTTTACAAGTCATTTTGTAACGTTTTGAAAATGAGCTCCTGTCCTTTATTTATTGGCCCAAAATCATTAGGTTGGTATTGGTACCGATTATTATACAAAAACGTTTCATATAGACCGGACGGCTAGCCCTGTCCGTGTCAGAGTTTTCTTCGCCACCCAAAGGCTTCTTTCTATAAACGACTAAAACCAAAAACGATTCTAAACTATGAACAAATAAGACGAGGCAACAAGCAAAAACAAAAATTATCTCTTCCAATTTTGCTTAGTTTATGGAGCTTGAAATTATGCTTGACGACTGAAAAACTCCAACACTGGCCAAAAAGGTTGTTCCCCTGTCTGTTGTAATGACTCTCATTTGCTTATGTTTATTCTGCAGAGATTTTTTGCGCCTTTGCCTTCGTTATAGCTGATTTTCGAGTTAATGTTTCATAGATTAATTAATAGTCGTATCTTAAACTTTCGCGATGGAATGGTAAAAAATATATCTCAAATCACACATAGCTCTCTCGATACACAGAAAAACGAGGGCAACTAATATTTAGACCCTAAACAGATATTTAATTTGGTATTCATCATATCCTCATTGTAATGACGATTCTAAGAAAATGTAATGTGTCAATGGAATACATAAATTTTGAATTTTGAACTCTACTGCCCTAACTCTACTTCTACTGATATCTAACCTTGCGAAAATAGGCCTACTACAAAACTTTTCCATGAACGGTCTCAATGTCTTACATTCTTTATCATGTTCTGACTAAAGCCGAGAAATAAAGAGCAGAAAACTTGATTTAGATATAGGCACAGACTTAGGTAGAGTTCCTCCTTTTCACTTGAAGACTACAGAGAAAAATCAAGGAATGTCAAAATTTTATCAGTTTCTGGGTGGTAATGCCATGCTGATGACGATGTTGATGGCATTATCGCCCAGAAATCGACAAAATTTTGACATTGTTATTTTTCCCTGTAATCTTCACTTGTAACAACGCGTTTATACTTAAAGGTATCATTTGAACATGATTGTTTGAACAATCATCTTAGTACGACGAGTTTTAAGTTTATTAGAATCAAAGTCATCAACGTACGTACATTTCCGACTAAACATGGATGCTATCATCAGGTGACAATGGAATCATTTCAAACAATGCACATGTCCATCACCTGGTGTAATGTTTTAATGATGCAAATATTGTACCTGTATTTTATGTACACTTTATGAAGGGTACATACAAATCAGTGTACATAACATGAAAGGTTATTTCTGTAATTACCTTCGTAGAATTTCCATTAATAAGATTTTATGTACGACTAGATTTTGCCCACGGCTTCGCCCGCATGATATTTCGAGACCCTACCTTACCACCTTTAATAAAGGAGGTGGAAAATAAAAAAAACAAAAAAAATCGATTTGACATTTGTTTGATTTTACATTTTTTTTTGACATTTCTTGGAGCGCACGCCAGAATAGCTCGCAGATGGCAGAATTTTTCCTACTTATTTAACACTTATTGTTATAATATGGAAAATTTATGCAATATCATTATAATTTATAGCCTATGTGTTATTCTGATGTATAAGCTATATAATTGCAAAGTTTCATCTCAAAAAATGTTTTCCCTGTAAGCTCTGTACACTTAAACGTAACCCACGGAAAACCAATGCAGAAATAGCGTGAAAATATTTAAAAACATCGCCAACACATGGATGAGAATAAAGGAAGATAAACAAGCGGCCAAGTACGAGTAGGACTCGCACACGAAGAGTTCCGTACTGTTTGCCCCCCCCCCAATTAAACGCTCACACAAGTTTTAATGACGTGATATAGGGTGTTGTTTACTAAACATATTTATTGGTGGTGAACTTCTGAATTACTAAAAGCCGTATAATTTTCTATGAGAGGAGAGAGGGCTATGCTCGGAGTCTCTCTGCGAGATCGAATCAGAAATGAGGAGATCCGTAGAAGAACCAAAGTTACCGACATAGCCCAACGGATTGGCAAGTTGAAATGGCAATGGGCAGGGCACATAGCGCGGAGGACTGATGACCGATGGGGTCGGAAAGTTCTCGAGTGGAGACCACGTATCGGCAAGCGCAGCGTAGGACGTCCACCCACAAGGTGGACGGATGACCTCATTAAGACCGCAGGATCACGCTGGATGCAAGCCGCTTCCAACCGGTCTTATTGGAGATCCATAGGGGAGGCCTATGTCCAGCAGTGGACTTCTTATGGCTGATGGATGGATGGATGGTATAATTTTCAGAAATACGTATGTCGATGCAGTTAGTGAAAGAGATTATACAAAGGCACAAGGCATTTATCGTGTTTTTTCTTAAAATATCTTCATTTCATTTTTCTATATTGAGGACTAAACATGCATACCCATGTCGTTAGTCTAGTTTCTCGAGTACGTTTATTAGTGCATGTACCCACTGCAGAATTGTGTACATCATAGTCTTTTCGAAGCCCCCGGTAGACAGAATGTCTCAACTGTCCTAAAAGATAACATTGAAGTCATGTTGATCTCTTAATCCGGCTTTTAAATTTCACTTCCGGCTATTGTTTTTTAACTATTTTCTGGAGGTTCTCCAAATGCGTTATTTTTGTACGTTCGTCAGATTTTCTTCTCCATATAGGTTCCTCATAATATATGCTAGCAGCGGTGTCAAAAGTAGATACGTGTATGTAGATATATTTGCAGTGGGCTCACGGACTATAGTCTTATTCGTTTAGTATTATGACCCGAGTTGACTGCTCCCAGTGACATTTGTACGGGATTGCGCTTAATTAATGTTTCCTAACCTAAATAACTCTAATTAATGGGCTCCATTGTTGCCACCTTCACCTGCTGGCTGCGATAACCCATCGTTGCAACTATTTACATTGACTATTCTGTTGCTGATGGAAGTGTTATCAAAATCTTTGATTTTTTTGTTTGGGTCCATAGTCTTTTTTTCGGTGTCTGTGCTTATCCTATGACTTTAGCTTAACCTAAGCTAGAGTATTTAAAACATTTATTCAGTTATGTCATTTTTGGGTCGGACAATGATGTTCTATGTTATCTTATTGGGTAGAAAAGTAATCTAAAGTACACGATATGGTAATTCGCATTCTATAGAATTTTCAAATGGTCTATATTGTGACATTCAAATTATATGGATATTCATTCTCTTTTGCTAATTTTATCGGTACGGATATATTTTAGTATTATTTCGTAGTAGATATTGTCTAAATGAATATAATCTCGAACGCCTTTGAACTAAGTCATCAGTATTTTCAAAGTCAATGACAAATTCATCAGAGATTTCGAAGCCTTGCTCATAAGGATGTAAGCCGGTCCCTTGATGCCGATTGTAATTATAGGTGCTAATGCTATTTGCGTGATAGTGTTACAGTCTATTAAAATGCAACGCAGGTACACATCTCAGCTACTGTGTGTAGTGTGACTAGTACAGCAAGTTAGAACAACCCTGAGTTATGAAGTGTTTGTCACATATGACACGTTTTATCAACACACTTACTTTACCTGTGTCTTCCCACAGGATTCTTAATTTCCTTGTATAAGTATCTTATGACACTCAGATCTTTGAACTACCTCATACCTCATATACCTCATGCCAAAAATTAAGTCAATCCGTTGCTCTGTTGCTGCGTGAAAGAGTAACAAACAAACCTACAAACACACCATCTAATTTATAATATCACTACATAACATAAAAAGTCGCTTCCCGCTGTCTGTCTGTCCTTATAATTATATGCTTAGATCTTTAAAACTACGCAACGTATTTTGATGCGGTTTTTTTAATTAGATAGAGTGATTCACGTGGAAGGTTTATATGTATAATGTGTGAAGCCGGGGCGGGTCGCTAGTTAGGATTAAATTGAAAAGGTGATGAGGTTTTTTTTTCAAAATATTATCCGAATTTCTAAGTATTGTTATATAGTCTACATCTATGAAACTGGCTGATTTCCACTTTAGTATTGTTTAGTAGTTCTACCAAAAGCCGTAGTAGAATTAGCTACGGCCCTGGGGTGATGGCATACAATTTGTGTTTTGGCTCGAAAACTATTGAATAGGACAATTACCGTAGCATTTTGGCAACGTTGATACGTCTACCAGCCCTTTTATTGTTATGGTCTTAGCTAGTCAGCATTATAGAGCTTTAATTTGTGTGTCTTAGCTATCGTTTCATTCTTTTTACTATGTTTTGGCAGACTTGCCCTTCTATTTCAGGACTAATGTTTACTACAGTACCTACTTATTAAATATTATAGGTATGATATGGTCTGTAGTGCTACTCTACGTTAAATTTTAAAGTCTCCAGTCTAAACACGACTATAGTTTAGAGATGTGCGATAACTTACGTTAACTAGTTACAAAAAAATTGTTTTAAAATCTGTAGCGGAGAAAACATAACTATTTGCTACACTATTTGCGCTGTAGTATGGTGCGGGTGGGTTGGGTATTCAGTAGATTTTGCGTGAAAGAGGAACACAAATCCATACATACAAACCTTCGCATTTATAATATTAGTAGGATTAATAACTATAGTAAATTAAATGAAACCCTAATTAAAGTAATAAAAAGCAACTGTTACCCGCACCATGCTACAGCGCATTAGGTATAGTGTATATACTATTAACTACACTTTATGTACTTACGCTTCCTACTGCACGATTGTTTACTGTGATAGTAAACAGTTGCACCGACCTTTTTCATCAGGCGATGATGTCAACCGACCGCTCCTCTTGTAAGTAGATGGCTTTATGTAACCACCTACGTTATCTTACCCTTATGGTTTTAATGGTGTTGCTGGCGTTGAATCTGTTTCAGACATTATAGGGCCTCCTTGTATATCAGCTACATCCTAAACATATTCGTAAGAATTTGGTTCGCATCTCACATTCGATTTGCATATTATGACAGTGATATTCGAATTTTTGATACAGAAGATCATACTATAGACTTTTTTAGATTCGTTCTATAGATTACATATTCTGGTTCAAAACACGGCCCGAGAATGGTCACTACTTTTACTTTGTGTTTTGTTAAAATGCTTAGATGTCAGACTCTATAAATTCAAAGACAGAATGTAAATAACATAAAACTTTTGAGTCAAATTCAGACGCTTAACGCAATGCACCTCGAACTCGTTTTTGTCTAATTTTAATTAATCATGACTCATCTCATCAAGCGCAATTGCGATGCGTTCTTTAATGTATAATTCTCCATTACTCAGCAACATTTTCTTTCAAAGTAAAGTTTGTTTTGTTAACAATATTACCCCAGTGCTCCGAAATTAGCACCGAAAAGTAAACAAACATCGTTCCTTAACCTACATTCTACTACGATGTTATTTTTTGGGAGGAAAGTACCTCGCGAGACGTAAGCTACCGCCGATTTTGTCAGCTATGTTTACTAATTTCTCGTTAAATATTAGGCCGTGTTTATTATGTTTAATCGCTTTTTAATACGCTCGTGAGATGACGCAAGTTTGTATTTCTCCTGGCTTCAAACCAAAATAGCGTTATGAAAATCAGCTAATCGTACGATGTGACGTCAGGATTTTTTAAAGCGATAGGTTTTATAGTAGTCCTTTGCCAGCTATTCAACCGCCAAGTGCAGTCAATCCAAAATTATCGTCACTCAATTACATAAAAGTTTAAGTCATTTTCACGAACAGGACATTTTTTTTAAATTGACTATCGAGTGTGTAGTTCAAAACGCAGTGAATCTAGTGACATTGTGGTTTCTTGGCATATTGTCTTTGAATTGACTACAGGAATAAAATTATTCTTGGAAGTACTTTTCCCGTCTCATTTCCTACGGAACAGGCTGTCTATGCCAAAATATGCGTCACCCTTGCAGACAATGGCTTACACATTATCTCTGCTAATATTTTTAGAGTAAACTTATTCATATCTCTCTGAATCATAAAAACAATCGCGATACGAGAGCACTTAGATTTAATGCCTCATAAATAACTATGTTCGAGTCGGTGGGGATAATAATTTAGATTTTGGATGGCTGTCGAAGCGATGGCGACCTTGTCTTGTTGAAATAGTTCCTTCCTGCTTCTCCATTTTGTACACTAAAACGCTTTATCTCGATTGTGGGGTGACGTAATTTGCTATCGTGATCACGATTCCCTCTCTTTTGTTACACACGCTTTTATTTTGGGCACATGATTTTTGTCATCGTTACTCATTGAATGAATCGATTTGGACATATACCAAATGGACTCTGCGGAGTCGGGTAGCTTATTTGCATTAGCATCTGTTGGGGAAGTACTATCAGTTTCGTCTACTGTTGCTAGATTTTTTTCTCGACTCGCACTTTCATTCTTAGAAAGATAAACTTCTTCAGTGATTTCGTAATGCAATCGACACCCGAAAGTTATGGCTCTATCATTGTCAATTAGGTCACATTCAATTTGTATTGATTAAAGGGTTCCATTTCGTCATTATTGATAACTGCGGAGTCAGGAGTCATCCTGTCATTCCGTAGGAGTCAATTGGATGGCCTCAGGTCATCACGAAGGCCCACGCGGCGGTGACATCAGTGGACTTCATTTGCTTCTCGTGTTGTGAATGCCGTATAAAAAGTGCTTATCGTACCCATAGAGAGATACGCCGTTATCTAAGAGATAAGCGTTATATTCCTCACAAAGCTTTGGAATTTTATTCTTTGACTCTACAAATCAAATATTTTGACTATAAATAATCTATACTCCTATTCTAGATTAATTTTGCGTATTCGTAATTACAACATGGCAGAAAAGTGCATGGAAAGACCAGTGTATCTATGCATTTTAGCTTGATTAATTCGAGGACATTTTTAAATTATCGTAATTTATGCAACAATTAGTTGATTTATACGATAGCATATTATATACAATATTTTTGATGCTTACATATTGTGAGAAACTATATACCTACTTGACTTTTTTTGTCTTTTCTTTACAAACTATCATTTCACCCAAAGAATAGTCTCGTTCTTATAACGCATGAAATATATTGCAGTTAGTATTTTTTACATTAATTCCAATGAGAATGTCATACTACTGACATCATGCGCCGTTTTTAAAGTGACGTTATATGCCATGAATGGATACTGATTGTGAATGCACCTATTGTAATGTTTTTCAACTTTGGCATTGAAATTATATAGGAAGCTGTGCTTCTAGTCAGTTATATAAAGGTTACGTTGGTTATCTTTCTCATCGAATATAGCATATTGTATTATCGATATCATATATATGAATTTAGGATCATGAGTCATGACTACGTCTATGATATAATGTGTCGAAAAACTTTCGCCATAAATAAAATAAATAGTATGGGCTTCGAAAATTTCTTATTTTTATGTTTTGCTACCATTACGCTGCGGTAGAGTTCATAGATGTTGAGCTAAGCATAATTAAGTATTTTTCAGTCTTTGTAAGTTTTGTTTTTGTCTGCAGACAACGTTTCTCGAATAGAATAGAATAGATATATAGAAATATAAACGTATAGTATTGTACTATTTGATATATTAAAGATGAAAAACAGGATAAGTTTTGATTTATAAATCATCGACTTTAGTAAAAATAAGTATTTGTATATATTGAACATATTGAACTATATTATCCGTTCTGTATGTATTGAACTATATCATTGTTAGTTGTATAGGTATTTAAAATTTGACTTGTGAAGTTGTCAATAAATGACTATAACTATTTGAATTGAATTTTTCGGACACCTACGTATTTTTGATTTTGATTTAAAGACACATATGACCAGAAATGTATCAATGTTTCAGTTCCGTACTCCAGTTAGTAGAATATATCCAATTATTATTTGTGTTAAAATAAGACACGCTGTATAAAACCTAGCATACTAATGGCAATACGATGAGATCATTCCTCTATTTAGCGAAATTGCACTAGGACGACCTTGCTCCTAGACAGCAGGCGTGTTATGTCGTCTGCTCAGGTCTATATAAATCCACTCTTGGATATAGGCCTACCCATGAAGGGCGGCACGGCCATATCTATACCACTTTGGTGCAGTGCGGGTTGATGAATTCACGTACGCTATAGAATTTTTTAGATGGACGTATGCAGGTTACCTCACCATGTTTTACTTCACCAAAAAGCCATTGTATTATTTATAGTCAAAAAATAATCAATCAAAGAGATTTTATTGACATAAAATAAATTAGGGACATAAAAAATAATGACGCCTCTGGTTCGTGAACTTACCAGAAGTAGTGTGCTACGGGAACCAGCGACTTCTCTTATTTACTCTTTATAACAAGCCTGTTAGAAATAGTATGTGGCAGCTTTATCAAATATTTGAGAATGAATGTTCAGATCCCGGAAACACTTTATCAGCGAAAGAACCGGCTGACGCAACTTTTCTATTTCATTTAGGCTCAAGAACGCGGAATATTTATTGTAACATCAACATAACAATTATTATTAATGTATCACAAAAATCATAAATTATGTTATTAATAGGTATAGATATTGTTTTGACTTCCTATGTATGTTTTTTTTTTTTTTTTTGAGTTATATCGTCTGCTACCGCGAAATGTTCTTTCTACGAAACGAATTGTATTCCCAAAATGCTCTGCGCGACTTAGAAGAAATCACAATATCATAAATGGCAGGCGAAGCCATCATACATTCAAACAGGATACTAGTGCGGGCCTTAGCACCCTTACATTAAATTAGAGTACCTCAAGGCGATCCATTTCCACCACTTATATTTATCCTAATTCAATATTTTTGCTCAAACCCTTCTGGCACATTTAATTTCATTTTGCATAGTAAGGTAGAAGAAACAAGGAAGGAACTGAATCGTTAGCCAAGAGAAATCATAACTTACTGCACATAATTTGAGAAATCGGCCCAACCTAACTTTTTTATGGGTGAAAACCTAAAACAAATAATATTAGTAAAGTGAAAGTAAGCAGATTTCCTACGGAGTGCCTAGAAGACATAACTTTTAGTAATAATATACCGAATTAAAAAACCCCCGACACAAAAATATTTGACAACAAACTTTCAATTGACAACCATTTTGGGCACATTTGTAGAATTTTGGTTTTTCCATCCCCACTTTAACACCCACCATAACTCTTAAACGGCTCAATCGATTTTTATAAAACATAGCTAAGAACACTCTCGATTAAGTCTCCTTTCATCCAAAAAAAACTAAACTGAAATCGGTTCAGTGGTTCGGGCGCTATGATGCCACAGACAGACAGACAGACAGACACACAGACAAACAGACACGTCAAACTTATAACACCCCTCTTTTTCGTCGGGGGTTAAAAAGGCGCCAGTAGTTCACTAGAGTTTATCTATCTATCAGGTTGAGAGAGAGTGCGAGTACGAAGGGTGCTAACTCTCTCTAAGTGATCGTTTTAAGATTCATCCTTGTTCACATATTTCTGTTAAATCTTATTAGATAATGCAGCGCATCTACGTCAGTCGACCTCAGGCGCGAACCGTGTCAAGGGTCTCATGTGACGCGAGTTGACGCGACCAGATATGATTTGTGACGCACAATCTGTTGTTTTTGGGTATACAAGGATAGTGTATGAAGTCATTTCTTTATTTCGAATTGCAGTAATGTATTCTCCTTTGTGTTGTGGTCTTTCGTTAAAGTTTTTTGTGTTTGGGCTTTAGAGTCATTGATATCGTATCTATGTGAAATGGGCCCGTTTTCAATATCCCTATGTCAAGTATTTCTAAATGGTTCTGATTTGAATATACACTTATTGGTTAGACTAACGCTGCTTTTACACTTAGCTAAGTCAAGCTCAAAGTGTGTAGCTAAGGATGTATTTTTAAATTCACTAAATAGAGGGTCATTTTATTAGGGGCTCTAGTGAAAACGGGAAAGCTATCTAAATAATGGATCTTGATAACTAATACCAAACACATTATAATCTTAGTTATGTAGAAAAGCATGAGCAACCTGCAAAGCTACCAACGTAGCCCAGCGGATTAGTTAGTTGAAATGGCAGTAGGCAGGGCACATATTCGGAGAACTGATGGCCGATTGGGCAGTAAAGTTTTCGAATGGATACCACGCACTGGCAAGCGCAGCGTAGGACGTCCACCTACAAGGTGGACAGACGATATAATTAAGACCGCAGGAACGCGCTGGATGCAGGCTGCTTGAAACCGGGCTTATTGGAAATCCATAGAGGAGGCTTACGTCCAGCAGTGGATGTCTTGTGACTGATTATGATGATGATGTAGAAAAGTCCCTTTAAATATGTCTGTTCTGTTCTTAGTTAACGTATTATCAGTAATTTTGTATTACGTATGCGGCGTATGCCCTACAATAAACTCACTTAAGAGTCTGTCTTGTGTAGAGACAAAAATTGCTTATTCCAATAGCTCTACATCCCACAACTACTTAATAAACGCACTATAAAGGCGTAACTACCCCATATATGAACTGTACGGCCTTCTACGAATTAATAGTCGGATTTATAACCCACTTATAAACATTAATGTCTTTACTTAGGCACTTCAAAACATGAATGACTCAGATCAGAAGCTGCCAAAGGCCTAACCATTAAATAAATAACGTTAAAATTATCATAGTTTTATAATAAAGTTTCATTTTTTACATTTTATGGGCTGATTATGGGTTTTTATATGTTATTTTTTATCAATCGTTATTTATTTCAGAGGACTTAGGATTAAACTCCAAGACACGCACTTCTGTCATTACAAAGAAAAGTGCGTACCTCTTCCCAGGCTTCCAATGGAGAAAAAAAAAACATTTTGAGGAAACTTCCGTATGTCTAAGTTCTTAAAGTTCCTATAAGATAATGTGAAGTACTCGTATTAGTAGACATTTAGCGTCCCCTTGTGTCGTTTTTCAGTTCTTAAGTTTATATGCGTGAATATCTCATGCTATGCTGGGTAAGCTTTTAAGCACTGACATCTAGTTTGAGATGTATTGTGCACGGTTGGAGGGTGTATTGGCTTCTCTGTTCTGCCATTCTGTTGTAAGGCGAACTCGCCCAGTTCTGCAGTTAGCTTAACCAACATAATATCAAATAGTACGCCTCCAAAAATTATTATAATATATGCTCCATCCGTATTGTTGTGTAAAAGCCAGTTGCCACTGACCCTAACTGTTCTCCGGACGACAAATGCAAATACATGCACTGCGCATACAACATACACATTATAATTATGATGACAAAAGAGATAGCGATAACGATCGTAAACAAATTATCGCCTGTCCTTGTCTTGCTCAAATATTGGGGAGGTGAACATACTTTTGATTATAAATCGATAGAACACCATTGTTGAAGGTGCCCTACATTTTATGGAGCAAAAGTTTTGAACTATAGGCACCTAACTATTTCTTCAACTGTATTGATTACTTTCTAGGTCAGTGTGTTACACAAAATATCCTATCGAATATTATTATGGGCAGTTTTAACATAGCGTAGTGACGAGAAAAGTGCAACAGACACAACACAATACCTGCGTTTAATTTTTTTAACACAGGTGTTATGATCAAACAGGATTATTATGTCAATGCAATCATTTTGTCCCCGAATTATTAACAGAAACCGTTTTTCAATCCAATACAGTAGCTTTTGTGAATGATTGTTTGAGAAACTACCCACCACTTATCCACTTGGTACTTATCCAACTGTAAAGGACAGATGTGGATTCTGCAAAATACTTCTTCTACCATTGATGAGATCTCGTTTGACATAGACATCTAGAACAAAAAAATAATAATGTTACGCTAAATGCAACTTTAAAAAACCTGGATGACCTAATTGATCAACTATTACAACAAGCACGTGTTACAAATATAAAATTTAAAAAAAAATTGGGGTTTTTAACGAACCCCCTGGAAACCTGTCCGTCGCGGGTGTGACAGTACAAAGTAACTAACAGTTGCTAACAGCAATAGAAAATGCTATCCACATACAACACATTAAACTATGAACACGACAACTTCACTGCACTTCCACCGCCATTTCTACGATTTTGTATGCATGACAGAGTCCAAGGCGCGCGTCGCCAAATCCATATTCTAATACGCCAGAGTTGCTTCCACGTGAGTTTATGACGGAGGAACTTTCTATGGAAAGTTCCTCGCCCTTGCTGAGTTTGGACAGTTTGATGGGTAGGCTGGAGTGGACTGGGACACTTTGTGGGGAACTTTGCATATGTAAATATTGGGTTTTATAGCCTTTGGTACGTACGTGATAGGGTGAAATGAAATGGCATTTATTGCCCTGAAAATAGAGGCAATGTGCGAGATGATAAAGGTGTTTAGATACTTACTGAACTGTACTGGCGCATAGTCCTCTGCTGAATCTAGTCCTATCTGCGATGGCAATTGCTCCGTATCTTTAACGCTGATCTAATACGGATTGGTTGATACTAACCACTAGAACGTAACCGCCGAAGTGGATGGATTAACACTTACTACATGGGCAATATTTTTTTCTAATTAGGTATCATGACCAATTTGATTAACATTTTGTTATGTAAAACACATGTCATGACAGTTGCGTTACATGTTGTACGACACGTAAGAGCGACACAGAAATTGCACAAAAAAAACAACTATTCCCTATGATTGTCATTCACTTTCGATAAAATGCACACATGTAGATGTAAAAATGTATATAACACGAGATTTCCGTGGTATCAGGAATTCAGGATCGGTCCAAAAAAATTAAAGCAAATCCTCCTCTACTATATTCTTAAATAATTGTTGTTCATAATAGACAGACATAAATCTTTTTTGTGTGCACTAATATTAATAACTAAAACAGTATGTACAAAGTATGATGTCTTAAATTAGTGCCACAAAGGGGCGTCTTATTGCTGACAAAGATCTCTACCAGGCAACCACTGAAATAACGAGACCATAAACTATTTATTTTAGAGTATAAACATAACGAGTGCAGTAATATCCTAGAGCGTGTTAATTGTAAAGTATTTAGCCAATCAGCTAGTGGTTCAGCAAAAAGTCGAAGTCTCATCAGACGTGCATTTCGCTGTCAGAAAAGAGTTCTTTATTGGCAAATTCGTGAACAGAAACTGTTTGGTAGAATTCTCCAAATGTTCCCACGGTGCATCACGTTGATTTACGAATGGTTCACTTGATCAATCATTCTTGAAAATATCCTTACATAGTATAAAATAAAGTCGCTATTTTTTGTCTGTTTGTCTGTATGCTTAAATCTTTGAAACTACGCAACGATAGATATAGATTTAATGAATAGAGTGATTCAAGAGGAAGGTTTATATGTATAATACACCTGTGCGAAGCCGGGGCGGGTCGTCTAGTTTTATTATAAGTAGATACATTGGCGGAGACAATTTTAGCACGAAGAAATTAAGGCAAATACTAGATGTTCTACGAGTATCTGTTACGCTTCAGTCAATGGCGCGGAGAAATGTCACCAATAATTAAAACCAATATATTGCATTGAAACGGTTTGCATCCAGCATGTTACGGCGATCTTTAGATCCTACGCTGCGTTTAACGCTACGTAGTTTCCTTACGATAACTTGACGACCCCATTGGCTCTAAGTTTTACGGATTTATTATTTTAAAGAAACCATTGCGTTTTGGTGACATTTTAGTCTTTAAGATTTGCACAATCTGATGAGGTTGTTCTTATATACCACATTGTTAAATTTTTTGTTGTTAAACTTTCGCGATTTGACCATACCTATTATTATTATTATATACTACGGGACTAATCGCGTCACATTCTAGTCTACCCGTAACCACGATCGATACAACTCGGTCGAAACGTCGGGATGATGAGGTATTTATTTATCTCGTAATTTTAGTGCGCGATTAGTCCCGTAGTGTATAAAAATAACACATGGTTATAGTTCCTAATTCGTGTTTATTACAATTACCACGAATTAAATCCTGGAATGTTGGGTTCTCATTAGCATCATTTAACGCTTAGTATTCTTCTGATATGATACGATAATATATGATATAGTACTAGAACCACTATTTAAAATCACTAGCCAAAGTTACGGCGTTCATTACAGGTTGTGAATCGAATGACGTCATTTTACACTCGTCGTTAAATGAGTCTGCGTTATCTAGTCTGCTTATCTTTAATCTCATCTGCTGTGTATAAACATAGGACACAGACATCCGAGAACCGCTGCATACAGATTAATTATGGCTTCGAAACCTTTTGCAGCAATTTTTATTTGATCTACCTAGAAAAAATCCCTACTAATATTATAAATGTGAATGTAAGTTTGTCTGTTACGCTTTCGCGCAGCAACGGAGTAACGGATAGACGTAATTTTTGGTATGGATATAGTTCAAATTGTTCAAAAGATGGGAAATGACATAGGTTACTTTTTAATCCCGAAAACATTAAAGTATTCCTGTGGGATAGCATAGAAATTAAAAAACGCGAGCGAAGCCGCTGGCAAACGCTAGTATTATATTATCATCTTTAAAAAAACTAGAGGAGAGCCTATCATCAATACATAGTATAAAATAAAGTCGCTATTTTGTCTGTTTGTTTGTCTGTATGCTTAAATCTTTAAAACTACGCAACGGATTTTGATGCGGTTTTTTTTAATGGATAGAGTGATTCAAGAGGAAGGTTTATATGTATAATACATCTGTGCGAAGCCGGGGTTGTCGCTAGTTCCAAATAAAATAAAAGTTCTTTATTACGCTCTTCTTCTCGAAAATACAAAAATGTCTAAATAACTTTCTAGAGGAAGAAAAACAGTAACCTTCCTGTCAGTCGGGTAAATCGCAATTACTGTAAATGTAATAACACTTCTATATTTTACTTTTACTGTACTACAACCATAGTTAGCTTCTCAGAGATTGCTATTAGCAATAAGGGTACCATTTGGTGCACCATAAATTTTCTGTTTCTGTATTAGTACTAAGTAGGGCATTTAAAAGTTGAGGATCATCGACATGACGAAGAAGATCTATAAAGGTATTTTTCAGTAACTTTAGCTAATATATTTGTCTGTTTGTTTCAGGTGGCTTGGAAGGCAAATACAGAGTAGCGGCTCCTGAGCTCATGCAGGACACCTTCATGAGCGATTCTGAAGACGAAGGAGGTAAGCATCACTGTAAAAAACAAGTACGATAGAGTATGCAACACTAGAACGAAGTCTTTCTCCGTCTTGGGTATAATCCGCGCCACACAAGTCAGCAGATGGGAAGAAGTAGATGACACTTCGCCCACATTACGCACAATGCCGACGCCGCGTGGCGAAGTGGTGAGCACAGGCGTAGAGAGCGTTCCTCGTTTTACTACGGAACTCTAAAAACACCCCTCTTTTTGAGTCAGGGGTTAAAAACTTAAAACCTGCATGGTCACTCTCGAAATGAGCTGTCTCCTGCCGTCAGCTTTCCGTGAGTCATCGGTTGAAAGGTTTGACCTTTTGCTACTCGCAAATAGACCTTCTTGACAAATGTGATGCGGTTTTTTGCTAAATAAAACTGTCTCGAATCTAGATTACGGAATTATACTAATGTATGTTGGCTATTTCTGATTGTACCTATCACATAGAGTTCTTTTACAAGCTTTTATTTAGTTTCACCTGCCCCCTTGTCTGTCTGTCGGTCTGTAATCAAATCTTGCAAGTTAAATTTGATCCACTTCCCGGTTAACGATTGGTCTGAAATTTTGCATACATGTGTAAATCGCGTGACAATGCAATATTATGATGACGTGGTGCTGATCTGATGATGGAGCTGGAAGGTGGCCAAAGGAACTTAGCAATGAAACGACACAATCTCTTCGAGTTTGGGTTCATTTAAATGGTCTTGGCGAGTAGTTTGTCTTTCAATGGTAACCAGGGTCGGATGATGGAGCTGGAAGGTGGTCATGAACTCTGCAATGAAACGACGCAACCCTATCAAGTTTCGGCTCGGTTGATTCGTCTTGGCGAGTACATGTTCTGTAAAAGCTGGTTTAAAAAAAAAAAGGTTTTTTTAAATTTAATACTTGTTTATAACATAGATTTTCTATAGAAGTTTGCAACCTTCCTGCAGTTTTAGCTGGGTTTCGTTGCTGGCAGGAAATCTGATCATACGTATGTCGTAGTAAGTTAAATTTTCACGAATATTGCTTAAACCTTATATCTATTTAAAAATAACATAGCAGTCAATGACAGTGTTCAATATTGCTGTCTAGATAAGTCGACGATATCGTGAAAATCGCCAGATACAACCTGAATCCACTTGGCATAGGACTGAGGCAGATGACACTAAGATAGAGGCCTATATCCAGCAGTGGGATAAAGAGGGCTTTAGAAAGTGACTGTCGACCGGTATTACTCAAAGCCTCCTAAATGACATATGACATGTCTGAAAAGTGACCTAAAGCCTTTAAATTGCTAACTAAGACTAATGTCTCCATTAACTATGACAAATTCCATTCGTTCCACTATTCACATCTTCAGAAGGCCTTGACATCCAATATAATCTTCAATTGGACTTGACCACAGAATATAATACTAGTCACTATAGATCCAGGTCATAGAATATAATGCTAGTTTCTACAGAGCTAGATCGTAGATACGGTAATAGTTATTATGAGCCTTCTGGTAAAACCTAGGTTATGAGCCAGGATTCAGACGGCTGGACGCCTACGTATCGCTATCATTGTTATGAATGGGACAGCCGATGTGAATGAAATATCCTGTTTTTTGTAAGGCCTCATTGCTATTCTGGGATTATGCTGTAATGCAGTCGTGATTGTTTTGTTAACTTTCGTTTGTTGCCAAAGTGTGGCGCTCAGAATTATTTTTGTCGCTAACTGTTGGATTATTTGCTTTAACATATAAAAAACTGCCCAGTGCGAGTCGGATTCGCGCACGAAGATTTCAGTACCGAATGGGTATGGGTATCCATACGGTACGGAAATATATTTTATTTTAATTATTTATTTTTGAGTGAATATACAACTAAACATACTGTGAATATATCAAGCGTCTAAATACCTGTTGGCGTTATTAATACTCATATCAAGCGAAAAACATTATATTATCATATATTATATACAAATTACCTATGATGATGCCTAACTCAATATAAAGTAAAATTTCGACAATAAAACAGTATATTAACAGTAGTGGACGTCCACCCACAAGGTAAAAAATAACCTCATTAAGACCACAGGATCGCGCTGTATGCAAGCTGCTCCAACCGGTTTTTATTGAAGATCTGTAGGAGAGCCCTATGTCCAGCAGTGCACGTCGTATAGCTGGTGGATGGATAGATGGAAACTTTGGACTTTAACTATTAAAGCCAATTCACACAGAGGCGGGAAGTGCGGGAAAGCGATCGCGATCCGGGACGGGATTTTTTTGTAATATGTATTTGAATTTGTATTCAACCTGACACATAACAAGCGGGCGCGATCCGGCGCTATTGCTTTGCACTGTACCGGTATAGGATCGCTACCTCGCGGCTCCCGCCTCTGTGTGATCCGGCCTTTATGTTAAAATTACTTTTTCTCTAATCAACGTTCTTCTGTGCTTTCCAGGCGAAGTAGAGTGTCCAATCCAGCAGCAACAGCAATACCGCTACATGAACAGTGAGGCGGGAACACTTCACAGGGCGAAGCCCCTGGAAGACAGCGTCACGGATGGACACCTTTGGCCAAGCAACAATGACAAGAAAGTCGCCACTATGGAGCGGCAACCTCTCGACATTGGGTAATTTCACCTTTATTACTTAGATTATAGAGTCCCCGAGGACAGCGTCATGGATTTTCACCTTTGGCTTGACAACAATGACACCATATTATTCGCGATAGTAAATAAATTAAAAATTTAAAAAACCCCGACACATTGACAACCATTTTGGGCACATTTGTAGAATTTTTGTTCTTCCATCCCCACTTTAACCCACCATAACTCTTAAACGGCTCAATCGATTTTTATAAAACATAGCTAAGAACACTCTCGATTAAGTCTCCTGTCATCCAAAAAAACTAAACTGAAATCGGTTCAGTGGTTCGGGCGCTATGATGCCACAGACAAACAGACACGTCAAACTTATAACACCCCTCTTTTGCGTCGGGGGTTAAAAAAAGACAACCACCCGATATCGGGTAATTACATCTCTATTTCTTACGTCGTTATAAAGTCGCGGCTAAATGAACAGTGAGTCGGGGATACTACAGGGTAAAGCCCCTAGAAGATAAGCATTACGGATGGACATCTTTGACCAAGCAACAATGACAAGAAAGTCGCCACTATAGAGCAGCAACCTCTCGATATCGGGTAATTTCACCTTTATTTCTTACAAAGTAAATCTACGAAGAACCCCGTGTACATAATCTTTCTTTTCTTCTCTTGTTTCCTCTCCAAGAAAGACAGCAATCTTCTACTGGAATGTTTGTTAGTACGTAGTTTTATAGTCAGTAAGTCTGATCAGGATGTTCCACGGTAATAATTTTTCTCCATTCACTGATAGTACGAACCATGATAACTTACGCCTATCACTCTTTCGCCAACCCATACATAATTTGCTAATTTGCCCATCATAATATTCTACGAGGAAATACCCATATCGATTAATGCGCAGTACATGACCGAAGAGCGTGTATTCAGATTGAAAATAGAAAGCGTCGGAAGTTCTTAGCTCAGACTTATTCGCGAGTGACGACTCTTAGAAACAACATTGTTTATCTACAAAGTTGTCTAATAAGGCTGATTGATTCATTTCCCAGGTTCCTGGTGTCGTTTGTGGTGGACGCGCGTGGTGGAGCCATGAAGGCGAAGCGGCGCGGAGGAGTCCGCATCATAGTGCCACCTGCGGCCTGCGCCGCGCCCACTAGGGTCACCTGCAGGTGAGAACTATTCGTATTCTTCTTCGTTTTTGGGGGACCTGACATCTCGCATGTGATGTAGCTATTGTGTACTTTCTATGTCAGCGTCTATCATAGCTTCCTAAACATGACAAAGCATGGCTTTAGGATGCTATTATTAATAGCAGACATGAATATCCTACTTCTGGGCAAAAACCTCCCCTCCCTCCTTCCAGACGGTACGATCTTCTTTAGTAGTTTAAACTGGTATTGATTATGATAGTAGAAAACGATCAAACTAATGCTATATGGATTGTGCTGCTGATTTTGTATTGTCAAGGAGCATATTGAAGGCGTTCTGACTTATTACTTACTAGCTTTTACCCGCGGCTTCGCCCGCGTTATATTTTGATTTTGGCTAATGTTTATGGCGGCTGCGAAACCTAACCTAAGCGACAAACATCAAAATACCTTAGAGGATTAGGGGCTGCGGTGGGATGGAACTGGTTGTGTGGGTGCCGCCACCTACCCTACTCGTACCTTCCGCTAGGCCGTCAACGTGTTGGCAGACGCAGTGGGGCTGCAGGGGAAGAGAAGTGTCGGTATCGCGATGGCCGTTCTCACTGCCCTCTGCAGTTGAAAAGGCAGGCGCTGGGCTACTATGACTGACCCGTTGCACTGGGACCAGGGCGTTGGAATGCTGTCCGACGCTCAGTGCTGGTTAGTCCCGAGTGGTGGATGACGATGTGTCTTGAGCTCCGAAACACTCCGTCATTATTGCGGGAGCGCAAGCTCCGTTATGGAGCCCGAGTCTGGGCTAGCGCTGTTGAGTGCCGCGAAGGAGTGGGAAAAATGTAGGAACGTCCTAAACTTGAAATGACAGGTTATTTCTGGCGCTTAGACGGCTGCTACCGCGGCCCGCTCGCTTAGTTTTTATCCTATCCTACGGGAACTGTTAAAGTTTTTGGGATAAAAAGTGGCCTATGTCACTTTTCGTCTTTCAAACTATATTCATGCAATAATCCAAGGCAATCCGTTGCTCCGTTGCTGAGAAAAAGTTATTGTCTTATCCTACGGGAACCGCAATTTTTTCGAAATGGAAAGTATCCTATGTCACTTTCCGTCTTCCAAACTATGCCCACCCCAAAAATCAAGTCAATTTGTTGCTCCATTGCTGAGAAACAGTTATTATCCTATCCCATGGGAATCACGAATTTTCTCGGGATAAAAAAGTATCCTATTATATCTTTTGCTCCGTTGCTGCGTCAAAGAGAAACAAACCAACAAACTTTTCGGGTTGATAATATTAAAGTAGGTATGATGATTCTGTACCATATAGGTAGAATAAAGAAACATGTTAATTCTCTAATGATAGTAGATTTAAAAAAAAATTTATGTCAGACAAAATGACGGCCTGGTATTAAACGTCATAGTAACATGTGGCATGCAGAGGGAAAAAAACATTTTATCTTGTTTTAATGTCAGTTGTCATTTTCAATCCATACTTTATTTCCTCTTCAAGGGGATAAAATGGTGGAAAAACAATTTGTCCTCTTGCCATGCTACCTGTGATTTATAAAAGTCTGCAGACAATGTCACCTGTCAATTACGTTTCGCTGTGACGTTTCATTAATCCATATTAGCGTCATAGAGGAATTAATCACTTAGCGTCTTTGTGATAGTGGCGACAGTTTTGTTTTCGATAGTTTTTGTCCTGTCCTACAGGAACTATCCAATTTTTTGCTTAACGTCTAACGCTTAGCATCTAAAATTCGACGCGCTTGGTTTTGCTCTTGAGTCTCAGCAGTTCTTTGCGCTGCGTGATGCTCGGCATCTAAAAGTCGCCGCGCTTGACTTTCTCCTTAAGTCTCAGCATCTCTCTGAGCTGCGTGACGCTCAGCATCTAAAATTCGACGCGCTTGGTTTATTCTTATTCTTATTCGATGTGGGGGCGATAAGTCCTGCACTGACGTCCCGCATGGGGTGTTTTGTGCATTTCCCCCTCCAACGTCTACCCGAGCCAGCCCAGCTCCTTAAAATAACGGAGCGTGGCTCTGGGCCGCTGGCATAACTGCTCCAGTAGCTTAGATGGTGAATAAGATGATGGCGATGTGGATGACAAAGCTAATGATAATGCCAATGCAGAAGCGTCATGCAACCCGTTAGCTATTCTAGTGTTTTCTGTGGCTTTGCAATGCCACAGATCATGCTCTACAGTTTCGTTTTCTTCCAAACAGCCACGACAAAGTGGGCTGTCAGTGGCTCTCAGTTTATACAGATGACTATTTAAGTTGCAGTGACCAGTTATGAGGCCTACCATAAGTCGGATATCTTGTTTTTTCGCTCTTGAGTCTCAGCAGTTCTTTGCGCTGCGTGATGCTCAGCATCTAAAAGTCGCCGCGCTTGACTTTCAACTTCAGTCTCAGTAGCTCTCCGAGCTGCGTGACGCTCAGCATCTAAAATTCGACGCGCTTGGTTTTGCTCTTGAGTCTCAGCAGCTCTTTGAGATGCGTGGCGCTCGGCATCTAATTTCAAACGCGTTAAAGTGTGCTCTTCAGACTCTTGGCTTCTAGCAATTTTCTTTACGCGAGCTCCGCTAGAACTATGCGCTAGATTCGATTTGCGTTTTGTAGGCATACCTATTAGAATGAAAACTACGTAATTAAACTGAAAAAATACATGTAACCTTCTCTAAAGTTTACAGGAAAAGATTGATTGACTTTGACATTTGCAACTTGAGCAGCCTTGAATGGGCATTGGGCATAGAGAATGTAATTTGGAAAGTCAAGATGCAAATTACCATTTGTCATGATAGAATATAAGTTTTTTCTTCTAAGATTCTAGCCAATGCGTTTTTATCCCCCCTTTTCAACCCTTTAAAACTATTTTTTTGAATCAAAAAGTAGCCTATGTCCTTTCTCAGGCTCTAGACTATCATTTTTCTCTAGACTCATTTTAGGACTATATCACTCCTCCTTTGTTTCTTAAATGCATACACTTTGGTATGCACTTATTGTCTCCACGACGTACTGACGATATATCGACTCTGTATAAACACAATCTAGCACAAAGATCACTTGCAAAAAGGGAGATTTTGCCAAATTATTTGGCAGTGTTCACATAAGCTAAAGTAATTAATAAGTATTATACACCTTTTACAGAGCGGCAACAAGACGCGCGCCCGCCGCGGCGCCTCCGCCCCTCATGGAGGGCGAAGCCCTGGCCTCTCGTCTGCTGGAGCTACAACCGCAGGGCGCTAAGTTCTTGGCGTAAGTATCTTATAATCTTTTCTATCTTAGCCTTTTATTGTTTTAGCAATTTGGTAGCTAAGGCAGCAACCTACCAAAATGCTGCCATGTGAGCCACATGTCGGAAAGAACTTTGGGCTGAAACTCAAGAAGTCTGTCGAAGATATCCTGGCCGCCTGGTAGATCTCGCTAACTAAACTTAAGAGCTTTAACATAGACTAGTTAAGAGTACAAAATCGCAAAAAGTAACTGGTGCAGAGAAAAAAAATGATTTCACTAATTTTTTTATCGATATCAATTGAAGTAACTACCTAGTTATTTATTTATACTAGGCTTTGATCAGTATTGTTTTATATTAACCTATGTCGATTATATACGTCACATAATTTGAGATGAATTACTCAAGTAAGGCTTTTTTAGAGTTTATTTTTGTTTAATTTCAGGCCAGTGATAATAGAAGTGCCGATCTTCACATCGTCATGTAAGGAGCGAGAGATTGTGGTCCTCCGCTCCGACACGGGAGAAACTTGGCAAGACCATTACCTACACAACAACGATAATCCTATGATACAGGTTAGTATTAGAAATAAAAGGAATGAGCGAATTAGTATCAGTAACTTCAATACAAAAACGAACTTCGAACCTACCTTTATACGTTTCCTTGCATTCAAAGGAAAGTTGTCTGGAAGAAGTCTCTTTAATCGATGAGACCGCCTTTTGTGCCTTTTCTTACTTTGTTTCTTCTGTTACTTGTTCCTATTTGTTGAAATAAAGTGTTGTTATATTGTATAATTCAATTCTCAATTTTGAAAAATTCTCATATAGTGAAAAAGAAACAGCAATATTTTAAATTGCTATTGAAATAAGATGGCGTCTTTAAAATTTACTACATTGGATGTTCCAAAAAATTAAATAGTAAAACATAATGGCATTGATTATTTATATACACAAATTATGCGCAATTATAAATCCAGCCACAGGTTGACAAGTAATTTCTACACAATGGTGACATTCATAAATATTAAGGGTCCTCTTATGCTCCCCTGAATAACCCCCATAAATTATCCTATTTCATTCCATTTTCAGGAGGCGCTACAACGCGAGAGGCAAGAGTACGGCCCTAGCGGCGAAACGCTCGGAGAGAACGGCGAGCGCGTGACACGTATCGTGACATGTGACTTCCCGCACTACCTCGCGTGCGTGTCACGAGTCACGCAGGAAGTGCACATCATCGGGCCGGAGGGCGGCACGGTTTCCAGCAAGCATATTCCACAGGTAATTGCCACTTTATAGGTATACTAGCTGCCCGTTTCGACTTCATCCAGGTTGTTATAGCTACGAACCTTCTCGTTGAAACGCCTTAAACATAGTGAAAACCGCATTCGAATCTGTTGAGTAGTTTGAAAGATGTAAGCGGATATACAGACGGGCAGATAGACAAACAGAAATATAGCGACTTTGCTCTATAATAATAAATTTATAATAAATAATAATATGTAATAACACGTATCGTGACATGTGGCTTCCTGCATTATATCGCGTGCGTGTCACGCAAGAAATGCATATTATTGGGTCAGATGGAGGCACGGTCTCTAGCAAGTATATACTACAAGTAATTGTTATCATAAATAGGTATAATATTATGTAACACGTATCGTGACATGTGATATTCCGTAATACCTCGCTTGCGTGTCACGTGTCACGCAGGAAGTAGATATTTTTGCCCCCGAAGGAGTATGGTCTTTAGAAAGAACACTGTCAATTATTGAATTTAGAATTTCGTCAAAGATCCTCGAATTCGCTATTAAATTCGTTGTGAAAATATTTGTACATATTTTTTAGGCACGAGTATACTGACAGCGCTACTTACATTCCATAATATATTTTTATTCTCATCATTATGGGCGTCATTTCGCATTTGCGACTGAGACAGGAGACTGCGACAAGGTCTCACCCCAATAAGTCAGTTCGTTCAGTCGTGATCTTCGTTTTCTGACTCCAGCTTTGACCTCCAGTCCCGGTCGCAGCGCTTTTCTCTACCTTAATTAATCTTTAACTTTACCTTCCAGGTCCAAGCGCTGTTCCCGCCACAAGCGCTAACGAAGCGCATCCGCGTCGGGCTCCAAGCTCACGGCGCTTCGCCCCAGCTGTCCTCGCGGGTGCTCCCGCGACACGCGGCCGTGTCCCCGGTCATCACGGTGGAGCCGCGCCGCAGGAAGTTCCACAAGAGCATCACTCTGACCGCGCCTCTCCCGCACCACCCGGTGAGTACCGCCCTGTGACCACCACCCGGTGAGTACTAACCCGGTGAGTACCACCCTGTGACCACCACCCGGTGAGTACTAACCCGGTGAGTACCACCCTGTGACCACCACCCGGTGAGTACTAACCCGGTGAGTACCACCCTGTCACCACCACCCGGTGATGACCACCCTGTAACCACCACCCGGTGATGACCACCCTGTGACCACCACCTGGTGAGTACGTTACCACCACCCGGAGAGTACCACCCTGTGACCTCCCGCGTCTTGCCGGTGATCACCGTGGCGCTGCGCCGCAATAAGTTCCACAAGAGCATCACTCTGACCGATGAGATTAGTCCAAAACAGACAACGACACCAGAAAGAAGTTTTATACGCAGCATTAGATCAACACTGGTTACTGATGATTTGAGAACTGCCCACAAAACCTCCTTTCTTGGCATAGTGAACCCCCTGCATAAATACACTTCTATTGTACAAGTTCACTACTATAGTAGAAAAATTGTAGGCCCCGGTTGTTTTAACCGTTCAGCCATGTCAGAGGCCTTCAGGCGGCTTAAAAACTCTGACACCAGGGCTAGCCACCCGGCCTATACGCACTTACTTACTTCTACTATAGTTTTGCAATCGGTCACCGTTTTTCCTAGTACAGGTGCGGGGACTACTACTAATGTATTATTTCGGCATTTTAAGATAAATAAATATTTAGTCGTTTTTTCCTTCCCAAAACATCATAACTTGTTTCTATCCCCCAGGGAACCCACGACAAGCAGTCTACATCCAACCTACGTCTGCTATGCTCCATAATGGGTGGACAAGCCAGAGCTGTCTGGGAAGACGTCACTGGTTCCACACCACTCACCATCACCGACGACTGCGCTTCCTTCACCACAACTGTCTCTGCCAGGTATCATTTTACAGTAGATACAATCATCATCATCTTCTTGCCCTTATCCCACTAGGTGGGGTCGGCACAGCACCTTGCTTTCGCCACTTGACTATCATACGTCTCTCTCATCATCAACTCTGTATGTTTTTTTTCTCGCATATGTTTTATATTTCCCACAATTCATACACTCTTTTTTGGTCTTCCCGTCATATCACAGTAGTTACAATATAATTTGTTAATGTACATGTACATTTTTTTTATTATTACGACGATTGATGTCTATTTATTTCTTTGATGACAATATATCATTAAAATCTATGTTACAGTTGCTAAAATCAATTATCTTTGTTTCAGGTTCTGGCTGATGAATTGCCAAAATGTTAGCGACGCAACGAAACTGGCCACAGAGTTATATAGGTGAGTATTTTTATTCCGGCTTTTCAAGCATGGTAGGTATTTTGATTTATGTGCTATTCCATAAGAACCTTTTATTATCCGGGATAGGAATAGATAACCTATGTCACTCTCCAACTTTTGAACTATATACAATTATACTGTCTCTACTCTGTTGATGCGTTAAAGAGTAATTAACCAACTAACGCACTTTCGAATCAAGAATGGTATTTGTATTCCTTTTTACACTTTTTTAGGGTTCTGTACCCAAAGGGTAAAAACGGGCCCTATTATTAAGACTCCGATGTCCGTCTGTCCGTCTGTCTGTCTGTCACCAGGCTGTACCTCATGAACCGTTATAGCTAGAAAGCTAAAATTTTCTCAGATGATGTATTTCTGTTGCCGCTATAACAACAAATAAAACTGAATAAAGTAAACATTTAAGGAGGGCTCCCATACAACGAACGTGCTTTTTAGGAGTTTTTTTGCTCGCTATTAATAATGGCAAGAGTAATGGGGCTAATGGGGCTCCAACACGGTACGGAACCCTTCGTGCGCGAGTCCAACTCGCACTTGGCCGATTTTTATTGTACGTATGATATAACTGCTAAACACATTTGACAATTAGTGTATCCGCATTCTACGTCCTGTGAATAATAAATGTGTATTTCCCAGGGACATGTTGTTGGTACCGTTTGAAGTGCGCATCGTGGTCCTCGGCAAGCGGCTGGACGCGCTGGAAGGCAGACTGCTCGTTATGTACATCACTGACAGATACGCTTATGAAACGTTGCTGCAACAGGTACCTATGCTTTACTTTTTTTTGACGTGACGTCATGTAAATCGATGATTGCCGGCTGTACGCACAAAAAAACATGACTCATTGTAACGTTCCGTCTGAGCCGAGCGTGCAAGCGAGAGCCCGGAACAAGCGATAGAGAGGCACGACCTGCCTAAGTGTTCTGCTTGTGACGCTTCATCAATGTTTTCATATCACGTTCAATTATTCACTATACTACAACTACTACTACTATTCTATGCTATATAATCACGTTATCACGTAAAATGATCGTCCGTAAACCGACTTAACAGGCAGCCATTTTTTTTTATTAAATATAGTTTTGCGTTTGACTACACACTGCCTGATGTCAAGCAGATACACGGTCTAGAGTGTAGGCCGCTTACCTAGAGGATACATATTTACTAGAGATTTGAAGACACTTATACTTTTACCAAAGAAAAAACAGGTATTAACGCTATGTCGAAGGTCCTTTCCTATAGTCATACATATTTCTAGGCACGTTAACCCACTGACAGACATACAGTATACCTTCTTTTCACTTAATCCTTTAATTCTTCAGGGAATAAAACTAATAATAAGTTATAACACTCTCCAGTCGTTAAACCGTGGAAATAATTATGTCGATCCGATGCTCCAGTGCTTTGTGATAGAGTAACAAACAAACCAACAAACACACTTTCGTATACATAATATGTAAGGATAAAAATAAAAATACACAGACAATGAATAATAGTACATTATTCACCGAGGGGATAAAGTGACCGATTACCGTCGAGGGTATCGTTTGAAGCCAGAGCCGTAGGCGAGGGCTTTAAAACACCCGAGATCGGGAATCGCACTTTCTCTCGAGTGATACATAGTGCTTTATACTACACCTACGAGGAAAATAAAAAACTAAATCTTTACTAATTGAAATTTATATTGAAATTGTTGCAGTTAGTGAAGCTTAATGTAACACTTGAAAATGGCGCTAATGGCGTCTGCAATTTTCACATGTTCTTTTTTCAAATTGTTTGACACCATCCAACACACAGCTAGTGGCCAGTGTCATTTTGCGAACTTGGAGATAAAAACTCACTGTAAAAACTTTTTGGCTTTTGATATTTAGGTTACCAGCGCATAGTCTTACCCAAAATTAAAAAAGAAAAACCACGTAAGAAATGGATTTTCATACACTTTTCTCTCCCGCTCAGATGCGTTTTCTCGCCGCATATTTGTTCGATATGCAATGACGTACTTTCTACCGTAAATTTGATAAAGTATCAAGGTACTTTCCGAGCAGGTGTAGTATAAAATTAGTTTCTCAAGTTGTTATTAAAGATTTATGGTCAGGTACTTTGTTATTCTCGCGCAGATGAAGTAAGCACAATTTCTGGTGGTGACTTCATTCATTTATCGTTCCATGTGACTTTGTAATAAAAAAAAAATACTATGTTCAGTGTGTTTACAATCGAAACTGCATTATTAGTCGACGTCTGGGCATTAGATCATACTTATTGAAATATCTTATTGCAATTCTCGGGTCTGTGAAAGACGTTAGTACATATTCTGCTGCTTGAAGAAATTGTTGTGAACAGTTAGTTTTACAGTGCTTAGGTAAAAACTTTTAAGATTGCTTTGATTAATAAAAAACCGGCCAAGTGCGAGTCGGACTCGCGCACCGAGGGTTCCGTACAAACCTGCAAGGTTTACAAAGTTCGTTCATTACGACAAAAAAAGTAATAAGTTTATATTTATTAAAAAATATATATTTTGTAATGTAACTAAAAATTTAAGGTTTTTGGAATTTTTCCTTTATGTGTGCTATAAAACGTTGCTTCATGCCAAATTTCAAGATTCTAGGTCGACTGGAAGTACCCTTTAGGTTTTGATTCCCTTGCGAGTACTTGCGAGTTTCAAAATTTGCGGCATAAACGGCTGTATCTTTTGATTGCGTTGGCTTAGAAGTTTGATTTTTTCACAGCTTCAAGGGACAGTAGACCTGAGTAATTGATATAAATTTCAGCTTCATACCTCTACGCGTTCCTGAGAAAAAGGGTCTTGACAGACGGACAGACGGACAACAAAGTGATCCTATAAGGGTTCCGTTTTTTCCTTTGGAGGTACGGAACCCTAAAAACAATATATGTGTGTGATTTGGTTTATTAGTATAGTTTAACCTTTGAAGGAGAAATTTTTGTATGATTATTAATGTTTATTTGTTATCTATGTAAAGTAAAATGTATGTCTATTTACTAAATACAAATCTCAGAAACGGCTCCTATGATTATTATGAAACTTAGCATTTAGATAGTTTTTCTTTATATACCTATGTATCAGTGATTTTTTCAGGATCCGCGTTTTTTTTTTTTGCTTTGGGCTCAGCTCTATTTTGCTCTAGTGTTGTTATTTTTCAATAGTTTCAACATTTTTATGGTATGATTGAGTGACAAAACGATGGTGTAAGATGGTAACGGATAGGCCGAATCCCCTTCTATAATCTAAGGCCGAATCATACAAGTCGGCGGATATGAAGTTAGCTACAAGCTGCGCGAAACCCAATCAACGCGCAGCTTCATGTGAGCTTCAGTCAGGATTGGATATTGCGCAGCTTGTAGCTAACTTCACATCCGCCGACTTATATGATTCGGCCTATTACATGACATAATTATTATCAAAATAAGACAAAAACCATCTAACCTGTTTGTTGATTGCGATATAAGTCTAATAATAGACACTATTACCAGAAAAAAAACTTAGTCACGTCTTATTTTTGCGATCTCGTCATTTTGCCTTGTTGGCAGCTTCCTATTTGGATCACGCGTATTTATAATGTCGGTATAATTACAGGAGCACTACACCGAGGTTGCGCATTCGACTTCAGTGCGTTTTCTGGACGGAAAGGAGGTGTACTTGGAGTTCTCTGGCAATCTAGTGCCGGTCACCAAGTCGGGTAGTCAGCCTATGCTGACTTTTGAGGTAAGTTTTTTTTGCATCTTGTTAATATTACAATTTATTTAGTTTTTTTAGTACATAGTTATATTTACTATGGTATTTATTTAACATCTTCATTTTGAAGTTTTTTTTACAATATACAACAGTTGCTAAAATAAATAAAAAATAGTAAATAATATAATATAATATTTAAATAGTTACTATAAAAAATATATATATATATATTATAAAAAACTTAAAAACAAGGGTGCCGCCGGCAGCAGGGCAGGGCCCAAGCTACCGGTGCTACAGAGAGACGAATCTCCTGACAATGCGCGCCGTGTCCAGGATGACTGCCTTCTGCATTTGACCCTTGACCCCAACCGTCTAACGAGAGCCTCTTAAGATGATGGTAGAGACTCGCTTTTTAGCCGTTTACCGAAACGACTATCGGGACAATGATCGTCGAGTCCACATCCCACATGGCGGTAACCTCGTGAGCCAAGTCAAGGTACTTGCTCAGCTTATCCTTCTCGGCTTTCACAAGGTTCTCGTCATGTGGGATGGTGACGTCGACGAGCACTGCCCGGCGCTGGGACCGGTCGACAACCACGATATCAGGCCTATTGGCGACAACAGTCCTGTCCGTGATGATAGAGCAGTCCCAGTGTAGTAGTCGCTGGTGCGTACTTATAGTGTGGCACCTCAGACAGGACAAGGCCGTATCGAAGATCAAGTTGCTCATGGATAACCCTGGCTCCTTGGTTATGCCTGTGCAAGTACTCGCCGTTGGCAAAATGAGAACAACCGGAAGTAATGTGCCTGAGTGATTCTCCGGGACGATGACATGCCCGACAAATCTCGACCGTACCGTCCTTCAGGATATACTTCCGGTAGTCGTTCGTCAAGACAACTTCGTCCGCAATTGCACAGGCAAAACCCTCGGTTTCCCCAAAGAGGTCACCGAAGCGTAGCCAGGCCACCGACGCGAGCAGGTCCACATCGGGTCCTGTTAGGGCTGTATATACCGGTGTTATAGGCATATGTACTGTACTGTACTGTACTGTATCAGCCTTTTTAATAGTCCACTGCAGGACGTAGGCCTACCCACGAAGGGTGATTGGGCCATATCCACCACGCTGGCCCAGTGCGGGTTGGTGGATTCACATACGACATCGAATTTCTTCTACGGACATATGCAGGTTGCCTCACGATGTTTTCCTTCACCGAAAAGCCAGTGGTGTGAAATTCCGTACATAAATAGGCATATGCGCTTTCAATATTAGTAGATTAGTAAATTGTAGTGGCAGTGAGCACTCATATTATGTGTGTGGGTGCATAACGTGTAGTCTGACTTCCGATAGAGCCGCAAACTTCTAAAACTTCTAAAGGTTTGATTCCAACAGTGAACGTCTTACCGTTTTAACTGTTGATGGCAGATCTTGTCAAGACTTCACCGTGCGGGGTCGCCGTGCCCAAATATCGGGAGAAAATAATTTAACCATTTTGAACCATTGATATGACGAAGAAGATTTTTTCATCTTATGTTGTTTGTTTATCTCCTGGATTTATCTAAATGGCAATGAAATTGGACTCTAGACAATTAGAAATGTAGCTATTTGCTTGAGCTTCTAGCTCCCCTTCCTCTATATTTAGTTCTGTTTTCACATGTGTTTTTGTGATTGTTGCAGGCGTTCAAGGATAACCGAGTGGAGTTCACAGTACGAGTTAAACACCACGAAGAAAGTCCCGCGGGCAGAATTTACTTCATGAATGAACCAAAGGTGGGTTTTTGTAGCGAAATATTTTTTAGCGGTTTAGGAAAAATATAACAAGATACCTGCATTTGTATGTATGCGTTTTTCAAATTCGCTAAGTGTCCCTCTCACGGTAAATTTTGTTTAGAATTTTTAGTTTACGAAATGACATGGTGCTTATTTTTAATATGAGTCCAATATTGATACATATTACATCCAACTATAACAACCCTGTGAATAAAAAGTGGTGCAAATGTAATTTATATTTTGAATGTCGCGTTTTGGAGTAGTGAGACAGTTGTACGCAAAGCTGATAGCATCTTTAAAATATATTTAATCCATTTAAGCCATGCATTCACTGAGCAACAATGTTTCGGAAACACAGTTTCTGAAACATCACATAGATGTTTTCACGAACTGATTTGTGTCCGTGTTCCACACGGTAGTGTTTACAGAAACAAAATAATTGTCTCTGACACATTATATTTTTTGTTTCGGAAACACGTAGATTTTGTTTCTGATTCAGAAATTTACAAACATTGTTGCTCAGTGCATACATGGTTTTAAAAATACATATCAGATAGAAAAAGGTTCCAACTCGAAGTCTGGACGGGCCGCTAGTAAGTTAAAACTGTTAGTCGCTGGGACACTACAAATGTGTGTTGTTTGGTGTTTATAAAATGTAATCTTAAATTCCCAGGTACCTCGGGGCGAGCAGTCTCAGACGCCCGCGTGCGTGTTGGACGTAGAGCTGCCCGAGCGCATCGCGCCACGCGCCGGCAAGAGCCACACCGACTATCTCAACCTGGACCAGTCAGGTATTTATTGATTGAATTTATGACATTTTATTATTGTTTTGTTTGACTATTATTTCATTTAATTGGTGTTTAAAACTATTGTATTTGTTTAATAATGTAACTTTACTTTTTTGAAAAAATTTTGACATGTAACTCTATTGTTATCAATATATGAGTATGAGTAACTTAGGCCCTTCGCACACGAGGCGTAGGCGTAGTCGTATCGTAAGCGTATCAAATTAAATTCAAAATTTATTTATTTCGGACGACTCAAACATGATCCATCTTTTGTTAGTAGCTTATGCTTGCAAACTAGGGTTAGTTAATATTCATCTGGTCATATACTTTGGAGGCATCCCCTGCGGAATCATGGTCCGCACGAGATGCCTCAGTACAGGAGCATGCGGGTCGTCCGCTATCGATTTCAGGATGGTGTTGTCACTCCCCCGCAGCCTCCTCACTAGTGACGCCACCTTCTTTTATCGTTACGACACAACGCGTACGAGACGAGTAGTGTTCCACACACGAATCGTCGCGTAGTTGTATCTTTTTATAAGATCTCAGTTGAAAACATGGCTTTATATTGGCGTTTCATAAAATCAGTTCATTTTAGACGATATTTCGCCCTAAGCTTTATCTGTTACATTTTTCCATGAATATTTATTCAATAAATAATTATATAGACAAGGAAACGATTCAACCATTTTCACGAATTGAATCACTGTAGTATACATATTGAAATTAAAAGTCGTAAGAACTTATAAAACTTAGAATTCAGTTAATTTTTTGAAGAAATTAATCAACAGTTACTTTTTGACGCCTGCTTTTTAACTCCAGTACGCCTGTCGTAATGACAGTGTGCGGAGTTGTTTGAACATGTACGCTCGTATTGCTCTCGTCCTGCGCGTATTACGATACGACTACGCTACGCCTACGTGTGCGATGAGGGTACCCAGATTCATATTTTCCCCGGCGGCCATATTGTGTACGCGTTCTGACGTACGGCTTCGATTTTTCTCCCGTTTGCGCCAGCTACTCGCGTCACGTGAGCGAGCGAAAGAAAAAGCGAAGCCGAAAGCCAGAACGCATGAACAATACGGACGTTTCTGTACATGACGGACATTCTATAAGTAATATTATTTTACTCATCATTATCATCAACTTTCATTGTGGCAATAAGTTCAAAACTAAAGATTCCGTTATATATATTATGATGTTCATCGACACACTCGATAAAATTTATGAAACATGATTATTTCACGATTTTGGAGATGGTTCAATAGTAAACGCTGTTCATAATGTACCGTACAGTACCGGCCTCTTTAATAGTCCACCGCTCAACATAGGCCTACCAAGTTATTAGGCCAGGTCCTGCCTGTGCGGGTTAGTAATGACATCAAGTTGTTTATAATAATGAGTAAATATACCTCTAAAATCTCAATCCCATCAAATAGGTAAGTATCTCGTGGTAAAAAGCATTCATATAATTCATTTATCTCTACGTTTCAATATCACTAGCACTACATATTATAAAGCGAAGTCGCCTTTTTGTTTGTCTGTCTGTATATTCGCTTAGATCGTCTAAACTACAACACAAAAGATTGCAATGCTGTTTTTAATATCTTTTAGACTATTTCTTCCGGAAGATTTATAGCTATTATTTGTTCGTAACCGGACGAAGCGGGGATAGACAGCTAGTAATGGTATTAAAAAAAATCTTTTTACTTCGAGTAATTTTACTAATAAAAACGAATTTTTGAAACAGGTTTCGACGCGTTGAAGGACGAGCTGAGCTTCCACTGGGGCGAACACAACAACAGCCTCGGGCCCGGCTCGCTGCCCTACGTCCCGGAGAAGCCACTGAACGGACACGGCCCGGTCACTGTAAGTAATAATAGTCATAACGCGCTGAAGGACGAGCTGAGTTTCTACTGGGGCGAACACAACAACAATCTGGGGCCCGGATCCCTGTCATGTGTCCCGAACAAGCCCCTGAACGAACACGGCCCGGTCGCTGTATGGATTGTCAGGGTTCGTCCGTTAATCACATGATGTTTTTAGGATTTTTAACCCCTTCCCCTGTGTTATGCGGTGGGTTTAGACTACCCCTATTAACGAATATTTTTAGTTTTCTATTTCTATTACTACTATTTCAGATGAATAGTATTTTTATTCTATATTACAGGACAGAATAATCACAAACGGAGACGTCAAATACCCGACTAAAGACGCAGAGCCGGAAAACAAGGAGAAGGATAAGAAACCTCAAGGTATTTTTTTTTCATCAAGTTTACTCCTGAGAATGTTTTGAAACAAAACTTAGAACAGCAAAAAAAAAAAATACTCATGAAGGTACAATTTGAAATAGCTATTTAACACATTTGATTATTTTCAGTGAATGGCGATTCAGTCCTTCAAGTAGACTCAAACAAAACGAAGGCTACCTTCGACTCAGATGAAGACAAAACCCCGATGAACACCCTCGAGAAAGGAAAGAAGAAGGAAGGCGGCGGAGGTTTCCTCGGAGGCCTCGCCGGCAAAGTCAAAAACGTCTTCGGACACAGCGAAGATAAGGAAGACGAAAAAGAATCCTCTCCTAAACCTCAGCCGAAACCTCGCGAATCCAAAGAAAAAACACCCCCTAAGCCAGCAGAAAAGGAAAAAGAAAAATCACCCTCCAAACCCCCTAAACCAGCCCCTAGAATTATAAACGAAGATCTCCTCGACAAAGTCGAAGATATGTTCAAGGACTTACACACGAAACCACACAGAGAAGATGAAGATTTAGAAAGTCAGGTGTACAAAACTAAACTAGTCGTCGATGAAGAAGCCTCCGGTCCAGGCAAAACTGAAGAGCTGTATGAACAGTACGCTCTAATGCAACCTGTAGATACTCCCGTCTGTAACAAGAAAGCAGATCCGTTCATTTTCTACGTAGGCTGCTGTGAAGGCAAGTACAAACCTGGTCAAAAACATCGGCACGACGAAACATCGAACTTACTCGATATAGTTGAACAAGAAAAGTTCACCACACAAGAAAAACTACAAGAGATCTCCGATGGTCTTCACAAGGAAATCCTTGAAGATTTGAGTAAATTGGAAAAGGAAAAGGATAACATTGCTCAGAAAGCTGGAGAAACAACAGAAGATTTTGTTGTAAAAACCGATGCTATTAAAGGTGATATTAAAAGCAAAGGTCAAGAAATTAAATCTAGTGTCGCTGATAAGACCAATGAACTGAAGACTGCAGCTAGTAATAAATTGAATGACTTCACAGAGTCCGCTCATAAAGTACAGGATGACGTTACTGCTAAAGCGTCCGAAGTTCAAACTAATGTAGCGACCGAGATTGACAATGTAAAATCGGCTGCTAAAGATTCTGTAGACCATGCTAAAGAAAAAATTAGTGATGTGGAAGAAGCTGTCGCCAACAAGATACACACACTAGATTTCCTAGCTCAAGAACAGGCTGAAGCAATAAGGCTAGGAGGTGCCGAACAAATCGCAAAAGCGGAAGGAGCTATTACAAATGCAACTGAGAGTGTTAAAAACAAAGTAAAAGATAACGCGAACACTGTAGCAGATTCCGTGCATAATGCACAAGATAATTTAACTCATAAGGCTCAGGATATTAGAGCCAGTGTTGAGAAAACTTTTGATAATGTAAAAGAAGATTTGAGTGAATCATCTGAGAGCACAAAAGAATTATCAAAAGAAGCAAAGAAAAAAGCTAAAAAAGAAGCCAAGAAAAAGGCAAAAGAAGGAAAGAACTTCTTCTCTGGTTTAGTGAGTGGTATCTTTGGCAGTAAAGATGAAGTTGAAAACGAAATAAAGAGCAAAGTAGCTGACACGAAAGAATCTGCAAACAATTTATTGGATCAGGCGGCTGCGAAAAAAGATGAACTGAAAGATAAAGCTGCCAAAAAACAAGGAGAATTGAAAGAAGGTGCCGAAAGTCTTGCGCAAAAAGCACACGATAAGACAGAGGCAGCTGGTAAAGCTGTTAGTGATAAGAAGAATGAAATTGAAAAATCCGTCCATGATAAAACAGAGGAAGCAAAAAAAGCGGCTGAAGACAAAGCTGAAGAACTTAAAAAAGCTGCTGAAAGTAAAGTAGATGAAGCGAAATCAGCTGTCAACGAAACAACTAATGAAATAAGGGATGCTGCCCAAAATAAAGCGAATGAAGTGGAAGGTGCAATTCAGAGCAAGACAAATGAGATAAAACTGGCAGCTGCCGATGCCAAGGATGCTGTAAACAACAAGGCCAGCGAAATTAGTTCAACAATCAGTGAAACCAAAGATGCAGTCCACGATAAAGCCGGTGAAGTTAAAGATGCAATCCATGACAAAGCCAGTGAGGTTAGAGATGCTGTTCACGACAAAGCTAATGAAGCGAAAGCAGCTGCTACTGATGCTAAAGATGCTATAAACTACAAAGCAAACGAAGTTGGATCAGCGATCAATGAAACTAAAGATGCTATCCACGACAAAGCCGGTGAAGTCAAAAATGCAATTTATAACAAAGCTGGCGAAGTTCAAGATGCTATTCATGACAAAACAACTGAAGTAAAATCTGCTGTTCACGACGCTAAAGACGCCGTAAACAACAAAGCTCATGAAGCCAAAACAGCGATCAGTGAAACTAAAGATGCGATTCACGACAAAGCTGGCGAAGTCAGTGATGCAATTCACAACAAAGCTGGTGAAGTCAAAGACGCTATGCAAGACAAAACAAACGAAGCAAAAACAGCAGTTAGTGATGCTAAAGAAGCCTTAAGTAATAAAGCTAATGAAGTTGGTTCTGCAATCAGTGAAACTAAAGATGTAATCCACGATAAAGCTGGGGAAGTTAGTGATTCGATTCACAACAAAGCGGGTGAAGTCAAACATGCTATTCACGAGAAGACAAACGAAGCTAAAATAGCTGTCTGTGATGCCAAAGACGCAATCGTTGACAAAACAGTTGAAATCAAGGATGCTGCTAGCAATAAAGTCAGTGAAGCAAAAGACGCGATCCAACAAAAGGCAAGTGACGTATCAGGTGCCTTCCATGACAAGACAGCCGAATTAAAAGATGCAGCAAGTAATAAAGCGAGTGAAATTAAAGATTCTGTTCAACACACAGCTAGTGAAGTAACCGGTGCCATCCACGATAAGACTGTTGAGCTGAAAGACGCTGCCGGTAATAAGTTGAGTGACGCTAAAGACGCAGTTCAGGATAAAGCTAGTGAAATCTCAGGTGCCATTCAGAACAAAACAGTCCAATTCACAGATGCAGTCAGCGACAAAACGAACGAAGCGAAGGATGCTATTTTCGGTACGTTTAATGCTGCAACCGGTGCCATTCACGATAAAACAAGCGAAGCAAAAGAAACGGTTCAAAGTAAAACAGCAGAAGTAACGGACGCCGTACAACACAAAGCTGGCGAATACAAAGACGCCGCGCAAGCTAAAGCTGACGATGCCGCTAAAGCACTTAACGAAACATCAGAAGCTCTGCATCAAAAGAAAGATGAATTTGGACAATCACTACACGACAAGAAATACCTAGTACAAAACGCAGCGCAAAGCGAACTAGACAGGATAAGACAAGAAGCGGAACAAACGACGGACGAAATCAAAAAGAAAGCCGAAGAAACTCTGAATGCTGCCGCAGACAAAAAAGGCGAGCTCCAAGAGAAAGTCAGTGCCAAATTCGGCGATTGGGACCAAGCTGGGAAAGACGAGTTCCACGATTTACAAAGGTCATCGAAAGAGGCGTTCGGTCACACGCAAGAATCGGCCTTGGGTGCTTTCGATAAGGTCGAAAGTTCGGCAAAGGACAGAGTGAGCGACGCCAGAGATACGTGGGAAGACTTGCAGAGTTCGACGAGGGATACGTACGCGGATTTCAGAGACGACGTACACGGCTTGGGTAGCTCGGCGCAGGATACGCTGCACAGTTTTCAGAGTTCTGCCGGCAATACGTTTGATAGTTTAGACGATTCGGCCAAGGAAGTTTTTGGAGGTATTCAGACGACTGCTGGAAATGCCGAAGCGGCGTCGAAAGAGCTGTTCGGTGAAGCTAAAGATTCGTTTGAAGGTTTCCAAGTGTCCGCGGACAATGAGTTGGAGGAGATCAAGGATGCTGGGAAGGAGAGGTTGGAAGATGCGGGGGCGAGGTTGGGAGAGGCGGGGGGCGTGGTAGCGAGTGAGGCGGACAAAATTGCGACTGGCTTCAGCAATCTGGGCAGCTCGCTGTTCGGAGGTTCAGGCAAGGGTGAGTTATCTACTGTGGAATTTCTATGATTACCTTTCTTTTTAATTTTTGTTCTGATTTTGTTTTATTGCTCATTTCTCAACTACGGGTTGCGTAACATTAGCTTTTGATCTGTCTTACGTCTGGTTTGTCACGATACTTTTTGAAAGCATCATAATTTGGGAGAAAGGTTGAAGTAGGGGTTATATAATTAATACATGTATATAATAACGGTGAAATGTTTAATCTTTTATTTAACACTATCTAATGATTTTAAATTTATACCTACTATATAATCTAGGCAAATGTCTTAGATAATAAGGCGCGAATTATGTTCGTTTGCTCTGCATTTCAGTATTTCTTAAGCAAGGTTATTATTGCATGAAACTTGTCATTTTCCAGGATCAAGCAAGGACTCAACCACCAAGCTAATTGAATCAGAAAAAGCGCAGTCATCTCCTCACAAAAAGAGTTCTGGGTAAGTTTTTACCTTACCTACTACACCACACAGACAGCCTGAGTGAATAAATGTACATAACAGCACGTACGGAGCACCGACTAATTTCACGAAGACATAATATACTTCACTGGAAGTGGTTACCCTTTGAAAGTAATACTTCATTTCATCTTACTGTCTTAAAACTGTGAAACTTGTAGCAGTCGATATATATTATTTATATATAGGCGTTATATACGTTATATTTAGGCTACGTCACTGAAGAATAAGATGTGTAAGATGCGTAAGTGTAGTACCTATGCGAAAAAAATTGTCGAATATTTACTGTGGTATTACATTATATTTTACTTTTTACGGTAAGAATAACTATAATAAATAAATACTAAATAGAAATCAAAATTAGGGGACATCTTACACACGGTGTCTGACCCCAAACTAAGCAAATCTTGTGATATGGCTGCCAGAGACTGATATTATACATATACATATTTTAAATATATATTTACAAAAATAGTACCTAAATAACATCCAGACACAGAGCAAACACCTATATTAATGTTTGCCCTAGGTGGGAATCGAACCCACGGCTCTTTGATCCAGAAGTCAGGGTCACTAACCACTGAGCCACCGAGGCAGTCAAATTCAACTATCACGTGACGACATTATGTATAGTTGTCGCTACCTAAATCCAGTGATAAGTTTTTAGAGCTAATAGAGTGGTTTGGCTCAGTGTTGCCAGGCCTGTGTCACTCCGCGTGTAGGTATTAAAAACATACCTACGGGCGGCGGCCATTGCGCAAGGGCCAATCTAGTAGGCTGCCACAAGCGAAAGAAAACACACGCGTGCGCGCTATATGTTCGACCACGTTCAACTTAATTATTTGATTTGATTGATTCATTATATAATTGCAAGATGGACACAAAACGAAAAAATGCAAAAAGATACTGTGCAGTATTTAATTGTTTAAATACGGATCATGATCGAAATTTAACTTTTTTTTGGTTACCTAAAGATGCTGACAGGTAAGGGTAAAATCTATTTTGACTGGATTACATTATGTTCCTATATGAAATGAAATTAATTCAAACTACAAACCGTTTCGCTCGTGCTGTGCGCTAGATGGCATAAGTAGTTTCTCGAACTAAGCAACCCTAGTCCGCGGCTCTTTCAATACGTATAACCATGTATAACTTATTATGAACCGTAGTGTAGTGAATTAAGGCCCATATTCCTTCAAAAAGAAATTGGTAGGCATGTAAATGAACACGTACTCGACTGGACCGCGAGCTAAATTAAATCTTATTGTTTATCAGATTGAGTCATATTTCTTTGAAAACCATTGCGAAGTAAAGCTTCTGTACTAGTTATTATTATTCTGTGGTGTTGCTAAACGATCACCGATGTTAAGCAACGGTCGGCACGGTCAGTCTTCGGATGGGTGACCGTTACCGAAGCTCGGATGACACTATAAATTGAGGGACTCTGTTGTTTAACCGTTCAACCTAAAAATATGACACCAGGGCTAGCCACCCGGCTTATACAAACTTATTTAAATCATTTTTACACGACTAGGTACCCAAAAAGTATTGTAGCTAATATTTTTAAACGGTTTTATTCATATTTACCCGTGTGCTTTTTGGGTCATACCTAGTAATTGAAATTTGATCCCCTGACAGATTGATCAGATACAGGCCGCGTCTCACAAGTTGGCGGAAATGAAGTTAGCTACTACAAGCTGTGCAATATCCAATCAACGCGCGGCTTTGTGTGATCTTCAGTCAGGATTGGATATTGCGCTGCTTGTAGCCAGTCACTTCATTTCTGCCAACTTGTGTGACGCGGTCTATGCTTGGTACCTTTGTGATGATAAAAAAAAATTTCAACGTTTCACAGTTTTCCCACTTGTCTATAATATATCGCTAGATGATCACTCTAACTCCACCCGCACCACATTTCAGAATTCCGAAGCTCAAGAAGAAGAAATAAATGCGCCGAACGACCCACGAACGATGTAATATACTGTTTAGTTTTAATATTTATTGTTACGATTTAACGCGTTTTTGTTTGTCGACATTACTACGAACAATAGTATTTTTTATCATTTTTATTTTATACAGGGTGCCCACGAAGATTTCGGCTTTGGCGACTGTGTTTAAAATATTTAAACGCATCAAAAGACGAAATTGTGAAATTGATATTTATAGCTTTACGCTAATTGACTACAAATTGTTATTCAAATGTAAAATACTTGTACAATATTGGTACAATTGCATGTTTATGTTTTAAGTGAAAGTTAAGTTTTAAGTGAAGTAGCGAAGTAGTGTCGGCAATATAAAAACGAAAAATTCATAAACGACAAATCGATTATTTCATCACAAAAGCCGTGACTAAGATTTTATTCGAATGAAAATTAATCTAAAATTATATCGTGGAAGTTCAAAATTAAAAAATATAGATCTCCTAATAGCTAAGATTACTAGTAAAAAAATTAACGCGAAATAATCGCTTTGTTGTAACTGCACTGTATAGATATTATGTGACGTAAAACACATCTTCCAGTGGTTTAAAATTATATATAGAGAGATTAATATTACCTTTATTTAAATATTAAAGTAATTTGTGTACCTTTGAGTACAATTTTTAGTATTGTGTCGAACTTTGACTAACAAGTCACGATTTCAAAGAAATCAATTTTAAAATCGACTTTACTTATGAAAGTAATATATTGTATCTAATTTAATCAGAATTGTTTATTGTAATTATAAAATGTTTAACAATAACGTACCATTATAAAGTTAATCATGTCTCTAATCTTGCCTACAAATCGTTGTTTTTTTTTTTAATAAAATCGAATCTGTATTAAATCGTATACTTTTTAAATTGTATTTTAACTTTTGACAATCTGCATTTTAAAATATTCTTAAGTGTTTTAATTGATGTCACTATCGGTGTTTTGTGTTGCATAATTTATTGTATTTTAATGAAGTTTTCATTATAAAGTTTACACCGCTTTGTACAAAATATTTAGAATCGAGAAAGCATGTTTAGACACGCTTTTTAAATATTTTTGTTAATTTTAGTAGACATAGATCTGCTAGTTTATTTATTTTTTTATTTGTGTTGTCACAATTTGTTGATAGCATCTACGATTTTTTAATATTAATTCTGTTTGAAATGTTTCTTTAAAGTCTGGGACATCCTGTATCGAAATGTTAGTTACTGAGAAAAAAAAATCAAAGTACATTTTACACGACTGGCCAAAAAGGAGTGTACCATTATTTAGTTTTGTCTCAGTGTATTCCTGGGCAATAACTGTCACAATTTTGTATTTATTTTTAAATAGATTAGAAGTAATTCGTCATCACGCAATGAAGCTTTCTTCTATATCTATGTATAAGTACATTAAACAGCGCTTGCGTTGCTTGTGATGTCTCTCTGTAAGTTGTTAAATAATTATATGAGAACATTCTCGAACGATGTTATTTTTCATTTTTAGCCTTAGCTTGGTTTTGGAATGGATAAAATATGATGCCTACTTACTTCTTAAAAGCTACCAAGAGTGACGTTAAATCTACTTTGCTCGGTTTACAGTAGGTACATAATTGTACGTCTCGTATTGAGACGCTAAAAACGTGCAGCAATTTTGAACCTACGACATACAGAGAAAAGACTGGTTTGCAGCGACTGCTTCAGTATAGACCGAATCAAATTTTTTGGCGTTTCTGAGCCCTTAGTCCAGGTTTTGTGTAGTTTACGGAAACTTTCGCGTTCGCGTGTGGCTCCATATATTTTGGATAGTTCTCCCTCGTTTCCGCCAGGGGCGCTGTAGAAAAATGTATAGAGCTATACGGAAACAGCTGTAGTTTCAATTTACGTGTAAACCTGGACTAACCCCTCTGAGTACCAGGCGAGAGATTGCGCAATGGTAAATTCATTGTCAGCTGCTCGAGAAGGGATATGCGCGGCTTGTAGCTTACTTCACATACGTCAATAAGTTTGGTTCGGCGATATCGTGTTATAGGAAAAGAACGCAGCTTTGTTTTTAAGTTCGTTGCAGTACACGATGATTAGTAGCTTGTTTACATAAAAGTTTACGTCTTACCACAAAAGATTTAAACACTGTTTAACTGTGCAATTTGTTATGTTAAACAGTGTCTACTAAAGTATGCTTAAAACTTGTGGTAAGAGTACCTACCTATACAATACATGGTCCGCTAGTACGCCAAGCCAATATAAATAGCGCTAATAATGTAAAGAATAAAGAACCAACACAGTATGTATAGACAAATTTTCTCCATACCGTGATGGTTTATCAATTCATATGTGTAGGATTATGTTAAAATTCTTTACGATTTTAGTATTCACGCTCGCTACTAGAACATCGTACAATCTAAAGTTATTAATATGCCTTTAAAAGTTCGAATGAATAGTTACAAGGTGTATCTCTAGAAGGCGGATGCATTTCACGATTTCATTCTACTCATCATTAAGACTAAGCTTTTCTATCGGGCAAACTTTGAAATCGTGAAAAAAAAACAGAAAAAAATGTGTGGAATAGCTTCGGCATTTTTTTCGATTTCAATTTTGGCCGCATAGAATATATTGGTCATAATGATTAGTATAGGCTGTCAGACCAATTAAGAAAATCAAGACGGAACGTCGTGAACAGACAAGTGAGGCCGGTTTTTTATACATGTGTGAGTGCATCGGTGTTGCGCCGCAATAGTTCGACTGACGAGCCAAGGCGTAGTTTCATTGTACGTGTTTGTGTGTGTGATTGTGTCTGTACACGGCGAGGCGTAGTTTTGCCGGCTACACTTGTTTGTTCACAACATTCTGTCTTAATTTTTTATTTGGTCTGAGTATAGCTGAATCAAATTCTTGACGTTTGCAAAGTAAGCTATCACCTGCGCAGATCTCCAGGTTCGCGCAGCTGAAATAACGAATTTGGTACTGCGCAGTGACCCGCCTCGTGTGCACAGACGACAAGAAGTTATTCAGTAAATATGTAATGTCGTAGGATAGCTCCTATGTCTGTCGTCTACAAATTCATCTTGTATTAAGATTAGCCACTATACAGCATATTGTAGGCAGGCACATACTATGTTGCACATAGCACCATACTGCATTATGTTCATATTTCATCGTACCTTCGTTTGCCTTGCACTGCACATTACTCGGTAAGTTTACTTTGCAGCATTCAACTTTTTTTTGCAAAATACTAAGTATTGCTTTGTAAAGTGCATATCAATATGAACAACTTTTACAAAGCACCAACCCCGAAATGGAGAAACTTTACTCGGTTTCAGGGTCGGTATCATTATACAGGGTTATTCCTAATCAATTAGCATCCTTTTAGGGGCTTATTCTGTACATCAAACTAACGACTTTTGTCAAAACTAAAAATAAATGTTGTTCCATAGAAAAATATCGTTCACCCGCGACAGCCTGTATGGAACAGCTGTCTATTATTACTTTTGACTAAATTCGCAAAATAAACGTTGTTTGTTTTGATGTACAGCATAAGCCCCGAAAAGGATGCTAACTGATTAGGAATAACCCTGTATAAGTTGTGCGTAATGACGAAAGTGTATAATACCAATTCAAATCCGTACACTTTGCAACGCAACACATTATTTTTTAATCATTGGGCTCTATTTATCTCTCCTCTTAAACTTAGATAATTCTAAAGAAGTCTTTTACAAAATAATTAATTTTATAATTCTATCATACAATTAAAAAAATGCATTGGAAATTTAAAGTTATTTCATAATATAGATAATTTTTTCGAATTTTTTTTTTGTAATTCATCGATACAATACAATCGAATAGAGCCTAACTATAGATAATGTTATGTTTTTTATTTACGCCTGTGTTTGTGTGTGTTACAGCTTTTTCTCCAAGCTCCGGCGCAATCATTGAACTCTACAAGATCCAAGAACGCTTGAAAATATCTTGAACCTCCTTAAATCATGGATGTGTTAATTTTTTATTTGAAACATAAGTTCAAATAGGTAAAAGAAATATAAAAATATCTAGAAACTACGATATTACAAGGAAATTTAAGAGAATGCAATTATAATATTAAAGCATTTGGCGACGATTCTATTGTATAATTTTAAATAGAGAATTATTACCATATCTTTTCTTTTTATAGATAAGTGATGCCAACTCTTAAGTTCGCAGAAATGAAATAAGTACAATAAAAACGGCGCCGCGATTGACTAACAAATCGGTAGACTAATGTAACGTAACGTTGCTTACCGCATCTCTAATCTAGGCAAATTAAAAGAAAAATGTGTTCCATTTTCGAATTCTTTGCTTACTAGCTATTGGTGTAATGATAGAGTACTGAATCTAATAATAATAAGAAGGTTTACCATTTCTTTCTAGAATATATTAAATTTTATAATTGAGTACATTAAAGTTAGGTGCTTTAAATGGTGTCTGAAAAGTTCAAGGAACCATTAAAAAATAATTGTCCCATAAAGGAATTTAGGAATAAAATAATAATCGGTTAACTCCCACCGTCTTTGTCAATAATATCGATTATACAATCGATCAATCCAGTCTTGAAATAACTAATAGCATACCTTCATTGGTGTATTCAATCTTGATACATTATTTTATATCGATAAACCATTATCGAATATCGATAAAATTATCTTCACTTCACTATTCTTGCACAAGGCATTTAGACTAAGAATTTAATTTATATAAACGTACATATTTTTCAAAATTGTTTTGTCTGAAATACTATATTGATGTTTTAATACATTGAATGTTTTGTGTGGTTTTGAGTGTTTGTCAAGTTGAAATTTTGGCTTCAGAGTCGATAGAATTCCTGCTTAGGTTAAACCTCTTACTAAAATCTCTTTCAATTTTTAGAAAGTGACAAGAGCTCAAAATAATAATATAGTCGTGGAAAAGTGCCGTGGGAATTATTCAGTTTGAATTACATTTGATTCACCTTGCCTACTATTATTAGCTACATTAGATCCCTTCATTTCATTGAACAACACTGATACCGGGGCTAACCACCCTATACGATCTACTTTTACCTCTAATATCGTCTGTCGACTCTGAATGTCAATTGTGTATTTTTACATATTAAAATTACAATTAATGCATTTTATATAAACTATGAATAATATATAATTTTATGTAGTGTTATGAATTACTTATATATTTTATCATCGAGTCCAATATTAAACCTGGTGAAAGTATTTTATAATATTGTCTTCGATTGATGTAGGTATGCAGAAAAATTGCTGCATAGGCTGAATAAAATCAGAATACACGATAAATAATATACACTTTTAAAATCTTCATATTTGAGAGTAAAGAGTGTAGAACTGTGTATAGCTATAAAATGACTATTGCCACATGTTCAGAACAACCTTTCAGAAAATTAGGGTATATCGTAAAATGTTTGATTTTTGTACTGGATAAAAATAGTTTCTTTGAAGATAGACTTCAGGAATATTGCCTAACATAATATATATCTGGAGGTTTTTATATGGTACTAACGGTTTTGCTATTTTTTTACTTTCCAATCTGTTATCAGTTTATGTTGAGTACTAAGTATACTGGATACAGAATATTAAAGAATCACTGTTTAGTAGGTAATTGTATATTCTGATTTGATCTTAATAAGGTGGAATAACATTGAAAATGGCGTGGTTTTCTAAAACTTTGTATTTATTAGATGGGAACTATTTGGTACATCATTATGAACAACTTTTACTAAGGGACATCACGACACAATAAAATGTCGAGGTCATGTAGTGCACTCGAAATACACAGCTGTTCTATATTTTGTTGGAGGTCATTGAACATTGTGTATGAAACGGCTGATATATTTGTCGCGATGCGAGGCTTGGTCCTGTAGTAAAAGCTGTTCGTAATGTAGTTCAAACATTTGAAAGAGATAATATATGTTTGTCAACTGCGGATGGAATTTTTCTAATGGTTTTAATAGGACGCATGGTACACGAATAATTCCAGAACCTCTTAATAAATACCAAAAAAAAAACTACATGCCTACAGAGTAATTCGGGAACTGTGATGCCAAATGAAGATTATCTGTAAAGTTTAATATAGTTTTGTTAATTTATAATAGAGTCTACGTTTATTCTATTTATTGCTTCATAGTAAGTAATAAAAATATTGCAGAAATATTTTGTTTTATTTGTGCCTTCTCTTTATTATCGAATCAGATGTAAGGGTGAGGCAAAACGAGCGTCTTTATGAGACCTGAGTCACGGTAATGATATCTAGCAGTAAATATTCCGTCATCATACGAACGTTCGGAAAGCGAATCATACCTACGCGGCTCGGAGTGCGGTATGCTCTGGTATGCTAGTCAGTCGCGGCGCGTCGTAGTGACAACGAACTGTTAGAACCAACACATTGCTGACTATGCAGCCCCCACTTGCCTACCGATTTACGTCAACCAATATTGGAGACTCTGCAATATTTTGCGTATATAAACTCACATTTTCAATCTCAATCTCCTCTACCTCTCAGGCTACGGACCTGGTTCCTGCCCGCCGGTCCTGAGAAAGAAGTCTCCCAAAAGGAATCTCGCGCGTGGAATATTCTCCACCAAGTCTATTGGTCTAGGAAAGGTGCCTAGTGAAAGTGTAAAGTTTTAATGTGTTTTAAAGTAAGACAAGTCATCATTTCGAGTAACTGAGTTGTTTTTTTTAAAGAACTCTAAAGCTCAGTCTAACAGAACGTATGTAACTAGTAAGTGAGCGATTTACGTTTTTAGGGTTCCTCGTTTTACGGAACCCTCAAAACATAAATCACAATTTGTAATTTTACTGCACGCTTCTTTTTTCATTTACAGCAAATTTCTTGTAATAAATATGATTATTATTTTTACATCATAATAGATAGAAACTAGAAAGAAACTCAAGTACCTAGTTATGTGTAAGTAGAGGAAATTAAAATACTGAAGGCGGGCAGCCCTAGCGCGGGATACGTTCTGCGTGGCCACGTGGCGCTGTAGATATACATTATTATATTTCAAGGACAGCGGCCGAATCACAATACTGTTAGATATCATTACCGTGCCTGAGTCGGGTAAAATAAGTCTCTTAATTTCGAATTTATCTTCTTCTTAGTCGTATACACTCTTGACAGAGCGGTCGTGGTCATCAGTTCCGGTGGTGGCTCGCTTTACAATGCGTCGCCATTCCTCTCGTATGGACGCCTTTCTCGTGCACATATTGATGGGACCGTTTAGTGCAGCCTTTATTTGGTCGGTCCAACGTAATGGAGATCTACCGCGCGGTCCACGTCTCAGCAGCGTAAAGAAAAATGGGAAAAACGAGGGCCCTCACAAGTCGGATTTTCGTGGTCTTAGTTATAATCCGAATTATATCCGAATTTATACAAATCATAAAATGAATCGTTTCATTTTCAGTCGCTGTATGAGCATGTATGGTACAAACGGGACTCTAGTAAGAAACCAAATGCGGCGGAAATTAGACTCATGGCTCAAAAAAATTCGCTCGATAGTTCTCTCCTTGAGACGTTATCTCAAGCTTAATCTATAATTTTTTTCGCTAAACTGCAATAGGCATGATGGATGACAAAAAAAATATTGTCAAAAAATATTAGACTCGCATTTTTTCCATTGTAAATTTAACTAAAAATTATGAAGATATAAGTCACGTACTTTACATAGTAAGAAACCTAACGTTGATAGGTATAATAGCTCACAAAAATTGCCACACAAATAAAAAATGTACCTGTGCTAAGTTACAAGAATCGGCCATGTACGAGTCGGACTCGCGCACGGAGGGTTCCGTACTGTATGGGAGCCCCCCTTAAATATTTATTTCATTTTAATTTTATAATTTATTATCGAAGTGAATATAAATCTAAATTCTGTGAAAATTTCAAGCATCTACCTGTTACTATTATTAATATAGACCGAAAAACGTCTAAAAAAATCAGGTTTGTTGTATGGGAGCCCCCCTTAAATATTTATTTTCCTTTTAGTATTTTTTGTTATAGCGGCAACAGGAATACATCATCTGTGAAAATTTCAGCTGCCTAGCTATCATGGTTCATGATATACAGCCTGGTGACAGACAGACAGACAGACGGACATCGAAGTCTTAGTAATAGAGTTCCTGTAACTGGAACCCTAAAAAGCAAATAGCATAAATTCAAATTCAAATTCTTTATTTTCTTAATAAGTAACTTTACAGTAAATACCAAAACGTTACTTATTTTACACTTAATTACATACAGAAAATAGCTAAAATAGCATAAAATAGAAAATAGCATAAAATATCTAGGTCTCACCATAGACAATACATTAACCTGGAAAGCGCATATAGACACTGAATACAGAAAATAGCTAAAATAGCATAAAATAGAAAATAGCATTAAATATCTAGGTCTCACCATAGACAATACATTAACCTGGAAAGCGCATATAAACACTGAGCAAGCGAAGTGTTTGCGAGATGTGGCTGATAAGAAGCTTACCTATATTTAAAATCTATGATGCTATATGTAGATCTATTATAACATACTGCATTGGGATCTGGGGCGGTGCATCTAAAACTCATATGCTGGAAAGAGCACAACGGTCAGTACTAAGGTGGCAATGCGTAAACATTTACTCTATCCTACTTGCCAACTATACAAAGACAGTACTGTCCTCACGGTAAGACTCACGCTAGCTCAATACAAAAGTGCAAAAGCACTTAATTCTGATGTTAACATTTCTAAGCGGCGAAAGGAGTAAGAATCGCTGCGCTGTGCAGAACATGGTCGGCACAAAAGCAAAAAGTTTCTTGGCCCATTTATTTACAATAAAATTAACAAACACATTAATAACTTCGCACTATTAAATATATCTGAGGCAAAAGGCGTCTTATTTGAATGGATTTCGAATCTAGATTACCTCGAAACAGAAAATCTGCTTGTAATCACGCGATAGCAACAGACTGGCATATAAATCACTCAAGCACGCACACACTAAAGGTAATTAACTGAATGAGCTCCCAGTTGGAATGAAGCGAAAATTTGATGAAATCATCGCATCGTGTATGCCCACCTTAATACAAACATACACGCACAACACACACACACACAAAAGTAGCACTGCAAATCTCGACTCTCATGAGATCTCGTGTATTGCAGTGCTATACACACGTACAGTGTACACACTCATATAACAAACAAACTATTCAGATAACTTCTTCTCTTATTGGTTTGTGATTCAGATACTGCAGCACTATTAATTTTTTTTATCATAGATTATTCTGCGCATGTAGTTCCCTGGAGGTAGACAGTACCTACAATACAAGCTTTTGCTTAGTGTAGGTTTTGCTTAAATATAGTTAGTACACAGGTACTAACTAAGGTAGGGCAGGCTGAGAAGGCCCACTTTTTTACAAAATCAAATAAGTCTTTATTTTATCATCTCAACACAATAAAAAACGTGGTTATGAACCCTTCGTTCTCTTACTAATATTCAAATAAATATATTTTTTAAGTTGTGTAGATAGTTTGCATGTTTTTTACCTTTCTTAAAAACCCTTCTTTTGGGCCTTACTAAACGTGGCATGTCTAATAAGGCCCTGAGAATAATATAATTATTTTTCACGAAAATAAGAACTTGAGATTTAAGATTTACAAAAACATGTAAATTTCAATATTTTTCGACTTGGACAAAAGTGAATCCTAACTGATATCAACAATAGTTCATAAGAAAAAAAAAATTTTCTGCTAGGTAGCAAAACAACCCGTACTCAGCCCTTTTTAACTTTTTACGGGAATTATTTTGATACAGTGTATGCTTTTTTAAAGTTAATTTTATGATTAGGAATTTAATTTCAAGATTTTTTATAAATAAATACTTCCATACTTTGGGCCTTGATAGACAACACTGGGTTAAAAGGCCCAGCTATAGGGTTAGAAGGCCCAAATTATCTTTTCGGGATAAGACATGATATTTGTTGACCTGAAACGAAATATTTTCTAATAAAATACTCATAAAATGAAATTTCGATCACAGAAAAAACAATAAGAGCATAGGCATGTTATGTACCTACCTACTTTATATCAACAAAAAAGGAAGATAAAAAAATTACGCTTCTTGGAAAAATATATTATTTCAACGACTATTTGAGAAAAACAAGAACAAAATAAAGACATTTTTTTTGTCAAGGCCCAATCAAGCCTTGTAAGGCCCAAAAAAGTAATTACTTGGGCCTTCCAAAACGACTTGGGCTTTGAAACCCAAACTAACCATTTTCGTAATAAATTTGATAAAAAAATCACAATCTAAAACTAAATAGTGTTAGCTAATGATTAAATAAACACTTTAAACTAATCATCTGCTTAAAAATTTTGGGATAGACAACAGAAAACTTACTTTTTGTGTCCGAGAAAATAGCAAGATAGGCGAAGACGTCCAAGCTCGGCGAGAAAAGTGGCGACACTGACAAAATGGCGGTCGCCAGCGGAACGCTGCAGGCGCATTCTGCGTTCCTATTGGTCCGTTACTCACGTGACTAGAGACCAGTGCGCTATGAATGTATTTAATGTGTTTTTTGAAACTTGGGCCTTACAACACAGCGGGCCTTCTCAGTCGGCCCTACCTTATATGTTTTGTAACCGCTAGCCGATAATGTAAATAATATTTATATCAATTACATTACGTGACTTTTATATCATGCAATAAAGAATTTATTGATAATTTATTATATCCACCACGCTAGCCCAGTGCGGGTTGGTGGGTTCACATAATATATATGCCATCGAATTTCTTCAACAGACGTATGCAGGTTGCCTTACGATGTTTTCCTTCACAGAAAAGACAGTGGTGTGAAATTCCGTAGGTACATAAATTCCGAAAAACTCATTGGTACGGGACCGGGATTTGAGCCCACGACCTCACGATTGTAAGGTCGTCTAGGTAGGTACACGAGATCATAAAATAAAACGCAATAAAATGTCAACACATAACTTTACTCTCAAAAAATACAATACAAATCAGTCACAAAGTAAACAATCAGTATAACGAAATAGCTACTCATTTGTTGAATTCAAACAGAAAATGCATTTAGTAAATATAACAAATTTAAACAAATACCATCATTTCCTGAATTCAAAATATTGGTATTAACAAACGCATTGATTCGGTTCACGATAATACCTAAAGGTGGGCATACACGATGCGATGATTTGATCAAATTTTCGCTTCATGCCAACTGGGAGCTCATTCAGTTAATTCAAAGGTAGGAATTGGTAGTTAACGATTTGTACAACTACCTGAAACTGGGCGCACACACGCTCTACACCTCCTACCTTTGAATTAATTGAATGAGCTCCCAGTTGGAATGAAGCGAATTGATCAAATCATCGCATCGTGTATGCCCACCTTAAGTTACTAGATGAAACTGCACTGAACTGAACTTATGTTGTAATTAAATAAATTGAATTGAATAGTGATTATTTGCTGAAGTACCTATACGAGTACAAACAGAGTACTTAAACAGTAAATGTACAGGCATATTGTTCAAATGTAACAATACATTCAGAGTAACTATATCTCCAAATTAGGTTGGAAGACGTACAGACGAATAACAAAACTAAACTGATAAAATGTTTTTTTTTCCTTCACGAAGAGTTTATATAAACATCACCCGTCTTAACATAAAAGTTTTACGCACGCTTTAGACAATGTTTAACAGTACAAATTGCACGGTTAAACAGTGTTTAAAGCGTGTTTAAATCTTTTGTGGTAAGGCGGCACACGTTTCTCGTAGCTGGAACGTTTCATGATAGCTTTCGCGAAGCAAAAAATATTTACCTAGTGCCACATCCGTTCCAGTTCAGTTTTACTTTTATCCCATATTAGCTGGTTTTGGTCGTAGCATAGATAGTGGTTTGGATTTCGCGTTTTATTCTGCTTGAAACGGGAAGACCAGTGCCAATGTGCTTAGCCAATAAGGCCCAAAGCACACTCGCTGACACTTCACTTGGCTTACCTTTTATCTATCACTAGCGACCCGCCCTGGCTTCACACAGGTGTATTATTCTTATAAACCTTCCCCTTGAATCACTCTATCTAATTCAAAAAACCGCATCAAAATTCATTGCGTAGTTTTAAAGATATACCTAAGCATACATGGGGACAGCGGAAGCAACTTTTTTTATACTATGTAGTGAATTAGTGATATAACGATACCTACCTCTAGGCAAAGATTATATAATAATATGCTCTAGGCTCAAAATACTTCATTATTTGGATTTTATGAATCCAGTTTTAAAAAAACTACAGCTTCGCTGTTTGTCTTGTACGCCCTTTGAGCCCAGAGGTAGCGTTAATACATGTCGTTTCATAAAAGTGGTTTAGGTAGGTACGTGATGGATCCAAGCGCTTGTTAATGCCTCTAAAAACTAAAATATCTTATAAAACTAAAATCAATTTACATCAAATATCTGTATAAAACTGCAATTCCTATAAGTAAAATAGCTGTGAAAATATCATATTTCCTATTGATTACATAATTTATATATACTAATACTGACGTTGGGGAAATATTTTAGGGGATTGTTTGTGAAATATTATTATATAGACTAACCTACAATGTTTCGGTTAATTTACAAGCGCATTTAAAAAATCTATGGTGTTTCAATTTCCTCAAGCTACTCAGAACGCATTTGAATATTGTACCTACTTAAATAGTAAATCTTAAACAATGTGTTGTTTTGCAAAGTGCAGGGATTTAGAAAGATGTAAATACTCATAAGTAGTAAATAAATAAAAATAAACTAGCCGTGATGTTAGCTTCAACACGCGCATCGCGGCTATAGTGACGTCATTGCGGCAGAACCGGCGAATTCATACTACTCTCACAATTATGAGAACCTTATAAGATGAGATCTTTATTATGAGACCCATCCTGCCAAAAAATGAACTGCTGTATAAAATAATCATTTTTCGCAAAAAATGGCAAAACCGCCCTCCATCGTGTAAAAAATTCGAATATTTCGCGCTTGAATTGTTTACATTATTGTAGACTAGATTTTGCCCGCGGCTTCGCCCATATAATATTTCGAGGCTTCTACATTACCACCCGTAATAAAGGAGGTGGAAAATATAAATACAAAAAAAATCGATTTGACAGTTCTTTTTTGACATTTCTTGGAGCGCATGCTAGAATAGCTCGCAGATGGCAGAATTTTTCCTACTTACTTATTAACACTTATTGTTATAATATGGAAAATTTACACAATATCATTATAATTTATAGCCTATGTGTTATTCTGATAAATAAGCTATATAATTGCAAAGTTCCATCTCAATCCGTTCAGTAGTTTTTGCGTGAAAGAGTTACAAACATCCATCCATCCATCCATCCTTATAAACTTTCACGTTTATAATATTAGTACGACGGGTACATATTTAAAAAAAATATACAGACGAACATGGAACCTCCTCCTTTTTGGAAGTCGGTTAAAATCAGTTCATTGAATATTGGAACGTACCTATGGAACAGCTTTTTTATGATTTCGGAGTTGGTTTCATAGTGAAATTGACCACCTTTTAAATCTCTGCAATTTGCAAAGGACTCTAATGAAATAACATTTCTGAGATATCCTGTACTTGTGTACTTGAACGTTATAACGGATATAACTTCAGGTATCTACTGTTACTATTACTTTATTCTTGTTATAATAATACTTAAATGTAAAACTGTGCATTGGTCTTGGACTAATCTATTTTCTAGTGATATGAAACGTTGAAAAAACGATTAGAGTTAGGGAACTTTTTAGGGGTTTGAAATTATATAGGTAGTGGTAGTGTTTTTAGTATTTGACTTAGCGTGGGGAGGCAATAAGCGAATAAAATAGTACCTCAATGGTATATAGTAGATACTGTAGTACAGTTTGCCATTAGGTACCTACGGCTGGTTTTGCAATTTCAGTGGTGAACAAATATAATTCAGACAACGTAAATTTAATACCTATTAGTTAAATATAGATACATAAGTAGGTACTTCTAAGGTACAACCTCTGCATAACTGAACCGATTGTAGAATCGGGTTATATATTAAATAATATATTATATAATCGGGAATTGATATATTGATTAGGTACATTTATTAAAATAATTGTACCTAATCAATATATCAATTTCTATATAGGGTTGATATCAAAGTATTGAAGACAAAAAATCGAAAGATATTTTGACTGCTTATTCACTGTAGTCTGTAGTGGTTTTATTCACTGAATTGCCTCCAAAAATGGTGAAACTAACTAATTTTGTGATAACGTAAAGGAGAATGATGAGTGAGTTATTGTCATATTTTAATCATATAACTCTCAACAAACCTGCTGTTTATATGTTACCCCAGTTTTGGCCATAACACCATTTTTAGTAACTCCTATTACAGTGCTTAACTAAATATACAATATAAGGAGAAAATAATTTTCAGAAATTCATAAAGTTCATTAAACAAAATAATAATAAAACAGGCAAAACCAAATTAAACTTATTACCTATATATAGACTTCAGCTAAAATATTTCTCACGACTCAACAAAACAGTTACAAATTCTCGATATACAAAAACACTGATACCTACTTAATTTGATTACAAATCACACTTCTTTTGTACTTATGCCTAACATCTAACGACAATTCTTACCTAAAATCGGTAACTTTAAAATAACTACTAAATCAGACATACAATTGAAAAACACTAATATCCGTCTTACCACAAAAGCTTTATGCACGCATTAGACAGTGTTTAGCAGTACAAATTGCACGGTTAAACAGTGTTTAAAGCGTGTTTTAATCTTTTGTGGTAAGGGGGTAAATAAACATCACATTAAAATTGGCTCAGGATAGATAGAAAAATGCTTGAAAACAAATCATTTTGTGTAAAACTTCTTAATTTTAAAAATATAATTAAATAAGTACTTCAAGCACACGCATTATTTACGAATATATTTTTCACTTAATTATGTTTTATGGCTTTGTTATATAATAATCATGCAATATACAAAAATAAGATGTTACTTAAAACAATTTACGTGATATCGTAAATAAAATAGAAATTATATATTTACCCGATTGACATTGAAAAAAAACAATACCCTACCTGGGTATTGTTTTTTTTTTATAATACACAATTCATTTAATGTTAAGATTTAGGGTATATTATTGTGATGTGCATATGTGCTTTCGGGTGTTGAAATACATATGTACTACATATAATACAAAAACTTACTTAATGTAGGTAATATCAGAGGATCAATTGTCTATCATATTAATAAAGGCATTTATTCCTATCATTTTGGGTTTCAAAAGGGTTCACTCAGAATCAATTCTTTATTTTGGATCGCATTCAGTCAAATCGTCAGTCATTTTATGATACCCACCAACGCAAGGAAATAATTGGGTATATTGTCATGACACATACACGCTATATTCTCATTATGATGATCTATTTGACTGAATGCAATCATAAACGCAAATCGTTAATTTAGATATAGATACTGATTTTCTGAACGGAATGTAAAGTTAAGAAATTCGTTGGCCTTCTAATACAATCTCATGCGGAAATATAGAGACCGTTTTCGTCGTCCGCGTCCTCCCGATTCCCGACAAATAAACAAAATATGAGAGGATAGTACAAATTTTCTCTAAAAAATATTTATAAATCTTCAAAAGTGAGATCAGGGGCCTTATTGTATAAGCGCTCTGACGTTCGGCTTCGCTTTTTCTCCTGCTCGCGCCAGTTTCTCACGCCACAAGAGCGAACGAGAGGAAAAGCGAAGCCGAACGTCAGAGCGCTTACACAATAAGGTCCCTGTTACTAAATTTGCTTCGATTTTTCCATGATTCGGCGAATTCCCCGCAAATTGGTAACTCTGATTTTATTTATAATACTTCACATAAACATATTCCTTCATTGAAAAAAATTAGTTATAAAATGTATGCATTCTTTTTATTCCATTTTACTAAGCGTTTATATTTCTATGGTTATAGAATAATATTGGAAGATTATCATTATTGACATGGAAGAAAAAAATATACAACTAGGTAAGATCGGAAAGAGATTTAAAATATTCTATTATTTTACAAAATGCTATATTTAGTTTGCTAACTATGAAGCCTTTAAATAAATGTAATTTTAAAGTTCAATTAAAATGAAACAAAGTGTTACAGCACGGGTAGCATACCCACAGCGACAAATTTATCGACGTTTGAAGCTGTGACAGATAATATATAACTCACCATAAATGTATCTCTTTTTATAACATTGATAAAATTATGTCGTGGTGCGTATGCTAGCCGAGTATACCTATATCTACTTACACATCTCCCATATGGCGACGTCAGAGATCCAGCTCTTGTATATTTATAATGTATACACTACTTTATAATGTATACAGTTCTTCATACTTCATCTTTTATTAAAATAACATGTTCACTAATTGTTTGATCTTTTTTCTTGAAAAAATATAGTAGGTAAATGATAAAAATGAGTTAAAAAATGTCAAAGTACCTCACCATATGTTGTACTTCAGAGGTAGTAGGTAAATCCATTTTTCCCGAATTACTTTTCGTACACTTTGGGAATGGCAAAAACTAGATCTTTACACTTATTTCGAAAGCATGGCGACTAAAACGGCTCCCTAGCTCTTCTTTGTATAATTATAAGCATTTGATGAAAAAAATGTGTTATTTTTTTGACCTAGATCAACAAAACTGTTTTTAATGGAAATGTCATCATTGGAAAGGTCACAAAAACTTGACTTGTTGAAAACGGTTTATTTTATAACCGTGGCTCTTTAAAGAAAATATGAATTTAGGGCAAGTACTCGTACATATTGCAAATGTACATGAAACTATATGATTACGTCTGAACTTTTTAAAGACATTGTTCATAGAAAAAAGTGTATTAACCTCAAAATTACTTACCTCAGAGGTACCTACATTGTTGTATTCAGCATCGCCATTAGGGTTTAACTTGAAGAGATTTTTTTTCAGTATCATAAGAAATTGCACTTCCAACTTCACTTTGTTCAGTATTATTTATCTAATTTTTGTTCGATTATACTCGGCAACAACGCTAAGCTCATTAAAATAGGATATATTTATACATCAAAATACACCTCTTTACACCATCTATTTCAAACGTAAAGTTATAAACTTTAAATACGGATTTTCTAAACAACAGATAAATAAGGTATAGGAAATCATAGTCATAAAAAATACAGTTCAAAAATAAAAAAAATATTATTAAAATAATAAGTGTTTGACATAAATTATGTAGAAAGTAAGAGAATATGCTAGTTCCTGTAGCCTCATAGGTACTTAGTTCTTCTTATTCGGGAACCAGATGATGACATAGGTACCTACATGTTAAGTTAATGAACTCATTAACGTATTATGTAATCATATCATTAACTTTGATAACATGCATACCTCTTTTTTTAATTACAATTAAATACTATTGATTAATTTATTGTAGGTACGTTGTAGTTGGTATTATTAGGACTAATTTTTACCCTGAGACCAAACCTTTAAATCAGCTGTTAGATACATACAAAAAGTATCATTGAGAGTCAACAAAAGATATGAAACAGTGTAGTGTAGAGGTGACTTTAACGATTAATTTAAATGAATTGTATATATCACAGAAACTAAATTACTAATTCAGTATCTACAATTATCAATGTGTGTTTGACAGCTGAAATTTCGGAAGTGTCATAAGTGACTAGCTATTTGAAAAAGACTGTTATCAATGAAATCATTCTCTTCATCTCATACAACAAAATCAAGATCGAGTTTCACTACTAACAAATAAGTTCGTTCGATCATTTACAATTGAGTTTATAACTTTAAGTTCGAAAATCCTTTACATAATACCATTTTGGCAAAGCTATATAGCCCTTGTTATTATAAAGTCAATATTAATTTACCATACCTCGCACTTGTTTTTAGGATTCATTTTGGAGTCTATCGGGCATTTAAATTCTTCGGAAAACTCCTTCAGGTTCGCTATGGGACCAATTACTCTGTATTTGGCTACCGTGTGGTCATCTTTTTCGATTTGCATCTTTGTAGATTCTTTTGTCATTGCTGAACACCATACCTGAAAAAAATGTATGAAGATTAGGTCATGACTTTGTACTATACTATACCTGAATATTAGATTTATGTGTTATGTAAAAACGATTTCGATATTATTTTCTTTAATAATGGCCTACAGTTTAAGTACGAAAATATTTTCTAATCTCAGGGTTTACCTATACTTTATACTGTGTAAGGTTAAACATAAGGTTAAAATTAAGGCGACCTTAAATAATATTCTCAAAGATATTTTCGCGGTTTTTTTATTTAAATCAGATTAAGTAAAACAAAAATGTACGAATAAAATACACCAGAGCAAAAGATATGTAGAAATAAACCTGAGCAAAAGATGTGTAGAAATATACCTGAGCAAAAGATATGAAGAAATATATTTGAGCAAAATATATAAAGAAATAAACCTGATCAAAAGATATGAAGAATTATATTTAAGCAAAAGATGTGAAGACATAAAACCTAGTAAAAGATATGATGAAATAGATTTGAGCAAAATATATAAAGTAATAAACCTGATCAAAAGATATGAAGAAATATATTTGAGCAAAAGATGTGAAGACAAACCTGAGCAAAAGATATGAAGAAATATATTAGAGCAAAATATATAAAGAAATAAACCTGAGCAAAAGATATGACGAAATATATTTAAGCAAAAGATGTGAAGATATAAATTTGAAAATAAGATATGAAGAAAAATACCTGAGCAAAAGATATGAAGAACAGCTGCCGGTGGTTATACTTCAGTCCCGGTAGAGTGAGGTTTTGTTTCGCACTTTTGCTGTAGTCCACGTACGCATGGAAAGACGCCTTGAGTCCTCCGTTGTCAGCTATATTCTCTCCTAAAATAATTAAATAAAGTTTTACACCTGTTCAGCCGTGCTGAGAAAAATGGAACATATTTTTATATAGGTAGGTTCACCTTGATTTCGTGATTTAAAATAATTATGTTTAACTCAATATTGAACAAAATGTTGGTTGTGCCTCTTAATTAATACGAAACAGCCACTTTCCGTGGCTTTTCTACTTTCTTCACACATAGTTCAGTTTTCACACTAGTTTTACTCTAAATTACTCTATATTAACTCTTCCTTATTTTGATTTTCCCTCATATGAGGATATTAAAATGATATTAACATTATGATCAATTTTTACTACCAGCTATCCTGGAATCGCAAAAAACACATAGACGTAGACAGCTTTTTATTGTGACAAAAATACAGAACAAAACACATAACATATAGTACAACGTAATAAATATTAAAACTAAATAACTATGCAAAAGTAATTCAGTCTATTTTTCTGTCACAAACCAGCTCTACCTCAGCGTATGCTGGTTAGGAACCAACCAGCGCTGGTCTTCCGGTGGAGCCGGCAGGTGACGTCACGTGGATTGAAAAAAAAATGTCACATGTCATTAACACGCTTACCTAAAGTCTGTTTCCCATTTAAATGCTGTGAGTCCATGGAATACGAGGAATATTGTTTCTGTATGCACTCGGCGCGCCTCTTGAACCGGCCGATGGTGGCGTTGTTCCACCACTGGTTGAGGTTGCCGAATCTGTCAAAAGGATTAATATTCAATATTCAGCTGCACTGTACTGTACCAATCTTTTTAACAGTTCATTGCAGGACATAAGCCTACCCACAAGGGGTGATTGGGCCATATCCACCACGCTGGCCCAAAGCGAGTTGGTGGATTCACATAGGTACGCCATCGAATTTCTTCTACGGACGTATGCAGGTTGCCTTACGATGTTTTCCTTCACCAAAAAGCCAGTCGTGTGAAATTCCGTGAAATACCATGGAATTCATTGGTACGGGACTAGGATTTGAACTCACGACCACTCGGTTTTATGACCAATCGACCGCCACGGCTAAGCTTCAGCTTTCAAATGCAATCGTTATCATGCATTTGCATTCAGCGCGTTGCTGTGGGCTTAGAATTATTTAACGCGAGATATCATTTTCTTTTTCCTATATTTTTCTAAATCCTAGAAAACTTTCTTTTCCTGCCCTTGTTCTCTCCCCTAATTAAATGCGTGTATCAACTGTGCGTCATCATGTCACATGACAACCCATAGCTCCTTAGTTGACGCTCTTGCTAACGTAGGTTATTCCATGGATGTATTACTAAAAATCCTTGGGTTATTCATACACATTCTATCACTTTACCCTCAAAAGTTTAATAACTCACTAAAATATCAAAAAGACTAGTCACTCGGCTGGCAAACATACCTGTCGTATTCCCTTCCTTGGTCATCAAAAGCATGCGTCAACTTGTGCCCCATGACAACGCCCATGTCTCTGTAGTTGACACTCTTGATAATTTACTTTATTCATACTCATCCTATCACATTACCCTCAAAAATATTTATTTCTATTCAGATTGGGGAAAGCAGTCTTAGAATGCACATGAATATCACAAATGGTAGGCCTCATTACTGGTCACTGCAACTTAAATAGTCACTTGTATAAACTGGGAGCCACTGACAGCCCACTTTGTCGTGGCTGTTTGCAGGAGAACGAAACTGTAGAACATGTTCTGTGGTATTGGAAAGCCACAGAAGACATTAGAATAGCTAACGGATTGCATGATGCTTCTGCACTGTCATCAGCTTTGTCATCTAAATCGCCATCATCTCATTCACCATCTAAGCAGTTATGCCAGAGGCCCAGAGCCACGCTCCGTTACTTTAAGGAGTTGGGCTGGCTCGGGTAGACGCTGGAGGGGGAAATGCACAAAACACCCTATGCGTGACGTCAGTGCAGGACTTATCGCCCCTACTTCAAATTAGAATTAGAATTACCCTCAAAAATCCCGACGGAGGCTTTAAAAACTCACTTAAATACCAATAAGACTAGCCTGTTGGCTTACGAACATACCTATCATGACCTTAAAATTACTGAGCTTTTAAATTTAAACTCCAAAAGAGTTTATATTTAATAGCTGTCAATACAGCTAACTACCTTGCGAACTTACCTGTCATATTCCCTCCCCTGGTCATCAAAAGCGTGCGTCAGTTCGTGCCCCATGACGACGCCCATGGCTCCGTAGTTGACGCTCTTGGGGTTATCTCCGTCATAGAACGGTAGCTGCAGGATTCCGGCGGGGAACACTATTTGATTCTTCGTGGGAGTGTAGTATGCGTTTACAGTCGACGGGGTCATCCCTGGAACAGACATTAAGCCCGATTACAGAGACGCCAGCGTAAATTTAATAGCAAATTAAAAAGCGTTCTCTCTATCGAATGCCTAAAGTGAAAAAGAAACAGAACTATGCTATTTAGCTAATATAATTACGATGGCGATGGCTAATATAATACCTCTGTAATCGGTCCTTTTATATTAATTAAATAAATAAAAGTGCAAGTGGAGTCCCTCCGCGCGGAAGTGAAACTACGACGCAACAGTGATTTCATACCCCTTCCATAGTAGCGTTAAACGTTTAACGCAACCTTGTTGGAAGTCGCATTAGAAGTTTCACTTCAAAAACTAAATAGATTAATGATGAAGGCAAAATACTTCTAACATCTTGATAGAGTAATATTGCCTAAAATGCTTCAGAAATCTAAGTCAGCATAAAAATTTCTTGCCATAGATAACTTGAAGCAATGAGACATGATCTCTAATTTTGAAATGGAATGTAAATGGAGGATATTTAGAAAAAATAGTGCGAGTAAAAAATAGTTAACTAAAGGACCCCAAGAAGGTCTAGGATATCGATCCCACAAGGCGGACATACATAGTAGTCTCTCCACTATTTAGGATACAAAACCCACAACTACAGCGAAATCTTTTACGGAGAAATTTCTGTCAGCAAATTATTTTTCGATTGGGAGCATATATACACTAGAGTACTAATGTCCTTTAAGTTTTAAACTACGCCCTTTCATTTAGTACAAATGAATTTACCCCATTTAGTTTTATTGACGGGCTTGTCAAGTTTCTTCAGGTCGTTCTTCAAGCTGAACACGTTGAACGCGATGTTGTTTTCGAAGTATTCGTTTGGTTTCACCTCCAGCTCCTCGTACTGCTTGTCCAACTCGTCTTTGTGGAGAATGTAGTCTGGGAATCCTGCAATTGGAAATAGTTTCACGTAGATTAAGCTAGTGAAAAGATGGCTATTTTATAAACCATTTTGCAAAATGCAGAAATGATTTTGGAAAGAAAGATTTTGTGGAAAAACGAATGAAGAAATTAGAGAATCAATCCATAGGTGCAGTGCCTTCCGTGAAACATTGTAGGTACGTGGGAGCTTCACTTTTTGGCTTGAACTGCGACATGCATGCTTTGCAATGCAAAAAGCCAGACTACTAGCAGCCTGCTTCATGCTGCATGGGTCAGCGGCCCTGAGTATTGTCTGCTTTGCTCTATTCAATAATGAATTGCGCATGGTACGTAGGTAGTTACAATAGGGTTTCACAATTTTAGTCCCTTCACTAAGAACCCCTTTGTCGGGGTTGTCACAGAACACATATAAACATGAACAATTAACATCTAGACCCATATCCAGCCTGTCAATTAATCCATCAGCCATAGGAGGTCCACTGTTAGACATAGGGGTCCCCTATGGATCTTGAATGCTGCCGCAAAATTGAACTGAAAATCCCCAGAAGACCGACTAAACCCAAAAGGTCGCCGGACAATAATAACCCGTGCCTAGCGCACTGAAAAAGTTTCAAGTCAACTTTACATGACACCCATAACAGCAAGTCTCTTGATATATTTTTCTTACCAATCATATCAGTGATGGCATCAGCCTTGATCTCAGCAGCCTTCCTGGTCTCGGCGTCCATCCAGTCCAAGTTCTTCAGGTTCCGCTTGAACGCGTTCCGGATGTTGTCGATCATAATCTCGCCCTGCGTCTTGGCTTCCCCGTGGAATACTTCCCGCACGAACATGGCTCCTACCGCGAACCCTGTGAACGTCGAAATAAACATACAGCTCGCGTTACATAAGGAAACATTACATGGTAGCCGTGGTGGTAGGGTAGAAAAGTTCGTCGTAAAATCGTAAGTTCCGATTCCAAAGAGTTTAATGGAACTTATGCAGGTACGGATTTTCACAGAAAAGAGAAATATAACTTTTTGACCGACGAAACGAGGAGGTACTCAATTCGACGCGTACATTTTTTTTTTTGTTTTTTTTTATTTTATTTTTTTATGTATAACCACGCATAACTTTTAACGTAGTGGTTCGATTTTGATAATTCTTTTTTTATTGGAAAGTGTATACTTCGAAATTGGTCCCATTTAAATTTTATTGAAATCGGCTGAGCCATTTTTGTTAAATCAACAATAATGTGAAAAATGTTACATCGATGCGAGCGAAATATTGCGAATTATGTACACGGTTGAAGTCGGTCATGCTATTTTTTGCAAAATTAATTATGATACTTCCCAACGCCCAGAGACAGACCATCTTGGTAGTTGTGATCCAATCGCACTTTGCAAGTAAGCCTATCAACGTTCAGCAGTGGTCTAAAGCTGCTTACTTACCAACAGCATTATAAGTATCCGTAACGCAGTACCGCCAGGATTCCTCGGATCCCTCGTTGTCAAAACAATGCCTTCTAAACTTCGAGCAAATATCTATAGAGTCACAATCGTGCAAAATAAGTGTCCGAGGCAAAACCCTGCCCAAGCTACGTAGTGGGCAGGCTTTTTATTTAGTCGTAAGGCCATTGCAAGCCGACAACAACGCTGCGCGATGCGAAAGTGCCAACGTTTGGACATTTTTTTACTACTTTCACGTAGGGACTGCGGCTCTGTAGATATTTACTCGAAGTTTCTAAAGGATTTGCGTTGCGGAACGACTTGGACAGGTAGCAATGTTTACAGTTGCTTACTCACCAACAGCATTATTAGTATCTGTAACGCAGTACCGCCAGGACTCCTCAGTGCCCTCGCTTCCAAACAGAGCTTTTCGGAGGATCTTGGTCGCGTCGCGGAACGACTTGGACAGGTAGGTGGAGAGCGAGCGAGACACCTGCCACATCATGTAGCTCGTCACTGTTCTGGAGAGAGAAAGAAACATTAGAGTGAGATTTGGTACAGTTTCATGTGAACTTATATGTTTTCTTTTACAAAGTTCAACTTCCACTGATGTTACAGAAACTCACAATTCTAATCTATATCTTACCTTTGGTCTTCTTCAGTCTTGCTATACTTTTTCATGACTTTGGTAAGATTCTTAAAATACTCTGGTGCGTACACGACTATCCGCTCGGTTTCAGATATCTGAAAGAAAACCAATAAGCTCGAAGGACCATTTTTTTTTTTCAAACATACACAGGGTTATTCCTAATCAATTAGCATCCTTTTAGGGGCTTATTCTCTGCATCAAAACTAACAACATTTGTTCTGCGACTTTTGTCAAATCTCAAAAAAAAATGTTGTTCCGTAAAAAAAATCGTTCACCCGCGATATAATGTAAGCACAAAATATATGGAACAGCTCATTTTTTTTTTATTTTGACAAAAGTCGCAGAACGAAAGTTGTTAATTTTGATGTACAGTATTCTGTACATCAAAATTAACAACAATTAGCAATTCAATTCAATTCAATTAGCATTTCAATTAGCATCCTTTTAGGGGCTTATTAGCCCCTATAAGGGTTATTCCTATTCAATTAGCATCCTTTTAGGGGCTAATAAGCCCCTAAAAGGATGCTAATTGAATAGGAATAACCCTGTATACGACTGGAATGAAGCAAGTGTTTCCTTTGCAACCATCATTGCATGCATAATTATATTTTTTGAAGATGTACCTATACCGTTTTGATTACATCATCTTTCAAATAAAAAAGACGCATCAAAATCATTTAATCCCTGGATATGGGCAATTTATAACATCCTTCTTATTGTGTGAGTGGTTAAAAATAGAATGTTGAAAAAAGGACAGTTTTACTTACAGTACGATTGACCAGTCTAAATGCATCATTGAAGAACATTGTCCAGTTCAGGAATGGAACTTCTTTCTGCCACTGTCTTATCGTGTAAGGATTGTACAATCCTTCTTCATCTCGCCTAAAATATAAGAAAAAATACAAATTAACTAACTTTTAACCGGCTTCCAAAAAGGAGGAGGTAATAAGTTCGTCTGTATGCATTTTGTGTATGTTCATCGATATTTTCGTTAATTGTCACTGATTTTCTTTATTCTTTTTTTTTATTGGTAGATCTTACTTCATAGGTTGTACCATTTGAAGTTTATTGAAATCGGTTGAGCCATTTTTGATAAATCAACGATAATGTGAAAATTACTACATCGATCCGTGCGAATTCGAATTCTGTACACGGTTGAAGTCGGTTAATTTGTCATTGTTGGCGAACAATAGTACCTAATGTGATTAATGTTTAAATATGTGCCAATGATAAAACATGTTTGGTAAATATGCATTAGTATAGATGAAAATAAGAAACCTTGTACGTATTCGTAAATAAATTTAACACATGAACACAACAAAGAAGGATGCAGCGAATGGACCTGTCGTTTTTTTTTTTTGCAAGTAGGTAGAAAACAAAACATCATTTATAAAAAATTTAGTGATTTTTTGCTGTTTTCATATCACTAATTAAAATTAATATTAGACCACCAGAAAAATTACAATGATTTTTTATTGTTTTTACATTATAGATTACATACATAAGAAGTGGCGGTATGACCTTAAAGGCTTTAGCCTGTCCAAAAATGGGCACATTATTTAAAAAAAAACACTATTTTATTACTGTTGCTGTCAAAAAAAAGGGAAATGTCAAATTCAGTCGATCAGATGATGTATTCAGTATTACCAGATTTCGTTTTCGGTATTCCGACTTAGCAATTTTTTGGAGGGGTTGTTATAATTATTTTCTTTTTCAACAGTTGGTACATGCTCCTTCCTTAACTCGTTTTAAGTGTTTCAACTAGTAATTTTACGAACTGAGGTGTCTTTTTACATATTTTATAGAAACATACATTTTTGTATACTAAAAGATTATCAAAAAGAAAGAATACTTATATTTTTAGGTTTCACTCACTTTACTACTAACAAAAAGCTGCAGTTGAAATTATCCGAGATATTCCTGATTATTTTGATATTACTCGTAATAATCCTTAAAGGTGCTATTCGAATCTCGACAGTAGGCTACAGCTACAAACAGCACTTGCATCAGCTGCACGAAGCCGGCTATGGCTACACAACTGAGGGGTTAATCCAGGTTTACACGTAAATTGAAACTACAGCTGTTTCGGTATGGCCCTATACATTTTTGTACAGCGCCCCTAGCAGAAACGAGGAAGAACTAACCAAAATCTATGGAGCCACACGCGAACGCGAAAGTTTGAGTAAACTTCGCAAAGCCTGGACTACGAGTAAGGGCTCTGGTTATCTATGTAGTAGTATGAATTTCTGCAAAAAAGATTCCGATTGCGGCTCCGGCAGCACGTGCTACCGAGCCTCAGCTGCGAGTGTTGTTCACCTGTTTAGACAAGTCCGACGTGCTGCCTGTCGCAGCACGTGTAGCCAACCTCGGAATTACTCTCGACTGCGGAAGCAGGCAGTGGCTGCATTTCAGATGTGTGTTACCTGCAATCGCGACCTGCATCCGCAGGCTGCGGCCGAAGTTCGAATAGCAGCAAGTTGTGGTTCTTATACTATTGCTAATGAAGTGGATGAATACCGAAATTCATTATCATTCATTTTTTCGTAGTACCAGTCGTCGTAGTTACCATTTAGCGCTTCTGGCGCGTTTTTGACGTGCTGATAGCGAATTTTTGCCAAAAGGAGTTGGCAGCACTGCTATGGTCTATAATTCTATAAATCAAAGTAGGTAAATAGAGCTTGAAAATTGTTTTCGGTTTTTCTTATTTTAACTTCATTTTAAACAAACTTGTACATATCAGAACAGTTTTAGAAGCGTCATAAATTTTTCTGGTGAAGATAACATTTTTATAAATGAGCTTGGGAGAAACTGAGTGTATTCGTACACAACAGGTATTCGTATGTATGAGCTGTCGACATCCTTCTTTAAGACATGCTCAGTTCAGGGGATCGTTTTTTGATCTTCGAACGCCTAGGAACCTAGGTAAACGTAACTTTGACAGATTGTGTGGAGAATCTCTACGTTGTCTATGGAAGTTGCGAGTACTCTATACAAGTTGCGTATACGACCAAACCGTGCGAAGTTCAACAAACGCTCCCCAGAACCACTTCTGATTCTGGTAACTGAGTATGTCTTACCTGTGTTTATTGCTATAAAATTATTTTAGTACCACAATAAATAAACCTGATAGAGTCTACTTGAAATCTCTCAATAGCTTATAAACGATTGTTTCGTCTCAAAAATATTTAGTCTCAAAAGTATTTTTCTTATGATAATAAACACAAAAAAGCTGATAAGATTACTTACCTATCCTCAGAAGGCGTGGTAATGTTGGCGAGATCTGTTTCAAACTGTATGACCTTGGTCATCTGACCCCTGGCTTCAGTTTTGTTCGCTCCGAGAAGGACGCATATTTTAGTCATGTAATCCAGGTACGCGTCTAGAACTTTCTTGTGAGCCGTTTTGTTGAGGTAGTTGTCCCTTGTGGGTAAGTTTAGGCCACCTTGGTCAAGCTGAAAGATAAATGACACTTTTTAATTTTAATAGGTAAAATCCCATAGTAGGAGTGGTTAAATTCAATGGTAGAGAAGTTGAAAGTACCGATGCCAATAAATTCAACAGGTCATGTCAGCCACGGTAGCCCTCAGTTGTAAGTAATATATCACCTATGGCCTATATTAGGGCGTCAACAAGGGTCGAAGATGTGTTGATGAAAATACGGAAATTGAATTGAAATGGCGATGGACAGGATATATGACAAGGGTTAGCAAGATTACATGGACAAAGATAATTACGGAATCGCATCCACGCGATGGTAAAAGAAGAAGGGGAAGTCAAATAAAAATATGGACGGATGATATCAAAAATACTGGAGGAGCATTTTGGTTTAGAAATGCCAACAACAGAACAGCCTAGAAACAGCTGGAAGAGCCCTAAGTGTCACAAGACACGCCGACCACTAAATCTGAAATTCCCATGTGTTAGATTAGTATTAGGTTAAGTTTCATATTATGTTCAGTGTGGCAATAAAGGCTTAAATAAAATAAATGACCATCCGTCATAAAGACTACACCCACAGTGACTGGCCGCGCTCGCAGTAGCTAAGATCAATAAGATTAGTATAGTGGAGTCATTTTAATAGGCCACTTTTGACAGTTTATTTATGCAAAGAAAAATATACCTTACACTAAAGGAATAAAACTCATGAAATTATGCTCAGCGGTGTGGCCCTGCAGGTGGTGACGAGATTTAAATACTTGGGGCACCTGGTCACAGAGGATCTCTCTGATGATGAGGATATAGAGAGGGAGCGCAGGGCGCTGGCAGTTCGAGGGAACATGATTGCGCGCCGGTTTGCTCGTTGCTCGAGTGAAGTAAAAGTTACCCTCTTCAAGGCTTATTGCCAGTCCTTCTACTCGAGCAGCTTGTGGGTGAGTCACACTCGTCGGGCTGCCAGCATTCTGCGCGTCCAGTATAATGACATCTTCAGGATGCTGATGCGGATGCCTCGCTGGTGCAGCGCATCTCTGATGTTCGCTGAGGCACGCACGGACGACTTTCATGCTGTTATCCGCAAGAAAGTCGCCTCATTACGACAGCGAGTGCGAGCCAGCCGCAACACTATCCTGGCGATGATTTTCAGTAGACTAGATTGCCCTATACAAAACAAGTGGATGGCCATTGTTATGGGACAGAAATTATGATGTAACTGTGTCTGTCTGTGTTGTCTTTAAGTGTTTTATTTAAAATTTAATTTATATTGACATTCTGAATCCTATATAGTTGTAATTTTATGATATTTTCTATGGTTGTAATGACTGAAATAAATGGATTAATAATAATAAAAACAATATTGACTATGACCGATAAGTGTTTTCGAAGACGGCTTGGAGTTTTATTCCTTTAGTGTAAGGCATATTTTTCTTTGCATAAATAAACTGTCAAAAGTGGCCTATTAAAATGACTCCACTTTAGGTACAATTATTTATTGCTTATTCCATGGCATCTGTGTCGTAAAGAGATCCTATTTTCCCCCTTAATGTGGTATGATAGTTTAACCATTAATGGCAAAATATACAGCATAGACAGCTTTAATCGGATGGGTATGATTAGTGGGTATACAAATTATTTACCACTATAACGTGTTTAGATGAGTTTCGATCGTCTTCTGTGACAGCCCAGTTGAACAGTCCTCCCAAGTTATATCTGAAACCAAAATGTGGAAAGATTGAATAAAAATATTATAAATATATAACTTGTTAAATAAGTACAAGCTTTTGGGATCCTCGATATCATGTAGAGCGCAGAGCGCTAGCCAAGACAAGTAAAACGAGCCCAAACACGACGGGTCTATTTTGTTTACTACAGGAGTTTCTATGGCCACCTTCAGACTCTATCATCAGATCAGCTCCATGGTATCATATTATTGCATTGTCACGCGATATAATTATGCGTGCAAAATTTCAGCTCAATCGGAAACCGGGAAGTTGGTCAAATTTAACTTGCAATATTATGCTTAATATGCTTTTCGTCGCCATGTCCATGAATCTGTTAGCGATGAGAATCCAGCTAAGGTCTGGAAATATCTTAAATCTATGGGAGTCGGCAAGTCACGTCAAAATGCGGTTCCTAACAATATAGATATTAATGCCTTAAATAAACATTTTTCTTCTGTGCCTGCTATGTCGGATGCGGATAAAAGTAAAACAATCGATTTTCTTTCTGCCACTCCACCTCCCAATTGTTCAACTTTTATTTTTAATCGTTGTACCGAATGTGATGTTAGGAAGAGCATGTTGTCGATCTCCTCCAATGCGGTGGGCGGTGACAATATAAGTCGGAACATGCTCTTGCCCATCCTTGATGTCATTCTTCCCGTCCTTTGCTCCATTTTTAATAACTCAACCCTAACTGGAGTATTCCCTGCAATCTGGAAAGATGCTCAGATCCTGCCGTTGCCGAAGAAGCCTAATCCAAAATCCTTTTCTGAGTACCGGCCCATTTCAATACTTCCTTTCCTTTCCAAAGTCCTGGAGCGTCTTGTCCACACACAATTAAACAATTTCCTGATTAGTCATGACCTCCTTAATCCCTTTCAATCCGGATTCCGTCCTGGGCATAGCACTGTGTCTGCTCTTATTAAGATTACCGACGATATCCGCTTGGGTATGGATGACGGTCTGCTTACTGTTCTAGCTCTGCTAGACTTCAGTAATGCTTTCAATGCCGTCAACTTCGACATCTTGTTGGCAATACTAAGCTCTCTTAACATATCTCCATTGGTGATCGATTGGTTTCGCAGTTACTTGTGTGGCCGCCGGCAGCGTGTTCGCCTCGAAGATTATTTTTCTTCTTGGTGTAGTACAAATGCTGGGGTGCCACAGGGCGGCGTATTGTCTCCATTACTTTTTACAATTTTTATAAATTCTATATCCCAATACCTCACTTCTTCCTATCACCTCTACGCAGACGATCTGCAAATTTATTCGCAAGCTTCAGTTAAAGACCTGAACTTGGCCATTACTTGCATAAACGATGACCTCCGCCGAATCACTGAATGGAGCTCATCATATGGCTTGGACGTGAATCCTACGAAATCACAGGTCATTGTCATAGGTAGTTCACGGATGATCTGCAAAATTGTTTGGACAACAGTTCCTAGCGTAGTTTTTGGAGGGATCACAATTCCATACAGTAATTCTGTTAAGAATTTAGGAGTGATTTTTGATCGTACTTTGAGTTGGGATTCTCACATCAAAACAATCAGTAGCAAAATCTTTGCTTCTGGCGGATCCCTTAGGCGTCTTCGAAATTTTCCACCCACTGCCACTAAAGTTACGCTCGCTCAGTCTCTTCTTCTTCCCATCTTAGACTATGCAGACGCATGCTTCATTGACCTCACCGAGATCCAGCTTGAGAAGCTTGAGCGCCTTCAAAATTATTGCACTAGATTTATATTTGGTCTACACAAGTATGATCATGTATCTCAATTTCGCGCACAGCTCAAATGGCTTCCTATTCGACTTCGCCGGAATGCTCATGTCCTTTTCCTTCTTCATAATATCCTGTTTAATCCTTCTACTCCACGTTATCTTAAAGAACGGTTTACCTACTGGCACTCCTCCCACTCCCTTCCTCTCCGGTCCAAAGAAAACCTTACCCTCATGACTCCTTCTGCCCGCTCTGAATTATTTTACGGCAGGTCCTTTGCTTTCCAAGCTGTTCAGTTATGGAACGCGCTACCTGTTCCTATTCGACGTGCTCCTTCTCTTGCTGTGTTTAAGGAGCAAGTCATAAAATTTTATTTATCGCAGTTGCCTCCATGTTAGAAAGTCATTTCTAGTTAATTTATCATATTTATTTATTATTAAATTTATTAATTTGTATGTAGCATTTTTTTTATTATTTATTTTTATTTTAGTATTAGTATGTGTATGTAGGTTATATTATTGTAATATTTGAATGTACATGTGTATATTGATATGTATGTATATATTTTGTACAAGTATTTATGACTCTTTATTCAAGTATTCTTTATTTTGTTTCAATTAATTTCGCTATTATTGTACACCCCGTCCTTTTACCTTCCTCTATAATCCTTTCCTCTCTAAATCAGGTTGCCTGGAAGAGATCGCTCTAAGCGATAAGGCCGCCGATTGTCGCACTATTATAATTATATTGTACTCTTTTATTGTAATAATTTCGATTGTGTGAACAATAAAGCGTTTCTATTCTATTCTAATATTCCACCCGAACGTACATACAAATGTACATTCATTGCAAGTTAAATAAAAGCCTGTAAAAACACAACCTACTATAACGAGACTAGAAAATCTGGGAGGGACGGTAGTTTATTTGGTAGTTTTATAAGTTATATCTCGATAATTTCGCAATGGACTGAACATCTGTACAAGCTTCTTCATGTCGGATCGTTCTCTGCTTGACCACGATTCTAAGCAGCAGCATCTGAGCGTCCAGCTTCTCTATAAGTAGTTTTGGTAGAATCAGAACCTACCCTGTTACGTACTAGTTCAGCACCTATTTCTTGAGTCAATAAACATAGTATCTATATCTAAAGTCTCATATGCTTACGTATTTTGCACATCCTGAGTCAACTTCTGCAGGTCCCACTTGTTCTGCTTGCCCATAGTGCTGGGTAAGAGCGTCCAACCCCCAAGCTGCTTGATGACGTTCAGCAGTGGCTTCTCGCCCAGCTTCTCTATGGTCTCGTTGGTGTCGATACACGCGTCGTAGTAGATACGGGCCTTGGCTTCTGCATCTTGAGTGTTGGAGATGTTCACTTTTTCTGGAAAACAAAAGAAGCAGTTACTATTAGTGACAAACAGGCCAACAACGGATCTCCTAATGGTAAGTGATCCCCGTGGCTTATACATATACATACAGGGTAATACAGAACTGGTGCACTCAGCTGAAAAAAAATCAGCTGTTCTGTAGTAAATTTATTCATAATATTGATCTGTATCACATCCCCTTTCACAGTACAGGACAAGCAATAACTGCATCATAAAAGGCGTTATCAGGGCGTTGTACTCGTACTTGCATTTTTGTTAAAATAGATAGTCGAATTTTTTTTCTCATAGCGGTAAGTTTTTTACACTACTTTAAAAATTGAAAAGTAACGGAGTTCCTAATAGGACCATTTAAAGTTTATGACCACTAGCATAATTGAAAACTCGCTGAAAATTAGCAGCTTCTAAGAAGTTTTGTTGGAAAACAAAGAAATCCAGTTCTTTGCTAACTCAGCTCATATTGCTGCACGTGCTATTTACATACCATGTCAGGTTAGACTCTAATTAAATCAATATAATGCAATGTAATAGCAACAATGTCAAATAAAAGTAATAATCGATTAGCTTACAAATAGAACAATACATAGTTCACAAATAACAAATAGTAATAAATAGCATTTAAATGAAATCAATGTCAAGTAATATATTTATCTTTACTTACTTACTTACTCCTCTGGCGCAACGACCCAAAATGAGTCTTGGCCTCCGACACCAGAGAACGCCATTGGTCACGATCTAGCGCTGTCTCCTCCCACTCATCCACCTGGAGCTCGCGCAGGTCGGACCGCACGGCGTCAGTCCAGCGGTATCTGGGCCGACCGACGGGTCGGCGGCCGCTTGCTACTCCAAGATACGCCTTCTTGACACTGCGATCCTCCCCCATCCTCAGCAGATGGCCCAGCCAGCGAAGTCTTTGGGCCTTTGTTTCGCCTATAATATTGGGTTCAGCGACCAAATCCTCTATTTCGGCGTTCTTTCTTACTCTCCAGCTACCGTCCTCTCGTTGGGTTGGTCCCAGGATTTTCCGCATAATCTTCCTCTCCGCTACTAAGAGTTTATTCTCTTCTTTTAGGGTTAACGTCCAAGCTTCACTTCCATACATCAAGATCGGTCTAATGACTGTTTTGTATATTCGGATCTTGGTTTTCCGGCTTAGAAGCTTGGACACGAGTACTTTGTGTAACGCTGCACTACAACGGAGGGCGTTGTGAATCCGGATGTCGATTTCCTCTTCCCTGGTATTTGTGTCCGTTATAGTGCATCCCAAGTATTTAAACTTTGCAACCCCGCTAAAAAAGAGATCTCCAAATCGTAGGTCTTCCCGCTTTTGTCTGGTGTTCTTGTAGCGTTTGACGTGGAGGTATTCGGTTTTTTCCTGGTTTATTCTGAGCCCAACCCTGCGAGCTTCGGCAGCTAGAGTTTGAACTGCTTCCACCACCTCTTGCTTAGACTGTCCCAATAGGGCGAGATCATCGGCGTACCCTATCACCTTGTGTCGTCCATTAAGTTGCACTCCGCCTTCCAGTTCCAGCACTTTCCTTATAACGAACTCCAGGGCAAAGTTGAACAACATAGGAGACAGGGCATCTCCCTGTTTGAGGCCAGTAACTACTTCAAATTCCTCAGTGAGTCCTCCTGCAACTTTTACACGCATCTTGCTTGTTTTCGTGGCAAGCTTTATTAGCCGAATCAGCTCATCGGGTACCTCGAAATTGGTAAGTATGGCATAGAGCGACTCTCTGTCCACACTGTCATAGGCTTTACTGAAGTCCACAAACAGCGAGTGAATGCTCTGTGCGTATTCCCATTTCTTCTCCATTAGCTGTCTAAGGAGGAAGATTTGATCCACGGTGCTGCGGTTGCGTCGGAACCCACACTGATAGTCGCCTAAGATTCGTTCAGCGAACGGTTCAAGTCTTTCTAGCAGCACATAAGATAGGACTTTGTACGCGGTCGGTAGTAGCGCAATGCCTCTGTAATTGGCACATGTCTTTCTGCATCCTTTTATGTGGACAGGGCAAATGACGCCTACGTTCCATTCATGAGGTTGTTCTTGGGTCCAAATCTTAAGGATCAACTCATAGAGTGTTGTCTGTATAGAGCCTCCACCGTACTTCCATATTTCAGCATGAATTCCATCAATGCCTGGAGCCTTATTGTTTTTAAGTCTCATTATCGCTCTCCTCACTTCATCGAACGATAAAGGATCAATTTTGGCTACATTATGGTCTCCATTCGCGTCAATTGGTCGGTCGGGTTTGGAGCAGTTTAACAATCCTTGGAAATAGTCTCGCCATCTCTTTTTGAGTTCCGTTCCCTCAGTTACCAGGTCACCTTTTTCATCCAGAAGAAACTGCGTAGTAGGTCGGTAGCCTTTCTTAAAAGATCGGATCTCTTGGTAGAATTTCCGCGATCCACTATCTTTTACTAGGGTCTCCATCTCCACTAGCGTCTTCTCCAGTTTTTTCCGTTTTGCTTGCTTTATAGCAGTTTTCAGCTGCCGCCTGAGGTTTACATACTGCTGATTCCATTGCGAGTCTTGTTCGGCCATAATGCGGTACTTTCTTTTCTGTTCCAGCAGTTCGCCACACTCTTCCGTCCACCATTTCCTTTTCTTTTTTTTCCTTACTTTTTTACCAATAACTTTTAGGGCCACTTGTTTTATATTATTTTTCATGGTATCCCACAAGTCGTTAACTTCTAAATCTTCTACTTTTAAATCTTTAAATTTATTACTTATCTCTAACTGAAACTGGTCCCGGATTTTGCGATCTTTAAGCTTTTCTACATCGATGATGTCTTCTTTGCATTCATTTTTCCTCTTGGAAGTCTTTATCTTAGCCTTAACTTTAATTTTAAGCATGTAGTGGTCACTGTCACAGTCTGCCCCCCTGCACACTTTGACATCCTGGATAAAGCTTTTATGTCTATCGTCTATTAGAACATGGTCGATCTGATTGACTGTATTCCCATCGGGGGACTTCCATGTTCCTTTATGGATGTCTTTGTGTGGGTACATTGTGCTTTTAATTACAAGTTCTTTCGATGCTGCAAAACTAATTAGCCTCATTCCATTGTCATTGGATCGCAAGTGCTTACTGTATTGGCCAATAGTTGGGAAAAATATTTCTTCTTGTTTTGTGTATATTTATCTTTAGAATGGCAAAAACTATTGTTCAACTACTTTACAGTTTAGAAATTTCTTGTAACTCTAGAACGTCTGCTCGACAAGCCATCCTTATAAACGAAATTTGAAGCCCGCGAGACTAGGTGCCTCGATGATACTCTTTGGTATTTTGTTGTAAACGGTAAGCCCCATGACTTGGGTGAGATTGTCCGGCTTAGCCAATTGCCTGGGTATCTGCTTAAGTTTTCCTGCGCGTCAATTCGGCAGCGTAGGTTGGTCGCCGTGTCCTGTCAATTCGCTGTACTTGTCCAGATTACTCCTTACAAACCACTCTATAGATAACAACTACATAGATAACTAGCTGCCCGTCTCGTCATCGTCCGGTTAAGAATTTTATATCTATAAACCTACCAGAAGAAATATTTTAAAAGATATTCAAAACCACATTGCAACCAGTAGCGTAGTTTAGAAGATCTAAGGAAATACATAGACAGGCACAAAAAAGGCGACTTTGCTTTATAATATTTAGTGATTAATAACATCCAAACACAGAGCAAACACCTATATGTATAACAAAAATACTTGTTCTGGATGGGAATTGGATCCACAGCCAGACCTCTTTGTCCAGGAGTCAGGGTCACTACCACTAGGCCACCGAGGCAGTCAAAGTTGCAGAGGTTTCTAACCTTTTGACCATGACTTTGGCCGTGGTTCTAAATGCTGATATGTTGATATGACCATTCCGATAGTTAACGCCGAAGACATATTATTACTCACACTCTACTCACAATGGTAAATGACACGGTACATATGACCTAATTGTAATACTTAATTGTAAGTGTAGGATAGAAAGCGTGCACGGCTGCGACCGGCGTGAGGTGATGTCAATGGGATATTTTTGAAGTGTTTATCACAAAAAGAACATTTCTATAAACCTAGTATGTGAAGCACGATAAAATTATCTAATTGAATATAATATCTATTGATACCGAATCTTGAAAGAGAAAACACTTCTCTTTTTGTACGTACCAAAATATGTATTTAGGTATTGACAAAGATGTATTGTAATGCAAATGCCAATTATGGTCTAGCCCATAAAAGTTATAGTAGAGTAAACGCCCTTCGACAAGTTCACGAGAAAAAGGCCTGAAACCCATGACGCTCGAGATTTTTTATGTTTTAGAAAAATAAATATTAAGGGACATCTTACACATTGTCTCTGACCGCAAACTAAGCAAAGCTTATGATATGGCTGCCAGAGACTGATATAGTATATAGATAGACACATATAACAAACATCTATGATCATCACAAAAATGTTTGTCCTGGATGGGAATCACACACGCGTCTTTGAGCCAGGACCTCCACCTGACCTAACCCAGACTAGGCCAATAAGGTAGTCAATAATTATATAAACATTAGAAAATACCCGACATGTAAATACTTTGTGTTTCTGTCAGTGTTCCACTTAGATCTGAACTACACAACAGATTACAACTATATATACTCGTATTGAAGGATAATTCATAACAAGATTTTAAGCCATAACTCATTCATAGCCGGGCGAAGTCGGGACAGATAGCTAGTAAAGATATAGATCGACTGGCTTAAACTTAGTCATAAAGTTTATAAACTTAATAAAGGAAATGTAGAATATCAGACTTAAAAATATAAATTAAATGCAAGCCGCGGCAGTATTAATCATTGCATTCAGTTAAATAATATTGGCAGATGTAGCAAACAATCCCAAAACTGACCGTGCCAGCTGTAGAAAGGTGTTTTTTCTTATCATTTTTATACATTTTGACTAATAATTTTGGTGGCGTTGACATCTTACCACCAGGGATTAATTAAGGTAAAATATTCTCTTGGGGCAGCTGCTCTTTTGGCCGTTCTACAAAAATTTTAGAAAAGAAAAGTTTAATTTTCTATTTTTCTAAGGTGGACAAAAAAATTCGGGGGTGGACACTCCAATAGTATCAGAAGACTTCAGCAGGTTAATAGATTAAAAATAAATAAACATAACAATGTTACGTAGTGTGCATAAATAAACAAAACGATGTTACGTAGTGTGTGTAGAGCCTAAAGACGTCAAATAGCCCAATATGTATGAGTAAACAAACCTATAAAAGCAGAAAACCATAGTTCGTGAAGAATTACTTTTGTACGTTATTTGCGGAGATGTTAGGGCGTGGCTCTACTGCAAGATGAGATTTTCAGAAACTTATTTAATTTCAATAAACAATTTTCGAATTACTGGCTTTTATTTTTATTGTTTATTATTATCTTAGGGTTGCGACATTCGAGTATGGCCCAGTAATTAGTAAAAAAGATGACAAGACAATACGGGTTTCTTTGCGATTTCACCAGAGCGTCTGATAAATAGTAATCGGCCCAGTGCGGTCGGACTCGAGGCCCCCCTTAATGTATTTTATTTCCATTTAACTATTTATCTTTTAAGTTAATATATGTACAACTTAATATTCTGTGAATATTTGAAGCATCTTCCTGTTGCCGTTATTAATATCGAGCACAAAAATCAAGTATGGGAGCCCCCCTTAAATATTTAGTAAAATTTAATTTAACTATTTATAGTTGAAGTGAATATTTAATTAAATATTCTGTGAATATTTGGAGCATCTACCTATCACCGTTATTAATATTGAGCGAAAAACAGCTAAAAGATCATCAAAAGGGTTGGTAGTACCTAGATTTCATACAAGAACAATCCTTTATTGATTGTCAGAGATTTATCAAAATAAGTTCTAAGTTATTCTGGTCTGGCCGCCTAAATCCTATTCGCGACATATTGTGCCGTTGTCGTAATAATTTTCCAGTTCTTAGCTTCCATCAACAAAACAGGACGATAAGAGCAAAATGTGATTAATTCTATATGCGGGTAAATATTTTTTCACTATTCCTTGTACAAGTACAAAGACTTTACATGAGAGGAACGAGATAAAATAGGAAAAGTATTATAATGACGCTATGCGTGAGTATTTGTATGGTCGGCAATGTATGTTATGTGGTTAAGCTGTAGCCAATTTTCGCTTCGAAACCACAAATAAATAATTGACCAAGTGCGTGTTGGATTCGCGCACGAAGGGTTCCGTACCCTATGGGAGCCCCCTTAGCCCCATTTCAAGCATCTACCTGTTACCGTTATTAATATGGAGCAAAAAACGGCAAAAAAGTTACGTTTGTTGTATGAGAGCCCCCCTTGAAATATTTATTTTATTCTGATTTTAGTATTTGTTGTTATAGCGGCAACAGAAATACATCATCTGTGAAAATTTCAGCTTTCTAGCTATCACCGTTCATGAGATACAGCCTGGTGACAGACAGACGCGATAACACTTAATAATAACACTCCCACCTGCCCCTTTCTTCTATCGTACGGCTAGACAGACGCGACCAAAGCGCCACCCTTTTATGGTGGACATTCCGCGCATTAGAACCAAGCGTTTCGAATCCTCATTCCTCATACGAACAGCCAGAATGTGGAACGCTTTGCCTGGGTCTGTCTTCCAGCTTAAGTAAAATGTGGGCGTCTTCAAATCCCGAGTAAACAGGTATCTTCTAGGTAAGCGTGCTACAACCTAGACCGCTTATCTGCTTAACAACAGGCAGTATGTGGTCAAACGCAAACCTATTCAGAATAAAAAAAAAAAAAAAGACGGACAGCGGAGTCTTACTAATAGGGTCCCATTTTTACCCTTTGGTACGGAATCCTAAAAAAGAAACCGATACAAATATTAAGTCAACAACATAAGTGCTGAAATATACAGCAAATACTTAAGGTGTACGTTTTTCGTAAAAGCAATGCTAAATATTTCACACCCACACATCCATGAATAAAATATATTACATATTTTATGACTCTACAATAAAATGTGTAAACATTGATCGCTCAAGTTCTAACATAAATGATTTGGGTTGTAAAAAGTTTTCAGTTAAAAAGTTTTTTTTATTTTTATGAGCGAAGTTTTACTTAAGCTTGTAATTTATTGGACAAGTCCTAAGTTGTTTATAAATTGTTATGAGAAGATTCTATTACTGAAGATTTATTCTTGGTATAATTCGTGTAGAAGCCTCTCCAAGAGACGAAAAGAGTTCTGAATATAAACATTGAATTTAAAGCACCTCGCGATGCTTTTTACACTGTTTTAAACTAAAAATGACTACGAAAATGTCTCATGTCATCAAATTCATCATATTTTTCTTTAAATAAGGTTGGAAACTTTGATTAGACGCTGCCCATTCCTTATACTTGGTAAGACGACATCAGAAAATTTGCCACTATAGCCATCCTATGTTCAAAGTTTTTCTTTAGAACTTTCATATATTCTAAAATGCATTTCGGAAAAAATTGTAAAACGTTTTGTTATTTAAAAACTAGTTGACCCGGTGAACTTCATCTCACCATTATCTGTCAACTGTCAATGACTACTTTTACATGCAGGAACATTTTGTATGGGAAAATTAAATTCGTGTTTTATTATTATACTCCCTACCTTTTTATATTTTCTCACCGTTTAAACTTTCCTTAACTTCCACAGATGTTTGAAGACCAAAATTAGCAAAATCGATTCAGGCGTTCTCGAGTTTTAGCACGACTGACAACCACTATTCATTTTTATAAACGAGTATATACATAGATCGGTTGAGAATCAAAGAACTATTCACCAAAGCCAAAACGAACTGGATTATAAGCGTTATTCAAATAAATTCCCAGTTAGCGACGCGATTACTAATTTGTTCCGTCATATAAAACTCGATAATAATGTACGTTGTACGAATTCACAATACAGCTCTAATTTACTATATTATACATATCTGTGCAAATGTGATCTATTTACAACCTTATCGCTTTAACAAATGGATGAAAAACTGTTGGAATTATATGGAAAATGACAATTTTGGTACTGTGATACGGTCCGTTTGGTGTAGCAGTTTTTTAAAACTTCGATAAAGAGTTTTGTACTGTAAGCGCCGGTACTTAGGTACAACGTCAGTGCGAAGTATTTTTTTAATATATAATAATAATGCATATTATGTAAAATATGTAAAAAATATAGGGATCAACCACCAATAAGGCGTGAAAATCTCAATAAACTTCTGTTTGCTCCTCTCCACTAGCCGAGAATGCGCTAGATGAACTCTGTATTATGAACACTAATGCAATTTTTAATAAAAAAATACAGAAGAAAATAAAATAAGTTAATGCAAAATTTGGCGGCCATATTGCTGAAATCAATCTTTTCTAGCGTAATTCCATTTGGTATTGATTTGATTACGAGACTCCGAAAGAGTTATTCTTTTTCGAAGAAAACTTTCTATAGCTCGTTGCGCTATTTTGAGTATACCAAGGCCCAGTCTAGTAAGAACTCTACTAGTAAAGGCATACCAAGATAATATCATGATAAGTACTCATGTTCTTGAGTCCAGAATCTTGACATACCAACCAAGTCTGCCTGCAAACAAGGATGTCATAATTTTCCGCCACATTTTCGCATTAAAGCACATGAACTTAAATTCCACAGAAGTGTCATTTCCTGGCAATTATAATAAGTTCCCTATTGTGGCAGCACAGCAAACAATAGTAATTGGTGTTACGAGGAGGTGTGTTAAATCGTTGACGTAATCAGAGACCTTCTATATGCATACAACGTATGTGTTGGAGGCTTAGAGGAATTTCTTGTTTTTGTGAGAAGTCACATGTGAAAAGTATGGGCGTTGGACTAATTTACACTTACAATTTGGATGAATTCCGAATAGAGCTTCATTTTTGCCTTTAGGCAAAAATGCTATTTCTATTTCTATTTATTTTTGGCTTTGATTTATCAAGATGTTTTTGCAAGTTCAGTGATATCTAATAATAATACTATCCCTAAAATGGTACAAAAACTGCACGCTGCGGTCTATAATATTTTTGTGGCAGTTATATAAATATTTTGCAATGGTCCTGGCACCCAATCTTTGAAACTTTAGAAGTATATCTAACGTTCTCAGAGGATCGCGTGCTATTCTCTCTCTCTCTCTCTCGCACATGCACAGACTTTCAACGTTCGTTCCCGCTCCCACCTGGTCTTTTGAGCATTTACCCATACGTTCAGCAGTTCTGATGATCCCAATAAGATCTTCAAGCAATCAGATTGCCTCGTAAAAGACAGCAATTGATTAAAAAGAGGACGTCCACTGCTGGTTATAAGGCTCCTCTACAGATTTCCAATAAGACTTGCATCCAGCGCCATCTTAAAAGAAAGTTCGTCCGTCCACCATCGTCCATCAGTCAGTATAAACATTCAAAAACTTACCAAGAGCGCATCGAATAATAAGCTGGTTCTGCAGCTTGATCTTGCTAAATATACCTCTCACTTTTAAGATAAGAAGAGAAAGATCTGTTCTCACTTTTTATTAGAATATCATTGATTGCACCTTTGATTTTGTGATCCTTCAAGTATAAATCCGCAGTCCAGTGACAATATTATAAATGTTTTTGCAATAGTTCTGGGATCTTCAAGCAGTCAGATCGTCTCGTAGAAGACAGCAATTAAAAAGTATAGTCATTAGTCAGTCGCCGTAGTCGTCATTTCTGCCGTAAGACGTCCACTGCTTGACATAAGCCTCCCCTTTAGATAAGGCCGGTTGGAAGCAGCTTGCATCCAATGCGATTTATAAGGTCCTCCGTTCACCATTGGTCAGTAAGAGGATATAAAAACTTACCGAGAGCATATCTAATGATAAGCTGGTTCTGCAGCTCGATTTTGCTGAAGATGCCCCAGCTGGACTTCCCCTCAGGGATGGGGTTATTCCGGATCCAGCCCCCGCAGGCAAACTCGTAGAAGTCATCGCAAGGGTTCTGGGTCTCGTCTAGAGCTCGTATGACTTCGCTGGCGGTGTAGATGCAGGAACCGGACAGGCAGATGTCTGACTCTGGAACAGAGGAAAACAATCAGGATTAATACTAAATATCTTTCATCATATTTTTTTTTCATTATTAACTACAACAAAATACAATACTACTTTATATGCTAAAACTACCTACGCTACCACTACACAAAAAGCATTGGACCATCCACAGACCCTTGAAGGTCTAAAGATAATCGAAATGCTCAAGCTCACTGCCAGTTGGCAGCGTGCCCAGCATGCTGGCAGCATTGCCACGCTGAATGGCAATGGCAATGCTCTCTCGTCATCATCACTTTACAAGATTCATTATCATTCGTCATTATCAGCCATAGGATGTCCACTGCTGGACATAGGCCTCGCCTATGGATTCCCAAAAAGATCGGATAGAAACGGCTTGCAATCTATGTGTTCCTGAAACCTTGATACTCCGTCGCAAATCATACAATTTCCTTTTCTTCAACTTTCCTTTGACTTTAAATTTTTTTCAGCTGAATTTACTTCAGTAAATAAAAAAATACTCAATGTTTAAAATAATTCTCTACTCTCCTCCAGGACCTAGGAAAAAAACAGAAAACAACAAACATAAACTCTAGTGGAATCCAAATTTAAACTAAAAACCATTTTTTAAAATTACAATATTTTGTTATAAATATAACAAGTGTTGTGAAAAGCAAATAATTATGCTATATTACATATAAGCTACTTAATTATATATAAGCTTCCCTAAATCTTAAGTATTCAAAAGAAAGAAAATGATCTGTCAGATATTTCCTAGGCAGATATGGGCCACTACACAGCATTTTCAAGCGCGATAGAGTGAAATCAAATGTATAAATTAATCTTTGACTAAGCAAAGTGCAATGGTATAAAATATTATTGGAGATGTCCTATTTGAAATACTGTTTTCAAATACAGACCTAATAAGGAATAATCTAAAACCCAGGACCGCGATCATTGTCAATACTGCTATCACAGTTCCTGTTTAGGTATGAAATTACTGTAAAAGCATCCAATCGTGTTCCTGAAACCTTGATACTCCGTCGCAAATCATACAATTTCCTTTTCTTCAACTTTCCTTTGACTTTAAATTTTTTTCAGCTGAATTTACTTCAGTAAATAAAAAAATACTCAATGTTTAAAATAATTCTCTACTCTCCTCCAGGACCTAGGAAAAAAACAGAAAACAACAAACATAAACTCTAGTGGAATCCAAATTTAAACTAAAAACCATTTTTTAAAATTACAATATTTTGTTATAAATATAACAAGTGTTGTGAAAAGCAAATAATTATGCTATATTACATATAAGCTACTTAATTATATATAAGCTTCCCTAAATCTTAAGTATTCAAAAGAAAGAAAATGATCTGTCAGATATTTCCTAGGCAGATATGGGCCACTACACAGCATTTTCAAGCGCGATAGAGTGAAATCAAATGTATAAATTAATCTTTGACTAAGCAAAGTGCAATGGTATAAAATATTATTGGAGATGTCCTATTTGAAATACTGTTTTCAAATACAGACCTAATAAGGAATAATCTAAAACCCAGGACCGCGATCATTGTCAATACTGCTATCACAGTTCCTGTTTAGGTATGAAATTACTGTAAAAGCATCCAATCGTGCATTAAACTAGGGCATGGTCAATGAACTCATCTGTTTATAAAACAAACAGCGCACTAGAACATAGGAGTAATTAGCTGGGGAATTTTAAATGGCAGAAAGCAAACAAAGTAGTGCACGACTGGGGCACGGGCTGCTTTAGGATGGTAATATTTTTAAGGCTTTTTGTGTCTTATCTTTGTTTCTTACATGCGGTTCAAGGACCAGACCAATTAACATTTTGGTTAAAATTAATAATCTCAACTAAGTTGGAAATAATTCAGCTGGTAACCGACGAGTAGCACCTGTGTCATTTGAAATCTGAACGCAAAAGGTAGAAAGTCTAAATGCCGAAACATTCGGATAAGATCGGTAGTGAATAGAAGTTGGACAAGAGGTTTAGGCTGAAAAGAACTGTAAATGATGATGATGATATTTATTTCATATATTATTCGATGTCACTTAAAGGAATAGGCGTTGCAATGAAATATGTATATGTGGATAAGTATGCCTGGTAAATTTCATTATCAATCATATTTTAACTTAATCATTAAAAATATATAAAAATAGGTAAAGGCAAAATTTTGCAGACAGTCACTTATAACCGAACCACACAATCGTAAAATAAATTACAGAAACAAATAACTCGTCGATTACACTTTCGCTAAAGGTCAACCAGCCCATAACCTCACATCAGTCCAGCTGTTCCCATAACAACTAAATTGATTAAAGTAATTCCTTTTTATGGGTTTCTCATTGTCTGATATTACGACACGACGTCGCAGAGGGCTTTATAGCGTGACAGCCGTCCGGACTCTCTGGGGGCTTTGGATGGGCTTTTGGTATTTGTACCTAAACCTACTTTCAGAGAATGAAACTGCTTTTCTATGATTGCTGAGTTTATTACCATTAAACATGGAATTACGCATTGCACACTCTAGATGTTTTAATTTTTCAAAGGTATTTGCAAGTTACACAGAGAGCCATAGAGAGTGCTATGCCCAGCATCAAACCTAAGCGTTAGGAGTTAGACGGAACACGCGGCAAAGCAATATGACGACAGGTCACCACACTTTTTAGGATAGATTTTACCTAAATGCTTGTGATTCAACTAGGTAACCAGGCCCACACGAAATTTAAAGACGAGACTTTATTAGTACAATGTCTGTTATAATAATGATGATGGACATGGTGGACATGATGAAATGATGAATGATGATAGGTTCACGTTTGATGACTTCGCCTTGAAGTAGGTAGGTATAAGATGATTAAAGAGTATGACATCAACAATATTTATGAAATCAACGTGACATATAATATAGTAGTTAAAAGAGGTATTAGAGTAGTTATTCCTGCTCAGTAGTAGGAAGATGATGATGTCATATGAAAGTATAAAAAAGTAACCTCGTATAATCCCAAGTAGCTAGCTAGGGACAGGCTTTTTAAGCCGGCTAAAGCCTTTTTTATATTAAAATGCATAGGTTTCCAGAATAGTCTACAATTTTCCAAGCGGCCTTCGCAATTCGATCGGGGGTGATGGGTGTTTAGTATTCAGGGCAAGTGTCTAGGTAAAACGAGAAAATAGTGTGTACCTACGTGTTCTACGTAGAATTTTTCGCCTGGTGCGGGCTTCAAAATGAGATGTCATTTGCTAGGATTTTCTGGGACATTTCTGGAGAAAAATGTTGATAGACGTGTGGAGAAATCTGAATATATGTATTTCAAATAGAATTTTGTGGAAAATGTTTGGCATAGGTTTTTGTATGGATGCTTCGAACAAAGATTCTTTGTTTTATTAAGTGGCCCCGTGATGGTCAGCGTAATCCCAAAATATGGCGCGACATTATTTAGAAGTTTTGCAGCAACACCTTTATTATCACCATTATCAGCCGTAGGATATCCACTGCCGGACATAAGCCTTCCCTATGGATTTCCAATAAGCCTGGTTGGAAGCGGCCTGCATCCAGCGCGTTCCTGCGGTCTTAATTATATGGTCGGTTCAACTAGTCGGTGGACGTCCTATGCTGCCATCAGTTCTCCGAACCATGTGCCCTGCCCACTGCATTTTCAACTTACTAATCCGCTGGGCTATGTCGGTACCTTTGGTTCGGCTGCGAATCTCCTCATTCCTGATTCGACCTCACAGAGAGACTCCGAGCATAGCCCTCTCCATAGCGCATTGGGCTATTTTGAGCTTATTCATAAGGCCCACAGTAAAAGACCACGTTTCAGTTACCTACATATGCCATCACTGGCAACACACAACTGTCGAAAACTCTCGACTTGACACACTGAGGTATGTCGGACAAAAATCTCCCGCAGTTTTGCGAAGGCTGCCCAGCCGAGTCATATTCGGCGATTGACCTCTTTCTTGAAGTTGGACCTACCTAACTGGACTACTTGTCCTAGGTTGACGTACGTACGAGTCAACGACTTCAAGAACCGAGCTCCCGGCAGATATTAGGGTAGGTATGGATGGATTATATTGACTCGAAATAAAGATGAGTAGACATCTTACATACGATCTCTGACCTCAAACTAAGCAATGCTTTGTGATATGGCTGCCAGAGACTGATATAGGTATATCCTACATAGGTATACTTCTTTTTAAATACATACATATTTATAGATATTAACAACCAGGCACAGAGCAAACACCTATGTTCATTACATAGGTCAATTTTTGCCCTGGGTGGGAATCGAACCCACGCCTCTTTGATATCTAGGAGTTAAGGTCTCTAACCACTGGGCGGCTGGGCTACTGAGACAGTCAATTTGGAGAGATCGTAGAGACGGAGGAAGTTTACGCCCTGCCAGTGAGCTGAAACGATACTCGTATGTTAAACTGATATTCTGTTACAATTTGCAACAGATGGCATTCACGAAGGCAACTACGTAACTCTCATCCATACAATACTGCATTTTTTTAACTGACTTCCAAAAAGGAGGAAGTTCTATTTTCGTTTGTATGTACCTATTATAATTCTTTTTTTGTGTATGTTCATCAATTGTGAACCGAATCAGAAAATTCTTTTTTAGTTCGAAAGGGTATAGTAATACTCCCGAAGTGATGCCATCGAAATACGCTGAGCCGTTTTTGAAAAATCAACAATAATGTAAAAATTGTATACATACCTAGATGATGTTGTCGTTTCAGCACAGTTTCCGATATTTCTGTTTATATAAAATGGTATACATCAATTCGACCGAACTATTTGAATTTTGTTCACGATGTTAGTCGGGTTTGCCATTTTTTGCGTAAAATAAAAAGACGTGTGGCACTCGGGGACTGCCGCGGTAAAGCTATTGCATTACGTCTAATCGCACACAACGCCGTTTCGAAGACTGCCGAACTGAAACGACGTTAGACGATGCACGGCCTTCAAGCCACACCTCCTTGCCCGTCAGAGTGGGGAGCGTGAGGTTATTTCGTTACGGAATTTCTGGATTCGGTCCCCGCGCTCAAGGCCCGCGATAGAAGCTATGCAATAGCTTAATTACTATAGTAATTTTGTAGTTACCTTTCTCAGGCTGGTAGCAAGGTGGCACGGGGAGGTAAGACGGTGACCGCGTAGTGAGCACCAGCGTGGCAGTCAGGATCACAGCGAGCAGCGTCACCCCGCAGAAAACCATTAAAAACCGCTCCAGTTTAGTCCGGGAGTGCCAGCCGATGAAGGAAACACCCTGGGAAAGATAACAACACATCATTGTTTATTCTCATGAATATATCAAAAACAAAAATATGCCGCCAACGCTATAAGTTGGTTAAAATGATAAGCACTTTACATATTCGACGCAAAGTCAGGACTGCGAATTAGCTCAGTTGGGAGAGCGTCGGGCTAGTGATCCGAAGACGCAAGGCTCGAGTCCTGCATTCGCGACGAATTTCTGAAATGTTAATCACAAAAATAACTCTTTGTGATAAATCTAGTGTGGGATGTACTATAAAATGAAAATCATTTCAACAATATTATACTTTTTATATGAGTGACGAGGACAATATGTGCTTTTCTAATGCACGCGCTCATAACTCAGAATTTTAAACTCTCTGAAAACTTAACGCGGTACAAAAGCCATAACTGTCGCTTTAAACAGTAAAATGTGAAGAAAACATGTCTGAAAAAATTAAATTATGTCGACTATGCCCTAACTTTTGTCAAACGCGATTCAAAAGCCATAACTGTCGCTTCAAACAGTAAAATGTGAAGAAAAGTTGTGAAGAAAACATGTCTGAAAATTGTTCAAAAAAAATTTTAATTATGTCGACTATGCCCTAACCTTTGTCAATAATGAAATACTTATTTATGCTACTGAAACAAAAGGACCCGTGATCAACATTCCGCAAAATAATGTTGCGCAAAATGACTCTAAAACTCCTATTTTTAGACATTTACGTAGAGTAGGCTACGGTGTAATTGTGAAGGCTTGTAACCCCAATTTCGGATCGTATATCGTACATAAGGCAACAATAGAGGACAAAAGCTGTAATTATTGTACGAAACACAACCCTGGGTGTTACTCAAACCAGACTATAAATAGACCATTAATTCAGTACTTTATTAACAATTAACACTATAACTATTGTCTTTTACTGTGACTTGAACTAGCGAATTGTTCTTTTAAATATATTTTTTTGTGATAAATGAAAAGAAATAAACGTAAGTTTCCATACAAAACTATTTTTGTTTTTCCTTACTTTTACATAATTACACAGTTATTCTACATTAAAAATCGTTTCCTAAGAAAAAAAATAAAATTAAAATAGTTATGTATGAAAATTTATACAGACACTTATTTAAAAAAAACGGATAATTACAGATGACCGATTGGCAAATTGAACTAGCACTAGGCGGGGCACATAGTTCAAACTTCAAAGAAGAGATGGCTGATGAGGCTGTAAAGTTTTCGAATTAAGACCACCTACCGCAAACGTAGCGTACGACGTCCACGGACTAGCGGAAACTATGATCTCATCAAGACCACAGAAACGCACTGCAAGCAAACAGCTTCCAACCAGTCTTATAGGAAAACCATAGGGTAGGCCTATGTCCAGCAGTGGACGTCCGCGCGTCCTGCCGTTGGTGGATTATAACTATAGTAGTAAGTTTGCGACAATAATCATGACAATAATTTGCTCAGTTCTGCTGTCTTTATCAGGCAGTACTTATTGAGGGACAGATACTGTACCTTACCAAACCTCTTTAATAGTCTACTATAGGACGCAGGCCTATCCACAAAGGATGATTGGACCATTTCCACCACGCTGCCCCAATGCCGGTTGGTGGATCCACATACGCCATAGAATTTCTTCTACGGACGTATGCAGGTTGCCTTACAATGTTTTCTTTCATTGAAAAGCCAGTGGTGTGAAATTCCGTACATAAATTCCAAGGAATTCACCACGGCTAGATACACAGAGGCTATAGGGACAGATACATATTTTACCGACTTCCAAAAAGAGGAGGTACTATGTTCGTCTGTATGTATTTTTTTTTTGTATGTTCATCGATATTTTCGCCAATTTTGAACTGATTTGAAAAAATATTTTTTAGTTCGAAAGAGTATACTTTCGAGGAAGTCCCATTTTAATTTTATCGAAATCGGCTAAGCTGTTTTTGATAAATCAACAAAAGTGTACGTGGATGTCACATGGTATTCGAATTCTGTACACGGTGTAAGTCGGTGTTGCGATTTTTTGCGAAAAATAATTATTCTATCAGTACTTTTCTAGTAACATCAAAACGACTATCTTCAAAATATAAAATTCAGCCCCCAGAGAAAATTACAATGTTTTCTGCTATTATGGCTCGTAAAATGATTCTGGGCCGTGATGGGTCTTTTACGGCCATAAAACGTTAATGTTTCGCGCCCGATACAAAATTCACAAGTCATTTCGCGATATCTTGAAAAACAACTATGCGTTAAACGGCCGTCTGTTAATTAGTATATAGGCGCCAGTCTCATTTGGCACGACTGATTTAGACATAAGGCCGCTGTTTGGTTTCAACGGCCATCAGTTATAAGCCGAATCAAGCGTCTTATTTAGCTGTGATGTTAGCTACAAGCTGCGGATGACCCAATCCTGACTGAAGCTCACTTAACAGCTGTGCGAGGATTGGGCTATCCGCAGCTTGTAGCTAACGTCACAATCGCCAAGGAATTTGATTTGGTCTATACTTCATTTATTTCTTTATTTGCAACATGTAGTGTACATAACAACTATTAAACTAATTGTAGTACAAAACATAGACCCCGTTAGGGCGCTGCAAGTAATTTATGCTAAGTCAAACAATGATTTATTTAAAATTATTTACAATTTAGTAATAGAGTTGCAATATACCATACCATAATTTCACAAGCTATACACAGGCTATTTTGGATTTTATTATGTTACTATACTAAATATTATCTTATAATTATTATTGTTTAATAAGTTACCATTCATGTTCCATAAAATCTTGAAATGAATAGTACACTTTCTCTAAAAGCTTTGTTTTAAATTTATTTTTAAAAGCAATATCTTGTGCAATATTTTTCAGGTTATCAGGTATCTTGTTATATATTCTTACACGACGGTATTGTGGACTAGATTTGAACATTTCTATTGCCAGTTTTGTGCTGCGGCGTTTGTTGGTATCTGCTTGTTATGACCCGATCCGACCCGTATTCTTCCCGTAAGAAAGGAGGCCTCCTTTCTTCACTTTTCGCATCTTTCATGATATTGTCGACCCAACGCAACACGATGGCTACTCGTATGTAGCCACTCGTATATACTTCTTTTGCCACCCCAGTAAACCTGAAAGTCACATTCAAATTTTCTGGGGTCAGCAAAAGCAGGCAGCTGCACCCTATTGGGAAAGCTCTCTAGCTACGTCAATGTTAATAGTTTAATTTTTTTAGCTATATTTCAAAATCTGCGTGTTTGAAAATAACGTGTACCATTACCATGGAACATTAAATTAAAACGTTTTCAGTGTTTACCGGCTTAGATGCCCGCTGAGAACAAATGCGCGACCTAAAAACGTAATGTAGTACAGATGTACAGTACAGTGTGTAGCATTCAGTCAATTAGATTCATTATCGCAATCTCTTCAGCTGCAGAGATTAAAGACACGTTATGAAAAGAATTAAATACTTGATTATTTTTATTTTAATACAGTAGACAGAATTAAATTGAGCTTTGCTGTTGCAAAATGATCAATTTTTATACAAACGGATTTTTTAACACAATGTTTTGTCAGTTAAAAGCTGCCGAATTGAATAAAATGAGCTATTATGAGACTATTTCACAATTAACATCTGCAATCTCTACATCACAAAACAGAAAGTTATCTCTACGCGCTCTACATAAAAGAATAAAATCACGTAAATCTTTTCACATCACGAGGAAGGATATAGTACAGGATTAAGGAGGATACTTTTTTTTTTTTTTTTTCTGTAACGGATCAGAATCAGAATCATTTATTGTCAAAATGTGTTGTTAAAGAAGTTACAAATTATTACTTTTTCGCAAAAAATGGCTAAACCGCCTTCCATCGTGTACAAAATTCGAATATTTCGCTTGTTTTGTTTACATTATAGTTGATTTATCAAAAACGGCTCAGCCGATTTCTGTAAAATTTAAATGAGACTACCTTGAGAGTATACATTTTTGAACTAAAAAAGAATTTTTCGATTCGGTTCACAATTGGCGAAATTATCGATGTTCATCATGTACAAAATTCAGATATTTCGCTCGAATTGCTTACATTATTGTTGGTGTTTTCAAAAATGGCTCCGCCGATTTCTATGAAATTTAAATGGGACCACCTCGAGAGTATACCCTTTCGAACTAAAAAAGAATTTTTCGTTTCAGTTCACAATTGGCGAAATTATCGATGAACATACACAAAAAAAATACATACACACGAACAGAGAACCTCCTTCTTTTTGGAAGTCGGTTAAAAATATGCGTGTTGCGGCGATATTACATGTCTCAACCAAGGCTCAACAGCTTCATCTATCATGGACATACAATATTAGGTACAAAGAACTTAACTGTCCACTTTAAAATAATAAAATTACATCATCAATCATAATTCATAAAGGTAGGAGGGCGTTAGTTTTAATTTTGGTCCCGTACACAAATTTTTCAGAATCACTACATGGTATAAAACAAAGTCGTTTCCCGTTCTCGCTGTCTGTCCACATGTATGCTTATATCTTTAAAACTTCGCAACGGATTTTTATGTGGTTTTTTTAATAGATAGAGTGATTCGAGAGGAATGTTTATATGTATAATACACCTGTGCGAAGCCGGGGCGGGTCGCTAGATACTATCACTATCACTCACTACATAGTATAAAACAAAGTCGCTTTCTCTGCCCCTATATCCCTATGTATGCTTAAATCTTTAAAACTTCGCAACGGATTTTTATGCGGTTTTTTTAATAGATAGAGTGATTCAAGAGGAAGGTTTATATGTATAATACACCTGTGCGAAGCCGGGGCGGGTCGTCTAGTGTATAATAAGATATTTGTTTCTTCGGTGAAGAACAATCTCGTGAGTAAGGAAAGTCCGTAGAAGTAATTCGATAACTTGGGTCAACTTGGTGGATATGACCCAATCGCCTTTCGTGGGTAGGTCTATGATCAGCAGTGGACTTTTAAAAAGTGATTTTTTAGTTCTGAAAAAATAACTTTTGGACACTAGCTAATGTACATTATATTCCATATCTAAAACTACAGTACACACACTCCTTTTCGGAGATCGATTGAAAAGTAATAAATATAAACACAAACCGAGCCCTTGGCATAGTTCAAGGATGAACTGCGAGACTGACGCCTGTGACGAAACAATCACGTTACAATAAGACACTGATCAAACTGGACGTGGCTAACGGACGTGGACGACGTTTAACGGCGAACATACTTAATATGTAGTTCTCTCTAGTAATATCAAGAAATGTTATATATCTATTAATTTACTTATAAGAATCATTTAAAAAATCTTGTAAACACTAGGTCAATGTGCCTCAATAAAGTAATGCTTTTGTAAAGCTATTTTTATAGTGATTTCTACACTAAACTATGTATAAGCGCTGTACCAATAGCATGATGCGGATGACAGTTTCATTTTTTAATTTAGTTAGGGTTTAATTTAATTAACTACAGTTATTATTTTTTTAATATATCACAAATGTGGTACAGCTGAAACACTAAGTCAAAGTTGTAAATCGCGGCAGGTTCAACCCTAATTAAATTGAAGATAACTAATTATAAATTAAAAATTTAAAAAACCCCCGACACTAAAATATTTGACAACAAACTTTCAATTGACAACCATTTTGGGCACATTTGTAGAATTTTGGTTCTTCCATCCCCACTTTAACCCACCATAACTCTTAAACGGCTCAATCGATTTTTATAAAACATAGCTAAGAACACTCTCGATTAAGTCTCCTTTCATCAAAAAAAGAAATCGGTTCAGTGGTTCGTGCGCTATGATGCCACAGACAGACAGACACACAGAAAAACAGACACGTCAAACTTATAACACCCCTCTTTTGCGTCGGGGGTTAAAAAGCAACTGTCACCCGCACCATGCTACAGGGCATTATCTCAAATAGTTTTTTTAACGAACGCAGGATTTGAACCTGCGTTACATGATCTAGTTTCCGTCCCCAATACCCGGTCGGGAAACCCAATGATTTTATGTATATAAATATTAAGGGACATCTTACAAACGATCTCTGACCCCAAACTAAGCAAAGCTTGTGATATGGCTGCCAGAGGCAAAGCTTGTGATATGGCCTATGCCAGAGACTGACATACTACATATACATATTTTAAATACAAACTTACATAAATAGTACCTAAATAACACCCAGACAGAGCAAACACCTATATTCACTACATAAATGCTCGCCCTGGGTGGGGATCGAACCCACGCCTCTTTAATCCAGAAGTCTGATACTTTTTTTACGCCATCTCTTTACCTACTGTGTCAATCTGACTTTTGAGACACGAAAGCAATTACTGTTTTATTTAATTGGTAATGTTAGTAAAATCTAGAGTCAAACCAATTGTTTTTTTTTTTTCTACTAAAAATACTAAAAATGCGCTATGCTAAACAAAGTTATTCTACAGTTAGTAAATCTCGCTTAAAATCGTGAGATCTAAAGCTCAAATCCCGGCCCCACACCCATGAGTTCTTTGTGACTTATACACAAATTCGATTTTTTTCCACGGCTTCGCCCGCGTGGTATTTTGATTTTTGTGCTGCGTGCAATAGGAACCTTTTATTTTTTCTGGATAATACGAGTAAGTAGCCTATGTCAGTTTCCTTTCGTCTTTCAAACTGCGTCTATGCCAAGTCCTAGTATGCCAAAAATAAATTTAAGTCAATCCATTGCTCCGTTGCTGCGTGAAAGAGGAACAAACCAGCAAACTAATAAACCAATATGTTCACTTTTGGATTTATAATATTGGAAAGGAAGTAGGATATTTTGTTCAGACCACTAGCTTTTCGGTGAATGTAAACATCGCGAGGCAACAGAAAATGTTTTGAAAATTTGTAAACCGGAAAAATCAATGCAGCGAGTTCATTACAATTCTTGTCGCAGAATACAAAATAATCGCCCTACTCGAAGACCATTGGTTAAAAGGACATTCCTCGTTTATTGGAATAAAGGGTACAGTCATTTGGCCTAGATTCCTCTAAAGCGGAGCTGAGCTGGGTATTGGATTATACGTCTGTTAGTCAGACAAACATTAAAAATTTATTTTCTCGTTTCCAAGATATAGGTATCCACAACCCGGAGTCAAAGTGGGGACAAGGCCTCATTGCTCTTCGTGAATAGGCTTATGTTCTAACAATGTACAATAAAAAACAGTAGGATGTGGGTATAAAAGAGTATGCTCAGAAAAATACTACTTAACTGCTCGAGATTGCAGACTGTTTTTTTTAGATAGAGAATTCCAATAATGCTATATTTTATGTAGTCCGCGCCACACAAGTCGACGGATGGGAATTTAGGCGCAGAACGCTGCGCAAAAGGCAAAATATGGATATGCGCGGGAGCCAGAGAGACGAGACGCCGGGGCGCACCCGCCCGCCAACCTCATGCCTACCCCGCGCTCTCTATGCCTGTGCTCACCACTTCGCCACTTGCGTCGGTATTGTGCACACATGCGCAATAATTAGCGAATCACGGCGAAGTGTCATCTGCTTCCCATCCGCCGACTTGTGTGGGTCGGATTATACGGAGGCGAGACTGAGCTGGGGATTTTTATTTGTTCGTCTCTAAACCCACAACGTCATTCTCAGCTCCTCACATCTTCGCTCCGCTTCGTTTTGGTGGAGTCTGGGTCATTTACATGGTGATTTTACGCTAGGGACGACCTTTTTCTCGGTTGTACGCAGTTAGCTAATGTGTTTCGGATCGGCGATTTGAAATAAAACGATATAGCCTTTTTCCTGACCGTGTCGAAACAGGATAGTGGTTTTTTAGGATATAGTTTCTATGCGTGAGCCTGAGTGACTGACTGACAGATGGCCTACAGCCCAAACAACTGAACGTAGAATCTTGATAATTGGAACATATGTTTATTGTACAGCGCAATGGCGTAGAAGGGATTTTTGGAAATTGACTTCTAAAGGGGTAAAACGGGCCCCTTTCGATTGTATGAGACTTTTTACTGCCTATTAATCGGTAACATGAAAGCATGAATATTCTTTAAACAAAATAAAAAATACCTACATGTTTTAATTTTTGAGTATTTAGCTTGCTGGGGGTCAGATAAAGTCCCAAAAAATTGTGAAATTAAATATTGATTACATCCAACGAGCTGAACGGATTGGAAAACAATTTGGTATGGGAGAAGCTTATAGCATGTATCAATATGAGTTATAGTAATCCTGAAAAATCTACTGTTTCTTCGGGATAGCCTAAATTAATCAAAATGATAATATGACGAAAATAATTTAATGAATTTTAGTGATATTAGGTATAGAAATAGACAGTAAAATAAATTAATTAATCTTTTATTGTTTTCAGTTTAAAATCAAGCAGTTCCTCAGGGAATTGAAAAATAAAATGTTCTGACAAAAAGACTAAATAAAATCGATTTAAGTCTTGTTTGAAAATAACCGGTAGTTATAACTTGTCCCAGAAAACATGTTTTTCTTAAAAAATGAAATTATAACTTTATTAAAGGTTTGTGATACTGTGACAATACTATTGTTTCATATAGATATGGGAGTTAGCAACGCGGGCAAAACCACGGTTTATTATTATTTTAAGCAAATATTAAAACAACGCCGGCAAAACCACGGGCTTTATCATTTTACTAGACGACCCGCCCCGGCTTCGCACAGGTGTATTATACATATAAAACTTCCTCTTGAATCACTCTATCCATTAAAAAAAACCGCATCAAAATCCGTTGCGTAGTTTTTAAGATTTAAGCATACAGACAAACAAACAAACAAACAAACGAAAATAACGAATTTATTTTATACTAGCAGCGCCCCGCGGTTTTACCCGCGTTGTGCCCGTTCCCGTGGGAATTTCGGGAATTTTTTATACATATAAACCTTCCTCTTGAATCACTCTATCCATTAAAAAAACCGCATCAAAATCCGTTGCGTAGTTTTAAAGATTTAAGCATACAGACAAACAAACAAACGAAAATAGCGACTTTATTTTATACTATGTAAGGATAAGGACTATGTAAGGAAGCAAGTAGTTAGGGCTTTAAGCTATAAAGTTGAATAAAGTTCTTTGCATGTCCGGTTAGTGTTAAAAGCAAAGCATCTGTAAAATATGAGATGATTTTATAAACAAAATATTACAATTGGCGTGAAAAAATCGGTTCTTACTTTTTTAAACATCGCTTAAAGAATTTATTTCGTGTAGGTTCTTTATTATTTCTTCACCAAATATAAAGTCCTTACATGTGCCTACATGGTTGTTAGCGTTGGGGGTCAAAATTTCGTGAAAATTGAATTAGTTTACTTACTAATCGCATAGAGATAATATTGTTCCTTACAATCGAGACATCGTTGAAACTACGTGGATGTTTAATTTACCGATATAGATTATCTTCAGAATGTACTGAGATACATCGTTTTATAAAAGGTTATTCTCAATCAATTAGCATCCTTTTAGGGGGCTTATTCTGTACATCAAAACTAACATCTTTTGTTCTGCGACTTTTGTTTGAACTAAAATAAAAAATCAGCCATATATTTTGTTGAGGGTGAAGGATATTTTTCTATGGAACAACATTTTTTTTGAGATATCACATAAGTCGTTGAAAAAAGTTGTTAGTTTTGATGTAGAGAATAAGCCCCTAAAAGGATGCTAACTGATTAGGAATAACCCTGTATAGCGCCGCTCTACTAGCGTAATCGCTAATAGCGTCACTAGTTTGTAATTCAAATAATTTTGTAAGTAACATTTTCAAATACAAACATAAATTATACAAATAAAACGAATTTTATTTGGTTGAATAGGTACATTGAGAAAATACCTAAAAATTTTCTCGATGATAGAATAGATACAGTAGCTAAGTAAAAGGTTCTAAGAAATTCGACTAACTTTTACAAATCGAATCGCGATCCCACGAGATTCGCCCGAGGGAACGTAGACCTCAATTATTCACCAATCTGGAGAATAGCCCGACAATGGCCGCTATGAATGCACAAATAGCCTCACTGTGCTTGCTATTCATCAGGAATATAAATTATTATCCGACAACGGACTGGCTTTTCACCAATCTTCAAGGCTAGAGAAGAAATTAATATTTAATAGGTACTAGCTGACCCCGTAAACGTCATCTCACCATCTGTCAACTGGCAAAAACAACTTCTACATGCAGGAACATTTTGTATGGGAAAATGAAATTAATGTTTTTATTATTCTCGCAACTTTTATAAATTTTCTCATTGTTTAAACCTTCTCTTAACTTCCATAAATATTTCAAGATCATAATAAGCCAAGTCGGTTCAGCCGTTCTCGAGTTTTAGCGAGAATTGCCATATAAAAAAAAAACTAAACTAAATTTTCAAAAGCCTATGTCTGGACTCGCTTTTGACCGATTTGGTTCATACTCGCAAATGAAAACTTGTTAGGATTTAAATACTAAACAATCTTGTCAAATATTATCGAAATCGGCTGATAAATAACGTGAAAGCTAATCTTCCATCTTTTTGAGGGATATACGTTACCCTAATCAAAATAAGACCTAGAATTAGAACTTACTTTAGTTCTAATTCTATGGCATAAGAGGTATATTTTTGGTCACTAAATAAATTATTTATCTAATTTTTATCAAACAACGTACTACAGTAGTTAGTATTACGTATTATTAACGTATTAGTAGTAGATTTATTTATTCATTTATTGCAAATATATACATAATTCAGTTAAAAACTAGTTTTACTAAATATATGGCACCCTGCATGACGTATGATAGAGTGAAGTGGCGAAAAGAAACGTGCTGTGCCGACCCCACCAAGTGGGATAAGGGCAGGATGATGATGATGATGAACGTATTACAGTAGTCAACGTCAAATCCCAATACTTACCTATTGGACGTTGAATAAGTATTGGGATTTGACGTTCCTTGCCTAAAAATCCGAAAACAACCACCGAATTAGGGGGCATCTTACACCATCTTCTCTCATCTTACGAATTGAATGGCCTCAAGAGACAATAGCGCTATCTCTCTGATTGTAGTAACATTGTGGCTATTATTGATTAAACTCACAGTTGAAATTCAAAGGAAAGTCCTTGGAAGCTGGTAAGTTGTTGTTTATCGAAATAACTAGGTATGCGTAAAATAGGGATGTTTACTGGGTTTGTAAATCATTATTATAATTAGTCCGTCAGTTAGATTATTAAAAAATATTAGACACGTATTTTTTCTTTTGTCAATCCAACAATTTGTGATAAAGATAAACATTGTCAAAGTTTGAGAGTGCGTGACGGCTCTAGCCAGTACATTTAATAGCGGTTAGTGACGTCACGCGGAACTTTAACGGGCTATATCTTCATCAATTTTTGTCAAATTGACAAAAGGAAAAATACGTGTGAATATTTTTTGACTATCTATTTGACGGACTAATTATATTTTTAGTAAACAAGCCTATTGTCATCGTCCACTCAATCGGGTTGAATCGGCTTGGCAGCCCAAAATCCCAAAGCCCGAATCTACAGTTAATCACGAACTCTAAAACATTGTGAATTTAACATCACTTTTGCTTTTATGTCGCTCTTTTAACAGAAATTTTCCTTCAATACAGACAACAAGAAAAGATGAAAGGGAGGCTTAGGAACGGGTCAAGTGTGTGCGTGCGCCTTTGTTCCACGAAGTAGATATATATCATACTTGTGTAGTGCTCTGTTGTAGAGTCCGCCTGAAAGTAGCCTTTGACCCAGTTATTTTTTTTTTTAGTTCTGTATAAAACGTTAGGTTTTTAGGTATTATCAGGTATTTTGTTTAGGTTACTAAGTAAGTATGTCGCACTTTTGCACTGTAATCAGTTTATAGAAGTATTTTACTAAGTTTAAGTGGCAAGTAGTTATTTTATTTATAAGTATTAAATTTTCTTTTTTTTGCTCTTTGTCAGCCTGAAGCACAGGTTTAACCTAGTTCAGGCAAATGCGTGTATGTGTCCTTTTTAAATTGTTTGGCTTTTTATATTGAATTATGGCATTGATGTTTATAAATAAATTATTTTTATTTATTTTTATTTTTATTTATTTATTTTTATCCAATCACTAAGTATAGACCGAATCAAATTAACGTCTTGGCGGATGTCATGTTGAAATGAAATGAAATATATTTATTCGAAAGATACCTACATTACCTATATGTAGGTACAAAGAACTTATAAAAAAACGAAAAACAAAAAGTGTCGGAAATGTTAGCTACAAGCTTCGGATAACCCAATCTTCGCGCAGCTGTTAAGTGAGCTTCAGTCAGGATTGGGTCATCCGCAGCTTGTAGCTAACATCACACCCGCCAAGACGTTTGATTCGACCTATAGTCCTTCCTTTCTTCCTTTCAGCCATAGGACGTCCACCGCTGGACATAGGCCTCCCCTAAACATCTCCAATAAGACCGGTTGGTAGCGGCTTGCATCCAGCGCGATCGTCCGTCCACCTTGTAGGTGGCGGTGCCGGTACGTGGTCTCCACTCGAGGACTTTTCGACCCCATCAGTCATCAGTCCTCCGTGCTATGTGCCCTGCCCATTGCCACTTCAACCTGCCAATCCGCTGGGCTATGTCGGTAACCTTGGTTCTTCTACGGATCTCCTCATTCCTGATTCGATCTCGCAGAGAAACTCCGAGCATAGCCCTCTTCATGGCTTGTTGGGCTACTTGAAGCTTACTAATAAGGCCCATAGTGAGTGACCACGTTTTTGTGCCGTAAGTCATCACTGGCAACACACACTGGTCGAAAACTTTCGACTTGAGGCACTGAGGTATGTCGGACGAGAAGACGGCCTATAGTAGTGTGCAATAAATACTGTGCTCCAGATTAAACATTAGTGCAGTACCTAGTGATATGGAGCAGTAGCACTATAGAGGGCTATGATCAGAGTCTCTTTGCGAGATCGAATCAGAAATGAGGAGATCCGTAGAAGACCGAAATTTACCGATATAGCCCAGCGGATTGGCAAGTTGAAATGGTAATAGGCAGGAGCAGGTTGAAATGGCAAAGGGCAGGGGGCAGGACCGACGACGGGGTCGAAATGTTGTCGAGTTGGTCGAAATGTTGTCGAGTTGGTCCGGACAAACAACAAGGAAAGATGAAAAGGCTTAGGATCGAGTCAAGTATGCCTTTGTTCCAGGGAATATACCTACTTGTGTAGTGGTGCTCTTTTGCAGAGCCTATCAACGAAATAAAAAATAAAATCAACTTAAAAGTAAAGAAGTTACAAGAGTATTTATTTTCTTGCTAGCCAAAGAGCGCACTATAGCACTATGACGTCACGGCCCGTAAGTGTCACACATTCCCCATACTATGTTATGCTTTGTGGGAAAGGGACAAGGGACACACTTTATCCCTACCAAAATTTTTACAAGCTTATATCTTTGTACTTGATAAGCCAATTTTAATTATTTTTTCAGTTTATGAATCATAATTAATTGCAGAATTCACTAATCCTATAATACTTTTAACTAATTCAAACCCAGTCAACTACCCTATTACAAAGTAAAGTACTAGTGTGCATGCATGTGCTCTGATTTATAAGGGCTACCCGCGACCATACGAAGACTGATTATGGCAGCTGTTGCTTCACTTCGGTGATCGTTAAGAAAGACCCAGTCAAGTATGTTTGTTGGTTCATTGGTTGGTTTGTTACTCTTTTACGCAACAACAGAACAATGGATAAACTTGATTTTTTGGCATGGATGCAGTTCAAAGGTCCGATAGTGTTACTTTTTATTCCAAAAATATACTACAAAAATATATTCCGGACTGAAGCTCTCATAAAGCTGCGCGTTGATTGGATATTGCGCAGCATGTAGCTAACTTCACATCCGCCGACTTCTATGACTCGGTCTGTACCTATGGGTAGCACAACAATCAAAATATCCATGGATGAAGCCGTGGGCAAAAGTAAGTGCTACAAATGCTCATCCCGCTCAATTTAGAAATACTATCATTGTGTAATTCACACAAATTAGCTCCATATCAGAGCAGATGTCGAGAGTGGAACATTCTGCCGATAATGAGGCCATTAATGGGCCATAAATCCGAAGCAGGCTCGTTTGAAATGCGTCTATCTGACTGGGCTTGACTAAATTACTATATTGTACTGTACTGTACTGTACCAGCCTTTTTTAATAGTCCACTGCAGGACGTAGGCCTACCCACGAGGGGTGATTGGGCCATATCCACCACGCTGGCCCAGTGCGGGTTGGTGGTTTCACATACGCCATTGAATTTCTTCTACGGACGTATGCAGGTTGCCTCACGATGTTTTCCTTCACCGAAAAGCCAGTGGTGTTAAATTCCGTACATAAATTCCAAAGAACTCATTGGTACGGGACCAGGATTGAACCCACGACCTCACGATTGTAAGGCGGGGGTGACTACCACTAGACCACCACGGCTCCTCATACGACACCTCGGTAGCAAATACAAAGCTACAAAATTATTTTCGCAAAAAATGGTATAACCGCCTTCTATCGTGTACAAAATTCGAATATTTCGCTCAAATTGTTTACATTATTGTTGATTTTTCAAAAACGGCTTAGCCGATTTCTGTAAAATTTATATGGGACCACCTCGGGAGTATACCCTTTCGAATTAAAAAAATGTTTTTTCGATTCGGTTCACAATTGGCGAAATTATCGATGAACATGCACAAAAAAATACATACAGACGAACGTAGAACCTCCTCCATTATGGAAGTTGGTTAAAAATGCCTTATGTAGACTGCTACAGCCGGCTACAGCCCAGGCATATTACCGTGGCCCAGGGGTTACCGGCCGTACCTCCATTTTGTAATTTTTCGACCCAGGGGGCATATTTTTGAACTTCCCACGCCTGGGAACGTATACTTATCATTACGGACACCTTCATTTTTCTCGCAATTTATTTGAAACTATCCATTTCACGCAAAACTTCAGTACTATACATGGCAATTTTAAAAGAAACTATAGATAACAAAATGAAAAATCGTAAAATGGAACGTTAATTAAGAAGAAAATATGATTTAAAAAAATATGGTAAATGGTTTCAGAGCTGTCACTGTCAAAGTTCCGTATACATTCCCTGAACTTCGAATCGAAGTTCAAAAATAGAGCCCCAAGAGCTGTAGAACACGATAATTGCCGTTGCATTGACAATTTGACAACACTGACCACAGTCCATCACCATCGTTCTATTCCAGTATTTGGATACTTGGCTTTCTTTTACTTTCATTTATTTACTGGATACAATGGTAGACTGAAACTGACACACCGCGACATCGAAATATTCACAAAAAGAACGTTTACGTTTATTCATTCAGAGGGGTTAGTCCAGGTTTACACGTAAATTGAAACTACAGCTGTTTCCGTGTGGCTCTATACATTTAAATAATGAGGAAGAACTAACCAATATCTGTGGAGCCACACGCGAACGCGAAAGTTTAAGCAAACTACGCAAAACCTGGACTAAGAGCTCTGAACGTTATGAACTTTGTCGGATCAACAATACAATACAATACAACAACACTTTATTGACACCAACAAGAAAACATAACAAAAGAAACAAATACAGAAAAGGCACAAAAGGCGGTCTTATCGCTAAGAGCGATTTCTTCCAGACAACCTCTCTTGGATGCAAGGAAACATAAAGACGACAAGGACGGTGTAAACGTAAAAAAAAAAAAAAAAAAAACCTGTTTACGATAATATCTACTCAAAAGAATAGTAGTAAGATCGCTAAGAGCGATTTCTTCCAGACAACCTCTCTTGGATGCAAGGAAACATAAAGACGACAAGGACGGTGTAAACGTAAAAAAAAAAAAAAAAAACCTGTTTACGATAATATCTACTCAAAAGAATAGTAGTAAGTACTAAGTGAGAGCATAGTACAATCAATAAATGGAGATATAATTGAGACGTCTCGTGTCTGGCGTCTACAATACTAATTAATCGACGCTTCAATAGATATTAATTGGTTCCTAGGATACTAATTAATTGAGTCTGCCGCACGTGAGTTCGTCTCTATTTTCAATGTCAAGGCATAATAATATGATAATGAACCTTTGAGTTTCTCTGCGACTTTGCACCGGATAAATTTCTTATTTCGCATATTATGATTTTGATACAAAATAATGCTTTTACTCTACGACCCGTAAGATGTACCAATATTAGGGTATGTTGCTCGTAGTATTGCTCGCCTGTCATTATCCATAGTTTTTTATCTCTTGAATGTCAATTTATTAAATTTACTTAAATTTAAAGTTAATTTTAAGTTTTGTTACTCTCTAATTATAACACAGAGAATATATTTCTATAGTCATTAATGAACCTATTGATAAAGTCATGCGCTCTACTCTCTGCTCTACTGCCTCTACTATTTCACATTATGAGATTTCTTTCATGCATTTTGATTTTTCAAGATTTAAATATACTGTATTTATTAATAATAACGGACTCAGTAAAAATTGCCGAGTATAATTAGAATTATAGATAAGTAAACAGTCATATATGTTTAAAATACAAATACAAATAAAAAAGTATGTTTGTTGTAACATGTCTTGTTTAGGCAATTTAAAATGAAAATTAATATACTTTTAAACATTTTTCAGTTTAACCAATACAAAAATTACTGTTTTGTAAACCCTATAAATGGGAGTATTTATAATTGTATTTAAACAGCATTAAATAAACTTAATTTATGCAGCGTGTTGCAATAGCAAAGTAAAACTCATATCATTTTTTAGTGCCTACAGTGTTTGCTCCCGAATTGATAAATTTGAACCAAAAATAGATGTTTTATACTGTTATAAAGTGTAAGACACAAGCGCAATAATGTTGCAGCCGGAGTAAGTACGCCGACTTGGAAGAAACCCGGATTTTGCTACAATGTTGCAAGAATCAGGACGCTGTTTATTTGTGGAGAAACAAACATTTAAATCTTCTTAGTGGTAAACGCGCACCATCCGCGTCCCAATAGTCGCACGCGTCGCAGTTATCAATCCTTACTAATATTATAAATCCGAAAGTACAATATGTCTGTTGGCTTGTTACTCTTTCACACAAAAGTCTTAAAAATCAAAAGTTAAAAAGTCGGAGTGTCGTAGACTTTTTTTAACCCGGAAAAAATAAAACTTATGGAAAGCACACAAATTATATTATAACTATTTTTCGCAAAAAATGGCTTAACCTACGTCAACCGTGTCCAGAATTCGTATAGTTCGCAGTTTAGTTCGTTTAGTAATGTTGTAATTTTCACATTATTGTTAATTTAGCAAAAATGGCTCAGCCAATTTCGATAAAATTTGAGCGAGACCACCCGAGAAGTATGATCGACCAAATAAAAAACAAATAAAATCAGACTACTCTGTGAAAAGATGTACATGGCCAATGGCCATACACAAAAAAGTACGCGTCGACTTGATAACCTCTTTTGTTTCGTCGATTAAAGAGTAACCGCCTTACCACAAAAGATTTAAACACGCTTTTTTTTAGCCGTGCAATGTGTACTGTTAAACATTGTTTAAAGCGTGCGTAAAACTTTTGTGGTAAGACAGTGTAACTTTAGATTCGTAAGTCTTTATGACACTACGGATAGACGGAAAATGTGAACTGTAGAAGAGAATCAACACCCGTACAGACAAAGCAAAATTCTCAAGTCAATACTGAGGCCTTTCCTCGCTTCGTTCGCTCTGTTAATAAAATAAAACTATTACCGTCTTCGCACAAATTATTTAAACACGCTTTAGACACTTTAACACAGCAAAATGTTCTATTAAACAGTGTTTAAGCCGTGGCTAAATCTTTTGTGGTGAGACCGCTAGTGTACTACGCAATATGCACACGTACCTACATTAAACAACAGAATACTAATAGTGTACATAAAATTAAAGACAAAGTAACGTCTGATTAAACAACAGACATTTCCAAGATAAGTTGTACTTCTCGTTATTGCTTCGAATACCAATTAGATCATTATATTATAAGTAACGACATAGACTTAGTAGACAAAGTATGGACAAAGTACAGAGATAAATTAGACAAACTAATGTTCGATAAAACTGACATTTCCAATGTAAGTACGAGACCGGTTTATTTGTACTTCTTTATTAACTACCACTAAATAAAAGACTTACATAATCTAAATATATATAACGACATAGACTTAGTAGACAAAGTATGGACAAAGTACAGAGATAAATTAGACAAACTAATGATAAAACTGACATTTCCAATGTATGTACGAGACTGGTTTATTAGTACAAATCTATCTAAATCTAATCTAAATCTATATAAACTACTACTACCTACATAAAAAGCCATTGGATCATCCACAGACCCTTGAAGGTCTAAAGATAATACAAAAGCTCAAGCCCCCTGCCAGTTGGCAGCGTGCCCAGCATGCTGGCTGCATTGCCACGCAGAATGGCAATGCTTATACGTTGAGCCAAGTAAACACCAGCATTTTTGTCACGCGTCGCGTCTACCAGACGACTTTTGAAGAAAAGAAAGAAAGAAAGACTTTTGATTACACTTCTTACATTGTTTTAAAACCTGAAGTAGTTATGTTTAAACACCACGTTCACGCTAAAATAAATTTCAACATTATGCTCTACATGTTTCTCTAGACGATGAACATTCTAATATATCACTTTACTTATCATTACGAACAACTATTATTACTATATATACGAGTATTTAAAGATACGAATCTATATTAGCTAGATATCTGGATCCTGAATAATCATGTATCTCTGAAATTGAAATGATTTTAATTTTTATAGTGTATCGCACACTAGGTTTATCTCAAAGAGTTATATTTGTGATAAACATTTCAAAAATTCGTCGCGAATGCAGGACTCGAACCTGCGTCTTCGGATCACTAGCCCGACGCTCTCCCAACTGAGCTAATTCGCAATCATGACTTTGCGTCAAATTTGAACCTCTGAAATTTTCCGCACTTTGCGTAAAGACGTCTTCTATGTCTGCATAGGGAAAACTGTAGCTAAGTCCTTTCAGTTAAATCAAAGAACACGTGGAATCAACAAACTTTCTATAGATTCCATTTACAACAATAGAACGTAGTCACGTGCAGGAAAACGTAAATATGTCTAGCTACAAATACGGGTACGTATAATTACAGTTAGGCACAGTCTTCACCAAAACGGAGTTGTGTGGAGTGAAGCGAAGCCCTTGAAGATAAAATACGTTGTTAATGGGTTTGAACATAAATCAAATAAGTTCAAAATGGGACCAGACTATGTTCAGTAGCTTTAAAAATACACAGAGTCAAACAACCACATTGAATGCTTAATTTGAATGGAATTTCAGATTGTCTAATTTGATTTTTGTGCAAGGCCGCCATCACGCCGCCATATTTTACAAGCAATTTCAAACGATAATAAGATCCTAAAATATTAATCTCCTTTAAATAAAGATTGTTATGAAAAAAAAAGTAAAAACATTTTCTAAAACAAATAAAGCAAATAATTGAATACTGTATCAGGTAATGGCCTAGGCGATAATATTTTTGCTTAATCTTTTGTTACCTACACACATTGTTTATATTTTTATGTGAATCAGAATCAGAAAAAAATAATTTGCACCAAAAAGTTAGAGTATTAACATACACAACTTATTATACTTAAGTCTACTTGATGACCCTGTTTAATAGGGTGTTGCAAAAAACAAAGTAATCCTTATAAGCTAAATTTAAATCTAAATTATAGTATGATATGTAAACTTTGAAATGCCTAAGTATAACCTATATATTATTTATGTTGTATTAATGCGCTTTGTCATCAAGATACTGCTGTATGCTGTAATAACATTTTATTATAAGAAGATTTGTTGGTTTAGTTATGAAGGCAGTGATATTCAGTTCATCTCTTATTGATTGCGGTAGTTTATTAAAAACTTTTATTATAGTGTATTCTATATACAGAGTTATTTCTAATCAATTAGCATCTTTTAGGGGCTTTTTCTATACATCGAAACTAACTACTTTTGTTCTGCAATTTTGGTCAGCACTCAAAAAAAAAAATCTGCTGTTCTATCCATTTTGTCGCGGATGAACGATATTTTTCTATGGAAAAACAAAACTTTTTTTTTAAGTTTTGACAAAAGTCGCAGAACAAAAGTTGTTAGTTTTGATGTACCTACAGAATAACCCCTAAAAGGATGCTACTTGATTAGAAATAACCCTCTATATTATAGTGTATGTCATCAGCGATCTTTCAAAATAGAAGAGGACACAGAATCAAGACCCAACCCTACTCACGTCTGTGTTCTTCTCGCTAGGACAAATTTATATAGCAAAAATATAACTATAAACTATAAAGCTCCGCCCAGTTCTGCTTTGGTAGAGTCAGGGTCTTAGGTACAAGTACATCCTATTCAGTATTCAACGAGTCAGAGACAGGGATCTGCCGTTGAGATGTGATTGTCTGGGTTCACCACATTGCGTAGGTACTTGTACATTGAATTAAATAGGCGCAGATGTACCCTACCCGCATCTTATTACGTACGCCAACCATAGAGCGGATGTCTGTAGAGGTGACACATAGAATTAGAACTAAAGCAAAGCAATGTAAGTACACAAATGGAAGACACGACCATCAGTAATGAAGAACACGAGAAGAATCTGATCCGCAACATTTTATTTTGTCGAAATAAAATGTTGCGGCCGGTGCCTTTGTGGGCCGAATTCACAGTTCTCGTAAATCGCTTTGCTTACAATATAATCAAGATATGATGGCCACATTCAGTCAATCATTGTGTCAGAATACTACTCAGGGTCACCAAGGGACCGGCTTTACCAAGTTTGGGACCCAAAATTAACCCGGTCATACTGTATTCAATCCGCTTACAATGTACTTATGTAGAGCTTCTCAATCTACTCATCTCATGTTATTAAAGATTTACATTAAGTATTTTAAATTAATCTTATAGCCTAATTACGTCGTTGCAAATTTAAAACCTCCCATGTGACATTTTTCTTATAGATTTTCATTTTCAAATTTTTTGCAAGATTCTTTTAGGAGCTATCGTTTGCAAAAACTTTTATGTGAATATCTTAATATTTCACTGACACACGGTACATTCATAAATTGCCTAATGTGAAGCCTACTAAGAACTGTTGATCAGTTTTTTTTTGTTTTTCTCAAAATGTAACTTTTTGCACATAAGAGATTTTAAATTTGCAACGACGCTATCATCTTTTGGTACAAAAAATCTATCCTTGCTAATATTATAAATCTGAAAGTGTGTTTGTTTGTATCTTTATGCCGTTACAGAGAGAAGGATCGACTTGATTTTTACATGAATATCCCGTACTTTAAAGAACGGGGTGTCTTCGACTAGTTTTTATCCCGGAAAAATTAACAACACTAATAAAAGTGGGAAACTGCGAGTTAAACTAGTTAACTATAAACATATAGAACTCTCAGTGCTATTAATACCTATATATTTCGACTTCTACCGAGCCTCTACCAAACATTTTGCGGAAACGAGATAAAGTAGGACGTCAATCAAAACCAGAAAGATAATCCGGTAAATCGGTCACGATTTTTATATTTTTGTTTATGCGGTTTGTACCGGCTTTTAGTTTATTTATTATTATAGCCTTGCGGTTACCATATCCTCTATGAATCAAGTTGGATCCCATCAAAAACCGATAAAGGTTCAATCATGCCATATACCAATGCGCAAGGGCTTGCAACGTAAACATCACTAAATAAACATCGTACTAATATAAGCATTGTGACGCATTTCGTGATTGATTTCATTCCAGTTCACATAAATTTATTGACACAATGGGCTCAATAAATTCTTCATACCTTCACTTGACAGGTATTTATAAACATAGTAAAATATTGCCTTTTTACTGCCGACGATTAGACACAGAGTGCGACAGAAAAGAGCTGTAAAATGCCGTCAAAATGAATCAAAAAACTATTCGACCTTCGGATTCAATAAGGGAATTAAAAAAATTAAAACTGAATCTCTGTATGTCTGTCTGTGGATGTCATCATAACTTCCTGCAAATGTTCCAGTCTTATTCATAGAGGAGACATATGTCCAACAGGGAACGTCATATGGTTGATGGATGGATTGCGTCTTGAGCTATCGAGATCTACATACTCGTAATACCTAACTTTTTAGCTAGGCTACTAACCCTGGTGCCAGAGTTTTTAAGTCGCTTGAACACCCCTGATACCAAATGGTTAAAACAACTAAAGGCTCACAATTTTACGTGTCATTTGACCCCATAAAGAAAAATGCTAAGTCGATGTTTGACCCATAGCAGTTACACACCCGAAGACCGTTCCAAACGTTGCTTAACTTCGGTGATCGCTAGGAAACACTACTACTAATATTACGTGGGTAAAGAGCTAGTACCTATTTTAACTGGGCCATCGTGGTGGGTATTGGCTCAATCACCGTTTGAAGGTAGGCTTACATTCTGCAGTGGACTATAAAAAGGCTGATACAGTACAGTACCTATTTTAATAAAATCTACATGGTTCAGAGTATTATTTTTTTGTTGTATTAAACCTACCTGCTTAAATCCATTAGCAGTGACTTCTGGCTTCGGAGCAGTCTCAAACAAATTCAATCTAGAATTCTGGTAAAAGTCACTGTTAGAGTTCTCCCTTGAAAAAAGTTCCGCAGTCGAGCTTTCCCTTGTCAATGATGGTCTAGGCTTCACGAAGGGATTCTTCCTGGCTGCCTGCTGCTTTAGAAAGTTAAATTTGGTGACTGCTTCCATTCCTGGAGAACGAGGAGTGCTCGGTTCTGAAGATTCAGGGGTAGGAGTTTCCGGATCCGCCATTTTATGTTCTTATTTTGGTCTGGTGCCGAAAGATAACTCGTTGTTGGAATTGGGTAGTTATCAGTTTAAATTTAGAACGGTTTGGGAGTTCCTTTGTGTCTAATAGCTTTGAACTATCGCGTTGTTTATTGTCCTAGTTTCGGGTTAATGGGGCGCTTGGAATTATTTCGCCATCTGTTTCCATTCCTTGCTAGTATATAAAATATTTAGCTTTATTCTGTCATATTTGTTTCAATTCACAAACACTGATTTATTTTTTGAATCCATTGATTTATTCAATTTAAACCAAATATTTTATGTAACGATTTTTTTATTTAAACACAAAATTTTAACATTTTCAATCGCGTGTACGAATTGACGAATTTAGCCCATCTGTTTCCGTATGCAAAGTACTTTGGTTGTTTATTTTTAGGCACGTGTAAATAGTGTTCTAAACACGACCTATTTCGCGAAGGGTCGCCGCGTGACTGATTCGAATTTGGAAAAGCGGCGCGTGCGCATCGCCATCCAGAATTGAATAGACCCGTCTCAGTTGAGATTATAATGCTTTATATCACTTGATCTCACGTATTATGTAGTTACACCTACGTCGTGATACAGTTTTCTATGTGTTAGCTCATTTTCATAGTCAGAAGTCAGAGGAAATTCAATGTCAGGCGCAAGAGCGCTTGCGGGAAATTGTTTTGTTTTCTTTGACTATTATTAATGGTGTTTTGTAACAGAAACGCAGATTAAGTGATAGTTACTACGTAAAATAGAAATAACGTGAGTTTGAGTGATAACAGAAGTTACTGTTTGTTTTTAAAATTTTGCACATGTAAACACATGTAAGTATATTTTATTGTTCTATTTATTTTTGATGTTTCCGGTTCAGCAGCAAATTCAGATATTTTTAGCATTTTTTATCTCTTGTTTTAGTTGTTACAGGTTTTACAAATGAAAGTTAACAGGCAGAAAGCGGACTGACGACATGATTATACTATTTATACCAGCTCAAAACCCTGAGCGGCACAATATTTAAGCTATCTCTATCAATAAGATCGTAGATATAATTTTACTCTGAAGAGCTAAGGATTCCGCACATGGATTAAATGAGCTGCGAGTAACTAATTTTTGCTCAATGATCACTACTAAATAACCACTTAACTGCTGAAGGTCTGAAGTTAATTGTAGGATTTTATATCCAGAGGGTAACCATGGACAAAGGGGACTATCCCACTAAATTTTACTAACAATGTCATTTAATTTAAAAATCGGCTTTTTGATTAAGGAGAACATCTGAAAGAGGCAACCTACATGGTAGATATGGACCAATTTTCTTTCGCAGGTAGGTAGTTGCCCAGAAGTTGCACAATCTGGTCCCACCTGCCCCTTTCTTCTATCGTACTGCTAGACAGACGCGACCAAAGCGCCACCCTTTTATAGTGGACATCCCGCGCATTAGAACCAAGCGTTTCTAGTCCACATTCCTCATACGAACTGCCAGAATGTAGAACGCTTTGCCTGAGTCTATCTTCCCGCTAAAGTACAATGTAGGTGTGTTCAAATCCCGAGTAAATAGGTATCTTCTAGGTAAGCGTGTTACATCCTAGACCGCATTTCTGCTTAACATCAGGCAGAGTGTAGTCAAACGCAAACCTATACGAAATAAATAAAAAAGTAGACCTATGATTTATGGTGAACTTTTAAAAGGACATAGAGTGTAGGGCAGTACAGTTTTTAAACATTGTTTCGTAGAGATATCAATTGAGTAAATATACACATAAATAATTTTATAATGACGTCATGCCTCCGAAATATATTCGTACGCGCATAAATAAAAACTTATGTGTGTTAATAGAATAAATTTGATGATAAAAACATTTTAACGATGGCGTACTACGAGTATCTCGACCGCATGCCATAAATCTACGAGTACTTTGGTCAGCAAGTCGTGGTGAGCGAAATTACTATTTTAGAAGCATAAAAGAGAGAGAAAAGATAGTTTTCACAAACATTTTAATACAAATAATCGGCCAAGTACGAGTCAGACTCGCGCACGGAGGGTTCCGTACTGTATGGGAGCCCCCCTTCAATATTTATTTTATTTTAATTTTGTTATTTATTATTGAAGGGAATATAAAACTAAATATTCTGAGAAAATTTCAAGCATCCACCTGGTACCATTATTAATATAGAGCGAAAAACGTCTAAAAATTCAGGTTTGTTGTATGGAAGCCCCCCTTAATATTTATTTTATTTTGTTTTTAGTATTTTTTGTTATATCAGCAACCGAAATACATCATCTGTGAAAATTTCAGCTGCCTAGCTATCATGGTTCATGAGATACAGCCCGGTGACAGACAGACAGACAGACAGACAGACGGACAGACGGACATCGAAGTCTTAGTAATAGGGTCCCGTTTTTCCCTTTGGGTACGGAACCCTAAAAAGTATATAAATAAAATGCAGTTCAATCATTTGGGAGCTACGACCCTGCTTATAGTTAAACAGATATGGAAACACACGTAAACGCGTTTTTATAACAATCATTTTTTTGCTCAGGAGCCAAAAAAATATATTTAAAAATGCAAATGGAGTCCCTCTGCGCGGAAGAAGTGAAACTTAGACGCAATAGTGCTTTCATACCCCCTCCATGGTAGCGTTAAACGTTTAACGCAACCTTGTTGAAAGTTTCATTAGAAGTTTCACTTCAATAAAAAGTAATGTAAAGAATATAGCAATCATTCTATTTTTGATCACAGTAAAAAATTAACTTCGAAATAAATAGACTTATCATTCAGTGGTTTTTCTTTTTAATTTTACGCTAGTGGGATTAAGATGGATTACTACTTTAGTATTGTAGTTTTTATTGTAGTGCTGTGTGATATCTATTGTTCAAGTAATTAGCTAACTGACTGTTTAGGCCAAAGCACTCAAGCCTAACCAAATAGAAACAAAAAAAATAATTTTCAACAATCACTCAATGTCAAAAATATCATAACGTCAAATCAAAAATCTTGTTTTCACTTACTAACTACGTTTCTTTTTGCATCCATGAACGCCGGCCGGCATATAAGATAAACGAAAAAATTCAGTGAATATACAATAATTATTTAAGTTATTTAAGATAAACGAAAAAATTCAGTGAATATGCAATAATTATTTTTCGCAAAAAACAGCATGACCGACTTCACCCATGTACAGAATTCGCGAATATTTCGCACGGTTCGATGTTACATTTGTCACGTTATTGTTGATTTATCAAAAACGGCTCAGCCGATTTCAATAAAATTTCAAAGTATATCCTTTCCAATAAAAAAAGAATTATTGAAATCGGACTACTACGAAAAAAGTTATGCGTGGTTATACATAAAAAAAAATACGCGTCGAATTCAACAGGTTCAACAGAAGCCGTCCCTCAAGCACAGCAGCAAGCAGCGAACCTCAAATCTAGGTATTTAACCCTAACACTGACCTATACTGAACTTGCTTTTGCTATAAACCAAAAACATTTTATACTCGACCGTAATTTGAAATTCCCGCTGACCATTGATATTCCCGCTGACCATTGAAACAACAGCCATAATGATATTAATTGATGAAGAATAATCTAATTAGCATATTTGATACGTGATTACGCACGTTCATACTCGGAATTCGTATTTGGATATACTAAATTTTGATAAAGCATTTATAGCCTCGTTTTAGTATTTTTAGTCAGTGTATGGTAATAAAGCTCTCATTGTCATAGAACTGTGAAACTACTAAATATAAAAATAAAACTTTTTATTGAGTTTTTGCACTCTAGGGACTCCAGGTTTCGTGCTATTTTATTACATCCATTGTTTATTTGTACTTACATTTAGATCAATCGAGAAAAAAACAGAAGAACTGAATTTTTGACCGTTTCGGCTCCTCCAAACATTTTTAAAAGCATTGCTACGGAATACTCATTAACGAGCTCGTTACGTTTATTCCCAGGCACTGTTAGTGTGTTGTACCGATCTGTTAATATCTCGCTGCTGATCGTAGGCCTATCCTCGAAGGCTATAAATTAAGGCCACACGCGCCACGCTTATAGGCATCTGCCGATTGATTGTTTCAGATATGCCATCGAATTTCTTTTACGGATGACTTATGATGTTTTCCTTCACATAGCCAGTGGGGTGTAAATATGCAGGCAAAGTCGCTCTGTGGCCTATTCTTCCGTTATCCATACATTAGCTATAGAACGCCCAATGCCGAGCATAGGACTCCCCTAAAGATCTCTAATAAGACCGATCGGAAGCGGCTTGCCTCCAGAGCTATCATGCTATTTTAATGAAGCCGATATTCCACCTTGTGGGTGGAAGTCCTACGCTGCGCTTGCCAATAGGTGGTCGCCATTCAAGAACTTATCGACCCCATCGATCGTCAGTCCTCCGTGCTATGTACCCTGCCGACCGCCATTTCAAATTACTAATCGGTTGAGCTATGTTGGTTGGTTTACTCCGTCAGTAGTGGTCAAATATTTTTCAGGAACAATGTTGTTCCAAGTCAATTTAGGAGTGGCCGTATGCCAACGTCAAAATAGCCGTATTTTAGGGACAAATAGGGGAAAAAATATTAAAAGGCCGTAATTAAAGAACGTAATTTTCATACAAGATTTTTTTCTTACGTTCTGTCCCCCGGATCTGCCCCCGGGGGGACAGAACGTAAGAAAAAAGTCTTGTTTGTCCCCCCGTTTGATCATCGTGGGACAGACCGGCATTATTCCACTCCTTAACAGTGCAGTATGTCCCCTGACTAAATGAATGGATTTTTGAGAGGCCCGAAGCCGTTCAAGAATTTAAAAATTACAGGATGTATAGAGTACGTAAGATACTTAGCAAGTAAGATGCTGAATAAACTCTTTGCGTTTTGAGAGGAAGCAGAATGGAAATATACCCAGAAACAATATCGTTTCGCGCCGGCACTAAAATGTTAAACAAACAGAGATCGCTAATAAGAACATTGCGAATGTCTGTCCGATCGTCATGTATTAGTACCGCAAACGTTCGTGTGTGAATTTGATATTTTGTATGTAAATATAATTATTTCATCTTTCAGTGTGGTTTCGGTGTGTAGAGCGAGTTTCGACTGTGTCGAGGAAGACAATGTAATATTGAGGAAATAGTTTTTTCCAAAAACTCCACGCCGTTGGCTTTTACGTAGCGTAAAGAAAGGAAAAGAAGAAATAATAAATATGGAACATATCACACTTTACCTTTACAGTATAAGGGATGCCATGGAATACATCAACAAGGACTAGGACAATTACTAGGTAAGTAGACACCCGCCTTACAATCGTGAGGTCGTGGGTTCGTTGGGTCCTGTACCAATTCCTTGGAATTAATGTACGGAATTCCACACCACTGGCTTTTTGGTGAAGGAAAACATCGTGAGGCAACCTGCATACGTCCGTAGAAGAAATTCGATGGCGTATGAGAACCCACCCACCCGCACTGGGCCAGCGTGGTGGATATGGCCCAAATCACCCTTTGTGGGTAAGCCTACGTCCTGCAGTGGACTATTAAAAAGGCTGGTACGTGGCTGAACGAATGATTGTTTTCATCATTCGTTCATACCTATGAAAACAATCATTAATATCTATGAAGACAGGTTAAAGTATTCTGTGATATACTCTTACCATCATGGCTATACAGGGCTATCTGTCTACCCTGTACCAAGCCAAAAAGTACTAAGTAATTAAAACCATCATTATTAACAACCTGTACTATGGGGCCAACCCAAAATGCGTCGAGAAAAAAAAACGGAATCGACAAAATGTATTTTATTCGCGAATTCCGGGTTGGTCTCATAGTAATAATTTTTTCATAATGATGGTCTGAATCACATTCTTTCGGCTTAGTACATCAGTTGTGAATAATAATAATAATAATAATAATCTTTATTGACCAAAACTAAATTAAATTACTAAATTTACAGTTCTACCAATCTGACACAATACAGCTTACTCCTTAAAAAATACAGGTTTTTTATGGTAGTTATATAAATAGACATAACAAAGCACATTAATTTATCAATTTATTATGTAACTGGCTGGTGCCAGTACTAGTATCTAATGATACTGTGCTACAGGTACCAGCGCCCTCCGTAAGATGTGTAATATAATGCGACTTAAAGTGAAAATCAACTGTTTAAAATTTTTGAGTTAGTAGAACAATTTAACTTTGTCACTAAATTAATTTAAATTTATTACATTCAACCCTTACGCTAATTACAAGCGCACGATATAATAATGCCAAAATTAAATTATAATATTAATATTACGATCTTAATTCTCACATTTATTAGTCTAAATTAAAAAATAAGGTACCTAATTTAGTCAATAGATAAATGATGCACAATTTTTATTCTAATCGTTTCAAAAATTAGTTAGTACCCTCATATGTCAAGGTTTTCAAAAATTCTGTCACAACCACTCTAACTTGTTTTAAAGGAAGGGGATAAATATGAATACGTTTATTGATTTTATTATAAATAAAACTAGAAAAGATATTATAGTGTCTTCTGGCTACTTCTGTGCGGCAGGTAGTGCTAGGACAGACTCGGGCTCTTCTACGTACGTTATCATCGTCAGGGTTATATGGTAATTGTTTATGCCTCCTAATTATGGTATGTAATATAATGAGTTGTCTAACGGGTAGCACATCAGCTTCTTTATACAAGGTGTTAGTTCTGTATCGAAAAGGTTTTTTAAGCATTACTTTCAAGATGGCACGCTGTGCTCGCTCAAGGGGTAGCAAATTGGTGGTGCACGCCCCACCCCATACGGTATCACAGTATGTGAGTACGGACTGTGCTAGGGAGTAATATACAGTTATAAGAGTATTTTTATCTGCTGAAGATCTGAGTTGTTTGAAAATATAAATAAGTTTTCTAGTTCGCGATATAAGGTGGTTGATTTGAGTTTTCCAATTTAGTACACTATCAATGTATACTCCTAAGTATTTTATTGCATTGGTTCTTGTCAGCAAATTACAGTCACATACGTCAACCGATCGGGACTGGCATTTATGGGCAGCAATAGTAAAGGAAGCCTGATCAGGTTGGGAAGTAATGTTTGTAGAGAAGGTAATATATTTCGTTTTCTCTGTGTTTAATGTTAATAGATTAGATGACAGCCAGTTCATAACAACGCGTAAGGCGTGTTGGGCATTTACTTTTGCATCCTGCCAGGTTTTGCCTTTGACAATCAAGGCAGTGTCATCAGCATATGCAAATAATTCACAAGATGGAATTTCAAGAAGACATAACTCGTTAATATAAATAATAAATAAAATTGGTCCCAAAATGCTGCCTTGGGGTACGCCGTAGGTAAGAAATCGATCATCACTTATATGTTTATCAATCTTTACACATTGCGTTCTGTCAGTTAAGTAACTCTGGAATATTTGTAGTGCTAGCCCACGGATACCAATTTTTTCCATCTTCATGAGCAGCTTGGGTACAGAAACAGTGTCAAAAGCTTTAGATAAATCAAGAAATATTCCTATCGTTTTTGACTTGTGTTCAAGATGCCGTATAATAGTGGTGGTTAATTGAAGAACAGCATCTTCAGTTGACATTCCTTTACGGAAACCAAATTGTTTGTTAGATAAAATTTTATGTTTGTTGAGATAATTTAATAGTCTAATATTTAGGATTTTTTCGAGTACTTTGGAGATGGAGCTTAATATGGAAATTGGTCGGTAGTTATTGACACTGCCTCCGTCACCGCCCTTGAAAACAGGAAGAACAAGTGCTTTTTTAAGGGATTTAGGAAAGGTGCCAGAGCTAAGACACAGATTAAATATGTGCGTTAATGGAGGAACAAGACTGTCACTCGCATCTATCAGAAGTCTAGATGGAATACCGTCCCAACCAGTCGCACAATCCCGGCGAAGTTGTTTGATTATGCGCTCAACTTCTTCGCAGTCAGTTTCATAAAGAGCCATTGAGTCACAACGCGGATTACTTTCTGATAAATTCAAATCTTCAGCGCTGCACTGTGTATCTGATATAACATTATTTGCTAACTCACACCCAACACCCACAAAATAGTCATTGACTTTGTTTGTGGAAATTTTGGGGTCAATTTGCAGGTCAATTAGTGAAGTGGCAGTGTTTGAGGTTTGTGGGATATTAGCAACTTTCTTAATCGTGTTCCAGGTTTTCTTTGAATCACCCTTGGCCTTAAGAAACTCATCTTTTTCAAAATAGCTTTGTAATAGTGGATATCTAGTGTAAACAGGCTCTAAAGAACTAACGCACGTAGAGCGTTTTAGAAGCAATAGTTTTGTTAAATCAATATTTTTTACATTACGCTTTTAACTGACGCAAAAAATAACGTGTTCTAACATATTTTTTTTTTTATCGGGCAAAAGTGCCTTTATTAACTACAACAAAACTACACTACTACTACATAAAAAGCCATGGATCATCCACAGACCTTTGAAGGTCTAAAGATAATCCAAATGCTCAAGCCCACTGCCAGTTGACAGCGTGCCCAGCATACTGGCTGCATTGCCACGCTGAATGGCAATGCTTATGCGTTGAGCCAAATAAACACCAGCATTTTGGTCACGCGTCGCGTGCACCGGACGAGCAGAGAGACTTTTGAAAATAATTAAAAAAATATTAAATATTATTATAATGAAGGCACTAACTGAAAAGATAGCGTAAGTACATATGTGATATGATATTGAAATTAATAATGGGCATGAGATTTAATTAACTTTTTTATGGATAACGGGCTCTCCCCAGGGCGTCGCCAATAATCAAAAGGATAAGGTTTAAAAATCAGGGAAATTCCTCAAGAAGGAAGAATCCTCGACATCGACCTCTGGGTATAGCTTGATAGAGCTATAGAACGTTGAAGTCCGTTGAACCAAATAAATATGCAAAAACGCCATATCCTTAGCCATAGCTTAGCAATTAACAAAAAAAATTACTCCTCTCCAGTCCAAGATTATATTCTTCTTGCTAAGCAAATGTCAACGTTCAGTCTAGCTCAGATTGTTTTTTTTTTTCGGTCGAGTGTGGTTTAGGCAACCATAGCAAAAGAACGGGTGAATGAACAACGAAATAGAGCGCACAGGAGCTGCGGAGGGAGTGAAATAATAACGCCTGTGCTAGCCTGATAGCAAAGGCGGGAAACCTACCAACGCTTTGCTATGAATCCTCTTCGAACATAATGTTCTAAACATTGTGAAGTATATAACTAGACAGGGCGGTAAATAATAATAATCACAAAAGTAAGGGGGAGAGATGTGCAATTATGAACGTGTGAACAGGTCGAAACTAATATATTTTGTCTCTGTTTGCGTATACGTTTTTTTTGTCTGACTTCGGCGCACGGCCAAGACGTTGTAGTCAGACAATTTTTTCGCGCCAAAAACTACTGTAGAATTTTTGATGTGATGCTTAAGTGAATCAACATATTTATGAACTATATTATCTATTTTCTATCACTTCCATTTGTATTATGCAGGTTTTTCACTATTATCTAGAGTCTAAATATGATAAAATCTAACAACGTGTAAATAGCAATCTAAGTATGTATAGCACGTCTTTTTTCTCATAACCTATATGCAATTGGGAACTCCAGTTACACACTTGCTCCAAGGTTCTAAACTAGCTTTTGCCGCGATTGCCCGCGTGATACTTTGGTTATTGTGCTACCCCATGGGTATAGGCCGAATCATACAACTTGGCGGCTGTGATTTTAGCTACAATCTGCGGATAGTCCAATCCTGACTGAAGCTCACCTAACAGGTGCGCGAAGATTGGGTTATCGGCCATCACAGCTGCCAATTTAGGCCTTTACATTTTATTTTTACGGGTCAAGAAGTAGTCTCATTACATTCTTCTACCTTTAAACAATATCCATTGAAAAATTATTTTTGTCAAAAAATAGCATTACCGACTTCAACCGTGTACAGAATTCGCGAATATTTCGCTCGGATTGATGTAGCATTTTTCCCATTATTGTTGATTTATCAAAAATAGCTCAGCCGATTTGGTAAAATTAAATAATAAATGAGACCAAATTCGAGCACACTCTTTCCAATAAAAAAAGAATTATCGAAATCGGACCAATACTTAAAAAAATATGGGAGGTTATACATAACAAAATGTATACGCGTCGAATTGAGTACTTACCTCCTCCGTTTTGTCGGTCAAAAATGTAGTCGATCTCTCTCTGTTACTGCGTGAAAGAGCAACAAACAAACACACTTATGGAATCATAATATAAGTTAAGATTGTGCTCAAACGATGGCTATAAAATTTGAAAACATTTCATGACAGTAAAACATAATAACTAAATAACTCTGACACCAGGGCTAGCCACCCGGCCTATACGAACTTACTTACTAGATAAAGTACCTTAAACCCACCCACCTACTAAAGAAGCCTTTGAGAGTGGTTTTCTTGTTTTAAGTACGGTATTTACTCTTATTAAGAGTTTTAATGGTTGTCCTTAAAAGTTCTTAGTTCAAGCAGGTAGTTGGTAATGTACTAAAGTCGCCTGTCTGCTCATTATAACGTACTATACCATGACCGTGGTAGGAACGTATTAGGAAAAAGAAAATCTTTGTATTAAAAAGTATGAGACTATGCTCGTTACTGCACCGTTCCGTCCCCGACCATCACCATTGTGTGCCATGGACGGAGCGTTTCGACACCGGCAATATATTATATCTATACAGGGTCATAGGTATTAAACGCAAAATCTTTTAAGGGCGGGTCTAGTACATCTAAACAAAAAACTTTTGTCCTAGGACTTTTAGAAAATCACGAAGACAAATTCAGCTTTTTCATACAAAAAGTTCGTCAACGCGCGGCAAAATGTATAGAGAGGCGAATTTTTTTGCGATTTTTAATCTGTACAATGAAATTTGCCCTATTTTGTATTTACTTCATGAAATCAAGTCTTTTTTTATTTAATCTTAGTATTAAAATTACTAGGTAATCAACTTACCGCCATGTAACAAATTATGACGTGTAACTTATTGTAATAGAGTTTGAGTATTCCCGACGATTAAAAGGTATGTTCGTATAAGCCGGGTGGCTAGCCCTGGTGTCAGAATTTTAAGGCTGCCTGAAGGCCTCTGACATGGCTAAACGGTTAAAACAACCGGGACCCACAATTTAACGTGTCATCCGAGCCACGGTAGCGCTCAGTTGGAAAATGCCACCCGCGGTCACCCATCCAAGTACTGACCGTGCGGAACGTTGCTTAATTTCGGTGATCGCTGACAAACACCTAGTCAAACTACGCTACGAGCGCTACGATTGTTAACGTACGAGTACGTTGGTGGTACATTGGCATAGTAGAGCTTATCGTGTAGTTTATCTGTTACGTTCCTATAAAACTCTGACACCAGGGATAGCCACCCGGCCTATACGAACTTATTTACTACTAACAAAAGTTTAATTTATGTAATTGCAAAGCATTGAAGTTTTTACAGTTCCGTTACCATGTAGGTAAGATCTAAAATCCCATACGTGACCTACGAGTACGTAAACATGAGTTTGTATCACCGACCGCTGACCCTGCGAGATTTGAAATGAGAATGGCTACTTATAAAAACCAAATATATGGGGCTTATTGGACCGTACCCTCATCGATTGCCAGTTTTTAGCCGACCCTTTTGCCGATCATCTTCAATGTTAAATAGTAAAAAGTGGCCGTTACATGATGTCTACATATCTTCGTCGTCATATTTTATCAGCCATAGGATGTTTACTGCTGGACGGGCCCGCTGCAAGCGGGCGTGCAAAGCGTGCACGTGGGCGGCACGACCAGGGGCCGGCGAATCTAGGGACCCATCACGTAATATTCAAAGTCATTGTCATAATACCATTTTCGTATTATACCGTTAACATCTATTGGCATCCATTCAGATCAGAATTTTATTTATTCAGAATTTCAGATTCGGATCCAGCTTCATGGATCTTCGTGAACGCCCCTCTGCTCGTCTGGCCTGGGCGTCATGACGCCCCCCAAGCCCATGTTGGTCTTTGGTCAGGCTTTTGCTACGACCAACGTCTTATTCTAGAAATTTCACACTCGCTCCGCTCTCGCTTTGTAAAAATATTTGCTTACTTCTTTTCTACTTAAAATCGGCTCTTTGTTGTAAAAAATCCTAATATTTTCGCGCACAGTCCTCTAGTCATATATCGTAGGTTTGCTCTGCTTACATCTTATGTGACGTTCAACTTTCATTGACAAAATATCGAAAAAAAAAAAACGAAAAATTTGGTATTGTACACGAGCGTACAAATAGCTAGCGGCGGGCCTCCTGCTGGAAATAGACTTTTAGTGCAAACTTGCCGAGCGTATCAATTTGGTTTTTTATTTGGTGTTAGCTGTACTCAGTGGTGCTAGGGAGGTCTCGATCAAACCTCGAAGGCAAATCAAGCAAGAATTTTCTCTTCATCGAATAAAATATTGAACATTTTCAGATGTTATCGTTTGCTGGTTTCTCATATCGAATATAATCTATTCATTTTGAAATAAACAATATTTTTGTGTTATTAGAGGGCTTCGCAACAGATGTGTAGCCCTAATGAAAAGTTGGTATTGCTCACACAGTGGCTGTAGGCTTCGAGCAAATATCTACAGAGCCACAGTCCCTAAGTAAAAGTAGTAAAAAAATGTACGAGCGCCGTCATACATACCGACTTAGATATTAATATAATTCACGATTACCCGTTTTCTCGAATCTTGACGTTAAATAACCTAATTTGTGCTTGTAACCGAGCACTTTGGCATCGCGCGGCGTTGTGGTCGGCTTGCAATCGCCTTGCGACTAACTAAAAGGCTAAAAACCTGCCCACTGCGTAGCTTGGGCAAGGTTTTGACTTGGACACTATTTTTGCACGATTGTGACTCTATAAATATTCGCTCGAAGGCTGTAGGACATCAGCTGCGTGGGCAGATGCCCGTTCAGATTGAAACTTGGTTGGTACTATCCTTCCTAACTATTTGAGGAAAATCTTCGCAAGACACTTGATTGCTTTGGGCTGCAGCCTTGCTCTTGCGAAGATTTCTCGTTCGTAAAAGAGGGTAACTCACCATGTGGTACCGTATGTGGGTGCCGCCAGACCTGACACCCTCGTTCAGCTGGATCGAGCTGACACTGCCGGCGTCGTCGTCCATGAGACCAGTCTTCTTGTAACGCGCCATCTGGAAGGGAGAAATCTTAGTTTTATATGTCAGAGAGATTTATTAATGCGTTATGCGAGATTATTACATCGTTAATGTTGAACCTTCTACCTGTGTAGAAGGTTCAACATTTTTATATTTATTTAACGATTCATATTTAACGATTTTAAGAAATCAATTTGGTCTCCGTATACCTAATTGTTGAAATTTCGAACAGGTTTTCTGTTCTACTTGAAATATGTTCAGAAATAAACCATTCGTTACGATACATTCACCTAGTTCTTATCGTTTGAGACTTGCTTTGCCAAGCTTACTTACTTTTTACTTCTTTTGTCCTTTGAAAATAAGTGTCCTCATAACGGCCAATATTACGGTTAATAAGGTAGAGCTCGCACAATTTAACACTAAAAAGTATATATATATACACATAGTCCAAGAGCCGTATGTAGGCAACAAGGGAGTTATGAAACAGTATCCTGGTACCCGCGTCATTCAGTGCAGTTTGGACAGGAAAAAGCCTGTAAAGGCAGCAGTAATCGTTTTTGGTGACAAGCTGGAAGTAATTCACGACCCCCAGCTTGTTACTGAAACTGAAGCAGCTGTTTTGCTGGCCAACGAAAACCTGAAGCTGGGAGTGATTTCTGTCTACTTGGAGGGAGACCAACATGTTGAACCGTACCTCAACAGGATAAAGGCTTTTAGCGAAAAACTAGCGACCAAAGATCTGATAGTCGCCGGTGACGTTAACGCCTGGTCCCATTGGTGGGGAAGCACATCGGAAAACAGCAGAGGAGAAGCCGTCCACTCTTTCTTCGATGAGATGGGCCTACACATACTCAACACAGGTGATACACCAACCTTTGAAGTCGTCAGAAGAGGTAAACTCTGCACGAGTATAGTAGATGTTACCACGTGCAGTTTGCCACTTCTGGGGAAAATAGAGGGCTGGCGCGTTGACAGGAATCTCACAACATCAGATCACAATGCAATAACGTTTACTTTGCGTCTAGAGAAGGCCCTTGAATATATAAAGCCAGTTACTACACGCAAGTACAATACCAAGAAAGCAAAATGGTCGGATTTCATGTCATGCCTGAGGACCTCACTTGAGGATAAGGAAATATCACCAGAGTCAATTAGAGAATGTAAAAGCCCAGATGAACTAGAGTCAATGATCACGAGTTACACTGAAAGTATCCACGAAGCGTGTACACACACCATCCCACTTATAGGCCCACGCAAAGGGAACCCAACTCCCCCGTGGTATACAAAAACACTCGATGATCTTAAGAAAGAAGTTCTTAGAAGAAAGAGACGGATCAAGAACGCCGCCCCCGACAGAGTCCAGTATGTAGTCAACCAATATCAAATTGCACGTCAAGACTACAAGGAACAAGCCGAAAAAGCGTATACGGAGAACTGGAGGGAGCTCTGCACGAATCAGGATAAAGAGAGCATGTGGGACAAGATCTACAGGGTAATCCGGAAAACTTCGGAGAGGCAAGAAGACTTGCTTCTGCGTGACACGGAAGGCAACACCCTATCCCCACAGCACTCTGCAGAGCTACTAGCCAGAACTTTCTATCCCGACGACTCTGCAAGCACAGATCTACCGTGCCATGCAGAATTGCGGGGACGGACAAGAGAAACTCCGAAGGACCTACCGGAAAATGACCCTCCATTTACGTCAGCAGAATTGGAATCAGTGTTACGAACACTGAATCCGAAAAAAGCCCCTGGAATAGATGGGCTCACTGCTGACATATGCGCTGCAGCTATCCGGGCTGAAAGAGAAATATTCCTAGCAATTGCAAACAAGTGCTTGTCGCTGGGACATTTCCCTAAGCAGTGGAAAATAGCGCATGTGGTTATTTTACGTAAACCCGGTAAGACAGATTATACACATCCGAAATCTTACCGTCCTATAGGTCTCTTGCCTGTCGCCGGAAAAATAGTCGAAAAGCTTTTGGTGGCCCGATTCCAATGGCATCTCCTCCCAACCATTAGCCAGAAACAGTACGGCTTCATGCCCCAACGAGGAACTGAAGATGCCCTTTATGACCTGGTAGAGCACCTGAAAACAGGAGTGAACAATAAAAATCTAGTACTCCTAGTCTCCCTGGACATAGAAGGCGCTTTTGATAATGCATGGTGGCCCGCCTTAAAAGACCAATTAGCGAAGAAGAGGTGTCCGACTAACCTCTATGAGATGGCAAACTCATACCTCCTAGACCGGAAGGTCGTAGTCAACTATGCTAGAGCGGCATGCGAGAGGGAAACAACCAAAGGATGTGTCCAAGGCTCAATCAGTGGACCTACCTTTTGGAATGTAATTCTAGACTCATTGCTGCAACTGTTGGAGGCAGAGGGAGTTTACTGTCAAGCCTTCGCGGACGACGTCGTCCTCGTGTTTACAAGTCAGTCATCTTCCATTATCGAACAACAGGCCAATCGCGCGTTAGATATGATTGTGGAATGGGGAGTACGAAATAAACTCAACTTTGCAGCGCAAAAGACCAACGCGATGCTCTTGACAAGAAAGTTGAAGTATGAACCCCCACACTTAATCATGTCAGGCGTTCAGCTTGATCTTGTTGAAGAGGTAAAGCTGTTAGGCCTGTTGATCGACCGAAGGCTCAATTTCAAAGCGCACATAAACGCCCAGTGTAAAAAGGTGGCAAACATTTACAAACAGCTCGCGTGCGCAGCGAAAGTGACCTGGGGACTGAATAGCGAAATCACGAGAACCATTTACGTCGCAGTGGTGGAACCCATCATCATGTATGCCTCAAACGTATGGGCGCAAGCGGCAGACCTCGAGGAAAACAAGGCTCACTTGAATGCACTCCAAAGAGGTTTTGCCCAAAAAATCTGTAAGTCGTACCGTACTGTTTCTCTCAAGTCAGCACTAGCCCTCTCAGGTCTACTTCCGATTGACCTGCGCATCCAGGAAGCGGCAAGCCTGTACAGAGCGAAGAAAAACTTCTCCCAAGAATATCTCCCACCGGAAGTGGAGCTCGAACGAAATGTCAGTTATCTTGACCAGCCACACCCGTCAACCCAGATATGTGTGGACTTCGAGCTACTGGAAAACACCTCAAGCCTGCCCGATGGACCCCAAATCTACACAGATGGTAGCAAGATCAAGGGTCAAGTTGGTGCAGCTCTAACCTGGTGGGAAAACGGCAGGGAAGTCAAGTATTCAAAATTCAAGCTACATCCCGAATGCACAGTCTTCCAATCAGAACTTTATGCTCTTTACCGAGCGACTCAAATGGTGGTAACAAGTAGAAACTCTGAAGTCAACATTTTAAGTGACTCACGATCTTCACTTGAACTGCTTCGGAACCCCAAAACGAGTCATCCTTTGGCGAAGAGGATAAAGGAGAACATTGGAACGATAACTGCAGAGGGGAGATCTCTTCGTCTTTTCTGGCTGAAAGCGCACGTGGGCACCGCTGGTAATGAGAGAGCTGATGAGCTCGCAAAGTCAGCGGCACTCACTGAAACCTCAAGAGATTACGAGGGGATCCCCCTGTCCTACGTCAAAAGCAAAATTCGCGAGGAGTCGGTCCAGAAGTGGCAAGACCGATACGAAACCTCAGATAAAGGTAAAGTCACTCAGACGTTCTTCCCTGATATTGTAAATGCATATCGGGTGACGCGCGTCACGAAACTGACTCCTTTTCAAGTTCAAGCTTTGACGGGACATGGAGGTATAGCTGAATATCTGTACAGATGCAAGATCAAGAACAGCCCTGGATGCGAGTGCGACCCCGATGTCTCCGAGACGGTCTGGCACGTACTCATTGATTGCCCCCGATTCTCGGCCGCACGACATGACCTCGAAATAATGATAGACAGAAATCTAGTGGTCTCGGATCTCCATAAAATCTTAGCAGATCCAAAAAGCAGACAACATATTCTGTCTTTCATGGAGAAGTCGCTCAGAATTGCGGCCAAAAGAAACTCTACCCTCCACTCTATCCAACAACACAATCCCGCCGCAACACACCCCGCTACCCTACCATCCATCACTACCCTACCATCCCCCACTACCCTACTATCCCCCATTACCTCAACTCTTCAACCCACTTTGACTGATACTTTCACACCACCCTCTACTCTAACACTTGACCCCATTCAAATACACTCTACATACACACAGTCCACCGAAGTCGCACAAAGCGCAATCCCCGTCCGAGATTTCCTCCCTAAAAGCGTAGTCATCGACGAAGTTCTAGTAAACGCAGAAAAAGGAATTCCGGGGATTCGAATCCGTGGCGTGGCTCTCTTCATGGACAACAATAGAGAAAGGTTCGGTATAAGCTTCTGCAAAGTCAGGGCCCATAAACGCGTCCGCTTGTCACCTGGACTAGCATGTCTACTCAACGGGAGCACCGCCAAAGTAACAATGAAGCGGAAATCCTACGACGCTATGCCAGTGTGCGAGGCAGGTGGCCACCAATTCCGACTGGTGAGATCGAAAAACAAAACGATTGCACTAGTCGAATGGTCTGCCCAGTCACCTTTCGCGCAGGCCAGTTCACTGCTTGAACATCTCAGCATGAAAGTGGACAGCATTCCCCGGGTGATAAGCGTGGACGCGATGGTGGTTGAACGGTCGAAGGCGGAAGCTGCGGACCGGCTGGGTTGCATTAAAGCCTCGGAATACCATGAGGTTATCGTGTACGAGGACAGAGGAGAAAACCTGAGTTTTCTGAAGCCTCCAAGTAACGATCCTGATAATGCAACAGACAGTTGGGGCCGCCCCATTCCAAATTCAGCCATTCAATCTGGTTCTGAAAGAGCAGAGTTGATGGCGGCATCGGAGAGATCCGTTTTCCGTCCAAGCGGCAACGATGGTGCCTTATCGGGTCTCTTCAGTGTCGCAATGCAGGGCTTATTCCGTTTCATGCCTAAAACACCACCTCCACAGACAAAGGAGACCTCGAGAGTAGTTTCACCACCTCAGGCAACCCGAACGAGAGCCGAAATGGGGCAGGTCGATGCGCCCCGTTATGTCTTGGCCTCAGCGCCACGAGACCACGCGAGAAATGCCTTCATCGAATACCTAGCCTTATTGAGAGCGACGAAAAATGTCAATCTTAAGAACTGTGACAACATCCTGGAGTTCTTTAGGCTGGGTGGTCCGGTAAGTGAGAGTCTACTAAAATCAAGACTCGAGGAGGCAGAAGCAGCCATATACAATAACGTCACTTCCCAAGTCATCAGAGGGACCATGAAAGGACAGTATATGGCAGCTTACAGCGCAGTAAGTGGTTTTGTGGAGCTGAATGAGAGAGAGACGGAGCGAATAGGAAGACCGAAATACGCGATACCATCGAACGACCCAATTGTAGTCACCGCCAAGTGCACCAAGATAATGCTAGACGATAGAATCCTTGAGATGGCTAAAACCATCGAACGGAGCTCAGACGTCGAGGCAGGCTGGGGAAACTGGGCGGTACCAAAGATACAATGGGTCAACGTTGTAGAGAAACTAACCTTTTTGTTAGCTTCTCTACATTCAGACTCTTTCAACGATAACACTGCCAACATATAATTCTAGTTATGAAATTCAAATTTTTGAAATGTTTTTCTTTGACAGGATCAGCGATCCTTGTTTTGAAAAATTGGGCAGTCTTGAGTTGGAAGTGATCTGGAAGACACCTTTTTTCCTCTATAATGTAATGAGTGTGAATTTGAGTTTGCGTGGACGAGCCCTGCAAACCGCATGAGCGTCGCGTGACAGTCAGGGTGAGAGGCTCCGGTCCCTTTGACTTTGATTACAGGTGGATCTCTTGTTTTGGGGCCACTGACCCCTTACCCCTGGAGCACTGGGCTGGCGCTGACTTAGAACCCTGTCGGCCAGTTTGGGCCGGCGCCTGTCGGCCGGTTTGGGCCGGCGCCTCCACCTCAGTCGACAGATGTCTTCACGCTAGCGCTCACCTAGCGCTACCTGGCTGGCGCCACACTATCGGCGGGTCCAGCTCAGGCTATTGAAAATCCTCGGCCAGCCTCCAGCGTGGTTCTACGAGTGCTACCCTCTCCCTTTTTGGCTAACTTTCCAAGGACTTCTACAAAATTCTCTCTCTCTCTCTCCGTCTCTTGAAGATTTAATTGACTATAAGTGCAGTGCGTGTTGTGTAAATAAATGTGTAAATACTAAGGTTAGTTTTCTGTTTTAATCTCCGAACCGTTAGGATTCCTATCCACTAGGTAGGACTCTTAGGTTGGTTAGGTTTCCCTGAAGTCTCTTAACCTGTGGTGCTGCAACCGGCTCCCCCGCTTGCAACATTACGGGTTCCTCTCCAATTCTCTTTTAACTTGTGGTGCTGCAAACGGCTTCCCCGTTTGCAACATTACAGTTTGGCGCCCGACCTTTTTACTTATCCACCCCTGACTACTTATATTTTCTTATTTTACTGTTTTTTGTTTTCTTTCTTTTCTAAATTCTAAACCGATACTTCCACAAGTATCCACCCATCGCTTACACCTTAGGTATTTTGGTTCTCTTTTGGTTATTATACTCCGATTCTCCATACATTACTCTATACTTGACTTTACAGTACACAGGCTACATAAATACCGCACCCCTACATACAGTCACTTACTACCTGGTTACCTCTGTAACCTACACCCTTTCTTCGCTTGGCGGTGTTAAAACCTAACGGTCACCTTCAAGTTGGGGTTTGGGAGACTATACGGCGAGCTGGAGGAGAGTATCCTCTCAGTGTACGTCACATACAGTTTGTAAGTTACCTAACTTACAGCTGAACACTCTTCGTAATACATAGTAGTACATATCAACACTTGGCCTAATATATAAATTATATTCTATTACTACCTGGTATTATGTGCATATTATTCCGCGAGTTTCTCTCTGCTCTCATACGTCTTCAGTCAAATTGTTGAAAAAATGTCTTCTTTGGTCTTTGTCTTGGAGGACCCTAACGGTTCGAGAGGTAGATGGCATGTTAAAGATATTATATGCTAACTTGTATAATATATTATAATGATTTTTCTTTATTATTTTTTAACTAGTGCTGATTTATGTTTTTATTTTCTTAAGAAGGTTGTAATAGTTTTCGTTTTGTTTGGTGTATATAATAATGTTATGATTAAGTATTCGTGTAATTCTTTTTTACGTACAAATGTACCTGTTAATGCTTCACAAAGAATCTAAACCCTTTGGCTTATTTTTTGTAATACCCTTGATATTTTTTTTTTTTTAATAATAAAAGGCTTGCACAATGGTTAAGATACCAATAAAGCCTATATTGTGCTTTTATCTTTTGATATTTCAAATTGCACACGTTGCAATTTAAATATTAACTTCATTTGAATAGAAAATTACTTTTTCTCTTCATACTCGTATCTCTGAAAAGTCTTAAGGCTTACTTAGGCCATATGTGTAAATATTAACTTGTAAATATTATTTATCTTTACTTTTATCGGGTTTTCGAAAAGGTGCGGGTTACGACACCTAACTCTAAAAAAATAAGCCTTCGTTACAATCAAATGATAATTCCTTGTGGAGTATGGTCATCATGGATTGTGAACCATAACCCCAACTTATGATTGAGTGTGCGTGCGAGGGAGTATGGAAGATGTGTGCGAATCTGTCTGGATGGTCATATGATTGAGTGTGCGTGCGAGGGAGTATGGAAGATGTGTGCGAATCTGTCTGGATGGTCAAGGTCTTATTCTCAACCTGCAAAATTTTCAATGAGTGAAAATTTTTCTGGGGTTTTGGGGGAAATGTAGAGAAACTAACCTTTTTGTTAGCTTCTCTACATTCAGACTCTTTCAACGATAACACTGCCAACATATAATTCTAGTTATGAAATTCAAATTTTTGAAATGTTTTTCTTTGACAGGATCAGCGATCCTTGTTTTGAAAAATTGGGCAGTCTTGAGTTGGAAGTGATCTGGAAGACACCTTTTTTCCTCTATAATGTAATGAGTGTGAATTTGAGTTTGCGTGGACGAGCCCTGCAAACCGCATGAGCGTCGCGTGACAGTCAGGGTGAGAGGCTCCGGTCCCTTTGACTTTGATTACAGGTGGATCTCTTGTTTTGGGGCCACTGACCCCTTACCCCTGGAGCACTGGGCTGGCGCTGACTTAGAACCCTGTCGGCCAGTTTGGGCCGGCGCCTGTCGGCCGGTTTGGGCCGGCGCCTCCACCTCAGTCGACAGATGTCTTCACGCTAGCGCTCACCTAGCGCTACCTGGCTGGCGCCACACTATCGGCGGGTCCAGCTCAGGCTATTGAAAATCCTCGGCCAGCCTCCAGCGTGGTTCTACGAGTGCTACCCTCTCCCTTTTTGGCTAACTTTCCAAGGACTTCTACAAAATTCTCTCTCTCTCTCTCCGTCTCTTGAAGATTTAATTGACTATAAGTGCAGTGCGTGTTGTGTAAATAAATGTGTAAATACTAAGGTTAGTTTTCTGTTTTAATCTCCGAACCGTTAGGATTCCTATCCACTAGGTAGGACTCTTAGGTTGGTTAGGTTTCCCTGAAGTCTCTTAACCTGTGGTGCTGCAACCGGCTCCCCCGCTTGCAACATTACGGGTTCCTCTCCAATTCTCTTTTAACTTGTGGTGCTGCAAACGGCTTCCCCGTTTGCAACATTACAGGTACCAGGATGTGGCAAGACAACATGGGTGATTAGACACTTTGATGTGGATAGGGACGCTATCATTACAACAACAACAGAGGCAGCAAAAGACCTGAGGGAGAAGTTATCGCACCGAATAGGAGATCTGGTAAAATCCAGAGTGCGAACCATGGCTTCATCTCTCGTCAATGGTTTCGGAAAAGAGAGCTTCGGTCGCCTTTTGGTGGACGAAGCTCTAATGAACCATTTTGGAGCCATAATAATGGCTGCCCGGCTGTCTGGTGCTAGCGAACTTGTCCTCATTGGAGACGTCAATCAGTTGCCTTATATCGACAGAGAAAATCTCTTCGAGATGAGGTACCATCGTCCAACGCTGGTTGCAAATATCACCCAGGAGTTGCTCTGCACACACAGAAATCCAATGGATGTCGCGTATGCGTTGAGGGAAATATACTCAGGTATATATTCCTCAGCCCCTCGTATTAGGTCTCTGGAGCAGAAAAGGTTCAAGGGGGCCCAAATATCCAAAACCCTCCCTAACACCCTTTTCTTAGTGCATACACAGGAAGAAAAGGAGACCCTCATAAGTCAAGGTTATGGGGGAGGCTCAGGATCACGCACCCTTACCATTCACGAAGCTCAGGGACTAACGTACGAGTCGGTTATCGTTATAAAAACAAAGCCGAAAATGAGACTACACGAGAGCGTCTCACACGCGGTCGTTGCACTATCGCGGCACACTGGGACCTTCATCTATTACGCCGACGACATCGAAAATGATGCCATCAGTCGATTCGTGCGGCGCGCATCGTCTGCGTCATCGGAGACCATCAAGGAATACAACCTGCAGATGGCCGTGAGAGATCGGAACGAGGCGGTGATGAAGGCTTTGGGCCAGGAGAAAGCAACAAAATTGGCATAGGACGTAAAAAATGTGTATTTGTAATTTATAAGAAATAAGCATTGTGTGCATGCCCCAAGCATTCATGCTCGCCATCGAAGGCTCCTTCTTGCGGCGGCATCATGTGTCGGGTCGTTCTCCTCCCTCAAATATGGTCGAGGAGAATGATGGCTGGCTCATGTGTCACACTCGTGATCGGGTGCTGCTTGCGGGTCGCCGGTCTGCTCGTGGCATTCACGCAGTGCATTGACTAACTTAGGCTATTTTAAGTACCTACTAACACTCTTTGTATAGCATAACCAAATAATTGTAAATGTTAGTTAACAAAGGGCACAGACCCTGGAGTCTGTGGTTAATAAATTTTAAGTTAAAAAAAAAAAAAAAAAAACACTAAAAAGTACATTAAAACAACATGATGGGAAATTAAAAAAAAAGCAAAAGTATGTAAGTATTTCATACTATTTGTCTTGGTTATCTGTCAAATTAAAAAAAAATTAAACGAAAAATTTATTGAGTGCTTTTTATGTAAAATTTATTAAAATCAAATTGTGTGAGCGCTACCTTATTTACCGTATACGATCGCCCTAATTTTTATTTTCCCGAGTCGAAAAATCACTCACCTTTTGGTAAGCGTAACACTTCGCCATGACAATGGACTCCACCCACAATTTAAAAATTAAACTCAAAATCATAAACAGTAACGCACAGCTCTCGTTATCAGAAATTGTGGTGATTTTAGGGTTCCTAGCCTGAAGATAAAAAACGGCACCCGAGTATTGTAAACCTACCATGTCATTTTGTCAACCGCCAAAGGATTGTTAGTTTCTACAACCATGTAACAGATCAAATAAAAATGCAAAGAATTAATTCGATACTCATAAGATTTATAAAAATAGATATACGTTCTATCAGATTCTTATTTTTCACTAAAAAATGCTCAATCGTGAAAATATATAAATAATATTTGTTCAAACGTTTAAAACGTTTTATCTCTAAAATAAGTGAAAGAGTGACTGAAGGCTCAAGTAGAGACCACGTACTGGCAAGCGTAGCATAGGATGTCCAACTACGAATTGGACATTTGACCTCATCAAGATCAAAGGATCGCACTGAACGCAAGCCGCTTTCAACCGTTTGGAGACCTATAGGAGATGCCAATGTCCAGCAGTGGACGTCCTATAACTGAAACAACAACAATACAGAACATATACAAACTGGGAGCCACCGAAAGCAGTCGTGGTTGCCTACAGGAGAATGAACGGCAGTAACTAGAATCGCTTGCGGGTTGCATGACGCTACTATTGCTTTGTCATCAGCATTGACATCATCATCCTCATCGCCATCTAGTTTACCATCCAAGCCAATCGAGCAGTTATGCCAGCGACCCCGAGCCACGCGGAACTGGGCTGAACATCCCATGCGGGACGTCAGTGCAGGACTTGTCGCCCCCGCATCGAATAAGAATACAGAACCCTCGCCGCACGAGTCCGCCTCTCACTTATCCACTTTTTTACTTTTAAAGTAGCTTATATTCCGCCTCAGATAATTTTATCTTCATAACTAATCTCTTACCACCTGGCTATTAGACTCCCCACTTTATCAAACGCCTCCATAAAATCTCTGCGCAAACAAACACTGGATTTAGCTTATAATCTGCGCACGCGCGTTTACGTCACTGCTTTTATTATTGCTCTCATAAGTATCACTGTATCTATGTAACTGTTTCCATAAATATAATTTTGACCGACATCGAAAAAGGCAGTCGTTGATTCGGCTTAATGTAGGTACTCGCACTAAACCAACCCCTTTTTTTAATGATCACTGCTGAACATAAGCCTACCCACGAATAGTGGTTGGGGCATATCTACCACGCTGGCCCAGTGCGGGTTGACGGATTCACATACGCTGTCGAATTTCTTCAACGGACGTATAATCCTCGCCACACAAGTCAGCTGATGAGAAGTTAGCCGCAGATGACGTTTCGCAGTAATTTTCTAATTATTGCGCATGTGTACACAATGCCGCCGCAATTGGCGTAGTGGTGAGCACGGGAGGCATGAGGTTGGCGGGCGGGTGCACCCCGGCGTCTCGTTTCTCTGGCTCCCGCGCATACCTATATTTTACCTTTTGCGCAGCGTTCTGCGCATAACTTCCCATCCGCCGACTTGTGTGGCGCGGATTATACGCAAGGTTGACTCACTATGTATCCTTCATCGAAAAGCCAGTGGAGTGAAATTCCGCGCATAAGTTCCATTGGTACGGGACCGGGATTCACTCCACGATTGTAAGACACTAGACCACCATGGCCTGTTCAATTTATTTCAAAATACTACATTAATATTTTGGGGAAGTAGAATTTTGACAGGTACCAGTCGCACTTTCCTACATTTTGCACGATAAAAATGACAGGGACAGATTTTTAGAAAAAAAAAACACTAAGTATAATAGGTGGGTACATATTAAGTTTAAAACAAAGAAATGTCTCTTTTTAAACCGACTTCCAAAAAGGAGGAGGTTCTATGTTCGTGTGTATGTATCTTTTCTTTTGTGTATGTTAATCAACAATAGTGCTAAACAATTCGAGCGAAATATTCGAATTTTGTACTCGATGGAAGGCGGTTTTGCCATTTTTTGCGAAAAATAATTATTGTGTGTTTGTCTGTGTATTCGCTCAGATCTTCTAAACCACACAACAGATCGCACGTGGTTTTGTCTATCTTTTAGATTTTTTAAACGACTTCCAAAAAGGAGGAGGTTCTATGTTCGTCTGTATGTATTTTTTTTGTGTATGTTCATCGATAATTGCCCCAATTGTGAACCGAATCGAAAAATTATTAATAATGTAAACAGTTCTAGCGAAATATTCGAATTTTGTACGCAGTGGAAGGTGGTTTAGCCAATTTTTGCGAAAAATAATTATCAGGAAGGTTTAATACTCGTTCGTATTTGTTTATTCATTAAAACGGCAAAACACCAATTACACTAATTACAAAGAGATTAATACTTAACTGGCTTTCAAAACAATTGTCTGTATCCATTATGATAATATTGAAATATTTTTAGAACGTTAAAGGAATACATAGAGTCTGGCCAACGAAAGCTGTCCAAGAAAAAAGGCGGGAATTTTAAAAAATCAAGAGCTGTTAGCTGGTTTTCTAGTACCGCTCAGCTGATCTCCATGCACGTAGTTTATCTACACTATTATTTGCACGTAGGTTAACTACGTGCATGCTAAATTTCATGGAGATCAGCTGAGCGGTACTAGAAAACAAGCTAACAGCTCTTGATTTTTTAAAATTCCCGCCTTTTTTCTTAGACAGCTTTCGTTGGCCAGACTCTATAAGGGAGATTTAAGGTCTAACAGCTCGTATGAAAACACGCCCACCCTTCCTACAGAACCCTACGTATCGCGTAGTGTAATAGGAGTTTAACTAGGAAATGTGGCCGGGCCCTAACAGCCTTTTGTAATCTCCCACGGGATATGAGAAGGAAATTGGAGATTGTGTCTGTGAAGCTTTCAGTTTTCAATCTGAAGTCGTTTCCAGTGTTTCAGCTATTACCTATTCTCTAGAATAGATCCAGAATTACCTATATCAAAGCTTAATAATGTTTATTAATTTTAATTAAAAATGTGTATTATTTTTTACAAGCTTTTATTTAGTTTCACCTGTCCCGTTCTCTGTCAGTCTGTAATCAAATCTTGCAAGTTAAATTTGATCCACTTCCCGGTTACAAATTGTAAATCGTCCCGGTGTAAATCGCGTGACAATGCAATAATTATGATGACATGGTGCTGATCTAATGATGGAGCTGGAAGGTGGCCAAAGGAACTTAGCAATGAATCGACACAACCTCATCGAGTTTGGGTTCATTTGAATCGTCTTGGCGAGTAGTTTGTCTTTCAATGGTAACCTGGGTCTTATGATGGAGCTGGAAGGTGGCCAAAGGAACTTAGCAATGAATCGACACAACCTCATCGAGTTTGGGTTCATTTGAATCGTCTTGGCGAGTAGTTTGTCTTTCAATGGTAACCTGGGTCTTATGATGGAGCTGGAAGGTGTCCGAAAGAACTTAGCAATGAATCGACACAACCTCATCGAGTTTGGGTTCATTTGAATCGTCTTGGCGAGTAGTTTGTCTTTCAATGGTAACCTGGGTCTTTTGATGGAGCTGGAAGGTGGTGGCTCTGTAATAAAACGACGCAACCTCATCGAGTTTTGGCTCGTTGGGTTCGTCTTGGCAAGTACTTGTTTAGTAAAAGCTTGTTTTTTATACAAAATAATACTTGTTTTGACAATACCGTTACAACCATCTTCATACGATCGACCACAAACGAAAAACAGAAAGCAAAAGTAGTGATATTCGATATCTCTAGGTGTCGCAATTTCTATTTAATTTCTGGGAATTCTTTAAAACTACTGAACTAAATTATATGTATTATTAGCCGACTTCAAAAAGAAGGTTCTTTATTCAACTGAATGTTTTTTATGTATGTTACGCGATTACTCCACCAATTATGAAACAATTTTGATTTTTTTTTGCTTGGTAGAGGTTCCGAGGTGGCAGGTACCGTTTAAATTTTATCGAAATCGGCTGAGTCATTATTGAAAAATCAACAATTTATAATGTAAAAATTACTACCTCGATGATACATCGATTCGTGCGAACTATTTGAATTGAAGTCGATGTTGCCCAAGGATTTTTTAATACATCCATGGTGGTGCCCAAAGATTTGTTTAGTTCATGTAATACATCCATGGTTGTGCCTATTGTAGCGAAAAATAATTGTTTGACAATGTCATCTCATCCTCTACAGATTGTAAAAATAAAGACGGAAATCGGTCCGCTGTAAAATGGTAAATATTATGAAAACAGAGGGACAAAATTTTGTCCAGAATCAATGAACTTTTTGTACGAAATACCTACCTGATGTTTTTCCGCGATTTCGCAGTTGGTGCGACATCAGTAGACGTATAATTGTAGGTACGTCATAAAGATAAACATACTTATGCACCTCTAAAAGTGAATACACTTCGCTACACTAAAAGTTAATACATTACATACATACATTTCGTTATACTAAAAGTTAATACGTTCCTGCACTTTGAAAGGCAACACCCTGTATACGAAGAAAAGAAAACACATATTGGTAGGTGTATGACCTTGACAGCAACACCAAATCTCGACAACTAGAAATAAACCTGTTTTCGTCACCCCCTGACATTGACCGCTTATCTCTATCACAAACAATACAGAATCAATATAGAAAAAGCTTTTACAGATAAGTGAACGATAACAAAGATCGATGAGGTTACCACTTTATCTATAGAGCTGCTTCATGGAGCCACTATCATTAATTCTTATAGTAACAAACATCGTGAAAGATAAAAACAAAACTTCTGATTTTCGACCATCTCTAGAAACAGTTGAACAAAAACTAAAGTAGTGGTCAAATAGAGAAACTAAAATATTGAAAGGGTGAAATGGTGTTGTTTACAGAAAATGCGATGGTGTCGCCTCACTTATACAAATAGTTGTGTAAACGATAGTGGTTTTAGTGGTACACGCGAGAGTTTTATCCTTAGTCCTTGAGAAGAATTATGCGGGTTTCCATTAGTTTTAGTCGCAGTTTCCGTTCTTTGCGAATGAAACTATTTTGTCTGATACGAGTATAAAATTCTCGAGTCACAGTGTTTGTAACCATATTCCTACGAAACGGCTGGACCAATTTTTATGACTTTTTTGTGTAGGTCTGAGAATAGGTCGTATACAACTTTTTTGTACCTGAAGGTGGCAATATTTTTTTAGGATTTGGATAACATAGGGTTCAATCCTAAAAAATATATTATCACGATAACTACGACGGACATCATGTATTCTAAGTAGTATAGGTATCACATTGTACTCCTCATAATAATAATTTACTATGGGACCAACGCTTGCAAATGCCACCCACGGTCACCAATCTAAAGACTGAGCGTGCTGTACGTTGAACTTCGATACCGCTAACAAACACCAAGTCAAACTACGCTATGAACACTAAAATCTATTCTATCAAGTGGAAACATCTAGAAAACCTGCACGCCCAAAAAATAAATTAAATGGCGTAAGTACCGTATGGTTCCACTAATCCGCAACTGTTCTATCGTGATGCAAGAATAGGCCTTCGAGGGTAGGCCTATGATCATTAATTGTTCTATTGTACATTGAATATGCATAATGACAAAAAAAATATAATTAGTCCGTCCGTCCATCAGATAGATTTAAAAAAAAAATTAAACACTTGTTGTTTTCTTTTGTCAAATTGACGAAGATATAACCCGTTTAAGTTCCGCGTGACGTTACGAGTGCTATACAAAAGTACCTACAGACTAGGTGCGCTAGTGACATCACGAGCCCCCACTCTCAAACTTTGACAAGGTTTATCTTGGTAATTTATTGTTTGATTGTCTAAAGAAAAAATACGTGTCCAATATTTTTGAATAATCTAACGAAAGGACTAACTATAATAATTATTTTTCACCCAGTAATATGCCTATTACTAAAGTTTGAAACGCTACTAATACACGGTTTCCCCAAATGATGTCAGATGTCAGGTACACAGTCATGAGATGCTGTGTAAATCTACGCGTAGATTACCTTGGAGATAAGATTGTGTTATTTGCATGGCTCTATTTCTACTCTAAAATAACTTTCTACTACGATGTTGTTTTAAATGATCTGCAGCTCCCTAAGCAGGGATGATTTATATTAGGACGGGGCAGGCGCGGGACGGGCCGGACGAGGCCCGTACGATGCACGTTCCATTTTTTTTTTAACAAGACGCAAGTCGAATAAATACCATCACTACATAGTCGCCGTACCACCTGCTCGTATCAAAAAAGAAATTTAAGGGGGGCTCCCATACAACAAACTTGATTTTTAGTCTTTTTTCGCTCGATATTAATAATGGTGACAGGTACGAGTACATGCTTGAAATGGGGCTAAGGGGGCTCCCGTACGGTACGGAACCCTTCGTGCGCGAATCTGTCTCGCACTTGGCCGACTTTTTTTAATAGTCAATTGCAGGACTACCCTTGAAGGGTATGGAGCAGCATATTTTTGGAATCAGAACATTGTTAAGTCTATTCTCTACCTACTGAGTTCTTTGGAATCGATGTAAGAATCTTCACATTTCTACTTCTTTTTTCGGAAAAATCTATTAAAGTAAGTACTTACCTAAGTTCGTATAGACAAGGTGGCTAGCCCTGGTGTCAAAGTTTTAAGCCGCCTGAAGGCCTCTGACTTGGCTAAGCGGTTAAAACAACCGAAGCCTACAATTTACGAGTAACGTGTCGTCAAGTCACGGTAGCGCTTAGTTGCAAATGACACCCGCGGTCTTTTTTTTGAACAAGCCGGAAGTCGCATAAATACCATCCCTACATAGTCGACGTACCACCTGCTCGTACTAAACTAAGCGATTCCTTCATAATGCGGACCGCCAGGGATTGGGATGCCTCCGTCATTGTTTCCTGACAATTACAATTTGGATATCTTCAAGTCAAGAGTGAATAGGTTTCTTTTTGGTCTATGTACATACTCCATCTTCGGCTACCACTTCGCTTTCCATCAGGCGAGTTGGTGGCCAAATTTAACCTTATTCTGGATAAAAAATTAATTAAATAAAATCGGCCAAGTGCGAGTCGGACTCACACACGAAGGTTCCGTACCGTGTGGGAGCCCCATTCCTCTTGCCGTTAAATAGCGAGCAAAAAAACTCCTAAAAATCACGTTTATTGTATGGCAGCCCCCTTTAAATATTTATTTTATTCTGTTTTTAGTATTTGTTGTTATAGCGGCAACAGAAATACTCGTACATCATCTGTGAAAGTTTCAGCTGCCTAGCTATCATGGTTCATAAGATACAGCCCGGTGACAGACAGACAGACGGACATCGAAGTCTTAGTAATAGGGTCCCGTTTTTACCCTTTGGGTACGGAACCCTAAAAAAGATATGCCGTTATATGCCGGTTATGTGAAAACGTGGCGAATGCAAATATCGTTTCCAACTACCCCTGATGGTAAATCTTGTCTAGATTCTTCCACGTCGTAAGGCTTAGATGATAATGATGTCAGGCTTGCATATTTTTAACCGACTTCCAAAGACTTTCCGAAATGGTATACTCTCGGCTAAGCCGTTTTTGAAAAATAAAAAATAATGTAAACATTTCGAGCGAAATATTCGAATTTTGTACACGATGAAAGGCGGTTTGGCCATTTTTTGCGAAAAATAATTATAAATTAAAAAGTAGACAGGTCCTAATTAACATGAAATTCTTCGTCATAAAGTTTTACGAAACTCCGTACCGTCCAAAAAGAAACTATATTTCTCTCTCGCGGTATTTTCATTATTTCTAAGTAAGCCTTATTTAATGAAGAAAAGTAAATTCCTAAGGGAAGGAAAATCGCCTAACTTTGTAGGTACCATGGATGGGTGTTGGAGAAGTTTCGAACAAGTCTTTAGGAACAAAGGAAAGAGGACGAAATCTTTCTAAGTCTTGCAAGATAAGATATTTACCACGAAGAAGGACACTTTGGTACATTTATTTCATCTTTATGATATTACGAATTTGTTTTAAAAAAGGGCAAATGCCTTTATTAACTTCAAAAAATATAATAATTAACTACAAAAAAGTATGATAAATAATAATTCTTCAGCTAGAGCTACTACAATACTTACACGAAATAATTAGATTATTTACAGACCAAAGAAAAGAAATAAAACAAAGCTAAATAATGTTCTATCACCTAACTATGTATTTGATATTTTTCTGATTTTACTACTACTACTAAATTATAGTACTAATTCCTCAAATACTATCACACAAAAATATACTATTTGTTTATTTAAAAAAAACACGCACACTTGCACTAGAGTCTAGTGACCTTGAAAGTCTACGATTGCGATTTTTGCGTAGAAGCGTAGAGTACCTACGTTCACCTCGTAGTACCTCTACGAACAGCAAAAAAGCTACGCGAATCACATTTTAATTTTTAGAAGAACACAAAAAAGTGAGGGGACAAAAAAAGAAATTGAAAAACCAAACACGTTCGAATTTTAATTTTCGAATAACATTCTTTGCATATAAAACAAATACCTTACCTACAATAATAATATCTAGGAAGCTAGCATAAAGAGTCGTTCAGTCAGTAATAAAAGCACTCGTGAATTAAATCTACTAAGATTTTGTCGCATTTTTCTGGCGCTACTAGCCCTCGATCGGCATATTTTACCGAGTGCCACTTAATTTTATCTTTTTACTGGGGCGTGTATAAATAAATCATATTTCCATGATATTTCTGCCAAAATAACTCTACAGCATAGTACAGCGCAATCGATGGTCGTCTCAAACACTCTTACGCTAATAATACAAAGACTAAATCCTATTCATACCGTGATTCCTGGTTTCAGATGAAGCGTTGGCATCAGGGTTTTATTCCTCAAAAAGTAACACTACACTTCACAGGTAATAGTTTACTATTAAATAAAAACAAATATTATTTTTCGCGAATTATTTCGACGGGAAAAACGCCCGTGTCCGCCGCATGGCTCGATTTTGTTTTGAAAGAGAACTTGTACGGGATCACTGAAGGCTACCCCATCACGGTAATGATCGGGAAGAAATTTACATTAGCGCCATCTAGTGATTTTACGTAGAACTATGTCGACTAAAGATGTGAGCTAATTTTATTGAAGGTTCTTCTGGGAGAAATTTGATTTTATGCCATCTAGGGAATACATAGAGAACTATTTTCGATTGCGAATGTTTTGCTATAAATATTTTTTGACAAGATGTAGTAACTCAGGACTAGTATTTTATTTCACTGTAGTGGTAAAAATAGTTAAGGAAGTACCTATTTAAATAAATTAAGAAATTTTGTATTAACTTGCTGAGAAAAAATTATGAGAGAATTAAAAACAAGAGAGGAAATCTTTTTTAGTGCCATCTATAGTTTTTTAGTAGAACTAGCAAGACACAAAGAAATTGACCTGACAAAACCCCATCAGCCAACCAAAACGAAGGGCGCGTTTTACGCCTGCGCATGGAGGGGATTTGTAGTAAAACGAACTCATTGAAAAAAAAATCAGTACGCGTTCGTCGATAGTTGATAAACTGTGTTGGTTCCTCACAAAATATTTTGCGAAATATACCAACCGCGGGAACGCCTACACTATTTTATTAATAAACTTTGTGTGAGTGCATCAGTGTAGTGAAAATGAACAACGCGCCGGTGAAAAAAGTCCCCATACATTTGCAGGTAAGGCGGTTTCGCATCGCACCTGTTGTTTTTTCAAAATCGCGAATGAAATTGACAAAAATATTCTTGCTTACACCTTTTCTCGTATATTTTGTGGTCGTGTTTCCCTTTGGGACGGCGCGGCGGGCGTGAGACCTGCCAAATGTTCGTCGGGATTAAAACTGACCTAATTGTTGTTGGAATTAGGTTGCCGGCTTGTAAAATAAATTAGGAACGCATTTTAGATTGAGGGGCTGGGCAGTAAACTAAATAACAGTAAATAAAAATTGGTCAATTGCAAGTCAGATTTGCGCGACGAGGGTTCCGTAACACCATACAAAGTAATTAATTTGAGCCATGATAAATCCGCATCTACACAAAGTATGTACCTAGGTAGGTCTGTACGAGCTATAGGCCTCGCCACACAAGTTGGTGGATATGTGAAGTTAGTTACAAGCTGCGCAATAGCCAATCAACGCGCGGCTTTATGTGAGCTTCAGTCAGGATTGGATATTGCGCAGCTTGTAGCTAACTTCACATCCGCCAACTTGTGTGCCGCGGCCTATAGGTACCTACCTACCTAGATACAAATGTCCTGAGATCTCAGCAAGAAATTAGGAGATACTATTAAGTGACTCTTTCTGTACCCATGTGTGGGAGTACAGTCAGAGTCGACAACGAAGGCATAGGTATTTGTAGCGAAATGTAACAAGAGGGTGTTGAGTGAGGCATTCGATAAGATCCGTAGGTATTGTAGTTAGGTACCTGCCTAGTACATACAATGCTCAAAAAATTTTTTACAGAAAGTTTTTGACGGACGAACACAACGATCCTCCTTGTTTTACTATGGAAACCTAACAATAGCTAATTATAAAGTGAAAAAACTTAGATTAGGTATAGCCTTACTAGGTAGGTACGTCTATGTTTGCCCTGATGCCGGGGCATTAGAATACGGCATCGGTATCCCCTGCCTGTAGTAAGAGCCAACTAAAAGGGGACCCCTGGGCTCGTGGATGGTCAGAGTTGGGGCTCTGGTCATACACTCAAACGGGCCCCGGAAGGACCACAGCGTGTGTGGCAACGCTATCGTAAAGGACAGCACAAGCCTGGTCTTACCAGGCGAGTAGTCGTATAAAGTGCTGGAAGCACCGTTGCGTCCCTTTGGAGATCCCGGAGCTCCCAGGAAGGCACAAAGGCTGGCCACCGAGGGGGTTTTAGTGGGTACAATCCTACATAACTCGACTGCACTCCACAGCAGTCGGGCATCTTTCGAAGATTTCCCCCTCGTATAAAAGGTACCTACGTCTATGTGCCTACCTAGGTACCTACTTACTACTTTTATTCAACGTTAATTTAACTAATTCAATATTATTAAATAATAGGTAGTTACTAGGTAGGTATGAATGTCACTGCATTTTGATTTCGAAACATACCTATGATACCTATTCTTGTAGGTACCTACCTACCTATGTGTGATGCGCACGCGATGTTTGTTTACAAAGACAAAGTCACTGCTTCCTTGGCCGCCGCTATAAACGGATTACCTACCTAGTTACCTATTAAGGTACAGTACAGTATTGTATTGGTAAAACATGACAAACAAACACAATAAACAAACAAGAACAAGAATAAACACAACCCAATCCCTTTCTTTCAAACAAAATGATGTCAGATTAGATGACTGTAACCTAAAAATAATTTCTACGTGACGTTAAAAGGAAAATAAGCCATTTAGGTACGTACTTATTCGTATTTTATCGATGATCTGTGGGACGATTACGCTATCAAAACTTGATTATAGGACTCAATACCTACTATCACTACCTTTTTTGACCCAGGATTTTTTTTATGGATACCACCATGCCTGGGGAGGCCGGTGGTTATGTGGGAGTTTCCACTGCTAGTCGGTGGCATACCCACTAAAAACCTGGAGTGTTTCCGCCACTGCGCCATGTGTCGAGGCTACGGGCACGCTTACGCACTCCTCCGCGGCACTATCACTACTAGGTACCTACAGTCACTCATATTGCTCATCGTTTGTTGTCATCGTCATTATAGCCATAGGACGTCCACTGCTGGACATAGGCCTCCTCTATAGATCTCCAAGAAGACCGGTTGGAAGCGGATTATTTGCGGCGATTCTGTGAGGTCATCCGTCTTTAAAACTACCAGTCGAAATTACCTATCTAAAGGTACAAGTTGGTAGCGGACGACATGAGGCAGCAGCGAACGACGTGTCGCAGCGACACTACTGGTTTCTATGTATTTCTATGAAATTACATCGCTAGCTTCGTGTCGCTAACTACGGAGGGAATTTCATAGAAATACATAGAAACCATGATGATAATAGAGGAATATAGGTAGGTAGATGCCCGAAAAAGTTGCACATAATGATCTAGAAATCATTTTGCAGAACTCATAGGTAAGTGAGACAGTTTCAAATCTCATTATCTGACGGAAATCGCGCAGCTCACGCCCGTTCACGGTCAACGACCTCTGGCACAATGCCTACGATCTAGGTACCTACACCTACCGCCTTGTTGCTTGGTACGGCCCGTGACATGCGCAGTAAGCTCCGGCTTTGGGGAATGGGAGCCAATGGTCCAAAGCATTCCTTAGGGCTCGCACACATAAACACGATACGACGCCGCATCGTGCTACGACGCGACATCGTTTCACGATGCGACGTCGTATCGTGGGAACCACATCTTTATATTTCTTCATAAAATGACTCTCGTTATTCATAATTGATAGATAATGGATGTATCCAGTATCTTCTGTGTATCTTTTTCTTCTATTATGGTCGTTTCTTCTTTATTGTTGCGATTTATGGTGCATGCTCGATGTCGACGATGTCGCATCGTGAGACGATGTCGCGTCGTAGCACGATGCGGCGTCGTATCTTGGTTATGTGTGCGAGCCCTAAGTAAGTTCATATAGGCCGGGTGGCTAAACCTGATGTCAAAGTTTTAAAGCCGCCCGAAGGCCTTTGATATGGTTTAACGGTTAAAACAACCGGGACCTACAATTGAACGTGTCAACAGAGCCACGGCAGCGCTCAGTTGTAAATGCCACCCGTGGTCACCGATCCGAAGACTGACCATTCAGAACGTTGCTTGAATTTCGATGATCGCTATCGAATACCTAGTCAAACTACGCTATGAGCGCTAAAGCATCCCTGAATGGCACAGAAAGGAGCTGGCCAAAAGGCGGTATTAAAATTTTGCTAGAGACTGGCAATTTTTGTGATAGTAGCGTCCTCGCTTGATTTAGGAGATAAATTGGTAGTGCTGAATGTTCTGAAATGGTGGACTTACCTTACTTTTTCTAGTAGTAGCTGGAGTTTTTGGAAAGAACATTCGATTGTAGCGCTTTTTTGTCTGCAGAGAAGTTGTTGCTAGCATTATCGCAAGACATAATTATTTTTCGCAAATAATGGCAATAAATATCGCCTTCCATCGTGTACAAAATTCGATTATTCGCTCGAATTGTTTACATTATTGTTGATTTTTTCAAAAATGGCTTAGCCGATTTCTTATTTAAATGGGACCATCTCGAGAGTATTTACCCTTTCGAACAAAAAATAACTTTTCGTTTCGGTTCACAATTGGCGAAATTAACGATGAACATACACAAAAAAATACAGGCTTTGAGAAATGAGAGCTATAGGTACAAACCATCTCTGAATGTCGCAGAAAGCAGATGTATCTAGGTATCAAGTGGAGCTGGCCCAAAAGAGGAACTAAATTAAAAAACGAGACCTAATTTGGCAGATAAATTGGTCGTGCTGTGTGTGTGTAATCAAATTAGGAACTATTTTATACAAGAACCTGAATCTTGTTCAATTTTACAAATATGGTCGTACTTTACTCGCGTCGATCAGGAAAGTTTTGTCGTACCTATCTTCGGACTTGGTCAAAAAAGGAATTAAAATAGTTTCCTGAATGCTGGAATTTTCGGAAAGATAATTCGATTGTAGTCTGCAGAGAGATTTGTTGCTGTAGCGTTATCGCAAGACAAAAGAATTGAATTACACCCAGGCTTCTCGGATTTATTTCATTTTCAAGGAGCTGCCTTATTATGGAGTGATATTGATACCGATCGTAATTGCTATCCTGTTCGCGCTGACATGGGCACATTACTGCCTCTTGCTCGCACATATCGCTATCACAATCAGAATCACCAATAATAAGGACCCTAGCAATTCTGAAATAATAACCTTATGCCGCATAAGAGGTCATCGTGCACTAGTCGTGTAATTTTTGGTCGGTTTGACCAAATTATATTTTTCGTAAATACGTACACTGCTTAAGTACTAGACAATAGAGATGTTTTAATGAATAAAATTTAAATGTTAACTAATTTTACTAAATATTGCTCTGTTTTAATTAAACGCAAAATCTACTACTACCTTAAATCCGCTAAAAAAAAACGTGAACAATATTTTAGTGAAAAATTAGGTGGCAGTATCGTGATATATTATAGCCATTTATTGTTGTTACATCTTCACTATTTCTTCTAATCTAACTAAAGTAGGGACAAGATAATAGGTCACTTTTGACATTTCATGTATGCAAAGAAAAATATACCTTACACTAAAGGAATAAAACTCATGAAAACAATATTGACGACGACCGATAATTGTTCTCGAAGACGGCTTGGAGTTTTATTCCTTTAGTGTAAGGTATATTTTTCTTTGCATACATGAACTGTCAAATGTGGCCTATTAAAATGACTCCACTGTAATATTTTTCATCTAACTAATATGTACCTACTTATTTAAGATTTTTGTTTTCGAATTGTTAGCTGCACTATCGCATTAGAGCATTAGATAAAACCTGTAAAGATATGTGTATTGTGGAAATAAATGAAATGAAATATTACTAATATTTTTAATACCAAGGAAAATATATTAACGAAAGCATGATAAATTGAAATCTCCTCGTTTAGCCATTGTAGCTTTCGTAATTGAAAACAAGTCAAGTGACAGGTTTTCTCATAGAAAGTGAATCTCGTAAGGTGGCTTCTTGTAGCACGCGCCAGGCGGAATTTTACGATACAGTTTATAAGTACGGTGATCAAAAAATTTTTATTTGTTGTCACCACTTCAGCTTTAAAAAAAATAACCAAAAAAAATGAGCCTGGTGCAAAAGGATCATTACTCGAATGATTGTATATTCTCTTCTAGATTGTATATCTTTATAAATTTATTTTTTAGTTCATTGATGTAAACGCATTCTTTTAACATAATAAACTAATGTTTTTGAAATACTTTGGGAGGCGCTGTTAGCCTGATAAAGTCATTAGCATAATATTGTTGTACTTATACAAATTATTTAGACTGTGTCTAGTTTGTACGTTCTATGTAAATATTTTTCTGACTAATAAAGAACTTTTAAAAATCATAAAAAAAAACTTCAGCTTTGAAACGCCCACTCCTGGACATGGGCCTCCCCTATAGACTTCCAATAAGACAAGATCGATTGAGAACGTCTTGCATCCAGCGTGATCCTGCGGTCTTAATTAACACGTCCATCTTGTGGGACGACGTACTGCGCCTGCGCTTGCCAGTACGTGGTCTACACTTGAGAACTTTTTGATAATTTGCCTGTGTAGCATTTAGGCCGTAAACCATACCTATACCACCGGTGTATACGGTCACAGACCCCATCGGACGTTCCTGCGTGCTGTGCCTTGCCCACTTCCATTTCCAGTCATTCCAATTAGCAAAAAAGTAGTATTATAGAAGTAGAAAATACTTCGTGAACTTTGTAATAAACCGCTTTTAACTTAGCAACATTCCAGACCATTTTTTGTTGAAACAGCGGAGTTTCGAACTTTTTAACTAAAACTCTAAACCGGTAAATTTCTTTCTCCGCTAGCAAAAAATAAATAAAATAAATAACGCGCGTCACGTTTAGGGATGTTTTGCATCATTTATCAAAACGACGCTGACGGGTTTCTTTAGAACTAATGATTGGTATTTGGGATTCGTCACGCAGTTTTAAAAATACATGTGGCATAGTATTTGGGGTAATATGCATTTCTAGCAGCTTTCAACCGACTTCCAAAAAGAAGGAGGTTCTATGTTCGCGTATATGTATTTATCGATAATTCGCCAATTGTGAACCGACTCGAAAAATTGTTTTTTAATTCGAAAGGGTATACTCCCAATGTAGTCCCATTTAAATTCTACAGAAATCGGCTGAGCCGTTTTTGATAAATCAACAATAATGTAAACAATTCGAGCGAAATATTCGAATTTTGGACACGATGGAAGGCGGTTTTGCCATTTTTTGCGAAAAATAATAATAATTAAAACTACATGTCAAATTCGACTTAAAAAGTAAACCATAAAACAAGGTCTTTGCTGTAGCAAAGACCTTGAAAAATAAAATACTCAGGTATTTTATTTTTCTAAAATTCTATGCAGTTATGATATAGATGCAAGAATTTAGGAGCGAAGGTCACCTAACACCCATACCATAAATGCATGCAGACTTGAATCATTAAAAACCCACGAAATCTACATTTTTGCTTAAAATTATCAAGATGTGCTCTTATAAACAAATATCTACCTGCACGCTTTTCATAGGCAAAATCTAATAATACTTTTCTAAAGAAACAATAATAAACCTACGAAAACGCTAGTCTTTTTAGAAGTCAAGGTTGCCTAATAAAATCACCGGCGCATATTTAAATACGACTCGAGCATAACCTCTTGAAATAGTTGAAATGACGCTTGGATGATGAATTTTATAAATATTGCAAATGTCTGCGGTAATATGAACGTACTTGTTTATTGTTTTAACCATTTGTTCATCTAGTTTGATGAGGTGAGTTACGCTAGTTTTAAAATAAAATTCGTAAATTTACTGTTGATCATGGCTGCCTCTATAGATCTCCAATAAGAGCGGTTGAAAGCTGTTTGCATTATATGCAGCGTGAGCAGTAGACGAGAAAGAGGGCTTTGCTCGGAGTATCTGTCGGAACTAAGAATCAAGTGTCGATATAGCTCAACTGATTGACAAGTTTGAATGGCAGTAGGCATGGCACATAGCAAGGAGCATTTCATGTAAAATGTTGCGAGGACGAAGCTTCAGCTCGCGTTATCAAAAAGCTACCAAATCCTATGTAGAGTTGAGCTTGTAACTCTACAAGCCCAAACTTCGTTGTTTTCCTAACAATAATGGATAAGAAATATATTTTGTTTATTTTACTTACCTTGCCACCTCTTTTTAACCGACGAAATGGAGGAGGTACTTAGACTTACTTAATTCGACGCGTATATTTTTTTATTTTTTTAAATGTATAACCACGCATAACTTTTTACATAGCAGTCTGATTTCAATAATTCTTTTTTTTATATTGGAAAGAATCTACTTCGAAATATAGTTAAATCGGTCCTATTAAAATTTTATCGAAATCGGCTGAGCCGTTTTTGATAAATCAACAATAATGTGAAAAATCCCACATCGATCCGCGCGAAATATTCGCTAGATTTGTACACGGTTGAAGTCTTTTTAAAATATTTTTTGTTTAAATTAATTGAATATTCCACAAGCACAAACGAATTACCTACTCTAAAATTCCAGTAGAAAGTTCAAGCCTAGACAGCACGGCAGCGGCATTAAACGTACCGACTACCGACTTTAACAGTTTCATTCATTAAAAGCCCTTTCTACTAATTAACATTTACCCATTCTAATCAGATTTGAATAAACTACGGTTAGCACCGGTCTTGACTTTTACTTTCCGACGGTACATGACATTTCCTTAAAATCGTGCAAGCTCTTTTGAATTCTATTACTTGGAAATATAGTTCAAATTGAATCACAATTGGTGTTAAAATATGGTAGTGTTGCACTGTACTAACGGTTTTTTTCTAATTTCTATTCGACGGAGTGTGGCGCGACAGGACTATAAAATCCCGCCTCGTTGAATTTCGAAGGACTATTAAAATGGTTCGTAGAATTGCATATGGCAGAATGCTCAAACTCTCTCGGCACTGTAAGGATTCCTAAAATAAATTATCTATAAAATATCGATGTTCTTTAATTTTACCTCATCTCTAACATAGAGCCAAAGAATATATAATAATACTGATAGAGCTCCAAAATACAACTGACTGCTTATTGTTTTTCTGGTAATTCCTATTTGTCAAGGTTAGCAAATAATTTTGCATAACTATATATTTTTCTTTAAATGTATTCGAATCACGAACAAAAGTACTGTCGGCCTTGTCATGGATTATTTCAAAAATGTCAACTGAACGTGTCGTATATAATCCCTGTCAACTCATTTCCTAGGTATAATTTCAAAACCAAAACTATCGATATGTTCTCGAGTAGTCAAGTCTCAATGCGAACCCCATCACTAGTTTTGTGGTTGTTCACTTGAAGCCATCACAAAATCTATTCTTACCATGTCGTTACTAAATCATCTGCGGCTATGGGGTCCTCCCCTATCACAAAGGGCCATAACCATTGATTTACGCACTCGTTAAACGTGGTTATTTAAAACTTGCAACGGTCTAGAAAGTTCTAATTTATGCACCCTAGGATGGAGTTGACGACCTGCATCTAAGACAGGCGCAGACATAACTACTAATCGAATGTGTTGATTTCTATGTCTACTGATTTATTATGAAAAAAAAAAACAATAAATACTTGAAGTCAATTGAAGAACAAACAAGCCATAATGACCGAAAGGCATTTTCGTTTCCCTAGCGTATGTGAAATGGTTTAAGTTGTAGGAATTTATGTTTTTCTGTTTACTTGCTATTGCAGAATATTGAATCAATGGTTGATGTGTACTGGATTCCTTCCACAAGAGGGCTTATACTCGTACTACGGAAATTTAATCTTATAGCAAAGCTTAGCTAGGTTAGAAAAAATGCCAAGTCGATGGCTAGCTTGGTTTTTTGATTGCTTATAAGCATTTGAACTTGTTGTAATTTAAGTAGTGTGTTGAGTTTATAGTCACCTCTAAGAGTTTTATTTGTTGTTTGATTCATACAAAAGTTCCAAGTAGGTATATCTATCAACTCTGGAATCTTAAAATTAATTTTACCTTCCTTTATGGGGAAAATTACTCGTACTTACTGAGTCATCAGAATTAGGAATTCGCACCCTCAGTCAGTCCTCCCCTAGCGTTTTAACATTATCTTCCTCAGACATTTCACGGCACAAACACGAGGGTGATTCTATTTGCGAAGTATTCGGGGTCAGCACGGTCGATAGACTCGATATAAACACAATTAATTATAATTAGCGGAACCAAACGATTCGATTCGCTTCATTAGCTTTTGTTTCTAGAGGTAATTGGTTGGGCAAAAAATGTCACACGACTACCAATAGATTTTATAGTGACAGTAGAATAGAAGGAACTATTCTGTTTCTTTGTTCGTTTCTTTACCTTTAGGTTTTAGCTACGAGTATAGGCTGAATCATACAAGTCGGCGGATGTGAAATTATCTACAAACTGGGCAATATCCAATCGTGACTGAAGCTCACTTCTTATAGGTATACCTGCGCATTGATTCGGTTTCCCTGCAGCTTGTACAAGTAGCGGCACGTAAGTCTAGCGCTGAGGGTACTGTGGAAGGGATGGCTGCGCAAGTTGACTGCCATACTAAACTCATGCGCAGCCACCCCCTCCACACTTTGCTCAGCGCTAGACTTATATGCCGCGACCTGTAGCTAACTACCTAACTAACGACTTTCATTTTCATTTCATTTATTTATCATACATAACACACATATAGGTATAAATAATACAACAATATAAAGATTCTTAAATTAAAAGATGTGGGTCCTTAGAAATGTTATCTTAAGGTAGGTATGCACGATAAATATTGGCAATAAACATAATTAATGGTAATGCAAAATAGTAAGCCTTGCGAAGCAGCCCCCACTAGGAAAACCCGTGTCGAGGACTACTGCAGCCCGCTTATCCCGCCACATAGCCGGGCAAACGTATGCGCATACAATTAGGTAGGTATGTATTCTTCATAAACTAAATTTCAAAATATTTGTAAGAGACTGGACTGACATCAGCATTTTTTTTGCTGTCAGTTTTTCCTTTAGTAACAAAACCTATAACGACAATGTTATAAGTGTCACTAAAACATGTCATTTATTTAATAATTATTTTTCGCAAAAAAAATAGCATGACCGACTTCACCCGTGTACAGAATTTGCGAATATTTCGCACGGATCGATGTTACACTTTTCACATTATTGTTAGTTAATCGAAAATGGCTCAGCCGATTTCAATAAAATTTTAATGGGACCAATTTCGAAGTATACTCTTTCCAATAAAAAAGAATTATTGAAATCGGACTACTACGAAAAAAGTTATGCGTGGTTACACATAAAAATATACATATGTACATATTAAATACGTCGAATTGAGTATTTCCTCCGGTTTGGTTCGTTGGTCAAAAAATGCTTGTAATCTTGACCTTATTACGTTGTCCTTGACATTAGCCCCGATTACTTTTGTATCGTAAATAGCTCGAATTTCAATGAACAAATCGTGACTAGGTATTTTCAAGGCTACTGTAATCATTATTACGTCTTTCTGTCAAAATATTGTGATTATTACTTCAAGGACTTCTATTTCAAGGTTTATAGCTTTGTGAGTGACAGTTTTATTGTTCTCAATGTTTCTCCAGACTTTTCAACTTTGGTTATTACATTGCGTGTTTTTTGGTTTCTGATTATATTTCGGCAATATCCTAGATGTTTATTGCCCGTAAACTAAATGACTTGATTACAATGGTTGTAATTTACGATAGTTTATTTTAGTTTGTTACATTATTGAGGCATTAAAGTTATTCTGATTAATTAATACTAGACGACCCGCCCCGGCTTCGCACAGGTGTATTATACATATAAACCTTCCTCTTGAACCACTCTATCCATTAAAAAAAAAACGCATAAAAATCCGTTGCGTAGTTTTAAAGATTTAAGCATACAGACAAACAAACAGACAAAAATAGCGACTTTATTTTATACTAGCAACGCCCCGCGGTTTTACCCGCGTTGTGCCCGTTCCCGTGGGAATTTCGGGAATTTTTATACATATAAACCTTCCTCTTGAATCACTCTATCCATTAAAAAAAACCGCATCAAAATCCATTGCATAGTTTTAAAGATTTAAGCATACAGACAAACAAACGAAAATAGCGACTTTATTTTATACTATGTAAGGACTATGTAAGGATGGACCTTTTCTTGTGGTCGTCCAGTACGCGAATACCTCAAATATACTTTTTTCTCAACATTTTTTTTACGGGCATCACATTCCTGTAACGTCATGTGTAGAATAGGACGTCCACTTACCAAGTAGACAGATGATCTGATTAAAAATCTGGATGCTAGCCGCTTCCAACCTGTGTTATAGGCAATCAATAGTGTTCTATGTCGATCTGCGAACGCATTGTTTATCTGAAACTTTTCTAATATTATATACTGCTGTTCTATATAATTTATAGTAACTGTTATTAAAGTACGCAGTGCATTTTGAGTGGAAAATCAATAGCTCAGCGGATGTTGTCCCTATCTGGCCTCGCGTCATTGACAGCAAAGTGGTTTGCTGATAGAATCTGTCGTTATAATCGGAGAGGTTGACTCTGTAAATATAAACATACAAGTCTGATTGACTCTGTAAATATAAACATACAAGTCTGAGGCCAATTATAGTCCTATTATGTACAAAAATTCATTATTTCGGTACCTACTGGCAGTAATACTTGAGGCTTCACTATCAACGTCTCGTTATGATGTATCGTATAAAAAATGAGTTATTAACTAATTAATTAAATGTAAAATTATCCAAGACAATTGCAGCAACACCTGGATGAGACTAGCACAGAACAAGGATAGTTAGCGTAAGGAGAAGTAGGCTTAATATGCTTTTTAGTGGGCCAAAATAAGCTGATGACTAAAATTACGAGTTTGTAAAAGTTGTAAATGAGTATGTGAAACCTGACCCTTGCAATCATGCAATCGTGGCATTTGGCTCTTTTCCAAACTTTTGGAACTTATCACTAACTTTTTATTACTTTGCTATATTATACACGCAATGTACGTTGGTCATTAACAAAATAGACTTAGATATAATAGACCTAGACATACAAAAATCACGATAGGTATATCAATATGTCAAGGTTGTCAGAGGTGGTCTGGTCAGCTCTCCAACTATAATGTTGTCACTTGATGAAATTGGGAAGAGGGGAGGTGATATCTACAAATCGTATTCCTTGAGCTACTCAGAAGGGACCGACGGCATTTTAGAACGTGCTTTCATAAAATAGAATCATGTTACCTATTCGTTGTCGCATGGCATTTTGGCATTTGATACTAAGAATCTAAAATCCCCAGGAGTTGCACAATCTGGTCCCACCTGCCCCTTTCTTCTATCGTACTGCTAGACAGACGCGACCAAAGCGACACCCTTTTGCCACATTCCGCGCGTTAGAACCAAGCGTTTCGAATCCTCATTCCTCATACGAACAGCCAGAATGTGGAACGCTTTGCCTGGGTTTGTCTTCTCGCTACAACGTGGGTGTCTTCAAATTCCGAGTAAATAGGTACCTATCTACTAGGTAAGCGTGCTACAACCTAGACCGCATGTCTGCTCAACATCAGGCATGTAGTCAAACGCAAACATATTCGAAATAAAAAATAAAACAATTTTCACGTTAATTTCTTTGATTACATCTGACAGTTGACTTTTTAACCCCCGACGCAAAAGAGGGGTGTTATAAGTTTGACGTGTCTGTTTGTCTGTCTATCTGTCTGTCTGTGGCATCATAGCGCCCGAACCACTGAACCGATTTCAGTTTAGTTTTTTTTTGATGAAAGGAGTCTTAATCGAGAGTGTTCTTAGCTATGTTTTATAAAAATCGAATGAGCCGTTTAAGAGTTATGGTGGGTTAAAGTGGGGATGGAAGAACCAAAATTCTACAAATGTGCCCAAAATGGTTGTCAATGTGTCGGGGGTTTTTAAAATTTTAAATTTATATTATTTATTCCGGAGTAAGTTAGCCGTATTGGCCGAATCAAACACCTTGACGGTTGTGAAGTTAGCGAGAAGCTGCGCGAAATCCACTCCTCCCATAGCTGTTAAGCGTCAGTCAGGATTGGGTTTTGCTCAGCTTGCAGCTAATATCGCAGCCGCCTACAAGTTTGATTCGGCACCACTCTCCCAACCCGATTTCAAGTAGTTCTTCGGTTATTTTATTTCTACATATTATACAACTTGTTATGTAAGTGTTCTAACATATTTTGTGTTTAGATTTTCATGTCAACGTACTTAATTAATCCAAGTTTATTTACTGCACTGTACTGACAGATAGTGTAAGATCCCGATCAGAAGTGGTGTTGTCAACACATTATTTTAGAGTCTAAAATAATGTGTAATTTAGACTATGTATTGATTCTAACATTGTACACTCTTCTTTCACGCCTATCTATTACATACTTAATAATAAGTTGTCAAGTGCGTGTCTCGACACGCGTATGATAGGCTTCCGTACATGGTGACGATGATTATGATCATGATAAAAATCAATTTTTATGATAATACATATTTGGGTAAGACACATATTTCTGAGGTCTTCAACTTAAACTATCATAATATCAAATTTCATGCAATTTGGTTGATAAATGAGGAAGTTATAATGCGGACGGACAAAGCTAAGTTATAGGGGTTCCTCGTCTTACTACGGAACCCTAAAAATAGTGCAACGTCATGAACTTTAAAGGGCTATGTAAATAGAACTTTCTGCTCCATTATATTGGTAGTATTTGAGTAAATGATTTTCATATTTTCTTAGAAGTAATGGTGTAGGCGAAGAGAAAGTTTCTGGGAACCCAAGAAAGTATGTATTTGCTAAAACTAAACCAATGTAATCAAAGTCAAACTCACTTCGCTGAATGATCTTCAAAATCTTTCAAGCCAGTAAGGATACAGAAGATAATAATGAAAATATACATAAATGTGACAGTATATAAAATTACGCATAATAAATATTAAATTTATTACGTAGCAAAAAAATATGAGAATGAAAAATAAGAAATTTTAAGTAACATTATTTCCAATGAAACTGTCGCAAAATGGGAGGATGCGATTCAGCAGTGAGCAGAACCATCAGCAAATGATGGTGATTTTATCTCCAACATTATTTCAAAATCTCCACCATGATGGCATCATCATAAAAGCCAACAACCCGAGTGGGTGATATACTCGTATCTAGCATTGACTCATTCAATTATCTAAGAACCGAAAATTGTACTGACGAGATGATTAACACTATTTCGGAGTTTAATAAACCTATAAATTGAATCCTTTGGCTTAGAAAAAACATACGAGCAATGCACGGTACATTTACAAAACTCTATTTAGTCAATCGGGCTTAGCAATAAAGTATCTGTATAATCTTATCCATACGCAAGTTGTTATTACTTGTTTTAGCCAAGAATTAGTGTGCAATGCAAACATTACTTTTTTCCGGATCGAAGATCATAACATCGAATTTCAGGATAGGATGTTTCTTTTATATTAGTTTGAACAGAAAAAGATCAACATTATGAATGGCGCTGACTTATTAGTCATAGTCATTTATTGATAACACCACTGTTACAAGTATTATGAGTACCTATACGTGAACCGAATCGACAGACCAGTAACTTGCTCTTTACGTCTCTATCAGAGCTCTTCTTATCTATCACCTCTTTCATTAAATCATTACGAGCCCGTATCATTTCACTGTTGGTTGCTTCCAGCCGCTGACCATAACAAATCTCATTCTCGCTATCAATTTAATACGTATTACGTATACTATTTAACCAACCGTCCAGTATAGTATCCAAAATATTTTTAAATTGTACAGTACAATATCCAAATTATTCTGAGTTGTATGGTTTGCTTCGAAACATTCAATGTTCACTTCAAAGTGTTTGACTATTTTTGAAATATCACAAGGAATTTAAAGCTTATCGCTGATTCCTAATTAGTAGCCAAGGCAAAAACAAAAGCCTATTGTATACCAGCTTCTCTAGACTGTAGATTGCAATCGCGTTGTCAGTAGTACTACACACGATACGTCGCCTTGGGTCCCCCTCGCAGACACTAGGGTGCTTTGCCAGACAGCACCATTATGACTCAGGAGTGAGGGAAATGAAATGCGGCGCTCAATTTCCCTCTGTTTGAAGTATCTTTAGTGCCATGTTCTAAAGGGCTCTAAAGAAGCGCGGGTGACTTGTAGAAATAATCTGAATCTTGTTTGAAGACATAGTAGAAGACTATTTGGTTGATTATTCAGAAGTCCTAAGTCCCCAATCCTAAATTATGTGCGCAATAAGAATCGCTAGCTGCGAAAAAAGCGGTAAAGGAAAAAAAACATCGCGATGAAACCTGCATGCCTGGAAGATATCGAAATTTCCCATGTGAAATTTGTCACCAAAATTTTTCGTGTACCTAATGGTCGTAAAATAAAATGTTAGTGCAAAGATTTCTCCTTCATATCGAGCAATAACAAAAGATGTAATTTATGCTTTTACGACTTATCATACTAGATGCTATCGTTACCTACCAATTTCACCTACCTATTTCGAACTGACAAAAAGTGCAACATCAGTAATGCTTATGTAGTAGCCTCTTGAAAATCATAAGATGATTAGGCGTAACATTGGAAACTACTCAAGCATATATGGCGGAACTTCACCGACATTGTCGGAAGACATTAAGCAAGGCGTAGGTTGACTGGGTACACTTATTTCGTTCTACATTTTGCTTTCCCTTCTCTCATCTTTGTCTTGAATCTTCATTGTGTATTCAGTGCGCAATTCGCAAACACCAACCGCATTTCCTTGCAGACAAACAAACTCGTCTCTGGCATAACTTGAAATATCTGGGGTGACTGGCGCAATTTTAAAACGAGTGTTTATCCACTATATGCTATGGTAGATCCTATCCATCTTTGATTTCGTATCGATAGATGAATTTTAGACAAATAGTTGCCCTAAACCTAATTTACAATTAGTTGCATTATACCTCATTTCTTAAAAATTACATTACTAATTATTCTAAAATAGCAGTCTTATCGCCAGTAGCAATCTTTACCAACCAAGCACAGACAGGAAAAGACAAAAATAAATAGTGTCCAAAATATTTGCACTCGCTCTAGATTCAGATGAATGCGATAATTTTTTCATACATACATTAGAAAACGTCAAGGCCCAGTAGTACCATCGTCTTCTTTGGCTCTTTGATAGCGTCATCATTATTGTCTACATCCCCTGCTGGATATTGCATCTTCTATTAGATTTCCAAAGAGATCTGCAGAAAACACTTTCCTCTAACATACTTTTCCTGTTTTTTGTAGATCGACTGTCTGCCTTGATATGGGTATCCAATATGGGTAAATTCATAATCCCTACTATCCATCATGTGCCAGTCATTTCGATCCACATTTTTCGATTACATTTCCCTTTCATAATATCATAGACATATTTATTAGGATTATGCCAGATTTGTTCCATAATATCTTGACCTACTTCGCTCCAAGCTGAAAACGTGCGCTCTTCCCTATGCTACTTTCATGTCATGACCCCTTTGAGCAAATAGCCAAATATCTATAGAGTCACAATCGTGCAAAAAAAGGTGTCCGTGCCAAAACCCTGCCCAAGCTACGTAGTGGGCAGGCTTTTTAGTTAGTCGTAACGCGATTGCAAGCCGACTACATCGCCGCGCGATTCCAAAGTGCTTGCTTACCAGCACTAATTCGGTGACATATCGTCAAGATTTGAGAAAACGGGTCATTGTGAATTATTTAATGTAAATATCTAAGTCGGTATGTATGGCGGCGCTCGGACATTTTTTAACCCCCGACGCAAAAGAGGGGTGTTACAAGTTTGACGTGTCTGTTTGTCTGTCTGTCTGTCTGTGGCATCATAGCGCCCGAACCGCTGAACCGATTTCAGTTTAGTTTTTTTTGGATGAAAGGAGACTTAATCGAGAGTGTTCTTAGCTATGTTTTATAAAAATCGATTGAGCCGTTTAAGAGTTATGGGGTGGGTTAAAGTGGGGATGGAAGAACCAAAATTCTACAAATGTGCCCAAAATGGTTGTCAATTGAAAGTTTGTTGTCAAATATTTTTGTGTCGGGGGTTTTTTAAATTTTTAATTTATAAATAATTATTTACTACTTTCACATAGGGACTGTGGCTCTGTAGATATTTGCTTGAAGCATGACACATAAAACGCAAGTATAATAAAACCTCGTAAAGTCGTAACCGTAACTTTCCGGGAGCATTTCACACCGGTTTACATTTGAGACAGACAAGCTATTATCAACACCCGGTCATATTGCATAACGGTCAACTAACTATGACATAAACACTGCTAATACAGTGTCGTCACTATGACCCACTTAGCCGTAGTGACTACTGTTTGAACTGCTTACCTAGACAGTGAGACCACCTTCCGTTCAAGCTCTAAGAATAGATCTGGATTGTTTTGAACTCGATACGATTAGACTGATGTGCTCAGGATATGCAATACTTTATGATGGCATTACTATATTAGTCTAGCATTTTAATAGTCCACTGCTGAATATAGGCCTATCCACGAAGAACGATTTGGCTATAGGTCTACAGCACGCTGGCTTAGTGTGGGTTTATGTTTGTATTTGACGTAATTGTGACGGTTTTGAACCGATTTTCTAGATGTCAATTCACCTCCGCCGTTAGAGCTGTTTTAGAATAGCGTATTTTTCTGTGCGTATACGGTAGTTCGGCAAACGCGTTTAAGTGCGCGCTACATTACCCGCTCTTAGCCCCGAGTTCACCAACGCTTGTTTAAGTTAAACGTGTGATTACTTTATTTAACCAACGGTTTTTGCTTGCTGAACAGCAAAGTTTCGTTCAAAAGCTGTTTAAGATTTAACCAATGGTTGATAAATTTAAATCTGTTGGTGAACTAGGGTCTAAACCCGAGTTTAATCGTTGTTTAAATACAGTAATCACATGTTTAACTTAATCAAGCGTTGGTGAACTTGGGTCTAAGTGTTAGTCACGTGTTAGTGGTTAAGCAAACGACATGTAATTTTTTACAACAATAAAATACAACAACAATTCGTTGATACCGCAAGAAGGAATTTAAAATTTAACACAGAAGAATGAACAAAAGGTAATCTTATCACTAAGATTGACAAAAGCGATCTCTTCCAGACAACTGCATAGATTCTAGCGAAATACGAGTAGTATGAAACAAAAATTATTTTAAGAACACAAAAAAATGTGTTTGGGTCTCACAATAATTTGAGTAAAACGATCCCCTGTTTTTAGGATTCCGTACCCAAAGGGTAAAAACGGGACCCTATTACTAAGACTTCGATGTCCGTCTGTCTGACTATCACCGTGCTGTATCTCATGAACGGTGATAGCTAGGCAGCTGAAATTTTCACAGATGATGTATTTCTGTTGCCGCTATAACAACAAATCAAAAATAGAAAAAAAAAATATTTAAGGGGGCTCCCATACACCAAACGTCATTTTTAGGAGTTTTTTGGTCGCTAGCAAGAGGAATGGGGCTTCCATACGGTACAGAACCCTTCGTGCGTGAGTCCGACTCGCACTTGGCCGATTTTTTTAAAAGACTTATTTCTACAACCTCATTCATTAAAAAACCGCAAAAAAAACTGTTAACATCGTCGAGTCAGCTAAACGCATAAACATCGTCTAATCCAAAACTTGCGACGCATAGTGCGCACGCGCAGTCTGGCCCAATTCACAGCAGATAAGATTATCTCAAATCTTTGGACGAACACCCATTGAGATATTTAGGACGCTGCTGTACAGGGTTATTCAGTAAGGGCCTACTAAGCTGAAAGGAGAGCTACTATTCTTTTTTGGAAAAATTGGTAATTCGCCTTCCATCGTGTACAAAATTCGAATATTTCGCTCGAATTGTTTAAATTATTCTTGATTTTTCAAAAAACGGCTTAACCGATTTCCGTTAAATTTCAATGGGACCACCTCGGGAATATACCCTTTCGATTTTTTTTATTCGGTTCACAATTGGCGAAATTATCGATGAACATACACAAAAAAAAAATACATACAGACGAACATAGAAGTAGTAGGGATTCGAGATTTCTGGCTCACGACAAAATTTGTTCTACTACTTCTAGCTCACCCCTAAAAATCAAGGTCGGTAAACTTCGTCGCCTAAAAAAAAAAAAAAAAAAGTTTGGTGTCTTTTTAGGGGTTTTCGGGGATGCCTGATCGATTGCTGCAATCTGTTTTTTGATATCTCTTCAGGATCGCAAGATAGGTTTCTCTAGTAAGCCCGTTGTCATTCATCCATTGTTCGAACGCTTGCAACCTTTTATAAGGGTTTCTATTGTATTGCGTGCTCGGTGTTCTATTGTTATACGGCGCTCGGAGTTCTATTGTTATGTTTGCATTCTTCTTACTTTTAGATTTTCCGTTGCAACACCTCTCATACGTGTGGTCTAATAATATTTGAGAGGTACATAGGTGGAGGAAAATTCACCTACTACTTTACTTCTCACAACTTGTTGTGACCTGAATACAAAAAAAAAAAAAAACCTCTAACCTAACCCAACCTAAGGACTAAAAAAAAATAAACATCTAACCTAACCTAACCCAACCTAAGGACTAAAAATATAAACATCTAACCTAACCCAACCTAAGGACTAAAATATAAACATCTTTTTTTTTTTTTTTTTTTAGCCAGGGGAAATCTTTTATAGATACCACCACACCTCGTGGGCAGGCGGGTGGTTATGTGGGAGTCCTGCCGACTGGACAGTATACCCACCAAAACCCCTGGGTGTTCCACCACTGCGCCTGGTGTCGGGGCTACGGGCACGCTTGCGCACTCCTCCGCGGCACCCGACAGCGCTGGCCCAACTCGGGCCTCACCACGGAGCTTCGGCTCCCGCCAGAATGACGATGTGCCGAACACCAGACACATCGTCATCCACCACCTGGGACCAACCAGCACTGGGCGTCAGACAGCACCCGTATCCGACAGCCCTGGTCCCAATGCAACGGGTCAATTAAAGTGGCCCCGCGCCTGCCACTACGGCTGCAGAGGATAGGGAGAACGGCCGTCGCGATACCGACACTCCTCTTCCCCTGCAGCCCCACCGCCTCCGCCAACACGTTGGCGGCACCCGTTAGGGCCGCTGGCAGGACGGATAGGCAGCGGCCTTCTCGCCGCCCGTCCATCCCGTCGCCGCCCCCGCCTCGATGGGCTCGGCCGCGGCATCGCGACAAGCGCGACACCGCAGTCCACCTCAGTCGGCAAGCCGACCTACTGGCCAGCCTCCGCACGGGCTTGTCTGGGCCCAAGACCCGGAGAGGCCGGCCCCACCTCGGGTTCCTCTTCGTTCACCAGGCTGGGAAGACCTGGCTACTAAGCCCCCCCCGCCACGACAAGGCGGAAACCCACTCGGGGGGGAAAAAAAAAAAAAAAAAAAAAAAAAAAAATATAAACATCTAACCTAACCTAACCCAACCTAAGGACTAAAATATAAACATCTAACCTAACCTAACCCAACCTAACTAAGGACTAAAAATATAAATATCTATAACTCTAAAATACTACTTTACTTGTCACGACTTGTTGTGACCTATTTGTTAGTCTACAAAATAAAAAACCTTTCTCATTCGCCACACTTTATTTGAAATAGCTTTTAAACAATTCATACACTAATACATCATTCGAAATAGTATCACTTTTCTGAAATAAATTTACCAAATCTAACATAGTATTACCATGGAATTTACAGAACAAATATACCAAGCAGTATTCTCCACATACAGAAGTCCAATCATTTTGTACCCTTTCGGTATTGAAATTCCATACCCTACAATTTCTATCCAGAAAAGTCCTGTGGTTAGCCGTGGGCGCCCGACCAAAGGAATCAAAATATTGACCTACGTTGTCTTTGTCTATGTGAATAGCTACCCAGTGTGAGCCTGGCTTTGAGTCTGGATCTAAATTGCTCACTAAATACGATGGCGTTTCGATATGTATCGGTAATCTGTTCGCTGCATACACGTTTTTTTCTAGGGTCGGGTGAATTTGACGTAAATATTTCATTATCTCTAATGTATTCATACTTGTGAAGATTGCTTACTAATGACAAATTTTATAACATGGTCTTTGTATTTAAGAAAAAACAAAAAGATGTAAGGTATTATGACAATTTATTTTTCGTATACATTGCACTCTTATAACTAGATTACAAACTAAATACAATTTCATCTTAGCTACTGTAGTCAACAATTACATTCCTATTTTTATCGATCTCAATTACATTATCAAACTCGGCATAAACAATACAGTTGATAGTTTGACTAAGAGAAGATTCACAATGTTATTGTTAAAAGTATAATCTTATTACTTTATTAAATATTTCTCGGCAGATAGGACATTGATTTTTTAAAGAAAATAAACATTTTGAACAGCATGTATGGCCGCAGGGTATGAATGAAATTGACACTTCTTCAAATAAACAAATCTTACAAGTCATGTTTTTGTAATTACTCTTATTGATATCATTGATATCAAGACTCTCAAATTGATGCAGACCATTGTTAATTTTATCGTTTTGATTACTTTTTTTGCTGTCTGTATTAATAATATTTTGTATGTATTTCTCGCCTTTTACTAATAACACATATGAACAATCATGGAAAAAACGGGCGTGTTCTTCCCAAGGAAGATCTCCAATCATCCAATCTTTCATACCCCCGGCACAAAAAAAACACCGCACCCAATCACTTTTTCCAGTATAAAAAAATCCTGCTTCAGCCATGTCTTTAGGTATCTGCCATAATCCTTTCGGCCAAGAGTCAAAACTTCGCAAACGTGATGATTCACTGGAATAACGATGATAAGCAGGTTGTTTGAGCTCCATTTTTAAATATTAAATAATAAAAATCAAATATTAGATATTGAAAACAACGTGCTTCTTGTGGAGTCCTTTCAGAGGAATGGTAAGGACTTCATCTAAAAAAACGTATTAACATCAGCTCTGTTCATCTGGTTGCATTCCTTTTTGTAAAAAAGGTATTGTTAATTGATGGTGGTTTACTCCAGGTATCGATAAATACTAGTCAAAACACGTTCAGTTCTTTTCCCACGTACTGTCACCATCAATATATTCTATGTAAGGATTTCATCTAAAAAATGTATTAACATCAGCTCTATTCATCTGGTTGCATTCCTTTTTTGTAAAAAAAAGGTATTGTTAGTTGATGGTGGTTTACTGCAGGTATCGATAAATACTAGTCAAAACAAGTTCAGTTCTTTTTCTCAAGTACTGTCACCATCAATATAGAATGTAAAAAGAAAAAATGTCAAAAGGATGTCTAAACGGTGGCGTGCCCATCATTATATCTGTAATTTGTTATCGATTCATCTTTGTGCATCCCTTTGTAGCAAAAAAAAGGGATTGTTAATGGTGGTTTTACGCCAGGTGTTGAAAATACAAGTCAAAACATGTTGAATCCTTTGTCACATTGCAGACAAAGAGTTGGCTACCTATATAAACTCGGACTTGAGGTAAAGCTTTTACAGTTTCGTGGGAACATTCTTACAGTGAACAGTGAGTTATTATCTGTATTATTATAACGTGCTATTGTTGTGTTGTGAATCCAAATTCTACAGAATGGAGGTAAGAAATAGGTACTTAGATCACTAATCATTGCGTTTGAACTTTTTGTAAAACTTTTTTGGGCATATTTTGATTTATGTTTCTGAATACTTTATTTTATATTTTATAATTGTTATTTTGATTATGTGCTCACATTTAATCACACATTACCTGATGTTAAACAATGACATAATTTTAGATGGATGAGGCTTACTAAGAAATAACTTGCTTACTCTAAAGATTTGAAAAACATGCGTGTCTGTTACAAATATGTCAACAACTTATCATAAATTCTGGTTGTTTCAGAACATATTTGAAGAAAATACATACAAACAGTATTACTATCAACCTACACTATCAGATGAAGATACAACTGATAACTTAATAATTAAAAACCAATCACCAAAAAGAAAACGACAGGATGAACTAAATATTGATGAATTATTTAATTGCACTAAAAATAAAACTAAGAAGCAGTGCTCATCAGTGTCCAGGACTCAAACCAATGGAGGTGTAGCATACATGACAACAAATTCAGATGATACATTGGCTTCAACGTACTTACTAAAAATTGAACTCTATGATTTGAAAAAAATCGCAAAAATACCCAGCTCACAACATTGGAAACATGCACAAACACGAGTAAAATATTATTTAAACGAGACAAATCAAAATTTTGTTACTATAAAAAATACAATTTACAATATCACTAAAGAAATTTCAATGACAGATACTTGCAAAAAAATGTCTTTTGATAATAGCGATATTTGATAACAAAGAGATTGCTCACTCAATTTTAATTCTAAGGCTGTAGTTTTTTTTTTCATTTTTGTGGATAGTTCAGTAGATATTTTTTTTTATACGAATACAATAGATTTGTACCTGACTGTAAGTGTATAAGTAGTCTCTGGAAGTTGGAAGTAGGCATCATTTCTGGTGTGAGCTTGTTGGCATCAATTTGTTGTCTTACCTAATAAACAAAATGAATTTCGAAAGCAGTATTACATGTGAAGAAATTAATTTTATAGAAATCTGCACAAAGGTGGAAGAAACTCTGATTTTTGACCCACAATTTGATGACGACCTCGTTCAAATTTGTGTTGCAGTCGAAAACAGTGAAATGTGAGTATGACTGTTGTACGTTTTACTAACTTTTTCTTTCCTTTTTGTTAGTTTTAGTAACTTTTTCAAAGTATTTCCTATTACTAATATTTGTTTTTGTTACAGTCAACGATCATCATCATCATCATCGTCACATCCCGTTCAAACAGGGCGAGGAAGACTCTCAATGAAACGTTGTGCTGATGCAGATATTAACAGCAGTGCTACCAAGATACCATGTAATGAAGAAACGTCCACTTCTAGTGATAAGGTAAAGTGTGATGTATGTAATGTATTAGTTAGTAAAAGGTATTTCGGAAACCATGTTAAGACCAATGTGCATAAAAACAATATATTGAAGTCTCATAGTTCTTTGGCGAACGTGTCAGTCTTAGAATCAGCATTCGGTCAACGTATCATTTCATATAAAGTAAAGAGTAAAGATCAAACCAATCTAATTTTTCAAACACCGGAATCATTTTTAGAATCAATCAAAAGTGATTTATTTTTTTTGATCAATGAATCAATCAAACAACATACAACCGTGAAAATAAATTGTGTTCTACATGCAGATTTTGTGCAGGAATCTAAAAACATATTTAACTCATTTGATTTTCAAACGAATAATTTTATAATATCACAAGCTGACGATTTAAATATTTTTATAACAACATTACGCAACTCATTAGCTAATAAAATAAGTACATTTGAGAAAAAAGATAGCGGATGGAGTTTGACTAAAATTGATCAAATTGAACTCAACATAAATAAATTTAGTCCTCTACGTGGCACTTCCTACATTGAGCTACCCAAAGATATAAAAGATAAAAAAGCAGTTGTAAACGTGAAAAATTCTGATAACTCCTGTTTTAAATGGGCATTACTCTCTGCTTTGTATCCAGTCAACAAAAACTCAGAACGGACATCATCTTACAGTGTCCATTCAAATAAACTTAAATTGGACGGGGTGTCATTTCCAGTTAAATTGAGTGATATATCTAAAGTAGAGAAACAAAATAATTTAAGCATTAATGTTTTTGGGTTAGAGTTTGATAGCAAAACGAAAAAACATAGCGTCGTAGGTCCACTCTATTTTACGAAAAGTCGTCAAAGTACACATGTCAATCTGTTGTATATTCAAAACGGAATAAACGGTCACTACTGTTGTATAAAAAACTTGTCAAGGTTAGTTAGTAAGCAAATATCTAACAGAAATGGTGCAGTACATATTTGTGATGGGTGCTTAGTTAGTTTTACTACAAAAGAAAGACTAACAAACCATCAACAACACGATTGTTCTCATATCACTGCAAAACTACCTAATAATGAGAAAACATTAAAAAATTGGTTTGGTCAACCAGTATCAAACGATGAATTACAATTTGATAACTTTCAGAAAACAATCAAAATTCCTTTTGTTGTATATGCAGATTTCGAAGCGTTTTTAAAACCTATACAAACCTGTGTTAATGACCCATCAAAACCATACACAAATAATGTTCAGAAGCATGAACCCTACAGTTTCGGATATTATATTAAGTGTTCATATGATGACCAATTATCAAAGCATGAATGCTACAGTGGTCCTAATTGTGCGCAAGTGTTTATGGAGCGTTTACAGGTTGATTTAAAAGAAATTTGTCGTAAAAATTGTTTTCAAGTGACCCCCAAGACACTTTCTGTTATTGATAATGATAAAATAGCTAACGCAAAAACATGTCACATTTGTGATAACAACTTAGATGGAGAAAAAGTTTTTGATTTCGATTGGCAAACTGGTAATTTTAGAGGTGTTGCACATGAAGTATGTGAAAAACAGTTTCGTGCTCCACGCCACATCCCAGTATTCCTACATAATCTTTCTAATTACGATGCACATTTCATAGTTCATGCACTCAATTTAGTTGATGGGGATATCGATTTAATCCCTCAAAATAAAGAAAAATATATTTCATTTTCAAAACAATTAACAATTAACAACCAAAAAGTCAATCTGCGATTCCTTGATTCTTTCAAATTTTTATCATGCAGTCTCGACCAGTTATCTAAAAACTTAAAAGACGAAGAATTTCATGAACTAAAAAAAACATTCCCTGATACAAACGACTTTAACCGACTTAGAAAGAAAGGAATTTACCCATATGAACATATGACATCGTACGAGTCTCTTGAATCAACCTCTTTACCAATTAAAGCTCAGTTTTATAGTTCTCTTACTAATACTTTTATTTCTGACGAGGACTATAGCCATGCACAAGATGTCTGGCAACACTTTGCTTGTCAAAACATGTTAGACTATTCTAATTTGTATCTGAAAACTGATGTTTTATTGTTATGTAACATTTTTGAAAACTTTAGAGAATTATGTCTCAAAACCTATGGTTTAGATCCTGCTCACTATTATACTGCTCCAGGTCTAAGCTGGGATGCAATGTTAAAACTAACAAAAATAAAGTTGGAACTACTAACAGATATTGACCAAATTGCTTTTATCAAGGCCGGGATCCGCGGTGGTGTTTCTCAGTGCAGTAATAGGCATGCGAAAGCTAATAATAAATATTTGGATGAGTTTGACGAAAACTTGCCTTCGTCGTATTTGGCGTATTTCGATGCAAATAATCTTTATGGTTGGGCCATGTCTCAGTACATGCCTGAAGGAGGTTTTGAATGGGTAAGTCCAGAGACAAATTATGAAGTTTCTGACACATCAGGATATGGTTTCATATTGGAAGTCGATTTGGAGTATCCAAAGGAACTTCATGATTTGCACTCAGACTTGCCATTGTGTCCAGAAAAAATATGTGCAGGTGAATCAAATGAAAAAAAATTGATACCAAATTTAAAAAACAAACAAAAATACATAATACATTATCGTAATCTTAAACAGTCCTTAAAATTGGGCTTAAAATTAACAAAAATACATAGAATTTTAAAGTTTAGACAAAGTCCGTGGTTAAAACAATATATAGATGTAAACACTTCTCTTAGAACCAAAGCCGTTTCAGATTTTGAAAAAGACTTCTTCAAATTAATGAATAATTCCGTTTTCGGTAAAACCATGGAAAATGTAGAGAAACGGGTAAATGTTAAATTATTAACACACTGGGAAAACCGCGGAAAAAGTTTAGGAGTGCAGGATTTTATTGCAAAGCCTGAGTTTAGTAGCCTTTCAATTTTCTCAGAAAATTTAGTTGCGGTACAGTTACAAAAAACAAAAGTTCGATATGATAAACCAATTTATTTAGGTTTTTCAATTTTAGATATATCTAAAATTTTAATGTTTGAATTCCACTATGATTATATTCTAAACAAGTTTAAAGGTCACAGTAAATTATTATACACCGATACGGACAGTCTAATATACCAAATTTTCACCAACGACTTTTATAAAGATATAGAGACTGATTTAGATTCTCGATTTGACACATCTGATTATCCATCTAATAATAAATTCAATTATCCCCAGATAAATAAAAAAAGACTAGGTTTTTTCAAAGATGAAAATAATGGTAAAATCGTCAAAGAATTTGTGGGACTTCGATCAAAAATGTATGCAATCCAAACTGAAAATAGTACAACAACAAAAGCTAAAGGTGTAAATAAATGTGTCACGAAAAGGATGACCATGGAGAATTATAAGTCATGTCTTTTTAGTAAAAATGTTATGTATGATAGTATGCATCGATTTAGATCAATAAAACATACAATATTTACACAAAAAATCAACAAAGTATGTTTATCTTATAATGACACGAAAAGGTTCATTTTACCTAACAATGTTGACACATTAGCATGGGGGCATTATAAGATAAGTCAAATTATGTAAAACATTGACGATGTAAATATTTTTTGTATAACTTAATGTAAATAATGTAATTAAGATAAAGTAATTTTTTAATTGTAATTTTATTTTTGTGTAATCTTATGTAAATAATGTAATTAAGATAAAGTAATTTTTAATTGTAAATATTTCTTTTTGTATAATCTAATGTAATTAAGATAAAGTAATTTATAATTGTATTTGTAGGAGATTGTAAGATGTCTTTAGAAATAGTTATACTTAATCGTTTTTTTTTTTTGTATAAAACACATTGTGTGTGTGTGTGTGTGTGTGTGTGTGTGTATATATGTACCTATTTTAGAATTTTGAAATATAATGGATGTAGCTTATAAAATTGTCTTTATTTACTAATCATCCTCTTAAGTGTTTACATGTGTTAGGATGTATCACTTTGTTCACCCATTCACTGCTATAGTAGCTGGTCCTAGTGGCTGTGGTAAATCAAATTTTGTTACAAATTTTATTAAATATGCTAGAGATGTCTGTAACACAAGTTTTAATCAAATAACTTGGTGTTTTGATGAAATGCAACCACTGTACAACCTAAAAAATATTAATTATTATCAGGGTATCCCTGACCTTAGTATGTTTGATGGTAAAGAGCCAAACCTTATCATAATTGATGATCTTATGAGAGAATCAGATGGTCGAATAGTAGATATCTTTACTAAAGGTAGTCATCATAGAAACTTAAGTGTTTTTTACATAACACAAAACCTATTTCATCAAGGAAAAGGACAGAGAGATATTTCATTGAATTCTAGTTACATTATTTATTTCAAAAACCCACGTGATAAAACACAAATCAAGCATCTGACTCGTCAAGTTTCACCAGAAAATCCAAAATACATTGAAGATGCTTATAGAGATGCAACCAAAGAAGCACATGGCTATTTAATGATCGATCTAAAACAAAGCACAAGTGACATATGTCGCATTAAAACAAATATTTTTCCATCTGATGGACATTGTCAAGTTTACATACCATCGAAAGGGTTTAAATATGCTAAGGACCAGCAAATATCAATCATTTACAAATAATGTTGCGGAGTCTCCACACGCATAAGGACTTACTGTCAGCACTTCATAAACTAAAACCAAAATATAGGACAGCTCTTTTAAAATCTTGTGATAAAGAAGAAATTAATTGTATTTGTGAGTGCATCCACAACGTTCTGCAAGGTAAAGTTCCAATTGAACATAAATATAAAAAAAATTAAAAAAATACAAATCAGTACTTCGCAAGTTAGTAAGGAAAGGGGTGAATAAAGTAAGAAAAACTATTATCATACAAAAAGGTGGTGCATTTTTACCAATAATTTTAGGTTCAATTTTGAGTGCATTAATTGGTTCCATTTGAAATTAAAAATGGAGCATGCCAAAAAGATGGTGCTTATTGAACCTAGTCTAATAGAAAAGTTGAATCAGCATAACAATTCTGATAATCCTACGTCTAGATTAGATACTGAAATGAAAAACATCTTAAACAGCAACATTGATGACAGAAAAAAAATGATTTTATACTTGCAAATATTGCAAAGATATCTACACTTTCTACACTTTAATGAAGAAAATCGACGACCTGTTGAGCTACCTATAATATCTCAAAATGAAGATTTAATTGAAACAAATATAAAAGAAGAAAATAAAATTAATGATCCAGTCTCAACTCAAACATTGAACGAGGAAGGCTCTCTATATACAAAAAGGGAAATTCTGAGCCATATACCTAAAACCTATTCTAAAAAAGGCGAATCATTACTGAATTTGATTTCATTAAGTAAAAATAAAATCCATTGGAATAACGATGGTATTGTAGTCATAGATAACAAAAGAATTCCAGGAAGCAATATTGTAGATTTGATAAATGATTTGCTTCGACCACTTAAGAATAATGATCCTATAGGTTGGGAAACATTTTCAAAGGCGTTGAAGGAAATTAAAACACCACTTACTTACTTAGGTAATCCGAAACGGGTTGAATATATAAATAAGCTTATATTAAAAGATATTGGAGAGGTCTCAACCGATGAAGAATTTTCTACTCCTACCGAATACACGAATAAAGCTCGTAAGAATATTCGCAGGAAACTTGACTGGGAGAAATGGACTCCATATTAAATGATAGTGGTATGGACCCTTTAGAACGTATTAATGAAATTTATTATGATGCTTCACATCCGGCTGGTTATAGCAGCATAGAAAAGTTAACAAAAGAAATGAAAGGTAAAATGACTAAAACTGATGTAAAAAAATGGTTGCAGTCACAAGAAACATACACACTGCATAAACCTGTCCGTAAAAAGATTCCTAGGAACAAATACATTTTATCTAATTTGAATGAACTCTGGCAAGCTGATTTAAGTGACATGAGAACTTATTCCAAGTATAATGATGGTTTTAACTACATTCTCTGTGTTATAGATGTATTTTCAAAATATGCTTATGCTAGACAAATGAAAAACAAAAATTCTGAAACAATTAAAAAGTGTTTTGAAAGTATATTTAATGAGGCTAATGCTACTCCTACGCACATACAATCCGACAAAGGCGGTGAATTTGTTTCAAAAGATGTGCAAAGATATTTCAAAAGTAAAAACATTAATTATTATACTACAAATAATCCTGATATTAAAGCAAGTATTGTAGAAAGATTTCAAAGAACCCTTAAAATGAAAATGTGGCGATACTTTACTCATGGAAATACTTATAAGTACATTGATATTTTACAAGATTTATTACATGCTTATAACCATGGTTATCACTCTAGTATAAAGATGTGTCCAAGTGAAGTTAGCTCGAGCAATATAATGACTGTTTGGAATAACTTATACGGTAAGGAGACAAATACAAAAAAAAATAGTATTTCACCGCCAAAATTCCACATAGGAGACCATGTAAGAATCACTAAATATAAACACATATTTCAAAAAGGATACGAATCTAACTGGAGTGATGAAATATTCATCATATCATCAGTAATAGACAGATCACCATGGGTGGTCTACACACTAAAAGATTTACGAGATGAACCAATAGTAGGAACATTTTATGAAAAAGAACTACAAAAGGTAACATACGACCCCACTTTAAGTTACAAAATAGATAAAATCGTTCGTTCTCGTCGATCAGGCAACAGAAAAGAAGTGTTAGTCAAGTGGAAAGGTTACCCAGATAAGTTTAATAGCTGGATTTTATCATCTAGTTTAAATAAAATATGATGAAAGAAATTTTTTATTTAACATTGCCCAGCAACAGTTCTATGGAGTATTTTCCAGACAACAAAACAACTCGTTTTTCAACGAAACTACCAAAACCCATAATACTTGAAGGAATGTGGTGTGTCGGTGTCGTTGAGTTTCAATATCCGTGTACAATGTTTACTGTACAAGAACATGAAAATGTTGTTTACGTTACTAAATCAATGCAAATGCCTCATGAAACAAAACCTTCCATGGTGTACTACAAAACCCATATCCCAGCTACAAACTATGACAGTATTAATCATATTTTAACAGCATTAAATAGCATAAAGGAAAGTGTAAAATTTCGTTATGATGAAGTATCAAAATTTGTGAATGCAGCGGTTATGGACCGAACTATACAATCATTAACATTATCACCTCAGCTAAGTCTTCAGCTTGGATTCGATCCAAATAGAAATCTTGTAGAGAAAGGTCTGGGAAAATGTCCAGCTAATTTGCATTTAGGCTTACCTTCTCAATTGTTTGTGTACTGTGATATAATTGAACCACAAATAGTTGGAGATGTTATGACTCCATTGCTGAGAATAATACCGTTAGATCCTTCGAAGTATATTTATGGAGCTAATAAAATGCATGTATTTTCACCACCTCACTATTTACCTGTAATGCGGAGGGAGTTTGACACCATTGAAATAGATATAAGATTAAACACTGGACAAAAAGTACCATTCCAGTTTGGAACAGTGTGTGTTAAGCTCCATTTTAGAAAAATAAAGTACTAAAATGCACTCTCAAGGTAACAGGATAACTTGTCCATATGAACATTATTATTCACAACAAGCTGGATCGGGTATTGGAGTAATTTACAAAGGATCCCCCTATCAGCGTGGAAGTGGAATTGGTAGCTTTTTAGGGGGATTGTTTAGATCAGTTTTACCATTACTTTCTAGTGGGGCTCGAGTAATTGGTAAAGAGGCTTTAAATGCCGGTGTAGGCCTCTTATCTGATATGGTTGGTTCACGGCCTCTGGAAGAGTCGGTTAAATCTCGCCTTAAAGAGGCAAGTTCAAACTTGAAAAGAAAAGCCGATGATAAGATTGACCGTATAAACATGAGTGGCTCAGGATATATAACAAAGACCAAACGTCGGTCTTCATTCATTTCACCATCAACCGTGAAGCTGAAAGCTATTAAGAAAGTGAAATTGGGCGGTAAAAATATTAAAGATATATTTTCTTGAAATATTTTGATAATGTCTTTTTTACACAGTCATTCATGTGAGTGCATAAAGTCAGAATTAGATTTATTTGCTTTACCGACCACACAAACAAGTATAGAGGGTGGATCGTGGATACATTACAACCCAATTTCATCTCTCGCTGATGATGGACCTATAGAATTTCAAGTACCAGGAGCAGGTGATGACTACATAGATCTATCACATACGTTGATACATATAAAAGCAAAAATTCTGAATCAGGACTCATCCAAATTGTCTGCATCAGCAGTAGTGGCTCCAATTAATAACTGGATGCATTCTCTTTTTAGCCAGCTTGATGTTTATTTGAATCAAAAACTAATATCACCCCCGAACAATACATATGCATATCGTGCATACATAGAAACTCTCTTGAATTATGCCCCTGCAGCTAAAGACTCTCATCTGAGCTGCGGTCTTTGGTATGAGGACACAGCTGGAAAGATGGATTTATCTGATGGCAGTAATACAGGGTTCACAAAGCGGCAAGAATATGCAGCTGAAAGTAAAGAAATAGAAATGATTGGACATTTGCATGGTGATTTATTCAATCAAGAAAAATTTCTACTAAACGGTGTCGATGTGTCTGTAAAATTAGTTCGTTCCAGAGAAACCTTTAACTTAATGGCTGCAACTAACGATTTAAAGTTAAAGGTACAAATTGTAGATGCAACTCTCATTGTCCGTAGAGCTCGAATTAATCCGTCAGTGTTACTAGCTCATCAAAAAGTATTATCATCAACTACCGCTAAATATCCCATTACTCGAACCGAAGTTAAAGTTTTAACGATAGCAGCGGGAGTTCAGGGAAAAACTCTCGATAACATTTTTCTTGGTCAAGTACCAAAAAGATGTGTAGTGGGGTTTGTTAACAACACAGCATTCAATGGTAGCCTCACAAAAAATCCCTTTAATTTTGAGAACTACGATATGAGTTCATTTTGTTTATATATCGATGGTCGACAAATACCTTCGAAAGCGTTGCAACCATCATTCGAGAACAATATTTTCACTGCACCCTATCATACACTATTCTCAGGAACGGGCATACATTTTCTTAACGAAGGCAATGGTATATCTAGGGAAAAGTATGCTAAAGGTTACTGTCTTCTAGCTTTTGATTTAACTCCTGATTTATCAGCCAACTCTTCAAGTCATTGGATCTGAACATCTGATAAGAAATGGAAGCGTGAGATTGGAAGTTCGTTTTGAATCTTCTCTTAGTCAAACTATCAACTGTATTGTTTATGCCGAGTTTGATAATGTAATTGAGATCGATAAAAATAGGAATGTAATTGTTGACTACAGTAGCTAAGATGAAATTGTATTTAGTTTGTAATCTAGTTATAAGAGTGCAATGTATTCGAAAAATAAATTGTCATAATACCTTACATCTTTTTGTTTTTTCTTAAATACAAAGACCATGTTATAAAATTTGTCATTAGTAAGCAATCTTCACAAGTATGAATACATTAGAGATAATGAAATATTTACGTCAAATTCACCCGACCCTAGAAAAAAACGTGTATGCAGCGAACAGATTACCGATACATATCGAAACGCCATCGTATTTAGTGAGCAATTTAGATCCAGACTCAAAGCCAGGCTCACACTGGGTAGCTATTCACATAGACAAAGACAACGTAGGTCAATATTTTGATTCCTTTGGTCGGGCGCCCACGGCTAACCACAGGACTTTTCTGGATAGAAATTGTAGGGTATGGAATTTCAATACCGAAAGGGTACAAAATGATTGGACTTCTGTATGTGGAGAATACTGCTTGGTATATTTGTTCTGTAAATTCCATGGTAATACTATGTTAGATTTGGTAAATTTATTTCAGAAAAGTGATACTATTTCGAATGATGTATTAGTGTATGAATTGTTTAAAAGCTATTTCAAATAAAGTGTGGCGAATGAGAAAGGTTTTTTATTTTGTTGACTAACAAATAGGTCACAACAACAAGTCGTGACAAGTAAAGTAGTATTTTAGAGTTATAGATATTTATATTTTTAGTCCTTAGTTAGGTTGGGTTAGGTTAGATGTTTATATTTTAGTCCTTAGGTTGGGTTAGGTTAGGTTAGATGTTTATATTTTTAGTCCTTAGTTAGGTTGGGTTAGGTTAGATGTTTATAATTTAGTCCTTAGGTTGGGTTAGGTTAGATGTTTTTTAGTCCTTAGGTTAGGTTAGGTTAGATGTTTATATTTTTAATCCTTCGGTTGGGTTAGATTAGATTTTTATATTTTTAATCCTTAGTTAGGTTGGGTTAGGTTAGGTTAGAGGTTTTTTTTTTTTTGTATACAGGTCACAACAAGTTGTGAGAAGTAAAGTAGTGGGTGAATTTTCCTCCACCTATGTACCTCTCAAATATTATTAGACCACACGTATGAGAGGTGTTGCAACGGAAAATCTAAAAGTAAGAAGAATGCAAACATAACAATAGAACTCCGAGCGCCGTATAACAATAGAACACCGAGCACGCAATACAATAGAAACCCTTATAAAAGGTTGCAAGCGTTCGAACAATGGATGAATGACAACGGGCTTACTAGAGAAACCTATCTTGCGATCCTGAAGAGATATCAAAAAACAGATTGCAGCAATCGATCAGGCATCCCCGAAAACCCCTAAAAAGACACCAAACTTTTTTTTTTTTTTTTTTAGGCGACGAAGTTTACCGACCTTGATTTTTAGGGGTGAGCTAGAAGTAGTAGAACAAATTTTGTCGTGAGCCAGAAATCTCGAATCCCTACTACTCATAGAACCTCCTCCTTTTTGGAAGTCGGTTAAAAATAAATGAATATCAAATGGTCCCTTCCAATCTTTTGACTTTGCTGCGCCTGTGCGGGGTTCATACGCAACATTGTACCGAAAATTATATTAAACACCATATACTTGTATGGAAGCAGAATAAATAAATTATGAATTAAGAGGCTGATTTAGACTATCATTATTTTCACATAGAACCTGGAATTCAAGAAACAATAACTAATATTCAAAAATTTGTCGGTTCGAGTTGCAATTTTGTATGAGACAACTGATCTCCAATTCTGGGGCCAAAATGATAGTCGCTCTTAAGACCTAATTTGAAAGGCGCCATCGTAAATTTAATAGCATCGTAAAATAGTGTTCTCTCTATCAAATGCATTTAGTGAAAAAGAAACAGGGCTACTCTAAACTGCTTCTATAATTACGATGGCGCCTCTAAAATTGGGCCTATCATGTCTGAATCACGCACTTTCGGCTTAGTTCATATATAAGCCGTGGTGGTCTAGTGGTAATGACACCCGCCTCACAATGGTGGGGTCGTGGGTTCAAATCCCGGCCCCGCACCAATTAATTATTAAACACCACTGGCTTTTCGGTGAAGGAAGACATCGTGAGGCAACCTGCATACGTCCGGAGAAGAAATTCGATGGCGTACTCGTATGTGAATCCACCAATCCGCACTGGGCCAGCGTGGTGGATATGGTCCAATTACCCTTCGTGGGTAGTCTTACGTCCTGCAGTGGACTATTAAAAAATCGGTTGACAGAATTGCCCCGCTGCACTATAACAGTGCAGAGCGGGACAATTCTGTCAACCGATCTCATTACTAAGGTGACACGTTCTTGAACCTGTCTCGTTTTCCTGACAGTTTTTAGCTGTCGGAACTGTCAGAAAAACGAGAGAGGTTCAAGAACGTATCACTTCCGTAAAGAGATCGGCTAACAGAATTGCCCCGCTGCGGGGCAATTCTTATATAAATATAGTAGTACCCTGTAGAAACTGCGATAATAATCCTCTGATTAAGTCATTAACTCTTGCTGGCGGCACTTTGTACAATCTAACATCGATTAGAACAACTTACAATGGCTGAGGCCTTAATTTTGTTGATGGTACATTTTTGATACGATTTTACTATGTACGTCATAGTGCAATCCGAGATACAAATAGTCCGTTCAAATTTCAACCTTATGGAACTCAACATAAAGTAGATAAGTCCATTGTAAGTTGATTTGACTTTTGCTGTAAATCAGAAAAACACTGCTGCTGGTTCTAATTTATTAAACTATGTGTAATTTAAAGTTTTATTGTTTAATAACCGTAGCGTGTCTATCCGAAATTAAGTTATTCGGATTTAAATAAGTTAATTTCGTGTTTGTACCATTTTGGTCCATTCGGGCAATTTTTGGTCGTAACAGTGCGCGATTACCTTTTTGCAGTAGTAAATGTTTTGAGTGCAAATTATTGCTAAGTTTCAAATAATTGGCCAAATGCGAGTTGGACTTGCGTACGAAGGGTTCCGTACCCTATGGGAACCCCTTTAGCCCCATTTCAAGCGTCTACCTGTTGCCGTTTTTAATATGGAGCAAAAAATGCCAAAAAAAATTACGTTTGTTGTATGGGAACCCCCCTTAAATATTTATTTTATTCTGTTTTTAGTATTTGTTGTTATAGCGGCAACAGAAATACATCATCTGTGAAAATTTCAGCTGCCTAGCTATCATGGTTCATGAGATACAGCCCGGTGACAGACAGACAGGCGGACATCGAAGTCTTAGTAATAGGGTCCCGTTTTTACCCTTTGGGTACGGAACCCTAAAAAGAAATACGTGTCTACAGCTATATTATACTAGTTTAATATCTAAAAATATGTTATCGTAATTTTAAAACAGGTTTTCATTTTTGCGCGAAATTACTATTACTTTTACCGTACCGACCACGGTATAAAAATATGAGAAGAGAAACATTTTTTTTAGGTTCGCTGAATATTTGGAAAGTTATTATGATCAGTTGAAAGAATAAATGAGCAGATATTTAATAATTCAGTAGTTAGTAAATTAATGAGACAGGTAAACATTTACAGAAGTATAAAAACTTCCTCAATGCAATGGCCTGCATCTGATACCATTTTGTTTCTAATCTGGAGGTCCTGGAGATCTATCTTTGTACTTCGAATGGCTTGGACACATGTATGTTACTTTGACAGACTGTATTGTATACTTCGAGCAAATATCTACAGAGCCACAGTCCCTAAGTAAAAGTAGTAAAAAATGTCCGACCGCCGTCATACATACCGACTTAGATATTTACATTAAATAATTCACAATGACACGTTTTATCGAATCTCGACGTTATGTCACCTAATTAGTGCTAGTAACTGAGCACTTTGGCATCGCGCGGCGTTGTAGTCGGCTTGCAATCGCCTTACGACTAATTAAAAAGTCTGCCCACTACGTAGCTTGAGTAGGGTTTTGGCTCGGACACTTTTTTTGCACGATTGTGACTCTATACATATTTGCTCGAAGATTGTATATGAAGAATCTCTATGTTGTCTATGGAAGTTGCGAATACTCCATACAAGTTCCGTAAACGACCAAACCGCACGAAGTTCAAAAATAGAGCCCCTGAGTTCGAATCTCAAGTCATTCGTACTTTTCTTGTAATTGTTTGTTTAGTACACGTTGCTTGAGACTCTTGAGAGTCAATGCTTAATGCCTTCCTCTCTAAACACGCAATAATAAATAAAGGGCAGAAGTTACATTGGCAAAAAGCATTTTGTACGCTTCGTTGCGGGCATTAAATGAACGCCACCATCCGTAGGGGAAACTGCCTAGTTGGTATTTTTCCCAGGACAATTGCATGTAAGGTGCCTAGATGAGGAATTATTATTTCCTGGACTCTTCTATATGCCTAGCGAACACAAAACTTTACATATGTAAGTACTCCGTAAGCAAGTGACATTTTAATTTTTAACCGACTTCCAAGACTGAGGTTCTATCTTCGTCTGTATTTTTGTTCATCGATATTTTCGCCAATTGTGAACCGATTTGAAAAGTTCTTTTTTAGTTCGAAAGGGTATACATACTCCAGAAGTGGTCAAATTTATTTGTTATCAAGATCGGCTTAGCCGTTTTTGAAAAATTAACAAAAATGTAAAAGTTCTATTCAACGATTCGAGCGCACTATTCAAATTTTGTACACGATTGAAGTCGGTTGTGCCATTTTTTGCGAAAAATAGTTATATACATAATATAAATATGCTATGCTTACTTCGTAAGTGAGCTAGACATAGGTACTGGAAAGGATATCTCCTTTCTTTTATTATTAGAAGTCGGAAATATAACATGCATAGGCGTTTAAAAAAATGCGCTTGTAATGTACGTAAAAGTACCCCTACCCCCTGATACCCCTGGCGTTAGTTTCTAACTTGTCTGAACATACTCGCAGCTAAACGGTTTGTTTTTTCAGTAATTCTCTGTATACAAATATTTTCAGATTCAGTATCTACTGAATAAGCATAAGCATTGCCATTCAGCGTGGCAATGCAGCCAGCATGCTGGGCACGCTGCCAACTGGCAGTGGGCTTGAGCATTTGGATTATCTTTAGACCTTCAAAGGTCTGAGGGTGATCCAATGCTTTTTGTGTAATAGTAGTGTAGTTTTGTTGTAGTTAATAAAGGCACTTTTGCCCGTTCTAAAAAAAAAAGTATCTACTCAGTACAACACTTAAATAAATACCTACTCGAGAGTGAGATAACATTTTCTTATCTTTGTTATATTCGTAACACGAGCTCAGTATAAATCCTGTTGTGAAACTAAACTGACGAATTCGCAAAACATGGTGAGCAAATAAATTAATAAATGTTTAACCCCTGACAAAACAGAGGGGTGTTATATTGGTAAGGAGGCTTTCCGGTTTTTTTTTCTAAGCTTTTATTTACTTTAACATGTCCCGTTGTCTGTAATCAAATCTTGATTAAATTTGATCCAATTCCAGGTTACCGATTGAGCTGAAATTTTGCATAAATGTGTAAATCGCGTGATAATGCAATATTATGATGACATGGTGCTTATCTGATGATGGAGCTGGAAGGTGGCCAAAGGAACTTAGCGATGAAACGACACAACCTCGTCGAGCTTGGGTTCATTTGAATGGTCTTGGGGAGTAGTTTGTCTTTCAATGGTAACCAGGGTCTGATGATGGAGCTGGAAGGTCGTCATAGGCACTCTGTAATGAAACTACGCAACCCTATCGAGTTTCGGCTCGTTTGATTCGTCTTGGCGAGTACAATTTCAGTGAAAACTTGTTTAAAAAATTTTTTTTTAAATAATTCTTATATATTATGACGTTTTTTGTATAGCCACTGTTTTTTACTGGTGGCCTAGTGGGAGAATGCTCGCTTGAAGCCGCTTGTTTCCGGCCGTTTTTTTCACCGGACAACGGACCTTTTTTATCGCCGGATTCGCGGTGATGTATGTTTTTTAATAAATTTGTTAACAATCCGTTTTTTGACAGTCCGTTAATACTTTTCTTAATATTTTCCAAGCACAAAACCCCAGATAAGTAAGGTAAACAAGACATAACTTATCTCGCTGGCGCCCTCAAATGTAAGCAATTTTCGCTTCCCATTTCACAAACGATATTACGGTCAAGAGGGACGTGGCCAATTGCTGTGACCGTTGTTTTTGTAGGGAAGTGTGATGTTTGCCGATGCTTATCATTACCATCTTCATCTGCTTATTGTAGGACACTACAGTCACATATATCATTCTGTGATGTCTTACATATTTTATCGGATTGCCCGCTTTGTCTACACTGCGCTTAATTACTTATCTTTGACTTCGAGAACACCATCAGGTTCTCGATCCACCTCGTCCATTACGTAGGTTCCCAGGTTGGTTTGTTGTAATTCTAACTTAAATTTTCCCGTTTTTCAATTTTTTCAAGCCCCTTTTTTCAACGCCATCTAACCTTGTCTGGGTCTTTGAAAGTCTTAAAACCCCATTAGGATGTACCTTCTAACGTCCATGTTGAGACCACCTATGGTCCTTCAGCTCTGTGTGCAAATGTGTTCAATCTACCAAACCAATTGTTTAATCATCATCAACAGCACAAGTCGTTATATATGTCCACTGCTGGTCATGTTTGGCCCATTCAATAAAACCTATCGGAAGCACTTTCCATCGTGCGTGTTTCATCCATCCATCAGCCGTAAGACGTCCACTGCTGGACATAGGCCTCCTCTATTCTATATATTCTACTGGAATGACTTCCAGTCTACCCGTGACCACGATCGATGCAACTCGGTCGAAACGTCGGGATGATGAGGTATTTATTTATCTCGTATTTTAGTGCGCGATTAGTCCCGTAGTACATAATAATGTGTTCAAATCGCGAAAGTTTAAAAACAACATAGGCCTCCTGTATATATTTCCAATAAGGCCGGTTGAAAGCGGCCTGCATCCAGCGCGGTCCTGCGATCTTTATTATATTGTCAGTCCAGCTAGTTGGTGGACGTACTGCGCTGCGCTTGCTGGTCCGTGATCTCCATTCGAGAACTTTACGGCTCCATCGGCCATCCGTTCTCCGAACTATGTGCCCTACCCACTGACATTTTAACTTTTTAATCCGCTGGGCTGTCAGTGCGTTGTTCATCTTAAATACAAATTAGTTTTTTTGCAATACTTGCCTACTGCTCAATACTAACATAAAATCTTCAGACTTACTGACTACTGCATCTTCCTGGGCAGGTCTTTGTTGGTAATTGGATTTCAGTGTATTGTGATATGACAAGTTGCAGCCGTCCCAGTTTTGAGCCATTGTGTAAGAGCGTTGCACTCGACATTCGACCCTGTTTAAACTCTGTACAAACATAATACACAATTTGAATATCATAATAATGTACCTACCGCAGGATCTCACTGAGTGCTAGCCGCAAATGTCCTGTTGGTAAATTGACAAGGCTTATGTAAATATCTTTCAATGTCACCAGATACACTCACAGTAGGTATATACCTAAGACATCTCATCCGTAGTCCTATTGGATAATGGTACAGTTGGAAGAAACTTGTATCTAGTAGATTCCAGAGTATAACTCTTATCCATCCATCCATCAGCCATAAGAAGTCCTCTGCTGGACATAGGCCTCCCCTATGGATATCCAATAAGACCGGTTAGAAGCGGCTTGCAACCAGCGCGAGCCTGCTGTCTTAATGAGGTCATCCGTCCACCTTGTGGGTGGACATCCTACGCTGCGCTTGCCATCGGTCATCAGTCCTCCGCACTATGTGCCCTGCCCACTGCCATTTCAACTAGCCAATCCGCTGGGCTATCTCGGTAACTTTGGTTCTTCTACGGATCTCCTCATTTCTGATTCGATCTCGCAGTTAGACTCCGAGCATAGCCCTCTCCATAGCTCGTTGGGCTACTTGCAGCTTACTAATAAGGTCCATAGTGAGAGACCACGTTTAACTCTTATGCTCCTCCTCATTCCACCTCAAAAATATAATAAGGGTGGAATCAGCGCTATACTAAATTTCATGTTCATATACAAGGTACACCATAGGCCCTAATATTGACCCTAGCGTAACTACCGTTATATAATTACGAGAATCCTTCATAGAAACTGCGTATTTATTTATACGAGTACTCGTATTCTTTTAACGTTATGATTGATTTTACTGTGTGCTTTTATTTTGTTTGCGGCAAAAACTACCAACTACTCAAATTCTTCAATAGCAACGTTTTCTTCAATAGCAATATTACTACTTAGTTCTTTTAACATTGAAACTAGTTGAAAAATCTTGATATTTTCTCCAAAACTTTTATCTATTGCAACGGTTTAAAGATTACATTTGATTAATAAACTACAATCACTAAAGCTGCCTCCTTACTCAGACACATCAAGCAAGGTACTTCTATACTTGCTCGATCAGATCGTGAATAACCACGTCCAATGGACAATAACGTAAACAGTTGTCAACATCACACACTATCTTTAGAAGAGGAAATCCGACACTTGGGGCTTTCCTTTTAGCTTTGCTTTTAGTAGAGTAAACATACACATTTGTTATATTAGCTCTCTATTGGCTATACAGAGTGACCAATTACCGGAACAGCTGGCCAAATACTGATGTAATCTACTGCCTTTTGCCATTATGCAGATTTACAGGTTTCACTTGTTGTAAGGATTCTATTACTAAACTTAATGTAATCTCTTCATATTTTCTATTCACATTTTCCATGTTCTACCAATTCTTTAATACGCACTGTAGTCTCCGATTTCAGAAGTCGTCTAATACCAAATGTGTATAATTCTAGAAAGAAATAGTAAACTTTACCGTTCCTGCCTGCCCAGGGTACTCTCCGTTCAGGATTTGTTGCCCATTAGATCTATTGAGTTTGTATTTGCGTCAATCATCTATATCTGGTATCCACAATGTGTCTTGATAACTAGGTATTCCTCTTAATGTTTATTGGTTTCTTCTGTTAGATTGTATTGTAGGGTTTGCTTTCCTATTTACTTACCTATGTCAGCATTCCTGTCCTATAAACTGCAAATAAGTTTAGTCTCTGAACACGCAACATTTCGTTTAAGATCTGAACCTTATTTAAACTTTATAGCGACTCAAACTTTAATATTTCAATATTATTCTGTAAGATATGATCATGATGTGATCATTTCCTACTTTCTTACTTTGTACTACTCAGTTTCTTGCCTTTTGAAAATGACTTTGTACAACATAATTATTTTTCGCAAAAAATGCCTAAACCGCCTGCCATCCTGTACTAAATTCGAATTATTCGTTAGAATTGTTTACATTATTGTTGATTTTTCAAAAATGGCTCAGCCGATTTCTGTAAAATTTAAATGGGACCATCTCGGGAAAATGCCATTTTGAACTAAAAAATAATTTTTCGATTCGATTCACAATTGGCGAAATTATCGATGTTCATCGTTTACAAAATTCGAATATTTCGCTCAAATTGCTTACGTTATTGTTGTTTTTTCAAAAACGGCTCAGCCGGTTTCTGTAAAATTTAAATGGGACCACCTCGAGAGTATATTCTTTCGAAGTAAAAAATATTTTTTTGATTCGGTTCACAATTGGCGAAATTATCGATAAAAATACACAAAAAAAGAAATACACACAGACGAACATAGAACTTCCTCCTTTTTGGAAGTCGGTTAAAAATTATGAAGTTACTAACGAATATTTACACAGTTTCGAGTTACAGCTATACAATACCTTCTTGGGATTGTCATTAAGAAATCCATATAGGTACTAATAGTAAGTGCTTGAAAACAGTATTCGTAACAAGGAATGGCTAAAGACTTAAGTCACTTGAGCGGTCTTGCAACTTTGTATAGCCGTTAAACAAGGAGGAAGTCGTAGGCGTAAAACATGTGGAAAATTTTATGACCACTGTGTCAAAATAAACTTTCGAGTTTAACTGTTAGAACTGCTAACTAGGCTCTGCCAACGATGAAGAAAGTTTTAAATATTTCAACTTATATTTTTGGAAAAATATGATCTTAACACTTAGTTGCTAATTTAAATTAAGTACAAATGTGGTTAGAAATTAGTACCTAATTACAATACCAAGAACAGTCAAAAACTGGAAAAAAGAATATAATAGTATGGACACTGCATTATTTAAAACGACGGGACACTTAAAACTAAAACTAAACTACTTACGCTACTTACAAATTAAATGTAAAGGTATGGTTTACTCGTATCTATAGCTAGCTTTTGCCCGCCGTTTATTCCGCATGATATTTTGACTTTTGTGTCATAGGAAAGTCAATTCGTTGCTCCATTGATCCGTGACAAGGCAAAAAATACACTTGGATTTATAAATTAATAAAGTACTAGCTACCAGCCCCGGCTTCGCACATGTGTATCATATACATACTATATACTCTTCAATCACTCTATCTGTAACAAACCGCATGAAAATCCGTTGCGTAGTTTTAAAGATATAAGCATACATAGGGACAGGACAGACAGCGGGAAGCGACGTGTGTAGTGAAGTAAGTACATAGTACCTAAGTATAGGTATACTCTTAGAAAGTATTGAATTGTAAAAAAGTCTATAAGTACATTTTAATTTATTGGACGCTACTCGATACACAAACCATGAATTTTTCAACTTTAAAACCTATACCGATCGTCTAAAACGAGAAAACCACAGACATAGTTAATAATGCATATATACGCTGATGTAATCACAAACATCTGCATATCGCATGCTGGGTCGGAATAACAACATGGTAAACGCAACATTGTCAACAAAAACTGACTCACGTGTGATTGTTACGTTGTAATTATGATACATTTACAATTATGATTGATTCCAATTAATTAACGGACTTTAGGGCTGACAGATACTCTTATTCCACCTATTCAGTAGCTTAAAGTATTCTGAATTGAAATCGTAATCATACCCATAACTTTGAGCAACTGTTTCTTTTCAGCATCAGCATTCGCAGTCTTCTTTATTCCACTGCAGGGTATATACTTGTATCTATCTCTTGCGGTGTCATTTATTCTCTTTGGTCTCTTTCTTTAAGGTCAACCATAAAATCCCGAAAAAGCGCTGTTTTTTCGGGATTCAGCGAAAAACATAAAAGTTTGCTTATGCTTTTATAATATAACGGGTGACATAATAAATAGATAAACGAAACGAAGGAAAAGCTTATGTAAAAGTTTAATTGCGTACTCACAATATTAGCAATCTAACAAATATGCAGTTAGAAATCTATAAATTGTATTGCTTTGTCCCTGTAATTTGTTATTTGTTTGTTAATTTGTTTGTATCCAGAAAGTACAATTGACTATTCCATCCCTGATAAAAAAGAGCATGTATTTTTCTATTATTATAATATTCTTTAGCTACAATACTGGCCCGTTCGCATTTGTCCCCTAGTCCTCAAGTTATTAAAATATCACCATCTTTCATCGTTACTTTAATTAACAGCTTTACTATGAAGCGGTTAACTGAATTTTAACCGTTAATTTAAAATCTTAATTAACTCTGGTAACCCTGTCAGCAAGTGACAGTTCAATGTCTGATGCCAAGATGCCGTTTTTGTCTATGGGAAAGTATCCAATATGGCGGTCGTTTGGCGCGCTTTTCTAGGGAAATCTAGTTTTTCTTGAATTGTAAGTATGGGAAAACGAGTGACTTTTTCTGTCTATTTTGTTTCCATGGCATTGATTCGTTAATTATACTTTTGCTTGTTGATGTTATCATTTTGCTCTGATTGTCTAGTCTAGATGATACGTAAACAGACTTTTCCACATAATTGCATGTAATCGCTTAGAAATCGACGTCATTATTTTTATAAGCCAATAAGCACTATGTGTATTACATACTCGTATCTAAATTCAATTTTGGTTTGCTGTGTAGGTATCTTGTTTCACAGGAAGGGAACAATATCTATAGTCTGACCGTTTAACTGAGTCCTCGCCTGCGCGGTACAGAGGCGCGGGGGTAGACGACAAAGGGGACTGAGACAGGTGCGAGCGGCGGGGACCCGCCCCCAGACTATAATAGTTGTGATGATAATTATTTTTCGCAAAAAATGGCAAACCCGCCTTCCATCGTGTACAAAATTCGAGTATTTCGCTCAAATTGTTTACATTATTGTTGATTTTTCAAAAACGACTCAGCCGACCTCGGGAGTATACCTCGGGTTTAACTAAGAAGAATTTTTCGATTCGGTTCACAATTGGCGGAATTATCGATGAACATACACAAAAAAAAACGTAGAGACGAACATAGGATCTCCTTCTTTTTGGAAATGTTATCTCCAATCTCGTTCACTTTCTTATCCAATCATAGACTATCCTATAACCATCATTACTCCGAGTTAACTGGCCATAAAATTATACTCATTCAAATTCACTTTCAGTCAATTCGTAACAATAAGTATTCAAAACACATTTCGATTCGTTGCAGTTGCTATTCGTTCAGCTTCTTATCGAACGTTTCTTTTATCAATAAGAAATAAACCGATTTCACTATCAGGAAAGCCGGCATTTACTTCGCAAACGCACTCGAGCTGTCGAATCATCTGACGTTGATACGCGTGCAACATGCATAATATTATGCATAAAAATAGTTAAATCACGCTATCTTCTATCACTTTCATTTAACAAATAACCTGCTTTACAACTGAGGGGGACGCGCATACCTATTTTCGGCTTCACAATTTTCAGTTTCAGCCCGTCAACCGTGTGGCGCGCCGGCCGCCGTAAACGGCATTCGATTTGTGATTGGAACGCAATTTCCATATTTGAATTTTCGAATAAACAGTTCGAAATTTGAAATAGAAAATGATCGTTGACGCTACGCCGAAAAATGTGACGGGAGTTGTTATTAAAGTGAGTTTTTGAAGGAATCTGCACATTGCATGCCATATTTGGTACAGTCTAACCGGTTAGGTCTGGGGTATTCTTAGCTCTTTATACCAGGATGGTACTAATCTTGTATTATGCACAGGACTTCTCTTTGTTTTTTATGTATCTAGCAAGAAATTCATTTAATACGGCATCATTTTATACTACGTTTCCGTATCTCGTTCAACTTGCTTCTTCAATTTACATTACGTCTAAACTTATACCATCCTATGTAATAAATGTTTTTTTAGGGTTCCGTACCTCAAAAGGAAAAAACGGAACCCTTATAGGATCACTTTGTTGTCCGTCTGTCCGTCCGTCCGTCTGTCAAGACCCTTTTTCTCAGGAACGCGTGGAGGTATGAAGCTGAAATTTATATCAATTACTCAGGTCTACTGTCCCTTGAAGCTGTGAAAAAATCAAACTTCTAAGCCAACGCAATCAAAAGATACAGCCGTTTATGCCGCTAATTTTCGACACTTGCAAGGGAATCAAAACCTACAGGGTGCTTCCCGTGAACTCAGAATCTTGAAATTTGGTACGAAGCAACGTCTTATAGCATAGATAAAGGAAAAATTACGAAAACCATAAATTTTTAGTTACATCACATAATACATTTTTTTTTAATAATTTTAACCTTACTACCCATTTCCTCATAAACGCGTAGAGGTATTAAATTGAAATTCATACCAAATACTCAGGTCTATAATACCTTTAAGCTGTAACAAAATCAAACTTCTATGTCAACGCAATCAAAAGAAACAGCAATTTAAGCTGCATATTTTGAAACTCGCAAGTACTCGCAAGGGAATCAAAACCTAAAGGGTACTTCCAGTCGACCTAGAATCTTGAAATTTGGCATGAAGCAACGTTTTATAGCACACATAAAGGAAAAATTCCGAAAACCTTAAATTTTTAGTTACATTACAAAATATATATTTTTTAATAAATATAAACTTATTACTTTTTTCCTCATGAACGCGTTGCAGGTTTGTACGGAACCCTCGGTGCGCGAGTCCGACTCGCACTTGGCCGGTTTTTTTTTAGTTAGTATCATACATAGCAAAATAGAGCCTTGTGCATATTGCTACTGATATTTACCATATTTAACTCGATAAGGTCCTCTCGGGGTCTCTCTAACGTGTCACAAATTGTTATTATCGATGAGGGAATAATAGGAAACACCGTCAAAATAATATGAAGAACCCGAAAAATTTTGTGAAGTATCTGTAAAAATGCGTATTCAAGGTCCACACCTATATTTAACCAATCAATGATAAAGTTTACTGCAATTGAGTGTAATCCATTGTCTTGATAGGCTTCAATAGCCTGAAGGCTATAAAGTCTATTGATAAATTTGATAAGCACTTACATGTAGGGTTACCATATGGCAGAATTTTTTCCTGAAATCTGAGGTTTTTAAAGGCCTTATCTCACTCAGAAACCAGGGTTCCCCACATATGATAATTATTTTTCGCCAAAAATGGCATAACCTACTTCAATCATACAAAATTCGAATAGTTCGCTCGAACCTATACCATTTTTTGATTCTCGCCACCACGGCAAATACAAATAGCTATAAAGGATATATCGAAAACTGTGTTGAAACCACAACATCATCAAGGTATTAACTTATTCTTGATTTTTCTAAATCCGTTCAACCAATTTCGATAAAATTTTAATAGGACGTCTGAGGTAAGATCTACCAAACAAAAAAAGAGTCATCAAAATCGATTCATAATTGGCTGAATAATCGCGTAATATACATACAATAAAATCGGCCAAGTGCGAGTCGGACTCGCGCACGAAGGGTTCCGTACCGTACTGGAGCCTCATTCCTCTTGCCGTTATTAATACCGAGCAAAAAACTCCTAAAAATCACGTTTGTTGTACCCTTAAAAATTTATTTTATTTTCTTTTTAGTATTTGTTGTTATAGCGGCAACAGAAATACATCATCTGTGAAAATTTCAGCTACCTAGCTATCATTGTTCATGAGATACAGCCCGGTGACAGACAGACAGACGGACAGATGGACATCGAAGTCTTAGTAATAGGGTCCCGTTTTTACCCTCTGGGTACGGAACCCTAAAAACGTACAGCCAAATTGAGTACCTCCTTTTTTGAAGTCGGTTAAAAATCAATTTGCTTGCGCAACCAACTGACACCAGGATACTCTTAATTATAAATACTATATTTTGTCATCTCACGATTCCGGGCAGAATTCGGGGATTTCGGCGATAATTCAGGATTTCAAGGAATTCAAGAATTTCAGGAGATTCAGGATTTTGAATTATCAATATTGAGACGTCGCGAAATATGCTGAAATCAGACTTTTCCTCCGGACTTTCAGGTTTTTCATCTGGTAACCCAACTTGCAAGTTCAAGGAGAGTGGCGTGCCGCAAGGTTACCTCATTTCGCCTTTGTTATTCCATCTACAACCTACATCGGAAATTCGGTTTCATGTTGGAAAGTTGTTATGGTGAATGGCAGCTTCGTTTCCTTTTGTGAATAAATAATAAGCGTAATTTTACGACGTAAGTGTGGGAAAAGTGCCAGTTATATTTAGACGTCTATTAAGGTTTTAGTGGTTTTTTGACTCTAATTCTCTATTGTTTACTTGATTATGATGGAGTAGGAAATTGGTACAATAGCTATTACTATACTTATTTGTTGCTCAATCAAACAATTAATACTTATTATTCAAACATGAATTTTTGTTCTGCGTATAAGCCTTTTTGCCATTGGTCCCGATATTGCGTGCTAACTTGCTCAATTTCTACCCTCGATGCTAAAAATATTGCCGACCCTTTTTGTTGCTAAGCAACCAATGCTCGTTTTATATTGTACCCCGTTCATGCCACCATTTTTAACTCTCAACGCAAAAAGAAGGATGTTTTACGTTTAATGTATGGGTATCGTAGTATAGCAATTAGTATTAAACAAATGGACCAATTCAAATGCATTTTTTTTTCATTAACTGACTAGAACAAGATAATTATTAGCTATACTATAATACAGGGTTATATCCAGAACTGGAGTACGAAGCCGGATTCAGATTTTCATTCTGAATAACTTTTACTATGGGGCCAACCCGGAATCCGAGAAAATAATCAGCTGTTTCATACATTTTGTCAATTCCATTTGCAATTTTGTATGGAACAGCTGATTTTTTTCTCGGATTCCGGATTTGACTCATCGATCTATGGCGGCGCAACACCGACGCCCTCACACATGTATAAAATACCGGCCTCTGTTGTTTGTTCACAACATTCTGTCGTGATTGTTTATTTGGTCTGAGTCTTCCCCTTTCGCCGAGTACAATAACCAAGCAGATAACCTTCTAAAATAAAATCTATAAGTATTCACGTGTTTTCGAAATATTTAATATTAATACTTGATCTTGAATTCTTGATACATATTTTTAAAGGGCTATCTCTTTGGTGGAAAAATCCAACAGCTTAAACTCATACATTATTTAATCCTCTCCATACTCAGTCCAATTCATATAATCCAATTTGGGAACAATAAGTCCACGCCCAGTTAGGTGCGATGAGTCAGGTGGATTACAATTATCAACGGCTTGATAGCTTGTAGACATTACATTACATCGACTGAGTGACAGATATGTGTTGTACTATCTACGCATAGGTACTAGCCGCTATTTATAGGTACAGTGCTGGAGGCACAAATCCTTAATCATTAGGGTTACAACAACACGTTGTTGACACAACTCAGAGGAACAGGTGACAGAACAATAAAGACGAGCCACAAGAAGCGATCGTATCGTAAAAGAAAAAGATTAGCTCATGGTCTTAAAATGAGATTACCTTGTAAGCTTGGTGCAAACTATCTTGATTATTAATAAAGTCATCATTTATAATCTGCATCATTTACAAATGCAAAAAATAAAATACAAATGTTTTCCTAAAATTTTTCAGGTAAGCAAAAATAGCTACCAATGTTTGTATAGCTCTGAAAATTTAAGTGTTACACATATAAACGTATGGACAGACGTCTTTGATGAGGCAACGTTTTATAAGCACACCTCGTACCTATGAGTTGACTGAAAATGCATGTAAAGTCTATGGATGGCGGGTAATCAATGCTACCAAACCAACACAGAATGGAGAAGTTACAGCATTGTACTGTCTGACCTTGCTCTTGGTACATTGTGACTATTATCTAATCTGTCAGCCATTGTCAAGTGACTTGTGCAGTCACTTGCACTTGATTGAAAAGGGATCAATTTATGTACTTGATGTCCTGAATGTATAGCTGTATTAGCTATATAGTACGAATCGTACATTTTGGCGATTTAGATGTAAGCTACAAGCGGCGGATAAGGGAAGATTTATATTAGAACGGGCCGGGTACGTGGCGTGCCCCGTGCCTCGGTTTGTTTATATTACTACGTGGCGTCCGGGCCCGGACGGGGCACGTATAATATGTATAAATAGTTTCATATGAAATTTATACAACGTCTCACATTAGTGAATCGTCTACAGCCCGGACGGGGCACGCCCCGCGCCCGGCCCGGTCTAATATACTATCATCTCTAAGTCTCTAACCCAATCCTCGCGCTGCTGATAGGTGAGCTTCAGTCAGGATTGGGTTAACCGTAGCTTGTACCGAAAATCACAGCCGCCAAGATGTTTGATTCGGCCTATACTCGTGGTAAACTCGTAAACTTTGTCACATGCAGTGTTTGTCTAGCTCTCTACGTTTTTAAACCAATAAATTAGAGTTTGACGGTTCTGAACCAATAAATCAGAGTTGGACGTTTCTGAACCAATAAATCAGAGTTGGACGTTTCTGAAATTTGTATGAAAACCGGATACAACTCGCGATTATATTTTAACCCCGGCCGCCCGGCCGGTTTCAGAGTAGTTACACGTCGCGTCAAGTAAAAAGAACGCTGGAGCTTCAAGCTGCGCACAAGGGAATTTAACTCCTATTGCACAGTGAATAGGAGTTAATTTTCATAGTACGCAGCTTTAACTGCAGCAAGGAGATTTATTTCATATTGCGTGTGCAATAGGAGTTAAATTCCCTTGTGCGCAGCTTGAAGCTCCAGCGTTCTTTTTACTTGACGCGACGTGTAGTACTCCTTCATCGGGGAATACACGCGCCCCCGCGCCTCCGACGACGGACGCCCGCGCGCGCGGCCGTATCCGGTATCCGGTTTTCATATACTTTTTAATAATGAATCCTCACGCTAGTTTTGATGAAATGGACGTTTCTGAACCAATAAGTCAGTGTCAAACTTTTTAAGCCGCCTAAATACCTGAAATGGCTAAAGCTAAACGGTTAAACAACCAGGGGGGCAATTCTGTCAACCGATCTCGTTAAGGTAAACGTACGTAATTGCGGACGAGTCCCAGAACGCGGACGTTACTCGGTTTTTTAATTTTTGTAATTTTCTACGAAAGTTTAACTTAATCTTATGAATGACAATGAATTCTTGGTTATTTTTTAAAGTATTATTCAGGCAAAACTGTACACGTAGTGTAATAGTGTCCAAACCAAATGATCTCAAAAGTGCGGTGTCGTAAAATTTTCGTTAATCTGTTAATTCAGTAGCTGAATTTGGTGCCTACCCTGTCATCGACTTTAGTTCATTTCTCAGTTGTGCAATGTGATACGGTAATTGTGCTATTTTATTACGATACTTAGATAAATTACCCAATATTATAACCTATAATCTAGACATAATCTTGTTGATTATTTATAATATTTGTGTATCCGCCTACTGGTACTCACTAAACCCGTACTTGTCCTAATGCACGGACAATAATCACATTTTCCGTCCGAGAAGTGGGACTCATATCAGTTCCTTAATACCCGTTGTACCAAAATTCGGATCTCGACCTTATTGCCTTGAAATAAGTCTCATTTTTCCTTGCATGTAAGAACATCGTTTTAAAAACCGTGAAAAATGCAATTATTATAGTTCGATTGCGTCTTATTCCTTTTAATTTAGAATTATTTTGGACTGATTCAAGCAATAGTCGTATCTTGTCTGCTTTAGTATTGCTTACTCTTGTCTGACAAAGAAAATTTAATTTTTTTGATCGATTTATAATATTTATTTAAAACAATATTATAATATTGAAGCATAAGCTCCAATATTTTTACACAATGTCTAAAAGATTATCTTAAGTAAAAATTTGTGTGCTTAGATTTTGATGTTATGTTTTTATTTTCAATGAAACACTAAACTTTTGGTGTTTCATAGAAAATAACAAACACTGGATTTGTCATAAATAAGTAGTAAAAAGTAAATAAGTAAGTTCGTATGGGCTGTGTGGCTAGTCCTAGTGTCAGAGTTAAAATCTATCTCGTGATTCAGCCATTTTTTTTGACAAAGTTAATTATTATATAGATAACACAATGATCAACAATAGAACTAAAAAGTAGGGATTAAGATTATAATAAAATAAAACAATTTGATTTTCTAAGTTACAACCGAATCTTCTTATACCTCTATATACATGTGATGGTGATAAATAGTTAAAATTAGAAGAAAAATTACTACTATGTAATTTGTTCTTTTTCTGTGTGGAGGCGTAATTTGTCCCGCGTGGGGTGTTTTGTGCATTTCTTTTTTAAGAAAGCGTGGCTCTAGACCACTGGCACAACTGCTGCAGTGGCTTGGATGGTATATGAAATGATAACGATATAGATGACGAAACTGATGACAATGGAGAAGTGTCATGCAAACTGTTAAATTATTCTAGTGTTTTCTGTGATCAGCCACGAGAAAGTTGGCTATCAGTGGCTCTGAGGCTCTCGCTCAGCTCTCAAGCTCTGAGCTTTTAGTGCAAGTTACTATTTAAGTTGCAGTGACTAGTTATGAGGCCTACCATAAGTCTTGCTGCTAAAACTTCAATGGGTCGTTGTTGTGTTTCTATTCAGATTTAGGTAAGCAGCTTTAGAGTGCCTGATTTCTTTCCTTTCATTCCACATATTCTGTTTTTTTTTTCGTTATCACGGCGCAGGAACCTGAGAACTTCCGACGCTGTCGGCTTACAGTGTTTTATCGCCTCGTCTTCAACCTGTTTTCTCGTACCCTCTTTAGAAAGCGTTTCTGCTATGTTGTTGCCCGTGTTTTTTAGTTTCACTCTTAGATTGAATAGAGTTGCTATACGTTTTCCGTAAGTTTTCTAGCTTTTTTTTACCTTTACCTTAAATAGGTGGCGCATATTTGTATACTCTTGTCAGTTCACTGGTGCATCGGTGCTCATAGCTTTGTTGAAAATATTTCTGACCTTTTTTCTTAGCATGGTTATTATTCTACTATCGGTTTTTTTAGATCTGAAGAATTAAAGTTCTCATTTTTCAACGGGCAAGCTTTTTCATAGTTCTTTATCAAAGGCTGTATCAAGACTTCTGTCATGGTCTCTATTTCCTGCGGCAACAGTTGCGTACTTTGATCTAGCGGTTCTTCTATATAGCTATTTTGAGTTCATTTCTAAAAGTTGCTATGTCAGTTTGCTTCAGGTTCGTGCTTCAGAACCAAAGTATTTATCAGTTGCCACGCGCCACTCATTGATTCATCCATCATCATCCATCCATCAGCCAAAGGACGTCCACTGCTGGACATAGGCCTCCCCTATGGATCTCCAATAAGACCGGTTGAAAGCGGCTTGCATCCAGCGCGATCCTGCGGTCTTAATGAGGTCATCCGTCCACCTTGTGGGTGGACGTCCTACGCTGCGCTTGCCGGTACGTGGTCTCCACTCGAGAACTTTTCGACTCCACCGGTCATCAGTCCTCCGCGCTATGTGCCCTGCCCATTGCCATTTCAACTTGCTAATCCGTTGGGCTATGTCGGTAACCTTGGTTCTTCTACGGATCTCCTCATTTCTGATTCGATCCCGTAGAGAAACTCCGAGCATAGCCCTCTCCATAGCTCGTTGGGCTACTTGGAGTTTATTAATAAGGCCCATGGTAAGAGACCACGTTTCAGTGCCATAAGTCATCACTGGTAACACACACTGATCGAACACTTTCGTCTTGAGGCACTGAGGTATGTCGGACGAGAAGACATTACGCAATTTTCCGAACGCTGCCCAACCGAGTTGGATTCGGCGATTGGCCTCTTTCTTGAAGTCGGACCTACCTAACTGGACTACTTGTCCTAGGTAGACGTACGAGTCAACGACTTCAAGAACCGAGTTCCCAACAGAGATCGGGGTGGGTACAACATGGGAATTACACATGACTTTCGTCTTCTCCATGTTCATCTTAAGACCCACCTGTTGAGAAACCCGATTGAGGCCTTCGAGCATCGTGCTGAGTTCCTCCATCGACTTTGCCATGACTACGATATCGTCGGCAAACCGAAGGTGAGTGATGTATTCCCCATTGATATTGATGCCGAATCCTTTCCATTCCAGGAGCTTGAAGGCGTTCTCCAAAGTGGCAGTAAACAGTTTCGGAGATATTACGTCTCCCTGTCTTACGCCTCTTTTTAAAGGGATCGCCTTGGAGCTCTCTTCCTGTACTCGGACCGACATAGTGGCGTTATTATACAAGCACTTCAACACTCCGATATACCGATAGTCAATCCGGCATCGCTGGAGAGACTCAAGCACCGCCCAAGTTCACTCATTGATTGTTTAAGATATATTGCTTGAAGCTAGTGTGATGTCGATAATTAATACCTAAGGCGTTACGAAAGTTAACTCAGCGCCATGGTTTAATAGGTTTGAATAATGTCTGAAGAAGAAGTCCAGTACTTCATTTCTTCTCTGATTTGTATTGGGACAGTCCCACACAGTACAGTGGGCGTTTGAGTCAGATCCTACTTTACTTTCTTGTTTTTTACTTGTACTAAAAGCATTAAATCTTCGACCGCCAGATGTTGCGCCACTTCTGTGATATTTAGGTACGAGTACGCTGTGTTCTAAAGGTTTAACTATACTACTAGGTTGTTTTAGAGACTGGTATCTTATTTAGTTACAGTGAGATCATCATTACACAAATGTGTCACCTAAGACGCCTAATACGGACCTGTGGGATATATTTATACAAGAGTACGCATTTCATTTGGCATGGGAAGACTGAACACATTACCTTGGGATCATTAAAGCCGCTTATATTGCCACGGACTAAATACGGTTCCTATACCAGTGCTATTGTGTTAACTACCTAACGTTTCAGCAATTTTTTCATAATCTGATTATTGTTTTGTTTGAAATATTATATTTTATTGCATGTAAAGTATTATTTCTTAGATTTACGAGATCTTAAATGGCTTAAACTTAAATATAATGTAATAATAATAAGTAATAATACAAGATAAAGGCGATTTAAATCCTAATGTAAAGTAAATAGAGTTCTAATTCGTATAGCGTCCGGGAATTGGGACGATTTGTCCAAGATTTTAAAGTTCATACAAATAATAATACATTAGAAGGGCAATTTAAATTCTAATTTACACCAAATAGAGTTCAATTTCGTATAACGTCCGGGAATTGGGACGACATTCCGCGCATTAGGACAAATCGTCCGCGATTTGGTACATTTAGGTATTTTTTTACATTTTGGATATTAATTCATATTAAAGCTATAACAAATCAGAAAAAGTTTAATTATTATAAAACTCAGATAAATGCCTTATCTGGTCATATTCATTTGGTTGTTGTAAGTCTATTAGTATCAGCGTAGGATTACTGCAAAGTCGGCGAAGTTCAAAAACGTCCGTACATTGGTACGTTTACCTTACTAAGGTGACACGTTCTTGAACCTGTCTCGTTTTTCTGACAGTTTTGAGCTGTCGCAACTGTCAGAAAAACGAGAGAGGTTCAAGAACGTATCACTTCCGTAAAGAGATCGGCTAACAGAATTGCCCCGCAGGAACCACAATTTAACGTGCCATCCGAACCACGGCAGCGCTCGTTTCTAAACGTATCTCGCGGTCACTCATCCGAAACCTGACCGAGCCGGATGTTGCCCTAAGTGAGCCTGTAAATACAAATTCATTCTAGACCTGGTTTATCACTCATAATTTAATTTATATTTATTCTCTTAATTTTTGAGCTATAGTTTAATAGTGTAAAGGGTCACGTTCGTATTTTACTTTGGATTACATACATCCCCTTCTTCACTTGGTAAACCTTAGAAAAAACAAACATAAGGGTTACGAAACCACTGCATGTTTTATGAGCAACGCCTCGACCCTACTCATAAAAGTTGCAATGCTTCTTTCCTGACCTATATACTCGTATTACATAAGGCTATACCGGCGCTGGTAGACTTCCTTATCCTTACATAGTATAAAATAAAGTCGCTATTTTTGTCTGTTTGTCTGTATGCTTAAATCTTTAAAACTACGCAACGGATTTTGATGCGGTTTTTTTAAATGGATAGAGTGATTCAAAAGGAAGGTTTATATGTATAATACACCTGTGCGAAGCCGGGGCGGGTCGTCTAGTAAATAATATAATAACTGTTCAGTTCCTACTCAGAAATTTGTTTTCGCTCTGTCAATAAAAGCTAATCCTAATCTATAATCCAAATCCTGTCTTCAATAATAAATTCTTGTCATCTGCAGGGTGACGTACTAACGTATGCACAACGATTTACAAATGTTAGTTTAAAACTTTCGCGATTTGAACACATAAATTTATGGGTTCCGTACCCAAAGGGAAAAACGGGACCCTATTACTAAGACTTCGATGTCCGTCTGTCCGTCTGTCTGTCACCGGGCTGTATCTCATGAACCATTATAGCTGAAATTTTCACAGATGATGTATTTCTGTTGCCGCTATAACAACAAATACTAAAAACAAAATAAAATAAATATTTAAGGGGGGCTCCCATACAACAAACCTGAAATTTTAGACGTTTTTCGCTCTATATTAATAATGGTAACAGGTAGATGCTTGAAATTTTACAGAATATTTAGTTTTATTTTCACTTTAATAGTAAATAATAAAATTAAAATAAAATAAATATTTAAGGGGGGCTCCCATACAGTACGGAACCCTCTATGCGCGAGTCCGACTCGTACTTGGCCGATTATTATAGATGGTGGTCACGGGTAGACATACCCCCCTAAGGATAAGGGTTTGGTAAGGGTCTACCTGATCACGATCGATGCAACTCGGTCGAAACTTCGGGACGGGATAATGAGATAACTATAATTATCTCGTGATTTCTGTGCGCGATTAGTCCCGTAGTATATTATTAATAACTAAGGTGAACAGGTGATCCATTTGCTCGCTCCCGCTCCCACTCCCACTCGGCCTCGTGACCATCTAGCATTCGTTCATTCGTTCTAATGATTCATTATAGAGCCACAGGTTAATCCATCCATCTGCCATATTACATCCACTGCTGGACATAGGCTTCCCCTATGGAAGACTGGTTGGAAGCTACTTGTGTCCATCGTGATCCTGCGGTCTTAATGAGGTCATCCGGCAACCTTGTGTGTGGACGTCCCACGCTGCGCTTACCGGTACGTGGTCTCCACTCGAGAACTTTTCAATCTCATCGGTCATCAGTCCTTCGAACTCCGAACGAATGAGCCCTGCCTAATGCCACTTCAACTTGCCAATGGGCTGTGTAGGTAACTTTGGTTCTACGGATCTCCTCATTCCTGATTCGATCTCGCGGAGAGAATTCGGAGCATAGCCCTCTCCATAGCTCGCTGGGCTACTTGGAGCTTATTTCTGTGCCATTAAGTGATGACTTAACCCTTCGTGTACGAGGTGGGGTTTCACAGACCCCAGCTGCGTATAAGTGACGATTATTTGAAAATTATAAAAGCATGGCAGTTGGTTTTCTTGGTAATCTCGCAAAAAACATCAACGCTCCGATCAAAGTAGTAACGTTAGTCCAGCGGCATACACCGCGAGAGGTGCAAGTGCTCAAAGTTCCGTTGGGTGTCACAAACCCCACCTCGTACGGCGCGTCGCTAAAAAGGTACGTGTTTTTATTCTTGATTTTAATGATTATTTATGTAAAATCATGTGTTTATTTTGGAAATACTCATTTTTCAGGTTGTAAAATTGGCAAATCATGTCAATATTAACGAACTATGATATATTTATAGCATTTTTGGAGGAGGAGGATGAGTTAGAGCCTGAAGTTATGAGTGGATTGCCTGATTCTGACACCGAATCTGATCATTTGAGTGTACAGAGTAGTACACTAGTACACATAGTGAAAATGGTATAGAAACTTCTTCGGATTCAGAAATTGACAATGTGGCGCTCTCAGAAGTTCGTCAGTAACAGTACAGAGATTTTTTTTCATCGCCAAAGATGGCACAACAAAATGGCAGAAAGATCCATACAAATCTACTCGCACTCGATCTGAAAATATTATCACTCATCTGCCTGGTGTAAAAATGGCCGCAAAAGACAAAAAGTCTGCGCTGGAATGCTTTGAAATATTTATTTTCGACGATAAAACAAAACTCCGAAATGTATGGATTTGCAGTGTTTTCGGAGCTGTTGATCTCAACTGATAAATTATAATAAGAGACTGAATTGATTGTAGTGGTGGGGATACGGTGGGGACTCAGTGGAGCTGCGGTGGGGACATGGTGGGGGCTCGGTGGAGACTCAGTGGTGCTGCGGTGGGGACTCAGTAGGGCCACGGTGGGGGCGTGGGGAGGTTCGGCGGGGAGTCAGTGGGGCCGCGGTGGGGATGCGGTGGAGACTTGTTGGGGACCCAAGAAGTAGTTGATTTGTATGATAATATATCTTAGATTTATATTGCGAAACAATTGTGATTATAACTTGTGCCATTTTTAAATAGTACGTAAGTAAAAAAAGTTATTTGATTTTAAGTCACAAAAGTTGTGTTTTTGTTCGATTTTGGTAAAAGTATTAAAAAAATATATAATTATGCGTGATTTTTATTTAAACCCATTAGTAAACACCATATTTTCATAAAAACCAACAATATCTGAATTAAGTCACGATACAGTTGAATATTTTAATTTTTCTTTTGGGGTTTGCAAAACCCCACCTTGTACGCCGCGTGACTTTTAGTTACCTCGTACACGGAGGGTTAAACACCCCAGGTTCACGTACTCGTAAATACATTCCGTAATATTGTTGTCTTTTGGTTTCAGAGCTCGCAGAACCGCCTCCTCATCAAGAATGGCAGGGTGGTCAACGACGACGGGATGGAAGATGCCGACGTTTACATCGAGGACGGCATCATCAAGTAAGTCATGACAATTAATTCCTTTCAGCGCTCATAGGCCTTTTTATTTATTTTTGGTCAGTCAAGAGAGAGCGTCCATCAATCACGTGAAATTTAGGAAAATAAAAATGTCCAGTCAGACATTAACCGCCTCACCACAAAACATTTAAACACGATTTAAACACTGTTTAACCGTGCAATATGTACTGTTAAACATTGCCTAAAGCGTGCGTAAAACTTTTGTGGGAATACGGTAAGGATTACGCAGCCCGTCGTCATGGGATACACTCAAAGTTTCTGGGTTATAATGACATTAAAAGCGTTCAACGAATAATAAATACACGTGATATAATTATTTAATTATAGATCCCCGCCCTCACACTGCCATGTGATATTTCGTGATTTTATGAATCCGAACCCCTAGCGCCTCCCCTTTCGAGCCTTACGTCATTAATGGACCCAAAAAAATTGATGACCAAGTAGGAAAACGCTCGTCTTACGTAGGGTTGCTATCTCTAAAATTTGGCAACTAGGACAAGTTGCGTAGTAGTGGTGACAAGTAGTGACAACAAAATGAAACCTCGCCCGGACGCCCTCTATACTAGGCTAAATCCGGGGAAACCCGGACCCATGCCAACCCTAGTCTTACGGAAAGCGTAATGCGTTTGGTCCCGTACTAATGAAGGCCCAATGCCCTTTGTGGATAGGCCTATGTTCAGTAGTGAACTACTAATAAGCCAATACAATTTACAACGTGATTTCCAACGTACCTAGAGAAATGACCGACATGAAAACGTAAAATGACTATTGAGTTTTGTCTTTGGTTACGCTCTCTTTGTATCAAAAGTGAACTTGTACGGAACACGCTAATATTCGAAAACTAGGTCACTTACCACTATCACTTATGAGATTAGATGCACCATCGTCATTATCAGCCGTGGTATATCCACTGCTGGACCTATTAGTCCTCCGCTATGGGTTTTAAAGTGCTCATTATAATTATGGTCTGAATTACACCCCCTTTCGCCTTAGTACACCTTATTTGATTAAAACCTTTAGAATTAAAAGGAGTCTTATAATTTTGAACTGATCTTTATATTTCTGATTCGAACTGAATCTCTTAAGCCCCTGATCGACGAACAAAATAAAACCGCGGTTTTAAAGTTTTCTCTATGGTATGACGGTAAAACGGTATAATCACAGAGAAAACTTTATAACCGCGGTTTTATTTTGTACGTCGATCCCTTGATCGACGTAGGTATAATACGACGCTTTAGAAGAACGAGTGAACGTTTTTTTTTTGTCAAAATGAAAATTTGTCCAGGGAAACAAAGTATTCATTAGTTAGCAATACGAATACGATTGATTTCAGAGCTCTTTCTATTTCGCTATTACCTATAGATCGTAAAATTATATCTTAGTTAATAAATACCTATTATACCAACGAAATATTGGCGACATTACAATTACAACAACATGTAATTGTTTTCATAACCTTTACGGTTGTCGTATAAAATTGAGTTGTTTCAGCTTCAAGGCCGAGTTTAACCAAAGTCTAACCATCGTTTAACTAACAATGGGTAACCTTTAGTTACGGCGCTTGTTATCTTAGACAAACACACTTGATTGCTATATTTACTGATGTTTGCCTAAACTACGCACTTCAATTCATTACTTTAGTTATTTAGGACATCGTTATTACTGGAGATATAGGTTTGGCTCCTTTTTAGGGTTCCGTACTCAAAGGATAAAAACGGGACCCTATTACTAAGACTCCGCTCTCCGTCTGTCCGTCCGTCTGTCTGTCACCAGTACTCACCAGGCTGTATCTCATGAACTCATGACCTAGAACGTTAAAATTTTCACAGATGACGTATTTCTGTTGTCTTTATAACAAAAAAAATATTTAAGGGGCGGCTGGGGAGGGGGGTGGTGGGTTCAGCACGGTCTTGGGATGGGTGACCGCGGGTGGCATTTACAACTGAGCGCTACCGTGGCTCGGATGACACGTTAAATTATAGGCCCTTGTTGTTTTAACCGTTGAGCATATCATCGGCCTTCAGGCGGCTTAAAAACTCTGACACCAGGGCTAGCCACCCGGCCCATACGAACTTACTTACTTTTAAAGCGAAGAAAATCTCTCAACAGCTGTTACTTCCCAACATGTTCTTAGTTCTTACAGTTGTGTTGCGGTGTCCAACTTCAAAGTGGATCCACGAACCGCTGGACCACAGCTAATCGATAGTTACTACGGACAGAAGAAATAATGCTACGGATTTACTTCCGCAGAGGGAATCGTTTCAGTACTGTAATATCATCGTCGCGTAATACAAGCCGCGTGGAAAGTGATAATTCTTCTTTGTTTTAAATTGTATTAAGAAAACCAATCTACTGTTATTAGGGTTTCGTACCTCACAAGGAAAAAACGGAACCCTAATAGGATCACTTTGTTGTCCGTCTGTCCATCTGTCCGTATGTCAAGACCTTTTTATCTCAGGAACGCGTAAAGTTAACGAGTTGAAATTTAAACCATAAACATGTACGTACTCGTATATCTATGGTTTCGAAATAAGAAAATGCAACATGTGTATGGCGTTGCGTTCTTTATTGGGGGTCCCCCAGCGGAATATGTGCTAGCCAAAGTTGTCTCGCTAGTCCCGCTGATACCGAAATCCCAAATAATCGGCCAAGTCCGAGTCTGACTCGCGCACGGAGGGTTCCGTACTGTATGGGAGCCCCCTTAAATATTTATATTATTTTAATTTTATTATTTATTATTGAAGGGAACATAAAACTAAATATTCTGTGAAAATTTCAAGCATCTACCCGATACCATTATTAATATAGAGCGAAAAACGTCTAAAAATTCAGGTTTGTTGTATGGGAGCCCCCCTTAAATATTTATTTTATTTTGTTTAGTATTTGTTGTTATAGCGGCAACCGAAATACATCATCTGTGAAAATTTCAGCTGCCTAGCTATCATGGTTCATGAGATACAACCCGGTGACAGACGGACAGACAGACGGACAGACGGACATCGAAGTCTTAGTAATAGCGTCCCGTTTTTCCCTTTGGGTACGGAACCCTAAAAATAAGGGGAGGTCTCCCAGTGGAGCTTGTGCTCTGCTCAATGACTGCCTCGGTGGCTCAGTGGTTAATGACCCTGACTCCTGGGTCAAAGAGGCGTGGGTTAGATTCCCACCCATGGCAAAAATTTATGTGATGAACATAGGTGTTTGCTCTGTGTCTGGGTGTTATTTAGGTAAAATCTGTATTAGTATGTATTTAAAAATATTTATAAATATCTAGTGTATCAGTCTCTGGCAGCCATATGACAAGCTTAGCTTAGTTTGGGGTCAGAGGCCGGGTGTACGATGTAAAAAAAAAACATATTCGTTCTACAAAGTTCATTATATTTTTCCGATATTGCACATGGCTTCACATTTGCGACAGCAGTAAAGCCAGTTACAGTAACCGACCTGGTTCGCTGCATCGGCAAGTAAACGTGGGCAGTGCGTGGGTGGTCTATTTACGTTGTGATAGGAAGATGGCCCGCAAACGGGCACAAATTTACTTGTAAATAGGCTATTGTCTGCAGCTGATTTAGGCACTGATTTGTACTGTACAAATTGACTTGGATGTCTTTGGAGAAATTGATTCTACAAACCGAGATTAATGCGATTTGAAAATTAAGACCTAAGCGAGTTCGGGCTAAGCTCGCATTGCTGAAACAGTTTTTCATAGATCTGTGCAGACTGCGAACTATGCACGATCTATGGAAAACTGCGTCAATCTGCGATCTAAACTAACTTACTCGTAGCTAATCAAAGGCTTAGCTCTTGGTCTGCAACGGCATAACTCAGACACTTGTAGCATTAAATTTTACACATATCTAATTTATGTATAATTCGGAACGCTATTTGTTCATTTCACAGTTGTCAACAGTGTAAACGCTCCTAATTGGTCAGGACGAAACGTCAACCTGTCGAGTGATTGACAGTTTCCCAATCAATACTCGTTTGATACAAATTATCGATTTTTTCACTCGATCATTTTTTTCATTAATTCATATCGGCGTCTCCTTTTGATAAACAAACGCTTATTTAAAGCCACTCAACAAAGTGAAACCTTTGGATAAGCCTTAGTATTATTAATCTCACCTTTTTAGCATTTATCCGTTTTCTTTGGGAGTAATTCCCTCTCATCGTATTATTTTTAGTCGATTCTAATTCGATTGTTCGTTAAGTAATTGCTAGTTTTTTTTCAACGTTGTCCCCACCGTCTGCGTTAGAGAGATCATTAAACCAAAAGGACGACGATATGGCGGACCGGGGCTCCGATTTTCTTTCGCACCAAAAATGCGGTGGAAGGCGTATCTTCGACCCGGGGATCCCGCAGAAGACCCCAGGAGCCACGCACTTCTAAATTCATCTGGCGTGGAGCGGCATCGAGTCGCCATATTATATTTTTCCCCCTAACAAGGTATGTGGACGCGTCACCATTCGTACTTTTTGTTAGTCAAATAATCACGAAATACATACTAAATCGTATTATCTTCCATTGAGAGCGTGCGCAGCTACTTATTCTATCGATTTCACTAAATTATTATCCTAAAATGTTCACTTCAACATGTGATTTCAATGCGTTTTTGGGCCAGCCACATGGATTGAAAATACAATCATTTCGTTATTTAACTATTGAATATAGGATAAAAACTTTCCCCTCGACCCTGCGGTCGTGGCGAGGTGTAATTTTCCCCGATTTTAATGTAAAATCGCTGAAATTCTTGACTTTTGGTAGAAAACCTACTTAGTGTAAAATAACCTTCTGGAATGTTCCTAGATGTTCACATTTGTGCTAAACACTTTCCTCTCGACCCTGCGGTCGTGGCGAGGTGCAATTTTCCCCGATTTTAATGTAAAATCGCTGAGATTCTTGACTTTTTGTAAAAAACACACTCCGTGTAATACCCCCTTCTAAAATGCTACTTGACTATTAAACCTGTATTAAATAGTTTGTCCACAAGCCCCCGCACGTGGTGAGGCCCAATTATACCCCATTTTCTCATTTATGACCTGAGAAAATGTAATTTTAATTTTGTTTACTTTTCTTCCTACTCCGTGTTAACATGGATTCATTCCATCCATTTCAGGGTGTATAGGTGAGGCCGGCATGTTTGGGCATACCCCCAACCAGGCTTACCTTGATTAGCCGCCTGGGCGTCGTTGGTGCACCCAGTCAACGGGGCGACCACTTACCTTCACGTGAGCCCTGCCAGAGTATTGGCAGTCTACCTCCAGTTCCTATTTGTTAACCGGCGGCGCGTACAGAGGTATTTCATTCCCCTTAATTACCGTCGGTCAACTACTACCTATTGGTGACACCATCGGATGGATCCACCCATTTGCTGTTTATAATTTAAGTGAAGGGACAGAACTCGACCAAGCGACCCGCCGTTATTATTATTTTATTTACCGCTATTTTACATATTAGAGTCGGACGGCTTCCCCGTCTACATTCTACCTTATCTAGTATACCTATTTAATTCATTAAGTAACCATTGTAAAATAACCAAGCGACTCACCGTTGTTTACATATTAGAGTTAGACGGCTTCCCCGTCTACATTCTGTGTTACCCATGGTACCTATTCAACACTACTTTATACTACCATTATACTACTCCTATTTACTACTAAATACTACTATCATTGTAAAAGTACCATGGTGAACTCACTGTTCCTGTGAATAATAATCCTTTAAAAACACTTACAATAAAAACAAACATGCCGGTGATAAACGCTGTGATTTTATTTAACTACCTTAGTCTATAAGTGTAGGTATATTTATCCTCACCCTTTCTTAGGGAAGAAACCCTGGTACACACTCTCAAATGAAATTCCTTTTTAAAGACAGTGACAGAAAAGTTTCTTTTTAGGGTTCCGTACCCAAAGGGAAAAACGGGACCCTATTACTAAGACTTCGATGTCCGTCTGTCTGTCTGTCTGTCTGTCACCGGGCTGTATCTCATGAACCATGATAGCTAGGGAGCTTGAAAATTCACCGATGATGTATTCCGGTTGCCGCTACAACAACAAATACTAAAAACAAAATAAAATAAATATTTAAGGGGGGCTCCCATACAACAAACCTGAATTTTTAGACGTTTTTCGCTCTATATTAATAACTAGACGACCCGCCCCGGCTTCGCACAGGTATATTATACATATAAACCTTCCTCTTGAATCACTCTATCCATTAAAAAAAACCGCATCAAAATCCGTTGCGTAGTTTTAAAGATTTAAGCATACAGACAAACAAACAGACAAAAATAGCGACTTTATTTTATACTATGTAAGGATGGTACCAGGTAGATGCTTGAAATTTTCACAGAATATTTAATTTTATATTCCCTTCAATAATAAATAATAAAATATAAATTAAAATAAATATTTAAGGGGGGCTCCCATACAGTACGGAACCCTCCGTGCGCGAGTCCGACTCGTACTTGGCCGATTATATATGTACAAAAGCATACAACTTCTGATAGTGCCATTAATGTAACGCAACTGGAGTATCCACAGACCATTGAAGGTCTAGAGATATAGGGCAACATACCCAGAATTATGAACTGATTAGTTGCTTAGAGCTGGAATCGATTTTGCGTATAATATCATTGCGTAAGTTTCTCCTTTGCCGAGTCGCAAAGGAGAAACTTTAAATACTTACGTCGTTTGGAAGAAGCAATAATATGTATGTATGTACATCACCAGTATCTTTTTATCATTTAATTTTTGAATTGAATAGAATGGTTGAAATCTTTTTTTTTTTAAATCCTCTGTCCACCTTTTCTGAAGACGTTCTACGCTGTGCTTATCTTATTCCATACTACAATCTACATGCTATGTGCCCTGCCCACTGTTACTTCAAATTGCTAGTCATGATGCATGCAAGAGAATATGCGAACCTTAGTACAAAACCGATCACGTTGCAGATGGCAAAAGTTTCTCAATACACGCATATGATGATATAACAATAACAATTTCTTACGCACGCGTGTTTTTTACTACCAGTTGTTAGAAAACGTAATATTCGACGTGCGAAATTATCTCAGGCGACTTTATATTAACAATAGTTTGAAAGGTTATTATCTAACTCGAAATGTAAAGAGAAATTTTTGGCTTAGTCTTTTCACCCGTATAACAATCAACTATCAAAAATACTCTGCTAATGTGAAATGATAATCTAACAGCCTAAAGTTATACAGAGTCACATGTATTAAACACAAAACCTTTTAAGGGCGGGTCTAGTACAACTAGACAAACAACTTTTGTACTACGACTTTTGAAAAGTCGAAAATAAAAAAATACGCGTCTCCATACATTTTGCCGCGCGTTGACGAACTTTTTGTATGAAAAAGCTGATTTTTTTCTTCGTGATTTTCCAAAAGTGCTAGATCAAAAATTGTGTGGCTAGATCTACTAGACCCGCCCTTAAAAGGTTTTGGGTTTAATACCTATGACCTTGTATAATGTTTTTTAAATAACCCCCCATGTTATCAAAAATAAACAAAAGATAAATCCCCCGCCCCCCTATAGTGCTTACGTAATACTTGAACGGCCTATATGAGATGATGGCGATGTCGATGCTGATGATAATGCAGAAGCATCATGCAATCCGTTACCTATTCTAGTGTCTTCTATGGGTTTGCAATGCGACAGAACATGCTCTACAGTCTACAGTTTCGTTTTCTTGCAGACAGCCACGACAAGCAGGCTATCAGTGGCTTCCAGTTTAGGTATACACTAAGCCCGATTACAGAGGCGCCAGCGTAATTACGAGTATATTAGATAAATAGCATAGTTCTGTTTCTTTTTCACTTTAGGCATTCGATAGAGAGAACGCTTATTACGTTGCTATTTAATTTACGCTGGCGCCTCTGTAATCGGGCTTAATGTATTATTATGACAAACTTTTAATCCTAGAATACATCCGTCGTCTAGATATAGTTGTAAGTTGTAAGTGTTTTATAATTCCTTAGCCAGTCTTACGTAACGCGTTTGTTGACACGGTTAATGCAACGGTTGGGCTAGGTCAAGCACCTGTGCGCTCCAATTAGAACGTCTTTGTTCCCGCCAACAACGGTTCTACCTAGGGCTGACTTACACTTGTAAAATATGCGTATTTTCTAGAATAAGACAACCCTAGATATTAGCACTTAGTCCAGTATAATCGCAATAGAAAAATCGTCTTTCCACTAATTTATCCCCAGGACGATGAATGATGAACAAAGTATGGATTGACGTCAAAAGTGGAAAAATCGGCCAAGTGCGAGTCGGTCTCGCGCACGAAGGGTTCCGTACCGTGTTGGAGCCCCTTTAGCCCCATTCCTCTTGCCATTATTAATAGCGAGCAAAAAAAACTCCTAAAAATCACGTTTGCTGTATGGGAGCCCCCCTTAAATATTTATTTTAGTCAGTTTTTATTGTTATAGCGTATTTGTTGTTATAGCGGCAACAGAAATACATCATCTGTGAAAATTTCAGCTGTCTAGCTATCACGGTACATGAGGTACAGCCTGGTGACAGACAGACAGACGGTCATCGGAGTCTTAGTAATAGCACGGTAACGTGGTAACAGGGTCCCGTTTTTACCCTCTGGGTACGGAACCCTAAAAATCGTGTCAGGGGTGCGAGTTTGATGTCAACTTCTAAATATTCTATAACATGAAAATGATGTTAATGTCTTCGCTCTAGAATAAGAATATGTATACACAATACATAATAAAGAATGGCAAATGCGCCAGTCGTGCGTTTCCTCAGACGAGCAAAAAAGAATATAAGTATGATTGTTAGGGGAAAGATTTATTTAAAATACAAAATCGATATGTAGCAAGAGTAAAGTTCTTCTTTCCAAGGTATATAGTGCTAAGCGAGACGAGTCCTCTATTTCTTAAGTAAGAGGCCACCAGACGATACTTGTTATACTTATAATGTGTTTTAATAAAGATAAAAATAAGTAGAACCATAGAGGTATAATATGCTATTATTATGGTGGAACTCTTCAAAAATGCAACAATACAAATAGGTAAACTTATCAGAATTACAACCAATTAAATCTGATAAATAGGATTTCTTTGTGATTAAAACTTATTTTTTGTCATCATTTACCATAATATGATAACTGTTTATGATCTCTAACTTTCAATTTTCAAGATCCTCTTTACAAACTTAAACGGTCTCGAGTTTATGTTCAAATATAAAATCTTGCCTTTTTCCTATCATTTACTGTTTCTACGCCACTTTTAATTTCATTAATATCGATAATAACATTGTTTTCGCTTATTACGAGTACATTTACGTTAGTTTTGTTTATTGTTATGATAACGCGTTGCCTTGCGTTGTTTGAGATAACACCTTCATGATAAGTGTAGTGAAATGAAACCGATTTCGTTTTAGTTCGCGTCGGTAAAACTAGATGGCGCTCGCAAACGAGAAGCAGTTTTCTGAATCGCGGTAACGGTGTTCTCCGCGAATGAGTGAGGGTTTTCAAGAATTTCTCATCAGCTATCGCTTCTCGGCCTTTTGGCTAAGATCAAAGTGTAGTATCTGTTCTTTTCAGCTTAATATCTGAAAGTTCCCTCACTGAGGGACCAGTATATTAAACTTATTTTTTTAACTCGATGGGATGTTCGGGGCTCGCTCCACTCCCGTCATGGGTCGGCCCGGCATTGCAGTGCCGCCGGGATCGGCCCACCATAATTGACTTAAGAATACACGCATGCATATACAATAGTATGATATATTATTGTATATGTATCATCAATCATCTATGCTTAACACCTGCATATAGTGCCTATACTTGAATAGGTGATAACAGATAACACCCCACACTGCAGCCGTAACTACTCGTAGCAATGTTGTCATTTTATGGACCGGCCAAATCTGCGCCCTACGGCGAAGTTATCGTAACTGGGGGCTCATTCATCTAATTCAAACGGTAGTAATTGGTTGTTCACGATTTGAACTACTACCTGAAGCTGGGCACACACGCTGCGATGATCGCATCTAATCATCAGATCAGTCCAAGCAAGCGGAGGCCATGGGCCTGCTACTAGCCGCAAAAGCACTTGAACCTTTAAATGAGCTTCTGACAGCTACTGGAAACAACAGAGAAGAACAGAGAGGCCAAAGAAGTCATCGTGTTCACGGTTGACAGTGCTGCTACTATCTACGCACTCAGGAGACCTGTAACGGTCTAGAGTCATTGCTGAGTGTCATGCAACACTCCAAACTCTATAAAGTAAGCATAGAATCATCGTGCGTTGGACAAAGAGTCACGGTTCATGTACGGGCAACAACATAGCCGACACCCTTACCAAAGAGGGTACGAGAAAACAGGTTAGGGACGGGGCAACAATACACTGTAAGCCGACAGCGGTGGAAGTGCGTGAATTGTTGCGCCGTCACACTGACAAAGAACAACAGAATATGTGAAACAAAAGGGAGAATTGGTGATTGCAAGCATTCTAAGGCTGCTTTTCCAACCCTGAATAAAAACATCACGAACGACCTATTGAAGTTGCAGCGACAAGATCTCCGACTTATGGTAGGCCTCATAACTGGTCACTGCAACTTAAATAGTCATTTGTATAAACTGGGAGCCACTGACAGCCCACTTTGTCGTGGCTGTTTGGAAGAAAACGTAACTGGAGAGCATGTTCTGTGGCATTGCAAAGCCACAGAAGACACTAAAATAGCTAACGGGTTGCATGACGCTTCTGCATTGGCATTATCATTAGCTTTGTCATCCACATCGCCATCATCTTATTCACCATCTAAGCTACTGGAGCAGTTATGCCAGCGGCCCAGAGCCACGCTCCGTTATTTTAAGGAGCTGGGCTGGTTTGGGTAGACGCTGGAGGGGGAAATGCACAAGCACAAAACACCCCATGCGGGACGTCAGTGCTGGACTTATCGCCCCCACATCGAATAAGAATAAGAAGACAGTATTCCTGATCCAGTAAAAAATACCGATCCGACATCCGTTTTCAAGCGTATATGTATGTATTAGCGTCGGATCCGTTAAAATGGGTTCTGTAAAAGCTGTGTGAATATTACCACCAGTAGCGACAGATCAGTTAAATAGGATCCTGTAAAACGGACGTTCTATGTGAACGAGCCCTTAGTTATCTGAAAATAAAGTTATTATTATTATAACGCATTTGGTATTGGGCAATGGGTCATAGTTTGGCCATCCAAACAATTTATTGCCGCATTTAGATCATCATCAACAAACTAGGTATCATAAATTTCGATCATCATAACAATATAAAATAATATCACCCCGCCCATCAATTGATAAACAAACTTGATAAGAACCTGCGTGCCGTAATGCCGAATAAAAGTTTACGCAATGGCAATACCAGCCATAATGGCAATGCCAAAACGTTATCAGTCATAGTCACGCTATGGTAAGTCACGGAATTCGTGCGTATTTTGCGTACCTATGTATGGTTGAAATATGAATGCCGTGGTTTAGAAATTGAGTTTTTTGAAAAGTTATTTCATTGAATAGAGATTTACGGATTATTTACAAAGGGTGTACTGAATCAAGAGGGGGTGATTCAGACCATCATTGCGAACAACTTTTACTATGGAGCTAAATCAGAAATCGAGAAAAAAACAGTCTTCGTTACAAGCCTTTCTGAATAGAGAATAGGTATAATTCTGATAAGTGAGTGATAAAGTATCAGGTGTTACTGTGTAAAGTTCAGAAATTTAAAGAGGTTTGTACACATATCCTCAGAATTTTTAAAAATGTTTAGTAGATTTTTACATGGGAGTATTCATGAAAAACATTGAACCCTGGTCATCGTTCATTTTGTGTTATACACAATAAACAAGGGTTTCATGAATTCTTTTTCCATAAACTGTCCTTGTACGATTTTTTTTTAAATGGACAAAAGGCAAACATCATAAAGAAATTATAGACTCGATAGTTAAAAGTGCTACGGAAAATGTTGAAAATGATTTGACTGTGCCAAAAATAGTACCTATGTAAAGCCTTAATTTAATTAACGTTATGTGACACCTGACAGGGTGTGTCGTAAACTGGGACAGCCGTTCGAAAACTAGACATTTGGTTAGTGACGCCTACCGGGGTCGTTTGCTATTATACTAATTGGTTAAATTAACTAATTATTTTTATTTTAACTGTCTAGGCAAAGAAAACTTTTTTATTATGTGCATTTCAAAGTGTGATATTTTAGGGTTCTATACCTAAAGGATAAAAACGGGATCCTATTACTAAGACTCTGTTGTCCGTCCGTCAGTCACCAGGCTGTATACCATGAACCTTGATAGCTAGATTTTTTATTTTTGTTGCCGCTATAACAACAAATACTAAAAACAGAATAAAATAACAATTTAAACGGGGCTCCTATACAACAAACGTGATGATTTTGCCGTATTTTGCGCGCAAAAAAGACGCTTGAAATGGGGCTAAGGGGGTACGGTACGGAACCCTTAGTGCGCGAGATGTAACCATATAATAGATTTTTTTTAAAACGCTTTAATACCACCATCTGTGGCGTCCAGTATTACATCATTGGGGCACATCTGTAGTCATTCAACAGCCAGTACATCTATTCAATACGATCATCACGTGCTACGCCATATTTGTAGCTAATTCTATACATATGCATAAAATGATATATTATGATGATAGATACATATACTTCGATATAATAAAAGGTTCGATATAATATATGGTAGACGAGTATGGTAAGGCTTAAATTGTTGACTTAATAGGTATTCATATTAGGTGTAGACTATCATTATGAATAACTTTCACTATGGGGCCAACATATCAAATTAAATTAATTGTGCATGTCACACGTTATTAAATTTGAAATGTCACAGCTATTTATTTTAACTGCACCCAAAATAGGACAGCTGAAGTTGTCGGTGATGGCTATCAGAATGCTGTTGCCGCTCGCTCGCGTCCTACTCAACAGCGAGGCAATTTTTTTGCGCATGATAGCTGCGAAGCCATCAGTGTGCGCCTCCGCAAACATAGAAGACGCGCTGCAAAACGCTGCCAACCCAGAATTCGATTTAACAATGACCTGTCATACTCGTATACAAAATTGCAAATCAACACCAGTCTTCAAAGATCAGTCTTCGGATGGGTGACTGCGGGTGGCATTTACAACTTTTGGACATAGGCCTCCCCTAAGGATATCCAATATTCTCCAATAAGACCTGTTGGGAGCGGCTTGCGTCCAGCGCGATTAAGGCCATCTGACCACCTCGTGGGTAGACGACCCAACCTGCGCTTACCAGTAGGTACGTGGTCTCCACTCTAGATTTTTATGACCCCATTGGCCATCAGACCTCTGTGATATGTGCCCTGTCCACTGCCATTTCAACTTGTCAATCAAAAAGCAACTATGGATCGAATCACACAACTTAGCGGCTGTGATGTTAGCTACAAGCTGCTGATAACCCAATCCTGACTCAAGCTCATTTATCAGTTGCGTGAGGATTTGGCTATCCTCAGCTTGTATGGCTAACAATCACAGCCGCCAAGTTGTGTGATTCGACCTATACTAGTTACCGCCACTTAGAAACCTATAAATTGTATTGTTTTGTCCCTGTAATTTGTTTTTTAGGGTTCCGTACCCAAAGGGAAAAACGGGACCCTATTACTAAGACTTCGATGTCCGTCTGTCCGTCTGTCTGTCTGTCTGTCTGTCACCGGGCTGTATCTCATGAACCATGATAGCTAGGCAGCTGTAATTTTCACAGATGATGTATTTCGGTTGCCGCTATAACAACAAATACTAAAAACTAAATAAAATAAATATTTAAGGGGCCCGGCTCCCATACAACAAACCTGAATTTTAGACGTTTTTTGCTGTATATTAATAATGGTACCAGGTAGATGCTTGAAATTTTCACAGAATTTTTAATTTAAATTCCCTTTTTATAAATAATAAAATTAAAATAAAATAAATATTTAAGAGGGACTCTCATACAGTACGGAACCCTCCGTGCGCGAGTCTGACTCGAACTTGGCCGATTATTATTATGTAATGTGGTTGTCTAATAAAGTGTTATTGTTTGTTTGTATGCTTATATTTTGCACATCAATGTTCGTATGCCCATAATGGTCATTCGTGTTTACGAACTAATGAAACGTGGAAAGTCAAACGTGTTGAAAGTCCGCAACTGAAAACGTCATTCTGCAATAGTTGTTTTGCAGAGTAATGCACAATACTGCAAACATTACGCACGAGGCCGTGGACGGTTGACGCGCAACGATGGCATAACATACTTGAACCTCTGGATATGCTCACTTACTTAGACCCAAGTTCACCAACACTTGATTAAGTTAAACGTGTGATTACTGTATTTAAACAACGATTAAACTCGGATTTTAGACCCTAGTTCACCAACAGATGTTTAATTTATCAACCGTCTAAATCTTAATCAGCTTTTTAACGAAATTTTGCTGTTAAGCAAGCAAAAACCGTTGGTTAAATACAGTAATCACACGTTTAACTTAACAAGCGTTGGTGAACTCGGGGCTAAGCCTGTTATACCTAAGTAAAGTAGAACCAGTTACCACTACCGTCTAATTCATCCATCCATCCAGCCATCCATCAGCCATAGAACGTCCACTGCTGGACATAGGCCTCCCCTATGGATCTCCAATAAGACGGGTTAGAAGCATCTTGTATCCAGCGAATGAGGTCGTGTGTAAGTGGACATCCTACGCTGCGCTTACCGGGACGTGATCTCTACTCGAGAACTGTTCGACCCCCTCGATTAATCAGAGTTCTGTGCGGTGTCCTGTTCCTGGTGTGTATTGCCATTCAATTACATTTTTTTTTAAATAAATACTTAGTAAAAGCAATTTTTTTTGTAAGAAACGCTGACGAGCATTCCTAAAAAAATACTATCTAGCTTCGAGGCCCGATTACAGAGGCGCCAGCCTAAATTTAATAGCAACGTAAAAAGCGTTCTCTCTATCGAATGCCTAAAGTGAAAAAGAAACAGAAGTATGCTATTTAGCTAATATAATTACGATGACGCCTCTGTAATCGGGCTTAATAAGAAAAATGTTGATGGACACATTCTTAGTTTATTACACCTAGCAATTTAAGTTAGATTTAAATTACTTATTAGCCCGAAAGCCCGATTACAGAGGCGTCATCGTAATTATATTAGCTAAATAGCATACTTCTGTTTCTTTTTCACTTTAGGCATTCGAAAGAGAGAACGCTTTTTACGTTGCTATTAAATTTACGCTGGCGCCTCTGTAATCGGGCCTTACGAGTTAACACTCAATTAACTTTTAAACTAATTCGAACTGTTTTGTTCGTATAAGTCTTTTCACTCTGTCCGTTTGATCGAGGAGCTGGATTGCCTCATTCAAATTCCAAATAAATAATCGCAAAAAGAATCAACCAAATCGATTTAACAAAATCCCAGCTCCAATCCATAAATGTTACAAAATTAAATCCCTTTTACTTTAACGATGCTACTGATGGACGGACAATAAAACCTGATCCAATTCCGCACTTCAAAGAACCCATCAAATGGAATGGTTTATAAAGAATAACCTAAAAAAACACTAATGTAATGTATCAACCAGGGAATTGAATCGGTTTCGATTTCAATAGACACGCGATTTTGGCATTTTTAAACTTTTGTATTTTTTTGCGACACAATAAATTGGATCCTTTGTGTAAAAAAGTTGATTTGTATTTGTTTCTTTTTCTACTTGACCCAAAAGGTTAAGCTAAAGATTTTCAATTATCATTCCATAATTTAAAAAAAGTGCAAGTCGGAGTTTCACTAAGACAATCGGAAGAAGTGAAACTTCGACGCAACAGTGCTTTCATACTCCCTCCGTGGTAGCGTTAAACGTTTAACGCAACCTTGTTGGAAGTCGCATTAGAAGTTTCACTTCGATAAGTAATCTAAATTGGTAGCAAATGAGTACATATAGGCCACATAGCTAGCCCTGGTGTCAGAATTATTAAACCGGCTGAAGGCCTCTGGCATGACTTAACGCTTAAAACAACCGGGACTCACAATTTAATGTGTCATCTGAGCCACGGCAGGGTTCAGTTGTATATGCCACCCTCGGTCTATCATCCAAAGAGTGACCATGCCGAACATTACTTGACTTCGGTGATCGCTGAAAAACACATAGTCGAACTATGCTACGAGCTACACGCTACACTACGCTATCATCATAACTACATACGAGTACATAGTATAAAACAAAGTCGCTTCCCACTGTCTGTCCCCATGTATGCTTATATATGTATTTAAAACTACGCAACGGATTTTGATGCGATTTTTTTAACAGATAGAGTGAATCAAGGGGAAGGTTTTTATGTATAATACACGTGTGCGAAGCCGGGGCGGGTCACTAGTATTAATAGTATTATATGTAGAGCAGTCATACAGTGTTCATTCAGAAAAGGAAATTATTCATCTCTCTCTATTTATGCAAAATGCAGTCCAAACAAAACAACAAAGACATGCATTTCCCTTCCCGCCAATTGCGCAAATTGACGTTTGAAAATGGAACTTTTTTATTTTTAATTAAGACACCCAGTGCCAGCCAATATGGTGGCGCGGATGCTTGTTACCGCATTAGCGGCTTCCGGCGCGCGCGCACGCATTCGAATGTCGAATGCCCACCGGAACGCGTCCGTGTTCTTAATTTGAAAATTTGAATGTGACACTTCGGCGATTAAATTAATAATCGTTCTGCGTCATTCGATTTGATCAATGTAGACGTTTATCTGTTAGACTGTCCTTAGAAACAGTTAAAAGATCTTTTAGATACTATTTTTGATGATAGGAAGATGCATCAAAGACCACACAACTTGTGATATATTTTTGTAGATGTAACGGATTTTAAAAGTGAAGAATCGTTTTCGTTAAATGTCGACAATGGAATAATATGACAATTTTTCTCATTGTCTTACTGGGACAATCATCATCAATTCAGTTGTAGGATGTATACAAGTGGACATAGGCCTTCCCTGTGGATTGTTTAAGTTGGAAGCGGGTTGCATCCAGCATGTTCGTGAGGTCATCGAATTGGTGGATTATATTTACCTTGTCAGATAACGTTCTACATGTAGTGAATACGCTGCGCTTGTCAGTTGTGCGTGGTTTCCATGCGAGTACTGCAGCGTGCTTGCTCTACTATGTGTCCTGTCCACTGCCGTTTCAACTTGCGAATCAGTTGAGCTAAATTAGAAAAACTAAATAAATTAATTTCGGTAAATTTTTGAACAAAATTAATAAAAACGAAACTAATAAAGCGTGTTAAAACGATCCATCAAGATTTTTGAGTTCCCGCATCACTTAAACAGATCAAATAGGCTAACCCCGGTGTAACGCGTTAACTATAACAATTGAATCGCTTAGTTGTTATAAATCAACGTCATCATAAATGATTCAGCATTTTTGTCCGACTGCCCAGGAAGTTGGGTGCTGTTTTTGAAATGATTTTTGTTTGCCTGTTAACTTGCAAAAACTATTGGACTGATTTGGTCAACAAGATATTAAAGTAAGTCCACATTAGTACATCGTTGATGGACGTTATTGAGGACAATAATAACTACACTATTAAATTAAGTATAGTTACCCTTCCGTAATTACATTGCCAAGCCAATGTTAAAAATAAAGACTGGAATTTAGATTTGTTTAGTAACTCTGAACTTAGAGTTTACCCACGGTACAAGTTATTCATAATGTAAAATACATAGTTTTGTACAAAATAAATAGCAAGCTTATATAGGGCTAATGGAACAAGAATATATATCTATTAATCTGGTAAAAAACAGCCTTATTTCATATACAATATCTAAAATATAGAAATGTATTAATGGATTTTCATTAATAATTTTATTAGTAAGTAAGTAAGTTCGTATAGGCCGGGTGGCTAGCCCTGGTGTCAGAGTTTTTAGGCCGCCTGACGGCCTCTGACATGGCTAAACGGTTAAAACAACCGGGGCCTACAATTTAACGTGTCATCCGAGCCACGGTAGCGCTCAGTTGGAAAATGCCACCCGCGGTGACCCATCCAAGTACTGACCGTGCGGAACATTGCTTAATTTCGGTGATCGCTGACAATCACCTAGTCAAACTACGCTACGAGCGATTTTATTGAAATTGTATTTGATTTGTAACTGTGGTGTTAACTAACAAAAAATGACTGACTATTTTACAATTTTAGGGTTGAGCAAAAGTGCATAAGCTATCAATAAGCCAATATTACCTGTATATTCAATAGTTCCAATTCTTCTCTTCCAGACAAGTCGGGAGGAACCTCATCATTCCAGGGGGCACGAGGACCATCGACGCGACGGGCAAGCTCGTGATGCCGGGCGGTATCGACCCTCACACCCATTTCGAACTTGAAATGATGGGCGCCAAGGCTGCTGACGACTTCTACAAGGGCACTAGGGCGGCTGTCGCGGGCGGCACCACCACCGTCAGTAAGTATTTTATGCCTAGTGTCCTGTTCCGTGTAGAAATTAGTATATTTATACTTATAAACTTTTCACGAAAAATGTACTATAAGTCACTGGAAACCCAAAAAAAAAAACTGTAAAAATCTGAAGAAGTAAGCAAACATACAGACACGGGAATTTTAACAGATGTAGGTAAGTACCTAGTTAAGAAAATTATGTCTGGAAAGGATTGGTATGACTCGAACCTCCACTGGGAAAACTGAAGAAGTCTGTACAGTACCTATACACACCATACAGTATATGCAGACTTTTTATTTACCTATGTATAAATCGGCCATTAATATTTTTTTTTTTCTGTTATGCATCTATTAATTATTTAATTACGTGTACTAAACTGTATGAATAAATGAATATAGCTGTTATAAGACACTATCAACCTGTCGTCCCTATCTTTCCCACCCATTTCTTTCCGTTGATATATCCAGTCTCCCCAGCTCGTATCTCTTGCTGTAAACAGTAAACTTGAGATGTTATTCTGACCATTTCCAGTTGACTTCGTGCTACCAAACAAGGGGCAGTCCCTGATTGAGGCCTACAACAACTGGAGGGCTAAAGCTGACGGCAAGGTAAATAACTCACTATTCTTCATTAAATTATGACTCTTGAAAAGTACATATTCGTATATACATATTAGATTCTTCTCAAGTTTCCAAAGCGGCTCTAAACCATTTTTAACCCCCGACGCAAAAGAGGGGTGTTATTAGTTTGACGTGTCTGTTTGTCTGTGCGTCTGTCTGTCTGTCTGTGGCATCATAGCGCCCGTACCACTGAACCAATTTCAGTTTAGTTTTTTTTGGATGAAAGGAGACTCAATCGAGAGTGTTCTTAGCTATGTTTTATAAAATCGATTGAGCCGTTTAAGAGTTATGGTGGGTTAAAGTGGGGATGGAAGAACCAAAATTCTACAAATGTGCCAAAAATGGTTGTCAATCTTTTTTTAGGTAGGTTTTTGTGTCGGGGGTTTTTTAAATTTTTAATTTAAGTTTTTATTTACCATTTATTTATGATAACCCTATTTTTCCTATATTTTGTTCATAGTGCACACATTCATTTCCTCCAGAAAGCAGCCTTACCCTCGAAAATGTTATTTTCTGAACCTCCAGCGGTTTCAAGATATTGAATCTCGTCGTCGTTATCGTTTCAGCTATAGGACGTTCATTGCGGGACATAGGCCTCCTCTATAGATCTCCAATAAGACCGGTTGGAAACGGTTTGCATCCAGCGCGATCACAAGGTTTTGACGAAGTAATCCTTTTTGATGGAAGTCCTACGCTACGCTAGGTCTCCATTCGAGAAATTTTCGATTCCATCGTTCATTCCGTGCTATTTGAATCTATTTCTGGTCAGATTCTGTATGAAAACAAGCACGTACCGTGCTCTAACGCGCCCTTTGTTTAAGAAATTCGTGTGAAAAATATTTCTTTTTCATAGTTTATTGAATCAGGCGTTACTTTGCGGAAGTTCATCTTCAAATTCTTGTTTTGAATAAATATTTAGTGTATTTCCGCTCTGTCGTAGTCATATAAGTTAAGGGTACTATTCAAAATTCAAATTAAATCACAAACAAAATAAGTAATTAATCATCAAACTGTAGCATGGTTCGACTATCGTTAGGTCAGGTTAGAAAAGTTAGGCTTAGGTATGTTTACAAAATATGAATGAACCTGAAACAAAATTTTTAATTAATCCGTTTAAAATAATAAAAAATAATTAAACCTGTAACAAAAATAGTAATGAGTAATCTATTTAAAAAATGTAGTAAACCTGAAAAAAATATTTAGTTAATATGTTAAAATTACAAATATAATTTATTTATAAAAAAAAAAAAAAAAAAAGGGTATAAAATAATTGAAAAAATACTTAGTCAATAAATAGCACCCTTATTCTTACTGTACTCTATTCGACACGTGTTTCGCCTCTAAACGAGGCATCTTCAGGACGTGTTGACTCTTCGAGCTCACTCGCAAGAATAAGATAAGAAGATTCTTGCGAGTGAGCTCGAAGAGTCAACACGTCCTGAAGATGCCTCGTTTAGAGGCGAAACACGTGTCGAATAGAGTACAGTAAGAATAAGGGTGCTATTTATTGACTAAGTATTTTTTCAATTATTTTATACCCTTTTTTTTTTATAAATAAATTATATTTGTAATTTTAACATATTAACTAAATATTTTTTTCAGGTTTACTACATTTTTTAAATAGATTACTCATTACTATTTTTGTTACAGGTTTAATTATTTTTTATTATTTTAAACGGATTAATTAAAAATTTTGTTTCAGGTTCATTCATATTTTGTAAACATACCTAAGCCTAACTTTTCTAACCTGACCTAACGATAGTCGAACCATGCTACAGTTTGATGATTAATTACTTATTTTGTTTGTGATTTAATTTGAATTTTGAATAGTACCCTTAACTTATATGACTACGACAGAGCGGAAATACACTAAATATTTATTCAAAACAAGAATTTGATTTCTTTTTCAAAAAACGTAACTTAAAGTCGGTTTAAACATAATTTATTTTAACGTTATTTTTACATTTATCAAACATTCCTCGAAACGAAATTCAAGGAAATAAAAAAAAATAGGTACTTTCCGCGTTACGTTACATTTTGTCGATGGAGAATCAGGCCCCTGGTCAATTCTCCGTGCTATTTGAATCTATTTGCCCCAAACTTTCATGACCTATCCAGAACACCTTAACAAACGAGACACATTCTGTCTATTCCAGGTATGCTGCGACTACGGTCTCCACGTAGGCGTGACGTGGTGGTCTCCCTCCGTGCGCAAGGAAATGGAGACCTTAGTGTCGGAGCAATACGGCGTGAATTCCTTCAAGATGTTCATGGCGTACAAGGATGCTTGGATGCTGGATGACTACGACCTGTACTGCGCTATGGAAGTTTGCAAGGAACTCAGGGCACTGCCGCAGGTAAAGTGCAGAGTATTGTAGGCCGAATCAAACATTTTGGCGGGTGAGATGTTAGCTACAGGCTGCGGATAACCCAATCCTGACTGAAGCTCACTTAACAGCTGCGCGAGGATTGGGTTATCCGCAGCCTGTAGCCGAGTTATGATTTCAACCGTGTACTGAATTCGAATAGCTTACATGAATCGATATGTCATTCATGTAGGTAAACATTTTTTCATTATTCTTGATTGATCAAAAACAATTTCGATAAAATTTGAATAGGGCCACCTCATACTGATACTCATTTATTAGGGTTCCGTTCCCAAGAGGAAAAACGGGTCCCTATTACTAAGACTTCGATGTCCGTCTGTCCGTCTGTCTGTCTGTCTGTCTGTCACCGGGCTGTATCTCATGAACCATGTATTTGTATTTGTATATGTATTTCTGTTGCCGCCATAACAACAAATACTAAAAATAAAATAAATATTTAAGGGGGGCTCCTATACAGTACGGGACCGTCCGTGCGCGAGTCCGACTCGTACTTGGCCGATTATTGAAAACAATAGAGTTACATGTAAAAAATTTTGCAAATAAGTAAAATTACATCATTAAAAAAATACAATAGTTTAAACACCAATTAAATGAAATAGTAGTCATATAAAACAATATTAGTAAATGGTGCTTGTATATTGGTCCGTAACTTACATAATTTCAAACCTATTGAAGGATTGCAAAAACAGTGTAGAAGGAGCTATCGAGTGGTCCGGTATAGAACTAATCGATCACAAACTTGTAGTTTTCTGCATTTTATTATATATATAGTATATTCATCTGTAGTACGATATACCAAACAAAAAAAGAATCGTCGAAATCGGTTCATAATTGGCGTAAGGCTTAAAACAGTTTGTTTTACTGTTTAGCCGCGTCAGATACCTTCAGGCGGCTTAAAAACTTTTGACACCAGGGCTACCCACCCGCCCTATACGAACTTGCTTACGGTAGTGGGTGCGGAATATTGTACATCTTTTTTGCGAACCAATAGTATACTATAGTGGCAATAGAACGTTTAACCGCTATTGGAAGTCTTGTGGCAAATTATCATCATTAATTATATCAGCGACTGCTGGGCATATGCCTTCCTAAAAGCAGCTTGTAGGTATTCAGCGTGACCCTACTGTTTTAATGAGGAGGAATTCACCACAGCACTGAAGTCTTCAGCGAATGGCTAAATGAAATGTTTCTTAATACATTCCAGGTCCACGCTGAAAACGGCAACATTATAGCTCGTAACACCGAGAAACTTCTCGCCAAAGGCGTGACCGGGCCCGAGGGGCATGAGCTCTCGCGGGACGAGGAGGTGGAGGGGGAGGCCGTCAACAGAGCCTGCGTCATCGCCAACCAGGTAACGTACCATTCCGTCGAGATAACATAACATTCCGTCGGTGTAACGTAACATTCCGTCGAGGTAACATAACATTCCGTCGGGGTAACATAACATTCCGTAGAGGTAACGTAACTTTCCATCGGGGTAACATAACATTCCGTCGGGGTAACATAACATTCCGTCGAGGTAACATAACATTCCGTCGGGGTAACATAACATTCCGTAGAGGTAACGTAACATTCCATCGGGGTAACATAACATTCCGTCGGGGTAACATAACATTCCGTTGGGGTAACATAACATTCCGTAGAGGTAACGTAACATTCCATCGGGGTAACATAACATTCCGTCGGGGTAACATAACATTCCGTCGGGGTAACATAACATTCCGTCGAGGTAACATAACATTCCATCAGGGTAACATAACATTCCGTCAGGGTAACATAACATTCCGTTGGGGTGGCATAACATGCCGTCGAGCTAACATCAGCTTCCGTCGTGGTAACATCTCATTCCGTCGGGAATGCATAACATTCCGTCAATGTAACATCACATTCCATCGGGGTAGCATAACATTCCGTCGGGGTAACCTCACATTCCGTTGAGGTAACATCACAAACCGTCGAGTTAAAATCACATTAGGAGTATAACTATGATAATTTCTAGGCATGTAGTCTTTATGAAAGCTTTTATTTAGTTTCACCTATCCCGTTGTTCGCCTGTCGTACTGTAATCAAATTTCGCAATAACTAGCGATTCAGCAATTTGTGCAAAGTGGTCGGGGATCATTATCAAAATGATTTAGTCTATATTTCATTATGTTTTAGTGCTATCCCATGGGAACATTTTATTTATCGTGGCTAAAAAGTAGCTTATATCACTTTCCGTCTTTCAAACTATGTCCATGCCAAAAATCAAGTTCATTCGTTGCTCCGTTGCTGCGTGAAAGAGGAACGAACCAACAAATTTACTTTCGGATTTATAATATGTACTAGTAAGGATTTATACGTTTTCTCGTTCCAGGCGGAGTCTCCGCTATACATAGTGCACATGATGTCCAAAAGCGCGGTGGAGGCACTGCACTCGGCGCGGCGTCGGCAGAGGTACCCTATCTTCGGAGAAACGTTGGCTGCCACTATTGGCACTGATGGTACGTGCTTCTTTATCTCACCCCTGGATTTTTGAAGAATACAGGGTTATTTCTAATCAATTAGCATCCTTTTAGGGGCTTATTCTGTACATTAAAACTAACATCTTTTGTTCTGCGACTTATAGCAAAACTCGAAAAAAAATCAGCTGTTCCATACATTTTGTCGCGGGTGAACGATATTTTACTCTGGAACAACTATTTTGTTTTTGAGTTTTGACAAAAGTCGTAGAGCAAAAGTTGTTAGTTTTGATGTACAGAATACGCCCCTAAACGGATGCTAATCGATTAGAGATAACCCTGTATTTTCGGCCCCGAAACATAGAAAATAAAAAAAAAAGTATTGTTATCACTAATGGTAGGTGCTTCTCACTCTTCCTCAGCACTTCCTTTGCACTTGTCAGAGTCGTGGTCAATATTCCATTAAAAACTGCGTGTTGTGTCTTCCTACTGCTATTTCAAATTATGATTCCGCTGGCTTATGCCGCTAACTTTTGTAATTCCGCTGGATTATGCCGGTAACTTTTGTAATTCCGCTGGATTATGCCGGTAACTTTTGTAATTCCGCTGGGTTATGCCGGTAACTTTTGTAATTCCGCTGAATCATGCCGCTAACTTTTGTAGGTTCGCTGGATTACGGCGCTAATTTTTTTTAATTCCGCTGGATTATGCCGCTAACTTTTGTAATTCCGCTGGATAATGCCGCTAACTTTTGTAATTCCGCTGGATAATGCCGCAAACTTTTGTAATTCTGCTGGATAATGCCGCTAACTTTTGTAATTCCGCTTGATAATGCCGCTAACTTTTGTAATTCTGCTGGATTATGCCGCTAACTTTTGTAATTCCGCTGGATAATGATGCTAACTTTTGCAATTCTGCTGGATTATGCCGCTAACTTTTGTAATTCCGCTTGATAATGCCGCAAAATTTTGTAGGTTCGCTGGATTACAGCGCAATTTTTTTTTAATTCCGCTGGATTATGCCGCTTACTTTTGTAATTCCGCTGGATAATGCCGCTAACTTTTGTAATTCCGCTTGATAATGCCGCTAACTTTTGCAATTCTGCTGGATTATGCCGCTAACTTTTGTAATTCCGCTGGGTAATGCCGATAATGTTTGTAATTCCGCTGGATAATGCCGCTAACTTTTGTAATTCCGCTGGACAATGCCGCTAACTTTTGTAATTCTGCTGGATTATGCCGCTAACTTTTGTAATTCTGCTGGATTATGCCGCTAACTTTTGTAATTCTGCTGGATTATGCCGCTAACTTTTGTAATTCTGCTGGATTATGCCGCTAACTTTTGTAATTCTGCTGGATTATGCCGCTAACTTTTGCAATTTCGCTGGATTACCAGCGAAATCGCAAAAGTTAGCGGTAACTTTCCGCCTAGTACCTATTTTGTTGTTTCTCCAATTTAATATTCGAAAAAGCAAGAATCTAAATGAACTGCCTGTTATTTAATGGTAATTATTAAGTTTCTTGTTGTATTGCAGGGTCCCACTACCGCAACGCGTGTTTCCGTCACGCAGCCGCGCACGTACTCTCCCCTCCGCTGCGACCCGACCCCTCCACCCCGCAAGCTATGGTCGACGCTCTCGCCGAGTAAGTATATTATAATATTCTAATTATACAATTTTAATGTTCTAACAGGCATTACTCACGTATCACTATTTAACAGTTATTACATATCATTATATTCCCACATACACAACAGCAATATAACTTATACATTACACACGAGTAACACTGCAAACCTTGACTCTCATCTCATGAGATCTCGTGTATTGTAGTGTTACACACACACACACAAACCTACGCACGTACGCACACACACATACATACACACACACACACACACGCACGCGCGCACACACACACACACACACACACATACATATGCAGAAAAATCTTGCATTCAATTATTTATTAATGATTAAATTAATATCAATTAACCTCTTTTTACTACGCAAGAGTAAAAACGTTTACTTCTGTGTTTAATAATTGTATCATCTGTAAAGTTCATCGATTTAAATGCTTAAAATTAATATTATGTAATATATTTAAATCGAACCTTTCTTTTTAACCTTTTTTAAATGTTTTTTTTTTACAATTTGTTTCTCTCTTCCAGCGACCACCTGCAACTAATCGGTAGCGACAACTGCACGTTCCACGAGAAAGACAAGGAGCTCGGCAAGGGCAACTTCACCCGGATACCCAACGGCGTAAACGGGGTGGAGGACCGACTGGCTGTGCTCTGGCAGAAGGCTGTCAACACTGGTAAATATAGTTTATAGTTATATCATCATCATATCAAGCCAGATGTAAAAAATATTGCCCATGTTACAAATAATGTGGTTGGTTTTTCGTTTTTGAGTTTTACTTCAGATATTAGATTAGATTCAGATATTGTTACAAATATAAAAAATTTAGCACCTAAATTTAAATTTCACTAAGTTTGGTTACAAAAAAAAACAAATCCTAGCTACCTATGAGGTGCGGCCAGCACCGATATAAAAATAATCGGCCAAGTACGAGTTGGACTCGCTCACGGAGGGTTCCGTACTGTATGTGAGCCCCCCTTAAATATTTATTTTATTTTAATTTTATAATTTATTATTGAAGTGAATATACAACTAAATATTCTGTGAAAATTTCAAGCATATACCTGTTACCTACCATTATTAATATAGAGCCAAAAACGGCTTAAAAAATCAGGTTTGTTGTATGGGAGCCCCCCTTAATTATTAATTTTATTCTGTTTTTAGTATTTGTTGTTATAGCGGCAACCGCAATACATCATCTGTGAAAATTTCAGCTGCCTAGCTATCATGGTTCATGAGATACAGCCCGGTGACAGACGGACAGACAGACAGATAGACGGACAGACGGACATCGAAGTCTTAGTAATAGGGTCCCGATTTTACCCTTTGGGTACGGAACCCTAAAAACAAATCCTAGCTACCGATTTTACAGGTTAGGTTATATTATTATCAATATTATCTAGACCTGGAACCAATTGTTCAACAAAGGCATTCCTCGTAGATTTTTAGCTTTATACAGGGTTATTGTTAATCAATTAGCATCTTTTCAAGGCCAAATTCTCTACATCCAAACAAACAACTTTTGTTCTACAACTTTTCCCAAATCTCAACCCCAAGAAAAAATTAAGAAGTGGAATTAGCCATGGAATGGAAACATAATTGTATTTTATATACCTAACTAATATTTACACTTGTTTTGCATACTTACATACTTAGTATCTCCTCTGAGGTCCAAGTCTCGCGTTTTACATAGAGTTAATTATGTTTAGAACGGACAAATTATTCTTTTAAATTTTATATGAAAGAAAATAAATACGAATTTTTAGAAATCGCAGAACAAGAGATTTTTGTTTTGATGGACAGAATATCCTTTAAATTAAAAGATGCTAATTGATTACCAGTAACCCTGTATAACTTATGTATTTAATTTCAGGTGTGATGGATCCGTGCCGCTTTGTGGCCGTAACATCGACCAACGCTGCAAAGATTTTCAACTTGTACCCCGCCAAGGGTAGGATAGACGTGAACAGCGACGCCGATATAGTGGTGTGGGACCCCAGACTGGAACGGACCATCACTGCAGCTACTCATAGGCATGCAGTCGACTTCAATATCTTTGAGGTAATTTAATATGAAATTAAACTTGTACCCCGCCAAGGGATGGATAGACGTGAACAGCGACGCCGATATAGTGGTGTGGGACCCCAGACTGGAACGGACCATCACTGCGGCTACTCATAGGCACGCAGTGGACTTTAATATCTTTGAGGTAATTTAATATGAAATGATGATGCCTAATGTTGTGGCTTTTTTACTTATACCACAGCCCGGACACTCCGCGATTTTTCATACAAAATCTGCTGTCTTACGCACACCTACACAGTACTTACTCACAGACAACACACTTACGCACGGTCGCTACACGCGCATTTGTGTGCGGAACGTCTATGGCTGTCAGCGATCACCACAACGTGACGACATGCCGCGTGAGTGAGACAGTTGCGTACTTAATTTGCAAAAATGAATATTAATCTAGTGCTTAAAAAAGTATAACAATTACTTAATTTGGAAGCATTTTAACAAAAAGTAACCGATCTACTTCTTTTGTAAGATAATATCAAGAGGAAGTTACCAAATAATGTAAAATAAGTTCCTATTATTTATCCTTAGGGAAACATTAAAATTTCTTGTTTTGTTACGTATCATTGATATTCAACCATACACAGTACAAGTGTTCCCTATTGTCACAGTCTAGGTAGTTTTTATTAGAAAATCCACCGGCCAGTGCAGCCCGCGCGCAGAGTACACGATGCGGTACGTAGCGCGGGGTGGAAGTGAGGAAGACTCAAACGGGTGGGGGGTAACGAGTGGCCGTTCTATACGTAGTATTATTATATATTCTTTGCTTATACCCCGCCAAGGGTAGGATAGATGTGAACAGCGACGCTCATTTAGTAGTGTGGGACCCCAGACTGGAACGGACCACGGTCACGGGTAGAGACTGACCACGATGATGCAACTCGGTCGAAACGTCGAGATAATAAGGTTATTTATCTCGTAATTTAAGTGTGCGATTAGTCCCGTAGTATATCATAATAATGTGTTCAAATCGCGAAACTTTAAAAACAATGATTATCAGTGGATTTGTTGCCCTAGATGTAAAAGCGGTTACGAGTAGCTCTTTGCCTACCATTCACGAAACTATGGATGGTTTTTAAACATTGGCTTTTTAAAAATCTTCAATATTTTTTTATATTCAGTACAAATGAGAAAAACATAACAAGTAGCATACTCAAAGAGTTACCGTAAGAGTTAGAGTAAGTAGCATACTTAAATATATTTTTATTTATTTAAAAGTTTTGTATTTTCTTTCTTAATTAATATGTACAATAGTAAAAGAGAAGAAAAAAAATCATAAATTTTGTTTTAATTTTCAGAAAACGCATTTGGCAGCTCCCTTCCTATATTTTCCTAAGGGGGAAATTTATTTTTAAAGACAAGCCGTAATCTTCCCTGATGTGACGACGGTCCCATCTATCTTAATACTTTTCTGTCATCTTTTTTAGATCATGGTGGATGCGTTCTCCCTGTTCCACGCTATAATTACTCCAGATTTTCGGGAAATCATACTTTACAAATAAAAATAAGCCGAAATCATAAAAAACAGAGCCAATTCAGTACTCCCATGAATATATTCAAAAACTGTGGCCTTGAACATAAATCCGCAAAGATATCAAAGGCAACCATTTTTTTTGTAGACCTGTTTTATATTGGCCGACGAAACGGAGGAGGTACTCAATTCACCGCGTATATTTTTTTTAGTGTAACCACGCATAACTTTTTACACAGTGGTCCGATTTCGATAATTCTTTTTTTAGTAACAAAATACAAGAGGTACTATATACTAAATCTACCTACACTACTACTACCTATACATAATAATCGGCCAAGTACGAGTCGGACTCGCTCACGGAAGGTTCCGTACTGTATGTGAGCCCCCCTTAAATATTTATTTTATTTTAATTTTATAATTTATTATTGAAGTGAATATACAACTAAATATTCTGTGAAAATTTCAAGCATATACCTGTTACCATTATTAATATAGAGCCAAAAACGGCTTCAAAAATCAGGTTTGTTGTATGGGAGCCCCCCTTAATTTATTAATTTTATTCTGTTTTTAGTATTTGTTGTTATAGCGGCAACAGTAATACGTCATCTGTGAAAATTTCAGCTACCTAGCTATTATGGTTCATGAGATACAGGCCGGTGACAGACAGAAGGACAGACAGACATCGAAGTCTCATTAATAGGGTCCCGTTTTTACCCTTTGGGTACGGAACCCTAAAAAGCATTGGATCATCCACAGACCCTTGAAGGTCTAAAAATAATCTAAAAGCTCAAGAATAATTGGAAAGAATATTCTTCGAAATTGCTCCCAATCAAAGTTTATCGAAATCGGCTGAGTCATTTTTGATAAATCAACAATAATATGAAAAATGCTACATCGATCCGTGCGAAATATTCGCGAATTCTTTACACGGTTAAAGTCGGTCTTGCTATTTTTTGATAAAAATAATATTTATAAGTATATTGATTGATTACAGGGCCAGAACGTGGTGGGCAGTCCTCAGTACGTGATCGTGGGCGGACGAGTGTGTTTGGACGACGGAGACTTGCGCGTAGCTGAAGGTAAGTCTATATAAACATCGGCCAAGTACAAGTCGGAATCGCGCACAAAGGGTTCCGTACCGTATAGAAGCCCCCCTTAACTTAATATATTTTATTTTAACTGATTCATTTGTTTTTGAAGGGAATATATAATTTAATATTCTGAATATTTCAAGCATCTTCCGATTGCTTTTATTAATATCGACCAAAAACATCAAGTTTCTTGTATGGGAGCCCTTAAATATGTATTTTAATTTAACTACAAATTTAATTTTGAAGTGAATATTTATATTTTTAAATATCTACCTGTCACCGTTATTAATATCGAGCGAAAAACGGCTCAAAATTCAAATTTGTTGTAAGGGTGTGTAAGGGAGCCTTTAAATATTTATTTTTATTCTGTTTTTAGTATTTGTTGTTAAAGCAACAGCAGAAATACATCATCTGTTGAAATTCAAAAAGATTCATGAGAAACAGCCTGGTCACAGACAAACAGACGGACAACGGAATCTTAGTTATAGTATGGTCTCGTTTTTAGGGTTCCGTACCCAAAGGGTACAAACGGGACCCTATTACTAAGACTCCGCTGTCCGTCTGTCCGTCTGTCTCCAGGCTGTACTCATGAACCGTTGTAGCTAGAAAGCCATACAGCACGGTACCCTCCGTGCGCGAGTCCGACTTGTACTTGGCCGATTATTGCCCTTTGGGTACGGAACCCTAAAAGTAACCTGTCGGTGGACCTCTGCACCCAGTAGGTTTCAGTTGTAACGCACGCGCGGTCACCCATCCAAATGAAACTAGTACTGGGGCCTTATTTTTCAACTTGGCACGGTTTGGTCGTATACGGAACTTGCATCGTATTCGCAACTTCCATAGACAACAGATATTCTGTCTGCAACCTATTTAAACGATGGGTTGCTACCTGATTTCTTGTATTATTTTTTTTTATATGATTCATTGTGTCTGAAATAAAGATTTGTTATTATTATTATTATAAAAAAAGTCCATATTTCGCTAGAAACTGATTTACTCGTCTTAAAAATCACTAAACACACTCTCAAAACTCTCGTATTTCTGTTTCATTATAAAAAAAAATACGTCGGGCATTCCAAATGAACTTAGATTCTCTTCAAATTCGGTATTCATAAGCTATACGTTATCGAAAACAATGGTTTTTCAGTGTTAATTTTGATGTTAAAACATATTTCACTCTTAGCACTTCGAGATTGAACTGGGCATTAGATTAGCAAAAAAAAACTACTATTATACTAATGGACGTCCTACTTCTGCGCTTGCAGGTACGTGGTCTCCACTCGAGAGCTTTTCGACATCAGTCCTCCGCTTTGTGCCCTGCCCACTATAATTTCAACTTTCAACTCTGACTACAGGGTTATTTCTAATCAATTAGCATCCTTTTAGGGGTTTATTCTGTACATCAAAACTAACAACTTTTGTTCTACAACTTTTATTATTTCTCCAAAAAAAAAATGTTGTTCCATTGAAAAATATCGTACACCCTCGACAAAATGTATGGAACAACTGATTTCTTTTTTGAGTTTTGACAAAAGTCACAGCACAAAAGTTGTTAGTTTTGATGTACAGTAAAAGCCCCTAAAAGGATGCTAAATGATTAGAAATAACCCTGTATAGGTACGTTCATGGTATTATTTAATTTATTCCATATTCCAGGTCACGGCAAGTTCCTGAAGACGCTGGTGGACTCGCCGCACGTGTACGGGGGTTCGGTTCCCGTCGCGGAACACAAGCACGAGGCGCCGCTCCCCTCCACTCCGTCGCGACACACTAACGGCACTACTCCCGTTTCTGGTAAGCGGATAAAAATGGTGAAATTATGTCTTTTGAAGTTGGACTCACTTTTTGTTTTGAAATCTTTTCGAGTTACAAAACCTATACCTTATGGGAGGTCAGAGAGCTCTATGACATTTATAGTACATTACTGCAGCGGCCAGCAACAGAGGACGTGCGTGAGTTGGGGGCCGAGGTGAAGCCGAGGCACACACGTGAGTCCATCAATGGCTAGTTGTGGTCAACGCTTGTATAGTGCTTGTCTCAAATAATGCGGGGAAATTAACTTCAATGAGGAAACTCAGGACCTATCGATGACAACATAGCCTACGCTATTGAAAAGGTAGGTATACTAAGCGCCACACAAATCGACGGATGAGAAGTTAGCCGCAGATGACACTTCGCCGTGATTCGCTTATTTTTGCGCATGTGTGCACAATGCCGACGCCGCGTGTCGTAGTGGTGAGCATGGGTGTAGGGAGCGCGCGGGAGGCATGAGGTGTGCGGGCGGGTGTGCCCCGACGTCTCGTCTCTCTGGCTCCCGCGCATACCCATATTTCGGCTTTTGCTCAGCGTTCTGCGCATAACTTCCCATCCGCCGAATTATGTGGCGCTTAGTATAAGCTCTGTTTTGTTCTGGGCGCCTGGTACTTATGTCTTGCATTTCTTCTTTTATTTTGTAAATAAATAAGCTTGTTTTGAATATGATTTGTTTTTTAAACTTTTTTGTTTCATTTCATCGAAATCGGCTGAGCCGCTTTTGAACAACAATAATCAAAAATTTAATGCACCAATTACAGCGTCCAATCCATTTTCGAATTCTGTACGCGATTCAAGTCGCTTGTTGTTGGACTAAAACATCATTCCATGTTTTATTAATTTACATGCCAGCAATGGATTTTCATACATTTTTTGCTGGCCGCAAAACACGCCAACATACGCCATGCATAACTCGCCTTAAATCATCGAAATAAATCATGTAAACCGAGGGTAGCATTTTTTCTTCTGGGCACTAATATAGGTAGCTCGATACATTTTTAATAATTTACGTTCCAAGCCTTCAGACGGCCCTGACAACAAAACTAACCGCCCGGTCTGTACAAATTTACTTAATATGTAATTTTTTTTCAGAATTAGTGGTGGTGAACAAGCAGCTGGAGAACATGAACATTTCCTCCGGCTGCAGCACGCCCACCGGACGGAAGATGAGGGAGACTGGCCAGCGAGACCTGCAGGGATCCACCTTCTCCATCAGCAGTGAGTCTCATCATCACTCACACTTACCACCAGATATTACCGGTCAAGTCCGCAGGACCGCCCTACGTGTGTGCCGCTTCCAACCGGTCTCATTGAAGATTCTTATGAGAGATCGATACACCTCAGTGTATCAAGTCGAAAGTCATCGATCGGTGTGTTTTGCCAGTGACTTAAAATCTACTTAAAAGACGTTATCACGTCAAAACATCAAAAAATGTTCGTGCTCGCTACGCTCGTGCCAAATAAGATGCTTTCGTTTATAAGCTGAATCATACAAGTCGGCGGATGTGACGTTAGCTACAAGCTGCACAATATCTAATCCTGACTGATCCTCACATAAAGCTGCGCGTTGATTGGATATTGCGCAGCTTGTAGCCAACCTCACACCCGCCGACTTGTTATGCTTCGGCCTATACTAACTTCTTATATGAAATCAGACTTTTTCAATTGCAATGAACAGTGTTTTTTTCCCAAATCTTTTAGGGTTACCAAAGGGCCTCACAAGAATTATGTTGCCAACATAAAATTTTGGTCTTGCTCCACCGCAATGTGGAACTCCAAAAATTTGAACCATTATGAAATTAATACTTTTTTTTCTGTTTTCAGAGGAAGTCGAAGGTCTCGACACGAAGACGTCAGTGCGCGTTCGGAACCCACCCGGCGGGAAATCGTCCGCGCTCTGGTAAATACCGGTATTTACCGACAAAAACCGGATTGAACTGGTTCGTACCGGGTGAAACCAGTTTGGGGCAGCTTCAGAATGCGTGATATTGTGCTGTGCTTGTGAAAATGTTGGATGTTTTTGACGAGATGAGCGTTTCGCTCATTTGATTTTACTCAAACAATAATTGTCCCATTTAAGTTTTACAGAAATCGGCTGAGCCGTTTTTGATAAATCAACAATAATGTAAACAATTCGAGCGAAATATTCGAATTTTGTACACTATGGAAGGCGGTTTTGCCATTTTTTGCGAAAAATAATTATTTGGGAAACTTTAATCAATATGTAAAAATGCCACCATTTTTGGTTAGAAATGTAATTAACTGTTTTTTTTTCGATAAAAGGGTAAAGTTTTGGTTGAGGAAGAAATGTAAACTTCCGATTTGGTTATAATTATGAATTTCGCCAGAAACCAATATCGCGGTTTTGTTTTATTTTCTTTGCAAAACAGGTACCCGGACCAAGGTGTACTGACTTATGTTATAGGCCGAAGTTAGCTACAAGCTGCGGATACCCAATCCTCGAGCAGTTGCTAAGTGAGCTTCAGTCAAGATTGGGCTATTCGCAACTTGTATCTAACATCAGAGCTACCAAGATATTTTATTTGACCCATACTGAAATTATCATGAAAGTACTTTTCTCCTGAAATGATTTTTAATTTTAAAGTGCATCCCACACTAGGTTTATCTCAAAGAGTTACTTTTTATGATAAACATTTCAAAACGCCAACGCCAACGCTATAAGTTGGTTAAAAATGATAAACACTTCACAAAATTCGTCGCGAGTCCAGTATAGCGGGTTAGCTCAGTGGTCTAGAGCGTCGGGCTGGTGATCCGAAGACGCAAGGTTCGAATCCTGCATCCGCGATGAATTTTTGAAATGTTTATCATAAAAAGTACTTTTCTCCTAATATTTTCACAAGCACACAGGAAGGCTTTGGCCAGTTCGGAACCAGTAAGGCTACTTTGTAACCCAAAGCTTAACTTTAGACGTATGTGTTACAATATATGACACGTTGAACTAATAATTGAGATACCATGAAAAAATATAGCGATCATAGCAGAGTTTGACTGTTTGTCAGCGATCACTGAAGTTATATAAGCAACTTTCGAGACGGTCAGTTTCCATCCATCCATCCATCAACCGTAAGACGTCCACTGCTGGACATAGGCCTCCCCAATGGATTTCCAATAAGGCCGGTTGGAAGCGGCCTGCATCCAGCGCGTTCCTGCGATCTTTATTATATCGTCAGTCCACCTAGTCGGTCGCTGCGCTTGCTGGTCCGTGGTCTCCATTCGAGAACTTTACTGCCCCATCGGCCATCCGTTCTCCGAACTGTGCCCTGCCCATTGCCACTTTAATTTGCTAATCCGCTGGGCTATGTCGGTAACTTTGGTTCGTCTGCGGATCTCCTCATTTCTGATTCGATCTCGCAGAGAGACGCCGAGCATAGCCCTCTCCATAGCACCATAGTAACGGTCAGTTTCGTATGGATGTTATTTATAACTGAGCGATACCGTGGCTCGGATGTCGCGTCAAATTGTAGGTCCTGGTTGTTTTAGAGTGTCAGTTGGTGTAAGAATTAAAACGGTTAAACGGTTAAAACAACAAAATTTTCATAGTATCTCAAATATAGAAGCAGTGTCTTATTTACTTATTGATTATAATTAGTACATGACATAATAACGGTTTTATTATGAATATTAATGTTATTTATTCAGTTACACATAGACTGATGTATGTGGACCCTGGTTGAAATAGTTGGTAATCATAGTTATGGCATTAATCATGGAAATATACAGAAATCATAGAACTATAATCAAGGTGAAATTTTGAAAAAAAAACTGCGATTTTGCTGTTAGGATCTCGAATGAAAACTACGCGGTAAACATAGCGTAGCGTAGATTATCCATTGACAGGTTTTCTGATATTCGATTTGACTCACTAACAAAAACCAATGTGCTAAAGCAATAAATGTGTTCTTGTTCTTATATGTGTGTGAGAAAGAAAGAGAGATATGGTAACCATTTAATTGCTGTCAAAATTAGTTGATTCGAATTGATGTTAGAATTTTATTTAATCTGAATTATCACACATTCAATTTAATGTTTTGCAAAGTGAAAGACTTTCAGAGGTATTCATATTATGTTCATCATTATGAAAAACACACTATGGGACCAAAAACCACCTGGGGTCTTATTGTGAAGCGCTCTGACATTCGGCTTCGCTTTCCTGCTCGCGCCAATTACTCACGCCACGAGAGCGAGCGGGAGGAAAAACGAAACTAAACGTCAGAGCGCTTACACAATAAAGGCCCTGGACCATACGTTTTGTCGATAGTGACGATAGTCATGCACGTATAGGCCGAATTATACAAGTCGGCGGATGTGAAGTTAGCTACAACTGGCGCTAAACCTTTAAGCTTTATGTGATTTTCACTCAAAATTGGATATTGCGCAGCTTGTAGCTAACTTCACATCCACCGACTTCTATGACTCGACCTTTATGTAGGTAGGTACCTACTTTTTGTATGGATTTCGCACTTGGTGACATAGTAAAAGTTGTACACATAAGCAAAGCAAAACCGTGTTTAAATGGGCAATAAAAATCTTTTTTTTCTTTCAAAAATTCACCTTGATTGGTATTAACACGAACCATAGCCAATTACTTTGTCAAACGACTGTTAATTTAACCTAGAAATAGTTATGGATTGTGGAATAGGAACCTTGACTATAATGTTAACATTTTTAACATTTTCTTGCTAATAACATCCTAAAACTTTTTTCTGCAAAAAGTTTTATGTTTAGAATTATATATACCTATTATATTTATCGCACCACATAAAACGAGATACAGGGCGACATAAAAGAGTTGTAAATAAATGAGGGCGCCACCATCGCTTTGTCAGCAGATTTGCTTCATTTTGTTCATGAGTATGATTTACTGTTCACAATCCACAAAATAACAAAACGAACAATACAAAATTAACAATGATTGACAACTGGGATAGTGGTTCCAGCAAAAGTGACTTAAGTACCCGAATAATTAATTTCAACTCTTTTTGTGTCGCTCTGTATATCTATGGAGTTGCCTCATCTGGGGCATTCACTTGTAATGTATATCTTAGGTCTGCTACACACATATTCGGGCCGGAACAGCCGATTCGGCACAATTTTCATTACGACAAAGATGACCAGAAACAACTAATACATGCATTCGACATCACTCGGCTTGTGCCGATCGTCCTTCGGGTCTATTCGGCAAAATTCGGTTTTTGTTTGGCCGTCACGAGCGATTCGGCATTCCCGAAAATGTATCTACATTCGCTTATATGTGTACAAGCCTAACGTTGCATCACAGGCGAATGCTCCCGGTGAGGAAGCACCTTTAAATTAAAAAAAAAATGTTCACCAGAATTAACATGATTTGTTAGATATTTTTGTAGATATGACTGGTCTAATAAGGCAGCATAAATTGTTTTGACGAGAAAGCATTTAAATCATTGTTTTTCATATTGTTTACTAAGTAAATTGAGATCTAGATAATTCGAAATATATGTTGTGCTTAATGTGATTATTGTCTACTTTAGATAAGTATTAGACGTTATTTAATTTGTTTTTATACTAAGCACTTTGCAGATACTTCCAATGTTAATTTAGTGAATTTGGGTTAAAGGAGAACGGGCAATTTGGGCCAATCATCAACTATAACATTTCAGTGTGTACGCAATGCAAGTGTTTTACATTTTTCACCTACTATTTTCGTTATTCAGATCTAAGATGGATCAGGTTTTGACCAGGCATGTTGGAATAAAAGCTAAGCTCAATAACTGTCAAATTGTTGACAGAATACATTTGATGAGAACAGCCTGCATATATGGGTAGCTGTTGATGGCCAATCGTAAAGAGAGTAGTTAACTGGTACAAATAATTGACAATATTCTACTTTTCAAGTTCTTTTCTGACAGTTAACTTTTTTTTTATCCTCTATTCATAATAAAATCAAAAGATGGTAGGTACGCATCGTGATGAATATAGGGTTTCAAATATTAACTAGCAGTAAAAAATGATCATTACTGATGAAATACAATTTTTTGCTCGTTTTTTCAGATGCACTTAGCAGTTCCGCGTTAGAGTTGATGATAGTAGATAGTTGGTCCAATCATCATACATTTTTGCCCCTTCTCCTTTAGCATTTAATTAGGCCAAAAGAAATTGTAATGTCGTTTTAGTAAAAACTAGTGACAGTACAAAATCCAAAATATCTTTTGAGCAGTTTATAGTAACTTATACCTAACCTAGTCTTGCATCACAATTTTACATTTTTGTAAACCTCTTTTCCGTATTTAATAAGCATTGTCACAAATAAACAATGTAATCTTTTATTTGGGTTTCATTCAAAGATGATACATTTTATTTATACACTTTCTCGATTTAAGCACATTGTTCTTATACTACAGGCGGGACTAACGGCACGGTAATGAAAACTACAGTAGAGTGACTCCATACAAACGGTCGGAACGCGAATCATACCTACGCGCCTCGAGCGTAGTACGTAGTACGAACGTTTCGACTCGCTGCCGATCGGCTTTTTTCCCCGAACATTAAACGACACATATTTGTCACTAAGTACATATAATAAAACAAAGTCGCATCCCGCGCTGTCGGTCCCTATGTATGCTTATATCTTTGATTGATTTTTGATAAGGTTTTTTTAATAGATAGTGATAGAGGAAGGTTATAAATATGTACCTGTGCGAAGCCGGGGCGGGTCGCTAGTAAATATAACAAATTATAGTAAATATAATACATGTATATATATATATACTAGCTTTTACCCGCGGCTTCGCCCGCGTTATATTTTGATTTTGGCTAATGTTTATGTCGGCTGCGAAACCTAACCTAAGCGACAAACATCAGAATACCTTAGAGGAATGCTTTTGTTGGTTAAGTTACGGTTGGAGTGTATATACAACCCCCCTGTGTATTCCCGCCTTGTCGTGGCGGGGGAGGTCTAAGGCAGCTGAAAAGGCGGCGCTCGAAGTCTCCCTCTTCTTTAGGTCTTTCCCCCAAGGCAGCTTAGAGGCCGGCACTCGTTGTTCAGCCGCTTTTAACTAAAGCAGCTGAGAGGATGGCCGGTAGGTTGCCTGCCTTATGAAGAGTGTTGCTTCTGAGGCGGGCTGCAGTGCCGCTCTTGCGACGTTGCAGCCGAGGATTAGGGGCTGCGGTGGGATGGAACTGGTTGTGTGGGTGCCGCCACCTACCCTACCTTCCGCTAGGCCGTCAACCTGTTGGCAGACGCAGTGGGGCTGCAGGGGAAGAGAAGTGTCAGTATCGCGATGGCCGTTCTCACTGCCCTCTGCAGTTGAAAAGGCAGGCGCTGGGCTACTATGACTGACCCGTTGCACTGGGACCAGGGCGTTGGAATGCTGTCCGACGCTCAGTGCTGGTTAGTCCCGAGTGGTGGATGACGATGTGTCTTGTGCTCAGAAACATTCCGTCATTATTGCGGGAGCGCAAGCTCCGTTATGGAGCCCGAGTCTGGGCTAGCGCTGTTGAGTGCCGCGAAGGAGTGCGAAAAATGTAGGAACGTCCTAAACTTGAAATGACAGGTTATTTCTGGCGCTTAGACGGCTGCTACCGCGGCCCGCTCTCTTAGTTTTTATCCTATCCTACGGGGACTCTTAAAGTTTTTGGGAAAAAAGTGGCCTTTGTCACTTTTCGTCTTTCAAACTATATTCATGAAATAAGCCAAGGCAATCCGTTGCTTCGTTGCTGAGAAAAAGTTATTGTCTTATCCTACGGGAACCGCAATTTTTTCGGAATGAAAAGTATCCTATGTCACTTTCCGTCTTCCAAACTATGCCCACCCCAAAAATCAAGTCAATCCGTTGCTCCATTGCTGAGAAACAGTTATTGTCCTATCCCATGGGAATCACGAACTTTCTCGGGATAAAAAAGTATCCTATTATCACTTTCTGTCTTTTAAACCATAGGTATCCATACCAAAAATCAAGTCAATCTTTTGCTCCGTTGCCGCGTCAAAGAGGAACAAACCAACAAACTTTTCAGATTGATAATATTAAAGTAGGTATGATGATTCTGTACCATATAAAGGTAGAATAAAGAAACATGTTAAACCTCTAATGATAGTAGATTTAAAAATATTTTTAATGTCAGACAAAATGACGGCCTGGTATTAAACGTCATAGTAACATGTGGCATGCAGAGGGAAAAAAACATTTTATCTAATTTTAATGTCAGTTGTCAATTTCAATCCATACTTTATTTCCTCTTCAAGGGGACATAATGGTGGAAAAACAATTTGTCCCCTTGCCATGCTACCTGTGATTTATAAAAGTCTACAGACAATGTCACCTGTCATCTAATTACGTTTCGCTGTGACGTTTCATTAATCCATATTAGCGTCATAGAGGAATTAATCACTTAGCGTCTTTGTGATAGTGGCGACAGTTTTGCTTTCGAGAGTTTTTGTTCTGTCCTACAGGAACTATGCAATTTTTTGCTTAACGTCTAACGCTTAGTATCTAAAATTCGACGCGCTAGGTTTTGCTCTTGAGTCTCAGCAGTTCTTTACGCTGCGTGATGCTCGGCATCTAAAAGTCGCCGCGCTTGACTTTCTCCTTAAGTCTCAGCATCTCTCTGAGCTGCGTGACGCTCAGCATCTAAAATTTGACGCGCTTGGTTTTTTGCTCTTGAGTCTCAGCAGTTCTTTGCGCTGCGTGATGCTCAGCATCTAAAAGTCGCCGCGCTTGACTTTCAACTTCAGTCTCAGCAGCTCTCTGAGCTGCGTGACGCTCAGCATCTAAAATTCGACGCGCTTGGTTTTGCTCTTGAGTCTCAGCAGCTCTTTGAGATGCGTGGCGCTCGGCATCTAATGTCAAACGCGTTAAAGTGTGCTCTTCAGACTCTTGGCTTCTAGCAATTTTCTTTACGCGAGCTCCGCTAGAACTACGCGCTAGATTCGATTTGCGTTTTGTAGGCTACCTATTAGAATGAAAACTACGTAATTAAACTGAAATAATACATGTAACCTTCTCTAAAGTTTACAGGAAAAGGTTGATTGACTTTGACATTTGCAACTTGAGCAGCCTTGAATGGGCATTGGGCATAGAGAATGTAATTTGGAAAGTCAAGATGCAAATTACCATTTGTCATGGTAGATTAAAAGTTTTTTCTTCTGAGATTCTAGCCAATGCGTTATCATTCCCCCTTTTCAACCCTTTAAAACTATTTTTTCGAATCAAAAAGTAGCCTATGTCCTTTCTCAGGCTCTAGACTATCTGTGTACCAAATTTCATTCAAATCGGTTCAGTAGTTTTAGCGTGAAAGCGCGACAGACAGACAGACAGACAGACAGAGTTACTTTCGCATTTATAATATTAAGTAAGGATATACACTAGCTTTTACCCGCGGCTTCGCCCGCGTTATATTTTGATTTTGGCTAATGTTTATGTCGGCTGCGAAACCTAACCTAAGCGACAAACATCAGAATACCTTAGAGGAATGCTTTTGTTGGTTAAGTTACGGTTGGAGTGTATATACAACCCCCCTGTGTATTCCCGCCTTGTCGTGGCGGGGGAGGTCTAAGGCAGCTGAAAAGGCGGCGCTCGAAGTCTCCCTCTTCTTTAGGTCTTTCCCCCAAGGCAGCTTAGAGGCCGGCACTCGTTGTTCAGCCGCTTTTAACTAAAGCAGCTGAGAGGATGGCCGGTAGGTTGCCTGCCTTATGAAGAGTGTTGCTTCTGAGGCGGGCTGCAGTGCCGCTCTTGCGACGTTGCAGCCGAGGATTAGGGGCTGCGGTGGGATGGAACTGGTTGTGTGGGTGCCGCCACCTACCCTACCTTCCGCTAAGCCGTCAACCTGTTGGCAGACGCAGTGGGGCTGCAGGGGAAGAGAAGTGTCAGTATCGCGATGGCCGTTCTCACTGCCCTCTGCAGTTGAAAAGGCAGGCGCTGGGCTACTATGACTGACCCGTTGCACTGGGACCAGGGCGTTGGAATGCTGTCCGACGCTCAGTGCTGGTTAGTCCCGAGTGGTGGATGACGATGTGTCTTGTGCTCAGAAACATTCCGTCATTATTGCGGGAGCGCAAGCTCCGTTATGGAGCCCGAGTCTGGGCTAGCGCTGTTGAGTGCCGCGAAGGAGTGCGAAAAATGTAGGAACGTCCTAAACTTGAAATGACAGGTTATTTCTGGCGCTTAGACGGCTGCTACCGCGGCCCGCTCTCTTAGTTTTTATCCTATCCTACGGGGACTCTTAAAGTTTTTGGGAAAAAAGTGGCCTTTGTCACTTTTCGTCTTTCAAACTATATTCATGAAATAAGCCAAGGCAATCCGTTGCTTCGTTGCTGAGAAAAAGTTATTGTCTTATCCTACGGGAACCGCAATTTTTTCGGAATGAAAAGTATCCTATGTCACTTTCCGTCTTCCAAACTATGCCCACCCCAAAAATCAAGTCAATCCGTTGCTCCATTGCTGAGAAACAGTTATTGTCCTATCCCATGGGAATCACGAATTTTCTCGGGATAAAAAAGTATCCTATTATCACTTTCTGTCTTTTAAACCATAGGTATCCATACCAAAAATCAAGTCAATCTTTTGCTCCGTTGCCGCGTCAAAGAGGAACAAACCAACAAACTTTTCAGATTGATAATATTAAAGTAGGTATGATGATTCTGTACCATATAAAGGTAGAATAAAGAAACATGTTAAACCTCTAATGATAGTAGATTTAAAAATATTTTTAATGTCAGACAAAATGACGGCCTGGTATTAAACGTCATAGTAACATGTGGCATGCAGAGGGAAAAAAACATTTTATCTAATTTTAATGTCAGTTGTCAATTTCAATCCATACTTTATTTCCTCTTCAAGGGGACATAATGGTGGAAAAACAATTTGTCCCCTTGCCATGCTACCTGTGATTTATAAAAGTCTACAGACAATGTCACCTGTCATCTAATTACGTTTCGCTGTGACGTTTCATTAATCCATATTAGCGTCATAGAGGAATTAATCACTTAGCGTCTTTGTGATAGTGGCGACAGTTTTGCTTTCGAGAGTTTTTGTTCTGTCCTACAGGAACTATGCAATTTTTTGCTTAACGTCTAACGCTTAGTATCTAAAATTCGACGCGCTAGGTTTTGCTCTTGAGTCTCAGCAGTTCTTTACGCTGCGTGATGCTCGGCATCTAAAAGTCGCCGCGCTTGACTTTCTCCTTAAGTCTCAGCATCTCTCTGAGCTGCGTGACGCTCAGCATCTAAAATTTGACGCGCTTGGTTTTTTGCTCTTGAGTCTCAGCAGTTCTTTGCGCTGCGTGATGCTCAGCATCTAAAAGTCGCCGCGCTTGACTTTCAACTTCAGTCTCAGCAGCTCTCTGAGCTGCGTGACGCTCAGCATCTAAAATTCGACGCGCTTGGTTTTGCTCTTGAGTCTCAGCAGCTCTTTGAGATGCGTGGCGCTCGGCATCTAATGTCAAACGCGTTAAAGTGTGCTCTTCAGACTCTTGGCTTCTAGCAATTTTCTTTACGCGAGCTCCGCTAGAACTACGCGCTAGATTCGATTTGCGTTTTGTAGGCTACCTATTAGAATGAAAACTACGTAATTAAACTGAAATAATACATGTAACCTTCTCTAAAGTTTACAGGAAAAGGTTGATTGACTTTGACATTTGCAACTTGAGCAGCCTTGAATGGGCATTGGGCATAGAGAATGTAATTTGGAAAGTCAAGATGCAAATTACCATTTGTCATGGTAGATTAAAAGTTTTTTCTTCTGAGATTCTAGCCAATGCGTTATCATTCCCCCTTTTCAACCCTTTAAAACTATTTTTTCGAATCAAAAAGTAGCCTATGTCCTTTCTCAGGCTCTAGACTATCTGTGTACCAAATTTCATTCAAATCGGTTCAGTAGTTTTAGCGTGAAAGCGCGACAGACAGACAGACAGACAGACAGAGTTACTTTCGCATTTATAATATTAAGTAAGGATATACACTAGCTTTTACCCGCGGCTTCGCCCGCGTTATATTTTGATTTTGGCTAATGTTTATGTCGGCTGCGAAACCTAACCTAAGCGACAAACATCAGAATACCTTAGAGGAATGCTTTTGTTGGTTAAGTTACGGTTGGAGTGTATATACAACCCCCCTGTGTATTCCCGCCTTGTCGTGGCGGGGGAGGTCTAAGGCAGCTGAAAAGGCGGCGCTCGAAGTCTCCCTCTTCTTTAGGTCTTTCCCCCAAGGCAGCTTAGAGGCCGGCACTCGTTGTTCAGCCGCTTTTAACTAAAGCAGCTGAGAGGATGGCCGGTAGGTTGCCTGCCTTATGAAGAGTGTTGCTTCTGAGGCGGGCTGCAGTGCCGCTCTTGCGACGTTGCAGCCGAGGATTAGGGGCTGCGGTGGGATGGAACTGGTTGTGTGGGTGCCGCCACCTACCCTACCTTCCGCTAAGCCGTCAACCTGTTGGCAGACGCAGTGGGGCTGCAGGGGAAGAGAAGTGTCAGTATCGCGATGGCCGTTCTCACTGCCCTCTGCAGTTGAAAAGGCAGGCGCTGGGCTACTATGACTGACCCGTTGCACTGGGACCAGGGCGTTGGAATGCTGTCCGACGCTCAGTGCTGGTTAGTCCCGAGTGGTGGATGACGATGTGTCTTGTGCTCAGAAACATTCCGTCATTATTGCGGGAGCGCAAGCTCCGTTATGGAGCCCGAGTCTGGGCTAGCGCTGTTGAGTGCCGCGAAGGAGTGCGAAAAATGTAGGAACGTCCTAAACTTGAAATGACAGGTTATTTCTGGCGCTTAGACGGCTGCTACCGCGGCCCGCTCTCTTAGTTTTTATCCTATCCTACGGGGACTCTTAAAGTTTTTGGGAAAAAAGTGGCCTTTGTCACTTTTCGTCTTTCAAACTATATTCATGAAATAAGCCAAGGCAATCCGTTGCTTCGTTGCTGAGAAAAAGTTATTGTCTTATCCTACGGGAACCGCAATTTTTTCGGAATGAAAAGTATCCTATGTCACTTTCCGTCTTCCAAACTATGCCCACCCCAAAAATCAAGTCAATCCGTTGCTCCATTGCTGAGAAACAGTTATTGTCCTATCCCATGGGAATCACGAATTTTCTCGGGATAAAAAAGTATCCTATTATCACTTTCTGTCTTTTAAACCATAGGTATCCATACCAAAAATCAAGTCAATCTTTTGCTCCGTTGCCGCGTCAAAGAGGAACAAACCAACAAACTTTTCAGATTGATAATATTAAAGTAGGTATGATGATTCTGTACCATATAAAGGTAGAATAAAGAAACATGTTAAACCTCTAATGATAGTAGATTTAAAAATATTTTTAATGTCAGACAAAATGACGGCCTGGTATTAAACGTCATAGTAACATGTGGCATGCAGAGGGAAAAAAACATTTTATCTAATTTTAATGTCAGTTGTCAATTTCAATCCATACTTTATTTCCTCTTCAAGGGGACATAATGGTGGAAAAACAATTTGTCCCCTTGCCATGCTACCTGTGATTTATAAAAGTCTACAGACAATGTCACCTGTCATCTAATTACGTTTCGCTGTGACGTTTCATTAATCCATATTAGCGTCATAGAAGAATTAATCACTTAGCGTCTTTGTGATAGTGGCGACAGTTTTGCTTTCGAGAGTTTTTGTTCTGTCCTACAGGAACTATGCAATTTTTTGCTTAACGTCTAACGCTTAGTATCTAAAATTCGACGCGCTAGGTTTTGCTCTTGAGTCTCAGCAGTTCTTTACGCTGCGTGATGCTCGGCATCTAAAAGTCGCCGCGCTTGACTTTCTCCTTAAGTCTCAGCATCTCTCTGAGCTGCGTGACGCTCAGCATCTAAAATTTGACGCGCTTGGTTTTTTGCTCTTGAGTCTCAGCAGTTTTTTGCGCTGCGTGATGCTCAGCATCTAAAAGTCGCCGCGCTTGACTTTCAACTTCAGTCTCAGCAGCTCTCTGAGCTGCGTGACGCTCAGCATCTAAAATTCGACGCGCTTGGTTTTGCTCTTGAGTCTCAGCAGCTCTTTGAGATGCGTGGCGCTCGGCATCTAATGTCAAACGCGTTAAAGTGTGCTCTTCAGACTCTTGGCTTCTAGCAATTTTCTTTACGCGAGCTCCGCTAGAACTACGCGCTAGATTCGATTTGCGTTTTGTAGGCTACCTATTAGAATGAAAACTACGTAATTAAACTGAAATAATACATGTAACCTTCTCTAAAGTTTACAGGAAAAGGTTGATTGACTTTGACATTTGCAACTTGAGCAGCCTTGAATGGGCATTGGGCATAGAGAATGTAATTTGGAAAGTCAAGATGCAAATTACCATTTGTCATGGTAGATTAAAAGTTTTTTCTTCTGAGATTCTAGCCAATGCGTTATCATTCCCCCTTTTCAACCCTTTAAAACTATTTTTTCGAATCAAAAAGTAGCCTATGTCCTTTCTCAGGCTCTAGACTATCTGTGTACCAAATTTCATTCAAATCGGTTCAGTAGTTTTAGCGTGAAAGCGCGACAGACAGACAGACAGACAGACAGAGTTACTTTCGCATTTATAATATTAAGTAAGGATTAATTTTAAAATAAAATTTACTTGGATGGGTGACCGCGGGTGGCATTTTCCAACTGAGCGCTACCGTGGCTCGGATGACACTTTAATTGTAGGCCCCGGTTGTTTTAACCGTTTAGCCATGTCAGAGGCCTTCAGGCGGCCTAAAAACTCTGACACCAGGGCTAGCCACCCGGCCTATACGAACTTAGGTATATACTTACTTATATGAAGGTCTAATCGCTAAGACACAGGTTTTACCTAGTTTGGCGATGAATGCATAACTGTTTTTTGTAATGTACTTATAGTGAAATAAATTATTTAAAAAAAAAAAACGATTTTTCCGGTCGGAGGGCCGATCGATGCCGGGTTGCCGACCCACCTATATGTGTCGCAAGCCGTATCTGACCTAGTGGACTCCTAGAAACTAGGTAAAAGGTAAAACAACAAAATTTTTAAGTTGTTTATTAAAATAATATTCGTTCAACTGAACACAAGACATGGGACCAGACCTAATAATTGAGTTTTCTAATTTGACAATTTCTCTCTAATAAAAAAAATAACTAGCCACCGGGAGACCGGGGGCTGTGTCTTTAGGTACCCTCTTAACAATAAAAACAACTATAAAATATATCAACATAAGCCCTTCAGAGGTATTCGTCTTAAATACCAGAAATGTTCAGTTATAATAGTAATAATTTGGCACAGATATTAATAATAAACGTATTATTTTACTGTCCCTTCAAAACCCTGGTTCACTGGTTCTAGATGGTTTTGGCACCGGTAAAAAAACATAACTCAAACTTCTTGAACGAACAAAAATATTCCTTAATTTTAAGAAAAAAATCTAATTAAATCTATACAAGTACCCATTATTGCACAAACTCATGCAAAATCACGCGGATGATTGATCATTATTACATTAGACATGATTAGTCAAACGGAAAGAGCTATTAAATTGATTTTCGCTGGAAATATTGTCTTTTATTATAATCATTGTTGTGATTGTTTTTTCGTATCAACCAGTAGTCAATTATTGCAGTTAACAACATTATAAAATCTTAATAATAACAATAAAAAAGTAATCAACAAAAATCATGCGTTGGACTAAACAAACCATCCGAGAACATCCGAGGGCACTAATTCTTTTTATATTTATTTTTATAATATATAAATGCAATTTTATACCAAAATTCCTAAATATTCATGAATTACAAATTTATTTACAAACTCGACGTCTATACTCTGGAGTTGCCAAAATCATAAAAAAATTATATCATTTCCATAGAATTAGAAATGTTTCAACTATTTTCCATTAGAACTTTTTTATATGTATATCAATAATGTATACGTAAGTAGAATAGTACACTTATAGTCTAATATGACACAGTTAGGTTATTTTACTATATTTTATACATTTACATCATGTATGTACTTACACATATACAGTGGTTTTGTTGAACCGACACTCTTCAAATTAAAACAAATGAAAGTCAATCACTCAAATAGTTACAACAGAAACTCACAGATGGCGTTAAATTCAATATCCATTAAAGAGTTTTAAACAAAGAAATTTTTAATTTAAAGAGCAATCGGCACAACGTTTGATTAAAAATTAATCCTTCACTCATACAACAAGCCTAAACTAACCTACGACAGTCTAACGAGTTCCGTACAACGGAAAAACATTTTTCCCCCCGACCGCCTTAGAAATTACTTTTTACACGCATACTCGGGGGGAAAACACGAACTAAAGTCGAAAACTAATGCTACATGGAACCTTTTACTGGGGAAGGCCGAATAACGGAAATTAAAAGTCTTTAGACATACGATATTTTTGTATTTATGTAAAACATGACTATATTTTGATAAATAAACAAGAAAGTGAACATGAGGTCCGATTTCTCAAAACGGTAATTTTAAAATTAGAACACGGTTTGTAATCTGTGATTGTAATTGACTTAATTTTTTAAAGATATATAAGCGTGTGACTTTATTTCATAGTTGTATTAAGGTGGAACTTAAGATGTTTGGATTGGATAAATGATCATACTCGAAAATAAACTATACATACTGTTATACCTAGCAATAATTAAAAATATTAATAGTCTGCATAAAATAAAGAAAAGAATGCATCTTATTTATGTTATATCCCTTTTGAATCTCGACTTAGCAGTTTATCTATCAAAAATAGTCAGTAGTGCAAAAAAATGCAAGGCAATTCTGTTTAAAAATTATAACAACCACGAAAGCCAAAAGTCACAATAATATGGCAAAAGTAACATCTTGGTTGCCACAATTTCTGAATAGAACTTTTTTGAAATATCGCAAGTCGTGTCCTTTGAGGCCGTAAAAGTTTAAGAGAGCAAAACGATGTCAATTGTCAATGTTTGAAAATATATCTTTGTGCCTTGATTAAATCATACGATTATTTAAATAAAAAGTTGGTTTAAAAGTCGTCGTTATTTGACGAAATAGTAATTAGTAATAAAGCAATCCTGTAAAGGAATAAAATGCCCAACATGCAGTCGAATTATAAAACTAATTTTCAAATAATACTCGTCAATGAGTTAAAAAAAAAAGATGTAGATTGCATAGACATATAATGTAAAATATTAAAGTGGGTAGGTATCACCCAAACTTTTAGTATCCAAATTTCAAAATGGCGCTTGTTGAATTGCAATTTCAGTACATTTAAAATAATCGGTTAATCAATAGTTAAAGGTTATAAACGTATTTTGTTAACATGTCCTTAATTTTATGCGATTATAGATAGTTTAACGGTACATTTTTATTTTAGCGCCATCTAGTTTAAGTTTATGAAAGCTCAAAAATGCAAGTGGAAATGGCACACGGAGATGTGACTAGGTACTATGATGATTGTTACAGACTGATATAACATTATGATTAGTTCATTCTTTTATTAGATATTAGGTTTATTAATGATTTTATTACAATTTGATCCTGTGATAAAAATTAGTATTATACATATTTCATTCGTTCTCAAATTTACTGTGAATAGTAACATTATTATACTATGTTTTCAGCGCAATCGCATTGTTTTTTTCAATGCTCATTAATTTGTCTTTGAATTCTTACTGATTAAAAGCAAAAAAATTTTCAAACCGCGAATTTAAGCTAAAATGTTACGAATGAAAGTAATTCCAGACTATCAGAGAAAACGAAATGTTACGCGGAGTTGACAAAAGTTTCCAAAATATATATTCCAGTATTGTACATGAAACGTTTCAACATGTTATATCCCTCGGGAACACTCAGTTATTTAACATTATTACATTTGGGCATTAAAAGTATGGGTTATAGTTACACAAATGCATAATAAATGACTCGATTCCGGCTCACAATTTTGAGATCACTGTGAAACTTGACTGATTTAACAGGGTAATGTTAACTGGTCGAAAAGTAACAATCGGATTGAAGACGAGAAATACCGAACATTTGGTCGCCCAGGATTAGGCCATTGAAAAAAAACAAGCAAAAATCGCTTCTGTGCAGAGCGCCCAGAGTACACAAAAATGCCGGTATCTCTACCGTCGTCAACCCTAGCACCCGATAAATGAAATAGCCGAACTACATTACATTATCATAAAACTTTTCTTTCAACAAGGTTTCAGTGTTCATATCACAACCAACACGACTCGGTTCGGGGCGTGTCCGTCAGATGGCGCCGTGCGGCGTTTCGGACTCTCACACACAGATGTCGCTTAACTATTTGCAAAAGATTCTGCACTCAGTTCAACCAGAACGCCGAACAAATAGATTTGAAAACACTGTAGTATAAAGCACAGCGATAAGCTCTGCGAAAATTTCACCTCCGTAGCGCGTAACGTCCGTCGAGCTAAAATGATCACAGAGTGTATCGGGGTAGAGTCGAGAGTGCCCGATGGCCGCCGGGTTGTAGGCCGCGTCCGCGATGCGATTGGCACGGGACGTGGCCGGCACTATGAGACCGAGATGACCTCGTGGCCTGGCCGGGGCTGCGCCGCGCGGGGCCACGTTTGCGACGTCAACTGTCCTACTGAGAGGGGGTTATTCGCGTCTCGCGGGTTCGTCCCGACCGGGTTTCTGGGAGGCGCGGGAGGGGGGTCGGATGCGGGGGACGCTAGAGACGAGAGCGCGCTCAAGCCTCCCGGACTCGACGCGGAGTTGAGAGGAGTGTCGGCGTCCCCTTCGCTGGAAGCGTCCGACATCTCTTCAAGCTTGACGTCCTCGTCAGAACAGGGCGACTGAGGCGTCGCCATCGGCAGCGGCACCGTCCCGGAAGCGGCCGCCAGGGCTTCCATGTAGCGTACGCATTTTTTCTTCCGCCTGTTGGAAATTTATGAGTTAATTGTGGGGTCGCGCAAGGGTGTGATTTGGGACCGATTTGTTTCCTTCTTTGCACTTGTGAAAATGTAATACCCGAATTTCTTTAGATATTGCTATGCACATTAAAGCAGCAGATAACAGCTTTTTCATTTTTATTTGTAAATCAAACATTGCAACTTTTAATGCATTGAAGGATTACAAATCAATCCCAAGTGTTATAAAAGCTAAAACTTGAATTAAAACTACGACATCGAACACAAGTTAAGTAATCCATGCCGGAAAGAGTTAAGACGATTGGAAAAACCGAACGACCATGCTTAGACTATAGTCCTTCATCCACACGTTTCGAAGACAAAACCAAATCATTGAAATTAGCTGCAAACATAATGTCAAAGCAAACGTCTACCTACAACAAAACGAAAACCATTCCTAACACAAAAAAATATTAGATATAAGTTAAAGAACAATAAAAACAATAATATTTGGCACAATAAAGCTGAATTATTTCAATTTCTGTCGCACCTACAAAACTTAAGACGACACAAAAACATTGATTTTAGTGAAGCCTTTAGAGCTGCCGAACATCACTGAATGATTTTACCCTTGGCAGGGTTAAATGGTGAAAGATCGACAGTTCCAATAAGACATCATGCGCGTGATAACATCTCATCTACTTTTTTGTGCGAAGAAAATGGGACGGATGCATACAAGCTTTCTAGTTGAATAGTGACCAAATTAGACTTTACAGTCTGGTTGTTTGGATTTGATGATTGATTGGTTCTAGAATACTTGTAATTATGCACAACTTATACCAATCAATCAATCAACCTTGAATATATTTCTACGCATGGAGAATTTATAATTGATGTTAGCATTTTATCTTCTCTTCTTTCATTCAACTAGTCAACCAGTATGTTCTCGACACATTTTCTGACAACACAAACTGTCGAGTAAATATTATAGTACGAATCAAACTTCTTGGCTGTGAAGTTAGCTACAAGCTGCACGAAACCCAATCCCTCGCAGCTGTTAAGTGCGCTGTCAGGGTTGGGTTTTACGCAGCTTGTAACTGGCATCACAGCCGCCAAGTTTGATTCGACATTTATAGGTACACTCCTTAGCATGAACACGGTATTGTTCATTGCGACATGATCTCAAAACTCCACCTTCTTTCTGGGGTCAGAAGGTTGCGGTTTCGGGTCACGTTGCAATGAACATGTTGATGCTAAGGGGGCAGTACAGCGCCTTTAGCCTCATCTAGTTAAAAAATGCAATAAAACATCGACTATTTTTTTTCTACAACACCTAGTTTCTTCACTCTCACTGACCGTGGTCCGTAGAACAGCGGGGGCAGGCCGGCACTAGAGGTTCACATACGTGGGTTCCTGTGGGGGGCTGCCCACTAGGCTCGCGGGAGGGAGGGGCGTGGCCGGCTCGGGCCTCAGTAGCCCCAACCCCCCTGACACCATTACGCTACTTGACTCGGGACTGTTCGGTGGATTAGATGATGATGATGATGATGATTTGGAGAAGACGGATGGATAAAATAAATGTTGTAAAAAGATTGTTGAGAAAGATTTGAGGTGTTTAAAGTAAAGAGAATTGGTTTATTTGATGATGGAAAATCAGATAAGGCAGATTGAAGAGCGGACGAAGTAAATGTGGTAGAAAGAAATTTCAATAAGGTATTCGGAATAAAAAGATGGTTGGAGTAACAAGAGGTTAATATAACATTATAGACGAAGTAAAAGAGGTAGTTTTAGGATTGTGGAAAAAAAAAATCATTTGTGAGTGAAAGATGGATAAACCAAAAATGAAAGTCACAAAAATTACAAGTCCGAATGATTGGAAAACGCGCATAGGTCAAATTTCAGAAATTATTTTAAATATTTAGTTGTTTATAAAAATGTTTGGGAATAATGTAAACAAGGATAAAACTCATTAGAAATATACATAGTGAATACATAAAAGGTGGAATGGGTTAAATGAAAAGTAAAGAAAAATAAGCACCGAGTCAAGTAGATGTTTACAATTTAGCCGATAACATAAAGATAGAAAATGAGACAACGTCACCAGTAGTGCCAGCGGTTCCAGCATCCGTGAGAAGCGGCAATCATGAGTGGAAAAAACACATAATTAAATATTGGAAACCTTCAATCTCAACATAAGAAAAACGAAAAAGCGAGCGTAATTCAGAAAATGTGTCAAGATTTTTTTGAAAGTCTTTTCGACATATGATTGCCCTCTCCCTGGCCGTCTAAACTAGTTCCTATAATCGCTACTCCACACTTTGGTCTACTTTCAAAAAAATCTATTTCGTGTTTCTACTCAAAACTTATTTCTTTGTGAAAAGACACATTTTCTGAATTTCACCATCGCCTTTCGGTACCCTTATTATACTAATGAACATAAATGTTTCAAAATAAACGGAAAAGACAACTAAATTAGATCCGTTTTGGTATTATTCATGTGATCACGTAAATAATACCAAAGTATCTTGGACCGGGCTAATCTTCAAAGACTAATAAGCCAAGTCTTTCCACATAGAAACAATGAAACGAAACTATAGTTACCGCGGTTGGTAAGAAGCGAAAATAAATAAAATAGAAAGATGAAGTACCCACCTGCAAGGTTTGCACCACTGATTTTGCTGGTCGAGGCCGTACCTTGCGCGGCATTTCTTCAAATTATTTCCTGCAATTCCCATAAAATCTCTGTCAGAACATATCTTCGCAGTCTCGCATAAAAAAGTAAAAGATGCAAATAAAAGTTACTTTGATCGCAAATGAAGGCTTGATAGAAATCAATGGCTTATTTGAACTTAAGTTTTAATTTCTCAATCAAATTAGCTTCGAATGTATTGTAATAAAATAGCGTCAACAATTTACGAAATAATATCGTTACAAGCGTCTTAAAATAACATCTACGATACAAACTACGAAAAAGCTGTCATGCATCAAACCTGTTAGTACCATGCGGGAGCAGGCAGGACAAGGATCCAAAAGAACAGGAGTCAACGGAAAAAACATTGGTTTCCAAATAAAACACTACACGCATACTTCCAAAAATAAATCACTAACTACGCATCGAAATAAAAATGACGGCTTAAGCAAATTGAAAGCAGAATAGGTTCTCCGGAATTAAAAAAAAGTTGGCCAGTATCTTTGAGATGCAGACAGAAGCGTCGGCGGGTGAATGACTAGTCGGTCGTCGGCGGCGAAGTCCACCGCTCTATCCTGCTCGCTCTTACCATGCACACCGTATCTCTCTACTCCTCGCACTGTACGTACGAGAAGGCTGTCCCAGCCTTTAGCGCATGTGGACTCCCCGAAGCGTTACTGCAATAGAACTGCTGACACATGCACCCGACGCCGCAAGGACCAGAACGGAAAGCAAAAAACCGGGACAACCTTCGAAGGACCACTTACGTAGCGGTTCGTAGCGCTTTTCAATTGCAAATACGTAAATAAATGCGATAAAAATATCATAAAAATAAAGAAAAAGAATGCTTTGCAATAGTCTACAACCTGGTACCCCTTTAACCATACATTCTGCTATACTATTCGGACCGTTCGGAGTTCAAAGCAATTGAACTTTGGGTATGAAGGGAGCGGGCGGGGTGGAGGGGGATGAGCGACCAGCGTCTCCGGCCTTAATCCTCAGTTAATTGACCTCATTTTTTAATGAGACGATGCGAGATCGCATCGAGACGCCGGCTGCTCGGGAGCGAGCCGCTCGTCGCGGCGACGGGACGGGACGGGAGCGGGAAGGTCGACGGAGATAAAGGCAGTACCTCCATCGGTTGTCTCCTGTTTTCGTTTCCTCTTCTTGCCCCTTTGCGTATTAGCCCTAGACGACCAATCGGGATAGAGTTGCATGTGTAGTTGGCGCTCACGCCGCGCCAGCTCGTAATACTTTGCTTGTTCCTCGCGGCCGAGAGCATGCCACTGTACGTCGCAATATGGAAACAAAAGAGAAATGCACTTCGACGGTGGACCCTAACGCTGGTGCTAGAAAAACAGCCCGCAGTTACCCTACTGAATAATTTTGATTTACCTACTGAATGAAAATGGCCAATTGGGAGTATTAGTTTCCTCACAGAACCTATTCTGCGGTCGGTATCGTCGCGTCCTCTATACATATAATAAACCAATATAGTTTCCGGGGGTGTAGGGTGTACAGTACACGGTCACTCGACGACTACGGTACACAGAACACGAAACAACTAGACCTGGAGAGCTTAGCCTGATCGCCGCGGGGGGAGAGGACATCAAACATTCACGGACGAGAGTCACACGGTCCTCTGCCCGCGCGAGGAGCTCGGGATTACATCAAGAAATGAAGGGATCGCGCTAAGTTCTCCAGGCTTAGCCGGCGCAGAGCGACGCAAGCGATCGTTCCATCTTCACCCGACATGAATCACTAGGCTGGCGGGAGAGAGTTCATATTCCAATGGACTTCAAATTCGCTGCGTGCATGAGGGCGAGATCAGAGTCCACAGATTAGATTCCCTCCTGGGCAGCGGAGTGACCGACATCGGATGGACCGCTTGCGGCGCTCGTGCCGGTCCCGACTCGTGAGCACGGTTCCAGCCGCTTTTCTAGCACGGGCACCGTCCAAACTCCATGTGAACACACACACACACTCATACGGGAGGGTAGGGTTCAGTAGTTAGGGTACAAGCCGGTCGGTTAGTGACTAGCAGGCAGTCGGTCCTTGTTAGTGGAAGGGAGAGGACGTGAGAGGTTGAAGCCAGTGTACAGAAGCCGACGTGACGTCCCAGGCCCGCGGTCTATACCTCCCAACTCAGCGGGACTGCGGTCCTTTTTCCGCTTTTTCTTTTTGGAACCGTAACCGTAGTTGTCTCGGGCGCTCCAGCCGGGGTATAGCTGCATATGAAGTTGCCTCTCTTGTCGAGCTTTTTCATAGTACTTTGCTTGTTCCTCTCGACTCAATGAATGCCACTGCGTTAACCATTAGATGTTACTTTACCGACGAGTCATACCCCACAATAACACAGAACACAGTCCGGAGAAAAGGTTTCTTGGTACTATTTTGAATCTTAGGGAGATTAAATCTCAATAAAGGAGAAGTTCTTGAAGGCTCTGATTAGAACGAAAGAAATACAGAGTCGTCCAAAACCATACAATTCAATTCATCAGGAGTTTGGAGTTTTAAGACATTAGAAGTCAATTGACAAAGGAACAAATATCGTATTCAAATTCTTGAATCAGTAACAGTTTTAGACCATCCTATACTTCCTGTGTCAGGATTCGAACCCGCACTTGACTAAAGCGGATCCTATGAATAAGACATGTTGTTACTCTTGTTAGGAATGAGACCGGGTTCTCGGAAGCCGGTAACGGGTTCAATTCCCGGTAAGTCGGCGTGTTTGTTATTCAATGCATCTACCGATGGCCGATAGCACTGGCTTTGGGCACGCATCGCTGTTTGATGCAAACTAAGCTTTGTTGATAGTTGAGGAGCTGATGTCAGATGTTGTTACGAATTGGAGTTACCGAATAAAAGTGACGTAATACTTTAGACTAAATTACGAGGTCAGGATCACTAATCGTTAGCAGAGCGGTTTTTAACGAGCTGTTTAGCAAACTCGTCACGATTGGTGTCAAGTTCAAATAAAACGTTTCTTTGTTAGTCAGAGCTTCTTTTCTGACTGTGCATTTCTCTCCCAAATTAATGATGTAATAAAAATCAAATATCATCGTTAACCTTTGTTTATTGTCGGAGATGGATGCTAAAGTTATTAAAAACTAAATTTTAGTAGGTAAGGTATATATTAATATAAATCGAGCTAGATAGACAACGCAGATTGAAATTGTAGCATCTGAAACACAGGGATTTACAGGAATACGTCTATGAGACTGCTGCTATATAGTGCTATCTAAAAATCACAAATTTTGTTCTTTAAAGTATCTATCAAATTATGTGCCTTATTGATAACGGATTTGTAATCATTAAATGATCAAATTGATCCACCGTTATGCCAAAAGTATACAATTTTATACTCTTGTCAATTTTCTTTATCAGTTTGAATTAATTTAACTACGTAACGTAAAAAAGGTAACGCCGATTAGTAACAATATTAGACAGCCGCCCCCGCACTCTAAAGCTTTATAGAGTGATGGATTGTATTCCTAACAAGATTAACAAAGGAGTAATCCAGTATGTTTAAATTTACATACACATTGTATTTCAAGAAGTCATCGCATTCAAATGTATCTATGATACTTAGAAACGAAAACGAGTAAACCGATTTTTATAAATAACAGACGAAATTAAAACATTTGTAAGTACCGATTAATTTATGGAAAATAAATATTATCAGGAATGATATGGTAGTGTGGTCAAATTCGAAGGCTTTCACTTGACAAAAAAAATATTAGAAACCTACGACGTATCTTTTGATTAATATAAACAGCTGACTGGAAAAAAGCTAAATAATTTGTTACTCTATTTATTAGTTAGTTACTTTATTTTACAGTACAGTACTTTATTTTCTCTTAATATACCACTGCTGAACATAGGCCTACCCACGAAGGGCGACTAGGCCATATCCATCGCTTTGGTCCAGTGCCAGTGACTAAAAAAACCTTTTTTTCCCATGTCAAAAACCTTTTATCCTATTTACGTCATAGATGCATTTCTCTCTAAAACTAGTATTCATAACTTTTCATTTTCGAATAGATATTTTTTCGATAAATTAAAATGGGAAATGATTGCAAAAATACCCACTTCTTTATCTAATTAAGTCTGTTTACAAAACACGAAATAATGGATACAGTTTCGAGTTCGAAATTAAAATAAATATTGAACAAGTAAATATGAGTTTGGCTATTTGTTAATTCATAAAAGGATTATGAAAAATGGCTTTTGGCGCATTGTAATAGATTTAAATACTAAAATTAAAATACAACAAAAAAACGTAATAAAATAGCACTTAAAGTTTTCAAATAAGTCAAATCAATTGAGTAGATACATTGCTTTAAAAAAAAATTGGACAATATCAATGAAAGAACCACTGGTTTTCAACCTTGTTATTCCAATTTTTATACGGGTACCATCTGTTCGGAATATGAAACATGTATCTGTAATATCATTACTGTTCTTGCTCAACGTCCCCTAATTCTCTATTTAAGTCTCAAAGATCCCAAAAGGGGCCTATCCAATACATTGAAAACATATAATATAAAATAATAAACGAAGGATGAACAAAAAAACTATATAGGTATTGTTCCTATTTTGCTTTTTAAGGTACGGAACCAAAAAATAAGGACATCAATGCTATTCACTTACCCGTCTGCCTAGAATCTGGTTGATGGCTGCGGATTCCTTCAAGGTGCATTCAGCCACGACCTTTGCCCTCATCTCTTTCATATAGAGCATGAAGGCGTTTAGAGGCTTCTTTATATGAGGCTTTTTGTTCTGTTCCTTGCTGTTGTTGGACTCCGCTGGCTTGTCGTTCGTATTGCTGCTGCTTTTCTCTAGTGACCTGGAAGATGGGGAAGTGTTTTTTTAAGCATTGAAAATGGTAGGATGTTTTTAATTTCAGTAGCAGTGTGGAGTAGGACGGTAGTGGCGGAGAAATGATTTAGGCGCAGAAGGGAATTATGAAAATGGCTATGAATCTTATTAAAAGAATCAATTCTACAAATTCTTATTTATATAAATCGTAATTTATAATCCGCTCTGTGTCTACAGACACTGAAAAAATAAGACCTATCTTCGGACACAAAAGTAGTATTCCTATCTTCGGCTGTTAGTATGCTTTAGTGTTTAGTTACGTAAACTCAATTCGCGCATCAGTAACTACTTAACTTCACAGAAGAAGTAGCACAGTCCTATCTTCGAACGGAGGTGTAACGATATGTTAATACCGTTTATGTGATAACGACACGCGGTCAGACAGACGACAATAAACAAGTGAAGCGTCTAACCGTGAACAGGATCAGGAATACTGTTATTAATGTAATTTAAACCAATGGCAAGAAATATTTCTGAGCTCTCACAAGATGCCATCTAATACATCAGTCAGTTATTCATTGGTCGTTTTTAAAAATCCGCTCCGTAATCTCCGTATCTTCGGACACTGAAGTTGTATTCCTATCTTCGGCTGTCTGTACTTTCGTATGAGCCCAACTCATGCATCAGTCTATCGTCAATGATAATTAATAACTGGCTCGTATCATCGGCCACAGAAGATGTAGCAGTCCTATCTTCGGACGGAGGAGGATCGATATGTTAATACCGTTTAGGTGGTAACGACACGCGGCCAGACAGACGACAATAAACAAGCGAGGCGTCCGGTCGGGAATAGACGCGCGTTTCCGGCGCTGCGCATACGCACGGAATAGCGACTGTGTAGGGTTGTCGAATGTGCACAGTGCAGTCACCGTTCAGATATTGTGTTGTTTTATTCCGATACAGTAATAGTATTGGTATTAAAGAATTAGAGAACTATTCCTGCTTGGCAGTAATAGTTCTCTAATATTTAAAACATGAGAAGGCAGTGAGACCGACAAAGGTTCTCAAGCTTGATGTTAGATTTTCTCTAAAACGCATAGCTTTGCAAGCACGCGCTCCGCGGTACTGCTGCACTACTGCTATCATATCGCTAATTTGTTCTTAAGTAGTTTATGCAACTGTCATATAATGAAGGGTATTAAAACAAGAGTGTGAGTTTATGAAACGAGCGCAGCGAGTTTCATAATAGTAACGAGTGTTTTAATACCCGTGTAGTTGCATACACTACTTTATCTTCACTAATAAAAATAAAAATTAACATATTGCGAAACATTAAATTCACGCGTACGTGTATTGTCACAGTGAACTTGGCGCCATTAAAATCTAACCAATGAGAGCGCAGCTGCGCGCGCAGGGCCAATCAGGAGCGAGCGCGCGATGTTATAATGAGATTTTACGATATCGATGTGGATATTATAACATCATGTGAAATTGCTTAAATTGAGTGTTTTGTTGTCTGCGCTATAACAGTAGTCATTATAAGTCAAGTATTGGAAACATAAGTAGAATGTTACAACATTAGTGTGGATAAAAGTTATTTAACGCTTTCCACACAACGCAAATAAGAAACCATTAGAAGCTTGAATTATTTCTGTTAAAAAAATACAGGTCAGCACACCTAAGATTAGGATATGTAAGGTAATAAAGGCAATATCAAAGATGACATGACGGGTTTTTGATTATAAAGAGGCATTAACAATCTCATTATTACCTATGACGGACATCTGCAACGTCTGCAATAGGTATTGAAGGCGTTACCGGTGTATTTCGGACTTACTTTTAGATGCCATTATGTTTGAGACTGTGACTCTGTTTAAATACACCTTCTATCTATACTAATATAATAAAGAAGTAAAGTTTGTGAGGTTGTAGGGGGTAATCTCTGGACCTACTCAACCGATTTAATTATTCAGCGATAATTCTTTTACCAATTGAAAGCCTCATTATCTGTGAGTGTCATAGGCTATAAAATAAGCGCGGGCGAAGCCGCGGGCAAAGGCTAGTTTACTATATGTTTTGAACAGTGATAATTGTCACTTGGTGTTCGCAGCCCTGCCTAAGACAGACATAGTTCAGTATGAACGGACCGATGGCGTTCGATTAGATGCTATCGGTTCGGAGTTAGAACTAAACGCTTAAATTGACTGCTATCGGCCTTAATATCTTTGTTCAGGTTGATAACATTCAGGGCGGTTTAACGACCTTTTGTCTCATATATTAATATGATATAACTTTAGGTAAATTAACCGAATATGACATAACATTTAACTGGATGCAAGCCGCTGCCAACCGGTCTTATTGGAGATCGTTTGGGGAGGCCTATGTCCAGCAGTGGACGTCCTATGACTGAAAAGAACGTTTAACTATTGCTACTAGAAAATATTAAAAATTAAAATGGACATTATGGTTTTCACAATCCGGGAGACTGACTATTCGACATCAATATTAAGGGTTTATTTTCTGTATGTTTTTATATGATTGTAGTTTTAACTACCAATGCTGAACTAAAATTACCTTCATAGGAAATCCATCACAATTTCAATAGTTTCATTGTAAGCGCTCTTACTTGCCAAAGTAGGACTATTCGCTCTACAGAAAGTAACATAAATACGGCTATAGGACGTGCATAAATCGCAAAAACTCTACCCACTTTCGTGGACAGTCGGGTGAATTGAAGTGCTAGTATGAATGAGCTGTGATAATATATGTTCTCTTAGATACTTTTGAATACACGATTTTATATAACTTTTAACATAAAAATGCGATAAATAACAATCAAGAAAATAATGTTTCCAAAGCCAAGGTGACGAAAGAAGACAAACTCCATTTCACCCGATCCAAAAAATTAACAAACCATAACCGTACGCAATAAAACACAAAGAAATGCTGAAAAACGACTTCCTGCAACAACCGAGAAAAATCTTAGAATCTTATAAATAGTGTCTATAAAACACAACGGCCAGTGACACAACCGTTTATACTGTCTAATATAAAAGTTTTATTTACTAAATTAGTTCCGAGAACGCTCGAAACGAAGTCGAATATACGACTTCCTTCGTTTAAAAATGGGAAAAGATAAAAAAAGAAGAAAATCCCGCGCACAATGCGCGCGCGTCCAAACGAGGCACGGCGCAGGCGCAGTAATTATGTGCTAGGTACTGATGGCAGATAAAGTTATTACGATATTATCTTTATGCGAAGTATTATTATGGCATTATTAAAATTGTCGGTGCTATTAATGAGAAGTAAGTTATGTGTGGTTTGGCATTTTTATAGGAGGAATAAATTTTAAAACAATACATGTTTCGGTGTATAATATTATCTTTATAAAAAACCTAGATGTCTTTAAGAATGCTATCGAGATCAAGAAATCTTCAAAGTATCACATTTTTCGTATTTAATTGTTTGACTAGACATTTAATTAGATATAGATAGATAACAATATAAATGGCAAACAAATACAGCTCTTTGTTTTATTTTCTTTATGCTTTCATACATGAGACTAAGTTTTATTTGCAAGACGTCAAGACACATTTTACGTAAAAAATAACATTCTAATATAATAAGTACACTACGCCAATACATATAAACTTCCGTTAACGCAATCATTACTATACTTTATCATAATTGTTATTTTGATTACCTTATTAACTTGTTATGAAAACTAAACTACTCATAATTCCTCTCGTAGCTTCTATATCAACTATTAATTTTTACTATACTTAATTCCTCTACAATTTAAGACCATACCGCATTTTAACAGACTCACAACAACCCAATAAAAATAAATAATATTTAATCCCATCCTAACTATAAATGACACCGCCATTTCTTCTCGCCGTAATATAAACAACTGTCACCGCAACATTTACATTAAATCCTTAATTTCTGTTTTGTGTCACATAAAAAATGTTTATCTTGTAATAAAAATGTTTTTTCTTGCTTGTTTTGGCGACTGTACCTCACGTCAGTGGCCCGTTAACTCGAAGCTTCTCATATATCATCTTAATTAAATTTCTCCACCAGGGACTTATTTACATGACGGTACCTGTATTTTTTATTTATGTATGGACTGGACTGGTCACGGTTTGAAAGGAAAGGGTAAGAATTTTTGAGCATAGACATTTTTACTCGTACGAGGTTTTGTGTGTAAAAAGAAAAGTGACAATGGTAGTTGTTTAAGAAGTTGTTTTAAAAGGAATCTTGTAGATTGTAGCGTAAGTTCGGTCAAACAAACAGGTTTTTTTTTTCTTATTAATATATTATGTACACAATATTCATAGTACAAATACGAAGATAGTACATTGATTGTACATGAACATTGGGCATCAATACCAAAACTTATTGTAAAATGTTTCGTTCTTTTTTTTCTGCAATATTGCAGTGGATAATAAAATAGTTTATTTACTAAGTATGCAGCTTTGTCTTCGAGGATATAGTCGCATACTAACAGATAAGTTGAAATTAATTTATTTTTGTTGCTGATATTGGTACACAATAAGTAGGAAAAGTATATTATAATCAAGATTTTTTAAAGTTAGTGTGTGTGTGTGTAACCTTTTAATATGACTCTACATTACAAACGTTATAAAAGTTTCGTTTAACGACTTTATTTTTTTTATATATAACAATTAATAGCCAGCGAGGCCCGCTGCAAACGCTGGCAAGAAACCTACCCCCCACCACAAGACTTCTTAGAGCGAGCGGAAGAACTCCCCCCACGGAATGACTTAGCGTGGCCAACGTGGAAGTCGTTGAATCGACTCCGGACCCAAGTTGGTCGCTGCAAGTTTAACATGGCCAAATGGGGTTTCTCTGATGTAACCTCAGTGGAGTGCGACTGTGGAGCTGTGCAGACAATGCAACACCTATTGTCCTGTCCTCAGTGCCCAAATACTTGCACACTGAGCAACCTAGTGGAAGCCAACCCTCCTGGAGTAGCAGTCGCTAACCACTGGGCAAAGCTTATCTAGATAGATCATCACCATCTAGATCTATCACCTTAGAACCATCGACACGAAGAAGAAGAAGAATAGCTATTAACTCAATCTTAACTAAGAACCATTTTAATCGTATAAAACATATTTGTCTTAAGTCATTTACAGAAAGGAAATGAATTGTATAAAAGATTATATTCGCCAACTTACTTGTTCAGTTTTAACGAGTATATGATGCAATAACACGGTTTTTAATTTTATTTATGGAACTCCTAAGTGTACAACAGACAATTGCCTTCAATATCAGCCTTCTTAGAACTGAAGACTGGGCTCTAAAAGAAGACTTTATGCCCTATTCTATCTTATGTCCCGGAAAGGCATTTTCTTATTACCAAAAAGGGATGAGGAATCGTAAATTCTACCATTTTGTAAAAGAAATCCCTCCTTTGTTCGTTTATACGGTGTCTGTTTCTAGACTTTAGATATATTCTAGAGTCATTGTAACTAATCACGCATTATAACCAACGCGATCATCATAACGCGATTTAAGGGTTACTCTCATGGTAAAAGTTGATTATAATGACGAGTAGAATACGTTCTGTGTCTAAAAATGAAATCCGTAAGGTCGGACGGATCTTGTAAAACTCTTAAAAAGTAATAAAAACGGTTTAACGTGATTTTAGGGTTATTCTCATGGTAAAAGTCGGTTATGATGAGTACAATCATTTTCTAGAATATATTCTTCATCTAGAAATTCAATCCATAAAGTTGGACTGATCTTGTAAATCTGGAACACTAATAACACCCTAGCTACATTATTTATAACATTTTAATCAGTCACCCTATATTTTTCAAAATATGTTACAAAAGGACACGCTTTCAATATCTAACTCAATAATAACAGTGAATCAGCCTGGATATGTTATCAGCGATCTACAACTGAAGGGTGGGCACTGCCAGCGCGTTTTATGGCCGATACGATCTGATAGTCCGGATAGATTGCGTGGGGTGTGACCGGCACAATAGATGGACAGGGATTGTTTTGGCAAACCTTTTAAAAATAAAATGAAAAATTGTTTTGAAATTCTTGTTTGGAGTTTTGAGAACAGAGTTTGGTGTATGCATCAGCTGCTAGCGACGCTGTTTTTAGGGTTCCGTACCCAGAGGGAAAAACGGGACCCTATTACTAAGACTTCGATGACCGTCTGTCCGTCTGTCTATCACCGGGCTGTATCTCATGAACTATGATAGCTAGGCAGCTGAAATTTTCACAGATGATGTATTTCTGTTGCTGCTATAACAACAAATACTTACTTACTAAAAACAGAATAAAATAAGTATTTAAGGGGCTCCTATACAACAAACGTGATTTATAGGAGTTTTTTTGCTCGCTATTAATAACGGCAAGAGGAATGGGGCTCCCATACGGGCACGAGTCCGACTCGCACTTGGCCGATTTTTTTTTATTCTTTTACAATGGAAACGAGACATCAAAACGTTTTGCAGCTTACTGGTCAAGTATGTACTCATTACTATACAGGCTGTAAATCTAGACGACAGAGATATCCTAAAATATCATTGTAATACTCATAAATAGGACGACCGTATACTATGGATATAATCCCTAAATCGCAAAAAACGCATTGTTCTGTAAATTTTGTCGTCAGTCGAACTTTTACTAAAGTACCTACAGCTGATTTTCTTTTTTTTACAATTTCGGGTTTAGCAAAATAGTAAAAGTTGGTCATATAGGTGAGTATGATGATATTCTAGAATATGCCCATCTAAGAGAAACGCCCTTTATTTATTGACATGCAGGCAATCAAATCAGGAATCCTACTAATATTATAAACGCGAAAGTTTGTGAGTATGTATGGATTGTAACTCTTTCACGCACAAACAGCTTAGCCGATTTGGATAAAATTCGGTTTGAAGGTAGCTTAGACCTTGGATTAACACGTAGGATACTTTTATTCTCGGGCTAACGCGGGGTAACCCCGCGAGCCGCAGCTAGTAAAAAAAAAATGCTAACATAAAGAGCTTTTTTTGGGGATGCCATTTCTAGTTATTTTATTCCCGACCGGCTACGTCTAGCAAGCAATGGACAGACAGGTTTAGGTCATTTTCAAATTATCTAACGATTGTCTCTGTAAGAACTGGGTCATCCAGACGTATAAATTCTTGCATATTTAGACAGCTCGGTTTATGGTTTCATAGAATTATGAACCATCGTCGCGGTTCAATTTGATGACCCATAAAGGTTTATGATGAACGAAATTTAGTTTTGTTTTCAGATTCTCTGTATCTGAGAATCGAAGTGCAAAACAAGGACAATCTAACCCTTTTTACCGACTTCCAAAGAGGAGGACGTACCATGTTCGCCTGTATGTATTTTTTTTTGTGTATGTTCATCGATATTTTCGCCAGTTGTGAACAGATTTAAAAGAAACTTTTGTAGTTCGATAGGATACACTTCCGAAGTGGTCCCATTTAAATTATATCGAAATCGGCTGAGCCGTTTTTGATAAATCATCAATAATGTACATGGATGTCACATCGATTCGTGCAAACTATTCGAATTCTGTACACGCTGGAAGTAAGTGTTGCGATTTTTTGCGAAAAATAATTATCTATACATTGCACATGGCCTGCATTTATCTTTAAATTTTCCTTTTTTAACTTTAAATTAAACTTTTCAAAGAGAGAGAAAATAAATATCTTCTGAGTCTGCTTGTGTCATCTTCGACCACAATGTCGATTACCATCAAGCGAGTTTGTAGTCAAGCGGACTTATTTGCGATAAAACGAAATAACAGTAACGTAATATATACTATTTATATTTCAATAAAATCGATAGTAATTCAATAAAAACACCACCAGTCACAAATAGACAATTTCTAATAATCATAATAATATCATATAAATAACTAACAATGATATTCTAAATCATTATCTAATATAAATGTTATTATTCAATGACTCAAAAGTGCATCACAATGCACTCTATGCACAGAAAGCACTTGGTAGTTCCTAAAAGAAAAAAAAACTGTTTTAGGTGATATTTCAATGCAATAGATAGATATAGACAAAAGAATACTAGATATTATTTATTTTATAATATTTTCTAACTACTAAAACTAGTAACTACTAAAATAATAACTACAATTATTAATTTTATTTGCTAACCGTACGCCAATTTCAAACTTAACGTAAAAATTAAACCCAACGAATTGCGTGCCCATACGTGTTTCGAATTTACCACGTATCTTTTACTAATGGCATTTTTGTCATTTTTTACCATTTCTCATCGCGTCAATACAACATTTTTATCGTTTTGCAAAGTGCATTGACTTTCAGTGGTAAGTATTTAATACGAATTACGAACAACCTTTACTATGTCAAAGAGTTATTTTAGTGATAAACATTTCAAAAATTCGTCGCGAATGCAGGACTCGAACCTGCGTCTTCGGATCACTAGCCCGACGCTCTCTCAACTGAGCTATTTCGCAGTCCTGACTTTGCGTCAACTCTTTGATAAAATCATTTCAAACCTTTACTATGGACCCAAATCTAAAATTCGCGAGAAAAACGCAAAAAATCAGGAATTAATAAATAAATAGCAAACCCCATACCAAAACATCATTGGCTCGCGAGAAAACAGCTGATTTTATTGATGTTACAAAATAATTTATATGCAAAATACAGAGGTATTTTATTTAAACGCGACATTTTTCAACGGGTGCAATCCTGCTGGCACTGAAACTTATGTAATTAACGCCTGCGATAAGATCTCAGTTTTTGGGAGAATAATGATGGTGATCGCGGAGATCGTCCTCGATAAATATGGTAAAACGGTCGTGGGGCCGCTTCGTGATATGTTTCGATATTATTTTTTATTGTGAGCGTAAATTCGGACGGAAATTATTGTCCTTGTTCGGACATTGGTTTTGGGAGAAATTTACTGTAGGTGAGTTGGGTAACTTTTGCCACTTCAGGTTTTTTGCGCAAGTATTAGATAACTTTTAGCGTAAGTTTAACTACACTGTATGTTTTATGTCAAGTGAAGGAACTTTGAGAGGTGTGCATGCTCATCATTATGAACCATTTCAAATATGGGACCTAAAGCGAAATCGCAAAAATAAATAGCTATTCCATGATAAAAGTTCGATTATATGATTAAACATCAATAAATATGGTAAAACGATTATGGAATCGCTTCGGTGAAATTTTCGATATTATTTTTTATTGTGTGCGTAAATTCGGACGAAAATTATTGTGCTTGTTCGTAGAACGCAGCTGTCTGCAGGAAGCTTTACATTTGACGACATCATAGTGTAGTAAGATTATAAGATCTCGTCTGTTGTTTTATAGTTTAATTGAAAAAAAAAGGAAAGATAATATGTAAGTGTCCGTAGTTACCTCGCATACCGCGAGTGGTGGGAGTCGAGTTCTGCTTTGGTGGGGGGCGGCGGCACGAGCGCGGGCCCCAGCCCCAGCCCCAGCCCGCCGCCCAGCGTCGGCGAGAACCGGTACAGCTCGCTGCAACAAATCAACATGTTACTCTGGTGCATTTGCTACTCTTGTAATGGTAGTGTTACTCTGGTTCATTTGCTACTCTTGTGATGGTGTTGTTACTCTGGTTCATTTGCTACTCTTGTGATGATCATGTTACTCTGTCTCATTTGCTACTCCTGAGTTGGCGGCGTTGATGTTAGCTACACGCTGTGGGTAGTCCAATCCTGACTGAAAACTTAATGGCAGCGCGAGGATTGGGTTATCTGTAGCTTGTAGCTCTAACATCGCATCCGTCAAGTTGAATGATTCGACCTATTCTTTGTTTCAATTGTGGAAACAAACACAGGAGTTAAGGACTTTTAATGTTATGATTGATTGAAAAAGATTTGTACAATTGTGTTAGACTTACCTTGATAGACTAGAACTAGTGATGAGCAGCAAGGGTAGTCTTCGGCCGCTCGCCGCTGACGAATTTGGGTACGGCATGTTTCTACTCATATATTTCGTCTTATAACCAACACGTGATACTATTGAAGACACTTGTAACAAAAGTGGAATGGCCATACCTTGGACTACCTGCCGCCAAAGACAGTGCACTGGCAAATGGACATATATTATTAATGGGACCAGCGGCGGTATTGTGTACGCGTGACGCGAACAACTCGCGCGAGCAGGAGAAAAAGCAAAGCCGAACGTCAGAACACGTACACAATACGGGGGCTGATTGAGAAAACTGACAATGGTATTGCTAGAGCTTAGAGTGCAATAGTGATGGGAACTTACTCGTACCTCGATAGACTAGAACTGGTGATGGGCAGCGAGGTGGGGTACGGGCTCCGGAAGCCGCTCGCCGCCGACGATATGGGGTACGGTATGGTCGGGGTGTGCCTGTGGAACCAGTAGCCGACGTTATTGTTTCAGCTAAACATCAACAGTGGCCTTAACGCAGCCAAACCACAGTTTTATTAGCTTTTTCAAGTAGCGTATTTTATTTTAAAATCTTTGCATTCTTGCCATATTCACAGAGGTAGGTGATGCGCATAGCTCTGAACAACTTTTCGCTGAAATCGAAAATAATCTGCTGATCGGTAGGTACGTTTTGTCGAAGATCCACGAACTTTTAGCAAGATCTTAGGACTGATTCTATAATAAAAATTTATTGTTCAACCATCGACTTTGTAAACATGTACTGTACTGCACTGGCCTTTTTATAGTCCGCTGCCAAGCAAATGCCTACCCATGAATAATTAGGCCATACCTATAGAGCACGCTGGCTCGGTGCAAGTTGCTCAAAGTTTTGCTTGTATCTACTGGACTCATGTTTACAGTCAAGATAACAGAAAGGTAGTTCTGACCTTATTGTAAAATCACAAGTCTTTGGAAAAGTAAGGAAGTTGGTAACAGTATTGGTGACTCACCAGGAGGCCGCGACCTGCGACATCTCGGGGCTGAGCATGGGGTAGGGGTAGGTGCCGCCGGGGAACGGGTACATCGGCGTCCGCGCTAGCCCCGCCGCTGAAATGCAAAGAGAACCTGAAAAGTTGCAGGAAATTCTACGAATACATCATTCAACGCTTCTATAGCAGAGCCCAGCTTGGGCAAGGACCACTTTTACCACTACCAGTCAGGTAAGTAATCAAACGTCAAGATGAAGTAGAAATGGCAGAAGTAGGACCTGAAAAGTTGCAGGAATTTCCACAAATACATCATTAGTCTAGGTCTAAGCATAAATTAAGGTCTGAGTGATGAGACCAGCGCCACGCAGGGTTGTGAACAGCTAAATATTATAAAATTAAATTCTGGCTTGCGCTGACCTGGTATAGATAGATTCCTATAGCAGCATATGTGACGTATAGTATAACCCTCTCACTAGGACGCTCAGACGCCAGGGTGGCGACTTTACCTAAGAAAATCAACCAGTGGACACCAGATAAGATACCTTTTTTTTTTTTAAAATCTTTATTAAAGTGCTTTTTCGCATAGCGAAAATGTCGCACAAGATACCTTCATACAAACATCTACGTATACATTTTGTTGGAGCGCATAAGATAGAGCATTTAATATCAGGCGTGCGTCATACACCTAGTTAGTAGTAATAAACTTCGGTCGGCAGTTTTTTAGATACAGCATTTTTAGCATAAAATCTTAGTAATCTAGGTACTTACCTAATTTGGAATCTAGCTGGTAAGGCGGCGGGATGCCCATGTGGGCCGGCGGAGGCTGCCCCAGGTCGCCCCCGGGACAGAACAAGGACAGCCCTCCTCCCGCTGGCAGGCCCATCTTACCCGTCTGGAAAGAACGAGAAAATAACTGTTAAAATTATGAACAATTCTTCAAACTAAATTGCGATCTTACGTGCTATGCAGTTGATGAAAAGATGAATAAACAGATATGAAAAGATGAATAAACAGGCATATGAATTTTGTGATTGTATTATTTTGGTCATCGTCATCTCGTGTCAATGGGTAAAAATATGTTCTTTTTGGTTCATGTTTTCTTATGAGTAATGGGTGTTCATAAGTGACACACTAGACGGATTTAGCTATTTTAAAGCGTGCATAGGTCAGCATTTTGATCTAGCGCATTAGATCATGTCTTATTAATAAACATACTCTACATCAACGTTTTAATAAAGCCAACATTAAATCTGTCACGATTTTTCTTCTTCTGAAATCAGTAACTTAAGACGTTCACGACCAGACAAGGGCAATCTCTTTAACATTTTTATAACTAACTATGAATAAACTCCAAAGGTCTTCTTAGAAAGAAACAGCTAACATCCTGCTTGTTCGAAATCAGATCACCGGTCTACCTTGTATGGTCTTACTATAAAAACATACTCTAATACTCTACCATAGCATTTTATGAAAACTAACATCCCCAAAACCCGCCACAAAAACTGCACCATTCACGGCAAGAGTCAACAAAAAGGAACAAATAAAATACGGAAACTGGTCTATGAGAAGACGCGTCATTAGCAAGTGAATTAGCGCTGGGAAAGTACCTATAAATTTCGTTCAATCCTCATCGCACAAATACTCAAAATGATATCAGTCAAGAGCTATCATGTATTATCTTCACCTGAGTGCAGCCTTTAGACTTCCACAAATGGAAATAGACTACCCCTATTTTTCAAAAAGACTGCTTAGAAAGAAGCAACATACATCCAGCGTGTTCGAAATCATATCGTATTTCTACCTTGTATGAGTCTTACTATGAAAACATTCTCTACCACAGAATTTCATGAAAACTAACATCACCCCCCAAAACCCGCCACAAAAACTGTACCATTCACGGCAAGAGTCAACAAAAAGGAACAAATAAACTACGGAAACTGGTCTATGAGAAGACGCGTCATTAGCAAGTAAATTGGCGCGGCGAACGTATAAATTTCGTTCTACCCTCGTCGCCCAATTATGCAAAATGACGCCAGTCGAGGGCCATCCACCCGCGTCGCTTCCGAGAGTGTTTCAACACTAATTAAACGAGACTTCTTTTCACCACTCTATTATGCCAAATAAACGACTATGAATGAATGAATGAATGAATGAACACTTTATTGTTAACACAAAATACAGAAAAAAATACACAGAAAGGAAAAATAATGGAGGGAGGGAGGGAATATGGAGGGTTTTATTACATTTTATTTACGTTAGGCAATAGAAGAGGAAAGTTGTGAAAGGTGAGTGGGACTGGCGTGGGGAAATGAAGTTTGTGCATGTAAGGTACACCCCTAATTTGTAGCAACTCTACCACAGGTAAATATAATTGTTTTACGTGTTTGTTTATGTGGTTCGCACTGAATTCAGAATTTAGTACAATGTCTGAGCATTTTCGAATCGAATATTATAAGAGAGAGAGAGAGAGAGAGAGAGTCAAGATTACATAATATATTCAAATATCGATGTGTCGATTTTTTGTTGATTAATACGTAAATTATGCCCGTCTTGAAGAGTATAATAAAATTGTGTTATTAGTGTAACTTACTCGAAATAGAGCAAAACTTGAAGACTTTGATAGATCATCAATAGGTATTGTACCTACTCGTACATGCAAGATGCAAGAAAAATAATCAGCCACTAGAAGCTTCAACAATCCCGCCCAATAGGAAAAGATGGCTTTGGCCCAACCGCGATAGATACCTATATTGACAACAACAACATAAGCATTACAAAATGAGTTAAAAACTTGTATCAAAATTACAAACATGATTCCTGTTCTGTTTGATTAACAATTCGTTAAACCATTTCCAACTCAAACACGAAGATCCAAACCAGTTCTAAACCACATCATTACGGACCATTAAAAAGCGAAAGGGCTGACAAATCCCTTCAGCACTATTCCACATTCGAACAGGAACTGCTTATTAAGACAATAATTACCACGAACAAAGAAGGCCCACTAATTAATAATAAAACATGAGCAAACAAAGCAGGCCATTCACGCTCGGGACGGCTCGAAAAAAAGAATGAGAAATATAACCGAAACGGTGGTCGAAAAACCTCGACATGCGAGGACGAACAAAAAGAGCCATAGACAATGATGACAGTGGAGACGCATAATGCGGGAGCAGCCAGTTCTTAATTTGAAAATATTTCCATAATAAGATTTGTCTATAGCGCGACCGGTAGAAACAAAAGACGCTCGGTGCTTCTTTGTTCGCCTGACAGTTCGTAATAATTTAAAAATTAAATCGCGCAATTAGATCGTGTCCGCTTATGAAGTACGATCGTGCTCCGCGCTGAGTTGGAACTTATTAGCTAAACAACTTTTCTCGTTAAAACTTGCATTTTTAAAATTAGTAGGCCTTTTCAGGCGCGTGTACATTGAGGCCCCTAATGAAGGCCAGGTGGAGAGGTGGGCTATTGAAGAAATCGCTGAGAGGGTAGTAAGGAAAGCCGCGTGACGTCACCGCCACTCGAGCGACAAGCGCCAGTCGCTAATTGGAACTCGCGGCGATAGCACGCGAGAAATGTTGCCTCAATCGACTAATACTTCAAAATTGAATGGGTTTGTTAACGAGCGGTCGGCGAATGTTGCCACTCGAGCTCTGTTTGCTTTTGCACGCGTTACTTTACAACTTTTGAATTTTCTTTATGAATCTGCATCGATGATTTGTGCGGAATTGGTGATATTCAGCCATATTCGGACGCACACTGTCGCAATTTACCTACACCCCTTTAGCTCGCCAATGCGAACGAAGTAGGGCGTAATATCTTGAGAGTTCGCCCCCGGGTAGTGGGCGTGGAAGGCGGATGCTGCGTCGTCATGGCAACCATGTGTAGGGGTGCTCGCGTGCTTGTGTGCGTGCGTGCCAGGGAGGAGCGCGCGTGTGTGCGCCGCGCCGCGCCGGCGACCTTGGAAGCATGCTCTAGTTTTCTGGATTTTATGAAGTCTTCAGACTGTTCGAGGGTAGAGCTTAGTTTCGGCGAAGTTAAGTCAGAAGTTTGGCCAGGAATTGGATATACGCCTCTTTACTTTGCTGCTTAAGTATTTGTTGCTAAGTTTTTAATATGTTCTTTTGAAAGACTACATTGTTGTTGTATCCGAAAACCAAATTAAGTAAACATCTTAGTCAAATTAATATGATTATACTTAGATAAAAAATTAAAAAGAAAAGCCAGCACAAAATCGGGCTATGCTAAAAGAAAATATGGAAATAAATCTACCCGCAATTTCGTATTTCTCATTCATTTCCGGTATTGGTCCTTCGAGCCGGAAGCCAGCGGCGCCGGGACCTTATAACGAGGGGAATACCCCTCGGATCTATGACTGCGCTTATTCAGGAATTCTTTTGATGTAAACTATTTAGGTATTACATTTTTTACTGTAATTTGGCGGATGGCCAAATTTTTCAAGGAACATATTTTAAATGTTTAAGGTTAGATAAAAGTGCAGTGATTAATCCGCAGTCAATTAATATTACCTAAGATATCGTTAAAACGTTATTCTACTCTTTATTAGAGTAGATTTCAGTGAAATCAAATTTAACCTATAGCAGAAATTAATTCGTAGAATTTCTGATTATTCAGTGAATTCAAATTTAGGGGCAGTGTAATGTTCAGTTTAAGTAAAACTATGTATATCTAAGACATAATAATTATTTTTCGCAAGTAATGGTAAAACCGCCTTACATCGTGTACAAAATTCGGATACTTCGCTCGAATTTTTTACATTATTGTTGATTTTTCAAAAACGGCTCAGCCAATTTCTGTAAAATTTAAATGGGACCACCTCGAACTAAAAAAGGATTTTTCGATTTGGTTCACATTTGGCGAAATTATCGATAAAGATTTTTATAAAAAAACATACAACCGAACATAGAACCTCCTCCTTTTTGGAAGTCGGTTAATAAAAGGAAACATAACTCAGATCCGAATTTGAAAGAAAATACTCGGAAAATGTTCGTGGAAATTCGGGCTGTCTCGAATCTAATCGCGCTGGGGCTCGCAATATTCAAATCTGCAAATATCGGGAGGGTGCCTCCCTGGAGGTTGTTGACCTCACAGCCTCCTCTATGAAGGAGTTTAGTTTACGTTTAGGATTGGCTGGATGACAATGGTATCTGTGAAGGTACCTAGTAGTCTAGACGAAAGTAATTTAAAGAACTAGATTCGAAATTTAAAAACAAAATAATGTATTTTTTAAACAATTTTTAAACTCACGTCAAATTATTAGCTCGCGATTATTTTATAAAATAGATAACATTATAAAATAGAAACTTCGGATAAATTCCATATTTAACTAGTACGAGTAATTTTAAAATTGTTAACATTTGTAATCGTTATTAAACAATATTTTGCAAATCTTTTTGTAAGGAAATAAAAACCTGAAAATATTTTGCATTTTGGCACGACCGTAATGATAGAGCTATCAAAGATTACTAGAAAAAGTTAACATACTGTAAGTACCTGAGCGCCGTATCCACAGAGGCTGTTTCATACACGTTTCCCACTAAAGTGTTGACGGCCTCTGACATGGCTGAACGGTTGTTTTAACCGTTCAGCCATGTCAGAGGCCTTCAGGCGGCCTAAAAACTCTGACACCAAGGCTGGCAAGCATTTAGAGTTGTAATTTTGATTGCAGTTATTAAATTAAGTTCGTATAGGCCGGGTGGCTACCCGGCCTATACGAACTTACTTACTTTTACTTAAGTGAAAAACAGTTCCAATCCAGTTTATAATCCATAGTAGACAACACTTAAATTTATTATCTATCTATAGCATATACCTAGTTTGACTAGGTGTTTGTTAGCGATCATCGAAGTTAAGCAACGTTCAGCACGGTCAGTCTTCGGATGGGTGACCGCGGGAGGCATAACTGAGCGCTAACGTGCTTGGACGACACGTTAAATTGAGGACCCCGGATGTTAAAACTCTTGCGGTTTAAAAACTCTGACACCAGGGTTTACCCGGCCTATACGAACTTAATTTAATAACTGCAATCAAAATTACAACTCTAAATGCTATTCAATAATGATTACAAGTAAAATTTTAACTTCATGAGGCCCTGGTGTCAGAACACCAGTGCCGGCACCTAACATCCCTCGTCCCCTGAAGCCTGCAAACGCCCGCCCGCCCCCACTGAAGGGCGCGTCAATTATGTTTTTGACGTAACACGGCGAGTCTCGTCAGAAAATTGTACCTCTGCGTATATTTACAGGAGTTTATGTATTTTGGGATATGTATAGGTACTCTTATTTTGGAGGGATTTAAATAGGCTTATCACTACATAGTATAAAACAAAGTCGCTACCCGCTGTCTGTCCCCATGCGTGCTTAATCTTTAAAACTACGCAACGGATTTTGATGCGGTTTTTTTCATAGATAGAATGATTCAAGAGGAAAGTTTATATGTGTAATACAACTGTGTGAAGCCGGGGCGGGTCGCTAGTTATGAATAGAAGGTATGATATTGATATTTTTAAGGAGTGACCTTTTGATGCAACCTACGACGTCCCCCTTGGACTGTTTGGTTTGAAAAATCGAACTGCGAGACTTTTTGTTGCTTTTAAAAAGAAGACAGTGGTTGTGTAGTGCGAGCTAGGCTTAGTCGCCTTAAATCGCGAGGTCGTACGTTCAGAACCCGTGCATTTTGTTCTTTAGAATTTTTAAGCAAATTATCACACTTCTTTATTTCCGTTTCTTGCCTATCTAATACTCGTAAGTTCTCTGGGATATTTATCTTAATAGTATAAAGTCATTGTCTATATAATTTCTGGTTTCCGTATATATATACGGACACAGACATTATATACCGGACCGGATCCATTTCTTTAAAACTTTGTGGGAGCTAATAGATATAAAATATGTCCCGGGGTGGCATAGCATAAAAGCAGCTAACACCTATAGTAAGGTTGCGCATTGAAATCTCGGTCCCGTAAAAATGCGTGAACGCATTTTCATTCGACAAAAAGTCTTGAAAATCCTGCATACATCCGGAAAAAAAATCGATAGCATTTTTGATTCCATCAACCCGCGCTGAGTCAGTGATGAATATGGCTCAATCGCCCATCATGGATAGGCCTATCTTCAGTAGAAATTTAAAAGGCCGGTACAGCATAATCAAGATAAATCTATTACCCCATCTTATTAGCAAATTTCATTAAGACACGACGTATACAAAACGGTCTAGTGTAGAGACAACAATAAAACTAAATCTAAAGTAAGTCTATGTCTAAGCACGCAGATCTAGACTAAGTGCTAGTCAGTGCAACCCACTGACATACTACATGCCTAACTCCATTTAATCCTTTCGCAGGAATAGCACATGGACGATTTGTCGACGAGTAGAATGTTGGCATGTGAAAAAGGAAGATAGGGTTGATAGAAATTTTATTTTTCAATACAGTTTTTAGATAAAGTGAAACTAAGACATTTATAAATCGTTTTATTTCCCGGTATTATTCGTATCATCTCACGAGGTCAAGTTTTACTGTAATGAAAACTGATAACTGTTACTGTACAGCACCAACTTTTTGACCGACGAAACGAAGGAGGTTTTCAACTCTACGCGTAGATTTTTTATGTCTAACTACGCATAACTTTTTACGTAGTAGTCTGATTTCAATGAAATCAAAAATATACTTCGAAGTTGGTCATTTAAATTTTATCGAAATCGGCTGAGCCATTTTTGATAAACAACAATAATGTGAAATTGCTACATCGATCCGTGCGTACTATTCGCGAATTCTGTACACGGTCGAAGTCGGTCATGCCATTTTTGCGAAAAATAATTAGTAATAGTCTAGTCCACTGCTAACACTGCTTAGGACATACATTTGAACATTTCCTGTTTAGATTTCTGTGAAGGGTAGAGCTTGGACACCTCGAAGTGACAGATAAAATGGGAGGAAAAGTGTTTTATTTGGTTTAATCGTTTTGTCTACATTTGACAAATCTTCTATCTTCTATCTATATCTATATTTCTATATATATATATATAAATGAATTGCTGTTTGTTAGTCTCGGTAAAACTCGAGAACGGCTGGACCGATTGGGCTAATTTTGGTCTTGAAATATCCGTGGAAGCTAAGGGAAGGTTTTAACGGTGAGAAAATTTACTAAAGTGGCGAGAAAAATAATAAAAACATGAATTTAATTTTCCCATACAAAATGTTCCTGCATATAAAAGTTGTCATTGACAGTTGACAGGTTGTGAGATGAAGTTCACGGGGTCAGCTAATATACCTATAATTGTTTCTCGCGAAAAATGGAATAACCGACTTCAACCATGTACAGAATTCGAATGGTTCGCACGGATCAATGATGCATTGATCCGTGCGAACTAACTAATGTAGTTATTTTCAAATATTTTTTGACTTTTCAAAACGACTAAGCCGATATCGATAAAATTTTAATGGGGCTACCTCTGAAGTATGGTCTAGCAAACAAAAGACTCATCAAAGTCTGTTCATAATTGGCGGAGTAATCGCGTAACATACATACGAAAAAAACGTACAACCGAATAAAAAAACACCCCCTTTTCGAAGTTGCTTAAAAATTGTACATTGAAAATTAACTTACGGGGCAACGCAATGGGAGTGAGACTTCCTCCCCCTATGAAATCCTATTTTAAACATTTTGAGGTTCTTATGTGAGAACTACCCCATTCGTCCATGTAATTTCGAAAGACGTTGACATTCGTAGCTAACTTTGTAAATGGGAGTACAGAAGAGTTATAGAGTATATACTGCTAGATATCTTATGGTACCTATCTATAGGAAAGCACTGAGGCAGTCTGTTCTTCTAGATATCCTGGAAAAATTAGGGTTAGGGTTGGCTACTTGTTTCCAGAAGTAAAACTGAAGCAGCAAACAGTCAAGCAGTCGAAGCTGTAATTAAAATTTTCCCCTCAGCGGGGCACCCCTACACCAAAATAGGTATTTGTCGTCGATACTAAATAATTCTGATGCGAGAGCGTTTCGTGTAAGCTATGCACATCAATCTCAATCTGCTAGCGTACACTTAACCGATGAGTCAAGACTTAAGAGTGACTCAGAACCGCGAGCATGTTTGGTACCAGACGTTAATGCGACAAACATAGCTGTAGACCTGAATGAGGGAGCTGCTGTCGATTTTTTTCAAACCAGCTTTACATTTATCTAGATAAAACATAGTTCTTTAATTAGAACACTTGTTCGTTTTGCTTGCAATGTAATTTAGGCTGAAATTAATGATCATGTTTAATGTCGCCGTCTGCTTATGTGAATTAAAAATAATTAGCTGGGAAATTAATTTTGGAGAGGTTTGGAGACGTTGGATCATTTTAGGCACATCTTTTGATGCATGAACGATGTCACTTCTTTTGACTTCTTGAGCTAAACTTTGGTAGTGTCAAGTATCAAAACTACTCTTCGGGTATTTATTCCTGTTGTCTTTTTGTACTTTATTTTGTATAGTTATTAGCACTGACCTTGTGGACCAAGTTTTCAAAAATGTAAAGACGATAAATTGTAAGTAAAAAATGTTAGCCCTACAGAGCACTGCCTTGGAAAAAGTATTGGAACTTGAAAAGAAAACCCAACTGAAAAGTCATTAACTACAGCTAGATAGTAGCAAAATTAACGAAACCCTACAAACATTAATATTGCTCTAGACTAGACATTCAGACTTAAAAGGAAACATAGAAAGGAGAAGGTCCTTTGCATACTTACCACTTTACCACAAAAGATTTAAACACGCTTTAAACACAGTTTAACCGTGCTATTTGTACTGTTAAACGTTGTGGGTGCGTAAAACTTGTGGTAAGATGGTTAGTTTCTACGTAATATCGTAATAGGTTTTATAACACATTAGGCGAGTCAATTTACAATTATTTAGAGAAATATCCACTAGTGAAACTATCACATATTTTACGACAAAAGTTGACCTAGCATCTTCGAGTAAATATCTATAGAGTCACAATCGTGCAAAAAAAGTGTCCGAGCCAAAATCCTGCCCAAACTACGAAGTGGGCAGGCTTTTTAGTTAGTCGTAAGGCGATTGCAAGCCGACTACAACGCCGGCCGCGTGATGCCAAAATGCTCAGTTACAAGCACTGATTATGTGACTTATGTCACCTAATCTCGACGTCATCGTCGAGATTCGAGAAAACGGGTCATTGTGAATAATTTTTAAAAAATAGGTCGGTATGTATGACGGCGCTCGGACATTTTTTACTACTTTCACTTAGGGACTGTGGCTCTGTAGATATTTGCTCGAAATCTAGCATGTTTATTTTAATTTCGGTCTCGGTATCTCGATCCCAAAGTACCAAGTTGTCGGCTACATATTTCACAGCTTTCTCTACTGAATGGCTGATAACGAAGTATCCGCGTTATTTATTCGCCGCCAACAAAAGGACCGTAATGTAATGTCGGGTCACAGCACAGACATTCGCGGCGCACGCATCTTCGCACGCTGGAACTAAACACAGTGACTGAGGTATCGGCCGAATCCTCTAAATAAGGAAAAACAGTAGAAGTGACATAAAGCAAATGAAATCGGCTAAGTGCGAGCCAGACTCGCGCACGAAGGGTTCCGTACCGTATGTGAATCCGTAACGTATCCGCCCCATTCTTCTTGCCGTTATTAATAGCGAGCAAAAAACTCCTAAAAAACACGTTTGTTGTATGGGAGCCCCCCTTAAATATACATTTTATTCTGTTTTTAGTATTTGTTGTTATAGCGGTAACAGAAATACATCATCTGTAAAAATTTCAGCTGCCTAACTATCATGTTTCATGAGATACAGCCCGGTGACAGACAGACAGACGGATATCGAAGTCTTAGTAATAGGGTCCCGTTTTTACCCTTTGGGTACGGAACCCTAAAAAGTTGTGATTCATGATTCCTCAAACATGGCGTCAAAAATCCATAGAAACTGCTATGTAATCTAGACACAAATGACACTTGAACTCCTCTCTCCCATACAATAAACATGTTTTTTAGTCGTTTTTCGCTCCATATCAATAACGGTGACAGATAGATGCTTGAAATATTCACAGAATATTTTGTTAAATACTCAATCAGAAATAAATAGTTAAATTAAAATAAAATTAATATGTAAGGGGGGGTCTCATACAAGAAACGTGTTTTTTTGCTCGATATTAATTACTACAATAGGTAGATGCTTGAAATATTCACAGAATGTTTAGTTCTTTGAAATATAAATAATTAAAATAAAATATATTAAGGGGGGCCTACGTGCGTGAGTCCGACTCGCACTTGGCCGATTCTTTTTCCTTTCTGTGTATTTTCCTGTATTCTGTGTTTTTAATCCTTACATAGTATAAAATAAAGTCGCTATTTTTGTTTGTTTGTCTGTATGCTTAAATCTTTAAAACTACGCAACAGATTTTGATGCGGTTTTTTTTAATGGATAGAGTGATTCAAGACGAAGGTTTATATGTATTACACCTGTGCGAAGCCGGGGCGGGTCGCTAGTGTTAACAATAAAGTGTTGATTCATTCATCTTTTAACTTCCAGTGACTACAACAAATAAGTAATTTCAATGTATACTTTTTTACACGAAGACAAATCACTGTCCGTATTCCGAGCCCGAGCTTTCACCATGTAAAGCATTTCAGAAGTGCGAGGATCAAAATATTGTCACCATCCCGTGAAGTCTCCCATATTTTGAACCTTAAACTGAGGTTGTAGAGTCGAATTTAGCACTGTAAAGCGGGGTTTAAAATTAAATCTGCCTCAAGAATTGTCTTCGCTGCTAATCGTAAAAATTCTCGTTAAAGGCTTTTCAACCGCCCATAGTTATCTTACTCGCACATTTTTATATGTCGAATTTTGGTCGTTTTAACCGTTTATGCTTGCCAGAGGCGTTCACATGGCTTAAAAACTCTGGTCTAGTGGCCTGCCCATACGAACTTACACACTTTATCGAAATTCTAAAACAATATGTACCTATGTGTGTTTGACGGCGCAAAAAAAAAAAAAAAAAACAAATATAACAGATTTTTTTCAATCTCTTATCTGAAGATATGAAAACCAACTTTTATTTTATACATCAGACGAATATTATGATAGGTAAATACTATTGTTCTTTACCAGTGTTACTACCAATCTGACTAATCCAGTAGTAAGAACGGTTAATGAATTAAGAAAATTACCTATGTTACTACTGCAGTTGAAAGTTGTTAGAACAGCAATAATAAAAACAAAACAAAATATTACATGGACCTGATTCTCTATCCACAAAACGTAACGTAACGCGGTATTTTTTTATTTCCCTGAATTTCGTTTGGAGAAAGTTTTGGATAAATGTAAATTTACGTTAAAATAAATTATAAACCGAGTTTAAGTTATGTTATTTAAAAAATAATATTTTCCACACGAATTTTTTAATAACAAAAACACGTTAGAGCGCGTTATGTGATTGTTTTCACCCACCATATTATTTTTAGGGTTTTTAGAAAACAATAAACATGGAAATGTGTGAGTAAGACAGCAGTGGCCAGTTGAAAAGCCATTAAATACCCGTTATGGATGTTTTATTCGGTGCCGGGCTTTTGGGTGGCGCATGCTTGCAGCGCATTTAGTGCTAAGTAATGCTATCAATGCGTCTTAATCTGTACTTGGTATTTTAGCGGCATTAACGCAGTTCTTATTTTAAATTGATTGTGGTTAAATTTATACAATTAGCCTCACAAGGCGAGCTGAAAACAAATTGAATAGGTATTGGGAAATGAAGACATGTTAGTTTTCAAATCAAATAAAAAATGTCTTAATTCGGAAAACATAATCATTTGTTAGTAAAACTTATAGACTAGTACTCTACTGCAGAAAAATCTTAACACAGTTTTGACAGAGAATTATAGTTTCGTGTGTCCGCAATTCGTCTGACGTAAAGCTGAGTTGTGATCTAGGATGTAGCACGTTGTAAAAATCTGCTAGCTCTAGGCATGAACACACATTTGTTTAGCAACCTTGGGGGTTTAATGGGAGAACACTCGCCTTAGCTCGGAGAACACCGCGAGATGGTGAGTTCAAATCCCAGTCTCATAACAATAGTATCACTGGCTCGTCGTTAAAGAAAAACATGAAGAAAACCTACATTCGTCCGCAGACAAATTCGATGCCGTGTGAGTTGGTGGATACCAAGGAGCATCCTGGCCAGGTGAAATCCTTTATGGATACCACTGCGCCTGGTGTCGGGGCTACGGGCACGCTTCGGCACCCCTCTGCGGCAACCGACAGCGCTGGCCCAACCCGGCCCCACCACGGAGCTTGCGCTCCCGCCAGAATGACGATGTGTCGAACACCAGACACATCGCCACCCACCACCTGGGACCAACCAGTACTGGGCGTCTGACAGCACCCGTATCCGACAGCCCTGGTCCCGCTGCAACGGGTCAATTGGTCAAATCGCCCTTCCATGACAGGCATATGTTTAATAGCGGACTATTCAAAGCTAATACGGTACGTTTAACTGACGAGAAGCAAAACCCCGTATAGGTTTCTCTCATGCTGATAGCAGCACCCTAGAAACCTATACGGTAACCTACGAGTATATCATTTACTAAAGCACGTACGAAAGATATCATGATTTTATTACTATTTACAAAGTGCTTCATTAATATATCATCGTTCAAAGAGATAATGAAAGGTAACTTCTCTCTTAATCTGAAAAAGATGGTGCTAGATACATGTATTCTGCCAACACTCACATACGGATGCCAAACATGGACAAATAGCACAAAAGTAAAATTTAAACTAGTCATGTGTCAAAAAGCGATGGAGAGAAGCATACTGAAAATAAGAAAGCTACATAAAATCAAAAGTGAAAGAATTAGAAGGAAAACCAAGGTGATAGATGCACTACATTATAGTTTAAAATTAAAATGGCGTTGGGCAGGCCACATAGCGAGATATCGTGACAAAAGATGGACAATCGAAGCAACAAGATGGTATGGGCCAATTGGCAAGAGAGGAAGAGGAAGACCTAGGAAAAGGTGGACTGACGATATAAGAGCGACGGCAGGAATAGAATGGAGAACAAAAGCACAAGATAGAGAAATTTGGAACGAGCTGGAGGAGGCCTTCACCCAAAGTGGGGTTCCTATCCATAAAGAGAGTGAAAGTGAATAGATAAGATTTATATGTAAATAAGATTTATAAGTTAAGTTAATATTCATTATAAAATAAGAAATGCATGTTATATAAGGATAAGAAATAAATGGCTATATTATTATTATTATTATTATCATTAATATATCTTTTTCATTATAAAAATGCGGAAATCAAGTTGTCGATAAAAGGCCGAGCCAATAAAGATAAACGCGTGGCTTCAATTAACAAAGAGTGCGAACTGCGAAATAAAAACAAATTTTCGCACTTCGACGATATAAACCCTTACACCATTACTCGTTTGTCCCACTCAGAAAACTTGTACCTACCGGTTAAATTAACATTCGCTGTCTCTGTCACACATAAACGTTTAAGGCACTGTCCCATTGTAGCGCACGCTCTGTGCAGCACGCGATGTATTTTGCGTGAGTTCGTTTGTTTACAATCCTGACAAATCTACATTTAGTTCTACTGGCATCCTTAACTAGCACCAACATAAAAATATACTGTACAAGCTATAAAGAATGCGACCACGAAAAGCGACGAAAAGAACTCATTTCGACGTGTGAAAAGGTGACAGTTATATACTTTGCCATTAACGCTGTCTCGTTCTGACACTACGAACGAAATAATTCGTGGCGCGCATACTAGCCCGGCTGTAACAGCCTTTTAATAGTCCACTGATCAACTGATAAGACAAACCACGAAGAGTGTCCGGGCGTTTGTCAGTTTCCTTATAATGTTTTCCTTAACCTAAAAGGCAGTGGTGTGAAAATCTGCACTCAAATTACAAAAACACTCATTGTTGTTACGGGACTAGGATTCGAGCGACCTTACGTAAGCGAGCGTGCTCCTAGGTCACCACGACTTATCGCATACATTTTCTTGCAAAGCGAACAAAAGCGTAACATAAACAATAGTAACGTAAAGTTACAAAACGAAGCTAGACGTAGGGTAGACTTTCATTTAATTTATGTATGCTCTCATAAAGTATAAAGTTTAGGTACAAAGTTCAATATGGACCCTGTCGGGCTCCGCATATTCGGATGACTGGTCTGGAGAATGGACTGCGTAATGTTACAAAACAAATCTAGACGTAGCCTAGACTGCGTAGTACTACTCAAAACTCGAAGCTTGTCTCACGTGGTAAGCGTACGCGGCAGTGGGACAGCACCCTTAAATCTTGCTATCTCGCTCTAACTCAGAGACGTTAAGAATTTCCGGAGTGGGTGGAATCGAATGCGAATTTGGGTGTCAAGTGAGAAGTGGTTAAGGTACGTTTATATGATAATGACCGCTCTGCGCCTTAAGTTATTATTTTGCTGTAAACCTACTTAATGCTGTAGGTACTTAATTTTATTCGTTTTGCCTTTGATTTAAGTAAAAGGTTCGTGTTTAATATGTTTTAAAAATTAAATTTTTGTTGTTTTGTAAATTATCGAATGATATAGCTTTTAAAGATAGTTTCGCAACAATAAAGTGAAATAAGATCACGTAGGCTAAGTGGCTGGTCTTGATGTGAAAAGACAATCGTACTATAGATAAATAAATAAATATTAGGGGGGGACATTTTTACACACGGTCTCTGACCCCAAACTAAGCAAAGCTTGTGATAAGGCTGCCAGATACTGATATAATACATATAAATATTTTTAAATACATACGTATATAGATAGTACCTAAATAACACCCAGACACAGAGTAAACACCTATGTTCATCATATAAATGCTTGCCCTAGGTGGGGATCGAACCCACGCCTCTTTGATCCAGAAGTCAGGGTCACTAACCACTAAGACACCGAGGCAGTCGTACTATGTGTTCAGTACTCGTACTATGAATTCATCGCAAATCTTTCAATTAAATGACAAATACATAATTCAATAATGAATCTAATGTGGCGATTCTATGATCAATTGTAAATCGATCATTTTGTAAATCGGGTATAGCGCGTCCTCTGATCTGTAGTCATACATATAGACTGTAATGAATATTATCTACCTAATCGTAAAATATGTAGAAAAATATACATAACATTTTTGTTCAGTTAACATATATCTATAATAGTTTCAAGACAGTACAATGATGTAGACAACTGTAAATTATTAAAATTGTAAATTAACCCTTCAATTGACATTGGAAAGAAAACGACATAAGTGCAGTAAAATTATACGGCTTCCACGGAATCAGTTATAGGACAATTGATCATTTAACCTAGCCCTAATTATGTAGAGCTATTAGATACAATTGTATGGAAAATGGTTAGTAAAATATAGTTAATTGTGGAATGATTACAAGAGAGTGTCGTCTGCGTCGCGTCGGCGGCTCTATATTGTTGGACGGCTTATTCTGAGTTTATCTTTTTCAGGTAAAAGTGCCTTTATTAACTTCAACAAAATACAATACTACTTTATATGCTAAAACTACATACACTACTACTACATAAATACAGTTGGATCATCGACAGATCCTTGAAGGTCTAAAGATATTCCAAATGCTCAAGCCCACTGCCAGTTGGCAGCGTGCCCAGCATGCTGGCTGCATTGCCACGCTGAATGGCAATGCTTATGCGTTGAGCCAAATAAACACCAGCATTTTGGTCACGCGTCGCGTCCACCAGACAGTTTAAACAAAAAAGTCAAGGCGAAAAAATACAAACGAAGCTACTCACAGATAAAAACCGATTTTCGATGTAATTAAGTATTAATACATGTGTATTGTGATCAAAGTTTCTTAAAATCCTACTTCATCCAAGTGTTGTTGTTTTGTCGCTATAAATATGTAGGAAACTATAATTTCGACTGAAAAGTAAATATGTATTATACGTTGTGATCATTTTACTATTCAAATAAGAAACTTAATTTGATAATGCACTTGTTCAATGTAATTGCAACTTTGTTAACTAAGTATTAGAACTTTATCCATATTAAGGACCGATATAAAAAAATACATTGATTTTTTTAATAGATAAGTTCGACCAGAATTAGCCCATGGGAACTTACGTGACAAACAATGCTGTACAAGACACCGTTTAATAAACATGGGGCCAATTAGACCCCACGACACGTCAAAGGGTTAAATGCGGGGTTGTTTCGGCCCGTGCCGGTCGGACCGTGACCGGGGGTGGTTAAGTGTTACTTTTACATGGAGATTGTAATTAGATTGATTGATTGATAAGGGTGATTGGAGAGTTTTGTTTGATGTATTTTATTAGGCTGTTTGACACGACAGAATGGTGTAGATTAGAGATAAGGTAACATGTTATTTTGTGAGGAAAAATCACGGAAAAATAGACAAATTTTTAGACAGTTTTGAAACAAGTGATGTTCAGTGTTTAGTCAGTGAATTTTCTACGAAGACACATTTTCAGTGTGTCATCTTCATACATAGCCTTCTCTATCTCTCTACTTTAGTCTCTCTCTTACTGCGCTATCTTCCTCAGTCCTGTGCCAATCGTGTTCAGGTTCGATCCGCGATTTTAACTAGGTAAGTATATTATAGACCTAGTATATGTATAGAATATGTATAGTGAATCTTATTAGTCTTTCAACCGATATAGAGCATTTATATGTAGTATATACCTGCCACACGTCTAGATCTAGATATCTCTCTCTTTCTAAAGATCAATAATAAATGAGAAAGCATCTGCAGGCATGACCGGATGCACTTTGAAAGCTACAAATTTTCCCATAGAATATAATAATAAAACCGGCCAAGTGCGAGTCGGACTCGCGCACCGAGGGTTCCGTACAAACCTGCAAGGTTTACAAAGTTCGTTCATTACGACAAAAAAAGTAATAAGTTTATATTTATTAAAAATATATATTTTGTAATGTAACTAAAAATTTAAGGTTTTCGGAATTTTTCCTTTATGTGTGCTATAAAACGTTGCTTCATGCCAAATTTCAAGATTCTAGGTCGACTGGAAGTACCCTTTAGGTTTTGATTCCCTTGCGAGTACTTGCGAGTTTCAAAATTTGCGGCATAAACGGCTGTATCTTTTGATTGCGTTGGCTTAGAAGTTTGATTTTTTCACAGCTTCAAGGGACAGTAGACCTGAGTAATTGATATAAATTTCAGCTTCATACCTCCACGCGTTCCTGAGAAAAAGGGTCTTGACAGACGGACGGACGGACAGACGGACAACAAAGTGATCCTATAAGGGTTCCGTTTTTTCCTTTTGAGGTACGGAACCCTAAAAATTGGACGCTGTGTCAAGAAAAAATCCTTCGATACTTTACATCACACCTAACAAGACTAAAAGCCAAAACTACATTCAACACAGAAACCCACTGATACCTATTTCAAAACTGACCGCCTTTTGTCCTACGAGTACCAGCGTACAATACACAATCTATCAAGATTTAATCTTATCATAAATCCGACACAACTTAGGTACAGACCTAGATTAAGCCCTACCGCTTAAACCAGCTTTCCGCGACATAAAATATGAATACCCCAAAACAAAAGGAACATAATTTGTTCAAAATCTTGGCAACAGTTTAACTAAACGTGGCAACATATAGAAAATCCAATTTTCCATGTAACAGCCAGGTAGAGCTGCATTTGACGTGTCGCCCGCGGCGGCACTTCAAAGGAAACGTAAATGTATGAATTGTTTAGCAAAACCCCGCCTGGTTGGGGCACAAAACACCCCGAGCGGTGTAAGGGTTATTTTCATATTAAACCGTTTTTCGGGAGTCGATTTCGGGGGATAATTATAAAAATGTTATTCGGGGAAAAGTAAATAAGGTAGGGATTTTCATAATTTATTTGATAGACTAATAATAGCAAATATGCTAGATCCGAGATTCCAACCGGTTCTATATGAATACAATATATTAGGGGCATCATTTACAGTTTTTCTTAGGAAATGCTCAGACCAAATAAAAAAATCAAGACAGAACGTTGAGGACTGACAAATGAGGCCAGTTTTTTTATACATGTGGTGAGTGCGTCGGTGTTGCTACGCCATAGTTCGACTGACAAGCCATGGCGTAGTTTCGTTGTACGCGTTTGTGTGTGTGATTGTGTCTGCACACGGCAAGGCGTAGTTTCGCCGGCTTCACTTATTTGTTTCTCAACATTCTGTCTTGATTTTTTTTATTTGGTCTGAGGGGAAATGTATTTAAGAGGCTATGCCCATCAGTGGACATCCTATGTGAAAGAATTACGGATTGAACTTGGTCTCTGTCTACGAGTATATATTTTCCTAAGCTTTTGCTTTGCTGAATGACTAATTTAAAAATTCCAGAAAACACTTAAGATTGACAAACTCGAAAACAAATAAAAGTATAAGTCATCATCATCCAAGCCGTCGGTCCCGGTAATCATTAGACTTGATTAATCCACAGGAACGCACTAGAAGCAAGCCGAGTCTATCCAAAACTCCATATTCTGATTCCAATAGGCAGATCTATTGCCTATCTCCATATTCTGATTCCAATAGGCATCTATTGGCTATAGCAAAACCTGTGTTCAAAATCTTAAATGATAGGACATAAAATTAAAATCTTGTGTAAGTAATACTAAAATTATGATCAGTGTGATCATCCAATTAGAAAACTCTTCCATCAGCCGCACCGGACCCGAACCTCGCATTAAATGGGAATAAACAAAATTATATTGCCTTCAGACGTGACTAGACATCAAAAGGAAAAAGTAATGCGCGGTGTCACGGGTAGGAAATGTCATTTTTACGTAGGGCTGCCGCGCGCTATGATTGGGCGAGGTCACTCGGGGTCTTCGTGTTCCGGTTTTATTTTCACGTGATGGATAGTTTTCTATTATAGTACAGAATACAGAATTTTTTGTTTGCAACAAAAATAAGAGGTACATTACATAACGACAAAACAAATGATAAAACACAAAAAACAACAGTATTTAAGTAAGTTCGTGTGACACAGGCCGGGTGACCAGCCCCAGTTTTTAAGTCAGTTGAAGGCCTCTGACATACTCGTAGGTACTACACGGTTAGCGACACGGTGTTAGGTCTTTCTTTCTTGAATTAATATTTGCAGTTTCAATGAATCTTAATATTTGAATGAGCACGCCCCGCGTCATTAGCGATATAAAACAGTTTTTTTTTTTTTTATATCGGCAATCAACAACATCTTGGTTACTAAGTAAAAGTACATAGTATTCATAATAAAATTTATTCAGAAAAGTTATAATTTTTGAAGTCCAACAGAGTTACTCGTAGGCTTAGGTGATTAGTCGCTGCGTCAGTTTTATAAGTTTAAGGTTGAATTACAAATAAAGTTGGACAATCCAATCAATAAGTCTAAGAAGAATTTGAATAGGCTAGCTAAGATCTGAACCTGAATCCAAAGGACATTTCTGAAAGCACATTTTTTAATTTTTTAAGTATTTAATATTGAATATAATCTATATTGACCTATGTAAAACAATAGTGACTTAACAAGGCAAGTGCCTTTATTAACTACCACTAAATACAAGATATACACAATCTAAAACTAACATAAACTACTACTACATTACAAGCAATTGGATCACAGACCCTTGAAGGTCTAAAGATAATCCAAATGCTCAAGCCCACTGCCAGTTGGCAGCGTGCCCAGCATGCTGGCAGCATTGCCACGCATAGATATTTAAATATAAGTAGGTTAGAAATCGTAATACCAATAGGTTCAATTTCGATTGTATTAAGCTATTAAGATTGTATTCGACACTACATTAAACTTGACCTTAACGTTAAACTTACTGAAATATACTATTATTTTTCATTGCTACTCATGAAAGAACATAATTACTCACCTATATTTCTTACAAAAACTAGTAAACTACAACTTACAGAAAATTTATCCAATCATTTGATTCTCAGATGCCGTCGACAGCCCTATTCCCTGTAAAATATTAACGGGGCCCGACCTACCCGCGCCCTGTTATTTCAGGGTTAATACTGAGTAATGCGTATTCTCTTTATACCGTACGATTTTACGGCATTATCTGTCTTAACAAGCTGTTCCTTTCTTGTCCTTATTTTGTTCTGAAAAATTGGCGAAAATTTTCGAGTTTTCCGAGAGTTTTCGCTTTCAGCAATTTTCCAGTTTTCTTGATTTTTAACACGAATAAGGAATAAAGAAGCACCCGGAAGCAAAATGTCGTCTTTAAAATACATAATACATAAATCAGATAGAAAGACGAATTGTAGAAACACCTCGACGTAACAAATAGATCTACATTTTTTGAGAAATCTGATTTTTGGAATCTGATTAATTTTTTTGTGTATGTTCATCGATAATTTCGCCAATTGTGAACCGAATCAAAAAATTATTTTTAGTTCTAAAGGGTATACTCCCGAAGTGGTCCCATTTAAATTTTCAAGAAATCGGCTGAGCCGTTTTTGAAAAAATCAACAATAATGTAAGCAATTCGAGCGAAATATCCGAATTTTGTACACGATGAACATCGATAATTTCGCCAATTGTGAACCGAATCGAAAAATTATTTTTTAGTTGGAAAGGGTACCTATATACTCCCAAGATGGTTCCATTTAAATTTTACAGATATCGGCTGAGCCGTTTTTAATAAATCAACAATAATGCAATCAATTCTAGCGAAAAATTCGAATTTTGTACACGATTCAAGGCGGTTTTGCCATTTTTTGCGAAAAATAATTATGAATTACGAGTATACTGGTGGAAGTTCCGGTTACAACCCGGAACATAAAACAAAAATTCAAAACCGGCGCTCTCTCTTGATAATATTACCAAAGAAGTATGGATCCGTATATTTGATTCTATTGATTTATCGGTTCCGCCCAACGATATCTCACAGCAATAGATAAATCTCATGTAATTAAAGTTCATCCCATCGTGAGTCATGTGTTTCTCACGTTAGGGGTCTAATTTCCCCGTAAGCTACCAATGAAAAACTTAAACGCACACTTATCTCTTCGTAGGGTTGTCATTTGACTGCCTCGGTGGCTCAGTGGTTAGTGACCCTGACTTCTGGGCCAAAGAGGCGTGGGTTCGATCCCCACCCAGGGCAAACATTCGTGTGATGAACATAGGTGTTTGCTTTGTGTCTGGGTGTTATTTAGGTACTGTCTATATAAGTATGTATATGTAGTATATCAGTCTCTGGCAGCCATATCACAAGCTATGCTTAGTTTGGGGTCAGAGACCGTGTGTAAGATGTCCCCTAATATTTATTTATTTCTTTTTCAAACAAGAATGTCTTTTCAGTATAGCACAAACGTAATTGTGTGAATCTCGTTGAAGCCGTGGTGGTGTAGTGGTAGTGACATCCGCCTTACCATCGTGAGATGGTGGGTTCAAATTCCGGTTCCGTAACTTTTGATGATGCTGATAGTTTTTCGGTGAAGGAAAACATCGTGAGGCAACCTGCATACTTCCTTAGAAGAAAGATGGCGTTTGTGAAGCTACCAACCCGCAATGGGCTAGCGTGGTGGATATGGCCCAATCACCCTTCATGGGTAGGCCTACATCCTGCAGTGGACTATTTAAAAGGCTAGTACAGTACAGTACAACGTAAATATAAATGGTTTCAAATCTCGAGTTGGTAAATCAATCTTTTAGGTAACATATCTATGCTAGACCGCATACCTACACAAAAGGCATAATGTGCACAAGGCACGGCGTGATCTAACATGGACTTTCATTTCAAAAATATCATTTTCAAGTATGTTGTTCTTATTTCTCAAAAAACTTATTCAAAACCAGACTCTAGAAATCAAATCATATCAGAAAAAGTGGACAAAAAGACAACGTAAAACAAAAACAAAATCCAATGCAAAAGTTAACAAAGCATAGAAACAGGAGTTGTGGCTATTACCCATAAACAGAAAGAATGATGATAATGATCTTCATTCTCTAAATCTCTGCTAAGCGCTATGTCCATTCTTGCCACAAATGGAACACTGAACATTGTAAACATAAAGAAGCGCGACAACCCTACTAATATATACGGTGTCCGTACAACACAAGCGCAATAAGTCTATTTTAATTACTAGCGTCGATATCGGCAGATTCCTGTGTTGCCACTGTGCTCTACCAGTTATAGGGATGGGGTGCTGTCGATGATATTGATGCTTATCGATATCGATATTTTTAAATAGGGAGCTTACGTTTTTATTTGCTTTTGCATTTTTGCACATTGGTTAACTAGGATTTGTTTCTAATTTACAAATTACAAATGGCTCGATGTAATAATAATGTTGTGTTTCTTACGCAGAATAACACAGGATGTAAAAAATGTTGGTAGCCTACGGAAATAAGAATTAATCTAATGACACTTTGCACATCAAATATGGTAAGATTAAAGAGGTATAACAAAATCAGACAAATAAATACACAGTGATATTTTTTATTTAATCTAAAATTACTAAAATAATTGGCCAAGTACGAGTCGCACTCGCGCACGGAGGGTTCCGTACTGTATGGGAGCCCCCTTAAATACTTATTTTCTTTTCTTTTTAGTATTTGTTGTTATAGCGGCAACAGAAATACATCATCTGTGAAAGTTTCAGCTGCCTAGCTATCATGGTTCATGAGATACAGCCCGGTGACAGACAGACAGACAGACGGACATCGAAGTCTTAGTTGGTAGATTCACATTTGTCCCGTCTTTCCCTTTGAGTACGGAACCCTAAAAATAAGTAATTATATTAACAATATACATTATTACCTACAGAAAAATCCCAAAAACATGCCTTACCTGAATGTTATTAGAACAAAAAACAATACTTTTCAAGTGTTTTATCTTGTTAGTTAGCTATCAAACTATTACACGCAGTAATCATACACAATCTAAATCTAAACTCGCTCTACACTCCGTGTACAAGAACTTTATCTATTTCTATTTGAGATGGACATGACAGTAATGAAGACAAGAATAACATCGATATGGCGATAGACAACAACCTATCAACGTCGATATCGACAATTCTAATTCAATCAATCCCACAACACTATCTAACACAAACAAGACTCGATAACGAGGTGAAATATTCACATTGCAAGCTACATAATCAGCTATACCCCCGTCTCTCTCGCTCCCGCTCAATCTTACGTGTTGCGTGGAGAAAGGAAAAAGACAGCACGCGTCGTCGGCACGTACAAAGGGGTCGCGCTCTCTTTGATCTTGCCGTCGCGCGTGCGTACTTGTTTTTGCGTGTGTGTGTCTGTATGCAGATGAGATGGGACCGAGGATTTGATAATTGTGAAGATTTATGTGGGTGCTATGGGACGGGCTAATAAAGATTCGCATTAGGTGATTAAAAATGGACGAGTAGGAGGTAGAAAATGACTAATCTTTTAATGCCTAGCTCGGGTGACTAGACCTTGTTATATTTGTATGAACCTCAGTTGAAATGGATGAGAAATGCGACCTTATTCTCGACCCGCAGCAAATATTTTTATTTTTCCTGGAATGCAGTCGCTGCCATTGAGATTGACATGGGAGTGACAGGAATGGATATATTTTCGATTTGGTCTAGAATCGGCGTGACCTTCAATGACGCTTTACAGGATAATGTGTAAACACAATTATACTTATTGTAAGTCTTAGAATTGATTCTAGCAAGGTATTTTGCAATTTTCGAACGTTTCTATTGTAATTACAAAGTCTATAGATGGTTTTCCAGAAAACGCGTACAATAGACTATAAATAGTACGTTCGTATAGGTAATTTTACGTACCGAGAGGTAATTTTACTAGCCGTCTAAAGACGTTTAGGTACTGTGCTTTATCATCGTCAAGTCAAAAAACATTAACCATTGAAAAGCTATGAAAATCCATAAATCGCCTCCCAAAGAACTCTTTAACAGACTCATTTAAACTGACGGTATCACGATTTTAAGGTGAGCATTTTCTCTACTAGGCTATTGACGAACAAACTAAATGGAAAATAAGATTTATTTTAAAGGAACTGAACTAATACAAATAATGTAAAGAAGTGTAATTACTGTTGCTGGTAGTGAATAGCCTTAACAAATTTAGGCAGAAACTTTAAACCCCACGAGAAAATACGAAATTCAAGAAATCCACTAAACTCAATGTAACATGTGATCAATTGCAGATCAAACAACAAAGTAAATGTGACAAGGTTACCCACAGGATGTCACACATTAAATGTAACCGGTCGTTTGTATCTCGGAAATGAACTTTAATATACAGAAAAACAAATATAAATCATACATTTATTTACTTTAATATTTGCGCCGCATCCTGAGAGTAACTACTTTGCCGACCAACTTATTTAGAAAACTGGGTAAAGCAGATAACTACAATAATCTACGATAGAGTTACGTTTTTCTCTGAAAAATGCGCCTGTAGTGCCATCATCATGTAGAACAGATGATGTAATCCCAAACGTAACTGCTTCACCAAAACAATATTATTTTAACCGACTAAAGCAGTTAACTAAAAATCTCTATGATAGAGTTGCCGATTTCCTTTGCAAAATGCGTCTGCAGCTCCCTCATCCAGTCGAATAGTTAATTTAGTAGTTATGCTTATTATTATTACTACTAGTTGCTTTATGATTTTTGTCCCACTAAATGTTCCGCTTGGCCTCAGATTTTATTATAATTATTAGCATAGCAAGACTATAAAGTCGGTTTTTTCATCGCATAGATAATTCTGTAGAGATTATTTTTAAGGTTACATTAAGACGGAGCTAAACGCTCTAACTGTCAGATGTGAACAATTTATTGTTTGGAGTAAAGTAATTAAAAATATTAAAAGCGTTTTAGAGTAAAATGGTGGTTTTAGTTTCAATTAAAGCACGCGCTTGGGAATTTTGATGGTGAAGCTAATCTACTTGAGATAACAAAAGTTTCTTCACTTTTTGTATAAATTTTACCGTTCCTTATGATAGTGCAAAGCCTTCTTCACACAAATATTTTTCTGACGTCATCTAAACTATATGATTAAGAATTTAAATCTTACTGCGAATTAGATCCGAAGATGCAATTTCGAGTCCTGCATTCGCGAAGAATTTTTGTTTATCACTAGAATAACTCTTTGAGAATTTATATCTTGTCTTTTTTCTGAGCGTCCAGATTTTTATTCATCTGATCAATTATTTTATAGCTTGTCAAAATTCTTATTCCAATAAATTAATGTTATTTATTATTTGAATTTAAAATTGTTTTAAGCAAGTCAAACAAATAATAATAACAACACAGCAATTAATTAAAGCTTCATGGGTTAATTTTTTGTAATATTTGAACAGATATTAGAAGAAAAACCCAAATATATTTTATAATCTAACGTAATAAATTATAGCAAAATAGAGCACTATTTAGGTATTTTATAAACAATGCACCTCTCCTGACTCACTACTAACAAACATTAATCACCCTGAAATACTAAAAACCCAAGTTTTAACCGTCCATTCTTATTCCAAGGCAATAAGGTTTAAATCGCAAATAATGGCTAAAGATGTATGTAACCGTGGACTACATCGGATTAACTGATAACGCATGTCTAGATAGTTGTAATCTATCTGTAAGTGATACTTGAGCGACACTCCCGGGCCATTATCGTTGTCATTTCACTTGCGTAGCTGAGAACTATTTCCCAGTTAATGATACATTAATTATAAAACAAGAAGAATACTCATATGGTTACCAGAAAAGTAAGAAACAGGTACACACTTGCGTCGCTCAGTTGAGAATAAAACACTAAGTAACTTGAGTAAGCAATATTGTTTTGGGTAATCGTGTAAAAAACACTAAAATGGTGAACTATGTAATTAAGTCTCTTTGAATTTTCATTCGGATTTACCACTTCGGAGTAGACCCCCTGGGTTAGAATCCTAAGACACCCCTGTCTTTTTAATCAATGCGTATAATAATACTTATAATTCAACCAGGGAAGCTAAACATCACAAGATTTTTTATATCTGAAAATTCTTGATCTTTTGTTAGTGAAGTTGTCATTTTGATATTGAAGAAGAATCTTCTAGAAGAATCACGACCCTATCCACATTTGACAAATCCACCCACCCATAGATAGATTTGTTTTTTTTTTAAATACACACTTTTGTATTTTAGTCAAAATTTAGGTTATTTCAACAGAAAAGTCTGTATCACATTTTGAACATAAACGAATATTTTCAAGTGGATTGCAAGGGTATTATAGTTCGACTTCGATATAATAGTTTGCTTATTGTTAACTTTATTATTTTAGTATGTTTAAGACTTAATTGTTAGTTAACACTTCAGTGACCCAAAATCTTTACACTCCAACAATAGCTATGCAATAATATTTTTCTTTCGTATCGAGTTAATTTCGTCCGACGATATTCATTCTCGAACTCATAAATATAATTTTAAGCTAACCGGATCTCTTCATGTAATTTATCTTTGATATGAACTAATATTCTGATTGATTGATTGGAATCTGACTAGACATAAACATTTTAAATCATCAAAAATCCATGTTTGACTCGGAAAGAAAATTAGGATGAATAAGGAAAACATTGTCTTGAAATAAAGGACTGAAAACAGAAAAAGAAATATATATTTAAAGTGAACTGCTTTCAGTTCGTCAGTCGCCTATATGTCGATAAGTAGAGTACAGCACGTGTATTTTTTTGGAAAATTCTGGTTTTGGAGCGTAGCTTTTATTTCGCCCTCTAAATAATAAGGAATTTATAAATGGAATGCAGTTCATATGCAATGACAGATTGCGAAGTAATTTAGGTTCGTTTTTTTTGGTGTTTTATATTTTAAAACTGTTGTCCAACAATAAATAATTATTTTTCGCAAAAAATGGAACCACCGACTTCCACCGTGTACGGAATTCGAATAGTTTGCACGAATCGATGTGACATCCATGTACATTATTGTTGATTTATCAAAAACGGCTCAGCCGATTTCAATAAAATGTTAATAGGACCACCCCGGGAGTATACTCTTTCGAAATAAAAAAATATTTTTTAAAATCGGTTCACATTTGGCTAAAATATCGATGAACATACACAAAAAAATGTACGTACAAGACAATTCAGACATAGTACCTCCTCCTTTTTGGAAGTCGGTTTTAATAAACACTGAAATCTTATACGAATACCAGAAAAAAAACAATTTAGCATCCGCAATACTATCGTATCCTTTTAAGATCATAAAATCAGAATTTATTCGCGTCATACCACCAATAGTCGCAGAATACGAGTATAGGCAATTTTTGCAACACATTTTAAATCGAATTCCGTTGTAAAATCGTGCAGCATCATCAAAAAATATGCTACGGTGAAAATGGAACCACGATTCCAGAAACTAAAAATTTGAATTTCAGCGTAAAGCTCATTCGATTCTCCAAAATGTATCGAAATAATCAGAAAAATCGAACGCTAAAATCGAATCCGACTAAACGGAAACTAGACGAGACTTCGCGAAACGGAACGTAATTTCGCGAAAAACTAAAAAGAATGTCGAAAATTCGAATTCCGAAGGCCCCGATTTTCCGGCCATTGTCGTTTTTGTTTTTTTTTTCATCTTATTTAGCGCTTTGTCGGCGAGCCCTTTGAAGTCCTCCCCCCTCCCGAAGGGGGTGTTACAAATTGCGTCACGGTTGTATTCTCAGCGTAAACACGTTTCTAGTACTATTTGTTCGTTAGAGCTGCCGACTTAACGAGTTTCGCTCGATTGATCAGGAAAAATCGCGGGAAAAAGAATAGCGCGCCATTTTCAGGGAAAATCCGCCATTTTATGTTTTTACAATTTGCTCGTGATTAGAATGAATTAGACATTTGTATGAATTTAAGTCTCATGACTTATTTCGATTTATATTTTCCTCATATTATTTACTAGACGACCCGCCCCGGCTTCGCACAGGTGTATTATACATAAAACCTTCCTCTTGAATCACTCTATCCATTAAAAAAAACCGCATCAAAATCCGTTGCATAGTTTTAATAATAATAATAATAATTTTAAAAAGTTTATTGTTCATAAAAGTTAACACAAAACAAGTTGTGCACTAGATCCCACACTAGGGTGACCTGTGTCGTGGGTGTTTTAAAGATTTAAGCATACAGACAAACAAACAAACGAAAATAGCGACTTTATTTTATACTATGTAAGGATTATTATAAATTGGTAAACAAGCCAACGGGACTCTAGATGGTAAGAGGTCCCCGACGTCTATGGGGAACTGCAAGTGCAACACAGGAGATGTTAAAAGTTCGATGCTTATTCTTTGAGGTGAAGATTATGTCAACCTTGTTTTTAACATTTAACACGCTTTAAACACTTTTTAACCGTGCAATTTGTACTGTTAAACATTGTCTAAGCCGTGTGTAAAACTTTTGCTGTAAGACAGTTAATGTTTGTTTTACTCCCTCATAAAAAAGAAGCATGTAAGAAATTTGACGTGTGTTAGTGGTATGAGTTATCTTCCTATCGATAGTTCTGACAACGTCATCCATCAACATTTTATGGGTCCAACCAGCTCATAATATCCCTATGTATCCAATCATTTATTTTTTTATAACAATGTTTTATTTAGCATATACTACGAACACCAGAGGGATAATGACAATCATAATGTAGTCGATCGAGAAAAACTAAAAGAGATGCATCAATTCAATATGGCAGGAGTTAGAAAAAGACATTAAAATATTTCGATTAGTTGGGGTTTTCCGGGTTTTTAGACAAAATATAATGTAAAATTTCAATACATATTTGACAGTTTCAACAGCAGATTGGAAAAAAATTCCATGCATTTTAATGGTTGAGAATTATTGGCCTAAGTGTTCAATCTGTTTTTTAAATATATCTGTGAGTAAGAAAATTTCTTCGAACAGTTTTCACAAATAATATTATGTCAACGTCAAACATAATCGAGTATTAAATAAATTTATTTCTAAATGCCATCTCTCCACCGCAACTAGCGAAATTAAAATATTTCGCAAAAAGAATAACGTCTCTCTTTGAACGCGTTCCGTTTATTTATGACAATACAAATAATAATTATGACCACCGTAATGTTTTTATAAAAAAATTAAAAGCAGTTAATCATTGTTCACCATGCCTCCCACGCGGGAAATCTATAAACGAGATTATTAGAATGGACGAAAATAAGCTATTCATTCGCAATAGCCAAATTGTGTCGCCTTTTAATAAATTTCGAGGTATTTCTAAATGGTCAGCGCGACACACGGGCTACGAAAATGTCTAGTTATTACATTTCCCACACTAAATACTTAAACTACATACTACTAAATAAAAATCAATTGGATCAACCACAGACCCTTGAAGATCTAAACATATTCCAACCAAATGCTCAAGCTATACTTTTCCTTCTGATCAATGATTACTAAGTTATTATTGAATCGTGAGCCGAAGACCCTGGAGACGATTGGTAAAATACAGAGGCAGATAGCATTACACGAGAGAGGCCTATACCCAGCAGTAGGGTAAAGACGGCTACGGATGGTGACGATGGTGAAATTAACGGACTAAGCAACTGGATAGTTAGGACTGAATATATCGATTAGCAAATTAAAATGATGGAGGAACTTGACACATCACTTAGAACTGATAGCTAAAGTTTTCCAAAAGAGACCACGCATTGGTAAACGCATCGTAGGTTGTGCATTCACAACATGAAACGACGACCAAACCTTGTGTGTTGAACAGTCCCACTGTTGGCTTCTCATTATAAAAAGGCTACTAATCCATAATCACATGATGATCTTGGTTCAATTGGCAGGCAGACCTTGTTAAGTTATTGGAATTTGAACCGTAGTATTTCATTGCCCCAAAGTTTTTTTCTTGTGATACCTCATACCTCTAATGCACCTTAAGATGTGCCATTACCTTGCCTTAGACAAGCAAAAATATCCAGGACGTAACACTGTCACCATTACGACCTTGTTTCCAGAATCTCGACCCATTTTAAAAAGACGAATACAAACCATTTCTCCGCGTATCAATTTATCAAATCTGGTGTAGTTGCCAAGTTGTCATCGTCGAATAATGGAGCAATTCATATACCGGTGCAGTTGACAGCTCGCAAACCGACCGTGTAAGCTCACTTTGAACACCGCATTACTTTTATTTAGTTTTCAGCGATTAAACTTTTTATAATCGTAGCTTCATGAATGTGAATGCTACCGGCGTCCTTTCAAAGAGAAATGGTATTGGAATTACTTGACATGTTTTAGGAGTTGCAATATTTTTATGTTTTATTTCTCTTTGTCATTGCAATAAATTAACTAATACTGGAACTTACCGTCCCAGCAGGGTGTGATGTGAAGACCGCAACCTCCACGGTAAGCAAATTTATACTAAATCTGGACTGAGATACGAAATGTTTGTGTTCAGTTTTCGAGTCCTTATACATTAATTTATCATTAAAAAGAGATGTTATATTATACCACACTTTCTCTGTCAACTATGCTATCATTTAGGGCACCTTCTTGATTTTTGTATCCGTATTTTTCATGTACATTTTATTAGATTATGTTGTGACTGCCTAGCATTATCATAATACCAAAAACACTACATTTCTTTCATATGATTGAAACAGTAAATTCATTCAACAAGCAAAAGAATTAAGCAAATAACAACACTTATACGCGAATTATGTAAAATAGTGCGCATAATATAGGCGAAAACGAACTCATAAAAGTCAATTACGCCACTAGACCGCCGAAGAAATAGTTCCCGCGACGACGCATCCAGCATGCTTATACGCATATTATCCAATCTCAACGTCCGTGTGTATCGAATCTAACATAAAATCTACAGAGTAGTGCTTCAAAGCAAATTTTTAAATATGCATAAAAACGTCAAAGTACGAAATTGATGGCAGTATGCTACGCCGCGGAATCCGCCCGTCGAATGATATACACATATATGATGCCTAAACTATTTGTAAAAATAAAACGTGTAGACAGTCCGTCCTAACGCGGTTCCAATTAATATATAAAGATGCGAGTGAAATATAAAGAGCGAGATAAATTCTGGGAACGTCCGTGAAATGGTTTTATTTGTGAGATTGTTTATGTTAAAGCTAGAGCAGTCTAGATTTGCTAAAGATCCGCAGTGCTAAGATTATCGTTGTGATTCGTGTAATTATGATTGAAATACTGAATTGTGAATAGAAATTGATACAGGAATTTGTTATTGTTTTACAAATTACACGTAGCATGCAAAATGACGCAAAAGATACTAACACCAAGACTTAAACAGCCATTAGATATGTAACTCTCAGCGAACAGGCCTTTAAATATACGCAAACGGAATTCAAATCGGATCCAATAATAACATATTAAATTAAAACTAATAGACCAATTCCACAAAGACGACAAGAATAAAAAATGGATACGACTTCAAGAAAATCCGTCTGTCATAACTCAAAAATCATAACTAAACGCCTCGGCATTTTCCGTATGGTTTTCTAGATTTATGACCATTAAAATTCACAAATAGACCAATTTGTCCTAGATCCGAACAAAGTTGGAAGTTATTCCGACGCTCGTCGCGTTCGCCGGACGATATTACGACCTCTTAGTTTTATAGGCGGTTGTAAAACTGAGACATGTTACTTTTTTTAAACAAAACTTTGGATAAATTCGTGCTTGGCGGGAGAACAACAGAAACCTTAAACTTTTTATTTAACTTTTAAACATTGTGAAGTTGGATAATTCACTATTTGTTTTTCCAATAGAAAAAAATCTAAGAAGCATTTGATCAAGTGTAGTTCCCGAGAAATATCTTAAAAAATATACAACACTTACTGAAAAAGAAACTAAACCAATACTGGTTCTAAACCATTACACCAATACAGCTAACGTTAATTGAAAAAAATTTATCCCAAAATTTCTCAAGGTGTACCCCAAGGCCATTTCCTCGGATCACTTTTATTCCTATTCCATAATGAGACAAAAAGCTTACGTAACCTCGTTTTTTCGTCGTCGTATCATCGTTTAATTTACTAATTGGTCATTATTCCTCCACATAACGATCCAATTAGTTGCAATCAATGCCTGATACTATTAACGTAAGTGCATACATTATATTACTATATGACAGTGCTGAAGAATTTATGGCAATTTGGCTTAATAGGGACTGGTTATATGAACTTTTACGTTTTTTATGCCAGTTATTATATCGATAAGAGAATATTATTATATTTGTCTATTAATGGATGTAATTGGAAGTTTTATGACTGGGGTAAATAAAATAAGTTGTAAAGAATATTTTCTAAGTGTTGATGGTTCTAGGCCGTGGGATTGTACGACTATGAAGAGATCAAATTTTATAGTTTTAATAAAACTATTGCACCAGGTCTCATTGCTTCAAAATTGTAGCACTTAGTTTTTAATTAAGTATTTATTTTTAATTGTAACAATTTGAATTTTAACAACATTTTGAGCAATTTTCAAGGCTAGATTGCTTGTAAGGTTAGAATAAGTTAATGACAAGAAGAGACAACAAAATCATTAATTAACAGAAAAGACAGACATAACAGAAAACGAGCTAAAGCTAACGTATCAACAATAATGTACGGCAATGCTATAAAGGAATTCTAACAAGCAACGTATTTAAGGTTCCGTACCCAAAGGGTAAAACGGGACCCTATTACAAAGACTCCGCTGTCCGTCTGTCTGTCTGTCTCCAGGCTGTTTCTCATGAACCGTTATAGCTAGAAAGCTGAAATTATCACAGATGATGTATTTCTGTTGCCGTTAAACAACAAATACTAAAAACAGAATACAATCAATATTTAAGGGGGGGCCCCATAAAACAAACCTAAATTTTTATTGCTCAATATTAATAATGGTAACAGGTAGATGCTTGAAATTTTAACAGAATATTTAATTGTAAATTAAATTCAACAGTAAATAATTAAAATAAAATAAATAAATAAGAGGGGCTCACATACAGTACGGAACCCTTCGTGCGCGAGTCCTACTCGTACTTGACCGATTATTATACCATATCTTCGCCGGGTTAAATAAAGACTTTTCTTTAATTACGTGAGAAATAATAGACATAATACCTACAAAAAGAGCTAAAGCTAACGCAACAGCCCTAACATTTATCGAAAGATTTCAAACAAGGCATGCACGTAAGTATCAGATAGCACATTAGAAGATTTTTTTTTTTGACATTTTACACACGGTCTCCGTCCCCAAACTAAGCAAAGCTTGTCATATGGCTGCCAGAGACTGATATACTACATTATACATACTTATATGTATAGATAGTACCTAAATAACACCCAGACACAGAGCAAACACCTATGTTCATAACATAAATGCTTGCCCTGGGTGGGGATCGAACCCACGCCTCTTTGATCTAGAAGTCAGGGTCACTAACCACCGAGCCACCGAGGCAGTCAAATTGGGGACGAATCTAGTGCTGGCCAAAAAGGACCACACATACAGCACTGATAGGGCAGGCTGGGCTCTGGGCAGTAGACGCACGTCAACGGGAGCATAAATCTATTGGACCATTCTGTTGTACAAGTGGGTAGAGCTACGAAACGTGTAGAAAGGACAGATATGCGTGTTATAGTCGCACTGCTAATCAATCTTCTTTAATGCCTATTATATGTGCATTTGCACTGAGAATCGTTTTTTGCAGAAAATAATCACAAATGACTAGTATAATTATATGTATAGAGAAAAAAACCTGTATTGCCTATACCAAAAAAATACCAAGTCGATGCCCTTACCGTAGCATGTAACTATTTTAGAAGATTTCTCAATTACATTCTAGATTACATTTTTAGTAGGTAGTACATACTTTATCATTATTTTTATCTTTCTTATACCTCGTCTATTTTTAAATAAATATTATATTTATTCATAATATCGTCAATACGTTGATTTATAGCGTCTATTTCAAATATGCTTTTCTAGAATTCAAACTTTTCCGAATTTTAAACTTTTCACAACTTCCTTTAGACGTGAATAGAGACGGCCTACGATCAATTCCGAACCCATTTCCTTTACCAATCACAATATTTCTTTTTCCTTTTCCCCGAAATTTCCCTCCGAGAGCGTCCAATCCATCTAGCGTGCGTCTACATTGAGCTCTACCCACAGAATAATCAGAGGTACAACTCGATCCCAAAGTAATCTGAAAGAGAAGAGTAGATTCGCTACCGCTCGAGTTAGAAAGGGACGTGGATAGTTTCTTTAATGCCGATGGGTATAGCTTTCTCTTTTGCTAAACAACGTCACAGTTCAGTAAATTTTTGATGATTTTGACAGTTCGTCATCATGATCGTTAATATCAACTGTAGGATGTCAACGGCTGGATATCGGCTTCCTGTATAGATTTCCAATAGCAAAGGATGAACGCGGCTTGCATGTAATAGTTTATCATCATTTTACCAACTGTATGACGTCCACAGCTGGATATCGGCAGTCCTTGTAAATTTCCAAAAAGACCGGGTGGACGCTGCTTACATTTAGCGTAGGTATATTACTACAGTCTTGATTAGACCATCAATCCACCTTGTTAGTGAAAATTACACGCTTGCCAGTACGACAGTTGTGACCTAACAATTCGGTACAGTTTAACCGACTTCAAAAAATGAGGTTCTTTTTGTATGTATGTTACGCGATTACTTCACCAATTGTGAACCTATTTTAACGATTATTCTTTTGTTCGATAGATTATATTTCAGAGGTGATCCCATTTAAATTTTATCGAAATCGTCTGAGTAGTCTTTGGAAAATTATTATTCTGACGAGCAGATCCCTCACGCGTTTTGTTTCTACAGGGTTTGTGTTCTGAGTCTCTGTCAGTTCCTGCTCTATCAGTACGTAGGTCTGCCGCGCGTATTTCGGACTCCTTTGATCTCACCGCCGCTTTAATGAGCCAGCCATATAAACGTAACTAGTTAGAATTGTTCCCGTCCGAACCGAATAACTATTCCTATTTGTTCACTTCTGTAATGTGCTTTTAAATCGCCCGAAAGTGTTTGTTTTCGCAACTGATTGCGGCGATTGTTCTTTTGAGTTTTTCGTAATTTGGTAACTAGTGCAATCAGGGGTTTAATCTGTTATTTTCTGAGATTAAAGTATGCAATCGTCTTTATCTTTTCAGAAATAGCGAGAATCGAAAATGCAAGCGAAATGCGTCAACGTAAACCTAAACTAACTGAAAAGAAAAACTTTTTATTAGAAGTAAAAGTAGTTAGTGGAAAGTATTGTTTAAGTTATTTCCTGATTAAATTATAAGTACCTAGTAAAAATTAAAATTGTATTTACTTAAATCTATAACGATTACAATAATTGCTGGAGTAGGCTGGAAGCAAGCCGCTTTCGGACGTATTGGAAATCCATCGGAGAGAGAAAGTCTCTAGTCTAGCAGCGGATGTCCTACTGTTGATGTGATGATGATGAATTCTAAATTGACGATTGACCATAATATACTTAGTCGGCTCGAAGCAATGAGGCAATCCATATTAACATATACCACACAAATTTAGATGAAGATAACTTCAAAATCAGAAGGGTTAGTACAAATTTACACGTAAATTGAAACTGCAGTAGTTTCCGTATGGCTCCACACGTTTTTGTACTGCGCCCCTGGCGGAAACGAGGATGAACTAACAAAAATATATGGACGCGCAAGTTTTAAGTAAACTATGCAAAACCTGTACTAAAGGCTCAGTTCATACAAAACTTTAGTCGGGCTAAAATATAGCTTATAATATCTCTATGGAAGTATAATAAAATAAACAGTGACAAAAAATATTTTTCATTAGAGGTAAATAAAGCAAGTGCGCTTAGTTTTCCAGTAACTTGGATTACAAAGGGAGCAAGTAATAAGCACCTTGCTCTCTTTTGTTTGCGAGCTGGTTTAGTTTGCACAAAACCCGAGGCATTCAGAGTATTCAAAACAGTAATACTGGAAAACTGAACCAAATATAGAAAACTCAGCGTCAGCACACCGTATAAAAATTCAAATGAGTTTTTCCCGTCCATTTCTGTCATACACTACCAAAATTCAAATAAAACTCAATAGTCAGCGAACACCCGCACCAATACGTAAAACGCGGCAACGCACTGAACCACAGCATTTCGGGGAAAATAGAAAAAAAATACAAAAATAGAACGCGACTTTTCATTTTGTTGCGCAGTAAAAGCGAACAATGGCGGGAAAATTGCGCGTCACTCTGCCGTTCCAATTTGTCAAACGGCAACCGCAAGATGGCGACGGCGGAAGCGATGCAACATGGCGGCATCCGGCGGCGTTTAATTAAAAATGCGTCTCACTTGAAGCTTGGCATGTACCGCGAGTGGACGTGCGCTCCGCACACATTTTCAATAAATCGACCTAAATATTTTCAGGCTATTGTTACTGGTATAATTTTGTATAGAAGTTGAAATATACGGGGAAAGGCAACGCTAAGCCCATAATGGTCCTGAAATCCCGGACACGCCGGAAATGAGGGTACCGTAATGGCGGCTCTCGACGGAAGTCCAAGCGCGGGTCAATTTCGTGAAAGCCAACTTTCAGCGACCCTAACTCGGCAAATAACGTAAAAAGAGGGTAAGAAAGCAAATATTCCATTTACAGAGAGATTCACCTTATAGCGGACAGGGTAGAGTTCAATATGGATGTTTATTTTTTAAAAATAAGTTGGATCTTAGGCGATAGACCGCATTATTGGTTGTGTAATGTTTAGGTTGTTTGGACACCTACGAGTATAAAATGTTTAGACAATTTAACTTATAGCATGTTAAGAGCAAAGAAAATCAATTTCAAACTTGAACATCATTCGAGCCTCAAATAATTGCGATGATCTTTATCATCGGGTTTATAAAAGAATTATGAAAATAAAGCAAACTTTAACAGATCTGTGGAGCTTCTTGTTGGAACACTAGGAAAGTACCGCGCTATTCCAGTTTCAACAATCCAATTCATTAACGTTTTGCGCGAGCTGCACTACTAATAAATCATTTTCCCAAATCATCCAATCATCAAGTACCATATCACAATGTCACTTGACCTCCGCAAAACATGACAAATCATTAATATCCCAGCCTCCCCTACAATAGCTGAGTGAATGTCATACCAAAACAATACAGCCGCAGCCAAAACGTCACAAATCTTTACACGGTAGATGAGAGTTACGTCATTTAAGAATTGGGCGCAAAATGGGCACATTTCGGAATAATAGAAACGACCCTTGTGCCGGGTCGCATTGAAAAACAAGTAGGTCTGTACAATAGGGATTGAACGGACCCTAGTGCGGTACTTGAATTAGGGGTGTCGTGATTCGAATTTCTAATTTAGGTATAGGTTTGCACTTGATATTTCATGTCAAATCGTAGAGATTTTGTAGAGTACGTTTTCGTTTTTGGTGATCATTTTTAGGGTTCCGTACCCAAACGGTAAAATCGGGACCCTATTACTAAGACTCCGCTGTCTGTCCGTCTGTCTGTCTCCAGGCTGTATCTCATGAACCGTGATAGCTAGGCAGCTGAAATTTTCACAGATCATGTATTTCTGTTGCCGCTATAACAACAAATACTAAAAACAGAATAAAATAAATATTTAAGGGTTAAGGGCTCCCATACTACAAACGTAATTTTTTTGCCGTTTTTCGCTCCATATTAATAACAACAACAGGTAGACGCTTGAAATGGGGATAAGGGGGTTCCCATAGGATACCGAACCCTTCTTGCGCGAGTCTAACTCGCAATTGGCCAACTTTTATTTAATTAGGTACGGCTACTCTACTATCGAGGCTACAAAAGCCTTTCAAAATTCAGTTTTCCTCAATCCTTTTTTTGATCTATGAGCTTTTGAAATACTCGTACCTATAGGTAATTTTTTTCTAAAATTTGTATAACATGATTCCATAAAAAATGTCCTAGTACGTAAGTAACGTAGGTATTAGGCTATGAATGACTAGTTATTAAACATTTTGTTTATTGTTTTCAAGGAGCAAATGACTAGTTATCAAACATTTTGTTTATTGTTATCAAGGAGCTTGATTGTTATTGTAAACTGCAACAAAACAAAATATTTTAGCTAGGTAATATTATTATAAAACCTGTAGGCCAAAAAAGCAGTTTTTTTTAGTAGTGTAGTGAGTCACATAAAATGAGTCACGCAATATTTCTTACAAACGTCACGTACGAGTAATTAGTTAACTCAAGTTGCCTCGTGTGGCACAAACAGGTATTTTACCTATAAGAAACTGAATACACCGTAATTACACGACTATATAATTTTACAGTCATACAAGAGACTAATAAAATTTGTCGAAAACTAAGGATCACTAATTTATGGCCAACTTTTTCTTGCAGTGGTAACCCTGACACGCCCCTCGCATTGAGTGTATCAATCAGTAGTTGGATTTGTTTGATTTCGGTATTATTAATTAACTAAATAAAATGAGAGCCTCGATAAAACTATCCCTATTTGTACAATTGTCAGTTGTCACTGAGAGGGGTAAGAAAAAAGTAAAGGGTGGCGTTTTGACGCATCCCTTGCAAATCGCTAATCGTAAAATATGTATAATGCAGCAAATTCTTGTAATCATGTTTTCCTGGTGTGATTAACCGACTTTCAAAAAGGAGGAGGTTCGATGTTCGTCTCTCGCCAATTGTGAACCGAATCGAAAAAATCTTTTTTAGTTCGAAAAGGTATACTCTCGAACTTAAATGGGACCACCCATTTAAATTTTACTGAAATCGGCTAAGCCGTTTTCACAAAAATCACCAATAATGTGAACAATTCTAGCGAAATATTCGAATTTTGTACACGATGGAAGGCGAAGGCTTTTGCCATTTTTTGCGAAAAATAATTATTCTATTTACTCTCGATATTGCAATAACGTAGTGGTGGACGTTCTACGGCTAATAATGATGATGATTGAAGTAACGTAACGTTAGTGACGTGTCGTCAACCCACCCCATGGAATGACTGCACTATGACCACGATGAACCTACAGGTTACACTACGACTAGAAAATGTCGGCCTTGTCGACTATGGAAGAACCAAAGTTTATTGGTAACAATATTTTACATAGAAAGTAAAATCATTTTCAAATAAAAAATCAATATATTCGAAAATCAATATATATACTTCGAGCAAATATCTTCAGAGCCACAGTCCCTAAGCGAAAGTAGTAAAAAAATGTCCGAGCGCCGTCATACATACCGACTTAAATATTTACATTAAATAATTCACAATGACCCGTTGTCTCGAATCTCAACGTTATGTCATCTAATTAGTGCTCATAACCGAGCACTTTGGCATCGCGCGGCGTTGTAGTCAGCTTGCAATCGCCTTACGAGTAACTAAAAAGCCTGCCCACTTCGTAGCTTGGGCAGGCTTAGGGCAATATCTTTAGATATTTGCTCGAAGATTATATAGTACATTGAATATCTTACTCGTATCGTATAATATGACTTTCGTCTAGAGAAACACCTTAGTATTCGATTTACTTTATATTCCATGACTTTCTCGTAAACGACAAATTTTATTGTCAAACATCAAAACCAGTGGCCACCAACATAGTGCCACCTGAAATCTTTAATGAAAAACGGCACAAAAACTCCAAACGACAATATCCGTACGGGGTCCGCGTACGAATTTCAAATTTGAAAGGGACTCCCAACGAGATTGTGTTCGACATTTGAAATTGAAGTGTGGGAGAATGAGAGGGGTGGAAGGATGTGCTGTCTCCTTCCATCCGGCACGTGGCCATCTCGGGGTATGAATATTGATATCGCTCATTATACTTGAATTGACTGTTTGGATTCGTGTTCGTTTTAGGCTTGTTTATGAGTGGGAAAGAATGGGCATAGTAAACAGTGGTTTGGATAATAGTGCATTGTATTCTGGGACACCCATTTTCTTGGTGATTTGCATTGATGTGTTAAGGTGACGCATTGATAAACTATAATGTTTCAAAAATTGAGTACCGCGCCCCTTCACTCGTACAAATTTTACGCGATCGCGCTCGACAGGATCGGCGGGCGGCAGTGAATTTTTAATTAATTACTCATAATGTACACATTAAAAAACATAACTTCTCGGTCTATAAAATAGAAAAATGATCAGGCTATTTTATTCGTAAAAAATAATGGGATGTTGTCGCTATTTTTCAAGATGTTTCCTTATCTATGAAATTTTTTAAATTTGAATCACAAACATTCGTCCCCTCACATCGCGCATTCAAAAGTACTCGTTTTCGTGTTTCTCGGCCCGATGCCTGCTCTTAACATTGAATTGTGATTTCTGACGTCACCAGAATCATTAACAAGTTTACCTTGGTATACTTTGGGTATTTAGCTGCCTCTTGGTATTCTTATAGATAGGAGTCTTCTCCTTAACTTATCATTTATTAACTTTCGTGTTAATAATATCAATTTATTTATTTATTATGATTTGTTTCTTGCGACTTAATCTAATTTTACGTAATCAGAACATTAATGAACATCTCACGCAGCCCCACGTTGGGCGCCAACTTTACTATAGACATATCAACTGCAAAGCTCCGGAAAAAAATTGAGTGCGCCGAGAACATAAGAATCGAAAAGTAAAAATCGATGGTAAGCACACGTACTACTAAAATCAGTGTTTATTTTTCCAGATGTGTACCTATGTACAATGCCATTTTAAAAGATCGTTCGTAAAAAAAATGCAAGTGGAGTCCCTCCGCGGGGAAGAAGTGAAACTTCGACGCAACAGTGCTTTCACATCCCCTCCACGGTAGCGTTAAACGAAACGCAACCTTGTTGGAAGTCGCATTAGAAGTTTCACTTCAAAAATATCATGTCTTTTACACCAACTCTTCTAATTTCATGGTTCAAAATTGGATTTTTTTTCTTCTTATTTTGGCGATAATTAGAACAATGTACCTATGCGACGCCACGCGGCCCCACGTTGGGCACCATAGCACTATGTCTTCCGCACTAGTACTGCAATCATTACCAAAAATGCTTGTTTGTAAAAAAAAAGTTACGTCTTTTATAACAACTCTACCACATGATGTTAAAAATTTCTCATTTTCTGCGTCATTTGGCGATAATTAGGATATTGTATGCGAGAGCACGCGGCCCCACGTTGGGCGCCACAGCACTAATTGTCGCCCGCACAAGTACTGTAATCACTCCATTACGGGTAATCAGTCACGTTTTAGAGGTTTTCGGGTTTGTAACAAGGGGGATATTGCGATACAAATTAGACAATTTTAAGATACTTATTGCGAAAAAGCGGTTGGAATCAGGGAAATAAAAATTAATAAGATGTGGATTTTTTTTAATATAATGAAGCTTGATAAATAGGCGGCTTTTACAACAGAAATGATGTTGTGTCACACTCACACACCGCAGAAGAGAGAGAGAGAGAGAGAGTTCTGCTATTCTGTGCAATGTGAGCGAGGTTCAAGAAAAAACTTAGCAAATAAAATATTGCGTCAGGCGTAACGTGGTTCTATTGGTTGATATGTTCTAGCTGGTTATTACAAGATTCAATTACGACCTCTGCGAATTACAAACGAAAACTAAAGCAGGAAATTTTTTTGATAATGTTTTTTGATTTATGAAAAATCAAACTAATTTTAATAATGATTTTTTACCCAGTTATCATGCCTATTCTTCGGCCTACCAGCTACAAAACACACAATAATAGAGATAAACCGTCGCACTCGAGTTGAAGTATGAGCATTCCGCATTCCGTTTCAGGCGTAAAACAGCCGCTCGCCTTCAGGATTGTCGCCTTCATCGCATTTAAAGGCGTGCACACTGATCCGTACCCCAAATACACGGGTGCCGCCGCAATGAGCAAACGTGGTCGTGGACGCTTCGACCGCCGTATATTTACTGACGGTATATTAGCTTTCAGGCTTAATTCTTTAATAATCGGCCAAGTGCGATCCTGACTCGCGCACAAAGGTTTCCGTACAGCATGGAAGCCCTCCTTAATTATTCATTTTTGTAGGAAATATACAACCTAATATGATGTGCTTATTTCAAAGTTCTTCCTGTTGTCGTTATTAATATCGAGCAATAAAATAACGTTTCTTGTATGGAAGCCCCCCTTAAATATTTTTTTTCTGTTTTTAATATTTGTTGTTACAGCGGCAACAGAAATACATCATCTGTGAAAATTTCAACGTTCTAGCTATCACCGTTCATGAGATACAGCCTGGTGACAGACAGACGGACAGTAGAGTCTTAGTAATGGGGTCCCGTTTTTACTCTTTGGGTACCCTAAAAAGCATTTTAATTTTTGCCATAGAGATGTAAAGGATTACTAAGATTAACTTTTTCTAAGAGCGTATTGCTAAGCTTCAAATGGTAAACGAAAACATCTCGTGAATAGAGAAAAAAAATAGGTTGTTTTACAGTCGGTTTACGGACGATAGTTTAACGTGACAACGTCATTTCAAAACTTTGATGAAATGATTGCACCGAACGCTCAAGCCGATCTTGCCTTTCACTCGCTCGCGAAGTGAGCGTAACGGGACAATGAGTCATCTTTTTTCGTGCGTGCAGCCAGCGTTCATCATAAATAAATAAATAAAATCAGTTTATTTGCGAGAATATTATCTAACATAGGTCTAATTACATGGATAGTATCAAATATTCTACCTTTGCAGGTGTACCAATATTGTTTTTTTTTCAAGGACACAGATATTCATGCTTGTCAAATTTAATGATTATACAATTTGTTTGGTTAAGTCGTTCTTTTAAAAATTCATCAATGTCATAATAGCACTTGCCAATAAGAAATTTAAATAATTTGGATTTAAATCTATTAAAAGTTAATTCCTTAAAACAGTCAGGCAGTTTATTGTATATAGTAATAGCCATACAATACACATTGTTACTATACACACATACCCTTTGACCTGGCACAGCCAACTTATATTTACGCCGTTGTTGTCTGTCCCTTCCAATCACGTCACTATTTAATGGAAACTCGATTTACTAGACGTTGTCACGTCAAAAAAAGTTATCCAAAATTGCAAGTGAGAATTTACAAAAACTGTTTTTTTTTTTTAATTCCGGGTTGGCCCCATAGTAAAAGTTGTTCATAATAATGGTCTGGTCACCCTCTTTTGGTTTAGTTTATGCGAATATCCCAATATGTAAACACCGTTGTTTTTTTTACCTAGAATTTTTATACTTTTCCAAAAACGTAACAATAATATAATAACATTTAAAAAAATTTAATTCTCATTTTTCCAATAAAAGTCGCACATTGATTACAAAATAAAATACCTGAGCTGTGCTACTGAATTCGCAAAAATCCCCCGCCCCAGGGTTTCAGGGGGTGGGGGTGCGGTTGCCGTCCCTTTGAAGTTGCCGCCGCCGGCGCCTGCACGCGAAAGCTGGGTTACCGACGCTTAGCTTTGTTTTCTAGTTAAATAATAGACGTTCGCAAATTGCGAACTGTTCAGGTTCAGAAGGGTTGTGGTTCTGATGAAGGCATGGCGAAATTAAATGAGATATTAGATTTGGGATATATTCAGTTTTTGTTATATTTTGAATGTACTTACTATATGTAGGTACCTATCTACGAATCAATTGTTTCACACAAAGTTTTGTTTGACATCTACTAGCCCATGAACTCGTCTGCAGTCGTACCAGTGCTATGCGTAATGTAAGAAAAAATATTTTCATGCGTTATGTAAGAAAAAATATTTTCATATCATTAGCGCACAGTCCGCGGAAATCGCAGGAACGCGCTGGATGCAGGCCGCTTCCAACCGACCTTATTGGAAATCTATAGGGGAGGTCTATGTCCAGAAATAAGCATCCTACGGCTGATGGAGGAATGAATGGAAAGTCCGCGAAAATGGATGTCTGAACAATGCATTAATTTTCATAGCTTTTCCAAGATAATTTAATTTGTTATTTTAGTCTCGTTTAATTATTTACTTTGTTAATATGTGTACTAAAGGAAATAAATATTTAGGACATTAATTTTCGTCTTGTCTGCTGAACTTAGGCCTACCCACTGGTTCATAGGGCCATATCCACAATGCTGAGCCAGTGCGGTTTGCTGAATTCACATACGCCGCCGAATTACTACTACGGTCGTATACACTATACAGGTCGTATACGCTACGCTTGTGCCTCACGATGTTTTCAGTTGCCGCCAGTGATGTGTAAATCCGTCCAATAATTTTATTTCAAACATATTGTATCCAAAGCGAAATTCTCCATGTACTTGTACACGTTACATAGAGACGCGCTTCAGCCCGTGAAATACATACGGGCCTGTCCACCGCAATCGGCGGGCGTACGTCGTCAAATTAAAAAGTAATTTCACTCGCAAAAATGCCATGAATATTGTATGGCTCAAGCACAGTATACGAAGTAACAGTGACGAAGGTTAATCAAGTTGGATTAGTTGGTTGATAAACAACCCCTTTATTATTATGTACTACGGGACTAATCGCGCACTAAAATTCCGAAACAAATAAATACCTCATCATCCCGACGTTTCGTTGTATTTTATTTATCTCGTAATTTTAGTGCGCGATTAGTCCCGTAGTACATAATAATAATGTATTCAAATCGCGACAGTTTAAAAAAAACAACCCCTTGTATTGAGAATCCTACTAATAAAAAGCGAAAGTTTGTATGTATGGATGTTTGTTTCTCTTTCACGCAAAAACTATTGAACGGATTGAGATGAAACTTTGCAATAGTAATGCATATACATCAGAATAACACATAGGATATAATTTATAAAGATACTAGCGACCCGCCCCGGCTTCACACAGGTGTATTATACAAAATATAAACCTTCCTCTTGAATCTTTCTATCTATAAAAAAAAAACCGCATCAGAATCCGTTGCGTAGTTTTAAAGATATAAGCATACATGGGGACAGACAGCGGGAAACGACTTTGTTTTATACTGTGTAGTGATTGCGTGAAACGAAATTCGCCGGGTCAGCTAGTTACAAATAAAATTGAGAAATCTCTCCCATATGGAAGTCGGTTAATTAACTGCAATCGTAACGCACACTTGAAACAATAAATAGATTATCTATTTATCTACCTACTTAAAGTAATAAATAAGTATAGGGCGAATCAAACATCTTGGCGTCTGGGATGTTAGCTACAAACAGCGGGTAACCCAAGCATAAGTGAACAGCATTATCAATCTGTTTGGTACAAATATCTGTGATAGGCTGAGTCAAATAACTTGGCGGCTGTGTTGGATACAAGTTGCGGATAACTTAACCTTGACTGAAGCTCACTTAACACTTGAGCTTGTAACAACTTGTATCTTACACAGCCGCCAAGTTATTTGACTCAGCCTATCACAGATATTTGTACAAAACATATTGATAATGCTGTTCACTTGAGGCAACTCTCAACCACAAAAAAGTCATTGGAAAATCTTGCCCAGCTGCAGTCATTTATGTATTGGATTTGACGTTCCCTACCTAAAAATCCGGCACAGATAATCTATCGAATCGAGATATTTTTTGTCTCATTCTAACTCATGCCATATTAAATGGATGCATCTCTTTCAGATTTTCTAGATCGACCACATGATCACTATCTCTGGTATCTCTGTGCGGCCTATAGTAGCCAAAGTAATATTTTATGTACCAAAGTTAGTAAGTTCGTATTACTTCGTATAGGCCGGGTGGCTAGCCCTGGTGTCAAGAGTTTTTAGGCCGCCTGAAGGCCTTTGACATGGCTAAACGGTTAAGGTGACGCATTGATAAACTATAATGTTTCAAAAATTGAGTACCGCGCCCCTTCACTCGGACAAATTTTACGCGATCGCGCTCGACAGGATCGCGCCAGAGCGGCGGCGACAGTGAGTTTTTAATTAATTACTCATAATGTACACATTAAAAAACATAACTTCTCGGCCTATAAAATAGAAAAATGATCAGGCTATTTTATTCGTAAAAAATAATGGGATGTTGTCGCTGATAATTTTTAGCATTCGAATTATTAAACTTTTTTTTGGTGAGAAATTTGTAAGTTTTTTTTTTTAATAAAGCCGGTTACTTTTCAAAATTTTGTCTGGTTCATAAAATTTTTCAAGATGTTTCCTTATCTATGATATTTTTTAATTTTGAATCAAAAACATTCGTCCCCTCACATCGCGCATTAAAAAGTACTCGTTTTCGTGTTTCTCGGCCCGATGCCTGCTCTTAAAACAACCGGGACCTACAATTTAACGTGTCATCCGAGTCACGGTAGCGCTTAGTTGGAAAATGCCACCCGCGGTCACCCATCCAAATACTGACCGTGCGGAACGTTGCTTAACATTGCTTTATGTACTGCGCTCTAGCATTATAAAGTAGGGTGACCAGTCGGGTCGAAGTCCCCGGACGGGCAATCGCGCCCTTTGACATGCTAATTAGGGAGAATACTTCCCCTTTTTTGCTAAACACAGGTGACATACGCAATCCTAGTTCGTGAATTTATAATTACTCGTCACTCGTAAGCTTTAATATTAATCAAAATATAAATTTATTTGAATAATTTAATACATTTCTCTGAAACTTTTGAAGGTTGAATAATGAATATTTATTACATTTATGTTTGTACATTTATTATTTATTACATACATAATGTACATATTGATTTATTTGTAGATTTTATTTTCTAATGTGTATCACTTGTTTGAATTACAAATATCCTTGGTCTATTTAGTAACCTGTGTGTACCGTTTCGTCCTTATAATTATTATTTTTTTGAAATGTGGTTTTCTATAAAATTAAAACTAACAAAACATCAATTTGACTAAAAACATTAAGCATCACGCATAAGCATTGCCATTCAGCGTGGCAATGCAGCCAGCATGCTGGGCACGCTGCCAACTGGCAGTGGGCTTGAGCATTTGGATTATCTTTAGACCATCAAAGGTCTGAGGGTGATCCAATGCTTTTTGTGTAATAGTAGTGTAGTTTTGTTGTAGTTAATAAAGGCACTTTTGCCAGATTTAAAAAAAAAAAAAAAAAAACTAAAAACAATAACGATGTGACAAAATATTAAGGTCAACATCAAATGTACCAACCTATTTCAAAAATTGCAATCCACAAAATCTTGATTTTTTATTCATTATAATATATTTCAATACGTAGTTTTATTCTGTACAATAATTCAGATTAAAGATTTATAACATAATTTTTCTAAATAGCTGCTCTGGCTTAGTAGGTACATACTAGGTACAATATTATGCACGGTATCATTTACGCATTAATACACAATACATTTTTAACCGACTTCCAATATGGAGGAGGTTCTATGTTCGTGTGTATGTTTTTTTTGTGCATGTTAATCGATAATAATTGCGCCAATAATAATTGTGAACCTAATCGAAAAATTCTTTTTTATTTCGAAAGGGCATACCCCCAAGTATGGTCCCATTTAAATTTTACAGAAATAGGCTAAGCCGTTTTTGATAAATCAACAATAATGTAAACAATTTGAGCGAAATATTCAAATTTTGTACACTATGGAAGGCGCTTTTGCCATTTTTTGCGAAAAATAATTATTTTAAATAATTCTCACTATCCCATCCTTAAAAAATAAACAGCTCCTTAAAATGGCCAATATCTTGACGTGATTTTAAATAAGAAACCTCTCGAGACCCATAAAGCTTAGACAATTTTTTTAAATGTATCGTGTTTTGTTCTATGCATTTTACATCACGGCGTAGGCAGGCAGCCTGCATTGGATGTATGGCGTATTAAAATAACCATATAAAGACAAAAGTCATTTACCGTATATCTTTTCTTGCTGTTGTCTTCGATTTTGTGCCCATGGGACTTTTACATCCCTACATAGAGCGGCAAAATGGGACTCTAAAGCCAAACTCTTCCTTAAAGGATGTTTACGTATTAAAAAATACATTTGTCGCACATACAAGGTGTTCTTTTGCGTAGTACAGGGAATTTCACAGGTATGTAAGCTCATTACTACGAACGACTTTTACTACGATACCAACTGCGAAAAGGCGGAAAAGTGCTACTCCATACATTTCATCGTGAGTCATTGAACATTTCGAGTGGAAGAGCTGATTTTTCTGCACGATTTCGGGATTGGCCCAATAGTAAAAGTTGTTCATAATGATGAGTGATGATGATCTGTAGATGAGGTATTTTAGGTTGTTATGTAGGTAGTAAGTAGTAATGTTAGATTATGAAAGTCTTGTATTTAGTTGTAGTTAATAAGGGCTTGCCCTATAAAAAAAAACCCTAGTATATGTCCATCCTCTAGAGAAAAACCTAGGTCGGTGCTATTACTAATTTCATAAATCTTTCCACATCATATTACCAAAAAGGTAAAAGACCATCATTATTTTTCGCAAAAAATGGCATAACCGACTTTAACTGTGTACAGAATTCGAATAGTTCGCAGAGATCTATGTACATAGTGATTTTCACATTATTGTTGATTTATCAAAAACGGCTCAGCCAATTTCGAAAAAATTTAAACGGGACCACCTTTGAAATATGATCTACCAAACAAAAAAAGAATTATTAAAATCGGACTACTCTGTAAAAAGTTATGCATGGTTATACAATTATACATAATAATCAGCCAAGTACGAGTCGGACTCGCGCACGGAGGGTTCCGTACTGTACTCCCATACAGCCCCCCTTAAATATTTATTTTATTTTAATTTTATTATTTATCATTGAAAGGAATATAAAACTAAATATTCTGTGAAAATTTCAAGCATTTACCTGGTACCATTATTAATATAGAGCGAAAAACGTCTAAAAATTCAGGTTTGTTGTATGGGAGCCCCCCTTAAACATTTATTTCATTTTTAGTATTTGTTGTTATAGCGGCAACCGAAATACATCATCTGTGAAAATTTCAGCTGCCTAGCTATCATGGTTCATGAGATACAGCCCGGTGACAGACAGACAGACAGACGGACAGAAGGACAGAAGGACAGACGGACATCGAAGTCTTAGTAATAGGGTCCCGTTTTTCCCTTTGGGTAAAGAACCCTAAAAAAGGCGTCGACTTGTATTATAAACCTCCTTGGTTTCGTCAGTAAAAAAATTACGATCAACACCGACATCACCTATATTTTTCTTTTATCCCCCACTTCCTCCTACGTAATATTAAAAACGCGCGTGTCATGTAAAACGACATATTACGACATTATCTCACAATTTGCATTTAGTCAGCTATTCAAAGCAGAACGCTTTCCTTTGATGTCTATGCCGGGCTTCCTGTACAACCTTCAAACTTCTATTTATTCGGATGAGCGGAAAAATTAAATGTTTCTAGAGTCACTTGACTTTTCGGACGACTTAATACCATTTTCGTTGATTTTATGTTAATTTTATTTATTATTTCTGTGTTTTGAAGCTTTACATAATAATATATGTATTTCTATTTTAGGTTATTTGATTTCCGTAGGCAGACCAAAATGAATGATAATCATGTAAGCTAGCTAAATACACAAATACACCTTAAAATGTCGATACGCTAAAATAAAATTTAAATGATACGGTCCAAAAAGTCGAGTGACATCTAAGAACTAAATTTATAAGTAATAAATAATCGGCCAAGTACGAGTAGGACTCGCGCACGAAGGGTTCCGTACTGTATGGGAGCCCCCCTCAAATATTTATTTTATTTTAATTTTATTATATATTGTTGAAGTGAATATAAAACTAAATATTCTGTAAAAATGTCAAGCATTACCATTATTAATATAGAGCGAAAAACGTCTGAAAATTCAGGTTTGTTGTGTGGGAGCCCCCCTTAAATATTTATTTTATTTTGTTTTTAGTACTTGTTGTTATAGCGGCAACTGAAATACATCATCTGTGAAAATTTCAGCTGCCTAGCTATCATGGTTCATGAGATACAGCCCGGTGACAGACAGACAGACGGACATCGAAGTCTTAGTAATAGGGTCCCGTTTTTCCCTTTGGGTACGGAACCCTAAAAAGGTTTTATTCAAATTCAATGTAAGGACGTTGAATGACCATAATATTACAAGAACAGTTTTGATGGCACCTTTCAAAATAAAGAGAAAAAAAAAACAAAACTTCAAAAATAGAACATCCTGCAAAACTAGATTGAAGCTCCAGACTGTACGCCTACAAAAACTGCGCCCGAGCGTTGTCCGTTGCAAATGAGAACCGGCGTGGAATAATTTGGCAACAATATTTTAAGTTTTTTTTTGCCAGCTTATAGAATTATTCACTTCCTGACATATATTGTTTAAACCGAACTGCAGAAAAATAGTTTTAGAGTGATGTAAATAACGAAGAACGTGCTGGACGCAGGCTGCTTCCAACCGGGTTTATTGGCAATTCATAGAGAAGGCCTATGTCTTGTAGTGAACGTCTTATGGCTGAAATGGATGGATGGTAGTATTACTCTATTTATTTACAAATTAAGACTAAACAAGAATGAATCGTCTTCAAAAGCTTTACTCATTAGGTAATCCAGAAATTGTAGAAGCACTTACTCGTAATATACTAAATTTGATTAAATTATTAGTCGCTAACATTACTACACAGTTTACATTGAATACAACTACAGTTAATTGTAAACCAACTTGCTGAAATAAGTAGTTATATTTTATTCATGTATCCAATAGGTCAATAATTATATAATCAAATAACACAGAGTTACATAGAACATTGCACATTGTAAACCAACTTGCTAAAACGTTTGTTTAAATTCGACTTCCGCGTGCTTACAGCGCCCTCGTCCGCGCCGTTTCTAGTTATAGACACGCATTAGCAATTTGATTATGTCTGAGATTACCAACAACGCCCTCTGGAGAGCGGGTAAACGTCACGTAGTAGAGACGCGGTGCGCATTGCAATGGACATTAGGACCAGGTGAGGTGGCCATAGCGTTGAGATTCGACGACGTGCTATCACGCTTTGGCATTGCAAAGTTGGCATTTTGCGAACAACTCATGTAGCTTAATCACTGCGTGAGAGTTTTGTTTTAAATAATGGTGATTTGGGCATCAACACGAATCGCATCAACTAGTTTAAAATCTTTGCATTATTTAAGGTTGATACTTTCATGTGCATTTGTTTGCGTTGAGTAAGCGTTTAGATAGGAATCAGGAAGTTCAATACCGTCAGTCACAGTATGCGTGAACGCGTGGTCACTGTAGATATTTTTAATACATACTTACTGTAGCAGACGTTGTTGTGTTTTTACGTACCTGTAAAAGACAACATTTGATTAAATATTACGGAATAAAAGTACAAAAATACGGAATCAATATTTTTCGGAAAGCTCAAGATTTTGTGTAGTTATAAATATGGATTTAAGCTAAGGAAAATATACATCATTTTCAGACCTCTAGCAGGTTTGACGTAAGAGTGAACAAAATATTTATGAGAATATTAATTTTTACTTTTTATTGAATTCGTAAGTTCAGTTTTAATATTTTACTTAGAATATAATACACGTGTTACTCATGCGTGGTTTTTATGGCAGACATCAAGTCTACTAAGTATAGTTTCGATTGCATTTAGCGATCTTTATCAAGATGGAGCACTAGCGCGTAGACTCGTCTCGAACTATGTAAAACGAGATTGCGCGCTAAAAATGTGCTAATAACCTTCTTATCCGAGAAAAAGACAGCTTATCAGCTTATAAAAATATCCGAGAAAAAGCTTATCAGGTGATTCGGATCTTTCACTTAATATTTAATAACGAAATACCAAAGAAAGCGAGCGTTCAGTTTTTTCATCAATACGTTAAAAGCATTGTTAACTTATCGAATAAGTATGACATGACGTATCGAAAGATATCTAAAAATGTGAATTTCAAACTTGAATGTGAAATCCACAGATCTTATATCTGTGTACAGACACGCCATGAACTTCCCACGAAACGTTAAGAAAAAAATCCCATCAAATATAACAATTACATAAATAGATTTTTGCCAATTTTAACGACGCAAAAAAAAACATAAGTACCTACATACTAATGAATTGAGGTGTGTCACAATTGAAAATTATTACAACTAATGAGATAATTTGTTAATTTGCACGACAAATGTAAAATACTCAATATGAATATTGATTGGACTATTTTTATACTTTTTATTTACGAACAATAGAAGTTTGCATAGGCATTCAAATATCAATAATTACAAAATCAAATGTAAAATGTCAAAAACATACGCAAACAATGTGTCAAACAATCCATCATAAACGTCATAATAAACCTAATCGAACAGCCCTCCCCTGATAGTGCCCTGGCCGAAGGTGCCCATTATGCTAGCTGCGTTGCCGCGCTGGATCGCCAGTGATATATGCTGGATCAGATAAAAACCAGAGCGAGGATCACGGCCTCTTTCTTTCTTTATACTTTATATTTGTGTTTCTTGTTTTGCAAAGGTTACTGGCGTGATGCACTATCCTACAAAAAATTTTAATCAAGTGGTTCTTGTTCTTAAACTCGCAAAAGGTATGTAAACACCACTTCTGTAGATATTTGCTCTATGGTAAAACAGCGAAATAGCCACGTCACGGAAATAGCTTTCTGATGTGTTATTCGATAAAGTAACACCCAAATCTAGTCAATTGTGTAATCGAATCGAAACACCGCATTCTGAGCTTTATTGTTTTCGAAACACGAGTTATGAAATCAGAATAACGAAGAATTTGAGCGCTTTATCGTGGATTTAATCAGTTATTTCATCTCGTGTCACCGAGTTTAGGATTTAAAGCTACGTAAGGAGCTCAGAGAGCTTTTGCCTCGAGATTTTGAAAGTCGTTAAGAATAATATCTGGCGATTCTGGCGTTTTCTGTTTGTCGTATTGAGTTCCAGTAAAAAAAATTATATCAAAAATGTTGTTTACTTATGTTATTATAGTATTTTATTGGGTTGGCAAGATGTTGGAGATCGTGACTTATTAAAGAAGGGAGAGATAATTTTCCCAGCAGTGGGATAATATAGGTTTTGAAAAGTGGTTTGTCCATATAAGACCTCACAACACACAGATAACAAAGTCATATTTTAAAATACATAGTTTTCTATAAACTTACAAAATTATTTCTATTAAGTATTTCAAGTAGTGTACAAAAAGAGAGCCCTATGCTCAGCAGTGGGCGTTTACGGGCTGAAAATGATGATGAAATAGTTATTCAAAATGCACAGCATTAAAACGTAAAGGCAATTATGCACAAAAACAGTTTGCTTGTCTAAATAGTAAGATCGACATTTCATTCGACTACGTTTTAGCAGATAGCCACGACTTCGTGATAGATGATAATCGTAATCGGGTGCAACGGCTTTGAGCTTTTTTCCTCTAATCTGCAAACTGCAAAGTCATTGTGAAATGACGAAATCTATTTTGCTGTTTTTGTTATTGTAATTTTAATTCATGGCTAGTTTCATGTTTTGAAAATGTGAACTTATTGAAATGTTAGTATAGTTTAGAACTATCTCGATCACATCATATTTCAAAAATTGCATCATATAATAATACGAGTACTAGCACAGGTGTATTATAAACCTTCCTCTTGAATTACTCTATCTATTAAGTAAGTAAGTTCGTATAGGCCGGGTGGCTAGCCCTGGTGTCAGAGTTTTTAGGCCGCCTGAAGGCCTAAGGCCTATCTATTAAAAAAACCGCATCAAAATCCGTTGTGTAATTTTAAAGATATAAGCATACATAAGGATAGACAGACAGGGAAGCGACTTTGTTTTATATACTATGTAGTGATTACTTAGTACAGATATGTAGATATGTACAATGTGACATAAAATACCGGAATTCTAGACGACGAACATATTCTACTATGTCGTCGTACTCAACGTAACGACGAAATTTTACCACGGGACCTACCCGGAAATCGCGAATGAAAAATCAGCTGTTCCATAAAAAAGCTCATCGACTCTCGACAAATGTATGGAACAGGTGAGCAAACTTATCATCAAAGTCTTATTTCCTTTGTTTTGAAAAATGTTTTTGTACAGAAGATATCATTCAAAAATAATATCTCTGGACCAAAATGATAATGGAACAGAAAACCCTAGGTATTTTTTTCAGCATCTCATATAACATGAATCATCAATTCGTAATTAAACTTGGAACATAAAATTACTGCAAAACGATCACATTTATTAATTCAATCGACCGTTTAAATTTTACGATAACGACATTTACATTTAACTAAACCGGAACCTATAAATTTAAAAATTTTACCACCATAATAACTTTTACAACAATTTATTAACAAAAAAAAATGTGGTCATAGTCTATGAGAAACCTTTTGGCGCGCAACAATTAATAGTTAATTTCTATTATATCGTAGTATGGCAAATAATCGACAACCATGTAAAAAGTACATACTTTGTCAGTTACTTACACTTATATTAATTAAGACCGGGCCACAGATCTTTTTCATTTGTACGTTTAGTTGTCAAAATAAGTCTAATGAACATCGATATTAATCTAGCCTCATGCCGATTACGTGCCGTGGTGCCGTGATGGTCTAGTGGTAATGATACCCGCCTCACAATCGTGGGGTCGTGGGTTCAAATCCCGGTCCCGTACCAATGAATTCCTTGGAACTTATGTACATAATCTAACACCACTGGCTTTTCGGTGAATGAAAACATAGTGAGGCAACCTGCATACGTCCGGAGAAGAAATTCGATGGCGTATGTGCATCTACCAACCTGCACTGGGCCAGCGTGGTGGATATGGTCCAATCACCCTTCGTGGGTAGGCCTAAGTCCTGCAGTGGACTATTAAAAAAAATACTGTTACAGTTTACATGCCGATTACGTATAATCGGATATCAGAAAAAATTAACTTTATAGAGTTAAAAGGCGCACAAAACTATGCAGCGTTATACGCGTTTTTGCACTGAGACGCAAATGTATGAAAGGGCATATCCTTAATCGTAGGCTTCTTGCACTGCCGTCAATTACTATAGAATCGAAAGCTATGCAGTGAGCCTGTTCCAATGGTACTTATTTAGATTGCTATAAGGGCGATAATCGGCTGGCGAGAAGGTCAGACGGATTACGTGCGGACAAGCCTTGTTTCTTGCGAATTAATTTTATTCTAATATGAAGAAGGCGGGGCGATGCTACCGCGATACGCAATATGGCCGCCCATAGAATATTAATTGCGATTATTTATCGCATAATGAGGTAGCTGAATAAAACTGGATAAGTGCGAGTCGGGACACGCTTTGAGGGTTCCATATCCGTGGAGAGCCATTTCTTCCTTCAAAATTTGCTTTGCTGAGCTACAAACATTGTTTTGTTTAGTAGACGTTTAGAATTCTTACGAGTATTAAGTATAATCACATTAGAGCAGAGCCTTGTTATACTAACTAACGTATTTATGTGATAGAGTGTATGTAATATTTCATCACTATAGATGTTTCCAAAGAATTTACCATAATAATTGGAATTTGATCAATTTACAGAATACAAAAAATATAAAGCCGAAAAACAATTCTCTAAAACAATTTTCGTCAAAACCCTACTCTTAGTGCTCTTTTTGAGGCATGTAGGCTATTTACGAGTACAAAACAGTATATCAAATGAGAATGACAACGTCTTAGCACTAAGGTTCCGTTTACCCTAGCACGGAACCCTTACAAAATTAAAAAGAGATAATGTAAGGGTACGTGCAGAATGTCAGTATCGACGTAATTGAAGCTTTTTGCGTAGTTTGCGCATTTTTACGTATTTCTGAGTTTTTTTTTTGCGTATAGCTCCTTGCAGTCGATTACCGTTATAATCGCCTTACTTTGTTGTTCATGTATGTGGTATGGATATGAATAGAACGCTATTTAGGTGAAGACATCTTACTTTGTTAGAGAATTATTAGATGGTAAGATGGATAAATGGATATACCACAATCATGTTTTTATAGAGGCAGCGGGTAAATATTTACTGAGACGATATCAAGTACGTAAATTCTATCAAACTTTGGAGAAAACCTCCTCGCAGAAATCGTTCGTAGTACCAATCAATTTTCGGGACCCAATTGATCCATATACAAAAATAACTTCCTTTTGATCTGGGATTTTTAGATTTTAGGATTTATATTTAGCAAATACTCTTTCCTCAGCAAAAAACAGTAGAACTGAGACGAGAGCGTCGAGACACACCCAGGTGTACCTATGTCCAAAATTGAACATCCTAAAACGAAGCGAACGAACGAAAAACCTGATGTTTTGAAAAATTCTGTGGAGTTAAATGTTGTCTCAACAAAAGATCCACACAAAACAAAGTCAGTAAAGCTCCGAGACACCAGGAGCACAGAAAGCTGAGAAGATCGACAAATCGTCTAAAATCCGTTCCCACTTTCCCCTTAATCACTAAACCGTCGCTAAAAGCCTCCCGTCTACACATAAAATATTCATTTCGTCTGTCTGCGCTTGAATTTAGGATGGCCATTCGTTGAGGACAAAATAGGACAGTTATCTATTTGAATAGCTTCATCTTTCTCTTATTTTTGTGGTTAACTAATGTTATAATAACTCTCGACTTGGGTTAGTTAGCCACTGCACGAGCGGTTTTTATTACGTAATTAGTTTTATTTATAGTAATGACTACAAGAAAACCCATTTAATTAAAATTTTATTACTGTCATTGCAAAATACATTCGTCCATTACTATATACATCTTTAGGCTAAGTACCTATTGTAATTATTACTTAGTATTTTACGTTATATATTTACTCCACAATCAAATACAGAAAAAAACCTTTTACATGTGTATAGGATATTTTTATAAATATTATGAGCCGTCAAAACTATAAAAAGACGTGGTGCCCTCATTACAAATTGTCTTTTTGTTATTTACTACCCTACTATACTTAGTCCAAAACATCCATCGTACGCAACAGTATATAGAATAGAAAACACTTTATTGTACACAAAAAATAAATAAAACGAACAGTAATACAAAAAATACTAAAGCTAGTGGAACTTGAACTTGAAGCGATCACTTCCAGGCAACCCATGCACGGAACGGAATAATCATAAAATATTTTACGGGAGTACATATTATTTTTTTGTGTAAACCTATTTATTATGCTGTTTCGTGTTTATTAATAGAAATCTTTTAAATTCGCGAACCCATTTTTAAAACAGACTAATCGATAACCTTATCAAATTGTTGAAACGACTTGATTTATTCAACAAACCTTCTGCACTAGAAGGTCTTATTAGAAATCTTTAGGGCAGTCCATCCAGTCGACATTTTATGCTGATATAATGATGATACAATAATTTCCTACGGGTCGAGTGGCAAGCCCTGGAGTCTTTAAGCCGCCTGAAGGTCGCAGACATGTTTAAATGATTATTTCGACGATAAAACAAACAAAACGTTTACGTGTGTCTATATAGTGTTATTTTTTATACATTGTTTTGACCTATTTTGTGTAATTAATACAAATATGTGAATAATAAAAAAGGTACAAGTTTGATTACATATAATATTAAATTTACATAAATATTAAAAAAAAAAATCGGCCAAGTACGAGTCGGACTCGCGCACGGAGGGTTCCGTACTGTATGGGAGCCCCCCTTAAATATTTGTTTTATTTTAATTTTATTATTTATTATTGAAGGGAATATAAAACTAAATATTCTGTGAAAATTTCAAGCATCTACCTGGTACCAATATTAATATAGAGCGAAAAACGTCAAAAAATTTAGGTTTGTTGTATGGGAGCCCCCCTTAAATATTTAATTTATTTTGTTTTTAGCATTTGTTGTTATAGCGGCAACAGAAATACATCATCTGTGAAAATTTCAGCTGCCTAGCTATCATGGTTCATGAGATACAGCCCGGTGACAGACAGACAGACAGACGGACATCGAAGTCTTAGTAATAGGGTCCCGTTTTTCCCTTCGGGTACGGAACCCTAAAAAACTATATTCGACAAAATCCGAATTCACAGACACCCCATCTCCTTAAGCTAGGTGTAGGCAAAGCAAAGTTTTAAAGGAACTAGGTGACACTTTGATGCCGCATGTGGGTGACTGGGCCTAACTCGTCTGGGCCCGAGATAATCTTCTCGTGTGAAACTGTGCTTATTTTCTAGCTAAGTCAAAGGTCGGGGTAAAATGGGTGACTTGTTTGAGAATAGATAAGCAGTACCTTTGTTGTCTAGTGGTTGTATTGTAACAACCTTTTTAATAGTCCACTGCAGGACGTAAGCCTACCCACGAAGGGTGATTGGGCCATATCCACCGGGCTGGCCCAGTGCGGGTTGGTGGATTCACACACGCCATCGAATTTCATCTCCGGACGTATGCAGGTTGCCTCACGATGTTTTTCCTTCACCGAAAAGCCAGTGGTGTTAGATTCCGTACATAAATTCCAAGAAATTTATTGGTACGGGACCGGGATTTGAACCCACGTCCCCACGATTGTGAGGCGGGTGTCATTACCACTAGATCACCACGGCTTCTCTAGTGGTTGTAGTGCCTACGTAAATTTAACTAAAATGTAATAGATTTATCGCTCTAGTTTGGATTCTACATCTGGCTTGTTTATCTGGCTGGTTTACATCTAGCAACCATCGTGGTAGATACGACCCAATCGTCTTATGAGGGTAGACTTATATTCAGTAGTGAACTAACAAGAAACGAAAAAGGTTATTGCTCATTATGTTGGACCCATTCTCTCCGTCATCAATTCCAAATGGGCACGCACCTTAGCATCTCAACCGAAATGCAAATCCAGCCCATCCAATATTTGTTATTTATCGCTCTCTAAGGAACCGGTATTTTTCTGAACACATTTGGCCATGACATAAGCAATCAATATAGTTTATTGACTTTTGAAGGCTGACTTATAGCGCGAGGTGTTTATATACTTAGCAGAGGAATCTGCTTTAATAGAGGGGAAATTTTACTCTTTCATCGATGATCCGTTAATTAAAACATATTTAATTTAAGGGGCAGTGAAATTAAAACAGTGCCATCATTATGGGTCTTTACACATCTTCACAAATGTATGAGCATCGTCCGGGGTTTTTGGAACACTTACGGCTGATGAGAATAAAGTGAATTCGTATAAGCATATAAGAAAGAAGACTGCGGGCGAAAAGAGGGGTCGAAAAGTTCTAGAGTGGAGACCACGTACCGGCAAGCGCAGTCAAGACCATAGGATCTCGCTGGATGCAAGACGCTTTCAATCAGTCTTATTGGAGTACCATAGGGGAGGCCTATGTCCAGCAGTTGCCGTCATATGTCTGATGGATGGATGGTAGCCGTGGCTAGCTCTGTTGTCGCTATTGTTAAAGTTACTAAGCCACCAGAAGGCTATGGACCAATGCAGACCAATCAAAAATAGTGGGAAAAGTTGGACTAGATGATAAATCCGAAGGTGCGTTTGTTGGTTTATTGGTTTGTTTGTTACTCTTTCACGCAGCAATGGAGCAACGGAGTGACTTGCGTTTTTGTGCGTTGTCAAAGGTTAAGGTCATAATTTTTACACTTAAAGTTAAAGAGCCTTAGGAGAAGCCGCGAGTAAGCCAGTTTAATATTAATAGTTTAGATCAAGGTATCGGTAAACGATAGTCGATAGATGTCATTGTTATTATACCTAGGCGTCTACATGTCTGCCTCGACGGTCACAGTATAAGTACTACAAACTAAGGTGACGCAATTTGTTTGTACAGTTCTAGTTGGATTACTAGGAAACACTTAGTACCTAATGTTAACATAGTGTTTTATCAAGCGACTAATGTTTCCAATTAAAGTACTATGTTTTCGATAAATGTTACTAACAACCTGTTAATTGAAACGAAAGTTTAGTTGACGATAAGTCTACATGACAATAATCATGAGATTAATAGGACGATTTTGTTAAATAAAATATGCAATACATACTATAGTAAAATAACTGTGTTGGTACAGCGACCCATATGACACGTGAAATTGTAAGGTGGAACCATAGAATTAGAATTAAAGTAATAGAATACTTACAAAATTTTGCCCAAATAAAAACTATGTTACAGCTGTGTACTATGTGAGTGGATCAAGAAAAACGTATTGTCTGTCGGCATACGTCAAAATCACAAGTTAGAATGTCAAAATGGTTAAAAGTGGTTCCACTGTCTTTTGCGATATGATCGGAAATTTGAACCCTCTAGTTCCAGAAAGAAGGTTCAAATCTCTGATCATTTTACCTTCCTTTTTGAATTTGGACAGCCGAGATAGCTCCATGATAGTTTGTGAAACCCTTCGAAATTACGTAAGTTCGTGTGTATGTGCATTTATTTCTAACACCTTTTAAATTTCATATTTAAAGTGGGACGAAGTGATGTATGTCTCTTGCTATTTTAGTGCGGTTTCTATTATTTTAGTTCTAATTCTATGGTTTTAACCGTTTAGCCATGTCAAAGGCTTTATACTGAAAAACTCAGATACCAGGGCAAGCCAACCGGTCTATAAAAAGTTAGTTAGTTTTACTTATGGTTATTCAAGGATCAAGGCAGATGGCACCGTTTGAGCCAGGCATGGGATAAAGATGGCCGTGGATGATGATGACGAAGAAGATTATTTTAAAGCTTATCTAATAAAATTTATCTACACTTTTCTCCAAAAAATAAATGCATTTCGTTTCATAGCGATATATTATACAGGGTCATAGGTATTAAACGCAAAACCTTTTAAGCGCGGGTCCAGTAGGTTTACTAGACAAACAACTTTTGTTCTAGGACTTTTGGAAGATCACAGAAAAAAATCAGCTTTTTGATACAAAAAGTTCGTCAACGCGCGGCAAAATGTATGGAGAAGTTTTTTTTTTGCGTATTTTCAAAAGTCGTAGTACAAAGTTGTTTGTAAAGATGTATTAGACCTGCCCTTAAAAGGTTTTGCGTTTAATACATATGACCCTGTATAGGTACTGACGAAGCGTGGGGCGTTAAAAAGCTCGTTGGATCGAATGATATTGTAAAAATCGCGGATCCAACATGGACAAGACTAGCACAGGACCGGGATGAGTATTCAGTGGTATACAAGAGAGACCTTTGCTCAGCAGTGGGTAATTATAGGCTGATGATGATACTAATTTTATTGGTTGCCTCGTCCGAAATATGTTTATGACGAGGCGACCAATAAATAAACTAATAACTATAATAACTAATAAACTTTGCATACAAAGTCAAATCATTGTACTTAGTACTTATGACAGACATTCAATGTAAATGAGTACTAAAACTAACAATAAAATAATAAGCCACCATCGACCAACAAAATATCCAGGAAGTGATCAATATTCAATCAACGAAAGCCTAGTTTAGGATGGCCGGATGTATGCTAAACCTGCGCTCTTTGTTCCGGCTAGACATATTAGGCTAAATGACTGGTTGTAAGTAGGAGGTCTTAAACTCTGGTTTTCTAGGATAGCGTAGGATAGCGGTGCCGACGTATAGCGGTCGTTTCACTTTAATCACACTTTAATTTCTCTCTTTTTACTTTACAATAGGGATGTTTACTGGGTATAAAAATCCTTATAATAATTAGTCCGTCAGTTAGATTTAAAAAAAATATTGGACACATATTTTTTCTTTTGTCAATCCAACAATTGGTGACAAAGATAAACCTTGTCAAATTTTGAGAGTGGGGGCTCGTGACGGCACTAGCCGGTACATTTGATAGCGGTTAGTGACGTCACGTGGAACTTTAACGGGCTATATCTTCATCAATGTTTGCTAAATTGACCAAAGAAAAAATACGTGTCTAATAATTTTTGACAATCTATTTGACGGACTAATTATATATTTTCAGGAAACAAGCCTTACCACTCTGGGAAACCGCAAAAGTTTGCATAGATATCGTAACGTTACTGGTTGCTAGTAACGTCATTCAACGCTGTAGTACGGACGTTATGTGACGGACATCAATATCCTAGGAATACAGAGACTTGATGGTGATATTGGTGATGCTGGGTGGTGTTAATCGGATTAATATGATGTCACAAAGTGTAAGTAGGTACCAATTACACCAAGATCAGCTTTCTTACCCCTAGTTGTATCTATATCGGTATTGTTTGAAATCTACTTATGTATAGGGCGGGCCTATGTCCAGCAGTGGTCGGACGTATGCTAAACCTGCGTTGTTTGTTCCGGCTAGACATATTATTAGGCTTAATGTCTGGCTATAACTTGTAATTGGGTGGTCTTAGACTGGCAGGTGTTGTTTAACACTGATGTGCGGCTAATATGATAAGATCCAATTACATCAACATTAGCTACTTTACTTCTTGCTGTATCTACCTTGTCATAGACAATAATAATATCTGGATGAGAGGTAAGGAGAGTCTATCTGCGAGATTCATATTGATCTGTGAGGACTGGTGACCGATGAAGTCGAAAAGTTTCGAGCAAAACTGGCTAGACCAGCATGCGACCACGAAAAGAACTCTTTTCGGCGTGTGAAAAAGTGACAGATATTTTCTTTGCCATAACGCTGTCTCGTTCTAACACATCAAAAGAAATATTACGTGGTGCGCATCCTGGCCCTGCACGGCCGCAAGATCGCGCTGCATGCAAGCCCCCGCCAACAGATCGTATTGAAGACCTATGGGAGGCCTATGTTCAACAGTAGACATCCTGTGTATGATGATGAACCAGATAAGGATAAGAAATCTAGACTATTTCGGTTCTTGTCCTTCATCAAAGGATGATTCTATCGCAACGTTAAAAACATACCGCCTTACCACAAAAGATTTAAACACACTTTAAACACTGTATAACCTTGCAATTTGTACTGGTAAATATTGTCTAAAGCATGCGTAAAACTTTTGTGGTAAGACGGTTAGTTTTTTGGTATAAAATCGAAAAGTTTAAAAAAGTTCAAAAATTTCACCATTTTTAGGGTTCCGTACCCAAAGGGAAAAACGGGACCCTATTACTAAGACTTCGATGTCCGTCTGTCTGTCTGTCACCGGGCTGTATCTCATGAACCATGATAGCTAGGCAGCTGAAATTTTCACAGATAATGTATTTCTGTTGCCGCTATAACAACAAATACTAAAATGAAAATAAAATAAATATATAAGGGCTCCCATACAACAAACCTGATTTTTTAGACGTTTTTCGCTCTATATTAATAATGGTAGCAGGTAGATGCTTGAAATTTTCACAGAATATTTAGTTTTATATTCACTTCAATAATAAATAATAAAATCAAAGTTTAAGGGGGGCTTCCATACAGTACAAATACAGTACGGAACCCTCCGTGCGCGAGTCCTACTCGTACTTGGCCGATTATTTAGACCTATTTTCATCTGAAATGCATTAGACGTAAAGCCGGTGGTACACGTGTCGTGTTGCGTCGGTCGTAAAGCCGGTGGCACACCCGCGTGGCGCGGACGGGAGCGATGGGCGTGTGCGTATCGCCGCTAATTAGTTGAGACGGTTAGCTGATACAGAGTGACGTATTTTACGCAACATATGCGAACTCTGAGTCTATTAATATATTTTGCTGTAATGAAGAAGCTCGAGATCTTGTCTCGTAACAATACACTCAAAATAATTTATGGAGTCAGTTTTTTAATAGGTTTTACGTACTCTACAATACTTTGTAACTTATAGCACAGAGCACAGAATTTGAAATCAGACTTCTGGATATTCATTCATTAGCGATCGAAAACGTGTCGAAAGTTTTCGACCGAGATTGTACTAGGTCTACAAATCTTAATACATGACAAAAACTTTGTTGTACTGCGTTATACAGTTTCATATCAGCCAGATCTTTAAGTATTTAGGGCTACGTACTGGAAAAGCCAAGTTAGAAAACATTGTAGGATAACGTTTAGTAAGAATTTAATTGTCGACGTAAAGCCGGTGGCACACTCGCGTGGCGCAGACGGGAGCGATGGGCGAGAGCGTATCGCCGCTAATGAGCTGAGACGGCTGGACGGCTCGGCGATACGGCTTGATGTGATGTGGGATAGAGCTTGAAAGAACTTCAAAAAGAAGTTTTCAATAGAATTGTGTGTCGTTCGTTTTCCTTCGTGTAAATTGGCTTTTTCATGAAGAAGCTAGATATTGTCTGGTAATGATTTGAAGTTTTTTATTTTATAATAAATTTTACGTACTCTGTAAGCGAAACATAAGTTTAGAAGGTGTACGGAAATTTAAAATCTGAATTTTGAAAGTTTGTACATACATTATACGATAGCTAATATTATATTCAAACTTCCAAAACTGGTGAATAAAGTACTTTTGCCGATTGATTTGTTTGTGTTCGACCTAAAGCCGGTGGCACACCCGCGTAGCGTGGACGGGAGCGATGGGCATGAGCGTATCGCCGCTAACGAGCTTTGAAGGCTTGGCGGCTGGATGTGATGATAGAACTTAAACCACTTCAAAAATGGCGGAAGTGCTCAAAAAGGGTGCTCTATTTTTTAAGCAATATAATTATTTCACTTATTTGCATTGTTAACTTTGGTGAATTAGTCCTAATGTTAAGATATATACGTACCTCAAAAAGAAATATGAACCCTTGTAGGCTAACTTGAAAGTGTGTACGATTTTTCCGATTTATCCAGTTGACAACTATCGTATCCATGCAAAAATGCCGTCTCTCCGTAGCTGCACGAAAAAGTAACAAAGAAAGTGACAAACACACTTTTGGATTTATAATATTAGTAAGGATAACTTTGCTCTGCAAGAAATAGTCATTATTATAATTATATCCAATGCAAACAGTGTATTTTCACAATACACTTGTCGTTAGGACAAAGAATACATAGATAATAATACTACGGTTACGATTACACACAAACAATTTTACCTGCGAAAATAAGTACGAAAATGTTAGTTGCATGACTATGACTCCTCAACCAGTCACTACATACACAGACTAAAAACTTTTAATTTATTGACCCAAATGACCCATAACGTAAATATTTGCCCAATACAAACTGACCAACAACAGGAAATCGTCCATTCAATAAATACTTCATGAATAATCACAAACAATTTTCGAAATAGGGTGAACGCGGGCATTCAAGACACCTGAAGACTCGTGTCACGATGTCCATTTTTTCTTTTTTTTTGGCGTCGCATGAGTTATGCTTTTATTATCAACGTGTCTCGTGTTCTGTTTCAATAGAGTTGCTGCTGAGAAATAAAACATGAAAAAAATCTGTATCAGCGTTGGTGGATAGCCTGCTGTTGAACGATTTACCCTCGAATGGCGTTTGGGCCATATCTGCCACACTCTCTTCAGTTGCGGGTTGATATTTAGTTTTGACACACGCTATCGAATTTCTACTAGTTTAGTTGTCTTGTTGGTGTGGTGTGTTGTTTTCCTACATCGAAAAGTCAAGTAGTGTGTAAATCCGTAAATAAAATCCAAAGAGCTCATTAATACGGGGCTAGGTTTGGACCCGCGACTTACACTTGTAAGGCAACCGTTTTTCCATTTGTCCACAATGGTTAATAACAGAATATCTTCATGAATAGTCACAACAAAAATGTCGAAATAGGGTGAACGCGGACATTCACGACACCTGAAGACGGCACGCGTCACGTCACGATCGAGTGTACATTTTTTATTATCCTCGTGTCTCGTACCGTGTCCTGTTACAATAGGGTTGCCACTGAGAAATACTTTGAATTAAAAAAATAAAAAATAGAAACAGGAAACAGATGATTATGTGCTTACTATGAAGATTTACTAAAGTGATATAGTATTGAATACGAGTATAGGTGGGAGTGAAAAAAAATATTTCTTTTTTGATACCTAATCCTGTATTAACAATACTTATAGTTAATTTAGGGATATTTGTGAAGAATTTAAGCTTTCCATGTTAATATCCTAAATAAGTCATGAAAGTCTAAAATTGGCTAAAAGACCGTCTTAGTCAAAAGACGGTTACCGTTTATGGTGACCGTGATTGTCATATATTTGTCTATATCAACATTATTGCATAGGTTTATTCGATGTAATTTCACAGATATTAAGTGTACAGAAGGTAAATTTAACCTCTGAAAAAAATATTATGGTGTTCCTATCCTATACGGATTTTTCAATTGACAGAAAAAATGCAGTAAGCTATTAATAAAAATTTCTATTGAAATGTCAAACGAAACTGCCGAGAAAACATTCTGACATATACAACGCGGCAGGATCAAACCCACATGACATGCAAACCCAATACAAATACAATTGACAGCCCTACGTATCGCCTGACAGTGACAGTGACAACTGACACGTGAGGTTCTGAATAAGACGTCAAAAAGGGCAATTTGTTACCGCTTCGACGGCACTATCATATTATGTGAATTTTATTAACCGTTTCATACCCGGGGTTCGCGAAGGGTGCCCTTGCGAGTGTTATTAAATATTAATAGGTGGAGTGCATAATCGAATTCAATTTTGTGTATGGGTGCGTAAAAATTGTTTGTACACTAATGGTCAATTTTTATGGCGTTTATCACATTCGATTTCTTTTGAAATTCTATAGAGAATTTATTCAGAAGTGGAATGGCGTTGTACATTTTTATAACTCTCCAATTTTTCTCTGTTTTTCTCTTTGGTCGCCAAATAGTCTTCACAGAAAATGTCTATGACTGATTGAATACTATATAGTGGAAGTTGAATGCTTAATGTAGCAGAACGAATTTTCATTCTAAGCCAACCACGTTCAAACATTGCAGTCATAGACAAAAGACTCAAGCCCTCATCAAGCCCTTGAAATTAAAAAAAAAATCAATATCCCAGTCCTTGTTTCATCCAATGAACTGACGCTTTCACTGCCATTGTACCATCTCTAATAGCTGCAAATCGAATCGGGTATGCCGACAGATGGGCCCGTACGCAGCCAAATTCGGCGGACCGATGACAAATTCGCGATATTACATGAGGATTAATGTCCACGCGCCATTTTTTAGGGTTAAATTGTCTTTTCTACATCATATTTTTTGGGTAACACATCATGGGATATACAACTCTACTTGGTCTTGCTACAGTCTTAATTTGAATGAGATCGATTGTGTTTTAAGCTGTTTTGGAGTTATGTAGTTGTGGAGATCGCAAAGGGTGATTCCCCACGCTAGATGGCATCCGTACGATGGTTATCATAATCCCTGCATTGACATGATGTGATGACACATGTCGTGTTCTAAAATGTCGCTTTAAAATGCTCGTGACATGTCGTTGAAAATTGGAGCGGTAAGTCTTATTTATAACAGAATAGAGCATTTTTTTAATTGTAGTTTTTTTAATATCGCCCTGGGAAGGCGCCGCGAGGACAGTTCACAATGTAGAATTTGTTTTTCTATGAAGATGTATTTGAAGTTGAGCTTAGGATGCAGTTGATATGTTTGAACAAGTATGTTGAAACTTTTGACCTGTTTGGTTTAAATAATTACTTGTTATGTTTTTGAAATAGGTACAAAATGGAATAGTTCTACCAAAAACATCAGAAATATTGACTACTGAGCCAAATTATGGATGTATCTGAAAATGTATAAAATATTTAGTAATCGTTTATTTTTAACCGACATCAAAAAAGGAGGAGGTTTTATGTTCGTATGTATGTTCATCGATAATTTCGCCAATTGTGCACTGAGTCGAAAAATTATTTTTTAGTTCGAAAGGGTATAATCCCGAGGTAGTCCCATTTCAATTTTACAGAAATCAGCTGAGCCGTTTTTGATAAATCAACAAGAATGTAAACAATTCTAGCGAAATATCCGAATTTTGTACACTTCCATCGTATACAAAATTACCATTTTTGCATTGTAATACAAAGGCGGTTTTACCATTTTTGCGAAAAATAATTATTTCAATGTGTGTTATTTTGCCTAAAAACTTTAGGGTACAAAGAGAACTATGGGTAAATTACTTTTTTTATTTCAAATAGGTACCGTAGCTTATTTTCGCATTCGAATATTTTATAATTTCTTAACTAAAAACTTGTTTAAAGCTCATCACCATAAAAAATCCAAATAAAACGCAATGAACGCACTTTGGTTCGAAACCACTACCCAATGGGACATAAATGAAAAATAATTCATAAAGTCAATACCGCTGATCCCTCGCAATATCATGCAATCACCGACTACCATATTACCTCAGATTAAAAATTCTCCACAAAGGGCTGCAAAGGGAGAAATAGTGAATTAATATCGAGCCCTGTGCAATTACTATAAACCCGGACAAACTGCAGAATCATAGGAAATTACAGGATTCTAAACACGGGACAATGGACCCCTTCGTCAGCGAAACGGTCTATGGAAGTCTAATGGGGACACATTTTAATATGGGGTGAGATGGGACAAATTATGGGGACGATTTTAAAATGATATCATTTTTTTTTTACTTAGTAGATTTTTTTTTATACCTACGTTGGTTTTTTATTGAGGTTTTAATTTGTTGACTAATAGGTACTTACTCTGCTCACAATGTTTCAAAATTTTGATCACCACCAGCTCAAAACGAAGCTGTTTGAACATTCATACAAAATGTGAATTTTAATTTTTCTTACAACTTGGGCAATTATATGAGTTATAACAAGAAAATATGTATCAGAATTCATAACAACTGTTTCCTCCGAGTATTTCATTAAAAAGCACAATCACTCCACATTAAGGGTGAGTGGAAGTGGGACCGAATGATTTTCTAAGCTCGAGAGTTCCACAGTGCTTCAGACCTGGATATTTGCAGGACAAAAAGGTAAAAATAGTCGTACGCAAAAACCCCGCGACAAATGAACATCGGGAACTCGAGAGGTCATTAAAACGAGGCTGGATCTAAAAATGAGGGAGGACAAGGGGGGATTTTCGAGAACTCGTAATTGGACCAGGGAGGGTCTCAAATCGTATTCGAACCAGCGCAGGCGGAAAGACGGCTCAACCGACTATAATTAACAACAAATATGGGTGAATCGATTTTTTAACTACGAAGCACGCCCATTAGATTCTGCGAGGCGCGCAATTACTCAAACAATGCACTTGAATGAAATATTAAAGTTAAAAACCACGCTTTTGTGGGAAAAGTTACCTTGTTTAGCAACTGCCGCGGTAATGGCCCGTTGTTTTCTTTCGCCTTTACAATATTGTTGACTCGCGTTTATTTTTTTCTATTTTCTCAATGTTTTCCTTTTCTTGTTTACGTAATTGTGTACAAACGAAGGGAGCCGGTAATCGGCAAAGCAATTTTATTATTACTAGGAAAATATATGTTTACTCGCGATTATTAAAGAGTACGGTTAAAATTAGAACTGTTTGTTGGAATAGTGACTACGGCCAGGCTTTGACGCAAATCGATGCGGTAATGAGCCACTCGACTCATCGCTTCGTAGAACACATAGAAAACAAAAGGTCTAATAAGGTTCGGCATCTTCAACATGTCAGACCACACAGCGAGACAGGCGTGAAAAAAATATCGGACAAAAAATCCGAAACAAGGCAATCACGTCACCACATTATGTTAATAGCTCCGAGATATGACAACATAGGAAATAATCCGCTTTGTCCAGAGAATGGGCACATTAGACGCCGGCCGGTGTCCTCCGGGACACGCTCCTTTGATTCAGGATTCGATGAAAATTAATATACCCTGTATATACAGGGTACATATTTAATGTTAGCACAGAGCTTTAGACGACCCTATCCATATTTATGAGCGTAAAAAACGAATGTCAACCCAAGGTAAAACGTTACGTACACGCATAATGTAAACACCGGGACTGGGTACAAAAAAATTGTTATGAAAGCATTATATTAAGTAAATAAGCGTGAAATTAAAGCGTCGGACCGCGTCAAACACAAAATCACCATTTAATCAGAATTTCGATCATTATAATTCCCTTGTCAGGAAAACAAACATTTAATTTATAAAGGCCGTTGCGGCAAGATTGGTCATAATTATGGGTTATCTCGCGTTGAATAGTCCCGCGAACCGCACGCGATGCCAAAAGGCGTCAAATAGCTCGTTAAAGCCCCTCACTGCTAGAAATATTACTCATAACATAATCCCCACTTATAATAGATTTAACCTGCCATAAAATCATATTCATATTTTTTGTGTGCTCAAATAGGCGGGGTGGCCCACTGTGCAGTGTGCATTTATATCGAGTTGGCGATTACCGCACAATGGTTTAGAGGTTATAATAGTCATAATTCGTGTTTTTTTTGTTCGGAGATAATCGAGGGGTAAGTTGGGGTAAGTTTATAAATTGGATTTAATATTTTCATTTTTAGTAGCGCTGGGTGTGAAATTGGACGCTCGTTTAAGAGCTGTGGGGATAGGGTTAATCCGACTTCAAGTGGTTACAATAAAAGAGCTATGTTACAAGCACTTGTTAATAAATTGTTTTGAATGTTTTTTATGATGTGGGAATTAGGTAATGTTATATTGCGCTTAAATAAAAAAGAATGTTGCGCTCGCAAAATGATCATAACATCCAGATGTTAATACTTTTGGTTGGTTTTGTCTCATATACAAAACAATATAAATATAAAACTTCAAACTTCTGTGAAGCAAAAATGTATGTAAATGTAATGTAAACAAATGTATTAGAGATACATGTTTAGAAACACAAGACATACTTAAAATCCTTACAGCCAAAAATTTCTTATCAATACACCTAAACTACCCAATGTTAACCACAAAAATGCATAAACAGAATTCCTAATTGCAATAAAAGCTTTCCCTTAAAAAACATGCAGCAAAATTCTAAAACTCAATAAGAGTGCGCACGTAAGCCGACAATGCCATTCGAAACGAGATTAGGTCTGGAATCTAAAACCTAGACTAGACCCGGGAGATGGGGAGACGGGGGCAAACTGGGCCAGGGAGGCAGGAGACAGGTGGCTGGGGGTGCAGCGGGGACTTTCTAGGCAATTACCATCCTGGCATCTACAATCTTATTGAAAACGGGTTTGTGTTCTGCTGATATTGAAGACTAGATGGGTCGCGCTTTAGATTTGGTTTGGAATCGTGCATGCGTGATTTAATGTTCCCAGGTTTTATGGAAAAATTAGGTTAGGCTTTGACCCAAACTAATCATGTTAAGTTCATTTAGAAGTAATTTGTTAAATAGGATTTTAATTAATATGCGAAGAATGAAGTTCCTCAACTCATTACAAAATCGTGCAAGAATTCAAAAATAAAAAATAGCTAGATTTCTATAGGTATTACAGACTTCATCAATTTTAATATAGTGATGTTTTTGTTTTAGTACAGTAGTTTTAAGGGTATTAAACAAAATAACGGTAATTAAATGGTTAGTGTTAAGTTGTTTGTCAAAATAGAGAGCAAAAGACTCATTTATGAAGTTTTACTATTTTGACAAAAAAATAACAAAAAACAAGTTAACAAATCATTTTAAAAGCACACGAAGCAAAAGTTTCATCTCACATTTTCGGTTCTTTAAAAAGGACATCAGCGCATAACGACTTTTCTATCTCAGTGTACGCACAATGGGATATCCTACAAAGCTATGTGAAGGGTGCCGACGGGATGACGCTTTTAAAAGTATTACTCCCCGTCCCACTTTACCCCGGCCTCCCCTCAACCCTTGTGTTTGATTATTTTATAGCGGGAATATTGACGATCCGTAGGGCTTGCTCGGTTTGTAAAGAATGAAGTGGGTCACTGTACGCTGGGGACGGTACCAGTAATTAATGTATGACCGTTTGCCTTGCTGATTGGAACTTTTTACCAAAGGTCTGAGAATTCCACTGACGAAAATATTGTCTACTTTGTGAAAATATTTGGTTTCAGGTACATTTTTTTTTATTAAATATGTACGTTATTTGCACAACAGAAAATGACAATGCAGGTTGCCTATGATGTTATCCTTAAAAGTATTACTCCCCGTCCCACTTTACCCGGGCTCCCCTTCAATTTTTGTGTTTGATTGATATTGGTTCAGGCGAAAAATATGAAAAAGTGTCTTCAATTAAATAACTTTTGTTCACGTGATTGAAATGAATATGGCTTAATATCACCTGGTATCAGAAAACAGCCTTTGGTTCGTTATCATTTTCATAAAATTCTATGTAATCTCTCATCAGTCAGACTACGTCATTGTTTGTCTGATCTTTATCTAGGTATTGCAATTTAAGCCCTAATTGCACATACTGAATGAAGTTATCTACGGTCAGGGGTTTTAGTACGAAAAATACAATGATACTTCTTCGACAGCTTGTATGAAATGGTAGTAGGCAGGACACACAGCACGCAGAACTGATGGCGGTTGACACTAAAGATCTTGAATTAAGACCACGTACCGGCAAGCGCAGCGAAGGACGTCCACCAATATGGTGAAAAGATGTTTCAATTAAGACTGCAGCAACACGCTGGATGCAAGCCGCTTCCATTCCATCGGCACACTTGAAAATCTCACATCATCATCATTTTAAAACCATCTCTTGAATAGAAGAGCCTATGTCCTCCAGTGGAAGTCTTACAACTAATAAAATAATGATTATAATAACTGCTCGTTAAGTAATGTAGTTTCTGATGTAATTATGAAACATTACACTCTTTTCGTAACAACATTTGCAATCACCGATAACATAACATTTATCGTTTATTTAATCAAAATATGTTTCGATGACCTTTACAATCTTCAATCAAAATGAACAATAATACTATCTGGTACCTGGAAAACTCACGTGAAATGACTTGCAATCCAAAAAATTAAACCAAAGAACATCATAACTAATGCACTTAACCAATTAACCCTTTCAATTCGGAGAATCCTTACAACACAAACAATTCACTGAATCTAATCAAATCATGTAATATAGTTATATTGTCATCCATGTTTTAATTGTCTATACATTTATCACGCCAAGGTTCAATATCTTTGCATTAACGCACATTGATTCGACACTTAAGCCATCAAAATATTATTAAACAATAAAACAATGAGTCGATAAGGATCTAAAGCGGTGCCGCCAAAGCTGTGCGTTTTTGAATTGAAAAGAGCCGACGAACGCGCGTTCAATAATTTGATTCGTACTTCCGATTTGATGACAAACGGTGTAAGTTACAAGAGAAGAGAGTATTCGATTGTGATAGACCTGTTTTGGTGTGTGACAGACAAGCTGAGCCTCCTGATGGAAGAAGTCATTGCCACCGCTCGAGGACACCTGCCAATTCTGTCACTCATGCTACATGTTTCCATCCATCCATCAGCCATAAGAAGTCCACTGCTGAACATAGGCCTCTCCTATTGATCTCTAATAAGACCGGTTGGAAGCTGCTTGCATCCAGGGCGATGTTGTTTGTTTCTAGTTAAATGTAAACAGTAATGACTTTAAATAAATTTATTTGACAAAGGCGTTAAGAGTGGCCTAGATTCCGGCACTAGCTCACCAAAGTTTAGGTTCTTTTAACCGCTGGCTCCTTAAACTTGGGCCAGTCAATCATCAAGCTATGTTAGGATTACATAAATTTCAAGGACAGGCGGACGAGGGAATATGGTCTTGCTTTCGCCTCTGTGGGCGGAGTGCACCTCAGTTAAAACCGTTCTCTTATCAAATGAGACCGAAGTCTTACCCGAGAAAATGTGCGCTCAAACTTTGCAAACTTGGACCAATCAGCGATCGCTAGCGCTTATTACTTGGGCCAGTCAATCATCAAGCATTGTAAGGAGTCAACTAAGTTCAAGGACAAGCGGACGAGGGAATGTGGCCTAGCTTCCGGCAGTAGCGCCTCTGTGGGCGGAATATACATCAGACCGGTCTTAGCTAACGAGATGATGATAAACTAGATTGGCAGGTCAGGTGTTCCGGGATAGCTTTAGGCTAAGTAGTAATTTCTGATCGAGGAAGTGGGTGGTTAAGTGCTTATCTTTTGATACACATTGTTAGAAAAATATTAAAGGAGTTTTAATAGGATCTTTATGTACGAGTATCTCTCACATCTTAGGATGTGTCTCGTAAAAATATTATAAGCTAGAAAGGTTGGGGGGCTAGCCCGGCTAATATCAGAGATTTTAATCCGCTTAAAACAGGCCACTGATATGGTTTCACGGTCAAAGCAACCGGAACCTACAATTTAAGTGTCATACGAGCCACGGTAGCGCTCAGATCAAATATGATGCTAAGGTAATCTAAAGCGACTGCAACACAATCACACATTAAATTTAGTAAAGATTCTTCTCGTGTGATCCTTTTAGTACACTATTAAAGGCTATTACGAGGATGTTTTCTTTAATTGGATTTAAGCTTTATCTATTGTCAGACGAATTAAATAAGAATCTACGTTAATTCTTACTGTTTTCCATGATTAGTTTCGTTTATAGTTTGCGTTTGCTTTGCATCATCATCAGTTATTGTTCGACTACCGCCTGGTAGTAGATACTCATAGGCTGCTCCAAAACTTAGTTAACACTACAAGTCTTTCCTGCTAAGCAAACTATAGCCTTGCCTAGCCTAGCCTTGCTATAGCCCTCGTATACATGGTAATTGGTACCAATTATCCTATAGTATACAGTTAAGCAATGACAATAAAAAAATAGTGTAGTGTGTTAGGAGAACCGTGGATTCGATGCAGTAGAAACACCATTATTACAATAATACTTTGTAGATTTATTTCTTCAATCACAGTCTTCCTTAAGCTTTACAAATAATTAATCTAGACTTGTTCTTCGCTCCGACGGCTCGACCAGAATGGTCTTCAAAACCCCTGCTAGTCCCTGACCATGAATTCTTTTTAAATGTATTAATTATTTCTTACGACTTCCTCAGTAATAGCCAACCACAGCTCGTTTCCTGTTGCATTTACTTTTTAAAAGTCTGTGGTTGACTACTACCCTCGAACTATCGTGTCCGTTCAAAAACCGCACATTATTTAAAATATACAATTTTTGCCAAAAACCCAACAAGTGTAATAAAAAGATCAATAAAAACACAAGTGATCTATACAAAGACACGATCCAAGTACATCAGTCACCAGATAATGCTTCAGCATACCAAGAAGTGAAGATGCGATTGTCTCTGACAAAGCTACATCTCAGTTTCCATCCGAATGTCTGTCCGATACAAGCTCACGTGTTACAATTAGGTTATTGAGTAAGTAAACGGCTTTGAAGAGACAGGAGATAGGCGAGACATAGCATTCAGAATGCAATTTGAGATTAACTACTCACATAAACATGTCGCCAGTCTATCAGAGCTAATATTGTCTTCAAACCCTCGAAAAACTTCATCAAGGCTAAGAACCCGAAAACAGCAACGTATAAGCTTTAAGAGGCACATCCTAAAACGTCATTAAGCCCACATCTCCGCCGTCCCCGGAAAACCTCGCCATACAAAACACTTTAAGCGGAAACCCCATACGCATCAAGACTCCCAACAATGGGGATATATCTCACAATCGCTAGTAATAAAAGCACGGAGCGCCAACATTAAAATCTTATCCCTTTCTTAAATAAAAAATTCACGAAAAAATAAGAGAAAATTCTCCCCTCCATTATTCAGTGGAAAGCGGGCCCGCCACCCCGTAGGAAGCGGGCGAAGAAAGGACAAAGAAATTCTAACTTTACCGTCTACAGTACAAAGTTACGATTGGCATGGCCATCGCATTCCGAATTGTCGCGAAAGTGTGCTCTACCCGCTTCGGTATAGAGTCCGGATTCTGGGGGATTGCACTCTATGAGAGGTATAGAAATTGCGCCTTAGTTAGTATAGTATTTGAAAATGAGATGCAGCGTGGGTAGGGAAGGGTGGAAGTGGGGAAGGGTGTTTTCTGGAGGGTGCGCGGGGTGGCTCTCGAAACCCGAATTACCGGGGCGTGTGTAATGATTTTCCCGGACGGAATTATGGACGGTATTGGAGACGAATCGGGATATTCGGTTGGATGTTCTTTTTAATGCCATTATAGTGATTAGAGAACTGAACTGACGATAACTAGGCAAATCCGGATGGATGGGAAGGATACGGACGGGCTGGAGCGGTAACAACGGTCTTAGACGGTCTTTGTTGATCGAAGTCTTGTATTACGTTGAAGATTAAAATGGGTATAGGTAAAAAATCTTATTATCTTCAGCTATGGTAAGCAGTAAAGACTACGGGGCTTTAATCCTAGGATAGGATAAGACCTGGTATTTGAACCAAAAATAAACATATTGGTTCCACATCGGTTAGATTTATACTTTCAACAAACAATTCTCATTTCAAATGCTTTGTACAAAGACTTATTCAAAGTCTGTAGTAAAGAAGTTCAATTTAGCTACAATACAACTAGCACTATTTAGCAGGTAATGATACGACTAACATCAAACCCACATTAGCACTCTGTTACTAAAGTCACTGTAGCCTATTATAGAGATTATAGAGATATATTATAGAGACAACTTCGAGCTATGTCAGAGGTTCTCAATGCGACAGTTTTAAACTGCCGGCTTTCCTGTTTCCTAAAAGATATGAACTGAAGCTTCTCAAAGTCAGGGTGAATAGGTATGTTCTAAGTCCGCGTGCTGCTCTCGGTCATAACATCGTTTACCATCAGACAAGTTGATTGTCAAGCACGGACTTATTCAGCGATAAAACATCATCAATTTCTTTTCAGTCACATTTGTGACAAATTGTAAGCAACAAAAAGTTACGAAATCCTTGTAGGCATGGTGACCATAATTTAGGAGATAAGTAAAACATAACGGTAAGGCAGAATCTTGATCCGCAGTAGGGTGACCGTCTGGTCACGCCGTGTCTACGTGGTCGTGATGCGTCGTGAAGATTACACTGTCTTATTATTTTGAAATTAGAAGGTTTATGGTATCCGCATAGCTGAGATTTTTCGCCATTTTTTTCTGGGCTTGGCGTTTTACCACAACTGATTTAGCATTTAATACGAGTAGCGCTGCGTCAAATATACATTACACCAGTGATTCCCAAAGTTCTGTAGACTACGACCCCCTGATACTAGTCGAGACTCACCTCTAAGAAAATCAACCGTTACCAATACGAATAAAGGTCTAACAAACAAAATTTTAATTACTTCATTGAACAACTTTAACAAAAGAGCTATATCGATGGGAGTATAAGATTGTTTCCTATGTTTCGCCATTACAGTTTTGACATCAACTTCAACTTAAGTTACTTTTGTGAGTAACTTTAAGTGAGTTTGATAAGTCTAATTAGGTTGGTGTGTTGTTCTACAGGCTGCACCCACTCAATATTTGCTGGCGACCCATAGTTTGGGAAACCCTGCATTACACACATTGCTTATTATTTCTCTATGCTATAGGGTAGACGCACCGGTTGTGGCCATCGTAGTGCCATTTGTGGCCACTTTGAATTTTAAGGATTGATAAGACAATTTTATGTTAAAATAATATTTTTAAATAAATTTTCAAACATTTAGATTCACACAAACAATATTTATGGTAATTACATTGTTTATAATTATCATTAATGCAATAATTTTGACACCAAATGGCCACAACCGGTACAGTGGCCACAACCGGTACACCCACTATACACTACATTCTAGACTGAAGAAGGAGATTTTTTGCTATGTTTGTAGCATGCAAAATCGAGTTCTTTTTGACTCTTTGTCGTCGTCGGGGGGCGTCAAAGGGGTGATCAATAACTTCATAGGTTTTAGAAAATGGTTTTGCACATCTGTGCGTAGTATAATACCCAAGTCACTTCTCTCCATCTTTACGCTTCGATGTTTTAAACTACGCTACAGATTCGAAAGCGGTTTACACCGATTTTTTTCAAAGTTTATATCAACACCTGGAGCGATGAGAGGGCGGGTAGAGTTTGATAATAAATCTAATAATTGCGAATATTATAACTGAAATTCTAATTTTAATTTATTCATTCAATAAAAAGTTCTTTCGCTACATTAACATTACAGTACAGGTAGTGGCACGTAAGTCTAGCGCTGAGGGTAGTGTGGAGGGGATGGCTGCGCATTGGTTTAGTATGCGGTGACCGCCATACTAAACCAATGCGCAGTCATCCCCTGCACACTACCCTCAGCGCTAGACTTACATGCCGCGACGTATATACGTAGGTAGGTACGAACAGGAAAACTGAAATTCTAATTTTAACTTATTCATTCATTAAATATGTGTAATTTACTAGATTAACATTAGAGTACTAATTATTTTTTCTCAAAAACTATCCACGTTCTGCAGGAAAAAAATGTACATAATTTTATAGCGCCACGATCTCATAAGACTTAATTCCTTGAGAATAGTCGAGCGAGATTGATAAAACTCGACGATAACTTGTATGAAATATTACAATAAACAAAGTAGAGCATCATTGTATGTAAGAAGCAATAAAATTAATACTATAATTAATTAACATTATCAAAAGCGGTGCAATTGCGGAAAATAACCGCGTGTTATTGATAGGTATTGAATAATATTGAACAATTTATTGCTTGTGTCACTGCGTCACACTTACATTTTAAAACAACATATGGATGATATTCTCACATATTTTTTAAGAACTTATGACCAATGGGGCTTTGATGTTCCAGAATGGAGACCACGTGCCGGAAAGCGGAGCGTGGAACGTCCACGATAAGGTAGATCGATGATTATATCATGACCGCAAGAATACGCTGGATGCAAGCCGCTTCCAATCGGTCTCATTGGGAATTCTTAAGGGAAGCCTGTTCAGTGGACGTCTTATGGTTGATGATGATTATGATAGGTATCATTGACTGACCTTGGTGAATAAGTAAGCCAATGAATTGGTACGAAAACATTCGAAGATTTCTTGGTGAACAGATTTTTTTATTGTGATCATCTTGCAAATACGAGTATACACGTATGAAAAAAAAAAGCAAAAATGTGATTAAAGACTGGGCACTCATATTTTAATCGTAAATGACATCGTAAATCTTGCTTATATATGCTAATTTAAAGTTTACCTATTTGGCGACGTTTTGTATCTTGGGTGCTAAAATAAAATTAAGGACAACATACCTAGGTACAATACAAAATTCAACGAAAATTCATCAAAACTAAAACCATGTGTACTGAAGTTGGTGCTGCTTGGTGGTCTGTGAACCTGGTTTCAGAGATTTTTAATGTGCCTGAAAGCTACATATGTGTCAGAACACGACGAAACGGTTAAAACAACCGGGACTCACAATTTAACGCGTCATCCGATCCACGGCAGCGCTCAGGTTGTAGATACCACCCGCGGCCTCCCATCCAAATAACCTACTTTATCGGGCCGACCTTCGGTGATCGCTAAGAATCACCCTTCAAACTATGCTATAAGCGCTATCTTAATAAGCTACACTTGGATCAACACATATTCATAAAAAAATCGGCCAAGTGCGAGTCGGACTCGTGCACGGAAGGTTCCGTACCGTATGGGAGCCCCATTCCTCTTGCCGTTATTAATAGCGAGCATAAAACTCCTAAAAATCAAGTTTGTTATATGGGAGCCCCCCTTAAATAATTATTTTACTCTGTTTTTAGTATTTGTTGTTACGAGTATAGCGGCAACAGAAATACATCGTCTGTGAAAATTTCAGCGGCCAAGCTATCACGGTTCATGAGATACAGCCCGGTGACAGACAGACGGACATCGAAGTCTTAGTAATAGGGTTCCGTTTTTAACCTTTGGGTACGGAACCCTAAAAATGTATTACGAAATCCCGATACCAGCTGTTGAGCTTAGTTCTGAAATCGAGAGTTTGTGAAAATCAGTGAACGCGAATCAGTGATAGTAGGTATTTTTATGTATTTTTTTAATTGTGACCTTTGTTGACTATTGTATGTTACGACGACGTATGAATTTTGAAATTAGAACTATGAAATCTGACACAAGATAACTTTAGTTCCGAAATTAATTAAACTAATGAGAATCACAGTAGCAGGTGATTTTGTTTTATTAAATGGTGACCTTTGTGACTATTGTATGTTACCACGACTTATGAAATTGAAATTGGACCAACACATATTCATAAATATAATCGATTTTTGAAATCTGACACAATACATAACTTTAGTTCCCAGATTAATTAAATTAATGAGAATCATAGTAGCAGGTGATTTTATGTGTTATTAAATTGTAACCTCTGTGACCATTGTACTCTTATGCTACGACGAATGAATTTGAAATTGGACCAACAAATATTCATAAAAAATACGATTTTTGAAATCCCGAGACGAAGCGAGCGCAAGCGACCCCGAAATTGCCGGCCGCATTCACCCAGACAAAAGCCCTAAAATACACCCCGCGAGCAAAAAGAAAAGCATTTCCATCCCAACCCCTCCTTCATTTAAATTTCCCGCCCAAGCGGGGGCGGCGATAGGGGCGGCTTCCGTACAACAGAGACGAAACTTAAAACCTCATAGAAAAGAATGAGACGGTCGTATGTCCACCTGTTGCGTATCGGGTCTGATATTTTCGTGGCGAATTCTTTTTTCGTTTCTTGACAGCTCGCGGAAGGATTTGAATGGCGGGTGCATGCGTACTGGCGCGGAGGGTAGGTATCGATATTGAAGCGAAGCGACGTTCGATTTTTGAACGCTGTTCGGACTTTTTAACAACTACCCTTCAATAAATTAGCGGAGAAGTTTTATTTATGATTTAGCTTTGTATAGAGACGTCGAATAGATGGTAACCGCTTTTATATGTTACTAATAAAAAAAAGGTTTCTGACTTCTGATCTTGAATTCAGTACTTGTACAAATTACCTAATTTCAAACATTACTAATTTGTTAGCATATTATTAAGTTACTAGCTTTTGCCCGCTGCTTCGCCCGCGCTTTTTTTTGGTGTTTGTGCTTTTCGTGGACAAGATATACCAATGATGTCTCTATTCGAAAAAAATTGGTTGCCTGTAAAGTCGGTATACGGGCGAAAGTTTTACGTGACAACGACTTTGAGACGAATGAGAGCGCATGAAGTGTGAGCGGGGAGCGTAACGCAGTTTCTTGAAGTGTCACCCGGCAAACCAATTTATAAGACGTTGTCACGTCAAAATAAAATTCCGGCCATCCGTTCTACAAACGATGCATGTGACCTGCTCACAGCCATTTCATCTTGCTAATCTGCGATGAGTAATAATAAATCTCATATCCCTTAGTCACATTCCCACTGACAGTGCAGTGCAATGGTACAAACGCAGGATGAAGACAGAAATAAAAACTGTTTGTGTTACAGTTTCCGGTGGCGTCCCGTGCCGGGAACACGTGGCGCTAGGGACACCATTATTCATGTTATTACTCGGACTGAACACTAATCAAACTAATCATAGATAGCTTCAGACGGCGAGGGAAAACATTGCGAAGACTCTCACATAATATATCTACAGTGGTTTTTTAAAGTTATGTGTCTATGCACAACATTAAATGTGAAAGAAAGGAGTTGTACTTTTTCCGTCGCCTATAACCGGACTTATTGGAAATCGATGAGGGAAGATTATGTCCAGCTCTGGACGTCCTTCAGGTGATAATGATGTAAAAAGGTTTTAAAAGTAATGGATCTACTTTGAATATTCGTTTACTTATAGAAAGCCACATTATTACTACGCGATTCTTTTTTGCGTATTTTTTTATCATGAACCCATAACATGGGCTAGATTTTTGTACCTGGGCAAAGCCAGGACGGCATACTTATGTAATGGTTTGGTAGGTTTGAAGTACAATAGTATAAAGTAGTATTTATATTCAGGAAAAGGTTTCCATATCTCTATACAGAAATTGGTTGAAGTCTTGAAAGGTTATTATTAGTAGGATGATGGTATTATACCGTACATTAATAATGCTAATCTATCATAACAGTTATAAAGGTTTAAATGAGAAAGAATTACAAATAAATCCTACTGAATCCAAGAGTGACCTCATTAAGACCGCAGGATCACGCTGGATGCAAGCCGCTACCAACCGGTCTTATTGGAGATTCATAGGGGAGGCCTATGTCCAGCAGTGGACGTCCTATGGCTGATGGATGGATGGATGGATGAATCCAAGAGTAGGATTTATTTGTAATTCTTTGTCATTTGGACCCCTGTCCTTAATAAACCTACTCCATGGCCCCCCTACCGTTGCGGTTATTACGAGAAATAATCCAATAAAAATAGTATCGCGCTCGATTAAATTACGATGCGGCGGACCATTCCGGCTCTTCGCGTGTTTGTTATTATATTGGAAACAGTCGAGGGTCCGTGGAGGAGCTGATAAACACTGTTACAATACTTGACCAAAAGATTTGGGAGAAAGTTACATACGTCTTTTATTAGCGCATCTATCTTATCAGCCGGTTTCGACTCACTGCCTGGTATTTATAAGCCGCTTCCCTTTTTCGCCGCTCTTCGCGGTTTTGTGCAAAACCCATCCATTGTCTTCCATCTATATTGGATAATATTAAGACTATCGAGCTGGTGGTGTAAAATTTTTAGCGCATGTACTGTACCAGCCTTTTTAATAGTCCACTGCAGGACGTAGGCCTACCCACGAAGGGTGATTGGGCCATATCCACCACGCTGGCCCAGTGTGGGTTGGTGGATTCACATACGCCATGGAATTTCTTCCATGGACATATGTAGATTGCCTCACGATGTTTTCCTTCACGGAAAAGCTAGTGGTGTGAAATTCCGTACATAAATTCCAAGGAATTCAATGGTACGGGACCAGGTTTGAACCCACGATCTCACGATTGTAAGGCGGGTGTCATTACCACTAGAGTTTTAGCGCATATTGTTCATTTAATATACATCACATCTGAAAAATATCGCTTTTAGTGATAAGATTGCCTTTTGTCCCTTTCTTCTGTTACTTTGTTAAATTTTTGTGGTGTCAATAAAGTGTAAGTTGTATCATCTCCGTACTCTAATATTACATGGGATCGCGTAATGTGTACTTTTTAGCCGACTTCCAAAAAGAAGAAGGTTCTATTTTCGTGTGTATGTATTTTTTGTGTATGTTCATCAATAATTTCGCCAATTGAGACCCGAATCGATTTTTTTTAGTTCGAAAGGGTATACTCCCGAAGTGGTCCCATTTAAATTTTACAGAAATCAGCTAAGCCGTTTTTGAAAAATCAACAATAATGTAAACTATTAGAGTAAAATATTTGAATTTTGTACACGATGGAAGGCGGTTTCGCCATTTTTTGCGAAAAATAATTATCTTCTACTTATCTCAATCATTCATCATATTTTGAATTCACTCAAGTTATCTCCGTCAAATATTCTGATCCAGATCAATAGAGGTATAATCGGTTTTGATTATCGAAACTAATTAAATAGTGTCTAATTCTCCGTTTTTAAATGAAACTTCAATATAATACTTAAATTAAGACTACCGTAGCTCGGATGACACATTTATTAATAATATATACTTCATTGTACACCAAACAAAAACAGATACAAACATTACCAATAGCTATTACAACAAACTAAGTATATCAACGGAGTACAAGGACGACCTTATCAATTTCTTCCAGGTTTTTTAATTTCATTGAGGGTACTAAAGACTACCGTGGCTGGGATGATCCATCCTGTTGGTTAATGCCTGACATGGCTAATAGGTTAATGTCAAAGGCTTTAGGCAGCTTAACAACAGACAGATGTCACTAACCATCTAACTAATAAGAACTTAGTAATTTTATAACAGTTAGGATATTATTACGATGCGTCGTGGTCTGGCTTTATCCCGCGAGATCGTGGTTATTAGAGGAAAACCCTATCATGATAAGATCAGAGAGAGGCTCTAGCGACAACTTTTTGGGTTCTTTCATAAGACTTGTATCATGGTATACCTACTAATCAACACACAGTTGTGTCAGTGTGATTTCTGATGTAGAGGTGGTCTTAAAATTGTTTTGTAGATTTTTACCAGATATGTACCACCACCGCAACGTCCCACAGCAAAAATCACATTATTCTCCTTCTATTCCTCTCTATTTAGTCCTTATTTACTCCATTCCCTGGCGGTACGAATCAGAAATGTTGAGTCCTACTTGCAGGACTCAACATTTCTGATTCGTACCGCCAGGGAATGGAACAGTCTTCCTGCTTCCCTGTTTCCTAAGAGATATAATCTAAAGCTTTTCAAGGTCAGAGTGAATAGGTATCTTCTAGGTCTGCGTGCTTCATCTTCGACCACAACGTCGTTTACCATCAGGCGAGTTGGCGGTCAAGCGCGGACTTATTCGCGATAAAACAAGGAGGTCTGATGCGACCCCCATCTCTTCTTGGCTATTCAGAGGGCCCAGGGTTTTTACCACTCGCATGGATGAGTAGTACGAGGAGTGACCTGACGTGAACAGCATACATGCTATGGTTTTTTAAAGAGTTTATGTTTGATCAACCATCTTATTTCGGTATCCCTGTAAAGAAAAACGTTTCAAAACCGATGTTATGGTAGAGTTGTTTTCAAAACCAGCAGCCCGACACAGGTTACACGCACGATCACACGATAATGCCCCGATAACTCGAGTTCTGATACCAGATATAGCTAAATGTAATGTTTTCGCACATGTCATATGTGATAACGATATTACATGATAAGATTGACATGGTTTGAAGAATGGTGTTTTGGACAAATTGGATTTTTGTGTCGGTATTTAGGCCATGAAGCAGATGGGCAGAGCAGTATGTATAGCACAAAACTTGTCACAAGTAAATTCAAGCTTGAGAGATCCTGGATATCATGTAGCAGAAGAGTAATAGCTAATACAAGTAATACGAACCAAAACACGACGGGTATATCTTATTTAATACAGGAGTTCCCATGGCCACCTTCCGACTCCATCATTTGATCAGCTCCATGGTACCATATTTTTGCATTGTCACGCGATATACATATGCGTGCAAAATTTCAGCTCATTCGGAAACCGGGAAGTTGATTAAATTTAACTTGCAAGATTCCAACCGAACTTACACGCCTATTATATATAGGTACAACTATTGCAAGTTAGGTAAAAGCTTGTAATAAATGAAGGTCGAAGCAGATGGATGTAAGTCAAATCAAACGTCTTGTCGGCTGTGATGTTAGCTACAAGCTGCGGATGACCCAATCCTGACTGAAGCTCACTTAACAGCTGTGCGAGGATTAGGCTATCCGCAGCTTGTAGCTAACGTCACAGTAGCCAAGAAGTATTGCTATAACTCGGTAGGTATAGTTATAGTTCACACCTATTTTATATACAATATACATACATAACATTTACAAAAAAAAATAGCTAAAACTAGAGCAACAATTGGCGCCCTTATCGCTCAGTAGTATGAAAATTACGTCCTATTACCTACAACAATGTATGAGAACAGTTCTATTAGGTCATAGTTCACTTTGTTCCTAAAACCTGTTCTTTTAATAATCTAAAAACTAGAGGTATAAATACGGTCGTCTTTCTTGAAATCTCTTGGAGATACTTAGGTTCGGTACTATAGGCCGAATCATACAAGTCGGCGATGTGAAGTTAGCTACAAGCTGCGCCATATCCAATCCTGAAGCTCATATAAAGCTGCACGTTGATTAGAAATTGTGCAGCTTGTTAACTTCACATCCGCCGCCGCCGACTTGTATGATTTAAATGCTTGGAAGTACTACAGCTGAAAATAACGAGTTATTTAGGCCTTCTGGACGACACCTTACTTTAGCACCTAAACAAATACTTAGATATATCTAGATAAGAATGACATGGTTCAAGATTTGTGTTTTGATGAAATTCTTTAGTGTTAGGCCTAAATTCCACCTCAGGAGAGCGGTGATGTGTGGCGATTGACAAAGTGCTGTAGACCGTGAATCTATACCATACTTAATTTCATATTTGCTAATAAAATACAAAACACAATCGTGATAGTTTTTGTTTTGATTTTATCGAGAAGCAAATACCCGACCTATAACTTAGCATACGACTAGGAAATAAACTCTTTTCGACGTGTGGAAAAGTGACAGATATACCTACTCGTATATACTTCACCAGAACTGTCTCGTTCTGAACGTAAGAATTATTTCGTGGTGCGTATACTAGCCCGGCAGATTTATGCAATGGACGTAAGATCTTCAACGCTTTACCCAGTCCGGTCCTCTCCGCGTTAGTAGAGTCTAGGCTTTACAATCTAGGCTATTCGGATAGGAGGTTAGTTTAGTACATACATACTCAGAAACATCTAGATTATTCTAGATAGCTGATAAGATTGTCTTGATTCGGAGATTAATGTTTTCGCGAAATTTTTGTTTTGGTAACCAGTAGGCTGTTAAAGTTAATATAACACTGAGTTCTGAGAAGTACCTCAATAGATAACATTACAAATTAAACAAGATAAACTGAGTGACAGAGCTCATTTGATTAATCACTAGCATACGAATTGCTCACTACATGGCTGATGAATGATGATGATGGTGGTCATTCTTGGCTTTGGTTTTACATGGCTAAACATTTTACAAACGGGTTATAGTAGTTTATGCAACTGTCATATAATGAAGGGTATTAAAACACAAGTGTGAGTTTATGAAACGAGCGCAGCGAGATTCATAATAGTAACGAGTGTTTTAATACCCGTGTTATATGCAGTGGCATACACTACTTTATCTTCACTAATGAAAAAAAAAACACGCGTACGTGTATTGTCACAGTGAACTTGGCGCCATTAAAATCTAACCAATGAGAGCGCAGCTGCGCGCGCAGGGCCAATCAGGAGCGAGCGCGCGATGTTATAATGAGATTTTACGATATCGATGTGGATATTTTAACATCATGTGAAATTGCTTAAATTGAGTGTTTTGTTGTCTGCGCTATAACAGTAGTCATTATAAGTCAAGTGTTGGAAACATAAGTAGAATGTTACAACATTAGTGTAGATAAACAATTTAACGTGTTATCCGTGCTACAATTGCATTCCATTTTAAATCTCATCCGTGGTCACCCATCCTTAGACTGACTTCGTCTACCGCTGCTTAACTTTGGTAACCATTTATCCCCGAGTTCACCAACGTTTGTTTAAGATAAACTTGTGATTACTGTATTTAACCAATTGTTTTTTGCTTGCTAAACAGCAAAATTTCGTTAAAAAGCTGTTTAAGATTTAACCAACGGTTGATAAATTAAACATCAGTTGGCGAACTAGGGTCTAAAACCATAGTTTAATCGTTGTTTAAATTCAGTAATCACACGTTTAACTAAATCAAGCGTCGGTGAACTTATGTCTTAGAAAGTGAATAAAGAACATCAAGGCAAGCCAAGTGCGTAGTTTTTATGTATTCTAAGACTTACCATTGAGACGGGCAGTGGATGCGCTCCGCCGTTGGGGTAGGGGTAGGGCGCCATGAGGTAGCCCATGTTGAAGCCGGCGGCTGGATGCGGCTCGAATTTACCTGGAAATACAGAAAGTAATGTTGAATACTCATGACATAACTATTACTACACAAAGTTCTTTGTAAACTTTTTATCGTGAACTAGCTGGACCCTGTGCGCGTTGCTACGCCATCAACTATGGCGCCATCTGTCGAAAATTGGTCGCACCAACTCAGAAACCTTCTTTGGCTCATGCACAACAACTTAGCTAAAGAGCATCACATGATCAAATGCATAGTTTGCGATTCTATAAAGGACGTACAGACAAACATTCATTTTTTATATATGTAGATAAGTCCACGCTTGACCACCAACTCGCCTGATTAACGACGTTGTGGTCTAAGATGAAGCACAAAGGCTAAAATGCTTTATCCACTCTGACTTTGAAAATCATCAGATTATGTTATGTTTGAGGAAACAGGAAAGCCGGCAGTTTGTTCCATTTCCTGGCTATACATATCAGAAGCATTGAGTCTACGTATCAGAAACGTTAAGTCAAATCAGTGCCGGATTATCCCTAAGGCAGATTAGGTAAACGTGAACGGGGCGCCGTGAACGCATAAAGAAAAAGAGCCTACTAAGGGATCCGTACAAATAACGACAGATTACTAAGATACCTGGTATTGAAAAACTATTGAAAAACAACCCCCATGGCTCCATGGCTGTAAAGGGTTCTGTAATAGGGCCCCAAGAATTGTACTGCCTAGAGGCCCCTGATAGTGTTAATCCGGCACTGAGTGTGTCAATCATAGAGTTCGTTTGTTCACTGCTAGACTTCTCTAAGTATATGTAGATCTCTAACAAGATCAATTGGAAGCGGCTTGCATCCAACCCAATCCTCAGCTCCCAATGAGAAATAATAAAAGACGTCAATTTTCTATTTCAGAGTTCACAGTTTTGGGTCACACATTTATACAATTGAGACAGGCAAAACTCTTGCATAAAACTAAGTGCAACTTTGCGATTTGAACTTATTAAATCTTGTTTTGACCGTGACCTCAGTCGACCTTGGTGTCAATGACCATGACCTTGGTTTCTATGGTGGTATTGCTAACCGCAGGGATACAATAAACTATGAACTTTCAATGTATTTGCTTAGAGACCAGACAACAAAGAGACTCGCTTAGTTGGAGTAACTAACGCTGCACACAGGAGAGAAGCTTTAAGGAAAGGAACGTATCTTTCGAAACAATAAAAACACAAACTGCTGAAAAAAAGAGCATGTGACTAAATAACGTAAGAAGTTCGTATAGGCCGGATGGATTACCCTGGGGACCTAATATTAAACTTCGCACGGTTTGGTCGTATACGGAACTTGTATGGAGCACAAGTTCAATATAGAGTGTTTTCATACAATGTGTCAAAGTTTCGTATACGTTCCGAGACGTTCGAAGTTCAAGAATAGGGCCCCTGGTGTCAGAGCTTCTAAGTCGCCTGAAGGCTACTGACATTGCTTAACGATTGCTATCCGAGGCTCGGCTGCTATATATATTTTGACATGTGACTTTGTCTATTCTTGTCAACTAAAATTTAGAATTTTATGTAAAACTGTGCCATTTTTTACTGAAATAAAATAATTTTAAACTTAAGGACGAGGAGAATTATCGAGTTATCGCTACAAAAAGATATTAGTTAATTATCAGATGCTATGAACCAAAACACAAGAGGAAAAATAAAATGATTTTATACAGACAGAGGAACTCCAGACGCTACTGCTTAGTACAGTCGATAAAATAACATTTTGCTAGTCCATTTTCATAAACTTATATTTCAGTCAGAGCAACTCTTGAAAAAACGGAAAAAATCAAAATGTCACTTGTTATAATGTTTTTCTATTTAAGACAATATTGAATAAACAATTTTTTCCTTTAGTGCTAAACATGCAATTCATGATTCTACAAATCCCTGAATACCACAGGATTAATTCAGTTTACCAAACTACCTTATGAAGATTGCAGTAGTCGCAGTCAAATATTAGTTTGAAAAAGTTACTGCAGTCTTCGCTGTTCTTCAACTGCAATGATTTAGTAAAACCAAAATTTTCTGTAGTTATACTAAGCGTCATACAAATCGGCGGATGGGAAGTTATGCGCAGAAGAACGCTGCGCAAAAGCCGAAATATAGGGAGCCAGAAAGACGAGACGCCGGGGTACATCCGCTCGCCAACCTCATGCCTCCCGCTCCCTCTCTACGCCCGTGCTCACCGACACGCGGCGTCGGAATTGTGCACACATGCGCAACAGTTAGCGAATCACAGCGAAGTGTCATCTGCGGCTAACTTGTCATCCGCCGATTTGTGTGGCGCTTAGTATACTGCATTTTTGTGTTGAAGTAAGATGTCGCCTGACGACACTGTAGTCTGCTTCTACAGCGAGCAGTCGGCAACGCAATCCTTACTTCCTAACTAATATTATAAATCCGAGAGTGTGTTTGTTGGTTTATTGGTTTGTTCCTCTATCATGCAGCAACGGAGCAACGGGTTGACTTGATTTTTGGCATGGACATATTTTGAAAGAAGGAAAGTGACATAGGCTACTTTTTAATTTTACCTAAATCAAAACTACTCGTATCGATACACAGCTCAGGGCCATGCCCGATGGCTGTTCAAATATTTAATAAACTTCCGGTCGAAATTAATATAATTGAAGACGAAATCGAATTTGCAAAAGTATTGAAGAACCTGCTTATAACGAAATGCTACTATACATTAAACGAATATCTATTGGACGATCATAAAATAGCAAACTGAAACAAATAAATCGCACCGCACAATATTGATATACCCTAATAGGGTCATATGTATAACTTATACGAACTAAACAAAGTTTTTTAAGACCTGCATGTAAATTATGCTACATTTATCCCAGAAAAACAAAATGTTCCCATAACATAGCACAAAATATTTAACGCGGGCAAAGCCGCGGTCAAAAGCTAGTTGTCATCGTAAAACTAGCTCAAACCATACCTTACTCGTAAGTCTAACCAAACTAAAACTTTTCTCTAACAGTTCTCCACGCGAGTGCACCGCAGCGCGCGCAATTACTCCTCTAAATTACTTTTCGTCGCCGTATAATTTTCTCGTCGCCTGTACCCACCCTTTACGTCTAGTCTGGCCGTATTCCGTTTATTTCTCTGATTGTACTTCTGTTCTGTCAGAGATATATTGTTTGAGAGAACGATTTCATGAACACTGTTTGATTTATAAATGTGGCTATGGAATGGAGATTGATAAAAATATATGAATTAACTACGACGACAGTTCTCCGTACTATGTGCCCTGTCCATTGCTATTTTGCCTAAGCCTATACGTATGCCTATGCTCTGTCGGTAATACTTTTTTTTTGTTTTTTTTTTTTTTGTATGTTCGTCCGACTTCTCCTCCAACACAAGTCGGAGACGTTAGCAATAAACACTATTACATCATCTTGCGATTTATGCAAATTTACTATGATATGAGTCGAGCAATACATGGTTTTATAAACTGTCGGTAATACTGGTTATTCTATGGAACTTCTCATTTCTGAATCGATCTCGCAGTGAGACTCCGATCATAGCCCTTGTACCACGGGTCGCTGGACTACTTACAATCAAGCCTCTCAACAGGTGGGTCTTAAGATGAACATGGACAAGACGAGGGTCATATGTATTCCCATGTTGTACCCACCCCAGTTTCTGTTGATAACTCTGTTCTTGAAGTTGTTGACGTCTAGGAGCTTGTTCATGACACCCATAGTAAAAGACAACATTGAGTACATTTGCACTGAATTTGTTTTGATAAAATATAATATTTTAGTACGAATCGATCGAATCAAAACACACCGGTGTAGAAGACTTAAAGTACCTATTCACCTAAAATAAATTCAGTGCATAGGACCTAAAAGTACTAAATCACTGATATTTCGGGGGTTCTAAGAATACTATTATTTAATCAGATCGTATCAGGCTACGCGGATCTTACATATTCACGTCGTAGATTAAGCCCATAAAAACACAATCTAGAAAGTTAAACATAATATATTATTATGAATGTAATAAAGTTAAAGAAACGAAGGAGTGAAAATATGCAGAGCGTTTACTTTGAGATTATCCGTAATCTCCCTTTTTAGGGTTCCTTACCCAAAGGCTAAAAACGGGACCCTATTACTAAGACTCCGCTGCCGTCTGTCTGTCTGTCTGTCACCAGGCTGTATCTCATGAACCGTAATAGCTGAGTTGAAATTTTCACAGATGATGTATTTCGATTGCCGCTATAACAACAAATACTAAAAGCAGAATAATATAAATATTTAAGTGGGGCTCCCATACAACAAACGTGATTAGGAGTTTTTTTGCTCGCTATTAATAATGGCAAAAGGGACTCCCATACGGTACGGAACCCTTCATGTGCGAGTCCAACTCGTATTGGCAGATTTTTTATTCAATAGGTTTGTGACTCGGTTGTGGACATCATGGCCGTTTGCACACTATTCGTGCTAACTATTCGAATTCAGTATTGTTTCTTAGCGATCATTAAAGTTAAGCAACGTTCGGTACGGTCAGTTATCGGATCGGCGATCATGGTGACGTTAATTTGTAGGTCTCGGTCGTTTTGACCGTTTAGCCATGTCGGAGTATTCAGGCGGCTTTAAAAACTGACACCAGGGCTAGCCATCCAGCCTATACGAACTTACCACGGTCATGGTAATGATATCTAACAGTATTCCGTCTTCATACAAACGGTCGGAACGCGAATCATACCTACGCGCCTCGGAGTTCGGTATGCTCTCGGTATGCTAGTCAGCCGCGGCGCGTCGCAGTGATGAACGAACGTGTGGATTTGTAACTAGTAAGCATGCGATTTAAGTTTTTAGGGTTCCTCGTTTTACAACGGAACCCTTTGTATATTTATTGAACGCTTCCTCTTTCAATAACAACGTATTTCTTTTTGTAATAAATATAATGATTTTAAATCATAACAGATAAAAACTTGAAACCAATACCAAGTACAAGTTTACCAAGTAGGTAAAAATTAGATGAAATTAAAATACTGAATGCGGGCAGCCCTAGCGCATGATACGTTCTGCGTGGCCACTTGGCGCTATAGACATATTTTTCAGGGCCGAGTCACAAATGTAACAATACTGTTAGATACCATTACCGTCCTATGGTCGCGAATTACAAATCTACATTACTACTCAGTCAAGAGAGTGACATTAAGCCCGATTATAGAGGCGCCAGCGTAAATTTAATAGCAACGTAAAAAGCGTTCTCTCTATCGAATGCCTTAAGTAAAAAAGAAACAGAACTATGCTATTTAGCTAATATAATTACGATGGCGCCTCAGTAATCAGGCTTTATAGATAGATATAAACTATACTAGCTAACAGTAACCAAGATGATGCAGTACATGACGTCATAAGTCGTTGATATAATTCCAGCTTCATTATGATTCCCAAGGTTTAGGTATCCCGTCAATCGTCCATCCAACAATGTCTTACAATTCCTAGTAAACCTAAAATTAATCATAGCGTTTCGCGAGAAACATTTTTAATTTACATGTCAATCAAATTACAGAATAATGTGTTTTTTGAGTCTTAAGGCGCTGTTCCACTGATGCGAACGGAGACGCTATGCATGTGGCTGGCTTTACTTTGCAAGACTATGTGATTACGTCCACTACAACTGATGATAACTTTTGTTCGCAAAAAATGGCAAAACCGCCTCCCATCGTGTACATAATTCGAATATTTCGCTAGAATTGTTTACATTATTGTTGATTTTTCGAAAACGGCTCAGCCAAATTTCTGTTAAATTTAAATCTCGGCAGTATCCTTTCGAACTAAAAAATAATTTTTCGATTTGATCGATGAACATACACAAAACTATAAAAAAATACATACAGACGAACATAAAACCTCCTCCTTTTTGGAAGTCGGTTAAAATATAGGATGCTGTGAGAATCAGTGTTTTCCTTAGCCCGTTGTTATAAAAGACATTGAAGAATGAATGATAGAAGGTAATGAAAGAATGGTGAATTACAAATGAATACAATCTAAAGTGCGAAAGGAAAATTACATTTTGATGCATGTAGATGTATTTTAGGTTTTCTTAGTAGACGGCCATATCGTGAGACAGCTAGTAGCGTGTAGTAGTACTTGCCGGTATGAACTTGCTGTATTTCAAGTATACATTTATATGCCTAAATAAATGTCTACGGCTGAGCAGTGGAAACGTATATCTATTTTGTATAGGTCTACGGTTCCAATATACTTACGTTGTCAAACAAACGAACCATTGCGCCGTGCGCTGTGTTCGCCGCAGTGGGACAGCACCTTTAATATTCTCAATTGGATTTTATCTTCCAGATAATGACCGTTTTTATTTCTTTCCGATATGATAATTAATCATATCTTTCGTATGTTTTCCTTGAAACTGTATATTTTTTAGAATCGTACATCGTACGCGAATTCGCAGATTTGTTGAATGTTATTTAATTTACTAATTAATTTTATTACATTATCGTGATTTATTAGGATGATTAGTTCGTGTAATACGATTTGATCGAGTTATTTGTGACTTAAAATGAGGTTGATCTATGGAGTATGAATATTTTACTTAAATAAGCGGCTTTATTCTGATATAAAGCCCGATTACAGAGGCGCCAGCGTAAATTTATTAGCAACGTAAAAAGCGTTCTCTCTATCGAATGCCTAAAGTGAAAAAGAAACAGAACTATGCTATTTAGCTAATATAGTTACGATGGCGCCTCTGTAATCGGGCTTATAGTCTAGTTAGTTTTTTTGTATTTGATAGTATGTGTACATATTACATTTCAATTTATAATTCTCATACATAGTTGTATTTTCACGATTTAACGTTCTTTATCCCTAAAGGGAGGCCACAGGTCTTCCGGAGAATTACTGGAGTACTTTATTAACTGTCCTCATAGTAAAAGTCGTTGGTAATGATGGTCTGAATCACCTCCTTTCGGCTTAGTACACCAGTTCTGGACAACCGTATAATTTTATAGGTCTTATCTTCCTTATACAATTGTTCGCCTGTCTCGGGCTAATTTTAACAACGCATGGCAAACCATGGGTCTGATGACATGCTAACTAGTAGTATAGATTTATGTCTTTACTAGCGACCCGCCCCGGCTTCGCACAGCTGTATACATATCTTCCTCTTGAATCACTCTATCTATTAAACAAAAACGCATCAAAATCCGTTGCGTAGTTTTAAAGATTTAAGCATACATAGGGGCAGACAGACAAGGAAGCAACTTTATTTTATACCTTTACTATGTAGTGATGATTAGTGCCCAAATATTTCAGCGCCAGAATTCAGCAACCACAAAAACTATCCAGTAGCTTATAACTCTCCCCGCACGATCAATATACAAAGAGGTGGTGTGTACAGTTGTAGTTACCGCGGGATACACGGTCCGGCGCAGACGGGTCAATATTTACATAGGTTACTCTGCTCTGGACCACCGCATGGCGCTGGCCATAGATCTCGCGAGATGGGATATGTCGGCTCGGACTAGCAGGGATCTTGTACAAAACTCTCTGCTCTAAATAATTCACAGCTATGCGTAACAATTAAACTATCCTTACTGATATCGTAGATCCAAAAGTGTTTGTTGGTTTATTTGATCGTTTGTTACTCTTCCACGCAATAATAGATGGGAAAAATAAACTTAATATTTTTCATGGTTAAAAAGTTTAAAAAATCGGAGTGTCATATTTTTTACAACGGAAAAATAAAAGATTCCTATGGGATAGCACAAAATCCAAAATATCACACGGGAGAAATTGCCGCTAAAAGATAGTAACAGATAATAAACCAATAATTATAATTTCAGTTATTAGACATAGAGCACCGTAAATTCTGCGATGTGTGTTTCCTAAAAAATATTTTTCCTGTGTATGAGTATTTTTGACCGACGAAACGGAGGAGGTACTCAATTCGACGCGTATTTTTTACATGTGTAACCCCACATTTTTAGCCAATTTGATAAATCAACAATAATGTGAAAAATGCTACATCGATCCGTGCGAAATATTTGCAAATTCTGTACACGGTTGAAATCGGTCGTGCCAATTTTTGCCAAAAAAAATTATGTTACATAATTATTTAAGTGTCCGCGCGCCGGTCAAAGAGAAGGCAATCTCTAGATCTCTACGGCGTTACGTTCTGAGAACAACTATGGGAAGTATGAGATGTGTTCTGAGGACTGTTTGTGATGATTGAAGATGAGCCTTCGAAATCGGCTGTTTCGACGTAATTTGATACTTTAATAAATTAGCTGAACACGGGTTTTTCATCATTATCTCTATACTAGACCGACTGCTTTCCGCAGGAGGAAGCCTTAATTTTTCCTGAATAAAAAATAGTCTAACTCTCCGACTTTTTAACTATATCTATGTCAAAAATGAACTTGGTCCATTGCTCTGTAGCTGCGTAAACGAATAACAAACCAACCAGCAAACATTTTTCAGATTTATTATTATTAAGTAAGGCTAAGTGTAATTCAAACTTATTATGAGGAGAGCCGCTGCGCAGTAGCAAATTCATATGTCAGGTGGTGAGAGGTGGGGGGGGTTATACGCAGCTTGTAGCTAAATTCTGACGCCGGTGAGTTTAATTCGTCCTATCAAATTAGAGATGATGAAAGACCTAGCTGTATAGGCCAAATCATACAAGTCGGCGGATGTGAAGTTAACTGGGCAATATCCAATCCTGACTGAAGCTCACATAAAGCTGCGCGTTGTTAGGGTTTCGCGCAGGTTGTAGTTAACTTCACATCCGCCGACTTGTATGATTCGCCCTATAATTATAGGCGAGTATGAGTACGAGTATGTTGTTAAAATTCATGCGTAAGCACCGTGAAAATGAATAAATCGTCCGTATTTTGCATTTTGGTAATATAAACACTGCACAATTAATTATGAAAGTCGCCCACAAATTAATTTGCTTTAACAGTTTTCCACAATTTTCTCACATAAATAGGCTCAAAAATTAATAATTCAGGACACACATTGCATATCTTTTTGCATCACATTTTTTATGGTTGTGCAAAGTGATTAATTCATTGGTACGACAATCAGTGTTTAGAATTATTATTACATACCAAAATATTTTGCGTGCAGTCCCAAAAATAACATTGGTCATTGAGCAAAAAGCCATATCTTTATCGAAATTCATTCATCACATCTGTTCACAGATTACCCCGATATACCCAAATAGATACCGCAGCGGGATTTGCAGCGTTCTGGGTAACTCATAAAATTGTGTATATAGATACCTATCTATACCAGGACCTCCTGTGATAAGGTAAAACCACCTTAGGGATCAATAATTCATTAATATCACATTTAGGCTTGTGTTAAAATGTACGTGTTATGGTATATTAGACTATCAATCTTAAAGCCTTGCGGCCCCAAAGTGCCATGGTCCCTAAGTCACTACAGGAACCATCACGACCCAAAACTATTGACACCGTTGATAGTCATATTATTCAGATTATTCATGTTAGAACATGATGGGTATAATTCTTACAAACAGAATGTACCAATCAATGCTAAATTTATCAATATTTGGAAAATTGCGATCAAACCAACTGCGGTATCTGAAGGTATAATATAAGTAAGTTAACCTTTCCGACCGCATACCAACACCATTAATATCGCAAAAAAAAAGATAAAAACACACAACTATAATTGATCAGGATCAGGATCGAAATATCAACCTTCGCGCCAAAATAAGTGTCGTTAAAAAAGAAAAAAGAATTCGTGTTACTCAGACCAATAATCAAATGAAATATGATACCAATATAAAACCTGGCGATTTGGGGCCTGTTTCACCGACCTCTTGATTGTTATGACATCGATAAAAAATAAATCATCAAGAAATGAGCTGGTGTTGTATAACTTTACAATTTTTGATGCGAATATTAATGATGTTCACTTAGTGTAAAATTACCTTTCATAGTGATCTAAAATTTTAACTGTACGAATGAATATTTTTTGACAAAGATAAGAAACAAAGTGTATGCCCTGTGAACGCAGGACAGAAACCTTCTTCTTATTATTGGACCGGGTTTAATACCAATAAACTGAACTACATGAAATTTTTATGTGATCATTTTACAATTACTTATTAGAGAAAGAAATGAGCCTGTGAGACAAATATAACTACAGATTTAAGTTCGGCGCAGAACCTCAACATTTTTTTCTGTAATAAATATTATATAGCAATGTTGCAACTTGTTTCTGTCTTCATACCCAGAATGCCAGAGATTCCTCAGTGGATCAGGGTTGCTACCTGAGAGGCCTAAACACAAATACAGCAACAGTTCGATCCTTTCTTTAAAAGATATCCTCATGAGTTAGGGTCCCCAGATACAAGAATCATAAAGGCTTGCTACTTGTGAGGCCAAAAGTTTAATCCTTCATTTAAGAGATATCAGGAGATGTTGTAACTGGCCTCATGACTCAGGGTCCAAGCTACAAGATCCATAAAGGCTTACTACCTGTGAGGCCTGGCCACAGATACAACAACAGTTTAGAACTTTAGATCCTTAATTTAAGAAATATCAAGATGTGCTGCAACTTGTCCCTGCCTTGATATCCAACATGAGTTAGGGTACTCCAACTACAAGACCCACAAAGGCTTGCTACTTGTGAAGTTTGACTACAAATATGACAAAAGCTTTGCTATCAGCGTGAAACTTGCACAGATCCTTCTGTTAAAAATTTAAAAATGTTACAACTGGCCTCATGTGTCAGGGTCCAGACACAAGAACCATAAAGGCTTGCTACCTGTGAGGCCTTGCCACAGATACAACAGCAGTTCCGATCCGGCGTCGAACTTACACCTCATCACTTGCGGTTGCGACAAATAACAAGGCGCCAGTGGAGGCTGTGGATTTACCAGATATACAAATAGTCAGAATTGTTTATTGAAATTACGATTAAGGTCTGCGCCCTAGACCGCATTTCTGCTTAACATCAGGCAGAATGAAATCAAACGCAAACTCTTATTATTGTCACGCAATAGGCGCGCACTTTAACTGCGGCGGCAAAGCCCGAATTATATATAACAAGACTGATTGGAAATGGATAGCATTCAGTGCGATGCTAAGTCTATGCTATGTCTACACCTTGTAAGTGGACGTCTTACGCTGCGCTTGTCGGTACATGGTCTCCATTTGCCAACTTTTCAACCTCATTGGGTATTACCAAAGGGTTTTAACAGAGCTAGTAAACAAACTATGCAAAAAGTATTCGGATGTATAAATATGAAGTTCTCATGAATATAATGATGCCCATTCATGCATGTCGAGTTTCAAGTGTCAACTTGCCATATAGAGTTTTACAAGTTTTATTTTACAACCAGAACATAAATTGTTTATTAATCATTAAATTGCTGCGAGTATGATTATACCAGCGAAAAAATATGGTATGCCCTAAAATGGTTGCTCTATATTCAATGTTGTAATAACAAACTACCTATAGTTTGTAATAAAAATTGGTCTCGCTCTCTCAGCTATAGAAAAAGCGAGATAACAGACTATCATCATTAGGTAAGTAAGGGAAAACTTTTGAAAACTCACGCCACTACGACCAAATGTCGAGTGTCGCAAATTGTGTCGCGAAGTGACCTTTACCCCTTTGTTAATTAGTTACCCCTTGCTTCCTGTATACGGGTTTTATCTGATAAACTTCTACATAATAGCAGAATGGTCGAGATTTTTATTTTACACTATTTTCTAGATAGATCAATGAGTCGACTCATAAAGAAATTAGTGCGAAATAAAAATTTCGACCACATTTTTTGGAGAAATGGTCAAATAAACAACTTCAATCACATCACAAAAAAAGCCATATCAAAATCAATCTACATATATTGAAAGATGTGATGCAGACAGAAATATACAAATATATGTATAGTCATACATTTACATACACGATACAATTATGACATCATCTTTGGAGTGGACGGTTAAAACACAGACAAACATTTCAAATAAATACACGATAGCTGTCACAATACAAGATTTTAATTTGCCCCAACTCTTAATTAAACATTTTGAGCTTCAACACAATCGAAATATGTCCAGTTTTTTCGGATGATTGATGAGTGTCGACAGCCGATCAGTCTACCCTACAAAGCTACAAACTAATGGCAGGACGCGACAAAAACCCAGAGTAAAAACTGTTGATGCCCTAATTACATTATTCCAGTACGCGTCCTGACGTTCGGCTACGCTTTTTCTCCTGCTCGCGCCAGTTACTGGCGCCACTAGAGCAGAAAGTGGATCACTCTGAAGATACAGTAAACCTCTCTAGAATACAATGATGCAGTTTCAAGACCTTTAAGAAGTTTGTACTAAAGAAACGGCCAAGCCACATCAATATTAACTAAGATGGCAAGTAAGGACTTGTAGAGTTAAGTCTTGTAGAGTTAGAAGCTTGGCTCTACATGAGATCTGAAAACGTTTTTATAGTGAAAACTGTAGTCTCGTCTTGGCCCCATTTTACGTGAAAATGTTTTTTGTGGGTTTGCCTATTCATGAAAAAGTATATTAAGTTTTTGGTGGCTCTAGCCGCCAAATTAGGTGTTGGAAACCCGTGTTTTGGAAACTATTTCCTACAGGTCGCGGCATAAAAGTTTAGCGCTGAGCGAAGTGTGGAGGGGATGGCTGCGCAAGGTTTAGTATGGCGGTCACCATGCGCAGCCATCCTCTCCACAGTACTCTCAGCGCTACACTTAGGTGCCACTACTTGTACTTAGGGAACACTATTAGGTTGTGTACATATTTAGGTAGAATACAATATTCCCAGAGTTAGCCCAAAGTGACTGGAATCCATTTGAGTGTACATTTTTTTTTAGAGAGCAGTTTTAATTACTACTTTTCCCTCTCTTTGTAAACTTGCTTGCTGCTGACAAAAATCAGAACACTCTTAAAAATAAAGATACAATTAATAGTTTGCTATTTTTATTTGCGTTCGTGAGTTATCATTTTTATCAACCATTTTTGTTTTTTTTTTTTGTGCGAAGTTATAAGTTTATGACTTACTCAGACGCGTCTCCCCTTCGACGTGTGGTCTTCCATTCTCAAACTCAAACTTATACGTTCCAGTAAAATGACTGCGTTACTGGAATGATGGACTGGATGATACTATATACAGTGCACATTCCAGTACTAAAAGCCAATTCAAATAGCAAAGATCAAGCGTTGTTATTTTCCGGATAAGGATCTTAGTATTTAATTACAACGTAGTTTTTACAATCAACCACCTTTGAAACTATTTGAAAAATGCACACAGTACAAATACAATGCTGGTATGGCTTATTGGAATACTGTAAGCCAGCCTGAATGCGGCATGCATGCCATTAGATTATAATGATGGTTCTTCAGGATAAGGCCATTTATTAGCAAACTAGACGACCCGCCCCGGCTTCGCACAGGTGTATTATACATATAAACCTTCCTCTTGAATCACTCTATCCATTAAAAAAAACCGCATCAAAATCCGTTGCGTAGTTTTAAAGATTTAAGCATACAGACAAACAGACAAAAATAGCGACTTTATTTTATACTATGTAAGGATAGATTCGGAGCATTTACAAGATCCTCAATTCACCAAATTCACAACTCATCACCAGTTTCTCAAAATAGCAGATTCGTAACTAACTACATGTTATACAATGACAGAAAATACGTATAATAATGATGCATCATAATTTTGCATCTTTAACAGAGAATAAGATCGGAAAATAAGAATATGCTGCCAGCATGCTGGGCACGCTGCCAACTGGTAGTGGGCTTGACCATTTGGATTATCTTTAGACCTTCAAGGGTCTGTGGATGATCCAGTTGCTTTTTATGTAATAGTAGTATGGCTTTAGTTTAAGTAAGTAGTATTATAAGATCGGATAACTTTTATTATAATTATGTAACTGACAGTCAGACTATTTAGTTTAGTTAATTTATCATTAGATCTTAGTGAACTTCACATCAAGATTTAAATATTTCGTGTCAATATCACAAATTAAACTTCTGAAATGAAATTTAATATTCTTGAAGCCGCAGAAAATGAGCGTTGACAAAATTGTCACTTTATACCACGGGACCCTAAATCCTTTCATTTCAATCGTCAAGTCATAAGCGACAGCGTTGAGATGATAAAGATGTCCGTCCCATAGCCGCTGAGAACTATGGTCGCGACGACCTTTGATGAATATAATTAACGAATAGGTTTTTTTTTAAATATTACTCTATTCTAGTAGTTTTCAAAAGATAATAATAATTCGTGTTGAAAATCACTATCACTGCATAGTATAAAACAAAGTCGCTTCCCGCTGTCTGTCCCCATGTATGCTTATATCTTAAAAACTACGCAACGGAATTTGATCCGAAATTGTTTTTGTTAGTTAATTCCGCTTTCACGCAGCAACGGAGCAACGGATTGATTGATTTTTGACATTGACATAGTTTGAAACTCGGAAAGTGACATAGGGTACTAATTAACCCGAAAAATAAAGGTTTCTATGGGATAGCACATAAATTAAAATATGACGAGGGCGAAGCCGCAGGCAATAACTAGTTTTCTATAACGCCAAGAATACCTGAACTAGAAAGACTACATACCAATAAACAATATGTGTCCAGGAGCTCAATTTTTGGACCGATAGATACGAATCGCATACTTACTACATAACATGATTCGCTACGCTATTCGCACTAACATAGATGTTCAATGCTCGCTCCTGCTTTTACTCGGACTATGACCATTAACGCATACGTCCCGTCCCGGTGTCATACAAAAAACGCGTTTCACTCATATCTTAACCCTGACACCGTGGCAAGTGTAAAAAGCTCGTTAATCTAACTACGAGCCTCTAATTGTGTACGCATATCAAGTTCCAATTAGAACCTGCGATATAATGACACAGCCTTTACATTATAAGTAGAGATGAGCGTTTAGCCCGTCCGGCAGTCCGGCAGATACTTATAGCCTTACCACAAAAGATTTAAACACACTTTAAACACTGTTTAACCGCGCAATTAGTACTGTTAAACATTGTCTAAAGCGTGCGTAAAATGTTTGTGGTAAGACGGCAATAATCGTGCACCAAAGGCCTAAGTATGTAGTAGCGCTCATAGCGTAGTTTGAGTAGGTGTTCGTTAGCGAGTCTTCGGAAGAGTGACCGCGGGGGGCATTTACAATTGAGCGCTACCGTGGATATGATGACACGTTAAATTGTAGGTCTCGGTTGTTTTAACTGTTTAGCCATGTCAGAGGCCTTCAGGCGGCTTAAAAACTCTGACACTAGCCACCCGGCCTCACTTACTTCTTTTGCTATGATGTTTTTTATGTATTTCGTTGATTCCGTACTCGTTTTCGCTATCAATAAATATTTTTTGCCAAAAATGGCAAAACCGACTTCCACCGTGTACAGAATTCGAATAGTTGTATAAAAATGTACGAGTATACCTATAGAGCCACACGGAAGATTTGTAGGTTTCGTTTACGAATAAACGCAAACGAAATTAATTTATTTAACTAATCTAATCCATAGAATACGCTTTTAATACTGAAGTACATGGTATAACTTAACATCAGTGAAATTATCAGTGTTATAGACAGTGCAAAGATTTATTAAACGTAGAAGATAAATTCAATACTGCGCTTTAAAATAGAGCAATTTATTTATATTTTCATACTGGTATGTAACATAGAATGCCAAAAATTTCATCATCATTGACAGCTTAGTTCGGCCCACTGCAGTGCACAAGCTTTCTCCCTCTAACCTATATTCTTCTCTCTTGCGCCTGTTATAGAAAAACTTTTGGATATTGTCGCGCCAACTATGTATTGCTCTTAAAGAGTTACGTTTGCTGAAAATATGCTGACAAACAAACCGATAGTAACCGGCAAAACTGACCAGGTGCATCTCTAATCATAACAGGTATGATCGCAAATTATTACATGAGACAGCGAGACGAGGATTTACACACGAGGGACAAGGACGCCAATATTTGTTATCATGGCAGCGATCATATTATTTATTTTATAGATGTATAAAAGTTATATCAGACACTGAGTTGATCACGATCATTGCATTAGTTAAAAAAAAAAATTGCATCGACTGTTCAAATAAGAAAGTTGGGATGTCTGTATTTGTATTTATGATTATCGCTTTAATTTTTGTAATACTTATTTCGTAGTCTAACCCTGACCGAATACCTACTAAAACTGTCTTTAATAAGTAACGAAAACCACCTGAAAAAATCGTGGAGGCAAAAAATTAATTGGTTTTATCGAAGGTAGGTATGATGGCTTAGAATAGAACATCAGTAAACGTTTCATCGAAGTATCGTCGCTGTAGCAGCCATAGGACGTCCACTGCTAGACATAGTCCTCCCTTGTAAATCTGCAGTAAGACCGGTCGGAAGCGGTTTGCATCCAGCGCGATCCCGCGACCCTAAGAGATCGCCAGTCCACCTTACGTACAAATGTTTATTTATTTCAAACCCTCAAAGTGGTTTTCTTCCACGACTGATTTCAAAATATTCATTTTTGACTTTCAGACATAAAATTACTTATAAATGCTTTAAATACTGCATTTTCGAGTGGAAAAACAATGAAACATTACCAGCTAATGAAGGCATTAAGGTAATGAATTAATCTTATCCACTCCGTATCAATTTAATTGCCCGTGACACTACATACTCGTATTATGGTATAATGAGAGATATTATCTTAATGCAGGACTGGGGAGTTAGTGGTGATGGTTACTGAATAATTTTTGAATTAAACATGGATTGAGTAAGGGCCCGTGCTCTGGGCATAATTTGTAGTGTCTATGCAATAGGTATTCCGTCTACAAACGATTGGAACGCTCCTCAGAGTTCGGTACACAACAGTCGCAGGGGCGCGCCCTAGTGACAAACGAACGTGGTTTGTTATCAGTAAGTGTGCGATTTACCTACCAGGCGGGTAGCCCTAGTGCGTGTTAGGTACTGCGTGGCCACGTGGGATTGTAGGTATTTATTTCAAGGACACCATACCATACATTTTACATAGAAACCATTACCGTGCTTTGGGGCTCTATTTTTGAACTTACCCGTATGTGTGCCCGTTCCGGTAACTGACAGCCTGGAACTATTGGGCGTTACATTATCATCGACTCTTAACTTTGGCTCTTATATAGAGTCAAAAGCCCAATTAGCCCCAAAAAAACTTGGTGTTCTCTCTAAGGTGAGACGGTATTTCACACCTGAGCAACTGCTTAGTCTTTTTAGAGAGATATAAAGTCAGGTCTTGCATGGAATACTGCTCTCACCTTTGAGATGGCTCTGCCAAATACCAGCTGGAGGCTCTAGAGTCGTATGAAAGGCGAGCCAGGAGGCTGATAGGCAGCGAAACCTTGACTAAGTCGAAGCTGCAAAGTCTCGAGCATCATCGTAGGGTGGTGTATCTATCAGCCTTCTATCAGATACACTTCGGTGCGCCCAGGAATTGTACAAGCTGGTCCCACCCGCCCCTTTCTTCTATCGTACGGCTAGACAGGCGCGACCAAAGCGCCACCCTTTTATGGAGGGCATCCCGTGCGTTAGAAACAAGCGTTTCGAGTCCACATTCCTCATACGAACCGCCAGAATGTGGAACGCTTTGCGCGAGTGTGTCTTCCCGCTGAAGCATAATGTAGGTGTCTTCAAATCCCGAGTAAATAGGTATATTCTAGGTAAGCGTGTTAGACCGCACATCTGCTTAACATCAGGCAGTGTGTAGTCAAACGCAAACATATATGAAATAAATAAAAATTATAACGTCACCGACCGAGACCGAGTTAAAGTACTTTTAATATTAAATTTACGGGTCAATGGCCTGAAGTGAATGATTTGTTTTCTTTTATTTTTATTTCTTAAAGCAGGAGCAAACATTGAAGATTGAATTGAAGACTGTTAGTGTGAACTATCGGTATCTGTTACTATCGGTTTAAAACTTACTAATATTAACTATACAGGGGTGTTCCTAATCAATTAGCATCTATTTAGGGGCTTAAACTGGATATCAAAACTAACCACTTTTGATCTGCGACTTTTGTCAAAACTAAAAAAAAATGATATACCATAGAAAAATATCGTACACACGCGACAAAATGTATGGAAAAGCTGTTTTTTTTAGATTTGACATAAGTCGCAGAACAAAAGTTGTTAGTTTTGATGTACAGAATAAGCCCTAAAAGGATGCTAATTGATTAAGAATAACCCTGTATTTATACGAACATACTTATAACTACACTCACAAGGTGGACGGATGATCTTATTAAGACCGCAGCATCGCGCTGAATCCAAGTCGCTTCTAACCGGTCTTATTGGAAATCCCTATCTCTATGCAGCAGTGGATATCTTATGGCTGAAACTATCAAACTAATAGCCATAAGTTCATTCGTTCGTATAAATACTAATAACTTATACAAACAGTGTTTCATTCCACGTCCAGGCTACCAAGTTCACACATCGCATTACTCCTAAGGCCCTATTCGTGGTGAGCCGATCAGATTAGCCCCGTGACCGGTTCTTCGAAAACATCCCGTGGTAAAAATAACAAAAAGAAACGCTAATAACAACAAATAACGAAGCGTCCGAATCGGTAGGGACGGGGTGAGTCGATAGCGGGGTGTATCGATTTATCGATAACTTTGTGGAATAAAAATTCAAAAAAGATTCACTCATGGCTTTTGAAATACATACACGACATAAAACATAACAGGTTTAGGGATTTTTTTAATGTTAGGGGTTGTGTTTGACTGTTTGCACTGTTTCTGAAGTGGTCAAGGATCAAGCACGCTTAGCTAGACGTATAGATTTTATGCTTCATGTTTTTATAATCAACAATAAAACTGCATAAATAACATTCTATAAATGAATGTAAACAAAGACTAATTAATTACTTGTATTAGTTTCATGTCTTTGATTGCCGGCACATGCTTTGAATGCACAAATGCCCTTTATTGTACGGAAATTATCGATTCACTACAATTATGTAGTTCATTGTTGTTAATAGATATCGATAAAGTAATTACCATACAATAACAGTAAATACCTGTTATACAACACAAATCGTCATACCTGGGAAAAAAATACTAAAGCTAGTTCCAGATTCTAGATTTTATTAACAAGTCTTTTACTGTGAAGCAACTGGTTTGCTTGTCTTTGGACATAGATTAATTAAAAGTTACATCTTTGGATCTTGTCCAGTGACTCGCACGCGTGTTAGTACAAGCAGCCAGCAGAAGCCTAGTTTTCTCCGTGTCAGTACAAGATAATGAAAAATTACGATCGATCATGCACGATCCATCCGGTTATCGTGGCTAGTTTCTCACGTGCATTGGATTGTGTCAATCACTATCTTTTATATGACAGGATTAACGATATGCACCTGCCTATGGTTTATTTTTAGTATTACGCAGTGTACGCACTCGCAGAGCATACTGATGTTGCTCGTCATCTTATGAATTTGAAATGTGAATTTATTTTGCGAAACAAATGTAATTTTAAATACTTTTTGTTGTGTTTGAAGATAATATGTCAAGATATAAGATGAAAAAATATAATCAAACCTGAAATATTGCATATTACCGCGTGTACAATAGAAATATATACATTCTTTAGAAATGCAATCAAAAAATGCGTTATGTAGCTATATTTCAGTATTCTATTAAGACTAATTAAGCGTTTTTGTAATCGCCTAACAAGCTAAATAAAAAAGCAACAGTTGTTTTACAATACAACTCAAAAAACTCTAAGCATTACTTTAAATCACAGCTCATTATTACCATTATCTCTCAAACATTTAATCACCAGAGAAATTCCAAAAGTATTCAAATAAAATTAAAAACTAATGATCCACACAAATCGATTCAAGGCGCCGTAAACATTACATTAATTTAATTATATGTGAATAACATTAGCCACGCATATGAAAGCTAAAAATTAAAAAAGCTAATAGATTAAATAGTCATTTCATAAAATTTTAATACACGCCAAACACGACGAATTGATTTAAATTTATCGATTAAAACGTCAACTCTTCAATTTACAACGTCGATAAGTGCCGATTTGTTTGCGGTGAAGCCCATCACTATTATAGAGGTGGGGCGAGATGAAATTACTTATACGAAATATCGTAACGATAGTGACAGATGATTATAAGCTGGCGATAAAACACACATAATTCTGGACTAATGGCTGTGAGTCGAGACCGGGCATTAGGCTGCGATAATTTCCCAGGAAATACGTTTCACATCACTATGGAACTGAGTCCGGGCAAGTTTTGTCGATAAATCGATCGGGTTTGAGATTTTTGAAAACGATTATGGTAAAAGTGGCAATGGTAGAATGGGTGTGTGGTTGGTGTCGTTATCCTCTTCACTGTTTTAAAATAAAGAATAGAAGATTTTAGTTAGCCCCCTTACTTGCAAGAGAAAAGAATTTGATATGACTGTACGCTCAAACTTTGTCAAATTCTGAATGTTGATGACAAATAAAGTGTTTTTTTTTTTTCAGAGATACATTAAGGATCTTCATTATTATTTTATGAACAACTACTAAGGGACCAACTGCAAAATTGCGAAATAAAAATTAGCTCATCGACATTGACTCTGAGTGGTTGTCTTTGAACAAAATGAATGGAGCAGCTTGTTATTTTCATGATTTCGTAATAGGTCCCGTATTAAAAAAAAAAGGCCAAGTGCGAGTTGGACTCGCGCACGAATGGTTCCGTACTATGTTGGAGCCCCCTTAGCCCCATCTCTCTTGCCGTTATTAATAGCGAGCAAAAACTCCTAAAAATCACGATTGTTGTATGAGAGCCCCCCTTAAATATTTATTTTATTCTGTTTGTAGTATTTGTTGTAATAGCGGCATCAGAAATGCATCATCTATAAAAATTTCAGCTGTCTAGCTATCACGGTTCTTGAGATACAGGCTGGTGAGTTCGTGACAGACAGACAGACGGACAGCGGAGTGTTAGTAGTAGGGTCCCGTTTTTACCCTTTGTGTACGGAACCCTAAAAAATGATGATCATATGCACCTCTGAAAGTCCCATAACGTTGCAAAGTACTACCAAATGTTAGATAATACCTACTATAATTTCCTAGAAAAGTTAGAGGAACTTTTATCCAAACCTTTTACCGCCTTACCACAAAAGATTTAAACACGCTTTAAACACTGTTTTGCGTGCAAATTGTACTGTTAAACATTGTCTAAAGCGTGCGTAAAACTTTTGTGGTAAGACGGATACACGTTATCTTGGTCACTTTAAAAGCCCGATTACAGAGGCGCCAGCGTAAATTTAATAGCAACGTAAAAAGCGTTCTCTCTATCGAATGCCTAAAGTGAAAAAGAAACAGAACTATGCTATTTAGCTAATATAATTACGATGGCGCCTCTGTAATCGGGCTTATTGTGAGAAACCTGACAAAGATTATAAAATATCAAATGTCCATACGGCTCAAAATACTAAAACTAATTTGGATCTTATCCCGTGTGAAATTAAATCGATAAAATTTAACGGCCTTAAGCTAAACACTTACCAAAAACGGGACTTAGATCGGACTTAACCGATAATTTCCCCGAGTAAGGTTCACCGGACTTTTCCTGGAACAAACAGATACAGATTTTAGATAATTCTAATCGGATTATGATTTTTTTGGCCAAACGGGCACAACCGTTTTCAATCATTGCAATCCACGTACAATATTCGAAAAGGTAAAAGTTTACACGTAAATTGAAACTACAATACTTTCCGTATGGTTCGATGCATTTTTGTACAGCGCCCCTGGCGGAAACGGGGAAGAACTAACAAAAAATATATAGAGCCACACGAAAACGCGTAAGTTTAAGCTATGCAAAACCTGTATTAAAGGCTAAGTTTGCTCGAATCGATGTATGTATGTGTACCATGTTATGGTTACTGTTGATTTTTCAAATACGGAACCATAAAAAGCACTGAAGAGATTTCGATAACATTTATATGTGACCACTTCCGAAGCATGATCTATTAAATAAAAAAAATCATAAAAATGGGTTCGTATCATAACTGGCGGAGTACACGAGTAACATACATAAAAAACATACAGAGGAATTAAGAACCTCCTTTTTAGAAGTATGTTACAGTTATCGAATAATAAAACAAAATTTTAAATAAATCATGCAAAATCCACTCTAGTTTTCTTCTTCTATAAAGTAATCACTATACTACACTACTATTACAAATATTTACAATTATGTAATAATTGTATATAATAATTTTAAAAACAAAAAAAAACAATGCGTGCGCCATTCATCTTTAAAAATTACACAGTAGATACGAGTACATACTACATTTTTGTAGATTGTATTCTAATGATATTTGAAATAATTAAAACTTCCCTTTGACTTTTTGATAGAGACTGATGAATATATTAATAAATTAGGTACATCTAAATCAAACCTAGATTAAATTATCAAAAGAAAAAACCTATATTCTTAGTTAACAAGTTAACCGAACTATGAAAGATTTCAGCTTTAATAGACATAAGTGGAGTAATACCTACTCTAAACCGGACATACGCCGTAACGTCTTGGCTCAACACCTTAGCAATAAACAGAGGGTGTATTCTAATATCATTCGATATTGAAAAATATCTAAAACCTAGCTGACCCGGCGAGCTTCGTTTCAAGCGAACCTTAATAAATTATAGCCTGTGTTATTTTGATGTATGAGCATTATTATTGCAAAGTTTCATCTCAATCCGTGCAGTAGTTTTTTACGCTAAAGAGTAACAACCATCGATACATACTCACAAACTTTCACGTTTATAATATTAAGTAGGATATTAACTACGGGAAGTAATATAATAAGTACTCGTATTCAAGAATAAAAAAATCAGCAGTGCACAGGCATTGAGATGACGCACTCTACTCCCTAATTTTTTTATTGCTGTCTAAACTACAAATAAGCAAAAACAACAAAATTCAATCTTTCACGAACCGAACAAACATGCATTCTAAAACTAACTACACAAACAAATAATAAGAAACAAACTTGTAGAATCTAAATAAGATGACAATTTTTTAATTGATCGAACAAAAAATATTTGATTTCGATTTTTGATTACATTTCTCTGATTATTTTATTTTTGCTTGATTAAGTATCACAAACGAAACAATAACACAAATACCAATATAGATTTACCCGCGTTGACATTATTTATATAATCTCATAGGTAATTTTATATATGAGTAAAACAATTCGTATCGACTACTAACGAAAAATCACAGAGCAAATCAATCGATTCTAAAATAGAGCGCGACACCAGAATAGACCCCAAGCGTCTTCAACAGGAGGGGTCATAATTGGATGATTCCGAATCAGTTTACCCCACTCGGACGTATTTACCCCCAATCACGGGTAATTTCGGATTGATTGGGGAAATCAGCCCCGAAATTACCCCAAAAATGTTTTGCTTGAAATTACGTATTTTGGGCGGATAAAAGCGCATGGTTCGTAGGTATTTGTTGGGGTATTTCATTGCGGCCCGGTATTTGGTTTAAATATTTTACGCTTTGACTGGTAGGTATGTAGATAGAACTATGCTTTGATATTAAAGTTTCTAATTGATTTTTTACAGGACTCTAGATAGAACTCTGCTGCATAGACTAGATGCAAATACTATTCTACATTGAACGAAATTTCTCGTTTAGTTAGTGGCATGGATGAAACTATTGATTTGATGTTTTGTATTTGTAGTCTACCTACGTGTTTACTTTTCTGTTTTTTAACTGCTATCAATCTTATTTTGGGTTCCGTACCCAAAGGGTAAAAACGATCCTATTACTAAGACTTCGATGTCCGTCTGTCTGTCTGTCTGTCAACGGGCTGTATCTCATGAACCGTGATAGCTAGGCAGCTGTAATTTTCACAAATGGTGTATTTCTGTTGCCGCTATAACAACAAATACTAAAAATAGAATAAAATAAATATTTGAGGGGATTTCCCATACAACAAACGTTATTTTTAGGAGTTTTTTTACTCGCTATTAATAACGGCAGAGGAATGGGGCTCCCATACGGTACGGAACCCTTCGTGCGCGAGTCCGACCCGCACTTGGCCGATTTTTTGGTCTGGTTATGTTACTGTTGAAAATAGTATTACTTATCTCCTCATCACACGTGTAAGATGTCCCCAGATATTTATTTATTTTTATTATTTTACTATCCCAAATTCAATGATTACAATGATGCTTTTATTTGAGATGCATTGTGATGCATTTCCTTTTACATACAAAAATAATTTAATTTTTACGTACAACACAACACAACGTCGTCTCACAGAATCATCAAAGCGATAGAATGGTCAAACTAAAAGGGAAGTCATATTAGTTTATCCTCAAAAATCCAACAGGTCGTCCAACATAAGCCTCTGTTATCGGAGTTAAATATGCTAAGTGTGTCCAACAAGATGAAACGTACAAGTAATAGTCGCGGCTGACAGTCCGATAATACGTGCGCTAGGGCTGCCACACCACAGAAAAAATAGTTTAGAAAAATGTATTATTTGACATGAGAAGTTTTATTGTTTTTTGCAATAAAAAGCTATTTATTTTGTTTTTAATTATATTTACATTGTTTGACAAAGATGCGACAATCCATTTAAATTAAAAATCGTATTATGTATCTTGTAACAAGTAATATTTTTTGCCAATTAAAAAAAAAACATTATGTGAAAAATAAGTACTAAATCGAAGTTCTGGTGATTTTATATAGGAAATTGCGCAATCTAATCACAAACGGCCGATATCGTTTAAAGTACATAAAATGTACACTTGAATTAAGAAAAACCTTTTAAAAAAATCGGTTAGAAATTGAAACGCAAATGCGAATTTCAACTAAAGTAAATAAGTTTTTCTATTGCATCTTGAATTTGACTCTTATTCAATGGGGAAAAAAAAACTTCTAAATCTAAACAATCGTGAAAAAAAAAATGAGTCAAATAACTCTGGAAAAAAAAAGTCTCAAAAACATCGCAATCGCAAATAAAAAACACAATCACAGCAAAATAACTACTAACAAAAGACTATTCTGCAACTATAAGACAGTTTGTATGTCCAGACGTAAACAGAATAGACTAGTGTTTGACCGCTACCTCACCTGGTGATAAGCGATGAGGCGGTCGAAGCACGCCTGACTAGAGGATACCTGTGCGAAAGAAATCAGAGCTCAAGTTATGGGTTAAAAAGTATATAAAATATATATTTTCAGTCAATACTCATATAATAATAACGTTAAAACAGTTTTTAGTTTCATAAAAATATGTCACCAATTTAATTTAAAATACACAAATAACCACAAAATAAAATGAATCACGCACATGCCAAATATACAAAAGGTCAGTCTATTGACTTGAAACACACAGTAAAAATAGTACTATGTAATACAAAAATAAGTAATCAAAGTTCCTAAATATTTGATCAAAAGATACATTATGTCAAAAATTCCATGGATTACGTACAAAAAATGATACACATGTCTTTTATACAACTAGCTTTTCAGCGTAGCTGTGTGATTTTTTGGTTTTTGTGCTAGCCCTTGAACTACTATTTATTCGGGATAAATAGTAGCACGTAAAAAATCAAGTCGTTTCTTCCTTCCGTTGCTGCGTGAAAGAGTAACAAACAAAACAACAGACTTTCGGATTTTAATATTATTACGGATACACAAAATGAATTAGGTCACAAACTTAAGCAGGTACAAGCCCTGCGATCAAAATATTTTTGACTGTCAAAACGGAGGAGATGCACGATTGGACGCGTATATTTGTTTTTTTTGTGTGTTACCACACATAACTTTTTATAGTAGTGCGATTTCGATAATTCTTTTTTATTCGAAATTGGTCCCATTTAAATTTTATCGAAATCGGCTAGCGATTTTTGATAAATCATCAATAATATGATAAATGCTACATCGATCCGTGAAATATTGGCGAATTCTGTACACAGTTGAAGTCGGTCATGCCTTTTTTGCGAAAAATAATTATTTACGACAAAAATGAATCAAACAAATTGCTGCATGCGACAGCCCTACGGGCCACTTTAACCGGTCAATGGGGCGTACAGACAGGTCTTGCCCGCGGCCACCAATTACAGTGGCTGACCCTTCGCGGAAATACCTCGGTTATATCAATTACGGGGCATTGTTTTATGGAACTGACAACCCTGTTACTTTAGCGTTCGTAAGTTTATGTGTGAGGACTTATCGGAGTTGCACGAGTGAGAAATGCGGTAACGTAAAAACTTCAAAAAAAGTGTTTTTTTTATTGAAGACAGTGATCACATTGAGCAGGTTAGAAGGTACTAAAGATTTGAAAGACGCTTAAATTGTGCTTTAATACTCGTACGTATGATAATATAGGCAGAATCCAACTTTTTGTAATTATTTTTTTTTATTTATTTTTTACATTATTGCAGCAAATTAATTTGATTTCAAGAAAGTAATCATAAAATTATTCTGAAACTTATATAACAAAAAACACTGTAACATGACTTGTGAGCTCAGACCATAATTAACACTTAACAATATTATTATTTTTTAGTTTAGAATTTTTAGTTACCATTAAATATAAAACTGTACAATTCATATTGATGTAATTATTAGGAAGGCTATCCATCAAAATACAGAGGTTCTCACACCTAGTTTGATGGCCATGGCCATTTCATGTATTGTACTGAAAGAAATAAATTATTTTTCATTTCATTTAAAAAAAGAAACTTCTTCGCAGCCAAGCTGCACGAAACCCAGTCCTCGCGCAGCTGTTATGTGAGCTTCAATCAGGATTGGATTTTCCTCAGCTTGGAGCGGACATCACAACCGCCAAGCAGTTTAATTCGGGCTTTTCAACAAAATAGTCGTCATGCGACGGTGCTGCTAGTCCAGCAAGCAACCACGAAAAGCAACGAAAAGAACTCTTTTCTACGTGTGAAAAAGTGACAGATATGTATTTTACCATAACGCTGTCTCGTTCTGACACGTTGAAAGAAATATTACGTGGTGCGCATCCTAGCCCGCCTGGTCAGTGACGGAACGGTATTGACGGCATAATCTTGTACTTTTTACAGACTTCCAACAAGGAAGAGGTACTATGCTCGTCTGTATGTATTTTTTTGTGTATGTTCATCGATGATTTCGCCCATTGTGAACCGATTTAAAATTTCTTATTTAGTTTGAAAGTGTACACTTCCGAGGTGGTCCTATTTAAATTTTATCGAAATCGGCTGAGCTGTTTTGGATAAATCAACAATAATGTACATGGATGTCACATCGATTCGTGCAAATTATTCGAATTCTGTACACAGTGGAGGTCGGTGTTGCGATTTTTTGCGAAAAATATATCGACGAACCGGAGGACTCAATCCGACGCGTAAATATATATTTTTTACGCATAAGGGTATCCTTCGAAATTGGTCCCATTCAAATTTTATTGAAATCAGCTGAGCAATTTTTGATAAATCAACAATAATGTGAAAAATGCTACATCGATCCGTGCGAAATATCCGCGAATTCTGTACACGGGTGTAGTCGATCATGCTATTTTTTGCTAACTATTTTTTGCTAAAAATAATTATTGGCAGACGCGTTCCTAGCGCAGTCTTGGTATAGGTACAGAATTTACTCTGTCCAAAAAGTCTGCACTTAGGTACAATAAAATTCATAATAACACACTCGTGACCTGTTCTAATTATAGCTCAGCGAGCATTAACACTTTTTGTATGGTAATTTCAGTTTTTATCTCAGGTGACAACTTTTTATCCGTCTACTATTTTGCATAGATGTCACAACACTAGTAATAGACAGTAGACAGCAAAAACTTCGCCCCAGCTGTAGAAAAAAATATATTCATGAGTATTTTTTAATTGGAGCTTTTTTCTGAACTTTAGCTACCTTGTTCAAATTGTTAGTTGGCGTACCACGTTAGATAACTTGTCTATCTCTTCTGTGGTAAGTTTTAAAATAAAATATTTGATATTGCAAAAACACAATCTTTAATAAAAATTACTAGCACATTTGTCTTTGGACACCTCCTAAGATACATACAAATTACTTTACGTGAACATGGATAATTTCAATCTCAAAAATTGTGGTTTTAGAATTAGGGAATTATGATTAAAAAAATAGAACAATTCCGTCAGATAGATTATTATTTATCAAAAACTATTTAATACGTATTTTTTCTTTTGTCAATTAAATAAAAATTGATGAAGACATAGCCCGTTAAAGATCCGTGTGACGTCACATTTCACATAAATAATGTAGACTTCTGTCACAAAAGTGACGTCACGAGCCCCACCCCCAAAATTTGACAATAATAATGATCAAACAAATCTTTGTGAATTTAATAATATTTTTTTAGTCATCATGCATGCTTATTAAAGTATAGCGGTCAAAAATACTCGAAATACTATTCCTTTATTTGCCCTTTAGGTAGAACGTTGGAGAACGTTTTATTTCCAATAAAATTATAAAGGAAGTAGATAGTTAAGTACTACGCGACTACAATTTAAAATTTCAACGACAATTTAACCTGTCGATACTTATTATGTTCAGTAGAGACTTGCTATATCATCACTGTACTTTTATGTCCTAAAGCTCTTTTAGTTGGTTAATATACATTATACACTAGTTACCGAGGACAAATGGAGCGATGTCATTTTTCGTAATGATAACATTTTTTGCACAAAAAGCATTTACATCGTGGGAGCAACCTGCATACTAATTAGATAACATATGTGCATTCATCAACCCTAAACATGATGGTAAGCGGTAGAAATGGGACGGGACGACCAAAAAAATTGTGGATGAATTGTGTGAAAGATGATATGCGAGAGAAAGGAGTTGATGATGAGATGACGTATCATAAAGTGAAGTGGCGAAAAGAAACGTGCTGTGCCGACCACACAATCACGTGCATTCACCAATCAGTCCAAAATTAGTGTAGTGAAAATACAGGGTTATCCAGAACTGGTGTGCCGAGCCGAAAGGGGGTGATTAAGACCATCATTACGAACAACTTTTAATATGAAGTCAGCTCAAAATTCGCGAAAAAAAAATCGACAGTTTCATAGTATTTTTCTCGAATTTTGAGTTGGCTCCATAATAAAAGTTGTTCGTAATGATGGTCTTAATGACCCCCTTTCAGCTTAGTACAGGGTTAGCAAATAACTCTGTATAGTCCAGTCGCCCATCGCAGGTAAGCCTATATTCAACAGCGGACTATTAAAAAGAACTGTCGGACTGTATCTGTAACAATTTTGTCCTACTACACCTATCTAAACTCACCCTTACAGGACAAAAAAGCCAATTGCACTTTATTTCTCGTTCATTCGACATTCGTCTTTAACAATTCCTAGATGGCACGATAAGAGTAATTAAACGACTTTAAGGCTTCGTAATTGATGACTTGTGAATAACAGGAGCAGGTTCCATTGGACCGGAAGAAAAAGAAAAAAAATAACGACATAAGCAAAGAAGATATAATAATACTAACGATAGTAAAAAAAAATACGCTCCATCCCCTCTTTTAAGAATCTGTCATATATCTAGTGGTAGTATTGAAAATGTAGCTTTAAGATGTAGCGAGCAAATGGGTTCCTACCGCTATCATCAAAATCTGTTGAGCATTTTGAACACATTGAAATACACACAAAATACATTCATTCATTTATTCATTGTAACATACATTCGTGTACCGCATAGATGGCTAAATACATAATATTCTATAGTCGTACAAAAAAAACATCGACACATCCCCCCATATTAATTACAATTGACATACAGATGATACGTCAGCAATAAAGTACTTCGACCAAGCTATTTACATTCTTGATACTTTGGAGTTAACTGATCGTGTCGCGTTATCGCGTATGCAGATCTGCTTCTGTTGAATTAATGGAATAATGCGAGTATCAAGATCATTCACGCGTGATGTTTTGTACTGCGACATAATTACACTGAGTGACTGATATATATCAGATTCCAATGAAATACCTATTCTAATCGATGAATTAAATTGATTACATAAATTACATTTAACTATAATACAATTAATTCAAATTAAGGTTGATTGAAAGAGATCGAAATAACAGATAAAGCCGCCAGTTGTAGAACTATTTTTAAGCTATTTTAACAATAATTACCTACAGGGTTATTTTTACATATATTCATTACTAGCTTTTGCCCGCGGCTTCGGCCGCATGATATTTTGAGTTTTGTGCTATCCCATAGGAATCTTTTATTTATGGGAATGAAAAGTAGCCTATGTCGCTTTCCGCCTTTCCAACTAAGTCTATGCCAAAAATCAAGTCAATCCGTTGCTCCGTTGCTGCGTGAAAGAGGAACAAACTAAATACACTTTCCGATTTATAATATTTAAAAAGGATACATAAAATACAATAGTACATCGGAGAAAAATTGCCATCAATTAATCTACTCTTGATTCTTTGCGGGCATCGTGTCGTCTGACAGGCATATAAAAAATACAACGAGATAAATATTATTTGCTGATATTTCTTTAAAAAAATAGTTTATAAAAATCCATTAAAAATAATCATGAATGTGATAATTACATAAACTTTTCATAGCAATAACATTTCACGACTTACTTAGTAGTAACCACGCCGTTTCTTAAATCCACGAATCGTTTAATTAAATTTCTCATAAACAGTTTAACATCGAACGCTGTCACTTAACAGCTGCTTAGGCGGTTTCAGTATTTCCTAGTAACATTACACCTCCCCTAAAAGGCCACACACCCTACATTCTAGGAGAGAACTCAGAGACACTCCGCAATTAACCCAAGCGCCTAACAAGGCACCGCGCTTATTCAACAACAATTTTTTGCGAGCTTTTGAACAGTGTCTTACATAGATAGCGGGCAATTAAAAGCTTTTAAAGACACGCTTAATTACGCAATATGACACGTATATACCTATATAACTACCTAGATATACCGGTCCCGGTTGTTTTAACCGCTCAGCCAAGTCAGAGGCCTTCAGGCGGCCTAAAAACTCTGACACCAGGGCTAGCCACCCGGCCTATACGAACTTACTTTTACCTAGATATAGTCGAATTAGTATCTAAAAGTAACGGCGTAAGGTTTATAATTGACTGATGAAACTTTCTGTCAATACCTAGAACTACATAATAATATCTGAAATTACATATTTAAGTACATATTTTAGCTAGTGAATTTTTTTTCACGTCAAAAGGATCAAAATTGATTAGTCACGGTATAGTTTGGAAATTTAGCTGAATGCTTAATTTTGATTAGCACATGGTACAAGTACAGTTCTCGTCAAGTTACTAAAACGAAGATGGCGCGCCCTGCGCTATTGTAGTACAATGCAAACAGCGAAATCGTACGCAGTTGATACTGGGCGAGCAGTGAAAGAATCTGCTTCACCAACCACCACTGACACCTAAAAGTCGAACTTCTGCGCAGGTTTTACTTACGTAGCGCGACCTGTACTATTATTTTAATTTTATACCACATAAAGGGCTATCGTAATACTAAGGGTGGTCTAATTGATAATTTTAATGAACATTCATTAGCAAAGGTCGTCGCATATTTCTTTTGAACTAATTTGTCTCGTTTGAGTGACATTTCGGTGCGGTAAAAAGACGACTTTACAAATTAATAATCTAAAATGGCATGATAAAAACTTTTATGGGTTTGAATTAAATTTTATAATAAGTTAAGTAGCTATTTGTTTTTAATCGACTTTAGAAAGGGTGGTCTTCATTTGGAATCTTTTTTGTCTGTGTGTATTTTACGCCACACATAAACTTACGGACAAAAAATGCATCAGTTACGGAACCTATCGTGGCTCGGATGACACGTTAAAATGTAGGTTGTTTTAACCAATTAGCCATGTCAGAGGCCTTCAGGCGGCTTAAAAACTCTGACACCAGGGCTACCACCCGGCCTATACGAACTTAGTTACGGAACTGCTTAAAAAAGTTTATTTTCTTCTTACTAATAATCCTAAGCTGTTTATAGGCATGTTTGAATAAGAAAATTGATAAAAAAATATGTCTTATCTGATTATAAATCATATCAGATGGGTAGAGGACTAAAGGTTAATATTATAACATACCAGGTTCCACCATAGAGAAATAATTACCTATGTAATTAATTGTAATAGACTATAACATGGTTTCACATGTTTTTGCTTTGCGTAATCTTAGAACTGTGCTGAGCGAAGAACGAAGCTCTATTTTGTTTCTCGCTAAGAAAAAAATCCATGTAGGGTACGGGCACCAGTAGTCAGCCCCGCACCAGTAGTCAGCCTTTTCCAGCTAATAACCTATAGGAATAGCGTTCTATTGCAAATTAACCAATCAAGTCACTTTTAAAAACAGCTGTGCCTTCTCATTGGTCGGTTTGGAACATCACATTGACGCTGTGTGGCTGCAAGAAACAGTACATTGAGTCCATTTCGACGTCGTCGCTTGTCGTGACAAGTCGCGGCGTGCGCGCCAAAATTTTCTTAGTGGGAAGTGTCTGAGAAAAAGGTGAGTTATAGCGATTTATTATTAACTTTTATGTCATGTTTTATTAAAATACACTGTAATTACATTTTTCACATCAAAATCAAATAAGTAATAGAACAGTTTCTTTATAGTTATTTAAATAACGAGGTGGCTGACTACTGGGTATGCGTTTTTTGTACATTAACCAGTGGTCGGCCATCCCCGGCTGAGTACTAGATTTTATGCTTTATTTTAAGTCGGAGTCTTATTGGTATCATTTTAGAGTTAAAAATTCATCCTTTAATTTAGTATAACCATGTCATACATAATTTCATCAAAAAACCAGTAGTCGGCCGCCTAACTAGATACGTTCAAACTACGGCTGAGTACTGGTGCGGTTGGACCCAGTGTTCAGCCGTCAGTAACTTACGCTGCTTAATTTATTGATTTATTTAATTAGTACCTACCTACCAAGTAATTTTTTAGTTTATTGGCATTGTTTATTTGTTTCAGTTCCGTATGTCTCTTTCGAGGCCCATATTACAATACCCTGAAGACAAACTAACCCAAGCTTTGGACGCTATCAGAAATGGCATGCCAATTAGAGAAGCTAGTAGGAACTATGGGGTTCCTCGAGGCACAATTCAAGATAGACTTCATCTTCGAGTTCCTGAAGGTCCTAGAAAAATGGGACCCGACTCCATCCTCAACAAACTAGAAGAAGGGGAAATTGCAACGTGGCTGAAAGACATTGCAACTTGTGGTTTCGGAATGAAGCCTGACAATTTATTTAATACTGTCCAGGACATGATGATTGAAGACGGCAGGCCCAATCCGTTTGTAAATGGAAGACCAGGCAAGAAGTGGATGAATTCTTTTTTCAAACGTAACAATATGTTTTCAATGAGAACACCTGAAGCTATTTCAAAGGGAAGAGCAGTAATCACTGAAGAGAGTATTAGAAAGTGGTTTGAGAAACTCACAAATTACCTAACAAAAAATCAAGCACTCGACGTGTTAGAAGACCCAAAAAGAATTCTAAACGGTGACGAAACAAGCTTCATGCTTTGCCCAAAAACCGGAAAAGTGATAGCACCCCGAGGATATAAAAATGTATACCAAATAGTAAAGGGCAAAGAAAAGGAAGCAGTCACCGTTTTAGCATTTTTTTCCGCTATGGGCGATATTTTACCTCCCTGTGTAGTTTTCCCATACATCAGACCCCCCAAAGATGTTATAAATAGCATGCCTGATGGTTGGTTCCTCGGTAAATCAGACACTGGTTGGATGAAGGCAGACATTTTCTACGATTATATATCTAAATGCCTATCCAAGTGGATAGATGAAAACAAAGTGAAAAAACCGGTGCTTGTTTTTGTCGACGGCCACAAAACTCACATGACAATGAATCTCAGTAAATACTGTCACGACAATAACATCATTTTGTACGCACTGCCACCCAATACAACACATCTGATGCAACCGGCAGATGTTAGCGTTTTTAAACCACTAAAATCAGAATGGGCGAAAACTGTTCATGATTGGTGTTCACAGCCACAAAACGCTAACACTGTGTTGACAAAATCTTCATTCTGTCCATTGTTAGGAAAAGTACTATGCAAAGAATCTCTGAAAGAAGCCATCAAAAATGGATTCCGTAAGTGTGGCCTTTTTCCATTTGATCCAAGTGCAGTAGATTATTCAAAATGCGTGCAAAATATTTTAGAGAAAAAGAATGCATCTGTCAGCAAGATAACTTCACCAACTAACCTCGAGAAAGGAGATTTTGACATTGCGTCAAAAGTTTTAAAGCATTTGGGCAACGATTTGACCGCAAGAGGTGTTGATGTGAATGTTGTACTCGAAATTGTTGAAAATGCCAAACTCATTGAAGGATTAAATAATACAGTAAGCAGTAATATCACAGAGAGAAGAGTTGAGGATAATGAACAAAGCGTAATAGTTGAGGAAAGAACAGAACCTGGATTCACAGTTACGAATGCCAGTCTTATTATCAGAGAAACTGAAAAAAATGGAGCCAAAGAAGAATTATCCGTAATTAGAACTGAAGAAGAAAATAAATACCAAAAAGAGATTGAAATAGAAAGTTATAGAACTAGGAAAGACAATAAAGAAGATGATAAAAGTAAGTCAAATACATCACAATCCGAAATACTAGATACTGATACTAGTAATTTAAATAATCTGGCACTTGGCGAACTCACTTTTCTTAATAACAATTTATTGGACGATGATATTCATGTGAGTACATTCGAAGTCAATGACAATTCAATATTAGTACTACCCATCGGGGACAACTCTCCGATCTCAAGAAGTGAGCCGACGTGTCATCAAAAACCTAAGACTGATTTTGTGATACAAATTCAGTCGCCGAAAGTATCACCTTTTGTTCGAAAGCATCTCATTATACCGTCACCAATAAAGAAAACTGCAACTCCTAGAGTAATGAACAGAATTGGAGCAATATCTTCTGAAGAATGGAGACAATTTGAAGTTTTGAAAGAGGAAGAGAAACAAAAAAAGAAAGATGCAGTTGAAGAAAGAAAGTTACAGAGACAAAAGAATAAAGAAGAAAAGCAGAAACAAAAAAATGAAAACAAGAAAAAAAAAGCTGCTAATTCTACCAAGCGTAAAGTGAAAGGACTTACTACAAAGAAGAAAGATGATGATTCTGACCCAGAATTCATTGTAAAAAGCACAAAGAAAAGAAAATTAAATGAAATGAATGATAAAACAGAACAGACTAACTGTGATTTAGTGGAAGTTAAACCAAATAAGATTAAAATCCTCAGTGATATACTTATAACACCTGGAACTCCTGCGAAAGAAACTAATAAAGAAAATACACTTCTGAAAAAAATAGTTAATCGTAGAGAAACCTTTAGAAATGAAGAAGAACTTGAGAATTTTTTAAATAGTAATTTTGATGATGAATAAGTTAATTTAGTTTCTTGTGATATTAGAGTACCTAACTAAGGTCCTATTATTTAATTAAGTTCATTAAGTTCCTAGATAATTAAGCTTAAAACTATTGATCTCATGAGAGGCTGACTACTGGTAGCAATATGGCCGAGTACTGGGTTGTGACGGCTGAGTACTGGGGAAATGTGCCTTATTTTGATAAACACTTTATTTTCAATACTTATTATAGAACAATATGATATCTGGTAATTTCATAACAAAGTTTAATAAATGATTAAGTGAATGAGTACAAAAGGTTTTTGATTACTATTTTTAATAATTTTCTATACATATTTAAACTTGCGCTTTCCACTAAAAGGCTGACTACTGGTGCCCGTACCCTAATGAGCTCACGGACTTAAAGCTTCGTCCAGCTCCACTCCGTTTCAATGGAATCCGGACCTAACCGCCAAATTGGCGCCAAAAAAATAACGAATCCTACGCAAATGCAATACTTATCACGTACATAACTAAAAGCACATTTTCACACGAAACCAATATAACCAGCTATTATTGAGCATTTTACCAAACTAATCTTAGTAAATCTCAATATCGTAATCCCGGACAACATTGATCGATGCCATAACAAATACCGTCCTTATCGCGCTATACCTAAACTGTAAATCCATTTCACAGTGATAACGCGGAGTAGGATATCTTACAGAGAAATAACTCTTTATAGAGACGTCTCGTCGCATCGCGTTAACGGGTCCAACAAATGTTAATTAACGTAGAATTCACTTATTATTAATACACACCCGCTAAGTATTTAAATATGACATAAATACGTGTGTCCGATTTGTAGGAACTAGAACATAATTATTATTACATTCTTAATCAATTATTGTAAATTAAGAATACATACTCATAATATTCATAATCAGTAGTCGTATTTAGTGCTAATACTATTTTGTAAAAACGCGCAATAAAAATTATATTATATTAGTCACATAGTTCCGCGTTTGACCACATCCTACCTAATGTCAAGCAGCCAGACTTAGATGTCGAACGCTTGCCTAGAAGATACCTGGTAAGTCTAGTATTAAAGACGCATATACATACTAAATAAATAAATAAATATTTGGGACATCTTACACACGGCCTCTGACCCCAAACTAAGCAAAGCTTGTGAAATGGCTGTCAGAGACTGATAAACTACTTATATATTTTTAAATACATACTTATATAGATGGTAACTAAACTACACCCAGACAGAGAGCAAACACCCATGTTCATCACATAAATATTTGCCCTGGGTGGAGATCGAACCCACGCCTCTTCGACCCAGTAGTTAGGGTCACTAACCACTGAGCCACCGAGGCAGTCAAATACAGTCAATACTACATTATAATTTCATAAAATGCACAAAAAATAAACCACTCAATAAGTAACGATTATTATTTTACGCCGCAAGTCTTTGTGCCTCTAGAATTATTGTAAACTACGGACCTGTTTCTCTGAACATTTTCTGCTCGGTCGTAAGTGATAACTCGTTATCTTTGCCGTCATAACGTTGTTTCAGTTATAAAATATCGTGTTGAGTCCAGCTAAGGTAAATCGGCGGCACGTGCGTACAGTCCATAAATGTATTTCTTTACTACTTTACTATTTCAGAGTTGTTTAAACAGTTAAGCCACGTCCGAGGCCTTCAGGCAATTTAAAAATTTTGACACCAGCTAGCTTAGCATACAAGACGACGACTAGAGTTTATCGACGTGAGCAAAGGTGACAGATATTTGCTTCATCATAACTCTGTCACTTTCTGACACGTCGATAGAATTATTTTATGGTCCGTATGCTTTTTTTTAGTATGCTTTGTTTTAGCCTTTTTGATAGTCTTTGATAGTCACTGCAGAACATAGACCTACCCAAGAAGGGTGATTGGGCCATATACACTACGCTGGCCCAGTGCGGGTTTGTGGATACGAATTTACTACCTACTTCAGAGTAGTTTCAAATATTTAGGCGCGTCAGGGACCTTCAGGCGACTTACATATGAACTTACGCACTACTTCAGAATAGTTTTATGTCTGTGTTGTATTAGGCTTTAAACCACTGCTGAATGTAGACCTCGAAGGAGGTTGGACCTTATCCGCCTCGCTGGCTCAGCTGCGGGCTGGGGGTCTTACGACGACATACCCCGTCGGCTTTCTACGGACGTATGCAGATTTTCTCACGATATTTTACTTAGCCTGTTGTGATAATTCATATCTACAGAAATGTATTGTAAACAACTCTTTGAATCAAGAACTGAGGTTTGAATTCAAGTCCTAGCTATTCTAGAGCGAGTCAACGGTGGCATAGTGTGGGAACCCCCACTATGCCACCGTTGATTTAAGTCTCTACTTTGTTGATAGATACACTTTTTTATGTCGTCTTTGTTAGGTCTTAAATGAAAAATCAATTGGAAAATAAACACATATCACAGCCACACATATAACGGATTTTTTTCAAACTAATTTTATAAGAACACTTAATTTTTAATAATATATGTATACACTTGAATTTTTATTTACGAGTATGTACCTATTGAGGCATAAAAAAACAACCAACTTAATCGGGTAAACATAAGTAGGTTAAATTTCTTTTCAAAATTGTATCAATACAATAGATACATATATTCGATATTTCCTGATTACTGTATGCAATACGGGGTAAGTGTTGATTATTGACCAGTGTTTTTTATAAAAAGCTTTAGTCAAAATAGGTAAAAATTGCTTGAATAAATGATTTTTATTATCAGTGCTATCAAACTGGGCTTAGTAGGTGGATACAGGTCGCGGCATATAAGTGTAGCGCTGAGCGAAGTGTGGAGGGGATGACTGCGCATGGATTTAGTATGGCTGTCACCATGCGCAGCCATCCCCTCAACACTACCCTCAGCGCTAGACTTACGTGCCATGTTAGTGGACACTATAAAATGTAATGAATTTGATTACTGTATTTCAACAGCGGTTTACTTTTTTTTATTTATTTATTATAATCAACAAAAGGTTACAATATAATATACATATTTAAGTAACACTAAAAAACCTTGCAAAGGTTTGTCGTAGTGTTAAGTTCTACGCCCAATAATTCAATTCATTAATGTAAGTGAAACTCGGGTCCTATACCTGAGTTCACCAACAGATGTTTAATTTATTAACCATTGGTTAAATATTAAACAGCTTGCTAACGAAATGTTGCTGTTCACCAACCACTAACCGTTGTTTCAATACAGTCGTTTAACTTAAACAAGCGTTGGTAAACTCGGGGCTAAGACATTCTTCCGTTTGTCGTACCTAATTGAATAATTTTTCACACAAATTCAAGCCAATATTTCCATATGTTTTAAATATTATTAGAATATCTCCTTTCATTGCATTCCGTCATAAGAAACCCTGATCGCCTTTTAGCTACAAGTGCTACAACATTCGATACATAAAATTTAAACACGGTGACAAAACAAACACATGTACAACACAAATAAAAGTTTTATTCGTATTTATCTGTAACATGTCAAATGATTGACAAATAAACGAAGTGTCAACGAACTTCGTGTACTCTACGTATTCGTAACTGATACTCGATACCGTAGGTATATTATTATTTAGAGATAAAATTACTATTACGACAGACGAGAGTATTGATTGCTGTTGTTTGTTTTAGCATACGACTAGACAAACACTGTGGAGGACTATCCCTGAGGCCTTAGTATAAGTTTGCATAGTAAACGAAAACTATAATATTTTTCGTATGTCTGACATTGTCGCAAGTTTTTACTCGTTTTCGCCAGAAGCGCTGTACAAAATTGTAGATATACGGAAAATACTGGACCTTCCTTACATGTAAACTCATACTAACCCCTCTACATACAATGTGTTACTTTGCAAAGTGCGCGGGTTTAAATACGTAATACATAAACCGCCTTTCCATAAAAGAATTAAATACACTTTAAACACTGTTTAACAGTGCTATTTGTACTGTTAAACATTGTCTAAAGCGTGGGTAAAACTTTTGTGGTATTAGACGGTGAAGGTTTATAGAAATAAAAATCAACAGGAAACAATCTCATCATGCCATAGATCAAAATTAAGATCGGACTTCTACCAAGTAGTACAAGTCGTCACTTTAGTATCGAACCTATCTCGAAATCGCGATAGAAACAGCTGTGGCATGCATTTTATCTTAGAGTACAAGATCTTTTTGTATAGAAAGACATTTATTTCGCGATTTCGGGGTTAGTCTCATAGTAAAAGTTAAATAAGTTAAGAAGTTGATTCGGCCTAAGCTTACAAAGAAAAATGATTAGAAACCACCGCCTGAGAACCGAATAAGAAATCTATTTTTGCATTTCTAGCATAGGATCTAGTCCAATATTCTTAAGTTTACGACATCGATTTCTTCAAAGTGTAATCGAGTTCAAAAATAACCGATTTCGATAAACAAATCGATAAAAATATCGAACGCAATTTCCTCGTTATAAAATTAAAACTCGTATACAATATGGTGTTTATGTTATACTAATTGGATAGCGTCATTCGACAGTAACCGAAATTGTTAGGCTTCGTGCAGACAATGCGCAATAGGCCTAATTTTAGAGGCCATCGTAAATTTAATAGCAACGTAAAAAGTTTTCTCTCTATCGAATGCCTAAAGCGAAAAAGAAACAGAAATACGCTAATTAGCTATTACAGTTACGATGGCGCCTCTAAAATTGGGCTTGATGTACAGGTAGCGGCACGTAAGTTTAGCGCTGAGCGAAGTGTGGAGGGGTGCGCATGGGTTTAGTATAGAGGTCACCACGCGCAGCCATCCCCTCCACACTCAGCACTAAAACAGGCTAAACTTACGTGCCGCTAGCTGTAACATGCAAACCGTGCAATGCAATGTGTAGTATTGCTTTTCATAGAACTTAGTGGTGTTATCACGGTTGCCATTTAATCTCTTTTTTAATACTCAGCTTTCAGAGCTCTTAAAAATTTGAAGGCGTACACATTAATTAATATTAATAAGTACATGATTGAAAAAAATGCATTTGTCAAATCAAGACGAGTGTCAAAAAATTCATTTAATTATGTAGAACATTTTGTATTTACACAGAACTTAGTTATAACAATATATATAGGTAACAGCGGAAAACACATTTCGGATCGCTGCACCAACATTGTTATAGGGTAGGTCTATGTCCAGCAACGGACGACAAGAATGGATGAAACTTAGAATAGATGTGAGATTTATGTAATTTTACAAACTGCTCTCCCTAACTAATCGTATAGGAATAATCTACCTACTTACTATTGCATATAGAAGCTATGAGGTCACGTTTACATTAAACTAAATGAGGCTTATTAATCAATACATTATTAAAATAATTAAATAAATGTTTTGCATTGCATTTGTATCATTATATTATTGGAACAGAATTCGTGGAATTATTTTATCTATCACGTAGCACGTGCATTTCATTCACAATATAATTATAATACTTGAATTACTTTCAATGCATGTTAATACTCGTATTGTGGTCAATTTTAAAGGCGTCATCGTAAATTTAATAGCAATAAAAAATTTTGTTCTCTCTTTCAAATGCATATAGTGAATGAGGAACAGGAACATTTTAAATTACGATTAAAATTACGACCTTTAAAATTGGGCCTATTGCCGAGAGTATGTACTATGCATTAAATGTATGGTACATTCTTCAGTATCATAACAGCATTCTTCTTTATCCCACTGCAGGATATAGGCCTCTGTAAATGTTCTATTCACATTAGTACGAGTTTGTGTTAAGTTTGCCGAGTGTGTATAATACTTTACATACCTAATTACCAATACGAATATGGGACATCATCTTCGCCAATGTTACCATTGAAATTGGATGTATTTACGAAAACAGCTGGCATTTTTTTCAGTCGACATACCCAGCAATCGAAATTATAATCGACGCAATTAAAATAAGTACAGTTTGACCAAAAGTCACTTAACAAAGTAAAAATCGAGTCCAGGGTATCGAGATAACAATCGACTTATGACAATTAAAAATAAGGACCGAAAATCGTTATCAGATTAAAAATATCGGTTCACTAAATATGGCACAAGTAAAAATATCGGTTTTCCAAAATATAATTATTTTTGTATAATTTAACTGTAAGTTTCTGTGACGAATACGATATAATCGATTTAATTTCGTATCGATAGGATCTGGACCGATTCACCGGTACCTACCCGTGGCTTAATAAATGGTGATACTAACAGGTTCGATTCCCAGAACGGACAGGTCTTTCTTTGTGTTATTTTTTCTACGGTCACGAATCGAAAGGTATAAATAGAAGCTCGATATTGATGACGTCACGGGATTAAGCACGGATTAACTATTTTTGTCGTACCAGCTTTATTTACGGTTCTTTTTTACACCAACGCTCATAAATAGTACCGGATTTTGTTGATTGTCCTGACTTTCTAATAAACAATTTTATTTTTAATTTTATATAGGTTTGCGTTTCAATACATTTAAGCAGATATGCGGTCTAAGGAGTTACCTAGAAAATACCTATAGTCTTATATACTCGATATGTAATGCATTCGTTATACTTGAGTGGAAAGACAGAGGTAAAGCGTTCCATACATCGAGTTTTTGTTTTAATTGTATTATTATGGTTCAACATTCTGGCTATTTGTGTGTTTTTTTTCGTCTCTGCCATAAAAAAAGATGTGAATCATCTGCCTCAAAAATTGGCAGTAAACTTAACGACTTCATACACAATGGACTCGATTCTAAAAGGTAATAAGTAGGTATTATCACGTAGTTTGTTTGTTCGCACGCAATTAGAACCCCACCCGTCTCATTAGCACTCCGCCACTAGAATGCTAGAATGAAGCCACAAATGTCTATCTATCCCAGTTACTCGTACAATACAAATGTTTCCGTCTCTGTTCTGTTGATTGAGGATCACGACTGTCTAGCTGTTTGATTCTGGATTTCTATCAAACGATTGGCGTTGCAGGTTTACTTTGTCTGTTTGTTCATTGGGGCAATATAACCTTTAGGTAAGTTGGACTGTTTCATTTGTCTGTGGAATTATTGGGTTGAATTTTGTATATTTTGTACCGGAATCAAGCAATGCAGTTATACCGCTATTTGATTTATGTTCGGACATCAAAAGGTAATCGTAAATATGTTGAAATTAAATATACTGTTGACTATCTTTGGAATCGGATGATCGCACTATATTGTTATTACAATTATAAGCATCGAGAAGATATCGAATCTGAAATCACTAAGAACTGTACATATTATATTTTTTTTGGTATGGATTTTAATTACGTGTGTAATTTTAAAGATGTTGTACAGAAATTCTTAGTAAAAGTCGAAGAATCTGTTACAAGATTGCATCCGATACGAAGTGTGATCACAATTCAAAATCTGACGGCCACAGCAATCGTAGCAATAAAAACACCGATTAGAACTCGTGCACAGATTTCAATATACCGAAACGACGATAATTTACAGTTATTATCCTCGGTGACCCCGCAAAACACCCACCGTCCGATCCTCGCGCCTGTCACAAAAAAAGGAGCTAAAAGAACAACCAAAATCTGGTATGACCAGAAAAAACCTGCTACCAACCGTCAAACAAATACCAACTTTATCAACTACAAAATAAAATCAAAAACGCTTCTTCAATTCAAGCAAAGATGGAGCGTAGCCGTTACGAAAAAGAAGCTTTATTTCAGAAGTGAGAAAGCCCAAAGTGAATTATGGAAATGACTGTCTAGTACCGTTTATTTTAAAGGCAACTCAGTCCTCGCGTCTATAAGGTCGAAAATGAGATATGGTAAGATATTTTTTTCAAAAAAGGACCGATCTCGTTTGGCGGGCGTACCTGTGCGCCCGCGCAGATGAGGCCTGTATTTATGGCGCCTCGTGCACTGCCCGGGATTCGAACCCGGTACCTTGAACACGTGAGCGCGGAATAATTACAGTATGAAAGATACCGCTTCTTGAGATTATGCTTGACTTTGTGTTGTTCATTCATCTTTTCTCGTATAATTATAGCAGATATGACGACACTGTATGCTTTAACGTCTTTATATTTTTTGGTCGTATGTTTACGTCATTGGCATAGCCAACACGCCAGAAAGAGTACCATCGCGTTTATAAGTGTGCGTGAGAATAGTCTTTGAGATTTTTGATTGTACTATGGATACTGCTTCAAAATTTCGATATCCTTCTTTCACCATCTTTTTGAACCAAAATAGACTTAATTCCACACATAAAAGGGTTTATTAGGGACCTTTTTAAGGTTTAAGAAATCTTGTTAGTCTAACAGTTTCCTCTCATTATAGGGTTGGAATAACAATGTTTTGTGGTCGAGGTTAAAATTGTTGCGTCCAAGACTTTTATGGGGCTTAATTTGGTGCTTCCGATTATGGTGGGTTACTCTGATTCTGGACCAATTGGTACCTACCCTAGTTTTGGTATACAAGTTTATTTTTAATAAGCGAGGGAGATATGAGAATTATTTACTCATGCAACATAAAATTTCTGCTTCTATTAAACTTGTAATCCACAAATAGAAGTAGTAATGTGTTCGAAAAAAGAGAAATTGCTAAATTGGTAAATCAATCCTAAGGTTATAGGTTTTTATTACTGGCATTAATTATTGTACTGGCTATTTCAGAGAAGAGGAACATGAAAAATCTCGCGAGAAAATCTGCATACGATTGGAAAATAAATTCGAAGGGTGGTGGATTTTTTAATGGGTTTTATGTGAATCTATGAAAAATCAGCCAAGTGCGAGTCGGACTCGCGCACAAAGGGTTCCGTACCATGTGGGATTCCCCTTAGACCCATTTCAAGCTTCTACCTGTTGCCGTTTTTAATATCAAGCACAAACGGCAAAAAAATTACGTTTGATGTATAGGAGCCCCCTTAAATATTTATTTTATTCTGTTTTTAGTATTTTTTGTCATAGCGGCAAAAGCAATACAACACTTCTGAAAATCTCAACTGTCTAGCTATCACGGTTCATGAGATACAGCCTGGTGAAAGACAGACGGACAGACGGACGGACAGCAGAGTCATAGTAATAGGGTCCCGTTTTTACCCTTTGGGTACGGAACCCTAAAAACTGCACCAGAGCCAACAAGATTATGGCTTTATCGCCTTCCGAGAACAGGTCTATGTTCAACAGTGGCCTATCAAAGACTACTGTTAGTGTTACATAATACGCTCAAAATCACGAGCTTCTGGTTAAAACCAAAAATCCTTGTGTCAAATCATAATCTCAAGCATTTACTGATGTCTCAGCTCGCGAGGATTAAGATAGGGTAGGAGCCAAGTTTTTGTTGCAATCTGTGCTTGTGTTATCAACTTATCTGTGAGCCAGAGCGCACGACTTGGATTTGTTTGTAACTTAAGTTATCAAGGGTGTAGGAAGATGTAGAAGTGGCATGAACAGGTAAAGTTTTCAAGGTCAAAAGGACGAAAGAGGTTTGTATAGAGGTAGTATTGAGAAGAAATTAACAGATAATACACAGGACTTTCACACAGCTACGAGTATAATGGATAGGAAAAAAAACATTCAACAAAAACAAAAATAGTATGAAAGTGTTATATTGTAGGTTTGGAGAATTTGAACGATTGGACATGTACAGTATATTTCGCAGGAAGAAAAATTGGTTTTCTATCACTAGTACCATTGATTAGTTCCATTGATGGTACTACTCACGTATGTATACTTCGCTAGTAGCATTATGGTACTAGCGACGTAGAATTTATATCCTCTACGTCGCTAGTACCATCGATTGCACACATTCGCTTATTGTCATTTTATAGGAAATTCTAAATCTAAAAATGTGGCATAGTAGATACACTTTTGGACTTTCATTTCGGAAAATATTATAATTCCTTGTCATTAAGAGAACTCTAGCGTTTGTGCTTAGCGATTTCAAAGAAAACACTTAGAAAGCATGTTCTAATAACATGACAAAAAATAGCCAGACTACATATAGCTATGGTATACTTTAAGATATATGCACTGATTACATTTAGTAAACTTTGGTATAAATTAGGGACTCGTTGCATGTACTTTAGAAACAGGAAATATGCCCAGAAATGTGACATGTCTACACCATTGTAAAGCCTAGCACGAGTCGCCTTAAATTTAAGCACCTTATCTCTACATCTCGACTCGTTTTTTGTGAATTATTTTCGAACAAATAAAGGTAAACAGCACGGTGCGGGCCCATCCGGTGTCTTTGTGGTGAAATTTACCAATTGTCCTTAAATTCTTAGCAATCCCTAGGGATCTGATGAATTTAAAACTTGGAGAAGATTTTGACATTTCGAGAGTTGTAAATATTTGGTTGTCTCAGAATTTTAGTGTTGCAGAATTCAGAATGTGCATTACACAAAATGTTTGGTTAGTATATTTTTTAAAAGGTAATAATATCGTACGAATATACTCGTATTTACAAGTAGGAATTCAAGATATTTTTACAAAAGATAAAAATATTAGGGACATCTTACACACGATATCTGACCGCAAACTAGGCAAAGCTTGAATAATTCAAAGCAATGTAATTAATCGAAAATATTGTATCTAAATTTACTTACTGGACTAAAATGTTCATTTGTTGTATCTTTTACTTGGGGTAAGCCCCCATGTAAATGATACTTACAAGTGCATAATATAAACTAGTAACATCCTTCCTTATACATACATACATATTACAGGATTTGAACCTGCATCTCTCTGGGATTCCGGCCCAGATGCTCTGTCCAATTAAGCTAGAACGCTGTACTACGAACCCGCCAAATTTGTGAAGTGTTTTACTACCAACTTCTACAATGTTTATCACAATAAGAACATTTCTATGTACCTAGTGTGTGAAGCACGATAAAATCATTTCATACTTATTACACTTGCATTTCTTGCCCACTATTACTTACCAAAAGCCATTTACCATTTGTCATATAACTAAACTGTAATTGTAGGTAGATACACACAGTACATATACATATTTGTGCAGTACATTTTCTTGAAGCAGTTTCGAAAGCCTAGCAATAATCCCTACTAATACTATAAATATTAATGTAAGTTTGTTTGTTAGGTATGCTTTTACGCAGCAACGGAGCAACGAATAGACTTATATTAGTAATATAGACTTGATTTTTGGCATGGATATAGTAAGTGACAGAATGCTACTTTTATCCCGATAAAATAAAAGATTCCTGTGGGATAGCATAAAATCAAAAAACTCGGGCGAAGCCTCGAGCAAAAGCTAGTAATACATATTTTATCAGTACGGAACCTTCTAACCAGAGTGAGAGTACAGCATTTGCCATATTTTTTTGCCAGTTATGTGTGGTGGCAAAATCCACCTATTATAGCTGCCACTTGTATAGAACTACAGGGTGTATTTTGCTTTGAATATAATAGGGCATTGTTGTTGTAATCAAGATTTTGTTTGTGAGTCACCGAGAAAACGTTTCGTGCAACGGGTTGTGCTCTGCATTATTTATAAAATACCTTTTTGGCACGCATTTAGTTTAAGCGTTGTTTTTTGTAATTTATTGGAACTTTTGGATAGGTTGCTATAACTAACACCTATCATCGTTATTAACAAATTTTCATTCGTTTCAGCCGAATTCAGCCAGAAAACGTCAACTTCTCCACCTAGGTCTCCCCCTACAGATTACCATTAAGACCGGTCGGAAGCGGCTTGCATCCAGCAGTCTCACTAAGATCGTCAGTCAATAAACTTAACCAAAAAAACAACTGAAGTTTTGCTATTTCAGGATTTGTCTCGTTGCTAAGGATCTGTAATACCAAGAAGCTTAACTACTACACAACGGCTCTTTAAATGTTTTTTAATGAAAAACAAAGCGTACTCGTCTGATAATTTCAAAACATTATCCTACAATTTCTAGATAAAAAAACATTAAAAACCAGTATGCACACAAATCGGACATGGAGTCTACAAATCGTCCATAACCTGTTCCGATGCTATCTGCCAACATGCCCGAAACTACCATATACCACAAAAAACTAACTGGTCAAAAGCCCGGACTCCACCAAAGTGGTGCGCAGAGCGGAGATGAGCAGGAGCGTCTTCGTTCGTGAGTCCACTAAATAGTTTATAATGTTATTAGCAAAGTGCAGGACTGTCAGAAGTGTATTTTATACTCATAATTGTGAAGGGTTCCGTACCGTATGGGAGCCCCTCGTTAAAAAACACGTTTGATGTATGGTAGCTCCCTTAAATATTTATATTATTCTGTTTATAGAGTTTGTTATAGCGGCAATCATAATCACATCAAATAGTACATCATCTGTGATAATTTCAACTTTATCTATTACGGTTCATGAAATACAGCCTAGTGACAGACAGACAGACAGACAGACAGACGGACAGCGGAATCTTAGTAATAGGGTCCCGTTTTTACCCTTTGTATATGGAACTCTAAAAATTATTTTACCTCTAAATGTGTACTTAGTTGTTAAAATGTTTGTAATTTTCAATCAAAATACATGGTGGCCTGGCTAACTGTTCCGGTAATTTTTTGGACAGACTATGATCTGTACTATTCTTTATCAACAGTCCATTGGATAAATGTCAGAAACAAAATAATCATGAGCCGACCAGAGAGAGTATTTATGTTTTTCTTCGCCAGGAAAGTAACAAAGTTCTTCCAATGTGTTTACGGACTGCCCTCTGTCCAGCTCAAAACACATCCGCTCCACTCCATTTTGGCAGAGTCTAGGTCAAAGCCTTTTTCCTCTAGCATGCAAAAAAAGCCATGGGACAGGAAACCTCGGCCAATTTCGTGTCTGATTTATTGACGCCTTCGGGCTGTTTCTAAGTAAATTGTGTTCTAAACGAACTGTTAAGATTTTGATGAATGGGGCCTCTGAGCTTGAGCTTAATGATAATGAGCCTGTGTAAAAACTGAATTGTTTCCAGTTAAGTCGAAAGTTCTGTTTCTGGCGAACAATTCAGAGTTTTGAGTTTCAAGTCAAAGAAAATTATCTACTATTTTAGGTCAGGCGAAAGCATGATGACTAAAAAAATATAATTAGTATGTCAGATAGATTATTATCAAATAATCGGCCAAGTACGAGTCGGACTCGCGCACGGAGGGTTCCGTACAGTATGGGAGCCCCCCTTAAGTATCTATTTTATTTTAATTTTATTATTTATTATTGAATAAGTAATATTGGATAAGTCAATATACAACTAAATACCTATTCTGTGAAAATTTCAAGCAAATACCTGTTACCATTATTAATATAGAGCGAAAAACGACTAAAAAATCAGGTTTGTTGTATGGGACGCCTTAATTCTTAATTTTATTCTGTTTTTAGTATTTGTAGTTATAGCGGCAACATAAATTATACATCGTCTGAAAAAAATCAGCTTTCTAGCTATAACGGTTCATGAGATACAGCCCGGTGACAGACAGACAGACGGACAGCGGAGTCTTAGTAATAGAGTCCCGTTTTTACCCTTTGGGTACGGAACCCTAAAAACATAAGACACGTATTTTATCTTTTGTCAATTAAACCAAAATTTATGAAGATAATTATAGCTCGTCGTGATTTCACTAGTCACATACAAATGTATACACCTTCGTCAGAGAAATGACGTCACGGCCCCCACTCCGAAACTTTGACAAAGTTTATCTTTGTCATTTTTTTAGAAGGGCTAGTGTCTAAGTGTCTTTATTAACTAAGTACTACGATAATAATAATGTTATCTTTGTCATTTGTTGTTTGATTGACAAAAGAAAAAAATACGTGTCCAATATTTTTTGATAATTTAACTCACGGACTAATTATACTAATATTTTTTTACCCAGTCATGTCTATTCTTGTACTTCGTAAAAGCGGTACAGATGTTCCTTGAATTATTTCAACTAGATTTAGCACCAAAGTCTCCTAGGTGACTTGAGAACTATTTTGATATTCTGTATTTGATTTTCACGCCATATGGGCTAAAAAAGTACCTAAGTTGCTATAGAACTTAGACAGGTACTTTTTAAGCCCGCGTCGCCTAGGGATCCAGCTAAATATACGTACTAATGTCAGATTGCTTTAGTTTAGTGATGGAACAATAGAATCGACATCATTATTAATGATCATAATTAAATTCAAGTGCCCAGGTATAGTATGTAGCAGAAGAATCTCGAAGATCATCAGTTCAACTCAGACAGGATAAGACCACAATCCACGAAATAGTTGATATGACAGTTTTTATTTAGTGTTTGTAATAATGGATATTTTATCGCCAAATTTACATTCAAGTCTGATAAATAAATTAATTTTTCCCATCGTAAAGTTTAACGTGTTGATCGCCACATGGGGCAAACTAGCCCACTGAAATGCGGAAATAGGATTGGCCTAAAATATTAATGCGACGTTTTTTAAATGTTGAAATATTTTATAGTTTTTACTTGGGGATCTTTCTATTGTTGCTCATGTCAAAGTAATATGCTGTAAATTACGACTTAAAATGCTAAAAATAAAACTTGATTCTTAGGATATAATAAAATTAATATTTCATATAACACTGAAGAAGAGACCAAAAGAAGAAACAGAAAACTTTCGCTTTTTGTGTAGTAGTATTTAGTAGTAGCTGTTTATTTATTGTATTTTGTCGTATTTAATAACAGAATAACACTTGTCCAATAAAAAAAAAACAAATAGAAGAGACCTCTACGTGTCAGCGAATTTATTAGTGATTCTGACCTGGTAGATGCACACAGAAAAAATCTATGTACGTATATTATAGGCTAGATAAAAAAGCAAGCTACAAGCGTGCCACCTCCAACCTTTCCTACTTTCGGTTCCAATTCTATCCATTTGCCAGTCATGCACCCTAACGAACTTAGCTTTATTTTTTCCCACTAATAAAATTCTGTTTGTTTTCCTTACCTTACTGTTTCAGAGTTGTTCTGGCTTCCTCAGTACTCAATAGAGGAAAACGAATTACATTGTTCTAATTGTTCTTTTCGAGGGGCGAGAAATGAGAATGGCTTATTGTACAGGTTTCTCTTTATTTTAATTTCTTCTGATGTTTAGTGTTGCTGAATGCCGTTGTTGCTTAGCGATGTTTCTTTTGGGGATTTCTTTTAAGTTAGGATGTTTTGTCACAAATTCTGAGTTATCGGTTTTAGCTGTTATTTTTTTGATATTATTGATTTTGAAAGAGACATATTTTAGCTATTTTTGGAGATGTTTGATTTAGAAAGAGATTAGAGACATAGAGTGAACTTATAGTAAGGACAGTTGGCTGCAATGGTATGATCACGTCAAAACGAGACTATAGGACTATGCACTAGGCTACCAAGCACTATTTAGCTTTTCATTCCCGATTGAAGAGCCAGAAGCAAAACGAAGACAAGGGGCAAGGGCTTGGTGCAAAGGTAAAAAAAAATATGTGTAAAAAAGTCACCAAAATGAATGACATCGAAATAAGATTTTGAGACGTCGTTTAAAGTTTTATTGCTAAAATCTTGGCTTTTAAGTTCTTTATTTCAACGCAATGTCAAGCATTTGGGACCACTTGAGCGAGAAACATTTCCATTTTTTGAAGAGGGCTGTTAGTCAAATTACTAAATTACGAATGCGGCCACTTGTAAGCAATTTGTGCTTGCTCGAGAGTAGCGGGGGTTGTTTTTTGTTGTTGGTTGTGTGTTGTTTTTTTGTATACATATTCACATTAGTTTTAAGTAAGTAATCGAAATATTTATATAATTTTATCAATGTAATACAGCTAACAGAGATTCGCAATTTTAGGATTTCTCGTATAGTATTTAAGATTCGATGTTGACGAAATAGGTACCCTGTTGAAATACTCAGCTGGGTTATCTAAAGATAAGCCGAAAGTTAAAGATATAAGTAAAATAAAAAGTTATATGCCGTCTTTAATTCAGTCATTATCAACGTTTACTATGGGGCAAACTACATTTGATAAAATAATCCGCTGATTTAAACGAAATTGCACCTCGCAACCGACGATATGTTTGAAACAGCTGTTTTTTTTTTTTCGAATTCCGTGTTGGCCCCATAGAAAAAGTTGTTCATAAAGAAGGTCTGAATCCCCCTCCTTTTGGCTTAGTACACCATTTCTGGATAACCCGGTAGTTTCCATAATTCCCAACATGTGAGTCCGTAGCCGGATTCCCAGGTAGTCGGGCAGACCATCAAACACGGGCATTCTTCGACGGCGTACAGTCAACAGCGCTGTTTGCCCACGCTACCGGTGTTGGCCACACGCGTGTTCGGCCCGTGTGAGCAAATACCTCCTTTTCTATGCATTCTTGGGGTACGGTTAGCAGATAATGTCGAAAATGGAAAAAAATATAGATACAAATAATATTGAAAACTAAACATTCCTAGCTTACTGGATGTATTTTCAGCGTGTAAGAAATGTATGTCAAATCAATCAATAAAACAGCTATAATAGGCATGATGAATGGGTAAAATAAATTATAAGCCGTTAGTTAGATTATTAAAAAATATTGGACACGTATTTTTTTCTTTTGTCAATTAAACAATAAATGACCTTACCAAAGTTCGGTTCGTGACGTCAGTTCTACGAGAAAAGTGCTATACTTTTCACGTAGAAGTGACGTTACGCGGAACTTTAACGGGCTATTTCTTCATCAATTTTTGTTTAATTAACGAAAAAAAATACGTGTCTGATATTTTTTGGTAATCTATCTAACGGATTAATTATATTTTTTAGTCATCTAGACTATTTTTTGATAAACCAATCAATAAAACGGCTATAATATGCTTGTTTACTAAAAAAATATAATTAGTCCTTCAAATAGGTTACCAAAAAATATCAGACACGTATTTTTTCTTTTGACAATTTAACAAAAATAGATAAAGATATAGTCCGTTAAAGTTCCGCGTGACGTCACTAACCGCTATCAAAATGTACCGGCCAGTGCCGTCACGAGGCCCCACTCTCAAACTTTGACAAGGTTTATCTTTGTCACTAATTGTTAGATTAACAAAAGAAAAAAATCGTGTCCAATAGTTTTCAATAATCTAACTGATGGACTAATTATAATACTGATTTTCATACCCATTAAACATCCCTATTGCCTATTTTCGGCTGCTGACGCTACATGCGCCCGCACAGCCCCGAAGGCGTTTTGTGTGCATCACGCGTAGCTTTTATTTTCCCTGTTAGACTTGTTAGCTCGACCGTATTCTTGTTATTAGTTATTGGACCCCCTTCATGACTTTACTGGCCTAGTGGTCTATTGACCATGGCGACGAGATTTTAAACGGTTTGGCTGGATACCTCAGCATTGATTGAAGAATTACGTAACGAGAGAAAAAACAAGCTCATTTAAAACATTATTTAATTTTAGCGATTTGTGACTTGTTAGACAGAAATAAAGCATTTTTAGGGTTCCGTACCCAAAGGGTATAAAAACGGGACCCTATTACTAAGACTTCGATGTCCGTCTGTCTGTCTGTCACCGGGCTGTATCTCATGAACCGTGATAGCTAGGCAGCTGAAATTTTCACAGATGATGTATTTCTGTTGTCACTATAACAACAAACACTAAAAACAGAATAAAATAAACATATAAGGGTGGCTCCCATACAACAAACGTGATTTTTAGGAATTTTTTTGCTCGCTATTAATAACGGCAAGAGGAATGGGGCCTCCCATACAGTACGGAACCCTTCGTGCGCGAGTCCGACTCGCACTTGGTCGATTTTTTTTACAGTTTACAAGTCAGTATGATTTGGTTCTTTTCCAATGGCGATTAGTAATTTCAGAAGCAGCACAGTATCGTAAGAAATGAATAGGTAAAGTTTAGCACATTTTTTATAAGAACCTGTGATACATTCTACTTAATTAAAAATATTAAAAAATGTAGACGGAGCAGCCTATTACTTTTATGTGTTTAGACTGTAGATATTTATGTGTTTACAGTCTTTCTTACTTATGTTTGAGACATTTCATCATATCCGCGCGGTATTTTTTGCTCTACTTAGTAGTAGCATATTCCGTCATTCCACATGTCATTGCAAAGGTCAATGCCACTGTAATAGGCGGACTTTAACCGTCTAATAGCTCTAGTTTACAACGATAGCTTGCCAAAACTTACCACATATAGCTCCAAAGTAATGCGGCTAAATTCAAATTACATTGAAAATGTCATATTCTGAAGTAAGTTTTTACAAGGATACTGAAGTAAGTTCGTATAGGCCGGGTGGCTAGCCCTGGTGTGAGTTTTAGGCCGCCTGAAGGCCTCTGATATGGCTAAAGGGTTAAAACAACTGGGACCTACAATTTAACTCCCTACAAGGGTCCTAATACCTCTTCTTCAGAGTGGATGAAAAGTAGGATGACAGGATTACAGGAAGATTAGGATATCCTTAATTATTCACATATAACCCGGTCAGAATATCTGTGCACCTCGCTGGAATGCGGCGCCTCTCTCGCTTCCCCTGTCACCTCTCCGCGCACTCCACGGTGCGACAGTACAGATATTGTGACCGGGTTGTAAATGTTTCCTACATTTGTAATTTGTCCAACGAGTACCTAACTTCACGCTAATATCGACATTCTTCCAACCTAATTTTTTTAACTATCCCGATTGAAATCTTGCACACTACTACGCTTATTTCTCAGATGTATTAAAACAAAGACTTAATATGTATATCAGAGTGACAATATAGAATACAAATTCTAGATTATTTTCATGCTCTATATTATTCTACCTCTAGACCCACATTCTATCTAGGTAGATGAATAGACAGCAAGAGCAAGCTTCCAACTGGGCTTACTCGTATTAGAGATCCGCAGACTTACCTATGTCCAGTTGTCCAGCAGAGTACGCCCTATTGCTGAGGGATGGATAGATAGAATGTCATATTGCACTAAAATCTTTTATTACCTACAGTTTTAATTTTAACTAGCTTTTGTTCGCGGCTTCCTTCCTCGTGTCACTTTTCAATCTTTGAACTTAGCGTTCACTTCTAACTGTAACGTTCACTGCGTAGTTTGACTAGGTGTTCGTTGGCGATCAAGAAAAGCTCAGCAAGCACGGTTGGTCTTCGGATGGGTGACCGCGGGTGGCAGATTTACAAATGAGCGCTACCGTAGCTCGGATGACACGTTGAATTTTAGGTCCCGATTGTTTAAACCACTTATTTTTTTTCATTTATTTATCATACATAACACACATATAGGTATAAATAATACAACAATAAAAAGATTCTTAAATTAAAAGATGTGGGTACTTAGAAATGTTATCTTAAGGTAGGTATGCACGATAAATATTGGCAATAAACATAATTAATGGTAATGCAAAATAGTAAGCCTTGCGAAGCAGCCCCCACTAGGAAAACCCGTGTCGAGGACTACTGCAGCCCGCTTATCCCGCCACATAGCCGAGCAAACGTATGCGCATACAATTAGGTAGGTATCTATTCTTCATAAACTAAATTTTAAAATATTTGTAAGAGTTATTTAAAAGATTTCGAATCCATGTTACCAGTTATTTGAACTATCTAAGTAATTACAATTATTTGTGGATAATTATATATATGTATAATAATAATAATCATATACATAAACAAAAATAAGTAAATACATATTAAAATTTATAAAATAAGTAAATATCGAAAAAGGCTATACTAATAAAGTAAATACTCTTTCTTCCAGTTTAACAAAACCCAATTTTACAAGCCATTCTTTGATAATCTTTCTCCGTTTGTGTTCGTGCTTTGTTATTCTCGCTTCTGCCGGTAGACTATTATAGATGCGTGGTCCAAGCCATGAGAGAAAACGCATACCAAATACAGTTCGCGACGACTCCAGCATAATCTTGCCAATATTTTTAGGACGAATACTATGTGTAGCAGTGCGCTTAGTATGCAGTTTTTCATCCTGGCAATAATACAAGGCGACTTTGTAGGCGTATGTCTGTCTTATATTCAGTATACCCGTTTCTAAGTAAAGTTTCTCGGTATCATATGTGGGAAGCTTTCTGGTAATAATTTTTAGAATATTGTTCTGAGCTGGTTGTGCTATTGACAGAATAGATTTGGCCGCCCCTCCCCATGCAAGGATGCCATAAGATATAATACAGTGTACCATTGCAAAATAAACACTCCACAACAGACTGCCCTCAGCAACATCTCGCACCTGCCAGAAGAAATGGGAAAGGCTCCTAAGTCGTTTGCGTACATTCAGTATCTGATCCTTCCAATTAATGTGTCGATCAACTATCACGCCTAAGTATTTGATAGTCGTGACTCGTTCCAGAGCAGGACAATCACACAAACCATCGCCACTATCAATTGTACAGGATCCATCCTGGTGAGCTATTAGTGTGAGACTTTCAGGAGGTTGACCACTAGCATTGATAGAGAAGGTAATGTACTTGATTTTGCTTTTATTGACAGTCAGTACACGAGAATCCATCCACTTTAAAGTTTGATTCAGTCCAATTTGACAGTGATGGAATGCATCGATCCAGTTAGAACCGTAAAATAGTAGCAGCGTATCATCAGCAAAGGCAATAGGAACACAGTTTTGTAGCTTGATACGAAGTAATTTATTGACGTAGATAAGAAATAGAATAGGACCCAACACGCTGCCCTGGGGGACACCGTATTCCATAGGCAGCGTACCTGATTCCTCCCTTGATGGTTTTAGTACGACTTTTTGCGTTCTTCCTACTAGATAGCTTTCAAACCAGTCTAGACAAACTCCTCTTATTCCGATCAATTCCAGCTCCGTTAGCAAGATATACGTAGAGACTGTGTCGAATGCTTTCGATAAATCTAAAAAAACTCCAATACATTTATTACCTTGATCAAGTTGCTCACTGATTACACTAACAGCTTTAGTTAGAGCGTCTTCTGTGTTTTTATGCTGTCTAAATCCATACTGACTATCGCTTATTATGTTGTGCTTATTTAGGTAATCCACAAATCTCTTTTTCACAATCTTTTCTAAAACTTTCGACAAAACGCTCAGTAATGATATGGGACGATAGTTAGTGAGTTCTTCAGAGTTACCTCCCTTATATATTGGTACTATAACAGCTCTTTTTAACAACTTTGGAAACATCCCTGAAGACATGCTTAAATTGCAAATGAACGTAATAGGCGCAATGAGGTTATCTCTACAGGTTTTAAGTATTTTACCAGTTATTTGGTCTTCACCTGGCGAACAATTTTGTTTTAGCGCAGATATTACGTTGCTAACCTCTTTATAATCTGTTGGAACGAAAAATAGCGATTTACAAAATTCTGCAGTATTATCGTCAGTTTTAATGTCTTTAGCGAGTCCATCAAGCGTTTTGTTAGTACGTTCTAATAGTTTTTGTGCTAATTCACTTCCGATACTCTGGAAAAATGCATTTATTTTTTGTAGACCCTCAGAAGAGCTTGGTTTATTAAGCTTTTTAAGGAGTCTTGTAACATTCTTATCTTCAATAGGTTTAGGACCACCAGTGTATTCATTAAGTAGCTGCCAGCATTTACGAGGATTTCCAAGACATTCGCTGATACGGTTTTTATAATACAGTGCTTTAGCAATTCGTGTTGCTTCTTTACACGTGTTGCGGTATTGTTTGTAGTTCTTAAGTAACGTTAAGTCAGTAGGGCTCTTTCGTACGTCTCTATGCATGGCATCCCGTTTTCGTGCACATTCTAATAGTTTGTCGGTTATCCACGGTTTATAGGCCAAATGTTTTACTTTATGGGACTTGCATCCATATGTGTTAGCTTTAATAGCTTTTGTTATTTTCGAAATAAAAATGTTCGTGGCTACGTCAACATCTTTCACACTATAGATAGACTCCCAATTCATGCAATCCAGATCTTTTTTAACACCGCTCCATTTAATGATATCCTTCCTATTACTGAGAGAAGTTACTTTGTGTTTTTCCAAATTAATGTCTAGTATTATTGGCCAATGATCTGTTATAGAGCTATGTAAAACATAAGCATTAGATGTGGAAGCACTTCTAACGAAATAATGATCCAGTGCTGTCTTACCTCTAGTAGGGACATCTACTGCTGAGATAAATCCCAACTCTGTTAATCCCTCAATGTAGTTCTGAACATTGGCATCATATTCGTCTAGAATGTCAAGATTTAAATCGCCTGTAATAATAGTAGTTTTGGCACTTATGGTCCTCAGGTACAAAATAAGACTAGATACAAATCTTGCAGGGTCCTTATATGATGGCGAGCGATAAATGACAATTACTATCACATTTTGCTCTTTGTCAGTCACAACCATATTTGTGCAATCAACAATATCAGGAATTTCTGAACAGTCTATGAACAGGTTATCTTTGCTGTAAATAACGATGCCATCATTTTGATTGTAATTTCTCACAGTACGATGACAATTGTAGCCCAACATTTTATTCACGTTAGGATTTTTAAATAACCAGCATTCTGTGAGACAATATAACTCAAAATTTATGTTAATTCTACTTTGTAACACTATAAAATTGTCATAGTTACATCTAATGCTACGAATATTCATGCAGAAGAGTTTATATGAATTTGGTGTAGTCATGAGCTGTTGAAGACTTTCTGCTCTTTCGACACAATCGCAAGATGTTGTTTTTAAAGAGTTATCAATAAAATTTAACGGATCAAAATTACCCATTATTATGACGCAAAATCAAATAACGCGACGCCATGGGGTATTTTGTGTCAGAAATGCGAAACTGGTTTGTATTTACTGATTTTTTTCGATAGATAATATAAACATTACATACATAATATATTCTGTGATGTGAAGTGTTAAGGAGATATAATACTATGGCCATTAAATATTTTTGAACGCCAAAATAGCTTACCATTACAATATGCAGGTAAACCAATAAGTAACGCAAGGAACAAACAATCAAACTAATTACGGTCATGAAATGTAATAGCAAAACTAGTCACAAGAGCAAGAGGTGTGATTCGTAAGTAATTTGTTTGCCAGGTGCTCCCTCTTCCTTACGAATATATATTTTACCATTACGAGTCCACACATACTTATACCCTAAGCATTTGGCCTTTTCTTTGGTGAGAGACAGGAGATATTTTGTACGCAGAGTAGTTCGCTCGGATATGTAAACAAATTGGGGTTTGTTAGTTGCTATACCTATATCGCTTACGCAAAGCTTACCACTTTTACAATTTTTGTTATAAGATTTTGCTTTGGCAAGGAAATTATTCCTAAGTTGTTGAGTTGCTACGGTTATAATTATAGGACGATCACCCGTTTTTGCTGATTTCTTGCCGCGGAAGATATTCAGATTATTACTTTCAGGTGATTTCACTCCAATGACTTGCTGAATTTTGCTAACAATATTCTCCAAATTTTCACCACTCATTCCTGGAATTCCGCGAATTTCTACGTCACAGCAGTAAGTCTGATTTTGTAATTCGTCCATACGTGCTTCGAGCATTTCACATTTGGTTGCAAGTTTGGCGTTACTGGTCTCAAGGTCGTTAATCTTTGTACATACGTTTTTTAGCTCCTTTACTTCACTCATTGTGGCGTCATAGGCCTCACTGTATTTATTTATAGCATCCAGTACTTTATTATATTGTTGTTGCAGCTCATTTTGCTTGTCTAGTAGATTCTGGTATCCTTGGTTTAGTTTTTTGTCTATAATTTTATCAATTTCTGCCAAGAGTTTCTTATTTTTCTCTTCTATGATTTCGTTCAAATTTTCCTCTCGTAATTTGACACCCGAATTACTGGATTTTCTGTCTTCTGTAGTATGCTTGACGGGTGAAGTGACCGGTGTACTTAATACTCCTGCGTTTCGAACTGGAGTATCCGTATTGTCAGCCCGCTTACCAGGGAGTAGCTTAGCACATTTATCTGGGCACAACCATGCCGTAATCGGCTTCGTCATCTTACAATATGCAGATCTTGTCATTCCTACACATTCATAATGGTAAGAGTTATTACAGCCATCCGTTGTGCACTTTATCAGCTGCGCATTATTCACAATACTCCGACAGGCAGTACAAATAGTCATGTTCCCGATTAGTAAAATTCCGCCCGCACCGTTGACTTGGACCACACACCAAAGTTGTTGACAATATATTGCTGGGTGCGGTAAGCGACTAACTCACGGGTCTTAAGTAGTTATATTAGTCTCTCACTGCAGATTGCACTGATGACACAGTTAGTCGTATTGATTTCACACGGCTTGTCGAACGTAATTATTTCGCGATACCACAATATAAATCGGAATAGTCAAGGTACTGAAGAGGACGCGTCTGCATAGGCCAGAGCGAGAAAGCTGACTGGCTGACTTAGCCATGTCAGAGGCCTTCTGACGGCTTAAAAACTCTGACACCGGGGCAAACTTACTTACTTTAGTCTTTTTACTTACTCTGTCTCTACTTTAAAATGACAGCTCCTTGCCAAAACCCCGCCACATTAGCTTTCGCCATCTAAATGCTACTCGTGATGCGACTGAATACAATCTGCATTACATTGACCATGCTGCATGCAACACTGTGTGCTTCTAAACGGCCTCAGATTAGAAGTGAGACGAGACGTGGGTGGTCGTGTTGTACGTTGATAGGAAACATTATTTATGCTGTGATTGGCTTTTGTATTGGATGAGATAGCAGAATAGTTTTAGTGTTGAGGTACTGCACTATTCTGTCATTTACTATCTCTATGCTGGCGATTCAAAATGTGTCTTGGCCTACAGTATTTATCATCGCTACACTTGTCTTTCTTAGACATTCATTCTAAGTTGTATTTCTGTTACTAGGTATAGTCCGAATAATACAAGTCGGCGGATGTGAAGTTAGCTACAAGCTGCGTAATATCCAATCAAGGCGTAGTTATGTGTGATATTTAGTCAGGATTGGATGTTGCGCAGCTTATAGCTAACTTCACATCCGACGACTTGTATGATTCGGCTTAAAGGCTTAATTGTTTTAGGCTGTGGTAGAGCATTCAGAATTCTTAAGATTGATGTTAGACGTTAGGTGTAGATATTACTTAGTTAACAAAAAAGAGAACCGACGCGTCTTATTTTATCAACCAACTTAATTATAATCGGTGTGACTTGAACACCCCAAGAAACAAACTCCAAATCAACGTAAGTCCAATTCTAATCACCAGTCACAAAAAAAAGACAACTCCAAATTAAAAACAACACCTTTTTAAGCAAAAGCCACTCAAACGCTCAACAACAAATGAACTGAATTCCTACAATAAATAACTATTAGAACCACGTAACTAACATAATAACATATATAAGATACCTAATAACGCGCAAGTGAGAACATTAATCATAACTGAAAAATAAACCCAATATACTCAAAGATCTACAGGGAGATCTATAGGGGAGGCCAATGTCCAGCAGTGGACGTCCAATGGCTGAAACGATACTCAAAGAAGTAAAATTGAAATGTAAACATAAATCCAATTCCGAAACGAAAATGCCAATATTAACAGAACTATGACCAATTAATAACAACTCATAACTTGACTTGAAACTTGAAAACACATATTTTTCCAAGCCTAAACCATCAGTCGTTTCGCCACTCAACATAACAGCATCCCCACAACAAATAACAATTATAACCACGTAACTAACAAGTAACTATAACATAACAACGCGCACGTGACAACAGAATCATAACTGAAAAATAAACCCACTATACTCAAAGAAGTAAAAATGTAATCTCAACATAAATTCAATTCCGAAACAAAAATGCAAATATTAATAGAACTATATGACAAATTAATAACAACTCATAACTTGAAAACAAACTTTTTCCAAGTAAAAACCACCAATCGTTTCGCCACTCAACAAATGAACCGAATTCCCACAACCAATAACAATAAAATTATAACCACGTAACTAACAAGTATAGCGTATAACAACGCGCACGCGACAACAGAATCATAACCGAAAAATAAACCCCTACACCCCAGCTATTAGCGCGGTATTATCCACAATTGGTTACACTAATCGGTCGTTAGTTCCGGGCACGCACAGGGGGCCTGATTTACCCCTATTACCCCTAAATGTCCCTAATACGGTCCGCATCACCCCTTGTGGACTGATGGACTTGTTGTACAATGGTTTTATGACAATTGCAAAGTCAAGTTTTAATGATGTCGTAATTAAGAAGGACCATTTGGATTAAGTAATTTTGATTGAGATTTGTTGGCTCTGATTTAGTGTATTTTTATTTAAAAACGATACCTAAGATCTAAATTCTAAACCATTTTCAAGATTTTCGGGAATGTACAAGGGGGTCTGATTTACCCCTATTAACCCTAATACGGACCGCATCACCCCTTGTAGAATGATGGAATTGTTGTACAATACAATGGTTTTATGACAATTGCAAACTGACAAGTTTTAATAATGTCGTCAGTATCCATTTGTTTTATTTAGGAAAGTAGATACGTTTGTGTTGGATTTAATGCCACTGATTTAGTGCAGTTTTGTTCTATAACATTACAATTTTTGGGAATGCAAAACTGTAGCAAATGCGTACAAGATGGCCTGATTCACTTATTATTTATGTTTTATTAATTTGGTCTACGGAATCTATCTTGCACACTAAACTAATCAATTTTTAATGTACAATGGTTTTATAAAAATTGTGACTACCAAATTTGACTACCAATCTTGTGGTGGAAACAGTGGATAGCATATTCCAGAATATTCCTAATGTTTGGTTATAATCATAATCCTATAGATATAAGTAGATAGTCTGCATTACTCTGTATTTAAATATCTTTGGGTACGTTAAAACATTCTTCTTCTTCTTGTAGTTCCACTCCTATCGGAAGTTGGACAACTTTAGGGCAATTCTAATTTTTGAAGCTGCTGCTCTTAATAATGAGGTGTTACTGCAGCCGAACCAGTCCCGCAGGTTCGTTAAAACATTAACACAAACATTGGCACGTGATTGCGGTTTAGTCCCATTTTCGGACCAAATGCTCAATTCGGCTCACATCACATTACTTAATTGCAAATATCTATGTACTTTTAAAACTTATTCAGTGATAATACAGTACCTATAGCATGTTTCACAAAGTACGATTTGTTTGAAATGTTGAACAATTTGGCTTTAACGAGTCACGTATTAATGCCTTCCATGTTTACGGTGTCATGAAAATAATCGTATTCATTACAAATTGAAATTCGATATTGGTCGATATTAATGTCACGGTAAAAAAATAACAAATGAATTCTTTATTCAAATTCCACCAATAAAATTTATTTTAATTTGTAACAAAACACTGAACATTAAAATCGTTCGAAACAATTAAAAATCGAAGTCGCGATCCATTTTCAAATTCCTCGCAATGATTGGCCGAACAGTGATTCTCAGGGTTGTAATGGGTAATATTATATGGAACGAGCTTTTTACAACTAAACCCATCGCCGATGGACGCCAGAACTGGTTTCGATTCCTTTTACGTCCGTTCCATTTTTATTGTGCTTAGTTCGGGTTTTATTTCATATTACTTATTATATTACGACACGTTCCGAGGTTTATTTTATTTTTTAACATATTCTGGGTTGCCAGGTATGAGAAATATAAAAATGCTTTCATGCGTTATGGAGATGAAGCTCGTTACAAGAGCGAAGGCACAACGAAAGGTTTTAAAAACGTTCGTATGTAGTTCGTTCTCGAAAGCTTAACGAACAATGAGTCATAAAGATTTTTCACGGAGAAACAGCACTCGTAATGAGTCCCCAATACCCAGCCTCCCAACCTAATGGTACTTACCGAGGTCGAGTACAAATAAAAAAAATAGTATATTTAAAAGCTATGGCAGTCCGCCGTAAAATTAAAAAGACAAATTATTGGACGTCTTCGTGGAAGCCAGCCATTGTTATCTCACAAGTGTTTTTCAAGAGTACTGTTTATCTTCGAGCCCGCTCGCTCTCATAAAAACCACATCGATTCATCTCTTTCCGTCTAGTTAGCACTAAGGGCGTTCCGACAGGGCGTAACAGACGCTTCCACCGTTACGTAATTCTGACACTTTCAGCTTTTATAACAAGGCCGGTTATTGTGTAAATACAATTCGTCGTACGGTTTGTCGAGACGAATCCTTTAAGGGCGTAACTGTTACTCGCCGGGAACCGTGATATCGATTTATGGTGCAAGGAATAAGCGTTCATTTGCCTTAATTGGCGCCCGTTCGATACCTCGTTCGCTTCGACACGGCCAAGCTTTTTGTGTGCCTTTATTTTTTGATGTACGATCGAAATTGGCTCGCATTTCATTATCGCTAGGGCTTTCTTTGGCTTATTGAGGTGAAATTTGAATTTTAGGAGCATTAACATAATGATCATTCGTGTTTGATGGAGCAGGTGTTGTGTATATCGGTTTATTCTCAGTTTTTATTATAAAAATCTCGTTTGTGTTACAAAAGCTATCGTATCTCGTATGTTTATGGGATTACGCGGGACGTTTTCGAATAAAGTACGTTAATTAATACAGAGCTCTCGGTCCGACTATCTTTTACGTTTATTCGATACTAGCGATTGTTAATTTGCTTTTTTATTATGCTGTTAATAGATATCACTAATAATTACAGGGCTTTAAACATTAATAACGTATTGACTATCCCAATCGGTAAATAAATTAAAACTACAATTCGTAGGAACATTAATTCTCATAAATAAATTATGATTAAAAACAGAAAGAATGCAACAGCAAAGATAGGTCTATGAAATCTCGAATAGAAAGTAAAATTTAACGACACTTGATTGCATCCCAATACGGTAAAGACAACAATAACACTAGCATTTACAGGTTTCAAAAAAACGACATAGTCTAAAGAAACGGTAGACATTTTGGCAGTCATTTAAAGCATAAGTATAAAAATACAAACAAAACATAACCTTTCCGTACAGAGAAATAAAAAACACAAATCATAGAAGCATCACCATGTGAATCAGAAGAGTTCTATGAAAAGGTTCCTTAGACGTGAATAAATAGCTCCAATCAATCTTCGTTGGTTAAACTCAAGTGTTAAGTGTTCTCAGATTGCTGGACTTTAACCTTTCAATAGATTCCCTCTAAAAATCATTTGTTATATGATACTCGTACTTCAGAATCAGAAAAAGAAAAACTAAAACGTTAATAAGAACTTCAATGTATAATATAATGCAAGCAAGAAGATTTGGCAACAGCATTTTTAAAATTAAAAATGTATTTGGACACCACATTATTATTCTGGTGTTATTGCCCATAATGCCCATCCAAAGGTTGCCTGGACAAAACTGCTCATGGCGATAAGACCGCCTTTGAATCTAATTTTAAGTTAGTTACTTTTGGTGTGCGGATAGTTATAAGTATTGTATTATAAGACATACTTACTGGCAAACTGAGGAACGTTTAACGTTTCAGTTCTGTCCAATTGTTAACATCGAAATAAAGCAAGGTACAAACAAGATAACCTTAAACACAGACAAATAAGGAACAAGAAGCGTACAACTAAAACACCTATAACATTCACTAATGTCATAGTAATAATACACCCTTGGATTTTTAACACTACTGGAGCCATTTAGCTGTCATTCCAAGCGACAGACATAATCAAAGTTAACCGTTGAAAGGACGTTCAAGCCGATGCACTTCCTGGATATTAACATAATATTAATCCAATTTAGCATGCAGCTTGAATATTAGCATGCGATTGTCAGCACATTTAGCGCAAAGTGCGTCATGCACGATACAACGTGTGTTGCCAGTGCCAGAATACATTTGGCCAAAGGAACGCATGATAATGTGAAATAAAGTGTCATAAAAAGAAGATAATAATTGTAGGTGGACACAATAAGACCAAGCCACTGCTAACCGGTCTTATTGGAGATCCATAGGGGAGACCTATGTCTAACAATGGTCTGATGAATGGATGGAAAAAGAAAAATATTTTTCAAGGAGATAATGAATGAACTAATTACGATAATTCGTATGAATATAAGGAAGCTACGATTTGGTGTTAATTTACGGATATTTTGACGGAAAGACAATCACAGGGCTATCTATGGATATTTTGCCAGTGGCTTAAACAATGATAAGTTTTTGAAGAAACTTTTGCACATATTAGTATGAAATGGGGGATCTACAACTGTAAACACACCGTAGATAAATGAAATCTTAATGAAGGAAGAACGTGATAAAAACAACTAAATTCGACAGTACGCGTCGTTTTGGCAACATTTACAACAAGCACACTAGTAAAATTTGATAACGCTGATAAAACCGAGTGAGTAACAAACACTATATAAATGCAATATTAGATAAAAATAATTCTAAGGAATGACCATTAAAATTCATATTGTAAAACTGATTGTAATCAAAGGTTAAAATTGTTAACACGAGTAACTTGATAAGGGGAATGGTATAACAGGTGGTTACACCGGTTAATGACTATGGGGGGACACTCTTATAATTAAAGGAAAAAGGAATCGTATACATATTTGGTAATTTAGAAGATGATAACAGTAATGCAGAAGTAAAATAACGGCAAGCCAAAGCAATGCTCGTTGAATATGAAAAAAAATTGAGAGCCGCTGATGCTGACCCAATGAGCAAGAATAAAATGATAAGATTTGTCTAAAACATAATAGTTTAGCGTAAATTAATGATCTGGATTCAGCAAGAATAGCGATGGAAATGAAATTAAAAACCTAATCATGAAAATGAACTATGAATGAACTATGATGAAAAGAAAACAGGAGGAATTAAAAAATTACATTTCTCAAAATGACGTATCTACTGAAACCAGATAAAGATATGACGACACTAATAGCTATAAAACAAAGAACTCATATCCAAAAACGTATCGATAAATCAAATGTTTATGTCCGACTCCATATTTTCTTATCAGCGGTCCGCATTTGAACGGTAATAAATTGAAATTGTGTATTATCAGTTCGGGTTGATTTAATTTATTGAAATGCGGTCTCGGTGTCAACAATGTGAATTTTGTATCTTGACTCGTTTATATTGTCACAAAAGGGTTACACTGGTTTTAGAATTTGGACTATGAAATTGATATTGCTAATATTATGTATTGCATTAATTTGACTAAATCTTACAACATGAATAGATGGAAGTTAATCGATGAGGCTTGTACAGGATCTGAAGGATCCTGTACAAGCCTCATCGAGCAGTAGGAGAATACAGGCTAATAGGATAGATAGATAGAAATTAGTACAAGTAAAATTGGAGAACTTTGCTTCGATATTAATAAAGGCGTAAAAAGCTACTTTTATGTATATTGAATAGGTGATGCTGTATCACAATTTAATATTCCATTAAGCTGAACATTTAACTAAAATTGCAAATTTCATACTTGGAATTCTGTATTTCAGGTCGTAGGTGCCAGCTGACAGGATTTTTTTTCAAAAAGTCGAAACTGTTATGAACCTACATTTTTTTCCTGAAGTGGTCTAAGACTTACGAGTCGTTAGTATGGATTTGTGTACGAGGTTAAGATTGTGATACTGAAGATAGCAATCAAAATCATGCACGTTACGATCTCGATACAATTTGTTTATAACCAGTCGCAAAAATAGAATTAGGTACTCGGTAATTCATCGTTCAATTATATCTTTTGGCAATGGAATCAGTAATATCTGATAGAATTATGCAGAACATAAGCAACATGGCAATGAAATAAGATGACCTTAGTGCCGTCGAGATGAAATAAACTGACAGTGAGATCAATTCACAGTGATTACACTAACTGAACTATTCTCGTACTTAGTTATATTGCCATACTTTACTGACAGAAATTTTAGAAAGTGATAGCGCGGTATAAAATGATGTCAAATAATTTGGACTAAGATCCAAATTATTTGACATTCTATATAAGTAAGTTTAGATAAAACCTAAGTGTTTTTTAGTTCTTGTTTTTTTTTTTTTTTTTTATACCTGCCTAGATTTATTCTTTTGAAGCGAAAGTTTTCGAAGTGTTGCTAGTGTCGTTTGCGGCTCAAGTTGGTTCGTAGGTTTGACAGTAGTGCATTATGCTCTCTTTCTTTAGCTTTTGATAGTACAGGACAGCAACATCAGCATATAGTGTAATAAAACCAGCAGGAATTGACTTCAATATCAGGTATCGAAAGCTCGAAACCATTCAATACAACTTTGCATAGTAAGCACGGAAATTATAATTTACACCATGTATACAGCGACACTGCAAAAATGCTTTGCATATCGGAATATCATAAAGGCCCAATAAACTTACACGAATGCACTTATTATGTAAATATGTGTGGCAGCACTAGTAGCAATTTGTATAATTCAAATAAGAGCTTTTAAAGTCGTATGACGATTCGAAAAATGTTGCCAGTGTGGGAAAACTTGGCGTTTTTATACTCTAGCTTGCTCAGAGTAGCCAGAAGGATAACGCGGTGGATCTCCCGTCTAAATGAGTGAGGATATATTATGCTATTAGAAACGTCCCATTCATGTATTTCATAAAACATTTGACAATAGTGTCTATAAAACAATAGAACACCGCCGTACGAGAAAATATCAACTATAATAGGGCGTTGCACATCTCGATTTAGTGCATCTATGCTGGCTTGTTTGTCTACTATAATTAACTAGCTGGCCCGGCGAACTTCGTTTCACGCAATATCTTTATAAATTATAGCATATGTGTTATTCTGATGTTTAAGCATTACTATTGCAAAGTTCCATCGCAATCCGTACAGTAGTTTTTGCGTGAAAGAGGAACAAACATCTCATCATCGCGTACCTATATAGCATAGGTAATTTTAGTAGGATTACCTTTTATTATGTATACTTAAATACATGGGTATTACAAGCGACTCAAATGACTTTTAAAGATGAAAATAAAATTCCTATTCGAAAACTTGTTATAACATCAAAACGTCTCGAAACAAGAGAAAATCACTTCAATTCTGAGGCGAGACGATATAACTACACAGAGCCAGTCCGTGTCCAGTATAGCACGACCTTTGTTATGGTGAATAGATCCGTTTGTTTTCTCCATCTGTGTTAGGATTGGAGGGAAACAGGGGAGGTCTTTAAAGCTGGTCAGTTTCTGGGTATGATTTGAGAAACAAACAAAAGAAGACAGATAACATTTGTTCGAGAACATGAGTCAACGGGTCGGTCGGAGAAATGATGAATTCATATTCGAGTTCCCATTTGATAGGATTGTGAATGACGTTGCATTAACAAGTGAATTCTTGTTGGAAACTGGGACGGGTAAACCGAGTCGATCCCGGTAACCGACAGCTCGATAAATAAGGCAAGATAAGGTACAAGTAATATTTATGTTCAGTTTAGTTAGATTTGAAATTGGATTAAACAGATCTGAAATTGATAAAAAACAAACAATTGAAGAAAACTAATAACTAGGTATACTTTTTCTAATTCTACAATTAAAATAGAATTGTCATCTTTTCACTTCAAAAACCAAACTATAAATAAACAAAATAGCCTTAACAGTCGCTAAAAGTATGACGAACTAACCTTAAATCAAGTTTCAATACGATTTAATAAAGGAAATATAACTAACTTTAATTTTAGCTTTGAGCCAAAAAATAAGAACTGGCTCATAAACCCCCGCGGTGTTAAACGTGTTAACATTTCTAATTTCAAGCTTTATTAACTTTAAGACAATTTTTACGAGCTACTGAATTAAATGTCGGTTATTTAAAAATCCTTTTCATAACTTATTCTGCACTCTAGAACCGATAAATAAATAGATTCTTTAAAAGCTTGTATATACCGTAAGAGCTTATGTGCCAGACTCTACCAAAGCGAAAACGAGCGGCCTATTTTAGGCTAAGGTATAAACTATATACTCTCCTTTGCAAACAATTTAGCAAATCATTAAATTGACAAAGGGTATGGTCGAGTACGTGGAGTAGTCATTCTTTCTCAACCTGGTCTCAGTGTAGGCCAACGCATGAAATTAATGAAAGATGAATAAAATGGGGGACCATTACATTCCACGTAACTCGGTCTTCCGCCAAGTCAGTCCAGTCGGACAGAAAAGAGCGAAGTTTGTCACAGTGGTGTTTCTGATACGGTTTTTGCCATATTATACGGCTTTCAGGCCATCCAAAAATCAGAAAAAAGGAAAGTACGGCTCGGCGGCCCTTTAAAAGCTTTTTTTTTATTTATTGAAATCACGTCTTTTTTTTAAATATGGCCTTTAAATCAAAATGTATGGGAAAATCCCATACATTTTCGCTACAATACGGCTTTTTTGAGGTTGACATACGGCCACTCTAAAAGTTACTTGGAACAACACTGCTTCGTCACCTCATCTCATTCGGTGTCGACCTGGAGGTGATGATGGAGGTCCTGTAAGATCGTCATGGAATGTCCCATTTAATATGGGAGCTTACATGACGATCTTAGGCCACCTTTCATTAATTTCAACCAAAAAAAACCGAGAGCTCCTTACATCTCCGCTTTGGTGGAGCCTTAGTCTAAGGATGCGTTCGTAAGTTTAATGGCTTATGAATATTAAATACTGTAATGGTATGTACTCTACACAGTCAATACCTAACTAGAACTACCAGTTGCTAAGTACACAGACCGGACTAGCTTAGACTTAGGTCTTAACTTGAGAACGTAAGTTCTAGAATCATCTGGCTGGGGTTATTTTTGTCGGCAAAGCGTTTCCTGCTCTTGACATTCTAAGGCCTAATACATCGGCTGCTATTCCGTGTTCTTTTAAACGATTACTCAAAATGGAGTGTATTCTGGAGTGTTGGAATATACTCAGGGTTCACGGATGTATAGTAGGTATGTTAGCTTCTTTATTCTATAAAAGTCTTTATGTCTGTTTCGAAGGGTGTTTTTCACGATTATTTAGCAGCGTATCGTTATACTCACCAGCTGTTAGAATGAGACCAGCCCAAAAAAAAAAACTACCCAAAAATAGCTGACCCATACATAAAGTTCAATGGCTTTCGAAAAAATGTATGCAGGTCTTTTTTTGCGATTTCAGGAGCTTTTTAGAAGGTTTCTTCCGCGAGGTTTACAAGTATAATTCATTCGTAGCCGGGCGCAGCCGGGATAGGCAACAACTAGTTGTGTATGTAATTCAAACTACTATTTACGTTACAAAAAGTTTCAAACAGATGTGCAAAGGTGGAACTATCTCTTAAAATACACCGTGTCAAGCACTACAAAATGTTTTTATATAAATAGGTACAACTCACATTTATCTCTACGTCCACTGCTGGACATAGGCCTCTTCTATAGACCTCCAATAAGGCCTGTTGTTAGCGACACATCCAGCGCGATCCTGCGGTCTTAATGAGATCATCAGTCCACCTTGTGGGTGGAGGGCTTACGCTGCGCTTACTTCTCTTACACCTCTTATTATTCAGATCATACGGTAAGAATGTTTCAAACAGATGTCCAAAGGTGGAACAAACTCTCGAATTCCGCCGCGTCAACAAGCACAACAAAGTGCTTTTATCTAAATACTCCTCACATTTATCTCTTACTAAAGCGTAAGTTAAATTCTTCAAATATTGGCTCCCGTGAGTAATCTCCAACACGTACTGTTACGTACAAAAAGGTTAACGCACAATCGGGATTTTAATTTTAATTGTCATTTTTTTTCTTTGTGCATTTAAAATATTGTTTAATTGTAATATATTTTTAGCATTAAACTCAATCTATGCGACATGATTCATAAGTTTAGTATTAACTAGCTGCGCCCCGTGGTGTTACCCGCGTTAGCCCGAGATAAAAATTGGTCTATGTGTTAATCCAAGGTCTAAACTACCTTCATACCGAATGTCATCCAAATTAGTTCAGCCGTTTGTGCGTGAAAGAGTAACAAACATCCATAGATACACACAAACTTTCGCGTTTATAATATTAGTAGGATATATTATTTGGCTATAATATTTTGGAAGTGGTCAATATACTAAAAACTGGAGCTAGATAATGTGTTATATGGAACACGTTATACTACACCTAGTTCTCAGTTCTTGATCATAATAATGGGACAAGTACGAGTCGGACTCGCGCACGGAGGGTTCCGTACTGTATGGGAGCCCCCTTAAATATTTATTTTATTTTAATTTTACTACTTACATATTATTTAAGTGAATATACAACTGAATATTCTGTGAAAATTTCAACCATCTACCTGTTAGCATTATAAATATCGAGCGAAAAACGGCCAAAAAATCAGGTTTGTTGTATGGGAGCCACCCTTAAATATTAATTTTATTCTGTTTTTAGTATTTGTTGTTAAAGCGGCAACAGAAATACATCATCTGTGAAAATTTCAGCTGTATAACTATCACGGTTCATGTGATACAGCCCGGTGACAGACAGACAGACGGACATCGAGGTCTTAGTAATAGGGTCCCGTTTTTACCCTTTCGTTACGGAACCCTAAAAAGTAGATACTGTTAGGGTTGAGTAATCCTTAGAACTACTTTTTGCGAGAAAACTGTAAACCGGGTATAATAAACACTTTTTATAATCCAACGTTTTGTCCCACTATGTAAACGCATAAACTTTTATTTTCTAATTAATTTAATTATACTGTACATGACTGTACTGGGTGTCACTGAGGCGGTGGCATTTTTATGTGTTGCTGGATTCCATATCGTATACCCCGCCGCACAATCCGACCCATAGCACACCTTATTACGAAGGATTACGGCTAACAATTATAGCGGATGACTGTACACTCTGTACACACTGTAGATATCTAGAGGCTCTCTTTACTCAGCGCGTTAAACTTACATGTAGCAGACACTCATACAAAACTATTTTATTTGTAGTGCTTCGCGCACTAGGTTTATTTCAAATAGTTCTTTTTGCTACGAGTATAAAGTGTACAAGTAACCAATATAATGTTGATGTCCAATATGATGACTAAGAAAAATAATTATTTTTCGCCAAAAATGGCACAACTGGCTTCAATCGTGACCATCGATATATCGTCGACGTACAACATTTTTAGATTATTGTTGACTAGCTTTTACCCGCGGCTTCGCCCGCGTTATATTTTGATTTCGGCTTATGTTTATGTCGGCTGCGAAACCTAACCTAACCGACAAATGTCAAAATACCTTAGAGGAATGCTTTTGTTGGTTATATTCCCGCCTTGTCGTGGGGGAGGTCTGAGGCAGCTGAAAAGGCGGCGCTCAAAGTCTCCCTCTTCTTTGGGTCTTTTCCCCCAACGAAGCTTAGAGGCTGGCACTCGAGGTTCAGCCGCTTTTAACTAAAGCAGCTGAGAGGATGGCCGGTAGGTTGCATGCCTTATGAGGAGTGTCGCAACTTAGGCTGGCTGCAGTGCCGCTCTTGCGACGCTGCATCCGAGGATTTGTTTTTATTATATCGCGAAATATCCCTGACATGATCAGGGGTCTTAATTACAAATGAATAAAAACTATACCTATATTTCAATGTTTTTGGCTGTTTGCAGTTATAATAAACATTACAATGGTACAGTAAAGTTTATACCTACTTGTTCCTAATTATTGCTTTTTCACAAATATTTGTGCAAAAATTCGATTAAGTTGTTTCTAAGGTTTTTACGTGTTAGATTAATTCCAGTTTTTTGTTCTAAATCAAATCTCTGCTTTCCATAAACTGGGCATTCCAAGATTATGTGCAGTGGATTCTCACAGATGCACGATGGGCTTTCCCTCAACTTAAATCGATGTAAGTATTGGGAAAACTCACCATGCCCCGTCAGCACTTGAGTTATGATTCCCACTGGTGCTATTTCTCTTACGATCTTGTATGCCGCCCTTGCATCCGGAAAATATGTTTTGGTTACCGCCGCTGTGTGTCCATCCTGATACCGCCGGTTCCACTCGTCAAGAGACCTTCAGACTCTCACTTCTCTTTGAGCCTTCGGATTTCTCGCTTGACGAATGAAACGGGGCAGTTATCGTAAATAGGTCTGCACTTCGAGTGCAGTGCTGCTTCCTTTGCTAGCTGGTCCGCTCTCTCATTTCCCTCCATCCCCGCGTGCGCTTTAATCCAATAAAGTTTCACTATTTTATTTTGTGCGTGTAGTACCTAACTTTATGTTAGCTTTGAATTTACTGCTAAGGGATGGAGGGAAGATACGCCAACTACCGTTTCCAGTGCAGACCTGGAGTCACAAAAGATTTTTGCTTTTTCGGTAGCCTCAAGAAGTGCCAATAACTCGGCCTAGTACACGGAGCACCAATCGGCCAATTTCAGCTTGCGGGTACTGATCTCAGCGGCATTATCCCAAATGGATAATGCCGCCCCAACTTTCCCTTTAATTTTGCTGCCGTCTGTAAATATGTTAATTTCTCGGTTAAGATTTTGCTCTAGTGCTGCTCCGTCTGCCAGGCATATGAACTCCAGCTCCTCCTGCTGCGCTGGGTGTGGCTTCTTTTCTGTCTCTCTATCTCCAGTTACTTGCTGGGAATAACCTTTCTTAGTTTCATAAAGCAAGGCTGCTTCCTGGACTCTGATATGACAGCCGAGAATTAGGGGCCGCGGTGGGATATATGGAACTGGTGGTGTGGGTGCCGCCACCTACCCTACCTTCCGCTAGGCCGTCAACGTGTTGGCAGACGCAGTGGGGCTGCAGGGTAAGAGAGGTGTCAGTATCGCGATGACCGTTCTCACTGCCCTCTGCAGTTGAAGAGGCAGGCGCTGGGCTACTATGACTGACCCGCTGCACTGGGACCAGGGCGTTGGAATGCTGTCTGACGTTCAGTACTGGTTAGTCCCGAGTGGTGGATGACGATGTGTCTTGTGCTCCGTAACACTCCGTCATTATGGCGAGAGCGCAAGCTCCTTTATGGAGCCCGAGTCTGGGCCAGCGCTGTTGAGTGCCGCGAAGGAGTGCGAAAAATGTAGGAACGTCTTAAACTTGCCATGACAGGTTATTTCTGGCGCTTAGACGGCTGCTACTGTAGCCCGATCACTTAGTTTTTATCCTATCCTACGGGAACTGTTAAAGTTTTTGCGATAAAAAGTGGCCTATGTCACTTTTCGTCTTTCAAACTATATTCATGCAATAAGCTAAGACAAGTTGCTCCGTTGCTGAGAAAAATTTATTGTTAAGTCCTACGGGAACCACAATTTTTTCGGGATGGAAAGTATCCTATGTCACTTTCCGTCTTCCAAACTATGCCCACCCCAAATATCAAGTCAATCCGTTGCTCCATTGCTGAGAAACAGTTATTGTCCTATCCCATGGGAATCACGAAATTACTCGAGATAAAAAAGTATCCTATTATCACTTTCTGTCTTTTAAACCATAGGTATCCATACCAAAAATCAGGTCAATCTTTTGCTCCGTTGCTGCATCAAAGAGGAACTAACCAACAAACTTTTCGGATTGATAATATTAAAGTATGATGATTCTGTACCATAAAGGTAGAATAAAGAAACATGTTAAACCTCTAATGATAGAAGATTTAAAAATATTTTTAATGTCAGACAAAATGACGGCCTGGTATTAAACGTCATAGTAACATGTAGCATGCAGAGGGAAAATAACATTTTATCCAATTTTAATGTCAGTTGTCATTTTCAATCCATACTTTATTTCCTCTTCAAGGGGATATAATGGTGGAAAAACAATTTGTCCCCTTGCCATGCTACTTGTGATTTAATACAATGTCACCTGTCATCTAATTACGTTTGGCTGTGACGTTTCGTTAGTCCATATTAGCGTCATAGAGGAATTAATCACTTAGCGTCTTTGTGATAGTGGCGACAGTTTCGCTTTCGATGGTTTTTGTCCTGTCCTACAGGAACTATGCAATTTTTCGGGATAAAAAGTATCCTAAAGCTCCTTCCGCCTTTCAAACTATGTCCATGCCAAAAATCAAGTCAATCCGTTGCTCCGTTGGTGCGTGAAAGAGTAACAAACCAACAAACCAACAAACTTTTCGGATTTATAATATTAGTAAGGATTTTTCAAAAACAGCTGAGCTACATCAATAAAACTTCAATGACACCCACCTCTGAAGTATGATCTACCAAATAAAAGAAGAACCATTAAAATCAGTTCATTATTGGCAGAGTACATCTAATCGCGTAACATGCAATATACAAAAAAAACAGTCGAATTGAGAATCTCCTTTTTGAAGTCCTTTTAGAAATAATCGACCAATCTCAGGAGCCGAAAAAATATCTGTGCAAGTACGTGAAGCCTCGCTGTAGCTGCTAAGTGAAAAGAGGAGAAATTGGAGGAGAGGACTTTGCCAGATTAAGACGACATGTGACATGTCCTATCTCGCGAGATCTGTGGTACATGTCTACTCTCATTGGTTTAAACGGCGCCTGAAGACGGCCGACAAAAGCCGGGCTCGGCAGATTCTTATGAATTTTTTGTTAGTACGGAAATGTTAAATATATTTAATGTGTTATCAATTATCACATCTGTATTAAATTTCAGTGTCAAATAAAACGACATCTTACACACTTACGCGTATAGTCTGTTCCAAAACCGCTGAGATCGAACCAGTTGCAATCGATTGAAGAATTTGGCACAAGTCATAAAAATAATACATAAAATGATTACCTATTATTTTCAGCACGCATTTATATTAGCCCGTTCCGTGCATTGGGTCGTGCAGGGTTGCCTGGAAGAGATCGCTTCCAGCGATAAGGCCGCCTTGAGCTACACTAATAAGTTTTTCATGTATTACTGTTGTCTTATTTTTACTGTGTGCAATAAAGTGTTTTCTATTCTATTCTATTTTTTAAAAATCTGCTGGTTTTTGAAGGATTACCGCTCTAAGCAGATAGGGTGAGATAGGTGAGTTATGTCTTTTTGTCTAAGAAACTAGATTCTAATTCAGGTCACGCATTCAGTTGTATCCGTAGGAAGCCTGTAAGCTACACAGTTTCTCAAGTCTGGACGAACCATAATAGGCTACCTACGAAAACCCAATAAACAATGTTTACAGATGAAATCTCGCCCAGAAAACGTCGATAAAAAAGAGTAATGACAGCGGTTAAACGGCTAATCGACGTTTGAAAAAAGAATCCCTAAAGAATCGGCTCCGGTCTGCGTATGCGGAGTAATTAAACAGCCAGAAATAGCCATAGTACGCATAATTGACGAGCGAGCCATGTTTATGACGACGTAAACTCCAAGGAGGGGGTTAATATCCTAAACCGGTTTAGGATTTATATTTGTCGACGAAATGTCGGGGAAGAGTTGGTGACAATTTTTGGAGTAGTAAACTACCGCATTATTCATTTTTGGTTGCAAGCTAGCTCTTAGACGGATAAAATTGATCCAGCAACTTAATTATAAAGACATTGGGTTCGTGGGGGCCGGGAGCTCATCTTGTTTTCAAAAGTCTTTCTGAGCGTCTGGTGGACGCGACGCGTGACCAAAATGCTGGCGTTTATTTGGCTCAACGTATAAGCATTGCCATTCATCGTGGCAATTGCAGCCGGCATGCTGGGCACGCTACCAACTGGCAGTGGGCTTGAGCATTTGGATTGCTTGTTATGTAGTAGGAGTTTATGTAGTTTTAGATTATCAGAGTCTTGTAGTGGTAGTAAATAAATGCACTCGCCCTATTAAAAAAAATATTATAAAGAACACAATAGAAGAATGATCACTGGATCCAAATTAACGATGTCCGATTCTTCAGCTTTAGAATTCTATTGCTATTCTTTTCTCACATAAATATTAAAACTAAATGAGTAGTAGATATTGATTCATTTAGCTTTTTACTGTGTTCATTATGCATTATATCAGGACGTTACTCAAAGAAACTAGTGTTCTCATTTCTTTTGAGCAATCGGAAAATCTAGAATCGATTGAAATGTTTAAAAATAAACCATTTCATCGATAGAAAACCATTTAACGGTTTGTTTTCAGCAGTAAAATTAAATCAGTCTACCGTTTATTTATCAATCTGTTTTCATGAAATCGATTCGGGACTAGGGTCACCATAATATCAGGATTTGTCTGGAAATTTCATGATTTTTACCAATCTGAGATTAAAACCAATGAACAGTTACATTTATCGCATAAAATGATTACCTAAAAATTTTGACTCTAAAAAATCAGATCTGTCAGCAGGATTTTTAGAATTGGTGACTGGTCATAATTTCGGCTGTTTTTACATCTATTTGACTCCACTGGGGATTAGTATGAAATTAGTTGCCGTCTTTGTCAAAAGTTATTGAACATCACATCATTTATCCAGGCACAGCAAACGATATTTGAAAATTGCGATGCACAGCGTAGAACATAGACAAGGTGGACAGAGAGTAGAGACTGCGCTGGATACAAGTTGTAATCGGTCTTCATTAATCGTATAAATAGGAGATCTGTAGGGGAGCCCTATGTCTAGTAGTACATGTCCAATGAATGAAGAAATTGCGAAAATTTATAGGTATCAGACTTTTGGTCCGGACTTTTCGATCTTCCTTATGGTAACCCCAATCGGGACTAGATTGATTCGTAATCGATAGTTTGAGGTTTTATGTCTCAATCGATTCTGGTGTTGTTTATTGATACTGGTTTAATTAGTTCTGTCTGGGGTTTAGGCAGACCTATTTACTCGAAGCTGTTAGAAAATTCACGAATCACGAATATTGACTCGATTATCAAGTCGATTTTAGATCAATTTCGCATTCTCCGCGTCATTTTGACAGATACACATTCTCCGAATTACCACAAAAGATTTAAACACGCTTTAAACACTGTTTAGCTGTGTAATTTGTACTGTTGAACTTTGTCTAACGCGAGCGTAAAACTTTTGTGGTAAGACGGATTAAGTTTATTTTTGGTGGAATCTTTATCGATTGAGATCAAAATACTACTCTTCAGCCCATATTTTTCTGTAGTCTATGTCTCAAGTGTCAATTGATTTATCCAGATGGAGGAGCTCAGTTAGTTATATAATTCTAATTTCAATAGAAACTGAACTGTAAAAAGACAAATTATACAGATAAATCTAATGTTCAATAGTTTTTCTAGTTTGCACTAGATCTTACTTTCTACCTCTAGATCTAGACTTTAATATGGTCCTTTTTCCTCTGGGTAGTGGTCACAGATCAGTGGCTCTACAATAAATGAATCATTAGACGGCTGAACGTATGCCTAAGTGATCACGTGACCAAGTAAGAGAACATTAAAACCCTGAGTTTTACACAGAGGCTGGAGCCGCGAGAAAGCGATCCGATAGCGGTCTAGTGCAAAGGATCGCGCCCGCTTGTTATGTGTCAGGTTGCATACAAATTCGAATATTTAAAAAACTCCCGTCCCGGATCGCGATCGCTTTCTCGCACTTCCTGCCTCTATGTGACGAGAGCTTTAAAACCTAAACCTCCTAACCTTAGAAATGATACTTACGTTCCGAAAATTGGGTTCCTGGTCGGTCGGGTACTAAAACGAATACTACTTAAATTGCACCTAAAATGTCACGCCAACTTTGCAAATAATTACTTACCTGCATCAATATTTTCACCCCTCAAACTGCAGGTACAGAAATATTTCGAAAAAAAACCGTTCCTAATTCCGGCTAGTTAACTGCCATTTTAAAACGATTTGTCGGCGCCGCTCGTCTCATTACACAATATAAACTTATTTTAGAGTACAATAAAAAGCGTTTTTACGCTCTCTAAGACAATGTACCGAACTTTACGACTCGCTTGAACAAAGAAACTGTTAAAAATAACTAAATAATGGATCAGTAAATAGTGAATACGGTTAATTAGATAGGAAAAGTTTTTATTGTGTTATTTTTCGAGAACAATGAATGTTTTCAAGCTCCGCTGCAGCGATTATGATGTGGGATCAAAGTAACCGTTGGAAGATAACTTGTAGGTTTTCGTAAACTTGTTAGTTTAGATATAGTAAAAATACAAACAAAATTATTAAAATTGTTTCGAAAACTAGGTTAAGAAATCGGGAAAATAGTGTTTATATTTCTGAGGTAGAGTATGCTGAAAATGCTTTGCGAGCTGAATTTAGCGCCAGACTTGCAGCAAGCACGTGCCAGTGCAGCATAGGACATTCACCGACATGCTGTACAGATCAGACATAAATAATCGGCCAATTGCGAGTCGGACTTACGCACAAAGCAAAGGGTTCCGGTTCCGTACCGTATGGAAGCTCCCCTTAATATATTTTATTTTAATTTAGTTATTTATTTTTGAAGGGAATATACAACTAAATACTCTGTGAATATTTCAAGCATCTACCTGTGACCGTTATTATTTTGTTGTATGGGAGACCCCTTAAACATTTTTTTCTGTTTTTAGTATATGTTGTTATAGCGGCAACAGAAATACGTCATCTGTGAAAATTTCAACGTTCTAGCTATCACGGTTCATGAGATACAGCCTGGTGATAGACAGACAGACGCACGGACAGCGCAGTCTTAGTGATAGGGTCCCGTTTCAGACTCATTTTTAGGGTTCAGTACCCAAAGGGTAACTGAACCCTAAAAATGAGTCTCCATAGCTCGTTGCGCTATTTGGAGCTTTAGAATCAGACCCATAGTTAGAAACAATGTTTCGGCGCCATAAGTCATCACTGGTAATACTCACTGGTCGAAAAATTTCGACGTCACAAACATATTTCGATAAATACTGAAAAGCTGAAATGTTCCAACTTGTCATAACACGAATAAACAGTAGAGTTGTGAATGAAAATACTCTTAATACACAGACAAGTAAGCGAAGGTAGGAAGCGATATCAGCCAGCATTGTTATCTATCGATATACAATAAATCGAGGCCGATATCCTAATAATCCTGCAAGGCTGGCACACAGAGATAACGTACGAATCTATGAATATAGTGGGAAGGTCTGGGCTACTCTATTTTATGATCTAACAGATTCCCATTTGGTAGGTCGCGACCCAGTGCCGGGTCACCGAAATCAAAAACCGGGTAGCAGCAATCCCGCCTTGTTTTACAAAAATACTATCGATGGACGTGTTGGCACCAGCGCAGTTGACAGAACAAGACAGTCCGTGACCCTGGGTCTTTTTGAGAAGCCTGGTTAACTTAAAAGTATTCACAGATTTAACAAAATTATATAACTTGCTGGGTACCTACAAAGCATATAGATGACGTAATCAAGACCGTAGAATCACGCCGCATGCCAGCCGCTTCCAACCGGTCTGATTGATTGAAGATCTATAGGGGAAGCCTTTATCCAACAATGGACATTCTATCGCTGAAACAAAACGAACTACGGGGTGAGAGTTGCTTCAACAGTTTATCTTTCTCAAAGGCTTTTAAGCATATACCCGGTGTTTAAGAACTTACTTTTAGTATAAAATCGATTTCGATATTTTTTTTTATCGACAGCAAGCATCCCTACACGTGCCCACACCACAGATAAGGTGAACAGTAGGTGAAGTTACACCAAAGCGGTTGTTCGCTGCTCTGTGGTCATTGTTCACCCTGGACAGCTGATATCTTATCATTATCGGGGGTATTGGACAGTATCGGCAGCGTTATTGATTTGTTGATAAGGGACCGGGTTTCGAGCGCTCAGATTTTTATGAACACTTTCGTTTATGGTTTTGAAGGAGCTCTGAAACGAGGAAACGTGCTCTAGATAAAGCGGTTTTCATCTAGTTGCAACAATTTTGCGTGTCATCTAAGCCAGCGGCAGCGCTCAGTAGTACTCGTAAATACCACTCGCGATCACCCATCCGAAGACTGACCGAGCCGAACGTTGCCGAACTTTGGTAACCGCTAAGAAATACCTTTTTTTTTTTTTTTTTTTTACCAGGGGAAATCTTTTATAGATACCACCGCACCTCGAGGGACAGTATACCCACCAAAACCCCTGGGTGTTCCGCCACTGCGCTTGGTGTCGGGGCTACGGGCACGCTTGCGCACTCCTCCGCGGCACCCGACAGCGCTGGCCCAACTCGGGCCCCACCACGGAGCTTCGGCTCCCGCCAGAATGACGATGTGCCGAACACCAGACACATCGTCATCCACCACCTGGGACCAACCAGCACTGGGCGTCAGACAGCACCCGTGTCCGACAGCCCTGGTGCTAAGAAATACCTAACTTAGGTTGCTTTAACCGTTTAGCCATGTCAGAGTCCTTCAGGCCACTTGACAACTTTGACACCAGAGATCCATATGCTCTTTATTCAATACGAACTAATTTTTCTACTTTGAGTAGGTGTATTGTACATTGCGAACTATCGTAGTAAAAGTCTCTAAGTTCAGTCAAATGTCTAAGTTATGTCTTAAAAATAAACTTAAGTCGTGGCTTAGTGAACAATTGTTTTACGACAATGATGACTTTCTAAAATTACCAGAATCAGTATGATTATAATTTTTAAAGTATTTTGATTTTGACATTGTGTTTATATTTCCTGGTTACAAGTAGAGTAAAATCCGTTTATAATGACATCGAAAGGAATTGAGAAACACGTCATAATAAGCGGAAGTCATAAAAAGCGTTTTGTGAAAAAAAACCTGTTGTATACGTACTCTTACATATTACATCACAATAAATAAATATTGCACCTTTCTCTTCAATCGTGAAAAATTTCCGACGTTTAGATAACATTTGGTTCATAGTACACTGAAAAACACAAACGAAAAACAACGTGTGACCTTCAAGCGTCAATTACCCACTGTACAGAATCATGGCGGTCATTATAACCGGACATAATTTATTAAAAATGGGTCATAATAAGCGACATGTCACTGTAAGGGAAGTCATTATATCCGACTATTTATTAAAGAATTTCATTTGAAAACCAAACTTCGTAGTATAGTTACGTCATAATAACCGGTTGGTCAATATAGGCGGAGTCATAATAAACGGAATCTACTGTACTGGTTATATTTTTAATTTGACATGTAATAATGAAAATTACCAATAAATGATTTGTATTTGTATAACTATGACCTGTCATGGGCATCATGGCATCATACAACTAGACGACTGTGATGTTAGCTACAAGCTTTGGATTGCCTAATTCTGGCTGAAGATGCGCGAGAATAAGGTTATCAGCAGCTTGTAATTTGTAACTAACATCACAACCGTCAAGTTGTATGATTCGGGTCTAAGATCTCTCGCACACTTCACTCGCGAAGTCGATTTGTTTCCGTTAGCTCAAGAGCGAACAATGCCCGACGCACTAACTCCTGTAACTAATGCATTCGCAGAGGTATAGAATGGCAGTTCGGATGTATGTCTTAGTGGAAGTGGCAGGGAAATTGAGCTAAGCATTTGTCCCACAGCTGGACGGGGGCTTTTTCTGGTGGGACACATCATTATCTTGAACCTTTAAGCATTCAGAATCGACACGATTTTTAAATAATTCCTAATAACGACATTGACGGTGGAATCCCTTCAAAAATATGTACCGTTCTACCTTCTATGTTTCCAGATAGAAGAGAAATTTTTTTAGTATCCCACCAGTCACAGCGTTTTCATAGAATGTTATTTCCATAAAACAATATTTTTTATGTATAGGGATTTATGCCATTTTTAAAAATGTAAAAGGACTATAATTTCTGACGACTAAGTTCCAGCTAAAATTTGATACCTCGAGCCATATATCCATCACTAATAATACTATTACATAGTGACAACATAAAAAGCACGCAAATTGGCCCAAAGAATAGCGAAGCATCGCTTAATCATAGGGATCTAACACGTCTGACGTACAGGTGAGGAGAAGTAATAAAAAATAATCGGCCAAGTACGAGTTGGACTCGCGCACGGAGGGTTCCGTACTGTATAGGAGCCCCCCTTAAATATTTATTTTCTTTTAATTTTATTATTTATTATTGAAGGGAATATAAAACTAAATATTCTGTGAAAATTTCAGGCATCTACCTGGTACCATTATTAATATAGAGCAAAAAACGTCTAAAAATTCAGGTTTGTTGTATGGGAGACCCCTTAAATATTTATTTTATTTTGTTTTTAGTATTTGTTGTTATAGCGGCAACCGAAATACATCATCTGTGAAAATTTCATCTGCCTAGCTATCATGGTTCATGAGATACAGCCCGGTGACAGACGGACAGACAGACAGACGGACAGACGGACATCGAAGTCTTAGTAATAGGGTCCCGTTTTCCCTTTGGGTACGGAACCCTAAAAACAGCCTATTTAGAAGCCTCTTTCTTGAAAGCCCATCCAGCTGCAAGACTTCCAAGCCAAGCCCACGTAGAACAAACCACAGTAGATCGTAATTAGGAAGTACACAAAGCGCCTACACCAAGCCCTACATGGCCCGAGAAATTAATAACCAAACAGCTGCAAGGATAGGCTGATTTGCATTGTAAAATAATGCTTCGATAGCATTGGAAGGTGGGGACAGTAGGTGAACTTCTGCAGTTTTAATGTGATGACAAATTCCAAAAACTTATTCTAAACCGAAAAATATTGATGAGCTTTATAATCGTAAGACATCAAGGTCATCTTTGGACAACTGCAGCTGCAGAGGAATCTTATCATCAGATACAAAGAAGCACTTAATTTTGAGGTTAAAATTATCTACATAATTATTTAGTTGAATATGTGGCAAAAGGTTCCAGTAAATTTAAATGTAGAGGAAGATGAATGGGGATCCCGAATTCTATCGTTTACTGCCCCATTGATGAACAAAAGTCTCCTCCACCTCCCTCCTCTGTCGATCTCCGCATCCTCTTGCCTCATATTATCAAGAACAGCGTTGGTTTGTTGATTTCGAAAACCAGGGGTAGGAAACCCTTTACCTTGTGACGAAAAAAATCACACCAAAGAATATCTGAAGAAAACCGCGGGATCGTGCTGAATGATGACTCTTACAACCGGCTCTGTTTTAGGTCTATTCAGGAGGCCTGTGGTCCAATAGGGGACGTACTCCAGAAGACATGACGATAATGAGTTTCTTTTTAACCGACTTCAAAATAGGAGGTTCTCAATTCGACTGATTTTTTTTGTAGGTAAGTATGTTAAGCCATTACTCCGCCATATATGAACTGACTTCGGTGATTCCTTTTTGTTTGGTAGATCATACTTCAGAGGTGGTTTCATTTAAATTTTATCGAAATCGGCTGAGCCATTTATGAAAAATCAACAATAATGTAAAATTACCAGCATGGATCCGTGCAAGCTATTCGAATTCTTGTCAAGGTTGAAGTCAGTTATATATTAATGTTAATTATAAGGAACCAAGCCACAAATTTCCAAAGTGCAGATCTTAAGCTACTGCTATTATATACACACAAACTATGAGCCAGAGTACGAAGGTCCCAAGTTTCCATCACAAATGCTTTATTTGACACGGTCGGCTATCTATGATCGGTTACATGGCAGCATAATTGTGATCGGTTAGATTTATTCATTAGTTTCTAGATATTACGTCGATGTCTTGAATTAATCAAGGTTGGTGAATGGTTCGAGAAATTAATAGGTCATAATGTAAAGGTAGGGACATTTAATAATAGCCCTTGTGTCTATTAATGTATTGGATTCATAAAATGCTAGGCTAGCACGTATTTCCTTTTCATTTTAATCCGTTTGGTTGCAGTCATGTATTTTCACGCGTGGTGACTGGTGATGTAAAAGATATATCAGAGAAACCTTAGTCGAGCAACAGACGTCCTACGGCTGATATAATGATCATGAGGTGTACTCTTGGTTCAGCTATTCGTTCCCTTGTTTAAGCCTTGTCAACTGCTGTCTGATATGCTTTGTTATTTCCTCTGACCTTCAGATTGGCAGTCTAACTCTCCATACGAGTAGGTACATTAGTAAGGCTAACCTTTAGGGTAGTTATAATCAGCTCGTAGAACGTTTTTTACTACTGGTAACTGGGCAGTTCAATCTAAATTCGGGATATTGTTATAATAATTATGTATGAAACATCGTAAGAGTACGGCACATTTCCACGTTTCGGGGGAAAAGATTTAAGAACATTTATAATCTCACCATGTTTCGTCAAACTGCACTTAGCTGTACGCTGTACAACTCAATTGTAGGCTTTAGAATGCCTAGAGACGCATGTTGCCATTATGTAAATGATCGGAATATGAGCGCAATACGTTCCAGTTGTTTTGCCAATTGTAAATTATCTTCGCTCTCTGCATGGATTTCGATTCCAATGGTTTCTAGATAGATGAACAGCAAACTTCATCGACAATACTAACTACATTTAGTATTTTTCCAATATGTACTGGAAAAGGAACGTAAACTTCATCGACAATGATGTACATTTAGTATTTTTCCAATACTGGAAAAGGGATGCAAACCAAATATTGAACTCTACTATATTGGCATTCCGAAAACAAAATAAAATGAAAACGTTAAGCCAAAAAATAACAAATGATGAAACGCTGCGCTTACACGTCAACGTTCGTAAATGAAGCACGCCTCCTATACCTATCACAAACTGTGCAGTTACAATCAGATTTTGTTTTTTGTTTCGTCTCCCCTCTAACTAGTGAGAAACAGTAGCTGTAATATTGTAGAAACTGATTTGGCCTACACTACGGGCAAGTGAGCTTGAGCAGCGCAAACCCAAATATTAGATAGTAATTTTATACTTGACCCGGGTTGACCACGAATGAATTATGTGTAGCTATAAAATAAGTAATCCTTCCGAAATAAATATTCGTTGGCAGTGAAAACCTTATTGCAATCTGTTCTATAGTTTAGTAGATCTAAGCACACAAAGATACACAACAATAAAATCCGCCAAGTACGAGTCGGGCTCGCGCACGAAGGGTTCCGTACCGTGTTGGAGCTTCTTTAGCCCCATTTCTCTTGCCATTACTAACAGCGAGCAATAAAAAACTCCTAAATATCACGTTTGTTGTATGAGAGCCCCCCTTAAATATTTATTTTATTCTGTTTTATTTGTTGTTATAGCGGCAACAGAAATACATCATCTGTGAAAATTTCAGCTGTCTACCTATCACGGTTCATGAGATACAGCCTGGTGACAGACAGACGGACATCGGAGTCTTAGTAATAGGGTCCTGTTTTTACCCTTTGAGTAGGGAACCCCTAAAAGGGACTTTGATTTTATGCCGTTCTGTATACGTATACCTGCTACGCATCGGCATTCTGTGGTTACTTCTTGTTTCTAAACCTATACGAGTTTGCAGACTAAACTACTTCTAGAGCAATTATAAGCAAGGGCATAAAAGGGAGCAATTACTGCGCATAAAAGATTTTTATGCCCTGTAATTGCTCCAGAAACATAGTTCTGTCTGGCAATTCAAAGTTCTAATAGACACTGAGCCGTTTAAGGACGAGAGTTTCATTTGACAACATATCAGACAATACATGCATCTTACTCGTTTGATCACTCAATTTTAAGAGATCGTGTACGGGCAATAAAGTTAGTTCGTATAGGCCGGGTGGCTTGCCCTGAGCCACGGCAGCGCTCAGTTGTAGATGCCACCCGCGGTCACCTATTCGAAGACTTGCCGTGCCGAACGTTGCTTAACTTCGGTGATCACTGAGAAACACCTAGACTACTGCCAACGTACTTCTAGCAAACCAACTCTTAATAATATTTTTTTGCCAAAAAGGGCACAGCCGACTTCAACCGTGTACAAAATTAGAATAGTTTGCTCGATTCGAATTACATAATTTTATTTTTATTTTTCTAAAATTAGCTCAGCCGATTTCAATAAAATTTAAATGGTACTACCTCTGAAGTAAGATCTACCAAACACAAAAAGAATCACCAGAATCGGTTAATAAATAATTGGCGGAGTAATCATGTAACACACCTACATACAAAAACATACAGACGAACAAATAACATCCTTTTGTGAAATCGGTTAAAAAATCTTAATGGAACACGCACGCTTACGCATAACATTCAATGAGAACCGTTGTATATTTCGCCAATTAGCCATAATAGGCACGCACCGTGACTGTTAAGCAGCCATAGACCACCAAACAAACACATGCCGAGTTCCCATTGACATTGAGCTCGATTCCGGATGATTTCACTAAACAATTCATAGTTCTTAGAACTAAAGTAACTGACATAGCTCAACTGATTTCTCCGAGCAATTATATATAGAGTCACAATCGTGCAAAAAAAGTGTCCGAGCCTAAACTCTGCCCAAGCTACGTAGTGGGCAGGCTTTTCGTAAGGCGATTGCAAGCCGACTACAACGCCGCGCGATGCCAAAGTGCTCGGTTACAAGCACTAATTGGGTGACATACGCCGAGATTCGAGAAAACGGGTCATTGTGAATTATTTAATGTAAAAGAAGTCGGTATGTAAGACGGCGCTCGGACATTTTTTTACTACTTTCATTTAGGGTCTGTGGCTCTGTAGATATTTGCTCGAAGACTGATTTGCACGATATGGCAATAGGCAGGGCTCGAGGCGCGAAGACGTGATGAGACCGGTGGAATGGAAAAGTCATTCGGAGACCACACACCGGCAAGCGCAGAGTAGGAAGTCAAAAGATGGATTGACGTCCTCATTAAGACAGCAAGATCGCGCTGCTTTCAAAAGGTTTTATTGGATATCTATAGAGTAGGCCTATGTCAGGGGCGTACTTCAATCCTACAAAGTATATGATGGTGATAATTAGATTTATTGCCGTCATTTGCTATCAGAAATACATGAAGATCACGCACTAAGATACTTTTAAATAGCTTTGAGCTTACATTTCCATAAATGCTCAAAGCGAGAGTTGACTATGAACATTTTTAAAGTTCGTACAGCTTTTGTCGCGGATCAAATTACTACTATAGTTTGACAGCACTAATAACTCTGGCTATCTCACATTAGCGGTTCTATTAGTAAAGGACAGCTGATACTAAGCACTGGAATTAGCTTCAGTGCTAATAGATCGTCTAAATATACGGCCAAGGCCATATTAATACGAGGATTTGTAAGGAGTCATTAAAAGCGTGTGGTTTATTGAGATATAAATTTTAATTCATCTTCGCATGTGGCGTCTTTACATGTGTGTAATATGTGTAAAATATGTGTGAGTGTGTGTGTATACAATGTAAGTAGTTGATTTAATTACACGTGGAGGCATTGGATCAGCCATGCAAGCACGGTGTAGTCAATGGACTGGACATTTTATCTGCCTCTCAGTTTGTCAACTCTAAAGACGTGATCAGAACGTTTTGTTCATTAAGGTTTTCATACTTGGTGGTTGTTTAAATATTAATAAGACATCAAGCGAGAGACGTAATATTACGAATGATAAGAGTTATTCTTGTCTCTGTCTACTCGAAGGGTGTCGTATAGTTGCTGTGGAACGAGGATGAACCAACAAGTATTTATGAAGCTAATCGAAATTCGTTTACAAACTCATACTATGTGTAGATACTATTTTGGTCTAACTACGTTATAAATAGAAATAATTATTATTCGCAATAAATGGCAAAATCGCCTTCCATCGTGTACAAAATTCGAATAATTCGCTCGAATTGTTTACATTATAGTTGATTTTTCAAAAACGGCTCAGCCGATTTCTGTAAAATTTAAGTGGGACAACCTCGGGAGTATACCCTTTCGAACCAAAAAATATTTTTTCGATTCGATTCACAATTGGCGGAATTATCCATGAACATACCTACAAAAAAAAAACAATACATACAAACGAACATAGAACCTCCTCCTTTTTGGAAGTCGGTTAAAACCTTATTGCGTGTCAACATCAATATGTTTATAACTAATAACAATGGCAGTCGATGCATGTCCATAGCTATTTAAGCGCTACTATCCTATAAGTAAGTAAGTTCGTATAGGCCGGGTGGCTAGCCCTGGTGTCAGAGTTTTTAGGCCGCCTGGTGGCCTCTGACATGGCTAAACGGTTAAAACAACCGGGACCTACAATTTAACGTGTCATCCGAGCCACGGTAGCGCTCAGTTAGAAAATGCCACCCGCCGTCACCCATCCAAGTACTGACCGTGCGGAACGTTGCTTAATTTCGGTGATCGCTGACAATCACCAAGTCAAACTACGGTCCTATTTATAGCTCCGATGAAACCATCGCGTGCAGACCTTATAAATTACTATATGCCAATCTGTGATGACGCCGGGATACACCGGGAGCTGAGAGATCAGACGTCTTGATCGTGCTAACTGGACCTGGTTAATGATTAGTAGTTCTCCAAACAGTTAGTAGTCAGTAGTAACAGTAGTTTAACTGAGTCTTCACAAGCTAATATCTCAACTCGCTCTGGACCGATTTGGCTTATATTCACAAATCTTGTTGGGATTTAAATGTTAAAAGACCTTGCCAAACATTATCTAAATGTATTACTCTTCGTGGATATAACTACGTCCTGCTTATTGCAGTGGACTATTCATAAATATAGTTTAAAAAAACTAAAAACACGCTTTCATGGCATATAGTGTAAAATAATACTTAATGAACGAAAAATACGAAACGTTCATTATTATTTTCTGCCTATTTTACACTTTTTAGTTTGATATGCTATCAAAGCGTGTTTTGTAGTTTTTTTGACTACTATTTATTTTTCTTTTTAGTGAATAAATCCATTGTCTTCGGTCTTTGATAGGTGTGCAAAGTTTAAACAAAATCTGATCGCTCAAAGTAGGGCAAAATCGAGCACAAAGGCGTTGGTTACAAGCAAACATACAGGTGAAACTAATAAAAGCGTGTTAAAAAGGCAGTTACAGGTACAGTGTCTCGAAACGAAAATGACATGCCTGTCTGCTATATAACTTGCACAAAATCAACGATAACCAATAACCAGATTCAGAGCCAATTCATCGACCAGCAAATCTCTCACAACTCGAATAAGAATTACAAAAAGAATAGCCACTTATCAACATTTCGTCTTCATCATTACCCATTACAATGTAACCAGCAAAGTTCCAAACATACCGCAAAAAGTTCAAAAAGCAACAACACACAAGGATAACGATTTAGTTGCGAGCGACGAGACTAGTTAATATCAAATTGACCATTGCAGTAATCGATCCTGGTGTTTTTTTACTCGCTTGTGTCTTGCTTTCCAATGGGATGCAGAAAAAGTAATGACCGAGCGATTTCCGCTGCGGTCCCCGTATCAAATGGTGTGTGCTTGCTGAAAAGACAGTATGGGTACAAATATGACTCATCTAAAACGGTCTTGTGGAATTTAGTAAGTATAAGCCGAATCACGTCCTGGAGGCAGTGAAATTAGCTACAAGCTGTGGGAAACCCAATCACAGCGCAGCTGTTAAGTGAGCTTCAGTCAGAATTGGGTTATCCGTAGGCTCCGCAGCTTGTAGCTAGCATAACAGCCGCCAAAATGTTTGATTCGACCTATAGGTACGTATTTAGTCTTTAGTCATGGAATCTAGCTAAATTGTAGGTCCCGGTTGTTTTAACCGTTTAGCCAAGTCTTACAGGCCTAAAAACTCTAACACCAGGGCTAGCCACCCGGCCTATACGAACTTACTGTTTTTATGAAATCTAGCTCGCATGAGTTTATATCTCACTATTTGAGGGATGGGAATGACAAGACTGTTATTGTCACAATGCTTGTTGTAAGAACTAAACGTCAGAAATATTTTTGATATTTGATATAATAGAACTGGCGATGATAAATAGTTTCAGTGAGAAGTTTCACTATGGAAACTAACGTGGTTTTCGTACATTTTAATTAAGTAAAACACAGGTGTTACTCACGTTTGATTTTTAGTAGGATATTACTATAGTTTCGATCGCATTTGGCGATCTTTCTATAATATATAAGGTCGGAGTACTAGCTCGCGGGCGCGGGTTGAGTGCTATGCGAGACGAGCCCGCGAGCTAGTACTCCGACCTTGAGAAAGATCGCCAAATGCGATCGAAACTATAGTAGTATCCTACTAAAAATCAAACGTGAGTAACACCTGTGTTTTACTTAATTAAAATGTCAGTGAGAAGTCTTAGAAGCTGGCAAAATATCGATATCCTCATAAAATTGGTAAAGAAAAATGTCGACTTGAGATGAGGGTGTCATCGGTTAGGGCGAAGCAGCGTTTAAAAGCTGCTGAAACTTTAGATTTTAAGAATGTTCTTTACGAAATGACTGTACTAACGAATTGGGAAGCGCATTGATAGAATATCTGTCGTAGTTACTTAGAATTATCGTCCTCGTTGCAAAGATAAAACAGACGCTTTAAAAAGGATTCTACATCTTCAAACTGCCCATACTGTGCATCGATTATACTGCGTTTCGTGGCGTTCCATCCACATTGCGTACGAGAGAACTTCTAACTCGATTTACCATATTCAGCTGTGAAATTGATTGTGGACGGGCTTTAGCACGGTGGTTCTGGTAATTGTTTACACGGCTGCCATCGCGCTGTTATTTTGGGAGGCTGAGAAAGTCTGCGAGATGACTAAGACTGTGACTTGGCTGAATTAATTTCATTTGGAGGGAAAACTGTAAAATTTGTCGTAATAGTTTTAATTTTGTTCGAGATTTGTCTACTATCCTATGGCTGAAACGTACGTATGTTAGTTTCATACTTTTCCTAATATGGACCTTTTAATTATGTACAAAGATTTATTTAGGTACCTACATGTTAGCACATATTTTATGTCCTACATGATAAAAACTAGATAAGTGTTACTATTCCTGTATGGAACTTGACAATGGATAGACTATGACGCTACATTGTATTACTACAACTACTATGAACATTGAATGTTTTGTCTAAAAATAAGCTATCAATAACAGAACTGAAATTCCTTAAATTAAATTGAAATAAACCGATTTTGATTTTTTATTACTCAAAACCAGAGCAGTCCTTTGAGAGAATTTGATGTCAAGATAAAAAAATATTTTTTACTTGTTCTTAAAATGTTCTATGTTACATAGGATTTGACCCATCAATATGGTATGAAAAGAAAAATCTATGTTTGTATCCTATGCCTTGTCAAACGCCTTGCACCAGAGCAAGCCAACCGGTCTATTACTATACGAACTTAGTCACATTTAGTAAAATCTCTTAACATAACATGCTCAAGCCAAGTTATTCGTAAGACTCGAAACGTCCGTCAAGTTCCTCAACCGCAGCAGTTATCCCCGTCTATATTTAGCGGACAACGCGTTCTTGTCAGGCGGCAAGCTTCCGGCCCCGATCCTGGGCTGGCACCATTCTGCGGATGCCAGCGGATGGTTCGAATTGGTGGAGCGTCCGAGATGACGTTGTTTTTTTTCTGACTGAGCTGGTCATGAACGAACACGGAAGGTGCCATGAGAGCTGGGTAGCTGATGGAATGGCAACTACACGTGATCGAGTGCCGTTTGTTTGATAATGTGGATTGTATTATTTAGTGGACAACTAGATACTATAGCTTCCGGCCCGATCCAGACCTGGAACCATTCTGCGGATGCCAGCGGATGGTTCGCATTGATGGAGCGTCCTGCGTCGGAGATGCACTGCCAGTTATGTAGTTTTTTTTTGTAAATGAGCTATTGGTAATGGGCGAACACGGAAGATGCCATGCAGCTAGAAGATGCAGCTACGTAGCTTTAAGGCAACTACACATGAACTGAGTGCCATTGTATGTGATATTGTAGTTGTTATATTTAGAGACAACGCGTTCTTGTCCGGCTAGCTTCCGGCCGTGATCCTGGGCTGGTACCATTATGCTGATGCCAGCGGATGGTTCGCATTGGTGGAGCGGAGATGTGCAGCAAGCTACGTTGTAATGTTTTTTTTGAGAATGAGCAATATTGGTCATGGGTGAACATTGCAAGCTACTTAACTAGCCAGCTAGAATAGCTATCATGCGGTCTGTCCGACGAAACTTAAGGACGTCTATAGACGATACAACGGACAGCATAATCAGCCTTCTCATAGGTAGATTTGTTTGCATGTTTTTAACCTGTTTATTCCGGATATAGACATAATGATACCTATTTCACTAACGAGTTTTCGTTATGTAGTTGAAGTTGTTCCTAAGAACCCCCTTTAAATAAAATACTAGGAATAGAGATTGAAAATCTTACAGAGAACATTTATTAGCGAGCGCCATGTTTAAGTAAAAAAAAACCTCAATTATTACTATTATAAGGTTTTATTTTCATGCTGTTGTTATAGATCAGATTGTGATAAAAAAAAGTGTGCAAAAAGCGAACAATGCTTGAACAAAAACAACCAAACAAACCGGCCTGGACTAAAGTACAATTTGATCAAAATCAAATCAATCCTACATGTTAGGTATGCAAGTAGAAAAGGAACAAAAAATTAAGAAAACATTGGTCCAAAAGCCGTGCAGGCGTAAACATCGAAACCAATTCTCCGAGAATCGACGCGATAATCTAAAAAATATGGTAAAGAGCGTGTTAGGTGGAATTGTGATTGGGTTCCGTCGATTTAGCGTGATAAAGATGGCGGACGCATCGTGTAGAGAGGTTACAAAGTAAGACATCATATAGCCAGGTTACAAAGTTAGGTACAGTTTAGTTTCTCTGGAGAACAGTGACTTGTAGTGAATAAAATGTAGACAAAATATGTATGTAAAAATACGATAAGGTCGAAACTAGACATCGTCTTTGTGTTTTCCAGCGAACATTCGATAATTAATGTATATAGTATAAATTTATTACGCAGTAGCACTCGTAGCGTAGTTTGACTAGGTGATTGTCAACGATCACCGAAATTTAGCAACGTTCCGCACGGTCAGTATTTGGATGGGTGACCGCGGGTGGCGTTTTCCAACTGAGCGCTACCTTGGCTCGGATGACACGTTGAATTGTGGGTCCCGGTTGTTTTAACCGTTTAGCCATGTCAGAGGCCTTCAGGCGGCGTAAAAACTCTGACACCAGGGAGAGCTACTCGGTCTATACGAACTTACTTTTTAGTACAAAGTTATACTTAATCTTGTATTTTGATCAGTGCCACATTGACGTGTTACCATAGATTTATTAGCTAAGAACTAACTTTAGATTAACTCTCTCATGCTCTTGGGTTTGAGAAATGGTTGTTCCAGGTCAGAAAGAAAACTGGACCATATCTACCACGTTGTTGGCCTAATTCGGGTTGATGGAAGCTACAACATGAACAAAATGTTTACCAACGGAACCCCAAAAAGGTCCAAATGGAAAAAATAAAAAGCTCAACTCAATACCAAGTCGGAGTGACTATTGTGTTTGTAATAACATCACGTAGGATAATCGTTGGCATTATGACATGCACGAGAATTGCACCTCAGTATAATCCAATATTTATAGCATCCGTGACTTTGATTCTTTACAAGTTTAGTTATGTTTTTAGGGATGGGAATAGCTCTACAATTTCCTGCCCATCAGTCTTGCTTCAAATCAGAATCTTAAGAAACAATGTATCTACTCATTTCGAATAAATTATGATTGTTACAGATCGTGTAATTATGTAATTATTGTCTTGTATTTAGTGGTAGTTAATAAAGGCACTTGCCCTAAAAAAAATAAGTAATATAAGTAACTGTTATATTCTGGATACTAAGGCAGTAAGGCTCAAAATCCAAGACAATAGATACAAGATTTGTCCAGTTCAGAGCCAGTCTGCTGGTTGAAGTAAAGAGTCGGAATCTATTTTACACTTTAATGATGAAATTTTATGAAAGAAAGAAAAAAATAAAGAGTAAGACAGTTTACTTACTAAAAAAATGTAATGCTTTCCTCCTAATCCTTCACGCACCAATTTGTTATTATGTTTCCTATTCTTCAAAATTTAAGAGATCAAAATAGCGTATAGACTGTTTTTTATACCAATAATCAATAGTGTCTGTGTAGTACTAACAAAATACTACTATAAAAATATTTCTGAAAAGTTGTCTAATTCATAACATAAAATTAGTTGAAATAAACGTTAAACAAACCTGTTGACCGTTTAGACGAAAGAGCAAAGGCCCCGTTATTCTATTAAACAAACTTAAAACTAAAATGTAGATTACTTTAGAGTTAAATCGCTACATTCCGCACGCAATTAATTAGGCATAATTACAAAATCCATGTCCATACGGTAACTCAAGTTGTTTAATTATGTTAATATAGAGCATCAAAATGCGTGCTACGTTGTTCTGACATTTTGTATGTATTTGTGCATTCATTTAGCATATTTCCATTTATTAGGTTTAATCACGAACTTATTACTGTAAGAATGGTTTAATTAAATATTCAATAAATATGGAAAACAAATTGGAAGTAATTGAGAGGAAGGCGGCTAACGATTAATGTAACAAGGAAAATATTGTGTCAGCTGACATAATTGACTGCCTCAATAGCTCAGTGGTTAGTGACCCTGACTTCTGGATCAAAGAGGCGTGGGTTCGATCCCCACCCAGGGCAAACATTTATGTGATGAACATAGGTGTTTTCTCTGTGTCTGGGTGTTATTTAGTTACTATCTACATATATAAGTATGTATTTAAAATATGTATAAGTAGTATATCAGTCTCTGGCAGCCATATCACAAGCTTTGCTTAGTTTGGGGTCAGAGACAGTGTGTAAGATGTCCCCTAATATTTATTTATTATTTATTTATGTATAACAGAATACACATTTCAGTACACTTTACAATGGTATGGGTTTTTATTTAATTTTTTTCAGAAATGGGTAAAAAATTTGACAGTTACTTGTGTCTTTACAATTCGCACGTTTGTGTTACGACATGTCATGTGTTTTATACACAGAGATACCAGAGGGATAATGAGGTCGATCGAGTAACTCTGAAAGAGATGCAGCGATTTAATATGGCACAAGTAAGAAAGAGATATATCAGATATCTCGATTTGGTGGCTACTTATTTGACAGTTTTGAAAGCAGCTTGGAAGATTTTCTATTCATTTTTGTAGTGAGAATTGTCTCAAGTGACAACAGTGCTATGAATCTGTTATTTATATATTTCTGTGGTTTTATAAAATGGTAATATAACCGATTGTAAAATCATGATGAATCTAACATATTCCTCTGTTTCTTTGACCTATTAGATTTTCCATTATGAAGGTAGTATTTTAGATGATTGGCACTTTAAAAAACTAGCATTATGCCATAGCTGGACTGGAATGCCATAGCTGGTCAAATTCTCCAAAAAAATAAAGAAAAATCTAGACTATAATAGTAGATTAATCAAGATCAAGACTACAACCTATCAGTCAAGGCCCATCACTATGATTCACGCCCCATTTGTTGCCAGTGAAAGGGACGAAAAATCTGCTGTAGGTGTTCAAATGTTTGCACACCATGAACACTGGACAGGTATGGTATACACGGCCAAGTGCATCTTTTATTGCTATTCAATTCTTTCATTAATTCAATGGAATAAGGTTTAATTTCGAATGTTTACAACACATTTGACAGTTGGATATTACCAATTAAATTTTGTAACCGAGTGAGGGAGTTACTATCGCTTTTTGCGGACAGAATTAAGGTTATTCGAAATAAAAATTTAGTTCCTCTATTTGGATGTGGTACGGTAAGTTGGTGACTATAAAGCAGTAGGAGATTGTTTATCGGATAGACTTGTACCTGCGGCCAGGTAGTCCCGCATTGTCCCCCTCACTATCGAATAATAGAGTTTTCGGAAACACAATGAATAAAGTAATTTATGCCGGGTGGGATATTTTACCATTTTCGGAAATGTACCTGTGATTTTTTTTTGTTGTTTGGGGTGAAATTTCGTCTCGGTCCTTGTGGCGTGTTTTTGTTTGTTTTACGGGCAATTTGCGATAAAGACGTGTCTATCTGAGACGTAGATTTGTATCTGTGGGTTATTTGCGGTGGTTTAATTGGAGGGTGGGATTATTAGATTTCCATCTGATTGGCGAAACTGCGTTTTTCCGTATGGAAAAAAGCAAAAGGTTTAAATACAATTTTGTTATACTTTATTTCTTGTACAGTTTTAGGAAAACAGCGTAGCACACTAATCCTTATGTGTATAAGTTATGAAACGGTTTTTTTGTCTTGTAGAGCGCTGAGTGATATTTTGTTAGTTGTTTATTTATTTTATATATCGCAACGTTACTTTATCAAACAACTAGCTACGCCCGCGGTATTACCAGCTATAGCCCGAGATAAAAAGTAGCCTTTGTGTTAATCCAAGGTCTAAGCTACCTCATACCGAATTACATCCAAATCGGTTCAGCCGTTTGTGCGTGAAAGAGTAACAAACATCCAAACATACTCACAAACTTTCGCGTTTATAATATTAGTAGGATTCCTCACACACTAATTTGTCAAATTATGCAGTTAAAGATGATTAGTAGTAGAGGATACATATTTGAAATATCCTCTACTACTAATATCAGAAATCAGAAAGTGTATTTGTTGGTATGTTCTTTCACGCAGCAACGGAGCAACGGATTGACTTGATGTTTGGCATGGACATTGTTTGAAAAACGGAAAGTGACATATGTTACTATTTATCCCGAAAAAATTAAATGTTTCTATGGGATAGCACAAAAATTACAATATAACGCGGGCGAAGACGCGGGAAAAAGAAAGTTACGATATAAAGTGAAGGAATTTTAATTTCATAGTGCATCCCACACTAGGTTTATCTCAAAGAGTTATTTTTGTGATAAACATTTCAAAAATTCGACGCAAAGTCAGGACTGCGAATTAGCTCAGTTGGGAGAGAGTCGGGCTAGTGATCCGAAGACGCAGGCATTCGCGACGAATTAAAATGTTTATCACAAAAATAACTCTTTGAGACAAACTGAAGCCTAAATATTTTGACATATTGTGAATTTACATTAAAAGCGCTCCTAAATAGCGTACTGAATTCTACATAGACCAAAGCCTGACATATTCGAAACACTAATAATAAAATTATAGGGTCGCCACAGATGAAGAGAAATAGATAACGCACGTCTGAACAATAAGCGCATTCAGATCTTGATCGAGAAAGACATTACCATTCCTCGACTGCAGTACCGTATGCTCAAATTGTAATAATGAGTTCATAATTTACACATTTTACACCTTATGAATATTCACGAATTTCACGCTCTGTACTTTTGGACGCTACGAATGTTCGTACGTATTTATTGTGCGTTTAGGGATCCGTGAATTAAAAGAAAACCTACCAAAAATCTAAGGTCAGTTACGGGGATTTATGAGAGAAGATAATATGTAACCACATATAGAAATGGTCTATTAACTATTTGTACATTTTCAAATATAGAAGAATAAGTATGTTAACAAACGTTAAGAAGTAATCAAATCTTATTTACATTTTTTATATAATTATTTTGAACTGAACATAATACGTGCCGTGACAAGAAAAATATATTTGAACAGAACGACGATTTAAGAGGTGATAGGTATTGGTATCTGTACAATTAACAATATGTTTTGGTACTACTTATTTTAAATACTTATTTTACAGTTTGGTGAATTAAACAAAAATTTTAGTACGGAACCCTCGAACGCGCAAGTGCGGCTCGCAATTGGTTCGTTTTTACGTCTTTTTTTTATAGGTGTGAAGCGAGCCTTATCGATACAATAAATTGAATTAATGGTATCGTGAGGCTGTCGCTTGTAAAATTATTTTTAATCGCTTTTTTAATTTGAATGTATTTTTTATCTACGAGTGTGTGGGAATTGGGAATCAGTGGCTAAGGAAGAAGAATTACTCCTAGAGTTAGTTAGTTAGACTGCCTCGTTGGCCGTGCCAAAAGGCGTGGGTTCGATTCCCACCAGGACAAGATTTTTGGTCATGAGCACCTGTATTCATTTTACCAGCTTTGCTTAGTTTCGGGTCAGAGACTGTGTGTAAGATATTTGTATTTATTTATTTATATCTATCTACAATGCAATGCTACAATGTCGATGTGTCTTAAAAAACATACACATTTCTAGTACTCGTCATTTAGCACAACTTTTTTTAATGTGATCAACTCTTTAAGGGTTAAATCCCGAAAAATACTCAGTTCTATAGAAAGTGTTCAATAGCATTCAATAAAATGAATTGAACTACTGCTTTTTTCGCGAATACAGGTTAGTCTCATGGTAAAAGTTATGATAAAGTTTTGACAATGTTTGGTATCCTAGAATAAATACCTACTTCGTTAAAGGAAATAAAGTAAGTTCGTATAGGCCGGGTGGCTAGCCCTGGTGTCAGAGTTCTTAAGCCGCCTGAAAGCCTTTGACATGTCTAAACGGTTAAAACAACCGGGGCCTACAATTTAACGTGTCATCCGAGCCACGGTAGCGCTCAGTCGTAAATGCCACCAACGGTCACCCATCCGAAGACTGACCGTGCTGAACGTTGCTTAACTTCGATGATCGCTAACGAACACCTTGTCAAACTACGCTATGAGCTTTTAAGGAAATAGCATGTATTTTTAAGTAAATAAAGAATAGCCTACTATAATACCGAATAATATTGTTCAACACATTTCACAATTCAATCAAAACTGCACAGAGTAATACGCACACAGAGAATTATAATACATTGTCGAATCATTTGTGATTCCGTGATCCTTTTTGATCGTATTGTGATATAAATACGGGGAACGGCTGAATAGAAGCCTACCTGATCTTGGCACCTGCTGTTACACTACTCTATACTTTATTTTTTTTTAAATTGGACAAGCCGAAGCGCCGCGTGAAGTTATTTGTAGTTCAGTTAGAGGTTTGTGGAAGAATTAATTTTGTTTTTGAGAAACTGAGTGTGTAAGTGTCTGTTTTTTGGACCACCAGGAAGCAAAAGGGTCTAATGATGCTACATATCTCAGTATACTATCCGTCGTAGTAAGTTAATTGATGGACATAGGCCCTCCCTATAGATCTCTACTCTACTAGTACTATTTATAAAAAAATATTAGATATTCATAATTTAGCTTACCAGTAACGTATTTAAAAAATATAGTAGAGTAATGGGAGAAATCGCTTTTCGATAAAAAAAAAATGCAAAAAGCTTTACACTAGATTGACTGCATTGCTAGAAAGATAGGTATATGTCTAATTATGTCATAGTATACGTAATATTATAATGTAATAAACATAATTTAAAAATCCCCAGTCGATATCGAAACCATCCTAGTACTTAGAACCTAGACATCCAAAAAGTCAATCTTTTTAGGAAGTCGGTCAAAAATAAAATACATCTATGACAACATACAGCTATGTCTTTACCACGTAAACCATGTAATCGTAGGCAAAATAAATAGTAAAAATTTTACGGTCTCAGCCATGCAAACATTTCGCGGACATGCAAACTGATTTCCCACATAAATCGATTTTATGGGAATCGAATGTAAAAAGTCCTATTATATTTTCATACATAGATATTTCTATTTACACTATAACTTTACCTGTATAAGACTTTTGTGGAGGTAACAATATACCTAACTCAATAATATACATAAATATATTAAAATACGTTTTCAAGAAGTACTCGGGGCACAAAACACATGAAAACCCATTCAAGATACACGAATGCTTTAGAAAAATGACTAAGGAATTTGCACACTTCTAAAAAAGTACCTAAAGGTACGAGTAAGAGAGTATGAGAATCGGGAAAGAGTAAATGAGTATCCATAATTTATTATAAGTCGTAAAAAGCAGATGAAATATGTGTAGAGTATAATAATCATGCAGTCTTATAGTATTATTAATGTCCTACAGCTAAAAAGTAACGCAAAACCGCTTATTTGTCAAGACCACCGACATTCCTGGACAAAAAATATTTTAATGATAGTCAATATGGTTTAAATCACTAATTAACAAGTCGTATTATCAAACATATCAGAGCTGATATGAGATAATAAGCTAATCACTAATCTACATTCTACGAACTACAAGATTGTAATTGCAATTTCCTCTTGCATCAAGACAACGACGGACACGACAAACGAACTTAACTTTCAGATAACACATTAGCGCAAATTATACTTATAACAAAATTCGAATAATGTTCGATTCTAATGGACATGATGACTGGGTAAAAAGTCATTTTTATAATTTATTATCAAAAAACATTAGACACGTATTTTTTCTTTTGTCAAACAAACAATCAATGATAAAGATAAACCTTGTCAAAGTTCGAGAGTGGGGGGCTCGTGACGTCACTTCTCTGAGAAGATACTTTTGTAGTCTAGTCGTTACGTTACGCGGAACTTTAACGGGCACCATGTTAATCAATTTTTGTTTCATTGACAAAAGAAAAAATACGTGTCTAACAATTTTTGATAAACTACCTGACGGACTAAGTAATTATATTTTTTAGTCATCTATATTACAAGGTGACAACTATTATTATTATTTCAGCCTGCGTTGTCCCACTGCTGGGCAAAGGCCTCCCTTCCTTCCTTCCAGACTGCGCGGTATAATGCTGTGGTGGCCCAGTGCTTGTCGTGAGAGCTCAGTTCGTCACGCCACCTGCGTCTGGGTCGGCCCAAAGGTCTTTTGGATTTTGAAATCCAGTCGGTGGTGACCTTAGCCCAGCGGTCGTCCGGCATGCGACAGACGTGTCCCGGCCAATCCCATTTTAACTCTCCGGCTTTTTGACAAACGTCGGTATTCTTGGTTTTTGAGCGCAGTATAGTATAGGAAAGGTGACAACTAGCTACTTATATTTATAATATAGTGTAACTGTAAATAGTGGTGTTAAATTCTTACCTCACTCTCAGTCCAATCGATAAGACTAGACTTCTCTTCCAGAAGGTTCTCCGAGCTCCGCTTCTCGTCTTCTCCGTCACCTTCGTCCTTGAAGACTTTGACTTCATCAGTGGAGCCCAGGTCATCACCCCCCGAGCTCGCAGCGGAGCTCGAGTGCGCATGTGGCATCTTCAGTCGTCAACTCCCATTACCCCATCCCTAATAACACTATCTGTCATCCATGACAACTCACGCCGCCATTTTGGTTCTTAGTCTTTGGGAGATCACAATGTCACTAACTTATGATGCCTAATATTGATGCACTGTGTCCGCATCTGAAACGAAAAAAAAACGAAGGTTAGTATCTTTATGCCTATAGGTCACACAAACAAGTTACACAAGTCGGCGGATGAGAAGTCAGCCGCAGATGACACTTAGCCGTGATTCGCTAATTATTGTGCATGTGTGCACAATGCCTACGCAAGTGGCGAAGTAGTGAGCACGGGCGTAGGGAGCGCGCGGGAGGCATGAGGTTGGCGGGCGGGTGTGCCCGGCGTCTCGTCTCTCTGGCTCCCGCGCGTACCTATATTTTGCCTTTTGCGCAGCGTTCTGCGCCTAACTTGCCATCGGCAGACTTGTGTGGCGCAGATTATACATAATAGCGTCTTCTGTCAGTCGCATTTCTAACGAGATTTTTATTCTTGTCTTCATAGACAGTAAACATGTTAATTTTCGAGTAATTTCTAAAAATTAAAACACAAAACATTGCAGCCAAAACGGTCGCTAATGTCGCCATGTAATTAATTTTGTTGCAAATTAAGACTGGTTTTATGTTGTATGCGTTTTATGTCATGTCTACAGACGCCATAATATTACTCCATTTGTGTTAGCCAGGTCGTTAGTGTCAGGGGTCATGGAAACAAGTGTGATACTGTCTAATGATACATACATTATATACGCTGCACCTAAGTATAAAAGCCCCTAAGTGTTTACCTGGCAAAATAATAATCAGCCAAGTACGAGGAGGACTCGCGCACGCAGGGTTCCGTACTGTATGGGAGCCCCCCTTAAAAATTTATTTTATTATATTTTAAGTAATTGTTTTTTATTTTGTTTGCTGTTTAAGACCATGTCTAGTTCTTATCTGCGTCTAACCTAAGTATGTCCTAGCAGTCATTCGAAAAATTTACGTGTTATTTATACGGAAAGATGTCCGCAACAACCAGAGGCACTTTACCTTGCAAATCCCCAAATTGTCACCTATTCAAAAATAATTCCAATTCAGGAGGGCACTTGATATATTTTAGAATGGCTTACTCAATACTCGTGGGCTTTCTTAGCGACACTTGGCCAGGAGCCAAGAGACTGTTGACGTGCACTTGACGCGGCGCTTGACCCAAAAGATGTGTCAGACAGCCACGATTGTTTCTGAAGTTATTGGCAATCTTCGACCTTAATACCAAGGCACTAAGGCGTAGGAATTGGGTCTGGTGAAACATTTTGCGGATGTATTTGCAGTTTTTAATTTACAAATAGTTTTGCAAGGTTAAGGTTATGCGTGAATAAATTAGCGGTTTTTTTATAGTTATCGTAAATATGTTTAAAAACTCTTAGCTTTTTGCAGTGTCGTATCATTAAATAAAACTAGCGCACACGCATTGCAAGCCGTGGTGGTCTAGTGGTAATGACACCGACCTTACAATCGTGAGGTCGTGGGTTCAAATCCCGGTCCCGTACCAGTGAGTTCTTCAGAATTTATGTACAGAATTTCACACCACTGGCTTTTCGGTGAAGGAAAACATCGTGAGGCAACCTGCATACGTCGTAGTAGAAGAAATTCGATGGCGTATGTAAATCCACCAACCCGCACTGGGCCTGCGTGGTGGATATGGCCCAATCACCCTTCGTGCGTAGGCCTACGTCCTGCAGTGGACTATTAAAAAGGCTGGTACAGTACACGCATTGCAATTGCAACCCATTGCACATTGCACCGACATAGTTTGACTGACGAGCCAAGGCGTAGTTTCGTTGTACGTGTATGTGTGTGTAATTGTTGTACACGGCGAAGCGTAGTTTTGTCGGTCTCAATTGTTTGTTCACAATATTCTGTCTTGATATTTTTATTTGGTCTGAGCATGCTTCATATTTCTCGTTTAACAAATTCGCCAAAGAAATGTCACTTGGTTTAGGCTTTCAGAACCTTAGTTAAAGTGTTGTGATAAATAAATAAATTGGCATTGCGATCATGCCATCTCTCCCAACAACGAGTGTCAAACACTACCTGAGATCGACATTTGCTCGAGCGAATAACGCTAGTTCGACAAAACTGAACTGCGACAAACCATAGTTCGCTCGCACGCTTGGGAGACACTGAAGTTCGACATCACTCTAGTGCGACAAACTGTAGTGCGAATCGACGTAACGCTAGTGCGACAACGTATTGTGTGACAGTACTGAAATTCGACACTACGTTGGTGCAGTATTACGGTAGTTTGACGCTATGACTGAGGCTATGGCCCAAATGCTACATGGGATGTCTATACCCATAGATGAATGAAGGTCTCGCTCCGCTAGAGGAGCGAAGTCCAATCCTTCATCTATGTCTATACCATTATCGAAAGTCAAGAAAGTCACCTATGAACCAGGATGGCAGTAATAGTGGTAATGGTAGGTGGCACGACCGTCATCGCTGGAGGTGTGATGCATGCATAATGCGAACTATGCATCACAATGACGGCGTTGGGTTACAAACGTGTAGAAACGATATTACGATAAAGAAAAAGTGGCAAAAATTCGATTAGAATGGCGTTTCTAAGATGGGTTTGACAGAATGGGCTTGGCCGTGTGACAGTTTTGGGTAAATACGAGTACTTCTTGTGTGTATTTTTTTTAGCCAACTTCCAAAAAAGAGGAGGTTCTATGTTCGTCTGTACGTTTTTTTTTTGTATGTTCATTGATAACTTCGCCAATTGTGAACCGAATCGAAAAATTCTTTTTTAATTCGAAAGGGTGGTGGTCCCATTTCAATTTTACAGAAATCGGCTGAGCCGTTTTTGAAAAATCAACAATAATGTAAACAATTCGAGCGAAACATTCTAATTTTGTACACGATGGAAGGCGGTTTTGGCATTTTTTGCGTTAAATAATTATTAAGTAATTAGGGTACTGTAACTTTTTGTTGTGCTTTTCAGATGTAAGAAACCAAGTGCTTCTAAACCTAAATTGCTTAGTATTTCATTGTTTTCTAGTACCTAACATGTTTTTCTATGTTTTACAATAATTATTTTTTCTGATTCTATCTCACATAGATTGTAGTCTAAAGTAAAATAGATAGATGTAGAAACTCTTTACTGTTAAGTGAAACAACTGACGGCCTTATCAGTAAGTGATCTCTTTCAGCCAACTTTAGGATGGAGGGCGACTAGTTCAGTATAAGGAAGAAATATGAAGTGTGCTATGCCTATGCTAGAGGACACTAAAAATTTACCGCTTTACCACAAAAGATTTAAACACGCTTTAACACTGTTTAACCGTGCCATTTGCACTGCAAAACATTGTCTAAAGCGTGCGTAAAACTTTTGTGGTAAGACGGATATTAAATGAAGATATAACATGAAGACGGAGACAGATAAAGCAGTTTTTTGGAACAAATTTAGTCGGGAAGAAAGGGAGGAAACGGGCTCAGAACAAGACAATCCTCAAACTGAACCAACAAAGTATTTACAAGAAATTGTATCACAAATTACGATAGCTCATTAAGACCGACACGACGCTGCCGGCAGTAAAGCCTCTAACTTATTGCACTACCAATCGAGAACTTAACGGCTTAGGGGTCGTATATAAATCACGTGGTATTTTTAACATCTTTTGAATCCTGTCTGTTATTTGGTAATTTTAGGCTACAATCTCCCACTAATAATCCTATTCCAGTATTGCTTTTCCAGGCAACTGAATATATAAATACGATTATAATCAATACCATTAGACCACCAAGAAGCCGTGGTGGTCTAGTGGTAATGACAGCCGCCTTACAATCGTGAGGTCGTGGGTACAAACCCGGTCCCGTACCAATGAATTCCTTAGAAATTATGTACGGAATTTCACACCACTGGCTTTTCGGTGAAGGAAAACATCGTGAGGCAACCTGCATATATCCAAGGAAGAAATTCCATGGCGTATGTGAATCCACCAACCCGCCCTGGGCCAGCGTGGTGGATATGGCCCAATCACCCTTCGTGGGTAGGCCTACGTTCTGCAGTGGACTATTAAAAAGGCTAGTACAGTACAGTAAGTATATATAAATCCACTACAGAAATTCATTTTTTTAATTTTCAGGAAACCAGGTGGTCTTGATGAGAAAGTTTTGGCTTGGCGAATCACGGTCTAGATTAGGAAAATAAATATGGAAAAGCTAATTTATTACTGGTTTTCGGGGTTAGTCTCATTAAATCCCTACACTTTGCAAAACAACCCGTAATTTCTCACAGAACCGCTTGATATATTCGAGATATTTCGTGATTTTTCCAAGCCTTTTCAGGCTCCCGTGAGTAATGTACGATCCCAAACGTATTGCTCTACCAATCGAAAACTTTACGGCCTAGTACAAGTTTGAAACACGTAATATTAACCATAAAACCCATTATGAACCGACGTTGAATTACCTATTCACTAATAACCGTTTAATGCGTTTTAATTATCTGCTGTGATAGAAATACCTGTATGAATCGCGTGCAATATCTAGCTAGCTAGTACATCCTTGTTTTGCTTGCATGAATTTTTGGACGCTGAATTCAAGAAACTAAAAAAACTGTAGAAAAATTGTATGTAATGAAAAGTCAGTTCGCTAAAGCGGATCGGAGCGCAGATGGGCCGAGCATTGTAGCCCGTAAGACCATTACAGAAATGCTAGAGTCTGGCCAACGAAAGCTGTCCAAGAAAAAAGGCAGGAATTTTAAAAAATCAAGAGCTGTTAGCTTGTTTTCTAGTACCGCTCAGCTGATCTCCATGAAATTTAGCATGCACGTAGTTTATAGAACTATATAGTTTATAGAACTACGTGCATGCTAAATTTCATGGAGATCAGCTGAGCGGTACTAGAAAACCAGCTAACAGCTCTTGATTTTTTAAAATTCCCGCCTTTTTTCTTGGACAGCTTTCGTTGGCCAGACTCTATAATTTGGTTAGGGAAATTAAAAAAATAGATGTACAGTTCCGTTCCGCTCACGAATGTGAACAAGATTGGCAAAGGATCGAGATGCGTGGCGTAAACGAGAGGTCTCAGAGACTCGGTAGTGAGCGATTACAGACTGAAATTATGATGATGAGATGCCAATAAGTGGACAATGCTTCGCTCAGCTCCAGACCGCTTTGGTGGATTCTGGACCCGTTGGTTGAACTCTGATCGTTGGATTTATAACATGGAAGCCCAGGTTTCGAATCCAAAGGTACGCACTTACTTCAGACAAGGTGTCCAAAACAAAGTAATCAGTATGTATCAGCATTTATTTAAATCTGTATACAAAACAAGTTTTTTTATCAATCCGTTCAGTTTTGTTACATCAATAAACAGACTGTCAAGCTTACCGTTTGTAACGAACCTAGCCTATTCTGACGCCGAAATGTAACAAAGCCTAGCCTAGTCTGCCTATCCTAATTAACCTCATTTATAAACCTAAGAAGAGTAGAAATTATTTTAAGAAACCTGTCCAATTAAAATGTCAGAGAAAATGATTAAAGAACCTTCATTTGCCTTCAATGAATCCTAGCTTTTTGTCAAACTAGCTATGCGTCCTGTTTCCACCTGATTGTGATGAAATTATGAAATGAACCTCATGAAAGAAATATCCTAAAATATTATGAGTACATTAAATATTGATACAGATATTCAATAAGATCTCAGCTTACTATTTGTATTTATAAATAATAAGAAATATGAATACTAATATTTTTGAACTTCTCAAGTTCACAACGTAATAATTCTCACCTAGCGCCGTCTGCTTTATTAGTTTTCTGCTGTGAGATTCCTATCTTAATCATCTAGTTTATTTACCTATTTATACGTTAGTTTGGCCAGTGTTCGTCTTGTGATAGACCCTGCGTTATAGACCGCATAAACCCTAGGTAAAGGTGATTCGAAATACTAGCCTAATGGATTACCTAAGTTCAGAACGAAAACCCTATGTTTTACCTATTTTGAGTTTCTATCATCCTGTAAGTATATTACTAACCTCAGAGTGAAATGCAGTACCTAACTAATGTCTCAAGAGCTATATAGAAATAGTGATTCTAGAGCTTCTCTGTTATATATGATGTTAATTTAGAATATTTGTGTAAAACGTAAATAAGCTTCAATAAAGCTAGGTATAAAATATTAATTTAGTTGCTTAAGAAAATATTAGACATGAGATGAGAAGGAAATTCCATTAAATTAATACTTTAGAACAAAGAAACTCTATTATTGAACTAATATTATTATCAAACTACGAATATAATAAAAGATTGAAATGCCAGAAAGAATAGTATTGATTTATTTCTGACAGTTAGTTAGTTTTAATATTTTAAATTTATTCAATTTTATTTAGGTATCAGAGATTTATTTTATTTTATGTTTATCTCTGTTTATTTGGTCATGGCGCTCGAGAGAGCTGAAAACCATGGAAATGACTCTACTCTGCTTTCGTAAATCTAACGCCATCCTGGGAAAAGAAAGCAGGAAAGAAAACCAGGAGTCGCGAGTGTGTCAGTCATCTTATCTACATCACTTCATAAAGTCAGGAAAATCATAAAACTTGCATGAAATCCAGAGTGTTCTCAAGAAAAGCTCCAAGATTACTATAGATAAAGGTTCGAGAATCGACTTTGCCTTATAAAATAATATTAAAATCAATAAGCTATCAATAGCTTTATTTCAAAGTGATCAGAATTTACACTCTTATACGGACACGGGAAATCCCTCCATTTCGGAAAGAGAAACACTGGCCCAAGCTCTATCTGGCTTCAAGAGTTCTGCACACTAATGAAAATACAGCATTGATCGAGTAGCACTTACGGCTAGTATTAAAATAATGAGATGTAGCAATAATAAGATATAGCAATAGTCGACTCTTCAATCCCCGTAATATAAATAAATGACATTTTATCTATGAACACTCTGTCCTTCGCAAATTGTACGAGTAGGTAAAGCACGTCATGTCTGGAAATTTCTCAATTTCTGGAGATTCTCAATCCGCATAGAATATAATATCTTAAGATTTTATGTTCACAAATAGTCGAAGCTGAAAAAGACAAATAATTAAAACATTTGTAATTCATACATAGAATCATAAAGGGCGAGTGTTAGAAGCTTCTATCTTCTACTCGTGAGTAAATGCTCAAAGAAGGATAGTTTCGTCAGTAACATACGAATACTTCTATAGAGTAGGAAACATCGTAAGTCAACTTATGCAAGACCGCCATAGGAACCTGAAGATGTATGCGTATTTATTAACCCGCAACAGCTCAGAGTAGATAATATTGCCTTGTTTCTGTGGTGTAGCGTAGCGTCGTAAGCAACTCGTTCATACTCATAAAAGAATAGATACGTGTGAGAATCTTCCATACCGCATCGTTTCAGTAAGGCGGATATAGGCCTATATTTCTATGATAGATCTCCTCTTTTCCTCTGATGTCCATTTGTACATTAATTCAACAGTAAATCATCCAGAAGTCTAATGCAGTGCTGATCAGGACGAATACTAACCGCAGAACATATTCTATATCTACAGTGAGACTTATCTATTTAAAAAGAGATACGTTTATACGAAACCAAATCCTCTAGAAACATCCTCGTCCTTTGATCGAAAACAACTTTCTTCCAACTTCCACTTTTTAGACCAGGAACAAAATTCTCCTAGTTAGTAAACTCTTCTCTGCTTTTCCTTTCTCTGAATCTTGCGGAACAAAACTAAATATACCTATTAGAGATGAAATATTCCAACATTTTTCTATAATTTTCTCAAGTGAAGTCCCTCCTGTCAGTCCCGTCAAATTCCCTGTTCTTTTTTTTCTCTTATTTTAAATTCTCAAATTCTGCAAACAGTTTTCATACCTAGATTGAAGTTCTGTTGCTTTTCTAAAATGTTTTATTTGAATGGAAAGTTTCTTTAGATAATATTAGAAATAATTATATCCTCATGTGAGACACTCCTGACCTCCAAGAATGCCTTTTTCCTATGCCTAGTTACTCAGATGTGGACGATCAAACCATCTGAGGTTTGTTACAGCACCCCTCAAAATTTTCGCAGATGAAAAGATGTTGGTAAACATCTAAATCGAAGTAAATTTTCCTAAAAAAATTATAATAACTTTAAATCTAATCAAGTGCATAATTGTATTTATCAAAATTCGAGTTCCAACAGTGAAATTATATGTTTCGAATGTGAATGTATCCCTACTACAATATGCGAAAATGTTTTTATACCAGTCTACAGATAATCGTCTTAAAACTTCCTGCTCTCAGTTTGATTACATCTCTACCATGAAGAAAAATCACCTTCCCCACTAAATTGTTATAATCTGCAAGGAAGTTCTGGTTCGGTGACAGAAACGGAGCCCTCGTAAGGGAATTCTGTTTTGAGGTAGAACCGACCTGAATGGTCGCATGTTGAGTAGTCTCAGCGAACCAATCTTTCGTTCGGAGATTTCCCCAACATACCCCTTCCAAACTACACGAATTGTCCATGAAAAAGGAAAATAATTCCGCATGGAATCAATGTCCCGCCAAAAGTGAATGGTTAAAATTCAATTGTCTATAAACTGGAGCATGTGCAGTGTATCAATTCAGAGTTTCCTACCTTGTAGAGTAAAAGATCCTTATGAAATCAACTTAAGTTGATGGATTGCCTGCTCGCCTAATCCTAACATCACACTCCTTCATAAAGATCTATTTGTTCAAGTGATTGTCAAAACTCGAACCCTGACAAACCGCTTCAAATCCCAGCAATGCTATTGTCGTTTAGTCCCTCTTGAACTGATTTAATTTTTACTATCACTCTCTACTTTATTATTTTTACATTACTATTTCACAAACGCAAAATTTATGAAACAATAATATATCATCAAATTCATCAACGCTCTGTAACCCTTCATAATACAACATTCTCAAATCCGCCTTCCACCGTCTACACGCCAACTTCACGACGTAGCATCACCTTTTGAACTCAAAACGAGCCAATATTTGCACATTCCCCATTACACCCTATAGGAAAATATTAAAAATTCGTCCACACCCTCGTAATAAACTTCTATCTCACTATCCTTACTAAAATATTAACAAGTTGGAGGTTAATTATTATTTGAACCTTGGTTAAATTTTTAATTTTAATTTTATCCTGCCTTTTTTACGTGATAAGTATTCAGCCTCGTGCTTACTTTCCTACTTGCATTTACGTATCTACGTAAGCTCAATTACTTTAACATTGTGCAAATAAAATTAAATGACAAAATGTTCAATAAAGAAAATTATTTTTTCCAAATTGTTTTTAGTTATTACAGCCTACAGAATGGCTTCACCCACTAACAAAATTGAATTAGATAATAATGTGTCAATATGCCCAAGTTTCCAAGTAAGTAAAATTTACACTCTTCTAGTGGAAAGGATCTCTTCCATATGGTTAGAGAAACCAATTCCTGGCGCGGCATTGCTTGGCCATGAGAGTTCAACCTACTTGAATCCCGACATATCTCCACGCGTATAATTTTTGAAATTGAATGAATCTTTGAAACATAAGTTCAGCCAAACTATCAAGCTTATACTCTACTTCCTTCAAACCAGCAAATCGTCTTTGAATTGTTTAATGAACATTTGAAATCAATTTCCCAATTTTACATGAACTTGATTTTTATTTTGCAAGGTTTTTTTTTTTGAATAAAATGATATTTTTATATCCTAATTATATTCAGTTTTCTTATCTTGATGTAGTTGATTCCTAAAAATCTAGCAAAAGTATACAACTGAATTTTAATTTCATTTGAGATGAAGAATACTATTTATTGATTTATTTAGTTTAGTTTTCAGCATCATTGCTCACTTCTAACAACATAACAAATTTAAGTCTATGTTATTGCGTTACATTTACTAACTTTAGCGTACACTGACATATCTTAAATCAAATATCCTCACAGCTATGTTTTAACCCGTTTAGTAAATAACTAATCAGTAAAACTACGCTAACAACAAGAGTTGATTTGATTGATGATCGACCATATAATAACCCAGCAATATCCTATTATTTTAAGTGCAATAACTATTACAATCTACCTGATTATTAAGACTGAATATTCGCTGAAGATTTAGCTAACACCTATTTACATTGATTATAACTGATGTCTAAGAATAAAAATAAGGTTTACCTACTATCTGAAAAGATTGAGCAAATGTTCCCCCCCCCCTGACTAGAATTTCCTTGCTTTAATTTATAAATCTTCCTTTTATTTGCTCTTTAGTCTCCTTTTTTTTTTGAATCGCGAAAAGTCTGCGTTTGACCACCAACTTTCCTGATGATAAACAATCTTGCGAATGTAGATGAAGCTCACTGAGCTAGAATATACCTATTCACACTAAATACTACTATTTTTTTTTTTAGAATTCATGTTGTATTACTGAGTCTTACTTTATTTGATTGATTTTATTTACTAAGCCCAGTTGTTTTCTTTTTTTTTTATTAACTGACAAATTATTTGGTGATACAACCCCCTGTTTAGAATTCCCATTTTACTCTACTTATTTAAACAATTAAATTAAACTTCCCTTCTTTACGCCTTTCCAGATACTAATCTGACAAATTACCTTATCTCCCAAATCATCTTATTTAACTAAAATTATTATAAAGCTTATCATAATCTCAAACTAGAACTGATAAATTTCCAATAAAAATACATTTTTAAACGTATCTTTCACTGTTAGACAACTTTGATATAATGATGCAATCCGAATGCTAATTATTGTCTACTATTCGAACCATTATATTTTTGATGCAAGAAAAATAGACCTCTAAATATTTATGCAATCCCAATTAATGCAACTACACATTAACCCTATGTTTATTTTATAACATATTCCCATCTATAATTTTCCTGTATGCAATTTATATGGAATTTAGTTCAGCCTGTTTGTTAGATTGAATTATTAAATTGATCTACTTGCTAACTTCCTGTGGTAAAAGTAGTAAAATACAAATGTCCAAAAAAATCAAAGTCATTCCGTAATCGTTTAACCGTTGTTGTCTTAAATAAATATTTTTTATTTTTGATTTTTGTAACCTACTAAATCGAATCTCTATCAATGAAAAATATTTCACATTTTATTACTTTGATTTACAAAGTCGTAAGTTAAAATTGTTAAGTGTACTCTACCCCCGGTTTTCAAGTCTGTAATAAAATTATATAACCGAACCAACTCCCTGCGTTTCCTAATTTAAAATATTAATAATATACTTTGCTTTGTCTGTATAATTACTCATCATATCTTTTATTATAAATTTAAAATATTTACCATCTACAATTATTCAAGCTATACACATACATGAAGCAATAAAGTATGTTATAAACACTAAACTACTTTACCATATTTACTACAAACACAATACATGAGTGACGAATGATTCTTGGCTAGACCCTTTTTTTTTAAACCTGAACGAAATAATTACTCATGATAAAAAATGCTTGCTTACAGTCTTTTTTTTTTTTAACAAATCACCCCCCAACGTTTTAATCTGTTAATACCCTAAGATAATGATTAACCTGAAAATTAATGAGATATTCGTTACATTATCTAATGAACTCGCGATTGAAATTATTACGTAAACCTAGTTATCACTAACCTACAAATTTCGAATCACCATCGTCTCCATTTCACAGCAACAAATTGTGTTCAGATAGTCTGACTACTGAACACAGTCCTTTTTTTTTTTTTTTTTTTTACCAGGGGAAATCTTTTATAGATACCACCACACCTCGTGGGCAGGCGGGTGGTTATGTGGGAGTCCTGCCGACTGGACAGTATACCCACCAAAACCCCTGGGTGTTCCGCCACTGCGCTATGTGTCGGGGCTACGGGCACGCTTGCGCACTCCTCCGCGGCACCCGACAGCGCTGGCCCAACTTGGGCCCCACCACGGAGCTTCGGCTCCCGCCAGAATGACGATGTGCCGAACACCAGACACAACGTCATCCACCACCTGGGACCAACCAGCACTGGGCGTCAGACAGCACCCGTATCCGACAGCCCTGGTCCCGATGCAACGGGTCAATTAAAGTGGCCCCGCGCCTGCCACTACGGCTGCAGAGGATAGGGAGAACGGCCGTCGCGATACCGACACTCCTCTTCCCCTGCAGCCCCACCGCCTCCGCCAACACGTTGGCGGCACCCGTTAGGGCCGCTGGCAGGACGGATAGGCAGCGGCCTTCTCGCCGCCCGTCCATCCCGTCGCCGCCCCCGCCTCGATGGGCTCGGCCGCGGCATCGCGACAAGCGCGACACCGCAGTCCACCTCAGTCGGCAAGCCGACCTACTGGCCAGCCTCCGCACGGGCTTGTCTGGGCCCAAGACCCGGAGAGGCCGGCCCCACCTCGGGTTCCTCTTCGACTGAACACAGTCCTATAATAACTTGAATTGACTTGCCTAAACAAAGTTAAACTAAAAAAAATAATATTTATGAGTTCCGACTATATTATATTTTCACGAAAATATTTGAAACCTATTTTTATGATAAAACAAATCGTTTCTAATGCTAATCCTGGTCGCGGCACCAAATTGTAACATCCTATCCTGGTCGCGAAACCAATTGTAACATGCCCTAGCCTAGCCTGCCTAAATAACCTCGTTTATAAACCTAAGAAGTGTTGAAACTATTTTAAGAAACCTGTCCAATTAAAATGTCAGAGAAAATGATTAAAGAACCTTCATTTGCCTTCAATGAATCCTAGCTTTTTGTCAAACTAGCTATGCGTCCTGTTTCCACCTGATTGTGATGAAATTATGAAATGAACCTCATGAAAGAAATATCCTAAAATATTATGAGTACATTAAATATTGATACAGATATTCAATAAGATCTCAGCTTACTATTTGTATTTATAAATAATAAGAAATATGAATACTAATATTTTTGAACTTCTCAAGTTCACAACGTAATAATTCTCACCTAGCGCCGTCTGCTTTATTAGTTTTCTGCTGTGAGATTCCTATCTTAATCATCTAGTTTATTTACCTATTTATACGTTAGTTTGGCCAGTGTTCGTCTTGTGATAGACCCTGCGTTATAGACCGCATAAACCCTAGGTAAAGGTGATTCGAAATACTAGCCTAATGGATTACCTAAGTTCAGAACGAAAACCCTATGTTTTACCTATTTTGAGTTTCTATCATCCTGTAAGTATATTACTAACCTCAGAGTGAAATGCAGTACCTAACTAATGTCTCAAGAGCTATATAGAAATAGTGATTCTAGAGCTTCTCTGTTATATATGATGTTAATTTAGAATATTTGTGTAAAACGTAAATAAGCTTCAATAAAGCTAGGTATAAAATATTAATTTAGTTGCTTAAGAAAATATTAGACATGAGATGAGAAGGAAATTCCATTAAATTAATACTTTAGAACAAAGAAACTCTATTATTGAACTAATATTATTATCAAACTACGAATATAATAAAAGATTGAAATGCCAGAAAGAATAGTATTGATTTATTTCTGACAGTTAGTTAGTTTTAATATTTTAAATTTATTCAATTTTATTTAGGTATCAGAGATTTATTTTATTTTATGTTTATCTCTGTTTATTTGGTCATGGCGCTCGAGAGAGCTGAAAACCATGGAAATGACTCTACTCTGCTTTCGTAAATCTAACGCCATCCTGGGAAAAGAAAGCAGGAAAGAAAACCAGGAGTCGCGAGTGTGTCAGTCATCTTATCTACATCACTTCATAAAGTCAGGAAAATCATAAAACTTGCATGAAATCCAGAGTGTTCTCAAGAAAAGCTCCAAGATTACTATAGATAAAGGTTCGAGAATCGACTTTGCCTTATAAAATAATATTAAAATCAATAAGCTATCAATAGCTTTATTTCAAAGTGATCAGAATTTACACTCTTATACGGACACGGGAAATCCCTCCATTTCGGAAAGAGAAACACTGGCCCAAGCTCTATCTGGCTTCAAGAGTTCTGCACACTAATGAAAATACAGCATTGATCGAGTAGCACTTACGGCTAGTATTAAAATAATGAGATGTAGCAATAATAAGATATAGCAATAGTCGACTCTTCAATCCCCGTAATATAAATAAATGACATTTTATCTATGAACACTCTGTCCTTCGCAAATTGTACGAGTAGGTAAAGCACGTCATGTCTGGAAATTTCTCAATTTCTGGAGATTCTCAATCCGCATAGAATATAATATCTTAAGATTTTATGTTCACAAATAGTCGAAGCTGAAAAAGACAAATAATTAAAACATTTGTAATTCATACATAGAATCATAAAGGGCGAGTGTTAGAAGCTTCTATCTTCTACTCGTGAGTAAATGCTCAAAGAAGGATAGTTTCGTCAGTAACATACGAATACTTCTATAGAGTAGGAAACATCGTAAGTCAACTTATGCAAGACCGCCATAGGAACCTGAAGATGTATGCGTATTTATTAACCCGCAACAGCTCAGAGTAGATAATATTGCCTTGTTTCTGTGGTGTAGCGTAGCGTCGTAAGCAACTCGTTCATACTCATAAAAGAATAGATACGTGTGAGAATCTTCCATACCGCATCGTTTCAGTAAGGCGGATATAGGCCTATATTTCTATGATAGATCTCCTCTTTTCCTCTGATGTCCATTTGTACATTAATTCAACAGTAAATCATCCAGAAGTCTAATGCAGTGCTGATCAGGACGAATACTAACCGCAGAACATATTCTATATCTACAGTGAGACTTATCTATTTAAAAAGAGATACGTTTATACGAAACCAAATCCTCTAGAAACATCCTCGTCCTTTGATCGAAAACAACTTTCTTCCAACTTCCACTTTTTAGACCAGGAACAAAATTCTCCTAGTTAGTAAACTCTTCTCTGCTTTTCCTTTCTCTGAATCTTGCGGAACAAAACTAAATATACCTATTAGAGATGAAATATTCCAACATTTTTCTATAATTTTCTCAAGTGAAGTCCCTCCTGTCAGTCCCGTCAAATTCCCTGTTCTTTTTTTTCTCTTATTTTAAATTCTCAAATTCTGCAAACAGTTTTCATACCTAGATTGAAGTTCTGTTGCTTTTCTAAAATGTTTTATTTGAATGGAAAGTTTCTTTAGATAATATTAGAAATAATTATATCCTCATGTGAGACACTCCTGACCTCCAAGAATGCCTTTTTCCTATGCCTAGTTACTCAGATGTGGACGATCAAACCATCTGAGGTTTGTTACAGCACCCCTCAAAATTTTCGCAGATGAAAAGATGTTGGTAAACATCTAAATCGAAGTAAATTTTCCTAAAAAAATTATAATAACTTTAAATCTAATCAAGTGCATAATTGTATTTATCAAAATTCGAGTTCCAACAGTGAAATTATATGTTTCGAATGTGAATGTATCCCTACTACAATATGCGAAAATGTTTTTATACCAGTCTACAGATAATCGTCTTAAAACTTCCTGCTCTCAGTTTGATTACATCTCTACCATGAAGAAAAATCACCTTCCCCACTAAATTGTTATAATCTGCAAGGAAGTTCTGGTTCGGTGACAGAAACGGAGCCCTCGTAAGGGAATTCTGTTTTGAGGTAGAACCGACCTGAATGGTCGCATGTTGAGTAGTCTCAGCGAACCAATCTTTCGTTCGGAGATTTCCCCAACATACCCCTTCCAAACTACACGAATTGTCCATGAAAAAGGAAAATAATTCCGCATGGAATCAATGTCCCGCCAAAAGTGAATGGTTAAAATTCAATTGTCTATAAACTGGAGCATGTGCAGTGTATCAATTCAGAGTTTCCTACCTTGTAGAGTAAAAGATCCTTATGAAATCAACTTAAGTTGATGGATTGCCTGCTCGCCTAATCCTAACATCACACTCCTTCATAAAGATCTATTTGTTCAAGTGATTGTCAAAACTCGAACCCTGACAAACCGCTTCAAATCCCAGCAATGCTATTGTCGTTTAGTCCCTCTTGAACTGATTTAATTTTTACTATCACTCTCTACTTTATTATTTTTACATTACTATTTCACAAACGCAAAATTTATGAAACAATAATATATCATCAAATTCATCAACGCTCTGTAACCCTTCATAATACAACATTCTCAAATCCGCCTTCCACCGTCTACACGCCAACTTCACGACGTAGCATCACCTTTTGAACTCAAAACGAGCCAATATTTGCACATTCCCCATTACACCCTATAGGAAAATATTAAAAATTCGTCCACACCCTCGTAATAAACTTCTATCTCACTATCCTTACTAAAATATTAACAAGTTGGAGGTTAATTATTATTTGAACCTTGGTTAAATTTTTAATTTTAATTTTATCCTGCCTTTTTTACGTGATAAGTATTCAGCCTCGTGCTTACTTTCCTACTTGCATTTACGTATCTACGTAAGCTCAATTACTTTAACATTGTGCAAATAAAATTAAATGACAAAATGTTCAATAAAGAAAATTATTTTTTCCAAATTGTTTTTAGTTATTACAGCCTACAGAATGGCTTCACCCACTAACAAAATTGAATTAGATAATAATGTGTCAATATGCCCAAGTTTCCAAGTAAGTAAAATTTACACTCTTCTAGTGGAAAGGATCTCTTCCATATGGTTAGAGAAACCAATTCCTGGCGCGGCATTGCTTGGCCATGAGAGTTCAACCTACTTGAATCCCGACATATCTCCACGCGTATAATTTTTGAAATTGAATGAATCTTTGAAACATAAGTTCAGCCAAACTATCAAGCTTATACTCTACTTCCTTCAAACCAGCAAATCATCTTTGAATTGTTTAATGATAATATTACACAAAGTACTTAACTTTAGCAACATTGTGACGTCCACTCGGCTTGGCTTCGAATATAAAAGTACCGACACTCACCATAACTAGCTAGGTGAGACTCAAAGCGACAAAGATTTGTCCAACGTTATTATTAGGATACTGGGCGATCACTAAGAGAGACTCAATGATACTAAGAGAGCGAAGCCGCGCCAACAGACTGTTTTATACTGATTTTACAAGCTCCCACCATGCCTTACCACCACTGCTCGATGTAAACATTACCAACAACCAATAGGGAACGAGCAAGATGGCGGGCACGGTGGTAGCCTCCATTTTACACAATTGTTAAACATAAAATCATCTTAAACTGTATTTCATACTTATTAGAATTATTAGAACAATTATTGATACGTTTCAAGTCATCTATAGCATTATGAAATCACAGTATTAAATAAATGGTGTATGTAAACAACAATGGCTGACATTCGGACGTCATAATATTTCTCAGTTCTATTTAGTTACCAATAAGTATTACGTTACATAATATGTTTTTTAAACGTTATTAAATATTATCCCATCAACTATTAGGGAATAGTTGATAGGATCACAACCATTGACTACAGAATAACACATCGATAAACAACATTACAAACACAACAAGGAATGGCGGATATGGTATCTTGATTTGTCTGTTTATAAGAATAAAAGGTAAAGAAATAGTTTGAGACCAATTAATGAAGCACAGCGGCTATTTTAAGTGATATAGAATATTATAATAAAATATCCTATCTAACACACGCTTTAGACAATGTTTAACAGTACAAATAGCACGGTTAAACTGTGTTTAATACTTTTGTGGTACTTAAGATGGTATATGTGTAAACAGCCGATTTTTTAGAGATTCCAGGGCTGGTCCCTTTGTAAAAGTTAGTCACAATTACGAGTATTAATGAAAATGTATCTAAGAATATGTCCATTGTTTAAAAAACATACTTAATATGACAATATTTATAATAGAATTAACACATGTTTATGGAAAGAGTAGGTAGGTAGGTAGGTTAGTCAGTTTGAAATTTTAATGTAGGTATGTAATGTGCTAAAGTAATCCCAAATCTAAGTGTATCCCAAAAGCTGAATAAATGAAAATGAAATGAATATACACTCAAAAAAAAATCGGTCGTCTAAGGTGCTAAATTCCTTTGTCGTTTTTTTTTTGTGCTCCTGACGTAGCTTTTGAACGGTACGTTCTAATAAACCTAAACGCCGCATTAGAATCTTTTTTGTCGAACGGTTTTTTGTCACTACGACTAGGTTCCCGAGCAGGTGGCGTCTATGATTATTTTTATTTTGTCGCTACGACAAAGTAGTTTGTCACTACGCTATAGGAGGTAGTCACCATGCCAGAGTTTCTTAACGGTAAAATGTCAGCTTGAACGCTGGTTCACAAGCAGCTTTGACATAGTGACAGAGTCTTTTTTTACAAAGTTATTTTCATATTTGACATGTACGTGGCGTCAAGTTTTATTTCGTTTTAGATGATATGACAAACCAGGTTAGTTGACATGACAAAATTCGCTAACGGTAAAATGTGAGCTTGAACGCTGGTTCACTAGCAACTTTAACAAAATCACAGAATTTTTTTTTCAACAATATTGTCATTTTTTAATTTGTACGTAGCGTCAAATTTTATTTTAGCTTATTTCCTACAACATATGAAGGTAGTTACGACGACATAATTCACTAACGGTAGAATATGAGCTTATACGCTGGTTCACAAGCAACTTGAACAAAATGACAGAATAGTTTTTACAACTGAACGTGGCGTCAAGTTTTATTTTGATTTAGTAACTACGACTTAGCCGGTAAGCCTCTACGACAAAATCAGCTAACGGGATCGCGTCGAAATTTATTATAATTCAGTAACTATAAGTACGACATAATAATTTTAGTGTATGGGCTATTATTGACAAAAATGTATGTCATTTAAATGCTGATAAATGTAACAACAACTTAGTTTCTCTCTAAAATTTACATAATCTTGACGGTTACCTAGCTATTGGCAATTAGCATATAACAATCTATGCATATTTCAATATTCTCAACTGTTAGTGTAGCGTTTACCGTACCTACGCGCTGGGGCGAGAAACTAAGGATTCTGTATGGAGCGCCTACAAAGTATTCGTTATTCTGTGATTTAACAGAAGCCTTTAAAAATAAGTCGGTATGGTCATACCATAGCTTAAATGTACCTATAGAAACTTGAAAAAGTTCTAGAAGCATCAGCAATGCTTAAATACCTATGGATAATTAGAAAATATTTTCACTAAGGCCTTTGTGCTTCTGTCAACGCTCCGAAGTGAATACGTTATTGGCCCTTAAAAAATGCCGTCGCCAGAGGCCGCTTGTGTTTTGCAATGTTGCCATTATGGCCAACTTCCTCTCTTTCTAAGGAGAAATGACGACTTGATTAAACAAAATCGATTGGATCCTGAATTAATACTATGATACTTGTTAACTTAAAATTACACGATCATAAGTAAACAATTTTTTGCAGTAAAGTGATTGTAAATAAAAGTAAATTTATTGTTTTGTTGTAATGTATTTTACTAGTAGTTCGCCACGAATCTGACATAAATATAGTTTTGAAAGTGTTTTTCATTGTATACTTTAGTATACTATTGCAATTACATAACTTACTTAAATTTTTCATCGCTTTGGAATTAAAAGGGGACAGGACGTTACCTTTTTTGCAGTTTGTTGCATTTCTAACTAAGAAAAGTATACATTTAAATAAAATAAAAAAAACAGTGATAATCATAGGTATTTCATGGTTTATATTAACTTGTTTTTATCCAAAAAAATTATGTAACCCTAAACATTTAACCCCAATGTACTGCCGTAGCAAAATCTACGGCAATTTGCAAAGATCGCCTTTGCAAAGTGCCAAAGCCAAAAATTTTAAAAATAAAATGCGCAATCTCAGACATGGGAATCATTGGTTGGTTTTATGACAGATACTTTAGCTTAGGACTTTAACCGCTAGTATCAAGTTATTTGTACTGAATTTCGAAAGTTCCTTCTCGCTGCCGTTAATAAATAATACTAAAAACATAGACTTTTGACTATTGTTGTTCCAACCGAAGAAATAATCGCTAAAATAAAAGATAAAAAAATACTAACTGAATAAAAATTAAAATTGATTATGTATGTAGAGACTATCAGAAATGTATTTGGGTAAATAAGGAAAATTTTTTTTGTTGATTTTTGTGATTTTTTTGGTTAATTATAATGATAATAAAAATTAAAAATAAACATGTTTTATTTTATTTATTTGCTACGGCAGCCGAAGATATCTTTTCTTTATAAACACGGCAATTTCCCTTACCAAACACGGCAGTCAAAAATTAGTCGTTGGCAACACTGGCTCTGCCAATCAATCTGCCATTTTTCTCCGGTCCGGCCGCGGCGCAAACGCAACTGTGTTGTAAGGCGATTTCGACAGTTTTTGTTTGTGCTAGATCAATTCAGTGTGTCTCTGTGTGTGTCTGTCTATCTGTTTTTATATCTAAATAATCATTAAAATAAGACCAAGAATCTTATAATGGGAGGATAGACAATAGCTATACAATAGAGCGTGTATCGTAATGGACTAGTATAAACTTACGTTTTCGGCAAAAAAAAAATGCTATGCACAGCGCCAGATACACACTTTTGTATGGCCATTGTCAATCCTCTCTTCATATGATCCTTGATAAGACTAAGGGGCTCGAAGATTTTTCTATGGAAGCTGGCATATCCGCCCGCTATTTTTTTAAGTTTTCGCGCACGATGAAAATGGTATACTACTTTCAACATGTAATTTTTAAAAGTTGTTTATAATGATTAGTACTTTGAGCCCCTTTCAGCTTAGCATAGCCATTACGTATAAGTAAGACCAATTACCTACTCTATCTTTCGTTAATTTGTATTTGTAATAAAACTATCTTAATCGATTTGCTGATTTTAATTTCTTTTCTAGTTTTGACATTCCACAAAGTAACCATGACGATGGCATCCTGGGATTTTCAGATGCGAAGCCACATACTCCTCTATGAAGCTGTCCAAATCCAAGTCGAGAGGGTTATCGTAGGTGCCATCGTCTAAGGAGACTGGGTGTTGCTGCCTCTACGTACACTGGATGTTGTCACTGCGGCAGTGTAAGTTCTTCCAACGTCTACAGTGTGCCGTCACTGTGACAGTGTTTTGCTTGGCATAGGGACAGCAAAACACTGTCACAGGGACAATACACCGTAGACGTAGGGACAGCATACATTGTCACAGCGACAACGCCCAGTAGGAATAGGGAAAGCAAAACACTGTCACATGGACAATACACCGTAGACGTAGGGACAGCATACATTGTCAAAGCGACAACGCCCAGTAGGCATAGGGACAGTAAAAAACTGTCACAGGGACAACACACCGTAGACGTAGGGATAGCATAAATTGTCACAGCGTCAACATCCAGTGGACGTTAGGACAGTTAAACACTGTCACAGTGACAACACGTCGTAGACGTTGGAACAGCATACACTGTCGCTGTGATAATACCCAAAAGATGAAGGGACATCATACAGTAGACAAACTAACAATATTCTTTAAATATGGGGACAAAGTTGTATTGTCCAAAATGACACTGCCTTGACGTGAGACAGCATACTCTGTCACAGTGACAACGCAACGTTGACAAATAAACAATTTACCATTGAACAAGGTGACATTTTATATTATAAAAGTAACAGTGCCTTAACGTTGGGTCAAAGCAAAGTGGTCAAAATGACAACATGCCAAAAACGTAGTGTGAAAGTACCTTTGTAATAGCGACTTATCATAGGGACAGTTAGCGTTGTCATATCTACAATGTTTGTGATAGTTTCAAACCTCAAAGGGGGCTAATACGGGGCAACAAAAAATGTGTATAAGTTCCTTTGTCATTGATATTTTCAAGCGTCTAAATTCGTGCAGTCGCTGTGTTCAGTTTCCTTAGTAATCTCCCATTTGATAAGGGATTTTTGTCACCGCGTCTAGAAATTTTTTAGAGTGTAGGTAAGTACTGGTTTTCTAAGAAAGTCATAGGAAGTAGGCAAATATAATGCCGATTGAAATACATGATTTGGGGCCCACTTATCAACGTGCGTAATTTCAACCAGTACGTTTATCTAACAAATGTATTTTTATCGGATGATTAATCAAATCAGTGTCGATTTTATTAGGAGTCTCGAGCACAGGAAACAGGCAATTTCCTTTGGTTATGATAACGTCTTATCGAAATAAAACGCCTTGACAAGACGCGTAAAAACTACTGGTAATATAATTTCGAGGTCGAAATACGTTTAATTACCTACGTCCCAGGCATTGCTAAATAATTACTATATACATATTACTTATGTAAAAATGAGTTAAAAATAACAAACAGTAGCGTGTAAGATGATTGTATCTAAGATTAAAGGTCAAAATTTGCTAAAAAATTTCGGGACAACGGGAGATTTAACACCTAACTGTCTTACCACTAAAGTTTTATGCACTCTTTAGACAGTGTTTAGCAGTACAAAATGCACGGTTAAACAGTGTTTAAAGTATGTTTAAATATTTTGTGGTAAGGCAGTTTAGTCTGAAAGCAAAGAGCGCAGTGATGTGCCGTGCAAAATTATGAACTGATATAATCCAAATCCTATATTTTTTTTACAATGATAGAATTTTATGGTGAAGAGAGAGCTTCATACTATTTTCGTCGCGATCAATATTATTATATTTTTTCGTCATCGTCGACGCGTGTGAATCCAGTGATATAGGAAGATTTTGGGAAAGAACTTATTTGGAAATACATTTTAGGAAAATGGTACTTAGGTATTTTGGTAGGCTATCGAGGAAAGAGCATTTTGCCCAAAGGTCTTTATGGAACAAATTGAGGGAATTGGACATTTGAAACCTAAAATCGGATCAATAGTTTCAATTCTAATCGATTCGCAACTCGATAATATTGTTCTGTTCGATAATGGGATCGAGGCGCATTCATTAGTGACACAATGCAAATAGTTTGTGTAGTCGTGGGGAGTGTAGGTATGTGTGGGTTTAATAGCTATGAGAGAGATGATGGCAACTTGATTTTCAAAAAGAATTTTCACTAAATGTATCCACGCGATCCTGCTGTTCGCGAGGTCATCTGTCCATATTTTGAGTGGACGTCCTACGCTGCGCTTTCCGGTAAATACGTGGTCTTCAATCAAGAAATTTTCTTCTACGAATCTTCTGGTATGATTCTCATTTTCGATTTCGCAGAAAGCTTGTATTAGCTGCCATATGGCAACACTAGGCAGGCATCTAAGCACAGCTTGAACCAATAGTTACCATATCGCCAGTGCATAGTTGCATTTACTATTATGAATTCAGTTACTAATAATTATTTTTTTGCAAAAAATAGCATGACCGACTTCACCCGTGTACAGGATTCGCGAATATTTCGCATGGATCGATGTAGCATTTTTCACATTATTGTTGATTTATCAAAAATGGTTCAGCCTATTTCAATAAAAATTTAATGGGACCTATTTAGAAGTATATGCAAAAAATATTATTGAAATCGGACTACTATGAAAAAAGTTATGCGTGGTTTTTACAAAAAAAAAAATATGCGCGTCGAATTGAGTACCTCCTCCGGTTCGATTCGTCAGTCAAAAGCTACAGTTTTATTATATTTCAGTATAAACATACAGGATACCATTAGCAGCCCTATACGTCAACACTAGGCATCTGCGCACAGGTTGTCCTATAGTTACTACGTGGTAGAATTAACGTTCGCTTCGCCAGTGCCAACATTACGAACTCTGCCACACCTCATCCTCTCGCCGTCGTAAAACCACCATAAACCGATACCTACACCCTATCCCATTACACCGAGGTATTACCAGAGCTTTACAGTTTGGAATAGAGTTTCGATGTTTTCGGCTTTCGGTTGAAAATTCGGCTTACTCCACCAATTTTCTGATAATATTGTATGAATTCCCTTCCAGATGCTGCGATAGGTATGCACAGCTGTTTTACAGTTTTGGAATAGAGTTCTGATGTTTTCGGATTTCGGTCGAAATTCGGCTTACTTTACAATACAATACAACAATAACAGAAAAAAAGACAGAAAAGGCGGTCTTATCGCTAAAAGCGATTTCTTCCATACAACCTCCTTTAGATGTAAGGAAACGTATAGACGACAAGGACGGTGGTTGTAAACGTAGAACAAAAAAACAATTAAAAATAAATAATAGATACAGTTAGGTACTACAAACTTTCCCGATTGTTTGAAAATATTGTATGAATTTCCTACCAGATGCTGCGATAGGTAATGCACAGCCGCTTTATAGTTTAGAATAAAATTCTGATCTTGATGTCTTCGGCTTTCGAAAATTCGAAAACTCTAATTCAGTTCAGGGGTCACCGAGTGACTTCCTAATACACCAATAGGGTAGTTGACTGGTAGTAAATTAGTTAAAAGTATTAGGATTAGTGAATTCTGCAATTAAATATGATTCGTAAACTGAAAAAATAATTGAAATTGGCTTATCAAGATCAGAGATATAAGCTTGTAAAGATTTTGGTGCGCATAAAGAGGGGATGTCTTGTCCCTTTCCCACACAGCATAACATTGTATGACGAATGTATGACACTTGCGGGCAGTGACGTCATAGCCTGCCATAGTGCGCTCTCTGTCTAGCTAGAAAATAAATATGCTTGTAACTTCTTTATTAGCCTATTAATACAGATATTCTATCAAACTGTAACAAAACAAACACGACAAAATTACTCAAGTTTGTGCCCAGTTTCAAGGATTTCACGACAGTTTTGATTTTATTTCGGATACATTGTTTACCGAGTTGTTTTAGGTGTTTTAGCTTTGATTGGATTTTAGCTGTTTTCGGCCTTTAGCCGTGTAACGCCTACCTGTTTCCCTGATTGTTTATTTTTAGTTCTCCGTTTGTCATTTTCGGGTTTCGGAAGATTCGCGATTCTTGATCATGATCCATATTGACCAGGTACCTATAAATTACCTACGTAAAAAGATGATAAATGTAAGGTGATTTTACTATTGATTAAGATTGGTAAGATCATGTTATGGGTGACTCAAGTTATTTTAATATCTGTGTCAATAACAGTAGCATAATAAAACTCATCTAATTTTTTTTCTATGTACTAACTAGGCTGTAATTTACCTATCTATCCATAGCGTAGGACGCCCACTACTCATATAGATTTATAAAAATGGAATCTATCAAGATTATGATCCATTCTTCGAACTATGTGCCCTACTCATTGCCACTGCCATTTCAGCTGGGCTATATCGGTGTTTCGTATGCTAATCTCCTGATTCCTGGTTCGATTTCGCAAAGAGACTCTGTGCATAGCCTTTTTCATAGCACTAGCTATTTGTTAGTTGGAGTATTTTGAGGTTATTCATGAAACCCACACTCACTAGGCTGTTAACGAAGATTTTTTCGAAAATTTAAGTTCAAGCTAATCTAGCCTCAAGCCGAAATTCGGTCTCGTATTCATCGCAGGCCGAATTCCGGTTTAAGGCTAACTTCGCTCACTATTTAAAACGTCTGTTTAGTGCGTCGAGTTATATCCTATTTACGGACTAAAGTTATACACGAGTGACATTCTGTTGAGTGTGCGCCTTTTATTGTGTACGGTAAGAGCATTTCCAAGAAGTTTGCATTACAGTGTAAGGCTGTGATTTAAGATGAGCATGAAATTAGCTCCGCTTTAGTATGTAAGGAAATTACGAATAGTAAAGCTAAGTATACCTAGTCAAACTCAAACTACTTGGCGGCTGTGATGTTATAGCTACAAGCAGCGTTGACATATTTTTTTTGGCAAGTTGCGGGACTTTGAACCTTTTGGGTTGAAAAAAGCGGGATTTTTTCGTCGAAAGCGGGACATAGTAAATATATACTTCCATTATATAATTATTATAAATACCTACTTTTTTACTATGTCCCGCTTTCGACGACAGAATCCCGCTTTTTAGGGTTCCGTACTCAAAGGGTAAAAACGGGACCCTGAATTTATATTTTAATAAAAATACAATATTTTAAATCAGATTTACCCTAACGATCGAGTTATCCCCGAAAAATCGGGACGTTTGGCAACGCTGGGCCTACAAGCGACGCAAAACTCAATCCTGACTGAACCTCACTTAACAGCGGCGCGAGGACTGCCACTGGTGAACATGGGCCTGATCACGATTGGGCCATATCCTGCATATCAACCACGGGTTGGTGGATTCACATCGTACGTTGGTATAGAAACGTTGGATTCGGATCATCGCGGGTAGACCTATGTTCGTCATACTTCATCATCATTATCAACCATAGAATATTCCCTGATAACTAGTTATTTTCTCCAGACTACTAAGAGGTCGGAAAACTGTACCGATACCGAAACCATCTTCCTGCATTCTTCACAATTCCTACAATAGAGTATCCTTATTCCAAAATTAAAAACCTATTCAAACCATAGACGAAAAACACGTGTTGCTTTTTTTTCAAATAAAGCATTGACACATGCGTGCTTTACTCGCATTACAAATTCGTCACATTCTTGTAAAGCTGTACACTAGCTTTAATTTTGAACTCTACTACCTTGTAATAAGCACTGTGGTTAATAATTTTATTCAGCAAAAATTATACCTTACAGCATTGAGTTAACAATCCGTTTGATAGGTGGGTGATGTGATTATTTTGAGCTTTGTTCGGTTGAGTTAAGAAGTAATGTTGATAGGGTATGATGGGGCATGGTGGGTCAGCCCTAATTTCGTAAGAAGTCGGTAGCCGAGGAGTCAGGTTACATCTTAGGGTCACGTTTGATAAATGTTTGTTTTAAATGTCATTTGTGATTTGTCAGCGGTCAGGGGTAGTCTATTTCTAGGAAGTGTGATTATGTGACCGTCTCTGACTATGCAGTTTTTTTGTTCTTGTAATTATGAGGACGTATTTTTATCAAATACATTTGTTTTATAAAATTATTGTAAAGTTTTGACTCGGATTATTGTCAATAATATCAATCTATAATAAGAAATAATAATATATCTAGCTTAATACATATAGGAGTATAATTATGTTAAATTGGCTAATCAGCTATGGTGGCTCCAAGAGTTTAGTAACTAGGTACCTACCTATGAGATTATATTTATGCAGTTAGCCAAATAAAATGTAAATAATATGAAGTTTTTTAGAATTGTAATTATAATTATATAATTTTAGAATATTATTATTATTGTATAAAATTTTGACATTGTATATTAAGTGTGACATTGTAATGCATGAAGCTAGATTGTAACTTAATTTTTGACCAATGTACCTATACTTACACTATCGCATTGGAATTTCTGTAATGGTAGTTGTAATTGTGACAAATAAATAAATTATACACGTAAACGAGAACTACAGTAGTTTAATTTTCGTAGAGCGCCTTTACACAATACCTAAATTGTTTTCTCGGCACTACATAGCTTATGTTTTGTTTTTTTAGGTTTTTTTTTAATTGGTTTCATTGATAAGATAAAAAGTCTGAGATGATCCAATTGCTTTTAATGTGGTGGTAGTTTAAGTACGTAGTTTTAGCTTAATTATGTAGCATTGTATTTTGTTGTACATACATAAGTTAATAAAAACACTTGCCCAATACCTACTGCCCTACAGAATCAAAACAAATCTTGAGGGATTTGTTTTTTAATGGATGCGTTGTGCAATTATTTACTCAGTGTGTGTGCTTGTGCCAATATTTAGGTACAACCATAGACTAAATAATTACTAGGATACAGGTAGCAATGACTTAATTAACAAGCGAGCGACCGTCACGCCATGTGGGCACGGTGCGAACTAACCAGCGTAGGAAAAGGTTCGTAGATTTTTTTTTTTATTCTTGAAGTAGAATTGATTAAATTAGGTTAAATAAGTGTGTGTAGGTATATAATAATTGTTATTCGTAAGTTACATACTTACTTGCTATTCGTGTTTAACATGTGATAATAAAATTAATTGGGAGAATTGTTATGGATAGGTCGATGCGGCCATCTCTTTCGTGTTTTTTTTTTATTTTTATTACCTACTATTGATAGTATTGGTTTGTTACAAGTTGTTAAGTAATTATTGTATAATGAAATCCATAAAATCAGTAGATTACTACACTGGGACATTACTAATTGATACAATATGTTACATGTGTAATGCTTTAAATAACTTGATCTACTTAAATAATGACAAGAAAAAAATAAAGGTCTAAGAAAATTAAAGTTGTATTTAACTGAATGTATTTTCTTATCCTTACTCATTACTTCGATACTTTTTGTTCTGCTAACAATCCGCGAAGTCACAGATTAGATAATAGTTACTTGGACGCGAATCTACAAGGGTTCCCAAAGTTAAAAAAAACTGTTTAACCTTTGAGTAAAGTGTAGATATTGTATAATTATTGATTCTGCATACGCAGAATCAATAATTATACAATATCTACATTATGTATTGCTGGCGTATTTGCTGTAATTAATACCTCGAACCCTACTACCTACACAGATACTGGGCATAATTTAATTTGTGTTATTACATATTAACACATCCTGCGGTTATTTTTCGAATAAACAGTCAATCATTAATTAGACTTTTTCTGCTAAAGTTAAAAGAAATAGCAAGCGCCAACGATTTATCAAACACTTTGTACACTTACGTAGTAACATCATTTATATCGCATACCCACATACTAACTGTAACTTACACTGCGTCCAACTTCATAGTAACTGAAACATATTCTGTGGACGGATTCATATTAACTGTAAGCATATTCTGTTGATGGTTTCATATCAACTGTCAGAATATTCTATGAACGGTTTCATATCAACTGTTAACTTATTCTGTGCCTTAGCGCCGCCCCGGCCGAACGCCATTGGTGGTCGGACTTGCCCGCGCCGACTCGCACGCTCTGCTTCTTTGAGCAAACATTTTTTCTACCTACCCGAACGCTTCGTTTCACATCGGCGTGATACTTTATCTGTGGTAAAAACTAGCCACAATGTTGGGTCGCATCGATATTCGTGTTTGTATTTGTCTTATTTACGCAAGTATAGCGATGAAGCCCTATTTTCCTGTTCGGACGAATAAAACGAGTACATAATATTACTTATGCAAACACGCGAACTCCCGTATCCTCTGCGAGCCGCCCCGGCTTGTGTCCCGAACGTGTGTAATGTTCATGTTGACCACAAATAATATGTACGTATGCAAACAACGTCAAATAAATACACGAATACCACATAGCGATTTGACGACCCAGAATTAACCTCCACAGAATGAAAATAATTGCAAATAATATGAAAGTTAAGCGCGAGTTTGCGCGAAAAGAAGATAATAATGCGCGAGATACAAACAGCTATAGAACAAAACAACATGTAGATATTATAAGTGCCTTTATTAACTACAGCAAAACTACACTACCTACTACTACATAAAAACCATTGGATCATCCACAGACCTTTGAAGGTCTAAAGATGATCCAAATGCTCAAGCCCACTGCCAGTTGGCAGCGTGCCCAGCATGCTAGCTGCATTGCCACTGTAGATAATTAAGTACATAACTTTTAAGTTGCAATAAGTTATTGAGTATTGAGTTTTTTTTCCTATATATGTAAACGCAATGGTCCGATTTGTAATATCAACTTTTTTTGAATATAACACCTGGTTCAGCAAAAGTTCTATATATTTTACTTATTGAATTTGGTTTAATCCTAAGGACACTAAGTTTACCATAACATCTCTCTTTTTCTGTCACTTTCAGGCAAGTATTATTAACCTGTTGTTAGAGCGAGGGAAGAAAACGTTTCAGACGTCCTGATTGGAATGACTAATGATAAATATATTTTAAAACATATCCTTATCAAATGTAGGTACCAACCAACTTTAGGTGTAATGTAAAATGTAACCCATGTAAAATATTTTAAATCGTGGAACGTTTTTTAATGCATAAGTTAATTATAATTACAATTTAATTGGTTAGGTCATGTACCTATTGATAAATAATCCAGTTTATCAACCTATGTATTACATAAATTATTACGCAGTATGTTTACTTTTCAGAGTTATACATTCTGCAATACCTATAATATGTGATAAGCATCTAATTTTAATTGTGTTTCAACCTAAACAATTTAATAACTCCGAAAGTTATTACATTGTTGTGGTCAAAAGATCGATAAGTATGTCTTTCCAGGTACGTATTTAAAAAAACTTTAGTTACATTTAGCATAGTCGGCGATTCGCCCCGCGGGCCGAACAGCTTGCGGGGCGAAACAACGACAGAGCCGAAAAAATTAACTAGTTTACATTAAAATAAAATCAATTGTTTTATCTCTATACCTTCTACGGTCCGTGGATGATATAATTGCTTTTTGTAGTAGCTGTAGAATCTGTGCATTTGATGTACCTACTTCATATGACTCATTGCACGTACATTATTGAGTTTATTACCTATTAAAAAGACGTCTAATAAATGTATTAGAATTGGCCAAGAGCGAGTCGACTTCGCGCATGAAGGGTTTCGCACCGTACGGAAGCCCCCTAAATATATTTTATTTTAATTTACTAATTATTTTTGAAAGGAACATACCACTTAATATTTCAAGCATCCTCCTGTTACCGTTATTAATATCGCGCCAGCGACCTTAAAGAAAGACACCTAATCATACAAAATGAAATGTCGCCGACCAATATCAACCAATCATAGAGAAATCCACCAATCCATACTTAGTCTTCAATAAACTGGCGTTGCGGTCGCGTCTCAAAGCAACGAGGTAAATATGGTGAACTGCGCCATTTTATCTTGCCGAAATTACACGGTTTCAAAAGAAATAACGAAAGGCACTGTCACATACCACCGGTAAGTAATAAATATCTTTGTGATTTACAAGCAAAATAAATAAAATGAAATCATTTGAAAATGTAAACAAAGTGGAAAATTTCTCTATGGTCAGTTAGGAATGTCGGATAATGTCTGTATGAGATCGAATAATGACTCGTCAAATCGATTAACTTTAAGGTCAAAATTGATTTTGACCCGGGGGCCGGCGATGTACTCGTAAGACAATTCTTAAGAACAACGAAGCGGATCGATTTGTGTTTCACGTGATGTGTTCATATTTTAACCGATTTACAAAAAGGAGAAGGTTCTTTGGTTAAAGCTTGATGAATTTAGCGGTACTTAAGGCTGCCAGCTGTTATTTAATACTAGTGTTATTGACTTTTTGTCGATAACTTAATCTGGAATTAACGATAAAACGATAAAAAAAAAAGTTATAATTACATAAGTCCATCGATTAAAAAGAATCAAGATGTGAATAGATTAATCGAAATTTCATTGCCAGTCCAACTTAACATCTGATATGACATGACGTCATGCTAGACTCGAATACATTTAGGAATCGATTCTTGTCAACATGTATTTTGAAATCTCTATTTCAAAGTTATTTCAGTGCTGCCACAAGATATTTTTGTAATTTCCCTATACATTTTGTTTAGATTTCCTAGAGATCCAGTTTGGGCCGATCGGTGGATAAAAGTAGTTCGCCAAAGTAAAATAAATTATTTTTGGAAACCAAGTCCCTACACTAGATAGACTAGCATATTCCATATGTCCTAGCATGTAATGACAAGCAGCTGTCAATTTTATTAAATTGTTTTTAATTATATTATATCCCGAATACTGCTTTAGTAACAACTTAATGCCGGACACAATAACTTTAGACAACTTATTGTAATAAGTCATTACGTAACTATTTATCAATATGTAAATATGTGAAATTGAACAAAAATTTTCATTAACATGAAAGTAGCCATTTTATTTTGAACCAATCAAGCTAAAAAGATCCAACCAACACTTTTTTTTTTGAAAATGTCGTTTCGTTCTTTAATTATTGCTAAGACTCGACATAGCATTGTTACAGTTGTTAACATACGCTTTGTTTAAAGTCATGTGATTTCTCTTTAATAATTCTGTTTGTAAATATTTCCCCTATAAAATTGGGTAATCACTTTTGAAGTTGCAAGTTCACTCAAAAGTTGTCTATGGTACAAAATGTATTTTTCACATTTCCAAGTCTTGGATTGTATGAAGATGCTCCTTCTGTGCCCTGTGTAATAGGGCCTATTCTGTGTATCGCGCAAAAAAAGCACGTTACTCGTATGGGATCCCCACTTAAATATCTTCAGATTTGTTGTATGGGAGCCCCCTTCATTTTTTTTCTATTTTTAGTATTGGTTGTTACGTCGGCAAAATAAATACGTCATCAGTGAAAATTTCAACGTTCTTGCTATTTAGTACGGTTCATGAGATACAGCCAAATTACAGACATACAGACGGACAGCGGAGTCCTAGTAATAGGGTCCCGTTTTTACCTTGGGTACGGAACCCTAAAAACTACACGTATAGGCCGAATCATAATCATATTAATGGCTCCTGTAAAGTTTGTTACATATAAGCTACCTATATAACAGTTGAGTTTTGTCCAATAATAAATTTCTCACCTTCTCACAATTTTTCGATATTTAGTAGGTACCTACTTCCAAATTAACAACACATAGGTACCTAAGTGACAAAACAGCCGAATCTACAGCCGCTTATCTAAATACTTTCCTGTTTCAATAACAATGACGTCGCAACAATGGTATAATAAATAATAAAACACAAGAGTCGATGTCCCAAGTCCTGAGGAACAATGGCCGCCATTTTCACGATATTTTTTGTACTGCGTCCTTGTGGTCCGTTAGTAGATGACCAGGTAGACGACTTGAATGGACGAAGTGTACTGTAATAGGTACCCATTTATACCGGCCTTTGGGTGACAAATCAACATCGAGCTATGCTGCGCTGTGCTATGTTTGGTCAACTCGCTCGTCTAATATTTTAATGAGGATACAAACAAACCATGCTGTGCTGCGCTGTGTGAGGCTACGCTCTGTTTAAAAACGCAGCAGTCTCGAGCGAGGCGCGCTACCCGCCGTGCTGAGCCGAACGGTGCTATGTTTTTTATGGAGCTCTGCCATGCTGCGCTGTGTCGAGCTATGCTAGGTTTGGAGCACGCTGCGTGCATCCCTCCATCGCCTTCAGACGTCTTTCTCACTCTCGTACTCCCATCTCGCTCGCACTTGCGTATGCGCGCACAAAGAAACAAGAACGAACGAGTTTAATTGTTAAAAAAACGTAGCTTAAGAAACACAGCACAGCACAGCGCAGTACAGCGCAGCATCGTTTAATTGTTAAAAAAACTCTAATGTTTTCCTACATCAATAAGTGTATACATACTTTGCAGTATAAGAATCTCCCGCTTCTTTGCAATCGGTTAGAAAGTTGGAAAAAAAGGTGGAATTAAAAAAAATAATTCATGAAGATTGCTATATCTAATTAAAATCGAAGTAGCTATTTATTAAGGTAATCACATAAGGCCAGATTGAGGAGAGAGAGCAAAGTCGGGAACCAGGGTATCATATTTGCGAAGCGGTAAAAAATCTACTAATTACTTTTTTGTCACCAAAATTACTTGTAATAAAACTAATAGAGGATTATTTTTTAAAAAAAGAGCGTAGACTTCGCTAATCCCAGACTCCCACCAATTCACACTACATTTGTTACAGGCCTATTATATCCAGTAGCTCCAATTACTCTTCACGCTCGGACCTCTGCATGTGTTTTCAAACTTACAAATCATTATTAACCCTTATTACAACGTGATAAAGTCCATAATCCATCATATTGACCTCACTGCCCATGCATAGCACTCAGACGATAACCCGACCGAATCAAAACAACGTTCATTAACGTATGCACAAGTTAAACAACGTGCATTTTTAAAATTGATGGTTGTGCTCGCTAAAGAACGCCTTGAGCGACGCTTGTTTTCGTTTCGGTTTCATTTTATTTGTTTTTATAACTAGCTAATTTACTATACTGATTAATCTTATATTATCACCAAAAAAAAAAACAACAATAGTAGTTTATGCAACTGTCATATAATTAGGATATTTTAATACCCGTGTTATATGCAGTTGCATACACTACTTTATCTTCACTAATAAAAATAAAAAAACATATTGCGAAACATTAAATTCACGCGTACGTGTATTGTCACAGTGAACTTGGCGCCATTAAAATCTAACCAATGAGAGCGCAGCTGCGCGCGCAGGGCCAATCAGGAGCGAGCGCGCGATGTTATAATGAGATTTTACGATATCGATGTGGATATTATAACATCATGTGAAATTGCTTAAATTGAGTGTTTTGTTGTCTGCGCTATAACAGTAGTCATTATAAGTCAAGTAGGAAACATAAGTAGAATGTTACAACATTAGTGTAGATAAAATTACTTAAAGTACAATTGTGTATTTTGGGCATAATTTTGACAACGCTTAGAAGCTATAACTTAAATTTTGCCTCTGAGATGCAATTTGAGTTTCATTAATAACAAAAGTGTATGTTTTAGGTGGCATTATTAGACAAGCTTTTCCTTACTTTGAAATGGCGCAGATAAGAAAAATCGTAAGCCCAAAGAAGATAACACGAAATCTCCTTACGAGTCCAACGAACGCACAGTCAAAACATTTTTAAACGAGATACAGTTGAGATGTTTTTATACAGTGTTCTCTGGCTGTGTACTTAAGGTTTAATTCAGGTTGTGGAGGAGTTTTTCTCAGGTTGCCACCTCTGGAACCGGTTGCGAAGGAGATGCGTGCTCGTTGTGGTAACGATTATTATTATTATAGTCATATCCCAGTTTATAATGCGTCGGAATTCGGAGGGTTGAGTGCACCTACGTAATTGGTATGGAACTTTTTAGCATGTCACGAAGGGAGAAAATCATCTGAATGATCAATCAGTTTTGCAGGCACTTAACGTGGTGTTAATGTATTACATAGTGTAATGTGCTGCTGTATCTTTTTTCCCTTTAACAAACTAAACAAATAGTAGCAGTATTTATGTATATTACACTAACTTTACTACACTGTAAATGCTTTAAAAATTCAATATCATATCCTTACATAGTATAAAATAAAGTCGCTATTTTCGTTTGTTTGTTTGTTTGTCTGTTTGCTTAAATCTTTAAAACTACGCAACGGATTTTGATGCGGTTTTTTTTAATGGATAGAGTGATTCAAGAGGAAGGTTTATATGTATAAAAATTCCCGAAATTCCCACGGGAACGGGCACAACGCGGGTAAAACCGCGGGGCGCTGCTAGTAAATACTAAAACATTACAATTTATCGCTTACACATCCTACATGCGTAGCAATTTGTAACATAAGGTACCAAATAATCGCCCAAGTACGAGTCGGACTCGCGCACGGAGGGTTCCGATGGGAGCCCCCCTTAAATATTTATTTTAATTTATTATTTATCATTGAAGTGAATATACAACTAAATATTCTGTGAAAATTTCAAGCATCTACCTGTTACTATTATTAACATAGAGCGAAAAACGGATAAAAATCAGGTTTGTTGCATGGGAGCCTCCCTTAATTATTAATTCTATGTTGTTTTTAGTACTTATTTGTTGTTTTAGCGGCAACAGAAATACATCATCTGTGAAAATTTCAGCTTTCTAGCTATAACGGTTCATGAGTTACAGCCCGGAGACAGACAGCAGACGGCCTGCGGAGTCTTAGTAATAGGGTCCCATTTTTACCCTTTGGGTACGGAACCCTAAAAAGTCTGTCGCACATACTATAACTTAGATCAGCAACACATACTTAATTTAAAAAAATATCTTGATTCTAAAATACAGTAAGTACTAACCATTTTAATAATACCCCTAAAGATTAATTATAATCATATCGTACCTATCCACTGACCTGCAGACCGCCATGTTGGATTATCTAAGACTAGGGTGAACGCACCAATTTTGGCATCCCGCTTTATTAACCTTAAGTAGCTCTATTAGCATTGATTAAACAATGACATGCGGTGGAAGTCGTACAGTAATTAGAATCTGTCATCAGGGCATTTTGAGAAGGAATTATAATGACCAAAGTTCGGACGTTTCGTCGACAGACGCAATTGTAGAAAAAGTTACAAAAAAAGTTGGCGCGGGCTTTCATTTACACAAATTGAATTTCTGTTTCTTTTCCTCACTTTAAACTTTAAACCTATACTTTAAGGTTTAAAGTAAATAGGACAGATGCATGTTTATTTTGTACGGTTTTTTGTGATGCGTTTTTGGATGCAGTGTAGCATCGCCCCCGTCTGTTCTAGGAATCGGTCATTACGCTGTCTGACTAACAGAATTTATAGTGTTACAGTTGGATTCATAATTATGTTTAATCGTTAATTTTAAATATTTGCTTATTTTATAATAATTTAATTGCTTCAAATCAGAATTCTCATAAATACTTTTTGGAGTACCTATTATTTGAGCTCTATAGTTTTTTTTAATCGGGCAAAAGTGCCTTTATTAACTACAACAAAACTAAACTACTACTACTATAGTTAACATTGAATGAATTGGATATCAATGAAGTATAGTAAACATTTTGATGTTATTGAGAAATGTTACATAATAGAATGAATTTCTACATTATAAGCATTTTGAACATTATTACACATCTATGACTGAAAATAAGGTTGATCGTATCGGATTTCGCATAACCAGAACTTACTACAAATGTTTTAGACCTGTATTTCATTGTAATGCATTTCATTTATACTTATATTACTTATGCGTAATAAATTGTTATACTTAACATAGTTTATTTGAATTTATGGACGAGAATCAAGGCCAATTCAAATCTGGATTCCACAATGCTTGCTGCTTTATGTGACATAACCTACGAGCCCAACAAAGAACATACCAAATACGTGGCCAGTATGGTAATCATAAAACTGATATTTGCATGGACTCTGTTGTTCAAAGTCAAAAACTAAGCTGTATTTTTATTGTCTCTAGAATTGACTATGTGGAAAAACAAAAACTTTGCAAGAAAGACTTTTGGATATACCTAGTCAGATACGACAGTTACCTACTACTACTAGTAACATCCCAAATTGTGTCATAGATTCCGTTTCAGTTCATCAAGTAGCATCCTACTAATATTATAAACGCGAAAGTTTGTAAGGATGGATGGATGGATGTTTGTTACTCTTTCACGCAAAAACTGCTGAATGGATTGAGATGAAACTTTGCAATATAGCTTATATATCAGAATAACACACAGGTTATAAAATATAATGACATTGCTTGAATTTTCCATAATATAACGATAAGTGTTAAATAAGTAGGAAAAATTCTATCTGCGAGCTATTCTAGGGTGCGCTTCAAGAAATGTCAAAAAAAAAAACAACTGTAGAATCGAACAACCGTCAGTTTTTTTTTTATTTTCCACCTCCTTTACTTAAGGGTGGTAAGCTAGAGCCTCTGATTTGAAAGACGGAAAGTGACAGTCTTCTTTTTATCCCGGATAAATAAAGGGTTCCCATGGGATAGCACTAACATCAAAATATCATGCAGGCGAAGCCGCGGGTAAATACTAGTTTAATTATGAATATCAAGGAAACGCACCTTCGATGACAACTCGAAAACAATTTGAATTCCAATGACAAACTATGCGTACTAAAGCCAATTCAAGATGAGAATTCGAGATTTGTAATATACAAGGGTATAGTTATCGGTGTTATGGGGCATCGTAAACGTGGTTTGACTGCGGGCCGTAAAGGGCATTTCATTGCGACTTACTATTCTCGCGTTAACTTTCTAGTAAAATAAAGTATAGTATCTCCGCAATCGTTTTCACTTACCATTAAAATGCAGTCATTTCAAACAAAACAATTACGTTTGATAAATAAAATAGAATTGGCGACAGAAGGTGGCTAACTTTCCACAGCTCTTCTGTAACTATTGTTGCATCTTTTACAGAATGACGAATAGGTCAGTGGTAACTAATCTAAAAGTGATTTCCCGTGAGACTATACTTAATACGAAGATCATTGGTTACTTCTATTACAATGACGTTACGGATATAATTGCTTTATTTTATGTCATTGTCATTTCTTGGAATTTATGCACGGTTTCTAACACCACTGGCTTTTCGGTGAAGGAAAAACATCGTGAGGCAACCTGCATACTTCCGGAGAAGAAATTCGATGGCGTGTGCGAATCCATCAACCAGCACTGGGCCAGCGTGGTGGGTTATGACCCAATTACCTTTCGTGGGTAGGCCTACGTCCTGCTGTGGACTATTAAAAAGGCTGTTACATACATTACATACATGTCATTGTTTTATCTCCGAGTCAATTCCTGCCAATCCAGCAAAACAATTATGCACTAAAGCAAATTAATGCCATTTGGAAATAAGCTTTTGCATTCGTAAAATTATTTACACTTAAATGGGGAGTGTATTTCAAAGTTTCAAAAGCCTTATAAAGTTTTTAGATGCAGGGATAACGTTGCGCAGCGTATTCGAAAACGCATTCGGTATTCTGCGTGAGCGCAGTGAGCAACACGAGCGCATTAACATTCTCGACTCTCGCGGTGGTTCTCATCGCGTACCGCACGCGTTTAATAGCTGTCTCTGTAAATGTAAAGCTTTTATTCAATGAAATTTCTAGTTTCCAGCTTTATTTATTGATCCTCACACCTTTGGTATTTTCTTGTTTGTCATTTTTCTTGTGTATTATACCGTCAAGGTCGTTTTAGCACGTCTTAGCTGATATAGAATAATGACAACTTGCAAAGAAGTGAAATGTCTTAGAAATATAGTTTTGGTGTTAACATTTTGGTTATAGATTTGTCGTGGTCCGTTCAATTCTCAAGTTTTGACCTTTATACACTTTTCTGTCTACAGACAACTATTTTGGGGGAAACAGTAAGGAGGTCGGCAGCTCGGTTTACTGTGTCTGTTTCAACCTGATTTTATTCAACTGTAAAATGCGTAAAAAAATTGAGGATTGAATAAATATCTAACAATGATTCTAAGAATAAATAGTCGTATTTTTGTACGTAGATGACAACGCATTATTAAAGCAGGTTTATAATTTCGAATACGATCTCAAGAACATAAAATTAATTATGATTTATATCACCTATTGCATCTTTAGGTCTTGTTCTAAAGATATTTATTTACACAAGTAATTTTACTAAATTATTTAAAATTATCGACTTTATCATTGTCCATATGCTACTAAAACTCAACAATTTATAGCAAAGATACAAAAGGCAAATCGACAATTTTAACATTTACGGTCGTATAAAAATAATTAGATCCCACTCGACGAGCGTAGGAAATGCGATTAAATGAATAATTCATTTGAGATAACGACCAAAATAAGACGATTGTTGGCTTCTCAGAAGCAGCATTTTAGATTTCATTCGACGGAGTTTATGATGCCATGTGCTTCAGTTTTAACTTAAGTATCGATTTACATGAAAACGTTATTTCTTATTGGCAATGTATATGAAAAATACAAGATTGTTTTCTTAATAGTTGCGTTTAGATGCAGATAAACGTGTAAGAAAACAGTAATAGACCCAAAATCGATTAAAATTTAATCAAATGACACCACAAATTGTGATCAGTATCTGCTGACCACTACTTGTCGCGTAGTTTGTATGAAAATGCTTTTCGAAAATCTATTCATGGTATTGCATGTATTTGAGCTTTGAGCTCGACAAATAATAGTATTTTTTGTTGAGTAAAATGCTTCTGGTCGACAACTAGGTCCTGTCAATTGAGTATAACAATGGCAATGAAAATGCATTTGCTAGAATGTTCATTATATGAGAAAGACTAGGTTTGTCAGCACTATCTACGAGTACAACAGTTTTCATATTCGGTAAGATATAAAACATAATTTGTCTAACCGCTTCGACATAACAATTAGTATTTTAGTTTTAGAACTACATATTGGGTGTACGTTCCTCTATTTCCTCTCCAGTTACAGTAAGTGAGGATTGAAAATTTGTAATAAAAACTTAGTTTTAACCTCAAGTAGACAGCGAAAAATGTACAAACGTTTTTAAGACCTTTTGAAACAAAAAAAACTTGATACATTACCGCAAATCTTGAAAGTTTCAACAAAGACCATTTCTGGTTCTGGCCGCTCGTGACCCCAGTTGTCGCGTTTTACTGCACGCCATAAAAAAGGAACAAGGATTTTTTGAAATATATTTTTTCTCGAAAAGGTATAAACGCTGTAAATAATAGTTTTTTTCTTCGCAGAGATGACCGTATTGAGAAACGGTTGGCGCTTAAAAATTTCGATATTCGAAGTTCTGGATTTTGAGCACAAAAGTGTGGGCGCGAGGTTTTACTTGGAATGTAATGTAATGTTAGGTTATTTGAATAGGATCAAATATATTTTGTAAGTTATTAAAATGACAAAATTAATAGATTGTTTCCATTGATACAAAATAATAATCATAACTAATTTATATTACAATATAAATCAAAATAAGCTCATTACAGGAAGTTAAGCCATTTTAATTGTTTATTGTCATATCATCCTTTTAAATCACTTGTTTTGTAATTATAAGCTACCAATGCATTTTTACGGCAAAAATAATGTTAAGCCATTATTGTAGTAAAATTACCCTATATTACTTATTGCAACATTTTCAAATTATGACAACAATAAAAGCTATGATAGGTGTACGTTTTTACAGAGCCAATGTCCCAAGTTTTTATAAAGCAGGTGCGCCCGCGCACATTTGACGGGTTATATTTATTAGGGACCACAGACAATAAAAAACATATGGCATTACAATTATCAACTTTGTCTCGTCCAGTTGTCATTTTATTAGTGTAATGAACATTTCAATAATTCCGTTTGAGGTACTTAATTAGAGGGCAGTTGAGTAAATAATAGTATTTTATGATACCTGACATTATCGAGTGCCAATGGCGTTTCTAAGTAGAAATAACTGTAGTTAAAGAACTAACGTTTTGCCATAGTAACATGTACGTACAGTAAAAGTAATTTTAGCTATTTTATAACTATGTAGTTAGATATGGGTAGACGGTTTATTTAAACAGTCTACCCATATCTGTATTTATCTAAGAACTTTATAAAAACTTAGGTACATCGTTTCAAAAATTGAATTGAATTAGTGTTCCATTCTTTACTCGTCTATCTATCTATCTACCTATAATGGTCATTTTTACGGTATATGTAGCCATAGGTACGTAGTTTAAAATTCATGCTCATTGATTTTTATACCCAGGTACTATAGGACTAAAAATGTAATGCTATCTACCTGCTTATTTACTAATTTATTTTACGTGATTAGCAATTAAATTATTTAGGTTTTTTTTCAACAGCGGCAGACCAACATCTAGATGTAGTTTCTAATTTAACATGTCTATTTGGTCAAATTAATTACTAAATGCAATGTACCTATACCTATTAGGATTTAATCATTTCAATTGCACCTTATTTTGTTTCATCTCAAATAAGTATATAAGTAGCTCATTTGACTTATCCGTAGTCTGATCAAAACTTACGTTATCGATAGTGTGACGCTTTTACCCTACTTTACCCTAACATTTTAGTTAATAAAAATCCATTTTTTTAACATTTTAAGTACACAGGTAAACCGAATTTAAGTGAATTTTAACTAAGTAACGCATTGATGACGCTATGATACATTAACATCATTGAAGTAACGTAACAATCAACACAACAATTATTTGAATGCAACGATTATGAAAGCCTTGACATGAGTGCATTTAAAGAAACGTAACAAAAATTACCTAACTTGTAAAGTAAATTAGCAGGTACACCTTTATTTTGGATAGGCTAGTTTAATCCTTAGTTAATAATCGTTGTTAATGTTTTGAAAAGTGACCATAGCACGTAGACGTTAGAAGTTCGTTGCCGTACGACTTGTCTTGCACAGCAAACAGTAACTCGGGATTTGAAATACAAGCCGGCGGCCGGCGGAGCGGAATGCAAAGTTCACCTCGAGCTGTTCCACCGGCCCGATAACAGATTAATTACATTATAAATTGCACAACACACTTCCAGACCCCTGATAACACGCGACCACGGAGCCTATGCACATAAAAACGAAGCAACCACAAGCGGATGTAAATACGAACTTCGTAAACATCTCGGGCAAGTGAGGCTGGCTGGAGTTGCCGGCCTCATGTCACCGCAAATACAAAAATACACTAAACAGATCTCTGGTGGCGAAAATGCAGGCCACCGACCCCTACTGACACTGATGGGCCATAATTAATCGGTCGACATACCTAAACACAACTCGCATGGCGATCTCCACGCGCCAACTTCCAAAACACGTACGTACGCACACTGTTTGATTTTGACACAACACAAGTTACATTCTTATCACACACTGTTGTCGCTTGTTGCACTCGCGATGCACGTAATGTGGTACACTGATCATTATTTTGTTTATCGCCGGTATGTGACAGACGCGACGCGAGCGGTCCGCGGCCGACCGATTCCCGCGAGTACACTGGAATACTGCACACAGACACGGCGAGGCGTGCGCGGGAACGAGCCGGCACACACACTCTCGCGCCGTCTCACTCCCTCGAACATCTTCGGTGTGCACCACTAATATAAAAAACCGACGATCGGTATGCAGACGTTGGTTTGAGCAGGTCCTCAGTTGACGCTGTTTTCGTCTGGGTTCCCGGAATTATTCCCTGTTCTCCACACATTCATTTTATAACGATGATTTGTATTTCTTTTATTATTGGTCGTGGCTCTTTTCGATCCAGGTAGGTAGGTCAGACGTGTAAAACACATAAAAACATTTTATTATAACAATAATCGGGTGTGCATAAATTATTGGATCCATTTAATTTTAGACGTAGTGTTTCACATAAAAATACCACGTCATTTATAGATCCAACATATTTGAAAATACCTAAGTACTTGTTTTTACCTATATGTTAACTCATAGTTTAAAAAAACTAACTTTAACTAAAATATCATTACAAATTGTAGTTTGATAATAACAAACAAGATTTTTACTATGACTTATACATAGTTTTCAAGGTCGTTGATTTTGCGTAAATACAAAGATAGTATAATTTATATTTAGATATCATTGATCTTATCTTTATGTTATAATAAGATATCGCCCCAGTTTTAAAAAGATTATACCAATATTTTCTACCTGAACACAAAATAAATAACCCATAATCAATATTAAGTACTTAAATATTGTACGTTACATTGGTATGCAACTTTACAAAAACTTTTGTGAATAATAATATTTCTCAAAACTGCATAAAACGCGGTAAGTGTCAAATACTGGCAACAATTTTAACAAAAGAACGGCAGTCACCGAACCTTGAGTGGGCAGGCGATACGATTCGAGCCTGCGCCCGAGCAAGCCCGACTCAGCGCGCCATGTTGCCGACAGCGAAAACGAAACAGCGCTCTACAAATCATGCTCGTCTCTCACTCGCACGCTTGTTAGCGCTATTGCGTGCCGTAACTACACTCGTCAACGAGTGTACCACACACCCACACGCACGCATTGTTATCTACACAAAATTTATAACAAGCAACTCCGATTTGGTCTCAAGACGGTGTCGGTCGGACACCTAAATTCTTTGCGGAACTCTGCACAAGGGTTTTTTTAATCTGACCTTCTGGCCTCTTTGGAGATTTTTTTTAAAACCAGCTAGAATAGCGAGCTATCTGACCTTTTTGAATTGAGTTAGCAATCTCGCTTGATTCCTCTAATTTGACGGCGATAGTTTTGGCGGGCGATTGGTTGCGCGAATTGTGAATGAATGAGGAGCGAAGGTGTGAATGAGTTGTTGATTTTACTCGTAATACGACTAAAATTGTAGGTATTGTACGTATGGGACTACCTACCCACAAAGGAAAGTATAGCCCAGCAGATTGGCAAGTTGACATGGCAGTGGGCAGGGCACATAGCACGAAGGACTGATGACCGATGGGGTCGAGATTATTTCGAGTGGAGACCACGTACCGGCAAGTACAACGTAGGACGTCCACCTACAAGGTGGACAGATAGAGATGTCCTCATCAAGACCGCTGAATCGCGTTGGATGCGAGCTGCTTCCAACTGGTCTTATTGGAGATCTATTGGGGAGGCCTATGTCCAGCAGTTGACGTCCAATAGCTGAAACAACGACAACGACCCACAAGAGGTTGCTTCGACAAGTGCTAAGATTTTTAGGAGTTAGGTACCTATGTATGTAGAGTATGTACTTACCTACCTACTCATTATTATGAACAACATTTAGGTACTGCGAGACCAACCCTCTCGAAATCGCATAGGTAGTACTTAGGTAAAAGTTGTTCATGATAATAAGTATGTAAGAATAGTTTCTTTGGTTTTTTTATTGCACACCTATGTATAAGTTAGCGTTTGATTTACACACTGCCTACCAATGATGTTTTATTAAACTGCCTAGGTACTGCCAGATATGCGGTCTAGGGTGTAGCACGATTACCTAGAAGATACCTATTTACTCGGGATTTGAAGACACCTACGCTACGTTGTACTTTAGCGGGAAGACAGACTCTGGCAAAGCGTTCCACATTCTGGTCTTTACACTTTTTTTTAATAACGACACCTTGCATACTTTGAGGCCTGTACTTGTACCAGCCTTTTTAATAGTACACTGCAGGACGTAGGCCTACCCACGATAGGTGATTGGGCCATATCCACTATGCTGGCCCACTGCGGGTTGGTGGATTCACATACGCCTTGAATTTCTTCTACGGACGTATGCAGGTTGCCTCACGATGTTTTCCTTCACCGAAAAAGGTGTGAAAATCCGTACGATTCCAAGAAAATTCCAAGGAACGAAATTCATTGGTAATGGACCGGGATTTGAACCCATGACCTCACGATTCTAGGGCGGGCCACTAGACCACCACGGCCTATCGTTTTTGGAATAATTTTTAGCACCCGACGTTACGAAGTTTCCAATTCCATGCAATGTAGGAGGTCCTACCTGTATAATATACCTAATAATAATTAAAAAACCCCCGACACAAAAATATTTGACAACATTGAAAACCATTTTGGGCACATTTGTAGAATTTTGGTTCTTCCATTCCCACTTTAACCCACCGTAACTCTTAAACGGCTCAATCGATTTTTATAAAACAAAGCTAAGAACACTCTCGATTATGTCTCCTTTCATCCAAAAAAAAATAAACTGAAATCGGTTCAGTGGTTCGGGCGCTATGATGCCACAGACAGACAGATAGACAGACAGACACACAGACAAACAGACACGTCAAACTTATAACACCCCTCTTTTTCGTCGGGGGTTAAAAATAGAAAATTAAGAGGTCCCAAATAAACAGATTTTGGTATCTTTCTTTTTATCTCAGAAATACTTAGTTTTTTTTTAGAAAATTAGGTAGTCAGGTATAAGTAATATCTTTGATTGGGGATTTATAAAACTTTTATTTTGCAATTGTTCAGTCATAAGTATACCTACAGGTGGATAGCTAACGCCAATATTAATTTGACCCACAAGTAGGTACTTCTAGTAACTTGTAACCATAAAAGCAATAGCAAAAAAATACCATTTTCTAACAAACTAAATTAAGTAGGAGCAATTAGGTATCATGCTTTTTAAGAAATTCATTAATGCTATATTAAGCCCGATTACAGCGGCGCCATCGTAATTATATTAGCTAAATGTCATAGTTTTGTTTCTTTTTCACTTTAGGCATTCGATAGAGAGAACGCTTTTTACGTTGCTATTAAATTTACGCTGGCGCCTGTAATCAGGCTGTTTGTCATTTTAACTTTAGAATAAGCACAATTGTGACAAAAAATAAAATTTTGTGTCAAAACAAGTAGGTACTTATTACATTTAAAAATAAGCTTTTTTTTTTTGTAAAAAAACAAGCTTTTGCTGAAGAAGTACTCGCTAAGACGAATCAAACGAGCCGAAACTCGATAGGGTTGCGTCACTTGCGTCGTTTCATTACAGAGTTTCTATGACCACTTTCCAGCTCTATCATCAGACCCTGGTTACCATTGAAAGACAAACTACTCGCCAAGACCATTCAAATGAACCCAAACTCGATGAGGTTGTGTCGTTTAAATGCTAAATTCCTTTGGCCACCTTCCAGCTCCATCATCAGATTAGCACCATGTCATCATAATATTGCATTGTCACACGATTTACAGATGTATGCAAAATGTCAGCTCAATCGGTAACCGGAAAGTGGATCAAATTTAATGTGCGAGATTTGATTACAGAGTACAGACCGACAGACAGACAACGGGACAGGTGAAACTAAAATAAAAGCTTGTAATAAGTAGCTCCAATGGCTGATAAGATAGAGGGTTGCTCCAAAACATTGTTTTACAAAATTGTACTTAGCTAAGTAAATATGTAGTACAATACCTATGTATTATTTATCACTATCACTACGTGGTTTAAAACAAAGTCGCTTCCCGCTGTCACGTAATAGACAGAGGGATTCAAGAGGAAGGTTTATATGTAACTATGATAGGTACACCTGTGCGAAGTCGGGGCAAGTTGCTAGTTAAAATTCTAAATTTAAGTCGAAAACAGAAAGCCAAATTTTGTGATTTTATTTAATGTCGGCGTCAGCTATCCACCCTGTATATAAAACATATATACAGATATAGGTATACAATATTGTCTGCGATGTCTTCTTTCTCTCCAAATAGGTATTTTAACATCATTGTATAGGGGTGGTAATTCAGTTACCGCCCTCGGGGCGGGCAGCGCAGCGGCAGTTAAAATCACGTTACGCTGTTCGTCCCACTAGCTAGGAAATCCTTGTATCATCCATACAACAGCCGTAGGACGTCCACTGCTGGACATAGGCCTCCTCTATGGATTTCTAATAAGGCCAGTTGGCAGCGGCCTGCATCCAGCGCGTTCCTGTGATTTGTTTGAGCCCCCCTGAAATATTTATTTTATTCTGTTTTTAGTACTTGTTGTTATAGCGGCAACAGAAATACCTACGTTATAATTGTGTGTAAATTTCAACGTTTTTGGTATCACGGTTCATGAGATACTGCCTGGTGGCAGACAGACGGATAGACGGACGGCGGAGTCTTAGTAAAAGGGTCCCGTTTTTACCCTTTGGCTACGGAACCCTAAAAATTTAACAAATACCTAGATCCGTTTGGAAGCTAGCTGTATGATGCCAGGCAGAAACTAGACTTTATAACTCATATAGATTTTATAACTTCATATTTAGGATTCCGTAACCAAAGGGTAAAAACGGGACCCTATTACTAAGACTCCGCTGTCCAAACAGTCTGTCTGTCTGTCACAAGGCTGTATCTCATGAACCGTGATGGCTGAAAAGTTGAAATTTTCACAGATATATTTTGTTGCCGTAGCGGCAACAACAAATACTAATAAAATCGGCCAAGTGCGAATCGCGCACGAAGGGTTCCGTACCGTGTCGGAGCCCTCTTAGCCCCATTCATCTTGCCATTATTAATAGCGAGCAAAAATACTCCTAAAATTTTGTTATTGAGTCCCCTTAAGTATTTATTTTATCCAGTTTTTAGTATTTGTTGTTATAGCGGCAATAGAAATACATCATCTGTGAAAATTTCAGCAGTTTAGCTATCACGGTTCTTGAGATACTTACAGCCTAGTGACAGACAGACGGACATCGGAGTCTTAGTAATAGGGTCCTGTTTTTACCCTTTGGGTACGGAACCCTAAAAACAGATGAATATTAATAATATATTTAAGGAGGGCGGGCTCCCATACAACAAAACGGAATTTTTAGCCGTTTTTCTTTCGATATTAATAATTATTAACGACAATAGGTAGATGCTTGAAGTATTCACAGAATATTTAGTTTTATATTCACTTCAAAAGTAAATAGTTAAATTAAAATAAAATATATTAAGGAGAGCTCCCTTATGGTACGGAACCCTTCGTGCGCAAGTCCGTCTCGTACTTGGCAGATTATGGTTATTATTAGGCTTGACTTAACTAAGTAGCTATGTAGGTAGGTAGGTACCTACTATGACGATATAAATATATTAAGTACATTTATGTATTATGATATGTAATTATACATAGGTACGTTTGTACTGTAACACAATTTTTGACGGACTAACCGGAGGAGGTACTCAATTCGACGCGTATTTTTTTTTAATGTAGGTACCCATAGAATAATAATATTCTATGTGGGTACCTATAACCACGCATAACTTTTTTTATAGTCGTCCGATTTCAATAATTCTCTTTTTATTGGAAAGAATGTACTTCGAAATTGGTCCCATTAATTTTTTATTGAAATCGGCTTAGCCACTTGTGATATATCAACAATAATGGGAAAAATGCTACGTCGATCCGAAATATTCTCGAATTCTGTACACGGGTGAAGTCGGTCATGCTATTTTTTTCAAAAAATAATTATTATATTCTAGCAGGAAGCTTGCTTCTCATCTGATGGTAAGCGTCACATTGCCCTAATGAAAGATTGTTTCTACTGCTGAAGCAGTTTCAATAAAAATCGTCTAGCCCCATCTATGAGCGATGTAAGAAACTTTTACAGCGCCATCTAGTGATACCGATATAAAACATGTCAAAACTCACCCACCCTTTTTAGTTCAAGTTACCGCTTGAAACTTGAAGAGATGTACATCAAACGCAACAGATGGCGCTTTCGTAAATTAGTGATGAGTAAGCTTTTCGAGCTCTTACAAATCTTATATTTTCTAGTAACACCGTGTTTAAGTTTACGACGCACGTTCCATAGGTACTTTTTGTGTAAAAACCCGGACGGTCTCCGTCCGGGTGTCGTACGGGCCACGACAAAAATGTATGGAACGTGCGTCGTACTAGGGCGTAGCACGCTTACTTAGAAGATACCTTTACCTTTACCCGGGATTTGAAGACACCCACATTGTGCCTACTTTAGCTGGAAGACAGACCCAGGCGAAGCGTTCCACATTCTGGCTGTTCGTTTGAGGAATGAGGATTCGAAACGCTTGGTTCTAACGCGCTGAATGTCCACCATAAAAGGGTGGCGCTCTGGTCGCGTCTGTCTAGCCGTACGATAGAAGAAAGGGGCAGGTACCAGATTGCAACTCCTGGGCGCACTCTCCGAAGTGTATCCGATAGCTTATTTATAGTAGTTATAGTATTTTATTACATTCAGTGGTAATTTTTCATTTTGCCATAAATGTGAGTTGATGAAAGCTAGCTTCGCAACAACTCACTTAGGTATTATTAATAAGTAGCTTTTTCTAGTAAGACAGCAAAATTATAAGGATTTCTCATAACAGGACGTAGGTACGGACGAAAATTTTCAGCATTATTCGTTTTTGCTTTAAAACACTTAATAAAACTATATTGGTTTTTTTTTTCGTTTTTATTTAATTACAAAAGTGTATCTATTACAAATAACAAGCAAACAAAACAACAGCACTTTATTAGACAATCACATTACATAAAAACAGATTATAAGGACAAAACAATACTTAAGTTTCTAAATGGCGGCCTTATCGCTTTAAACGATTTCTTCCAAGCAACCAAGCAATCTATATTATATTACCTACAGTTACAAGTAGCGGCACGTAAGTCTAGCGCTGAGGGTACTGTGGAGGGGATGGCTGCGCATGTTGATCGCCATACCAAACTCATGCGCAGCTACCCCCTCCACACTTCGCTCAGCGCTAGACTAAATAAATAAATAAATAATAAATCAATATGGGACATCTTACACACGGCCTCTGACCCCAAACTAAGCAAAGCTTGTGATATGGCTGCCAGAGACTGATATACTACATATACTTACTTATTTTTAAATAGATACTTATATAGATAGTAACTATGAACACCCAGACTTATAGAGACTATATGCCGCGACCTGTACTTACGTGTATTCTATAGCAAAAAACCAATACACTTTCCCACGGAAGTCTGAAAAATCATTAGCAATTTGATTCAACAACGTATAAGCACCATGAGTTATGATGACCACTCATCATAAACAAGATAAAATGTTCAAATCAATCTCGAGAAATCTAGGTTACAACTAGCTTGTAAGCACGTATGATAGGTAGTAAGTTATTACTACTTGGTGATCTGTGTTGTAGCTTGTAGCTACTGTACTTGAAATGAAATTATATTTATTCGACATTAAATATACAAAGATACATTAACATTATAAAACCTAAATTATAAATCAATAAAGAAGTGAAAGCATCATCGATCAGCATTAATGCTGAGTGCAGGTAGACCGTACACTCAGCGCTGGTTTTCAGAGGAGCCCCTCGTCGAGGGTCGAAACAAAAAAGAAATAATAATCGAAAAGTAGGTATATGGACAAAAATACTAAATGTAAAAGTATAAAAGTACTTGTATATTGAATGTATAAGTTACCTTCTTGGTAGGTAAGGTACCGAAATTACCTAAATATTCTAATTCGTTGTTATTTAGGTACGCAAGATCAGAGCCAAATAATGCGGAAAAAGCCAAATGGGGCTCCCATTGATATCTCTCCTGTAAACAAAGATTAAAATTATTACAAATTATTAAATATAATTTATACAAATTATGTCACGTTTAAAACTACATACTAATTAAAACATGCACACAGTGAAAATATTTTAAATAATTTGCCTAGATGACAAAAGTCAGTACCTACAGTCCTCCGAGTGCGGCCCCTCTCCCAAACGTGCCCATCAAGCTCGCAGCGTTACCTCTCTGGATCGCCAAGGAGATGTGTTGGGTGAGAAAGCTTCCCGACCTGGGGTCGCGACCTCCATCCCTCAGGCGGCGTCCCAGCTCCCTCACAAACTTATTATAATTGGCAGCTCTTATAATATTTCAAGAATCGACTGGCCCGAAATTCCTTGCGTAGAGTTCGATGGCATCACTTTGCCATACAATGAATCTGTAAAAAACCTCGGTGTCATGTTTGATCGTACGCTATGCTGGGACATTCATATTAAAACGATTAGCTGTTGTTTGTTGTTTGCTGCTAGTAGCTCTCTTAGACGGCTCCGAAACTTCCTGCCTACTGCTACTAAAGTTGCGCTCGCACAGTCCCTTCTTCTTCCTATTTTAGATTACGCTGACGCCAGCTTTTTAGATCTCACTGAAGTCCAACTTGATAGGCTTGAGCGTCTTCAAAATTATTGCATTAGGTTTATATTTGGGCTACGCAAATATGACCACGTATCTCATTTTCGAACTAAGCTCAAGTGGCTTGCAATTCGTCTTCGTCGGAATGCTCATATCCTTAATTTTTTCCTTCTGGCAAGATGCAAATTCTTTCTTAGCCTTCCCCTCCGATCCAAGGATAACCTTTCCCTTACGACCCCTACCGCACGGTGTGAAACTTTTTACGGGCGGTCTTTTGCCTTTCAGGCAGTCCAGTTATGGAATGCCTTGCCCGTTACTGCCAGAAAAGCTCAATCACTGAACGTATTTAAAGATCAGGTTAAAAACCATTACCTGCAGAAATTGTCAATTCTTTAACTATGTAACTGTTGTTGTTGTTGTTATTTTTGTTGTTTTATGTAAGTAGTATATTGTAATGTATTATGTAATAGTTTATTATTTAGTCATAGGTTTCTTTTATAATTTTATATGTATTGTTTTATTTATTTTTAGGTATGTTAAGTATTTATATCAATTTTATTAGTATGTATGTTTATGATGTATAATCAAACTTATATTTTAACTAATGCGCACCCCGTCCATTATTTATACGCTTTCTGTCCTCTCTATCCTAAGGTTGCCTGGCAGAGATCGCTATTTGCGATAAGACCGCCCATTGTTACACTGTTTAAGTATCTTTGTTTCTTCTTTTTGTTTATTTCTTGGTGTGCAATAAAGAGTTTATCTATTTATCTATCTATCTACAAAGATAAAGTAGGCAGTACCCCCGAGGCAATAGCTCGCCCTTAAATCCGGTCCTGAAATGTCAGGCTAGAGTAAAGAACTAAAGTATTAGAAACAGTACCTACTATAATAGCAAGAGAAATACATCACTTTGGCCCCATTTTAAATATGAAATTTAAAAGGTGTTAGAAAAAGATGCACATATACCCGAACTTACGTAATTTTGAAGGGTTTCACATACTAGCATTGAGATATCTCGGGTGTCCAAATTCAAAAAGGTAAAAATTAGGAAGGTAAAATGATCAGAGATTTGAACCTTCTTACTGGAACTAAAGAGTTCAAATTTCCGAAAAAGACAAATGACCAAGTATAACCAAATTTTAACCATTTTGACATTCCAACTGGTGATTTTGACGTATGCGACAGACATTGCGTTTTTTTTGTTCCACTCGCTCTCGCGTATGCTGTATAACCAGATGTGAATAAGACAGCTGTTACGTAGTTTTTATTTGAGTAAAATTTAGCAATACTTCTATTACTTGTAATTCTTCTGAGGTAATAGGTATGATGACTAAAAAAATGTAATGAGTCTGTCAGATAGATTATCAAAAAATATCTAATACGTAGTTTTTCTTTTGTCGATTAAACAAAAGTTGATGAAGATATAGCCCGTTAAAGTTCCGCGTGACGTCATAAGTGCAAGTACAAATGTATAGACTTCTGTGAGAGAGGTGCCGTCATAGAATAAGCTGATGGTGCCGTGAGCCGTCACGACACCTAAACTTTGTCAAGGTTTATCTTTGTCATTTGTTGTTTGATCGACAAAAGAAATGGATATTTATATAGAGTAATCTAGACAATGACCATATTCTTGGATACATTGCATTCCACAATAAGACAAACTTTAACTATGAGACCAACCCCGTATCGCAAAAAAGGCTGTTTTACACAAAAAGTTTTTTGACTCTCGAAAAAATGTATTGAACTCTTCTAGCAAATAACTGACCGTGTGTAAGATGTCCCTAATATTTATTTATTATTATTTATTTTTATTTAACTATAGAGTCACAATCGTGCAAAACACTGTCCGAGCCAAATCCCTGCCCAAGCTACGTAGTGGGCAGGCTTTTTAGTTAGTCGTATCGTAAGGCGATTGCAAGCCGACTACAACGCCGCGCGATGCCAAAGTACTCTGTTACAAGCACTAATTAGGTGACATTTAACGTCGATATTCGAGAAAACGGGTCATTGTCAATTATTTAATCTAAATATCTAAGTCGGCATGTATGACGGCGCTCGGAGATTTTTTTACTACTATCACTTAGGGACTGTGGCTCTGTAGATATTTGCTCGAAGATGGAACCGCTGTTTTCTGTTTCAGCAATTTTGAAGTTGTTGTTTTTTTATAACTATTTAATCTAGGTTTGAGTTTGACTACATTTTGCCCGATGTTAGGCAGATCGCGGTTTAGGATAGCACGCTTGGAACTTACAGAAGATAGCTATTCACTTGAGATTTGAAGACACCTATGTTGTACCTACTTTAATAAAAAGACAGACAGATAAAGCGTTTAACATTCTTGCCTTTAATTATTCAAGCTGGCTTCGTGTAGCAAAAGTTGATCATAATAATGAGTTGAATGATATCATAGATAGAATATTTCTATCGTCTAGATAAACTCTCCGTATTATTTCTTCGTGATGATTTCCCCCTTTTCACTATCTCAATCTTAAACAATAGATAGATAATGTCTGACAAGTGTTGCTAAGTATTAAGTATACATGTAGGAAATTAACAATGTACAATACTTACTCAGTCACCGGGCTGTATCTCATGAACCGTGATAACTAGGCAGCTGAAATTTTCACAGATGATGTATTTCTGTTGCCGCTAAAATAACAAATACTAAAAACACTTACTGAACTGTACTGTACCAGCATTTTTAATAGTCCACTGCAGGTCATAGATGAAGGGTGATTGGGCTATATTCACCACGCTGGCCCTGTGCGGGTTGGTGGATTCACCTACGACGTCGAATTTCTTCTATGGACGTATGCAGGTTGCCTCACGACGTTTTCCTTCACCGAAAAGCCAGTGATGTGAAATTCCGTACATAAATTCCAAAGAACTCATTGGTACGGGACCGGGATTTGAACCTAAGACCTCACGATTGTAAGGTTGGAGTCACTACCACTAGACCACCACAGATTTTTTACTTAAACACTTAGTGGCTAATAAATAAATTATTAAAATTCTGAAAGAGGTCAACCATCAAACAGGCCTAGAAAACCACAACCAATACAATTTGTATCAATTAAACTACAAACCTAACCAGGATGTCAAGCTCCAAGCCCTCAAAAGCCAAAACGAGAAGTGGAAACGCGTTGCGTACCGGAGACCTCAATTCAAAGTGGGGATACAAACCTCAGAGCCATTCTACGTTCGAAAGCCGCGCGGACGCCCGTCGCGACCACACCACTCGACACAAATCTCTTTGAACTAAAACTCACTTTCACGACGCCAACAAGAAAAAAAAAGTTAAACGTCATTCGAATATGACATAAAACTTTTTAACAATTCGATTTTTATTTTTTTGCTTCAATAGTGCTGTGCAGTGAACTTTTTTGAACTGAAATGTTTGTGTAAAATGCTGCAGCCAAGATTAAGTGTGTGTAAAATGGAGGGAAGGATTTGGAGCTTTTTCGTGGTCGTCGCTTTTTGTGCGCTGGTTACATGTCAAGGTAAGCTTTGATATAACGCAATTTCGTGATACTTTTTACCGCTGTTGTATTCTTATTAATTAGTTCTTATAGTTCGAAATTTAAACGTCTAAGCGTAATAAGTTCACCGTAAGTTTGAAATAGTATTTTTTTAGTTGAAAGCTCGGAATTTAAAAGTATAGTAGAAGTAAGCATAAGTTTGACACACTTATTTTTTAATGAGGGCCCATATTTAAACGAAAACGAAAACCACAAAGAAGGTTAATGTTAAGAAAATATTGAAAACTTTATAGGAGACTTTTGTACTTTGTAGAAGATATTACTGCAACCTTAATTCGTATTCAGTGACCTTTACAAAAATGATACAACAATCTCCAAAATATGTTATTCCAATCTCGGTTTTTTTACGTACCCGTATGTTCCCCGATTACTTGAGAATGCCTAAACCGATTAATTAAATTGTGTTTTTGTATAAAAGGGTATACTTTTCCGGTGATAGCATCTGGTCTGGAATAAAAATCTAGAAAATTCTTAAATTAATCGATTTAATTGTTTTTATTTGAATAGCGTGTTTTTCTAGACGACAGATATATTATTATAGCTGTAACCCTAAATAAATTACGTAGACTCGAGGAATTTTTGTATGAAACAGCTGTTTTTTTCGGGAACTGCCCTTAATTGTTGGCCATAACGATGATAACGATGAACAAGGATATCCTGGATTATGTCGGATGTCTAAAATAACATCCTACTAATATTATAAACGTGAAAGTTTGTAAGGATGGATGGATGGATGGATGTGGATGCTCTTTCACGCAAAAACTACTGAACGGATTGAGATGAAACTTTGCAATTATATAGCTTATATATCAGAATAACACATAGGTAAATTATAATGATATTGCGTAAGTTTTCCATATTATAACAATATTTGTTGAGTAAGTAGGAAAAAACCTGCCATCTGCGATCTATTCTAGCGTGCGCTCCAAGAAATGTTAAAAAAGAACTGTCGAATCGAACAAAATATGTCAAATCGATTTTTTTGAATTTTTATTTTCCACCTCTTTTATTAAGGGTGGTAAGGTAGGGCCTCGAAGTATCACGCGGGCGAAGCCGCGGGCAAAATCTAGTCCTGCATAAATAAGAAAAAAAAAAGAGATTTCGATTTGTTTATGATTCTCTATATGATGGAATCTCTCTCTGGATCTCTCTAGAATCTAGAGAAAGATTGTGAGTAATATCCCGTTTTTTTTTAATTCTACTAGCAGATTTAAAGTGACACTTTTAAAGCTTTCACATTTATGCCAAAAAAGTATTTGAATATTTAAATTAAATAAACAATATACAAGTTTAACAACGAAAGTGGAGTAAGTCTCAGTCCCTCGGCATGTAGTGACACAACTGCGCAAGCGCAACTCATTGCGTAAATCTGCAGTGCTGGGCGGCGATATTATATTCGATCGCCATTTTAATTATGTAACTTGATATAAGTAACGTTTTCAATTGTATCAAGTTATTAATCAACCGTTTGAGTGGATTTTAAAAGTTTCATCTATCCATCCATGAGCGTCGTCGACATTTCATTTCATTTATTTCCACAATACACATATCTTTAAAAGTTTTACCTAATTAAAAATACTTAAAAAAAGTACTTAAAAAATCTGAATATTCGACTAAACAATCGTATTTAAAAATCTTCAATGTTCGTATTATATTTAATATGTACAATTGTGTAGCTGGTTCAATAAAGAAAAAAAAATATTTTGTATGAATATGGACTTCCACTGCTGGACATATGATCTCCAACAAGTCCGGTTAGAGACAGTTTGCACACAGCATGATCCTGATGTCTTGATCAAGTCCTCTTTGTGGACGTCCAATGTCTGAATGTTTATCAATCTCGAAACCTGGAAAAATATAACTCGAAACCTGAGTACCAGATATATAGGTTCGATTCCGTCGGTCACGACAAATATTAAAACAAGAAAAACTTTTTGAAAGTTATTCTAGTCAAATTTCGAAGACTTGTCATAAATCTTACCCAGATGTTTTCATCTTCGGAAGAAAACTAATAATGTTTCTATAACGTGTATTATTAGTATTTTTAGTAAAATCTATGTTAAACGTAGGCAACAAGTATGTTGAAAAAATTTCGTTTTTATATGTATTTAATTTGGGAGGAAAATTGCATTCGAATGATTATAAAAATGTTTCATGATTATTTCGAAATGAGCGTCCATAGAAAAGACATCAACGCGCTCTCTGGCTCTCTCAATCAACATCTGGCGTCTTTTTTACCGACTTCTAGAAAGGAGGTACTATGTTCGTCTGTATGTTTTGTTTGTGTATGTTCATCAATACATTTGCCTATTGTGAATCAATTTAAAAAAAAATGAAGAAATCGGCTGAGCCGTTTTTCATAAATCAACAATAATGTATACGGATGTCACATTGATTCGTGCAAATTATTCGAATTCTGTACACGGTAGAAGTCGGTGTTGCGATTTTTTGCGAAAAATAAATATTTTTACCGTGATTTGATTGTATCTAGACTGCACTTTTCAAATACATATATTAAAATAAAAATTAGTCTCAGGGACCATTATCTGCGGGCTTAGCATAAGGACCATACAATTATACTATCGACGTGTCAAAACGTGACAGAGTTATGATGAAGCATATATCTGTCACCCTTGCACACGACGATAAACTCTTGTCGTTGTCTTGTATGCTAAGCACACTGGTAGTCCAATTCCATAAAAAAACAGAAGTATTTTAACAATATATTTTGTTTGCATACTTTCGATTCGGGCGAACTTGAGTCACTATTATAGATTCGATATTGTTCTCATTCTGTGCTTACATTTGCATTTTAATACAGGTTTAACAGTTATTTTATTCTGTTTTGTGAAATCCTTGACTTTTACCTTTTTGATAAATATTGTAATAATATCTTTTAAATATCAGATGATCTCTTAATTTCAATGCATTATTGTACAAAAAATTTAAAATAGACCTATTAATCACTGTGATTTATTTTCTGCGTTTTGAACGTGTTATAGTCTAGATTTTGGACATGTTTTTAGTAAATTTTATATAAATATGACAAGACAAGACAAAACTCTTTATTTACAACCACAATTTAAAAATAAAAAATATTTTCACATGTACGACAAAAAAAAAACAAATATGATTATAAATTGGCGGCCTTATCACCCATGGCGATTTCTTCCAGGCAACCTTGATATGATTATCAAGTACCAAAATTTCTTATAACATAATACTAGTTGGCTGTTCCGGGTTTGCTCGGCTACGAATTAATTATAGGCACAACAACATTGTTGTATTATTTAAATAATATACTATATTGTTGTATAATTAAAATAATACAACAATGTTGTTGTGCCTATACTAATAAACTATACAAATAAATTGAAAACCGCATTGCAACATGTTGTGTAATTGAGAAAATCCTAGCGGATACTCAAACAAACACACAAAATATACGCCTTTGCTTTATAATATGTAGTTCTGAATGAAATAAAGTAGTTTATTGCCTGTGGGGCGTGCACTCACAGTGGGCAGATAACCTCATAAAACCATGGGACAAATTAACAAAATAACATCCTCAAATTGTTATGAAATCTATAAGTTTTGCCAAAAAATCATTGAATATTTTGTAAACAGCGGCTGAATACTTTTTGCTCTGGCTAGGTGGGTCCTATATATGGTAAAAATTATTTACGATGATGTGGATATACTTCTAAATGTCCTTTCAATTTATAAAGTAGCTTCTTGATGATTTGTTAATTAATGAGCTATTTTATATACATATATGAAATTTATATGAAGGTCTTTTCACTTTACATATATACACATTGTATATTTCTGAATTATAGAGCTATCACTTGTGTGCAATAAATTATAGAACATACCCAAAACATATTTTTATAGTTTCATTAAAAACGCTTACAAAATGAGTTGACTACCAAAGTACCAGAGTTGACAAAATCGACGTCGACACGTCACACAAAATTCCTCAAACAAAAGAAATTATAATTGAATTATTTTAGCAATTAGTGATAATGAGTATTGTTTTGTAATCAATTAGTGTTTGCAACTACACACCAATTAACAAGTTGTTGCAAAAAAAAAAAAGCAAAACTTGTTTTTAAAGAATCAAATAAATTCCAATAGTAAATGAACCTGATCTTGCAAAACTTGAATGTTTGCAAATATAAATTTTTTTTAGAGACAATGAGCAGGAACTATTATTTTTCACTAATTATAATTAAGTTTATTTAAATTGAGAATTAATTGATTCGATACGTAGATAAGCAATTAGATTTCGGCATTTTTTATGTAAACCTAAGTCTAGATTAGCTAGTACTTATAACTTTTTGTAATCGTAAATATTAACTCTTTAGCGTAATAAATAAAGTTGATTTTCGGTTGTGTTTGCGTGCCGATTTGAACTACGTAAATAATTTTAATAGAGTTGCACTAAACATAGTAATTAAAAGTTTATGCCTATAGACATTATGAAAAAAAATCTTTAATGATGAAAATTCAATCAGGAAGGTGTCTCAGAATCGGCCGGAAGTTCAATACGTTAAAAATAGGTCTGAATTCCGGCTTATTACATTTTTCAATAGTACGATAATCATTTTGAAAGCATTTAATTTTGTTTTAAATCTTTTGAAGGTTTAATAAAAAAGAATTGTTTTTTTTTCACAGCCGGTGCTGTTTCTTTATGTCCCAAACAAATGTTCATCTCGAATTTTTCCAGGTTTTTATTCAAATTACCAATATTTTAAGGAATTCCCCTTACCGCTCTCAGAGTTTTATATAGTTTAGACGATGACCTTTTAGCTAATATTCATGATGATGAATATACTTTTTCCATCTTTATAAATTACTCAATCAATCACAATTTTCACACTACTGGCTATTTGCTGACGGAAATAGCGTGATGCAACCTGCATACGTCGTCGGTAGAATAAATTTGATACCATACCTATATCTACCGACCCGCCTTGTGCCATCGTGATCCACACGGCCCAATCGCCTTGCTTTAAGCATATGTTAAGCACTGGACTATAAAAAAAACTGTAACAGTATTATGTATCAATCATTGGCGTCTTTATGTTTCCCAGGAAAAATCTCAACCATATAAAAAACTCAAAAGTTTTCGCAAGATCATCATTGGGTAAATCACTTACAAAACCAGAATGTGAGTGTCTCATAGTACCGAGATTCGGCCTTGACTTTAATGCTGGCAGCACCTTCGCAAGTTTAATTAATGTAACAATTATATAAGGTAATTCAGGTGTTAGTTAATTTATAATTGTTGGCTTTGTTTTACAGGTGAATTTTTGTGGGCGATGAAATTGTGTGTCATAATGTTTTGATAGCTAAATAATTTCTGCTTAGTAGCTTTACACACTTGTTAACTACATTATTAACAATCAGCTATTTATTATTTTCAGCTTGGGAACAAACTTGAAATCGCAAAAAAAACCAATAGGGTGATTCTCTACGAAAACACGCGCGTTGTGTTTTTAAAAAAATATCTTGAAGTTAATATCTATTAACGATATTTTAAGTTAAACTCGGTTTTTATTTCATTTTGTCGTTATCATTGACAAAAAAACATTATTCTAAACTAAATTCGCAGTAAAGTAACGTTTTTCAAGTTACGTAGCCGATAGGGCTGCCCTCTTATATACTTATGTGTACAGTTGTGTGCACTGGCTACTATTACATCGACTGTATGTAATTTGCTTATATCGTTAACTTTGGTTTATCTGATTTTCTCGTCTCATTTGATCTTGTAGAGAAACTCTAGACATGGTAAATTAGTTCCCTCATGATTTTTTTAAAGTTCTCTGATCCCAAACTAAGCAGAGCTTGTGATATGGCTGCAAGAGACTGATATACTAATTATACGTATTTTTAAATACATACTTATATACAACATACCTAAATAACACCCAGACACACAGCAAACACCGTCACATAAATATTTGCCCTGGGTGGGAATCGAAACCACGCCTCTTTGACCCAGGAGTCAGGGTCACTCACCACTGAGCCATCGAGACAGTCAAAATTTAATAGGGCTATTTATAAAGCCACCTTGTTCATAAGGTAATTATAACTGGCAATATACCTTAATCCATCCATCCATCCATCAGCCATAAGAAGGCCACTGCTAGACATAGGCCTCCCCTATGGATCTCCAATAAGACCGGTTGGAAGCGGCTTGCATCCAGCGCGATCCTGCGGTACTGGTATACCTTGATAATAATACCTTATTAGAGTTCTATAAGGGAGGCTATTCAAAAGTGGACGTCCTATGTATGAAAGTGGACGTCCTATGTATGAAACAGCGCCGCTTATGGTCGTCGTCAATAACTCGCAAGTCACAAAATATATGCAGCTTTTTTTAAAAAACATATATTACAATTTCACATTATTATTGACCCGGAAATACCCACTGAGCAAACTGACACACATCATAAGTTCAGTAGTTTGTTCTTCCTAACATTTTACTCATTATAACATTCTAGTGTTCATACCAATGCCCAGACGTCGCAATAACTTGCATAAGAGGTGAATGGTCAGTAAATGTCATAGGTGTTTAAGTTACACCTTACTTGGATATGTTTAGGATAAGTTGCAAGACCTTTGGTTAAAATTGCATGGTCCGATAACATTGAATGGTAACTTCACAAGTGTGATTTGATAATTAGATGTAATCAGAGGTCGTGTAACCCTGGATAAACGTTGACCGAAACCTTTATAAAAATGTTAGTTTAAAAAATATACATTTACCTTAACTAGGTACCTTTTTGTGTTTCTCAAATTTATAAAAATTTGATCTTATTTGATCTCAGTATTGGTATAAATTAATATTTCGTCAAACTTTTGATCACTAGCAGATGTGATTTGCTTAAAGTCGAAAATTAAAAAAAAAAAAACTATGCTGACTCATGAAAATGAAAATGAAGAACACAAATGAATTCAATTAATGGAGAAACAATGCAAGATAGGAAAATAAGAAACCATTATCTTTTTGGGATTAGGGTCAAAATTGTAATACATTCTGAATATTTAAATTAAATCTACATGTATTATTATTAAATTTATTGTCTCAAATCTAAAACATTTCGTACTTTATATCTACATTATCTACACTTCCGCTTACTCAAATTGAATTATTTCATCAGATTAACAACTGTTCTAAAATAAATAAAGGTTGATTTATTAAGTTACCTAACAGAAACCTGGTATTCAAAGGTCGTGAAACTCAGTACAATAATGAGGAGCTAAAAGCTTTCAGATAGGTTCACAATGCGAATAATTAGAAAGAATGAAACTAAATAACTGTAAAAGACTTGTATTTTATATTGCGATAGCCTGGTGAGGAAACAGAGTAATGCACAGTTAGAAGTGGGATTGCTACATCTGTCTAGCCGCCTGCTTAAATATATTTAGTGTTAGAGTGCTAATACATATTGACATAATGATATAAGTTTGTGATTTTTTGTGGACAATCCAAATTGTAGTGATTGTGCTGGGTCTTAAATACAAGGCATTGTTTTGTAAAGTCTAGTCAGGGATCAAAAGAAGTTTAGGTACATGGGGCTATACAGTATTATTCCTAATTAATTAGCATCCTTTTAGGGGCTTATTATGTACATAAAAGCTAACAATTTTTGTTTTGCGACTTTTGTCAATATGTTGTATGGTTTTCCATGGAAAAATATCGTTCACTCGCGACAAAATGGATGGAACACCTGATTTTTTTTTGAGTTTTGACAAAAGTCGCAGAACTAAAGTTGTTAGTTTTGATGTACAGAATAAGCCCCTAAAAGGATGCTTATTGATTAGGAATAACCCTGTATAGTTTATAGTTATGGAAGTGAAGACACTGGCGGACGACCGCGACACATGGATGTTGCTCCACAGGCAAGAGCCTTGGCCTAAAATTTTGAAAATATATATAAAACGAAAATTTGGAGTAATTCAAGTAACATACTAACTCCATATTTTCATAATAATGGTCTAAATCACCCTATTTTAGCTTTGTACACTAGTAAGCTAAAATGGGGTTATTTAGGCCATTATTATGAGCAACCTTCATAAAGGGCCAAATCGAAATGTATGAAACATTCAAGAATTTAAACATTTTGTCGATTGCAATTACTATGTATGAAGCATAACTTATTTCGACTACTCGAAATCGAATTTCGATTTGAATAACTCCAAATTTTTTTCCTCGAATTTCTGTTGGCCTCATAGCAAAAGATCTATGTTCATAACGATGGTATAAATAGTAAATTTTAAACGTAAATATTATAAATTAATTGTGTCTCAAATTATACAATTGCGGATTTAACGAAGTGGGTACAAGAAATAAACGCGAACTGTTTCGTAAATGTAGTACGTTCGTTGAAAAATCGTTGGTTTAAAATCCGTTTCAAGTAAGTAACACGTTAACTGTTAACCGAATCATAAATAATTACTTATTATTTCTCATTCGAGTAACCGTACATAAGTAGCACACCGCACCAGTACGAATATCTCTATCAAATAACCGTAGACCTCTTGAATAGATGTACTGAATCATTTTTGATGATGAGCTCTATTGTCACTAGCTACAAAAAGAAATAGCGCTCATAACCGTAGTTTGGTTAAGTGTTTCTTAGCGATCAGCGAAGTTAAGCAACATTTGAGATTGTCAGTTTTCGGATGAACATTTACGACTGAGCGCTACCGTGGCGGATGGCACATAAAATTATAGGCCCCGAGTGTTCATACCGTTTAGTCGTGTCAGAGTCCTTTAGCAGCTTAAAAACTCTGACACCAGGGAAAGCTAACCATCTTATACAAACTTTAACTAGTTATGAAATAGAAGTGTTATAAAGGTAACTTTAAAGTAGAACAAAGAACTAACTGACAATAAACTATAGTTCATACTTTACTAACTGTAGTTGGTGTAGTAATTAATAACTACAGTATCTTGTGTATCGGTAGTACCATCCATGTATACGATTTTCACTTCACACTTCAATAAAATAGGATTGATCTTTGAGTGTATGAATGCATATATTTTTTATTACAAGCTTTTATTTAACTTGCTATGGATATACCTATGTACCTATATGTATGTAGGTAAGTTCGGGTGGAATCTTGCAAGTTAAATTTGACCAACTTCTCGGTTAGCGATTGAGCTGAAATTTTGCATACATGTGTAAATCACGTGACCATGCAATATTATGATGGCATGGAGCTGATATGAGCTGGAAGGTGGCCAAAGGAACTTCGCAATGAACCGACACAACCTCATTGAGTTTGGGCTCATTTGAATCGTCTTGACGAGTAGTTTGTCTTTCAATGGTAACCAGGGTCTGATGATGGAACTGGAAGGTGGTCATAAGAATTCTGTAATGAAACGAGACAACCCCATCGAGTTTTGGCTCGTTTGATTTGTCTTGGCGAGTCGTCGTTTCAGCCATTGGACATCCACTGCTGGACATAGGCCTCCTCTAAAGATCTCCAATGAGACCAGTTGGTAGCGGCTTGCGGCAAGGTTTTTTTTATGTCGAATAGGACTACATTTGGCTAGCAGCTCGCCTGATGGAAAGCGAAGTTGTAGCCGAAGATGGAGTATGTAGACCTAGAAGATACCTATTTACTCTTGAAGATATCCAAATTGTAATTGTCAGGAAACAATGACGGAGGCATTCCAATCCCTGGCGGTCCGCATTATGAAGGAAGAAGCGAATCGCTTAGTACGAGCAGGTGGTACTCGTACGTCGACTATGTAGGAATGGTATTTATGTTCAACAATGTTTAGTATTAAAGTTTACCGTGTTCAACAATGCTCGGCGATATCTCATTAATCTCATAGCCATATACTGAATCTATCTGTTCCTCGCACATCAGGCAGCTGCAACTTCGTGGCCGCCAGTCACGACATCGTCTAAAAGTGAAATCTGCCATTGCGTCAATATAACCGAATTCTTTATATATGTATATCCGCTTACAAGTATTTGATGTCTATATTTTTATAGTGCACTAGTAGTTAGCTTCAACTTTGCCCGGCTTGAATAGAATCTCGTTCTCTTTAATATAGTTAGTCCATAAAATAATGGTACATATTACACATACATCCCATGAGATTATGAAACATTGAGCTTTATATTTACAGTGAAAAAAATATTTCAAACAGATGACGTGGTCATGGAGATAGCTCGGGATATACGAAATGTTTTGTAAGATTCAGGGACTTTCATCCATCCATCCATCAGCCATAGGACGTCCACTGTTGGACACAGGCTTCCCCTATAGATCTCCAACAAGACCAGTTGGTCTTAGGGACTTTCGTAGGAATATAAAATTATAAACAACTTTTATTACAAGAGCAACCATACATTTTATAAAGAGTTAATAAAATGTTTGTATGGAACAGCTGATTGTTTTTGGGAGATTTTATCCAATAGTACAAATACAGGCAGGACATGTTTCTCTCAAAGTTTTCCAAAAAGACATACGGAAAGAATACATGTAGCGCGTTTAATTGAATTTAGTACTATGTACTAATTATTGCGAATTAGTTTGAGTGACAGAACGTGAAGTGTTTGTGTGGTAATATTTTTCTCTGCAAGTATCATTTCGGTAACAGTTTAATTGGTTTCGATGAGAGATTTTGTTTTTTGATAAGTACCTATATCGTGACGCGCGTCGAAGCTTACCTAATCACGACTTAAACTGTCTTTATTTTTTTAGCAGCCATTAAACGTGTTTTGTTGTGTAAAACAGTACTCGTATATCAGCTGTAGGATATTGGTTGTCCAGAGGCTTCTCTTATAGATAAAACAAATCAGCTGTCCAATAAGGAGTGATCCCAGCCTAATCTTGTGGATTTAATTAGGCCATCTATCTAGCTTGTCAGTGGATGTCCTACGCTGCGCTCGCTAGTACGAGTAGCATCGTTATAAATGTTTCATCTAACATTCAGCATCTTCAGAAAAGTGAGCGCAAGTGGTATTTACAACTGAGCGCTACCGTACCTCAGATTTGTTGAGTTATAGACCCTGGTTATTATAATCATGTAGCTAAGTCAGAGACCTTCAGGCACTTTACAAACTAACGCCAGGGCTAATCAGAGTCACCTGACATATACAAACTTGCTTATCAATGGTCCTCCTACACACATGCCAGTATTAGCGCTATGAACATTTCCTTCACCGGAAAACGAGTCTTATTTCTGGGCTTTGAACCCAGTACTCGCGTGACAACCGTTGGGCCAATAGTATGTACAGGTGGCATTTACAACTGAGCGCTGCCGTGACTCGGATAACATGTTAAACAATCGGGTGATTTGACCGTCTACCTAGCGAGGCCATCAGGCAGCTTTAAAACTCTGACACTGGATCTTGGTGGTTTTAACTGTTTAGCCATGCCAGAGGCCTTCAGGCAGCTTTAAAACTCTGACACCAGGGCTAGCCACCCGGCCTATACGAACTTACTTACGAGTATGTAGGTTAATGCTGCAAGTTCGTGATAGGCTCGCTATTACGTGTATTGTGTCTCACACAATGCCATCCGTGATTCAGCTATATTCGCACTGATTATAATATCAAACTATACAATGCTATACAAGGTGTTGCTTTGTAAAGTGTATACTTTCAGATATATGTGTATACAAAGTATACGAGACTATTTTGACCGACGGAACTGAGGAGTTACTCAATTCGACTCATATATTTTTTATGTATAGGTAGGAATGTATAGGTAACCATGCAAAACTTTTTACATATTGATAATTCTTTTTTTATTGGAAAAAACATACTTCGAGAAATTGGTCCCATTTTTAATTTTGTCAAAATAGGCTGGACCATTTTTTATAAATCAACGATATGCAAAATGCTACATCGATCTGTGCGAAATATTCGCGAATTCTGTACAAGGTTGAAGTCGGTCATGCCATTTTTTGAAAAAAAAAAACACTAGTAGACTGGCATATTATGTATTCTATGACGTCATTCTACTTGTTATCTTTTACTATGGGGATATCTCTGAAATCACGAATCATGAAATCATTTGTTCTATGTATAAAAAAAGTTCGTTGACTTTCGACATTACGCACAGCTGATTTTGATTTCGAGGTTAGTCACACGTTATACTTAAACACTTTTACTATGGAAACAACCATGAAATCGCAAAAAAATCTGCTTATCCATACGTTTTCTCGAGAGTCAATGATCATTTTGGAAGGAATATATTTTTTGTGAGTTTGGCGTTGGACATTTGAAACATATCGCTCTTTGCAAAGCAACAGCCGGTATAGTTTCAATACCTTGGTTCAACCTGGCAAATGTCATCAACACCTTACTATCGCATTCCATTTAAAAAACACCAAACAAATTCCGACTTTGACTCTACAGAAATAGAGATCTCAATCAAAGATCTCATCTCGTATATTATATGCCTGATTACATATCTTGTCACAGTAAAGTCGACCGTATGTCATACGTCATAAGTGTTTGATTTGGATTCGCGACGAAAACGTCGAAGAATCAGAGACCGCAAGAAAAGCTATTAAGTGGGACGTCGTCGAGATACGAGGTGTCCCGATTGTTGGCGGTTTAATTAGTACATAATTAGTTTATTTGCATTTTTGATGAGAAAATTAATTGAAATTGTTTAGGTATGTTTCCAATAAGCAGCAAAAGGAAAGTTCTATTTTTAAGGGTACTAATATTTGTATTTATTTTTTATCTTAATAATGTTAAAAACTTTATATGTATAATACCTACTTGACAAAATAGTAGCCCTCAGATCGTGAAAATATATACAAGGGGAGAATTAGTGCCTTCTATATGAATACTCAAAGAAACTTAAAACTAGTTAGGAGTGGCTAGAGTGCAGCATTTTTGCGGTTACACACGTGATCTTATGACATTTAGACCTGAATTCACCAACGCTTGTTTAAGTTAAACGTGTGATTACTATATTTAAACAACGGTTAAACTGGAGTCTAAGTCCCGAGTTCACCAACAGGTGTTTAATTTATTATCCGTTGGTTAAATCTTAAACTGCTTGTTAACGAAATTTTGCTTTTACCAAGCAAAACCGTTGATTAAATACTGTAATCACACCTTTAACTTAAACAGTCGTTGGCGAACTCGGGTATTAGGCAGTTGGAAAGAATTTAAACACTTTTTCAGATTAGTTCATAGATTTATCCAAATGACTCTTGATTACTTTATAGGTGCTTTATAGTTTAATATCTGATAGTTGTATGTCTGATTCAATCAACTAGTTTAATTTCTGTATAATAAAAAACGATTTATTATAGACAATAACGTGCTACAGGCAGAAAGCAGATTGATATTACTAGAGTTGGGTGCAATATTTTAAATGTTTTACTATCACAGAAATAAATTGATACATTTAATTTACAACTTCACATAAATCTCAGTAAACTTATATAACTAATCCATTACAACAGTCTACATTTACATGATACAGTTACAGACACGTTTCAATTAACTTAAGAGCAATTGAAACCTAGTCTCATTGACCAACTCGCGCCGCTAGCAGTGTGGCCACACCTCAGCGAAACCTGTACATCACTAGGTCACTCGACTACTAGTGATGTGCTAACGGATATCGATAAACTGGTCTATAAATCGTAGGGCGACATAGAAGCTTTTTATGAATTAAATGGAGAATTGGGTCTGGTTTTCTTTTCTACTATGTATGTTAGAGCTAAATTCTTTTCAATAGACCGAATCAAACTTGATGGCGTATGTGAACATGAGGCCAGTCATTGCGCAGTAGCAATTATTCATATATCAACGGGGCAAGGATTGGAGATATTCACAGCTTATAGCTAACTCCACAGACACCTTTATGTTTGACTCTGCCTACTGTACGTTCCAGCCTTTTTAGTAGTCCACTGCAGGACGTAGGCCTACCCTATAAGATTGGGCCATATCCAACACGCTGGCCCAGTGTAGTTGGTGGATTCACATACGCCATCGAATTTCTTCTACGGAAGTATGCAGGTTGTCTCACGATGTTTCTCTTCATTGAAAAGCCAGTGATGTGAAATTCCGTACATAAATTTCAAAGAATTCATTGGCACGGGATTGGGATTAGAACCCACGACCTCACGATTGTAAGGCGGGTGTCACTAGCACCAGACCACCACAGCTTGATTTTGCCTATAGTATCTATACTTAAATTCTAATTAAACCTTTTTATCCTTAGGTATCATTAACTATAATTTTATGTTCTGTCTACGAATGGGTATGTACGAGTATTCGTATACTGGTATTGTATATTGGTTATTTAATTGTTTATGAATGGCAATGTTTTTTTGTAGTCATGCAGCGAGTTAAGATTTTACATACCTATTCTTACATTTTCACACTTTTACAGAGGTTTAAATTAAACTATTTCCGAGAATTAACGCAGCGCTTACATACAAATATATTATAGATTTTTCTGTCCATAGAGTCACAATAGTGCAAAAAAGTGTCCGAGCCAAAACTCTGCCCAAGCTACGTGGGCAGGCTTTTTAGTTAGTCGTAAGGCGATTGCAAGCCAATGACAACGCCGCGCGATTACAAAGTGCTCCGTTACAAGCACTAAAGTGACATAACATACTCGTAGATTCGAGAAAACGGGTCACTGTGAAGTATTTAATGTATACTTTCACTTAGGGACTGTGGCTCTGTAGATATTTGCTCGAAGGTTCCATTGCTTTATAAAGTTGAGCTGATATCAATAGATGTGACAGGTACCATCAGGTGAGTGGGAATGGTTGTTTCATTACTCAATTTTACAAATTTTCAACAAAAATGATAAAACAATTTACTTAATACGAGTAAGTAATGTAATGAAATCGACGCATTATTCAAATGCTATTGTATCTTTTACAATTATTTCTTGTTCTTAAACTGATAGGTACCTATGGCTATTTTGTAATTAATATTCGGACTTTGAATCTACTTCCTTATTATTCTGAACGGTAAAATTATACTTGATTAAATACCTTTAACAACACATAATGTTCATTTCATAATATTATTGTGTTTTGTTTACTTTTGAATATAGGCCCAACTTGAAGGGCGATTGGGCAATTTCCAATTATCCATATCATTTTGACCCAATGCGGATTGTTGGATTCACGTACGACATGGAACTTCTTCTTTTATCGAACAAGCCATGTTTTTTAAGATGTTTTCATTTACAAAATTGCACGTGGTTTAAAAATTCGTACATAAATTCTTAAGAACTCATTGGTACGGGAACTAATAGCTCAAACGACCTCACGAAAGGCGGGTAAGGGCGGTAAACTTTAAATAAACTAAGATGACATTAGGTATAGGGAAAAATGGAGACAGAAAAATATTAATTAAAAATATAAAAAGATAAAATAAACGAGAACATTACGACGCAGCGACAGCTGATCACGTAGCAATGTAAAAAGCATTTTCTTCTTAACAATAAGCGAGATATGGTTAAACGCAAACTTATTATGAATAAAAATAAATGCCCCAAGTACCTATATAAAATCTTACTAGCATTAAAATCTATTATGCCGAAGCCAAAAATTTAAGACAAAATTGAAAGTGAAAGTAAAATCGATTACATTTTAAAGTTTGGTGAACTTACAAAAATGGTATGAATGAATGAGTGTATGAAGGTTAAAATTAAAATTAAGATATTTTTAATCGTAGTTGAGTTAAAGTAGTAATTATCATTTGTAATAATAAATTTTGGACATGGCATACCATTCTTATTCTTATATCGAATAAGAATGGCATACCATGATTTATACCTTATAATGACTGCGATCGTATACAATTTAGGAGAGAATGAAAATGAAAACGCTCTAAAAATTAATTTGAAATTAATTTAATTACATGATTTTTTATTTCTGTTTATTATGTATTCTGTTTTTTTTAATACACATTACTTATTTATTGTGATAGCATAGCTTTAAGAACAATAACAATAGGCAAAATAGAATAATGGTATTATTAGACTATATTTGATAGGAAAATGCATGGGATTTTAGCTGTGTCTATATTAAATTATGTTTAAAATGGATCAAAATATTTATTATTGTGAAACTGTGTATATAAGGATGGTAAAAGAATATGATGATATCAATAGTTTGTTTGGATAAAACATACAATAATTGTTAGAGATTTAGTAAAATCTTAAATATTATAAACTAGCGACCCGCCCCGGCTTCGAACAGGTGTATTATACATATAAACCTTCCTCTTGAATCACTCTATCCATTAAAAAAAACCGCATCAAAATCCGTTGCGTAGTTTTAAAGATTTAAGCATACAGAGAAACAATCAGACAAAATAGCGACTTTATTTTATACTATGTAGTGATATTCATGTAGGTTTTCAAAGACGAAATGATGACTATGAATGAAGCAGTCTCACTTGCGACTAATAAAAACCGTATAAAATACAATAATACAATATACCTATATAATTGAATTGCTTGATAAAATTAACACGTGTTAAAATGTTACGAAGATGGCCATGGCCTATCACGCTGTGACAAATTTGACAATATTACATTTAAGACCGAGGTTCTGATAAAAATCTTCCTAATAGGCATATCAGAAGTTAAGGACTTGAAATTTTGAGTATTAAATATAGTTTTTGTTTATAAAACTTTTACTGATAATGTTGAATCATCTCTTCATCACAATGGTTTGAATCGTGGCAAAATAACCGAATTCACAGAAATATCGACACATCAACGAATATTACAAAAGATCCGTATATATTATGCTAATATAATAACCTCGAAATTTTAACAAGGCAGACACGGTATAAATTTCAGATAAAACTTTAAAATATAAACTCAAATTGATTGTCCGCTTGCTCTTGGCCTAACGCTGGACTTTCACAAGATACGAAAGGTCAACTATCTATGTGTGCGTTTACATCTTGTTTGCATATACATATACAAATAGATTTGAACCTGTGTGCGTAGATGCGTTTAATAGCTATACCAATGTTATCGACTTTCTAATTTTTAGTTTGGTTATTTGAAAGGAGATTTTTTGAATATTAAATTATATGTTATAGTTTTTATTTTGGCGGTAGCTTCGGGATTCTTGTCTTTAGTAGAAATTTCGTAGCTTTCGGCCATCGGGGTCTGAAAAACAGAAAAAAATAATATATTTCATATTTTTCTAATAATTTTTATCAATACAATTATTGACATGAATATAAAGAATTGTGAGTTATTTTAGGCAACATTTTAGACTGGATCAAAAACTAGAATGTACTAGATTAATAAGTGCATATACACATCAATTCAAAAAACAGGTTCAAATAGGTATAGATGCATGCACGAAACAAGAATTCTGCATGTGCAGGCTGAAAATACATTATACCTAATTATATTCATGAAAAACCACACAAACATAAGGTCATAAACGACAAAACTGCAAATTTTCTTATCAATACCAGCATTCTTTACATTATCAGTACAATTTGTAAGGGAGCAATCAAATCATCTGTTGAAGCTCCAGAAGCTCCCAGTGAAAGTGAATACCGTTGTGTTTGCTCTTTCCATTAGCATGTATTTTGAGAAGACTCGTTTTCTATACCGTATGGTAAATATTCAGTCACGTTTAGTTTCGCTATTCAACCGCTAAATGTTATGTGTACTCCGCTGTTAGGTGTTGCATCTTTATTATTAGTCAGTGTCTTTATACTCTTTTTATTTTGAAGAGAGTTATTAGTAGACTGGAATGAATCAGCAGATTTATCTTTCTATGCTTTGATGTTTTCTTTTATGTTCTTTGAACTGGGTTTGAAATATGATGCAGTATCGAGTTCTCTTAGATCAGTTCTTAAATCATCATTATTCTCATTGATGGCTTGTTTATCCCCAAAAGGTAAAGCATAGAATCTAATTTCTTGTTTTTGACAGTGATGTCTATTGTCTCTATAATTTTCAGAGTTTGCTGACAAATCATAGCAGTACTGTTATAGCTATCTAAAACTACAATGAATTTGTTATGTTGTTTACTTTAGGTTAGATCTTAAGGTTGCACTTTTGTAATACTTTATTTTCAATTTATCAGTTCCTTCCGTTCATTTGTATTGCCAAACTATGGAAGTGATACCGGATATCAGCTTCAATTAACTAAAAATAATAACGTACACAAAAGTATCGATTGATTCTTCAATATGTCTACTTGTACAGATTTAGTCTATGAAGAATAAAGATCATTGCATCTCATCCTGACCCTATAACGGTAACTAGACAAAATATTACAATAGCTTGACTATGACTTAACAATACGTAATATTACGTCACAATATACTGTCATTGTCGGTGTAATATGCACTATAATGTGGTCATAACATGTGTACGTTCAATTAAACACCAATGTGTCATGTATTGTTCCAAACTAGTTCAAAAGATACGATGATTTGTTATAAATCATTAGTTTGAATGATAGGCACATTTTGGATTGACAATTACATTGTGTAGACTTGAATCTAGACCAACTGTCTAGTCTTTATGATGCGGTTTATCTTCGAAATTTTCGACTAAATAACACGTATTTTAAGAATCGTGTACATTCCAGTCACAATCTATTCGGGTATGTTTGCATAGATATGAATTCCAATTTCACGAAAAGAAATAACTTTTTCATAGAGTGTATTGAATTCTAATGACTTTCTTTTGCGGAAATCTTAGATCGAGAATACACTCTTGTATTAAATATTTAAAATAGTGATAGTAATTTGAAGCGTTAAACTAATAATAAAAGTTATCATCGAAAATATTATTGAATACATCATTGTATTGAATGCTCGATGTTAATGCTATTATTAATATTAAAATGTATAGTAAAAACTTATTAATGCACTCAGATTTTATAGCATTTATTACTTTGAAGCTTTCCAATATTAAAATATAATTTCTTATCCACAACGACTATATTACTATCGTAATTACTGTTATAAGCATCGGATCACGTCTTCTTTTAGTTACTTCTAAGTAGTTTCTTAATATTTCACAACTTACTCGGAATGTTAACGAAATGAGTTGCAAGTCTAATTAATTTTCTAGAACATGTCACCGAGCAATAAAATTAAGTACCTTTTAAGACGCATTCAATTTACCGACACTAGTTCCTTAATCATCAAGACGGCGCCAACGATTTCCAAAATTAGTTTTGACAGTCAGAATACTAATTAAGGCAACCGGGAAGTGCATGTCTATAACCAATTCCCGAATAAAAATTGCCTTTTACGAACAACTGGTATTTATTACTGGTATGTAGCATGTACATAATATTTTAAATCATTTCGTTATCGAGGTCGTCTAAAGGCCGAGAAATAGTTCAATTACATTGGGTAGTATAGGAAGTCAGTTATTTTGGAGCTGAATGCCATGGATTGTCGCGGAGATGAAAAAAATTAAACTGGTTTGAATGACATTTTGTGCGGTTTCGAAGAGACAAAAATATTATTATGATTATTATTGAGATGCATTACGTCGTAATTACCACTTAAGAACTTTGAATAAATTAGATCAATTAGGATTTGAACTCGTTTTAGATATCAATCAAAAAATATATCTTAATTTATGAATACCTACCGTTTGTAATATCCCTACAGGATGCTTAATTTAGATAAGTCATGCTAATAATTATATTTTTCAGTAGCTGTGTTCTTTAATAAATTGAACCACAATAATGTCTTAAGACTGTAATAAAATATAGATTGTTTCTTATCAGTCGACAAATATATTTAGGGATATCATTGTACTCACTCATAAATCATTGGACATCATTATGACCAACTTTAATTAAGAGCCCAACCCTAAAATTGACAAAAAAAAACAGTTACTCTATATAAAAAAGTTCATTGACTTACGATAAGATGTATAATACAACTGATCTATGTGATTTTGTCGTATAGAGTAACAACCAGTATACAAATTATTCCAGTCTCTTTAATCCTAGTAAAAATTGATATACTCATTCACTTAAACAAACAAAGCGCAAATTCTGTGAAAACCGACATAAAACTGACCTTAATTACGCTTCTGTGACATTTCTCTTTCGACCAGTCATAGCGATGAGGTCAACGTGACTGTTTAAAATTCATTATTTGTATAGAAAGCTGTCTCGGTAATGTTAGTCTTTGACCGGATTAAACAAGTGCGAAAAATGAGACAAGTGTTGGCGATTAATGAGAAGAATGTAAGGACCCAGCATGGTACCCTTAGGGAACCCAAACATTCTGCATCCTTTTGACATATGAATGATATGCTGATAATGTTGTATACTATTTTATAAACTTGAATATTCATCCTGGATCAAATGATATGGGTTTCATTACATAACCTTAAATAGATTTCTATATTGACATGGTCGTTTACTTTACTAAGATCTGAACCTCAACACAAAATTTAACTTTGCCGTATCAAGTAAATAAGGAATAGAATAAAAAAATAAGGAATAAATAAAATACGGCCATGATCGGTCACGCAAACAGAAATTAGAATTGAATTATACAATACACGTTATGTAGTTATTTGACATAACTTGGAAATGGGTATTTGGTTTTTATTGCAAAATTATTCCGAATGACGAAGAGCGTAATGACCTTGTTGTTAAATTGCATGATGTTTGGCTCGGTCACTAACCACCAATGGTCCAACATTCGAAGTGTTGGTTTAAACTTGATGTCATTCTGTTCCTGGAACAAATGACGTAGATATCTTTGTGTAGTTGACTATCCTTCATCAATTTCGTTTTTAAATTCTTTATGCATTCGAAATAGACGACTCATTTCTTTCATATTGAGTATTCAATCATCAATAGCTATGTATGTACGTACGAATTCATCAAGGTGATTGATTTCCCTATCAGTCATTTCCGTTTGTAAATGATTCTTCATTTATCAAAACTTTTCAAACACATGTTTAAAAAACACTTTTACTCTTTCAATTTCCTAATTACTTTCCTCGATTCCTTTCTTTCTAACGTTAACGCATCATTAGTCATCGGTGTTGCCGCCTTCATTACCATCACAAAGAGAAATGTTAATTTGTCAACACTCGCGTGCTTCGTCCATTGCACTGTTTCCCACGATGCCTGCCACAGATTCACTATTAATTGTTTTTACTAGAAGAGTAACAGTTAGTACGTTGTTAACATAGATTAGTACACAGTTAATATAGTCTTCATAGTCGGCTGCGTGCGCGCAAGCGGGTCGTAATATATCTAATTACGGATTACAATGTGCAACTTGCAAAACTGTTTTTGATGAATGTTTTAATTGCGAATGCGTATTTGCATTAGGTGGGTGTAAATTGTTTTGAAATAATAGGTATTTTGTGTAGTAATTAAAATTTGATTTCTGGTGTGGAAAGAGAGTTTAAATTTAATTAGACTTTATTATATTTACAAGTTTGGAATAACTTCATACGTATCTAGTAGATATTACGGTTTCATCTTCGTCCACAGTCACTTTTACATATTTTAGCTGACTTGGCAAGCGTTGTTTTGCTGTGTAAATTATTTCTAATGAATATTTTGGTAGTTGCCAGTGTTATCACCCAGAGGCAATTGCCTACAATTTATTCTGAGACCTACCAAATAAACACAGTGTACTCTACTGTACCAGCCTTTTAAATAGCCCACTGCAGGACGTAGGCCTACCCACGAAGGGTGATTGGACCATATCCATCACGCTGGCCCAGTGCGGGGTGGTGGATTCACACACGCCATCGAATTTCTTCTAAGGACGTGTGCAGGTTGCCTCACGATGTTTTCCTTCACCGAAAAGCCAGTGGTTTGAAATTCCGTACATAAGTTCCAAAGAAACTCATTGGTAGTAAATAAACACAGTACATAATACATTATTATTTTTCGCAATAAATGGTAAGACCGCCTTCCACCGTGTACGAAATTCGAATATTTTGCTCGAATTGTTAACATTATTGTTGATTTTTCAAAAACGGCTCGGCCGATTTCTGTGATATTTAAATGGAACCACCTTAACAGTATATCCTTTCGAACTAAAAAATAATTTTTCGATTCATTTCACAATTGGCGAAATTATCGATGAACATATACTAAAAAAATACATACAGACGAACATACGTAGAACCTCCTCCTTTTTGGAAGTCGGTTAAAAAAACCACTTAAGCCGGTCGATAAGAAACGATGCAACACGAAATTTTTATACATCAAATGAAACTCTGATTTTTTAAAATATATAATAATAGAAATAGCCAACGTTTACACACTAAATATTGCAAATATCCTGCATACTGGCCGGCACCCACATGAGCAAATTATTCACCAGTCTGGGTGTGGTCATGTGGAGAAAGTGGATTCCATACGTGAAACTACTGTACGCTAATAGGCCCTTGCGAATTATTCTCACCGGTTTTTAAGTCTTCGATAATATTCAAATGTTCATATAATATTTGCAATTGGAGAGCATTTATTAGAGATCACGTTTGCTGAATTTAAATTTGCTTCGCTTTCAAAGAAATTTTGTTTGAGTTTCACTGGAATTTATAAACATTCGTGTTGTATTGGTTTCGGTTCATGATTGGAATTTTAATCTTAACTAAACTTAATTTTTATTAGCCGACATCCAAAAATGAGGAGGTTCAATGTTCGTCTGTAATTTTTTTATGTATGTTCATCGACAATTCCGCCAATTTGAACTGAATCGAAAAAATATTTTTTATTCGAAAGGGTATACTTCCGAAATGGTCCCATTTAAATTTTACAAAAATCGGCTGAGCAGTTTTTGAAAAATCCACAATAATGTAAACAATTCGAGCGAAATATTCGATTTTATACACGATGGAAGGCGGTTTTGCCATTTTTTGCGAAAAAAAAAATATTTCGTTTGAATGTAATAAAATACAACTACAATCGACAGTAAAAACAATTCTCAGTAATTTTTAACCCCCGACGAAAAAGAGGGGTGTTATAAGTTTGATGTGTCTGTTTGTCTGTGTGTCTGTCTGTCTGTGGCATCATAGCGCCCGAACCACTGAACCGATTTCAGTTTAGTTTATTTTTTTGGATAAAAGGAGACTTAAACGAGAGTGTTCTTAGCTATGTTTTATAAAAATCGATTGAGCCGTTTAAGAGTTATGGTGGGTTAAAGTGGGGATGGAAGAACCAAAATTCTACAAATGTGCCCAAAATGGTTGTCAATTGAAAGTTTGTTGTCAAATAGTTTTGTGTCGGGGGTTTTTTAATTAGGTATATTATACATTAAGAGTCCAATCTAAGCCAGGATCACCAATAAATAATTTGAAGATTAATTACATCAATCTTCTTTCATGTTTACGTTTGTAAACTTTTTACTACCTAACTTCATTGAAGACGTATCAGCAACGATGTTACAACTTGTATTGCTCTACTATCTCTTGTTAATTACTTCTTACATGTGTTCATTAGTCGTTTCAACATGTCTGTATGACCACGCGATGAGCTAAGACTCGGTAATACGGGTAACACTTTCACTGATTGCTTTTAGAATCAATATTATGCAAGGAACACATTCATGCACTGCATAATTTCTTTTACACTTGGATACTGAAGTTATTAGGGTTTGCACTTATAGAATTTTTTTTTTAAAACACTAAGCGATTGTTCCTTAAAAATTATAATTTAGACATGGGCGAACAAGCAATGTAAATGCTCAAGCCCACTGCCAGTTGGCAGCGTACCCAGCATTTGGATTATCTTTAGACATTCAAGGGTCTGTAGATGATCCTATTGCTTGTTATGTAGTAGTAGTGTATGTAGTTTTAGCATTTAAAGTAGTATTGTATCTTATTTTAAAGGAAAAAAAACAATGTAATGACTAAGAATGTGCTTGTGCTTATAAACACTTCTTGTCTTGTCTTATCTCTATTAAGACGGGTTAGGAGCTTTACGACTACATCTCTATTTGACTAGGTAGCAGATATGACTAGATCGCTTTAAGACTACATCGCGATATGACTATATCGCGTTGGGGTTAAATAGCTGTTCGACCATATATGTTTACGTCCTATTATCAGTTCGACGTAATATCGAAATGACGTACAGTTGTGTTTAAAAATGTGTGCGAGGTTAGTCGTCAGTAAAAAAGGTTTATGAACAAACACTGCAAGAACTGCCATCTACTTCTAGCAGTGCCAGATTTTATAATTCAGTAAAAGATATCTTATACAGATACCGCAAAAAAATCCTTCAAGTGAAGAAAACCGAATTTTCTAAATCTAGCGAAGTAATGGTGCCAGAGTTCGTCAAGATTTAAATGTGTCCCTAAGCCATACTATCAATTATTCTCTATCCATGTGAATATTGATAGTACAAAAGAGACGACAAATTTATTTCCCGTGTTGTATTCCCTTTTACCAAATAAAAGAGAAACAACTTATATGGCTCTATTTACCTCTATAATACTTGGAGTTTACATCAAAATAATTCAATGCGATTATGAATTGAGACTTATGAATGCCTTTCGAAGCGTGTATCCGAACCCAATAGTTACAGGATACTTTTATCATTATAGTAAAGCAGTGTGGATAAAGGCAAAAGATATCGGTCTGACGAAATGTTAAAAAGGACAAGGACATCACTAGGATGACTGCTAATTTGGCTCTCTTGCCTTCATCGTATATACTAGATGGCTATTGTCCAGAGTTCTACAAAATTTGCAGAAATGGAGGCACTTACAAGTTACTTTCGTAAGCAGTGTCTGAAAAATACTAATCTTGTTTCTTGTGCATATGAAAAGCATGGACAAATAATAGCTTAGAAGCCTGGCATCGTCGCCTTAACGTGCGAATACAGCACAAAAGTGTTTTGCTGCTAATTTTGTTCAATTTGAGAAAATAAGCACAGATCCAAGAATTCAAAATACTTTATTTGAAGGTAACCTAAAATGGAACACCAAAATATTTAACCGAAAATATAAAACCAAATTAGGCAAACTTGAGACACAGGAAATTACACTTATGGTGTTTTTAAAAAATTCAATGCTTTAAAACTTAAATATAACAGAAGAGTAACATTTTGTTTTTAATAAAGGTAACTACTTAAAAACTGGAATGTTTTGATTTTCGTCTTAGTTGTACTTTAGAAAACAAACGAAGATTAAGTCATTACGCTTTCTTGTCCTTTGGCGATGTAGTCCAAAAGCAATGTAACCGCGATTTAGTCTTAAAGCGATCTAGTCATATCTGCTGCCTTGTCAAATAGAGATGTAGTCGTAAAGCTCCTAACCCACGAAAAGTAAACTTTTTAAATTTATTTATCGCAACTCATATTACAATGTGTTGTCAACAAAAAATACCAAAAAAACCCCGTCAGGTTTGTCTTGGTACATGACAGTCAAATATTTTATGAATACTTCTAACTATTACGTTGTAACTTTTTCATTTGCTATCGTATCTAATTTAGTCTAATATAGCAAAGTATTTATAATGCAAATTTATTATGCTAGTAATTTAATTACGCCATTAAAATAAGTATTACATTCAATTAGAATTTTAAATATAATTAAATAATTTTTCTACTAGCAACACGCTCTACACTTGAAAATACTTTCAAAGTAGTTAATCTTGACATTGACTTCTGACAATTATTCTTAAGCAAGTATTACAAAATATTTAAATTATTGAGCCAAATAAATTAAGTAGCTTGTTCATTTTATTGTTTTTTATTGCTATGCAAAAACAAAGATAATAAATTGTTTTGCTTGACGAAATAACAGTGTAATCGAGTAGTTTTTTCGTTTAATTTTAATGTTTGCTGTTTAATTAAAGTTTATCGATGAATATTTAATAAGACTGGAATATTTATTTTTTACAATGCGTTACAGCGTACAATATTATTTGCGAGAATAGTGAACGTGCTATTGCATTGTATTAGAAGTTTATAGAAGTATAACCTTAGACCACTTATAAGACGAAAGTTGCGTGTTTCAAAAAAAATAAGTAGATTTATTATTTAATTATTTCTATTATTTCAAAACGTTCATAAGTATGTCTCGAAAAGATTTTTCTTGTTATTCCATAGAAATCATATTAACATTTAAATAAATAACAGTTTTTCATACACTTTACCATCGTTACGCTAAGTACAGCTCGCAGCTAATAAATGAAATGGCGAATTCGTCGTATCTGTAGTACAACGCTAACAGCAAAAGTTTTAGGGCTCTATGTTTGAATCATTAGAACTGCTGATCGGGACCAGACTGAGTAAGAGCAGGAGGGAACATTGAAAATCTATGCTTGTGCGGACGGGAGAGCATGCGATTTTCTGCAACCGTTACAAATAACTAACGTTAAAAAATTAGGCTCGTGAGCTATCGATGCGTAGTGAAATAAGATTATTTCGTAACCTTAGTTGGCACCTCAAAATCTACTCTCATGGAGAAATTACTTACCAGTACTAATATTGTGTTAGATTTACAGTTTTTTCTACAGTGTCAGCCCTAACAACCCAAGCTATTGAACTAACTTACAAACTATTGTTTCCTGTTAGGCGTTACTTAAATTTCACGGTTCATTACGTTTATATAAGTAATAACCGCTATTATGTTGTTTGTACTTTGCTTATTGCCTTCGCACTTCGTAAGATTACTTTTAGTTTTGTTTATGTTAGATATTTGACTTTCACTTTGATTAGACTGAGTGGATTGTTAATTTGTGCTTTCTTGATTGCAGGTAAGCCCGTGACGGATTGGACTATGATTGGACGGACTGGTATTTTATAGGGAGGTAAGAGAAATAAAAGTTTTTTTCCTCCTACTATGATAAGAAAATGTTGGTATGGTCTCAGCAGAGATTATTAAAAATTATCGCAATGCAATGGACTATTGTTATATCTTTTGTATACCTAGCTTAAAAAGGTCATATCATCAGCCTGTGCTAGCTGCTATGGAATATAAAATTTAGATTTTAAATTATAGAGTCAAAGCGCACGAGAGAGTTCGCGTGCGTTGATGTCTTTTATATCGAATCTGGTTGACGTCCATTTTAGGTGATTTAATTTGAAGTGAAATATTTACCAATATTAAAAATTCGTAAATGTGTTTGCTGGGTTGTTTGTTACTTTTTCACGCAGGAACGGAGAGATTGATCGATATGATTTTTCCTTTGAATTTTCCGCGTGATAGAGTAACAAATTAACCAAAAGGACGATAATATATATTGTAATACTTATGTAAATATTTGTATGTATAATTTTCATATTAATTGTTCTATACTGCCACCATTACATTTATTTAAACTCTGTACTAATAAATGAGTACAGGTCGCGGCATATAAGTGAAGCACTGATCAAAGTGTGGAGGGAATGACTGCGCATGGGCTTAGTATGGCGGTCACTATGCGCAGCCATCCCCTTCAAACTACCCTCAGCGCTACATTTACGTGCCGCTATCTGTAGTAGAGTATCAAAAAAAATGTCAACATTTTCTCCATCCAAAAAGCAATTTAAAGTTTTGTAAAGTTTACAACAAAAGCGCCAGCCCCTGCTATTATATGCTTTCTTTTACGCACTCAAAGTTAATTGCAATTGTATTCACTACAATTTAGGAATTTTCTCACGTGCGTCGTTTCGAGAACAGGTATGAAGTAACTTTCATTTTTGGTTTGGTTAGGTATGAAAGGGTCAGTGGGTACAACTTTTCCTTAGTCAAATTTTAAGTTACCCACAGGAACCTGACTTTTCAAAGTAGCTTTTATTTTCGTTTATAGAAAAAAAAAAACAATGTACACCATGGGTAAAACCAGGGCATTGTATTTATCCTTGCCTTGTCTTGCTTTACAACTATATTGTGCTAGACAAATATATTGTTTTACCTAAGGTGTGATACAAAAATCCTACAGGAAAATTTTGAATCATCAGAATAACTTTTGCTTTCGTTTTAAAAATCTTTTGATACTACGTCTGTAACATATTTTTTAACTAGCAGATAACTTTAAATTACGAAAAAATACTATATTTTCTCGATGAGAAAACTCTGTATTGTTAACTCAACAAATATATCACGCTGAAATCTAAAAAAGCTATCAAAAAGGCTCTCTTTTACAAAAATGCTGAAATATCTGAGTAAATATTCTCTACCATATATTAACTACGAAAAAATGACACAAACAAACAAGATTTTATTGAACCTTGTCTTGCAGACAAATTCGTGTACACATTATTAAAATCTCTATTATTATTTGTCGCAACAAAACGCTTAAGCTAGAGTCAAGTGCATCATCATTTAAAATTAAAACCATTTGCATAAGGCTTCACGCTTCAGATCGAGTGTTTAGTTTGACCGCAGCTTGGCAATGAACTACATAATCGTCTGTAGACGGATTTAGACAAATTTTTGACTGTAAAAAGATGTAAAAGATTGGTCAAAGTGGACTTGATTTGTCTTACACGATTTTATGTTATATAGGGGGCATAATGTGTGGGTAACGGATATTCAAAATAATATTTATGGACATTATTTTCAATATTTGCTATCAGACAAATCTTGAAAAAAATAAACCGCTGTTCCATACAAAATATATGTCTAATGGTTGATATCTCTTTTCACGACTTCAGGGTCGATTTTCTATTTTTTATTTATTTTTCGAACAAATTGGTCAAAATTATAATCTAGTAGAATATATTCGTTGTCTAAATATTCATCCATTTAGTTAGAATTGGTTAAAGTGACTTTACATGATGCTTTGTTGCACTTTAACTGACAATCAAAGACGGCTCTAGTCGACACATAGTTATTTCAACTCGCACAATCTTAAAATACAATAGAAGCAATCGTAAGATTTTACTTGATATCATCTGGTAATGGCTTCGCAACTGATCTCACAATCCTACAAATAACCGATGTTTGTAAAGCTCGGTTCGATCACAGCTCTTCTCTTACCATATGTCACTATCAAAAGGCCTAGCTGTCACTGTCAGTGTCAAAGCATACCTGTGTCAGGACGATTAGGCCACCTGCTCAGAGTGAACGACCCCGCGGCCGCTTTCACCGCGAGAAAGTGATCGTCCGTGCAGCCATCTTGCTTTTTTATCAGCTTGTTTTGGTCCTACTGTGCCGCGGAGGCGGATCTATGATTACGTTGGATGTAATAAGAATTCTAATGGTTGTAAGCTGTCATTCGAATGTTGTAGGGAGGTTTGATACAATTACTTTATGTGTCTTGTAATAATAAATACAATCATTGATGTTCAAAATAATACATTCTCTAGTTTCTATCAATCAAGCTAGAGAGCATGGTATAGATATTGAACCATTTTATCCACTTTTAATGTCAATCGGTACTTTGTTTACTCTTTGAGGGTACAACTTGGAAAGCTAATTTGTCTATTTGCCATTGTAGGGATGCTGGAAAAAGTAAAAGTAGCTAAAACTTTGATATATGATTAATCGTTACTTAATTATCAGTTTTCTAATTAGTAAGTAGTTTTATATTCAGTTTGGTTAAAAATTGACCGTTGTAGTAAATTTTTAAAAGTTTAATTTTAGTAGATGAAATATTGGTAAAAAGATAAATAGATTAAACAGCTGGCCTTGGTTTCAAAGCTTTAGTGTGACTCTACAACGGTTTAGTAAGTAGTTAATCACAATAAGCTGCACTGCCGCACAAATAACTTGGCAAACAACATGTTCAACATAAATCTTTTTGTATTTTTTATTGTAGTTTTATAACTATGATATAAGTACATGAATTAGTATTTTGTAGGTCAGTGCGCTACATTATAGACTGCGTCTTTGCTTAACATTAGACCCAATGCGATCAAACGTAAATATTTCCGACATCTTAATTTTTTAATATTGTATTTTGAATTTTATGTAATGTACCAAATAATTAATTTATTGTAAAATTATGCTTAATAATTCTGTTGAGTATATAATGAATAATAATTGTTATTTTGACAATTCGTAAGGTGTTGCTCATAGTATATTGTTGTATCCCAATGTATGTAATTATCCTTACTGAAAATAAACGAATCTATCTATCTATCTAAATAAAAGCTTACGATAGTTACGGTGGCCCTCAAATTTAAGGTCTAAATTTTGTGTACTAATGTTGGTATCGTAACCACGTCTAATGCTCTTTATGATTGAAACAGGACTACTTTATACTATTGTTTCTAAGCTGTTTTGAGAATTTCAAAGGCATAGTAAAGGGCAGTTTAGTTAGCACGTAGTCCTAAAGAGCGGTAGTTGACCTAAAACGCCAAGGTTCGGATTTGTAAGGGTCTCTGACGTTCATGTATTATTTTGATCTCCATTGAGCAGTTAAGACCACTGACCACCTGAAAAGTCTAATTAAATTAAAGCACACATAAAAAAATACGCTTACTTACTTACTGTTTACACATTTATACTAGTGAAAGTTTACATAAAATTTTTATTAATTTTTTAAATGCTCCTGATTGTGCATCCACTTAAATCCATAGCATGGTAGCTTTTTCTTAATTTGATTATAATTATGACTCCAAGCAAAATAATATTATGTCTCCAAAACTAAAGCTTGTCTTGAATCTGGAGATTTAAAGTTACAAAAATATCCGAAACCATTTTATTCTTAACCACTATTAAGAAAAAAATTTAGTTTGACAAAACAATGTCTCAATCGCCTTTCAACCGTGGACCATGTCTAACTGTGGAATATTTAAAGTCATTAATGTTGTAATAAATATTATTAAAGTTGATCCCCATAATTTCACACCTCAAAATTATCCAAAATGACTCACTGAAACGTTCTCTAACAAAAACGTGTGAAATATCCAAAGTAAACATCGTAATTGGCGTTAAAAGGCCAAAGAAAGCATGAAATTCATTGACAAGCCTCAGAACTGGAGTGGAGAAGTGAGTCTCTGACTAATTAATTAGTTTTGGGCTTAGAACAGCTTCTGGCTTTGACTTTAAAATAATAATGGGTATAGAGTTTCAAGGTCGTTGGAACTTGATCTTTTGGCATAGCGTACTCATTTTTGTCGATATGTATAACAATGCTTTTGTTTTACACCTTCCTTATGTTTACACTGTTTATAGAAATATGCATATCTATACTCGTTGTTCTGATGTCGAATTACTATAGAATTAGCTGTAATCTATATATATAAAATGCTTTGTCCTGAATGACTTACTGACGGATCAACGCAGAGCCCAAACCGCTGGTCGGAGGAACCTCAAATTTGGAGGGTGGTTTCTTTGAATGACGTAGGCATCCGATAAGAAAGGATTTTTCGAAATTCTAACCCTAAGAGGGTGAAAAATGGGGTCAAAGTTTCTATGGGACATCGTGATCCCCTGGTTCAATCGACTTCAAATTTTGGATTTACATTCTGTAATTGGATTGACGGAAAACGTGTTTCGTATTTTATTGAAATACATCCCTTATCGGGGTTAAAAAGGAGTAGAAAGTTAATTTGGGGATGATTTGCTTCGAAGGTGATATCAAAACTCCTTAGCAACTTACTATTTACTTTGATTTAAATTACTTTTTTATTTTGACACATGTTTGAAAATTCAATCCGATTGTATCAATGACTTGAGAAAATAGAGGAGGCGGCCACGGGCTATTTATATAAGTCATTTTGCTACCTACACTTTAATTATAATATGTTCCCATATTTCTTTGGTAATTCATACTGCGTACTGCGAAAATAATTAGGCTAATAGTTACTGCGAGCGCGTATTTAGCTAAGAAAGTGCGGGAATCACATTGTCATTGTTGTGGGAGATTTATCAGTGAGTTTTTAACCGACTTGAAAAAGAAGGTTCTCAATTCGGCTGTAAGTATGTTTTTTTTTGTTTGTGTGTAAGCAACGCGATTATTCGGTCAAATATGAACCGATTTTGTTGACTATTTTTTTTGTTTGCTAAATCATAGGTACTTCAAAGGTAGTCTCATTTGAGATTAATCGAAATAGGTTGAGCAGTTTTGTAAAAATCAAGAATAAACTAATTACATACCAACATGATGTTGTGATTTGTGGTTCTATTCAGTTCATTTGTTTTTGAAAGATCATCATTATGTAAAAATGGTACACATAGATTTGAGCAGACTATTTTAATTTTGTACCTAGGATTGATTTGGGTGTGCCATTTTTGGTGAAAAATAACTATGTTAGTATGTACTGGCGGCCATATTGAGTCCTATGCGCTATACGCCCTTATTTGTAGTTATTTCAAGTCTATGTACTTATATGTTGTCATAGAGTTTTGGTTGCTATAGAGATATTTGAGTTATTGATTTTGTGTGTCAAAATGGTGGAGTAAAATAAAAATGTGTGGTCAATATTAAAAGAGTCATAATCAATTTATTATTCGTAAAAAAGTGCGTAAATCGTGTGAAAAATGAGTCATGTCCATATAGAATCGCGAGAGAAAGCTATGATACCTGGCGTATTCACGCGAAAGCTCTCCTAACAACCCAACACTTGTGGTACGGCAACAGGGCCAGATATTACGTTTGCCGTAAGCTGTCTAAGCCAGTTTAATACTTGCTACGGAAAAAATCATTGGCATGCCGCGAAACGGGTCATCCGTTATTTAAAGGAGCCAAGAAGGTTGGACTAAAATATAAAAAAGTGGCATGAAGTTGTATGGCATAGCAGATGCTTATTGGGCAGCTTGCACCATGGATAGACAATCTTACACGGGATGTATTTTCAAATATGGTGGTGGATTGATAAGTTATGAAGCCAAGAAACAAAGAGTAGTAGCCTTATCGACGGCAGAGAACATGGAAGCAGATCTCCTTACCTAGGCACTACCGCAACTAAACTACGGACTAAACTGGGAGTCACTCAGACCTGAAGAGACCCTGAGGTTATCGTCAGGGGGAGTGTCATAGAGTTTTGGTTGCTATAGAGATATTTCAGTTACTGATTTTGTGTGTCAAAATGGAGTAAAATAAAAATGTCTGCTCAGTATCAAAAAGACTCATTATTATCATATGTCTATGATTAAAATATAAAACCTTCACCTGCAACCCAGCAACCGAAATTAATAGATAGTTTGTATAAAATAGAAACTTCTAATGTTCTTTGCTCCTAATGAAACTGCTTAGTGGATTCATATTCATATTCGTGGTAACCAGGCGTCACATCATAGTATCCAATTGCAAAAATGTGGTATTTCTTTCAAGAATTACATTCTTTATACATGGCGATCATTATCGTTTTGATAATATCATGGAAGAATGGGGTAATTTGGTGTGAAATCCGAAATCTCAGCAAGTATCATTTTATCGATGGATTTTGGCCGCCTGGATCTTTTTCAACCAGAAAAGAGCGTTGAACGTACGTTCAATCATCAGATCATACATATACTAGCGGCCTCACTGCAGCGCCATCTCAATAATCCTCATAATTCTTCTCAATCCTACTAATATTATAAACTTGGATAAATCTTGGATTAACATTTAGACTACTTTTTATTTCGGGCTAACGCGGGTAACACCGCGGGGCGCAGCTAGTAGTATAATATAGCGCCTAAAACTAGTCAGTTGTTACACAAAAATAACAAACGAAATTAGCGCTTTACATTAGGATTCCACGGAACATAGACATACACAGCATGACAAGTACTTATTACTAACATCCATCATTAATATCAGATACACCCGAGATTTTAGAAAGATACCTGTTCAAGAACCTAAAAACTTGGGCAACAACAGGCGCCCTTATCGTTAACAGCAATATCAGAGAAAAACGTACTAGAAGATAAAAACGACGAAGAGAATAAATTAAATTAAATTAAATTAAATTAAATTGTATTTATTGAGCCATTAAAACGGACATGCCAATTACATCATAACTCACATATTACATTAAAACACTAAAATTATCTTAAAAGTTAATAGGATGTCACAAAACAATGATGCCTTTACAAAGCTTACTACATTGTCATTAAGTTTTAATTGGACGGTTCTCAGGTGCAAGCAAGTTACTTTCTCGTCTGGGATCTTAGGGCTTTCCTATTCATCTTTAATTATTTTACTATATTGTACTGTATCAGCATTGAGTAAGTTTTATAGGATGGGTGGCTAGCTCTGGCGCAAGTATTTTAAGCCATCTTGAAGCCTCCGACATGGCATAAACGACATAAAATAGTCTACTGCTATTGAACATAGCCCTACCGTGAAACGGGACGTATCCTCCACGTTCGACCATCTAAAAGTAGGTCAGTTGTTTACAAATTTATCTGTGTGAACACTTAGAAATACGCTGCATGCTAGCCGGTTCCATATCTATGGATTCTTTAGAATTTATGTTCGGAATACTTCTGGTCTCTGGATACTGGTTTTTCGGGAACTAAAACATCCTGTATACTTCCACAAAAGAAATTCGGCGGTGTATATGAAATTTTGAATCCACCAACTCACTCTGGGCCAGTATGACGGATATGCCCCCATCGCTCTTCTTGAGTAAGCAAATTTTCGGTAGTGGACTATCAAAACATCGGTGTAGTCCACGCCACACAAGTCGATGAGAAGTTAGCTGCAGATGACACTTTGACGTATTTCGCTAATTAAAGCGCATGTGTGCACAATGCCGACGCAGGTGGCGAAGTGGTGAGCACGGGCGTAGGGAGCGCGAGGGAGGCATGAGGTTGGCGGGCGGATGTGCCCCGGTTTCTCGTCTCTCTAGCTCCCGCGCATACTAATATTTTGCTTTTTGCGCAGCGTTCTGCGCATAACTTCCCATCCGCTGACTTGTGTGGCGCTGCCTATACCAGGAACTGCTTTATCAATTACATTGAAAACATATAAGAGAGCCCTACTTATGTCCAGATCTGTGGCGCGCAGATCTTACTGGTAACATAATGACTGGTAAAACGATATTTTGCCTGCATTCTGTACCAGCCGGCTATCGTGCATAGTTTCCTCCTAAACGAAAGTAAGTCACAGTTAAGCAAGATTCATAATACACCACCATTACTAGCAGTAGGTTAAGTAACAGTCCAACGTTTCCGTGCAATTATCTGTCAGTTAAGATTGTAGGAAGACTTTTCAATCGTCCATTCGGATTGCCTTGCGCCGGGGCAGTTCTACCGGTGTAACAGGTCTATGTCTGTGACTTATGATATTTTATTTCGATTGACAAAAGCTTAAACGAGTCCTCCAATACTTCTATAGTAATTAAATAATATTTCTTTGACAAAAAGTACTCGACTGACTTGAAAAAAATCGAGACAAATCCTTCCAAATAAGTCTACTGAACTACTCTATAACTTTGGTTATTAGGATTACGCACCTCCTGAAGATAAATTAAGATCACAAAAATCTACAAAATCAATAATAAATCAGCCGTAAGACAAACTTTTCTGTTCTATTAAACAGATCCTCTTTTTTATTCCCAATAAGATAGTTTAAAAGCGACTTGCATCCAGCGCGTTGACCTCTACAAACTTACCTTCCATTCATCCATTCATCAGCTATAGGACGTCCACTGCTGGACATATGCCTCCCATATAGATCTCCAATAAGACCAGTTGGAAGTGGCTAGCGTCTAACGCGACCCTGTTATGATGAGGTCATCTGTCCACCTCGTGGGAGGACCCCGTCTTAAAGGAGAAAAATAATGCTACATACTAGCACAGAACTGAAAAGATTAACGTATAACAGAGAGATCTATCAGTAGATAAAAATTACTTTAGAGATTAAGCCAATTCCATTTTACATCAAAATACCATACCTACTTACATTATTATTATTAAGCCTTTATTTAATGAAAAATACAATTGTTACTTAAGTATTTCATAATTTTTGCACTTCGGATACAGCATTTTTCAGTACGTCTGTAGACGCAAAGGCCTCCTCCAGATTCTTCCATTCCCGTCTGTCTTGTGCTAATCTAATAATGGTCCAGATAAAAAAAAAAAATGATGCAATAATGTTTGTTACACAACGACTCTGACCTATATTATTGTCAGAGGAAGACCTGACGAACATACAAAAAAAAAAAATAATAATGGTCCAGCTACTTTTTTGACATCATCTACCCATCTCCTTATCTGTCTTCCTCTTTTTATCCTTATGTTATGCCTTGGTAGCCATTCCGTTATTATTTTGGTCCACTTCTCTGTTTTATCTCACTTACATAATTGAATATAAATAATGTATTTGACAAGTTATCAGAGAACAAGGAACAAATGCAATTCGTTTCCAGTGCCCTTGCAATGCCGTTGACTCGTACCAACTGGATATCAAATCTGGACGACCTTCGAAGGTCCGCCACTCACAAATTTACAATTCACATCGATTATAAGAATACTACTCTAATTTAATTTAGCTTTGAGGTGAGGACTGTAATATTTAAAAGCGGTACTAAGCGGTACATATCCGGATTTTTCAAGTGTATCGTTTTGTACGGAAATTGGTATCCTAAAATTAAAAGAAATATCCGAGTAAGGAATACATATAAACAACATTGCCATTCAGCGTGATATGGTACCAGCATAATAAGGCATTGCGTATTTGGATTATCTTGAGGCTTTTAAGGGTCTGCATCTGCACGTCTGTAGATGATACGATTGCTTTTTGTGTAGGTAGCAGTAGCTTAGGTAATTTTATTGTATTTTGTCGTAGTTTGAAAATTCAACTCACTGTGAAAATGTAAAGTAAGTGTTAAATGAGATTAAGTAGAATAAATACCTTCTATATAGGTAAATATGCCCAAAAAGTTGCAATTCAGCTTTAGTACAGCTTAAACTGGGTTTTTATTATTTTATGGAGCGTAGTGCTTGAAGAAATATCGTTAGCCAAATTTATTGTTTTAACCGTTTAGTCATAACAGAGGCCTCCAGGCGGCCTAATAACTCTCACACTAGGGCTATCCACCCGGCCTATACGAACTTTTTTACTTACTTTAGCCAAATTTATATACCGGATCAACTTCAACGGTTTTCAGTCCTCGCTAAGTCCGATTCAAATTCAATGTAATCAAGGTGACTTAATGGGACAGTTAAATTGCGTTTAAATAGATCAAATGCGCTTGTTAAGTGGATCTCGTTTAGTAAAACAATTTGTTATGTCAAGTTTCAAGGTTTGACTAAAGCCTGGGGCAAAATATACATTACAAAATTCATTTTAGCTTGAAATTTGAGGCTGATGAAGTTTGCAATTTAAATTAGAGTTGAACTTTAAGATTTACGTCAGTTTTAAATCGAATGAGAAATATTTTATACTTTTAATAATAGTAAAATATTTAGAACAAAATATGTTTTAGTCGTTGAGTGCACCAACTAAAACCCTGCAAAATTTTGCTCTAAATATAACAGGAACGCTTATATGGAACCTACTATACAATTCTTCGTATGGGTTAATACCTTTTATAACGTACAGTATGGATTTTTCCCAGTCAATATAGTCAGCCCAGCTCTTAAGAACAATGAAAGGTGTCTCTCACCCACTGACACAACTGCTCTAATCATCAATATGGAATGTTAGCAAAAAACCCAGCTGATGGCTCTGACCCATACAACCTTGAAACGATTCGGAATCAAGTGCATCAACCCATCATCAGTGCCCACACACCCGGTTCACCTTGCGACAGTTGATTACCAAACGGAACAAATCACGCACCAGTGGGCAGGAAAGCGGCCCGGTTGTCGACCACCACTGTGCCACTGTGCCCCAAGACATCGGGGTCGACGTGCGCGGTTGTTTTTTTTGTCTATGATGGTATACATCCGATAGAGAGATAGAGACGGAGAGCACACTTGCGAGATCATAGGAAGCGCATATAGATCAAAGAGCACAAAAAGAAGAAGAAAGGCATAAGAGTACTGTAGTGTCATTATACACTTATACAGGGTTATTCCTAATCAATTAGCATCTTTTTAGGAGCTTATTCTGTACATCAAAACGAACAACTTTTGTTCTGCGACTTTTGTCAAAACTCAAAAAAAAAATTTGTTCCATAGAAAATTATCGTTCACCTGCGACAAAATGTACGGAGCAGCAGTTTTTTTTGAGTTTTGGCAAAAGTCGTATAACAAGAGTTGTTAGTTTTGATGTACACAATAAGCCCCTAAAAGAATGGTAATTGATTAGGAATAACCCTGTAAATAATCCACAAAGAGCACAAAAAGAAGAAGAAAGGCATAAGAGTACTATAGTGGCATTATAATAATCTACATCAGTCGTTGGACATTCACTGCTGGATATGTCCAGTCCAGTCTTTTCCAATGGATTTGATTTTCAGGAGTTCGAATAAGACTTCTTGGAAGCGGCTTGCTTCGAGCTTGTTTCTGCAGGTTTGATCAGATCATTAGTACAATTTAATATTTATCACTTGCTTGATCAATCCCTAGTGCCATGGGATAACGGGTAATTAGAATTACCCGTGGACCCGGTAACGGGTCAACACACCGGGATCACGGGTAACAATTCTATCGGTGGACGTCAATAGCGACGCTTGTTCCATCACGGAACTGTTAATGGTACTAGTGGCGACGAACCGTCGGTACGTGGTCATTGTATTTTGGCTTTGTTTTGGTAGCCCACTGCTTAAAATACCCATATCTACGGTAGGTGCAGGTCCTTCTTGGGCCATATCCCCTACGTTGATCCCGAGGGGCTAGACAAAGTCACATTCCATTATCGAATCGTGGATAATAACCACGTGACTAATGTCGATCCCATACATTTTGTGCGATTCGATAATTCTGTTCGCTAGTGGAATGTGGCTTTGTCTAGCTCCTCTGTGCAGGTAGGTAGCTTCACGTACACCGTATAATTACTTCTACGGACTTTGTAGTTTGCCTTACGATGATTTCCTTTATCGAAAAACCAACGATGTGTACATATATTCTAAGACATAAGAGTACGGACAACATTTTCATTATAAGTTTCTTAGATAAGTATCTTCTATGATGGCGTGTTCACTGTTCATGTTACATTATATAACTCGTATAGCTATGTCTTATCACGCTTTTGGCACGCTGCTCGCCTTTCTTGTATAATTCTCGCGCGCGTCACGACTGCCCCACACCATGCTTATACTCCATAATATTGGAGCACGCTAGAAGCATTCGCATACTCATATTTTAAAAAAAAAAACCGGCCAAGTGCGAGTCGGACTCGCGCACCGAGGGTTCCGTACAAACCTGCAAGGTTTACACAGTTGGTTCATTACGACAAAAAAAGTAATAAGTTTATATTTATTAAAAAATATATATTTTGTAATGTAACTAAAAATTTAAGGTTTTCGGAATTTTTCCTTTATGTGTGCTATAAAACGTTGCTTCATGCCAAATTTCAAGATTCTAGGTCGACTGGAAGTACCCTTTAGGTTTTGATTCCCTTGCGAGTACTTGCAAGTGTCGAAAATTTGCGGCATAAACGGCTGTATCTTTTGATTGCGTTGGCTTAGAAGTTTGATTTTTTCACAGCTTCAAGGGACAGTAGACCTGAGTAATTGATATAAATTTCAGCTTCATACCTCCACGCGTTCCTGAGAAAAAGGGTCTTGACAGACGGACGGACGGACAGACGGACAACAAAGTGATCCTATAAGGGTTCCGTTTTTTCCTTTTGAGGTACGGAACCCTAAAAAGAAGTGTGTATAGGCCGGGTGGCTAGCTCTAGTGTCAGAGTTTTTAGGCCGCCTGAAGGCCTCTGACATGGCTAAACGGTTAAAACCACCGGGGTCTACGATTTCACGTGTCATCCGAGCCACAGGTGCTCGTAGATATTGTGTGTAAAATTAATATTAATCTAACCAGTCTTGTAGGTGAAGCAGGTACAACTTCCACGAATTTTGGTCTTATGCTAGTGTTTCGACGTCCTTGTGCGAAAGAACATCTGCAGTCTCCTTCATTTGACTTCTGATAAAGCTCTTCATAGACGTACTCTTACTTTTTTAACTGACTTAAAAAAAAGGAGGTTCTCAATTCAATGTCTTTTTGTACATATGTTACGCGACTACTCAGTCAATTTTATGAACCAATTTTTATCATTCTTTTTTATATGGTAGATCATAATTCAGAGGTGGTCCCATTTAAGTTTTATTGAATTCAGCTAAATCGTTTTTAAAAGTAAACAATAATGTGAACTATATCGATGATGCATCGATCAATGTGAGCTATTCGAATTCTGTACGAGGTTGAAGTTGGTCATGCTATTTTTGGCAAAAAATGAATAATTATTCCATCTACTTATTTGTCATACTAAATTTTACTTTCTTATTTACTAACTAAACTACTGATGAACAATTATAAATTTATGTTACCAAACAAACTCTCTGTGATTTAAACTATACCTCTACTATCGCGTACGATCCGTCGTATATTTCATACCGTACGTAAAGCCCGTTATCACGGTATATTCCGGACGCACCTCCACTTAAATGTGATGAGTAGCTTTTGTCGGTTACCTCATCTTATATGGCAGAGACGTAATCTGACCAATACTGTAAAAATAATAGTTTCGAATTATGTAGAAAAAAATAAGTGATTGATGCTGGGATGATCTAGCAACTCTATAGCAACAAAGGTTTTGATACTGTTAGTAATCGTCATCATTTTACGTGAAAATACTACTGGTGAAAATAGATCGAGAGAATTTTAATAGTATAACAGATATAACCATCTCATGTTTAGCGTGTTAATACAATCTCTATGTCAAAAACATTGCATAGTGTTGTTCGAATAAACATACTTAGGGACATAGGCGTCTTCTATAGATCTCCAATAAGTCCGGTTGCAAGAGACCTGGATCCTGCGCGATCCTGCGGTCTTAATGAATTAATCTGTTTACATTGTCTATGGACATCTTGCGCTGCGCTTACAAAATCTCCATCCGAGAACTTTTCTTTGCTTTTTTTTTATTTTCTTGAGCTTATGCGTGAGCGTCAGTAATAACTCCATTAAAATCTTTCGCGTAACAGGAAAAGGTCTATGTATTGAAATAAATCGATTCTTAAAATCTGCGGAGATCGCCTAACGTACACGCTAAATATAAAAGTTCTTCCTCCTATTTGAAAGTTAGGTTATAAATGAATCGTACGAATGTATGAGTTTTAAGCACCAATAAGCTCCCGACATTTACTCAACTCACTGCTTTTACTTAAACAAATATACTTCCTTATTAATGTGCAGTGTAAACATTGCAAAATGAGATACCGCCTTTCGATTTCAGACTCAATATCACGAGATGCACGTTGCACAAGATGAGATGTTAAAGCAGCGTGAAATGCGTGTTTTGTTGCCTTCACTTATCTAGATCTTGCTGTATACTATGTAATGACAGGTGTATGATGTGCTAAGTTTATTTTCAGCCTTATTCTAAGGGGAATTAACAGTGCGAGTTTAAATGAGTCATTCGACTATCATTTTTTAAAACGGGCAAAAGTCCCCATATTAACTATAACAACATGCAATACTACTTTATATGCTAAAACTACTTACACTTCTACTACATATAAAGCAATTGGATCATCCACAGACCCTTGAAGGTCTAAAGATAATCGGAATGCTCAAGCCTACTGCCATTTGGCAGAGTGCCCAGCATGCTGGCTGCATTGCCACGCTGAATGGCAATGTTTAAGCGTTGAGCCAAATAAACACCAGACTATCATTGTTTTTATTCTTATACTACGGAACGGCAATCACAAAAAAATACCTCATAATCCAGACGTTTCGGTCGAGTTGCATCAATCGTGGTCTCGGATAGATTGTTCCATCCATTCATCAGCCATAAGACGTCCACTGCTGGACATAGGCTTCCCCTATAGATCTCCAATAAGAAGAAGGTATATTGTTAGTGCACTGAAAATGCGAGATAAATAAATACCTAATTATCACGACGTTTCGATCGAGTAGCACATACGATCCTAGTCGGGGTAAAACGGGGTAAGTTTGCCGTTCATTCGAGTATATACAGAGTCCCTTGCAAAACAGTAGAAAACTCAAAGGACTAGATAGCTAACATCATAAACAAGAATGTTTGGTCCACGGTTTAGTTAACAAGTAACACTGTATATAATTATTATTGATTCAATTTTAATCTTTATTGTTCATAGACATAGAGGAGATAACAAAATGATGCACGGGAATATATACACTACATTTCTATAAAGTTACTAGATTTAGTATTTTCTCAAATGTATTAACTGACGAGTACATTATAGTAATTGTTATTATATTTCATTATGTAATAAGAGATTTACTTAATGACAATAAATATTACCTATCTATCTATCTTATGTATCTCATTAGGTAGGTAGATAAGTGAACCTAAAGATTCAGTCTTCAGCAAACTTTTCTATTTTCCATTAGCCTCAGAAAGTTGCAATTACTTTTATAATATAGGTCGAGCCGGCAAATGCGTAGAAATGCCCATAATGCCTCACACTGGGCAAACATCCGCTATTACGCATTTAACATGTTCTTTGGAAAGTTGAAGAGAAGTTTGTAGACCTGCACCTCGCAGGAAGCTCGAGTCAACCTGGACCCTTAGGCACAGCCTTTGTAACTTTAATGCTTTGCGATAGTAAACAAGTAAAATTAAGTTCAGTGGTTTTGTCTCTTCTTTCAAGTCATTGTATGTAAGTATGTTGCTATTGTAACGATGCTATTGCAGATACCTACTATATTGTTTTAATTTTTTTAGATTATTTTAAGTAAGGGTGTTTGAATTTGTATTAAATTATTTTATGTAATTAATTGAATTGTTAGGTATTCATAATTTGGTGAATATGTAAATTTGCACCTATTATAATTATATTATGTTTGTAAAAAGACGATTCTAAGCGCATTTCTAATTAATGTCTAAAGAATAAAGCATATTTTGATTTGGAAGTAGTTACAATGACTTGCAACAATGATAACAGCGTACTGATGAACATAGTAGTGGTCACGATCCTCAGACATAATGCAATTCGAGGAGGAGGATGAACATAGGCCTATCCTTGAGTGGAAGTTGGGGCCATTTTTAGCAGCCTACGTAGCCTAGTTACTTGCTTGGTAGATTCATGATTCATATACGCTATCTATTTTTTCTGCAGTTGTATCACATTTCCTTATGCTGTTTCCCTTCACAGAAAAGTCAGTATGAAAAAATCCCACTAATATTATACACGCGAAAGTTTGTATGTATGGATGTTTGTTCCTCTTTCACGCAAAAAATACTGAACAGATTGAGATGAAACTTTGCAATAGTAATAATGTTTATACATCAGAATAACACATAGGCTATAATTTATAAAGACATCGCGTGAAACGAAGTTCGTCGGGTCAGCTAGTCTGTACATAAATTCTAAAAAACTCGTCGGTCTCGTACCAATAACTACCGCAATTTGAAGCTATGACTTCCCCATAAAAGACGAAATAATTATTTTTTCCAAAAAAATGGCTAAATCGCCTTCCATCGCGAACAAAATTCGAATATTTCGCTCGAATTGTTGACATTATTGTTGATTTTTCAAAAACGGCTCAGCCGATTTCTGAAACTTTAGATGGGACCACCTCGGCAGTATTTCTTTTCGAACTATAAAAGATTTTTTTTCGAATCATTTCATAGTTGGCAAATTATCGATGAACATACACAAAAAATACACACAGATAAACATAGAATCTCCTCCTTTTTGGACGTCGGTTAAAAACAACAGCTGCTCTATACATTTTGTTTACATACAGTCAGTAAATTTTTTGTATAGAACAGATGATTTGTTTTCATGATTTTACAGTTGATCTCATTTTAAAAGTTATTTAAGTTATCAGATAAGTATGGCTCTAGGGATGTAAAAAAATACACGTAGATTTAAAGCTCAGTCTATACAGGATTGGCGTAAAATTTCTACTTCACATGACCTTGATTCACAAATTGAAAGTAGCCGCGACTGCCTCGCAACCGGACCCGACGCACGTGCCGACTCTACCACAGGAAAACCACCTTTACATCCCTCTACATAGAGACTAGTTCTCTATACTAATAAGCTAGGAGTAGGTGGTAGTGTCACCAGTTCCGCAATGGATAATTGAGGGTATTATTGAGTGGTCAGTGAAGAATGTGTGCAACAGGGTTTATTTTAGCATGAAGAGGTACATTAACTTTTATGTGTTCATGTGTTCCTGGTTACCTATTGGTATTTTACTGTAGGGCCTTTGAAGTTACAAAAACAGCTGTTTTGGACATGCTGTCGAATAAGAACATGGAATAGCTGATTTCTTTAGAGGTACCTACATAAGAGGGTCTTCTTACTTAGTTTTATGTCCGAAATCACAGTTTGTTTATGCATATTGCGTACTTGGCGGATGAATAACATAAGTACGTGGGTGCCAATGTGTGGTACTTTCCCAAGCAGGCAAAAGAATCGCACCACTATAAATTAAGTCGTACAGAATTTTAGGTTACAGCTCATAGTTCAGAACTTTATGTATTTTCTGCCATTTCGGACGATGAAAACATCGACAAAGAAACACAGATAGAAACATGTTAAATTTACCACCCCATATCCTATTTTTTCTCTTTCTTATTCTTACTGTTGGATTCGTTCAGTTGGACGGACAAAGTTACAAATATAGAAGTTTTAAACCGTATGGGGAGGAAAAAAGAACTTGTCCGAACGATAAAACAGCGGAAAGTCGCCTACCTCGGTCACGTACTGCGATATGATCGGTACTCCCTCCTGCAGACCATTAATGATGGGCAAAATACCGGGCAAACGCAAGAGTGGTGAGAGGAAGATGTCATGGCTTCGGAACATCCGGGAATGGACAGGCATTAAGACTGTCGAACAACTGTTTAGGCTTGCTCTAAACAAGGGCAACTTAATTTTAATTTTACTTGTATTTGTTTTTATGAATCTGATCTTATTAACGTGAGATGAATGTAAATGTTTGAAAATCGTTTATATCTCAATAAAATAATTTAATTTAATATAAATTAAATTTAGGGAAATTTCAAAAAGCTGACTGTCAACCTTCAGTAATGGAGAGGCACTAGAAGAAGAGAGAAGAAGATTCTTACCACACTTTTTGCATCAAGTGTTAGAAGCATTCTGTCTATATGTTAAAGGTTTGTTTAATTTATACCTATATATTGGTTGTCAAAGTCATCAGTTAAATAGTTCATTACTTAACTTTTGGCACGCACTATAATTAACTTGAGAAACAGTTGGCAGAGAATTTATTCGGAGCTAAGGTCACTCATTCTTCATGGAAAGTAGTTTTGCCTATTAATACCTGTTTAGTCACCAAGGACACTACATAGAGCTAAATACGGTGACAAAAGACGTGCTCTACCGAAAGGTCATCCGAGTTATAAGTGAAATTTGCGAATTTGCCGTGTAGTATTACTAATTTAAGTTTGGTTTTAAGTTTTACGGGTTTTTGGGCATTTTTATGATAAATTGTATCCTCTTCCGCTTTTATTCTATCTGTATGTCTCTTAAGATTGCCCACATCGTATTTAAAGCTTACGCCCAAGGCTATTTTTTTGCAGTCGCGATGCTGTCGCACGTTTGCATCGCTACAGTCGCGATGCAATCGCTAGCTGTGTGCCCTCGAAAACGTAACGTAACGTTTACGTGGGCATCGTTACGTAACCAGGATTCAGCGGCTTATTACCAGTGTTACTACCAGTAGTAAGAACAGTAAATGAATGATCGTTGTTACTACTGCCACGATGCAAACGCGCGACTGTCACGCGTCTGTCGCGATTCAGTACTTTTGACATTTCATTTGTTAACTTAAAGCGTTAGCATCGGTACAGTCGCTATGCTGTAGCGGGCTTGCATCGCGCCTGTAGCGCGTTTGGATCGCGTCTGTCGCGCGTTGCAAATGCGACTAGCGCAAGATAGTAGCGATGCAATCGCGGACGAAACGCGCGTCAAACGTGCTATAAAAAGTCGCCGTGGGCGAGGAGGGCTCTTAAGGTCTAAGTCTGCACGTTACAACGAAACGTATGCATAGGTGAAACAACCTTTGTTATCATAATTTTAGCTGTTGAAAGTTCTCTGCTAGAGATAGGCAACAGATTTATCTGATAAATTAAACTATGAACTGGCCATTAGAGAAAGGTATATGTACTTAGCTAGAATGTTAACTAAATTTTTATTTCTTTCGGTTCCTTTTAACAGCTAAATTATGCCATAAGACTTAAACGATTGGCATTTTTATACGTACATAGACATACCGTTCACTATATATGCTTTCAAAGTTGTTTGATAACAAATCATAAGCTCTATCTTAACGTGGTTGCACTCTATCTTAGTTCAGGTGAATTCACCAATAAGCCGTTAAAACCGTTTTATATTTACAAATTTGACTCAATTCATGAAGATTTCGCCTGTTTTCCGCGACCTTCACACACTCGTAATCTTTATTCGTAAAGATCGCCTGGCCTCTGACTTCTGACACTTGGAACCAGTTTGCAGCCGCCGTCGAATATTATGAACTCTAGCAAAACGGAGTGAAGAAGGGTAGACCGTTGTGCTCCGTTAAGATTTAGCAGAAGTGTTGTTTTAACGTGTTACCAGGCTACTATCCACCAGGTTACTAACTGATAGCTACTCACAGGTCAGTTAGTGGTCAAATGCAAAATTATTCGCTACAAACCAACAAACTATGGAGAGGGCTATGCTCGGAGTTTCGCTGCAAGATCGAATTAGAAATGAGGAGATCCGTAGAAGAACCAAAGTTACCAAGTTACAAGTTAAAATGGCAGTAGGTAGGGCATATAACACGGAGAACTGATGACCGACGGGGTCAAAAAATTCTTGAGTGGAGACCACGTACTGGCAAGCGCAGCGTAGGTCCGATGATTGATGACAAGGTGGACGGATGATCTCATCAAGACCACAGGCTCGCGCTGGATGTGAGCCGCTTCCAACCGGTTTTATTAGAGATCTAAGGGAAAGACCTATGTCCAGCAGTGAACGTTCAATGGCTGAAACAACGACGACGACGAAACCAAAAGTTTATAGTATCAGGTAAAATCAGGCTCGTCTCGTCACTCGATCATAAAAGCTAACCAAATAACGCATATCTGCGGTGGATTTACGAACTACAGTCGCTTCAGACCCACTGTACCCCTACCCATACCACTGGTGGTACTAAGCCCTTATAGCACTTCTCCGCCCCGCTTTCACGGAGTTTAGGTCGAAGCATTGAATGGAATATTTACACCAATCCACGGCGATCTTCTGACCTGAGAAAGTGATATTTATTATGCCAAGGAGGATACAATGTTCCACTCAGGGTTTCGTGTCACTTTCTACTATATCATTGGGCAAGTGTCATGTCATCATCAACTATTCATATCAACAATATATTTTTGTGTAAATTGACAGGCGTCTTCGGCTTTGTTTTGCATTTTTGCCACATCGGTTCTGCTTGAAAAGATGGTGTCTATTTACTTTTCGGTGTCATCAATCAATACCTATTCATAGTGATGATGGGTAATCGAAAACATAGGAGTGGTGGGTGCAGAATCTTTTTAATTATTGTCCGTAATAGCTCATGATGTAAAATTTAGTTACATGTGTTATCATACGTGAAAAAATAATCGGCCAACGCGAGTCGGACTCGCGCAGGAAGGGTTCCGTACCGAGCCGTACCGTGGGAGGCCCATTCCTCTTGCCGTTATTAATAGCGGGCAAAAATACTCCTAAAAATCACGTTTGTTGTATGGGAGCCCCCCTTAAATATTTATTTTATTCTGTTTTTAGTTCAGTATTTGTTGTTATAGCGACAACAGAAATACATCATCTGCGAAAATTGCAGCTGCCTTGCTATCATGGTTCATGAGATACAACCCGGTGACAGACAGACTCTTAGTAATAGGGTCCCGTTTTTACCCTTTGAGTACGGAACCCTAAAAAGATGTTTCTAAAGCGTTGATATAAGAACTTTTTTCCTGCAAACAAGTTAGCTGTTTAATACATCTCTTAATTTATTTATGATTTTCACTTTCTTACTTGTTGTTTAGTGCAAGTCACTATGTATCAACGTTTACTCTTTTCCCGATGTTTAGCGTTTTCATATGAGTTTGTTGTTATTGTTGTTAGGTCAAGAGATGACCTGACCTAACAACACTTCTACTATTTCGATTATTTTCAAAACTGGTCGGATAAAATATATTATAATTGTCACAACACTAAGCATATTACTGAAATAGTGCGCATACTAAGTATACTGTATCATACAAATAAATAAAATGTTATGTGTCATTTTGGAATATTACATCCATCACAATGATATGAAAATATGACGTTTAACATAGCACGTAGTAAGTTGCTTGAAGGTATCTAAGCCAATGCCCGCAATTTTACCCAATAATGTTATATTTGTATTCTACGTAAAGATTTTGTAACGAGCGCACCAATTTCATGAAATTCAGCGACTGAAGTAGGCCACTAATTATATTCACGTCAATTTTGACAGTAACATACAGTTAGCAAATGATAACGTAACTTGGATTGATTTATGTACTGTTATCACAATATTTGAGCACGCATGTTAGAAGTGTATTCAAAATTCATGTCAGTGATATCAGAGTAAATTGATAATCCATTTACAGCAATCTTAGCTTGTTTTGGGACTTAGAACAGTCTGGTCATGAAAAATAACATAGCTCTAGGACACGTAGCGCATGTATATCACAACTCGTCTACTAGACTTTTTGTAGCTGTCCCTGGAGGAATCAAAATAAGAATCCTCAGGATTTCGGTACACTCCTCTTGAGATCGTCTGTGTTTAATCGTTTTTTATAATTTGAAATTGTATCTTCGCCCATCCTGTACTATTATCAGCTTTTAGTGGTAAACATATCCAACCATTAAAATGGTGAATGAGCCATGCTATAACCACCATGTTGGCCTAGTTGGAACTTGGTGGGTGTAAATATGCGTTGTTGCGTGAAATCCCATATACAAGGTTATTTCCAATCAATTAGCATCCTTTTAGGGGCTTATTCTGTACATCAAAACTAACAACTTTTAAAAAATAAATAATAATGTTTATTTTACCAAAAACATATTTACATACAGGTATACCTATTAATTCAAAATTAAAATTTAGTAACAATTTCAAAGTAGTATTGCCAAATACACATCCAAAAAACAAAAAAAAAATCTTTTGTTCTGCGACTTTGTCTTAGCTAAAAAAAAAAAAAAAACAACTGTTTCATACATTTCGTGCCGGTTCATCTACTCACGAAAGAAAAAAAATATGTATTAAAAATTTGTGTATTCATGGGAGTCTTATTCTGCAGTTTTGGCTGGAGAGAAAGAATGAGAATATAAAAAGAATGTTCTGGTTCCTTTTCAAATCCTTAAAACGCGAATCTTTATAGAGCATCAGCGTGTCGTCACCACCCATAGCCAAATTATTATTAGACAATAGAAAGTATCCAACAGCCATCAGATGCCATCACGTCTAGTTTTACCAGTTTAGCAACTGATATGGACGTAGAAAGTGCTAGAATGACATCCGCCGTGGACTTCTATGGACCTCTCGTATTAGCCTTCCGTGTGGCGGGTTGGTTATCTTTCTGTATCATTAGGTAATCATCAAAAGTTAACATTTATTGGAGTTCGCATTTTTTTTCCTGTTAGGTAACTACTACCAGGTAATTGTTTAAAGATATTTTTTATGGGCAAATCTTTTTATGAACTACCTCACAATAAAACTACATAAAAACTTAAGCTTCTACTACGTCTTCTGCTTCTTCTTCTTTGTCGTCGTGTCAAAGGCTCAAAATTTTATTGTAAAGTTATTTTATCGTCAAAACGTTTTAAATGTTTTAACGTTTTTACTATTAAAAAACAATTCGATTATCTATAGACCTTTGAAAGACTATATTTTAATAAACTGTATTTTGGATTTTATTTTGATATATTTTTACACTATTCTTTTTATTGTGGTTTTTATGTGGCGGACCAAAATAAAAACTCTGGTCTCTCGAATCTCCAACATCAGTAAGGCGTGGATTCAAAACTACTGCCGTACTATTGGGTCACTTTGCTGGTCCAATGCAGGTTGGTGGATTCACATACCGCTACCAAATTTCTCTTCCGGATATATGTAGATTTTTCTCACAATATCTTGCTACATCAAAAAAGTAGCAATGTGAAAATATGTGCATAAATTGAAAGCACTTATTCCGTCGGAGTTTGATGTCACGAGTTGATTGATTTATTCGATCTTGTAAGATTATGCGGTAAGTTGAAAATTACAGTCGAGGCGATATTGCTAGCACGAGCCGTAGGCGAGGGCTATAAGGAAGCAGAGGCTGTAATTTTCAAAGCAGCAAGCGTCACTTGGGATGTTCCTTTGCTTAAGTATTGCTGGTGGCAATTGCAGTTGCTACCATGTGGCGATGGTGCCTCAGCCACTAGCTGTAACCGCTGGCCAAATGTGTCTTGATGCCCTTTGCTCCATCCTTTCTCGAATATTCCACTCTCAGCAACCTTGGTCCGCATACCACCAGAGTTGGTCCAAACCTTTGACAAATTACCCAAACACAAGGTTAACAATATTTGGATACAATTGACGTCGTGCTCATCAAATTACTCGTATAGTTTGGTATTTCGCCTCGCCTTAATTGTACACGTGCCTCTACAAATTCATTGAATAGCGATCTCTATAAATTTACAAAAAGAACGAAGTTTTCTCAATATGGCTGTTTTCTAAGTGTTTAATAGACGTAGCCAATGAGCAGAGACTGAAATATGTTGATGAATAAATTAAATATCTAGGAAAGAAAATGAGCTGTTCCACACATTTCGTCAAAGTTTGAACATTTTGGGCGCAACAGCTGACTTTGAAGGTTTCATGATTAATCGTATAGAAAAGTAGCTTAAAACGACAAATATAATGAAATGAAAAAATTTGCATTTTTTTTTAATTACTCCCTCTATCGCTGCAGGCGATAAGACTGCCCATTATTCTATCGGACTGTTGTTTATTATTTTCTTTTTAAGCTTGTTTTGTTTTGTATATTAGGTGTGAAAATTAAGTTATATTGTAATTGTATTGCATAATGGTGCCTTAGAGTACCTAAGTGCGATGTCTAGAGATACACTTCGTATACAAATGAGCGCTACCGTGTCTCGGGTGACGTGTTAAATTGTAGGGCAGGTTTTTAAGGCCTCCCATCCTGACACTGGAGTCACCTACGCGATCTTACTTATCTATATAATCTATACTATGTCGTTTTACGAGTATGAAAGGCAAAATCACAAGGTGCCTGCAAAGCTTGCCAAAAAAGCTTTGCATATAAATACTACTCGTAAATTAAGTACAAGCTATTTAATTAATAGTGCCTGTAAATAGTTCTGCAATCGCATAGCCATTTGGCAATCTTCTAAAAACTTGTTGCGAAACCTTAAGTGGAATGTCCGAAGATTCCAGCAGCCTTAGGGATCGGCTTGAGTGAGTAAGTCGTAAGGGTTGACGCACATTGCTGGTACGAGTATACATTTAATTGAAACTTAGTAAATTTGTAATTTCTACAAAAAAATTAAAATTTGGTTCAGATCTAGTCTAGTTGGGTAATTAATTAATGATGTATAGGTAGAGTTATTTCCAGAATTGTTTTTTTTACGAATTCATTACATTATCATTAATTCTTTTGATTGTCCACTGCAAAGTGTAAAATTTTATTCTTGCAGGCCATTAATCGTAGACGATTTTTTTTGATGGAAAACTGAAAAAATTGTAAATTGAAATATTTAAAATTGAAAATATATTTATTGTATTTATTGGACAAAATTGTTTACAAAATTATCGGATACCATAAAACAAATTACAAACATAAGAGTTCGGACGTAACTGCGGGTTCCAAACTCGCCTAAACATACAATGTGATATTTTTACATTTTTGTTTTAAAAAACTTAGCAAAACAATAACACCTACATGTTTTATACCTATATATTTAGTTTTCAGGTCTCATTCTCAGTCTGTCATATCTTCGTCCGTTGATTTTTCAAAAACAATAAAAACTTTTCATTCCATTGCATTTACAATAATAAATTGTTTACGTAGTGAAATCGGATGAACTGAGCACCAGTGTCGAGCAATTTGCTATAGACTTATATCACAGGCGATTTAGTCTTCTCAATATGCGAATGCCCTTATTTTTACTAGTATATGGTATAAATGTAATTTATGGTCAACTGGGCTAAATGCTACTAGATTCCTAAATCGATTTGAGGTTATTTCTCAATGGATCCAACTACAGTTTTTAGGTAAATAAAATTGTCAACTGCAGAACTGTGAATAAAACAAATAAAATGTCTAATTCACCTGCAAGGCCTTAATAATTATATCAACTTTAAACTTGTTTTGCTTCTTTTTGTATCTACTGACTGAATTATATCAACAGCATCTAGACTGGTAATACGAGTATATATAATTGGTACAGTTCAAAACCCTTCGTAATGAGATCTTAACCACCCATAGTTTGTTTTCTTTAAATCTAGAAACATGGTTTATTCCACAATAAATACAGTAGCTTTACTGTATTTCAATCCACTTGATGTATATCAGTTGAATAACTGGCAAAAGTATGGGACTTCCTCAGACCAACTCTACGAAAAGAACCATGCCACTACAAAAAAAAAATGATAATGATGACTTATTTATATGTGATATAAAACATGACCAAATATTATTTTTATTGAAAATTAGTTATTAATTTTAATGAAATATTAGTTTCATTGATGCAACGCTGATTAAAAATATCAAGAATCTTTATCGACTTACGACCATAAATTAGGTTAACAGCTCAAGTATTGGTAATTCCAGCTATAAACATGTGTAACAACTGATTAGTATTTACTAACGCTAGAGTATCTGTACCTAGGTCAAATATGTAATAGCTAGGGCACTTAATAGCACCTAGATATCTTTTATTGGTCATGAACATAATAAGCTTTTGAAACGAACTAAGGTGTAACTACTTTGTACACCATGACATCTCAATTTAGTATTAAGAATATAAGATATAATAATCAATATAAAGTAAGCTGAATATACGTTTGACGAAAACACGTAATTATAAATAATCCAAAAACAGCACTAATTGTTATCTTATGTACTACATAAAAACCACAGAATAGGCCCTATTACACAGGGCATAAAAACAAACATTTGCAAAATACCACCAATTTTTTACCTCTCTCTCTCTCTCTCTCATACTTGAAACACGCAAAAAGTCGAAATTCGTATTAGTTTTAAATGTGTACATACCTACTAGTTTCCGTAAAAAGAAATTGAGTTTTTAATGACAGCCGGACATGGTATGTATCAAAGTAATTCTTGCATAGCTACGTAATAGAAGCAGTATGGGCTCTACACTTTTGCAGTATCTCAGTTTTTAACCGACTTCCAAAAAGGAGGAGGTTCTATTTCCGTGTGTAAATATCTATTTTTTTAACAGACTTCCAAAATAGAGGAGGTTCTATGTTCGTGTGAATGTATTTTTTTTTGTGTATGTCCATTGATAATTTCGCCAATTATGAATTGTGAGTGATTCCGAAAGGGTATACTCCCGAGGTGGTCCCAGTTAAATTTTACAGAAATCGGCTAAGCCGTTTTTGATAAAACCAACAATAATGTAAGCAATTCGAGCGAAAAATCCAAATTTTGTACACGATGAACATCGAAAATTTCGCCAATTGTGAACCGAATCAAAAAAAATATTTTTTAGTTCGAAAGGGTACACTCCCAAAGTGGTCACCGTTAAATTTTACAGAAATCGGCTGAGCCGTTTTTGATAAATCAACAATGATGTAAACAATTCGAGCGAAATATTCGAGTTTTTTACACGATGGAAGGCGGTTTTGCCATTTTTTTTGCGAAAAATAATTATCTAAGTTAATGGGTAAAGATGGGCCTCAGCGCCCTCAGCCATCAAAGGCCAGTGACAAGCAGTTTACCTATACACACCACAAGATACAATTTGTTTTAACTTGTACGTTTAAAAGCGCTAGTTACAAAGTATACCTTGAATTTACACGTATAGCTTGGGCATCCACAGACACATTCTTTACAATACTGGTTGAACACTGTAGTACCTACTGTAACAAGTCGTATAGTACTATAGTGTTCGACCAGTGTTTTAAAGAATATTACTAGGTATTGACACTGTTGGTTGTTTCCGTAGCCAGAGTCTTTACAAAAAAAAAATTTCCTGCAGTGTGCAAAAGAATCTTATTTATAGATCTTTTTAATTTTATAGTGCTTTTTCATACTAGGTTTATCTCACATAGAGAGGTTTATTTCAATTTTTTAAGTGTTTCTCACTAAAATAACTCACTAAGAATTTAATTTATACGTATTTGTAATATGAATTCTATAACGACTACAACTTTCGGATGCAGTTTGTCGTAAAGTCGGAAATTTGAGAAAGTGAGCATAAACCCTTACTGCAACTACAGGTCGCATACTGGCCACATTTCCAGTGCTTACATGGAGTACTAGGAACTGCACTAGCGCTAGATATTGCAATTCCTAGGGCAATGGATTGTAGGTTTGTGGGTAGCGTTTTTCTGCAGTCCACAGGTGCATTCAGGTGTCGCAAACGACACTAAACTTTTTTACTGGAAGCGGATTTTTTTGATACTTTAAAATTAAATTTTCTTTTGTAATTTCAGGGTAGATCCAATTTTAAAAGTTGGTCACAATGACGAGTACATATTTTAGAATATGTCTGTCACTTAAATATCTTTATATATAAACATTTCGTGTTGTTGTTGTTGTTTGTACGCGATGAACTCCTCTCATACTGAACCAATTTTAACCAAATTTTGTACACTGTGTGCTGTTTGATCCAACTTTTATACATGAATTTATAATCGCATTTTTTTCTGGTGATTTTTTTAGTATTATTATGCCAAAACAACGTTTGGCGGGTCAGCTAGTATCGTATAAAGGTTTTTTTTAAGGAACCAGGGAGGGATCTCTTAATCAAAAGCTAGTTTTATTTTAGTATAATGCTGTGCAAAATCTTTGCTTCGTGGAACGGAATTTTGAAAAAAACATTATTTCATCTTTTAATAACTTTCTTAGTTAGAGATAACTTAATAGTTTTTAAACAACTTCAGTTCGACAAAAGCTTCATGAATCACCTGGTTTAAGCTATCTCCATTTTCACGGAGTTCAGAAAATAAGATTTTCTTTTCATGAGCGTATATACATATTTGACAAAGTTGAATGTTTAACTTTATAGATAGAGACCACAGTTAAAAATAAGTATGTTTATGAATATTCGTAAAAAAGATAAACTTTACAGATAAAGACGACAGTTAAACACGAGTTTTTAGCTGTTAACTCTACAAGTGCCTGGTCGTTACTGTTTGAACTCATTAGGTATTTGGATTACCCACATTTATGTGATTTGTCATCAAGGTCGCATGCAAACGAGCATCGGAGGTGTACAGTTCTACACTTAGCTTCAATTTATGTCTTCACTTAATGCTGTTTACGTTTGTAATATTTTCTTTTTGTAAGACTACTAGCTTTTGCTCGCGGATTCGCGATCCTCGGAACTTCTCTTTAATCTTTGCACCATTCCGTTGGAACCGTTTGTTTTCCGGGATAAAATGTAGCCTATACCTCTCTTCCATGCCAAATACAGTTTATCCGTTGCTTTGTTAATGTGTGAAAGAGTAATAAACCAACAAATTAATTTCGGATTTTTAATATTAGTAGAAAGGAATAAGGATTTGCGCCCTAAGGTTATAGTTTTAACCTCTATCGTCATAATTTTAGCCGAACAACGTCTACTGCTGGACATAGATCTTGCCAATAGAATTCCATAACAGTGTTAAAGCGACTTGCATCCAAAAATTCTTTATTATGTCTGATATTGCTGCTATTCAGCAACTTTGATTCCCTTGTTAATTCGAATGAAAGCAAAAGTGAGTCATTAATTGTTTCGGGGTTGGTCTCAAAATAATGGTAGGTCATGATGATGAGTAGGTACAGTTGTATCCTAAAACATGCCCATAGATTTGAGTTGCAGCCTGGATAAAATGGTATACTTTTATCAGTCGTATTGCTGAAGATATTGAAGATGATATTCCAAGCAGTTCTTCTAGTACGGTTTTCAATTATGTATATTCATCGTGTAAATGTTAATTAACCTGTTTTTCTTTCCAGGTAAGTCACTAAAATTGTACTGAAACCGGACTTCGCGGTGTCAACTCGCGATCTAACTACAAACCATAGTAAGTCAAAGTCAAGGTCAACTACTTTTTATGACTTGCATTTTCTCACTTTACTAGACATTTTAATAGTCTACTTCAGAGTATATGTTTATCCACGATGTGTTATTGAGCCACATTATACACCACTCGGGCCCAGTCTGGGATTCGCATACCTACGTCATCAAACTTATACGAACGTGTATGCAGGTCGCCTCACGATCTTTTCCTCCACCGAAAAGTGTAAAAAGTGCATAAGTTCCAAATAATATGTTACTTATTGGCACCGGACCGGGATTTGTAGCTACGGTCTGGCGATTGTAAGGCGAATGCTACTGCAACTAGACCACTACTTTATCTTAAATTACTTTACCTACATTTCATTAAACTTAGTTTCGTTAATACAAAATATTGTACGGGTAACGGTAGTCTGGTTGTAAAAACCATATACTACTTCACTATGGTTGCCCGAGTAGTGATGGGGTTGCAATCGTCTAGTGGTCCATCGATAGAAATGTCAATCAAAATCATCATGAGCTTAATTTGCTCAAACACATCATAAGTGAAGCTTGATCGGAAAATGACACGTGTATAGGTACCTATTTTAAATGCCACATTTAATATTAAATAAATTATATATTTTATCAGTAATCTGATACTATGTTGCAAAGAACGGCATACGGAAATCGTACTTACAAAAGTTAACAAAAATGAATAAATACCTAATAGGAAGTTTTTGTCACGCCACGATTTAGTGTTTATTGTTCACGGCTAATTAAATAAATCAACCACAAAAGAATTATAATAATACGATTAATAACAACACGATTCAATTTTGACGAAGTAAGTTAAAAATAGAATCCTATTTGTCACTCGGTTAAAATAAATTTTACTATCTGTCAATGTCATTCGATAATCCTTGAAACATTCGTGACCGATATCACTTTCCATCTCACTTGAATAGAGTGTGACAAAAAATTATAAAAGCTTTTTGTTGTACTTAAATGGTATCGGTGTCAACGTATCGATGAATATAAATGTTTTAGCATTGTTATAAAAATGTTTGTATTTTTTCAGTACTAGTGAGTTGCTTAAATATTTTTAGTAGGTACATTAAGTTGGTTGAAAAGATCAAAACTATGAAATGAAAAAATATATATTTATATATTCCTTTTGCTGTTTGTTATTTCATCCATTGAAATATAGATACTCTTTTATTAACAATTCAATTTTGAATTAATAATTATTATTTATCATTTTTGGTTAGATTTTATAGGTGTCATTTTTTATTTTATGTACTTATGAGCCAGTATATGTATAATTGTGTGACTTTTCGCATTTGGAAAAAAATATATCGATATCGACAATTTACCTCAATTAGCTTGTTAACATCCCTAAACTAAAGAACAATGGGATATCGTACGCACTGTAGTGTGTCGCCCGCGCTTCCAAAGCTGATATATTAGTGTGGCCATCATTTTTAAAATATTTTACAATTTGTAAACACTGTACTCGCAAATGAAGAATGAGAAGCCGTGGTGGTCTAGTGGTACTGACACCCGCCTTACAATCGTGAGGTCGTGGGTTCAAATCCCGGTCCCGTACCAATGAGTTCTTTAGAATTTATGTACGGAATTCTACATCACTGGCTTTTCGGTGAAGGAAAACATCGTGCGTGAGGCAACCTGCATACGTCCGTAGAATAAATTCGATGGCGTATGTGAATCCACCAACCCGCACTGGGCCAGCGTGGTGGATATGGCCCAATCATCCTTCATGGGTAGGCCTACGTCCTGCAGTGGACTATTAAAAAGGCTGGTACAGTACAGTACCCGCAAATAGTTGCGAGAAGAAAATAAATTATTTCTTATGTATATAGCATTTTTTTGTATTTTTTAGCTTAGTGACATAGAGTTTTTCTTATAACACAACATAGTATTAATAACTACAAGTAATTAGCACATCAAAGTTAAAATACATTTATTGAACGTGAAAACGACACAACTTGATTGTTAACTTGACATTTATGAAGATTGTTGTTGATATTCTTGACTCAGTTGGTATTTAAGCGACTCTTGAGGAAAACAGATTAAATATAGTTTTTTTTTTTGTTTTTACGTATCTTTTAGTTATTGTTTACTATGTGTTTACACTGCATAAATATTCTCCTTGTTTTTGCGAAACATTTTTTCTCTTAATAGGAATAGGGTGTAAAATAATTAGTAGAGCTTAGCATGGTATGATATTTTTTTCACCCAAAAACCTTAGTATGTTTAAATTGATTTCTGTTTTAACTCACTTCAATAAATAAAGAGATTCTTAAATAGGCGTTTTTTTTATGTGTTACAACAAAATCATTTTATAACTAAACCAATTTTTGATAACGTATTTGTATTTGAAAACTAATGCTTTTCAAGTGCCTCTGTTTAAGTTTGATCAAGATTTGAGCAAGTATTTTTTGAGTTATTCTTAATATTACGCATTTAATTGACTCCCAAGGAGTCGGTTATTAAGTTCTTGTTACCATTCGGTGGTAGAGGCCCTATGTTCAGCAGCGGACTATTAAAAAGCTGGTACATTATAGTATTACTTCTCAATAGGTCGTAAAATAAAGTCTTAGAATATCAATTAATTACTTAAGGTTAATTGTTATGTAAAAATAGGGACAAATACGTGTTGTACTTGTACATGGTCACCCTACCATCCCAACAGAAGCTCAATGTGTTTCTGTGTCGGTCTCATGACCTACAGACGCAAAAAACTAAGTCAAGTGAATAAACATTAAGATTTGTTATGTATTGAGTTGTTTAAGCACTAATCAGCTGATTAGTGAACGTGGTTTTAACCGGTTGATTGATTAAAAAGCGTTTAGTGTGTTGAGTAGGTAAGTATGTAGTTAATTATAGAGTTAAAAGGGTCTTACTGTACTGTACGTGCCTTTAATGATCCTCTGCCGAACATATACCTACCCGCGAAGGTTGATTGGGCTACATCCATCACGCTGGCACAGTGCGGGTCGATGACGCCATCGAATTGCTTCTACGGACGTTTTTAGGTTTTCTCGCAATGTTTCCCTTTACCGAAAAGCCTGTGGTGTGGAATTTCGTGTGTAAGTTCCAAATAACTCATTGATATGGGATCAGAATTTGAACTTACAACCTCATGATTGTAAGACGGCTGTTACTACCACTAGACTACCATGGCTAGCGTGGTGAATATGGCCCAATCTTCTTTAGTGAGTAGGCCTATGTTTTACAGTGAAATACTGAAAAGCCTGTGCCGAGTATCTCAATTAGAGCGCCCTAAGAGGATCGTGAACCGACCATTGTTTTCGCGTTTTCTGTAGATCGAGAGAATTATTTCGGTACAATTTTGATAAAATTTACGTTCTGCAAGAAAACTTTTTTCACCTCTATATCCTGGCGATTGAGGTGCTCATTACATGAAAAAAATACACTCAAATCGGATAATATTTAAAGGTAGGTAGATAACAGCTTATTGTTTTTGTATGGTTAAGTTGCCACGGTTTTTGTATGGTTAAGTTGCTCACGATTGCTTTAATATCTTTATATTATTATTACACAGGGAAAATGCAAGAAAACTGCTGGGCGTGAATGAAATACGATACTTATTCAAAGCAGGTTTAGCTCTACATTTTAATATGCGAGACATTTGCTCAAGATATGAAATAAGTTATTTAAGTATCGCAAAGTTGCATAAATTTACTCTTACATAATCAAAAGACAGGTTGGAGATATAATGATAGAGTTCTGTACTTACTGTAGAGGTAATACATAATATATGTACAGGGCTATTTTTTTTTCCAACTGAGCGCTACCGTGGCTCGGATGACACGTTAAATTGTAGGCCCCGGTTGCTTTAACCGTTTAGCCATGTCAGAGGCCTTCAGGCGGCCTAAAAACTCTGACACCAGGGCTAGCCACCCGGCCTATACGAACTTACTTACTTACTTAGGGCTATTTCGTAAAGATGTATTCAGCTGAAAGGGGGGAATTCACGCCATTAACAACTTCAACCATTGTTCCCTGATCTGTGGAGGTAGCCTGGAATTCGAGAAAACATAACATAACCAGCTGTTTCATACAAAATCCCATCATGGAATCGGCAAGACATATGAATTCCTTCATCTCCTATTCACAACAGAACAAGCCGGAAGTCGCATAAATACCATTTCTGCATAGTCGACGTACCACCTGCTCGTAATAAGCGATTCGCTTCTTCTTTTATAATGCGGACCGCCACGGATTGGAATGCCCTGCCTCCGTCATTGTTTCCTGACAATTACAATTTGGATATCTTCAAGTCAAGAGTGAATAGGTATCTTCTAGGTCTACATACTCCAACTTCCACTACAACTTCGGTTGACATCAGGCGAGTTGGTGGCCAAATGTAGCCCTATTCTGTGTAAAAAAACAGTTTTTTTCTCGCATTCCCTATTGTCCCTATAGTAAAAGTGATTTTCGGCTTATGTCGATTCCAAGTTGCAATTTTGTAATAAGGACAGCTGATTTTTTTGTAAGTTCTGGTTGGGTTTCAACGTTTTAATAATGATCTGTATTACTCCTTTTTGGCTTAGTACAGCCTTCCTGAATAACCCTGTAAACATACCTCATAGCTGACAAATTCTGACACAAATATAAATATAAATAAATAAATATAAGTTCTGGCTAAGTTATTTAACGTTTGATCTATTCTGATTTATTTAAATAATAATCATTGTAATACATAGCTAAAGATAGGTAAATATTTGTTGGTTATACTTTATGCTTATGTTATACTGTTATATTTAGCTGTAATTACACCAAAAAAAACATTGAATAGATTAGAATGGATTCTGTATTACATCTACATAATAATAACTGGCATGAATGGAATGACTTTACAGAAAGCTAAGAATTAATCATGCCTTAATTATTAAAGTTATGGTTAATAAAAGCATAATAAAGCTTGTTTCTTAAATCTATTCACAAATAAACATTGTGTTGCGAAACGTTGATAAAATAAGTCAAAATATTACAAAACCATGCGGTACTTGAAACTACTATTACCTCAGATTTACAAAGTTATTAGATCATTTTTAGGGTCTAAAGATAATCCAAAAGCTCAAGCCACAGGCTCAAGCCCACTGTCTGACTGCATGTCCAGTATGTTGGCTACATTACCACGAAAGTAAATGCGGTATCAATAAAGAAATAAATATTTTTCAAGGCTTTAAATTTGCCTTAAATCTGTACATAAAAATTGTCACCAGGTGGTCAACTAAATCAATTAATTTTACAGACGTATTCTAAAATAATTCATTGGTTTTTGCTTGTATTTTTTATAAACACACGTATAAGTGATCAAGGGAGTTAGACATTTAGAAGTAATTGATTTATTAAATGTTACTTATTAACAAAAACACTACACTCGCATGCTAAGTGCGATTAAAAAAATAGCAAATTTAGAATCCACTCCAAAATTCATGTTTGCTCTGATCTCGGCAACGGCTTAAACGATTTTAATGGAATTTGGCAATTAAACAGAACTTTTATTAATACTTTTGTCTGTATAAGCCCTTTTTGTTCGAAACGTGAATTTCTTTTTTTTTTAATCTTGTGTCGTTTACTACTCTTTCTGTGTTATTTATAAACAAAATACCGCACTTGGATTCTAAGTATGATTCAAAATATATTAAAGTTCAAACCCTAAAATCTTAAAAGGATTTCTACAGTTAGTTGTAATCCAAATTTGGGGTTCCGTGGGCGTGACACAAGGACGGACAGTTATTCGGACCACATACCGTTTTAGTTTTGTTATGCCGCTCATAATGGCAGTTTCGATATTTGGGCCATTGAATATGTTAATATTAGTATCGACGGTTCTAGTGTACCTTTACAAATTAGTAAAACTGATCAATTTACAGACCATTTATTTAGTTCCATAGTTTATTTTGCAATATTTTAGTTTCGTGTCACATAGTTAATTTCAAAAAAGTTATTCTCTCATTTGTCAATAAATTTTAAGAATACAAAAACGTTAATTTCTTATGAATTCATAGGTACACTAACATTCATGGGCGTATTTACATAACATTTTACGCACCAAAGATATACACGTACAAATTTATATTAACTATTTTATATTCATTACGTGAAGCGAAAAGAACAAAATATGCAAATTTTATTCATTTGACAAGACCTTCGTCAATTTGATAGACCATGAAACATTTATTACACTACGCAATTAAAATAGATCAAATTTGAGATAATAAATTGCATAAATTCTAATTGTCCACTCCAATTAACATTTTCATAAATTTAATCCATCCATCTACAGCTAAATCTATTGAAGTAGGTTGACAGGTAGATAGCATAATAAATGTAATTATCTACAGAACCAGTCCACATTTACCGGCTTCCAACCTTGAACCTCTTTTAAAATTGCAACATTGAATTGTGCCTCAACTGATTGTACGTGAAATAATGTAAGTAGGTAATTATTGTAATAACAAGTTGCTATGCGCCGAACGATATCGTTTTTGTCCCTGTCATACTTATGTGTTTTTCAATGAGAGTGACATAATTTAGAAATATCAACTTCTAGGATCTGTAATGTGCATCTTTAATAATAGAATAATAAATCTACATCCTTTTTAACACTTTTTTATTAGGTCAACGTGTAACCTACATCTCAGGTAACTAATTCAACCATCTTCCAAGGGTCGTAGCGTAATGAAAATTGGCAGCTGTATGTACTGATGACAATACAATAATATGGTACTGTCAAACTGATCTGATGATGGAGCCGGAAGATATGAACTGGAACTTCATGATGGAAAATCGTATCATATTGTAACGTTTCATCTAAACTACGGTAGCGTCCAGTTGGAAATGCCACCCGCGGTTGCCCATCCAAAGACCGATTCTTATTGAGAAATCACTTGATAACACCGAAAGCATAACCTCAACCTTATTTTTTCCTCAATTGCTAAGTATTTGCAAACAAACAATTTATTCACAAATTGTATTATATTACGGCGTTACTGCAATCTGTTATGTTGTTACATTTATCGCCTTGCATCATTGTTAGATCATTTTCTATTGTTTCGCTCTTAATGTAGTTGTTTCTTGCTCCTAAAAGATCATTTAGATTATTTATCTGCCGATGTAGGAAATATTTAGAATTTTTTTAGAATGTGCCCTTTTTAGACTTTGATGTGTTTTAAAATGATTTGAGAAGATTCGTAACGAGGAATTCTTTTGTTGAATTCCAATATGAGTAAAATAGCTTAATTTACTTAGCATCGCTTCGCTAAGCACGTGAGCTTTTATGAAGCAATTCTATTGGTTCTTACGAGTACAAACACATCCCTCGCTACGAATCATCACACATCTGAAGTGAAAACTAAGTCTCAGAATCAAGAAGTACCTTCATAGACTACCATTACATTAAGCAATGAACTGAATCGTTTACAGACTATTGAAGTACAATCCGAAACTCAGAATAAGGATACTTTAGTCCTTATTCTGAGATCTGAAAGCTCAAGTCTACTATCAGCTAACAGCGTGTCCAGCAAGTTGATAATGTTTTTAAAAAAGATTCAAAAGTTTCTTCTTTCCTTAAAAGGTTTATTTTTTTAAATTATGAGGTATTAATATTATATCTGATATTTGCATTATGTTACATAAATTGTGAATAATTTTCTCTACAAAACTGCTATAAATGAATATTTAGTTTGAGCTGGGTACTGTAGAGAAACTAACCTTTTTGTTAGCTTCTCTACATTCAGACTCTTTTAACGATAACACTGCCAACTAACAATTCTAATTGTGAAATTATTCAAATTTTTGAAATGTTTATCGCTGACAGGATCAGCGATCCTTGTTTTGTAAAATTGGGCAGTCTGGAGAAGGAAGTCATGAAAGAGACACGAAAGATCGTGCATGTCTTGTGGTATTTTTAAGAAAGTATACATGTTAACGTGTGATCTTTGAACGTGGTGACGGGTCCTGCAGAGAAGACAGCATGAGCGTCTGGTAACTCTTCTACGCGAGGCTTCGGTCTCTTTGACTTTGTTTCAGGAGGACCTCAACTTTTGGGGCCACTGACCTTGCCACTTACCTTGGAGTGCCGAGCGAGTGCTACAGGCGTTTCCACCTCAAGCGCCAGAACAACACCATGGGCGTCTTCACGCTAGCGCCCAGCTAGCGCACATGCGCCTCCACCTCAAGCGCCACAACACCACGGGCGTATACACGCTAATGCACAGCTGGCGCTACAGGCGCTTCCATCTCCAGCACCCTGCTGGCGCTACGTCTATCAGCTTGTCTTTGCTCCAACCTCGGCCAGCCTCCAGTGTGTTTTCTTTGTGTGCTACCCCTCCCCTGTTAGGCTAACATTCCACGGACTCTTTACAAAATTCTCTCTCTATTCGCTTCAAGAAAAACGTATAGACTATAAGTGCAGTGTGTGTCTGGTGTAAATAAATGTGTAAATACTAAGGTTAGTTTTCTGTTTTAATCTCCTCTCTCCGAACCGTTAGGAATCCTATCCACTAGGTAGGACTCTTCGGTTAGGTTCTCTGAAGTCTCTTAACCTGTGGTGCTGCAACCGGCTCCCCCGCTTGCAACATTACGGGTTCCTCTCCAATTCTCTTTTAACTTGTGGTGCTACAAACGGCTTCCCCGTTTGTAACATTACAGTTTGGCCCCACGTTTGTATCAGAGGTAATAAATATGACACCACCTCGAGTATCATTCATTGCACGTTTGTTTAGATAGACATTTCGTAGAGATAGCATGGTATCTACCATTATAAAAACTTCACCAATCCTGGAATTGCGAATAAAAATCTTCCATACATTTTGTAGAAAGCCAACGAATAATTTTATTTGGAACAGCCGATTTTGTTTACGCTATTTAGGGGTTAGTCTCGTAGTAAAATATGCTTATAGTCCTTATCTTGATCCTTTTCATATCCTGAAAAAGACAAGTGATAGAAAGCGTTTATCTGTTCAATTAATAAAATCTTTTACCAAAAGTTGTTTAACCATTTTTTATTACAATTTGTACTCAAAGATTATTCAAAATCGTCACGACTAGTTCTACACTACTCTACAGGTGGTACTCGTATCTACATAAAAACTGCGTAATCTCACGCCCTGTTTGCTCCAAGTAATAGTTTTAACCTAAGCACAGATTTTTGAGGTCATTAACCTAAGAAATTATGCCTAATTCTTGATGTTTAGTCGTAAAGTTATGAAAATGAGGCAGTTGGTGTTGATAATACAGTGGTTGGTTTTTTAAATGTGTTGTTACATTATCTTGTAAACTTGGTAATAAGATTTTGTTGTTATTTTTATGAAGTAAGCTGTGGTAGCCTAATAGAAGAACGCTTATGTTAGAATCGCGGTATCTTAAGATATCTTTTTTTGGGAATTTATGTATTATTTTTATCGGAAAGCCACTACTTTCCCATAAAGGCTTCGAGCAAATATCCATATAATCATTATCGTGCAAAAAAGTGTCCGAGCCAAAACTCTGCTTAAGCTACGTAGGGGACAGGCTTTTTAGTTAGTCGTGATTGCGAGCCAACTACAACGCCAAATGCCTAAGTGTTCGGTTACAAGCACTATTTAGGTGACATAACGTCGAGATTCGAATTATTTAATGTAAATATTTAAGTCGGTATGTATGACGGCACTCGGACATTTTTACTACTTTTACTTATGGACTGTGGCTCTGTAGATATTTGCTCGAAGGATACAGGAAAATATCTTCAGAATGTTTTCACATTAGTTCCATACAATTGGAGAAGAAATTCGATAGCGTTTGTTAATCCACCATTCTACTCTGGGCCAGTATGGTGGATAAAGCCAGTCAAAATTCAAAGGAAAGTTTTACGTATGATAGAAAAACTACGTCGTTCAATAAAAACATTCTGTAAAATATGTTGATAAATTAAGATGGAACATGTATTTTAAGCCATTACAATAACTATTTGTACAAAAATATTAAGCAAACTAAATAAATTATCTGAAACGATGTAATTATTTACATAACTATAGCTTGATTTGTTTTAATGGTTCATCAACATACTAAACACAGTTTTTTTTGTTTTAACTAGGTATGTTTTATAGTAAGTTTTTGCGTTTAAAAGGCTATAAAAATAACGTATCGATACGATATGGCGCCACAAAGCTCTCAAGATGAGACATCTTGTCTTGGTCTAAGAGGGGAATTAATTTCTCACGAAATATTCTGCTCTGCTTATAATCATAACTCTGGGTTACAACAATATGTAATTATTTACATTTATACCTATAGCGTAATTTATTCAGAGCATAATAATGTTATAATATATCACAGAGCACATCATAATACTCATATTCGCTTAGTCAACACTGCATTTTAAATTTTATTTATGTAAACATGTTGTTTGCGGTGTATGAGTCTTTGCTACGTAAATCAGTTGTCTCGAGTGTCAGGTAAAAAGACGTCTCTCTAGATCTTTATTATCTCATCCTTGGATGAGTAAAAAAGAGGGACGTGACCTAACTTATAAAAACCTGACAAAGACTTATGGACCCAACCCAGAACATCTCAGAAGAATGACGTAAGGATTTATTTAGGCTTTGAGTTTAAATAAAAGATCAAAAGGTTTTTTTTTGCCATGTTGATGATGCGAGATGGAAATAGTCAAATTATTTTAGAAGGTTATTTGTTTAATTGATAGAGTTTTGATTCCAATGAAACGAAGGCTAGTAAAAAGGTAAAAAAGAAAAGGTGAGACCGAGTTACAAGAAATTCACAAAATGAATTCTCGTCTTATAAACTATACCTGATTCATAAAGAAATTACAAAATTTAAACTAGAAATCATACATAGAAATCATAAATAGAAATCATTAGATAGAGATAGAAGATTATCTATCACAAAAAAGCTTGCTTCGTTATACAATTGACATGGTTTTTTCTGCTATTTTGGAGCATAGTCCTTGAGAAAGGTTATGTAGGACTCTAATATAGCTTTTTATATCTCTATGTTGAAATGACTAAATATTATCCTAAACGTGTAAACAAAACGAATTAAAAACCGGAATTTCATCGTTTTTTTGCTTGACACGTTTCATTCACGTGTACTCAAATAATATTTGGCGGCTTGGATATTTAGAACGTTCATTTAGGTATAAATAATTCATTAAAAATTGACTTACTTCATTGCAATCAGTCAGCGAATAATAAATCAACACTAGCGTGTATAAAGAAACACTAAACATCACGAAACTATGTGGGTATATCGAGTTCCGTAGATTTAGTCTAAAAATAGACACGAGTTGCTTGCCTGTGATACGTAGTATTATTATATATTCTTTGCCTGTGAATATAAAGCCTTTAAGCAAAATTTATTATTATTTACGTTAAATTGTAGGTCCCGGTTGTTTTAACCGTTTAGCCAAGTCAGAGGCCATCAGGCGGCCGACATATAAAAAAGCTGACACCAGGGCTAGCCACCCGGCCTATACGAACTTACTTACTTAAAAATTGTCATAAGTACAGCTATGATATCGTAATAATAATATCTATCCTTGGCAGTCGAGTAAAAAGGTATATTTTTAAGTTCTCTTTGCTTTTTTACTAAAATGAAACTTTCTGCGCTTGATGGATCACTCAATTTATGAGCGCCAATCCATTTTTATTTTAATTTATCTACTATCACCAATTTTTAGCAATAAAAGATAGAAAAAATTTAGAAGAATAGCTCAAATTATAGTATAAGCTAGTTTATAAACAAATAGACGCACATAGGTAGGCGTTTACCGATTGCCAAACGCACAAATCACGTTTCAAAACTACCAAATACGTTGACAAAGAAATTCCAGCGGTTTTTACGTAAAGTCACTTCGTGACTGTCCGTCATTTTTTCGGCAGTTGGGCAACAATGAAAATGATCTTTTACTGGTCATTTCATCATTTCCGGTCGAGCGCTTTGTTGGCAACACTTGGTCTTCTGCTATTGCCTCACTCGTGAGTTGTGTTATGCTGATTTAGGTACTTGGGATTTAGTAGTGTTTAGAATTTTCTGAAAACTGTGTGACCTTTTTGAGAGGAACTGATTGAACTGAAAACATACTCTTATTCTGTTTGGAACCCATTGGTCTTGCACAAAAGTCCTACAAACGGTGTTTAGAGCATTCCCCTCTAGCGTCTACCCGAGACAGCCCAGCGTAAGAAAAGATATCTCCGAAAACTTTGAAGAACTTTTAAACGTCCCGGTTCCCTCAGGATTTTTATAGTGATAACTATATGTATAACGCCTTCAAATGCAGAATTTTACAAAATTTCCTTTGAAATTCGAACTTTCTAATTATAAAACTACAACGAGTTGAGTCAGCTTACTTCACTACATAAGTAGTATAAAACAAAGACACTTCCCGCTCTGTCTGTCCCTATGTATGCTTATATCTTTAACTAGCGACCCACCGCGACTTCGCTCAGGTTTTTTATACATTTAAACCTTCCTCTTTTTAGTTCGGCCGTTCAGAGAATGCGTTCCTGACACGTTATCTTGAAAAAATGTTTTCGGCCGATATCTCGGAAACGATATACTTAAGGGCAAAAAACATTACAATCGATTATTGTAGAAAAATAAAATTTCGCATCTTATATTTCCCAGTAAACTTTTTTGTAAAACTTACCGTTTACGATTTGTGGACCATTTAATGTTTTAAGGTCCATTTAATGAGATTTCATTAAACGGGTCATAAATCTTAAACGGTAAGTTTTTAGAGATATCGGCCAAAAACATTTTTTCAAGATGACGTGTCAGGAACGCATTCTCTGAACGGCCAAACTATAATCATTCTATCTATTGAAAAAAACCGCATCAAAATCCATTACGTAGTTTTAAAGATATAAGCATCCATAGGGACAGACAGAGCGGGAAGCGACTTGTTTTATACTATGTAGTGATAGTGAAACAACGCAACGCATTTTGATACGGTTTTTTTTATTAGATAGAGTGATTCAAGAGGAAAGTTTAAATGCACAATACACTTGTGCGAAGCCGGGGCGGGTCGCTAGTTTAAAATATATTTAGTATTTACACCCACGCACCATGACGGATAATCAAAATTAGTAACGCAGGATCATGCTGGATGCAAACCGTTTCCAACAGGTCTTATTGAAGATTTATAAGAGACGTCTATATTCAACATTGGATGTCTTATGACTGAAAAGACGACGACATACCTATACATAACCTTTTCTATGTACATTGCAGTGATATTTCCGATACACTCGAAGGAGTGGACTGTTGCCTTAGAATAAAATATGTGTTTGCACAATAGGTGAAGGTGTGTGAATGACCCGTCGGTACTAGTATTTATTCTGTGTCAGTGTTACCTTGTCTTGAAGCTTAGGTTCTAGTGAAAGTTGCAAAATAACATGATGAAATTCAATCATGTGATTTAATATTATAATTGGTAGAGTATTTCGAAGCTGAAAAACTAGAAAAACTAGTTATTTTTCGATTGAACATCTAATCAATTAGCTTCTAAATTTGAAGGAATTTTCAAAAGCATTGCATGACATACAAGAGTGGGAAACGTGTAAACTTATAAATTGGTACTTTATTTAGCTGTTTCGATCTAAAGATAATAAAATTTAATTAGCTTTCATGCAGGTAGTTAGATGATATAGAGGTATATAAAGTACAAGATAGATTTGAATCAAAGTTTTGTAATACCAAAGACTCTACAAGCAGCACTACTATATTTATATAGCAGAGTAAATATTAATTTACTGTCTTTCAGATATTTTAACTGGTTTGGTATATCACTCTTTCAACTTGCTTATGTATAAGAATTGTATACTCGATAGCTATCAATTTTATTGATTAGCTTTTTTATTTCATTATTATTCACTCACTAATTTATATAGAGCTAGGCTATAAATACTGTCATATTTATGGCATTCAAGAGTATTTCAGAATTAAGAGATTCAAGGTTTGCTTTCTTTTTATGAATCAGAGAATTAAACTTAATTGAATAAAATAAGCCTTCATTTCTTGGCACGAAAATTATTGGCATACTCGTCATAGGCAGAAATATTGCTAGATGAGATTTGACTCCGAGATTCGAAATGCCAATGACGCTCACCAAATTCAATGGGTAACTTACCATAACATACCGTAACGAATTCAATAGATACCTGCCTACCTGCACAGTGAACAGTGTACAGTGAAAGTGTAGTGTACACTCAGCCCTGCAGGTGGGAAAGTGTACATCGACAGGTTTTCATTGTTGAATCTACCTACGAGTACGTTTGGCATTGACACCTATGACTCTCACTTGCTTGGGGGCTTTTGCGTCTTTCGCAACCGTTCCTAGGTATATTACAGTTATGGATTTTTTTTTAAATTATTATGATTTATTTTAGTTTTATTTTATCTTTAGTGTAAAGTTAGTCAAGTGCTAAAGTGATAATCATAGCGTTAGGTTTTATCTATCACTGGTTCGTAGCTATGGTTATGGTTTTTTATAAGCTTTTATCTTAGTTATACCTGTCCTTAGCTAGTGTCTCAACATCATCATCATAACAGCCGGAAGGTATCCATCGCTGGATACAGGTCACGACCGCTTAAAAGATATTTGTATCCGGTTAATCTCCTGGGGCATTATTTTTGACTTCCGTAGGGTTTGGTCGTATGTGAAACTTTTATGGAAATGGCTATGACGTATACAGGAACTTTACGGATTCTCCATACAATCTGTCAAAGTTCTGTACACGTCTAAGCCAAAAATGATGTCCCTGGCGTATTTGGGGGTGTGTGTATGTTTTTCATAGCATATACACACATAGCGTATACACAGTAAGCCTAAAGTGGGGGATCCGCTATGAGTGTGATCCGTATTCCCTACAATCTTGATCATGCATTTGTTCTTGTCAAATAAAAATTATTCTAAGTAATTATTCTTGTACCTATGATCGTTAATGTGAATAAATAATTCATGAAAAATAACTTAACAAAACAAACAGTCGGTTTTACGCTCGACGATGCGCGAGAGAGGTGCCAACGGCCTATATTGCGCGTGTGCACTGCGCAAAGGTGATTAGCGGATGCCTAGTATGAGTTTTGAAAATAATACCATAGATATATTAGATTAATATTTTATTAGATAGCCATTTTCCATCAGATGTTACATAGAAAAACAACATGTGTGCTTCTTTAATTACTTATTAATAGTTTGTTGAATTAATTATTAAGACGTATCGTATTTTCGTATGATACTGTTGAAAGTAAAAAGAGTATCGCTTATAGCGTAGCTTGACTCAGTGTTCTTAAATGGTCACTGAAGTTTAGAGTTTAATAAATAAATAAATAAATATTAGGGGACATCTTACACACGGTCTCTGACCCCAAACTTAGCAAAGCTTGTGATATGGCTGCCAGAGACTGATATACTACTTATACATATTTTAAATACATACATAGATAGATAGTACCTAAATAACACCCAGACACAGAGCAAACACCTATGTTCATCACATAAATGCTTGCTCAGGGTGGGGATCGAACCCACGCCTCTTTGACCCAGAAGTCAGGGTCACTAACCACTGAGCCACCGAGGCAGTCAAAGTCAAGTTTTAAGTAATGGTGTTTGAATGTGAGGTGGCATATACAATGATAGCTACGGTGGTTCGGTGATATGTTAAATATATAGACTCCGGTTGTATTTAGCCATGTTAGAGGCTCTCAGGCGACTAAGTAACTCGGCTTATACATACTTACTTACTTTTAATTGAACTTTATTCACAGTAAAACCTCAGAAATAAAATATATTGAGCCGTAGTAGGCAAGAGCTTCAATGTACATGTTTTAATACTTACATCAAAATTGAAACTTATTTTGACCGTTTAGTCATGTCAGAGAGAGTCCTTCAGAAACTTAAAAATCAGAGATCAATGTTAACCATCAACTTACAAACTTACTCAATAGGTTGGTCTTGGTATTTACATTCCGCTTCAGCCTATAACATAAACCACAGCTAAATCGTCAAGATGAGCAAACATTCGAGCGTGAAACGGACGAAACAGTGTGAGAATCTTGCCAAATACATTGAAATATGGCCCAACTAAGTTTTACGATTTGCCAACGTGAAACAAAATGGACTTTTAATTGGACAGGTTCACTTTGACAAGGTCTTTTTAAGACTTTAGGTGGGAATCGAAAGCTGTTAAAAGCTCGGTGAAGTAGGTAAATAGTGTTATTATGGTGGGCTAGTTTAAAGGCTTTATAGTGGTACCATAGCTATATAGTTTGCAAGATTGTATACCAACTTGCTGTTTAATGACTGACGGGTTGAACTATGCATTGTCATAAAAACGACTGCCTCGGTGGCTCAGTGGTTAGTGACCCTGACTTCTGGGACAAACAGGGCGTGGGTTCGATCCCCACCTAGTGCAAACATTTGTGTGATGAACATAGGCGTTTACTCTGCGTCTGGATGTTATTTAGGTACTATCTACACATATAAGTATGTATTTAAAATATGTATATGTAGTATAACAGTCACTGACAGCCATATCACAAACTGTGCTTAGTTTGGGGTCAGAGACCGTGTGTATGTTGTTCCCTAATATTAAAAAACAATTAAGATTGTTTCAAATAGGTACCGGTTCAGCACAAATCCTTTTTTTTGCTATTTCTGGATCGATCTAGTCCCATAGTAAAAGTGGTTCATAATTTTACATTTTTTGGTTCTGTAGGTAAGTACTATTGTTGAGAATAATTGTGAAATGCTTACTTGCCTAATGTGGCGAAATGTTATAAGGCCAATAAATTTTATTACAACTTATTACTAATGATGCGTACAATATTGTCTTTTCAGATTAGGATGAAGCAAACTTGTATTACCATATCCCTGGAAAAATGGCTATTACGTTTTTCATAACATTGGGCATTTAGGTAGAGCTTTACTTTACAAATTTATCTGTCTATGCGGTATTTTTTTTTGTACTGAGCTAACCTTGGTCGCCGTCGTATAGTTTAAATATATTTATGATTCACAAAAACTTATATGCAAGACTGATGCGATGATAATGTCACCCCTATTTTAATTAATATGTCAAATCCAATTGTATCAAATAATATGTCACACTTAATTTATAGCTATAACAGATGACGACCTCTTAGTTATAAAATCTAAATTTTGCACGCAAACAAACGAAGCTTGCCTTTTGAAAAATCTATAAAATAATTAAAACAAATGTATTCTAAACATTGGATCTGGATTCTCAATGTGTCAAATACGTGCAAAAATTTCGGTGAAACCAAAATCCTCTATACATATTGATGGCAACACTTTCTATTGTATCAGAGAACTCTCTCGATTGTGATTCGATGGTCGTATCCACTTTACATATTTATTCGGTCTTTGCCATTCACCTAGAAGGAATCGAGACTTTTACTATCTTTGGTTGCCAAAGTCAAGGTGCTTTTGAAGTGCCGATGCTTCGCGATTTCTTTCTAAACAAAAAGTTAAGACTACGTGACGATTGGATGCACAATCCATAACAGAATTTTAAACAACACTTTTCTCATCTTATTACACTTTTAGCGGTTGAATTAAGGTACCTTTGAAACCGAAAAAAAAGTATTTTTATAAGAAAGTAATTACAGAAAATTTTATTCGGGACGGGACAAAACGATTATGTAAGTTCGTATGCCTATGGCTATAGATAGGCCTATGACATAGCTAAACAGAAGACAACCGCGACCTACAATTTAACATGTCACCCGAGCCACAGTAGCGCTCATTTTTAAATGCCACCCGCGGTCACCCATCCAAAGTGATAATTACTTAGGTTACTTAAGAAATTGATATTTTTAAAATAATATCTAACAATTATGATAACGATGAAATTAATGTTCTTATTGTTTGTTTCAGGTATGACCATAAAATACGCGTTGAGCCAGAAAAAGACTTCGTGCAAGGTTCACAGTAGTTTAAACGATTACTAAATTACTAAGGATACAAAGATTATTCACGATTTTTTCGAAACTAATTACATAGGCCGAATTTCATTTCTTGGTGGTTGTGAAATGAGGCACAAACTGCGGAAAACCCAATCCTCGCGCATCTGTTATGTTGGCTTCAGTCAGGATTGGATTTTACGCAGCATGTAACTAAAATTGCAGTCGCTAAAAGTTTTATTTGGCCTATACCTATAACACCGACTCATAACTTTGAGCCCATCAGTGTCCAACAATGCCATCAAGTTTCCGTAGCATTCCGTGACGCAATTTCCGTCATAAAAAGTATAATTTATCTTCGCCTTGTTAATGTAAGAGTAATCTTCGTAAAAAGTTCACGTCTGAACATCTCATATTAATGCAATTACAACACACGCTGATATATTCCACGTTGCAACAGCGTCCAAAGGTCGCCAGCCTTGATATTTGCGCCTAGATCGTTTTTCAAACCACTTGACTAAAGCTTGCTTCAAGTTTGTAGACTTCCTGAAATAATTATTCTGTAGGAGGAAAACATAAACGCGGGAACATAATAGTAGTTCATGCAACTGTCATATAATGAAGGGTATTAAAACACGAGTGTGAGTTTATGAAACGAGCGCAGCGAGTTTCATAATAGTAACGAGTGTTACTATTACCTATACCCGTGTTATATGCAGTTGCATAGACTACTTTATCTTCACTAATCAAAAATAAAAAAAAACATATTGCGAAACGTTAAATTCACGCGTACGTGTATTGTCACAGTGAACTTGGCGCCATTAAAATCTAACCAATGAGAGCGCAGCTGCGCGCGCAGGGCCAATCAGGAGCGAGCGCGCGATGTTATAATGAGATTTTACGATATCGATGTGGATATTATAACATCATGTGAAATTACTTAAATTGAGTGTTTTGTTGTCTGCGCTATAACAGTAGTCATTATAAGTCAAGTATAACAAACATAAGTAGAATGTTACAACATTAGTGTAGATAAAAATATTTTTAACATATTCGGTAACTATCTCTACCTGCTTTTTTCCACAGAATGCTTATTTTTTCCGGGATGAAAGTAGGCAATCTATGACACTATACAACCTTTGAAGTATTTTCATGCCGAAAATCAAGTCGATCTGTGGCTTTGTTGCTGCTTGAAAGAGTATCACCATCCCAGTTGGTCATCAGTCTCCTGCTTACTGCCATTTCAACTTGCTAACCGCTGGTTTATGGCAGTAACTTTGTTTCTTTCACGAATTTTCTCAATTCTCATTCGCTCACGCAGAGAAACTACGAGCATACTGCATAGCCTTCTAAACCAACCAACCAACTAAACATATCGCTTATAGAATAATTATTTTTCGCAAAAAATGGTGAAACCGCCTTCCATAGTGTACAAAATTCAAATATTTCGCTCGAATTGTTTACATTATTGTTGATTTTTCTAAAACGGCTTAGCTGATTTCTGTAAAATTTAAAGGAAACCACCTCGAGAGTATACCCTTTCAAACTAAAAAAAAATCGATTCGGTTCACAATTGACGAAATTACCAATGAACATACACAAAAAAATACATACAGACGAACATAGAACCTCCTCCTTTTTGGAAGTCGGTTAAAAATGGAATTGACAACTCGAGAAGTCGATTAAAATCTGAAAAGAACTTTGAAACCTGACTTTCCCGGTGCAACATCCGATTTCTCGCATCGCTATCGAAGTTATCCATTACCGCACGCGCATCGAACGGCAATGAGTGATGACATCCGATTTACTTTCCGAACATTAAAATCGCATCAGAGCTCGCCGATACGACATTCTTTGCAACAGTTGCAATTTCACGCGACGGCATTGTAGACAGTTGCTTGAAGTAATTGTTGTGACTTCTGCCTGTATAAAGTCCGTTTGGCGTGTGTCTATCATTATAACATCCATATTTGACGCCTACTGTTGGGCATATGCCTTTCCAATATCTATTGGATGTTGACCGCCATAATTGACCATAGTTGACCGCCATTGCGATTGCAATTTGCAATCGCACAAGCTTCAGACCAAATAAAAAAAATCAAGACAAAACGTCGTGGACAGACAAATGAGACCGGTTTTTTATACGTGTGGTGAGTGCGTCAGTGTTGCACCGCCATAATTCGACTGACGAGCCAAGGCGTAGTTTCTTTGTACGTGTCACGACGAGTCGTAGTTTTGCCGGCCTCATTTGTTAGTTCACAACATTCTGTCTTGATTTTTTTATTTGATCTGAGGCACCGTCCTGTTATTCTAATCAGATCGCATGTCTACCTTGTCGTATATTTATGTATAAGCTCCGAACATAGTTTGTTTGCGGTTATTATAAATAAGCTTAAATTGCATTTGAAACGTTTTGTGTAAAAAGTGATTTCATCAATAATCTTCCGCGATTTGTCGGGACTTGGTCGATCCTATTTGCTGAGGTCACGATATTCTGACGCATTTGCATTTGTTGGTTAGGAACCCAAAAAACGCTCCATATAAAAAGCTGCGGTTTGTTGTTGGACCAATTACAGAGTCTGAAATGTATAAATCAAGGCCTGTGATTGGTCGATGACTAGGTCGCAGCCTAAGACCTAGGCTGCATCAGTTTATTTTAGGCCGTGGAACAAAATGATAAATAGAAAAGTGCGTCAGTAAATACAGGTCGTGGCATATAAGTCTAGCGCTAAGCGAAGTGTGGAGAGGGTGGCTCCGCATGAGTTTAGTACGGTCAACATGCGCAGCCACCCCCTCCACAGTACTCTCAGCGCTAGACTTACGTGCCGCTACTTGTACAAATTCCCGTACACCAGAGTGGCATCAGGAAGTGGTCGGGTAGGCAGTTGGAAAGTAAGGCCGCAGCGAGGCCGCCCGACATTGTACGCCATTGTACAACATTACTGTAGAGCGCATTCCTTGGGAGTCATCGTGGGTGGCTCCGTATTTCCTATGGAGATTAAAAGTACAACATGTGTCAGTAAATTATTGGACGTCTACTCACTAGACTAGACGTGGTCTAGTGGTAGTGACACCTACCTTACAATCGTGAGGTCATGGGTTCAAATTCCGGTCCCGTACCAATGATTTCTCTGGTAACGCTGGTACAGGTACTCACAAGCTGGACTGATGACCTTATTAAGACCGCAGGATCGCGCTGGATGCAAGCCGCTTCCAACTGGTCTTATTGAAGATCCTTAAGGGATGCGTCTGACTAGCATATGGTTGATAGATGGATTGATGTGTAAATTCGTTTATTCAACGATTAGTCCGTCTATGTTTACAGATTAATCTGCTTGCCCTGTATACAGGCTTTTTAGGAGCTTATTATGTACATCACATCACAACTAACTACTTTTGATCTTCGACTTTTGTCAAAACTCAAAAAAAAAAAAAACAGCTGTTCCATACATTTTGTCGGTGGGTGAACTCTTAATATGACGGTAAATGGCAAAAGCAGGAGGGGAAGACCAAAAAAAGTGTGGATGAATTGTGTGAAAGATGACATGCGAGAGAAAGGAGTTGATGATGAGATGACGAATGATAGAGTGAAGTGGCGAAAGGAAACGTGCTGTGCTGACCCCACCTAGTGGGAAAAGGGCTAGATGATGATGATGAACATTTTTATTGAGTTTTGACGAAATTTGCAGAACAAAAGTTGTTAGTTTTGATGTACAGAATAAGCCCCTAAACGGATGTATACTAAGTGAAAAGGGGTTGATTAAGACCATCATTTGAACAACTTTACAATGGCGCTAATCCGGTTTCGAGAAATAAAAACAGCTGTCCCTTACAAAGTCACGAGTTAAAATCGACAAAAATGAAAAAATCCTATGTGAGAATGAGCATTACGGAGCATTTAATTAACACGTATGTTTAATACAATGAAAATTGTGCATAAAAATATGGTTTGTTTATTTTCTACCTGAAAGACTAATAATTAATTTAATACTTACCTAATTATTAAATGATTCCTAACTGTTGCGCGCTTCTATTTTGAAAGTTTCTAAAGTAACAAGTTACTGTCTTTATGGATTAAATAGATAAAACATACCTAAAACTAAGTTTCATAGTTGATCACTATAATTTTTTTTTGCCTGTGTTGACGAATGAAATGCGCCCACGCCTCAAGGGAAAGAGAAAACACACCTGTCACACGAAATTCGAATTGAGAACCAGTTTGGCGCGCTTTTTGCTTTTACCCCGACCTACATTCGGCCGCGTTCGTCATTCTTTGTGGACGGTGTTGCCCGGTGTTGATGGCGATTACATCTTTTATTGATGGAAATGTCAACAGATTACATTTTAGTATGAACTCTTGAATTTTTTATTACCTCATTTAAGTCGAAAAAATATTTTCAAGCAACGAAGGTCTTATGATAGTATTTTACCTACGTTTATTTTTCTCTTGCACTAAGAATTGTTTTTAATAAATGTTCCAAGGAACATTTATTTAAAAACAAGTCTTAGTTAGTTCTTTTGCATATTATCTTGATACATTTTTTAAAAACCCACTCCGTTGTCTAGCGTACAATGCTATGCAAAGCAACTAACTTACAATACTGACTAACTGACTACAACAGTCAAAATTAAGTGTAGTTTTTATTACTACTTGTCTTTTCACATACTGATTTTTACCACTGTATCAAAACCTTTAATCATCATCATCACGTCATCTACAACGATAACTGCTGGACATTTCCCGAAAAATTGGACAGAAGCGGCTTGCATCCAGCGCGTACCCACTCAGGTCATCTATCGCTGAGCTGGATCACATTCGAAGAATCAACAACTGAAACAAGCTGAACAATTAGGCCGATCGTGCCTCTCTATCACTTCTTTCGCGCTCTCGCTTACACGCTCAGCTCGGGCGGAACGTGACACTTTTTCGTGTCAGGCGGCGTTCAGCGATTTATAAGATGTTATTCCATCGAAAAAAGTTAATTGTGGGTGAAAACTTTTTGATTTCCTAGGGCTACTTTTCTCTTCATACAGCTGGCAACACAGTTTCGTAGATTGCGCTTTGCGCGCGGTCGTCGCCCGAGGCGGACCTTTTTGTCCAGTTTCCACTTTTAGAACACTTTCGATTTTCAAATGGAATTGTTTGCGTTTTATTTTAGAGATTCAGATGTTTATTTGAGAAATTGAGAAATCGAAGGTTTACGTCAGAAAGTACCTATTATTGGTAGAGAGTTTTAAGTTTTTATCCTAGCGTAAGTCGGCGCGTCGTGCGCCCCGTTGTGATTCATTTCACGAAGATGTCATAATAAGTACCTTGAAAGAAAAACAGTTTATTTCTCAATAATATTTTTTTGCAAAAAATGCCAAAACCGCCTTCCATCGTGTTGAAAATTCGCATGTTTCGCTCGAATTGTTTAAATTATTGTTGATTTTTCAAAAACGGTTCAGCCAATTTCTGTAAAATTTAAATGGGACCACCTCGGGAGTATACTCTTTCGAACTAAAAATATTTTTTCGATTCGGTTCACAAAAAAAACATACAGACGAACATAGAACCCCCTTTTTGGAAGTCGGTTAAAAATGGTCATCATCATCTTATCATTTTGACATTATGCATCTGTGTACTTTGTTTGAACCCATGGTTTGAATATGAAATTGCGAAGGCTCAGTTACACCGCAACCATAGAAACAATACAAGACTGAAACTAACACTTAGGAAATTAAATTATGATTAATCTCCACTACACTAATAAGACAAATCTGAAAAAAAGGGTCACTAAAATCAACTAATCTCTAGTAAAATTATTACCTCTTTATTATGATACAACTTTGACTCAATCGTGTCTCATTTTGAATACCTAATTATTTATCGTAATAAATGGCAGAGCCTTCCATCATGTACAAAATTCGAATATTTCACTCGAATTGTTTACAATATTGTTGATTTTTCAAAAACGGCTCAGCCGATTGCTGTTAAATTTAAATTGGACCACCTCAGGAGTATGCCCTTTCGAAATAAAGAAATATTTTTCGATTCGGGTTACAATGGGCGGAATTTTCGATGAACATACACAAAAAATACATACAGACGAACATAGAACCTCCTCCTTTTTGGAAATCGGTTAAAAACATCCACTATTTTTGTATTTCTGTAGCCTGCGTGACAGTTCTCTGATGAAAAATCTTTCTTTCGTCACACGATTTTCAGAAAAAAGAAATGGCAAGCGAATAAATGCTAATTAATCTTTCACCTCGATGCCAACGGCCTCGGTTGGAAAGTGTCCGAAAATTAGTAAACGACCATCGATTTCATGTACTTGACATTCAAGTCTGGCACAAAATATTGCCTCGCGAAAATAGCTCTTCAGTTTGAGGTGATAATGTCTAGATTAAAGCGAGAAGTTGCGAATTTTATGACGACATCAAACTCTCATGATTATTCGAGCTTCGGTTTGAATTTCGAATGCGTTGGACAGATGCGTGATTCGATATTCAAATGGATCCACATATTTTTAACCAACTAACAAAAAGGAGGAGGTTCTATGTTCGTATGTATGTATTTTTTTTTGTGTATGTTCATCGATAATTTCGCTAATTGTGAACCGATGAAAAAAAATATTTTTTAGTTCAAAAGGGTATACTCCCGAAGTGGTCCCAATTAAATTTTACAGAAATCGGCTGTGCCGTTTTTGATAAATCAACAATAATGTAAACAATTCGAATTTTGTATACAAAGGAAGGCTGTTTTGCCATTTTTGTGAAAAATAATTATTAAATGTAGTTTACTAATGAAACTATAATGTCAACTGCAATAGATGATAAATTAATCAGCTACTAAATACTTATGCTTTAATCTACCTATTATAAATGTAAGTGAAAAATTTCAGGTAACCAAAAAGGAAAATATTTCTTGAGTTTCTAAATTCCTTACATAGTATAAAATAAAGTCGCTATTTTCGTTTGTTTGTTTGTTTGTCTGTATGCTTAAATCTTTAAAACTACGCAACGGATTTTGATGCGGTTTTTTTTAATGGATAGAGTGATTCAAGAGGAAGGTTTATATGTATAATACACCTGTGCGAAGCCGGGGCGGGTCGTCTAGTTTGTTTATAAATATTGGCTGCTCTACACATTTTGATGAACTTTTATGGAGCAGCTGGATTTTTTTGCGATTCTTGAGACAGCCCCGTAAAAGTTGTTCTTAAGAGGTTTTGCGTAAGTTATCAGGAACCTTGTAACATAATACAGTATGATATTCAGTATGAATTTCTCGCAAATAGCTATTTAAAACGGAAAATACCACAGATTAGACGGTAATTAGATTTTTTTTTAGGAAATTCGTGCCCCTTTGGTTCTCAACGAACCTTAAAATTGATTTTTTATTCCCATAAATACAATTCGAATTCGCCCTAATGGGTAACCGTAGAAAATTATTTTTAAAACTGCATGAAAAACGAATCTTATGAGTTTAATTAACTAGGCATACACAATCTTACGAAAATGAATATCTATTTTCGACTTTATTTTCGAATATCAAAGGTGGAAATTGCATGTAGGTAAGTCAGATTTGTAATGTTTATTTTACGTGTGTGGACCACATCGAAATATTTTTGTATGACAACACTATTTAGTAACAAAACTAACTTCGCGCCTAATATGGCGTGAATAGAGACGTTATCACATCGGGCGTGTGAACGGATTTTTTTGTTATTCGAATAAGAAATTCTATTTTTGAATATCTCAAAGCTTTCTCTTGATGTCGCTTTCGTCGGGGTCAATGTGGTCGTAGATACTTTTCAGTTTGTTTGAAATTGATTTGAATTTCGAATGAAGATTATTTGATTCTAGTTTTATTGTTGGTATTGGAATATTTTTTAGAAGCTTGTAGAAATGAAACGGATCAATTTAATGCTCTTCGCTCTAGTGTGACTTTCTACGGAATAGTTTTCTAGATAACATATTAATAATAATGTCATTTGAAGCTATAATTATGACTTTATGACCAATTTTAACTATGAGACCAACACTGAAATCGAGAAAAACATCAGCTGTTCGGGCTGTTCCGGACAAAAAGTTCGTTTGCATTTGTTTACAGGAAAATTAAACATACAGAGCTATGTCAACCAGAGGGATAATGTAGTCAATTGATAAAAAAGAGATGCAATGATTTAATATGGCATGTGTTTTAAAAAGACATGATAAATATCAAGTGAATATTTCAAGCATCTTCCTGTTACAGTCATTAATATCGAGCAAAAAATCATGTTTCTTGTTTGAGAAAATAAAAAAATATTAAACTTTCACAGAAAAACAAAAAAACTTAAATGGCACTTTTCACTATGACTAACCTAAAAAGAAAAGAAAAATAATACTAGAATATAAACTAAAAAAACACCAAATAAAATAAAACCTAGTCTTAAAGCCATAATAATTCTTAAATTGATAATAATTGGTAAAAGTACTTAATGTTCTTTTTTACATATTTTTATTATTTAGCTAATGAAGAGGAAACCAACCAATTAACACTATTGTTAACACGTCAGTCGTTTCCCTATTGTCCGATCACGTCCCACAGTAAAAACACCATCAAAAATGGCGTATCCGATTAAATAACAGCATTATATGCAAATATTTGGTTCTATTTCCCATTCCATTGTTTCTGAGATCGAAGTGAAGCCTCGGAGTGATGAGGGTCAAACCCGCTATGCTCTACACTTCCACAGCATTAAACAGAACGGTGACGATGGAAGCAATTCATTATACTTAGTCGACTCTTGGCAGTGGCGGATTCACGTATTTGCCGCCAGTAGGCTGTTGAATTTTGCTACCAATTGTATATACCCCATTTTTCATATACTATGTGAAAGTATTAAAATTAATAATATGTATTAAGTTGTAAATAGTATTAACCACTAATAATTATATTGTAATTAAGTACATATATGTTTTGTGTTTGTGTTCGTCTTATATGTTTATAGATTATACTGTGTTTGTTTCAGAGGTGAACAGTATAAAATCCAAAAACTAGACTAATTAATACAGTACTTCATTTTGGAACAGTACAAATTCTCTACGTTTGATGGCAGTAACACACAAGGCATTGGCAAAATTGTGAAACACCTTCACAGAAGTCACAAAGGAGAATTGAATTGAAGCTGTTAAACTAATCACACATGCTGTTTTTCCCTGTAGACTTTATAACGTTTAGGTATACAAATTAATCTTGTATTTTTGTCAATTATAAAATTAATGGTCCCAAATTTGCCGCCCCCTAAAATCTGCCGCCCTAGGCTTCAGCCTACTCAGCCTGCCGGTAAATCCGCCACTGACTCTTGGCTAAATGCTAGTTGATAGACATCTTAAATTCATAGATAATTAACAATGCACCCATAGAATAATAGGCGTTATTATTCTATGAATGCACCAATATTTTTGCATTGTTAGTAGGGATGTAAGATATAAGATAGATAGGAACCTGCTTATTTTCACGCTACGACAGTGTTGACAGTTGACTTTGACATTTGGCAGATGATAGCATGAGAATAGCTGCGACCTATGGCTGTAGCTAGGTCAACAACCAGTCACAGATTTTAATGTAACTATTTTGGCCACCGTTTATGGTCGAAAAATAGACTGCGGCCCTCTGCGGGGTGTTAGAACTCTTTTTAGTATAAAAACTTACTTTTGACATCTATTATAGTGGGTTTAGAGCTTCAGACCTTGCGGCTTAATGACAGGCATGCCGAAGCCACAAATTCTTTTATTTAAAAACTGGAGCGAGCAAATGACCTTGACTTTTAACTGATGAAAGAAAAAGTTAGATGCGGTCACAGATAAAGAATAATTTGAATTTTTTAGGTTAAAACTGATTAGCCATTGAAAATTTCAATTTCTAGTTTTATAATGCTTTCTCTTAATGATTACTGAAGATTATAATTGAGATAAGTTTGCCTGTCGGTCCAGTTTTAGAAACAAAAATAAATATGTTTATTTCTTTACGTGGTTGCTGGAGACCACGCATTGGTAAGCGCAGCGTAGACCGTGGTGGATGGTGAATAGATGACCAAAACTGCAGGAATAAGCTCGGTGCAAGCCGTCCTATTCTAAAACCATTTGGGAGACCTATGTTCAGAAGTAGACGTCTCATATGGCTGAGCGATGAAGATAATGATGATCCAACCGCAACAATTTAAAAACCCACGTTAACCAAGTAACTTAGTGCCAAACTTAATTAGTGCCAAATAGCAGTTATTAAAATCAACCTACGTTCATATTTCCTTACACAAAAATACACATAAATTTTCTTATTTTGCGAATATTAAATAAAAGAAAACTTACCTAAATGTAAACGTCCTCCATGTCCTCAATAGTTGAATGGATCAACCACGCTTGGCCAAAAAAGGGAAGACGTTATTGTTCAGTGACACCGTACAGAATAAGATCACATGTGTTAGTTAATCCATACTATTTTTAAAATATGGCCCCGGTCCCCTTCCCCTTCTACGAGTATTTATGCCAAATTGTTGCTCTATAAACATTAATGTGATTTTTATATTCAGAGACCGCTTCAGATATTAATTTAACCAACACACAAGATATTCAGTTTTATTCAACACGCTGGCAGGTTGGTGAATTCATATAGGCATAGGGTTTCTTCTGCATTGTCTTACGATGTTTTCCGGCACCTAAAAGGCAGTGGCGTACATCCGTACATAAATTCCAAAAAAAGCACATAGGACCAGGTTTGAATCCACACTTGTAAGGAAAACTTTTAGCCACTAGACCACCATGGTTTTTCGTCTTACTCTAATAAATATTTTAATACATAGTTGGAGGATAAACTCCATTGAATGGTCGGAAGCAATTCTTCTGCGACTCTCACGGTATTACGCAACGGTGTGATATAAGGCCTAATTGGACCAAGGGATAGTCGAGATTTCGGCCAAGCATTGTTATACTTTTGCAATTGAGGAACTGGTTGAAGAATTATTTCTTTTGTATGTGAAGTGAATGGCACTTATTGATGCGATGTGCGCTACATACCCACTAACGTTTCAATGAACTTGTGTTTAGCTTGTTGCTTTTGTTTCTTTAGCTCATTGCCTATTTAGCATGTTAATTTTTGTTTACTAGGTCTTCAAAGTGTGACGTGCTTGAACTATTTCCGTTAAACGGTGAACTACCTAGATGTGAAGAGTTATAGATTTCAGAAACTCTTGACGTTACCACTGTTTCTTTGAAGGAAAATCTTATGTTATAAAATTTAGTCAGAGCCCTTAGTAGAGGTTTTGCGTAGTTTACTTAAACTTTCGCGTTCGCATGTGGTTTCATACATTTTGGTTAGTTCATCATTTCCGCCAGAGGCGGTGTACAAAAATGTTCAGATGTAGTAATGTACAGTTGTTTCCGTGTAGCCACAGTTTACATTTACGTGCAAACTTGAACTAACCCCTCAGATCAGAGTTTTGGAAAGTTGATAGTGCTTGCAGTCCTTATTGCTTCATAGCTTCTTCTTATATAGCTTCAATATTTAATCTAAATAAGATGAATGAGTAGGAAGAAGAGATCAATTAAAATGGTTAAACAAAAAAGATTATTATTTCAAAAGAGTCGAATCCTGTTACCTTAATTGGACACACAAAAACGTAGAGGTCGTGACATCCTCAAAATACAAATTGAACACAAAAACACTTCATCTACAATAACTAGTAGGTAAATGTTGTTTCATATTATTTTGTAGGATTTGGCAAGGTTGTATGGAACAAACCCAAAATATACTGAGGTTCTGAATGAATCATCACCATATCAGCCGTAGAGAGTCTACTGGCGGAAACAGGCCTCGCCTATGGATTTCCAATAAAATCGGTTGAGAGCAGCTTGCGTCCAATTAGGCCAGTTGACAATATTTTTTGATGTCCTCTTGTAACAGCTAACCATGAACAGAGCCAACAACACTAGACGCGTTGCAACATGGTCTGGGTGCCCACTTGGTGCCCAGCTTGTTTGTTAGCTAACCGAGACTACTTTGTTTAGAGGTATAATATTATACATGGTTATTCGTAATCAATTAGCATCCTTTTAGGGGCTTATTCTGTACATCATAACTAACAACTTTTGTTCTACCAATGACTTCTTCAGAATTTATGTACGGAATTTCACACCACTGGCTTTTCGGTGAAGGAAAACATTGTGAGGCAACCTGCATTCGTCCGTAGAAGAAATTCGATGGCGTATGTGAATCCACCAACGCGCACTGGGCCAGTTTGGTGGGTATGGCCCAATCACCCTTCGTGAGTAGGCCTACGTCCTGCAGTTAACTATTAAAAAAGGCTTCCTTCCTTCCTTTCAGCCATAGGACGTCCACTGCTGAACATAGGCCTCCCCTAAAGATCTCCAATAAGACCGGGTGGTAGCGGCTTGCATCCAGCGCGAACCTGCGGTCTTAATGAGGTCGTCCGTCCACCTTGTGGGTGGACGTCCTACGCTGCGCTTGCCGGTACGTGGTCTCCACTCAAGGACTTTTCGACCCCATCGGTCATCAGTCCTCCGCGCTATGTGCCCTGCCCATTGCCACTTCAACCTGCCAATCCGCTGGGCTATGTCGGTAACCTTGGTTCTTCTACGGATCTCCTCATTTCTGATTCGATCGCGTAGAGAAACTCCGAGCAAAAAAAAAAAGGCTGGTACTATTAAAGGTTTGCGTTTGTCTACATACTGCCTGATATTAATCACATATGCGGTCTAGGGTGTAACACAGGATAGAGCTATTTAATAGACATTTAAAGACACCTATGTGTGTTGTACTTCAGTGAGATGTGTAGAAATCCATCCTGTTCAATGGAGATGTAGAAAAACGCAAACCTATAATATATTTAAAATAGAGTGGTGTACAAGAAAAACGCACCAGTTATAGAATTTTTCTCTTTGCCCTTCATTCACACGTAAGAATCTCCTATACCTAAGCATTAATTAGCATATCTCATAGAGACAGCAAACGACTGTACCCGTACTACACAATAACTAGAGTCAATTAATAGGCAAATAATTAATACGAACAGACAGTCGAGATAGTTATCGACAGTAACAAGGTCGGCAAGCTGTCGCACGCTTATTGCAACTAAGGGGATAGTACAGCTTTAAGTTATCAGTAAAGTAAGTATTGAAGTAAGTTTGTATAGGTCTGGTGGCTAGCTCTGATGTCAGAGTTTTTAAGCAGCCTTAGTCTAAGCAGCAGTTTTTTAAGGGTTTGACATGGCTAAACGGTTCAAACATCAGAAGAATGACAAGTAATAGGAGTATTTCTAAATTTTACTCAAATTAAAACTCCTGGATTACGCAGAAAAAAACGCAATGTCTGTCGAATACGTCAAAATCACCAGTTGGAATGTCAAAATAGTTAAAATTTGGTTGCACTTGCTAAGTATTTTATCTTTTTCGGAAATTTTAACCCTCCAGTTCCAGTAAGTTCATATCTATGATCATTTTACCTTCCTACTTTTTACCCTTTTGAATTTGGACACCCAAGATAGCTCAATGCTAGTTTGTGAAACCCTTCGAAATTACGTAAGTTCTGGTGTATGAGCATCTTTTTCTAACACCTTTTAAATGTCATATTGAAAATGGGACAAAGTGATGTATATGTCTTGCTATTTCATTACTGTTTCTATTACTTTAGTTCTTATATTCTATGGTTCAAACAACCGCGACGTACAATTTAACGTGTCATTTGAGCCAGGGTAGTGCTTAGTTAATGCCCTGATCTGTGGTTAATGCGGACGAATGCGCAAGCGTACCCGTACCCCAGTGTTAGCGAGCAGTAGGAAACACCCCAGGGTTTTTAGTGGGTATACCGTGTAGGCGGGGACTTCCACATAACCAACTTGCCTTTGTCGGGGCGGGGTGGAATCCGTAAAGGATTTTCCCTGGGCAAAAAAAGGTAGCGCTCAGTTTGAAATGTCACCCATCCAAAGAATGACGGTACCGAACGCTGCTTAACTTTGGTCTTTGGTGCCAATTATCTAGTCAAACTACCTACGTTATGAGCGTTAGTTATCAGTAAGTATGCCTATTTACAGGGTTACTTCTAATCAATTAGCATCCTCTTAGGGGCCTATTCTATACATCAAAACTAACAACTTTTGTTCTACGACTTTTATCAATTCTCAAAAAAAGTTGTTGTTCCATAGAAAAATATCGTTCACTCTCAACAAAATGTATGGAACAGCTGTTTTTTTTAGTTTTGACAAAAGTCGCAGAACAAAAGTTGTTAGTTTTGATGTACAGAATAATCCCCTAAAATGATGCTCATTGATTGGAAATAACCCTGTATATGGATGGATATTCAAAGCTTGAAAAGTGACACACTTTTTAAGCCGAAATAATGGACGGATGCGATTACATAAAAAAAAATTATGCTGCGAAGCTGCGGGGAAAAAGCTAGTGTATTATATTTCTATGGTTCTCTACTTTTTGTCACATATATAAAATAATTGACAAAAAACTAAGACAAGCTCAACACATTAGTCTTCAAGTCGTCACCACTCATCAAAAGTGTTGCAAGCTCACTTCTCCCACGGTAGTATAAATACAGAATATCTCATAGTTCACTTTGTATTTACACAACGAATATAATGCAAGTACCAACCACTGATGACACATTAAACTGAAGCCACAGATCTATACAGCAAGACATTTTATTCAGTGCACAAAATTTTATCGCGCAATAGATATCATTAATAGAACATATTTCGCTCATAAAAAGATCAACTTTTCTTTCATCAATTTTTTGTCAAACTATCCCAAAAATAATTAAATTGCATGCACCTTACACTCCAGAAAATAACTACTATCTAAAACGTATAGCTAGCTCTCTCAAGGTCAGTGCTACCGGTCAATGGCCCCTCACCGTAGGTAAATAGTCGGCGCGGCGTACAACTCGCCCCTCTCGGTTCTTAGTAGGTACAATACCTACGCAGCCGTAGGTATTCAGACGTAGGGTGACATTGATTACCCCGTTTATCTGTATACTTTCTCTTGAAGTTATTTCAATATTTTTGTACCAAAGTGAGTGAAAGTAAAATAGAGGTTTAATTGTTTGTTTATTATACTTTCCGTATGAAAAGTTTGTGCACTGGAAATAAAATCACCCTGTATAGGGAGAAGACATGTTTCGATCTAGCGGGGACCTAATATCGCACGCATTAAAAAATGCCAAGTCGATGATCGTACGATACTATGTTCTTAATAAAAATCATAACTGCGCGTAACGTCAATAATAAGGCAGGTTTTTTTTTTCAGTTTTATTTTAAAATAAAACATACTAAGCCTGCAAGAACTTCTAGTGTTTTCATTTTTAAATTATATCTTCAAAAATAACGAAGTTATGATGCTCTTGCCATCCTATTCAATACTCGTACAAATACTAGCTTCTACCTGCGTCTTCACCTTTTTTCATTTTTCCGGGACTTTAAGTAGCCTATAACACTTTTTAACCTTTTAACTACATCTATACCAAAAATCAAGTCGATTCGTTGCTCTGTCGCTATGTGAAAGAGTAGCAAACAAACCAACAAAAACACTTTCGGATTCATATACTAGAAATGAGTACTTACTCACAGAGCACAAAAAATCACATATTAACGTGCGCTTTACTGCATTCTGCAGTATATTTTTCGGTGTATGACTATTTACTACATAAGTGTCTCACACTGAGTAATGAGAAGACCTCTCTATAGACCTCTGCTATGGATATTGCCTCCCAACTGTTGCGACAGAGAGAAGAATATTATGCCTTTAGATCATGAAAATTGTATAAAAATTCTTACGATTGTAGATATGCGTTTTTATGGTATGCGGTTTTCTCTTTTTAAATATTAGTTTGAGAAACAAAGAAAATTAAAATATGTTTGTCGAGTGTATAAACATTATTTGAGATATTTTTTGATACTTCATATGATATACATAATTATCTAATAGCTTTTAATTTCTATGTAAACGTATGTAAGTAATAAAAATTAAATTATATTTCACATTGGCAAATGTGTGGAAGTGCAACGCCGATATCTTCCAAGAAGAAGGATATAATAACATTAATTGCATGCCTTGTTATTAGGTACCTACATTATTTTTCGAAACTTTTTTTATGTGTTTTTTATTTCTCAAATTAATATAAAAGAGCTCTTTTAAGCGTTACATAACTTAAATGAATGTATTTGTTACCCGTTTCCTTTTTCAGTAGGTTTTAGGTTTCGTTTAATCTTTCAGACCAAATTATCTACACACAAATGACCAAATTATACAACCAAACTATTCTTTATAAAATTATCAGGCTTGTTGTAAAATACGATCGTAGCGCTCTCACCTTACTATGTAGATAACTTTGCAAGTACCTTTTACTGCAACTGCAAGTGCATTGACACAGCAAACTCACCCACTGACACAGTTCAACTTTGCATCTCTTTCACTCTCACTTGTTTACTGTCCCGTCTCATTCTTTTACTTTTTGTCTTAACACTTTTCCCGCCATGAGGTTACTTTATTGTATTTTTAATGGCTTATGTCAGTAACACATTTAGTTGGATATTATTTTGCGCTTTTTATTCTGCATTCTTAAAACGTACTGGCTAATGTACTATGGCCTAGATGTTAGTATGTCTGCCTTTGAAGGGGGGGATCTTGGGTTCAACGCTGGTAGTTATATTTTATTCAAATGATTATGTTATGGGTCTAGGTGTTACTGATCCTAATCAATTTGTGTGTGCAATGGCACCCTCGTTACTATTTGCATCAAGGAATTCAACATTGACAGGCACCTAAAGGAAACGTTTCATCACAATCATCATCATATTATTCATAGGCCTTCCCTATAAGTTACACATATCTCATACATCTGTACACAGTTGTACAGGTTCTTATCAAATCTTCTGTTCCCCTTGTCGAGGGACGTTTTAGGATGTAGAAGGATGATGTAGAGTACGCGCAAGATAACTCTGCGCACGGCCAAAATTGGGAACTAATTTAATTTAATTCTCCCAGGGATTCAAAAAGCTAGCAACATAACGTACGTTGTGCCACCACTAGCGCCTAGTTATTTTGCGCGAAATCTATGGATAGACTAATAGTGTTTGATACTTGGTAGACACCAATTCGGTTTTCATCAGAAGATTCGCGTCTACTAAGTACCTAGTCGGTACTTTGGCTGCTGATTAAAATCTTATTGTTGGTTCACCGTAACTCCACGACGGTTCTCTTTTAGCGAACTCTACCACATCTTACTTAGGTAAGTATCACAGGCGTAGTAGAGAGAGAAAGGGAAGAGAAAGTGTTATGGGATTTATTTCCTTAACTTCCATAAAAGTTAAACATTCTGCCTGTCTGCTAAGACAACAACCACAGATTATTTAAAGTCTGAAAATGTGTATGTTGGCTCTGCTCGCGCTTAGTAAAACTGATGGTTTTTTCTCTCCAATCGAAAACTAAACCACTCAAAAACCTTCCCGAAGATATACTCGGACTGGCTACACCAATGACACCTATTGACATTGGAAAGTTGTGTACACTGTACACCGCCCAGTGAACTAATATGTCCACTATAGGTGTCACAGTCGATCACTATGCGTAGTGCGTAGCTGCTTCCGTGCTGGTTTAGCTCGTGCCGGTGAAAACTGGGGTTCCTGTCTGCGCCACATTTTGATATGGTCATGCTAGATCCACCCACATTGTGGGCGATGACCTGATTGATCGACTTGCCTGCATAGCTGTCACATTCGTACACGTACGTAGGTATACATTTCTGGATACAAAAACTTATTTATGAGTTAATAAGTCCGCGTGTGATCACCAATTTGCCTGATAAAGTAAGTTCGTACAGGCCGGGTGGCTCGCCCTGGTGTCGGAGTTTCTTAGCCGCCTGAAGGTCTCTGACGGGTAAAACGGTTAAAACAACCGGGGCCTACAATTTAATGTGCAACGGTAGCGCTCAGATAACATTATTACATCTTTTTGACTGATGGTAAACGACATTGTGCTCGAAGATGAAGCACGCAGACTTAGAACATACCTATTCACTGTGACTTTGAAAAGCTTCAGATATAACATCTCTCAGGAAAGCCGGCCAATCTGTTCAATTCTTTGACAGCACGGATCAAAAGTTCAAAAGATGTGTCAACTTATAAAAATTGTAAATGATTGTATCAAACTATCAAAAATGATGACAAATAAGTATACATGTAATGCATACGTATTATTATATAAATGCATAATAATACAATTGTTACAATACAGTAAATCATTTTTATAGGGTCATCTTTTATTAGTCACGAAATAATTTTAAAATATTAAGTAACTGCGGGGCAATTCTGTTAGCCGATCTCTTTACGGAAGTGATACGTTCTTGAACCTCTCTCGTTTTTCTGACAGTTCCGACAGCTCAAAACTGTCAGAAAAACGAGACAGGTTTAAGAACGTGTCACCTTAGTAACGAGATTGGTTGACAGAATTGCCCCGCTCTTCTTTATTTGTATACTAGCGACCCGCCCCGGCTTCGCACAGGTGTATTATACATATAAACCTTCCTCTTTAATCACTTTATCCATTAAAAAAAACCGCATCAAAATCCGTTGCGTAGTTTTAAAGATTTAAGCATACAGACAAACAAACAGACAAAAAGCGACTTTATTTTATACTATGTAGTGATAAAACGTTTTCCGTTATTTTTTGACAAATTAAGAAGACCCAGATTACACAAATTGAAATAAAGAGAAAAGGAAGGAACTCAAAAATATTTCAATATTTTCGCACTCGTAGCGCTCGCGCAATACATTTAGTGGGTGCGTAAAACGTAATTTTTTATCAACACGAATTACAATGTATTTTAAACTCCTACACAGAGATGTGAATATCACGTTGCGTATCGTCACGGTATCGTTTTAAAGGTCCTATAATTAATACCTAAGTGCCAAGTTAACTAATACTTTCATAACATAATAAAATGTAGAGCATAACATTAGCATTTTAGTCATGTTGCTAGAAATACTATCCCTTTGGGAAAAACTTACGCAAAAAAATTCACAATGGTCAGATGCAGAAGGAACCATTGTATTTTTTTTCTCACAATTACCTTGATACTAAAATGCACTAACAAGTATGTCTTGAGAAGTGGATTAATTTTGCTAACCGACTTCCGAAAAGAGGTTCCCTATTAGATTACGTTTTCTGTGTTTCTATGTGAAATCCTGACTAGGTTATTACTGCCAAAATTCAAAAGTGTATTTGTTAGTTTGTTTGTTAGTTTCATGCGATGGATCGACTTGATTTTTTTCATCGGTATGGGTATATTTTAAAAATCAGTGGGTCATGGTCATAGTCATACTCTTTATCACGAAAAAATACTAGTAGTTCTTTGAACAGTATATCTCGCGACACTCTTTAACTGGATCTTCTTATATCTCGTCTCGCTCTTGACCAGATTTGGTTCATACTCGTAAATCTTGTTAGGATTTGAATATTATACAATCTTGCCGAATATTAACGAAATCGGCTGATAAATAGCGCGACAGCAATTTTCCCCGCTTTTAAAGGAAATGCCTCCCCTCCCCCTATCAAAACTCGCCTACAAAAACTTTGTACCAAGTTTCAAGATCCGTTAAAAAATGAGACCTGTAGAAGAAAACCAACATCTGGACTTCGTCTGTCGTGCCTAAAACGGAGATCTTCGCTCACGCTCGATCAAAAATGTCAAACGTAACTTAGGGCAGGTGCCCCGGTTGTGGTCATCTTATTATCAGTTGTGGCTTGTGGCCACTTTGAATTTTAGCTATTAATTAGACAATTTAATGTTCAAATAATATTTTTAAAAAATTATAATTTGAGATTCACACAAACAATATTAATGTTACATTGCATATAAAAAATACCATTTATGCAATAACTTTGACACCAAAATGGCCACAACCGGGGCACCTACTTTACCTACGTATGTTAGAACTTTTTCTGCTTTAAGCAGCTTTAACAATTTTAAAGCTACAAAACAATTTATCCACTTCTAGTTACGGCGATACATGGACACCTACTTATTTATCAACCTATAATACCTACCTATTATAAAGTTAATACATAGTCGACCTTGCGTTCGGTTCGCTTTCTACAAACGCATCTGGGTTAGCGCAGCGTTACGCCATCGGTGACTAAACTAGTGCATTTGACTTATGACATTGTAAGTCACTGTATTGATTTAGTTTAGTTCATTGTGATTCGTTTTTCAACCGACAAAACTACGGAGGAAGTTCTCAGGTCGACGCATATTTTTTTTATATATGACCACGCATAACTTTTTACACAGTGGTCACAGTAGATTTCGATAGTTCTTTTTTAGGGTTCCGTACCCAAAGGGTAAAAACGGGACCCTATTACTAAGACTCCGCTGTCAGTCCCTCTGTCCGTCCGTCCGTCTGTCTGTCTGTCACCAGGCTGTATCTCAAGAACCGTGATAGCTAGACAGTTGAAATTTTCACAGATTTCTGTTGCCGCTATAACAACAAAGGTACTGAAAACTAAATAAAATTAATATTTAAGGGGGGCTCCCATATAACATACCTGATTTTTTAACTGTTTTTTGCTCGATATTAATAACGGTAACAGGTCTACCTGTAACCGTTATTAATTTCGAACTTGAAAATTTCACAGAATATTTAGTTGTATTTTTATTCAATAATTAATTATTAAATTTAAATAAAATAAATATTTAAGGGGGGCTCCAATACAGAACCCTTCGTGTGCGAGTCCAACTTGCACTTGGCCGATTTTTGTTTGATAAATCATATTTCAGAAGAAGATTCATTTTAGAAAATTTTATCGGAATCGGCTGAGCCTCAGTCATCCTAGCAACGGTTTCGCTCACTTGAAAATGCCACCCGTGTCATCCATCAGTTCTAAAAATAATTATTTGATTTAATTTGACGCCAGTTATTATAAATTTTCCTTTCTTTGTTCCAGAATTAAACGAAGATGAAACAATAGACTCAACTAGAATAAAAAGGGAGGGCGTCCCGGAAAACAGGGGTAAGTCACATTTTCAACATTTTACCTTCTTGTAAAAATATGCTTGAGTGAACTTTATCTGATTCTGTACAAGAGTTTATTGTTGTCGTAGGTATGAATTCTATCTTTAATTTTCTCATTCTTTTTCTTAACACTGAAATATTATTTTATTTAAGTAATTTTATTTATTAAGATGTCTCGAAATAGAACCTAGAATACGTTAGAAATCATTAAAAAAATGTAATTAAATACACGTAAATATTAATATTAACATTATTGAGTGGTTTTAACCTACAAAGAGCTTCTTATCTGATTGCCAAAAAAAGAGGCGCATATTTGTGGGATGATACCTAGTACATATGACTATTTAAATAAGACTAAAGCCCATTTTGATTAGTTTTGTTTTGTTCAATAGCATTTTTGTTAGAGTGAGGAGTACAATATGTTTATTTCTGTTGATATTTTTAAATAAATAGATATTTTATTGATCTTGGTGCTTAGACAACAAATTTTAATTGTTCCAATGGTTCTGATTCGAGTCGTATTACTTTGTTGGTGATACTTTTAACTTAAAGAGTGACTCATTCAATATTAACGGTATGTTAATATAATTTAGTTTTTAATCAAGTTTTATTTTAAACGGATTATACTATCCTATTGTATTTTGCTATGATTATTCATAAGCAATACACTGTACTATTGCTTGCGTTTATACATTGAAACATTAAGTATAGTTGATTGGCATATTTATATTGAAATAAATTACTTTGCATGAAATGTACAAAAGGCTTTTCTAACGATTAAAAATATTACCAACAACAATGCAAGAAAACAAAAGTTTTTTTTTTTCATAATAACGATTGCCATCTTCATGACAACTCTATTGATCTAAGCTAATAAGCTAAAACAATGCCAATTGTTTAACTTATAAAAGAAGTAAGTGAAGATAAAGCAATCGTTATTAGTAGCTGTACAAAATTAGTGCTAACACGATTGCAAGATTGTCGTCTCTATAAGCATATTATTTTATTTATTTACCTCTCTATTGTATTGCATTATTAATTGTATGTTTTTTCTTTCTCTTTCATCTAATCCCCGGTCGTGGATCAACTCAAACGGACTATTGTAAATTAAAACGCACCTCCAACAATATCCCATCCAATGACGAAAATTGACAACTATGACAACCCAAATGACAAAATTGATGACGATGATGTAAACGATGACGATGTTAATCATGACGTGACCGATGATGATGCAGATTTGACAGTGCTACTCGTTAACCAGAAGAATGAATACAACACACGGTTAGGAAGGTACCACAATGTGAAACCCCTCATTGGGCTTCTGACGTCAACTGCAAGGACTTTCATTCAAGATGGGGTCACCACGGAGTATGCCACCCAAATTCTAGGCACCACATTAGATAATGGTCGCATATACGCTCAGGTGCTCACTAAGTCTTCTCTAGTGTTGTATAATAAACCTTCGAATGTAGACGATCCTGTAATAGTTCAGCCTACTCGTGTTCATTCAGCTTTCGATGGGGAATGGGACGTCAAGCAAGATTTAGGCTTCATTGATCCTGAAAAGTTTGTACTGAAAAATACAGACTACTTGGCTCCTAGCAGTAAAGTTGAAACTGTTTACGCAAGCAAACTATCTCAAGAAAGTATATGGAATCCGCCTTCTGCACCAGAAAGTCAGCTAAAAGAACAAGTTATCGAAGAGCCCACAGCACGCAGAGTACAACAGTTTAAAGAAATTCCACGATATGTTCAAAATGAAGCCATAAACTTCCTTGATGGTCCAGTCTTTGACAACGAAAAGAAATTCGATTTAGTTGTTAAGCCATCCATATTAGAAAATGTTAGTACGTTACATAGGCAGAGCAAGGCCTACGAGCCTGTTACTGAACATGTCAATGATACTGAAGTTAAAAATGTGCCAGATGAACCGAGCGTTGTTAAAGTAAAGCCTGATTTTGATCTACCAACATTCACCATTAAAAACGAATTTTCACCGATATTTTATTACATAGATAATGTAGAAACACGAAAATACCAGCCGCAACAGGCTCAACAAACGAAAATACCCAAAAAGTTATTTGGTCAAAAAAGCGAACCGAGACCAAAGAAAACTTTTACATATGAAGGTTTCGCTGATTTTACGACCGTCGTCGGTGACACTGTAATAATATTCACTCCAAATACTGAAACTGTTCGTCCTCCCAAACCTGATGAAGTAAACGTATTTCCATCTGCTAAACCTGTCGATAAATTAGCAACTAAAATAACTTTCCTTTCTGCCGATATTCCAATGGCCACTTCCACTTATAAAGCTCATGAAAATACAGGCTCCACAGTTACCCCTCAAAGTAGTAGTGATGAAGATTCCAGATCCGAAAAAGCACTTTTTAGCGATGAAGAGAGTTTGAAGAAGGTCTTATATGAAGTTGACGATAGAGTGCCTGATTCAATAAATGTACAGTACAATCATGGGTTTGATTTTAATATGGATATAATACAACCGTCAGAAGCTGCCGTAACAACTACCGAAAGTACTAGACTCACAAATGATTTGGGCGTTATACCTATTGTCCAGTACAACTCAGAAGCAACAGATCCCTTGACATCTCTTAAACCTTCGTCCACAATTTTAGAAGCTCCCAAAGAGTCCGCTGTCACAGAATCAGATACTGAACTATTCACTGATTCCGAAGAAGAAGCTGATAATACTGCAGCAGAAATAACAGAAAAACCAGAAGAAGAGGAGGAAGAAGAAGAAGAAGAAGAGGAGGAAGAAACTACACCTGAACAAAATCAAGAAGTAAGAACCACTACGGAGAGTGGACACAGTGAAGAATCTGTTGAAGACTTTGAGACAACTACAGAATCTAAGCCATACGTTGCACCGGAAATATATCATTACGAACATCACGATATTCATGAAGACGTTGTTTGCACAGACGGTTTTGAAACACAGTCCACAATGACTACTGCTTATAAAACTCTTACGTATTTAACCACTTATTTCATACCATTAGAAAGTACAGAAACGACGACTTCTATCAAGTCGGATGTTGTTGTTGAAAGTAACGTAGGCTATTTTACTAATATTGTTTGTAAAACAAACCTGAATATTGAACCTACCGCTGTCGTTAATGTTGATGTTAATTATTCTGTACATAGTAAAATACAACCTTCAAAATCTGAAGAAACGGTTAATAGACCACCAATAGCTATAGATTCTTCTACAGAACAACCTTCGAAAACAACAGAAGTTGATGTTGATCAAGAGCAGATTACAACTGTGCAGGGAGAACAAAATAATAGTGGTGAAATTAAACAAACTTCAGAGGAAACGGAGAGTGCCGAAGATTTGGACGATGTTGAAGACCAGAAAGAGGAGACTACAACAACAACTACAACAACAGAGAGAACCACAACGACTGAAAGCCATGTCGAAGTGTCGGTAAGCACGGAACATTCTACAACAACTAGTGAAAAACCTGTCTCAGAAGAAGAAAAAATAGAAGAATCGGAAAATGAAATTGATGTAATTTATAAAACACTTTACACAACCTATACTTATTTCACTACATTCTTTGGAGATTCAACCTCAAGCGTCGTTAGTCATAAATCAGTAGTGACTAATATTTTAACTACTACGATTGATATTTCTAACCTAGATCCTTCACTATTAGGCGCATTCAATGAAGACCAAATTGCTCCAACTGGTGTAGGAGCTGGTCGTCCAACGGATTCTTTTGCAATAAACAGTATTATTGATCTCGTTAAAAACAAAGATGTGATTGAATCAGTTGAAGGAGCTGAAGTTTATAGTTCTCAAACTCCTACTCCATCTCTGGGTGACGACATTGCCAATATCAATCCTGATGCAGTAAAAACTTACTTTACCACATACACATTCTTTACGACAATTTACGTAGGCAGTGATGCTAACGTTTGCAGTAGAAGTGAAGTTTATACAAATTACGTTGGACCCGAAGAACTTATTCCCACAAAGGTTAACCCGTTAGCTACAGAGAACACTAAAGCTCAGTTTGATTTCCGGAACTGTAAGCAAGTGAAAAGAGAGCAAGCACCAACTCCAGCAGAATCTGAAGAAACTTCTTCAATGGTAACAAGTGTTTCTATGGAACAAAGTAGTGAGCAAGCTGTAAAAGAAATTAAACCAGAGCCTGTTCCACAATCAACTCCTATAGAGGTAGATATGTTGTTTAGTGTAGAATCAAATCCATTAGAGTCAGAAAACTCGTATGTTACCGACGTTAAATCCTCATTTTCCAAAGGTGAGAGACAATACTTAGAAAATAATAATGTCCTCGATGATCAAATCAGTTCCGAAAGCAATATTGATGAAATAATGCCATCGCCTACTCTTCTTTTACAAACAAGTTACACAACATTTACTTATTTCACAACTATGTACATAGGCAAAGACTCTAGTAAAGTCAAGAGCCACTTGGAAACTATTACAAATGTTGTAACTGAGACGATAATGCCAAACAAAGAGCCTGAAGACGAAAGTAATTTACCGATAACCTATTACACAACATTTACTTATTGGACAACACTTTACAAAGATAAGTCAACAACTATAACAAGCCGTGAAGAAATAGTTTCAAATGTAGTTACTCCATCTGCAGTACAAGTTCAGTCAATTCCTACAATCAGCCCTATTGATACAACACCGATTGATATTGATAGCGTGTTGCCACCTAAAGATTTAGAAGTTGAAATTAAACCTTCTTTGATTGAAGACAACTTGGAACAAGATGATGGAAAAGCGACTTTCTATACAACTTACACGTACTTTACAACATTTTATGCCGGAAATTCGTCTCAAATTCGAAGCAGCTTAGAGACGGTAACGAATATTGTAGAAAACACTAAAGTTGTCGAAGATAATCAAATTGCCAGAAAAGTTCCATCTGGAGCAGCAGATAAAAATTTGATTCAAGATAAAGGGGAGAAACCATACATAGCACCGACAGTAGTCAAAGAAGCAATCACACCAACGAAACTTCCCGACATCGCATCAGCTTCTCCCACAGTGCTTCTTGGAACATACATTGACAACTTATTTGCGGAAGTTAAACCAGTAGAAGCCACGACAGAAAGCGAGAAGAAGATTCTATTCTCACAAGTAGCTGTAATATCAGGGGATTCAACCATAGTAACAAGTGACAACAAAACACTGAATACAGAAACTACTACTTCAACTTCTACGACTACGAAAGAATCTATTATCAGCTCTACTCCGGAAGTCATTGAAAGTTCTGAGCAAGAAACAACTACTGAAGCAAAAGAAGAAGAAGACGATGGTAGTAGCAACGAAGGAAATACAAGAAAGAAGTCTCGATTAACGTTCACTCCGAAAAAGCCCACAGTAACGCCAGTTATTATACCTTTTTCATCGAGAAACAGACCTACATTTGTTCCTAAGCGAGTACCATTATTAAGTAGTGCAACAATCATCACTCGGCAAGATGCCACTCCAACAGTAACAGCTACACCTACATTAAAATCGGTTAGACCTTCAGGTTTTGGCGGAAACAGAAAGCCGTCTTCAGTGTTCCCTGGTGGTTCTCCTAGTGCTAGTAAAAGATTTAATGGTCGTAACAGTGCTTCAGTTTTGCCAGGAAATGTACCATCAGCATCGAGGGTAGGCGGTTTTCCTAGAGGATCTGCCATTCAACCTACTTCAAGACGAACTGGATTTAGATCAAACTCAGGAAGAGCTAATAGTCTGGACATCAGCAGATCAGCTGTACCAAGAATAAGACCTACCGCATCTTCACGGCTTCAACCAGGAAGAAGTAGCATTAGACCATCGGCATCTGTCAGTTTCCCACCTAATGACCCGAATGAGTATGCTGAGACGTTGGCTACTCAACAAGAGGAAACTGCTACTGAATCTTTAGATGAAATAACTGAAGCTCCAATCAGAACTACAAATAATCCTTTGTCAAGATTTAGACGTCCTCCTATTGTTAGACAACCAGGTACTGCTATAGCTCCTCGGTCAACTACACCATCTTCAAGACGTACCACGACACCACGAGGCAGACTCACGACCACTACTAGGAGAATTACGACACGATCTACAACTAATCCACTTTTGTCATTACGTAGACAACGACCTGCAAACTCATTATTCCCAAGAAGAAATTTGTTCAAACAACCAGAACCTGAACCCGAAGAAGTCAATGAACAAATCGAAGAAAGCGAAGAAATATTGGAAGAAGAAGAATTTGAAGATGACACTGATTACGATTCTTCAGATAGGAAAGAACGTCAAGTACCCACACCATCTACTGAAGCACCCAAAAGAAGCAATGTGGTACAAATTAGGCCTTTCGCATTTAGGAGACGTACAAAACGTCAAGTAGATTATGGTGCTCGCAAATACAATTTCCGCAGGCCAAATTCTAAACTAGGATCTACACGAAAGCCTGAACCAGAACCAGAAACAGAAGCCCCATCAACGGCAGCACCAAAACGTTCCAGATTTAATACACGTCTTTCAAGTAACACTAGATCAACTACCGCTGCAGCTCCATCTAAACCACAAAAGTCATCAACAAGACAATCTTTTATTGTTCGAGGCGAAAGTAGAACATCTACAACTGCTGCAGCGCCATCTTACAAAAGAGCAAAGACAGTAAATAGCAGGCCGTCATCGCGGACAACAACTCTATCTGCCCGTCCAAAAGCACCGAGACTTCAAGGATCTAAAACACCACCAAGATCGAACTCACGCTCTAGTACCAGTAGATCATCTCGGCCTCGTACAACTACAAGTAGAGCTTCAAGTAGACTAAGAAATTCCTTCGAAAGCCATAGCGGAGAAAGATTCCGAGACTACAATAGCATTGTGAATGACGGAAAAATTACAATCACCCACCACATTCCGACAGAAGTGACTATTTCAGTAGTTAATGGAAAAGTAACAGAGTACAAAAACGTCATATCGGCTACTCCTAGAGTAGAAACTTTGCTATTGAATCAGGTATCAACTTCATTAGGACCTTTAGGTAACACACAGTTACTGCTTGCTACAGAATCAACTGAGCTGGGTGAAAATGGGGCCACAAAGATTATTAAGTATCTTCTCCAAGAAGTGCCAACGACAACTGTTATCTTTACTCCTACTACTATTAGAGGACGTAGAACATCTCAAGCGCATGTTTTACCTAGCACTGTATATAACGTAGAGCCCGTAACGCAGACGATAGCTCCTGAAATCAATGCCAACGTTCCTCTTGCAAATTTGCTTTTGTCTCAACTTCTTCTTGGAAACCAACAGCCTGCGATAAACCCTCTCCTAGCACTACAAGGACAGGGATTGTTACCGCAGCAGCAAGTAGCACAAACCCCCGTTACAGAGTATAAAACCCGCGCCACCACCTACGTAACAACAGTAACAGACTCTAGAGAGACTGTTTTACCAATTACTTTCCGAGGCGTTCCAATTTTGACAACTATTTTCGATCCCACAACCAATGTTATAACTGCTACTGAATACATCACGGAAACTATTGTCACGACACCTACAGCGCAGCAACTTCCACAGTTTAATTCCCTATTACTGCCTCTTTTACTCCAACAGCAACAACAACAGCAGCCGCAACCGCAGGCTCTTTTACAGACAGCAAATCCTCTATTAGGGTTATCCCAGTCAGATTTAAGCGCTCTAGCTAATTTGAACCAGCCTCTAAACAACTTGAATCTCAACCAAAATAACCTTAATAACGATATTTACAGTAATAGTCCTAAACCAAATATTCTGTCAGATTTGAATAGTAATGAAGACTTCTCTGATGATGATCAGATTGAAGATGATGTACCATCACCTTCACCAGCTCCTCGCTCTAGAACCAGAGGCAGAACACCTAAACAACCGCCACCTCCCCCCTCCCCACCTAAACAAACCAGTGTTGTGACGTTATACGTGTCTGGCAGACATCCCGGTGAATTCAGTACAGTACTGTCAACTGTCATATCGGATGACACACAAACCGTACGGAAACGTGAAGCGATATACTATGAAGACGTCGTAGTATCTCCATCACTGTTACCTATGGTGGATGAATTAGTTAGCTCCCAAGTTGAAAGTTCAGCTAGTACAATAATTGCTGATACAGAGAAATTTTTTGACGATTCCTCGATCGTAAGTCAAATTGAAACGCAAAGTCTCGAGAGTATAGTAGGTGAGATAAGTAATCACATAAAGTACGACGCCTCACCGACGTACGTTCTAGAATTAACGAGACCTACTGCCATTAGTAATAAGAATGATATAGAACAAAGCTCAGTGGACGAAATTTCGTGAAATACAAATCGAACGGTTAGGTGTATAAAGTAATGATTTAGTTATTTATTTACTTTGTATCATAGTAAGTTAACTATGAATAGTGCCTTATAGTTGTAACAAATTAGTTTTAAGACCTAAATACTCTTTTGTACTTGACTAGTTTATAACATTCCTTATAAGTTCACCAAAAATGATTTCCTATGTTACCATATTCATTTGGTACGATTTTTTATGTTGGTAGTAAAATCTACCTAAGAGATAAGTCTTAAAGTTAAAGTTAGATTGTAATATAAATCTAATATAACTTCTCTTGTAATACTCATTTCTTCTTTGCTTTTGACTGTACATTGCAAATACGACTTAAAAATGTTAAAATAATAAACAACTTTAAAAATTACTCATGGTTTTTATTATTAGCTCAAAATACGCGTAAATATAAAAAAAATTATACAATCCAATAGACCCTGATACAGGCGCAGACAAAATTACTAGAAATGATCAATCTCTGTGGTTTGAAATAAAATTGTGTCTTTAGGATGATTCAGAAATCATTCAGAAAAATGCCCAATGGCATGATTCAGACACCATCATCTACGGGGCCAACTTAATTCGAGAAAATAATCTGCTGTCCCATACTAAATTGCAACTCCAAATCGACAAAAGGTTTGAAACAGCTGATTTGGTCTCGAATTCCGTGTTGGCCCTGTAGTAACAGTTATTCATAACGATGGTCTACATCACCCTCTTTCGGTTCAATACACTCTGAATCTAGTTTAACCCTTCAGCCATGTCAGATGCCTTCAGGCGGCTTAAAAACTCTGACACCAGGGCTATAAACATCATCATAAACATAATTTTATTGCAAGATCAAGTTTGTACAGAAAAATATATGGCACTGCCTTGCATCAGTCTAACACTGTGTTGCAAAGGCAATGTCTTCCAAGTGGTACCCACAGATAGATGTGTTAAAACAATTAAATGTTATCATAACATAATTTTAAACGGGGTCATAGGTATTAAACGCAAAACTTTTTTAAAAACAACTTTTGTACTACGACTTTTGAAAATTTCGCAAATAAAAAATTCGCTTCTCCGTACATTTTGCCGCGCGTTGACGAACTTTTTTGCATGAATAAGCTGATTTTTTCCACGTGATTTTCCAAAAGCCCTAGAACAAAAGTTGTTTGTCTAGATGAACTAGACCCGCCCTTAAAAGGTTTTGCGTTTAATACCCTGTTTAGTACAAAAAAAAAAAAATTGAATGAAAATAATAAATACGAACTTACTTACCCTGAATGTGAATAATTTCTGAATAAAAGACTAACGAGACTTAGATTGATGACTATTGATGCAAGACTTGAAATTTCGAAGATTGATGATGATGACTATAAAGAAAGGACTTGAATCCCTGTAATCAAGACCCTTGAAGAATCCCAACTGGAAGGCTCCAACCCCCCAATCCTGCGAACATCCAACCACCCGAAAGGTGAGTGTTGCTAATTCTATTTGTAGTTTGTAAATTAGTTACAATGCTTTTGAATTGTACTTTTAAAATCTGAGACGATATTACACATCAGACTACACCTACGCTCGGATTCGGGATGATGAAGGAATACCGACTATTCCGAAGCCAGTAACAGCCGATTTCGATTAAATTTATATGGGACACTTAGATTTATGATTGCTCTCGCTCGTCGACCTCTGATTATTTAGAAATAATTAAAGGCATCGACGTAGGTACTTGGAAAATGCGCCAAGCACACTGTGAATTGGCGCATTTTCCAAGGCGTAAGCCAATTCTGACAGCTTTTGGCACTTTTGGCACACCAAAAGCTGTCAGATTTGATTAAAGTATAGCGCAGGTGTTACTGTCAGATTTGGCTTACCGCTTCTGAAGCTCTCTGAATAGTAGTTAGTTTCCTTCTTCAGAGCTTACCGCGGACCAAATCTTGCAAACTGACAGTTCTCACAGGACTTCAAACAATGCAACAATGAGTACTACCCCATTCACGGAGGTGTTGTTTTCAAATAGTGCGGTATCTAGTCAAGCGTAGCGAAACCAAATCACCATTTCTGAAGTATACAGTGCCACCAACTTAGCTGTTCAGTTGACGGCATCGCTAGTGGCGCAAATTCAAAATGGCAGCTGACGGACATGTAGTTTTAATTTTGCCCACCTGAACAGCTAAGTTGGTGGCACTGTAATCTACCACACATATAGAATTATCATTATCGGTACCTACATAACTGGCGGAGTAATCGTGTAACATACGGAAATAAACCATCCAGTCGAATTGAGAACCTCATTTTTGAAGGCGGGTAAAATCAAATTAAACTTTAATAATACAGTTCAAAAGCATTAACTTCATAGAATTTAGTAGAATTTATAACAAACTAATAATTTAGATTAATTTAGACGTATATGTATAGTTTACAAGTATACTTAGTTTAAAACTAACACGTGTAAAAATAGCTGATTGTAGATCACAAATTTGTAGTTTTTAAGGTATTTGTAGATAGAATTATTTAATTTGTGGTGCAACCACTCTGCAATGAGTAAATTTAGAATTCACTAACAATAATTAAACCTACTTACTTTATTTCTTTGCACATGTGTTTTCCAGATTTCCACTTAGACCTAAATTAAGTTAATTATAATATGAAATAAGATCTCTCAATTTGTCCCACAACATGTATAGCAATATATAAAGGCCGAGTCAAACTTAATGGCGTTTGTGAACTTCGCCACAAGCTGTGCAAATCCCCACTCCACATCGCCGCTCACAATATGACTTTCTATCTGTCTCTGTTGGCAAGCGATCCTAAGTGGGTCTTGGCCTCCGATACCAAGGTCCGCCATGTGTCCCTATTCTGCGAGAGTGCGTGCCAGTCTTGCACCCTAATCTTCAGCAGATCTTCGGCCACTTTATCTTTCCAATCTGACTAGGTATGTTAATATATTACTGCGTAGGGAGTCGCTTTGTATGTTTGACTCGGCTTATATATAAACAAATCAGCGTGTACATATAATTTTTGTATAGATACTAATTGAAAACGAAATATTTTATTTAACCCTTGAAATGCATGACTTTTCAAATTTTTATTTTTTTATTTCACAAAATTAATGTATTGCTGATACTTGTTCAGTCCACAAATTAAAAAAACGGGTTTGTAGACTTTTGGCAACAACATGCATTTAAGGGTTAAAAGAATACGGCAGGTTTCTCTAGACTACGACGATATATTCTAGAATACCATTGTAGTAGGTGCTTATCAGTATGACCAACTTTTACTAATATGCTCAATCCCGAAATCACTCAAAAAAAAGCTGTTTCAAATTCATTCAAAAAGTTCTTCAGCTCTCGACAACATACACGGGACAGATACGTACCTAATTATACATAATGGTGAACACAAAGATATTTCAAATATATCCGACGTCTTTATAGATAGAGAAACAGCCTATAAGTATACCTATAAGTACAAAATGTTCATGCAACATAGCGTCATCAATTCATCAATGTTTAGTCGTTACTTACGTAATAGGCACCCATCCATCAGCCACAGGAGGTCGACTACTGGACATAGGCCTCCCTGATATCGAATAAGATCGGTTTGGAAGAGGCTTGCATTTAACGCAATCCTGCAGTCTTGATGAAGTCATCTGTTCACCGACGCGCGTATACATACACTACAACATAATAAGTACTAAAACCATATTCCACACATTTCAGCTTTCAATACAAATGCAATAGTATATGATAATACGCCATGGAGACCAGGGAGAGAGATCGAATCTCTTGATAAGCCTGCTGAAGATGAGAGGAAATTGAAGAACTTGGCTACGAGAATCATGTCCAATGGCGTAGAAGTATTAGTCAAAGATAAAGGTGGCGATGGAAAACTAGAACAGGTAAATATTTTTATTATAACGAGTACTTAAGAGAACCTAATTGATGTACTGATTTTGTTTATGTTTATCACAAAACAATAATGTGTATGATTAAAGGCCCTAATATAATATAGGGTAACTAATCAAGCACAATCTCTAAAGGGAGATTTTAGTGCTTTATCGAGATAAACAACATTTTCTTCTACCAACCTTGAAATTGCGTAAATAATTTGCTATTTTGTACATCTCGTCCATAGTATCAATTGAATTTTCTAATTAACATCCGTTTTTTATCGCAAATTCGAGATTGATCCCACAGTAAAAAGTTGTACGTAAGTAACCAATTACCCTGTATATTAAGATTTTGGTAGCAGACGATTTTATTACTAAGCAGTTATTGCAATATATCTTTGCTTTATTTTCTCAGCGCAAACTTAAAGTAATGCACATAACATCATTGAAACCGACGCACTCATCATTATCAATATCACCAAAAAAGACTTTACTAGCTTCAGCTGTTGCGACTTTTGTAAACCGCCAGCAAATCAGCGCTTTGTTTCCACTCCATCAACTGATGCAACATAATTACATTATCAAGACATGTATGACTACATACACTTATTTGACAACTGTCGTGCAAAACAAACGAAGCGCCATTTCGACTTTTGAGACGATCGTTTCAGTTGTGACTACCGAATCTCTCACAAACTTGTATCCAGATGTTTTGGCCGATTTAAAGCCTACAAAAGTAAGAACAGAACCCTGGTTGATTAAATGTCTCCAGAATCCAACTAGTCCTGCAGCAATAATACCCCAAACACCCACTGTTTATTTACTGCTTTGCCTAATCCTAACACTTTTGTAATTAATTCCTTAAACACGAGTAGTTAGTATCTACATTCTGGTTTTATTGATTTGATTGAGTCAATGTTTCATTATAATTTTTATCATTTTCAGACAAAATACATGGAAGTGAAGACCTTACAGCCTACAGCTCCAACAAATATATATGCAAGCAACTATGCCAAAATTGACAAAAGAATTGATAGTTCTGAAGATGGTGGAACTTTTGATCTCATACAGCCTTCCGAAACCAGTCACTCATGCACAACAACTTCTTGCTCTTGCAGTCATACTCAAACTGAAACCTTGCAAACAAAACATACAAATATAGACGTTACACCAACAAAATATGGAGTAAGTACAAAATATGGCGCGATTAAACTGGATTTGAAACCAACAAATAAGGATGATAAAAAAACTCAATCTGGTCCATACGAATTTGAAAGCACCACAAAACTGGCGCCTGTTGATAAAGTAGTTGAAAAATATACTGAAGTCATGAATGACTACTCTGATGAAAAAGATAGTAATTCTGTGGAAGCAAGTGAACTTTTGACTAATGAACAAGCACCACCTCCGCCAAAAGCAAATAAAGTCTCAAACAAAACACCAGCAAAAAACAAACCTGAAAAGCCACAGAAGCCTAATAAAAATAAAGTGTTGGTGGAAGATCTGCTTAAATTAGGTACCTTAGGTATCAAAGGCTTAACTCAACTAGCTCCCGTATTAGAAAAAATGACTGGCAGTTTTATCAGGAGACAAGATACAGTTACAGAAAAAACAACAACGACAACAAAGAAACCATCTGAACAAGTAGTTGCTTACAGTGCCAACAAAAGAGTAGATAGTGACTTAGAGTCTAAACAAGGCACGTTTCCTATTTATATACCAGTCGATGAAATGGAAACATCCGAGTCACAAATTGTATTTACAAATGCTACTTTACATCAAAACTTAGTATGGGCTGCAGAGCACAAACTACCCAAATCTCACCACCCGCACAAAATGATTCATGAAAGCTCGTTAGTTAATGGAGGCATACCAATAAGCCCCGGCGAAATCATAACAACAAATTCAGATGTCATTGTTGGAAAACCTGCCGTGGGTGGACCATTCACCTTGGCAGCAAGTGGAATGAAATTACACAATCCTGTCAATCCTCCTCCATTAGATAGCTTTGTTGCTGCGAATGAGGAGTATCTAATAAATGAAAGGCCATTAAATGATCAACCTTATTCAGATGCTAAGGTTGATGACTCGTATGATTTGAGGCCACCTGAGTTACCGAAGCCTAAACCTAATAGACCACCAATCAATTCAAGACCAATCATAAACGAACAATACAGTAAATATCCTTACCGTATGCCAAACGCACCAACAGAGGAATATTATAAGAATGGACCAACAAAACCTCCCAGTCCTGTACTAGTTAATCACAGCAGACCTACCTTCTTAGATTACATACCATCATTTGGGTCTTCATCAAATAATAAGCCTACTAAACATCATGTTGACTTCAAACCTCCCAAAGACGCCAAAAAAGAAATCGAGATAGAAGATAATAGTCCCAGTTCATCAGAAATTGTTAGTACTCATATTAGAACAGACGAAGAGTTTACCATCACGGGTGATGCTGAAGCAAACAAACCATTTTTGGTGGATATCCAGCCTTCCCGAGTAGCAAACGTTTTAATTCCTCATGGAAGTTCCACTGCTTTAGTTTTTGCTGGATCTACTGAACCTCATAAGACTGGAGATTACGTTGATGATCCACTTCCATATCCTGAACCGGGCTATTTTGGAAGCTTCAGTATTGATGCTCCTCAAATGACAAATGTTCACAATGTAGCACCAAACAGTAATACCAAACCAGTAGAAAATTACAAACCAAATTCACCTTCACCTCATAAAGAACATTCATACAGAAACGATTTTAAACTTAAATGGAAAGATAACAAGCGTCCAGACTTTAGCAAGCTTCCGCCACCAACGAGTAATCAAGAAACGTATGTTCAAGTTGGTCCACAAATAACAGCTTATGATCCAAAAATATATAGTCCAAATAACGGTGATTTTGACAAGTATAATCGAGTCAAAGAACAAGGCAATGACAAAAATAAGGGCAAAGAAGTCATAGACAAGGAATACGAAAAATTCTTAGCAGTTCCACCGCCTCCTCCAAAAATGAATTTCAATCCCGATAGCCATTATGATAATAACAAACCTTACAATCAACGGCCAATCGTACAGCACAAACCAGTACAAGACATGAAAGTTTTTTTGAATATTCAACATCCTATTCCAAAAGAACAACTACCACCGCAAGTGACTTCTGAAATATATTTTGCCGCTCAAGGAATAAATAACAAGCCTTCGCCAACTTATACAATCCAAATGCCACCATCACAGCCTCAATACACACAATTCAGTACACACAATGTAAACAACGTTCAATCTCCAAAGCCTACCGGTAGTTTAACTCAATCATACAATGCATTCCCAGTTTTATCATCACATAATGTCGTAAATAAATCTATTTTAGCCCACGAAAAAGATAACGAAGGCTCTTATACCGTAACCCTTAATACTGCTACAAATGTCGCAAGTAACGCCAATGAAGCCGGCCAGGTAATTGGATCAAGCGTGCCTGTACCCGTTGAAGCCACACTGAATAGTGGTCAGTTAAATGCCAATATTCCAATCGGAACAAACTTTGCTATCAGAGTAGAAGACAATACGTCACCACAAGAAACGACCAATATAAATGGTAATCGAAAGCCGCAAATCATATACGAAGAACATAGTCGCGTACCTTTTGAAGTTTCGATAGGTGACAACAGATGGAATAAGAGCACGTCTGATAACGAAAACACTGTAATAGGTCAGAATTATTTCAGTCACAATAACGAGAAGCCTGGACGTGTTAACCAAGTAAAACCACCAATAGCACCTTCTACGACGATTAGTACTTTTACAACAAGGCCGTCTATTCCATTATCAGTAAACAGTCATGCTAACTTCCCTATGATTAATGAATATGAACACAAGCTTCAATACAATACTCAACCACAAACACAAATCATCAAACCAACCGACAGTGTCACAGATGTAAAAAATACGAATGATCAAAAAAGACCAGGAAAATATATACCAAATTTGCCTACGAATTCCCATGGTTGGTATTCTAGTGTAGTTTTAGATGAAAATAATGTCAAAAATATTGATATCAAGAGTGAATCTACAACTAGAAAAGTCATACCTCTTCACGATTACAGTGACAACTATAAACCACCATTTGGACAAAAAATAACAAGTGCTGGTAAGCCTCCTACAGAATTTTGGTCTCAGAAGAAACCATTGACAATATCCGATTTTAATGTTGGTAAACCATTCTCAATTTCGAGACCACAAGTGACAGAGAAGACCTCAAGCAGTGCTCCATTCACTGTAAAACCGTATGATAAACATAATTACTTGCCCTCTAATATTGGTATTATAAAACAACCTGCTTATGACATACCAATTAGAGACAACAGCGATGAAACTACAACTGTAAAAGCTTATAGACCAAGTGCAGAAAAAGTTAAGCCAGTTTATGAAAACTCAGAAGAAATTTATGATGGTGAAGATGGACCTGAAATAATCGCAGAAAATGACGGAGAAGTGAGTTCTGAATCAATGAAAGTACCTGTAGTCAGTGCTTCTAATGAGGTTAAACAGACCACAAAAAGTTCCACTGAGATAACTTTGCTTCAAGATGAAGTATTAATTTCAAATAATTCACCAAATACACCAAAACCTATAACTATTAAACCTACTACTACTAAACTTACGACAGTCAAACAGCTTGTGGACAACAATACAGGTACGCAGACGGAAAAACCTTTCAACTCTAATAACAGAACCAACAATTTCCAAACAAACGCTATGAGACCAATTTACAGCAATAACCTTAACACGAAACCCAGGCCGTTCACCATGGGCAGTTTGCCAGTATTGGATCATCAATTGCAACAACCACATTGGCAAATTAATCAACTCCTAGAAAACTCCACCAATATGTCTTACGAAGATAACCTTGACTTGAACATTGGAGAAGAAATGAATACGCCGTCAACAGTTAAAACAACTTTGCCAACAACATCTGAAAGAGTACCAAGTTATGGCCGACCAGAAACTGAAATCAAATATAAAAATCCACCTAGACCAGTGTATCATTCCAGATTTAATAACACTAAAACATTTAATGGGTCACATATTATTACGTCAACAGTTCATATCAATGATAAAAAGCCACTGGTTGTAGAAAAGCTTCCTGAAAGAGCGACCTTGCCTACGTTTACGATAACAGCAGATACCATAGATTTAAATAGATCTTCAAGCGAGATTATAGATTTATCACCACCACCGCCAACAATAGATTATAGCTTTAAACCATCTACAAATGATGAGATGATAATGGGTATGAGCCCACCGCCACCAAGAAACCCTCCCGGAATAAGACAGCCTCCGAGAATACCGCCCACTTCAAGACCGGGTCTCCCTCCAAGGACTCCTCCACCGTACAGAACAAAACCTCCTAAAACCTTGCCACCAAGGTTACCACCTAGACCCTCAAGGAAGCCCATTAATCGAGATGAAATTTCTACATACAGACCCACATATGACATTCTTAACAACATACGACGACCAACATATAACCGTGACCAACCTTCATCACAGCTATTGCCGCCACCTAGAGAACTACCATCAAAGATTCTTAGTATTGATATCCCTGCAGCTTCTAAAGTTCCCAGTGCTTCTAATATTGTTTTCCCCACACCGATTTCGTCTGGCTGGCTTACGTCTTCAGGCATAGGATTTTCATCAAGTTTCAACTTTGATCCTACATCTGTGAAAGCACCTGAAATACAACCAACTTTAAATCCTGTCTATTCGGAAACGCTGTCTTCGGAAGATCCATATTCATACGAAAACGAATACTCTTCTGAAAATGGTGATGATGGTTTTTCATCGGAAAAAACAGTTACAGAAGAAAAACCATCTGTTACTAAAGATGCCAGTACTGAATCTACAACAAAACTTTCATTGTCTAGCACAGAGTCAGATATCAATGATTCAGTTTCCGAAGAATCTAGCCAAGAGAATACGAGCACAGAACGAGTGAAAATTATCCCAATCGGAAATAAAAACAGAACTCGCAAACCTTATCCATTCAGAAATGATGATAAGAAACCAAACACTAGTAAGTTTAAGTTACCACCCAAACCTACAGCTATCATTCGTCCCACAAAAACTTTAAATCGTCCAGAGATTTTGTATCCAACAAGACATACATCAATCAGGAAGATTGTTAGACCTCTTCCAACAAGATCGAATGTGGTTGTACCAACCAATATCATAGAAAGTTCGGAATCTTCCTTTGAAGAGAATTATGTAAAACCAACAGAAGTACTGAGAGACAGTGTAATACCAGCAATATCACAGGTCGATGGAACATCGTTGGTGCAACAAGGATCAGTAAATGTAATCACACCTACTTTAGATGAAGCCGGCTCAACATTGCTTCCTACTCATAATGCAGGAAATGAAATAAAAATATCAGATGAAATTGTACCAACAAAGACTGAATTCATAACTACCGTAGTTACTCTAATAAAGACACTCTCAGAACCACCCTTAACAGTTTCTAGCATTGGCTACGTTAATTTGACTCACACATTGACAGTTACACAAACGAAAACAAGCTTAGTCAGCCAATTCGAAGGAGCAGTAACTCAAACTATTGTATTGACTGATACTTATACTTCTACAATCGTTGATGTAGTAACCGAAATTCACACTAAAGTTCAGCCTACCACTATTGTGGAAACTGTAACGAAACACATTCCAGTGCCTCAGGTAGTACCTACTCCTGTTCAAGAGACAGCAGCTAAAACTAAAATTCCACTCGACGATATAACAATGTCTTCGGAAGAAGAAGATAATCTTATAATTCGAGATCACGAAACAACTGAAAATGTTCAAAAAGTAGACACAGAAGCTGAAGGTGACAACGACACGTTCTTTGTAGTTATGAATAAATCACAAAACGGTGGTCCAGCTCCGTCAATAAGCACGGATCTTGATACAGGTGACTATGATGTTACAAGGAATGAGCAAGTGAACAACAACGGAGTGTCACAGGTCTTGTTCGGTGAGATACTCTTAGCTGGTACCCCGTACCTAGAAACTACAAATGTACATTCAACAGGTAAGTTTAATCTTTTCATTTCGATTTATAACGCCTGAGCAAAATCTCAATAGATTTGTGATTATATTTCAGGATATGGAAAAGAATGTCAGCCAGATTGCAAAGCGTCGAGGAATGAGCGATGCCAGAGAATAGACGGTATTATGAAATGTGTCTGCAGACCTGGATTTGCTAGAATGTTCCCCGATAGACCTTGCAAGCGTGAGTCCAATATCTTTTACATTTCTTTTATCTTGTGTTCCGTTATTCTTGATAAAACTAACAATTTTATGATTTAAGTGTCACTTTAAGATGAGGTTGATATTAACGATATAGTTTTAAGGTAAACCCATAGAGAAATATTAGGCCATACTAGCTAATGTAAGCCTAAATATGCCTACTTTGAAAGTCCACCGCGCGTAAGGCTCTCACCTAATGTCCTAATTACATGGCGGCATTATTATCGCGCTGTATGACCACGAAAATTCACAAAAGTTAAAAAACTGACACAAAGGCTAGCCACCCGGCCCATACGAACTTACATGCTTAATATCTTCTGTTTCTTCCAGCTACTTACACTTACTCCGTGAAGCTAGCGCTTGGCTCCCAAGGCAATTCTCCTCTCCACTTCCACACCAACCTATCAGACAACTCTAGCAAGCAGTACCAAGCCCTGGCGGTGGCCACTCACGAAGGCATCAACAGAATGGTGATGCAGTCCGATCTGAGAGATGTCTTCCATGGGGTTCATATCAACGGCTTTAAGCCTGTAGAGATGAAAGGCGCGAGAGGAGACAAGTACCAGGGTGTTATGAATGATTTCTATGTGCAGGTACGAATACATCATAATTCAGAGTTTTTTAGGTAACAATCGACAAGCTATAATGGTCAACTCATAAGGTGGGCAGACGGCCTCATTAAACGATTTAAGTGCTAGTCATTTCCAACCGCAGATCTGTATAGGAAGCCTATGTCCAGCAGTGGACGTCCCATTGCGGAAATGATACAGACAGAAAAGTGTAATGAAGACATCAGCGACATCCAATAAGATAAAAAATAGTATATAATTACTTATAACTACTATTCACTTAAAATCTATTAAAAATATTTCAAACTATTCTTTAAATATAATTATAGATTTTAAACTTGAGATGCTGTTTGTGATATTGATGAAAATTATAATAACACCTGTTAAAATGTCATAGCAATAAAACAGAAGCGCCTTTTGTTCCATACATAAACGTAGCGTTGCGGCTCGTCCTAGTCTGTTATAAATCATCCCTAAAATCCATAATCTATATTTCCAGCTGTCAGACAACGCTCACGAGAGCCGGTTGAAGGAAGTGATCGAGAAATACCTCCGCAACAACAACTACAGTCTCGGGGGAACCGACGTCCACGCCGCTGGAGAATTGGTGGACAGACTGGACGTTAGTGGTAAGTCCTATAATCCGACCGCTTAACTCAGTCCTCGCCAGCGCGGTACAGGGGCGCGGGGTAGACGACACAGGGGACTGAGACTGGTGCGGGCGGCAGGGACTCGCCGCCCGCAGGCGGGGACTGAGTTAAGCGGTCGGATTAATCGTTTTTTTATAGCCAACAAAACACAACATAAAACCGGAAAAAGAGAATTTATTAAATAAAGGAAGATGCAGAATGATGAGACTGCATTTAAAATACGGAGTGTAAATCTAGACGACGGGAATTTTATCAATGTACGCATCATTTTAATTGACTTTTAACATGAGACCAACCCAAAACCCGAAAAAACCCTGTACCCATACATTTTATGAACATTATGAAACGCCTATAGTATTGTACGCCTATACTTGTAGGTAGTTGAAATAAAAGTCTCGGGTAGCGTGAGACATTGCATACGTTTTCATATAAGACGTCTACCCGCGTTCGTTTCGTAGGAACTGAAGACGTAGGCGAAGACATATTTTATACCTAAATTATACGCATCGAAAGCAGTCTAATTTGGACTTAGATTTTGTATTTACGTTCTATGCGACAATTTGTTGGTTTGAGTCTAACGTTCAGCACATAAATGAAGTGGCATTTTAGTATTTAATTGTGTTTTTGTGACACATTCCAGATTTCGACGAATGCACGAGCAACCAGTTCCACGACTGCTCTGAGCACGCACAATGCTTCAACTTACGAGGGACCTACACGTGCAGTTGTCTGGAGGGATTCGCAGATCTCAGCGTCAACACCTTGTATCCTGGCAGGATCTGTTCTGGTAAAAGAATTTATTGTAATTTTTTTGATAAGTGATAGTATTGTTGTGTCCTTTCACCCAAGTCTGCTTTATTCATCATAGAGCAACACGCATGTAACTGGTGGATTCTCGTGAACGCATGATGAGAGATTGAGCTGTATATTTAACACATAATTTAACGGACAAATATTTATTATTATCGTCTAGTGATTTAAAAAAATACTATTCACCATTGATACATTGTAGTTCTGTGCTGGGCAAATTACTGTAAGTATACGAGTTTTTTTTTTTTTTTTTTGTCAGCCTATTGTGTCCCATTGTTGGGCAAAGGCCTCCCCCACCTCTTTCCAAGTATACAAGTATACGAGTACCTATTGCAAAATAGAAAATTTGAATCAGATGCGCTGTATTATCATAATGAAGATGAGCACTGCTAGAAGATCGGCTTCACGTCAAATTTCTTTTCCGGGTGGAAACATCATAGCGCGTTATCCAGGCATCTTTCTTCACGATGCTTTACGTCACCAAAACGCCAGTAAAAACTCGTACATAGCCGGTACAGTACATTTCTGTACTGTATAGGCCGAATCATGAAAGTAAAGTAAAAATTTCTTTAGTCCGTTTAGACACAATACAGGCACTTGGAATCGTCTGGTAACAATATTTCAAAGTTCTTAGCTCTTCTACCTAATTACTTTTTTAATACAACTAAGTAAGCACACCCTTTAGATTTTACAAGATCAGTAGTAGGTAATAAGTACACAAACAATATATTTAATTTATACCATAATAGAATATGAATCAAAATTAAAATTGTACCAGTTTCATAAAAATAACAATGTCATTTTCAGTTTAAAAATGTGAAAAATAAAAAAATTAAAATCACATATCAAAAAATTAAAAATATCATGTTACGTTACGTATTATTATATCTTCTTTGGTTACGTTACGTTACGTTAAAGTCGGCGGATGTGAAGTTAGCTACCACCAGTACAGTACAGTAATAAATTATTTGTTTGGTTTCCAGCGGAGCCCGTGGGGTGCGAGCGCTGCAACTACCACGGGTCGTGCTACTCTCGTGACGACGCGCGTATTCTGTGCGAGTGCTTCCAGTGGTATGCTGGCAGCGCGTGTCAGATCAACTTGAAGGGTCAGTCAATTAATCCTGTTTTAGGGTTCCGTACCCAAAGGGAAAAACGGGACCCTATTACTAAGACTTCGATGCCCGTCTGTCCGTCTGTCTGTCTGTCTGTCCGTCTGTCACCGGGCTGTATCTCATGAACCATGATAGCTAAGCAGCTGAAATTTTCACAGATGATGTATTTATTTTGGTTGCCGCTATAACAACAAATACTAAAAATAAAATAAATATTTAAGGGGGGCTCCCATACAACAAACCTGAATTTTTAGACGTTTTTCGCTCTATATTAATAATGGTACAAGGTAGATGCTTAAAATTTTCACATAATATTTAGTTTTATATTCCCTTTAATAATAAATAAAAAAATTAAAATAAAATAAATATTTATGGGGGGCTCCCATACAGAACGGAACCCTCCGTGCGCGAGTCCGACTCGTACTTGGCCGATTATTGTTTGTTCTTTTTTATCTTCTACGAGCCATTTTAACTTCTAAATAGGAAAGTCTGTTTAGCTTTCTTTATGTACCTACAGGACCAGAAAAACTTCCTTGTTGTTATTTAGTGGTTGTGAGATGTAGTTGGGGCTTTTGAACCTTTTTCATTGGATCTCTTCCACAAAATCAATGAAAAATGAAATACCTAAGAATAGAACAACATTTTGAAGTCAAACTTGTAAGTTTGCGTTACCATGGAGGGGGTATGAAAGCACTGTTGCGTCGTAGTTTCACTTTATCCGCGCGGAGGGACTCCACTAGCACGTTTTTTATGGCTGGTTTTTCCACGGATTACTTACTTCAGGATCAGGCAAATAAATTTTGCTTAAAGTCTTAATATTTGTAATCTCGACTATGATCATGTAGTATTACAGTAACAGTACAGCTACACTAGGTACACACTTTTCATTTCCCATCCATAAATTTTCAAATCTTTTAAAATTATAATTACCTACTTCTTTTGCATTGTATTAAAATATGACTAGATCATTTGTCCGGTGGAGGGTATTGCTATACCAAAACACAGGTTAGTTCCTACCTTGGATAGCAATGCTTCTCAACCTGCAACATAACCGAGGATATACAAATCATTGTTAAACAATAATGATATACTGATGTTTGTGAGCGCTAATAAATTTCAAATAAATTCTATTTTCAATTTCATTTTCATTAAAATTGGGCTGAAAAATGGTCTGTGTTGAAACCATCGACTTGGCTCGCTTAGCTGCCGTAAACCGACTACTACATGACGCTGCACCATACCAAAATGGATCGTATCTCAATAGTCTACAAAGGTATATATAATGTATTACAGTGGTGCTGATCTCGCTGGTGGTGTGTGGTGCGGCGCTGTCAGCCGTGCTGGCCGCGTGTGCCGTGCTGGCGTGCCGCCGCCGGCCGCGCCCGCCCGCGCGCTCCATCGTGGCTTGCATACAGGGCATGCCGACGTTGCATCAGGTAATTAAGTACAGCTGTTCAGTACTGTAGACAGATTAGCATCTTACAGTCTAGGGTTACGTACTGGCGATGTCGCCCGTGCGCTTCATCGTGGTACTTATGGAGGGGATGACGACATTATATTATTACATCAGGGACCTAATTACTTTTCACAGTTGTTTTAACAATTGCCTAGTGATACTACACGTTACATGTGCGCACTAGCAGCATTGCATATGAAGAGAACAACAAAGTTTTTAATCTTTTAATATATTTTTATAATAAATTCCGGCTTTAGATAAACCGAGTCATCCATGGAGAAAAACAGTCTGATCTCGTGAAACAGAAATACCTGAATGTGTTTTTTTATAATTTATATATGTATGTGTGCAATGTTCTATGTAACTCTGTGTTATTTGATTACATAATTATTGATTCATGGAGAAAATCTGGTCTAAATGATAACATTTTACTAGGAATATTAAACCAGCTTTTTGAACATATCAAAACTCATTTGATTAAAACACTCAAATTGATTACAAAGCATTAATGAATATTCCTAGTCTTAATATTGACCTTTTCCATTATCTTGGTTCCAGGGAGCAGTACCGTCTAAGCAGAGACAGGACCGGCGAGCCCTGATCAATGAGCGCGGCGACGGCGGAGACTCGTCCAGCATGCAGAACGCTTCTCTGCCCTATATGCCTGCTAAGGTAAAACTACACTACTACTTGTCTACTCTTTCATTCAAATAAAACGTAATGATGTGAAGTTACGAGTAGCTACGAGCTGTATAGAACCCCACCTCTCACGTCCGCTGACATGTGCTAAACTTGCTACTACTCGCCTCATGTTCACATACGCCATAAAGTGTGAATCGTACTATATTATACTAGCTGCCTCTCTTGGTTTTGCCCGGTTACGGATGAGTTATAGCTATAGACCTCCAGAAGAAATATTCTAAAAGATAGTGAAAACCGCATTGCAATCTGTTGTACACACTAACTACTTTTAGTGTGTACAACAGAACTACGTTTAGGCATATATTACAACTAATTTGTAAGATACACCTAAACGGAAAGCCAGACACACAAAATAGCTGTTTTGCTAATATCACTACATAGTACCACTATGTAGTGATAATATCCCGTAGTGTGGTGGGCTAAACCATCGAAACTGAAACCAGGCTCCACCCATGACAAACACTAAGATGAATAATCATCTTCATCGTCAGATCAGGATGAATGGTAAAATAATATGAAAACTTAATCCTCCGGTTGGTTGCTAAATTTTGACTTTGATTTTGAATACAAACAGCTTGCATATATCATTCTTATCAAATACTTCCACTGTTCCAGCGTCCCCCATCATCCAAGAAGTGCGTGATATCAGACCCCCCCGCGCACGACCCGCCCCCGCCCCCCGCGCCCGCCGTCATGATCCCCCGCGCGCGCCTGCTGGCCTCCGACCGCGACCACGCGGCCAGGAAGAGGAGCCTCGAGCTAAGCAACGAAGCTAAACTCATCAGCTATCTGGAATCTGGCGCTACTGTTCATAATGATCGACACGACGAGGTAAGTTACTTTAGTATTTAGTATTACCTAGGGTTGCCATCTGTAACATTTGCCAACCAGGACAAGTCGCGTGATAACACCGAACTTCAGAGTCCAGAACCCAGACATACAATATCTACAGATTAAAAGATTTTAATTTTTTAACCGTGGAAACTGCCGGTGAGACGGTGAACTTTGCAAGCCGGAACCCGGACTACTATCTAAACCCCGGACAACAAGTGAAACCCCACCCGGACGCTCCCCGGACGCCCTCTAAACTACGACGAATCCGGGAAACCCGGACAGATGGCAATTGCCTATGGCCTTGTATTACCCATGTTTCATCTTTTTAAAACCATGCAGTGCTTCACATGCTCTAGAGTGCTCTCTCAAGAAGTGCGTGATCTATTCCACTCATCTCCTTGAAATAGATCTGTATTTACCAACTGGAGTTTGGAGCTAGTCTTTGATAATCACGAAAACGTTAGATATTTTCGTAGATTTCAGCACTTCTCAGTTTTATGATATTTTACATTGTTTTATATAACTGATCTATTAAAAGTACCCATGTTTCCTTTCAGATGAGGAGAAAACATAGCTTAGAATCGTCATACAGCGCTCTGAACAAAGACAGGCATAAGCAAGGTAACTGTGATTATACTATTATAGTAAAAGTATTTTATAATTTTAAGTGACTTCAGATGAGTGAAAATGAGAACATGATGGAGTGGTCGAAGATGGCATACTCATTTGGTCAGGAAGCAGAGCTTGTGACATCCAGTTTTTGATACTTTTTAAACTACATAATTCTAATATCAAAGCTTGCGTGATTATAAGTTGGAGGTTTTGTCAGAAATTAAAGGGCATCGTGTATAAAATGTTTAACAAAAATCAAGGTTTTAGTACCAAAAACCTTTTTTTTTAAAAGAAACAAATATTACTTATTCTGGAGCATATCTTCTGTTGGCAAACCATATCTGATACATACAAAGAATAATTTCGCTCGATCGAAAAAAACGAAAGTCACCTCTGTTTTGAACCAAGATCTTATTTCTTGACGAGGTTTTATAAGTAGTATTTTTTAAAATATGTTTAATGTATTAAGTAGTAGCTAAAGTATTGGCAAATTACACAAAACAGTTAAAAAGTTGACTTGATAATTTTATATGAAATCTTATTGTTGATTTCACCATCCGAAGACGCTCTCCCCTCGTCGCCTCGCCGTATCACTTTGTTCGCGGAGCGCGTCCTAGCACGATATGCTCTTGAGTCCTCGTTTGATCAAAGAGTAATGGCCCATCAAGACAAGGCTACAAAATGTATATTTTTAAATTCCAGGAGCGCTAGTATCGGCCGGCTTCAAGGTGTCGACGACGGTCCGGCCGGAGGAGGTCGCGAAGGACCGTGACGACCTCTCCTCCGTACACAAAGCTGACTTAGAAGCTGAAATGCACTTCGACTCCTTGAGGAAAACTTACAGGTACGAGACAAGCTACCAACTTCTCTACAAGCATCTATCGAATGAAAGATAACTCTTTGAGTGGTACATACTGTTGCAGATTCGAAAAAGAGCTTGAGAAAAAGGAGAGTAGCTTGGGAGTGAATTCTAAAGATGCAAATTTGTTCAACAGGACGTCATTATATAATTTTAACTGATATAAAAGATATCTGTATCTATGTATAATATGTACTTTCTCGAGACGTAGGTTGTGGTTGTGCCTCCATACATTTTGTGGACATGTCTATAGAGTATGGACTATAGAGTAGCAATGTATTAAAATGAGATTTTCTTTCTTCAGCCACGAAGAACTCTCTGAATGGACTGACGCTGAGAGAAGACTTGGGGAGTTGTAAGTATTTTTCCTTAATATTAATATCGTTATAGTCATCATTTGATTTTATCACATTTACAATACAATACATCAACAATTTATTGACACTAACAAATAAGAAAACATAACAAAAGAAGCAAAGACAGAAAAGGCACATAACGCGGTCTTATTGCTAAAAGCGATTTCTTCCAGACAACCTCATGCAAGGAAACGTATAGACGACAAGGACGGTGTAAACGTAAAAAAAATGCCACCAGTATTAATATATATTTAGGTATCTATAACTATATACTAGACACAATAATATTCCAAAATATAGTTAACACATGAAATTACATTTTGTTTTGACGAGATCATATGTGATAAATCGATGAAGTTCTTATGACGATATCACGTAAAATTATTGTCCGTAAATTGATACAGACAACCGATGTTTTTCGTCCAAAAGGTACAATCAAAAGCTTTTAACGAGTCTTTTATTGGGTACTAGCTTTTGCCCGCGGCTTCGCCCGCATGATATTTCAAGGCCCTACCTTACCACCCTTAATAAAGGAGGTGGAATATAAAAAACAAAAAAAAATTGACATTTGTTCGATTCGACAGTTCTTTTCCGACATTTCTTGGAAAGCACGCTAGAATAGCTCGCAGATGGCTGATTTTTTCCTACTTACTTAACACTTATTGTTATAATATGGAAAATTTACGCAATATCATCATAATTTATAGTCTATGTGTTATTCTGATATATAAGCTATATAATTGCAAAGTTTCATCTCAATCCGTTCAGTAGTTTTTGCGTGAAAAAGTAACAAACATACATCCAACCATCCTTACAAACTTTCACGTTTATATGTGTAATTTTAGTTACCCATTCTCAGATTTTGAGGAGCATATTTTGGCTAATGTATTGTGGTTTGTTTCAGAACATTATCTGAAGCGCGGTCAGTAGGAGGCACGCTCCCCGCCAGCACGGGTCGAGCCGCGTCTTCCACGCGTCTCACACATCAGGTACCTACAGCTTCAATACCTACTTCATCTATAGAAGAGAGAAATAATTTCTTTTTCCCCTTCATCTTTTGAAAAATTATTGGTACGTCATAATAATAATAAATATTAGGGGACATGTTACACACGGTCTCTGACCCCAAACTAAGCAAAGCTTGTGATATGGCTGCCAGAGACTGATATACTACATATACATATTTTAAATACATACTTATATAGATAGTACCTAAATAACACCCAGACACAGAGCAAACACCTATGTTCATCACACAAATGTTTGCCCTAGGTGGGGATCGAACCCACGCCTCTTTGACCCAGAAGTCAGGGTCACTAACCACTGAGCCACCGAGGCAGTCAAAGCAAGGCATAGATTCTCATTTGTGTTTGTTGAAATTTTATTTACTTCTATGGCAACAAAAACTTAAAGTTCTAGACCTAACGTTTCATAATTGGTTTCTATAGGCCGAACCAAACTTAACGGCGTCTGTGAATTTAGCTACAACTGCTACAAGCTGCGCAAATCCTCACCCGTTGCGCCTCTGACATGATTAGATAGATACTGCTAAAGAATAAAATAAAATAGATACTGCGCAACGACTTGCTTCGTGTTCACAGACGCCATTAAGTTTGATTCGTCCTATAAGTACTTGGAGTGAAACTAATTCCCCGTTCTTTCTTTTTTTGAATCGATTCTTCATCAAATCTCACTTTTGTTTGTTAAATATGATTATGGCATAATTGTTTTCTGAATGTAGTATATCAGTCTCTTGCAGCCATATCACAAGCTTTGCTAAGTTTGGGGTCAGAGGCCGTGTGTATGATGTCCCCAAATATTTATTTACCTACATTTTGTTTATCAAAATTAAACTGAAGTAATCCAAAACCTAAGCCAGATGATTTCAAAGCCAGTAAAAAATATTGGGGCTATTAACAGCTTTGGCAAAATGCTACCCACTTTGTCGGGGCAACTTGGAGCGAAACGAGGTGGAATGGAGTACATTTTTTGAACACGCAATATTACCTAACCTATCTTTGGTTTGTTTGTTTCTGGTTTTTGTGTTTAATTTCGATCCTTTATGTTCTCATATATAAATGCACGACTACATATATTTTATTCCCTTAAATAGAGGCCTATTGTTTCCACAATCTATATGACTAAGCACCCTATTTCCATCCAGGAGGCAAACACAATGGCGGAGCGGGACCTTGGATCCACCTTCCTTCTACCGCACGTGCACCTTTACAAACCGGACCTTGTGCGTATCTTTGCACTTTGCATCTTTACCTTTTCATTGGATATCACTTTCAATCTTTACCTTCACCTTAATACGTTCCCTGTACATAACCCATCGGTGGTGGATACGAGGGAACGTCTTTTCACCTATATCATTTTTAATCATTACCATTTCCTTAGTTTCTATCTCTCACTATTTAACCTACTAGGTACTTTCTTCACTTCATATTTCTTAATTTTGTTTATTTACACACAAATTAACTTAAAAACTAAAGGCTAATAACTACTAAGTTTTCTTGAGATTCTTCTTGTAGATTTGTTATATTCTGTTACAAATACAGTTCTTTTCTCTTTTTCTTTTTACTTTTCATATCTGAAATAACCAGTTACCCTGTATACGTTGCGCCCCACGATTTTATTTTTGAGTCATTATTTCTTAGCTTTTAGTACATAAAACCGTTAAATTTAAAAAAGTTTTTACCAATTTTATATATTTATATATCGGCGCGTCCGCCAGACTGGCCCGACAATCTTCTACATCCATTGAGAGATCGTTATAAATAAATAGGCAGCAAGTTATCAGAATTAATTGTATTCTCCTTGGATAATTTAAGTAATTATCGTTTATATCTCAATTATTTCAACCTCAAAAATTTTCCCGCAGTTTTCTACATTTTTCTTCAATATTAAACAAATGACAATCATATTCCATCTCAACTGTCAACCGACCATCAATATTGCTATGGCGCCTTTTTACAGCGACGTGCGGTAGGCGAGCAAAAAGTTCCGTAGGCCTCCGAGAGCAACCTCTTTATAATCATTTTTTGCTAGGAGTTCCGCTCGCCCATTGCACGTGCTGTTTACAATGCTCCGGCGCCGTCATATATCAAAGAATTTCGTTTATTTTCATATTCATGATTTGATTTTACAATGCTGCTAATTTTCTTCTTTACTTTACAGACAAGTGACGTGTCCGAATTCGACTCTCTGTGACGTCCAGTCATCGCAACTTCGTCATAATTATTGTTATTTTTCTTTAATATAACTTTAATACTTTGAAAACTTAATGAGGCGTTATTACCACCAAAGTAAAGACTAAACTTATTTATTACCTATTTATTCTGTTTTTAATGTTATTTCAACTTGTTGATATTATTAGTTGCCGTCTTGAAATGAATTAATTAAAATGCCATAGTAAGTGTAAGCATTTTCTAGATGATAAGCGTAATATGAAAATAATTTGAATGAGAAATCGTGGAATGTAAATTGTTGTTTTTTGTTTGTACTTATTGGGATTTTGATTTCTTATTTGAAGAATTTTCATTCTCTTAACTGATCTTTGACATTGGTGCCAATACTCAGTGGTTTTATATTTTTTTGAAAGCATAATTCTAAATTGTTTAGATTATTCTTTTTGTGATCATTTTGAATTATTGTTTACTTTTTATATCATTTTTATATCACACTCTTTAGGTGTTTGTAAAACTACACGTGTTAATAAATTTAATCAATAAATTTTATTGCAAAACTGAAATTTATTTTTCTTTTTCCCTTTTCTAAATGTAGTTTAGAATTTAATAATATTATATAAAATATTTGTAAAAGTGTTTTTTTTTTTCGTACTGGTTTGCATTATGTCTCGGCCCTCGATATTCTCAGATACATATTTGAAGAAGTCATATTAAGAAAGGGAAATTGCAAATGGCTAAAGGTTGTATAATGTGTCTAGAAAAAATCAGTGCAAACCACTAACGGGTAATAATGAGGTCAAAATAAAACACTCGTATAAATATGAGACATAGCGTTTTTATTCAATATTCAATAGTATTTTTATGTTTAATCGATAGAATATTCAGCAATATTACAAATACAACGTGAAACAATCGAACATTGCAACTAAATCGATTTCAGAAACTTAATACAAGAGCTAAGCAACATTTTGACACTAGCATTAAAATTTTAACACCGATCTTAAGCACACGGACTTTTAAATAAACTATTTTATAAATACAAGCCTTATTACCTAGGGAGTTATTTGATTAGGGTACCAGAGCTGATATGCCATACATTGCTTCATCAGCTGACTGTAGTAGTGTATTCGCTAAGCATGTACCGCCTTTACCGATATCAGTCTCATACCATATTGTATCATTATTAACATCATTCCTCTCTTTCACGAACCTTAGAGACCTTGTCTTAAAGTTCAAATTTCCTATCAAAAATACCAGATTAGCCAAAAATGTTTCATCGTCAATTTCACTATCTTGGTCGATGAGATCAAGTTTAGCTGCATGTAGCATTTTATCATCATTGAATTTTATCTTTAAAAACAGGTCTATAGCAAGGTCTTCATAATCGGTCCCATACATCTCAATCCTTATATCGATAACAAACCGTAATGGTTTTCAAAATTATCTAAACGATTGGAAGTGAGCAAGCTTTATTTCAGTTTAACTATTGTTACTATGTAGTAGTCTATAGCCAACTGACATTGTAAGTTAAGTAAAATTAAGACTAGTTATAAAATCACAGATTGAATCTGTAAAAGTAAACACAAAATATCGATTAAAATAGTAATAGTAATAATATATGATCTAAATAATACAAACCACATGAATGCAATCTGTAGAGATTGAAAAGATTTGAAAAAAATAACAACAAACATATTAAAGTTTGAGTAAACCTAAAAATATTATCAAATGACTAGAAAGAATATCAGTTCGTAAAGCAATACAAGTTATTAAAACACCAATAGCTCGCAGCTCACATTAACTTGATAATTAAATGTCCACAGACAAATTAATATCATCTTGAACATCGTCCAGTTGGTAATAGAGCAGCATAGCTAACTTACTCTATACTTTGTATCTCTATCTAAAACTTACGCTTGAAATTGTGCAAGAATCAAAATTCCTCATCTTCATTTTTCTTCCTTACACGAGTACGAAAAGAATCACCATATCTTGCAAAACTATCTACGAATTCACCGGATATTATCAAAACTGTCTGAAAGTTTACTAGATTATTCTTACAATTAGTCAATAGTTCTACAGTGTAACGTCATATTGAAAAAGCACAAGTCTAAGCTAAGCGCTATCTAGAACAAATAAACATGGACCATTTGTCTAAAGACAATTCAGTACAAAAGTCAGTACCAAAATACTATCCAAAAACTCGTGATTCTCAGCCAAATATCAATTTGGCTCTACAAATGAAGACCTTTCTTAATATAGATTGAGAATTCCGAAGTAAAAAGAGAACCTAACGCACCAACTATTCTTTAGGACTTATTCGCGAGTACGTTACAGTTTTCGTTTAGTAACTATCACAATAAATGGCTTAGTATGTACCTATATACGCAGACACCAATTCATTGTTATTTAGACTACATTGCGTATAAATGTTCATATATTTGAGTAATGTAGGTTCATAAGAAGTTGGGAATCATTTCACAGATCTCGAGGTAAGGGATCAGCATTAAGTGCATTTTTAGGCTAAGCCTCAATTGCTGCAAGAAGAATTATCTAAATAGGAAAAATAAGATAAAGGAAAAGGGTGAGAAGTAAATCACTAGTTTTACTTCTTAGTTGCTTCATCTAGACTAGAAGGCTGAGATTTCGCTAGCGTGGTGAGGGATCTGAAAAAAAACAATCAATTTAAAGTAGGCGCCAAATTATTTCAATGGAAACTACACGCTTCATGATGGGTTTTTGAGCCGCTTCGAGGTCTGTAATCTGAGTCCTTAGTCCAGGTTTTGCGTAGTTTACTTAAACTTTCTCGTTCGTGTGAAACTGCATGCAATTTGGTTAATTTTACCTCGTTTCCGCCAAGGGTGATGTACAAAAATGTATAGAGCCGTACGGAAACAGCTGCAGTTTCAATTTACGTGTAAACCTGGACTAAACCCTCGTTAATTTTTTTCGTAATACGTAGTTTTGAAATATGTGCAGTTTCCATTGAAATTTAATACGTCAAGAATCATCAACACTACATGCTAAGAGAAATTATTATTATGTCACAGAATCTTTATTTTTAAATATATCACACAATAACATATAAAAACCACGCGGAATCTTCAAGAAAGCAACGAAATATTTGATATACTTGACAAACATAATGACGATTACATCGTTGATGGTGAAGATGATGAAAATATAAAAGCAAATGAAACAAAAAAGCAATACATTAAAGAAGTATTGTACCTATTTGTCGAGCTTATCTTGAGAGTGACTTAAGCAATAGCAGCTGCAACAATATTTTGTTGTTTTAGTAGACAGGTACATTTTTAAATAGCAAACTAAAAAAGAAGAAAGAGCTAAGTGAGAAAATAACTAAATTAAGTAAGTACTAAGCAGATATACAATAAAATGACATGAGCTTATAGGATTTTAAAACTTATTTTTGATGGGAAACTTGAGTGTTAAAAAACAAAAGTGAGCAAGCAGTTACTAAAATTATGAAGATAAATACAATCATTATGATATTTTGATGACATTATTTACAATGGTCTAGTTCTACAAAATTATTGATGTTTTAGAGATACTAGGTAGATACTACTGGACAGTTCCTATTAAATAAATTGAATATACAATAAAATTTGTGAAAGACTTGCAATCAACAGGAAAGCGTAACAAAATTTGGAATAACTAAGTTAAAGGGGACTAGGTTTCAGAAATAATCCCTATTACGATGAATTCATTTTGCAAATCACAACACGATGATCGTATTGTAGAGTAATTTTGAAGTAACTATCTTTTGAATTAATTTACTGTTTTTTTTTCTAGAAGAGGGATATATTTTGGGATATCATTATGTATATTCATAACAACGATTAACTTATACAATGGAGACATCTCCAAAAAAGCAAAAAGAGCGATCTGTACACAAACTTTTAATCGACTTTTCACAAGATGTATGGATTGATTTTATCTCGATTTCGGAAATGGCTCAGTTCTAAAAGTTGGTCAAAATGATGAATAAAACCTATTGAATTCATCATTATACGAAGAACCTATTGAATTCATCATTATTAAGTAAGTTCGTATAGGCTGGGTGGCTAGCCCTGGTGTCAGAGTTTTAAAGCCGCCTGGAGGCCTCTGATATGTCTAGTAAGCGGTTAAAACGACCGGGGCCTACTAAGCGTGTCATCCTAGCCACGGAAGTACTCAGTTGTAAATGCTACCCGTGTTCACCCATCCGAAGACTGACCGTGCGGAACATTGCTTAACTTCGATGATTGCTAACGAACACCTAGTCAAACTACGCTATGAGCGCTACAATGACTTCAATGATATCTTATTATATGTCCGTTGCCTTGAGAGTAACTACATACACATGATAATACCCATAAACATCGCTTATGAAAATGGGATTCTTTCCAGCTGCTAAGCTGTTGAGTGTTGGTAATTACCTTCTTTGTGCAGGAATAGGTGGCGATGGCTGCGTTGCTGGTGGCAAGGAAGCCGGACAGCTTCCGGAAAGGGTGGGCTGAGTATCTTCCTCTTCTTCTTTTCTGTCTCCTAAAAAAAGACCTAAGGTTCTAGAGCTTATTTTATCATAAAATACTATTTCGGGTAATTTATCTTTTAATATTACGTATAAAAGTCTCGTATCACAGGGTATGTTATCCGATTCCTTCGACACGACCTGACCGATTTTTGTCAGATATCTGGTATACTTTGTGTGTTAGAGAATAATTCGTAGGATATTTTTAAACACCTTTCTATATTGTATTAGTTAACGTTATAACTTAATTTATTTTTTCCTCCCACTTTACGGTGTCAATTAATGCTTACAGGATACCGAGCCATTTTGTTTGCATAGACAAAGTTCAGGGAATGACGTCTTTAGTCATTCACCGTGTATTTTGGAGTGTTATGGCTACTATAGTCTGACCGTTTAATTGCCATAGTAAGTGAAAGCATTTTCTAGATGATATGCGTAAGCGTGGTGTATTTTTAGTCCTCACCTGCGCGGGTACAGGCGGCGGGTCCCCACCGCTCGCACCTGTCTCAGTCCCCCTTTGTCGTCTACCCCCGCGCCCCTGTACCCGTGCAGGCGAGGACTAATTTAAACGGTCAGACTTTATATGACGGACACCGATATACCTACTAGGAAACTACTCGTTCTAAAAAAACATGTTTTGTTGTACGTTTTGTGTCAATTTTATTAAAGCTTTTGCTTGTTCTGTTTTTTGCCTGTCTGTCTTGGAAATCGGTTAGCTGCCGTTCTACCGTTTCGGGAGAGTTTGCTTCGACTATGATTTTTTTTTTTATTGTTCCCGTATCTCCTAGTGTCAAAATATTTTTCCTACGTTGATGGCGGCGCCTGTTGGAGTGGCCGGGCACTCATTGCGGATAGCCTTTAACCTGTTAATCTTCAAGTATTTTAGCCATTTTACCTCTAATGATAGGCGTGTCTCCAATGAAGAAGGTGGCAGCAGGTGTTTCGACAGCCGCCTCCTTGACCGAGCCCTCGCCACTGACGGCGCTCAGCGTGTCCGTGCTGTCGAACATAATGGTCCGCTCTTTGGCCTGGGGCGCTCTACCGTCCAGCTCCTGGAACAGGGTTTGAAGGGATATTGAGATCTTTTTTAGTTAATCTTGGTTTATTTACATAAACCTCGAAAACGTGCAGGAAACAAACCGCTATTAGAAACTTATAGGAAAAGCTAACATCATTAAACCAGCTAAAATATAATAATAATGTTTTTCGTAGAACTGTAGTTATACAGGGTTATTTCTAATCAATTAGCATCCTTTTAGAGGCTTATTCAATACATCAAAACTAACAACTTTTGTTCAACGACTTTTATAAACAAAGAATTTTTTATTTTTACAAAAAATGTTGTTGAGTAGAAATAACCCTGTATAGGAGATACAGATGATATCTTAAAATATCTTTAAAGGTTATTTATATTTTTCTTGATTTTAAAATGAACTAATTAGTAATATTTTGGTATACTACACATACGATACGAATCGTGTCAGTACGACGATACATTTCATTGAGTATACAGATACACGTTACTTTACGTATTGCAAGGTAAATAAAGCTATAAGTGACAATATAAATAAAGCTTGCGTTGCTTTCATATTAGCGATTGATTATGATTGATGAGACAGAGAAAAATATACACATCTGAATTTACTAAATCGTATTCAGGAATACCAAAAAATGGATGATAATGATAATTATTTTCGCATGCCCGATGCTCGCTTTGAACATAGTATTTGCTGGAGTTGGTCCATCGCTGACAGAATGAATACTGACGCGATAAATGTCGATATTTATCGACGATACTTGAAACAGATCGTGGATATTTGGATTTCTAGAAAACTATACACACTACTACACACTGTATACTACACACTCGATAAGTATCGTGATCTTAGATTACGATCCAAATTTCACGACGAATATCGAGCGTGTCAAATCCCTGAATTACAAAAGTATTGTATTGAGGGTATAATTGAATGTTCTGGGATAGAGTTGCTTGACCACAAAATTATAATCTTATGCGTCTATAGACCACCGAAGAAAAAAGCATGTTATATTGACTCTTTCTTTACCAACTTAAACTTACTACTGCAAGACACTAGCTTCGGAAAAAAAAAGGTTATACTTTGCGGAGATTTTAATATAAATTTACTAAGTGAAACAAATAGGGTTGCTGAGTTCAAAGAGTTAGCGAGTTCTTACAATCTAAAATTCTCAATCAATGAGCCAACTAGACTAGCTAGCCGAACCTGTTTGGACAACATTCTGTTTAATGTCAAGGGTTGTAAGGGCAAAATTCTGGAACTTGCTATGTCTGACCATACAGCTCAACTACTCACTTGCCCAGTTAAGCCTAGTTACACAATAAAATACTGGCACATCAAAAGACGCGACTACTGTCCAGAAAATATTGACAAATTTAAAAAATGCTTGAATTCCCTTAGCTTTAATGACATAATACAACAAACTGATCCAAATACTGCATTTAATGATTTTTATGATTTGTTCATGTTATTTTATGACCTGTGTTTTCCATGGCGTACAATAAGAGTGACGGCACGTAGACGACCAAAGTGGATCACAACAGGCATTAGGAATTGCTGTAAACGCAAAAGAACACTGCTTTGGGATTACAGGAAAAATCGCACGTCTGAAAATAAGCGGAAATTTAAAGAATTATCATTCAGACTAAAAAAGATAATTAACTTGACCCAAAAATCTCAAAACGATAACTATATAAATACACGGCTGTTAATAAAAATAAAGCTATGTGGAGGGTTATTAACGGCGTTCAAAACCAGGCTCCTAGGGAAACAATAGAATTAAACATAGGTGGCACTATTGTAAAAGACCCACTAGAGGTTGCAAATAGATTTAACAACTTTTTCATAGACCAAGTAGAAACGACAAAACCACAAAAGAGCAGTAAATTGAGTTCCATCACTGATACTTACTCTAACGCCAAATCATTATTTATGGCCCCCACTATACCGCAAGACATCAGAAAAATTATCATGTCGCTAAAAAATACAAATAGTACTGGATATGACGGGATTTCTACAGAAATCCTCAAGCATGTATCAGGCACAGTTTCGCATGTCCTGAGCCATATTGTAAACCTGTGCATTTCAAATGGCATTTTTCCTGAACGTCTTAAAAAACAGTAATTAAGCCGCTGTTTAAAAAGAATGATAAACGCGATATGAATTGTTACAGGCCTATAGCCTTAGTTCCCGTACTCTCGAAGGTGTTTGAGAAGGTTATATACAATAGTATATATAATTTCTTTGAGCAGAACAACTTATTTGCAAAGGAACAAGTTGGATTTAGGAAAAAAAAAACTATTAATCAAGCCATTTATTCTTTTCTGAAAACAGTCCTGAACAGCTTGGATAAAAAAGTACCTGCTTGTGCGCTTTACATGGATCTAACTAAGGCATTCGATTATGTAGATCACGCTGTACTGTTAAAGAAACTACACAAATATGGCATCAGAGGCAATGTGTACAACTTTATAAAATCGTATTTATCTAGTCGACAACAATGCACCCAAGTATGTAGAGTCTGTCCAAAGCTAAAAAAAGAAGTTGTTTACACATCAGATTACAAATCGGTTAAGTGTGGCGTACCGCAAGGAAGCGTACTGGGTCCGCTTTTATTCCTCATTTACATAAACGATCTTCCCACGATTACTTCGCATCCTACAATCTTGTTTGCGGACGACAGTACTGTGCTGTTCACGGGAAAAAACAGTTTAGAAATTCAAAATGAAATAAACAGGACATTGAATAACATAATCGAGTGGTTGACATTGCACAATTTGAAAATTAATCTGACTAAGACATACATAATGACATTTAGAAATAAAATTAATAAATTGGATAATTTGGACATTAGTTACTCAGGACATCAAATAGAATCTATTGACATTACAAAATTTTTAGGACTAAACATAGACTGCCATCTAAATTGGAAAAATCATGTTGGTACCGTGGTTAACAAATTAAATCAATATTCATACGGACTATACATGCTCTCAAAATCCGTCAATTACTCTACTGTTCTCACAGCATATAATGGCTATGTCTCGTCATCACTCAGGTACGGCATAATATTCTGGGGCAACAGTACAAAAAGCGAAGATGCTTTTAAGGCGCAAAAAAAGTGTATTAGGGCCATTTGTAAGTTGAAACAAAGGGACACTTGCAAGCCTCACTTTCAACGTCTCAAAATTTTAACCCTGCCCTGTCTTTACATATTTGAATGTATAATGTTTGTACGGAACAATTTACATCTATATAGCAATTTACAGTCACAAAGACATAAACAAAAATTGGCAATGCCTTCAAATCAAACAGCATTACTAAACAATAGTGTTATATGTATGCTTCCTCTAATTTATAATCATCTACCCAGAACTTTAATTGAGATAAAATCGACTCATGTTTTCAAATATAAACTTAAATGTTTTCTACAAGATAAAGCTTATTATGATGTTGACGAATACTTGAATGACAAATTTTAATTTTTAATTATATTAGTTTTTGACGAAAATCCCAACTTGACATTATATTATTTTATTCCTAGCATTATAAATGAGAATGTTATCTTTGACATGCTTTAGGCTAAAATGATAATCAAATTGTTTAATTGTATTTTGTGCAGATACCTACTATGTGAACTCGTTTTATATTCGATCAATTTGTTAGTACTTCTTTAAAATGTATTATTTGTCTAGTGATTTCTTTGCATGCCGAAAGGTCGGATATGGCGGCTCTTTTTTATTTTTTTCTGTAAGATCTTAGTTGTACCCATATGCGCAAGAATAAATGATTTATGATTTATGATTTAAGCATTCGCCATAGAGTTGTATGTGATCCACAAATAGTCCGCAAAAATGTTACACAATAAATCAACAAAACATCCGAAAGTAAAACGTCGACTCACCAATCGTTCAGTATCAGAATCAGGTTCATGCACCTCGTACTCATGAGACTGGTGCTCGCTCATCGACTGGTGTTCAAGGCTCTCCATCTGAACCGCCGTGACCGGGTCCAGGGTATCCAGAGACGAGACCATGGTGTTCGAGCCTGCAGGCGGTTTCGCTGTTAACTGTCTGATTAGTACCAAGCTTGGTGGGGTCGCATGAACAGTAAACATACATATTAGTAGAAACAAGCGGGAATGAGCAAGCATATTGATTGAAATGATGGGTTGCATAGACTGGTATCGAACTACGTCATAGGCATGACGACTCGGTAAAATAAATAAGTATTATTGTAATTAGTCCTCAGTTAGATTTCAAAAAATATTGGACACGTATTTTTTATTTTGCCAATCAAACTAGAAATAGCAAAGATACAGCGAGTCAAAGTTCGGGAGAGGGGGACGAGACGTCACTTTTATCTAAAAAGTCTACCTAAGCGTGACGTCACATGGAACTTTAACGAGCTTTATCTTCATTATACAGGGTTATCTGCTTGCCCTGTACTAAGCCGAAAATAAGTGATTAAGACCATAATCCTGAATAACTTTAACTATGGGGCCAACCCAAAATTCGAAAAAGAAATCATTCGTTTCATACATTTTTTCGATTCCGAGTTGCAGTTTTGTATGGAACAGCTGATTTTTTTCTCGGATTTTGAGTTGGCCCAGTAGTAACAGATGTTCGTAATTATGGTCTAAATCATCCCCTTTCAGCTTAGTACAGGCTAGGCAGATAGCCCTGTATTTTGTTTACCCGCTAACAGAAAAAATATGTGTCCAATAGATTTTGTTAATCTAAGAAGGACTGATTATGTAATTTTAGTCGTGAAGCCAATTCAGATACGCGCGTTTTAAACAACTGATCTGGAAAGGCAGCTGAAGCGCTCAACAGTCAATGGTATCACTTACTTGTCAGTAGAATACTTGATACGAGACTAAATAAAACCATCCTTACTAATATTATAAATGCGAAAGTAACTCTGTCTGTCTGTCTGTCTGTCTGTCTGTCGCGCTTTCACGCTAAAACTACTGAACCAATTTGAATGAAATTTGATACACAGATAGTCTAGAGCCTGAGAAAGGACATAGGCTACTTTTTGATTCGAAAAAATTGGTTTAAAGGGTTGAAAAGGGGGGATGAAAACGCATTGGCTAGAATCTTAGTAGAAAAAACTTATATTCTACCATGACAAATGGTAATTTGCATCTTGACTTTTCAAATTACATTCTCTATGGCCAATGCCCATTCAAGGCTGCTCAAGTTGCAAATGTCAAAGTCAATCAATCTTTTCCTGTAAACTTTAGAGAAGGTTACATGCATTTTTTCAGTTTTATTACGTAGTTTTCATTCTAATAGGTATGCCTACAAAACGCAAATCGAATCTAGCGCGTAGTTCTAGCGGAGCTCGCGTAAAGAAAATTACTAGAAGCCAAGAGTCTGAGAGCACACTTAAACGCGTTTGACATTAGATGCCGAGCGCCACGTATCTCAAAGAGCTGCTGAGGCTCAAGAGCAAAACCAAGCGCGTCGAATTTTAGATGCTGAGCGTCACGCAGCTCAGAGAGCTGCTGAGACTGAAGTTGAAAGTCAAGCGCGGCGACTTTTAGATGCTGAGCATCACGCAGCGCAAAGAACTGCTGAGACTCAAGAGCAAAAAACCAAGCGCGTCGAATTTTAGATGCTGAGCGTCACGCAGCTCAGAGAGCTGCTGAGACTCAAGAGCAAAACCAAGCGCGTCGAATTTTAGATGCTGAGCGTCACGCAGCTCAGAGAGATGCTGAGACTTAAGGAGAAAGTCAAGCGCGGCGACTTTTAGATGCCGAGCATCACGCAGCGCAAAGAACTGCTGAGACTCAAGAGCAAAACCAAGCGCGTCGAATTTTAGATGCTAAGTGTTAGACGTTAAGCAAAAAATTGCATAGTTCCTGTAGGACAGGACAAAAACTATCGAAAGCAAAACTGTCGCCACTATCACAAAGACGCTAAGTGATTAATTCCTCTATGATCTATGACGCTAATATGGATTAATGAAACGTCACAGCGAAACGTAATTAGATGACAGGTGACATTGTCTGCAGACTTTTATAAATCACAGGTAGCATGGCATAGGGACAAATTGTTTTTCCACCATTATATCCCCTTGAAGAGGAAATAAAGTATGGATTGAAAATGACAACTGACATTAAAATTAGATAAAATGTTTTTTTCCCTCTGCATGCCACATGTTACTATGACGTTTAATACCAGGCCGTCATTTTGTCTGACATTAAAATATTTTTAAATCTACTATCATTAGAGGTTTAACATGTTTCTTTATTCTACCTTTATGGTACAGAATCATCATACCTACTTTAATATTATCAATCCGAAAAGTTTGTTGGTTTGTTCCTCTTTGACGCAGCAACGGAGCAAAAGATTGACTTGATTTTTGGTATGGATACGTACGGTTTAAAAGACAGAAAGTGATAATAGGATACTTTTTTATCCCGAGAAAATTCGTGATTCCTATGGGATAGGACAATAACTTGACTTGATTTTTGGGGTGGGCATAGTTTGGAAGACGGAAAGTGACATAGGATACTTTCCATTCCGAAAAAATTGCGGTTCCCGTAGGATAAGACAATAACTTTTTCTCAGTAACGGAGCAACGGATTGCCTTGGCTTATTGCGTGAATATAGTTTGAAAGACGAAAAGTGACATAGGCCACTTTTTATCCCAAAAACTTTAACAGTTCCCGTAGGATAGGATAAAAACTAAGCGAGGGGGCCGCGGTAGCAGCCGTCTAAGCGCCAGAAATAACCTGTCATTTCAAGTTTAAGACGTTCCTACATTTTTTGCACTCCTTCGCGGCACTCAACAGCGCTAGCCCAGACTCGGGCTCCATAACGGTGCTTGCGCTCTCGCAATAATGACGGAGTGTTTCGAAACACAAGACACATCGTCATCCACCACTCGGGACTAACCAGCACTGAGCGTCGGACAGCATTCCAACGCCCTGGTCCCAGTGCAACGGGTCCGTCATAGTAGCCCAGCGCCTGCCTTTTCAACTGCAGAGGGCAGTGAGAACGGCCATCGCGATACCGACACTTCTCTTCCCCTGCAGCCCCACTGCGTCTGCCAACAGGTTGACGGCCTAGCGGAAGGTAGGGTAGGTGGCGGCACCCACACAACCAGTTCCATCCAACCGCAGCCCCTAATCCTCGGCTGCAGCGTCGCAAGAGCGGCACTGCAGCCCGCCTCAGAAGCAACACTCCTCAAAAGGCAGGCAACCTACCGGCCATCCTCTCAGTTGATTTAGTTACAAGCGGCTGAACAACGAGTGCCGGCCTCTAAGCTGCCTTGGGGGAAAGACCCAAAGAGGGAGACTTCGAGCGCCGCCTTTTCAGCTGCCTTAGACCCGCTTTGTCGTGGCGGGGGACCGCCACGACAAGGCGGGAATACACAGGGGGGTTGTATATACACTCCAACCGTATCTTAACCAACAAAAGCATTCCTCTAAAGTATTTTGATGTTTGTCGCTTAGGTTAGGTTTCGCAGCCGACATAAACATTAGCCAAAATCAAAATATAACGCGGGCGAAGCCGCGGGTAAAAGCTAGTATTTTATATTTGTTCGAATAGAATCGATGTTACGTTATCCTTCGGACAAATCTAAAAATTTAAAACCAGTCAAGTTGACATTTTGTTTTGTTTAAAAAACTTGACGCAATATTACCTACAAAAAATATTTAAAATCTTGCTCGGTAATGTTTTTTTTTTACTTTTTACGGTAAAAACTTTGGTGCAAGATATTTATATGAAAAGATTTACGTGCCATTACTGATACGAGTATAACTAAATAATAGGTAGGTAAAGTTAAATAGAAAAGCGTCATATGCGTTTAATATAAAGCATTTGGATTACTTACTAAGTTTTTAGGATACCAAGTTATAGCATTATATATGTGGATATTTTACATAGAAACATGCTATCTTAAAGATATGAAGTGGTAATAGAAGAGTGCCAATGATTACATTATAACAACAATAATTAAAATAATGCTACTCATTACCGCTTTTTAATAATAAAGATGAAATATCAATACAAGATACAATCAATATAAAATGAAAATACGAAACATTTTACTCATTAATAATTCATTTTCATTTTATTCAACAAATAAAAGTAGGTACAAGTAACAAAAAAATTATAAATATTATTCAAAATTAAAACTTTGCAGTTAGAATGCAATTCCAAGATCAACTTAAAAGAAATGAATAATTTTTTTTTATCGTATTACTAGCGACCTGCCCGGCTTTGCTCAATTGTAATATAAACCTTCCTCTTGAATAACTCTATCTATTAAAAAACCGCAACACAATCCGTTGTGTAGTTTTAAATATGTATGTAAGCATACATAGGGACAGACAGAGCGGGAAGCGACTTTGTTTTATACTAAGTATGAAGTGATATCTCGTGTTATTTAAGAGGATTCTGAATCGACCAGTGCTTTCGCGTCTTCTGTTCTTCAGAGAAAAATCGCGTTACATTTTTAATAAAACGTTACGGGATAAAACTCTTTTCACCCCTTAAATTGTAACAAAATGTTTTTTTTTTGTGTCAAACGCTTGAGTAAGAAATATTGCAAGCCCGTCATATTTTTTTAGAAAAGTTTTTAGTTTCTGTATAGATACTTTACAGCCAAAGCTTTGCGTAAAAATATGACTTTTTAGAGATAGTAACTATAAGATCATTTAAAAAACTGTTAGGTAAATAACAGCTTTTTGTTTTTGTATGGCCAAGTTTGCACTTTACAAATGCCATAAGTTATTTTATTCTACAGTGTAGAGCTATTACTCAAGAAGTCTTATAATATATATAATGTAAGTAAAATTATAAAGCAGCAAAACACGTACCTCCAGAAGTAAGGCTGCCAGTCATTGGGGTGTCCACTTCATAGTTGTAGGTGGCTCGGGTAGCGTTGGAGCTGGTGGCTTCCAGACTATCCGTGCTACCGAGCATCAGATCAGCGCGGGCGCCCCTGGGAGTAAGATGATTGTGATTAATGTTCTATGATCATGTTGGACTGACGATATAACTAAGACGGCAGGAACGCACTGGATGCAGCTCGCTTCCAATCAGGCTTATTGGAAATCCATGGGGGAAGCCTATGCCCAGTAGTACCTACTTTCTACGGCTGATATTGGTGATGATAGAGTGCTGAGAATAAAATTTACCTTTATATTTTAGCCCGAGAGGCGAGCTACAAAAAATTTAAGCCTTTGTTAATGCTGAATTTTTAGAATTAGGTTACCATGGCGGTGTAAAGATATAGTTACTTACCTTTTTTGCAAATTAAAACAGTTACCCGCGCTAAACTCTAGGGTATCCAGCTGACTTACTCCGGGTTATTGTTGTATACCACCATGATAACGTAATACCAAACATTCAGCTTTAGAATAAGCTTGATGTTTTGTCGCTCCTCTCCCGGGCTACTGTGTGTATTTAATTTTTATAATTAAGGTGTCTTTGTTCTCTGTCATGTGTATTCATTCTCATTTCTCATTCTCATTATGTGTATAGATTATTTTTTCTAAATAAGGCGTTTTGCACTAGAAATTGAAATGAATTCAACATCTTGCTGATAAATAAACATCATGTTTTGTATATTACTCACCTGCTAAAACTCCCTGAAGAGCTCAACTCCTCATCTTGTCCACTCCAGGAGCCACTAGCTGGATCTGTAAAATGTTTACCGAAGGAGATGACGCTTTGAGCTATCGACCTCCCGGAGGAGGGGGACAGCTCTCGCACCACACTGCTTTCCCTAGAAAAGTCCAAATCTTCAGGTTTCTCTCCAGACATCACAATTGTCTGCCTCGTGACTGTCACTACTTCACCCTCAGACCGTTCCATCACTGTCATTAGACTGTCAAGTTCTGATGGCTGGGAAGTAATCGACGATGACATCTCTGACCCATAGGATTGTATGATCCCTTCTTCTAACTGTCTCGGCCTAGCCGGAATATCAACGGCACCATCGCCGTCTGTGCTAGTTACTGTCTCTGATACTTTCTTTCCATCTACAAATCGTTGCTGAATAACGGTAGTAGTTCGAACAACTTCGATAACTCCACCATCAGTGAATGTTCTGGTAACTGCTTCAGACTTTGAAGATTTTTCTTCTTGGTCTAATAATTTCATCATTTCTTCGCAGTCACCGGGTATAGACTCTGCCGAGCCGTCACTCGGTGCAGCAGCGCATACAAATGTAGATGCTTTCGAGCATTCTTCAGTAACTTCACAAGGTTTAGACTGTAAAGGCTCCGATGTTTGCGGTTCTGGTACTGGTACAAAGAAAGCACCTTTTTCATCGTGTTTTTTTACTAGTACTACTTTAGGTGCTATTTGTTCTTGCATCTTTTGTTCCAAAGCCATCTGCTGATCGATTAACTTTCTAATAGCAGCTGAATCTGTGAGCATTTTCTGAGAGGGACTTCCATAGCTACCGACTTTTTGAGACGGGCTGCCACTTTTTTGTGATGGACTGTTACTTTTTTGGCTGGGACTACCGCCTTTTTGTGGTGGACTACTTTCTGAACTACCGCTATATGATCGCTTCTCTTTTTCTAAGAAAAATCCACTTACTTCTTTGGGATCAGCTTGCAATAAGGCTTCTTTTTGTTTAGCAAGTATTTCTGCTTTTAGTGCTTCAAGGCAAGCCGACTCAAGTCCCTCAAATTCTTTCAAGCTAGATACAGATACATCATCACCTTGACTTCTACTTAAAATATACCTTTTTGGTAGTGATCCATTTAATGAATCTTGTGATGAAGAAGAGTTTTGTTGATATTGTTCCATTAGTGCTCTTTCAAGGTTCTCAAACTCTTGTAAAGAACTGATTGAAATGTCGTCGTTTTCACCTCTGACTCTAAATCTAATACGCGACGCCATTTCTGATTCCGATAAGCTTCCATATGAATTTCTAAAACTTCCAAAACTACCTATTGATTCCTTTTGAGAGCTCAAGCTTCCAATCCTACTAGCGTCAAAGTCAGTCATTTCTTCTTCCTTTATATCCTCCAGAGGTACCCTTTCATAATCGTATCTTGGATCTCCTTCAAATTGCATTTGGATCCAGCGTTTTCCAGCTTCTATTTCTGCAAGTTCTTGAGCTTGTAACTTCTTTTGTTCTGACTCGTAATCTTCATCAGACATAGATCCTGATCCACTACTTGTACTTTCTTGTTTCTTTGAAGTTTTAGATAAGTATTCTTCGACTTCTGTGTCATGCATTTTTATATATTTTTGTGCCTTGATTTGCACACTTTTTCCTTCAGGATCAGTTTCTTCAGCTTCTTTTGCTACTTCTTCGATAACTACAAAGTCATCCATTTCGCTTGGTTTATCAACCATTTCGAACTCATCACTTGTTGGTGATTCTTGTTCTTTTTCATAAGTCTGCAAAGTTTGCTCTTCAGTTGTCACTATTAGTTCGGATTTGCTTGTTTCGGTGACAAGGTCTGATTTTAGTTCTGGTGTCTCAGATATATCATACATATCATCCAAAACGTATTCACGTCCGTTATCAGTTGAAATTGAACTTTGACTGGGCATGGATAGAGGTGTTTGCGGAGTCGATAGATGTTCTTGCGTTTTAAGACTAGATGTAGAGCTTTGTTTACTATCAAGTTGCGAATCAGGAGTAGCAACAGATTTTTCTAACTTAGTCTTAGGCACAGATGTATCACTTTTTGATTTCGAAATTTCTTCATATTGTTTTGACCCTATTGGTATGATGTCACTTTCGATATCTACAAACTCTCTCTGACTAGCAGGAATTTCAGTTCTTGGGAAAGGTACTACACTTACTTCTTTGATAACTTTCTTTTGACATACTTCTTCAACTTCAATAGTAGTCGGCGTTGACCCAAGAGGAGTATTTTCTTCAGCATGGATTGTTGTTCTTACTAACGTTTCTTCTGTAGATTTTTTCTTAGGTTCTGGAGTAATACTACCAAATCTGACAATATCGTCGTATTCTGAAGAACCTACCGGTATTATTTCACTTTCAACGTCAACAAATTCACGTTGAGGTTTTTCAATTTTTGTAACTGCAAATGGTACAGCTTCTAGTTCACCAGTGACTGATATCTTTGTCATAATTTGCTCTTTGATGTCATCAAGTTCCGAATGTGACTTTGATGAAGGCATGTCCAATTTAGATATGGATGAAGATAATATTTCATCAGTTTTAAATTGACTAGAAATTGTTGTATCAGAACCATCTTTGTCTTTTGTTGAGTCTTCTTCAGCATCAATACTCTCCGATAATCCTTCTATGGGAAAATGTTCTGGGATTAAGTCTTTTGGTTGAAACCTCATTTCATGAGACCTCCTCATTTTTCCTACAAGTTCTACATCAGTTTTACTTTCACCTTCATCTCCAGATGCTTCTTCATCGCTAAGATCTTTGACTTTTTGTTCTTTTTCCGCTTCGTGGAGAAAATGTTCAACATAAGTACTGCTTTCCATTAATTCTTCTTTTAACTCATTAGCTGATGGAACTAAAGTTTCCGAAGCGTCTGATATATCAATGCTGGCAACGTGACTAGATCCATCGGAATCGAGACTTCTCATACTGTCTCTTGAAGCTAGTGAACTGGCTGCAGTGTAATACTCTTTAGATGTTCTCAAAGACTGTGATGATACGTCGTGACTAGTCATGGCAGTTTCAAAGTCAGTACCACTTTGTGCAGTTATCATTACATCAAGATCAGACGATAGAGGTCTACTTTCAGAATGTTCAAAACTCTGATAGTGACTTTCACCAGAACTGGACCAACCTTCGATTTCGGATGCTGACCTTCTATCACTTACACCTAATTTAGTTTTCATATGTTTTTGCACCCTCAATTTTACTTCAGGGCTGCCTTTAGACGATCCATCACGATCAGACAATATTATTTCACTTTCGGTTTCTAATATTGAGTGTGGACCACTGTCTGATCTGATTGAAATATCAGCAGAATCCAATGGCGGGCTAGGTTCTTTTATGTGTACTGTATCTTTTTCTTCATCCGATGTGGTAGTAGTCTCTTCATGAGAACTAATTTTATGAGAAACACTATCAGATTTTTGACTATCCAGGACAGCATCTTCTTTTTCAGAAACTTTTTTGTCTTCAAGTTGTGATTCTTCAGCAATAACTTCTGGTCGTTCAGGACTCATCAGCATTTTAAATTGAAACTCAGATGGCGATTGTTTATATTTAATGCTTCCGTCGTTTTTTTCGCTAATAATTTCTACTTGAGCGGCTTCGAGAGACTGTTTGACTTCATCGATAGTTTTTTCCAAAACTGACAAGTCTGAAAGTGGCTGACCCGTTATCAGTGAATCTAAATCTACCCTTTCTGATTCGAGTTTCGTTCCGTGAAACTCGGCAGATGAGAGATCGGTATCGTAACCGCTGCTACAAATATCTTCAAGACTTTTTTCTTTTAGAAGTTTTACTTCTTCCCTTTTATGATCTGTGCCAGTAATATATGCAGAATCAGCTTCTGTTGAAAACTCAGATGGCTGCAACGTTTCAACACTCATTGTTGATTCTATAGATTTCTGTAATATTTCTCCTTCGTGAGATTCTAATGATTTGATCATAAATTCAGAATCAAGGCTTTCACCAGATTTAATCATAAAGTCTTTTGAAGTGGTGCTTACTTCATCAGATAATTCAAAAGTGATTGGCGACATGTCAGTTTTGGATGTTTTAGTTACCTCGGTCCTAGTTTCAACGACTGTTCTAATTTCTAAATCAGTGTTACCGTCCAAATTCTTTGTAGTAGTGGTTGAAGTCTCAATAAATGATTGAACTTTTGGCTTTGGAATATCATCAGCAACCTCAAAAGAGTCAGTTTTTTGCACTGAAACTTCCCAAACTTGGTCTTGGATTTGCTGTTGTGGAAGTTTGATGGGTGATCTCATAGTTTTTTCTTTCTTAGGAGTATCTCCAGTCTTATCATCATGAGGTAAATCTGGAGCTGCTTCGGATTCAGAGTGTGTGTCTTGACTTCCAGTACGGCTAAAGGAACTTTTGACAGGGGATGTTGACACTTTGATTTCTTTGATGAAATTTACCTCATAAACCTCATCATCTTTTTTGAAAGATCTTGATTTACTTTTAGGACTAGCTTCAGAAGAATCTCTACGCTCAGTTGTTTCACTTTTGAAGCTTGGAGCATGAGAAGCATCAGAACTAAGATCATCATGTTCTTTGCTTTCGATGACCGATTCTTCTTTGTGATGCTCAACAGTCGAACTCACTACTTTTCCTTTTTCCGATAGCTCTACGCTAGATACTACTTCGTCTTTCTCGATTATTTTCAAAGTTGATTCAATAAAAGCCACTCTTGACTTAGAATCCTCATCTTCAACAATGTCTTCAAGTTCTCCTGGTTCAGTGAAATATTCTTTTCCCCATTGTTCATGTGACATATCTCTTTCTGATATTTTTACTTCATGCTTCTTTTTCACCGTTTCATCTTTGATAGCCGTCATTTTTTCTTCAGATTTTGTTTGACGACCAGTGTACAAACCTTGTTCCGAAAACTCCCGTTCTACTTTTATTATGTCTGAGTCATCGGTGCTTTTGAAAACAGTCTTGGTTTCAATATCAGATCGTTTCGCTGAAGCTTCCTGAGCTTTTTCCAATTTCTTTTGAGAAGTTTCCGTTTGATCTCCATCTTTTCTCGTAGTAGTTTTTTCTTTAGTTTCATGTTCTTGGCCTCGCAACTCGCGAGTTGTTTCAGTTTTAATTATAAGTGAGTCATCATCAGACGATGAAACTTGTTTTGTTTCAGAAAAAAACTCTTGACCTGATATTTTTCTGGTCTCTGTGGCTTTGTGGGTTAAGATTGTGCTAGTAAATTCATCTGTAGTGCCAAATTTAGAAATCATATCTGACATAACAGCTTCAGGATCCAGAGTTTGGAATTTCAATTCTCCTCCTTCAAAAGTCTTATGTACAGAAGAAGAGGATGTTGATGTTTCAATCTTAGATTCAGAAAAAAATGTTTCAGATGAAGTAGATTTTTGCATTTCTTCCATTTTTACAGCAAGTTGTTCTTTCTTTATTTGGTCAATAACATCAATACTTTTTTCAATAGTTCGATCAACAAGTGCTACGGCATCAGTATTTATAGTTGGTTGATCAACATTGACGAAAGTCAGGTTGTCTGCTATGTGTTTGACAGGAGATTTGGGTCTGGCGGCTGCTGTCAGAACTTTGGACGCCTCGATCAGTACTTCTGCAAAGAAATGATACTATTAGTACAATTTAAAAAAATAAAATTTCTTTCTTTCAGCTCTATGTACATAGCTTTTATTGTTACAATACTGTACACAAGAGTGCCAGCAAAGACTACTTACAGTAAAATACAATGAAATGTACAAAAATTTGTTAATAGGCTGTGAAAGCGCCTAAAGCGTGTTAACCATGATTAATATATTTTTATAAAACGACGATTCAAAATATTAATGGAAGCTTCGTGACAAAAATGGTAAAAATAAACGAAGACTCAGAATCAAAGCGAAACGTTACTCAAATGTGAATGATACAGGTGGAAAATGGCGAAAAAACACAATTGAAATAATCTTCCCGGTCGAAGAAGGAAAAAGCGACATCAAAGGAAATAAAACGAAATGATATCCATTCTGCTTGTGGGTCCACTTACCTATAGCAACGTAAGGGCTCCGCAAGAAAGAAAGTAAAATACAATGTGCTTACAAATCATTTTAAAAATTGCGACAAAGCACTATTTAATAAGTTTACGATTTAAGGGCCGAAATATTTCGAATTTTGTTTCATATTTTGTGCAAATCTATCCTAAAGTGTTCAGGTGGTGTCGATTGATTATTAACCTGGAATATTAAACGCACACAATAATTTCAATTTAATGCTATTTATTGCTTTATTCATGAAACTAACATGCGACTGGCATATACATACATGTAAAATGACTGTGGCAAACGAGGGTACTCAATGGTTTCTACCAAAATAAGAGTAAAGTTTCGCTATGACTCTACTTTGCCACTACTTTACTGCAACAAGCTTGCAATAAGTTTTCGATACATTTGTATTGATTATCTTATGATCAATGGTGTCTACTTTACATACAGCCTCAGAAAACTTATCAACTTGGGATCAGTAATTAAATCTACTTTTAGCATCAATGTTAATATCTATATCATAGTTGTCATCTTTATTAATTTGAAGTAGAATTGGGAAATTTTACACGTGTATTTTTTTATCAAGTCCTTTATTATTTTTTCTTAACGACTTTACTTTTAATTATTATGAATTAAAATTAGGTTTTGATATTTTTTACAGATCCTGAAGTTTAAATAAGTTTTTTGCGACCATTCGATAGATGGGAGACTAAGTGACTAGCAAATACTGACCACTTTGATGAGCTTCAGTTTCGCTGATGATGCTGTCACCAGCAGACGATGCTCTTGGTGACTGCCTGTTGGCGTCCAGGAACGACGAGTCGGAACCTACGTGTAATGGTGATTACTACATCTAGCCGGTAGTCTAAGAAGTGTCACTAGTGGCTACTGGCAACTAGTGATCGTGTCCAGGTTAGGTGTTGTAATTTTGTGCGATACTTCTGCTAGCTGCAGTGTGTAGAGGTAGCCATTTGTGTCCAATGATTGCCATGGGTCTAGCTTTTTATGCGTTTGTTTCAATAAGTTCTTCTAATTTGATATCTTGAACCAGAATGTTTCGTAAGATGTACGTTTGTAGTAAGTTTATATAAGCCAGGTGGCAATTCCGTGTGTCAGAGTTTTTAGGCCGCCTGAAGGCCTCTGACATGGCTGTACGGTTAAACAAGCGGGGCCTACAATTTAACGTGTCATCCGAGCCAAGGTAGCGCTCAGTAGCGTTTGAAGTAATTTAGCTGTTATCTAAATTGTAATTCAATAATACCAGATTCAATTACTATTTAATCATGCGGTATCGACTAAATATTATAAAATACCAGCCAAGTGCAATTCAGATTCGCACATGTGAAAGTTCCATGCGACCTTTTGTCTGAGTTACAATCGCATTATGCATATTTTTTCATTTCTTTTTTTTAAATAATTGCAGTACATCGATAACTTTATCGACTTTAACGCTTAACGTCTCTGCATTTTAGCGAGACATTGTTCGTAGTATCGACAACCTTTGCAAATATTGCACAATCTGTCCAAAAATTAAAAAAAAAGTATTTCTGTACCTTTAAGTTGTAGCCCGGTGTGCTTATCGCCAGTACTCTCCTCCGCCTTGTTTTTATCTCTCAAGTTTAAATCTACTGGTGAGGGTGGAGGCGTCTTGGAAAACTTCGAAGCCAAATCTATAAACATACGTGAATTGTTTGCTTTTTCTATTCACTAAGGTGACTTCACTTCAAATTCAACTTACTGGTGTCAAACTATGTAACAAGTAAGATCTACTTTTGAAGAAAATATTCTCCAGTGCATATTTTTATTAATTTAAAAACATTCAATTAATTATATACATATATGCTTGTGCTTTTATAACTCGAGGTGACTCGAGGCTAGATACCGCAATTAAAATACTCGTATGTTTAAAAAAGTAATGTTATTGAATTTAAGCCTACTTACCATGTGTCACATGAGTTGAATCGATCCTAATTAAAGCTCCTTGAGAAATATCTTCCAATAAGTTTGAACATCTTCTATTTAGTTCTTTTATATCTGGAACTTCATCTTCAGCTTCTTTTTTAAGTCCTTGATCTTCTTGTAAGTCTTGGGTCTCTGTTACTCCGGTTGTTTTTGTCATATGTATCTCATCACCCTTATCTCCAATTTTTTGGTCGTCTGATTTGTCTGATGAACTAGTTTCTTTTGAAATCTCTTCTTCTTTTTTAAACTCTGTTTTCAATTGTTCTATTTTTTTGTCCATTTCTCCCATAAAGTCAGTCTCTGGTTCCGATTTTTCGGAAGTTTTGGTCTTTTCTAAAGATTTTTCATCGTGGTCGCTGAATAATTTGCTTTCTGTGAAAACAGATGTCTCTTGGGAAGAGCTAGTTGAAATTTTGACAATACGTGATACTGATCGTTCTTCTTCAATGAACTCTCTGCTTAAAGTGATGCCTTCAGATACATCAGAAGCCAATGTTTTTGAAACATCGAATGATGAATGATCCTCTGAAAACGTCTTCTCATCTATGGACCTTGAAGTTTCTTTAACGCTTTCTACTGACGCTTTAGAGAAATCTTTAGATAAGTCAACGGTTGAATCTTTTGATAGCTCGTTTGTAGCAAAATCTCTGGAAGTGTCTTTACTATCAATTGAAGACTTTGAATAATCCTTTGTTAAGTCTAAAGATTTTTTGGATAAATCTGGAGTGCCACGGTCTTCTATAGGCTCCTCTATTCGAGAGTCTTCTTTTTCTATAGATGTTTTTGAAGGGTCTTTTACCAAGTCTGCACCACTAATTTTAGAAAAATCTGCGGAAGTAGCATCTTCTAGAACAGATTTTTGCTCTTCCTCTGAAGACTTACTTAAAGTAGAAATCACAGTGGTTACTGATGATTCAGTCGTAGATTTTGACACTCTTTCACCTTTCAGAACGTTTTCTATGTGTTTGATATGCTTCACTTTACTTTCATAAGGTTCTGCTTCACTCGGTGGAGGAGCAAAAACGTCGGAAGTTTGAGATTTATCATTAGTTTTAGTATGATATTCACTAGGGATATCTTCTACAAATTTTGTGTCATCAAAGAATTCAGCCTGTAATTAAAATTAAATTCGGATGAAGCACATAAAAGTTGCTACGATAGAAAAATAGCTCACTTGTCAAAGATGATCTTGCAAATTTGACCTAGACTTAGTATAACAGTAGGGCTACTGTTATACTAAGTCTAGGCCAAATTTGCAAAATAATGCCAAACAATTATTTTTTGCAAATAATGGCAAAACCGCCAATAATTTCGCCAATTGTGCACCGAATCGAAATAATCTTTTTTAGTTCGAAAGGATATACTCCCAAAGTGATCCCATTTATAATATTCGTATTGGAAGGCGTCTTCCATCGTGTACAAAATACGAATATTTCGCTCGAAATATTTACGTTATTGCTGTATTTTCATAAACGGCTCAGCCGATTTCTGTAAAAATTAAATGGGACCACCTTGGGAGTGTATCCTTTTGAACTAAAAAAGATTTTTCGATTCGGTGCACAATTGGCGAAATTATTGACGAACATACACAAAAAAATACACACACACGAACATAGAACCTCCACCTTTTTGGAAGTCGGTTAAAAAGCATTAAAATAATAATAATAGTTACTGTTGATTTATCAAAAACGGCTCAGCCGATTTCTGTAAAGTTTAAATGTGACCACCTTGGGAGTATATCCTTTCGAACTAAAAAAGATTTTTTCGATTCGGTTCACAATTGCCGAAATTATCGACGAACATACACAAAAAAAATACACACACTCGAACATAGAACCTCCTCCTTTTGGGAAGTCGGTTAAAAAGCATTAAAATAACAATGGTTAACAAAGTGGCAAAAAAAAAACAACAGCATTCAAGGCTTAATTATTTTGGAAATTCATATTTTCCGATTTAATTTTTTGTTCAAGGCCGCCATCACGCTGCATTTTACAAGCAATGTTATAATAATTAGTTCACAAAAATATTAAATACTGTACTAGGTGATGCCCTAAGCTCTATAATTTCTCCTTTTACTAAATAATATTTTTCAAATTTTAGAATTTGATTTAAAAATAGATAGATATTTAGATAAACTCTTTATTTGTTCACAGTTTACACACATTACATAATACAGAAAACAGATGTTTAGATATGTGAAGCAACCGGCGGCCTTATCACTGAAAGTGATTTCTTCCAGGTAATACCAAAATAACCAAAACTTCCATCATTACACTACTAATTTTATGAATAATTCTGTGTTTCATATATTGTTAGCAATAAAAGTTTTGTTTTATTGTACATCAATGTACGAAAAAACTAGAAACTAAACTTTAACAAAATATATTTTGTGATCAAAAATATTATCTCTCTAAATGTGATTGTTTCATATTTTAGTGCAACTTCTCATATCATTGCTGTAATATATAACAGCAGAGTAATATTATTTTCCGCTTTGTAACTCTTTCGAACAAACTGTAATTACTTATTTTCAGTAAAACATACCTCTTTTTCAGGAAAGTCGTCGGCATCATCAAGGGAATCTGTTCGGATTTTCCTAGGATCAAAACTTGATGTAGGAATTTTGCTAGCGTCAATATCTGAACTAGGTTCGATTATTTCTAATACTTTAGCCTTATCCATATCTAAAAAATTGATAGAAATATAAAAACACTTTAAATTTATAAAATGATATTCTTAATAGAACGATAATGTTACTTTAATGATCAATAAGCATAATATTTCTAAACTAATTGATGCCTACGTAGCCTTACCTGATTCTGAATCAGTATAAATTTGTTCTTCAACCTCTTCTGGCGAACTTTGTACGGAGAAAGTTCTTGCATGTTTCTTTTTCGGCAATATCACTATTTCGCCACTATCACGTGACAGTGATTTTGTTAATCCTGGTCTATCTTTTACAAACCTCTTTGTCTCTTCATACATCATTTCTTTTTTAGTGGCTATTTCGTCTTCTTTTTGGTCAAGATAACCTTCTACTGTTGTAACTGCTTCCTCAATAATAGAGTCAACAGATACTCGGCCTGATATATCTTGCGGTCCAGGTTCTTCAACGATTTGTTCTTCTGAAGACATATCTACCTCCTCAGAAGCTTGTTTTATGATTATTTCAATATTGTCAGCCATTTGTTTCATGGCGGAATCAGATTTTTTTATAGCTGCTGGTGATACTTCAGGACTTTTCCTTATTTCTTTGTCTTTAGTTTCTACAGGCTTTGGTGGTTCTTCCTCGCTTTCCACTTCTGACTCAGCAATCCGTTCTAATGATATTGCGGGACTTATACAAGAATGTCTTCGCTCATCTTTGACAGGAACTTTAGCATCGTAAGACCTCCTCTCACTCTCTACCATATCTTTAGAAACTAGTTTGATATCTTTTTCAATAATTGGACTTCTTGCTGCAGCTGCTATGGATCCTTTTTGAAGAATATCATCAATGACAGGTTGAACTTGTTCTTTAGTTATTTCAGGGGCTTCTTTAAGATTGAGATTTTTGGGGACAAACTTTTTGTGAACTTTTGTTTGTTCAGAAAGATCTTCAAAGTCAAATCTACCTAAAGTGTCCGTTCTTATTTTAGAAACATCAAATTTACTTTCGCTTACTATTTTCTGACTTCTTGTTTCGGTGTAATGCTCTGTTGTCGTAAAGTCTTCAACCACTCTACTGATTTCAGAAACTATTGGTTCTTCTTTACTTGTTACAGTGTATGTTGTCTCTATTACTTTTGTACTAAATTCAACCGAAGGTTTTTCTTTTTTCACAATAGATTCAATGACATCACCAGGAACTTCTTCATAAACTTTGTCTCCTGAAATTATTGTTGTTTTAGTAACAACTGTTTCTACTTTCGAAGGTATATTAATAGACTGTTCACTTGTAGCAATGAATTCTGTAGGTTTTTCAATTCCTGATACTATCGTTTTTGTAACGATAGTTTCGGATTTTGTTGGTATTTCTACAGTTGTAGAAATTTCTGGAGTGACTTCAGCCTTTTCAGGTAGTTCTTTTGATACTGTTCTAATTTCACTTGAAACAGTTTCAACTTTAGTTGATTGCATAGGAATTGTGCTATCCAGAATAAAGGCTTCTTTAACGTCGGAAACCACACTTGTATCCGTAACAACAGATTCTAATTTAGTTGCTAATGTCACAACTGAAGTAGTTTCTCGTTTCAATTGTTCTTCTCGTTCCTTACTAAGGAAATCACTAGTTATATCTTTATCTGTCATAGCCCTGGAAAAATATAATAATAATTAGAATCGTATTTTTCTCCATATAACTTGTTACATAGAATTGATATTTTTATACCCTATCTCTTGAATATGTGGCAACCGAGGTGAATAATCTGTTACATGATCTTCTGGAAAACCTTCCACATCATCAAGTGAATCTCCGTGTGTCAGTTTTGCAAGCTTAGACAAATCACTTACTTTGCCTGTAAAATAAAATATGTTGTTGTAAAATAGCAAAATGTAGTATTCAAACCGCACATCAATTATAAATGTAACGTACTTGTAACAGTTTTTGTCTTATCACTTTCCAATTTAGCTTCAACTTTGTCTCGTGATATATCAACATGTGTGCCTTGAGTACCGATATCATCTTCAGATTCTTCAAACGTGTAGTCGCGTGATTCTGTTATGCTTTGAGCATCAGATAATCTCTTTTCTTCAAGTCGAAGCTCTGAACCTGATCCAGCTGATGTGACAGACTGACGCTTAACAACATCAACTGAAACATATAAAAATAATACTTAGAATATTATATTTGAGGATTCAAAATAAAATTGAGGCTAATAATTGAATCACTTTGGTGCGACTAATTCAATATTTATTACTAAAATGTATGTTTTAGGAAAAATTGCTATGTATTATATCTAACCTTTATCTGTGACTTCTTCTTTAAGAACTGTTGGCTTAATATCTGTACTGACGCCTTCTTTGATTATTTTTGTAGTAGTCGTTGTTGTTATTACTTCTTTTCTGCTTTCTAATAATTGATCTCCGTCTTTGACTGCATCTTCTTCTGACGAAGTCTTTTTTTCTGTTACTGCGTCCTCAGAACTAATTCTGTCTGATATGCCTTCAGAAGATTTTCTATCGGAAATTTCAATCTCCCTGCTACTTTCAGAAGAAATTTTATCAGAAGCTTCATCTTTCTCAAAGGATCTATCTACGTCTTCTGCTTCAGTTATAATCATTTGAAACTCTTGCTTTGGTTTAGGCAAGTCGAGATCTTGCAAGTCACTTAACTTGGAAATAGACACAGATTCTGTTCGAGAATGCCGTTTTGGCGTCATTTTTTTGAATACGACTTCAGGTTCATCAACTTTATCCGAATCGGTAGAATCTTTTCTTTCTGTTTCTAAAGCCTTTGAATCAAATCTCAAAGAAGTAAAGCCGACACTTTCTTCAAATTTTTCGTCACCAAACCCACTTCCAGAGTCAGCAGTTTCTTCATATTCAGCTCTTTCATCAAAATCTGAAGATGACACTTTAGCTTTAATATCTGATTGATCTGATTTTAAGGATTCAGCTTCTGAATGCCGCCTAGAGTCTGTGTGTTCAGAATCTTCCAAGGAGTCCGAGTAAATCCGTTTTGAGAAGAAACATTCTTGAACAGAATCGTCTTCAGGAACAGTTTCGATGAATTGCCGAGCTTTGGCACTAATGACAGGTGATTCTTTCGGTGAAATCTGTAAAGTTATTAATTGAGATTTAATTTCTGTCATGTCGTAAAATTAACATAACTTAAAATTTACAAAATTAAGTAGAAAAAAAAACTCGCTCAGCTCAAATAAATACTGGATTATTACTTTAATTTAAATAGAACTCACTTTATCTATTTCCATTTGTCCAGCGGTTGCTGGAGCATGAACTTGGGAACTATGTTCTGTTTCAAATCTTAAGAACTCCAACGTGAGATCTCGAGTAGTAGTTTCTTTCTTATCCACGGCAGCAGAAGTTACAGTTTTTACTTCAGATTTTTCTATGTCATCTTTATCTAGAGTTACAGGCCTGTGAGCTGGGCTTGAACCAATTTGGTCTTCTAAGTCTGAGAATTGAGACGCTTCATCCAGCGAGTCACTGCGATGTTTTGAGTCCTTTGAGTATACCTGGAGAAATAATTATAGAAGTTATTGCTAAATGTATCGAATTAAAAAATTTTAGTTATAAAAAAGATATACCTTTGATTCAGTTTGTGACACAGAACTAAAATCTTTTTCAGTACTCTGTTGCAAATCAGCTAATGAGTCTGCTTTGTCAAAGATACTTGACTCTTGTGATATTTTGTGCTCTGCTTGTTCTTGTACGTCTGAACCCGTTGAATCTGTCTTAATACGTTTACTAAGGTCAGATTGTATGCTTACAACTGAAGTTTGTGTTTCATCGACCTTAAAGTAAACAAGACATCAAATAAAAAAATATTAAATGGGTTGATTGTATAAAGTAAGAGTTGAATAAATATTAGTTGATTTTTTGCAAGAAATCAAAGATATATAATTTTATGATATCCAGACTAAGTTACCTTTTCTTGAGCAATTTTTTCAGTCACAGAAACGTCTTTCTCTTCCAAAGCTTCAGTTATTTCTTCTTCGCTTACTTTAGCTCGTAATTCATCAGTGAGCTGTTTCTGTAGTTTTTGAACTTTAATTACCTTTTCTTGATCATTTTTCTTATCACCTGTAATTATTTCTATCCTGTCATCTTTGGAAATATCCTTAGAATCATGTTTCTTGACAATAATGTCTCTATAAACTTGAGTCTTATTTTTCTGTTCGTGCTTATCAGCTTTGACAGTTGTCTGAGATTCAGTTTCAGTTTCTGAATCTGTCGACTTTTTCAAGAACTCACTGTCTTCCTCGGATGATACTTGAACTAATGTAGAGTCTGTTCGCATAGTTTTTGGGAATGCTTTAGCTTTTTGATCAGGTTTTGTTTTAGAATCAAATTGAAGTATTGTTTCTTTTACAGATTTTACTTTGTTTTCTTCAGTATCTACGGTTACTTTATGTACAGTATGTGTTTCCATACTAGACATTTGTTTAGATTGTTCTCTAACAAATTCTTGAGTATATTCGATACCTTGTTCTTGTTCTAAAGTATGCTTTTTCAATGCTTCTTTGGTCAATTTAACTGTATTCTTAGATAAATCGATCACAGGTTCTTTTGTTATTTTAGATTCAAATGTACTAATTTTGTCCCTAAGAGTAGCTTCAGCTATATCTTTTTCATTTTCTGTTACTAATTCAGGAGATTTGTCCCCATCATCAAGCTTTTCTTCTACTCTGGAACTGACTATTTCTTTTTGTGAGATTGCTTCTTTTGTAAATGTGTCTACTTTTGTTTCAGTAACATGTCTAATCTCTGTAGTTTCAGTTACTGATTTTCTAGGAGTAATAGTAACGTTTGAGAAATCTCCCGAAGGGAATCTCATAGACTCGTTTCTCATATGCCTTTGTAGATGCTTAGGAGTGGGTTTTGCTGGCGATGATGGGTCGAATTTTCGGAATTGGTCAACTGGCCGTTCAATAGGTTTAGGTTCTTCTTTAATTTCAATTTCTCTAACTTCGATCTCTTTTTCTTCTTCGAGTGTTTCTGGTGATGTTTTAGACCGCGTTCGTTCCAATTTTGGTTCTTTTTCTAAGCTCTATAAAATGGAATAAAGATTATTATCATAAATTAGTATTTTTTGTCAAAATTGTATCGGAATATTCGGAACTCGTTGGAATTGTTAGGAGATATTTTTAACGAAACATGCTTTATTTATTTACAAGTATATAAAGACAATAGTGAAATTTGAAGTGTTTGGTCATACCTGCTGCTCAATATCTTGAAACTTTTTAATGTCGGGTTTGATTTGTGTCTTGATTTCTATAATTTCTTCTCTTATTTCTTTCTTTTGCTTGGAGGCAGGGATTTTGCTTTGGCTCAATTTTCTTGTAATTTGTTCTTTTCTTTCAGCTACACTTCGTTTTACATCTGTAAAATAGTTTTTATTGGAAACAAATACCAAGATTGCTGTATGTTTAGTGAGTGTGTTATTTTGTCTTTGATAATGATGGCGTTTATTTATATATATTTACAAATAGAAATTCTGTCATTGTAAATACATATTGTGTGATAGATTATTATTAAAAGTTGTAGGTAATGGTGGATTGATTAGATATAATGGCGTGAATTGCTGTCATGTTACACATTTTAAACATTTATTGATGAAAATTTAATAATAGCTTAAGGTTGATTTTAAAAAGATGAAAACGGTACCTTCGTCTTCTTCGCTTTCTTCACTCGGTGTAGGAGTTCTATCAACCTCACTTTTGTCAACTATAGATTTTTCTTCTGGCGAGTATTTAGCTTCGTCTTGGTCATGTTCGTCACGATGCTCAGATAGTTCATCTACCTCGTCGTAATGCTTATCTTTAAGTTTATTGTCTTCTTCGGCTGCAAAATAAAATAAACTTACAAGTTTTTTATACATATTTTTCAATATTTTATACATGAACTGTCCGATAAGTGTTTTTTTTTGGCTTTATTAAATTAAAGATAATCTCTAAGATTATCCAACAACCCGCACCGGCCAGCGTGGTGGATATGGCCCAATCACCCTTCGTGGGTAGGCCTACGTCCTGCAGTGGACTATTAAAAAAAGGCTGGTACAGTACAGTAAGATAAGCAAAATAACTATTAAAATATTTAAGAAAACTCAAATATGTTTGGAGATTGGAGCATATAGGTTATATCGCGCGTGACACCGGCGAATTTCGTACCGCCAAAGTCATTAAGACTTTAGCAATACAATGTTCGCGGGGTGAGCTTGGTATTCATAAAATATAGTTACTTTTAAGCTGATATCATCCACAAAAACAATTATTGTACTTTGGTGAATACCTTTGTAAGCTTCAATTTCTTCAGAAGCTTGTCTTTCTTGGTAGATGTTCCGCTGAATGCGTAATTCGTTTGTCATTTCCGACTGAGGAGCAATAATGTCGTCACGTCCGATGCGGCAGAGAGCTAGTTCCAGAGAGTTATCTAAAAATACATAAATGCTATTACTATTTATTACAAAAACTAACGTGGTAATTGCACATTTTCATTCTTTATGGAAGTGATTTACATAGGTACTTAATTGCATCACGTACGTGTTTTGCGAAACGGGTCCGCCGGGTACGTCGAGCTAGCACTCGTCAACTTCAGAAAGATCGCCAAATGCGATAGAAACTAAAAGCCGAATCATACAAGTCGGCGGATGTGAAGTTTGCTACAAGCTACGCAATTGATATCCAATACTGACCGAAGCTTACATAAAACAGCGCGTTGGTTGGATATTGCGCAGCTTGTAGCTAAATTCACATCCGCCGACTTGTATGATACAGGGTTATCTAGAACTGATATACTAAGCCAAAAAGAGGTAATTCTACACCATCTTTATATTAACAACTTTTACTATGGAGCCAACCCGAAATTCGAGAAAAAAACAGCTGTAGGTACTATACATTTTGTTAATTCCGAGTTGCAACGTGTGAGTAGGATGTCCCTAATATTTATTTATTATTACCTTGGGCTTTAGTCCCAGACTGTGTCTTCCAGAGTTTGAGCATCAGCTGAGCCTGTTCCGGCGCCGTGATCCTCTTGGCTTGGATTTGGTTGACGGTGGCCACACTTACGCCGAGTTCGTAAGCCAGAGCCACCCAGTCTTTGCCGAGAAGGTTGCATATGTCTTCGAATCTAAAAAGTAAAAAAAAATATTACTTTAGTATATTTCTGTCCTATGTATATGGAGTTTTGTGGAGCTAGACATCTTCAAAGGGCTGTCAACCTCAGATCATTGAACCGTTGTCTCCTTGCACCTCCTAATTGATTTGGGAGAGAATACCTAGTCTGTAGTGTACGTTTGTATTGTATTGCTGCAAAAAAGGATAAACTAGTTCTTATTTTCGAATCAACAGTTTGATAATAAAGAGAACTTAAACTTATCTAGCGCTGTTAGATGTTTTGAATGCATTCTTGGTTCAGCACCAGAATTTAATTACAATACGAAATACGTTACATGCTGTTACGTCAAATCTTTGAGCGTTTGCGTCTTGATGAGCACATTCTTAATTAATTTACGTTATGAAAAACATACGACCCTGTGCTCCTTTGGCTCTCTTGAGACAGATCTACTTCGCTTTATGCCAGCCTGTGATCCAGTACTGCATTCCTGTTTGGGGCAGTGCTGGACAAACAGTGTTCATGGTAACAGAGAGAGCACAAAGAGCTTTAATTAAAGTCATACTCTATAAGCCGTTCCGTTTCCCCACTAATACTCTGTACGCGGAGTTCAAGGTCTTGAGAGTTCGGCAACTGTTCATTTTAAGCGCTGCGCAAAACTTCCGCATTAGGCTAAGGGATCACCCTGATTACGAAAGCTTCAAAAGTAAGCGTACTTTCATGACCAGGTTTCCAGTCCACGAGTTAATTCGTTGTTAGCCAAACGCAGCCCAGCTTACTCACTCCCATGTGTGTTTAGCAACATTTGCAGAAAGGTTGGCTTAAGTCCGGAACTCCCTAGATTCTTTTTTAAGAGATGTGTCAAGGAATGGCTCTTAAAGCTTTCTTACAATGAAACCGAGAACCTAATTCACAACATCTACGTGACAGATATATCAGAATTGTTTTTGAAAAATATGTTCTTACCTAATTTCTTTTCTTTGCTTTTTGTTATTTTGCAATACCGCATGCGTTTTTTATTTACATTTAGTCTATTGTACTTGCACGTTTAGAGCACACAGAAAACATTCTCAATTTACTCCGCACTCGAGCCCCAAGTCACAAGCCATGAGCTTAGTTTGGGTCTCATCGAAATAACTTGTACTATACCTAGAATACACACGTATGTGAACACTTAGCAAACTAGAGTTAGTAATCCGTTTTCTGTACTTTTACTCTGTAATCTAAGCCACTGTATTCTTTGTATGATTATTTTCTGTGAAATAAATTATCTTATCTTATCTTCTCATTGGTTTGGATGAGAAACAATAATTTAAGACCGTTGCGAAGACAGGTGCTATAGCACTGTTAGATACCTTAAATGGTTTTACCTGGGATCATTGAGTCGTTGCCTCCAGATGAGCTCCTGCTCCGCAGTGCGACGTGGCACGGCATCGGCCGGCACGGGTGACACGCGCTCGAAAGGCTCATCTGGCACCATGATGTTCAGCACCGCAATCTGTTTACAATAAAAAGGCAATCACGGTGAGCAGTCCCTCCTCCTAAAACTCTTGCAAGCTGATTGACATGTTACAGTAGCATAATTGGGAGACCCCCTTACAAGTTAAGCAAGGTCTACCAACCCGCATTAGCCGGCGTGTTAAACGATGAATAAATCCTTGTAATTAGCCATGTCAGAGGACTTCAGGCGGCTTAAAAACTGACACCAGGGCTAGATACCCGGAATATATGAACATACTTTTTTATCTTTGTAATAAATGGGAAGAGGATCAGGAGTAGAACAAAGTATAATGTAGACCTGATAACAAGATACCTGTTCAGATCTTTCATCTGTAAACTGATTAAAAAGTGAGAGGGCTACCGCTTCGATGATACTTAAATTATTATGGGATCCGATAGTTTTAATCGTATAGCCATGTCAAGGGCCTTCAGGTAAGTTGTAAAAATAACTTTAACACCAGGGCTAGGCAATCTGTCCATCCGGCCTATACACATTTTGGTAGGTACTTCCATCCATCCATCAGCCGTAGGACCTCCACTGCTGGACATAGGCCTCCCCCGTGGATTTCCTATAAGGCCGGTTGGAAGCAGCCTGCATCCAACGCGTTCCTGCGATCTTTATTATATCGTCAGTCTATCTCGTCGGTGGACGTCATACGCTGCGCTTGCTGGTCCGTGGTCTCCATTCGTGAACGTTTCGGTAGAGGTAGATACTTACTGTGACACATTCGTGTCGCTGGCTCAATAAGTGTGGTACTTACAGGAGCTGGCGAAGGTTCTCCCTTAGGCACCTTCGGGTCCCTCATGAACTGGCAGCGACATATCGGCTCCAGGTCCTGAGTCTTGATCATAACCGGGAAAGCAACCCGGTTCTCTCGGAACGCTCGGAACGGTATCGATAGCTGTTCTCCTGATTTGGCTATAGGAACCAAGTTACCTCCAAACTCGAGGTAAATTGGCTTGCCTTCGTGAACCTGTGAGTTTTGGAATGCAGATTATCTAAAGAGCAGCAGTTTTAATGATCCTTGAAATAAGGTTTATGAATGAAAGTTAAGATTTTCTAAAGAAAACTGTGCCCCAAATTGTGTAACGTTTGATCCATATTAATATTTAGGATACAGTAGATCGTGTAACACTTATAGCGTAGTTTTACCAGGTGATTTTTAGCGATAACCGAAGTTAATGCTCGGCAAGGTCAGTCTTCGGATGGGTGACCGCAGGTGGCATTCACTACTGAGCTGATGTTAAAATTGTGAGTCCCGGTGGTTAGCCATGTCAGAAACTTTCAAGCGAATCAAAAAATCTGACACTAAGGCTATCCACCCGGCCTATACCAACTTAGTTGGAATGCAAGAGTATAATTGAAATAGTATAATCTAAGTTAGTTGAAATTAGTCGTATTTAAGTACCTACTTACTTCAAATTTTGTATAATTTAAGTGCATAAAATTTCATTTGATTTCAAAATACTTACTTCAACATCTCTGCTCTTGGCCACTTGTATAAACCTTTCTATACGTTCCAAAGCCTTATCTTCTTTGTCGTCTGTGACGCAGAACATTCTTAGTTGAGCCTGATTCTCGTCTGTTCTCTTTGCGTACACGACAAAACGAGCCATGAATGGCACGTGAATAGCCTCCCTGTAATTATTGTTAAAAATTGTAATGCAACTATTTAGTTAGTAATAAAAGTGGTGATGCATGATTCCACAAACATGGCGTTGAAAATCTATAGAAACTGCTATGTAATCTAGACACAAATGACACTTGATCAAATGTCAAATTTGATTTCACAAAGATGGTGGACAAACTTCAAACGTCTCCTAGGTATGGCTTTTATTTTGAATTTTATCGTCATAGCAATAATTCCATGTCATTTCAAACACCGCGCCTATGGTAATAGTAGTTTTTTTTATGGCAAGTGCCTTTATTAGCTACAACAAAATACAACACTACTTACATAGGCTAAAACTAAATAAACAACTACTACATAAAAAGCAATTGGGTCATCCACAGACCCTCAAAGGTCTAAAGATAATCCAAACGCTCAAGCTCACTGCCAGTTGGCAGCATGCCCAACACGCTGGCAGCATAGTCACCCTGCCAAAGTCAATGGCAATGCTTATACGTTGAGCCAAATAAACACCAGCATATTTGTCACGCGTCGCGTCCACCAGACGCTCAGAAAGACTTTTGAAATGAAGATGAGCTCCCGGCCCCCACGGTCTCAATGTCTCAACTAACTTTAGAGATTCAGAATTAAAATAAAATATTGCAACATTTTACCTGTAAAGCTCGGTGGCCATCTTTGTAGCATCTTCCACATGTCGACAATCGATTAGCCAATATCGAGCAGAAACAGTAGTAGTGAAAGACACACAGTCGTTCACAAACGTTAACGGAGTATTTTCAGTAACATCTTCCCAGTGCGCTCTATTCGTTCCACCTGCCATCATTTTTACCGCATCATTATTGAGAACTTTTAAAACATCTAAATGTTTTACTTTTACTCTTTCTAAATTGCTCATTAGTACTATTCTGAAAGCTAGGGCAGTAACGGCTTTATCGCTATTTGTAACTGCCTCAAAGGTGATACTAATTTACGTAGTGCATGCCAAAGCAGGCTGGTAAATCTACAATATGATATCTATTTAACAATTTGCAGTATTTACTGTAATATTAACTACTTAAAATTTTGATACTATAATCTGCTATAATACTATCTAATTCAATTGCAAGTTTCACCAAGTGTATCAGAAATGTGTATGTAGTTGTCAAATTTATTCGGGTTATTTGGATAGATACCTAGGAAACACAAAGTAAGGAAGAAACTGATGTAGAAGAAAGTTCAGAACAGACAGTTACCAACAAAATTCAAACAAAACGTAAAATGTTTCCAAAACGGCCTATAGCAAACACACAACAAGCAAAGACGGCACATCACACAAAACAATAAAAAACGTTCAATTTTGTATTTAAAATTTAGAAACGGAAAAGTGATTAAAAATGTGGCACATAGTGTACGGTCGTTACCTGTTTCTTACGAAATAGTGCTAACATTTTGAAATGAAAATGATACTACGTTGTCAAAATTGCTAGTCCGGTTTTTCGGAAAACGGATCTCTCGAAGGACATTCACTTAAACAAACCCAAACAAAACAAAACGACGGAAATAAGAAATTGTGTCAAGTGAAATAATGACTAGAAAAGAAATGAGAAAAAAAGAAAAGATGAAGTGAAAAGAACTGATAGGCCGTTTTGGAAAAGAATTTTGATCAGTACAAGCAAACAAACAAAATAATCTGGGAACACCGACGCTGAATGACATGAGGATGGCAATGGCACCGTGGGTATTTGTTCCGTGTATTTTAACGCTTATACTAACAAAGATATTATTTTACGTGGTGATAAAGTTAAACATTGTGCCAATAACAATCTGAAAACTGTTGAGTCTAATCGTCCATTTATATTTATACATCGTTCTAAACCGATAAATTTAAGTGATCACATCGCAGTGCATTCTCTTGAACTCCCAAGATTTATTAACGGTATGATACAGAGTGAACGTGAATTAATAAAGCGTAAAATTTTCAGCCCGTGCATAAAAGAAGAATGTATGAAAAGCAAGATATGGAAAAGCATTCAAAAAGTGATAGAGGGAAGAAAAACAATGTAGATAAATATACTCCGTAAACAGAATCAGAGCTGTAGAGTATAAATATCGAAAAAATGACCGTGAAAAATAACAGAAGAGTATCGGACAAAATTATTTTGAACTCAAAACGTGAAACTCAAACCGACACTTTTATCTTGTTTTACGTATTTTATAGTATTACTAATTTTTTACCTTCGAGAGATCGTTTGCGAAATACCCCTGATGGTGCGCGCCGATAGGTGGCAGCACATTTAAATGCGCCACACGGTGAGCGTGCAACACACACAAACACACGAAAACAAAGACAATGTAGACACGCACAAAACGCACACACAGGGACGTGCCCCTTTAGCTTCGTGTATTTGCTATAAGCGGTCGACTTCCCTTAACCCTTGGCCCTAACCGTAAGCCGAATCTATTTTATGCATGTTACTGTTTTGAAAATGAGATTACAAACTACACTATTGTCAGTTTCGAAACATGCTCATCCCGATGTAAGTATCAAAATTGGGAGATGTAAATCTAATTCAATTGAATAAACTCTTTAGCTACACCAACCAATCTCTTAAATATGATCGAAAAGATAAAACACTATTGAACGTTAGTTATTTTCCAATACTATCAATACTCTAAAACAATTTTAAAATACCAAAAAACTATGCTCTACCGATCTCATGTAGATTGTAATCTATGAAAATCACCTAAGATATTTTAATATGATGATTTTTCGTAACTATTTAAAACTACGTTAACTAGGGTGTTGTAATGGAATATTGGTTATATTACTAATCATTATAGTACCTAAGTATAATTTGGAAGCGAGTAAGCTTTGGTACTTAATAGGCTAACTTACCTTTGTTGCAAAGCATTTTATCATCAATATAGCGAAAGCCATACTCCATTGCAACACTTTACAGATACTGTTAGTTATTGGAAACAACTTTAATGCTAATAATTCAAGTCAAAAGTCTTATTATGTGACCTGAATTTAATTTTCTTCAACATACATTAATATTTAAATCACTCCTTTGAAGTGTTATTTGAAAAACCAACTATTTAAATCAAGAGATGTTTCCACTAACAACTCAGATCTGTTGAATATATAAAAGCAAACTATCGTAATTGTACCTGATATGGAACAGAGCAGTCTTAGGGTTGGAGCTGAAGATGTGCTGTATTGGTTTGTCATTCCTTGCGTATGCGGTCTCGGAGCTGGCATACTCAGAGTTATTGCTTTGTGGAACTTTCTCCTTCTCGGTTCCACTGTCACTACTGGAGATACTGCTACTCCTCTGCCAAGGAGCTTTGCAGTCAGTTCCGAATCTATGATTTGAGCCTGCGAACCGATTTCACATTCTTGATCACCAACAAATGTGAAATTAGTTCTAAAGACCAAACGAGACTTAACATTGATGTTAAAGCGTTCATGCCTTTTGTGAATGGACAACTTAAAATATATTAACTGTGCAAGGTGAAAATAACAGTTTTGGAAATTTAACTTACCCATGTTGTTTTAGATATTGACACTGTTAATTCTATTTTCGATTTTCAAATAATTGTTAGTATGAAATCATAAGTGATAAGGAGCGGTAGGTGCGAAATTAAGCAAATATGAGTTTACATGAAATCACGGTAAAAGCATTATCAAAAGAAAGTAGACATTTTGAGTGTAGCTTTCATCTATTTCTCACACATGCGCTCAAAACAAGATGCAAAATACTGTGACAAGCTAAAACATTGAAATAGCAAACAAAACAATTTACATCATGCAAATCTCACGTTTGGTCTTTAGGGAATAAACTTTATATTTTTTATATCAGCGTAATAATAAAAGCGTGGACATACAGTACCCAATAAATTTAGCAGTCATCTTAAAAATAAAGATGTAGAACTAGGTAACAATAAATACGTCACTCCAAATCTAGAAATAGATACAATAATTCTTACCGGCATACTACACATCATAGCAAGTATCATAAGTACTATATAATATATTCTTCAAAGGTTACTAAAATCATGAAGTATTACTATAAATACAGCCGTTATCATAAAACCATGCCATTTTAAAGCCTAAAGACCAACTAGAGAATAAGAAAATCAAACATACAAAAATTCCAATTCACATGATCACGCAGTGTGAGAAAACCCCATCTTTTATCATTTACAGTGATTTCATTTTCAAATTTGCTTAAATTGAAAACATCTTTGTATACACGAACCTTTATTGAAATTTTAGCTACAGAAATGTGACTACATATTTTTAAGTGATTTCTAAATTTATTGGGTATGAAATTGTCCCTAAAGGAGTAACGTACATTCTTAATCTAAGTGCTAAAATATAATCTATGGTAACCGCTAATCACAATACATTTATAAATGACATTTTATGAACCTGTATTAAGCTATACGAATAAGATATGTGATGACAATAAATTAAAATGATCTATCGATCAAAATACTTGTCCAAACAGTGAAATACAATTTGGTAAAAAAGATATTATAAGAGGTAAATATAATAAAGCCGTGGTATTTAATATACCATGTGATTATACATAAAATCGATAATCATTACCGTTGACTTGATTAATATAAAAAAATATTCAAAACAATTTGGCATACAAAATTTGTACTTCAAATGGTTAAATCTATTGATACAAAAGAACACAATCACTTTGGCTTACAAATGTAAAAAAATAAGTATTTGGTATACACACGAATCTACATACATTCTAACAGTTTTGAACTACTATCTTAAAATTAAAATAAACTAATACTGTTAAAAAGTGTTTAAGCTAATAAAATATAGATTTTTCATTCAAAAATTTCGAAAATGTTCCATAAATATTAATTTTAAGCTTCTTTTATATACCGACCATGTCGGTTTTAGTATAGGTTATATTATATGAAGGTAAACAATCAAATGGTGATATAATGTTACCAAATAAGGGAGAACCTTTTCTTCTTGGAGACATTATTGACGGTGATCTTTTTCAAGTTTTTATCTTTGACGCCTGTGCGAGGTTTGAACAGGTTTACCTGGAGGCCGACTTTGATCTTCTTGGTGAGAGCTCCTTGAGGGAACACGGCTTGCACTTGCGGCACCACCGAGCTTGATACCATTCCACCTGTGACAATAAGCACTGTGATTGTACCAACACTGAGCAACCGTTTCAATAATTTTACTTTAGGTAGGTAGATGATATTGTTTTAAAGTCTTATTAATATGGTGTTAAATGAAATCTTGACTAGCTTTTATCCGCAACTCCCCACACAGGTAAACATACAAACATACACTGCATATCTATGACACTCACTCACACCTTTCTACTATATCCGACAAGAACCAAAAATTGATCACTTACTCCATTGCTGCTTGAAAGAGTAACAAACAAAGCAAAAAGCCAAAAACACACACTTTTGGATTTGTATTAGTAAATGTAGTTCTTGTGTTTTCAAGACTAGTATATCATTGTAGATGGTTTTAATCAACTGTCTAAGATAAGCTACCACTTATGTTTCTCTTTCGACTTAGGCATTCCATCTTCATTTCAGTCAATATAAATTGTATTATCTTGTTCCATCGAATAGTTTACCTTCAGGCCCAATAGCGTGCACCTCTTGTCTGATGCGCGAGATCACGGCGAAGTACTGAGGGAAGTCGTGAGTGAGAATCCTGGTGACCCGCGGTGCGTCCCAGCCCTTTTCTTCTTCATTTGTCTCTGTAGAAATAAAAGTCATCATATTCTATTTGTATTTATACCTGTACTAGCTTTTTTTAATAGTCGACTGCAGGACGTAGGCCTACGGCCTACCCCCATTTGTACCATTTATTCTTAATTTAAAAGCTTGGCTCTTGTCGGTGGAGCACCTTCCACGTCTCGCGGTCTTCGGCCAGCGTCTTCACATCCTTGTACGACATAACATCTACCTTCTCTTTGACCTGATCTAAAAAAGTCCTTTGTGGTCTTTCCCATCCTCTCGCTCCTTTTACTTTTCCTTGTATTACGATTAACTTTAAATTGTCATGTCAACTTTTAAAAATTCCGCTGTTGAACATAATCATTAAAAACCTAATTGGGGGTGTTTAGACCGTATCTTCTAATAAGATGACAGTTGCGGTTGGTAGATAGATTTATATACCGATTATTTGATTTATTTACCGAAAAACTAGTGGTGTGATAAGCCGTACACAAATTCCAGACATGGTGGAATTATTAAAATTAAGTTTTGAAACCATATTCTAACGATTCTAACGTTTTTTTTTTCGTTTCGTTTTATTCGTTTTATTACCAGACTACCAAAGCTTTACAGTTAATTATGCTCAGTTTTAAATGTATACCGCCTTGCCACAAAATATTTAAACACGCTTTAAACAATTTTTAACCGTGCAATTTGTTCTGTTAAACATTGTCTAAGTCATGCGTAAAACTTTTGTGGTAAGACGGATAATGTTTCACTTTTAACTAACTACCTATGTTCAGTTTTGATTTTTTTATGTTCATTTTTAACTTTGTTATGTTATGGTGGCCAAGCCAAGTCAATCAAAGCGATGGTTGTCCTGCTGCAAGAGAAGATGGGTCGATAATATACTTAGTTGAAATCGTGGGTCCAGGCTGGACAGGGTTGGCACAGGATAGAGGCAGATGGCACAATAAGAGAGGCAGAGGGTTAAGGAAGGCCGTGTATAATGATGATTTTAAATTTGCTATGTACCTTCAATCTCCAGAGTTTCGTGCAGTATATCCTGCACGACGTCGTCAGTCGCGTCCGCGTTGTGCTCGCGCCAAGACGTGCCGTTGTCTGAGCGGAGGATCACAATCTCGCGCTCCTTGCCGCGGAGTGACGCGTAGTGAGGCACTTCCAGAATCACGGGCCTGGGGATATGAGTAAATGGCTATTAAAATAAATTTCAATATTTGTATCGAATTCAAACATTTAATCCAACAAAGCGGCTAGCGGTTTAGAGAAACGTGTGGTGAGCTGGCTCCAGCTGTTTCCTGGTGCAAAAATTGGCTATTGCCTTTCAACGCGGCAATGCTAGCAGTGTTTTTAGAAACTTCGTATCAAATTATTATATTTACTGGATTAACTGGTAGTTATTAGTACTCATATGGCATCTTCAGATCATTGAACTAAAGAATTCTGTTAAACTTGAAAAACACATGTTGAAAAATTCAAAATGCTTTTACAATATGCTAGTCAAGTGACATTTGATTTCCCTTCTCCTCAGGTCGTTTGCTCACTGCTGAGCATCGTGATGTCCCGCCTCTGTAGTACTTCATGGCATATATGTTTCCATCTCTGAAGGTCTTCCGCTTGGTGTTATGGCGACATTTGATTTGCTAAGACTTGTAGCTGTTCGATTCTTACCCTAAGAACTTAGCAGATACAGGCCCCATCTCCAGTACCCTAGCTGCGAGAGCCTCTCCCTCCATCAGCGGCGGCATGTGATTGATCCGAGATGGTTTCAAATATCTGAAATGATATAGTCAAAATCGTTTTAGTTTAGAGTACTTCGTCAACACCATCATTCTTTATTCTGGTAATAGCTGCTGCCTCTGCTGGTATATACAGAGTCATAGGTATTAAACGCAAAACCTTTTAAGAGCGGGTCTAGTACATCTAGACAAACAAGTTTTGTACTACGGCTTTTGAAAATTCAAAAAAGCCCTTAAAAGGTTTTGCGTTTAATACTTAATACCTATGACCCTGTATAATCCAGGTTCTGCCTTGAAATTTGCGCATTACTATACTTGCTATATAATTCAATAACTGTAGTGTAGTAATTGCTAGTAAAAACTAACTGATACTGAAGACTGTAGAAGGTCCATCCATACATTTATCAGCCATGAAACGGCCACTGCTGGAAATATAATATTTAAGCCTACTCTAAGGATCTCTAATAAAACCGGTTGGAACAGGCTGTAGGAGGTACCTTTTTTATTTCTATATATGTATGTAATAAGTATAATAATAAACTCCATTTCCCCAACATAATAAGGGAAGTTTTCTAATTAATTATTTACATGCTAATGTTCAATTATACATTAATAATTGCAAAAGGATTCTATACAAAGTTGAAGGGAATCAATAAACTTAACTATATATTACAACTACTACGAGTATGCTATATGTACAAACCTAAACAAATTAATAAAAAAAACAGAATATTTTGTATGTGTCCCCGCTGGTAGTAGGCTTTTAGATTAGGGTTTTCATCGTCATCTATACAGAGAATCAATTAAGAAAAAATGTCATACACCACAACAAATGTCAGTTATTTTAAAACTTCAAGCGATGTTTGGAAGAAACCTGAAGAACATACTCATGGGTCGAGAGACCTCAGAATAAGGAAAAACAGTAGAAGTGACATATAGTAAAAAAGTTGTGGTGCATGATTCCACAAACATGGCGTCGAAAATCTATAGAAACTGCTATGTAATCTAGACACGAATGACACTTCTTGGACTGCTGATCAAATGTCAAATACTTGTTGTTGGCCGTGACAAAACATGGCGCCTGGCCGGAATGTTGTAATTTTAGGCAATGATAAAACTACTATTGTTTTTTTTTACGTACGGTTACACTCTTTGAGTTAAAAAGAGACGCCGATATATTTATAAGTACCTATTTTAATGCCGAGTCCACTCTTTTTTCTTATTGTCTATGGGAGAGACCAATACGTCGTTCAAAATTAATTTGATTTTTTATCAGTAGTGTAGTAGGTACCTGCAAGTGATCCTAGTGGGTTGCTGTGCAGCGAGCGGCGGCACGATGACCCGCACCCCGCCGCCACGGCACCCGCGCAACGCACCACCTCGTGCGTCCACCAGGAATGACACCAGGAAACTGGAACACCACATCACTCGTATGATAACATTACCCTACTCCATGTGATTCCCTATTCGGACTAGAAGCGACCATACCGAATACGTAATACAATACACTTTTTGAAACAGGGCAAGTGCATTTTACAAGCTTTTATTTATCTTGCAATGGATGTACCTATGTATGAATGCAAGTTCGGGTGGAATCTTGCAAGTTAAATTTGACCAACTTACCGGTTTCCGATTGAGCTGAAATTTTGCACGCTTATTTATATCGCATGACAATGCAATAATATGGTACCAAAGAGCTGATCTGATGATGGAGTCGTAAGGTGGCCATAGGAACTCCTGTACTGAACAAGATAAACCGGTCGTGTTTGTGCTCGTTTTACTTGTCTTGGCTTAAGCTTGTATTTTTATAATGATTTATTAACTACACAAAAATACTATGCAATTACATTAAAAAAACAATTGGATCATCCTCAGGCTCATCAACAGATCTCTGAAGGCCCAATGTCTAAGCAGCTCAAGTTCTGTGCCAGTTGGCAGTGTACCCAGCATAATGACAACATTACCCCGCTGAATGGCAATACTTATACGTCTCCCATAAAACTCTCCCCATGAAATATTCTGGACTCAGTCCTGCCTAATATTGATTTATCAACTATTGATTTTTAGCTCCAGGATGGAGCTAAAAAACACAATCCACACCCTTGTAAGTTGCAGTGTAATATTCTCATTATGAAAGTAAAAGATAAAGCTAGGCAATAGAAGAATGAAAAATGACTTACTTTTTCCATTGCAGCTTTTTCCTGAGTTATCCAAAGCAGCGTGGGCATGAATTTTTGATTAGGAAAATACACTTCTGAAATAAATGAAATAGGAAACCTTAGCAAAACATTATGTTAACTTGTGTGAGATACGGTAGTGTGCTCACTGCTGAACAATACATTTTGATGTTCAAAAATGTATAATAGAGCGAATATATTATTTTCTCGACATTGCATATATTTATCACATGAGTTTTATGTATTTTTAATTATTTTCATTTTTTATTTACTTTTAATTTAAATGTTATTTAACACCTTGGAAGACGTTAGCACCCAAGAATCAGAATGTCTTGTCCGGGTCCTAACACATCTTTGTATATTTCTTGTATTTTGGTGTCAATAAAGAAAGAAAAAAAACGTGGTGTTTAACTCTACTCAAATTTCAATGCATAGTTACTAACTATCTCACCTTTTATCCTGAGTTTAAGATTTTTAAGCTTTTGCAAGGATTTTGCAAGGTCTTTAGAAATACCAGGATATCTAAGGACTTTTTATTTACGCTTTAGATGTACAGGAGTATGGCTCCTGTTTCGCAAGTTAATGCGCATTCACCTTAGCAAATATCAGTTATGAGAAAGACAACAATGCACGTTGGTTATAATATAATGGGTTCTAAAGTACCTAATACTTATAATATGCATGTAGATTATAATGGGTTCTAAAGTACCTAATACTTATAATATGCATGTAGGTTATAATATAATGGGTTCTAAAGAAATACGGAGATCCGTAGGAGGACTAAGGTGGCAGATATCGGATCCCGTATAATCAATCTCAAGTGGCGTTGGGCAGGACATTTGGCTAGATGTGATGATGGCGGGTGGAGTAAGTCTCTGACTGAATGGTGGCCCCGTGACGGGAAGCGCAGTCCCGGTAGACCCATACAACGATGGCGTGATCACATCCAAAAGTTTTACGGCAACACCTGGATGAGACTGGCACAGGACAGGGATAATTGGCGTGAAGGGGAGGTGGCTTATGCCCTGCAGTGGGCCGAAATAAGCTGATGATGATGATGATGAAAGTAATACTGACTTGGGTTGCGTGGGGTCGACGTTATAGCAGTAGCCCTCGGGCGCCTGGTTGGTGCTGTACCGGCTGATGCTCTTCACCACCACTTCTTGTTGGGGCTGGTACGGCATTCCGTTCACAGACCCTGGAACGAAATTTTCATTACTCAAAGGTTTTGTTTGTACAGCCACAAGGCCCATGCCCCTTGGAGTGAATTACGTGCATCAGTCAATTTGTTGAAAACTCTCCATGTAGGTCTCTCCATAAGAATGGAATTCATTTATAAAATGGGCGACACGGGTGCGGTGAATATTTATTTAAGGATACATTTATAGCTTGTGCATGCTTGGCAACTTAGTCTATGACGTTTTCTTCCACTAAAGTGCTCCACAGAACATTGACATTCGATGATAGGACGCATAGCCTAGAATAATTGCAAATTGATGTAATCAATGAAAACCATCTTGATTTCTATTCTCCATCATTTTATCAGCCTTGCATGAAACATGAGCTCATTATGAAATCGTGCTTTGAAAAAAATGAAGCAGAAAAAGTCACGGTTACTTGTGAAAAGGCCACAATCAAAAGATTTGCTGTCGATATTTTTGTGACAAACTAAAGTGTATTTTATCCTGGCTTATTGATGACGTACCTTGTGAAATCTCCATTATATTCTTGTGGCTGAGCGCCGACTCGGTCCTCTCGTCCTTGGTCACGTCAATGGGCAAAGAGTCGTCTCCCAGCGACTTCATATCGTCAGCTGTCAGGTAGCGGTACGGCTGGTCGTTAAGAATAGTGTCTTCACCTGGAGAAAATAACGTATGTTAGAAAAACAACAGGCCCCCTACGCAATGGTGCTACGAATTAAACACCTTCGACAAAAGTTGGCAAATATCAGGCAAAACCGTCAAAATTGTTTATGACGCCAAAAGAAAAGGATGAGAATTCTATTCTACTACTTCCACCGACGGCCATTTGAGTAAGCCCTAAGCCACTTTTTTTATGTAATAAACTAGTTAGCTAACGGGCAGGGACCCGTCAATTTGCAACATTCAAGGGGATAAGAGGTTTTTTCTTAGGTTAATATACGTTCTTCAGAATTTTAATCTACATTATAACATTAAGGCAACTATTTCCTTACCTCCTTCCTCTTCTGAGTCCGACATGAATGTTTCCAACATGGTCTCTGGAGCGACGACTTTGTATTTATCTTGTGACGTGGCAGCTAGCGAGGACTCTGATACATCCTTTAAGATTTCCATCAAAATTATAAAGATTACATTAAAAAGATTACTCTTTTACCTTCTTCCTGTTCTGAGTCCAACAAGAATGTTTCCAACATGGTCTCCGGAGCCACGACTTTGTAGTTATTTCTCTTTTGTCACAGCCTCTATCCCAAGTTTATCATAGGTGCATTCTTTCAGGAGTTCCATCAACTTTATCATAATAAAATAATTATTTCCTTACCTTCTTCTTCCGAATCCAACATAAAGGTCTCTTTTGTAACGTAGTCTGTATTACAGGTTCTAACACGTCCTTCAAAATTTCATCAACATGATAACAACTATTTCCTTACCTCCTTCCTTTTCTGAGTCCGACGTGAATGTTTCCAACATGGTTTCCGGAGCGACGACTTTGTATTTCTCCTGCGACGCGGCAGCTAGCGGGAGTTCCGATACGTTCCATAGAATTTCCATCAGGATTATAACATTAAAGATATTACTCTCTTACCTCCTTCTTCTTCAGAGTCCGACATAAAAGTCTCGAGCATGGTCTCTGGAGCGACGACTTTGTATTTCTCTTGCGACGCGGCAGCTGGCGAGGGCTCCGATACGTCCTTTAGAGTTTCCATCACCGTCACGTAGCCAAGCTTCGAAGCGATATCTAGAGGGGTTTGCCCGTTCTGTCGGAGAAGATGGAATCTTAGTTCAACGATTATAAAGCTGCTTATACATTGTAATAGGGGTTGAAAATTGAACAAGCAACAAGGGGTGGAACGCTCTGCCGAAGTCTGTTTTTCAGTAGTAATTGAGCAACAATACCATATCTCATAGCTGTAAAGTACAACGTAGTTGTAATCAAAATTGGATTAAACTAAACAGTAAATACAGGGTGATTTCTATCGTTTGGATGGAAACTGTATCTAGTTCTTCTATATCCTTTTATTTTATTAAAACAGTAGAGACAATATAATTGTAATGCTAAACACTCCACATTTAATTCATAAAAATTGCGTAAAAATAAAACCTTACCGTAGTAGTATCGTTAGCATCAGCCTTGTGTTCCAACAGAATATTGACGATGTTGATGTGTCCCTGTTGGGCCGCGTGATGCAGGGCGGTGTACCTGCCAAAGAAAATACAAATAAAATACCTGCGTGCAAGGAGAATAAACCTGAATACAGTATTCCGTCTTCATACATACGGTCAGAACGTGAACCATACCTACGCGCCTCAGAGTTCGGTATGCAGTTCTTACACAACGGTTGCAGGGGCGCGCCGCAGTGACGAAGGAACGTGTAGGTTTGTATCAGTGAGCGTGCGATTTATCTACCAGGCAGGCAGCCCTAGCGTGTGATACGTTCTGCGTGGCCACGTAGACAATTTCAAACACAGGGCCGAGTCAGAATACTGTTAGATACTTACCATTACCGTACTTTTGGTTTCAACAGACGATTGCTGTATAATAGTTTAATCCTTACTAATATTATAAATCCGAAAAGTTTGTTGGTTTGTTACTCTATCACGCGCCAACGGAGCAACGGATTGACTTGATTTTTGGCATGGATATAGTATAAAAGGCGGAAGGAGCTTTAGGATACTTTTTATCCCGAAAAATTGCATAGTTCCTGTAGGACAGGACAAAAACCCTCGAAAGCGAAACTGTCGCCACTATCACAAAGACGCTAAGTGATTAATTCCTCTATGACGCTAATATGGACTAACGAAACGTCACAGCCAAACGTAATTAGACGACAGGTGACATTGTCTGCAGACTTTTATAAATCACAAGTAGCGTGGCAAGGCGACAAATTGTTTTTCTACCATTATATCCCCTTGAAGAGGAAATAAAGTATGGATTGAAAATGACAACTGACATTAAAATTGGATAAAATGTTATTTTCCCTCTGCATGCTACATGTTACTATGACGTTTAATACCAGGCCGTCATTTTGTCTGACATTAAAAATATTTTTAAATATTCTATCATTAGAGGTTCAACATGTTTTTTTATTCTACCTTTATGGTACAGAATCATCATACTTTAATACTATCAATCCGAAAAGTTTGTTGGTTTGTTCCTCTTTGACGCAGCAACGGAGCAAAAGATTGACCTGATTTTTGGTATGGATACCTATGGTTTAATAGACAGAAAGTGATAAAAGGATACTTTTTATATCTCGAGAAAATTCGTGATTCCCATGGGATAGGACAATAACTGTTTCTCAGCAATGGAGCAACGGATCGACTTGATATTTGGGGTGGGCATAGTTTGGAAGACGGAAAGTGACATGGGATACTTTCCATCCCGAAAAAATTGTGGTTCTACGGGAACCACAATTTTTTTCGACTTAACGATAATTTTTTCTCAGCAACGGAGCAACTTGCCTTGGCATATTGCATGAATATAGTTTGAAAGACGAAAAGTGACATAGGCCACTTTTTATCGCATAAACTTTAACAGTTCCCGTAGGATAGGATAAAAACTAAGTGAGTGGGCTGCGGTAGGAGCCGTCTAAGCGCCAGAAATAACCTGTCATGGCAAGTTTAGGACGTTCCCACATATTTCGCACTCCTTCGCGGCACTCAATAGCACTAGCCCAGACTCGGGCTCCATAACGGAGCTTGCGCTCTCGCCATAGTGACGGAGTGTTTCGGAGCACAAGACACATCGTCATCCACCACTCGGGACTAACCAGTACTAACTGAACGTCAGATAGCATTCCAACGCCTTGGTCCCAGTGCAGTGGGACAGTCATAGTAGCCCAGCGCCTGCCTCTTCAACTGCAGAGGGCAGTGAGAACGGCAATCGCGATACCGACACCTCTCTTCCCCTGCAGCCCCACTGCGTCTGCCAACACGTTGACGGCCTAGCGGAAGGTAGGGTAGGTGGCGGCACCCACACCACCAGTTCCATATATCCCACCGCGGCCCCTTATCCTCGGCTGTCATATCAGAGTCCAAGAAGCAGCCTTGCTTTATGAAACTAAGAAAGGTTATTCCCAGCAAGTAACTGGAGATAGAGAGACAGAAAAGAAGCCACACCCAGCGCAGCAGGAGGAGCTGGAGTTCATATGCCTGGCAGACGGAGCAGCACTAGAGCAAAATCTTAACCGAGAAATTAACATATTTACAGACGGCAGTAAAATTAAAGGGAAAGTTGGGGCGGCATTATCCATTTGGGATGATGCCGCTGAGATCAGTACCCGCAAGCTGAAATTGGCCGATTGGTGCTCTGTGTAACAGGTCGAGTTATTGGCACTTCTTGAGGCTACCGAAATCGCAAAAATCTTTTGTGACTCCAGGTCCGCACTGGAAACGGTAGTTGGCGTATCTTCCCTCCATCCCTTAGCAGTAAATTCAAAGCTAACATAAAGTTACTACACGCACAAAATAAAATAGTGAAACTTTATTGGATTAAATAGCACGCGGGGATGGAGGGAAATGAGAGAGCGGACCAGCTAGCAAAGGAAGCAGCACTGCACTCGAAGTGCAGACCTATTTAGGATAACTGCCCCGTTTCATTCGTCAAGCGAGAAATCCGAAAGGACTCTCTTGACGAGTGGAACCGGCGGTATCAGGATGGACACACAGCGGCGGTAACCAAAACATATTTTCCGGATGCAAGGGCGGCATACAAGATCGTAAGAGAAATAGCACCAGTGGGAATCATAACTCAAGTGCTGACGGGGCATGGTGAGTTTTCCCAATACTTACATCGATTTAAGTTGAGGGAAAGCCCATCGTGCATCTGTGAACCCACAAAAGAGGAGACTCCACTGCACATAATCTTGGAATGCCCAGGTTATGGAAAGCAGAGATTTGATTTAGAACAAAAAATTGGAATTAATCTAACACGAAAAAACCTTAGAAACAATTTTATCGAATTTTTGCACAAATATTTGTAAAAAAGCAATACTTAATTAGGAACAAGTAGGTATAAACTTTGCTGTACCATTGTAATGTTTATTATAACTGCAAACAGCCAAAAACATTGAAATATAGGTATACTTAGTTTTTATTCATTTGTAATTAAGACCCCTGCTGATCATGTCAGGGATATTTCGCGATATAATAAAAAAAATCCTCGGATGCAGCGTCGCAAGAGCGGCACTGCAGCCCGCCTAAGTTGCGACACTCCTCATAAGGCATGCAACCTACCGGCCATCCTCTCAGCTGCTTTAGTTAAAAGCGGCTGAAACTCGAGTGCCAGCCTCTAAGCTTCCTTGGGGGAAAAGACCCAAAGAAGAGGGAGACTTCGAGCGCCGCCTTTTCAGCTGCCTCAGACCTCCCCCACGACAAGGCGGGAATACACGGGGGGGTTGTATATACACTCCAACCGTAACTTAACCAGCAAAAGCATTCCTCTAAGGTATTTTGATATTTGTCAGTTAGGTTAGGTTTCGCAGCCGACATTAACATAAGCCAAAATCAAAATACAACGCGGGCGAAGCCGCGGGTAAAAGCTAGTACTATATATATTCTACTTACCTAGACAATAATGGTCCGTTGAAAATACAACATAATTTTACCTACATACATCATCTGTGGAACGATACATACCTATGTACCTATAAGCTTAACGATTATTTATCGCGTATAAGTCCACGCTTGACTACCAACTAGCCTGATGGTAAGCGACGTTGTGATCGAAGATGAAGCACGTTGACAATATCTATTTACTCTCACTTTGAATAGCTTCAAATTAAAACTCTCAGAGAACAAGAGAACCGGCAGTTTATTGTGAAAATTAAAAACATGATACTTAAAGTTAACTTAAATTTATTTTAAAAATATCACTTGATTGATACAAAATCTCACAAATACATTAATAACAATAGAAATCAATAACAATACTCCAAGAGTTCACTCATAGAGCAGGCCTTCTCGCAGCATTCATTAGAAATTCCTTGTCTCTTTCCTCTGGAGCTGTATAAAGCCAGGGCATTATGCTGTCCGATCCAAGGCCAGAATTGCTGCAACCCTTCAGACTTGTAGGGCAAAGATCTCTTCACTGTATCGGCGTACTTCTCGCAAACAGCACTGACTGTCTCTGAGAGAACCCTTCCACATAAGTGTACATCTCCAACAGTGGCAACAGTATACGACACTAGAGCGATAAGAACCAAGAGAAGCAGTTGCGTCTTCATTTTGATACGATAAATTAAAAGGCTTGATGTTACTTTAGATGTGTCTCCGGCGAGAGACGAAGTTTGGTATGATTTGATATGGGAGATCCTCCGGCTTTTATACCGTGGCATCTTAATGAATATTCAGAAAGCCTAGGATGCCTTAATGAGATCTGAATGTGAAGACAGGTGAAAAGTCTGTAGATGTGTGACGCACAAGCACGCTTGATTACGCATTAGGTTCCTGATAAACACCTGATTGCGCCGGGGATAAAAGTAGAGAAAACTGATAATAAACATCAGGTTTTAAATAAACACTTCAACAAAGAAAATGTACTACCTACTCTACCTAACTCTAGATTCCATTTAATTTCCTCTTCAAAATAAAAAGCTCTCGTTTAATTTGTAATAGGCGAAAATACTCAATACACCCAATTCACTTCAATACACACAATCACCCTTCGTGGGTAGACCTACGTCCTGCAGTGGACTATTAAAAAGGCTGGTACAGTACTCAATACACATTATATTTATGTGTCTGTCAGTATGTGACATCCGTCGTAGAGTCATAGCTCCTAAACCTGTGTCGTAAACAAAATGATTTCAAGGCAGCATTTGTTTACCAAAAGCTGATATAATGAGATCTTTGGGTTGATATGAGTGTGAAGCGTAATTTATGCATTAATTCATTTCAATCTATCAATAAATTTTTCCGTGAGTCAAGTTGGACTATATTAATCTGATATTTGAAAATTGCTTATCCACAGAAATATAAAATCAAAGCTAAAAGTTAGCAACTATTAAATCATCTTAAGACCCAAGTTCACCAACGCTTGATTAAGTTAAACGCCTGATAACTGTATTGTAACAAAAATTAAACATGGGTTTTAGACCCTAGTTCACCAACATATTATGTTCAATTTACAAACCGTTAGTTAAATCTTAAACAGCTTTTTAACGAAATTTTGCTATCAAAATCCGTTGGTTAAATACAGTAATCACACGTTTAACTTAAACAAGCGTCGGTGAACTCGGAGCTAAGTATTATCCCTGTACTAATTGTTTCACCTCGATTATTCTAAAAATAGAACGAGGCTAACGGCAATGAAAATACCTTAATAGTTAAATCTGAGCTTAGTACTATAATACTTGCGAAATATATCTGAGAAATAAAATAAGTTATTAGTATTAGCTTTTGAGTAAAATATTAGAAAACTAATAGTTATTGCCTGTGCGTGTCACCGGTTTAAATAATTCAACACACGACCTCTAGAATGACAGGCCAGCGTTACAATTACAACCACTAGACTGGACCACCACGGATTCACCTATGTATCTATTTATGAAAAATTACATACCCATGAGTAGTCTGAGCCTTGACAGATGCTCCGTTCTCGAGCAAGTAGCGCACCATGTTGGCCTGCCCGTAGTGGCTGGCGATGTGGAGCGGGGTGTAGCCGCCTTTGGTGCAGATATCCACCTGGGTAATGGAATGATTTTCAGATCTGTGTTGATATTTCAAGTCAAGCAAACTAAGGAGTATAAAAGTATAACACGTGTATAGGCCGAATCATAAAACTTGGCGGCTGTGATGTTAGTGATTGGCTTGGGATCATGCAATGAAAATCGAAACCATCTCTTCTTCTTCTTGTATAGGATTGTGACTGTAGGATTTCCGATTGGCCACAAACTTGTATGGGGAAGCGCAGTCCATTGAGATTCAATAGGTGGACAGACAGGATGGTACTGAATAAAAGCTGCTACAATAGACAATACTGAAAATTGGAGAGGGCCTTGCCCAGCAATAACGGTCACTGCGGTACTTGTGTCAGTTTTTAAGTCACTTGAAGGCCTTTGACATGGCTAAACGGTTAATAATCCGGGACCTGAAATTTAAAGTGCCGTGACGCTAAAAAATAAATCCGAGCCACGGTAGCGCTCAGATGGTAATTGCCACCCGCAGTCACCCATGCAAACTAACCGTACGGAACGTTGCTTAACTTCGATGATCGCTGACAAACACCTAGTTAAATTACGCTATGAGCGCTACTGCCATGTATCAAATGGACGTGTTACGGTTGGAAAGATAACGATGACATTGGGAGCCTCACCTGAGCTCCATTTTTGACGAGCAGCTGGGCGACGGGCACCCTGTCTTCTTGTGCAGCGAGGTGTAGCCCGGCCAGACCGTTCTTGGCTTGCTGGTCCACGGCTGCTTCGTGCTCCAGGAGTAGAGAGCACATTTCTGCGTGACCCTGTTGGATTTAGACAGTAATTATTATGAATAGTTGGTAGTACCTTTGATTAGTTACCTATGTTGACTGACCGTGTAGGTTTATACGAGAACCAACAAACGCAGCATAGGACATTTTAAATCCTTATCCTTACTAATAACATTAATAACATAAATCTGAAACTGTAACAAACACTTTCAGATTGTTTGTTACTCTTTCGCACAGCAGCAAAGCAACAAATAAACTAAACTTTTGACATGGATATAATTTAAAAGTCGGATAGTGATTTATGCTACTTTTCAGCTACTTGCTACTTGCCAGAAAAATAATAAATTCCCGTGGCATAGCACAAACATCCAAATGTCACGCAGGCTGGGCCGCGGACAAAAGCTAGCGAAAAATAAACGTCTTTTTGTCCAACATAAATCCGAGGCTAAGTCAAACTTTGTTGATCAATTCGACCAGGGTTTGTTATCGATGGTGACTTATGACACTGAAACGTGATCTCTTATTTAGAGTTTTATAAGTAAGTGTAACGAGCTATGCGAGGGCTATGCTCGGAATCTCTCTACGGGATCGAATGAAGAGATTTGTAGAAAAACTAATTGCCAACAGTTGCAGTGGTTACCTGCTGAGCAGCCAGATGTAACGGCGTGAAGCCAGCTTTAGACTCGGCGTTGGTGAGGGCTCCGTACTCTAGTAATGTGGCTGCTGTTTCCATCTGGTTCTTACGGGCTGCTATGTGGAGCGGCGTGTGTCCATTCTTAGCTACGGCCTGTGTAAGATGGAAAAATAAATATAATTATTGGATAAAATCAGCTTTTATATTTTTGGCATGGAAAAACAGTAAATTAAATCATCCCAAAGTTCTTATTTTTACTGTAGTGTAGTAGGTACTTAGTAGTAGAACTGTGAATGGCTGTAGAATGTAGTCTCATCCCAAAATTGTCACATTTATTTTGCAAAGAACAAATTAAAGCTTTGCTTTGTTCGCTATTGCGTTTTTTCTCACCTAGTCAATTTGGATTGGTCTTCCGGTTCACAACGCTCTCAATATCATCTACTTCATTTGGCTTAGGTCTAAAGCGACTAAACACATATTTTGTTTTGGAGGAGAAAATTTTTCTCTTTCCTCTTTATCTCTATTCTATTGTCTTACCTTAGCATCAGCTCCTTTTTCCAGCAGCGTGGTAGCCACGGCCTGCTGATCGTACTGTGCCGCGATGTGTAGTGGAGTCATGCCGTTCTTGCCCGCTTGGTCGGGAGACGCACCGTGAGCTAGTAGAAGATTCGCCACCTGACGCAAAGACCAATTTTAATACCAACATTATAATTGCTTTAGGCTATCTCAATCTTTAACAATTTAACAATAATTCACAATTATTTTATAATTATGGTTATTTATTTTAAGGTCTTCATATTCATATTCACAGTCATTATGTCCAAGGGTAAACTTTAACTTTAACTAAAATGCGCGTGGATGTTCGGAAAACTAAAACATGTCCAAAAGTCTCAAATATGGCCTTAGAATATTACATTTTCATGTTTACCTGTTTGGTTTTCTTTTTTTGGGTTAAGATTCAACTTTAAAATTTTGATGACAAAAAAATTCGAAGAATGGAGAAAAATTAACTTCTTAGTTCGTTTGCTTTACACTTTCTTTAGTAAAATGATTGATTTGATGACACGTACCTTTAGATTTCCATATTTGGCTGCTAAATGTAGAGCTGTAAATCCTTTCTTAGTGGTCGCGGTAAGAGGCGCGTTATGCTCTATTAGAGCTGCTGCCACCTGGGGACAAAATTAGTTTTATACATAAAATTTCAGTCGATTCATAAAAAACGAGTCTAGTCAGAAAATAACGCGACGAATGATCATAAATATGTCAATCTCACACTTCAACATATTGGACAAAGGAGTTAATTATTGTTATGGTCGATATTGGCACAGAAGTATTTAGGGTAAGCAAAAGTTGTATGAAAATATGGTAGAGACGTGATTGTCACCATGGTTGTGCTCTTTAGCTACGTAAGTAGTGTTTTTTTTTTGTAGTTAATAAATGCTCTTTAGCTGCAATAATACAATACGTAACGCGTTATAATGGTTGACAGTGCAAGAGAATCTGACTCGTAATTTCCATTCAAAAACTTTAGCGTCCTGACGCAGTTAACTACGAAACGTTGACGAAGATTTTAACTAACTACTAACGTCATTGTTATGTTGCTTAGCAGCAATATGCAGCGCGTTATAATGGACAGCAGTCATCGCTCTGACGTAAGTGCCTTGTTGCAGCAGCAGCACAGCAATGTCGACGTTGCCGTGTCGGGACGCGATGTGCAACGAAGTTCAAAGTTCTGTGCTTCCTTTGGTAAGCCATGGCCTTCATCTAAGAACTTTACAGGCTAAAACGTTAACCCTTATTATGTCTGTACATTAAGAGGTCTTTCTGTACTTTACTTTCTTTGTTGTCTTAACTGAGCTTAGTCAAAGCCAAAATCAACATTTCTTTATTCCGTAGACACAATACAGGCACTTGGAATCGTCTGGTAACAATTTTAAAGTACTTACATCATGGTTATGTTGCTTAGCAGCAATATGCAGCGCGTTGTAATGGTCAGCAGTCATCGCTCTGACGTCAGCACCGTGTTGCAGCAGCAGCACAGCAATGTCGACGTTGCCGAGCCGGGACGCAATGTGCAGAGGAGTCTGACGTTCGCGCGCCTTCGCTTCTACTGCTGCGCCGTTGCGAAGTAGAATGCGGATTATGTCCGTCTGGTGGAGGAATTAAAAATCATATTTAGAAGGTTGGTAGTGCAAAAATGGGTATGTTCATCCACAACTTGATGCAGGTAAAACTGTAAATGTTTGTTTAAGTGTAAGTTTTAAACGCTTTCGTAAGGTTCAAAAGAATCTAAGCAGTGTCGAACTGCCGACTGTAGTATGGACATAACATCAGATTTCCTAGTAAAGTAATGAAACATCAGGTGAGTTGATGGTCAAGCGTAAACTTATTCGCGATATCAAAACGAAGTTTCCTTATCTCCGCACTGTTAACTTGTAAGTCTTCCCGATTTCTGTTTTTATTATTTCTTTCTTCTCTAGTTATTGCAACCATTCTTTCATTACACATACTTATTAGTCTGACACTAACTTTACAATAACATAAGTATCTAGTAATATCGGTAGTAACATAACATAAGTAATGTAGTGTTTTTCCTTTTGTGAACTTCTCATCCATGATTGACTGCCTCGGTGGCTAAGTGGTTAGTGACCCTAATTTCAGGGTCAAATAGGCGTGGGTTCGATCCCCACCCAGGGCAAATTTTATTGTGATGAACATAAGTATTTGCTCTGTGTCTGGGTGTTTTTTAGTTACTATCTATATAAGTATGCATTTAACAATAAGTACTCGTATATGTCAAAAAGTCAAAAGTCTTCCTGAGCGTCTGGTAGACGCGACGGTTGACCAAAATGCTGGTGTTTATTTGGCTCAACGCATAAGCATTGCCATTCAGCGTGGCAATGCTGCCAGCATGCTGGGCACGCTGCTAACTGGCAGTGGGCTTGAGCATTTGGATTATCTTCAGACCTTCAAAGGTATGTGGATGATCCAATGCTTTTTATGTAGAAGTAGTGCAGGTAGTTTTAGCATATAGGGTAGTACTGTGTTTTGTCATAGTTAATGAAGGCACTTTTAGTATATCAGTCTCTGGCAGTCATATCACAAGCTTTGCTTAGTTTGGGGTCAAAGGCCGTGTGTAAGATGCCCCCCAATATTTATTTTATGTCATCATTTCACACAGTTATTTGGTAGAAACTAACCTGATTAGCTCGTGCGGCGAGGTGTAGCGGCGTTTCTCCACGCACAGTAGGCACGTCTGGATTAGCTTCATGCTGGAGCAGGTAGATCACGATGTTCATACAACCCATGAATGCTGCCACGTGGAGAGGCGTCAGACCGGATTCCGTCGTGGCTTGGATACCTGATGCAAAAACATCAATAGTTAATATAAAACTGGACACGATTGGCACAGAATTGATGATGAAATGCTAGATAGCAGAGTAACAACAAGGATAATTAACACCCAGATCTTGAACATATACCTATACCTACATCAAATCGTTACCCAACTTTCAATTCAATTCAAATTATTTATATGAACACACAGATAACAAAGGAATTTTAAATATAAATGTATACATATACAGAAAATACATATACAGAACAAAAACTAAACAAAACGATATGCTCGGTTGGTATTATACCCATGACACTTTGCATCGAATGTAGAGACTACTAACTACAATATTTATACTATCAACTGTGCCAGCCATTGTAAATTGTAAACAGAATTGAAGGACAATGCTTGTCCCAAAGAGCGCCGTTTTTTTCAAAAATATAATTTTAAAGAATTTGAATTGAGTAAATTGCACCTTACAAGCGACTACTCACTTGCGCCATACTTCAGAAGAAGCTCGACGACTTTGATCCTGTTTTTCTTGCAGGCGATGTGTAGAGGGGTGAAGCCGTTTAGCGCTCTCGCGTTTGCATCAGCATTCCTAGGGTCAGAAAAGTACTGAATTAGGTATTGTAAAGGCATCCTGTTGTTTTTCACCAGTTTTATTTAAAAAAATAGATTTAAGAGTCATTTAAAAAAATATTTATTATGGCCTTAATTGTACCGATTGCCATTATTGCACCAAATTAGTGGCTTCACTCTTTTCAGTTCCCAGAATGTGTGCCATACTTCCTACTTGTTGCCTAATAAATCGAAGGGCTTATCTGTCGTCAATCAGTAGGTATGTAGGTACTGTGTGTGTATCCGGGACATACAAAGGTAAGGACAACTAACAACCTCGCCCAGAATCCAAACATCAAATGAAATTCTACTGCGCCCACCTATTGAAGTACCTAACACTGTTTTAATATCTCTTACGGAATTGTTTCAGCCACATGCTACGCTGTGAGGCAGTTTACACTGTCAACAGTGTCATCGTTATGGAGACTGGAGCGTACGTGGGCTACGTCGATATAGCCAGTTACAACCTGCCCAGTAAGCAACTAAACACTTTCTTGACTGACCTGTCTAAAAGTAGCTTGGCTACTTTAGCGTGCCCACAGTGGGCAGCCACGTGCAACGCTGTCAGGTAGTCCACAGTGACGTCATCGACGGGCGCTCGGCGGGAGAGCAACACGCGCGCCGCGTCCGCATGGTCACCCTGCGCTGCCATGTGGAGGGGGGCCAGACCGTTCTGGAATAAAACAATTGTATATACAGCAAGACATTTTATTCAGTGCACAAATTTTTATCGCGCAATAGATATCATTAATAGAACATATTTCGCTCAAGAAAAGATCAACTTTTTTTTCATCAATTTTTTGTCAAACTATCCCAAAAATAATTAAATTGCATGCACCTTACACTCCAGACAATAACTACTACCTAAAACGTATAGCTAGCTCTCTCAAGGTCAGTGCTACCGGTCAATGACCCCTCACCGTAGGTAAATAGTCGGCGCGGCGTACAACTCGCCCTCCTCGGTTCTTAGTAGGTACAATACCTATGCAGCCGTAGGTATTCAGACGTAGGGTGACATTGATTACCCCGTTTATCTGTCCGTATACTTTCTCTTGAAGTTATTTCAATTTTTGTACCAAAGTGAGTGAAAGTAAAATAGAGGTTTAATTGTTTGTTTATTGTACTTTCCGTAAGTATGCAAAGTTTGTGCACTGGAAATAAAATCACCCTGTATTATCAAAGAATATAGCTTTTCCATTACAGTGGAAGATGCGACGACCTTTAGTTTGGGACGCGACATGTGTAGACACACTTGCGCCGTCTCATCTTCCTGGCACAACAGAGAGGGCTGGCGCTGCTGCAGCTAAAGCCGAAAACTATAAAAAGCTGTATAAAAAGTGCGCCCCCACGGCCCCCACGGATCTAAAGTTTTAACCTCAAACGGCACAAAATGGTACATTCTGTCCAGCGACTCATATTTGTGCCGTTTAAGGTTGAAACTTTAGATCCGTGGGGGCCGTGGGGGCGCACTTTTTATACAAAGACCTGGCCAGCCGTCTCGTAGAGGTACTATTACCTACTTTGGTCAAAAGCTGAGTATTGGTATTCAGCGAGGTAATGCCGCCAGCATTCTGGCCACGTTAACCTCTGCGACAGGGCTTTTAGAATAGTTTTATTTTGATTTTAGTATGAGTTATCTTTCTTTTTTAATTATGTGGGTAGTTGAAAATAATATTTTTTTTGTTCAATGTTATGTTTGTTAATTATTAAGCTCTTCCATTACAGGTTGGTAGGATATGATTATGTGATGTGATCGAATGGATGCCACTTAATGGCAAATGGATGCTACTTTTTGGCGTAGCGTAAGACGTACCGCAAATAGTGTTGACAGATAATATGAATAAGACCGCAAAAACACGGTGGATTCATGTCGTCTGCAGCTGACTTATGCATATATATATGCAGAAGTGAACGTCCTGCGATTGGTATGATGTTGACGTATATTATTAGTAAGCAATGCAGAACATAATATTGGGAGCTGTCTTTACTAGGTAGTCCATTTCTGCTTGCCTTGTTCTGGTATTAGGTCCTATGCCAGAAAAGTCTCATCCCATCGAAATATATGTCAAAGATTACAATAATTGAGAACATCTTGTGGAATGTTCAAAGAACTGACGAATTCGTCATAGCCTTACCTTGCTTTTGCTAGTGATAGGAGCCCCTCGGTCCAGCAAGGCCTCCACGACTCGTTCGTGTCCAGATCTCGCAGCACAGTGCAGTGGCGTCAGACCATCCCGGGTCCTCGCTTCCACATTCGCGCCGTTGTCACACAGAAGTGTCACCATGTTGTCTTTGCCTGGTACCAAAGTTTTATTTAGTACAAAACTAATCAAGACATAAAAGTATTTCCCATTTTAGGCCACTATCACCAATTCACAAGCTTTCATAACTCAGATTCTACCAAGTCATAAAGAAATAGCCTCTATAAAATAGACAGTAAGTTCTTATAGGCCGGGTGGCTAGTCCTGGTGTCAGTGTTTTTAAGCCGCCCGGCCTCTGATATGACTAAATGGTTAAAACCTCCAGGACCTACAATTTTTAACGTGTCTTCCGAGCCATAGTATAGCTCAGTTGTAAATGCCCACTGCGGTTATCCATCCGAAAACTGACCGTGATGAACGTTGCTTAGCTCGATGATTGCTAAAGAACACCTAGTCAAACTACGCTATGAGAGTAATAGACAGAAAAAGATACTACTCGTAAGTCAAGGAAGGGCAATGGTACGATATGGTAATAATGAATTAATTTCTTTGACAAAGGTTATAGCTACCATGCCACAGCATAGACTGATGTTACGTTACGAGTATGATACGACATTCTATTTAGCACCAACATGCAGAAGATAGATGTTATGTTTAACTGCGCAGGCCTTTAGCCAACAGTAGCCGTGAAACCGACTCGTTGCCACAATGCATCGGATTGTTATAACCTTTTACAACCGACTCATTACAATCGTGAGGATCGACAAAAAAATAGCCCGAAAACCATAGAGACCGGTTGCGTTCACAAAATCAATATAATGTGCCGGTTGTAAAGGGTTATGGTCACAGAGCGCCAGATTTCGACATCACGTCTGGGTTACTAGCACTGATATATAATAATAAAATATAATAATATATAACAAAATATAATAATATGATACAGTGTTGGTGTTCTACCTTCGCCACCAAACATTTTCTTGTCCATTACTTTTCTATAAGTTTATCTTACCCCATTTAGCAGCCACATGTAGAGGGCAGATGTTGTGTTTGGCTGCGCAGTTGACATCAGCACCCTTAGCCAGCAGCAGCCTTGCCACTGACTCGTTGCCGTAGTGTGCCGCGATGTGAAGCGGGGTGAAGCCAGACTTCGATGTTACATCTGGGTTGTGCTCGTTCTGTTGGAGAAATAGATTTTGAGTAATTTGTTTTCTTCGTAACTACTAAAATTGGGGTCCTAAATTGATAGTAAACTTTGTTCAGTTATTTTACATTAATATCAAAGGGATATTTAAAACACTCAAGTGATTAACCCAAAAGAGAAAAATAACATAAAATAGAAAACTTATCATCACTATATTCCAACCATACAACGTGTGAAAATTTTAAACTTGCATAATATATTGTCTTACAGATAACTAGGTGATGCAATAGACTAGAGTGCCTTTCACTTACGTCGTCCATTTCTTATGTCACCCCATTAAATGCAGCAGGATAAATATCGTGACGTGAACGCGATTAGCACAGAATCGGAGGATCGGTCATTTAGTTAAAACATCTATGCTTTGCAGTGGATCAATACAGGCTGAAACGATGAAGATGGTTCCCACTAAGATGAAAAGATTTGAGAACTCACTTCAAGTAATAGATTAGCAGCTTTAACGTCGTCTTTCTTGGCTGCGATGTGCAGGGCAGGCAGGCGCACCCTGCCCCGAGTGTCGGCCTCCAAGAGAACAGCTACCACCTTCTCATGGCCTTGCTGCATCGCCACTGCTAGAGGAGTGAAGCCGTCCTGTGGAACAGTCAGATTTTAATTTTCATTTCTGCTTATGATACCTTAAAGTATAATGTAGATATATAATTATTTTTCGCAAAAAATCGCAACTCCGTTTCACCGTGAACAAAATTCGAATGATTTGCACAAATCGATGTGATTGTGAATCTTTGGACATTTTTATTGATTTATCAAAAACGGCTTTGCCGATTTCAATAAAAATTTAATGGGACCATTTCGGAAGTTATACTCTTTTGAACTAAAAAAGTTTAAAAGTTAAAGAAGTATTGAAGGGGTAAAATTGGAACAATAATGCACAAGGGTGGGGTCTTTGGGAGCGTGAATGAAATAATCACTATTGAGCATGTGGGAATAAAGCTTATTTCCATGTGAATTACTAGGGCTAGGAGACCAGAGGGTGTGCTTAGAGTTCAGGTCACCCATAGCCAGTACGCTGGAGCCAGTTGCCATAATAGAATCTACATCGCTAGTAAGAAACGATAGATAAGGTGATTGATAGGCTGAGTAGATTGTTACTTTACCACTGGTTAAAGTAAGGGAAATGCCTATAGCTTCTAAATTGCGCATTTGAGGGTTTTCGACCAAGTGATGTTTTAAGTCGGAGCGTACAATTAAAGCTACGCCCTGGCCAACATTATCACGTTGCCTGTCCCTGCGGTAACAAACAAAACCTGGAATGTTAAGAGTAAGTCGGCTAGTCAGCTTGGTCTCACTGAGTGCTATGATATCAACGTTAAATTTTCTTACCGCTAAGTCAGCGAGCTCTTGCTGTTTCCTGTGGAAGTCATCAGCGTTCCAATACGAAGTTCATACCCGTTAGACATAATGATCTTTTGGATATAATCTTTTGGATATATATAGGAGAGAGAGGATAGTGCTGACAGTGACCGTTTAATAGATGATTTGACTACGAGTATGAGCACAGATGAAATTTCAGTTGGCAATATTGGTGGCTTTTGATGAAGAAATAAGTCATCGTCGTCAAATTAAAAAACAAAGATTGTTCATCAATCCACAATACCGTAGATAAGATTTTGCATCAGAATAATAACCAAGCAAGGAGTTCTTTCCCATAGGTACCCTGCTAAAGAACTGGCGATTTAAAAAAGAACAATGGCAAAGTATTGGTGAACTCAGTTATATACCTCAGTAGCCAAGCTCTGGTTAGCACCGTTGGCGAGGAGGAACTTGACGACTCCATCATGGTTCTCCTGGGCTGCCATGTACAGGGGGGTGAAGCCATTCTGGGACTGGATGTTGACCTGGACATAGAAGATCATTTTAAGATACATTCAAGGTTCAAGACTTTTTAAGTTGAAAGCAAATATGTACGAGTATATCGAACGGTTACTAAACTAGTGAGTACCTAGTGTATTGTCTAATTTGTTTTTAGCCGTGGAAGATTTTGGCTAGCGTAGATTCCTGTCCTGTGTAAGCCAATTGAACTCCCTAAAATTTTAAACATTGTTCAATAGTTAGTTTTTAGCAATAGCTAAGATATCATTTTTGGTAGTCGTTACGAAACTAGTCTTTTTAGTGTCGACTACCAAAACTAGGTGTTTTTTTCTAAATTAAAGATTTAATGTATTAGGTATAACTTCTTATTGAAACGAAGTACTCGTAACTGTAGTCTGCTCGACGACACTCATAAAAAGCGCAGGTTTTGGTATAGTCATTTTTAAAAGTGAAACTTTTGAGTTAATTTTCTGTAGCGTCCAAACGTTAGATACTCTGTGCTGTGATATTTGTGAAACTATGTTTCCCACATGAACCAATACGGCAATCGGCATAGCCAATCATCTTTTGTGGGGGATATATATCAGACCCCGCTATTTGATGAAGTTCCTATAACTTGCAGACTTATTCATACCATGTTGAAAACTCAATTGCTAAAGAAACTACGCAGTTCATATTACAGCCTTTGTAATTCTGTCTCAGTTGGCTACTTAAAATCTTTCAGCGAAGCAAAACAAACAAATCGAAAAAGCATTTTCCGCAAGTCAATCACCGGCATTACGTTAATTATGTAAAAGCGGAAACAGGCCATCAGTTTGTTTGTTCAATTCCTATCAGTAGTATTTTCGTTGCGATGCTTTTAACGTAATTTTAGGCATAGTAACAAGATGAGTTATTAGTGATTCAATCGATATCGTCAACACAACGGAGTGAGTTTTTTTTCTGCGCTTACAGTTGCTACCCTTTTGTGATCAGATATATTTCAGTATTCTTCACGAAATGCAACGGCAGTATCTGATTTTACCTGATACCTGGCTTCATATTATCTTAATAGCGCTAGTTGATACCGCCAACACAGGAAGAAAACCCTAAATCTAGCCTTTTAACTAGCGATTGCACATGAATCCCTGGTACCCTGGTTCTTTGATTTCTGGCTCGGAGGATGTTTATATGAGAAATTTAAATATCTGTTCAGGGTTTGGTTGTTAGTGGCCCTTGTTTATGTACGAGTATGTGTACGGTATCTATGACACACAAAGGATCCTAAGGAAGCTATGAGTATGGAGCACATTTTTAACAAAAGAAAACTTTCTGTTAGACCAGACACACGAATCTTAGGTGACCTGTCTTAAACTTAATGAGAGATTTGATATAATGTACCACGTTAACTTAAAATATATCTGTTTCGTCTAGGTTTATTTATTAATTGATTTTGCTAGAGCTCTATTCTAGGTATATGTAGAAGCAGCAGTTGCAGACTGTCTTTCTATACTAGGTGGATGTTCTTAAAAGTATTCAGTTATAGTCCGCGCAACACAAGTCGGCGGACGGGATGTTAGGCGCAGAAAGCTGCGCAAAATGCAAAATATAGGTATGCGCGGGAGCCAGAGAGACGAGACCTCGCACTATGGGAGCAAACGGTGCGTTCCATCTCAAAAATCAATAACTTTTTTGTTTCTTAACATAACTTAACATAGGCAATAGGTAGGCGGGCGCCCGCCAACCTCATGCCTCCCGCGCGCTCTCTACGCCCGTGCTCACTACTTGGTCACTTGCGTCGGCATTGAGCACACATGCGCAATAATTAGCGAATCACGGCTAAGTGTCGTCTGCGGTAACTTCTCATCCGACTTGTGTGGCGCGTATTTGGTACTTACTTTACTTGAGATTATGAACCTGACTGCCTTAATGATCCACTTAGAGTTGAAAGACGACCATATATCCAGATACACATGGCTGTCTTTTGACACCAGGTCCTCAAGGTTTACACTTACTTGGGCCCCATTCTGAAGAAGCAGCTTGACAACCGCCTCCTGCCCAGCCAGGGAGGCGATGTGAAGGGCAGTGTTTCCCTTCTTGGTTGCCGCGTCGATGGCCGCGCCGCGGTCGAGGAGCTCTCTGACCACGTCCACATGGCCGTCTTTCGACGCCAGATGGATGGCGTTTAGACCGTTCTGTGGACAAAGTAACAATATTAAAAAAAGACTTTAAAATTTTAAGCCGTACAATAAGTATTAGTAACGGATTAGCTAGTAGAAGTGGCAATGGGTAAGGTATTTAGCGCGAAAAACTCATATAGCCGACAGAGCCCAAAACTTTTCGAATATGGGATAAGCCGATCGGCTAGTCCTGGTACAAAGTTTTGAAGGCTCTGATAAGACCACGAGTTAATCCAGCTAGAAGGCCTCTAAAATGGCTAAATCGTTAAAACAACCAGAGAGTCTGCAATTAAACCTAGAACGTACCTAAATACCTACTTAGCTGTAATAGATTTTTTTCTGTTCATAGTAATAATAAAAAAAAACTGTAATGTAGAGCAATAGTTAGTGGACACGAAATATTTGTATTTTTTTTTTACCTATTTCCAAAAAGGAGGAGTGATTTGGTCGTTTGTATGTATTTCTTTTTTTTTGTTTGTTCATCGATATGTTTTTATCCATAGTGAATATCGGTTGTTCAATTTTTTGCAAAAAATAATTATCCAGACTGATTTTGTTCTAAAACTCTATCTAAGTACCTGTGCCCTATACCTACTATGATACCCAAAATGCTTATCGTTGTTAGCCAGCTCATCAATTGTCTCGACCCGCTTTTGTTGAAAACAAGGTCAGGATTGGCTTCTCATATTACAAGTGTCCTTGTAATGTAATCCAAGCTTACTCCTTGAAAGAGCTCCGGCCTTACGCAACCGGAAGTTGGGTTCAAATGAAAATTAGGGGCTATTGTTTCACATCCGGGCAAGGTTAATGGTCCTCAGAATATTGGCGTCTATCCACCACCCTTTTATGGTGGACATTCCGCGCGTTAGAACCAGGCGTTTCGAATCCCCATTCCTCATACGTACAGCCAGAATGTGGAACGCTTTGCCTGGGTCTGTCTTCCCGCTAAAGTACAACGTGAGTGTCTTCAAATCTCGAGTAAATAGGTATCTTCTAGGCGAGCGCGCTACACCCTAGACCGCATATCTGCTTAACATCAGGCAGTATGTAGTCAAACGCAAACCTATAAGGAATAAAAATGCAAATTAATGGCTCTTGGATTTTGTATAAATGAGATTAAGCTGCATAAGATTTAAACCTGCTTAAAATTAACAAGATGAAGGGAAGATAGAGTTTTATGCTACTGCTCCACCAGAATTTTAATGCGTAAATTAATAATTACTACCGTCCTTGGCCTTAGCTATCGGTATTTTAAATTATGATCATTTTGCGTTATCATAGATTTACTTAGCAGTGAATTAATATTCTAAAATCTTGTTGATAAACTAATTATATACTTAGGGACAGAAATATAGCAACACTAAATTAAAGCTTAAAATGGGCTTCGATACTGAAAGCACGACATCAAAAATTAAGTCAGAATTTCAATTGAGTTTACAGTAAAATTAGCGAATTGCGCTCAGAATTTTATTTCAAAAAGCTAAATCAAAACATTCACCGCTTATAAATGCAAAGTTAAGCGAAATACCGCAACTTTTCGGCGAGCGAACAAAATCCTATGCTTTGACCTCAACCACGTAACCACCATAAAGTAACCTAATTATCCTATTAATTTGCGAAAATTCAACGCTTTGGTTATATGAAGTCAAAAACCGATTTTATGCTCTCGCTGCTAAAGCCGATTTTCGTTTGCCATAACTCTGTTGATCAAAGTGTTACAAGCTGCCAAGATAAAATGAGTGTTAAGTCTTGGTTATAAAGTTATATTTTGTTTACGCTTATGGTTTGACTTTGCGCAGGTTTCGGTATATGTATGTGGAGCGAACACGCAATTTTGTCACGAAATGTGTAGACGTATGAAGGTTTTTGATAAACAACCCTAAAGTGCCTTTTTAGGGTTCCGTACCCAAAGGGTAAAAACGGGACCCTATTACTAAGACTTCGAAGTCCGTCTGTCCGTCTGTCTGTCTGTCTGTCTGTCTGTCACCGGGCTATATCTCATGAACCATGATAGCTAGGCAGCTGACATTTTCACAGATGATGTATTTCTATTGCCGCTATAACAACAAATACTAAAAACAGAATAAAGTAAATATTTAAGGGGGGCTCTCATACAACAAACGTGATTTTTAGGAGTTTTTTGCTCGATATTAATAACGGAAAGAAGAATGAAGCTACCATACGATACGGAACCCTTCGTGCGTGAGTCCGACTCGCACTTGGCCGATTTTTATTATAAAATACTATATTGCGGATGGCACGTGGAAGGCTTGATCTTATTAGGCTGTTCCAGCGGTGTCAGGGGCTTACAGAGTGCTTGAGAAGCCTGTCGGATTATTCGGTTAATCAAACATAAAACTCATCTGGAACGAATCTGAAACATATCAGTATGACATTTTTGCCTCGCGAATGTATTCAAATAACCTCCTATAGCCCTGATGATTAAGTTATATTTGCTTTGCCTTGCTGGGCCGAAATATGCATGAGACCAAACAAAAAAATCAAGACAGAATATTGTGAACAAACAAGTGAGGCCGGCAAAACTATGCCTCGCTGTGTACAGACACAACAGACACATGTACACGTACAAAGAAACTATGCCTTGGCTCGTCAGTTGAACTATGGCGGCGCAACACCGACGCACTCATACATGTATAAAAACCGGTTTCATTTGTCTGTTCACGACGTTCCGTCTTGATTTTTTTATATGGTCTGAGCTTATTTATAATTTAACAGTAACTTATTCATGTTGCTAATTTCTGGCAAAATTCATCGTGTTGCTAATGCGAGGCATAAAAAACAACGACATCCCCTGTAAGTGAAGTAGAATGGGTCATCGTTTTGTGTGAAATTGTGAGGTATACTATCTAGTTTTTAAGTAGAATTAACGTAGTAATGCAGTTATAAAGTTCAGTCAAAGCCAGACACAGGAAAGTCAAAGTCACGTCTCAGTAAAGCTGTGCTGACTAGAACTTTAAAAACAACAGCATGAATTTGTAGGTATCAAGAGGAAAATGTGAAATCAATTTCTAACAAACGAGGTCAACCAGGGACAGACAGACATCCGATGTTAGGCCATCAAGAATGTAAAAGGCGACTCAATTTGCTGAGGCTCGTGGGGCGTATCTTGCGTGCCGGTCCTATTACATTCGCGTGCCAACACTTTATTGGATTGTAATACGGGTTATGCATTTTCATAGAGAATGTAGGCAGTTTTGCGGATGAAAGTAGAAGCTTATTGCTTTCTATATTAGTTACAGAAAAGTTGTAGATGAAATCCTGTCATTGTTTAAAAGACAAACGCGGTTTTAGGTGTTTCCGCTAGGTCAGTGTGCCATATTCAAGATTTTTCACAAACCACATACATATATCCATCTACAAAGGATCATAAGATTACCAAGTAGTCTGACAATAAAAAAAACACAAAGTCTAGTTAAAGTCAGACTCAATTACATTCGCGTGCCAACACTTTATTGGGTTGTAATACGGGTTGTGTATTTTCATAAAGAATGTAGGCTTTTTTAGATGACATTAAAAGCGTCTTACCGCAAAAGTTTTACACACGCTTTAGACAATATTTAACAGTACTAATGGCACGTTTAAACAGTGTTTAAGGCGTAATGAAAACTTTTGTGGTAAGGCAGGTTTTGTTCATTGGTTTTAACGTAGGAGATAAGATAAAAACTCTACATGCTCGCCAGACACGTCGCTCGCCCAGACCCAGTCGCACAATTAATCAATCAATCAATCAAGTGTCATCTAAACTTATGAAGAAGCCCAGTAGTCCAGTAGTAAGTACTCTATGCCCAATTAATTTACAAAGTACCCGCAATTTTATGTTTTAATATGTAACGTATTTTCTAACTATTGTTAGCATAAAGTTTTAAAAGGCGCCCCTAGCCTATAAGACAATGAAATTTTTAAACGCACATTTATTATTTAAGAATCAATCGAGCTAACCTGTTAAGAGAAGATTGATGATAATTATCTGAAATCACCGAAGAAGAGACTGCATAGTGACTCAATCCCTCCCTCCCATGCCCGGAGGTGACACTATGCAGTGAAGAGTCATATAATCAAGGGAATTATAAGGTATCAGTATAATACAGGTAAGCCTCGATCGATATCATTATATAAGTCCTAGAAAGATAAATCTGTCCTATGCTGGTCCTTCCTGTAAGGCTCTGCCAAGACTCTGCCCCTATGTAAAAGGTTGCGAAATGTTCCCACGTCTCTACTTTGAACTCCAATGATATGACAAAACAAAACAAAACAGACAAAACAAAAAAAAAACTTTAAAAATTGTGGAAATAATACGCGCGTCAGAGATGCTCTGCAACTGCAATTTTTAAAATCAAATCAATCAAGTTCGTTTTCCTTCATCTGAAGGGAGAAACCAAGCTCGAGGAAAATCCTCTTTTCAGGACAGGATTTAATTTTTAGGGACTGTAAGGGATGTTCAGAAATTACTAAGTACACCTCAGACACTGGAGTTAGTGCGTGCCCTTTGCTAAAGTTGACTGCCTCGGTGGCTCAGTGGTTAGTGACCCTGACTACTGGATCAAAGAGTTCAAGGAGTTCAAGAGAGAGATCAAGGTTCGATTCCCACCCGGGACAAATATTTATGTGATGAACATAGGTGTTTACTCTGTGTCTGGTTGATATCAATTGGTAATTATCTATCTAAGTATGTATTTAAAAATATGTATATTTAGTATATCAGTCTCTGGCAGCCATTTGAAAAGCTTTGCTTAGTTTGGGGTCAGAGATCGTGTGTATCTTACACGTCCCTTAATATTTATAAAAAATGTATTTTACAACTGATAGGATATGACTAGATAATCTAGTCATAACCTATCAGTAGATAATCTAGTCATATTCAATCAATTGTAAAACAGAGATTTTACATCTTGCCGGTCGGCCACAACTTCACCGTTATGAGCGGTAGCAGGGCGCGGGGCAGGGAGAGGTCAGAAACCAATGTACTAAAATGTTCTCCTCTCCTTGTACAGTAGAATTCAACCAATGGTAACTTCATTAACAAAGACCACTGACCAAGGTTTCTGCGGTTAATACATTTTCAGTTTTTTTTTGCTAAAATGAAATAATTTTAATTTTATAATGCATCCCACACTAGGTTTATCTGAAAGAGTTACTTTTGTGATAAACATTTCAAATTTTCGTCGCGAATGCAGGACTCGAACCTTGCGTCTTCGGATCACCAGCCCGACGCTCTCCCAACTGAGCTAATTCATTTATATATTTTTTTAATTTAATTAATTTTTGAAATGTTTATCACAAAAATAACTCTTTGAGATGTACTAAAATGTTCGAATGACGCCACGAGTTTCCACGTCGACCAGTCCGAGCGCTCGCAGACCCAGCCGCGCGCCGCTGCTGTCCCTGCCGCCAAAGCTCGTGACCGAGCGGGTAGGCTAAGTTAGTTGGTTCCGAATATTTGTATATATATTATGTACTTACAGCATTGCTAACGTTGATGTCGACGCCTTGCTCGAGCAGGCTGATGATCTTCTCGATCTGGCCCGCGCGCGCCGCTCGGAGGAACGCGGTGCTGGCGTCCGCCTGCCGACAAGGGAAATACAACCTTAGATCATGCTAACATAGTGCACAATATTGTGGCAAAGATTAAACCTTACAGTTTACATGGTCCTACAATACATATTAGATACCGCAGAATAGAAAAAATATTGTCACAAAAATTAGTTAAGGTGAAACAAGTTGACGGCACGAACTCGGATTTAGCGTAGCTTAAACAAATCATATCTCAGCTGTATTGTCTGAAGAAGAGATGGATTCGATGATAAACCGTAGATGTAGTGCGTGTGCACCCATTGCAATATAATTTTGTTTTTATTTGTTTTTAAAATACTTATAATTATTACCTAACACGGCTGCGGTACTAAAAGCGCATGATTTTCTCCGTAGTAAATTATGAAAAAAAACTGTTGAATGGATTTATTCAAATAATAGTTATATGGACCTAGTGTAGGTTTACTTATAGGTAGAATCATACAACTTGGTGGCATTGATGCTGCGCATAGCCCAATCCTGACTGAAGCTCACTCAAAATTTGCGCAAGGATTGGATTGCGGTATCCGCAGCTTGTACTTAGCTAAAATAATAGCCTCCAAGTTGTATCATTCGACCTTTAACTATGTTATTCTTTTCTTCTTGACCTCGCCCTCTCTCCAACGTGAGATCGTGTGACACCCCACTTCTCTTCACACTAATTTCTTTCAAATCGTTACGAATAAAAACCCTTTGTAATTATGTAGCAATTTCACAAAATTCCCTAAAATTATTCCACAGCAATGTAGTATTTCAACAGTTCTAGCATCAGGTTTGATTTAATTTTTAACCGACTTCCAAAAAGGAGGAGTTTCTATGTTCGTCTGTATGTATTTTTTTTGTGTATGTTCATCGATAATTTCGCCATTTGTGAACCGAATCGAAAAACTCTTTTTTAGTTCGAAAGGGGTTATACTCCTGAGGTGGTCCATATATATTTAACAGACATGGCTGAGCTGTTTTTGAAAAAAATCAACAAAAATGTAAGCAATTTGAGCGAAATATCCGAATTTTGTACACGATGAACATCGATAATTTCGCCAATTGTGAACAGAATCGAAAAAATGTTTTATAATATGTAGTTCGAAAGGGTATACTCCCGAAATGGTCCCATTTAAATTTTACAGAAATTGGCAGAGCCGTTTTTGTAAAATAAACAATAATGTAAACAATTCCAGCGAAATATTCGAATTTTGTACACGATGGAAGGCGGTTTTGCCATTTTTTGCGAAAAATAATTATGATTTGTCAGATGCCAGTACAACAGTGGTAGGTACATAAAATATCGACAGTGGAATAATCCAGACTCAGCAATATGCTCTATACCTACAACCCTTCTGCGTTCAGACAGTAGCGTCATAGTGTAATAACACTGAATTCAAACTCTTTTGATTGTTCGTGTTTTCTTATTTTGTCACAGAAATACCGCAAAACCTATAATATAGAGACTTTTTCTCCAACCTACCTATATTAAACATGGGTTAGCTTTATTTGTTAAAACGTGTCGCCAGAGGTAAACGTATTTATTTTACTTGTTTAATAAATTAATAGTATATAAAACACTAGAAAAACACCCTTAGTCCATTACGTGGCCTTTCTCACAAATGCAAACACGACTATGATACGATATTCCATCATGGAATGCCAGTGCCTATCTTCCGGCTTCATCATCATACCTTAAAATATATAGGTACCTCTCTAGCCACCCGGCCTATACGAACTTACTTTTATCATCAGACCTTGAAACCTAATTGTAGTCAAATTCCTTTACAATTTTTTTCTAAGAAATGCAAAACAACTATGATACGATTTTTCATCATAAAGTTCCAGTTCATATCTTCCGGCTCCATCATCAGATCAGTTCGACCACAGATTAGGGAACAAGGATCTGTGAGTTCGACAGTACCATATTATCTTTAATATCTTTAGCTACGCCAATTGTCATTACGCTACGACTCTTGGAATAAGGTGAAATTAAATTAGCTTAGATTCCACTACATGTTAGTTACATAAACATCGACCTAATATAAGCGTTATGTCAATTTTTACTCGTTTCAGCTCGTTTCAGACAGACGTGTTGTGTATGAAAAATTTAATTCGTAAATTACTCGGAAATTACTGTAGTTTCATTTACGAATTATTTTATGCTCTAGCCTCTGTTTGTTCTTAAAGAGTATGCTCGACGAGAACGATTTCATAAAAGATGAAACAGTTTTTTTTTAATTCATAAATAGGATTTATAGTTTTATGATACGACACTGATCAGTGGACAATTTTTTATAATTTATGAAACTCGTAAAATATTATTTCTATTGAAAATTATTAATATTTTGAACATATTACACGCTAGACATTTTTGTTGTACGACTGTATGAATACTTATACTGTATCAGCCCTCCAGAGGCATGTTACGACCCCTACCTCAATAAATCAGACTGTATCGCTGTCTGCTCAACTTGTGTGTTATTTGCTTTGGACTGTAAAAATGAATTGACTACAGTCTCTTTTGTAGACGGAAAATTTCTCATTTTAAGTAGATTAGTTTTCTAACTAGTTTTTTTTGTTATATATTTTAAAGCAAAGTCGCTTTTTTGTGTATCTATCTGTGCATTTTTACTATAGAAACTAGCGTGGCTTCTGCACATTTTAATTAAAGTATAACACAGGTGTGATACTTTAATTAAATTGAGCGCGAGTGACACCTATTTTATATTGAATTAAAATATTTGTGCGTTCACTTAGATCTTCTAAACTATACAACATAGTATTTTAACGCCGTTTTCAATATCTTTTAAAATATTGTTTTCTAGAAGTCGGGCAGCAAGTCAAGTAATATGAAGGTTCGAGGAACCTATATCTTTTAAAAGTCAAACACAAATACTAAATTATTTTGCGATGAAAATAGCATAGCCGACTTCGACTGTGTGCAGAATTCAAATAGTTTGTATGGATCGATGTAGTAATTTGTAGCAAAAATGCCTAAATCGATTTCTATAAAATTTTGCCTCTGTAATGTAACCTTTATTTAACCTCTGAAGTGATCTGAGTGAGTGATATATCTTCCAAACTACACATTAGCAGATTTCAATGCGGTTTCCACTCTCGTTTAGAACATTTCTTCCGGAAGGTTTATAGCTATAATTCATTCGTATCCGGGCGAAGCCGGGATAAGCAGCTAGTCATTATTAAAATAAATAATAGGCGGAATAATCGTAGGTATAATATACAAAAACATACAATCGAATTTAGAATCCCCTATTATGAAGTCTATCGAAAAAGAGAGTCGAAGTAGCTAGTACAGTGGGGTTGAGGATTGTCCTCGATTTACTTGTTAGACAATGTATCATTTTTACTTTATGAACCGTTTTTACTTTTATCTATTCATTCTATTCACGGCGCTATACGACTCAGAAGAATAGATGGCCTGGGCTTAGGCCGGCCCCCTGCCACGACCGGTTTACTGTGTAGCTATGGACTCCCCGGCACTAAGGGCTCGTAACTGATATACGTCCAGAATGCCGAGAAAATTTCGTTTGCGCGATGCAGGACTGGCGATGCGATTGGCTGCACGGTCAGTGACGTCACGATAGGGAACCGTGACCGTGAGCATAGAATATTTAGCAGTCAGTAAAGAGTAGCAGGTAGAGCATCCCGGGTGTAAAAGCATTGATAACAGCGAGGGCATCTGGGCAAGTTGCTCACTGAGAGAATTTGTGTTATCTCTCGACCTTCGGCAGTCTTTAATCTCTGGTTCTAATTAAAATACAAGTTGTATTTTAATTAGTTGTGGTTAATGAAGTCACTTGTCCATTAGAAAAAATTTACTCTATATCACATAATCATTAATTGCAACATAATTTGCTGGTATAATAAATAAATATTTATGCTGTACCTACATCAAAACTATCAACTTTTGTTCAACGACTATTGTCAAATCTCAAAAAATAAATCAACTATTCCATTCATTTTGTCTCGCGTGAACGATACTTTTCTATGGAACAACCACTTTTTTTGAGAATTAATAAATGTCGTAGAACAAAAGTTGTTAGTTTTGATGTACAGAATAAGCCCCTAAAGGGTGCTAATTGATTAGAAATAACCCTGTATATTTAATAGACAAAAATACTTAAATAATAATTATTTTTCGCAAAAAATGGCAAAACCGCCTTCCATCGTGTACAAAATTCGTATATTTCGCTCGAATTGTTTATTGTACATTATTGTGAATTTTTCAAAAACGGCTCAGCCGATTTCTGTAAAATTGTAATGGGATCACCTCGGGAGTATACCCTTTATACCGTTTTTTATACCCTTTCGAACTAAAAAAAAATTTCGATTCGGTTCACAATTGGCGAAATTATCGATGAACATACACAAAAAAATACATACACACGAACCTTTTTGGAAGTCGGTTAAATAGTTGCCAACTAGAAGTTAATATTGTCATTATACCTTAACGAAAGATCATGGTACTTTTCAGCAAATAATGTAAAGTGGTAAACAACCTCTCCATCATAATTATGCGATCCACGACGTTCACAACTTGTGGTTATACTTACATATTTGTTTGAGAGATTCCAAAATTCAATGCCAAAGGATAAATTAACAATTATTGTTTGTTGTCGCTTCTTTGTTATTTGTAGGATAATTGTTTTGGTTTAGTACGTAGCATAAACAGATGTTATTATAGCGAGAAATAATCAAAGAAGTTGGAGTGAGACTGAGAAATAATACTGTGTATATTTTAAAAGTAAATAAGGTAAACGTACTGTTACGAGATGGGTTCTTGGATAATCAGTTAAAACGCCGATTATTCACTTTGCACTTTATTGCACAAAATCACAGTACACACGACACAACTGGTTCGCACAACACTTCACACTGGCACGAATATTCACACAACTAGTCACTTCACAATCACTGGTACTGCACTTGAACACGAGATGCTTTCGCTTCGGGATAAACGCGATAACTGCCACAAACGAAAACCATCGCCCTATTTATATCGGAATAAGGGTTCTCTAGAAATCTGTAGAATATTCGGTGCCATTGTGAATGACAAAGTAAACAAGTGTAAAGTTCGAGAAACCCTATTGTTCCTAATTATTACAAAAACACCACAAAAAATCTAACAAACAACAAACAATAGACGCGACACAAAGGCCGGTGCCGCCTGAGTCATAAAACCATAAATCTCGCGGTTAAGTGTAAACAACTAGCCGTCGTACCGCGCGCGGCCACAGATTAATAAATAGTTACTAACGGCGTGGCCTACTGCGTAACACCACCTCCTCCCAAGACATGCTCGTCCCGAGCATTGTTGCATCCGTGATATCGCGCCAATCGATCCACGTGAACTATTTTGGGGGCACCTCGAGGTCCTTTCTGTATGCGGAACGTCACGTCGTTGATCTTGGTCACCACTCGGTACGGTCCATCCCATTTGGCTTGTAGCTTTGGAGACTTCCCTTTGCTGCGTATGGGATTGTGCAGCCATACCATCGAGCCTTCCTCGAACCCAGGATTGTTAGCCCTTCTGTCGTATCGAGTCTTCATTCTTTCAGATGCTTGCTGGCCATGCTCTCTAATGTGCTCATAGATGTCGTTCATCTTGTTCCGGAGGTCACTGGCGTACTCAGTTATGGGTTGTGGAGAATCCGGTGGAATGCCAGTTATTAAGTCGGCTGGTAGCCGTAATTCACGTCCAAAATTGGCAAAAGCGGGAGTGACATTTGTGCTCTCATGAACAGCACTTCGGTATGACAACAAAAATGGCTGGATATGCTTGTCCCAATCCCGTTGTTTGCTTCCGACTACTTTTGCCAGGTACCTCTCCAGAGTTTGGTTGAATCGCTCCACCATTCCATCTGATTGCGGGTGGTAAGACGTTGTCCTTGTTTTGTGTGCACCCATTAACCGGCACGTCTCTTGAAACAGCTGAGATTCAAAATTTCTTCCTTGGTCACTGTGGATTTCCAATGGTACTCCAAATCGACAGAATACTTCATGCACTAATTTGTCTGCTATCGTCGTTGCCTCTTGGTTCGGAATTGCAAAGACTTCCGGCCACTTGGTGAAGTAATCCATGACGACAGGGAAGTACTTGTTGCCACTTTCGCTCACAGGAAATGGTCCGGCCACATCCAGCGCGATTCGCTCCCATGGTGCTCCAACATTATACAGCTTTAATGCTCCTCTGCTGCGGGTATGCGGACCTTTCACTGATGCACAGCTCGTACATTTCCGTACCCAGTCTTCTACGTCATCTCTGCAGTTGATCCAGTAAAACCTTTCTCGAATTTTCAAGAGTGTCCGTTTCACACCCAGATGTCCTCCCGAAAACCCTTCGTGGTACAGCTTCAAAATTTCAGGTATCTTTGCTCTGGGTACAACCATTTGGAGATGGCATTGGTTGCCACGAGCATTTTCCCATTTTCGGCAAAGTACTCCGTCCTGAAGCACCAGACTATCCCATTGCGCCCAATAGCTCTTTGTCGTAACACTCATTGAAGCAATAGCACTCCAGTCTGGCTTAGGGGCATCTGATTCCATCCATTCAAGAATCGGCTTGATGTCGGCGTCTTCTTCTTGTGCAACCTGAAGGGTTTCTTTCCATTCGTCACCGATGTCAGCTTTGAGCATTCTGACGGGCACTGAATCTTTCGACTCATGTCTTGAGCAATGCTTGCAGTCCTCTGAGCATGGCCTTCTTGACAGTGCGTCCGCGTTGCCATGAGATTTTCCACTGCGATGCTCCGTGGTGAAGTCAAACTCTTGTAGTTGCTCAATCCATCTTGCCACTTGGCCTTCGGGATCCTTAAACTGTAGTAGCCACTTTAGAGCAGCGTGGTCGGTCCTCAGATGGAATTTTCGCCCGAGCAGGTACTTGCTAAAATGTCGCAATGTCTTCACCACTGCAAGTAGCTCCTTTCTGGTCACACAGTAGTTTCTTTCCGGCTTGGACAGGGATTTGCTGAAATACGCAATCACCACTTCTTGGTCTCCTTTTCTTTGTGACAGTACTCCTCCAATGCCGGTGTTGCTGGCGTCAGTGTCCACGATGAACTCGTTCTCTGTGTCCGGAAAGCCAAGAATAGGCGTATTACAAAGTCGCTCCTTTAGTTTTTGAAAAGCTGCGTCGCAATTTTCGTCCCAGAGGAAGGGTCGTTTTTCCTCAGTCAGTCTATGCAACGGCTTAGCGATGTCAGCAAAGTTCTTCACGAATCGCCTATAGTAGGAGCATAAACCCAAGAATGCTCTAACTTCTGTCTTGTCTTTTGGCACAGGCCAATCCTTGACAGCACTCACTTTCCCTGGATCCGTCTGTACGCCAGCTTCGGAAATCACATGTCCCAGGAAATTCACTTGCCTCTTGAAGAAGGAACATTTCTTCGGACTCAGCTTGAGATTGGCTGCGCGAATCTTAGTCAATACTCGTTCCAGGTTTTGCAGATGGTCTTCGAACGTTTTTCCCACAATTATGATGTCGTCCAAATAGACTAGGCATGCATCTCCAATCAGTCCCGCGAGCACTAACTCCATTAGTCTTTCGAACGTAGCGGGCGCGTTGCACAATCCAAACGGCATCACGTTGAATTGCCACAGGCCTTTTCCCGTCGAAAACGCGGTCTTCTCTTTATCTTTAGGATCTATTTCCACTTGCCAGTATCCGCTCTTCAAGTCCAGCGTAGTGAACCACTTCATGCCTGTCAGTGTATCTAACGTGTCATCAATCCTCGGCAAAGGATAGCTGTCTTTCTTCGTTACGTCGTTGAGTCGTCGATAATCAACGCAGAACCGCATACTGCCATCCTTCTTTTTCACTAGAACCACTGGCGAACACCACGGACTGGATGAAGGTTCTATCACACCATTGCGTGCCATGTCTTCGATCATTGACTCAACTTCTTTTTCTCGAGCCACTGGTATCCTTCTTGGCCGCTGTCGAATCGGTGACACGCTTCCTGTATTTATTGTGTGCTTCACTAACCCAGTCTTCCCGTTGACAGCATCGTCGAGAGCAAATATGTCGGAGTAGCGGTGCAGCATCTTCTTTGCCATCAGAAGTTCTCTTGCGGTCAGGTCTTTACGGGAATCTTCCAATAGCGTTGACACGGTGTAACTCCCAGCACAGTTGTATTTCTCCTTTGGTTGTTCTTGGCATCTGCGCATCCAGTCTACTTCTTCACAAGTACCAATTGGGGTTCCTCCTTTGATGAGTTGTTCCTCGTTACTTGTGTTGAGAACACGCACCACAGCGGTATTAGTAGTCCTCACCAGAGTTCGGGCCAATAACCATGGTTGATCACCTTCCGACTGTTCTATTAGCACACATCGTCGTTGATGTCCCAACTTCTGCGGTAATCTAACTGCCACAATGGTCTCCGATCTAGGTGGAAGAACTGTTCTCTGCAGACAATAAACCTTTCCTGATGTGGCGCCTTCCATGAAGATTTCTTCTCTTCCACACTTCAAGATTCCTTGGTTGACGTCTATCTCGCAATGATGTTCTCGCATGAAGTCAAGACCCAGAATGCAATCGTCGACTATATCAGCCACAATGACTTTGTGATGGAAAGTTTTCTCACCCAACTGTAACTCCACCAGCTTCTCTCCTCGGACGGATATGTGCTGACCGGTCGCCGTCAGAAGTTGAACAGTTTTGCAGCTTTCGAAGTTCGCAAGAAAGCGCTTAGCCAGTCGGGAACTGATGACAGTACGAGAAGCTCCAGTATCCAATGTCAGCTTGCAAGAAGTTCCATTGATGGCACCATTGATGATCAGGCTGTTCCCATCGTGAGCTTGTGAGATCAAAATCTTTGGCTTTTCTGGCCCGGATAACACTCGCCATTTTCCGCTTTCTTCAGCAGGTCGTTTATTCCTCCATAGTGAATGCGTTGCCTCGCGATCCTTCCGTTCTTCCAATAGTCGATCGTCCCTGGTTCGGCATGGCTTTGGGCAATTCTGCCATAAATGGCCTCTCTCTTCACAGTTGTAGCATCTTGGACCAAACCTCGTACGATGTGATGCTTCCTTTACTTCCCTCATATGTTGGATATCCTTCACTGGATTTCGTACAGCATCGACTTCTAAGGCTTGAGCCAAAGCTTCCTTCAGTGTTTTATGATGCCCGAGTTTCACTGCAGTTCTAACTTCGAAGTCTGCTATGCCGTTAGAAAATGCTTCCACCAAATGTTCGTCGTTGGGTAATGGTGCTGACTGATAAGCCTTCCGGAACAGTTTCTCCACTTCGACAGCCCACTGCTGAAGACTTTCGTTGCGACGTTGCACCCTGTTCTTTAACTGCGCTCTGTACACACGCTCTAGGTGCTCATCGCCGTAGCGACTCTCCAACATTTCCAATAATTTATCGTAGGTCACTTCCTTGCCCACAGCATCAAGAATACTCAGAGCTTCATCGCGAAGGCTCATGATGAGGGCGTTCTTGGCTTGGTCCTTGTTCCATCCATTGGTTTGAACGGCAGCGTCAAATTGAATTTTGTAGGCTGACCATGATGATGTCCCGTCGAAAGGCGTCACTTTAAGCTTCTGTGAAGCTGGCGAGAAGATTGTAGGTGCAACGGTTCCGCCTCCAGACTTGATAACGTTCAAGGTCCTCCTCACATCGGCGATTTGTGTTTCCGCTTCGACAATACGGGATTCGTGCTCCTTTACGCTGGTATCAAGCTGCTTGACCGTGTCCTTGACCTCTTTTATTTCTTTCCCCAAAGTCGTCTGCAAGCTTGAAATCAGATCTTCTTTTTGGCGGTCCAATTTTTCTTCAAGCTGGCGAGCCTGTTCTCTGTTGCGGTCCAATTTTTCTTCCAGCTTGCTGTTGTTGCGATCCAACATTGACTGCAACATCGACATCATTGCAGCCATATCAAATGCCGCAGGGATAGCTGCTCCTGCAGCAGGTGCCACAGTAGATGCTGCAGTAGGTGCCACAGTAGGTGCCGTAGCAGGTGCTCCCGGGTGTCTGGAGTCGTCGTTGGTTGCCTCGGACTCGCTGCCTTCCATTAACAGCGAATTATTTCCGAAGCGTCGCTGGTCGACCTCCTCCTGGCGGCGCTCCTGCTCTTCTTGTCGGCGCGCTTCCTCCTGTCGGCGCTGACTCCGTGTGCGCGGCGTCTCTTCGTCGTATGGTGTTACCGGCATTTTCAATTATCCACCCTTCTGACACCAAATGTTACGAGATGGGTTCTTGGATAATCAGTTAAAACGCCGATTATTCACTTTGCACTTTATTGCACAAAATCACAGTACACACGACACAACTGGTTCGCACAACACTTCACACTGGCACGAATATTCACACAACTAGTCACTTCACAATCACTGGTACTGCACTTGAACACGAGATGCTTTCGCTTCGGGATAAACGCGATAACTGCCACAAACGAAAACCATCGCCCTATTTATATCGGAATAAGGGTTCTCTAGAAATCTGTAGAATATTCGGTGCCATTGTGAATGACAAAGTAAACAAGTGTAAAGTTCGAGAAACCCTATTGTTCCTAATTATTACAAAAACACCACAAAAAATCTAACAAACAACAAACAATAGACGCGACACAAAGGCCGGTGCCGCCTGAGTCATAAAACCATAAATCTCGCGGTTAAGTGTAAACAACTAGCCGTCGTACCGCGCGCGGCCACAGATTAATAAATAGTTACTAACGGCGTGGCCTACTGCGTAACAGTACGTAATTGCGGACGAGTCCCAGAACGCGGACGTTACTCGGTTTTTTAATTTTTGGAATTTTCTACGAAAGTTTAACTTAATCTTATGAATGACAATGAATTCTTGGTTATTTTTTAAAGTATTATTCAGGCAAAACTGTACACGTAGTGTAATAGTGTCCAAACCAAATGATCTCAAAAGTGCGGTGTCGTAAAATTTTCGTTAATCTGTTAATTCAGTGGCTGAATTTGGTGCCTACCCTGTCATCAACTTTAGTTTATTTCTTAGTTGTGTAATATGATACGGTAACTGTGCTATTTTATTACGATACTTAGATAAATTACCCAATTTTATAACCTATAATCTAGACATAATCTTGTTGATTATATATAATATTTGTGTATCCGCCTACTGGTACTCACTAAACCCGTACTTGTCCTAATGCACGGACAATAATCACATTTTCTGTCCGAGAAGTGGGACTCATTTCAGTTCTTTAATACCCGTTGTACCAAAGTTCGGATCTCGACCTTATTGCCTTGAAATAAGTCTCATTTTTCCTTGCATGTAAGCACATCGTTTTAAAAACCGTGAAAAATGCAATTATTATAGTTCGATTGCGTCTTATTTAATTTAGAATTATTTTGTACTGATTCAAGCAATAGTCGTATCTTGTCTGCTTTAGTATTGCTTACTCTTGTTTGACAAAGAAAATTTAATTTTTTTGATCGATTTATAATATTTATTTAAAACGATATTATAATTTTGAAGCATAAGCTTCAATATTTTTACATAATGTTTAAAAGATTATCTTAAGTAAAATTTTTTGTGCTTAGATTTTGATATTATGTTTTTATTTTCTATGAAACACTAAACTTTTGGTGTTTCATAGAAAATAACAAACACTGGATTTGTCATAAATAAGTAGTAAAAAGTAAATAAGTAAGTTCGTATGGGCTGGGTGGCTAGTCCTAGTGTCAGAGGTAAAATCTATCTCGTGATTCAGCCATTTTTTTTTGACAAAGTTAATTATTATGTAGATAACACAATGATCAACTATAGAACTAAAAAGTAGGGATTAAGATTAAAATGTAATAAAACAATTTGATTTTCTAAGTCACAACCGAATCTTCTTATACCTCTATTTACTCGTACATGTGATGGTGATAAATAGTTAAAATTAGAAGAAAAATTACTACTATGTATTTTGTTCTTTTTCTGTGTGGAGGCGTAATTCGTCCCGCGTGGGGTGTTTTGTGCATTTCTTTTTTAAGAAAGCGTAGTTCTAGACCACTGGCACTACTGCTGCAGTGGCTTGGCTGGTATATGAAATGATAACGATATAGATGACAAAACTGATGACAATGGAGAAGTGTCATGCAATCTGTTAATTATTCTGGTGTTTTCTGTGATCAGCCACGAGAAAGTTGGCTATCAGTGGCTCTCAGGCTCTCGCTCAGCTCTCAAGCTCTCAGCTCTTAGTGCAAGTTACTATTTAAGTTGCAGTGACTAGTTATGAGGCCTACCATAAGTCTTGCTGCTAAAACTTCAATGGGTCGTTGTTGTGTTTCTATTCAGATTTAGGAAAGCAGCTTTAGAGTGCCTGATTTCTTTCCTTTAATTCCACATATTCTGTTTTTTTTTTCGTTATCACGGCGCAGGAACCTGAGAACTTCCGACGCTGTCGGCTTACAGTGTTTTATCGCCTCGTCTTCAACCTGTTTTCTCGTACCCTCTTTAGAAAGCGTTTCTGCTATGTTGTTGCCCGAGTTTTTCAGTTTCATTCTTAGATTGAATAGAGTTGCTATACGTTTTCCGTAAGTTTTCTAGCTTTTTTTACCTTTACCTTGAATAGGTGGCGCATATTTGTATACTCTTGTCAGTTCACTGGTGCATCGGTGCTCATAGCTTTGTTGAAAAGATTTCTGACCTTTTTTCTTAGCATGGTTATTATTCTACTATCGGTTTTTTTAGATCTGAAGAATTGAAGTTCTCATTTTTCAACGGGCAAGCTTTTTCATAGTTCTTTATCAAAGGCTGTATCAAACCTTCTGTCATGGTCTCTATTTCCTGCGGCAACAGTAGCGTACTTTGATCTAGCGGTTCTTCTATATAGCAATTTCGAGTTCATTTCTAAAAGTTGCTATGTCAGTTTGCTTCAGGTTCGTGCTTCAGAACCAAAGTATTTATCAGTTGCCACGCGCCACTCATTGATTGTTTAAGAGATATTGCTTGAAGCCAGTGTGATGTTGATAATTAATGCCTAAGGCGTTACGAAAGTAAACTCAGCGCCATGGTTTAATAGGTTTGAATAATGTCTGAAGATGAAGTCAAGTACTTCATTTCTTCTCTCATTTGTATTGGGACAGTCCCACACAGTACAGTGGGCGTTTCAGTCAGATCCTACTTTACTTTCTTGTTTTTTACTTGTACTAAAAGCATTCGACCGCCAGATGTTGCGCCACTTCTGTTATATTTAGGTACGAGTACGCCGTGTTCTAAAGGTTTAACTATACTACTAGGTTGTTTTAGAGACTGGTATCTAATTTAGTTACAGTGAAATCATCATTACACAAATGTGTCACCTAAGACGCCTAATACGGACCTGTGGGATATAATTATATAAGAGTACGCATTTCATTTGGCATGGGAAGACTGAACACATTACCTTGGGGATCATTAAAGCCGCTTATATTGCCACGGACTAAATACGGTTCCTATACCAGTGCTATTGTGTTAACTACCTAACGTTTCAGCAATTTTTTTCATAATTTGATTATTGCTTTGTTTGAAATATTATATTTTATTGTATGTAAAGTATTATTTCTTAGATTTACGAGATATTAAATGGCTTAAACTAAAATATCATGTAATAATAAGTACTAATACAAGATAAAGGCAATTTAAATCCTAATGTAAAGTTAATAGAGTTTTAATTCGTATAGCGTCCGGGAATTGGGACGATTTGTCCACGATTTTAAAGTTCATAAAAATAATAATACATTAGAAGGGCAATTTAAATTCTAATAGACAGCAAATAGAGTTCAATTTCGTATAACGTCTGGGAATTGGGACGACATTCCGTGCATTAGGACAAATCGTCCGCGATTTGGTACATTTGGGTATTTTTTTACATTTTGGATATTAATTCCTATAAAAGCTATTACAAATTAGAAAAAGTTTAATTATTATATAACTCAGATAAATGCCCTACCTGGTCATATTCATTTTGTTGTTGTAAGTCTATTAGTATCAGCGTAGTATTACTGCAAAGTCGGCGAAGTTCAAAAACGTCCGTACATTGGGACGTTTACCTTAGACAGGAATAGTATAGTAATCGGAGTAGGTGTGGGGCTGCCATAACTATGAAGTTTGTAACTGTTTTGAAACAAAATTGTGAACCAATTCGATATTTTGTGAGCACAAAAAACATATTTACTATTACTATGAAAACAATGGAATGGAATTTAGCGGTTGGTGTAAATTAAAAAAATAAATTAAATTAAATTTTCATTTATTGAACTTATAACACGGCAAAACCAATTACATTATAACTCACTTAATTATTTAACAAAATGTCAAGAAATAATAAATGATAATAAAAATAGAACAGAAAATGTCAATACAAAATTCAAAATGTCAAGAAATCAAGCTACTGTCCGCATCCGTCACATCGCGTCCAGCCCACTGATCCGTTATGGATTCGTTATGTTCGTTATGGGTGTATGTAAATAAGTTTATCTACACTTATGTTGTAACATTCTACTTATGTTTCCAATACTTGACTTATAATGACTACTGTTATAGCGCAGACAACAAAACACTCAATTTAAGCAATTTCACATGATGTTATAATATCCACATCGATATCGTAAAATCTCATTATAACATCGCGCGCTCGCTCCTGATTGGCCCTGCGCGCGCAGCTGCGCTCTCATTGGTTAGATTTTAATGGCGCCAAGTTCACTGTGACAATACACGTACGCGTGAATTTAATGTTTCGCAATATGTTTTATTTTTATTTTTATTAGTGAAGATAAAGTAGTGTATGCAACTGCATATAACACCCTTCATTATATGACAGTTGCATAAACTACTATTATTTACTAGTAGCTAGGTATCATTTGTGAAATGAAATATTTGTGTTTTGATTTAGGTATGGCCCCTACGCAGATATTCAGCCATACATAGTACAATATGCATACGTATATAATAATGTTCTGTGCAGTTATCACACAAGAGTTCACAAGACCCTAAAAGCAACAACTAATTTTACCAAGCTATAAATCGTTTAATTAAACTAAATTACTGTATATAGTAGACACATACAAGGTTATCCAAAACTGATGTACTAGGCCGAAAGGAGGTGATTCGAATCATCATTATGAACAATTTTTACTATGAGGCCAACCCAAAGTTCGAGAGTAAAGCTTATTTTGATGTTGACGAATACTTGAATGACAAATTTTAGTTTTTAATTATATTAGTTTTTGACGAAAATCCCAACTTGACATTATATTATTTTATTCCTAACATTATAAATGAGAATGTTATCTTTGACATGCTTTAGGCTAAAATGATAATCAAATTTTTTAATTGTATTTTGTGCAGATACCTACTATGTGAACTCGTTTTATATTCGATCAATTTGTTAGTACTTCTTTAAAATGTATTATTTGTTTCTTTGCATGCCGAAACGTCGGATGTGGCGGCTCTTTTTTATTTTTTTCTGTAAGATCTTAGTTGTACCCATTAGTTGTGCGCAAGAATAAATGATTTATGATTTATAAAATCTGCCGTTTTATACAATTTGTCGATTCCGAGTTGCAGTTTTGTATGTAACAGCTGATAATTTTTGTTGAATTTTGGGTTGGCCCCATTTGGGTTGGTTGTTCATAATGATGGTGTTAATTATCCTCCTTCGGCTTAGTAAGTGCACCCAAAGGTGGTGTTTCCTATAAGAAACTTTTAGCGGGCAGTAATTTTTAGAGTTTTTAATCCTCTCTATACCTATAAGTGCGCCGCAATTATTTTTGCCGCGCACTTTTTTAATTTGGAGCATGTTAAAGTTCAGCGCCAAAGAAATCGAATGCAAATATTGTTATAGCGGGCAGTAATGAGCTTTAAATCCTCTTATAAGTAAGCCGCAATTATCTTTGCCGCGCACTTTTTTAATTTGGAGCATGTTAAAGTTCAGCGCCAAAGAAATCGAATGCAAATATTGTTATAGCGGGCAGTAATGAGCTTTAAATCCTCTTATAAGTAAGCCGCAATTATCTTTGCCGCGCACTTTTTTAATTTGGAACATGTTAACGTTCAGCGCCAAAGAAATCGAATGCAAATATTGTTGTAGCGGGCAGTAATGAGCTTTAAATCCTCTTATAAGTAAGCCGCAATTATCTTTGCCGCGCACTTTTTTAATTTGGAACATGTTAACGTTCAGCGCCAAAGAAATCGAATGCAAATATTGTTATAGCGGGCAGTAATGAGCTTTAAATCCTCTTATAAGTGCGCCGCAATTATCTATGCCGCGCACTTTTTTAATTTGGAACATGTTAAAGTTCAGCGCCAAAGAAATCGAATGCAAATATTGTTATAGCGGGCAGTAATGAGCTTTAAATCCTCTTATAAGTAAGCCGCAATTATCTTTGCCGCGCACTTTTTTAATTTGGAGCATGTTAAAGTTCAGCGCCAAAGAAATCGAATGCAAATATTGTTATAGCGGGCAGTAATGAGCTTTAAATCCTCTTATAAGTAAGCCGCAATTATCTTTGCCGCGCACTTTTTGAATTTGGAACATGTTAGTGTTCAGCGCCAAAGAAATCTAACGCAAATATGTTGTTAGTTGTTTAATTAGGTATTTGATACCATTTAATTTCAACTCAGTTGTTACTCTATGTTTTACTAAATAATAATAATACAATAAAATGAGTATGAGGCGCTTTTTATTTTCTCATGGAGGGTGATGAAAAATAGAGTGAATCACTCGGGCGCAAAATATGTTTTTGGCTCGGGTGACGTACCTATTTTGAATCCCTCGCTACGTACAGGATTCTACTAAAGAATCCCTCGCTACGCCTAGGATTCTACACTAGAATCACCTCACTCTGGATTCAAAAAAACGCCCTTGCCGTAAAAATGTTATTTTAATTGCTCCCTTATGATACAATCTACTATTGTTCTATCGCCGAAGATAACTGAGAAAACAATAATAATAAGATAATCATACTTTCCACGACATATCGAATCTGTTTCGAATATTCAGCGAGAAGGAATCCTATACGATTATTACCGACAGTTCGTTATATTTTATTGTTATTAGTTTTCTGTCGGCGTCGTAAAAACTTTCCCTTGGTGTGACGTCATCGTCTTCAAGGTAATATACCTTTTGACCTATCCTTTATGTCAGTTTTCATAGACTATTGTGTCTATTTTTGGATAGAAAGGTAATTTAAGTGTCTTTTACCGTGTCATCGCCGTCAAATTATCTAAACTTAATTTATAGCTTTCTTTTTAACCGACTTCCAAAAAGGTGGAAGTTCTATGTTCATCTGTATGCATTTTTTGTGTGTGTGTGTTCATCGATAATTTTGCCAACTGTGAACCGAATCGAAAAATTATTCCTTCCTTCCTTCCTTCCTTTCAGCCATAGGACGTCCACTGCTGAACATAGGCCTTCCCTAAAGATCTCCAATAAGACCGGGTGGTAGCGGCTTGCATCCAGCGCGAACCTGCGGTCTTAATGAGGTCGTCCGTCCACCTTGTGGGTGGACGTCCTACGCTGCGCTTGCCGGTACGTGGTCTCCACTCGAGGACTTTTCGACCCCATCGGTCATCAGTCCTCCGCGCTATGTGCCCTGCCCATTGCCACTTCAACCTGCCAATCCGCTGGGCTATGTCGGTAACCTTGGTTCTTCTACGGATCTCCTCATTTCTGATTCGATCGCGTAGAGAAACTCCGAGCATAGCCCTCTCCATGGCTCGTTGGGCTACTTGAAGCTTACTAATAAGGCCCATAGTGAGAGACCACGTTTCTGTGCCGTAAGTCATCACTGGCAACACACACTGGTCGAAAACTTTCGACTTGAGGCACTGAGGTATGTCGGACGAGAAGACGTTACGCAATTTTCCGAACGCTGCCCAGCCGAGTTGGATTCGGCGATTGGCCTCTTTCTTGAAGTCGGACCTACCTAACTGGACTACTTGTCCTAGGTAGACGTACGAGTCAACGACTTCAAGAACCGAGTTCCCAACTGAAATGGGGGTGGGTACAACATGGGAATTACACATGACCTTTGTCTTGTCCATGTTAATTTTAAGACCCACCTGTTGAGATACTCGATTGAGGCCTTCGAGCATCGTACTGAGTTCCTCCATCGATTTTGCCATGACTACGATATCGTCGGCAAACCGAAGGTGAGTGAGGTATTCGCCATTGATGTTGATGCCGAATCCTTTCCATTCCAGGAGCTTAAAGGCGTTCTCCAGAGTAGCAGTAAACAGTTTCGGAGATATAACATCTCCCTGTCTTACGCCTCTCTTCAAAGGGATCGCCTTGGAGCTCTCTTCCTGTACTCGGACCGACATAGTGGCGTTATTATACAAACACTTCAACACTTCGATATACCGATAGTCAATACGGCATCGTTGAAGAGACTCAAGCACAGCCCATGTCTCGACCGAATCAAAGGCTTTCTCATAGTCCACAAACGCTAAGCAAAGTGGCTGGTTATACTCCTCAGTCTTCTGTATAACCTGCCGCAGCGTATGTATGTGGTCCATGGTACTAAAGCCTTTTCGGAATCCGGCTTGTTCGGAAGGCTGGAAGTCATCAAGCCTGCGTTCGAGACGATTCGTAATGACTCTTGAAAACAACTTATAAACATGGCTCAGAAGCGAGATGGGTCTGTAATTCTTCAATAAGGTGTTGTCACCTTTTTTAAAGAATAGCACCACCACGCTTCTGTTCCATGCTTCTGGCGTTATGCCCTCGAGGACGACGGTGTTGAAAAGCTTCTGAAGGACTTTAAGTACCGGTTTACCACCCGCTTTCAGAAGCTCTGAAGTGATTCCGTCGTCACCCGGCGCCTTGTTGTTCTTAAGTTGGTTCAGGGCCATTCTAATCTCGTACAGGCTGATGTCCGGGATGTCTTCGGTGAAGTGTCGGGTCAGCTTGGCTCTTGGGTCTCTAGCCGCGCTGTTTACAGGCTTTGCTACCGAGGCGTATAGCTGTCCGTAGAACTTTTCGATCTCCTCCAATACCTCTGCCTTGGTCGACGCTGTACTGCCATCTTCTCTCTTCAGCTTTGTCAGCTGGCTTTGCAATTATTTGAATTAATTGAAAAATTATTGGTTTATTCGAAAGGGTATACCTACTCGAGATGATCTCGTTTCAATTTAACAGAAATCGGCTGAGCCGTTTTTGAAAGATCAACAATATTGTAAACAATTCGAGCGAAATATTCGAATTATGTAAACGATGGAATTACCATTGCCATGTTTTGCGAAAATTAATTATTTTAGTAGCTTTTCTTTCCAAAACATACCTACGACAAACTTACAATACAAATAGAAACATCAAACTACAGATTATAATTATACATACCTAGATTATTTCGTTTCTCTCACTGTAGGTCTTAGTTCATTGTAAAATAAAATAAATATACAGACGCATAAGTAGAACATGTAATTGATACTGGTCCCTAATTTTATTGTAGTTAAACATAAGTTACAAGAGTACTTACTCTCTGTAATTTTTAATTCTATAAAAAAACCTCACAATGAACTCGCAAATCAAACTCTCAAATGCTCATAACAAAATCGACCCTAAATCGTGGATAAATCAGCTTTTCACAACATTTCAATGTGATAAAGAACTTTTACATAATTCTATGGACATCCCTAGAAAAAAAAATCATTTAAAATTTCTAGATACAGTGTTATAAATGTTACAATAAACTTTGTTACATAATAAAAGTCAAAATACAAAAGGTTTAATACCAATTCGGCTTTGTGTTATTTACTTTTTTTGTTTTTATGGGACATCTTACTCACGGTCTCTAACCTAAGCAAAGCTTCTTATATGGCTGCCAGAGACTGATAAACTGCATATTATATAAATTTTTAAATACATATTAGGTAGATTGATTAATTACTAATAACAACCTTGCTGACACAGAGCAAACACCTACATAATATGTTCATGACATAAATGCTTGCCTTGGGTGGGAATCGAACCTACGGCCTACGCCTCTTTGACCCAAAAGTCAGGGTTACTAACCACTGAGCCACCGAGCCAGTTGTCAAAAACCCTTTTTATTACACACGTAGCCACTTTAAAACTCCATGGGGTTCGGAATAAATTGGCGTCTTTTGTCTCACGACACTTGGCTGGCTGGCTGGTGTGGCTGGTCATTAGGATAAGCACTAGTCATTACTCTGGCTGGCCCTAGTGTTGGGCTTAGTCATTACACCGAGGACTGACGATACTAATGAACTGGAGTTGGTCTTTTGTGTTAAAGGTTCAATGATATTACACCGAATATTCTTCTTTAAGACGGACTTATAAAGAAGATCATTATATTTACCTCAATGACAATTTTTTTGTGAGACCAATCCTAAGAGCGGTACAAAATTAATTAACTTTTTGTATGAAACATAGTATATTCAAGGAACTGACCACCAGAGTATCAAGCCCTGGTATAAGGACCGACTATTGTTCTTTGCTACGAAATTTGACTAAACATCACCGAGATCATTATAACCATTATTGGCATTTGATAACCCACTGCTGGACATAGGCGTCCCTTTGTTTTTGTTATTCAAATCTGTATATTGCCAGTAGCATCCAGTTGCCTAGGTACTGCACGTTTGGTGTTAATGATCTATTGTATTCAATTCAATTTCAAATTGTCTTTATTCAACATATAAAAATATAACAATGCTATTGTGCACAGTTACTAGTGTACGTAAAATCCTAGTAGTACTTATATTAATTCATTTATATTCTGTTTTGGGAGCAACAAGTTCATGCTAAACTTGAACAGAAATGATGTATTAAAAAGTGACAGAGATGGCATTTAAAAAAGAAAGTTAATTGACCAATTGTACTATAAGTATAAATCCTTTGTATTTTATCGATTTTTCATGGAGATGGGATATCGAAAACTAAGTAAAAATTAAACACTAAATTATTGTGTGCTCAAAAACCGGCCTATCATAGAGTCGTTTCCGTAAGTTCTATTAATAGTTCTACTAGTAGAACTAAGGGTAATACATTTTTCGATAGTCCTGCGATAGAACTAACGGTAACAAATTGTACTGGTAGTTCTATCGTAGAACATTTCGCCTTCAGGTGGGTGATTCTGTATGAAAACAAGCACGTAAAGCGCTCTAACGTGCTCTTTGTTTTCAAGAAATTCGTGTGAAAAATAACAATTTTTAAATAACGCAACTCAAACTCGGTTTATTATTTATTTTAACGAAATTTTACATTTATCAAATATTTCTCCAAACGAAAATAAAGGAAATAAAAAAATGCTTACCGCGTTACGTTACGTTTTGCCGATAGAGAATCAGGCCCCTGGGCCTTCGATCAAGTATATTTGATCGAAGCCCTGGGCTTATAAGGTTGAGTTTGAGTTCTATGGTTGAAATGATGATGATGAAGATGAATTAATATATGAGACATAGTAAGAAATTGAGTGAGAAAAAATCTTTTTCGCATTATGTCTTCCTTCTTCCGAATTATCATACAAATGAGAATTTATTTATGGAATTTGTCACTGACTCCGTGAAATGCCATTGAATTATTTCTATTGTCCCAGAAATAATTTCATTGTGACTAATGAGCAGAAGCAGATAAAATGTATTGTTATAAAAGTTGTGAAAAGTTACGATTACTATACATATGTATAACCCTTTTGTCGTATCTTGGAACTGAGCAAACGACCTTTTCGATAAAAAAATGAGGCTGCTTAAATTAAAAAAAAATTATTGTAACTATACCTAACTACTTTTTTCTAACACACGTTTTCCTGTGTTAAATAATCTTATTAAATCAATACGATACTTTTTCGGTTTTCATCTGTAAGTCGAGTAGTGTCCACGGCAGAAATACCTTAATAATTTGAAACCAGTATTATAGTTTTAAAATATTTAAGTAAGAAGACAAAAGGAACGTTTTGATCCGGAAATAAAAATGCCATAAAACATGAAAAAATAAAATTAAATATTGTTTTTTAGGGTTCTGTACCTCAAAAGGAAAAAACGGAACCGTTATAGGATCACTTTGTTGTCCGTCTGTCCGCCCGTGTGTCTAGACCTTAAATCTCGGGAAGGCCTGAAAGTACGTAAGTTGAAATTAAAACTATTATATAAACGTATATCTATAGTTTCTTGCAGTTGTAAAAAATAAAACTTCGTTAGCGCCGTTTATGTCGTAAAAAAACACATATTATCTAATTTGCAAGGGAATCAAAAACGGTACTTTCCGTTCCGTTTCCGTTTCCGTGGATTTGGAAAGGAGCATTATTTTATAGTACACATGTAGGAATAAATCTGAAAACTGTACATTTATGATTTAATCACAAAAAAATAGAGCTTAAATGCAAAACGTATGGACCCAAATTTCAAAGTGAGTTAATCGTATTACGTGAGATATATGAAAGAGCTTCATTAGCACAAGCTATAACAGGCTTGTACTTATTTTTACGATGTGTAATTTACGATGTGTGACGAGAAAAGTAAAAAATTATCCCTTTTATTGCTGATTATAGTTACGCTCTAAGGTTTAATGACTTAGTTTCCAATTTCATGCAATTTTCAGGATTTCTACGAAACCTTCGGTATGCCTGCCTGACTCGCACTAGCCCGTTTTTTTAAATCACGCCCTACTCTGAAATGAGTCACACCACTCAAAAATTCAAATTACCAAAATGCTTCTGATAAAAAAATACCTAAATTACTCCGTCACGTACCGCATTCCAAGTCTCGACAGTTCATAAAGAGACATAGCACGCGAGCAATTTATTCCTCACCCCATTCTACCCCCGTGTCCAAAATGTCGAGAGGACAGAAGTAAAGGTCGTGAATATGTCAAGCAGGATGTGGTCAAACGAAATCCTGTCTAGAATTAAAAAAAAACTATATTGTGTAGTCTGTATACCAATGAAGCCGAGCTGAACTTAGTGCACTATAAAATCTTTCGAAACACCTGTGTATATGATCGAGATAGCGTTTAGATATAATTAAAAAAATATAGATGAGGGCTTTTAATTTCAACAAGCGATAGTCGTAGTCCACATATATGCCTAAAAGAGTATTGCCAAAATAAACTACTATGGCCATGGCACTGAAATCAAAATTTGTAACTAAAATAAGTAAATAAATACATATTTGAGGACATCGTACACACGGCCTCTGACCCAAAACTAAGCAAAGCTTGTGATATGGCTGCCAGAGACTGATAAACTACTTATACATATTTTTAAATACATACTTTTATAGATTGTAACTAAATAACACCCAGACACAGACCAAACACCTATGTTCATCACATAAATACTTGCCTTGGGTGGGGATCGAATCCACGCCTCTTTGACACAGTAGTTAGGATCACTAACCACTGAGCCACCCATACCCATAAACTAGAACAATTTACAATAACGTTTTCTTCATTTCTTAACAAAAACACACGTATAAATTAAACTAATACATATAGGTATGCTACGGACGGTATTGTGTGGGTTGCTCGAGCGCGTATTGTACGAAACTTAACTTCTGTATTCTCCTTTTTTGTGTCGAGGGGTGCCTACCCTTTGGACAAGGGTGCATTCTGCGGTGATTTCTAAAGAGACAGGGGTTGTTTGTACTGGGAACTTGTTGAAGGGACATTTTGGAATGGAATGTGAGCAGGAGATAAGCATTGTAAGCCCTATATACTCGTATTGCTAGTGAAAAGGGAAATGACCGGAATTAGCATACTTAGCCGTCATTATTGAGCTTTAATAAAATAAGTAGGCTTTGAATTGAATCATAGGCTTAATGAAGCTTTACATAGGTTTTTTTTTGAAGGTGTTATAGAACAAGAGCCTGCGACAGCCAGACCTTCCTTATTTTATAAAAGCTAAAAGTTACTCTGTGCATGTCCCCAACACAATGACTAGGAAGTATGAAACTTGGATTATATTCAATTGAACTTCAACTGTCCTATCTTGCATCATCAGATTACGGTTCTGGTAAAATAAATAGCTGTGAGTGCTGTGTCAAGTCAAGTCAAAATCTCTTTATTTCGTAGACACATTGCATGTTCTTGAAACGTCCGATAACATTGATAATAATACGCTTAACTTATTATTTCATAAAAATAAAATTACATTTTAATAATTCAATAGGTAGATACAAAATTCTCAAAATACCACAAGTTCTCTGACATGTAAAACATTTTATATTTTTTTATTTATTTGGGTATACAATTGGCTTATAACATGTCTAGTTACAATTACACTTATATAATAGTAACACAGTGCACAGTATACCCTGTCGTTAGGGTGTCGCAAATAGTATAAAAAGTAAAACACAAAGTATAACGTACGTATCTTACTTACAGCGTTATTTTATGGTAATTTGTGAGCTTGAAACTTTTTCGTTTAAGTAGTCGTCAATAGTGTAGTAGCATTTCTTTGAGTTTATTTTGGAATATTTTGTGATTAACATGACTGTAAAAAATAATTTAATTTCATAATCAATTTCTAATTTTAATGTGTAGGTAATGTGGGTATGGAAACATGGGTCCTATTTAAATAAAATATTTTTGATTTTGATTTTATTATGGTGACATTGGCAGGTTACAGCTTAGTTTAAGGCCCAGAGGTATAACTTGAAGGTAATTATTACAATTTGTACAATAAGGTGAATAAAAATATACTCACACAGAGAAGAACAAAACATGATTATCTATTTATACTTATATGCATTTAGGCTTTTGTCTCACTCATTCAGCTGGAGAAAATGAGAGACAAAAGCTAACGTGATCCGATTCGGGCTCGCGCCAAGATGTGATAGCTACCCTACTCCTGCGGTCAATAAATAGATAAAGATGAGCAAAATGACTCACTCTATGAGAAAACAGTGAGTCACTGCATCATAACTGACGTCATCCAACAAGAGTAAGTTTGTATGGGCCGGGTGGCTAGCCCTGGCGTCAATTTTTAATCCGCCTGAAGCCCTCTAACATGGCTATGTGGTTAAAATAACCGAAACCCACAATACAACGTGTCATCCGTGCCACGGTAGTGGTCAGTTGTGAATACCACCCGCGGTAACCAATCCGAAAACTGACTGTGCTAAAAATTTCTCAACTTTCGTGATCGCTAAAAAACCCATGTTAATCAAGCATGCGACCACGAAAAGAACTCATTTGACGTGTGAAAAAGTGACAGAAATATACCATACTTTGCCATAACGCTGTCTCGTTCTGACACGACGAAATAATTTCTTTCGTATTCTAGCCCGGCTAGTCAAACTAAGCATCATCCAACGAAAACTCGACACACAAGCTAGATAGGTATACTACATAATTTGTTGAAAATTCTCATTTTGCGTTCTAACCTATACTAAACAGAAAAAGGTTACCGTTGGTATATAACAAGCATCCAATATTCAAAGTGCTCTACATTTGAACATATCACAAAGCTATAAGTGAACATCCACACTTCCATTACTTACCGACTCGAGTTCGTTCACTGCTCAGCGGGATGCAATCGTAAAAATGCTTTATCGATATACACCCCATTTCTATACAGTATGTATGGAAACATAAACCTATGAAGACTACCCAACTGGTGCAAAAAGAAAATGTCACAGGCACGCTGGTTGTTAGTTAAATTAGAAGATATTTTAGTTTCATGCAAAAATTACATTGCTTTTTATGCAATAGTAGCTCAATTTCTAGTTTCGTTTTATTTTGTTACAGACACTTACCAGTTAAACCAAAATGTCTGTTATTTAAGATTTGTAAGATATTTTGTATTCGTAAATTGTATTGTATTTATATTTATTTAAATTGTTAGAACAGCTATAAAAAAAATTACGAAAAAAACTAATTTTTTTTTTGTTTTACTGAAAATCTACAAAAACCTGGTGTGTATAATTGTGGACGTTTGGTATATGTAACTTTTTTATTAATATCTAACATAATATATTTACAAAAATAGCTAACTAGTAATATATTCATTGTCACAGTCACAGACATAGTCTGTCAGGAAATCTCAATGTAATTTTTTTTCAAGAATAAAATAAATGTAGGTACTTATTTACAGAAAAAGCAGCAGTTAATTGCGTTTACGAGATTTTGTCTGAGCGTTAGTTTCCAAACAGCCTGTATAAACAGTCTATCGATTGCACCCCCCACGAGTTATCTACGTCACTTCTATTTGATGACGTCATCAAATGATGGATAGATCGAAAGCGATGCATTTTATAGCAAGTGATGTCGGGTGAAATACTGAGGACAAATTGTTGACTTTAGAATGAGGGATGGTTTGACAAACAAGTCCGTCGGTTTGTGTTATTATTTTTTTAAGCTATTGCATAGCTTCTATCGCGGGCCTTGAGCGCGGGGACCGAATCCAGAAATTCCGTAACGAAAAAACCTCACGCTCCCCACTCCGACGGGCAAGGAGGTGTGGCTTGAAGGCCGTGCATCGTCTAACGTCGTTTCAGTTCGGCAGTCTTCGACACGGCATTGTGTGCGATTAGACGTATTGTAAAATTATGCTATAGCTTTACTGCGGCAGTCCCCGAGTGCCACACGTCTTTTTTTTTCAATAAACATCATCTTATGACATTCATTAAAAAACTTCTTATTTCGAAAAAGTATACTTCCGAGGTGGTCCCATTTAAGTTTTTTAGAAATCAGCTGGCTGTGATAATGTGAAAATTACTAATTACATGGAGGAAACATCGATTTGTGCGCACTATTCGAATTCTGTAGGTACACGGTGAAATTCAGTAATGCCATATTGGGCGAAAAATTAAATTATTACGTTTCCATCCATCCAAAGATCGTCCGGAAGAGATTGCTTTTTGAATTGAATAACGCCATCTTTTGTGCCTTTCTTCTGTTGCTTTTTTCCTTTTTGTCGTGTCATTATAATGTTATTGTTTTGTATTGTTTGAGCGCAAATTTTCAAACCTCCTATGTAAATAGTCTATCGATTGCACCCCCCACAAGTTACCGACGTTACTTCTATTTCATGACGTCATCAAATTATTACGAGCATTTTATAGCAAGTGATGTCGGGGCGAAATACTGAGGACAAATTGTAGGCTTTAAAATGAGGGATGGTTTGACAAACAAGTCCATCTGTTTGTTTGGGCTTTAGAGCTTATCGTCGGTACAGGGGCCTTATTGTGTAAGCGTTCTGACGTTCGGCTTCGCTTTTCCTCTCGCTCGCTCTCGTGGCGTGAGTACCTAACTGGCGCAAGCAGGAGAAAAAGCGAAGCCAAACGTCACAACGCTTACACAATAAGGGACCAGGATTATTCAAACAGAATGTACTGATCCGAATTGTTGTGATTCAGTTTTAACAACTTTTACAATGGGCCAATCTTTAATTCAAGAAATGACTATAGGTATGAAAGTATTTAATTAAATAATATAGTTCTAGTATTTATGTATCCCTTTATCATCCTACTGTCAATCATAGGTCTACCTTTGAAGGTTGATTGGGACATTTCAACTACACTGGCCTAGGTGACGTTCGCTAAGATTTTATACACCATTGACTTTTTTTTTAAACTTTGTATGTTGCTTCATTTAATTTTTATTTTTTATTTTTGTGACTCAAAACTAATTATATTTTCTGCACTTGTTTCTATCTCTAATAACCTAATTTGAGCCAACACAACCCAGCCTCAGTCTGTTTCTTGTCATCCCGTCTAATCCGCATGCCTCATTAGATACAAATGGCGTCCCTCATTTGTGCCGAGTTAATGAAAACTGGGACGAAATAGTACTAGGTAAGTAAAGACGTACAAATGTACGACACGAACGGAACGGAAATGAAGCGGCGACGTTGACTGACTGAGGGTTTTTGAGAGATCTGTGTTTTATAACTTAGTACATATATCTCTCTGACTTGATTTCGGTGTCGCTTAAATTAAGAAAACCCACGTTTCAGTAAGGTTATTCGAATATACAGAGTGATTTTCATTTAGTGCTTATATTTTGCAATATGCATTAGGAATTAATATGAGTTATTTATTAAATAGTTCGTAACATAATTATACGAAACGGATTTGTTGTCACAGTTTTTCATTTTACAAGCTTTCATTTAGTTTCACCTGTCTCGTTGTCTGTCTGTCGGTCTGTAATCAAATCTTGCAAGTTAAATTTGATCCACTTCCCGGTTACCGATTGACCTGAAATTTTGCACACATGTGTAAATCGCGTGACAATGCAATATTATGATGACATGGTTCTGATCTGATGATGGTGCTAGAAGGTGGCCAAAGGAACTTAGCAATGAAACGACACAACCTCATCGAGTTTGGGTACAATTGAAAGGTCTAGGTTTCCAAAACTTTTTACTTACTAGTTTGCAATAAAAACTGCAAACGACGAAAATAAGACAGAGTGAGCGCAAACGTTGAAGAAAAAATCCTAAAGTATTTTCCCCCGAATGTATATTCGCAAACAGTAACACGAGTCTATACATAAGTACCGTCAGCAGGACAAATAGCTCCGAGCAAACAACGCGCCCCCAGTCTGGACGTCAGACGCTTTTGTAAACAATCGCAAGCTCAATGAAGTTGGGTGCAGTGATGTAGCTCGAGTGATTGAGATGTCAAGTCAAAATGAGAGATATTTGCTCAACTGCAACTGTATCCATCATCTTACAGAATAGGTATTACATAGGGCACAGAAGGAGCCTCTTCATACAAACCAAGACTTAGTAATGTGAAAAATACATTTTGTACCATAGACAACTTTTGAGTGAACTTGCCACTTCAAAAGTGACGAGACGTCACTTTCTGTTTACATTATCAAATGATTTCGTTTTTATTATTTTGCTTGTATATCACATAGAAAGATATTTAATACTTACCGGTGGTACGTGACAGTGCCCTTCGTTATTTCTTTTGAAACCGTGTAATTTCGGCAAGATGAAATGGCGCAGTTTACCTCGTTGCTTTGAGACGCGACCGCAACGCCAGTCTAATGAACACTAGTTATTGAATTGGTGGATTTCGCTATGATTGGTTGATATTGGTCAGTGACATTTCATTTTGGATGATTAGGTGTCTATCTATCTTTAAGGTCGCTGGTGCACCTGTAAGTTTCGTTACTTCTAGCATTGTAATATTAAAATCATACGTTCACTGCTGATCATAAGCCTCCTTTATATAGATCTTCAATCATAGTATTATGTATACATTGGGCCGTTAATTAGAACATACTGATGGTCCATTTTTTTAGGATATATATAGGTATTGCATGAATGCACGTGCTTTCATTACATTAAACAAAGTCACTAAACAATATAAAAGTAGATACTTCTTTTTTTTAAAATCACGGTTTATTTATAAAACGAGCTCCTTGTTTTTGTATTGTTTCACATTTGTTCTAGGTTTTGACCTGGTATACACTTTTTTCTTTACCCTTTTATACACAGGGTTATTTCTAATTAATTAACATCCTTTTAGGGGCTTATTCTGTACATCAAATCTAACAACTTTTGTTCTACGACTTTTATTAATTCTTAAAAAAGAAAGTTGTTGTTCCATAAAAAAAGATAGTTCACCCTCGACAAAATATAAGGAACAGCTGATTTTTTTCGAGATTTGACAAATGTCGCAGAACAAAAGTTGTTAGTTTCGATGTACAGAATAAGCCCTTAAAAGGATGCTAATTGATTAGAAATAACCCTGTATACACTTGTTTCTGAATTTTTCGTATCTAAAGGATTTTAGAATATTCTTCAGTTATAGTTTTTTTTTATTCGAGACACTGTTGAATAGTCCAAATAATAATCCACGCATAATCAAAACTTAAATGAAACCAATTCAATTAAAACAAGTAAACACAAGAAATTGCCAGTTGTATGAATGATGAAAACCTACCAGACTTGCGTCGTTTGACAAAAATGTTTAGTCCGAATTTTAAAGATCAATTTTAGAGAAAGCTCATGTGCTGTTACACGGCACGTTTGACGCACGACAAATAACCTAGGTACTTGTTTCTTTTGCAGACAGTACTTTTGTAGTACCAAAGCTTTCGAGTTTGTCAGGTTTTTGCAAACAAAGCCTTTCAAATTAGGAAGTTTTAACCACAAAGTAATATGGGCATGATGAGTTGAAGCCACGGAAGCCATTTAAATTAAAATTTTCCTTAACCGCGAAAGCGGACAGAAATGAAAATAAAGATGGATGGAAGCGGAGAATTCTTAACTTTCTTTTAAATTGCGAATAAGAAATAAGTTTGCAAGAAGCTTTCTTCAAATAAGTGGTTTTAATGTTGTATTAGAGGTTTCTTGTATGTCTTTGAAGTTTTGATACTGGAAAAAACCTCAGAACATAAAAGTCTTAGGCAAGTAGTCTGGTAATACAACACTCTCCCATCTGTTTTTCGATATCGTTTATCCGTACTAGTTTTTAGGGTTCCGTACCCAAAGGGTAAAAACGGGACCCTATTACTAAGACTTCAATGTCCGTCTGTCTGTCTGTCACCGGGCTGTATCTCATGAACCGTGATAGCTTGGCAGCTGAAATTTTCACAGATAATGTATTTCTATTGCCGCTATAACAACAAATACTACTAAAAACATAACAAATTAAATATTTAAGGAGGCTCCCATACATCAAACGTGATTTTTAGGAGTTTTTGCTTGCTAATAATAACGGCAAGAGGAATGGGGCTCCCACACGGTACGGAACTCTTCATGCGCGAGTCCGACTCGCACTTGGCCGATTTTTTAATAGTACAATCATTACATATTAGAAAGCAAAGCTGCTATTTTTGTTGGTCTGTCGTCCCGTCTGTGTAATGCTGTTTATATCTTCTAGTCGACTCAACATTTCCAAATGCTGTTTTCACTATCTTTCAGAGAGTTTCAACAAGAAAGTTTGCAGCTTTATCATTCGTACTTGGGCGAAGCGAAGGCGTTATTTTCACCCTGCATTCTACCACTGCTGGGCAAAGGCCTCCCTTTCCTTCTTCCAGACTGCGCGAAACTACTGCTATGGTGGCCTAGCGTTTGTCTTGTTAGTTGAGATTAGTACATTTTACGTATTACGTTACGTAACTTTGCTGTACAGAAAATAGATAGTGTACGAAAAAAAAGATAATTTCACTTTTGAAGAGTGAGACATAGACTAAGTAACACATTCAAAGTTTTGTAAAAATAAGTCAACAATTAAGTACTTATTTTAATCAGTTATCATATTCGTAACGTGCTTCTTTGATAAAATGCTGTCCGGTTTTACTAAGATTAAGATGACGTGAAGAGTGAGGGGTGATTACGGGCTAACCTATTACTACAACCCCTCAATCAGTGTTACCAACCTCAACCTACGCTAAAACTAATAAAGCTTTCAAAAAGCTAAAAAGCAACCATAAATTCCAACTTAAAATAACTAGATTTACAGTTGCATCTACAGTACATATACTGTAAATACTGCTACTACAGTTTTCCTTTTTTGAGGCCTAAACTGTGGAGATATCGTAAAAACTGTAGGACTGTAGAGTTGGCCACGCTGCCCTCAATACTTAGGGTAAAAAGTCATTGGACAGACCCTTCCCATAGAATAGAAGATCGATAGGCTGCTAAATGCAGTGCGACAAAGTGGGTCGCCATTGTTACCGACAACTATATTTGCGAGGGGCGCATCGACTGGACAATTTATTTATAAACTATCGCCATAAAGACCAGGTTTATTTTTTTCTTCTGAAAAAAATGGCATTGCATTCGTTATGCATTCATCTGGTTTAAATAATAACGAAACATGTTTTTGAAACTTTTGAACAGATTTGAATGTGGTTACTTACCTTTTTCTCATATCAAAAGCATCCTAAGAGAAGAGAACATTAATAAATAATTGGCCAAGTGCGAGACGGAGTCGCGCACGAAGGGTTCCGCACCTTGTGGAAGCCCCCTTGATATATTTTATTTTAATTTACTAATTATTTTTGAAAGGAATATACCACTTAATATTTGACGCATCTTCCTGTCCGTTATTAATATCGAGCAAAAAATCACGTTACTTGTAAGGGATAAAATCCCCCTTGATAAAAAAAAATAAAAATAAATAAATTAAAAAACATTGATACTTAAATGTTATTTTAATTTATTTTTAAAGTACATATTTAACCAAATATTCTGTGAATATTTCAAGAACCTACCTGTCACCGTTATTAACGAGCGAAAAACGTCTAAAAAATTCATGTTTGTTTTATGGGAGCCCTCCTTAAATAGTAATTTTATTCTGTACTTGTCTTGTTCTAGCAGCAACTAAAATACATCATCTGTGAAAATTTCAGCTTCCTAACTGTAACGGTTCATGAGATACAGCCTGGTGACAGACAGACGGAGAGACAGACGGACAGACAGACGGACAGACAGACGAACAGACAGACGGACAGACATACGGACAGACAGACTTAGTGATCGTCTTAGTAGTAGGGATCGCGAAGTCTTAGAAATAGGGTCTTGTTTTTATCCTTTGGGTACGGAACCCTAAAAAGTAATTCATACAGGCGGTTAGTCCTGCTTCCAGATTTTTTGCAGGTTTTAGACCTCTTAAATGAATTAAAAGTTAATACAACTATGGTCTACAATATAAAAAGCCCAGGCTTTGTAGCTCAGATGTAAATGCCATACGCAATCACCCATCTGAAGCCTGACCGCACTGACTGTTGCTACACATTGGTGATCCCAAACAATAAGGCATGTTCTAAAAGTGGAACTTTGGGGTCAAATATTAGTCAAATGATTATTTATGTTGTCATTATGCAATCTTGACAGTGGAGAACTATCTCATCACGGACCAAGTATCAGTTCGTATTTAGGGTTCCGGTCCCAAAGGGTAAAAACGGGACCCTATTACTAAGAATCCGCTGTCCAAGTGTCTGTCTATAGGTCACCAGGCTGTATCACATGAACCGTTATACCTAGAAAGCTGAAATTTTCACAGATGATTTATTTCTGTTGCCGCTATAACAACAACTACTAAAAATAGAACAAAATAAATATTTAAGAAGGGCTCCCATACAACAAACCTGATTTTTAGAAGTTTTTTTGCTTGCTATTAATAATGGCAAGAGGAATGGGACTAAGGGGGCTCCCACACAGAACGGAACCCTTCGTGCGCGAGTCCTACTCATACTTGGCCGATTATTTCAATGTTTTTTTTAATAAGGGACAAAATTAAATTTTTGACGAATTGGGATATCTTTCATGAAGTACAACGTAACGTAAGGCAGAGAGCTGCTTAAAGCTTCTAAGGCTATAAACTGCAAAAGTTCTAGTTACTCCCATGTGAGATACTTCTAGCATTTTCTTTTTTTCATATTGTTTTTCGTCCTAGGGAACTTATTTTTCACATAATCGTTGACCCACTAAAGAAGTGATCGTTTCACTGGTCATGTAGAATTATTGGAATGAAAAGGAAAATCGAGCACCGAGGAGCGTGACGTGAATTCAGAAAATATGTGTGTTAAGTGGACTGGTGTGGACTGAACACTAGTACGGATACACCATATCGAAAAACACATGGGACCGTGTTATCGCGAAATAATTATTTTACTTTTCGCAAAAATGGCAAAACTGCCTTCCAACGTGTACAAAATTCGAATATTTCGCTCGAATTGTTTACATCATTGTGAATTATTCATAAACGGCTCAGCTAATTTCTGTCAAATTGTAATGGGACCACCTCAGGAGTATACCTACCCTTTATACCGTTTTTTTAGATACCCTTTTGATTTAAAAAAAAAAATCGGTTCACAATTGGCGAAATTATCTTTGAACATACACAAAAAAGAAATACATACCTAGACAAACATAGCACCTCCTCCTTTTTGGAAGTCGGTTTAAAATAAGCTATTCCATACAAAAGTCCGTTGACTTTAGCCAAAACGAAAATGTAATGAAACTAATGTTTTTCGCGATTTCGCAATTGGTCTTATAGTAAAATTAATTCAAAATAATGAACACATACATGGTTATTTCTAATCAATTAGCATTTTTTTAGGGACTTATTCTGTACATCAAAACGGACTACTTTTGTTCTACGACTTTTGGCAAAACTAAAAAAAAAATGTTGTTCTATGGAAAAATATCGTTCACAATTCGTATTCGCGACAAAATGTATGGAACAGCCGATTTTTTTTAGTTCTGACAAAAGTCGCAGAACAAAAGTTGTTAGTTTTGATGTACAGAATAAGGCCCTAAAAGGATGGATGCTAATTATAGGATAGGATATGATAGGATGCTAATTGATTAGAAGTAACCCTGTATACCTACCTCTGAAAATACCTGTATACATACAACGCGGTCACATTAACTCGATGCATCGCTGGAATGCGGGTCTTTTCACAAACTTAATTTTTAAGCAATTTTTACTCGATCTTAATAAACAGGTAGAAACTTATCTTTTATAGATGATGGTTCGGAACCTTTCGTGCGGGAGTCCGACTCGCACTTGGCCGGTTTTTTTGCACACCGTACTTGAGCGCCAAAATGACGTCACATGGTCAAGCGTCTAGTTAATATGACCGCGTTGTAAATCTACTTTGCAAAACAACACCTTGTATAGACCTAGAGACTTAATATTTTTTTAAACCACAAGTATGTATTGTTTTCTTGGATATCATTGTACTTATCATAATTAACAACTTTTACCATGGGACCAATGTTAAAATCGTGATGGACGTTTTACAGCTGAAGTGAAAAAGAATGGTGAATAAATGTTCATTCCCACCGCAGTAATCCTTCTACATTAACTTTATACCTCTAACTGTGCAAACATAAGCTCTCTGGATGTAAATCGATGATTTATGTGCAAAAGAAAAGCGATGTCTATGTAAAACCTAGTACTCTACCTATACCCATCCAATTTTATTAAACATAGAGGTATTTAATTTAATATCTCATTTTTATAGCGCGATAAGTCCCGTAGTATAAAGATAATGTGCTCAAATCGGGAAGGTTTAAAATTAACACAAATCATTTAAGTCAGCGGATGTGAAGTTACCTACAAGCTGCGCAATATCCAATCAACGCGCAGCTTTATGTGAGCTTCAGTCAGGATTGGATATTGCGCAGCTTGTAGCTAACTTTACATCCACCGACTTGTATAATATGTAGGTATGATTTGGCCACAGAACTATTACTACGATTTGGCCTGTACCTTGATTCGTATATTCTTGTGTCAGAGCTTCTAAGCTGCGTAAAGGCCTCTGACACGGTTCAACGATTAAATCATCTAGAGCCTACAATTTACCTATCATCAGCGCCTCATATGTAAATGCCACAAACGGTCACCCATCCGAAGATTGCCCGTATAAGTCTTAGCCAAGCTACTTGAAGATAGGCTATAAGCGCTACAGGAAAATTAAGCCCAAAAAATGTGTAGGTACAAAATATTGACACAACACGTTCCGTTCATAACTACAACAAAAATTCTGACACAACACGTTCTGTTTCAATAAAACCCTGGCACGTAGTTCTGACCTCAGCCTCCTAATCAATACATCTCTGCAGTCTCGGGACAAAGCTGTACCAGTTGAATTATGGATTAAGTTTACTTCTATACTTAGTGTGATCGATGAGTTTACTAAAAGTAAACATTATAAGTAGAAAAGAGAAGAAATAATAGAAAAGTTAAAGAAAAGCGGTCACGCTTCAAGCATTTAGGTATACTTATTATATACTGTACCAGATGGGATATTATACGACGATTTTCTATCACTATCGCGCAATCCCACTAAACATGCGAATTTATATATCTGTAGAAAGCATTTGGCTATCATAAAATGAGACACATTTCGTGGTATTTTTCATTTTTAACTTCCATAAAGGAGTAGGTTCTATTTTCGTCTGTATGTTTTTTTGTGCATGTTCATCGATAATTTCGCCAATAGTGAACCGTTTTTTAGTTTGAAAAGGTATACTCCCGAGGTCCCATTTAAATTTTTCAGAAATCGGCCGAGCCGTTTTTGAAAAATCAACAATAATGTAAACAATTCGAGCGAAATATTCGAATTTAGTACACGATGGAAGGCGGTTTTACCATTTTTTGCGAAAAATAATGATTAAATCTCTTAACTTGTCAGAACATCCTAGAATTATTGATCCAGGCGACAGGGTCACTAACCACTGGGCAGTCGATTGAGGTACTTGACTGTCCACGGCATCAGCCAATGAACTTCTTTCCACTGTTGAACATAGGCCTATATTTCTAATAAGACCGATTAGTAGCAGACGCAGCTTACATATTTGACCGACGAAACGGAGGATGTACAATTTGACGCGTATGTTTATTTTTTAATTTTTATGTATAACCACGCATAACTTTTTACATAATAGTCCGATTTCAATAATTCTTATACGTCAATAATTTTTGTTGGAAAGAGTATACTTCAAACTTGGTCCCATCTAAATTTTATCGAAATCGGCTACACCATTTTTGATAAATCTACAATAATGTGAAAATGCTACATCAATCCGTGCCATGTATCCGAAAATTCTGTACACGGTCGAAATCAGCCATTTTGTGCGAAAAATAGTTGTATAATTATATTAATTAACTTTATTACGCGGTTTCTCAGGGGTTTCCCCGTGGTATACCATTGAACACGATTTCCATAGAAATCTAAATCAAGTGGGTTTTTATTATAATATAGTAGTTATTCCTTAGGGCTGCCATTAGAAACGCAACCTCATCTGAGTAATAACAGTGGGGTGGCAGACGGAGTGTTAAGGTACAGTCAGCGAGAAAATTACTCGAAAAAAAAATTTTTTTTTAACATACTATACGGGAGTTTTTATAACTAACCTAACGGGCAAAGCGAGAGTAGCATTTATTTTTCAGATGTGAAACAGGGTGAATATTTTTGCATGTGCAAATTGTGCATTCTACAGTACAAAATGTACTCGAAAATGCTACAAATATAAAGTCGCGAGGTGACTGTTAGAGAAGTAGTACTGTTGGGAGAACTAATAGTTTCTCCTTACTATCATGTTTTGCAATCTTTATAGTTTATCATTTTATAAGTAAACTAGCGACTCGCCCCGGCTTCCCAAAGGTGTGTTATGCATATAAACCTTCCTCTTAAATCACTCTAACTATTTAAAAAAACCGCATCAAAATCCGTTGCGTACTTTTAAAGATAGCATACATGGGGACAGACAGCGGGAACGACTTAGTTTTATACTATGTAGTGATAGATGAATAATTTAATTTAATGGTTTACAAAAGTCTTCATTTATCGAGTACGTTCAGTTAACGTAGGAAGTATACGAATAAGAAGTAAAAAAAAAGTAATTAAGTTCGTATAGGCCGGGTGGCTAGCCCTGGTGTCAGAGTTTTTAGACCGCCTGGAGGCCTCTGACATGGCTTAACGGTAAATGAATAAAAAGTACAAGGACAAAATATTTTATTACTTTGATATTACGCCCTTGACTGTAACTATCAGTTATCGACACTTTCCCCAAGTACCTATACAATATGACTTTCACCCCAAGGGAGAATAACAATAATAGTTAATGTAGCGATTTTTTTGTTTGATTTCTTATTTAACCATTTGCGCATGTGAGATTTAGAATGTTGTTATTCATCATCATCTATGTCCATTGCTGGACATGGGCCTACCCTAATAGAATTCCAGTGAGACCGGTTGGAAGCGGCTTATATTCAGCGTGATCCTGCAAGTATCATTATAACTTGTACTTAAGCTTCTTGAATTATGACAGAAGTTAGAATTCCAACTGTTCAAAACCTTGTGCAGTGCATAATTAATATTTTGATTGACGCCTCGCGAGAATAGTAATAGTTCTACTGGAATATTATGGTAGAATTAGGTTACTTGGATTAATTAAAATAATAAAATATTATAAAAGTTGCTCGTTCGTCTCTTCCACCAGAGGCTTTTTCCCATAGCTAAATTTTTGACTTGAGATTTTATTTTTTATTTATTTATTAATAAATGATCTACAAATCTTAAAAAATTTTTCACTATGGAAACTAACGTGGTTTTCGTACATTTTAATTAAGTAAAACACAGGTGTTACTCACGTTTGATTTTTAGTAGGATACTACTATAGTTTCGATCGCATTTGGCGATCTTTCTCAAGGTCGGAGTACTAGCTCGCGGGCTCGTCTCGCATAGCACTCAACAGCCATAATCATCAGTGCTATGCGAGACGAGCCCGCGAGCTAGTACTCCGACCTTGAGAAAGATCGCCAAATGCGATCGAAACTATAGTAGTATCCTACTAAAAATCAAACGTGAGTAACACCTGTGTTTTACTTAGTTTCCATGATGTGCGCAACGATGTTTTTTATTCCTATTTTATATGTCTGCCAAGCCGTAACATACCTGCTGTTGAACATATGCCTCACTAAGAAGTAGCCAATAAAAATTCAGCACTTTTTCTTGAGTATTCTGTGCGTAAAATTGTATTATAGGTATTTTTCTTGACCTGTGTTAAGTACGATCCTGCGGTTCTGTCCACTTTGTGATTGTGAGTGAACGTTGTACCCTGAGCTTGAGAAATTTTCTTTCTACCATAGCCTAGTTTGGGGCCCACTAGTAATACAAGACGATGTTAAAATCTATTAAATACCTATCTTTCTACTCCGGTAATTTTGTAAAATTCAATTAGTGCTTATACTTGTTACCTTTGTACCTATCTGAATTGTAAATTTTTCGTTTAGTTAATAAGTACTCAAATTGAATCTGTATTATTTGGTGTTTGGGTTAGGTATTTGTGAATAAATAAATTATCTTATCTTATTTGAAATTCTGGACAGTTGGAAATAGCAGACGTTCACAGTTCTACCTCCATTAAGACCAATGTTTATTTAGTTTTATCCTCTAACTCCTACTTTTCCGCCTTGAAAAGCAGTAACCCATTGAATGATTTCATGCGCCCTCAGCGTACGGGGGTGAATACTGAATAATCAGCCCCTCTGTATGCCAGGCACGTTGTATTAATAATGTAAAGGAATATGTTAATCCGAGCAGCCTTTTTTAATTGAGCTCTTAGAAGTCTAACAAGCTGGGTGTAATATGCACATAATGTACAGAAATGTACGTCGAAATGAGTTATCCCTTCGCAGTTTGATAAAGGGTTTAAGTAAGATGTGTGTTGGTGGAGTATTTATCTGAAGCTTAAGTGATTTTAACAATCTGTCCTTTGTTATAATTTCATGATACCAGTACATTTCTAATTTAAACCTTATGACGATAGATAGCATTTTTTTTGTTTTGTTATTATGCCAATTTGAGACGTCTACTTTTTAAACATTGTTTTCCCAATCGTTTTCCAATAACTAGATAGAAGTTGATGTATTCAGATCGGATACGGTCTTGATCAGATCATTTATCTGTTTTTTTTTATTGATAGTAAACACACCAGTGTTAGTTTATTAATGGTAGAAGTAGTTGTAGGTTTTTGAATACTTTGAAAGTATATTTATTAGTGTGTCTGTTACTCTTTCACGCACTTTATTTTTTTGCACGGGTACCTACAATTTAAACACCGGACAGAGTCATAGCGGTCATAGGCTAATATTAGGGCCAATTATGAAGTCGCCATCGTAATTATAATATTATGCGGGTAAAGTCACATACATAAAAAATGCTAGAGACGTAATCTATATTAGCTAGTTCTAATGGTCTAAAATTTACGATCACAACTAGACATATTGGACCTATAACGCCACCCAGGTCAATACGTGTGCCAGTTATGACCCCCCTGGCATAGATCTACAATACTCATAGGTTCATAGCAGGTGTTGTCAACCTTGAGCCACACCCGTCACCCGTTTCATATTTCGTTATATCTATAGGCAGGTGTGTGTACTGCCCTAAAAACCGTGAAAATTTGGTAAAAGGGTGTTGGTTTAACCTAATTCGTTTATTTGTACTGTTATTGAAATGGGAAAAGGTGGAATTTTGTTAGAAGTTGGATCTATTTCATTATTAAATACAAAGGAAAGCTCCAAATTATTAGATTAAAAAAATATACCAAGCTCTTTTAGATAGAGACATATCGAAAAAAGATGTTGAAGATATTGCAACCGTATTTTAAAAGAAATATCATACGAGTACAATTTACAAAATATATTTGGGTTCAATTTCCAAGACCAGTTGTTATTATGAAAATCGAAGTAGGTGTTTCTGACTTCGTACGTTAAAGAAAAACATTGTGAGATTGAGCTCGAAGATATGTGAAGTCTTGCAAGCCACACTGGGCTATCATGGTACATTAATATGGCCTAACCTTTATCTTCGTACCATTTATTCTCGTATATTTCAAGCGTCTGCTATGATCATCTATTAATTTAAATTGTAGCGCTCGTAGCGTAGTTTGACTAGGTGGTTGTCAGCGATCACCGAAATTAAGCAACGTTCCGCACGGTCAGTACTTGGATGGGTGACCGCGGGTGGCATTTTCCAACTGAGCGCTACCGTGGCTCGGATGACACGTTATTAAATTGTAGGCCCCGGTTGTTTTAACCGTTTAGCCATGTCAGAGGCCTTCAGGCGGCCTAAAAACTCTGACACCAGGGCTAGCCACCCGGCCTATACGAACTTACTTACTTAATTTAAATTGTTTTTTTTTATTTCATAAAGGTTTGTGTTTGACTTAATTTACTCGGGATTTGAAGACACCCACGTTGTACTTTAGCGGGAAGACAGACAGATATAGATAATAACTTATTTTTATCCAACATGAAATACTCCGCATTCCTCGTACATTTTTTACTTTTACTTAACTTTCGTAATAAAAAAGGTACCTAACTGATTTCCAAAAGAAAAGAATAATGTTATACCAAGTAAAAGCAAAGTAAAATAGTAAAAAGATCAATCAACCGATAAAATCGGTGCCGTCGACGACGGAACCTTCAGAAGGCTTAATTTTTCCTGAAACGTTCTCATTAACGCTAATGACTACTTAATGGTACTATCGCTCGTTTATAGGAATATTCGGATATTTTAGGTATTTTGAGAATATATTTTATGCTGGAAATGTTTTTATAGATAAAAGGCACGAGTCTGATTTTGCTGAGAATGATAAGGATTTGGTAAATATGGTAATGCATTAAAAACTATGTGAATCTATAGTAAAGTTATTCTTAAACTTTTTCGATATGAGCACTTCATTCTTAAATAACGGACTCGCGTACTGAAAATATGTCGAGATAATGTGGTCATTTATTTGTTTCATATTTTTACGCGGTTCTGCGGATCAACGAAATTGAGCAACGTTCCGCACGGTCAGTATTTGGATGGGTGACCGCGGGTGGCATTTTCCAATTGAGTGCTACCGTGGCTCGGATGACACGTTAAATTGTAGGTCACGGTTGTTTTAACCGTTTAGCCAAGTCAGAGGCCTTTAGGCGGCCTAAAAACTTTAACACCAGGGCTAGCCACCCGGCTTATACGAACTTACTGACTCACTTACGCGGTTAGTCCCGTAGTATGAGAATAATCTATCGTTCACAAGCCTGTATGCCAAATTTCAATGCTGTATAGAGTATCTTGGCGAGATCCATCTTATTGATCATCGAAGTTAAGCAGCGTTCAGTAAGTACGGTTATTATTTGGATGGGTGATCATGGCTGGTATTCACCTACAACAGAGTGCTGTCGTAGATGACACATTAAATTATGATTATGGTGTTTCAACCCTAAAACAACAACTCCTATTCCGAGCTTTAACTGTTTAGAGTTTAAGACTGTATACAACCAGTTAGCTAAAGTAAGTTCGTATAGGCCGGGTGGCCAGGGCTAGCCACCCTGTCATAGTTTTTAGGCCGCCGGAAGGCATCAGACATGGCTAAACGGTTAAAACAACCGGGGCCTACAATTTAACGTGTCATCCGAGCCACAGCAGCACTCAGTTGGAAAACTAGACCATGAGTCAAAATACTTTCTTGAGTTGGACTAATTCCCCGTAGTTCAACCATTAGACCATGGATAGCTATACTTACCTGTGGTGAAAGAAGTTGAACATGCACACGTGTTGACCACGGGTCTGGAGCCTCAATTAATTTGAAATTTTATAAATAAAAATGACACTAAATCCTACAACCTAAACCTTCTCATACAAGTAATCTTTCTAATGACCTTTCCCTACAAATCCGCCGTACAGGGCGGGTGTGAGACACCGGAGCCCGAAGCCCCACGTGTCAAGGGCGTCTAATGTGCGTACCGCAACCTTGCGTATTCAGGTTACAGGTTAAATTCACCAGTTAACTTCAACGAAAATAAACACGAGTATTGCCATTCACTGGCACAGGACAGGGATAATTTACGAAAGAGGCTCATGCCATGCAGTAGGTTGAAATAACCCCCTTTTTACTACAGGAGAAGTAGGAGGACGCCACATTACCACCCCTACACTGTCGATTTTCCTTCGATACGTACGAAGCGGTTTGACTCAACATTTCTGATTCGTACCGCCAGGGAATGGAACAGTCTTCCTGCTTTCCTGTTTCCTAAGAGATATAAATCTAAAGCTTTTCATAAGGTCAGAGTGAATAGGTATCTTCTAGGTCTGCGTGCTTCATCTTAGACCACAACGCCGCTTACCGTCAGGCGAGTTGGTGGTCAAGCGCGGACTTATTATCTTTAAAAAATAGGAAAAAAACTGATGATGTGGATGCAAACGCAGCCGAAAGCTAATTATATTAGTACTCTGAGAAAGCTGACAATCGTTAGTGCAGTTTCGTGGCAGTAGATCTCTGCATCTTCAGTAATCTACATAATGTTGCTTTGCAAAGTACAAGGATATTCTTAGGTGTTTATAAAAGTAAGATAAATTAGCTTTTCCTTAATTGAGTACTTAAAAAGCTCTGCGTAATGAAGAGCAACGCTAGTGGCTATCGTACTTTGATTATATTTGTAGGCGATCACCGAAGTTCATGATGATGTGTTCATGATGATGATGTTATATGCAACTATCCGGGAGTGACATTTCGAACTGAGTGTTAGCTTTGCTCAAAACAGGTTTAGTTTAGTTTAACAAGTCAATCGTTTAGCCATGTCAAAGTCCTTCGCGCTCAAACTCTGACATCAGGACTAGCCACTCACTATATACGAATATACTTACTTTTAGGGTAAAAACGAGACCCGATTTACTAAGACTCCGATGTCCGTCTGTCTGTCTGTCCGTCCGTCTCCAGGCTGTATCTCAAGAACCGTAATAGCTGAAATAGCTGAAATTTTCACAGATTATGCATTTCTCTTGTCGCTTTAACAACAAATATGTACTAAAAACAGAATTGGGCTCCCATACAACGAACGTGATTTTAGGAGTTTTTTGCTCGCTATTAGTAACGGCAAGAGGAATGGGGGTAAAAGGATTCCAATACGGTACGGAACCCTTCGTGCGCTAGACCGACTAGCACTTAGCCGATTTTTTATTTAAAAAATTCTGATCTTTCCCATTTCCCTAAACAAACATTCACCCAATACTAAGAAAAAGGGTCCAAATTCGATAATTGAATAGTCGAATTTACAAAGGTCGTGTATTTATACAATTCAATCTCAAGAACATCGAGAAAAGGAAAACAGGACAGCGCCTGAATAATTCAATCTGAGTCTGAATTAATTGATCGGATTACGGAAATAAAAACCAAATTTCGGTTTTTTGGAGGTTATTTTTGTGACATCGCGTATTGCCGAAATTTTCTCATTATTATTCTAGCTGTGAAAGTATTACGGGTTGTTCCTGTTTGTCTCATATACAAATGTATGTATTCATGTACCTACTACGATTATTGCTTACGGTGATCATCTAGTACCTACCTATACATCACCCCCTTATTTCATTTTTAAATCTTTTAGATTTGACAGTTGCAAATTTGACGGAATAGATCTTAATAATTATTCTTCGCCAAAAATACACAAATTTCTGTAAATAAAAAATAGCCCAACTGACCTTAATAATTCGCTCAAATAGATGCATGACATTTTAAAATTACTGTTAATTTCTCAAAAACTAACAGACCATTTTATATTAAAATAATTATGGGACAACTTCGGAATATACCTTTCTAATAAAAACAGAATGATCAAAATCGAATTTACTTAAAAAAATATGTACGCCTCGACTTTAGTACCTCCTCCGCTTCGTCTTTAGAAAAATTGTTCACAATGTTGAGCATGAGGTGTAGCTAGGCTACATCTCTGAAAGTTTAAATAATGACCAAAATCGAAATAGGTAATCTTTAAAAATATAAGCACCTTATTACGAGTGCAAGAAAATTAAAAAGTATAGGGACACGTCGATTTCGACGAAAATATGTTTTTTCTCAATCTGTTCTGTCATATTTTAGATATCAAACACATGATTGATTGACAAATGCTTAATTAAATCAGTTGAAAAACCATCAAAAGCAATAACATCAAATATTAACGAAGTCCTTATCGATACAAAACTCATTCCGATTTCAATTCCACATGTAACGTATATTAGTAAACACGTAAATGTTTACTTTCATCAAAGTCAGATTGATTGGTTCCCCGGGGTATTTGGGAAATATCGGTAAGGGGCAAACAAAGGCTTTGATAAAAAGAAGTAGACTGGAAATTAAATTGTGCCATTGTTTGTTTCATTTCGTACTGTTCTGTACTTTTTAACCGATAAATTTTTAAGGTTCTGTATAAAAATAGCGAAAAGGAACCCTTACAGTGTATTCATGTGGCTCAGCTCAAAGGATCATCCTTTCTGTAATTTGATTGTTATTTCTTTCTCAATGTTTGAAATTCTTTTCTATTTCCATCTTTGCTTATTTTTTTTGTCTCAAATTCTCATGTATTTTTACTTCTTTTCTTTGCTTTCTAAGCATTGCTTCTGATTCTCGAAATTTTGGGCTCTACCACTGGGCGGTATTTTGATTTATTAGACAGGTTAGTAAATAATTATATAATCAAAGTGTACAGACTACAAATTTTTAAACATTGGGATTGGTTTTGCTCTTTTGGTTTCATAATTACTTACCTAAGAATCATTACGATTTAACGTCAGACTTTGAAAAAATAGCCTCATCAAAATCAATCTATTTGTTTGGGAGCTGTACCTTTTTTAGGGTTCTGTACCCAAAGGGTAAAAACGGGACCGTATTACTAAGACTTCGGTGTCCGTCTGTCTGTCTGTCTGCCACCGGGCTGTATCTCATGAACCATGATAGCTAGGCAGCTGAAACTTTCACAGATGAGTTATTTCTGTTGCCGCTATAGCAACAAATACTAAAAAAAAGTAATAAAATAAAAATTTAAGGGGGACGCCCATACAACAAACATGATTTTTAGGAGATTTTTGCTCGCTATTAATAACGGCAAGAGGAATGGGGCGGTACGGAACCCTTCGTGCGCGAGTCCGACTCGCAATTGGCCGATTTTTTTTACTCAGATATTATACAATCAATCACAGATGTCTTTATATTATGACAAAACCCAAAGCAATATAAAAGTAATAATCGGCCAAGTACGAGTCAGACTCGCGCGTGAAGGGTTTTGTACCGTATGGAAGCCCCATTCCTCTTGCCGTTATTAATAGCGAGCAAAAAAATCACGTTTCTTGTATGGGAGCCAATATAAACATTTCAACATTTGTTTTTTTTAATTATTTTTTTTAAGTATACTTAACTAAATATTCTGTGAACTTTTCAAGCATCTACCTGTCACCTTTATTAATATCGAGATTAGAAAAAATTAAGATTTGTTGTATTTATTCTGTTTTTAGTATTTGTTATAGAATTGTTATAGCGGCAACAGAAATACATCGACTATGAAAATTTCAACGTTCTAGCTATCACCGTTCATGAGATTCAGCCTGGTGACAGACGAACAGACGGACGGACAGCGCAGTCTTAGAAATAGGGTCCCGTTTTTACCTTTTGGGTACCCCACCCAAAAATGATTCAGAGCTTTTAGTAGGTACTCCCCTCGTTTTGTTCGATAACTCATTGTTAACTTTTTGATAAGACATTTATTGCCGAGATTTGGATTGAAGTTTAAGAATAAACAAACCCATTGTGTCAGATTTAAGAGCGGAATTAAGGAAGCTTATGGTTTTAAAAAGATTTCTTGTTTTGTTTCATCTTTCGGTGTTTAATCCTTTGCGCTATGAATTATTATTTTGAAGTTATGTTTCAAACTGTGAAGTGAGCCAGTTTATGTCTTCGGGAGTTGATAAAACAAAAAGCGTAGAAAATATTTTTATACGATGTACATTTCCCCAATTCTTTTTATCGAATTCTTGTTTAAATGTTTAATGTGTGCTATAAGCTAAGCACTATAGACCCACTAAAAAAGTCTCATTCGCAAAAAGGTCACGCTCTCGTTAAAATTTTTGACACGAACATGCTATGAGATTTGCCTTTATCCACCAACCCGCACTGGGCCAGCGTGGTAGATATGGCCCAATCGGCGTTTACAGGTAAGCCTAAGAGATATATTCAGCAGTGGACTATAAAAAGGCCGGTACAGGTTGCCTAAAAGTCGTTTGATACTGCTCTCTCTTTCTCAGACGTTCTGTATCCTGGATACCATAGTCCGTGGTGTATGTATGGGTATCTCTCGAAAACCCATAGAAGACACAATATGAGAGACAACTGGAAACCTGAAAATCTGCTATGTAGGCAGATATTTCAATTGATGTACCTAATAAATATGTATTTTCCTACTTAGCCGGGAAATGAACTCGGAACCTCCTACATATGAACTAGCCACGGCACCAACTAAATCAGGTTATGAGATTGTCAGTCAATACTCGAAGCATTAAAAATAAAGTTGTATATAGGTATATAATATTAGCAAACATTGTATGATGTTTCTAGTATAGGTCGCGCCATACAAGTTGGCGGATGTGAAGATAGCTATATGGTGTGCAATAGCCAATCAATGTGCGGCTTTATGTGAGCTTCAGTGAGGATTGGATATTGCGCAGCTTGTAGCTAACTTCACATCCGCCAACTTGTGTGGCGCGGCCTATAACAATTTTAACGTAGTTTGACGGACGCACGGTCAGTCTTCAGAAGGGTAACCGTTGGTGGTATTTACAACTGAGCGCTATTGCACAGTAATGATATCTTTTACCGTGGCTATTGTGGCTTGTATGATACATTGTATGCCCCGGTTGTTTTAACCGTTTAGCCATGTCAGGAGCCTTCAGGCGGCTTAAAAACTCTGACACCAGGGCTAGCTATCCGGCCTATACGAACTTACTAAGTGTATAGTAAGCAATTCAATAGTAAGTAACCGTACTGCTTATTTTTCTGCAAAAAATCAGCAGTTTGATAAGAGATTGGTACGAGTATGCAGCGTTCATCATACTTGTTCTCTTTACTTCTGTTCTTTCACGTGGCGATAAATCATCTGTAGTGATCATCATCATGCTGTAAGATTGATTAATCAGGTACCTAGCTAGGTACCTCAGATAAATCAGAAATAAAATTGATATGTTTCTGTCATCGCTTCAAAGAAGACAAAAACTAGCAAACAAGTTAACAGCTTCGATTGAATACCTGTCAATAGGTACATATTCGTGGAAATGGATAAGTAGACCTGTGAAACAGTTAAAAAGAGCAAACAATAGGTAGACATGCAATACACAATCATAATACAACAATAGCGTAAATATCAATAGTATTCTCCGAAGCGAAACCTGCATTAACGTGTTAACTTAGGTATATCAAAACTGCTTTCGTCACATTCGTAGTCCATTTATAATTTCCAACAGTTATATAACTAGCTAGGCATCTAAACCGGGAAGGCCAATGTCCTTGACACGGGCAGTAAAGCGCCTGCCGTTTCAATGCGGCAAAATAGTAGCGAGACTTACCTGGGTAGGCGTCGCCGTTTCCGTCGTCATCTCGGACGCTAGAGGCGCACTACTCCGCCTCTTTCTCTTCTGACATGAACAACAGTCTCCGAACTTATTCAGCGTACCAACTTACTACCACCGGCACCCCGCTCCGACTACAGACTACACATGTATCGATTTAACCGTCCGAGCACTCGCGACTGAAACCTACACCGTCCCAACAAAAGTTCTCACTAACATACTGACAACTACGATCTTCCGACAAAATCAAAAACGTCAGTCTAAATTTGAAAAACGAATACTAAACTCGAGTGATGTGGTCCGCCATTTTCCTTCCGTATTCGAATTCCGTGATTGGCTAGTGTCCTTCGCACTGGGTTTCCCTTAAAACTAATCGATAGATTAATGAAACGTTAAGCGACGATTAAAGCTGAAGCGGTACACTTGCGATGCGCGTTAAAAAACGTTATATTTAGAGTATTTACGAGTAAAATACGTGTATTTTTGGAGTTGTTGCGTTTTGCAGTTCACCCTCGGGGGTGTAGAAGAATTTTGCCGGCTAGACGACAAGTGAAATGGGTGGGGTGGCGAGGGCTCAGTGCGGCTGCGCGGGGGTGTGAGCGTGTGTGCGTGATCTGCGTGCGTGATCACCAGTTTTCGAGGAACTCTACCTCCCTTACCGTGTGTTAGAGAACTAGTTCACTTCGAGGTGGTGTTTCGTGGTAACAGAGGTCTAGGTAGCGTGGTTGCGGTGCTTGTATTAATACAATCGATAATGTAGGACGCTTCGAGGGAAATGTTAGACACATCGGGGCCTGCAAAGAGAGCTTGATACGGCAGCGGCAGGCGAATAAAGGCATTGTGCGAACCGAGATGCGAATTTTGATTTGGGCACCTCTGATGCGAATCATCATATTTACATAATAAGAATACCTACTTACTATACAAGGTTGACGTATACAGTAACATGTGTGCTTAGATGATTTTAGGTATTACTACTATAGGTATAATTCACGATAAAGTTCGTATTACTCGATGTTATTAGAAATTTCATGTGATGAACGTAAAACAAGCTTATAAGAGTAATTCGTAGTATCGATGCTACGAAAAATTATACGTCTACACATAAGTATAGATAAGTATGGTTGGTAGAACTGGTAGATAAATTTCCAGAATAAAAAAGTAATTGACCAAACCTTTTAGACCACGTAAACTTTAAATTAATTTAGTAGGTATTAGTACCTACCTACATTTATCTTTAGGGAGTTGAAAATGGTTATTTACAATAATGATATAATTACATGGCTAAAGATAGTATACCACTTTGCTATTATACTCAATTATTAAATTGATGAGACATTCTAGAGTGCCTTCATGAATAAACGTACATTTCACAACATGTTTAGGTGTAAGGAATACTAAAACCCCACATTTGGTACATCAATACAAACAACTTTTACTATGGTAAGAGCCAACGCCACTGTTTGGTCAACTGCAACCTCAGAGGCATTACTAATGCATTATCTAGATTATTTTGTTTTCATTTTATTAATCAACCTCCATACGTTTTTATGCTTATCTTCATGAATGTATGCGCATATTAGTCCCAATTATGATGGCGCCATCGTAAATTTAATAGCAACGTAAAAAGTGTTCTCTCTATCGAATGCCTAATGTGAAAAAGAAACAGAAATATGCTACTTAGCTATTAGGTAAAATTACGATGGCGCCTACATGGCATCTGTGCATCCATCAAAACGAACTGGGCCAGCTTGGTGGATATGGCCCAATCATTCTTCGTGGATGGGCATAATATGTTCAACAGTGGACTATTAAAAAGGCCGGTATATTATTTTAAAATGAGACTTCTACAGACACCAAATTCTTTTAGCTTATAACGTAAAGTATACCTACATATTCCCACCATGTGCCTTTGAAATTCCCATAATAGATTTTCACGCAAGGATTTCGGATTTTCATGTGAAAAATTTGTTGTACACGGTATGCAAATGGTTGTAACCTTGTAAGGGTTTGATTTGAACACAATGTTACTTTTATAGGGTTGTTAACTTTTATGATCTAACTTTTAACATCCTTAGGGTGTGTACAGATTGAACCTACTGTTAAATAAGTTAATGTCTGTTGTAATTTAACTTTGCTTTACATACGTTCTACTTACGTTTTTGGTGTTCCGTACCCAAAGGGTAAAAACGGGACCCTATTACTAAGACTCCGCTGTCCGTCTGTCCGTCGTATCTCAGGACCCGTTATAGGTAGAAAGCTGAAATTTTCACAAATGACGTATTTCTGTTGCCGCTATAAAACAAATTCATACTAAAAACAAAATAAAATAATTTTTTTAGGGCCCCATACAACAAACCTGAAATTTTGGCCGTTTTTCGCTCGATATTAATAATGGTAACAGGCAGATGCTTGAAATATTCACAGAATATTTAGTTGTATGTTCACTTTTGTAAAAATCATTAAAAATTAAATAAATATCCAAGGGGGGCTCCCGTACAGTACGGAACCCTTCGTGCGCGAGTCCAACTCGTACTTGGCTGATTATTTCTATCGATTTTGTCCTGCCGGGCTAGTATACGCACCACGAAATAATTCTTTCAACGTGTCAAAACAAGACAAAGTTATAGTGAAGTATATATCTGTCACTTTCCATACGACGACAAAACTTTTTTCGTGGTCGTATGCTAAGCTAGCAGGTTGGAATAAATCATTGCGCACAAAGAAATCAACCGAAGGCACCTAAATATGACGCCACCCTTAAGGTTTTATGTTCGAGTCTAGTGAATGCTCTATGCTCTAAAATAAAGTACAACCCGGTCACAATATCTGTGCACCTGACTTCGTGACGTCATATCGAATTATCGGGACGTATAAACATTACCGGACGTCTAGTATACCGTCCGGACGTAAATTGTTATCGGGACGTGTATCGGCAACGAAGATGCTAACCGTACTGTCGCACCGGGGAGTGCGCGGAAAGGTGACAGGGGAAGCGGGAGAGGCACCGCATTCCAGCGAGGTGCACAGATATTCTGACCGGGTTGTAGGTACAACTATGGAAAGATGGAATAGTAGAAACAAATTTGCCTACTGTGGTGTAATATTGACTAGCCGGGCTAGGATGTGTACCACGCAATATTTCTTTCGACGTGTCAGAACGAGACAGAGTTATGGCGAAGTATATATCAGTCACTTTTTCACTCGTCGAAAAGAGTTCTTTTCGTGGCTATTCATGGCTTTAAAGCATGCGACCACGAAAAGCGACGAAAAGAACTCATTTCGACGTGTGAAAAAGTGACAGTTATATACTTTGCCATAGCGCTGTCTCGTTCTGACACTACGAACGAAATAATTCGTGGCGCGCATACAAGCCCGGATAGTCGCATGCTTGGTCTACAGGCGTCGAAGCTACGTTACGCAGTCTTACAATAATACGCTGTATAATTATTTTTAGCAAAAAATGGCAGAACCGACTTCAATCGTGTACAAAATTCGAATAGTTCGCACCTCAGATCGCACGAAACTATGTGTACAATTTTTAAAATATTGTTGATTTTTCAAAAACGGCTCAACCGATTTCGATAATGTTGAAATGGGGGCTGTATCTCATGAACCGTGATAGCTAGGCAGCTGAAATTTTCACAGATGATGTATTTCTGTTGCCGCTATAACAAAAAATACTAAAAATAAAATAAAATAAATATTTAAGGAGGGCTTCCATACAACAAACGTGATTTTTATCAGTTTTTTGCTCTCTATTAATAACGGTAATATGATTGGGGCTCCCATACGGTAGGGAACCCTTTCGTGCGCGGGTCAAACTCGCACTTGGCCGATTTTTATTGGAACTTTGGAAGTCGGTAAAAAATATCACAAATGTAGACCACCTTTACACCTATGCGTAGGTGCACATAAAAACCTAAAATGGCGGTCATTATCAATGAGGTAATGCACCACAAGACCAGATGGCGCCACCTACAGTAGTCCGTATTCGTTCCGCATACTGATTTAAATATAAACCCCGAGCGACACTTTATTACACGGCCGGTCGTGGGTTCCGTACACATAATTATAAAGGGCTGCCCAAGATAGTTGAATAAGTCCATCTTTTTATTTCGAAACCGAGTTAAATAGATGTTTTTTTTTTGCTAAGTCTGACTGGCGATACTTACTTAGTGTTTTTTTTTTGCAAATAGCAGGGTCTTACAGAGGTATTTATGTTTGTTTCGTTTTGTCATTGTTATTAACAACTTTAATTATACATAGGGTTATTGGTAATCAATCAGCATCCTGGGGCTTATTCTGTACATCAAAACTAACAACTTTTGTTCAACCACTTCAGTCAAATTTAAAAAAAAAATGATGTTCTATAGAAAAATATCGTTCACCCTCGACAAAATGAATAGAACAGCTGTGTTGACCAAAGTTGTTAGTTTTGATATACAGAATAAGCCCCTAAAAGAATGCTGATTGATTACCAATAATACCAACAAACCCTGTATACCTACTAAATGAGTCTTTTTGGTTATCACTAGACGATCGACGGACAAGTTCTAAGATATTATTGTACTCGTCATTATGATCATCACTTTTGTTACGGGATCAATTCTGAAAATCCTGAAATTGTGAAAACAATATTTTTATTCTGCTCATTTACATTAAATAATCTGTACATTAATTTATTCTGTACATTTTGTTAAGAGTACATGACACACTTTAAACTTTTTGCAAGGAACAGATATTTTTTTCGCCATTTCAGGGTTAGTACGATACAATTAAATCTGGTCTTACAGATGTGTACAATAATATGTTAGAATAGGTCCGTCATCTAGAGATACACCCAAAATAAACCCCGAGCGACACAACTTATTACATTGCTGCGCGTGGGTTCCGTATGCACATTAAATAGGGAAATGGGAGCCGAAGCCTTTTAACCCACAAGATAAAATTAAATGTTAATGTCCTTTTGGCGTCCTTTTGCCCTTTCACCTTCAACATTTGACTGCCTTGGTGGCTCAGTGGTTAGTGATCCTAGCTTCTGGGTCAAAGGAGCGTGGGTTCGATCCCCACCCAGGGCAAATATTTATGTGATGAACATAAGTGGTTGCTCTGTGTCAGGGTGTTATTTAGTTACTATCTATATAAGTATGTATTTAAAAAAATAAGTATATGTAGTATATCAGTCTCTGGCAGCCATATCACAAGCTGTACTTAGTTTGGGGTCGGAGACCGTGTGTAAGATGTGCCCTAATATTTACTATATTTTTTATATTTATTTGGGAAATAAAAGGTGCATTTTTTGCTATTGAAAAGTTTGCGTTTGATAACTCTACTTTGGTATTTATTGACGGTGGTACGGTGACAGAAACGCAAAAATAATATTATGTATTATGCAATTCAAACGAAATGGTGTCTGTAAATACTGGACTAGTCGTTGCGTAGTAGCAAATGTATAAATCTGTGGGAGTGAGGAGTGAGGCATTGCGGTTTTTTTTTGAGAACAACATTCACTGGTATGACTAGGCGTCCTACTCATCATTTTCATCGCAAGTATGAATAACTTATCAGATCTATTACTAAATATTGATGACAAATAATACACTGCAATTAAAACAATGCCAAATAAATTAACGTCTAGATCACAATCACTTTGGCAACTTTTTACGGAAGAGCCATAACTGCAATTAGCAAGTGTATATTAGAAATTAGATTGAAATTAGTGTTAATTATGTTACTGTACTGTACCAGCCTTTTTAACCATATACACCACGCTGGCTCTGTGCGGGTTTCTAATTACTTAAAATTATGTTAAGATTCTCATTAAAACCGCTGTTTCCGTAAGAAGATAAAATTAAAATACTGAAGGCGGACAACCCTAGCGCGGGATACGTTCTGCGTGGTGACGTGGCGCTGTAGATATATATTTCAAGGACAGGACCGAGTCACAATACTCTTAGATACCATTACCGTGGTTTTAGGGCTCCCACTCATGGCTGGGGATCCCTAATCAGCGGCATCTGTGCAGTGTTATCGTACAATCACTCTCATCCCTACCAGTCGGTGCAGCATGTACTGACAGTAAGGGAAGTTCTTAATTTCTATAAACAAAATATGTTTGACTAGCGATCACCTAGGAGTATTTATACGGCACTTGTATTTTGAAAGGTTTTTGGTATGTGTTAGTAAAACATAATTCCTAAGACTTCGACCAGACGAGTGTTCATAGCATTGGATTGAAATGTCATATTTTACTAGGGATTTCATAGCTCATAATTTATTTATTCCTGTCTACTAAGAGTTGTATAGTGGTATATTTACATTAAGATGCAGAATTTATGTGGAACTAGCAGCGCCCCGCGGTTTTACCCGCGTTGTGCCCGTTCCCGTGGGAATTTCGGGAATTTTTATACATATAAACCTTCCTCTTGAATCACTCTATCCATTAAAAAAACCGCATCAAAATCCGTTGCGTAGTTTTAAAGATTTAAGCATACAGACAAACAAACAAACAAACAAACGAAAATAGCGACTTTATTTTATACTATGTAAGGATACCAATTCAAAAACCAAACTTAAGATGTAGACATGAAAGATTCACGAATATGAAATAGGCGTGGGTATATCTCATAAACCTGGAATTTGATAGAGGCATAGATAGTAGACAAATAAGATATAGAAACGGTCAGAACGCAAATCATACCTACGCGCCTTGGAGTTCGGTACACACTCGGTACACCAACAGTCGCAGATGCGCCGTAGCGACTAACGAACGTGAGGGTTTGTAATCAGTAAGCGTGCAATTTACCTTCCAGGCGGCAGCCCTAGCACGTGTTACGTACTCGGGGCTATAGGTATTAATTTCAAGGACAGGGTCGAGTCGCAATAATGTATACATAGATACTAAGCCCGATTACAGAGGCGCCATCGTAATTATATTAGCTAAATAGCATAGTTCTGTTTCTTTTTCACATTAGGCATTCGATAGAGAGAACGCTTTTTACGTTGCTATTAAATAAATAAAATAAATAAATAAATATTTGAGGACAACTTACACACGGCCTCTGACCCCAAACTAAGCTAAGCTTGTGATATGGCTGCCAGAGACTGATATACTACATATACTTATTTTTAAATACGTACTTGTATAGATAGTAACTAAATAACACCCAGACACAGAGCAAACACTTACGTTCATCGTTCATCACATAAATATTTGCCCCTGGTGGGGATCGAAACCACGCCACTTTGACCCAGAAGCTAGGGTCACTAACCACTGAGCCACCGAGGCAGTCAAATTTACGCTGGCGCCTCTGTAATCGGGCTTACTGGATAGATTATAGTGTCCATACTGTCTTCACGAATGACCAATGCATCGGAACGTCGCTTTATATTTAGCCAGTGCCGATCGCGTCCTCATCATGCGCGAACGATGATCGCGCGATGTTTACATTACCGAGTTAACCGATGTTTTTCATCAACGGGTTATTTTTATGACTGAAAATCCGGCAGCGCTGGAGGAGGTTTCAAATGAGTTTCGAATTCGCGGTTTCGCGCGCGTCTGTCGGTTACCGCTCGTGATAACACTGGTCGGATAGAAAGGACAGTTTGAAGACGTTCTTCTGTTTTGTTTTTTCTGTGATCCGTTTAAAGTGAACGTTAAAACGATTTTCATTTTGTCTTGATTTTTTGTGGCTGGTTAAAAGTTTAGTTATAAAATATTAGTTATGATTTTTTTAAATGGAATGTTTTAATGACATAATTGTTGTGTTCAGTATTGGTGCAAAATTTTATTTCTTTTGTCATTGTGACAGATAATTTTGGCGTTTGAATTTCGAACGTTGCGTTTTTTGAAAAGTGCGTGTGCAATGCTTTTGGTCACAATTTTAATCATAATATCGTGATCATATTATACTGAAAACCCTACGTGCCTGAAAAACTTTTGTCATTAGGGTGAGTTGTACTATTTTCATTTTTTACACAATTTAAATTTTAGACGACGGGTGATTTTTTTTACATTATTTATAAGAAATTAAATCTCATTGACCATATCAAAAATAATAGTGATTTTACTTTTTTCTGCTTTTTTTACGAATATCATAATTTACGCAGGTATGCTAATTGTAAACATAACTTAAAAAGTTAGCCTAGATCTTTGGCTCGATTATATACTAAGCACGTGAACTCTAATTGTCCATTTTCAAAAATTAGACAATGAAAATATAATTAACATTATTAATGAATGAGGAATTATTAAAAGAGCCAGGTAGGTACTATTAAATCGGTGTGTACCTAGAGGAAAAACAGAAATAATATAATTTACTATACCTACATATTTACAATGACCTATTTGTAAGAAGCAGAAGAAGAACATTCTGGTTATTATTTAGTTGCTATCTATATAAGTATGTATTTAAAAATATGTATATGTAGTGTATCAGTCTCTGGTAGCCATATGACAAGCTTTGCTTAGTTTGGGGTCAGAGACAGTGTGTAAGATGTCCCCAAATATTTATTTATTATTTATTTATTAAAATCATGTACATTTTAGTTAAAATACTGTATTCTAAATTCTAAATGCTACATTTGAAATTTTGAAGCGTCGTAACTTTTAATGTTATTATCTGAATTCTCTATGTAACCTTCAATAAAAAATCAACACAGAATTTTAATTTGTCACCAAAAATAAACGACTGTGAAGTCGATTTTTGCAGCTACTGCATTGTTTACTTATCACAAAAAATATAAAAAATTAAGTACCAAATACGAAATAACTTTAATAATCACTACATAGTATAAAACAAAGGCGCTCCCGGTGTCCCCATGTCCCCATGTATGCTTATATCTTTAAAACTCCACAACGGATTTTGATGCGTTTTTTTTTATGTAGATAGAGTGACTCAAGAGGAAAGTTTATATGTATAATATAAACCTGTGCGAAGCCGGGGTGGGTCGCTAGTATTTAATATAAAATAATACCTGTTGATGTAAGATAAAATTACTTAGTTTAATAAAATTACTTAGTTTAATTTGAAAAATACGCACAGTACCACATCATATTAATAGTGCGTGCGCCTTTCAATATGTTGTACATAAATAAATAATTTACAAGACATATAATTATGGTCGTTTAAATAGCATTTACTTATCAGGTCATGAAAGTTTGTTGCTGACGTATTTATTAATTCAATAGACAACATAATTGTAATATTTGAAGACGAGAATGAAATTTTAAGGAAGATAGATGGATAGATAAATTCTTTATTGACACACCAAAACTTAAATAAACTAGGAAAACTTAAACTAGAAACTTCGAACAAGTGTTACAATCGGCGGCCTTATCGCTAAAAAGCAATTTCTTCCAGGAAGCATCGTTAACTAGCGCTATAATATTAACTTCTTACTTAAATAGCTACAAAATTGGAAAACACCAATAACTTCAACTAATTAAGTAAACAGCTATTAAAACTTTCTATGAATTGGACCAAATTAACGTACCAACCTACTAGTATATACTTCCTAACTTTAATTTAATTTGTAAACTTTATTACTAAAAGCTTTTAAGTCCAAATTGACCTTTGATGTTTATAAATTAGTTCAAAACCACTGCTCGAAGTTTACGACGTTATTCTAAAGATCTGATCCATCTGTGGTGGACGTAAGAAAATAAGCTACGCCAATCACTTGCTCTAATAAATTTAAACTAACAATATATTTTTAAATGCAAGGTGAAATCGTATGTTATAAAATAAGTGGTTCGGCATTACTCGCTACTTTTAGGAAAATCACGAGTTTTCTAAGCTGGAATTTTCTTCTCTGCGCATTCAATATAATCTGTTTGTATATTTTTAATGAGATTTATAAAATAAAGTAGTTTTTATAATTTGCTATATATACCTATATCTCTGATATTGTAGTAACATTTATAAAAAGCCCATAGTCATTAGCATCACAATAGTAAGCATCACACTAGTGATGCTAATGACTACCTATAGGCTTTTTATTATTTACCTAACAACGTTTTTTTTAATCAAATAGGTATACAATTGTTCAAAAATGACTTCCTTACTTGTAATTGGATTTATTTAAAAGCATATAATGTATCATAGTTAAGTAATCTTTCACATACTGGTATTCAAATAGTAATTGTTGTTGGCCTTGTATATAGAACTGTCCCAATAAGTATTGAACACAGACTTCGTACAACGAGCATGGGCATAGCTATTGGGGTAGGTAAGTAGGGGTGGCCTGTGCCCAAGGTAAATTCGTACAGACCGGGTGGATAGTTTCAGAGTTTTTAAGTCTTACAACGTTTTTGAGTCGTCTTTGAACTTATTAATAAGGTATTTAAATAAAAGACCACGTTTCTGTGATTTTGATCACAAGAATTTCACTAAGAATCTGAAATAGGTTTTTACCGTTTACGGATACCACCATAGTTGATCTATAACTATAGCCTCATTTCAAAAATATATCATTTCAAAAAAATTATTTGACGAAAGATTTGCATGATGTAATCTGCGACCTAATTCAAATAATCTAAGATACATTAAAACATTTTATTCACATGTCCTAGTTATAAATCTAAATAAATGAACCAAAATAAAATGATGAGACACTAACGTAAACATTTTTGGACATGTGCTCCATTTCATGTTTAATGCTAATCATACTGAACTTCAAAATTATCTGAAAGTGTATTTTGAGATTAGGTAAATATTTAAACAGTACTTACATGAAAGCTTGGTGGCTAAAAGTTACGTAGACCAAATTCGGGGATCATGGAATTTATTCCAGGGATAAAATTAGAATGGTAACAATGCCATGGACAAAGCCAGGTTTAAGTTTTTACGGGTTTTAAACTCCGCTCCCAAATTTTACAATGACATTTTCTTTTCCCCGTCCGCTGTCTCCTCCAGCCCGGAGAAGACAAAAGAAACTATCAATTTTATAAAGCGTGAGCACAACGAGTAAAAGAGCAAACGTAGCAAGAGCAGCAAAATATGTCGTGTATAAATATGCATTCGTGACGAAGAACGCTGTAAATCCTTATGATGTAGTTATCTAAACTAGCTCTAAACATAAGTTCATTTTTGTTCTGTCGTTCATTTATGTGTTTTCACTGTTGAGTTTTATTGGAGCTCGTATAGCGAATGTTGATCTAGAATTTTCCATTCTACGTCAATAAGATTCATATAATTTTCGAAGACAACGCTATAACTTCTAGTAGGTACGAGTAAGTACTAATCTTTTAGTATTGCTATTGTCCGTTTAGCATGATTTGAGTGCATATCATTTCATCAGGCAACCCACCAGATACTTAATTATATCGAGCAATCAAACTCTCTAGAGTCAATATAGTGTCTTTTAGCGTTCTAAGCAGACATAGGTAATAGGCTAGGTATATATTCAGCTGTGGTCGTCCTATGAAAATAGGGATTACAATTTTTTTTTTTTTTTTTGCAAAAAATGGCAAAACCGCCTTTCATCGTGTACAAAATTCGAATATTTCGCTCGAATTGTTAACATTATTGTTGATTTTTCAAAAACGGCTCAGCCGATTTCTGTAAAATTTAAATGGGACCATCTCGAGAGTATACCTTTTTAAACGAAAAAAGATTATTTTTTTCGATTCGGTTCACAATTGGCGGAATTGTCGATGAACATTTATAAAAAAAATACATACAGACGAACATAAAAACTCCTCCTTTTTGGAAGCCGTCAAATTTTTTTTACAAAAATATTAGACACGTATTTTTTTCTTTTGTCACTTTTGTTTGTTGAAGCCCGCTAAAGTTCCGCGTAACATCACGATCACGACTAGTTATACTTTTCATGTAGTAGTGACGTCACGAGCCCCAGTCCCGGACTTTGACAAGGTTTATCTTTCTCCGTAATCGATTGACAAAAGGAAAAAAATACGTGTCCAATATTTTTTTATCATGTAACTAACGGACTAATTATAACAATGTTTTGTTACCCAGTCATAATAATGCTAATTATAGTAGATCGTTTTTTAGATAGAATCGAAAAAATATGGCCTATTTTAAAAATCGGAAGTGCTCAATCAATAAATAATACAATTATATACGTATATAGCAAAACGATAATAGCTATATAAGTTTAGTTTCAATAATTAAATAAGCTAGGTAAATAACTTGTTCTTTGTGGAAACTAAATTGTATTTCTTGTGTATCCATTCATTATGCTTGTTTTGACGTGACAACGTCTTATAAATTGGTTTGCCGGGTGACACTTCAAGAAACTGCGTTACGCTCCCCGCTCACACTTCATGCGCTCTCATTCGTCTCATTCGTCTCAAAGTCGTTGTCACGTAAAACTTTCGCCCGTATACCGACTTTACAGGCAACCATTTTTTTTCTATGAATATTTGATGTGATACGGGCTTACACCATTGAGTAGGCCTACGTCCTGCAGTGGAGCCTTTTTGATAAAAAGGCTGGTACAGGGTTTACACTGCCATGCTCTAGGTACAACCGATCCGTACCGTGAGAAATGCGTGTCGCAATCGTTCATGTCAAGGGCGATAGAAATAGTCCAGCCCTAACTCTACCTACACTCTTCCGTATCTCCTGAGGCTTAAGGTCGCTTTTCCTACTAGACCTAGGTTTGACACGGTGCCGTCTCCGCGTTTTACCAGTCGGTATAATTTATATCTGTCGGCTAGAAATATGCGCATAGAAAGCACCGTCCATTCAACATGTCTGCTGAGCTCTAGACAGGTGACATTATGCTTTTTTGTTGATTGGAACTGGATTCAGATGAACTGGACAAGTGGTAGTTGTGAGTACCGAAGGTACCGATGAGATGAAATAAAGAAAGAAAAATAATACACATATAAAATATCCAAAATATACTTTTCTCGCATACAGCTTGATGAAGGGTCCACAAATGGTTTCCTTCACAGTCTCAGACCAAATAAAAAAATAAGACAGATTTTTTGTGAAAAAAAAACAAGTGAGGCCGGCAAAACTACGCCTCGCCGTGTACGGACACAATTACACACAAATACACGTACAAGGAAACTACGCCTTGGATTGTCAGTTGAACTATGGCGGCACAACACCGACGCACTCACCACATGTATGAAAACTGGCCTAATTTGTCTGTTCACCACATTATGTCTTGATTTTTTTTATTTATTGAGATTTATTCCAAAAAACTTTTAGTGTGTACGGAACTGAAATTTAAACTCACGATTGCAAGTGTTCTCTGCAATGGCTTTTTACACACAAATTGTTTTCAGAAATTTGCGAAGTATTTTTCAAAGTGTTTTACGAATGAGATAGCTGAACTTGTCTTTTACAATTTGATCAATAATACAGATATGTATCATAGTTTTAGCACTCAACAGGTCTTTCACTTTTTTTGCACAACTCCCTGGAGGCTGGAGTCTCATTTATTTATGAAACAACGAACTCACATCATAAATCAATGAGTGAATGAAAAAAACTAGATTCTTAAAGCACGTCAAAGTTCGAAAAGAAAAGCTTTTGTCTGCGAACTATAGCATAACAATTAACCAACTTGAATGTAACAGAAAAACATTGTGAAGAGACTTGTATGTCTGGAAGGTCCTTACATTTTCGAATATGAGTAAGATAAATCTCCAGTTTAGACAAGATAAAAACCAGTTACAGATTTGTCAGAAACCGACGGAGTACCTGAAATACTACCAAGAGAAGTAGAAAAAGCTATCGAAACACAAAAGAGAGATAGAGCACCAGGTCCTGACTATATAACAAACGAATTCTTAATAACAACGAAAGAGCTTATCGTCAAAATTCTTACTGACATTTTTAATGATGTACTAAACAGCGAAAAAATTCCAGAACAATGGCAGACATCAACAATAACGTTACTGCACAAAAAAGGCGACAAGAGCGAAATAAGTAATTATCGACCAATAAGTCTGATGTCGAACATATATAAGGTCTTTTCTAAAGTAATACTAAACCGTCTCACAAAAAAGCTAGACGAAAATCAGCCAAAAGAGCAAGCAGGGTTTAGGAGGGGATATTCGACATTAGATCATATCCACGTAGTTAAACAAATTATCGAGAAAAGTAAAGAATACAACATGAGTTTATACTGCTGCTTCGTAGACTACAGCAAAGCCTTTGATTCGCTGGAACACGAAAAAATATGGCTGGCGCTCAAGAACCAAGGCATTGAACATAAATACATAAGGATTATTAGGAACATCTATAATAATTGTTCAACTAAAGTTAAATTAGAAAAAGAAGGAAAAGAGATTAATATAGAAAAAGGAGTACGCCAAGGTGACCCTCTATCTCCCAAAATATTCTCAGCTGTCCTGGAAGAAATATTCCGTAACCTAAATTGGGAACAATATGGGATAAACATCAATGGAGAAAAACTTACGCACCTAAGGTTTGCGGACGACTTGATTCTGTTTTCTAACAACCCATCAGAACTAAAATTAATGATAAGGGATTTACATGATGAAAGCTTCAAAGTGGGACTATCTATGAATCCGCTCAAGACAAAGATCATGACCAACAGCGAAATGGAGCCAATAACGATAGATGGGAAAAAGATAGAATATGTACAAGAGTACACTTATCTTGGCCAAGTTATTTCACCTTCAGAACAAACTACTAAAGAAATTGAAACTAGGATTGGAAGCGCTTGGAAAAGATACTGGGCTTTTAAAGAAATTATGAAAAACAAAGAAATTAGCGTAAAAATAAAAAGAAAACTTTATAATACCTGCATTCTTCCAGTTCTAACGTATGGATGTCAAACTTGGGCTTTAACTAAAGCTCACCTAAAGAAACTGGAAGTCTGTCAGCGATCAATGGAGAGAAGTATGCTGAGCGTGAAAAAATCAGATAAAATCAGAAATACGCTGATTCGGAAAAACACAAAGATTCAAGATGTTACGCTTGTCATAAAAAATAATAAATGGAGATGGTCAGGTCACACACTAAGAGGGATCGAGAAATGGAGCAAATCAGTTATAAACTGGCTTCCGAAAGAGTTCAAAAGTAAACGAGGAGGTCAATTTAAAAGATGGAGTGACGATCTTAAGGCTATTTCCGGTAAACTTTGGCCAAGAATTGCCAGAGATAGAAAAGAGTGGAAGAAGTTGGAAGAGGCCTATGCTCAGCCAGAGCAAACGGATACCGATTAGTTATAAGTTAGTTTATTTAAGTCCAAAATGTTGTAGTATCCGAAATAAAGGCTTTTATTATTATTATAAGATAAATCCCATTACAATAAGCCATATTTGTGACTTTAATGTAATCCTCGTTTTAAGTAGATATCTCAATATGTAGGTATTTAACATTGGGACTGTAGGTACTATATCGGTCTTGTTAAAAGTCTAGGTACTGCTGAATAAGAAAAGATATTGATTGAATGATGAATTCACTTATTCCATCGAATTTATTTTCTTTTCACGGACGACGTGTTCAGGTTGTTACCGCGAAAGCTAGTGAACTGTATAGCGAAATGTACTTACACGCAATATGTAAAATTAGTTACAATCTATATTGTACTTACCAAATAATATCCGAGCCGCCGCCGCTGTGCTGCGCAGCGGCTGCGGCAGCCAAATCAAATCTTGAGCTTGAATACATAAGTAAATTTCTTTTAAATGTTGTAGGTATATTCTTGTAGCTTAAACTTTAGGATTTTCTACAGAACACTTGGCCCCCATGTTAGATCTCAATTCTTTTGGTGGCGACACTTTGGCTCCCATTTCACATTTATGTTTTTGATGAGATATCATAACGTTTTGTTCAGAAATAATTATTAGTTACATCATGATTATCATATACACTTATCTCTGAAAAAATTATCTAGTATTTATTATATTACTATCACAAATGGCATGGTTCATCTATCGAAAATCTCAGTGCCTCGCGACGCTACCGCCATTTATTGTACTATTGGTTAGGTAAATTTTACAATTACTTTGTTAATAGTACTAATTATCAACAATTTTTTATTTGCCCGATAGTCTACCTTGGTGCCAAATATCAAGATTCTAGGTCATCTGGAAGTGGGTTAGGTTTTTGATCTATAAGTCAGTGAGTGAATCAGTCAATGAAACACGAGTTTTTGAACGTTAATATAACAATAACTGACTGAGCAAAATTTATGAAATTTTGGATTCTTGATAAGCTGAAAGACTTTAGTAAATGTGCCAAATTTCATGTATGAAGGCTAAATAGTTTTTGAGTTGTGAGGGGGTCAAAAGTAGCTCCAAATGGTTCGTGTAACATTACACACGGCCGCTGCGTCGCCAGTTTTCTTTGAACACTTTGGCTGGACACGCTGCCACGTGTCTAGATGGAACCATTTCGGGAGTATACCCTTTCAAACTAAAAAATAATTTTTCGATTCGGTTTACAATTGGCGAAATTATCGATGACCATACAGAAAAAAAAACATACAGACGAACATACAACCTCCTCCGTTTTGGAAGTCGGTTAATGACAAAAACATATGCCAAATGAAGCCAACTGACTGTGAAAAGCTATTCATCCCCATTTCAAACCCAAATCGTCTACATATCATATTCTATCCAAATACCTAAGCACTAAACAGTCTAGATACAAACGTGCCTGCAGCTATTGTAGTCTGCCCGTATTGATTCGAGTTATTTGTAGTTTATTGGAAAGCCGCGGGTCGATGTGAAATCAGCTCGTTCCAATTGTGGTGTGATCTGCTCTGCTGGCTGAGGTTATGTTTGTTAGAAAGTGGATGTAAGTGGCTGTAAACTTTCCAGATCAAGTGGGTGGTTAAAATCGATTCGTCTGTAAGTGAATTAAAATAAAATAACATTATAATTTATTTAAACTTTTGCGATTTGAGCACATTCTCCTTATAATAGGCCCTATTTTAGAGGCGCCATCGTAATTATACTTAATAGCAATTTAGAATAGCCCTGTTTCTTTTTTACTATTTGCATTTGATAGAGAGAACACTATTGTACGTCGCTATTAAATTTACGATGACGCCTTTAAAATTGAGCCCATTGTCTGCCGGTGACCACGACCGATGCAACTTGGTCGAAACGTGCGGAAAAAGAGGTGTTGAATTACCTAGCTCATTGCACGATCAGTCCCGTAGTGTAAGAATAAAATAACAGCAACACAGGAAGTCTTCATTTGGTTAAAATTGGGTACCTATAGGTACTTATTGTATGATAGATACATCGTTATCATCACAATCTTCTTATTCACAGCTTCCTTTCGCTACTATATAGCATATCAATAGATAGATAAATTAATGAGCTCTTTCTGAGCATTGATACAAACACGGTCTTTGGTCGGGGCAAACGCTAGTTCAATGTATAAATATAATATAATTATGGGCCTTTCTGCCTAGTACACCATCATCTGTCTCTGTATGCATAATTGCACTCCTACATCACATCAAGGTAAATTAATATCGAGGGATACAAATGTCTTGATCTTTTGAGTATTTTAGTGAAAATTTGTAGCAAAATAAATACTCACCCGGGATGTTCGTTTGAATCCCTGTACTAATTAAATTCGGCCGAGGGGCTCTCAATTTAAAGGGTTTGTTTATGAAATAAGATACTACGCGACCTTTACCCGGTAAATATTTGGGAATTCTCTAGTTACAGGAAAAAAAATTATATAAACAGTGTAAAAAGATTTTATTTCAATGTGCCACGTGTAATATATTATTGTCTAAAGTCTAAACAATCTAAATCTTCAATTATATAAAATGTGGATGATCCAGTTGATTCTTACGTAGTAGCAGTTTCTGTAGGTACCTATCTGTATCAGCCTTTTAATAGTCCACTGCAGGACGTAGGCCTACTCACGAAGGGTGATTGAGCCATATCCACCACGCTGGCCCAGTGCGGGTTGCTGGATTCAATTAAGCCATCGAATTTCTTCTACTGACGTATGCAGGTTGCCTCACGATGTTTTCCTTCACCGAAAAGCCAGTGGTGTTAAATTCCGTGTATAAATTCCGAAGAACTCATTGGTCCCTCGACCTCACGATTTTAAGGCGGGTGTCACCACGGCTTCCGTAGTAGTAGTTAAGATGTACTATATTTTCTAGTAGATAATAATGGTACATTTAAAAAAAACGTATTCCTCAAGCGTGCAGGCCTTCTAGTAAGTAATCTGAGACGAATCCGAACAAACGTAAGTTTCGAATGGTAAAATACCAATGAGCATCATTATTTTTCCCAAAAATTGCACAACCGACTTCAACCGTGTAAATAATTCGAATAGTTCGCACGGATCGATGTAATAGTTTTCGCATTATTGTTGATTTATTAAAAATGGCTGAGCTGTTTTCGATAAAATTTAATAGGAACCACCTTTGAAGTATTATCTACCAAACAAAAAGGGAATCATAAAAACCGGACCACTTTGTAAAAAGTTATGCGTTGCCAAACATAAAAAAACATATATATCGATCGATGTAAACCTCGTCCGTTTCGTCAGTTAAAAATAGATAAAGTGATTTTTTTATGCATAATAGTGCTACATTTGGCCACCAACTCGCCTGATGGAAAGCGAAGTTGTAGCCGAAGATGGATTAAGTATGTAGACCTAGAAGATTAACTCTTGACTTGAAGATATTCAGATTGCAATTGTCAGCAAACAATGACGGAGGCAGGGCCTTCCAATCCCTGGCGGTCCGCATTATGAAGGAAAAGCGAATCGCTTAGTACGAGCAGGTGGTACCTCGACTATGTAGGGATGGTATTTAATGGGATTAATAGTTTGTGACATCTTTTCGAAACCGTTTTCTCTATAAATAATACAAGAAACACTACTTAAAACCAAATAAAATAGCAACCCCTTGATAAAACAATTCACTTTTTTCTGGAAATCTCCTATGCACCTCCTCCTTTTGGACGTCGCTTAAAGCTGAATAAATGAAATGACTGAATCATGAACAGTTCGCTTCTATCAGATACAAACGATGCACAAATTAGCACTCGAAGTTAGAATACAACATTGTAAATGAATGCCGTCATTGTTTGGCGATTGCAGGAATCCGTAGCATGCGAGCGCTATGAACATCGAATCTACGCTATCTAGTTACTAGATAGTGTGTAGTATGTTTCGTAAACGACCTGTAACAAACTGAATCTATATGCGATTTTGTATTAGCACAGAAAGATATTGCTAAATATAGTGGGTGTACCGGTTGTGGCCATTTTGTGTCAAAATTATTGCATTAATGATAATTATAAACAATGTAATACCATAAATATTGTTTATGTGAATCTAAAAAAAAAAAAAAAATGTTTGAAAATTTCTTTAACAATATTTTTTAACATGAAATTGTCTTATCAATCCTTGAAATTCAAAGTGGCCACAAATGATACTAAGATGGCCACAACCGGTGCGTCTATCCTATACTAGATCTACTCGTAAGTTTATGGGGGAGAGAAACTCAATGTATTTTAAGTGCTGTAAAAAAAAGAATATTGAAATTATTAACTACAACAAAAAACAATACTACTTACATAGACTAACTACATAAACTACCACTAAATAAAAAGCAATTAGATCATCAACATACCCTTGAAGGTCTAAAGATAATCCAAATGCTCACTTCCAGTTAGCAGCATGCCCAGCATGCTGTCTGCCTTACCAGGCTGACAGGCATTGCTTATCCGTTGAGCCAAATCAACACCAGCATTTAACGGAGGCTAACATTTTTGCGCCGCTTTTAATATTCTGGTTTCCAAAAAAATATCTTCATTTAAAAACCTTAAAAATTGCTCCCTTATTTATTTTATTTTGACTATTCGGCTGACCAGAAAGAGATGGCGTGACAAACTTGACATCTTTGACTCTCTTTTTTTGACTCTTTTCTTCTTTCCTTTGTCCAGTAATGGAACACATGGCTAACAACAATAACAACTTTGCTATGGATGTACGGCTAAAACAACACCTTACAAATTAACGTGTCATTCAAACTACGACAAGTAGTGCTCATAAAATTATAGTGCTCAATCATTGCGTGTAACATACACATATATTAGGCCCAATCATGCAGGCGCCATCGTAATTTTAATAGCAGTTTAGAACATTTCTGTTTCTTTTTCACTTTAGGCATTCGATGGAGGGAACACTTTTTACGTTGCTATTAAATTTACGATGGCTTCTTCATAATTGGGTCTGTTATACTTATAGCGTATTTCACTAAGAAACTAGCTGCTTAACCATGTCAGAAGCTTTCAGGCAGCCTAAAAACTCTGACCAGGCTAGCCACCCGGCCTATACGAACTTACTTACTGAAAAACTAATCCCGCAGTGATTTAAAAAATAAGAACTTACTTATTTAATTTGTGTCCAAATTTCATCAAGATTATTTTTGGTTCAAATTCATATAAGTATGTATGTTAAAAGTTTAAATTGTAATCATACGTAGCGACTCCAGCGCGACGAACAAAGGGAAGTCTTTTGATGAGTTTTTCAGAGTAATTTAACCGGGAATCATCGCCGGATTTTCTTACGTCATCAAAATAAAACAATACTCGTAATACCACACCACATAACGTGATTTTTTTAAGAAATCGCTTCATTCATCTACACACATTCTACCTGGAAGAATTCAGCGCGATTCCAAGACTTTTTTTTCTCAAAGACCAACGTTTGAACGTTGACTGCTATCAGCCATTGACATATGAGTTTCAATATCTAAATGACCTGGTAGACACAATACATTTAAATACGTGTGAAACGCTACTACGAGATCACACGCTTCGCTATTCTTTCACCTTTCTGTACCACACTATGCGAAACTTACGTCGCAGAATGCTAGTTTACTTTTTTTTATCATACAGCTTGCAGTGATCACAGATTAGACGCAACGTGAAAGCTTTCTAGAGTTGAAAAACATTTCGAATTTTCTTGGACATTGCAAGTTCTTTAGTAATCAAAAAAAAGTTATTTTGTCTTCATCATCATTTCTGCAATGGCTGGGGCGTCTCCTGCTGGACATGGGCCTAAAGTTTAGAAAGCCAAATAGTAAGAATCCCTAATTTTTTTGAAAATATGTTCACCGTGTATAGTGTAGCTTTCCATACAGAAATTATGAAAGAATTTTTCGAATCGCTTTAGTAATTTCGATGCAAACAAACAGACAATCAAACCTTTACTCTTTATAATATTTGTATTGATAATGTGTACCTTGTCCACATTATTTTAGTCAACATGAGAAAACGTGTCTTTTTCTTACCTGTATTTCAAATCACCATCTATATCTGGGATACAAGTCGATGTCATTAAATCAACATTTTGTTTTCTACGCAGAATTCGCAATAATCGGTGTGTAGACGTAGAGGCCTGTCTGTGATCGTAAAAAAATAATCAGAGCTAATTCGCTACTGAAAGATTCATCATAGTACTGGTTTATAGCTGATCCATTACTTTGTATGAATCATAATGTCCGTAATGTTCATCGTACAGTTTTAATGTCTTTTGCAGAGCGGAGCACAGGCTATCTAGTCAATAGCTGAGCATAACAAGGTTGCATGGAAAACCTACATTAACTTGAAATGAGCTCATTTTATAAATTGTTTTTGGGACCATGCTTTTCAAGTTGTGACCAAATAGGTGGATAACTTTTAGGTCAGTATGCTTCATAGAGCGAGAACCAGCGGCAGTCAGAACTTCCCTTTCCTTCCCTTTATAAAAATAAAAGTTATGTTTCTCTGTACATGTCCCCAACACAAGTAAGAACTACCAGCACTACATGGGAAAGGGACAAATAGTCTTTCCACCAATTTATCATCTAGAAGAGGAAATATTTAAAGTATGAATTGACATTGTCAACTGGCGTTAAAAGTAGATGAAATGGTGTTATCCTATTGCCATGCTAGGGGTGTAGGGAGTATATATGGGTTTGGGTTGTAGCCACATCGACAGGCAACAGTTAGTCATCACCTTTGATATAAGTATCGTTGCTTGCCATCAAATGACATGGTGGGCAATGCAGGCAATGTTCACTATCACTACATAGTATAAAACAAAGTCGCTTCCCGCTGTCTGTCCCCATGTATGCTTTTATCTTTAAAACTGCGCAATGGATTTTGATGCGGTTTTTTATCGGATAGTGATTCAAGAGGAAGGTTTATATGTACAATACACCTGTGCGAAGCCGGGGCGGGTAGCTAGTTCTCTATAAAAACATGTTTATAATTTTTGTTCAGTAGGATGAATGCCACTATTCTACGACACATAATCTTTTTGGAAACAAGTGGTTATAATATTTCCCACAGTATTAAATTGTCGTGCGTACATGACAATAAATTTATTTCATCCTTTTATTCGTGTACATATGTTTCCAAAGTCTGTTAAACTAATTACTAAGCATATGTATCTTGCTGCATAGGTATTACGTTTCACAAACCCACAAATCAAATTATACAGTTAAACAACACTTTAATAACATTTTTTTAATATAGCTATCAACTCGATTTAATCGACTTTTATATAGAAATAACAACACCTCAAAATTATTAGTTTGTGAGCTATAGTTCCAAAGATAGTTTTTAATTTATTCAAGAAAGGTTTATGTTTAACCCTATCTAGCCTCAGCAATAATAGTGAATGCGGAGGAAGGGAGGAATATAATTTTGGGGTAATTTGAAGACCCAACAAGATATATTTGTACTTTATTGGATACAGTGTCAACTGTAGTAACAGTATCCTGAACTTAATTATGAGTAAGCCTGATTGCCCTATTTAGAGATATTGGAATAATATTTTACTTGGTATTATATGATAATAATTATGTAGTACAAATTCCACCTGTTATACCTATGGACTAAGTTTTTGTTTGAAATAAAGATTTATTATTATTTATTTATTTATTGGATACACAAGTTTTATTTAATTTTTTATTTATTAAAGATACGCCAACAGTGAACATATTAAACACACTTATATAAAATACAGTATTACACAGGACTGATATGATCACCAATTATAGGCGTACTAGACGACCCGCCCCGGCTTCGCACAGGTGTATTATACATATAAACCTTCCTCTTGAATTACTCTATCCATTAAAAAAAACCGCATCAAAATCCGTTGCGTAGTTTTAAAGATTTAAGCATACAGACAAACAAACAAACGAAAATAGCGACTTTATTTTATACTATGTAAGGATAAGGATACAACATTCGCCATTAGTGGTTAGACTATAATAATTATAAACTATTAACTAAAATAACTAAAACTTACAAAATATGAACGTTCAGCATCATTAGATAGAGACTTAAGTAGTTCAAGTATTTCAATGTTAAACTTAAATCAGTCATATTTTCCGTCGTCGGAGCGTTTACAATTCAGTAATGTATGTATAGTGTAAACGTTTCGCGAACAGAAACCCATAAGGAACCAACCCGGACCGATGTTCCTCATCTATCTTCATATCCAAAGGCATCAGTTCCCCATCTAAATAACCGGCCCTTTATAAACAACTGTTACGTGAAAAACAAGGCCGTTGAAAGAATTTCAAATAGCATTAAACGAGAACTTGGCCTATTTTTGTAACCGGTGAAATGAACAGAGGTGTAACGGATTTATTTATTTTGAGTTTGTTGGTCTGTCAGGCTAGTTATAAGATGAAACATAGATAAGACGGATAAAATATATAAATATAAATTATTTATTCATGTAAAAGTTCAACTAGTTTTTGGTGACTCTGATGGGAACTGCGAAACTGATGGGTGTTGGAAACCAGATATTTTGCTTAGGGAACGCTATCAAGTTGTATAACATCAAACAACAAAATATTCAAATAGGTTGCTAGCAAGAAATCGAGAATCTATGCTTTGAATGCTATCATCATTATTTAATTTGCAATGCACCTATAAATCAATTAATTTCATTTTATTATTATTTCTTTTATTATTATTTCTTAAGATTGCACCTATACGAGTATTTGCATTAAACATACCTGCACCCCTATCAATGAAATTTTATTTTAGGTCTATTTGTTTACTAATTTATCCCCTCGAAAAGGAAACAAAATTGGAAAGGAAGAATGACTTTAACAATTGACATTATATAATATAGAGAACTAGCTTTTGCCCTCGTCTCTACCCGCGTGGTATTTTGACTTTTGTACTATCCCACAGGAACCTTTTATTTTTTCGGGATAAAAAGTAGGCTATGTCACATTTCGGCCTTCAAAAAAAATCAAGTCAATCCGTTGCTCCGTTGCTGCATGAAAGGAGAACACACCAACAAACTTTTCGGATTTATAATATTAGTATGATAGAGATCTTCAGAAATGTATCTTAAAAAAATCGTTACATCAATTCTTTGTCATGAAATGAACGATGTTATACTCATCTCATGTGACATAAAACCACGTTAATGAATCTCGCGTAAAATAGCTTTCACGGAGTACATCGGCTTAGTAATACATCTTGAATCGAATATATTATAATGTATTCCTACACATAACTTTCCTATCACATTGTTACTTACTTGTTAACTTATGTACATCCTTTAAAAATGTACTTAAGTAAATCAAAATTACCATTTTTAATTTAATTTTCCGCAATTTCTGTGTCCAGTGACACAGAAATTGCGGAAAATTATCTTTTTTTGCAGCCAATGACCATTTTTAATGAAACAGTTGCTTTTATATGGTTTCGGGGTAAGCCTCAACTAAAATGAATCTCTTGATTTACTACTAGGTATAGAACCAACATACAAAGTTAACTGTTGTACATGAGTTACCAGTAGCTCAGTTTCTCTCATATTCAATTCAAACACTTACTTGTTACACACCATGAGTTACAAGTCCGGTTTAGGCCAACCCTGGACAAAAACATACCTGCTAATATCCCACATCCACATTCCACATCCTCTCATAAATCAATCTATCGATGCATCAATATCTATATTTCCCCAGAAAAAAAGCTGGGAGTAAAAGAAAATATTACAAACAGCTGGCTTCCCCCCATTTCCTGTTTACAAAAATCTCAGGAAAATTATAACGTGCAGATATTTTTACAGTCGATAAACGATCACGGGAATTAAATTGACTATTTCTAAAATAAAATATTAGTTTATTTGCGTCTAAATTGACTGCTTCTATTTATTTAGTTTATCGTGGTCTATTTTAGATGGCTTGAAGGTTGGTGGTCAAGGAAAGTTTCGGATAGAACAAGGTTGTCAGGACGTAATACCAGGGAATGAAAACATTTCAAATATCATTTCGAACTCAACTTACTAGCCCGAGAGGTCAGCGCAAAAAATGCAACTACTTTCTAAAACCTGATTTTTTGGTATGAGGTAGTCATGGTGGTGTACTACAATACCCCAGATTCAGTCAGCGGCGATGCTTAGCGTTTGGTGGGGATACCATACCCGTATGAATTTAAAACAAATAAAATGAGTATCTTGCAGCTACTTTTAAAAGCTAAAAATTGGCGTACTGGTAGAATAATAACTAAAAAAAGTTTAACCGCAGCAAATTAACTGAAACAAGTAACAAGGCCCGTCAGTCAGGTTTTAAGCTTGACTGAAAAGCTCTGTTACATGTTTTGGGTGATTGGTTGTGCTTAAACTCTTTTTAAATTACTTTTCTACCCGTACACTAATTTTCAGTTTTAACAAATAGTTGCAAGTTACTCATTTATATTTTTGAAAATTCAAAATGGTATCCCCACCAATCGATAAGCATCCCAGCTGACTGACTCCGGCGTATTGTTGTACACCACCATAACTACCTAATTCCAAAAATTCAGCTTATAGAAAGTATTTGCATTTTTTGCGCTTACCTCCCATGCCGTACACCTCCTGTATACCTATAGCATGGAACCTGGAAAAAATCAGAAGGACTCAAGCTGCAAGCAGCAAGAAAAAAAGTCTTAATCGACAACATCATTCGTCTCGTCGTCATTCACTATGCTTAACACGGAAGCGGATGCGAAATACAAACACGGAAAAAGACACGTTATCTGCCCAACCGGAAATCGAACTCAGGACCTCCTGAAGTGAAGGCAGATGAACTACAGGGGGCAGGGGGTCATTTATATGCTTTTGGGGCCGCGAAGGAGTGCGGGAGCGTGTTCAGAGTACTGACACATAGGGCAGAAGGCGCAGAAGCGGAAACACCCCAGGTTTTTAGTGAGTACGCCGCCGACTAGGGTTGTCGGAACTCCCATATAACCACCGGTCTACCCATTCTGTTGATATCCATTAAAAATTTTCGTGGGTCAAAAAAGAAGGTCGTTTATATTAGGAGCAAAACAACGCAGATGATGTTGATGACTAGAACCAACAACGGGGTTTTAACGAAAACGCAAAGCGAACAAATTAATAATAAATTTCAAAATCTTTCATGGCGGTCCTTCCGGGCTTTTCCAGGCATTCTCCATCACACATTTTTGTTCCAGAGCAAAGCGTGTTGACATCGCGGCATATTTTTGTGCTACAATGCGATGTAGCCATTTTACGTATTATGAACTTTCATAATCGGGTCGGGTCGAAGCGAGATGGGTTGACGATATTGTTGAAATATCTATTCGATCCCGGACACAATTGGCACAGAGCAGGCCCCTGTTCTGCCTAGATAGCATAACATAAGAGTTGTCTATTTCCAAAAGTGGGTAATTTTTTTGAATAATAATGATGATAATCCTTACCATTCTATTCAATTTTCAATGAAGTGATAATCCTGCCTCTTCGCGGCGTGTTCCTTATGTCAAGCGGTAGGAACCTTCGGCATCCATGTGCTACTTTGCTTTCTTTCACAACGCTTCTCCATCGTCTTCTGAATTCAGCAACACAGTAGCTGATCATAATAAGAGCGGGGATTTCTTTGTAATCTAGATACTACTCTAAGATGCTTTTCCCAGAAATAAATGAAACAAATTGCCGCACAAGTAGGTACTTAAAGCTCAGCTATAAACCGAAGGGGCATTAAATAGCACGGCTCCTTAACCACCGTACGTCGATTTTAGTGGTTAATAAAACGATCATAGCACTTGCGAGCGATACCTATGTTGGCTATGTATAAATTGTATAAGGGATGTCTGTCTAGTCGGCTAGTACCTGGGTACGCGTACTTGTGTACTGTTGATTGATCTCTATGAAAATCTGAGCTGATTTTATCTAACAGCTAAAGAAATAGAATAAGGCGGGACAACTTTTACAAGATGTATTGAAAGACTGTATGATTGCTTTCTCTAGTAAATCTATGTAAATAGGTATTGGTATATCAATAAAATGAAAAAAAACATCGTTCTAAATGAAATTCGCGAAAGTAAAAATATTACATGGCAACCAAACTAAATTAAATTAATGAAAAAAAGCCTTCAGTCTTATTATATTTATTTATTTAAAAAAATCTGCGGATAAAAAACAAAGAGAAAAAACACATTTGATCATAGTAACTTATTCAGCAACAATTTGTCAAGACTGCCGAAAAAGTGGACATATTTCAAGATAAGAAAAAAATATTTTCGGTTTCATGCTCCAGTTTCACCTTGTTTCAAACATATTACAAAAGTTGGTTTCCGATTAGTAGGCAGCATGCGTATCGAACATACGTGAAAGGAAATAAGAAAAGTATTCCATCTGTAATACTCCGAGCACACCTAAACAATATATACAGCTACATGAGACATTAAGACATCTATATAGTGTTACCAGTAACTTGATTGTCTCACTGTACCTATATCCGTACAACCTCTTAAGAGCCTACAACCTAACCTAAAGAAGTGTACGTACGTATTCGAGTGGTTATTAAGGCAATAGTGCGGCGCCAACTTTGCCATACAAAAATAACAAGCTGTTTTCTACCTCTAAATATTATCTGATTTAAGTGTTTTTTTTTTTCATGTAATCATCACTTCAATAACTAGGATTATACGTCTTAGTTTTTACAGTTTCTTAAAAGCCTGTAAAAAGTCATATTTTACGCAAAAACTTGCCTGAAAAGTATAAACAAACTAAAAAACATTGTATTCAAAAATAAGACGTATATACGAGCATGCAATATTTCTTATTCAAGCGATTGACATCAAAAACATAAAATTTTGTCACAATTTAAGGGGTGAAAAGAGTCTTCTCCTGGAACGTAAATTTTATCAAAAATTTCCCAAACATTTAGATGTTCTACAGAAAACGCGAAAACACTGGTCGATTCACGATCCTCTTAAAAGGGTATTACAAATTAATATGAACAACTTTTACCATGGGACCAACGACAACAAAAATCTATACCTACATGTACATTAACATTGATAAGTAAGTTTGTAAAAACCGGCCGTCTTTCCCTGAAGCTTAAGTACTTACTTACAAAAGATTTAAACACGCTTTAAACTCTGTTTAACTGTGCAATTTGTACTGTTAAACAATGTCTAAAGCATGCTAAACATTAAAACTATTTTAACAATTTGATCCAGCGTAATTCATATGATAATGTAATTGTCAGTGACTATTCCTCTTCCAGTTCAGGTTTATCCCTGAAACCTAAAGTATTCCGGGAGGAATAGGAATGAGCAGACAGCCTCGATATATTATTCAGTCTTCACGAAACATTGTTCCTTGAAATGGCTTCCAGAAATCCAGACTCCATCTAGGTACGCTAACACACAGATAACAGTTACATAGGCTTCATTTAAAAAGGTTTTTGGGGTAAATTATTACTTTGAGCTGATAAAAAATAAGCTAATCTTAATAATGTTTCCAGTGTAGTCTGTAGACAACGTTAGCATTTAGTTTAAGTACTATAAGTAAGAAAATAACCAGGTCCCGGAATTCGTTAGTTGATTTGAAAGTGTTATATACTCGTAGCTACTCGTATCCATTTCATCATATCAAATCTACGTTTTCCATAGCTCATCAAAACGATTAATAGCTTGTTTCGGTCACTTGATACAGATTAAAAAAATATCTTATGCGTACTCGCGTTGGACTACATATCTACTGCCTTTTTTTTTTATTCTGGCAAAAGTGCCTTTATTAACTACAATAAAACTACACTACTATTACACAAAAAGCATTGGATCATCCTCAGACCTTTGAAGGTCTAAAGATAATCCAAATCTACTGCCTGATGTTAGGCAGATATGCAGTCTAGGGTGTAGCATGCTTACTTAGAAGATACCTATTTGCTTGATATTTGAAGACACCTATTTATGTTGTACTCCAGCAGAAAGATAGACTCTGGCAAAGCGTTTCCTATTCTGGGTTCGTAAGAGGTATGAAGATGCGAAACGCTTGGTTCTAACGCGCGGGACAATTTCATAATTTAAAAATTGTAGAGCATCGTTTGTAATGAAAATTAAGAGGAAAAAATATCTTCATGCCATGTATAAATAATTGCAGAACTAAATCAAGATCGAGCTTCACTTAGCTTAACACTAAGTTCATTTTGATTTTATAATCATTATGAACAACTTTTACTATGGAACAAGCCTGAAAACGCGAAAATAATTAGCTATCCCAAGAAAAAGTTCATTGACTTTGATTTGAAAACACCCAATTAAAGATATACGAAACAGATGTTTTTTTGCAGTTGATCCGATAACAAGCGTCGAACATAATGATGATATTCACGATTTATGAGAAGTCAAAACATAATTTCTTTTTACACGGTGAAAGATAACGATGTAAATGGCCAAGTTGCAATACTCACCGAAAAGTGCTATGCGAATATTCGAATAAGTTCGGTTTTTTTTATCAATGAAAGCTCTAGAATTCGGCTTCAAGCCAGCGCTACGCTGTTTACCATAAACTGGTATAATTATTTCATAAAAACATCTCGCCGTATAGTTTTGTTTGATATCGTGCCAAATAGAAGCTGTAAAAATTTTACAACCCATTGTTACATTACACGTTTGAGGTTAAGATTTGATACAGTTTGGAGGCCGGGATCTGTTCATGGTTCATGATCTAGTACTTCTTACAATATTGTAGTCATTTTAGTGATAGGGATCAATCATAACATTAAGTAATGACGTGACCAGAATGCTGGCATCAATTTTGCCCGAAAGACCTAGCTGAATAGCAAATTAGCGAGGCAATGCTGCCAGCATTCTGGTTACCCTCTGCCGAAGGGCTTTTAGACTAGGTTTTTTTACTTTGTTTTAGTATTTTTGTTTAAGTAGGTTATTTGATTTTAGTCATAGTGAAATGTGGTATTTCAGTTTTTTTGATTTTTCTGTGTAAATGAATCTTTCTAAATTCTAATTTCTGTATTTTATAATTAGCTAGATAAATGTATATTTGGCATTTATGTTGCCCTCGTAACTGAAAAATGTACATTTACATTCTATATCTAAGTCCTATAAAACTAAGTTAAGTTCCTAAGTTAACTTAAATAAGTTCTATGAAACAGATAGAGCGTTACAGTAACGCTCTAAGTGTGGCGTTTGCTAATATGTGCATGTCATGTTTTTGAATTTACTCGACTTACCGAGTTTCTGATACTTGAAAGAGAACAATTCCTTTGCTGGCATGTTACACCGTCTTTAGACAGCAAATTGATGTTACACCTGTTACTGATAAATGCTGGTTAGTGGTTGTAGCAATCGGCTAAAAACAAAAACCATTAAAAATCATTCCGGTAAATAACAGAAAATATACCCTTCGAGCAAATATCTACAGAACCACAGTCCCTAAGTGAAAGTAGTAAAAAAATGTCCGAACGCCGTCATACATACCGACTTAGATATTTAGATTAATTCACAATGACCCGTTTTTTCGAGTCTCGACGTTATGTCACCTAATTAGTGCTTGTAACCGAGCACTTTGGCATCGCGCGGCGTTGTAGTCGACTTGCAATCGCTTTACGACTAACTAAAAAGCCCACAACGTAGCTTGGGCAGGGTTTTGGCTCGGAAACTTTTTTGCACGATTGTGACTATATAGATATTTGCTCTAAGAATATACCTGATAAATATGTAAAAGCGCTTCTAGATTTTATTAGACATCGTAGACATTTAACGCTAAATCAGTTTTCGACAAAACAAAACGAAGCATGAAACACGAAGAAAACTTTGATCAATAAAATCCGTGTTTCTTTGTGATGTAAAGCTAAATTTTAAGTTGAATGACTCGTCACGTACACAGGTACACGAAAATACATCCAGGTACATATTAAAACCAAATTTCACAAAAAATGTTCCCTGAAAATAATGAAACGAGTCCAACATAAACCCAATAAGCTCCGTGTTTACACTTCCACGTTGTTTTAGTACATTTAATATCATTTCTGAGATCATAAATTCATTTAGATAATTGCTCCAGATGACTTTTACGTGTGTTTTTTTCTGGACGCGCGGCCATTTTGGACGCATACCTGCGCTGTGTAGTTTCATGATTTATTTTCACGACTTCATTTTGTTTGGAGTGCTACATTGAAAGAAATTGGTCATTAAAGAGCTCTAAACAGTTTTTGTTTGTGAGTATTATTGTGTACTTTGTCTTTTGAGTATTTTTAGTTGGTTAATGTTAACATGTTTAGAAGATCAAGAGAAGTTGCCTATTCATTATGGTAGATAATACATATATTCTCCTCTTCAATATATTTATATAATAATCGGCCAAGTACGAGTCGGACTCGCGCACGGAGGGTTCCGTACTGTATGGGAGCCCCCCTTAAATATATTTTTTTTTAATTTTATTATTTAATATTGAAGTGAATATAAAACTAAATATTCTGTGAAAATTTCAAGCATCTACCTGTTACCATTATTAATATAGAGCGAAAAACGTCTAAACAAATCAGGTTTGTTGTATGGGAGCCCTTAAATATTTATTTTCTTTTCTTTTTAGTATTTGTTGTTATAGCGGCAACAGAAATACATCATCTGTGAAAATTTCAGCTGCCTAGCTATCATGGTTCATGAGATACAGCCCGGTGACAGACAGACAGACGGACAGACGGACAGACGGACATCGAAGTCTTAGTAATAGGGTCCCGTTTTTCCCTTTGGGTACGGAACCCTAAAAAACATATGAAGGATATATTTTGCTATATATAATTTAAAATATCAAATACCTACTTGCTACATTTCACAAGGCAAATCTGTTTAAATATAGGTACTTTCCTATTCATTTAATTACGTAAAAAAATTTTTTTGAACCGTGTACTTTATGAGCAGGATCTTCTTGTGGTGGGTTCTCGGGCTATAACATTTAGCATTAAAAGTGGCTAGCAGCGACTAGCACTATCGAATTCTCATCTACATCTTATCTCAGATCTGGTGGAGCTCGAACAATGTACAGATCGGCAGCGGAACGGTGCCGCGGCACTAGAATAGAATGCTCGCGAGTGACCCCACAGGACTCACGCTAGCTAAATAGCTAGAGTGTAGATCGGAGAGGTGGCAGACGTATAAAAACATAATAGTAAAATTGAAAATTTTAAATTCTCCCCGACCCAAAATAAACTCTATGTCCTTTCAATGTCATTGAAGTAACACGGTACCAAATTTAGAATCGATAGGACATAATTATGGAAGGTAGTCAGATCCCCTCATCAACTATTAAAGAGCTGATGATCTGCAAACGGCGGTCATGGTTACCTTACTTTAAATTTTCCATATCGTTAAAGAGCTGATGATCTTCAAACGGCTGAACAGATTTTCATAAAACATGGCTAATAATAACATTCGGGATAAAATTATCTGACACAAAAAAAAATTAAACGAAAATCGGTTCATCCGTTTGGGAGCTAGGATAACACACACAGATACACCGATGCACAGACACGTTAAACTTATAACACCCCTCTCTTTGTCGGGGGTTAATGATCAAAATCATCATCGCATCATCCGTAGGACGTCTAATAATGAACATTTAAACCACAGATCAGTAAAACAAGAAACCTGAAAATATCTGTGATTAATACGCTTGTTTTGCATTTTTGTCGTATTTACTTACTTAATTTTGTCGCTTCCGCTGTCCCCATGTCTCCATGTCCCCATGTATGCTTATATGTTTAAAACTTTTAAAAAAGCCGGGGCGGGTCGCTAGTACTGAATAACTCTAAGCATAACACCGATACTGAAATCGGATAAAATCGCCTGTCTTAGCTCTCTAGCGTTTGATAAAACATTAGATACTTACGTTTTGTCGAAAGCTATAGAGAACAAGTATTATATTTAAAAAACCTTTTTATTTAAAAAAAATACAAGCTTTTACTGAACAAGTACCTACTCGCCAAGACGAATCAAACGAGCCGAAACTCGACAGGGTTGCGTCGTTTCATAACAGAGTTCTTATGACCACCTTCCAGCTCCATCATCAGACCCTGGTTACCATTGAAAGAAAAACTACTCACCAAGACCATTCAATTGAACCCACACTCGATGAGGTTGTGTCGTTTCATTGCTAAGTTCCTTAGACCACCTTTCAGCTCTATCATCAGATCAGCACCATGTCATCACAATATTGCATTGTCACGCGATTTAAACACGTATGCAAAATTTCAGCTCAATGGGTAACCGGGAAGTGGATCAAATTCAACTTGCAAAATTTGATTACAGAACGACAGAGAACGGAACAGGTGAAAGTAAATAAAAACTTGTAAAAAATCAGCCAAGTGCGAGTCGGACTCGCGCACGAAGGGTTCCGTACCGCATGGGAGCCCAATTCCTCTAGCATTTATTAATAGCGAGCAAAAAACTCCTGAAAATCACGTTTGTTGTATGGGAGCCACCCTCAAATATTTATTTTATTCTGTTTTTAGTATTTGTTGTTATAGCGGCAACAGAAATACATCATCTGTGAAAATTTCAGCTGCCTAGCTATCACGGTTCATGAGATACAGCCCGGTGACAGACAGACAGACAGACGGACAGACGGACATCGAAATCTTAGTAATAGGGTCCCGTTTTTACCCTTTGGGTACGGAACCCTAAAAAGTAAAGCTAGCTAAACATAATGGATACGTTTAGATTTTGTTATACAGGTATTTATAAAACAATGAACTCTTTATGCTGATTTGTAATCGATGTCTGGGTTGATTTCATAGTAAACTTGTTTATGACAATGAGTATAATCTGCTTCTATGAACATGACAAAAATGCAAATCGACTACCTATAGCACTATCAATTTCCAATTATCCTCGCATCTCGTATTTCAAGATAAGTATCCTGAAAATGAATATTATTTACACATGTAGTATCGCTAATTGGCTACCGTTCTTCCACTATTGTTGAGAGTAAGTAAAATTAAATGGAATGTGTATGGTCACCCCACGTCCACCATCCTGCCTTCCCTGCCGTGTTCGTCATTCGCAGTTTAGTGCGCGAGCCGTTCACACTATATACCCCACACTAAACTTATTATATCAAAACGTAAAAATATGAAACATTATAATAGTTAAAATTAACTTAAAAAGTTAAAATGTGCGCGTAAGCGAAGTGATTCAATATCCTCGAGCGGAACGGACAACCAAAGCAACTACGAAGGTATGCATGTACAATTACTTACTTAGACTTACTTGTCTCAATCAACTCCTAACGATACTTAAACTATCCTGATTTGAACATCAGGGCAACAAAATGCAATCGAGCTGATCTTTGGACTGCCTCACCGCATTTTTACTCGCCTGCGGTAGTACCACCTACCCATTTTAAACCTTCTGTACAACAAAATGCACTCGAGCTGATCATTGGACTGCCTCATCGCATTTTTAATCGCCTGCGGTACTGCCTACCTATTTCGAACCTTCTGTACAACAAAATGCACTCGAGCTGATCTTTGGACTGCCTCATCGCATTTTAATCGCCTGCGGTACTACCTACCTATTTTGAACCTTCTGTACAACAAAATGCACTCGAGCTGATCTTTGGACTGCCTCACCGCTATTTTCAATCGCCCGCGGTAGTACCTACCTATTTTAAACCTTCTGTACAACAAAATGCACTCGAGCTGATCTTTGGACTGCCTCACCGCTTTTTTCAATCGGCCGCGGTAGTAACTACCCATGTTGAACCTTTTGTACAACAAAATGCACTCAAGCTGATCTTTGGACTGCCTCACCGCATTTTCAATCGCCCGCGGTAGTAACTACCTATTTTAAACTTAATGCACTCGAGCTGATCTTTGGACTGCTTCACCGCATTTTCAATCGCCCGCGGTAGTACCTACCTATTTTAAACTTAATGCACTCGAGCTGATCTTTGGACTGCCTCGCTGCACTTTTATTCGCCCACGGGAGCACCTATTATTTATTTTTTTTGTACAAAAATGCACTCGAGCTGATCTTTGGACTGTCTCACCGCATTTCAGCAGTCTAACTGTAGTAGACAACATACAAAGTGCCGCAACAATGTAAACAAATGCGTTTCGAGCGGGCCTATGGGCCACCTCACCGCAATTGTTCAAAATATCTCCTGTAAAGGAATGCACTCGAGCTGCTCTCTGGACTGTCTCAACCACAACACATTCCCAGAATAATACGATCGGATCTGCCTTTGGGTCTTTCCACCGTATATAAAATATCATCACGGCTCGACCGTGATAGTCTAAAAAACATTACCTAATTATAGTAGGAATCGCAATAAATTATTTATTGCAGACCTACCGGGGCCTTTGTCATTGTCATTATCGGGGACGACCCCATAAACCAAATTTTTTACGGACCCGAGATCCACAAAGAACGGGCTACCCGATCACAACACATTGCATCTGCCGGCCTCAGCAACAAGGCTAAAAAGAGTTCCAAAAATGGTACTTACTCGCATCTAATGGGACTCTCTTAGATGCTCCCATTATGTCGAACACAGAAATAAAAGCCATACTAAAAGACACCGAGTTTGGATACTTGCAAAATCTTGTCCGATATTCAACATTCAGGTTCTACAACCAGACGAATGGTCAGCACGTCTGTGCTCAAAAAAGGCGTAAGACTTGCATTAAAAGTCGAAAAATTCCCTTACAGTGAAAACCTACCCGACGCACTTAAATCAGCGAAAGTCTTGTCCAAGTCGAGCGCTGAAATAATCACAGGAAACCGCGGCTCTGGTCGGTGACAACACATAGTCGGCAGCATGCCTCTCACCAGAGTCAGCATGCCAGACAATCCAAGCCGCCATCGCAGGCGCAAAAACCCAACAGCGACTACCGCTGAACATAGACGAAGTTAAACACGCAGGACGTCTATCCTTATTTTACAACCAAACTAATCACAAATTATAAAAACATCCTGTCCTGGATATCAGGCTATGAAATTAAATTTTCAAGCATTATAACACAAGCCGCCCCACCAGCGACACCCATGTAGAACTATCACAGTTCAAAGAAGCCGTATCTGATCTCATAGATATCAGAGCAATATCAGAATGCTAACCCTGCTGTACCAATGTACCAATGTGTACCTAGCATACTTCTCGGAAAAATCCAAACGGAAAGACGCGTTTCATTCTAAACTTGAAATCTTCTAAATTGGAAGACTTACCTACTTATAGTAGTTGTAAAACTCAACTCAAATAATTCGGTTACGGCAATCCTTGACCTCAAAGACGCCTATTTTATTCTGAAAATCCATAAACGATATAGAAAATACCTATGATTTACTTTCAATAACACACTGTGTGATTAACGCGCTTCCTTTTGGTTTGAACACAGCTCCCTTTGTTTTTACAAAAATAATGAAGCCAGTCATAAAACTACTACGAGTAGGTAGCGAGCGAGCTACTTATCCAGCATATACTTAGGTATATGACTTATGTCTGATATCTCAGACATATAAACACAGAAATTACCACAAAATTACTTCTAAGCTTATGGTTTTTAACTAATTACAGTAAAAGCGCCCTGATGCGATCTATCACGTGTAGAGAATATCTGGGCCATATAATCAACACACATACGTTTAACGAGATAGGAAATCACCAGAAATACGAAAATTCACAAAACTAAAATCATGCAAAACTAGACAATTTGCACAGCTTGTCGGTCTACTGGTATCAGCTTGCCCTGCCACCGAGTACCTACGGGTGGCTCTATACAAAACAATTATAACGTTGTAAATTCCCAAATTTACACGGCCATGATAACTATGATAAAGGATGCAAATCCCTGATTCATTGCACTCAGACCTTAACCCTTTCACTGCTGAAAACACACACGTCTGTGTTTTCGATTCTCACGCCCCGCGGCTACTACACACACCAGGCGTGTGCGGTAGCGTCTTCCCGCGCCTTGCGTGTGCGTTTTAGAATTAGCAGGCACCTTAAAAAAAGTACCTCAGCAGTGAAAGGGAAGCGGTGGCTGTAAACTATCCCTCATTCAGTAAAAAGAATAAGGGATGACAATTTCACATTATAAAGCTATTTCCTGACGCCTCAAAATTGGGGTGGGTAGGGGGTACAGCCAGCCAGCGGGCATGGTCAAACGAGGAACGAAAACTTCACATTAACCAGCCCGAACCCAAAGCTGCGTTTAAAACGCTAAAAATATTTGCCAAAAATCTACCGAGTTGCCAAATACATGATAATGAGAATAGATAATTCAACCGCCATTAAATCCAATTCCTCTACTTAACCAAAACAACGAAATAATTCTGGCAATGGTGCGAAAAACGAAATCTTATCGCAGCGCATCGTACGTGCAATCAGCTGAAAACACTCAGGAAGACACGGCGTCACCACGCCTCCTTCCCGACATTGAACGGAAACTGAGGGGCAATGCGTTCGAAAATACTATAACTCAATTTGGGCCACACCAAATTTACTTATTCGCTAGAAGGCAATAAGACGCAGTTGCGTTCACAATTGAAGCGTTTTAAACAGTACTGTTTTAGACTATCGAGATATTTAGACTGATCAACATGGTTCTTCTGCGCATTTACTCCGTTCTCAGTAATTCTAAAACCCCTCCGAAAACGATAGCAGACCAAGCTAAATGCACTGTAGTCGTCCCGATGTGGCCTACCCTGCGCTTGGTACCCACTGTTCAGATAACTTCTTATCTCTGATCTGATACTGTTCAAACCTGACGAAAAAGTCGACAACTCGCATTCCAACAAAGGCAAGATTCACGACAATCTTACCGATTAAGCAGTTCGACGTATGCTTAAGACTATGGCGCGACTTCTGTTCATGAAAGAGTCGCAATGTACTCGAAACTCCAGCACTGTAATGTACAGTAATGTATTTCTTGTCTTGACCCAAGTTTTTTCAATCCGGTGTGCAATAGTCACAGAGGAGCGCTATCCTTCCTAATAGGCCCCCCTATATTGAAAGACGACAGAATAAAAAGACCCTTTAAAGGAATCTTCAGGACACGACCTCCTTTACCCAAATATAACATAACCTGGGACATTTCTAATGTACTGGATCTGTTAGGGACATAGTACACTGGCGAATTAATGCCCTTAGATAGGGTCACAAAGAAATGCTGCACACTGCTAAATCTAGCAACAGCTCATAAAGTCCAGACGCTACAAAAAATCCAAATTGATATTTAATTGTCGATTCCAATATTTCCCAAATTAACATTAAGATACCAGAACTAGCTAAAACGTCAAAACTAGGAGTTAACCAGCCTACCAGCCTCCGCATACAAAATCCTCAAGTATGCCCAGCTCCAACTCTAATACTATACATACATAAATCGAACAGCTACTCTTCGCAAAATTCAACAACCCTTTCATTGATTTCAAGAAACCTCGCAACACAATATAGTAACCACTCAAACTATTAGCCGTTGGATCAAATTGACACTTAAAAGACTTAAGGTATCGATATCAAAACATTCACGGCTCACGCCTCGACGGCTAAAGGCTAAAGCCCACCAACTGAGTGTCAACATTGATGTCATAAGAAAGACGGCAGGGTGGAGTGGCCCCTCAGCCACGTTTGTACTATAGTACAATCATTTCGAATTACGAACAAACTACACCAGCCAGAGCAGTATTTGGTCGTGATTAACCAAATACACCTAAACTAAACCTAAGCATTAGAATTAAAAAAAAAAAAAAATGATAAGATACCTATACCTAGTATAGGTAAATCAAAACATTATGCGACTTCCTACTAATTATAGATTCTTATAACTAAGAATGAAACCCGAGCGGCAGCTACAGCCGTACAATAAACAGAGGGCAGAATGTACCATGAAACAGTCTGTCTCTTCATACCTACTAACGATGACTACGGTGATATTACCGAAAATAACTCTCAACCTCTACATGTGTAAATAATATTCATTTTCAGGATACTTATCTTGAAATACGAGATGCGAGGATAATTGATGATTAAACGAACGTAGTGACGTTCTATCAAAATTATCCGAAGCATCTCGTATGAAAAGATAAGTATCAATCACCCGCCCTTCCCTCATAGGCCTAGCCATGTTGCCCAAACAAATCTTCGGCAATATCACAAAATGAATACTATACTCCGAACTAAATGACGAACACGGCAGGGAAGGCAGGATGGTGGACGTGGGGTGACCATACACATTCCATTTAATTTTACTTACTCTCAACAATAGTGGAAGAACGGTAGCCAATTAGCGATACTACATGTGTAACCCTTTACAACCGGCTCAATATAGGCATAAAATCATCAAAAAAAAATTGACGGGAAAACCATGGTGATTTTGTGAACGCAACCGGTTTCATACGATCGTGCGGTTATCTGCTCATCCCGCACGAACGTATGAGACCGGTTGTGTTTACAAAATCAATATGGTTTTTGCGCCAATTTTTTTATCGATCCTCACGATTGTATTGAGCCGGTTGTAAAGGGGTAAATAATATTCATTTTCAGGATACTTATCTTTTCATACGAGATGCTTCGGATAATTTTGATAGAACGTCACTACGTTCGTTTAATCATCAAGTAAACTTAGAATTGGAAGTAGTTAGGTACACAACAATATATTATGATTACAACACATACAGATTCTCCTATACTTTATCACATCCTTACATATTATAAAATAAAGTCGCTATTTTCGTTTGTTTGTTTGTTTGTCTGTACGCTTAAATCTTTAAAACTACGCAACGGATTTTGATGCGGTTTTTTTTAATGGATAGAGTAATTCAAGAGGAAGGTTTATATGTATAAAAATTCCTGAAATTCCCACGGGAACGGGCACAACGCGGGTAAAACCGCGGGGCGCTGCTAGTTAGGTATAAAAATAAACACAAACAGAGCCCAAACAGAGTAATGAGATGTCGGCATTTTCCACGAAAGCAATCGATCAAGTCCGCGGGGACTCCTGACGGGTTCCCAACTTGTTTACGGAATCTTTCTGAAATGAAATGATATTCCCGTGAAACTGTTGGACAGAGAAATAGGTATGTATAGTTCGAATCACACTTCTTGACGGCTGTGAAGTTAGCTACAAGCTCTCCTCGGTGAGCAGCGATGAGCTTCAGTCAGGATCGCGTTTTGCGCGCTCACTTCACAGCCGCCTAGGAGTTTGATTCGTCCTATAACAAACGTAGTCCAAGTAGCCCAACGAGCTATGGAGAGGGCTATGCTCCGAGTCTCTCTACGGGATCGAATCTGAAATGAGGAGATCCGTAGAAGAACCAAAGTTACCGACATAGCCCAACGGATTGGCAAGTTGAAATGGCAAAGTGCAGGGCACGTAACGCGGAGGACAGATGACCGATGGAGTCGAAAAGTTCTCGAGTGGAGACCACGTAAGACGTCCACCCACAAGGTGGACGGATGACTTCATTAAGACCGCAGGATCGCGCTGGATGCAAGCCGCTTCCAACCGGTCTTATTGGAGATCCATAGGGGAGGCCTATGTCCAGCAGTGGACGTCCTTTGGCTGATGGATGGATGGATGGATGATGATAACAAACGTTGTGCTTTCGAATGTCACACGAATAAGTATACGACGATGTTATTTGGTTTATAAATAAGTAGGTGGTAGATATGTGGGACAAGGAATGTAAAAAATATATACCTAGTAGGTTGGTAACTCTACTTCCAAAAAATTTTGTTATAGGTAATCCAGAAGGCACTCAATTTTTAAGTTTATTTGTCACTATCATATAAAACAAAGTCGATTCCCACTGTCTGTCAATCAATCAATCGTTTATTGCATCATATGTAGCATAATTTACATGCAAGTCTTAAAAAACATGTTTAGATCTATAAGTTATATATATAACCCTATTAAGGTAAGTATAACAATATTGTGTGGAGCGATTTATTTGGTGTCCCCATGTATGCTTATAACTTTAAAACTACGCAACAGATTTTGATGCGGTTTTTTTAATAGATATAGTGGTTCAATTCAAGCTTTATCCGTGACTACTCACATGATCCTTACATTTCCTAGATAAAAAGAGGCCTATGACACTATTTAATTTTTGAACTACGATACGAGTAGGTATATCCATGCGAAAAGTCAAGTCAATCCGTTACTCTATTGCTGCGTGAAAGAATAACAAACATACCAACAGTTACACTTTCCCATTTTTTTTAATATTGGTACAGATAAAAAATTGTTAAGAGTCGAAAGTTAAAAAATAATAAAACCTTAGAATGATTGGTCTCGCTCTGCTTGGCCGATTAATCTAAGAATATAACGAATGGAAACTTACAACTGATATACAAAGCAACTTTACTGGCATGGAATAAAATCTTGTAGAGCATTAATAAGCGTTTCAGGAAAACAAAAAATACACTGAAGCATGAATGAAATAAAGTCTAATTTTGAACATCTCGTCATTGACAAACTCAGAAAATTACTTTTCTAATGTAAACACAAATATTTTAGAAGCGTTATTCGAAATTCTAAAAGCGTAGACATTTTACACACTCCAATGATTACTGCTTGTATTATTATTGTCGCATTCGAAATAAATTAATGGACGTATTCCGTGAGCTCATAAATAAACATGAACTCAATTCAGCTTTGGTTCGATACAATCCTAATTCGTTTCAATTATTCTATCCTGCCGGGCTTCTTCTCATTACGAGAAGAGTTAGTAAAGATCTCAGTCTAAAATTGCACTCCTAAATTTGGTAGCTTAATTTCGAAAAATATATGAGTCTAGCGTTTGCCCGCGGCTTCGCTCGTGTTTTTTTATTTTATCCCACAGGAACCTTTAATTTTTTCGGGATAAAAAGTAGCCTATGTCCATGCCAAAAATCAATCCTATCTGTTACTCTGTTGCTGCATGAAAGCGTAACAAACAAACTCACATTCACATTTACAATATTAGTAGAGATAACTATGTATGAACGTGTAATCAAACATATTGTACAGGGCTTGTAGCAGTTGTGTTGTTGTGTGTAAAAGTTGCAATATCATTCCTGTGACGACTATAATAATTTTTTGCAAAAATAGCATAACCGTATTCACCCGTGTACAGAATTCGCGAATATTTCGCACGGATCGATGTAGCATTTTTCACATTATTGTTGATTTATCAACAATGGCTCAGCCGATTTCAATAAAGTTTAAATGGGACCAATTTCAAAGTATATTCTTTCCAATAATTTTTTTTATTGAAATCGGACTACTATGAAAAAAGTTATGCGTGGTTACACATTAAAAAAAATATACGCGTCGAATTGAGTACCTCCTCCGGTGGTTTGTCGGTCAAAAAGCAATTTATTGTCTTAGTAAAGGGGCGTGTAGTTTTAGACTGAAAGGACTCTACCATAGTCTCCATAGCGAAATACTCGTACCGTGCAAACCGTATTATTATTTATTTTACTATTTTATTTTATTGTTTTTATTTATTTTATTAATAATTTTCCCATTATAAAATCATAAATAGCTTCATAATACTTGCCCAAAACAGTACACACTTGATTGTAGAGTAAAAAATAAGTTTACTGTATAGTAATAGGCAAAACCACAGAACGCAGCCAGTACGCAGTGTTGCCTCAGAATTATTATATATACGCATTTATAGGTACAACTTCATGCCCACTGTTATAAAATTCTCTAAGTACTCTACTGATTTATGGGACTTAAACAAAAAACCTTTTAGTTTCGCTGTCTGTTTATCCGACTGTCACGATCACTCTTGTATAAATAATATTTCAATTTATTACACAAATTTATGAGCGTATTTTGAAAACGTAAATTTACTTAATACAATATGAGATCTTCTGTGTTTCTGTATTTGAAATTTTAGATAAGTAATGATTCGTCTTGTGTAATTTTTAACATATAATTTGCTTAGTGTCAAAATATGAATAATGAAAAAAAATACGTTGATTTTTTTTAAGAAAGTTATCTGATAATTTTAAAAACAAAGAAACTTTTTACATAGCGATACAAGTCATAGCGATGGTAATGAGGTTTCCGTGATCCTGAATATAAATTAGCATTGTCATACATATGAAAAATGTTTAATACATGTTTCTTGTTTCAATTAAAAATATAGGTATATCACGCTTTAGTAGAGTAACAAATAGGTAGTAACTACTTCTATACCAATATTATAAAGAGGAAAGATTTGATTATTTGTTTGCATCGAATAGGTTCCCAAACTAATGAACCGATTTGAAAAATTATTTCACTGTTGAAAATTTACACTATCCCCGGTGAACTTAGGCTATATTACACTTTCAAAAAAAAAAAGAATCCTTACTATTTGTTAAGTTAATTTTAAGAATATTTTGATAAGTGTTTGTTTCTATGCTATTTAAATTTTCTTTCTGTTATGGCCACGTTTTTTTGTCAACTGCTATTTTCTATCCGTGCTTGGTTGCCTGGAAAAAATCGCTTAAAGCGATAAGGCCGCCAATTAGATACCTATTGTTTAGTTTTTGTCCTTATAATCTGTTTTTTTATGTAATGTGGTTGTCTAATAAAGTGTTGTTGTTTGTTTGTTTGTATTTGTCTTCTTTAGCCAATCATACCTGGACGAAGCCGGGACGGTCAGCTAGTAAAGTATAAATATAAGGTGATGTTTTGCCAAATGCAGCGGCTTTTAGAATTAAAAAAATCTCCTCACGTTTTGTCAAAAGTAAGTTAACTTTTTTATGGCACAGCTGATTTGTTTTCGTCATTTTGCAGTAGGTTCCACAGTAAAAGTTGTTCATAAAAATAACATATAATACACCTCTCAAACTCCCTGAACTTCGCAAAGCAACACTACATACCTATGGGTATATATAAAAATAAATCGTGTCATTAGTCTCGCTAAAACTCGAGAACGGCTGGATCGATTTTGGCTAATTTTGATCTTGAAATATTTTTGAAAGATAAGGAAAGGCTTAAACGGTGAGAAAGTTGCGAGGAAAATAATAAAAACATTAATTTCTTTTTCCATACAAAATGTGCCTGCATGTAAAAGTTGTCATTAAGAGTTGACAGTTGGCGAGATGAAGTTCACCGGGTCAGCTAGTGTATTTATAAGGCAAGTGCCTTTATTAACCACCACTAAATACAAGACTTACATTATCTAAACCTACATAAACTACTACTACATAACAAGCAATTGGATCACCAACAGACCCTTGAAAGTCTAAAGATAATCAAAAAAAACCGGCCAAGTGCGAGTCGGACTCGCGCACCGAGGGTTCCGTACAAACCTGCAAGGTTTACAAAGTTCGTTCATTACGACAAAAAAAGTAATAAGTTTATATTTATTAAAAAATATATATTTTGTAATGTAACTAAAAATTTAAGGTTTTCGGAATTTTTCCTTTATGTGTGCTATAAAACGTTGCTTCATGCCAAATTTCAAGATTCTAGGTCGACTGGAAGTACCCTTTAGGTTTTGATTCCCTTGCGAGTACTTGCAAGTGTCGAAAATTTGCGGCATAAACGGCTGTATCTTTTGATTGCGTTGGCTTAGAAGTTTGATTTTTTCACAGCTTCAAGGGACAGTAGACCTGAGTAATTGATATAAATTTCAGCTTCATACCTCCACGCGTTCCTGAGAAAAAGGGTCTTGACAGACGGACAGACGGACAACAAAGTGATCCTATAAGGGTTCCGTTTTTTCCTTTTGAGGTACGGAACCCTAAAAAAGTATTTATAAGTAGATAAGTAAGTACGTAAACTTTGCCTGTAGGTCAATGAACAAAAGTGTACGTTTTTTCAGTTTACAGAATATCCCTGCGACTGTAGTTTATATGTCGACGACTTGGCAATCACACTTCATTGAAAAAATAATCTAATTTTACAAAACGCTGACAAGTTTTGATGAATGAGTTTATCTCTTTGAGTATATTTTTATTTTCTTGTTGCGTACTCTACAAGTTTATTAACAGACTCTTAATTATATTTTATTTACGATTCAAGAATTAAGCATTAGGTCCATTATAACCAATTAAATATTATGATTCTATGAAAGTTATTAGAAAGACAGATACCTACATTTATAGCAAAATAATAATCGGCCAAGTACGAGTCGGACTCGAGCACGGAGGGTTCCGTACTGTATGGGAGCCCCCCTTAAATATTTATTTTATTTTAATTTTATTATTTATTATCGAAGTGAATATAAAACTAAATATTCTGTTAAAATTTCAAGCATCTACCTGTTACCATTATTAGTATAGAGCGAGGAGCGAGCAAAATCAGGTTTGTTGTATGAGAGCCCCCCTTAAATATTTATTTTATTTTACTTTTAGTATTTTTTGTTGTAGTGGCAACAGAAATACATCATCTATGAAAATTTCAGCTGCCTAGCTATCATGGTTCATGAGATACAGCCCGGTGACAGACGGACAGACGGACATCGAAGTCTTAGTAATAGGGTCCCGTTTATCCCTTAGGGTACGGAACCCTAAAAACAGTAAAGTTGTTCTAAAATCAACCTAGAAACACCTCAAATCCTGAATCCAAAGTTTTTATTTCTCAGTGATACGAGTACTTTTACCTATGTTACGTTTCAATAGATATATTATGTTAATTATTTATGGGTAAGTATTGGATGGGCTAGTATTACTTCTTAGTTGCTATTATTCTGATTATCTAAAAAAATGTTTTACATCACGTTCAATGACAAAAAAATAAATACAGTCAAACCTGGCTAACTGAGAACTGGATAAGTGAGAAACCTCTATAAGTGAGAGAAATTGCCAGGTCCCGTCATTTTACCCCTTAAATACCTCTATAAGTGAGAGACCAAAACCTCTATAAGAGAGAGTCGTTTTTCCCTCATGGACCTCTATAACTGAGAGTACTACTTGTCTGAACCTCTATAAGTGAGAGTTGAGGGTAATGAAACATCTGCAATTTATGACCCATTCTTAAATTTCTTGGAACTAACTACCGTTGATTTCAGATCGTGTTCTATTCAAACATTTTTTTGCTATTTCGTGGAAATAAGTAACATTGTTTTTGTATCGACTTTTATTGGAATGGGCACACGTGTGCGTCTATACTATCCCGTTTGTTGAAATAGTGTTCTATTAAAAATTATTTTGTGTTTTTCATTTATCTACCTAACATTATTTTTGTATCACATTCTTTTGAAATAGCCACACGTCCCTTTACACTATCTTATTGGTCAATCTAACAACAGTTGACAAGTTTCAATTGAAGAGAAAGGTTCGGTGTTAATAAATCAATCTTTAGGAATAAACAAATAAATCGCCAAACTTGAATGTGTTCAAAAGGGGAAAATCTGAAAATAAAGTGCGCAATGAATTTGATTTAGTAGAATCCAACTTTTATAAAATAATAAAATCCAAAGACCCCATACGGTCTCAGTACTCTAAAGGACATGGAATTATCAAAAATATTTTTGATTTTCCCAATTTTAAAAAGGGTCTTTTATAATGAATTAGTCAATCATCTATGTTCAATTCTAATCAACACATCCCGAACAATTAGTACCTATATACTATTTATAAATATATTTATCATTCTTCACGTATGTATAAGTAGATACATACAAACCAATGGACCAATGGACCAACGTACAAATTATACGTATTTTTTAACCTCTATAAGAGAGAGTAGTCTCTTCTGAAACTGGATAAGTGAGAAACCTGGATAAGTGAAAAACCTCTATAAGCGAGAATTAGATGGCGGTCCCTCCAACTCTCTCTTATCCAGGTTTGACTGTATATTGATTTATTAGAAAGAGAGACGTATTGTGTAGGTAAATATTCTCGTACGCTCGAGAATACTCGCCCATAATCTAGGCGCCTACTGTTACTGCCATTTATTACTATTTTTCCCAGTAAATTGCCAATTAATTTTTTTATCGTCTATTGCGTTCTATTTTCAGTATATTTTTGCCTTGTTTACTAGGAAATAAAGTTCATATTTAAACCGAGACACCTTTATATTACTTCATAACTTTCCAAAGACACTGTTTAGTAAACAACATGGGTTATATGAGGTATGGCGAGGCTAGGCCGTGGGCATAGATATACACACCGAGAGATTACGCTATCGGTATATAAATTAAAGTAATCGAAATCCTCGAGCCCAATTTATTTATAAAGGAAGGTAAAACAATAATTATAAATTAAAAATTTAAAAAACCCCCGACACAAAAATATTTGACAACAAACTTTCAATTGACAACCATTTTGGGCACATTTGTAGAATTTTGGTTCTTCCATCCCCACTTCAACCCACCATAACTCTTAAACGGCTCAATCGATTTTTATAAAACATAGCTAAGAACACTCTCGATTAAGTCTCCTTTCATCCAAAAAAAACTAAACTGAAATCGGTTCAGTGGTTCGGGCGCTATGATGCCACAGACAGACAGACAGACAGACCGACAGACACACAGACAAACAGACACGTCAAACTTATAACGCCCCTCTTTTTCGTCGGGGGTTAAAAAAAAACAAAGAAGTGAAATGAAAATCATAACATCCCCTTTGTCCATGACAAACAGTCAGACGTATACAATTATACACATGTCTTCATACATTTTACAAAAAAACTTTTTGAGTTTAACATTTCTACAACTTTGATCAAAATGAAATAAAATTCAAATGTGAACATCAGTTGAACTTGGTACAGTGTGTTCTTGTTCCCATAACGTGCAAACATCATAGATGCCGCATCTGCAGTTTAATATCCTGTGAGGCAGCGGGCCTTCGAATGTTTATAATAAACTAACGTTTATCCCGATAGTGAACTGTGTTACCCTTGAAATAAGGTCGATAAGTGTTTGACCAAGACGGCACGGCCTGTAAAGATTTTCGCATTTGCCGAAAAAACGGGAAAAGAAGGTCAAGGTAAATTGTAGACGGAGCTGAATTTTCTTTGAAGACGACTCTGAATGTGGGGCCTTGTCTGGAAATCTGACTGTTTAAGATTTTTATCTGTACAAAGATTGTTTTAAGAAGATAGACCGAAACACCCAATTAAAAAAAAATAAGACCAAAAAATAACCAAACATGATACAGATTGTGAATATGAAAATCAAGTGTCCTATTGACTTCAGAAAATCATTTAACTTGATATTTTCAAAAGAACCGAGTAATCAGATTTTTGTTAGGTCTATAGAGGGACATACGGCCTTTGTATGCTGATCTATTCATCAGTGAATGTTCTACGCTGCGCTAACTGTTACGTGGTCACAACTTTTGCGGCATTGTTTTTTTTTATATACATACTAAAGCGTTTATCTCTGAATCTATCATTTTAATTTTTTAATTTTTGGGGACATCATACACACGGCCTCTAACTAAGCAAAGCTTGTGATGTGGATGCCAGAGACCGATATACTACTTATACATATTATTAAATACATACTTATATAGATTGTAACTAAAGAACACCCAGACACAGAGTAAACACCTATGTTTATCACATAAATACTTGCCCTGGGTGGGAATCGAACTCATCATCATTAATCAGTCTTGCGTGCTACGTAGGTACCCCGGCCACTGCCATTTCAACTTACTAATCTATTGTAAATGTCGATAACTTTGGTTCTTCTGCGGATCTCCTCTTTTCCCGTCAATACCACCAGATCCTAAAATAGTGGTTTCAAGATCAAAGTAACATCCGTCCGCAGTAACGGCCGCCTCGCTCGTTTAGATTAGATAGGACTAGTTGTAAGGATTTATTAGTTTATTATGGGAAATAGCGTAATTATACTCTTAATGGTTTGTTTGTCGGGAAAATTCTCAAACTCTCCATCCATCTATCAGCCATAGAATGTCCACAACTGAATATAGGCCTCCCTATCTCCAATAAGACCTTGCTTGCATCCAGCGTGATCCGACTGTCTTGATGAGTTCGTCTATACACCTTGTGGGACGTCCTACGCTGCGCTTTCCGGTACATGATCTCTGCCCGAGAACTTTCTGACCCCATCGGATCGGATATCAGTCCTCTGTGTCACATGCCCTGTTCAGGCGCTAGCCATTCACTGCGTTGAATAGCTAAAGCCTGACGAGATTTCGGCTAGTACAGCCGCCTCACAACCAATGGTTAGGTTCGTGCGACGCCTGACTAACCCACCAACGCAACCGTGGAACTCCACTACCGTCGCCGTAACGCCTGGCTATACTGTGATGGCAAGCGGAGCTAGGACATGGATTATTCCAACGGCTGTTTGGTCGTTGCGGGAACCTACTCTGTACTCATATGTCCTACCTCCCTAACATTCCCTACGTGTCCCTACTTCCCTAACCTACCATATGAAGTCAATATATACTTGTATATAGATAGGTACGGGATACCTGGACCGTGAGACCTATCGGTACCAGGCGGAGTGGGAAGGAGTGAAGGATAGGCACGATTCTCCACTGCCGTGACTTAGACTCAAGCCACGATCACAGAAGGTGACGGTACTAGGTAGCTCTTGCCACAGTGGAAGGAACAGGTAGGTAACCCGCCCGCCCAGCGGAAACATATGCTGGGTACGGCGTTGTCCCCTGTGCTGCAGGCCTCTGAATGGGCTCCGTCTGGATCCTCGAAGGTCCGACGGCCGGTCGCCTAGTTGACCTGACTGCTGGCGGTGGTGGACCCTTGACTCCGAGTGCAGCCGCCCGTAGGAACTCGCCACTGCACTCCTCTTGACTCCAAGTGCAGCCGCCCGTAGGACTCGCCACTGCACTCCCCTTGGTGTGAATCAAACAACCGTTAGATTGCGATTAATTTATTTACATTTTGTAACATTATTTATACAATTTCTCTTACATCTAATTGATCTTGAAGTCCGCCTAATTTGATGACCGTGCATCTTTGTACGCCGGCGCCGCGCCTAGATGAATACATAACGATGACGACGATGATGACGATAAATCTGGGTCGCGACTCTGCAGATTTCGCCGGCTGACGCTATGCCCTTGTATGTATGAACGCTATGTTTCAGTATGGACACGCTGTTGCTAAGCATGTCCAGTATGGACATGCCCTGCCCAATGCCGCTCTAACTTACAAACCCGTTGGGCTATGTCGGTAACTTTGGCTCTTCTAGGGATCTCGTCATTCCTGACTCGATCCTAACTCACCGAACTATTTATTTATACTGGTCTATTTCCTCTTCATTAAATTATTAGAAGAAGTATAAAAGTAGCGCCCGAGACTGGGAAATTAAAGAGTGGTGGGCTATGTCAGTACTAGGATAACATGAGGAAAGAGAATACCCGCGTTACCAAGAAAACCCTAAACATGATGGTAGGCGGTAGTAGTGGGAGGGGAAGACCAAAGAGGGTGTGGATGTGTTGTGTGAAAGATGGTATGCGAGAGAAGGGAGTGGGTGCTGAAATAACGTATGACAGAGCTGTGCTGTTCCCAGCTGGTAGGATAATATCAGGATGATTCTTTAAAGTTACTACTTATTTCGTAGATGATTAATGACAAATTTTGCAGAGTCAAAGTTATAGAGATTCTATTAAACTGTAACCTGAGAACAAATACAAATAGATTTATTTGTCTTAAAATATGTGCAGATGCCAGATTGACAATAGTCCCGCACTAGGGCGAGCCTGTGTCGCGGGAAACTGAGGCCGACTACTACCTCTAAACTATGGTAACTATGGTAGAGAACTTGTACTATTAATAAAATTTATACGTGATAACAAATTTCATAAACAACGAAAGGAAACACTGCGAAAGATGTGTGTGTGTGTGAGTATGTGTGTGTTTGTGTGTGCGTGTGTACAGCATGAACAGAGCATGCACTTCTTCTTATTAGGTATGATAAGGGCTATATCTATGGCTAGATCGTAATCCACGCTGTCAAAATGCGAACTGGCGGTTTATTATATCTTCAAAAACTTGAATAATTCTCAGCCATAATTTTCCTTGTGTTTTCTTTCAGCGTTTGAGGTTTTTGATAATAAATAACAAACTTTTGAATGTACGGAGATTGTACTTTAGCTAGATTCTATTTGATTTAGCGCTAAAAAAATATGACGGGAGTTCATCAAGTGTCTGTCCTAAAAAATCTAGTCTAATCAGAATTACTAACCACTTAGGTACACTACCACAACTATTACATATTCTGTTTGGTCGACGTGTCCAAGTTTTCCTTTGTGTGCCTAATAGTGCCTATGGAATATGGATATATCTACGGAATAATTATAACATGGAATAAACGGCTATGACTATTACTAATACTGTGACCTCTAGCAAATCGTATTGTACGTATTATTGCGTTCCATTTTCTATCTAAATAATACCTCTGTCTGGCTACACTGACTCACCGCATTAAAAAATAATACCCAGAAGACTGCGCTTTGATCAGCACCTATTGACTTCCCACGTTGATTGTACAGAGAATCATTCATCAAATATGTAGGGAAACACGCGTAGCGGTCAAATTCTAAAATAAAATTATAGTAGTACGCAAGATTTTTGAATGGAGTTTCAGTCAGGTGGTTTGGATGAAGACTGTTGTTGTTGACTGTCCCGGCTTTTTATAGTCTACTGGTGAATATAGGCTTATCCACAGATCAGGGAACTGATCTGTGGGCTTATCCATGAAGGGTGGTGGAGCCGTTCACTATGCTGGCCCAATGCGAGTTGGTGGTTTCACATACCCCGATTTAAGCATTCGACATTCTAGGCTGGACTAACTAGGCTGGCTGTTACAAAACTAGTAATTTTAAATAATATAACTGTATTAAAGCTAGGCACCTCCATGTTAAGTTTACCTATCCATACACAAAATGTAGGAATATTTTGTGCATATTGATGGTATTTAGATACCACAGAGGTAAATACAATACAAAGTTCTATGACATCTGATATGCCAAAAGCACAGAAAGATAAAAAATATCCCGTGGAGAATAAAAGAAAACTCCTTTGTGGCCCAATAAATTACGAGCTACGATTCCGTTTTTTTTCTGTTTCAAAGAGGTTTCAAAGCGGATGTGACCGAAATAATAAGTAAAGCTGGGTGGCGGTCCTGATGTCAATGTTTTTAAGCCGCCTGGACGCCGTGTTTTCTTGATTGAAATGGTTCTTAGCTCTGCTAAATTCATGATTTGTCTGACCTTCACTTGCCACTTTGCCATCGCACTTTGCATTTACGTATGACGTCAAAAGTCTTAAATCTACAAAGGTTCATCAATAGTAGATACAAAACCTACCACTTATCATAAATGTCCTTCAACATAATACAAAGTTTCTCTGACATCAGTTCCATAGAAATGTTTATACACCTGACTGTCCAGTTGCAAGAAACATTTAACAGAAACAATATACTCGTATACTTAGTTCAACCAATCATTCCACATGCTATTTGTAATCTTTGTTATCTTTAGATAGCGAAAATGTGGTTTTGACGTTAATTTACCCAACAGAGCAAAACGTATGCCATCGAATGGAAATCTAGATTTATAACGGTCCACAAAACTTGACTCAAATAGATAAGCCTGATAACCAGTGAACTGCTAAGATGAGCGAGGATTTTTACTTGATTGACACTTATCACTAGGTTTATGCTTACGCTTCTAAACGCTTACGGTCTGGTAATCGTGATAGTGTAATGTAAAGTAAACAGATAAACTGGAAATACTTTACGAAGACATTTCTTGTATCCTTGTGTGCAAGTGAACACATCACATTTCTTTCAACATTTCTGAACATTTCTGATTCGTACCGCCAGGGAATGGAACAGTCTTCCTGCTTTCCTATTTCCTAAGAGATACCTACAATCTAAAGCTTTCCAAGGTCTGAGTGAATAGGTATCTTCTAGGTCTGCGTGCTTCATCTTCGACCACAACATCGCATACCATCAGGCGAGTTGGTGGTCAAGCGCGGACTTATTCGCGATACAAAAAAACATAGCTTAGAGAACTGGTGACGGATTGGGTCACAACTTTTCGAATGGAGACCACGTAGAACGTCCACCTACAATGTGGACACTAGTGGACAGACAACAACATTAAGATCACAGGATCGTGTTGGATCCAAGCAGATATTATTGGGGATAGGAGAAACCACTGGACATAATTATCCAGTAGTGACTGATCTATAGCTGAGAATGGCACATCTTAAGCAGTTGATGTCCCACAGCCAACACGACGCTACGGTTTTGTGACATAAACTAAGAGTTTCTTCAGTTTTCATACTGAAGGACGTTCTATTGTTTTTCAATAGAATAATAAACAAAACACTTAATGAAGCACTTATACATTTTCGATATTATGATACTTATTTCTGGATTGATTATAACACTGCATATAAGAGTAGTAGTAATAGGGGGAGAAAAAAACCATTCTTCTCTACCAGTAGGGACAGATGAGTAGAGATATGTGGAACTGGCGAACTCTCTCTCTCTCTTCCTCTCACTTCGGCCGTAGGTATATCTCATTATGTATCTGTTTCTCTTATAGACCAGGGTAGATAATTTTTGAAACAGAAAAAAATTATAAGTAGGTTGAAACCCATTGGAAAAGTAAGAGAATATAACAAAGATGGTAGGAAAAATTAATTACGGGTGATCGGAGGTGGGGAAAGTTAAAAGGGGGCTAGTTAAAGGTTAAAAACGGTTTATTTCAATTTCCGGCAAAACAACAAGTCTGTAATTTAATTTTCCTATAGTTTTTGCTATATTCTCTAACATATCCAATGGGTTTTGTCCTACTACAATTTTATTTCACTTTTTACAATTTTCCAAGGCTTCTGCACTGGTCTATTATCATACTCAGCTCGTTGTAACATCCTAAACTGTATTGTATCGGTCAATGTCATGGCGCACCAACTATCATAGCTTTGTGTGGATCCCAGGCCTAAGCCATTGAAATGTTTGTACAGCTGACTGTCCAGGCCGCTGGAATCATTCATTAGAAATGTAGGTAAGCATCGTAACGTCGTCGTAATTCACTCATGGTTGAACCGCGGCCAAATCGCGCCGATTTGCGATCAGACTCGTCAATGAGGAACAATTGCTGTTCATACAGACTACAGATTGAGACGGTGTTATTCAAAACAAGTTCATTTTATGGTGATATTAGTTTATTTTGACCTTTGTCAGAGTTGTATTAAAAAGCATATACCCCTTCACCCTGTATCTCCGCAGAAGATTCCTTGTGTTGGAAATGTCAAGAAACACGTAAAACAGAGAAAAGTAACACCCAAACTTAATTAAAAATTGGTCTCCGCTTGACGAGCGAGACCAATTATTACGTAATCTAAGCTTAAAACTTTATATTCACTTATGACGAATTTGTCTTAGAAGGAATCGAACAAATGACTCTCAGTTCGAAGCCATAAATTATCAACTAGGCCAGGAAGGTCGTCAGAAATTGAGAATTATGTCACTACGTAATATAAAACAAAGTCGCTTCCCGCTGTCTGTCCCCATGTATGCTTATATCTTTAAAACTACGCAACGGATTTTGATGCGGGTTTTTTATGGATAGAGTGATTCAAGCGAAAGGTTTATATGTAAAATACACCTGTGTGAAGCCAGAGCGGGTCGCTAGTTTACTATAATATTGTGAACTAGGAATAAAGAGATTAATATTCGAAGATTGTGAAAGATTCTAGGACTCATTCACTCATTCAGCGTTTGAATTCAACATTACTTACAAAGTCGCACTGCAATCTGGTACAAAACGACAAACACGACTTTATTGCTCTACACAGAACTGAAATCGAGCTTAGCTGAAAACAATTGCGCAAAGGATGTCATAAAGAACAACATTTCATACCATCGAACTCCCGCGTTGCAGTATGTATTATAAATTGTGCTAAGTGCATCTCAGCGCAAAGATTATAACATTTGGATCAGATTGGACAGTCGCCACGGTGCGGCTTTAATGTTATTATTTCAAGATGTTCCGTGTAGGCGTTAGATAGGTACATATACCTACTCCTGGATTGCTATCTAGAAATAATCGCGGCTAAAGCTCTTCGAGCTGCCTAGTGCAACGTTCATTATTTTCCAAAGGAATTTTCCGATAAAAAGATGCAAATTAGCTTATTGAGGAAATTTAGTTAGTACCTATTTACAACAGAAGAGAGATAAAACTAACTGCTATAGCGCATAGTTCAACATAACGAAAAACGTAGTCCAAGTAAAGATACTTAGGCCCAAATGCAAATAACATTTTTGGTAAGAAATATTTTTTTTTCGCTAAAAATGGCGAAACCGCCTTCCATCGTGTACAAAATTCGAATCTTTTGCTCGAATTGTATATATTATTGTACATTTTAAAAAACGATCAGCCGATTTCTTTAAAATTTAAAAGGGACCACCTCGGGAGTATATCCTTTCGAACTAAAAAATATTTTTTCGATCCGGTTCACAATTGGAGAAATTATCGATGAACATGCACAAAAAAATACATACAGACGAACATACATAGAACATCCTCCTTTTTGGAAGTCGGTTAAAAAAAATTCTAAAACTTACAGTCATATACCTAGGTTTGATTTTTTCACTGTGTCTCCTGTCAAAATGTCAAAATACAGGCAGAGACATAGTGTACGGATAACGCTTATACTCGTACAATCAATTAGCGATGATTAGATCGTAAGAGGGAAAAAGAGATGGGGTTTCCTTTCACAATTCAGTTATTTGATTAAATATGGGTGTTTTGTAAAATCCTTAATTTTAATATTAATATTTCAGCTCGGCACAAATTACTCAAAAGCTTTCCAGTGGGTGAACGAACCCATAAGAGATCGTTCATTCGCGCAACACTCGTTCATTTTGCAGCAGATCTGGGGATCCCGATTGCTTTCCCAGGAATCTGAGTATCTTATGAATATATTAATAATTCGATGAGATCAGAAAATTGAGTGCTTTTATCAACACCATCCTTTTATTAGCATACTGAGCGTTTGCTTGCTTAAGTCTTTCAATTTGGGTGAGCACTTAGTGAGAAAAACATTAAGATCGCTTATGAAATTTGCTCGTACCTATCTTCTCCTGGCATAAATCTTGAGTAAGAAGTCTGCCTGGAGAAGCAACTTCTTTATGCAATTGATAAACAGCTAAACATTAAGCCATTGTGTTTTCAATTATATGACATACAAGTTTCAAAATTGTAGGTACTACAAAAGATGTTGCACTTCTGCTTAAGCTCGTTAAAAACAAATCAACAAAAAAGTCATCAAAATATGTGAAAATATAATTTCATATGAATGAGTAGTTCCAGTCAATTCGAGTATAGCATACATCTCTAGATTATGTAGAGTAGTCTAGAGGGTCTCTATGTAGTCTTGAGGCAGGTCATTAGTTCATATTTATCACATAAAAATATACAATTCTTATTTTGTTTCCACCTTACTGAGACGGCTTGCGTCTACGGTGCTATGGCCTAGGTATCAACAAAACCAATCACAGTTTTACGTTTTTTTATCCTCTATCACCTATTATTGATTAAACACTTTGTTGATCATTTCAGTGTGAATAATGCTATAGAAACCTCTATAGCATTATTATACCGAATCTGACTCATAAACTTTCCACGGTTCACCCAGGTGGTCACAGGAAGTGAACAGTGGAAAAGAACTGCTTTATTGCTATAAAACTAACACTTTTACTACTTTTGATCTCAAGGGCTGTTATAAAACAAACTCCAAATAACCACGGCTTTTCTACAACAGCGGATGTGGCTTCCTAACTAAACAATAACAAAATTATTTAGCAACAATAAAAACATTACTGAAGCGTCGATACGTGGGTCAGATTAAAATTACACAGACTTAAAACTATTCAAAATTGGCCCGATGAAAGCAAGTTCAAGATTACTTTAAATCAACATTAGATCAAAGGAATCTCATTGCTCAATAAATATTGCGTTAGAATTGGAATAGGAAATGTTTCGTGTATAGTACGAGTACCTACCCACCTTAGCCTCGACAGTTTATAGACACGGTTTATTTTTCTTTTCAGTTTGGTATTTAACATTATTTATTTTAACAGTAGTTGCATTATGGTCAGGCGGGGTAATCCTGAGACGATTTCGATAACTTTTATTTTGCTTTTTCAGCATGATAAAAACGTTTATTATGAATGTTGAATACGTCAAAATGTCGGCTGACATATTGCCTATTCTGCATTATAATGCATTACCTAATAAAGATTCAAAATTCAATGCTTATTGTCTAAAATGTGTGTCTCATTTTTTTTCCGCTGGTATGGGGTAAATATGAATCATCGTAGTCCAAAAATAATACTACGAGGATTTGCTATGGTTTACGCGTTATTCCGTTGCGCGCTTTATTATAAGATAGAGAGGGTTAAAAATGATACAAGGTAGTTTTGACAATCATAAAAATATCTTTATTTTTCTTTGAAAAAAATTTCCAATCAAGATACTAATAATGCTTCGCTTAATTACTAATGTTTATAACAAATTATTATTTGGTCAACGAGCAGTTAGCTCAAAAGCACAGTAACATATATTTTACTTATTTATTGAGATCGTATCATGAATTAAGAATAAGTCAAACGCCATATATCTAAAAGACAAGTCAAAAAATCAAAATTGGGCAAAATATGAGACATAATAAATAGTATTATGCAATCATATTAATTATGCAAGATCTATTGTAACTAATTAATGCGATATTTTTCAAAATCAATTTCAAAAATCAAAGCGTCTCTTTTATGTTTTTGCTTTGGGTTCGGAAGCTTCATTATGATTTCGCTTTTGTGTATAGAATACACAATGTGAATATCAGGATAAACGAAGAAAATCTTCTTTTTTCTTTTTAAATAAATAACTGTCAAGTTGTCATTGTCCTCAGATCCTTCAATTTTAGCTACATAGTATTGCTTTGCATTCGTTTTTGTTGTATGGGCCACAAGGATGAAATCACCAATCCCGTACTCTTCATCCACCATTACTTTAACAGAGGTATTCATATGATTATCATCTACTGATACATTGTTGTTATCAGTCTCTACTATTACATCGTGAACCTGTGGTGTTTGTGATTCACATGGCTCGCTTACGTTGTTATCTTCTTGCAATTCAATAAATTCATCATCAAGTTCGGCCTCGATTACTGCTGACAAACTGACGTTTTCCAAATCACTTTCGTCGTCGTTAATGGATTTCCTCTTCCATGTCTGTTTCACTGTCCGAACGCACCGGTGTAGGTTTTTGTTTCATGTTTAGTTTCGTCCTCGTGTTTCGTGGTTCTTTAATCTTCTTTTTCTTTTGTATCTTTTCTAAATTTTCAATACAAAGTTAATTCTAAGTCTTTTTCGTCGTACTTTTTTTGTTTCGGGACGTAATTACGCGGCATTGTGTTTATTTTGTTAAAATTCCTGTCTCACTTTTACCCCTTTGGTTGTATTATATATTCCCGAATGTGCGTCTCATTTTTTCCCAATAGGCGACGACGTCCTTCCCGTGCGCTAGCGACAGTGAGACTGACAAGGCAGACCGCCCGCGCACCGAAGGTCCATGCCGCTGCGCGGGGGGCAGAGATACGCTCGGGCGGTTTACGTGCGACGAACCGTTTCAAAAGTTTGCCGACGCCGACGTAAAGTTTTCGCGCTAAATTTTTTAGGCAGATTTATTTAGCATGATAACTTTCTAAAAGTGATAGTAATGATTAAAAAAAATATGCGATCTTATCAAGTAAATTTTAGGGTTTCTTTTACAATCATTTATTTTATTTTATTTTATTTATTTTATTTTATTTTCTTTGGGTTGCCAAACGGCCTTCATACATAAAATTCTATAAACAATGGTACAAACACTCAGGCCAACGAAGGCTACCGCTTATATAAACAATGATAATGGTGAAGGAAACAAAAAGAAAATTACACAACAATAATAATAACCTACTTAAAACTACATAAAAGCATACAAATTAATTATTTCACCGCCGTGCACACAGTTCACTCAAAAAAAAAATACTATTAATTAAGGCTTTAAACATATTGTGCCTTGATCCAAATAAGTCGACATACTTTGAATAGTTCGTGTTAAAGTTTGAGAAAGTGCGCGAGAAGTAGGAGTTACCACGATAGTTCGTGCGACAGGGGGGGGCAGATAGACGAAGGTGTTTTTTCCGTGACGATTGTGGCGGCGTGACAAGCCTTACTTCAGTCAGCAAGGATGGACAATCAATTCTACCCGAAACTAAATTATACAAAAAAGATAGATCAGCGGCTTCTCTCCTTTTTAAAAGAGGTAACATGTGGTGATGTCTGCAGCTCACTTCATAATCAAAATTGAAATTCGATATTTTCGCCTTGTAATTGATAAATCGCAGAAATTTTCTTTGCGGCTTTTCAAGCAGGGTTACGTATTTGTCGTATCAGGGGTTTCACACTTGAGAAGCGTACTCTAGTTGGCTCCGCACCAAGGAACAATACAATATCTTTAAAGTCTTGATCAGCTTAAAGTCCTTGGTGACCCGAAAGATGAATCCTAATGTCTTCATAGCCTTTGTCGTAATGTTCTCAATATGTTTATCAAACAGGAGTTTGGAGTCGAGAGTTACGCCAAGGTCGGCTACTGAGTCTGTCCTCAACAGAACTTGCCCATCGATTTTGTAATTATGATCGTAAGTCATAGTAGATCTACTAAAGGTGATGCAGCAACACTTAAGAATATTGAGCTCAAGTTTATTTACTAGGCAATAGTTGTGGAGGTTATCAAGATCTCTTTGGAGTAGGTCGCAATCACGTTTGGTATGGATGACCTTAAAAATTTTCATGTCATCAGCGTACATTACGAAGTCGGAGTGTTTAAAACATCGACCAATATCATTAACGAAAATAATAAAAAGTAACGGGCCTAAAATTGAGCCTTGGGGTACGCCGGAGGGAATAAGAGATGGAAGAGATGCATATCCTCCCAAGACAACAGTCTGACATCGACCGCCGACATAAGAAGTGAGCCACCTGAATAAGTCGCCCCTGATACCAGACTTATATATTTTCTCAAGCAGGAGGGAATGATCAATGCGATCAAAGGCTTTGCTGTAATCCGTGTAAATTGCATCAACCTGCCCTCCACCCTCCATGCCAGCAGTAACAGCATTGATGAAAGAAATGAGGTTAGTCGTTGTAGATCTCCCCTTCAGGAAGCCATGTTGCTGCGGTGTAAAACAGTGCCTAAGTGCAGCGTATATTTGGTCATGGACTAGTTTTTCTAGGATCTTGGCCAGAACACAGAGTTTTGAGATTGGCCTATAATTAGAGATATCACTCTTAGACCCCTTTTTGTGTATAGGTGTGACTACCGCTGATTTCCAAATTTTAGGAACAGTTCCAACCGAGAGAGACTTGTTGAAGAGGAGACCAACAGGACATACCAAACTTTCAGCACAATTTTTGAGGAGAAGTGGATGAAGGCCATCCGGTCCAGCTGATTTATTGCAGTCCACAGATTTCAGTAGTTTTAGTAAAATCTGATCAGATACTGACACAGTATGTATGTCAGCTGTGGAATCGTCAACAACTGGATCAGACCGAGCAGAGGCGGCTGGAGAAGGCAAGTAGTTAGAGTCGAAGAATTCAGCAAAGGCGTTACAGATATCATTACCTGATTCAAAAGTCTGGTCTTTGTATGACATAGACGAAGGATAAGTATTATGTTGTTTGTTAGATTGGATGTACGACCAAAAGGCTTTAGGGTTTTCAAGAATCGAACCCTCAATACCCGCTATGTAATTGAAGTAACACTCACGCTCCAATCTTTTCGCCCGTTCACGCAGGATTTTAAAAGAATTTTGGTCTGTTAAGTTCTTATATATTTTGTATTTACGATGGTGTTTATTTTTTTCTTTTAGTACTTTAATAAGAGCGGGCGAATACCATATTGGGTATTGAGAAGGTCGCACCCATTTACATGGGACATATTTATCTCTTAGTTCAGAAAGAATCCTATTGAATAAGTCGACGGACTCGTCTACGCCACCACAATCCATTAATGAATGCCAATCATGCTTATCAAGCTCACTACATATAGCGAAATAGTCACCCTTGCTATATATAAATCTAGGTTTTAAAGTAGGTGAAAGGATGCTCGAGTGAATAAATTGGGGTCGGCATACAAGAGCCGGGTGGAACTTATCCTCTTTTACGAGCGGATCCAAGCAGTGCGAGACCAACACGTCATCATTCGAGAAAACTAGGTCCAAAAATTTATGATTTATAATATGATGTTTTTACACGATTTTTTTAAAGTCTTTTTTTCCCCGCTTTTTTTACAGTTTCATAATTACCCGGTCTGACCCTTACTAACTTAGGGATGTTGTTTTTAAACTTTCGTGATCTGAGTACACCACACCGAGACAACGACTGATGCAGCTTGGTCGAAACGTCGCGTAACAAGAGGTATTTAATTATCTCATGTCCTATTGCGCGATAAGTCCCGTAGTAAGTGTAAGGATAACTAACTTAGGGACTATATACCGTATAGAGTTTCTTATCAGTATCATAGCGTGAGAGGAACGAAAGATATATGCAGATAAAATCATAAAAACATTAAAACTATAGCGTGTAACAAGAAGACGATCTCTGCCAGACAACCTTTATTCTTTAAAATATTATTTTGATTGCTACGCTGGCAATATTGGCTGGGTCTCCAGTCTTTAAGTCTTCACATATTTTATACTGGTTATCATCTAAATCTAAGCAAGCTATTTTTTCATATGTAAGTATATTTTTTTTTCAAATAAATTATGTGTACCTATTGATCTAGAGTATACCTATAAACAAGGACAGCTCGAAAAACTGCCGAAACGTTTTCTTTTTTGAGATTTTTCTTAAAAATGCTCATTTATTTTTACTGCCTCTATATTTGAAAGCTGTTAAAACGATATTGAGTAGATACTAAGATTTTTGTAACAAATCACAAGCTCCAAGGCTCACAAACTCTTGATATTTCAACGCAAACATTTTCAGCTAAAACTTCATACGAAAATCCTCAAATACTTAAACATCTAAACAACTTCATAAAGATGTAGAAAAGTCAATTAACCGAACTATTCCGTTCGCGAACCACCAGCGTGTAAACTATTTAATTTTAAACTCACTAGGGCTTTCAGCGGTTTCCACAAAATTGAAAAGGAATTTTAATGATTTTGAAGAACCTAACTACATTCCCTTTTAAGTGGTTTTATGCATTAAGATTTCAGTATACATCGTTGGTTTAAGGTGAATTTTAAAAACGTCCTGGAATACTGTACCAGCCTTATAATAGTCCACTGTAGGACATAGGTCTATTACCCTTCGTGGGCTACCCACGGACCACGTGGGTAATTGGACCATATCCACCACGCTGGCCCAATGCGGGTTGGTGGATTCACATACGACATAGAATTTCTTCTAAGGACGTATGCAGGTTGCCTCACGATGTTTTCCTTCACCGAAAAGCCAGTGATGTGGAATTCCGTACATAAATTCTATAGAACTCATTGGTACGGGACCGGGATTTGAACCCACGACCTCACGATTGTAAGGCGGGTGTCACTACCACTAGACCACCATGGCGTCCTGGAATAAAAATCGTAAAATATGAAATATGCAGTAACATAAGAAAAGGCAGGGCCTACCTATAATATATCTTGCTTCGTATTTAGTATCCATAAAATTTTAAGAAGAAGCTTACTAGAGGTAACTTTTCTTAGAACCTCTTTCGGAATAGGTTCCATGTACAAATGTTCTAATCACAGCTGCTACATTCCGGGCAGCGCTACGAGTAACTCCGTAAAATAGCAAAGGCTGAATTTTTCAAGTGGCAAACAATCAACAAACGGCATGAACCATTGCTTATGCAATGCTGTCCATATGTACGATGATAAAGTTTGGAGAACTTCACAAATTCTTATTGTATAATAACACACATGTGAGTAATACTCGTATGTATTTCAGGGTTGTAAACCTCAAAACACGTATTACTTTTGCAAGCGGTAACCCTACACGTAACCAAAATCGAAGTCAGAAGGGTAAACAATAACAAAGGGTGCGGTGTTCCAACAGATTAATGAGTAACGTGCTAAATCTGGTATTTGGGTCGTTGTGGGCAATTAATATCGGTCGTGTCTGCAGTCCAGCTCAGCTGACTGAACGCTAGCTAATGCCGAAGATTCATTGCGTAGTTCTATTGGGTTCTAGTCGCAGCTGCAAAGTCTTGAGCATCGACGTAAGGTGGCGTGTTTATCGGCCTTTTATCGGATACACTTCGGAGAGTGCGCTCAGGAGTTGCACAATCTGGTCCCACCTGCCCCTTTCTTCTATCGTACGGCTAGACAGACGCGACCAAAGCGCCACCCTTTTATGGTGGACATTCCGCGCGTTAGAACCAAGCGTTTCGAGTCCTCATTCCTCATACGAACAGCCAGAATGTGGAACGCTTTGCCTGGGTCTGTCTTCCCGCTAAAGTACGACGTGGGTGTCTTCAAATCCCGAGTAAATAGGTATCTTCTAGGTAAGCGTGCTACATCCTAGACCGCATATCTGCTCAACATCAGGCAGTATGTAGTCAAACGCAAACCTATATAGAATAAAAAAAAAAAAAAAAAAGTTCGTTCTATCTCTAGCTGCTCGCCCCGACTTTGACCGGGTTAAAATAGTGCTTATTATGCATCGAGAGAACAAAACAATATTTTGTCATGGGACGCATATTGAACCCTAAATTGTACTATACTCATAGACTCATAAGTAGACTCTTGGTGAAACGAGAGATTTTTCACCTCATGTTTTTACTCCAAGCTCTAAGGCTTCATGGGATTTGCTGGAAAATTTAATAACTGATAGTCCGAGAACACTCTTCACACCTTGTACTAGTGTAAGCCTTATTAATTTCTATGAGCCACATTACAAGTACTTTATTCGGAGGGAAGACAACTTGACTGTGCCGCTGCGCGTTCTTCATAAGTATGCTGACAAATGCACTGCAATGTCTGTGATGCACACCGCCACAAGTTCAAACCGCCCAAGACAAAGACAGGATTTAGGTATTCCATTGTTACAAAGTCCTATTCTAATCCTTCCTTCCTTTCAGCCATAGGACGTCCACTGCTGGACGTAGGCCTCCCCTAAAGATCTCCAATAAGACCAGTTGGTAGCAGCTTGCATCCAGCGCAATGCTGCGGTCTTAATGAGGTCGTCCGTCCACCTTGTGGGTGGACGTCCTACGCTACGCTTGCCGGTACGTTGTCTCCACTCGAGGACTTTTCGACCCCATCGGTCATCAGTCCTCCGCGCTATGTGCCCTGCCCATTGCTACTTTAGCCTGCCAATCCGCTGGGCTATGTCGGTAACCTTGGTCCTTCTACGGATCTCCTAATTTCTGATTCGATCTCGCTAAGAAACTCCGAACATAGCCCTCTCCATGGCTTGTTGGGCTACTTGAAGCTTACTAATAAGGCCCATAGTGAGAGACCACGTTTCTGTGCCATAAGTCATCTCTGGCAACACACACTGGTCGTAAACTTTCGACTTGAGACACTGAGGTATGTCGGACGAGAAGACGTTACGATAAGAAATATACCTAAAATCACTTAATTATTAGTATACCTATAGAGTGAATAGTAATATAAAATAGTTACATATTGTTCATTTAGTAATAACGTATGTAAGTATAATTAACATAGACACTGCATAAGAAAAATCTATAAATAATACTAAATCGATAAAGGTCAATATATTTTTCTAAATTAATGAATAACTAGACCGTTTTAGTTGCATACTTTTGCGGTATTTATTAAGCATCCTTACCCTATAACTATATTATTAAGTATTTTCACAAAAGACAATCATTTCTTATTTACCTATGTTATGCTTAACAATTAATCATTCAGTCTTTTCCATTTCAATAACATTATCTTTTATTTATTAAAATAAGATTTTTAAAATGTATTCGTTAATAATTATGAAAGGTGAAATTATTCGTATAATTGTTAAATGCTCTACTTATGCGTATGATTGTTAAAAACATGCTCTACATTTTTGTATTAACGTAACGCGGTATTTTTTACTTCGGTGAATTGCGTTTGGAGAAATGTTTGATAAATGTAAAATTACGTTAAATAGAATTAAAAACAGTTTATGTTATGTTATTTTAAAAATAATTTCACACGAATTTCTTAAAAACAAAGAGCACGTTAGAGCGCGTTAGGCGCTTGTTTTCATACAGAATCACCCATTAGTAATGATTTTTTCCCGAAAATTGCAGTAGTTCCTTTTTTGCCACGTTACATAAAAGTATTCTTGTAGGTATTTTTTCAAAAATTTGTTCATACTACATAATTATAGTATGATGTTATTAACTTCTATGATTGAGACACTTGTATTGTAAAGTAATAATTAGTTTTATACCTCTACAATATAATTTTATTTGAGTGTCTTAAGTTTTATACTAAGTTATATTACTTATATTATATACCTGTGTCAAAGCAATATTCAGCATCAACTACAATCATCCCTAACCGCGTAGCCCTCAAAATAGACTCCATATTTTTAAGTTTTAGATATTCCTTAAAATCTTCAACTTCAATTGAGTCTCAACTAGGCAATACTAGGCATATAGACCGAATCAAGCAACTTGGCGGCTGTGATGTTAGCTACAAGCTGCGGATAACCCAATCGTCGCGCAGCTGTTAAGTAAGCGTCAATCAGGATCACAGCCGCCAGGTTGCTTGATTGGGCCTGTACATTATTTAGTTAAATCTAGACTTTATAATATAAGTTCCTAAGCTTCATTATAGACTGTATTATACACCAATTCCTGTATCTTCATCCTCAACATCATTTTCTTCGCCGGCCCCAACTTCTTGACATGCGGGAGCAAACTATCAAAGAACCCTACATCCTCATCTTTAGGCTCCTCATTGGTCACACTTTTCGGTGCCTCATCGTCATCGTCATAGAAATCAGTTTCCATTATCACAGGTTTAGAATCAAACTCGTCGAATTCGTCTTCTTTTGGTGTGTTAGTGACTACAGGTTCGGGAGGTAGTTCAACAGGGGGATCTATGTTGTAGTAACTTGATCCTTGGTCTGCGTCGTAGTCTTGGCTCAAGTTGAAGTCGTCTTGGAGGCTGTCGTTGCCTTCGTAGTCGTTGAACTGATTTGTGAGGAACTGAAGCTTTGGGAGGAAGTCCCATTCGGATTCTTGCTTGCGGCATTCTTTGCGTGCTTGGTCGCGGAGGTACTTCCATTTGAGTCGCGCTTCATCTCCTGGAAATAAGAGAATGAGTAATTAACTGACCAGTTCCAAATTAATATTTAAGCTAAAACTATATGCTATTACTGATGTCAATTTTAGATATTTTAATTAATTAGGATTCCGTAGTAATTCTATCTACAACTGTCAAAGTCTAAGATGTTTTATGCCATTAAGATTGTATACATTTATCATCATTTAGAGACACTCCTGTATTAACACTACAGGTAGGTAGGTCTATTTATCTGTTTTAGGGGTCCGTACCTTAAAAAAACGGAACCCTTATAGGAACACTTTGTTGTCCATCTGTCCATCCGTGTCAACCTTTATCTAGAGAACGCGTAAATTTAACTAGTTTAATTTTAAACCATTTATTTATATCTATAAGTAGTTCCTTTCAGTAGTGAAAAAAAAAACCAGTTGCCGTAGAAAAAAGTTAGAGCCGTTTATGTCAGAAAAAACCGCATGTTTTGACACCCACACGGGAATCAAAACCTGTAATCTGTATGGTACTTCCCATTGATATAGAACTATACCATAGGAGCATTGTCTTAGAGTACACATATAAGAATAAATCTGAAAACTGAACATTTTTATATTAATCACAATAAAATTGTGTCTAAATGCAAAAAAACATGCGTTTTTTCAAAATGGGTGAAAGTGGTGTGAAACCACAAGTAGGTAATTGATTATTTTTATCTTGTTTAATTTTCAATGTATGACTAGAAGATTGAAAAAAGCACTTTTTTCGCAAGCACCCTGAAGTTTTAATGACTTAGTTCAAAATTTGGTTATATTTTCAGGATTTGTACGGAACCATCGGCGTGCGTGCCTGACTCGCACTTGTCCGGTATTTTTTTAGGTTTAGATCATTAACTTATGTCAGCCTTCGGAAACAAATAGCATCTTCAATAACGCACTATTTTCTACGAATTCGATTTCGATTTGGAACGATGTGACAAGATCTCATAAATTTTGGGTGGCGCTCGCAATAAATTATTCATTCGTGAATGTTGTATCTTTCACCCTACTTTGCAAGACGTCCCTAGGGTTTCACATCTCTTATGGCATTTAAAATAGGGATACAAAATATTCCCTCCTACATCGAAAAGAGAACATCGTGCTGGCAATCCCGTAAAAGTATTTTGTGACTACTAAATACTCAAACTAATTTTAGTTTGATCAGGAAGATATTTGAATTATTGGTGGACTCCATCACTTGAAGCGAAAAACAAAACTGTACCCAAATCCTGAATCTGAAAGCCTAAAGCTGAATCCTGCTCTACCCAAATCGCTTATGTGGTCAAACGCGAATATTTAATTATGTGCAAACTTAGATCAAATATTTGACATGCTTATGCTTACTCAATATTCAACACTGACTATTGTATTTGTATGAAATGTAATCGTTACCTATGTACTAATATTATAAATCTGAAAGTGTTGAATGTGTAGGTTTGTTTGTAACTCTTTAACGCAGCAAAGAGAGAGGGATCAACTTGATTTATTTGCATTGATGAAGGTCGGAAAGTGTCATAGAATACTTTTTATTCCGGATATATGAAATGTTACAATGTGATAGCCCAAAAACCAAAATACAAATAACATAAAATGCGGGCAAAGTCGCGGGCAAGAACCTTTAAGAGTCTAAGGATGATCCAATTGTCCAATTGATCCTATGTCTATGTCTACGAGTATGTCTATGTCAATTGTTTTTGTTATACCTAGTATTAGCTTAAGTGTGTAGTATTATGCTTTTTTATTTAAATAAAGGAACTTGCCTGGTATGGTTTATGTTATTCTATAAAACTGTGGAAAACGACGATTCTAAGCGTATTTGTATGTATAAAGAATAAAACTTTTTACTTTTTGCTTTTTTTCGCCTCTTAAAACAATTCCGTAACGTAAGGTTAGTCATAAAAATTCATACTTACTTGTAACCCCCAACTCCTGAGCAATCTCCTTCCAGCTCTCATCTAACTTATACCAGTTATGGTGCCCTTTCAGCTGCCTGTTCCAAATCAGTTCCCTTGCCCTCACCAGGTCTATCAGCTTGTTCATATCTATCTCTATATTCCTTCGCTTATTCATCAGCAATTTCTTCCTCATCGTATACCCTAGCTTTGGAGTCTTTATTGTTTCGTCTAAGGAGTTGAAAACCTCGTCTGCTGTGTCTCCGTCGCCTTCTTCATCTTCAGCCAGGAATTGGTGGTGGATGAAGGCCAGTTTGGAGAAATGGGGCCATTCTGATTTGGTCGGGTCGTTCCCGTTCTTTTTCATCTCTTTCCGACATTGGTCTTTTAGATTCTTCCATTTTTTTCGGCAGTTTATACCTGGAATGGTTTGTTTTTGGATATAATTTCATATATCTTGAAATATTCATATCGAAAGTAAACATTTTATTTTTAGATGAGCGTGCTGCTACACGTAGTAAAGTATCATAGGCATGCTTAGCAAAAAAACTAGTAACAAAAATAACTTAAATTAGTTCTTAAAATAGTTCTTATCCTATCCTATCTTTTTTTACAGTCCACAGCTAATCATACGCTTACCCAAAAAGGTTAAAAAGAAGAGGGAGAAGCGTTCTTCTTCAATCTTCTTAATACATATACCTAGATCGTAAAAAGAAATTCAAACAGGTAAGTATGTGGTGCATAAGCGAATCCTTGTGAGAAAGACTATTAGTAGTTAGACTGGTCTTTATAACCAAAATTATAAGCAAGTAGCCCAACGAGCTATGGAGAGGGCTATGCTCAGAGTCTCTCTGCAGGATGGATTCAAAAATGAGAAGATCCGTAGAAGATCCAAAGTTACCGAAATAGCCCTACGGATTGGCAAGTTGAAATGCCAGTGGGCAGAGCACTGATGACCAATGGGGTCGAAAAGTTCTCGAATGGAGACCACGTACCGGCAAGTGCAGCATAGGACTAGGTAGACCACCCACGAGGTATAGGGATGACCTTATTAAGACCACAAGGTTGAGCTGGATGCAAGCCGCTTCTAACCGGTCTTATTCAAGATCCATAGGGGAGGTGTATGTCCAGCAGTGAACGTCCTTTGGCTGATGGATGGTGATGATGATGATAGTTGGTAACCAAAATATTATAAAATAGTATAGCTGCTATTGTCATTCAAAAAAATCTCTCCAGCCTCCAAAAAACAAGGGATATCACCAGTAACGGATTTACACATAGGCTGAGTATGCTGAAGCCTAGAGCGGCACATTTTAGGGGGTGGTAACTTTTTGACCAAAATTATCTCAGGAATGTGGACGAAAATTATTTCTTGTGCAACCTTTAACTAAATCGTAGATATGCATGTAAAAATCATGTAGGAACTGATGAAAAATAAATGTAGTGAAATAAAACATTTTCACCCACCGCATCGTCTCGTACGGCATGACGATATGGGGTGGCAAAATTAGCCTACAGGCGGCAAAGGTGTAAATCCGCCCCTGGACATCACAAATAATTAAAACGCTGCACTGTGTAACAAAGCTATCATGTGTACTGATTACTTGCATATCTTAATACGCCGTTCGCTACACGCTACAAGCGTGTCTGCTCTACTACCAACCTATAATTACGTTCTTAGTAGAACTGAAGAACTAAATTTTTCCTACCTGAAGGCTTTAAGTTTGCTTAAAAATGCGACAGTGGCTCTCTCATCTGACTTCATAAGCAAATCAGGTTTACTTAGGACGTTAACCTTCAAGCGGAGACGGGACCCGCGACCGCTTCTGTGGCTCTAGTCTGAACCTATTTTATTCATTTAATGTAATTCGGAATTCAAATTTTTTTGTCGAGGGGAGGCTTAGCCAGCATTGGGACTCAGCTGGCTAAACTAAAAGAAAAACAACATTTTTGTTTAATATAGTATCGCATTTGATCATTAAAATACAGCCTATAACTCGGAATTTTAATTCGATTTCAGATTTGATATTAGCTACTGTCATTTTTGACAGTTTTTGACAGTACATACTGTCAAAAATGACAGTAGCTAATGTCAAATCTGGAATCGAATTAAAATTCCGAGTATAGTATACGACCTTACTACGAAAGAACCCGTTTATAGATTTAAACAAATATTGTACCTACTTTTATCGAAATTGGGAAAAAACAAACTCAGGTAGAGGTCCCTATTATCCACAAACTTTACAAACTATCGCCTATTCTACACCCTTGAGGCGCCAAATATATACAAACTACCTATCAGCTACTATGTACCTACCTTTTTCTATTTGAAAAACCTGCCTCCGTACAAATACATATTTACATATATTATTATCTATATTCACTGGTAGTAGCCGCTACAAACTATCACATAATCTACTCACAAAATTCAACATACATACCTACATAAATAAATTATTTATATATTTCTAGACGACCCGCCCCGGCTTCGCACAGGTGTATTATACATATAAACTTTCCTCTTGAATCACTCTATCCATTAAAAAAAACCGTATCAAAATCCGTTGCGTAGTTTTAAAGATTTAAGCATACAGACAAACAAACAGACAAAAATAGCGACTTTATTTTATACTATGTAAGGATTCTATTCTATATCTCTTTGTGTACCTATAGTCTACACCCGTTCAAATGATTACATACTTTACATACATACCTACCTCTTCACAAACTGTCACATACTCAACTATTACATATTCTATAAGACGCATCGCATACCTTACAAACCGTCCCTATGATAATAGCAAGACTACAAACTAGCACCTAATCTACTCACTTGACGTGCCCACCTCCGCGGCGACTTCGTTCCAATACCGCTCCAACTTGAACCGATTCCTGTGCCCCCGGTAGCTCTTGTCCCACAGACACTCCCTCGCTTGGACAGCTTCTATAAGCTTGTCCATGTTTTTGGTGCGGGCTCCCCGCTGTTTGGGCTTCATTGTGAGCGAATAGCGACGCGTACAGACAGCGACGCGCGGCCTCAAACTGAAGCGATAGCGAGCACCGACCCCGCACTCCGCTCCCGCTCCCTCGTATCGCTGTCTTACTCGCTCACGCGACGCGCGATCCGCTCTATTGACGCACTACGTTTACCTGCTTGCATTGAGATCCCACTTTTGAGCATCAACGATTGCGCGTTTGCTTAGACTTGCTGGAGTTTTGCTCAAGCTTATGTGGTAATGGTCGTCGCGTATAGCGATTGTGTGGCCGCTTTTTAGGGTGTGGTCGTTGTGTGCTAGCGTCAGAGTAGCGATAGCGACAGAAGCCGCGATAATAATCGCCTTGTGTACGTTCCGCCTTGGCACTCGGTGATTTAGTAAAATATTGCGCGTATTATTCGATTTATTTTAAGCAGTGATGCATTTCGAATTCATGTCGTTAGGCCGGTTGATTCTACAATTATCTTGATTAATTAGCTAGTATTTTCTGGTAATAGCCACAGCTGTTGCTTAAAGAAATGCAGAGTTGTATACTCACAAGATTTTCTGAAGTTGAATGCAAATAGAGTTTTAGACCACCACACGGCATACAATATCGATTGTCGATGTCGCGTGCATGAATGATATTTAACAATCACTAAAATTTATTTTAAACATTATTTTTTTTATTTTTTAATTATTGATATTATTTTATAGGTACCATGGGGAAAAGTGTATATATATCCTTATAACATTATTTTGTACTGTAACTACACCATAGTTTACTGTACTGTACTATACTATACCAGCCTTTTTAATAGTCCACTGCAGGACGTAGGCCTACCCACGAAGGGTAATTGGGCCATATCCACCACGCTGGCCAAGTGCGGGTTGGTGGATTCACATACGCCATCGAATTTCTTCTACGGACGTATGCAGGCTGCCTCACGATGTTTTCCTTCACCGAAAAGCCAATGGTGTGAAATTCCGTACTTAAGTTCCAAAGAAACTCATTGGTACGGGACCGGGATTGAACCCACGACCTCGACAATGACAGGCCAGCGTTACAACCACTAGACCACCACGGCTCGGAGATCGGGAATCGCACTTTCTCTCGAGTGATACATAGTGCTTTATACTACACCTAAGTACGAGGAAAATTAAAAAACTAAATCTTTACTAATTGAAATTTAAATTGAAATTGTTGCAGTTAGTGAAGCTTAATGTAACACTTGAAAATGGCGCCAATGGCGTCTGCAATTTTCACATGTTCTTTTTTCAAATTGTTTGACACCATCCAACACACAGCTAGTGGCCAGTGTCATTTTGCGAACTTGGAGATAAAAACTCACTGTAAAAACTTTTTGGCTTTTGATATTTAGGTTACCAGCGCATAGTCTTACCCAAAATTAAAAAATAAAAACCACGTAAGAAATGGATTTTCATACACTTTTCTCTCCCGCTTAGATGCGTTTTCTCCCCGCATATTTGTTCGATATGCAATGACGTACTTTCTACCGTAAATTTGATAAAGTATCAAGGTACTTTCCGAGCAGGTGTAGTATAAATGCTTTTTTCAGCGTGAACAAGTAAAATAATTAAAGGATTGCTTTTAGAAAACAATTATAATACTAGTATATTTAAACTGGAAAAGTATACTTTAGTCATTTCAGTGCAAGCCCTCGTGATTAACCTGCACTAAAGTCTATCTATAAGCTTTTTGAACAGAAAATACTTCCTTATTATATTGTAGAGAAATAGACCAATCACTCACCAGTAACTTGAGTCCATCGCTGAGGCGGCTGATGAGCAGACCAGCTCCGAGGAACATCCCGAAATCGAACACCATGTTCACGATACCACTAACTACAAGTTCATATAAACTGTTTGTTTTTAAATGCTCATTAATTGACTAGTTCATAAAAGATAGATTAAATGTATTTCCTTCAGCATGTTACTGTTAAAACATTATGAATGATACAAGTACTTTTTCGACATGAAAAGTAGAAAAAAAAATAATTATCCCATCTATCCATCCATCAGTCATAGCACGTCCACTGCTGGACATAGGCCTCCCCTTTGGATCTCTAATACGACACGGATCTTTACCATAGCTCAATTTAATGTGAATTTTGTTTTTCAGAAACGTGGCTGCAAAAACACTGTAGATAAATTATAAAAACCGTTCAAGAATTTAATAAGGTATTACTTTTGAGTGCGTTACGTGCATTTATTTTCTCGGTTAAAGTTATGGTTAAAGATTAACAACAAGATTTAGCAGACTGTACAAATAGTTAATTTTTTTATAGCTAGTAAGTAGGCACGTAATTGCACACGTGCAAATATAAACTGAATTAGACACATATCGAATGCACTAGAAAATACTATTGACATGGAAACCTAGACTGAGGTGACCATACTTTTCTAAGAAAAGAGTACCATAGTAAAAGGATCGAGCAACACGACGGATTTAATATGTTGTCTCGAAAACTTCAAAAAAAAATTAAGTGTGCTCCTATCCTTTAACGTCGAAATAAGTATACGTCGACGATGGAATGTTTCATCGATAGGTTACTTTGTCAAAAGTTTATTTTACAAAAATATGTTTCGTCTCTAATATGACCATAGAGATTAAATAAATTACCTACCAATTTTTATTCTATCCACATTCTACATATAACAAATTTTTAGTAATGCTCTAAATCATCTTTTTCTGGCTTAGTAGGTACACTCTTTCTGAAAAACCTGTACATAAGTAATAATTAATGTAAACGTGCGACAAGATAAAAATCCCAAGTAGTTCAGAAACATGGTTACCGTTTGACCCTTTAATTGCATTAAAGGATTACTTTGTTTATGTGAAACAGTTACATAATACCTTTACCTATACCGACTGCATTGACTTACGTCATGGGCTGTAATAATTTTATAGGAAATGTCTACGGCCCTGATTTAAAATCGTTCAAATTCGTTGTTTCAGTCCTATAAGACGCCTACTGCTGAACATATAAGGTCTCCCCAATAAATCTCCAACAAGACCAGTTGAAAATGAATTGCATCCAGCGCGATCCTGATAGACAAAAAAGTAAAAGTTCAAATACCAAATTTTACTTTCAAAAGTGTACAAGGAATCAAACGTTTTTTTCTTAGAAAATTAGATTTTTAACAATTTTCGAACTCTTGGATATACTCAATATATTAAATATACAATTTGGGGATCGGACTGCTCCCAGTATATACGCATCATATCGTAGGTTAAAAATTGTAATTAATTTAAAAAATAATAATTTGGTTTAGATTAATTTTAGTGTAGAGTTCTCTAGTAAAGCTTTAAGAAATATTGTTCAAATCAAATTAAAAAAGTAATGCAAATCTTAAAGAGCACAGACCCCGGTGTATGTGGAGTGTAAAAAATTAATAATAAGTAGTAGATTATGTACCAAGAGAACCAAGTGGTGTCTTACGTCATGATGGCGCTTGAAGCTCCACCTGGATCTGTCAGCATTTTGTGATTTTATGCACAGTAAGTGATCCTAAACCTTATAAAAAAGAAAATTGGATCGGAAAGGATATAATGCAAAATGGGCTCAGACTAGGTACAGTACCTCAAAAAATCCGTTAAACTATGATAAATAAATGCGCAGAGTAAAACAACCGCATCAGATGCTTAATTTATGAGTAACTAGCAGCGCCCCGCGGTTTTACCCGCGTTGTGCCCGTTCCCGTGGGAATTTCGGGAATTTTTATACATATAAACCTTCCTCTTGAATCACTCTATCCATTAAAAAAACCGCATCAAAATCCGTTGCGTAGTTTTAAAGATTTAAGCATACAGACAAACAAACAAACAAACAAACGAAAATAGCGACTTTATTTTATACTATGTAAGGATTTCACATTTTCCTATTTGATTTTTGTTCAGTCATTGAATTACTGTCATTTTGGTCACATGTAACCTTAATACCCGAATACACGAAATTACTATTAATGGACATTGTTCTTGTAAAATATAACGGAAAAATCATTTTCCGAAAGAAACAAAGCCAATTAAGAAATACTGTACCCGTTAGTGGCCCAATTTTTATGCATATTTGCAATATCTCCTTTAGTGCAAAGTTAAATTCATTATTTTTCCTGAGGTAGGTACTGCTCAAAAATTACCAATTTAATGTCAAACAATCAAACAATCTCAACGTAAAGCATGACACAATATTATAGTATCTTAACACAATATCCATGGTTATGGCAGGGCAATAATGTTGTATGAAACTCCCAACACAGTTTTAAACAGTAGATATGGAATCGCTCTTTTATATTATCATGATTCTATCTCCAAGATATTTTCTGTTAAGTCAGCAGGTCCACGGCGCATGACACCGGTCAAGTAGCTCTCCCAACCACTCGCCCGGCGCAGTACCTCCAGTATTTAGCGCCAGCAAGCGTCTTGCATAATTACATTATAGAATTAGGTTAACTAGGCATAAAGAGGATCAGTATTTAGTCGATCTAGGTATTAGAAGTCGGAACTAGTGCGTGTTTAAGTGCCTGGGTGGTTAAGTTCCGGAGTAGTTGTCATATTTTGAGGAAAGTAAATTGACTTCAGAAAACCCCGTCCTATTTATATTGGAACTGTACTACTATTAACCTTCAACTATTATAAAAGTTAGTAAAGTTTTTAATGTGTGACAGTTGTGTGAAATCTGTAGGCGTTTCATTTTGGATACTCGTAGAGTATATTTTGCTGTGCCTTCAAGCGAGAAAAATTGACAATCAATGATATTTGTATTTGATTTAGAGTACTAAACAATGATTTTATATTACCATACTTTTCAGAAGTTAATGACCAAAAGAGCACGACTTTGTTTTACGAATCTTTATCATAGTATTCTTAAGTAAATACTTAAGTTCGCATGGGTAAAGTGGCTAACCCTGGTGTCAGTTTTTAAGCCGTCTAGAGGCGAAGCCAAATGAATTATAAACCACGCGGAGTCCACATTACGTCATATCAGCGTATTTTTTTAAATAATTATAGTCCTCTCCAATAGATACAGGCTTTACAATACAGGATTATCTGCTTGACCTGTATTAAGCCGAAAGGGGGTGATTCAGACCATCATTAGAAACAACTATGGGGCCCACTCGGAATTTGAGAAAAAAATCCGCGCTTCCATACAAAATTGCAACTCGGATTCGACAAAATGTGTGAAACAGATGTTTTTTTCGCGATTTCCGAGTTGGTCCCATAGTAAAATTAATTATGGCTTGGTACACCACTTTTAGATAACCCTGTATAAACATTAATGGGTTTGATATGTATTGTTACAGGTGTTAATCGACGCATGGCGCGTCAGCGTCAAGATGTCGGGCATGCCGGGAGCGAGCATGCTGCGAACGCGCCGCAAAGATGTCAACGTCAAGCCCAACCGCAAGTCAGTACCTAACATTATAATTATAACATATTGATCATAATGTCAGCCGTAGGATATGCACTGCTGGGCGTTATCATCATCATCAAATCAGTTGCGGGACTTCCACTGGAGGCTTTCCTCTGTGGATTTTCTACCACACCCATACAGGAACACCAGGCTTGGATCCAGCGTGTTCTTGTGGTCTTAGTCAGCACATAGGTCTTGTTCCCAGACGATTAGACCTTACGCTACTATCGGCGGTATGGACGTGGTCTCTAATTGAGAACCGATGGGACCGTAAATGACCCATGGTTCCATGCCGTTCCACGAACAATGCCATGTTTACTGCTACTTCAACTTTGCTAATCCGGTTTATCTAAGGGTTGAATCACGTAACATGACAATGAGAATTTCAGTTCAACTCATGAAAACAACGAGATTTTCAATGAAATTTTCAATTCGACTCTTGAAACCCTTATAGTCGAATTGAAATTTTCGTTGTCATCGTCGTTATTCAACTAAGTAGATCACACCAGCTATGGGCTCCAGCATCGACTTTTTTCAAATTTGTATGTTTCTAAATCTGAAACAAAAACGTTTGTTCTCAGATTGGACAGGAAGTCTTCGCGGGGTATGCTATACGAGAACGAGGAGCTACGCCTGCGCACAATTAATATAAATGCTGAAGTTGAAAGAGGTAGGCAAAAATACAGTCGACTTTCCATCATCGAACACATGACTTGAAACGTTACGGACCCCATTCAAAGGGGGTGATAGATGTGCGAATAAGTATGCTTAGAATTCGACGCACTTGGATATCTGGTTTGCAATATCAAAAAATGCTTACATACTTCAGACCCTAAAACACTCAGCGCCTTTTAAAAACGAAAAGATAAAACTTCGTTATAAATTGATTAGACGAGCAAGTTTACGAAGTGGATTTCATACTAGAAAATTCGCAGGCGTTTAATTTTCACATGAAAAATAAATGCACACAAGCAAATAATTTAGAAAATATAAATATTTGTGTTTGAAATATCTAAGCAGTGACGTGACTTAATCATTTTTTCTGGTAAGCGTTGATGTGTTCGAAGTTGAAACGTAGGTACAATAACTTACGAGATACCTATTGCTTCTGAGGCACTTTTGACCTTGAAAACACCGAGATCAAAGAAGAAGTAAATAGGATTCTTAACACTTATTGTTTAAATCACAACAGTGAAAATACACAAAGATTTGAAAGTAGACTTTCGCAGTGTAGCGCCAGCCTAATTAACTATTTTAAGTAAGTAAGACCTAAAGTCCTGAACGCTCCTAGACCTCTGGATGAGCAAGCAATTTTACCTATCTTTCGCTACAAAGCCTTTGCTATTAGGGATGATTTATATTGGACCGGGCGGGCAACATCTACGCCACGTTGTAATATAAATAGATTCATACGAAATGTGCTCACCTATGCAACGTCTAACATTACCCGCTAAGCAAGCAAAAGTTGCAATAAGTGACCCGGCCACGGCACGGACGGGGCACGGCCCGTGCCCGGACTAAGGCCTTATTGTGTAAGCGCTCTGACGTTTGGCTTCGCTTTTCCTCCCGATCGCTCTCGTGGCACAAGTAACTGGCGCGAGCAAGAGAAAATGCGAAACCGAACGTCAGAGCGCTTACACAATAAATCTAATATAAATCATCCCTTATAGTAAATCTCGGTACCTTCCAGGCCAGTCCGACATAAAGAAGCTGAAGCGAGAGAACGAGCAGCTGAAGCGCGAGATCTCGGCGCTGCGCTATGAGTACGACCGGCTCGACAGCATGCTGCGCGAACGACGCTCCTCGCCCGAACACTCGGACGTACGTACCTATCACTTGGCATTCACTGACCATCGGTCGAAAAGGCGTGGTGGCTTAGTGGTAATGACACTCGCCTTACAATCCTGAGGTCGTGGGTTCAAATTCCGGTCCCGTACCAATAAGTTCTTAGGAATTTATGTACGAAATTTCACACCACTGGCTTTTCGGTGAAGGAAAACATCGTGGACCAACCTGCATACGTCCGTAGAAGAAATTCAATGGCGCACGTGAATCCATTTCACGCACTGGGCCAGCGTGGTGGATATGGCCCTATCACATTTTCTGGATAGCCCTACGTCCTGCAGTGGACTATTAAAAAGGCTGGTACAGTACAGTATATGCTCCCATGATCAACGAGCTTCGGAGCGATGGTCAAATATGTTACCATTTTAATTACTGTCATTATAAATGGCGACTTTTCTTTGTTTTAGCGAACAAGCCTTCATTTTAGCCTTCAAAAATAAGTTTGAGAACTAGTCTTATTAACTTGAAACTAAAATATCTGTGTATTTATCTCAACGTACGTTGTATTTCTGGTTACCTATATCTTCAAACAATGATTGTGTAAACTAGATTGTGATGTAGATTGTATCCACAGCCGTTTGGGTGTTATCCATTCGGAGCAATGGTTAGTGGGGGTCTAGATTTAGACATTTTAGACATATGGTATGGTATAGTAGAAAATGTCTCAGCCTACGAAGTAGTTTTACTCATCTTACCTCATCAGCTCAGTCAGATCTTTAAGCACAGCATATCGATACAGTTCGAATATCCATATTTTTTTTTAAATTTTCTTGATGTGCGCAAGACTTTCTAAGTTTTACCTAGAGAGTGTCTAGAGCTCTAGAGTCAACTCGCTTTGGGACCAGCAAGACGTCTCGACTCGGTTTTCATGCAATCTGCTATGGAATGCTTCAATTTTGCCGCTTGCCTCTATTACATATTTTATTCAATGGATAAACTCACCCTAATGAATAGGCAACTCACTAGGGTTACAGTTGTTCATATGTGGTGGAGACCTCTTGCCTTGGCTTATCAGATTGTATGCCACATTGTAAGATAAAAAGAAAACTGTGATATATCTTTGGGTCTAGAGCCCAACTTATAATAAAGTCAATAAAGCACGCTTTCGTTGGCAGGACAGCGCGTCGGTTTGCAGCGCGTGCCCGGAGTGCGCGAGCATGGACGGTGCCTCGCGTGCAGTCGCCTTCAACGATCTCAGCGTGGTGCCTGAGGAGGGCGAGCAGGTCGGCAATAAGGTAGGGTGACCAGGTGCGAGCAGAACAGCGCGTGCCCGGAGTGCGCGAGCATGGAAGGTGCCTCGCGTGCAGTCGCCTTCAATGGCCTCAGCGTGGTGTCTGAGGAGGGCGAGCAGGACGGCAACAAGGTGGGGTAGCCAGGTGCGAGCAGAGGCCTTATTGTGTAAGCGTAAGCGTAAGGCGAGCAGGACGGCAACAAGGTAGGGTGGCCAGGTGCAAGCAGGACAGCGCGTGACGTGCAGTCGCCTTCAACGACCTCAGCGTGGTGCCTGAAGAGCGCAAGCAGGACGGCAACAAGGTAGGGTGGCCAGGTGCGAGCAGAATGGAAAAGGGTAGGGTAGCAGGCTGGCAGTAGAACAAAAGAAATGTGTACCATTACAGGACAGTGCGTCACATTGCGCTTAGTCTTCTTCTTATGGTTTCGACGGGTTGCATTGAAGTGATTGGGAACAGAATACGAGTAAGAACTTTCTTGGTACTTTCACTGAGTTTTATGCATGGATAGTACATCCATGGTTTTAGGACTAACTTTCCAAAGGGACTTGTAGGTACATATATACCTAATATGCCAAGCAAAATAAGTTTATCAAACTTTAAATAGTTGTCCAAATAGTTGCCTAAACTCGTTACGACACACACGCCTAAAGAATGCATTTTATTAGAAAGAAAATTACATTAATAACGACATATCATTCTAAGGATTTGATCACAGCTTATCTTCTACACTCATATATCTACTCTTAACAATAAAACTAAACATGAATCTTTAATAAAGATAAGTCACGAATCCGACCAAGTAAGACTACGACGTCTAAAATGGATTATGGGGACGCTATCATTTAAACAGCAATAAATACTTGGAGCTGTTCCAAGTCTGCTTTTTGTTCGAATCAGGCTAGACTATACTTGCCAGATCACAATACCTTAATTTTTTAGAAAGAAAAAAGCTTTGACTGTTTATTTTGAAACGCTCTCAGCGTTTAAAATTAGACTGATATATGTGTATCATCATCGCCATCATTGTACCCAAAATAGAGCGTCTGCAAAAAGCATCAGTGCTTTATAGTCCAGTCTTCATTATTTGGATAGTATATAAGTCAAGGGCGTGCGTTTCTGAAGTAAGAAAATATTGTAACACCTAATGTTGTTATAAATACTCTCAGTTGTGCGTCGGGCGTCCAGGCACCGACAGAGTTCGGTAGCCTCGTTTGTGTCATAATCGTGGAAATAATGTGTATAGTGACATGGATTGGATTCTGAAGGTGCCTGTTTTAGCTTTTTGATGGTTTTTGACGTTCGGTGGTAGTGGAAGATGTGTTTGTGAAGTTTTGTCTGGAAATGGTGAAGTTTTGTGAGAGATAGCGGTTTAAACCATGTTGAAACATGAAGTAGAAAACACGCTCTACCTTTTTTCATGTGACGTTCTTGATTTTTGAAACGCGTTTGAGTAAGAAACTAAAACAACACCTATTTAAAAAAAAACATGTTTTTTGTTAAAATTTGTTATACCTAATTCCGATCTTGTAAGTTTTGTGTAATTTTCTAAGGTCTCTAATTAACCATGACAGAATTACCGGAGGTGACGTGAACTATAAATAAAAGGTATTTCTGACACAGTTACCGCAGCCTGACTCAGGGTTTGTTGTATAAATACAGCATTTTGGACGACAATGAAGAAACAAAACAAATAGTTCAAATTCTATTTACAACAGTTTCTAAAACAATTCGTATTTTAGGGTGAAATAACGAAACTAAGTGCCAAAGCTCTTCATTTTTGACGAAGTTGCTAAGAATTTGCATCTCATTTCAGAATTAAGCAGCGTTTTTAAAATTATACCTATAGACCACCCACCCACTTAAACATTACAAACTAAACAATATGCCGCCTCTGTTTTAAAACTTGAGCGGTAGAGACACTATCGCATGTCTCATCACAACCACCTCAAAAAGTTAGTTCTTTTGTTTTGACACTTTGATCTAGGAGCGGAAATAGCAGTGTTTACGTATTCCAAACACGCTCCACCCAATCACAAGCAAGTCATATGTATATCATTTCCATATTGCAGAGTGGCGCCGCGTCTCCGTGCACGTGCGAGGACTGCCAGGAAGAAGCCCGCCAAATGAATTTCAACCGGATGACGTCACCTAACAATGGCCGACGACCAAACGCAGAAGACAATGGCCCCGAACGAGTCGTCGACGTCCTCGTCCACGATTCTCCGCCCGAAGTACCGCAATTCTTCCAATCTGTCACGTCTCCACCTTTCCACATCAACTCCCCTCCCCCTCCGCCAGGTTTCGTCGTTGCACCTTATCCTCAAAGATTCCACACGGGCGGCAACGTCGAAGACTTGCTAGGAGATGTCCAATCAAACCCATCAATACAAACCACGTTCATCCAGCAAAATTCCGTCTTCATGTGCAACACTAAGAGAGTCATGCAAAACAAATGCTGCTGCCAGAAACGCGACCCATTACCCATCCTACAACCCGCCGTCCCCGTCCAAAATGGTAACACAAATCCTGAAACCGAGCAACCGAAGTCGTACGTAACAGAGAAGAATATAGAACTGACTTACGACTATCCTAGAGGAACACCAGTAGCGAGTACCAGTCCAAAGTCTGAGGAACTGACTACGACGACAGAAGTCGCCAGCACAGTGGTGTTCGTGGAACGACGGATACCTGTCAAGCCAAAGAAGTTCGATTTCTTCTTTCGATCGCGTTCGGCCCCCGTTGGAGAAAATGAGGAGCCGATCTACGCGACCGTCAACAAACTACCAAAGAGATTAAGAAGGATGGAGCTGGCTAACCTCGAAAAGGAGGTAGCTTACAAATCTGGGGAACCAGATTCTTCAATACGGACTGATATGACTCTGAAAACAGATTCGGAAAGCCAAGCCCCTCACCAAGATGACGATACGAGTAGATCAGAGAGGGAGAAATCGGCGGTTCCGCAGAGGCCAGAGTCTCCCAAAGCGAAAAAGCGGAAGAGATTTTCTCTCACTTTTAAGAAGCGAGAGAGGAAACGGAAGGAGAAGAAGAAGGATGTTAAGAATGGTGTCGCGAAGAACGGGGTTCCTTTGCATGGAGAGAGCGACAATGAGAGGCTGATAGAGGGGGAGGTGCACGAGATGACGAAACACAAGCACTGCGCGAGGCATCGGCCGAGGAATACGCTGTCTTCGTCAAGCTCGGGCCCGCGGTATAAGCGGGACAGCTATCAGGTAATTCTATAACTTTACTGTTATTTGTCATACTCGTACTTAGTTATTTCGCTGTACCGTAAAATTAGCGTCGATGTAGAGTATGAGCCACCACGTAATGAACGACAAAAAAAATATCTAACTGGCCCCATCATCTCGTTACCTTCCGAAATAGACGACGACAATAAAAAAAATCTAGATCGAAAGACTTGTCTTCAGTTAAAATTTTGTTAATTCTGCCAAGTTGCTAGTGTTGGACCAACTGCGTGTGCACAGTTAGTAGTTGTGCCATCCCAGATACATGTTCTTAATGTCACAACTACGCACGTTCATTTAATGACAATTTGTAACACAGCTACAGTAAAAATAAATACCTACTACTTTTCATAACACGTGTCAAAATATGTCAACATTTACAAACCAGTTGGAAGAGTAAACCACTTATAATCCACAAACTTCAATGAATGCTCACCTTCGCTAACCATCTCTCTCCCTCCTTCCTTCCAGGAGATGACGACGTCGCACTCCGAGCACGAGCGCACGAACAGCATGTGTTCATCGGTGAACTCTCTCCAGTCTGCCTGCACGCACAAATCTAGGAAGCTGTCGGCTCCGCCTAATGACTCCATACCCTGGTGCGGGTGTTGGGGCGCTGGTTGCGTATGAAGTGCTTACAGGCCGAACCAAACCTCTTAGCAGTAGTGAAGTTGACTACAAGCTGCGCGTAAAGTCGGCGCCACACATTGGCTATATTGGCTAAAAACTGTAGTCTTGGTTGCAACACTCTATACCTAGTCCGTTCCATAACCGCTGAGACCGAGAGCCGCGACGACCTTTGACGAATATTTACCTAACAGGTTTGGTTTAAAAAATCACTATATTCTGGTGGTTTTTAAAATGTAATAAATGCGTGCTGAACATAGGTAATAATGTATGTATTATTTTTACGACTTGTACCAAATTCTTCTTTAAATTTCAACTGATTCAATATCAGCGGTTATGGACTATGTGTTGGTCGATCTTGGACTGATATTGGACGCAAAACGAACAATAGTAAATTGACTCTGATTGGTTATTTGTAGCCAGGCTTGGACGCAAATCACCGTCCAATGTGTGGCCCCGGCATATCCCAATCCTCGAGCAGCTGTTAAGTGAGCTTCAGTCAGGATTGGGTTTGGCGCAGCTTGAAGCTAACATCACAGCTGCCAAGAAGTATTCGGCCTATACACTTGATGAAACTGTGGTGTAGAGAATAAATACATTTTCATCATACAAGCCCCTAGAGTAAAAATTTCAACAGTATACTGGCGGCAAATACATGATATCACTACTTTACATGTGCACAGAATCGAAAAAAACCCCTGTTCCATTGAGTTTGACTCGTGACGAAAATATATTTAAGGACTGATTATTTTTTCTTGAGTTCAGTGTTTTGCTCATGCAATCTAATTGTTCACATTTTCAGATAAAAAAAATGGCTCAGGGCTCAGAAAATACCTCACTAATTATAATTGGACAGAAAATACCTCACCCATTATAATTGGTAGGTACAGAAAATACCTCACCCATTATAGAAATTACCTCATCAATTATAATTGGTACAGAAAATACCTCACCCATTATAATTAGTACAGAAAATATATTTGCAGTACGACAATTACAACTTTGGTGAGGTATACCTCTCCAAAATTGGCGAGGTATTTTCAGAGCCCTGAGCCATTTTTATTAAGTGGATACCATCAATATGAAATGTAAGAAAAAAAATGCCAAGTCGATGATACTAAATATTGTACTACTGACTTTTGCTCGAAAATATGAATGTAATAATTTTATTAGGTCAGGATGATTGATTTTGAAGAATGTTGTTAAAGAGTGATTTTGCACATATAGTTAGCCACACTTTAAGGACATTTTTAACTGTAAGTATAGGTAACTGTTGAATCTTACAAAGATTTCTAATATGTTCAAGAAACAACACATAGTTAAATATAGAAGTACGCATTTTATACATAGTATACTAGTAGTTTTACTTTATCAATGTTATTATGAGAATCAGATTTTTAATCGCATCTAAACTTTATATAAGAGTATGACGTTATAAATTTAAGAAATCTGTGATTATCAGTATTGTAGTAGTTTCATGCGTGCCTGTTGAATGATGAATAAATTTTTATACAATATTGACATGCTTTTCTGTTTTAGTTTTTAACCTAACTAGTTGTTCTGTTTCTAAAACTATAATGGTAACTAATTATAGTATAAATAAATATTAGGGGACATCTTACACACGGCCTCTGACCCCAAACTAAGCATAGCTTGTGATATGGCTGCCAGAGACTGATATTTTAAATACATACTTATATAGATAATAACTAAATAACACCCAGACACAGAGCAAACACCTATGTTCATCACACAAATGTTTGCCCTGGGTGGGGATCGAACCCGCACCTCTTTGACCCAGAAGTCAAGGTCACTAACTACTGAGCCACCGATGCAGTCAAAGATATAGTCTAGCAGATCTATGATATGTTATAATAATATAATAATAATAATAAAAACGTTTATTTCAGGCACACAACCCATATGAAAAAACATACTACATAATTTAAAATTATACAAAATATTACAAAATTTTCGGTCTAAAAATAAATTAAAATATCGTGTAAAGTCAAACCTATGTTTGACGTCATACTACTTCCGATTCCCGCTCTGGTGGACAGAGATCCAATGTCGAAATATTGGACAACACAAATTTTCAGACAGGCACTGTAGTATGCTGTTATTCGATCCTCGTATCCTATCCCAAAAGGACGAGATACGAGATCGAACAACCGCAAAGAAATCAGGAACCCGCGCATTATAAGTATTGCACCCTTATGGTACTGTAGGCCGCTCTAGTATACCTTATCCATAGCTGGCACGTGTACAGACACATGCAATACGCCTTGAATAAGGTAATCCTGACCTCATCCGAGCATTTAGCAAATCTGCGCGCGAGCATGTTGCATCTGATGGACAGGTTTCTCCTTTCTCTCTCCATGTCCAAGTTGTCCGTCATGGTTTCAGTTAAAATGTGCCCCAAATACCTGAACGATTTTACAATCCTTACCGGTGAGTTCCTTAAAAATACATCCGGTACAGTTTCCGGACCTTTTCCAGCACGAAATACGAGCATTTCGGTTTTGGAAACGTTGTACTTTAATCCATGCTTAAGTGCATACCTCTCGCATATCTTTAAAAGCTTCCGCAGCCCGCTGATTGAAGGGCTGAGAAGCACCATATCATCTGCATAACTAAGGTTGTTAACACACACATCTCCAATATGGCATCCGATTTTGGTGCTTCTCAGCTCCTCAATCAAGTCATTTATGCAGAAATTAAAAAAGTCCGGAAAGGTCAAACCCCCTTGACGGACTCCGCATTCCAGTCTAAACTCACTGGAGGTCGTGTCGCCCCATCTAACTACGTTGGTTTGGTTTCGTTCGGTTTGGTGGAAAATATTTATAACTGCGTCCGGCACCTCAGTCGTGTTAAATTTGCCCCAGAGAAGATTGTAATTCACGAGGTCAAATGCACGACTAAGGTCCAGGAAGCAGGCATAAACAGACGTCTCACGTGACAAATAATAATTTACTGTATGTTTTAGACTGAAAATGGCCAAATCGGTTGATATAGTTCTGGTCGGAAACCAAACTGCGCGTCATTTACAGCTATCTTACTCGTTAGTAAAGGTTGTAAAAGTCGTTCAAAAATCTTCCCTATAACAGTTCCCAAAGAGATAGGCCTATAGTTAGCAGAACTGCCTAAATTGCCAGTTTTATTTTTAACTATTGGCACTACAACTGTTCTCATGAGGCTGTCAGGCAGGAACGCATATTTAAGTAAGGCATAGATTATATAACTCGCTTAATTTGGTGTAAATCATATCCCCCGCGCAGAGAATATGTTATAGATCTATATCTTATGGATTTGCTATACTATACTTACCATTTGCTTACATTTTGTACGAGATAACTTTTGATAAAGTTGGCGGCGACCGGTAAATGTATGGAGAAAATCAAACTCAAGTGGAACGTTCACTTCTCATAATGAAATTAATGATCTTTGGTATTGCATCTCAGCTTGAAATAGTAGGTTAAAACTCCAAGTAACAAAAAAACCTGTAAAAATCGCCATTATTATTTGTATAAGTGTTCTTTTCTATACAAAGTATAATTTGTATAAAGCCCTAATAACTTGGCCTTGAACATCAATAAATATCTACTAATAAATAATTAGACCGTTTAGCCATGACAGAGGCCTTCAGTCGGCCTAAAAACTCTAGACACCAGGGCTAGCCACGGCCCATACGAACTTACTTACTTACTTAATAACTAGACAAGGATAACAACAAATAAAAGACATCGTCATTACATAGATGGTTATTTATTATAAAATATGACACATTCCTTTGAACTGTGTTTACAGTAATTGAGACGCATAGCAAAATTGATACGTCGTCTGGCGTGCCGACACCTGCCGACCCCCGATATATCACAACATTCATCACTACTACAGTGTTACAACTAGCACTTATTATAGCAAGAATTACAAATTTATGAGAAAGATTTTTATGAGAAATAGTGACAGCCCTAAAATAAAACACATACCCTTCTTTGCGATACGTAGTTGGGTAACAAATAAATAGATAAAATGGCAACTTGTACATGAATTAATTTTGTCTAAAGCCTCTCGCATAAAGACGCAATTTGTAACTGAAGTTTCGGTCCAAACTTTTGACCAATCGGACGGACGAAATTGTCTACTAGTCGCGAATGAAAGCGTTCGCTGCCGCAGCAGTGTAAGCATGGCTTTATTTGTTTACCCTTGTAACAATCTAAACTTTTTTGTTAAGTTATTAGGGTTTATTTTTGTATAACATTTTTTGTACAAAAATCTTTAGGTACATTTCATTTACTTTTATGTGATAATATCGATTAGGATATGGTCAAAAATCAACCAATCATAATTCATGTTGTAGCTAAATTAATAAAGAGGGCGTTTCTCTATAAAATATTGATGACTAAGAACAAGAATCTCAAAAAGAGAAATACTTTAAATATCATTTCTCAGTAATGCCTTAAGAAAAGGATGATACAAGAATAAATTTAGAAAGAGACTTACAACTCGCTATCTCTGTCTGCCTCAAAGCAGAACATATAAAGAACTTTTCTAATTTTCGCTCTAACTTTTCCAATCTCGCAATATACATACAACACCTAATGGAACTCTCTTAGTATTCTCACTCCGAACCTTAACCCTATACAAGCGAAACGCGACCTTATGCCATACGATATCTAGCGTGTTCAACACTAAAATCGCATAGCAGATTTCGACACGCCAACCGACAAAGCGTACATTGATTCTACAATAGAACATTCGAGAACCTACAGAATTTTCAACATAAAAACGACCCAACGAATTAAGAAATTAAATAAAAGTACATTTTTAGGAATCATCCAAATCACCGCTAGTTTTCAAACACAAAAATGGCACTTTCGTAAAACGGACAAGTTTGATAGAATTAAAAAAGAAAAATACAATTCGTAATGCAAAAATTAACAAAATAAAATTGTTTAAAAACTTTGAATAAAAATCTCAATAAATAAATAAAAATAAAATGAACGAATGTACAATATTTACATCGAATATTATAATAGAAAAATTGCATTTTTTTAAAACATTAGGGGAAGTATCGATTAGGTAAATCAATATAAATTTCACTTGAGATCTTTAAGAAAAGCGAAAAAATTCTATATAAAAATAAAAATTTCAAACACAGGTAGGCTCTATGTCTTTTTCGATTCATAGTAAAATATAAAAAATCCACTTACATCATTCCCCTAATGGACATGATATTTGGCGTCTCTCTCGCACGCACGCACCGCTTGCGTGCGAATACGTACGAGCGACAGAGACAGTGATATATGACGTACCGATAAAAACTTACGATAAATACGTTACACCTAGGCTTAATGGAGACATCTAATATTTTAAATATACTTAAATAGTTACATTGATTTTGCAAAGTACGTATGCTTTCAAATTGCTTTTGCGAAATATCGAAATAATATCAACATTATATCAAAGCAGTTAGGGTACATGATTGCACACAAAATATACTATACATAAGTCCTTTTAGAATACAACAGGGCTACCTAGCTTGAGTTGAGTAACTACTAAATACTGAATAATAAGTGTAGAAATTTCTATTTTAATAGCTCAAACTTATTAAAAAGACCTCTTAAACAACAAACATCTCTAAAATGGTTGTAAATGGTTGAGTATGAGTAAAAATAACACTGCAGAGGTCTCCTTAAAATATTCCAAACTACCAAAATGTAATAAAATTTTAAAGGACTTTTAATAGTAAAAATACCAATGAATATAAAAATATCATACGACTTATTTTAAGTGCACTTAAAACTAAAAGCTTTCAGTGCAAAATTAAGCTGCCCCGCAACATAAGACAGAATTCAAAAATACAATAAGCACAAAGATCAAAAATATTAATCGATAGGGGAATTCATATTTGAAAATAAAATCTTTTGATCCTTTTGATGATTTCCAAGATGAGAGAAATCGAGAGAAAATATACGTTCTACTTCACGTCTATCTATAAATACTTATTACAACATAGGCCTTTCTAGAACTCTAGAAGTGTGATCAAATTAATAACTTACATTTTCAAAGAATTATTTTTGAGTAAAAATTTAAAAAAATCGTCGCGAATGCAGGATTCGAACCTGCGTCTTCGGATCACTAGCCAGACGCTCTCCCAATTGAGCTAATTCGTAGTCCTGACTTTGCGTCGAATTTGTGAAGTGTTTATAATTTTAACCAACTTATAGCGTTGGCGGCGCCACCTGTGATACTCGTATTAGACAGGTTATCACTCAATTGAAGTTATAACTTAGATTTTACTATTTTTATCACAATTAAGTCCTTTACCATAGACCCGCCTGGTATGCGACGTTGGTGTCGAAGATGAATAACGCAGATAGTAGATACCTATTCACTCACTTCAAAAAAAAGTCAGCAGTCTGTCCTTTTCCCTGGCCATACGGAGCATAAAGGTAGAGTCAAACCGAGTTGTATTTAACCTAAGTGCGTCTAAAATCTGTAATTATATTAAAAACAAAAGTTTGTAATTAGTCTGTAATTATGTTAAAAACAAAAGTTGTTAAAGTCAACAAACTAGCAAGAACTCTGTGGATTTAAGCCGCTTCGATTCAGCACTTTTGAAGCTCAGACCAAATAAAAAAAATCAAGACAGAATGTTGTAAACAAAACAAGTGAGGCCGGCAAAACTACGTCTCGCCGTGTACAGACACAATTACTCACACATACACGTACAACGAAACTACGCCTTGGCTTGTCAGTCAAACTATTGCGGTGCAACACGGACGCACTCACCACATGTATAAAAAACCGGCCTTACTTATCTGTTCACGACGTTCTGTCTTGATTTTTATATTTGGTCTGAGTTTTAAGGTGGATTTACTAGATCACAAGGGATTTTTATTTATTTTTGGATGAACATCTGGAAATGCTAAAAATCTAATTAAACAAAAATTGTTTGAAAAAAACCTCATTTATCGGCCATGAATAGATAGTTAACGAGGTAACCTAGAAACCAAAATTGTGTCTAGTTTAACCCATTCAGCGCGGAGCCCGCCCATCGGCGGGCAATTTTTTTTAACTTTCACGCCGAGACCGCCCATGGGCGGTTGATTTTAAACTGTAATAATGAATGCGGCATCTGGGTAATATCGTTACTTTTCACTTTTCAGTGAATGGGTTAAGCACAAGAGCATTTGGTTTTTAGGTGTATATAAACGCTACCTATTCATGGCCTCTAAATGAGTTTTCGTAAACATAAACCGTTTTACCACAAAAGTTTTACGCATGCTTTAGACAATGTTTAACAGTACCAATTGCACGGTTAAACAGTGTTTAGAGCGTGTTTAAATCTTTTGTGGTAAGGCGGCAAATGAGCAGTTTTGCTATAAATGGCAAAAAACCGAAAAAAAAATGAATTCGCGAGCTGACCTAGTAAATCCACATTAATAAAGATGTTTCTGTATTGGTTATGTTTATCTATGTACTCCCTATTCTGGCAGGGCAATGATTTTATTTTAGTGTAGTTCCAAGCATTAATTAAATCACACTTCGTATGTTCAAATTAATGTGTACGTATAAAATGACCAAGTCACTAAGCTTTTCGGAGCTGCATCGTAAAGCAAAAAATGTTAGAATTTCATAAAAACTATGAAAAAGTGCGTTAGCTAATCCATCATGTATGGCAAGAAATAATATGTACACCAAAATTAATAGCACTATGTACTAATGACTTAAAATTGTATCTATCATGTTTTAATTTCAAAAAAAGCTGCTCGAAAGCTTTGTAAAAAAAAAATATAATCGATCATAGCTATTAATTCAATTCAGTAATTCGATTATGTTATCGATTTCAATCGATGGCCTATCCAACTCGATTAATATCAAAGTACCCGCCTTTGACTCCTATTTTTATTTCATATCTGCTCCCATCAAAAATAACACGCACCTATTCGCCTCTCGCTCGTACAACTATAATGTGGGAGTGAGACAAATAGCCGCGACAAAATTTTCTATACCATTCTCTATCCCATACAAAAGTATTTTATTTTATATCAATATCCAAAATAAACATCATTGACCGCCATCTTGTCTTCAATAAAATAAAAAAATCAAATTAATTTTTCCAAATACAGATTATTTGCTTTTTTTTTAATTATCCATAAATATAAATAAAAAAGCGCGCAAGCCAACATCGAACCTTATTCAATACTTTTTTAAAACGATGGGATACGCGAATATCTATTTAATTTTTTAATATTAAGTTACAAATATCGTTAACAATTAATTCATTATTAATATTTCTGAACGGAATGTGCTCTATACGTGATGTTGCCATTAAATACAAATATAGACGTCAAGGTCTCAAGCTTAGGGCTTAATTTTCCAATACTTTGAACTTTATAGACTTGGAATATGTAGACTAAAATAGTTAACGAAAAGATATGTGCTGATTTCAGTTGTTAATTAAACTAAAAAATGCTAAAAATAAAAACAGGCGTTTTAAAAAAAATCCTTTAGTTTATCAGCAACGTGCTAGCATGTGCGTCACAATAAATGTTTTGCAGAATGTCTCGTTAATCATATTTTAGGATAGATACCATTGTACTCCACATTTTGACTAACTTTTAATGTGGGACTAACATAGAAATTGCGAAAAAATATCTGCTGTTCCATAAAAAAAGTTGACAAAATATGGTAAAAGTTGGTTATAATGCATACAATCATATCCTAAAACACAGATCACAGACAGAATACTCTGTACATTTGTTTCATTTTCACACGATGATAAAATAAAGGCGTGTTTAATGGGATACTTTTAGTAATTTGTAACTATTATAACAAAACATATCTAAACATTCAAGTCTAAAAACGTCCAAAGTGTGGTAAAAAATTACGCGCATTCAGTACACTTTCAAGTCTATAAACGTCCAAAGTGTGGTAAAAATTACGCGCTGTGCTTTCCCCTCAATTATATTCCGATAATACTTAATACTTTAATAATGATGCATTCTTTCCGTTAAATACTTCTTTGTGCAGTTTTCAACCTTACAATTACAAAATGCGTATCACTATTTCGAAAATACTGTTTTTTTTTTTTCGTATAAAATGAATGGCTTATGAATTATGAGGAAGTGATTGGCACGCGTTTTAATACAATATTTTTTTCAGGATATTTAACAAAATAATAAATAAAACATGTTTTAAAAAACACTAACAGCCTTACCACAAATGATTTAAAGATTTTGCGGTTGAGAATTGGCTCTCTAGTTGTTACTGAATCGAGATATTTTTCATGTCTCTAACTCATGCCATATTATATCAATGCATCTCTTACTTTCTTTTCTCGATTTTTTTAACGTAAGTTTAAAGATACACTGAATAAATATTGCACATTCTATTTATAGACTCAAATATAGGCTGATTCAATACGATTCTAACGTTACTACATTTATTAGATCGTCCATAAAAAAGTTACGAGAAATCTCTATTCTAGTAGGTCGCGGCGCAGATGCGCAAAAAATAAAAAAATCGCAGCGCGTACGGCCTAATGACAGATATCGGCGCAGGCGTGCCCGGGCTGCGGAAGGGTTAGGTGTAATACTATTGCTTTTTGTGTTTTATGATTTGTTTGTTTTGTTGTTTATGTACTGTGCTTCTTATTTTTGTTGCAAATAAATTTCTGTATTCTGTATTCTATACATAACAGCTGTGTGGGGATTGGGATTTACGCAGCTTGAAGCTAAATTCACAGGCGGCCTATACTATAGTATTGTATCAAAACGCGAACAGACACTTAAATTCTTTACATGAAAAAAGCTTAAGTCACATATTACTCAAAACCAAAGGAACTGCGGTGTAGTCCGCGCCACACAAGTCGGCGGATGGAAAATTATGCGCAGAACGCTGCGCAAAAGGCAAAATATAGCTGTATGCGCGGGAGCCAGAGAGACTCGCGCCGGGGCACACCCACCCGCCAACCTCATGCCTCCCGCGCGCTTCATACACCCTTGCTCACCACTACGTCATCTGCGGCTAACTTCTCATCCGCCGACTTGTGTGGCGCGGATTATACTGAAGCAATCGTCAAGATATCTGTCCCTTTCTCTATCACTTCTTTTCGTTAAGAAAGAAAAGAGTAAGACAGTATTTTCACACTTTGGCTGTAATCGAAACTCAAGCAACAATCGCGTATATAAAGCTTTGTGATATGAATACTCTTCCGTTTAAAACAAAAGCTGTGATTTTCCTAAATATGATTTATTCGGACATTCTTTCTGTTTTGAAATGGTAAGTTTTTATGACAGATTTATAGAAAAGCATTTAGATATATAAGGTTATCTGCTTGTGCATTAGGGGAAACCTGAAATAGTCATGATGACTTGGTAAAAAAAAAACATTATAATTAGTCCGTGAGTTAGATTATCAAAAAATATTGGACACGTATTTTTTCTTTTGTCAATCAGACAACAAATGACAAAGATAAACCTTGTCAAAGTTTGAGAGTGGAGATAGTGACGTCAATTCTCTGACAAAAGTATATACATTTGTATGTGAGTCGTGACGTCACGCAGAACTTTAACGGGCAATATCTTCATCAATTTTTGTTTCATTGACAAAATAAAAAATACGTGTCTAATATTTTTTGGTAATCTATCTGACGGACTAATTAAACTTATTGAGTAGTATTTAATCGAGTATAACATTTCAGCGATGTGTACTATAGTCTGACCGTTTAACTGAGTCCTCGCCTGCGCGGTACAGGGGCGCGGGGGTAGACGACAAAGGGGGATAGAGACAGGTGCGGGCGGTGAGGACCCGCCGCCCGCACCTGTCTTAATCCCCCTTTGTCGTCTACCCCCGCGCCTCTGTACCCGCGCAGGCGAGGACTCAGTTAAACGGTCAGACTATATACGTAAACATAGTTCAGTATATTCATAAGTTTGATAACAAATTAACTAAATTCTGTGTATCATCTGAATTGACGCAACGCTACTTTGTATCACGACGAATATTGATTTTTTAAAGCTTGTAAAGGAATATTGTATTAAAATTTCTCTATTATCTGTCATAAAAACTTCCCAACAAACACGTAAACCGAATCTTAACATTAAAAACCTACATTAGAACAACGATAGCTTGCCGATGGGTGCAACGATGAAAACAACTCATCGTTAAGGATACAATCGTCAACTACAATTTTGGGCGTAATTCCTTAGCGGTTAGAGTTTACAGGTTTACCCAAAACTGGTAAACTAAGCCGTACGGAGGTGATGCAGACCATCATCGTGAACAACTTTTACTATGGAGCCAACCCAGAATTCGAGAAATAAAATCAGCTGTTTCATACAAAACCGCAACAAGATTTGACATTTTATTAAAAAGTCGGAAACCAAAAAAAAACAGCACATTTTTTCTAGAAATCTGGGTTGGCACCATATAAAACGTTGTTCATAATGATTGGTCTGAATAACCTTTTAACTTAGGTATACCAGTTCTGGGTAACCCTGTAGAACCGCTCGGCCCGGGCGGTTACAAATAGCCAAACTTACTTACAAACTAGTCACGATAGCTACACCTCACTGGTTGGCGCCACTTTCTTTGCGGAATTCTACCGCGGCTTAGTCCATGACGTCACGGTGACGTCATACGTCGTCCATCACAAATGCCACCCGCATTGTGGGGCCTGGGAAAAAAAATCAACTTTAAAAAAGTAAGTAAGTTTGTATAGGCCGCCGAGTGGCTAGCCTTGAAGTCAGAGTTTATAGGCCGCCTGAAGGCCTCTGACATGGCTAAACGGTTAATACAACTTTCAATGTGATAAATACATAGAAGATGGACAAATAGGCATGATGGAAGAGTTAAAAAAAAAAAAAAAAACATTATTATATGTTAGCGCCTCTTGCCGTAGAATACCTGATAGTTACTACTGAAAGGGTCCTACACTGTAGATACTTAATAGTTTGTATGAAAAGTAGCTAATACCATAGAATATAGTAGTACTTAGTATGTGTTAACTTATGAGATGTTTTGTGGGCAGTTCGCCCTACGCTATTGAAGAGAATAGACGTTGTTAAAAGTATGAAATCTTAAATTTAATTCCTCCCCTTCTGTCATCTAATTAGTCCGTCAGTTAGATAAAAATATTTTGGACACGTATTTCTTCTTTTGTCAATCAAACAATAAACGACAAAGATAAACCTTGTCAAAGTTTGTGAGTGGGGTCGTGACGTTACCTGTCTCACATAAGTCTTTACATTTGTATGGAAATTGTGACGTCACGCGGAACTTTAACGGGCTATATCTTGATCGATTTTTGTTTAATTGACAAAAGAAAAAATACGTGTCTAATTTTATTTGATAGTCTATCTGACGGACTAATTATATTTTTCTAGTCACCATGCCTATTACCCGGGAAGAACGCAAAACAAGAGCATAATTGTAATATTTTTATGTATGTAGTTTATACGAGTACATACCGATGATATTTCAAAACATTCAACGATTGCGGAACAGAAAACGATCGATCATACTGGTCAGAGTATTACAGAAATCGACCCATTTGATATGTCTCTCATGTCTGTCGTGTAATTTAAATAATATGCTTTTAGTCCAACAATATAATTTATTTTAAGCCAAAAATGGTACAACCGACTTCAATCGCGTACAAAATTAAATAATCGCTGCAATTAATGCAATGGTATGCACCATTTTGGATTATTGTTGATTTTTCAAAAACAGCTCAGCCGATTTCTATAAAATTTAAACGGGACCACTCTTGAAGTATGACTTATCTAACAAAAAAGGTTAAATATCGAATCATACTAAAAATAGGTTTATATTTACAAATTAAAGCAAGAAATGCAAGACAAAAGTACCAGGCGCCCAGAACAAAAAAAAGCTTACCTGCCCTGTCAACGGTGTAGGCTATGTTGTCATCGATAAGTTCTGAGTTTTCTCACTGAAGTTAATTTCCTTGCGCTATTTTAGAAAAGTGTTGATAGAAAAAGGTTATAATATAAGCCTTGGTCACAACTAGGCATTGATGAGCTCACGCACGTCCATCAAAGCCTTTGTTGCTGGCCTCTGCAGTAAATATTTAAGTACTATATACGTACCGGTGGTATCTCACACCATGACGAAAGCTTCACGCCCCCGGAACAGGAAGGGGTGTTGATCGATCATGGTTTGGACGATGTCTTCCAGATATGGGCGCGTCATCTCGAACCGGCCCATGTCGGAGAACGACACCGGTAGGAGCGTGGGCCACCAACAGATCGCCAGGTTCTTGCTGTCCATTGAGTTTAGCTTCGAGTTGTCTGCAACTCTGTAACGAGAATTAGGTTTATAATAATCGGCCAAGTACGAGTCGGACTCGCGCACGAAGGGTTCCGTACTGTATGGGAAATAAATATTGAAATATTTATTTTATTAGGCCCAATTCCGAAGATGCCATCGTTAATTTAATAGCAACGTAAGAAGTGTTCGCATCGAATGTCTAAAGTGAAAAAAAAAACAGAAATATGCTAATTAGCTATTATAATTACGATGGCGCCTTCATAATTGGGCATATTATTGAAGTGAATATACAATTTAATATTTTGTAAATATTTCAAGCTTCTAGCTTACCATTATTAATATCGAGCGAAAAATGACTAGAAATTCATGTTTGTTGTATGAGACCACCCCTTAAATATTTATTTTATTTTATTTTTAGTATTTGTTATTATAGCGGCAACATAATACATAACGGTTCAAGAGATACAGCCTGGTAACAGACGGACAATGGAGTCTTAGTAATAGGGTCCCGTTTTTACCCTTTGGGTACAGAACCCTAAAAAATAGCTCCATTTCAAATTTAACACAAATACAATAATTTATAGTAGAAAATAAAGCTTAAGACCAGTTTATCATTCTTACACAAAGAATGTTTGCATAATGAGTGGATTTTCAATAATTTCTTCTTTTTTTAATTCAGAAAAAGGTTATCACTTTTTTCTGTTACAGATTAGTAGCTCATAAATTTAAAGGTTTACCTCGCGAAGTGATCGAGCAGGAAGTCGAGCGTGGCGCGCGCGCGCGGCTGCAACCCCGTGTGTAACAGCGAGCGTAACGCGAGCACGCGCACGCTCCGGTCCTTGAGCTCCACGCCGCCAGCCATGCAGCCGCGCATCGCTGCGTAACATTACACGTGTTGTTACGGAATGTTGTGAGCGTTCGGTTGCACTGGTGGTTTGCGGTTGCGTTCCCAGCGCGGTTTCGATACAAATCAGTTTTTATAGTCAGTTTTGTATAGGCTGAATCAAACTTTTTCGCGACTGTGATGTTATAGTCAAACCGTTTAACTGAGTGAGGACTCAGTTAAACGCACCCCTCTTCCTGCACTGGTAGCTCGGCAAAGGGAGAAAACCATTTTATCCACTTCTAATGTCAGTTGTCATTGTCAGTCCATACTTTATTTCCTCTTCGAGGGGATACAATGGTGGAAAGACAATTTGTCCCTTTGCCGTGCTTCCCGTGCTGCACCTGTCTCAGTCCCCCTTTGTCGTCTACCCCCGCGCCCCTGTACCCGCGTAGGCGAGGACTAAGTTAAACGGTCAGACTATAGCTACAAGCTGCGGACAACCCAATCCTCGCGCAGCTGTTAAGTTAGCTTCAGTCAGGATTGGGTTTTGCGCAACTTGTACCTAACTTTACAACCGCCGAAAAGTGTAATTCGGCCTATATCATAGTTTAAAAATTAACCTTGTGTACTGGCTTTTCTACTGTATCATGTAGCGTAAGCCCGAATTAAATCGCTTCAGTTTTTGTGCCATTTTTCACGAGATCCAATACAGGCTAAATGCAAAGAGTCTCGTGGTATTAGCGATACAACAGTGTCAATAGGCATGATGAATGGGTAAAAAAATCGTTATTATAATTAGTCCGTGAGTTAGATTATCAAAAAATATTGGACACATATTTTTTCTTTTGTTAATCAAACAACAAATGACAAAGATAAATCTTGTCAAAGTTTGAGAGTGGGAGGTCGTGACGTCACCTCTCTTACAGAAGTCTATACATTTGAATGGCACTTGCGACGTCACGCGGAACTTTGACGGGCTATATCATCATCATTTTTTGTTTAATTGACTAAAGAAAAAATACGTGCCTAATATTTTTTATAGTCTATTATTGACTTACGAATTATATTTTTGAGTCATAATGCCTATTGTTCATAGTTTGAGATTTTTTTTTAATTGTTGAGGGAAACACGCACGCAAACCATCAGTAGGAAAAAACCCTCAGTCAGTGTTAATACTCATGCCATGGCGATTAGTTAGTAACCAAAATCTTTTTATGAAAAATCTAAGCTGTTAGTTTGCATTAAAATATACAGCATGAAAAGCGCTTAATCACAAACCGTTTATTTGAATCTTTGAAAATAAGTTCGTCGTTTCTGGTGTATTTTCAGACATCTTTTAAATATTTCAAAATGGAATGAAACATCGAATAAGTATATTCTAAAGCGTTTCAATCACACTCGGTTAGTTTGCCCCTGCCCAATTAATTCAAGTGGAGATGGGTGAAAATGGAATGCTGTCATTACACAATTACAAAGCTATCGATAAAGACAAAACTTGAGGATGAAATGGCTATCTTGACAAAGCTTGGTTTGTCTGTTGTATGCCACTATGAATCTACGGAGTTATCCAGAACTGGTGTACTAAGCCGAAAGGAGGTGATCCAGGCCATGATTACGAAAAACTTTTACTATGAAGCCAACCTGAGATTCGAGCAAAAACTCAGGTGTTTTATACATTTTTCCGATTCCGAGTAGCAGTTTTGTATGGAACAGCGGATTTTTTTCTCGAATTCTGGGTTGGGCCTCAAAGTAAAAGTTGTTCATATTAATCACCCCCTTTCAGCAAAGTACACGGGTTCTGGATAGTCCTGTATAGGCCGAATCATACAAGTCGTTGAAGTTAGCATGAAGCTACGCAATATCCAATCAACGATATGAGCTTCAGTCAGGAATGGATATTGAGCAGTTTGTGCCTAACTTCACATCCGCCGACTTATATGATTCGGCGTTTACACAGTTATTTTTTTCTACCTTATTTTAGCAACGGTTTAGAACTTTGGTTTATAAATACAAGGGTATTTAGTTAAATTATTTATTTTCCACACATCTCCTCTCTGATTTATCAACATATATCATATTTATACCGTTAGTTATGTGGGTTAGTCAAGCTATTAGTTTCAAACAAAATTATGTTTTATTTCAACTACGTTAAAGTCAATTTCAGCTGGCGCGTGTCAGTGTTAATGTAAGGAAGGCGATATACTGAGGTAAAGCTACGTTTCGACAGTACTTACTGTCGGGCGGTTGTGATCTTAGTCTACCCGCGAGCCCGGACTCTGAAAAGAGTCCGAAACGGCGGAGCGTCAATAATATTGCACAATACGCTATAAAATTGCACAATACGCTATAAAATGGCACAATACGCTATAAAATTGCACAATACGCTATAAAATTGCACAATACGCTATTAAATTCTCAAAATTGCCCAATAAGTAAGCTTATCAAATTGCACAATATAGAATCTATTTTTAAAATAATTGAACGTTACTGCGTTCTAAAATTGCACTAAATAAACACAATTACATACTGTGTTTCAGAAATAGGACATCATGATATGGAAAATCGCACAACGTAACAATTTGATTGATTATACAATAGGCCCAATTTTAAAGGCGCCATCGTAAATTTAATAGCAACGTAAAATAGTGTTCTCTCTATCAAATGCATTTAGTGTAAAAGAAACAGGGCTACTCTAAATTGCTATTATAATTACGATGGCGCCTCTAAAATTGGGCATAGTATAGTATTAATTTTTCAAAATAGTGCAATTTTTCTCAAATTACTCTCTCTCTGCGATTGCATTTAAAGGTATAGGACGAATCATACAAATCGGCGAATGTGAAGTTAGCTACAAGTTGCGCGAAACCTTATGAACGCGCATCATATGAGCTTCAGTCGGGATGGGATATTGCGCAGCTTGTAGCTAACTTCACATCCGCCTGATTTGTACGATTCGGCCTATACCACGTATTTAAAATAGCACAACATTAATCAAGTGTTTCTTCATTTGGTATAGGCCGCCTCACACAAGATGGCGGAAATGCAGTTAGCTACAAGCTGCGCAATATCCAATCAACGCGCGGCTTTGTGTGAGCTTCAGTCAGGTTTGGATATTGCGCAGCTTGTAGCTAACTTGATTTCCGCCAACTTGTGTGACGCGGTCTATATCTACACTTCAGAAATGTTGTAGTACTCAATATACTTGAATAACTAAATTCAAATTCAACTGAAATTCACAATTTTTAGAACAAAAAAATTAACCTTTAAACTAAATTCTGATTTTCGGGTATTCTTATCAGCGATTTTTTCCCTCTTTACAAAGTTTTTCCTTTAATAATAAATAGTGTGTACTCACTGGCGATGTCCTCAAGCTTAGCCATGCTTTCTTCGTCGAGTAGCGGAGGCAGCTTCTTGGAGAAAAAGTCCTTGAGAGCGGTCGCTACTGCGTTCACTGGGATGTCTAGCGCGTAGAAATCTACATTGGGATCTGCAAATATAAAAACTTAAATTTAATTTTTTTTTTTTTTGTAGAATTTGTAGAATTTTGGTTCTTCCATCCCCACTTTAACCCACCATAACTCCTAAACGGCTCAATCGATTTTTATAAAACATAGCTAAGAACACTTTCGATTAAGTCTCCTTTCATCCAAAAAAAACTCAACTGAAATCGGTTCAGTGGTTCGGGCGCTATGATGCCACAGACAGACAGACAGACAGACAGACACACAGACAAACAGACACGTCAAACTTATAACACCCCTCTTTTGCGTCGGGGGTTAAAAAATAGGATTTTATTTAAACTTTTTGACCTTTAAGCCCTATTATAAAGGCGTACCATCGTAAGTTTAATAGCAACGTAAAATAGTGTTCTCTCTATCAAATACATACATGTTGCCGGGCACTCGGTATAGTCCTTCAGAGCAGAGTCCATCCCTTTCTATAAACTCTACGCACTTCTTTACGAAAATAAGACTAGTAGTTTTCCGAATAGTAGACCTCACAACACTATCTATTTAACTGAATCTTCATAAGTCTATATCTCGACTCGCTCTTCACCGATTTGGTTCACACTCGCATCTTTTAAGGATTTAGATACTAAACAATCTTGAAAAATATTATCTATCGGCTGATTAACAGTGCGACAGCAAATTCCCCCCTTTTTGAGAGAAATATGCCCCCTATATAAAATCAGCGACGACATAAAAATCTATTATATAGAACCAAGTTTAGCGTAGATTCGTTGAAAAATGCGACCTGTAGACGAAAACTAAATTTGAAAAGACGAAAGCGAAATCGCCGTGTTAATCCGAAGACCTTCGCTTTCGCCAGGTCAAAAATTATAGTAAAAGTAAGGCTTACCTTCGTTAAATTTGTTAAACAGCATATCTACATGAGCCCGGTTGCCGGGCACTCGGTATAACCCCTCCGAACCGAGTCCTTCCCTTTCTATGAACTCTACGCACTTCTCTACGAAAAGTGGCACTCCGTGGGCACCCTGAAACAAAATGTAAGGCGGTGAAGGAAGTACTAGTTTTAATTTCAACATAACGTGAGTGGGAGTGGCCCGTTCCATTTCATTTATCTATGCACCCATACGATACAAGATGTTAGCCTATAGTATTAAGCGAGACTATGACGAGATCACTGTAGGAAATCGTCAAAATTAATTTGAAATAAGATTTCGACCAGTGAAAAAAATTATAAAAGCAAGAGACTAGGTATAGTTTACATTTAAGTTTTTACGGTATTATGTTTAGGTTTTTAATGAAACATAATTCAATGAAAAATAAAGCAAAGAAAGTAAAAAAAACGTTTACATACAAGTTTTACCTGCGGTCCCCAGTTCTGTATTGACTGAGTATTCGTCAGCTGCTGCGGTGCGTTCTTCTTATCTTTGCTTTTAGAGAATTCCTGTATGCGAGAAAACAGATCAGTCTTTCGATACAATTTGTTCTTCTTGGATATTATAAAGTAATTTTATTGAGGTACTTAGTAATATAAAATACGAAATAATGAAAAAAACGTAGGTAGTGCATGTTTTACTACTATTTATTAAAATTATTATAGTGCCACAAACTTATCTGTCCCGGTGGCGGCGTCGCCACCATCGTTTATATTATTGCCTATATTTTAATTTTGCCAAAATACGGTTTAAATTGTCAGATGAATCACATAATTCGAAAACTTGTGAGTGTGTATTAATATTAAAGTTTGTCCATCCTTTTTTTTCTCATGGCCTCTTTAAAAATGGCTCGTTAGTTCCTCTTTCGGCCTCCGGGTCAGATTTTGTGGCACTGCGGGGCAATTCTGTTAACCGATCTCGTAGCTGAGGTGACGCGGTCTTGAGCTTCTCTCGTTTTTTTTTGACAGCTTTGAGGCATTAAAACTGTCAGAAAAGCGAGAGGGGTTCGGGAGCGTATCACTTTGGTGACGAGATCGGTTGACAGAATTGCCCCACAGTACTTTGTTTAGACTTAACCTTTCAACGACAATGACGGGTACATGTAATATAGGCGGGCGCATTGAGGCCGACCTATAAATGCCCACCTATTAATGTTATAAATAAATAAATAAAAAAATAAAATAACTAAAAATCTGTACAACAGGTTGACCGCCAACAACGGATTAAACCGCCTTTTATAAGAGTCAGTAGTAAAGTTTTGGATTTTTTTAAACGACATAAGCAAATAGGCAACAGAATAGATTTTATATTAAAACGTTAGGTTGACGTTATCGACAAATATGAAATCAAACTCTTGGAATCTATTATTCTGTTATATTGTATGTTCTGTGGCGCGGAGAGCCTGTCACCAATAAAATTACGGCGGTGAAAAGGTTAAAATATGTGTTTACCTTATGCCTGCGGTCGTGTTTGCTAAACGGATGGTGCCTTCGGCGCGAGTCCGCTGCACTGGATGACGAATTATCCTGAGCCGAGGACGGGTAATCAGCCGACAGTATCTGTCAAATTATGGTGAAACTTCATAAATAGATAATCCTACTAATATTATAAACGCGAAAGTTTGTAAGGATGGATGGATGTTACTCTTTCACGCAAAAACTACAGAACGGATTGAGATGAAACTTTGCAATAATATAACTTATATATCAGAATAACACATAGGCTATAAATTATAATGATATTGCGTAACTTTCCATAATATAACGATAAGTGAGTAAGTAGGAAAAATTCTGCTATCTGCGAGCTATTCTAGAGTGCGCTTCAAGAAATGTCAAAAAAAAACAACTGTGGAATCGAACAAACGTCAAATTGTTTTTTTTTTATTTTCCACCTCCTTTATTAAGGGTGGTAAGGTAGAGCCTCGGGTTTGAAAGACGGAAAGTGACATAGTCTTCTCTTTATCTCGGATAAATAAAGGGTTCCCATGGGATAGCAAAAAATCTAAATGTCATAGCGAAGCCGCGGGTAAAAACTAGTACTCAGAATAATGGAAGATAGAAGTGACATAAAGTTCATACACATTAAAAAAGTATCCCTCTGTAGGGGTAGCATGGCAAAGGGGAAAAATCATTATATCCACTTTTATACTTTATTTCCTCTTCAAGGGGATATAATGGTGAAAAGACAATTTGTCCCTTTGCCATGATACCCGGGCTGGCATATCTGTGGACTTGACGAAAAGAAAGTCATCGTCAAGTCCACAGAGATACCAGAGGGATAAGGTCGATCGAGAAAATCTGAGATCCATCCATTTAATATGGCACGCGTTAGAAAGAGACATGAAAAATATCTCGATTCGGTGGATTTTGCGGGATTTTTAACCGACTTCCAAAAAGGAGGAGGTTCTATGTTCGTGTGTGGATGTAATATTTTTTTGTGTATGTTCATCGATAATTTAGCCAATTGTGAACCGAATCGAAAAAATCTTTTTTAGTTCGAAAGGGTATACTCCCGAGATGGTCCCATTTAAATTTTACAGAAATCGGCTGAGCCGTTTTTTAAAAAATTAACAATAATGTAAGCAATTCCAGCGAAATTTCCGAATTTTGTACACGATGAACATCGATAATTTCGCCAATTGTGAATTAAGTCGAAAAATTCTCTTTTAGTTCGAAAGGGTTTACTCCCGAGGTGGTCCCATTTAAATTTTACAGAAATCGTCTGAGCCGTTTTTGATAAATCAACAATAATGTAAACAATTAGAGCGAAATTTTCGAATTTTGTACACGATGGAAGGCGGTTTTGCCATTTTTTTTTGCAAAAAATAATAATAATTAAGATAACGTCGAATTCCAATACGTATTTGACAGTTTTGACAGCAGCTTTGCTGGATTTTCCATGCGTTTTTGTGGTCGAGAATTGCCTGAAGTGACCACAATATGATTATAAATCTGTTTAAAATATTGATAGCTGTGGTAAAGTCCAAATCATTTCTCAGCAGTGCGTTAAATTCGATTTTGGATGGGATCGATAAGTGTAAAAATAATCGGCCAAGTACGAGTCGGACTCGCGCACGGAGGGTTCCGTACTGTATGGGAACCCCCCTTAAATATTTATCTTATTATTTATTACTGAAGTGAATACAAAACTAAATATTCTGTGAACATTTCAAGCATCTACCTGTTACCATTATTAATATAGAGCGAAAAACGTTTAAAAAATCAGGTTTGTTGTATGGGAGCTCCCCTTAAATATTTATTTTATTTTATTTTTAGTATTTGTTGTTATAGCGGCAACAGAAATACATTATCTGTGAAAATTTCAGCTGCCTAGCTATCATGGTTCATGAGATTCTTAGTAATAGGGTCCCGTTTTTACCCTTTGGGTACGGAACCCTAAATAAAGCCCGGTGACAGACAGAAAGACGGACAGACGGACATCGAAGTCTTAGCAATAGGGTCCCGTTTTTACCATTTGGGTACGGAACCCTAAAAACGTATAAATAATAACCTTATGCGTTGGCTCGTGGTGCGGCGGTGGCGGTAGCGGTCGCGGCCTCCTCGTTTCCCCGTCAGAGCTGCCTTCGCTCGACTCACTCGCCGCTGTAATAGGCATTTATATTTATTTTAAAAAAAAACTTTTCATTTAGTTATACACCGAATCAAACTTCTTGGCGTCTGAGACCACGAGGCGAGTCATTGCGCAATAGCAAATCATATCAGCTGTCCCAGATAGTTAAAATAACATAAGATTATATTAAAATGCACATTTTATTCTTACCTTTATCTTCCTGTGTTCGCGCTCGATATCCGGTGGGCAGTTCGGGTGGTCCCACGAACATGCCCAGTTTTGGGACTCGTGGGCTTTGGACGGCTACCAAGTTACCTAGCGACCTGCAAATACAGAAAGAAAAGTTCGTATAGGCTTTAGTATCAGAGTGTATTTGAGTTACCTAGACTTGCGATATTTTAAGTGGTCAAACCAAAGTTTGTACTGTACAGTACTGTACTGTACCAGCCTTTTTAATGGTCCACTGCATGATGTAGGCCTACCCACTAAGGGTGATTAGGCTATATCCACCACACTGGCCCAGTGCGGGTTCGTGGATACACATACGCCATGGAATTTCTTCCTTGGACATATGCAGGTTGCATCACGATGTTTTCCTTCACCGAAAAGCCAGTGGTGTGAAAATTCCGTATATAAATTCCAAGGAATTCATTGGTACGGGTCCGGGTTTGAACCCACGACCTCACGATTGTAAGGCGGGTGTCATTACCACTAGACCACCACGGCTTCCAACCAAACCAAAACCAAAGTTTAAACCAAAGTTTAGTTTAAATATCACCCATAATCAGCGTGTTAATTCACTAGATTCTTTACGATGCAAAATACATAATTATTATTTAGGACACATACATTTGAGAGTGGCGGAGGATCGCGAGAAGTAGAAGTTGTTCGACGCACTCTTCTATTTTAACGTGGAATTATTGTGTGAGCGCATATAAATAGGTCAGTTATTGTGCTTGATATGTAAGTTTCCTTCGAAATTAAGACTCAACTAGATCATCAACCCGAAAAAATGCCAAGTCGATGAGATCATCTAATCTCGAATCTCATTTCGAAAATATCTGTGAGTTCTAGTTCTAGGAAATACTCAACACTCAATCATTTGTTGCAACATATATAATATTTACATGCGGTTCTTAATTAATATGTTTAGTTATACCTACATTTGAATGATCCTATAATGTTACGAAAATTTTGTTGTTCGTGTAGGAACAATTTATTATTAGATATGTTTTCTAGATTCTAGTTAAAAAAATCGTCTAATTTTTAATAGGATTTGGATAATAGGATATTTTTATGGCAATGGGCAGGGCACATAGCGCGGAGGACTGATGACCGATGGGGTCGAAAAGTTCTCGAGTGGAGACCACGTACCGGCAAGCGCAGCGTAGCGTCCACCCACAAGGTGGACGGACGACCTCATTAAGACCGCAGCATTGCGCTGGATGCAAGCTGCTTCCAACCGGTCTTAGTCCATAGGGGAGGCCTATGTCCAGCAGTAGACTTCTTATGGCTGATGGATGGATGGATGATATTTTTTTGCTGTTTTATGAAACATTGTTCTTTTTCGTTAACTTTTAGATTGTTTGGCAATTTATTAAATATTTTTATAGCCATATAATATGGGCTAGAAATGTGCATTGCTAAGATTGACTTTGGTTCCACGAGTTTGTGTCTGTATTGCGATCTAATTTTGTGTTTTATCCTCAGAATAATGACAAGTAATAGAAACCGTTCCCATTTTAATTATGAAATTTAAAAGGTGTTAGAACTTTCGTAATAAAATTACGAAGGGTATCATCAACTAACGTTGATCTACCTCGGCTGTCCAAATTCAAAAAGGTAGAAAGTAGGAAGGTAAAATGATCAGTGATTTGAAGCTTCTGAAGGAACTAGAGGGTTCAAATTTTCGATTTTATCGCAAAATACAAAGTAGACCAAATTTCAACCATTATGACATTCCAACTTGTGATTTTGGCGTATGACGACAGACAATGGATTTTTTTCCACTCACTCTCGCGTATGCTGTATAACTAGATATGAATAAGACAACTGTAGCGTAGTTTTTATTTGAGTAAAATTTTGCACGGTTTCTATCACTTGTCATTATTCTGAGGTTTCATCAGACGCTTTGTTATAATAAAGTATAGTTACCGTTTCTTATAATGCCTGGGCGCGTGGTGCGCGTGATGCCGACGCCGCGCGTGAGGCCGCGTGCTTCCCGAAGCGGAACTCGAGCCAGAACTGTCTGTCTCCGAAAACGCTGCAACAACATAAAATCTGTTATACTAAGCGCCACACAAATCGGTGGATGGGAAGTTATACGCAGAACGCTGCGCAAAAGCCCAATTATAGGTATGCGCGAGAGCCAGAAGGACTCGTGCCGGGGCACACCCGCCCGACAACCTCATGCCTCCCGCGCGCTCACATGCACGTGCATTGTGCACACATGCGCAATAATTAGCGAATCACGGCGAAGTGGCATCTGCGGCTAGCTTCTCATCCGCCGATTTGTGTGGCGCAAAAAAACGCTAGTAGTTTCTATAAGCGGAAACATGGTAGTGTACGACAGTACCCCGGGGTCAGTCAGCTGGGTTTCATAGGGTATGTTGGGTACCCGTTTCAATTTAAAAAAAAATAGTATCTTGCAACTACTTCTAAAAGCTGAAAATTAGTGTACGGCAATCTGTCACCTAAAACATGTAACAGTGCCTGTCAGTCAGGCTTTAAAGTGGTACTACTGTATAGCCCGACTGATTTAGAGGAGCGCAACTGCACCGACAATTGATTTTGAAAAAAAAACTTTCATATTCCAACGAGTAAACACCAGCAAAGAACTTATCTTTTGTTTTTTTTTTATCACTAATAAATCCGCGCTTGACCACCAACTTGTCTGATGGTAGTAGGTAGACCAAGAAGATACCTATTCACTCTGATCTTGAAAAGCTTTAGATTATTTATATCTCTTAGGAAACTCGCGCAACTACGACATAAGATGTGTCTGTGAGCTTTGTTTACAACGCTATTGTATTAGTTTTATTTGATGTTTTTTTCTATTGAAGACAATGGGATTTCGGGAACTTTCGGGTTGTTTGCTTTGTCAAACATAATAGCATCGATTATTCTAAAGATTTCGAGGCAACTTTTATTCAGATATAAATAGAGCGATGCCGCTCCCTATCGACAGTATTTTTTTACCTTTGTCGCGAAAGCGAGATGCTTTCGCGACTGATGATCAGTGACTGTGAAAGTGTTTTCAGTGACTAGTTTGAGTGAATATCAGTGCAAGTGTGATGTGTTTTTGTGCAGACAAATCATGTCGTGTATTTTGTGATTTTGTGAAGTGATTGTGTGCAATAAGTGAATAATCGTCATTTTGACTGATTATTCAAGAACTCATTTCGTAACATACTATGTAGAAAAATGATAAATCATTTATTTATATCGATTTTTGATAATTTTTCACTTGAGAAAACATATTTTGACGTGATAACTTCTTATAAATCGATGAAAAACAGCTGCACGCACGAAAAAGTTTGACGTTCCGCCTGAGCCGAGTGTGCAAGCGAGAGCACGGAACAAGCGATAGAGAGGCACGATAGGCCGAAGCGTTCGGCTTGTTTCAGTTGTTAACTCAACGATGATTTTCTATGACTTTTTCACGTAAAATTATCATCCATAAATCGACTTTACAGACAAACACTCTTTTGACGTGATAACGTTTTATAAATCGATGGACGCCGGCTGCAGGCACGAAAAAGCATGACTCATTGTCACGTTTCGCCTGAGCTGAGCGTGCAAGCGAGAGCGCGGAACAAGCGAGAGCGCGGAACAAGCGATAGGGACACGATCGGTATGATCGTTCGGATTGTTACGCAAATTACGTAATCATGTAAAATTATCGTCTGTAAACCGACTTTTGCCAATTTTTGTGAACTGATTTATTCTTCCACGTCGAAGCTTTTTCTCATAGCAGCTATCAAACGAATTACCTGCATAGAAATTACATGAAAAGCTACTAGCATTCGAAAAAATACTTACACGGCTGATGCATCGTGGACTTTTCGTGTCTCCTGTGCCTCCTGAGCCGTGTCATTGACGGAGCTTCCATATACTCATTAGTTTCTTTAATCTGTAATAAAACATACAGTACATTAACTTCCTCAGATCAACTCTAAAACAAAGCTAAAAACTTCTTCGACACGAGGGCTAGCCACCGCGGCCTATACGAAATTGCTCTTTTAAATCTAAAATCGCAAACAATTTGCTTGTAATATTATCAAGATTATTTTTTGATGCGACTCTCTTGATAAACATTGAGATTTCCAATCTTGTGATAGATCAAAATACTTGCGAATCATAATAGTATTATTAAAAAAAGTGAAATTAATAAATAAAAAAATAATCAGATATGCTCGTACAATACAACTCAAAAATTCAATATTTCGTACTCTAATAGTTTGCATGTTACTCGAGCGATTGCCGCCAAAAACATAAAATTTTGTTACAATTTAAGGAGTGAAAAGAGTTTTCTCGCGGAATGTAAATTTTATCAAAATGTACCGAATTTTTTTCGATGTTTTATAGGAAACGTGAAAACAGTGGTCGATTCACGATCCTCGTAAGTAAGCTTGAATCAGGATTGGGCCATCCGCAACTTATAGCTAATATCAAGCAAAGAATTTTGATTCGGGCTATACAATAAACACCTTGAGCTTCACCAACATGTATGTAGTTTTATTATGGAAACTATAGTACATTGTTCAGCGAGAGGAGAAAGTGACCGATTACCGACGAGGGTGTCGTTTGAAGCCCGTGCCGTAGGCGAGGGCTTTAAAACACCCGAGATCGGGAATCGCACTTTCTCTCGAGTGATACATAGTGCTTTATACTACACCTACGAGGAAAATAAAAAACTAAATCTTTACTAATTGAAATTTATATTGAAATTGTTGCAGTTAGTGAAGCTTAATGTAACACTTGAAAATGACGCCAATGGCGTCTGCAATTTTCACATGTTCTTTTTTCAAATTGTTTGACACCATCCAACAAACAGCTAGGGGCCAGTGTCATTTTGCGAACTTGGAGATAAAAACTCACTGTATAAACTTTTTGGCTTTTGATACTTAGGTTACCAGCGCATAGTCTTACCCAAAATTAAAAAAGAAAAACCACGTAAGAAATGGATTTTCATACACTTTTCTCTCCCGCTCAGATGCGTTTTCTCCCCGCATATTTGTTCGATATGCAATGACGTACTTTCTACCGTAAATTTGATAAAGTATCAAGGTACTTTCCGAGCAGGCAGTGGCGGACGCTTCATAAAGACAGAAAGACACTGCCTACCCTAGTTCTAATAATAGATCTCATAATTTTTTATCAATAAACAAAATAACATAAAAAACTTAAATCTTAAATCAGCTCCACCTATCGAGTGCCGGTGGTATCATTAAGATAAAATCGATTTCGCATTCACCGATTCGCGCAGCACGAGCGCCACCCGCCCTTGCCACGGCAAAGACACAAACTATGGATCTCTTAATGTTTTGTATGTGTGCTGTCGTGGTAAGTCGTGGTCATGCGGATTTAATGTGTGTGCGTTCCTATAGCTACGTGGGCTTTGCTGACACACAATGACAAAAATCACGCACACAACTGCATGAAAAGACAGTGTCTTTTTGCTTAGCTAACACGAACAATTACGTCTCGTACCGAACATTTCCGAAAGAAAGTTTGCTATGCAATGCAAATATTTTAGTAACATTGTTTCATTGGATTTTATACATTTAGATGGCCATCATTTTTTGTGGTATTATATTTCCCTTTTTTACTACTAATTTCAATAGTCAATAGTAGCCATATTGTTTGATGTGTATTGTGTTTTTGACTACGCTATCAGATATTTAGGATTTTAAAGTTGTTAATAGAGTGAAAAATGGATAATATTATCTGTGAAAGTTGTTCAGATGGTGTGTATATTGAGAAAATAAAATATGATGCGTTTTCAAAACTATCTTTCGGTGAAAAAAAACTAGTTATCGAGATAGGTCGTGCTACACCGGATTTGCAATTAATACAAATTAAAGGTAAAGTCAGTCGTAAATTCAATAAAAAACAATATGATTCATATCATTGGCTGACAGGTTGCACACACAGTAATCGGTTATTTTGTTTCGTTTGTCTACTATTTTCAAATAATAAAACCGTCTGGAACGACATCGGTTACAAAACATTACAAAACATCTAACAAACGCGCCGAAAGGCCACTTCGAATATCCGTAAATTGATATGTCTTTAAAAGCAGTCAATCTATGGATATTTGAGCTGGCATTTGGCAATTACCTACATTATAATGTTGATAATTATCAATCGACAAGACGACGAACCAAAACCAACGTGTTTTCGGTGAGCAAAATTTTCTGCCTACCCTGTCTTAAAACTGTGTGCACGCCACTGCGAGCAGGTGTAGTATAAACGTGGTTTTCACACATTTTAATGTTTTATATCGGGATTGTGCAGTACAGTGCATTGATAGACGCTCCGCGTGCTAGCACTCGACTTGAAAAACATCGCCGAATGCAATCGAAACTATAATCGTACTATGTAATGACTATTAAAAATAAACGTGAGTACAATCACGTGATATAAAACATTAAAATGTATGTAGTCGTTTACCTGTGCGTACTGCGCGTCTAATTCAGTTTCTGAGCTCACTCCGGAAGGATGGTGTCCGCTCTGTTGACCGCTGGAGTGCGACCAGCCAGACCTCTGCGACTGTAAATATATTATTATGAAAATTAAAACAACACACTTTCACAAAATAAAGTAGTATTTTATGTAGAGCCAAAACGGACAGATTGCATCAAAGTAGAAAATTGGCACTTGGCAGGAATGGGAAACAAAAATGTCATTACCGAAACAATCATTTAACTTTTTGAACGCAAAAGTCGCCTTGAGAAGCGTTTCCGGGCGCAAGCGATGTATAATAGTAGTTTATGCAACTGTCGTATCCCTTTACAACCGGCTCAATACAATCGTGAGGATCGATAAAAAAATTGGCACAAAAACCATATTGATTTTGTAAACACAACCGGTCTCATACGTTCGTGCGGGATGAGCAGATAACCGCACGATCGTATGAAACCGGTTGCGTTCACAAAATCACCATGGTTTTCCCGTCAATTTTTTTTTGATGTTTTTATGCCTATATTGAGCCGGTTGTAAAGGGGTATAATGAAGTGTTATATGCAGTTGCATACACTACTTTATCTTCACTAATAAAAATAAAAATAAACATATTGCGAAACATTAAATTCACGCGTACCTACGTGTATTGTCACAGTGAACTTGGCGCCATTAAAATCTAACCAATGAGAGCGCAGCTGCGCGCGCAGGGCCAATCAGGAGCGAGCGCGCGATGTTATAATGAGATTTTACGATATCGATGTGGATATTATAACATCATGTGAAATTGCTTAAATTGAGTGTTTTGTTGTCTGCGCTATAACAGTAGTCATTATAAGTCAAGTATTGGAAACATAAGTAGAATGTTACAACATTAGTGTAGATAATAGTACATTACGATACAAGTGTGTAATGTTGGTGATTACCGCTGAGGCGCCATAAGAGGTCTTAAAGAGAGCCGCGGACGGTAATCATCAATACACACGTGTGGCGTACGACGTTTTTCAACACACTTGTAAATAAAATAATACTAAAAATATATTTTCTTCATAATTAGTACATTGGACATTTTAGTTTATAAATAACTGTAATTTCAACAGTGAAAACGAGTTGTGAAAAACGTTTCGAAATGGCGGGAAAAAATCAGTTTACCTACGCGCGCGCAATGGCAATCGGCTATAATTAAAATAAATAAATAAATATTAGGGGACATCTTACACACGGTCTCTGACCCCAAACTAAGCATAGCTTGTGATATGGCTGCCAGAGACTGATATACTACATACTTATTCTTAAATACGTACTTATATAGATAGTAACTAAATAACACCCAGACACAGAGCAAACACTTATGTTCATCACATAAATATTTGCCCTGGGTGGGGATCGAACCCACGCCTCTTTGACCCACAAGTTAGGGTCACTAACCACTGAGCCACCGAGGCTGTCAACTATAGACTAAAAGAATGAGGTTTCTTTTTTTGTTTTTTCGCGGATAGCGTTTTAGCCACGTACAAAATAAGGAATTTCAATTTTTAGGGTTCCGTACCCAAAGGGAAAAACGGGACCCTATTACTAAGAATACCCTATTCATACGAACAGCCAGAATGTGGAACGCTTTGCCTGGGTCTGTCTTCCCGCTAAAGTACAATGTGGGCGTCTTCAAATCCCGAGTAAATAGGTATCTTCTAGGTAAGCGTGCTACAACCTAGACCGCATATCTGCTTAACAACAGGCAGTATGTGGTCAAACGCAAACCTATTCAGAATAAAAAAAAAAAAAAAAAGACTTCGATGTCCGTCTGTCTGTCTGTCTGTCACCGGGCTGTATCTCATGAATCATGACAGCTAGGCAGCTGAAATTTTCACAGATGATGTATTTCTGTCGCCGCTATAACAACAAATACTAAAAACAAAATAAAATAAATATTTAAGGGGGGCTCCCATACAACAAACCTGAATTTTTAGACGTTTTTCGCTCTATATTAATAATAGTAACAGTTAGATGCTTGAAATTTTCAGAGAATATTTAGTTTCATTTTCACTTCAATAGTAAATAATAAAATTAAAATAAAATAAATATTTAAGGGGGGCTCCCATACAGTACGGAACCCTCCGTGCGCGAGTCGGATTCGTACTTGGCCGATTATTCTTTATACAGAGAAAACAAAAGTTAAATTATCTATTTAAATACGAAGTTGCAAGAAATGAGCAAGCAATAGGTACATTAATTTATTTGTACCTACTATTAGAACACAAACGAACAAAGAACAAAGCAACTCGACCAATAAAATAGAAAAAAAAAAACTCTTAACTCACTTGTCAATACAGCAATGATAAAAACAGTTTAATTAATTTTAAATTGTATTGTAAATGTTTTGTAATATGGACTCTGTGTGAAGTTAATAAATAAAATTAAAAAAATTAACTAAAAAATGAAAGTCACAGTTTGATTACCGGTGAAATTAGAGCCACTTTATAAGCAAATGTGTTGAAAAATCGATTTAAGGTGACGAGGTGGGCAAATTGAGCGGTTTTCGACTCATTTCCTGATCTTTGTTGAAGGTGTGGCAGATTTTAAATTAGTAAATCTTGTTAGACATATCTTCAGTTAGCGAATAAAATCCAAAATGCTTATTATTAATATTTGGAACTACTTTAAAATACTATTAAAAAGTATTACTACAGCAGTTTTGTAATAATTGTTTGTCCTGATTTTTCGTGAATCGGAGAGGTTCATTTTGAATTAAACTTAAATAAGTTGTTTGAGATATTAGCACCTTTTTCCTAAACGAACATTTCTTTCTAAATGTTATCGCTCAATAAAGTTTACAGATAAAATACTGATAACGCCTGCTGAAAACTTTTCATTCAGAAATCCCGTTGCTCGCATAATTATGACAGGCGTTATTATTGCATATGAAGGCGCGGTTGCATGACTTCCATGTATTCAGCGGCGTTGCCTAACTTCACCGTACGACGACAATTTCTTTATTTTTGTTCTACATTGTTAATTTATAAGGTTTCAAGTTCGGCACGCGGTTTACGCGCAGGATTACGAATTATCATAATATCTAAGTTGTCCGGGTTGCCTATCAAAAATGCCCCATTCTCAAAATCAAGAAGTCAAAATGATGATTATTTCCATTTGAAATTTTAAAATAAACATAGGTACGTACATTTTATACATAACCTCTTATGGGCGAGTTAAATACATCAAAAAGAATAACTTTTACAATGGGACTAACCCAAACTCAAGAAAAAGTCAGCTGATCCATAGAAAAAGTCCATTGTACTTATTGTAGGTAGTACCTTATCGACAAAATACATATATGGGACAGCTGATTTGCTGATTCTGGATTGGTTGGTCCCATAATTGGACTTTGATGTAGATACTAATTTCGCCTTGTGATTTTCGCCGGTGATTTATAAATTTCGTTTTTTTTTACAAACTTTTTTGAAATTATTATTTTACATTTTACTAAATATTCACATATTTTAAATTATTGAATAATTATATTCTCAATTTTCAATCTGCGCTACGCCATAATGATGCCTATAGTCTGACCGTTTAACTGAGTCCTCGCCTGCGCGGTACAGAGGCGCGGGGGTAGACGACAAAGGGGACTGAGACCCGCGCGTGTGTACCGCGCAGGCGAGGACTCAGTTAAACGGTCAGACTATATAGGTCTATACTGCCGTCCTTTAACTAAAATACCGTTAACTGACATTTTGTCATTTTCACTTTTCTGAGGTCATTGTCATCAGAAAAATTATCCGCATTAAAGGATTTTACATAAAATATTAATTTGTCAGCATACAAATGGAATTGGTATACAACGGCAGTTATAAATTGGTCTAGCAATTTTTTTAAATATTGTTCTAGACTATATTCCTTGCTGCTATACAACATAACTTATCTAAAATGCCGCTGCGTGAACAGAATCAGTTCTGGTTATTCTGCTCACGCAGCGGCGCGGCGTGGCGCCTGTATCACGGCGCGGGTGAAAGTGTTTGATGGTTTAAATGGGACAGGCGCGTGGACAGTTGCGGATTCCCGCCAATTTCGTTATCATGGCTAACAGCATTTCCAGTTTTCTAACTACTTATATCAAAAGCGCGCTTTTTGGCGTGAACAGTCTGTAAAATTAGTGTAAAAAGTGAAATTATGTGATTGTTAATGGATGTAACGAAATTATACATTTCGTCTTACCTTAGTACCTAACTAAAAGAGCATTTGAGGTAACTTTGATGCGTATCGAGATTTCAATTTAGTATAACTTTTGATTCGGAGAAGTTAAGGCGTTTGTTCTGTATTAAATAGTTAGCTCTTAACAAAATCTATCAATTATGGATAAAACATTAGTGTATTATTATGACTGTGACTGAAATTGAAATATTGAAATTTAAATATATTTATTTGACAAAAATTGTTACATAGCTGTTGGATGATAAGGGAAATTACAAACATACTTTACAGTGGGTTCGAAACTCGGCTAGGCCTGTTTTTTGGTAATCCATGAAGTGGAGAATTGCCTAAATTTACATTGTGCGCGCTCTCGTTTTCAGTAGATAGATATATAGTATAACTATAGTGAAAAGTTTTGGATACAATAATAATATGAATTATATAAAATAACATTATAATAATATGTTACACGGTCAGACAAGTATAAAACATCAGTTGAAATTTTATACATACTAAGTTATAATTCTTCAAACCATACAATAGTTAGAATACAGTTATTAGTGACAAATCATACATGAGAATCAATCTAACTACTTAAAGTTCGTCAGATTATTGCCAAAATATGGTAACTAAAACATGGAATAGGTACATACAAAAAAAATATATTTTAAAATTCAAGTAGCATTCAATCGAGGGTCGCCAGCTGCCCTTGGCATTAAACCTATAAAATTATAACCAATATCACGAATTAGGCGATAAAATATAAAAAAAGCTTACAAAATTATAATATCAGCCTTGACATGTCAAAAAGCCAGATAGAAATACAAATATTGCATACGGTTGGAAAGAGCGTTTCAAAAGTAATAATGTGGTATCAATAAAAAACCATATGACCGAGACAAATACGAGACGTATTCACGTACAATACACGGCTGCGTCCACGACTCAGCCACACCAGATTTTTTTTGTTTTGATTCCAGCATAGTGTGTCTGTGTTCTGTAAGACCACTGAGACAAATAGATATTGAAGAGCGTTTCGAGTGAATAAAGTGACACGGAAAGGGGCGAGGGGAGCCCGTCTTCATCTGATGACATTAGTCAAAACAAGAAGAGTTAATTTTATTGTTGTATTTGATTTCAATTAGAATAATTGAAATATTCCTTTAACAGTGACAGACTGCCTTAAACTGCTGGGGCTAACACTTACTTCCACATTGAACTACGACACGTACCTAGAATCTAGGACCAAATTGGCTGGTAAGAAGCTGGGTATCCTGAACAAGGTCAGGCGGTATTTCACACCGGGAAAGTAGCTTACTCTGTATCAAGCACAAGTTCGTTCATGTCTGGAATGCTGCTGCCAATGACTTTGGGATGGCTCAGCTAAGTATCAGCTCAAGGCCTTGGGATCGGTGGACTGGTTTGCTGTTTGGCTTATAGGTGATGAAAAGTTAGTTGCAAAAAATATCATAGCCTGGAGCATCGCCGTAGGGTTGCGAGTCAGTCCATTTTCTATAGGATTCATTTCGGAGAGTGTGCATCTGAGCTGCACCCTACCTTATCCTACCATCCCGTTTTTACTACAGGACAAGTAGGAGGACGCCATATTACCACCCCTACACTGCTGATTTTCCTTCGATACGTTCGAAGCGGTTTAACTCAACATTTCTGATTCTTACCGCCCGGGAATAATATAGATCAGTCTTCCTGCTTTCCTGTTTCCTGAGAGATATAATGTAAAGCTTTTCAAAGTCAAAGTGAATAGGTATCTTCTAGATCTGCGTGCTTCATCTTCTAACACAACGTCGCTTACCATCAGGCGAGTTGGTAGTTTAGCGCGAACTTATTCACGATAAAGAAAATAATTCTTTATTAATTATGGAATGTGATGCAAGTCAAAATGCCGTAATCATTACAAGTTTTGTAAAGAGCCGCATTTAGGCAATGTAATAAATATAAAAAAATGCTACTGCAAAAGATATATTGAATTATTATTTAAATTTACTTGTCTTGATTGCCGTTATACTGACTTTAGCGTATTTAGCGGCTTTTAAAGTTTTCTAGTACCTACCATAATAATATTTTTTCAGTCTGAAATATAACTGTAAAATTCTGTCAAAACTATTAGCAAAAATGCCGTTAAAGTATGTATTACGGTATTATAGTCATGTTTTTAGGACTTGAAATTTTAAGGATTGCTGTCAGAAAATAACAAATATTTATTTTCTTTAATTTACGCAAACAATTTTGACTGCTAGCTGCATTGACTGAAATAACTTTTAAGTTGTATTTTTTGGTATTTAAAAGTTTTGCAAGAAACTTGTAGTTAGGAAGTAGCATATTTTTTTTAAATTATGTCACCCTTATGTCATCTCAAAATATGGTTTTGGTACTTAACTGCACTTTAGTTAAAAAACGGCAGTATAGGTTCATACATTAGACGTCATGTCAACTTAGCCAACGCGCTGCCTACTTGGTTCACGCCGAATCGAAAAGATGGCGCGTGTCAAACTATTGTTTATTCTGTGTCAAAATTGGCGAAAATTACTGTCGGGTACCGTCCCCTTAATTATATACATGGTCGTAGGTATTAAACGCAAAACCTTTTAAGGGCGGGTCTAGTACATCCAGACAAACAACTTTTGTTTTAGGACTTTTGGATAGTCACGAAAAAATCAGCTTTTTCATACAAAAAGTTCGTCAACGCGCGGCAAAATGTATGGAGAAGCGGTTTTTTTGCGAATTTTCAAAAGTTGTTTGTCTAGATGTACTAGACTTAAAAGTTTTTGTGTTTAATACCTATGACCCTGTATAGAAATCAAATAGAAGCAAATATATTTGCTAGATATTTGCTCGAAGTGTAAAATAATAAAATAAAACCGTACCTTTCTTTCCCTGTTATGAGGCGGAGGCGGCCCGATAGTGATGTGCTGGAGAGCATCGCTGACCATGGTGTAGTTGTTCATGTCCAGTTTGCCGGGTTGCTGCAATAAATTCGTCTGCTCTCACTATTACTTTTTACTATTCTGTGTAACTAACATTCGATAAATATAGTTTTACAACAAATATTTTGAAAGATAGTAAATAAAAGGAAATAAATAAATAATAAATTAATATTAGGGGACATTTTACACACGGTCTCTGACCCCAAACTAAGCATAGCTTGTGATATGGCTGCCAGAGACTGATATACTACATATACATATTTTAAATACATACTTATATAGATAGTACCTAAATAACACCCAGACACAGAGCAAACACCTATGTTCATCACACAGATGTTTGCCCTGGTGGGGATCGAACCCACGCCTCTTTGACCCAGAAGTTAGGGTCACTAACCACTGAGCCACCGAGGCAGTCGAAAGAGAGCACGAAACGCTGAAAAAATTCTTGTCAAATTCCAATTCATATATTCGACAGTGACAATACTGATAGTGAATTTCCATACATTTTAGCGGTTAAGAATTACTTCAAGCGACAACAGCGTTATCTCTTTAGTTGTAATAGCTCTGTGGTGACAACGTAAATCAGTAGACGTCCTAGAGGCTTGAAGAATTTAGCGCGCGTATACTAAGCGCCACAGAAATCGGCGGATGGGAAGTTATGCGCGGGAGCCAGAGAGACGAGACGCCGGGGCACACCCGCATTGTGCACACTTGCGCAATAATTAGCGAATCACGGCAAAGTGTCATTTGCGGCTAACTTCTCATTCGCCGATTTGTGCGGCGCTTAGTATACCCCTCTGTCATGGTATAATAAAATTGTACCTACGCGTAAACGAGACTCCAGACACGTTATTACACAATTTTAGACTTAACCATCTAAGCAATTAAGGCGAAAATGGATTATCAGCTACTGGGCTGCATTGTTCTCGCTCGCTCCGCTCCATAAACCCGTCACCCGTTAACGTTTCGACTTTATCCCAAAATGTTCTAGGTCGAATCTTCAGTGAACACCTCCTACCCCGCACCTCACGTAAAGCTGACAGAATGTAGTGAATGCGAATCGTAGTGCGTTTCTAGTCCAGATATAGAACATTCCTGCCTAGAGGTTATGTGACAGTAAGGCCCCTTCCTGACTGGGCGGTGCGGTATCGGCGCAGTAAAAGACATGTAGTAACAATTTTACGGCTTCGTTACCGAGCGCCTATATTTGCTTACACGGATCCTGATTGGCGCGGGCTGTACGAGAGCGGGACAGTATACATGCAGCATACTGCGTTGCGGTACGGCCATCCAGTAGAATCCGAAATACCGAGCGCGCAACACGTCGTTGAAAATGGCAAATGAAAAAGCCTTGTGTATATTTTGGTAGCTGAGGTGGAAAAATATGAACTTTTATATAACTACATGTTATCGAAATCTTGCGAAAGTTATTATGCCGCAATAAAAAGTTAGCAAGAAACATTTTTGGCAATATACGGGTGTACCCAATACTTCTTTCCTTTTCTACGCAATCGTAAATTTATGTAACACGCAACGATATCTTCATCTGACGAAGACATTATTTTACGGTGACGGCACAAACGCGTTGAATACCGGCACTTACCGACTCAAGTTGCCGACAGTAAACCGATAAGTGGGGAGATCTGGCCAACACAGTATACTGACGGTATACAGCATACAGATGCCGCACCGGTAGCGCACCGCCCAGTGAGGAAGGGTCCTAAAGTTGATATAAGAGATGGCAGTTACCTTGAGCGTTTGCGAGTGAGTGAGCCGGTGCGGCGGAGGTTGCGGCGGGTGCGGTCGCGCGCGGCCCGTCGTGAACGCGCGGTGTCCGTAGCCGCCGCCCTGCCACAGCCCGCCGCCGTCTGCGCGGACATTTACACACGTTAACACATCGTCTAGGGAAGTGTGTGCTTAGTAGGTATATGACAGTAGGACAAAACATTTAAGGGTGATGCTCTTTTTCACCGCGCGAAATATATATTTTTTTAGATTTTGCTGGCATTTACAGATAAATTAGTCGTTGTAAGTTTACAAAAACTCATTTAAAGGCCGAATAAAACAAATCAGAATAAACAGAAACTGCGTACAACTTGGAGTTTGAGTGATACTGTCAATGCTGGCATACCACCACATTGAGGCGCATTTGGCCAAAAACGACAGCAAATATCTTCATATCAGTGCAATGAAAATTATCAGCAAGATTCAGAGATCAAATCAGTCTACATAAAATACAGCTGCTTTTGGTGCCTGAGGCATGCGAAATAAAGTCGTGCAAACATAACATTTCCGAAACAATACATTTCGTGATTTTTAATTCTACGACAAAACAGAAATGATACTAATAATTCCACTACCAGAACGATTACTAACAAAACGATTAAAATATAAATACCTACAGGGTTATACAAACCTACTGCACAACACCGAAAGGGCCTCGTTTACTTATCACTTTCAATAACGTTTTTTATTATAGAACCAATTTTACGATAGTCCCGGCCTTTTCGATAGTCCACTACTGAACAGGCCTACCCACGAAGGGTGATTCGACCAGTTCCGCCACGCTGGCTCAGTGCAGGTTGGTGGATATAGGCCGAATCAAGCAAGTAGGAGGATGTGAAGTTAGCTACAAGCTGCGCAATATCCAATCCTGACTGGAGCTCACATAAAGCTGCGCGTTGATTGGACATTGCGCAACTTGTAGCCAACTTCACATCCGTCAACTTGTATGATTCGGCCTACATCTTGAGTACATCTTATGTCACATCAATTTTCAACCTTTGAGTGTTGTTTTATTCTCCATGGAATAGCTTCAGTTACAAATTCAAGATAATTTGCCCTATAACCATTTTTTTTAATAATAATCAGTGTAACAACACCTTCGTCCAATAGAAAATCTTGTATAACCCTGTTTACACAATAATTTATAATACATGCAAACTGAAATAAAATATACCTACGTTCCTTTCCACACATATAGTAACAAACACATAAATCTATCTACAAACAAAACTGAACCCTCCACTATACAGGGTTATCTGCTTGTTAAGTACAAAGCCGAAACGGGATGATTAAAACCATCATCATTAAAAAAAAAAAATGAAGCAAACCCGGAATTCGAAAAAAAAAAAACATCCGCTCCATATATAATTGCAACTCGGAATCGACAAACGAAGGATGCAGAGATTTGACCTGTCAAAACTTTTTTATTTTATTTTTTTACAATCATAGAACAAAACATATTTTCTAATAATGATATGTGCTTCAAAAATATAGTGATTTTTTACTGTTTTCATATCACTAGTTAAAATTAAAATTAGTCCACCAGAAAAATTAGATTTTTTATTGTTTTTGCCATCTAAATAACTATAAATAAATAAAAAACTACCAATGCTTGTGTGGCCTAATATTTTAAAACTTCATTAAAAAAGAACTAGTACATATCAGAACAGTTTTAGAAGCGTCATAAATTACTCTGACGAACAAGACATTTTTAGAAATAAACTTTGGAGAAAATGAGTGTATTCGTATACAACAGGTATTCGTATGTATGAGCTGCCGACATCCTTCTTTATGGAACAGCTGTTTTTTTTTTTAATTCCGGGTTGGTCGCATAGCAAAAGTTGTTCGTAATGACAGTCTTAATCACTCCATTTGGACTTAGTACACCAGTTCTGGATAACCCTGTTGGAAATAAAATCTGTTTTCGTTGTTCATGCAATCACCTGACTCGTGGGTGCTGAGCGAATCTTCCGAACAGTTCAGGTCCGCTGCGTTACAATATTGCGTGTTATTTCAATGCAATAAGGTTCAATTCTAAATTTCACTAAGTTCAATTCAAGATGCATAATTTAAATTCTGTCTTTCCAGTGTGAAACTTGTGTTACAAGACAAATTTGACAAGTTTTAATTCAGTCAGTTACTTATTTATCTTTATCTTCAAAATAGAAACTGTAGATATTGACTCTTTGGCAATAACAGTTAACGGTCGTGATTACAATTGATTACTTTGTTATGTCGATTTTCGAATACAAAAATCGACATAACAAAGGCATTTAAAACACACTGGATGCACGCACTTTCAGTCAGCTTAAATACGAATCGTATATCTTTGGGGGTACAAAATATGACGTCATTTATTGGACTTATCAATAACCCCTAAACTAAACCCTATCTTGCGTGTTCTTTTGACTAGCGGGATGGAATGAAATACTAGAGTAGAGTTCCTTGGTGATCCACCATTGTATTTGCCAATAAGATAATGAAATTATCAGATTTCGGTAATCGAAGTTCGGCTCGGGGACAACAGCCAAACGATATGTGCCCGTGCTCTACATTATAAAACATTGTCAGCATTATGTGGCACATACCGCCACATATCTTGCGATTGGTATATATGCATTTGTATATATGTAGGTTATAAGATATGTATGTTATGTATGTATATAAAATATACCTTTATCTGTTTATTTTTATTATTGTATTTAGTTTTTTTTTCTCTCATTATTTATTTCACTGTATTTATACACCACCGACCGTATTTCTATTTTTCGTATCCAGTCCATCCAAAGGTTGCCTGGTAGAAATCGCCAAAGGTGATAAGGCCGCCCTTGCACAACAAATTTTTGTGTAGTTTCTTTTGTTTATTACTGTAATTTTTGGTGTACAATATAGATATATTTATTTTATTATGTTTCAGTTAAAATTCTACGACTAAAATGCAAATGAAAAAAATGTAATTAGCTTACGTGATAAGTCGTGCATTCTGTGATCTGGGGGCGCTGGTTCTGGCGGGGTACTGGGCGGCGGGTAAACGCTGAAACCTGAACGAGAAAAAACATTTCCAGAAAATGTTCAAACGGGCAATTTATTTTATCCAAATTATCTCAAAATTAGGTAAGTAAGTAAGTTCGTATAGGCCGGGTGGCTAGCCCTGGTGTCAGAGTTTTTAGGCCGCCTGAAGGCCTCTGACATGGCTAAACGGTTAAAACAACCGGGGCCTACAATTTAATGTCATCCGAGCCACGGTAGCGCTCAGTTGGAAAATGCCACCCGCGGTCACCCATCCAAGTACTGACCGTGCGGAACGTTGCTTAATTTCAGTGATCGCTGACAATCACCTAGTCAAACTACGCTACGAGCGCTACAAAACAAAATTAGGTAATCCATCATTATGTAAATTATTGAAATATAACACGTTTCGTGATAATATGAGCACCCTTAGCATGGCACAGAGATTAAACCATTTTATCAATTTTTAATGTCAAATAAGTCGATGGGATAAATTGGAGGAAAGACAATAATAAAATATGTCTATTTGCTAGGGATACAGCTGTTATAGACCGAATTTGGCCAAGTTGGCGGATGTGAATAAAAATAATTTTACTGTAATAATAGATTTAATTAGTATAATGTTAAGAAATATAGTTTATTTCCGATATCTCTCTTTAATTTTATTAACATAATTATTTATAATTAGGTATTCAGATCGCTTTTGTGCAGACTTACGTAGGTCTTGTTTTAAAACTTTCGCGATTTGAACACATTTTTACTATATACTACGGGACTAATCGAGCACTAAAATTATGAGATAAATAAATATGTACCTCACAAGGAATTTTTAAACTATGTAACTGGAAGGTTCACTCGACGTATCTCCAAGCTTTTTATAAAAAGGAACTTGAACCTTATCACAACATGAAAACGTTCTTTTTTTAATGAAATATAGTAAAAAGGAAAAACGGTCCAGAGAGAGACTTACTTGTAAGATGCTTTGTCACATTCACACAGTTGCTATTATATAATAAAGATGACATGGTAGAAACATCAGGAACATTAGGAATAATGTAATCTCTCTTAAAATGAGGCAAGTGTATTTTTTTCTGCAACTAAATCAATTAGCTGTCATTATCATAGAATAAAAAAAGGTATTTTACATTCGAATAAAAGTTATTGAAAGATAAGAGTCATATGGGAGTAATGTGATGGCAAAATGCTGGTAACTCATTGCAAACCAAAGAAACAATATGGCGAATTATGCCTCTCTGTGATTGGCGTAGAAAGATCAGAAAGAGACACGGCCACTTAGTATTAAGTCTCTTTCGGACCGCGTTTTTGTAATAGTGAGCCTTCCAGATACGTAGTATGTAAATTCCTTGGTACCTCATCATCAGTTGCATCGATAGTTAGTTAGCTACAAACTGCACGAAACCCAATCAACGCGCAGCTTTATGTGAGCTTGAGTCGGGATTGGACATTGCGCAGCGTGTAGCTAATTTCACATCCGCCGACTTGTATGATTCGGCCTAAGTATATCAAGTGCTATCTATATTTCAATAATAAATTGATTTCATCATTTTGAGATATTTTGGATAAAATGAATTAATAAAACCGTACCAAAATCTGTTTTGCAGCCATGATGCCACATAAATAGTATTTTTGTGTTTTATGTCTTTTCTGTAGTAACTTCACAGCTTTGACAAATGGAACGATTTTTTTTAAACCTTTATTTATTTATAGAGGGTTCTATCTGCAGGATAATAATTGATGCGATTTTATTTCGTTAAACGTTTGAGCATCCTTATCCTTACATAGTATAAAATAAAGTCGCTATTTTCGTTTGTTTGTCTGTATGCTTAAATCTTTAAAACTACGCAACGGATTTTAATGCGGTTTTTTTTAATGGATAGAGTGATTCAAGAAGAAGGTTTATATGTTTATATGTATAGTAATAATAAGGGCGGGTCGTCTAGTTTCTAATAAAAGTAACAAGGTAGATAATAGTCTATTCTACAAAAATCGGCCAAGTACGAGTCGGACTCGCGCACGGAGGGTTCCGTACTGTATGGGAGCCCCCCTTAAATATTTAGTTTATTTTAATTTTATTATTTATTATTGAAGTAAATATACAATTAAATATTCTGTGAAAATTTCAATCATCTACTACATGTTACCATTATTAAAACAGAACGAAAAACGGCTAAAAAATCAGGTTTGTTGTATGGGAGCCGCCCTTAATTTTTAATTTTATTCTGTTTTTAGTATTTGTTGTTATAGCGGCAACAGAAATACATCATCTGTAAAAATTTCAGCTTTCTAGCTATAACGGTTCATGAGATACAGCCTGGAGACGGACAGACAGACAGACAGACGCACAGCGGAGTCTACTAAGTACTCAAAAACGGTAAAAACGGTTGGGTACGGAACCCTAAAAACGTACCTTTCAAAAAGCTCCTATTTTTTGAGTTATTGAGCGTGTCGCTATATTCAGAGTCGATATCTGCGCGGGAATCGGGTCCGATGAGAAGATCGAGGGAATTTGTTAACTTGTGCTCTCTCCTAAAACAAAAAAAAGTTAAATTACTCATCTACTCCTACTTATTTTTCATGTTCTTTTCAGTAAACTCTTTAATTTGATATACATATCATGGGTGCCATCTTCAGTAGTCCGCCATATTGGATTCAAAATAGAATGACGTCAATTAAATAAATATTTGGAGACATCTTACGCACGGTCTCTGACCCCAAACTAAGCAAAGCTTGTGATATGGCTGCCAGAGACTGATATACTACATGCACGTATTTTTAAATACATTCTTATATACCACCTATACCTTAGATAGTAACTAAACACCCAGACACAGAGCTAACACCTATGTTCATCACATAAATACTTGCCCTGGCCTCTTTGACCCAGAAGTTAGGGTCACAATTATCTGCCCATGTATCGTCATTTTAACTAAACAATAATTACAAGTGTAGAGCTTGTAAAAAATATGCGCGGTGGAATACAGTTTAATACAGGGTCGATCATAATCATCATCATTGGCTCGTAATAACCCATAGGCATAGGCCTCTCTTTGTTTATGCTAATCATCTCTGTCCCTTTCCAACTACAACCATTTATAGCTTGTTAGCTCATTTAATGTCATCGGCCCATTGCATTCATACGCCGATATCCATCCATCAGCTATAGGACGACCACGGCTGAACTTAGACCTCACTTATGAATCTTCTTCTTCTTTTCTCTTTTGGCGTCGCATCTTTGTGCATTTGCCAGTGTCAAGTATAATATATCTACATATATTTGTAAATATTTTATCAAAATAGTCTTTGTCGTAATCACGTCATAGTCCAATAAAGTCGCGGTCAAGTCCGAACATAGTCCAAGTCGTACCTCTGTAAAGCAGTGGAGACTTTACTAAGAGGTGTCCATGGAGTTTTGGTAACAACACGGAACAACATGATACGTCACATTATATCACTTGCCTACACTCATGCACGTAAATCAGCTCATAATCAACGAAATACCACAATTTTTTACTAATTATCACTGATAAAAACACAAGTTTAACAAAATAATACAATGAGCCGACACGATTTTTCCGCGTTCCCGCCAAAAAAAAACCACTTATGGATCGTCAATAAGAAGCGGCTGGTATCAAACGCGATCCACCTGTCCTGATGAGGTCATCTTTTCTTCTGTACTTTCTTCGCTGCGTTTGCCGGTACATGGTCACTACTCGACCATAACACCTATATTATATTCAAAGCTTATATGTACTTACATGTGGTTCAAATGGTAGAAATGGTTCCGTGGCGGGGGCGCAGGTCTAGCCGCGGCTACGTCGGGCAAGTTGTGCGGAACCCCTGAGCAGAATATGGATCACCTGCTTACGTGCCCAGTGTCCGAGCCCCTGTACTAAGGAAGATCTATACCAGGCTACATCCTGCGGCGTTGCAGTGGTCAAATTTTGGGATAAAATTTCGAACCGTTGGTACGATGAAGAAGAATAGGAAAATGTTCTTACATGTGGTTTAGATGGTAGGAATGGTTCCGTGGCGGGGGCGCGGGCCTCGCCGCGGCTACGTCGGGCAAGTTGTGCGGTTGCTCCATCCTGAACGCGCGCTCTATCTCGCCCTTACGCTCCCACACTTCTTTGAAGAACGGCGTGTAGAAGGCCGCTGAAAATATACAACATACGTGAGCATTTGTACTTATAAAGTAAGATCGTATTGGGCGGATAGGATAACTAGCCCTAGGCTATGATGGTATTTAAAGGCCTCTGAAACGTCTACGAAAAAAATCGGCCAAGTGCGTGTCGGACTCGCGCAAGAAGGGTTCCGTACTGTATGGGAGTCCCATTCTTCTTTCCGTTATTAATAGCGTGCAAAAACTCCTAAAAATTACGTTTGTTGTATGGGAGCCCCCCTTAAATATTTATTTTATTCTGTTTTTAGTATTTGTTGTTTTAGCGGCAACAGAAATACATCATCTGTGAAAATTTCAGCTGCCTAGCTATCATGGTTCATGAGATACAGCCCGGTGACAGACAGACAGACAGACGGACATCGAAGTCTTAGTAATAGGGTCCCGTTTTTACCCTTTGGGTACGGAACCCTAAAAAACAATTGAGGTCTTCGATTTAGCCGCATACCTCAGCTCTACGCTGTTGTAAATGACCAGGTTTAGTCACTCCTACTGTCCCCGAAATATAGGTGACTCTGGTGCCGCTATTATGTGATTCTGATGTCGAAATATATAAGACTCTAAAACCGAATCTTAATTTATGACTCTGATGACGAAGTATACGTTATTCTGATGCCGAAATGTGATGCCGCAATATAAGAGACATTGATGCTAGAATATAGACGACTGTAAAGCTGAAATATAAGAACACTTTCTCGTATAATATCCTACTGACATTTGTTTTAAATGCTACAAGAATAGGTGATGAAGTGGTCAGCGAGTCGGTCCTTTCCTTTATTGATGAGCGCGTACCTTACGTAGACTTTGATGCCAAAATATAGCGTATATAACGCCGAAATATACATGACTCTGACGCCGATATATACGCGACTCTGATACCAAAGTAAACGTGACTCTGATGTCGAAATATAGGCGACTGTACTGAAATATAGAAATACTTCCTTCTACATTATTTTACTTACATTTATTTTCAGCGCTACAAGTATAGGTGGTGAAGTGGGCAGCCAGTCGATCAGCCGTGGCGTTTCCTTCAGTGATGAGCGCGTGCCCCACGTCTGTGCCGAAGAAAGCGCTCGCGGCTGAACCGCCGCCGTCGGTCACCGCTACCATTTGTATCGGCAGATTTGGGATGTTCATTGAAAACGCGCTGAGGAAGAAATTATTATGTTTTATCTTCTCATTTGTTTGTGTCTCAACCTCAAGTGCCTCAACAACAAAGTGCCTCAAGTCGAAAGTTTTCGACCAGTGTGTGTTGTCAGTGACGACTTATGGCACAGAAACGTGGTCTCTCACTATGGGCCTTATTAGTAAGCTCCAAGTAGCCCAACGAGCTATGGAGAGGGCTATGCTCGGAGTCTCTCTGCGAGATCGAATCAGGAATGAGGAGATACGTAGACGAACCAAAGTTACCGACATAGACAAGCGGATTGGCAAGTTGACATGGCAATGGGCAGGGCACATGGCACGGAGGACTGATGACCGAAGGGGTATTGAAAGTTCTTGAGTGGAGACCACATCCGGCAAGCGCAGCGTAGGACATCCACCCACAAGGTGGACGGATGACCTCATCAAGACCGCAGGATCGCGCTGGATGCAAGCCGCTACCAACCGGTCTTATTAGAGATCGTTAGGGAAGGCAGCACGTCCAGCAGTGGACGTCCTATGGCTGAAAAGATCTTCTGATTTCATTGGTTATACTCGTAGCCCAAAAAGTTATGGAAAGGACATGGGCGAACTAAGGGCTGCCCAGCCTAGATCCTTTTTGTTGACCCCAAAGAACTAGAAAGTTAATTAAGATACATTCTAAATTTTTCGGGTGGCCAAAGATAGGCAGCTGTGAGAAAATCTCTAGCTACGTCAATGGGAAATGGAAATGTAGCCTCGTAGCGTAATTTGACTAGGTGTTTGTCAGCGATTACCGAAATCAAGCAACGTTCCGCACGGTCAGTATTTGGATGGGTGACGGCGGGTGGCACTTTCCAACTGAGCGCTATCGTGGCTCGGATGACAAGTTAAATTGTAGGTCCTGGTCGTTTTACTAGCCACCCGGCCTATACGAACTTACTTAATGGGAAAGAGATCTGTTCAGAGTGTGTGAAGTGTCTGACATCGAATCATGCTCCAAACGCAGTACAGGAAGTCCGCCGAAAAGGTGGGTAGATGATCTGATCATGCGTTGATAAACGCAAGCCGTTTTCAATACGTCATATTGAAAATCCGCAGGGAGGGTCCATGTTCCGGAAAGAACGTCCTACAGCTATATGATTATGATTATTCTACTGGTATTAACGTAATAAGGCTATAATCTTAATTAAATTAAAAATTTAATTAAAAAACCCCGACACTTGACAACCATTTTGGGCACATTTGTAGAAATTTGGTTCTTCCATCCCCACTTTAACCCACCATAACTCTTAAACGGCTCAACCGATTTTTGTAAAACATAGCTATGAACACTCTCGACTAAGTCTCCTTTCATCCAAAAAAAACTAAACTGAAATCGGTTCAGTGGTTCGGGCGCTATGATGCCACAGACAGACAGACACACAGACAGACAAACAGACACGTCAAACTTATAACACCCCTCTTTTGCGTCGGGGGTTAAAAATAAATGACACGTTAAATTGTAGGTCCCGGTTGTTTTAACCATTTAGCCAAGTCAGAGGCCTTCAGGCGGCCTAAAAACTGACACCAGGGCTAGCCATCCGGCCTGTACGAACTTACTTAGGCTAAAAGATAATTATTTGCCGTTGAGACTGGATTCTTGGAGGTTCCGGGTCCGAAGGCAATAAAATGATTCGGGAACTTGGGCAACAACGGATTAGGGAAAGAAATGATGACCCCAACTACGGCTGTTTTCAGGTGCAGACGTTGATAGCCATTCAGCGCGATAATAAGGCTAGTGTTAATCTTTCGCACCAGGGACAATAAGGGGCGGGCTTTTCGACTAATTTATGTGAAAGGTAGTTGGAGACTTAGTTAATAAACTGACATTTATTGAAATGAATCAAGTTCATTGTGATTATTATTTAAGTATTTTTTAAATACTTCACTTGACCCATAATGTTCGACTTACTTGAGAGTGGCTAAACTGGCCTTCCTTTTTGCGGAATAAATGAGAATGAAGCCGTGTATGAGCTCGTCTCTAAACTGGGTCGCGCCATGATAACTCGATATAATGACCTGGAAATAGAAATTAAAAATTATTAAGAGAAGTGCTCTCTCACTGTGGGCCTTATTAGTAAGCTCCAAGTAGTCCAACGAGCCATGGAGAGCTATGCTAGGAGTTTCTCTGCGAGATCGAATCTGAAATGAGATTCGATCCAAAGTTTCCGACATAGCCCAGCGGTAATAACTTACTGTTATTGTAACAATATCGACACCCCACCAAATCGACATGTTTAATACCTGCGCAATACTTTAGCTACCTCGATCGAGAATGTTTTATAAGACTAATCTGGGTCTCTCGTCTAACTTAACCTGCTAACGAAGATTTACGTTATAAATCACTTTAAGATCATAGGAGAGGAATACTGGACTATATTACTATATCTACTTTGCCTCCACTTAAAAAAAAAACAACAAATCTTCTATCTACCTTTGTTTTATATTTTTATGATCTTACCTCGACTTTTCTCTTAGAGTCTCCCAAAAAGGTTTCTATAACGATAGATCGGTCTCCAGTAAGGAAGCAGGCTCGATGCGACAGCAGCGGACTCAAAACCCGCTCTGGGGAATACGGGTCGTCGCAAAACATGCACACCATTATCCTGAAAACAATATCACACACGTGACCATTATTGGCGTAGATAGAAATTTTCTTTAGAGTTGTTTCAGATTACCGTATTTTTCTGCGCGTATACGGTCGTTTAACCGTGGTGTTCTAGTGGTTGTAACGCTGGTCTGTCGTTCTTGAGGTCGTGGGTTCAATTCCGATCCTGTACCAATGAGTTTCTTTGGAACTTATGTACGGAATTTCACACCACTGGCTTTTCGGTGAAGGAAAACATCGTGAGGCAACCTGCATACGTCCGTAGAGGAAATTCGATGGCGTATGTGAATCCACCAACCCGCACTGGGCCAGCGTGGTGGATATGGCCCAATCACCCTTAGTGGGTAGGCCTTCGTCCTGCAGTGGACTATTAAAAGGCTGGTTCAGTACAATACAGTATACGGTCGTTTCGGCATACGCGCTTACACGTGCACTAACTACATCACGCGCTTCAAAAAACATGACTCGCGTAAACGGGCATTGCGCGTGTGCCAGAAGGCGCGCCTATACGCGCTTACATGCGCTTCCAAATACTAGCTTATACGCGCGTAAAAAACACTAGTCTGCCGCCCTTAAGGGAGCGTCTTCGTACATTTGCCAAACCCGTAAAAATACATCGACTTTCAAGTTTTCTGGGGTAGCTGTTTATTATTTACAACATTCCGTACGAGATTGTTAGAATACATTTTTTAATTAAAGTTGTATTGAAATTTTACAAGAGAAGGCTGGAAGTCTGAAATGGAATTGGGCCGGACACATCTGTCGCTTGCACGAAGATCTGTGGGACAAAACCTGTACAATGTGGACACCTAACATCAAGAAACCCCTCGGTAGGCTCAAAAAAAGATGACGAGACGAGCTTGATTCCCACTGTAGTGGATGGAACACCAAAGCTCTCGACCGAGAAAAATGGAAAGAGGTAAAGGAGGCCTTTGCCCTGCAGTGGGGCGATCAATCCGAACCAATCCCTGGCGGTCCGCATTATGAAGGAAGAAGAGAATCGCTTAGTACGAGCAGGTGGTACGTCGACTATGTAGGGATGGTATTTATGCCACTAACGGCTTGTTCTGTTGTCTTCAAGAAGATCCTATAAACTATCATTCGTTATGTATACTCACAGTAAAATTCTAAATCTAAACTCACCGTATATCGGAATCGAAGCACACAATGACGTCATCTCGGTATAAATGAGCATAGCTCGCTTTGTCCCTGTTGGCGCGCACTAGCTCTTGAATAACGTCGGTTGAAACTGACTTCAAACCATCACCTTTCAAATACACTCAATCTCCCTCTAATAACTCCTCTAAGAAACTGAGTAGTACATACATAATCAATCTTAGAGTGCATTTCACAAAAGAAGTCCCGCGGCAAAAATTGAAACTAATTCTAAAAGATCGGCTAGGCGACGCATTTCATTAACTTCTTGCGTGAAAAGGACTCTAGCATAATTATCTGTATGAGTAAACTAGATCCGTATCACGAAAAGAGTCCCCCGAAATAAGTGAAAATAATTTTAACGGATCGGCCATGCGATTGTGGCGACGAGTCTGAGGGACTTTTTTCGTGAAACGCACTCTAGTTCTATATTCAAACTCACCGTATGTCGGAATCGAAGCACACTATGACGTCATCGCGGTATAAATGCGCATAGCTCGCTTTGTCGCTCGCTAGCTCTAGCGACTAGCTCTTGAATAACGTCGGTTGTAACTTACTTCAGACTATCACCTTTACACTCAATCTCGCTCTAATGTCTCCTCTAAAAAATTGAATAGGTACATCCTTACATAATCTTAGTTCCATATTCAAACTCACCGTATGTCGGAATCGAAGCACACAATGACGTCATCGCGGTATAAATGAGCATAGCTCGCTTTGTCCCTGTTGGCGCGCACTAGCTCTTGTATAGCGTCGGCAGTAAACGCTTCAGTGCCAAGCTCGTTCACTGACGCTTCTAAATACGCGCAGTGAAGGCTGAAACGAATAAAAAACACACATTTACCGTCTTACCACAAAAGTTTTATGCACGCTTTAGACAATGTTTATCAATACAAATTGCTCGGTGAAACAGTGTTTAGAGCATGTCTATATATTCTTGTGGTGAGGCGATTTGAATCTCTAATGGACCCCCATTAAAGATTCAAATCGCCTCACCACAAAAGATATACATGCTTAGACATACATGCTTTAAACACTGTTTCACCGAGCAATTTGTATTGATAAACAATGTCTAAAGCGTGCATAATAGTAGTTTATGCAACTGTCATATAATGAAGGGTATTAAAACACGAGTGTGAGTTTATGAAACAAGCGCAGCGAGTTTCATAATAGTAACGAGTGTTTTAATACCCGTGTTATATGCAGTTGCATAGTTCATACACTACTTTATCTTCACTAATAAAAATAAAATAAAAAACATATTGCGAAACATTAAATTCACGCGTACGTGTATTGTCACAGTGAACTTGGCGCCATTAAAATCTAACCAATGAGAGCGCAGCTGCGCGCGCAGGGCCAATCAGGAGCGAGCGCGCGATGTTATAATGAGATTTTACGATATCGATGTGGATATTATAACATCATGTGAAATTGCTTAAATTGAGTGTTTTGTTGTCTGCGCTATAACAGTAGTCATTATAAGTCAAGTATTGGAAACATAAGTAGAATGTTACAACATTAGTGTAGATAAAACTTTTTACTTTAATTACATAAAACATTTTGAAAATCTCTAATGGATTCTCTCCTCTTGTCAAACAATGTCACACTTTTCGTTTTCGTCTATTCCTGTCCGTGCTTGGTTGCCTACAAGAGATATAAGACTAGCAGAACATTCACCATTTTATAACCATGTTGTATTATCACAAAACATGGTGTTTTTGAATTAAGAAATTGTATGTCTCTTCCTTTTGAAGTGTGGTGTAATTGTAGGAAAATGGGAGATATGAATCCACAGAGAGAGACATTCACATCAAACTTTTATTTTTTAGCGGGTGATTTGACCACCTCAAAATCGATCAATTCATATGGCAGCTACGCACGGAAGTCTATAACAATCTACTTTGGCAGATTAACTCCCATTTACGAAAAGCAACACGAATTTGCCCATTTTGATGTGTTTTTAACCCCGGCTAAATAGAGAGAGAAGTTTTATGTGAATATGTGTAGTAAAATGTAAATAGTTTACTTACTTTTCGGCCAAATTCTGTCCCTCCTCTTGTAATCTCGCTAATTCTTTTTTATCCATACCCTCGTCTTGGACGAACATTACTACAAGGGGTAAACCCTAAAACAAATTTTAAAAAATTATTACCTACTACAATTCAACTAAAAATAACGTCTCAAGTAGTACCTAGTCGTATCTAGTAGTAATCAAAAGGAAATATCGGAACAATTAAATTCAAATCAAACTAACACTAACGTGGTGGTCTAGTGGTAATGATACCCGCCTTACAATCGTAAGGTCGTGGGTTCAAATCCCGGTCCCATGCCAATGAATTTCTTAGAATATCACACCGAAGGAAAACATCGTGAGGCAACCTGCATATGTCTGTGGAAGAAATTCGATGACGTATGTGAATCCACCAACCCGCGCTGGGCCAGCGTGGTGGATATGGCCCAATCACCCTTCGTGGGTAGGCCTACGTCCTGCAGTGGGCTATTAAAAAGGCTAGTACAGTACAAACTAACAGAAAGGAGTAAGTAAAGCCCCTGTACGATGGAAGATCTATACAAGGCTACACTCTGCGGGGTCGCAGTGGCCAAATATTGGGAGAAAATTATACAAATAATTATTTAAACTGTTGACTCGACGAAGAAAGAAGAAGTAAAGTACTAAAGTAAGTAAGTAAGTAAGTAAGTTCGTATAGGCCGGGTGGCTAGCCCTGGTGTCAGAGTTTTTAGGCCGCCTGAAGGCCTCTGACATGGCTAAACGGTTGAAACAACCGGGGCCTACAATTTAACGTGTCATCCGAGCCACGGTAGCGCTCAGTTGGAAAATGCCACCCGCGGTCACCCATCCAAGTACTGACCGTGCGGAAAGTTGCTTAATTTCGGTATTCGCTGACGATCACCTAGTCAAACTATGCTACGAGCGCTACAAGTAAAGTACTGAACAAGTAAAATACCTGGAAGGGCAATTTATCTTCTTGTTCCAGACTTGTGAGAAGCGTTTTTTCCGCGCAATCTCTGATATATTCGAAGGATTCTTGGTCTTGAAATACGCAGAAATACCCTGGAATGAGAAAAAAAAAACGTAAAAAATATTTTGTACACAAGCTCTCAAACTGTGGTTTGGATTAAAGCTTTTATCTACACTAATGTTGTAACATTCTACATATGTTTCTAATACTTGACTTATAATGACTACTGTTATAGCGCAGACAACAAAACACTCAATTTAAGCAATTTCTCATGATGTTATAATATCCACATCGATATCGTAAAATCTCATTATAACATCGCGCGCTCGCTCCTGATTGGCCCTGCGCGCGCAGCTGCGCTCTCATTGGTTAGATTTTAATGGCGCCAAGTTCACTGTGACAATACACGTACGCGTGAATTTAATGTTTCGCAATATGTTTTTTTTTATTTTTATTAGTGAAGATAAAGTAGTGTATGCAACTGCATATAACACGGGTATTAAAACACTCGTTACTATTATGAAACTCGCTGCGCTCGTTTCATAAACTCACACTCGTGTTTTAATACCCTTCATTATATGACAGTTGCATAAACTACTAATTCTACTCTTCTGGCTATATTAAATAACTGCATAAGTATTTCTATTAGAAACATAAATGTTTTGACATTAAATGAGATAATGCAAAAATACATTGAGCTTGGGTCATTACCTTGTACAGTATTCAAAATTATTTGCTTTATTTGTTTTGGGAAATGATTTTCTTATTATTTTCTTTCATAACAATCATCATTTAAAGGAATTTTATGTTTTCGGATCTTATTATTTTTTGACATTGCTTGTAAAATATGGAGGGGTCATGGCGGCCATGAACAAAAATCAAATTAGAAAATATGAAATTCCATTAAAATTAGGATTTCAATGCGGTTGTTATACTCTGCGTATTTATTTACCACATACATACCACGTACACAGTCTGGTCCCATTCTGCAAGATCTCTTTTGGGGTGGGGCTGGGGGAGATAACGTGGGAGTACTGCGTCGAATGACTCGCGTTCTCGCTAGTTTCTATTCAATATACATCACAGGTGTAGTTGACGTAGGCCAAAAAGCTGCTAAACTAAAATGGGATTGGGCCGGTCATGTGGTTCGTATGCACCCCGAGAGATGGGCCAGGATCGTCACACAGTGGGTACCGGAGGGCAGACGAAAGCAGGGAAGGCCTAAAAGACGCTGGCGTGACGATCTTGACACTTTCCGGGAAGGTTGGCGGGATTTGGCTACAGAACGCGATAAATGGAAGAAAGTGGGGGAGACCTTTGCCCAGAAGTGGGACAGCATAGGTTGAGAAAAAAAAAATACTTCACCGGCAAAAAACATACTTCAGCAAGAAATTTCAATCACGGCTATCATCAGAAAACGTGGTTATGGGCCTTATTCTCTAAGTGTATTGTACCTTTGCTTCTGCCAAGACATATTCAAGTGTATAGCATAGTACGTGCCACCAAAGATGAGACTTGAGAAACCACTTTGGCTTGTAATAAATATACAAATTCTGGATAATTCGTTTGTACACGACTGTACTTGCACAAGATCCCCCCACCAATGACGCTCTTCAAGGCTCATCTTTGGTGGCACGCACTATACTAATAGGAGCAAAGTCGATAGACGTGGTATTGAAGTCGTCAGTATTGATTCGCTGGTCGACGCGCCACGAGTGCCAGTCGCCGGGCGTTATTCTATACTTGTAGGTGCAGGCTACACTTACCCTTGATAAATAGGAAAGAAATTATCGTACCGTTAGGAGCGAAGTCGTCGATGGGCGTGGTATTGAAGTCGTGGGTATTGACGCGGTGGTCGACGCGCCACGCGTGCCCGTCGCCGGTCGTTACCCGATGTTCCGAGTCACAGCCCGCCAGTAGTCGTTTGCCGAATTCACCCGCTACGCCTTCCACCTGTCATACAATGTTATTATTTTAGTAACCACCACACCTATCTTAACAGTTAACTCAGACAAACAAAACTTTGACAACTAACATTAAAACTGACTGCCTCTGTGGCTCAGTGGTTAGTGACCCTAACTTCTGAGTCAAAGAGGCGTGGGTTCGATCCCCACCTAGGGCAAGTATTTATGTGATGAACATATGTGTTTGCTCTGTGTCTGGGTGTTATTTAGTTACTATCGATATAAGTATGTATTTAAAAATATGTATCTGTAGTATATCTATATATAAGTAGACCATTACCCTCCATCCAAAAATCCACTCAGCACATATATATTGGTACAATTAATGTCAGATCACTCGTGGGCCAAGGCCGACAAGAAGAATTAGAACATGCTCTTGAAAACTTGAACTGGGATATAGTGGGCCTCTCTGATATAAGAAAGGAAGGAACAAACATTATAGAGTATGATAACCACGTATTTTTATACACAGGAAAGAAAAATGGCAAAAATGGTATAGGATTCATAATTAAGAAGAACCTTAAATCTAACATCATAGACTTCAAGGGTATAACAGACAGAGTGGCGCGATTAGACATATCCATTGGGAAACACACTTTAAACATAATTCAAGTTTATGCCCCCACGGAAAAATCAAGCCAAGAGGATATTGATGCATTCTATGCTAGTTTGAGTAATGCATTAGAAAATACACTGCCATACACAATTATCATGGGAGATTTTAATGCACAAATTGGCCGAGCATCACTAGACGAACATAATATTCTGGGCCCATGGGGACATGGAAAGAGAAGTAAACGAGGCAAACTACTTTTAGAATACTGTGCAGAAAACAATTTATACATTATGAATACCCATTTCAAGAAAAATTTAAAAAAGCGATGGACATGGTTATCTCCAGACACTCGAACTGCCAACGAAATTGACTTTTTTATAATTCGAAGACCCTTCATCCATACTGTTGAAAATATAGACATAATAAATACAACTCACCCAACAGATCACCGAATGGTACGTGCAACAATTACAACCACAGTTAAAGCTAAAAACAGAAAACATTTCACGAGTAGACCCTCTAGATTAAACCCAATAGAACAGGAAGCACTTATAAATATATTTTCAAATCAACCAATACAAGAAAGTAACAACATCCAAGAAAAATATAATATCCTAACACACCGAATCACTGACAGCATCAACAAGTTACCAAAAATAGAAAAGAAGAGGAGAATTGACAATATTATAACCGAAAAAACCAGAAACATCATCAATGAGAGAACAAAACTAAAAAATAAAACAAATAAATCAAAATCTGAAAGAAAATACCTCAAAAATTGTACGCAAAAATTAGGAAAAATATAAAAAGAAACAAATTAAACTACCAATTCCAATTAATAGAAGAAGAACTGGTCAAACGACGATCTGTAAAACAAGGCAACAAACGTATAAACAACTCGAAACCGTGGATACAAACTTTGAAGGACAACAAGGAAACAACAACCACAAATAGAGCCAATATATTGAATATAGCAACGGGATTCTACAAAGATTTGTACAGTCAACAAAACCAATCACAGAATACAACAGATCTGGCTTCATCTACCATACAAGGAAATGATTATGCCAAAGTACCACCGCTACTGGAAAGTGAAGTTAAACATGCTATACAGAAACTCAAAATGGGAAAGAGCCCAGGAGAAGATCAAATATCAAATGATGTTATAAAAGCAATAATGAACCCATTAACAAAACCTCTGACTGAACTGTTTAACGAAATAATCATACAAGAACAAATACCGAAACAATGGGAATAAGCTGTAATAACTCTGCTATACAAAAAAGGAGATCCACTGGATATTAATAATTATAGACCAATAAGCTTACTACAATCTACCTATAAACTCTTTACCAACATCATTCATAACAGAATAAAGAGTGAGCTTGAGTCGCAACAACCAAGAGAACAAGCCGGGTTTAGAAGTGGATTCTCGACATTAGACCATATATTCACACTCAGGCAAGTTATGGAAAAATATTCAGAGTATAAGAAGACAGTATATATAGCTTATGTAGACTATTCTAAAGCTTTCGACACAATCTCACACAGAAAACTCTGGACAGCCCTAAGAGAACAAGGAGTACAAGGTAAATATGTTAATGTACTGGAAAAAATATACCAAAGAAGTAAGGCTGCGGTTAAACTTGAGAAAAAAGGTACTGAATTTCAGATTAAAACTGGGGTAAGACAAGGCGACCCAATTTCACCGAACTTGTTTACCTCACTCCTAGAATTCATATTCAGAAGGCTGAACTGGTCAAAATTGGGAATAAATATCAACGGTGAAAACTTAAATCATCTCCGCTTCGCTGATGATATTGTCTTACTGTCTGAAAAATATGAAGACTTACAAAGCATGCTTCAATCTCTAGATAGCCAAAGTAGAGAATGTGGATTGGAAATGAACCCTGAAAAAACCTGTCTCATGACAAATGGAACAAAACAAACAATAAATGTCAATAATAAGAAGATAAAATATGTTGATGAGTACATATACTTAGGACAAAGAATTTCATTCCAAAATCACTACATAGACGAGGTAGAAAGGAGAATCAAAAAAGCCTGGAGTGCATACTGGTCAAACAAACATATCTTTAAGTCCCATCTAAGTAACAGTTTGAAGAAAAAAGCAATGGATTCAGTTGTAACACCGACCTTGTTGTATGGCTGTCAATCATGGCCCATAACAGCTGAAGTAATAAAGAAAATACAAACATTTCAACGATCAGCAGAAAGAAGTATGCTAGGACTGAAGTTGATTGACAAAGTAAAATGCTCAGATATCCGTAGTAAAACGAAAATTATGGATGCTGCCAAAATGTTGTGCCGTTTGAAGTGGCGTTGGGCGGGCCACACAGCAAGAACGCGCGACAACCGATGGAGCGAGCGGGTGCTCCACTGGTACCCGCGCGACGCGCTCCGCCCACCAGGGCGCCCGCGCCGCCGCTGGGCGGACGACATCACTGCCGTCGCCGGGGTCACCTGGACGCGCTTGGCGCAAGACAGACACGAGTGGAGCCGGAAGGAGGAGGCCTATGTCCAAAAATGGACAACCCAATCTGGGGACTAAAGGCTAATATAATATAATATAATATCTGTAGTATATCAGTCTCTGGCAGCCATATCACGAGCTTTGCTTAGTTTGGGGTCAGAGACCGTGTGTAAGATGTCCCCTAATATTTATTATTATTATTATTTATTAAAAGTGGATAACATTACTATATTTTTTTTGGAATGGGAGTTCAGGATTGGAATGGCAATATCCAATCCAGACTGAAGCTCACATAAAGCTACGCGTTGATTGGGTTTCGTGCAGCTTGTAGCTACTCGTAACTTCACATCCTTGTATGATTCAGCCTTTACCCACTGTGTGACGATCCTAGCCCATATCTCAGGATGCATACGGAATTATGGACCACATAACTCGCCCAATCCCATTTTAGTTTAGCAGCTTTTTGACGTACTTCAACTACACCTGTGATGGACTGCAGTGCTGTTTTAGACTCTGTCCGTCCTCTTAATGCCTAGCACACAGTAGGGCCAATATTAGAGGCGCCATCGTAATTATAGTAGCAATTTAGAGTAGCCCTGTTTCTTTTTCACTAAAAGCATTTGATAGAGAGAACACTATTACGTTGCTATTCAATTTACGATGGCGCTTTTAAAATTGGGCCTAGTGTTCAATTAAATCGTTTCTAATAAAAGTCGAACGACACGAATCACTGCTATTAACATATGCAAAGGTTTTAGTAATATATTTAAATAGACTTACGCCCAATATGATAACGTTGATCTGAGTAGATTCATTAGTAAGCGCCCAGGGCGCGGCCGGGCCCGCGTGGCATTGAGATTCGCCCGTTGATGTTAAAGACCTGAAAATCCCAGTAAACTTTAATATATCACATAACATTATAGTAGTTTATGCAACTGTCATATAATGAAGGGTAATAAAACACGAGTGTGAGTTTATGAAACGAGCGCAGCGAGTTTCATAATAGTAACGAGTGTTTTAATACCCGTGTTATATGCAGTTGCATACACTACTTTATCTTCACTAATAAAAATAAAAATAAAACATTTTGCGAAACATTAAATTCACGCGTACGTGTATTGTCACAGTGAACTTGGCGCCATTAAAATCTAACCAATGAGAGCGCAGCTGCGCGCGCAGGGCCAATCAGGAGCGAGCGCGCGATGTTATAATGAGATTTTACGATATCGATGTGGATATTATAACATCATGTGAAATTGCTTAAATTGAGTGTTTTGTTGTCTGCGCTATAACAGTAGTCATTATAAGTCAAGTATTGGAAACATAAGTAGAATGTTACAACATTAGTGTAGATAAACATCTTTATTCTAAAATACTACGCCAGATAAATAGATACCTCACTATCCCGACGCGACGTTTCGACCGAGTTGCATCGATCGTGGTCACCGGTACTATGAACGGGTACTACTCATGACCACGATCGATGCAACTCGATCGAAACGTCGCGATAGTGAGGTATTTATTTATCCGATGAGTCCAGTAGTATTTAATATGTGTTCAAATCGCGAAAGTTCAAAAACAACATCATAATCTATTCAAGTTATACCTCCTGGTAGCTTGGTGGCAATAAGTAGAGACTGAATCAAACTTAATATCAGAAGACTGAATCTAATTATGTTAGCAAAATTGGTTCGGATTTAACATGGCAAATATTAGACGAGGTTATACACTTCTGATTTTCATCGTAGCACACAGAAGCACGTAGAAGGGTACACACACAGCTAGCGCCCGAATCGCAACTGTAGCGATGCAAACGCGCGACAGCATCGCTACAAAAAGTCACCGTGGGCAAGGACTCTAAGCATATCAGTATATTTCTACTATACGAGGGTGCATTTTTATATTCGCGGAATGGGTAGGTAATTAATAAATGAGGGTACTTTCCTTAGTCGTAACTGGTTAAGTAGCTCATTATTAGTATAATTAGAATGTTTTGTTTTAATCGGGCCATTACTATTTGAATTATCGTCGATCAAACAACTCAGTTGGGAAGAACATTGTGAAAAATGGAGAAAATCGAGCACCGCGCGGTCATAAAGTTCGTTACCAAGCAAGGTAAATCGGTTCAAACCATACTAGAAGAGATGTCATCCGTTTACGGGGAGTCTTGCCCCGGTAAAACCATGGTTTATAAGTGGCATACCCTTTTTAAGCAAGGCAGGGCCTCACTTGAAGATGATCCTCGGCCAGGACAGTCGATCGAGGTGACCACTCCGGAAATCATTCAAAAAGTGGAAAAATTAATACTGGAAGATGCTAGACTAAAGAAGAAACAGCTCGCAGAAACGGTTGGAGTATCCGATAAAACCATATTTAAAATTCTTCACGATCATCTCGGCATGACTAAAGTTAGTGCAAGGTGGGTGCCGAGAATGCTCACGCCGCCTCAAAAACAACAGCGCGTAGAGTGTTCTCGCGCGTTTTTGGATCTCTGTAATGAAGACCAGGATGGAGTATTGACTCGAATTGTTACTGGGGATGAAACTTGGGTTCATCATTATGAACCTGAGTCCAAATAAGATTCTATGCAGTGGTACAAAAAAGGCACACCACCACCAAAGAAATTTAAGGTGTCACAGTCGGCGGGAAAAATCATGGCGACAATCTTTTGGGACTCAGAAGGAATCTTGTTGATAGATTATAAAGATAAAGGTGTCTCCATAACCGGAGTATACTACGCTTCAATCTTAGAGCGATTAAAGGAAGCGATCAAGGCGAAACGAAAACGAAGGGGAAAATTAACCAAAGGTGTCCTCCTTCTGCACGACAACGCGCCTGTGCACAAGAGCCGTGTTGCGTTGGCTTTCCTGCATAAGGTGGGCTTCGATATTTTGGTTCATCCACCCTACAGTCCTGACCTGGCTCCCAGTGATTATTATCTCTTTCCAAAAATGAAAAAAGAACTTCGGGGGAAGAAGTTCTCAAGCGTTGAAGAAGTGAAGGAAGCAGTTTCAGCTTATTTTTCAGACAAAGAAAAAACATTTTTTTTCGAGGGTACACTTAAGCTAATTGAAAGATCTGAAAAATGTATTAGGGTTGCAGGTGAATATATTGAAAAGGAAAAATAAACTTGTATTTTTATTTCCGTCTTACCCCCGATTCCGCGAACTTAAAAACGCCCCCTCGTACTTACCCAACTCTAGTATTAAGTACGATAGTATATTTCTACTATACTTACCCAACTCTAGTATTGAGAATAACAGGCAACGTTCCGTCGAGACAGTTGCTGCCCGCGGGGCAATGTTCCCGCATCGGGCAGTGAACAAAGCCGAGATGTTGAAACAGCATCAACTTTCTGTCCTGCTCCATTCGGTCCAACATTTTGTATCTGTTACAAAGAAAAATAATAAATCAATAATATTTTTTTTCTATTTATTTCATAGGCATGATGACAAAAATAAATATAATTCCGTCAGATCAGATTATCAAAAAAAAATGTTCTAAATAAAATACAAAATAAGTACCTAAAATCGTCTTGCAAGACATCCGTAATTTCTTTGATGTCTTCCTGAGTGATAGTACCGGTCGGCGATATGCTTTTGAAGTGGTAGAACAAATCTGCATGTTCTAGTAGTAATTCCTGCAAGAAAGAGACATTAGATTATTTATTTTACGTAATGTACGAGAATATGTTTTGTGAAGGATAAATATCATTTTAACGATGGACGTAAAACAACTTTAAAAGAGCATTTTCTTTTTTCACTTTTTAAAACAAATGTATAAAAATACTGTATAAGTTGATACAAACTAAGTCATTGTGACTGGTGTCAAAATGTTTAGATTTTCTGTGGTCTCTGACATAACTTATCAGCTAAAATTACTTAGTTATAAAATTACGCTTGACGCTGATTGCCTTTGTGATTGGTTTGCATAACGCTTAAAACCACGTGTGCTTGAGGTCACATTTAGCTTTAAAAACTTGCTTGAGGTCTCATTTTGTGTAGGACGGCCGAACGTTAACGCACACTATTAAATCTCTATACCTGCAAGTCATTCTCAGCCAGCCGTTGAATATTCAGATAAAGTTTTAAAGAACATGCTTGAGGACTCATTTTGTGCAGGATGGCCGAACGTTAGCGCATAGTATTGAAACCTACCTGCAAGTTATGCTTGGCCCGCCGTTGAATGGAACGTTGATGAGCGTCGTACACCCTTTGCTGTTGATGCTCAGACAAAGCCTCGAAGCACTCCCGACCCATGAGGAGTACTCTAACTTCTGAGAGCTGCTTGCCCGGAGTCACGTACCCAGTCTCTTCTAGCAAACGCTTGAATTGTTCGCACCATCTGTGCAGAGAAGTGATAATTTTAATTAGTTTTTATTCATTAAATTCCATTACTTACCGCACTAACAGCATAAGCCAAGGCATGCGACAAGCTTGTATGTAGCTACATAACATTACGATTTTACAACACATCCGATTAAACACCAAAAAATCATTGTAACAGTCGCAGTGTGACTTATAGCACGGTAAGGTATCCCTTACCGTATATATGTAGTATTCCTTCACACAAACGGTCGGAACGCGAATCATACAAACGCGCCCCGGAGTTCGGTACACAACAGTCATAGGGGCGCGCCGTAGTGACGAACGAACGTGTGGGTTTGTAATAAGCGTGCTATTTACCTACCAGGCGGACAGCCCTAGCGTGTATTACGTACTGCGTGGTCACGCGGGACCATTTATTTCAAGGACACACGCCCATACCACCATACCACACTGACGATTTTCCTTCGATACGTACGAAGCGGTTTGACTCAACAATTCAGATTCGTACCACCAGGGAATGGAACAGTCTTCCTGCTTTCCTGTTTCCCAAGAGATATAATCTAAAGCTGTTCAATGTCAGAGTGAATAGGTATCTTCTAGGTCTTCGTGCTTCATCTTCGACCACAACGTCGCTTACCATCAGGCGAGTTGGTGGTCAAGCGCGGACTTATTTGCGTTAAAAAAGGACAGGGTTGAGGGCAATACTGCATAGATACCGTGGTCATAGAAATTGATTTTATTATAGTTGTTAGCTTTAAACAACGAAAGTACAAACAATAAATTCTCCTGTTTTATGTAGAGAGGGTAGAATCTAAACACGCTGAATTTTTTTATTCTACTTTATTACGTTTTTTATTTTATAAAAAATTCCCTTTACTTGCAAAAACTTGTAAGAAATGATGAGTATAATCCACAAATAATTTAAAAGACAAGAAATAAAGTATTTGTTTGGCCTTATACATAAGTATTGTTATATTACTATTCAGCATGGTAATGCAAAAACTGGCATTTGAGTGCAAGCATTTGGATTATATCTCCGTATCTTCAATAGTTGTAGATTTTTGTTAACATATTATACGATTTACGTACCTAATTGGTTTGCATTTTAATTCTAGTTATTAAATGAACTTGTCTGTACAAAAAATATGAAAACATAATAAAATAGAGATAAAAAACTTACTCATAATTCCTCTGTTCCTCCTGAGCCTCGTGTAGGTAAGTCTTGAACACCAAGGCGGCCTCATTCGACTCCAGTATTTCGTACGGGATCTTTTGCGACTGCCCCAGTGTCTGTAGAACAAATTTAAATCAAATTTTGAATGGACAAACAACTAAAACACCAGAAATGTTAGATTAATATGGTCTCTCCTTGTGGGCCTTATTAGTATACTAAGCGCCACACAAATCGGCGGATGAGAAGTTAGCCGCAGATGACACTTAGCCGTGATTCGCTAATTATTGCGCATGTGTGCACAATTCCGATGTCGCGTATCGTAGTGGTGAGCACGGGCGTAGGGAGCGCGCGGGAGACATGAGGTTGGCGGACGGATGTGGCCCGGCGTCTCGTCTCTCTGGCTCCCACGCATACCTATATTTCGGCTTTTGCGCAGCGTTCTGCGCATACCTTCCCATCCGCCGATTTGCATGGCGCTTAGTTTAGGTAGGCGTGTAGCAACGTTTAGCCCAATGAGCTATGGAGAAGGTTACGCTCGAAGTATCTCTGTGAGATTGAATCAGAAATAAGAAGTTCCAGACATACTAAGTTATGTGGCTAATGGCTAGGCATGATCAGCAAGCTGAAATTACAGTGAGTACATAGCAGGGAGGATTGATGACCGATGGGGTCGAAAAGTTCTCGAGTACCACGTACCAGCAAGCGCAGCGTAGGAAGTTCACCCACAAGTTGGACTGACGACCTCATTAAAACCGCAAGATGACGCTGGATGCAAGCCGCTTGCAACGGTCTTATTGGTCCATGGGGATGCCCTATATTTAGCAGTGGACGTCCTATGACTGATAGATTAACCAATAAAATAATAATAAATATTAAGGACACCAAACTGAGCATAGCTTAATTATTAACTACTAGCTGCCCCGGTGAACTTCATCTCACCATCTGTCAACTGTCAAGACAACTTTTACATGCACAGATATCTGGAAATTTTACATGCAGGAACATTTTGTATGGGAAAATGAATTAATGTTTTTGTTATTTTTCTCGCAACTTCTATAAATTTTCTCACCATTCAAACCTTCCCTTAACTTTCACAAATATTTCAAGACCAAAATAAGTCAAATCGGTTCAGTCGTTCTCGAATTTTAGCGAGACTAACAACCACGATTTATTTTTATCAATACATACCTACATATATACAAAGTCGCTTCCCGCTGTCTGTCCCCATGTATGCTTATATCTTTAAAACTACGCAACGGATTTTGATTCGGTTTTTTTAATAGATAGAGTGATTCAAGAGGAAGGTTTATATGTATAATACACCTGTGCGAAGCCGGGGCGGGTCGCTAGTATCTATATACAAAGTGTAACAGATAGGTTCAACAATACTTAAACGACGTATGCTCAGACATATTTAAAACTTAAAACTTTATATAGAAATGAATGTTTGTCTGTATATCCTTTATAGAATCGTGAACTATTCATTTGATCATGTAATGATCTTTAGCAAAGTTGTTGTGCATGTGCCAGAGAAGGTTTCCGAGTTGGGCGACTAATTTTCGACAGATGGCGCCAGCAACATGCGCAGGGTACATCTAGTTAAAAATAAGTAAAATCACATACTAGTCACTCTTTCTTTAGAACTTGAAAAAAATAATTATATTATGTAGGATATCAGTCTTTTGAAGACCGTATCACAAGTTTTGCTAATACATTATCATATATATTCTAGGGTCAGAGGCCGTGTGTAAGATGTCTTTTATATATTATTTATTTAATTATCATGTTTTTACACAGGGAAACATGGTCGGCAGCAAGCAAGAGGCTATCACACTTTCCAGAATGGGTGAAGTTCGCTAGTATAATATATAGATTATTACCTGATATCTGGCGCGTTCGCCGACTCGTAGCGTAGTGTCGATAGCGAGCGGACTGTCCAGTTCTGATCCAGATTCGGATCCCGAATGCTGAGCTCGACCCTCGCTGAAGTAAACCGAGAAGTCTCGGTGCGAACGTAGCTGACGGATCACCATCGGCCAATCGCTGGATAAAATAATATCTCTGTTATCTTTCTGCTCTACGAAAATTCAAAGCCAGATTTTTTATACGATTAAGTAACGAAGCGAGCTATATTCTCGCTTGTTGCTAAACGTTACACAGCTCTATAACAGGTCAGCAACACCTAAAATTCGAAACTATATCCAGGGTTATTTCTAATCAATTAGTATCTTTTCAGGGTCTTACTCTGCACATCAAAACTAACAACTTTTGTTCTGCGACTTTTAGTCAAAACTCAAAAAAAAAAATGTTCCAAAATATTGTTCACCCGCGACAAAATGTATGGAACAGCTGTTTTTTTTTGAGTTCTGACAAAAGTCGCAGAAAAAAAGTCACGATCGCTTTCCCGCACTTCCCGCTGTGTGACGAGAGCTTTTTAAGTTTCAAATAAACATAATCGAAGTATTTCATTTATAAAAAAAAAAGAGCTAAACAACAATTGATTGATTGTTGATCGAGTTGTCATGTATTGTAAAAATGTTTTGTTGGCTCCTGAAATATATTTAATATAAACGGTTAAACGGTTAATATCGGATGACTTCTTTTGGCCCCTTGTAGATAGAGGATTATGTCCAACTGTGGACATCGTATGGCTTATATGATGACAAGCTTAAAGTAAACCTGTAAAACAACGGACGAACATAAAGCAAACTTCGTAGAGGCCGAATCATACAAGTCGGCGGATGTGAAGTTAGCTACAAGCTGAGCAATATCCGATCAACGCGCAGCTTTATGTGAGCTTCAGACAGGATTGTATTTAGCGCAGCTTGTAGCTAACTTCTCATCCGCCGACTTAAATGATTTGGCCTACCAATGTTATTTTTATTAAATTGCCTTATTTCGAGCTGAATTAGATTTGAGAAGCCGTGGTGGTCTAGTGGTAGTGATACCCGTCTCACTTTCGTGAGGTCGTGGGTTCAAATCCGGGTCCCGTAGCAATGAGTTCTTTGTAACTTATGTACGGTAAGTATTTCACACCACTGGCTTTTCGGTGAAGGAAAACATCGTGAGGCAACCTGTTACGCCCCGGGTTTTGGGGCTGTATTGCTTACCCAGCATCCCTGGATCAGCATTATAGTCCTAGGCTTGGGAATGGGAACGTCGGAGCGTCAGTCCGTTTTGAACCTCAGACCCGGCCGGTTGCCTAAAGGCTATTTGCTAATTCGCTTCATATTAATAATTCAAATTTTAAAAAAGGGAAATAAAACCCTTCGTTTGAAATTCGGCTTTTTTTTAAAAGCCATTTCCAATCCACAGCACAACAGTACGTCCGTAGAAGAAATTCGATGGCGTATGTGAATCCACCAACCCGCACTGGGCCAGCGTGGTGGATATGGCCCAATCACACTTCGTGGTTAGGCCTACTTCCTGCAGTGGACTATTAAAAAAGCTACAGTACAGATCTGAATTATGATATGATTTTTATTTTAGAGTGCTTTCCACACTAGATTTTATCTCAAAGAGTTATCTTAGTTAGTTAGTTTGAAATGCTTATCACAAAGATAACTGCAGTGGACTATTAAAAAAGCTACAGTACAGTACAGTACAGATCTGAATTATGATATGATTTTTATTTTAGAGTGCTTTCCACACTAGATTTTATCTCAAAGAGTTATCTTAGTTAGTTAGTTTGAAATGCTTATCACAAAGATAACTCTTTGAGATCTGAATTATACTTACTTCTCCTGCAAATCCTCGGTGGGCAGATTGAGCCGGGACAGCACTTGTGGCAGTTTGGCTAACTGCTTGCGCAGTTTCTTCGACGAGCGCTCCTCTTTCAGACGCTTTATGTGTCGACGGAACATCATCTACAAACAAACATTTATACAGTCTTATTCCAAAACACGTTTTAACTTTAGTACTGCGGGGCAATTCTGTCAACCTATCTCGTTACTAAGGTGACACGTTCTTGAACATGTCTCGTTTTTCTGACAGTTTTAAGCTGTCGGATTTTACCGAACTTAAACCATGGACTAACAAAAACATTATTATAAAAAGAAGTCCATCACTCAACTATGGTAGGTACTAAAGTTAAACCTGCGAGACCCCCAGTTAAACCATGGACTGACTTCGGTTCTTAGAGACGGTGCGGGCGGACTGTCTCGACGCAGTTTTATAAAAAATGTATAGCAAACGGATTTTTGCATTGCGTTGCGACCCAATGCGGCCCGTCTAGTGGACGCTTAGCTTTAATTCACCAACTCTCTCAATGGTAGCGCAGTTGTTGTCGAAGACAAAACACGCAGACCTCAAGCGAATTCTTTGAAGAAAATTTTCAAGCCTTTTTGAGAACAATAGCAATAACTCTTTTTAGCATTTAATTTTTCCTCACACGATCTTTTTTCTCATACTTGGGTTGTCTCGAATAGATTATGCTTCCAGGGATAAGGTTATTCCTTTCAGTTCACATCATTCTGGTGTGTACAGTAAAATAGGAATCTATTTTAGAACTATTTTTAGGCTGATGCACGAAATAAATTTTGTGCTCGAAGGTGTGTTTCCTCCAAAAACTAAGAAATTAGCTAAGAATATATGATAATGTTATTAAAGCCCCTGATCGACGTACAAAAGACTTCGACGGTATGAAGGTCTTTACGTTTCATTTGACGCTTTTCTCTTTTGCTTACCGTTTCTATTAAAATAGCTGTGTTCAGTACTAAAGTGGTGCATGAAAAAATGCATCATTCTTTGTTTAGTTAAAATTATAAATGTTACGCAACGCTTAAGGCTACTACTGAACACGGCTATTTTAAAATAAACGGCAAACTGCAAAAGAAGAAAGCGTTAAATGAAACGCGATTTAAAAGCGACGACCTTGCTCGCGGCTCGTCTAAAAAGTTGAAGCCATAATTGGCTCGCCACGAAGTGCCAACACTGCGACTATTTCTGTGTTCTGCGGCTTTCGAGTGCTAATTTCTTCGAACAATCTCAAATAATGTCTGTAGTCTATTGATTCTACTATCAATTCTTGGATTAAATAAAATTGATATGCGATAACCGAGCCTTTTATTCTATTCAACTCTTAACCCATATTTTAGGGCGTTATCGCTATTTTTATTAATTTCGTTGTACGATACAGCAAGATAACATACATTTTCAAACTTCGAATATGACAACATTTTTGTATTTTGACGAGCCAAACAGTCTTTAAAACCGCGGCTTTATTTTGTAAGTCAATCAGCAGCTAAAATCCTATCCTAAAACTTGTAAAAAGCGTTACTCACTTGAGTTCCGTCTATCCCGAACTGTTGAACGAACTTCACCCACTCTGGAAAGTGTGATAGCCTCTTGCTTGCTGCCGACCATGTTTCTCTGTGTAAAAACATAATAATTAAATAAATATATTAAAGACATCTTACACGCGGTCTCTGACCCTTTTCTCTGTGTAAAAACATGATAATTAAATAAATATATTAAAGACATCTTACACGCGATCTCTGACCCTTTTCTCTGTGTAAAAACATAATAATTAAATAAATATATTAAAGACATCTTACACGCGGTCTCTGACCCTTTTCTCTGTGTAAAAAAATGATAATTAAATAAATATATCAAAGACATCTTACACGCGGTCTCTGACCCTTTTCTCTGTGTAAAAACATGATAATTAAATAAATATATCAGAGACATCTTACACACGGTCTCTAACCCTAGAATATACGATAATGTTACATAATATTAGCTCAGCAAACCTTGTAATACGGCTGCCAAAGACTGATATTCTACATAACATAATTCATTTTTTTCAAGTTCGAAAGAAAGAGTGACTTGTAAGTAAAATCACACTTATTTATAACTAGACTAGCGACCCGCCCCGGCATAGCACAGGTGTATTATACATATAAACCTTCCTCTTGAATCATTCTATCTATTGAAAAACCGCATCAAATTCCGTTGCGTAGTTTTAAAGATATAAGCATATATGGGGACAGACAGCGGGAAGCGACTTTGTTTTATACTATTTAGTGATGTACCCTGCGCATGTTGCTGGCGCCATCTGTCGAAAATTAGTCGCCCAACTCGGAAACCTTCTCTGGCACATGCACAACAACTTTGCTAAAGATCATTACATGATCAAATGAATAGTTCACGATTCTATAGAGGATATACCGACAAACATTCATTTCTATATAAAGTTTTAAGTTTTAAATATGTCTGAGCATGCGTCGTTTAAATATTGTTGAACCTTTCTGTTACACTTTGTATATAGATACTAGCGACCCGCCCCGGCTTCGCACAGGTGTATTATACATAATAAACCTTCCTCTTGAATCATTCTATCTATCAAAAAAAACGAATCAAAATCCGTTGCGTAGTTTTAAAGATATAAGCATACATGGGGACAGACAGAGGGAAGCGACTTTGTTTTGACGAAACAATTGTACAACTAAAGATTTTTAAAAACACTGACCAGAGATTTTACAAAAAAAGTTAAAAACCATCGCGATTTCTGCAAGCACTTAATGCACTCAATATTAATCAATCAATAATATTTATTTCCAATAAATTAAATTACATGTACATGTTCTGCAGCACCTACACTTGGTAATACTTGTGTCGTACGTAGGTGACAGCATTCCCTTCAAAGTATCGTTTTATCAACAAAGTGATATCATCCTATCACTTTTCACGCATTAGGTGTGAACAGTTGTACTCACTTGTGATCCTGCACGTGTATCCGAATGAGCTGCGTGAACGCGTCAGTCACGAAGTCCAGAGTCTCTCTCCTGATCCGCAACGCCTCTGCGTAATTCGCGATCTACAACAAACATTATTTATGTAATCGGCCAAGTGCGAGTCGGACTTGCGAACGAAGGGTTCCCTACCGTGTGGAAACCCCTTAATACATTTTAATTTAACTATTTATATTTGAAGGGAATATACAACTAAATCTTTTGTGAATATTTCAAGCGTCTTCCTGTTGTAGTTATTAATATCGAGCTAAAAACGGCTAAAAATTCAGGTTTGTTGTATGGGAGCCCCCCTTAAATATTTGCTTTAGTTTTTGGTATATGTTGTTGTTAGTTGTATAGCGGCAACAGAAATACATCATCTGTGAAAATTTCAGCTGTCTAGCTATCACGATTCATAAGATACAGCCTGGTAACAGACAGACAGACGGACATCGGAGTTTTAACTATAATATAATACGGCTAAAACTCACGTTATAATTTTTAATGAAGTGATCGGAGTCCCGTTTTTACCCTTTGAGTACGGAACCCTAATAAAGTGCTTCAGCTATCGCACTCATGCGAAACTTAGAGCAAGATCGCGTTGGTTATAAACCGTTAAAATCAGTCTAACTACGAGTAGAAATATATTGGAGAAGCCTATGCCCAAAAGTGAACATCGTACACGTGAAACCATAATAAAACAACAGTAAGGATTTCCTCTAGAGGCCAAATATTGACATAAGTTTTCTAGGGTAGGCAAGTACTTTATAGGATGGGCAAAGACTTTTCTAGGGTAGGCAAAGACTTCTGGAGTGGCTTTTTCACGGTGAACACCCACTAGTTACACATAGGCTCACAGATTTAAAGCAAAGTAACCTTGATTCTGGCTTATCTACTATCAATCATTTGCGTCAAGAGGAAGAACGCTTGATCAATGTTAACATTCTCATGACTCGAGGTCTCCATGATCGGGATACATCCTTTGATCTAATTCCTTTGCACCAATCTCTCGGCTCTTCTTACTCCTTACTATTGACGTAGCTATATTCTCTCTTCTTCTTAGTCGTTACGCTCTTGACAGAGCGGTCGTCGTCACCACGTAGTATTTATGGTAGGGGCAGATGTAGCACGCCTCACGATGTCTCGTCATCTCTCTCTATAAGAGGTCAATCGGGTACATTCATGCACCGGCCCACCCACAGCTGATTTGATTTTGGTCGAACCATTGCATGAGCGACCTTCCGCGCGGTCTTGTGACTTCCACTTTGCCCTGGACAACTAAACGCTCCATGGACTGGCTACCTCATCTCGAAACGTATCCGAAGAATGCGGGTATAAGAGACAGTACTGTGGCCGACAGACGCTGCCTGATGCCGAGTTCTTCAGGTATCGAGACATTGGTGGGAAATTCCGTCCACGATACCCCAAACATTCGTCTCCAGCACCACATTTCGAGAGCATCTATCTTCTTCTTCTCAATATCTCGTAGTGTCCACGTTTCCGAGGCGTACAAAAATATGGGTAAAATTAATGTACGCACGAGTCTGGTCTTCGTGGGTTTGGTGATGTTTCGGTTCCTCCATATTCTTGTCATTTTGTCCGTTGCAGTTCTAGTAATCGCCATATGCCTCTTAATTTCATCAATGCATCCGCCTTGACTCGAGATTGAAGCTCTAGTCCAATCTTACAAATTATCTATGTAAGATTGGACTACTTCGCAATTTGCAATCTGAGTTACTTTCGGCAAGATATCGTTCGTGCGGTTCACAATCATCTTGGTCTTGTTGCGATTAATCTTTAATCCGAATGCAAGGCTCTACAGGCATATTCACTCTAGGGTGGCAGTTACCTAATTTTGCTCAACCCAGAAAAATATGTTGACTTTGAAGTTTTCTAGGGTGGGTTAAGACTGTTCTAGAGTGGGCAAAGACTTTTCTAGGATAGGTAAGGGCTTTTCTAGGGTAGGCAAAAACTTTTCTAGGTTGGACAGACTTTTCTAGAATGAGCAAAGACTTTTGTAGGGCGGACATAGTCTTTCTAACAAACTAACCTTGATTCTTGCCTTCGTCTTATCGATCATCTGCGCCAAGAAGAAAAACGCCTGATCGACGTTAACGTTCTCATGGCTCGAGGTCTCGATGATCTGTATACATCCTTTGAACTATTTTCTCTGCACTAATATCTCAGCTTCTCTGACTCCTTGCATTTGACGCAACTAGATATTTTCTCTAGAGTACAACTGCCTACTCTTTCCCACCCCAGAGAAATATAATGTATGGACTAAGTTTTCTAGGGTGGGCAACGACTTTTCTGAGGTGGACAAAGACGTTTCTAGGGTAGGCATCGGCTAGCTACGGCCATCAACACAAGGCCACAGATAAAAAAGACTCACCTTAATTCTCGCCTTCGTCTTATCGATCATCTGCGCCAAGAGGAAGAACGCCTGATCGACGTTAACGTTCTCATGGCTCGAGGTCTCAATGATCGGTATAGATCCTTTGAACTCCTTTCTCTGCACCAATCTCTCAGCTTCTCGGACTCCTTGCTCGCAGACTTCGTCATTTTTGGCCGTCACGAGAACCACTGGCTTTTTCAGCTTGAGGATGTTTTGGAGAATCGCTGCTAGGACTTCGTTCTGTGGAAAAAAGTGTTAAAGTGAACATAGTATTAATCTCAAATAGAGTTGTCTTTATCTGAATATACGCCTTCTCCCTCCAGTTTCACTTATGTTATAATATGTATCACGATCATAGCGTAGTTTGACTAGGTGTTTGTCAGTCTTCGGATGGGTGACCGCGGGTGGCATTTACAACTGAGCACTACCGTGGCTCGGATGACATGTTAAGTTGTACGCCCCGGTTGTTTTAACCGTTTAGCCATGTCAGAGACCTTCAGCCGGCTTGAAAGCTCTGATAACAAGGCTAGCAACCCGGACTACAGGAACTTACTTCATTAAGTATGTAGATAGATTTCTTTAAACGCCAGCAATTCAAGACTTCAGAATTAGTCCAAGGTTGTTCATAACATATTTATAGATGTAGATGTATATGGACTCCATGTTGTTTGTAAATGTAAAAATGATAGGCATGCAAAACAACTGTATGAGTATGTATGATTTCAGATTTAGTCCAATAGTAAAAGTTGCAGATGTAGATGTATATGGACTTCAAGTTGTTTGTAAATGTAAAAATTATAAGTATGCAAAACAACTGTATGATACAAAGTGTTACTGCATACTTTCTAGATAAGCGTGTGTTAGATCAGGCTTAATACATATTGTAATCGTTATTAGATATTATAATAACATTATTAATCTAACACGTGCTACCTATATATCTAAGCTGGTCCATATGTCATGTGATCCACGACGAATAGCAAATGTCTACTTCAAGATCTCTTGAAATGTCGAAACATCCATATCTATCAAAATTCCATCATATAAATAAAGTGAGTACATAAATGACGCCAACAAATATAATTTAAAATAGCTCTCATTTTTATTGCATAAACATACAAACAGGACTGACTCATTAGAATTAACTAGATACTAAATCACAAACTTATGTGTATAGGTGCTTAAATTATGTGCTAAATTGTTCTTTTTAATTGTTGTTTAGAAAATGCGACAGTGGCTACCTCATGTATCTTTGATTAGAACTTGACCGCACTGATGTCAATGTTTACTAGTTAAAATCTTGGAATCACTTGACTTTGAAACATAGTACTTTATCAATCATGAGTCGTGACAGGATTCCTGCAAATATTTGGCTTAAAATCTGTCCACACTTACGTTTACTTTTGAATGCTTTTGTATAAGACTGTACTGTACCAGCCTTTTTAACAGTCCACTGCATGAAGGCCTACCCAAGAAGGGCCATATCCACCACTGGCCCAGTGCGGGTTGGTTGATTCACATATGCCATCGATTTTTTCGATCTCACAATTGTAAAGCGGGTGTCACTACTGCTAGACCACCAAGGCTTCGGTTGTAGACTAATTTATCATCAAAAGAGTCGAAAGAGTTTTGTAGTATTTTTCGTTTTTTACTTAATTTGATCCAATGAATATAATTCGATGATCTGCTGAACATCAGTCAGTATGTAGTCAAACGCAAACCTATACGAAATAAAAAGAATCTAATTGACAAGATAAGCAAATCGATTGCAAGTAGTCAAACGCAAACCTATACGAAATAAAAAGAATCTATTGACAAGATAAGCAAATCGATTGCAAGTAGTCAAACGCAAACCTATACGAAATAAAAAGAATCTAATTGACAAGATAAGCAAATCGATTGCAAGTAGTCAAACGCAAACCTATACGAAATAAAAAGAATCTAATTGACAAGATAAGCAAATCGATTGCAAGTAGTCAAACGCAAACCTATACGAAATAAAAAGAATCTAATTGACAAGATAAGCAAATCGATTGCAAGTAGTCAAACGCAAACCTATACGAAATAAAAAGAATCTAATTGACAAAATAAGCAAATCGATTGCAACGAATTAGAAAGTTGATTATAAATTGTGGAAACTAGCGTGGCTTTTGCACATTTTAATTAAAGTATAACACAGGTGTTACTCACGCTATATTTTAGTAGATTACTGCTACTGTAGAAAATCGATCGAAATTCTGTGCTTACTTTAATTAAAATTAGAAAGTTGAAATGTAAAATGGACGAGGCACATAGTTTGCAGTTTGCAGAGCGGAAAGCCGCTGGGGTTGTATAAATCCCGAATTGAGATCACGTACCGACAATCGTAGCGTAAGACATTTATCGATAAGGTGGAAGGACAATCTATTCAAGATCGCAAGAGCACGCTGGATGCGTCGAGCCGGTCTAATTGGAAATCCATAGGGTAGGCCTATGTCCAGCTTTGGACGTCCTATGGATTATATAAAGAAGATGATGTGTAAACAAAAATATTTCAATCAAAACAGCCTTCTCTACAATAGCGTAAAACAAAGATTTCAATCAGTTATCACCTTTGATATTGATCGATTGTTGTTAATTAATAGACATGATAATTACTGTAATAATTGGTAATACCTACCATCCTTATTGTTCACACATATTGATAGATGAATTAAAATGATTAGTAGACAGATACCATCGTTGTTGTTCACACCTATTGGTAGATGATTATTACGAGATAAGAATGATGTCATTTGACAGTCAGTTTATCATTAGTCATCTTGTCAGTCCTGTGTTTAAAATTCGTTATGGTTTATCTGATCTTAATTGTATAAGATTGGTGTAACGCAAAAACAGTCTTTACAGCAAGATTCGAGCATTCACAGCTTAATTTGAATGGGTATTTCCTAGCGATCACCGAAGTTAAGCAACGATCGGCACGGTCAGTTTTCGGATGGGTGACAGCAGCCGCGCAGGTGGAATTTACAACAGAGCGCTGCCATGGCCCGGATGACACGTTAAATTGCCATCTTTAGGGTGGCCTAAAAGCTCTGACACCAGGGCTATCCACCTGGTCTATACCAACCTACTTTTTTTCTCACTGACTGACAGCAAAGTAAACAGGTACTGCGTAAATAGGTACTGCGTACATAAGCATATATGTTACATCTGAGTAGTTACAAGTCTGTATCGGCACCACAAAGTCACGTCAAAAACACAAAGGAAACCTCTATTGTCAGTCTTCCATCAAGCATCAGTCGCTTGTCAAACTTTTTCTCAATCACATCACTTTTATCTGAATACATAGTTATTTACCTGTTTCTGCCAAGTTCTTCCCGGCACCAAACTGACATCATACACGCACAGAAAGCCGTCAATCGTCAGTCTGCCGTCAGTCATCAGTCACTGTCGATACTCTTTTTCGATCGCATAATCTATGATTATTTACCTGTTTTACCCAAGTTCTTCCCGGCACTAAACTGACATCATACACGCACAGAAAGCCGTCAATTTATCAGACTGCCGTCAGGCATCAGTCACTCGATTTCAATCACATAACTTTTATCTGAATAGTTATTTACCTGTTTTTCCCAAGTTCTTCCCGGCACCAAGTTGACGTCATAGACGCATAAATTGTTATTGTTAAGTGTTAAATTGTTATTACATATTGTTAACTAATGTCATAGTAATTAGTGTAATTGGTTGAATGCCGTACTAATGAAATAAACAAATACAAATAAAAAGCCGTCAACTTTATCAGTCTGCGTCAGGCATCAGTTACAGTCGATACTCTTTTTCAATCACAAAACTTTATCTGAATAGTTATTTACCTGTTTTTCCCAAGTTCTTCCCGGCACCAAACTGACATCATACACGCACAGAAAGCCATCAATCGTCAGTCTGCCGTCAGGCATCAGTCGCTGTACGTACTCCTTTAAATAGTTATTTACCTGTTTCTCCCAAGTTCTTCCCGGCACCAAACTGACATCATACACGCACAGAAAGCCGTCAATCGTCAGTCTGCCGTCAGGCATCAGTCGCTGTTCGTACTCCTTTTCAATCCCGAGCTGGTTCTTGCAGACGTACATCAACTTCTCGGCGGACTGGAGCTTCGTGGACACGCAGCGCTTCACGTAGGTTTCCGTTTTGCCGACTGTGAAGGAAAAATATGTAATAAAACGTAAGGAACAAATACATGAGTATTTTTGAAGTGAAAACTTCTGCACTTTTTGGGATGGGTAAAAAATGTTAAACTCGCGTCACGTGACCTGCGGGGCAATTCTGTTAGCCGATCTCTTTACTAAAGTGATACGTTCTTGAACCTCTCTCGTTTTTCTGACAGTTCCGACAGCTCAAAACTGTCAGAAAAACGAGACAGGTTCAAGAACGTCTCACCTTAGTAACGAGATTGGTAGACAGAATTGCCCCGCTGATCTAAAATTCGTGAGATGGAAGAAAAGTAGACCGCCGGCGCGGCGTAGGAGAGGAAGTATTATCCCCCTCTCTTTCTACCGCGCGGCGAAAATTTATGCCTGCTACTGTCCTGCTATTTCGTGCGCGAGCGTGCGTGTATGATGTTGTATTTTACCACATAAACGATAGTACTTTTATACTGATAAATAAAGCAATTCGTGCGAAATTATTCCCTAACCATTCCAAAATATTCAAAAATGCACAACGTTAATGTTCAAGTTTTCACTTCTGCCGGCACTCCCGGAGTGCAACCTGTTGTTTTTTTTTCAAATCAGCAAAATATGCTAACCCACTTGCTATGCTGGGTTCTAGGATAGTGAGCCAGAGTTTCAAGTTTCAACTAGCAGCGTTGAGGAAACTAGATCCATTTAGAGCATACTCTTAGCGCGAGTCTAGATTTGTCCCTTTAGCTATTGTCTAGTGAAATTCACTGTAACGCTATTTATCAGCCGATTTTGATAATATTTGGCACGATTTCTTAATATCTAATTTAAATCAAGATTTACCAGTATGAACAAAAACCAGATGCCCCAAATATACAGGGTTATTTCTAATCAATTAGCATCCTTTTAGGGGCTTATTCTGTACATCAAAACTAACAACTTATGATCTTTTCTATATCTTATGCTACTTTTGTCAAAACTCAAAAAAACAACTGTTTCATACATTTTGTCGAGGGTGAACAACATTTTCCTATAGAACAACAACTTTTTTTTGAGAATTATTAAAAGTCGTAGAACAAAAGTTGTTAGTTTTGATGTACAGAATGAGCCCCTAAAAGAATGCTAATTGATTAGAAATAACCCTGTATATCTTACCTTTAAACGGCTGAAAGCAGGCATCGTCCACGAACTCCGTTTGCTCGACGATCTCGAACCGATACTCCTGGTCGTCATACTCCTTCTGGACGTTGCCCCAGTACAGAAAGTGGTCGTTGTTCACCACTCGCCCGCTGAAGTCGGACTGCAACCAGAATTATATTTTTATTTTTTTTAACCAAGATTTTACTGAAAAAGTACTCTCCAAGACGAATCAAACGAGCCGAAACTCGAAGGGATTGCGTCGTTTCATTACAGAGTTCCTATGACCACCTTCCAGTTCCATCATCAGACCCTGGTTACCATTGGAAGATAAACTACATGCCAAGACGATTCAAATGAGCTCAAACTCGATGAGGTCGTATCGTTTCATTGCGAAGTTCCTTTGACCACCTTCCAGCTCCATTATCAGATCAGCGCCATGTCATCATAATATTGCATTGTCACGCGATTTACACATGTATGCAAAATGTTAGCTCTATCGGTAAATACAACTTGTGCCTATAATTTCACGCGCTTTCTAGTCAAGGTAGCACGTTATTAATGCCAGCTGATTATTCATTTGTTTAAATCAGATAAAAGAGTTGGCAGATATGTTGTCGTATGTACACACATGAAAATAGCGTGAAAATAACATGAAACCAGCAGAAGTACGCAAAGCTTTTTCCAGCGTCAAGAACCTTGTTCTTAAGTTTTGACCAAAATTAATGGTCACCCATCTGAAGAACGATTGTACATGTACAGAATGTGATGAAATTGACGATCGATAAGAAATACCTAGCCAAGCTAAGCTATAAAAGAGATAATGCTAAATATCGAGCTTAGGCATCACCTTGTACAGCATTCAATTATTTGCTTTATTTGTTTTGGAAAATGATTTTCCTATTATTTTCTTTCATAACAATCTTCATTTAAAGAAATATCATAATTTCGGATTTTATTTTACCTTTGACATAGCTTGTAAAATATGGCAGCGAGATGGCGGCCTTGAACAAAAATCAAATTAGAAAATATGAAATTCCATTCAAATTAAGCATTCAATGTGGTTGGTTGTTTTACTCTGCGTCTCGTACCATATTGTAAAAGATTTTTGAGCTACTGTACACAGTCTGGTCCCACTTTGTAAGATCTTCTTTTGTACTACAACAAATAGGAAGGAGTATTACCTGACTGAGCACACAGATGTGGTCCACATTGTAGTCGTCGGCGTGAGTTCTGACGAACCTGTTGCACAGGCACGACTTGCCCACGCCCAGCTGCCCTTTCTCTTTCTCAGTACCTGTGGACAAATAAACAATATTCAGATGGATATAATCTACAATATCTTAGGGTGATCACCACTCGACCACAGGCCGTAGGCATATAGATATCGCCACACAAGTCGGCGGATGAGAAGTTAGCCGCAGATGACACTTCGCCGTGATTCGATAATTATTGCGCATGTGTGCACAATGCCAACACAAGTGGTGAGCACGGGCGTAGGGAGCGCGTGGGAGGCATGAGGTTAGCTGGCAGGTGTGCCCCGGCGTCTCGTCTCTCTGGCTCCCATGCATACGAGTACCTATATTTTGCGTTTTGAGCATAACTTCTCATCAGCCGACTTGTGTGGCGCGGATTATACCAAGTTTTTGCTGATTAAACCTTGAAGCAAGAGACGAAAATCTACAGAAGCTGAACCCCTGTTATCGACAATAAAATATAATCTGCCGCTTTTCGAGAGCCACGAGACATATGGCATAGATATATGGCTTACTCAATGGTTAGTTTTAAAAAGTGCATGAAAACTAATGAAAATCAAAAATCTGAGTCTGCCATTGGTTGTTTAAATTTAAGCTTTCTTTATTTTGGTCCTGCGTTTACTTTAGGAGAGGATTCGAGAAATCAAGGTAGGTTACGTCAATATCCTTTTTGTTTAGAGATACAAACAATGTAAGGATATTGTTATACCTATAGGTACAGGACAATATATATGATAATGAGTAGTTTTATATGAACAGTTGGTGTCATTTATATTTTCAAGTCATTTTATAATTTCAGCAAACCTACTTAATGTATGAAAAGTTAACTTAGACATTTGACTGAATCCGATTTTTTTCATACATTCCTTTTGTTAATTTTAACCCTAGCTCTTTAGAATATGAGAAAACTGACTAACAAACCTTATACTTTTAAAACAACTCATCATTTTCTAAAGTAAATATTCTGCACAATAACTTAGAGAAAGATCTTTAAGTGTGCAAAAACCAACAAAACATTCAAATCATGAACAATTTTTATCTTATCATCTCTTAACAAAAAGCACACTTACTAAACTTGTAGTCACAAAAACATCTAAAAATAGGCATCAAATCACCTGCACTTCAGATGACATCCATTAAACAACAATTTGAGATAACTCCCTGATAAGCTATCTTCTCCATTCATCTGACTTCAAGCAATAAATTTTTATCTAGAATCAAATATGATAATGCAATCTGCTTTCACCATAATAAATACACTATACACACATACACAGTATCTTAACTTTAGATAAACATAATTGTATCTAAAAATGTATAGATCAATCAATCAAAAAAGAAAAAAAAGAGCAGTGATTTCATTCAGTCTAGCAATTTATTCACTTTACGAGTACAAGTATGTGTATTTGCAAAAAATATCCTCTAACTTAGGTGTTGTTTATATATTTTTTAAGTATTTTGAGACATAGAGGATAAACTTTACAGAAGTAAGACTCAAACTTTACAGAAGTAGGACTCATTTATCCTCTTTTTTTGGCAACAAAAATCAAGAGAAAACTTTTTACTTTATAAAATCAATGTCCACTAGTTTCATTAAAGTGCACGCTATCTAATTCCTGTCTTTGATTTATTTTCTGAAAGCAAAAAGCCAGAATAGAACTAAGAATGGTTTCGTGAAATCACAGGACTTTATATCAATACTAGACGACCCGCCCCGGCTTCGCACAGGTGTATCCTTACATCCTTACATAGTATAAAATAAAGTCGCTATTTTCGTTTGTTTGTTTGTCTGTATGCTTAAATCTTTAAAACTACGCAACGGATTTTGAAGCGGTTTTTTTATTGAATAGAGTGATTCAAGAGGAAGGTTTATATGTATAATACACCTGTGCGAAGCCGGGGCGGGTCGTCTAGTTATACATATAAACCTTCCTCTTGAATCACTCTATCCATTAAAAAAAACCGCATCAAAATCCGTTGCGTAGTTTTAAAGATTTAAGCATACAGACAAACAAACAGACAAAAATAGCGACTTTATTTTATACTATGTAAGGATACCTATTCATTTTATATTATAATACACCTGTGCGAAGCCGGGGCGGGTCGTCTAGTTATACATATAAACCTTCCTCTTGAATCACTCTATCCATTAAAAAAAACCGCATCAAAATCCGTTGCGTAGTTTTAAAGATTTAAGCATACAGACAAACAAACAGACAAAAATAGCGACTTTATTTTATACTATGTAAGGATACCTATTCATTTTATCATTTTCAAAGTGACATATTTGATTGAGCATAAGCGAAGATCTCCGTTTTAGACATGGCGATTTTGCTTTCGTCTGTCCAGATGTTGGTTTTCGACTACAGGTCGCATTTTTGAACAGATCTTGACAAAACTTGATACACAGGTTCTATAATAATGTATTAACCTCAGGCCAAATAAAAAAATCAAGACAGAATGTTGTGGACAAACAAGTGAGGGCGGCAAAACTATGCCTCGCCGTGTACAGAAACAACACACACGTGTACATGTACAAAGAAACTAGGTATGCCTTGGCTCGTCAGTCAAACTATGGCGGCCCAGAGCCACGCTCCATTATTTTATGGAGCTGGGCTGGCTTGGGTAGACGCTGAAGGAGGAGATGCAAAAAACAGCCCATGCGGGACGTCAGTGCAGGTCTTGTCGCCCCTACATCGAATAAGAATATTGTTTTTTCAATTTGTTAGTTTCAATTCAAATAAAAATTGTAAGCATTCAATATTTTCAAAATATTTCTATCAGTAGAAATTTGTAATTAGCTTTAATATTAGTCTATTTAAGTTTATAAGTTGTTATTTAAAAGCTGTTAGTTTAGAATATAAAAATAGAATAAAATAAATAAATAAAACATTTGACAGTATGAACCAAATCAATCAAGAGCAAGTCGGGAAATAGGCTTATATGAAGATTCAGTTAGAGATATGTCGCGAGATCAACTGTTTGGAGAACTACTAGTGTATAGAGTTGTTGTACTGTCAACCTAATAACCTGTCAGTGTCCATACTATATCAAACACCTACATAATAAGATAGCAGGAAGTTGAACAGATAACAATAGATACTATTCATTCACAATTGGTGGTCAATGGAGTTCCTCTCATTCAATTGCCATTGATTTATAGCTCTCATTTTTATATATGTTAGGATATAGGGGTATTTTTGATGGCGGTATAAATGAAATGATGCAAAGCAAAAAAGAAAAATTCATACATTCTGTGAGGAAAATAACAATAATCAGCCAAGTGCGAGTTGAACTCGCGCACGAAGGGTTCCGTGCCGTATTGGAGCCCCCCTTTAATATTTGTTGTAATTTAATAATTAATTATTGAAGTAAACATACAATTAAATATTCTGTGAATATTTCAAGCATCTACCTGTTACCGTTATTAATATTAAGCGAAAAACCGCTAAAACATCAGGTTTGTTGTATGGGAGCCCCCTTAAATACTTGTTTTTTTTATGTTTTTAGTATTAATTGATAAGTTCATCTGTGAAAATTTCAACATTCTAGCTATCACCGTTCATGAGCCCCATCCTGGTGACAGACAGATGGACAGACGGACAGAAGGACAGCGGAGTCTTAGTAATAGAATCCTGTTTTTACCATTTGGGTACGGAACCCTAAAAATGGACCAAAGATGCCATGCCAATGTCCAGAGTGGACAACTTAATTTTAAAGGAATAGACAATAAGGAAAATATATTGTAATACGATAATAGAGAGTAAAGGCTATTTTTAATTTGTTTAATTTTTTGAATGAAATGATGGCATGAGAATTAAGGCTATTTTTATTTTTTTCTTTGAACACAACACACGGCAATGTGGATGTTGATGCTGATGATCACCTCAAATACTATTCAGCCACTGAAGCAGTTTTGCCAACGGCCCAGAGCCACACTCCGTTACTTTAAGAAGCTAGGCTGGCTTGCGTAGGCGCTGGAGGGAGATATTTACAAAACACCAGATGTGGGACATTAGTGCAGGACCTATTGGCCCCCACACTGAATCAGAATAAGGGTGTATTTACAAGCTTTTATTTAGTTTCATGTGTCCTGTTGTCTGTAATCAAATCTTGCAAGTTAAATTTGATCCACTTCCTGTTACCGATTGAGCTGAAATTTTTCTTACATGTGTAAAATGTGTGACAATGCAATATTATGATGACATGGTGCTGATCTGATGATGTAGCTGGAAGGTAGCCAAGGAACTTAACAAACACAACCTTATCGAGTTTAGGTTCATTTGAATGGTCTTGGCGAGTAGTTTGTCTTTCAATGGTAACTTGGTTCTGGTGATGGAGATGGAAGGTGGTCATAGGAACTCTTTAATGAAACGAAGCAACCCTATCGAGTTTCGGCTCGTCCAAAACAACCAACAGGACCAACAGATTCTACGATAGCATTGTTTTTATTGTAATAACTAATGTTTATGGGATGACTCACAAAATTGTAAAAAAAAATCAACTGTTTCACCCAAAACCATTAATTCAGTTAAAATATAATGAACAGCTGATCACATAAGCAATATTAGAATTGTAAGATTTATAAATAGTGTGTTAAATGTTTTAATAAACATGATTGTGCCATAGAACTATGGTACTGTCATAGAATACCTAACTCACATAAAATACCTATTATCATAGATCCATTTGAAAGTGACATTCTAATATTTTTCACCAGATAAAATATCAGGATAGGGAATGTTACATCACTTTAATACACAGTGATTTTGTTAGAAACTTGGCTAAGCTATTACATGCAAGATGTAAGCTTTATGGCAGCGATAAATCTTATTAAGTAAGCTTGTATATGCCGGGTGGCTATTATAGCCCTGTTGTCAGAGTTTTATATTTAAGCCGTCTGAAGGCCTCTGGCATGGCTAAACGGTAATCTTATTGGAATATGATGAGATGCAAATTGTTAACTTAATTATTCATCTATCATAAGCAAAACTGTTTTCTTTAGATAATTTTTTAAATAGCAGTAACAATTAAGTAGTTCAGTATCATAAATGGGACGTTCTTGAATTTGAGTAGGTACTATATTTAATGAAGCTTATAATCAAAAATGTATAAAAATCAAATAAGTAAATCATGTTGATGGAATTGAAAAACCAACAAATTATACACCATGAGCAAAACCAACAACTGAAGTTGCATAGAAATGAGATAAATTTGATTATTCAGTACAGTTACAAAACAAAACACATTGGAGCTTAATTCTAGCTTCTGTAGAATTACATGATCATAACACTAAGTAATACGAAAAGTAAGAATGAAATATGTAACAAATACTTACCAGAAAGACCAACAACAGAGACAGTGACCAGTTTTCCTCCGATATTATCCAACTTCTTTGCCATTTTACTGACACACCACACCAACACAACTTATTGTAAACCTACTTGGTGTACTCATCACAACAATACAATCACTACACACCAAGGCGCAAGAAATAGACAATTATGCATGTGGTAACTGATACCAGAATAACAAAAACTTAATTATAATTATTCTATGAAAGATTTATATTGTTAAGTACGAGGAGTGTTTTAAGTGTTCACAAATCGTAACTGTAAATAAAGTAAACAGAAGGTTACAAATAAATTGCAAATATTGAACCAATTACCGAGAGAATAGATTGGTAAAAGCACTTTGGTAAACCCAGATGTGCCGACAAGCGTTTACTGCCACACCTCAATGTATAGCTGTAATAATCGCCTGGAGGTTTGTGTTCACTAAATAAGCTCTAACAACTAGTAATTGATAAAGCGCACTATCAAAAACGGATTAAAAAGCGATAATTCATCGGCCCTTCTGTTACCCTGTACTTTGACACATCGAGTTTTTTGTGCGAGGACTTCGAAGTTTTATGAAAAATATGAACCAAAGTGGTACCAGTAAATCACATACTTATTAATCTATTTCTGGAAGGCGTATTTTACATTTTTAAATCAAATAAATGAGCTAATTTTATGTAGAAAACGCAATATTTCTTGACACAGCTAGCTTTGCTTTGTACGCCAATGTTACCAATCTAAAAAATTAATGGCAGTAGAAATAGAAACGAATCATAGACTAGACTTTTCCTTTTTGACTTTTTACGGTTTTCCACCTGACTATAAACCTTAATTAATTTAGAAACCGAAAACATTTAATCACGTAGGTATTAGCGAAATCCAAATCCAAAAATAAAATCTGTGCCTTCTGTGATGAGTGATACAAGTATAAAAATCAACATTTTACAGAAACGCAAAAACAAGATTTAGTAAAAATAACTGTTAAATAACCCAGCAACCCGCACTGCGGCAGCGTAGTTGATATGGCACAATCACCCTTCGTGGGTAGGTCTACGTCCTGCAGTGGACTATTAAAAAAAAGGCTGGAACAGTACTGTTAAATGCCTTTTTTTAGATAAAATCAGCTACTTTCACTGTCATTTTGATTTTAAGTATTAAAGTTCAAGAAAGATATGTGAGTTGTACCTTTTTTTTTTACTTTTAGCGTGTTTAAATTACGTGATGAATTGTGACACAAGTATTATGTACCTACCTGTTAATTTATTGAGAAATGAAAAGTAATTTAATTGCTCTTAAACCACAAAGCATGAAAAAAAACGGTTTATTACCAGTGTTACTACCAATCTTACTACGTGTGAATCAATCAGTCGTTATCTACATTCACGATGGTTTTGCGAAAATCCTGATACTTAATTAAGTGTAAATATTTATCACATTTCACCATACCATCTCCGAAAATATAGCAGATAGAAAAACGAGAGTTGAAACAAAAAAATGCATTTTTTTCTCATCATTTTCTGTCCTGAAAAACAAGATTATCGCGATTCGGTGTCGATTGCCCACAGAGATACCAGAGGGATAATGTGGTCGATCGAGAAAAGAAAGAAAGAGATGCAATGATTTAATATGATATGAGTAAGAAAGAGACATGAAAAATATCTCGATTCATTGACGAGTTGCCGTATTTTTCTCTCAGTAGTGTCAAATTCCAATTCATATTTGACAGTTTTGACAGCTCCTGGGCAAGATTTTCCATACATTTATGTGGTTGAGAATTGCCTCAAGCGACAACAGCGCTATCTGTCTAGTTGTAATAGCTCTGTGCGATTGCCGGATTTTTCAGTACGGGACGTCAAATTCTTGTTAAATTTCGATAGAAAAATATGACAGTGACAAGCTCAGGGCAAGATTCGCCATAGATTTTTGCGGTTGAGAATAGCCTCAAGGGCAGATATTTTAAAAACAGATTGATAATGGTATTGTCACTTGAGGAAATTATTCTCAACCATGAAAATGTACGGGAAATCAAGCTGCTGTCAGAATTGTCAAACATGTATCGATCGACATTATCTCTGTGGTTTAAACTGACAACAGTGTTATCAATCTGTTATAATTATACAGATATCTGTGGTTTCAAAAGTTGGGGTCCAGGGGACCTATTTTTGAACTTCACACACCTTGGTCGTGTGAAGAACTTGTATGGAGCACTCGCAACTTCCATAGACAATATGGAGTGTTTTCATACAATCTTTCAAGTTTCGTATACGTTCTGAGGAGTTTGAAGTTCAGAAATAGGTCGAGTGGTGAGGTCTCTGGGGACCTATTTTTGAACATCGCACGGCTGGGAACGTATGGAACTTTGACATGGACAGCTCTAAAACCCTATACGATATTTTATTGTCATGTTTTCTTCTTGGTCTACGTTCCGTTTAACGATTTTTCCCTATGCTATCTATAGTTTCTTTTAAATTTGCCATGTCCAGTACTGAAGTTTTGCGTGAAATGGATAAATTCAAATCAATTTAGAGAAAAAACGAAAGTTTCCGTAGAGATGAGTATACGTTCCCAGACGTGCGAAGTTCAAAAATATGCCAGTAAATATAAAAGTTCTTTTGCCACTTACTTTTCATCACCTATTAGCCTAACAGCACGCCAGTCCACCGATTCCAAGACCTCAAGCCGATCCATCTTAGCCGAGCCATCCCTAAGATGACAATAGTATTCCAGTCACGAACGGATCTGTGCTTGATATAGAGTAAAAAACTGTCCCGGTGTGAAATACCGCCTAACCTTGTTCAGGATACCCAGCTTCATTCCAGCTAATTTGGCCCTAGATTTTAGTTACGTGCCGCAGTTGAATGTGGGAGTAAGTGTTAGCCTCAGCAGTTCAAGGCGGTCTGTCACTGTTAAAGCAATATCTCGAAATATAGGTGACAGTGCAAAAGGACACATTTTTGCGGAGAACAGACAGGCATGGGTTTTCGAAGCGTTGAATTTGGCGAGATTTTCGTCCCCCCACTTAGAAACAGCTGCGAGAGCCTGATTCATTGGCTCAACCATGTCTACTCTCAAGTCTCAACGCTTGTGATTCCTCCTTTGTTGCTCTTGGATTGGATGTGTACTTTCGAACAACTGTGCTGTCATCTGCATACCAAAAATACCGGGAACAAGTAGGTCATTGATGTGCAGCAAAAATAGAGTTGCGGAAAGTACAGACCCTTGAGGTACCCCGGCATTAATAACCAATCAATTAGACGAACAGCCATCAATTACCAATCGTATTGATCGGTCCTTCAAAAAATCAGTAATCCACGAGCATAGGCAAGCAGGTAACTCATACGAAGGAAGCTTATTCAGAAGACGGTCGTTCCAAACTCTATCGAAGGCCTTAGATATATCGAGAGATACAGCCAAGGCCTCGCCGTATTTCTCTATGGCCTCGCTCAAGATATGTGTTCCATACACAAGAAGATCCGAGTCATCCGATCTCGGAGAAAAACCAATGAGAGATCTGTCATGAGCCATATTCAGTACCTTTTCTAATGTTTTACATAAAACGGAGGTGACCGAAATAGGCCGATAATTGTTAGGGTCAGCGCAACTGCTTTTCTTAGGAACCAGTTGAACGTTCGCAAGCTTCCAGCATAGCGGAACTATACATGTGTCCAGGGAAGGGTGGAACAATCGTGTAAGAACCGGAGACAGTTCAGTGCGCAGTTTTTTTTAATACCATTGCCGGTATTCCATCGGAACAGCGATCGCAACATCGAGTTTTAAGAACCTCGTTTTGATGGTAATATCAGCCAATGTAGCATCACAACGAGGTGGAGATGGTGGTATTCCATCAGAAGTATCAAGACGTGAATTTCCTGCACAGAGGCTCGTAAATAAATTTGCTTTATCTTCAGCACTGTGAGCAAGTGATCCGTCAGTTTTCAATAGAGGTGGAAGTGAGGGAAGACAAAAGATGGACCCTACTGATTTGGCCACTGACCAAAATGCTTTGCTACCAGTCGTGTAAGAGGCTAATTTTGCTCCAATACAGCCAATATGGTCAAATCGAGCCTTTTTTATTGCCTTCTTGCTAGACTTGGCTGCCCAGTTGAATGATTTCTTTTTTTCTGGAATGCCCCGAGATTAACGCTGACAATCGAGGGCCCAAGCTAAATATGCATCTTGTTTGAGTGCAAGCAGCATTAAACCAAGATATCGCTTTACCCGGAGGGCAACCATCAGTGAATGGAATATATTACTTCATTGCCTTTTCAACACCTCCATTACGGCATTAGGGCAATCAGTCAGATTCCCAGAGGAAAAACACACCCGCTGCCAAGGATAATATGCAAAAAAGTGACGCATCTAATTCCAGTCTGCTGACTTGTATCGCCAAATTATCCGAGTGTTTTAGCACTAATATCAGGTGGAGAATACGAAAAAACCGATTTGACGACGCAGCGGTCGGAACTACCGAGGGGTGGTGAAACCGAAGCTGAGTACTTATCAGGATCATTAGTTAGCAGAAAGTCCAAGCAATTTGCCGTGTGACTCTCCACATCCGTACGTAGTGGGCAGGCTATTTAGTTAGTCGTAAGGTGATTGCAAGCCGACTACAATTCCGCGCAATGCCAAAGTGCTCAATTACATATATCTAAGTAGGTACGTATGACTGTGCTTGGACATTTTTTACTACTTTTCCTTAGGGGCTGTGGCTCTGTAGATGTTTGCTCGAAGTTTTTCATACAATCTGTCACAGTTCCCTATACGATCCCGTTCAAAGTTGAAAAATAAGGCCCTTGGAGTGCATTTTTTGAACTTTGAACGCCTAGGAACGTACATGTTACTTTGACAGATTGTATGGAGAATCTCTTTGTTGTCTATGGAACTTGCGAGTACTCCATACAGTGCGACACAAAAGAGATGAAATTAATTATTCGGGAACTAAATTATTACTTTTGCTGGAAACACAATATGAGCTGCTAATCATTGTTAACATCCTAGCGTTTTTCTCGTTTTGTGTTATTTTGTGGATTATGAACAGGAAAACCGTATCATTATGCAAAAAATAATGCAAAATGTGCTAACAAAGCGATGGTGGCGACCTCATTTATTTTCAAGTCTTTTATGTCGCACTGTACAAGTTCCTTATACAACCAAACCGTGCGAAGTTCAAATAACGCTCCTCATGTGCATCATTTTTGAACTTCGCACGGTTTCGTCGTATACGGAACTTGTATGGAGCACTCGCACCTCACCTCACCACTAGACCTATTTCTGAACTTCGAACGCCTCGGAACCACAGGGGCGGTGTTTGAAATGACACGGCATTATTGCTATGACGATAAAGTTCAAAATAAAAGCCCTGCCTAGGAGACGTTTGAAGTTTGTCCACCATCTTTGTGAAATCAAAATTGACATTTGATCAGCAGTTCAAGTGTCATTTGTGTCTAGTTTACATAGCAGTTTTTATGAATTTTCGACGCCATTTTTGTGGAATCATGCATCACAACTTTTTTACTTTATGTCACTTCTACCGTTTTTCCTTATTCTGAGCTCGGAACGTATACGAAACTTTGACAGGTTGTATGAAAACATTCCATATTGTCTATGGAAGTTGCGAGCGCTCCATACAATTTCCGTATACGACCAAACCGTACGAAGTTCAAAATTAGGTCCCAGGGCCCCTGTTCGAAAGTAGAACGATTGGCTTGACAAACGGCTTGGTCATATTTGGAACTTTGACAGATTGTATGGAGAATCCGACAAATTCTTTACACGTTCAAGCCGCAGCGATGACAGTAACCTGGGCGAGATATTGTTATTTACATCATTTTGTCGCGCGTCTTATGATGTAAATAACAATATCTCGCCCAGGTTACTGTCATCGCTGTTTGCACGACAAATATATCAGGGGGTGGAACAATGGGTCGACCGCAGTCACTGCGGGGTAAGTTAGAGCTGTACATGTAGGTGTTTAGCCTTTCCTGGGGCCTGGCTACGCCCAGACCCCTGCGGCCGGCTACAGGGTTCCAGATACCGCTGGACATGGGGCTTTTGCCCCACAGGGACCTCCACCTGTTCCCTATAGTCCCACCCAAACCTCCAACTGTAGCCAATCGCCGCGTTGCGATCCCAGCCTTGTACCAGCAACGCCTGGTATATGTCCGTGGGATGTCTGCGCACGCTGCTCACAGTGCCGGATGCCTGCTAGAGCGTGCGCACACGAATCGCCCTACAGTAGCCTATCCTCGATCCCAGCCTCGTACCAGCAACGCCTGATATATGTCCGTGGCCCCACACCTGTACCGCCGTTCGGGTTCATACTACCGGGGGAGCATGCGCGCGTTGTCAACAGTGCCAGCCAACTGCTGGAACGCGCGCACACCGATCGTCCTAGCTACTGCCCGTCCAATGTCCAGTATAAGGTAAATAAAATTGGACTATTTAATGCCATGTCTTTACGACAACATCCCATACATTGCCACGGTCTTCCCGTTGTTCCATCCCATGTTCCACGCGTACATGATACATAAGTACATCAATAAGCACTCACCAGACTTCGCAGTCTCACCAAGGTCTGCCCTCAGACCGTACCGGAGTCACCATCTCACTCCTCCTCTTCCAGTGCTTACCCTCCGCCGCGCCGTTGTGTCTGTCGCCCACCAATTATTTTTTCCTTCTGTCGAACCTACCGACATTGTTTAACTCAAAAAACATACCCTCCTGTGTTGACACAGTGTAAAGCAAGTTTTCCCATCATGACAGTGACACTTAACAAATTGTTTACGGTGACTCGCGTGAAACGCGACGCTAAGAGCGGTCCTGCACTGGGATCTCGGGCTATATTTGTGATATTTCCAAAAACCGTAAAAAATGGAATTTGTAGACAGGCATAGACAAATAATATTATCTGTTCCCGCAAGATTATCAAGATAAAATTATCATGGTAACACCACATTTATTTGACAGCTCCATTTTGAAAACACAAGCGCATAAATGTCGTCCCGCGATATTTTCTTGAGAAATGACTTCTACAAATGATGGAAAAGACGTGAAAAGTAATCAAACAAGTGGCCCAAAAGGCAAATCATATTATATTGAACTTTATAAGGTAAGTGCTATTATATTGCACCTTAGATTTTTAATAGTTTACGCGACGCCGTTGTAGTGAAGTTCTCTTTACGTCCGCCATATTTGTCTACTAAATCCTCTTGTTTTTATGAAATCTACGAACTTTCCCATTTATTTATTCTAAATCCACAGTAGAATTATGACAAAATTATGTATTTCTCCTGCGCACATTTTCAATCTTATCTCAAAAGCGTCCAAGTTGAATGATGCGAATGTATTTATGTAGTCTCATGAACCATTACACTATCGCTGATTATTTTCGTTACTGTAGAAGTTTTAGAGTTTGTCTTGGAATATAATGTCAATAAATATACATTAATAATCTCTGGTACAGTATAGTCAGGTTTCTATGAAGTAGAACTATGTGATGAGTGTTGACTTCTAATGGTCAAGTGATGTGATAGTGGACAGCCATGTTTCTAAGTGAAGTAGTCACGTAGGTTTTGTTTACCTAGCCGGATTTGATAATCCACAGATTTTTTGCTCAGACTGCCATGCTTGAGGTGAATATTTTGTTTGTTTATCACATTATGAATGCTTACCTATAAGTCAAGGTATTTGTCAGGACCGTAGGTAGGTACATTTTAGTTGCAATACTGTAAAGGTATTTACTTCTTTTAACTAGGATATTCATCATGCCAATGCAGTGTTGGTTAGCCAACATTACATGTTCTAATAATACTTGCATGAATGTCACATTGACAAATTAATTTGGGAATGTATTTTTTGATGTTTCAATTGGTTGAAAAGTTTTCCAGTGGAGACCCATAAGGTTGAAAGAAAACCTCATTAAGATCACATTTATAAACACGCTTGATGCAAGGTACTTCTGACCTGTCTTGTTTGAGATGTATGTATTTGGGAGACCTATATTCAGCAGTACTGCCAGCAATTTTTTTCTTCTCTAAAACTATAAAAGATGTCTAAAAACTGTGTAAACAGATTGATGAGATTCCTTCTTGTAGTAAGCCTATGTTAAAACATTCTAAATCTGCATGCTTCATTTTCGACCACAACATCAGTAACCATCTGGCGAGTTGGTGGTCAAGCAAGGGCTTATTCTCGATAATAAGTCAATATTGTCAAATGTCAGTTAGCGGCTTTTTAGTGTATGAACAGCGGAGTAATGATAATGATGAATAAGAATAACTAACAGATTTGTATTAGATTTGCTTAGCAAAAATCTGAAAGGCCACAGGCATAGCAGATGTAAGCCAAAAAATAAAAATGGCGTTGGGTTGGGCATGTACTGAGAAGCAAAAAAGATAAACGGAAGTCATGCTCTGGTACCCAAGAGACGGGAAGTGGTTCAGGGGACGACCTCAAAAAAGGTGGGACTATGACCTGCTGCCAGGGTGGTGCAGGAAAGCCAGAGATAGGGAGCTCTCGCAAATTTAAGAAATAGTTATAAGAGTAATGTTTTGTGAGGTCATATATTAGTGAATAAAGGCTATTTTTATTTTATTTTATGACAAATTCGGGTCACCTTAACAGCTGTGTCTTAAATTCTACTACACATACCATAAATTAGGTTAGTAATAATTTCTGTCACACAATATTTCAGAACTGTGCTATACTACTGTATAGAAGTGCAACATAAACATTTTATATATATGAAATGGAATCTCATGTCTTTAAGTGTTATCATACTGCTCCCAAGGAGTATGAGTCATGTGTAATGTAAGGGTGTGATTTAAATGGCCAGCAGTGTATTGGGTGAGAAATCTGGAAAATTGTAGTGAGACATCTAATTGATCAGCAAGGTGACAACTTGGTTTGATCGGAAAATTATGTTAATTAATAATACTAGTATGCACAACTATTTTTACTATTGTTTAGTGAATGTAGAAAAATATTTAAACAATAACATTGGAATAGTTTGTAAGGTAATGTTTTGGGATAATATGTTTCCAAGGTGTCATATATCTGATAAAAAAAAAATCTATTAATATTTAAAACCTGTGTACCAAGTTTCATCGACATTCTTTGACAAATGCAACCTGTAGTTGAAAACCGACATCTGGACTGATGAAAGCAAAATCACCTTGTAACAGAGATCTCTCTCACTTGTTCCGCTCAATCAATGACTACTAGTTAGCAACATGCTGATCAAATTTAATTTACAGCTAACCATTTTAATAGTTCATGTAAGTTGATTATATAAACAATAGTGTGCAATGTTATGTATTGGTCTGATTTGTTAAATAACAGATAGTGTGGATTCTAAACTTCCATTAAAATTCTCAAGCAATCACAGATGTTATCAAAAGATAATGATTTGAGGTGGCCCCTATCTGTTGTTGATATAGGTCATTTTTTGTTGAAAAACAATGATAATTATGTCTTCGTCTTATACACTTTTGTTCAATATGGATGAACTAAAAACTATTCTTAGAGAACAAATTAATTTAGTGATCTTAGTTTAGATTCACTCTTTGCTTTGTTTGACTAGGTGCTTGTTAGCAATCATCGAAGAGCAACATTCAGCATAGTCGGTCTTCGGTGACACTACCAACTTCAGGTCCATGTTTTTTTAACTGTTCTGTGATGTCTGAGGTATTCAGGCGGCTTAAAAACTGACACCAGGGCTAGCCTCCTGGCCTATATGAACTTTGTGTAGTTTGGCTGGGAGTTTCTTAGCAATTACTGAAATTAAGCAATGTTTGACACAGTCAGTCTTTGAATGGGTTCACTTGGTTGGCATTTACAACAACTGAGCACTGCCATGGCTTGGATGATACATTAAATTACGGGTCCCACTTGTTTTAACCTTGTCGAAGATTTTCGGGTAGTATTAGCTATACATATACATACCAGCTATCGCTCGCGGCTCCGCCCGCGTAAAAATTTTGATTTTTGTGCTATCCCAATAGAACCTTTTATTTTTCTGGGATAAAAAGTAGCCTTAGTATAGTGCGTGCCACCAAAGATGAGATTTGACGAGCGTCAGTGTTGGGGGATCTTGCGCAGGTACAGTCATGTACAAACTAATTATCCAGAAACAAATCAAAGTGGTTTCTCAGGTCTCATCTTTAGTGGCATGTACTGTAGTCGGTCTTTCAAGCTTTGTCCATGCCAAAAATCAAGTCAATCTGTTGGTCTGTTGCTGCATGAAAGAAGAACAAACCAACAAACACTCTTATGGATTTATAATATTTGTAAGGATAGTAAGGATGTATGGTAATAGCTTTGATTATTACATTCGACTAATTGAACTAAAACTGAATTAATTTTCTTATGCATACAGTTAAAATGAGCATGACGAAAGCTACTAGTTAGTAACTTTCATATTTTCGTTCCATCCCAGAATTCCATTACTGGTGGGTGATTCTGTATGAAAACAAGCGCGTAACGCGCTCTAACGTGCTCTTTGTTATTAAGAAATTCGTGTGAAAATTGATTATTACATTTAACAAACATTTTGTACAAATGAAATTCACACATTTAAAAAAAATACTTACCATGTTACATTATGTTTTGTCGATAGAGAATCAGGCACCTGATATCCTTCTCATTATAATGAATTGATAATACAGATAACCTTTGACAGGTTTCAGTCTGACTCATTGTCCACTTAATAGATTAGACGGTACTGTTTCTTAGAAAAATAAATATTTGTCTCAAGAACATCCTACATGTTGAATGTTCATTCAGGCATCAAAATAACTGAAGTCATCATCATCAGCTTTTGATCCAACTGCTACACATAAGCCTCTTTTCAATGCTGTACCAGCCTTTTTAATAGTCCACTGTAGGATGTAGGCCTACCCACGAAGGGTGATTGGGTCATATCCACCATGCTGGCCCAGTGCGGGTTGGTGGATTCACATACGCCATCGAATTTATTCTAGGGATATGCAGACGAAGCCGTGGTGGTCTAGTGGTAGTAACCCCCGCCCTGCAATCGTGAGTCGTGGGTTCAAATCCCGATCCCTTACCAATGAGTTTCTTTGGAAGTCATGTAAGGTAAAACACCTAATGCCAGACACTGAACTAAAGGATGACACCTTCGAAAAAAATCCTTCCTCCTAAGAATAATAAATCTTAAATTTATTTCACTACTGATCTAATAGACGCCTAGCATCATCTATGACACTTGGTTAAAAACTTATAACACCTTTCCTAGCAAACTTTTTAAATGACTTCAGTTGCCAGCCAACAACGCGGAAAAGTATACACATGCTCTGTGATTCTTGAACGTTTTCGTAAGGAGGTTGACATTGGGCAGGTAAGATTTTGTTATACATATTTACGATTTTTGTGGATTTAGTATTGATTTTAGAAATATGAAAGATTCATTAGTTAACAAGGGCTATTGTTTTTATGTTTGGTTTAGTTTATAAAACAATTGTTGCTGTGTCTACTATTAGGTACCAAAATATGTGAAAACCTACTAGATGACACAAGTGTCATCTAGTAGGTTGCATCGAAATGTTCAAAATTTGTACAAAAATAGCTTCTATTCCAAGTGTATAAAATGCTGTATCAATTTTGTTACTTTTACTTTACTCTGCCCAATAGTAGACAGGATGTCAATTATTGGGTAAGGTATGTGTCTACTATTGGTTTCATCGATTTCAGATTTGGTCGAGCGTGATGCAGCCCATAAAAAGTCAGATGTTTAGATACAGTGAAGCTGATAATATAATATGGAAGCTGCCATAGCAGAATGCAGAAGAGGTGTCGCAACAGCTACTGTAGCAAGAAAATAAAAAGAGCCGAGAAAAAAAATGAATTAGAAAAAGAAAAGAAGAATAGAGGAAAGAAAGAAAAAGAAAGAGCAAATTGAAGACGACACTAAACTAACGTAAAGCCTGCTAAGAAATTGGCTAAGAATATCATTAAGACTGTAAGAAAAAACTGTTAAGACTGATGATTATAGTAGCGACTCAAGTTCTGAAGAAGAGTGGCAAGATTCTGGAGATAGTTTAGATGACTGAAGAAGTTGAAAACAATGTATTAGAAATGGGAAATGCAGAAGAAAATATCTTTGAGAAAAGCAAGATCAAGTAGGGTGACTATGTGATTGTCAATTTTCCTGGTATAAAGAAATATCACAGGTATCTCTGTATTGTCCAAAATATTAGCCAAGATGGTGAAATCGAATTTATGGCAATGGTAATCTGTGATCAAACCAAGACTACTGTCAAGGAAAACGATAAAGATTATAAGAGAATGGTCGACACGCCAAAAATGATAATTGCTGGTGATAGAATTAACTATAAATTTCATTTTGCACTGCAGGTTGATGGATAAGCAGAAGTACCGATTAATAACTTCAACATAATTATATAAATGACGATTGTATTACAATAGGTGATAAGTAAATATAGATAGATGGCCCAAAGATAGATTCTCTGTTTAAAGACAGAGTATTTCCTTAGTATTTTGATTTGAAAACCTACTTTAAATGTGATTTAAAGCCATGTCTAGTATTGGTGCTAAGTGCTGTCTATTATTAGTGGTAACGATTTTTTGAGATGTCATCTATTGGTTAATATGACAAAGTTTAAAAAAATACAAACTTTTAATTGAAATATGTTAATAATTACAATGTTTTATGTGAAATAATACATCTAAGTATTGCTTTAGTAGATTAAAAAAGTTTCAACTGCAATGTGGTAACAAAATATATTAATATTGAATACTGAAATTTGTGTTGTCCTTAATGTGTCTAGCATTAGGTGTTTTACCTTACGGAATTTCACACCATTGGCTTTTCGGTGAAGGAAAACATTGTGAGGCTTTTCAATAATGTGGCTTTAAATTACATTACTCATTGTGTCACTCCTGTGTCTGCTTACTTTCTTAAAACAATAGTAAGGACAGGGTAGCAGTATATACAGTGAAACTTTGATTAGCAGTGAAACTAGATTTTATGACAAAATCTGACTCACCTAGATGCATTTTTGAAGAAGAAAACAGTGTAATAACATTTTTTTGAAAAATGTCTAGATAGGTGGTAAATAAACCATCTAGAGCTTTAAATATGCAGCTGATTATCTCATAAGTTCTCGTAATTAATTTTATGCTACTAAAATAACAGATGCTTAAGTCAAAACCATATTTATTACTGGCTATTTAATAATGGGGCCCACATGTGTCAAGTGTGCCAAAATACTCAAGGCCAAAACTAACAGGATATACTATTATACATATAGATATATGTTTCACTTTGTTATGTCTGGATTGGTGTTATGTTTATATGTGTACCTCATGAATGGTATGCAAATAGTACTTCTGATTCTAAGAACTAAGTGCTGTAATAATTTGTCATTTGTACTACAATACACAATAGCTACTTGTAGTGAGTACTCAAAAAGTTATAAGCTGAATCAAACTTGATGGCGTCTCTGAGGTTAGTCGTTGTGTAGTAGCAAATTCATATGTTAGCGGCGGTAAGAAGTGGGGAAGGACGCAGGTTGTAGGTTGTATACGCTGAATCATACAAGTCATAAATCGGCGGATGTGAAGTTAGCTACAAGCTGCGCAATATTCAATCCTGATGAAAGATCACATAAAGCTGCAGGTTGTCTTCCCGCTAAAGTACAATGTAGATGTCTTTAAATCCCGAATCAATAGGTACATATCTTCTAGGTAATAATAAATAAGCCATGGTGGTCTAGTGACATCCGTCTTACAATCGTCAGGTCGTGGGTTCAAATCCCGGTCCCGTACCAATGAGTTCTTCGGAATGGAATTTATATACGGAATTTAACATCACTGGCTTTTCGGTGAAGGAAAACATCGTGAGGCAACCTGCATACGTCAGTAGAAGAAATTCGATGGCGTATGTAAATCCACTAACCCGCACTGGGCCAGCGTGGATATGGCTCAATCACCTTTCGTGGGTAGGCCTACGACCTGCAGTGGACTATTAAGAAGGCTGATACAGTACAGTTCTAGATAAGCTTGTTACACCCTAGACCGCATATCTGCTTAACATCAGGCAGTGTGTAGTCGAACGCTAACCTATATGAAATAAAATAAAAGTTGGTTGGAGACTGCGCAGCTTATAGCTAAGTTCACATCTACCGACTTGTATGATTCGGCTTATAACTTAATGGTCTGTGAATTTGGTTACAAGCTGCGTAAGTCTCCACTCTTAATCGCTGCTGATATATGAATTTGATGCTGCGCAACGACTCGCTTCGTGTTCACTTACGCTTACTTCCTATTTATTTATCTCCAAAAGGCCACCTACCGTGGTTTGTAGTGTCGTTTGCTTAAAATATTGGCAGACAAAATAATAAAAATAAAATTGAAACATTGACTCGGCAACTCTTCGAAACACATGTCATCTTCTGACGACATATTATTTTTAAACTGTCGGGATTTGAGCTCATTATTCTTATACCACGAGCTACGGGATTAATCATGCACTGACAATATAAAATAGCACCACCTACTTCCACCGTGTATAGAATTCGAAAAGTTTGCACGAATCGATGGAACATTCATGTATATTATTGATGATTTATCAAAAATGGCTCAGTCGATTTCGATAAAATTGAAATTTGACCATCTCACCCGTGCTAGCTTACGGACCACGAATTAATTCCATCGACGTGTCAGAACGAGACAGATTTATGGCGAAGAATATATCTGTTACTTTTTCACACGTCGACAAAACTCTTTTTGTGGTCGTATGCTAAACTAGAGTATACCCTTTCGAAATAAAAAAGAATTTTGGAAATCGGAAAAATACATGCGGGCGAAACGAAAGACAGTACCGCCTACTTATTGGAAGTCGGTACTTAAAACCTCGACGTTTCGACCGAGTTGCATCGACCGTGGTCACGCTCAGACTCATTCACACACAGCCTTCCGATGGTATAAAATTTAAAATACAAATGTTTTGCGCAGTTTCTGGAGGCGCGGCTGAGCGAGGGCGGCGACGCTCACGAGCGCACCAAGCACCTGTGTGTGGCGTGGCGCAGCGTGCACAGCCTGTGCCAGCACTCGGCGCCGTCCACACACACACACCTGCTCAACTGGCTGCACCGACACACAGCCAGGGCTGTGCTACAGGTAACTGTATACACACCAGTGACTGGCGCAGCGTGCACAGCCTGTGCCAGCACTCGGCGACGTCCACACACACACACCTGCTCAACTGGCTGCACCGACACACAGCCAGGGCTGTGCTACAGGTAACTGTATACACACCAGTGACTGGCGCAGCGTGCACAGCCTGTGCCAGCACTCGGCGCCGTCCACACACACACACCTGCTCAACTGGCTGCACCGACACACAGCCAGGGCTGTGCTACAGGTAACTGTATACACACCAGTGACTGGCGCAGCGTGCACAGCCTGTGCCAGCACTCGGCGCCGTCCACACACACACACCTGCTCAACTGGCTGCACCGACACACAGCTAGGGCTGTGCTACAGGTAACTGTATACACACCAGTGACTGGCGCAGCGTGCACAGCCTGTGCCAGCACTCGGCGCCGTCCACACACACACACCTGCTCAACTGGCTGCACCGACACACAGCTAGGGCTGTGCTACAGGTAACTGTATACACACCAGTGACTGGCGCAGCGTGCACAGCCTGTGCCAGCACTCGGCGCCGTCCACACACACACACCTGCTCAACTGGCTGCACCGACACACAGCTAGGGCTGTGCTACAGGTAACTGTATACACACCAGTGACTGGCGCAGCGTGCACAGCCTGTGCCAGCACTCGGCGCCGTCCACACACACACACACCTGCTCAACTGGCTGCACCGACACACAGCCAGGGCTGTGCTACAGGTAACTGTATACACACCAGTGACTGGCGCAGCGTGCACAGCCTGTGCCAGCACTCGGCGCCGTCCTCACACACACACCTGCTCAACTGGCTGCACCGACACACAGCTAGGGCTGTGCTACAGGTAACTGTATACACACCAGTGACTGGCGCAGCGTGCACAGCCTGTGCCAGCACTCGGCGCCGTCCACACACACACACCTGCTCAACTGGCTGCACCGACACACAGCCAGGGCTGTGCTACAGGTAACTGTATACACACCAGTGACTGGCGCAGCGTGCACAGCCTGTGCCAGCACTCGGCGCCGTCCACACACACACACCTGCTCAACTGGCTGCACCGACACACAGCCAGGGCTGTGCTACAGGTAACTGTATACACACCAGTGACTGGCGCAGCGTGCACAGCCTGTGCCAGCACTCGGCGCCGCCCACACACACATACCTGCTCAACTGGCTGCACCGACACACAGCCAGGGCTGTGCTACAGGTAACTGTATACACACCAGTGACTGGCGCAGCGTGCACAGCCTGTGCCAGCACTAGGCGCCGTCCACACACACACACACACCTGCTCAACTGGCTGCACCGACATCCAGCTAGGGCTGTGCTACAGGTAACTGTATACACACCTGTGAGTGGCGCAGCGTGCACAGCCTGTGCCAGCACTAGGCGCCGTCCATACACACACACACCTGCTCAACTGGCTGCACCGACATACAGCCAGGGCTGTGCTATAGGTAACTTGCTAGAGATATGCAATTATGCATAGAATTACGGAGAACCGAACCTTACATAAAACCCAGGAATGCAAGAAAAATACATCCTACTATCCAACTAATATTATAAACGTGAAAGTTTGTAAGGATGGATGGATGGATGTATGTATGTATGTTTGTTACTCTTTCACGCAAAACTACCGAACGGATTGACATGAAACTTTGCAATTGTATAGCTTATATATCAGAATAACACAAAGGCTATAAATTTTAATGATATTGCGTAAATTTTCCATATTATAACAATAAGTGTTAAGTAAGTAGGAAAAATTCTGCCATCTGCAACCGTTTGTATGAAGACGAAATACTGCATACCAGATACCATTACCGTGCCATGGATTGTGTTGTCCAAAATAAATACTATTTAAATTATACGTACTAACCTCCAAATCTCTTCCAGACGGAATGGCAGACACCAAAACGTAAAGATGACCGCAAGAGTCTCGAGGAGGCCATCGATGCGTTCATCAGCCACGTGTCGGAGGGCTCCAGGGAGGGTCCGCGCCTTCCCTGGGAGGCCCAGCTCGTGGCCCGCGGGGAGTGGTTCAAGAGGGTTCTGGACAAGCCGTGGGACCATCCCGTGCTCACACTGCTGCTGAACCCTAATGGCACTCCGCCTACAGACGATGAAGGTATAGTGCATTACTGCAGCGGCCAGCATCAGAGGCATTGATGGACGTGCATGAGTTATGAGCCGCGGCGAAACCGAGGCACATATACGTGAGTCCATCAACGCCTAGTTGTGGCCAAGGCTTGTGTAGTAGACACTTTTCTCAAATAGTGCGAGGAAATTAACTTAATCGTAGAAACTCAAGACCTATCGATGACAACATAGCCTACACCCTACACTATTGAAAAGGTAGGTAAGCTCTGTTTTGTTATGGGCGCCTAGTACTTTTGTCCTACATTTCTTTTTTATTTTTTAAATAAAAGCCGATTATGACTTGGTTTTACCTTTTTTCGTTTGGAAGGTCAAAGGTGGTCCCCATTTAAATTTTATCGAAATCGGCTGAATCGTTATTGAAAAATGTACAATAATCCAAAATTGTATGCACCCATTCCAGCGAATTATTTAATTTTGTACGCCATTGAAGTCAGTTGTGTCATTTTTGGCGCAAAATAATTATTCTCTTTTTGACCGACGAACCGCAGGAGGTACTCAATTCGACGCGTATTTTTTTTTTGTGTTACCTTACCATAGCTTTTTACATAGTAGTCCGATTTCGATAATTATTGGAAAGAGTATGCTTCGAAATTGGTCCCATTTAAATTTTATCGAAATCGGCTTAGCCATTTTTGATAAATCAACATTAATGTGAAAAATGCTACATCGATCTGTGCGAAATATCGGCCAAATGTCGGAGGGCTCCAGGGAGGGTCCCCCCGCCTTCCCTGGGAGGCCCAGCTCGTGGCGCGCGGGGAGTGGTTCAAGCGGCTTCTGGACAAGTCGTGGGACCATCCCGTGCTCACACTGCTCCATATAAATCTGCAAAGATATCCAAAGGGCAACAAAAACTAATTTTATTATTAGGAGCCTATTCTGTCCCAACGTTGAGCAAAGGTCTCCCTACTCTCTTTCCTTTTATCTCTAACTAGCAGCGCCCCGCGGTTTTACCCGCGTTGTGCCCGTTCCCGTGGGAATTTCGGGAATTTTTATACATATAAACCTTACTCTTGAATCACTCTATCCATTAAAAAAAAACCGCATCAAAATCCGTTGCGTAGTTTTAAAGATTTAAGCATACAGACAAACAAATAAACAAACAAATAAACAAACGAAAATAGCGACTTTATTTTATACTATGTAAGGATAAAATCAAATATTTTTTGTTTTTTGATCTGTGTTTAATTTCCGTTTCAGTGCTAGCATGGCTGACGGAAGAGCGCGGCGTGACGTTCGTGGTGCGCCTCCACACGCTGGTGGGGGAGAAGTGCGACGATATCGCCGTCTCGCTCGCCGCCGCCGTCATGGAGCGCGCGCGCGCCTCGCTGTCGCCCGCGCCCGACTCGGACGAACTAATAGGTACATATAAATGTTTTTAGGGTTCCGTACCCAAAGGGTAAAAACGGGATCCTATTACTAAGACTCGTCTGTCTGTCTCCAGAATGTATCTCATGGAATGCTACAGCTAGAAAGCTGAAAAACCCATCGTGCGCGTCCGACTCGTACTTGGCCGATTTTTTTTTAGTTTTATGTTAGGCCTTCACTTGCTTAATAAAACTGTATATTTTTCAGAAGCTCCCCCCGAGAACGCGCCGCCTACTTTCGCCGACAAGCTAAAAGAGGAGGCGGGTTTTACGCCGGACGTGTGGGAAATGCTCACGGACATTGAATTCGTGCTCCTACACAAGCGGGACAGCAAACGGTGCATCGCTTTGGTAAGAATGAGATAGATGTCCAGAGCTCGTAGTGTGGACTCTCTTTATCCTCGTAAATCCTTTTTACTCGGTTTTTCGCCAAGTAGGAAGCTATTTTGAAGTGAAACTTGTAATGCGACTTCCAACAAGGTTGCGTGAAACGTTTAACGCTACCATGGAGGGGGTATGAAAGCACTGTTGCGTCGAAGTTTCACTTCTTCCGCGCGGAGGGACTCCACTTGCATTTATGATGTTTCTTGTTTTGTTTGGCAGATCATACTTCAGAGGTGGTTCCATTTAAATTTTATCGAAATAGGCACAGTCGTTTTTGAAAAATCAACTATAATGTGAATACTACATTGACGATACATTGATCCGTGCGAACTACATATTCCAAGTCGTAGTCAGTTATGCCATTTTAGGCGAAAAATAATTACCTATGAGTTTACCGATTTTAAATTTTATCTTTTTTTACAAGCTTTTATTTAGTTTCACCTGTCCCGATGTCTGTCATCAAATTTTGCAAGTTAAATTTGTTCCATTTTCCGGTTACCGATGGAGCTAAAATTTTGCATGGGTACATGTGTAAATCTCATGACAATGTAATATTATGATTACTTGGTGGAGATCTGATGATGGAGCTGGAAGGTGGTCATAGGAACTTTGTAACGAAACGATGCAACCCTATCGAGTTTTGGCTCGTTTGATTCGTCTTAGCGAGTACTTGTTCAGAAAAAGCTTGTATAAGAGTTTTTTAAATATATTAAATGTTTTTCAGGCTAAACAGACGCCGCTGCTGGATGCGTACCCTCTAATAGAGCGTTTACACAAGCGCATAGAGGTGGCCCCGCGCGAGAAACGTTTGTGGAAAAACGCCAGAGAAGTCGCCATACTGATCGCTCAGGTACGCGATTGAAATGTTTTTTGCCGTGATAACTTCTTATGTATCGATGATCGCCGGATACACGCACGTAAAAGCATGACTCATCGTCACGTTCTGTCTGAAACGAGAGTGCAAGCGAGAGCGCGGAATAAGCGTTCGGATTGTTTCAGTTGTTTATTCAACAATGTTTTGTTGAAAAAGCTGTCTGCTGCTGGTATTTGTTGAAAAGAATATACTTAGAAATTGGTCCCATTAAAATTGTATCTACATCGGCTGAGCCATTTTTGATAAATCAAGAATGATGTGAAAAATACTATAACAATCCGTGCGAACTATTCGAGAATTCCGTACACGGTTGAAGTCGGTCATACCATTTTTTGCACAAAATAATATTTTTTTTAATTTTTTATTTATGACCAATTGACAACGCATAACTTTTAAGAGATCCGTTCGATTTCGACAGTTTTTTTTGTTTGGTACTTCATACTACAGAGGACCACCCGTTTAAATGTTGTTTAATTCGGCCGAACCATTTTTGATAAATCAACAATGTGAAAATTACCTAATACATCGATCCTTGCGAACTATTCGAATTCTGTACACGGTGGAAGTCTGTGGTGCAATTTTTTGCAAAAAATAATATAAACTTTCGTTCACACATTTTTTTTCCTCTCAACCTATGCTGTCCCACTTCTGGGCCCTTCCTTTTATTGTTTATTATTATTTTATTATCATTTCGAGCCTGTATTGTCCCACTGCTTGCTGGGGCAAAGGACCTCCTAATATTGGATTCACAGGCTTGGCCTGGTCCTTTATTAGGCATCAATGGAGCCTAAGCCAACATTGAAAGGCCCCTTTTACAATTTTGAAATATAAAAACAGCAGTAGGTATAAATGGAAACTATGGCATATAAAAAGACTTGAAATATTGAAATTGGGCTATTGTGGTGAAATTTTAAATGTTATGTAAAATTATGAAATAAAATTAAATTATTATATTTATTGTTATTATTATATTTATTGTTTACACATAAAAAAATAGTACATTGTACACCGAGGGGAGAAAACGATCTATTTCTGTTCGAGAGCAGCGGAGGGCTTAAAGGAAACTCGAGAAAAGAAATAGAACTTTCTCCCGAGTGATACATAGTGCTTTATACTACACCTACGAGGAAAATAAAATACAATATTTAACGCAACGAAAAAAATAGCCGCACATTTTTTTTCGCATTGCAGAAATAAGGTTGCCATTCTCATTTCATTAAAAATAGAAAACAAAAAAAAATCCGCCTCTTTTCTCTAATTATTTGATATAAAACCTTTGAAATTTGAGGTTTGTATGTTTCCCGCCTCTTTTTCTAATTATTTCATATTGACGTTTGTATTTTTTTATGTTCGCTGCTAAAAAACAAAAGAAAGCTAGCCGGGCAGTAATGGATTTTCATACAACATTCCTGCCCTGCCACGGAGGGCAGTAATGAAATTCTATATAACTTTTCCCGCCGCACATTTTTAAGGGAGAAATTACGAACTTTGTAACCCGTTTATGAACGAATAATAAGACACTTTCCGAGTGGGTGTGGTATAAAAATCTTTTCATTGTCTAGGTGGTGATAGCACGATGTATGGTGGTGAAGTCGTGCGTAGGCGCCGCTCGCACAGCGCTGTACTGCTGCGCTCGGTTGCTCGCCAGGCTCCTCATATCCGGGCTTCCTTCCGCCGCGGACGCCTTAGCGGCGCAAGCGCTCACTGCCAGGCACCTGCACACGCTGGCGCAGGCTGTCGACAAGCAGCTATCGCCTGTAAGTATACGGGGTTATTCCTAATCAATTAGCATCCTTTTAGGGGCTTATAATAAGCCCGATTACAGAGGCGCCATCGTAATTAAATTAGCTAAATAGCATAGTTCTGTTTCTTTTTCACTTTAGGCATTCGATAGAGAGAACACTTTTTACGTTGCTATTAAATTACGCTGGCGCCTCTGTAATCGGACTTTACATCAAAACTAAAAACTTTGCTCTGCGACTTTTGTCAAAACTAAAAAAAAAATAAGCTGCTCCATACATTTTGTCGCGGGTAAACGATATTTTTCTATGGATCAAAAATTTTATTTTGAGTTTTGACCAAAGTTTCAAAACAAAAGTTTTTAGTTTTGATGTACAGAATAAGCCCCTAAAAGGATGCTAATTGATTAGGAATAACCTTGAATTGCTACAGATACTATACAAGCTTATCTAGAACTACTATACTAAGCCGAAAGGAAAGGTGATTCAAACTATCATTATGAACATATATTTCTTTGGGGCCAACCCAGAATTGGAGAAAAAAATCAGTTGTACCTTACAAAACTGCAACTCTGGTGTCTGTTTGGTCTAAGTGGACTATTAAGAGGCTGATACTATACTGTATCAGCCTTTTTAATAGTCCACTGCAGGACGTAGGCCTACCCACGAAGGGTGGTTGGGCCATATTCACCACGCTGGCCTAGTGCGGGTTGGTGGATTCACATACGCCATCGAATTTCTTCTACGGATGCATGCAGGTTGCCTCACGATGTTTTCCTTCACCGAAAAGCCAGTGGTGTGGAATTCCTTACATACATTCCAAAGAACTCATTGGCACGGGATCGGGATTTGAACCTACGACCTCACGATTGTAAGGCGGGTGTCACTACCTCTAGACCACCACGGCTTAAGAGGCTGATATAGTACAGTAAATATGTAATGTTTCAGACGAATGAAGAGATGAAGCCGTACGTGTGCGAGCTGTACGTGCGCGCCATCACGGCCGGGATGAACGAACTGGAGAGGCTCAAACTAAAGACTGAAAAGGTACGCATATTTATTGAAATGAAATGAAATATCTTTATTCGACACAAGTACAAAATAAAAAAACTTATAAAATAGTGAAAAAACAAAAATGTCGAAAGGGACTCACCTCAGCTATAAAATGCTGAGTGCTGGGAGGACCCAACACTCAACGCTGGTATTCTGGTGAGCCCTTTTATTCAAGGATAGGCGTAACCATAAATCATATTAATATTAAATAGACAAAAAACTACGAAACCGTGACAAAGCACTTAGATATCAAAAAACTACCACAGAAAATGCACAACAGCTAAAAACAAAATATGGATAGAGAGGAAGTACTCATTTGGTATTACCTATTTCGTATAATCCGCGCAACACAAGTCGGCGGATGGGAAGTTATGCTCAGAACGCTGCGCAAAAGTCAAAATATAGGTATGCGCGGGAGCCAGAGAGACTCGCGCCGGGGCACACCCGCCCGCCAACATCATGCCTCCCGTGCGCTCCCTACGCCCTTGCTCACTACTTCGCCACTTGTGTAGGAATTGTGCACACATGCTCAATTATTAGCGAATCCAACAAAAACATTTTCATGTGAAATGAAGCCAAGTCACAGTTCCCACTATCAAAAAGTTGTCGGATCTCACGTAAAGCCAAGCTTCTAACTCTACACGCCTACTCTACAAGCCCTTACTCCACAAACTCTACAGCTTAGTCAATATATGTGACTTGGCCGTTTCGTTACAACAAGAACTGTTTGTATAACAGAATTCATGAATTAATCTTCACTTTACGCCCATGCGCAGTTAGCGAAACAGCCAAGTCACACAACTAGTTGTGCCATCCAAAATACGTATTCCTATTGGCACAACTCAGCACGTAGTGTGAAAGTGTTTGTTCACGGCCGTTTTTAGGGTTCCGTACCCAAAGGGTGAAAACGGGACCCAATTACTACGACTTTGCTGTCCGTCTGTCTGTCCATCTATCACCAGGCTGTATCTCATGAACCGTTGAACCGTTATAGCTAGAAAGTTGAAATCGCATATGATGTATTTCTGTTGCTAGGACAACAAATACTAAAAACAGAATAAAATTTATTTTTAAGGGGGGCTCCCGTACAACACAAACCTGAATTTTTAGCCGTCTTTCGCTCGATATTAATAATGGTGACAGGTAGATGCTTGAAATATTCATAAAATATTTATTTATGCAATTAGTAAATTAAAATAAAATATATTAGGGGGGCTTCCAAAGGGTGCGGAACCCTCCGTGCGCGAGTCCGACTTGTACTTGGCCGATTATTCATACAAAATCTGCTGTCTTACGCACACTACACAGTACTTACAGAACAGACAACACACATACGCACGATCGCTACACGTGCATTTGTGTGCGGAACGTGTATGGCTGTCAGCGATCACCACGACGTGACGACATGCCGCGTGAGTGAGAGTTGCGTACTTACTCAATTTGCAAAAATGAATATAAATCTAGGGCTTAAAAAGCATAACAATTACTTAATTTGGAAGCATTTTAACAAAAAGTAACCGATCTACTTCATTTGAAAGAAAATATCAAGAGGAAGTTACCAAATAATGTTAAATAAGTTCCTATTATTTATCCTTCGGGAAACATTAAAATTTCTTGTTTTGTTACGTATCACTGATATTTAACCATACACAGTACAAGTCTTCCCTATTGTCACAGTCTAGGTAGTTTTTATTAGAAAATCCACCGGCCTGTGCAGCCCGCGCGCAGAATGCAAGTTCTGTCCGTGGATATGGGGTGGAAGTAAGGAAGACTCAAATGGGTAACGAGTGGCCGTTCTATATGTAGTATTATTATATCTTCTTTGCCTATACCCAGCAGTGGGAATGGGATGGAGAAGGCTGCGGATGATGATTACTCATTGTACATTTTTCGTCCTGTAGGAAGCAGAAGCGCGATCTATGGAGAAGACCCTCGCCTCGTGGTTCGTGCAGCTCGGCACCGTGCTGTCACGGAGCGACCGGATCGCGTGCGAGTGTACCCTCACCGCCTTCAGCTTACATCCCTCGCAGAAGATGTACGAGCGGATAGACGCGGCGCCGCCGCTCGCGCCCGTCCTCACTGTGAGTGCTCGTGTCTATACTGTTCTTACAGCCATAGCCATCTAGCCGATTGAAGGTTGAGGCTAGAAAACCTGCAACCTAAAGTTTAAACTATATGCCTCTGTTTCAGGACACCGCTGACTCTAAAGAAGAAACAATCAAGTCAGATTTTGGCAGCTGGGCTAACGACAGCCGTTCACAAACCAACCTCGTCAAAACGTCGGAGACATTGAACATGAAGCAAACTCAGAACCAAGCCAATGTCCTGTCCAACGCGATATTCAACGAGGGCGAAGCGCTAGGGCTCAGCCCCGAGCTGTGTCAGGATATAGCTGTGCTGTTGTCCGGGCCCCGGGTGAAGACACTCTCTTGGGATATGGATAGGTGAGTAGATAATTCAGTGCCACAAACTAATCTATCTGACCTGTGGCCGAAAGAGGAACTAACTAGCCATTTTAAAAGAAGCCCACTTGAAAAATGGACAAACCTCAGAATCCTACTTCCTACTAATATTATAAACGCGAAAGTTTGTAAGGATGGATGGATGTTTTTTACTTTTTCACGCAAAAACTTCTGAATGGATTGAGATGAAACTTTGCAATAATGTAGCTGATATATCAGAATAACACATCTATAAATTATGATGTAATTTTTCCATATTATAACGAAAATGGAAAATGTTAAGTAAGTAGGAAAAATTCTGCTATCTGCGAGCTATTCTAGAGTGCGCTTCAAGAAATATAAAAAAAAACAACTAGAATCGAACAACTGTCAAATCGTTTTTTTTCCACCTCCTTTATTAAGGGTGGTAAGGTAGGGCCTCGGGTTTGAAAGACGGAAAGTGAAGTCTTCTTTGTATCCCGGATAAATAAAGGGTTCCCATGGGATAGCACAAAAATCAAATGCGGGCGAAGCCGCGGGTAAGAACTAGTAAGGACTAAAGTAATAGAAACTGCTAAATTTTACTCAAAAACTACGTTACAGATGTCTTACGAGGGCGGCACTGAAAATTTCGGGAATCAAGGAAGTGACACAACATTACTATTTAAAAATGTATTTATTGCTATTCAAAGTATTCTCCGCGAAATTTGACACATTTTTCCATACGATGGAACCAATAATTGAAGCAACCATTGCATTCGGAAGTTGGGGTCTCCAAAATGGCCGTTTTGTAGGAGTCCACAGCTTCTTCAGGTGATGAAAATCTCTGACCACGCAATTTATTCTTTATTTTAGGGAAAGTATAGAAATCATTAGGGCTTAGGTCGGGGCTGTAGGCGAATGGTCCAATAATTCTATGTTTTTTTGCTCTAAAAACTCTTTTGTTCTGTGTGCGATGTGAGAACTCGCATTGTCGTGATGGAGGATGATGCGGCGGTTGCAGTTCTCTTTACGGAGTTCAAAAACGACCTGTGGCAAACAAATGCTAGCATACCATTCTGCATTAACCGTTCTTTGTCCCTCAAGAGGAATAGTCGTAACATGGCCGGTTTTGGAGACAAACGTGGCCACCATTTTTTTTTGCAACACTCCGTGAACGAACAATTTTTGTTGGCTTTAACTCATTTTCGAACACCCAAACTCGTGACTGGTTTTTTGTTTCGGGTTCGTACGCGTATATCCAGGATTCGTCACCTGATACGATATTGTATACAGCATTTGAGGATCCTGCGTGGAATCTTTCGAGAGTTCTGACGCACCAAGTAACGCGAGCCGCTTTTTGCTCTTCACAGAGCAAATGCGGTATCCATCGGGAAAACAACTTTTTTACACCTAATTGTTCATGCAAGATTATTTGTATTTGACTCATGCCAATGTCTAAAATTGCCTGAATTTCGCGGTATGTCACATGTCACATCAACGTTTTCTTGGGTGACTGCAGTTTTTGGACGACCTTGACGGGGATCATCACTGAGCTTGACACGTCCACGTTGAAATTCAGCAAACCAGCGATAAATTGTGGTTTTGGATGGGGCTTCATCACGAAATGCAGAAATCATCGGGTCAACACACTGTTTTTGTGTTAAACCACTTCGAAAGTCATAATAAATCATCGCTCTTGAATTTTCGCGAGTCAATTCCATTTTCTCAACGACTAAACGTTATCGGCATTTTAAAGTTAGAAAATGTTTTTATTTTTTTTTAGCGTAAATAAACGTTTGTGAATACAAAAATTGTGCTTTCCTATATTAGAAACGTTTAACCCTTTCACTGCTGAGGTACTTTTTTTAAGGTGCCTGCTAATTCTAAAACGCACACGCAAGGCGCGGAAAGACGCTACCGCACACGCCTGGTGTGTGTAGTAGCCGCGGGGCGTGAGAATCGAAAACACAGACGTGTGTGTTTTCAGCAGTGAAAGGGTTAAACAGTGTTTTAAGTTTTTTGAATAAGACGGCTAGTATTAGTAAGGTTATTATGTATACAACATAAAAACATTTCCAAACTGCATTTTCCAGGACGTTATTGCTAGAAAACTGCCGCGCGTATAGCGAAGTGACTCACGAAGGCACGAAAGCCTTGACTCGAGAGCTGAAGTATCTCAATATTGATCCGAACCAGTACCAACATCTGCCCGAAGAAAAGGACGACGACGAAAATGATCCTTATTACGGCATCGAGAGAGGTAAGGAGCTTCTCTTTATAATAATAATTTCAGACAAAACTTAGTCCATGTTACAGCGGTTTTGTATTAGATATTATCATCTTAAGATACCCCAGTAAAACATTATTCCAATGTCCTTGTTTAGGGTAATCCGGCTGTACACATTTTTCCTCATGATGGCGTGAAAACCATCGGTTCGTGCTTGTGTAAACATAAAAGTTTATCGAAATCGACTGAGCCCTTTTTGATAAATCAACAATAATGTGAAAAATGCTACGTCGATCCGTGCGAAATATTTGCGGATTCTGTACACGGTTGAAGTCGGTCATGCTATTTTTTTTTTGCAAAAAATAATTATTGGTGTATGATACCCACAGGCTACTCGAATGAAAAGACTGACAGAAGGCCTTAAATAGAGTTATTTTAACATCATTTATAATTTTTGACATAAGTCGCAGAACAATAGTTGTTAGTTTTGATGTACAGAATAAGCCCCTAAAAGGATACTAATTGATTAGGAATAACCTTGTATAGTTAGATGCGTTTTTAAAGGTTTTAGTTGACACAAGTAAAAAGCCCTAAAAGATCGATACTATTACGAGATAATGTAATATTTGAAGGCGCTGTTTGTTTTTCACTATACGCATTTGAAAGAGAGAACAATATTATAAGTTGCTATTAAATTTACGATAGCGCCTTCAAAGTTGGCCACATTGTAGAGCTGTTTGTTAAATGTTCATGTCAACTAAAATCTCATAAGCTATAACAAATTCTTCTTCAGGGTACGAACATCTAGCCGTTTTAGAAGAACCTGAAGAAATATGGGAAGACACAGAAAGGACCGAAAGTTCATCGAGCGTAGAAAAATATTACCAATCACAGCGCAGGAAAAAGAAAACAAAGAAAGGGGCTCTCAGTTCAGACGAGGACTCCGATCCTCTCAGCTACGTCGCAGAAGCTAAAAGAACGCACAAGAAGAAAGAACGACCCCACAGCAAAGAAAGAAGTAAACCACGCAAGAAAAAGCCAGAGCTTGTACTCGTTGAAGAAACCGATCCTCTGAAAATTGATGGCCACGATCAGATCGGAGAAAAGACGAAGCCTAAAAAACAACCCAAAATAAAGAAAGAACGGAAGAAGAAAGAGAAGGTCCCGAAAGTTATCGGTGGCAAGAGGAGCTCCCTCGCTAGTCTAGTTGGCGCTAAAATAAAGACTAAGAAGCCACCTATACACATTACAACAGTTGCAACACCGGTAACTGATAGTGACTACGACAGTCAAGGCAAACACTCATTGACGTCCATCCATCCCGATTCGGTGAATGATCGAAGGACATTCGCCGGAACGACGAAGAATCAATCTCGAATACCGCAAATGGCTGGAATTACTAAACCGCACGCGCTCGAAAGACCTCCTAACAACCTGACAAGAATGCAATACAGACCTCAAACACCTAGTATTGCCAGGCAATCGTCACCAACATTCTACGAGAAAACAATGTATAAATGTAGACACTACCCAGAAGACGTCAGAGCCAGTATAGCTCGGTTTCTCGAACAAAGACAACAAAGAAATCAGCCGGTGAAAACCACTCAGGTGACCAACGTTCCTTACACGCCGCCGCGGAACCCGGCTATCATCAGACAGGACATACCGCTGCAGGCAAATATTAGCCCCAAGGGTGTCGCCATACCAGAGATACCTAAATCGTTCATAAATAAAGAACAAGCTGAGAAGTTGGCCGCACTCGCACGTGAAAAGAATCACAAGGACTCTGTCATACAATATGCTACGAAAAATTTAAATAAACCAGGTTCTAGTTTACTAGATACGCGGAATAAAGTTCATTATCCCAATGCGAGTTCTATGAAAATGGCCGATTTAGTCAATCCGTCGTACGACAGACTGATGATTGAGATAGCAGAGAGACACCGTAGGGGCCAAGAAATTAAGCCGCCTCACTCGCCACATCAACCGGTAAATCCTCCCAAGCCTGCGCAGTACGCTCCGAGGCCAGTACAAAAATCTTTGAATGTACTATCGCCGGGACAAATAGATTTTCAAAACTTCTTAAAAGAGAGAGAACAACAGAACAAATACGTTACAACACAAGCCTTAGATATGTCAAAATCGGCCAGAGAAACTAAAAAGTCCGCTATGCCTGTAAGCAGAGTGATACCAGTGGTACCGAACATACCGAAGCCAGAACAGAAACTGCTACAGTACCCCAAACAGTCGGTACAAAAGAAGCCTGAGCCCATGCTTAATACCTTCTCTCGTCTCAACTATCAAAAGAACAAACAAAATGAGCTTAAAAACAAAGCTCCTAAGCTCTCAACCTATCAGGAAGTGTCGTCTGAATTAGATGAAATCATCAAAGAACATCAGCGTGCACAGATGAAAGTCATTCAGGCCAAACGAGAAAGTATGAAGGCGGCGAAAGTACAAGAACCGGTGAAAAAATGCGACCCTGTGACTATGGGTCATCCTTTACTATCCAATTTGCTACAAAGCCCTCCGTCGATATCTAACTCTCCATCTTGTCGAAACGAGAGTCCTGTAAAGAATAAAGTGTTGCATCAATCCCATGAGCCACTGAAGACATCTCTTTCTGAGAAAGACAACAACGACTTATTGAATTTGCTACGGCAACAGAATAAACTGAATAATGTTCAATATTATTCGACTAATGTTAATTCGAAGCCGTCTACCTCAAATATTATCAAAACTCCACCTGTGACAAATATTTACAATGCGACGTCTAGCCAGAGTCAGCAGCCCGGTATATTGATCAGCCCAGGCGCAACTTCCGCTTCAACCATTAGCAAGGTTCCATCTGTTACGAATATTCACATACCGGTTATTAGTCAGACTCAACAGCAGTCTAATAAACTGACTAGCCCAGGAGCTACATCTACCTCCAATATTAGCAGGGCTCCATCAGTTACAAATATACACAATGTATCTTCTAGCCAGACCCAAAAGCAATCTAGCAAACCCAGCGGCCAGGGCGCAGTATCTAGTTCGCCTCACAACAAGACCCTGCCGGGAACTAATAATCTAGCTACTAGCCAAGCTCATCAGCAATCTGGAAAATCAGCCGGCCAAGTCACTAAATCAACTGCATCAACATTAGAGAACAAAATCATCAATGTAATCTCAAACACCCTTCTGAAACCCGGCCATCATGAGATAAACAAATCGATTAGTATCAATGTACCCCACACTAATACCCCAGCAGCGAAACCTGTAAATTGTATATCCACACAAGATGCATTCAGAAACAAAGTTGCTAGTGAAGAAAATGATTTTTACGGAAATAATTATGTTCCGGAATCGAGTAAGCCAGAATGGCAGGCTGTAATGTTTGACCTTTTGAGGCATAAGACGCCGACCCGGGGTCCTAATGCACTGGATGTGGCACTCAATAAGAGCTCCTTCGCATCGGCGTTTGAAAAGAGTATAAAAGAATCATCGAAGTCACAAAGTCAAAAAAGTAATTTGGATATCGAGAAGAATTCGATCCCTAAAAAGCAACAGGATAGAGCCGATCGGCCGAAACCGTTGATCGCTTCGATCCAGAATGTAATAATCACCAAAAAAGGAATTAAGCTCCAAGATATTTCAAAGCAAGAAAATGATCCAACGGCTGTTTCGAAAGTTTCTCCCAAACAGCCTGTGATTACAATGAATGAGAAATTAAAACCAGAAACGACAAAGAAACTGTCTCAAGAAGTACAAAGAAAACAGTTTACATATGCTGGCCCCAAGCATGGAGATCCTTTCATATCGGGAATACCAAACTCTGATTACGATCTATTAGAAGAATTGATGGACGACGATTTGCGTAAAGAAATCGGCGAATTGTCGTCGGATGACGAAAGTTACAACACAGCGGCGCAATCATTTCTCAAAACGACCAAAAGTAATGAAAAACGTGTTAGCGTCGAATTCAACAAATATCCCAATGATCCTACGACAGCAGCGGCAAACGTGCGGCGTTCGAATGATTGTCAATCTACGAATAAAATGCCTTCTATAGCTCCCGTAATGCTTCAAACTTCTAGTAAACCTGCCAAAGCGATACCAGAAAAGAAATCGTTGAAAAAACAGGGAGCTAGTAGAGCTCCAAATAGTAATTGTTCAATTGCATCGACTAGCCAGAGTGCACCAGCTAACATTACTACGGCGCCAAAAATATTGACCAACAATCAAATGATGGACTCTAACATTTACATGTCGACTGTGCGTCAACAAGCACCCGTACAGAATGTTGTGTTAATTGGACAAGATCTTGTTTACGGAAGATATAACAAAGTTCAAACACCCGGTCAAAATACGAATGTTCTAGTGCCGAATGCTTACGTTGTAAATAGCAAACCTACTGTGACATTGTACCAAAAGCAATTTGCTGCTCCTATGGTAATTGAAACTTCAGTAACTGTACCGGCGATGAATAACAGTCCGTGCACTGTAGTCCCAGTACAACTTAGCATGGACAATAATGTGACACAACCATCTTACCCAGCTGTCATTGTTGAACCACTGCCGTCCGCTGAGGATCGAATCGATCCGAAACGGTATAACTCAGCTGTTGAAACAAATATTCCAGATCGGATAACTGATTGCTCTCAGCTGAATCACGTGTTACAGGAAGAAAATAAAGCGAATGAAAGAAAAGTATTGTCTGAAGTACAAGACATTGTTACAACTGAAAATATAGACAAGTCGCGAAGCCTGAAAAATGAAAGTAACATAAACGGGAACATTAGGAAAGATCAGACTGATATAGAAAGACTGGAAAAGAAGCGTTTGGCTATAATTAACAGAGAAATATACCATCGTTGCGGAGAAACGACAATACCACTTGAATACTCGCCTCTACGCATGAAAATGGATATGGACTCTGAGAAGCACGACTTTTCCAGTGTTACAGAAGACAAAAGCAAGGTGCCTGACAGTGAAGACGAAAAGTTGCTAGCGCAAATAAAACACAATCTACAAGATCTTTCTGATGCAATTAACGATGTCCCTAGTCCCGCAACACCAGATAGTAATGACAGTAAAGAAAATAAAAGCTATACGACAGCATCGAGTCGTAGAATACTGTTACGATCATCTAATAAAATAACGCCCAAGATGCATGCTGAAAATTCAACATTGGCTACAATAGCACCCAAAAAATCAAAAGCCAAATTAAAACATGAAGTTTCCGACACGGATACTAAAATATGCGACAAAGCTAATCCAAACACTGACGAAAAAGGAACTAGCGCACCAAAGCGGGCGTCCAAAAGACTGCGGAATAGAAAAGCTAAACCGAAGGAGGAAAAGGAGCCGTCACAAGCTCAAAAACAAAAACCTGATAAAAAAGTAATGTTGCCTGTAGTCAAAGGTAAATTAAATAAGAAAATTGAAGATCAAAGCTTGGAATATCTAGATATTGAGTCTGCTTTGCATGGTTCCAAAATTTCTAAAATAGTAACGGAATTTGAAAACAAATTAGAAAGTGACGGCAAATCTGCGAACGAAGGAGGAGGCCCTATAATTCTTGAACAATCCTTACAAAACAACGTAAATTCTGACAAAAATACCGATTTGGAAGGTTTAATTGATCAGAAAAAAATCCCTTCAGAACAATCCTTAGACAAAACTGAATTACCTCTAGACAAAGAATGTAAAGATTTAATTTTAGAAACTGAAGCCAAGAAGAACAGTTCTACGGAAAAATCATTAGATCAGACAGCGATACCTACAGATAAAGTAAATGAAGGTACTATTCCACAAGTTTGTGTAATCCAGGATACTGTCAATTTACAAGATGTTCCTGAAACTTTTGATGTTGAGAAAATTGATAAAAATAGCGACGTATCAATAATACAGGTTTTTGATAAAGTCAAAGTCTCTTCGAAAGATGTCAAAAACAATGAGCTTGAAGGGTGTGATACAACAAAAACTTCTAAATATTTACCTATGAATCGTTGTGAAGAAGTTCGGTCAGTCCCTGCTCATTCTATTAAAGATCAAAAACCTGCTTCTCGAGGCAAGATGACTAGCGATTTGGTCGATGATAATCTTGCCAAAAGTGACTTACCGAACAAAGATAACATCGATCTCGATATGAGTGTGACTTGTGAAGAAATGCCGAAATTGAGCCCTACGCTTGGGCATATCAAAACTGCAAGAAGTAAATCTATTAATACAAACTCGAAAAAGGCCTTGAAAGCTGGTAGGCAAGCTATCTCGAACAAAAGAAATAAGACGACTAAAGGAAAGGAAACACCAGTCACGACATCACAACAATATGTTGCAGTGCCTGAAAATACGCAAGCTTCTATTGAAAGTGTTAATTTGGAACCTACTCCGTCGTCATGGTTAGTAAATAAAACGTCTGAAATTAAGTCAAAACCTGAAAAATCGAGAAGTTCGCCTTTGGAAACGCAGGCTACTTCAAACAAATCTGATGAAATTGACAATGATGTTGTAATTATTGGCGACGACACGAATACTAAGACTGATGTTCCATTGCAAGAAGCAGAAAAACATCTCAATATTAAAACGCCTGTATTACAAAACAATGTTCAGCCTCAAGCAGTAAATCCAGTAATAAAAGAGATACCCATATCGGATCATGCCAAAGACGAGTTCTCACTCTCAAATGAGTCATTGCTTAGTAGAAATGATAAAACTAAATCAGCAACAGCAGCAGCTGTGAATCAAAGCGTTACCGATGTTGCAATGTCAGAAATGCCTCAGAGTTTTAAAGACAGCATTCGTATAGAGAATTTACCTTCCAACGACCCCATGACAAGCAGCGTACGCATATCGCTTCCCAATGGTAGAAAAGTTATAGCTACAGTACGTGACAAGGTTCACGTCACTTATGATACTCTCTTTGCTCACCCAGCCATTAGAGAAGCTCTATTAAATGAAAGTAACTGCAAAAAGCGTTACGTCATGAATATACAGCAGATAGTGACAGTAGATAAGAGCGATCCAAATAAAATATTATCGGCTCAAATAAATAAAATAGATGCTCCAGACTTCGGCAATGCCGACACTCCAGTTGAAACTATCGACTTACTTAGCGACGAGGAAGATAGTAGTACACCTGAAATTATTAACACACAGAAACAGGCTTTTGTAACAGAATATGGTACTTTTTCTGCTTCTGATATAGAAAAAGATTTATTTATAAAACACCAAAATAAATTCAGTAAAAAAACTCAGATTTTATTGAAAAAAGTTGATGCGAAACCAGTCAGCCACGAGAAAACTATAGATTGTATTGCTGATACACAAACGGAACAGGTAGATCTAAAGCCCAAAACCCCAACTGAAAATATTGCTACCAATCCTGAATCACTAAAAAGTGAAAATTCGGAAATAGCAAGCAATGACGCTGTACATAGTACACAAATTAGTATTTTGGACGCGAAACATGCTTCTCCAAATGAAATTTCTTCAGGTAACGTATCACCAATAATACCAATTGAATATGTAAAAGGACTTATGTGTGATATCGAAACTAAACTAGCACCTGTTGTAAGTGATACTCCTGTATTGATCCCTGACGTCGTTGAAATTGATGATTCGTCTAATGATAGTTCGTATCAAAGCAAACCAACTGAAAATATAACAATAGATCCTATAAATGAATTGAAAAATGTATTGCTCGAAGAACTCGGTGTCAATATCGAAGCGAAAATCCCTGATAACAGTTTGCGAAAAGATCCTTACGACGACGATGATGATGTAGAAATAATCGAAGATAACTTGCCCCCAGAGACAGAAAAAAATAAGGAGAAGAAGAATCGAAGAAAAGTGCTTAAGTTATCGGCTATTCCTTCTGGAATCAGTTGCCCGTTTGACGATTTAGATGAAGAAGAACAAATGCAGATAACTAAGCGGAAGTGTGCAATCAAATTAGTACGATGCGATGAATTAGTTAAATTCTATGAACAAGAGTGCATGGAAGTACCAACCGTCACTCCTATTCCCGAGGATGAGCCAATCACCATTACAGACTTTACTTTTTTCGACAATTTGGATGAAACGGTGGTGGAAACCGAAGACAGAAGCAGTTCTCCAGTGATAGAATTATTTGATGTAATGGTGTCTTTACACAACCAATCTCCAGTATGTAATACATCTACAGTAAATCATGTTATTACATGTGAAGCTAATTGGCATTGTACTAAATCTATGTTACATCTACAAAGAGAGGATAACGTAGCAATCGTAAAACCCAGTCCTCTCGAAAATGATTCAAGTGTCTCGGACCAATGTATAATTGATCATGTGACCCCAATATCCTGTGAAGCTAATTGGTTCTTAACTAAATTGACGCTTTATAGGGAAGATATTGACAAAAAAGCGTTAGCACAATCCGATATTTCCGAATGTGATGTGAATATCTGTGATGAAAGTGGAATTAACGAAGAGATCTCACAATCCTGTGAAACTAATTGGCTCTCAACTAAATCGACGCTTCATACACATAATATTGACATGAAGGCATTGTCACAATCCAATATTTCCGAATGTAACACGAACATTAGCGATGAAAACGGAATTAACGAAGAGATCCCACAATCCTGTAAAGCTAATTGGCCCTCAACTAAATCGACGCTTCATACACATAATATTGACACGAAGGCGTTGGTACAGTCAAATATTTCAGAATGTGACTCGTACATTTGCGATGAAAGTAGAATTAACGAAGAGATCCCACAGTCCTGTGAAGCTAATTGGTTCTCAACTAAATCGACGCTTCATATGCATCATATTGACATGAAGGCGTTGGCACAATCAAATATTTCCGAATGTGACACGAACATTTGCGATGAAAGTGGAATTAATGAAGTGATCCCACAGTCTTGTAAAGCTAATTGGCTCTCAACTAAAGTAACGATTCGTAAGCAAGATACTGATAAAAAGACTAGGGCACAATCCAATATTTCTAAATGTGACGTAGACATGAGCGATGAATGTGGAATTAATGAACATAGTTTGTACACCTGTGAAACGAACATGGATATAACTGAACCGGCGTTTAATTTGCAAGCTGTTGACGCTTCTTTGGAAGTCTCCTGTGATGTAACTTGTGAAGCCAAGTGGGCTCTTACAAAACCCATGATACATTCGCTAAGTGCTAATAATATAACATTGGAACGATCCCTCATTTTCGAGACTGACACCAAGATTGTTGATATCATTCCACTATGGTGTGAAGCTTATTGGTTCGCAACCAAACCTACATTACATTTGCAAGCATTCAATGGGTCACTGCTACTACGAACCAAAAGTTTGGATTGTATTAAAGACATCCATGATGACATTGCGATCGCTGAAACGGTTCCTTTATCATGTGAAGCTAATTGGACTGCTACAAAATCGATGCTGAATTTGCAAAGTATCAATAACGCTACTGTAATATCTCGTATAGAATATGACGATGAAGAAATGCCTGATTACACATTGATTGATCAACGAATTTCACTGTCTTGTGAAGCTAACTGGTTTATGACTAAACGTACGCAACATCTGCAAGCTCTTAATAACGCGGAATCGGCACGATCCCTTGTCTTCAATCATAACAAATACTATGGTAGTCCAGATGACAAAGTGATTCCGCTTTCCTGTGAAGCTTATTGGCTGGCCACTAAATCGACATTACATTTGCAAGAAGTGAAAAGTGAAGAAACAGTATCCAAAAACTTTGAATTTGATACCGAAGCCCGTAACAAAGTAGCTCCTTTGTCCTGTAAAGCTGTGTGGTTTACAACCAAAGCTACTACAAAACATTTGGATACAAGTCTAACAATACAACCTTCAACTAAGAACAATGCCAAAAGGCAATATTCTGACAAAAATTCCAAGTTGGATGCTATTAATGAAGCTAAAACTGTACCAATTAAACCAGCACATTTACCCAGCCTTGTATCGCTAATTCTGGAAAGCATTCAAGATACAAATGTTATACACCAATATAGAATGTTACATAAAGTTAGAACTTGCTTGCCTATGAATTCACTGAAGCGGAAGTCTTCGTTATTACAAAGCCCCGCAACCTGCAAAGTTTCCAAATTGAATTTGACGCCTGAGACAAAATTTATTGATTCCATCAACGCGCCTATTGTTGTAATAAATGTTTCTGCTTCGGACTTGAAAAATATCCCTGGAGAAATTATTCAAAGCAAAGGCGCTGTTTCTCATAACGAAAGTGAAACAGGGAACAAAAATCCAACGAGCCCTGTACCTGCTATTAAATTCTATAATAATCATCACATTATCAATGTCCGCGTTCAAGAAGAAAAACAAATTTCTAAGCCGATCGAATACGTCAACGACGATGAAGCTATTATCTTAGAAACTATCGTCAGTATTGACAGCGATAAAGAAAAACAAGCAATAAACGAATCAATCAATTTAAACGATGAATGTCATGAAGTTGGTAGTCGATCCCCATCTCCTGTTATTGAAACAAGCCATTTATTTGCATTTGACCATGAAACATCGGCAAAATTTGATGTAAGCAGTGGTTGCGACATTCAACCACAGTTTCCAACGATAGGGCAGTTACCAGAAAGAAACGCTGACCTGATTAATGATTTTTATGAGCCATGCCCTAATAGCATGCTGAAAGAACAAAAAGATATTGATGACAACAATACGATTTGCACAACAATAACATCGGAAAAGTCAATAAATAATTCCCTTGAGACCTCGATTGTGAGTAACGCCTACACGATTGATTCTCACCCCGATGAAAACAGTACTAGTAGTTCAGATTATGACGAAATAGAAGTAAAATTAGCTGAAATCGTTGGGGAGTCATTGTTAGATGCGAGAAACACAAAAACCTCACCAAATACAAATATGCCGAAAACATCCGATATTCCAAAATCAGAAATTATTAGAATTATCTTTGGAGACGACCCTCCAACAAATACTGATGAAATAGATTTAGAAATTAGAGACGTATACGAAGAAAAAAATAAGGATGCTGACATACCTATTCAATTTTCGGAGACCAAAGACTACGAGCTCACAACTACGATTGATGAGGCGACGGTGATAATGTCTGCTGATGAATTGTGTAAAGATGACGAAATTGTCTATATTACTACAGATGATGTGATGATTTTATCGGAAAATGAATCATCGAGAGATAAAGAAGAAGAAATAGTCGAAACGTGCAGTGAAGAAACTGTGGATAATTCGGTATATGATACTACAGTTAATGTCGATTCTGGAATAAGTAATATTGTAAATCTCAGTGAAGATCAATCCATTACAACGAATGAAGGTGACAGCTCACTAAGAGAAGAAAAAGTAAAATGTGAAGAAGACAGCGAAGATATGACTGAGAAATATCTTGTTGCTATCGAAACAGAAGAAGATTCTTTAAAAATAGATAACGATTTGAGTACAGAAAGCATAATGAAAAAATATTTAGCATTGATTCGAAATAAAGCTGAAGTGCTCGAAAGTATAGTAGAATATGAAGACCCAGAAGCGGGAACCTGCTACGTCATTCCGATAATTGAAGAGTCGCATAGTGACATTGAAACCACTGAAACTATTGCGGAATCAGTAATTGAGAGCCCCAAAATTAGGAAACAAACAGTAAAAACCGTGAATGATAACACCTATCTACAAAATAACGCATTGTCTAGTCCAAAACATAACGACTATAATGATGACATTGAAGAAAAATTAGCTCAAATCGTTGGCGAATCTGCTGCAGAAAATCATAGTAAAAATGAAAGTGTAAGTGAAATCCGTTTAGATGAAAAATATAAAACCTCATACAGCGTTGAAATTGAATCTATATCCAGCCCAGAAGGAGATATTGAAGATGTTGTATGTCAACTGGATAAGAAGATAACAAAAGAGACTGACGATCGAAAGAGCAAAATAATATCAGATAAATCTAGAAAAAATAACATATCTAGTTCCAATAAAATTAGATCATCAAAACGCCATAAGAAATCTAAAGCTGTCAGTAAGATTGACACTGAGAATTTCAAAGTTACACTACCAAAGCATACATACTCTAAAGTCTCTGATCAGATAACCACACGTCGAAGAAGCTTGAAACGTAAAATGGATATGTCGGATACTAAAACAGGTGAAAAGAAATACCGAAAAGGAAAGAATATTGACTATCCCAGATTTACAGCAGCGTCTCTCTCTGAAACTGTGTATGCAAAAGAATACAAAGCCCTGATCGATTATTGCAGCGCAATTAAATTTTCTTTCGCCGTGCCATTTCACAGAGAGTATGTGGATGTCGAAGACACTCTTAAGTCTTGGCCTATAGAAAATACCCTCCCTCAAGAAACAGAACAATCATTCGAAGAACGAGGAAACTTATTTGATGAAATTGAAAAATCTGAAGCTTTATCAGATCCTTTAGAACAAACGTTACACGAAGAAATGATTGTCAAATTCGACGAAAATCGTTACACACCAAGTAATATTCACGAAACAAATTTCAAAATGGGTTTTGGTGAGGGGTCCGGCAGAGTCATACAAAAATCAAAAGACGGAGAATATATAACATTTTCGGCTGCGACTCTGTCGGACGTAAAACAACTTCAGCCGCTTTTGCCGTCCGATGAAAAAGTTACGCAAGAACGATCGAACTGCGTTGAAAACAAGATTAGCGATCAAAAATTGAAAGCCATGCGCTTTATCGACCACCTAAATTTGAGAGAAAAGGTTCGATCGTTCTTTGAGAAAACGAAAGCTGAATTGTCTTCGGAATATAAATGTCATAAAAACGACGATTTTGAAAACGACTTCGATAATATTAGCTGGCCTTTCGGTGATCTTACGTCCACAAGATGTTTTAGGCTTTCTCCTGTTGAGATCACAGCGAATGTGGTCCAAGTAGGTCAACTACCAGTAAGTGCAGCTGCACAGAATCCTGTGACATGCGATCCTCGCGTTACACATGTCTCTAACGCCAGCCCTCAATGTTCTCCCGGAAACAGCTTGGGTGATGAGCTACAAACGCCCATAAAAACAGAGTATACGGAGTTGACCACAGCTGATATCACCCTACCTTTAATGCAAGAGTATGTACAACACCATTCAATGTCATCTGAATCTCAAGAACCAAACAATTTGTATAGTGCAAGTGATAACACATCTATGTCCACACAGATATTAAAGTCTGTTGTCAAAATTGAACTTATGGATGAGACATCGCAAGATAATGAAGAAGATAATGTAGATTACGAAAATAGTAACTTGCAACAACTGCCAAACGGCAATGTAGCTAATAGCGTTCAATATCAGTTTGAAAACATTGTAAACAATGCGACGACAGAGTCTGATACTATTACAGGTGCCAATACCTCAAAAAATTCAAAACAGCTCGCAACTTTTTCAGAAGACAAACAAAGCAATGAAATAGTAGAGAAGCCTGATCAGCTCGCACATGCTATGAACGCAGCGGGTATCTCTGCGACGAAGAGTCTGGTGAAAACTAACAATCTCTCCGACCCTATACAACATAATACTCAAGCGAATGTTGTCAATTCATCTCAGGCAAATACCAATAACTTTCCTAAAACAACTCCTATCAATGCTATATCATTACAGCAAGCTCTCGCTCAAATTCTACCACCACCGCTTAATCAAACTAGTACATCTGAAAATAATCCACTGACTTCTACTAATTCGCAGGTCCTTCATATAGTGCAAGGAAATAACGCACAGTCTGTCATAAATAAACCAAATGGTACACAGTTATTACATATAGTCCAAAACAAAAGCGCTGCAAATACCAACGGAACACCTGCTTCTCAACAAAATAGTTTCAGTGGATTATCTTTAGTCGATGGAGGTATACAGCAAGGCGGCAATCAGCTATTACATATTGTCAATACGGGAAATCAGAAGAGTGCTAATGCTGGACAACTTTTGAAAAGAGTCAACCTGCTGACCAATCTCGCTAATGTGCAAGGATCTAATGAACAAAAAATGGTGCAGTTTGTTTGTAAGTCAGCCGACGGCAAATCAATACAACTGCCGCATCAGCGCAGTATGGTGTTAAGGTTACAGCCTTTAGATCCATCAAATGCACCCACAGCACCCAAACAAAACGATAACCAAGACCACAACTCCACGGCTACAACTACACATACTATTACCGAAAAAGAATCAAGCCCTCAGGAAATGAAATCAAGATCATTGTATGAAGAAAATTATGCCAAATTTGTACAGAATGATGCTAAATTCGCTCAGAATGGAGATCCAAAACCAAGTCCAGAAAAATCCACAAGCTTGCCGAAGTTCAATCAAGTGTTTGGGAAACAAGTTTATCAAGATAAAAACGGAATAGACAGCGAAACTTTACCCGAAAATTCAGATACACAAGAAGATAATAATCCGCCGCTTGAGCAATTAAATGATATAACGAATCCACCAATGTTAATTAGGAAAACTAATCCAACTCAACCATCTCATGTACAACCTAACTTAGTTCAACAAATCAAGCAAACTATCGGCCCTATGAATATCCAAACTATGCACGGAGGTGTAATTTATACTCGTCAAATACCCGTTAATATCGGCAATGGACAAACGATCAATTTAATAACTGTTCCTAGCACTGAACTTGTTGACGATTCGGCTCAGAAGCAGCAAAACGATACAAAATTCGTCAACCCAGAAGGAGATCCGCCGATCATCAAAATTGTACCAACGAACCAGCCCGCGACAGCTCAAAACGGTTCTACGGACGATAACAACGGTCCTATAAGATCCACAAACGATGGTAACCCACAACCGAATCCTCAACCTCAACCGGTGCTTACTCAGATGAGAATCAAACTGCCCATGCTTAGTAAAGCGCCGCAAATGGTCGGAGGAACTCGAGTAGTGCGGCCTTCCTTTTTCCAAATACAAAGGAATGTAATAGGTGGCGCCAATCAACAAGTGTACCAACAGCTGGTTCTCACAGCTGCCCCGCCGCTGGGGCAGTCCATCAGACTTCCAGCACAAGTCCAGAAACCAAAGACACCATCAGAAACTCAGTCATCACCTGAATCACAAATGAGCTCGTCGACTTTAGAACAGTTGCGAGAGTTCGACATGGTACTTGAACAAGTGAAAGAAAGAAGCACCGTGCAGCCGGGATCTTCCACTTCGACCAATAGTTTCACTAAATTAAAGAGTCCCGACACGACTGACTCTCCAACTCCTAGCACGTCTACTCAAGAATCTCCCACTCAAGTTCTTTATTCTGTGGGGAATACGCAACCTTTGAATATGGTGAATTACGTGACCAGAAAATCGACAATAACTTCGACGACCACGTCTTCTTTTGTGCGGTCGCCGGATTCTACGGGTACTGTTGAATCTCCATCCTCTTCGACGCACTCCCATTTACCGCACACTGTCACATCAGATTCTTGCGCTTCATCGTCATGCGCATCCGAAGCGGCAGCAGCTACCGCAGTGCAATCTAAACCTAAGAAGAAAAAACCCAAACCATCGACCAGTACTTCGAACCCTTTCAATATAAAGAACACCCCAAAGCCGTCTTCCCAAAAGCCCCTCGAAGATGAGCAGACTACGCAAAGGATTTTGTACATATTGGCAGAGTATAAAGAACAGGTCGAAAACTCGCCTGACAAAGATAAACCTGCTCCTCGGAGAAGGAATAACCCGGCGGCTCCCAACGCGGGCTCCTCAAAACGCAAGAAAAGTTCAAGCGGCTCACGAAGACGAGACATGAGCCCCGTGTTAGGAGAAGACAGCTGCCGCACCATGGGATCTGAAGATAGCAGTTGCGGTACTTCACTTGGCGAATGCAACGAATGCTTAGAGACGCATTCACCCGAAGAGAGTCCCAAGAAAGTCGTTCGTCGTTTGACTTTCGAGCAAGAAACCCAAGTAACACAGACCCGTACCACTACTACCACGACTACTACTACTGTACCGCAGCGGAACGTCATCGTGACCGATGGGCAGGCGTTCGCAGTCAGAGGTGCTACGGGAAAGCCCGCAACGACTGTATTAATGCCTGCCAATTACTTGCTGCCCGTATCGATGGTAAAAGGAGGGCAGCAAATCGCTATAGTGACGAATCGAGGGCCGAAGCTGTTAGTCGGTGCTGGGGAGGGCGGGACGGGAGGGACGTTGCTGTTTCAGCGACTGATCGGTCCGGGAGGGTTGAAGCCTATGCTGGCTCGGCCGGGCGTGAGACATATTCGTCTACCTACAGCGGCTTTGCATAACCTTCAAGCGTTTAACATCGCGACGCCTGCGGCTACTAACGTCCAACCACCTGACAGCACGGCCTCGCCTGCCCCGGCGCCCGCGCCGCCAGATCTCGTCGACACCAGGGCCATGAGCTCGCCGTGGCCCGACCGCGACGCGGGAGAAGTGAAGCCCGAACGAGGGAACTCCAGTCCGGAAGGTTCGGAACCGTGGAATCTTCCTTCGTCGAGTATCGCAGACGATTACGGCTACGAAGAGATTGTGAGGACTGACAACATGGACAGGACTGTTCTGGTGAGTTGATTTTGTTTTAAATGTCTTGTTTGGACTTATTCGCTTTAGAAATATGTTTTATAATGTGAACATTTTTATTGAATTCTCATTGTTCAAATAGAGAAAGCGAATATGTTCAGTTTCGTTAAAAGTTTATTTGGATAATAACGATTTGACGTGCCATTCGTATTAAAATGCAGCAATATCATCATTTAAACGCACAAAACAATGGGTATTACTGTGCAAGAGGCTGGATTTATTAAATCTCATATGATGAATGGCCATACTGCCTGAAAGAAAATATCGGAATAGTCTTAACTAAAACATACTGAGACCGAGGCTCAGAAAACTAACTGTATAGCTAAACGGGACCTATAGATTTGATATTGAAACTCAAAATCAAATTGCAATTGCCCCCTGAAGTGCTATTCGTAGTTGAGGTGGCTATTGCGATAAGATTACTTAATAATATTGCATTTTTGTTATCTATATAACTATTTTAGCTTGTTTAAAAGTTATGCAAAAAATACATATCGTAAATAAATAGTATGCATTAGCGTAAAGCTGAACAATATCCAGCCTCTTTCATGGACCTCCTGTGTGACTCCGCCGGTTTGTGACATAATTTTGCACCTTCAGGACGCGATCCCAGATCGGTACAGTCCGGATCTGGAGGCGCAACGGATTTTTGATAAGATGTTCGACAGCGACTCCAAAAAGTCTATGTACGACTCGCGGTGCGGTTACGATATAGACGCGTCAGATGACGATAAGGCCTACCACCAGGTGACAGTCGTAGCTCTGACGCAGACCCTTGATAGAGCCTCTTTCGTAGTGATGCACGCCTACATTTATGTTTTTGATCGCTCTGTTGTGCTCGGCCGGACTGCAAGTGAGGGCATTGTACAAAACTGATTCCGATATTCAGAACTCTACCGTGCTCTGTCTAACGTTAAAATCTGCACAAAAAGCTATAACTTAATTTATGTTGTATATTTAATAGCCAATAAATAGTTCCGCGGAGGTAAATTTGTCCTGCTTTGTTATTATCTCAGAACAAGAACGTTGTCTTGGCTCGGCATTTGGACATTCAGAAATCGGCTTGTGATAAACCGTGGCAAAAACAAAAAAAAACTTGAAATGTTCTTAGAACTTGTGCTGTCTATAACTCTTAGAGTCAATTAAGAGAGAGTTTTGAATGAAATGAATCAGGTTTTACTTGCCGTGCTCTTACTTTCAGCTTGGCCGAGTACTGAAAGTTTGTTTTCGGTGTGCCTGTGGCAGATAATATTGGCGCGACATCTTTGTTTAATCCGCGATTCGTCGACATACGAGTTAGCTTTTGAAAGATGCTGTTTGTTTTCAAAAAAGTTGTATTTGTCTGTTGCTATCGATGTTTATATTTATGCTGTGTAAAACTGTTATGCCAATGTTCTGCTTGAAAGAAAATATCGCAGTTTAACCACCAATTAAAAAAAAAAAACAGATGTCGCCTCCGTATCTTGCTATCAGCGTTCCGTACACAAACCTAAACCGGGTGCATTAGGTATTATATTAATTATCGCTCCCTTCATTTCAGTACTTTCTACTTTTTAAGTTACCCTCATCTTCCTACTGTTAGGTAGTTTTGTCTTATCCAAGTCAAGTCATCTGTAGAAGGAAACCGTTTCTTTTATCTCACTTCTGAAAATAATTTCTATAGATTGTGAAATGTTTTGGCTGTTGCCAACACATCTGAAGAACTCATAGCGTGGTGACAGTGCATACTAAAGTAGCGTGTAACGATGAAATATGTAAATGCTGTCGCTAAGCTCTTATCGGTGACCTAGAAGACCCAATCATTCCCCGACCCATTCTGGCTAATCAATACCCTTTATATCCTGACTGAAGTATTAATTAGTGAGTTGTCGTCAGTTACCTAGTAGTCTGACAAAATTCTTAGTTCCATTTTGCAATCCATAGAAATTATCATTTCTAGAATGTGATTTAAAGGACCGGCCATTATAAATTGTATCTTTGCATGACTTATACGTCTACTCTATCATTGTCAAGTCTGGATCCTGCATCGATCGTGCATGACCCTATCATGTAACCATTATTATTAAAAAAAAAAAAACTATACCATCATAGTTATTGTTGTTAATAAAAATATCTAAATGTCGTAGTTAGGTAATTTTATTTTTACTAAAAACTGTGTCAAGTGTACCCTTAAAGCTTAGCTTTGCTCTCATTTACGATATAATATGATCGATTTAAATATTCATCGTAGGATGTAGTAATTAATCATTCGATCGGCTTTGTGCTTTGAATCATGTTAATAATTTAATCTATTATGAAATGTTTAAATTTTACATTCGAGTAATTTAAAACAAAATATTATTTTTCATAATTTTAAATACCCTGAAGTATTTATCAAGTAAAAATCGAAAAATAAATATAATTAGAAAATGTAACTTCTTGCAAGTCCCTTATAGTCAAGGGTATGACATTTAACTGAAAAAAAAAACATCTAATACTAAGTGCTGTCATATATGACATATCATTGGCTATACCTCCACGGGAAGCATGGCAAACGGACAAATTGTCTTTCCACCATTATATATCCGTGAAGAGGAAATAAAGTATTGATTGACAATGACAACTGACATTTAAAGTGGATAAAATGGTTTGCCGTGCTACCCGGACTGGTTAGACAAAAAAATAAACAAACATACATTATACATCATGTATATTTTTAGAATATCAGTGGTTAAAAAGGTGTTCAATAATTCGGCACTGATATAATAAATGATCATAGACATAACTTTCTGTAAAGGAATAATCGCCTTCCCTCTATTTGGTATGTCATTGTTATAATTCGTACCTTGTGCATAGGTTGTGCATAGAAAAGATGGCCGCCACACCACAAGACTGACCCATGTGTCCGCCGCTGCGTTGCGGCATAAATATGCTATTTTGGAGCATGAGCTGAGGCTACAGGTATGTTATTCTTATTCGCCATTGCCATGTAATCGTTCAATTAAATACTTAGAATAAATACTCAATCTTTAGACCTTCAAGGGTCTGTGGATGATCCAATTGCTTTCTATGTAGTAGTAGTGTATGTAGTTTTATCATATAAAGTAGTATTGTATCTTATTGTAGTAAAGGCACTTTTGCCAATTAAAAAAAAAAACATTAAATACTTCGGTGGTATTCTCACGGTATAAATTATTGCGACTCGGCCCCTGCCCGCCGCCCTGGGCTGCCCGCCTGGTAGGTAAATCGCACGTTTTACTGATTATAAACCCACACGTTCGCTACGGATCTCCTCATTTCTGATTCGATCTCGCAGAGAGACTCCGAGCATAGCTCTCTTCATAGCTCGTCGGGTTACTTGGAGCTTAATAATAAAGCCTATAGTGAGAGACCACGTTTCTGAGCCATTGTTTGCGGGATACATGTTATCAAACTGATCCACGGTAATGGTATCTAACAGTATTCCGTCTTCATATAAACGGTCGGAACGCGAATCATACCTACGCGATTCTGAGTTCGGTACACACTCGGTATACCAACAGTCGCAGATTCGCTGTAGTTACGAATGAACGTGTGGGTTTGTATCAGTAAGCGTGCGATTGAAGGCGGCAACCCTAGCACGTGTTACGTACTGCGTGACCAGTGACCACGCGGGGCTGTAAGTATTTATTTCAAGGACAGGACAGAGTCACACCATTGTGACTGCCTCGATGGCTCAGTGGTTAGTGACCCTAACTACTTGGTCGAAGAGGCGTGGGTTCGATCCCCACCCAGGGCAAGTATTTATGTGATGAACATAGGTATTTGCTCTGTGTCTGGGTGTTATTTAGGTATTATCTATGTATTTGAGTATGTATTTAAAAATATGTGTATGTACAATGTAGTAAATCAGTCTCTGGCAGCCATATCACAAGCTTTGCTTAGTTTGGGGTCAGAGACCGTGTGTAAGATGTCCTGTTGATGTGATATTTATTATTATTATTATTTATTGTTAGACACCGTTGCCGTGACTGATCTAATCAATCCGTGTTGTAAATGAAGTTCGACGTATAAATGTTTGTTCCCTCAACAGAAATCCCTGTCGGAAGAGTGCGAGGACCTCGGAGTGGACTCTCCTTCGGCGTCGGAGCTGTTCCCTGAAGCTGAGCTGCTGTTCGCACCGTCTCCTGCTCACGAGCAGACCATCGACCAGTGTCATACACGTTAGTATTCACCAGCATCACCATTATAAATCATCTATAGGTTGAATCATACAACTTGGCGACTGTGATGTTAGCTACAAGCTGCATATAATCCAGTATGCGCAGCTGTTAAAAGTGAGATTCAGTCAGGATTGGACAATCCGCAGCTTGAAGCTAACATCACAGCCGCCAAGTTGTATGAATCGACCTATACAATACAAGGCGTGGATACATTGACAAGTCAAAAATGCATACTTTTCAGGGCGGCCATTTTAAAATTTGAATATTACTGGTAACTCCATATTTCATCCAACTTATAAATGCAGCATATCAAAAATAAGTGTTTATTGACTTACTCATATTTTCCCCATATCGCACCCTGAGAATGTAAGTGACTCAATCCAAAATCACTGATTTTCGGATAATGAGCAAAATGTATCTGCATTCAACAACATGTTTTGGTTTACCGTTTATATTTTTATAATAGTAACGTTTTATTTTATACTTTTGATAAAAAAGCGCTATATGTGCTTTTAGCTATAGAAACTCATCAATTTTAACAAATATATATTTAATTAACACTTTCACTGCTGAGGTACTTTTTTTAAGGTGCCTGCTAATTCTAAAACGCACACGCAAGGCGCGGGAAGACGCTACCGCACACGCCTGGTGTGTGTAGTAGCCGCGGGGCGTGAGAATCGAAAACACAGACGTGTGTGTTTTCAGCAGTGAAAGGGTTAAATGTATAAAATGAGACCTTAAAAAATCCTTCCACAATTAGGTCACTTTGGATTTTGTATGTAGCAAAATTGACTTCTGGATTTTTCGCTTCATAACATGAATTTTGCTACATTTTAAGATTAGTTTGATATAAGTCTACTCGTGAATGTAGGTATACCATACGCCGTGTACGGTAATATACTCGTACTCTGAAAATGCCCTGGTGCATAACTACATATTAAAATCGCATCAAAATCAATTTATTTCCAGCGCAACCAACAATCCACTCCCAGGGTATTCCCCAACCGGATCTCGACGACCAAATCGCTACCGACGAACTGTTAACCCACAAGGAGCGACACGACGACCTAGACATCAACCTCGACGACGTCGGCGAGATCGTCACAGTGGGTGAAGACGGCATGACGACTATTCCACTAGATCATGAGGAGTTTGCGCGATCGCATGAGGAGTTCGCGCGATCGCATCCCAATACTACGTTTCATAGTGAACCGGAAGATGGAGAGGTTTGTTATTATTTCCTTAATATGGTCATCATCTCATCAGTCACAGTGGATGAAGACGGCATGACGACTATACCACTAGATCACGAGAAGTTTGCGCGATCAAATGAGGAGTTCGCGAGATCGCAACTGAATACTACTTTTCATAGGGAACCAGAGGATGGAGAGGTTTGTTATTATTCCATTATAGTCATCATCTCATTAGTCACAGTTGGTGAAGATGGTATGACGACTATTCTACTAGATCATGAGGAGTTTGCGCGATCGCATGAGGAGTTCGCGCAATCGCATCCCAATACTACGTTTCATAGTTAACCGGAGGATGGACAGGCTTGTTATTATTCATTATCATATCAGTCGTAGGACATCCACTCCTGGACATAGGCCTCCTCTATAGATTACCAACAAGACCTGTTGGAAGACCTATGCAAATTATTTTACGTGAAATGTTTGAGTGGTGACTTATTCTTGTTTTTTTTTTCTACTGCTAGTAAACGCGTCTCTTGTATGCGTCTAATCCGCAATTTGAATAGTTCGTTCGAATTGATGTATAGTTGTTGATTTTTCAAACACGGTTTAGCTGCTTTCGATAAAATTTCAGCCGGTAGTTCCTCGGAAGTATACCCTTTCGAAAATATTTTTTTGATTCGGTTCACAATTGGCGAAAATATCAATGAACATACACAAAAAAAGATACATACAGACGAACACAGAACCTCCTCCTTTTTGGTAGTCGGTTAAAAATAGTAAATCCAATTAATCTATTCCAGGTGCCGCCGTTTACCATCGCACAAAGCGTCAAAGGTCGTCAAATAACATTCCATTCACGCGGCGTCCCCGGAACTGTGGTAATGGCGCCGCAAACCACGGTCATTTCACAGGCGACCGTCGAGGCGAGCGGTACTCAGAACCCGGTCAAATTCAGCGACCTAGACAACATGATCAACGCGCTGCCAAGCCAACAACATTCCCACATGAACATGCCCTCAGTCCTAAAAGAAAGCAACGAGAGTCTCACCAAATTTGACCGACTTTTGAACGAGTCTAGAGAACTAAATCTCACTAATACTGCGCCCGCGATTGTACATTCGACGGGCAACGGGACTCAAGTCATTCGCCGAGTGCAGTACGAAAGACGCGATTCGAGATACCTAGTTGAAGACGACGCGATGATCGCTGGCGATTCGAAAACTGACGAGCGGAGAGATATAATGGATGATACGTCGTCTTCGGAGAGGCATCCTGAATTGTTCTGGGACACGCAATCGAGACCCGAGCGAAAGAGATTTGACTTCAGCAGCGACAGCGATAAGTGCTGCAAAAGTCCGTACGACGAGACGAACTCGGATTCGAGTGGCATCGGAGCGCATACGAGATTGAATTCCGTGATAAAAGCGGCGCGAACGGAACGGCGACGAAGCGACGGATCGTCCGCGGAAGAAAGCCACCCTCCCTTACGGACTTATCCACCAAAAAGGACCCACCAACATTCGCACCATTCGCACCACCATGACGTTGACAAGAGCGTGACAGGAAAGACTAGAGCCAGTGACAGGTGTCACGATAACAAAGACGAGAGTCGGCGGCGCGCGTCAAATCGTGGCGTTGTCAAGCGTGGCTGCCATTGCTGCAACGGCTCTGCGCCGCCCAAACCAAAGAAATCGCGACCGAAAAAAAGTACCGACTACCCCCATAATTGAAATTTTGTAAAATAGCCGCGAACGAAGCGCGCCACGACTGAACGCGATCTCAGGCTTTCCACGTGTGCGATTCGTTTGAAACTTGTTTTTAAATTGTAAATTTTTTAACATCTACCCTCAAAATTGTAACTCACATGAGTTTATAACTGACTTAGAGGGTAAATGAACATTCTTTACTATTTAAATACCAGTTTCAAACGCATCGCTCGTAGTCTTAATGATGAGGTTTCTTTTTTTAATTGTATAAACTGTTATAATTGTTTTGTATATAATTTTCTATCGCCGGCTAGTGAAGCGTACGCCAGATTAGATTTTTATTAAAGTTTAATTCACGTAGTTCCTTTAGGTGTTATTATTTTTAAGCGATTATGTCACCTTTGAGTTCAAAGTCGTTTATTTTTTTTTCGAAATGGAAATTCTGCCGGTTTTGTTTACGTTTTACTATAAGCTGTTTTATTGTAATATAATTAGATATGTATGCGATGTATAATAAAAAAAACGTATTATTAAGTTACCCCCTTTTTGTAGTAGCTAAGTGTTTCAAAATAGTGATTACAGGCCATACTCAATCGTGAATTTACTCGTCTGTTAGTGTAGATTAATAATTATATATCATAGCCCTTTTATGCTAGACTGATATAATTGTTTTCGTGACTTAGCGTTACCTTTTCGTTCATCTCCAAAGTTTTATACTTTGATTTTCAGTACTTTATAAAGTTTAGTTTGTAAGCCAACTTCCTGAGCAGCACAAAATGTTAGAAAAACGAAGGGAGCTTTAAGATCAAATGAATAAGTTCATCTTTTGAGATTTTCAGTTACGGATATTTTGGTGCCAATTTTGGCGACGCTCTACGCTTGTGACTAAGTTTCCAAGGGCGTTATCGCTGTTCAACAATAAATATATAAACATAGCTGTGTTAAGATATAGTAAATTTGATATCCGTAGCGGTAAACGTTGTAAATATAACTTTGTCCCGGTATCGTTGGGATGGTCTAGTCACTAGAGGACTATAGTCCCGTATGGAGCCGTGATACCGCCGGTTCGCCGTGGGCTATGAGCCTTCTTTAGTTTCATATAACGCAGTATTCAGCCTCTGTAAATAAGTGCCCGTGTTGCTAGACAGACGGAAACAACCCTTCCGAACATTTGATGTGTTTCTCATCGCTGCGCTGGGGCGAAATTCCGAATTTGTACATAGCAGGAAGGGCGTAAATTCTAGGGAAATAGACGTTCGAGGACGTTGCAAGTTTAGTGAAATATTGTAATTGGATTAACGTTTTGTGCACACTGTGGGCCTGTAGCCCGCAGTTTGATTATATAAATAAATAAAAACAGGTTGGTACCGATTCCCGGTACGCTTTCAACGCGTTTGAAAGGGTAACGTGAATTTTGGGCCATACCATATTATGTAGCGTAAGTTAGACGTATTAGCCACTCAGATTATGTGTGCCTGTCTCTTATTTTGTTGACAAATAAAATCGAAATCCAGAAAAGGCACTTAATTCCAGTGTTATTGAAACTGTATTTTAACTGAAATCTTTTTGACTAATTTTCATCAGATTAAAATCTGCCATCGGTTTTACTAAATGTAGTATTCAGAATTTATATTATAATCCAAGAATGTTGTTGAATATTTGAACAAGCTGTAGGTATTTTCGTGCGTTTCATATTCCCCTCAGAAATAAACTATACAATATTGTGTAATACATACTAAATTTTTGTTTGTTATGTACTTTCATGTAGAAGTTAAAAAAAATATTGTTAGCTATAAAAAGCGAAACTGATTTTGTCATAACTTTTTTTATGATTGAGTTGTCTTGATAATGTAGTTATTTTTAAAAGTGCTACAGGAGAAATGATCATTAAACTTATCATTAAATACGAGATGATTTTTATTACGTTGTATTTTGAAAAGAGGAAAGGGGAAAGGAGAAAAAAATCAGGATATTTTTTCTATCTAGAACTGTTTATTTTTGATTCAGCTTATGTCAATACATTCCCTTTTGTTGCCTCTTACAACTCCTTATACATCCATAATTCAACATCGTTGTCATGCTCATTTAAACAAATAGTAGGTTAAGTAAGCTCAGAACAATAACCCTTATTCTGAAAGTAATAGTGATAAAGTCGCCGATAAAGTGTACCAAAATACATGACATGTCATTTTGGTAGGCCATTGCTAAAACATTTTTGTCCACGCTCCTTTACAATAAAATTTAATTTTCGAGTGTTTTTCAACGTTTTGTAACGAAACGATTGGCTCAGTTAAAGGCACACAATAGTAGGTAATTCAATATCAATATAGTAAAGGCCGCGCCAGTCGCCACACTAATCGGTGGATGGGAAGTTAGGCGCAGAACGCTGCGCAAAAGTCAAAACATAGGTAGGTACAGCGAAATATTGAGAGAGCCAGAGAGACGAGACGCCGCGCCGGGGCACACCCGCCCGCCAACCTCATGCCTCCCTTGCGCTCCCTTTGCCCGTTCTCACCACTACGCCACTTGTGTCGGCTTTAGGCCCGATTATAGAGGCGCCAGCGTAAATTTAATAGCAACGGAAAAAGCGTTCTTCTCTATCGAATGCCTAAAGTGAAGAAGAAACAGAACTATGCTATTTAGCTCTTATAATTTTATTACGATGGCGCCTCTGTAATCGGGCTTATTGTGCACACATGCGCAATAATTAGCGTATTAGAGCGCAGTGTCATCTGCGGTTAACTTTTCATCCGCCGACATGTGTGGCGCGGGTTATACCTACGATTCAAACTTAATGGTGTCTGCGAACACGATGCGAGTCGTTACGCAGTACCAAATTCCTGTTAGCAAGCAGGCATGAGGAGTGGGGTGGGGATTTCCCAGCTTAATGTATTATTTCACAGACGCCATTCAGTTTGATTATACCAATACAAAGTATGCTTGTATTCCCCTGTCTTGTTCTTTTTCGCCTAGAGAGAGCAAGACAATAGCCAAAATTGGCTATTGACCTATCTGGCCTTTTTTACAATAAAGCACAAGCTTAGCTCTCTCAGCTATCCATTGACATTGGAAGACCACTTCCTCTTATCGCTAATACGTTTCATCAACGCCAACACCTCTATCCTGAACTCGAGCCTCTCATCTTCACTATACTTCACAACCGAAGGCAACAACGACGCAAAAAACGCTTCATCTTCGTTCATAATTCTCGGATCGTCAACTGACACGAAGTCTACGTTAGAATTGTCTACTTCTTCATTATTTTCTTCTTCGTGATAGCTCGGTCTTTTAGTTCGTTTTCTTTTGGTTGCTTTGTAGGTGATTTTGTCGGATGACGCGTCAGAATCGTCGCATTTGTCGTCGTAAGTTTCTTTTTGAGTGTCGTCGTTTGGTTGGTCGTCGTAGCCGAGGTTGGCTTGGCCGGCTTCGGATTCGGGCAGCACTGGGAGGAGGAAGGTGAGGTGGTCGTAGAGGATGTAGTGCTTTCCTTTCCGTCCGCGGCGTCGGAGGGTTTTGACAAACGTGTCGCGGATGTTGGTCCATTTTGAAAGCACGATTTCGCCTGTAACAAGCGTAACTTATTTTTAAACGAAATAATTATTTTTCGCAAAAAATGGTAAAACCGCCTTCCATGGTGTACAAAATTCGAATATTTCGCTCGAATTGTTTACATCATTATTGATTTTTCAAAAACGGCTTAGCCGATTTCTGTAAAATTTGAATGGAACCACCTCGAGAGTAGGTATACCTACCGTTTCGAACTAAAAAATAACTTTTCGATTCCGTTCACAATTGGCGAAATTATCGATGCTCATCGTGTATAAAATTCGAATATTTCACTTGAATTGTTCACATTATTGATGATTTTTCAAAAACGGCTCAGCCGATTTTGAAAAATCATTAATAGTTCCGATGCCGATTTCTGAAAAATTTAAATGGGACCACCTCGGAAGTATACCTACTTAACCTTTCGAACTAGAAGATAATATTTCGATTCAGTTAACTAATGGCGAAATTATCGATATGAACATACATAAAAACTATAGACGAACATAGAACATCCTCCTTTTTGGAAGTCGGTTAAAAAATTAGTGCTGGCTCCATGCGTAATGAGTAGACCTTCTAACTTCTGGGTTTATTTTGAATAGAAGTTTATTCCTAGATTAATTATTATTAGTCTCGCTACGCTTGTCAAGCATAGCACGACCAATACTTAGGCCCAATTTTAAAGACGCCATCGTAAATTTAATAGCAACGTAAAATAGTATTATCTCTATCAAATGCTTATAGTGAAAAAGAAACAGGGCTACTCTAAATTGCTGTTAAAATTACGATGGCGCCTCTAAAATTGGGCCTTCTAAGTGCTTATTTTTTTCGTTAAAATACACCAGATAGGTACAAAATAAATACAAGTAGGCGCCTAGTATACATGTATGGATTATCTGCGTACCCTGTAATAAATAACAATATAGTAATTAAGACCATTATCATTATGAACACGTTTTACTGTGGGGCCAACCCAAAATTCGAGAAAAAAAAAAAACAACTGTCCCATACAAGACTACAATTCGAAATCGACAATTTGTATGAATCAGTTCTCGTACCTATTTCAGGTTAGCTCCATAGTAACATCTATTAATAGATGTTCATAGTAGGTATGTACGTTCGTCTAGGCCGTGTGGCTAGACCTGGTGTTAGAGTTTTTAGGCTGCCTCGGCTCAGTACACTAGTTCTGGATAACCCTGTATACGACGTCCTGAATATGTGCGTCGTCTAAACACACACCCTGTATAACTGGGATAACAACAGTTTTGTACTCGGTGTGTTTTCATTACTCACTTGTCAGCCTTTTATCATCGGACGACATTTGTTCGTACCGCTCGTCCAAAATGTTGAATATTTCAATCCAAGCCAACTTTCGCTCGACGCGATCCTTGTAATTATCAATATTCTTATTCCACAAACACGGCCGGTCTCTTATCGCTTCTATCAATTTCACTACGTTGTATTTAAAACGCTTCATTTTGTAGAAACACTGTTCACGCTTTTTAGTTCGGCACGTCACTGACGCTTGGATGCTCGCAGCGCCGTGTCGGATGTTTCGTTCCGTCCTTGTCTGACTTCTCTTGATGGAAAGAGATGGCGAAGTTTCGAGGTCACCGACATTACAACAGCGGCAGTCGCCGTGTCGTGTGCCGGAGGATAACGGGCACCAGATTAGCTTGAGCTGCCTTGACTTGTATGTTGAAAGTAGTTAGGTGTGAATGGTGGGTCTTGATTAGCTGGTTGGTAGCGCTGCCTGGGGAATAGCGGTTGAAAAAATAACTCGTGTCGGTGTTGATGATGAAAACTTGCTTTGTTGTCCGAAATGTTTCGTTCATAGCCAAGTTTCGGTCGGTGCTATACTTGTAGGTACTCACAGATATTTATAAATATCAGATTGATAAAGCTGTTATCACTTGAGGCAATTCTCAACTAATGAAGTAGGAAACTAAGTAGTTTCCTACCTACTTCCATAGAATAATAACGCCCCTACTTCATTGTTCTCAACCACAAAATGCATGGAAAATCAGGAAAATATATTTTCCAGGCTGTGAAAGCTGTTAACTACGTATTGGAATTTGATGTTCCTTGTCTAAAAATCCGGCAATCGACATTGAATCTAAATAGACCACTGCTGAACATAGGCCTACCTATGAGGGGCGATTGGGCAATATCTAGTAGGCCCCAGTAGTGCGGGTGTAGGTGGATTCTGATAACTAATTACTTATGCATTTCTTGTACCTATGCACGTACCTAATTAATATGGTTCCATACCCAAAGAGTATAAACGGGGACCTATTACTAAGACTCCGCTGTCCGTCTGTTCGTCTGTCTGTCTGTCACCAGGCTGTATCTCATAAACCGTTATAGCTAGAGAGCTGAAATTTTCACAGATGATGTAGGTATTTCTGTTGCCGCTATAACGACAAATACTAAAAACAGAATAAAATTTAAATTTAAGGGGGCTCCCATACAACAAACACGAATGTTTAACCATTTTTCGCTCGATATTAATAATGGTAACAGGTAGATGATTGGCACGACCAATTTTGTATATTTATCTCAGGGGTTCGTAACTTTACCTAGTACTTATGCTAGAGATGTACCTCATGTACCTAGGTAAGTATATACTGTAGGATATATACCTAACCAGTGATTTTTGGATCCTTGGGGTCTCGAGCAGGTTTAAAAATATTAACTCGATATCAATGTCTTCTCAACTATGTATTAGGCGGTCCATTGCTGGGCAGAAATTTTCCTTAAACAGGTTTATCCAGAACTGGTGTAATAAATCGAAAGGAGGTGATTCAGACCGTCATTCTGAACAATTTCTACTATAGGGCCCACCCGAAATTTGAGAGAAAAAAAACGGCTTTTTCAAACCTTTTGTTGATTCCGAGATGCAATTTAATTTTGTAGGTATGAAACAGATGATTTTTTTCTCGAATTCCGGGTTGGACCCATATTAAAAGTTGTACATAAAGATGGTCTTAATTCGGTACTTTACCTCCCTTTGGCCAACTTTGGCTTAGTACAGGGCCATTTAGGTTTACCTAGTAGTATTCCTATTGCGAAATGAAAAAAAATAGGTACATATTTTACGCACAACAAATTATGTACAATACTATAATAGTTAGGCAGGTAATAGAATCTAGGTATCCTGTATACCAACCAACCTCTGTCGCCTAGCAAACGCAACCTCCTTAGTATTATTGATCTAAATGCGCGCGCACCTCCTGACAATCTCCATGTTGGAAAAATTCACATTGACACTTCGAGGTTACTTCTAATTTTAGTTTTCCAGCTAGAATTTAACAAATATAATATTATAATTGGTGTAATTACAACAAAAGCGCTACAAATATTTACGTCGTAGTGATAATTTTGCAGATTTAAAGTTCCTTGACATGGCAATTTAATCTAACCTGAGAATACCGGCTTCAGGATAAAAAGTAAGTTTTCTTAGCCTTTTTCTGTAAAATTAATTACTTTTTCTGTTTGAAATACGAGGTAAGGATAATATTTAAACGCCTAAAGAAAATAATATAGCAGAAAGTAGTTTTTTGATTTGAAATCATCAGCTGATCGATACATACATTCGTTACTATTTTTACTGGGTACATGGGTTTCAGGGTCAATTTTCTACCCATTTCATACCTTTATTGATCTGTTTATAACTTCAACTATCGTTAGAAAACTTGGCTGGCGTACGTACATTGCAATGCATTTCAGTGCAGGCCCTATGTAATGTGAATGTAACAACTGGTACAAGACCGCCTATCTAAAAGGAAAAGTCTATTTTCACATTTCTTTTTCCTATGTAGTCTAGCATATATTTGTGTCAAAAGTTCATTTACATGCGACCTCAATACTGTTATTTCAGTAAACAACAGTACAGAGGCAGTGTTAGAGCCATAGAATAAGGACTAAATGTTATTCTTCTGAAGTTAGAGCTCTACTTACCTATTTATCAGGGGGTGGGGCGGGAAACTTATTTATTTATTTATATGGATATACATATACATTTACTTATAATATGTATACCTAGTTACAATCACATCGTACACATTATACTTACCTAATATCTGACTACTATACTGGGTATAATTTACACTCTAGAGAAGACGATAATGCTACTTTCATAGAGATTTTGGCAACATAACAGCGACCATTTTCTGCTGATAGGTTACTAGGCTAGGATACTGATGAGTCGTCATGAGGCTGATGTAGGTACTTAATTTTCAGTCGACTTTAAAAAGGAGATTTTTTTGTATGTAAGGTATGATAATTACGCGATTATTCCGCCAATTATGACCGGATTTTGATGTTTGTTTTTGGTTTCGTAGATCATACTTATAGGTGGTCCCTTTATTTGGTCTGAGCAATATAACGACTTAAACTTGTTTCTTTTATTCTAATCTAGGTTTAACTGGAGATTATCGATTGTCCTATTAGTAAAACAACTCTTAGAAGCGTAGAACAAATAGAAAAGACCTTACAACGAGCTTGCTATCACGCCATAAGTATAATAGGTGGTAGGTACCTATTGTCAAGCTATTTGCTTGATAGAATTTCATGTCCTTGAATAAGCCGGCATGGGTAGGGTGTAGGTAGCTGTATGTACCTACGCCAATTTAATCAATCGACCACAACGTCACTCACCATCAGGCGAGTTGGTGGTCAAGCGCGGATTTATTCGCGTTAAAAAAAAACTATTTCTTAGTAAACTGTACTCGTGTTCTTGCAGCCTGGCTGAAGCCAATCATATTTATATAACCAAACTCTAGGCAGGATGAGGTTCACGATTCGTATTGTCGCCATGTTACGGATGAGCACAAACCATTGCTAGCCATAAGATATAACCTAACTTTGTACAATACTCTGGGAAATATTTGTTATCGTCCATCATCTCAACACCATCGCAAAGTCTTGGGGTAGACCCTATACGTACCTACTTACTTACCAAGTGCGTTATAGGATTATGTGATAAAGTTGAATAGATTAAGTTTTTAAAGGCTAAGAACTCACGGAGTGGTTTTTTCCCGTGCCCGCCGCGGTGGTAGAGCCGCGGTTTTATTCCTATACTCATGCGACCGGTTTTTTGTGCGGTTAGCGGCTGTCGTCAGAGCGTGCGGTAGCAAACCGCCGAGGCTGCGGTCGACCGCGGCCCACCTGAGCGGGAGTCGCAAACAACCGCGCAAACCGCGGGCGTAAAACGCACCGTGAGATCTGCAATTTTTTTTACATATATACCTATATATTCTACAAAAGCTGCGGGCCCGCAACCGCAACCGGCGCAGATAAAAACCGCTCCGTGAGTCTTTAGTGAAAGACTGCATGCAGGATCACTCCTGATACTCGAGAAATAGTTATTTTACTGTTTAGTTTGTCAGGAACAATGTGGACGGTGTGCGTGCCCGGGTGGTGCGCGGTGCTGGTGGCGGGTGCGCTGCTCCTCTACGGTACTTTCGATGTGGCGTACTTCGCTCGGATGATGTACACCGTGGCTCGGGCGAGGTACTTCAAGAAGAAAGCCTGCCTTCTGGACACTACTGAAGTTGATTGTAAGTTCAGTTTAGCATGATTATACATGCTGGATACTTCATATATTGTCATGTTTGGGGAGACGTAACCTACGCTTACGCAGTATCTACGCCGCGTAGGTACTTCGCACGGATATGTGGCATGGATCAGATACTTCAAAATGAAGAAAGCCAGTATTCTGGACACTACTAAAGTGGACTGTGAGCCCATTTTGCTTTGTAAAATTGTAGCTAGAATGTACCGTACGATAAGTACCGTTGGAGAGGCGTACTTTGTGCAAATTATGTACATCGTGGCACGGGCGAGGTACTTCAAGAAGAAAGCCTGCCTTTTGGACAATACTGAAGTTGGTTGTAAGTTCAGCTTGGCTTGTAGCTAGAAAGCATAATCTTATTTGGAGTGGCGTAGCCTAAGTCTACGTTGTATCTACGGCGCGTAGGTACTTCGCTATGTGGTACGATTAGATACTACAGAAGAAAAGTTGCATCCTAGACAGTGGACACTACTGAAATTGACTCTGAGCAATTTTTACCATATACATATTGGATCATAGACATTGGCTACTGTTTCAGATCTAATAGCACTGTTTGATTTCAAGTTGAATAGGACTCTTACACGTTTTGTGCTTAAATCATAACAGGGCGGAAAATACTTACTAAAGATTCATTCGAAACAAGAATTTGCAGATGAATCTCTACAAAGTAACGCTTGACTCAGTCAAACACGATATTACTATGATGATGACCCTCAGCTACGTTGAGTATCGAAGAGAGCATGGTAGTGGACAGCAGAAGTGGGCATCTAGTGTAACATTACAGGCATCATCATACTTAATATTGTTAAAAAACTTTGGCTTAACTTAACTTTGGACTTAATGCCCAAAATATTTGTAGTCTGAGGTGACGACAATCTCTCCGCCGTGGAGACATTTAAAAATGCAACTGGTAACTCAGTCAGAGACTCATCACCAACATGATGGCGGTTGATTTTGCGCGTGTAAAATACTTAATTGATTGCAGTGGAAGAATATCGTTTCAATCCTTGTTTCATTTCTGAGTTGGGAGGCTAAGTCTTCAGCCGTGAGTGCCACAATACCACATCATTGCTTCTTATTAAAGTTAAATCTTCTCAATTTTCAGGCTGGTGTCTCCTAAATGACATCGACACCCTTCTATACCACATGAACAACGCGCGATACCTGCGCGAGCTCGATTTCGCTCGAGTTGACTTCTACGAGAGAACTGGTCTCTACGCAAACATCAAGGCGGCGGGAGGTGCGGTGGTGCAGGCCGCCGCCACCATCCGGTACAGGAGATACCTGAAGCCGTTCACTAAGTACACCATCACTTCGAAGGTGAGTTCATAAGGAGACTTAAAAATCAGGATTTCAAAATTTTCTAGGACATAGAATTGATACTTTAGGGCAGCGGACGGCGGCGCAGTGGAGCAGGCCGCCGCTACCGTCCGGTATAAGAGATATTTGAAGTCGTTTATCAGGTTCACCATAATTTCGAAGGTGAGCCACTGTTATAACAAAAGTTTGAGCTATCCCTATTAGGTACAGAAGGTTTAATATGATAGTTTCTTTTGGACTTTGCAGACAGCCTTATTGAACTGAAGCGTTCTCTAAATTCGCTATACTCTCTATACTATAGTACTTACCGAATATTGACAAAAAAGTAAAAACAGAGATGAAAACACAGCTCAATTCCGAATGGTGTGATGCGACAGCTATGTAATAAAGACAACATTATCACAGTGAAGCTCTTTTCAAAATTTATTATCAATTTGAAGGTGAGTAGATAAATAAATTTAACAACAAACAAACAAACAAATCATTTATTATGACATAATAAACGTGTTACAGTAGTACATGATCCATAGGCTCCTGAACTAGTCTAAGACTGTGTCTCAGGAGCCAGTGGCTTCTCCATGTTAATATTTAAAAAAAAGCATGCCAAAATAAAAATAAAAAGTAGACTTAACTAATTTGGAAAAAAAAAACGTAATCTTAAAAACTTATTTGAAAAAAAATAATCGAATTTAGATATAAATTGTAAATACTAAATTATACATTGACGAAAAAATATATATTTCAAACCAAAGATTATTGTCCAATGCAAGGAACATTTAGTTCCCAACTTGTCGAGAGATGGCGCCACACAGCAAATTAACACGCGCAAGCGTTACATTTCTGAATATTGGTAGGGTGTTCAGTATTGAAATAAATCGATGAGCTCTTGCACACTGCAATTAGCAGACTATAAACAGTAGTTTTAGTGAGAGTTCCCTCGCCCGTGCTCCTTAAGTATCTGGAGTTTTCTCCATGGTCCTTCGAGCCGGATTCACCAGTGTGTGTGGGTTAAATAATTTTCAAGTGTGTCAGCGTACATACTTGCCGGTTCCGGAAAGCACTAGAAACCGGTGGCGGGTTGCCACTGAACGTTGTGCTCATCGTATTCGACCTATCGAAGAAGGTCGATACGACTGGTTGGAGTGGGGTGCGCGGGGGCACCACCAACCGAGGAAGAACAATCGGAAGGAAGGAGCTGAGCGAGCAAATACAGCAGTGAAGTCAGCAACAAGTAGCTTCAGCAGCAGTAGTCACAGCAGTGACGTAACCAGCAGCAGTCAGTGAGGTTTGCCAGTGATAAATCGTGAGTACATTTGTGATTATTACAAAGTTCCAAAAATCAGCGCGATAAAGTTCTATAAATTTATTGTGATAAAGTTCCTATATTCAAAGTGACAAAGTTCTACAAAAGTGCAGTTTGACAAGGTTCCATAGACATAGAAAAATTTCATCAATAAATTCATCTTGGACTTTAACTTTGCATGCTAAATATTAACTTAGAATAATTTCTCAAAAAGTGTTCTGACGGGGAATCCACGCCGGTTTTCACCCAGAAGTGTATTTAAACTCAAACACTTAGAAAAATTTGAAGATATTTTCCATCAACTTGTAAAATTTTCGACTTTCAACTAAATTTTAAAATTGTATAACTTGTTGCTTAACATAAATAGAAGTGTGCTAGTTTATTGTTTAGACATTGTTTATCTTTAAAATTGTTGTTCAACTAATTAAATATGGCAGCTTGTATTAAAGGTTTGATACGTTTGAAAAGTAATTTAGAAAAATCATACGAAAATTACAAGAAATCTCCCAGAGATCGTCTTGCTAAAGAATCTTATTTGCAAACTAGATTGGAAACTTTAGAAAGTCAATGGAAAACAATATCGGATAGTAACACTGAGTTAATTAATGAGGTAACGGATGCTTTGTTATTACATGAATATTTCACTAAAGATATGTTTTCGGATATGGAAGAGATGTATATAAATTATAAATCGGATATTAAAGAAGTGTTATGTCAATTTGCACCAAAAAGCTCTTCAAGCGGTAACGTAAAAACAATGTGTACAAATGATAGTAATGTTCGCTTACCTAAAATTAATATTCCAATATTTTCGGGCCAATATTCAGAGTGGCCTAGTTTTAGAGATTTGTACGTATCATTGATCCATAATAATGCCTCCATAGATGATGTGCAAAAAATGCACTACTTAAAGGGGCATCTCTCAGGCGAAGCAGAGCAACTTCTGAGACATGTACCTATCACAGGAGATAATTATCAAGAATCTTGGAGTATTCTGAACGGGAGATATAATAATAAAAAATATCTTGCCAATGGTCTACTGAGGCGTTTTATGAATCAACCCAGTATCGGAATAGAATCATGCAGCGCCTTCAAAGAGTTGTTGGATACAACTAACGACACTCTTAATGGACTGAAAAACTTAGGAATTAAAGTAGATTCGTGGGATGTCATCATCATTTACATCATTTGCATGAAAGTAGATTCTGAAACGCGAAAGCAATGGGAGGTAAAGATTAGCGTGTCCGATGAACTACCAACCTTGTTTCAGATGCGTGAATTTCTCGAAGCACGATTTCGTTCTCTCGAATTTCTTGATACTAAAGTGAAACCTAAACCAAGTTTTTCAACCCAAAAACCGAAAGTACTGCATGCGATTACAACTAGTTCCAATACTGCGTCAGATACATGTTCATTGTGTAAAAATGGTAATCACAAATTATGGCAATGTAAAGATTTTAGTAAGCTTGATTATGACGCTCGACATAGTTTCGTCCAAACAAATGGATTTTGTTTCAACTGCTTAGGCAGAAACCACTCTGCAAAGTCTTGCCGAACGTCTACCAAGTGCCGCATCTGTAAACATAATCATCACTCACTACTGCATCCAAAACCAACGTCAGAATCACGGTCATCCGACTCTTCGAGAGAGGTGGCGTTGGAAGTAAATTCGATTTCACCAAATTTTCAAACAACCTCCGAAAATGCATCATCGGCATCGAACGTTGCCACACATTTTTCGAAGGCAGTCACACCCAGTCAAATTCTTCTTGCAACAGCAATTGTTAAGACACAAGCGAGGAACGGCGACACTCAGCTACTGCGGACGTTGCTGGATCAGGGCTCGCAGGCGTTTTTCGTCACAGATGCTGTCGTTCAACTGCTCAGACTTAAGAAGATTCCAAGTAAAAGCATAATATCAGGCTTGGGTGGTGACAAAGGTACCTTAGCGTCAAGGTACATGGTGATGATCACCGTGCAATCACGTTACGATCCTACATTTAGGATGGAGGTACAAGCTCACGTACTAGGTTCAATCACAAACTTGCTTCCATCTCAGGAGATTGAAACCATAGAATGGCCAGAGCTAGCTGAGATCAGTTTGGCTGATCCAGAATACAACACACCAAACAAAATAGATATTTTGCTTGGTGCAGATGTATATGGTAAGATATTGAGAGAAGGACTGATCAAGGGTCCCAACGGAAGATTAATCGCTCAACATACAGCCTTGGGATGGGTTTTATCAGGCCCCACATATCGCAATGATAATGATCAATCGTCCTCAACACAATCTTATCATAACGTGACAATAAGCATGCATGCTCATGTAGAAGAATATGAGCTTCTCAAGGATATCGAATCTGATATCTTCGAAGAGAAAATCTTCACTCACGAAGAACAACAATGTGAAGATTTATACAAGAACACAACCCGAAGAGATTCTGCAGGCAGGTACATTGTTCAATTTCCTTCCAAAGAAGAAGATCCGCAGTGTAAATACGGAAATTCAAGAGATATTGCCCTGAAACAATTTCACCATCTTGAACATCGATTCAAGAAGGATCCTGAGATCAAGAAAAGGTATACCGAGGTGATACATGAATACCTGGACCTTGGTCGCATGGAGCGCATCAAGAACACAGATGACAACACTGGTGGCGTTTATCTGCTACATCACGCTGTTATCCGTGACCCCAAAACGACGAGCAAGGTTTGCGTTGTATTTGATGCATCAGGCAAGGGAACCAATGGCGTATCTCTCAACGACACATTGATGGTAGGACCTGCATTGCAACAGGACTTACGCCACGTCACCATGAGGTGGCGTACTCACTCTATATATATCTACATATGTCTGAGCGCAGACATTGTAAAGATGTACCGCCAGGTGCTCGTCGCCCAGAAAGATGCGGACTTCCAGCGGCTGCTTTGGCGAGATGATCCGGAATCTGAAAAAGAAGAGTATAGATTAATAAGAGTTACCTTCGGCACGGCTTCTGCTCCTTACCAGGCTGTGAAGACGCTGCAGCAACTGGCCGTCGATGAAGCTGATGAATATGGATCTGGAACACCTGAAAAAATAAAAACTGATTATTATGTAGATGACTTATTAACAGGTTGTGAAACAGTGGAAGAAGGTATAAGGATTTATGAAGAAATGACAAAGATATTAAGGAAAGGAGGATTTGAGTTGCAGAAATGGGTAACGAGTAACAAGGAGTTGGCAGAAATAATATATGTAACGGATAGAGAAGGAAATCAGGACGGGAAGATAGACATCGACAAAGCAAACATTCATGGATGGACTGACTCGACCGTCGTTTTAGCGTGGCTCAGCAGTCATCCAAGTTGGTGGAAAACTTTCATCGCGAACGGGACATCCGAAAGCTTGACAAGATTAGACAGCTCCCAGTGGTCTCACGTACAATTTTCTCGGAATCCAGCAGATCTTGCATCCAGGGGTTGCACTCCTATAGAATTAGCTCAGAATGATATGTGGCTTCAGGGTCTAGCTTGGCTCAAAAGATCTACTCTGGAATATAGCAGGCCGAAATCTATATCTACTGACCTAGAAGAACGCATCATTAAAGCTCACGTTGCCGTAAATTCTACTGTCGATCCCATCTGGGCAAGATTTTCATCCTTGCAAAGACTCATTCGCGTCGTGGCATTCTGTCGAAGATTCCTGAAAATTAAGAATTTCAAATCAAATCGTCACAAATTCCAACCTTACCTCGAAAGCACAGAACTTAATGTAGCTCTAGACACTTGCATAAGGCAATGTCAGGTCACGGAGTTAGAACAAGACAAGAGCAAATTGAAGTCTCTCAATCCATACAAAGACGAAATCCAACATTCTAATCTCTCCGACAACGTCAAGCACACAATAATTCTTCCGCACATGAGCCATCTAAGCAATCTCATAATCGACGATGCTCACAAACACACGCTGCATGGTGGTCCTTTGCTGATACTCAATTATCTTCCCACAAAATACTGGATAATATCAGTCAAAGGACTAGTAAAAAGGCACGTTCACAAGTGTGTCATTTGTGTACGACACACAGCCACCACCAACAACCAACCCAACGATCATGACGATCCATCTCCCCTCACGCCAGGACACTTCCTCATCGGAGACCCTCTGATTGTAGTACCCGAACACAATTATGAACTGAGCAACATTGGTACTCTGAAACGTTGGCAACTAACACAACGGATGTTGCAAGATTTCTGGCGTAGGTGGTCGGATGAATATCTCGTGCATTGCTTGCAGAGATATAAGTGGACAAAATTCAATCCAGAACCAAAAATTGACGATGTGGTTCTTGTTAAGGAGGACAACCTTCCTCCAGCTCGATGGCTATTGGGCAGAGTGGTTACTAAACATCCAGGTTTGGACCAAATTACAAGAGTAGTAAATTTAAAATGTAACGGCACTCTCCTTAAGAGACCCACATCCAAATTATGCGTACCTACTGCCAGTAACAGACTCAGCACTTGTAAATTTAGATTGTAAATTTTGTTACAAGTATATTTTTCTTTGTATAAACTCGTGTTGCGCCATCCTTCTTAAATCTTAGCTAAGTTTAAGTTTCAAGTCCGAACCACATTCATGGTGGGCGGTACTTAACTGTGTATCTTTTATTCGAAGAACGTTTAATGACGTTCTTGGTGGGCGGTATGTCCAATGCAAGGAACATTTAGTTCCCAACTTGTCGAGAGATGGCGCCACACAGCAAATTAACACGCGCAAGCGTTACATTTCTGAATATTGGTAGGGTGTTCAGTATTGAAATAAATCGATGAGCTCTTGCACACTGCAATTAGCAGACTATAAACAGTAGTTTTAGTGAGAGTTCCCTCGCCCGTGCTCCTTAAGTATCTGGAGTTTTCTCCAATTATATAATAAAGAAAACTTGACTTGTCTTAAATAGAAGTGTAATGATTAGGCTGAAAAATTAGACTGGCGAATTTTTGGGCTTCTATCATTAGCTCTAGATATAACTTTATGACAATATCAGGGCAGCTGGCGATGCGGTGGTGCAGTCCGCTGCTATAATACGGTACAGGAGATAACTCAAGCCGTTCACTAAGTAGGTACCTACACTATCACTTCGAAGGTGAGTTGACTATGAGACAAAGAAACCTGCATTTCCTCGTTTTCTAGGACTGTGTCGCTAGGTCATACAGATGGTATTTTGTAGCAACATTAGATCGGCGGGCGCGGTAGATGCGGTAGTGCAGGCCGCCGCTAATATCCGGTACAGGAGATACCTGAAGCCGTTCACTAAGTACACTATCACTTCGAAGGTGAGTTTATATTGAAATAGAAGTCATAGTGACGCGATACCTGAGAGCTCGACTTCGCTATATAGAGCTGACTTCTATTCCTGACCGTGCGATATTATCTTTGTCACTGTTCCTCTCATTAAAAGGGTCATGGGAATGACAGGGACCCAGATTATCGCAAACGTTCCTACAGATTTTCATACCGCTGGCTTTTCGGTGAAGGAAAACATCGTGAGGCAACCTGCATACGTTCGTAGAAGAAATTCGATGGCGTATGTGAATATTGTGAATCCACCAACACACACCGGGCCAGCGTGGTCGCTATGGCCCAATCACCCTTCGTGGTTAGGCCTACGTCCTACAGTGGACTATTAAAAAGGCTGGTACAGTACAGTACTCTTTTCTATCAGACTTACGAGTACAAAAGAAGAGCCAAAAATCTACTCGAAAACCGGTTAAAGTTTCACACACTCATAATATTCAGAGCGCCTAGAATTTATTTAATGTCGATGACGGTGCAATGAAAAACATGATTAATTTTGTAGGCGATCTACTGGGACGATAAGACCGTGTTCATGGAGCACGAGTTCGTGGGCCCGGGCGGGTTCGTGCACGCCGTGGCGGTGTGTCGCCAGCGGGTTATCGACACATCCGCCGCCGCTATAGCCGAATTTTTGGCGCAACTTCATATCATTGGGCTCCTACAAAATTGTTGTTAGACTTTCTAGATCTATTATTGTTATCTCTATCTATCTTCTACTCTTTGTTATCTGACTTACGTGTCAAAAGAAGACCCGAAAACCTACTCGTAAACCGGTTAACGCTTCACACACTCTACGGGTATACACTGAGAGTCCGTCCCCAGCAGGATTTTTTTGTGTCGAAAGAGCCATAAAAATCACAGACAAGGGTAATGAACTTTATATCGAAAGTTACTCATTTTGTAGGCGATATACATATATCATAAGAGGACCTGTGTTTTCAAAAAACCAATTAGCGCTTCACACAAAACCTCCCCCCGTACGAATTTTTATGTTAAGGGTGCAATGAAAATCACTAATAGACGGCTTTATATCGAAAATTATTATTTTTGTAGGCGATCTACTGGGACGACAAGACCGTGTTCATAGAGCACGAGTTCGTGGGCCCGGGCGGGTTCGTGTACGCAGTGGCGGTGTGACACCAGCGGGTTATCGATAGGTACCTCCGCCGCCGCCATAGCCGAATTTTTGGTGCAGTTCGTTGCACTGGCTCTTATAAAACTGTTCTTAGAGTTTCTAGATCTATTATTTTTATCTATCTACTCTTTGTTATCTGGCTTAAGTATAAAAAAGAGCCGAAAACCTAATTAAAAAACCGGTTAACGTTTTACACACTCGACGGTTTAACGTTCAGAACTCTCAACTAAGATTTTTTCGTGTCGATCTAGAATAATGGTCTCATATCGATAATCATTTATTTGCCAATTTTTAATATACACAATGTCATACAATAATTACAAATTAAATTAACAATCAAAATAGTGTTAAAAACAAGTCATCAATTTTAAATACCACAAATAGTGAATGAGTCAAGAAAGTGTCAAAGTAATTAATTATAAAAACTAATCGAATAGCCCTCCCCTTATAGTGCCCTGGCCAAAAGTGCCCATAATGCTCGCCGCGTTGCCGCGCTGGATCGCCAGAGAAATGTGCTGGACCAAATACAAGCCAGAGCGAGAATCGCGGCCTTTTTCTCTAAGGCGCCGTCCCAGGTTGTTAACAAATCTCCGAGCTTCGAAGCACCACGGACCAGCCGTCTCGACAGCAAAAGGGACGAAATCGTACGCCGATTCCAGGCAGGCATATTTTAGGCGTTTGCCTCTGGCGGCCGCCTCCGCTCCCGCAACAGCTGATTGCTGGGTGGCGGGGAGGTGGCAGGATGCAAAGGTGCTAACACACGTTGCATCCCACACGAGGCAGCGCCCTTTGTGCCATGGAATCAAAGTAAGACCGTCAGGTCTCTTACCATCTGACCGAGACAAGCCGGGGGGCTCCAGAACGCTCGGGACCTCGGCAGACACAAGGGCACGCTGTAGCAAATTATTGATGCCATGATGTCTAGGCCTTCGTCCGGCGCTACGAATGCAGGTCAGGCCGTGATGGCCGTCAGCTTCTACTCTCGCCCCACAAATACAGGTGTGGGGCTCGCAGACGTCGCAACCGAGACGAAGAGCCGCAGCCACTCTGAGCGAGTCATCATCTAATAGTGTGCCCATGTGCGGCGAGGGTAAAGGTAGCCACGCACCAGACTCGGGTCTGGCAGCAGCGATCACCCGAGCCCGATCGATCCCCGAGCTCTCCCTCTGCATCGCCGAAAATATCTTAGAATACAGAGTATCATCCCAACTTCTCTGACGGTTGGGCTTCTCCGGAGGGTTCGCGCCATCGCACAAAATGGACCAGGCGCTGAGGGCCTCAGTGAAGTATGGGACGCGGATCAAATCACCATTACTGGGTAAGATGCGAGTGACGAGCTCCGCGACCCCACTACATGAGGCCAAATTAATTAATATTAATAAAATATCGATAATTATTAATTTTGTAGGCGATCTACTGGGACGATAAGACCGTGTTCATGGAGCACGAGTTCGTGGGCCCGGGCGGGTTCGTGCACGCCGTGGCGGTGTGTCGCCAGCGGGTTATCGACACCTCCGCCGCCGCTATAGCCGAATTTTTGGTGCAACTTCATATCATTGGGCTCCTACAAAATTGTTGTTAGACTTTCTAGATCTATTATTGTTATCTCTATCTATCTTCTACTCTTTGTTATCTGACTTACGTGTCAAAAGAAGACCCGAAAACCTACTCGTAAACCGGTTAACGCTTCACACACTCTACGGGTATACACTGAGAGTCCGTCCCCAGCAGGATTTTTTTGTGTCGAAAGAGCCATAAAAATCACAGACAAAGGTGATGAACTTTATACCGAAAGTTACTCATTTTATAGGCGATATACATTATATCACAAGAGGACCTGTGTTTTCAATAAACCAATTAGCGCTTCACACAAAACCTCCCCCCGTACGAATTTGTATGTTAAGGGTGCAATGAAAATCACTAATAGACGGCTTTTATATCGAAAATTATTAATTTTGTAGGCGATCTACTGGGACGATAAGACCGTGTTCATGGAGCACGAGTTCGTGGGCCCGGGCGGGTTCGTGCACGCCGTGGCGGTGTGTCGCCAGCGGGTTATCGACACCTCCGCCGCCGCTATAGCCGAACTTTTGGTGCAGCTGCATTGCGCTGGCTCGTGTAGAGCGACGCCTGGGAAGATGCCGCCGGAGGTACGTGAACATTTTACAAAAACATAGATAGGGTATAGAGTAATTTTTGTGATAAACATTTCAATAATTTGTCGCGATCGCAGCACTTGAACTTGCATCTTGTTAAAACACCGGTCCAGACACTTTATCCAGTTAAGCTAGATCGCTTACCGACGCTCACGCCAAATTTGTGAAGTGTTTGTCTTTCTTAACAACAAAAAGGTATCAACAAGGTGTGAGCGTCGGTAAGCGATACCTAGTGTACGAAGCACTATAAAGTTAAAAATATATAGATAGGGTAGATGCACCGGTAATGGCCACTGTCCCGGTTTTGGCCATTTGATATAACAAAATATTGACTATAAACAATGATTATATTATAAAAAGTATATGTCGGTCAGTATTTGGATGGCTGACAGCGGGTAGCTTTTTCTAACTGAGCGCTACCGTGGCTCGGATGACACGTTAAACTGTAGGCCCAGGTTGTAATAACCGTTTAGCCATGTCAGAGGCCTTCAGGATAGCCAACCGGCGGCATATACGAATTTACTTATCTTAAAAAGTACCTAAGACGATTAAAAAATATTATGAGAAATATAATTTATTAATAGAAAAAATGATGTTAGTGTAAATATCAATATTTAAAAATTTCTTCATAAATACCATTGAGACAATAAAATTGTATACATAACCATTAAAATTCAAAGTGATACCACCTCTTTTGTTGAAGCCTCATACAAATTCCCGCTGTATGATTGAATTGTTTGCTTTTTATTTTTCAGTTGGAGCTCTGGGTGCAAAGCAATGAATTGAGCTCAGCCAAACTTCGCTCATCAAATGCCCCCCTTCCCACAATACAAACCCCTTCTAATATGGGGTGTGGAGAAATAGTTCCCACTCCAGCAACCGAGTGAAATATCCTTCACTGTTCGGACGAACACCTACGTTCTCGCTCACACGTTTCTAAACAAGCACATTAAAGCGAAACAGCGATAGGATGTGTGTGCTCCGACAGTGATAAATTATTAAGTTCATACGCAGCTTTCGAGCCGCGCGGACGTGTCACGGACTGCTCTATAATGGCGACGTGCTTAAAGTGTTATTTATTCATTAACATAGTTATCGAATTTTATGTCCATAGCTGAGCTAATTCTACATTCAATGGTGTTGATGTCAAAGCTTGATCTAAAAATGTTTATTCGATTTTTTAACATTTGGCAAAGCGTTGTTTTTGAAACTTCGTGTTATTTAGTAGATAGATAATAATCAAACACAAGTGTATTTAGAATTTATCATCGCAGATATTGTAAAAAAATGTAAGTATTTTTGGTAAAAAAAATCATGTAACATGAATCATCATTAATTAATATTTGGTTTATCTTTATTACTTAATTTTATGATAGTTTGTAATTGTGTACTATGTTTTTATAAGCGTATCTTTCAATGTTTATAAATAATAAATATCCAATGTGCCTATTTGTAATATTCCTTAATTATACTTAATGGCTAAGTAAGTGCTATAAGTACTAATAGCCAAAATTATATTTTTTTGCCCATTTACTTACATTACATTTATTCATTAGAATGAAATGGAATTGGTATTGTATTTTGCTAGAAGCCTTCAATTTGTGTTAGATAGGTACGTGCTAATCCTAACTCTACTAGACCTACGAAGTTAAAATTTGAGGAGTAGGTTTTTAAAAGTTAAATAAATGACGCACTTGAATACATCGACCCTCTCTGGGCCAGCGTCACGGTAATGGAATCTAAGCAGTATTCCGTCTTTATACAAACGGTCGGAACGCGAATCATACTTACGCGCTTCGAGTTCGGTACACAACAGTATCAGGGGTGCGCCGTAGTGACGAACGAACGTGAGGATTTGTGATCAATAAGCGTGCGATTTACATACCAGGTGGGCAGCCCTAGCGCTTGTTACGTACTACGTAGCCACGTGGGGCTGTAGATATTTATTTTCAGGACAGGACCGACTCGCTTGCTACTATTACCGTGCCAGCACGCAGCGTGGTGGGTACTTATGGCCGAATCGCCTTTCGTGTCAAATGTTCATAAATGTATTTTTTTTACCAAAAATGGTATAAACGACTTCAATTGTGGGCAAAATTCGAATAAATCGCTCAAAAACCGCTCGGCCGATTTCGATATAATTTAAACCCGACTACCCCTAAAGTATGATCTACCGAACAAAAAAACAATTATCAAAATCTTTTCATAAATGGCGGAGTAATTGCGTAATATAGGTACCTACTTACTTACATACAAAAAAAACATACAGACTAATAAAATTGAAGACATCCTTTTTTGAAGTCAGTTCTAATAAAGTCTAAAAGAGATGACGTAAATGTACTAACATTTTACGTAATCAGAGTATCTATGTGTTCCTACGCACGGCCGCGAATATGTCAGGTCCGTGTAAATAAATGAAATACTTGAATGAATATCACGATATCTCCACATCATATTATTACGTGTTGCTCGAGTTATTTTAGTAGATAATAGTGATATGACAGAAATCGCGCTTCAAATGTACCTACAGTTTCGATATCAGTGGTTGCCAGATTTAAAGGCTTTTTCATCCATCCATCCATCAGCCATAGGAAATCCTCTGCTGGACATAGGCCTCCCCTATGGATCTCCAATAAGACCGGTTGGTAGCGGCGTGCATCCAGCGTGCAAAGGCTTTTTGAGAGTTTTAAATTATAATTTTAAAGTATTGAATTCCTTGTCTATTGGACTGCAATCGCAAGCAAGAGACACCTATATTTTTAGTTAGTTTCAATTTGGCAAGTTAAGCCTTTAAAATTAAGAGCATTATATGATACCTACTTGGGATTGTTCTTGCCCTGTAATAAGCCGAAAAGGAGTGATTAAGACCACAATAACTATGTACAGCTTTTACGGTAGAGCCAACCCGGAATTCGAAAAAAAATCAGCTGTTCCATACAAAAGCTGATTTTGATTATAATCAACATTATGGAGTGGGCAATAAGTAGGCAGCAGTCTTTGGTAGATTAAATCTCTAACCACGTCAATGTAACTAAACCGAAAGCAGGTGATTCAGCACATCATTCATTATAAACAACTTTAACTACATTGATTATAACACGCAAACTATTCGAATTCTGTACACGGTAAAGGTCGGATTTTTGCGAAAAATAATATTTTTCGCAAAAATCCGACCTTTACCGTGTACAGAATTCGAATAGTTTGCGTGAATCGATGTGACGTCCATGTCTATTATTGTTGATTTATCAAATAACGGCTCAGCCGATTTCGATAAAATTTAAATGTAACTATCACGGGAGTAGATATGTTCTTTCGAAATAAAAAAGATTATTTTAAATCGGTTCACAATTGACGAAAATATCGATGAAAAACCTACACAAAAAAATACTAAAAATATGTGTATTTTTTTCGAACATAACTCATCCTTTTTGGAAGTTGGTAATAAAAATAGAAATAGACTTTCAAGTCTCAAGTTTTCTGGGGTCGGCAAAGAAGCCTCTAGAGTCGGATCTCTCGTTACGCCCATGATGGTCACCACTCGTTTCATCCTTGGAAGAATTTGTGTTACAAACCAAATGCGATTGCGAGACGTAATACAGTTATTATGTTTGAATGGAATATGAGTTTTTGAAGACAATCACCATAATTATCAGTCGTAGGACAACCACTGCTGGACTGCTGCTGGACTCTCCTTTGGACTTCCAATTTGATAAGACCGGTTGGAAGCGGCTTGCATCAAGCGTGTTTCGGTCTTGATTTAATCAACTTTACACCTTGTCACAGTATCAAGCAGTAGGTAGCCATTGTTACTTGACCATCTACGAGGGGTGATCCAAAAGTAATGATAATCAGTTATTTCTACTGCACACAAAAATACAAAAAAAATATCAGTCACTTGCTCAATTACCAACTAGTTCAGGAAAAAAAAATCATATAAATAGGCCACGATTCCCGGGAGCTACATTCATTTGAATACGGGCTGTCAAGGAGTGAACATCAAAATGGAAAAACACGAAATCAGAGCTGTCATTAAATACCTCTGCTTGAAAAAAATGTCTACCAAAGACTAATCTCTTTCCACGACTCAAGGAAGATCTCCGAGGCAAGAAATTTGACGATGATAGCGACGTGATGGCCGCGGTTGAGGACTTTTTTGAGAGTCAAGATAAAGATTTTTTTTCTAAGGGAATTTTAGGTTTAGAAAAGAGATGGACTAAATGTATAGACTTGCTAGGAGACTATGTTGAGAAATAAATTTATTTTTGTATTTTATTCATTGTGTTTGTTATTGATTATAATTACTTTTGGATCACCCCTCGTACATATATCTCTTTGATGGCTTCTAGCAAAAATTAATCCATTTTTTGTGTTATTTGTAATGTCGCCACCACATTTTGTCAAAACTCGCCAATAAATATAGCATTACATTATTTTGTTTGCCGTTAAAAGTTGGACTGCATTGGAGCGGCGCTGTGCTACACGGCCCGTGACAAGTGTTTTAAATATTCTTTTAGTCATTTTGTACGGTGTAATTATGTTGCTTTGGTGCACTACAAGTTGCAGCTTAGTTGCCTCTGAGAGACGACATAATTACGTGTACAACGTGCAAATGCAGTCCGACCTTTTTCGCTGAAGCGTGTTTTGGAGAGATGGAGTTTGGAGCTATACTGAATTAAATTGTTAATTGATAATGAATTTAAAGGAACTGTAACAACTAAATGGGAGATATTTCAATAGCCGCTATCCGCATTACCTAGAATCTAGATAGTAGACATTTTCAGTCTAATAATCGGCCAAGTACGAGTCGGACTCGCGCACGGAGGGTTCCGTACTATATGGGAGAGACATAATATTATTGAAGAGAATATAAAACTAAACATTCTGTGAAAATTTCAAGCATCTACCCGGTACCATTATTAATATAGTGCGAAAAACGTTTAAAAATTCAGGTTTGTTGTATGGGAGCCTCCCTTAAATATTTATTTAGTTTGTTTTTAGTATTTGTTGTTATAGCGGCAACCGAAATACATCATCTGTGAAAATTTCAGCTGCCTAGATATCATGGTTCATGAGATACAGCCCGGTGACAGACAGACGGACAGACGGACAGACGGACATCGAAGTCTTAGTAATAGGGTCCCGTTTTTTCCTTTGGGCACGGAACCCTAAAAAGCACCCTTTACTAAACGTGACAACTTACGGGAGGATTGGAGTTCGCGCAGCTTGTAGCTAGCTTCACAATCGCCAATAAGTTTGGGACAATACAGAGCTTACCTATTACAATGCTCACAGGTAAAATATCTCAATAGCATTCCTGTTATGAGCCAAAGCTAACGTGGTAGTAGAGGAAAGTGCAGTTTTAGACTGAAAAGTCTCCACAATAGACGAGTTTTACCTACCAATAAAACTCATATTATGTCCGGAGCCTTATATTGGGAGTGGATCTTCCGTTTCCGGCCGTCTCTGCGGTCGTAGCTCCATCTGGTGGGTTGAATATGTCAACTCTCGTTCACCAGTTCTCGATCCGAGATAGGTCTCGTCATTGTAGTCTCAATATTCTATGAAATTAATTAACACCAGGCAGAATTTGCTGTAAGGCTTATAATAAGGCTCCGGACATAATAGGAGCAACCGCAAAGACGGCTGGAAACGGAAGATGCACTCTCAATTTATGTTTAAAAGGCTTCGAATAACGGCGAAAGACATAATACCTTAGGCGACTTTATCTAGCAGCAGCAGACTACATTGTCTTCGGGTGACAGACACGCGCTACGGCAAATACTATGCATCGCTAACTATGGAATGTGTTTCATAGAAATACATAATTATAAACCAGATGAGCGATATCTAATAAAAAATAAAATCTGCCAAGTGTCCGACTCGCGCACGAAGGGCTCCGTACAGTATGGAAGCTCCCCTTATATGTTTTATTTTAATTAAATTATCTAATTTAATATAATCGAGCGAAAATCGGCAAAAAATTCAGGATTGTCGTATGAGCCCCCCTTAAAATATTTATTTTTATAAGTTTTTAGTATTTGTTGTTGTAGCGGCAATAGAAATACGTCATCTGTATTTCAACCGTTCTAGCTATCACCGTTTATGAGATACAGCCTGATGACAGACTGAGAGCCGAGTATTAGTAATAGGGTCCCGTTTTTGCACTTTGGGCACGGAACCCTAATAAGCATGGTGCCCTGAAGATTTTTTTCAGCAATTTTATTACTAGCCCTGTTAGCAATTTTATAAAAATATACAATATCTCCCTAAATCAAATAATAATAAAATAATAAATAAATAAAAATAAAAAGCCATTTATTCTACTACGGTTAACAACTTACAATGAATTAATTTACAACTTAATATCTATCCGTAGAAGTTGCCTCTTCGGCATAGGCCTCCCCTAGTCCCCTCCACTCTTCCCTATCTCTTGCTTTCCTCATCCAGTCAGGTCCAGCTCTATCTGTGAAAACATCTCTCCATCGTTTTCTCTGTCTTCCTTGTTTTCTTTTTCCGTCCCGTGGGGTCCATTCTGTTACTCTTTTTGTCCATCTTGAGTTCTCAAGTCTACATATATGTCCTGCCCAAATCAAATAAATGGTAATCTTAAACATCACAAATACTACTTAAATACAATACAACAACACTTTATTGACATGAAAAGGAATAAAATTAACAAAAGAAAAAAAGATAGAAGAAAGGAAGAATGGAAGAAAGGCGGTCTTATCGCTAAAAGTAATCTCTTCCGGACAACCTTTGGATGAAAGGAATCGTGTAAATGACTTAGATGGTGGTTTTCGTAGGAAGTTTAAAACCGGCTAATCAAAATGTACTTACTTAACATGTGTCCCCGTATAACTTTTCCTCTTTTCTCGTGTAGCTGGTTTAAAATTTCCATCCTGTATTTGATATATCTATCAATGTGATTAATATTACTGAGTTATCATGTCATTAAACATATTATTTATAACTAAAGATTGTGTAAAAAACTCATTAAATAGAATTTAATATGTTTTGAAGTTTTTTTTTGTGAGGACCTACGATATACGTACCTACCTACCAGCTTATTTATGTCCCGTACCAATGTCAGTTCCTCACTCCCACCAGCCCAATACTCCCACCTCACCCTCTGACATTTATGTTATAGACATAACAAAAAAAACATAATCCTATGTTGATGAATTCTCATTCTTCATGATAGGCTAAAATATACACCGTTTGTTGTCCGTGGTCCTACCAGATGTAGATACTACTAGTAGGACCACGGGCAAGAACTTTTTCCCGTGGTCCTACCAAGCACTCTAGTAGTAGGACTACGGGCAAAAATTTCGTGCCCGTGGTCCTACTAATAATAGCAGTGACATATATCACTATCACTACATAGTATAAAACAAAGTCGCTTCCCGCTGTCTGTCCCCATGTATGCTTATATCTTTTAAACTACGCAATGGATGTTGATGCCGTTTTTTAAATAGATAGAGTGATTCAAGAGGAAGGTTTATACCTAGGTATAATAGGTGCACCTGTGCGAAGCTGGGGCGGGTCGCTAGTATAATATAATTAGTCCGTCAGTTTTCAATGTTTTCAATGTATATTTTATAGACCCTGGATTTCGCACTAGGCTAGCCTGTGTCACGAAATCCAGTATCTTTCGTTTTTTGATTCACAAAAAACGAAAGATGTTGGATTTCGTGACACAGGCTAGCCTAGTGCGAAATCCAGGGTCTATAAAATATACATTGAAAACATTAATCTTACCTGTTTTGTTAAAATTATTATAACAATGTTGTGCTCAAGTGTTAGTTCTATGGATAATAAAATTAAATATGTTTAAATCCAATCTTGACTGTAGCTCACATGACAAATGCGAGTCAGGCTCGCACACCGAGGATTCCGTACAAATCCTAAAAATTGCAAAGTTGGGAATGCCTAAAGTTGTTAAAACTCAAAGCTTGGCTATTGTGAAGCGCGAACTTGGCCGTACAAAAAAAATAAGCTGTTTATGTAATCTACCTAGAAATATGATAGAATATATTTGAGTGTTTTTTTTCATGTCGTAATAAATACTTCCATCGCTAGGGATAAACGTCTTACCACAATAGTTTTAAGCACGCTTTAGACAATGTTTAACAGTAGAAACAAAAAGCACGGTTAAACAGTGTTTAAAGCGTGTTTAAAACTTTTGTGTTAAGGCGATAAATTTTTAAAGAATTTTTAATGAATTTTAAGGTATAAAATGTCATATTTTTACGCCTTAGATTAATTAATTGGTCTCGTTTGTTAAGCGGAGCGAGACCTATTATTAATCTAAGTTTTACGCAAAATCTTGGCTGAAACCTGTGGCCGAAAGCGATACAGAAACTAAAAACTTTTCTAAAAAAATAAGACGTCAGAGCGTGCACTATTTTATATCAAGCGATCTGTGCAAGCCACAAGTGCAAGCGATTAACACCGAAAACAACAACATTTAGTTACCATTTAAGGGTTGAAAAGAGTTTTCTCACGGAACTTAAATTTTATCAAAAATGTAAAAAAAAATCGCGATGTTCTACAGAAAAAGCAAAAGCAGTAGTCGAATCACAGTCCTCTTAACTATAGAAACATCGATAAAAGGTTTTTTTTTTTCACTTTTCTAGTCATAGACATCGAAAATTACACATTGTAAAACAGCTGCGCAGCCTAGCAGTCCATAAATCAAAGGAACTTAAATCAATACTGATTGACTACGCTTAATATATTGTGATCGAATAAGTTTCGCAAAATATTGTAAAGAAATTAAATGGTCTCAGAATAATAACAAAGCTTTAGTTATTGTTCTGAGTTTCAAGCGGTAATTAACGGTGATACCCGCTTCAATCCCTTTGAACAAGGATATATTATAGATACATCCTTCTTTACCACAATATGGTAACACTAACCGTTTGCTTGAGTCAGCTGTCAGAATTAAGTACATGACAGCTGACGTTATTACAAAACAGTGCTACCAACTAAGCGCGTTCAGCGCCAGATCTAGCGCTTTTTTTTGGTCAATAGCGCGTTTCAGTGCCTAGCGCTAAATCTTTTTTTTTTTTTTTTTTTTTTTTTTTTTATTCTGAATAGGTTTGCGTTTGACCACATTGTGCCTGATGTTAAGCAGATATGCGGTCTAGGTTGTAGCACGTTATTGAAATAATACTAGTTGTCTGCCCAGGAATCAGACCTCGCGCTATTATTTATTTTCTTCACCTCACATAAAAATATTTTAATTAGATAACATTCGGCATTTAATTTAGTAAAATAGTTAAAATATAAGCTTCTGCCAAAAACTGCTATCAGGTCTATATTCTAAGATCTCAGTTAGGAATCTTATTATGCTATAATTACATAATTCAGCTAAATGTGTCCGCACTGGATGAAATGATAACACGCTGAGCTTTATCAGGGGCCTCATATAACAAAGCCTTGTCTATTCTTTAATTATAAACAAAATATGTACTACGAAAAACGAACTTTTACACTGAAATGTTAATATTATAATAGACTAACCTCCTCAAGATCGTAGCAACAAAAGTGTTTTCATTACCATACTCTGAAGTGTTTTCATTACCATACTCTCATGGCAAAAGCGGGAGGGGAAGACCAAAAAAAGTGTGGATGAATTGTGTGAAAGATGACATGCGAGAGAAAGGAGTTGATGATGAGATGACGAATGATAGAGTGAAGTAGCGAAAGGAAACGTGCTGTGCCGACCCCACCTAGTGGGATAAGGGCAAGATGATGATGATGATGATGACTCTGACGCTGACATAGAGTATTAAGTGCCATGAATGTGGTTAGAAATAAATAATTATTTGAGCTTGGACACCATAAATGCCATTCTGCATTAACAAAATGGACTTATATATTAAAAATATCACTGTACTATTTGTAAACTTCCGGATCACGTTTTGAGGGGAATAAAATCAACAGATATCTATCATCCCTTCATCACTAATTCGAGCCCATTAGAGCGGTTTTTTTTTGTAGGGTTCACCATTTAGCGCGTTCTAGCACGTTTTTGCCATACAGATTGGGCAGCACTGATGATATAAACTTCATTTCCTTCTGCTATCAATGTGTTATCACATGTAGTACTCGTTGTGATAACAAGTTCTGTTGTATTCTGTTGTGCGAAAAACACGGAAAAATCCGTTTATCCTGAAGGAATAATATGAAATAAAGGCTGAAATATCACAACGGACATAGGCACATGACGGGCAAATCTCCCGTGGACCCGTCAACAGAAGTGGAAACGGAAGTTCACAAGAAGACTTGTTACAAGAAGCTGATTTGGAATTAGTTTATTGTTATAGAATTTTGGAATCCACGCATTTAAAAAAATCAATATTGTTATTATCCATATTAAAGTGGTTATTCGCTGTGCAAAAATGGCGCGATTTATGTTTAAAGTTCTAGTAGAAAGATTACTCGGTAATAATACTTTAAAGTTTAGGGCCATAAAACCCTTTTCAACAGCAACATGGCTAAAGGATGATGATTATCATAATGGTATGTATGATATTTAAACAAATTATTTGTTAGTACCTCGCTAATTATAATATTAATAATAGTGGAGACTGCCTCGGTAGCCCAGAATGGTAAAGTGACGTAATTACACATTTTTTTTATCACAAGCGGGCAAATTAACTTAAACTTTACAGTTAATAAAAATGACAGGTGTCAAAGTGAGATTATCTGTCATATTTTAGAATGCATCAGATTTGTATAACAGGTGTCAAAGTGACAGCTGCCAAAATTAAAAGTAGTTTGCCTATTTTAACTGTCGATGGCTGTATTCACTAAAATGAGAGAATATTTTCTTCTTCTACTTAGATTCAACTACTTAGATCTTAGATTATAGAGGGGACTTACATATACATTTCGAATGACAGCTTTTATTTACTTAAATTTATTTCTCCGCTACGGCTTAAAACGTAACGAAGTTTACGAAGTAATATGTTTCATATTTCAGGACCCGAGACGCTGCATGTGGTGTGGCAACCAGCTGCTCTCGAAAACTTGGCGATCAACAAAATCGCAGAATGGATCGTTATACAAGGCTTGCAGGCGATTCCACGATACATTGAGGTCTTCGAGCGCGACGTCGCTGCGGCCGAAGATTTTCTGTCTCGAACGATTGAAATCATTCGAAGTCACCTACGGTGCAATTTGCACTCGAAGTTTTACAACAATTTAGCTAAAGATTTACTGAAGAAAAAAATAATGGACGATCGCTATAGAACTGCACTCGGAGAAATTGAACCAGATTGCATGTGTAAATATAAAGCATTCGACCGGTTGGTAGAGACCGTGTTTAGTGAGCATCTCACGAGTTTGGATCTAGGCAACAAATTCTTAGCGTCGTTTCCCGCTAAAGCACATTTGCTCTCGGGACTCACAGACATTACGCTAATGCCTAATTTGTATGGCTCCAATATTGATGACGACGTTATTAAATTTCTGAAAGAATTACACTGTCTTAAATCTTTGCGATTATGCTATAGAAGTGATTCTTATTCTATAAGCAACGTTATCAAATGTATTGCAGAAAATTGTAAGTTCGTAGAGTCGTTAAGTTTGTCATTCATGAGAGAAGTTGACCACAAGAGTGTAGATATAATGACACGATTGAAAAATTTGAAAAGAATTGATCTGTTTTGCACTGCCGTGAATGAACGAGATGTAGAGATTCTTCTCCTGTCTTGTGAACACATCGAAGAGATTTCGTTATCGACCGACGGTGACACCGACTTACTTGCGAGCGCTTTACAACGCGTTGCTTCTCGTAGAATAAATAAAAACAAACGGTTCAACTTGAAATTCTACGAAAATGCTCATCTAACGACTCGTAGTCAATTGGAGCTGATTGTTAAAATGTGTCCCCTAATACAGAAGATAAATCTTGTGAGGTATTTCCATTCGCAGTTATCTTTAGTAAGGGTTCTTATGAATTTACAGGATTTACGGGAAATACATATCAATGAGTTCAGATTTTATGCTGACGGAGTGATGGATCTGTTAGATAAGAAAAGACATCAGCTGACACGGGTGGAACTCGCATGTATTCAAGGGATGGATATGAACGCTTTAATATGTATAAGCAATAGCAGTCCAAATTTGCAAGCGCTATGTTTGTGGGGATGCGAATTTGATCAGAAACCGACCATAAAAACTCTTAAACTGATGAGCAGCCCGCCATTTGGAAATTTGAAGAGCATACGCATGGCTAAGAGTGAAGATCCCGATCGAGATCTTACTGATGAACACAAAGAGTTTCTGCTGGCTGGATGTCCGAATGTTGAGTTAATGCATGTAGAGAGGTTAAGATGTATTAGGGAACACATTTGGCTGAGAATTTTGGATAAAAACCCACTTAAAAATCTGAAACATGTTACTCTGAATGGATTTGATATATCCAAGCTTGTGTTGTACCGGATCCTTGACAATTGTATTTACCAACCGGAGGTGTTGATGCAAGTTGAGAGGTCGTATCACGGCATCGATTGGGATGACAATAAGAGATGGCAAGAATTGTTGACGGAAAGATTCAGCAATTAGTATTCTAACATGCATCGCAAACAGCTACGGCCTAGTCATGAACCAATCACAGGTGTTAATTTTACTGTTTCGGCCTGGTGATTGGTCGACCAGGCCCTAACTGCAGGCCGTAGTCGTCTGCGGGATGCTTCAGTGCGATCAAACTCTACCAAAGTAGAGATGGCAAAGCTACACCCACAGATATTTGGTGCTTTTCTGTTATCACTTGAGGCAATTCTACACGACAAAAATGTATGTAAAATATGGTCTAGAGTTGTCAATACTATTAAAAATATTATTGTCAATACTATTAAATTTAACAAGAATTTGACGTAACACAACGATAATTCTGACAACAGCCACCGAATCGATATATTTTTTATTTCTCTTCTTACTCGAGCCGCTACTCGTTTCTTATTCATAATGATAATATGGCCTGAATCACCTCCTTTTGGCTTAGTACACAAGTAGGTACTAGATACTCTGAGAATAGCAAGGAGAGACAAACTATTAGTTTTTATGTCTAGGTGATAAAAAATCCAGAATTATTTCGGAATGACCTGTCGAAGAACCTTGGCCGAAATTCTGAATGTTTGTCAATTGCAGCTCATCGCAGAGGCATGTGTTACTCAACGTTTTAAACTTTAGAATCGTCGAGAATTATTAGCGATGTGTAATGTTTTTGCGTTGGTCCGATGATACATCTAATAGAACTAATAGTAAATCGCGGGTCCAATATGGACAAGGTTGGTCCAGCAGCATGGTGATTCTGTATGAAAAAGTGAGCGTAACGCGCAGTAGGTAAGTTATACACTAAGAACTAGGCCTACATCAATGGGGATTCTTTGGTCCTGATGCCGGGGCAATAGAACACGGCATAGGTATCCCCTGCCTGTAGTTAGAGCCTACTAAAAGGAGGCCTCTGGGCTCGCGGGTGGTTGGAGATGGGGCTCTAGTCGGTAAATCCCGGGGAGGACGACAATGCCAAGTGGCCACGTTGTCGTATATGACTGTATTCGTCAATCAATCGCAGGACGTAAATAAAATAGTGCTGGGAGCTCTGGTGCGTTCACTAGATGCCCTTCCAGGACTGAATAGAGGCAGGCCACCGAGGGTGTTTTACTGGATGCAATCCCACAACCCCGCTGTACCCCGAATTAGCCTGGGTCTCTTACGAAGATTTCCTCCTCGTAAAAACAGGTTAGATATGTTTTGTTTTTAAGAAATTGGCTTGAAAAAAATTTATATTTCATATAAAATAACTTAGGTTCAGTTTATAATTGATTTTAACGTACTTTTACACAGATAGTTTATTGAATCAGGCGTTACTTTGCGGAAGTTCATCTTCAAATTCTTGTTTTGAATAAATATTTAGTGTATTTCCGCTCTGTCGTAGTCAGATAAGTTAAGGGTACTACTCAAAATCCAAATTAAATCATAAACAAAATTAGTAATTAATCATCAAACTGTATCATGGTTCGACTATGGTTAGGCTAAGGTATGTTTACAAAAATGAATGAACCTAAAACAAAATTTTAATTAATCCGTTTAAAATAATAAAAAATAATTAAACCTGTAACAAAAATAGTGATTAGTGATCTGTTTAAAAAATATAGTAAACCTGAAAATAATATTTAATTAATATGTTAAAATTACAAATATAATTTATTTATAAAAAATGGTAAAAAATAATTGAAAAAATACTTAGTCAATAAATAGCACCCCTATTCTTACTGTACTCTATTCGACACGTGTTTCGCCTCTAAACGAGGCATCTTCAGGACTTGTTGACTCTTCGAGCTCACTCGCAAGAATTACTACATTTTTTAAACAGATCATTAATCACTATTTTTGTTACAGGTTTAATTATTTTTTATTATTTTAAACGGATTAATTAAAATTTTGTTTCAGGTTCATTCATTTTTGTAAACATACCTTAGCCTAACCATAGTCGAACCATGATACAGTTTGATGATTAATTACTAATTTTGTTTATGATTTAATTTGGATTTTGAGTAGTACCCTTAACTTATCTGACTACGACAGAGCGGAAATACACTAAATATTTATTCAAAACAAGAATTTAGTACTTTTACACTTTAAAAACATTTCTAAAAACTAAATACGCGGAAATAAAAAGAATACCGTTATGTTTTGTCGATAGAAAATCAGGCCTGGGATGGGTGGCGTACAGAATAGAAGCCTATGCTCGGCATTGTGCGATTATAGGCTGAAATTGATGATGATGATGCTTATAGGCTAAGTAAACAGTCCTATTGTTAAAGTATGTAGGATGTATAATATAGGCTTGAAGGTTTTGGAATAAGTTAACAAGCTAGCGCCTGGAGAAAAGCGAGCTGGATAGGTGACTCTACAATCCAAAACGTATCCAGGCGCTACCATTGCTACCAATACTGAATTTGATATAATTTTTGACAACTGGAAAACTGTAATAACTATTTTTAGGACATATTGTGAAAATCTAATTGATTAATGGGACAATTGTAATCGTGCAAACAGCACTATTGAAATTTTTGAGCTGCATTACTCATGGTTTGACATTTGGAATAATATGACAATATTTTTTTTATTACTTTGACATTACGATTTATTTCTTGACTTTTTGTTTTTTTCTTATAGTAGTTATCGTTTTATTGTATTCTGATGAAAGAGACATGAAACATCTCTCGATTCAGCGGCTAGTTGCCGTGTTTTTGTCTTGATAGTGTCAAATTCTTGTCAAATTCTAATACATATATTTGACAGTGACAACCTGTGATAGTGATTGTCCATACATTTTTGCGGTTGAGAATTGCTTCAAGCAGTAACAGCACTATCTCTCTATTTGTAGTGATTTGTAATAGCTCTGTATGTTAAATGACTAGAGAAATAGTACATTGTTCACCGAGAGGAGAAAGTGACCGATTACCGTCGAGGGTGTCGTTTGAAGCCCGAGCCGTAGGCGAGGGCTTTAAAACACCCGAGATCGGGAATCGCACTTTCTCTCGAGTGATACATAGTGCTTTATACTACACCTACGAGGAAAATAAAAAACTAAATCTTTACTAATTGAAATTTATATTGAAATTGTTGCAGTTAGTGAAGCTTAATGTAACACTTGAAAATGGCGCCAATGGCGTCTGCAATTTTCACATGTTCTTTTTTCAAATTGTTTGACACCATCCAACACACAGCTAGTGGCCAGTGTCATTTTGCGAACTTGGAGATAAAAACTCACTGTAAAAACTTTTTGGCTTTTGATATTTAGGTTACCAGCGCATAGTCTTACTCAAAATTAAAAAAGAAAAACCACGTAAGAAATGGATTTTCATACACTTTTCTCTCCCGCTCAGATGCGTTTTCTCCCCGCATATTTGTTCGATATGCAATGACGTACTTTCTACCGTAAATTTGATAAAGTATCAAGGTACTTTCCGAGCAGGTGTAGTATAAATATAATTGGTCCGTCAGTGACGTTATACTATTAGACAATTCTTTTCAATTACATTCCTAATATATTTGCTAGGTTCTATAATTTTTTCGATTTTGTACTTATTCGACATTTTCCATTAAGATAAGATTTTGCATTAAGAGAGTAGTTATATACTTAAATAAGTTTCTGTCGGGTATTTACCCCCTCCCGATTTAAGTTTTTATTTACATCTTCAAATATTTAAATATAAAATTCCATTAACTGCCTGAAGGTACGTAGAATTACTAGATTTTCTATGCTCAATGTAAGCAAATTTTTACCGACTTCCAAAAAGGAAGAGGTACTTTGTTCGTCTGTATGTATTGTTTTGTGTATGTTCATCGATATTTTCGCCAATCGTGAACTGATTTTTTTGGGTCGATAGAGTACTTCCGAGATGGTCCCATTTATATTTTATGGAAATTGGCTAAGCCGTTTTTGATAAATCAACAAAAATGTACATGGATGTCACATCGAGTCGGGCAAATTATTCAAATTCTGTACACGGTGGAAACTGGTGTTGCGGTTTTATGCGAAAAATAAATATCATGTCCTATCTTTATAGTATTCATGTACAAAAGTGCAAGTATATACCTAACTAGCGACCCGCCCTGGCTTCGCACAGGTGTATTATACATTTAAACCTTCCTCTTGAATCACTATCTATTCAAAAAAACCGCATCAAAACCCGTTGCGTAGTTTTAAAGAAATAAGCACACATGGGGACAGCGGAAGCGACTTTGTTTTATACTATGTAGTGATAGTGATGTCTTTCTACTACACTTTGATTAAAAATAATTCAAGAGTTGTCATGTAAAAGAGGGCCATTTTGGTTCAATGACCAACTATTATTACTATGGGGCTAACCTTGAAATTGCAAAATGAAAGGTTGAAATTATCGAAGACTATATAACGAAACTAGTGATCCGCCCCGGCTTCGCACAGGTGTACTTTACATATAAACCTTACACTTGAATCACTATCTATTTAAAAAATCCGCATCAAAATCCGTTGTGTAGTTTTAAAGATATAAGCATACATGGGGACAGACGGCGGGAAGCGACTTAGTTTTACGAGTATACTATGTAGTTATAGTGAAGCCTTCTTGAATGGAAGACATTTTCTCTGCGTTTTCTGGGTTGGTCCCACTATGGATTTGTTCATAATTACGATATCTATGTATCGACCCTTTGCTGAAGGATTAATTACCTACCTACTTACTGTCTTTGCTAGTTAGAATTCTTTTTTTAATTCTTTAGAACCGGGACTCATATAAATACTCAAGTCAAAAATTAGTTCCGACTAAACGTCGTTTCATGTTTTTTATTACCAAGGTTTTTTGACTGAAGTAAATTGCTTATTATGGGTTCCGGACCTAAAGATTTTTTACTATGCTAGTTAACTTAAAGGTTGCTTCGAAACAGGTAAATGAAATGCAGAAATAATTGTAATGTACACAATTTATTCATATCGTATAGTGTTTATTATACAAAGATAATAAATTGTAAAATCCTCTTTCGCGGTCCGAACAATAAATAAATATTTATAACCTCCTCAGTCTGATCACGGGCCCTATAGGGCGACCCTAGGAGTACATCTTATAACAAACTGAATACTATACAGCTAGCCTTCTTAGGATTTAAACAATCATATTTCTCTGGCTCCATCTACGAGTACTTTTGAAAATATGTTCTTTGCTAGCGCATCGAAGTGTTTTCTTTGAAACTTTCAGTAAGTACAGTATTCGTAGATGCTCCAAACAGCGTTCGATGAAAGAAATCGACTTTAATATTAGGTGTACAAAAATATTCCTTTAGAGCTATTATTTGTAAAGGTAGGTATGTATTGTCAAAGGCACTGGTATTCTTAAACTGATCATATTCAATACAATCTGGTTCCAATAGGATAGTAATGTTCTTATTTTTAACTTTGCGATTTGAAGAGGACCTAATACATTTTTTTGGTTTGGAACGGAAATTCCGATTTGAGAAATTACACATTTAATTTTATAAATAAACATCTAAGTAGAACTTAGGATACTTAGATCAAACTTATATCTACTTACGAGAACATAGTCTTTAGCAATCGATTTTCACCATCGAATCTTCGAATAGATGAAACAGATCTACTTCTATTACTTATTTAACATATACATACATAGTTCATCACTAAAAATGCATTTTATATTCTATCACTGAGTAGACAAGTTTTATCTGCTCGAAAAGTCTGCAAACCGAAAGGAATTAGTCTCATGTTTTTTATACAATAAAGAGGTCGGGCGGGCGCATCCTCGGCGCTGTACCCTAACGACGACACGACATCGACCACGACATACAATACTAGCAAGGATTACAAGTAGGCGCGCGGCTTAGCCGCTTACAGCTGCACAATACCGTACATAATAATAGTATCTCTTTACAACGTGGTAACTTCGACTACTAGGGAGGGTAGAGACAGTTTGTACGAACTAGATCGCCGGGCGCGGCGGCTGCGCGGTCCAGGCGCAGGCGGGCGGGTCCAGGGCGCGGTGCGCGCGCTCAGTGCTCGTGCCCGCGTGCGCTGTTCAGGTGCATCATGTTCTTGAGCGTGGCCACCTCCGTGGCGAGCCGCGCCAGCTCCGCCTTCAGGTGCGCGTCCTCTTCTTCCGCCAGGCGGTCGTCGGGCCGCGGCGCGCGGTACTCCGCGCCCAGCGAGATGCCCGAGTCGCGCTCGTCGCTCGAGCCCTCTCCGTCCCACGAGGGTGAGGACCGTGGCCCGGGCTCCTGCTTGATGTTCTGCAGCGAGAGCAGCGCGCTCGCCACGTCCTTGTCGCCGAGGTGGGACTTATGGCGCAGCTTCAGCGGCAAGCTGTTGTGCTGGTCGGGGGTGTACTGCTCCGCGGTCTCGTCGCCGGAGCCGGACAGGGAGGACAGCTCGTACGGAGAGGGTGCACGCCGGGACCGAGATAGGTTCAGCACGGAGCCGGGGGGCTCGTAGTGCGCGGGGTGCGGGTAGTACGCCTCGGGCGCGGGTAGACGCTCCTGGTACGGCTCGGGAGCACGCTGCGGAGGCGGGGAGGGGGGAGACGCCGGTGGCGCCGGAGGTGGTGGTGGTGGCGCCGGGAATAGCGTATTCCCGGACAGCTTACTCCTCTTAGTCACGCACAGAACCTGGTCGCAAGTCGGCAGAGTCGCGAGCACTTGGTCTATGCTTATTAGTGTTTCCCCGCAGATTCCGTACTTCTCCTTGATGGCGTCCAGTTGGGCTTTCAGCACGTGATTCTCTTTGGACAGTTCGACGACGCGTTGTTCTAGGACCATGTCATTGAAGCGGCGCTTTTCGCGAGAGCGTTTTGCGGCCTCGTTGTTGCGCCTGCGGCGATCCCAGTAACCGTCGTCTTTCTTGTTATCGGGGATGAATTCACGTTGCTTGCGCTGGCCGAAGAACTCCTTGCGTTTGTTGTAGTCGAAGGAGTCGTAGTCGCTCATGTCTCCGGGGCTGCCGTTGGGCGGCGGCGGGCCGTCCATGGGGAAGTGAGGGGAGACGGAGAGGCGCGGCTGACGCGGCGGCGGCGGCGCTCGCGCGGCAGGCGGCGCGGGGCCCAGCGCTCCGCCACTCGCCAGCAGCTGCTGCTGGCTCAGGATGAACTCGGCGACCATGTTTCGGCGGACGACTGCAGGTCCGCACGAATCTTCACCGTGGTTCTGCAACAAAAGAAACATCATCATTAGCGATCGCAATATTTTCAAGTCTTAATAAAACCGCTGTTACAAAATCTCGTTGCAAAAACTGTATCGCAACGTCCTGCTGCAACTTTGCACGTGGGCCACCTTTGTGGAGTGTTGCTACACTTTTTTTACACCCTTCATGTTGGCCAAACTCATTAATAAACCGTTTCTTAACCTTTTATATTACACAAATCCAATTTAAAGGTTACACCGGATTTCTTCCGTTACAAAACTCACTTCCTGGGTATTGGCGAGTACTGGTTTTTTAGGTAATAACATAAAATTACAGGATGTTTCAGTTCAAATACCGAACCGTGTTAATTGCTAGTTAGCAACAGTTAGAAAACGTACGTCATTTATTTCCATTCTTAAAGATTTGCATTTTTAATCGTATCATCGTCAGCTGGAGTTCCAATTTTAAAGTTTAGTCAATAGGGTTGCGAAATCATAATATTTTGATTTCAAAACTCGATCACGTTGAAGTTAACGTGCGCTGTATCGAATCATTTTAACGTTGGCTATTTTAAAATTAATAGAGTAAAACATGTGTCGTTAACCTTTACGTAACGTTGAAAATGAGAATCACTTAACTCATAAAACAAAACGCTAATCCGTTGTACAACAACGACAGGAAGTCTAAAAAATGTTGTTATCAAAGTTGTTATCCGAGAAAAACAATAGAAGAACAACACTTGTAAAACAGCCATTGTGTTAATCGATAAATAGAGAGGTAAAACATTTTTACTACATCTTTTTTTTATAAACAGGAACACTGGCCAGTGTATGGAAAAACGAATTCGGTGATCACGTTCCATTACACGCGGTTAGCATAATCTCAGCAACGTGAGGATTCATTCCAAATTTGAATTGAAATTACACGAGTGCTAGCAATCAGCATGAAATCTAACAACAAAAAACGTAATTTTACACGCGTCGTAACTTTATTTTAAGAATTTAAAATTTAAATCATATTTTGAATTTGAATTTTAAAGAGTTCGAGTTGTAATTTAAATGAAATGTTGACTTATTTGGTTAAATTATGTTATTACAGTAATATTTAAAAAAATTAAACTTCTCAACTTTCTATTATTATTAGCTATGTTAAATAAAATACTCACAATACCTAAATTAATTCACTATTTTTTTCAATCTTCCCAGCGCAAATACGTTCCTTTTCGCGGAAATGTTTGACCGTGACCATGGATGGCGTGCTAAAAACTGGCATATTGATACGTTCCGTTCCACGTTCCGTGACACGGCCGCATCGATGTCAGTAGGTTGCCCCAGAAGCGTCGCCCGTTACGGATAACTGTTCCAATGATCGCTCCGACTTAATTGCCAGTCTTTGTGATAAAATGTCAGTGCCATGGGAACTGTCGCATTTTTTACTATCAATGCTGTAAATCCATTTAATTCATGAGCTGGTCTAGTTTTATTTCTCTATAATTAATTATGTTAATTTATAGATTTCTACTCAATGTAATTGAATCTACTTCTGATCGCAAGTAAGTAATGACATTATTTTGAATTTAATTTTGTAAATCTAGTTATTTAAAAAAAAAAGTACGTAACTACATTTTGACTTCAGAATTGTTTATCGAAAAATCAATTAACTAACAGTAGAATCAATAGATGAATAGTTTTGAGACGTAAGAAATGTATAAGACAACTGTTATTTACGGCAAGTATTAAAATCCGTTACTAGTTATGTTCCGATTACTAATATTGTACTGTTAGTCATAACTATTCAGCCTCGTTTTTTGCTCATCTCGTCTGTACTCTGTAGGTGTTAATATAAAACAGTTATTGTGATCTAATGCAATGGAAAAGTTTGCCTAACTGTTTATCATACGTATGTACCAATTTCAAAGAGCTTCAATTACTAATCTAACCTGTGTCAAAAATACAAAATGATCGGCGCATCTATTTTTCTATTTTTCAAACTAAGAATTTACAGTCAACAATATTTTATTAAAGATACATAACACTACTTTTTATTGTTATTGGCCAATAAAGTAAATATTCAAACTGTTCGAAGTTTAACAGGAATTATTCGTTGTCCGTTAAGACTTGACGCTTGGCGGAGCAGACAGTTAAACACCGGTTTAGAAGCGGTTACTATTTAGCGTGCTAATAAAAATATACCCATTGTTAACTAAACGCCGCTATTTTATCGAGGAAACACATTTCTTTTCTTTTCAATTTTAATTCTAGCTAGTGACTTCTGTTAAATGTATGTCACCTAATCGATTCGCTGTCAACTTCGAAGCCGCGTTCTTTTTTCAAAAGCTTTTTATTTTTAAATTTAGTAGGCGTGAATGGGTGTAATATTTTCTAGATTTAGGTTTTTAGGGCGTCGTGTCTTAGCCAAAATGTGAGGTAATCCTGTGCCAGACGAGACAGAAATAGAAATGGCAAACTGTCGCGCCTAACATGGTCACACTGATCTCATATTTTGATTCAAGTAGGTAGTTTGGGTGCCTAAATTTGAATAGCGTCTCTGAATTCGTTTATAAAGATAGCGGTAATATCGATAATAACTATCACCTTTCGCGGTCAATACCACGAATCGATCTATCGTTAACGGTTACACAATAATCAACAATCAAGTGGTCTTTTGACAGTCAACAGTTATTGCTAATCATGTACTTTCTCGCGCGTACCGTTACTACGAGAACTGGGACTGTACGGTACCCAGCCAAAACGGTTTTTTGTGCTCATCACATCTAAAACCCGTAATACTGTTATGAAACAGCTATTAGCATTTCGTCATCGCATTTCAACTGTTTGAATGCTCAAGGCTTCGTTGGGTAAGGTTCTATGTTTAACTTAATCTTATCGATTTAAAATTCTATCGATAATTTTTATGTAAATTTATCGTTGAATGTCAGACGTTCCATGGATTTAAATTTTTGCCGATAATGATTATTTTTATCGAGTTTTATCGATCCCGTGTCAGATGTTCCATTTTTGAATAATTTATATTCGGTATCAGTCTGATAATGATGAATGCGGAAAATGTTCTATTTTAATAAAAATCACAACAAGTGTTCATGATAACTTACAAAATGTTTGAAAACTTATTTTTGTTCCACTTGGGTTTTTACGCAGCGCATTTGTGTAAAGAGCACGTTTATTCTAAACGTGAAGAGAGGATTCCTTATATAAGTTTCTATTTTTAGAATCGTCCGTCACGAGGGTGTGTTGAGAAAACCAGGAAAACTTTTATATAATAGGGACTTGCTTAGGCTTTGCTCTTTTCAATTAGAATTAGAATTTCATGGGAGATGATTGTTCATCATAAGCACCCGGCTTAGATTGCAATTTAAAAAGTTGTTATGTAAACACATTTGCATCGATCTATCAACGAATTGACGTCAAAAATAGCTGTTATCTAAGTTATTTAGCAAATTAAAAACACGTGTAAATTAATGTGCTATAAAATAATGAAGACTATGCTGGATATCTCGCATTATTGCGCTATCAAAGTTATTTCGTAATGCTACCGCACTGAGTCATTGGACAAAGTCCTTGTATCACAAACACTGATAACAATATTTAAACAGAGCATATTTCGAATATTACACAACACAGCACTTTAACGAATTTGTGTTATCTTTGACATGTTTTTAAATCGGGTCGGGGTTTTTCGCGCGATTACTACGTCAATAGCTGTTGTTTATCTACTGTACTCTACTAATGTATTGGTTTTCGCTAACCGATATTTTTGTAATATATGATGTTAAGAAAAAAACAAACCGGTGAGTCCTGTCAATACAAATATTGCCTACCATCTCGATTTTCGAGCGCACTACGTCACTACATCAGATAACTCTTGGAACGCTCCCAAAGTGTTGAACTCTAGAGATAGTGATGCGAAAAAACCGGAAACATCGACCCCAGTGACCTGCGATTGGGTATATCTTTATGTAAATAGAGTTGAACTCGAGATAGTGGTGCGAAAAAACCGGAAACTATATCGATGACCTCGACAATGACCTATTGGGAATATCGAAATGTGCATAGATTATGGTTATAGTGTTATGCAGGCGACCTTAGTGATTGTCCTAGCGGGCCACGTGCGGCACCGCGAGTGCCGGTCACGCGGCAGCGGACACGTGTGCGTTCTTGAACCTCACGTTGTGTTGCGCAACAAACACGTTTGCTCCTCTCTATTCACTTATATAAACTGCAACGTGATGTCGGAACGTGAAATTTAATTAACCACTACGCCCTTGAGGCCTTGACCGTAGTAACTCGTAATTAATTCGTTCTTCGTCTACCGATTTACAGTACCTACATTATTAATCGATTCTGTAACAATCGATTCGTGTAATAAAAAATATTCTCTAGTTTAAGTACGTTCTTTGTTTGAATATTTCTTAGAACTAGAGTTGGGTTAGGTCATAATGTCTAAAATTAAACGTTCTGTCTGTCCGATCGGCACGAGTGTTTTTTACTCGATTTACTATGGAAATGTTGACTCTGACGTCAGCTTTGTGTTGACTTTGACGTTAAGATTTCAGTAAATAGCTCTTTAAAGTCACATTGAATTAATGTGTACAACATTGTCTGTCACAGTTACGTAATTATGTATGCACCGTCGCTCTTGACCTTAGTTTAAATAATTAGTATAATAACATAATATGGCGGCCATCTTGGAAAAAGTAGAGAAAGTAGTACGGCGGTAACTTTCCACGCGGTCATTTGCGCGGGAAAAGTGGGACGGCCGCCATTTTGAATTTGTCATTTTTCCGTCAACTTCAACCATAGACAAATAATTTTTAAGCTTCTTTTAGGTCGAATACAAATTGACAGGTAAATTATACAACATCAAGGAAACAATACACACAAAGATCTGTGAAGTGTCAGAAAAACTGTTTAACAAAGGTTGGCGCCAGTTAGTATTGTTTGTTATGATCAGATTATGTCAGGAGGTGACTGTTATGAAAACTTGGAATGGTTTCTTCTTGTTATGTCTAATATCAGCATATTATGCACTTCTGCAATTTACAATCTGTGACTTAACCTACATATGAGTAAGAATAGATTTTATAAATTCCCGCTTAAAATTTCTTCAACTTCGTTACCTGTTTATTTTGCAGTCAGTTTCTAGAAAGCGACAAAGGTCGAAAAACCTGGACGCGATTCAAGCTTTCCTCCGAAAAGCGTATACTTGACCGATTTTTCGTATTCGCGCGCAAAAACCCAATTAAACGGGAGTGTATTTCAGGACGGCCTCTATCGGTCGCGCGCTATCGTTTGGTGTCAAGGTTTGGTTTCGTAACAGTCACGCGGGAATATATGCCAAGGCCCTTCCTATTTTCCGGTTAAGCTGTCCCTGTAAATAAAGATACGCTGCACAAACGCAGTTTTACGCTAACCTTGCTATTTATACCGCGCCTATTAATTGCTTTGTTATTAAGAAACACTTAACCTATTTCAATGCACTAGTTTCAATACCCACTTAGTGTGGTTGCGTAACCTGACACCATTCTAGGAAATGATGTAAATAGAGCTGACTGACTCAGATAGCCGATTCCACGTGAAAATTTATGACTCATCCGGAAAATACTATTTCATAAGAACAAAGAAATTTATGACATTAAGTAAAAAATTCAACACTAACGCTCGTAAATAAGTTTATCTATGGTTAGAGTTTTAATTGTCATGCTACACCGTTTGTAATTCAAAATTGGATTACGCTTGAAAAGTCATGACACGAATCAGAAAAACCAATTTCGTGATTAGAACAAAGCAAAAATATGAAGTTAATCCGAATGTTCCAGTAATGTCACTTTACTGTTATTGCGTCATGTTCCAAATTCGAAAGATCGTTTATCATTTTTTGATATAATAAATGTGATACGTGTTTATTAGTGGCCAGTGCGTCGCAATACATTCACGTGCTCCGTAAGTAGGTTACAGTTACGAGAGTGAGGGAGATAAAAAAAATAGGTCAAGTTATCTTCGTTTGTCCTCGCAACGATGGAATTATCACCCGGCTATGTTATTGCGCGTAAAAAAGATTACGTAACGCAGGCGATAACTAAACAAGTATGTGCGCTGGGGTAACCCCTTCGACATAAGAAAAGTGGCTATCCAAACCCACGTACTGGGTGTTTTGCACCAGCACATTATAGTTTATAACAAAATATTTATCTCGATTCTGAAACAAAATATTTGCATTCGATGTTTTGGCAATAACTGCGCAATTTTCCTGGTAAACAGGCCTTGAGTCTCGTCAAGGGCAATCAGGGCCAATCAGGTTACAGGTTCATCAAACTGTGCACACCTCTTAATTTAAAGATGCGCTGTAACCGATTGCAGACAAAGATTTTATGGGCAGGACATTACTTGCTTTGGTCATCGAATGAAAAAACTCGATGATTCAATGTCTGAATCAAGAATCATTTTGATTTGAACGAAGTGTTCTAACATTTACTCAACACATACATACAACCATCATTCATTTGTGATGTATGACAAAATACTCTGACAGTTTGTAAGAACTGAAGATGATAGAAACTTTGATGTTCGAAATTCGAATTTGAAGAAGAAAGAATCCTACGTCATGTTGAAATATGAATAATTTGAGATATAAAAACGTTGAACAAACAGGAAAATAGCAGAGAAAACGGGTGTAACTATTAGTGATATCACGATTATCTGCGTGCAACCTAGAGTTGAAACCTTCCGGCCAACCTTGCAGCCGGTTCCTCATTACATCATGTAACGATCTACAATGCATGCATGTTACGCTAGTTTTTGTATTCGTAACGCCTCTTTGTTGGTATAGGATTTTGTTTTCTTTGTTATTTGAAGGGTATATGTATATTCTATATTCGATACAGTCTGATTTCAATGTCGGAAGAAATATTACGGAAATAAAATTGGTGAGAAAATGTATCGTCCTGTTAAGCACAGTTATTTATTTGACATTGGTAATCAAAACTTTGAGCTTGAAGAATTAGTAAGAATCATACTATGACTACATAGTTTTAATGTCATCAAGTGTCGTCAGATGACCCACAGACGACCTTACTGCACGTCTACAACAATTCTGACTGGTATTGTATTGTCGCCGCTCAATAGGTATTGACTGTTCTGTGATTTTTATCAATTTACTCGTGAAAAATCTGTATTTTCTTATCATAAGGAAAATATCTTTATTACCTACCGCAATTAAACTTTTTACTGTTTCAATAATTACAAATGAGATTTTGTCGTCAATACTATTTATCTATCTCAATTTTGATAATTTCACATATAATGTCCGCTACACACAACGTGATGACCATAGACAAAAACATAGGTGTTCTATTTTAGTGACACTGACAGATGCCATAAAAATGCATTGTCTGAGTGCTTACAAATTAACCATACATTTCATAATAATATCATAATATTTTGGGCTTGTTATATCATCATTATTATCAGTTATTGCTACAAATTTATCAATAAATATTGGTATTTTGGCGCGTTCCAAGGTTTATTAAAATTATCAGTTTCAAACGATGCCAGGGCCAGACACGTCAGTGATAAGGGCTCGTCTATACTTGTGAAGTGGAATATGCATTGCGCAAGTTGCGCAAACTCTGTTACGTCACACGTTGACACAACATTGACCTTTAGTTGGCGATCGATGCACTGCATAGGTACGGCGCTAATACTGTGTGAAATGGAACGGAATGTGGAAAAACTAGGGCTGGTTTTGGCGGCTTCTCCGTCGTCCCGCTGTTTGGTTTACTCTATGGTATTGTTTACTTTTTTATTTGAGGCCAGTTTAATTTGTTCCTTATTTTAAGGCATTATTTAGAGTTTAGAAATGGAATAACATTGAGATGACTTAGCATTGTTTAAATTTCGAATGACTGTTTCTTTAGATCAATTTTAATATCCTACTTAGAAATGTCAAGACTGTCACATGAGACCTTATTATGACAGCCAAATTGTTAAATAAAGATACATGTTATTTTGTGTCGCGTACAAGATAGTCGTTTTGATAATTTAGGTATTATTGCATTTCGTCAGACTTTTGTTTGCCATTAATTTATTAGATCAGAGTTCAAGGAACAACAAAAAAGATCATTATACTTTGCGCCCGCTTATCTATAGAAGATATCTGCCGAATGTTTTGCCAAATATGTTCTAGGAAAGTATGAACGTGCTAATTTGTTATCGGAACAAGTTGTTTTTCTACAATTTTCTGCATAACACTGAGTCATCTGGCTTATCTGGATATGCGTTTTAATTTTGGGTAACCTATAAATAAAAACAACACGCCACATAGATAAAATATAACGCATATAAAATTATTTAAATTATCAAAATCGATAATTGTATTTATACATTTCAGGCCCATGCAAAATCTAATAATCACAGACAATTCCAAAACGTAAAAAGACTTTACAAAAATTCAAATTAAGAAGCAAGCCGTCGGGAAATGTCATTGTCAAATTTTGAAACAGTCGCTCAATAAAAAAGATACTCAAAACAGATTGCGAAACTAAAGCTGGATCCAAGAACAATGCGTTGCTCCACCGAAAAAAATGCATTGCAGTTGCAATCTAGTTTCCGTACATCCGCAGGCGAATGTGGGGCCTTGAACCAGTTGGGTAAGCAACAATAGCTTGCGACAGAACCGTGCCAGGCGCCCGTTTGCAACATCGCCGCGCAATGTTGCTTGTACGTTGCTCCTATTACATTGAAGTACATAATCGACTTTGTCTTTTTTCGATGAAAAATTATCGAGTATAATCAGATCAGGCTTAGTAAAATTTAGGAAGATTTATTTAGGTGCTAAGAGTTATTTTTGTGATAAGCATTTCAAAGATAAAAAAATTGTAAAAGAAAATGTTTGGTTTAATTTTTAGTTTTAGATGCTGCTGCTTAAAAATTTAGAGTATAATTTTTTTTACGTCAAAAATGGATATCATTTCTTGCCACAGTTTGGCTTCACGATTTATTTAGTCAGTCGTCACAAAATTTTTAAAGACAGATTTTTAAATTTGAAAATGCTTAGAAATCTAAAAAAATAAAGTTGAAAAATTTAAAAATAACAACAATCACAACAAAAATTAATCAAAATATGTATCGGAATTTATTCATGATATAACAGATTTAGTACAAAAACATTCATCGATTGAGTCGCAATACGATAAAGGAACAATCGAGTAAACAAAATTCAAAGTTGAAAACGTAAACAGAGATAGCGACTATCGAGGAAGCAGAATTACAAACAAGAATCAAAACAAGGTAGACGAACGACAGTGCGCACTTTAAAACAAATAAAATGATTTGCGAACTTTTGGCACGAAACTTCTTCGTGAGTAAACATTTCTCGGAGTCAATGACTTCGCGGAAAACGGATGCTTCGATTTTTAAATTTGTCTCATCTCTATATATTTCTTATTCATTGGTTACATTCTTTCTGTTTTACTTTTTAATTTAAATTCTGTTTTAATTTTTTTTAGCGAAAATTATTTGTTCAATTTGTGCCAAATATAAAAATTAAATTAGTTTTATAGTTTTTATTTAATGATTGTTGAATTTTATATATTTTTTAAGGCTTGCCGGTAATTTTTTCTCCCAAAAAGTTCTTATTGGATTTGTGTAACAAAATAAATTTATCAAAAAATGTGTAAATTATAACACAAAAATCTGCAGGAAAAAAACAATCCAAAAAGGCACAAACAAAATTGATACTTACAAAAATATTTGCGGCGTTGATGGACACCTTATCCGGAATTATCCAAATGGCGAGTAGAAAAAAAATCCAAATATTCAGCAAAATCACAATAACAAGTTCAGTTCACAGTAAGTTTCAGGTAAATTATCAATTCACTCCCACTTTTACACGTCCAGAAGAATTGTTGTCAATTGTCACTTCACAATGTTATGACGAAATATCCAATGTGTACTCAAGACTCAGAGCTGGTAGGACACGTCTGTTCAGCGCTGTGTTCAGAGTGCGACTGAGAATTGTAGTGGGGTCGGCGCGGCCTGAGCCTGCAGCACTCACACATCGGTAACGTGCGGCTGTGTGCGTCACCGCGGGTGTGTGCGTGGGCACGCTGGTGTGCACTTTACGTAACCTGCCAGTGTGTAATCATTTACCCGCCGATTGAGTCAATGTAGTGCTCGATTTTTGTAGCTAATTTGCTATTGAGTCATGTGTCGCGGATTTTTGTACCGATAGATAAGAATTTGGGCAATGTCTGAAACAAATTGGCTGTTTTACAAGACTTTTCGATTTTATGGCCAATTTGTGATCGTTTGGCAAACTTTGCGCTAATCCATTTCAGATGGCTTAGTTTGTAATTGTTGCCACATTTCGGTTGTGTTTTGTAAATGCACTAGTTTTTTGCATATTGCAAGTTTTTTTTTTCGTAACTGACTGAAATTTCGTTTCAGTTCTGAATTTTATAATGTTTCGTTATAACAATGTAATGCTTAGAAAATAACGTTTCACAAAAAGTCGTTAATTTTTGTCCGCTTATTTTAGTTTTCATTTGCATTTTTATAAATCAGAGAATGAGAATAAAATACAATATATGGTATAATAAAAGTTATGGGTCACAAGCATAACTTGATTTTACTACATTCTGTAAATTTAAAGCAAATGTAATAAAAATAAAATGTTTTTAATAGTTTCAAAATTATTTGTTCAGTTACTAAATTCGCCCTACGCTACGAAAGGTCGTAGCCTCCGCTACGGTGGCGTAGCGCTACGCAGTAGGGTACTGCTATCTATTCTGCGTGAGTGAATAAACTCTGAGTCATAGGTTCTGGTGAACTTTGGGTATTTTTGGCGGTGGAAAACTGTACTGAAATGATAATTACTTTGCGTAAAAAAGATTATTTTAATCACTAACTGCACTTCACTTGCATCATGTATAACAAATATGATTTAAAAACTAATGTGTATGAATAATTGATATCGAACTAAGTTTTTTTTTAGAAATATATTTTTAACAAATTTTTGATTAGGAAGAAAGCATTTTAAGTGTCAACTGCTGAACATAGGCCGGCCAGTTATAAAAAAGCATCAAACTATTTGAAAGGCGTTTCATGCTTTTAGGCGTTGGTACCACAGTAAAAGTAGGTCGTAATTATGGGTTCAAGACTTTTTTTACTAAAAAACTTTTCTTGCTTTCTTTATTAGTTGTTTTGCAAATAATACAGGGTGTTTTGACGGACAAATTCAAGGTTATAATGACATACGTGATTACAATCAACTTTTACTATGGGACTCACCTATCACGAAAAAATTTCTTGTTCATAATTATATAGCAAGTCGATAAACTTAATGATTAAAACAGCAGATTTTTTTCCCTAAAATATGTCCGCTGTCTACATAAACACTCCATATAAATTGTACAATATTATTTCCAATCAATTAGCATCTTTTTAGGGGCTTATTCTGTACATCAAAACTAACAACTTTTGGGAAAACTCAACAAAAAAAAACAGTTGTTCCATACATTTTGTCGCGGGTGAACGATATTTTTTAAGGAAGAACGAATTTTTTTTTTGAGTTTTGTTAATGTCGCAGAACAAAAGTTGTTAGTTTTGATGTACAGAATAAGCCCCTAGAAGGATGCTAACTGATTAGAAATAACCTTGTATACAACTGTATTATTACGTGATAGAATGTAAAATATTAAATCAAAGTCATGTGAGATAAAAAGGCAGCCACTACCATAAACAAGCGCGGACAAGTTTCAAAGTCAAGGTCATTACTGAATATTGTTATACTGTGGCTTAGTTATTGGCTAGCTCATGAATTATGTATTAGTTATGACACAGTGGAAAAATGTGTGGAATAGAGCTACAAACTTATTTTTTTAAGATATGTGAGGTACCAACTTATTTTTGAGATATATTTCTGTCTCTATATCTGTTTTATTGATGAAGCCATCTTTGTAAATCTTTATGTATAACCACGCATAACTTTTTTCATAGTAGTTTGATTTCAATAATTATTTTTTTTATTGGAAAGAATATACTTTGAAACTGATCCCATTTAAACTTTATCGAAATCGGCTGAGTCGTTTTTGATAAATCAACAATAATGTAAAAATGCAACATGGATCTGTGCGAAATATTCGCAAATTCTGTACACGGGTGAAGTCGGTCATGCTATTTTTAGCAAAAAAGAATAAAATTATAGTTTGTTTATACGAGGATCTATAATTGAATCATTAGAAAGAGCGTATGCGTAAATGGTAATGGTCCGAATAAAAACAAGAGCGAGCATTGAATATTTATAGTTGCGCGAACGGGACAGCATAGTATGGGATCCTTTGTAAACGTTGGAAATAAATACCTGCATAGGTACATATTCGTCACAAAAATTGCTCTCAGTGGAGATTGAACTCACGCCTCCTTGACACAGTAATTCGTTAGTTACTAACCACTGGGCCACCGAGACAGTCAAACAATTTCTACGTTCCAAAAATTGGACTCTTGACCTATCTGATCAACCCCCAGGAATCCGATCCAGTTAAGCATTAAGGGGATTGAGCTGGTTTACTTAATAACCTTTTTGGTTTTTCCTTAAAAACGCCCAAGCCAATATTGATGACGCTGAATCAGATGTAGCAGTGCTGGTATTTGTCATCGAAATCCACCCAAAGTCCGAAACAGCTTGATCGGTTTTATCTTTTTTTATGTGCACCTCGTGCACCTACTCGTATATGTGGTAAGTCTGACTATCGTCAGATATTTTCACATCTAGGTTAAGAGTGGCCCAGAACGTTTTTATATAGCAAAAAAACGCTTGCCAGGTCAACTAGCAAACATACTAAATTACATATAATTACAATAAATTAAAAATTAAAATCCGATTCAATTTTCCGAATTAAATTTTTAAATTTTAATAAAATTTAAAAATTTAATTCGGAAAATTGCGTAGCGTCTTCTCGTCCGACATACCTCAGTGCCTCAAGTCGAAAGTTTTCGACCAGTGTGTGTTGCCAGTGATGACTTATGGCACAGAAACGTGGTCTCTCACTATGGGCCTTATTAGTAAGCTCCAAGTAGCCCAACGAGCTATGGAGAGGGCTATGCTCGGAGTCTCTCTGCGAGATCTAATCAGAAATGAGGAGATCCGTAGAAGAACCAAAGTTACCGACATAGCCCAACGGATTGGCAAGTTGAAATGGCAATGGGCAGGGCACATAGCGCGGAGGACTGATGACCGATGAGGTCGGAAAGTTCTCGAGTGGAGACCACGTACCGGCAAGCACAGCGTAGGACGTCCACCCACAAGGTGGACGGATGACCTCATTAAGACCGCAGGATCGCGCTGGATGCAAGCCGCTTTCAACCGGTCTTATTGGAGATCCATAGGGGAGGCCTATGTCCAGCAGTGGACTTCTTATGGCTGATGGATGGATGGATGAAAAATTTAAAAAACCCCCGACAGACTAGACAGAGTCCTACCACTGATAAAATATCTTATCTTTCATTTGACAACCATTTTGGGCACATTTGTAGAATTTTGGTTCTTCCATCCCCACTTTAACCCACCATAACTCTTAAACGGCTCAATCGATTTTTATAAAACATAGCTAATAATACTCTCGATTAAGTCTTCTTTCATCCAAAAAAAACTAAACTGAAATCGGTTCAGTGGTTCGGGCGCTATGATGCCACAGACAGACAGACACACAGACAAACAGACACGTCAAACTTATAACACCCCTCTTTTGCGTCGGGGGTTAAAAAGGCGTGGCTTTGACGTGCGATTCCATAAATAAATACAACTCAAACCTATTGGTGAATAAGCTAGCGATTACAAAACAAGCTGAAACCGCGACCACGTGCATAGAGACACTCAGAAAAAGGGAAAACCCTACACCATTGTTCGTTTTTCCTTCCGAAACAAATCGACCACATTGACCTTAAAGACTATTGACATAACCGCAAGGACACGTTTAGTAAGCATTTAAAATGGTACAAACTCTAATAAATATAAGGCGTGGTTAGGTGTCCTGTCGTTCTTTGTCATCATTATTTAAGCTGTAGCCGATATTTTAATTTTAATATTATAATACTTCCCCGTCTTTGATGATACTTTTGCGAGATCTGAAAGTCATTACATTCAGATTGATGCTTTCAAAAGTGCCTTCAGAGGTATACATTCATTCACTTTATTATGAACAACGTTTACTATGGAATGAACCCAAAAATAGCTAAAAAAATAGGACTGCTGCTATTCGTTAAGTTATTTCTTTCACAATTTTTATTTTGGGTTAACTAATCCAGGTGTTGCTCTTTCAAATTAAAAATGACGGGGTTTTGGCAAGCAAGCACTTAAAAAAAAAATTTGAATTAAAAATCTGTTCCTTTTTAGCAATGTATCAAAAATGTTGTAGGTACGAAATGTTAAAATCGCCATCTCTAAAGATATAATTCAATGGCTAAAGAATTTTCATTCATACATAATACCTTTGTATTGCACAAACGTTTTTCCTTTTCATTAATGATTGATTTTTCATTGATTGCTCTGAATCCATTGTTCAGAAACAGTAGTTGTTTGATAATTTTCAAAAAGTAGAGTAGAATGGGACTATTTTTAGTCATTGTGTAATGTAAAATGTAACGAACTGAGTTACACTTATTAGAGAATCTTCGTATAGGTAAAGTTTTGCACCAAAATTGTGTATTAAATTGCTATACAAGCAATTAAAAGCACAATTTTCGTAACCAGTTGCAAAATACAGCGTGTGTACTTGCATGTAGTCGAAATTTTAAACTTGGCAGGTGTTGCATTTTTATATAACACTAGCTGCCCATCCCGGCTTTGCCCCGGACATGGACAGATTTTTAAAAGTATAATAAGCAATTGCGATTATAAATAGAGAAATAAAACAACCTATCTCTCAAGTTGTATCAAAATGCATATAGTGTGCAAAATCTAGTTAAAATCGGTTAGGTAGTTTAGGCGTCCATCGCAGACAGACAACGTGACGCATAATTTATATATATGTATAATGTATATAATTTAAGATTTTTACATGGACGGAACACTTCATAGTTTATTTAATACTAAATCGGTTCACAGTTGGTAAAAATATCGATGAACATACACAAAAATCCTTTTTGGAAGAGGGTAAAAGACGCGCCTATTCTAGAGTTAATGTCACCTGTGACATTAACTCTAGAATAGGCGATTAAAAACTGCAACAAACCTACGTTAACCTAGGAAAAATAATGTTTCATAGTTACACGAAAAATACAATTATTTATAAAGAAACTAGTTGACCCGGCGAACTTCGTTTCACTTCTCGCCTTTTAAACCTTCCCTAGACCTCCACGAACATTTCAAGACTAAGATAAGATAAATCCGTTCAGCCGTTCTCGAGTTTTAATCAGACTAACGAACAACAATTCATTTTTATTTATAGAGAAGATATCATTTTACAGAAAATATTATTGTAGCTCTATCATAGAGCTCTGTATCCTTATGTCCTTACAGTGTACCATTAAAAAACAAAACAAGTGCATTGTTACATAATTCAATCGGTCGGAAGTGTTGCACGTGCGCTCATAAATAAAACATTTTTATTATTTCCTTGCAATATATTCTGAAATTCATATGAGCATTGCGCAACATTTTATTTAAAGTGAGAAACGTTTACTGTTAGTCTTTTCGTACATGAAGGGATGTTTTTAGATACAGAGATAGATAGATATATTTTTTACTGTTACACAAAAAATGAAAAAATATCGAGAAAAAATATAGTCGATGAACTGTTCGTATGGAGCTGTTGATTTTTTTTTACTATTTAGGGGTTAGGAAAAGCACTGCACTTTATAAATCTACTAGCTTTTACCCGCGGCTTCGCCCGCGTTGTATTTTGATTTTGGCTTATGTTTATGTCGGCTGCGAAACCTAACCTAACTGACAAATATCAAAATACCTTAGAGGAATGCTTTTGTTAAGTTACGGTTGGAGTGTATATACAACCCCCCCGTGTATTCCCGCCTTGTCGTGGGGGAGGTCTGAGGCAGCTGAAAAGGCGGCGCTCGAAGTCTCCCTCTTCTTTGGGTCTTTTCCCCCAAGGAAGCTTAGAGGCTGGCACTCGAGTTTCAGCCGCTTTTAACTAAAGCAGCTGAGAGGATGGCCGGTAGGTTGCATGCCTTATGAGGAGTGTCGTAACTTAGGCGGGCTGCAGTGCCGCTCTTGCGACGCTGCATCCGAGGATTTTTTTATTATATCGCGAAATATCCCTGACATGATCAGCAGGGGTCTTAATTACAAATGAATAAAAAATAAAAATACCTATATTTCAATGTTTTTGGCTGTTTGCAGTTATAATAAACATTACAATGGTACAGCAAAGTTTATACCTACTTGTTCCTAATTAAGTATTGCTTTTTTACAAATATTTGTGCAAAAATTCGATAAAAAATTTTCTAAGGTTTTTTCGTGTTAGATTAATTCCAATTTTTTGTTCTAAATCAAATCTCTGCTTTCCATAACCTGGGCATTCCAAGATTATGTGCAGTGGAGTCTCCTCTTTTGTGGGTTCACAGATGCACGATGGGCTTTCCCTCAACTTAAATCGATGTAAGTATTGGGAAAACTCACCATGCCCCGTCAGCACTTGAGTTATGATTCCCAATGGTGCTATTTCTCTTACGATCTTGTATGCCGCCCTTGCATCCGGAAAATATGTTTTGGTTACCGCCGCTGTGTGTCCATCCTGATACCGCCGGTTCCACTCGTCAAGAGAGTCCTTTCGGATTTCTCGCTTGACGAATGAAACGGGGCAGTTATCCTAAATAGGTCTGCACTTCGAGTGCAGTGCTGCTTCCTTTGCTAGCTGGTCCGCTCTCTCATTTCCCTCCATCCCCGCGTGCTATTTAATCCAATAAAGTTTCACTATTTTGTTTTGTGCGTGTAGTAACTTTATGTTAGCTTTGAATTTACTGCTAAGGGATGAAGGGAAGATACGCCAACTACCGTTTCCAGTGCAGACCTGGAGTCACAAAAGATTTTTGCGATTTCGGTAGCCTCAAGAAGTGCCAATAACTCGACCTGTTACACAGAGCACCAATCGGCCAATTTCAGCTTGCGGGTACTGATCTCAGCGGCATCATCCCAAATGGATAATGCCGCCCCAACTTTCCCTTTAATTTTACTGCCGTCTGTAAATATGTTAATTTCTCGGTTAAGATTTTGCTCTAGTGCTGCTCCGTCTGCCAGGCATATGAACTCCAGCTCCTCCTGCTGCGCTGGGTGTGGCTTCTTTTCTGTCTCTCTATCTCCAGTTACTTGCTGGGAATAACCTTTCTTAGTTTCATAAAGCAAGGCTGCTTCTTGGACTCTGATATGACAGCCGAGGATAAGGGGCCGCGGTGGGATATATGGAACTGGTGGTGTGGGTGCCGCCACCTACCCTACCTTCCGCTAGGCCGTCAACGTGTTGGCAGACGCAGTGGGGCTGCAGGGGAAGAGAGGTGTCGGTATCGCGATTGCCGTTCTCACTGCCCTCTGCAGTTGAAGAGGCAGGCGCTGAGCTACTATGACTGACCCACTGCACTGGGACCAAGGCGTTGGAATGCTGTCTGACGTTCAGTACTGGTTAGTCCCGAGTGGTGGATGACGATGTGTCTTGTGCTCCGAAACACTCCGTCACTATGGCGAGAGCGCAAGCTCCGTTATGGAGCCCGAGTCTGGGCTAGTGCTGTTGAGTGCCGCGAAGGAGTGCGAAATATGTGGGAACGTCCTAAACTTGCCATGACAGGTTATTTCTGGCGCTTAGACGGCTCCTACCGCAGCCCACTCACTTAGTTTTTATCCTATCCTACGGGAACTGTTAAAGTTTTTGCGATAAAAAGTGGCCTATGTCACTTTTCGTCTTTCAAACTATATTCATGCAATATGCCAAGGCAAGTTGCTCCGTTGCTGAGAAAAATTTATCGTTAAGTCGAAAAAAATTGTGGTTCCCGTAGAACCACAATTTTTTTCGGGATGGAAAGTATCCCATGTCACTTTCCGTCTTCCAAACTATGCCCACCCCAAATATCAAGTCGATCCGTTGCTCCATTGCTAAGAAACAGTTATTGTCCTATCCCATGGGAATCACGAATTTTCTCGAGATATAAAAAGTATCCTATTATCACTTTCTGTCTATTAAACCATAGGTATCCATACCAAAAATCAGGTCAATCTTTTGCTCCGTTGCTGCGTCAAAGAGGACCAAACCAACAAACTTTTCGGATTGATAGTATTAAAGTATGATGATTCTGTACCATAAAGGTAGAATAAAAAAACATGTTGAACCTCTAATGATAGAATATTTAAAAATATTTTTAATGTCAGTCAAAATGACGGCCTGGTATTAAACGTCATAGTAACATGTAGCATGCAGAGGGAAAATAACATTTTATCCAATTTTAATGTCAGTTGTCATTTTCAATCCATACTTTATTTCCTCTTCAAGGGGATATAATGGTAGAAAAACAATTTGTCGCCTTGCCACGCTACTTGTGATTTATAAAAGTCTGCAGACAATGTCACCTGTCATCTAATTACGTTTGGCTGTGACGTTTCGTTAGTCCATATTAGCGTCATAGAGGAATTAATCATTTAGCGTCTTTGTGATAGTGGCGACAGTTTCGCTTTCGAGGGTTTTTGTCCTGTCCTACAGGAACTATGAAATTTTTCGGGATAAAAAGTATCCTAAAGCTCCTTCCGCCTTTTATACTATATCCATGCCAAAAATCAAGTCAATCCGTTGCTCCGTTGGCGCGTGATAGAGTAACAAACCAACAAACCAACAAACTTTTCGGATTTATAATATTAGTAAGGATTTCATAAATTTGCTCGATACTTTTTCATTATTTTTGAGTTGGCCCCATAGTTCATAGCGATGAGTATAAAAATACATGTTTCTGTTACACTAAATAAGATCTTGCAAAGTCTGCACAGACTTTGTACAGTAGCCCAAAAAAGCGTTAAAATCTGGTACACGGTCATCATCACGCTGCCATTTTTTACAAGCAATATTGTAATAGTAAGATGACGAAAATATGAAATTACTAAAATGGATGGAGATTGTTATTAAAGAAAATTGAATGGAATAGTTATATGTTATACAAGAGTGCAAAGTTGCTTTTCAACCGCGTGCTCAGTTGATGACCGAGGAAGCGTAGGATTCTAAAATTAAAATCCTGAGCGTTAGTGAGGGAATCAAAAGAGCACAAGGTGAAAAATCTTTGCACTCGAGTGCAACACGTAACTTATCATCCCACCACAGCGAGGAAATTACTAAAGTCGTCGACATATCGAAGGGACCGTAAAAACTCGGACACCAGTCATTCCTCAAAAGAGTGACAAGTAATAGAAGTATTGCTAAATTTTACTCAAATAAAAACTACGTAACGGCTGTCTTATTCATATCTGGTTATACAGCATACGCGAGAGTGAGGCGTAAGATGTCCGCCAACACATTGGACAAATAATTATTATTTTAACCTTTTACAATGAAGCCAATAAAGTCTTCTTTTTGTTTATTTCTTGGTGTGCAATAAAGAGTTTAGCTATCTATCTATCTAAAGGAATCTTTTTGAGAAGTTTATGCCCAGCAGTGACGTCATAAATGTGGTAAAATATCGATACTAATTATGTCACCTATTGTATAAACTGTGTTTTGGAAAATCGAAGGATTATTTTCTATCTTTCTACAATAGGATTTTCTTAGGTAATTTAACCAAAATCATAAAATGTTGTTTTCATCATATCACTCTTTCACCAATGCCTGTCTTGCACCAGGCTTATCCGGAATCAGAATCCGAAATATGTTTTTGAAATTTTCAAATATCCTAACAATTACCAGGTACTAATTACATTAAAGCCTCGCCTTACTTAGTTATAAGGTTACATATAGATAGCAATTATTAGGTATTAACGGTGGCTGCCAGTGCCCACTATAACGTAATACCACGACCGTGCTAGGAACGGTAAGCCATGGTGGTCAAGAGGTAGTAACACCCGCCTTAGAATCGTGAGGTCGTGGGATAGAACCTCGGGTTCTATAATAATTGAATCATTCCCGCCCGTCGCGTTCCTTGGAGTATTTCAGTACCGGTAAATATTTTCGACGACTATTGTTGACGTACTTTGTAGTGGGCATGGTAGACCATATCGTGTGGTTTTCCGTGCCTGATACGTTACTAACATGGTTATGTTATAGTACCTAATAGTGAGCAGTCACTTTTAATTTGTAGTTGAATAGGTAGCAACTTTTATCAAACATTTCTTTGAACACGAGACATGAAACTATTATCAAAAAGTTATTAAATGATGAGCTCTAAATCGATTTACAATCTTCTTCGTAATCTATAATAAAGCAAATAGGACAAGATAAAGTTATAACAATACATTTATTTATCAAATGGAAATAATATAATACAATCAAAAGCAGGAATTCCAAAAAACAAGCTGGGTAAGATATCGTTAGGTAGGTATTATTTATTACGCAATAAAATTGATAAGTAAGTATTTTAGAAGGAAAATGATACCAGATAATTAACATAATACATTAAACCACTTATCGTGTCTGCACGTGTATAACCCGCGATATCTTTATAAAAACGTGAACGTTAATATAATTAAAGTATCAGTAAAATATGAAAAGAGCCGTGGAAGACTAGTGAGAGATTGCTCACCTTACAAACGTGAAGCGTGGGCTCAAGCCCTGACCCGTACCGAGATTAAAGTAATCTGCTTTCGCACACTACCTTTTAACTACTAAATTGTGTGGCGTGAGCTGTACTTCACAAAAAGCCTAGGCACGATAATGGTATCTAACAATATTCCGTCTTCATACACACGGTCGGAACTCGGAACACGAATCATACTCGTACCTACGCGGCTCGGAGTTCGGTATACAGTCCTTACCTTACATAACGGTCGCAGGGGCGCGCCGCAGTGACGAACGAACATGAGGGTTTGTATCAGTGAGCTTGCGATTTACCTGCCAGGCGGGCAGCTCTAGCTCGTGTTACAAAACTGTTACAATACTGTTCGATACCAGCACCGTGCCTAAGGTTCACCTATCCAACAACCATGACAACCACTCCAATCCATCCACTGTTGAACATAAGCCTCTCCTATGTAACTCCAATAAGACAGGTTAAAAGCGCGTTGCATACAGCGTGATCCTGTGGTATTTATGAGGTCATCTGTCCATCATGTGGCTGGACGTTCTACGTTGCGCGTGCACTTAGCATTTTTTCTTAACTTTTGGATATATCGATCATCAATCCTCTTGCCAGTCTAGCTGGGCTATGACGGATTTCCTCATTTTTGATTCGATATTGCAGAAAGGCACCGAGCATAGTCCTTTCTTAGCTTGTTGGGTTAATTTAAACATAACTCAGTGAGTGCCCAGGAGTTGCACAATCTGGTCCCACCTGCCCCTTTCTTCTATCGTACGGCTAGACAGTCGCGACCAAAGCGCCATTCTTTTATGGTGGACATTCTGCGCGTTAAAACTAGGCGTTTCGAATCCTCATTCCTCATACGAACAGCCAGAATGTGGAATGCTTTGCCTGGGTCTGTCTTCCCGCTAAAGTACGACGTGGGTGTCTTCAAATCCGGAGTAAATAGGTATCTTCTAGGTAAGCGTGCTACACCATAGACCACGTATCTGCTTAACATCAGGCAGTATGTAGTCAAACGCAAACCTATACAGAATAAAAAATTAGAATTCAGATCTTATAAATGTCAGTGCCGATTTTTCCACATTATCACTAATTATTTTCATCAATATCATTAATTTAACTAGTTTGTATCACACTTTTCAGTGGTTATCACTACATAGTAAAAAACATAGTCGCTTTCTCTGTCCCTATATACCTATGTATACGTAATTCTTTAAAACTACGCGACAGATTTTGATGCGTTTTTTTTAATAGATAGTGATTCAAGAGGAAGGTTTATATGTATAATACACTTGCCTGTACGAAGCCGGGGCGGGTTGCTAGTTCGCAAATAAAATACAATGTTCAAACAATAACTTCTCGAGTAGGTAACTCCATAAAAACGAGTATAGTATACACGTGAGGCGACCAAGTTTAGAGGTGTTTTCCACGAAGCACGTGATGTTCGGACGATTATAATTATTACCATTATAGGCGAAACCTTACCAAAGTGGCTAGACCGGTTTTGTTATATAACTCGTGTATTATTATAGTGATTTGTTCAACGGTAAATTAGGCTGGAATTTGCGTAGTTCTGCTAGCATTATTTAGGCTTCCATAGTAGCTAATTTTCTAACATCATCTTCATTATATCAAATATGGAAGGATAATTTTTCTTTTTTTTTTTATGTTCGCCAGGTTTCTACATAAATTAGTCTTTCGATTAGCAGCTGATTCATACATTTTGTCGATTTCGTGTTGCCATTTTGTATGACATAGATGATTTTTTTTCGAATTCCGGGTCGGCTCCACAGTAAAAGGTCCTGTTCAGACAGATAGCCCTGTATTAATAATAGGCTTTCGCGAGTGCAGTATTAAAATCTATACTCGAGCATTAATAAATGTGTTGCAATTTGTTGCAATTCTATGCAAATATTTCAATGAATTACGTAGAAAAACCCCGTGTTCAAAAAACTCCAGGATACACGTAACGGGTAAATCAGAATGTCAGCAATAACAGCATAAAATAATTACATGTTTAATTTTAATATTACAAGTATTGATAAGTATATCGTAAATTGTTCAATTCTGTGTGAGTGCAACATTCCAAGCGAATTACGTAGGTATAAAATCCCGTAAGTTTATATATACGTTTATAAGAATTATTTATTATGTTAAAAGTACGGGATTTTTATACGTTATTTCCCTGGATTGTCTACATAGAATTGAATGATTGAAGAGATTAAATACTTGTAACATTAATTAATTATTAAACGTTCAGTAGAGGGCGGCTATTGTGGATTCACTTGCAAACACATATTTCATACTTTTTGTTGTATTTTTTTTATCACGGAATGTAATACTATTATTTTCATAGATAAGTAGTGTCTTTTTCCCCACTAACTATCATTATCATAATTAGTTGTATGATTCCCTCATAGATTTCCAAAAAGACCGGTTTCGGAAGAGAATAAGTTGCTTCCGGCTTGAATCTGGCGTAATTCAGTCAGGTGATATGGAGTGATGGAGAGCAAGTCAGGCTCTGAGGTGGAGTCCGACTGGGGCTGGCGCTGCCGGGCCGCGGATGAGTGCGAAAGTGTACCCGTAGTCCTGACCCCAAGCACTGTGGTGGAACACTCCAGGGTTTTTGGTGGATATACCGACCAGTCGGCAAGACTCCTACATAACCACCCAATGCCTGCCCTTTAGACGCGGTGGTATCCTTAAAGGACAAAAACAGGTACCTAATAGAATGGCGGACGGCGAACAGGTAAAACAATATGTGAAAACCTGAAATAAATAACTTTTATTTTTTGCACCTTTGCAATATTAGTAGGGATAATTTAATCAAAACAGGAATACCATATTAAATTATTACTCGCTCAATTAGCTCTTATCTGGTAATAACTGGTGGCGTCGCAAACACAATTATTAATTAAAATTAAATGATTTTTTATCTATACCGGGTATCGGTACAGTCATCGTAAACAGTGACATAATTCTAAAAATAAAACTGGCCTTATATTTATTGAGATAACGGCTTATTTTTGCTTTGTTGTCGATGTGTACTTGCATGCTCGTATGATAGAACAAATGGGTTTTATTTGGTGTACAATTTTATTGTACAATACCCTAAAAGTAAGTAAGTTCGTATAGGCCGGGTGGCTAGCCCTGGTGTCAGAGTTTTTAGGCCGCCTGAAGGCCTCTGACATGGCTAAACGGTTGAAACAACCGGGGCCTACAATTTAACGTGTCATCCGAGCCACGGTAGCGCTCAGTTGGAAAATGCCACCCGCGGTCACCCATCCAAGTACTGACCGTGCGGAACGTTGCTTAATTTCGGTAATCGCTGACAATCACCTAGTCAAACTACGCTACGAGCGCTACAATACCCTGATTAGTTGTTTTTTGATTTGTCAAATTATGTACTAGTCTGTCTCTCTGGTGAACATAGGTCTATCCTTGAGTCTGATTTGTTAATTGTCGTTATCTTAAGGAAAACGATGTGAAGAAATCTATGTGACAAAAATTGTCACGTTTTCGAAAGTACATTATGTACCGATATAAAGTTTTACAAGCTAGATTTTGTCAAGGTTGTGAATTATAACAGACCCTCTCCTATTGAGAATATACTTACCGATCAAAATACATCAGAGTGGGCAATCGTATAATACTAAAGCCCCAATTTTTTTTTTAATTTGTCGAATAACTTTTTTGTTTTACCGTAAAATGAAAATAATGTTTAATTGTTACAGAGTTTTCCATTGTTTGGGATTTCAGTCTTTTCAAACAGGTAAGAGTAGAATAGAAACAAAGAAAAACTTATGGCATTCAGCGGCAAGAAGTGTTTTACGAGTACGTACTTGTATATTTTTTGAAGAGAAACCTCTTGAAAAAATCAATAAATGAGTGAGAACTGACAGTGAAATAAAAAAACAAGTATTACATTAAAAAAAACCTTTCCTTTTTAAAAACTAGTTTTTACTGAACAAGTACTCACTCGATGAGGTTGTGTCGTTTCATTGCTGAGTTCCTTTGGCTACCTTCCAGCTCCATCATCAGATCAGCACCACGTCATCATAATGTTGCATTGTCACGCGATTTACATATGTATGCAAAATTTCAGCTCAATCGGTAACCGGGAAGTGGATCAAATTTAACTTGCAAGATTTGATTACCGACGACGGAACTGGTGAATAATAAATAAAAGCTTGTAAAAACGCAGACCACGTTTACGCACATTTTGTTGTGACTTAGGGAAATAGTTCTATATGTTTTTGTCACACTATTCACCCACACTCAGGTCACATTTTTCTACGCCAAATAGTATCACCCATTATTAAATTCCTATCATCGGACATAATAGTGAAAGAACATAACAAACTACTCTGGCATGCAAACAAACATACAATGATATTTACACTGCAACCTCTATTGTGTATTGATTGACCCGACAGCGAGATATTGTAAAACAATGTTGAATAGTTTTGTGGCATTTGACTAAAGCAAAGTTTTATAAAGAATATAAATCACTTATTTTTTTTTTGTTTCTAATACCACTATCTATCTAAATTTAGCAATTTTCACCTAACAGAGCGCGAGCGCGTAGTTTTTTAGTCAGTATCAATAGGATCATATAAACTCAAACTTATGGTACTTGCCGCCGCTTTTTTTGTGGGTTGCTTCTATGTGCTATTTCTTACATTATTGATGAGTCATTCAAATATACGTTCAATTTGTAAATTTTATTAAATGTAATTTCAATGTCAGGGTGAGGAGGCAGCCTCGTTTAGCGCGCAGCCCATTTCTGTCTTGTTAGAAATCTATTGGGAGGCCTATGTCCTGTATTAGACGTTCTATGATTAAAAAAAAATGATGATGAATCCGATAAAAACTCAAAAGTCATTCCTACGTAACAATATTGTTTTCTGTTTTTCATAATATCGAGCGTCATGCAAACGTAGATTACTTAGAAGGATATTGATAAGTTATCAAAATTCCATTCACGGGGTAATTCCCCGTTTCAAATTAAAGGGTTTTACCTTAAAGGGGTTTACCTTGGGTTTTTGACAATTGCATGAAGGTGATATAATTAATTAATCAGTTTTAGCAAAAACAAGAATATTTAGTTAAAAAAATTCAATAACTTTTTTTGGAAACTGTCAACCACAAAACTTTGTAAAAGTAATTTCGCATAGGCCGGGTAGCTAGCCCTGAAATCTGATTTCCTAAACCGCTAAGGTTTATATAATGTGGACCAGGACAATTTGTCTTTAACACTTTGTACTTACTAGGTAGGTACTCGTAGGTATGTACAAAATGCTCATTTCTGAATTCCAAATTTTGATTTCATCTTTATTTAACAAAGGATTGCGGTTGTCTGCACAAGAATACCAAGTATGTACCTAACCTACTTCTATTGTATGCCAATTTTATTCAAATCAAGGATGATTCTTATAAAAAAGGTAACTTCGAGAAATGTCTAATAATCACACCTGACTAGGTAATCAAGTTTCTTATCGATTAATTTGTTGGTTAAGGATGACATTATTATGATACCTTTTATCAATTCTAAAATCATATTAGGCTTTAATTAACATCTTAGCTGTTGTCAACTGTATATTTACTGAAAATAAGAGTATTTTGCGAGTTTTCCGAGAAAATATCAATATTTTGAAACCAAGTTTCTTATACACGTGACTTTGCCTTTGACACAGCCAGAATAATATTTTTTTTTGTATAGTAGAAAAATTGCTAAGTCAGCCACACACTAGGCATTAAATTAGGAAAATAGGATAAGTATATAATATAATAATACATATAGGTACGTAATACATCTTGTTACTTACTTAGTTATGAATAAATTTTGCAATGGGACCAACCGCAAAATCAGGGAAAAGTCAGCTGCTCATCAATTTCGTAGAGTCAATTGACTTTCCCAACAATGACCTATGTCCAGCAGTGGACGTCTTATGGCTGATTGATGGCTGGACGGAATTGACTTTTTGTATGGAACAGCTGATTTTTTTCACGTTTCTATCTGCATTGTTTTTTTTTCAACATTGACACCGTGTTGAAAAAAAAAACGATGTAAGTAGAAACCTTCTATAATTAATAATAATTTATAAATCTACAACAAAATACAACACCACGTAATATAAGCTAAAACTACGTCATCTACTACTACATAAAAAGCAAAGATACATAAACATGTAAGATACATCTTACATTTGAGTACCTAATTTTAAACAATAATATTTTATAATTTTTTGTAATGTTACGTTTACTACTTATGACAAATGGTGTTATGAATAAATGACTATGCCTATACGAGTAACATGAGCGAAATTAGCCGATTAAAAGCTAAGAAACAAAAATTCCCTTTCAACTGAAATTTCTCAGCTTTTTATCTCGACAACCTTTTGACCCATTGAAGGTGGAAGAAATCTATAGTTGTATTTGAATGAATCACGGTACAATTTCAGAGTAGTTTCCGAGGCTTCACTATTATTGAGTAAGTTCTTTTGATTTTCTCTAAGTCCGAAGACTTGACCAACTTTGCTCATATTACCTGTCCTTCCTTGTCATCCATCCATCCATCCATCAGCCGTAAGACGTCCACTGCTGGACATAGGCCTCCCCAATGGATTTCCAATAAAGCCGGTTGGAAGCGGCCTGCATCCAGCGCGTTCCTGCGATCTTTATTATATCGTCAGTCCACCTAGTCGGTGGACGTCCTACGCTGCGCTTGCTGGTCCGTGGTCTCCATTCGAGAACTTTACTGCCCCATCGGCCATCCGTTCTCCGAACTATGTGCCCTGCCCATTGCCACTTTAATTTCCACTTTCCTTCCTTGTAATAATTGGCAAACCCACCTAATAAACGTTTCTTTAAATACTTCAGTCATAAAATTTTGTTTAGGTATCTATCAAAAACGGTCCAGCAATTTCCCAACTACCGCAGACCGCCCATTCTGAGAACAAGCTCTATCGAGAATACCCAGAATAATTTAACAACCTATTTGTTTGTATGATGCAATAATCTGATATAGTTTTTATGTAACGGAAATGCCGTTGACGACATTGTCAAAGTACGCCTTAGATTTAAGACAATAAGGTCGAAGTTAGGTAGAGTCAAAGGGAAACCACAAACCACAATTTTATCGTCTCTAGTAGGCGCCAAGTGATATATTTAATGAATCATAATAGTTGGTCTGTTAATGTGTCGCTTATGATTTTTGTTGGACATCCATTGACATCTGTTTACTGTTTTACTGATCAAAGAGTTTTAAACGTTGCTGGCAAGTCCATAAATCATGTGACGCCAAATAAAAACGAAGGAAAAAGGCGAATTGCGTAATTTTGACGCTAACGTGAAATTTTTTTGTACGTTTGGATTTTCTATAAATCTCAATATCTCTATAATATAAATCTCAAACACTTTATTATTTCCTTAGTACCTACTACTAAGCATAATAATAATAACACTTGACCAACATACCTACTATTCCTCTGGTCTTCCATACAAGAATTTCTATTTAACGTGCCATATTAATTTATTTATAAATATCACCACATTCTTACAGCAGGAAAAACCGTGCAACGTCGCTCGCTGTAATATAAAATGTCGCAACAACAATGACGTATGAGTGTTTACTTACTTTACAATATTCTGTAATAATAATCGTCATAAAATTACAATGTCAAAGTTCTAAATTGACGTCACCCTGTGACATACCAAAAATGTTATGAACACAGTCCACCGCCCCGGGGAACCTAAGTGTAATTTCCGTGAACTTCGTTCTTTGAGAATAATGACTTTATATGTAACATTTTATGACGTGGTATACACGTGTTTGAATGTTGTTGAAATATTTAATTAGGTGTACATTAAGTACCTTAATTTGTGGTTAGCTAACATTATCATCCCTGTCGTTGGCTCACTGGTATACATAGGCTTCTTTAGAAGTGGTTTGTTTAGATTGTAAAGGCACTGGTAATAGGGTATTTGTCTAGTTTTTGGAAATCGTTTTAAATTGTTTGTTAGTATACACATATAAAGCACACTACCTTTATATTTCCGAGAGATCTACTGTATTAATAATGAAAATCAGTGTTAAACAATAGATATTCAAGATCCCGCCAAAACGACATACTGTAATGTAGTGTAGTAATGGCGCTGGTCTTTGACGTCTCATACCAGTAAATAACGTTAGTTAAAATAAGTAAATACGCTAGTTCACATCTAAAAACTGACAAAAGATACTTTAAAAGTAACTTACAGATCCAATAATATTACTCCGAAATCAAACACAAATTACACAAACAACAGTCAAACGACAAATTTTTATTTACTATCATGTGACGTCACCAGAGTTGCCGCTCTTCTTAGAGCGTTCATGTCGTAGATAAAATATCAAAAAATGTCGTATTTTATTTCGTGCTATTTGCGTAAATTAGACATAAGTATTTTAGTTTAAATAAAGAAAAATATGTCTTTTTCAGGCTATTTATATATATTTAAGGATTACCACAATCAATAGTATATTTTCAATGTTGTCAAATAGCCTATTCCCAGGTCTTTTATGTCACATTTAGATCAGCTGTTTTACACACAAAGTTCTTTGACTCTCGAATGTAGATAGAAAAAAGCTGATTTTGTTTTATATTTCGGGGTAGCTCCTATAGAAAATGTTGTTCATAATGATGAGCTTATTTAACCGTGCTAGCCAAGCGTCTCTACATCGGATTAGTAAACATTTTTTTCACTTGTGTTGATGTTTTTTTGATCTTGCTTCTCGCGTGCAGATCGCATTTTTTAACGTATCTAGACGTAAGTTAGTATTTAGGTTCTTTATGTTATTAAAATTAGTTCCTCGTTAGTGATATTTCATTCCCTCGGAAAATAAAATGTTGTATGCTTATCAGTAACTGAGAATTACTGATAAATAGCGGTAAGCATTTTTTTTTTCGTACTACTGCCGGTGGCTGAAATACTCGTAGCTATTAGAAGATCTTGCAAGGTTATAAAATAATTAAAATACGTAACTTAATAATGTTTATCAGTAGGTATAATTACTAAATAACTAAGCGAGCGTTATCTACATGAGTAATTAGTAGAGTTCATTGGCTTTGCTATAAATGACTTGTAACAAACCTAGCCTATCCTGACGCCGAAATGTAACAATCCCTAGCCTAGCCTGCCTAAATAACCTCGTTTATAAACCTAAGAAAAGTAGAAACTATTTTATGAAACCTGCCTAAATAAAATGTCAGATAAAATGATTGAAGAAACTTCATTTGCCTTCAATGAATCCTAGCTTTATGTCAAACTAGCTGTGCGTCCTATTTCCACCTGATTGTGATGAAATTATGAAATGAACCTCATGAAAGAAATATCCTAAGATGTTAAGAATGCATTAAATATCGATACAGACATTAAATATGAACCTAGCTTACATTTCAAAATGATAAATAACAAGAAATACAAAAAACGTAACTATGAACCTCGCAGGTTCAAGGAAGAATTATACTCCTAACGCCTTCTGCTTGATAAAGGACAGTCTACATATTGATACTAGTATTCAGCAGTGTGATTTCTAATTTATTTATCTAATTTATTTACCTATTTATACGTTAGTTTGGCCAGTGTTCGTCTTGTGGTAGATCCTGCGTTATAGACCGCATAAACCCTTAGTAAAGATGATTCGAAATACCTGCCTAATAGATTACCTAAGTTCAGAACGAAAACCCTATGTTTTACCTATTTTGAGTTTCTATGATCCTGAAAGTATATTACTAATCTCAGAGTGAAATGCAGTACCTAGCTAATGCCTCAAGAGCTATTTAGAAATAATGATTCTAGAGCTTCTCTGTTTTATATGGAGTTTATTTAGAATATTTTTGTTTAACGTATATAAGCTTCAATAAAGCTAGGTATAAAATATTAATTTAGTTGCTTAAGAAAATATTAGACATGAGATGAGAAGGAAATTCCATTAAATTAGTACTATAGAACAAAGAAACTCTACTGTTGAACTAATATTATTATCAAACTACGAATATAATAAAAGATTGGAATGCCAGAAAGAATAGTATTAATTTATTTCTGACAGTTTAGTTAGTTTTAATATTTTAAATTATATTCAATTTTATTTAGGTATCAGAAATTTTTTTTATTTTATGTTTATCTCTGATTATTTAGTCATGGCGCTCGAGAGAGCTGAAAACCATGAAAATGACTCTACTCTGCTTTCGTAAATCTAACGCCATCCTGGAAAAAGAAAGCAGGAAAGAAAACCAGGAGTCGCGAGTGTGTCAGTAGTCATCTTATCTACATCACTTAATAAAGTCAGGAAAATCATAAAAACTTGCATGAATTCCAGAGTGTTCTCAAGAAAAACTCCAAGATTACTATAGATAAAGGTTCAAGAATCGACTTCGCCTTATAAAATAATATTAAAATCAATAAGCTATCAATAGCTTTATTTCAAAGTGATCAGAATTTACACTCTTAATACGGACACGGGTTATCCCTCCATTTCGGAAATGAGAAACACTGGCCCAAGCTCTATCTGGCTTCAAGAGTTCTGCACACTAATGAAAATACAGCATTGATCGAGTAGCACTTACGGCTAGTATTTAAATAATGAGATGTTGCAATAATGTGGTATAGCAATAGTCGACTCTGCGATCCTCAAAACATAAAAAATGTACAATTTATCTATGAACATTCTGTCCTTCGCAAGTTGTAGGTAGTCATGTCAGTCAGGAAATTGTATTCTCAATCCGCTTGGATTATATATCCCTATAAGATTTCTTGTTCTCATATAGTCGAAGCTGAAAAAGACAAATAATTAAAACATTTGTAATTCATACATAGAAATCATAAAGGGCGAGTGTTAGAAGTTTCTATCTTCTACTCGTGAGTAAATACTCAATGAAGGATAGTTTCGACAGTAACATAATCTATAGAGTAGGAAACATCGTAAGTCAACTTATGCAAGACCGCCATAGGAACCTGAAGATGTATGCGTATTTATCAACCCGCAACAGGTCAGAGTAGATAATATTGCCTTGTTTCTGTGGTGTAGCGTAGCGTCGTAAACAACTCGTTCATACTCATAAAAGAATAGATACGTATGAGAATCCTCCATACCGCATCATTTCAGTAAGACGGATATAGGTCTATCTCCATATGATAGACCTCCTCTTTTCATCTGATGTCCATTTGTACATTAATTCAACAGTAAATCATCCAGAAGTCAAATGCAGTGCTAATCAGGACGAATATTAACCGCAGAACATATCCTATATCTACAGTGAGACTTATCTATTTAAAAAGAGATACGTTTATACGAAACCAAATCTTCTAGGAACATCCTCGTCCTTCGATAGAAAACCAATTTTCTTCCAACTTCCACTTTTTAGACCAGGAACAAATTTCAGACTCTTCTCTCTCTTCTCTGCTTTTCCTTTCTCTGAATCTTGCGGAACAAAACTAAATATACCTATTAAAGATGAAATATTCCAACATTTTTCTACAATTTTCTCAAGAGAAGTCCCTGCTGTCAGTCCCGTCAAATTCTCTGTTCTTTTTTTCCCCCTTATTTTAAATTCTGAATTTATATGCTAAGCGTTTTGCAAAGAGTTTACATACCTACTCGTAGATTGAAGATCTGTTGCTTTTTTAAAATGTATTTATTTACCTGCTTGTTTGTAAATCATTTGAATGGAAAGTTTCTCTAGATAATATTAGAAAGAATTATATCCTAATGTGAGAGACTCCTGACCTACAAGAATGCCTTCTTTCTATGCCTAGTTACTCAGATGTGGACGATCAAACCATCTGAGGTTTGTTACAGACTACTCACTGAAGCTTGGTAAATACGATTTTCATAATAATAATTAATATAATTAATTTATAGTTTCTGAAATATTTTTTAAGTTTTATGAATATATAGTGAAGTGTGTTTCTGAAGATGTGATACAGGATCATTTACCCTTTGATCTGCGAATATTCACCGTAAAATAAGTCTTACATCTAATGTAGAGAATGGTAGAGAAGATGTTAAATATAAACTAAAATATCTAGCTGTAATAAACTAAATATTTACCTTTTTATAAAGAAATCAGCCTAGACAAAATATTATCATTCTTTAGGAGATCTAAACTTTTGACTCTTTTGAAATATATTATAAATATTAGGGGACATCTTACACACGGTCTCTGACCCAAAATAAACAAATCTTGTCATATGGCTGCCAGAGACTGATTTACTTTTTTTTTACATAATTTTAAATATATAATTAAATAGATAAATATTATACTGTAATGAACTGCCTGCTTGCTGAGCACATATTTTCTGTCAAAACGAAAAGGTTTCTTTTAATTTAACATTTTAAACTACAGGCCACTATTATGAATGTCTTCACGGTGAGTTAAGATTTTTTTACCCACTCTAGAAAAATTAAAAGTCAATATTTTCTACTTTTATTATTTATTCGAGGGTGTCAAGTCATAGTCAAAGTCAAATTATCTTTATTTCGTATATACATTACATGTTCTTGAAAACGTCCGATAACAATGCTTTTAATTATATTATGATTATAGAATTATTTCTTAAAAATTAAAATTCATTTCAAAACACACCTAAAAATTATCAAAATACAACAAATTAAAAATAGAATAAATTAAATACCAAATAAATACTATACAAGAAAAAAAAATGTCAACATGGGTGGGAAAAAGTGGCCAGCTTTAGACTGAAAACACACTACGCTTATGCTTTCTTATAGCTAAGACTCTCAAATATACAGGTTGCTCCTTGAGGAAAATAAGAAAAAGTAATGAACACTTAATTTTTTTTTGGATAGGGCTAGGCTATGCTTTATTGCTAGGTTTTATTTTAGATAATATCTTTCACTGTTTGTAATTCTTATACAATAGGACCTCAATAGGACACATAAGACATAGAAATGTTCGTATGGCAATCGAACCCGGGACTTCTGAATGTTGTAATCCTTTCGTCGCAATTCAACTTATTCAGGAAAATATTGTTAAAAATTAACGGAAAAACCAGATTGAAATAAGACGTGCCATGTGCTTGCTCATAATTTCAGAAAAACGTTAGTTGCTAAAATACAAAATCTAGTTCTATTGACATTTCATGAGTCACAGGACAATGTTGACCTATAAGTGATCAGTGTAGGTAAATAACTGCTTGTGTTTTAGGAAATTTTACTATGAATTCATTGTAAAACTTATTTGTTTTGGAAAATAACCACGAGAATTACGTAGCTAGTCATCGTTTGTGTGAAATATTCCCCTACAATAATGGAATTATACTGGAAATTGTGGTAATGGAAGTTTTGAAGTTAAAACTTCTATAACGGCGTTGTGACCTTTTGGGAAGCGTAAAAAGTGTTAAACTCGCGCTAGGCCATGTGACCTGATCGAAAATTCGTAAGACGGCGCCGGGCGCGTTCGGGAGTGTGCGTGTGTGATATTGATGTTCAAGTTTTCACTTCTGCCGGCAGTCCCGAAGTGCAACACATTTTTTTTCACGTAAGGTGCAGAAAAGACTTCTTACTCAATATTACTCACACTTATTTATTAGTATGTAGGTATATTATACCTTTATCTATCTATTTCTTAATTTTCTAGTATACAAGGTGCCGTTTGCAAAGTACATGAATCGAAAAAACGCGAGGTTCGGAATCCATACATTTTGTCGAGAGGTAGTTATTTTTTTTGTGTGGAACAGTTTTTTCGCGTTATCAGGGTTGAACCTAGTAGTAAAAGCTGAGTTAGTATTTGAGTACAACCATATGATAACAATCAATCTAATTATTAAAAATTAAAAAGTATGTTCGTCCCGCAGAGATACAGAGCGTATCAATGGTGTAATAAAACTAATGTATATAGATATTTTAATCACAAATCGGTATTTATTTTAGGTGGTAGGTTTCATTTGGATAGTTATATGAACAGTAAGGCATTAAACCTCCAAAAAATAAAAAGACAACGCTAAAAGGTGACCAAATGTTTGTACTTTTTATGTAACTTCAAAAATTAAATAGCGACGTTTTAATGTGTTTTTTCACGATATGCTAAGTTAAACAGAAGAAAAAATAAATTGTTTTTGGTTGTAAGTTGAGTTTATCCTATTTATGTATTCAACGTAGGTTTTTGAATTATCCAAAAATAATGAAAAAAATGAGCAACGTGATTATTTTAGAATGGGCACGTGATTTTATGCGTAGAAATTAGAACCTAATTTATTCAATGTACATACACTGGTACAGTCTTTGTTTGTACCTACATTGTCAAGTTCATTTATGTCATCTTCATTTTGCATCAATTGCATTGGCAAGTTGAAAAGCCAGCGTCCAGGGCGCATATTACAGAGTATTGATGACCGATAAGGTTGAAAGGTTCTCCAGTAGAGACATCTCTACGTAGGTGTTGTCGGCAAGGGCAGCCTGGTCCAACATAGTATAAATCACTCTTAGTATAGATCCGCTGTTCTTCCTTAATTTCCCATTCGAATAAGATAAGGAACCTAAAAAACATGATTTAACTATTTTGGCTTGGCTGGCTTCTGTAGTACCTAGTTCAGGGTTAATTTTGAGATATTTAAAATTAGTAACAAGCACGTGCAAAGTAACTAAATTAAAAATAAAGCATTGCACTTCTATGAATTATGTTTTATAAAGTAAGGATAAATATTATAAATATTCAGTTAAAAAAAACATAAGCAAAAAAAAAAATCTTAAACAACATGTTTGTTTTCGTTAGCTATATTAAAAAACACAAGCGCAATAAGCAGATAATACGATAAAATATTACGCTAACATTACAAACATTAAAATTGGAATCGGTAAATAAAAACATACTTAAAGATCGAATGAACTTCCGACTAACAATTATAGATTACGTAAGTCAACATTCACCTGCGTCATTGACACTGGCCACCGAGAACTTCGAGAATTAAGAAAAATAAAAACAAGATGGCGCGTCACGAGAATTTGGCGCCAAACCTCGACGGATGACTCACGCACCGTTTACACGAATCAGCTTTATGAATCAAACATTATGTATGCAAACGAATTGTTTTCCCCGTAATAATCGATGAATTCTAGTGCTCTTGGTGACTCACAGGCTTTCCTTTTTTTGATAAGACCACATTGCTCACTCAGCATTTGTTTTGATGAGTCAGAAACTATCATATTAGGTTAAGTACCTATGACAAGGTCGATTGAGATAATATCCTAAAAGAGATGCATTTATGTGCAAAGCACGAGTCAAAAAAGGACGTGGTCAGTGTCTGTCATCTCTACGAGTCGGAACGGAAGATGTCCGACATTTATAATAATTTTAACAGTTCTTGCCTAAGAATTTTATACATTTTTGTGAAGAAAAGAGCCCTCAACTCACAGCTTAAGCTGGTTTCTCTTGTTAGTTTACTATCGATTTTTGTTCGGAGGCACTATCACTATACATAGTACTAATACAACAAAGTTGCTTCCCGCTGTCTGTCCCTATGTATGCTTATATACATATGTTTAAAACTACGCAACACATTTTTTTAATAGATAGAGTGATTCAAGAGGAAGGTTTATATGTATGTACTTACCTATAATACACCTAAGTGAAGCCGGCGCGGGTCGCTAGTTTACGAATAAAATGGGTCACTGCTGTCACTCAAAACTGTCAAGATCGAATGAATGACTATTTAAATAGAATTGGAAAGACATAAAAACGTGGATAAGTACTACACTATAAATTCATAAAAGTACATAACTCTACATGGTTTAGAAATAATCTCGAGCCGCCTTATGTAACATCTTTGTTTATAATCATGTGGCAAGGTGAGAATATACGCATTTATCGAATTCTCGTAATATAATAGTTGTTTGGAGCTATATTAGTTTTTAACTATAATGCAGTTTGTACTTACAATAGTTTTTAGGGTTCTGTACTCAAAGGGTTTAAACGGGACCCTATTACTAAGACTCCGCTGTCCGTCCGTCTCTCCGTCTGTCTGTCACCAGGCTGTTTCTCATGAACGGTGATAGCTGGAATGTTGAAATTTTCACAGATAACGTATTTCTTTGTGAATGTAATTTTTTTTTAATTCTGTTCCCGCTATAACAACAAATACCAACAATAGAAAAAAAATCATTATTACAAAAAAACCTGAATTTTTAGTCGTTTTTCTCCTGGATGCTCGAAAAAAAAATGACTTTGCAAACCGGATTCTATGGATTGTATCGATTTGGCCACCGATAACAAAAATAAAATCACTAAAGTAGCACGGAAGATTGATTAACAGTTGGAAAAGTTCTCAACTGGAGACCACGTTACCGATACGGTATAAGCGTAACGTAGGACGTCTAACGAAGACCGCATGAGGCAAACCGAAGACCTCATTAAAACGGCAGGTTCACGCTGGACGCAAGTCGAAAACCTTTAAAACACTTATTGAACATCTCCCAAGAAAATCCATAGCTGAAATGATGATGAAGATGATTTTGTATGCCATGGCTATCAATTCTATTTATTATTCATTGCGACTGTGTGTGGTCAAAGATGATTCAGAAAGACTCAAATGAGACATAAACCTGTCTGACCTTGAATAGCCAATATTAAATAATAATCAGGAGATAATATTTAACAACAAATAAACAGAACACATTTAACACATGCCATGTTTTATTTTTTACTGTCGGCAAATAATCTTTTCATCATTTCATCGATATTTTTCGACCTTAAAATAACCTAGTGCGTAATCGTACGTCAAACTGGCTCGAATCTATCGATAAAACCGATTATATCGATAAAACGTGTCGTAATTAGATTGTTTACGAAAAAGGATATTCTAAAAGTCCTACACGTGTTATTTGCAATCGTTATCAATGATTTAATATGATGAAATCGACCAAAAAAAGTACCTAGTCATTGTTCAGTGATACCTATTTTTGAAGCTGAAATTCTCATGTAACAAGATTAGCTAATCGGATAGAAAACGTCGCATATTTAGATAGTGCAGAGCTAATTATTTATTTTTATTATTACATCATCATCATATTAGCCGTGGGACATCCACTGCTGGGCATAGGCCTCCCCTATGAATTTCCAATAAGACTTTTTGGAACTTCGTGCCTCCAGCGCAATCCTGTCTATTTTATCTGTCCACAAAATCGATGGTTTACGACGGCATGTCGTTTCCCGGTACGTGGTCTCCTTCCGAGAACTTTGCGGTCCAGACAGCCATCAATTTTCCCCGTTATGACATGTGCTCTACCCTCTGTCACTTTAACTTGATAATCTGCTGAGCTTTTCTTTTCTGCTGGCTATTTCGATCTCCTAATTTTTATTGTATTATTACATGTACACCGTACGTCATAGATGAGTTATCGATAGATATAAGGCTGCAGTTAGACGACGCGACAAATTTCTTGCGGCCGCCGCGCGGCCACCGCGCGGTGACCGCGTACTAACAGTTCAGTCATAGCAAATTTATGTTTTAAAAACTAGGACTTAACGTTGAAATTCTTTGTGAGTAACTAACAGCGCGGCGATTGCGCGGCGTCCGCTCCTCGATCACACGGCGGCCGCGCGGCCGTCATGGTCATAGCCATATAAACGCGCCCTAAATGAGTGCTCTAGTGTTTATGTACGGGCCTATACACCATTGACTTTTCGGTAAAGGAAAACATCATGATACATATACCCATACGTACGGAGAAGAAATTCGATGGCGCATCCATCAGCTCGCTACTATATGTTCAGCGTGATAAATACGGCCTAGTAGTGCTTCTATGTTCAGCAGTAGACTATTAAAATTTTGTCATTAATACAAGCACGTGATAGAGCACTCAAAGTTCATGGTCGATGATTTAACATTAAAAAAAACCATATTAATCTAATTCATAGAATAATGATGTAATATCCTTATTAATTAACATTCTTTTATCTAAATTAAATACTCTGGGAATATTACTTTTCTTATCTGTGCAGGTATTATTTGGTTAAGCTATTAAATCAATATCTTTTCAAATTCAAATTGCATAATACACAATTGTGATAATATTTGAATAACGGAGTAACATAACTTATTTTACTGCTATAATTTTCAAGGATTGATTAAGTTTATCATTTAGGTTATTACATTTTTGAAAATTTACTAATATAATGATTACTGCGGTGTTCTATAGCCTAACACCTGAATAATATTCGTGAAGACGTGGGTTCAAATCCCGTTCCCGTACCAATGAGTTCTTTGGAACTTATGTACGGAATTTCACACCACTGGCTTTTCGATGAACGAAAACCTCGTGAGGCAATCTGCATACGTCGGTAGAAAAAAATCGATAGAGTATGGAAATCCACCAATATACGCTGGGCCAGCGTAGTGGATATGGCCTTATCTCCATTCGTAGATAGGCCTGTTCGGTAGTCATCAAAAACAGAAAAAATGTCGATGTCAGTAGTGGAATATTAAAAAGGCCGGTACGGTACACTGTACAGTAATTATCGTATATTTAATTAGGTATTTATTTCATATTATCAGTAATTATTTTATATTTAATACCAAGCGCTTTAATACAGTTTTGTCTTTACAGACATGCAATATGGTGTTATTAGTACTATAAATGTTACTAACAGTTAACTTACTATAGTTTTAAAATAAAATAAAACAAAATTTCATACAGGTCAAAGGAGATATTGCAAAAATATATAGAAATTGGGCCACCAAAGGGTACAGTATTTCATAATTTGCTTCGTTTCTTTCGGATAATTATTTTCCCGTTATTTTTTACAATAACAGTGTCCATTAAAAGTAATTTCATGTATTCGGATTGAAAATTACATTGACATTGTTTAAAAATAAGGCAGCCATACTCTTCTTCTTTTATATTTTGGTGTCGCATGGTTTATGCATTTGCTAGTGTTACCTATAAGTATTGAACCTTTTTTTGTAGTTTATCAAAATAGTTACAGTCTAAGTCACGTCATAGTCCGAAAAAGTCGCGGTCAAGTTCGACCTCAGTAAAGCATCGGCAAACTAATTATCACTGATAGAAACATATTTCACAAAATAATAAAATGCGGCGACATGATTTTTCCCCGTTCCCGCCAAAAGCCACCCGGCCATACTCGACTTGAAACATTAATAAAATGTCACAAATAACAAAAATAGGCTAACGGCCTGTTTAAAACTGATTTCTATATTTTCCTGGATTCTTATAACAACGAAAAGAACACGTTTCATTGCAATTCGTTGGATGATTTTTTATTGTTAACTATTACAGGATTTAAACACCTCGTAGTCAAAATATTTTATTCAGCATTCTCCGACCTTAGAAATATATGGTTACAAACATTTTTTTATTCTTCGCTGCATTTTCACATCATTGATCCTCCTTAGTTTCTTTCCCACCAAAAAGAAAGTATTCATCCTTCATTCTCCTATTTTTTTAAATATATAGATCTAACTTGTCCCGTGAGTTTGATTACTAAAGAGGTTTCTATGTGCTACGTGATCTTCATACACCATTATAAGAATACAGCAATGTGAATGCGGGGCAAGTTACTTCGAAATAATTCACAGTTGTTTAGATCCATTTATACAGAAATATGATATTTGTAATACGAGTATAATACTTTTAAGAGAATATAAACAACATTACACTCATCACACTATTAATGATGGTTTTACAAAATTAATATGACGACAAAATGTTCTTGATTACTTACGATAAACAGGAAAATAAAAACAATTGTACACGTTTGCCTTCCGACTTTCTCGGTGACTCGCGACTTCACCAAGTAACAACTTAATCCTCCTCAGGGCCAGCGCAGTGGATATGACCCGTAGGCCTAGCCTATGTACTTTTAAAGATTACAGATACATGAAAGGTAGATACATACATATACCGTGTGTCTCTCAGAGATCTAATAATACTGAAACCACTTATATGTAGTACCTACGTTATTATGAACAATTGAAGATTGCTGTTGATCCCATAATAAAAAATCAACGAAATAAATGAAACAAAAGAAACGTATAAAGTCTTGATCGAAGTATAAAGTACCTATAAACGTATCAATTTGATGTATCATTAACGTCTGAGAAGTTTTGCTAACAAAACTAAACTCTTCAGTGCATTTTTTACATGTAGGCTATTAATTCTATGTAGGTTATTAAAAAAGGTTACATGTGACCAAAATGGCAGTAATTCAATAACTGAGCAAAAATCAAATTGGAAAATGTGAAATTACTCATAAATTAAGCATTTAATGTGGTTGTTTTACTCTGCGTATTTATTTATCATAGTTTATCGGATTTTTTGAGCTACTGTACCTAGTCTGAGCCCTTTTTGCAATATCACCTTTAAGCTAAAGTCAAGATTAAATCACCCCCTGGTACAATCTTTCTGAATATGTAGATTAGATAAGTAAAATCGTAATGAGGACAGATACTGCGTATAAGCTCGACATTGACTTTCCAATACACTTCCTATTTTTCCACGTAAATTTGCGCATTAAATTTTTATCAGAGCCAAATCTACACGCTATCCAATGGCATTCCATATTATAAATATCCCCTTATCATTCAACATAATATGCTAGCCACCCCTATTGCGTCTGAATTATGAAGTGCAAAAATAAGTCTTAATCCTCTCATTATAGAGTTCAGGTACTTAGCAGGAAAATACTGCGCAATTCGCCACGGACATTGCGACATTGCTGGTACAGATAAATCGATCTTTGTTTAGTAGAAACTGTGAGGTAATCTGTTATTTTGGTACTTTGTACTTGGGACACTTTTTGCGTTTCGGATTTGAGAAAGTCATGCCTATACTGAATTTTCACATGAACGAAATATTCCACTACGATGTATTTATATTATTGTCATCCCATCTATTCGAAAATGACGACTATTCGCTTTTAAGTGCAACCAAAGGTGGTATTTTCTGTTTGCCGCGCATTTTTTGAATTTGGAACATGTTAGTGTTCATAAGAAAATTTTACCGGGCAGTAATGAGATTTTAATCCTTTTTATAAGTGCGCCGCAATTATCTTTGCCGCGCATTTTTTGTATTTGGAACATGTTAGTGTTCAGCGCCAAGAAAATGTTTCAAATATACATAAATATGTGTATAAGTTTTTAGTTGTTTCATTATTAGATACTATTTTATTTAAATTTAATTGTTACTCTATATTTTATTAAATAATAATATTATACAATAAAATATGAGGCGCCTTCTACTCTAGAATCCCGCACTTCGCTCTGGATTTAAAAAAGCGCCCTCGCCGTGAAAATATTATTTTGCTCCCTTATGATACAATCTACTATTTCACCATGTTTCTCAAAGTGAAATAATGATACTTAGCACCTCCCTCGTCGTGACCTGAGATGCTATAGTGTTCAATAGTGAGTTATTCCATAAATGTCGAAAGTCGACGAACTTTTTTGTTTGGAATGGCTGATTTTTCTTTTGCAACTGTGAGGTAGGTCTCATATTAAAAGTATGTAGATCATAATGATGAGTACAATAAAAAATTGCTTCTCTGTACAAAATTACTGCTCGAAATGGACAAAAAGTATGAAACAGGTGATCCTTTTCTGGGATTTCGGGTTGGCTCCTAAGTAAAAGTTGTTAATAAGGTCTAATAATTCCTTTTCAGCTTAGTACAGAAAGAACCAACACTTTAAAATCTTTAAAAGTCCCTACACTTTTGTATAATTATTTTTCGCCAAAACTTGGCACAACCAACTTCAATCGAGTACAAGATTCGCTTACTTAATTTGCCTGAATTGACGTACATTTACGTACCATCTTTTGATTGTTGATGATTTTTCAAAAATGTTTCGGGTAATTTTAATTAAATTTATTAAAATAGGACTACCTCTGAAATATTGAATATATTTATTCTAATCTGTCTACCAAACAAAGATGAATCATCGAAATCGGTTTATAATTGGCGGAACACATTTACATTTAAAAAAAACGGCCAAGTACGAGTTGGACTCGCTCATGAAGGGTTCCGTACTGAGAGTCCTTCGGAAAAAAATCACGTTTGTTGTGTGGGAGCCCCCCCTTAAATATTTATATTATTCTGCTTTTAGTATATTTTGTTGTTATAACGACAATCGAAATACATCATTTGTGAAAATTTCAACTCTCTAGCTATCACGGTCATGAGATACAGCCTGGTGACAGACAGACAGACAGCGGAATCTTGGTAATAGGATCCCGTTTTTACTCTTTGGGTAGGAAACCCTATAAAACATACAGTTGAATTGGAACCTTTGAAGTCGATTAAAACGTGAGAAAATCACGTGAGTTTCCTCAAGTAAAAAGATACAAACTAGAAAATTGCAGTTCTCCAAACTCCGGCGTCATTAATTAAATAACAAAGCCGGATACAGCTATGCGTCAGCATTTATCTTATCGATATCGAACGTAATCAGCTCAACATTGCCATATATGTACTGTTGGAGAACTCAATACATATTGTACCAATAGTATTTACTACTTAGATATAGGTATGTTATGCTTGTTTTTGTTTTGGCGCCTCAATGTAAGACGCAGTTTGGTACCTGATGATATCAACCACTAGGTATTTGTAGGCATCCTTTGTGTTTACATATTTCTTAGGTATTGCCTAATATAATCCGCGTACTATCAGCATGGCATGGAACCTCGTCAAAGTAAATCGAAAATAACATTATTTTCAACTTTTGCGCAATACTGAATAGGCTTGTTGACTAAAAAATATAATTAGTCTGACAAATAGATTATTAAAAAAAAATATCTTTACATTAATATTGACGCAAATTATTGTTATGTATATTCGACATTTCCAAGACTGCTAATATTAATACAAACGATCTCTACCACATCATTGTACTGATTTCTGTACATCCAAATGTAGCCTTCCAGAAATCGCTTAAAGAGATAAGGCCGCCCTCGTACCACATAATTTTAATTCAATTGTACTTTGTTTTTCACTTACTGATTTTTTTTCAAACCACTGGCTTTTCGGTGAAGGGAAATATCGTGACCTTTATACGTCCGTAGAAGAAATTTGACGGCGTATGTGAATCCACTAACCCGCACTGGACCAGCGTAGTGGATATGGCCCAATCACCTTTCGTTGGTAGGCCTACGTCTTGCAGTAGACCATTAAAAAGCTGGTACAGTACAGTACTGTTTTTTAAGTATGCAGTATGTTAAAAAACTTCATTGCCTAGAGCATCGCCGTAGGGTTGTGAGTCTGTCCATTTTCTATAGGATTCATTTGGAGAGAGTGTACGAGTACATCTGAGCTACACGACCTTATCCACTATCCCCTTATTACTACAGGACAAGTAGAAAGACGCTACATTACCACCCCTACACTCTCGATTTACCTTCGATACGTACGAAGCGGTTCGACTCAACATTTCTGATTTGTACCGCCAGGAAATTGAATAGCCTTCTTGCTTTCCTGTTTCCTAAGAGATATTATCTAAAGCTTTTCAAGATCAGAGTGAATAGGTATCTTCTAAGTCTGCGTATTTCATCTTCGACCACAACGTCGCGTACCATCAGGCGAATTGGTGGTCAAGCGAGGACTTATTCGCGTTCAAAGAATGCAATGAAGTTGTATTTTATCTAAGTAACTGTTAGTAAAATCTCAAAAACTAAATTGACTTAGTCCATAGGTATAAATCACTTGTTTTTTTTCCTTATGCCCAATTCACGAATAAAATTTCAGCTATGGTCTGTACCATGTGGTAACACTAGTTTTTATTTCCTTATTCTAAACCTCATTGATCGATTTTACTTAGGTATTTTGATAAGGAATTTACGCAAATTGACGTAAATTTATATGATTTTTATATTTATTTAAACTGACGTAAAGTAACCATTAAAGGCAGGAGGGAAATATTGTGAAAAAACGTGCGGTTATGAATGAGAGCATAAATTATAGAAGATAAAAGAAAAAAGGCCAATGTTACGCCAAAGAAGTAACTTACTCGTAACTTAACGGCCAATGTTACCAGAAATAAGGTAGAGACCGCACAATTTGACATTGATCGACGTCGTTTCAGCCATAAGACGTCCACTGATATTCATAGGCCTCCCCTATAGATCTTCAATAAAATTGGTTAGAAGCACCTTGCGCCTAGTGCGATCCTGAGTTACTACGCTGTGCTTTCTGGTACTTTCTACTCGAGAACATTTGAACCCCATCGATCACCAGTCCAAGTCCTCCATGATATGTGCCCTGCCTACTGCCATTTCAATCCGCTGGCCTATGTCGGTAACCTTGGTTCTTCTACGGATTTCATTTCTGAATTGATCTCGCAGATCACTACATAGTATAAAACAAAGTCGCTTCCCGCTGTCTGTCCCCATGTATGCTTATATCTTTAAAACTACGCAACGGATTTATGATGCGGTTTTTTTTTAATACATAGAACAATTCAAGAGGAAGGTTTATATGTATAATACACCTGGGCGAAGCCGGGGCGGGTCGCTAGTACAATATAATTCAGTAAAATAATAAATATATTTAAAAGAGTCCAATACCCAGTATTGGGACAGATAAGGCTTTGGATGATGATGATGATGATGAATTAATATTTTTTTGTAATAAAATTGCTCAGTGGGAAATGCAAATCCAAAACAGGTCAGTAGGTTTATAGACAACGCGGTTTTCTTTACAATAACATTTTCCATTTGGTTATGCTAAAATGTCGTTAGCGTATTTTGGTTTTAACCACATTAAAATGACGTGGGATTTTATTGTTAAATAATATACGTTGTAATACATTTACCAAATTGTTTTAAACTTTCCAGCCCGTAATAAACAAATTTACAATAACGCTAATGGGTAATTTTGACCACATGTTTTTTTTAATAGAATGTAATACATGTGTTACTCACACTTGGTTTTTATGGCAGACAGCAAGTCTACTAAGTATAGTTTCAGTGAAGCGATCAGTGAGGTCATCGAGATCATCACTCTTCGCTCAAAGAAAAAACTTGGTGTTCTCTCTATGGTGAGACGGTATTTCACACCTGAGCAACTGCTTAATCTCTATAAAGCGCAAGTCAGGTCTTGCATGGAATACTGCGCTCACCTTTGGAATGGCTGTGCCAAATTGGCAGCTGGATGGAGGCTCTGGAGTCGATTGAGATGCGAGCCAGGAAGCTGATAGACAATGACACCATGATTAAATCGCAGCTGCAAAGTCTCGAGCATCGACGAAGGGTGGCGTGTCTTTCAGCCTTCTATCAGATACAGTTCGGAAAATGCACCTAGGACTTGCACTGTCTGGTCCCACCAGCCCCTTTCTTCTATCGTACGTCTAGAACTCTAGACGGACGTGACCAAAGCGCCACCCTTTTATAGTGGTCATTCCGAGCGTGTTAGAACCAATCGTTTCGAATCCACATTCCTCATACGAACAGCCAGAATGTGGAACGCTTTGCCTGAGTCGGTCTTTCCGCTAAGTTACAACGTAGGTGTCTTTAAATCCCGAGTTAATAGGTATCTTCTAGGTAAGCGTATTACACCCTCGACCGCATATCTGCTTAAAATCAGGCAGTGTGTAGTCAAACGCAAACCTATACGAAACAAATTAAAACTTTTTCGAGATGGAGTACCAGGAATCAGGCTCGTCTTACAAGTTACAAAATTATTCTTAGTTCAGTTATAGAGAGACTCCAAGCACAGCGTTCTCCATAGCACATTGGGCTACTTTGAGCTTACTCAAATATTGCCCACATACTCGTAGCTCCTTGTGTAACGTCAATGTTACGAGTATTTGTTTATTTGTTGTGTTGATTATCAAAATGACGCGCAAAATTAAACAATGGATTATTTCGTACTACTATACTATTGTACTTATGTTATTGTAGGTACTATATCCCTCTTACGACAATAGGTTATGTGGTTATGTACATAATGGGGTATGGAATATCCAGGACCAAAAACAAATACGCAAACGGACTTGTAATGGTAAACGCGCACGCATCCGCACCGCAAGAACCACTCGTGTAGGTCAAACACTATTGTATGTGCCAGAAACAATTGAAAAACATCGGCAAAGTGCGAGTCAGGCTCGGGCACGAAGGGCTTCGTACCGTATGGGAGCCCTCTTAGCCCCATTTCAAGCATGTAGATGTTTCCAATGTTTATATCGAACAAAAAACGGAATAAAATCACGTGTGTTGTATGGGCCTATATAAATATTTATTTTATTCTATTTTTAGTATTTGTTATTATGGCGATAAAAGAAATACATCATCTGGGAAAATTTCAAGTGTCTAGCTATCACGGTTCATGAGATACAATCTGGTGACAGACAGACAGACAGACAGATAAACGGATGGACAGTTAGACGGACAATGGAGTCTTAGTAATAGGGTCCCGTTTTTACCCTTTGGGTGCGGAACACTAAAAATAAGAAAAGTCGTGAAGCGTGGGTAAGTGCGTAAGTTTTTAACGCGAATAAGTCCGACTTTGACCACCAACTCGATGATAAGCAACATTGTGGTCGAAGATGAAGCACTTTACATGCAGTTTAATGTAAAGACAAATGATTCTCATTCTTTAGATGATTGAGGCGCCTGCGGCACTTCCGGTGTGTATGAGTGCACGTTCAGCTTTGAGAATCGATGTCATTTTGTCAAATAGGTATACATAATAGGTATACTTTTATCTATTGTGATGCCACGGTCTATGTAGATTTTACGCTATTGTAACCACATAACAGGAAAAACTAGCTCTCTTATGTGGTTGTAATACAAAAAGCTAAACGGGGTGTGTCCCTATAGTCTGATCGCCTAACTTAGTCCTTGCCTGCGCGGGTACAGGGGCGCGGGGGTAGACGACAAAGAGGGACTGAGATAAGTGCGGGCGGCGGGGAGGCGAGGCCTCAGTTAAACGGTCAGATAATAGATGTACACATATTAATAACACGTATTCTGTGATTTCAATGTACCTACTATTAAAGGATGCGCCTGATTTCCCTTATTTTGTTAGTGGTCGATCGTGGGCGTATTATAAAGTCTGGTATAGCACCAATTACACTTTTAATCCAATCGTTATCAATATTACAAAAGATACTAATGCGCGCCTTTGCTCGTTCCTGTCTAAGTCTGTAGCGTCGCTAGTGTTGTGCCCTCTCTTGGCGCGCGTTAGGGATGTGCCGATACCAATCGACTCGGAGAGTCGATTATGCGGCTAACACTACTTATCATTTACCTAGGTAAGACTAACATTTAGGTAGGTACTATTAGACCAATTTTAATATTGGTAAAAACAGCTGTTCCAGAGTCTATAATTGTTTTTGTGCTATAGCTGTTTTTTTTTGAAATCTTGCAGTTGGTTCCATTTTGTAAAACGTAAATTGAAATTATGAATAAAATACGTATAAATAAGTATAGGCCAGATGGCAAGCAAGTGTCGGAGTTTTTAAGCTGGGTGAAATCTGAAGTCCTCTGACATGGCTAAACCGTTAAAACAACCGAGACCCACAATTTTGCCAAGTCATCCAAGCCGCGACAGCGCTTATTTAAATGCTAGCCGCGGTTACCCATCAGAAGACCGTGCCCACCATTGAATTAATGAGTCATTAGACTTACGACGCCTACATTGAAATCATAGAATACTATAATGTACTGTATTGTCCCAGCCTTTTAAATAGTCCACTGCAGGATGAAGGTCTACCCAAGAAGAGTGATTGGGCCATATCCACCACGCTGGCCCAGTGCGAGTTGGTGGATTCAGATACGCCATCAAATTTCTTCTACGGGCGTATGCAGGTTGCCTCACGATGTTTTCCTTCACCGAAAAGCCAGTGGTGTGAAATTCTGTACATAAATTCCAAGGAATTCCTTGGTGCGGGACCGGGATTTGAACCCGCGACCTCAAGATTGTAAGGCGGGTGTCATTACCACTACACCACCACGGCTTCTTACTATAATGTGACGAATCAGTTTTCTAACATAGAAAACTACACTAACATTATTCATAATAAACCACGTAATTCCATTAATACATAATAGAAATAGTGGTAACAAGGGCTTAGGAAAATACGGCAATAAGAGCTTCCTTGGACTTAGCACCTTCGATGTGAGTCATACTACAAACACTATTACGATATTGTAAATTAAATTATGTAACATATGTAGTGAGTAACTTACTGAGGACAGGTATTTGTACATATATTGTTACGTCATTACAAGGATAGAAATTTCCTTCTAGGATCAAGGGTAAACTTTATTGTTTTTTTTTTCTAGAGCAATTTAATCTGTAGGTTCACTTAACTTGATCTTCGGATCAATCAAATAACTTTTTTACAATAAAAAGCAAAATTAAAATTTTTTTTAGAAAGTAATTGAAAAAGGATAAAATAATTCAAAAATCCTCGACTTAAAAAAACAAAAAAATAACGCGAGATAATAAACGTGAAAAGATTTAATTAGTAGAGTTGATATCTCGCGGAAGAATATCCGTACAGGGCTGCCATCACTATTTCAAATTTCATCGTAAATGAAAATAAGTATTATCATCATCTTCTAAAGGGTTACTGTAGGAGCTCAGCCTAAAAACGCCCTGGAGAAAAACGGCAATATAGACACAAACGAACACACAAACATCCTCTCGCCCTAAACGCTTAAACCGTTTCCGTTCTATCGTAGGTAAATATTACAATAAAACGAGGTGTTGCTTTGCAAAGTTGTATTTGCATTTTGCATTCATTTGCACTCACGCCCCTAGACAATTTTATATAGACAGTTGATTTTTTGCAATTTATTACTAGTTGAAAGTTAATCAATCTATAATCTTTATTGCAACATATGTGGTAATACATGTAGATCTTAAATAACATGTTTCAATAGTTATACACATATGACCCTATATGGGTGTGGTAACGTTAATTTAGATAATATTAGGTATATTCTCCTATGTTAGTCATAATTATAAGCAGGTATTCTAGAATATGTCCTTCGTTTACAAATTAAAAATATTTATTTTAAAGAAACGTGGTTAGCTTGTAGGTAGTTGTTAAAATAGATCCATTATTATGGCTGTGCCCCATGCTCTAGCATCATGGCATGCAAATTTATCATTCTTGATTTTATAGGTTTGGTTTAATTGTGAGTTTCTATTAAGCATTATTTTTGCACAAAGATATATCATTTAAAAACACGTTATTTAAAATATTTAGCATATAATTACTGTTTATATTTATTCATGTGCCTTCTGTATTTTTGATGTTTGTCTTGTATTTATACGTAGTTTTCGTTGCAAATAAAGTTATTTCTGTGTCTATATCTTTCAAAGTTTTCGGAAATTTATTGTAAATGGTCAACCGCATCATGAATGTAATAATTAAATAGAGGGGGCTGTCTTACGGTATGGTCCACGCAGTCTCTCTTTGTGCACTTTGTGTGTTAATTTTTCTTACTTATTAAAGTTTTTCTTTATTAATACGGCAGATTCGTAAATGTAAATCAAGGAAATGTAAGCAGTTTTAAATTCAGATAAATAGGTTTCCATAATCAAGGTAGGTACTAATATACTATGTACCTATATGTATAACATCGTCATTAATAATTTCGCGGAAAAGTATTAATAAACTATGACGTCGTTGCTGTTTTATCCAGTTGGTATATTTCAATAATAAATACATGTATACGTGTCCAAGGACAGTTTTTACTTGATGTTAGTTACAGGCTCATAAGTATTGGGTTTGCAGTTTGATAGATGTTTAGTATTCTGCAGCTTGCAGCTTTTGCTTAAATAAAATGATAGCAAATTAAAATTATTATTTTTCGCCAAAAGTGGCACCACCAACTTAAACCGTGTATAGGATTCGAACAGTTTGCACGAATCGATGTGTCATCCATACATGTACATCATTGTCGATTTATCAAAAACGGCTGAGCCGATTTTGATGAAATTTAAATGGAACGAAAGTATTTAAAATCGGTTTACAATTAGCGACAATATCAAACATAATCAGACAGAAAAAAGCATACAGACGAAAATAGTATTAACACATTACATCAAATTACCTTCAAATATTCATATTAGTTTTTACCTGCGGCTTCATTTGTAATAATTTTTTTTCAGTTTGAAAGAAAATAGTCTATGCTATTTATTTATTTATCTATTTATTTTCTATGCTACTCCAATCCATGCAAAAATCAATTAAATACGTTGCTGCGACAAAGAGTAACAAATAAACCAAAAAACACACTTTCAGAAATTAAAAAAATGATTTCGTAGAAGTATGAAAGCGAGCCTGGACATGATAAAATTGAATACAGCTTTTCCACCAGAAATAAATTAAATTAAGGGTAAGGTATGAAACGGCTGAATAATCTATGGATAATTACAAAATAATATGATATACCAATTTCTATGTGGATCACAAATATAAATTTATATTTGAGATCCAAATAACAATAATAGTAATAAATAAATATTAGGGGACATCTTACACACGGTCTCTAATCCCAAATTAAGCTAGTGATATGGCTGCCAGAGACTCATAAATATTAATTTCTACTTATCATTGAACAAGTATGTAGAGTACATGTACGTAACGTAGAGTCATCATCGTCATAATTATAAGCTGTAGGAAGTCCACTGATGGACATGGGCATATTCTGTGTATTTCTAGTAAGGCCACTATTCTTTTCCGTTTATTTTTTCATTTGTAGACAAATTATATTATTATTTCTACATTTAGGTACGTCGAAATGCTTCAAACATTCATAATTTTACAACAACGGGGGTTATTTATTCATATTCAGTAAATTAATGATTTTGACTGAAATAATTATGCTCATCTACCTCATTCGATTCAACCCGTTAGGTAGTTCCATCATTTTCAGACAAATTATTATTTCTACATTTAGTGACGTCCAAAATTGTATAGCATTTATGATTTTATAACAATATAGGTTCTTTATTCATATTCGTTATAAAATATGTCTGTTTTTTAATTTCCTGTTTCCTAAGAGATATAAATCTAAAGATTTTCAAAATCAGAGTGAATAGGTATCTTCTAGGTCTGCGTGGTTCATCTTCGACCACAACGTCGCTTATCATCAGGCGAGTTGGTGGTCAAGCGTGGATTTATTCGAGATAAAAAAACAACATGAAATGTTACTTTAACATACAATACAATTCATATATGTGTATTGATAACTTAGGTTAAGTTCGTAAGTTCGTAAAGTAATTAAATGCATTTCAACTATAGTCCTACCGCTTAACTTAGTCTTCGCCTGCGCGGTACAGGGGCGCCGGGGGAGACGACATAGCGGGTCTGAGACCTGTCTCAGTCTCAGTTAGTTAAACGGTAGGAATATAAAACAATTACGATCATTCTGTTCCATTTAAAATCGACTATTTGTTTCATAAAATTCTGACAAATACTTGTCTCTACATTTAGGTACGTCCAAAATGTAATATCATTCATAATTTTATAACAACGTAATTTATTCATATTCATCAAACTTGGAGTATTAAGTTTAACCAATGCGTTTAATACATAAATAAGTTAGAACAATTACGACCATTCTGTACCATTTCAATTCGATCCACTTAGTTCCATCATTTTCAGAATAATGATTATCTCTTCATTTAGGAAGCACGTTAATGGTATCTATGCAGTATTGCGACTAGACCCTGTCCTTTAAATAAATATCTACAGTCCCAAGTGGCTACTCAGTAAGTCAGTACGTAACACTTGCTAGGGCTGCCCTCCTGTTATCGCACGCTTACTGATTACAAACCACACGTTCGCTCGTCACTAGGGCGCGCCCCTGCGACTGTTGTATAACGAACTCGGAGGCGCGTAGGTATGATTCGCGTTCCGACCGATTTGTGTGAAGACAAAATACTGCATAGGTACCAACCGTGATTCAAGTATGTCCGAAATTTAATAGCATTCATAATTTTATAACAATGTTAGTAATTTATTCAAAATACAAACAAAACACACGCCCCCCCGGTCTGGTGCGCGCGCCGCGTGCGCCGTGCACGTGTTCTTACGTAAGAAGGCTATATTACGTAACCACTGTATTAGGTATTTAGATACATTTAGACTAGTGTTTTAATATTTATTTTGTTTGAAGAAAACGAAAGGTTGAATTTAAAATTTTGGGGTTAGAAGTTTTTCTGGAGCTCACGTCGGATGTGAAATGCGCGTCGATCCATGGGAGGTTTTTCAGCAATGGTCATCATCAGTCCAATCGAAATTGACTTTTTGAAAAGTAGTTAAATTATTGTTTTTTTAATATCGGGCCACTGCGATCTCACAGGGTGTATGTATATACAATGTGTTTGTCTACCGGTGTCGGAGCCTTAAGCGGTGATATATTATGGCAAATTTTGAATAACTTTTACTGTGGGATCAACTCTGAAAACGCAAAAAAAACAGCTTTTACATACTTTTTGTCGAAAGCCTAATAAAAAATCGTATGGAACGGCAGTTTTTTTTAACGTTTTCACAGTTGGTCCCATAGTAAAATTTGTTCAAAATTTGCCATAGATGGCACTGCTAAAGGCTCCGACACCGGTAGACAAACACATTGTAGATTCCATCGTAGATAGATAGATAGGTCAATTTTTTATTGTCACACCAAAATTTAACTAAACTAGAAAAACAAGTTTAGTGGAACTTACAGCTAGTGTTACAACTGTCGGCATTATCGCTAAAAAGAAATTTCTACCAGGCAACCGTTACTTGTGAAGGATTAATAAAAAGTTAGGCGATGGGGTGTGCACAAATATAGGGTAACGTAGGTATAGGGGCTCCGGCTCAGTGGGCATGTAAACATACTGTTTTAACTTACAAAATTGACTAAAAGCCAAATGTTAGCTTTACATTACATATTAATTATTAGGTATTATGTATTAGCTATATTGCTGAAGTTGTAAATTTACCTAAATCTAGTCCAAGATTATCTTGAATAATGTTCTTAATAAATATAAAATACACAAAAACGCTAAATACCTAAGTCTCTCTTTACCAATAGTCTCTTCATAAAACTATATGGGCAATGTCCACAATTGAAAACTAAAACAACGTTCTATGCTGTTGATAATATCTGTTTGTTAACATAGATCTCAGCGACAAAGAGTTTCTGATTCGGATTCTAATTTAGGCCTTGATGATAAATAATATTTAAGGGAGCAATTTTCAGTCAAAAAAGTCTATTACACTGTATTCTGTGCATTTTTCTACCTATTCTATTTAAAAAACAGATATTTATATCATGAATCACTAAATCGCGAATATTTAAGACGTGACGATACTCGCGACTCACTATCTTATCATCTAAGTAAGTATAGCGCTCATAGCGTTTTTTGACTAGGTGTTTGTCAGCGATCATCGAAGTTAAGTAACATTCGGCACGGTCTGTTTTTGGATGGGTAACCGCGGGTGGCATTTCCATCTGAGCGCTACCGTGGCTAACGTGGCAAATAGCACGTTAAATTGTAGGCCCCGGTTGTTTTAACCATTCAGTCATATCCGAGGCCTTCAAGCGGCTTTAAACTCTGACACCAGTGCTAGCCACCCGGCCTATACGAACTTACTTACTTTTAGTAAGGAGATTTTACTAACTTGTACTGTGACCACAGATAAGGCGCCGACTTGGTTGTATTTTTTAAATTAAGATAGGCTTGCGTTTGACCACATTTTGCATGATATGTAGAGACGAACCAAAGTTACCAACATAGCCCGGTAGACGAAAAAGTAGAAGTGTTATTGGACTGGGCGTGTTACAGAAAATTATTGAGTAGTATACGTACACGTAGCATACCAACCTGATGACCCGTGGGATCGTAATGATATCTAACAGTATTACGTCTTCATGAATGAATGAATGAATGGTCGGAACGCGAATCATACTCGTACCTACGCGCTTCGGAGTTCGGTATTCACTCGGTACACCAACAGATTCTCCGTAGTGAATCAAAAGAACGTGTGGGTTTGTAATCAGTAAGCGTGCAATTTACCTTCCAGGCGGGCAGCCCTAGTGCGTGTTACGTACTGCGTGGCCACGCGGGGGTGTATAGATATTTATTTCAAGGACAGAGCCGAGTCACAATACGGTTAGATACGAGTACCATTACCGTGACAAGAGTACGTTGCGTGATACATACGTACTTTCCATTCGAGAACTTTACTGCTCCATTGGTGTTCAGTTCTAAGAAGTAAGTATAATATTACGACGACGCTTGGCACTGCGAAATCGCATTAACGTGGTGGAGACAGAGAAAATAATAACTTATTAATCCAGAGTAAACAAAAAGCGTATTCAGCATGACTAAATATAGTGCACATGCTTCCAACTTTTACAATTTAAGACTAGTTACATTACAGTACATTAATACATAGTTTACAATCTTATTTCTGTAATTTAAGTTAGTAAAATATCGGTAAAGTTTGATCTAGCCAATGAGTTAACTCTTTCTTTGTTAGCCACAAATTTTCTGTCCTCCTAAATTATAAGTTCTAAGCTATAGCCTACTCAAACTATTGATAGATCCAGGGGCGTAGCTACCTCCGTATCTGCCGTATCAATTATACCCCGAGGGGAATTATACGTCAGGGGCCCCCGTGACCCGGGGGGCCAGACGTGCGTGACAAAAAATTGGTAAAAACTTAAAAAAATAAATTAAATTAATTGTGCATTACATTGTAATATTATACAACACAAACAATTGTTCGTCTGGTTTAGTAGTGTTAGTAGATTTAATAAATCAGTTTGTCGAAAAAAAAGCAAGGAGAATGTATATTTCATTTGAATTGTTTGTACGTTTTTTAAAAAAAGTGACAGATAGATAATTATGTTGAAAAAATATTTCTTTTAATTTTATGCAAACATTTTATTTCTTTTGTGAGAAATCTTTGCCCTTCACAAGGGCCCCCAAAGCTCCAAACAATATTTTATACGGGGCCCCTCCAAGGCACGCTACGCCACTGGATGGATCCGTAACTGAATTACATCATCAAATTTAAAGATGTACCTCAATCGACCTAGGTATGACATTATCACATTACGATACAAAAGTATGAGGCATATAATGATATTTTATCAGTTACATGCGGATTGCGGATATGTATGATGATGAATATTCATCATGAGATCGGAATTCGTGTTTTCTGATTCACCAATGATATTATCTTTGAAATTGTGAATGTGCAGCTACCAAAATATTTGTCGAAATGATAACGAAGCTCTAATATGTTGAAGCTACAATAAAGTGTAAGTGAAATGATTTTTGTTGATTAGAAATTAGTGGTAGGGAAAAATAAAAGAGATTCTACTTTTCAAGTATTAGATTTTAAGATTTAGGTGGCTTTACATCTTGGCAACAGTTTTTAAATTTCAGGGTGGATACCCACCACTCATAGTCAAGTCAAAACTGAGACGCTTCGCTCATTTCGTTCGCTCGGCCAGTCTCTACAAACACTGGCTGACAAATTGAAGTCATACACCCAGAAAGCACTAGAAATTATCAGAACAAACAAAGTTACCAAGTACGCAAACTTGAAAGAAACAACGAAAAGTTTTCCGTTTTGTTTCGGGAAACCAAACCACTTCTCTTCAGCAGCGACGCACGGGGGCACGTTTTGATTACAAAACTCTTTACAAACTTTTCATAACGTTCTCTTGCTCAAAGCTTTTTATATAAGGGCCTTTTTATATAATGATATCCGTTTTTCTTCCGGGTTTGCTCGTTATAACATTCAAGCTCGTTTGTTACGAAAAAACTAAAAAAAAAAACATTTTTGAACTGTAAGTTCTTAAATTAATTGTAGAGTTTTTATTGAAATTATTGATAGTTATGTAAGTTTTCACATCACAGATATACTAACACAATTTTTTGTATAGATGGAAAACTTTATGTAAGCTTTTTGTCCACGTGACGCACGTGTTTGAGATTTTCGAGATAAAATTCGAATATCTATTTACGGATTTAATTTTTGTTTAGTTTTTTAACTTTTGGTTGCAAGAAATGTGAAGAAATGTTGGTTTTCATACGGCCTAGTGACGTCCACGGGTTTCGTGCACAATGTACATACTAGTTTAAACAAAATCTTTATACAGCAGTATTGGCTGAAATAAAAGTAAATTACCGGTCTGAGTACGTATGATTTTTTTTGTACGTATGTACTCGAATACTGTGCTAATTATAAACGGTTTTTGATGATTTTTTTTTTTGTTTGATAGATCATACTTGAATTGGTCCAAATGAAATTTTATCATAATTGTCTAAGTCGTTTTTGAAAAATCAACGATAATCGAAAATGGCAAACATCGATCGGGCAAATTCTGTACGCGATTGTAACGGTTTAAGCAAAAAAAATATGCCAAGTCGATGGGTTGAAGTCGACTAGGCATACAAAAAAAAAGTTATAAATTGTCTCCCTCTATTTACCCTTACCTTTACCCTTAAGTATGCGTAGTTTCTGAGAAATCTGCCAGAATTTTTTTTCAAGATGGCGCTTGAAGCTCCTTTTGGATCTGTCCGCATTTTGATTTTATGTTTTGTAAGAGGCTACCTTATAAAATAAAATAAATGGATCGAGGTTGGCCAAAGAATGCCGCCATTTTTCCGGGGGTATTTCTTCATACACTACTTCAAATAAAGTCTACCTGGATATCACTTGTGCAACTCATAAAACAAATATGCGATGACCTGATTCCACCCGATGTTAGTTCAGCTTACCAGGTTACCTAGTTAGATAACTATGTTACATCACCATAGATAACGTTATCACATGCCGGTTGGGTTACGCCATCGATAAACTATCAGCATCTCCAACACTAATTACGTTAAATTAATTTACTAATTTTCTGTGAAATGGCTACCATTGTAAAGTAATGTAAGAGGGTCTACGGACCTCTGCTACAATGATGGCAGAATCGTGCAGGCTACGAGTTGGGCCTATACCTATCTATTTTTTTATTTAACCATTGCATTTTATTTATTTAACGTCCTTAGAATCCACATTTGAGCTCAAACCGGAGACTGCGCGCTATCACGTTTGCCATGTATCACGTTTACAATGGTAGGCCCCATTCGCACATAAATGGATAAATTAATTTAAAAAAAAATGTCAGTAATGTTGGAAATGCTCATGAATCAGTATTAAAATAATAATATCATGAAATTATATCCGTCGTTAAGAAATAAATCTTGTACTAAATAATAATTAATTTTCGATAGAAACGGCATACCCGTGTTCAACCGTGTACAGAAATCGAATAGTTCTCACAAATCGATGTATTATCGATGTGTGCCTAGTAATCTTTACATTATTGCTAATTTTTCAAAAACGATTCAGCCAATTTCTATAAAATATAAATAAGACTACACGGAAAAAAATGCTCGCAAAATTTTTTTTGCACCAAGAATATTTTTATTCTCAGGAATATTGTTTAATATCAAGTAAATAAATGCTTGACTTAACAATAATGTCTTGGAACGACAAACATGATACTCTCCTCGAAACACAATATTATTCTCATTATATTTACTACAGCTAAAACAATTATTCTTCCTTCAAAAATATCTGGGTGTTGTCTGAAAAATATGTATTTTTTTTCAATTAAGATGTTTTCCTATTTTAATGTAAGAGAATAATGTTTGTGATCAAGAACTGTTAATCTTTGATTCAATAACTTTGACCTTCTACTTGAACTAAAACTTATGACTTCTTAACCCAAGAATATATGTTTGAAACAACTAATTATATTCTTCATTTGAATAATTTACTATTCTTAAAATCAGAAACTAAGAAAGTTTTTTTTTAAGAAAAAATAATGTTTGATTCTAGACATATTTTTATTGGAATGAGTAACTCCAAACATCAAAGTAAGAAACAAAATAATTTTAAACCTAGTACTCCAATGTATTTAACCAAGAATAATCTGTTTTGTAGCAATGATTAATAGATTGTTCAACTGAAAATTCGTGTGATTCAAAACAAGATGTGCAAACGTTTTGATCTACGAAAATAAATGTTTAGTTGCAATAAGTTTTTTATTGGAGTAAGAATCTCAAAACATCAAAGTAAGAAACACGATAATTTTAAACCTAGTACTCTAATGTATTTAACCAACAATAATCTGTTTTGTAGCAATAATTAATAGATTGTTCAACTGAAAATTTGTGTGATTCAAAACAAGACGTGCAAATGTTTTGATCTAAGATATAAATGTTTAGTTGCAGTAAGGTTTTTATTAGAGTAAGAAACTCAAAACATCTAAGCGAGAAACAAAATAATTTTAAACCTAGTACTCCAATGTATTTAACCAATAATAATCTGTTTTGTAGCAATAATTAGTAGATTGTTCAACTGAGAATTCTTGTGATTCAAAACAAGACGTGCAAACGTTTTGATCTAAGAAAATAAATGTTTAGTTGCAATAAGTTTTTTATTGGAGAAAGAATTTCAAAACATCAAAGTAAGAAACACAATAATTTTAAACCTAGTACTTCAATGTATTTAACCAACAATAATCTGTTTTGTAGCAATAATTAGTAGATTGTTCAACTGAGAATTCTTGTGATTCAAAACAAGACGTGCAAACGTTTTGATCTAAGAAAATAAATGTTTAGTTGCAGTAAGGTTTTTATTAGAGTAAGAAACTCAAAACATCTAAGCGAGAAACAAATTAATTTTAAACCTAGTACTCCAATGTACCTATTTAACCAATAATAATCTGTTTTGTAGCAATAATTAGTAGATTGTTCAACTGAGAATTCTTGTGATTCAAAACAAGACGTGCAAACGTTTTGATCTAAGAAAATAAATGTTAAGTTGCAATAAGTTTTTTATTGGAGAAAGAATTTCAAAACATCCAAGTAAGAAACACAATAATTTTAAACCTAGTACTTCAATGTATTTAACCAACAATAATCTGTTTTGTAGCAATAATAAGTAGATTGTTCAACTGAGAATTCTTGTGATTCAAAACAAGACGTGCAAACGTTTTGATCTGAGACAATAATGTTTAGTTGAAGTAAGTTTTTTATTGGAGAAAGAATTTCAAAACATCAAAGTAAGAAACACAATAATTTTAAACCTAGTACTCCAATGTTTTCTTTACCAAGATTAATCTGTTTTGTAGCAATAATTAGTACATTGTTCAATTGAGAATTATTGTGATGCAAAACAAAACGTGCAAACGTTTTGATCGAAGAAAATAAATGTTTAGTTGAAGTAAGTTTTTATTAGAGTAAGAAACTCAACACATCAAAATAAGATATCCGATCAATTACGTATACCCCTCAGTCATATAATTAAATAAGATTATGCATTACAATTGGCACTTACCCAAAAGCTTTGAAAACAACTATTGTCAAACCTTTATTTAAAAAAGATAATAGGGAAAAATGGAATGCTACAGGCCTATCGCACTGAAAAAAATTTCAGAAAAAATAAGTCTATTAATATGGCAGTTTATGATTTTATGAAAGAAGTTTTTAAACTATGTTGATAAATCTCACAGAGCTATTACAACTAGAGAGATAGCGCTGTTGTCGCTTGAGGCAATTCTCAACCACAAAAATGTATGGAAAATCTTGCTCGGCGCTGTCAAAACTGTCAAATATCTATTGGAATTTGACACTACTGAGAGAAAAACACGGCAACTAGCGACTCAATCGAGATATTTTTCATGTTTCTTTCTAACTCATGCCATCTTAAATTATTGCATCTCTTTCTTTCTTTTCTCGATCGACCACATTATCCCTCTGGTATCTCTGTGATAAATCTAGTCCAATATGTGCAGTGTTTTGTGACATGTATGCCACAAGTTTTTGACTCTGTCGACCACAGAATTTTTTTAAAAAAGTTAGAGGCATATGAGATAGGTACATGGTAATGTTTTGAAGTTGATTAAGTCATAAACGATAAACGAGAAGAAATATTCAGATCTAATGAAACAAATATAATGTATGGAGTCCTTCAGGGTAGCGTGGGTCCTGGGTCCTCTTTTATTTATTGTATAGATACATCAATGATTTACCTATATATAAAAAAGTGTTTCATGATACCTTAGCTTTATTTCAAAAACTCTGTCCAACGATAGACACGGGGGGTGCAGTCACTTCACAACTACTGAACCAAAGTACCTACCTAAATTACCTAAGTACATTTTTATGTATGTCCATTTCGCAACTTTCCTCTCCAGATTGAAAAAAGAACCCCGTGTATCGGTCGACAAAATAAATGACAGAGATAGGTACTTAGGTAACATAGGAACAAACATTTTTTTAAAGAAAAACATACAGATGAATAATTTTGAGAACCTCTTCCATTTCTATTATTTCTATTCCGTTTTTGGAAGTTGGCTGACAAGAAAACATCTTCGAATCATGCTAGTTGACCGAGCGAGCGAAGCGTCTATGCTTTGGCATCATTGAAATGGCCGATTTGCATTCGGTGCGGTAATTTGGCTGGATGTTACAATTGGATTGTTCAATGTACCATTTTTCAACGAATCTTGACGAAATTTGGTACTTACTCAGATTTTTTATAATTTTAGAATGTTTTTTGTCATCGGCGATATTTGTTTGGTGATTCGATTTGACATTTCTCTCAAAAAAGACGAAAAACTGTGGTGCCATTTATCGGCCGATTTTGATAGGTTTTGGTAAGATCGTTTATTATCCAAATATCAATAAGATCTGTGAGTATGAACCAAATCGATCGAATGCGTGTCGAGCTACAGGGTTTCAAATAATTCGTCGCCTATTTGCTTCGAGAGAGATGCGCCACGAAATTGAACCTTAAGCTTGTTGGAATTGAAAATATTTTTGGATGTGCAACTTTGTGAGTTACTTGAAAATGCACTTTATTAATTTATTTGCAATAAGCATAAATGGGAGGTTTCTAAACATTTTTTTAACCGGGCTACACCGATTTTGATGCGATTGTATACTTCCGATTAAAATAAATGTTCTATAAAAGCTGGTTTTCGCGAGGTATGCTGTTCGGAGAACTACTAGTTTACCCTAGGTTTTACTGTATAGGTAAGTACTTATTTAAACTTGAAAGTATTCATAATAATATTTATGAAAGCATCTTCGAATCACGCTAGTTTAACCCTAGGTTTCACTGTATAGATAGGTAGGTACTTAGGTAAGTACTTATTTGAAGTTGAAAGTTGTGTTTCTTCATCCAAGAATAATTGCTCTTCTATGTAAATCGAGTGTCTTGATTTGTTAGGAATAATAAAACCGCCAAGGAAAGGGGTACCCATCTATAATGTACAACACGATAATTCACGACACGGTATAGCCTGCCGCCCAATAATTGTGATCCGACCATAAAAGTTGTACCTATTGTACTTGTGGTGTATTTTATTTTAATTCGTTAATTGTAAACGACAAAATAATACAATTTTATTCTCATTCTCAAAAAAAAGGTCTGTGAAGTCGGTTTTCGGTCGATAGTTTAACGCGACGTCATAACAAAACATCGATGAATCGAGTAAAAGAGAGATAAATGCGGCGCATTCGTACAATGAGCGTAATGGGATACTTTTGTGTGCATGCAGCCGACGTTCATCGATTTCATTGAAGAATCATACACGAGAACTGAAGATTCGTGTCTATGACGGCGACAGCCAACCGCCGGCCGGTGCCGGCGACCCGCGCTGACCGGCCGCAGTTGCGATTAAACAAAATGGTGGAACATATCAGGTGTCAAAATATTATTTTAAAAAGTAAACATGGGGAAATGTGTAGTAAAAACCTGCAAATCCCGTTCCCAATTTCTTCAAGAAGCTTCCGGAATTTCTTTCCACAGGTAAATACGTTTTACACCATTCGTATTAATTGAAACTATCTCATAAAATATCATGATTTTAAAAATGAATAATTTTACAGTTGGTGCTGCCAGGTGAAACATGACTTTGTTTCTCCATAATTATGGGAGATTTCAACTAATCAATAATTACTTTTTTGATATTATAGAATAGCCGTAGACGAAATACACCGTGATAATATAACTTTATTCAATACCAAAATACAAGAAAACAAAGATAATAATAACAAATCCGGTACCTAGAGTACCGGCATTACCGTCTAAAGCGATTTTAAATAGGTAATAATAATAACAATCATTTCAAAAAAATACAATTATTGATAGTTATGAATCAAAAAGCAGAATCGGGCCTAAATAGGTTACGTTTTGTTACTTTTAGTTTAATCATAGTTCTGTTATAGCTAGACGGCATCAGGTATCTTTGTCCGGAGATTGAAGTGCAGGTATAGTTTTGTACATATTGGGCTACAATTATCAAAGAAGTTATACTTCTTCTTGATTATAATTAATCAAGTGGTACGTGATGAAAATGCGCACTGCGTGGTATGGGTATGTATGAGTGACACAGACTGTACGCGGGCCCTGCGGGGTGCGTGCGGTGCGTGGCAAGAGCTTGCGAACTCGGATGCGGGTGGCGGCGCGGCGTGGCCATGCGATGGCTATGCTAGCTGCTACATTCTAGTAGCCTGCCTGTTACATTTGTAATTATTTACTCCGACTGTTCCAGAGTAAAAAAAAAAACATCACTGCAATTTTCAAAACAATGTTGAAGATTCTTCATACAATTCTTTTGAATTATTTTACGGAATATCCTGCCGTACATTAATAACGCCTCATGACACGTTTTTGATGATTAAGTATTATTATAGTCATAATTATTTTGATTATCAAGAACGCATAAATACTGGACGGATAAATTAATAAGATTTTTGTATTAAATATTTTTTTCATAATTACATCATATTTTATTTATTATTACTCAAATTCATTCGTTATTACTAAACTGTTGATTATTTTAAATATCGGTTTGTATCACTGACATTGAGAAGATATCGTTACATTTTGGGGAAATTTTCAATCCAATGAACTGGCACCCTAACTAAGTTTTGTCCGATTAAATTTTATAATGTTGCTATTTCTGTCTCTTATCAACGTCTTACCGTACTTTAGCAACTAGTGTAACAGGGATAACTCGCTTGTTTTTAGTGAAAATCAGTGCTAAAACATCAATGCATATTGCGCAAATTTTTACTTAAACTTTAACTATTTAAAAAACAACTTAAATTATTAGAATTTCAAAAATTGTGTTCTTAGACTGCATATACAATATCTCCTAAGTTTATAAATTGTTTATGTTATTGGAATTCCAATAATTGTGTTTCCTATATTACGTTGATAGTTCTTAAGCTTATATATTGTTTAGATTATGAATTTATATTTGATTCCTATATTGCTTAGATTATATTTGTGTTCCTACATAGCTTAGACCAAAGTTCTTATATTGTTTAGACCAAAGTTACTATATTGATTAGACTATTTCATAAGTTTTATACATTGTTTAGATTATTAGAATTTATAGATTTTGAATTCCTATTTGCTTAGATTATAAGTAACGATAAGATAAGTAACGCAATGGTTATAACTGTAATGTTATTTTTCTTATGCAAATAAATAAATAAATAAATAAATGATTCCTTGTTTACCTACCAACGATATTCGGGCGGTAAACAGTTGTTTGAGTCAAATTGAGTCTTCATATCTCGACATATTAACATCATTGATCGATTTATTAGACATTATCACGTCAAAAAAAACAAATGTACCCGCGAGGTCTACTGTTTGGAAAACTACTAGTAATAACGAATACATGTTAAATTACAGTGTACTGTTTATTATTGTTCTACTAGCACGCAAGTCAGTTTAAGCGAAGTAACTACAATATTAAGATTACAGAAAAACTGAACATTGTGGCCTAGTCATATGAGTTCAAATGAGATTTTAATAAACACGATAAAGCAGTTATTACGCGGCCGCGTAATCGTCTAAATGAGCAGTTTGTCCCGATACCTACTCAATTTACCATACTGTGCCATATTGTGCTGTAAATTATCTGGGTCGTATATTATTGGCTACCGAATACTTCCGATCCGAGTCCGACCCCGCCCGCACTTGCTTGCGGTGCGGTGACGCTAAATGTTCAACGTTTTATTTTCAATTTTATACTAGTGATCTGTTTCAATTTCTAAGTGCAACGGCGTCTTGCGGCAGTTTCTTTAATTTTTCCTGTGCTTCGAGTGTGTAGCGTGGTTTTAACTTTTAAATGGACGACGAAACTGAATTAGAAGTTTTGCTGCGCGAATGGAAAGTACCAGAGTCGGTCATTCAGAAATTTAAAGGTAAGTACCTATGTATGTATACAATTATGATCTATTTCACCTGGTTCACTCTCGAAGGCCCACCCTCAGCAGTGAGGCAAAGTATTACAGGACCGATAACGTTACTTAGACTAAGTAGTTTTCATATTTGAAAGTCAGGTCGGGCTTAGGTACCTATGACATAAGTGGGCGTCTGTAGGTATACTGTTAAACGTACTTACCTATAGAATTAACCATGGTAGGTAGGTTAAAATCACAAAATGACTAGTTAAACAGCTTCAGTTTTCGATAATTGTTTCAATGAATTGTGGCACATAGCACGTATTCACCTAAGTTAGTAGGTAGGTAGTAACTTTCATTTCAACTATGACAATAATTATGGTTCTTTTTCTTTCAGAAAATGAAATTCAGAAATACCAATTAAAACACCTCAGTGACGATTTTCTAAAAGAACTGTGCCCATTAGTTGGGCACAGAATTCTGGTGAAATCCAAAATTGAAGAATTCTTCATTGATCATGTAAGTACTTACCTACTAAGCTTTAGTAAGTACCTAGTACTTATAAAAGTTATTGGGGTATGGGTTCTTAAGTATCAATTTTTTTAGGGTTCCATGTAATATCCAAACGGTAAAAACGCGACCCTATGCCGTATTGCTAAGACTTTGCTGTCCGTCTGTCTGTCGCCAGGCTATATCTTATGAACCATGATAGCTAGACAGTTGAAATTTTCATTTTGTATGTCATTGTTGTATCGGAGCTTGTATCGGAGCCCCGATACATACATACTTTAAGTACCTAACCAAAAGGAGTCGACACTGCAAAGCGTACCCCTCTGCCTTTTGGTTAGGTACTTAATGCATACATAATACATTTAGATTTAATTCTTTAAAGTGTATAATGTTGTATAGATAATGGTACAGAACACTTTGTGCGCTAGTCCGACATGGCCGATTTTTTTAAGTCTGGAAAGCCAGCCTTTGCCTTTGAAACTATCCAAATAGGTTGTTGACAAAAAATAATACTACAAGTTGAGTAGTTTTTTATGAAAGCTCGGAACTATCTATTAAATTACTCATTTTATTATTTTCTTACATTTTCTGTACAAATTTCAGACAAATACTGCAACCACAGTAACAAACTCTACAGTGGATGATGATTTAGATATTTTAGAGGACATTCCAATTGAACATTTATTTTCACCTATAAGACCACCTTTCCCAGACTTTGACTTAAAGACTCTCTTAAGCACATCACCGCATGGAAACAGTATAATAGCATATTATGCCTCGCATAGCACGCTCACCAATAAGCACAGAAACCAGTTAGTCGATATAATTGTGCGGCATATATTCACTAGAATTGTTAACTAGTAAGTATATGTATGGTACATGTAGTAGTACTTTAATATATTTTTTTGAAATAGACCTGTAATAAAACATTACCAATAAAATGATTTAAAAAAAATATTGTATGATTATGTAGAGATTAATTCATGTTTTTTATACATAATTATTATAGATATTTGTCATATTTCAGCAAAATTACTCATGAAGAGTATAACTTGATCACTGGAAAAATAATAGTCCTGTTTCCGAAAGAATCCAGTGGAACTTACTTTGTTGCACCTGTAAAAAAAAATGAATCTTTTTCTGGAAAACCACTGTTTGCAAGAGGAAAGTTGGTGGACAAAATAAGAAACACCTTACACAAATCTGGTGAGAAAAGAAAAATTAAGACTGTAAAAGATGACTTGGAAGCAAAAAAAAGCAAATTCATTGACAAATTGAAAGGTTGAATTGAATTTTTTTATAAATTGAATTCATTGTTAGCATGCAATTATATTATGTATATTACTTTAGACATTGTAGATAGAATAGACGCTAAGTAGTTGACCAGATTAATCCTTATACGTTAATACGTATTATATGTATATAATATGCAATTATTATAATTAAATATGCAAATATTATAATATAACCACAGGTTTCTGAACAATGGCGTCTGTGCTGGCTCCGTGTTCGCAGCTTCTCCGAAGGGGTTAAAATAATGTTATCTACTCATACGAGTATACCACACCAAGGTAAGCAAATATACAGAATACTGTTACAGTGCTCGTCTTAGGTGAAGCGTGCGACCACAGGCTGACATGTTCATCTTAATTCATAGTCATGGTCAACAGTTAACGTGAGGTTTGTTTAATTCTGCTTTAGACATGTTGAGTATTTTATTAACAACACCTATTAATTTAGTTTGATGTATTTTGCAGATAAACAAGAAGACAAAATTGCTTTCCTGAAAAATAATGTGGAACCTTGGGCTCAAGCCATTGAATATTGGATAGCAACATATCCCTTAAGGGAACACTCGAATCAAAAAAGTGTAGCCGAATTTTTAGAAGAGTGGAACATACTTAATGACCCACGTGGATACACATTGGTGAGTTAAGTTTAGTTAAGTACATGGTTACTGAATTCGGTTAAACATATTAAACATTTCTAACAAATTATTGCATTTCAGATCAACTTGGATTTTGAGCAAAAGCAAAAGGAGAATTCCACAAATTTTTACACCAAGTGGCAACCATTTATCAATACTATTATTAGTTTGAGATTTGATACCACTAATAAAGACGACACTTTGGGAACTTTATACGAAAGTATAATGCAAGAAACCGATGACGGTAAGTGACATATTATTACGGTACCTAGGACAACACACCGCTGTGTCCGATGATGATGTATACATATTCAATCGGCGCCCCATATAGTCACTTCTATTTCAGTTATCATCATCATCATTTCAGCCATTGGAAGTCCACTGCTGGACATAGGCCTCCCCTCTAGATCTAATAAGACCGGTTGGAAGCGGCTTGCATGCAACGCAATCCTACGGTCTTAATGAGGTCGTCTGTCCACCTTGTGGGTGGACGTCCTTTGCTGCGCTTGCCGGTACGTGGTCTCCACTCGAGAACTTTTCGACCGTATCGGTCATCCGTCCTCCGCCCTATGTGCCCTGCCCACTGCTATTTCAACTTGCTAATCCACTGGGCTATGTCGGTAACCTTGGTTCTTCTACGGATCTCGTCATTTCTGATTCGATCTCGCGGAGAGACTCCAAGCATAGCCCTTTACATAGCTCATTGGGCTAATTTGAGCTTGCTCATGAGGCCTATAGTGAGGGACCACGTTTCAGTTTGTAGTATTTATTTATTTAATTTTTCAGACAAAAAAGTTCCCCATCAAGTGAAACTGCTTTGTCACCTCATCCCTCCGAAAGGAAGACTAGACAAGCGAACAAAATTCTCCACGTTGGAATGCATAGAAAATTTCTTTATTGATGTTGATGTAAGTATATTTACTTTATATTTATGAACTTTATTTATTTAATTAAGACTTCAATACTTACAATCATTCATCAATTCACTCGAATCGATACCATTCTTTAGATTATTGTTGATTTTTCAAAAACGGCTAAGCCGATTTCGATAAAGTTGCCCATTTCAACTTTATCGAAATCGGCTTAGCCGTTTTTGTTAACCAATTTCAATAATACAGCCTTTCCAATAAAAAAAGAATTTTTGAAATCTGACGACTCAGGTCATAAATAAAACAAAAAATATATTTACGCGTAGAATTGTAAACCTCCTCGTTGCGTCGGTTGATAAATACATTTTAATGTCGATTCAAATATGGATACTTATAATTTATATTTATTGGATATTTTTTCCTCTTACATGTATTATTGTACCAATAAAGAGTTATTGTAATGTTCCTCGGTGTATCTTTTAAAGGAGTAATTTGATGTTAAAATTAATAAGTTAATTTTTTTTTAGAATTTTGGAGACATCGAGAATAAAATAGAAGAATTAAAAAGGAAGTCACTTAGTCAAAAGCAAACATTGCAGCCATTTTTGATACGCTGTGAAGAAGCGCAGACGCATGGAGTTAATTACTATTTGGTTATTGACAAGGTGAAATATAGATTTGAGAGTGCAACAAAGGCATTTGACACATTATTCAAAAGCTACCACGCTCTCCACGCCAGCTACCCCAGAGCTGCTGCGCATTTATACTTACTGATTCAGAGATGTGTTTACGGCTTTGAAACAAAGTATGACAAGGTAGTGCCATACATCTCCGACATGTTGTCCTTGGCTAAGATTTAAGTCTTTGTTGTAAACATTTCAACATATATTGATATGAGATTAACTGAAATACATTTGACTGACATTATTGCTATGCACTCAAACCTGTATGCCTAAACACATTAGCAACAGTGCTCTCCAATATGTTGAAGTGTAACAAGTGTGATAATGTCTATGAAAAGTTCCAACCTTATTTTGTACATTTGCGCTACGCCCATAACATAACAAATTATTATTCATGTCCTGAAGCAAACTGTACAAGGCTATATCATTCTAAAAGTGACTTAAAAAAGCACTTTATATCTTACCATAACATAATTGAAAAACAAAATGCCACTAGTAATGTTTTAGCTGAACGTTTTGATGCGAATACTGAAAGGCACGCTGAATCTGAGTCCTATTGTAAAGTCTCAACGGAGCCACAACACGATGGTAACATGGGTCAAGAAGCTTCAGATCTTAATGAATATGTATCAAAACTTAACGATGCCGTTACAACATTTATAACTGAGCTACATAATATTTCTACTTTGCCCAAGAAAGTTGTACAATCTATTGTTGAACTAGTGTCTAACTTAATTCTATCTGAACCATTTAGCTTATTAAAAAAATCATTGAAAGAGTCACATGATAGCTTTTTGATGATTTCAGCGCTGCAAGATATGTTTAAAAATTGTAATACTGACTATAAAAGAACAACTTATTTGACGAAACTTGACACATATGTTGAGCCTGTTCCAAAAACCATTGGTATCTCTCAGGATAGTAAACAGGAACATGGAAATGTAGTGATGGGTTTAAAAAACAGAAAGTCATATTTTATGCCTTTAAGGGAATATCTGAAAGTTTTTCTTGAGGTACCTAATGTTCTTAAAACCATATTAAATTATCAAAACAATGTTACTTGTAATTCAAATGTGTTGAGAAACGTTGTAAACAGCACTTCTTGGCAAGAGACGAGGAATAAATGTAAAGGTGAAAATATAATTCCATTAACGATATATTATGATGATTTTGAGTCTGGTAACCCTTTAGGCAGCCACTCTGGCAGCCAAAAAATTGGTGCTGTATATTCTACTATATCCTCGATTCCTCCAAATTATAGTAGTCGCTTGGAATATATTTGGCCTGTTCTACTCTTTTACTCCCGAGATCGAGTTGAGTTTGGTAATAAATCAACATTCAGACCTTTGCTTAAAGAATTAATTTTTTTGTACGAAGAAGGAATCAGTTTAACATGCGATAGTTCGACAGTCACTGTAAAATTTGCTGTAGGAATAATATCTGGTGATAACTTAGGTCTGAATTCAATTTTAGGATTTCACGAAAGTTTTTCTTCTAATAACTTTTGTCGAATTTGTACAACACCTAAAGCTCAAACAAAATTAGATACTAAAGAAAGAGCTGAAAACATAAGGAGACAACGGGATTACGACGCACATTGCGATAATGGTGTTGGCATAAAAGAGAAATGTATTTGGCATGAGTTATGTTATTTTCATGTGTATAGTAACTTAACATGTGACGTCATGCATGACTTGTGCGAAGGAATACTTAGATATGACATGTGTATGATTATTAAACACTTTATAGACTCTAAATATTTTGTACTAAATAATTTAAATTCTAGACTGAAATACCATACATATTTAAAAACTGAGAAAAATAAACCTCCACCGGTCCTAAAAAGACACTTGCTGAATGGGCAGATTATTTTTTCTGCTTCTGAAATGTTATGCTTTGTTCGAAATTTTAGATATATAGTAGGAGAATTCATTCCGGAGAACGATCCCGTTTGGTGTCATTACTTGTTATTGTTAGAAATAACAGACATTTTAACTTCTCAAACTTATACCCCAGATTTACTAGACTACTTGAAGAATTTGCTTGAAAGTTATATGGAAAGTTTAATTGAAAACTTCAATTGTTCTTTGAAACCAAAACACCACTTACTTCTTCACTATTCAAGAATTATTGAAAAAATTGGTCCCCCTATCCTTGCAAGCGCATTCAAATTCGAAACAAAGCATAGAGAGTTAAAAAAAATAGCTCAGTCAACGGCTAATCGCAAGAACTTGCCTTTAACACTTGCAACTAGACATCAATTGACAATTTTTCAGAGATTACGCTCAGGACTTTCAGATCGCATAAACTATGGTAAAAAAATAAAACTTAATGAATATGATACTTACATCAAATTTGTACGATAAAGATGTTTTTGATTGTGTTCATTTTGTTGAAATTAATGGTTACATCTATTCTAAAATGAATGTAATTTTACGTGAATTTTCGGAAGATGTTCCCGTGTTATACAAGATCAAACACGTGTTGATTAATAAATATGATAAAAAGGTTGCTATTGTCGGTACGCTTTTAGAAACTCTTGGTTATTCTTCACACTACATGGCGTATCTTGTTTCTGATACACATGTTACAGAATTCGTTTACATTAATGATTGTTGTTGTTTGACGCCGACGAAAATTCATGTAGTGAATAATCATATGTATGTTGACATAAAATGTTAATAACAATAAAAATGTCCCCAATTTGAAGATACTTTTATGTTGAAATTTAATGATTGTGTCACTATAATTTTAGAGTAAGTCATAACATTTGTTTGTTTCTGTATTTGTAGTCGTAAGTGATCAGGATAATTAAATTAATACGCCATCTAGTAAGTGTAAAAGCAAGAAAATATTAATACTTAATCCATGTACAGGCAGCCGCCTTGTTTTTATAGTATCGTTGATATTTTCTGGCCTTCTTAATTTAAAAAAAATCCAAAACTTTTACTTTTAAATATATATTAGAAAAACAAAACGAAACTTTCTAGATGGCGCAAAGACTAATATTCAATCTTACTTAAACAAGGTTACAGGTAACTCACGCACAACCTCTTTAGGGCGACTTTAGTACATCTAGATGAACAACTTTTACTATGGGACTAACCCTAAAATCGCGAAAAAAAAAATCAGCTGTTACATACAACATGTTCAATGGCGTTCATAAAAATGTATGAAACAGCTGATTTTGTTTCACGATTTCAAGTTGGTCACATAAGTTTTGAAGTACTAAAGCCCCCTTTAAAAGATAGTGTGTGAGTTACCAGTAACCCTGTATAATTGATACTCATAAGTTAAAAAATACAGAATTATGCGGAAAGGTTTGTTAATCCGATAGTTTCATAGTACCTGCAACCTCAAATCACGAAAAAACTAGTTTCTATAAAAAGTTGCAAAAATTGACGAAATGTGTGGAACAGTTAAAATTTCGCGAATCCGGGTTGTAGGTACTATGAGACCCTTTCGAATTTAGTTAGATCTTACTTTTCCGCATAACCCTATAGTTATATTTTATTCTGGTGTTGCTATGACACTTTTTACTAATCAAGAAAATAATTAGTTTTAACTAAGAAGTAGGATTATTATTCCACATCTTCAAAATACTTAAAGGTACAAAAACGCTTGATATACCCTACGTGTTGTTTGATAAAAAATTTCTTAAGTTTAGATTAGACATATAATTGTGTGTACGAACTTTATTATAATTTTACTGAATATATTATTTAATTATAATAAATGTCTTGAAGTTATCAACTTAATTTAATTTCAAAATCAGGGTTAAAATGAGATTGATACACTGTGTACTTAATTCGGGTTTTAGAACGATTGTGTTAATAATTCTGTTGTTAGTCTTATTTTCTGATTTGTGATGGAGATTTTAAATAATAATTTTGTCGTATAATAAATTCCTAAATTGGGAAGTAGAAAGTTTCGAAACATCAGCAGAATAATACATACAGGGTTATGCGGAAAGGTTTGTTCTAACCCTATAAGGAGTGTCAAAGTACCTACAAGGCTTAAATCACGAAAAATATAGATTTTCGTGATTTAGGGGTTGTTGGTACTATGAGATCCTTTCGGATTAGAACGAACCTTTCCGCATAAGCCTGTGTCTATTATTCTGGTGTTGCTTTGAGAATTTCTACTTTCCAATGAAGAACATTATTGGTTTTGAACTAAGAAGTAGAATTATTTTCCAAACCTCCAAAATACTTACTTGAAGACACAAAAAGCTTGATAGAAGTAAATATATTTTTTAAATAACGCACAAAAATGGTTCACTTAAGATCAATCTCGTTTTAATCCGAAATCCCCAATTACTCAAATTAAGAATAATATTTTAGTCCTTAAGAAGATGCATTCTTAATTTAAAAATATTAACAGTCTTTACTGGAAATCTAAATATTCTTCAGGCAAGTAAAATGCATTATTCAAACTAAGAAATAGTTATTCTTGGCAGAAGATCTTGGTTATTCCAATTGATCATAATTATACACTTGGGTCAAGAATATGCATTTTCAAATTAAAAATATTTTTATTCGTCACTAGACATTAAAAAGTCTTAGGGCAAGAATAAGTCACTATTTAATCTGAAACCTATTTGATTTTAGTATGAAATCCTTTACTTATTTAAAGTGACAATAATTATACATTTTGCTCAAGAATATACATTTTCAAATTAAAAGTATTTTTCTTTTTCACTTGACACAAAATAATCTTAGGGCAATAAAACTTCACTATTTAAACTGAAACTGATCTGGTTTTAGTATGAAATCCTTTCCTTATTGGAATTAAGAACATGATAAACTCATCTTAAGAAGCTACATTCTTAGTGCAGAAACTATAGTACTCTCTACTTAAGATTTAAAATAATTAAGGCGAGTAAAGGGAAATATTGAAATAAAGCTTAAATAGTATTGAAATGAGAGAAATTTTATTTTGTTTAAAACTTCAGCATTCACAAGTTGAGAATATTATAATTGGATCAAAAAACGGAATTCTCGGTAGAAGCTGTTACAAGTTTTGAATGAAAAACCCTTGTCTTACAACGAGATAAAACAGTCTCCAACATAATTACCATAATTTTGACTTGAAACAAAGATTGTCTTCAAAATAAAATTCATTGTCTCAATTTAATACAAAAAAAAATCAACATTTAAGACTTTTAGGTTATTGACAGTAGAAATTGAATTTTTTGTTACAAGAAAAATGACGCTTTGGATTAAAAATACATTGTCTGACTCCAAAAATAAAAATAAGTATGCTTCAAAAATGTTGATTGTCTTTTATTAAGAAAATGACGCGTCTTGAAGACCAAAAAACCGCTTCCTCTTGGATGAAGATATTGAAGGATTCTTCTATCGACAATATTTTCTCTTTACCTAAGACATTTAAGTCTGGATTTGAGCATATCAACTAAAACAAAAAAATGCTTTATTCAAGAAAATATTGTTTTCCCCATATATGAAACTACATTATTCTTGACCAATAAATATATTCTTGGTACAAGACTTTTTTTCTTTGCGTGTACATCTGAAGAATGATATACCAAACAATATAAGAATCATCGGAATCGGTTCAAAATTGGCGGAGTAAATGTTCAGCAGAAAACGCGACAACGGTGGTCGATTCACAGTCCTCTTAAAAGTGAATAATTTTATTCTTCTTGCGGCGGCGTTGTGTGTTGGGTCGTTCCCTCAAATATGCTCGAAGAGAGCACTGGCTGGCACATGCGTCATACTCGTGATCGGGTACTGCATACGGGTCGTTGCCGGTTTGCTCGCGGCATTCACGCAATGCACCGAAACTACTAACTTAGGCCAAGGATTTGAACTAACCCATCTCTATACTATTGTAGATTGTAGCGCTCATAGCGTAGTTTGACTAAAGTAGGGACAAGATAATAGGTCACTTTTGACATTTCATTTTATGCAAAGAAAAATATACCTTGTACTAAAGGAATAAAACTCCAAGCCGTATTCGAGAACACTTATCGGTCGTCGTCAATATTGTTTTCATGAGTTTTATTCCTTTAGTGTAAGGTATATTTTTCTTTGCATTCATGAACTGTCAAAAGTGACCTATTAAAATGACTCCACTATAGGTGTTCGTTAGCGAGCATCGAAATTAAGCAACGTTCAGCGCGGTCAGTTTTCCGATGAGTTACCGCGGGTGGAATTTACAACTGAGCGCTAACGTGGTTCGGATGACACGTCAAATTCTAGGCCCCGAAAAAAAGATATTGTTTTTAGTAAGCATTAAAATTGCTAACCGTGCAACCATGTTATAATTTAAGTTGCATAGCTTTTTATTACTACATAAACACGTGACTGTTCTGTTTTATTATTGTCACATGTTATATTAGGTATCAGTAGTACAGGCCGAATTAAATGTTGTTTTTAAACTTTCATGATTTGAACACATTATTATTTTAAAGGGTTATTTCTAATCAATTAGCATCCTCTTAGGGGCTTATTCTGTACATCAAAACTAATAACTTTTGTTCTACGGCTTTTGTTAAAACTAAAAAAAAATCAGCTGTTCCATTCATTTTGTCGAGGGTGAATAACATTTTTCCATGGAACAACAACTTTTTTTTTTGAGAATTAATAAAAGTCGTAGAACAAAAGTTGTTAGTTTTGATGTACAGAATAAGCCCTTTAAGGATTTAAGAATTGATTAGAAATAACCCTGTATACTACGGGAATAATCGCGCACTAAAACTACGAGATAAATAAATACCTCATCATCCCGACGTTTCGACCGAGTTGCATCGATCGTGGTCACGGGACTGGAATGTAAAGCTAGTACCGCCAATTCAACTTGAACTTGAAAAATTGTCACTACGACGCACCACACTGACGGTACCTGATAATGTCTTGCTACCTACACTACGCGATTTACACTTGTTGACAACAGGATTCCACGACGCCGATAACTTAAATCCATCCTCCCCGTTGAAATTGTTATGTTTTTTGATTTCCACCGCTTCACGAACTATTCTTGAAAAATAGTGTTGATCCGTAGAGAGGACTTATGGTTTGTTTAAACGGTGCGGTTGTGAAATTAGTTACAAACTACGCGAAACCCCATCTTCGCACTTCGTGATCTTCATTGGGTCATCCGCAAATTATAGCTAACATCACAGTCGCTAAGATGTTTGATTCGCTTTCTATGGAAAATTTGAGTTAACATTTATTTTCAATGTCACGATTTATGGAGAGGTCTTTTGTAGGTAATATGTAAATTTCGCAGTGTGTTGTGTAAGTTTTCCTTTGACTATTAAGTATTGTAATTAATAGCTAATAGTTAATTGCTTTGTTCAACAGAATTCATTCAATTCAGGTATGGTTGTGTGCTTTTCTTCACGTTTTAAGCTAGTTGAGGTATAAACTAACCTATCAAGTTGTATCAAACTGTACGTACCGGGGCGAAGCCGGGGTGGGGAGCTAGTTGGTTAGTAAAAAAGAAGAGATTTTGAATTCAATAAAGTAAATAAGTTCGTTTAGGTCAGGTGGCTAGCCCTGGTGTCAGAGATTTTAAGTCGCCTGAAGGCTTCTGACATGGCTAAACTGAATTCGATTGTAGGTAGGTACGTTATGTTACTTACTATGTTATAAAAAAAATGAAGATAAATATTAGGAGACATCTTACAAACGGTCTCTGACGCCAAACTAAGCAAAGCTTGCGATACAGCTGCCAGAGACTGATGTATTTTTAAATCCATATCTAATTATACATGGTCATAAGTACTAAACGCAAAACCTTGTAAAGGCGGGTCTAGTACATCGAGACAAAAAACTTTTATATTACGACTTCTGAAAATTCGCAAAACAAAATTCGCTTCTCCATACATTTTGTCTCGCGTTGACGAACTTTTGTATGAAAAAGCTGATTTTTTCTTCGTGATTATACTACATATACATATTTTATTAACATACTTATACTTACTTACTTACTTAACATACTTATATAGATATAGGTACCTAAATAACACCCAGACACAGAGCAAACACCTATGTTCATCACATAAATGCTTGCCCTGGGTGGGGATCGAACCCACGCCTCTTTGTTTCAGTAGCCAGGGTCACTAACCACTGAGTCAGCGAGGCAGTCTATACTTGCTCTGGGTGGGAATCGAATAGGCCGAATCAAACTTTTTGTCGGTTGTCGCGAACCCCAATCCTCGCGTGTGTGAGTTGTTAAGTGAGTTTCAGTCAGGATTGGCTTATACACAGCTTTTAGCTAACATCACAGCCCCCAAGAAGAATTCGGGTTATAGGTACATGGTTTTTGATTGCTCAAAAACAACTAAGTAATACCATACATTTAGGTAAACTTAAGCTACCTATTCTACTCAAGTTACACTGAATAATGCCCAACTAATACAATTGCGTAACGGCCTGTCAGTGACGGTCACGTGCCGGCCACGCCACGTGTGCCGGACACGTTTTCCCGTAGATATTGTTGCTTTTGTAACGGCCGAACAATTAGACCGACTACATTGTTTACCACGCTTTTGGAAAATTTGACGCGTGATTCTAGTTAGTTGCGCAATTAGTACATGTTAGCTACAAAATTCGATGATTTTAAGTTTACCTAAGTTTGAATAAGACGGATGGCTAGCCTTGTTGTAGCGTTCATAGCGTAGTTTGACTAGGTGGCCATTAGCGATCATCGAAGTTAAGCAACGTTCAGCACGGTCAGTCTTCAGATGGGTGACCGCGGGTATAACGAACACCTAGTCAAACTACGCTATGAGGCTACTTGGTACACAGTTCTATAGAATAATGGACTTTTTTGACGTCTGCTTTTTTGATATCCTTTTTGATGTCCTCAATAAGAAGGGGGAATTTGCTGTCGCGCTATTTAAGTACTAGCCGATTTCAGTCATACATATTGGCAACATTGAGCCTGTTCTCTGCAAGACTGGTCTCTGCCAGTCGTTCATTGTATGAGTAAAATCACAAAAAAAGCGCTTGCTGCGCTCGTGCTTAGTAAAAATGTAATCGTTTCCGTTGGTTCAGTTTTCAAATGGATATATTTTGTCATTCATTCCAAAAGATGTGTTCAACATTATTTATCAGCACCTTTCTGCTTTAGAAAACAACATTTATTAGATATATAACTAAAATACTCTATTTTTTATCTACACTAATGTTGTAACATATTCTACTTATGTTTCCAATACTTGACTTATAATGACTATACTGTTGTAGCGGCGACAACAAAACACTCAATTTAAGCAATTTAACATGATGTTATAATATCCACATCGATATTGTAAAATCTCATTATAACATCGCGCGCTCGCTCCTGATTGGCCCTGCGCTCGCAGCTGCGCTCTCATTGGTTAGATTTTAATGGCGCCAAGTTCACTGTGACAATACACGTACGCGTGAATTTAATGTTTCGCAATATGTTTTTTTTTATTTTTATTAGTGAAGATAAAGTAGTGTATGCGTATAACACGGGTATTAAAACACTCGTTACTATTATGAAACTCGCTGCGCTCGTTTCATAAACTCACGCTCGTGTTTTAATACCCTTCATTATATGACAGTTGCATAAACTACTAAAATAATGTTGGGTTTAAAAATGGTTAGTTAAAATTAATTACAACGCGAGTATTTTTAATGGGAGGGCCCATCTAAAGAATTTACCACGGGTCTCACGTGGTATAATTACGCCACTGTCGCGAGGTCCACTGTTTGGAGAAATACTAGTTGTATTTTGTTGTAGTTAATAGAGCCCTTAACTAAATCAACAAGTCAACTACCTAATGCCACATTACCACCCCTAGACTGTTGATTTTCCTTCGATACGTACGAAGCGGTTTGACTCAACATTTCTGATTCGTACCGCCAGGGAATGGAACAGTCTTCCTGCTTTCCTATTTCTTAAGAGATATAATCCTAAAGCTTTTCAAAGTCAGAGTGAATAGCTATCTTCTAGGTCTGCGTACTTCATCTTCGACCACATCATCGCTTACCATCAGGCGAATTAGTGGACAAGCGCGGACTTATTTGCGATAAACACAAAAAACGTTCTTGCACTGACTTACTTAAAAATAAATAAATAAAATAAGCCTTTATTACTGTTAACCTTACAAATACTTTACAGATTAAATTATGTTATCGTCGGCGTCCAGGTTTTCTGTTTCAGCTTGTCCTTCGACAAAGGCCTCCTCTAAAGACTTCCACTCTTTCCGGTCTCTCGCTTTTCGGATCCATGTTGGTCCAGCTAATTGTTTGTTTTCGTCCTCCCACCTTTTATTTTGTCTACCTCGACTTCTTTTGCTATCTCTAGGATACCATTCTGCTATAAGTTTGGACCATTTATCTTTTTTGTCTCTAATCATGTGACCTGTCCATCTCCATTTATGTTGCCTGCATACTGTTTTTACGTTTTTAAATTTGGTTATAGCTTAGATCTTGACTATGAGTCTATTTGAAAACGTTACATAGACGGTCAGGTAGAGCTCCTCGGATAATGATCGGTCTTGTGTCATAGAAACGTGATCGAAGGCCAAGGCCGCACGTGCCGGTAATACGATTACTCGACGACACCCACGAAGGTTGGATTGAGGGTATTTTGAAAAAAACAAGAGAAAAAATATTTGGCGCTTTCTTTGGCAATTGCCAGGGAACAGGACACCTAACTAGGTCAGATAAAAAAATGCTAATCATAATGGTAAAACTGTTTTTTGGAATAAAATGCAAGAAAAAGAAAAGTGTTTACTTTAGCGTTGCTTATCATTATCATAACATGTCTGTGTACTGCTTTTGGTTTTGGGAGCTATGTACCCTGATATATCAACTTGCTGCAGTGCTGTAATTTACGCCGTATTTTTCTTCATACCCTAAAAGGAGAAGTATTTCTTTTCAATGTCAGATAAGTGCCTCTATAGCTACTTTGTTCATTTTTTGAAGAAAAAAAAATAAAGGGATCTGATTTGACATGAATGGACTAAGCCAAAAGGAGGTGGTTAAGATCATCATTGTAAAATAAATTCAACCCAAAATTCGAGAAAAAAAACAGCTGCTCCACACAAAACTGCAACTGGGAATCGACAAAATGTATTAAACAGCTGTTTTTTTCTCGAATTCCGGGTTGGCCCCATAGCAAAAGTTGTTCATAATGGTCTGAAACACTTAGGCTTATTACACGAGTTCTGTAAAACCATGTATGAGGAAAAGAATAAGGATAGAACTATCCAGTAAAAATGTATCACCTATTAACTTACAATATGTACCTAGTCAAACAAAACTTGCTGATGCTTACATAGTCACGTAATCGTCGTACTTTTGAAAATTCCCCAGAAAGTCACGGAACGATTAACAGGCGACGCAAAACTATGACTCTTTATGCAATCTCCGATATGAGATAACTTATCGGTACTGTATCGATCTTTAACCGTGACATAACAACTTTGATAATCACGTTTTACATAATATACGAGGTCACAACAGATCGCAGAAATCAGTCCATACTCGTAAGTACCTAACTGTGGAAGATTTCGAGATGTTTGGACGAAAGTCCATTTATCTATCCATCAGCCATAGGACGTCTGTACACGCTAATTGGTTAAGTTTGCTGCAACCATTATTGTTCTGCACCAATACCAAAGCGCCGCCACAGTCAGTGCTGTGCAGTCGCTGTCAGTGTCACCTGTCAGCGGACTGTCAGGCGACCCCCGCCAGACGACATCCCTCCGGTATTCTTCACAACGGTCTCTCTCGGTGATTTTGTGAGTGGTCAGCGGCGGCGGCTCGGATATTATTTGGTAAGTACAATATTGATTGTAACTAATTTTACCTATTGCTAGTGGACTGTAAATATTCACTTCAAAAATGAGTAATTAAATTAAAATATAACAAATATTTAAGGGCTCCTATCAATAAAGAAAGAAATACAAGAAAGAGGCCAATCGCCGAATCCAACTCGGCTGGGCAGCGTTCGGAAAATTGCATAGCGTCTTCTCGTCCGACATACCTCAGTGCCTCAAGTCGAAAGTGTTCGATCAGTGTGTGTTGCCAGTGATGACTTATGGCACTGAAACGTGGTCTCTTACTATGGGCCTTATTAATAAGCTCCAAGTAGCCCAACGAGCTTTGGAGAGGGCTATGCTCGGAGTCTCTCTGCGAGATCGAATCAGGAATGAGGAGATTCGCAGAAGAACCAAAGTTACCGACATAGCCCAGCGGATTGGCAAGTTGAAATGGCAGTGGGCAGGGCACATAGCGCGGAGAACTGATGACCGATGGGGTCGAAAAGTTCTCGAGTGGAGACCACGTACCGGCAAGCGCAGCGTAGGACGTCCACCCACAAGGTGGACGGATGACCTCATTAAGACCGCAGGATCACGCTGGATGCAAGCCGCTACCAACCGGTCTTATTGGAGATTCATAGGGGAGGCCTATGTCCAGCAGTAGACGTCCTATGGCTGATGAATGGATGATCAATAAACGTGATTTTTTGCTTGATATTAATAAAAGCAACAGGAAGATGCTAGAAATATTCACAGAACATTAAGTTATACATTCCTTTCAAAATAAGTAGTTAAATAAAAATAAAATATGTTAAGGGAGGCTTACGCATACGGTACAGAAACCTTCGTGCGCGAGTCCGACTTGCACTTGGCCGATTATTGATTGCATGTGTGGGATACATTCCTGAAAAAAAATATCTGGCAAAATAAAATCGACTTATAAAATTTAAATAATATAATTGAAAGCTACACTGTTAATCGAGTATACGAGAAAAGATTTTAATTAGTTTGCAGTTCTGTTATCGTGCTACAATTTGCTGATTTTGCATTTTCATTTGTGATAAGTGCTATTGATAAACAATTACATCATTCGTACTTGTTCTTATATACCTCAGGAAAAATAGAATTTAACTTTGCACTAAATTTCCTATCCATTTTTTTTCATAATCACTTACAGAGCATACAATCACAAAATGCTGTAATGTAATGCTGCAAAATGCAGATCCAGGTGGAACTTCAAGCGCCATCTTGAAAAAACGTTTTTGGCCGATATCTCAGAAACTATGCACTTTAGGTCAAAAGTTATCGCACCATTATAGAAGGGAATAAAACTTCGCATCTTTTGTTTCCAGCAAACTTTTTTGTAAAACTTACCGATTACAATTTATGGCCCATTTAATGAACCGGTTTTTCTATCACGAACCTTATTAAAAATAAGTTGGATCGGAAATGAAGTGCAAAGTTGATCGGTTCTGATCGAATCTGTCTACTGTATGATGTGTGGACATCCTGCACTGTTATTCAGTTCAAATATTATATTTTGTCGTATTACTAAGTGATTTCCATAAAGTTCAATGCTAAAAACCCTCCTGTTTAATTTTAAAGAAGCTCGACAAAAACCTTTCCATTCTATTCACAATTTCAACTTACAAATGACATTACCAATAAATATTTCAGCACTCATTGACGTCACTGAGGCAATGCTTTGAAAACTGGAATAACGTTCACGTGTTCTAATAGCTACTAAGTTAGACACGTGAGTGCCTACCTACTCACGTGTCTAAGTAGGTAAGTTCGTAGGTATATGCCGGATGGCTCTGGTATTAGAGTTTTTTTAAGCTGCCTGAAGGCCCCTAACATGACTGTACCAGCCTTGTATTCAATAGTCCACTGCAGGACGTAGGCCTACCCACGAAGGGTGATTGGGCCATTTCCACCACGCTGGCCCATGCGGGTTGGTGGATTCACACACGCCATCGAATTTCTTCTACGGGCGTTTGCAGGTTGCCTCACGATGTTTTCCTTCACCGGAAAGCCAGTGGTGTGAAATTCCGCACATAAGTTCCAAAGAAACTCATTGGTACGGGACCGGGATTGTACCCACGACCTCAAGAATGACAGGCCAGCGTTACAACCTACTAGGCCACCACGGCTTTCACCTAACATGGCTAAATGGTTAAAACAGCCGGGTCATTTGTAAGTTGAAATTGTGAATAGAATGGAAAGGTTCTTGTCGAGCTTTTTTAAAGTTAAACACGAGGGTTTTTAGCATTGAATTTTAAGTACATCACTTAGTAATACGATATAAATAGAATATTTGAACAGAATAACAGCGGATGTCCACACATCATACAGTAGACGGATCCGATCAGAACCGTTTTGTCTAAGATCCCACTGCAGAATCATTAGATTAATCGAGTACAAGCTAATGTATGTTGTGGTTAGCCCTGGTGTCAGAGTTGTAATGCCGCCTGAAGGATTCTGACATGCCTAACCGGTTAAAAAAACCGCGAGCTACAATTTAACATGTCCTCCGAGCCAAGATAGCGCTCAGTTGTAAATGCCACCCGCGGTCACCCATCCGACAGACTGACTGTGCTGAGCGTTGCTTAACTTTGATGATCGCTAACCTAGTCAAGCTACGCTATGAGACGTGAGTGTGGACCCGTGATAGCTCACGTACTTAGCTTTGGCTTAGGTACTTAGACAGATGTTTGTACCAAGTCACAAACAAATAGCTTTTTGGATGTTTCTAAATTTGTATTGTAAGTTTTTAGGGTTCCGTACCCGAAGGGTAAAAACGAGACCTATTACTAAGACTCCGCTGTCCGTCCATCTGTCCGTCTGTCTGCCTGTCTGTCACCAGGCTGTATCTCATGAACCGTCATAGGTAGACAGTTGAAATTTTCATAGATGCTGTATTTCTGTTGCCGCTATAACAACAAATACTAAAAACAAAATAAAATAAATATTTAAGCCCCCTTAAATATTAGCTCCCATACAACAAACCTGATTTTGTTGCCGTTTTTCGCTCAATATTAATAAAGTAACAGGTAGCTTGAAATATTCACAGAATATTTAATTGTTTGTTTACTTCAATAATTACACTTATGAAATTAAAACAAAATAAATTTTTAAGGGGGGCTCCAATATAATACGGAACCCTTCGTGCGCGAGTTTGATTCGCACTTGGTCGATTATTTTTTTTACTATACCGATAGGCCGAATCAAGCTTCCCGACAGATGTAAAGTTTTCAATCAATGTAAAGTTTTCCCAATTCTGACTGAAGCTCAAAAAAATCTGAGCGAGAAGCTAACGTTGTAAACGTGTTTATTGACTCGACTAACCCGAGTCAATAAATTGTAAAATCGAAACCGATTTTCTATGCGTAACTTCATGAACATAGATTTATTTTTAAAGAAACATCACTTTACATGATCTTAAGGGAGTATTATCTCTTTTGCGCAATATCACATTAACAAAGATATAAAAATACAATATTTGTGAACAATATACCAATAAATAACTAAGCAACGTGCTGCACGGTTCGTATTTGGTTGGGTGACCGCGGGTGGCATCTTCCAACTGAGCGCTACCGTGGCTCGGATGACACGTTAAATTGTAGGTCCCGGTTTTTGTAACCGCTAAGCCATGTCAGAGGCCTTCAGGCGGTCTAAAAACTCAGACACCAAGGTTAGCCTATACGAACTATTTTTTTATACATAGGTACTATACAGGGTTATTCCTAATCAATTAGCATCCTTTCAGGGGCTTATTCTGTACATCAAAACTAACAACTTTTGTCAAATCTCAAAAAAAAGGTTGTAGTTCCATAGAAAAATATCGTTCACCCTCGACAAAATGTTTGGAACAGCTGATATTTTTTGGAGTTTTGACAAAAGTCGCAGAACAAAACTTGTTAGTTTTGTTGTATAGAATAGGCCCCTTAAAGGATGCAAATTGATTAAGAATAACCCTGTAAAATTGCACGCGATTTTCAGTATTTTTTGTTTTTGAATCTCAATTTGACACAGTGGATACAAAAACGTAGATACCTACGTAAATAATAGGTTTGTAGATCTCTTCTGCAAATGTGTAAATGAGACAGCTATGGTCGGTTGAAAGGCCGTTAAGTAGGTAACCGCATTTTAAGTTCAACCTTTCTCGACTTTTCTTAGTGTAGTGAATAAAGCTAGCTGAATACAAATGTGTTCTGTTCACGTGTCGCCGCTGTCACATGTAACTGAAGCAAACGTGATAGGTCACGTGAAATTGCTGGATAAGTTGGAACATTTTTATACCTATTGCCTTAGTAGGTATGTATAATATGAGCACATTAGGCCCAATAATGAAGGAGCCATTGTAGTTAAATGTTGCTTGTGTGTTGAAAAATGCTTGGTTATGTTGGAACTTTGGTTCTTCTACGGGTCTCCTCGTTTCTGGTTATACGAGTACCTCGTAGAACAATGATGTTACGGACATTACATTTTAGACTGGCTCTGACTCCAAACTAAGCAAAGCTTGTGATATGGCTGCCAGAGACTGATACATATATTTTTTTACTATATGGATAATAACTAATATAGATAACATCCAGACACAGTTCAAACACCTATGTTCATCACAAAAATGCTTGCTCTGGATGGAAATCGAACCCATGTCTCGTTGGCTCAAGTGTTTAGGGCCACTAAGGTCTGGGCCACTGAGGCACTCAATCTATTAGGTCGATGGACGTCCACTGCTGGACATGGGCCTCTCCAATATATTTACAATAAAGCGGCTTTCACCCGACGCTATCCTGAGGTCATTTGTCCACCTTATAGGTAGACCTCCTTACAGGCTACATTGTTAGATTTCCGTACATCTGCGCTTCGCATTACGTTTGTGGAGTCTGAACATTATGGAACTAATTGGAACTACGCAAATTCTATGGCTTTGCGATGAAGTACTATAGGATTAACCTTCGCTTGTTTATGATGGAAACTTTCACTTGTAGAAATGACGTGTATTATAATCCTTAAATAAGAACTGTTTAAGAGGATCACAATATTAAATTTTAAAAAATCTGAATAAAAAAAATCAAGACGGAACGTCGTGGACAGACAAGTGAGGCCGGCTTTTTATACATGTGTGAGTGCGTCGGTGTTGCGCCATAGTTCGACTGACGAGCCAAGGCATAGTTCTTTGTACGTGTACATGTGTGTGTTGTGTCTGTAGACGGCGAGGCATAGTTTGTCAGCCTCACTTGTTTGTTCGTCTTGATTTCTAACGGGCTTCCAAAAAGGAGGAGTATTTGGATTTTTTGTGTTCACATTCATCAACTTGTGTGGCGCGGAGTATAACCGTTTTTAGGGAGACGAGGCTTGACCCACTCGTCTAAATTCCCTTCTGATGAGGTAGCCATGTAGGTGAAGTGTTATTTCATTTTTACTTGTCATAAATAATAACAACTGCTATGGTAGACGGAAAAAATACTCAAAAATGAGGGTGATCCCCTTAACAAATAACGTTAAGTTTCCCGCCAAGTTACCTTTAAGCCCATTGTTTCGACCCAATTCTATATAATTATTGTGTAAACATATTTTCTAATTGTTTTCCAATTGTTTAATGTGAAACTCGTGAAATAGTTTTCAATTGTGTAAGTACAAGCAATTCAAGGCTCTTGATACTGTTTAACAATATAAGCATGTGTTTCAAAGTTGCGTAGCTTGTGTAAGGCTGCTTTTATGTAATTCATTTTAGAATTTCCCTGAAACTTCGGGAATATATATTTGATTGGTGAGGGAAATAAGTTGCCAAGAGAACTGTTGTATGGATTTATTGGAATTACTAGAATTGATATCAAAATGAGGAGATTTGTTGAATAACCGAGGTTAGATACGGAAGTATCCCAACGATTTATGATGTTGAAGAGGCAAGATCAAGATACATAGTTTGAAGAGCGGATAGCTGACAGAGCCGTAAAAATCTCGAATGAATACATGCCAGCAAGCACAGCGTAGGACCAATGATCTTATCACGGAATCTCTGAAACACGCTGTATGTTAGCCGCTTTCAAATGATATAGTTAGAAAACCATATTTTGGAGGCCTACGTCTAAAAGTCGAGATCCGGTGTAATGATGATTGGATGCTTATTAGACAATAATTCCTTGATCAATAAACTTGAGAATAATTATTTGCTAGTAAATTGCATCATATTTAGTTAAACATGTTTCGTTCCCTAAGAAATACGTAATATTTCATTTTAAGGTATGTTTCTACAGATAGTTCTCGGTGCCTCATAAACTAGAGTAAGAAAAAGAGTAGGCATAATTCTGTCTTATTTTTTCCATAGCTCGAATACATGTTATACGGATCGCCTAAAGAATTTATACGGAATACGCAATTCCAACGAAGAACTAAAGTTCCGGACAATCCGGATCCGGAAATTCCGGACTTTGGAACCGTAGTTATGAAAGTGAAGTGGAGTTGAGCAGGACTCATAGGGAGGCGAAGTGACGACAGGTAGAGTAAGGCTGTCATAGAATGAAGGCCGAGGCAACGTACTTATGCGAAGCGTTGGTCTATATACGATCCAAGATGGGTCAACGATATTATTATTAGTCGAAATTGCGGGTAGAACCTAAACACGATTGGCATAGGACCGAGGCAACTGATGCAGTAAAAGAGAAGCCTATACCTATCAGTAGAATAAAGAAGGCTGTGGATTAAAATGATGATGAAAGAGGCCTTAAGAACTGTTTGTGACAACACACAGATCTATATGTCATCAGACAATAGACAGCTAGAGTTATGTTAATGAAAATTCTCTTGCGTCACACCAACATAACAAAACGACATTAATTCACATCATGGATATAGATCATTGACTTAAAATAATGATTCGGAGAGACATGGCACTTGTAGGTATATTTTAAATGAAATTAGTTTATGGAATGCAACCCCATCATCATCATCATCATCAGCCTTCATTATCCCACTGCTGGGTATAGGCTTCTCTCTTATAGCGTCATCTGCCTCGGTCCTTTGCCAATCGTGTCCAGGTTCGACCCGCGATATCGTCGACCCCTCCTTGCAGCCGGACGACCTACGCAACCCCATATTGTGGTACAAATCAATCAAAAGCGAGTCGAGATACAGACTTATGATTGAGTTAATGAGAAGTGCTGCGCGGTTTACTGTTTGGAGAATTACTAGTTGGATAGATCAGTAGCTTAATCCTTAATAGACTTAACGTGACGTAACGTGCTTAAGTATCTTTTATCTTCAATTTAGGGTTAGTAACATGCTTTTTTTTTCAAGGAAATTAAAGGAAATTCTCATAGTCAAAAGCTATTAGGTACTCAATATCCATATCGATGTTAGGTATCGATCTAGGAAGCGAACTAGTCTAAGTAAATGAGATATAATATCTAACTGGTCTTATTACATACTTTAGCGTGTAAGTTATTGTTATACCCTGAATATTTTTATTTTTTTCCATTAACTACGAGTACTTTTCTACTTAAATGTACAGATAATAAAGTGAATCGCGGGGCGAATCGACGAAGACTCTTTTTGAATGCCCCTTTTCGCCCCGCTCCAAACAATGCGGGGCGAAAGAGGGCCTGCAAAAAGAGTATTCGTCGATTCGCCCCGCGGGCCGAACAGCTTGCGGGGCGAAACCACGAAAGAGCCGAAAAACGAAGGTCTATGAGTATGTAATTCTAGGCTTATTTAAATTTTATATTATACGTGTATAAATTAGACTAAGAGAATATATATTTACGGTACATTAAAAACGATTGAATAGACACACTCTAGGTATTCAACCAGTGTAGGTAGAATATTTGATTCACCTCCAGATATATTTATAATATGTTGATGATGTAGATACAATTCAAAGGTCATTTCATCCATTTGCAACCAGTTCGGATTGTAATAGTTCTTGGTTATGTAATATTCTAATGTAAATGATAATTTGCGAAACGTGATCGCTCACGTGTCCACGTGCGATTATGTTTTTTTGCTGTTTGTCTCTCGCATAACGTGTTGGTATTTTGAAAAAATGAGATAAGGTGTTTTGATGCTATTTAAATTTTTATTTCTAAATGTCTTCAGGTGTACCTACCTGTTTATATAAGGTGCATAAACAGGGTTATTTCTAATCAATTAGCATCCATTTAGGGGCTTATTCTTTACATCAAAACCAACAACTTTTGATCAACGACTGTCGTCAAAACTCGAAAAAAAATTGTTGTTCCATAGAAAAATATCGTTCACCGGCGACAAAAAGTATGGAACAGCTGATTTTTTTTTTGAGTTTTGACAAAAGTCGCAAATCAAAAGTTGTTAGTTTTGATGTACAGAATAAGCCTCTAAAAGGATGCTAATGGATTAGAAATAACCCTGTATATATTTGTAGAGTCCATCAGAATCTAGTGTGTCACACATTTGCTTCATTTTTGTTTAAACACCTTTCTTGTCTTCTTGAGTATCTAGTAAAACCAACTGACATTCAAAATGTCTTTTATTTTATTTTGATTAGTTAAGTGGTGCTCTCTCTTAAGAGTGTAGTGTTTCCGAAGACGATGTCGAAGATCGAGCGAAGTGGAGGAGAAAAGTGAGGAAAGCTGACCCCTTCACCATGTGGGATACATAGCCTGGAAGAGAGAGAGAGAGTTAAGTGGTGCTCTGTAGGCCAGTAGCAGTACCCTTTTTAAATACAATGAATGCCTGTGGTAATATAATCATCAATTCAGCCACAGGACGTTCTAGAGTAGTTGACGATTTATAATCACTATCACTAGAGGCACATAGTATAAAACAAATAAGTCGCTTCCCGCTGTCTGTCCCCGTGTATGCTTATATCTTTGAAACTACACAACGGAATTTGATGTGTTTTTTTTAATAGATAGAGTGATTCAAGAGGAAGTTTTATATGTACCTAAAATGCACCTGTGCGAAGCCGGGGCGGGTCGCTAGTAAATCCTATAAGACTGTTAAAGAGTTTTCATTGTGATAAGCATTTCAAAAATTTGAAATGAACGCAGGATTTGAACCTGGCTCTCAAGAATACCTAGCCCGACGCTCTCCCAACTACTCTGTCTAATACGGGTATTACAGGTGGCGTCGCCAACGCTAAGTTGGTGGTAATGATAAGCACTTCACAATTTGGCGCTTACGTGGGAGGCGCGCTAGCTCAGTTAGGAGAGCGTCGGGCTAGTGATCCGAGAGGGGTAGGTTCAAATCCTACGTTGGTTTCCAATTTTTGAAATGCTTTTCACAAAGAAAACTCTTTGAGATAAAACCTAGTGTAGAAAGCGCTCTAAATAAAAACCTATAAGACTGGTTGGTTGGAAGCAGCTTGTTTTATCTAAAATATCGATTCACGTCGCGACATTTTATCTTAAATCTCATGTTACCTTGAAATTTACATGGAAACATTGCCTTTCGAATTAACGACGTATAGCCCAGAGAATTAGCAAGTTAAAATAGCAGTGGGCAGTGCACATAGTTCGAAGAACGAATGGCCGATAGGGCTGTAAAATTCTTGAATGGAGACCATAGCGTACCAGCCAGTGCAGCGTAGGACGTCCGTCGACTAGGTGGACCGACGATATGATTGAGACAGTGGGAACGCGCTGGATGCAGACCGTTTCCAATTGGCCTTATTCGAAATCTATAGTCGGCCTATGTCCGCCAGTGGATGCCCTACGGCTGATGGATGGATGGATTGCCTTTCGATCTGGAATACTGTACATATCAATGCTAATGCTTGCACACTACGCTTAAGATCTTGCCAAATTCTTGATTGTTATTCCGCTGCACAAAAACACGTGACAGTTAACCTATTATGTTATTTTTCATAGAATAATCTCGAACTAGGTATGTTATCTTATCATCATCTACATTTATCATAGGCACGATTACGTCAGTGATTTACAAGCGAATAACAAGTGCGCATTAATTTGTTATGTAACATGGACAAGAATCTGTTGTGGATGTACCTAACGCCGTAATATTGGTTTTGTATTATTCATCAATATTAGGTAACATCAAGTTGTTTTCCAAATTTTATCAGAACGTCTCGTGTACGCTCCGCGTGATCATAATGCTATTTTTTTGGCTCAACGTATGAGCAACATTCGACGTAGTCAGTCTTCGGAGGAGTGATCATGGGAGGCATTTACATCTTACTGCTCTCGCTGGGATCACACGTTAATTTGTGGACTTCGATCAAATGTCTATAGAGTCACAATCGTGCAAAAAAAGGGTCCGAGCAAACGTGCCCAAGCTACGCAGTGAGCAGGCTTTTTAGTTGGTCGTAGGCGATTGCAAGCAGCCGCGCGATGCCAAAGTGCTCAGTTACAAGCTCTAATTAGGTGACATAAAGTCGAGATTCGAGAAAATGGGTCATTGTCAATTATTTGATGTAAATATCTAAAACCTAAGTTCACCAACGCTTGATTAAGTTAAACGTGTGATTACTGTATTTAAACAACGTTTAAACTCGGGTTTTAGACCCTAGTTTATCAACAGATGTTTAATTTATCAACCGTTGGTTAAATCTTAAACAGCTTTTTAACGAAATGTTGCTGTTCAGCAAGCAAAAACCGTTGGTCAAATATAGTAATCACACGTTTAACTTAAACAAGCGTTGGTGAACTCGGGGCTTAGTCGGTATGTATGACGGCGCTCAGACATTTTTTTACTACTTTATTAGGGACTCTGGCTCTGTAGATATTTGCTCGAAGTTTTTGGATCATGGTTGTATTGGCCATTTACCTCTGTCAGGCCTTCATCCGATCTATACTATTCTGCTTTTGAAACGATAAATATAAAGGAAAGATACTTGCTCGATGCGTAAGCATTGTCATTCAGCGCAATAATGCTGCTCCAATGTAGAGCACTCTTCAGATTAAGTATCTGTTTGATTTTTGTGTATTAATGAATTTATCTTGTTTTTGTTGTATTTGCTTTATTTTATACTGTTACAGACAGAGATACTACGTACGTGTTTGAATACACGTAGACACTTTTTAGGGTTCCGTACCCAAAGGGTAAAAACGGGACCCTATTACTAAGACTTCGATGTCCGTCTGTCCGTCTGTCTGTCTGTCACCGGGCTGTATCTCATGAACCATGATAGCTAGACAGCTGAAATTTTCACAGATGATGTATTTCTGTTGCCGCTATAACAACAAATACTAAAAAGAGAATAAAATAAATATTTAAGGGGGGCTCCCATACAACAAACCTGATTTTTTAGACGTTTTTCGCTCTATAATAATAATGGTAACAGTATGTATATGCTTGCATGCAACATGGCTGACAGTGACATAAACACGGAGTGGAATAACATCAAAATGGTCTATAAAGAAACCAGCTCCAAAATCCTTGGGCACAAGCATCCTACCAGAGAAGAATGGATGTCACAAAGAACATGGGACCTGATAAATGCCAGAAGAGACACCAAGATCAGACTCCTCGCAGCCACTAGCGACGCAGACGTTGAAATGTTAAAATCTTGCTACAGTACTTTACGAAAGCGAATCTACCGCAGCACTCGTAAAGACCGACGTGACTGGGCGCACAAAATGGCAGTAATGGCCGAAGCAGCTGTCAAGCGAGGAAATCTGAGAGAGCTATATCGGGCGACCAAGACTTTATCAGGTGACAGCCGACCCAAGAAACGCCCCTTACGAGATACTAACGGTCGACTTATTGTGACTTCTGAGGGGCAACTACGACGCTGGGCTGATCACTTCAGGGAAGTTTTTCGCGGGCCTCCAACGGAGAACACAGATGATGTGGCAGACGTTTCACCGACATCCAGACCACTATTGGACATTAGCACAGATGTACCAACATACATCGAAGTACGTGATGCCATTATTAGCCTCAAGTCGAACAAAGCCCCAGGAGAAGACCTTATAGCCGCTGAGATGCTCAAAGTTGATGTTCCAACAGCTACCAATCTTTTGACCCCTCTCATCCAAAAAATTTGGCGAGAAGAAACCATGCCCGATGAGTGGAAAACCGGACTCCTGGTGACTGTACCAAAAAAGGGTGACCTAAGCAATTGCAGTAACTGGAGAGGTATCACACTGTTATCCATACCCTCCAAGGTTTTAAGCAAAATCCTCCTGGATCGCCTCGCAAAAGCTGTTGAACCACTATTACGTAAAGAGCAAGCGGGCTTTCGCCCTGGGAAGTCGTGTACTGACCAGATCAATACACTGCGTATCATCTTAGAACAAGGAGCAGAGTTCCAAAGAGAGATATATGCCCTATTTGTCTATTTTGAAAAGGCTTTTGATACGCTGCGTTGGTCTGCTATCTGGTCAAGATTGAAGTCGATCGGCGTACCTGCGAAGATTATCAATTTAATAAAATCTGCCTATGATAACTACTCGTGCAGGGTACGACATGACGGTCTGATTTCTAATAAGATACCGGTACACGCGGGAGTTCGGCAGGGCTGTCTTCTGTCCCCGTTGCTGTTTCTCATAGTGCTGGACAGTATTATGTCTCGTGTCAATAGCATACCACAACGTGGCATTGAATGGGGTCTAACAGGTCATCTGCAAGACCTGGACTACGCTGATGACTTGTGCTTACTTAGCCACCGCCGTGTTGACATGCAGGCTAAATTAGATGATCTGCAGAGAGAAGCAGCAACAGTTGGCCTGAAAATCAACGCGCGAAAAACAAAAGATATGAGAAGTGGAGCTCACGACGACAGTCCACTCTTTATAGGCGATGAAGTAGTGGAAAAAGTGTCAAGCTTCACCTACCTCGGCAGTGTCGTGTCAACAACTGGAGGAACGGACTTAGACGTAGCTTCCCGGATTGCTAAAGCTAAAGGTGCCTTCGCTTGTCTCCGTCCAGTATGGCAGTCGAAACACCTCTCTTGTAGAGTGAAACTCCGAATATTTCATACAAATGTAAAAAGCGTGCTGCTGTATGGATGTGAGACATGGAAAGTTACGAAAGTAACACACACTAACACAACAGCTGCAAGTCTTTATTAACCGATGCCTGCGGCAAATCCTGAAGATCTTCTGGCCAGACACTATCGCCAATATAGACCTCTGGAGGCAGTGCCATGAAGATCCTGTCGATTTACAAATACGGCGCCGTAAGTGGAGCTGGATTGGCCATACGCTGCGTAGAGAGTCGGACCACATTCCAAGGCAAGCCCTGGACTGGAATCCGCAGGGTAGACGCAAACCTGGTCGCCCAAAGCAGACATGGCGGCGCTCGATCATTGCCGAAGCCAAAAGCATTGGATTAACTTGGAGCGAAATGAAACGCAAGGCCCAGAACAGACAAGAATGGCGAAGCACTGTATTAGCCCTCTGCCCCGACGTGGGGACTTAGGATAAGAAGAGATGTATATGCTTGAAATTTTCACAGAATATTTAGTTTTATATTCACTTCAATAATAAATAATAAAATTAAAATAAAATAAATATTTAAGGGGGTATTACATAAAGTACGGAACCCTCCGTGCGCGAGTCCGACTCGTACTTGGCCGATTATTATTTTATTCATAATAGGGCTTCATTTGGCCACCAGCTCGCCTGATGAAAAGCGAAGTTGTAGCCGAAGATGGAGTATGTAGACCTAGAAGATAGCTATTCTAGCTATTCACTGCTTAGAGATAAATATCCCACGTGTATGTATGCACAAATTGCACAAGCATATTACATACTCGTAAACATTAATACGTATAGTAGTCAAACACATTCACTACCTATTTCTGTCCATATGCGACTTTCCCACTAGACCTTGGCAATCAATTGAATGCTTCCATCCATGCCAAATCAGAATGCACCGTCATAGACATGCTTACTGATAGAGACGCCTTTAAAGCCCGGGAGATAATCGCAAAAAATGCAAGTAGTTGCAAGATACTCCTTTATCTTTCTTAATATACAGGGTTATTGACCAGTGTGTGTTGCCAGTGATGACTTATGGCACAGAAACGTGGTCTCTCACTATGGGCCTTATTAGTAAGCTCCAAGTAGCCCAACGAGCTATGGAGAGGGCTATGCTCGGAGTCTCTCTGCGAGATCGAATCAGAAATGAGAAGATCCGTGGAAGAACCAAAGTTACCGACATAGCCCAACGGATTGGCAAGTTGAAATGGCAATGGGCAGGGCACATAGCACGGAGGACTGATGTTTTCACTCACGATGTTTTCCTTCACCGAAAAGCCAGTGGTGTGAAATTACGTACATAATTTCCGAAGAACTTATTGGTACGGGACCGGGATTTGAACCCACGACCTCACGATTGTAAGTCCTCTTGTTAGGATTGTAGGATTGTAAGGATAGGGTTCCGTACCCAAAGGGTAAAAACGGGACCCTATTACTAAGACTCTGCTGTCCGTGAATCTGTCCGTCTGTCTCTCTGCCACCAGGCTGTATCTCATGAACCGTGATAGCTAGACAGTTGAAATTTTCACAGATGCTGTATTTCTATTGCCGCTATAGCAAAAAATATGTACTAAAAACAAAATAAAATAAACACTTGAGGAGGCTCCCATAGGTACAGTACGGAACTCTTCGTGCGCGAGCTCGACTCGCACTTGGCCGATTTTTTAAATTCAAACAGGTATCCCCACCAAACGCTAAGGAACGCAGCTGACTGACTCCAGGATATTCTTGTACACTACCATAAAAACATAATGATACCAAAAAAATCAACTTTTAAAAATTACTTGCAATTTTTGCGATTACCTCCCTAGCATTGAACTAAGCAATATAAAATTTTCTTCATTTATCATATCAATATAGTACGAGTTTTATTGTGTAGGTTAAAGTAACCATAAAACATACAAGTAGCGCCACAGCGCGACATATTTAGATAAAAACAAATAACTATACCTTTAAGTATAAAATAAAGGTATTATTGCGACAAGTAGGACAGGGCATACGTATAGTACCTACTTCAGAAACTATTTCTAGAAATATGATTCATTTGAAAAATGTGCGATAATCGACATTTGAATGACAATGTTAGTAACAATAAGGTTGCATAAATTATAATTTGCAACTTGTGTTGTGTTGTGCAATGGATGTCTTTTGCCGTCGCTGCACTTTTTTTGTGTATGTTCATCGATATTTTCGCCAATTGAGATCAAATTTAATTTTTATTTACATAACTTATAAAACACTGAGTTGCAATTCTATTTATTTGTTTATTTTATTACGACAGGATATACTTATGAGGTAGTTCCATTTAAATTTTACAAAAACGGCTGTGCTATTTCTTAAAAATCCCACTGATATTGGAAAAATGAAAAAAAAATGAAAATGAAATTTATTGGCTTTAACAAACGTTTCTTATCAGTAATATTAACACTAGTCATGAACACAGTAGGTAATTTAGCAAGTTGAGAAACATTGCCATCCAAGCTAGGAACTAACCTGTGTTTTGGAATAGCAATGCCCTCCGCCGGATAACAGTACGAGTATATCCACACAGGATAGAAACGCGAAAGTTTGTATAAATGTATGTTTGTTCCTCTTTCACGCAATAACTACTGAACTGAACTTATTGAGATGAACATTTTCAATAGTAATGTTTATACATCAGAATAACACATAAGCTATATTTATATTGATATCGCGTGAAACGAAGTTCGCCGGGGCAGCTAGTCAACTATAATTATAATTCGTTGTGTGTTACCATTCGTTGATCATGAAATTTGTAATCGCGTAGTCTAAATTAAGTACAAGTTCTCTACCATATTCAAGTAATCGGCCTCAGTTTCCCGCGATACAGGCTAGCCCTAGTGCAGGGACTATTGCTAATCTGGATCTGTACATATTTTATGGTAATAAATATTTTTGTATTTTTAATTGTAAGAATGAATTACTTCGATTCGTACGAACTATTCGAATTCTGTACACGGTTGAAGTCGGTTTTGCCATTTTTAACCGACTTCCAAAAAGGAGCAGGTTCTATATTCGTTTGTATGTATTTTTTTGTGTATGTTCATTGATTATTTTGCCAATTGTGAACTGATTTACAAAATTATTTTTTAGTTCGAAAACCCTTTGGATAAAATTTAAATAAGACCACTTCGGGAGTATGGGCATACTCCCGAGGTGGTCCCAATAAAATTTTATCCAAATCGGCTGAGCCGTTTTTGATAAATCAACAATAATGTATAGGTACATGGATGTCACATCAATTCGTGCAAACTATTCGAATTCTGTACACGGTGGAAATCAGTGTTGCGATTTTTTGCGAAAAATAATTATTTGCAATATAAGATTGCAATTTAAAAAAAAACGACCAAAACATTGAGTTTATTTTACCTCTATACTTTTATACAGGATTATTTTGCGTCTGTCTACATCCTACCGGAATTTAGAAGATATATAATATGTGGTCTAAGGTGTAGCACGTTTATCTAGAATACATCTTACTCTGGAATTGATGATACCTACATTGTGCCCCAGTCGAAAAACAGACAAAGGCGTTTTACACAAAGTAAGATTGCAAAATAACAACCTATATGTAGGAAGGTACATTTGTATAGTAAGTCTCTAGGTATTTGTTCTATGCATGCGACCCTCTGATAAACGCCACTGCTATTGCGATGTGAACCGTATTTAGCTACACGTGAGCTGGCACGTGTGTTAGAATTAGATGATCCACAAACATTACGCAATGAGCATGCATATGCATATTGCAACCGTACTCGGGAATCGTGCTTGCTATCGCCTGCTTCCTTTGCGATAGGGAATTCTTGCTACAGGACTGTGTTATCACATAGAAGTACTAAGGGTTTTATACAGGGCTAATTCTAATCAATTAGCATCCTCTTAGGGGCTTATTCTGTACATCAAAACTAACAACTTTTGTTCTGCGACTTTTGTCAAAATTAAAAAAAAAAAACAGCTGTTCCTACATTTTGTCGAGAGTGAACGATATTTTTGTATGGAACAACAACTTTTTTTTTGAGTTTTATTAAAAGTCGTAGAACAAAAGTTGTTAGTTTGATCAGAATAAGCCCCTAAAAGGATGCTAATTGATTAGATATAACTCTGTATAGGTCTTATGTAAAGAAATCGGCTTTTTGTAAGTTCCTGTGTAGGTACTCGTACATATTGTGACTATGCATATATTGTGGTAGCATCATATCTCTTTAGCAAAGGGATGGGTTTTGGTGGAGATTTTATGTTGAAACATAGTGATGTAATGCTGATCTAGGTTAATGGTTTAAATCCTGCAAAAAGTCCAGTCAAATGACAAAAATACCTACTCGTAGTTTTGGTCAGTTTTTATGTAATGTTTGACGAAGTAGATTTTTTAATTTATGTTTCTCGATATGTTAATACTCGTAGTCTTATTTTATTAATTATTAATTGCTAAACTTTATTGCGCTGTTGGCCGCATTTAGCCACACGTGAGCTGGCACGTTTTTAAACTAGATGATCCACAAACATTGCGCAATGAGCATGCATATTGCATCCGTGCTCGGAAAACGTGTTTGAAAACGCCTACTTCCTTTGGGATAGGAAATGGACTTTATCAACTTAAAAAAGTAGTAGAAAGAGCTTTATATTATGTTTTTGTAAATTTATCTTATTCATTTAGTCTGATAGAGGGGTTATAGTGTCGCATGTATTCCTACGTAGTGTGTGTGTGTGCAAAAGAAGCTACGTTTATTTTTGTGTCGTATCATAGCTTCTAATAAAATAAACCGATTCTAGTAAAGATATTGCAAGACTGTTTATGTGCGATGATTGACTATACGTTAATATCAGAAAAAATCGGGGTAGGCGACAAAAACCTCTAGTTTAGGCGTAGATAACAATACGTTGTTATCAACGCCTAAACTAGAGGTTTTTGTAGATTTTCTTATTTATCCTGTATGTTGCTTAATAGTAATTTTGTAGTATTTGTTAGTTGCTGAACTCTATTGCACTGTTGGCCTCATTTAGTTACACGTGAGCTGGCACGTGTTAGAATTAGATTATCCAAAAACGTTGTACAATAAGCATGCATAATGCATATGCATATTGCACTCGTGTTCGGGAAACGTGATTTTTTTCATTTTTTTTATTAAAATATTACTAACCGCAGATTCCAGGGTCAGTGCCATTTGTTAACTATTTATGTAGAAGTAAACAGGGCCTGTCAGTCAGGTTTTATAGGAGCGCCACTTTAGCCTGACCAACTGGCCCTGTATATATGTTTCAAGTGATTGACGGTCCACAAAACTTTTTTTTTTTTCTAAACGTACACCAATTTTCAGCTTTGAATTAGTTGCAAGATAATCTTTTTTTAAATACAATCGGTTATCCCCACTAAACGCTAAGGAACCCAGCTGACTGAATCCGGTGTATTGTTGTACACCACTAAGATAAAATCCTACTTATATATTATAAACGTGAAAGTTTGTAAGGATGGATGTATGGATGTTTGTTACTCTTTCACGCAAAAACTACCAAACGGATTGATATCAAACTTTGCAATAATATAGCTTATATATCAGAATAACACATAGGCTATAAATTATAATGATATTGCCTAATTTTTTCATATTATAATAATAAAAATACTGCCATCTGCGAGCTATTCTAGCGTGCGCTCCAAGAAATGTAAAAAAAGAACTGTCGAATCGAACAAATGTCAAATCGAATTTTTTGTTTTTTTTTATTTTCCACCTCCTTTATTAAGGGTGGTAAGGCAGGGCCTCGAAATATAATGCGGGCGAAGCCGCGGGCAAAATCTAGTAATACCAAAATTTCATCTTTTACAAGTAACCATTTTTTGCGCTTACCTCCTGGGCTATTTAGGTCTAATGTAAAGAAAGGAAAGAAAGAGGTGTGTTGTAAGTTTCACACTTATGTGGCTGTATCTATAGCTAGTTGAGTTTCTGCCGGTGGCATTTAGGTGGATATTTTTTGTTCGATGCTAGAAAATGGATGCTTTAAGACTGTATTATTATATAGAAATAGTAGAAGGTTGTGAAATGTTTTCAAGTAGCATTTTGAACCCATGATGTTAAAAAAAAAGCGTGTTACCATTTCAAGTGTGTACGTATCTGTGTGTATGAGTAAATCCCTAACAATGTTTCTCTCTGTGGCATTATAGATCCAAATGGATAGATAATTAGATAAACTATTTCTTGACAACGCATGATATTGCAACATAAAAATAAAACATGAAGCTCAAAATTAGTGAAACAACAAACGGTATGATACAGTGTTGTGTAATGTTTCTATACAACTCTATCATATTAGCTACCTACTTGTTTCAATGGCGTGACACGTGAATAATTTACCAATAGGTGGAATGTCGTCTGTTTACTACTTTTTAGGGTTCCGTACCCAATGGGTAAAAACGGGACCCTATTACTATGACTCCGATTCGTCTGTCCGTCTGTCTGTCACCACGATGTATCTCATGAACCGTGATAGCTAGACAGCTGAAATTTTCACAGATGATGTATTTCTGATGCCGCTATAACAACAAACTACAACTACAAACAACTAAAAACAGAATAAAACAAATATTTAAGGGGGGGCTCCCATAGAACAAACAACAAACGTGATTTTTAGGAGAACGTTTGCTCGCTATGAATAATGGCAAGAAGAATGTGCTAAGGGAGCTCCAACACGGTAAGGTTCCCTTCGTGCGCGAGTCCGACTCGCCTTTGGTAGATTTTTATAGCCTGAAGGATTTTATTTAACTTTTCTTCTCTTTTTAACGTTATAGAACAATTGGTACTTAGAAGCTGGCGTAAAGCGTAAAGCGTAATTATTCTTAGACACAGGATTTAGATGTCTAGAGGCCTTCAGGCGGTCTAAAACTCTGACACCAGGGCTAGCTACCCGGCCTATAAGAACTTACTTAACAAAGCAGTGGAGGCCCCTAGGCCGCAAAAAGGGGTCATCTTGGGTACTGTCCCAAGATGTACACTACGTTCATCCATCACTTGTGTAGGTAGGTGAGTATAAATTCTCATTAGTAAACACTACTACTCTCGCTGAGACTAAGACTGGTACAGGACATTTATAATTGGCGTAAGGGGGAGGAGGCTCATGCCCTGCAATGGGCCGAAATAAGCTGATGATTATGATTTATAATATTAGTCCTTCATGAAGATCCACCATGTCTAATTGCTGGTAGGTTAGCAAGTATTAGTAGTAACTAATGAAGATCCATCATATAACTAATACTTGCAAACCTACCAGCAATTAGACATTATGGATCTTCATGAAGGACTTATATTATAAATGATCATCATCACCTTATTTCGGTCCATTGCAGGGCATAAGCCTCCTCCCCCTTACGCCAATTATAAATGTCCTGTGCCAGTCTCATCCAGGTGTTGCCGTAAAACTATTAATATTTTAAATAAATATTTGCTTGTGCTAATATTATATTTATTTTAATCCTTACTAATATTATAAATCCGAAAAGTTTGTTGGTTTGTTGGTTTGTTACTCTATCACGCGCCAACGGAGCAACGGATTGACTTGATTTTTGGCATGGATATAGTATAAAAGGCGGAAGGAGCTTTAGGATACTTTTTATCCCGAAAAATTTCATAGTTCCTGTAGGACAGGACAAAAACCCTCGAAAGCGAAACTGTCGCCACTATCACAAAGACGCTAAGTGATTAATTCCTCTATGACGCTAATATGGACTAACGAAACGTCACAGCCAAACGTAATTAGACGACAGGTGACATTGTCTGCAGACTTTTAGCGTGGCAAGGCGACAAATTGTTTTTCTACCATTATATCCCCTTGAAGAGGAAATAAAGTATGGATTGAAAATGACAACTGACATTAAAATTGGATAAAATGTTATTTTCCCTCTGCATGCTACATGTTACTATGACGTTTAATACCAGGCCGTCATTTTGTCTGACATTAAAAATATTTTTAAATATTCTATCATTAGAGGTTCAACATGTTTTTTTATTCTACCTTTATGGTACAGAATCATCATACTTTAATACTATCAATCCGAAAAGTTTGTTGGTTTGTTCCTCTTTGACGCAGCAACGGAGCAAAAGATTGACCTGATTTTTGGTATGGATACCTATGGTTTAATAGACAGAAAGTGATAATAGGATACTTTTTATATCTCGAGAAAATTCATGATTCCCATGGGATAGGACAATAACTGTTTCTCAGCAATGGAGCAACGGATCGACTTGATATTTGGGGTGGGCATAGTTTGGAAGACGGAAAGTGACATGGGATACTTTCAATCCCGAAAAAATTGTAGTTCTACGGGAACCACAATTTTTTTCGACTTAACGATAAATTTTTCTCAGCAACGGAGCAACTTGCCTTGGTATATTGCATGAATATAGTTTGAAAGACGAAAAGTGACATAGGCCACTTTTTATCGCAAAAACTTTAACAGTTTCCGTAGGATAGGATAAAAACTAAGTGAGTGGGCTGCGGTAGGAGCCGTCTAAGCGCCAGAAATAACCTGTCATGGCAAGTTTAGGACGTTCCCACATATTTCGCACTCCTTCGCGGCACTCAACAGCACTAGCCCAGACTCGGGCTCCATAACGGAGCTTGCGCTCTCGCCATAGTGACGGAGTGTTTCGGAGCACAGGACACATCGTCATCCACCACTCGGGACTAACCAGTACTGAACGTCAGACAGCATTCCAACGCCTTGGTCCCAGTGCAGTGGGTCAGTCATAGTAGCCCAGCTCCTGCCTCTTCAACTGCAGAGGGCAGTGAGAACGGCAATCGCGATACCGACACCTCTCTTCCCCTGCAGCCCCACTGCGTCTGCCAACACGTTGACGGCCTAGCGGAAGGTAGGGTAGGTGGCGGCACCCACACCACCAGTTCCATATATCCCACCGCGGCCCCTTATCCTCGGCTGTCATATCAGAGTCCAAGAAGCAGCCTTGCTTTATGAAACTAAGAAAGGTTATTCCCATCAAGTAACTGGAGATAGAGAGACAGAAAAGAAGCCACACCCAGCGCAGCAGGAGGAGCTGGAGTTCATATGCCTGGCAGACGGAGCAGCACTAGAGCAAAATCTTAACCGAGAAATTAACATATTTACAGACGGCAGTAAAATTAAAGGGAAAGTTGGGGCGGCATTATCCATTTGGGATGATGCCGCTGAGATCAGTACCCGCAAGCTGAAATTGGCCGATTGGTGCTCTGTGTAACAGGTCGAGTTATTGGCACTTCTTGAGGCTACCGAAATCGCAAAAATCTTTTGTGACTCCAGGTCTGCACTGGAAACGGTAGTTGGCGTATCTTCCCTCCATCCCTTAGCAGTAAATTCAAAGCTAACATAAAGTTACTACACGCACAAAATAAAATAGTGAAACTTTATTGGATTAAATAACACGCGGGGATGGAGGGAAATGAGAGAGCGGACCAGCTAGCAAAGGAAGCAGCACTGCACTCGAAGTGCAGACCTATTTAGGATAACTGCCCCGTTTCATTCGTCAAGCGAGAAATCCGAAAGGACTCTCTTGACGAATGGAACCGGCGGTATCAGGATGGACACACAGCGGCGGTAACCAAAACATATTTTCCGGATGCAAGGGCGGCATACAAGATCGTAAGAGAAATAGCACCAGTGGGAATCATAACTCAAGTGCTGACGGGGCATGGTGAGTTTTCCCAACACTTACATCGATTTAAGTTGAGGGAAAGCCCATCGTGCATCTGTGAACCCACAAAAGAGGAGACTCCACTGCACATAATCTTGGAATGCCCAGGTTATGGAAAGCAGAGATTTGATTTAGAACAAAAAATTGGAATTAATCTAACACGAAAAAACCTTAGAAACAATTTTATCGAATTTTTGCACAAATATTTGTAAAAAAGCAATACTTAATTAGGAACAAGTAGGTATAAACTTTGCTGTACCATTGTAATGTTTATTATAAATGCAAACAGCCAAAAACATTGAAATATAGGTATACTTAGTTTTTATTCATTTGTAATTAAGACCCCTGCTGATCATGTCAGGGATATTTCGCGATATAATAAAAAAAATCCTCGGATGCAGCGTCGTAAGAGCGGCACTGCAGCCCGCCTAAGTTGCGACACTCCTCATAAGGCATGCAACCTACCGGCCATCCTCTCAGCTGCTTTAGTTAAAAGCGGCTGAAACTCGAGTGCCAGCCTCTAAGCTTCCTTGGGGGAAAAGACCCAAAGAAGAGGGAGACTTCGAGCGCCGCCTTTTCAGCTGCCTCAGACCTCCCCCACGACAAGGCGGGAATACACGGGGGGGTTGTATATACTCCAACCGTAACTTAACCAACAAAAGCATTCCTCTAAGGTATTTTGATATTTGTCAGTTAGGTTAGGTTTCGCAGCCGACATAAACATAAGCCAAAATCAAAATACAACGCGGGCGAAGCCGCGGGTAAAAGCTAGTAATTATATACATTTGCTTTGCCTAGTATATATAAATATAATCAGAGACCGTGTGTAATAATCTAAATAACATCCTGCAAGGGTTGCCTGGAAGAGATTGCTGTAAGCAATAAGGCCGCCTTTTGTTGCACTAGTTTTAAGTTACTTTATTTTTTCCTTTCTGTGTATTCTTCTGTAATTTGTGTTAACAATAAAGTGTTCATTCATTCATTCATCCGGACACAGAGCAAACACCTATGTCCATAACATAAATGTTTGCCCTAGGTGGGAATTGAACCCACGCCTCTTTGACACAGAAGTCAGGGTCACTAACCACTGAGCCACCGAGGCAGTCAATACATGTAGCATTTAAAGTCGTTCATTAAAGATCCAAGCTCTCTTACTCATAAAATACGATTAGATAAGCGATAAGCCATACTATTGGAAGTCCATAAAAGACGGGAAGTGCAAAGGTTATTAATCGTGAATACATTTTTGCAGCTCTAAGTCCGTAAAATGATGCTAGAGGCAAGCCGCTTCCAATCAGTCTTATTGGAAATCCGTAGGAAAGGCCTATGTCTACCAATAAACGCCCCATGGCTGATAGATTGATGTGTGAAATAATTATTTTTCGCAAAAAATGGCATAACCACCTTCCATCGCGTACAAAATTTGAATATTTCGCTAGAATTGTTTATTGTTGTTGATTTTTCGAAAACGGCTCAGCCGATTTCTGTAAAATTTAAATGGAACCATTTCAAGAGTATACTCTTTTGAACTAACTACAAAATAATATTTCGATTCGGTTCATAATTGGCGAAATTATCGATGTTCATCGTGTGCAAAATTCGGATATTTCGCTCGAATTGCTTACATTATTGTTAGTTTTTCAAAAACGGCTCAGCTGATTTCTGCAAAATTTAAATAAGACCATTTCGGGAGTATACCCTTCCAAACTAAAAAATCATTTTTCGATTCGGTTCACAATTGGCGCAATTATCGATGAACATACACAAAAAAAATACATGCAGATGAACATAGAACCTCCTCGTTTTTGGAAGTCGGTTAAAAATAGTCGTTCATTCAAGATCAAAACTCTCTTACTCATAAAATACGATTAGAACTAGGTATGCGATGCGATAAGCCACTGTTGATGTTTGGAAGTCCATAAAAGACGGGAAGTGCAATGTTATTGGACGTGAGTCGTATGAAGGGACACGTGAGTAGACCAGTTCACGTGTACCAAGAGAGCGCACAGCACGTGTGGTGGTTACTGCATTCTACTGTACGATTACAAAAATAATGATAAGCAGTAATAGTAAGCAATCACATTAGCAACTTTGAGTAATTAACCGACTTCCAAAAAGGAGGAGGTTCTATGTTCGTGTGTATGTATTTTTTTTTGTGTATGTTCATCGATAATTTCGCCAATTGTGAACCGAATCTACAAATTCTTTTTTAGTTCGAAAGGGTATACTCCCGAGGTGGTCTCATTTCAATTTTACAGAAATCGTCTGAGCCGTTTTTGATAAATCAAACAATAATATAAACAATTCGAGCGAAATATCCGAATTTTGTACACGATGAACATCGATAATTTCGCCAATTGTGAACCGAATCGAAAAATTCTTTTTTAGTTCGAAACGGTATACTCCCAAGGTGGTTCCGTTTAAATTTTACAGAAATTAGCTGAGCCGTTTTTGATAAATCAACAATAAAGTAAACAATTCGAGCGAAATATTCGAATTATGTACACGATGGAAGGCGGTTTTGCCATTTTTTGCGAAAAATAATTAATTAGTGTTTTTTTAATTTCGAATTAAAACCAAATTGTTTTTTATTAAATTGAATTTTTTGTGCCAAAGTGGTGTGGGTTCGATTCACTCAAGGTTAAGATTTTTTCTGATGAAAATAAGCGTATTCTCTGTTATCACCTATACAGGTTTATCCAGAACTGGCGTACTAAGCTCTTTCAGCATAGTAATTCAGACAATCAGTATGAACAACTTTAAATAAAATTGTAACATTATTTAATTTATTATTATAGTCGGCTAAAATTGTGATGAATGGAAATGACGCCGCTAAGTGTTTGTATCATACCAAAAGCTAAATAAATGAAATGATAAATGGAGCAAAACCAACGCACAACGTGGGTGTCTTCAAATCCCGTGTAAATAGGTACCTTCTAGGTAAGCGTGCTACACCCTAAGCCGCATATCTGATTAACATCAGCCCGGGTAGCACGGCAAGGTCAGAAAACCATTTTATCCACTCTTAATGTCAGATGTCATTGTCAATCCATACTTTATTTCCTCTTCGAGGGGATATAATGGGGGAAAGACTATTAGTCCCTTTGCCATGCTTCCCGTGCAGGCAGTGTGTAGTCAATCGTAAACCTATAAGTACGGGAAAAAACCCGGAATTCGAGAAAAAAAAAGTAGGCGCTTATGCCAACTGCACTTCATTGCATCGTCATCAGGGCTATTTAATTTTGTAATAGTTTTGTTTCGGAGTGATCCTGCTACTATTATTTATGTGATATTAATTATTTATCGCGATAAAAGAGAGAGAAATAATCGGCCAAGTACGAGTCGGACTCGCGCACGGAGGGTTCCGTACTGTATGGGAGCCCCCCTTAAATATTTATTTTATTTTAATTTATTATTTATTTTTGAAGTGAATATAAAATTAAAAATTCTGAGAAAATTTCAAGCATTTACCTGTTATCATTATCTAAAAAATCAGGTTTGTTGTATGGGAGCCTAGCCTATGGGAGAGGAGATATTTATTTTATTTTCTTTTTAGTATTTGTTGTTATAGCGGCAATAGAAATACATCATCTGTGAAAATTTCAGCTGCCTAGCTATCATGGTTCATGAGATACAGCACGGTGACAGACGGACAGACAGACAGACGGACATCGAAGTCATAGTAATAGGGTCCCGTTTTTACCCTTTGGGTACGGAACCCTAAAAAGAGACATCCACAAATGGTATCATTCAGAGAAAAATCTAACCAAGATGATGTACGCATCGTTTGAAAGCTAGCAATACGGGCTTCTCAAAAATAATTAATGTATATTTTTACATCCCTCCATTTTTTATAAATGATAAATATAAATTGTATGGAAAATGGAGTAACAGCTTACATTTTTTCTGTTTTACTTTTCTACTATTTCAAGGTTGCTTAATCAGAGATGCCAGAAATAATCTACTTTTCCTGTCAAATATATTTATTTATCCTAAGAAATCCAAAATTAATATTAAAAAAACGGAGGCCTCTTTTTGATTTTAACTGATGTAATTGCGTGTTAGGTATAGTATATAGTATAAATATTTATGTTTATAATATACTAGACGACCCGCCCCAGCTTCGCACAGGTGTATTATTATACATATAAACCTTCCTCTTGAATCACTCTATCCATTAAAAAAAACCGCATCAAAATCTGTTGCGTAGTTTTAAAGATTTAAGCATACAGACAAACAAACAGACAAAAAGCGACTTTATTTTATACTATGTAGTGACTATGTAAGTATTTATTTATTTTTTAGTATCACACTATTGTACTCCCGTGATATATTTTAAGATCGTTCCGTTCCGTGCATGGGTTGCCTGGAAGAGATCGCTTTCAGCGATAAGGCCGCCTTGAGTTACACTAGCATAAGCTTTCCTTGTATTACTGTTCTTATTTCTTTTTTTGTGTACAATTAAGTGTTATCTATCGATCTATCTACTTTCTCGAGATGTAACGCATGTTGTGGTCAGATTTTTTGATTATTATGTATTGAACCAGCCTCCATACATTTTGTGGACGTTTCCTTTGCAATCCTGTGGCGGCTTCAAAATTAAATGTGTTATACCTAGCAAGGATACAGATAAGTTGTCCCAGGAAGTAATGTTTGTAATCTGAGAGCATGCGCACTGGCACGTGTGACTTCACGTTGTGAGTCTCGTGCACGCGCGCTCTAGGGGTGGGAAATGGTGTAACAATCGGTTTGAATTTGAAATTACAATCACGCTGATTAGTGTTTTTTCAACTGACTGCCTCGGTGGCTCAGTGGTTATTGACCCTGACTTCTGGATCAAAGAGGCCTGGGTTCGATCCCCACCCAAGGCAAGCATTTATATGATGAACATAGGTGTTTGCTCTGCGTCTGGGTGTTATTTAGGTACTATTAACAAAAGTACATGTACTTTTGTTTGCCCGCGGCTTCGCCCGCATGATATTTCGAGGCCCTACCTTACCACCCTTAATAAAGGAGGTGGAAAATAAAAAAAACAAAAAAAATCGATTTGACAGTTCTTTTTTGACATTTCTTGGAGCGCACGCTAGAATAGCTCGCAGATGGCAGAATTTTTCCTACTTACTTATCACGTATTGTTATAATATAGAAAATTTACGCACTATCATTATAATTTATAGCCTATGTATTATTCTGATATATAAGTTATATTATTGCAAAGTTTCATCTCAATCCGTTTGGTAGTTTTTGCGTGAAAGAGTAACAAACATCCATCCATCCATCCATCTTTACAAACTTTCACGTTTATAATATTAGTAGGATTCAAGGTTGTCCCGCTCGTATCGTAGTTTGATTAGGTGACTGTCAGCGATCACCGAAATTAAGCAACGTTCCGCACGGTCAGTATTTGGATGGGTGACCGCGGGTGGTATTTTCCCACTGAGCGCTACCGTGGCTCGGGTGACACGTTAAATTACAGCTCTCGGTTGTTTAAACCGTTTAGCTAAGTCAGAGGCCTTCAGGCGGCCTAAAAACTCTGACACCAGGGCTAGCCACCCGGCCTATACGAACTTACTTTTCAAGGTTGTTTATTGTGAAGTAAGTATACAAGGTGCTCGGTTTTAGCATTTTTTGATAATAATTTCAGCCATCATAACCCAGTATAAACAACTATCATAAATATACATATTTTTACCATTTTGTAATATGCCTAAGCAAAAAGTCATCGGAGATTTTATGGTTGCTGCTGAAAATCAAAATCAAAATTCTGATGTTTTTAAAACTGAAAATTAAAAAAAAAGAAATCAGCATCTAGATTTTCCTACCTGTTAAGGATTTTTCAAGGTTGTTTTTTCTGATTATATAAGCCAGTATAAACTACTTCATAAAGGAATTTGTTTTTTAATTTTTATTTTGACTGAAAATGCCACGTGACATTTTGTTAATTAAATCTTTGTACGGTAGCCCAAAACGTCGTTAAAATATGCTTAACAAATTCACAGAAAAAAACAACAGTATTTTAATGCTTTTCGCAATAAGTATCTTAAAATTGTCTAATTTGTATCGCAATATCCCCCTTGTTACCAAACCGAAAACCTCTAGAACGTGCCTGATTACCCGTAATGGAGTGATTACAGTACTTGTGCGGGCGACAATTAGTGCTGTGGCGCCCAACGTGGGGCCGCGTGCTCTCGCATACAATATCCTAATTATCGCCAAATGACGCAGAAAATGAGAAATTTTTAACGACATAATGTGGTAGAGTTGTTATAAAAGACGTAACTTTTTTTTACAAACAAGCATTTTTGGTAATGATTGCAGTACTAGTGCGGAAGACAAATAGTGATATGGTGCCCAACGTGGGACCGCGTGGCGTCGCATAGGTTATTTTCGAATTTAATATTTCCTAATTTTATTTTAATTCAAGGCAATTATTTTTCTAGCAATGTCAAAAGATAACATGATCCTGAAATACTCGTATCAATATCCTTTAAATTGATATTGTTATTAAATAAAATAATAATTGGAAAATAATTTCCCAAAACAATTAAAACAAATTAAATACTGTAAAAGGGAATGGCCTAAGCTCGATATGTTTTAGCACTAGCTGACCCGGCGAACTTCGTTTCACGCAATATCTTTATGTTTTATAGCCTATGTGTTATTCTGATGTACCTACTCGTATAAGTATTACTATTACAAATTTTCATCTCCATCCGTTCAAGAGTAACAAACATCCATACATACTCACAAACTTTCGCGTCTATAATAATAGTAGGATTATCTCTTTTCGGGCTATAAATATATATAAATACTTAATAATTATATGAAGTGTATCAATTAATAAGTGCAATATGTGTGTGAATTAGTGGATAAGGCAATGGATAGAGCAAAATTATTAGCACGGGGACTAATGATTGATGGGGTTGAAAAGTTTTCGAGTGGAGACTACCTATCGGCAAGCGCAGCGTAGAAAATTATCCACAAAGTAGATACCTAGACGACCTCATTAAGGCTTCTAACCGGTCTCATTGGTGATATTTTAATGGTACCCACACTATTTCTGACATGTAACTGCTATGTGATATTTTTAGTTATTATAAACGGTTATTTTTGACAATGCTATTCTATTTTTGCTTTGCTATTCTTTCATGACAGTATTTCAGACATCTTAATTTCAATAATTTCAGTGTTATATTTATTTTAAGTATAACTATAGTCTTTGAACAGCTTTTTAAAGTAACGAGTACTTCAATTTATAAATACTCATAGCACATCCCTATTTGTTTACAATAAATATCGGATATTATTAGATGTTGCGTTAGTGCAGTTGCAACGAGAGCCGTGAACTTCCATTGCGCAACCACTGGCACATCTACAACTCTATCAATGTATTACATTGTAGAGCGCTACCAATTTAAGTTTACGGGTGGTTAAATTTCGGAACTAAAAAATTAAACTACTGGCAATTCAGATTCAGATCATTTATTGGCCATTTATAACATGTCAGTCATACAAGGCAAGTCAGTTTACAACATAAAAATATAGAAACTATATATTTTTTTATCATAAACAAAAATAATCAATAGTAAATAAAATAATAACAAAAAGTCATACATCAGCGATACGTCATAGGAAATCTTAAAAATTAAATTACATATTAGTCATAAAATTTGTTTTGTAGTGGAATACTTCTAAATGTATGGAGTTGCATGCTGATATAGAAATATAGAATCAATGTCAAATATTATTGTATTAATAATCAATTCATATTATTGTATTAATCATTAAAAGAGTTGTCATATAATTTCATCGCTAAAAACTCACCCAATTTATAAAACTCATTATTCGTCAAAAATATTTATTTTTTCTTTAAAAATCAGGATTAGTACTTACAAATCCTAATTTTAATCGTATTCTTAATTTTTTAGGTTCAATGGTCTATTGGTCTAATTTTAATTATTAATTATTTAGGTTTAGTCACTACTCATCAAATAGTCTCTAAACTAAGTTTAATTTTAAGTATTTAGGTGGTAGTTAAGCTTACAATCATACAAAAGAGTAGATATACCTACCTATTTTTTCAAGAAACTAAAGGAACATGAATAAAAAATTATCTCACCTGTTTCAAAATACCAAACAAAGGGAGTCAATTGTTACATAGCAACTAAAAAAATATGTAGCACTTAGATTTATTTATAATTGCATAGATCATTATTCTGAATTAAAATATTATGTGTCATTATAATTATCTTTATATAACTTATCTGTCACTATGAGAACCCTTTTGTATAAATGTACCCATTGTTGACGAAATTAATTCATACGGAAATAAAACCCCAAAATTAACATTACTTACTTTTAATTATTTTTACAGTGGCAGGCTATCTTGGTATGGGCATATAATGAGAAGGGAGGATGGTCATGTCACAAAAAGAACTCTTATTATGACGGTAAATGGCAAAAGAGGGAGGGGAAGACAAAAAAAAGTGTGGATGAATTGTGTGACATGCGAGAGAAAGGAGTTGATGATGAGATGACGAATGATAGAGTGAAGTGGCGAAAGGAAACGTGCTGTGCCGACCCCACCTAGTGGGATAAGGGCAAGATGATGATGATGATGACTTTTGATTATTTTTACAGAAGCTAACAATGAAAAAATGTAAATTTAGGCATAAAATTATTATATCTTGTAAAGTTTTTACCTAGTCCATTACTAGAAAGAGTGAATTGCATTAAATCATGAATTTAAAAAAAGTGCTGAAATGTAATACCCAAATTAGCAGATGAATACAAAATAAGGAATGAAAAACGATACTACTATCGTCAATAACAATCAATAACAATAAAAGACTTTGTCATATTGGACACCCGTAATCATACATTACTATGTACGTTATAATTTATAGTACATATTGTGATTTGAGTAGAGCACGTTTTTGCACGACGCTTGTTGCGCGTTGGTCCATTTTGCAATCCGAAATTTGTGTTGAAAAACATTCGTGTGCGTGTGACTTTATTTGGTAAGATCTACTAGAAACACAAAGATACCAGCACGGGAAGTATGACAAAGGGACAAACTGTCTTTCCACCATTATATCCCCTCGAAGAGGAAACAAAGTATGGCTTGACAATGACAACTGACATTTAAAAGTGGATAAAATGGTTTTCTCCCTTTGCCGTGGTACCCGTGCAGAGGGATGATGTGGTCGATCGAGAAAATCTGAAAGAGATGCATCAATTAAATATGACACGAGTTAAAAAGAGACGTAAAAATAATAAATAAAACTTTAAATCTTAGATGAATTATTTTTATTTAAATTTCGAGCTGACTACCATAATAGAACGCTGTTTATCGAAAAAAGAAAAACGAGAACACGATGGCGTGGAGAAATGATCGTTGTTCATTTTTGATTTTGAAAATTATTTTATTTGAGACAAGTACTAAGCCTTGGCCACAACTAGGCATAATAAAAAAAAATAAATAAATAAAAAAACTAGGCATTGATAAACCTAGGTATATGGACCGAGTCAACCTCTGTTGCTGGCCGCTGCAGTAATGTAGGTACTAATCTTACGTACGAAAAATGGATCACTGAAATATGACTCCAATAAAAACACATGACCAATTATATGACAACTATGAGGAAAACGTAACGATCAGGAAAGGCAGCCATTACCATTATTGGCGTCGTGACCCGCGCGGAGGTCACCACTCCACTTGCATAATAACACGCAATGCTTCCTGCTACTGACATGTGACAGCTCGGAAAGTTGTAAGAATGTTTACATTTCGTTTAAAATTCAAGCTATTTTTTGCCGATTTCCAAGAAGGATTGAGCTCGGAGTGAAGGAAATGAGGAGATCCGTAGAAGAACCAAAGTTACCGACATAGCCCAGCGGATTGGCAAGTTGAAATGGCAGTGGGCAGGGCACATATCACGGAGGACTGATGACCGATGAGGTCGTAAAGTTCTTGAGTGGAGGCCACGTACCGCCAAGCGCAGCGTAGGACGTCCAAGGTGGACGGATGACCTCATCAAGACCGCACGATCGCGCTGGATGCAAGCCGCTACCAACCGGTCTTATTGGAGATCTTTAGGAGAGGCCTATGCCCAGCAGTGGATGTCCTATGGCTGAAAAGAAGAAGAAGAAGACTACGTTGGTCTCATCGACTTGGTCTTTTTTAAGGTACGTCTGTATGGATTTTTTTATGTCATTGGTCATTAATCCTTGGAGCTATGTATCCTGTTCACTTTTAACCTTTTCCAATCATCTAGGCTATGTCGGTAATTTTGATTCCTTTACGAATCTTCTCATTCCCAAATTCTTTCCTATTCAGATCAGGTAAATTACAAGTAAACGTATCCATACAGTTTACTGCTTAGACGCAACCTTCCAAAGGTCACGCATCCCAATGTCGGCCAAAGACCTTCTCTTTGCTTCCGGTGGAAGTGGATGCGGGTGATACATCTACTGTGTATATGTTTAGAGGTACTGCATATCTATGCTGTTAGATATAAATTGTTAGCATTACGTTAGCTATTATAATATGACATCGAGCAGTCTGCAGGAATAAATAACTTTTAGCGTAAAGGATGCTAGTTGTTTTTGTGTCATTTTATGAATATTCTGAAAATATTTTTGAAGTAATTATAACAGTTTTAGTTAAATAGTAAATTTTGTAAATTGAGATTCAGGGTTCATTGCGTAAAACGTATTCATGATATTACATATTCGAAGTCAGTGGCTTACATCCAGCGCGATTTTGTGATTACAATCATTTCAATGTCAATTAACACGGTATTTGCACCAATTACGTTAATTAAATCATAACGTTTGTTTATCTTGTTTTGTGACTTTGATCAAACAACTTCGATCTTTTTGCCATGTGCCCAGTGCCAAAGTGTGTTACCAAATATTTAGAAAAAAAAACACACGAAAATGTGGCACGACATCGCGCCGCGTACGAGGAAGGGTCAAGATGATCCTGTGCGGCGTTTGTACTCGCCTAGATATCTCCTTTTTACTGTCAAATGGTGTTTTCTAACATGAAGAAGGGCTTATTATGTAGGTGCGGCTAATATGTTTTTTTAGTAACATATGACAGCAGAATAAAAATCTGTGCACGAAACAAAATGAGCAGGGGGCATATATTTAAACTTCGCGCGCTTGGGAACGTTTAAGGAACTTTGACAGTGACAGCTCTAAAACCATTCACCATATTTTTTTATTATGTTTTCTTCTTAATTAACGTTCCATTTCACGATTTTTCCCTTTGCTATCTAAAGTTTCTTTTAAAGTTGCCATGTCCAGTACTGAAGTTTTGCGTGAAATGGATAATACACAACATACCTATAGTATAAAACAAAGTCGATTAACGCTATCTGTCCCAATGTACCTATGCTTATATCTTTAAAACTACGCAAACGGATTTTGATTCGGTTTTTTTAACAGATAGAGTGATTCAAGAGGAAGGTTTATAATTATGTATAATACACCTGTACGCAACCGGGGCGGGTCGCTAGTTTCAAATAAATTTCGAAATAAAAAAAGGTGTCCGTAAAGATAAGTGTACGTTCCCAGGCGTGCAAAGTTCAAAAATATGCCCCCAGGGTCATATTGACCCCTCGTCGGGGGAAAATGACCGATCTATTCGAAGTCCATTCATAAACAACGTGGAACATTACGAGTCAAGCGTCGTGCGACCCGACACAAGGCGGTGTGTGACCCGCATTACCTCCGGAAGTAAAGCCAAGGTTGCGCCATTGGAATTACGACCTTCAGCGCCGGCTATAAAATCTGCACTAAATTACAATATAGTAAGAAGTTGTCTGTTAAGGTCGGTTATTGCTTAGGCTTTGAGTTGATGGACTGATTTTGAAATGAGAGTTTTTGAGATGGTTGACTAAGAGAATCGTGAATCGACCAGTGTTTTCGCGTTTTCGGTAGAACAGCGAGAAATTTTTTGGTACATTTGACCATTGATAAAAGAAGGATGTCGGCAGCTAATACATACGAATACCTGTTCTATACGAATACACTCATTTTCTCTCAAGTTTATTTCTAAAAATGTCATGTTCGTCAGAGTAATTTATGACGCTTCTAAAACTGTTCTGATATGTACGAGTACAAGTTCGTTTTTAATGAAGTTTTTAAATATTTAGCCACACAAACATTGGTAGGGGATTTAGATGAAAAAAAAAACAATAAAAAAACATTGTAATTTTTCTGGTCTAATTTTAATTTTAACTAGTGATATGAAAACAGCAAAAAATCACTATATTTTTGAAACACATATCATTGTTAGAAAAGCTGTTTGTTCCATGATTGCAAAAAAATAAAATAAAAATGTTTTGACAGGTCCAATCTCTGCATCTTTCTTTATGTTCCGAGAGAAAACTCTTTTCACCACTTACCTATAATTATGTATTGTAACAAAATGATAATGTTTTTGGTGTCAACCGCTTGAATAAAAATATTGTATGCTCGTACGTCTTATTTTTTTCAGAAAAGTTTTTGATTATATATACTTTTCAGGCAATTTTTGTGACTGCAGATGCCAACGCAGATTAATGTTTATAAGTTGTTAATATTATGAAAAATCCATTTATTTTAAGGATTAACGACACGACGTAGAAAAAAAACCTTTGTTTGTTGAATGTATTATTTTTCCTTTCTACCATTTAGCACCAAGCCAAAAAACGCAAATAAAAAACGCTCAAGTGCGAGTCGGACTCGCGCACGAAGGGTTTCGTGCCGCATGGAAACCCCCGTAGCCCCATTTCAGGAGTTAGCTGGGTTTTCTGTCACTAGTTGTGTTGGCGTTATTAATATCGAGCAAAAAACGCCAAAAAAACACGATTTTTGTATGGGATCCAAATATTTTTACTACAAAGAAAAAAAAAACAAAAAAAATGTTATTTTTGTTACAAAATAAGTTAAATATATTAATTTGATCTGTTTTTAGTATTTGTTGTTATAGCAGCAACATAAATACATTTGCTGGGAAAATTTCAACTTTCTAGCTATCGCGGTTCATGTGATACAGCCTGGTGACAGACAGAGAGACACACGGACGGACGGACAACGGAATTTTATTTACAGAGTCCCGTTTTGACCCTTTGCGTACGGATCCCTAACAACATTGCACTGTCAACAAACAGGATAAAAGACTATGTAGGTACGAGTACCTATGTAATCGTGACGGCAATTGTTAATTTAAATAACCACTGTTTATTCTTGTCTCACATATCTGTAAATAAGTACACATTTTCCCTTTTTATCCAAGTTTGAAGGCGAGTTGGTAGTCGTTTGAATAATCAATTTTATTTTCCGCCATTATTTTGCATTTATAATTAGAATGAAATATCAAATTGTCCTTATATATAAAAATCTCGTGTCACAAAAGTGTTTGTGATCGAACTCCTCCGAAACAGATCGCGAGATTTCGATGATATTTATTGTTAGGCTTAAAATAGGTCGAAAGATTTTTTTTAATACCCCTAGGTGACAAGGATAGCCCTCTGTCGTTTTATTCCCATAATAGTAGTTTATGCAACTGTCATATAATTAAGGGTATTAAAACACGAGTGTGAGTTTATGAAACGAGCGCAGCGAGTTTCATAATAGTAACGAGTGTTTTAATAGCCGTGTTATATGCAGTTGCATACACTACTTTATCTTCACTAATAAAAAAAAAACATAAGCGAAACATTAAATTCACGCGTACGTGTATTGTCATAGTGAACTTGGCGCCATTAAAATCTAACCAATGAGAGCGCAGCTGCGCGCGCAGGGCCAATCAGGAGCGAGCGCGCGATGTTATAATGAGATTTTACGATATCGATGTGGATATTATAACATCATGTGAAATTACTTAAATGTTGTCTGCGCTATATCAGTAGTCATTATAAGTCAAGTATTGGAAACATAAGTAGAATGTTACAACATTAGTGTAGATAAAAAGTATAAAGACATCAAGTAAGATAGATAAGTAAATAAATATTTAGGGACATCTTACACACGGTTTCTGACCCCAAACTAAGCAAAGCTTGTGATATGGCTGATTTCGAATTTCTTCTCCGGACGTATGTAGGTTGCCTCACGATGTTTTCCTTCACCGAAAAGTCAGTGGTGTTAGATTCCGTACATAAATTCCAAGGAATTTACTTACACGATTTCTTTATTACAAAGAAATGGTACGGGACCGCAATTTGAACCCACGACCCCACGAATGTGAGGCGGGTGACATTACCACTAGACCAGGCTTCTACATATACTACATGTACATATTTTAAATACATACTTATGTAATATGAATCTTCTTACAAATTATACTCTCAAAATATTCATGAGTGTCGTAACAACAACACTGATCTGTTACAGGTAGATAGGTTTCACGTGTTTTCGCCGGTCATCGGGGCACGTGAACGTCACGTAACATCACGTTTCGAGCCCGTTACATGCGGCTATTAGATAGCTGTATAACATTATGTGTTTCATTTATATTTTATTTTTCAGTAAATGGTGTAACGAGGTTGGTTTTCAAAATAATCCAAATTAGATCCTAGTTTTGTCGTCGTCGTCACAGACGTCAACTGATAAACATAGGCCTCCCCTATAGATCTCCAATAAGACTGGTTGGGAGCGGCTCGAATTCAGCGCGATCCTGCGGTCTTGATGAGGTCATTCCATCCATTTTGTGAGTGGACATGCTACGCTGCGCTTGTCGATGCGTGGTTTTCACTCGAGAACTTTTCAACCTTATCGGTCATCAATCCTCCGTGCTATGTACCCGGCCCACTGCCAGTTCACTGGCCTATCCTACTAATGTTATAAACGCGAAAGTTTTTCTCTTTCACGCACAAACGGCTGAACCGATTTGGATGAAATTCGGTATGAAGGTAGCTTAGACCTTGGATTAACACATAGGCTACTTTTTATCTCGGGCTAAGACGGGTAATACCGCGAGGCGCAGCTAGTCTTTTTATAAATTTAATTCTACTATACATTCAGTATGTCACTGATATGAATGTCACCTATAAAAGCTAGTTCCTGTAAAAGCCGGATGGCTAGATTTGATGATATTATCCGTTATTCTGTCGGCTAAAATCTAACGTGTCAGCAGAGCCACGGTCGCGCAGTTTGAAATGCCACCAGCGGTCACCCATCCGAAGATTGGCCATGCCGAACGTTGCTTAGCTAAGCTAGCACTAGCATGTTATCAGAGTCACGGTAGTGCTTAGTTCGTAATGCGACTCGAGGTCACTCATCCAAAGACTGACCATGCCGAACGTTGCTTTATCTAAGCACCCTTCATCATAGTCACGTGGCGCGTAGTTGGAAATGGCACCCATGATCACCCATCCAAAAATTGGGCACCCTAATGACCCAGTCTATTTTTAGCTCCTTAATGTAATAAGAGGGATCAGAGTGACTAGTATGAGCGAATCACGTTTGGTCACGTTTTCAAGTATACAGGCTTACATAAGTCTACTAAGTCTGCTATGTTTGTCACATATATTATAGTTCGGCCGTTCAGAAATTGCGTTCCTGACACGTCATCTTGAAAAAATGTTTATGGACCATTTAATGTTTAAAGGTCCATTTAATGAAATTTCATTAAATGGGCTATAAATCGTAAACGGTAAGTTTTACAAAAAAGTTTAATGACAACAAAAGATGCGAAATTTTATTTTCTACAATAATGATCATAAAGTTTTTTGCCCTTAAGTACATAGTTTCCGAGATATCGGCCAAAAACATTTTTTCAAGATGACGTTTCAGGAACGATTTCTCTGAACGGCCGAACATAATAAATAAATAAAAAATATTAGGGGACATCTTTTAAACACGGTTTCTGACCCCAAACTAAGCAAAAGTTGTGATGTGGCTGCCAGAGATGGCTGATATTAGGGAAAGATGGGGTAATAAGAGTCACTTAAGTGAAAAGTGAAATAAAAGCAAAATCTTTATTGCAACCGCTTTATAACAAAATGTAGACATTTAGTTACCATTTGAGATCGATAATAGCCACTTTGACTAACAACTTAAAGAAATATAAGAGTTAAAAAAAAATAGGTTTGACTCCTTTTGCACTGAGGTGAAGGTAATAGTGGTCATCCTGCTGTCAATGAGGGTCGAATACAATCTAGCAATTATCGCAGACATAACCTTTGGGTAGCTCCCACCCAGGTGCTCTCTGCGTGAACCTTTAGCCACATGAGGTTTAACTGGACCACATTTCACAATTTCGCCCAAATATGCCTCATCGTATCACCAGCTCATTATCCTCATTATCCATGTCATAAATCATCCATTCCCACAAGTGAAACAGCTTTGTTTCATTTAATCCCTGAAGGACTTGTCTCTTTGCTCCTTTCTTCTGCACTTTTGTCTTCTTTCCTGAGCCGAGCTGTAAACGCGTCTTTAGTGTTTGTAGTTTTGGAGATATTTGGGTGACTCCCATTGCCAACTGACTCTCATTGCCCGATCTTCCCCTATCCTATAATTACTACATAATATATAGGTACATATTTTAATACATACTTATATAAATAGTACCTAAATAACATCCAGACACAGAGCGAACACCTATGTTCATCACATAAATGTTTGCCCTGGGTGGGGATCGAACCCACGACTCTTTGATCCAAGAAGTCAGGGTCACTAACCACTGAGCCACCGAGGCAGTACTGCAAATAACTAGTACTATGTGACCTATAGGCTGAATCAATCTTCTTGACGGCTGTGATGTTAGCTACAAGCTGCACAAAACCCTGACTGAAGCTCACTTATCAGCTGCGCGAGGATTGGGTTCCGTGCTTGTAGCTAACTTCCCAGCTGCCAAGAATTTTGATTCGCCGTATAGTTCACATCAGCTATAGTCTGACCGTTTAACTGAGTCCTCGCCTGCGCGGTGCGAGCAGCGGGTACCCGCCGCTCGCACCTGTCTCAGTCCCCTTTGTCGTCTACCCCCGCGCCTCTGTACCGCGCAGGCGAGGACTCAGTTAAACGGTCAGACTGTAGTACTAGTTCTTAGCGGTATCTGTGGCAAGGAGATTTTGGCGCTAATTTTCCACTTTGCTAGTGCAGTAATTAATCATCAATATCTAAACTTATTGTTGTTAATTATTTTCTATTACCGGACCTTGCAATTAATACTTGCCTATATAACCTATATCTTCTAATGTATAAAAATGAATCGTGGTTGTTAGTCTCGCTAAAACTTGAGAACGGCTGAACCGATTTGGCAAATTTTGGTCTTGAAATATTTGTGAAAGTTAAGGGAAGGTTTAAACGGTGAGAAATTTTATAACAGTTGCGAGAAAAATAACAACAACATGGATTTCATTTTCCCATACAAAATTTTCCGGCATGCACAAAATGTCATTGACACTTGACAGATGGTGAGATGAAGTTCACCGGGACCGCTAGTTGATAATATTATTATAGCATGGCTACGTACTAAGGTAGGTTCTAGAATTGATACTAGCTTGTCTACTTCTGTTTTTTAGTTTTGGATCAGACCTTGGAATGTATGCTTACCTATAAACCTATTTAGATAATATTATAATAGCATGGCTACGTAGGTAAATAATAGTTCTAGAATTTATACTAGCTTGTCTACTTCTGTTTTTTAGTGAAGTGGTATACGACAAACAAATATTTTAAATCAGATGATTTTTTTTTATTGTAACTTGACATTACTTTTTAAATTTAACTGTAATCTAACATTTGTTTTTTGTAATCTGACATTCGTTTTTTAGGGTTCCGTACCCAAAGGGAAAAACGGAATATTTAGTTTTATATTCACTTCAATAATAAATAATAAAATTAAAATAAAATTAATATTTAAGGGGGGCTCCCATACAGTACGGAACCCTCCGTGCGCAAGTCCGACTCGTACTTGGCCGAAAATTAAAATTATCTATTCCAATGTAATTTTATAATTAGTTTTATTTCAATTTTCTTTTGGACATTCACAAGTATACATTATGGTATCTATGTTGAGGAATAAATGAAATGAAATGAATAAGTAATTTCCTTTTAATTCATCCTCCCTGTTCCAATTTACCCACCACCTCCTTTTCGAAACTGCCTAACAAAGAAAAACGTGATACCTTTTATTATTTTCATCCCCCGCCCCCCTCCACCCCCTCACGTGCGTAAGCCACGCACTACGTTTACGTAAAGTTTGCGGATCGTGCGTAGTACTGAGGGCTAAGTGGGAGTTTCTCGCTCGAACTCGATCGCGTTAACGTTTGATATGATTTCTATGGAAATGGCACAGCGCCATCTTGTGTCATGTACAGAAAACTGAATAGCTAAGTGTGAGTATTTTTTACGGTAATGTAATGAGCGCCAAACCGATCCAACACAAGCGCGGCAATGTCAGTGATTGGCTTACTCAAGTGTGTGTGTCAATGTGCTCGCGTTTGTGCTCGACGCTCTCGGTCGACGCGACGTAAATGAAATTCGATTTGATTTGCAAAACTCCCACTTGACACTCTGAGGATTCCAGAAGGTACACGTGACTCAAAGTAAGTTTGTATAGACCGGGTGGCTAACCCTATTGTCAGGGCTTTTAGCCGCATGTAGGCCTCTGACATGACGAAACGGTTGAAACAACCGAGAGCTACAATTTAACGCGAGCCGTGCCACGGTAGCGCTCAGTTAGAAATACCACCCACGGTCACCCTTCCGAAGACTGACCGTGCCGAATGTTGCTTCGGTGCTTATTTATAAATAGGATTTTAACTGATATAAAATATATAAAATTAAAACAATATGATTTAAAAGGCATCTTCATGACTTAATTAATTTACTAACAATAACACCAACAGTATTTAATTACCTGTGTCAATATCTAGGTAAATAAACATCCTAATTAGCGCTAAATTGCAACACAATCTAATTTACGACAAGCAAATTAATTATTAAACCTTTGATAATTGCGTAAGAGCATATTATGACAGTAGACTTCCTTATTTACAATTAGAACTCAGGGGTGTGTTTACGCACTCTAGATGGTATGCTGTTTAAAAAATATTCTGAAGTGCGATCGTCTTGGCGTCATAGATCTAGACCAATCATAGCTCTCAAATCTATTACAAACTAATGATATCTGTCAAACTCTGTAACTATCTGTCAAATTCGATTCGATGACAACTAGCACACCAATCAGAGACAAAAATTCGTGTTCCTAAAAACCTCGCTAAAACTTAGCCTAGTCAGGAGAAAAATATACCGGAGAGAGAGTGCGTGAACGGGGCAGATCAGTGTTTACCCAGAACGTTTTATCGCCTGGCGGATTCCCTAAATGTTGTCTAAAGTCGAAATGGCAGTAGGCAGGGCACATAACGCGGAAGACTAATGACCGATGGGGTCGAAAAGTTCTCGAGTGGAGACCACGTACCGGCAAGAGCAGCGTAGGACGTCCATCCATAAGGTGGACGGATGACCTCATTAAGACAGCAGGATCGCGCTGGATGCAAGCCGCTTCCACCGATCTTATTGGAGATCCATAGGGGGGGCCTATGTCCAGCAGTAGACTTCCTATGACTGATGGATGGATGATGATGGATTCCCTAAATGGTTGGCATAGACTTAACCAGATTAAATTTTATCTTAGTCGGACTGCATAAACGGCTCCCAGTATCTAAGGTAGGTATTGTAGTAGGTATTGTGGTGGCCACGATAGCTGCCTCGTGATATGACATGCGGTGCAATATTGCTTGTCAACACATTATATAATATAATAGTAGCGCTCATAGCGTAGTTTGACTAGGTGTTCGTTAGCGATCATCGAAGTTAAGCAACGTTCAGCACGGCCAGTCTTCGGATGGGTGACCGTGGGTGGCAGTTATAACTGAGCGCTACCGTGGTTCACACACACACACATTTTGTCAAGGTACGATAACCTTTTTGCGGATTTTTTGCGATTTCGTACTTGACCCTCTGAGCCCTCTCCATTGCTCGTAAGGCCAGCTCATATTCTCCCCTCGGGAGCTGGATGAAATATAGCGTGCGCTTCATTAAATTTCTAGGTTTTAAAGCAACGTATTTTTTATTTTTTATTTTGGTAGAGACGCAAAACGACGGCTTGTATTCAAATCACGTTTTGCGTTCACGTGAAGCCAATTCCTATTAATGCCCTCCGCAAACCCAAACCTGCGTTAGTCAGGTCAGGAGTACCTAGTTCCTTGCATAACTCACGTTGCAGCGCTCACGTGTAGTTACTGTAGTAGACAACTGTACCTGACCATAAAAAAAAAAACTAAACTGACCATACTAAAAGTTGATCAATATTTTTTGGTGGTTTATACATGATTCTCTGCGAGATCAAATCAGAAATGAGGAGATCCGCAGACGAACCAAAGTTGCCGACATAGCCCAGCGGATTAGCAAATTTAAGTGGCAGTGGGCAGGGCACATAGTTCGGAGAACGGATGGCCGATGGGGCAGTGAAGTTCTCGAATGGAGACCACGGACCAGCAAGCGCAGCGTAGGACGTCCACCGACAAGGTGGACTGACGACATACCTAATAAAGATCGCAGGAACGCGCTGGACGCAACCGGCCTAATTGGAAATCCATAGGGAAGAAAGGAAGGTATCTATGTCCAGCAGTGGACGTCTTACGGCTGATGGATGGATACGACCTAAGCCGTGGTGACCTATGAAAAGAGAACACTCGCCTAAAAATCGTAAGCTCGTTAGTTTAAATCCCGAAACTGCATCACTAGGTAACTTATTTGGGAAAGGTACATTTATGTACCTACGAATTTTCACATCACAGGTATTCGGTGAAGAAAACCGTCGGCAACTTGCTTGCTTTAAGTAAAGAAATTCGATGGCGTATGATCTACTAAGCTGCAAATGGGCCAGTGTGGTGAATGTATTAATGTCCTACGCAACTCCAAGCCTGCGTCAGTCAGCAGTAGTTCCCGTTGCGGCGCTCACTTGAGTTATGTAGTAGACAACTGTTGCGGTTCCATAGTAAAAGTTCTTTCGAAGATTTACGAATAGGTAGCTTTGAATCAATTCACAACCATGACAAAATACACTTAACCGAAGCTATGCGCTTTTGGCCGCATTCGCAACTGCGCACGGGCTTTCCGGTGAAAGAAATCATCGAAAGTATACATTTGGATAAGATATGCGGTGCCGAATATGCGTCTATCAATCCACAACTGATGGATATGTCGTAATTAGTCTTTGAGGGTGGACATATGTTCAACACTGGACTGTAAAGATTGATTTGGTATGGTAAGGGTACATGACCATACGTTACGCCTTCACGTGATGCCAATTCCTGTTAATGTGCTACACAACCCCAAGCCTGCGTTAAGAGTAGTTTCTTAAATAACTCACGTGGCGGCGCTCACGTGTGGCTCTGTAATAATAGCCCGGGAGGTAACCGCAAAAAATTGCAACTACTGTCTACAAGATAGATCATTGATATTTTGTTGCCGTGGGGGTGTACAACACTACCCCGGATTCAGTCAGTTGGGTTCCTTAGCGTTTGGCGCAGGGACCCGTTTGAATTTGCAAATAATCGGCCAAGTACGAGTCGGACTCGCGCACGGAGGGTTCCGTACTGTATGGGAGCCCCCCTTAAATATTTATTTTATTTTAATTTTATTCTTATTATTGAAGTGAATATAAAACTAAATATTATGTGAAAATTTCAAGCATCTACCTGATGCCATTACTAATATAGAGCGAAAAACGTCTAAAAAAATCAGGTTTGTTGAATGGGAGCCCCCCTTAAATATTTATTTTATTTTGTTTTTAGTATTTTTTGTTATAGCGGCAACAGAAATACATCATCTGTGAAAATTTCAGCTGCCTAGCTATCATGGTTCATGAGATACAGCCCGGTTACAGACAGACAGACGGACAGACGGACATCGAAGTCTTAGTAATAGGGTCCCGTTTTTCCCTTTGGGTACGGAACCCTAAAAATGGGAGTAACTTAAACAACTACTTTCCAAAAGCTGAAAATTGGTATATGGATTGAGAAATAATCCTACTATCCTACTAATGTTATAAACGTGAAAGTTTGTAAGGATGGATGGATGTTTGTTACTCTTTCACGCAAAAACTACTAGACGGATTGAGATGAAACTTTTCAATTATATAGTTTACTAGCAGCGCCCCGCGGTTTTACCCGCGTTGTGCCCGTTCCCGTGGGAATTTCGGGAATTTTTATACATATAAACCTTCCTCTTGAATCACTCTATCCATTAAAAAAAACCGCATCAAAATCCGTTGCGTAGTTTTAAAGATTTAAGCATACAGACAAACAAACAAACAAACGAAAATAGCGACTTTATTTTATACTATGTAAGGATATATCAGAATAACACATAGGCTACAAATTATAATGTTATTGCTTAAATTTTCCATATAATAACAATAAGTGTTAAGGAAGTAGAAAAAATTCTGCCATCTGCGAGCTATTCTAGCGTGCGCTTCGAGAAATGTCTAAAAAGAAATGTCGAATCAAACAAATGTCAAAACGTTTTTTTTTGTTTTTTTATTTTCTATCTCTTTTATTGAGTGTGGTAAGGTAGAGCCTTGAAATATCATGCGGGCAAAGCCGCGGGCTAAAGCTAGTAATATTATAAGCGCAAAAGTTTGTGAGTATGTATGGATGTTTGTTACTCTTTCACGCAAAAACTACTGAACGGATTGAGATAAAACTTTGCAATAATAATGATTAATATATTAGAATAACACATAGGCTAAAATTTATAAAGTTATCGCGTGAAACGAAGTTCGCCGGGTCAGCTAGTTAAAAATAAGTTAATAACAGTCAGTCACTTCAAACCTGTAACAGGATCTTCATAAGTTAGATTGTTCCTATATTATCTCCAGCCCGCGGCTTTGCTGCCATGATATTCTGGTTTTTGTCTTATCCCATAGGAACCTTTTATTTCTCGGGGATATAAAGTAAAATAAAAATAAAATAGTGGTATACAATTTCTCCCGCTTTAAAACTATTTCCGTGCAAAAAAATCAAGTTGATCCATTATGCTGCAGCGTGAAAGAGTTATAGTGCGTGAATGAGTGTGTATGTAACTAACAAACGCACTTTCGAATTTAATCTATATGTAATTATAAATAAAAATGGAGTGTCTGTTTGTAATATTGATACGAGTATAACCGTTTTTTACTACATTTATATGAATATATACGGTACAAACACCAAAAATAATTTTTTCATTTTTGTCTGTCTGGCTGTTGGTTCCGGCTAATCAAGAAATTAGACATATTAGTCCCGTAATAATAATGTGCTCAAACTACGAAAGTATAAAAATAACATTTAGAAGTCTAATTTATAAAGCTTTTACCTACTCTACATCATTAATACACCTTTCAACAGCGATCTACCCACATACCTTAATGTTATTAACCATAAAACGAGCGCGCATTTGCAGCACCTGCCCTGAACCGGTCAGTTTAACCTGGTGACCGCCGGTTAGACGGCTAACTACCGTTTACGTTTAACGGTACGTTAGTGCGCGGTACAGTAGGGCCCGACCTTGATTCTGCATCCGATTCGTTTATCTGGAATCCGATGTTCATTATTTAATTGATGTGTAAACTGAGTGTATTTTAATTTCTTTGGATCAGATAATTCCTTATCGACTGCCTCGGTGACTCAGTGGTTAGTGACCCTGACTTCTGGGTCAAAGAGGCGTGGGTTCGATCCCCACCCAGGGCAAACATTTGTGTGATGAACATAGGTGTTTGCTCTGTGTCTGGGTGTTATTTAGGTACTATCTATATAAGTATGTATTTAAAAATATGTATATGTAGTATATCAGTCTCTGGCAGCCATATCACAAGCTATGCTTAGTTTGGGGTCAGAGACCGTGTGTAAGATGTCCCCTAATATTTATTTATTATTATTTATTATTTTTTTCGCGATGTTTTCTTTGACAAAAAAGACTTAAAATATGAAAGGTAGGTATGACATTATGAGAAAACATGTGTGTGTTCGGAAAAGAAATTGGATGACGTGTGTATGTGTAAATGCACCAACTCGCAACTGGATCAGTGTGGTTGATACGGCTCAATCGTTTTTTGAGGGTAATCCTTGGTCCAAAAGTATGCTATCAAAAAGGTAATAAATTATACTAGTCAGTTTACACACACAGACACATTTTAATTATTACCTTCTTAGAATATTTAACAGCTGAACTTATGCCCATTCTCGAAGGGCGTTTAGGCCGTATGCACCACAGTAGCCTAGTCGTGAGGTGTATATTACTCACTTATACAATAGCTCACATACGTCATCGAATATCTTCCCTAGACCTAGGTTGAATCATACATGTCGGCGGATATGAAGTTTGTTACAGGCTGCGCGAAACCCAATCAACGCTCATCATCTGTGAGCTTCGGTCTGGATTGGATATTGCGCAGCCTGTAGCTAACTTCACATCCGCCGACTTGCATGATTCGGTGTATACATAATATGTGGAAATCATGAAGAAAAGCCTTGTGAGAAAACTCGTGATTTTTTCTACATAGATAATATAATGGTATGATCTGTAGGTACCTACTTTGGATCGCAAATTCCAAAGAATTTGTCGATGAATGTACAAAAATACTTAGCTATGCAAGTACTGTAAAAGTATTACATGTAGTGTAAATGAGCTAATCTACGAGTACCTACAACGTGAAGTGTAATAATGTAAAAAATATTTTTTATTGTGTAACTCAGCCCTTTGTTTCCTTCAAGGTCTTTAAAACAATAAATTAAGTATTGAATTAAACACTTGTGTCATATTCTGATTAAACGCTATCATGCACCTGCATTTTACTGTCAGTACATTTAAATTAGTCTCCTAAAGTTACGCAATGATACAGCTGTTTTGTTATTCTTTTATTATCAAAGCTATTCAGGCTATCTTGTAATTTTGCGAAATGGCGAAGAGTGAATAGGTACCTTCTAGGTTTACATACTACATCCTTGTACAAATGTAGCCCTATTACATATAAAATAATCAGCCAAGTGTGAGTCGCACTCGCACACGAAGGGTTCCGTACCGTATGGAAGCCCCCCTTAATAATTTTTTTTTTAATTTAATTATTTATTTTTGAAGTGAATATCTAAATATTCTGTGAATATATCAACCATCTACCTGTCACCGTTATTAATATCGAGTGAAAAACGGTAAAAATTCAGGTTTGTTGTATGGGAGCCCCCCTTAAATTTTTTTCGTCATCTGTGACAGTTTCAACTTTGTAGTTATCATGAGATACAGCCTGATACAGATTTTCCGTTCATGAGATACAGCCTGGTGACAGACAGACGGACAGGGGAGTCTTAGTAACAGGGAATTATCCCACTTTTACCCTTTGGGTAAGCAACCCTAAAAAAAGATCCCATAAAAGTTTGCCTTACTTTTTCAGTACTGAATCAGATTTCTAAAAACATGGATAACATTTTAGCAGTGCATACAGTTGAACAGCAATAATTATATAATATAATTTTCGTAAAATCGCACAACCGAATTTAGTACATTTTAAACGTAGGTACAAAATTTTAATGGATCGCTTGAATCGCTGTATCTATACCACAGATATACAATTTTTAAGCATATTGTTGATTTTTCAAAAACCGCTCAACCAATTTCAATAAGTTTTAAAACGAAACACCTCTGAAATACGAAGTATACTTACCAAACAAGAAATAATCATTAAAATCGATTCATAATAAAAATTACTATCTACTTTTAAAGTAAACTCCGCGCCACCACTGAAGTGAAGACGGCAGATTAGGGAATTAAGTAATAAGGAAATTATTTTAAGATCTAAGAAACCAGGCTATTGAAGCGACTCGTCTATTGGACCTCAGTGGTGGTGCGGAGTCTGTTTTGATTCAGTATCACTAGTACTACTATAGTACTCTGTATGCCCAAAAACACTAAAACGACCCAAAGGGAAAAAATTCGCTACTTCAGATCCTTTTCATTTAAGAATTTCAAGAAGCGATTTTGTACCCTTTGTGTCCATAGACGAAGTATAAGTAGTAGACCGGTTGCTAAAATAACAATAATTATAAAAGTAAGAAGGCGCGATGTGCAATTATGAAAGTATGAAAAGGACATAACTAAAATATTTTGTCTCTGTTTGCGAATACCCGCGCTTTTTTTATCTGGCACCGACACAGACAAATTTTTCGCGCCGAAACTGTCGAGTGACGTAGGTATTCTGTTCTAAAACAATTACAGCTTCGAAGCTTAATCCAGGTTCTATGTGGTACTAACAGTGTGTAGTTATGGTGAAGTGGAGTTTATAAGCTGTAAAAGCCGTACTGAGCGAAAACAGGCAAACATAGCCTATCATCGTTAAGTTGAATTTTTGATGAAGCACTTTAGTAAACCATCAGATTATTGAACTATTATCTATTTTCTATCACTTCTTTTGGTATTATACAAATTTGTACTACTATTTAAAGTCTAAATAATATTATAGAATCATAACAACGTTTATAGCAATCTAAATATGTATAGCACATCTTTTTTCTTACACCTTAACTTCCATCCACGATTGGTTCGTTTTAATGCTCTTGAGCATATTATTATGGGTTAAGAACATGGATGTAGTATCTCGGAGTGATCGAGCTCAATTGCTTGAAGCAAGTTGTAACGTCATAGTCAAAAATGTGATTTTGTATTTTTTTTTTTGACAACATCTATCATTTTATTATTCTGCTAATCATATTCCTGATTCACTGTGTGAATATCTTGCACGTGACTTGTAAAAATTTTGTAACACTCGTGTCTATTGTTATACAATCGAAACGTGAGGATTATATTATATTATAAGTACCTAAATATTAATTATTAATACAGGGTTATTCTGAACTGGTGTATTGGGCTGAAAGGGGTCGGTTCAGACCATAATGACCTACATCACTATGAACCACTTTACCATGGAGTCAACCGGGATTCGTGAAAAAAAAACTGCTATCGTTTACAGAATGGTAACTCGGAATCGCCAAAATATAAATAATTATGGAGTATTTTTCTTGACGATGAACGTATTCTTTGATTTGATTGTACTTATCAATTACGTTTAATTTTTAATATGGGACCAACTGATTCTAATTCTAATTCTAATTTGAAGTAGGGGCGATAAGTCCTGCACTGACGTCCCGCATGGGGTGTTTTGTGCATTTCCCCCTCCAGCGTCTACCCGAGCCAGCCCAGCTCCTTAAAGTAACGGAGCGTGGCTCTGGGCCGCTGGCATAACTGCTCCAGTAGCTTAGATGGTGAATGAGATGATGGCGATTTAGATGACAGTGCAGAAGCATCATGCAATCCGTTAGCTATTCTAATGTCTTCTGTGGCTTTGCAATGCCACAGAACATGTTCTACAGTTTCGTTCTCCTGCAAACAACCACGACAAAGTGGGCTGTCAGTGGCTCCCAGTTTATACAAGTGACTATTTAAGTTGCAGTGACCTGTAATGAGGCCTACCATAAGTCGGAGGTCTTGCCGTTGCAACTTCAACAGGTCATTTGTGATATTTCTATTCAGATTGGGGAAAGCAGCCTTAGAATGCTTGCAATCCTCTCTCTTGTTCCATAAATTCTGTTGTTCTTTTTCAGTGTGACGACGCAGCAACTCGCGCACCTCCACCGCTGTCGGCTTACAGTATTTCATTGCCACGTCTCCTACCTGTTTACTCGTGCCCTCTTTGGCAAGGGTGTCGGCTATGTTGTTTCCCGAACAAGATCCGTGACCCTTAGTCCAGCGCACGATTGTTCTGTGTTTATTTGAAAGAGTTTGGAGTGTTGCATGACACTCAGCTATAACTTTGGACCTTGTTACAGGTCTTTTGAGTGCGTAGATAGTAGCAGCGCTATCAACTGTGAACACGATGGCTTCCTTGGCCTCTCTGTTTTCAGTAGCTGTCAGAAGCTCATTTAAGGGTACAAGTGCTTGTGCGGCTAGTAACAGGCCCATGGACTCGGCTTGTAAAGTTGTTGTAGTATTGCTCAGGGCCAGCGACTCTCTGAGCCCAAGTTCCGGCGAGTAATAGCCGCAGCCTGTTCCTTCCTTGTTTTTTGCACCATCCGTGTAGATGTTCCAAGATGGCACTACAACGTTTGATGCATCGTCTTCTGTGAACAACTCGTACTTTTTACTGTCGAGATGCGTTTTAGCTATTCTATCCGTTCCACGGTTTGCTTCGGGAATTATTGCTACCGCCCGATCGATTATTCTGCAGTGGTTTGTCGTGGCACCCATACTCTTCCACTGATTTGTTGATTTGATCCGTAGGGCAGAGGCCATTGCCTCCTGCTGTATATGCAGATGCAGTGGTGTTAGCCCCAAGATGATTTCAAGAGCAGCTGAGGGTGTCTTTTTCATACATCCGCTGATTAGAGAGCACGCAAGTCTTTGCGTTTGCTGTAGCTTAGTTATAGCGGTCGCTAGACTCGTACGTGTCCACCACACGACACAGCCGTATGTGAGAACCGGACGCACTATGACAGTATAGAGCCAGTGACAGAGCTTTGGCTTCAGACCCCAGTCTTTTCCCACGGCCCTAGTGCACTGCCATAAAATGTTTGTTGCCTTTGTGGTGACATATTCAAGTTGTTTGCCCCACAGAAGTTTACTGTCTAGCCAAATACCTAGATATTTAACTTCCTTGCTTAGTGTTAGCTTAGTACCAAACAGCGAAGGAGTTTTTAAATCTGTTTTCTTGGTTTTGCGTGTAAATAACACCAACTCTGTTTTTTGTGGATTCACGGAGAGTCCGTGGCGTTCACACCATTTTTCAACGATCTTGAGCGCTTTCTGCATTTTCTCACACAGAGTCGACTCGAAGAGTCCAGACACCATGATTACCAGGTCGTCAGCATATGCCACAGTGACAATACCTTCTTTGTTGAGGAGTGCGATGAGTTCGTCCACCACTACTACCCATAGTAAAGGTGACATGACTCCTCCTTGTGAGCAGCCTTTTGTGACTCGACAGCGCGTCGCGCCTGCCGTTTCAATGTTGGCTGTTCTGCCAGCGAGCATTGTGGTAATCCACCCATTTACTCTACTGTCTACTCCGTGTTTTTTCAATCCTTCCTCAATACTAGGAAAAGTAGTCCTATCAAATGCCCCTTCAATGTCAATGAAGGTGGCTAAACAGGACTGTTTGCTTTCCAGTGCAGATTCGATTTTGTAGACTACTTGGTGGAGAGCAGTCTGATTTTATACAAAAAGCTCGCCGACCTCCGAAAAAATCATTGATACAGTTAATCAAAGAGGAAAATAAAATCTCTACAAAATTATAGGTACTTACCTACATTAAACGAATAGTTGTTAACATTACATCTGTAAAGTTGCCATATTTTCTCTCTGACATCTTACACATCTCTGACCCCAAACTAAGCAACGCTTGTGATAGCCATATCACGATCTACTAAGTTAAGTATACTAAAATGCTGGCGTCTATTTGGCTCAACGCATAAGCATTGCCATTCAGCGTGGCAATGCAGCCAGCATGCTGGGCACGCTGCCAACTGGCAGTGGGCTTGAGCATTTGGATTATCTTTAGACCTTCAAGGTTCTGTGGACGATCCAATGCTTTTTATGTATAGGTAGTATTAGTGTAGGTAGTTTTAGCGTATAGTACCTATTGTATTTTGTTGTAGTTAATAAAGGCACTCTTGCCAGTATACTAGCGACTACTACATATTATAGCATATTAACGACCCGCCCCGGCGTCGCACAGGTGTATTATACATAATAAACCTTTCTCTTGAATCACTCTATCTACACAAAAACCGCATCAAAATCCGTTGCATAGTTTTAAAGATATAAGCATACATCTCTATGTATGCTTATATCTTTAAAACTATGCAACGGATGCTTCCCTGTCTGTCTGTCCCTACACTTTGTTTTATACTATGTAGTGATAGGTTTTTTTTTTTAATTCTGAATAGGTTTGCGTTTGACCACATACTGCCTGTTGTTAAGCAGATAAGCGTTCTAGGTTGTAGCACGCTTACCTAGAAGATACCTATTTACTCGGGATTTGAAGACGCCTACATTGTACTTTAGCGGGAAGACAGACCCAGGCAAAGCGTTCCACATTCTGGCTGTTCGTATGAGGAATGAGGATTCGAAACGCTTGGTATATCATATTTATAATATACACTCTCTATCCAGACAGATTTTCTCTACAACTTTTCTAAAATAATTTCAAAACATAAAATCTTAATCTACACGTTACAAAATGTTCGTAATTACACATTTATGCCCACAGTAAAGTTTTTGCGGTGTTAACTTTGCGCAGTTGGATCTCGGTAACGCAACGTCTGTTGCAACGACACAAGGTTGCGCTTGCGACATTCCTTGCTTCTTGTGAATGCACCTTTATAACCGGTATACCGGTGAATTAGGGCCTAAATCATAAATACCATGGGCTGGATCACAAGTCGGCGGATGTTCGGTCCATACGAAGCGGTTTGACTCAACATCTGATTCGTAGCACCAGGGAATGGAACAGTCTTCCTGCTTTCCTGTTTCTTAAGAGATAATCTAAAGCTATTCAAGGTCAGACTGAACAGGTATCTTCCAGGTCTGCGTGCTTCATCTTTGACCACAACGTCGCTTACTATCACCATCAGGCGAGTTGGTGATCAAGCGCGGACTTATTCGCGATAAAAAAAAAGTTTGCTACACGTTTCGCAATATCCAATCTACGTGCAGCTTTTATGTGAGCTTCAGTCAGGATTATACGCATACACATACCCACCTAGACATCTTTCATAAGAGAGGAACGTACTCGAGGTTTGCTTTGAGGAGCAACGTCAGAAGGGACCAACTAGTGACACCGACTCATAGGTTAGCACGCTCAGAGAAATCAGTGTAGGTATATTGGGGGACCGGCTGTCTATAATAGGATACCTACTGACGTGCGTGATGCAATGTCCGTCGTGTCTTTTAAAAATAATATTAAGTCGTGGCTTAGTAAACAATTGTTTTACGACATTGATGACTTTCTAAAATTACCATAATCAGTATGATTAAAATAATATTTTTACCAAGTATAGTGTGTAATGTATTTTGATTTTGACATTACCTATATATTTACTGGTTACAAGTACTAGTTATTTTTTAGGGTTCCGTGCCCAAAGGGAAAAACGGGACCCTATTACTAAGACTTCGATGTCCGTCTGTCCGTCTGTCTGTCTGTCTGTCTGTCTGTCACCGGGCTGAATCTCATGAACCATGATAGCTAGGCAGCTGAAATTTTCACAGATGATGTATTTCGGTTGCCGATATAACAACAAATACTAAAAACAAAATAAAATAAATATTTAAGGGGGGCTCCCATACAACAAACCTGAATTTTTAGACGTTTTTCGCTCTATATTAATAATGGTACCAGGTAGATGCTTGAAATTTTCACAGAATATTTAGTTTTATATTCCCTTTAATAATACATAATAAAATTAAAATAAAATAAATATTTAAGGGGGGCCCATACAGTACGGAACCCTCCGTGCGCGAGTCTGACTCGTACTTGGCCGATTCTTTAATTTGACATGTAATAATGAAAATGTTTTGATAAATGATTTGTATTTTGATTGGATATTGCGCAGCTTGTAGCTAACTGCACAATACTGCACATTCGCCGATTTGTAAGATTTGGTCTTACTAGTTCTCGAAACAGCAGATTTCGCAGCACATCTTTTTAACCTCATAAGCCTATTTCTCGACTCGCTCTTGACCGATTTAGTTAATACTCGCAAATCTTTGGATTCAGATATCTTTGGAAACAATCTTGCTAAATATTATCGAAATCAGCATAATTTCGCCAATTGTAAACTGAATCGAAAAAATATTTTTTAGTTTAATAGGGTATACTTCCGAAATGGTCCCATTTAAATTTTATCGAAATCTGTTTTTGATAATTCAACAATAATATACATGGATTTCACGTCGATTCGTGCAAACTAAGTAATATTCGAATTCTGTACGCGTTGGAAGTCAGTTGTTCCATTTTTTACGAAAAAGAATTATTTATTTTTTAATCAAATGAACACGAAACAATAAACAATATTATCATAATTATAATATAATATTTCAATAGCCATAAATTCATAATCGTAACAAGCTTATGACATTTAACACTCAAAATTATGCAAATACGTCATAAGCACACGAATTATGTAAATAATTATACAGAGTTACAATTTCAAACGCATTACTTAAGCGTTCTTTCACATTTGGCCTTGCAAGGTTGATTTAAAATGGTTTGGTAATTGACACCGTCCACTGACTCTATAGAAAATAGTGTTCACTCCATATAACGAAATTCACCGAGCCGAGTATTATTATTCGAGAAATGTTTATCTACATAGCTGAGAGGTAACCTATTTATGGTGACTTTCAGTCTTTAATACAATAAATAAAACTTTAGTACAAAAAAAAAAAACTCAACGTTGAGAGATTTTGCGTTAGCTTCAAGTAACCTGGAAGAAGGTTATATCGAGTGACAAAATAAATAAAACAATACAACAAGTAGGCATGTAATGTTCTAATCACAAGTGTAAGGGTAATGCCAGGTGTTCTAGGTAGTCAATAAAAAGCAAAGCATTACTCATTTACGATTTAGGTCTTTTTCTTACCCTAAACTTTAAGGCATCTTAAATATTAGTGCAATCCGTTTTATGGGTATTTTTTTATCTTTTTTTTCAGGAAACAGCGATGAAATGTCTGACGTCAAAATATGTGTGTATCTTTGATAATGAATACAATTTACGTTACAATTTTGAGTGTATAAATGTGTGACTTTGTTTTTGTAGAAAACAAAATCGTGAGAACTAATTGCTACGGTATAGAGAGTTTTTCGTTATCTCAAATTTCGTTATAGAGAGTTCACATTGCAGTTACAACACCACATCGTCATTTCCAGTGTTGTTGACCTTGTGTCGACGATCTTCTAATAGTTTGTAGATTCTGTGCTGAAAGAGAATGGTCGTGACCAAAAACTGAACTACTCCATGAATTTTATATTACAACTTTCTTAAGAATCAGAAATGAAGAGTAAAAAAAAAAGATTTAATATGTAATGTTGGTATGAATAGTCGCAAATAATAAATGTAATAAAACCGGAAAGTTGGTCAAATTTAACTTGCAAGTTTAAACCCGAATTTACTTACATATCGTACATAACATCCATTGCAAGTGAAATAAATGCTTGTAAAAAGTGTGTTTTTTTTTTCTTTATAGGTACAATTTCGTAGTATTTGCGGTTTAATACGCAATTACTGATGTTTGGTTCTAAATGATTTTATTTTGTTGTTTGAGTTATGCTTGCACTTCTATTTTGTGCTTGATCCAAATCGTTCCGTATTAAGTTTAAAGATTACTTTGTTTTGAGGTTCAATATTGGTTTTTAGGCAAAAAATGCGATATCCTACCAGAGTGGCTAGACAAGTGGCGGATGGCTGTCAATGTGGGCAAGACAGCCGCGCTGCTTGTCGGAAGCACCAGAAGATCCACATACCCCCGACCACTGCAGCTTAGAGGAGAAGACATCACGTGGGAAAAGACGGTGAAGTACCTGGGTGTCTTCATAGACCCGAGCCTGAGCATGCGCTCGCAGACAACGCATGCTGTCCAACAAGCAAAGGCCGCTAGAGCACTGCTGCGACCGGTTCTCCGCTCTAAGCTGCCACTAAGTACCAAGATGGGCATCTACAAAACGTACATCAGGACCCGTCTGACATACGCTGCACCGGCTTGGTACCCGCTGTGCAACAAGACCCAGAGGAAGCGACTCCAGGTAGTCCAGAATACCAGTCTGAGGATGATCTCGGGAGTTGGCTGGTTCGTTCGGAACGACCTACTAGCACAAGCCCTGAAGGCAGAACCGGTGAGGGAGTTCGTGGTCCGGTTGGCGCGTCGGATGTACGACCGCGTAGACAACGGGCCACACCCTCACCTACAAAACATCGCCCCGCACCATGCACGTCCACCGGACGTTAATGAACGAACCTGGCGCTCTCTCCCTCGAGATCTCCTCCTGGAGGAAGACGAAGAGGAAGTAGGCGACCCTGCATGAGGCCCTCGTAAGAGTAAAGAAAACATAGATTCACCAACGCCATGATGGCCCACAAAGCCGTGATGGCCAACAGGCTGAGAGGGGCTTGAGGCACCAATCGCCCTCGCGGGAGTGTCGGACGCTCGCCCCTCCCATAAAGCCAACCTACCCTCCCCACCATCCTCAGTTACTCCCCCCCCATTCCTTCCCCCCCCCCCTCCCATGCCCACTAATGCCATTATTTCAGGCTCATCCAAGCCAAGACGGCCGCCAGCCAACCGGCTGAGAGGGTGCTGGAGATACCACCTGCCCTCGCGGGCGGGTCGGATGCTCGCACCCTCCGAGAAATTCCCTGCAGGTAGTGACTTGCAGCGTCCTGCCGCAGCAAAGAGGTGATCCTCGAGGCTGCAACCTAGCTCAACACAAATAGTGAGCAAGAAGAATCCACGAAGAAGAAGCAAAAAATGTAAATAAGCACAGTGGCGCCCTCAATACCCAGTCCCATTCTATTTTAGCTCAGACTATCCAAATCAATTTTACAGAGTAATTTGGTAGAAAATGTCGGCGGTGCAATGTTATCAATTGGCGTGGCGGCTCTTAGGCAATGTTTGCTTGAGTGGATATTGTGTATAACGATACAATATTGGCCCATAATAAAATAAGACTCAAGTTTGGGTGTTTAGATGTTTTATTTGAGTATGTTTGCAAGGTTATTGTTGTGTCATTTTATCGAGTAATCGACATGCAATTTGCAATCGCAATAACTGTGCATCAACAATGTTGTCGTACTACAATTGATTTTCTTAACCTTTTGTCAGCTTTTTAATAGTTCTCTATTGGACTGTACTAAAATTTTACCTTTAAAGGGTGCTTGAACCGTATACGAGTATCATTTAGATTCACCATGATGGCCTAATGCGGGACTTGGTAGACACCTGCGGTTCACGTATGCTGTCAAATTTCTTCTAAGAACGTATGCATTTTTTTTCACAACTGTGAATGGAAATCATATAATAATATCTTTTTTAAAATAATTTAAAAATTATCATTTCTATGTGTTTAAATTTTAGTCAATTATAGTAGTTATAATAGTCTTAATAGTCAATTGTTGTTTTCATTCCATAAAATTCCTTCGGCTTTTCTACGAGACTAATTAAAGTGGACATATTGTTATGGCATACATTTTATACAGATAACTTATTATTTATTTGTCGCAGTTAACCTAAGTTAACTTATTAATTACAAAAAGACAGCTTTAATCACAGAACGCTGAAGTTACAACTAAAAATATTTTCATTCATAAATATTTTTATTCATTCAAAAATATTTAAGTCAATCGCAAAAAGTGGCAAAAACTAACAGCTCTGCACTAAACCTAAATTTATTAAGAGAACTGACATTTAAAAAAGATCCAATTGATAAGTCTGAATCGATTTAAAAATGTAATTGACAAATCTAAGTCGATTGCACGTCGTAATCGAATCAGGTAATTATTAATCGAATTACCGAATTATTTGCTGGTAACATTGCAAGTTTCGACACTTGGTTCCGTAGATATGTCAACATAGCGCATGTCTATTACCTCATTCTTGCTAAATATACATATAAGTGGTGCAGTCTGTACGGTTTGATTGGTAGAGACATATTTTTAGGGCTTTAAAAGTTTATTTTTAACCGACTTCAAAAATGGAGGAGGTTCTATGTTCGTGTGTATGTATTTTTTTTGTGCATGTCCATCGATAATTTCGCCAATTGTGAACCGAATCGAAAAAATATTTTTTAATTCGAAAGGGTATACTCCCGAAGTGGTCCCATTTAAATATTACAGAAATCGTTTTTGAAAAAACCAACAATAGTGTAAGCAATGAAATATCCGAATTTTGTACACGATGTACGAGTATATCGATAATTTCGCCAATTGTGAACCGAACCGAAAAGTATTTTTTTAGTTCCAAAGGGTATACTCCCAAAGTGGACTCATTTAAATTTTACAGTAATCGGCTAAGCCATTTTTGATAAATCAACAATAATGTAAACCATTCTAGCGAAATATTCGAATTTTGTACACGATGGAAGGCGATTTTGCCGTTTTTTGCGAAAAATAATTATTGTAATCAAAAAGTAATATATTGAGATAAACAAACATTTCAAAAATTCGCCAGGACTCGAACCAGCCTCCCTTGGACCGACGCGACGCTCTCCCAAATGAGCTAATTCGCAGTCCTGCCTGACATTGCGCCAAAGTTGTGCTGCAGCGCCAAAGCAGTGCTTAAGTATAACTTTATACCAACTTGCGTTGGCAGCGGATTTATGAAATGTTTATTATCACAAAAATAACTCTTTGAGATAAACCTAGTGTGTGAAGTACTATAAAATCAAAAAAAATTCTAAAAAAGTCATGTTTATCGTAAAATCGCATTTGTCGTATTGATATTTCAGATATTATTTAATATTTTTAATTTAAAAATTATGTCAGGGATTAGGGGAGTATAAAATATACATAACCAAAAAATAGACCAAAAAAAATCACTGCGCGTCACAACCTTTCATCTTTGCACAAATAAGATATTGTTTTAACCGCTAGCCATGACAAAAGCTTTAATATTCATTAAAAACTTTTACACCAGGGCCACCAGGCACTACACAAACTTACTAATTTTACCACTCCGTTTGTTTTAACCTCTCGCATCTTTGGTAAAAATGTAGTCTTGGCATTGTGGCTTCAGACAGCCTTACCACAAAAGATTTAAACGCACTTTAAACAATGTTTATCCGTGCAATGTGTACTGTTAAACATTGTCTAAAGCGTGCGTAAAACTTTTGTGGTAAGGTAAGGTAAGTTCGTATAGGCCGGGTGGCTAGCCCTGGTGTCAGAGTTTTTAGGTGGCGGTTGAAACTACCGGGACCTACAATTTAACTTTTGTGGTAAGACAGAGACATTTTAAAAGTCATTAAAATAGGTAATTATCACAATTCAGGGTTTTCTGTGTAGAGACAATAGGATTAGTTTTACACTACTATAAATAAAAGCAGATTCAATAATATTAAACTACGCTGACGCTTGCTATCTGGATTTAACCGAAGAGCAACTCGACAAGCTTGAACGTTTACAAAATTTCTGCATTCGATTCATATTTGGCTTACGAAAGTATGATCATATCTCTGAATTTCGACAAAAGCTCAAATGGTTACCCATTCGTCTTCGCCGTAATACCCACATTCTCTCCTTCCTTTATAAAATCCTTTTCAACCCTACCATCCCTCCATATCTTAAGGAACGATTCGAATTTATTATTGGTCATTCTGGTTCCTTGCGACCCTCACGAGCTCTTAAGCTTAGAATCCACACCTCTTCCCACGTCAATCTGTCCTACACTAAATCGTTTACTGTACAAGCTGTCTGTCTCTGGAATGAGCTGCCTGCTGCCATCAGGCAGGCCAAGTCACTACCTATTTTCAAAAATCTTATTTATAATCACTATCTATCTTTTTGTTAATTATTTAGGTACTTATGTATTTATGTATGTATATGTTTATGTATGTATACATTGTGTCTATATATGTATGTAGTATATATTTTAAATTACCATGTGTATTATTATTATGTTTTTTTTTTAAATATCTATTATAAATGCACCACCGACTATTCTGCCAATCCTTAATGTATTTTCTCTCCACGGGTTACCTGGAAGAAATCGCTATGAGCGATACCCGCTAAGCAAGCAAAAGTTGCAGTAACATTACTGAAAGAAACATCAACAAGCTTGTAACTTACAAATATAAGGTTGCAACGTTCATGCAAGCTTACAGCGAGCTTGAAACGAAGCCCTAACGGCCGCGCTGTAGATAAACCCTGTAACTTGCCCAGAGCTAATCATCAAAACTTTTTAAAACTTTAAAATGTGAAATTGCAGTAACATTACACAAGAAACATGTCTGAAAGTTGTAAAATAAACTTTCCGCAAGTATAACGTGTAATATTTCCACAACTTTGAATTTGAAAGGTAATAGTAACTTGTCTGAATTATCTTGCTTTAAGGTTACCAATGAAACTTGCACGTGCATTGCATTTATTTAGTTGTCGCAAAGTTTACATATCTGTAGGTTTTCAGTTCCAGGTTCTAAAAAAAACATTTTTTATTTAATGTTTTCGAGTTCTAAGTACAAGTCCGAGGGACGCGTTTGTGTGAGGAAGAATGAGAGACTTTATTTCTCTATCTGGAATAAGGAATGTTTAAATCAAATTTACAAATGGGGAGACTAATTTCTGCAAACACAACGTCATCGCGATGCAGAAAATCAATGTGCGATGCTAACGCCATCTAGTTTTTTAATGTTAACTGAGACATTCCACAACTTTCAAAAATTAACTTCCAGCAACATTACATAGGTAATGTAAATAACAAGCCCAATTCGTAATGATGTAGGAAAGTTGAAAAAAAAATGTAACAAAAGACATATTGTCACGATGTTACAGTATAACATTTCAGTAACTTTCATTTGTAAGGTATAGGCAATGCCGGACAGTGAAGTTAGTAAAATGATATTGCTGCAAAGTTTTATTTGTAACGTTCCAAATACATTTTTGCCACAATGTTAATTACTTACGTTTAGGTATGTTTGGGAGGCATTATCCCTGCAAAGTTGAAATATAAAGTTTCATGCGAAATGTAACAGTAACATAACTTAATAACTTTTAATAAATTTCAACCTAACAATAAGATATATGTTACTGACATGTTCCTGCAACATGATGTTTGAAAGTTACAAATGTGCCATATACAAACTTACTACAACTTATTGCAAGTTTCATGCTTAATGGGTAAGGTCGCCCTTGTACTCCTTTAATATACTTAGTCCTAAGAATGTTTGTATCTGTTTTTTTTTGGTGTACAATAAAGTATATATTATTATTATTATTATAATAACGGAAATCCAATGTACAATACTTAGTTTGATGTCAAAATTTGCACACACAAATATTGTTCACAGCTATTTCGCTGGGTAGCATAATAAAGCGAATGAACTGTAGACCTTCCGGCGCTATTTCGCCACTAAGTTAGTTGACCTGTTGCATTTCCACTCCGTCCGCAAGAACTAAAGGTACTTGCCACAGCGGGTAGATGCCAGTAGGTAAATGAACATAACAAGATTTTTTTGAGAGTTCAAAGAATTAGTATATGAAAAAAATTGCACAAAAATTTTTCGTGTGCCTGGGATCGAACCGGCTTAGCTGTATCGTTGCATGAGAGCTTTACCATCTCGCTGCTTTACCAATTAAGCTAGCTCAATTACTAACGAAAAATCGTAATATTATGATTAGAGACCTAAGTTATTGTAAGTTTTAACATTGTAGAGATATTTTTTTATAATAAAGTGTAAGCATCTCAATTCCTTAGTAATATTTTTAATGTGTTTCTTGGTGAAGGAAAACATCAAGAGACAATCTGCATACGTCTGTAGAAGAAATTATACGGCGCATGCGAATTTATTAATCTAGACTAGATTAGCGTAGTTGACGTGGCCCAATCGCCCTTCGTAGCGAGACCTATGTTCAGCAGTAGACGATAAATAGGCCAGTTGTTTCACTAATTATATTTTTTTTGTATGTATCTCTGTACATTGTTTTAAGTATATCTGTGACCAATAAAGAGTTAATTTATTTTTCTATTTACAATATTTCTATAATGCCTAAGGCATTCCAACTGCCCTACTGCCTTATTCCCTATGTCCCTAACTACCTAGTTGTGGATAAAACCTTCTATTTCGACACCTTTATTAATCCAATAATGCGTTGCAAATGCCTTTCGAGCAAGAAGGTCGGTATGCGACGGGGCTCAAATTGATTATGATGTTGGTGTGCAAACACCAAAATTGTAATGTATGTACTTAAGTACAATCTGTTGATTTACGAAATGAAAATTTCAAGGTTTATGTGCTCATCATTTTGAACTACAACAATCTACTACGGAATTGGAGACCACAAAACTCATTGGAGATTACGCACCGGCAAGAGCAACGTAATGCATCACGCTGGATGCAAGCCGCTTCCAACCGGTCTTATTAGGATCCATAGGGGAGGCCTATGTCCAGCAGTGGATGTCCTATGGCTGATGGATGGATGGAAGAGCTACGTAAGACGTCCACCGACTAAGACAAGAGAAGAAAGAGAAATAATTAACACCGCAAGAATGCGCTGGAAGCAAACCGCTTCCAAAAGAGCTTATTGGAAATCCAAAGGGGAGGCTAACGTGAATATACTAAGGCCTAAAATGATTATGATGACTACTAAGGGATGAACTCTGAAATAGCAAAAAAAAAATCAGCAGTTCCACAGAAAAAGTTCGTCGAGTGAATAAGTTTATGTATCCTCTAGGTTAGCATTCTTCATATTGGCTCACGATATCGCTTGCCTTGAGGTGAGTTGGTGGCCAAAACATAGTTATATTTATGTACAAAAAAAGTTTACTGACATGACAAAATGTATCGAGTCAACCATTTTTAGTAGTTTCCAAACTTCAAAAACCTTTCGAAAACGTAAACATTTCATTTCATTTCATTAATTTATTATACATAACACACATATAGGTACAAATAACACACTCAACTTATTTACATACACAATATAAAGATTCATAAACTTAAAGATGTGGGTACTTAGAAATGCTATCTTAAGGTACCTAGGTATGTATGCATAAACGTTCAGTCCTAGAAAACTAAAATTTGCAAATTATGCAATTTCTATAATAAACAATCATGGTGTATTAAAGGCTTAATAAATTCTAATTACGGTTCATGAGATACAGCCTGGTGACAGACAGACGGACAGACAGATGGACAGACAGACGGACAAACAGACGGACAGACAGACAGACGGACAGCGGGGTCTTAGTACCTAATAGGGTCCCGTTTTCAACCTTTGGGTACGGAACCCTAAAAAAGTTTATGTTGTACGTAAACCTTTCCCATAGTTGCTAAAAATCAAAAACCTAAGTTGTATTTTGCAGATGCTAGATACTCTAATTCCTAGATTTAATATAACTTAATAATAATGTAAAGTAATTACAATATAGATTAATTAAGTATTTAAATGTAACAGAACATGTATTAAACTAAAAATGTGATTGTGTCAAGATCAGATAACTTGAACGTAACCATTGCATAAACTTACTATGTTAAGGTTGTGTTACACCAAGAGATAGTGGCTCAGTGTTAATTGGCTGGCATTGACATCTTCCATTTTATTATAAAAATTTCATATTGTTAGGAAATTTTCGTGATGGCTGAAACGCAGTGGTCTTGACCTACACTAAGCTTTCGTAAGCTGCAATACTTGCAATGCTTTGATAAGATGTCGGTAAGTATGTTCTTATATCGTAATTCTTATCTAGGCTTGCGATCGGTAATATTAGATAAGTTACTGTGTTGTATACATCTTGTATTGTGTCTTGTATTTTATTTAACTTTTCAATAAAAATGTAGCGCTCGTAGCGTAGTTTGATTAGGTGTTTGGCAGCGATCACCGAAATTAAGCAACGTTCCGCCCGGTCAGTATTTGGATGGGTGACCGCGGGTGGCATTCTCCAACTGAGCGCTACCGTGGCTCGAATGACACGTTAAATTGTAGGTTCCGGTTGTTTTAACCGTTTAGCTAAGTCAGAGGCCTTCAAGCGGCCTAAAAACTCTGACACCAGGGCTAGCCACCCGGCCCATACGAACTTACATAAGTACTAATAAAAATGTTCTTAAGGGGAGGGTTTTGTCTACATATTTGGACCTAGTGCCATGCTTAGTAATTTTACTTGTACCTATTCACTTAGGTACCTACTTATTTTGAACTAACTAAGAAATTAGTGCTTTATTTTATAACCTCTCTGAGAAATCATTAAGGGTTTTTTGATAGGTAAATAAAATAAATATGATGGTAATGCTGTGCTGTTGTTTTATTTTTTGGCTAAGTAAATATGAAGTAATCAATACATTTTTTAAATAGGATTAGTAAATTAGTTATTATTATTGGCCTGGAAGTCGAAGTTTTCAAGCGGCCTGAACTCCTCTAAGATGACTAAACTGCGGGACTCTACACGTTAAGGTGTTATCCAAGCCATTGTAGTGTTCGGTTGTAAATAAAACCTGCGGTCATCCATCCGAAGACTGACCGTATCATAAAAAAAAAAACAAGTAGTCCGACTCCGCTATTTATTGCTAAAAGTTGCAATTTGTTTATCTTCGCCTTAATACTAACACTAATAATACCGTTATTAGTAATCGTCTTATGATATTATCCGTTTAAGTTTAAGTGTTTTTTGCAATAACCGATTGCACTACGTTGATTACGTTCTGATCTCTAACTAATGTATTACAGAAGTTGTTTTGTAACAAATCTATAACTAAACGTGTAATGCTCACATCATGCCTAAGCTAGTTTGTAATGCAGCTTTCAACCGGTCTTATTGGAGATCCATAGTGGAGGCCTATGTCAAGCAGTGTCCTATAGCTGATGGATGGATGGTCTAGTAGGAAAACCGCTTTTTAGCGTGAGGCGTGGGTTCGTACCAAAAATTTCTTTGGATTTAATTTGCATTAATTTGTAAGAAACAACTGTTTTTTTTTTTATTTCGGAGTTGGGCTCTAAACCAAATTGTGTTTATAATGGTATGTAGATAACAGTGATGATAATACCTGTGTAGCGACTAACTTCGTTACAAGATGGCGCCACTAACTACGCGCGCCGTCCGTCAGCCAATCACAAGCCGTATCGCCGCGCGTCATCCAATCACGTCGGAATCACCAATTCGGTGTAGGTGGACTCGTCCATGTGATGATGATAGGACAACTCCATCATCATCGTGGACGACCACCAAGTCCAAAATCTATCTATCTATCAGCCATAGGACTTCCACTGCTGGACTTAGGCCTCCCCCATGGATTTCCAATAAGGCCGGTTGGAAGCGGCCTGCATCGATTGCCTGCGATTTTTATTATATTGTCAGTCCACCTGGTCGGTGGACGTCCTACGCTGCGCTTGCTGGTCCGTGGTCTCTATTCGAGAACTTTACGGCCTCATCGGCCATCCGTTTTTCGAACTATGTGTCCTGCCCATTGCCACTTTAATTTGCTAATCCGCTGGGCTATGTCGGTAGCTTTGTTTCGTCTGCGGATCTCCTCATTGTTTGAACATAGTCCTCTCCATAGCACGTTGGGCTATCTTGAGCTTATTCATTAGGCCCACATTAAAAGACCATAAATCCTTCTGGAATTCTCTGCACTTTTCATAGCAACAGCATCTACATACAATAATAATCGGCCAAGTACGAGTCGGACTCGCGCACGGAGGGTTCCGTACTGTATGGGAGCCCCCCTTAAATATTTATTTTATTTTAATTATTTATTATTGAAAGGAATATAAAACTAAATATTTTTTGAAAATTTCAAGCATCTACCTGGTACCATTATTAATATAGAGCGAAAAACGTCTAAAAATTCAGGTTTGTTGTATGGGAGCATTGGGAGCACCCCTTCAATATTTATTTATTTTGTTTTTAGTATTTGTTGTTATAGCGGCAACGGAAATACATCACCTGTGAAAATTTCAGCTGCCTAGCTATCATGGTTCATGAGATACAGCCCGGTGACAGACAGACAGACGGACATCGAAGTCTTAGTAATAGGGTCCCGTTTTTCCCTTTGGGTACGGAACCCTAAAAACTGTAAATATAATAAAATCTCTAGCCCAATCTAACTCGAGATTTGTTTACCAAACACCCTTTCCCAACGCTTCACCTTGACACGGTTGCAGCAAGACGTTACCTCACGCGTTGCACACTCTTATTTCATACAATGACGGGCATTATGCCTCATTATACGGCGTGGACTGGCCACTGACCCTCAAGGTGAATGTGAACATTTCAATTAAAAAACAGATTAAAATTATTGGTAATAAAAAAAATGCAACAGAACAAGATGAGAGCTAAGCGAAGGTAAAAATTTGAAAAGTTAGCATTATATGGTGCTAAAACAACAAGATGGTTGCATCATAATGCTAATCAAGATGAATGTGAACATTTCAATTAAAAACAGATTAAAATAATTGGCCAAGTGCGAGTTGGATTCGCGTACGAAGGGTTCCGTGCCCTATGGGGGTAGCCATAGCCCCATTTCAAGCGTCTACCTGTTGCCGTTATTAATATGGAGCCAAAAGCGGCAAAAAATTTCGTTTTTTGTATGGGAGCCTCCCTTAAATATTTAATTTATTCTGTTTTTAGTATTTGTTGTTATAGTGGCAACAGAAACACATCATCTGTTAAAATTTCAGCTGACTAGCTATCACGGTTCATGAGATACAGCCTGGTGACAGACAGACAGATAGATAGACGGACAGACGGACGTACAGCAGAGTCTTAGTAATAGGGTTCCGTTTTTACCCTTTGGGTACGGAACCCTACAAACAATGAAACAAACAAAATATGGAAAAGAACAAGATGAGAGTAGAGCGAAAGAAAATTATAAATTCAAATTAGGTACAACTTTTAGCAGCACAATATGGCTGCCTCAAGCATTGCACACGCACTCTTACATACAATGACAATAGCTTCATTTTATAGTATGTTATAGATGGCATGGACTGGCCACTGACTCTCAAAGTTCATGATGAAGGACATTTCTATAAAAAAAAAACAGTAATAAATTATGAATGGTAAAAGAAACCTTGTTGGCAATGATGATGGTGAATTGGTGATCATCATCCACGGTAAGATTGCCGACAATAGAAGTGCTGGCAGAAGACATCACTAGTTAAAGAACCTGCGAGACTGATTCGGCTGCAGTACCACATTATTATGTAGAACAGCAGTTTCTAAAACTGAAACTGCCCTGATATTGTCCAACCTCCGATAGGAGAGAAAGTAAACAAAAAGAAGAAGGTGAAAAAATATACATCAAACGTGGCAATATGTTTTGCAGCAAGATACCTACGTTACCACATACTATTGTCTCTCATTTAGAATGTAAAACATTGTGGCTTCATTCTATAGATGACATGACATGGCCACCGACCCTCAAGTTGAGTGGGACAATTTAGAAGAACCAGAGTGTTTAACATATCCGAGCGGTTTGGCAAGTTGAAATAGCAGTGGGCAAGGCACTTAGCATGGAGGACAGATGACCGTGGGGATGAGAAGTTATCGAGTGGCTCTCCGACCATTTGGAGGCAAAGTCATCGTAGTTGTATGTCCAGTTGTCCACTCACAAGATGGATTAACGACCTTGGGGATGTTTGACCGATCCGTGTTCACAACTCATAATTATTGGAACGTAACCCACCCATCAGGCATGTCACGGCGCGATTCGAACACGGACCGGTCTAATATAAATCATCTCTTATTAATAAGACAAGCTGCTTCCAATCGATCTTATTTGCAATTCATAGAGGTATGTCCCATAGGAGGTAGGCCTATGTCCAGCAGTGCAGTCATATGGCTGAAACGAACAAACGAACGATATCATTTTCCCGAGCACGCATCAGCCCATAAAAATCACGCTGACCGCGGACCGCACACAATAGACCAATTTAGATACAGTATTGCATCTCAATACATTTTAATGGCATCTCAGCGGAACCTTGACATGTTACATCACGCCAAGGTGAAGATCGGTAACTGGTCTGGTTGAGTAACCGTGTTACGTAACGTTAATGCGCTTATTGCGTAATAGTGGACATTCAGTTGGCTATTTTAAGAACTGCTAGTTGAATAGTGTGTGATGAATTTGGTATGTTTTGGTTCAGTTCAGTTACCTACGTTGCGAGGTTTATAACCAACTTCCAAAAAGGAGGTGGTTCGATGATCGTCTGTATGTAAATTTTTGTGTATGTTCAACGTCCGTAGAATAAATTCGACGGCGTATGGGAATTCCCTTAGTACTAACTAAGATAAAGTCCAACTGTCTTTGTTTCGTTTAATTCGTGAGCAGGCCTATGTTCAGCTGTGAACTATCAAAAAATGGCGGCGTTTCCCTCTCCATCTCGCAGGAGTAGCAAGTTCTTCGATTTTTCAGTTGTCCAGAGGCATTATCAATATTTTGATATTAGAGATGATAGATAGACGTATACACGTCAAAATATCAACTGCATTAATTTATAATTATTTTTCGCAAAAATGGCAAAACCGAAAAAACTACATCAAATCTATTCAAGCCCAACCACCGTTTCAACCAACCACTCACTGGATATTGGCGTCCCTTTTCTGTCATGCGATATTCCCTGACTAATATGATTGGACTATTTAAAATTTAATACTGGTTTACGATTGAACACTTTCAGTTGCGTTGCATCTAAAATTGAAAATAAACGCATTATCAAATATTTTACAATTTAACTAAAGTTTGCTTAAAATATTACGTAAAAAATGCGCAAGCATAACGAGCGCACGAAACATAAGCTCTACATCAATGAAGACATCACTTAAAATATCATTTACGACACTATCACGATTAATCTACCAGATATGAGTAGTGATGTAACTTGCACTCGATATTATGTGTCAAGGTCCAGTACACTCGGCTGCGGAGTTATGTGAACAATTTTTATTCAATAAGACACATTGCAGCCTATCTTCACACCAATTTGGACTATCTTGAACTGAAATAGCATCTATTGTCACTATTACTATCACCACATAGTATAAAACAAAGTCGCTTCCCGCTATCTGTCCCCATGTATGCTTATATTTTTGAAACTACGCAACGGATTTTGATGCGGGTTTTTTTAATAAATAGAGTGATTCAAGAGGAAGGTTTATATGTTTAATAAACCTGTGCGACGCCGGGCGGGTCGCTAGTTGGTTAAAAACAACATCAAACCGAAGTAACAGGTTTGTAGTCTAATATTACTCGTAAAGGTTTGTAGTGTAATATTATGTATCATATATCTATCTACAATATAAAATGAGTGCTCTTAGTGTAAGGGTTACTTAGATTATTTATCTTTAGGTATTTAATGAATGTAGAATGGGATGGGCACAGGACGAGCCCGAACTGGGTCCGGATGACGCCATTCCATTTACATTTTGTGTGGTGGTTCATAAGACGCCCGGACGAGCTACTACACAAAATGTATGGAACGTGCTAGGTAAATGTGTTGTCCTTGCCTGTCCCGTCCTAATATAAATCGGCCCTTACTGTATGTTCAGTTGCATTCCCTTTTTATAGTCCCAGGAAAATTCTATATAGATATAGCCGGCCGTGGGTTCTATGTGGATACCATCGCTGGTTACATACTCCCAGTATGTGTATTTTGAACCTGGCGTTTTCCGTCTCCACGCTATGTGTCGGGGCTAAGGCCACGCATCCACACTCCTCCATAGCTTTGACAGTGTTGTCCGCCTCCGGACCCTGCTCGGGGAGCTTCTGCTCTATCTGGCAATGCTACGATGTGCTGAAACATATAGCATATAATTCTAATTCTTTTTCAAGGTGGGGGTGATGAGTTCTGCTCTGACGTCCCGCTTGGGGTGTTTTGTGCATTCCCCACACTGTCAGCCTACTCAAACCACCCGAGCTCCTTAAAATAACGGAGCACGGGCTTGGGTCGCTGACATAACTGGTCCACCTCTATTGCGCCAGGTGATTCGCTGCCGGAGATTTGTGTAGTTTCTTCAAGGAGTCCTGTCCTTCTTCTTGCAACACAGAGCATATCGTGCAGTTTCACAGAACTCTCTAGTCGGATTCCCCATTACCACCACCCAGACTCCAGAGTTCCCAGTCATGGCGGTAGTTCCCTCATCCGCTCCTCTACATTCCGTTTCATCCCCTTCACAGGAAGCTAGTGAAGATTTAATGAGCGTGTTATTTATTTACTAGCTTTTAGCCTATGACACTCTTCGACCGTCTTACAAAAAACATAGTTGCTCCGTCATTCTGTAGCTATGTGAAGAGTAAAAAAAAAGACGTGTGGCACTCGGGGACTGCCGCGGTAAAACTATTGCATAGTCGCACACAACGCCGTGTAGAAGACTGCCGAGCTGAAACGACGTTAAACGATGCACGGCCTTCAAGCCACACCTCCTTGCCCGTCGGAGTGGGGAGCGTGAGGTTTTTTCGTTACGGAATTTCTGGATTCGGTCCCCGCGCTCAAGGCCCGCGATAGAAGCTATGCAATAGCTTAATAATAAACCAACAAACAGACTTCTAATGTTGAAAGTAAAAAAATAAATAAAAAAGGAAACCATTTATTTCAGGCATAGACCCAAATTAAAATTAATATTAGTACGCTGTAATGAGGTGTTTGTCTAAACAAAAATGATTTATGCACACTGTGCTAAGGACAGCAACATGTCGTGTTGCCATAAAACATAAATCATTTTTCTTAATGCTCCATTAATTTCCACTGAAAACTCCCAAAATAAATGTAAAACCAAAATAACCGTTTCATATCGTACATTATGACCTAATCTCATTACCTTGGCTGACATTACAAAAACTGGGCCGTTTGTGATACAATCGCTTGTGTAACCTATCAATCGCAGTGACCCAGATATTGCATGAAAACTGAAGAAAAATGTTATCACAAGCTTTGTCTTGATGCTTTGTGGAACATATGATTTATGTGATATGTGCCATTTTAAGAAACTATTTAAATAGGGTGGAACTTTGAGTATCTATTTTCAGCCAAATATGTATTAATTTAACAATTTAACAAAACAGAAAAAAGAGGTTCTATGTTTGTAGGTATTTTTTTTTGGTATATTCATCGATATTTACGCCAATTGTAAACTGTTTAAAAAAATCTTCTTTAGTTCAATAGGGTGCATTACCGAGGTCCCCGTTTTAGAAAAATTAAGGGTAAGTAATGTAAAATAAAAAAATAAATCGAAGCGAACTATTCTAATTTTGTACACGATTGAAGGTTTTTGCGAAAAATAACTATTAAAGCAAATCGTAAAGGCGTAAGAAACGCAGGCGCGACGATCTTGACTCATTCGAGATAAGAAAGGATGGTGACCTATGAGCGGAAACGTTGGGAGACCTTTGCTCAGCAGTGGGAAAGTACAGGTTAGGAAAAAATAGGGGAACAAAAGAGGAAAAGCTCGCTTTACGCTGCTTTACATTCAGGGTACCTTAACCTGCGCGGTACAGCACTACGCTTGTCGAGATATAAATCTGTTGTTGACCAGAAACTATATGGAAAACTTAAGCCTTATGCTTTAAAATAAGTAAGTTCAAACTCTTAGGCTGGATGACTAGTACTGGCTAGCCCTGGTGTCCAAATTTTCGAGCCCCCTGAAAGCGTCTGAATTACATTCGGGGCATACATTACAAGTCCGTGTCATCCAAATTACGGCAGCACTGTATAGTACCACCTGTCTCGGTCTCGGTACAGCCAATCTTCGGATACCTATCCAAAGCTACTGACCGCTACGTCACTTAGGTGTATTGATTACTAAAGAACATTACAAGGCCCTCCTATAGACCTCCAATCAGACAGGTTGGAAGCGGCTTGCATCCACATACAAGCGCATTTATCAATTAAAAGGACAACCAACTCCAACCAACATTCTTTAACCACAACCCACTAAATCTCACAATATGAACATTTCAAAAGCAACGCTCTAAAATTAGCCAACACAAATCACGTATCAGTCCAGCCTAACCTGACCTCCCCCTCAATCCAATCCTAGACAAAATCCCACCAATCTAGCCACTTCGAAGCATTCCCGGAGGTCAAGTAACACAGGTTGTAATTGTAGAGTTGTTATGCAACAGTTGTGACCTTAAAATCTTACGTAACGGTATGCCCAAACTGATTACTCACAAACCATTTTAAACTCTACCTCTTTGACTTTAAGTTAGTTTTACCTTGATTAGAAGTTGTTAAGTATGAATTAGGTTACAAAATTGTGTGCCATTTGCAAGTATGCAGTTACATTATGTAGGTACTTAGATGTGATTGCATAGAGTCATCCTTTTAGTATCTAATAATGTCCTTCGGTGTAAAATTCGCTTAAGATGTTATATTGATTCGTAAAACAAAGCTTTTATAGCTTTTTGTTGTGTGTTTATTGCTTTTCGCATTGTTTTGCAACAATCCTTACTAATATTATAAATTCGAGATTCTGTTTGTTGGTTTGTTCCTCTTTCACTCAGCAACGGAGCAACGGTATGACTTGATTTTTGGTATGGACATAGTTTGAAACACGGAAAGTGACATAGGGTACGAGTACTTTGGGTTAGCACCAAAATGAAAATATTACGCGGGCGGAGACGCAAGCAATAGCTAGTTAACATATACGTCATCCGTCTACCTTGTGAATGGACATCCTACGCTGCTTTCCGTGATACGTGGTCACCATTCGAGAATTTTTAGATCCAATTCGTTAAGTGCTCAGTACTGTGCTCCACGTACTGCCAAATCCACTTGCCAATTGAATGGGCTACGTCGGTTGCATCAATGTATTACACAAATGATAGGATCTAATTAACATATACCTTTATTTTTTTCGAAATGAAGAGAGGCCTACGTTCAGTAGTTTTCAATACAGGACCATTTAACACAACCTATTAAAACCAATTTTGGAATATTTTAGCTGATCGCTGCGAAGACGATGAAAATTTTTTTTTTTGCTGTGACGATGCATTTTCCTAATCTATTAACAAAGTATTACGTGAAGAGCAAACTTGGCATATCTTGACAATTTTTAAAATCTTTGTGATTGAAAAATTACCATGAGATGATAATGAAATACTTCTTTGCGCTTTTACTCAATAGATCAACACAAAGTACATATTGATATTGGTAGCGCTGATAACGTATAGTTTGACTAGGTGTTGGTCTGCAATCACCGAAGTTAAGTAGTTCATTAGCATTATCATAGCCATGGTGGTCTAGTGGTATGACGACCGCCTTTCAATCGTGAGGTCGTGGGTTCAAATCCCGGTCCCGTACCAATGAATACCTTGGAATTTATGTACGGAATTTCACACCACTGGCTTTTCGGTGAAGGAAAACATCGTGAGGCAACCTGCATACGTCCGTAGAAGAAATTCGGTGGCGCATGTGAATCCACCAACCCGCACTGGGCCAACGTGGTGGATATGGCCCAATCACCATTCGTGGGTAGGCCTTCGTCCTGCAGTGGACTATTAAAAAGGCTGGTACAGTACAGTTTTCGGATGGGACCGCGAGTGGCATTTCCAACTGAGCGCTACAGTGGCAGTGATGACACGTTAATTTGTGTGATACTGGTTGCTTTAACCGTTCAGTAATGATAAAGGCCTTCAAGCGGCTTAAAACTCCGACACCAGGGCTATCCGGGCCCGGAGCTTACTTACTAATACAAAGTATGATGTAAAGCAGAGCAGAGCTAAGTGGGCCTTGTTATGGATTCATCGAGCGGCGCTGGCGCAGTAAAAACGCGCCTATCTGCGTTATCACTACATCGCATGTGGCGCACTGTGTCGCGCGCACGTTGACTACTGTGGATAAGACAGGCTTAAGACTATTTCTTTCATTAAAAAATCGTCGAAGTACGAGTACCCTCGCGCACGAAGGGTTCCGTACCATATGAGAGCCCCCTTTTATATATTTTATTTTAATTTAATTATCGTAATGCTAACTACATTACGTGAGGGTACTCGTACTTCGCCGATTATTTATCGTTATTAACCTACCTAACGTCTACCTATTACCGTTATTAATATCGAGCGAAAAATGGCAAAAAATCATGTTTTTTGTATCTTTTAAATATTTATTTTATTCTGTTTTTAGTATTTTTGTTATCGCGGCAACAAAACTACATCATCTCTGAAAATTTCAGCTCTCACGGTTCATAAGATACAGCCTGGTAACAGACAGACGGACAGCGGAGTCTTAGTAATAGGGATACAGAACCCTAAAATACAGTTTTATAGAGCTGAAGGTGGGTCAGACGATACTGATAGCCATGTTATGTTCGTTTTGGGAAACTGTTGTTGCTCACAATTAATCATACTTGCAAATCGACATCATGGTTAAAATGTGTACTTTAACTGTACTGAGTTGTGTTATTGATAACTTTTTTAAATATTAATGACTTTATCTCCAAGATATTCCACAGTAAATCTTATAAGCACAGGTTTGAAAAAAGTAATAATATCAATACCTAAGTGTAACATAGTGGCCTCAGTCAACATTTTTTATATTGCGGTTTTGGTATGCATATATAGAACAATGATATTTATTTTAAACTGTTTATCTCTAGTATTAAAGTAGCACATATGGCTTGTCCATACTACTCTGTCTGCCCAAGTCCCGTTACGTAGCCAGTAGGTTAGCATCCGCTGTGCACATCCCTGTGATGCTGGAGGCTAGGGTTGTCACTGATTGGCAAAATTATTTAATATTGATAAAATAAAATGAAGAATCAATATTTGGTTGTATGTTACATGTTTTAAGTAGGTTCCTTCGTGATAAAACCTTCAATATAAAAACCTTAATAGTTTTTTTGTTATTTTAGTACCTATAACATCATTTGTAATACCTATTGAAATATAACTTACTTAGTTGTTAGGTACTCTTTAAATTTATTAAGCGTTTTGCTTAAGTATATCAAGGCCACAATAATTGTGAATTCCAGTCTTCATAACTCAAAAAATGTGATATCATTATTTATATGGATAAGATGACAATGTAACAAAAACGAAATAAAAACTGTCCTCTTATTACCGTAGAGTCGTTGATCTTTGTTTAATGATCAAATAAGTAATTATTTTATGAGATTTCCAGATTGATCCTATGGTAAAAGTGGTCAGTTATGACGAGTATGTGTATTTATACACTGTAAATCTAGCATAGATTCAAAACAACTTGAAAATTACTTTCGACTCAGTGAGCAAGTGGCAGCCTTACGGGCTATCCGGGTGGTTACTAGGTAAGCGGGTTATGTCACGGTGCAAGTGCGAGCTAACTATGGGAACGCACTATAAGTATGTACATAACTGCATTGTACGTTGTAGGATGCTGCCGTGGAATCTGGATGTATCTAAGACCTGTATTACATTTGTATTGGTTCAATGGTCGCTTAACATGGGGCTCGTAAAGCATAAATAATTCAGTGCTATTATTTAATAGGTTGAGAGTTGGTCGTCCTATACTTAATATTATGTTTATTTTATTTTGGCTTCGCCATACTTTGGTATAGCTGGTAGAATATTATATTATTGCAAGTATTGTATATATATATACTAGCTTTTACCCGCGGCTTCGCCCGCGTTATATTTTGATTTTGGCTCATGTTTATGTCGGCTGCGAAACCTAACCTAACCGACAAATATCAAAATACCTTAGAGTAATGCTTTTGTTGGTTAAGTTACGGTTGGAGTGTATAATAATACGCCCCATCCCCGCCTCCCTCGCCCGTGTATTTCCGCCTTGTCGTGGGGGAGGTCTGAGGCAGCTGAAAAGGAGGCGCTCGAAGTCTCCCTCTTCTTTGGGTCTTTTCCCCCAAGGAAGCTTAGAGGCTGGCACTCGAGGTTCAGACGCTTTTAACTAAAGCAGCTGAGAGGATGGCCGGTAGGTTGCATGCCTTATGAGGAGTGTCGCAACTTAGGCGGGCTGCAGTGCCGCTCTTGCAACGATGCATCGGAGGTTTTTTTTTTATTATATCGCGAAATATCCCTGACATGATCAGGGGTCTTAATTACAAATGAATAAATACTATACCTAAATTTCAATGTTTTTGGCTGTTTGCACTTATAATAAACATTACAATGGTACAGCAAAGTTTATACCTACTTGTTCCTAATTAATGCTTTTTTACAAATATTTGTGCAAAAATTCGATAATATTGTTTCTAAGGTTTTTACGTGTTAGATTAATTCCAATTTTTTGTTCTAAATCAAATCTCTGCTTTCCATAAACTGGGCCTTCCAAGATTATGTGCAGTGGAGTCTCCTCTTTTGTGGGTTCACAGATGCACGATGGGCTTTCCCTCAACTTAAATCGATGTAAGTATTGGGAAAACTCACCATGCCCCGTCAGCACTTGAGTTATGATTCCCACTGGTGCTATTTTTCTTACGATCTTGTATGCCGCCCTTGCATCCGGAAAATATGTTTTGGTTACCGCCGCTGTGTGTCCATCCTGATACTAAACTAAACTACCGTTTCCAGTGCAGACCTGGAGCCACAAAAGATTTTTGCTTTTTCGGTAGCCTCAAGAAGTGCCAATAACTCTGCCTGGTACACGGAGCACCAATCGGCCAATTTCAGCTTGCAGTACTGATCTCAGCGGCATCATCCCAAATGGATACTTTCCCTTTAATTTTGCTGCCGTCTGTAAATATGTTAATTTCTCGGTTAAGATTTTGCTTTATTGCTGCTCCGTCTGCCAGGCATATGAACTCCAGCTCCTCCTGCTGCGCTGGGTGTGGCTTCTTTTCTGTCTCTCTCTCTATCTCCAGTTACTTGCTGGGAATAACCTTTCTTAGTTTCATAAAGCAAGGCTGCTTCCTGGACTCTGATATGACAGCCGAGGATTAGGGGCCGCGGTGGGATATATGGAACTGGTGGTGTGGGTGCCGCCACCTACCCTACCTTCCGCTAGGCCGTCAACGTGTTGGCAGACGCATTGGGGCTGCAGGGGAAGAGAGGTGTCGGTATCGCGATGGCCGTTCTCACTGCCCTCTGCAGTTGAAGAGGCAGGCGCTGGGCTAATATGACTGGCCCGCTGCACTGGGATCAGGGCGTTGGTGAATGCTGTCTGACGTTCAGTACTGGTTAGTCCCGAGTGGTGGATGACGATGTGTCTTGTGCTCCGAAACACTCCGTCATTATGGCGAGAGCGCAAGCTCCTTTATGGAGCCCGAGTCTGGGCTAGCGCTGTTGAGTGCCGTGAAGGAAAATGTAGGAACGTCCTAAACTTGCCATGACAGGTTATTTCTGGCGCTTAGACGGCAGCTACCGCAGCCCGCTTACTTACGAGTAGTTTTTATCCTATCCTACGGAAACTGTTAAAGTTTTTGCGATAAAAGTGGCCTATGTCACTTTTCGTCTTTCAAACTATATTCATGCAATAAGCCAAGGCAAGTTGCTCCGTTGCTGAGAAAAAATTATTGTACAGTCCTACGGGAACCACAATTTTTTCGGGATGGAAAGTATCCTATGTCACTTTCCGTCTTCCAAACTATGCCCACCTCAAATATCAAGTCAATCCGTTGCTCCATTGCTGAGAAACAGTTATTGTCCTATCCCATGGGAATCACGAATTTACTCGAGATAAAAAAGTATCCTATTATCACTTTCTGCCTTTTAAACCATAGGTATCCATACCAAAAGTCAGGTCAATCTTTTGCTCCGTTGCTGCGTCAAAGAGGAACAAACCAACAAACTTTTCGGATTGATAATATTAAAGTATGATGATTCTGTACCATAAAAGTAGAATAAAGAAACATGTTAAACCTCTAATGATAGAAGATTTAAAAATATTTTTAATGTCAGACAAAATGACGGCCTGGTATTAAGCGTCATAGTAACATGTAGCATGCAGAGGAAAAAAAACATTTTGTCTAATTTTAATGTCAGTTGTCATTTTCAATCCATACTTTATTTCCTCTTCAAGGGGATATAATGGTGGAAAAACAATTTGTCCCCTTGCCATGCTACTTGTGATTTATAAAAGTCTGCAGACAATGTCACCTGTCATCTAATTACGTTTGGCTGTGACGTTTCGTTAGTCCATATTAGCGTCATAGAGGAATTAATCACTTAGCGTCTTTGTGATAGTGGCGACAGTTTCGCTTTCGATGGTTTTTGTCCTGTCCTACAGGAACTATGCAATTTTTCGGGATAAAAAGTATCCTAAAGCTCCTTCCGCCTTTTAAACTATGTCCATGCCAAAAATCAAGTCAATCCGTTGCTCCGTTGGTGCGTGAAAGAGTAACAAACCAACAAACCAACAAACTTTTCGGATTTATAATATTAGTAAGGATATACCTTTTTTACGAGGGGGAAATCTTAGAAAGATGCCCGACCGCTTTGGGGTTCAGTCGGGTTATGTGGTATTGTACCCACTAAAACTAGCAGCCTCGGTACACTCGGCAGCCAGCCTTTGTGCCTTCTTGGGAGCTCCGGGATCTCCAAAAGGAAGGCATCGTTGCTCCCTGCAGTTTGTGTGTCTACTCGCCTGGTAGCAGAACCAGGCTTGTGCGGTCCTCTACGACAACGTTGCCACACACGCTGTCGTCCTCCTCGAGCCCGTTTGAGTGGATGGCTAGAGCCCCATTTCTGACCATCCGCAAGCCCAGGGGTCCCCTTTTAGTAGGCTCTTACTACAGGCAGGGGATATCGATGCCGTATCCTAGTGCCCCGGCATCAGGGTCATACAAATATTAAGTCCCTACCCAAGTAGCATTTTACTCCATTTAAGAGTACACATTTAGTTCCCAGGTGTACTTGAAGCATTATTACAGTTCACTCGTGATGTATAAGCTGCATTATTGCGATTAATGACACCTACACCTGTCTAAGGGACTTATAGGAGTGTAGAGTTATACTTTTATATGTTTGTTGGTGTTATAATACTCTAACAATTATCTTTTAGTCAGCCGTCTGACTAAGAGCATTATAGGAGGGTAGAGATACGGCAACCGCTGTTTAACGGCCTACTTGTACGATGTTGTAGAGCTAGCATTTTAATAGAACACACGTGGTCATTTATAAAGCCAAAGTAACAGCCTTTGGCTTTGTTTGCTTGTTTTAGACTGTTATACAGCTAGTAGCTGTAGTAGGACTTGTTTGTGATCATTAAAATAACCTTTTTTACTATCTGTACAGAAGTGTTTAAATGGTTCGCATGTGCACTGTAGGCTGTTAAAAGGACTATATGTGTTGTCCATTAACATCAATAGCAGTTTATTTGTCCACAAGTACTACTCTTATCTGCTTTCATTTCCACCATTTTGTTCCAACCTAAAATTTACCAAATAATAAATCTCAAAAATTATCGTGCAGATTTATCACAAAATGCGCAGATAGAGCGATTGAGTTTTGGTTTCATGTTATAATTAATTACCGTAGTATAATCATAATGCCAAGATAATATCAAAAACTGAAAATTGTAGATTTCCTCTCAGCCAGTTTTAAATATTTTAAAATGAATATCGCGTTTTAACAGAGGCGCGTGAATATTTTAGCTGTAAATATGTATACATTTCACGATAAAGTTGCATTCCCATGGCAATGAACATTATTAAGTCTTTGAAACAGGTACATTACCGCGTGTTATCATAAATTTTTATCCAAATATCCGCCGGAGTTATTAAGTTTTTGGATGGCACACACAATTAACCATAAACAATCAAATTGTGAATAAAATTATAAAATGAAGAAATAATTTAGGGCACACGTGAATTTTAGGTAGCACTGGAGTACTTTTGTCGGATTTTTTAACTGTGAAGGCTGTGTATTTAGCCACGTGTTACTCTTTATTACGTTCATGTACATTGTATGGATCACACTGCGTCCCATATAGTGCCGCAAGTCAGCTTTAAGTCCGATGTTACTACTTAAACTGCTATAATAATGCTATTATACTGCTAATGTACAGCCATAGTGAACTTACGGCTGTCTAATTTGTGCCCAAACTGGTTCTATAAGAGCGTTATAGCAAGCTATACAGCTCTTATACAGCTTACTTACACAGCTTGTGGAGTACATGTGAACGACTAGACATCTTATATAGAACCCCGAATGCTACTTGGGTAGAGTACTTATCAACAATATTCAATGAGTCAGCTCTACTTCAATTTTATCGTGTATTGGCAAATTTTATGAACATGTACAAGCAAATTTTGGTAGTAAGTAATAAGTATTGTCAAATTTACGTGTTAGTATTTTGCAACTGATTCGGTATTTTTGCGACAAAACATGCCCTAAAATTGATAAGCGACCAATATAAAGTGGTATTTTATTCCTCATTTATTCATTCACTCGTGTTAGGTACCTATAGTCACTGGAAGTTTTCTGTACATCAAAAATGAAGTATTTTGTATTTTCAATTCTACTTGTTCAGGTAAGTACCTAAATAAAATCAGACTTCTCAGGAATCACGCATGTAATATTATAAAGGGATAGGCCTGTAAAAGATAGCCCTCTAAAATGCCTAATATTTAAGAAAAAATACTTTTTTTTGCGTAGATATGTTTTCAAAAAGTTTGTTTCTGTTGCAAAGAGTGTCCAATTATAACTTAAATTTTCTAAAATGTTAAACGAAGACATCATTTTGATTAGTTTAAATCTCTATTATACTTGATCATCTATACATACCGTACACCAAGCTTCATTCTAGGGAAGGCTTTCCATTAAAACACAGGTGTGTACTCACTTAGTTTGCATGGCTATGGCAGCACTATAAATGATTGTACTAATTTTTAAATATAAAATGATTTTTAATTTAGGTAATTGTCCATCGCCGTCAAGCGCAGCAATGCGGCAAGCTTAGGTATTCGCACATTCACACCAGGAACGATTAGGGGCGGGTTATTTGATTAAGTTTTTTAAAGCATATTTAATTACAGAGTTCATTATTTTTATTCACTTGAAATCAGATATTTTCTAGTTTAAGCAGGATTATAGTTGTAGTGAAAAATGTATACCCAAAAACATTTTAATAGATCTACATTTTTACATGTACTTTTAGCAATAATTATACCCTAGAGATCAGATGTAGTTACTATCGACGACGATGACGATGGGTATCATTTCACCAACTTTTCCTTTTTTCAGGCGACCAAAGCTTGTCTAGAACCAGCAACCTCTATTCACATTCAAAACTACGAAGGCCCTATCTACGTTACCCCGAGCGACAACCGAGGCAACCTACCCCACTTCGACAACCGCCCCTACAACCGCGAAAACCAACCAAACGTCTTACACAACTCTATACCCTACCAAAAAGTCTCCGAAACGGACTGCAAATGTGTCACAAAACAGAACTTTGCGCCTATAGCTGTGAACTCAGTACCTCAAAATATTTGTACGTCAGGGTATTACGGCACTCAATACCCTGAATACGGATATGCGTGCCCCGATACTAGCTGCCCTGAATTTGGTTGTACGCCAACGATTTCAGAAACGTTAATACCTTTGCTCAAGACTTATTTGTCGCAAGGATCAACACCTACCTGTTGTCATTGTGGGCGTAAACATCCGCAGTATTAATAGGTACTTAAATATGTACATTATTCTTGTACTACGGGACTAATCGCACACTGAAAATACAAGTTAAGTAAATACCTCAACATTTCGACGTTTCGACCGAGTTGCATCGATTGTGGTCACGGGTAGACGTCTAGACGAGTAGGGGTTTATCTTTTGCCGCGGAGGAGTGCAGAAGCGTGCCCGTAGTCCCGACACCAGGCATTGTGGTGGGACTCCAGGGTTTTTAGTAGGTATATCGACCAATCGGCGGGGACTCTTACATAACCACCCACCTGCCCTCGAGGTATGGGTAGTATCCATGAAGGATTTTCTCTTGACAATAAAGTTGTTTGTTTATTGAGCTCGTATTTTTTAGTGCGCGATTAGTCTATTTTTTTCTGAATAGGTTTGCGTTTGACCACATACTGTCTGATGTTGAGCAGATAAGCGGTCTAGGTTGTAGCACGTTTACCTAGAAGATACCTATTTACTCGGGATTTGAAGACGCCCACGTTGTACTTTAGCGGGAAGACAGACCCAGGCAAAGCAATCCACATTCTGGCTGTTCGTATGAGGAATGAGTATTCCAAACGCTTGGTTCTAACGCGCGGGATGTCCACCATAAAAGGGTGGCGCTTTGGTCGCGTCTGTCTAGCCGTACGATAGAAGAAGTCTCCCAGTAAGTATAAGAATAATAAATCTATTACTTATCAAAATATTGAGAAGTAGTATAAAATACGCAAATGTTATTGCACCGAGCACAGTAAATAATTTTCGTGCAATACTCGTACCAAACGCATATTGTGCAAGCGCCACAGTTGCCATATCTAAGGCGGGTCGCAAAACATTGCGACCGATTGTTTGCGACATAAGTACCTGTATTTTTAGATTATTTGGAAATCTTGTTACAAATATAGAAATCTATTACTATAACTACGAGTAGTTTCGGTTATTGTTTGTGTTACGCTTTTGTTTTGGAATTGTTTTATGATAATATTCGAATTGTTTTGGTTACTATTTTTGGACTTAGAGATATATAGTACTGCGGGGCAATTCTGTCAACCGATCTCGTTACTAAGGTGACACGTTCTTGAACCTGTCTCGTTTTTCTGACAGTTTTGAGCTGTCGGAACTGTCAGAAAAACGAGAGAGATTCAAGAACGTGTCACCTTAGTAACAGTCAGTAAAGAGATTGGCTAACAGAATTGCCCCCCTGTTCTCTAGTTTCAGAAAAAAAACTGTACTCGTTAAAAGGTTCAGAAAATACGAAATTCGTAGTTTTTCGTTAATAAATATTTTTGTAGAAAGCTCTTCAAATTCTTAATACAAATAATGAAATATGATTGGCTATTTTTATTTTTAATATGTATTTATAATATGTATAATAATGTATTTATATAGGCTGCAAATGATAAAATATGTTTTTTGAAATAGATATCAAAGAAATAGATAAGTAAGTGACTAGATATAAACACTACATCTTGTGCAAATTGCATTAAATATATGATTCAACATGACTAAAATATTCTTTGATTACCGTACTACTTAGACTCGCTGCGAGATCGAATCAGGAATGAGGAGATTCGCAGACGAACCAAAGTACCGACATAGCCCAACGGATTAGTAAGTTGAAATGGCAATGGGCAAAGCAGATAGCTCGGACAACTGGGGCAGTAAAGTTATCGAATGGAGACCACGCACTAGCAAGCGCAGCGTAGGACGTCCACCAACCAGGTGGGCCGACGATATTATTAAGACCGCAGGAACGCGCTGGATGCAGGCCGCTTCCAACCGGGCTTATTGGAAATCCATAGTGGAGGCTTAGGTCCAGCAGTGGACGTCCTACGGCTGATAATGATGATGATGACTACTTAGAAGCCGCAGTGACCCTTACATGAGAGCGCTGGCTTTGCTGAGATCGTGGGTTCAAATTCAGATCCCGTAACAATGATCTCTATGAAATTCACGTGTGGATTTGCATACCACAAGCTTTTTGGTGGAGGAAACATCGCGGCAAGAGAAAACTATAAGATCGAAAGAAAATCTATGGCGTACGTGAATCCACCAACTCGCACTGCACTAGCGTGGTGCTTATCACCCGTGGTGTGCTAGCATATGTACAGCAGTAGATTATTAAAAGAGCCGGTATTGTACCAATAAGAAATTTTATTACTATCAATGAATATAATATAATAGTTATAAAACTCATTCAGTATTTACATAACATCATATTACAATACAATTTATTTTTATTCTACAATAAAACAAAGGTCATTTTCTCGGCAAAACTTTATGACTTCCGCTGATAAGGTATTGTAATATTATAGTTTTTATGTACTTTTGTTTGCAATCTTAGAGTTACTAAAATATTTATTGACATAAAATATTTTATGGTGAAGTTTTTTTTATTTTTATGTAAACATAATATATTGCAAACTGTAAGTATCTTTCTATTTTTTATTGTAGCAGAAGCAAACAAATATACAGTGCTTAGGGTTCCGTACCCAAAGAGTAAAAACAGAACCCTATTACTGAGACTCCGATGTCCGTCTGTTTGTTTGACTGTCACCAGGCTGTATCTCATAAACCGTAATAGCTAGACAGTTGAAATATTCACAGATGATGTACTGTTGCCGCAACGACAAACCTACAAGTACCTTCTACAAACTGAATAAAATAAATAATTAAGGGGGCTCCCATACAACAAACGTAATTTTTTTTTTTGCTCGCTATTAATAACGGCAAGAGAAATGGGGCTAAGGGGTCTCCAACACGGTACGGAACCCTTCGTGCGCGAGTCCGATTCGCACATGGCCGATTTTTTATTTTACATAGTAGAGTCCTTTCAAGTACCAAGTTTTGTCGAGATCCATTGAAATATGCGACTTGTAGACGAAAACCAACATCTGAACAGACGAAAGCAAAATCGCCATGTCTAAAACGGAGATCTTCGCCGACGCTCCGATTAAGCGATTATGTTTGTTGTGGAAGTAAACTTTTTTGTAGTTTGTATTTTTGTAACTAATTTGAGTAGTTTTTACGGCTGGATTCCAAGTACTAGCGGGATATATCCCTTGCCCAACGAATCGAAAGGTGCCGCCTTGACACGGCGGCGGCGCTCCTTTCCTAACATTTGCGGCGCATTCGCAACACCCGCCTTATCCTTGGGGCTTGCGTAACGTTACTCGCTGTTACCGACGCTGATAGACGCGTGTGCTAATCCTATATTACAGCTTTGGGTTACACTTTGTGAGCTTCTGTTTTTATACGCCGTTTTACCGCGCTCGCGAAATTTCGTATTAATATCTAAAGATACTAAATCAGAACTTGTTAAAAAACGTTTTGTGGTATTATTCGTTTTTATTCTCTGATTCTCTATCGATAAAACGTAACGCGTTAAGTATTTTTTTTTATTTCCGTTAATTTCGTTTGGAGAAATATTTGGTAAATGTAAAGTTACGTTAAAATGAACAAAAAACTGAGTTTAAGTTATTTTATTTAACGAATAAATATTTTTCACACGAATTTCTGAAAAACAAAAAACACGTCAGAGCGCATTACGCGCTTGTTTTCATACAGAATCACCCACCAGAACATGCGATTTTTTAATGCTAGAACATGCATTTGTTTATCTTAAAACTACAAACGTTTAATGATATTTTTCGTTTTTAAATCTTATGATTTGACAGATTAGATAGTATGAAAGTATTTTTTTTTAATCTTTTCTGTCCTATTATTATCAAAATATTTTTAAAAACCAATTTCCTGCTGCTCAATATTACGAGTACGATTTTGATCCCGTACCCTTGGGGCTTGCGTAACGTTACTCGCTGCTACCGCCGCTGATGCGTGTGCTAATCCTATATTACAGCTTTGGGTTACAATTTTTGATCTTCTGTTTTAAGGGTATTTAGACTTAAGTTAAGTTTCGACAGCCTCGGTGGCTCAGTGGTTAGTGACCCTAACTTCTGGGTCAAAGAGGCGTGGGTTCGATCCCCACCCAGGGCAAATATTTATGTGATGAACATAAGTGTTTGCTCTGTGTCTGGGTGTTATTTAGTTACTATCTATATAAGTATGTATTTAAAAATAAGTATATGTAGTATATCAGTCTCTGGCAGCCATATCACAAGCTTTGCTTAGTTTGGGGTCAGAGGCCGTGTGTAAGATGTCCCCAAATATTTATTATTATTATTTATTTTATAAGTTTAGTCTTCTTCCAGCATAATAACATATATACAATTTTTAAACTATCAGTTCCAGTTTCTACGAACATTGATGAAGTGATTCAATGTTCGTAGAAACGGTGCAACAAAATAATTATAATAATATGTTACGTATGTTAAGTTATTTGCAAGCATCAGATTGTCCAAAAGCTTTATGTAAAGATTTTGTTTGGGATATTAATATGATAAAAATTATATGAATTGGGAATTGAGACTCATGTTTTGGTAGGGCAAAAAACCCCTTAAACTTCGACTACAATGTCAATGACGTTTAGGAGCTATATCGTACGAATATGTAAAAAAGCTTACAGAAGGCTGGGTTTTGTGTTGCGGCGAGCGGCAGGTTTTAGAAACATTTATGCCATAACAGCTCTGTATAATGCTCTAATCCGAAGTCAGCTGGAATATAGCTCTGCCGTGTGGTCTCCGCACGAGGCAAAATACACTCTAATGTTGGAGCGGGTACAAAACAAGTTTACAAGATTTATATACTTAACTGTATGGAGTGTACCCGTTCTATCCTCTAATGTATCCAACCTTGTTCGTTCTGGGCATGGTCGGATACAACAAGTTAGAGGTTAGAAGAGATTGTGCTCTCGCATTCTATATGCTGAGAGTATTCCGTGGCGTTTTGTCGAATGCGAATGTTTTGTCCCTGATGAGTGTATGTGTGCCGGACGGGTACGTGTCGCGCCGCCGCCGGCCGCGGTTGTTCGCGGTGCCGCGCGCCAGGACTAACTTGCTCGCTAAGGCGCCGCTGGTGAGGACGCTGCACGCTCTAAATCGAGTTGCCGAGAATGTACATTTATTTGCATGTTCAATTGCAGACTTTAAAAGGGCTGTATTATTTGACGCAAGTTATAATACTTAGTAAGTAAATAGTTATGACTCGATTTGTACATTTGAGAATTGACTTTTTGTTTCATATTGTTATATTAATGTGTTTTTTCTAATATTGACATGAATTTTGAATTTACCTCTATAACTTATTATGAATGTGACTTTTGTAATCCTATAAGACATGGATGCACTAAAATCTAAGAGTGACATACGCTATTGCATTAGGCTAAGCCTGTAATAATAGCAGTATTTGTTATAAATAAATAAAATAAAAAAATAAAAAAAAAAATGTCCAAATTATCAATGGGTCTGAAACCTAGTAGGTACATTCGGAAAACGGCTTGATTACTATAATGAACTGCTTCTTCGTCGTGTTCGTTGGTTCGAATTGGTTAAATTTTAAATAAGAACTTATACATACTGTATTATTGTCGGCAGCAACCTATCATAATTACCGCTAGTTAGCTAGGATAGTGCAACAAGCTAAAGGATACATTGCGACAGCGCGTGTCAAGGCAGGTGGGGGAAGTTCCTTTCAATAGTTGGGCAATAGGATCAGGAGTAGGTAACTAGACCACGACTTTTGAGGCAAGGTATTCGGAACGCTTTGACTTAGCTATATAGATTAGTAGACATCTCTACAAAAACATAGATAGTCTATGTATAGTTGCATTCAATCAAATTAACAAATGGCACAGATTTTAGAGTCTGAGGAAAATTAATTAAAATTTAAAGTTTTTAAATAATGTTTAAACAATTCAGAAAGAACGGTAAGTTTTTTAGCGTCCTGATATTGATATGCGACAAATCTAACGAAGATCTGTTAACTCTAACCATTATAATTATTTTTTGCAAAAAAAAACGACCGACTTCAACCGTGTACAAAATTCGCGAATATTTCGCACGGATCGATGTAGCATTTTTCACATTATAACATTATTATTGATTTATCAAAAATAGCTCAGCTGATTTCGATAAAATTTTAATGGGACCAATTTAGAAGTATACTCTTTCCAATAAAAAAAGAATAATCGAAATCGGACTATTATGTAAAAAGTTATGCGTGGTTATACTTACATTAAAAAAAATACGCAATTCGACGCGTATATTTTTTTAGTACCTCCTCTTCGTTTCGTCGGTCAATAAAATCATTGTAAGTACCTTAATTACACAATATTGATAGAAAACACTAAGTACATAGTTACAATGACATTACTCAACACCTGTTAGGAAGTCGGGATTGGAACCTTGGACCTGCGCTCACCTTGCCGCCCGTATTGTCTCTGCGCCACTGCGTCACTTGTTACATCACAACGGCTGTCTGTTTTCATTGTTGTTGGATTTAATTGTTTTCTTTTTGTCGCAATCACCTAAATATTTTATTGAAACTAATAGAGCTAATTAAATGCTAAATACATTATTATAATAAATAGACTTTTTAAAAATACAAGGTTTTGTGGTCCTGGATATTATGTAGCAGCAGAGTGCTAACCAAGACAAGTAAAACGAGCCCAAACACGACGGGTCTATCTTGTAAAATACAGGAGTTCCTATGGCCACCTTCCGACTCCATCGTCAGATCAGCTCCATAGTACCATATTATTGCATTGTCACGCAATATACATTATATATATATATATATATATATATATATATATATATACATCACGGTGTAGAAATTGCGTCCATGCTGAGACGCCGACTTATGGCGTCCACCATTTCCAGTGGCATTACCGCTAAAGTTCATGTGAATGTTGACTTCTGTATCACATGTCATGCACCCGTGCATCTTGTATTTATGAAAAGGTCAAAATTGTAGATATTCACACTCCTTTTATTCTGGTACACTTATTACGTCATGTACATTTGCACGTCCTAGCGTATATTTTTTATATATTCTTATCAATACTGATGTTTTTTTTGCGTCTATAGTACTTAATATTTATTGCGCGTTCTCTCATACTGGATTACTGCGTCCACCATTTCCTCAGGCATTATTGCAAAACTTCATGTGAATGTTGACTTCTATATCAAATGCCATTATTTCTTTCTGTGAAACTTGTATTTACAAAAAATTAAAAATTATAGTTATTCACACTACTTTTATTCAGGTACACTGGTTCCGTCTTCTTCTTTTATGTTTTGGCGTCGCATTGTTGTGCATTTGCCAGTGTCAAGTATTAAGTTTTAATAATATTAAATCAAAATAGATACTGTCGTAGTCACGTCATAGTCCAATAAAGCCGCGGTCAAGTCCAAACATAGTCCAAGTCTTACTTCAGTAAAGCAGTGGAGACTTTACTAGAGGCGTCTATGGAGTTTTGGTAACAACACGGAACAACATGAAACATCACATTTCATCACTTACCTACACTCATGCACGTAAATCAGCACATAGTCAACAAAATACCACAATTTTTCACTAATTATCACTGATAAAAACACAAGTATAACAAAATAACTTACCTACCAAGATAACTTTACTGTTTTGACTTCGGGTTTCAGTTTATGTTCTTACTACATTCAAATTTGTAATTTTTGGACCAAAGGTAAGGGGCACGGTAGAAGGTACAGTATGGGGCACAGTAGGGGACACGGTAGGGGTTCAGGTAAGAGGCTAGGTAGGGGGTAGGGTAAGGACAGGGCAGAGCCACCCCCCACGAGAGGACACGTTGGTGATAGACCATCACTAACAGAAATGTGAGATCTCAACAAAAACATGGGATGTGAAAAGTACAATACTCGAGCAACAGTTATATAAGAGTTGGAAGGAGAGTTGATTAGGTGGCGTTGGGATATTTCAGGGTTATCTGAAGTCCGTAGAGAGGGAGATGATACGATAACCTTGAAGTCCGGCAACCTGCTGTAGAACCGGGAAAGTTACCAGCGGTCCCAAGGTGTTGTCGGTTTTCTCGTTCACAGGTCCCTCGCTAACAATGTTATCACCTTGAAAGTGTGTCAAGGAGGGTTGAAACCTGATACTTAGAATATCCAAGAGGGAAGGTCATTCAGGTGTGCGCACCGACTTTGTCACATCCAGATGATGAAGTGGAGACTATGTATGAGGACGTAAGTGGGGTCATACATCATACGTCTTTTACTGTTGTTATGGGAGACTTCAATGTAAAGATGCAGAAGAAAGTTGAGCTGAGAACCCCAGGGGCAATAGGTTGATAGACTTATTGGAGAGAGAAGAACTTTTCATATTGAATGAACTTTTCTTTCCGCCGCCGCCTCACAGAAAGTGGATCTGGATGAGATCCGATTGATCCACAAAAAATGAAATCATAAAACTTTATCATGACCTCTGAGAAACGGGTGTTCAATGATGTCTCCGTGATCCATGTAGTGAAAACCGGTAGCGATCACAAAATCGTAAGAGGCACATTGGATATTAACGTTAAGCTCGAAAGCGTGCCCATATCCACAACTGCGAGAACTTTCAGCTCAAGTTCTGGAACCGCTTTGCATGCCAAAAGAACACTGTGTCGATGGAAGAGATCAACAACGGAAGTTGGCGGATGTGAGGTTAGCTACAGGCTGCGCAATATCCAATCCAGACCGAAGCTTACGTAAATTAGCGCATTGATTGGGTTTCATGCAACCTGCAGCAAACTTCACATCCACTTACATGTATGATTCGACCTATATTAAACATATTAATGAGACCATCGAGCGGAACAAAGGCTCCAAAGTGTTTGCGAGAATTTTTTCTATAGACCGTCACACCAGAGCTTCTGAAACCGGGTGGAATACTGGGACTAAAAGTCTGTCAGAAGCTTTTTAACTACGTCATCCTCGAGAGCGTTACGCTAGAAGCATGAAAGAGAAGCGTGGTGGTCCTATTTTTTAAGAAAAGTGACAACACAAGTTGTGCAAAAGAGTGTAACTCACTATTGCTGTATGGAAGTGTTGAAGTGTTTGTATAACAACGCCACTACATCTGTCTGAGTACAATAAGAGAGCTTCAAGGCAATTCCTTTAAAAAGAGGTGTAAGACAAGGGGATGTTATATCTTGGAAACTGTTTAGTGCTACTCTAGAGAACGCTTTTAAGCTCCTGAAATGGAAAGGATTCGGCATCAATATCAAGGGCGAATATATCACTCAGCTTCCGTTAGTCATGGCAAAGTCTATGGAGGAACTCAGCACGATGCTCGAAGGTCTCAATCGGGTCTCTCAGCAGGTGGGTCTTAAAATGAACATGGACAAGATGAAGATCATGTGCAATTCCCATGTCGTACCCACCCCAATCTCTGTTGAGAATTCAATTCTTCGAGTCGTTGTCTCCTACGTCTACCCAGGACAAGTAAGTACTCCAGTTAGGTAGGTTCGACTTCAAGAAAGAGTCTATGGCCAAATCCAACTCGGCTGGACTGGCTGGACTGCGTCCGGAAAACTGCGCAACGTCTTCTCGTTCGACACTGGAGATGTTTTTTATTTTATTTCGAATAGGTTTGCGTTTGACTACATAATGCCTGATAAAAGCAGATAAGAGGTCTAGGGTGTAGCGCGCTTACCTAGAAGATACCGGTTTACTCGGGATTTGAAGACACCTTGATCTCTTTAAGACCGCAGGATCACGCTGGATACAAGCTGCTTCCAACCGGTTTTTTTCTTGAAGTCTGTTTTTACTTTCAGCAACGCTTAAAACGTCCTCTATTTCTAAAATTTCACATTCTAGGTCTTTTTCCATAGATAAATTCATCTAATCTAAAGACTTTCCTATGAATGAATCGGCTTTACCATCTTCCATTAAAATGAATAACTTATATTCAACATTCATCACAATATTATACTGCACAACTTTAATTGCATCCTTTCGTATGGAGTACTATAGCGTCCGCAAAGTTCACGAGCAGAATATAAAACTATCGGCGCACGCGGCAAGTCCACGCACCCGAGCGGCAACATCGCATCCAATACAAAGGGCAACTACTCGCACTGCACGAAGTGGCAACGTCTCATTTGGGGGTGGACGCAATATTATCGGCAATTTGTAAAAAAATATACAGCCAAAAAATATACACTGATGCAGCGCCGCTAGCGGACAATCGGTGAACTTCATTATACTCGTCCAGACGCTCTGGAGGTAAATTTGCGTCCCAACGATTTTTTTACTATAGGTGCCCAGTGCCTATAGGTATCGAATGGCGGTGATTAGAGGTGAAAATAATCTTGCGTCCGTATACCGGACGCAGTAAGTCGGTGGACGCAGTATTACTATGGGATTTTTCATTGGTGGACGCAAGAAATGTAGCGGGATGTAAATATATATATATATATATATATATATATATATATATATATATTATGCGTGCTAAATTTCAGCTCAATCGGAAACCGGGAAGTTGAGCAAATTTAATTTGCTAAATTCTACCCGAACTTACATACCTACATAGGTACATCCATTGCAAGTTAAATAAAAGCTTGTAAAATACATCTTAGCTTTTGAGTTTATCATCATGTTAGTCGCAGGACATCCACTGCTAGACATACATATGGCGCTCCTTACTTTTCAACAAGACCTGTTGGAAGCGGCTTGATCCAGCGTATGTCTAGTCTGCACCACTTAGTCGATAGACGTTACTGTAACTGTACCCTAGTAGCCCTCTCAATAGTCCACTGCAGAACGTAGGCATACCTACCCACGAAGAGTGATTGGGCCATTTCTACCACGCTGGCCCAGTGCGGATTGGTGGATTCACATACGCCATCAAATTTCTTCTACGGACGTATGCAGGTTGCTTCACGATGTTTCCCATCACCGAAAAGCCAGTGGTGTGATTACGTACATACCTAAGTTCCAAAGAAGCTAATTGGTACGGGATCGGGATTTATCCCACAACCTACTATCACGACCATATCCTTACCACGATAGGACGGTTTATCTCTGCTCCAATTTAAATTTATACGTCTTCATATTGAAGATTTTTCAGTTCTACAGTAAAAGTTGTTCGTATAAATAAATACCTCTAAAAATCCATGCACCTTGTAAATCAACACTCTGTTATAAATCATCCATTACAGACACTATCTCGTAGGTATAATACAGATGCAATAGTATTGTTACGCAGTAGGCCACGCCGTTAGTAACTATTTATTAATCTGTGGCCGCGCGCGGTACGACGGCTAGTTGTTTACACTTAACCGCGAGATTTATGGTTTTATGACTCAGGCGGCACCGGCCTTTGTGTCGCGTCTATTGTTTGTTGTTTGTTAGATTTTTTGTGGTGTTTCCGTAATAATTAGGAACAATAGGGTTTCTCGAACTTTACGCTTGTTTACTTTGTCAGTCACAATGGCACCGAATATTCTACAGATTTCTAGAGAACCCTTATTCCGATATAAATAGGGCGATGGTTTTCGTTTGTGGCTGTTATCGCGTTTTATACCGGAGTGAAAACATCTCGTGTTCAAGTGCGGTACCAGTGATTGTAAAGTGAATAGTTGTGTGAATTTCAGTGCCAGTGTGAAGTGTTTGTGCGAACCAGTTGTGTCGTGTGTACTGTGATTTTGTGCAATAAAGTGCAAAGTGAACAATCGGCGTTTTAACTGATTATCCAAGAACCCATCTCGTAACATTTGGTGTCAGAAGGGTGGATAATTGAAAATGCCGGTAACACCATACGACGAAGAGACGCCGCGCACACGGAGTCAGCGCCGACAGGAGGAAGTGCGCCGACAAGAGGAGCAGGAGCGCCGCCAGGAGGAGGTCGACCAACGACGCTTCGGAAATAATTCGCTGTTAATGGAAGGCAGCGAGTCCGAGGCAACCAACGACGACTCCAGATATCCAGGAGCACCTGCTGCGGCACCTACTGTGGCACCTGCTGCATCACCAGCTGTCCCTACAGCATTTGATATGGCTGCAATGATGTCGATGATGCAGTCGATGTTTGATCGCAACAAAGAAGACCAGGCTCGTCTACTGGAAGAACAGGCCCGCAGCAATAGAGAAGAACAGGCTCGCCAAAAAGAAGAGCTGCTTTCAAGCTTGCAAAGGACTTTGGGCAAGGAGATAAAAGAGGTCAAGGACACGGTCAAGCAGCTTGATACCAGCGTAAAGGAGCACGATACAAAGATGAAGGCGTATGAATCTCGCATCTTCGAGGCGGAAACACAAATCGCCGACGTAAGGAAAACGTTGAACGTCATCAAGTCTGGGAATGCAACTGCTGCATCTACAATCTTCACGCCAGCCTCACAGAAGATTAAAGTGACGCCTTTCGACGGGGCATCGTCATGGTCAGCCTACAAAATTCAATTCGACGCCGCCGTTCAGACTAATGGATGGGACAAGGTCCAAGCCAAGAACGCCCTCATAATGAGCCTTCGCGATGAAGCCCTGAGTATTCTTGATGCTGTGGGCAAGGAAGTGACCTACGATAAATTGATGGAAATGTTGGAGAGTCGCTACGGTGATGAGCACCTGGAGCGTGTGTACAGAGCGCAGTTAAAGAACAGGGTGCAACGTCGCAACGAAAGTCTTCAGCAGTGGGCTGTCGAAGTGGAGAAACTGTTCCGGAAGGCTTATCAGTCAGCACCGTTACCCAACGACGAGCATCTAGTGGAAGCGTTTTCTAACGGGATAGCAGACTTCGAAGTTAGAACTGCAGTGAAACTCGGGCATCACAAAACACTAAAGGAAGCTTTGGCCCAAGCCTTGGAAGTGGAAGCTGTACGAAATCCAGCGAGAGATGTTCAACACTTAAGGGAAGTTAAAGAAGCGTCACATCGTACGAGGTTTGGCCCAAGATGCTACAACTGTGAAGAGAGAGGCCATTTATGGCGGAGTTGCCCGAAGCCACGCCGAACAAGGGACGATCGACCACTACAGGAACAGACGAACCGTGAAACCACACAGCAGCAGGGAAACGAGTAAGCGCCAGGACCAAGGGGCGGGTGCTGGCCGGTCTGGAAAAGGCCCCAAAGATATTAGTCTCACAAGCTCACGATGGGAACAGCCTGATCATCAATGGTGCCATCAATGGAACTTCTTGCAAGCTGACATTGGATACTGGAGCTTCTCGCACTGTCATCAGTTCCCGACTGGCTAAGCGCTTTCTTGCGAACTTCGAAAGCTGCAAAACTGTTCAACTTCTGACGGCGACCGGTCAGCACATATCCGTCCGAGGAGAGAAGCTGGTGGAGTTACAGTTGGGTGAGAAAACTTTCCATCACAAAGTCATTGTGGCTGATATAGTCGACGATTGCATTCTGGGTCTTGACTTCATGCGAGAACATCATTGTGAGATTGACGTCAACCAAGGAATCTTGAAGTGTGGAAGAGAAGAAATCTTCATGGAAGGCGCCATATCAGGAAAGGTTTATTGTCTGCAGAGAACAGTCCTCCCACCTAGATCGGAAACCATTGTGGCAGTTAGATTACCGCCGAAGTTGGGACATCAACGACGATGTGTGCTAATAGAGCAATCAGAAGGTGATCAACCATGGTTATTGGCCCGAACTCTGGTGAGGACTACTAATACTGCTGTGGTGCGTGTGCTCAACACAAGTAACGAGGAGCAGCTCATCAAAGGAGGAACCCCAATTGGTATTTGTGAAGAAGTAGATTGGATGCGCAGATGCCAAGAACAACTAAAGGAGAAATACAATTGCGCTGGTAGTTACAACGTGTCAACGCTATTGGAAGATTCCCGTGAAGACCTGTCCGAAAAAGAACTTCTGATGGCAAAGAAGATGCTGCAGCGCTACACCGACATATTTGCTCTCGATGATGCTGTCAACGGGAAGACTGGATTAGTGAAGCACACAATAAATACAGGAAGCGTGTCACCGATTCGACAGCGGCCAAGAAGGATACCAGTGGCTCGAGAAAAAGAAGTTGAGTCAATGATCGAAGACATGGCACGCAATGGTGTGATAGAACCTTCATCCAGTCCGTGGTGCTCGCCAGTGGTTCTAGTGAAAAAGAAGGATGGCAGTATGCGGTTCTGCGTTGATTATCGACGACTCAACGACGTAACGAAGAAAGACAGCTATCCTTTGCCGAGGATTGATGACACGTTAGATACACTGACAGGCATGAAGTGGTTCACTACGCTGGACTTGAAGAGCGGGTACTGGCAAGTGGAAATAGACCCTAAAGATAAGGAAAAGACCGCATTTTCTACAGGAAAAGGTCTGTGGCAATTCAACGTGATGCCGTTTGGATTATGCAACGCGCCCGCTACGTTCGAAAGACTAATGGAGTTAGTGCTCGCGGGACTGATTGGAGATGCATGCCTAGTCTATTTGGACGACATCATAATTGTGGGAAAAACCTTCGAAGACCATCTGCAAAACCTGGAACGAGTATTGACTAAGATTCGCGCAGCCAATCTCAAGCTGAGTCCGAAGAAATGTTCCTTCTTCAAGAGGCAAGTGAATTTCTTGGGACATGTGATTTCCGAAGCTGGCGTACAGACGGATCCAGGAAAAGTCAGTGCTGTCAAGGATTGGCCTGTGCCAAAAGACAAGACGGAAGTTAGAGCATTCTTGGGTTTATGCTCCTACTACAGGCGATTCGTGAAGAACTTTGCTGACATAGCCAAGCCGTTGCATAGACTGACTGAGGAAAAACGACCCTTCCTCTGGGATGAAAATTGCGACGCAGCTTTTCAAGAGCTAAAGAAGCGACTTTGTAATACGCCTATTCTTGGCTTCCCGGACACAGAGAACGAGTTCATCGTGGACACTGACGCCAGCAACACCGGCATTGGAGGAGTACTGTCACAAAGGAAAGGAGACCAAGAAGTGGTGATTGCGTATTTCAGCAAATCCCTGTCCAAGCCGGAAAGGAACTACTGTGTGACCAGAAAAGAGTTACTTGCAGTGGTGAAGACATTGCGACATTTTAGCAAGTACCTGCTCGGGCGAAAATTCCATCTGAGGACCGACCACGCTGCTCTTAAGTGGCTACTACAGTTTAAGGATCCCGAAGGCCAAGTGGCAAGATGGATTGAGCAACTACAAGAGTTTGACTTCACCACGGAGCATCGCAGTGGAAAATCTCATGGCAACGCGGACGCACTGTCAAGAAGGCCATGCTCAGAGGACTGCAAGCATTGCTCAAGACATGAGTCGAAAGATTCAGTGCCCGTCAGAATGCTCAAAGCTGACATCGGTGACGAATGGAAAGAAACCCTTCAGGTTGCACAAGAAGAAGACGCCGACATCAAGCCAATTCTTGAATGGATGGAATCAGATGCCCCTAAGCCAGACTGGAGTGCTATTGCTTCAATGAGTGTTACGACAAAGAGCTATTGGGCGCAATGGGATAGTCTGGTGCTTCAGGAGGGAGTACTTTGCCGAAAATGGGAAAATGCTCGTGGCAATCAGTGCCATCTCCAAATGGTTGTACCCAGAGCAAAGATACCTGAAGTTTTGAAGCTGTACCACGAAGGGTTTTCGGGAGGACATCTGGGTGTGAAACGGACACTCTTGAAAATTCGAGAAAGGTTTTACTGGATCAACTGCAGAGATGACGTAGAAGACTGGGTACGGAAATGTACGAGCTGTGCATCAGTGAAAGGTCCGCATACCCGCAGCAGAGGAGCATTAAAGCTGTATAATGTTGGAGCACCATGGGAGCGAATCGCACTGGATGTGGCCGGACCATTTCCTGTGAGTGAAAGTGGCAACAAGTACTTCCTTGTCGTCATGGATTACTTCACCAAGTGGCCGGAAGTCTTCGCAATTCCGAACCAAGAGGCATCGACGATAGCAGACAAATTGGTGCATGAAGTATTCTGTCGATTTGGAGTACCATTGGAAATCCACAGTGACCAAGGCAGAAATTTTGAATCTCAGCTGTTTCAAGAGACGTGCCGGTTAATGGGTGCACACAAAACAAGGACAACGTCTTACCACCCGCAATCAGATGGAATGGTGGAGCGATTCAACCAAACTCTGGAGAGGTACCTGGCAAAAGTAGTCGGAAGCAAACAACGAGATTGGGACAAGCATATCCAGCCATTTTTGTTGTCATACCGAAGTGCTGTTCATGAGAGCACAAATGTCACTCCCGCTTTTGCCAATTTTGGACGTGAATTACGGCTACCAGCCGACTTAATAACTGGCATTCCACCGGATTCCCCACAACCCATAACTGAGTACGCCAGTGACCTCCGGAACAAGATGAACGACATCTATGAGCACATTAGAGAGCATGGCCAGCAAGCATCTGAAAGAATGAAGACTCGATACGACAGAAGGGCTAACAATCCTGGGTTCGAGGAAGGCTCTATGGTATGGCTGCACAATCCCATACGCAGCAAAGGAAAGTCTCCAAAGCTACAAGCCAAATGGGATGGACCGTACCGAGTGGTGACCAAGATCAACGACGTGACGTTCCGCATACAGAAAGGACCTCGAGGTGCCCCCAAAATAGTTCATGTGGATCGATTGGCGCGATATCACGGATGCAACGATGCTCGGGACGAGCATGTCTTGGGAGGAGGTGGTGTTACGCAGTAGGCCACGCCGTTAGTAACTATTTATTAATCTGTGGCCGCGCGCGGTACGACGGCTAGTTGTTTACACTTAACCGCGAGATTTATGGTTTTATGACTCAGGCGGCACCGGCCTTTGTGTCGCGTCTATTGTTTGTTGTTTGTTAGATTTTTTGTGGTGTTTCCGTAATAATTAGGAACAATAGGGTTTCTCGAACTTTACGCTTGTTTACTTTGTCAGTCACAATGGCACCGAATATTCTACAGATTTCTAGAGAACCCTTATTCCGATATAAATAGGGCGATGGTTTTCGTTTGTGGCTGTTATCGCGTTTTATACCGGAGTGAAAACATCTCGTGTTCAAGTGCGGTACCAGTGATTGTAAAGTGAATAGTTGTGTGAATTTCAGTGCCAGTGTGAAGTGTTTGTGCGAACCAGTTGTGTCGTGTGTACTGTGATTTTGTGCAATAAAGTGCAAAGTGAACAATCGGCGTTTTAACTGATTATCCAAGAACCCATCTCGTAACAGTATCATTACGGGCCATGAGGAAGTTTTGTTATAAAATCCTTACGTCCTTGTTCAGGGCAATTATATTACGAATGGAGATGAATGAAGGGCATTTGTTTATGTAATTGAATGTCTGGTGTTGCCTGGCTATTAATGCTATTACGATACAGTTTCCTTTACTGCGTTTAAGTGCATTTGTTAAGTAACTAATTAATTTTCCTCTGGGATGTCTGGCAGGAAGATACCATGACGATGTTTAAATTACAAAATTATTTACCGTCACAAATTCAAATTATTAATTGTAAATTTAGACATTACTTCCCTAATTGGGTACAATAAGGCACCCGTTTCTTTGGCCAAGGCATTCTTCACTATCACTACATAGTATAAAACAAAGTCACTTCCCGCTGTCTGTCCCTATGTATGCTTATATCTTTAAAACTACGCAACGGATTTTGATACGGTTTTTTTATAGATAAAGTGATTCAAGAGAAAGGTTTATATGCATAACACACCAGTGTGAAGCCGGGGTGGGTCGCAATCCCAAGTAATGTCTAAATCACAGATCGAACTTTCAAAATATCGGCGCCGGACCGCGGCCACAGAGGTACAGAGATTATACCAGTAGAACAATATGGCCGCTCGAGAAAATCTGAAAGATATGCATTGATTTAATACAGTACAAGTTAAAAAGAGACATGAAAAATAGGATTACATATTATGGATATGATTTTTAGGCAGGGAACGTCAAATTCCAATACTTATTTGATAGTTTTGACCTTTGGTCTTGACAGCAGCTAGGCAAGATTTTCCATGCATTTTTGTGGTTGAGAATTGTCTTAGGTGAGAACAGCGTTATCCCTCTGGTATCGATGTGACCGTGGCAGATGGCATTCTAAGAGAGAGGCCTACACCCAGCAGTGGGAAAGAGAAGGCTGCGGATGATAATGAAGTGTGGTTACATTTCTTTTTATATCCTAAACTAGGTACAGTGTTAATAAAAGCCAGTTTTAACATAAATTCAATTCTGTCAAAAGCTGAGTATTGCTATTCAGCGAGGCAATGCTGCCAGCATTCTGGCCACGTTACCATCTGCGACAGGGCTTTAAGAATAGTTTTATTTTGATTTTAGTTTTAGTGATTTTGGTATAAGTTTTCTTTTTTTTTTCTTTTATATTATCTAGATAGCTGTAAATAATTATTTTTTCAATGTTATGATTGTGTAATAAACAAATAAGTGTGCCGAATATAGGACATCAATTCAATTCTTGTCATAATAAAGACAATACAATCATTGTCTTCCCTTATACTTACCCAAGCTACGTTGCAACTAGTCAATCATTTCAAAGGTTGCATCGCCTGCAATACTGATGTAAGTCTAGTCAATAATACCATACAGAATAGATAATAGTAGTAGGTACTAGGAGAGCCTAGTAGATTAGCAAGTTTAAGTGGCAGTGGGCAGGCACATATCAACTAAAATATTGATGATCGATGGTGTTCTAAAGTTCTGTAATGGAGACCACAGATCGATACGCGCAATGATTTATTTTCTGTGGAAAATTCAGAATTGTTCTTTATGTACCTAGTAGTAACTTAAGTGTATAGTTTTAGCTTAAGGATGTAGTAGGGCTGTACTTTTAGGGTTCCGTACTCAAAGGGTAAAAACGGGACCCTATTACTAAGACTCCGATCCGACTGTCTGTCAGTCGCCAGGCTGTATCTCATGAACCGTGATAGCTAGACAGCTGATTTTTTCACAGAATATGTATTTCTGTTGCCGCTATAACAACAAATACTAAAAACAGAAGATAAATAAACATTTAAGGGGGGCTCCCATACTTACAACAAACGTGATTGTTTAGGAGTTTTTTGCTCGCTATTTATAACGGCAAGAGGAATGGGGCTAAGGGGGCTCTAACGCGCTACGGAACCCTTCGTACGCGAGTCCGACTCGCATTTGGCCGATTTTTTGTAGTTAATAAAGGCGCTTGCATTAAAAAAAGCGCAGTACTTCTGATGAAGTGGTGACACGATCTGATTAATAACACAGGATCGTGCTGGATGTAAGCCACTTACAATGTAATTGGTATTTTTGGGAATTTAAAGTCGAGGAATAATGTACGAGTATGTATACAGGATTATTTCTAATCAATCAGCATCCTTTTGGGGGCTTATTCTGTACATCAAAACTATAGGCAAACCATTTGACTCGCGGAACGCCCGCGGGGTAAGAAGGGAGCGGGGGGAGATGTTACCGGGTGGGTAACAGGGGTACGCGGAGCAGAGAGCTCACATCTCACCCCTGTCACTCACCCGATAACATCTCCCCCCGCTCCCTTCTTACCCCGCGGGCGTTCCGCGAGTTAAATGGTTTGCCTATAACAACTTTTGTTCTTCGACTTATGTCAAAACTCAAAAAAAAAAACAGCTGTGTCAATCAAACATTTTGTCGAGGGTGAACGATATTTTTCTATGAAACAACCACTTTTTTTTTGAGAATTAATAAAAGTCGTACAACAAAAGTTGTTAGTTTTGATGAACAGAATAAGCCCCTAAAAGGATACTTATTGATTAGAAATAACCCTGTATATTCAGGAGTAGACGCCTTTTGTGCAAGACACTTCCGACCAGTGTTATTGAAAACATTGCTGCAATAAATTGCAACAAGTCAATCATTCAAAAGGTTGCATTACATACTGATGTAAGACTATAGTCAAACCGCTAAACTCAGACATCGCCTGCGCGGGTACAAGGGCGCGGGGGTAGACGACAAAGGGGGACTGAGACAGGTGCGGGCGCCGGGGACCCGCTGCCCGCGTCTGTCTCAGTCCCCTGTGTCGTCTCCCCCGGCGCCCCTGTACCGCGCAGGCGATGTCTGAGTTTAACGGTTTGACATAATAAATCATATCGCACAGAATAGATAATAGTGGGAGCCGTGCAGCGCGCGCCCTTGGGTTCTGCTCTTACCTAACCTACCTACAGAGCTAGAGAGGTATTCAGATGAGTTCTGTTTGACTTATTATTATTACCGACTTCCAAAAGAAGGAGTTATGTTCGTCTTTATGTTTTTTAATTTATTTTCATCGATATTACACCAATAGTGATCCGATTCAAAAAATATTTTTATATCGAAAGTAGTCTCATTTAAATTTTATCGAAATCGGCTGAGCCATTTTTACAAATCAACAATAATGTACGTGGATGTCACATCGGTTTATGCAAAGTATTCGAATTGTGTATAGTGTATACGGTGGAAGGAGGTGGAGTCACACAGTCTTAGGATTTTTTAGATTTAGAATATGCTTCAATGGATACTTGAGTAGGTTGGTCAGCAAAACGAAAATATAGAGTTGTGCAGGTACTTTTCCGGGATAAAAAGTAATCTATGAAACTTTCCATCCTTTAAACTACGTACTTATTTCGATGCTACAAATTAAGTACATAAATCCACAGAGCTATTACAACTAGATAGATAGCGCTGTTGTCGCTTGAGACAATTCTCAGCCACAAAAATGTATGGAAAATCTTGCCCAGAGCTGTCAAAAACTGTCAAACATGAATTGGAATTTGACACTACTTAGAGAAAAACACGGCAACTAGCCACTGAATCGAGATATCTTTCATGTCTCTTTCTAACTCATGCCATATTAAATCATTGCATCTCTTTCTTTCTTTTCTCGATCGACCACATTATCCCTCTGGGATTTCTGTGAGTAGTCCCTTTGAAAAGACCATCTAACCACATAACTTAATTTTTGGATTAATAATGGCTATAGGATTATTATATAATATTAAAAAAAATACAATTATATCAAAATTTGATTGCATATTTTTGATTAAAAACTATAGTGGTTATAGTTATATAATGAGTGATACCTACTATATTACGTATCCACACTATTTCATCCGGTCCTGTTACAAATATTCTTAATTGGTGCTGCTTCGTCGAAATCTCGGTCACCATAGTCCCAGGACATCCTGTCCCATTGCGTAACAACTCGCTGCACCGTAGGGGAACGTGGGAGCTGCCCCACTTCTGGGCAAAGTCAGTTATGCAATGTTGGTGACATCGCCACTTCATATGAGACAAACTAGTGGACGTCACACGCGGATGCTGGTCTCTAGCGTAGAACTTTTTGACCCCATTGTTCAGGCAGTTTTCCGTGCTATATGCCCTGATCAGTCTGCCCACTGACATTTTAAGATGTTGAACGGTTATTTCAGTTTGCTAAGCGGTTAGGTTTTGTCATTATTTTAACTTTTCTACATGTCTTCTGATTTCTGATCAAGTTTAGGTATTTACCGATATATTGACTGCCTCGTTGGCTCAGTGGTTAGTGAACCTGACTTCTGGATCACAGAGGCGTGGGTTCGATTCCCACCCAGGGCAAGCATTTATGTAATGAACATAGGTGTCTGGGTGTTATTAAGATATTATCAATATAAGTATGTATTTAAAATATGCATTATGTAGTATATCAGTCTCTGGCAGCCATATCACACAAGCTTTGCTTAGTTTGGGGTCAGCGGTCTCTGACTGTTAGATGTTCCCCAATATTTGTTATTATTATATTTTGTATATATTTTGTAAGTACCACATTTTTTTGTCCGAATTTCGGTCACCATATTCCCAGGTAATCCTGTCGTATTGCGTAACCAGTCCATGCACCGCGGGGGAACGTGGTAGCGGTCCCGGTTCCAGGTAAAGTCGATTATGCAACCATTTTGGTGACATTGATATTTATGAGACGAACTGGTTAGGCAATAGGCACGATGACTGGGTAAAACAATTAGTATAATTAGTCCGTGAGTAAGATTATCAAATAATGTTACACATATATTTTTCTTTTGTCAATCAAACAACAAATGACAAAGATAAACCTTGTCAATGTTTGAGAGTGGGGGTCGTTAAGTCATCTCTCTCACATAAGTCTATGGCACTTGTGACGTCGCGCGGAACTTTAACAGGCTATATTTTCATATAGCTATGTTTAATTGATAAAAGAAATTTATGTATAACATTTTTTGGTGGCCTGTCTGACGGACGAATTTTTTTTTTTTTAGTCATAATGCCTATTGATTGAGATAGTGTTTGATTAGGACGATATGAATGTTTATATGATTATAGAGTTTTCAATCTAGTTCTAAAAGGACTTTGATTCCACTGATTATCTTATTGTCTACTCGAGTATAGTATAGCAAAAACAAAGATTTTCTTAAATATTCCTTTGAAACCGTTTGTGACATCTTTTGTTTATCAGATAAACAATAAAAACTATTTGTATAATTTTTCCAAGATTTTCTCAAGTTTTATTGCGCGATAAGTCCCGTAGTAGGATAATGTGTTCAAATCGCGAAAGTATAAAAATAACATTTACAAGATGGGTTGCAAACTTGGATTTAACTTTATGCAAGTAGGGGTCTACTTGATATCTAAAAAAAAATTTGCATTTTTTGACGTATCATGTAAGTTTTCAATGGATTATCCAAGAATTCTATTCCTTTGGGGGCAACGTTTCAGTTTCCTTTCAGTCATAGGTACTATATGTACTCATACAAAATTCACACGTCTACGGAGACCAAAACTAAATTCTCAAAATCGTTCAATTACCTAAATCGATGAATCCAGTCCAAATTTTGCCTACACCAATCAAAACCATTACTCTTGAACTGCACGTTGCGTAGATATAACCTTGTCATATCTTTAAATAGCCGGCTAGTATATCGCAGTTACATCATAGTTGCGCAACTAATCCAAATTATCTATGAGAGTGTGGGTAGTCGCAGAATATATATCAGTTTGTACGGGATAGCAGTTAATCTTTATCGGTTTGTGCACGTGGTTAATACAGTTACGATATAGGTGTTTGTATTTTTAACCCTTGAAATGCCAGGTACCTAAATAAGTTCGTAGAAGCCGGGTGGCTAGGTCTGGTGCAGAGTTTTTAAGCCGCCTGAAGGCCTCTTACATGGTTTAACGGTTAAAACAACCGGTGTATGCCTGTGTCTCTGTATATGCTTATATCTTTATAACTACGAAACGGATTTTGATGCGGTGTTTTTATTAGATAGAGTGCTTCAAGAGGAAGATTTTTATGTATAATGCACCTGTGCAAAACCGAGGCCGGTCGCTAGTACGTCGATAAAATGATGTTGAGGTGATTATGCTAGCCATGCCGGTCTGGTCAGAGGCAGACAATGATGATGGTTTAAAGGAACTCTAGGAAAAAAACCGATGACTGTACCGTATCTATTACCTACAACAAAAATAGAATCGACATTAACTAAAAATAGCACCAAAAGCGGGCTTCCATAAACCACAATACTGATTATGCAAATTAGTGCGGTATCAGTAAAATCCCAGGTATTAATTTGTTTACCACGTCAGAAGTTACGTCAATAAAACGAAACTGGTCTTATTGACGTAAATAATGCATTCATATGAGAAACTATCTGCGCCCCGCGGTGTTACCTGCGTGAGCCCGAGACAAAATAGTACCTAGCCTATGTGTTAATCCAAGGTCTAAGCTACCTTCATACTGAATTTTATACAAATCGGTTCAGCCGTTTAGGCGTGAAAGAGTTACAAACATCCATACATACTCATAAACATCCGCCCGTATTAGTAGGAAGTATGATTAGGTACCTTTTTCTACAGCCCTGTGTTGTATAACACTGACACATTACTGAGCAAAATTGACATCTAAATCGGTTATCATCAGGTAGGTACTTGAGCTTTAGGTATAGGAAAGATAATCAATTGCCGGTTCGTAGTTTTCATTAAAAAACTTAGCAACACAGTTTATCACCAACCCTCATATTATTACAAGTCTTAGTGATTCTCCATACAATCTTTCAAAGTTCTGTATACGTTTCCAGCCGTTCGAAAGTCAAAAATTAAGCCTCTACCGTCTTATTTCTATCGTCGGCCCACCTAGCTATAAAGTATGCGACCACGAAAAGCGAAAAAAAGAACTCATTTCGACGTGTGAAAAAGTGACAGTTATATACTTTGCCATAACGCTGTCTCGTTCTGACACTACGAACGAAATAATTCGTGGCGCGCATACTAGCCAGGCAGGTCGATAAACGTTCTAAGTTACGTTTACCGGTATGTGGTATCCATTAGAAAACTTTACAGTCCCGTCGGTCGTCCGCTCTTTGGTTCGGAATGTGCCCTGCCCACTGCCAATTCAACTTGCTAATCAGCAGGGTTGTGTCGGCTGACAACTCCGTTAAATCCATCAATATTGTTACATCCTAATGATTACAGTAATTATTTCTAAAAAATTAAATTTCTAATAGCTATTTCATATTTGGAATATAATGATTAACATGCGAAGTAAGGCCACATCATTTTTGAAGTAGGTACTAGAAATTATTTTTAAAGCTAGTATGTGCTATTTTTAAAATGTGTACTTATAGCACAAGAACTCATTGGGTAGGGTTAGTATACCACTTATTTTTCAGAAGTTTAAATTCAACTCGGTATAGATATGAGTTACGAGTAGGTATTTAGCAAAAAGATAAAATTATAATAAGCTAACCTGTATTGATAAATAATCCATCTATATGTCATGAATAGCATACCATAGTACATACCTAGTAATGCAGGTTGATACAGTTATGTCAATATGATGCAAATCGTTGTAATTTATGTTAACGAATGCTTATTTAAACTAAAAATAGAATTTAATAAAGACAAGTACACAAACACTGACTTATTATCGACTAATTTTTGCCCACGGCTTCGCCCGCGTTTATTTTTTGTGCTATCCCATAGGAACCTTTTATTTTTTCGGTATCAAAAGTAGTTTATACTATGTCACTCTTTCAAACTATGTAGATGCCAAAAATCAAGCCAATCCGGTACTTTGTTGCTGCATGAGAGAGGAGCAAACCAACAAAATATACACTTTCGGATTTATAATATTAAGTAAAGATCATAATATAAGTATAGTGAAGGCCGATAAGGATAAGCTCAGCAAGTACCTGGACTTGGCTCACGAGGTTACCGCCATGTGGGATGTGGACTCGACGATCATTGTCCCGATAGTCGTTTCGGTAAACGGCTTAATAGCGAAGAGTCTCGACCACCACCTTAAGAGGCTCTCGCTAGACGGTTGGGTCAACCCTTGAGCGGGGCTTGAGCCCCGGCCCGCTGCCGGCGGCACTCTAGGTTTAGGTTTTTTTTAAAGTATTTTGTTCTTTTATATAAATATTGTAAAAAAACTTAAATTTAAGACAATAAATGAATATGTAAATAAGTATATCATATATATGTCATGTAACAATTTGCCACGATAGCCCTGCCCTATTTAGATATTTCGAGTCTTTTTTGACCGACGAAACGGAAGAGGTAGGTACCTACTCAATTCGATGCGTTTTTTTATGTGTAACCACGCATAACTTTTTAAATAGTGGTCCGATTTCAATAATTATTTTTTTATTGGAAAGAGTATACTTTGAAATTGGTCCCATTTGAATTATATCGAAATCAGCTCAACCATTTTTGATAAATCAACAATAATGTGAAAAATGCTACATCGATCCGTGCGAAATATTCGCGAATTCTGTACACGGTTGAAGTCGGTCCTGCTATTTTTTTTGCAAAAAATCATATATGTATGCCATAGTTTGTCTACAACGCTATTATTTTTATACATACTGCTGTTTTTATATTTCAACATTGTAAAAGGGACCTCTCAATGTTAGCTTAGGCTCCATTGATGCCTAGTAATGGACCAGGCCTCCTGTGAATTCATTTGAATAAGGATATTAATAAAACAAGTAAGCTTTGCAACATTGTTTTTCTATATATTACAGTAGAATAAACTATTTTACATTATGACATAAGACTTGAGATCCGTAAAAAAACAACTAATTAATTTCATAATTAAATCATTGTTTACTGTTTTTCAGTTTACCTATTGTCTGAGTTTAATGATGTTGTGCTAATTAGTTTCGATTTTAAATCAATATGTTATATTATTACTTAATATCCTCATAATTAAGTATTAAATAATATTATTGAATTGAACAGAGTACTTCATTAGGTACGTATTTGTGAACAAGGTAAATTGACTCTCTGATAACGATTTCAGAAATACGCCGCTCTTCTAGGTATTGTTGTATTCTATTGTTAAGTATTTATTCTTGTTATTTCCGGGGCTTTTATTTTTGTCGTGATAACGTCATAAAAATCTAAGAACTCCGGTTGCACGCATGAGGAAGTGTCACGTTCCGCCTGCAAGCGAACACGCGGAACAAGCGATGGAGAGGCACGATCGGCCTAAGCGATTGGCTTGTTTCAATTGTTTATTCAACAATGTTTTCATATGACGTTATCATGAAAAAATATCGTCCATAAACAGATTTTTACAGACAATCAATTTTGGTAAAATAAAACTTGCGGCCTTCCACAAGTATACCTTGTGCCATGGGGTGCTATAGAATAGGTACATACATAGACAAAGTCAATTATAGATAGATAGATAGATAGATATTCTTTATTGTTAACACAAAGAGCACAAGTAACACAGATAAAAATTAGAACATTTAAATTTGAATTTTGAATTAGAACAAATAAAGAACAATTACCGCTCTTTAGGAAACCGCACCATTTCGTTAGCATGGACACTGGATTAGTGACGTCATTATCCGCTGTATGATGGCCGCTAAACTATGACGGACACAACCATTTTAAAAATGTTATAAAAAAAGCGTAACGTTCTTCAACGCTGTCCCATCGCCACAAAGATCAATTCAGCTCCGATGCGCTTTAGTAGAATTTGAGCCAGAAATATTTATGCAGGTTTTTTTCGACACAGGCGGGTAACATGTGACACAACAATTGGAATGGACCAGGAATAGAGCCATTTATAATTTTATTTCTTTTGTATTAAAATGATTTTCAAAAATTTCTAAGTAAACCTTTATAGCCATGATGATTAAAAAATATAATTAGTAAGTATGTCAGATAGACTATCAAAAAATATTACACACTTCTTTTTTTTTGTCAATTAAACAAAAATTGATGAAGATATAGTCCGTCAAAGTTCCGCGCGGCGTCACAAGTGCCATACAAGACTTCTGTAAAAGAGGTGACGTAACGACCATCACTCCCAAACTTTGACAAGTTATATCTTTGTCATTTATTGTTTGACTAGCTTTTACCCGCGGCTTCGCCCGCGTTATATTTTGATTTTGGCTTATGTTTATGTCGGCTGCGAAACCTAACCTAACCGAAAAATATCAAAACACCTTAGAGGAATGCTTTTGTTGGTTAGGTAAGTTACGGTTGGAAGTGTATATACAACCTACAACACTGGGCATTCCAAGATTATGTGCAGTGGGAGTCTCCTCTTTTGTGGGTTCACAGATGCACGATGGGCTTTCCGTCAACTTAAATCGATGTAAGTATTGGGAAAACTCACCATGCCCCGTCAGCACTTGAGTTATGATTCCCACTGGTGCTATTTCTCTTACGATCTTGTATGCCGCCCTTGCATCCGGAAAATATGTTTTGGTTACCGCCGCTGTGTGTCCATCCTGATACCGCCGGTTCCACTCGTCAAGAGAGTCCTTTCGGATTTCTCGCTTGACGAATGAAACGGGGCAGTTATCCTAAATAGGTCTGCACTTCGAGTGCAGTGCTGCTTCCTTTGCAAGCTGGTCCGCTCTCTCATTTCCCTCCATCCCCGCGTGCGCTTTAATCCAATAAAGTTTCACTATTTTATTTTGTGCGTGTAGTAACTTTATGTTGGCTTTGAATTTTACTGCTAAGGGATGGAGGGAAGAGACGCCAACTACCATTTCCAGTGCAGAGCTGGAGTCACAAAAGATGCTGTAGCTGGACTTCGGGGATTTTAATGTTTTTCGGTAGTCTCAAGAAGTGCAAATAGCTCGGCCTTGTACACGGAGCACCAATCGGCCAATTTAAGCTTCCGGGTACTGATCTCAGAGGCATCATCCCAAATGGATAATGCCGCCCCAACTTTCCCTTTAATTTTGCTGCCGTCTGTAAAATTTCTCGGTTAAGATTTTGCTCTAGTGCTGCTCCGTCTGCCAGGCATATGAACTCCAGCTCCTCCTGCTGCGCTGGGTGTGGCTTCTTTTCTGTCTCTCTATCTCCAGTTACTTGCTGAGAATAACCTTTCTCAGTTTCATAAAGCAAGGCTGCTTCCTGGACTCTGAAATGACAGCCGAGGATTAGGGGCCGCGGTGGGATATATGGAACTGGTGGTGTATGTGCCGCCACCTACCCTACCTTCCGCTAGGTCGTCAACGTGTTGGCAGACGCAGTGGGGCTGCAGGGGAAGAGAGGTGTCGGTATCGCGATGGCCGTTCTCACTGCCCTCTGCATTTGAAGAGGCAGGCGCTGGACTACTATGACTGACCCGCTGCACTGGGACCAGGGCTCCGGAATGCTGTCTGACTTTCAGTACTGGTTAGTCCCGAGTGGTGGATGACGATGTGTCTTGTGCTCCGAAACACTTCGTCATTATGGCGAGAGCGCAAGCTCCGTTATGAAGCCCGAGTCTGGGCTAGCTCTGTTGAGTGCCGCGAAGGAGTGCGAAAAATGTAGGAACGTCCTAAACTTGCCATGACAGATTATTTCTGGCGCTTAGACGGCTGCTACCGCAGCCCGCTCACTTAGTTTTTATCCTATCCTACGGGAACTGTTAAAGTTTTTGCGATAAAAAGCGGCCTATGTCACTTTTCGTCTTTCAAACTATATTCATGCAATAAGCCAAGGCAAGTTGCTCCGTTGCTGAGAAAAATGTATTGTTAAGTCCTATGGGAACCACAATTTTTTCGAGATGGAAAGTATCCTATGTCACTTTCCGTCTTCCAAACTATGCCCACCCCAAATATCAAGTCAATCCGTTGCTCCATTGCTGAGAAACAGTTATAGTCCTATCCCATGGGAATCACGAATTTTCTCGAGATAAAAAAAGTATCCTTTTATCACTTTCTGTCTTTTAAACCATAGGTATCCATACCAAAAATCAGGTCAATCTTTTGCTCCGTTGCTGCGTCAATGAGGAACAAACCAATAAACTTTTCGGATTGATAAAATTAAAGTATGATGATTCTGTACCATGAAGGTAGAATAAAGAAACATGTTAAACCTCTAATGATAAAAGATTTAAAAATATGTTTAATGTCAGACAAAATGACGGCCTGGTATCAAACGTCATAGTAACATAGCATGCAGAGGGAAAATAACATTTTATCCAATTTTAATGTCAGTTGTCATTTTCAATCCATACTTTATTTCCTCTTCAAGGAGATATAATGGTGGAAAAATAATTTGTCCCCTTGCCATGCTACTTGTGATTTATAAAAGTCTGCAGACAATGTCACCTGTCATCTAATTACGTTTGGCTGTGACGTTTCGTTAGTCCATATTAGCGTCATAGAGGAATTAATCACTTAGCGTCTTTGTGATAGTGGCGACAGTTTCGCTTTCGACGGTTTTTGTCCTGTCCTACAGGAACTATGCAATTTTTCGGGATAAAAAGTATCCTAAAGCTCCTTCCGCCTTTTAAACTATGTCCATGCCAAAAATCAAGTCAATCGGTTGCTCCGTTGGTGCGTGATAGAGTAACAAACCAACAAACCAACAAACTTTTCGGATTTATAATATTAGTAAGGATTAACAAAAGAAAATATACGAGTCCAATATTTTTTGAAAATCTAACTCACGGACTAATTTTAATGAAGATTTTTCTAAACAGACATCATGCTTATTGCAATAATTCAAAGAAACACATACCTTCTGGATAAAAAATCTTTCAATAAAACTGATATTTTTTGCTACGCTCGTGCCAAACAATTAACCAATCAAAAATTAAAAAAAAACTCCCAATCGTGTGCACGCTGCCTAATCACTAATCATAGTGCATAAGGACGTCCGCACTTCCTCGTCTGTGCCGGGCCTTATCGGAAGTTGTGTCACGGAGGTATTCAAGTACATTATAGTACGAGATCCAGACAAAAAATAACTATCCTCACGTGTGTATCAATGTAGTAGTAATGGTAAGAAGTTAAAATAAACGTCGTTTGTCTAGTGGAGTAACGCTTGCCTGATAAGTATTTTTTCTGATCTTATTCAGATATGCGGTACCCAGGGCCCTATTTTGTAGGTATTCTGACATTTGGCTTAGCCTTTTCTCCTGTTCGCGCCAGGTACTCGAGCCACGAGAGCGAGCGGGAGCAAAAGCGAAGCCGAACGCCTCCCTTATTTTTTTTTCAATAAGATCGTTTAGAAGCGGCGTGTTCTTGGGGTATGATTAGATCATTTTTCCACCTTCAGTGCTCGAGCTACGCTACGTTTATCACTAAGTGATCTCCATTAGAGAACTCTACAGCTCTGTGGGGCCATCCGTTCTGTAAGTATAGTGCCCTGCATACTGACGCTTATCTTAATCCAGCAGGGCTAGCATACGGAGCACGAAATAATTCTATCGACGTTTCAAAACGAGACAGAGTTACTCGTATGGTGAAGTATACATATATTTGTCACATTTTCACACGCCGAGAAAACTCTATTCGTAGTCGTATGCTAAGTTAACTGATGTAGGTAGTGATTTCTTTGGTCAGATCTTGTACTACAATCAAGTATATTATGAACATTACAAGTGCATGATGTAATGTACTCGGGGTCAAGTTTACTGTTTCCTAGTTGGTGTTGACGGCCGCTGCATTATTTAGAAGTAGGAGTAACCGTTTTTAGGGTTCCGTACCCAAAGGGTGAAAACGGGACCCTATTACTAAGACTCCGATGTACTCGTAACACTCCGCTGTCCGTCTATCCGTCTGGCTGTATGTCACCTGGCTGTATCTCATAAACCGTTATAGCTAGAAAGCTGAAATTTTCACAGATGATGTATTTCTGTTGCTGCTATAAAAACAAATACTAAAAACAAAATAAAATTTATATAATCGGTAGGGGGGGTTGGCGCCCATACAACAAACCTGAATTTTTAACCGTTTTTCGCTCAAAATTAATAACGGCAACAGATAGATGGTTGAAATATTCACAGAATATATAGTTGTACATATATACAATTCAATAATAAAATTAAAATAAAATAAATATTTAAGGGGGGCCATACAGTACGGAACCCTGCGTGCGCGAGTCCTACTCATACTTGGCCGTTAATTGTTGACAGTAGAGGTTTGAAATGTAATCAGGATATGTCATGTAGTACGGGGAGGTGAAGACATTTGCGGAGGACCACGAGACGTGGAAACTGCACCAGGTACAAAAGGTGCGTTTTTAAATTGAAAAGTATAATTTAAAATGAATGACTCAAGATATTTTGGATGATTTATGATATGTATAATTCTAATATAAATAGGATGGTAATTTCTTAGGCAGAACGGGGTCAATCTCTATTGCGGCAGGTGTTCGCTGTCGATTCGAGACAATTATGCAGTTTCTTGAAGGAGTCCAGTCCTTTTTTTGAGTCTCTTGTAGCCTAACTGCACTAGTGTATGCTCCAAGGTTCGTTTTCCTACAGAAATCCTACAGAAAGTGGTTTTATAGGTTTTCTTTAGAGTAAAAGATAATTGGTTTTGCCGTGTTAAGCTCAATAAATGATTTTTTTTAAAACGCGACCTACGACGAAGAAAGATTACCTAAATATTTTATCAATCCATCCACCCATCAGATATATAAGACGTCCATTGTACATAGAATTCCCCTATGGATCTCCAACAAAACCACAAATTACCTACTTTAGCCACGTCAGAGGCCTTCAGGCGACTTAAAAACTCTGACACCAGTGCACAGTGCTGGCATTGGCTGGCAGTGCTACCCGGCATAAACCAACTTACTTACCTACTCAAGAATACAGTATCTCTACAATTGTACAAAATGCATTACAAACCATAGCACTGCCCACACACTATGACATATTCTGTGCGCCATTGTAATGTAAACATACCTAACCTCACATATCGTACAATTACCTAGCAAGCCGACAATTGTATCGAAATAGTTCAACCGTTATGCAAGGTATCGGTGGCGCAATTCGGCGTAGATACGACGGAACTGGGGCAGGTGCCGGCTCGCTACGGTGAATTCTGTGTGCAATAGTATAACATCAAACAAATAAAAAGGTATGGCTAATGTTGGTGTCGTCGGCGAAATCCATGAAAAAACCGATTTAGTGAACGTCAATATTAACTTTTCATTTTTAGAGATCGTACCCAAAGGGTAAAATGGGACCCTATTACTAAGAATCCCCTGTCCGTCTGTCTGTCACCAGGCTGTATCTCATGAATGGTGTTAGCTAGAACGATGGATTTTTTTTCGGTATAACATAACGGTTTTAGTATATTCACAAAACTTGAATATTTTGCTTTTCATATTTTAAATCATCGAGATCAATATTTTAAATAAAAGATACAATAAAATACAAAATGTCAGGATATTTCCTGTCATTTTTGATGTCAGGATATTTCCTGTCATTTTTGCGTCAGTTGAATATGACTTAGACCGCGGGATATTTTGATTTTTGTTCTATCCCATAGGAACCCTTTATTTTTTCGGGATAATAAGTAGCCTACGTCACTTTCCGTCTTTCAAGCTATATCCAAAACTCAAGGCAATTCGTTGCTGCGTGAAGGAGGAAAAACCAACAAATAAACTTTCGGATGTTTTATTAGTCAGGATTCATATTTACCATGTACAATAGACAAACTGTTTGTGTAGCAAAACGTTATTTCAACAGACAATTTAACTTTAATTTATTAAATTTAAATATTACAACATTATATAGGGTCATAAGTATTAAACGCAAAGCCGTTTAAGGGAGGCTCTAGTACATCTAGACAAACAACTTTTGTTCTAGGACTTTTGGAAAATCACGAAGATAAAATCAGCTTTTTCATAAAAGAAGTTCGTCAACGCGCGGCAAATGTATGTAGAAGCGAATTTTTCTTCTTGCGAATTTTCAAAAGTCAGACAAAAGCTATTGACCTAGATATACTAGATGCGTTTAATACATATGATCCTGTATAATTTCCAACATTACTATGAAAACTCTAGCAGCACATATCGGGTCCAACTAAAACAAATATTTAATTGTCTCAAAAATTCCATAATTATAATACAATGCTATCACACCCGTGATACATTTTATCCAAATAAAATGTCGCAACACACAGTTACTACATAGCGCGTGAAACGGTCGTGTAAAATTAGAATTTGATACATATTGTGTAAAATAATATTATGAAACGCTTATTTCTATGTAACATTAACACAGAATGTCGTAATTCATTGACTAGCAGACCCTTGAAGTTCTACACATAATCCAAATGCTCAAGCCCACTGCTAGTTGGATTTCTGCAAGGGTCTGTGGATGATCCAATTACTTGTTATGTAGTGGTAGTTTATGTAGTTTTAGATTATGTAAGTCATGTATTTAGTGGTAGTTAATATTGACTAGCATTATGTTTATATTTATTCGGTAAAACTAATTAAAGAACATTTAAAAGTTCTTAGATAAAAATACTTTAAATAAGATGAAAATAAAATATAGTTCTAAAACAATCTGGATTAGCTTGGAGTAAAAAACACTGTTGTTCCTTACAAAAATTTCGTTGACTCAAAAATGCATGGAACACGAAACAACCCCGTTTTAGGGTTCCGTACCCAAAGGGTAAAAACGGGACCCTATTACTAATACTCCGATGTCCGTCTGTCTTTCTGTCTGTTTGTCTGACTGTCAACAGGCTGCATCTCATCTCATGAACCGTGATAGCTAGACAGCTGAAATTTTCACATTTGTTGCATTTCTATTGCGCTGTAACAACAAATACTAAAAACAGAATAAAATAAATATTAAATGGGGGCTCCTATACAACAAACGTGATTTTTAGGTTCAACAAAGGAGGCTCCAACACGGTACGGAACCCTTCGTGCTTGAGTCTGACTCGCACGTGGCCGATTATTATTTTGCTATTTCTGGGCTAGTGTTGGTGCAAAATTAAAGCTGTACAGTTGCACACTAAACAATTTAACCTTGAACTGGGCAGCAAACTGAAAACATACCTACAAATATTTTAAGTAGGTATATACCTACCGTAGTAATTTCAACCTTTCCACCCTGTTTGCAAATAAAACATAACTGCAAACAAGTAATTAAAAGTTGCACAAGATAGGTATTTGTTTCTCATATACCTAGGTAGATACGTAAGTACTTTACCTACCTACCTGCTTAAAAATATCTGATAATTTTGTATGGATACATAAACGAGCCCTCACGATTGTAAGGAGGGTGTCATTACCACTTGACCACCACGGCTAGTCGTGAGGTCGTGGGTTCAAATCCCAGTCCCGTACCAATGAATTCCTTGAAAGTTTTGTACGGGATTTCACACCACTGGCTTTTCGGCGAAGGAAAAGATCGTGAGGCAATCTGCTATGTCCGTAGAAGAAATTCGATAGTGTATGTGATTCCACCAACCCGCACTGGGCCAACATGGTGGATTTAGCCCAATCACTCTTCATGGGTCAGGCCTGCAGTGTACTATTAAAAAGGCTGATACAGTACAGTACAGATAAACGAGCATTTCATAATTTGTTGTACCTAGCATAGCAGCATCATTATCTAGTATTGAATGAAGAACTTTAAACAAAACTTTAATCGATGATTCATTAAAAAAAAGTTATTGCAGACCTGCATTATAATACTTACAATCGATATTTTCTATTCGATAAAGATTTGTTTTGATAAAAATTATTTCGCAATATTTTCATACATTATTCAGTAAATATAAAATCGATTAAAGTAATATTGCATTTACACCATGCGCGGTCTTGCTACGCCGAACTCTCTTATCTTCCTACCTTCTAAAGTAATACTTTCAAGGTTATTGTTTCACAATTAGGTAAATGATGTCTTGTAACGTCGAACCTTTAGTTATTTTCACGAAAATTTTCACTGGTTTTATTTTATGCTGAATAGGGCTACATTTGGCTACCAACTCGTCTGATGGAAAGCGAAGTTGTAGCCGAAGATGGACTATATATACCTAGAAGATACCTATTCACTCTTGACAGTCATCCAAATTGAAATTGTCAGGAAACAATGACGGAGGCAGGGCATTCCAATCCTTGGCGGTCCGCATTATGAAGGAAGAAGCAAATCGCTTAGTAAAAGCAGGTGGTATTTACGTCGACTATGTAGGGATACCTAGTATTTAGGCGACTTCCGGCTTGTTTAAATTAAAATTAAATTATTTTATTGAGATAAAAACGCCTTCTAAAACATTTACATTCATCTCACATTAATTAGACCAGATTAAAAACAAATACAATTACAAGTCATTAAATTACTTAAGAAGTCAATGGAAACTCTGTTCTGTTGTGAAAAGGAGATGAAGGAATCGCGTCGTGGAGTTCGAGCGCACACTCGCCGTAATAGAGCCTTTAGAAAATTGCCAAACACGCCTGTGTTCCAGGCTTTACAGTTTGGAAGCGACAAGCTTACTATCCCCGACTATCCGCACGGCACGACGTTCAATCGAATCTAAAGTTTCGAGCTGGTTTTTAGCTGACATAAATTGTAATTGTCAAGCAAAATTAGATAGGTACCTTTTGTGGATAGATGAACTTTTAATTAATAATCACAGTTTCCTTGAACATTCGTTATTGTTAAGGGAATTTATTCACCAAATTTTGTGTCACTTGTGCAGTTTCACATATTTGAAGAAAAAAATTACTAAATGTTTGTGAATTTAAAGGGAAATACATGCACCATGTCTACGGTTAAATTAAAATAAATCAACGCTTATCATAATATTAACATTTGGGTTTTAAACGATCTCGCGGCAATTTTTCCCCTTTTAGGGAAATACGGGGATATAGTAAAAAATATATAGAATTTGTATAGGTACCAAGTTTCGTCAAGATGGTCGAAATATGTGACCTATTCGCGAGAAGAAGCATTGCACTGAAATGAATTTTTACCCGTCTCACCACAAAACATTTAAATACGCTTTAAACACTGTTTAACCGTGCAATTTGTACTGTTAAACATTGTCTAAGCCGAGCGTAGAACTTTTGTGGTAAGACCGGTAAGACGGTACGAGTCCGAATCCAAAGCACCTACAAGGTGGACAGATGACCTGTGCTATTTTCGCGATTTGTGCAGATGACCTCATCAAGAATCAAGAACGCTGGATCGCTCTGGATGCGAGCCGCTTCCAACCGAAGGAGAGGAGATCTTTCCAATTGGCCTATGTCCAGCAGTGGACGTTTAATGGCTGAAACATGACGACGACAGCAGAGAACCTTCGCGCGCTGGGTTAAAAACTCATCTTGAAGTTACATTCAGCGGAAAACTACCTCAACATTGAGTAAATAGGTCAGTACTCAACTGCTCACACTTTGTTATCGTACACGAGGGTTACGAAATGAACTCGATTAGCGTATTCAACACAAAATGTCTTAATTGTTTTTGGCTAATGGAGTCTGACCCGAATATTTAAATTCAGAAGATTAGAAGTACTAGTTCAATTAGTTTTTTGTTGAAAATAATATTTAAAAAAATAACCGTAATGAAATAATTTTCAAAAACTGTGATTTTTATCAGCTGCTATGTGACGTCCACCCACTAGGTGGACACAAAATCTAATTAAGACCGCAGGATGCAAGCCGCCACCAACCGGTCTTATTGGAGATCTTTAGGGAAGGCCTATTTCCAACAGTGGACGTCCTATGGCTGAAACGACGACGACAAACGTGATTTTTTTCGTAAAATAATATAAAAATGTGTAAATACCTAGCAATGAAATATTGAATTTACAAAGAATTAATATTTCATTTCTCTTCACGGAATTTCGTTTTGTTATTATATTATAAAGCAAACATTTCTTACTTTTACAGGATTCTTCCTTGACAAAGTTTTAGAAAGTACCAAAAATGTAAGAGAGTCAAACTTTTGTGAACATGAGTTGTTGTTTATTAGGCTTCAAAAACAACGTGACAAAAACAATTATTTTTGGTCATCATATTCATCAATGTTTCTATAGCCACCAGTTTTACCATTCTTACCTACTTTTTACTAAACATCCGAAGGTATTTTTTATTGAGCAAAAGCGCCTTTATTAGCTACAACTAAATACAATAACACTTTATAAGCTAAAACTACATACACTACTACTAAATACACTACTACTACATAAAATAAAATTAGATCATCCACATACCCTTGAAAGGTTAGGTTTAAAAGGAAAGAATTGGTCTGGGTAAACAATTTTGAGCTACTTACAATTTAGCCTCAAAAAATTACGTTTATTGTGTTTAAATACTTATCTAAGAAACTTGAGTTTTAAGACGACTATAACTATTACTTCATTGTTAAAATAGGGTACAGTGTAATTGCGGAGCCCCTGAGCAGATAGATCACCTGCTTACGTGCCCACAGTGTCCGATCCCCTGCACGATGGAAGATCTACACCAGCTACACCTTACGGGGTCGCAGTGGCCAAATAATTGGGAGAAAATATTTTAACTATAATACTTTGAATCATTGACACGACGAAGAAGAAGAATTGTTAAAATCTAGATACCTTTTAGAAGATACGTGGGAATAAAGAAATTTACAAACACACAAAATTACGCGCAAAAATAGTACCCTTTCTTGGCAGTTGGTTAAAAAGTAAACAAGAAACTCTAAACCGCCTCGCTAAAGCAATGACCTGCAATGAGTCACTACCACGTGCTACCTACTTACCACTTATGACGTCACATTACCAGATGCACATAGCAACAAGTTACGATTCTGCAATTCGCAACTGACCTGGCGATCTAGGTTACAGCACTCGGTCACTCGTTACGCAAAATTGTGTATTAATTATGTAGGCACTTGTGTTGTGTATAATACAGGGCGTAGACACGGTATAGATATCTAACTGAATTGTGGTCCTTGAAATATATAACTACAGCGCCAAGTGATTACGCAGAACGTTTCACGCGCTCGGGCTACATTACATTAAAATAAATAATCGACCCAGTACGAGTCCGACTCGCGCACGGAGGGTTCCGTACTGTATAGGACTGCCCCCCTTGAATATTTATTTAATTTTAATTTTAGTATTAATAACAAAAGTGAATATACAACTAAATATTCTGTGAATATTTCAAGCATCTACCTGTTACCATTATTAATATAGAGCGAAAAACGGCTAAAAATCAAGTTTATTGTATGGGACCCCCCCTTAATTATTAATAACTAGCAGCGCCCCGCGGTTTTACCCGCGTTGTGCCCGTTCCCGTGGGAATTTCGGGAATTTTTATACATATAAACCTTCCTCTTGAATCACTCTATCCATTAAAAAAAACCGCATCAAAATCCGTTGCGTAGTTTTAAAGATTTAAGCATAAGACAAACAAACAAATAAACAAACGAAAATAGCTACTTTATTTTATACTATGTAAGGATGTTTGTTGTTATAGCGGCAACAGAAATACATCTGCTGTGAAAATTTCAGCTTTCTAGCTATAGCGGTTCATGAGATACAGCCTAGAGACGAACAGAAAGACAGACAGACAAACTGACAGACAGACGGACAGCGGAGTCTTAGTAATAGGGTCCCGTTTTTACCCTTCGGGTACGGAACCTTAAAAACATTTGTCCAAACGAAACTCGCGGAAATAAGAATAAAAATGAACACTTTACGTTACGTTATGTCGATAGAGCATGTACCATACAAAAAGCCCCTGAACCATACAAAAACCTCACTGAGTTTCGATAAAACTGCAACAGCTGCTTTTTCTGTTATTTCAGGGCTAAACCCTCAGTAGAATTTAGGCACCCTAAGCCCTACTAAATTTGAGAATAAATCAGACACATTGAAGTATAATAATCCTGCAAGCCTGCAACACCTGTGTTACGTGCCTCATGTAAATTTTTGTTTTCAAGAATTTTGCGTGAAATACTTTTCGGTTTGAATATCACTTACTATATCTATTTTTATGTAATAAGTACTAGATATGTGTCATAGTTTTTAGTATAATTATTGAATTTCCATGTTTGTGGAGCATATGAGAGACATGGTAGGATGCAAGAGTTAATTTTTTTTCTTTAAATCAATTGGAAGATTGGACTTAAGAGCTTCTTTATAACTCCAAAATTTGTTCCACGTAAAGTTTACACGTCTATTTAGCTCATCGCGTTGTCTTGTCTTTTTAAATGATATTTGTTTGCCAAAACATCTGTATTCTTGAATATAATCCAGAGTGATTTTGCCAATGTTTACAGGAGTCTCTACATCAATCGTTTTGACTTTTGTTTTGGATATGTTAGGTAAATTTCAGACCTACCTCATGGCTTACAGCTTCTGATTCATTCACCATTGTTTCCAGTTGTTCATATAGGTCGGGTGACTAGCTCTGGCGTCCAAGTTAGAGGAGAGCCACCTAGAGGCCCTTATAAATTGACTTTTATAATCGTATGCTATGTTTGTTCCCTTTACATTAACATAGATTTTAATCAATCTTACACAATTTTGTGACTATTTACGCATACCCTACCGGGGTATCGATCGGTTCAAAAATAGACCCACTGAACAACTTGGACTTAAATTTTAGGTGTCATCAATCACGACAGTGCTCCGTTGTAAATGTCACCCACGGTCACCTATCGAAAAACTGAACATAATTACACAAAAATGGCCTCATCGGGTGTATTTATCCTATCTATGGATTTCCTTTAGGATCGGTATAGGCCGCGCCACACAAGTTGGCGTATGTGAAGTTAGCTACAAGCTGCGCAATATCCGATCCTGACTGAAGCTCACATAAAGCCGCACGTTGATTGGCTATTATTGCTCTGCTTGTAGCTAACTTCACATCCGCCAACTTTTGTGGCGCGGCCTATAGAAAGCGATATAGATCAGAAACTTTTATTTTTTCGGTATGAAAAGTAGTCTATGTCACTTTCCGTCGTTCAATTCTATGTCCATGCCAAAAATCAAGTCAATCCGTCCGTTGCTGCGTGAATCAGGAACAAATCAACAAACTTTTTGGATTTATAATATTATAGTAAGGATAGCAAGTAGGTAAAGATTCAATAAGCCCGATTACAGAGCGTAAATTTAATAGCAACGTAAAAAGCGTTCTCTCTATCGAATGCCTAAAGTGAAAAAGAAACAGAACCATGCTATTTAGCTAATATAATTACGATGGCACCTCTGTAATCGGGCTTAGTATATAAATATAATTACCCATACAAAGACGAGCAGTACTGCAAATGACTAACACGTTACGATGAACCCGGTGCCCTTGAGACGGTTCCATTTTAGGGACGCGGCGCCGGCGCAGCTTTTTACGGCGCACCCTTTTTGCTTTGTGCTCGGATCGATATGCGAGTGTGTGTGATGGGGTCTTGTTGTGCTTTTTCTAGATGTGACAATGAAGCGTGAACTACGCAGTTCTTTACTTATGTTGTATCAAAGAAAATCGTATCGTATACGTATTTTGCCACTTCCAAACCAGACTTCCAACAAGGAGGAGGTACTATGTTCGTTTGTATGTTTTTTTTACATAAACAGGGTTATTTCTAATCAATTAGCATCCTTTTAGGGGCTTATTCTGTACATCTAAACTAACTACTTTTGTTCTGCGACTTCTGTCAAAACTAAAAAAACTAAATACCTTTGATCCTAATAAAACAGTTGCCGAGATTTCGAAAACTCCTAAGTCGCCCATTTTTTAATTTAGCCCTTTTTGCCTAGTTACCGTACTTACCCTTATTTTTTTTTCGTTTATTTGACTCAAACATAAAATTTTAATTTGATAGTATGACTGATTTGAAGCCCGGAATTCATTAAAATTAGCTCGTCGGAGAATGGCTGTTAATTCAAAGCAACGAAAAATAAGTTATTTCTTAAGTATTTTTTGGTTATTCTTGGAAGTGAACCGTTATTTACAAGCGTGTGACGTCAAACGTGTAATGTGACCAGCGCCATTACAGTGGTTTTTGGCGTGATGTTGAAAATCTATTCTTTAACACTGATTGTCATTGTTAATACAGTTGATTTCTGGGAAATATAAATGTAGTGTGCTTATGTACTAAAGAATAATTTAAAACTATTTCCAAAAAGTAGTCAAATAGCCTAGGTACGAGTATTCCTTGTTTAAGATACGTTTGAAAGATGCAATTTTAACCCTTAATAAATAAGAAGTTTACAGAATTAAATTCTATTTAAATTGATTACACCAGAATGTAGATGAAACAGCTCATACCAAGTATAGATTACGTCTGGATCTGAAATAATGAATGGTGACTAGACTAAACTGGAGATCGTCGTCTAGTCTAGGGTCAGAAGTGGCGCAGACGTCTGGATGGCTATTCACATAGTTATAGGTTTTTTGCATATTATACAGAATGTTTTAAGAAGACTAACATGTAAAGACCGCGGCTTCGCTACCTGATAAATATGCTATCATTTTTTTTAAATTATTTTTTATTTATTTAATCCGCATACACTATGAACATCAACACATTAACAAAAAAAAACAGAGTCAAATGTCAAAGTGATTACAGGCGAAGACAGCTTGCAAAAATATGTCCCCTAATATTTATTTATTTTCCAACTGTTTGTTTGTTATCTCAGACCCCCATCAGTTATGTACTGATTTGATTTTTTGATACTAGATTTTTTAATGTTAGATTTAGATACGACTTATACCTGGTGAAGTAGAACGTTTAATATAGTAAAATCGCCAAAAATATAACGATAAAGTGTTATCTATCTATCTAACGTTGCTAAGCTAAATTACTGTCAATTTGTTTATCAATAGGAACTTTTCAACTGCGTTGTTACTAATATTAATAAGAAAGCTTTTCTATAACATCATAAATAGCTTGCTTATAAAACTGAAACCTAGTAAACAACCAAATTTGGTACGTATTGTTAATATTTTGGCGGTGACTACTCACAAATTATAGACGGGTAATGTCAGTTCTTAGCTACAACATAAATAAAAAGTCTGAACACAAAAAATCTATTTCCACTGGCGCTATGACCCTAATTGCGTCTTGTTGTTGTTATTTATTTATTATGTTATAACATGTTAAATTACTTATCATAACAACATGTTGCATAAAATTAAATGTCCACGTTACTGAAACATGTTTTACAACATGTTATGTACTGCAAATAGATGTTAGCTATTTAGCGCGGTAATACTGTAAGTTAGTATTGTGAAAATTGCCATTTTATCAATAAATAACTTTTGACTTACTTAGCATTTTGGGCACCTTTGCGCCAGGAACTATTAGGGGCGGGTTATTTGATTTGTTAGGGCACATTTGAGTCCCGAGAAGGACGGCAGCGTGTGTGGCAACGCTGTCGTAAAGGACGGTACAAGCTGGTTTAATCACCAGGCGAGTAGTCGTGTAAAGAGGAGATCCCGGAGCTCCCAAGAAGGCACAAAGGCTGGCCACCGAGGAGGTTTTAGTGGGTACAATCCCACATAACCCTTCTGCACCCCAATGCAGTTAGGGCGTCTTTAGAAGATTTCCCCCTCGTATAAAAAGGGCACATTTGAGTTCGCAATTTTGTATGATTTTTGACATTAATTAAGTAATATTATTTGATTATAAGTACAGAAACTTCTTCCCTAGATTACGTCTCTACCTGGGCAAAGTTGTCGACGCGCGATGCCTAAAACTTCCACGAAGTTTTCCGTAACGCAAACTCGTGCGTCAGCGTTGCGCAACGTACACGTGAGTCACGTGATGCCGTTGTCAGGTGCTGGGGTAGGTTTTTACCGACTTCCAAAAAGGAGGAGGTACTATGTTCGTCAGTGTGTATTTTTTTGTGTTAGTTCATCGATATTTTCGCTATTTGTGAACCGATTGTAAAAATATTTTTAATTTCGAAAGAGTGTGCTCCCGAAGTGGTCCCTTTTAAATTTTTAAGAATATCGGCTGAGCCGTTTTTGGTAAATCAACAATAATGTACATGGATGTCACGATTCGTGCAAACTATTCGAATTATGAACACGGTAGAAGTCAGTGTTGCGATTTTTTGCAAAAAATAATAATCTTGTTCCATTGATAAACTAGTAGTTATTTTTCTATACTACGGGACTAATCGAGCACTAGGGTCATCGCCCACGGCGACTGTTTGTAGCGCGAAAGACGCGTGTTTTGTAATCGCGCGATTGCATCGATCGTGGTCACGGGTGGACCAACTGGTAGTCGAGTCTACCCGTGACCACGCAAGATTGATACAACTCGGTCGAAACGTCGGGATGATGAGGTATGGGTTTATTGCTTTCTTCGTTCGCTCGTTAAATTATTCTAATTTGCTCACGTGCATAATCATTATATATACCGACTTTACAAAATTCGAACAGTTTGCTCAAATCAATGTATACAATTTTTACATCATTGTTGATTTTTTAAAAACGGTTGAGCCCTTTTCTGTAAAATTTAAGTGGGTCTATCTCGGAAGTTCACAGGTACCTATACCCTTTCGATCTAAAAAAGATAATTTTAAATCGGTTCACAATTGGCAAATTATCGATGAACAGGATGTTCTATGTTCGTCTGTATGTTTATTTTTGTGTATATACATAAGATAGACCCTCCTCTTTTTTGAAAGTCTGTTAAAAGTGAATTTCTTCACTTGTATTATTTATATTTGAGAATCCTGAATTATTAATATTTCATAGTTCATTTAGGTAATATCACGTGACGCACGTGCCGCGGTTTTAATGGGCGGGGTTACAAACGCGACCGAAAGGCACATTTGTAAGGTTGCTTTGTAGTTACATAAATTTGTGAAGAGAAGTTTACTCCGATTCGAAGAAAACATTTGAAGAAAATTCCAGTATTCGGGTACACAGAAAAACATAAATTTACAAAACAAACACGTTGTCCAGACCAGCAGCGTGCGGTAAGGTCCCCAGAAAACAGGTCGCGTTACCTCGCTTTGAGCGAAGTACGCACCAGCATGATTGCATGAGTCGGCCTATGTTCGGCAGTGGATTATTGAAAAAGACGGTATAGTACAGTGTGTGGAGTACCTAAGTAGGTCAGGGTCAGGACATAATTTTCCGCCAGTCATTTCGGAAGATTACCATTAGTAAGTGCCGTGGCGGTTTAGTAGTAATGACACCCGCCTTACAATTGTGAGGTCGTGGGTTCAAATTCCGGTCCCGTACTAATGAATTCTTCGGAATTTATGTACGGAATTTCACATCACTGGGCTTTCGGTGAAGGAAAACCACGCGAGGCACCTGCATACGTCCGTGGAATAAATTCGATGGCGTATGTGGATCCATCGTGGCGTGGCCAGCGTGGTGGATGTAGCCCAATTACACTTCGTGGTTATGTTTAGCAGTGAAATAGCCTGTACAGTACCTAAATTGTGTGGAAGTAAGATATGACATAAATTTTTGCCAGTCATTTCGAAAGATTACCATTAGTAAGTGTCCAATCGCAATATGACACAGAATTAGCAAGTCAACGTCGCGACGCAAGGTGTTGCGGTGAAATGGGAATGCTTCAGGAGAGTGACTCATATTTCGCGATTGTTTCTGCAAATTAAAAACTTTAATTTTCTGAAGTCTTTTTAGTCTTATTTTAAATTCAGAAGTGTAAAAACGAGTCCACCTTCTCAAAAAAACGGGAGCGTGGCTTTGGGCCGCTGACAGCGAAGTGCTCCAGCGGTTTGAATGATATCTCAGGTGTCTGATACGGCTTCTTAAGTATTGTTACTGTGATGTATCTAAATAAACGTACGTATATCACATCAGAGGGACGCGACACACCCAATCGGTCAGCCGAGCGGTGCGGGCGTCACCTGTGTGTTATAGTACTTACTGAAGTAATCTGTTGTTTTATTGGGTTTCCTTATAGTGGACATCACATTGGCGACGAGGAATAGCGCAGTAAGTAAAATTTCACTCAAACAATGTGGCTGCTTACAGAAATTGGTCAACAACAAAATAGATATTTCACAAAAAAAAAACGATACCTACGTACTCGTAGTACTTGGGATGAAAAATGAAGTGAATTTACTATTGCATTAGAGTGAAATTATTTTTGTCCCTAGCATTTATTCTACTAAAACATCAATGCGTGGGGTTTTAAATAATATAAAATAAAACAAAGGAGTATTGTCATGGCCATGGATGTAATAATTAAAAATAGATGTGCAGTAGGTACATGAACTAGTTTCCAAAAATAGTCTCTGTTTTGGAGGTTTATGCATATTAAGAATCTGACCTTTGTAAAGGAGTTTTCAAATATGACATATTTGTGCCTATCTTGTTAAGATTATTATGTGCTGGTTGATTGAATACAATATGAGTGTAGTTGCTCATTCATTACCCACATAGTAAATTCTGAAAGTTATAGACGAAGCTACGCCATTTTAGAAAACATCCTGCCTGGTTTCAGTTTTTCAAGTATATTTCTAATTCACTTATTTCTTACATCCGTAACTAATGCTATAAGTAGTTTGTATCAAACATAAACTTACAATGAATAAGCTCGCCTGAGCTGTACGAGTATAATCAGTATAAACAAAATGAAATACTCGTATACCTACTTACACTAAGTTTATTCAGCGAGACTTTGTTTTTGTAATAGACTGGAATATGGTATAGTTGGTGACCAATTCTGTTCGCAAATATGTTCGTGTCGAATGCTGATTCGATTAAGTGCCACTTCGATGCTTCGAAGCAAAAAGTATACGACCAAGTACAAAAAAAAAAAAATGTTCTAACGATGTCATCGTCAAGTACCACTTCAAATTGAAGCAACTGTATGAAAATACAAAAAACCAAATGGTCAAACGATGTCATCGTCAAAAGTTTTACTTCGAATTGAAGCAATTGTATGAAAATACAAAAAACCAAATGGTCGAACGATGTCATCGTCAAAAGTTCCACTTCAAATTGAAGCAATTGTATGAAAATACAAAAAACCAAATGGTCCAACAATGTCATCGTCAAAAGTTCCACTTCAAATTGAAGCAATTGTATGAAAATACAAAAACCAAATGTTCCAACGATGACATTGTCAAAAGTTCTACTTCAAATTGAAGCAATTGTATGAAAATACAAAAAACCAAATGGTCCAACAATGTCATCGTCAAAAGTTCCACTTCAAATTGAAGCAATTGTATGAAAATACAAAAACCAAATGTTCCAACGATGACATTGTCAAAAGTTCTACTTCAAATTGAAGCAATTGTATGAAAATACAAAAAACCAAATGGTCCAACAGTGTCATCGTCAAAAGTTCCACTTCAAATTGAAGCAATTGTATGAAAATACAAAAAACCAAATGTTCCAACGATGACATTGTCAAAAGTTCTACTTCAAATTGAAGCAATTGTATGAAAATACAAAAAACCAAATGTTCCAACGATGACATCGTCAAAAGTTCTACTTCAAATTGAAGAAATTTTATGAAAATAAAAAAAAAATAAAAAAAAATGTTCCAACGATGACATCGTCAAAAGTTCCACTTCAATTTAAAGCAATTGTATGAAAAAAAAAGTACCAACGATGACATCGTCAAGTTCTACTTCAAATTGATTCAATTGTATAAAAGTATAAATTAAGGCTAATTTACAATTTAGTAATAACATGGAAAGTTTTACTTTGTCCAAATACTGTCTATTGTAATCGGAATAAGCTGTACCGTGCCGTGAATTGTACCTCGTAAGATCGAAACTTAGGGATATGTTTACATAATACCTTGAGAGATGTTTACATAATATCAAGATAGCTGCCTCGTACCTCGTAGGTAAAGTCGGTTATCATTTAACGAGATACAAATAGTACCTGGAACTAGACATATTTTGTTTTAGTTAATAACGTTTTTACCATGGGCAATGAATAGCTGGTAGTTTAGAAATTAATTTTGACTGCGAAAGTGATCCAACCTCTGTAGGAGCTCGTTGGGAAAAATGGAAACACACGTTAGAAATTTATTTTGTAGCAACAAACACTACCGACCACAAAAAGAAGCGTGCGATGCTATTACATTCAGGGGACATGGCGTTACAAGATATATATTTTTATATACCTGGGGCCCATGTGACTGATCCTAACGCGACTGACGTGTATCACACTGTGATCAAGAAATTAGATGAATATATTACACCTAAACAGAGTTATTTATATGAACGGTACCTCTTTCGCTTAAATAAAACAAGAGCCAGACAAAAAAAAATTGAAAATTGTTGGTTCGTCTCAGATAGTAAAACACAAAATGTAACTTTAAAGAAGACAAAAATCTCATTAACCAGATCACTGAAAATGTAGCTCTAATAAATTAAGGAAAAATATTTTGACACTAAGAGATACGGCAACAATAGAAAAAAATCATAGTCGAAGCAAACTCTCCCGAAACGGTAGAACGGCAGCTAACCGATTTCCAAGACAGACAGGCAAACAAACATAACAAGCACAAGCTTTAATAAAATTGACACAAAACGTACAACAAAACATGTTTTTTTAACATATCTAAGAAATGGAGTCCTGCTGCCGCTGTGCCGAGAAAAATCACAGAATAGACAATAGTCCATGTATTGCAATTAACGCAATCTGTCGTAAGTGCGGATATAAAGGCCACTTCCTTAAGCAACATTTGATTGCCAGGTGGGTGGTATCAATATTAAATGCTCATTGACTCTGGTAGTAGATCTAATATCACAAACGATAAAACCTGGGAATGCAAGAAAAAAAATCAAAAGTCTTGGTTTTCAACCAGCAAAAGTCTTCGGACAAAACTTTTCTAACATATGGTGCCAGTCAGCCATTAAATGTACTGGGATCATTTGATTCAAAAATAAAATCGGTTGTAATTGTATCATTAACAACTTAGTTTTGTGTAATACATAATGGTTCAAGAAACCTTTTGTGTAAAGAGACCGCTATTTCTCTTAATGTACTAAAACTAAAGATGGGCTCAAACGTAAATTCAATTAAGCAATAACTATTTCCCAAGTTTAAAGATGTTGAACTAGAAATAGCTATAGACAAAACCGTTTCTCCAGTTTATCAACCGTATAGACGGGTTGCGATTCCTTTAGAATCAAAAACAAACAATAAATTTGGTGGACGTGGACATAATTGAACCTGTTTACAAGCCATATTTTTGGGTTTCTCCGATGGTTCCAGTTCTGAAGCCTGACGATGATGATGTACGAATTTGTTTAGATATGCGTGCTGCCAACAAAATGTGTATAATGTATGCATAAATAAATAAAGAAATAAAATAAAACAAATGCGTATTTAAGGCACAATCAGTTCAATCCCTAGGCCACGAGCTTTCATAGTCAGGCATTAAGCCTCTTGATAAATATATCAAAGGAATAGAAAAAACTAAAACACCAGAAACCATCGAAGAAATCCAAAGTTTCCTGGGATTTATTAATTTCGTTGGAAAATGGATTCCAAATTTATACAACTTAACAGAACCTTTGAGAGAACTATTGCGTCAAAAAGCGCATAAAATACAAATATTACAGAATTTTGCCAACAAACACAAGCATTTGAACAATTTAAAAAATGTCTAATCCAAATTCCTACACTTGGCTATTACGACCCCAAAGATCGGACCCAAGTCATCGCTGATGCAAGTCCTGTAGGGTTAGAGGAGATTTATTATTGAGAGTTATGATAGAGGACCTCGTATCATTGCTTTTGGAAACAAAAGTATATTTGATGTTGAAAAACGGTATTATCAATCGAAAAAAGAAGCATTAGCTTTGGTATGGACAATCGAACATGTACTTATATGGGAAAAAAATTGACCTCGTAACAGACCATAAGCCTCGAAGTAATTTCGGCACGCGATCGAAGCCTTGTGCGAGAATTGAACGCTGGGTTCTTCGACAATAAGCTTACGACTATAAAATAATCTACAAACCCGGGAAATCAAATATAACAGACCCATTATCCCGTTTGTAAAATAATACTTGGAAGTCATCTAGAAGACGAACATCATTTATACCATATAGTTCAATATGCACGACTCGTAGCATTATCATTAAAAGCGACCATTTACGAGTAGAATAATGATGACGATTTTAAATTAGTCAAAGATGCTTTAATAAACAATGTGTGACATATTTCTGTAAATAATTATAAATTTTTTCAACATGAACTCTGGTTGCATGACGTCGTTTATTGAGAGGCAATCGAATTGTAATACCCACTAAGCTGCGCAAACAAGTTTTAGAAGCAGCACAGCACATGAGGGTTATCCAGGCATAGTCAACGTGAAAGCTAGGCTTCGTACAAAAGCTTGGTGGCTGAAATTGGACAAAGACGCCGAAAATACCGTAAAAACTGCAGAGCCTGTACATTGGTCAGTTCCATCAAAAGCTTGGGGAAATCACCATCCGAGCTTTTCTACGGGAGGCGATTTCGAAACAAATTATCTTTTTTAACAGACCTCGAAAATAATAACGATGATTCAGAAACCAGAGATCGCGATAAAGAAATGAAAGAGAAAATCAAATTGCACGAATATAGAAAAAGGAAAGCTGTAGATAGAGAATTAGAAGTTGGCGAAAAAGTCTACGTAAAGAACTTAATAAAAGAATACAAATTAGTCCCGGAATTTAGCCCAACACCCTATACTGTCGTCAGCGCTGAAGGAAGTGACGTAAACGTAAGGAATGAAGAAACTGGCCAAAAATACAGGAGAACTATTGTACATCGGAAGAAAGTTGAAGGACAATGGAAAATATTAGATCAGAAGGGCATATCATGTTAGGAAGATTCTTTGATAGACGTAACAATCGACTTACAAATTCTGATTTTAATGAAAAAACTGTATTAGCTTATAAATGTCAAAATATATAAAAAGGAAGAGATGTGATGTATCTAAATAAACGTACGTATATCACATCAGAGGGACGCGACACACCCAATCGGTCAGCCGAGCGGTGCGGGCGTCACCTGTGTGTTATAGTACTTACTGAAGTAATCTGTTGTTTTATTGGGTGTCCTTATAGTGGACATCACAGTTACTTTTGCGTGTTCCATTGAGGAGTGCCATGCCACGTATCCATCACGTGATGCGAGTTTCAATATGTAGGACTATGTTCAGAGAAATCGTTTTCTGCCAGACATTTCGAAAGATTACCATTAGTTAGTGGCCCCAATCGCAATATGACACAGGATTAGCAAGTCAACGTCACGACGCGAGCTGACGCGGTGAAACGCTTCAGGAGGGTGACTCATATGTCACGATTGTCGTTGCTCAGGGAATTCCATATAAAGGACATTGATTTTCTGAACATTTTTTTTTCCAAGTCCATAGACTTTGTACATTTCTGAAAAGTAAAAGCGAGCCCAGCTTCTTAAAAATCGGCCAAGTGCGAGTCGGATTCGCGCACGAAGGGTTCTGTACCGGAACCCTCTTAGCCCCATTTCAAGCGTCTACCTGTTGTCATTATTATATGGAGACAAAAAAAACGGCAAAAAACACGATAGCTGTATAGGAGTCCCCCTAAATATTTATTTCATTCTATTTTTAGAATTTTTTGTTATAGCGGCAACCAAAATACAATCTGTGAAAATTCCAACTGTCTAGCTATCACGGTTCATGAAATACAGCCTGGTGACAGAGGGACAGAGGGACAGACAGACATCGGAGTCTCAGTAATATGGTCCTGTTTTTACCCTTTGGGTACGGAACCCTAAAAACATGTAATTATGTTTTCTTCTGCTACAACAAAAAATGGAAAAGATACTTACAGTTTGCAATTTATTATGTAAATATATACATTTAAAAATAGTCACTTCACTATAAAATATTTTATGCCAATAAATATTTTAGTAACTATAAGATTGCATACAAAAGTACATAAAAAACTTTAATATTACAATACCTTATCAGCGGACAGACGGACGGACAGACGGACGGACGGACAGCGGAGTCTTAGTAATAGGGTCCCGTTTTTACCCATTGGGTACGGAACCCCATAAATGGAGCGCTGGCAAAGAATTCTTTGACATGCCCAAAGCCACGCTCGCCATATACTTTTTTCAAGAGTCATATTTTTGTCAAAACTGTAAAGTTATTAATGGACTTGTGCCCTTTTCAAAATGACGGGTTCATGTTCTAGCAGCTTGGGTGGTGTCTGAGACGACTTCTTAGGTGTTGTTACTTTTTGCGTACGCCATTGGAGTGCCATGGTGCCCATGGTAGGTACGCATCACGTAACACGACTAGAACACGTACTAGGTATTCGTAGGAGGATCCAGGTGACGCATATCAGAACTCATATTATTATAATTGTCTCACTACTCTCAAATTGTCATTGGGCCATTTATTTGGCTAGAATATGTGATGTGGGGTAATCATACCTAGGTAAAGCGCAGTCTCGGAACACTTCTACAGCGTCTTTGTGACGACATTCAAGCTATTTGCGGTAAGTAACATAATAGATGGGACTGACGCCGTAAAGTTACTGAAATATAAAGGAGGCTTAATTGTTTGGGACTGATTAGGTAATGAGGTTACTGTTACTAAAACAGTAATGTATCTGTATGAGATACTATCACTAGGTATATCTTGTAGCCGATGTTCCACGATTTTTTTAACGTGAATAAGTCCGCGCTTGACCACCAACTCGCCTGATGGTAAGCGACGTTGCGGTCGAAGATGAAGCACGCAGACCTAGAAGATACCTATTCACTCTGACATTGAAAAGCTTTAGATTATATCTCTTAGGAAACAGGAAAACAGGAAGACTGTTCCATTCAGACAAATCAGAAATGTTGAGTGGAGCCATCCATCCATCAGCCATAAGAAGTCCACTGCTGGTCATAGGTCTCCCTTATGGATCTCTAATAATAATAAACCGCTTCGAACGTATCAAAGGAAAATATAAAGGATTATACCGACTGTTTTGTCCCGAATATTTTTTTTTTGTATATCTGTATTTTCTGTATTTTACTGATAACTTGTATACACTTGTCGCAGATATCCTGATGACGACTGCAGTAAATGTCTCGTCGCTTACGTGAGCACAAAGAAAAGTCCCTTTACAGCCGAAAGTTATAAATTCTCCAGAGGCACAGCTGCGCAAAAGGACAGCAGACACAAAACAATGTAAGACCACTCATGCGTCAACTTTGAAGATGTCGTCTTATTTCTCTGTCTTGCAGATGATTCAATTTAGGTTTACATGAAATTGCACGGCGGTGATTTCATATAGACCGGATCATACAAGTCAGAGGATGTGAAGTTAGCTACAAGCTGCACGAAACCCAATCAACGCGCAGCTTTATGTGAGCTTCAGTCAGGATTGGATATTGCGCAGCTTGTAGCTAACTTCACATCCGCCAACTTGTGTGGCGCGGCCTAGAATAATCTTGTAGAGCCGCGATGATAACGTAACCCCGGAAGACCAATGCAGAGATATCGCGATGATATCCAAACCATTTTGGAAACGCTTTGGATCAGACAGGAAGTCAGGTAAGATTGGCAAAAAATCGGCCAAGTGCGAGTCGGACTCGCGCACGAAGGGTTCCGTACCGTATAGGAGCCCCATTCCTCTGGCCGTTATTAAAAGCGAGCAAAAAAATCCTAAAAATTCAGTTTGTTGTATGGGAGAGTTTTAAATCTATTTTTAGTATTTGTTGTTATAGAGGCAACAGAAATACACCATCTATGAAAATTTCAGTTGCCTAGCTATCACGGTTTATGAGATACAGCCCGGTGACAGACTGACAGATGGACAGAAGGACATCGAAGTCTTAGTAATAGGGTCCCGTTTTTACCCTTTGGGTACGGAACCCTAAAAACGAAAGAAGCTTATTATTGCAGTGTACCGAGCTAAGCTGTCAGGATATATATTGTATCTCGATCAGGCCCGTTATACTTCTATATTGTACAGGGTTATCCAGAACTGGTGTACTAAGCCGAAAGGAGTTAATTTTCACCATCATTATGAACAACTTTTACTTTGGGGCCAATACGGATTTCCAGAAAAAAAATCAGCTGTTTCATACGTAGTAACCGATTGCAAGTTACAATTTTGAATAGAACAGGTAGGTAATATTTTACTCGAATTTAGGGTTAGCCTCATAGTAAACGTGTTTCATAATGATGGTCTAAGTAGCTTAGTACAGGAGACGCGGATAACCTTGTACCTGTATACTTCTTAGGTACTTCGTGAAATACACTCATGCGTCAGTTTCAAACATTGATTTGTTCTTATTTCTCAGTCTTCCGGATGATTCAATTTAAGTATATAGAATTGCTAGACGGTGATGCAGCACTGATTTCATATCACAAATCACTATCTACAAGAAATCGTGGAACTGTGATACTCATCTGACGAGAAGGTCATCATACTTTAGGTGACTCGTCAGGGCCAAAGTGGTTGGTCACGTAAGCCAATTGATAAAAAATAACTCTACCTACTAAATATTTTAAAAGTAACATCGATTTCATAAGTACTATTAAACCCACCAATCGAAGTTAAGCACGGTCAGTCTTCGGATGGGTGACTGCGGGTGGTATTTACAACTGAGCGCTACCGTGGCTCGGATGCCACGTTAAATTGTAGGTCAAGGTTGTTTTAACCATTTAGCCATGTCAGAGGACTTCAGGCGGCCTAAAAACTCTGAAACCACGGTTAGCCACCCGGCCTAGACGAACTTACTTACCCACTAATAGTTCCATCCACCTATCCATCAGTCATAGGACGTCCACTGCAGGACGTAGGCCTCTTGGATCTTCAATGAAACTGGATGGAAGCGGCTTGCATCCAGCGTGATCCTGCGGTATTGATGAAATCGTCTTGCCACCTCATAGGTGGCTACCATTAAATCAATATAATTAAAAGGTAGAAAATGACAGTGCGGATTGGTTGATTCTGTATGATTCATATATGCCATCAAATTTCTTCTACGGAAATAAAGTTAAAGTCAAATCATTTATTGCAACATATACAATTTACATGCGGTTCTTAATCAACATGTTTTGTATAGTTATACAATATACATATGACCCTGATAAGGGTATGGCAATTTTATTTTTCATATGATTCGTATTGGAACGATTTATTATTATGTTTTCTAGATTGTCGTTAAAAAATTCGTCTAATGTGTAATAACATTTGGATTATAGAATAATGTTTAGTTGTTTCATAAAACAGTTTTCCTTTTCGATATCTTTTAGATTATTTGGCAGTTTATTAAATATTTTTATAGCCATAGAATGCGGGCTGGAACTATGCATTGCTAAGTTGGACTTTGATCCCACGAGTTTATGTCTGTATTGTGATCTAATTTTGAGCGATTTACCAAACGCTTTGTTAAAATAGTCAGGGTGCTTTTTGACAAATTTACATATTTCGAATGTATAGATAGACACCAGGGACATAATTTCAAGTTTTATAAAATACGGTTTATGGAAATTCTTTTTGGTAATGTCGGGAATTTTAAAGTCACGAAGTTTTCTTTCACCAAAACTCTAGTGACGCGAAAATATAACTGCCTATATATCGTAAGTAGCAAAGAATTTTGTTTTACGGGACCGGAAATTGAACGCAAGATCTCACAATTGTGAGTCGAGTAATACCACTAGACCATCACAACGATAAATATTTTCGATTCAGCGAACGAATAATTAAATATTATGAAATGCATTAAATGTTTACAACGCTAAACTTAATCATATTATTAAGTTTCATTCGTTTTGTCTGGTCAAAACAACAGTTAATAATTATTTCGAGACAAATATTATTGTCACTAAATCAGCACTGATAACAAGTACCAAGAAAATGTATTTATCTGTAATTATTTCTGTACAACATAATTATAAGGAAGTTTTACTTGTTATGTAACGCGAGTCAAGTAAAATGGGTGTGTACTGTGTATGTCTGGTGACTTTATCTGTGTAAAAGGTAGAGTCTAGAGTACTAGTGCTAGTGCTAGATGACTTAAAAATATAATTAGTCACATAGATTATTATTTATTAAAATATTAGAAATGTTTTTTTTTGTTAATTAAACGAAAATTGATGAATATATATGTCAAATTCTTGTTTTGAATAAATATTTAGTGTATTTCCGCTCTGTCGTAGTCATATAAGTTAAGGGTACTATTCAAAATCCAAATTAAATCACAAACAAAATTAGTAATTAATCATCAAACTGTATCATGGTTCGACTATGGTTAGGCTAAGGTTAGGTCAGGCTAGAAAAGTTACCCCCCCGAGTGGGTTCCCGCCTTGTCGTGGCGGGGGGGCTTAGTAGCCAGGCCTCGCCAGCCTGGTGAACCAAGAGGAACCCGAGGTGGGGCCGGCCTCTCCGGGTCTTGGGCCTCGACAAGCCCGTGCGGAGGCTGGCCAGTAGGTCGCTAGTCGACTGAGGTGGACTGCGGTGTCGCGCTCGTCGCGATACCGCGGCCGAGCCCATCGAGGCGGGGGCGGCGACGGGATGGACGGGCGGCGAATGTGCCGCTGTCTATCCGTCCTGCCAGCGGCCCTAACGGGTGCCGCCAACGTGTTGGCGGAGGCGGTGGGGCTGCAGGGGAAGAGGAGTGTCGGTATCGCGACGGCCGTTCTCCCTATCCTCTGCAGCCGTAGTGGCAGGCGCGGGGCCACTTTAATTGACCCGTTGCATCGGGACCAGGGCTGTCGGACACGGGTGCTGTCTGACGCCCAGTGCTGGTTGGTCCCAGGTGGTGGGTGGCGATGTGCCTGGTGTTCGGCACATCGTCATTCTGGCGGGAGCCGAAGCTCCGTGGTGGGGCCCAAGTTGGGCCAGCGCTGTCGGGTGCCGCGGAGGAGTGCGCAAGCGTGTCCGTAGCCCCGACACATAGCGCAGTGGCGGAACACCCAGGGGTTTTGGTGGGTATACTGTCCAGTCGGCAGGACTCCCACATAACCACCCGCCTGCCCTCGAGGTGTGGTGGTATCTATAAAAGATTTCCCCTGGTAATAAAAAAAAAAGGCTAGAAAAGTTAGGCTTAGGTATGTTTACCTATATATGTACCTAGCCCGTTAAAGTTCCGCGTGACGTCACGACTAGAACCCCCACTCCCGAACTTTGACAAGGCTTATCTTAGTCATTTATTGATTGATTCACAAAAGAAAAAAAAGTTATTACAACCAGTTGGACCATGAACGAAAATACTTACTTTCGAATATTGGACCACTAAATTTGGTCCAATCGATAGACCATAGATAGTTTTACTACCCATGGTACAGTCTGTTGGACATAGCTGTTGGACCAAGCGTCGGTATCGCTCCAAACCCGTGGTTCCACCATGTTGAACTACTATGTTCAACTGGTAGTACTACGTGTAAGTAAAACTATCAATGAACCTGTGACAATATTTATTTTTCTCCAAGTTATTTTTTATTATTAATGATAAAATTAATTTACGCAGTTTTCCGTTTAATACTTCACAGAGACTTTTAATTCCCTAAAGGGGAGATAGAATTCTGGCGAAGAAAAAGATTGTGTAAATTCTGTACCTACTCGAATATTCGAGGAAAACAAAACTCAGCAGCCACAATTCAAAATATGTTGGTATGTAATGCTAAGAATATGTAATTCTTCTGAATGTTATTGACTCAAGGCGCCCTTTGTCCGATATGCTGAGAAAAACCAAAATACAGCATGTGGTGGCGAGGAAACACGATGGTAGGTATATTGTAATATCAAATTTACGGTAACGCCATTACCATATTAGGTAATGTGCTATTTTATGCCTACAGTGCAATTAGGTGTAAATTCCTCTGAATAATAACAAAGATACGACAGGAGCACAAATAATTACAAAAGGGCAACTGATCTTCGCTTGATGCAAGAATTACAAAAAATAAAATGTTTTTAAAAATACCGCCTGTACAGACCGACTTATGAATAAAAGCTATAGTTAAATATCAAATCTTATCCAAATCGTTTCGGTAGGATACATACCAAATTGTACATGTTCATCATTATTATCAACTTTTACTATGGGTATAACTCAAAAGAATTAAGTATATCGAACTAGCTTTTGCTTGGCTTTGGAACATTTTATTTTTCTGGAATAAAAAGTATCAAATTATGTCCATCCCAAAATCCAATTCAATCCGTCACTCCGTTGCAGCGTAAAAGAGGATCAAACCAATAAACCAACACATTTCGGATTTATATATAATTCGGATATAAATTAAAAGTAAGGAAGTAAGGATTGCAAATAATATTTTCTTATAAGCTTAGACACTGGACAATGGACATATGACTTTACAGTCCACTTTTTACCTCATACAGATGTCTGGTCTAGGTATAGCACAATAAACAGTCTAGAACGATTTCTCGGAAGGAAGGCGGAAAAGTGACGTTTTCTGCCCGCAGTTTTATAATAAAATAAAATGCATCCATAAATAAGGTCAGTTGACACATTATATTAAGCAGAACTTTACAGAATTTTATAATAAATCGTTGTGTGTAATAAAAGCTGCTATTTTATAATAATCCGGTATTGGTTGCGCTACGTTGTGATCATGTATAAAATACAAGGATGTTGGTCTTTTTCAGATGCTGCGGAGTATTGATTGATGCAATAAAATATAAATGAATAAGATTACACTGTACTGATTTAGTGGTTTTACGTAAACAGAAACTACACTGGTTTCCGTCTGGCCCCAAAGATTGTTGTACAGCGCTCCTGGCGGAATCGAATATTCCTAATATATAGACCTACTCGAAGGATAATATTTATCGTTTTCTATGCAAAACCAGACTAAAGCGTAATGTTTATTTTATATATGAAAATTATGAGAATGCTTGTAATATCAAAATAATTATTATTTACTTATCCAAACGTTTGGCGTTATGATAAATTATTAAAATATTATTTTAATCCAAATGATATTTAAAAGTCGTTGATTCAGTCACTCACTTATCTAATATTTATTACGTTTTTTAGTATAAATGGCGTATCAGACACTTGTCACGTATAGTAGAATGGGAACAGGGAAGTACTGATCCCCAGGGAAGTGACTACGTTATAACCATAGAGATCTATGGAGGGGCCTTATCTTCTGGCTGAAGTCGAGCTAAGTCAATAATATGAGTACGAGTAAAATTATCATACGACGCAAAAAAGAAATTTATGTTTCTGGTAAAACAACTGTATGGCTTCTAATGAATAAAATTTCAATCAAACTCAAATCATTCAAATTTTAAGTTTATGGGCAAAATAATGATGTACATTTTTATACTCATCTTTCCCGCAAGAAACGAGATTTCAATTCAGATTTCGTAATTTATATAAATAAGGTAGATGCACTAGTTTAGACAGATTACATAACTATATTTATAAACAAATTAATATCATAAATATTGTTTGTGTGGATGTCACTGTTTCAAAATTTCTTTAAAAGTAGTATTATTACATTAAAATTGTTTGCACAATTATTAAAATTCAAAGTAGCCAAAAATTACACTAAGATCGCCACGCACGACCTACTATAACATAGTAGATAACGAAATCTGATTTGAACATGCAGACTGTAGCACCACCAGACATGTCCCATCCGCGAGATCTATGGTTGCAATACTACGAGATTTATGATGTCATAATTCTTACAACTGTTTTCAATGAGATAAATACAACGATTTGTTATAAAATACAACTAATTAACAGGTTTGTGGTCACATTATAATAATGTTAGATTTAATGTAAATATGTTTCTCGGTAATATAAATGTAGGTCTTGTAAACAAGATTGACGTTAATATTGTGCAAGATATTATTTGGATTACTGTATGCAAAAAAGGGGAAGACTGGACGTAGTTGACCGTTTGTTCAATGGGGAACGAAAACAGAAGGATAAACAAAGACCTTACCTTTAAAATGGTTTTACCAAATACTAATAAAAGGGATTAGAGTCGATCTAGAGGTGAGCGAAAAAGCTTACGACAAAACCTTGATTAAATCACAGCAGAATAAGCGTAAGATTGCGTGTCTGTTAGTTTTCTATCGGACATATTTTGGAGTGCGTCCAGGTATTACTTACACCACTGAGTCACAGTCTTCCTCTTCTTTTATCAGACGCCAAGACAGTCGCGACCCCTTTTCGGTAGACATTTCTCACGTTCAGGCGTTTAGATTTTATATTCTTTATACGAACAGCCGGAGTTTGGAACGCTTTACCTAAGTATAGGTCTATTTTATCGTTAATTAGCCCGCACTTGTTCACTGGTGGTAAGTGTACTTATGGTCGAAGATGAAACACGTGGACTTAGAATATACTCAGGAAATAGGAAAGCCGGTAGACTGTTCAATACCGCGGCCGAGAGGATCTTTTATATTTATTAAGCAAATATTACATAATTATTCTAATATCCTTTAATAACCAATTGCTAGAAATGATGATTTCCAGCATTAGGTTCTCGTATGTTAAAAATAATCTTCAAGAACTAGGTATATAAATATGTAATATCGTCCAATTTCAAAGGCACCGTTCTCTATCGCGATACGTCTGGGCCCAGTCTAGACTGGAACGACAGACGCATAAAAAAACAGCATTGAAGTGTTGCATAACCCTAGTCAGGATGTTTGGCCACGTCTGTAGTGTTGTTACTATGGACTTTGTCACATAAAAATATAGGATCTTTCCTATATTTTATAGATATGGGACCGCCGCTTCTTTGAAATTACACATATAAATATTAACAATTTAATAACATTAATACACATACCTTCAAAGGTGATCCAATGCTTTTTATGTAGTAGTGGTGTAGTTTTGTTGTAGTTAATGAAGGTAAATAAATAAATAAAAAAATAACATTAATTATCAGCCGTGTTTATATGACAGGTAATAGATTTCAAAATGCTCGAAAAGTTGCCTTCTCAGGTATAGTACCATTAATATTAACACAATTATCCCATAAAGATTATTATTAAGAAACAAACTTATCAGCTGCTTTTTTGAATAAAAAAAACACATTGTGTACCTAGATAGTAAAACATCCCATTGCTAATTTACTAAAATCTAGCAAAATTCTTAACAGCACAGAATTTGAGTATACGCCTTTCATTGGCGGATGTGAAGTTAGCTTTTTTTATTATCGCGATAAGTCCGCGCTTGACCACCAACTCGTCTGATGGTAAGAGACGTTGTGGTCGAATATGAAGCACGCAGACCTAGAAGATACCTATTCACTCTGACCTTGAAAAGCTTTAGATTATATCTCTTAAGAAACAGGGAAGCAGAAAGACTTTTCCAATTTCCTGGCGGTACGAATCAGAAATGTTGAGTCAAACCGCTTCGTACGTATCGAAGTAAAATCGACAGAGCTACGACACAGACAGTGCGACAGCTACTACCAAGACGAAACCCATTTCTGACGCAGCTGTTAAGTAAGCTTCATTACAGCCTCCAAGACGTTTCTTTTGGTCTATACTTTCTTGTTAACATGACTCATGTAGCTTTCATACAAGGAAATGTCATTCGAAACAATAACACTTTAAAGCTCATCGGTGACTTACTTAACTTTTTTCGCCCTAAGATCATAATGACTAACATCTTGTAAAGGACCATTGACGTCAATCCATAGCCTGATCTGCGGTTTTTAATAGAAACCCAACTGTCATGCTATAAAAACTGGAGCACGTAGGTATACCATATATTTGACTGAATGAATGATGTTAAAACTCGTCTTGATGACGTGAGTCAAAATGATTTACATACACAGCCAGATTCCGAAACACTAAACACCGGAGCTGTTTTAATTATTCTTGATGATGATTTTCTTGATTATTCAACATTTTTACATTTAATTTTCCAAAAAAAAAAGGCACCAAATAGACCCATTCAAGATGCTGGGGCCCTGGGTTTGATTCTCTGCCGGGCAGGTATATATATATATATACTAGGTAAAATTATACAAAGACTAGTTATTGCCTGCAGCTTCGCCCGCGTGATATTTTGATTTTTGTGCAATACCATTATTTAGAAAAAAAATAAAAAAAAGTCTTAAATATGTTCATGCCAAAAATAAAGTCAATCCGTTGCTCTGTTGCTTGGTGAAAGAGGATCAAACCAATAATCTAACATTTACACTTTCGTATTTATAATATTACTCGTATGTAAGGAAGGAAGGATAAGGAAGGAATTAAGGATGTCAAATAATAGGTGTGCTCTCTAGGTTCCACCTAAAATAGGTGTACATGTATACATTATAGTCCAAGATCCCACTGCACGAACATCCCGCTCATTCAAACATTCAAACGATTTTTTTACGTAATTATATGAATAGGAGAATATATTTAAATAAAACATTATTAAATTTTAAATACCCTAATTAAATATATTCTCATATTTTTATAATTAGTACTTAAAAATTTGGTTTGAACCGTGTACGCTAAAGCGGGAAGTTCTTGCGGTGGGATATCGGGCTATTAACATGATTAAAATTTATTTGGGTTTATTTTGGTATGAATTTAAATATCTTTTCAGGGTCCGGATATTAGTTGATCTTGTTTTGTGTTAGTTCCGTGGCACCTACCTCTGAGACAATAAATCTTAGCGGTATCTATTATGATAGAGAAGCGTAATTGTGTTTATTTTATAATTTTGGGAGCTATGATGCGACCGGCATACAGTCAAATAGGCCCGCAAATATTTAGACATGACGAATATAAGTGCAAACTTCTTTTTCACCCGGAATTAAAAAGTTATGATTAAATCATGTTCTTCCCTATAATCCTTTCGCTTAACTTAGTCATCGCCTGCGCGGTACAGGGGCGCCGGGAGAGACGACAAAGGGGACGTGTCCCCTATCGGTAGGGTTATAGTATGGATTTCAATCTAAGTATAATGTTACAACCAGCTAGCCCCCCAAGTGAACAGTTTTAATCTTCAAGCAAAAGTTTGCTAAGATGACCTTACTGTAAATAATCACACTTTTTGTGCGTCTGCGCCATGAGGCCGGCAATTCTCGGGCACTCGAAATAATCTTTGACTCAATCAATAGCATGCACATTTCAATAATAGTAGGGCGTGATAAAAATGATGTCTATTGCTCCAGAAGTACCCTCAGAAGCACGGGCTTCTTTGTTGGCCTAGAACAGGATATGCACTGTGAAATGATTAATGATGCAAAAATACCCCGGCGATGAATAACAATTCCGATTAGACGTAATAATGCAAAGTAAATAGTGTTTATAAATTAAAAAAAAAAAAACATTTAATGAAAACTGTTCTTTTAACTAAACAAAATACAAAACTGCACATTGCTGAAACTAGGTTCTTAAACTACTAATTAATTATTTTATTGGAACATCGGTAAGTAATTCCTCTTGTAAGTAGGTATTTTATAATTATTCGAATTTAGTACGACAATGTAAGATGATTTTACCGAATAATATTTAACTCCTGACTCCATTATAGCCAACAAAAACAGTGAAAGCAAAAAAAAAAATAACAAAATAAAATCAATTCACGACTCCAGTACAAACAACCAAATACCTAGTTATATTTTCAGATCAAAAAATCATAAATAGTAGAAAACAAAGTAGGTAATTTAAAAGCTATCGGAAGTCAAACTAAATAAAACTAATGCAAAAAAACATACACACAATGTCTAAATCTACATTCCCTTCTTTTAATTGCACCCAAAATCTTAACTAGCCAATTAGTTACATAAAGTTACGGACCGAAATAAATCGACAGCTTTAGGTAATAAATAGTAGGTAATTATTATTATTTTTCGCAAAAAATCGCAACACCGACTTCCACCGTGTAAAGAATTCGAATAATTTGTACGAATCGATGTGATATCCACGTACATTTTTGTTGATTTATCAGCAGCCCAGCCGTTTTCGATAAAACTTTAATGGGACCACCTCAGAAGTATACTCTTTCGAACTAAAAAAGATTTTTTTTAAATCAGTTCCCAATTGGCTATAAAATCGATCATACACAAAAAAAAGCCAAAGAAAACAACCAGACGAACATGGTACCTCCTTTTCCTCCTAGTCCTTTTTGGAAGTCGGTAAAAACAACAGTTTAAAAGCTACCATAGCTTTGCTACTTAAAACTCGAATACAAATAAATTTTCGAGACAAATATAAATACAGGAACAAGTCTAGACGCATCTTATTATGATCCCCTTGTTCATATTGCGCACTAAATGCGCGTGCGCAGCCCGACCTTACGCAACGAATCTCAAACAAGTCGAATAACAGTTTTTTGTGCGTCTGGCCACCATTGGCATTATGTTCTAGGAACAGGGGATTGGGATAGGTCGCCGGGACTTTAAGAGGAAGGATGGTCTGTAATTTTCCATACAAACGTATTACGCTGTTTTCTTCCTGGAAAATACTTTTAGGGCCTCAATTTTTTGTCATAAAATTAAATTTAGCTGTTTAGACTACCCTGTCTTTTCTTTTTCTTGATAAATTAATTATCAGGCAAAGTATGACCCTTCAAAATCACAAAAAAATTCACCATTATTACTGACGTCTTTAGAGACCTACCAGAAGAGACTAAATAATATCTAACAAAATATAAAATGACAGAATCATGAACACATGTTTTTTTTAAATTTTGACATAAAAAACACTTGATTGATCTTGTTTTTGAAGAAGAAAACAGCGTAATACGAAACGTTGTCTCGCCATGTTTTTTGTAGGTATAAATCGCTCTGAGCTGCAATTGCCCCTATCGCACGATGCGGGGGTAGGGTCGAGGTGAGGGAGGTTCAAACCTATACGTACACAAGCACTAGGGATGTAGTAATAGTCGATATTTTTGTCGATGCTCTAGTGATGTCCATCGATATCGATGTTTATTAAAAAGATTAGTTATTTTTCAAATCCTGTGATTTGACCGTTGTATGTTTGTTACTTTTGAAGAAAAGATTTTATGTATGGAATATAGGCGTTTAGTTGCTGCAACATATTGCAGCGATTATACAGAATATCGTGCTGTATCCGCAGACATCTAAATGAGTTAGGCGCAGAATAACCAATTCTCTTAATGCCCAACTAATCTGGGAATGCTCAATTCTACGAAAGCATAATTCTATGAATGCCCAATTCTCAAAATGGCAACATAATTTTGATTAGGAATTTTCTAAAAAAAATATAATTTTTTTACATGTAAGGGCTTACCGGTACCTAAAACAACCTCCGTTTGCGAGTTAAGGACATTATACCTTTTACTATGGGACCGACCAGAGCCGAATCCGCGAGGAATATCAACTATACCATAGAAAAAGTCCGTTGATAATGGACAAAGTGTATGGAACAGCTGGTTTTTTATCGCCAATGAGGAGTTAGTTGCTCCCATAGTAAAAGTTGTTCTTTTCAAACCTATTAACTTTGCCCTAAAGAGGTTGTGCTTTAATTACCGGTGTTTTTTTTAAATGAAAATGTGTTTTTAGGGTTCCGTACCCAAAGGGAAAAACGGGACTCCATTACTAAGACTTAAATGTCCGTCTGTCTGTCACCGGGCTGTATCTCATGAACCATGCATAGGCAGCTGAAATTTTCACAGATGATATGTTTCCGTTGCCGCTATAACAACAAATACTAAAAACAAAATAAAATAAATATTTAAGGGGGGCTCCAATACAACAAACCTGAATTTTTAGACGTTTTTCGCTCTGTATTAATAACTGTACCAGGTAGATGCTTGAAATTTTCACAGAATATTTAGTTTTATATTCTCTTCAATAATAAATAATAAAATTAGAATAAAATAAATATTTAAGGGGGGCTCCCATACAGTACGGAACCCTCCGTGCGCGAGTCTGACTCGTACTTGGCCAATTTTTTCTATTTGAAATTATTTTGCCATTTTGAGAATTGAGCATTATTAGAATTGGTCATTGTGAGAATTGGGCATTTATAGAATTGGGCATTCGTAAAATTGAGATTTTTTTAAAATATGTGCCATTATTAGAATTCTGCGCCTAAAGCGAAATAATAGTTCTAATCAGGAAAATCACGTGCTCTCTAAAATCGTGTAATAACTGTAACGTATAAATATAATTATCCTTAGTCCACTTACCTAAGCGAAAAATGTTCTATTAAATTATTAAATTATCAAAGACACAACATTAAATAATTAAAAAACACATAATCAGTCACATTACAAATACAACAAAATAAATAAATCTATATCTAATAAAATAAATAAGTTCTATGCTGTGCTTGCCAGTATAGGTAGCGCCACACAAGTCGGCGGATGAGATGTAAGACGCAGATGACACTTCGCCGTAATTCGCTAATTATTGCGCATGTGCGCACAATGCCGACGCCGCGTGGCGTAGTGGTAAGCACGGGCGTGCGCGCGGGAGACATGAGGTTGGCGGGCGGTTGTGTCCGTGCGGCGTCTTGTCTCTCTGGCTCCTGCACATACCTATATTTTGCCTATTGCGCAGCGTTCTGCGCCTAACTTTCCATCCCCTGACTTGTGTGGCGCGAATTATACGTGAGATTCATTCGAGAAAACAGCCCCATTGGCTATCCGTTCATTGAACTATGTGCCTTGCCCTTTGTCATTTTAACTTGGCTATCCGCTGAGTTTTGCTGAAAAGTGTGTAGTAATTTGTGGATGTTCTATCCTGTATTTATATGGTGTGTGCTACCCACTGCTGCTTTAATTTGCTAATAGTTTCAACTTTTTTAAACTTATTCAAAGTAGAACCTAAGTATGACAAGCAGTTCTCCAAACAGTAAGCATTGCATCTGTTTAATTGAATTCTTAATTATTTTTTATACTACTGGACTACTCGCGCAATGAATATACGGGAATAGTTACAATATAAAAGGCAAGAAGTTTTATATATCCAGATATACAGGGTTATCCAGAACTGGTGTACTAAGCCAAAAGGAGGTGATTCGGACTATTATTATGAACAACTTTTAATATATGTGGCCAAACCGAAATTCGAGAAAAAAACCAACCGTGTCATACATTTTTTCGAGTCCAAGTTGCAGTTTTGTATGGAACAGCTGATTTTTAGTTCACGAAATCCGCAGCTGGACCCATATTCATATAATTTTATTGGTATCAAAATACAAGATACAAGTCAATCCAAATCAATTACAATTGTAGTTATAATTATAATATCCTTAAAATTTCAGCTTAGCTAAAGCAAAGCATAATAATCTTAAAATTACAATAACTTAAAATCGCTGTAGTTAAATTAATTAAATTATATATTTAAATAAATGATTAAATATTAAATTGTAAAAACAAAACGATAATCATTCAATATAAATCTGAACAATGCTACAATATCAAAACTTAAAATGACAAAAATTGCATAGTTAATAAATTAACAAATATGAATTTGTAACAAAATATAGTAAACATAGTAAACTTTGCTCATAATAACGAACGTGTAGGTCATAGGTAGGTACACCTCTGAAACCTCCTTCACTTTGTAAAACACGACTTTGTAAACAGGTATTGTGTATCCACCAGTAGACGTCACGTGACAGAAATGATGATGATGAATTGAGAAACCTTTCATTTTGACTGACCTACAAAAAGAAGGGGATTTGCAATTCGTGAATGATAAGATAAGATGAGATATATTTATTGGCCTTATAACTACAAACGTTACACTAGGCAAGTCAAATTTAAAATTGTATCACAAATAATCACAGTGCATAAAATTCAAAAATAATAATAAAAATAAAACAAAACTTAAGTAATACAATATCAATTAGGTAGAAACAACTATTATAAAATTAGCAAAATTTAAAACTGTTAGGGAATTCAAGTGCTTAAAAATAGGTACTAATTACTTCACATATTCGATTTTTCCGAGCCGATTCTCAAGTTTATTTTTACAAGTTTATGTTTAACTTGCAATGTATGTATGTAAATAATATATTTTTTTGGGTCAAACCATGCAACGCAATTTTGAAGCAGATATTGAAGGTATCTGTTATTTATTACGTACCTAAATCACTTGAAAGATTTTATACCCCTAAAATTGTGTAATATTCGAAAATTTATAGGTTGAATTAATTTTAAAGTTTAGATTCTTCTTTTTGGACTATTTAATTTAAATAAAAGCTTGTTTTAATAAGATTTTACACTTTGTTTATTGTCTGTTGAAGAGTTATGTGCGTGTTTTCCTTAAAAAAAGTTATTTGGTATATCTTAAGTTAGGTATTTGGTAGAATTTTCAGTATGTATTATGCAGCGCCTACAGAAATCGATTAGTTAAATAGCTATTTTTGTTCGCAGCTTTTGGATTGAGGTCAATTGTGTAAAGTTGGCTATTTATAAGGTTTTTTCAAAAAATATTATTCGAAAGAAAATTAAAATCAATATACCTACTTCGCCTATATGTGTAAAAAAAATAATGTAGCTTTCTAATTCGATAAAAAATATTCAGTATAAAGGTTTTCGTTTGCTATGCGCTATCCCAAAAAACCGGAGCTTATGTACCTACCATATTTTGCTACAATTCAAAAGAATACACCAGCCGTCCGCCTGAGCTAGGAGCGCGGGCGGGCGCGGGAAGGGCGCGGGCGCAGCACACACACACAAATACAATTGCATCACACCACACATAGAAGCTCCCTGGCTTGGGCGCATCGCGACAGCAATAGTTTAGCCAAATACCTACTTCTTAAATTCCTTGGCGCTCAGCTTTCCTCTTAAGGTCACCTTGGGGGCCGTTGAACCGCTAACCTTGCTTGGGAACCTTGGATTAAGTTTTGGGGCCTTGAGGGGTACGGCTGCTAAGGGGATATAAAAAGGTCGTCTGAGCGATGGCGTAGATTCCGTTTAAAAACGTTTTTTTTTATTTGTGTAGATAATTTAGGGGTAAAAAGGGAAGTAATTTTATCTAACAACATATCGTTTACGGGGCACACTCGTCACAATTTTTTGTTTTTTGCTTATAAGAGTTATTTTTGTAAAAACAAGCTGTAGCGCTTGATTACACAAAACAAAATAGTTCTACAAATTAAATAAATAGTTAAGACTCGTTAGGAATATTACTATACTACATAAGATTCGCCACGCAAGTGACGCTAAAAATCGTGTTGAGGAGAAGTACCCTTACACAGTTGTCCAAAAAGTGCGACATATTTTATGGGGTTTATAGGTATTTTCAAGTTTATTTAGTTTCATTTTTCATAATTTTAAAATTCAGTGATTAATGGAAGCAGCTTCCAACAGGCTTATTGGAAATTCACCGGGGAGGTTTACTAGGGACGTCCTACGGCTGATAATATTGATTTGGTGCGACAAAATAAAAACTTATTGTGTTACGTTATGAATAGTTATATTCTCTTCAGGTGGTCTGCACAATTCTTTTTATTTATTTTTTAACACTAATTGAATATTTTTTTTATATCAGGATTAGCTCAACGTGCTATGGAGAGGGCTATGCTCGGTGTCTCTCTGCGGGATCGAATCAGAAATGAGGAGATCCGCAGACGAACCAAAGTTACCGACATAGCCCAACGAATTAGCAAATTAAAGTGGCAATGGGCAGGACACATAGTGCGAAGAATGGTTGGCTGATGGGGCCGTAAAGTTCTCGAATGGAGACCACGGACCAGTAAGCGCAGCGTAGGACGTCCACCGACTAGGTGGACTGACGATATAATAAAAATCCCAGGAACGCGCTGGATGCAGGCCGCTTCCAACCAGCCTTATTGGAAATCCATGGGGGAGGCCTATGTCCAGCAGTGGACGTCCCACGGCTGATAGATAGATGGATAAATTATATCAGGAAAAGAATACGTGCTAATTTTTGGATATCGATCAGATAGTTTATTTTAAATATGGTGTAATAACGTTTTATTTTCTTTAGTTATGTTCTAAGAACATAGGATTGGGATAGGTCGCCGGGACTTTGAGATCACCTTGGGGGCCGTTGAACTTGCAACCTTGGTTCCTCTTATTAACCTTGGATTGCGTTTTGGACCTTGAGGGGTACGAGTACGACCGCTAAGGGGTTATAAGAAAGCGGAATGTCTTTGGGGCGTGGATGTGGAGTTTATTAACGTTTTTTGATGTTTGTGTTAGTAACTTGTGTTGAAATTATCTAAAATAAGTATATTTATTATTTCTGTTTCTAATAAAGTTGTTATACCTACAGTACCTACATAATTTAAATTTAAATGAGTAACGGTACAATTATGGGGTTTTCTTCATTAAAGACGTATACAATGAAGGAATGATGATAATAATTATAATTTTATGACAAAATATACCAAAATAACTAAGCATATCCTCTTAATACTCGTATTGAATTATTTAAATCTTAACCACATGTAAAGTGTCAATACGTAAGTACCTACGTAAATACCCCTTGTTTCAATCACTGGGGGGATAGGGATAAACCCGGAATTATATTTAAAATAATTTATACATAATTATAACAGTAGATTGAATTATATTGTACATAATACTGAAAGAGGAATTGAATGTAATCGGTCGGCAGAGAATAAATCTTTAACAGCAACTAGCGACAGATCAAAAGTGTGTCAATGATGCATGCAAAAGCTTTTAGATAAAAAAAATCATAATGAACTGTACTATACCGCTTTTTTTAAATAGTCTACTACTGAACGTAGTAGACGCTGGCACCAGCGTGGTGGATAGGCCTTCGTTCAGTAGTTCAGTTCAGTGAGGGTCGGTGGATAAAACTAAATCGTAATGCCGAATTGTAATTCTATGTCGATCCGTGGAAGGTTTGATTTTAAGCTAACCAAACAAAAAAAGGTTGCAGTAAAATAAAACATACAATTCAACTAAAATAATCGGCCAAGTACGAGTCTTACTCACGCACGGAGGGTTCCGTACTGTATACCCATACATACTCCCCTTAAATATTTATTTTATTTTCATTTTATTTTTAAAGTGAATATACAACTTAATATTCAGTGAAAATTTCAAACATCTACCTGTTACCATTATTTTAGAGCGTAAAATTGGAGGGAGCCAGTATGGGAGCCCCCCTTAATTATTAATTTTGTTATGTTTTTATTATAGCGGCAATAGAAATACATCATCTGTGAAAATTTCAGCTTTCTAGTTATAACGGTTCATGAGATACAGCCTGGAGACAGACAAACAGACGGACAGAAGGACAGACGGACATCGGAGTCGTAGTAATAGGGTCCCGTTTTTACCCGTTGGGTACGGAAACCTAAAATCTAAGCACTAAATATTGTCAAACTATAACAATTTGCTGATCACTGAATATTTCAAGCGCACCATCTAAAATAAGTTAAATAGTACTCCAAAGAATAACGTGAGTGAAGCACTCGTACATATTCTACGTAGTTACCTACCCATATTGATACAAACGTATATTTTACACGGAAATTCCTATGTAATCAATGAGTATGTGGTCATCAAATACCCCTTGAAATCAACAAATTCAATCATCATTATTTTTGGACGCTGTTGTCACATCTATGTATGATAAATACAAAATTATTGATATAATAATTTTGTATTATGTCAATCACATTACAGGATTTATGGCAATAATAATTATGCGTACCGGAAAATCACTATACTTTTCGTTTTCTGTTCGTTTTTAGGGTTCCGTACTCAAGGATTAAAAACGGAACCTTATAAACCATTATAAATATTAATAAACTATTATCCATCCATCCATCCATCAGCCATAGTCGTCCACTGCTGAACATAGGCCTCCCCTATAAATCTCCAATAAGACCGGTTAGTAGCGGCTTGCATCCTGCGCTATCCTGCGGTCTTAATGAGGTCATCCGTCCACCTTGTGGATGGACGTCATACGCTGCGCTTGCCGGTACGTGGTCTCCACTCGAGAACTTTTCGACCCCATCGGTAATAAGTCCTCCGCGCTATGTGCCCTGCCCATTTCCACTTCAAATTGCCAATCCGCTGGGCATGTCGGTAACTCTATATAAATATAAACTATTATATTTAAGTGCATTTATTCCGGAGATATTAATAATAAAATAACAAATATTCCTTAATTGACCGAGCGAACGAAGTAAAAGAGAGTCACACGTTCGACGGGACAATTTTGCTTCCCTCTGACCAGACGTTGGTTTTGCTATACAGGTACAAATCACATTTTTGAATGAATCTTACCGAAACTTTGTACACGGGTTTAAATATTTTATAAATCCATATGCAATATTGAAATAACAAAATTCATCGTCATTCATCATCATTTATTTTCTGCTGAAAACACAGACACACGATATTTGTAAATTAGAAGAAAGATTACTTTATAAATATAGAAGCTGTGCATGACAGCTTGTGACAGAAATACTAGGTAAAATACTGTTGTTTTTTGTGTTTTATCACTTTTGTTTTGTCGTTATGTATTGTACCTCTTATTATATTTAGTTGCAAATAAAAAATTCTGTATTCTGACATGTTTTGTTGCACGTACCTAGCGAAGTAGGTATGGTGATGTTTTGAAATGTATCAACTACTCATACCTATCTGTATTTGGGTCATTTAACATCATAATACGGGAAAAACACAACACAGACTGTACTAGAATCGACCTTAGGTACCTACCAAATTAGCAGATTTGTTGCATACAGAATAGTCAAGTATAGACCAAAGTTTGTGAATCCGTGGTGATCTAGTTGTAATGACAGCCGCCTTACGACTGTGAGGTCGTGGGTTTAAATCCCGGCCCCGTACCAATGAATTCTTTGGAATGTATGTAAGTACAAAATTTCACACCACTGGCTTTTCGGTGAACGAAAACATCGTGAGGCAACCTGCACACGTTCGTAAATGGTGTGAGTCCGGGGTTTGAATCTCCGGTGCTAAAGTAAACAAGAACGTATTCCCTCTAGTAATATCCAATTTCTAGCAACATATTAAAATGTTACATCACCACCCGTTACAAAAGAAAAACAAATACGTGGGCTTTTAAGGGACCAAGGTCCTTGCGCCGCCGCATCGTCAGACAATGGTTCGAGGGTCACCTTGGCAGCGTCATCGCGACAAGCAACCAGGACAAAGGAAGAACTGTATCACTTCTGCACACTTTCGCTAAGATACCTCAAGTTAGAATGTGCTGAGCAAAATCGTATAGCGGCGAATCATGCAAGTCGGCGGAAGTGAAGTTAGCCACAAGCCATCCAATCGTGACTGAAGCTCAGTTACCTATAGTTGCGCGTTGATTGGGTTTTGCGCAGCTAGTAGGTAACTTCACATCTGCGGATTTGGATGATTCGGCTTTTATTATTGGCTGTACTTATGTATTCACTATCGCTGGGAATTGCCCAAATCAACCTTCTTGGTGGCTGTGATGTTAGCTACAAACTGCGGTAAAACCCAATCCTGACTGACGCTCACTTAACACCTGCGCAAGGATTTCACGCAGCAGATTGGGTTTCACGCAGCTTGTAGCTAGCTTTACAGCCGCCAAGAATTTTGAATAGGTTTAGATTTACCGAGTGGACTAGTCGCGAGAGTGTGCTAACAGAAAAATAAGAAAGATCATTGTGTTTGCCTCGGTACTGAAACGATATTTTTTATTTCCTTTTTCCGCCACATAAGGGGTGTTATTGTCAAATAAGATTCTTAAGGAGCTATTCGTCATCAACAACACTTTATTATCTACATTTTAAAATGAAGCATTGGACGTAGTGGAATTAATTAAGTAAGTAGTGAAAAATAAAACTCTTTGTTTTTACTGTCTTTGAATTTGTTATTCCCGACTACACAAAATTTTTGTGACCTTCATTTTTAGCTAAATTGATTATGAGTATTATTTTTTTATGAGTAGGTATTATGGAATTAAGTATTATCCTGTTATTTATAATTTTCGAATTAATTCCCTAACTTCTGGGCCAAAGAGGCGTGGGTTCGATCCCCACCCAGGGCAAGTATTTATATGATGAACATAGGCGTTTGCTCTGTGTCTGGATGTTATTTAGTTACTATCTATACCTATAAGTTTGTATCTAAAAATATGTTATGTAGTATATCAGTCTCTTTGCTTAGTTTGGGGTAGTATTATTATATCTTATTTTGTTTGGGGTCAGAGATCGTGTACCCAAATATTTATTTATTTAATTCTCAATGATTCTAACATTTGTAAGTAATGTAAGTGATACCTACTATGCCGCTGTAGTTATTAAATAAATTAAATTAGTCACTTAAAAGCAATGTATGCATCCTTACCAATTAATTTCTCATTTATTTTTAAATAATTATGTCACCATCACAAACATGTGCAATAAGCCATTGATCATCATGCGGTTACAGAGAATTGTGGTTAGTTCTGTAATATCTACCTATTCATGATTCCAAGTTACATTCATACAGCATCCAGTCATAAAATGAAATAATAATGTGAATCCTAACTAATCACTACATAGTATAAAACAAAGTCGTTTCCCGCTGTCTGTCCCTATGTATGCTTATAATTTTAAAACTACACAACGGATTTTGATGCGGTTTTTTTAAATAGATAGAGTGATTCAAGGGGGAGGTTTATATGTATCATACAACTGTGCGAAGCCGGGGCGGGTCACTAGTGAATTATAAATCAGAAAGTTTATTTGTTGGTTTATCGGTTTGTGCCCCTTTCACGCAGCAACGGAGCAACGGATTGGCTTGATTTTCGGGATGAATATAGTTTAAAGACGGAAAGTGACAAAAGCTACTTTTTTATGTTGAAAATGTAAAAGTTCTTATGGGATCTTACGAAAAAAAATATCACGTAGGCGAAGCCGCGGGCAAAAACTAGTAGGTAATAAAATAATGCAAAACTAGATGATTCAAATGTGTTGTAATAAGTCGATGAGCCAATGATGAAATACTATTTATTTTTGTGCAATGACAATGCAAGACCAATGCCAAGCTTTTTTAAATTCTTTTTGAATAGGTTAGCGTTTGTTAACATCCTGATCTTAACAGTCATGTGGTTTAAGGTATGGCATACTTGCCCAAAAGGTTTTCATGTATTAATTATCTATTTATTTTATTTACATTTCGTGTCACCGATGGGGTCGAAAAGTTTTCGAGTGGAGACCACGAACCGGGAAGCGCAGCGTAGGACGTCCACCCACAAGGTGGACGGACGACCTAATTAAGACCGCAGGATCTCGCTGGATGCTGCCGCTACCAACCGGTCTTATTGGAGATCTTTAGGGGAGCCCTATGTCCGGCAGTGGACGTCCTATGGCTGAAAAGAAGAAGAAGACATTTCGTTTAATACTTACGACGCCAACAGCAACGCTGAAGCGTGTGACGATTCAATAATACAGTAATTCTAAATTATTGATTGAATAAAAATGGAAATAATGTCAAGTACCTAATCAAAAATTAACTGAAATCAAACAAAAAAATCAAATATCCAAAACCATACACTAAATAGAAATATTCAAAAACGTCAAGCATTATAATTAACAATGTCCATTATAACTAATAAATTATAATATAACTAATGAATAGGTGTTAATGTGTTTCTCTACCATGTTGGTAGTTGCAGCACTCATATCGTAGTTTGACTGTTAGCGATCATCGAAGTTAACCTTTAAGTACCGACGTGCATTTTTTGTAACGTTCGTACCGACGTGAGGCCTGAAGGCCGTGTTTATCATGATAGGTTTTTTAAAGAAAGTGATGGTTTAGATATCTGTTCTGCATTATGATGAAATTTAAAAGGCATTAAAGAAAACTAAGTAAGCATAAAGATAATCAACATTAATAAATGTTTAAATTTAACACTACTATACTATTTGGCTTTGTTTTTTTCAAAAAGAGAACTTTAAGACTTAAAAAAATAATAACATAAAGAATTCTCCTTTCAAAACAACAAAAAATATATTTTATTACTTAAAACTAATGTACTATTCAGAAAAAAAAAATACATAGGAACATAAACCTTCTAAAAAAAAACAATGTCCACAACCTAACTACACGTCAATTCTAAGCACAATCAGGACACACTTGTTTCGCGCATTATAAACAAACGCGTTATTTACACGAATAACACCTATTCGTATATTTTCTTAGTAATTAGGTGGGGACCTGATGACTCTAGTATTCATTTTTCAAAATATCTGGAATAAAAAAAAACAATTTACTGTAGCTAAAGGTTAAGCAACGTTCAGCACGGTCACGTTGAATTGTAGGCCACGGTTGTAATATTTTAAGGGTTTTAAACCTATAACACTTCTTTTTTTCGCCAAGAGTTATAAATTATAATCCCTACCGATACTATAAGTGAAAAGTTTCACAATGGTAGGTATCGTTAGTTTTTTTGTTACAAATTGATGTACTCGTAGCTAGGAAACGACGGACTTACGAGATCTTATTATATAGATTTATATGTATTTTAAAGGTTGAAGACCGTCATAAGCTACTTTTCATCCCGGAGAAATCTATATTTAACATCACACGAGCAAAACAAGGGTAAAAACTTACTTTTGCTCGCGGCTCCGCTCTCGTAATATATTGATTTTTGTGCTATCCCATGGGACTCTTATATTTTTCCAGGATTAAAAAGTAGTCTATCTCACTTTCCGTTTTTCAAACCATGTCCAAGCCAAAAATCAAGTCAATCCGTTGCTCCGTTGCTGAGTGAAAGAGGAAAAAACCAACTAACACACTTTCGGATTTATAATATTATTATATTACTAGCTGCGCCCCGTGGTGTTTCCCGCTTTAGCCCGAGATAAAAAGTAGCCTATGTGTTAATCGAAGGTCTAAGTTACCTTCATACCACAGTTCATCCAAATCGTTAAAGCTGTTTGTGCGTGAAAGAGTAACAAAAATCCATACATTCTCACAAACTTATTTATCGCGTTTATAATATACTAGCGACCTGCCCCGGCTTCGCACAGGTGTATTATACAAATAAACCTTCCTCTTGAATCATTCTATCAATTTAAAAAACCGCATCATAATCCGTTGCGTAGTTTTAAAGATATAAGCATACATAGGAAGATACAGACAGAGGAAGCGACTTTGTTTTATACTATGTAGTGAAGTAGGATATTAGTAGGATTACAGCATATTTTGGAAGAGATTTCATAACAATTCAACCAATCTTCCCTAACGAGTTCAAAATGATCGAATGCAGTGAATCACTTCGAATGTTCCGCCGATGATGCAACCGGGTCGACGACCGGAAGGTCACCCTCGGCCCTGCAAAGGGCAGACCAAGGAGATCAAGGACATACTCTAGTTGGAACAAAAAGGCTTTGAGGCATGGTTGGGATCTGTAAGGGCTTCGTCATTGTCTATGGCCACAGATTTACTAGACCGAGATCTGTAACGCCCACATAGCTATTATAAATAGAGAAATAGTGCTATTGTCGCTTGAGGCAATTCTCAACCGCAAATATATGTATTGGAATTAGACAAGAATTTGACACTATCGGGACAAAACACTGCAACTAGCCACTGAATCGAGATATTTTTTATGGCTCTTTCTAACTCATGCCATATTAAATAAACGCATCTCTTTCTTTCATTTCTCGATCGACCACATTATCCCTCTGGTACATATGTGGTAACGCCCGATATGGGTGACGTTTTGTAGGTACGGCAGTTTTCCATTGTTTTGTAGACGCAATTGATAGGTGCAATTATTTTGTTATGTTCCATAGGAACTTCTTATTTTTCCAGGATAAAAAGTAGATAATGGCACCTTTTAAGCCTTAAACTATATTCATGTAATAAAATATAATTGTTTTTCGCAAAAAATGGCACGGCCGACTTCAATCGTGTACAAAATTCGAATAGTTCATCGAATCAATGTACGAGTATCTGTATATATAAAAGAAAGTCGCGTTAGTTACACTATTTATAACTCGAGAACGGCTGAACCGATTTGGCTGAAAATTGGTGGGGAGTTAGCTTAGAACCAGGAAAAGGACATAGGATACTTTTTATCTCGTTCCTTTTTTATTTTTATATTTACTTTTTATGTGCCAAAGCAATTCGTACATTTTCGCGGTACGAAGTTCGCCGGGTCCACTAGTAATTTTTATAATTTATTGTTCTTTTTTCAAAAACTACTCGGCGAAAATCGGTAAAATTTGAATGGGATCACCTCAGGAGTATATAATATATCCTTTCAAAATTTTTTTTTTTTTTTAAATTAGTTCACTATTGGCGAAACTTTCGATGAACAAACACAAAAAAACATACAGGCGAACATAGAACCTCTTTCTTTTAAGAAGTCGGTTAAAAATGAAATCAATTCATGCCTCTCTAGCTGTATGAAAAGTAACAAACAGGAGTAACAATCAAGGAAGAAAGTAGGGATAACTCATGCACTGATTTATTTATGTTCATCCAGAAACTCACTCAATTTCATGTCAGTACCTCATTTTATGTTTAGTGTAACTAATAGCCCGAGAGGTAAGCGCAAAAAATTCAATACTACTTTCTAAAAGCTGATTTTTTGGTTTAAGATTATTAAATACATGTACAAAAATACCCCGGATTCAGTCAGCCAGAATGCTTAGCGTTTGGTGAGGATACCCGTTTGATTTATTTTACATAAATGAGTATCTTGCAACTACCTACTTTTCAAAGCTGAAAATTGGCGTGCGGGTAGCGTAATAACAAAAAAAAGTTTAACCGCAGCAAATTACCTGAAACAAGTAACAAGCCTTAAAGTCTGACTAAAAAACCCTGTCACATATTTTGGATGATAGTTGCAAGATACTCATTTATTTAAAAAAAAATTCAACGTGTATCCCTACCAAACGCTAAGCATCCCAGCTGACTGAATCCGGGGCATTGTTGTACACCACCATGACTCCCTAATACCAAAAAATCAGCTTTTAGAAAGTAGTTGCATTTTTTGCGCTTACCTCCCGAGCTATAAGTGTAATTCACATAAATAAGCTTAAGTACTTAATATTATAACATTCATGTAAAAGGTCACGTTTCGCTTTGAGCTTATAGTTAAATTTGCGTTAAATTCATAATTTCCTTTGTAGTTTCCCATAAAATACATCATAACGCTTATAAATCATATTTAACCACAAAATGTTTAGGTAACTGTTGTACAATACGAGTAATTTTATTACAACTGCAATTTCGTTTTGGTACACGGACAATGATGCTGGGAAAACCATGGTTAGATATAATTTTTACACACCTATTTCCTAGTGGGGAAATTTAGGAGGTAAATTGGGTATATTTCATAATAAAATTAGCGATATTTCATATATGTAACATAAATAGGTATAAATCGAATGGAATTTGTTGTTAAAACTTTTTGTTGTTAAACTTTTTTTATTTCACATAAATTTATAAAAATGTTTTTTTAAATATTTGGACCCTACACTAGGTCTCGTAAGAGCCTGTATAGCAGGGTACAAATTGAATTCCCATTGACGGTACATAAAATAAATATAATACATATTAAATTTCTTTTGTTCCAACATCACATGGTGCTATTAACTACTAACAAACAGTGAGCCTTTTAAAAATAAAAAACAAAACAAAAATTTTTATTTATTAATGACGTATTTTAGAAATAATTATTAACTGATTTGTACATAAATACGGATGTGTACGTGTTAAATTGCACATCTTTTGTGCTAGTTGTTTTTAGGCAGTTTCTAGTGTCTGAAAATAATATTTATTACCGACCTTCAAAAAGGAGGAGGTTTTACATACGAGAATATTCATCTGTATGTATTTCTTTGTGTAAGTTCGTCAGTATTTTGGCCAATTCTGAACTGATTTAAATATTCTTTTTGATTTCAAAGGGGTATACTTCTGAGTGGTCCCATTTAGATTTTGTCAAAATCGGCTGAGCCGTTTTTGATGATTGATGTGATTTGATGTGTACGTGTTAAACTGCACATCTTTCGTGTTAATTGTTTTTTTAGTTTTTAACCGAATTCCAAAAAGGCGGAGATTCTATGTTTGTTTTGTTTATGTTCATCGATAATTTCGCTAATCAAATCGCACATTTTTATTTTAGTTCGAAAGTGTATACTCCCGAGGTGGTCCCATTTTAATTTACAGAAATCGGCTGAGCCGTATTTGAAAAATCAACAATAATGCAACCAATCCGAGCGAAATAATCGAATTTTGTACACGATGGAAGGCGGTTTCGCCATTTTTATAACTAAAAATAAAATAATTACTATAGTGTCTGGCGGAAAATGATTTTTTTCACCTGCCCAATGCTAGTGCTCGCACATTTCATTTTGTAAGTTTGAGTACAACACATTGAATTTCTGAAAAAATTGAGTAATATTATTTTACAATCATAAAACGTACCTACTTGGCTACTATAAAGGTTTTTTTGATTTTACAGACGAGATAAAAAAAACTCTTAGTAAGTATAAGAACCTAAACGTCCTATGCTACGCTTGCCGGTAGATGGTCTTCATTTGGGAACTTTTTTATAATGACAATGTATGAACAAGTTTTAAGATATTATTTATTTATTTATTTTATAGCCTTTTTTGCTGATTGTATTTTAGTATATCATGCGATGTCATTTAATATTATTATTCATTTTTTTTTATCCTTTTTTTGATTCTATCATGCAATGTCATGTTTAATTATTTTAATTTTTTTTTTGTATTTTATGATAATTATATAATTAGTTTTCATTTACTTATTAATATTAGTATTTATCAGTGACATCAGTAACTCTATTATTAAATCTTATTTATATATTATTTATTAAGAAAAGGTTTTAAGATATAATAATATATTAATAATGTCCTAACTGCCCTTCCCGGCTTTGCCCGGATACAGTTAAATTATTATAAGTGCCTTTCAGATATTTTTTAACCAAATTATTTCACATGACATTAAGAACAGTACCTAGTATAAATAAGTTAAATGGGTTCTTTGGCAAATGGAGTCTATAAATACCTAACTATTTAATTTCCTTTTTAGTTCCGATTCTATTGTATAAATAGGACATTACGTCAAATAAATAATGTTAATTCAATGTAATATGTATGTATACTTATTTGTTTTAGCATTTAACGGATTCTTCCTTGATTGTAAAATACCTTTTTTTCCTGTAACACCTATAGGTATATATAATGTAGATATACCTATTTGTAACACCTCTTGGTGTGTGTGTTCACCAATGTATCTTGATACATCTGTTGTCGACTCTTTAAAAATCGGCCAAGTGCGAGTCGGACTCGCGCACGAAGGGTTCCGTACCGTATGGGAGCCCCATTCCTCTTGCCGTTATTAATAGCGAGCAAAAAACCTCTTAAAATCATTCGTTTTATTGTATTGGAGCCCTTAAATATTTATTTTATTTTGTTTTTAGTATTTGTTGTTTTAGCGGTAACAGAAATACATCATCTGTGAAAATTTCAGCTGCCTAGTTTTCACGGCTCATGAGATACAGCCCGGTAACAGACAGACGGACAGACGGACATCGAAGTCTTAGTAATAGGGTCCCGTTTTTACCCATTGGGTATTGGAACCCTAAAAACTAACTCAGCAATAGTTTTAGCAAACTAAATCGCAGAGTATAGATACGTGCACGTTAATTTAAAAGATTTAGGGAGATTTAACTAAATGAATCTGCACAAATACGAAGTAACTAGTACGTCGTAAAGAAGCAACAAGGGTCTTATATTGTTGATGATGCAATCATTTAGATTGCAGATGTTGTGATATTCTGAATTTTAAGGTGGATTTCTATTGAACGCGCGGTTGAGGAAAATATGTACATTTCTCTTATTTGAGGATGTTGTCTTGTTTATTACAGGATACGGGGAAGGCAAAATATTATGTGAAATTATTTTCCGAGAAATTTTCAGTACCTATTTGCACGTAATGTGTAATGTAATATAGTTACTTAATTATAAATATTATGAATGTCCTTGACAGGTCGTCAATGTTGTCGCTAAGTTGCAGGTAATTGCGACATACCTACATAACATTATAAACAATAAAATTTTAGAATAGTACGCATTTTTCGCGTAAATCTAACTGAATTCTTAGTTTTGTTTATTTTTAGTACGGAAATATCAGCTGGAAAGTAAATCAGAAAGTAACTATATCAACTCTAATAACTGACCAAATTACAGCACCGGCCAGGGTTGCCAACTCGATATCTCAGATGGGTGCTAAATGACATCTGCCTTAATAATGCTAGATTCATTAAAAGTTGCAAAATGGTGCTAAAGTTTTTGAACATTGTAAAATGTACCGTGCCGTATACGCTCGTCAAATTCGCAAAACCTGGGGTGCGGAGCGTCAAGGTCTGGCAATTTTCTATGAAGTTTTGGAATCCTGTTGGGATGTGAAGAAGTGAATATATAAAACTGACTATTGCGTTTTGTTACAATTTGTTCTACATTGACCAGAAAAAAAAAACAAAATCACTGCTCTTAAAATAGTGCTAGGTAGATGTACTGTACTGTAACAACCTTTTTAATAGTCCTCTGCAGGACGTAGGCCTACCCACGAAGGGTGATGTACTAGGTGCTAAAAGTTAAATTTCAGTGCCAGACTTGAGAAAATAGTGCAAAATCCAGCACTGAAAGCTAAGATGGCAACATTGTTATCTGCTCCTCTGTTTCCCTACAAATATTACTATATTTTTTTAAGATAAGAATGTTTATGTATATTTTTAAAGTCTACCAGATCTTGAAAGCGTAATAAAGATGTTTTTACAAGCTTAGGCATATTATGTTTAGACCACCGATCAAGCATCATGAAATAATTGAGGAACATCAGCAATCTTCTCAAAAATACATTAAGTATAATGATTTTGTAAATAAATAATCTCTTAGGTTTGTTTGTTGAACATTGAGAAACATATTTTTACTGACATCTTGTAATCCCTGTCCAGTATTCTCAAAAATTATTGCCTAGCTTTGAAAAACCACTTAATCGGACATAAAGACGTATGGTTTTTAGAGGCAGAAGAGATCACTTTTAATTTCAGTCAACCAATCAATTTAATCTTATCAATCCCGATGTGGATCATCCTTGTCCTTTTGACCGCAAAAGTCACCTATACCTACCTACTTAAACACCACTTTCGGGCGCCAACTATATCTATAGTCTTCAAAAAAATTGAGGCATAGTACTGTACCAGCCTTTCTACTTATCTGCTACAAGACATAGGCCTTCCCACTAAGGGTGATTGGGCCATATCCACCACGCTGGCCCAGTGTGGGTCGGTGGATTCACATACGCCATCGAATTTCTTCTACGGACGTATGCAGGTTGCCTCACGATGTATTCCTTCACCGAAAAGCCAGTGGTGTGAAATTCCGTACATAAATTCTGAAGAACTCATTGGTACGGGACCGGGATATGAATCCAGTACCTTACGATTGTAAGGCCGGTGTCATTAGGTACCATTAGACCACCACGGCTTAGTAATCACATGGTTAATATCTCTTCTGTGGGGCAATTCTGTTAGCCGATCTTTACTGAAGTGATACGTTCTCGGACTTCTCCCGTTTTTCGGACAGTTCCTACAGCTCAAAACTGTCAGAAAAACGAGGCAGGTTCAAGACAGGTTCAAAAACGTGTCACCTTAGTAACGAGATCGGTTGACAGAATTGCCCCGCTGAGCACGCAACAGAACTGTTCCTTAACCGACGCACACATCGGCACGTATGCATCATTATTGCGTGTGCGCAGCGGCCTTGGTCCGCGGGGTCGGCGCCCAGATGCAAGGGCGAAGGTGCGTTCGGTTGTATAGGGTTTACACGGGTGACTAAAGCTGCACGATTTTTGCTTTCGTCTAAATGGTTATTTGACCAGGTTGCAACTGTCACATAACCGGACGGTTATGTAGGGTTTACACGGGTGATTAGAGCTGCACGGTTTTTGCTTTCGTCTAAATGGTTATTTGACTAGGTTGCAACTGTCACAAGTGACTAAAGCGTCAAGCCTTGGACGCGGCCAAAGTCGGATGCTATCCAACTCTGGAGTTGAATAGCATCCGACATTGGTCACGTGGCGACCGCATGCGGCTGGTGACTAAAATCGACCGTGTTACCGATCAGTTGCAGACAATCGCCCGTGCAATGAAGGATTGCACGACGACCGAGCCTCAAGCGATTTTAGACACCTGTGTAAATGAGGATTTACAAGGGTAACTATAGCTGCACGATTTTTGCCACGCGGCGATAATTGACCGTCTAAATAGCAAGTGACTAAAGCCGCAAGCCCTAAAGTTGAATTGCATCCGACTTTGGTCGCGCGGCTGGATGCGGCTGGTGACTAAAATCGACCATGTACACGATCAGTAGCAGGCATATGAAGGAGTATGAAGGAGTGCATGATGACCAATGTTGGCAGCCCCAGAAAACTAAAAAACAGCCACACATTATTAAGAAAACAGTAGATAAAGTCAAACGAGGCAGATTTCTTAACTTTCTGTCATAATTAAAATCATTATCTACTTTTATTGGTTACTAGGACTCACAAACATTGTGATATTATAATTAGCTTTAACCAAGGATATAAGCCATATGCTTAAAAAAAAGATAAGCCTAATAAAAATACAAAATTCAAAGCAAAATCATTTTCCACTTTCATCCTAGATAGCCTCATCTTCGGTATTTTCAGACTTTTCTCATAGTGTATTCAGATGGTGGCTAATTAAAAAAACAGTAAAAATTAGGAAACAGAAAATGGTCGTCAATGTGAAAACAGCAAACCTACTGTTACAACAGTAGGGTTGGCAGCACTGATGATAACAGAGGCCATATTATTAGATGTTCTTTCGTGAGGCGATTTGTGAAGCGACTAGCCGCACTGCAAAAATCGACCCGTGTACACCCCTCTTTAGCTGTAGGGGCAATGCGGTTTAATTGAACGAGTCTATTAGTACAACTCAATTTCGTTCAGTTATCGCTCTTTTGAGCGTTTTGTTCGTTCTTTTATTAGCAAATTGTAGGAGTAATGGATAGAGCACGCAGTACGTAGAATGGTGGTCGATTGGGCTTTAAAGTTAACTTTTCCAATTAGCTCTCGTATTACGAGTTTAGAGGTTCCAGGACAGCTTTTTGTAATCAATGTAGAGTTGATTTGTTTAATATAAAAAAATTAGATCTGTATTTGTTTGACTAAGAAAAAACATGATTGAAGATAGGTTCATAATTTTAGAGGTAGTTTCGTCCAAAATAATGTTTTAAAGAAGTTTTAATTGGGTCCAAAAAAAGAGCTGAGCAATAAATGAGGCGCTAAAACAGTTTTTTTCTAAATATTTTTAGCTAAGAAACAAGCTATTAGATCCTTTAAAATTACTTAAGAAATATCTGGACGACCAATAAAATTTGAAGCCATTTTTGTTATAATAAACATATACCTACCCTACACCATTCTGAAAGTTCACATTGTGAAAGTCCTTGTATTTACAGCAACCTATGCACAAGTCTCCTAAGAATTTATGCCCTGTATTAAGACAGGGTTACTGGTTATTGGTAATCAATTAGCATCCTTTTAGGGGCTTATTCTAAACATCAGAACAACTTTTGTCAAAACTAAAAAACAGTGTTCCATAAATTTTGACGACGGTGAACGATATATTTCAATGGAACAGCAATTTTTTTTAAATTCGATAACACTTGTTGACTTGTTGTTAGTTTTGATGTACAAAATAAGCCCCTAAAAGGATGCTAATTGATTAGAAATAACCCTGTATACTAGTAATAAAATATGAGGTACGAAACGACTTGATCCTTAAACTTGTCCAAATTATCCTGCATTTAACAAGTGGTGCAAAAACTTGATACTTGAGCAGAGTGTGGCAGGTGGTCGGATGATAGTCTGAAGGCCTTTACACTAGACGACATTTTTCAATCTTTTAAAATAATCGAGCAAGTGTTGTTTTAAAGCTATTAAGTCCGCATTTGATCACCAATTTACCTAATAGTAAGCGAGGTTGTAGTCAAAGATGAAACACGCAGACTTAGAACATACTGTTCACTCTTGATTTTATTTTGAAAAGTTTCAAATTATATCTCTGGTGTGTCGTGTCACGCTCTGGCGTGTCAGCTCTGGACTAAATATACGCAAAAAGCATTTAATGCGTTAAGGGTTGCCTACGATAAGATTTTCAGGCACCTGATGGGCCTGAAATGGTATTGTAGTGCGTCTGAGATGTACACGGAGTCGCGAGTGGACTCCTTTAACGCCATACAGCGAAAGCGAATTGCATCGTTTACGTCTAGGGTTGACACCTGTAAGAACACCATTATAAAAAGCCTTGCAGAAAGATTGCCCCTGACTGCAACTTACCGACACTGGGTGGCTATTGCCACAATGTGGCAAATAATTATGTCATAATTATTTGGATATTTTTATCTGGACTGTGTATTATTTTTACTTTTGTATTTTGTAGTTTGGATATGGATTTTTGAGTCCGAAATAAAGACATTATTATTATTATTATATTATTATTATATATATCTCTACGGAAACAAGGGGGTGTCAGTCTGTATAATTCCCTAGCTTTACGGATAAGAAACGATGAGTAAAAGTGGAATATAATACTGTTAAAGTTTAATTTAATATGCTTACTGGTCGAAATCAAATGTTAATACAGCGTTGTTAAATAAAGAAATGAAGGTACAAACTTACATATCTAAATGGTAAGTGTGACATCTTCGAGCAAATATCTACAGAGCCACAGTTCCTGAGTGAAAGTAGCAAAAAAAATGTCCGAGCGCCGTCATACATACCGACTTAAATATTTACATTAATTAATTCACAATTACCCGTTTTCTCGAATCTCGATGTTATTTTTTTTTTTATTTTTATTTTATTTCAGTTCACCAACATTGTGTACATCAATACATTGTAAAAAGATTATACATAAAAAATAAGAGCTAAATGTCACAATAATTATAGGTGAAGACAACATGCATTATTTTATGTCATCTACAAGTAATTAGTGATTGCAACTGAGACTTAGGCATCGCGCGGCGTTATAGTCGGCTTGCAATCACCTTACGACTAACTAAAAAGCTACTACGTAGCTTGGGCAGAGTTTTGGCTCGGACACTTTTTTTGCATGATTGTGACTCTATACATGTTTGCTCGAAGTGTGACATACATAATCCCTTCACCTTGGCAGTTGGGTACAAAAGTTCGAATAAAATGAAACTTTAAACTTGCTAAAAATGAATGAAATGAATCTTGCTAAAAATTATCTTCCATAATAGATACAACAAAACTCTATCATCACCATAATATTCTGTACAATATAGAAAAAAAAACGATTTAAGGGTGATAAAAAACTAAATCAAGCAACCATAAAAAATGTCAAGTCAGGATTTAAAATAATTCAAACGCTTTATTTACCTACACGTCACATGTTTGTCATCAATTAATATTATTCATTAATCATGTAAATAACACCTATTAAATGCATTTGTCATTTAAATTAATTCAATTTGTTGTAATATAGTAATCATTCATACAAAATCTACTAGTTTACATAAATCAATTTAATTTCGTTGTATGACTTACCTACTAAGCGACTTTAAGCGACTATATATATTACGTCACTACGTATACATATAGTAACTATGTATCAAGGAATTTCCATACGAGAACTATGGAACTTCCTTGCTATGTAAAAATATCCAAATTATTAATCGATATAGTCATTTCAAACATACGAAATGCATTGCTCAACATAGACAGATCTCCTTAGGTAATGGTGACGCGCCAACTAGGCCATGCAAAAAACAATAAGCTGTTTTTAGCATCCTTTTAGGGGCTTATTCTGAACATCAACGCTAACAACTTTTGTTTTACGACTTTTATTAATTCTCAAAAAAGAAAGTTGTTGTTCCATAGAAAAACCTCGACAAAATGTATGGAACAGCTGTTTTTTTTTTAGTTTGACAAAAGTCGCAGAACAAAAGTTGTTAGTTTTGATGTACAGAATAAGCCCCTAAAAGGATGCAAATTGATTAAAAATAACCCTGTATATATAACCACAATTCTCTGACCCTAGAGGTCAGACATAAAATAATAGATTAATTCTTATCTAGTAGAATAATAACTAATAATGCATCTGCGAATACGGAAATCGTTTATTAATTTATAAATATTATGTAGGTGCCTCCAAAAATTCATTTTTAACGCAAAAACGTGGCTGAACTGTAAACTACTACAAACTTTTCTGAAAAAAAAATAAGACGTGCGAGTGTGGGCACATATTGTGCACTTTTTAAACAGAAGACTACAATTTTATACAAGGCTTTTTTAAAAGGGTAAGTGCCTTTATTAACTGCCACTAAATAGACGACTTATATAATCTAAAACTACATAAACTACTACTACATATAACAAGCAATTACTTATAATTATGCTCCACTTGTCGCTGATCTTCAGAAGCACTTTTTGATCTCAACGTTTCAACTTGCTGATCCACTGAGCTGGTAACATAAATAAATATAAAAACACAATTGCGAGAATAACATGTTCTATATTTGCAATTCTAGGTACAAAAATTATCTTATTCATGATTATTTTTTGCAAAAAAATTGGCATGACCGACTTCAACCGTGTACAGAATTCGCGAATATTTCGCACGGATCGATGTAGCATTTTTCAAATTATTGTTGATGTATCAAAAATGGCTCAACCGATTTCGATAAAATTAAAAACCAATTTCAAAGTACTTATATTCTTTCTAATAAAAAAAGAATTATCTACATCGGAATGTAAAAAGTTATGAGTGTTTATACATAAAAAATAAAAATATATCGCATCGAATTAAGTACCTTCTCCGTTTCAACGGTCAAAAAATGACCATACACTTTACTTGTTTATTTATGTCGGTATTTTAAACTTCCAACAATTTCATAACTCATAATACACAAGGTCGTTTCAGTCATAAAACGTTCATTGCTGGACATAAACTTCCCTTATAGATCTCCAATAAGACTGACTGGAAGCGGCTTACATCCAGCGCGATCTTACAGTCTGTAGACATAACCTGTATGTATAACGTATCGTAATGTAATAAATTGGGTGTTGTAGTCTCCTATAAAACGCTTCTTCCAAACATATTCCAGTATCGAACATAACGGGATGGCCAGGTGCGGGGCGGGTAATTAAAAATAGACGAGTACCACCGCTGCAGCGACGTTATTTATCGGGTGCGGACTGCGTTGATCTAATATTGTAGCGTTTATTACAAAACGTTATGTATAAAATGTGTTCATGAAGTTATTGAAGTGAAACTTCTAATGCGACTTCTTGAAATGGGGAAACGGGGCGTCGTATCAAACTAAAAAAGATTTTTTATTAGGTTCACAATCGGCTATAATGTCGATGAACAAAAAAAAATACATACAGACTAACAGAGAACCTCCTCCTTTTTTGAAGTCGGTTAAAAATAGACAACTACCACCGCTGCAGGGATCGTTATGTATCGGGTGCAGACTGCGTTGATTGTGGGTTTATTACAAAAAAGGTTTGTATAAAACGTGTCAACGAAAGTATTACAATTTTTATGTTAGAGAATTTAATTAGGACTTTTCGTCCATCCTCTATGAGATGTTTTTTTAGACAACAAAACTTGTAACGAAAGTATTACAATTTTTAGGCTAGAGCATTTTAATGAGGACTTTTCGTCCATCCTCTATGAGATGTTTTTTTAGACAACAAAACTTGTTATCAATCTTGTAGGATATCAGTGTGCCGACTTAAATCCTAAAATACTAGTTACTTTTTTGCTATTTCGAGTCTGGTACTACAGTAAAACTTCATCTTAATGTCTTAATGAACCTACTAAAATAGCCTTAAACCTTAAAGTAACCTTACAATACATTTTATATGAAAAATAATAATATTTATACTTTAACATATATCCATGACCATTGTATAATAATTTTCTAAGAAGAATGTTGTTAGGAACAAATTAGGTATAAGCAGATATAAATATATTGGGATTTTACACAGTACAATACCGAGGAAACTATATTTAATACTGTAAAGTCTATATCTACATAAACGTAGTACTACACTTGACTTAGTTGTATAGTCTAAATTACTTTGTTTTGACTTTCGAAAAGGATGAGGTACCTACTATGTTCATCTATATGTACATATATTTTTTTATGTGTACCTATGTTCATGGATATTGTCGTCAATTGTGAACTGATTTGAAAAGTTCTTGTTTATTTCGAAATGCTTTACTCTCAAGGTGGTTCCATTTTGACGAAATCAGCTGATCCGTTTTTGATAAATCAACAATAATGGATGTCACATCGATTCGTGCGAACTATTCGAATTCTGTACACGGTGGACATCGGTGGTGCTGTTTTTTTGCGAAAAATAATTATTATATGACATATACATAGGTACTGCTTTATAGAAAATCGACAAAAGCTGATACACATTTTTTGCGATTTGGATCCAAACTATTGGGACCAAACTGCCAAAACATTAGGCCCAATTATGAACGCGCCATCGTTATTAAATAAGCAATTGAGAATATTTCCGTTTCTTATTCAGTTCGATAGAGAGAACACTTTTTACGTTGCTATTAAATTTACGATGGCATCTTCATAATTGGGCCTATTGTATTGATATATTAATAGAAAAACACCCCGAAATGTTTCCGAAATGTTGTTTGGGTTTGTTTTAACCATCTAGCCATGTCAGAGGCGGCCTTTCTTTCTCAACAATATGAAATGACGAGTACTTCACCAAGATAACCGAATAAAAGCAAAATGCTAAAAAAAACTTACACGTCCTAGAACAAGATTCTTAGAACCTGTCTGATCCACCTGGACAAGTACAGTTACTCTGTAATACTAACATAAAAATGTGTCCATATTCCTACACCTGGCCGGTTTGATAACTATTGTACTTAGACCTGTACTTATACTTACTTTATATGATAAGAGAGTCCAATGTTAATGGTCAATCGGCTCATTAAGTTAGACACTGTGATAGACATCGTATACAGGCTTTATAGCTTAATTATATACTAGGGAAAGTAGAGACAAACGAGAGAGTATTTTTAACCTACTTAAAAAAGGAAAAATCTTTCGGGGTATAAAATTAAGTTCGTGTTGGCTAGTCCTGGTGTCAGAGTTTGTAAAAGGCCAGATTAAATCTCAAGAATGCGCCAGATATATTCTGTTTCCAAAAAAACATGTTTGGAGTTAAAAGAAATACCTAAATATATAGCAGTGGACGTTCTATGGATGATGAGGATTACATTTATTTTAATAAATATTTTAACTTCTAATTCTTACTAGGATATTCGTGTGAAGCCTTTACCCAGGTGTACGAGTATAAAAGGGTACTATTGATATGGAAATGTCATACAATTTTCCGTATTATAAAAATCACACACAATAGTTACAAACCATTATTATTATTTATTAATCATCGTCGAAATAATTTTATTATAAATAAGTAAATATTACGGGACATCTTAAAAACTAAATTATAAAACAACCGTTCGTATTTCTATAACATACTAAAACTTTGAAATCAAGTATAAATATAACTCGTAGATATTTTTGTAATTAGGTACAGAAATAAACACTTTGTTTTCATGTGCGTATCAAAATTAGGTGTAAGTCGATGTTCAAGTTTCACGTAGGTACTTAATTCATTCAAGCTTAGACTTACGCTTACATAAATCTTTTGAACCTTTGAAAGTTCATATTGAAAGACACCCACAGACTTACACAACTAATTATCATAGCGATTGGTGTTCTAAACCTTTGTATGAGGCATTGTTTGTGGATTGGAAAACTTACACGTGCGCGGCAACGTGAGGTAATGTATGGGTTAATTCTGATGAGATTTAATACACACGGTCACAATTTGTATGAATTTAGGTAAAAATCCAGTAAAAAATTGTTCATGTGCGAGTTGGACTTGGAATATGTCTCTCTCTTTTTATTCTTATTCCCCACGTCGGGGCAGAGGGCTGATATATCGACAGTGTTATTCCATTCCTCTCTGTCCGGACCTTGCGTTTCACTTCGCTCCAAGTCAGTCCGATGCTTATGGCCTCAGCAGTGATGGAACGCCGCCATGTCTGTTTTGGGCGGCCAGGTTTGCGTCGGCCTTGTTGATTCCAATCCATGGCTTACCTAGGAATGTGGTCCAGCTCCCTGCGCAAAGTATGGCGAACCCAGATCCACTTACGGCGCCGTATTTGCAGTTCTATAGGATCTTCATGGCATTCCCTCCTGTGGTCTATATTGGCGAAAGTGTCTGGCCAGAAGATCTTCAAGATTTGCATCGGTTGAGAAAAAGCTTGTAGCTGTTGTGTAATTGCTTTTGTAACTTTCCAAGTCACGCATACGTACTTGGAATACCGCATTTTAATTACTTTTTTTTAAAGTTAATTATATTGTCAAATTTTATGTGAATTTTTCAAAGGGCTATCTTTTGTCATTAATAATATACTTAGATCAAAAACCGACATAAGAATCGCAGTTGTTATATAATGGGAGTAACTCGTTTATAAAATTTCAAACTACCAATTTAGTGTAATGATCAGAATTTGAACCTACTTCCCTAAAATTCCAAGGCACGCGTTCTCCCACTGACCTTTTTATTTATTCATCAAAAGTATGTAAACTGAATTCCCACTAAGCAAATATGACTTTTATGTAATTAACTTATGGACACTCATGCCTTAGCTCAGTTGATTAAATATATGCCAGAAGATTTCCCCCAATGAATGCTCTACATAAATATGTAGAACATTGTCTTGAAATGCCCGGGTATTCCCAGAATCGAGCATTACCCGGTAAAGCTGTAATTTGTCGTTTAAAAGATTGACAAAACATCAATTCTGTTTTTCCCAACAACTGATATTCCCTGAGATTACTAAAGATTTTCCTGATCGTGTGTATCGTAACCTAACTAGCATTAATTCAGGACATTATCTTATTCATGGGAGGTAATTGTCCGAAATGCCCGGGCATTACTGCGTCGAGCATTACCCGGTCAAAGCTGGAATAATGGTCCAGGTGAAATGGTGTCACGTGGCCCGAGGTGTGACGGATAACAAACGTGCTCCTGTTTACATCAACGCTTTGTTCTTATTTTGGATGGGTCTAGTGAATTTTATTAGCCCTTCGATAGATAGAAAATAACTCGATACAAGCCGTCACCGTTGGTGGTTTAATAGTAGTGGTGGTGACGCTAGATGGTGGTGGTAGTACCTTAACAAAAAAATTGAAGAATTGAAATTGAGTAAACGCGCTATACAATAGTAAGGTCGTGGGTGTTGCACCAATGAGCTCTTTGGAACCTATGTACGGAATTTAACACTGCTGGTTTTTCGTTGAAGAAAAACATCGCCAGGAAACCTGCGTACTTCTGCAGAAGAAATTTGATGGCGTACTTTATGTGAATTCACCAATCTACATGGGCCAGCGTGGTGGATAAGGCCCAATCACACCCCTCGTGGGTAGGTTTGGTCATTAGTGAAATATTAGTACTATATGTTTCAGTGTTGAGTTTGAAGAGATATTTATATATACTAGTAGTAGCACCTACAATGTCGTCTTGTCAATGCACTAATATTACTAACTATTTATCTACGTAGGTATAGCATGTTACGAATGTTTGGCAACCGCCGACATTTAACATTTCAATTTCCATGACATGCAAACAATATTTTATAAACATAACACTTTTTATTTTTTTGTAATGTAGGTAGATTAGAAAAACAATAGAACTACTGTAAGTTATGACGAGTCTATAATAGAACCATTTATACTCCTTTTCCTCATATGAGAATGTGTAAATGTAATATTATGTCAATAAATGATTTTCTTTCTTTCTTCTTTCTTTCTAAGCTTAGAGAAAAAAAAAACTAAAAAATGTGGGTAGTTTCCTAGCCCTTTATTATTTCACGCGGTAAACTGGTTCGTCATTGACACTTCAGTGCTTCGCCGCGTCGCACATTTTAATTCGTTTTATAAAATTAAACCGAGTTAGGCACTTTGAGGAAATATTACTACGTATAGAGGAGCTACCCTGATCAAATATCATGCTCAATTTTGTTAAGAATATAACTAAAGTGCGCTTCAGCACTGTAACAATAATTAGCCGTCTAATCAGCCAGTACAAACACGCAGCGCTAGAACACTTTTAAGGTATAGTTTTCTCGTGGCAAAAAGGTCGAAAGCGCCGCGATTCTTCGAAGCGCTTACGCGTTTCGTTCAACGTTCTGCACTAACTTGTCGTTTCTATAGACTAAGATGCTGACTGACTACAGAAGTGACAAAGTTTATATTACCTACACACGCTTCAATTGAATTCGTACTTTGTTTTTTCTTCTTCATAATATGATATTACTTAGTTGAATTATTGATCAGTAGAAAATATTATATTCATAATCATCATCATCAGCCCGTAGAAGTCCACTGCTGGATATAGGCCTCCCTCAAAGATTTCTACGACGAACGTAATATTATATCATAATATAAATATTTAAGTTAAACTAATTCATTCGTTTAAGTATTTTATATAATATACACTGTTTGCCTAATCACACTAATATTATAATTGCGAAAGTTTATGTGTAAGTGTGTTTGTTCCCAGGCAACTCGGTAACGGCTAAACAGATTTCTATGAAAGTTTAGTATGGGGTAGCTTATACTAGCCCAATACCTTTCCACGTAAGCTATTTTTTTTTAGTTTTGACAAAATTCGCAGAACAAAAGTTGTTAATTTTGATGTTTATAATACCTAAGCCCCTGAAAGGGTGCTAATTGATTAGAAATAACCCTGTACATCAAACCTTTTTCATTTTATTATAAAATATGCAACACAACAATACTGGACCGACGAATACAAAGAAATTCGTTGATTTTCCATGTTTTTTAATGTTATGCAAATTTTTAAACAAAATCACAAAGTTCCTATCTGTGAACATAATACTTATAATTTGTTTTGATTAGGTACTACAGCAATTTTTCTGTTTAGTTTTTGGTAACAGTTCTTGTTTTTTTTTTATAATTATAATCCCTACCAACTTAAATTCGGTTTAAATACAAATCTGTCATGTTTTGTTTGTTTTTGTTGTTATAATTTTACGGTAGTAACAGGAGTAATTTTTTTTTACTGTTCTAACAACTTTCAACCGTAGTAGTAAGAAGAATAATTCGTTTCCCGTTCTTACTACTGGTAGTAAGAATGGTAGTAACACTGGGAACAAACCCTAATTTTACCTACACTTGTTACACACACAATGTCACATCTTCATTTTTAGTCTATGAAAAGTATCGCAACATGGCGTCCACGCGCCATCCGATAATATTTTGTTTGCATTTAATTGTAAAATGATTATCTAACTACTCACCGATGGAAAGTTATTCCTTTGCACTTCGCCGTATTCTTTGTATTATTCGTGCAATATCTTAACACACACGAGACCATATTCAATAATTTTGAACTTTTTTCGTTTTAAAACAAACTAGACTGATGTACTCAAGAGCTAGCAAGCAACTAATTGATGTGCAGCCATATGGCTGCATTTGGGCGGAACATGGTAGGGATGTGCGTCGTCCTCTCTGTACGTAGTAATATAGCTCGATGGTTAGGCAGTAGTTTTCTCGACTGGAAGTATTTGGATCACATCAAGAAGAAGATGAAAAAGTTGGAGAGAAAATTGTTAAAACGCAGTAGAAAATTTTCGTCATCCACAAAATTCGTGCAATTGTCAAACGACCCAAAAGGTAATTACTTAAGGATATTACTGATAAGTAAGTACTGTGATCGGTTCACGTTTCAACGATCTGAGTTGCTATCTACCGATTATTGTCGTACTTATGAGGATTAACGTTCCAACGTTTTAAGTTGTTAATTATCCTTATTGTTACTCTAGTTCACGATGCAACGCCATGAGTTCATCTTACTCGCTATACATACAGCAGCTATATCTAGCTACGTATAGATACTAGAGGTAGTATCAGGTTTACATACACAATCTATATGTATACTTATGTGTATTTTGGGAAGTTAACGACCCTTCATACTTAATATTGCCATCTCGTTTTGTAATAATTACCTCGTTGCAGAAATCATATTGTAGCTATTTGGTAAATAGCGTATGGAAGGTAATATATTTGTATATGTAGTACATCAGAACCTATTGATTTCAATTTCAGCTGACAACATCGAACCTGTGAATGTTGAAAATGAAAATCTGAGCGAACTAGGCCCGTCGGACTCCGCTTTGCACACAGATTCAGAGCATTTTGAAAATATCCCGATCATACCAGTACCGGAGGAGCCACCCCCAACGGCTGGAGATTTTCTAGTAAGGATGTGTTCCTGAAGTCGAGCTTGATCAGTGTATGTTGGAGATCTTAGAGAAAAATCCCTCATCGACAACCATCTTTGGAAAAAATATACAAAAGGATTTAGCGCTTCGCTACAACTTCATTGCTACAACCGGCTTGACCAAAGAAGCACGTAAGGAACTGTTAGATACTCATTTGACCCCAGACAACTGCAGGCTGATAGCAGCGCCATCTCTGAACCCCAAAAAAAGCGGCTATCACCGAACAAGTAGTAAAGCGGGATAAAGCAATAGAAGCTAAACAAAAACAGATTTGTAGTGCTATTGCATGTTTAAGCGAGGTCATTACTCTTCTTTTAGAAAAAGATTTTAAGGATCCGACAATTTTAAAATTGCTTATTGACACTGGCCGTATGAAATGTACAAACATAAAAAAATATATAAGTAGGTACGCGTCGACTTGTAAACATCTTCCGTTTTGTCGGTTAAAGAATAAACGCGTCGATTTGACCAACCTCCTCCATTTCGTCGGATAAATATATTTTTTTCGCAAAAAATGGCAAAACCGCCTTCCATCGTATACAACATTCGAATATTTCGCTAGAATTGTTTACATTATTGTTGATGTTTCAAAAACGGCTCAGCCGATATTTGTAAAATTTGAATGAAACATCTCGGGAGTATATCATTTCCAACTAAAAAATAATTTTTCGATTCGGTTCACGATTGGCCAAATTATCGATGAACAAACACAAAAAAATGCATACAGACGAACATAGAACCTCCTCCTTTTTGCAAGTCGGTTAAAAATAGGTACATGTCCAATGTTAATTATTATACCTAATTTAACTAGCACACATTTGGCTTGAGCATTTGGATTATCTTTAGACCTTCAAAGGTCTATGGATGATCCAATTGCTTTCTATGTAGTAGTAGTGTAGGTAGTTTTAGCATATCAAGTAGTATTGTATCTTATTGTAGTTAATAAAGGCACTTTGGCCACTAAAAAAAAGCGAACTAATCATAATAAACTTTCTTAACAATATTAACCATTATTATCTAATCCCTGAGAAGTTTCACTCAAAAACTTTCTAAGTCCTAGATAAAATAAACATTACTTACGAGAGGGGTTCAACTAATGTCGTCATTCCTGAATTGTTTAATAGTTATGAGCTCAAACACGTTTCATGTAAATCATAGTCATCATGTGATAAACAGATTTCAAGATATTCCCTGTATAATAGGTCAGTCTGGCTGCATACACGTTTTCATTGCGTTATTGAATCATCACTATGTACATAATTTTATTGATCTGCTAGATGTCGCTATGTGACAAGGTATTTATTTTCCACTATCCCTGTGCTGATTGGTGGATTCTCATGTATATTTTTAAACTTTCGTGATTTGAACACAATAATGTTATAGGTATACTACGGGATGAATCACGCACTAAAATTAAGAGATAAATAAATACCTCATCATTCCGACGTTGTGACCGAGTTGCATCGATACCCGTGACCACGATCGATGCAAAGCGATCAGCGTAGTTAAGCAACCGACCGAAAAAGTCTTTGAATGTATGACCGCGGGTAGCATTTGCAACAGAGCCCTACGTTGCGCGTCGTCGTTCGAAAGACATTCAATTATGGTTCACGGTTAAATCGTTTTGCCATGTCAGAGGCCTTCAGGTGGCTTGAAAACACCAAGGATAGCCATAGTTGCCACCTTGCCTATACGAACTATAAGTGGGTATAAAAATATTAGTTTTTTCTCGCGGCTTTGTCCGCATGATATTTTGATTTTTGTGCCAACCCATATAAACCTATTATTTTTCGGGATGAAAAGTAGCCCATGTTACTTTCCGTCTTGCATACTTGCATATATGTCCATGCCAAAAATCAAATCAATCCGTTGCTCCCTTGCTGCGTGAATGAGGAACAAATCAATAAACCAACAAATACACTTTCGAATTTATAATATTACTAGTAAGGCGGTAAAATTGCCGCCAACTACGATCTATAAAAATAATTGACTTTTGATCGGCTTAAACCAGGCTTAAACCTTGCTAAAACATAATGAAACTTTTCGAATTCTCCATACAATCTGTCAAAGTTTCATATAATACGAGTACGTCCAAACAAGATTCGAACTCGTTCGAAAGTCAATCCTTACTAATATTATAAATCCGAAAAGTTTGTTGGTTTGTTGGTTTGTTACTCTTTCACGCACCAACGGAGCAACAGATTGACTTGATTTTTGGCATGGACATAGTTTAAAAGGCGGAAGGAGCTTTAGGATACTTTTTATCCCGAAAAATTGCATAGTTCCTGTAGGACAGGACAAAAACCATCGAAAGCGAAACTGTCGCCACTATCACAAAGACGCTAAGGGATTAATTCCTCTATGACGCTAATATGGACTAACGAAACGTCACAGCCAAACGTAATTAGATGACAGGTGACATTGTCTGCAGACTTTTATAAATCACAAGTAGCATGGCAAGGGGACAAATTGTTTTTCCACCATTATATCCCCTTGAAGAGGAAATAAAGTATGGATTGAAAATGACAACTGACATTTAAATTGGATAAAATGTTTTTTTCCCTCTGCATGCTACATGTTACTATGACGTTTAATACCAGGCCGTCATTTTGTCTGACATTTAAAATATTTTTAAATCTTCTATCATTAGAGGTTTAACATGTTTCTTTATTCTACCTTTATGGTACAGAATCATCATACTTTAATATTATCAATCCGAAAAGTTTGTTGGTTTGTTCCTCTTTGACGCAGCAACGGAGCAAAAGATTGACCTGATTTTTGGTATGGATACCTATGGTTTAAAAGACAGAAAGTGATAATAGGATACTTTTTTATCTCGAGAAAATTCGTGATTCCCATGGGATAGGACAATAACTGTTTCTCAGCAATGGAGCAACGGATTGACTTGATATTTGGGGTGGGCATAGTTTGGAAGACGGAAAGTGTCATAGGATACTTTCCATCCCGAAAAAATTGTGGTTCCCGTTAACTAGGACTTAACAATAAATTTTTCTCAGCAACGGAGCAACTTGCCTTGGCTTATTGCATGAATATAGTTTGAAAGACGAAAAGTGACATAGGTCACTTTTTATCGCAAATACTTTAACAGTTCCCGTAGGATAGGATAATAATCGGCCAAGTGCGAGTCGGACTCGCGCACGAAGGGTTCCGTGCCGTATGGGAGCCCCATTCCTCTTGCCGTTATTAACAGCGAGCAAAAAAACTCTTAAAAATCACGTTTGTTGTATGGGAGCCCCCCTTAAATATTTATTTTATTCTATTTTTAGTATTTGTTGTTATAGCGGCAACAGAAATGCATCATCTGTGAAAATTTATCATCATCAGTCATCCACCACTCGGGACTAACCAGTACTGAACGTCAGACAGCATTCCAACGCCCTGGTCCCAGTGCAGCGGGTCAGTCATAGTAGCCCAGCGCCTGCCTCTTCAACTGCAGAGGGCAGTGAGAACGGCCATCGCGATACCGACACCTCTCTTCCCCTGCAGCCCCACTGCGTCTGCCAACACGTTGACGGCCTAGCAGAAGGTAGGGTAGGTGGCGGCACCCACATCAGCAGTTCCATTTATCCCGCCGCGGCCCCTAATCCTCGGCTGTCATATCAGAGTCCAGGTAGCAGCCTTGCTTTATGAAACTAAGAAAGGTTATTCCCAGCAAGTAACTGGAGATAGAGAGACAGAAAAGAAGCCACACCCAGCGCAGCAGGAGGAGCTGGAGGTCATATGCCTGGCAGACGGAGCAGCACTAGAGCAAAATCTTAACCGAGAAATTAACATATTCACAGACGGCAGCAAAATTAAAGGGAAAGTTGGGGCGGCATTATCCATTTGGGATGATGCCGCTGAGATCAGTACCCGCAAGCTGAAATTGGCCGATTGGTGCTCCGTGTACCAGGCCGAGTTATTGGCACTTCTTGAGGCTACCGAAAAAGCAAAAATCTTTTATGACTCCAGGTCTGCACTGGAAACGGTAGTTGGCGTATCTTCCCTCCATCCCTTAGCAGTAAATTCAAAGCTAACATAAAGTTACTACACGCACAAAATAAAATAGTGAAACTTTATTGGATTAAAGCGCACGCGGGGATGGAGGGAAATGAGAGAGCGGACCAGCTAGCAAAGGAAGCAGCACTTGACTGCACTCGAAGTGCAGACCTATTTACGATAACTGCCCCGTTTCATTCGTCAAGCGAGAAATCCGAAAGGACTCTCTTGACGAGTGGAACCGGCGGTATCAGGATGGACACACAGCGGCGGTAACCAAAACATATTTTCCGGAGGCAAGGGCGGCATACAAGATCGTGAGAGAAATAGCACCAGTGGGAATCATAACTCAAGTGCTGACGGGGCATGGTGAGTTTTCCCAATACTAACATCGATTTAAGTTGAGGGAAAGCCCATAGTGCATCTGTGAACCTACAAAAGAGGAGACTCCAGTGCACATAATCTTGGAATGCCCAGTTTATGGAAAGCAGAGATGTGATTTAGAACAAAAAATTGGAATTAATCTAACACGTAAAAACCTTAGAAACAATTTTATCGAATTTTGCACAAATATTTGTAAAAAAGCAATAATTAGAAACAAGTAGGTATAAACTTTGCTGTACCATTGTAATGTTTATTATAACTGCAAACAGCGAAAAACATTGAAATATAGGTATAGTTTTTATTCATTTGTAATTAAGACCCCTGATAATGTCAGGGATATACCGCGATATAATAAAAAAAAAATCCTCGGACGCAGCGTCGCAAGAGCGGCACTGCAGCCCGCCTAAGTTGCGACACTCCTCATAAGGCATGCAACCTACCGGCCATCCTCTCAGCTGCTTTAGTTAAAAGCGGCTGAACCTCGAGTACCAGCCTCTAAGCTTCCTTGGGGGAAAAGACCCAAAGAAGAGGGATACTTCGAGCGCCGCCTTTTCAGCTGCCTCAGACCTCCCCCGCCACGACAAGGCGGGAATACACGGGGTTTGTGTATATACACTCCAACCGTAACTTAACCAACAAAAGCATTCCTCTAAGGTATTTTGATATTTGTCGGTTAGGTTAGGTTTCGCAGCCGACATAAACATAAGCCAAAATCAAAATATAACGCGGGCGAAGCCGCGGGTAAAAGCTAGTTATTTATAAATCATCTAGCTCACAGCTGCAATATCTTGTAACATAATTGTGTTCTGGATTGAAAGGCGATGTTTTCATGGGCAATGTTTTTTACACAAAGCAACCATAATATAGCTCGTCTAGTCACTCAATCACATTTAAAAAAAACCAGCACCTACGCTACAGGCTTACTCATATTAGTATTTGGGTTACGTTTAAACCACACTGTGACCTACGTAGAGTTCATTGTGCGATGTTCAAATTCTTCACAGATCTATTTGCAGCAAGATATCTCGTACGATTTTGATAGATGGGTTTACGGTCTAATATGATTTGATTTACAGTATCATTTGGTTTGCTGATGGATAATATTAGAATATTACTGTTGAGTAGTTTGGAGAATATAGAAGACCAGTTTCACCTGAAACTTATGGCACTCTCCAATCTCTAAACTATATCCATGATAATTCAAACTGCGGTCTTTGTTGAATTGCTGTAAAAAATAACAAATCCATCGTACAAAACCTAATACAATTTTAAATTTAAAAAAATCCCCAACGCAATAAAATTCCTTCCGGCGTTAACAAAAGAGCTGATAACTTTGAAACGGCTGAACTGATTTTGATGAAAAATATCTAAAAAGCACTGCCAAATAATTCACTTTTCAAATACAAAAAAAAAAACAAAATTTGTTCACCGGTTTGGGAGCTACGAAGCTACAGACACACACACACAGCCATACACGTCAAACTTGTAACACTCAGTCTATTTTACGTTGGGTTAATTATTGATTAATATTGTTATTTTTTTCTTTAAGAAATTCATGTTTATATTTTGGAATGTTTTTGGGTAAAATACTTACGATTTGTGCTGACTTTGTGTAGGTTGCACAATTTTATACCATTTAACGAGTAATTTATGTACATAGTTCAAGTCTTAGAAGCAGCACGAAATTTAGTACAGAGATAAAGCTTTTCATACTACGTTATTAAGAACTAAGCCTGGTCGAAATCGCTTCCAGCGATAAGGCCGCCATTTGTTTTAACTATGTTAAGTGATAATTGTATTGCTATTCTATTTTTGGTGTGAAACTATAAATAATTTTATAAATTTTTAAAAAACTTTTCTGCTTTACTTCCCAAAAAACTCAAATTTAGATTTTTTAAATTTATTTCTTTGTGTCAGACGATCTCTAATAAATTGTGTAAGATTAAATGACGTAACAAAACGTCATAATAATATTCTACATTAATTATGATTCAACTATCATATTGCACTAGTGTTGCGTAACTATGTCACAGATTACGTAACATGACAGACAAATTGTATCAGCTCTCAATTACTGGGCGTGGGCGGGACATGCTTTCAGATAGGCCTAGACTCCACCGGAGCGAAGGGGAGTGGAGATTTGCGGTGCTAGGGAAAGCATTGTAGTATTGTAGCCACTAAGTCCATAGTAAAAGTAAGTTCGTATACGCCGGGCACCTGCTAACAAGCACCTGTTTAAAATTGGTGTTACAGACAGCCCTCTGTGCAGAGGTTGCATGCAGGTAGAAGAAACAACCGCGCATATGCTGCTTGAATGCAGCAGTATGGCGGAACAACGCAAGAAATTCCTCGGGGCACCGAAGACACTCGGGGAGGCCTGCGCCGGCGTTGGCGAGCTGCTGGACTTCCTGGAGGACACCGGGTGGCTGAACTAGCTGCACCCGGGTGACCCTCATAAAACGGGCCCATTAGAGGGCTCAATTGTGGAAAAGGCCCGCAAAAACAAGTAACAAGTAAGTATACGCCGGGCGGCCAGGCCTGATGTCATTGTTTTTAAACTGCCTGAAGGTCTCTGACATATAATCGGGGCCTACATGTAAATGCCACCCACGGTCACCCACCCGAAGATTGACCGTGCTGAACGTTGCTGAACTTAGTCTATAGTAGAAATGCTATTAGAATAATATGTATTTACTTATCCAATGAAAAGCAAAAATTCCACTCCGCTCACTTGTGTTTGGTTTCTTACTAAGCAATTAAGAAGTTAAAGTTAGTTTTAAAACATCTGTAAGTACTTCTAGAATAGATACGAGCATTGTAAAGATACTATTCGAAAATCAAACCAGCTACCAGAGACTGCACATGAAAAAGATGGTAATGTAAAGAATGTTCGAAACCCGACCGAAAAAGAAAACCTCTAAAATAACGGTTTTCTTCATATTTAGCGACTTGTACCCCTCGCTACAGCTCTACATACATAATTATGTCCCTCGTTACTCTCAGGTACAAATATGCCACCCGTGAAATAATTCACTGCTTTTTTTCCTCGGTGCGTAATAAGGCACTGCTTTACTCTCCGTGCACAATCTACTATTATGCAGTGGTTTTACGGACTACAACGCTCCACCCATCTCCGCACTGCTCTGTTGTAGTGGAGTCTAAGCTTTAGAGATAGGGGCATACGTACAGCATGCTAGTTATACGCAATAACTCATTTTAACGCATTAAAAGTAGGTAAGTTTTATCAAATGCCTATTGATCTTAAACTTGAAAAGTTAGGTACTCACTATCTAAATTGGAAAAAAGTTGTTCCATGCCAGTGGCAGTAGGGAGAGCACAATACATAGTTTGTAAAACAGATAACCGATGGGGCCGTAAAGTTCTAGAATGGAGATTACTGTAGTGGACGTTGTACGGGTGATTATAATAGTTATGATGTCAGTTGAGTACGTCTTAAAGCTGAAATTATAATTTTATTATGATGAGGATGACTATATATCCTAGCTGCAGCGGGTCATACTGAATAAAGACTCACTACCGCAAACACCACAGTTTAATACCCTTTTTAACTCTTTCGATATAAAACCGCATATATACCTATACTTGTTGCATTGTTATATTAATTTAAATGCACATGATCAAAGATCTCGGGACATGAGACATGTCTTCTCGGTCTAAGGCGGACCTAATTTTGTACGAAATTCTCTTCAATTCAGAACTACGCGTCACGGCTATTAATTACACAATTATTTTTCACAGATCACAATAATTTATTTATTCATAATTTCATTGTATTGTAAGAAAAAAAATGCATGCTGTGCGTTCTTAAAAAATAGCAAATCAAGTTAATTTAGATCGTAAGTTTTTATAATGAATGTATCGATGTAGCTATTAATGTAAATCCTCAATAAATAAATGAAAAACAAATAATCATGTGCTTTTAGAACAATACCACCGTCGATTTCATTTTAAATACATTTTTGACTTATGTGTATTTGCTACATATAAGATGATGCTTTGCAAAGAGCAGGGACTTAAAGGAGTGTATGAGAATGTGAGGATCATATGCTCATCTTATATGAATAACGCTCTCTATCATCGAGTTCTCTATCTATCTAGTTCATTGCGTCATGACAAAATGTTTGGAACAGCTCGTTTCTTCACGACTTTGGGGTTAGTAAAAGTTGTTCACAATGACGAATGTATTGTGTGTTTGTTCGTTTCTTCCATAAGATTTCCATTGCTGAATATAGGCCTCCTAAATTATAGTTCAGCGTATACACTATATACACTTCTTTTACTCTTTGGACTTGCAAAACAACAAGTTTGTGTTTTTACGTGTCGTGTAAATAGAAGACATGTCTCTATATTTCTATGTTTATGATTCATTTACCTAATCTAAATGGAAGAGGAGTGTTAAAGGTCCAAATGACTAAACAATGTGGTAACGCCACCTTATCTATAATGAATAAACTTATTATTATAACCCTAGTGTTGTAATACACCTACATTGTCGGTAATGTTATGCATTATATTATCTGGCATAGGTATTGTATGAGATGAATAAGAGTTGTGATGTAACCATTACACATTGCATTGACGGGTACCGTGGTTTTGAGTGACATTTAGAACTGAGCGATATCGTGACTCGGATGACTAAGTCGTTAAGATAGTTGCTTTTCTCGCTATAGTGTTAATACCATGCCAAAATATTAACTTTCTGGGGTATCACATACATTTGTACATTAATCAATGTTATTTAGATTTTATGGTACTAAGCCATTAAATGTCGATTTATAATATCATTACTTTCAAAAAGACTTTACTATTGGGCATTACAGAATTCGAAAAAAAAAACAGCTGTCGCATTCAAAATTGCAACGCGGAATGGAAAAATGATTGATACCTACATTTAATATTTTTGTGGAATTCCAAGTTTCAACTTTTCAACCCGCTGGCTACTAAGCTACTTTTACTCGCGACTTTGCTCGTGTCATTTTTTGGTATTTGTGGCATCCTACAGGAACATTTCCTTATTTCGGGATATGAATAATAACCTATGATACTCTGAAATTATTTAAGTTTATTCATTCTAAAAATCAAGTCGTCTCTTCGGTGCGGCATGAAAGAGTATCACACTTTAAAGGTAAACATCTGTTTATCTTTTTCCGAAAGTGTGAACGATTGGTTAAGCAAATCGTTAATTTTTAACCGAAAGTTTGCGTAACCATCTGTTATGGTTTTTACCACTTTGATCACCTTATTTCTGATTCGATTTCAAATGAAATCAAAATCAAAATTTGTTTATTTATCTTTATACGAGTATTGTCTTACAATGTAGATGTTAAAGTAACAATATAGTATCTCAAATATTCTACCCTTACAGGCGTACTAATATTTCAGAAAATATATTGGGTAGGTATTTTCTTTAATATTAATTATACACTATTTGCTTAAATGAATCTTCTAAAAATTCATTAATAGCGTAATAACACTTGTAAATATGGAACTTGTGTAATTTGTGTCTTAAAGTATTATAATTCATTTCTTTAAAACATTGAAAATTTGAGTGTATCCCATCTGGCCCGGTGACTTGGCCCGGCGCCGGGCCACATGGGAAAGAAAAGTTTTATCTGGCCCGGTGATGTATTTACCGGGCCAGATGACACAAATCAAATGCCATCTGGCCCGGTAAGGGGAGAAAAGAGGATACGCCTTGTAATTTGTGAAATACTAACTACATGCATCGATGAAAGGGATTGAACTTATAAATCAATATACTCACAAAACCGGAAATGTACTCACAATACGAAGCCTTAGACTACGCCAAGCTAACTACAATCTACAACGCCCTAGTTAAACCACATCTTCTATACCTTATCGAGATTTGGGGAAGCGCTGCTAAAACGAGAATGTGTAAATTACAAAGATTGCAGAACAAAATCATTATAACCATTTTTAACAACGACTACCTAACTCCAACTAAGAAAATTTATTCAGCAACTAAAATAATGAACATAAAACAACTATACAAATATAACACATGTATCTTTATTCGAAAAACTTTAACTAAAACTATTCACACTAACAATGTTTACAAAACAAAAAAATGTTGTTAACCGCTGAACTCGCCGAGCGAGCTATATCGTCATTCCAAGACATCGAACAAATTACGACAATGCTCACAACTGAAGGTGCCAGACTTTATAACTCACTACCCTCACAAATAAAAAAATGTTAACTCCCTTCATGCCTTTAACCCTAGAAGCCCAATCATATTTTTATACCCTTAAAGCCCAATCATACGTCAATTTGACGTGTACTATTAAAAGTCGTTATATTTGTTTGTTTTATATTGTATATACCTAATTTTTAAATTATAGGGCTTAAATTAAGTTCAATATTGTATAAAAACGTTAATTTAAATCAAATAAATATTTATTGATCCTTTTATAATCATATATTATGAACTATAGTAAAATTACACAAAAATTGTGATCGTCTTAGTTATTTTTAGATACAAAGTATGTATTTAAATTGGGAATTTTATCAAAATATTTATTTATTAAGTAAATTTCACAAATGTCAACTTAAAACTAGCTTATAAATAAATTAGTCGAAAAGCCCGCCCCTGGTTGTCCCCGGCGCAAAGGTCCCCATCACACTAGCTGCATTACCGCGCTGAATGGCAACGGCCAACCTCTGCACCAAAAAACAACCGGAGCGGGGGTCACCGTTTCGTTCTCTGATCCGTTGCCCAATCTCACGAATCAGCTTCTTGCCCTCGGTCCCCCAAGAACCCAAAGTCTCAACGGCGACGGGCACAAAGTAATATTGCGCCTCCAAAGCTGCATATTTCTGCCGTTTTCTAGCAGCGGCATCCTCCGCAGCCGCCGCAGGAGACCGGATGGAGCGACTAAGGTGACAGGCAGCAACAGTGCTGACGCACGTGGCATCCCACACCAGACACTTCCCGTTCTTCCAAGGCACCAAAGTCAGTCCATCCGGCCTCTTGCCATCCGACCTACTCAGGCCTGGCGGCTCCAAGACGCAGGGAATATTCGCAGACACGAAAGCCCTTCGGACTATGTCGTTAAGGGCATGGTGACGAGGAAACCTCCCTGTGCACCGACGACAACTCAACGCGTGATGGCCATCGGCCTCCACCATGGAACCGCAGGTGCATCTATGAGGTTCACACACCTTGCAGCCCAGGCGAAGGGCCACCGCCACACGCAAAGAGTCGTCGTCTAACAGAGTACCCATATGAGGTGAGGGAAGCGCGTGCAACCATGCCCCAGATTCTGTCTGCGACACAGCCTTCAGTCTAGCCAGATCAACCCCCGCAGCAACGCTCAGCAACCGCTCGTGAATTTGCTTAGCTCCGACATCATCCCAAGCCCTCTGAATATGAGGAGATACAGGGCACACAGCACCTGAGTTTAAATCAGCCCAGACAGTCTTAGCCTCGGCCACAAAAGGTATGCTCACCCCGACACCTTCGTAATTCAGAATGTCAGTGACAAGATTCGCAACCCCATGAGCCGAGGCCAAAAAAGCCGGTAACCCAAGATCACTCATGCGTCTCACTCCAAGGCCCCCAAACCGTATTGGCAATGCCGCCTGTGTCCACTGCGAGTCACTAAGCGCGACGTTGAGTATCGACTCGACAGACCCCTTCAACGCCTCGTCAAAACTTGTAACTTCATTGGGACAAAGCCAAGTAGGTGCCGTTCTGAGCAGGTAAGTAACCTTAGGGATGGCGAAACATGTACGCAACAATACCAACGCAACGTGAGCTGAAAGATCCTGAATACGTTCTTTGATGGTCAAGAGAAGTTGCTTTTGCGACAGAATGGCCTCAGGTAACGAGTCCAGAAAAATTGGGGAACCTAAAAGGAAGAACGAACTGGGCGAAAGTTTCTTGAGGCCAGGAAGAAGGGAACTAAAACGTTCGAAGTGAGAACAAGCTTCGGCGCCACAAGGAAAGAATTCACATTTAGAGGGATTTACCTCCAAGCCCAACTCTCTAAGGCGGGGAATGAGAGCCTGTAGATCTTGGTATACTTGTTCTGGCTTCCCTCCAATAGTACCGTCATCCAGGTACCACAAGTTTAAGGAAGACTTGACGTCCGCAATAACCTTGTGGATACCCAAACTAAATACCAACGGTCCAAGCGGATCCCCTTGTTGCGCACCAACTTGTGAAAGAATGAGCTCATCATTGAAGAAAAGGTTTGAGGTAGCCTCATAAACCTGACGCAAAAAAGGATAGAGCGAAGGAACACGGTCCCTAACCTCACTCAACAGAACATCCCTCTCTAATGTGTTGAAAGCGTTGGCAATATCCAATTTAAGCACGACACAGCCACGGTTTTCTGCATCCTGCACGAACGCTCGAGTGGCATGGATAGCAGCTTCACATCCCAACTGCGTTCCGAAACCCAACTGATGCGGCCTAAGATATTCGGCCATTTCTTCCTTGACAGCGCGACAAGCCAATTTAGCAACCAACCTCCGAAAGACACTACCAATGGCAATAGGTCTTACCCCCCCATCCTTTTTCCTTAATGCACAAAGTGACGCTCCATATAGGTATGGACATATATCCGCATTAAGTTTGCCATCGAGCAAAAAATTGGACAGCCTTGTTAAAGACGCCAACAAGCGTGGCCCGTTGTCACCCGCCGAACATGATGTCAGTTCCTTCAGGTGACCAGGGCGAATCCCATCCAGGCCTGCAGCCGAGCCACTATAAAAAGAATTAAGCGCCAGCGCCACCTCATCCAAAGTCGAAGACGCTGAATCAATAGAGGCATCCGGCGCCGGCGGGAAGTTAAGCGGCCTCGACGGACGCGGATGTTTCGCCTTCATAGCAGCCAGTGTTTCGGGATTCTGTTGTGCGAAAGAATCATCTGACGCCAGCAGACGGGCAGCCCCCCTCAGATCGCCGTCAAACACTTTTGACTCGATAACTGACCGACTCGAACGAGACCCAGAGACTCGGCCGGCACATCCACTGTCATCGCAGAGATGACAGGTACCGGAGGACTCAATGTTCGCTTTCACCTTCGCTGTCATGTTACCAGGTAATTCTTTTGATGGTACCTTAAGCGCACTGAAAGCAAAGGTAAATAACGAACACCAGTCCTCCACGCCATTGCACTCAACACACCTGTCGATAATTTCACACAGCCTACCTGCTGCTTGGCTTCTTGCACCCTTAGGAATATGCCTTAGAACTGGTGTCGACATTTTTAAAGTGGCCACGACGTCCAAGGAGCAGGCCTGAGACCGTGAAGTAAGCCCATTACTGGCCATTTGCGAAACCGAAGGCAGTACTGTATGTGAATCCAAAGTGGGACCCACCGGTGACGTTACCGCAGGCAGGAGCGCCCCTTTGTGCATGCGACCAATATGGACTCTAAGACCATGGGCGCTGAAGGACCGAGACGACCCAGGGCAGTGGGGACAAGTTATAGGCACGGAAAGAGAACTCATCCTTAATTATGTTTATGTTTTAAAAAAAAAAAACGATAAAATTATTGTCGCAATTATATAAAATAAACCTACCCAGAGACCTACTATTAACGATTTGTTACCAAAAAAAAAAAATTTTAAACAAAGTCAGAATAAATTAGATTATTTCAACTCACGGAAAACAACAATGTGCTCTAAAACATAAAAAAAAACAGGAAAAATTAAATTATAAATTTAAAAAACAATAACAAAACAAACATGAGTGAAAAATTTAAAATAACAAATACAAATTCACTACAAATTAAGCAAAGAAATAAAAACCTTAGATTATATACTGTTACAACTCAAATATCAAGTCAAAAAAAAAAAATCCTATCATATGAGATAGGTATCCTTATAAATACATAAATATACATGTACTTATATACATGTACACTAGTCCGAATGATTGATATTAAATAAATGATCAAATAATTGAAATATAAATATTGCAATATTTAAAATTAATTAATAATTTGTAATATTGTCTAAAACTGTTAAGTAAGCACCTTGTTATTAAAAGAAATTATATTCGTTGACGTTTTACTGCTGGCCACCAGTAGACATGCGATGAAATTCCACTTCATATCAGAGAAACGACAAGGCTTCTTGAAAATAGTTACGCCATCTACCAGTGCTACTGCGAATTTATCCTTTTGCCCAATGAGTTTGTGTGAGGTTCGAGATTTAGCGAAGATCCTGGCTGGGTGTCGATTAACTAATTGACACGAGATAGCGTCGACGTAGTATGAAGTTTTTCTAATAGATGGCGCTATTTGAAGAAACTTGGATTGGTCGATTGTTTTAGGGAAGATTTCAACAATCCCTTAAAATTCACTGCCCCTTCACTGTATAAATTTTATCACTTGACGGCACTGACTTTGTCTTTATAGCTTTGTCTGCTATATTTCTCGTTCAAATTTACTTGCTCACAAAGGCAGACGCGCGATGACAAGCCGATCCAAATTTGTCTTCTTGGCGAGTTTTCCTCTTTGGAAGGATGAGAGATAACACGATCACTGGGCAACCGGATCAGGAGCTCCCGATTTATCTTCAGAAAACGCCACAAAGTAAACGAAAAATAATTTTACAGCAAAACAATATGCAGGAGCCCATGTGGGCTCGCGGGGTGCCTACCCGCTTTTTTCACAATGTGTGCAAAAGATATAGAGGTTTTTTTTCGGCGTGTACGTCAAAACGACGTACATTGGGCTTCTAGGGTTAAAAAAACCTTAGCCGAATAAATCATAGAACATGTATCGTTACTGTTATAACTAAAAGAAATGAAGTGTGTAGTAAGTCTGTATTATGTTATTATATGTTTAATTAGTTAATTTACTTTGATAATAATAGGTACGACTAAAATTGTAAAATATTTTGTAATTATGTTATCATGTAAGTGACAAACTGTTTGTCTTTATGATAATAAATATCTTTAAACCTAAACCTAAATCAAACTGCTTAGTACACAATAATTAGTTTTTATTGTGAATGACGCGATCAATTTCTTTGGACGCGATATCAACTTCTGTCATAAAACTCAACCTGAAATAGACTTCTTATAAATACCTATATCTTTTTGAATTTGAACATTACTAACAATATTTTTATAATAATAATAATCAACGAAGCCAAAATGATATGAATCAAACAAAATTATTAATAAGTATTAAATACCTAATATAACATACTTACACACAGTGTACAATATGGTTTTTTTTTATAAACAATCAACAGTGTTCATATAAAATCAAACAAAATTATTAACTAGTAGTCCGCCCCGGACTTAGACCTCGCGCAATTATATATTTTCTTTTTCTTTCAATGTGTACTGGTATCCAGCATGAAGAAGGACAGTGCCGCCTCCTCTTTTTATATATTTTAAAGACGACATGTCATTTGACAACTTTCGTCCACCGTAGCTCCTGAAATCGTTACGTGTTATTTAATCAGTAGTAGCACTACATCAATGAATATTTTTAACAACTCGTCATTTTGATAAAAAAAAATGTTAAACAAATCAAATATCACTTCACTTACTTAGTTACAGACGTTGCAGTTCATAAATACCACGTGCACATTACTGACAGTTACCTTGACTGATAGTTAAATTCAGTAAATTTTTAAAGCATTTCTTTTTTTTCCTGCCATTTAGTATTTTTCCAGTGTTTTGCAAGTTTGTAATGATTTAACTTCAAAAAGTATTTAAAGTGGTGTCGAATGTTTTGCTCACAAGAATACTTATTTTATTAAGCCACAAATAAAATTAAAATAACGTTAATAGACTTCATGATTAATAAATAATTCAATTAAATGCAAACCGGGACAAATGGTAAAGTATGAAAAGTCCTATTTCTACTAACCGCTACTTTCAAACCAGTAGTAAAATTCAAGACAATCATACCAATATTTTGCTTACAAATCGTCTTGAAATTAGAAAATAACTAAATGAGTCTTTTTGTTATTAATTATACATTTGAAGCATTTTAAATTATTTTAAACTTGTTCAATAAAAAGAACCAAAAACTGATTACCCATTTTAATGTTAAAAAAATCAATTCCGATATTTTCTATATCACAAGGAAATTCAGCAGGAGTCACCTAATGTTGCTATTTTGTTTATGCCTTAGTTTCTTTTTTCACTGCGATCGGTTTAGAACGGCGTTTGTGTTTGGAAGAACATCCCATACCTGTTTTGTGACCGAATCTAGGAAAGTTGAGTTACAAGGCGTATCCTCTTTTCTCCCCTTACCGGGCCAGATGGCACTTGACTTGTGTCATCTGGCCCGGTAAATACATCACCGGGCCAGATAAAACTTTTCTTTCCCATGTGGCCCGGCGCCGGGCCAAGTCACCGGGCCAGATGGGATACACTCGAAAATTTGAAATGAGATCATTAAAATCACCTAAAAATCCGATTTTTTCTTAAAGTGAGCAATCACTCAAGGAGGGCAATATTACCTTAGTTTCCTCTATAATAAATAACAACAAATAAATGTATTTTACAAAAATCCCAAATGCTCCTAAATAATATTAACTTTCGGGAAACATAAACAGGTACATTAGTACGTCTAGTATTAGATGATAAGGGGGTAGTCTGGGTGTGATTTAGGATCCTTTGTTGTCTGGCAAACGCTAGGGTACCTCGATTATTACTACCTAGCCTAGGTAGTCGACTAGACTGTAATTTTATTATAAGAACATAAAAAACACTGTAAATAAAAGAGAAATTTCGAGTCAAATAGAATTGGTTTTTGAATGAAATCTAATTTTGTTGGGAAAATTTCTGTATACGAGTATAGAAAATAAAATTGGATACAAATTCAATTGGCTTTAATAGTGTTTAAATATTTATATTTTGTTCTATTATGTAACTTTACTTGTTTTTAATGTCATACATTATAAACTTGTATATTAACTACTAATCAAATAAAAAATATATTTTTTTATTTAAGAAAAGACACTCAATTCACTTGAGTGTCTTCTTAATAACTTAATAAAACTTGTATAAAAACTATTGAGTATACTATTTATACTTATGAAAATTATTTTGAAACGACTACTTTGTTTTATTTTTGAATTTTCTTAATTCGGGGGCACTACGTTTACCTTAATATAACTACGGGACTAATCACAGTCTGAAAAAAGTGAGAATAATGAGATAGAGATATTTATTTATCTCATATTTTCAGTTTCAGCGATTTCAGCGATCAGTCCGGTAGTATTAAAAAATAATAACTTAAATATGTAATCGTAAAAATTAAAACAAATCACAAACTTTTGTGTTTAAGCGAACAAACGAACGTGTTTCATACCAGATATCCAGTTCAAACTCCGTTTTCAACCAGCCTTATTGGAGATCCACACGGAAACTGTGGAAGTCCTATTACTGATATGATGACAATAAACTCATACAAATCTAATGTCAATCACCTCATTCAATTCATCACCAATTTTCCCGACCCTTACTCATCTCCCTACATTCAGAAGAATTTATCTTCGAATTGTTTTTCCGTAGCAACGTAGCGCCTACGCGGCCATTCACCCCCGATCCGTAGCGATAACGTAGCTCGTAGCAATCGGGCGACGACCCTGTGAAAAAAGTATCTAGGGCAGAGGTCAGAGGTCACTGGTTTCTCACTTAGTGAACTAGCTTGGAATGAGATAAGCTTAATGACAGCAATTTAGCCAGGATTCGTAAAATGTACGATATCCTTACTAATATTATAAATCCGAAAAGTTTGTTGGTTTGTTGGTTTGTTACTGTATCACGCGCCAACGGAGCAACGGATTGACTTGATTTTTGGCATGGATATAGTATAAAAGGCGGAAGGAGCTTTAGGATACTTTTTATCCCGAAAAATTTCATAGTTCCTGTAGGACAGGACAAAAACCCTCGAAAGCGAAACTGTCGCCACTATCACAAAGACGCTAAGCGATTAATTCCTCTATGACGCTAATATGGACTAACGAAACGTCACAGCCAAACGTAATTAGATGACAGGTGACATTGTCTGCAGACTTTTATAAATCACAAGTAGCGTGGCAAGGCGACAAATTGTTTTTCTACCATTATATCCCCTTGAAGAGGAAATAAAGTATGGATTGAAAATGACAACTGACATTAAAATTGGATAAAATGTTATTTTCCCTCTGCATGCTACATGTTACTATGACGTTTAATACCAGGCCGTCATTTTGTCTGACATTAAAAATATTTTTAAATATTCTATCATTAGAGGTTCAACATGTTTTTTTATTCTACCTTTATGGTACAGAATCATCATACTTTAATATTATCAATCCGAAAAGTTTGTTGGTTTGTTCCTCTTTGACGCAGCAACGGAGCAAAAGATTGACCTGATTTTTGGTATGGATACCTATGGTTTAATAGACAGAAAGTGATAATAGGATACTTTTTATATCTCGAGAAAATTCGTGATTCCCATGGGATAGGACAATAAATTTACTGTTTCTCAGCAATGGAGCAACAGATTGACTTGATGTTTGGGGTGGGCATAGTTTGGAAGACGGAAAGTGACATGGGATACTTTCCATTCCGAAAAAATTGTGGTTCCCGTAGGACTTAACGATAAATTTTTCTCAGCAACGGAGCAACTTGCCTTGGCATATTGCATGAATATAGTTTGAAAGACGTTAAGTGACATAGGCCACTTTTTATCGCAAAAACTTTAACAGTTCCCGTAGGATAGGATAAAAACTAAGTGAGTGGGCTGCGGTAGCAGCCGTCTAAGCGCCAGAAATAACTTGTCATGGCAAGTTTAGGACGTTCCCACATATTTCGCACTCCTTCGCGGCACTCAACAGCACTAGCCCAGACTCGGGCTCCATAACGGAGCTTGCGCTCTCGCCATAGTGACGGAGTGTTTCGGAGCACAAGACACATCGTCATCCACCACTCGAGACTAACCAGTACTGAACGTCAGACAGCATTCCAACGCCCTGGTCCCAGTGCAGTGGGTCAGTCATAGTAGCCCAGCGCCTGCCTCTTCAACTGCAGAGGGCAGCGAGAACGGCAATCGCGATACCGACACCTCTCTTCCCCTGCAGCCCCACTGCGTCTGCCAACACGTTGACGGCCTAGCGGAAGGTAGGGTAGGTGGCGGCACCCACACCACCAGTTCCATATATCCCACCGCGGCCCCTTATCCTCGGCTGTCATATCAGAGTCCAAGAAGCAACCTTGCTTTATGAAACTAAGAAACGTTATTCCCAGCAAGTAACTGGAGATAGAGAGACAGAAAAGAAGCCACACCCAGCGCAGCAGGAGGAGCTGGAGTTCATATGCCTGGCAGACGGAGCAGCACTAGAGCAAAATCTTAACCGAGAAATTAACATATTTACAGACGGCAGTAAAATTAAAGGGAAAGTTGGGGCGGCATTATCCATTTGGGATGATGCCGCTGAGATCAGTACCCGCAAGCTGAAATTGGCCGATTGGTGCTCTGTGTAACAGGTCGAGTTATTGGCACTTCTTGAGGCTACCGAAAAAGCAAAAATCTTTTGTGACTCCAGGTCTGCACTGGAAACGGTAGTTGGCGTATCTTCCCTCCATCCCTTAGCAGTAAATTCAAAGCTAACATAAAGTTACTACACGCACAAAATAAAATAGTGAAACTTTATTGGATTAAAGCGCACGCGGAGATGGAGGGAAATGAGAGAGCGGATCAGCTAGCAAAGGAAGCAGCACTGCACTCGAAGTGCAGACCTATTTAGGATAACTGCCCCGTTTCATTCGTCAAGCGAGAAACCCGAAAGGACTCTCTTGACGAGTGGAACCGGCGGTATCAGGATGGACACACAGCGGCGGTAACCAAAACATATTTTCCGGATGCAAGGGCGGCATACAAGATCGTAAGAGAAATAGCACCAGTGGGAATCATAACTCAAGTGCTGACGGGGCATGGTGAGTTTTCCCAATACTTACATCGATTTAAGTTGAGGGAAAGCCCATCGTGCATCTGTGAACCCACAAAAGAGGAGACTCCACTGCACATAATCTTGGAATGCCCAGTTTATGGAAAGTAGAGATTTGATTTAGAACAAAAAATTGGAATTAATCTAACACGAAAAAACCTTAGAAACAATTTTATCGAATTTTTGCACAAATATTTGTAAAAAAGCAATACTTAATTAGGAACAAGTAGGTATAAACTTTGCTGTACCATTGTAATGTTTATTATAACTGCAAACAGCCAAAAACATTGAAATATAGGTATACTTAGTTTTTATTCATTTGTAATTAAGACCCCTGATCATGTCAGGGATATTTCGCGATATAATAAAAAAAAATCCTCGGATGCAGCGTCGCAAGAGCGGCACTGCAGCCCGCCTAAGTTGCGACACTCCTCATAAGGCATGCAACCTACCGGCCATCCTCTCAGCTGCTTTAGTTAAAAGCGGCTGAAACTCGAGTGCCAGCCTCTAAGCTTCCTTGGGGGAAAAGACCCAAAGAAGAGGGAGACTTCGAGCGCCGCCTTTTCAGATGTCTCAGACCTCCCCCACGACAAGGCGGGAATACACGGGGGGGTTGTATATACACTCCAACCGTAACTTAACCAACAAAAGCATTCCTCTAAGGTATTTTGATATTTGTCAGTTAGGTTAGGTTTCGCAGCCGACATAAACATAAGCCAAATCAAAATACAACGCGGGCGAAGCCGCGGGTAAAAGCTAGTCCTTACTAATATTATAAATCCGAAAAGTTTGTTGGTTTGTTGGTTTGTTACTGTATCACGCGCCAACGGAGCAACGGATTGACTTGATTTTTGGCATGGATATAGTATAAAAGGCGGAAGGAGCTTTAGGATACTTTTTATCCCGAAAAATTTCATAGTTCCTGTAGGACAGGACAAAAACCCTCGAAAGCGAAACTGTCGCCACTATCACAAAGACGCTAAGCGATTAATTCCTCTATGACGCTAATATGGACTAACGAAACGTCACAGCCAAACGTAATTAGATGACAGGTGACATTGTCTGCAGACTTTTATAAATCACAAGTAGCGTGGCAAGGCGACAAATTGTTTTTCTACCATTATATCCCCTTGAAGAGGAAATAAAGTATGGATTGAAAATGACAACTGACATTAAAATTGGATAAAATGTTATTTTCCCTCTGCATGCTACATGTTACTATGACGTTTAATACCAGGCCGTCATTTTGTCTGACATTAAAAATATTTTTAAATATTCTATCATTAGAGGTTCAACATGTTTTTTTATTCTACCTTTATGGTACAGAATCATCATACTTTAATATTATCAATCCGAAAAGTTTGTTGGTTTGTTCCTCTTTGACGCAGCAACGGAGCAAAAGATTGACCTGATTTTTGGTATGGATACCTATGGTTTAATAGACAGAAAGTGATAATAGGATACTTTTTATATCTCGAGAAAATTCGTGATTCCCATGGGATAGGACAATAAATTTACTGTTTCTCAGCAATGGAGCAACAGATTGACTTGATGTTTGGGGTGGGCATAGTTTGGAAGACGGAAAGTGACATGGGATACTTTCCATTCCGAAAAAATTGTGGTTCCCGTAGGACTTAACGATAAATTTTTCTCAGCAACGGAGCAACTTGCCTTGGCATATTGCATGAATATAGTTTGAAAGACGTTAAGTGACATAGGCCACTTTTTATCGCAAAAACTTTAACAGTTCCCGTAGGATAGGATAAAAACTAAGTGAGTGGGCTGCGGTAGCAGCCGTCTAAGCGCCAGAAATAACTTGTCATGGCAAGTTTAGGACGTTCCCACATATTTCGCACTCCTTCGCGGCACTCAACAGCACTAGCCCAGACTCGGGCTCCATAACGGAGCTTGCGCTCTCGCCATAGTGACGGAGTGTTTCGGAGCACAAGACACATCGTCATCCACCACTCGAGACTAACCAGTACTGAACGTCAGACAGCATTCCAACGCCCTGGTCCCAGTGCAGTGGGTCAGTCATAGTAGCCCAGCGCCTGCCTCTTCAACTGCAGAGGGCAGCGAGAACGGCAATCGCGATACCGACACCTCTCTTCCCCTGCAGCCCCACTGCGTCTGCCAACACGTTGACGGCCTAGCGGAAGGTAGGGTAGGTGGCGGCACCCACACCACCAGTTCCATATATCCCACCGCGGCCCCTTATCCTCGGCTGTCATATCAGAGTCCAAGAAGCAACCTTGCTTTATGAAACTAAGAAACGTTATTCCCAGCAAGTAACTGGAGATAGAGAGACAGAAAAGAAGCCACACCCAGCGCAGCAGGAGGAGCTGGAGTTCATATGCCTGGCAGACGGAGCAGCACTAGAGCAAAATCTTAACCGAGAAATTAACATATTTACAGACGGCAGTAAAATTAAAGGGAAAGTTGGGGCGGCATTATCCATTTGGGATGATGCCGCTGAGATCAGTACCCGCAAGCTGAAATTGGCCGATTGGTGCTCTGTGTAACAGGTCGAGTTATTGGCACTTCTTGAGGCTACCGAAAAAGCAAAAATCTTTTGTGACTCCAGGTCTGCACTGGAAACGGTAGTTGGCGTATCTTCCCTCCATCCCTTAGCAGTAAATTCAAAGCTAACATAAAGTTACTACACGCACAAAATAAAATAGTGAAACTTTATTGGATTAAAGCGCACGCGGAGATGGAGGGAAATGAGAGAGCGGATCAGCTAGCAAAGGAAGCAGCACTGCACTCGAAGTGCAGACCTATTTAGGATAACTGCCCCGTTTCATTCGTCAAGCGAGAAACCCGAAAGGACTCTCTTGACGAGTGGAACCGGCGGTATCAGGATGGACACACAGCGGCGGTAACCAAAACATATTTTCCGGATGCAAGGGCGGCATACAAGATCGTAAGAGAAATAGCACCAGTGGGAATCATAACTCAAGTGCTGACGGGGCATGGTGAGTTTTCCCAATACTTACATCGATTTAAGTTGAGGGAAAGCCCATCGTGCATCTGTGAACCCACAAAAGAGGAGACTCCACTGCACATAATCTTGGAATGCCCAGTTTATGGAAAGTAGAGATTTGATTTAGAACAAAAAATTGGAATTAATCTAACACGAAAAAACCTTAGAAACAATTTTATCGAATTTTTGCACAAATATTTGTAAAAAAGCAATACTTAATTAGGAACAAGTAGGTATAAACTTTGCTGTACCATTGTAATGTTTATTATAACTGCAAACAGCCAAAAACATTGAAATATAGGTATACTTAGTTTTTATTCATTTGTAATTAAGACCCCTGATCATGTCAGGGATATTTCGCGATATAATAAAAAAAAATCCTCGGATGCAGCGTCGCAAGAGCGGCACTGCAGCCCGCCTAAGTTGCGACACTCCTCATAAGGCATGCAACCTACCGGCCATCCTCTCAGCTGCTTTAGTTAAAAGCGGCTGAAACTCGAGTGCCAGCCTCTAAGCTTCCTTGGGGGAAAAGACCCAAAGAAGAGGGAGACTTCGAGCGCCGCCTTTTCAGATGTCTCAGACCTCCCCCACGACAAGGCGGGAATACACGGGGGGGTTGTATATACACTCCAACCGTAACTTAACCAACAAAAGCATTCCTCTAAGGTATTTTGATATTTGTCAGTTAGGTTAGGTTTCGCAGCCGACATAAACATAAGCCAAATCAAAATACAACGCGGGCGAAGCCGCGGGTAAAAGCTAGTAATCTATAAAAGTCTACAACTTCACTATAAGCTATACACATAATTATAGTAAGCATACTACTAAGCTTCTTTTACTCGCGACTTCGCTCGTGTAAACTTTTAGTATTTGTGGCATCTTACTGGAATAATACTGGAAATCGAGTCGTCTCTCCGGTGCTGCGTGAAAGAGTAACAAACACACTTTCGGATTTATAATATTAATACATTTTCGAATAAACACTTTTGAGATGAAATAGATGTTTAGTAAAACTCGGATCACACAGAGGCGGGAGCGGCGAGAAAGCGATCCGATAGCGGTCCAGTACAAAGGATCGCGCCTGCTTTTATGTGTCAGGTTGCATACAAATTCGAATATTACAAAAAAACCCGTACCGGATCGCGATCGCTCCCGCCTCTGTGTGACGAGAGCTTAATTTTAAATCAACTGTTCATAAGATAAGCATTGTTTAGGTGATTTTAGAGTGAAAAATATATTTCTATATTAAACGTAGGTACTTTGATTAAATAATTTAAGTTCTTTCTTTACAATAAAAACGTAAAATTTATACAAAATTTAAGCCAAATTAATAAATGTTTTGGAATTAGCAACAGCATCTTAGGGCATTAATTATATTGTACATTAAGTACGTTATATTTTTGCGGTAAGTAAAAGTGGTTAAGTGGCCACGTGAATCGTAGTTAAATTATTTTCCTGTTTACATAAGGTACGAGTATTTTGAATAATGAAAACTTATTCATTGGTTGCTGTGGTTTATTAAAATACTAGCTGTCCGTCCCGGCTTCGCCCGGGTACTATTGGTTCTGTATCTGTATCAGCCTTTTTAATAGCCCACTACACGACGTAGGCCTACCCACGAAGGGTGATTGGGCCATATCCACTTCGCTGGCCCAGTGCGGGTTGGTGGATTCACATACGCCATCGAATTTCTTCTACAGACGTATGCAGGTTACCTCACAATGTTTTCCTTCACCGAAAAGCTAGTGGTGTGAATTCTGTACATAAATTCCAAAGAAATAATTGAACCTATGACTTCGCGAATGACAGGCCAGCGTTACAACCACTAGACCACCGCGGCCACAAAAAATACATACGACAATACACAAAATACATATGTGCATAAGCTACAACTACATAAAAAGTAATTGGATCACTCACAGACCATTAAGGGTCTTAAGATAATCCAAATGCTCAGTTCTTGTCGTCAGTTGGAACCCTCCAACTGACCAGTATGCTGGCAGCATTACCACGCTGAATGGCAATGCTTATATAAACATAGATAAAATACTGTATATTTGTATATCATGTACATCATGTTGTAAATTTGTTGTATTTGTATGGTTGAAATGTACCGTATATTTGGCTCAACTTATCTATGTTGAGCCAAATATGCACCAGCATTTTGGTCACGCGTTGCGTCAACCAGGCCGTCAGATAGATTTTTTAAAACATGATGAGCTCTACGTCTCTAGGACAAACAAACAAACAAATAACTCTTTATTGTACACACAAAATGAAACTTACAAAAACAGGACCCAGTTTCTCAACACCAAACAGCTCAAATATATAACCACTGTCAAGGTTAGCATATGAATAGGTTTGATTTCAGGTCACTGAAAATTTCAAGAGAACATCAAAGAATCATATTCAAAAGATTTAGATTAAGAACAAGAGTTTTGAGTTCAATTTAGTACTTACGACTTAACCAAAACAAAACAAAATGTTCGTTTACCGTCAAACCGTTAATATTGTGTTAGCAACAATTAGGTAAAAGATGAAAACAAAAATTGAGGTAAACGTATAAAAATAAACATAATTATCTGTAATTATTATAAACGTTACATAATTAACGAATTTTATACTTTATCAGCATTTTTTTTACAACTCGTGAGCAAATTAATTACCCTTATCGGTCTTTGACCCGGAAAATGACCCAATTATTTTTTGTCGCTTGGTGATGTTATTAATTATTTTGTCTCGATTACACTGGCACGAGTATGTAATGTTACATAAACTATTAAAAAATCAGCCAAGTACGAGTCGGTATCGCGCACGAAGGGTTCTGTACCGTGTCGGAGCCCACTTAGCCCCATTACTCTTGCCATTATTAATAGCGAGCAAAAATATTCCTAAAAATCATGTTTGTTGTATGGGAGCCCTCCTTAAATATTTATTTTATTCAGTTTTTAGTATTAGTTGTTATAGCGGCAATAGAAATACATCATCTGTGAAAATTTCAGCTGTACATACAGCCTGGTGACAGACAGACGGACAGACAGACATCCGTGTCTTAGTAATAGGGTCCCGTTTTTACCCTTTGGGTACGAAACCCTAAAAAAGATATTACCAATGTTACTGCTCATTTGTATTATTGTTCAAATTTGATAAAACTCGTATTAGCAATAAATTGACCAAGTGAAAGAAGTAAGAGAGGTCTTCGTTTTAGCTCGACGATTATGCTTTCCTCGGTCCAGAGGGGTTAGTCCAGGTTTACACGTAAATTGAAACTGCAGCAGCTGCTTAATTTTTTTAACAGCGCCCCTGGCGGGAACGAGATTGAACTAACTAAAATGTATGGAGCGAACGCAAACTAAGCAAACAACGCAAAACCTATACTAAGGGCTCAGACGCCTACAGGTCGAATGTTTCAACGAATCTCGCTGAAACTGTGTACACAGGTTCTATAAGGGTCGTTGAACAAAAATTGTTAGTTTTGTTGTACAGAAAGCCCCTAAAAATATGATAATTATGAAGATTCATCTCAACAGATCATGCAAAATTTATTCACGATGTATTCTTGAAAACAAAACATGTGACAAGTAAACCTTACAGGCCAATTTTATGAATAGATGATTAGACAAAATATAAAGTTCAATTCGCGAATGAGGTCCTTGCCCCGGGGCAGGAGCAATAAAACGTAAGGGCTGGGCGGGGCACTGAAACTGAATTTTATTTCAGACGGCCAACGAACTCGCCCTTCGAACCACAGGGAGGGATTTAGACAGATTTAGATACTTTTGTTTTGTGTCGTAGACTTGGCATTTTTTTTGTTACATTCCATAGGTTATTATTGATGTTTTGTGTAAATACCATGTGTGTAGTTTTAATCAGTGAAAAAACGGAGAAGCCTCTCAAGTCGAATTTTGTAATGCAATGACTGAAGAGAGATTTTTTCCCTTCCATCAAAAATTAGAAAAATCACTACATGTGGAGAAAAACCAACGTCCAGATGCATGAAAGCAAAATCGCCAAGTCAAAACTGAGACTTCTCTCGCTTTGTTTGCTCGGTCAATTATTTTTTAAGTGTTCTATTTTAATGCATTTTTTTATTATGACAATTAACTTAAAATAATCGGCCAAGTACGAGTCGGACTCGTGTACGGAGGGTTTCGTACTGTATGGCCCCCCTTAAATTTTAATTTTGACGTGACAACGTCTTATAAATTGGTTTGCCGGGTGACACTTCAAGAAACTGCGTTACGCTCCGCTCACGTTATGCGCTCTCATTCGTCTCATTCGTCTCAAAGTCGTTGTCACGTAAAACTTTCGCCCGTATACCGACTTTACAGGCAACCAATTTTTTTTATTTCATTATTTATTATTGATGTGAATACAACAAAATATTCTGTGAAAATTCCAAGCATCTACCTGTTACCATTATAAATATCAAGCGAAAAACAGCTAAAAAATTAGGTTTGTTTTATGGGAGTAGAACCTGAATATTAATTTTATTCTGTTTTTAAAATTTCAGCTTTCTAGCTATAACGGTTCATGAGATACAGCCTGGTGACAGACAGACAGACAGACGGACAGCGGAGTCTTAGTAATAGGGTTTCGTTTTTACCCTTGGGGTACGGAACCCTAAAACTTGATGTCTCAATTGATTTTAAGTCCTTCGTTGTTAGTTTTACCTAAACAGTTATTTAATTACAACTAAATAAACTTTGATTCACAATTAAACAGGTCATATACCTTTTCAATGACCACAAGAGCATAATTTTCCTCTTTTTACCGCATCATTGCTAATTCACAAAAAATATTGTGAATTTTTAGCAGAAGTTTAGCAACAAACTGTAATACCTACTTAGGTACAATAAACAGGAAAATGGTCTTACGTGGGTCTATCTGAAAGATTTGGTAAATTAGAATGTATTGTATTTGCAACCGACTTCAAAAAAGGGGTTACTCAATTCGAATGCATGTTTTTTTTGTATGTATAGCGATTACTTCGGCAATTTTAAATGAACTGATTTAATGATTGAGCATGAAAGATATTTGAAAATTTCGAACTAAACTCGGAATTTTAATTCGATTCCAGATTTGACATTAGCTACTGTCATTTTTGACAGTATGTACTGTCAAAAACTGTCAAAAATGACAGTAGCTAATGTCAAATCTGGAATCGAATTAAAATTCCGAGTATATATGAAAGTTTTAAAATCTAAGTAAATTTAATGACGACTTGAAAATTGTGTGTTATGGTCGTGGAATGTATGGTGTGACCAGATTAAATTTCAGAAAAGTAACTAAGCACCTTAAAAATACCCGGTATATTTCCACTATTTTCCACCAACAGTTCCTCGTAAATCGCAAAGTCTAGGGTGAGTGGGGATGCCAGCGCGTAGCCTGATATACCCAAACATACCTACTGAAAGAATACTTTTTAAAACAATTTTATCCAAATATGTCCAAAAATACTTTTTACAATATTTTTCCAAAAATACTGAACTCAAAAAGTACACCGAAAAAAGTATAATTAAAATACTGACTCAGGTCACACTGATGGAAAACATATTTATGGAAATAAAACGTGGGGCAATTAGAACTATGGTGTGACAGGTTTTTGGATCAATTAGAATTTTAAATTTTAACTCTGTACCAGGAATCAATAAGTACCTAGAGGTATTTTCGAGCAAACGTATTTTTCATTGTTTTTCGCTTGAATTGAGTATTACTTACAATGTTTGTGACATCATTGTGACCTGAAATTCTATATGGGACAGGATGTTCTATACTATGCCATTCAGTGATAAATGGTTCAGAGAATTTTGATTGTTCTGTTTATTAGAATCGTTTGTTGGACAGGATCAAACTGAATACTACATAATATTACAGGAAAATTGTAATTGTTGTGTAATTTTTCGCTTATTTACCTTTGCTTTCGGTTTTTTGAAATTTTATTATTGTTTAATTTAGGACATATCTAATTAATTGACGGTCAGTTCATGACCAGTTTGATTATATGTATTATATGTTATTGTGTAAATTAATACCTATGCTTAGTAGGTACTTATCTCTCGTGTAAATTTCTAGTATTTTAGATTTCAAAGAGTTGTTTTGGGATTTACATTTCAACAATTTTTAGAAATGTTTATCATAAAGACAACTCTTTGAGAACACCTAGGGTGGAAATCAATATAAATTAAAATCGTTTTATTTTAGATTTGCTGTTTAACCGTGTTTTTTTTGTTTTTATCGTGTTATAATTTTGCGTGTGACAATTTATTTTTGATCTTGTACTGACTTTGAAATCCATGAATCCTTCCTTTGAGTTTTTTTTGGCTATTTAATCATCTCTTGTATTTTTACTTTACTTAGTTCTGTACTCCTCAAGATTGTATAGCAAGAGTTCTTACACTGTAAAGAGCGACCCACAGCTTTCACAAGCCTTCCACGCTGACCCAGCGTTCCTTCTCTCTATCTTGTATACCAGTCATTTCATAGTCCACTACTGAACATAAGCATATCCATGAAGAGCGATTGGTTCAGATCAACCACACCACTCTGCTCCAGTGGGGGGGTTGGTAAATTCAAATACACAATTAGTAGCAAAAATTCTACGCATGTATGCAGGTTTCCTCAGCAATAGAATAGAATAGAAACACTTTATTTTATTTCTACACAATCGACAATCTCTTCTTTCTCTATTATATAAAAATGAATCGTGGTTGTTAGTCTCGCTAAAACTCAAGAACGGCTGGACCGATTGGGCTAATTTTGGTATTGAAATATCCGTGGAAGCTACGGGAAGGTTTAAACGGTGAGAAAATATAAAAATATAGTGAGTAAAATAATAAAGACATTCATTGAATTTTCCCATACAAAATGTTCCTGCATGTAAAAGTTGTCATTGACAGTTGACAGATGGTGAGATGAAGTTCACAGAGGCATCTAGTATTACAATAAAACAGTAGAACATAATTAAAATAGTGCGATAATCGGCGGCCTTATCGCTTAGAGCGATCTCTTCCAGGATGTCTTCTTCCTCCAAAAAACCAATGATGTGAAAATCCGTACATAAATAAAAAAAAAGTAGTACGGGATCGGGATCAAAGCGAACGGCCAACGATTATAAGGCGAGATTTATAGTGCTGTTCGGCTTATAGGTGATGAAAAGTTAGTAGCAAAAAAACTTCATTGCCTGGAGCATCGCCGTAGGGTTGGGAGTCTGTCCATTTTCTATAGGACTCATTTCGGATAGTGTGCATCTGAGCTACACGACCTTACCACACCCTTTTTACTACAGGACAAGTATAAAGACGCCACGTTACCACCCCTACACTGTCGATTTTCCTTCGATACGTACAAAGCGGTTTGACTAAACATTTCTGATTCGTACCGCCAGGGAATGGAACAGTCTTCCTGCTTGCCTGTTTCCTAAGAGATATATTGTAAAGCTTTTCAAGATCAGAGTGAATCAGAGTGAGGTATCTTTTAGGTCTGCGTGTTTCATCTTTGACCACAACGTCGCTTACCATCAGGCGAGTTCTTGGTCAAGCGCGGACTTATTCGCGATAAAAAAATTCTACGAAATCAAAAAGCTAGCGGTATAGATTAATAGTTTAATAAACACTAGAAAAACACGCCGGGCCTTTCTCACAAATGCAAACACGACTATGATACGATATTCCATCATGGAATGCCAGTGCCTTCCAGCTTCATCATCAGACTTTGAAACCTAATCGTGGCCAAAGTTCATTACTACAAGACGTTTCTAAGAAATCCAAAACAGATATGGTATAATTTTCCATCACGAAGTTCCAGTTCATATCTTTCGGCTCCATCATCAGATCAGTTCGACAGTACCATATAATTGTATTTTCATCAGAACTACATACAGCTGCTAATTTTCATTACGTTACGACCCTTGGAAGACGGTTAAATTAGTTACCTTAGATTCCATTACATTTTAGTTACACACACGCGACCTAATATTAGCGTGTTAAATAATCGGCCAAGTACGAGTCGGACTCGCGCACGTTGGGTTCCGTACTGTATGCGAGCCCCCCTTAAATATTTATTTTATTTTAATTTTATTATTTATTACTGAAGTGAATATAAAACTAAATATTCTGTGAAAATTTCAAGCATCTACCTGTTACCATTATTAATATAGAGCGAAAAACGTCTGAAAAATCAAGTTTGTTGTATGGGAGCCCCCCTTAAATATTTATTTTATTTTCTTTTTAGTTTTTTATTATAGCGGCAACAGAAATACATCATCTGTGAAAATTTCAGCTGCCTAGCTATCATGGTTCATGAGATACAGCCCGGTGACAGACAGACGGACAGACGGACATCGAAGTCTTAGTAATAGGGTCCCGTTTTTCCCTTTGGGTACGGAACCCTAAAAAGGCTTACCAACATAAGTCTAACAAAATGTTGCATCGAAGTTCGTCCCTGCACAGATCTCAAGGCCCAAACAGCATCGAGTGAGTTCGGTCAGCGACCCAAGAATTGTCTGTCCTCAGGCGTAACAGTCATGTTACGCACACATTTATACAACTAATAAAAGTATACCCTAACGAGTTTGGTGATGCGATTTTATTTTTGGCTAGGTTATTGCCTGCAGTTTATTTGCACCTAATAAATCAAGTAAAACTAGCAGCTAGTTCTCTGAACAGTAGACTTCACATCTGTTTAATTGAATGTTTATAAGCCTACCTATACGAGGTCATAGGTATTAAGCGCAAAACCTTTTAAGGGCGGGTCTAGTACATCTAGACAAACAACTTTTGTTCCAGGACTTTTGGAAAATTATCGAGTCAAAACTGAGACATACTCTCACTTTGTTCGCTCCGTAGCTAATGGCAGCAAATGAAACTTCGCTATGTATGACTTGACATTAAAATATAATCAATTTTAGGATTTTTTTGTCAGCTTGTAGCTAACTTCACATCTGCTGACTTGTATGATTCGGCTTATGTGTGAATTCAAGAAAGATATTGCAGTTTCATTATTCATTTTATTGTATTGACGACGCACTTCGTTTTATTACACTTGAAGTTCACTTGCCAAGTTCAAGGGTAAGGACAACATAAGTATAAGTACCTATAGCTGTGGCTTTTTACATGTTTACTTCATTTTTTAAAACATGTGGTTTCTACGGTTGCCGGTTTCTTTAATTTTAGTTTTCCTGAGAAGGAAAATGGTTAAACAGTAACCACTACCGACAACTGCGACTTCATTAAGACCGCGGGATCTTCTCCTTACTGCACTGTATCTTCCTTTTTAATAGTCCACTGCAGAACGTAGGCCTACCCATGAAAGGTGCATGGTGAAGAATGATCTTCTACTTAATATTTTTGATAACTATAATTAAATTAAAATTTAAAAAACCCCTAACACAAAAACACTTTTACAAACATTTGTAGAATTTTGGTTCTTCCATCCCCACTTTAACCCACCATAACTCTTAAACGGCTCAATCGATTTTTATAAAACATAGCTAAGGACACTCTCGATTAAGTCTCCTTTCATCCAAAAAAAACTAAACTGAAATCGGTTCAGTGGTTCGGGCGCTATGATGCCACAGACAGACAGACACACAGACAAACAGACACGTCAAACTTATAACACCCCTCTTTTGCGTCGGGGGTTAAAAATGGGCAGGACACATATCACAGAGGACTTATGACAGATAGGACTGATAGGGTCAAAAAGTTCTCGAGTTAAGACCACGTACCTACTGGAAAACACAGCGTAGCACGTCCACTAACAAGGTGTACAGATGTCGTCATTAAGCCCCTGTATGATTAGTCTTCCAACTTGGCTTGAATTAGATTTGGCTTTTCAAGCAGCTTGCAACCGGTCTTTTTTATAATATTAGGGTAGGCTTATGTCCCGTAGTGATCGTCCTCTAACTAAGACGAACGCTACTATAGTCAAACCGTTAAACTCAGACATCGCCTGCGCGGTACAGGGGCGCCGGGGGAGACGACACAGGGGACTGAGACAGGCGCGGGCAGCGGGTCCCCGGCGCCCGCACCTGTCTCAGTCCCCCTTTGTCGTCTACCCCCGCGCCCTTGTACCCGCGCAGGCGATGTCTGAGTTTAGCGGTTTGACTATATAGACCTCGACTCGCTTTGTGGTTAGAATCAAAAATTTAGCCAATAAATTAGAAAAATAAATATCACAGAACAACTTACTGAACTAGACGTAAATATCGTGAACTGAATCGTCGAAATCCACTCTTTAAGGTTCTGTACCTAAAGGGTAAACTGGGCGTCTCGTCTAACTTAACCTGCTCGCGAAGATTCAGCCTGTTATTCATCATTTTAAGTTCACAGGAGATGGCTGCCGGATTAAACGTCAGCTAAAAGTATTGCTCAATAATCTCCAAACTTCGACATGAAGATAAATGTACACGTCCCGACTTCCAACCACGCTACTCATCCAATCAGCACATGCGTCAGCGCTTACGTAAGCGGTCGCGGCAAGGGCGGCCGGACGTTGCACCGTCTGCGACGGACAATGCGTTGCATAATGTGCTCAGACATGTATATTCTGTCCTTTCATTAGTCTTTTACAAGTGCAGTTTATTACGTACATACACAACACACGTATTAAGTACAAACACAATTTTCTTTATTGAGGTAAAAAATACCTGAATCCACACAATAATTATTAAAATGAAAAAATAAATTAACCGGAAAAAAAGAAAGCATAAACTATACAAAACGAAATGAAAAATAAAAAGTATTAAAAATTTAATAAACACAAGTCACGCAATTTTAAAAGTAAAATGTCAAATAAAAAATCAACAGATACAATGTCCAAAATTAAGTTAAATGTCACAACAGAAAAAGCATGAGTAATTTATAATTATACAATGTCAGTAGTGTAAATAAAAAAAAAACAGCACTTATAATGTCAAACTAGATAAATTGTCATAAATTCATAATTCTTCGATTACAAACGAAGTATCGGGCCGTTTGTATCGATCCCATTGTTCAGGGAGATTTTCACAATATGCCGAGAGGACGGCTACAATAGATTTCCATTTGTCGAAGGTGATATCAGAAACTGTGTTGGCAGACAAGAGTACATTGAAGTGAGTGTTTAAGTAAACTAGACTAAACCTAAAATTATTATAACTGTTAGTTTTCTGATCAGTAGTTGTAGAATATTCTGTTTATTCGTATTTTCTTGAGCCTATACTTGCCTCGACTCGCTCGTGACCAATTTCATGCTGCATCATGTTAGTGTTAAGATACTATAGTATCTTAAATTGTTCCTATTCTAATTTCAATTCCAAATTCATTTCCAATGTTTTAAAATTGATGACACTAAATATATTTGGTAGAGTCTGGCCAACGAAAGCTGTTCAAGAAAAAAGGCGGGAATTTTAAAAAAATCACGAGCTGTTAGCTTGTTTTCTAGTACCGCTCAGCTGATCTCCTGAGCTGAGTTCTATAAACTACGTGCATGCTAAATTTCATGGAGTTTATAGAACTACGTGCATGCTAAATTTCATGGATTTTAGCTGAGCGGTACTAGAAAACAAGCTAATAGCTCTTGATTTTTTAAAATTCCCGCCTTTTTTCTTGGACAGCTTTCGTTGGCCAGACTCTATGGTTAATTTTGAAACTGAAAAAAATGCCAAGTCAATGATTTAATATCTAAACCCTTGTACAGAGTTATTTCTTATCAATTAGCAACATTTTAAGGGCTTATTTTGTACATCAAAACTAACAAATAAGCCCCTAAAAGGATGCTAATTGATTAGAAGTAACCCTGTATAATATTATTAAAATCAGTTGATAAGCAGCGATACAACCAATTTACCCCCCTTTTTGAAGGAAAACATCCACCTTCCTCCCATCCAAATTCTTAGAGACAAAAAAGATTACAATTTAGTGAACCCCGGGTTCAAGCAAGTTTTTTTGAGTTTTGACTAAAGCCGCAGAACAAAAGTACTTTGATGTACAGAATAAGCCCCTAAAATGTTGCAAATTTAGTAACCAGGTTGACAACGAATTCTTTAGTTATACTTTAGCCATATCAGAGGCATTCAGGTGGCTTAAAAACTCTGACACCAGGGTGATGATGATAATTTATAGTAGGATTCGAAAATTTGAACATCTATGTCAATTAAGTTCAATAATATTCAATACCTATAAATTGTTATTTTATGTCATTTTTGTACTGACTACTATGTTAAGCATAATATTATTGGCTACAAATAAATTATTAATTATTATTTATTTATTAGCCGCCCGGCCTATTCGAACTTACTTACTTTAGGATGTAGTTATTGTAGTTGTTGATTAACTATTAGACCAAACCCGAAATCGCAAAATGTTAGCTGTTCTAGGCATACATTTTGTCGAGGTTTGACTAACTTTTTTTGTACCTAGGCGATATTTTTGCGTTTTAATCATCATTAAATTATTGCGCTCCCAGCGCTACCAGCACCCATTTAAGACTTTCCGTACCAAATGTTGCTTATCAGACTTCTTGGTGGATGTGAAGTTATCTGCAAGCTGCACGAAACCCAATCAATGGTAAACTTCAGTCAGGATTTGGATATTGCGCGGCTTATAGATAACTTCACATTCGCTGACTTGTATGATTCAGCATTTGACTGACATAAATACCACCAAGAAATGTTATTTGGCCTATAAATACGTTGATCGCTGATAAGTACCGTTTGGAACTACTATTTTCTATGGGAGATTTGCACTCAATGTCTAAGTATTTCATGTGAAAAAGGCTTTGATCTACGATAAGGGCAAAAACATTGCCAGCTAGTCCGTTACCCTTTTTTCGTATGGACACTGACTTGTTACGTCTACGAACGTGTCTATGTATTTCACATCCCTTAGGGGGTAGTTATCCCTTGGAGAACGTTGACCTTAGACCACAGTGTAAGTGAGAGTACGCAAGGGCAAAAAACTTCGTGTTGTGAGGATTTTCTGGGAATTTTTCTGATGGTTTGATTTAGCCTCAAAGTTGTAATATTATATGAATGTTTAACCGACTTCCAAAAAAGAGGAGGTTCTATGTTCGTCTGAACGTATCTTTTTTTTGTGTATGTTCATCCAAATGTTCCTGTGGCTTCATACGTTTTGTTCAGTTCTTCCTCATTGCTGCCAGTAAATACACAATTCAACAAAAATCACATCGAAGTCAGTTCATCAAATGGGAAACTACGAGTCCACAATCAGAACACACACACATTTTGTAGCTTTCTATAAATGTCTAGTACCATTTGAAACATTGGTAAATGTACTGTACCAGCCTTTTTAATAGCCCACTGCAGGACGTAGGCCTACCCACGAAGGGTGATTGGGCCATATCCACCGCGCTGGCCCAGTGCGGGTTGGTGGATTCACACACGCCATCGAATTTCTTCTACGGACGTATGCAGGTTGCCTCATGATGTTTTCCTTCACCGAAAATCCAGTGGTGTGAAATTCTGTACATAAGTTCCAAAGAAACTCATTGGTACGGGACCGGGATTGAACTCAAGACCTCAAAAATTACAGGCCACCGTTACAACCACTAGACAACCACGGCTTACTTACATAACCTATTTTCTTAATATTTTATCAGAATATTTTTTAATCTCTATCTCAGATTATCATCGTTGACATAATACTCGTCTAAATCATATGATGTCTACAAGTATTGATATTGAAGCATTGATCATAGGCCTCTCCTTTAGATTTATATCACAGATTAGATACGGCTCGCATAAAGACTTTGTCTTATCTTAAAATGCGCCTCTGCTTTTTTGTGGATATTTTTGGAAATTCAAAAATAAAACTAAATTACTTTATACATTTTAAATCATTATTACAATATGTACTTCACTTAAGTAGGTAGGTACCTACATTCATTATCATAATTACAGTAAACATAATAAAACTGTAAGTCACACACATCCATACGCATTTTACGCACACAATCGCAAAGTGTCCCTTTAGTATTCGTATAAGTGTTTATACTGTAAACGCATACGTGTGTGTATGATTAACATAAATTATTTTGTATTTTTCCCTGAAATCTATATCTGTGTGCTGTTTCAATGTGTGCGTACCAGACAGACTGACAATGTCTCTGAACATTGAAAACTTTAAATCTTTGTGTACTTATCACAATTATCAAAACAATTATCTGATTGTAGACAATCACAAATATTAGCGCGAAAAAGCAATTAGTAGAATAAGTTCAATGAAAGTTTCAATAGGAATCTCGTATACAGAGGCTTGTATGTGTGCTGCCAGACTGCAGTGCATAAATACACGTCTGGGTGCGTGTGTGTGCGTGCACCCTTTACGTCTCGACCATTTATTTTTTTCCCTTAAACCAAACAATGAGGATCTTAACCCAACAACCTAAAGTTCAAAACCGCTTAGCAAAGCTTTTTAAAAGTAAAAGTAGGGTGGCCAGTTATTTTGAATCACATACTGGCTGCAGTGGTGGGTGCATGTGTTGTGTTCGCGTGTGTATACGTGTGCTTGTGTGGGTTCACCTTGAAAACCGCCAGTTCTTTGTGCAATGGGTTATTCGGTTAATGCCATCAAGAAAGTCAATGGCGTGGATGCCGCTGGTAGCGTCAGCAGATTATAAATAAAGATTGGATAAGTGTTCGAGAAAACGTTTATGTATTACAGTGATGCAATTGGGACAAAGCGTGTGACGAATATAAGGAAACTTTTGTGAAGGCTAAGCAAAAAATAAAGAGGTGGACAACACTTTGTTTGTGTGTAAACTTAGAAAAAGTTATGTAGAGTTTTGTAGTGTACTTTGTAATTATTTTTTAAACTACTTTATTGTTAAAGTTGGTAAAGCTTTAAAATGTATAATTTGATTTGATTTATAATTAACAGAAAAAATATTTTCCTTGCAAGAAATCAAACCTGGGGTCAGTTATAATTAAAACAAAATTTTAGTTGAGCAGTTATGTTAATAAAGCACATCTTTGTCCCCTTGTACCTAACCACTTGCTGGAATCTTTTTGGGTAAAAATAACAGTACATAGCCAATAAATAAACTTTTTCAATTAATTACATCAGCTATCAATCTACCCAAGCATCTAGATCGATACATTGTGTTTGGAGTTATGATGCCACTTACAATAATTTATGTTATAATATTTACGCCTTAAGAAATTTGTGGATAATCCATTTGCCTTTTAAAATAATAACAATAAAACGTTTATTTCAGGAAATTGTACAACCATAATATATCATCAAAACAAATTAAATTAACACACACAATGATAAAATTGAGTTAAATAAACAAATAATCATCTATTTGTAATGATTTATAAATATCAATCAAACCAAATAATCATGTCAAATAAAAATTTACATAAAATCAAATAAAATGTCATAACTTGTAACTCATTAGAATTAGTTTCTATGTACATGTGTTTTGCATAAATAAATAACTATAACTATAACATAGCCACGCGCATCCATTTATGCTGGATTGGGCAGTCAAAGCGACCAATAATCATTTGCAAGATGCCATTGCTACAAAAAAAAATATTTTTTATTCGAAAATGATATGTCCAACCGTACTTGCCAACTGAAAATACCCGCGCGTCCTGCTCACACGCAGGGCGCAGCATACACGCGCCATCTTGAGGTAGGTCACCCACCGTTAGCCTTGTAGCCGCTTACTGGGAGCTTTTCTTGGTAAAAACTAAAAGTAAATATCTAAAATACTTCTTAATCAAGTAAAACAGGTTTTCTAAATAGTCTAAATACTAAATAAGCGCAGTAAACTCAATAAGTACCTACATTATATCGGAAGTTACGCTGCTACATATCATATCGATTTATAAGTAGACATAATAATATTTACAGAAGTAGATGCAACAGACACATGTCAAATTTCACACATGGGCGTGTAAATTTTTTTCCGACTTCCGAAAAGGAGGAGGTTCGTTCTATGTTCGTCTGTACATTTTTTTTTTGTGTACGTTCTCGATGAACGTACACAAAAAAAATATTTTCGCCAATTGTGAACCGAATCATAAATTTCTTTTTTTGTTCAAAAGGGTACTTCCGAGGTGGTTCCATTTAAATTTGATCGAAATCGGCTGAATCATTTTTGAAAAATCTTTAATAATGAAAAAATTGTACACATCAATTCGAGCGAACTATTAGAATTTGTACACGATGAAAGTCGGTTTTGCCAGTTTTTGCGAAAAATAATTATTTACTTAATTTTTTTTTTATAAAAAATTCTTTTAAAAAATGATTAGTCCAACTGTACGTCGCCGTCTCAAAATACCCGCGCGTCCTGCGCACACGCAGCACGATGCACACACGCGCCATCTTGAGGTAGGTCCCGCACCGTTGTAGCCTTGTGGCAGTTATTGTGACTTCGAACTTGCATATACCCAGCAAGTTTGGACTGACACCCTGCTACATTGTGGATTTGATCAATATGTTACAATCACATATCATATAGCTACTAAAAAAGTTCATGAAGCTAAAACTATAATTTTGAAATGGTTAAAATCTCTTTCATGTGATGATAACACGGAAGACATTCTAAAGAAATTACAATATAATTTTTAATTTGAAGATTCAGAACATAGATACGTAATATAACACCGTTTTGGTTTGTAAGCTGTGTTAAATTTTCATAAAAATACTGTCTTGTAAATGGGCAACCTGTAAAACCTGATTACAAATATCTTAAATTATCAGACAATTTAAGATATTTGTAATCAGGTTTTACAGGTTGCCCTGATACAGGCTCAGCCTAGTAGGGCAATCGACATTAAAGTAAGTAAGTTCGTATAGCCGGGTGGCTAGCCCTGGTGTCAGAGTTTTTAGGCCGCCTGAAGGCCTCTTGACTTGGCTAAACGGTTAAAACAACTGGGACCTACAATCGACATTAATTTGTTATACCTAAGTAATCTAAGTTGTTAAATGAAAAGCATTTTAATTTATTTCACTGAACTTGAAAATGAATTGAAGATGAGCAATGAAAATGTATTATCCTTATCCTTAATCGACTGCTTTGGTGGCTCAGTGGTTAGTGAACCTGGCTTCTGGATCACAGAGGCGTGGGTTCGATCACCACCCAGGGCAAGTATTTATGTGAACATATACTCGTACATAGGTGTTATTTAGGCATAACTATATAAGTATGTATTTAAAATATGTATATGTAGTACATCAGTCTCTGGCAGCCGTATCACAAGCTTTGCTTAGTTTGGGGTCAGAGACCATGTGTAAGATGTCCCCCAATATTTATTATTATTTATTTAGTTTCGTGATAAAATAGCCGGCGGTTTGGCCCGCATTATCTAAGTACTTACACAAAAACCTACTAAATAGAGGTATAAATTCGAAAGTGCGATTGTTGGTTTATTGGTTCGTTCCTCTTTCACGCAACGACGGAGCAACGGATTGACTTGATTTTTGGCATAAACATAGTTTGAAAGATGGAAAGTGATACAGGCTATTTTTATTCCCAGTAAAATACATTGTTATTATGGAATAGCACAAAAATTAAAATACCACGCTTGCGAAACCGCAGGCATAAACTAATTGCAATATTTGAAATAACGACGAGTTTACGTCATAGACTGGCGTATAGTGTATATGTATACGTACAATACTGTATATGTACAAATCCTTTGACCAACATCAAAAATACTGGTAATACAGGTAATTTTATCAGCCATTTAACTACAGCTTATCTCATAGAAGTGAGCTTTTTTCCAGTTGCCTGTGACTTGCTAATTATGTTAACCCTCTATCCGCACAATAATAAGAATATACCTAGAGTCTGGCCAACGAAAGCTGTCCAAGAAAAAAGGCGGGAATTTTAAAAAATCAAGAGCTGTTAGCTTGTTTTCTAGTACCGCTCAGCTGATCTCCATGAAATTTAGCATGCACGTAGTTTTAAACTACGCTAACAAACAAGCTAACAGATCTTGATTTTTTAAAATTCCCGCCTTTTTCTTGGACAGCTTCCGTTGGCCAGATTCTACCTAATGATGATAATGACATGTTACACAATTTACAATTTCGATCTTTTTTGTTTCTGGAACTTTCAATCGATCTTTGTTTTCATTAGGAACTTTCATTTGACCGATTTATAGTGTCCAGAATTTTCCAGAATCCAGATACATTCTTTAGGCGTTACTTTGCTTTACGTAACGGAGATATTTTTTTGGGATTTACCCGAGTTTGCGTTTTCCGTAAACAACGTCGATACCTACCTGCTTTATTTTAGTATATGTAATACATTTACTCGTATGTTTATGTGTCTAGGTAGGTATATATATTTCAATAAATATTATTTGTTTATTGGTTTGTTTGTTATAAGTGTTCATTGTTTATTTTTTAAATTATTTTTATTAAGGCCGCTATTTTGTTAATTTGCTACTTCCTGTCCGTCCTTGGTTGCCTGTAAGAAGTAGCTTGAAGCGATAAGGCCGCCATTTAGAATAACAAATTTATAATGTTTTTTTCGTGTGTTTTTGTTTTGTAATTGTGGTTAAACTAATAATTAATTATCTATCTATTTATTTAAATATTAACATTATAAATCTGTTTACCAAGCTTAACATAAATACATATGTATTGATTGATAAATGAAATACAATAGCTTGACCAGGAAAAAAAGTTTGCACAAAAGAAACTAATAGGTACCTGTTATATTTATTAAAGTCTTTACAGAATAGCAATCGAAACCGTTTGGTGAATCGTAAAAGCGAATCTGATTTTTCATCTCTCACAAATCCGGCTTGTGCCCAAAATTACCCATTTTTAGGATATTAGCCTAACCCAATATTAACTGGTTTAAATAATTTATGAACCTCTAAACATTCAATACGTTTGTTGCCCCTGTGTTATCCTCTTTATGTGTTTATTATGTTACGTTTGGCGAAATATGTTTTTTATTCGACATCTGCACATTCCTGATTTTATTCCGATCGATTGGAGTTTTTGTTTTGTTTTCTTAATTGTATTTTCGTTGGCCAGTTTTGAACATGTTTTATTACAAGCATAATTATATCGATCAAACATGTTCAAATACTGTCCATTTAGGCAAATAGTAAGACCAGTCACTTATTTTTTACTTTGGTAGATTCTAAGTAGTTTGCAAACACTACACTAAGAATACATCTTAATCTATAGTCTGACCGTTTAACTGAGTCCTCGCCTGCGCGGGTACAGGGGCGCGGGGGTAGACGACAAAGGGGGACTGAGACAGGTGGGCGGGTACAGGGGCGCGGGGGTAGACGACAAAGGGGGACTGAGACAGGTGGGGACCCGCCTGTCTCAGTCCCCCTTTGTCGTCTACCCCCGCGCCCCTGTACCCGCGCAGGCGAGGACTCAGTTAAACGGTCAGACTATAACTGAATCCTTCTTTTTACGTCTTCGGTTAATACAGCTTTGCTTATGCTCGTCCAGTCATAAAAACAAGTGAGATGAACACTTGATTACATGAAGTACTGTGTTTGCCCTTGTAAAAATGCGAGTAAAATAACAAAGCAATTAAGTTTACTTTCTTGCTGTCTTTGTCGCCTTGCTCCACTTTTCTTTCGTAAGAGATTATATGGATTGTCGTGCATTGTCAGTAACGCAGGATAAATAAGGGTGGGTGAAATTTGAATGATCAGCAGAAATGTTCATCATTATCAGCGGTGGGACGTCCACTGCTGGACATAGGCCCGCCCTATAGATTTCTTAGAAGCCGGGTTGGAAGCGGCATGCATCCAGCGCGTTCCTGCGGCCTTAATTACATCGTCGGTCCACCTAGTCGGTGAACGTCCTACGCTGCGCTTGCCGGTACGTGGTCTCCATTCGAGAACTTTACATTCCTTCTTCGCACTGTATAGGTAGGCCTATACCCATAAGTACCCTACCCAAAGACATTTGAATTCCGGGTTGGCTCCATAGTAAAACTTATCCATAATGATGGACTGACTCGCCTTTCGGCTTAGTACCTACACTAGTTTTGGATAACCGGTATAGACACTTTAATACTGATTATAACAGAAACATAGAAAAAATTCCGTCCTACAACATACATAAATTAAGTTCTTTTAAAAAACACGAGAAAAAATAAAAAAGGAGTCCAAAAAGATCCAAGGGGACATCTTCTAGAAACTAGAAATAAAAAAGTAATAAGTAAAATATATATTAACTGATCAAACAAGTAATTTTGCTGACCAATGATTTAGTTGACTGCAAGAAATTGACTGCTTACCGTTTAAAATGTCGGGTATATTATAAAAGTAGGTACTGCAGTATTATCTTCATTTGTTCACCACAAATAGGAAGATAGTTTTTACTGTAGATGACCGCGGTTCCTTTGTCTGCTCTCCGATGTTTGATAAACTAATGTACTTGTTTATGCTGTTTTGCAACCTATGTTCATGAAGACGTTTGATTTATTGTTACATTATTTTTGTCCTACCTAAATTACAGAAACCATATATTTTTATGTTTACCATAATATATATTTATATATTTTGAATACCATATATTTTTTTCATGTGGAGAGAGAGAGAAGGAGAAAAAAGAGCGAGTAAAAGAAATCTCATCAAAAACATCAATGTGAAATGGGAGCTAAATTGTCGCCACCAAAAGAATTGAGATCTACACGGGGGCCAAGTGTTCTGTAGAAAATCCTAAAATTTTAGCTACAGGAATATACCTGCAACATTCTAAAGGGATTATTGTATTAGTAAATTCTAATTTTATTGGCCATTTTTTGTAAAACTTTTGGTCATTACCTATTATTTATTCCACTCATTATTTTTTATATTTGTACGCCACACTTGGCAAGGACATGAGCAACATTATGTAAGAACTCCAACTTGTATACTATTTTGTATGAAGTGTACTTACCATGTTCTGACAAATAAAGTATCTGAATCTGAATCTGGATTATGAAATTCAAGCTCGTGATTTGACTTGGGTATTTGATAGCAAAAACATAAAATAGACAATTTACTAGTTAAGACAACACCTTTGTAAAAAACACCTTTGTTTTGTGTTGTTTGTATTTAAAAAAACGTGAATCTTGTAGTAAAAAAAATTAAGTTTGTAATAAAAATTATGTAATTTAGACATGAATAGTTGTAACATGGTTGTAACACTCGTATCTTTCTGGAAAGGCATTTAACCTTCATCACTTCATTGAATGAATGTCATATTTATTAATTTCCTTTAATTACCACAATAATAACGTAATCTCATTGTATATTAATTACATTGACGGGAAACGTTTCAATCATTTTTGCGATATAATTATTGGTTGTTATTTTATTGTCATTATTTTCAGGATATAAAACAAGCATTATTATCAGTGCCACATCAGCACCACTAGCAAAGGCAAAGGGACAAATTGTTTTTCTTGCAATTTATCCCCTTGGAGTGGAAATAAAGTATGAATTGACAACATGATAACTGACATTCAAACTGGATAAAATGGTTACGGTTTTATCACATTGCCATGCTGGGTGCTAGGACACTGCCGAACATAGAATTTACCTATAGACTACAAATGGGTAAAGGTGGTTTGAAGCAGCTGATAAGTAGTATAGGTACACGGCGTAAAGTTCAGTTTTTAACAACTTCGTCACAATACTTAAAGACACATGAAGCCCGATTACAGAGGCGCCAGCGTAAATTTAATAGCAACGTAAAAAGCGTTCTCTCTATCAAATGCCTAAAGTGAAAAAGAAACAGAACTACGCTATTTAGCTAATTTAATTACGATGGCGCCTCTGTAATCGGGCTTAATAAACGCGCAGCGTAAATAAGACGTCGTGTAGATCAAACAGATGATCAGCCGGGCTAGGTTGCGCGCCACGAAATATTTCTTTCGTAGTGTCAGAACGAGACAGCACTTTTTCACGCGTCGACAAGAGTTCTTTTCGTGGATTTTCGTGGTCGCATGCTTGACTAGCTGTCATACATAGCATGTGCTGTCTAACCCATTGAAAGTCTACAGGGGAAGCCTGTACTGTCCTGAGGCTGAAGTATGATTTTTTTAATTGTTTTTTAATTTGTCTAGAAGTTTTAAGGTTATCTTTAAAATAGTCCGCATGAAGCAGCTAAGGACCGTATACTTCGATACCTTCCTTTTTATTATAAACGAATGTAATATTATATACCAATATATCTATAACAATGTAAATGTATACATAATTGCACTATTAACACGTATAACTTGTATTACTGACCTTGCGCACTCGATTGCTGGTGTAACTGGTGTACTTATATATTACTTATATACACTTATATAATTAATTACAATGAAATTATAATAATATGCGTACGATGTCGATGAAATGATGCAATCGTTCAGTTATTTATAGTACAGTAAAAGCATTATTTACTTATCAGTTCCATTAAATGTGGTGTGTTACGAGTACCTATATTCTCTACTATAGCCGAAACGAGGTTTAGTGCTAGGTACTCATCTTTATAAATTACAATATGACAAAACATGAGATTGTAAAAATAAATTAACTATTCTATTTTCATCATAAACGTCTTCGATTTCGGATAAAAACACTTTTAATTTAACTAGACTACCTTTTTGTCTAGTGGTAACAACCGCCTTATAATCGTGAAGTCGTGGGCTCAAATCCTGGTCCCCACACCAATAAGTTATTTGGTATTTTTGTACGGTTTTCGGTGAAGGAAAACATCGTGAGGAAACCTGCATATGTCCGTTGAAGAAATTCGATAGCATATGTGAATCCACCACCAGGCACTCTCACCGTGCTAGCTTGGTGGATATGACATATGACCCAATCCATCCTTCGTTGGTGGGCCTACATCCTGCAGTGGGGTATTAGAAAGGTTGATACAGTAAAGTACGTAGTTTACCTTAGCTTACCTTACGAGTACTTACCTCAGTAGTTTAAATTTTTCTTGGCACTGGTTCCGTAGTAAAACGAGGAACCCTTATGACTTCGTTGTGTCCGTCCGTCTGTCCGTCTGTCCGTCCGTCCGTTCTAATGTTACAAAGTTTATAACTTCCACATTTATAAACCAATTTCAAGAAATTTAATGTTTCCTTAGATAGGTATAGATCTCAATTTTTAAAACTTAAAATTTTCAAAACTTTGTATTTTAAAAGGGTAGCTCTCCCACACATGTAAAGTGGGTGTGTATCTTTTTCAACCCAACCCCCAATGTGGGGTACGGAAGTACGGAAGCCTATCATACGCGTGTCTCGACACGCTCTTGACACTTTTTTTACCCCATCAGTAGTGCGTTGAATTAAAACAATATTCCCCCAATGATAACAGCATACTATCTAACACATTAATGTAGGTAAGTTAGGTATAGTCGTGATAAGGCAGCGTTTGCACAACGTGAAGTAAACAAGGAAAGGACTCAAGGGCGGCACAATGTTAATATGTGTATTCTATTTATAGTACTTTTTATTATACAGACGGGTAGCAAACAATTAAAACACTAGCACTGTGTTTTGATATCGCTTACGCCTAGCTCAAAGTTTTTTCATTTATGGTAACTGAACCGTTGTGTTAACTGATCTCAAGGTAAACAAGTATTTTTTTTTTTAAACTTTTTTTTTTTTAATACAAGCTTTACTGAAAAAGAACTCGCCAAGACAATTCAAACGAGCCGAAACTCGATAGGGTTGCGTCGTTTCATTACAGAGTTCCTATGACCACCTTCCAGCTACATCATCAGACCCTGGTTACCATTAAAAGACAAACTACTCGTCAAGACCATTTAAATAAACCCAAACTCGATGAGGTTGTGTCGTTTCATTGCTAAGTTTCCTTGGCCACCTTTCAGCTCCATCATCAGATCAGCACCATGTCATCATAATATTGCATTGTCACGCGATTTTCATATGTTTGCAAAATGTCAACTCAATCGGTAACCGGGAAGTGAATTTTAACTTGCAAGATTTGATTACAGACAACGGTACAGGTGAAAGTAAATAAAAGCTTGTAAAAATGCATGGAAAATTTTCCAAGCTATTGTCAAAACAAACATAAATAAGTATTAGGATTTGACGTTTCTTGTCGAAAAATCCGACAACAACTACCAAATCGATATATCTTTCGTGTCCCTTTCTAATTCGTGCCATATTAAATCGATGCATCTCTTTCAGATTTCTCGATCGACCACACTATCCCTCTGTAACTCTGTGGATCTCAAGGTATCGGCCAAGTACGAGTCGGACTCGCGCACGGAGGGTTTCGTACTGTATGGGAGCCCCCCTTAAATATTTATATTATTTTAATTATTTATTATTGAAGTGAATATACAACTAAATATTCTGTGAAAATGTTAAGCATCTACCTTTTACCATTATTAATATAGAGCGAAAAACGGATAAAAAATCAGGTTTGTTGCATGGGAGCCCCCCTTAATTATTAATTTTATTCTGTTTTTAGTGTTTGTTGTTATAGCGGCAACAGAAATACATCATGTGTGAAAATTTCAGCTGCCTAGATGTCATGGTTCATGAGATACAGCCCGGTGACAGACCCTTTATAATACCCTTTGGGAACGAAACCCTAAAAAAGATCACTAACAATTAAAAAACAAAAACGAGTTCATTATTTTCCACTCGTCCACTGCAGGTCATATGCCTCTTGATTTACAATAAGATCGTTTGGTGGCCGCTTGCATGCAGACCTAATATCCATAGACCAACAAGGTGAACCGACAAGGTAGACATAGGACGTCCACCTTGTCGGTGGTATGCTGCACTTGCTGGTGCGTACAAAAATATTTACCTATGCTTAAAAAGTTTTTTCAATATTGCGAAAACAAGACAAAAACACACAGTCTACATCTGATATAAATATTAGTGTAGAGTTTGCTGAGAAGATAAAAAAATCTTTCCTCTTAAATTTTTTCTACCTTATTTTTACAATGCACCGTGATATCTACGGCAAACAATGACCTAATTTATGCGTAGCAAACAACCTAGATAGCTTGGAACAAAGAAGTTACACGGACAGTTAGGTATAAGTATACAATGACGATAAAAGAGGTAATGCACTGTATAAGTCAGGGTTTTAATAAAAAAAAAAACATTGAAATATTGCGCGGAATGCTTGAGGTTTTAAAAAACGTAGGATAGTTTGACTAATGTTTGACTAAGTATACCTACCGTGCTCAATGTAGGTGAATGTGGGATCCAGTGTATAGCAAGTTTACTGAGATAGCGCTTATTTACTATTATTATGTTCTTACATATGATCAGAAAAAAATAATGCCAATGTAGTATAAATAATAATTATTATAATCATTAATCATCATTTCAGACGTTAGACGTCGTCTGCTGGACATAGTCCTTTCAAGTAGGCTTTGGAACGTAAATACAGCCTGTAGGAAGCACGTACATTTATTTTGTCTAAATCTGGTTTGTGTCCTCTATCCGACCGACTACGCTTGATCGTCTGTGGTCTCTGTTAGAGAACTTTAGAGTTACTTTTGTTAGAGAATTTGCCAAGTACTGTTTATTAGCGCTTTTATATTGGGTACTATTTGGGGTTAAAATTTTCAATACACAAATAATTAAACTAAATTCTAAAAACTTGTATCGGTAGGTACATACCTAAGTAACTTTTTTAACAGTCAAACTCAAATATCTTTTTTTTAAATCTTGTAATTGATTTAAGCGTTAAAATTGATGAAGCATCGTAAGTTGGTATTTTTCATCGTCACTTTCATGAATCTTTTGTTTTTTGATTTTTAAGAATAATTTTTTCTTGATAATTATTTTTTATTAAAATCGCTACACTGACTTTGTACAAAATTCGAATAATTTGCACGAACCGGTGTGACGTCCATGTACATTTTTGTTGATTTATCAAAAACAGCTCAGCCGATTTTAATGAAAATTTAATAAGACTACCTTGGAAGTATACTTTTTCGAACTAAAAAGATTCTTTTAAATCAGTTCACAATTGGCGAAAATATTGATAACATACACAAAAAAAATACATGCAGACGATCATAGTACCTCCACCTTTTTGGAAGTCGGTCAAAAATGTAATCGTCAGACTCATACACCGCAGTGGAATAAACCATTATTTCCCTTATCACAACGTGGAAGTGATCATTGCCATCACAATGCGACCTCATTGTTATACAACTCTTGCCTCAATTGCAAAACCTTGGCTGTAATACTACTCAATAAACTGAACAAAGTTTACAGAATCCAAAAACACTGTATTATTTTAAAGGTATGCGCTAGGACACTACATAGAGCGTATTCTAGAGCGTTAATAGAAGGAATTTAGGCAAAAGATTTGAAACTAAAGGTGACCTTTTTTAAGCCGAATAAATCCAAGTTCAATCCACTAACTTGCCTGTTAGTAAGCGTTGTTGTGGTCGGCCATAATGTGAACCAACTTAGGATTTATGCATTCAAAAATACAGTCGAAGTAACAAAGACAAACTTATTCGCTTTTATCTACAAAAAAACCTATTTAAATATCTCTTAGTCTTAGGAATCTAGCGATTTGTTTTATTCTTCTTGTTCTTTCAGATGGTTAAAGCGTAATATTTTTGAGATGTATCGCACTAAGTAGTAAATATTAGGAAAATACGTTTGCCTATTTTGCAACCTTATTTAGTCCAAACCACAAACAAACAAAGGTTTACGGTATGTGTATGGAATTTTGGGTCCTATGTGTCTGAAATGAAATATTTTTGATTTGATTTGATATGCATTAGATTGGACTTTTCTCTGCCGTCCAGAAAACGCTACACGCCCGCTGCACTCAACCTGCGCCCTTACCATCATACACAATTACAATCATAACAGTAAAAACAAATGATAAAAACTCGGTCAGTCAATATTTACATTTTCGTGTTTACAGTGCTCGCATCCTTAACACATTGACCTAATTATATATACTCGTAGCTGAGGACGTAGATAACGCGACCTTACGTTTTGGAGATTCGCTCAAGGCCCTGATAACGTATTGGTGTCTGGTGACACAACGTTTATTGTGAGGAAATTGGATTATAGTATTGACATTTCATTATCATCATTGTATCAGACGGGTTTTTACCGACTTCCATAAAGGAGGAGATCTTGGAGGACTTAGCTACGAAGCACGGAGCTACGGAGATAAAACGTCCCTGGAGAAGGTACTGTTTCGTCTGTTTGTTTGTCGTTTGTGAGCTTGGTTTCCAATGTTTCCAAGCCCCTGATGAAGCAGCCGGTAGGTTGGAATGCTAAATGAGGTCACCGTAACTGAGGCAGGTAATTTGAGAAGCTCAGCAGCTGAATGTTGGAAGATGCGTCAGGGAGGACTGCTGATGTGTTGTTGTCACTTTCTGTAGCCTCGCCGGTTTGCCACCATTTGATAGAAGGCGCGGGGCTACATAGGAAGAAGAGTGTCGGTATGGCGATGCGGTGCTCTCCCTAAAATAGTTGATTGAAACAGGCGTTACTTTGCCGAAGTTCATGTTCAAATATATGTTTTGTATATTTTAGTGTATTTCTACACTATTGTGATTTAACCCCTTGCTTTCATAATCCTCTGCAGAGGCATTCGTAAGGCCGTTTTAACTGACGTTTTATATTGAAACCAGAGCGTTTAGATATTCATGATATAACATTTATGTGTAGTATATTTTTTTAGATAAGTACTGATCCAAATCACAGCTATCATTATAATTACTTTACTACCATCTAATCAGATGTAAGTATTATAAAATCTCAGCCACTGTCGCCAGTTGAACGACCGCCCTGGCTCCGCAAGGGCACTTGGCCAGTGTAAACAAATCCACAATGACAGTTATCGCCTTATCGATTATATGCAAAATTCGCGATTAGTCGGTTTGTTTTGATGGCAGGCTTGTAGAAGGATTTTTATGGCAATGAACTTTAGCATAAACTTAAACTATGCGCTTACGTTAGACTTAAGTTTACGTACGGTCGATTCTACAAGCTATGGAGAGGGCTATGCTCGGAGTCTCTCTGCGAGATCGAATCAGGAATGAGGTAGAAGTACCAAAGTTACCGACGTAGAAGAACCAAAGTTACCAAGATAGCCCAGTGGATTGGCAAGTTGAAGTGGCAATGGGCAGGGCACATGACCGATGGGGTCGAAAAGTTCTCGAGTTGTGACCACGCACCGGCAAGCGCAGCGTAGGACGTCCACCCACAAGGTGGACGGATGACCTGAGCAAGGCCGCAAGATCGCGCTGGATGCAAGCCGCTACCAACCTAGAGAGATCTTAAGGGGAGGCCTATGTCCAGCAGAGGACGTCCTATGGCAGAGGACGATTTTTAAACAAAAAAATAGACCTAGGCGAGAAATACGAGTTGTTGAACCTGTGAAGAATTTATTCACTCGTGTGAAGTCAGATTGTTTGTCGCAATAATTTTATTTGCCTTTGTCATTGTCGGAAGCAAACAACTCAAAAATAAACAACAAAATAAATCGAACAAACAATATGAAATTGATTAAAAATTGTTATTCTCAAGTTCTTTGGCATAGAGCTTTGCCCTGAGCATTGTTTGGACCGGTAAGATATGATAATTATGTTCTTTGCTGCTTTAAAAATACCTTTGAATCAAAGTTTATTGCCTACTCGAGGTTGTTCAACTAAACTTTGTAAATATTTGTCGTGGAGGGATTTTTATTCCTTTTGTACATGGCGCCTGTTTTTTGAAATCAATTTTTTAGGTTAATGGTCTAAGTATCAGTATAATTAAATAAGCACATTATATAAATGATAGGTAATAAGTGGGGTAAGGCAGCGACTGAGTAATGGTTAAAGCCAGTTAAGAAAAGTGCTAGTCGTCCATGAGCAATATGGGTAGACTTTATTTAAAACAGAAAAAAAAAAAATCGATGGGGTAGACGATCTGTGGAAAAACTATGAAAGTTACGGTCATTTTGAAGTCTATTCAGAAATAGAAATTCTCAGATAGGTAGAATAGAAGATTTCTAGGCCACGGTTTGGGAGTATTATGTTGAGTTCCTGAGTGTATCAAGGCAATTAATCCCAAGCGGAAAAAACCCTGAGAGTTTCTGAAAACATGCTACTTTTAGCAACTTTTATTTACCGTCTATAATGTTAACGCAAAGCAACTATACTGGTTTAGAAACGTACCGTTATTCTTCTGTTTTCATCATTTACCTTCGCCCGCCGATAGCTTTAGCTCAATCTTTGGAATTAAGCCGTCTTACCACAAAAGTTTTACGCACGCCTTAGACAATGTTAAACAATACAAATTGCATGGTTAAATAGTGTTTAAAGCGTATTTAAACGAAAAATGTCAGAACCAAACTGCACTAACTAAACTCATCGAAGCATAAAATAATTACACATGTTTTCGAATATTAAGTTTTTTAGTATAATTTTTCCCCGGGACAAAAATTACGCGACTATATGCTCAAATAAAATTGCAAGATAAAAGTCATCATCCCATAAATTACGCCTCTCATTTTTCTTCAAAGATTAAGCGCCAAATAACCAGAAATACTTTCCATTTCATAATGATTAACGCTGTAAAAACGTCGACATTAAATTATATTCGGATATATTTACGAGAGCAAAGATCCTATTTTGGCGCGCAGTTTCTTAAGGTCAACGTACAATGTCATGTTTCAAGGATAAGGGAATAGGGCGGGTGCACACTGGGACCGATGCAATCCTTTTTTTACGAGGGGGAAATCTTCGAAAGATGCTCGACTGCTTTTGGGTGCGACAGCGTTGCCAGTTGCCACACACGCTGTTGTCCTCCCCGGCCCCGTTTGAGTGGATGGCCAGAGCCTCATCTCTGACCATCCACGAGCCCAGGGGTCCCATTTTGGTAGGCTCTCACTACAGGTAGGGGGTACCGATGCCGTATTCTAGTGCCAAGGCATCAGGGCAAGGGACCGATGCAATCCTACTGATATTATAAACGCGAAAGTTTGTATGTTATGGATGTTTGTTCCTCCTTCACGGAAAAACTACGAACGAATTGAGATGAAACTTTGCAATAGTAATGTTTATACATCAGAATAACACTATAAGGCTATACTATACTAGGCTATAATACTATGTAACGGAAGTCTTAAGAATAAAAGATATTCTAGATTTAGGGACCAAATAAATAATAATAGGGTACTTTGACTGGTATTAAATAGTCATAAGTACTAGTATTAGTGAATTAAGCAAATTAAATGTGATTCGTAAACTGAAAAAATAAATGAAATTGCCTCATCGAGAAAGCTTGTAAAGATTTTGTTAGGGATGAAGAGGGGATGTCATGTACTTGTCATTTTTCTATGGTCATGTCCCTTTCCCACACAGCATACCGTTGTATGACGAATGTGTGACACTTGCGGGCAGTGACGTCATAGCCTGCCATAGCGCGCTCTGTGTCTAGCAAGAAAATAAATATGCTTGTAACTTTATTTTATTTTATTTGATTTGATTTTTGTTTTTGATAGTAGGCTCTGTTTATTGATAGCTGTTAAAAGAAGATATCAAAAAAGTATTGTCAACTAGCCTATTTTATAAATTTGGTTTTGGAAATTAAAAATCAAATAATATTTTATTTGGTTACTAACTCAAGAACAGTTCTGATAAGTACAAATCAGACTTCTTAATAACTTACCTACTAAAATCCGGCCTTGATGAGTAACATTTACTTATTACTTAGTAAAATTATTCTAACTCTGCATTGCCGACACAACAAAAGAAAACAACTAGGCTAAATCAGCAGAGTTACGCCGTATTTTCTTCTATGTCATTGTTCTTATTAAATAACTAGCTTTTACCCGCGGCTTCGCCCGCGTTGTATTTTGATTTTGGCTTATGTTTATGTCGGCTGCGAAACCTAACCTAACTGACAAATATCAAAATACCTTAGAGGAATGCTTTTGTTGGTTAAGTTACGGTTGGAGTGTATATACAACCCCCCCGTGTATTCCCGCCTTGTCGTGGGGGAGGTCTGAGGCAGCTGAAAAGGCGGCGCTCGAAGTCTCCCTCTTCTTTGGGTCTTTTCCCCCAAGGAAGCTTAGAGGCTGGCACTCGAGTTTCAGCCGCTTTTAACTAAAGCAGCTGAGAGGATGGCCGGTAGGTTGCATGCATTATGAGGAGTATCGCAACTTAGGCGGGCTGCAGTGCCGCTCTTGCGACGCTGCATCCGAGGATTTTTTTTATTATATCGCGAAATATCCCTGACATGATCAGCAGGGGTCTTAATTACAAATGAATAAAAACTAAGTATACCTATATTTCAATGTTTTTGGCTGTTTGCAGTTATAATAAACATTACAATGGTACAGCAAAGTTTATACCTACTTGTTCCTAATTAAGTATTGCTTTTTTACAAATATTTGTGCAAAAATTCGATAAAATTGTTTCTAAGGTTTTTTCGTGTTAGATTAATTCCAATTTTTTGTTCTAAATCAAATCTCTGCTTTCCATAACCTGGGCATTCCAAGATTATGTGCAGTGGAGTCTCCTCTTTTGTGGGTTCACAGATGCACGATGGGCTTTCCCTCAACTTAAATCGATGTAAGTATTGGGAAAACTCACCATGCCCCGTCAGCACTTGAGTTATGATTCCCACTGGTGCTATTTCTCTTACGATCTTGTATGCCGCCCTTGCATCCGGAAAATATGTTTTGGTTACCGCCGCGGTGTGTCCATCCTGATACCGCCGGTTCCACTCGTCAAGAGAGTCCTTTCGGATTTCTCGCTTGACGAATGAAACGGGGCAGTTATCCTAAATAGGTCTGCACTTCGAGTGCAGTGCTGCTTCCTTTGCTAGCTGGTCCGCTCTCTCATTTCCCTCCATCCCCGCGTGCTATTTAATCCAATAAAGTTTCACTATTTTATTTTGTGCGTGTAGTAACTTTATGTTAGCTTTGAATTTACTGCTAAGGGATGGAGGGAAGATACGCCAACTACCGTTTCCAGTGCAGACCTGGAGTCACAAAAGATTTTTGCGATTTCGGTAGCCTCAAGAAGTGCCAATAACTCGACCTGTTACACAGAGCACCAATCGGCCAATTTCAGCTTGCGGGTACTGATCTCAGCGGCATCATCCCAAATGGATAATGCCGCCCCAACTTTCCCTTTAATTTTACTGCCGTCTGTAAATATGTTAATTTCTCGGTTAAGATTTTGCTCTAGTGCTGCTCCGTCTGCCAGGCACATGAACTCCAGCTCCTCATGCTGCGCTGGGTGTGGCTTCTTTTCTGTCTCTCTATCTCCAGTTACTTGCTGGGAATAACCTTTCTTAGTTTCATAAAGCAAGGCTGCTTCTTGGACTCTGATATGACAGCCGAGGATAAGGGGCCGCGGTGGGATATATGGAACTGGTGGTGTGGGTGCCGCCACCTACCCTACCTTCCGCTAGGCCGTCAACGTGTTGGCAGACGCAGTGGGGCTGCAGGGGAAGAGAGGTGTCGGTATCGCGATTGCCGTTCTCACTGCCCTCTGCAGTTGAAGAGGCAGGTGCTGGGCTACTATGACTAACCCACTGCACTGGGACCAAGACGTTGGAATGCTGTCTGACGTTCAGTACTGGTTAGTCTCGAGTGGTGGATGACGATGTGTCTTGTGCTCCGAAACACTCCGTCACTATGGCGAGAGCGCAAGCTCCGTTATGGAGCCCGAGTCTGGGCTAGTGCTGTTGAGTGCCGCGAAGGAGTGCGAAATATGTGGGAACGTCCTAAACTTGCCATGACAGGTTATTTCTGGCGCTTAGACGGCTCCTACCGCAGCCCACTCACTTAGTTTTTATCCTATCCTACGGGAACTGTTAAAGTTTTTGCGATAAAAAGTGGCCTATGTCACTTTTCGTCTTTCAAACTATATTCATGCAATATGCCAAGGCAAGTTGCTCCGTTGCTGAGAAAAATTTATCGTTAAGTCGAAAAAAATTGTGGTTCCCGTAGAACCACAATTTTTTCGGGATGGAAAGTATCCCATGTCACTTTCCGTCTTCCAAACTATGCCCACCCCAAATATCAAGTCGATCCGTTGCTCCATTGCTGAGAAACAGTTATTGTCCTATCCCATGGGAATCACGAATTTTCTCGAGATATAAAAAGTATCCTATTATCACTTTCTGTCTATTAAACCATAGGTATCCATACCAAAAATCAGGTCAATCTTTTGCTCCGTTGCTGCGTCAAAGAGGAACAAACCAACAAACTTTTCGGATTGATAGTATTAAAGTATGATGATTCTGTACCATAAAGGTAGAATAAAAAAACATGTTGAACCTCTAATGATAGAATATTTAAAAATATTTTTAATGTCAGACAAAATGACGGCCTGGTATTAAACGTCATAGTATGTACATGTAGCATGCAGAGGGAAAATAACATTTTATCCAATTTTAATGTCAGTTGTCATTTTCAATCCATACTTTATTTCCTCTTCAAGGGGATATAATGGTAGAAAAACAATTTGTCGCCTTGCCACGCTACTTGTGATTTATAAAAGTCTGCAGACAATGTCACCTGTCGTCTAATTACGTTTGGCTGTGACGTTTCGTTAGTCCATATTAGCGTCATAGAGGAATTAATCACTTAGCGTCTTTGTGATAGTGGCGACAGTTTCGCTTTCGAGGGTTTTTGTCCTGTCCTACAGGAACTATGAAATTTTTCGGGATAAAAAGTATCCTAAAGCTCCTTCCGCCTTTTATACTATATCCATGCCAAAAATCAAGTCAATCCGTTGCTCCGTTGGCGCGTGATAGAGTAACAAACCAACAAACTTTTCGGATTTATAATATTAAGTAAGGATTGAATAAGACTCTTAAAACACCTGCCTAATGACATACATAACAAGTGCAACGCTCGAGCCCAAAGCCAAATACCTATTTTTCCTTTTAATTTCAACAGCAAACTTGTCGCTGTCACATAAGCACATGCAATGCCACGTGCAGCAAATAAATAATCATTTTATGCAGGTTATTGCACTGTTATTATTTTCATTATGAGTGCTATAAAAATCTGCATAAAAACAATCTAATACAGGGCACTTGACTTTCACAGTTCATTCACTATGCCCTTCCTGTAAATGTAGGTAACTCTTATCACTCGTGATATAAACGACGACTTGTATTGATAATAGCATTGTTTTGACGCGACAGATTTAGGTTATTGACGTTATGAGTAGATAATTGTATATTAGCTTTATCAGAATTGTTATAGTTGTGTCAGTGACCTCAATAATTTTTTTGAACTCAAGTTGTGAGCTTAACAATGTGGCTATTGGTCGTTAATTAATTGTGTAAATAAAATAATAAACCGTCCTTACCTTTTTGACCGACGAAACTGAGGAGGTACACAATTCGCAGCGTATATTTTTTTATGTAATAACCACGCATAACTTTTTACATAGTTGTCCGATTTCAATATATTTTTTTTTTTACAAAGAATTTGCTTCGAAATTAGTCCCATTGAAATTTTATCGAAGTCGCTTAAGCCATTTTTGATAAATCAACAATAATGTGAAAAATGCTTCATTGATCCGTGCGAAACATTCTGTACACCGTTGAAGTCAGTCATGCCATTTTTTGCGAAAAATAATTATTGATGATAATAATTACCTAGGTATTTAAAGAGTCCATATGACAGCATATTATGAGCTTGTCTAAATACTCGTATTCAGTGTGCTAGCCACAGATACATTTGATTTTAACGGCAGAAAAAAACGCATAGCTTATCTTACTATGGCTTGAAACTGGCAGTAGATTGTACAGGCTGCATGAAAGGAGGAATAAGTATAAACATTTTGCCTAACAGTCGAACAACTCGGGATGGAAATAAGAATAAAATTACTTAAAATTACTAGCGGTACTCCATTTTTATGACATAAGTTTTTTTACATCATCACATCATGATTTCAGTCAGTTGGATACTGACTAGGACCGATCGCAAGTGCCTTGCATTTAGACCACCGATCAGAAAACGTCTTTGATCTGTGATCTAGACCCTACGGTCTCAAAAAGTCAGATCATTTGTCCACGCTGTATGGACGTCCTTTAGACGTAAGTCTCCTTTTCAGGACTTTGCGATCCGATCAGGCATTATAGTGCGTACGATGAGCCCTGTCCATTTCAAGCTGCTAAACTGTTATCCTTTTTCTATATTTATGCGTTTCAGGTGCCCTAATAAATGAGGTGCATACAAATTACTCTAGTCTTTGGGCAATATTGATGTTATCTATGTTTTCGGTGATTCGATGTTTATATACGGTTATGGTTTGGACGAACTCGCTTTTAGCAATAAAGACAGCCTTTTTGACTCTCTGACTTGTGTTTTTCTGTTACTTGTTCCTTTTTGTGCTGTCGATAAAGTGTTGTTGTATAGTATTGTTTCACAGACGCTTGAGAGTTAAGTAAGTTCGTATAAACCGGGTGATTAGCCCTGGTGTCAGATTTTTTTAAGCCAACTGAAAGCCTCTAACATGACTAAACGGTTAAAACAACCAGGACCGATAATTTAACGTATTATCCAAGTCACGCTAGCGCTCAGTTGTAAATTCCACCCGCTATCACCCATCCGAAGACTCACCGTGATGAAAGTTGCTTAACTTCGATGATCGCTAACGAACACCTAGTCAAACTATGCTATGAGCGCTTGGGAGGCTAACTATCTTACCACAAAAGTTTTACGCACGGTTTAGACAATGTTTTTTAGTACAAATTGTACGGTTAAACAGTGTGTTTAAGTATTTTATGATAAGGCGGTAAGTGCATAGGCCGCAATGGCACAGTGTGCCCCCGTCCCTACGTCGTCGTCGTTGAGGATATAACGAACGCCTTTGTCACTACACATATACACATGTTCAATAAAAAATATGTTCTGAAAATTAAATAAGTGACTTTACACAATTCATGCGGGAAGTAGCTAGCTTTGTTGTCAGAGTTTTTAAGCCACCTGAATACCTATGACGTGCTTAACGGCCCGTCATCATAATTTTTGCTATGTATAAGATAATCGGTTGAAAGCGGCTTGCATCTAGCGTGCTACTGCAATTTTGATCAGCTTGTCGGTCCGTTTTGTCGGATAACATCCCAAGTTCCACTGACTGGCAGGTAGGTCAAATTTTTGAAAAAAATTACCCCCCATAGGCATACGTATTCCACTACGTGTGTGCCTAAACACTGTTTTTTTTTGCTGCGCTTCTTGTTTAGTTATTTTTGCTTCACCACAATATGTTCAATAGAAAAAAACCTGCTTGTTTGATAGAAAACCGTTTATATCAGATTTTGGAGTTTTCTGGCAAAAATTAAATAAAAACTTTAGTATCTACTTCAAACCTTCACTTTCCAATGTTATTTTTATGTAACCTGCTTGTATTTACTTACATTTATGCACCTTAAATATGCTTCTTTTTTATTTAAAGAGGGTTTCATTTGCCGTGATTTACAAATTAAATGAAATGAAATGAAATGATATTTATTTCACAAAAAATAGAGTACAATCAAGGTGTTATTTGTAGTATTTGTCCAATCTATTTTGCCATTCCTTGGTATGTGAAATATACCTACAATAATGTCTTAATAATGAAATATACAAATCAAGTGTCCAATAAACTAAAACTTATGACTTAGTACTTCAGTTATACCACATTCGTAATATAATGTTAAATAATTAATAACTGTAGTAAAATTCAATTAGAACCTAATTCAATTAAAAAAAAGCAACTGTCACCCGCACCTATAATTATTTAAAATAATACAAAAAAAAAACGTTACAAAACTTCTTTATAATCCCTTGTAACCGGCGGGACGTGTGATTCACCCGCGACGCGTTTCCGGCGCTCGCGTCGCGTTCTAATTTTAAATTTCAAACCCCTTTCGAAAATGGAATAAAATCCGTCGGCGCACGCGCCGTTTAAACATCCTTTTTATTATTTTAGACCGGTTCCAGCCGACAATGGTTTTAGAGATTGATTGCTCTAATGAGACAAGTTACGACGTTTAGTTTGAAATAGGAAACTGCTTGAAAACGGAGCACCACGTCTTTGCTTTTTTAAATGCTGTTTTAGACGGTCTTATTGAAGATCTATAGGGGAGGCCTATGTCGTGCAGTAGACGTCCATATATGGCCATATAAATAAATTTATTGATTCATTTCGTCGTTTATAAACGACGAATGCCATATTAGCTTCGAGGTACTACGTGTTGGTCTAGCCGTGGTGGTCTAGTGGTAGTGACACACACCTTACAATCGTGAGGTGGTGTGATCAAATCCCGGTCCCGTATCAATGAGCTCTTCGGAATTTTTGTACGGAATTTAACACCACTGGAAGGAAAACATCGTGAGGCAACTTGCATAGTGCATACGTTAGTAGAAGAAATTCGATGGCGTATGTGAATCCACCAACCCGCACTGGGCCAGCGTGGTGGATATGGCCCAATCACCCTTCGTCCTGCAGTGGACTCTTAAAAAGGCTGATACAGTACTACGAGGTGGCGCTTCAATATGGACCTTATAAGCAAGCTCAAGAAATATGCTTTAGACCTTCAAGGGTCTGTGGATGATCCAATTGCTTTTTATGTAGTAATAGTGTAGTTTTAGCCTATGGAAGAAGTGTTGTATTTTGTTGTAGTTAATGGAAGCACTTGCTATATTAAAAAGAATGTTATTCGTTAAAATTTGTAGTTTAATTTTTTTCCACGCCTATAGTAGTTTGCGACAAGACTAATGACAAAGGAATTTGGTAGGAAGGAAGCGGACATTTAGGTATCCCGTATCACAGGAACAAATGGCGCCACTAGTACGTTTTATTGGGTGTGGTTTCATTGGTCAGCAGTGAAACAAGTTTTGTTGTCTGTTCTAGAATAAAAATTAGTCTGCAAAAAAGATAATGAATTTGCATATACCATATTATATTCTACTTTATCATAATTTTCACACATATGTCATCTCATTTAGCTTTTATTTAATTTGTACCATTAGCGTTTTGGTATGTTTAATAATAATTATAAATCTATCGATAAGATAGGTAACCTTAACAAGTCAATTTATATCAAGGATAACATAAAAATATATATATTAATAATTATTTTTCACAAAAAATGGGAAAATTTACTTACATCGTGTACAGAATTCTAATATTTCTCTCGAATTGTTTAGATTATTGTTAATTTCTCAAAAACAGCTCAGCCGATATCTGTAATATTTAAATGGGACAACCTTGAAAACATAGGGTATATTTTTAAGGTTGTCCCATTTAAATATCGAACAAAAAAAATCAATTCGATTCACAATATTGGCGAGATAATCGATGAACATGCACATAAAAATACATACAGACGAACATAGAACCACCTCCTTTTTGGAAGTCGGTTAGAAAATTAAATGTAAACCATTCCCAATAATTACACTACATTAGGTATCGTTATCTGCGATTGCGATTTCTGTGATTTTTGTTTTCCTACTTCATAAAAATAACTGTAAGTATTAATTAGAGACATTTTTGATGTTTTAATGAAGTATTTAAACTACCTATCTAAATTGTATTGTTGCTAAGTTGCTGACCAGACAACAGTTTAGCCAACAATTTCCATATTACACGTATCTGTTTGTACACATGTTTGTTTTTATGAATAACTTTGTCATTTTCCTTTCTATTGTTTGAAGTCGTGTTATATTCGTAATACTATTGTCTTTGAGGTTTTATAATAATGAGGAATACGATAAATTCCGGTTATCATAATAATGATAGGAAACAAAGTATACAAATAAGAGTCATAGTAAATGATGTAATGCCTGATTTGCTTACTTCATACAAGGGACACGCCCCTGTTCTGCAAAGGGTGGTACTTAACTGAGTATCATTTAAAAACTAAACTAATTTATTTAAAAATTACAAAGCCGTGAAGGTGTAGTATTCCACACTGTGCGTACGAGCGTGAGGCCATGGGTTCAAAGCCCGGTCCCGTATCAAAAAAAAAACTTTGTAATGTAGGAATGCATAGAATTTCACACGTGCTTTTTGGTGACGGAAAACGTCGTTACGTAACGTACATACGTCCGTGGAAGATATTCGAAGGCGTAAGTGAATCCACCAGCCCGCACTGAGCAGCGTGGTGGATATGGCCCAGTTACCCTTCGTGGGTACGCCTGTGTTCAACATTGACCATAGAAAAGCCCGGTACAGTACAGTTCAGTGAATTTGGCCAGTAGACTTTGGACCAAGGCAGAAAAGAAGCAGCCGGATAAGTACTTTGTAGTCATGGTCTAGTTAAGATATTTAGAGCGGAGCACTGATGGCCGATGTGTCTGCAAAGCTTTCGAATGGATGCTGTGTACCAGCAAGCGCAGTGTAAGAAGTCCACCAGCAAGGTGGATCGATGTTCAATGTCAATCCACATTTTTATCCACACAGCCTATAGTCAATGTGGTGGATTTTGGGCTAGTACATATAACTAAGACAGAAAGAAATAAACTGAGGCAGAAAGAACAAAGCAACAAGCATTTCCATTGTGCTTACCAATACCTTACAAAACGCAATCATGAACACATAACGCGCAGGATATGTGTAGTTATTTCAGTTACGATCGGTAGGTATTATTGTGGTTGTGTGGCTGCAGTCAGCGTTCTACCGACCTTCGCACTGCTTCATCTCTGATTATCAAAGAGTATGCAGCCGATGGCTTAGTAAGTTGCTGTAGATGTTTCATGACCTATTTAGGAACAAAGGGTTATACGGAGTTGTTTTTTGAGAGGAGCAGGAAGAAGCTACAGAAGTAACCTAAAAATATTGGCTTACAACTTGTGCGAAAACTGGCGGCCTCATCTCTTAAAGCGATCGTTTTTAGGCAACCTTAGGATGGAGAGAATTTTAGAAGAAGGTAGAGAGAGGGGTGTACATGCAAGCCGCAGTAATGGTGCAATTTAAGTTTAAATTGTTTTCTTATCCTATTGTAGGAATCTCTTTTCAAATAATAGGTATATCATCAAGGCCATCATCTAATGAAATTAGAATAATCTTTTCACACCACCTGCTCGAAAATGACTCATTATATGTCGTAGAATCTCAACGTAAAATATGGCAATATTATCTTAACACAATCTTGAGGGCTATGGCAGGTCAATAATGTTATATGAAACTCCCTAGGGAGTAAAGTGATTTAAATTTGGAACGTCTAATTCGGATGAAAAATTCTTAACTTAGAAAATTTAAGGACATCGTATGGAAGTTTCATTTTGTAAAATCGAAGAAAACATATTTACATTGCACGGCAGCGGGCATTGTAAGGAGGTTGTATTCGATTTTATAGAATAAAACCTCATTGCAATGCACTTGTTAGGCCATGATAATCGTGCTGGCCATGGTCTTATGATTTCATGTAGTATTTACATTCTCTTTTACTATGGATTTGTGTGCTTTTCTATGAAAATTCGTAGGTACATTCTAATTTGTTTTATTTTATTTTGACCAACATCGAGTTGCATAGTGATTACCCATACTTAGTGAGTTTATGATGTAAGTATTACCCGTATACCTGGGGTTTTATTTTCTCGCAGGGGTTATGAAAAGTAGAGTTTGCACCACTAGAACCAAGTCTGTCTTCGTCTTGCGCGCCAAGCTAGAGCCAAAGCTTGGCGCGCAGTTCAAATTAGGTACTCCACTTTGGAAAATGTTTTCGATCTATTAGCCTGGCTTATCCTACCATCTCAGTGAATAGGTACATCTACATCTCCCCCTACTCTTTGCCAGCGCACCGGATGACGCGACGAGTATAAAATTAGCGTCGCCAGGTTCACGGACAATGCGCAGACGAACGTTCTTTTGTTGCAGCCAGCAATGCCACGATACTTCTTCCTGCTGTTCATTTCTTCTTATATCACTGCACAAAGGCTATAGGTGCTGGGGAAGTACCACACTTTTCTCATTTATTCAACTGACAATGATAACAAACAACAAATAAAAATGTTACTAATAATTATTTTTCGCAAAAAATGGCATGACCGACTTCAACCGTGTACAGAATTCGCGAATAGTACGCACGGATCGATGTAGCAATTTCACATTATTGTTGATTTATCGAAAATCGCTCAGCCGATTTCAATAAAATTTAAATAAGATCGATTTTGAAGTATACTCTTTCCAATAAAAAAATATTTATTGAAATCGGACTTATACGTAAAAAGTTATGCGAATATGGAAATACGCGTCGAATCTCCTCCGTTTCGTCGGTCAAAAAGGCTAAGTAGTTAATAATTAATTAGCATAACACACTTTTCTCATTTATTCAACTGATAATCAATAGTGTACAAGTAAAAAGTTACTAAAATGTAATAAAGAAAGAATAATAATGGATCATTCATCATAATCAGTTTTTAACCGACAAAACGGAGGAGATTACAATTCGAAGCGTAGGTATATTTTTTTATGCTTGACCACGCATTACTTTTTACAGAGTGGTTCGATTTAGATAGATGTTCGGTAGATCATACTTCAATAATAATTTCATTTAAATTTTATCAAAATCGGCTGAGCCATTTTTGATAAATCAACAATAATGTGAAAATTTCTACATCGACTAATCCACCAACCCGCACTGGGCCAGCGTGGTGGATATGGCCCAATCACACTTCGTGGGTAGGCCTACGTCCAGCAGTGGACTATTAAAAAGGCTGGTACAGTACAGTACTACATCGATCCGTGCGAAATATTCGAATTTTGTTCATCTTTGAATTCAAAGGTGAACAAAATTCGAATTCGGTTATGCCATTTTTTGGAATTAATAATTGTGTTTAGTTACGTCGAGCAGTGTTTTGAATACTTACATCGATTCAAATCAATAGAAAATCCAAATAACTCAATAAATTTGGATCTGGATTGGGGATTGTAGAACATCCACTGACAAGATGGGGCGATGATCTAACCAAGACTCCAAGAACATGCTGGATGCAAATCACTTACACCCGGCCCTATGAAAATCCATAGGGCTTATGTACTATGGATTGCTGACGATCTAATCAAGATTGCAAGCAAATCGGATGGATGCAAATTTAGAAATTTCTTTGCCGACCCCAGAATAGGCACTTGAAAGTTAATAATATAATTATTTTTCGCAAAAACTGGCAAAACCGCCTTCCATCCATCGTGTTCAAAATTCAAATATTTCGCTATTCTTAATTTTTTGGCTCACAATGGCTCACAGCAAATTTCTGTAAAATGTATATGGGATCACCTCGAGAGTATACCCTTTCGAACTAAAAAAGATGTTTTCGATTCCGTTCACAATTCCGTTCACAACGCGAAATTGCTTGCAAAAACATGCACAAAAAAAAACCATACAGACGAACACGGAACATCCTACTTTTTGGAAGTCGGTTAAAAATTAGGTAGCCTCCTGCCTCCTAGAGAAAAGTTCTGGCTACTTCAATGCCATAACGGAGGCCTATTTCCAGCAGTGGACATCTGCGACTGATGCGATGAAAACACAAGTAAGTTCGTATAGGCCGGGTGGCTAGCACTGTTGACAGAGTCTTTAGGCCGCCTGAAGGCCTTTGACTTGGCTAAACGGTTAAAATAACTGGGACCTACAATTTAACGTGTCAGCCGAGCCACGGTAGTGCTCAGTTGGAAAATGCCACCCGCGGTCACCCATCCAAATACTGACCGTGCGGAACATTACTTAATTTCGGTGATAGCTGACAAACACCTAATCAAACTACGCTACGAGCGCAACGATGATAACGTAACGCTTACAAAGTATGTTCAATACCTATTTTCTTGCATACATTACTTAGGTACACAAGGTAGGTTGACGACCGTCCACTACACGAATGAAAATGTCACTTGATCAAGTTTTTTGCCCCGCAGAAAACTTGCTCGTTTTTGATTCTTTACCTGATGGCCGTTTTTACATTTTGTTTTTAAGTCTTTTATAAATATCTCGATCACTCATTGTCTCTTATGGATGGTTCAATTAAGTTTTTGTTAAATCGCGGTGGGCGGATTAAAATACATAGGTATTTTTGATAAAAATAAAGTAAGTAAGTTCGTATAGGCAGGGTGGCTTGCCCTGGTGTCAGAGTTTTTAGGCCGCCTGAAGGCCTCTGACATGGCAAAACGGTTAAAACCGGAACCTACAATTTAACGTGTCATCCGACCCACGGTAGTGCTCATTTGGAGAATGCCACCCGCGGTCACCCATCCAAATACTGACCATGCGGAACGTTGAATTTTTGATAATTATTTTGGTATCTTATAGTTGGATGATTTAACTCTTAAACTCTTAAAATGTTTCAGCATTTTAGAACAATAGTATTCCTAACTCACATTTTTCGAAACCAATGCATAGTTGACTGCCTCTATGGCATAGTATATAAAATTAGTTAATCAGTCTCTGGCAGCCATATAACAAGCTTTGCTTAGTTTGGTTCGGCGCTGATTACGGGTTGACCCCATAGAGAAAGTTGTTCATAATGATGATCCGAATCACCTCGTTTTGGCTTAGTACAACAGTTCTGGGTAACCCTGTATGGTGTGTGTATTTATGTGATATTTAGTGTAGGTATATCTTGTATAGTGTACATAATATTCGGACACCGAGGGCACGAAAGGAGTGTTGTATAGTTTGCGCTGGCGCTCCGCTGTCACACTGCACTGCTGTGGTGTCTGAATATCCCCACTTGGCTTTGACAGTTGATCCTGCAATGGCCCACTTTGTTTTATTCGTCGTTAACGTAAACGTAGCTTAAGTGCTCAATATTGTCCACTCATCGGTCACAGAATACGCAGCAGCTCCTTCAAATCCCAGTTTTAATAAAAACATTACCGTTGCCAACTTTTAAACGTAAACAAACAATAAGACCAGCAGTTTACTATCATTCTTACGTCATTTCCTGCTTCACCAGGGTCGCGACCCTGGCGGCCACTTCCCTGTGACATTCCTGGATACAGACGTTATGCCTATGCTCATAAGGAAACCATGAGAATAGTAAAATTACAGCTTTAATCTGACTGGAGAAGACCTTGAATTTGCTGCATCTTTTGATGTGATAGAAGTGCTATTTCATCGGTTAATAGAATCCAAATTGCAATTGAAGACTGCAAGCATGCTACTGGTTTGAATTATCTCATTACTAATGGCTGTAAGTAGTGTAAGCCTTTTAATAGTTCACTGCTGTGAATAATAGCTATGAAGCTAAATTGTGCCATATCCAACACGCTAGACCAATGTGAATTAGTGGATATCAATTTAGGTAGCGCTCATAGCGTAGTTTGACTAGATGTTCGTTAGCGATCATACTGCCCTCCCGAACTTAAAGTGCAGTAACAGCAAAAACACGATTTCGAGAAAAACGCGCGTAAAGATTAGAAACTATCAAAAAAATACCAAAACGAGTTATTTGATAAAATTTTGAATGCGAAGTGAAACGAAGCATAAAAAACTATATTTCTTAATGTTATTACTTTATTTTTGTTTTAAAATACAGTAAATATAACCAAAACATTTTTTTTGCCCCTATTACTTCCTTCCTTCCTTCCTTTCAGCCATAGGACGTCCACTGCTGAACATAGGCCTCCCCTAAAGATCTCCAATAAGACCGGGTGGTAGCGGCTTGCATCCAGCGCGAACCTGCGGTCTTAATGAGGTCGTCCGTCCACCTTGTGGGTGGACGTCCTACGCTGCGCTTGCCGGTACGTGGTCTCCACTCGAGGACTTTTCGACCCCATCGGTCATCAGTCCTCCGCGCTATGTGCCCTGCCCATTGCCACTTCAACCTGCCAATCCGCTGGGCTATGTCGGTAACCTTGGTTCTTCTACGGATCTCCTCATTTCTGATTCGATCGCGTAGAGAAACTCCGAGCATAGCCCTCTCCATGGCTCGTTGGGCTACTTGAAGCTTACTAATAAGGCCCATAGTGAGAGACCACGTTTCTGTGCCGTAAGTCATCACTGGCAACACACACTGGTCGAAAACTTTCGACTTGAGGCACTGAGGTATGTCGGACGAGAAGACGTTACGCAATTTTCCGAACGCTGCCCAGCCGAGTTGGATTCGGCGATTGGCCTCTTTCTTGAAGTCGGACCTACCTAACTGGACTACTTGTCCTAGGTAGACGTACGAGTCAACGACTTCAAGAACCGAGTTCCCAACTGAAATGGGGGTGGGTACAACATGGGAATTACACATGACCTTTGTCTTGTCCATGTTCATTTTAAGACCCACCTGTTGAGATACTCGATTGAGGCCTTCGAGCATCGTACTGAGTTCCTCCATCGACTTTGCCATGACTACGATATCGTCGGCAAACCGAAGGTGATTGAGGTATTCGCCATTGATGTTGATGCCGAATCCTTTCCATTCCAGGAGCTTAAAGGCGTTCTCCAGAGTAGCAGTAAACAGTTTCGGAGATATAACATCTCCCTGTCTTACGCCTCTCTTCAAAGGGATCGCCTTGGAGCTCTCTTCCTGTACTCGGACCGACATAGTGGCGTTATTATACAAACACTTCAACACTTCGATGTACCGATAGTCAATACGGCATCGTTGAAGAGACTCAAGCACAGCCCATGTCTCGACCGAATCAAAGGCTTTCTCATAGTCCACAAACGCTAAGCAAAGTGGCTGGTTATACTCTCAGTCTTCTGTATAACCTGCCGCAGCGTATGTATGTGGTCCATGGTACTAAAGCCTTTTCGGAATCCGGCTTGTTCGGAAGGCTGGAAGTCATCAAGCCTGCGTTCGAGACGATTCGTAATGACTCTTGAAAACAACTTATAAACATGGCTCAGAAGCGAGATGGGTCTGTAATTCTTCAATAAGGTGTTGTCACCTTTTTTAAAGAATAGCACCACCACGCTTCTGTTCCATGCTTCTGGCGTTATGCCCTCGAGGACGACGGTGTTGAAAAGCTTCTGAAGGACTTTAAGTACCGGTTTACCACCCGCTTTCAGAAGCTCTGAAGTGATTCCGTCGTCACCCGGCGCCTTGTTGTTCTTAAGTTGGTTCAGGGCCATTCTAATCTCGTACAGGCTGATGTCCGGGATGTCTTCGGTAAAGTGTCGGGTTAGCTTGGCTCTTGGGTCTTTAGCCGCGCTGTTTACAGGCTTTGCTACCGAGGCGTATAGCTGTCCGTAGAACTTTTCGATCTCCTCCAATACCTCTGCCTTGGTCGACGCTGTACTGCCATCTTCTCTCTTCAGCTTTTTCAGCTGGCTTTGCCCAATAGACAAATGCCTTGCAAACACTTTGGAGCCTTTGTTCCGCTCTATCGTCTCCTTAATATGTTTGGTATTAAAGAGACGAATGTCGCACCGCACTGATTTTGAAATTTGTCTATTGAGCCGCCTGTATGACTTTGCATCATCGGAAGACTGCAGTCTTAGCGAGCGTCGTTCGGCCATGAGATTTAGAGTATGATCGGAAAATTTCCGAGGTCTATCAGAACGGCGGGGTCTAAAGAACTTAGAACCCACCGTTTGGACAGTTTCCACGAGCCCGTTATTGATCTCGTCCACCGACGCAAAGTTCTCCAGGCAAGCAAAGCGATTTGAGAGCTCGAGCTGAAAGTTCTCGGGGTTTTGTATATGAGCATGAGTAGGTCGGAGCGTAGACTTCATCAGGCGGGACCTTTCAAGTTTAACGTTAATATTCAGTTTGCCTCGCACGATTCTGTGATCACTACCGGTTTTTATCCTGTGGATCACGGAGACATCGTTGAATATCCGTTTCTCGCTAGTCATGATGAAGTCTATCTCATTTCTCGTAGAACCATCGGGGCTCATCCAGGTCCATTTCCTGTGAGGTGGCTTCTGAAAGAAAGAGTTCATCATGAAGAGTCCCTCTTTCTCCAGAAAATCTGCCAGCCTCTGGCCCCTGAGGTTCCGTTGCCCATATCCAAATTGCCCCACTCTCAACTCATCATCGCTTTTTTTGCCCAACTTTGCGTTGAAATCTCCCATAACAACCGTGAAGCGGGTCTTAGACGTATGTATGGCCCGACTTACGTCCTCATACATAGCCTCCACTTCATCATCTGGGTGTGACGAGGTCGGTGCGTATACCTGAATGACCTTCAACGAATATCGTTTAGATATTCTGAGTATTAGGTATACAACCCTGCTCGACACACTTTCAATGGTAGTGATGTTGTTAACGAGAGACTTGTGGACGAGAAAGCCGACACCACCTTGGGACCGTTGGTCACCTTCCCGGTAGTAAAGTAGGTTGCCGGATTTCAGGGTTATCGTGTCCTCGCCCTCTCTACGGACTTCAGACAACCCCACAATATCCCATCGCAACCTACTCAACTCTTCTTCCAGTTCCGCAATCTTCTCGTCAGTCCTCATTGTGCGCACGTTATATGTTGCCAGGGCCAGTTGTCGGGTGGGGTGGCAGCCGGATCTCTTCCGGTGATTCTTAGCACCCCGTGCTCCGCCGTTACCATTACTGCTGGTGATTTATTTTTTAAATCTGTTAAAGTACTGATTAAAATGCAGTAAATTCCGCTATTACTGCACTTTCGATTTTTTACCTGTAATTTATGCTAACTAAAATGCAGTATCAATATGAAAATACTGCTATATGATAGGTTTTATTTTAATTAAATACGCAAGTTTTTCACGTGTAGTAAAAGAAAACTACCTTTAAAATTATTAAAAGTCTGTATTTCTCAGACAACCATTGCAGACTTTTGAAATTATCAGTCTTTTTGAGAATTTTAACAATACTATTATTTACATACAACATAATCAGAATCAAGCAATCAGAAGCACTGATAATCACAAATGTAAGTATGTATGAGAAAATAAATAATTCTTATTATGTACCTAACAATAAGTACATTATGATTACTATATTCTAAGAAATATTCATTCCTTAGAATATATTCATTGGAATATATTCCTTAGAATATAATAATCAGAATAAATGGGATGAGCATTAGAAAAAGTACAACCCATTTAGATATCATCATCATTCTCAGCAGTAGGACGTCCATTGCTGGACATAGGCCTCTTCTATGGATTTTTATTAAGCCGAGTTGGAAGCTGCCTGATATACCAAAATGGAATCTATCACTAAAGTTGGATTTTCACACAATTCAAAACTACTTAATTAATATTATTTTTGGTGGGTAATTATAAGATTTATGTAACTTTATATTATCAGACTTCATATTAAAATGATTTTAATTTTATAGTGCATCCCACACTAGGTTTATCTCAAAGAGTTACTTTTTGAGACTTTATATTATTGACTAAAATGTTAATCTACATTATAACTGTGTGATTCTGCTTATTCGTCTTCGTCAAATTCTATTTGTCTGTATCATTTTTGGAAACAAGATGATTTTTTCAATTAACAACCTGTTTTCAGGCATGAACTGACCTAATTGATTTATTTTGTTTTGTTTCCTTCCTTAATCGATACCTTTCGGGTCCGTTTTTGAGTAAGGAAAGGCAAAGTTTTTGATTTAACATCTTTTCTATGTAGTTTCGTCAAATATACCGTCATGAATTATACTTCATTACTTATATACCGTCATGAATTATACTTCATTACTTCATTTTATTTGGTTTTTCACAGACATTATAAAATTCTACACAAGTTAAAGTGCAGTATGTACTGTACTTATACTGCACTTTAATGGGGGATACAAATAAAAAATGTTTTTTCAAACATTTGCAGTATAATCAACTTGTATGGAGGCAAATAATACTGCACTTTAATATGTTTTTTTATTATATCTTCTAGTTAAAACTACCACTTAAATTATTACAAAACATGATGAAATACTGCACTTTAGGTGGGGAACTCAAAAAAATCTTTTGCAGTATGTCTTTTACTGCGATTTAGCTGGTAAAAACTGCTTAGTTTTAGTAAATTTGTCATATTTTTGCAATTTCCGTATTTGAAAAATATTAAAAAAAAATACTTCTAAAGGTGTTTTTAAAATAAGGATTAATTTGTTTTATAGGTTTTGAAGTGGGGTTTTAGAATATGTGTTTAGCTTAAAACTGACAAAATGGCTATTACTGCACTTTAAGCTCGGGTGGGCAGCATAGAAGTGAAGCCACGTTCGGCACGTTCAGTCTTCGGATGGGTGACCATGGGTGGCATTTATAACTGAGTAGTTCGGTGACACGTTAAATTGTCCGCCACGAGTATTTTAACCGTTTAGCCACTTCAGAGGCCTCCAGGCTTCTTAAAAGCCGCAAAGACGTGGAAGCTGTTCCACCAACAAAAGTCGCGCTCTTAAATTCTGAATGAACCAAAGAAGGCATACAGAGAACAAAAATGCTTGAATAATACAGTAGGTACCTAACTTAATTATAAAGCACGCTGATATTATTTAAGTGTTATGTTATGTACACGATACCATTACTGAAGTAATTCGTATAATATATAAAAATATTAACTCAACGTTAATAACATCCCAGCGTCAAGGCCGCGGCGACATTCAAAATGGCTGACGCATTTTATGTGTGCATATTGCAGTTAATGTGTGCATCTCGATGTAAAGGTCAACAATTATGAGTATTTACAATAAAACGTATTAAAGTACGCAAGATCCCACACCAGAAGCGGGTAGCATTGAAAAGTTCGTTGATATTTTCATGCACTTCCTTGCTGCCGAGGCTACGTCGCCGGCGGCAGCCATCTTGAATTTTTGACGTTTATTTTTGGCGGGTTATTCTTCTTTTTTTCAGACAGATATGGTAACGACGACGCTGAATGTCAGTCTTATGCTTGTTTATGTTTTTTTTATAAATCTTTTTCCATAATAGGATTAATCCGAAAGAATATTACTTATGGATAGATCCAATATGCAGCCAATGTTTTAACACGCTCTATCACTTCACTATTCTACAATTTTTGTACTGAACTACATAATTAAAGTTTTAGTCCAAATATTACTCTAGCTGTTACTATTTTAGTGTATAGGTACCTACCTATTTGTTAAATTTTAGAAGAAAAAAATCTTCTAAAATGTAACAAAGAGAGAGTGTTTTTTCGTTTGGTTGGTTGTTTCTTTGGTTAAAACAAACCAACTCTACACCTGCTGTTAAAAGTTATTTTTCAGAATTACAATCATTATAAAGATAAGACAGTCAAACGGTATTGGATTTTAGTCGTTTTCATCGGAAACCTTTATGTAATTCAAATGTAATCTTGTGAAGATTTCCCCCTCATAAAATATACGTAAAGAGTTTCACGATGTAACAGTATATACCTACCAGAAATAAATTAACTTAAAGTCGCATTTCTAGAAAAAACGCTTTCTTTTAATCGAAAGAGTTAAAAATCCATGCATCAAGTATTCGAAAATGACACGTTTTATTGTCTTTATAGAATAGAAAATATCGGTAATTTATGTTGTTTTAGTAACAAAGTTTTCATTATAGTACTAAAACAACACAAATTACCTACAAATTATAACATTGTAACTTTGTCAAAACCGCATGTTTGAGTAAAATTTACATACAATTCATAAGTTCTGACATTTACTGTTGAGTAGGCAATAATTATTGGTTTTATTTATTTTCCATGAACATTGTAAACGAAACATCTGCATTCGCCGGTCGAGAGGGAAAGATAAATTGCATAAATACCAAACGCAAGATTCACTCGGGTAATGTCTGGTTTCTGACACAGTGTAAATACAGAGTGAAATGTTACTTGCCCAAAAAAAATCAGCTAATACTAATCCTATTATATCTATAAAAAATATAAAAATATGAGTTTTCTACTAGCGCTGTAAACGGAGTGATTAAGACCATCATTATGAACAATTTTTACTATAAGGCCAACCCGTGACAAACTATTGCGGTTTCGTACGCTGCCGCTCGCTGTGTCGATACCGCGTTATAATTTTGCATGTACATTATTATATTCATAGGTTAGTATATTTTATATCTTGCAGCAATTTCATAGCCGTCAAGAAGTTTGATTTGACCTACATGTGTATCTATCGGTCAAATTCGCAAAATGTAGTGAATGGTGTTAAACTTTAAAACCAAAAATAGTAAAGATACATTGTAATTGTAATAAAGTGTAAAATAAGTAACGTTTTGGTATTTACTGTAAAGTAACTTATTAAGAAAATAAAGAATTTGAATTTGTAATTAAGCATATGACACACATTATTTATTATTAATTTGTAATAAGTAATGTTGTGTAGGATTTTAGACTTTACAATGGAATTCAACAGATTAAATACTTACCTAAACAATCCTCATCACCATCAACAACTTATTTTTGGGATAGAATCGATAGTTGTACAGTTTTTTTTTAATAAATCGTGGTTTCAGAAGCTATCATTATTACTTTCATTACTTACAACGTATTTTACGTAGTATTTAAATTCTTCATCGCAGCAGGTGTCTTACCGTTGTAATAGCACTGTGGCCAGCGCAGTGCTATAACTGTCCGCGACCTGCCGCAACGCTGCGCCCGCGCCCAAGGGCACGCGGACAATGCAGCTGTGGAATCGATGTTATTGCTATAAAATTTGTACTAATGCAGAAAAGTTTTTTTTTCTCGACTTCAGTATAAAAATAGCTGCTACATCCATCGGTCCATCCATCAGCTATAGGACTGCTGGACATAGGCCTCCCCTATGGATCTCCAATAAGACTGGTTGGTAGCGGCTTGCATCCAGCGCGCCCCTGCGGTCTTAATGAGATTATCCGTCCACTATGTGGGTGGACGTCCTACGCTGCGCTTGCCGGTATGTGGTCTCCATTCGAGAAATTTTTGACCCCATATTCGAGCTGCTGCATACTTTTCTTTATATTGACTTAGCATATTGATTAATGGTGTAAGTTTAGACATGTCAGAGGTACTCAGGCGGCTTAAAAACTCTCAACCCAAGGCTCGCTCGGTCCATGGTGTAAGGAATTGAAACTATGTGATGTTTGCTCAGCAAGATGCTACGAATGGTTGCCGGGAAGAAATCGCTTTAGGCGATAGGTAAGGCTGCCAGTTAGAAACCTTTTAATTGTATTGTTTTGTCTTCGTAATCTGTTTTTTATTTAATGTGGTTATCTGATAAAGTATAATTGTATGTTTGGTGTTTGTTTAAATGTTGCAACAGCATTCAGAAAGTCTTCAAAAAATGCAGTGTGCAGATGTTGGTAAAGTGAACATTCAATTAAATACTCCAACATGTCTTGGGGTACAGGCTAATGTTCGGAGCCTAGCTTGAGGAGCCACTTTACACACGAATGGTAGAGAAAACGTTATCTAGTAGGCAAACCGCGCGACCTGACTGTGACGTCATGTGGGTCTCGCGGCAAACTTTGCATTGGTCAAGAACATTCTAGAACATCGAACGCAGCCTGCTTCACTTCTTGTCAAAAACCGCTCGCGCAAACAACTTAATATTCAAAACCGCAACACGAACACAGAGCTATAGTATCTTCGCAAAACTAGACCATTTAGACACGATTTACAACCTCCTTTTCGCCGCAATTAACTAACTGGCGGGCCCGCCAAAATCTACGTATTAGTGCACCGACATCAGTTGTGCAGCAAGAGGAATCTGAAGACGGCGACCATCTTCGCCCAGGGACGTCCGGTCCTCACCAGTTCAGTGCCACCTAGTTTTGATGTTTAGCCCGCCATTCAATTAATTTCTTTATTCTTGCGTCCCTTGCCTAGGTACCGCTAATTTCGCATCGCATTTTATCTCTTCCGCATCAACAATCTCTTTGCTATGTTAGGGGTGGTGGAGATATTTTGAGATTTTTCAAAACGCCCTTATCGCATCTTATCAAAATCTGAAACTTGAGTGAACATCAATCAACGCACTTTTTATTAATATTATTAAAACTAACAAGGATAACGTGTACCAAAAAAATAAAACTAAGAGTGACTCCATATCTTTCCCCGTTCTCCAGTCACGAGCGTTGAATAACAAACGTCGTGGTGCACTCACGAATCGGACGTCAAGGCCGGACGTCGATGTCCGCCGCGAAGGGCCGAGATGAACCGAACACGCCCGATATGGCCCGAACTTGGCCGAAGTCGTCGCCTCCAGTGACAGATGACGTGGCTTTATAACCCGGAACAAGACAAAAGCTTGAGAAATTCATCTTGCTTAAGATAAGTAGAAGATTAACTAATGGAGCGGCAATAAATATGTAAAATCATGGATCATCTTAATGCAACGAGACCATTGATGATTGCTAGATAATTCATACAGAATGACAACTAATCATACAAAGTTCACTTAGACAGACACTTGAGATGGGACTGCCACATTATAAATCTATAATCTAAAAGAATTAGGAAACTATACTTCCGCCAAATTCGATGTGAAATGTTTACCAACAAAGCGTTGCCTAGTAACCACTGACAGCAGGTAGGGTTATCACTTCAAAACAGTGTTACGGATTTTAGAATTTCTATAGTTTGTCATATAAATCGTCCAGACATTTCGTAATTTCAATCGAAAAGTCATATTTACCATATTTTTAGATTAATAGCAATAACAAATTGCCAAGAAGTGAGTTTTAAAAGAAATCAGAATATTCAGTAATTACTTACATTGAAATTTGCATCAACCCCAGCCATTTTTTCGTTTGAGTGCAGAAATCTCAAACAATTGGGAACTTTTTTACTCCTACATACTATTTTTCATATTTTTCTTATTACATCACGAAAAAAGTACTTTTTTCGATTACAAACTTAACAAAAAAAAACGCTGCTATTATAATTTGGTTGTCTCTTCTAGGTGCGCTCAGACATATAGATCCGTGGCATCACCTGTTTTGCGTGCATTAAAATCAAGTAGTAGAGGGTAGACTTGAAAATCTTTTTCGTGCCTATTTACATAATAACGTAGTATTTTTCCGTATTAATGCTGTTTATTATTTATTTTTCAACCGTTTTTATGTATACCATTTAGTATTTACAAAAAAATGACGTAGGTACAAGTGTAATACATATTTAAAATATCATCGAAGTAATGTGATAGTGCAATGATAAAAATAACATAAAAACTTAGTGATTTTAATTGGCTAAATTAATAGTGTACCTACCAGAAAGTTTGAAAATAACCTAAGAATAAATAAGTTTATACATGCGTGCATCACCATGTCATGCGTTACCCTACAAAAATTTAGATAAGCTTAAGCGCAGGCAGGAAGGGACTAATTTCCTAAATACAGGGCAACCTAGTTAGGAGTTAGAGCTCAGAAACGTTATTGTTTAGGATTCTTCTTACCTTAAATAAACCGAAACTTAAATAACCTACTTACAATTTTTGTTTCAGTATGAGCCATGTTTCAAAATTAATTTACGTTTCAAAATATTTACCTGCTACCTACTTTAGAATTAATTAACTAATTAGAATAGTAGTATTCTAATTTTGTAATGTTTATGATTTTAATTTGGGAATGTTAAAAAAAATATTTAGACATTTTGACCAGTAAATTGTGCTTCAGTGACATCCACATACTTGTATTAGGAGGTAAAATTAAAATTAATTTTATTCAGTTTAATATTTAGCTCTTACACAACATTTTTGAACCTAATTAATGCTGAGATGTAATTGTGCTTTCATATGTCAATAAAGAATTTTTATGTTTTTTTAATGGCTAGATTTAATATAATAAATCATTTTTTTTTGGTTAAAAATTAGCACGTTCCGCAAGATGCACCAAACACCCTTGGTATGGGCCAATCGACCTTCTTGACCAGGCCTACGCTCAGCTGTGAACTGTTTAAAAATGGCGCTATTTTTTACCTAAAGCGGTAGCCGCGTGAATAAAATTAAATCACCATATTTTTTTTCTACGAACGTAGTAACGTTTTTCCACAATATTTTCTTTCACCCAGAATTCCGTGTGAATCTGTGGCAAAAAAAAAATAATATGCCAAAAAGTCACTCATTAAAATAGTGGGAATAACAAAGTTCTGAAACTTTACTGAGTGAGCACGGAAAGTTTATTGAGACTTCTGGTGAAATTCCATGACTAATAGGTAAGTAGCTGGCGTAGAAAACCGCGATTCCAGGAAAAAGTATCAATACTTACGAATTGGGATTCACTTTAACGTCTTGTCGACGACAGGAATTTTTAGAATCTATTAAGAGTTATAAATTCCTTTGGTTTTACTCTAATTTCAGTGATGAATAGTAATATCTATCTTGAGCTTTAATTGGCGAAACTGTAAAGAAGCATTGCGAGAAATTGGCGTTCAAAAAAATATGGAGGTATATGAGATATTTAATGCTGACATGGATCTTCGTATATTTAAAAACAACAGTGTTGTTTATCACAGAAGTAAGTAACCCTAAGTGGTCAATATTTTGTCAAAACGATTAAGTGAAAAAAAAAAACACTCAAATAGGATAATATTTAGAGGTAAATAACAGCTTATTGTTTTTGTATGGCCAAGTACGCGCTTCACGATAGCCTTAATACAGTTCACGGCATATAAGTCAAGCGCTGAGGGAAGTGTGGAGGGGATGGCTGCGCATGAGATTTTTTTTTTTGAAAAAATTATCGATGAACATTCGCAAAAAAATATCAGACGAACATATATAGAACCTCCTCTTTTTTGGAAGTTGGTCTAAAACATCAAGAATTTTCTCAACCACACTAAAATAGTTACAAAGCAAATCATACGTCACTTTTATGTCAAACATTTTTTACTACACTAAGGTCATTGTACACCGTTATACAGCGATTTCAGTTATTTCAGGAAATCTGTGTTATTTACGGTTGTCGACCCCTGGTTTGCGTGGTGTTGGGAAGGTTATGGACCCCTGAAGTTTCCATGACGACTTTTGTACGCATTTTTCTCTGAGGTCACGATGGGAAATGTAAAGAAGGTCAAAGAAGGTCAAAGGTAATGGATATGTTATACTAGAAAACAAATAATTCAGGCAATTATAATACAGTCATATTCTTAGTAAGGCAATAGCCTTTTGTGGATAGGCTTATGTTCATCAGTGGACTATTAAAACATTTATTAAATTTATTTCTCGCCAAAAATAGCACAGGCGACGTCAACCCTGTGAAGAACTTGAATACTTAGTTTGCACGACTTGCGACGTACCATAGATGCAGTAATTTTTACAAGCTTTTACATAACTTGCAACCTACCTACCTATGTATGTATGTAAGTTCGGGTGGAATTTTGCAAGTTAAATTTGACCAACGTCCCGGTTTCCGATTGAGCTGAAATTTTGCACGCATATGTATACCGCGTGACAATGCAATAACATGGTACCATGGAGCTGATCTGATGATGGAGTCGGAAGGTGGCCATGGGAACTCCTGTACTAAACAAGATAGACCCGTCGTGTTTGGGCGCATTTTACTTGTCATGGCTATCACTCTGCTGCTACATGATATTTCCAGGATCACAAAAGCTTGTATTTAAAAAAAATATATTTTTAACATATTTTATTACATTATCGTTGATATTTCAAAAACGACGGATTTTGATAAAATTTGATCTCTAAAAATGCCCTAAAAAAACAAACTAAGAACGCTGCCAGTCCCTGGGCACGCTGCCAACTGGCAGTGGGCTTGAGCATTTGGATTATCTTTAGACCTTCAAAGGTCTGAGGATGATCCAATGCTTTTTGTGTAATAGTAGTGTAGTTTTGTTGTAGTTAATAAAGGCACTTTTGCCCACTTTAACTAGGAACCATGAAAATATAATTTAATCGCATTTACCGTACAAATTGCTAATGTGGTTATTTCAAAAATCTCTCTGAGAACCCGCCCGCCCTGTGTGTGACGAAGCATTGTCACCAAAGTGCTACAAAAGTGCCATTGGGACAAAATTGAAATGCTGTTAGCATGCTAGGCACGTTGCTAAGTGGCAGCAGGTTTAAAGTTTATTAACCGACTTCCAAAAAGGAGGAGGTTCTATGTTCGTCTGTATGTTCATCGATAATTTCGCCAATTGTGAATAGAATCGAAAAATTATTTTTTAATACAAAAGGGTATACTCCCGAGATAGTCCCATTTAAATTTTACAGAAAACGGCTGAGTCGTTTTTGAAAAATTAACAATAATGTAAACAATGCGAAATATTCGAATTTTGTACACGATGGTAGGCGGTTTTCCCATTTTTTGCGAAAAGTGTAAAAAAAAACTTTATCTGATTTGCCATCCGTTGGTTTCCAGGCGAAGGCGAGTACTGCAGCAGGGGAGGACCAGGGACTGGGTTCACTGTCGGACGGTGCGGCGATGGGTTGACTTGTGTAGAGCCTGAAGATGGACATAGCGTCTGCGAACGATGTTAGTCAACAATGTTACCTTATTCAATTACTGTGTGTTTTCTCGACGTAAATACTCATATGGCCAAAATATTAATTATGTAAGACACAGCTAGGCTAGGACCTTTGAATATTAGTCAAAGTCTAGAACCTACATCTTGGCTCTAATCGCCTGCTCAAAATTGCAGAAACATGCTGTACCTATTCAAGACGCTTCCAACCTGCTGTTCTGTGCTTCCAACTAGTCTTTACAGAAATCTATAATACTGGGGACCGTTTTTAGGGTTCCGTACCCAGAGGGAAAAACGGGACCCTATTAGTAATAGGGTCCCGTTTTTACCTTTTTTCCCGTTTTTAATATTTGTTGTTATAGCGACAACAGAAATACATCACCTGTGAAAATTTCAGCTTTCTAGCTATAACGGTTCATGAGATAAGTACAGACGGACAGACAGACGGAAAGCGGAGTCTTAGTAATAGGGTCCCGTTTTTACCCTTTGGGTACGGAACCCTAAAAATGGCTGATGGTAATAGGTAATTTATTTGAGTAAAGGTAGATAGTGCCCATGCGCTTTGCTTTGCTTGTCTCGTGTTGGCGTACAACGTTTTTTTATCGTTTTGATTATCTTTGATGGAATTCCGAAGTTTAAAAAAATACAACCTAACTAAAAATCTCCTCTTTTTTTGGAAGTCAGCTGAAAAATATATGACAATAGACAATATTTTATTGACGAAAACAAAACACAGGAAATACAGCAACAAAGATTAGAAATACACTAAAGACTAAACTACCTAGTGTTTTATTTTCGTCACCAGCCGGTCCCGTCTCAGCATATGGGTGCCTACGTACCTAAGGATCACCTATAACAATAATGAAATTAACTGTTTTGCTGTCTCAGGGTACCTACGAGTACCATTGTTTGAAATCGACTATGCCCTGTACTTATAGCACAAAATATAGTTAATATTCTCAAAAAAATCGTAGCACACAAAAATAGATAATTCACTCATAAAATAATAGCGAAAAAAATAGAATAGCAAATGATATACACTCAAAAAAATTTATGAACTCGGCGTTCAAAATCCGTTAACACTGGGGAGTCGTCTAAAGAACCTACACACTGTGACAGAGCAAATTTAAACGCATGCAGATCCCACCCTGTACAAAGTATTATGTCGCCTCGTATTATGCACTTTGATTCTACATTTACTGTGAGAGAACATGCAGATCCCACCTTGTACAAAGTATTATGTCGCCTCGTATTATGTACTTTGATTCTACGTTTACTATGTAAGAACATTCCGCCTAACCCTCTTTTTGTCCCCATGTCTACGTTGGTGTGTTCTTTTGACAATGTTACCTTGTCCCTACGTCTACTGTGTGTGTTGCTGAACTGCATTAACCCCACGTCTAATGTCACGTAGCCCCTTGTTCTAGCGCCAAAGCATATGTCCCCCCGTCACAAGGTGCTTTGGCGCTGCGTTTACCCAGACTATGACCCTGTAACAAGGTGCATTGTCGCTACGTTTATCTACACTTTAGCCCCTTGTTCTAACGCCAAAGCTGATATGACCCCGTCACAAGGTGCTTTGTCGCTGCGTTTAACCAGACTATGTCCCTATAACAAGGTGCATTGTCGCTACGTTTATCTACACTTTAGCCCCTTGTTCTAACGCCAAAGCTGATATGTCCCTGTCACAAGGTGCTTTGTCGCTGCGTTTACCCAGACTATGTCCCTGTAACAAGGTGCATTGTCACTACGTTTATCTACACTTTGACGCTCCGCATGTCCCTATCACAAGGTGCCTTGTCGCTGCGTATGTCCCTATCAAAATGTGTTTTAACGCTGCGTTTTCGCCTGAACTGTCATGGCGTTTGCGGAACAGAAACCCCGTTACAATCCTCTGCGAGTTGTGCAGGATGAACGTGCCGTCTCAGCTCAAAATTTCCCTTTCTCAAAATGCCCTTTTCTCAAAATGTCCCTTTCTCAGAATGTCCTTTTCTCAAAATGTCCTGTCTCAAAATGTCCCTTCTCGGACTAAGTATCTTGTTCGCAATATGTCCGTTTCTCGGATTATGCAATACTAGGTTTTTGCCCGCGACTTCGTCCGCGTGGAACAGTTATTTTGACCAGGTTAGGTTAGGTTTGCTGTTGATGATTCCACACGGACAATGTCAAACCTAACCTAACCTGGCCAAAATAACTATTCCACGCGGACGAAGTCGCGGGCAAAAACCTAGTATTGTAAAATCCGTGAAACGGACATATTGCGGACAGACACTCCGAGAAGGGACATTTCGAGAAAAGGACATTTTAAAAAAGGACATTTTGAGAAAAGGACATTCTGAGAAAGGACATTTTGAGAAAAGGACATTTTGAGAAAGGGACATATTAAGCTGAGACGGCCACTTCACCCTGCACAAGTCGCAGAGGATTGTAACGGGGTTCTGCTCACGCTGACGCAACGCCACGAAAGTTCAGGCATCGCAGACCTGTAAATGAAAACAAGTGAAATTATTTTTATTAAATATTTATTTGTGAATGCAAAAAATTACTGTTACATTTTTGAAGCAATAACTCTCGTAAACTTGGCGGCGCTAGTGTATCGGTGGTAAACTGTACTCATCGCCTTAAGATGGATATAGGAGAAACACAAAATGACAGCATTCGCTAGATGTCGCATTTCACAAATTCATGAAAAATCTTAAATTTATGAATGAAGTACTTGAAAGATCAGCACAGCTTTGATTTCACGGGAAGCTAACATTATTATCCAGCTTTCCAAATCCTCATTGGTGTGTTTTCACATCCAGAAATGAATGCATCCTTGAAAATTAAAAATGTGCAATATTTTTACATATCTAGGATTCATTCAGATCTAGATCTAAAAACGCATCTATAAGCTAGGTAATAATGTAGGCTTATCGTGAAATCAAAACTGTGCTGACTTCGCAAGTACTTCATTCATAAATTTAGGATTTTTCATGAATTTGTGAAATGCGACATCTAGCGACAGCTGTCATTTTGTGTTTCTCCTTTTCCCATCGTCTTGCCCTTAGCTTGAGGGTATCATTCCAGCCAACTAGCGCCACCATCACATTATAATCAATAGCTCTGTAGTGACACAGATGAATTGTGGTAGTGACTAAAAATGCAACTATTTTATTAAGTTTGTAAAGGTGCGTACGGACTTGTGTCGCTTAGCATGTGAGCAATGTTCAAAAATGCACAAATCACTGAAAATAGTGCGGTCAACCGATGCTCAACGTTTAGTGGTACCGCGTTTAGTGGAGTGCTCACATACTAAGCGGCTCAAGTGCGTCAACTTAATACATAATAATACTCTAACACCTATGTAGAGGTGGGTTTTTAAGGCTTTATAGAGTTCGATGCCCAACTACCCAAAATAACCAAAATATCTGCGGTTGAAAATAAGGTTATTTCAGGATATTTTCTAATCCTTAGTTGTAAAACAAAAATAAAGCTCACCATATTGTGCTCTGTATCCAAATGCACCTTTTTATATGGTATGAAGTGTTGTAAGTGGTCTGGTTTTGTAAAACCGATTTTAAATGTGGTGAAAAAACCAGACCACTTACAACACTTCATACTATATAAAAAGGTGCATTTGGATACAGAGCACAATATGGTGAGCTTTATTTTTGTTTTACAACTAAGGATTAGAAAATATCCTGAAATAGCCTTATTTTCAACCGGAGATATTTTGGTAGCCGGGTATCGACGGAATTCTGATGCTTAGTTTTTCATAAATCCTAAGTCATAAAAAAGAATGTCTGATTTTGGGGTTATTTATACGTAGGACACTGTGCTGCGGGCGAACTGACATGACAAAGTGGCAAATTTGGGGTCCTCCTTTGCTTACCTTATAATTAAGATACTATAATAATTACACTATCATATTATACTATCATACTATAACACACATCTAAAGTAAAAGAAAAAATTACATATAAAAAACAAAACAAACTATAATTAAGTAAGGGTTCACCTTAAGACGGAAAAAGGAGCAACAAAAGTTACAGCTCTCACTAGATGTCTCATTTCACAACATAAAAAGCCGCTGCAGGAGCTACTTTAACACACAACATGGATGGATGTGAAAAACGAACCTATAACTAGCGCCACCACTAAATTTAAATTAATATCTCGTAATCTACAACACTAATCGACTTTTCAAATGTACCGATTGTAGACCTAACTATGTAGTATTTATAGACCTAATTAGAACCACCAAAGCTTTCGTTGTTTAGTTATTGATACAATAAATGCTAAAAGTGACCACTTTTAGCAGTTATTATATCAATAACTAAATGGTGAAGTATTTTAAACTACTACTGATACCCAAAAATACTCCTTGAGTAGGTCTACAATCGGTACATTTGAAAAGCCGATAAGTGTTGTAGATTGCGAGATATTAATTTAAAACTTGTGGTGGCGCTAGTTAGCTGTGGGTCGGCCCTTAAACCACTGAACCGATTTCGATTTTGTGTTTCTCTTTTTTCCGTCTTAAGCTCTCGCACTCTCGCTGAGCGTCGATTTTTAAAGTGGATTTGTCAAAACCACGTAACTTTCAGGAGGATTCTGATATCCCACCACCACCAAGTTACAAGGATGAGGATGCTGAAGATCCTCGTACTTAATATAGACTGATAAGTCTGAATCAATATGATAAGGAACGTTAACCTGGTATGCATAGAAATGATCATCAAACACAACAGTCTCCAGTAGTTGGGCCTTAAAGGCTATCTTTGAATTATCGTACATGTATACAGTGCGTATCAATGCAAAGTGTACAGTATCTGAATCAACTTTATTTACAATGACAGAGTTTTCTCCATACCAAGCTGAAGATGCTGACGCCCATGAAACTTGTTTTATTTTGCTAATATCACTCCAGCCTAATTCCTGTGCAAGTACATGTGCCTCAGTCTCCCTGACATTAGTTGAAACACCACAAGATAAATTGCTGCTAATTTGGTTTCTAAGAAATATGTCATTCAGTTTGAGCTGATGTCTCCTCGCTGTTGTCAACGTCATATTACGCCTATTGTTTGAAGATTTCGAAGCTAACTTATTAGGTCGGTGCTTCGCTTCAAATCGCATTGACGACAGGTGTTTCAATGGGCCTAATCGTAACATTGCAGACGGGTAATGGACTAAATTGTGAAATTTAGGAGTGATAGTTTTCTCAAACAAGTTGGTGTACATTTGGCAAAGTGTTGCTATCATGTATTTACAGTATTGTAATTTTCTGGCAGAAAATGATTCAGATAACACAATATCCAGGACAAGCATCAGCTGAGTGTAGATAGCCCAGTATTGGTTATTTCGGGGAACTAAGTCACCAAACATAATTCCAAAGTACCTACAAAATGTCATCGTTTCCGAGGCCGATAAACGCAAATTACCTTTACGTAAGTGGTCCATTGACAAAGTTACTGGTGCATCGGCTTTATCTGGTCCGTAATCAAAAGCACTTATTTTGTTGTTTACGAGGTCTATTGTAAAACAGTGACATTTATCAATTAGAGCAACAACAAGTGAACTCATAATGTATTTAAGCACCCCTTCGGACCAATCGTGCATGACGTCATAGCCCATTTGATTAAAAAGATTGAAATTATCAATATTTAGCCAAACACATTTTTCCTTTATTCCAGTAAGAGATGGGTTATCTAAATTTAAATCTGCTCTGTAATTATCTATATTTCTTAACAGGCAATCGTCTTCGTAAAATTGCTTAACCATGTCTCTTTTGTTAATTTTGCACATTCGACAAGGAAAATTACTCGAGAAACTTTCGTTAAAACCCATTATAGAATGTATCCCCAAGTTATCACCAAGAATCAGTGCCAATTCAAAATAGATAGTCCCTTTAAAATGAGGCATATCAAATACAATTCCGTTTGTAATCAAGTAGTTGAATTCATCAATTAAGGGTTTGAATACGATGCGATTTCCAAATTGAACTCTGTCTGAGGAATGATATAGTAAAACCAAAAATATGTTAACTAACTGTGACGAATAGCGTGGTGGTAAGCAAGGCAAAGATACGTAGGCTGCACCCAATTTATGAATGCTACTGTGGCTGCCTAACGCGTTCAGTGGTTCGTAATCATCGACCTGAAGAAAAAGAGGTAAAACCAATTTATCTCCGTGCAGTTCTCTGCGTGACTGCCAAAAAGAACCTTGTAAGAAATGCTGAACGAAGTCACTTGTGTTGTTCGTTAATGTATTTATGTACTGCAAGGTTTCATCTAAAATATTCCTCAAAGAAAAGAAATGCTTTAGAACATCCCGAAGTGGAATAAAATGTGCTTCACATTCAACCCCTTCATACACTCTCCTACCATTACGCTTAGCATACTCAAATCTTGTACCAACAGAATACGCCTGAGGTTTAATATATGTCCCGATTTCTTCATAATATTTAAGTCTTTTGTATTGCGTGTCAAGCGAAGTAATAACATTTTTTATCCTCTCTGACTGTTCCAAAGGTAAGCATGGCAGTACATGATTAAGCAATTTTGAAACATCATCATAAACTTCATCAACAACTGTTTGTGGCACTTGAGGGTTTGCATAAAGTTTTGATCCTATCTCGGCCAAATGTTTATGGAATGATGTAACATTTACCGTAGGTGGAGAATTATTATTAATGTTCTGAAAACTGACTGAGTTTGAACTTTCACCATCATTATTAACGAGACCATCATTAGTAACGTTCTGTAGAATGGAACTTTGGGAATTCGAGCTATAAGTGACAGGAAGTTCTATTTCATTAGATTGGTTTTGGGGATTGAGATGATTTGTCATGTAATGACGTCGATATGATGCAAACAAACTGAAGGACCTAAGGCACCCTGGGCTTGCACAGGAATATATGTCTACCGAAGTGTGACGATTGTGCATGTGAAACTTAAGATGCCTAAAAGTATCGAAAACAAGGCTGCATAGCGCGCAAGGTACCTCCATTTTAATTACAGTTAAAAGTCAAAGAGATCGAATGTCAAAAACAATTATACAAAATTAATGATTATAGGTACGACAGATATAGTGAGGTTTTGCCTCAAACTTAAATAAGAAATTACCTTCGTGATAATTAAATTATACTGTAGAAAAAATAGTCACCAACCAAATTTGATAACTAGTTTTTTAAATCAATGTTTCAAGCAGTCTTTGATCAATTCTCTCAGTGTTACACTTTTTTCGTACAGGGAGTCAAATTTGGTTGTGATTTTGAACATTGTCCGCTGCACTAGCATCCAACAAGGTGCAGCATCGGCTGCATATTCAATGTCCAAGGCAAAATAAATTTTGAAAGCAGATGTCAAAGCTGATTTAATATCGGCGTATTGATACCTTAGTGTTTTATACACTACTACTTCATATTGTTGGATTTTATCCCATGATGGTCCCACTGCAATAATGAAAGGCCCAAACGATATACCTTTTTTTTCAGTGAGTGTGACACGATCACTGATGCATCTCTCGATGTCACTCGGCGACGATACATAGGCGATGAATGATGTGGCCACTTCTATGCGTGAAGGCTTCCACTTCTTCTTGCCTTTGATCTTTGTAGATATGGGGGCAACTTGTTTGAGAAGATAAGGAATACTTTTCAGTGCAGCGATGCTGGCTTGCTCTTCTCCACCTATTAAAATATATTTTTTTAATTATTTAGAGCCTTTATCAAAAATGGCTGACTCTTTTCAGCCCTACTTCATAACATAACTATATATAACCTAACATAACTATATAACATAACTATATAACATAACTATATATAATAAACTATATATAAAACCAAATTCCATCGAAATCAGTTCAGTCGTTTAGGCGTAAAAACGCTCTAGCTCTTCAAACGGCTGAGAAAACGGGGTGTGACATACAGACAGACGGACAGACATCATGGGGTCAGTAATAGGGTCCCGCTTTTTTACCTTCGGTAAAGGAACACTAAAAACTTACCAGTAGCTAATTCCAACAGATTGGTAATTGCTGGCTCTGCCCGGACGTCTGAGCCTTTCTCCACTAGCAGCTCCAACAGGCGTGTTTTAATTATTGGAAAGTTTTCGTTGAACAAATCCGAATGTGATGGATATGCTTGATCAAAATCGTTTTCCAACTGAAATGAAACAATAAAAAGGTTGTAAAAACACAGATTATGTATGTAGGTGCAATATTAAATATCAATCGATGATTTTTTACATACCAGCCTGTGACCGCTCGGTGACAGTAAAGCAGGAAATTGTTGAAAATAATCTGCAATGGACTTCTCTTTCAGTAGTTCTTGTCTCAACTTGAATGTCTGCGACCATTTCTCGACAACTTTATCAAATGGCGAGGAGGATGCCTCAAGCCATTTTATGTTTCCTTCAGAATCACTGGCAGACTCACTGGCTGACTCGCAAATACAGACAGATGGAAGAGGCCGTACTCTTTTCAAATTAGTATCTTGACAGTCACTGCTGCTTGTACTAGCACTACTATCACTGCATTTGCGTTTTTTCGTCGTTTTTTCTCCCCGATTCAAATAACGGCGATGAGTGATGAGTCTGTTGTGTAACAGACCGGAGGCCGGTAAAGCCTGACGCTCATTAACTCGGTAAGGGACGTAGTACACATCCGCTTGCTCTCCAGGAAACAAAGAGCAAATTTCATTTGCCCAGCTACTCCACACTTCTTGGCGAACTGTGTCTCTGACACTTGGTAAAATTTTCAGTTGATGCTCTACTACTAACACAACAAGTGATTTTCGATCCTTGGGAGTGAGGGGCTCAGAGCGTTTATTTTTCTCCAGCAATTTCTTTCCAAATGTTGTGTGTTCAAGTAGCTCCTGCAGCGGCTTTTTATCTTGTAACGTGCCAATTTCCTGCACGAACTCCCATTGTTCATCTGCAAACTCCTAAAAAAAAGTAAATCATAGGTGTGAGGGGGATGAGGTGTCTGAGAGGTGAGGGGCCTGAGGGGAATAAGTGTAGATGCTAACTCACCGTCAAGGAATTTTTTAATCCACCACTAATCACGATGAGTTGAGGTGACTGGGTTGAGGGCGCTGCTGGTACTGCCTGTTTTCCTGTATCTATGGCCTGTTTGTTTTTGTCCTGAAAGGTTCGTAATCCGATTGGTCTAACAGCCTTTACACTATACCTATGGACCCCGTTGGTAGCCTACAGCTCAGCCCCAACAGACCTACCTACCTACCTACTGATGTGAAACAACTACAGTTGTCAAGGCTCAGTACAGAATAAATAGTGTAAAACCATTAAGCTAACCTTCAACGACTCTGTGGCGTCCCCGACAGTAACTTCTAGTTCGTTCAGTGGATCCTGGGACTCCCGTGTGGGTGGCGTCTCAGTACTTTTGAAATCTGGTGTGGGTGGCGGATTGCTTCTGACCTGAAAAACAATATTCATTTGTATAATTTGAGAGCATAGGAGACCACAACCCTCTAAGGATGGAAACAGAAATAGGTTTTGTATTAGAAATAAACCACAGGAAAATATGGATCACGGTAGGCATGAGATGTGTGGAAATCTGCTGACAAGGGCTGCTGAAAAACTTACTATGTAAGTAATATCTCATATTACTTGTTGTAGATGCTAGATATAAAAATGAAGTAGTTTATGTACTGATTACTTTGAAGATAAAAATACAGTAGTAAAGGCTTCATTATTGTAATGTCCTTTTACGGGTAGTAGCCTACTTTTGTGCCTAATTTCATCCAAATCCTTCAGCCGTTTACTTGTATAACAAACAAACTTACAAACTATAGCATAATATTGTTATGATAGTAGCAGGCTAATCATTACTCGAGTACCTAGGTACCTACCTACCTACCTACTGATGTTAAACAACTACAGTTGTCAAGGCTCGGTACAGAATAAATAGTGTAAAACCATTAAGCTAACCTTCAAGGACTCTGTGGCGTCCCCTTCTAATACTTCTAATACTTCATCCAACTGCAGTGGATCCTGGGACGGGAGTGTGGGTGTGGGCGCCTCACTATTGATCTGAAAAACAATACATACCTAAAATGATGGGACCATAAGAAAACATAGGTATTCAACTCACAGTTAAATCTGTGTCATTATCCAGAACGTAAAACAAAACATATCTTTGAATTTACTAATTCAAAAAAATAGGTATAAAGTATAAAAATGTTCCTATCAACCACTGAGCTTACAATCACTATGTTTTACTATCAACCCTCTGTAAGTAGGTATATTTGTACTTGCAAGATCTCAGATATAAAACGGATCATGGACACACGCATGGTGCAAATAAATGAATATGAATAACAAACCTGTCTATAAGCATCTAGTTTTAGTCTCAACTTTATCCTATCCACCATCCGTGGACACAACTCTTTGATTTCTTCTGTGGAAGCTTTTGATAAATAATTCAATGTCATCCCTTGGTCTGCAAAAGATGGGAGTATCAAGAATAAGTCAAGAAGCCATCTTCCAGCAAACGGACTGAATAGAAGGCAGTTGGCAACTGAAATCTGTCAAATTGGACTACTGAGCCGTGTGGATAAATAAACAGGCGGCCGACTCCGCTCACTACGAAAACTTTGCAAAAAGAAAGAATACCGAAGCTACGGACCTGCTATGGAGGTTAGACGATCAGTTTGGCGTCAGTTTGATCCATCAGTCTGGAAGATCGGTTTAATGTACTCTATGGTTAGAGTGACTAAAAGGGGGCCAGGAGTGTATTATATGCTCAGTGAGGGGGCACACAAAAAGCCCCCTTTTGTATACATTGACGCAGCGGAACTGATGCCAGACTGAAGCGTCTAACCTCCGTGATCCGTCTAAAAAACGAAAGGGAAAGGGGGAAAAACACTTACCAATTAGATTATCAGCCAGATGGCCTAGTCCGGCCTCTTCCAACCACTCAGATAAATCCATTTCGAGTTCTCACTTTTAAAAAACACGGTCAACTCCAGAATATTGGTCGGAGAGTCAACTTCGGTATTAAATAAACTAGCGTACAAAGAAAATTTCTACCAAAATACCGAACTCCAGATAAACCGGCTCCAGAACATTCTAGAAACTAGCACCCGAACCGAACGAACGCATGCGGTTGCGGACTGGTGAAGGACTCGACTGGCTCGACCGACGCCGCTGAGCTGCCATGCCGCCGACGAAGTGGGATGCGGGGGACAGGGTACTTTGTGCAAGCGTCTACGGCAATAGACGCAGCGTATACGCATTACACGCGGCGTTTAATTTAACTTTAATGAATTGTTTATTGCTCATTTTCGATTTGACGGTACGTATAATGAAAAAGGACAAAGGCCTTTGTCGAATTAAGTTCTGTGACTTCGTCAATTTGCCTTTGTACTTGCATATATTGTTGCATTGACGGATCGTATATATGAATTATGGACAAAGGCCTTTGTTATTTCAGTTCTGTGACTGCGTCAATTTGCATTTTGTACCTGCATATGTATGATACATACATACATACTTCTGCATTGACGGATCGTATGTGAAAAAAGGACGAAGGCCGTTGTGCATAATTTAAACTGTGTCTTCATTACCTTTCCCATGGTGCCTACGTCAAAGCACAGATTTTTGCATTGACGCATCGTATATGAAATAAGGACAAAGGCCTTTGTCAATTTCAGTTCTGTGACTTCGTCAATTTGCATTTGTGCCTGCATATGATTAGATACTTCAGCATTGACGGATCGTATGTAAAAAAAAGGACAAAGGCATTTGTGAAATTTAATTATGTGTCTTCGTTAACTTTCCCATGGTGCCTACGTCAAAGCACAGATTTTTGCATTGACGGATCGTATATGAAATAAGGACAAAGGCCTTTGTCAATTTCAGTTCTGTGACTTCGTCAATTTGCATTTGTGCCTGCATATGATTAGATACTTCAGCATTGACGGATCGTATATAAAAAAAAGGACAAAGGCCTTTGTGAAATTTAATTCTGTGTCTTCGTTAACTTTCCCATGGTGCCTACGTCAAAGCACAGATTTTTGCATTGACGGATCGTATATGAAATAAGGACAAAGGCCTTTGTCAATTTCAGTTCTGTGACTTCGTCAATTTGCATTTGTGCCTGCATATGATTAGATACTTCAGCATTGACGGATCGTATGTAAAAAAAAGGACAAAGGTCTTTGTGAAATTTAATTATGTGTCTTCGTTAACTTTCCCATGGTGCCTACGTCAAAGCACAGATTTTTGCATTGACGGATCGTATATGAAATAAGGACAAAGGCCTTTGTCAATTTCAGTTCTGTGACTTCGTCAATTTGCATTTGTGCCTGCATATGATTAGATACTTCAGCATTGACGGATCGTATATAAAAAAAAGGACAAAGGCCTTTGTGAAATTTAATTCTGTGTCTTCGTTAACTTTCCCATGGTGCCTACGTCAAAGCACAGATTTTTGCATTGACGGATCGTATATGAAATAAGGACAAAGGCCTTTGTCAATTTCAGTTCTGTGACTTCGTCAATTTGCATTTGTGCCTGCATATGATTAGATACTTCAGCATTGACGGATCGTATGTAAAAAAAAGGACAAAGGCCTTTGTAAAATTTAATTCTGTGTCTTCGTTAACTTTCCCATGGTGCCTACGTCAAAGCACAGATTTTTGCATTGACGGATCGTATATGAAATAAGGACAAAGGCCTTTGTCAATTTCAGTTCTGTGACTTCGTCAATTTGCATTTGTGCCTGCATATGATTAGATACTTCAGCATTGACGGATCGTATGTAAAAAAAAGGACAAAGGCCTTTGTGAAATTTAATTCTGTGTCTTCGTTAACTTTCCCATGGTGCCTACGTCAAAGCACAGATTTTTGCGATAACGGATTGTATGCCTTCTAACACTGCGTTAAAATGAGCATGGTCGAATTGACTAAATGACTTCCGTTTAAAAAAACTCTGTTGCTGCGTTCAAACTAACTGAAACGCACGATTTAAAAGCTGTGTCGCAGGCACAAAAAAAAAACGACAAAGGAATTTATCACCTTTAACGGCCATTTTTTTTTTGAGTGTAGTAACCCATTTCCAAATAACCGCATTTTTTGAAGATTATCGCTGACCACTAGGCATTAAATCGATTAATGTTCTCTAATACCCACTGGGACGTTGATGTATTCTCGTAAACACTAAACCACTTAAATAGATCACCTAATTTACTGTAAAGAAGATAAGAATACGCTCAAAATACTAAGTCGTAACATACATAGTCATTTGTTTCATAGATAAAAGTCTTTTTACATTACTGTTATCGCCTCACTGGCCTGAAAAATATGAGAAATCATTTCATTTAATCGAATAATTTAAATTAATTTTATCGCTACTTTTTCTTTTCCCGTTTTTTCATTTCTTTCTTTTCTTTTTTACTTTGGCGTAACATTATAAAAAATCACAATTTGGATTTTTCGCTATACAACAAAATGTTTTTAGCAATGGCTGTCCATTCATCAGCAAAAATATCGATTAGTGGGAGGAAGGCACTAATAGTATTAAGGTGGTGGTGTGCGCGACAGATGGGGGACTGCTGGCGCTGGCGCGCGACAGTACGCGCGGGTGCCGGTGAGAATAGAGGAAGACGCGCACCATGCACTGCATGAGTTCCGTTCCGAAAGGCTCGCGGTTCGGGTACATTTAGACGAGTGGCTTCGCAGAGTAAGTCAGGGCAGTCAAGTTTTACGTGAAATATTCTGTGGACCGTTTTAGATTGTCGTATAGTCTTCTTGTTTCTAATGAGTTGTAACTTAACATCCCCTGTAGGTAGCTTGTTGGATATACGTAAGGGTAATAAAAGTATTGTTTCTTTATTTGTTAGCTTCCAATTTGGATCGTATAAGAGCGTTGTACAGGAGAATGACGGCCTTTTCATTTTTAAACTCCTAAGAGACATGCCACATTGACGACATCGGTCGCGGCGGCGCCGCCGCTGCACCGGGTCGACGTCGCGGCTGGGTTGCGGCGACACTGCCGCGACCAGTGTTGCCGGTAGACATTAAATCTACAGTATTGTATTCAAGTATTCTATGAATAGTTAGCGGGAAAAAAGGTTTTACTGGTCTCATGCTAAGGATAAGTAAAATCCTTCGTCATCATCATCATCATTATCAGCCGTAGGACGTCCACTGCTGGACATAAGCCTCCCCTATGGATTTCCAATAAGCCCACTTGGAAGCGGTCTACATCCAGCGCGTTCCTGCGGTCTTAATTATATCGTCGGTCCACTTGGTCGGTGGACGTCCTACACTACGCTTGCCGGTGCGTGGTCTCCATTCGAGAACTTTACTGCCCCATCGGCCCTGGTACACATTCGAAATCAGATCGTGTGATTTATCACGACAAGTGTCACAATAACAGCTGTCCAAGTGACAGCTGTCAAACTTCGAAGTGATTTATCTCGGTTATTATCGATTTTAAACCATTATTGTCTTCACAAAAGTGATAGAACTCGGCGAGATCTACATTTCGAATGACAGCTGTCAAACTTCAAAGTGATTTATCTCGGTTATTATTGATTGTAGACTACTGCTGTCTTCTCAAAAGTGATAGAACTCGGCGAGCTTTATAACTTTTGTAAAGACAGCAGTAGTCTAGAATCGATAATAACCGAGATAAATCCCTTTGAAGTTTGACAGCTGTCATCCGAAATGTAGATCTCGTCGAGCTTTATAACTTTTGTGAAGACAGCAGTAGTCTAAAATCGAAAATAATCGAGATAAATCACTTTGAAGTTTGACAGCTGTCACTTGGACAGCTGTTAGTGTGACACTCGTGACAAATCACACGAGTCCATACTCGATTGGGCTGTGAGATATTTTTCATGTCATTTTCTAACGCGTGCCATATTAAATCAATGCATCTCTTTCAGATTTTATCGAATGACCACAGTATTCCTCTAGTTTATCTGTGATCTGTAAGAGTTAGCGGGGAAAAAGTTGGAGCGCTGACGATACACACGATCTGGTTTCGCGGTTGGATCACACAAAATCAGAATGTATTTAAGAGATTTTACTCATCTTCAGCTTAAGGTAACAACGGTTATCCTTAAAACCTTTTTTTTGCTAAATGTCTAGATGTCATCAGTGTCTAAGGCAACACTGGTCGCGGCTTTGTCGCCGCGACACCGCCGCTGCACCGCGGCGACCGATGTCGCCAATGTGGCATGTCTGTTACAGTTCCTTGTAACAAAGCCCAGTCGTTTGAAGCACTCTAAAGTGAGATTGTAGATAATATATGATCGTGGAATGTAAGTTTCAAGTCAAATATAACACCGAGGTCTTTGATGGATAAGGTTCTAGTCAAAGGTACTTTGTTAATACTGTATTGTAGTCTCATGGTGTTCAGAGACCTGGTAAAGCTCATATACTGTTATTTGTCTACATTTAGATATAGTTTGTTTTTATCACACCACCGCTGTATTGCATCTAAATCTCTTTGCACGGCCCCAAAATCGTCCAGATTTTTAATAACCGCCACTAATTTAACATCGTCTGCGTATATCAGACATTTACAATATTGAATGCATATCTCGATATCGTTAATAATTGCTGAGAATAGCATTGGCTCTAGTGAGGGCTATAGACTATTAGACCCTTCGTGCCCGACTAATTGTATTAAGGCTAGATATATGATTTTCATAGAAAATGAAATCCTAAATAAAATGTCACATGATGATAATCAAGAGTCTAGTCAGCAAAATATGTTATTTACAAATAACGACCATGTTGTTGATGTTGTAGATAGTAAGACTCCTTCTAACCCACTTTCTGTTCAAACAGAAACACCTATTGTGGAAATGAACGTATCTGATTTATAATCTAAATAATACAGCACAGAGCAATCAGAGAAACAGTTCGAGATAATAGAGAATAGATAGTTCTGAGAGTTCCTCGAAATACAGTGATCCCGCCGATGAAACATACATTCCAGGAAATTCTGAGTACGATGATACGACAGACGTCATGATAGTGATGCTGGCTGCAGCATGCTCGGACGACGCAACACAGACAGTGGCAGAAGCCCTAAGCAGCCCTGATTCCGAACTTTGGCAAGAAACTATGACATATGAATACAATTCATTTATAGATTTTGGCCTCTTTTTACTCTAGACTCTTGACCTGTTTACACGTCTGTTTATCCACCTGCCTGTGTCTTATTATCTTGTAAGTTGTACGTGTATTCCGTGATTATCTGCATCTCAACCACTGTTTCATTCAAGAAGAATTATAATCATTATCCGGAGTTTAAAGTTGGATGAAGGTTAGGTAACAGTGACGCTTTCCTGCGTTTCCGGCCACTTTCCCAGGGTCATTGTACGGGTAGGGAGTTTAGAATGTAGAAGGGACACCATAGCTAATTTACGTACAATCCCTCCTGATATTTTATGCCTTAGGCGTAGAAAAGGCGGAGATGGTGTTGGTGCGAGGCAGATGACGATACTATACTCTACTGTACTGTACCAGCCTTTATAGTAGTCCACAGCAGGAATTAGACCTACCCACGAAGGGCGATTGGGCCATATCCACCACGAAGGCCCAGTGTAGGTTGGTGGATTCACATACGCCTGAATTTCTTCTACGGACGTATGCAGCTGGTTGTCTCACGATGTTTTCCTTCACCCAAAAGCCGATAAATTCCTTATATAAATTCCAAGCAAGTCATTGGTACGGGACCAGGACTTAAACCCACGATCTCACGTGACTACGTCATTACCACTAGACCACGACTTATGATGATAATGAGCTGACGGTGCGTTTCTTTGCCAACTGCAGATAAATGGGATGTTGAACTATTCTATAATTTTGACAAAAGCATGGGCCCAGACACAGATCAGGGAACAAGGGAGATTTGGCATGGGCTTTTTACAGATCGAAACCCGGTGCATCCAAGGGGCTGGGACCCTTACCCCACCCACTTCACTAACACAAAAACAAAAACTGTAAGCATAGCACACATGTTTGCAATTGTCACGCACACTAAAAACTTGCTGCAACACAAATTACCAGTTAATTACCTTGTTCCCTGATCTGTGGGCCCAGATTACAACAGAATGAGGTAAAGCGGAGCTGGATAAAGAAAATAATAACAGTCCAGACTCGTGGTTACACCGCTTTGTTACACCAGTGTGACTACGAGTAAACTTATTTACTCGTATTACATCGTGGTGTAACCACGATGTAATTTATCGAAGAACTCCGATTACAGATTTTCTATCGGGGGATTTCCCAAGTGCTAAACATTTTTATACTGTTATTTTTGTAATAAAAAGTAGAGCACAAAAATCATTTACAGAAAATAACATTTCTATGAGATGACAAAATAATTTAAATAGGTACTTAGGTATGTGACACAAGTAGGTAAATGGTCCAGCAGATTATGTCTTCCCGATTATCTCTTGTTCTTCTATGGGGAACTCAAAACAAAACTAATACTTTGTAATGCGGTCAAATTCGATTGATAAATAATACGGATTTATTTGAAATACGTAAAAAAGTTTTTTAAATATTTTATATTCGGCTCAGAAATACTTTTTTACATCCTTAGAATGATTTCAAACATCCAAAAGTTATATTTCTGTACGTACAAGACAACCACGAATTTTTCAGCAATATTCTAGAATGTACCTACCCATTACTCGTATCATCAAGTTTTACTGAGGGACCAAATCCAAGGACGATGTTTACATCGAGCAGTGGTGTTAAGGCATGGTGTGAGCTTGTGAAATTAGTAATGTTGGCGCGGCTTCTCTCTCTTAGTATCTCTTAGTGTTCTCCCGGTATTCTGATAATAGCGTTGGAGTCTTGCTTAGCTAGTTATGCGGAGTGTCAGTACTTTTATATTCGAAGCCAAGCCGAGTAGACGTCGCCATGTTGCTAAAGTTAAGTACTTTGTGTAATATCTAAATTATGTGACTGATCATTGTACATTGTATCAAAAGATTATACTGATGGCGGACGTCCAAACGAGGGACAAAATTGCAAAAAAATCGTACGCCTCAGATGCTTACGTTTTACGGACGACTTTTTTTTCTCAAAATTTATTTTATATTTTCAATTTCACGCAGAATTTTAGTACTGGGCATGGCAACTTCGAAAGACATCATAGATTACAAAAGCGAAAATTTTGAAACGGTACGAACTAACAACTTTCAACTGCAGTAGTAACAACGGTAATTCATTTACCGTTCTTACTACTGGTAGTAACACTTGTAATAAACCGAAAAAACAAACAAAATATACATATAATTATGGCGAATGATTATCGATCTGTCACTGTCAAAGTTCCGTAGGTATACATTCCTAGCCGAACGTAGTTCAAAAATAGAGCCCCAGCTCATCATACCTATCCTAGACCTGAAATATTGCCAGATCTGTAGTAGAACGAAGGTAAATTAAGATAACTAAGCTGATTGGCACGTAGAAAAGGCAGTAGGCAGGGACTGATGACCGATGGAGTAGAAAAGTCTTCGTGTGAAGACCACGTACCGGCTAGCCAAAGTAGCGTAGTTCGTCAACCTACAAGGTAGACTGACGATCTCTTGGTCATAGGGGAAGCCTATGTCCAGCAGTGGACATTGTATGGCTGATTTACAGACCTGTACATACAAAAAACTGTTTGACAAAAGTAACTGCATAACTTCAGTTCGAAGTTAGATCCTCTTCAAGATCAAATACCTACCGTCTGTTCAAATAACCAGGCCGTCTCGGGTCAAGTCCATTCGTCATGCAATTTCTAAATCTATTTGGCACTCGACAAAACTATCATGTAGTTTGATGCTCTTAAATTTTTAACCGACTTCCAAAAAGGAGGAGGTTCTAGTTCTATGTTCGTGTGTAAGTATATTTTTTTTTGTGTATGTTCATCGATAATTTAGCCAATTGTGAACCGAATCGAAAAAAAATATTTTTAGTTCGAAAAGATATACTCCCGAAGTGGTCCCATTTAAATTTTACAGAAATTGGCTGAGCCGTTTTTGATAAATCAAGAAAAATGTAAACAATTCGAGCGAAATATTCGAATTTTGTACACGATGGAAGGCGGTTTTGCCATTTTTTGTGATAAACAATTATATTCTTTAGAAAGAATTGAATAGAATTCTGTTAAGCGTTTTATATTCTTTATATTACCTAGCTTTGAAAGCCTCTGACTGTTATTTATATTTATCAGCCATCACTGATAAATACAAATAAATACACCATCAATTAGCAATTTTTTTTATAAGAGCTAACTCTCAGTTCAAGTCTCACTTAAAGTTAGTTACCCATAATCTATAAATAAAATCTGCTGCTTGCGGGGTCGCCGGTCTGCTCGTGGCATTCACGCAGTGCATTGACTAATTTAGCCTAAGATTTCAAGTACTTACTAACTCTCTTTGTACAGTATAATCAAATAATTGTAAATTTTAGTTAACGGCACAGACCCTGGAGTCTGTGGTTAGTAAATTTTAATTTAAAAAATAAAACTAACATTACGTTGTAGTGCACCAACCCGTAGCCCATCATTAAGAAATGCCGGAAATGTCACTTCTAACTGAGAGCAACGGTGGTTCGTTTTATAGTTATATTGTAGGTTCTGACTGCTTCAGCCATTTAACCGTGTCAGAGGCTTTCAGGCGGCTTAATAACTATCACTCAACTACTAGTATATATTATATACACTATGATGGAGAAAGAACTAACTCTCAGTAACCCAGTTAGGTTCCGATGACCGGACGATTTGATGATTACTAAGATTGCTCACCATTTCACCATTGACTCACGCCGGGAATCTGTTTCGTCGATTTTTACACGTGGTCCCCGTGGCGTTTGTCTATTGCTTATCTCAACAGATTGATGTTTTATGATATAGTAAATTGTTATATTATTAAACGATACCTATTAAACGATTAACTACCTATACCTCCATCATTTTCTAGGAATGGGTAGGTAATGACTACCAATGTCATTAATAATACCAATGTGAGATTAAGTGCGAAATAGTAATTAAAAAATCAATTCGCGAAGAGGAGATATTGCAAATATGCATAGAAATTGGGCCACTAACAGGTACAGTATTTCTTAATTGGCTTTGTTTCTTTCGGAAAATGATTTTTCCGTTATTTTTTACAAGAAAAATGTCAATTAATAGTAATTTCGTGTATTCGGGTATTAAGGTTACATGTGACCAAAATGACAGTAATTCAATGACTGAACAAAAGTCAAATTGGAAAATGTGAAATTACTCATAAATTAAGCATCTGATGCGGTTGTTTTACTCTGCGCATTTATTTATCATAGTTTAACGGATTTTTTGAGGTACTGTACCTAGTCAGAGCCCATTTTGCATTATCTCCTTTACTACCATTTACTACCTCTCCGTGTGCGTCTGAAAGTTTCTGTACTTTACATTGCAAAATACTCTGTTAAAGTTATTAACTAATTCTTTCGAAGTACTTGACGCTATAGCATTTACTTGGACTACTGTAACTTGGTATACTGTAACTGTACTCTAACTGCCTTTTTAATAGTCCACTGCAGAACGTAGGCCTACCCACGAAGGGTGATTGGGCCATATCCACCACGCTGGCCCAATGCGGGTTGGTGGATTCACACACGCCATCGAATTTCTTCTACGGACGTATGTAGGTTGCTTCACGATGTTTTCCTTCACCGAAAAGCCAGTGGTGTAAAATTCCGTACATAAGTTCCAAAGGAACTCATTAGTACGGGACCGGGATTGAACTCACGACCTCAAGAATGACAGGCCAGCGATACAACCACTAGACCACCACGTCTTACTAGTACTACTTTCGTATGTAAGTTTTATTCTTTCGAACGACCTACGAATACTTAATCCTAGAGAATCTACATCGACTTTGCACACGAACTTACATCTTCAACCCAGTTTCATACTATATTATATTATTATGGACTCGGTAATTCCGCCTCACGATGGTGTGTTCATAGCTTCAATAGCACCAATTTAGCGATGACGTCACTGGCAGTGGCACTGAGTAGGGTGAAAGAACTAGCCCACTTTCGATACAATGACCGACGCATTCGTCGCGACCTTGTTTCTAGAGTGTTATGGAAAAGTTGCTACTGGTAGTTCTCCGAACAGTATAGATCTCGCGACAGATCACTGAATCTTCATAACCCGAAATCTCGGCTCGCTCTTGACCTTAGTTCATATTCGCAAGTCTTTTAGGATTTAAATATTAAACAATCTTGCTCAATATTTTCGAAATCAGCTGACAAATAGCACAACAGCAAATTTGCCCCCTTTTTGAGGGAAATCAAAAATTGACGACGACAAAAAAAAATTGTGTTAATATTAAAACATTTTTTAAAACATATTTGCTTGTGAAGTGGCTGAAATTACCTACACCAATTTCAATATCGTAATGTATTTAATTACGCACTTGTGCTTTCTTGTAATGTAAAACGCACGATGCTTCGACTGATGCACGACTTTCACTCAAAGTCAGAGTTTTATTAATTTCCTCGCAAATATGTTATAAAACGTCGTATGACATACGTGCGCTTAGAAAATTACAGCCTTTGCTTCTTTATAGCCCTCACCTACGGCTCGGGCTTGAAATATCGCCTCGGCTTTGATTTTCAACTTACCGCACTTATATCATAATGTACTATTTTGTCGTCGGCGTATACCTATCAATATTGTGTTTCGTCAAGATCTCTGTAACTGGATCAAAAATTGTGATTAATTTTTAAGACCGCATATTACTTAGTTATCAGTGTCTGAAACCGTCACTGGTCACACATAGTTCGATTTTCTACTTCACTCGCTTGGTTTACTTGGTTGTCTTTACCAATTCATGATAATTATTATAACGAGTCGGTGTCTTTGATTCGATATTACCACGAGTTAATTTTTCTTTTTCATTAATCCAGTACACGTCATCATCACCATCATCCACAGCCTTCTGTATCCCATTGCTGTGCAGATGCCTCGGTCTTGTGTGCCAATTGTGACCAGCTATCTTACATAGCATACGAAAAGAGTTATGTCGTCGTGGGAAAAAGTGACAGATATATACTTCACCATAACTTTGTCTCGTTCTGACACGTCGATAGAATTATTCCATCGTGGGTATACTATCCTGGCTGGTTGGACCTGCGATTTCGATTATACGTATCGTTGACCGATTTTGCAGCATAATAACATTATACTAAAGCCAGTCATACCGTCTCACCATGGTGTATGATGACGTCACTGGCAGTGGCAGTGAGTAGGGTGAAAGAACTAGCCCACTTTCGATACAATGACCTACGCATCGCGACCTTGTTTCCTGATGAGTTATTATGGGAAAGTTGTAGTTAGGAAGAAATTTGGAATTCAGGTTATGGCCCGTGAAGAATCTTTTTAGATTTGCTAGAAACAACATACAGTTCGACACGTATTGGACCGTATCCACACATTAACAAATAATTTATTTTTCTGAAAAAATGGCAAAATAGTCTTCCATCGTATACAAAACTCGAATAGTTCACTCGAGTTGACGTATACAATTATTATGTTATTGTTGTTTTTTCAAAAACGGTTCAGTCGATTTCGATAAAATTTAAATGGGTGGTCCCATTCGTACTAAATAAGAATTTTTTGATTCGGTTCACAATTGACGAAAATATCGATGAACATAAAAAAAAATACATACAGACGAACATAACAAATATAGAACCTCCTCCTTTTTGGAAATCGGTTAAAAATAGTAGATAGGTACTACTGAAGTTCGGCGGCAATGTTCTGAACCTAATGTAAATGTATGTCTGAAAACTTAGACACTGTACTATTATCACATACTTTATATACCTGTACAGGGTTATTTCTAATCAATCAGCATCCTTTTAGGGGCTTATTCTGTACATCAAAACTAACAACTTTTGTTCTGCGACTTTTGTCAGTACTAAAAAAAAATTTGTTGTTCAATAGAAAAATATAGTTCACCCGCGACGAAATGTATAAAACAGCTGGTTTTTTTTGAGTTCTGACAAAAGTCGCAGAACAAAAGTTGTTAGTTTTGATGTACAGAATAAGCCCCTAAAAGGATGCTAATTGATTAGTAATAACCCTGTATATCTGTCTGAGGTAGCCTTTATTACAGTAAAACCTTATGTATTATCTTATGGACCATATTATTCACGTGTTTTAAACTAACAAAGGCCGTAAAGTAGTCCACATGTGCGGTATCGATTACAAAAGAAATGCAAATATTATTTAAGCTTATCTAATATCTGTAATTTTACGCTTCAAAATGACTACCTACTTAACATACACGTGTCAGTCAGTACAATAAACGAAATATATATTTGATTGACTGGTCTGCTAGGTAAAATGGTTTTTGACAGACTGTAGTGGTAAATATGTTTTCAAGATACGAGTACATCAAGTGTAATTCTTTTTTAGGGTTCCGGACCCAAAGGGTAAAAACGGGACCCTAAAAAAGAATTACACTTATCTTAAAAACTTTTTTACGTTTATGGCTGTCACTAGGTTGTCACTAGGCCACCGAGGTCCTGCAATATTCTTTTTCTCAGTACCCCGAGGCACAGTACGTCTTTTGTTCATGACTCTTTCCGTGTTGTAGCCGTGCGCCTTTAGAATAAGCTTCCATCCACTATCCGGCAAGCGCCTTCGAAGGCTGTCTTTAAACGTCTTGTGCGGGAGCATTACTTAGAGTTGTCCAAAATCTCGAACACATAGGATAAGCTATTTTATCTTTTACCAGTTATCATCTTATTATGTATTATAATAGTTTATGTAAGTTTATGCATTTCATTTAAATTGAAATTGTATTAATATTTCGTATAGTTATATCATTTTTTAGTTTTGATTTTTGTTGATTTTAGTTTATGTATTTTTGTTTGTTTATTCATGCCTAGAATCCAATGTTTTCTACCTATAGGTTGACTGGTAGATTATGCTATTTAGCGTTAAGTCCTCCTTTTGTACAAATGGTGTGCAATAAAGTGTTAAATAATAATAATAACGCAGCCAATGAAGTTTTAACTTCAAAAACTAAAACCGTATCTTGTACTCTAGGACAACTGGTCATATGAGCACTTTTATCACGTTCTCAAGTCGTGACTGCATCATTTAGTCCAAAATGGCATCCTATTGTGTGATGACGCCATTCAGCAAAGCCGATGGTTCTTGCGTGCTGGTCAGACCTAGTTTTTATTTCGTTAGCAACTGGCTTTGTTTTACTGTTATACAAAGTACATAATTGTTTATAATCGACTTCAAATAGTTATTTTTTGCAAAAAATGGCACGCCCGACTTGTACAGAATTTGCGAATATTTCGCTTGGATCGATGTAGCATTTTTCACATTATTGTTGATTTATCAAATATTGCTCAGCCGATTTCGATAAAATTTACATGGAACTAATTTCAAAGTAGGTATATTCTTTCGATTAAATAATTATTTTTCGCAAAAAACAGCATGACCGACTTCACCCGTGTACAGAATTCGCGAATATTTCGCACGGTTCGTTGTTACATTTGTCACATTATTGTTGATTTATCAAAAATGGCTCAGCCGATTTCAATAAAATTTTAATGGGACCAATTTCGAAGTATATCCTTTCCAATAAAAAATAATAATTGAATCGGACTACTACGATAAAAGTTATAGAGGGTGTACCGGTTGTGGCCACTGTACCGGTTGTGGCCATTTGGTGTCAAAATTATTGCATTAATGATAATTATAAACAATGTAATTACCATAAATATTGTTTGTGTGAATCTAAATGTTTGAATTTTTATTTAAAAATATTATTTTAACATAAAATTGTCTTATCAATCCTTAAAATTCAAAGTGTCCACAAATGGCACTAAGATGGCCACAACCGGTGCGTCTACCCTATGCGTGGTTATACATAAAAAATAAAAAATATATATATACGCCTCGAATTGAGTACCTCCTCCGGTTGGTTCGTCGGTCAAAAAATAGTTATTAAAATCGGACTACTACATAAAAAGTTATGCGTGGTCACAGATAAAAAAAAACATCGCCTCCGTTTCGTCGGTAAAAAGGGATGTTCTCTCGACGTAGGATGTCCACTGAAAGACTTTAGACTTAGAGAAGTAGGTACATGTAAAAGTTGTCATTGACAGATGGTGAGATGAATTTCACCGGGTCAGCAAGTATTACATAATAGTAGTTTATGCAATTGTCATATAATGAAGTTACTATTATGAAACGAGCACAGCGAGTTTCATAATAGTAACTCACACTCGTGTTTTAATACCCGTGTTATATGCAGTTGCATACACTACTTTATCTTCACTAATAAAAATTAAAAAAAAACATTAAACATTAAATTCACGCGTACGTGTATTGTCACAGTGAACTTGGCGCCATTAAAATCTAACCAATGAGAGCGCAGCTGCGCGCGCAGGGCCAATCAGGAGCGAGCGCGCGATGTTATAATAAGATTTTACGATATCGATGTGGATATTATAACATCATGTGAAATTGCTTAAATTGAGTGTTTTCTTGTCTGCGCTATAACAGTAGTCATTATAAGTCAAGTATTGGAAACATAAATAGAATGTTACAACATTAGTGTAGATAAAATCAAATAAATGTAAATAGCTGCAAGCTGCGGTTAACTCAATCCTCACTGCAGCTCATTAGCGTGGCCAACGTGGAAGTCGCTGAATCGGCTCCGGACCCAAGTTGGCCGGTGCAAATCTAATATGGCCAAATGGGTTTTTCCTGACGCGAATTCCGACAAGTGTGACTGTGGAGCAGTGCAGACAATGGAGCACCTATTGTCCTGACCTCAGTGTCCAAACACCTGCACATTCAGCGACCTTTTGGAAGCCTCTCTATCTGGGGTGGCAGCCGCTAACCACTGGGCAAAGCTAGTTTAGATATATCTTGCCAATTTTAGAACCATCGACACGAAGAAGAAGAAGCAGCACTTAACAGCTGCACGAGGATTGAGTTATCCTCATGCAGATTGTACATAATCAATCAAATCATAAAACCATTGCTAAAAATATTCTTTCATATTGCGAAGAAGTCAAATTATGATCTCAAATTTTATTCCTAACATTTAACGTAATTGGTAGCGTAAAAATTTATAAAAATTATAAAAATACGTTGTTATTCCTATTAATTTTATTTCATGTTTGTATATTCTATTCTATTTTTATGTAATATTTTTATTCGTAGTCTTTAAGCATAAAAAATTGAAACGCCTAGTATTAAGTGTTGTAAGTTACATTTTTTGTAAATAAACGAATTGAATTGAATTGAATTGAATTGAATAATATGTAAGTATACACAGCCGCTGAGAAATTCGATTCACCTGTTGGTTGTAACGATGACGCATACGAATCAATGGAAAATATTACACCACTAATTTACACTAAAATAAAGATTGTAAACCTAAAAAAGCACCGGTTGTTTATACATTATTTTAGGCTCATTACAGAGCAAATAGGCCTACTTGTGAGTTTTACATGTTTCCGGGTTCGGCCGGTCGCGGCACACTTTTGGAGGTCAACGATCGGAACGGGTCTGAACTCTGAAGCTGAATTCCGGTAGATTACTGATAGTTTGGAAGACAAGGGAAGACATTGTTACTCGAGTTTTTATTTTATTTAACTAAACTTGTAGATCACATTATACATTACATATTGTGGTCTCATTAAGTACAGAGCACAATAAATATTTCTATTAGGCCCATAATAATTGCAATTTTTACATGTTTCCGAGTTCGGCCGGTTGCGGCACACATTTGGAGGTCAACGATCGGAGCAGGTCTGAACATTGAAGCTGAACTTCGCTAGATTATTGATAGCCTGGGAGACAAGGGAGGAAATTATACCATTTTGTTATATTTTTTTTTAAATCAAAATTTTGTCATATTACAGTGACAGAGCGTCCAATATAGTTATCGTTTTTTTAAGTGCCTTTATTATCTACCACTAAATACAAGATATACATAATCTAAAACTACATAAAATACTACTATATAACAAGCAATTAGATCATCCACAGACCCTTGAAGGTCTAAAGATAATCCAAATGCTCAAGTCCACTGCCAGTTGGCAGCGTGCCCAGTATGCTGGCAGCATTGCCACGCTGAATGGCAATGCTTATACGTTGAGCCAAATAAACACCAGCATTTTAATCACTCGTTGCGTCCACCAGACGCTCAGAAAGACTTTTGAAAACAAGATGAGCTCGTTATCGTTTGAATATCGTTTCAAATGTTGTAAGGTCCTCCTTTGTAAAGTCAGATATCGCAACTGATGTCATACTTAGCTTATTGACGATTAGTTTCTACTTATATGTTTTTCCAATTCACTTTATGTAATTAAACTTTGGACTATACAATCTATGTAATTTTACTTAGGTAAGTATTTTACACTTGTTGAGTAATATCAAGAACGTTCTACGAACTAATAACTTCAGGAACATTCAAGTTGCATTTGTACAGAAAAAAATATCCACATGTATAATAACGAACGTTTGAGGTCTTGTCTATAAAGTACCATTTGGTTCAATAGCAAACAGCATCGCAACAAGAAAAGCTAAGAGAATGATCGAAATGACCGTAATTTTAATGAGACCATCTGGCAAGAATGAGATCCATTTTTTTTAACCTCTAGTAACTAAATCTACGGTCACCTCCCAAACTATTGCGGTAGGCAACCAATGCTACGTTCGTATCGACGACCTCTAGTAACCGAATTTCTTCGGAAATGTTTACGCTGACGAAGAAAAACGTGAAAACCTGCTAGATTAGACAGGATTAGGTCTATGAAAAACGCGGTTCAGTGACCCACATCATTAGCGGATTTGGTTAGTTTAAAGATCATGAAATAAAATGATAAATAAATAGTCGCTTACACTATAACTATAAATAATGCTATAAACTTGTTGGTTTAATATAGCTCTACTGTACTGTACCAGCCTTTTGATAGTCCACTACAGGACATAGCGTAGGCCTACCCACGAAGGGTGATTGGGCCATATCCACTACGCTAGCCCAGTGCAGGTTGGTGGATTCACGCTTACACTATAAATAATGCTACTTGTTATTTTTATTTGGCTCTACTGTATTATACCAGCCTTTTGATAGTCCACTACAGGACGTAGTCCTACCCACGAAGGATGACTGGGCCATATCCACAACGCTAGCCCAGTGCGGGTTGGTGGATTCACATACCTATGCCATCGAATTTCTTCTACGGACGTGTGCAAGTAGCCTCACGATGTTTTCCTTTACCGAAAAGCCAGTGGTGTGAAATTCCGTACATAACTTCCAAAGAACTCATTGGTATGGGACCGGGAATCCACGACCTCACGATTACAAGGTAGTGTCACTATCACCAGACTACCGCGGCTAATTAGCTCTATTTAATTGTAGTAGTAGGTATTTTTTTCATTTATACAGACAATAAAAAAAAAAAAAATAGAGCCAATCTATATAAATAGGTATTAAAATTAAATTGTATTATTTGAATCCCATCACGATTCCAAACGGCCAAAAAACGAAATTAAACTGGAAAGTTTACAAACCTTATAGGTACCTATGAGGTTTTTGTTTAGGGGTTTAAAAGTGTTTATCTACACTAATGTTGTAACATTCTACTTATGTTTCCAATACTTGACTTATAATGACTACTGTTATAGCGCAGACAACAAAACACTCAATAGCAATTTCACATGATGTTATAATATCCACATCGATATCGTAAAATCTCATTATAACATCGCGCGCTCGCTCCTGATTGGCCCTGCGCGCGCAGCTGCGCTCTCATTGGTTAGATTTCAATGGCGCCAAATTCACTGTGACAATACACGTACGCGTGAATTTAATGTTTCGCAATATGTTTTTATATTTTTATTAGTGAAGATAAAGTAGTGTATGCAACTGCATATAACACGGGTATTATATGACAGTTGCACAAACTACTATTAAAACTTCTGATTTACGAAATCTGTCAAAAAATATTTCGTTCCATTCCAGGATAAGTTTTAGTTTAGATCTTTAGATCTATCTCATCTTAGTGGAATTGCTTCGCTGGTTTTTTCATCGCAAAAATCTTTTTATATCCCAAGTCTATTATTTATCATCGACTTAGCTATCATCTACGAGTATACCAATATCATACCTATAGAGGAAAGATTTGATTGTTTGTTTGTTTGCATCGAATAGGCTCCGAAACTACTGAACCGATTTGAAAAATTCTTTCAATGTTGGAAAGCTACACTATCTCCGGTGAACATAGGCTATATTATATTTTCAAAAAAAATAAAGATCCTCTCTATTTGCTTTCTTTAGGTAATCGTACTCAGGCGAAACCGGGACGGGTAGCTAGTTTAAAATAAACTATTTCATGGATTAATTACTCGACTGCCAAGGAAGGGTATTGTTTTTCGCGCGTATCTTGTATGTTTGTTTGTAAATTTCTTATTTCCATGTATCTTCTAAATGACTGGATAGATTTCGACAATAGATTTGTCTCAATAACCCAACTAGTCTAAGAAAGGTATTTAGATCCTTTCTTAATTCTTTTCTAGTGCGTTGATTTTTCTTGATTTTTGCAGCCGGGTTTTTAAACTAATTTGTTACGTTTCACTTGTTTTGTAGAATTGTTTGTAGTTTTAGTATTTTTTATGATGTTAGATAATTTTAGTTAGTACATAATGACTTTCGTTAGAAATGTTACATGTAATAATACTTCGTCACTGTGACACTAATGACTTGGTATTTGGAACGGCTATTGTAGTGTAGTAACACGTAGTCAATTCACGTTTATATTTTAACGCCTTTACAACTTTTTGAGACACATAATTTTCAAAGAGTTATTTTTGTGATAAACATTTCAAAAATTCGTCGCGGATGCAGGACTCGAACCTGCGTCTTCGGATCACTAGCCCGACGTTCTGCCAACTGAGCTAATCCACAGTACTGCGGATAAACCTAGTGTGGGATGCACTATAAAATTAAAATCATTTCACACATAATTTCAACAAAGAGACTTGGGATAAATTAGTTCTGGGGTGGTGAATTATTATTTATGGCAATACAGGGTTATCTAGGACTGTACACCACTGTTAGTACACCAGTTCTAAGCCGTAAGGAGCAAACCCCGAATTAAAAAAAAAAGTTCAGCTGCTTCATTCATATTGTCGATTCCGAGTTGCAATTTTGTATGGACTATTCCATACAAAATTGCAACTCGGAATCGTTAATAATTCACCACCCCAGAACTAATTTATCCCAAGTCTCTTTGTTAAAATTATGTGTGAAATGATTCTAAATTTTTTTCTCGAATTTTGTGTTCCTTAGATACTTTCAACAACCATTCCAATGTAATGCATACTGGGCATACTTTGGACTTGACTATTTTCGATTATCTCAGATTCAGATTCAGATCATTTATTGTCCATTTATAACATGTCAGTCATACAAGGCAAGTCAGTTTACAAAATTAAAATATGTAGAAACTACATAATTCATAAATTCTTAATGATAAACAATAATAATCTCTATACCTAATATTGGATTTTCTCTGTTGCTTTCTATGTTGTAGTCACCACTGTCACCTGCCCGGGTAGCACGGCAAGGGGAGAAAACCATTTTATCCACTCTTGATTTCAGATGTCATTGTCAATCCATACTTTATTTCCTCTTCGTGGGGATATAATGGTGGAAAGACTATTAGTCCCTTTGCCATGCTTCCCGTGCAGGTAGTTGAATTCAATATGTTCTGTAATGAAAGCACTTTATTCGTTGATAATTTCAATACGTTGTTGCTATGGTCCACTCAATTAGAAATTTGCTTACAAGATTATGTGTAGCGTAAACAAATTAGATAAAAAAGTGTGTTGCTCTTTGCAAAATTTGTTGCTACCCAGATTACGTGACACGTGCTACTTTCCTTTATATTTTAGTGTCATTGGAGTCACAATTATCTAATAGATAATGTAACAAGTTTTTAGGTATCTTTTTCTGTCACTGTCTCTATGAGTGATTATGATTTAGGTATTTCTAAATGTTACATCTTTCAGATAATATTGAAACGAACTTTCCATCCATCCATCCATCAGCCGTAAGACGTCCACTGCTGGACAAAGGCCTCCCCAATGGATTTCCAATAAGGCCGGTTGGAAGCGGCCTGCATCCAGCACGTTCCTGCGATCTTTATTATATCGTCAGTCCACCTAGTCGGTGGACGTCCTACGCTGCGCTTGCTGGTCCGTGGTCTCCATTCGAGAACTTTACTGCCCCATCGGCCATCCGTTCTTCGAACTATGTGCCCTGCCCATTGCCACTTTAATTTGCTAATCCGCTGGGCTATGTCGGTAACATTGGTTCGTCTGCGGATCTCCTCATTTCTGATTCGATCTCGCAGAGAGACGCCGAGCATAGCCCTCTCCATAGCACGTTGGGCTATCCTGAGCTTATTCATAAGGCCCACAGTAAAAGACCACGTTTCAGTTCCATATGTCATCACTGGCAACACACAACTATCGAAAACTCTCGTCTTGAGGCACTGAGGTATATTAGATGAAAAGACGTCACGCAGTTTTCCGAAGGCTGCCCAACCGAGTTGGATTCGGCGATTGACCTCTTTCTTGAAGTTGGACTTACCTAGCTGGACTACTTGTCCTAGGTAGACGTACGAGTCGACAACTTCAAGAACCGAGCTCTCAACAGATATTGGGGTGGGTACGACATGGGCATTACACATGACTTTTGTTTTATCCATGTTCATTTTGAGACCCACCTGTTGAGAAACTCGATTAAGGCCTTCGAGCATCGTGCTGAGCTCTTCCATCGATTTCGCCATGACCACGATATCGTCGGCAAACCGAAGGTGAGTGATGTATTCGCCATTGATGTTGATGCCAAATCCTTTCCATTCCAGGAGCTTAAAAGTGGCAGTAAACAGTTTCGGAGATATCACATCTCCCTGTCTGACGCCTCTTTTCAAAGGGATCGCCTTCGAGCTCTCTTCCTGTACTCGGACCGACATAGTGGCGTTATTATACAAACACTTCAACACTTCGATATACCGATAGTTAATACGGCATCGCTGAAGAGACTCAAGCACAGCCCATGTCTCGACCGAATCAAAGGCTTTCTCATAGTCCACAAACGCTAAGCAAAGTGGCAAGTTATACTCTGCAGTCTTCTGTATAACTTGCCGCAGCGTATGGATGTGGTCCATGGTGCTAAAACCTTTTCGGAAGCCGGCTTGTTCGGAAGGCTAGAAGTCATCAAGCCTGCGCTCGAGACGATTCGTAATGACCCTTGAAAACAGCTTATAAACATGGCTCAGAAGCGAGATGGGTCTGTAATTCTTCAATAAGGTGTTGTCACCTTTTTTAAAGAATAGCACCACCACGCTTCTGTTCCATGCTTCCGGCGTTATGCCCTCGAGGACGACGGTGTTGAAAAGCTTCTGAAGGACTTTAAGTACCGGTTTACCACCCGCTTTCAGAAGCTCTGAAGTGATTCCGTCATCACCCGGTGCCTTGTTGTTCTTAAGCTGATTCAAGGCCATTCTAATCTCGTACAGGCTGATGTCCAGGATGTCTTCAGTGAAGTGTCGAGTCAGCTTGGCTCTCGGGTCTTTAGCCGTGCTGTCAACAGGCTTAGCTACCGAAGCGTATAACTGTCCATAGAACCCTTCGATCTCCTCCAATACCTCTGCCTTGGTCGACGTTATACTGCCGTCCTCTCTCTTTAGCTTTGTCAGCTGGCTTTGCCTAAAAGACAAATTCCTTGCAAACACTTTGGAGCCTTTGTTTCGCTCGATAGTCTCTTTAATTTGTTTGGTTTTAAAGAGACGTATATCACGCCGCAAGGATTTAGAAATTTGTCCATTAAGCTGCCTATATGACGCAGCGTCCCTAGTAGACTGCAGTCTTAACAAACGTCGTTCAGCCATGAGGTCTGAAGTGTGATCGGATAGTTTCTGGGTTTTATTTGAACGGCGTGGTCTAAAAAATTTAGAACCCACCGTCTGGACAGTTTCTACGAGCCTGTTATTGATCTCAGAACAAACAAACGAACTTTACTCATTACTTACTGAGACGTAATTAGGTTCGGAGAAGGAATTTGACGGCGTACCTATTCGATGTTATAATAGCTGTTAAATTTCCAAATATTAATGAAAATAAATCGAACATTTATCCAGGGTTTTTATTGAGTGATTTTCTACAATAACACGCGTGTTACGTGCACCTCATGGTGTATACCTAATTCATACAATGTATTATATCATCAGCATCTATTATATTAATTATTACCTATTCAAAATTGTTTTTTATTTAACTAACGTCATAATTGACATAAGAAACATGACTCCAAGCCACATCCAAGCGAAAAGAAAGTAAAAAAATAACTGGCCAAATTATTTCACATTTTTACCGACTTCCAAAAAGAAGGTAGGTAGGTACTAGTTTGTCTGCAGAGGTGCCAGATATACGATGTCGTACCTACTCATTACGATTTTTTGAAATAATGTTTAGTAAAATTTAAATACGAGTAGGATTTTTTTATGTTAATTTTAATGATGTATTATTGAAATAAAGGCTTTTTTACTTTTATTTTTACATACGATTTTTAAGCTTTTTTTGATGTATGATCTTTGGGCGGTGATCCAATTATAAAGCCCTGAACATAATATGCTTAGACGTATTACTAAGTAAATACTTTTCAATCATAGATATAAAGAATGTACCTATTTGTCTGCATCGCGCATCGTCTCGTAATCTTTTTATACTATTTGGGACTGTAAATATTTAAAAACCAAAAATGTTCTTCAGGCTTGGCTTGGTCAGTTATCATTTCGTGGGCCTACTTCATTTTGAGTTTATCCAATAGTTTAAAGTAACAATGAGTGATGAAAGGCGTCCCGTTTTGCTAAAAATGATTCTGATTTTGAAACTAAATTCATTGTAAGCATTTTCTATAAAAACTTCTTGTACATTCTTCGTTTACTTCTAGTCGATTTTTCATATAAAAACTTCCCTGGAATACGACTTTTTTGCAGGCTGTGTACGATCACGCATTTTTTAAACCTGGCAGCCCTGTTTGTCTGTATGTATTGTTTTGTGTATGTTCATCGATATTTTTTGCGAATTGTGAACCGATTAAATAAAAAACTCTTTCATTTTAAAAATGTGTATTCTCGAGGTTTGAATTTATAGAAATCGCCTAGGCCGTTTTTGAAAAATCTGCAATAACGTAAAAATTGTATCCATCTATTCGAATTTTGCACATGATTGAAGTCAGTTGTGCTATTTTTGGCAAAATATAATTAACTCCATGACGATCTATAAATGCTAAATTCAACAACATGTATCTATCTACTCTAATCAGGTGCTTCACAAATCTATGAACATTTCTCAATTTTCCATTGGAAGTTTCCGACAGTTCAGCTATTTGCGATTTCGTCAGTCCCAGTTTCATTTTCAATAAGGAAAAAGCTGTAAAAGCGATTTATGTCGACAGTAAACCTAAACACTGGATACGCAATTCGTCAGTTATACGGTTAAATTGAAATCGTATAATAACTACACGCGTCATTGCGTTCTTGAAATCGGGACCAAATGAATTGTATATGTTTATCTCAGGCCGTTCACAGGTTATACTATGAGTAGGTAGTTGGAGAGAATCATCTACATCACTCATTTACATATTAAATCTACATTAGAAATACTAAAATTAAACTATAATTATTTATTTACCTAGTAATTATTTTTCGTAAAAACACAAAATTTGGTTAAAGAGGTACGTAAGGAACTGTTAGATACTCATTTGACCCCAGACAACTGCAGTCTGATAGCAGCGCCATCTCTGAGCCCCGAGATAAAAGCGGCCATCCATCACCGAACAAGTAGTAAAGCGGGATAAAGCAATAGAAGCTAAACAAAAACAGATTTGTAGTACTATTGCATGTCTAAGCGAGGCTATTACTCTTCTTTTAGAAAAAGATTTTAAGTATCCGACAATTTTAAAATTGCTCATTAACACTGACCGTAACATATGTGATTCTCAACATAATGAGTCGGTAATCCGGATAAATTTCATATTGGCCGTACTAAAAAAGGATCTAAAGGATCAGATGTTGCTCACAAAGATAGACAGCCTTCTTTTCGGGCAGGAACTGGCAGAAACGCTAAAAACGGCTAAGGCGATCAATAAGTCAGGCGCTGATCTCAAGGCCCCCACATCAAACAAAAATACAACGACAAAACCGAAGGCTCAACCTTTTAACAAGAATTTAATCTGGAAAGCCTCGAGATCGACTGCCTCGGTGGATCAGTGGGACTGCCTCGGTGGATCAGTGGTTAGTGACCCTGACTTCTGGGCCAAAGAGGCGTGGGTTCGATCCCCACCCAGGGCAAACATTTGTGTGATGAACATAGGTGTTTGCTCTGTGTCTGGGTGTTATTTAGGTACTATCTATATAAGTATGTATTTAAAATATATATGTAGTATATCAGTTTCTGGCCGCCATGTCACAAGCTATGCTTAGTTTGGGGTCAGAGACCGTGTGTTAGATGTCCCCTAATAAAAAAAAAAAAAAAAGCTTCGGCTCAGGCGGCGAACCGCAGACCGCAGCCGGGGCCCACGAAGACGAAGGAGTCTGCGCCTCCGAGACAACAGCACGCGCCATCATCGAGAACATCGCGACAGAACTCAGGTCGCGGCCGCCGCTAGACAATACGGAAACCAAAACCTTTATTTATACAATTTCTCTATTTTTGGTAATTTGCTAAGTTTGTAAGGTTTCCTGCTAGAAGAATATCGTAGGTGAGGCTGAACAGACTAATTTTTAGGATTCCGTACCCAAAGGGTGAAAACGGGACCCTATTACTAAGACTCCGCCGTCCGTCTGTACGTCTGTCCGCCTGTCTGTCACCGGGCTGTATCTCATGAACGGTGATAGCTAGAACGTTTAAATTTTCACAGACGTTTCACGTTTCTGTTGCCGCTATAACAAAAAATACTAAAAACAGAAAAATATTAATATTTAAGGGGGGCTCTCCCATACAACAAACATGAATTTTTAGCAGTTTTTTTAATATAGAATTTGAGAGCTTTAGCGGAAGTATTTATCCCTTTAAACAATTTTACAATGATAAGAAAAAAATAGTACGAAAATGAAATCGTCTGCGATGAAGCATCTGCACTGTAACGAAATTTCTTACTAGATTCTTGCGGAAAAGTTTATTTAAAATAAAAAAGCGATTAAATTGAAAAATGTTAAAACATTAAAATTACCACTGAAAAACCAGTGTTTTCAGTGACGTATCGCTTTTCAATATCAGATAAACGTGTAAGAAGAATCTAAGTACATTTAACATGACCCTCGTAAAAAATGACTAGTTAATATTCTTCTAATCATTATTAATTAAGATTAATAATCATTATTAATAGCGCTCTCAGCGTAGTTAGATTCGGTGTTTGTCAGCGATTACCGAATTTAAGCAACGTTCTGACGGTCAGTATTTGTTTGAGTGACCGCGGGTGGCATTTTCCAACTGAGCCACGGTAGCGGCTTGGATGACACGTTAAATTGTAGGTCCCGGTTGTTATAACCGTTTAGCCAAGTCAGAGGCCTTCAGGCGGCCTAAAAACTCTGACACCGGGGCTAGCCACCCGTCCTATACGAACTTACTTACATTATCATTAATTAAGATTAATAATGATTAGAAGAATAATGTGACGAGTAGACGGACCTACACAGAAAGGTCTACTTTTCACATCAACAGCCTGTAGATTAACTGAAATCAAAACAAGAAACATTTACCTAAAAGTAGGTAGGTATTGACTTATCAAATTAGATTACTTAGTATTATAGAATATATCAAACTAAACTATAGTATTGTATTATAAATAAAATAGAAAAAATAATATAATCAACCAATCATTTAATGCCTATCTACTTATTTCTAAATTGAAAAGCAAAGATTCGTGAGCTACTCTCATGCGATCTTTATGAAATCATAAAATTTTATGAGCAAGTAACTCATGCCATCGTAATAAATCAATACGAGCCAAATCTGTACATGAATTAAATTAAAATCTTAGATAATCCCTTTGACAGCATTTGTTGAAATAAGAATATTGATTATCTATTTAATAACCGTCTCGATTACATAATTCATTTATTTAAAATACAAAAAAGGCAGCCAAATTGTACAACTAGTTTGAAAATTACTAACCAACAGATTTAAAAGTACACAAACACACTCATCAAATTTAAAATATCCCTAGTTTTTATCAGGAATTACACTACTATTTAAGCCTATCTTGTACTTACCCATCACTAAATTAGATTCAAACAACCAGCTATTTTAAAGCCTATCATCTTGTACCTACCCATCACTAAATTAGGCTCGCTAGATCGCTCAGAACACAACCTATCATAACCAAGTTCAATGCTTTACAAATAGGTCACCCATCACGTTCAAACATGTTCTTGATTCATGTTTGAGTTAGCTAACATACACAAAATACCGCCAAAAATACCCCGCCCACGCGTAAAACCTTCCTACACTAGCAGATCATTAGTGATGTCCTAACTAGATATCTATGACGTAACTTATTGATCTTTTTGCGACGACGGTTGAATGTTTTGGTCGCTTCTCTACGAGTCGTCGACCCGTGCGGACGCTAACCTTGTGCCGCGACCTTGCGATGAGGTCGATGACATCACGTATTTTCGGGCGTTTTTCTTTGAGGAAAATTCCCTGTTAGCCAACTTCACTAGACCCTTTAATTCGTAACATCCAGACGGGATCAGAGACCAGGAATGCTGGACGAATACGTTTCCCAGATGCCCATCTTATAAAGATCTTTGATTTGCAGTGTTTGGTTGGATATTAGAGGTCATGAAAGGTGGTACAGTAGAGGGCAATGGTTTTTCGATTTTCACACCTACGCAAACTTTTATAGATTTGAAATGTATTTTCTGGAATGTTCTAGTGGTGTGGGATGAGAATGCAATTTTTTTGAAGCGTGGATATGAAGAGTATTGTTTTGTACTGGATCGTAATTGTGTTATGTTTGTCTGGCTTTAAAAGGGAATGTTTTTCGTAGTGACTAAATTGGATTTTGAGCTTGAATGAAAACGTGCAGTGTTTAAGTTTTCTACTATGGTTGTCTTAAATAAACTGTTTGCTGACTGTTCAGCAGATGAGCATGAGTAAATCCTTTTATCTACACGAATGTTGTAACATTCCACTTATGTTTCCAAAACTTGACTTATAATGACTACTGTTATAGCGCAGACAACAAAACACTCAATTTAAGCAATTTCACATGATGTTATAATATCCACATCGATATCGTAAAATCTCATTATAACATCGCGCGCTCGCTCCTGATTGGTCCTGCGCGCGCAGCTGCGCTCTCATTGGTTAGATTTTAATGGCGCCAAGTTCACTGTGACAATACACGTACGCGTGAATTTAATGTTTCGCAATATGTTTTTTTTTATTTTTATTTTTATTAGTGAAGATAAAGTAGTGTATGCAACTGCATATAACACGGGTATTAAAACACGAGTGTGAGTTTATGAAACGAGCGCAGCGAGTTTCATAATAGTAACGAGTAAAAAAAAAACATATTGCGAAACATTAAATTCACGCGTACGTGTATTCATTCTTCATTATATGACAGTTGCATAAACTACTATTATACGTTTGTTTTAAATTGTACCCAGAATCCATTTTTGTATTTGCACTTTTAAACATGATTAAATGTAATATAAACTCATGAATTTTGGTTGAAAAATTGTAAAACAATCCCTACTATTATTTTATTGATGTAACTAATTTTTTTTAATTTACATCACAAAATATAGAAATGTTGTTTTTAATTGATGTAGTTATCAAACTCTATTTTGACTTCTTATAACGATAGTAATACAACTGTCTTACCGAACCATTGTATTTTTGTTGCAGACCTTTATTGTAGCAATATTACAATTATTATGTACTACTTGTGACAAAACGTTTGCTTCATTTTGGTTTTTATAATTATTTTCGTCATTGTATCATCTCGTGGGCAGAGAGCTGACGGTTTTGAAGTGTAAGATGTTTAATTACAACAAAATATATTTCTGACTGGTAGAATGGAAAAGCTTAGGCCAACAACCTCCACTTTTTGGTAGAGCTTCCGTTTTTATTACAAGCTTTTATTTAACTTGCAACCTATGTATGTATGTAAGTTCGGGTGGCATCTTGCAAGTTAAAATTGACCAACTTTCCTGTTTCTGATTGAGCTAAAATTTTGCATGCATATGTATATTGCGTGACAATGCAATAATATGGCACCATGGAGCTGATCTCATGATGGAGTCGGAAGGTGGCCATAGGAACTCCTGTACTAAACAAGATGTATAGAACCGTCGTGTTTGGGCTCGTTTTACTTATCTTGTCTTGCATTCTGCTCCCACGTGATATTCAAGATCTCAAAAGCTCGTAGTTTTAAAAAGTTATAATTTTATCATAATTAATTTGAGATTTATGACAATAGAATCAAGAAATAGCAGATAATTAGATAGCAGTTGCGTAATAGCAAATAAATTTACGCTTAAAATTTGTAAAGTTTTGTTCCAAAGATTATTGAAACTTAAGTGTCATTTTCACACCACATTCATAGGGTAAATAATGTAGTTCCTTATTCATTCCATTTGTGCTCTTCCATTTCATATTAAAAAGCTTTTAATAAGGAAAAAAAAACAACGGTTTGCAATCCGAGAGTGCCGGCAGAAGTGAAAACTTGCTCCCTCCGTCTTACGAATTTTCGATTAGCTCACGTGTCCTGACGCAAGTTTAACATTTTTACCCATCCCAAAAAGTGCACAACGCCGCTTAACAAGTGTTTACTTCAAAAATACGAAGCAATTAGCAGAAAGGAAACTAAATGAGACAAAATACTATCCTAATTACACCCTAATAAAACTGACCACCACCTCCCACCCCACTTTCGTCAGCGTCTCATCTCAGTAATCTATTTGGTAGTTTCGTGAAACGTAACGCAAGCGGTTGCGTTACACTTTACGAAACGTCTGTTTTAACAGAGTTGCTTAAAACATCCTTGACTTGCTGTCACTTGGGTAACTTTAAGTTTTGCTTAGCGTTTAATTGACTTAGCTGGTAAGTAAAATTTAAAATTACTGGTTCTGATTTGTTTTCAGTTGCATAAAAGTGAATTATACAGGGTTATTTCTATAATCAATTAGCATCCTTTTAGGGGCTCATTCTGTACACCAAAACTAACAACTTTTGTTCTGCGACTTTTGTCAGAACTCAAAAAAAAATCAGCTGTTCCATACATTTTGTCGCGGGTGAACGACATTTTTCGATGGAACAACAAATATTTTTTTGAGTTTTGAGAAGTTTTTCTGAACAAATGTTGTTGGTTTTGATGTACAGAATAAGCCCCTAATAGGATGCTAATTGATTAGAAATAATCCTGTATAAAAATAACTGGCTTTATTTCGTCGGTAGTAGATTGATATGGTTTGCACAGGATGTTAGAAAATCAATGAAATAAGGAAGACTATGTACTTATTTCCTATGAAGTTATGAATGAACACGTTTTAGACCAAAATATGTTTGCGAACACAAAAAAAACATGTCTAGATGTATTATAAACATTAGTTTTTTTCTAAACCGTAAAAAAACTATGTATAAAACATATTTAATAGCTTGGCTTGTAAAATATACTTTCGATACTTTTATTTTCATCTAAAGAGCTGCCGAAAAATATTTTAACACAAAAATATCACATACCTTAAGAATTCAATTACGATAATTCAGAATATCTCGGTCAAAGGACTGAAGCAAATACGTAATTATTTTTGAAAATCTGCCAATTTTTTAATAGAAACAAATAGAGGTGGCCATTATGCTGTCATTAACCCACACAAATGATTGCGAAAATAGCAAATAACGTGCAAATAACAAAGAAAATGTTTTTGTTTCAATGTCATCATAACAGGTGCAATATCCATTCGTGAGTTCAGTAACATTGCGTTGTGCACAGTCTGGGGTTCTTGGGGTTTCTGTCTACGTTCCTCTAAGCATGAATGACGTAAGAGTGAGAGAGACACATAATAATTGTGATATTTTTACTAAATAACATTGTTCATAAAATGTATAAATAAATACCTACCTAAATAAATATTAGGGCACATTTTACACGCGGTCACTGACCCAAAACTAAGCACAGATATGACTACCAGAGACTAATAAAGTACTTAAACAAATTTTTAGATACCTACATACTTTTAAAGATAATAACATCCACACACAGAGCACACCGATGTTCATGCTTGCCCTGAGTGGGAATCGAACCCACGCCTGTTTGGCCCAGGAGTTAGGGTCAGAACCACTAGGCCACCGAGCCGGTCAATGCCGTATGTATTCCTTAGGTTGGACCTTATTACGACGTTGGATTTCTTACTGAGTCTTGTAAATAAGGAGAATGATGACAGATGTTGGATTGGTGATCACGCACGCATATAAAGAAAAATCAAGCGTACGGCTCCCAATAGCTTATTCTAACCATCCATCCGCGGCCATATGACATCCACTGCTGGACACAGGCCTAATGGATCTCCAATAAGACTGGTTTGAAGCGGCTTGCACCCTCTCTCCACCCAAGAACTTTTCGACCCTATCGGTTATCAGTCCTCCTATCCATGTGTCCTTCCCACTGCCATTTCAACTTGCCAATCTGTTGAGAGCTCTAGCTCAGTGTAGGTTCTTGAATTTATTCAATATTTTTATCTACTGACGTATGTGGCATCATTTTCAAAGTCTCATAACATCGTCCGTTTACAATTCATGAAAAGATAACCCAAATTACATCACAGTCTCCATAGTAACATGAGTCCACCGCGTGAATTATTCAGGTAGCCTGAATTCAGCACATTCAGCCTGATAATGAATTGTTGAACTCGTGACACTGATAGCAACCAGCAGTGTTATACAATAGATACTAGCTATTACCATGCTCAAATCGCTGATTCTTTTTAACCAAGTTCCAAAAAGGAGGAGTTTCTATTTTCCTCTGTATGTTTTTTTTTGTGTATGTTCATCGATACTCGTAATTACGCCAATTGTGAACCGAATCGAAAAATTCTTTTTTAGTTCAAAAGGGTAAAAAACTCCCGAGGTGGTCCTTTTTAAATTTTATAAAAATAAACTGAGCTGTTTTTAAAAACTCAACATTAATGTAAACAATTCGAGCGAACTATTCGAATTTTGTACACGATGGAAGGCAGTTTTGCTATTTTTTTGCGAAATTAATTATTTATTTAGTATATATTTTTCAATTATTCAGCTCCCGAGCAGTAGTATGCACAGCATTCGCGTAGACGAATTTCAAACTGTGGGAATTTTGAATAAGCATTCAAGATAGTCATACGTGCTATGGAGAGGGCTCGGAGTTTTTCTGCGAGATTGAGGAATGAGGAGATTCGCAGACGAACCAAAGTTACAGCCATAGCGGATTACCAATCGAAATGGCAGTGGGCAGGGCACATAGTTCGAAGAAAGAATAGTTAACGGAGTCGCAAAGTACTCGAATGGAGACCACGGACTAAGCATGCGCATCGTAGGATGTTCACTGACTGGGTGACGATGTCACTAATAACGCAGGAACGCGCTGGTTTGGCTGATGGATGATGACTCTATCAGGTGTGATTTAAAAGTACCCAATGAGGCTTAGGTACCTACAGTTTTAATATGTAAGTATTGTACGGCTCATATCGTAATCTGACTAGGTATTTCTTAGCGATACAGAAGTTAAGCCACGTTCGGTACAGTCAGTCTTCGGATAGGTGACCGTGGGTTGCAATTACAACTGAGTGCTAACTAAAATTGTGGGTCTCACTTTTTTCAGTCGAATAGCCATGTAAGAGGCCTTCAGGCGGATAAAACCCTGACACGAGGGCTAGCCTCCCGGCGGCGCAAACAAACTTACTTACTGTACGTATATTAATAATTAGTATTCTACTTACGTATTTAACACGTGTTGAAAAGATCACGTTTGTTAAATGAAAAAGATCTTAACATCCATAATATTTGACCTAATAAATTAAACACTCATATTTTTAACAAATTAATTAGCACTAGAATAACGATATACCTCGTAAACAAATTCAGATGTTATCATAAACTAGGTTTGAAAAATAACATTTGTCAGGTTGAAAATATCGTGAAAAACACGAAAGTTATTGACTTTATAACATTGTTCACGGACGTGTGATCAAAATATGGAAAAAACGTGCCTGCAGCCATGTGTTCTACTGTAACGGCCTTCTAAATAATAGTCCACTGATGAACACAGGTCTAACCACGAAGGATGATAGGGCTAATGTGAGTTCGTAATAATTTTCAAACAGTTTCTTTCACTAGGTTAAAAACAACTATACATGATATTTATTGTATTAATTATGTAATTGTTTATGTATTTAGGTAATATTATTGAAGATGTAGTTTATTATTATTGTATTTAGTTTGATAAGATAACATTTTCCTACAATTGTTTATATGATACACCTCCAACAAAATTTTTGTACTGTGATTTCTGTCAATCCAAAGGTAGCCTGGAAGAAATCGCTTAAGGCGATAAGGCCTTATACCACCAAATTTCATTTATCAATTATTTATACTTTGTGTTTATGTGTTTATTTTTATTTACCAAAAATCATCTTTACATACATGCATACCTATTACCTATTTTTTATAAATTAAAATTTAGTAACAATTTCAAAGTAGTATTGCCAAATAAACATCCAAAAAAAACTTAGGTACTGTTTTTTTGGTGTACAATAAAGTAATAAGTATTGTATTGTACTTAAAAAAATGCGTACATCTTTTTGAAGACGCATTTGAAGACCAACGAAGGCGCGATCGAGATGCGAAAAGAGAACAACTTAAAAACAGACCGCCTGCAAACATACTTTACAATTACGTTGATGGTATCCTCACATGCAGCACCTGTTCTCGAACTTTCACCGCTAAAATTGGTTACTACAGTCATGTGAGGACCCATCAAGTAACCTAAGAAGATATGCAGTCGCCGTGGCCGAAAACGGTCTGGAAATCATCATCATCATTGTACTTAGTGGTGATTCTAAGAAATTACAGGCACCGTAGCTGTAGCATTCTGTAGCACCAAAGTTACTGACGTGGCCTAACGGATTAACAAGCTGAAATGGCAGTAGGCAGGGTGCATAACACGGAAGAATAATGGCATATAGAGCTGTATAGTATTCAAATAGAAACCTTGTACCGGTAAACGCAGTGTAAGACGTGGTCTACTAAGTGAATATAAGACTTGATGAATACCGTAGGAACGCATTGGATGTAAACCTAAGCTGCTTCTAATGATTTCATTGTAATTTTATAGGCCTGTGTCCAGTAGTGAATTTCTCGCAATACATAAGATGATATAACAAATTATTTGGTATGCAAAAATTAGCAACGGATAGTAGGTACATTCTTAGATCTGGTGACAGTTTTTAAGCCTCCAGACTAAAGACCGGTTCACACAGAGGCGGGAGCCGCGAGAAAGCGATCCGATAGCGGTCCAGTGCAAAGCAATAGCGCCGGATCGCACCCGCTTGTTATGTGTCAGGTTGCATACAAATTCGAATATTACAAAAACATCCCGTCCCGGATCGCGATCGCTTTCCCGCATAGGAAGTACGGGAATCCCTCTGTGTGAATCGGCTTTAAAGGCTTATAGCTACACGGCTTAAACAACCGTGGACTACAAATTGATGTTCCATCTGAGCTACGGCAGCGCCGACTTGTAAATGGTATCCATGGACACCCATCTAAAGACTGATCGTAGATACTGACCATACCATACCATATTGTAGATATACCTAAAGAAATAAATGGCTTCACTCTGATGAATGCTAACAAATAACAAAATATAGTTTTAGTACATCCAACGGGACTGAATACGTCTAACTTTTTTTTTGTCATCGTTTGACTCACACTGCCTGATGTTAAGCAGAGAGCATGTTATGTTATCTAAATGAGTTCCAAAAAAAAGTTTAAAAAAAAAACAAGTCAGCCTACGCAATGAATAGTACATGACCTACAACACGACCCAATGACGTCACTCCTCTGTCCTCCTTAGTCTACCCCAGGCCTCTAAACTCTAAGTACTACCATTTAACAGTTCGGTACATAGAGGCGCAAAATTGTGCAATACCTATCTAAATTTCGGCGGTCGACAACCTTCCATACTATCAACGCACACACCCTCGCGTATACAGACGATTTTCCTACACACCTATTTTCATTCACACATAAAAAGCGGCTCCGTTATTGGCTAGAAATTTCGAACACTCGCGTGCCAAAGTTCGAAAACCGAACGTACTGTAATGAGGACGAATAGGATGTCGGTTACGTTTTAATTCAGCTATAAATTGGCGATAAGTGAAGATATTTGAACAACTGCTTACATCAATGTCGTTCTATTATAAAATTTGGTATGAATGTGTGGAATTGTTTTAGTTAATTCGGTTAAGTTTTCTGTTACGGGAACAGATGTTGGTCGGTCATCTATTCATGTGATAATTGGAGAGACACGTGATGAGATATTTTTTGTGGTAAAAAATATTTCTCATGAAATCAAATGTTTTATAGCAGTTAATTTTATGGTATATTATTATTTGGTGAAACTAAGATAGGATGCCTCAGTGATTATGTATTTTACTAGTATGATTATAATCATCATTTCAGCTTTAGAACATACACAGGGTTTGCAGCTGTAGACCAGTTAGAAATAATCGGCCAAGTACGAGTCGGACTCGCGCACGAAGGATTCCTTACTGTATGGGAGTCCCCCTTAAATATTTATTTTAATTTTATTTTATTATTTATTATTGAAGTGAATATAAAACTTAATATTCTGTGAAAATTTCAAGCATCTAAGTACCTGTTACAATTATAAATTTCGAGCGAAAAACGGCTAAAACATCAGGCTTGTTGTATGGGAGCCCCGCTTAAATATAAATTTTATTTTGCTTTTAGTATTTGTTGTTAGCGGCAACAGAAATACATCATCAGTGAAAATTTCAGCTTTCTATCTATAACGGTTCAAGATATACAGCCTGGTGGCAGACAGACGGACAGCGGAGTCTTAGTAATAGGGTCCCGTGTTTACCCTTTGGGTACGGAACCCTAAAAACTTGCATTCATCGCGATCCTCAGTCTTAGCCGTGGTGGTCTAGTGGAGTGACACCCGCCTTACAATCATGAGGTGGTGGGTTCAATTTTGTATGGAACAACAGATTATTTTTTCTTGAATTAGGGGTTTGATTCATAGTAAAATTAACAAGGAGTTCGTAATAATGGTCTGAATCACCCCCTATCGGCATAGTACAGAGCAAGCCGATAATCTACACCTTTACACCTCCAAAAACATTACCTTTTTTTGTGATTGTGGATAGTTGGCTAAGAAGAACTATGTATCCCTAGAGGTAAAAGGTGACAGATGTGTAGATAAAAGAAATGAAGTCGCCTCAGACAATGGCTGTTACGTAAACTAGAGTCATGTTTTATTTTGACACAGGTTCAATGCCCCGCGAGGAAGAGAGGTCATCGCACCCTCATCATAACGTATGACATAGTTTGTGCTAATATAGGTACGGTATAAATGCTTTGGTCCCTGCTTAAATGGTCAGCTTTAAATTATTTTTGGTCAGCAACATAACCCACGTAATATTTCGATTCAGGTTCAATGCCCCGCGAGAAAGAGAGGTCATCGCACCCTCATCATAACGTATGACATAGTTTGTGCTAATATAGGTACTTTATAAATGCTTTGGTCCCTGCTTAAATGGTCAGCATTAAATTATTTTTGGTCAGCAACATAACCCACGTAATATTTCGATTCAGGTTCAATGCCCCGCGAGAAAGAGAGGTCATCGCACCCTCATCATAACGTATGACATAGTTTGTGCTAATATAGGTACGGTATAAACGCTTTGGTCCCTGCTTAAATGGTCAGCTATACAATTATTTTTGGTCAGCAACATAACCCACGTAATATTTTGATTCAGGTTCAATGCCCCGCGAGGAAGAGAGGTCATCGCACCCTCATCATAACATATGACATAGTTTGTGCTAATATAGGTACGGTATAAATGCTTTAGTCTCTGCTTAAATGGTCAGCTATAAAATTATTTTTGGTCAGCAACATAACCCACGTAATATTTTGATTCAGGATCAATGCCCAGCAAGGAGGAAAGGTCATCGCGCCCTCACCATAACGTGTGACATAGCTTGTGCTAATATAGGTAAGGAATAAATACCGTGGTTGCTGCTTGTTTCAGCAAAAAACTTATTTTTGGTCAACAAGCTGAACAACAGAACCTAAGTATCGTTTTGACAGGGTTTCATTGCCCAGCGAGGAGGAATGGTCATAGCACCTTTATCATCATCATCATACGCCATAGAATTTCTTTTACAGACGTACGCAGGTCGCCTCACGGTGTTCTACTTCACAAAAAAGTCAGTGGTGTGAAATTCCGTTCTTAAGTTCCAAATAACTCATTTCTTCGGAACCGAAATTCGAACCCGTCGTGGTTTCGAATTCCGGTTCCTAACGATTGTGGGGCGGGTATTACTACTACTAGACTACCACGGCTTCTTCTTTTGACGTGACAACGTCTTATAAATTGGTTTGCCGGGTGACACTTCAAGAAACTGCGTTACGCTCCGCTCACGTTATGCGCTCACAATGAGAGCGAGTGAGAGGCACGCGTCCCTTCCACTCGGGCATGGTTAGCCCGCCTAAGAGCGAGAGAGACAGACATAAAGTCGTTGTCACGTAAAACTTTCGCCCGTATACCGACTTTACAGGCAACCAATTTTTATGTAACTTTTTACTGAAAAGTATGAGGTTATGCCTACTAGACAGTTCCGTTACGGACCAGACCATAGACAGCTGAGGTTACCATGCACGGAGCGTTTCAGCACCGGCAAAATATTCTCGACGGCTAATATTTATTGACATGATGTTATGAAAGTGTGAGTATAGTAGAGCGTTTCGTGTTATTTTCTGTATCTGATATGTTCCTAGCACGGTTATGGTATGGTACGTCATAGTGGAAAGACACCACAAATTTACGACTCTAAATAAAAAGTTGTAATAACTTTTACTTATTTAAAAAAAAAACTTAAATTAATTTTACTGTCGATCAATGTCAATATTTTTTACTATCAATCAATCATTACTGTTTTTCTAACAACATTGCAAACCAATTTTTTGCTATCCAAAAGCATATTACGATTGAAACATTCCTGCTGCGTCTCCCACACCTATTTTCTTGCTGATCAATGGCAGTGGCTTTTTTCTGCGGATCATTTAAGTAATACCCCAAAGCCAGTAGCTAATTGAGTGGTAACAGGCAGATCCCGATGTTTTTTGCCAGCACGTGGAAGATTGATGATCTGTTTGTATTAGATTGTACGCTTTGCTTTTATAGGCTCGAATGATATAAGGATGATAATGTTGATGCGATGATAGCCTGGTGGGTGACATGTGTGATTCACACGCATTGGGTTGTAGATACAAATACCGGCAATGTACTTGGATTCTATGTGCCCCGAAAACAGAAAAAACCACAGAGATACCAGAGGGATAAATAAATAAATAAATATTAGGGGACATCTTACACACGGTCTCTGACCCCAAACTAAGCATAGCTTGTGATATGGCTGCCAGAGACTGATATACTACATATACATATTTTAAATACATACTTATATAGATAGTACCTAAGCAACGCCCAGACACAGAGCAAACACCTATGTTCATCACACAAATGTTTGCCCTGGGTGGGGATCGAACCCACGCCTCTTTGACCCAGAAGTCAGGGCCACTAACCACTGAGCCATCGAGGCAGTCAACGTGGTCGATCGAGAAAAGAAAGAAAGAAATGTTTAATATGGCCTGAGTTAGAAAGAGATCTCGATTGAGTGGCTAGTTGTAGTGTTTTTCTCTCAGTAGTGTCAAATTCTAATACATATTTGACAGTTGTGACAGCGCTGAGACAGATTTTCCATACATTTTTGTGAATGTGAATTGCCTTAAGCTACAACAACGTTATCTCTCTAAATGTAATAGCTCTGTGGAAAAAAAAACCAAGTCGATGGTGCCCCGTAAGAGCTCTTGTCCACGGCAATTTATTTGACCGGGCAACGGACCGTTTTTCTCACCGGATTCGCGGTGGTGTATGGTTTATTATAATAATGTCAACGTGTGCTGACGAACCGGACATCCATACGGCAAAAAATGTAGGCATTCGTTTATTTACGGTCCTATGTCCGATGAAAAAAATGGTCGTGAACAAGCGCTTTAGAGGTTATAATCTCAATCCTATCGTAAACAGACTCCAGGGACCTTACCGTGCCTTTTGTTAACAACTTTTAGACTTTTTTTTCTACAAGAAGACTAAAAGCCCGATTACAGAGGCGCCATCGTAATTATATTAGCTAAATATCATAGTTCTGTTTCTTTTTCACTTTAGGCATTCGATAGAGAGAATGCTTTTTACGTTGCTATTAAATTTACGCTGGCGCCTCTATAATCGGGCTTAGTAAGTACATAGGTACTAAATATATATTTTACTAATCTACGTTACGTTTATGCACAGGGCCCGCCTCCACAAGCAGCACCTGTTCACGAGTTGACTCACGTGCTATCCATCGTCCTCCTTGACCACGTTTTAGGGAAGAGGGCCTAAAAGGAGGAGAGGGTCTAGGCGAGCCTGAGTGCTCTGGGCGTAAGTACACGCAATCGTTATGCTAACTTAATCTACAACTAACTGAAACTATCCTCCATTCGCCTCAAGGCCTCCGCAACCGCCGCGTTCCTATCTTAGCTAAAAGAACTAAATAAATACTTACCCCGATTACAGAGACACCAGCGTAAATTTAATAGCAACGTAAAAAGCGTTCTCTTTATCAAATGCCTAAAATGAAAAAGAAACAGAACTATGCTATTTAGCTAATATAATTACGATGGCGCCTCTGTAGTCGGGCTTCAAGTCTTACCACAAAAGATTTAAACACGCTTTTAACACTGTTTAACCGTGCAATTTGTATTGTTAAACAATGTTTAAATCTTGCGTAAAACTTTTGTGGTAAGACGGTTAAGATCCGGTGTACCAGAAAATAATTCTCTACATTTCGACCCCATCGATAAATCATTCAGTTCTATGTGTCTTATTGCTATTTCAACCCTCTTTCCACTACTGTACCAGCCTTTTTAACAGTCCACAGCAGGACTTAGACCTACCCACGAAAGGTGATTGGACCATAACCCACCACGCTGGCTCGGTGAGGTTTCTTCTACGTACGCATGCAGGTTGCCTCACGATGTTTTCCTTCACCGAAAAGCCAGTGGTGTGAAATTCCGTACATAAATTCCGAAGAACTCATTGGGACGGCACCGGGATTTGAACCCACGACCTCACGATTGTAAGGCCAGTGCCATAACCACTAGATCACCACAGCATCACGGCTCTTTTCACTAGGCTAGGTAATAACCTAATAATTTTGTTGTTTATTGAAAACTGTTTATTTCTCGTTAGTACGTGGTAATTTTAGTTCGTTAAGTTGAAACGAGCTAGCATAAACACCACTCAATAAAATAACAATTATTGTATGCAAATAAAGTGTATTGCTCTTTAAAAATAAATTGCATTTTAAATTAGGTAAATAAACGCAACAATTACGCATAAATTCTGCATTTTCAATGCAGCAGAGTTCGCAAACCCGCGTGCAGTCGTCGACTCGCAGTTGAGTGGCCTAGGTCGAGAAGGACGAATTTATTAATACGTCACCCAGGTCACAGAATAGCTATTAGTTGCCAGGTCATCAGTCTAGCTTGTGAGATAAAATGTTGCCATTTTGCGTTACTTTTAACTTTATAGTAATTTATTAGTGACATTTTTTTTTATCGCGAATAAGTCCGCTCTTGACCACCATTTCGCCTGATGGTAAGCGTTGTGGCCGAAGATTAAGCACGCAGACGTAGAAGATACCTATTCACTCTGACCTTGAAAAGCTTTGGATTATATCTCTTAGGATACATGTAGGTATTTAGGGATTCTAAATAGATCAATCTGCACTAGGCCTGTATAGTGAATATGAATGACCTAACAGCCCTTCGTGGGTAGCCCTGTGCTCAGCAGTGGTATATTCCATTCATCAACCATAGGACGTCTACTGCTACACATAGGCCTCTCCTATAGATCTCTAATAAGACCGGTATGTAGCGGCATTGCTTCCAGCCAGCTCAATCTGAGGTCCCGTTTACCTTGTGGGTGGACGCTGCACTTGCAGGTACGTAGTCTCCACTCGAGAACTTTTCGACCCCAAAGATCGTCAGTCCTCCGTGCTGTGTGCCCTGCCCACTGCTATTTCAACTTGCCAATCAGCTGGGCTATGTCGGTAACTTTGGTTCTTCTATAGATCTCCTCATTCCTGATTCGATCTCGCAGAGAGACTCCAAGCTTAGCCCTCTCCATAGTCCGTTGGTCTACTTGCGGCTTAGATACTAATGAGGCCCATAGCAATTATTATATCTTTTTTGCCAATAGTAAGAGACCACGTTTTTGTGCCTTAAGTCATCACTGCTAACACACACTGTTCGAAAACTTTCGACTTGAGGCACTGAAGTATGTTAGACTAGAATACGTAACGCAATTTTCCAAAAAACTGTCCAGCCGTTTTGGACGAGATAATCTCGAGACGATCTTATCAGGGCCGCAGGATCAAGCCGCTTCCAACCGGTCTGATTGGAGATCATAGGAGAAGCCTATTTCATTTCATTTAATTTATTTCATTTCCTCATCAAACTTACAGTGTCAGCAACACCAAGGCGCATGACGAGTCATACCTATGTCCAGCAGTGGACGTCTTATGGCTAATGGATGGATGGATAGATTTATTGCTGTATACAGGGTTATTTCTAATCAATTAGCATCCTTTTAGGAGCTTATTCTGTACATCAAAACTAACAACGTCTGTTCTGCGAAATATGTAGTCAAAACTCAAAAAAAATCAGCTGTTCCATACATTTTGTCGAGGCTGAACGATATTTTTCTATGGAACAACAACTTTTTTTTTGAGAATTAAAGTCGTAGTACAAAAGTTGTTAGTTTTGATGTACAGAATAAGCCCCTAAAAGGATGCTAATTGATTAAAAATAACCCTGTATATTAGCAGTGATTACAATCAATTGCGCATCACATGTCACCGTGTCCTCGAGTTCTGAACCGACACGATGACGCTGAGCAAATAAATTCGTCCCCAGGACAGTCAACTCAAACCCGTCGCAGTCATCGACTCGCACCTCGTGACAAAATAACTACCTGCTAATATACACATTTTAAATACATAATTTATTGTTACCTGTCTTAATCTTTATCATCTGTCTTTTAAAGTTGAAAGGGCCGTGGTTAAGGTAACCTAGAACGCAGATGCAGTGGTGCACGTTGGTATGGTAAATAGTATGGCCCCATAAGACTCTGGTCTAGTGGTTATGACACCGGCCTTACAATCGTGAGGTCGTGTGTTCACATCCCAGTCCCGTACCAATGAGTTCTTCGAAATTTATATACGGAATTTAACACTACTGGCTTTTCGGCGAAGGAAAACATCGTGAAGCAACCTGCATACGTCCGTAGAAGAAATTCGATGGCGTATGTGAATCCACCAACCCGCACTGGGCCAGCGTGGTGGATATGGCCCCAATCACCCTTCGTGGGTAGGCCTACGTCCTGCAGTGGACTATCAAAAAGCCTGGTACAGTACAGTACATAGGCCATCAGTCCTCATGAATCTCAGGTGGAGTAACATACAGTACAGTACCCTAGACACAGTCATAACCATTTAACAAATTAACGTGTTCCATGAAACTTTTTCCACAGCTTAGCCATAATATATCTCTGTAGGTAATTAAGATTTAATTTAGATTGGCCCAAGGTTGGATAAAATTTCAGAAACTTGCTATAGGTATGTATCTCGGAACGCTTAGTGTCTGTAGCCCTCAAACCAAACGCAGTGGTGGAACACTCCAGAGTTCTTAGTGTGTATACTGATCAGACGGCAGGACTCTCACACCCATACCTGACCCCGAGGCAAAGGGGTGGCAAGGTGGCAACTACGGCTTTTGATAATTTGTTAGATGTTACTTTTAAACATACCTACAACTACATTCCTATTCATTCTCTGCCTGAAAATTGATCTCTACGAAAATTTCATGCACATAATTTATTCGATCTAGAAAATTTGAAAGAGATGTGTCGATTTAATATGGCACAAGTTAGAAAGAGACATGAACGATTGACGCCTTATTTTTATGAAGAGAACGACACATTTGAATACGTATTAGACAGTTATTGACTGCAGCTTTGCACGATTTTCCATGCATTTTTGTGGTTGAGAATGGCCTCAGATGACGTCGACTCCATTCTGTTTTTGTTTGATTCTGTTTTAAATTCCATATTGAAGTCGGGGAGACAATATCATTATCAATCTGTTATTGTTAGATATCTGTGATTATATATGCAAATCACGGGGTTAAGGGCACGAAGAACAAACGTTGTTGTTTATGATGTTATCTAAATAGATAGGCCGAAAAAAAGTACCTCGCAGGACTAGATAGTCCTGCGAGGTGCTATTTTTGGTGGTTACAAGTACTCAGTATAATTGTGTATGTTTTAAGTTCAAGAGAAGATCAAGTTTCAGCAAGTCATAAATATAAATGTATCTGATCAAGACAACATTAGCCAAAGTGGCGGTGTGAGTAACCTGCAGACAAGGTCGCCGGTGCGGGGGCTACGGAGCAACGGCCGGCCCCTCCAGGGTATTGTGGGCTTAGATAACTGATGGAATCGTAAGGTGATTGTTTGATGCTTCATTAGCTTTTTAAGGTGGTAATTGCGTGGCAAATGTTCAGCAAGCTTTGAATCTTTTAGACTATAAGTAAGTCCGGATAACTAGCCCTGGTGTAAAAGAGTATAAAACGCTTGAAAACCTCAGACATGGTCTTCTTCTTTTCGAGTCAGCGATTCGATCATAAAATTTATATTTGGCTATATGCTGTTCAACCAGTAGGAGGCCACGGATACTGCGGCGGTGTTGGCCTCGTAGACATAGTAAAACAGTTGAAACAACCAGGATGTACTTTTTAAAGTATCATCGGAGTTCCCGTAGCGCTCAGTTGTAAATGCCGCCCGCGGTGACCCGTCTGAAGACTGATCAGTCTTGACGTTGCTTAACTTCGATGATCGCTAAGAAATACCTACCCATAAGTGCTTCTTTTAACTTAAAAAAACCTAGCTATATTACGCTTTCAAGTTTATTCAATTCAATTTTATACATATCGAGGTCTACATATCGAGGTCTACATAGTTCTGTTTGACTAGCGTGCTGAATTTTATCTAACCCATATCCCTTAGAAAAAAAACATGGTCAGCATTAAGAAGCAATTGTATGCAATCGGTACATTTGGCGCATTTATAAGTCTGGGAATGAGATTTCTCAAAATGTTTCTCTCTTTTCTTCTCAAATTTTCCTCCTATTTTCAGTATTCCAAAGATTATTGAACTTCCCGTCACACAAACGTCATTAGCACATAAAATCGTGCTCGAAAGACGCAACTGCCTATATCACGCGCGTCACATCCCAAAACATGTTTAATAATATACAAAACGTAATAAGGGGTGACATTTATACGGATTTCATAAAAAAAAAACACGTTACATAACCTCGCGTAAAATAGCTTTCACGGTCTGTATCATAAGAAAGGTGATTTTATCTTTTAAGATTATGTACTTTTTGTGATAGGTATTTCTGAGTACCTACTATCATCTTCTATGGAAGCCTATTGCGTGTCTCAACACGCTTTAGAGAAATTTATAGCCTAGGATAATCTAGGCTTAATGAAAAGAAGCCACAGGACGTCCACTGCTGGCCATAGGTCTCGCCTGTGAATCTCCGATAAGAGCATTTGGAAGCGTCGTATAACCAGCGCGATTTTACGGTTTTAATGAAATCAATGAAATCATAATATACGTATTTCTTGTAACAGGACGCTTTACACAGTGCTTACCGGTACGTGGTCTTCACTCGAGAACTTTACGAACAAATCCATCATGAGTACCTACTAGGTATGTGCCCTACCTACTGCCATTCCAACATACCTACCAATCCTCTGAATTACGTCCGGTAACTTTGGTTATTCTATGTTACTCTTTTCATTTCTGATTAGATCTCGCAGCAAGACTCCGAGCGTAACCCTCTTGATAGTTCTTTGGGTTATTTAGAGCTTATTAATTAAACACCATCAAAAATTCGATCAAATTTCGCCCGTGACTGCAAAATTCATGGACTCCGTGTCACAAAGGCATCGTATCTATCGCGTCATAACCAAAAACTAAAACTACCCTCTAAAACTGTACTGTACTGTACCAGTCTTTTTAATAGTCCACTGCAGAACGTAAGCCAACCCATGAAGGGCAATTCCTCCATATCCACCACGCTGGCCCAGTGCGGGTTGGTGGATTAACCACCCGTTTAAACTACTACTATATAAAAAAAACGACTACTATTGGATCATCCACAGACTCCTGAAGGTCTAATGATATTCCATAATCAAGCAGTTACACACCAATTGCAAACAAAAATTCGATCAAATTCCACCCCAGACTGCAAATATCATCGACCCCGTATACAAAGGCATCGTATTATCGCGTCATAGCCAAAAACGAAAACTACCCACTTAAAATACTACTAAAAAAAAACTACTACTGTTGGATCATCTACAGACTCTTGAAGGTCTAAATATAATCCAAATAAGGCAGGTATACACCAATTGCAGACAAAAATTCGATCAAATTCTACCCTAGACTGCAAAGATCATCGACCCCGTATCACAAAGACACCGTATCTACCAGGCGCGAAAGGCGCTATCAGTCGCGTTTATCATTCGCGTCACAGCCGAAAATATGCGCGAAACGTGACTGTGAAGGTCGCGGGCGCTGACTCGTTGCGTAACTCTGACTCACGGTTTGTATTGCTAGTTTCTTTGTAAACAGGTGAATAAAAGTAAGCCGTGGTGGTCTAGTGGTGGTGACAGCTGCCTTACAATCGTGAGGTTGTGGGTTCAAATCCCGGTCCCGTACCAATGAGTTCTTTGGAATTTATGTACGGAATTTAACACCACTGGCTTTTCGGTTAAGGAAAACATCGTGAGGCAACCTGCATACGTCTGGAGAAGAAATTCGATGGCGTGTGTGAATCTACCGACCTGCACTGAGCCAGCGTGGTGGATATGGCCCAATCACCTTTCGTGGGTAGGCCTATGTCCTGCAGTGGACTATTAAAAAAAGGCTGATACAGTACAGAATAAAAGTAAGTAAGTTCGTATAGGCCGGGTGGCTAGCCCTGGTGTCAAAGTTTTTAAGCCACCTGAAGGCCTCTGACAGGTGAATAATTTGCACTATTTCTTTCAAGAAACAGCATTACTTGACTTGACTACCTACATGAGATGGAAAAGAAACTTGGAACAAAATACTTACTTATAACTAGATAGGTACATATATCTCGATTCGTTCTTGCCTGACTTGATTTAAATAACGATAGGTACTTATCGCTAATCTTGATAGGATTTGAATATTAAACGGTTTTGTTAAATATCATCAATATCGGTACTTACCACAAAACCAATTTTTCCTTCATTTTCGAGGGGAATTTTGATTCGAAAATTGCCTTACCTATACGAGTACCAACACACTCAATAGATAAGAAATTTAGAAGCCTTCAGGCGACATAAAAACTGAGCTATAGTTTCCAAAATACTGTTTCCTGGAAGAAATCTCTATAAACGATAAGTTTGTTAGTTATAGCAATAGTTTTATGACAATCTATGTTATGATTTTTTTAGTAATGTCTATCTGCTTAGAAAGCGGCAAGCTTTAGGGCACATTTGCACCATGAAAGATGAGGAAAGATTATTAAATTACTAGCCGACCCGCCCCGGCTTCGCACAGGTGTATTATACATATAAACCTTCCTCTTGAATCACTCTATCCATTAAAGAAAACCGCATCAAAATCCGTTGCGTAGTTTTAAAGATTTAAGCATACAGACAAACAAACAGACAAAAATAGCGACTTTATTTTATACTATGTAGTGATTATTTTATCAACATTTATTTACAGTTATTATTTTTTATGATTATTTAACATACATAATTAAGTACTTATATAACTAATGATTTATTTTGTATGAACAATAAAGAGTTTATCAGTCCATCTACCTTATGATACATTCAGTAGGTATTACACAATGTAAAGTAGTACCTATGTAGTACCTATAGTATGATAGGTATTACCTTCAAAAATGTGAGCGGTCGACCAAGGTCGCATGGACGTTGACTTGTTGCGCAATTTTATTATAGCTATAAACGAAGTCATGATACTTATTCATGGCTTGCTGTAGTAAATGGTCTGATGCTGATATCATACAATTACTGAAATGTTTTGATCATTTCACTAAGAACTTTTTACAGCAGACAAAGAGGGCACGAGAAAACAGGTAGGGGACAAGGCAATAGAACACTGTAAGCCGACAGAGCATGTTCTGTAGCATTGCAAAGCCATAGAAGACACTAGAATAGCTAACGGATTGTATCATCATCTTATTCACCATCTAAGCCACTGTAGCAGTTAAGTCAGCGGCCTAAAGCCACGCTCCGCTACTTAAAGGAGCTGGGCTGACTGGGGTAGACGCTGGAGGAGGAAATGCACAAAACACCCCATGCGGGGCTTTAGTGCAGGACTTACCGCCTCCACATCGAAAAAGAATAAGAACAGATGAAAGAAAATCTATATTTCACCCTAATCCCAGACTTTCTACTAATTACTTGGAAAATTTCAAACTCAAAATTAAATTAAAAAGTAAAGTTCTTATAAAGATCATACTTACATTAAAAGTGTTGGTTTCCACTACACCGACTATTTGCATCGTACGAATATGAGGTATCGTTGAATAGCTTTTAAAACGCCGATGTAGTTTAGAGATATAAGTCGCCAAAGTTGAAAAATAAGTGATAGGCTAAACATAATGCGAATACTATTATTTACTCGTACCTAGATGTCCTCGTGGATAAGAACTCGTGGAATAAAAATAAAGGCTATAATAATATAATCTTCATATCAGTCGTAGACATTGCACTCCCGGACATACGCATATGCGTGCTACGCAATAGGGCATGTTATACATACGAGTACAAGTACACACATATTATTATCGTTGTTATCAAGTGACTCAAATAGTATGAGTCAACCCTCCTACCCTGGATTACCAGGAGTGAGTCACCATTTCTCTGTGACGTCTTGGAATCAATAACATTATATATCTGCGGCATAGGGTGACTTTGGGTACAAGCTTTACACCATTACATACGTTATAAGCTAATTTTTCTTAAATACTTCTTCTGTACTACTTTCTAAATGATATAAAATTACCTACCTAAGTGACTATTTGGGTCTACATCCCCTTAGCATATCTTGGCAACGCAATCTACTTGAAGTTTTAATTTAACGGTTTCATGCAGTAGGGACTATTACCGTACCGTACCAGCTTTTTTAATAGTCCACTGCAGGACGTAGGCCTACCCTAGAAGGGTGATTGGGACATATCCACCAAGCTGGCTTAGTGCGAATTAATGGATTCACATACGCCATCGAATTTCTTCTACAAACATTATACAGGTTTCCTCACGATGTTTTCCTTCGAAAAATAGCCAGTGGTGTTAAAAATCCTTACATAAATTCCAAAGAACTCATTGGTACGGGACCGGCACAATATTAGGTACTGTATATATTACAGTTGTACTCAAAATTTAATTGTAAGAATATTATGTAATAATTTCATGGCAATATCCATTTGAGAGTACAGTAGGTATCATGTTGGATGTAAGCCGCATAGATCTATATAACCAGTCTTATTGGGAATCCACAGGGAAGGCCTGTAAACAGCAGTGGACGTTATACGTGAATGATGATATTTTGTAAGTAATTATCCATCTTACTTCAAAATATACCGGTCGTTATCAACAATGAGACTAACCAACGGAAAAATCACCTGTTCTATTCAATGAAATCGTCGGTTTTCTACAAAATGTATGGAGCTGATTTATTATTACTTAAAAAACCAATAGCCTATAGTCTGACCGCTTAACTAAGCCCTCGCCTGCGCGAGGGGAGTGCGGGCGGCGGGTCCCTGTTACCCCCTTGGCACCCCTTTATTCGTATAGAACATTGAAATAACAATAAAAACTTGTTTATTTCAGACAAATTATCACACCTATAATAAAAATCATTAAACAAGTAAATTAAATTGATTTAACGAACTAATGAGCCCCAAATGTTGCTTCAAATAGAACGTTCCAGAAATACATAATTATGTTGCAAATTCCAAAAGTTCGCAAGGTTTTAATTTGCCAAACGAGGACTGTTTTGTTACATAACAATATTATTCATAACATTATAATATATTTTCAAGTTTCACGCGACTTTTGTTTTATGTAACTTAGTTTATTTCCATGGCATTCACGTTTTCCAAAGTATGATGTCACAGAAATTATGCACGGGTGATCACGACATTTTGAAACTGAAGCTTGTGAAAACTGGTTTTAAATTGATATTACATTTAGCTAAATGTTTAGCTAAGGTACAGCTTCAGCTAAGGAGGTGATTAAAAACTTTTATAAAAGCACCAACCCGGAATACGAGAAAAAACGAGCTGTACACAAAATTGCCACTCGGAATTGACATTTCATGATACGAGTAAATCAGTTTTTTGTTTGTGATAAGGAAAATTTTAGGAACATTAACAATTACCGACTATACAGGGTTATTTCTAATCAATTAACATCCTCTTATGGGCTTGTTCTGTACATCAAAACAAAGAACTTTTGTTCTGCGACTTTTGTCAGACCAAAAAAAAAATCAGCTGTTCTATACATTTTGTTGAGGGTGAACGATATTTTACTATGGATAACAAAAATTTTTTTTAGTTTTGATGAAAGTCGCAGAACAAAAATTGTTAGTTTTTATGTACAGAATAAGCTTCTAAAAGGATGCTAATTGATTAGAAATAACCCTGTATAATTTTAGGGGGCGCGCTGGATGCAGACCGATTCTTATCGGGCTTATAAGAAATCCATAGGGATGGAGATATTTTACTTATTTAAACAAGAAACCAATTGCTCGCAACATTTTCTTTTGCTAACCTTCTAGAACACTGTTACGTAATATTATAATTTTACACGAGACGAATATTATGCAATTATATTTTTACTGTAACCCTCGCGTTTTTCTAACTATGACGTCATAGTAGTCACATTTTGCATATTATGACGTCGTCAATGGGATTTTGCCCGCAACATCGCTTGACGATCAAGTTACGACATTTTGTGGGATTTTACTGAAAGAAAGTGCAGCGGGCGTTGGTTAGATAAATAGATAATGAATATATAGTAAATAGTTAGATAAATATATTGACGAAAGTCGCAGAAAAAAAGTTGTTAGTTTTGATGAACAGAATAAGCCCCTAAAAGGATGCTAATTGATTAGAAATAACCCTGTATAATTTTAGGGGGCGCGCTGGATGCAGACCGATTCTTATCGGGCTTATAAGAAATCCATAGGGATGGAGATATTTTATTTATTTAAACAAGAAACACCAACAGTATAAATTTATATTACGTACAAAAAACAGTTTCATAATACTCGTGACAGTTCTGATATACATATACTCGTACACCCTTAATGGGTGTTTACAACATTATTAAGAATCAGTAGAACTATTATATAACACAAATAATTTGATAAGACTAAATAAAAAAAAAGTATTAAAATACAAGAGAAAGTAAATAACTGAAATGGATAAATACTTAAAAAACTTATATTATGTATATTAAAATATAAAATAAACAGTTTAATAAATGATAATAATAATTATGTAGCAATAGAAAATGACGGAACATTTATAAATTAGGGATGGGTTTGTTTAGATGCTTGATTTAATTTATTCTTAGTACATTTGAAGAGTCGTGAAAGATATCAAAATCGTTCACGGATCCATTATATTGTAGGTGCAGCACTTTCTTGGTAGTGGAGAGTTAAAAGCTAAATTTGGTCTGGCGTAAGAAATATGAAATATTTTAGAAATTCTATGATGTGGGTAATAGCTAAGAGCATTCAGTGAAATATATTTCAACATCGTGGGACAGTACATGAAATTATGGATTAATTTATAAAGAAATTCTCTCTTCTCTTATGGATTAATTTATAAAGAAATTCTGTCTCTGATTTTTCTTCTATAATCTCGTAAATTATTTATTTTGCAGAAGGACAATCGGTTAGAAAATTGACTTCTGTGCGAGATACCCTGACATGGAAAGGCCAAAGATCGAGTGAAGGCTCTCTGGATACTCTCAATGCGTTGCAAGTGTACCGTATAGAAGGGGCTCCACACAACATTCGAGAACTCCAGACAGCTACGAACCATACAATTGTAAGTACAGCAATATTTTTGTGTGACACGACTTGATTTTTTTGGAATTTCGCCTTATGAAGCCAAGTTGTTGTGCCGTCACGCCTCCTCCATCATATTTTTTACTTGAAATCCAAAAAAAGGACTGTAATCGAAACACACGTTGGCGTCGACACACTAAACTTCATAGGTAGTTTATAATTTCGATACTGTAAATTCTTGAGTCTAACCAAGTTTCAGTAAATGCCAAAATAGCATCAGAATTTATTAAAACATTTTTTGAACATCATTAGTTCTCGTTCTTATGCCGCGACATTTGGATTCACAGAATAAGCGCCTAAAATGATGTCAATTAATTAGAAATAATCCTTTATAGTAGCATTAGTGGCCATTTTTATTATCATCCATCGTATTCAGGGTTGGTCCCTTAATAGCTCGTAATGATTACCTGAATCATCTTCTTTTGGCTTAGCTGCAGCTGCATCTTATAGAGCTAAACAACTCTGTGTAAAAAATGAACTGAATATTAGAAGATAAAGTGTGCCAATTGCTCGCAACATTTTCTCATGCTAACCTTCTAGAACACTGTTACGTAATATTATAATTTTACACGAGACGAATATTATGCAATTATATTTTTACTGTTACCCTCGCGTTTATTTAACTATGACGTCATAGTTGTCACGTTTTGCAAAGTATGACGCCGTCAGTGGGATTTTGCCCGCAACATCGCGTGACAACCAAGTGACGACATTTTGTGGGATTTTACTGAAAGAGAGTGCAGCGGGGGTGGTTAGATAAATAGATAAAACTATTGTTAATACCAATGACACATAAAGCATAGGTATGTAATAAAAAGTTTTGACTTATTATACAGAAACTAAAACATTTTTTTGAAAAAAATAAGACGTAGGTACGAGCGTGCAAAAATAAGAGTTATTTACTCAAGAGATTGACACCAAAAACAAAACATTCCGTAACGATCCAAGAACGTAAATTTTATAAAAAAAAATGTACCCGAATTTCTCTTGAACTATTACTTACAACGAGAAAATAGTGTTAGATTCACATTCCTCTTAAAATTTAGCAAATTGGCGACCTTGTCATTATGAACCTAATATGTAGATTGTGGTATGGATAGAGGTGTTGTCTAGACAAAACTTAGGTTTAAAGACAAATAATAAATTTTAATATGTATGAATAAAAAATATTATAGTGATTAGGTAAATAATTAGGTAGACATTACAAGACAACAACAATTTATTGAGACTCAAAATAGATTCATAATTGACGGAATGATCGCGTTTAACAAAATGTATCGAGCTGATTTATAAACACTTAATAACCTAATAGCCTGTATAGCTAAAACATTGAAATAACAATAAGAAATTGTTTTTTTTTTTTATAATAAGGCTACCACTAAATACAAGATATACATAATCTAAAACTAACATAAACTGCTACTACATAACAAGCAATTGGATCATCCACAGACCCTTGAAGGTCCAAATATAATCCAAATGCTCAAGGCCACTGTCAGTTAGCAGCGTGCCCAGCAAAATGGTTTATTTCAGACAGTTAACTTATCACACCTATAATAAATCATTAAAAAGTAAATTAAATTGATTTAACGAATTAATGAGCCCCAAAAGTTGCTTCATAATTGGAAATAGAACGTTTCAGAAATACTTATTAATGTTGCAAATTGCATGTCCAAAAGTTCGTATGGTTTTCCTTTGCCAAACAAGGGACTGTTTTGTTACATAACCATATTATTCATAACATTTTATTTTCAAGTTTCACGCGACTTATGTATTATGTAACTTAGTTTATTTCCATGGCATTCACGTTTTCCAAAGTATGATGTCACAGAAATTATGCACGGGTGATCACGACATTCTGAAACTGAAGTTTGTGAAAACTGTTTTTAAATTGCTATTTATATTTTGCAAAATGTTTAGCTAAGGTGCAGCTTCAGCTAAGCCAAAAGGGGGTCATTAAGATAATCATTATGAATAACTTTTGTAAAAGGACCACCCCGGAATACGAGAAACAACGAGCTGATATACATCCTAGACCGCATATCTGCTCAACATCAGGCAGTATGTAGTCAAACGCAAACCTATATTGAATAAAAAAAAAAAAAAAAAAAAAAACATATACTCGTACACTCCTAATGGGAGTGTTCTTAAAATTTGTAGAACTATTAAATACTTAACATAGATAATTTGATAAGATTTTCATACAAGAGAAAGTAAATAACTGAAATTGATAAAAACTTAAAAAACTTATTTAAATTAACATATGAAATAAACAGTTTCATAAATAATTATTTAGCTATCGAAAATAACGGAACATTTATATATATTATTATTAGGGATGTGTTTGTTTAGATGCTTGTTTTAACTTATTCTCAAGTACATTGGAAGAGTCGTGAAAGATTTTAAAATCGTTCACGGATCCATTAAATTGTATGTGTGGCATATTCTTGGTAGTGGGGAGTCAAAAGCTAAAAAATTTTCTAGCGTAAGAAATATGAAATATTTGAGAAAATCTATGATGTGTGTAATAGCAAAGAGCATTCAGTGAAATATATTTCAACATTGTGGGACAGTACATTAAATTATGGATTAATTTATAAAGAAATGAGAGATCTCCGATTTTTCGTCTATCTCGTAAATTATTTATTTTGCAGAAGGACCATCGGTTAGAAAATGGACTTCTGTGCGAGATACCCTGACATAGAAAGGCCAAAGATCGAGTGAAAGCTCTCTGGATACTCTCAATGCGTAGCAAGTGTTTCGTGTCGAAGGGGCTCCACACAACATTCGAGAACTCCAGACAGCTACGAACCATAGAATTGTAAGTACAGCAATATTTTAGTGCGACACGACTTTATTTTTTTGGAATTTCGCCTTATGAAGCCAAGTTGTTGTGCCGTCACGCCTCCTCCATCTTTTTTTTACTTGATATCCAAAAAAAAGACTGGAATTGAAACACATGTTCGCGTCGACACGCTAAACTTCACAGCGGGTGTTTGTAATTTTGATACTGTAAATGCTTGAGTTTAACCAATTTCAGTTAGTGCCAAAATAGCATAAGAAGTTAGTAAAAAAAATTTGAATATTAGTTTTCGTTCTTATACTGCGAACATTTGAATCATATACAGGGTTATTTCTAATCAATTAGCATCATTTTAGGGGTGTATTCCATAAATATGTTAATTGATTAGAAATAATCCTTAATATTAATAATAATAATAGTAGCATTAGTGGCCATTTTTATTATCATCCATCGCATTCAGGGTTGATCCCTTAATAGTTCATATTGATTGCCTGAATCATCTTCTTTTGGCTTAGCTGAAGCTGCACCTTATAGAGCAAAACAACTCTGTATAAAAAAATAACTGACTATAAGAAGAAAAAGTTTACCAATTGCTCGCAACATTTTCTTTTGCTAACCTTCTGGAACACTGTTACGTAATATTATAATTTTACACGAGACGAATATTATGCAATTATAATTTCACTTTAACCCTCGCGTTTTTCTAACTATGACGTCATAGTAGTCACATTTTGCATATTATGACGTCGTCAATGGGATTTTGCCCGCAACATCGCGTGACGATCAAGTAACGACATTTTGTGGGATTTTACTGAAAGAAAGTGCAGCGGGCGTTGGTTTGATAAATAGATAAAACTATTGTTAATCCAATGATACATAAAAGCATAGGTATGTAATAAAAAGTTTAGCTTATTCTACTAAAAAAAATCTGAAATAAAATAAGACGTAGGTACGAGCGTGCAAAAATAGGAGTTATTTACTCAAGCAATTGACACCAAAAACAAAACACTTCGTTACGATCCCGGAACGTAAATTGTCCCCGAAATTCTCTCGAACTATTACTTAAAACGAGAAAATAGTGTTAGATTCACATTCCTCTTAAAATTTAGCAAATTAGCGACCATGACATTATGTACCTAATATATAGATTGTGGTGTGGATAGAGGTGTTGTCTAGACAAAACTTAGGTTTAAGTACAAATAATAAGTTTTAATATGAATGTGTAAAAATCATTACAGTAATTAGGTAGACATTTCAAGACAAAAACAATTTATCGAGACTTTAAATCGAATCATAATTGACGGAATGAAACATATATACAAAATGAAACACACATTCGAATTGAGAACCTCATTTTTGATGGACACTGGAAGCTAACCCCTTGCAATCGTTTTATTGGGTGTTAATGAATTGATGACAATCCATTTGAGAGTACAGCGGGGCAATTCTGTTAGCCGATCTCTTTACTGAAGTGATACGTTCTTGAACCTCTCTTGCTTTTCTGACAGTTTCGACAGCTCAAAACTGTCAGAAAAACGAGACAAATTCAAGAACGTGTCACCTTAGTAACGAGATCGGTTGACAGAATTGCCCCCCAGTATCATGTTGGATGTAAGCCGCATAGATCTATAACCGGTCTTATTGGGAATCCACAGGGAAGGCCTGATGAATGATGATTTGTAATTTTATCCATTGGATCTTACTTCTAAATATACCCGTCGTTATAAACAATGAGACCAACCAAGGGAAAAATCGCCTATTCTATAGAATAAAATCGTCGGTTTTTAACAAAATGTATGAAGCTGATTTATAAATACTTAATAAACCAATGGCCTGTATAGCTAGAACATTAAAATAACAATAATAAATTGTTTATTTCAGACAAATTATCACGCCAATAATAAATCATTAAATAACGAAATTAAATTGATTTATAGTAGTTTATGCAACTGTCATATAATGAAGGGTATTAAAACACGAGTGTGAGTTTATGAAAAGAGCGCAGCGAGTTTCATATTAGTAACGAGTGTTTTAATACCCGTGTTATATGCAGTTGCATACATTACTTTATCTTCACTAATAAAAATGAAAATAAAAAAAAACATATTGCGAAACATTAAATTCACGCGTACGTGTATTGTCACATTGAACTTGGCGCCATTAAAATCTAACCAATGAGAGCGCAGCTGCACGCGCAGGGCCAATCAGGAGCGAGCGCGTGATGTTATAATGAGATTTTACGATATCGATGTGGATATTATAACATCATGTGAAATTGCTTAAATTGAGTGTTTTGTTGTCTGCGCTATAACAGTAGTCATTATAAGTCAAGTATTGGAAACATAAGTAGAATGTTACAACATTAGTGTAGATAAACGAATTAATGAGCCCCAAAAAATGCTTTATGATTGGAAATAGAACGTTCCAGAAATACATAATTATGTTGCAAATTGCAAGTCCAAAAGTTTGCAAGGTTTTCCTTTGCCAAACAAGGACTGTTTTGTTACATAACAATATTATTCATAACATTTTATTTTCAAGTTTCACGCGACTTTTGTATTATGTAACTTAGTTTATTTCCATGGCATTCACGTTTTCCAAAGTATGATGTCACAGAAATTATGCACGGGTGATCACGACATTCTGAAACTGAAGCTTGTGAAAACTGTTTTTACATTGATATTACATTTAGCTTAATGTTTAGCTAAGGTACAGCTTCAGCTAAGCCAAAAGGAGGTGATTCAGATAATCGTTATGAACAACTTTTATAAAAGGACCAACCCGGAATACGAGAAAAAACGAGCTATACACAAAATTGCCACTCGGAATTGACATTTCATGATACGAGTAAATCAGTTTTTTTGTTTGTGATAAAGAAAATTTTAGGAACATTAACAATTACCGACCGAAGGACCGACTATACAGGGTTATTTCTAATCAATTAACATCCTCTTATGGGCTTATTCCGTACCATTCTGTACCATATTATTATATATTCTTTGTCTGTACATCAAAACTAAGAACTTTTGTTCTGCGACTTTTGTCAGAACTAAAAAAAAATCAGCTGTTCTATACATTTTGTCGAGGGTGAACGATATTTTTCTATGGACAACAAAATATTTTTTTGAGTTTTGACGAAAGTCGCAGAACAAAAGTTGTTAGTTTTGATGTACAGAATAAGCCCCTAAAAGGATGCTAATTGATTAGAAATAACCCTGTATAAATTTAGGGGGCGCGCTGGATGCAGACCGATTCTTATAGGGCTTACGAGTTTAAGAAATCCATAGGGATAGAGGTATTTTATTTATTTAAACAAGAAACAACAACAGTACGAGTACATAATATTACATAATTATTACGTGCAAAAAACAGTTTCATAACATAAGTTACAGTTCTGATATACATATACTCGTACACTCTTAATGGGTGTTTACAACATTCTTAAGAATCAGTAGAACTATTACATAGGTAAAATAAATATTTGATAAGACTTTAATACAAGAGAAAGTAAAAAACTGAAGTGGATAAATACTAAAAAAAACTTTTAAATGAATATTAAAATACAAATTATACAAACAGTTTCATTTAGGTACTATCTATATAAGTATGTATTTAAAATATGTATATGTAGTATATCAGTCTCTGGCAGCCATATCACAAGCTATCCTTAGTTTGGGGTCAGAGACCGTGTGTAAGATGTCCCATAATATTTATTTATATTTATTTATTTATATATAATTTTTTAGCTATCGAAAATGACGGAACATTTATATATTAGGTGTGGGTTTGTTTAGATACTTGTTTTAATTTATTCTTAGTACATTTGACGAGTCGTGAAAGATGTAAAGATCGTTCACGGATCCATTAAATTGTAGGTGCAGCACATTCTTGGTAGTGGAGAGTTAAAAGCTAAATTTGGTCTGGCGTAAGAAATATGAAATATTTTAGAAATTCTATAATCTGGATAATAGCTAAGAGCATTCAGTGAAATATATTTCAACATTGTGGGACAGTACATTAAATTATGGATTAATTTATAAAGAAATTCTCTCTTCTCTTATGGATTAATTTATAAAGAAATAAGAGGTCTCTGATTTTTCTTTTACCTCGTAAATTATTTATTTTGCAGAAGGACAATCGGTTAGAAAAAGGACTTCTGTGCGAGATACCCAGACATGAAAAGGCCAAAGATCGAGTGAAGGCTCTCTGGATACTCTCAATGCGTTGCAAGTGTACCGTGTAGAAGGGGCTCCACACAACATTCGAGAACTCCAGACAGCTACGAACCATAGAATTGTAAGTACAGCAATATTTTAGTGCGACACGACTTGATTTTTTTGGAATTTCGCCTTATGAAGCCAAGTTGTTGTAAGTACCGTCACGCCTCCTCCATCATTTTTTTACTTGAAATCCAAAAAAAGGACTGGAATCGAAACACATATTCCCGTCGACACACTAAACTTCATAGCGGGAGTTTATAATTTCGAAACTGTAAATGCTTGAGTTTAACCAAGTTTCAGTTAATGCCAAAATAGCATAAGAATTTATTTTTTAATCGTAGTTTTGTTTCTTATGTCGCGAACATTTGAATCAGGGTTATTTCTAATCAATTAGCATCGCTTTAGGGGCTTATTCTTACATACATTTTGTCGAGGGTTAACGAAATATATCTATGGAACAAAAACTTTTTTTTGAGAATTATTAATGCCAATTGCTCACAACATTTTCTTTTGCTAACCTTCTAGAACACTGTTACGTAATATTTTATTTTTACACGAGACGTATATTATGCAATTATATTTTTACTGTAACCCTCGCGTTTTTCTAACGTCATAGTTGTCACGTTTTGTAACTTATGACGTCGTCAGTGGGATTTTGCCCGCAACATCGCGTGATAACCAAGTGACGACATTTTGTGGGATTTTACTGAACGAGAGTGCAGCTGGGGTGGTTAGATAAATAGATAAAACTATTGTTAATACCAATGACACATAAAAGCATATGTGTGTAAATAAAAAGTTTTGACTTATTATTAGAAACTAAAAAAAATTCTGAAAAAAATAAGACGTAGGTACGAGCGTGCAAAAATAGGAGTTATTTACTCAAGAGATTGACACCAAAAACAAAACATTTCGTTACGATCCCGGAACGTAACTTTTATCAAAATATCTCGAACGAGAGAATTTCGGGTACATTTTTTAAGTTATAACTTATAACGAAAAAATAGTGTTAGATTCACATTCCTATTAAAATTTAGCAAATTGGCGACCTTGTCATTATGTACCTAATATTTATAGATTGTGGTATGGATAGAGGTATTGTCTAGACAAAACTTAGGTTTAAAGACAAAATAATAACTTTTAATATGTATGTGTAAAAATATTCTAGTAATAAGGTAAATAATTAGGTAGACATTTCAAGACAACAACAATTTATTCAGACTTAAAATCGATTCATTATTGACGGAATGATCGCGAAACATACATACAAAATGAAACACACAGTCGAATTGAGAACCTCATATTTGATGGACACTGGAAGCTAACCGCTTGCAATCGTTTTATTTGGTGTTAATGATTTCATGGCAATATCCATTTGAGAGTACAGTATCATGTTGGATGTAAGCCGCATAGATCTATAACCAGTCTAATTGGGAATCCACAGAGAAGGCCCGATGAATGATGATTTGTAATTTTATCCATTGGATCTTACTTTAAAATATACCTACCCGTCGTTATGAACAATGAGACCAACCAAAGGAAAATCACCTATTCTATGCAGTAAAATTGACGGTTTTTAACAAAATGTATCGAGCTGATTTATAAACACTTAATAAACCAATAGCCTGCATAGCTGGAACATTGAAAATAACAATAGTAAATTGCTTTTTTATAATAAGGCAAGTGCCTTTATTACTACCACGAAATACAAGATATACATAATCTAAAACTAACATAAACTACTACTACATAACAAGCAATTGGATCATCCACAGACCTTTGAAGGTCTAAAGATAATCCAAATGCTCAAGCCGTGCCCAGCAAAATGGTTTATTTCAGACTGTTAAATAATCACACCTATAATAAATCATTAAATAAGTAAATTAAATTTATCGAATTAATGAGCCTTTAAAAATGCTTCATGATTGGAAATAGAACTAACGTTCCTGATATACATAATTATGTTCCAAATTGCAAGTCCAAAAGTTCGCAAGGTTTTCATTTGCCAAACAAGGACTCTTTTGTTACATAACAATATTATTCATAACATTATATTTCCAAGTTTCACGCGACGTTTGTATTATGTAACTTAGTTTATTTCCATGGCATTCACGTTTTTCAAAGTATGATGTCACAGAAATTATGCACGGGTGATCACGACATTCTGAAACTGAAGCTTGTGAAAACTGTTTTTAAATTGATATTATATTTAGTAAAATGTTTAGCTTAGGTGCAGCTTCAGCTAAGCCTTTTGGCTTGTTGGGGTGATTCAGATATCATAGCTATATAGATAGAACAACTTTTATAAAAGGACCAACCCGGAATACGAGAAAAAACGAGCTGTATACAAAATTGAAACTCGGAATTGACATTTCATGATACAAGTAAATCAGTGTTTTTTGTTAGTGTTAAGGAATTTTTAGACCGAACGACCGACTATATAATTTTAGGGGGCGTGTTAGATGCAGGCCGATTCTTATCGCGCTTATAAGAAATCCATAGGGATAGAGGTTTTTATTTATTTAAACAAGAAACGCCAACAGTATATAAATTACATATTACATACAAAAAACTGTTTCATAATATAAGTTACAGTTCTGATATACTCGTACACCCCTAATGGGTGTGTTCTTAAAAATTAGTAGATCTTTTATATACTCGTAACATAAATAATTTGAAAGGATTTAAATAAAAGAGAAAGTAAATAACTTAAATGGATAAATACTTAAAAACCTATATTTATTAAGCTATAAAATAAACAGTTTAATAAATAATTATTTAGCTATCGAAAATGACGGAACATTTATATATTAGGAATGTGTTTGTTTAGATGCTTGTTTTGACTTATTCATAAGTACATTTGAAGAGTCGTGAAAGATATCAAGATCGTTCATGGATCTATCAAATTGTAGGTGCGGCACATTCTTGGTAGTGGAGAGTTAAAAGCTAAATTTGGTCTGGCGTAAGAAATTTTAAATATTTTAAAAATTCTATGATGTGGGTAATAGGTAAGAGCATTCAGTAAAATATATTTCAACATTGTGGGACAGTACATTAAATTGTGGATTAATTTATAAAGAAATGAGAGGTCTCTGACTTTTCTTCTATCTCGTAAATTATTTATTTTGCAGAAGGACAATCGGTTAGAAAATGGACTTCTGTGCGCAATACCTTGAAGAAAAGGCCAAAGATCGAGTGAAGGCTCTCTGGATACTCTCAATGCGTTGCAAGTGTACTGTGTAGAAGGGGCTCCACACAACATTCGAGAACTCCAGACAGCTACTAACCATAGAATAATTTATTGAATCAGGCGTTACTTTGCGGAAGTTCATCTTCAAATTCTTGTTTTGAATAAATATTTAGTGTATTTCCGCTCTGTCGTAGTCATATAAGTTAAGGGTACTATTCAAAATCCAAATTAAATCACAAACAAAATTAGTAATTAATCATCAAACTGTATCATGGTTCGACTATGGTTAGGTCAGGTTAGAAAAGTTAGGCTTAGGTATGTTTACAAAATATGAATGAACCTGAAACAATTTTTTTTAATTAATAATAAAAAATAATTAAACCTGTAACAAAAATAGTGATTAGTAATCTATTTAAAAAATGTAGTAAACCTGAAAATAATATTTAATTAATATGTTAAAATTACAAATATAATTTATTTATAAAAAATGGTATAAAATAATCGAAAAAATACTTAGTCAATAAATAGCACCCCTATTCTTACTGTACTCTATTCGACACGTGTTTCGCCTCTAAACGAGGCATCTTCAGGACGTGTTGACTCTTCGAGCTCACTCGCAAGAAAGTTCTTGCGAGTGAGAATATTATTTTCAGGTTTACTACATTTTTTAAATAGATTACTAATCACTATTTTTGTTACAGGTTTAATTATTTTTTATTATTAATTAAAAAAATTTGTTTCAGGTTCATTCATATTTTGTAAACATACCTAAGCCTAACTTTTCTAACCTGACCTAACCATAGTCGAACCATGATACAGTTTGATGATTAATTACTAATTTTGTTTGTGATTTAATTTGGATTTTGAATAGTACCCTTAACTTATATGACTACGACAGAGCGGAAATACACTAAATATTTATTCAAAACAAGAATCATAGAATAATTGTTAGTACAGCAATATTTTAGTGCGACACGACTTGATTTTTTTGGAATTTCGCCTTAAGAAGCCAAGTTGTTGTGCCGTCAAGCCTCCTCCATCTTTTTTTTACTTAATATCCAAAAAAACGTGTGTTCGCGTCGACACACTAAACTTCATAGCGGGAGTTTATAGTTTCGATACTGTAAATGCTTGAGTCTAACCAAGTTTCAGTTAATGCCAAAATAGCATAAGAATTTAATAAATTTTTTTTTGAATATCATTAGTTTTCGTTCTTATGCCGCGAATATTTGGATTTACAGAATAAGCCCCTAAAATGATGTCAATTAATTAGAAATAATCCTTCAAAGTAGCATTAGTGGCCATTTTTATTATCATCCATCGTATTCAGGGTTGGTCCCTTAATAGCTCGTAATGATTACCTGAATCATCTTCTTTTGGCTTAGCTGCAGCTGCATCTTATAGAGCTAAACAACTCTGTATAAAAAATGAACTGAATATTAGAAGAAAAAGTTTGCCAATTGCTCGCAACATTTTCTCATGCTAACCTTCTAGAACACTGTTACGTAATATTAACACGAGACGAATATTATGCAATTATATTTTTCCTGTTACCCTCGCGTTTATCTAACTATGACGTCATAGTTGTCACGTTTTGCTAATTATGACGTCGTCAGTGGGATTTTACCCGCAACATCGCGTGACAACCAAGTGACGACATTTTGTGGGATTTTACTGAAAGAGAGTGCAGCGGGGGTGGTTAGATAAATAGATAAAACTATTGTTAATACCAATGACACATTAAAGCATAGGTATGTAAATAAAAATTTTGACTTATTATACAGAAACTAAACATTTTTCTGAATAAATAAGACGTAGGTACGAACGTGCAAAAATGGGAGTTATTTACTCAAGAGATTGACAACAAAAACAAAACATTTCGTTACGATCCCGGAACGTAAATTTTTTCAAAAAATGAAATTTCTCCGAAATATTCTCGAACTATTACTTACAACGTAAAAATAGTGTTAGATTCACATTCCTCTTAAAATTTAGCAAATTGGCGACCTTGTCAATTAAGTACCTAATATTTATAGATTGTGGTATGGATAGAGGTATTGTTTAGACAAAACTTAGGTTTAAAGACAAAATAATAAGTCTTAATATGTATGTGTAAAAGTATTCTAGTAATTAGGTAAATAATTTGGTAGACATTTCAAGACAACAACAATTTATTGAGACTTAAAATCGATTCATAATTGACGGAATGATCGCGAAACATGCATACAAAATGAAACATACAGTCGAATTGAGAACCTCATATTTGATGGACACTGGAAGCTAACCGCTTGCAATCGTTTTATTCGGTGTTAATGATTTGATGGCTATATCCATTTGAGAGTACAGTGTCATGTTGGATGTAAGCCGCATAGATCTTTAACCGGTATTATTGGGAATCCTCAGGGAAGGCCTGATGAATGATGGTTTGTAATTTTATCCATTGGATCTTACTTCAAAATATACCCGTCGTTATCAACAATGAGACCAACCAAGGGAAAAATCACCTGTTCTATACAAAAGAATTGTTGGTTTTCAACAAAATGTATGGAGCTGATTTATAAACACTTAATAAACAAATCGCCTGTATATCTAGAACATTGAAATAACAATAATAAATTGTTTATTTCAGACAAATTATCACGCCTATAATATATCATTAAATAAGCAAATTAAATTGATTTAACGAATTAATGAGCCCCAAAAGTTGTTTCATGATTGGACATATAACGTTCCAGAAATACATAAGTATATTGCAAATTGCAAGTTCAAAAGTTCGCAAGGTTTTCCTTTGCCAAACAAGGACTGTTTTGTTACATAACCATATTATTCATAACGTTATATTTTCAAGTTTCACGCGACTTTTGTATAATGTAACTTAGTTTATTTCCACGGCATTCACGTTTTCCAAAGTATGATGTCATAGAAATTATGCACGGGTGATCACGACATTCTGAAACTGAAGCTTGTGAAAACTGTTTTTAAATTGATATTACATTTAGCTAAATGTTTAGCTAAGGTACAGCTTCAGCTAAGCCAAAAGGAGGTGACTCAGATAATCATTATGAAAAACTTTTATAAAAGGACCAACCCGGAATAAGAGAAAAAACGAGCTGTACACAAAATTGCCACTCGGAATTGACATTTCATGATACGAGTAAATCAATGTTTTTGTTTGTGATAAGGAAAATTTTAAGAACATTAACAATTACCGACCGAAGGACCGACTATACAGGGTTATTTCTAATGAATTAACATCCTCTTATGGGCTTATTCCGTACCATTCTGTACCATATTGTTATATATTCTTTGTCTGTACATCAAAACTAAGATCTTTTGTTCTGCGACTTTTGTGAGAACTAAACAAAATCAGCTTTTCCATACATTTTGTCGAGGGTGAACGATATTTTTCTATGGACAACAAAAATTTTTTTGAGTTTTGACGAAAGTCGCAGAACCAAAGTTCTTAGTTTTGATGTACAGAATAAGCCCCTAAAAGGATGCTAATTGATTAGAAATAACCCTGTATAAATTTAGGGGGCGCGCTGGATGCAGACCGATTCTTATCGGGCTTATAAAAAATCCATAGGGATAGATGTTTTTATTTATTTTTATTTATTTAAACAAGAAACACCAACAGTATAAATATTACATAATTACGTACAAAAAACCGTTTCATAATATAAGTTACAGTTCTGATATACATATACTCGTACACCCCAAATGGGTGTTTACAACATTCTGAAGAATCAGTAGAACTATTATAATATAGGTAACATAAATATTTGATAAGACTTTAATACAAGAGAAAGTAAATAACTGAAGTGGAAAAATACTAAAAAAAACTTATAAAAGAATATTAAAATATAAATTATACAAAAAGTTTAAAGATAATTATTTAGCTATCGAAAATAACGGAACATTTATATATTAGGTGTGTGTTTGTTTAGATACTTGTTTTAATTTATTCTTAAGTACATTTGAAGAGTCGTGAAAGATATCAAGATCGTTCACGAAAATCCATTAAATTGTAGGTGCGGCACATTCTTGGTAGTGGAGAGTTAAAAGCTAAATTTGTTCTAGCGTAAGAAATTTTAAATATTTTAAAAATTCTATGATGTGGGTAATAGGTAAGAGCATTCAGTAAAATATATTTCAACATTGTGGGACAGTACATTAAATTGTGGATTAATTTATAAAGAAATGAGAGGTCTCTGACTTTTCTTCTATCTCGTAAATTATTTATTTTGCAGAAGGACAATCGGTTAGAAAATGGACTTCTGTGCGCAATACCTTGAAGAAAAGGCCAAAGATCGAGTGAAGGCTCTCTGGATACTCTCAATGCGTTGCAAGTGTACTGTGTAGAAGGGGCTCCACACAACATTCGAGAACTCCAGACAGCTACTAACCATAGAATAATTGTTAGTACAGCAATATTTTAGTGCGACACGACTTGATTTTTTTGGAATTTCGCCTTAAGAAGCCAAGTTGTTGTGCCGTCAAGCCTCCTCCATCTTTTTTTTACTTAATATCCAAAAAAACGTGTGTTCGCGTCGACACACTAAACTTCATAGCGGGAGTTTATAGTTTCGATACTGTAAATGGTTGAGTCTAACCAAGTTTCAGTTAATGCCAAAATAGCATAAGAATTTAATAAAAAAATTTTTGAATATCATTAGTTTTCGTTCTTATGCCGCGAACATTTGGATTTACAGAATAAGCCCCTAAAATGATGTCAATTAATTAGAAATAATCCTTCAAAGTAGCATTAGTGGCCATTTTTATTATCATCCATCGTATTCAGGGTTGGTCCCTTAAAAGCTCGTAATGATTACCTGAATCATCTTTTTTTGGCTTAGCTGCAGCTGCATCTTATAGAGCTAAACAACTCTGTATAAAAAATGAACTGAATATTAGAAGAAAAAGTTTGCCAATTGCTCGCAACATTTTCTCATGCTAACCTTCTAGAACACTGTTACGTAATATTATAATTTTACACGAGACGAATATTATGCAATTATATTTTTACTGTTACCCTCGCGTTTATCTAACTATGACGTCATAGTTGTCACGTTTTGCAAATTATGACGTCGTCAGTGGGATTTTACCCGCAACATCGCGTGACAACCAAGTGACGACATTTTGTGGGATTTTACTAAAAGAGAGAGCGGCGGGGTGGTTAGATAAATAGATAAAACTATTGTTAATACCAATGACACATAAAAGCATAGGTATGTAAATAAAAAAAAATGACTTATTATACAGAAACTAATTTTTTTTCTGAATAAATAAGACGTAGGTACGAGCGTGCAAAAATAGGAGTTATTTACTCAAGAGATTGACAACAAAAACAAATCCCAGAACGTAAATTTTTATCAAAAAATGTACCCGAAATTCTCTCGAACTTACTTACAACGAAAAAATAGTGTTAGATTCACATTCCTCTTAAAATTTAGCAAATTGGCGACCTTGTCATTATGTACCTAATATTTATAGATTGTGGTATGGATAGTATTGTCTAGACAAAACTTAGGTTTAAAGACAAAATAATAAGTTTTAATATATATATGTAAAAAATATTCTAGTAATTAGGTAGACATTTGAAGACAACAAAAATTTATTGAGACTTAAAATCGATTCATTATTGACGGAATGATCGCGAAACATACATACAAAATGAAACACACAGTCGAATTGAGAACCTCATATTTGATGCACACTTGAAGCTAACCGCTTGCAATCGTTTTATTCGGTGTTAATGATTTGACGGCAATATCCATTTGAGAGTACAGTATCATGTCGGATGTAAGCCGCATAAATCTATAACCGGTCTTAATGGGAATCCACAGGGAAGACCTGATGAATGATGATTTGTAATTTTATCCATTGGATCTTACTTCAAAATATACCCGTCGTTATCAACAATGAGACCAACCAAGGTAAAAATCACCTGTTCTATACAATAAAATCGTCGGTTTTTAACAAAACGCATCGAGCTGATTTATAAACACTTAATAAACCAATAGCCTGTATAGCTAGAACATTGAAATAACAATAATACATTGTTTTTTATAATAAGGTAAGTGCCTTTATTACTACCACTAAATACAAGGTATCCATAACTTAAAACTAACATAAACTACTGCTACATAACAAGCAATTGGATCATCCACAGACCCTTGAAGGTCTAAAGATAATCCAAATGCTCAAGCCCACTGCCAGTTGGCAGCGTGCCCAGCAAAATGGTTTATTTCAGACAGTTAAATTTTCACACCTATATTATATCATTAAATAAGTAATTTAAATTGATGTAACCAATTAATGCGCCCCAAAAGTTGCTACATGATTGTAAATAGAACATTCCAGATATACTTACATAATTATGTAGCAAATTGCAAGTCCAAAAGTTCGCAAGGTTTTCCTTTGCCAAACAAGGACTGTTTTGTTACATAACAATATTATTCATAACATTATATTTTCATGTTTCACGCGACTTTTGTATTATGTAACTTAGTTTATTTCCATGGCATTCACGTTTTCCAAAGTATGATGTCACCAAAATTATGCACGGGTGATCACGACATTCTGACACTGAAGCTTTTGAAAACTGTTTTTTATATTGATATTATATTTTGCAAAATGTTTAGCTTAGGTGCAGCTTCAGCTAAGCCAAAAGGGGGTAATTTAGATAATCATTACGAACAACTTTTATTAAGGGACCAACCCGGAATAAGAGAAAAAAAATGATGATGTAATAGTGTTTGTTGCTAACGTCTCTGACTTGTGTTGGAGGAGAAGTCTGACGAACATACAAAAAAAAACACGAGAAATAATAATCAGCCAAGTTCGAGTCAGTCTCGCGCACGAAGGGTTCTGTACCGTCTGGAAGCCCCCTCTATATATTTTTAAATTTTATTGTAAATATTTATTTTTGAAGGGAATAATATAAAACTTAACATTCTGTGAATATTTCAAGCATTTTTCTATTGCCGTTATTAATATCGAGCAAAAAATCACATTAATACTTGTACTTGCTCCACTTAAATATTTGTTTTATTTTGATTTAGTTATTTATTTTTGAAGTGCATATTTAACTCAATATTCTGTGAATATTTCAAGTATCTACTCGTACCTTTCACCGTTTTTAATTTCAAGCGAAAAACAGATAAAAATTTAGGTTTTTTTGTATGGGAGCCCCCTTAAATACTTATATTTTTCTGTTTTTAGTGTTTGTTGTTATAGCGGCAACAGAAATACGTCATCTATGAAAATTTCAACGTTTTAGCTATCGGGACTAAAAACGGGACCCTATGTCCCGTTTTTACCCTTTGGGTACGGAACCCCAAAAATGAAAACGACAAGTTACACGAACATCAAAAATCTTTTTTTAACTAAGTTTGTGACACTAATAATATAGATAGACTATCTAATAATGTCTATTCTTCAATAACCAGGCTATAGTTACGCAATTCTCGGATAAAACAATCATCGCCAATCTTCTATGCCCATTACCCATTGTCCTTTCCGATCCAAATTTTTTTTCTTATAAGGTTTAGGATCACTTACTGAGCATAAAATCACAAAATGCTGACAGATCCAGGTGGAGCTTCAAGCGCCATCTAGAAAAACTTTTTTGGCCGATATCTCAGAAAATCATGGAGATTATAATTGTAGAAAATAAAATTAATCATCTTTTGTTTATCGTAAACATTTTTATAAAACTTGCCGTTAACAATTTATGGCCCATTTAATGAATCGCTCAAGCGTGGACTTAATCGCGTTAAAAAAAAAAACGTTATTTCTAATAAGTAACTAAAAATGGTAGTTTTATCCTTCCTGACATGTTCGTAATGATTATCTGAATCACCCTCTTTTGGCTTAGCTGAAGCTGCACCCTATAGAGCTAAGAAAAGAACTTGCTATTAAAAGAAAAAGTTTGCCAAATTACTCGCAACATTTTCTTTTGCCATCCTTCTAGAACACTGTTACGTAATGTTACAATTTTACACGAGACGAATATTACGCAATCATATTATTTTGTTATTGTAACTCTCAGAATAATGTTACTTGTTGTTACTTATTCTGAGTTGTAACCCTCGCGTTTTACCAACTATGACGTCATAGTAGTCACGTTTTGCAAAGTATGACGTCGTCAAGGGGATTTTCCGCGCATCGTAACGTGATAATCAAGTGACAACATTTTGTGGGATTTTACTGAAAGAGAGGGCAGCGGGGGTGCATAGATATACAGGGTTATTTCTAATTAATTAGCATCCTTTTAGGGGCTTATTGTGTGTACATCAAAACTAACAATTTTTGTTCTACGACTTTTATTAATTCTAAAAATAAAGTTGTTGTTCCATAGAAAAATATCCTTCACGCTCGACAAAATGTATGGAACAGCAGATTTTTTTTTTTGAGTTTTAACAAAAGTCGCAGAACAAAAGTTGTTAGTTTTAATGTACAGAATAAGCCCCTAAAAGGATGCTAATTGATTAGAAATAACCCTGTATAGATAAAACTCTATATTGTTAACACAAATGACACATAAAAGCTTATGTAAACAAAAAGTTTTTACTTATTATACAAAAACTAATAACGAGCGTGCAAATTTTGTTATTTATTCAAGCGACTGCAATAAAAAACAAAACATTTCGTTGCTATTTAAGGGGCAAAAAGAGTTTTTCCCGGAACGTAAATGTTATCAAAAAATGTATGTAAAATTCTCTCGAGCTAAATCTACCCACAACGCGAAAACAGTGGTCGATTCATATTTCTCTTAAAATTTAGTAAAACAATTGGCGACCTTATCGCTGTGTATAGAATATGGTATGCATAGAGGTATAGTTGTCTTTACAAACCAATTTGAAGTTTTAAGACAATAGACAATAAGTTGTAATGTGTGTAGGTATGTGAAAATTATTCGGACGTAGTGAAAAGATTTTCATTTTAAAAGACTGTGACTTTGCTGTCGACTGTCCAGATGTTGGTTTTCGTCTAGGTACTGGCTGAAGCTAGCTTAGCGTACGACTACAAAAAAAGTTTTGTCAACGTGTGAAAAAGTGACAGATATGTAGGTACTTCACCATAACTCTGTCTCGTTCTGACACGTCGAAAGAATTATTTCGTGGTGGTAAATTTGCCTCCTTCATAATTGAACACAGTTTCGAATACGATTCTACAGGGTCATCTATAGGTATTAAATGCAAAACCTTTTAAGGGCGGGTCTAGTACATATAGACAATTTACTTTTGTACTAAGACTTTTTTGAATTCACAGAAAAAATTTGCTTCTCCATACATTTTGCCGCGCGTTGACGAACTTCCTTATCCTTACATAGTATAAAATAAAGTCGCTATTTTCGTTTGTTTGTTTGTTTGTTTGTCTGTATGCTTAAATCTTTAAAACTACGCAACGGATTTTGATGCGGTTTTTTTTAATGGATAGAGTGATTCAAGAGGAAGGTTTATATGTATAAAAATTCCCGAAATTCCCACGGGAACGGGCACAACGCGGGTAAAACCGCGGGGTGCTGCTAGTTTTGTATAAAAAAGCTGATTTTTTCTTCGTTATTTTCCAAAAGTCCTAGAACAAAAGTGTTTGTCTAGATGTACCAGACCCGCCCTTAAAAGGTTTTGCGTTTAATACCTATGACCCTATATAAATTTCAATACTCCTATTACGAGTAAATATTTGGAAATTAATTATTTTATAATCGCACCACAATCGTATATATTCAGACATTAAAGGATAGAACTAGTAGGGGACTGTTTTACTTATATCCTATTCTTAATTACCCTAGACTAGATGAAATATTTTCAATCAAAGGTATAAATTAAAAAAATACTTCTACTGCGTGCTCAAATATATTTCCTACAAAGAAAGGTATTTTCTAATAAGATAAGTTAAACAATAAGCCAGCTAATACCATCGCCCACTGAAGAACTTACACAGTATTAGTTATTATGTAAGTCGCTTCCAACCAATCTTTTAACATGACTTAGCCAATTAAATTATTTTGAATAGCACTCGCGTTTTCCAGATGACGTCATCTAAGAGGCTTTGTGCACAGTTTGTTAAATGTGACGTCATCAAAGTCAAGCGTAATTATGACGTCATTTTCTGTGAAACTGTGAAGAACATTACAACTTTGTAAATTCGATGTAATAACTTCTTAGAATGACGATAAGATCTCCCGATCAAAGAGCAAATTAAATAAAAATAAGATCTTCTTCTTATTTTCAGCTATAGGACGTCCACTGCTGGATATAGGCCCCCCTAACAATCTCCAATAAGACCGGTTAGTAGCGGCTTGCATCCAGCGCGATCCTGCGGTCTTGATGAGGTCCTACGCTGCGCTTGCCGGTACGTGGTCTCCACTCAAGAACTTTACGACCCCATTGGTTATCAGTCCTCCGTGCTATGTGCCCTGCCCACTGCCATTTCAACTTGCAAATCCGCTGGGCTATGTCCGGATCTCCCCATTTCTGATTCGATCTCGCAGAGAGACTCCGAGCATAGATAGCCCTCTCCATAGCTCGTTGTGCTACTTGGAGCTTATTAATAAGGCCCATAGTGAGACACCACGTTTCTGTGTCATAAGTCATCACTGCCAACACACACTGGTTGAAAACTTTCGACTTGAGGCACTGAGGTATGTCGGACGAGAAGACATAATATTATGTATGTGAAACCGAATGATGGCCCAATCACCCTTCGTGGATAGAACTACAATCCAGCAGAGGACTCTTAAAAAGTTCAAAATTAGAGTAAAAATAAAAAATAATAATATTTTTTTCAGAAAATCGTTACTACCGACTTCATATCTAAAACAATTAAACACACACTAGAGATGCTTTGCTCATTGCATTAATTAAAATGCAGTGAAAAGTCACGTTTCTTCTCCTCTTTTTATAGCTGGTTAAAAAATAAATAAATATGATTACTGTAGCTCCTAAATAGACGCGACCAAAGCGCCACCCTTTTATGGTGGACATCCCGCGCATCAGAACCAAGCGTTTCAAGTCCACATTCCTCATACGAACTGCCAGAATGTGAAACGCTTTGCCTGAGTCTGTCTTCCCGCTAAAGTAGGTGTCTTCAAACCCCGAGTAAATAGGTATCTTCTGGGTAAGCGTGTTACATCCTAGACCGCATATCTGCTTAACATCAGGCAGTGTGTAGCCAAACGCAAACCTCTACGAAATTAAAAAAAAAAAAAAAAAAAACAATGTTGTCCAAAAAATCCATATAGTTATGACGTCATCGCTTATGTTTTCGCGCGTTATTTCCGTGTTTTCCTGTGACACAGCCTTTAACAATACCGTGATAAATCAAGAATGAGTCATGCCGCAAACAGCCCTTGGGAGATTAGTCGACTTAGTGAGTAAGGGAGGGTTCATAGAACTTTGTGTGATACATTATGGAAACCGGGAAGACCTAAAGAAGTTGTACAACGTGTCAAACAACGTGTACAAAAGCTCAGTAGCTCTAAAAGGCCGTGGTGGTCTAGAGGTAGTGCCACCCGCCTTACAATCGCGAGGTCGTGGGTTCAAATCTCGCTCCCGTACCAATGAGTTCTTTGGAATTTATGTACGGGATTTCACACCACTGGCTTTTCGGTGAAGAAAAATATCGTGAGGCAACCTGCATACGAGTATGTCCGTAGAAGAAATTCGATGGCGTATGTGAATCCACCAACCCGCACTGGGCCAGCGTGGTGGATATATGGCCCAATCACCGTTCGTGGGTAGGCCTACGTCCTGCAGTGAACTATTAAAAAAAGGCTGGTACAGTACAGGTCTGAAACGACACAACAGGTTCATCATTATGACCATCTTTTACTGAGGAACCAGCTATCACATTACAAAATCAAATACATATTTGACACTTTTACTTTTAAAAGTCCCTACCATCCATCAGCCATAAGAAGTCCACTGCTGGACATAGGCCTCCCCTATGGATTTCCAATAAGACCGGTTGGAAAAGGCTTGCATCCAGCGTGATCCTGCGGTCTTAATGAGGTCATCTGTCCACCTCGTGGGTGGACGTCCTACGCTGCGCTTGCCGGTACGTGGTCTCCACTCGAGAACTTTTCGACCCCATCGGTCATCAGTCCTCCGCGCTATGTGCCCTACCCATTGCCATTTCAACTTACCAATCCGTTGGGCTATGTTTTTAACTTTGGTTCTTCTACGGATCTCCTCATTCAAAGTCCCTACATTAAGTAACAAAAACAGCAATCGAAAGTATTTACAATTAATGACCCATAGAATTTAATTTTATTCATGACTCATGTATTGTATAAAATCTGTGACGTCAGAGAAAGCACGTCACACTTCATACTTCAACGAAACCGTCGAAGTCGTTTATGATTATCATTATCACTATAATATAATCTGCATAATGATGTTTACATTGTCGTACACGGCGGGTTATTAGGCCGTTCGTACACAAAACCACACAAAATATGAAAATTTCAATTTTATCTTTGCCGGTTGTCTACAGCAGCAAGCTGAGGACCGGCTTGTGACGAAAACAAATTATAGTTCCAAGTTAGTTTAATTTTTGTGTGTCTTTTTTCTATGTTTTATTTTCGTGAAATTAAATAAATAAATAAATATTTTGGGGACATCTTACACACGGCAAACTAAGCATAGCTTGTGATATGGCTGCCAGAGACTGATATACTTCCTTCCTTTCCTTCCTTTCAGCCATAGGACGTCCACTGCTGAACATAGGCCTCCCCTAAAGATCTCCAATAAGACCGGGTGGTAGCGGCTTGCATCCAGCGCGAACCTGCGGTCTTAATGAGGTCGTCCGTCCACCTTGTGGGTGGACGTCCTACGCTGCGCTTGCCGGTACGTGGTCTCCACTCGAGGACTTTTCGACCCCATCGGTCATCAGTCCTCCGCGCTATGTGCCCTGCCCATTGCCACTTCAACCTGCCAATCCGCTGGGCTATGTCGGTAACCTTGGTTCTTCTACGGATCTCCTCATTTCTGATTCGATCGCGTAGAGAAACTCCGAGCATAGCCCTCTCCATGGCTCGTTGGGCTACTTGAAGCTTACTTATAAGGCCCATAGTGAGAGACCACGTTTCTGTGCCGTAAGTCATCACTGGCAACACACACTGGTCGAAAACTTTCGACTTGAGGCACTGAGGTATGTCGGACGAGAAGACGTTACGCAATTTTCCGAACGCTGCCCAGCCGAGTTGGATTCGGCGATTGGCCTCTTTCTTGAAGTCGGACCTACCTAACTGGACTACTTGTCCTAGGTAGACGTACGAGTCAACGACTTCAAGAACCGAGTTCCCAACTGAAATGGGGGTGGGTACAACATGGGAATTACACATGACCTTTGTCTTGTCCATGTTCATTTTAAGACCCACCTGTTGAGATACTCGATTGAGGCCTTCGAGCATCGTACTGAGTTCCTCCATCGACTTTGCCATGACTACGATATCGTCGGCAAACCAAAGGTGAGTGAGGTATTCGCCATTGATGTTGATGCCGAATCCTTTCCATTCCAGGAGCTTAAAGGCGTTCTCCAGAGTAGCAGTAAACAGTTTCGGAGATATAACATCTCCCTGTCTTACGCCTCTCTTCAAAGGGATCGCCTTGGAGCTCTCTTCCTGTACTCGGACCGACATAGTGGCGTTATTATACAAACACTTCAACACTTCGATATACCGATAGTCAATACGGCATCGTTGAAGAGACTCAAGCACAGCCCATGTCTCGACCGAATCAAAGGCTTTCTCATAGTCCACAAACGCTAAGCAAAGTGGCTGGTTATACTCCTCAGTCTTCTGTATAACCTGCCGCAGCGTATGTATGTGGTCCATGGTACTAAAGCCTTTTCGGAATCCGGCTTGTTCGGAAGGCTGGAAGTCATCAAGCCTGCGTTCGAGACGATTCGTAATGACTCTTGAAAACAACTTATAAACATGGCTTAGAAGCGAGATGGGTCTGTAATTCTTCAATAAGGTGTTGTCACCTTTTTTAAAGAATAGCACCACCACGCTTCTGTTCCATGCTTCTGGCGTTATGCCCTCGAGGACGACGGTGTTGAAAAGCTTCTGAAGGACTTTAAGTACCGGTTTACCACCCGCTTTCAGAAGCTCTGAAGTGATTCCGTCGTCACCCGGCGCCTTGTTGTTCTTAAGTTGGTTCAGGGCCATTCTAATCTCGTACAGGCTGATGTCCGAGATGTCTTCGGTGAAGTGTCGGGTCAGCTTGGCTCTTGGGTCTCTAGCCGCGCTGTTTACAGGCTTTGCTACCGAGGCGTATAGCTGTCCGTAGAACTTTTCGATCCCCTCCAATACCTCTGCCTTGGTCGACGCTGTACTGCCATCTTCTCTCTTCAGCTTTGTCAGCTGGCTTTGCCCAATAGACAAATGCCTTGCGAACACTTTGGAGCCTTTGTTCCGCTCTATCGTCTCCTTAATATGTTTGGTATTAAAGAGACGAATGTCGCACCGCACTGATTTTGAAATTTGTCTATTGAGCCGCCTGTACGACTTTGAATCATCGGAAGACTGCAGTCTTAGCGAGCGTCGTTCGGCCATGAGATTTAGAGTATGATCGGAAAATTTCCGAGGTCTATCAGAACGGCGGGGTCTAAAGAACTTAGAACCCACCGTTTGGACAGTTTCTACGAGCCCGTTATTGATCTCGTCTAAGACGCAAAGTTCTCCAGGCAAGCAAAGCGATTTGAGAGCTCGAGCTGAAAGTTCTCGGGGTTTTGTATATGAGCATGAGTAGGTCGGAGCGTAGACTTCATCAGGCGGGACCTTTCGAGTTTAACGTTAATATTCAGTTTGCCTCGCACGATTCTGTGATCACTACCGGTTTTTATCCTGTGGATCACGGAGACATCGTTGAATATCCGTTTCTCGCTAGTCATGATGAAGTCTATCTCATTTCTCGTAGAACCATCGGGGCTCATCCAGGTCCATTTCCTGTGAGGTGGCTTCTGAAAGAAAGAGTTCATCATGAAGAGTCCCTCTTTCTCCAGAAAATCTGCCAGCCTCTTGGCCCTGAGGTTCCGTTGCCCATATCCAAATTGCCCCACTCTCAACTCATCATTGCCCAACTCATCATTGCTCATCATTGCTTTTTTTGCCCAACTTTGCGTTGAAATCTCCCATAACAACCGTGAAGCGGGTCTTAGACGTATGTATGGCCCGACTTACGTCCTCATACATAGCCTCCACTTCATCGTCTGGGTGTGACGAGGTCGGTGCGTATACCTGAATGACCTTCAACGAATATCGTTTAGATATTCTGAGTATTAGGTATACAACCCTGCTCGACACACTTTCAATGGTAATGATGTTGTTAACGAGAGACTTGTGGACGAGAAAGCCGACACCACCTTGGGACCGTTGGTCACCTTCCCGGTAGTAAAGTAGGTTGCCGGATTTCAGGGTTATCGTGTCCTCGCCCTCTCTACGGACTTCAGACAACCCCACAATATCCCATCGCAACCTACTCAACTCTTCTTCCAGTTCCGCAATCTTCTCGTCAGTCCTCATAGTGCGCACGTTATATGTTGCCAGGGCCAGTTGTCGGGTGGGGTGGCAGCCGGATCTCTTCCGGCGATTCTTAGCACCCCGTGCTCCGCCGTTACCATGGCCGCTGCCGGAGCCAGGAATAGCGGCGCTGCCGGGGACTGGGGGCCTGGGGGGCGATTCTGTTAACCGATCTCGTTGCTGAGGTGATACGTTCCTGAACCTCTCTCGTTTTTATGACAGTCGGAATTGTCAAAAAAACGGTAGAGCTTCGATCGATGACGTAATAACGTGTGACTTTACTGAGTTAAAACTAACGTGATACTCATCCGTTGCTCTGCCGTTCGAATGCCGCCGCGAAACGTCAAAGATACAATTGATGACGTGAAAAGCGTGCGATGTTGAACCTTGATGTCAAAAGCAAATGACGTCACTAAGTCATACATTTTGTAGGTACTTAGGGCATTGATAGGGGGGGAAGGTTCATCGTCAAATTAGAGTTAGCTCAAAGAATCAAAATACTAAAGGTAGGTGTGTTTATCTAGACATTTTTATCTTGCGATATCAAATCTACATGTCATTATGTAATAATCACATCGCAAGAAAATTAAAGTACTAACATTTTGAAAAACTTAAATTAACAAAAATTTAATGGATTTTTGTTTCAATTTTGGTGAAGCTAATTAAACCCTATTAAAAGCTTTTATACGAAAAATATTCGTATCATTTATTTATTCCTTTGGGGACTGCGCAGGGCCCACATGGCACATATATTACACAAACACGTGTGGGGACTGAAGAGAGTTAAAATGTGCCTACTTATTGCCCATACACCAGTGGCTTTTCAGTGAAGAAAAACATACAACAGAGGCGATCCGTGTTTAACAGTAGGTAGGAGATGTGTATTGTGAAGTCGTGATGGCCTAATCCCACATTTTATAGTCTTAATCTATTCCTATTCCCCCTCAGCCTCGATCTTTGCTTCTTCATTTTTTTAAGGGCCTAATTGACCTTCATGGATAGGCTATGTTCAACAATGGACTACTTTTAGAGGCCACAACGGAGCAAAAAAGCCCGTTTGCAGTTCTTCCTCACTACACCTCTGATTTATTTGACAAACAAATGATGTATGTAAACAAGCGGGGAAAGTGAAATAAGTCAATACCACCACATTTAATGTTGTCAAATGCAAACCTATACTGTATAAAAAAAAAAACACTGAAAGAAACGTAGTTCTGAAATATAAACTTTGATCACAGACTTAACGTCTCATCCTTTTTATTAAATTGCAACTTTTAATATGCCGAAATCTATGTTTTTTTTACTTTAGCATGCAATAAAATGTGATGCCTGTTATATTTTTGTTAGTTTGATTACAATTTATCAGCAACATTGATTCGGGCATGGTATGAACCAAAATTGGTTTCCAGTTGTTTTTAAATTACTCTAATACTGCTTATCTAGTTTAGATACTTAGTGTAATGTGATCTTCGCATTTTATTCATATCAGCTAAATCAAAAGCATTAAACCGTAGGTATACCTAATAATATGTACGATTTTGGAGAAAATCTAACAAGAAACATGTTTTTCTGACACATTTTTCATTTTAAAAAGGTTTTAGTAGTATTATAATTGTACTATTAATATATTTATGTAAAATAACAAATATTTTAAAATTTAGTTAATTTTATTAAACCACTAACTAAAATAGTTTTTTCGAAAATTCATCAAAATGATCAAGTGCCAATACTATCCAATTCTCCCCATAGTAAAAGCATACGCTTGATTTTATAATGGCAGAATTGTACCAAAGGTGACAATCACAAGTGACAATCAATTGTAATGAATGACAATCATGTGACAATCTACTAACTACTAAAAGTAGCCGAAGTATAACCGAAGTATAGTCGAAGAACACCGAAATAGAAACCGGTGCAATAACGATCGCAACTCGGCTCGGCTACAATATTATAATTCTCGATGTGAATGACATGCTACAAAAATGACCCCACGTGGTCTTGTGGCTACGACCCAAAAGTGTTTTTAAGTGGAAGCTAGAAACACTCAGGACCGTCTGCAGAGTTTCTGGCGGGAGCCAGAAACGCACCGGTGCTCCCAGCACTTTGTGTGCCTACTCGCCTGGCAGTAGGGCCAGGCTTGTGCGGTCTTTTATGACAGCGTTGCCAAATACGCTGTTGTCCTCCTCGGGCCCGCTTGAGCTCGTAATACATAGTATCGTAATTTTCATCATAAGTCCTAACTAGGGAAAACATACAACGACGTCTAAATCATAATTAGACCTACAATCACAATAAGACTCCTTACTAATTTTCTCTATTTTCAGCTTATCTTAGGAAACGTCAATGTCAATGTTCGTATTCATTTTTATGTGTTTTTATGACATATTAAATGTCTGGAGTATTTGAAGGTTGGTCCGGTGCGTTCAGACTACGCTATATTCTTTCTTAACCTATTTTAGAAAAAAGAGGATGTTATTAACTCTATTTCTTGTATTCCGTATATCGCATATAGTTTTCATAATTAAATATTAAAAACAATCAGCAACCAGGCAGTCAGCTGCCATGAATAGGGCAAAGGGTACACTTATTCTTAATCACACTAAGGCTGCGTTTTCAAAAACGACACGCGAGGATGAAGTTACTTCCGATTTTTTTCTCAAAAACGCATCGGTCGCTTTGGAGAAATCTCGTGGCTACTCAATTTGAATTCAAGGCATTTTTCTCTAGGTAAAGTTATAAGATTACCTTTGATAGGGTAGGCTCATTAAGGCTTGAAACTCCCTCCAATATCTACTGATCTACGCCTGTGAATTAGGTACGAGTATAACATTGAAATAGAAACAACCAAACCGTTTTCAAGTAATTCATTTATACTAGAGCAATTTTGTTTACAATAAAATATCTTAATCCACAGTCAAATGTATCAAATATTCTCTTACACAAGCAAAAAAAATCCAGTAGAGTACGTCTATCGGATACGGTCTAATATTGTAGCATAGTCTGAATGATCTGTTGTACAAAACGAGTCAGTAACGATGCAGAAACGTTTCAGAAACGAAACAGTATCACGTCACCTACACATACAAACATATTGTATACACACTTATGTCGCTTACGTCATTGACAATTTTAAATAACAAATGGAAACGAAGACTATCTCTATTTTCTCGCCTTTCAATTTTGTTTTCTTAAACTCCAACCATCTATCCAATTATAATTTGATCTGACTTCTTTTTTGAATTGAATAATTTCGTCGCAAATCTGTAAAAATATGAAATAAGAAGATTAAAATAATAAAGCAAGAAAAAATCTGACAAATCAGACTTAAGTCAAAACCAATATTTATTCAATGTGTGCGTTATTACTTTTTTTCTGATGTTTGATTGCAACAAATAAGGTTTTGCTCACAAAAAGAGTTTATTAATTATTATTAAACTGTATTTTTTATCCTCACCTGCTTTTTTTTAACCCACATAAGTCCGCGTTTGACCACCAACTCGCCTGATGGTAAGCGACGTTGTGGTCGAAGATGAAGCACGCAGACCTAGAAGATACCTATTCACTCTGACCTTGAAAAGCCATACATTATATCTCTTAGGAAATAGGAAAGCAGGAAGATGCCTGCTTGTTTTTTGGCTAAATCTAGTAATTGATATTTGACTCGCTTTCTGTGGATAGATTAATCTGATGATTGGTTTGCACAGATATTTGGTTTGAGACACCTTTAATTCCGATAATAATACAATTTCATCTAATTCATTACAATACAATTTTATAATTTTTAGGGTTCCGTACCCAAAGGGAAAAACGGGACCCTATTACTAAGACTTCGATGTCCGTCTGTCCATCTGTCTGCCTGTCTTTCTGTCTGTCACCGGGCTGTATCTCATGAACCATGATAGCTAGGCAGCTGAAATTTTCACAAATGATGTATTTCTGTTGCCGCTATAACAACAAATACTAAAAAAAGAATTAAATAAATATTTAAGGGGGTCTCCCATACAACAAACCTGAATTTTTAAATGTTTTTCGCTCTATATTAATAATGGTAACAGGTAGATGCTTGAAATTTTCACAGGATATTTAGTTTTATATTCACTTCAATAATAAATAATAAAATTAAAATAAAATAAATATTTAAGGGGGGATCCCATACAGTACGGAACCCTCCGTGCGCGAGTCCGACTCGTACTTGGCCGATTATTTCCTATATCAAATACCTACTCATTCTTAACTGACTGGCAATAAATAGTACCTCCTTATTCAAAACCCTTATTTAAAATTCTGTCAGCTTGTCAAAAGATCAAAATCACAGAGTAGGTACTTTGTTATTTACAGAAAATCAAAATTTTCTCCAATTTCAGCCGAATTTCATCAGGTTATTAAAAATGATGGTCATTAGCTAACTTGCGCTTGAATATCGGCCACTTTAACTGAGCATTGCGTGCAATCAGCTTCGCGACCATCAACGGATGTCCTCTTGTCCACGGGCCAACTCTCAAACAACTACTGGGGCCTCTGCAGTGACCTTTCCAGTTCCCCGTGTTATCTACTTCTACGGAGCAGAATCCGGCGGCTCTCCTGTGATGGACGGGCCAACTCTCCGTGACATCTACTATCACTTGGATTCTTCTGCAGTGTCCATCCTAGCTCCTTGTGGTATCAACTACCACGGGGCATTCTTCGGCGGCTCTCCAGTGATGGACGGGCCAGTTACCTGTACCACCTGCTACGAGATCTGTTGCAATGGTCGTTGACTTTTTTGTTAGGGTAGCTCGCGGAGTGCGTACGTTAAAGTTTGGAGATATGTAGGTACACTACAGAAATAAATAAATAATAGGGGACATCTTACACACGATCAATATTTTGTTTACGTATTTTTTGAAATAAAATAATAATGTTCTGCCTAATTTTGTTGGTTTAAATCATTTACCCTCGAAGCAGGTAACGAAACCCAAGTCCAACCTATGGGTTGCTACACACATATTGGTTCAGCACAATCGCCACTGTAGTAAAATCGAATCTGTGTGGATGAATCATTCGGTTCGGCAAATACCGATCGTGCCGAATGGAATTTAGCGAGGCGGGATGGATTGGATTTCGTGATTTACGTTTGGACTTGCGTAATTTGGAAGGTTTTTCTGTCTAGACGATACTGATAAATATTATGATTTATTTGAGATAACTCTAATTAGATGACGCCCCAACATCAATGCCCCGCCTGAATACGTACACTTAAGTTACGTCGTTTCATTTTGACATCGATCGTTATGTATTACGTCACACGATTTTGACGTCATCAATTTTATCTTCGACGTTTCGTGTCAGCTTTCAAACGTCGGAGCAACGGATTAGTTCACGAAAGTTTCGATTCAGTACCGTCACACTTACGTCACACGTTTTTACGTCACCAATCGAAGCTCTATCGTTTTTTTGAACGAGAGAGGTTCTAGAACGTATCACCTCAGCAACGAGATCGGTTAACAGAATCGCCCCCCTGGTCTTATTTTCACTAATCATAAAGAAAGGGGGTTTTGCCCGTAATTGCCGCGCTGGGCAGGCGTGTTGGCAATCGCAGTGCGTAGCTCTCGCGACGGGGATGCTGCTGCCCATCCCCGCCCTGTTGCACTTGAGCTACGCTGTTTTGGATGGATATACCGCCATCTGTCGGTTCCGTAGTACCTCAGTCGGCTCTTACGACACCTGGTACAAGAGGGGGGTGCTATTCTACTCTGCCGGCACCCCACGGCACCCCCGTCGCCTGATATACTACATATACATATTTTTAAATACATACTTACATAAATAGTAACTAAATAACACCCAGACACAGAACAAACACTTATGTTCATCACATAAATATTTGCCCTGGGTGGGGATCGAACCCACGCCTCTCTGACCCAGAAGTTAGGATCACTAACCATAGAGCCACCGAGGCAGTCAAATAAATAATATACGTCTATTGTATCGTAATTTTGTAGAATAAAATCTAATACTAAACCTGGACACATATGATTAACAACAACAATCAATTTATCAGTTAAAAGATAACATGGTCAGGTGGGGCTTTTCAGATCAAGATCAGCTGCCGTTCAAACCATGGCACACCTTTTAGCCTGTCCGCTTTGTCCAAATCCATGCACACAAAAAGACTTGAACCTGGCTACCGAGGACGCGGTAGAGGTCGCCAGATTCTGGTCCCAAAATATCTAAAATCTATAAACCCGTGTAAATATTGTATATACTGTCAGAACTACCTTAATATAATATGTAAAAAACTAATAAAAAATTGTCTAGCCATTACCACGAAATGAATGAATCAATCATTTAAAATAATATGAATTAAAAAAACATATTGCCCATAGACAAATATAAAACGTGGAGTGTCACGGAAGCGATGTCAATATTTCCAGATAGGTTAACTTGCTATTCAAATTTTGATAACGATTAACGTGGCTCGCGTCGTGCACGAACGCTTTCAATTAAGTAGAATACTTTGATATTATAAAAATATTGCATTGCGAGTATTTGCGGCATATCACGATATCAACCTTTCGTCGAGAATTAAACATCGAATACATAAGTTATTTTTTCTAAGTTTTTATTTATAACTCCGAACTATTGCAGCTATATTCTATTAGGTATGAGATAGCTACAAGTGATGTATTTAAATAATCGGCCAAGTATGAATCAGACTCGCGCACGAAGGGCTCCGTACAGCTTGGAGACAGACAGACGGACAGACAGACAGACGGACAGACAGACAGACGGACAGCGGAGTCTTAGTAATAGGATCCCGTTTTTACCCTTTGGGTACGGAACCCTAAAAATTACAATATTTGGTCCGCTAGACTTTTGGAAAGAAAATTTGCTTGTAATCGAGGTTGATTTGTGTTGTAATACTTTTCTCCATATTTCAGTTGTGTGGTAATGCTTAAAGAAAATGTATTTAATATTTTATCTACACTAATGTTGTAACATTCTACTTATGTTTCCAATACTTGACTTATAATGACTACTGTTATAGCGCAGACAACAAAACACTCAATTTAAGCAATTTGACATGATGTTATAATATCCACATCGATATCGTAAAATCTCATTATAACATCAATAAAACGCGACCAATTAACCTGGCGAGCCTTATGTCAAAATCCTCATACAAGTTGTATAAAATTTTGATATTAGGCTGGCTTTTGAAAACAGTTGGGTTATACGTGAAAACTTCGTCGAAACTACTAAACTTACATACACAAAACTCTTTGGTAAGATCTTGTGCCAATGAAAAAAAAAAAGAACAGCGCGCGCTCGCTCCTGATTGACCCTGCGCGCGCAGCTGCGCTCTCATTGGTTAGATTTTAATGGCGCCAAGTTCACTGTGACAATACAAGTACGCGTGAATTTAATGTTTCGCAATATGTTATTTTTTATTTTTATTAGTGAAGATAAATACTGTAAAGTACAAAAAGAGCTATGTTGAGCAGTGAGTGATTTCAGGCTGACGATGATGATGATGATTATAACATTGTAAAATATTTTAATAATTATCATGGTCATCAATGGCAGTTTAGTACAGCCCATTGCAGGGCATAAGCCCTTTTACTGCTTTAGTTAAGTAGGTAGGGTAGATGCACCGGTTGTGGCCATTTTAGTACCATTAGTGGCCACTTTGAATTTTAAGGATTAAAAAGTAAATTTTATGTTTAAATCATATTTTTGAAGAAATGTTCAAGCATTTAGATTCACAGAAACAATATTTATGGTATTACATTGTTTGTAATTATCATTTATGCAATAATTTTGACACCAAATGGCCACAACCGGGTCAGTGGCTACAACCGGTACACCTACATTACTATACTTCTATTTAAATAACGTAGCTGGACACTGATTAAGATACTAAAACTTAAAACAAAGGATAAACCAATTTTATTATTTTATTTTATTTTATTTTTAAAAAGGATAAACCAATTTTATTATAACCTTCCTTATCCTTACATAGTATAAAATAAAGTCGCTAATTTTTGTCTGTTTGTCTGTATGCTTAAATCTTTAAAACTACGCAACGGATTTTGATGCGGTTTTTTTTAATGGATAGAGTGATTCAAGAGGAAGGTTTATATGTATAATACACCTGTGCGAAGCCGGGGCGGGTCGTCTAGTCTATAATAAAGGTGCCTTTATACTTGCAAGCTTATCGGTCAAACTATGGATTCTGCGACCAAATGACGAAATGCTCAAGCGAACCGTGAAGGTGTCTTTTGCGCAGGGCACTTTGCAAGCAACAAATTTTACACGATATAATAAACCTACGTTTACAAAGTGATTACAGCAGCTTGACGAGGACACTGTGGAATTTCTAATCCAAAGATTTATTATCCTTACTTCCTTACTATAATCCTACCGCTTAACTCTATAGGGGAGGCATATGTCCAGCAGTGGACGTTCCACACATAAGCCTCCCCTATAGATCTACAATAAGTCCGGTTCGAAGCGGCTTCCATCCAGCGCGATCCTGCGGACTTAATGAGGTCATTCGTCCACCTATAGGGGTGGACGTCCAACACTGTGCTTGCCAGTACGTGGTCTCCACTCGAGAACTTGTCGACCCCGTCGGCCGACCCGTTGGGCTATGTCTGTGACTTTGGTTCTTTTACGGATCTCCTTATTTCTGATTCGATCCCGCAGAGAGACTCCGCATCTAGTCCTTTTCATAGCTCATGGGGCTACTTGAAGCTTATTAATTAGGCCCATATTAAGATTACTGATAGGTGGATGGATGTAACATCAACATCGCCATTAGCATGGCATTACCGCCCTGAAATGGATGAAATGTTGACATGTTTTGTTTTGTTTTATCGCTAGTAAGTCCGCGCTTGACCACCTACTCGCCTGATGGTAAGCGGACATTGTAGTTGAAGATGAAGCACGCAGACCTAGAAGATACCTATTCACTCTGACCTTGAAAAGCTTTAGATTATATCTCTTAGGAAACAGGAAAGCAGGAAGACTGTTCTATTCCCTGGCGGTACGAATCAGAAATGTTGAGTCAAACCGCTTCGTACGTATCGAAGGAAAATCAATAGTCAATAGTCAATAGTCAATCGTTTATTGCAACATATGTTATGTTTACATGCAGGTCTTAATAACATGTTCAGTCTGGGTTACACATATGACCCTATTAGGGTATGGCAATATTGTGCGGAGCGATTTATTTCATTTTGCTGTGTTCGTCCAAGAGATAATCGTTTAATGAATAATAGCATTTCTTGACAAGTAGTTCCTTCAATACTTTTGCGAAAACGACCTGGTCTTCAATTTCCTTAATATTAACCGGAAGTTTATTAAATATTTTGACGGCCATCGAGCTTGGCCCAGAGCTGTGTATTGAAAATTTTGAGTGGGGTAAAGTCAAATTATGTTTATATTGGGATCTGGCAGGATGAACACGTGTACTAGATAGTTTTGTAAAAAACTGGGGGTATTTTTTTACAAATTTGCACGCTTCTAGGATATATATTGAAATCACTGTTAGTATTTTTAATTTAATGAAATACGGTTTATGAAAATGTGGTATAGTTGCATTTGGAAGCTTGATGTTAGCCAGTATCCGAACGCACTTTTTTTGGACTATGAACAGATTCTTAGCATCTACACTGTTTCCCCAAAGAATGATGCCATAGTTTAGCCACGAATATGCGTACGCGTAGTACGCTGATAAAGCTGTGTCTAGATTAGTTGCATATCGGAGTTCCCTGAGTGCATAAGTGAAGCTTGATAGTTTAGCTTTTATTTTTCTAACGTGGCTTTTCCAATTAAGGTGCGTGTCTATATCTATACCTAATAACGTTGTCATGTCTACTGAGTCAATTTTATTATTATTATATGAAAAGTTTATGTCAAGAGGTGTTTTTTGATAAGGTCGAAATTGTATAATTGAAGTTTTTGATAGATTTATTTTAAGGTTATGGTCAGTCATCCAATTAATTATATTATTAAAAATGTCAGTTAATTTGTCATTTAAATTTAAATTATTTTTACAAGATGTCAAAACTGTTATATCATCCGCGAAAATTACACAGTGTAGGGTGATCGACAGTGTAGGGTGGTATTGTGGCGTCCTCCTACTTGTCCTGTAGTAAAAATAGGATAAGGTCGTGCAGCTCAGATGCACACTCTCCAAAATGAATCCTATAAAAAATGGACAGACTCGCAACCCTACGGCGGTGCTCCAGGCTATGAACTTTTTTTGAAACTAACTTTTCAGATTATATGTATCTCTTAGGAAACAGGAAAGCAAAGTCAAAGTCAAAAAGGGGATGGTAGGATAAGGTCGTGCAGCTCAGATGCACTCTCTCCGAAACGAATCCTATCCATTCCTTGTTCTCTTCACTTCGACCCCGTGATTCCGCGCCCACTTCCGTCCACTTGTAATGCGTTGAGCGTGCGCACTTTCGCACGACCACTTGCGATGCGCAAGCGCATGCGGTGAAACGCACTCGCATTGGGGCGCTTTCGACCGGATGTGGACAACATTATTTAACTAAACTAATACGGGTTAGGTAATGGGTCAATGTACAGGCCGCTGAACTTGAGTTGGACTTGGATACTTAGAAATACGAGTCATCTTAGAGCCTCGTGTCATAGGTAAATAAATATTGGGGGACATCTTACACACGGTCTCTGACCCCAAACTAAGCAAAGTTTGTGATATGGCTGCCAGAGACTGATATACTACGTATACATATTTTAAGTACATACTTATATAGATAATACCTAAATAAAACCCAGACACAGAGCAAACACCTAGGTTCGTTACATAAATACTTGCCCTGGGTGGGGATCGAACCCACGCCTCTGTGATCCAGAAGTCAGGGTCACTAACCACTGGGCCACCGAGGCAGTCATAGGTACAATCTATCTATCTATCAGCCGTAGGACGTCCACTGCTGGACATAGGCCTCTCCTATGGATTTCCAATAAGGCCGGTTGGAAGCGGCCTGCATCCAGCGCGTTCCTGCGATCTTTATTTTATCGTCAGTCCATCTAGTCGGTGGAAGTCCTACGCTGCGCTTGCTGGTCCGTGGTCTACATTCGAGAACACAATAGGTACAATACAGTCAGTATATAAGTTCGTATAGACCGGGTAGCGAGCCCTAGTGTCGAAGTTTTTAAGCCGCCTGAAGGCCTCTGACATGGATATACGGTTGAAACAAACGGAATTTATAATTTATAGTGTCATCCGAGTTGCGGTAGCGCTGAGTAAAGTTGTAGGTAAATGCCACATAAACACTGTTGACAGCTGCTGCGTGCTAACGGCTACCGAATCGATTTTTATTTTCTTTTCTTCGTTAATCTAAAGCCGAAATGTAGCATTTTCTTTTATTTCTTCGGAGTGACCGGGATAAACTAATATCTATTGATATTTTAGGCACCATACTATGTTAAATATAATTCCAAAACATGTGTTAGGTGAAAGCTACAAACAAAGCATTAACACACGTTGAGGACATTGACTTTTTGACAAGGTCACATTCTCCAAAACCATGCATTTAGAACTTTGTCGTTATCAATCTCATGCCATACCTAATTGAATTAACGTTACTAGCGCGTTCAGTGTTTTGTTGTGACAAGGTCCAATTGAGGCAAACCACATTTAGTAATAGCACTTTTGCAATTTCTATTTTTTACTGTGACTGTACGAGTCAACGAACGTCCTTTGACCTCATTCATAGACATAACTATAGAAGAAGACCTCACATTTATGGGTTCGGCCAAGTGCGAGTCGGACTCACGTACGAAGGGTTCCACACCGTAGGGAAGCTCCCCTTAATATATTTTATTTTAATTTATCCGTTTATTTTCGAAGGGAATATACAACTTACTATTCTCTAAATATTTCAAGCATTTTCCTGATGCCGTTATTAATATCGAGCAAAAAAATAACGTTACTTGTGTTGGAGCCCCCTTTAAATATTTATATTAGTTTAATTTATTTGCCCTGCCCACTGCCATATCAACCTATTCTCGCGGGCTTATTCGCGTTAAAAAATATTTAAAAAAACTTGCCAATCCGCTGGGCTTTGTCGGTAACTTTAGTTTTTCTGATTCGATCTCGCAGAGAGACTCCGAGCACAGCCCTTTCCATAGCAGTGCTACTTGGAGCTAATTAATAAAGCCTACAGTAAGAGACCACGTTTCAGTGCCACGTTTCAAAATGTGTATCAATACTTTCTATGGTTTAGGTTTTTCAAAATGTATGTATTGTCTTTAATAATTATAGTTTTACATACATTTTCTTCATCCCACCCCGTGTACAAAGGCCGTCGACCCTCAATCGGGGAAGGCGCTTGCGCAACCAGCTTGCTACCACGACTATTACCGGGCCTTGAACCTCGGAAACGGTAGGAAGTTATGCGAGTGAGCTAATTGATCGCGCGATACGTAACGTAAACAAACCTTGCAGATTATTTGAGAAATGTCGAGAAAAAGATCTTAAAGATAGCAAATTAGATTTTGATAAACGACAATTACGCTTAGTGTTCCAAGGACGTGATCCATTGTCATCCCGGAAAATGTACACTGTTCCTTAGAGACACGATCACGACTATTACCGAGCCTTGAACCTCGAAAACGGTGGGAAGTTATGCGAGTGAGTTAATTGATCGCGATACGTAACGAAAACAAACCTGGCGGATTTTTTGAGAAATGTTGAAAAACATTGAAACAAATAGGAGCCTTTTGGGAGCTAATAAAGAAATAGGAGAATAATATACAGATCACCCTAAATTGTTAGAGTATTGTGTGTATTGTATATTGTAACAAAGTGTATTGCCATGCTGGAAATTGTGTACGGTTCATTTGAGTTGTAATGTTATTTTTATAAGGAACAGCTGATGTTACGATGGTTTGTGCCATAGTAAAAGTTGAATGTAAACAAACCTAGCGGATTATTTGAGAAATGTTGAGAAAAGCATTGTAATAATAAGGTCCAAAATCTTTTTAATAGGCCCAACTTCAAAAATGACCAGAATCCATGTGACCCATCAGCCTTTGGAAATCTGCAAATAAAATTGCCGTAAATAAACGAATACCAAGGTACTTCGAAACGCAGCGTAAAACGTCCACCATCTAGAACACATGGCCTGATTGATACCAGAAGAACACTCTGGATGCAAGCCGTTTCCAATCGGTCTTATTAGAATTCATAGACGCGATTATGTCTAGCTGGACGTCTTACAGCTGTTATGTTGAATAAAAGTAAGGTAGTATAAGCAAGATCTATGTAAGAGACTCTGATTATCAAGTAATGTAAATACGGCTAACGGCCTTAAATCAAAGCAAATAATAATATAACGGTTTAGTTAATTAAATCTACCAGTTTCTAGCAATCATATTGAAATACTAATCTTATCGCCCCTTCAATTTCATTCAAATTTATTTTATTTGTTCACCGAAAGTACAAATAGGTATGAGACAGGGCATAGACAGTTCAAACGTCCAAATTTCGTAGGTGATCGACCGGGGTACCTCAGGGGTCGATGTTCGGGCCAACATCGATTTTGCTACTTGGATTTACATTGATAATTATACTGTTGGTCTTTTTTTGAATGGAAGATTTCGTAACCAATCTAGTCATCGTCTGTTATTCAACCGCTAGGTAAATAATAGACTGCTCTGGAATTGCGACTGTAATTTTTATATACCTGTTAAGTTTGCTGTTAAATAAATCTGCAAAGACCGAAGAGATCTGAAAGAGACAGAAGCTGCATAATAGAATGGAAATTTCTAGGTTGGATTTGAAATAAGACTGCAAGATTATTTTTTTGTGATACTTAAGCTACGAAGTATGCTACGAACCTGGCTACGAGTGCTACAGAATCAAGGATAATACATATAGGGATTATAAGGAAATAATTGAGCGTGTACGATAATACACATAGGGATTATATGGAAATATTAATCGTGTACGCTATAGACTTAAGAATTGAATATAAACTATTAGTTAAGATGGAAAATAAAAATTTACCTTAATCTTATCCTTAAAAAATATTTATCGTACCTACCTACGCTGCTACGCAAATCCAGGATATTTGCTACGGGATCTAACTTTCTGATTCTGCTCTAACTGTGCTTCCATCTTTGTGTATAAATTACATGTACTTTTATGAGACCGATGTAAAATGTATGTTGAATAAAAAATTAACCAAAATGTTTGCTGAAATCTTATGTTATGCTATCTATGTATACATATAAGGTGAAAAAGAGATGAAGACTTAAAAATTAATTTAGCTTTGTGCATGTAAGTATGCTACGAGTAGATTATACTAAAGACAAACCAAAATATTGTTACATAAAATATAGCATGTTAATTTATGATTTGGCAAAATAATATGTAAATTTACTAAAGTATTAAACTTATTCATGTCATTAAGCATGTTAATGTATATGGTTTTTTCTCTAAAACTTATTAAAATTGTGTGCAACTTTAAAAGTTAGGTAATTCTACAAAAATATTATTTATCTTTAATCGACTAACTCATCAACTCTCAACAAATCATCTATGGAAGATATTGTTTAAACACAGATAAAAGGTAAAGAAAATCACCACGCAATATTAAAATATTTAATTAATTTTTCTTAAGTACATAGGTATGTTTTTTAAACGTTTTTATTATTGTGTTCTCTGAAATAAAAACAGGAGTAAGCATGTAACACTAAGTGGTAACAAAAATAATTTAAACCAAATATATGTAAGTACGTTCACATCAACTAACCCGTGTCAGTCAAAATAATTATCAATAGGTACCTAGGTACTTTAAACGATTTCCAAATGAGTATTTATTTTTTGAAATCCAGACGCAAAGTCAATATGTGACCTTTTGTATGAATCATCGGTATTTAGTACCACAAACAATAGATCACTTAAATAATTCCATTAAGTTATAACAGGATTGCCGGTGAGTAACCTTGACGTCATGTGTTTTGGCCTAACATTAGCATTTTACTTTCTATTTTGACTTTTCTAGAAATTAAGACGTAATTTTGTTTTTTTTTTTTATAAACAAGATGTTAATTTGTATCCATAGTATAAACATAGGTATAAGTACTTATCCTTATGAATACATTTTACAATGAAAATAATCTTGTAATTGAAAAAACTAATGATTATTACTATTTTTCGGATATACATATTCCGAAGAATTTTGTTCGTAAATACCTTCATTTGTAATTAAAGCATATCGAGTCCTTTAGGACTGTTACTGTTTTACTGTCTACTTTCCTGTTCTCTACTAAAAGATAGCAAAAAAGTAGACAGCGTGTAAATAATAAATTATTATAAAATATAGCTTTTTAAAAGCATAAGCTTTTGAGATCCTGGATATCACGTAGCAGCATAGTGCTAACCAAGACAAGTAAAACGAATCGAAGCCCAAACACGACGGGTGTATCTTGTTTATTACATGAGTTCCTATGGCCACCTTCCGACTCCATCATGTGATTAACTCCATGGCATCATATTATCGCATTGCCACGCGATATACATTCAGCTCGATCGGAAACCGGCAAGTTGGTCAAATTTTACTTGCAAGATTCCCCCCGAACTTACATAGGTACTTACATACATACATCCATTGGAAGTTAAATAAAAGCTTGTACCTAATTAAATAGATAATATCAAACTTGAGATTGATAAGTTGGGATGTATTAACTCATTTGGGAAATTCTGATGATTCCATCGACAGAATTTAAATACACTGATATAAAGATATAAAAATACACACGTCCAATTTATAAGGTTATAACAGCCCTATTTTTTTTATCGGGCAAAAGTGCCTTTATTAACTACAACAAAACTACACTACTATTACGTAAAAAGCATTATTTGTTTCAAAGAGTTATTTCGGTGATAATCATATATTTGGTTATATCAAGATAACTCATTAAACTAGATAACAGTTGTACGCCCACCGATTCAGCTATAGACTTGCGAATCGCACACCGTCCGTCGACCTCGGTGACGCAATAACTGCTAACGAGAAAGGCTTACGCAACCGGGCCTTGAACCCGCTACCTCCCAAACGGGGAAATTGCACTCACACACGCTGCCAATGGAGATTACAATGTAGGCGGAACTTACACGGATTATGTATTTGTTTTTGTTTTTTTTTATTGATGTCCAAAAAAGAGGAGAAACTATGTTCGGCTATCAATATTTCTTTTGTGTATGTTCATAGAAATCATATATTTTATTGGCAATTGAGAGCCGATTTAAAAAAAAACTTTTTTATTTATATAGGGTGCAGGTACTCTCGAGGTGGTCCCATTTAAATTTCATCGAAATCAGCTGAGCCGTGTTTGATAAATCAACAATAATGTACGAGTAGGTACATGGATGTCACATCAATTCGTGCAAACTATTCAAATTTTGTACACGGCCGGCATGGTGCTGTTTTTTGAGAAAAATAGCTATAATTAAATTGTATGGTGTTTATATGCCGTCACTAGGACAATTTTTATTGTGAAAACTCCAAAATTGCGTAAAAAATCAGGTGTTTATTATTTTCATTGTTTTTAATTACTTACATTTTTATAGTTTGGGTCGGTTATCAATATAGGACAAATCGGTGTCAATGGTACTTTATATCCAAAGGCTTATAACATCTAATCACTATACCGAATAATAAAAAAATAATAATAATAGGCTTTTAATAGTCCACGACGAGCGATTGAAACTATTAATCCATCACGCTGGTTGAATGGATTCACATACGCCATTGAATTTCTTAAAGAGCGCATACAGATTGCCTCACGATATTTTCCTTCACAGAAAAGCCAGTTGTGTATAAATCCGTACACATACTTACTCGTATTTCAAAGATCCCATTGTTTGGACGGGATCAAGGTTTGAATCCACGATATTAATATTGTAAGGCAAGAGTTACTATCGCTAAGCCGTTACGGCCCATCTAACCACTATTGACTCGATATTAATAGAATAATATAGGAAACAGTTGAGCATCAATGCAAAAAAGAATTTCTTTACGTCACTTCGGATGTTAAAGTGCGTTGCACTTTCTTAGTAACTCCTCTTCAATCTACGGCTTTATAGGCACTTGTCTCACCATGATTGTAAGCGAGAAGTTAGCGATAATTTACAAAATAAACTGTGACTCTCTGACATTAGATACAGACGGGTTAGGCTGCCCGGTCTATAGAATACCATGGCCGCGATATTTTTTGTAACAGAGGGTCACTTTTAGAAATTAAGCTATTTAGAAGGTCAGCGTTAAAATTATGGGACCCAAAGTCTGACGGTAATATTAAAAAAATCGTAGAAACTTGCTTATTGCTTACTTTTGACTATTCAAAAGTGTGTCTCTGACACCCATTTGTCAGTTAAATAAACTGAACTGAGCTTTTGTCTATGAAAATGTACTGTTGTTAGTTATTACTTGTACAAGAAAAAAAGTTCAACTGTCTAAAATACTTCTATACGTAAATTAATCATCTAGATCACTCAAAAACCACTTTGAGAGATAACCTAAATACATACTTAAGCACCGACTTTTTCCAAATAAAAAATTTTGTTTAACGGATTTATACAGGCCACTAAATACTTCCGCCAATTTGATAAGACTGCCCTCTGCTTTTGTTTCTCGCATTGCTTAGCTCTACGCTACTAGCTACTGTAGGACAATTGCCTAAGGCGCGGCGCACACGATTACCTCCGTGACGTAAGGAGAAATGCGTTACGCAAGGGAGCCTTGAACCTCGGAACCGATGCAGGAACTCGCCGACTGGAAGTGGAAATGTGGAAAAGCGGTTCATTTGTCTGGGTGTGTAATTATGTTGGTGCATGTATACGTAGTGTAGTAATAGTGAAATGTTTAGTAGTTACGAGTATTACAGGTTTGAGCTGAAAGTAGTAGTGTACACAAATAACGATACCTAATAAGCAACTTGAAAACCAAATTAATATTTTTTAGTTTTTCATTTTAGCATTAAATACAGTGATAGTAAAAAAATACAAATCAAGATGATGATATTCATCATAATGAGCACGTTATAATCAGCGATTAGAGACCCTAAGCCGTGGTGGTCTAGTGGTAGTAACACCCGCCCTGCAATCGTGAGGTCGTGGGTTCAAATGCCGATCCCGTACCAATAAGTTTCTTTGGAACTCATGTACAGAATTTCACACCATTGGCTTTTCGGTGAAGGAAAACATCGTGAGGCAACCTGCATACGTCCGTAGAAGAAATTCGATGGCGTATAAGAATCCAGCAACCCGCACTGGGCCAGCATGGTAGATATGGCCCAATCACTAATCGTGGGTAGGCCTACGTCCTGCAGTAAACAGGCTGGTACAATACAGAAACCCTAAAAAATTGTTTTCGTGCCCTATTAATTATTTTAAATTTTCAACTTTTTACCGAGCAATCTATAGGTACTACTTATTTAAAAGTCCACGTTGATTAGATTAGCAAATTATTCACAAAATAATAAAAAATTGTAATTGGTGCGCTGATCTGAAGGTTATCTATAATTTTATCGCTCTGCCTATCAACTATTTTCTTGTTCCATCTATACGAGTACTAATCCCCTGCTACACAATAACTATCATTGACATGTTTAGTTTTACTGTTGAACTGGTGTGTAAGGCGCGGCACACACGATTACCTCCGTGACGTAAGGAGAAATGCGTTACGCAAGGGAGCCTTGAACCTCGGAACTGATGCAGGAACTTGCTAACTGGAAGTGGAAACGTGGAAAAGCGGTTGTGAATGTGTGCAGCTGCTTTATACGTCTATGTACTGCTTTTGTATGGGCGTATTGTTTATTGTAGGTATAGTATGTATGTGTGTTAGAAATGTGTGCGTTTATTGTTGGAGTTTGTGCAAAAAGTAACCACAGGGGCCTAGACCGGTGCGCCTACTACTTACAGGGTTATTTCTAAACAATTAGCATCCTTTTAGGGGCTTATTCTGTACATAAAAACTAACAACTATTGTTCTGCAACTATTGTCAAAACTAAAAAAAAAGTTGGTGTTCCATAGAAATTATATCGTTCACTCGCGATCAAATGTATGGAACAGCTGATTTTTTTTTAAGTTTAGACAAAAGTCGCAGAACAAAAGTTGTTAGTTTTAATGTACAGAATAAGCCCCTAATTGGATTCTAATTGATTAAAAATAGCCTTGTAAATGTATATGAGCAATGAAAATAAAACTTCAATACCTACGTACTAACATTAAATCGAGTCTTACAGTTTTTAATCGAGTATTCAGACCAAGTCATCCAAAACCGTCTCACGCCGCGCATTCCAATAACATATTATTAAACTACAACCAAAGATATCAATGAATATAACTTAACCCACTTACACCTATTTTATAATTTAACTATCTACTTCCACTTTCTTCGCGCGCTTCCCCTCCGTTACGCAACAGGATGGCACGCAGTGAAAGTGGAGCCGGCAACATGCGCGAGCGCATCGAATGTCAATGCGAAGGGGAATTGGGCTATGGCCTTATTAAACCAACTGCTGAAGAAAATGATAACCATATTTTATCACGACATTGTATAAAACAAAGTCGCTTCCCGCTGTCTGTCCTAATGTATGCTTATATCTTTAAAACTACGCAACGGACTTTGATGCGGTTTTTTTTTAATAGATGGAGTTTTTCAAGAGGAAGGTTTATATGTATAATACACCTGTGCGAAGCCGGGGAGGGTCGTTAGTTTATTATATTATAATGAACTTGTCCCGTCCCATCACAGTAAGTAAAACGAATGTTGGCAAATGGCACTGACCCCAGTTCCTCCTCTGTTTAAGCAACCAAAATTCCAAATTCAAATTTTTAGCAATCCATTCCTAAAAAAGGATTCGAATTTTTTTCTTCTTTTCATTATTTTATTACATACACTAAAGCGTAATATTTTTTACCAGCAATGATTTTTGATTTTGTGTGATTAATTTTTATCTGTATTTTACATATTCTCAATTCAGTGATTTATTTTCAAAGCTAGTGTTAGGTCTACACTTGAGAAAGCGATGGTGGTGTAGTCAGATTTAGGCGGCTTACTTTGAAAGCGATTGGTTTAGTACAGCTTATCTATCTATACATATAAACAAAATTGGAGTGTCGGTTTGTTATATTGAAATAACCGTTTTTACTACATTTATACGAATATAAATATATACGGTACATACACCAACATAACATTTTTCACAATTTTTGTCTGTCTGTTCTTCCGGCTAATCTCTGAAATGGCTGAACTGATTTAGACGGGACTTTTTATGGCAGGTAGCTGATGTAATAAGGAGTAACTTAGGCTACGTTTATTTTAGAAAAAATCTTTTTATCTCGAGGTAACGCGGGTAACACCGCGGGGCGCAGCTCGTAATATGTATATAAATATGACGTAAAATAATTTTCCGCTCTTCCCAGTTACGTAACAGGAAGACGCGCAGTGAAAGTGTGGCCTTTTTTTTTTGAGCCAGGGGTAATCTTTTATAGATACCACCACACCTCGTGGGCAGGCGGGTGGTTATGTGGGAGTCCTGCCGACTGGACAGTATACCCACCAAAACCCCTGGGTGTTCCACCACTGCGCCTGGTGTCGGGGCTACGGGCACACTTGCGCACTCCTCCGCGGCACCCGACAGCGCTGGCCCAACTTGGGCCCCACCACGGAGCTTCGGCTCCCGCCAGAATGACGATGTGCCGAACACCAGGCACATTGCCACCCACCGCCTGGGACCAACCAGCACTGGGCGTCAGACAGCACCCCTGTCCGACAGCCCTGGTCCCGATGCAACGGGTCAATTAAAGTGGCCCCGCGCCTGCCACTACGGCTGCAGAGGATAGGGAGAGCGGCCGTCGCGATACCGACACTCCTCTTCCCCTGCAGCCCCACCGCCTCCGCCAACACGTTGGCGGCACCCGTTAGGGCCGCTGGCAGGAAGGATATGCAGCGGTGTCTTCATTACTATTCACAAATTGAAATAGTTATCAGTGGCCCCAAACTAGGCTAAGCCTGTCTTTCGGGTACCCGAAAGAAATATCCAATAGTTTTATTTTTACTTAGCATAAATATCTACTAATTAGCGTATAGAACGTCCTCGTGTGTCGTGTAGTCCTCAAGCTAAAAGCAACCTATTTACTTTGAAAAATCTTCTTTCTATCACACATTTACGCAACAGGAAGGCGCATAGTGAAAGTGCGGTCACCAACCTGCGCAAGCGCACCGAATGTCAATGCGACGGGGAATTGGGTTACGTTAGCTCGGAACCATTGATGAAACTGTGCGAATGTCATAAGGACTGTGTAATAAAATAATTATTTTTCACAAAAAATGGCAAAACCGCCTTCCATCGTGTACAAAATTCTAATATTTTGCTCAAATTGTTTACATTATTCTTGATTTATCAAAAAAGGGCTCAGCCGATTTCTGTTAAATTTAAATGGAACCATGTCAGGAGTATACCCTTTTGAACTAAAAAAGGATTTTTCGATTCGGTTCACAATTGGCGAAATTATCGATGTTCATCCTGTACAAAATTCGGATATTTCGCTCGAATTGCTTCAATTATTGTTGGTTTTTTCAAAAACAGCTGAGTCGATTTCTGTAAAATTTAAATGACCACCTCGGGAGTAAACCCTTTCGAATTAAAAAAGAGTTTTTCGATTCGGTTCACAATTATTGGCGAAATTGTCGATGAACATACACAAAAAAAAATACATACAAACGAACATAGAACCTCCTCTCCTTTTTGGAAGTCGGTTAATAAAGTATAAAGTGTAAGTTCGTATAGGCCGGGTGGCTAGCCCTGGTGTCAGAGTATTGAGGCTGCCCGCAGGCTTCTGACATGACTAAACGGAAAAAACAACCGGGGCGTACAATGCAACGAGTCATTCGAGCCACGGTAGCGCTCAGTTGTAAATGCCACACGCGGTCATCCATTCGAAGACTGAGCGTGCTGAACGTTGCTTAACTTTACGAACACCTAGTCAAACTACGCTATGAGCGCTACTGTGTAAGTATGTGGTTATTGCAAATGTGTTTTTAACCCCCGACGAAAAAGAGGGGTGTCTGTGGCATCATAGCGCCCGAACCACTGAACCGAGTTCAGTTTAGTTTTTTTTGGATGAAAGGAGACTTAATCGAGAGTGTTCTTAGCTATGTTTTATAAAAATCGATTGAGCCGTTTAAGAGTTATGGTGGGTTAAAGTGGGGATGGAAGAACCAAAATTCTACAAATGTGCCCAAAATGGTTGTCAATTGAAAGTTTGTTGTCAAATATTTTGTGTCGGGGGTTTTTTAATTAGGTATATTATTAGCCAGTGAGTTCCCACCCTTATTAATATTATAAACCCAAAAGTGTGTTCATTGGTTTGTTCCTCTTTCACGCAGCAGCGGATCAACGGATTGACTTGATTTTTGGAATGGGCATGGTTTGAAAGACGGAAACTGACATGGGCTACTTTTCATCCCGAAAAAATAAAAATTCTCGTGAGATAGCACAAAAATGAAAATACCACGCAGGCAAACTAGCCCTGACTATGTACACATATAGTTTTAACAGCATAATTACGAGTGTGACGCTCTTTTTTGTACACGAGTGTGTTGGATATGACACAATAGTGGGTATCCTATGCTTAGCAATAGATGAATATAATTCATTTATTTATTCATTTATTCTGCTTCCATAAAGTACATGATGATACAAATATAAAAAGTACAAAGTCACATATGGACCCCGTCGGGCGCAGCAAGAACAGAACAGAGGAAGGCACCATAAATAGATCATATTAATTAATATTTAATGAAATAAAAACATAAAATGGTAAGTAAATAATATATAAGCTCTCATCCATCCATCCTTCAGCCATAGGACGTTCACTTCTGGACATAAGCCTTCCCTATGGATCTCCAATGAATCTGATTGGAAGCGGCTTGCATCCAGCGCAATCCTGCGGTCTTGAAGAGGTCATCCGTCACCTTGTGGGCGGACGTCTTACGCTGCGCTTGCCGGTACGTGGTCTCCACTCGAGAACTTTTAATCAGTCCTCCGCACTATGTGCCCTGCCCACTGCTATTTCAATTTGCTAATCAGCTGGAGAATGGGCAAGCTGTATGGCATTTATTATTATGTATACTACCACCAATATATCATAAGCCTATTTGAATGACCTACCTTGTATTTACTTGTAGAACCTTATAATTGGGGGTCAATGACTATCTTTGATTAAATTTTTAACCAAACCACATTCGGTACCAGAATAAAATAACAAATATTGAATCATGCTGCTTTCGAAATTAAGCAATAGTGCAATAATTTTCAAGCGCAATAATCTCTTGCCAACTGTAGTAATCAGCATAATCATCTGCGCTATTACAAATGCTAGGATGTAAAAATAACAACCGTTGTTCAAACTAAAAACCCATATTGATCGAGAATCGTCACGACATATTGAGATTTATAACCGTCTGGCAGGAAAGTGGCTATATCCTGAATTTTGTAGGACATTTTGGCTATTTCTCGTGAGAAAATGTTTTTCATAATTTAAGCAGACTTATTATCACGGTACCTTTTACTTACTTATTATTAATCCAAAGTGTTTGTTGGTTTGTTCCTTTTTAGGGTTCCGTACCCAAAGGGAAAAACGGGACCGTATTACTAAGACTTCGATGTCCGTCTGTCCGTCTGTCTGTCTGTCACCGGGCTGTATCTCATGAACCATGATAGCTAGGCAGCTGAAATTTTCACAGATGATGTATTTCTTTTGCCGCTATAACAGCAAATACTAAAAAGAGAATAAAATGAATATTTCAGTGGGGCTCCCATACAACAAACCTGAATTTTGAGACATTTTTCGCTCTATATTAATAATGGTAACAGGTAGATGTTTGAAATTTTCACAGAATATTAAGTTTTATATTCCCTTCAATAATAAATAATGAAATAAAATAAAATAAAATAAATAGTTAAGGGGGCTCCCATACAGTATGGAACCCTCCGTGCGCGAGGTTGACTCGTACTTGGCCGATTATTTTACGCAGCAACGAAGTAACGGATTGACTTGATTTTTGGCATGTAGGTACATTAGTTTGAAGGACGTAAAGTATCTGTCATATAAATCATATTAGGGTACTTTTATCCCCAAAAAATAAAAGGTTCCTTTGGGTTAGCACAAAAATCAAAATACCACAAAAGCTCTTTGGTTGGCAAAAGCTAGTACATAATTTTGTAAACCCAAAAGTGTGTTTGTTGGTTCCTTACTCTTTCACTCAACAACTAAGCAACGGATTGACTTGTTTTTTCGACTATATGTAGATATAATTAAAAGTGCAGAGTAACATAATTGCTACTTTTTGTCCAAGAAAAATAAAAGGACCCTATAGGACAATGCAAAAATTTAAACATCACGCGGACGAAATAATTAAGCTAGTTGTTTTATAAATTGTCATTTTCGGTTCGGAAATATTTTATTCAGAACTTTGCAATCATGGTCACAGTAGCTACCAATAAATCTATCGTTCGCTCATCGTGATTGATACGGCAGTCTACCGTTACCGTGATATTATAGGACTGTGGTGTTTGTGCCGTCGGAATAAGAAGCAGGAATGTCGAGCATCGGCTGTGTGTGACGTTAACGAGGAAGAGTCGATCCCACTTCCGAGCGTAGCTAAAGCTAAGCTTTAGTATAAGATTTACAGTTAACTCAGTGGAACTTGTTGTCTACCAATTTATACATAGAAACTAAAGAAATATGAAGTAGACATGGAATGACTCAACGTTTCAAAGTCTTTTAGACATGTTCGAACCCATTTCGAGCCAGAAGCGTGTCCAGCATGCTGGCAGGATTTTCACACCAAATAGCAGGGCCATTATTTCATTACTACATTAATATGTCAGAATTTTGATCACGAAAAGCTAAAAATTGTTGCTGAATTTTGCTTGTAATATGATATGCAATACAAAAAACAAATAATTCGAGAAGCTTCCTGATTAAACATTTTCTTATTTATTTCTTACTTTTCAATTTGGAAAAAGTAGCATTGATTATCTAGTCAAATTCTTTGGAAACAAATCGTTAATATGGCGTGTAGACTACGGGCAGTACAATATTATAGGTTAAGAGGGTAGCCTAGTGACGAAGAAATTGAGAAATAGGTATTTGGACTAAACTATTGCCGTCGCGATGCCCCCAAACCAGGGAGCTTCAATGTGTGTGTGATGCAATTGTATTTGTGTGCGTACTGCGCTCGAACTGTCGCCGCACCCCGCCCGCGCCTCAAAGAACCAGCCGTGGCCGACCGAAATTTGATTTTGAATTGTAGCAAAATATGATATTACGTAGAGTGCGCACAAGATAACTCTGCGCGCGAGTCGTGGCGCCACGTACGTTATTTCACTAGCATTCCGTATTCCCTGGCAGCATAGAATTTGTTCCTGATTTTGGCCGTACGAAGAGCTTTCTTACGCGTATTCTACGTATAATCTAGTTTCCTAGTAGGTATGGCGGAAAGCAAACAAAAATAATCCTGCCAATGATTATTTATTTTTCTGCCATTAGGAAGCGACATTATTTGTGACATAGGTTATTTTTTTATAGGCTTGTTTATTTTCTTTCAAATTATTTTATTATTGTTGTACAAAAACATAAAATGTACCCAACTAACATCATAAACAATTGATCTTGAACCCAAAGCAGGGAGTAAAATTAGCAATTTGGCTATTTGATTTCTGTAGGCGTTGCAGTTTACATTATATATTTTGACTGAAATCACTTCTTTCTAATTTTAAGTTAATTATTTTTTATTTAAATATCTAACATAGTTCTTCTACAAACTAAAATAAATATGGACTCGCGCTTAAAAGGGTTCGTACCGTATGGGAGCCAATTATGTACTCCTATTTCAATTACTTGTTTTTTAAATTGATATACATATTATATTACTAAATACTCTGAGAATATGTTAAAGGTCTACCTGTTGTGATTATTAATAATTATCGTGCAAAAACTCACATCTGTTGTATGAATAAATATTTATTTTATTCTATTTTTTGACCGATGAAACGGAGGAGGTACGCAATTTGACGCGTATATTTTTTTTATTGGAAAGGGTATACGTCGAAGTTGGTCCCATTTAAATTTTCTTGAAATCGGCTGAGCCATATTTGATAAATCAACAATAATGTGAAAAATGCTACATCGATCCGCGCGAATTCTTGTACACAGTTGAAGTCGATATTTATTTCATTCTATTTTTAGTAAGTATTTGTTGTTTTAATGGAAACGGAAATACATCATCTGTGCAAATTTTAACTGTTTAGCTATTACGGTTCATGAGATAGGTACAGCCTAGTGACCAACAGACAGACGGACAGAGGAGTCTTAGTAATAGGGTCTCGTTATATTACTGTATTCCTGCACATCTAAAACGTCTGGCCTTTTATATGGTACCTACTCGTACCATATTTTCATTCCGCTATTAGTTCCATAGTATAAAAAATAATAGAGGATTCAATAAAACAGATGCGAGGTTTACTGTTTAGAGAACGGCTTGTCATACCTTGGTAATACTTTAAACACGTTTAAAAAAACTAAAACAATTAGCAAATTAAAGCAGCAGTGGGTAAGACACACACCATAGTAGGTAATACAGGATAGAACATCTACAAAGTAGGTAGATATGAACTGATTAAAGCATTTAAAGCACTCATTCAATTACTTTTTCTGTGTACACATATATTTGAATTACAATCCAGACCATAATATAATTATATTTAAGTTGAACTTTTGTTACGATTGTGATTTGTTTTGTGTATGAATAAATAAAATAAAATAAAATTTAAAGCAATCCTAATTGAACTTTTAAGCTCTCTCCAAACTCAGTGGATTGGCAAGTTAAAATGACAGAGGGCAAGGCACATAGTTCAATGAACGGATAGCCAATGGGGCTGTTTTCTCGAATGAATCTCACGTATAATCCGCGCCACACAAGTCGGCGGATGGAAAGTTAGGCGCAGAACGCTGCGCAAAAGGCAAAATATAGGTATGCGCGGGAGCCAGAAAGGGGCACACTCGCCCGCCAAACTCATGCCTCCTGCGCGCTCCATGCGTCCGTGCACTCCACTAGGCCACGCAGCGTCGGCATGGTGCACATATGCACAATAATTAGCGCATCACAGCGAAGTGTACTCGTACCTCGCATCTGTTTAATTGAATTAAGAATTCAATTAAACAGATCAGATGCTAGGCTTACTGTTTGGAGAACTGCTTGTCATACTTTGGTTCTAATTTAAATACGTTAAAAAAAAGTTATAACAATTAGCAAATTAAAACAGCAGTGGATAGGGCACACACCATAGAAATACAGGATAGAATATCTACAAAATAGGTAGAGACAAACTGATTGAAACACTTCTAAGTATTTGAACTTTTCAGCAAAACTCAGTGGATTGGCAAGTTAAAATGACAGAGGGCAAGGCACGTAGTTCAATGGACGGATAGCCGATGGGGCTGTTTTCTCGAATGGATCTCACCTACGATCCGCGCCACACAAGTCGGCGGATGAAAAGTTAGGCGCAGAATGCTGTGCAAAAGGCAAAATATAGGTATGCGCAGGGGCCAGAGAGAACAATGCACAAGATCTAGCCCAAATTCTATGGCTATAAAAATATTTAGTAAATTGCCAAATAATTTAAAAGATATCGAAAGATAAAACTGTTTCATAAAACAACTAAAAATTTTCCTGTTATCGAAATGTTATTATACATTAGACGAATTTTTTAACGTTAATCTAGAAAACGTAATAATAAATCGTTCTAATACAAATAATAAAATTGCCATACCCTTATAGGGTCATATGTATAACTATACAAAACATGTTAACTAAAAACCGCATGTAAATTTCATATGTTGAAATTGAGTTTGAGAGACAAGACGCCGGGGCACAGCCGCCCGCCAACCTCATGCCTCCCACGTGCACGCCTGTGCTTACCACTACGCCACGCGGCGTCGGCATTGTGCACACATGCGCAATAATTAGCGATTGTTAAGGTTTAAAAAGAACAACTTTTACTATGGGAGCAACTAACTCCGAAATGGCGATAAAAACCAGCTGTTCCATACACTTTGTCCATTATCAACGGACTTTTTCTATGGTATAGTTGATATTTCTCGCGGATTCGGCTCTGGTCGGTCCCATAGTAAAAGTTATGATGTACTTAACTCGCCAAAGGAGGTTGTTTTAGGTACCGGTAAGCTCTTATTAGTATTTAATATGTGTGATTTTTTTAGAAAATTTCTAATCAAAATTATGTTGCCATTTTGAGAATTGGGCCTTCATAGAATTATGCTTTCGTAGAATTGAGCCTTACCGGATTACTTGGGCACTATGCTAATTGGTTATTCTGTGCCTAACTCATTTAGATGTCTGCGGATACAACACGATGCTCTGTATAATCGCTGCTATATGTCGTAGCAACTAAACGTCTATATTCCATAGATAAAATCTTATCTTCAAAAGTAACAAACATACTGCGGTCAAATCACAAGATTGAAAAAAATAAATAATATTTTTAATAAACATCGATATCGATGAACATCACTAGAGCATCGACAAAAATATCGACTATTACTACATCCCTAGTGCTTGTGTACGTATAGGTTTGAACCTCCCTTCCCTCGACCCTACCCCCGCATCGTGCGATAGGGACAATTGCAGCTCAGAGCGATTTATACCTACAAAAAACTTGGCGAGACAACGTTTCGTATTACGCTGTTTTCTTCTTCAAAAACTATTTCAATCAAGTACTTTTTTATGTCAAAATTTAAAAAAAAAATGTGTTCATGATTCTGTCATTTTATATTTTGTTAGATATTATTTAGTCTCTTCTGGTAGGTCTCTAAAGACGTCGGTAATAATGGTGAATTTTTTTGTGGTTTTGAAGGGTCATATTTTACCTGCTAATTAATTTATAAAGAAAAAGAAAAGACAGAGTAGTCTAAACAGCAAAATTTAATTTTATGACAAAAAATTGAAGCTCTATAAGTATTTTCCAGGAAGAAAACAGCGTAATACATTTGTATGGAAAATTACAGACCAACCAGGCTCTTAACTCCTATGCTCAAATGCGTGCGCAGCATACTGGCAGAATTATGTACCTACGTCGTTGGGCCAAATTCGCCAGAATTTCGGCCATACAAAAAAACTAAAATTGACAAAAGACAGCACAAAATCAGGGTGATATACTAGCTTTGACCCGCGGCTACGCCCGCGTGGTATTTAAATTTATGTGCCATCCCATGGGAACATTATATTTTTCTATGTGATAAAAAGTAGCTTATGTCACATTTCGTTGTTCGTATTAGTACATGCCAAAAATCAAGTCAATCTATTGTATCATTGCTGCGTGAAAGAGCAACAAACCAACAAACACACTTTCAGATTTATAATATCTGTAAGGATTTGGCAGAGCTTGAAAAAGGTATGCTACCTACAGCGGTAAGATTAAGAAGAAGAGAGAAACGCCATCGATTTACTTTCAAAGCGAATAAATTCTATCGCTTCGCGCAGTGGTGCACAGCCCCCATCGTCGATCGTGTGAAGTCTCTCGGGAAGTATTTCATAATTTTCACCACTTTTCCTCACTTTCATCTCATTGTGGCCATTGGAAACGTAACGAACGTTCATTTTCATAATAGGCGTCACTACGAGAGTTATGTTATCGACTAGACTACATACTGCCTGATGTTTAGCAGATAGTTCTACGGTCTAGGCGGTGGATGTCCAATAATATCAATTGAAAGTAGCTTTTTGTTATCATAATTCATATACCGTTTTTCATATTTATGCTGATCAATAGCCAGATACTTAATTCTTTATAAAATACCATGTTACCTAAATAGTAAATACTAACAATAGAAAAATATTTAATTTTACATTTTTGGGCAAAGGTTTCTAATTATTCCTAAAAAAATATTCTAGGCAACCAAGTATTAACTATTTATCGGTTTCTGTAGGTTGAATTTTACCACTGTCGTACTTTTTTTAATTCATAAAATAATCTACCAAATGCGCCGTCATCCCTGCGGGCAAAATTATATTTTTTGGACCAATTTACCCACTCTCCTTTGTCCTAGTGATGAGTGCAATGATATACCAGATTCTAACATATGTGCGCCTTCTAAAGATAAACCCAGTGTTTGCATTACCTACTTTTTGCCTCAACTGAGAAAAATATGATTCACCAGCAAACAATACAGAGTAGGTAATATTTAACACAATTATCGTCCTATTACAACAACACAGTCACAGTCTAGCGCCCATAATAAGTGTTATAGTGGGTGGACGTATTAAGGGCTGGGGGACGGGGCCACATCTGGTATTGACCTTAGATTTAAATGTATTACCATCTGAAGTATCTTTTTTAAATTTCAGAATCGACTTTTAATAAAGGTCCCTTATTTTTATTAAACTGTAAAGGAATGTTATTTGGGCTATAGGTACCTAAGTACTCGTACTATGTATTCATATCTTTTTTCTTTAATGTAAAAAAGAAACAATGGAAAATATATTGAATATCTAAGCATTTGGTGTAAATAAATTAACGAAGTTAATGGTACTACATTGTTATTTACTTTATTTAGATTTGATTTTTAGCACTTACTTCGTTAAGCATGACTTGTTAAAAGCTAGAGCTTAAATACTAAAATACGCTACTTTTGTGACCCTTACATTATCTCTAAAGTTAATACAACTAAGTGCATACAAATGCGTACCGCCTTACCACAAAAGATTTAAACACTGTTTAATAGTGCAGTTTGTACTGAAAACAATTTGTTTGAAATTGGAATTTGTTGTAAACAATGTCTAAAGCGTGCGTAAAATGTTTGTGGTAAGAAGATTAAAATTTAAAAAAAGTGTATAAAATGCAACCCCATCTAAATTAAAACACAGATGCAAATATTTAAAAATAACAGATAAGTAAATAAAAATAGGTAACAAATTATAATAATCTGTTTGCTGATACATTTGTTATTGAACTTAACTTGCCGTTGAATAAGCTCGTTTTACCAAAGATACCCCCGTCCTGAGTCCGTCCCCAGTTACAGCAAACAACATCGCGACGTACCGTTACAGCCTAGGTCGCTTTCTCATTTCGCCGGTATAGCGGTCACCTCGATTCGGAAATGGTAAATGGTGAACTTGTGAAATGAACTAACGTTAGATTGTATTATTGTTGTTTGTTATGTACGAGTATATGTTAGTGCGGATTGACGTTGGCGTATGGTTAGGGCTAACTTTGTTTTTAACCGACTTCCAAAAATGAGGAGGTTCTATGTTCGTCTGTAGGTTTGTATTTTTTTGTATGCTATAACGGTTTATGAGATACAGCCTGGTGACAGACAGACGGACGGACAGGGGAGTCTTAGGGGTCCCGTTTTTACCCTTTGGGTACGGAACCCTAAAAATGAGGTTCTCAATTCGACTGTTTTTTTTGTATATGGTTACGTGATTACTCCGCGATTTTGATGTTTTTTGGTTTTTGGCAGATCACACTTCGCACGAGGTGGTCCCCTTTTAAATTTTATCGAAATCGGCTGAGCTGTGTTTGAAAAATCAACAATAATCTGAAAATGGTATACGTCGATTCGATCCATATAATAGGGTGTTTGAATAGACATGGCATTATTACTATGAACTTAGGGTTCAAAATAAAAGCTCGCCTATTATTGTTATATCGAATTTGTCATTTGATCACTAGTTCAAGTGTCATTTGTGCCATGTAGATTAAACCTTTGAAACCAACAAACACCAGAAGGTAGTTATCACATGTAAAGTAAAATGAAGGCCCGAACAACAGAATGATTTCTGAGGTTACAATATATTGCTCTCTGCATCTACCTTCTACAAAAGAAAAAAGATTAAAAGCACTTCAAATTTACGAGCGCAAATGATTATTTATCAGTGATCGTGACCTCATCGTGACACAAGCAAGATGGCGGTAAGTGTGACAGAAGCGACGTAACGCCAGTAACTGGCCTCCTTGCGGTCACCTTTCGCCGGACTTTCTCCAAGGTGCCCCACTTGTCTGTAAGGTGGGCATACACTGGGGTTTCTTGCTTGCTGGCTTCTATGGCACGTGTGACATATTTTTTAGTAAGTAAGTTTGTATATCGTTCGTCGGCTGGTGGCTAGTCCTGGTGTCAGAGTATTTAAGCCGCTTGAAGGCTTCAGACATGACATGGACGGTTAAAAAACCGAGAACTAGAGTTTAACGTCTCAGCCGAGCCACGGTAGTGCTCAGTTGGAAATGCCACCAGCGGTCACCCATCCGAAGACTGACCGTGCTGAAAGTTGTTTACGGTGATCGCTGATAAACACCTAGTAAAACTAAGAACGCTGTTAGCGCTGTTTTTCAAACGCGAGGTGGGTTTAATTCCCAGTCCCGTACCGTAAATTATCGTTCAAATATCACTATCTATTCAGTGAAAAACCTGTAAGTACATTTGTAGAAATTCGATAGCAATATGAAATTCCTTAAACTCAACAGTGAATATTCTGCTGACTCTATGATTCATACAACCAGCAAAAGAATTATCACCAGAAAACCTAGCGTGGCCAACGTGGAAGTCGTTGAATCGAATACCTACGGACTCAAGTTGGCCGGTGCAAGTCTAATATGGTCAAATAATAGGGCTTACTCGTATCTGATGCGGATTCTGTAATGTGACAATATGCAGCAATGCAATGCAGACAATTAATCACTTACCGCCTTACCACAAAAGATTTATACACGTTTTAAACACTGTTTATCCGTGCAATCTGTACTGTTAAACATTGTCTAAAGCGTGCGTAAAACTTTTGTGGTAAGGCGGTTATTGTCCCTTCATCAATTTGGCATTTTGATGTCCTGCCCCCAGTGTTCATTCACCTGCACACTGAGTGACTTACTGATATAAGTGATTCCTGCTAGTGCAACATGCGACCATGAAAAGCCACGAAATGAACTCTTTTCGACGTGTGTAAAAGTGACAAACATATACTTTGCCATATCGCTGTCGCGTTCTGACACGTCAAAAGAAATATTACTTCGTGCGCATCATAGCCCGGCTGGGGTACAAGTCGCTAACCACCGCACCGTTTGAAGCTTGTGTACTTCCTAATGCCACTAGAACCATGGACACAAATAATTATTTTTCGCAAAAATGGCAAAACCGCCTTCCATCGTGTACAAAATTCGGATATTTCGCTCGAATTGCTTTTATTATTGTTGTATTTTTCAAAAACGGCTCATCTGATTTCTGTAAAATTTAAATGAAACCACCTATACAACTGGGGAGTATACCCTTTCCAACTGAAAAATAATTTTTCGATTCGGTTCACAATTGATGAACATACAGACTAACATAGAACCTCCTCCTTTTTGGAAGTCGGTTAAAAAGAAAAAATACACGAATAAAAAAACCGTGAATAAAATCCAATAGCAATATTGGAGATCCATAGGGGAGGCCTATGTTCAGCAGTGGACTTCTTATGGCTAATGGATGGATAATGATAATCCAATAGCCTTTCTGGACTTTTACCTGTGTCCAATATTAGGTCAATCATCACCCTTTTTAACCCCCGACGAAAAAGAGGGGTGTTATAAGTTTGACGTGTCTGTTTGTCTGTGTGTCTGTCTTACTGTCTGTCTGTGGCATTATAGCGCCCGAACCACTGAACCGATTTCAGTTTAGTTTTTTTTGGATGGAAAGGAGACTTAATCGAGAGTGTTCTTAGCTATGTTTTATAAAAATCGATTGAGCCGTTTAAGAGTTATGGTGGGTTAAAGTGGGGATGGAAGAACCAAAATTCTACAAATGTGCCCAAAATGGTTGTCAATTGAAAGTTTGTTGTCAAATATTTTTGTGTCGGGGGTTTTTTAATTAGGTATATTATCACTTTAAAAATGTATATAATTAGATAACTTATTTTGTTCGCAGAATTTTATTATGTTACCAGCAAATTCAGCTTTGACACAGTGAACCAGCACCTTTACCGGCTCAGTTGGCGGCCATTTTTAATGGTTGTTGTTGTGACCGCTAAAACTAGGCTCACCTTTCACGACGAGATAATTCTACGGTAAACACTTACTAATGCCACTACGAGTATTTCATGTTATACATTTATTCAGCAATAATTGAGTTACTAAGTATTGCCAACTACCAACATCAATAGCTTTTAATGCTTCTTTTAACCGACCACAGCAAAACCAACGGTGTGGTGACTAGTGTTTTTTACTTTTTAACCGACTTCCAAAAAGGAGGAGGATCTTGGTCTGTATGTATTTTTTTGGGCTGCTGCTTTATGCTCATCGACATTTTCGCCAATTCTTAACCGAATCAAATATTATTTTTTTGGTCAAAAAGGTACGAGTATATTTCCAAAGTAGTCCCATTCAAATTTTATCGTTTTTCATATTATAGTTTTTGAAAAATTAACAATAATGTATCGAATGGTTATTATTTGAATTATGATATGATAATAATGATGAGCAATTTACAATGAACACTATTGTGTACCCGTTGTGTACATTATAATTCTAGGATAACGATGACGTCAATGAAAGAAAGTGTTTGATCGACATTGCGAATTGTTTTTTTTCCTTGTCGTGTTCTAAGAAATTCTAGTCTAAGAAAGTAGTAGATATCAAGCTATAGATTTACGATTTATTTCATTTCATTTATTCATGCTTCCATACAATACAAGATGTTAATAACAAAGTTTAGGTACAAAGTTCAGTATGGACCCTGTCGGGCACTACATATTTTGTTCTTTATGTTTGTAGCTGGAGGTATAAAAAGAAGAGTACCTCGAGTACCTAAGCACCACTATAACGAAGCTTTTCTACTACATCTCGGGCGGTTTTAACTCCTCGCTTCACTCTGGACTCTAAATACCTCCTTCGCTACTCTCAGGAGTTGAATCTACAGTCTTTTGCAACGTTCAGGGCCCAATTTATGTCGCTCATACACACGATCTGTGACCCCAAAATAAGCAAAGCTTGTGATATGACTGCCAGGGACTGATATACTACATGTTTATAAAAATAGCTCAGGAGTCAGGGTCACTAACCGCTGGGCCACCAAGGCAGCTATTTACACATTAACTCTATCACCTTCTTTGGGTAGGGAATTCCTCGTGGACCAACTGCTTTCGCACAACTAGTTGTGCGATCAGGAATATTATTATAAAATCTTTTCCGAAGGCACAACCAAATAAATGTCATTAATTTCAGTTCCCAATTGCACAAGTAAGCTTAATTAAGCACAACCATGTGCAATACCTACTCCACGTCACACAAGTATTTCTTTTTGTGTAATTTTGCACAATTTAAACCTTAATTCTGACTCGGCATCAAGTCGATTTTTGTATTTATAGGTAGTTTTTGTCATGGCCAAGTGTGAAAACCCACTCTTACATAAATAGGTATGTTGTAGCACAGGCTAAAAGGAAATTCACCGTTTTGCGTGATAGTTCGGGATACTCTTCCTGTCTAGCTGCCCAAAAATCTATCAAAGACATCCTTTATCAGCTTGAAGAGTTTCCTCATGGCCTTTGCACCGTCAGTGGATATACCAACGCATTTTGTCCAATATATGTCATGTTTTTCATTAAAATCATTAAGTGTGTTAAAAATATCTTCTCTTTTCGTCGTAGACTGCAAAAAAACTCTTCTTCACCTATATTTTTATACACATTTCGAACAAACCCAAGTCATCACGCCACCATTACGTAAATCTTGTCGCGAACCCCCTACCGTCGAATGACGAACCCCTAGGGGTTCCCGTACCCCACTTTGCGAAACCCTGGTCTAGATGTACTAGACCCGCCCTTAAACGGTTTTGCGTTTAATAACTATGACCCTGTATAAATTGCAAAGGTGAGGTGGCAACTGGCAACACCTCAAAAAAGACAAAAATCAACATTCTCCCGTGACCCACTGCATCACATTCGAAACTCCCAGCGCGTGCATAGTCGCGGCCCAGTTTCGGGTCCCGTTAGGAGAGAAAGTGCCTGCACTCTATGTAAATTATGCAATTTAACATCGTGGAAGTATGGGGGACTGCCAGTGTCATATTTTCCATAGAATGTTTGAAATGTTGTTGACTAAGTGTAGGTAATATGATTGCTACGATTGTGCTTTTTACCGTCTGAACGATTTGGCTTGTTTGATGTTTTTGATCGTTTAATATTATTTTATGAAGTAGGTATATTGCTAATTATTGTGTTTTTTTAATTTTCTTTAGCTTTTTCAATTTCAAAGCGATGTTTATTTGTTTTTCTACCTAATAAACAATAGTTACACGTTGCATTGGTATGCATTTAGAGCCGATTATATTTTGGTATTTATGTCTAGGCTCGTTTAATTTGTCTTGAAACTGCCTCCGTCTTTTGTTCTTATTATCCTTTAATTTTTTTTTTTTGGGCATAAGTCTCTCTCAATTTACTTCATGCTATATAAAACGTAAGTAGTGAAAAAATTATAGTTTTATTGCTAACCCATATCAAGCGCAATCGTTTATTTATGTTCGCTAAGCAAATCGGCTAGATAACAGAATAATATTTCCTTACATTTGATACATTATGTATGTATGATAGATTAAATAACGCTCCCAGATTATTTAGTTTCATAATAAAAGAAAATAATAGATTTAACTGCATTGGATTGTAATACTAAGTAACCTCAACCCAAAAAGTTCAACATCCGAGTGACGCGTTGATATCTTTTCAACGCAGAAAGAAAGACTTTTCTCGAACCCACAAAAACTCGTAAACTTATCGACTGCGAATAACATTGGCACAAAAACTGCTCTGACTATCAATTACATCATTTCTCCGCACTACAGTTATGCGACTCTGTTTCCAAGCAGAACGCAGCTTTCCATCTAACAAGAATGATCTAACGTGACAAAGCGAAAAAATGATGCCACCCGCCATATTGGTGTAATGGCTGCCACAAAAAAACTAACGGAATAAAATACCTAACCGCCGCGGAGAAAGGCTTTCGATTGTCCCAGTTATCTGTGCACGCGAATCGACAACGCGACGACAAAACGGCACATCACTATCTCAAGTTTACGCGGGACATAACCAACCTTATTTCTACTAGCGAGCTGTCAAACTTATTTAGCGGGCGTTTTGACGTTTGTATTCGAACGTCAATGTGACATTGGCGCTGTACTTAGCCTATCTCTCTCTAACAGTCTCTGTCTTTGGTCGACATTGAAAAAGAAAGCATTGGATTTTTAGCCGGCATTCTACTGAAGAGTATGTCGAAGAAAGCAAGCTAAAATGCATGTGTGTTATATTAGAAACGTTGGTTTCATACCCGGTTGCATTGCATTGGGTTGCATAAGAAAAATGGCGTTTCCCCAGCACACATTCACTTGCGTAGATTTTCACCTTTGATTAATTATTTTGAACAGCAATTACAATTTTATTACTCTTTCTTTTACGATGAAGACAATATATTATTACCTTTTGTTTATTTTTATTAGTGACGGGCTAGAGCTTTACCTAATAAACTAAAACTTAAAATTATTTTACATACTTAGTAGTTTTTAGAACTGACGGGCTAAATTGAGTTTTGCTTAATAAACCAAAACGTATCTATAAAAAATTATTTATAGTAGAAATAATTAAAACACCTCACTTTAAAATAGAAATTTAATATCAAATAAACAACACTGATCTCTTTAGTTAAGTTCAGCAAATAAGAGTGCTTTGATATTAAAAATGATAAAGGTATCAGTCAGAATAATAAGCTTAATAAATATTTATAAATAAATTGGTTTAAATTGACCTTGTAAACAACGTTCAATAAACAAAAGTCACGTTCTTTCAGAACTTTTCATATGTCAACGCTTACGAGTATACCCAGTCATTTGTACAACTTGATACTTTTTACTCCTCATCCGTATCTATCGAATAGCTCTCTCATCTTCAATCAGTTAACTGTGTCAATAATGCCAGTCCAGTCTTATTCAGTGGTTTCCAAAGTTTCCTAGACTACGACCCATCTAAAACGAGTTTAGTAATCCGACACCCACTTCTAGGAAACAATTTTAGACTAGATACAATAAGTTGTTGTGAAATGGTCTCCTATGTTTTGCCGTTACAGTTTGGACACCGACTTCAACTCGAGTTACTTTAAATCGCAGTGAGTTTGATAAGTCTAATTTATTTCGGTATTTTGTTTTGTTGTGGTGGCCCGCTGAATATTCGCTTGCGACCCGCCAGTGAGTCGCGACCTATAGTTTGGGAAACTCTGGTCTAGACGGTAAATTTGTCTGGCCACATGAGTTCCGCCATTGAACTTGACCGTTGGAGAACACACTTTTCAAATCTGATTGCTATCTCATTCGAACATTTGATTTACAAGTTGGTGTACCTATTTATTTTTACACGCTTTTATTGAACTTGCAATGGATGTATGTACCATATGTATGTAAGTTCGTGTGGAATATGAAGTAATTTGTTCTTAAAATAATTTTAGCCTTTATACTTACCTGTTATATTTTGAAATGCAGTCACTTTTAGATACATCAGTAGTTACCCATCATTATGAATAACTTATACTATGAGACCAACCATAAAATCGCGGAAAAAATCTATTCTACACACAAGAGTAGTTTGTTTATTTTCGAGAAAATGTATCGAACACGGATCGTCAGAATCAAAATCAGTTATTTTAATGTTAAGCACATACTTACAAATTTTCTCAACGGAATCGCACACGTGTTTTATTTGTCGTATGATTAATTATCGTAAAAGTTGCTTGTTAAAAACAAAACCGTGCTGGACTTCTTTGTTTAGTCCTCGAAAAAAGAAATTGCACCAATTTATCTCGATTATCGCAAATCTGTACCTTAAATCTTTAATCAAAGTGTGACACAGAAATACACTGATTGCAAAGCTAATATACATTCAAAAATAAATTCGCTTGCTAAAATGAATTGTACAAAAAGTGGGTCAATTTAGTCAATAGTGGTTGTCTAGTCGTTAGATAGTCATCGACCCACGCTTGCCACTGAACTTGAGTCTTGACCACAGCAGCCTAGCTCTCTAGTCTGAAGTGCCGATGACTCACTACTGGCATAGTTCACAAACGGGAATAATTCTAGAATTTTTCCAATTATCCTACTATATATAATATTATAAACGTGAAAGTTTGTGAGGATGGATGGATAATGTTTATTACTCTTTCACGCAAAAACTACTGAACGGATTGAGATGAAACTTTGCAATTATATAGCTTCCAAGGAAAACAATTGCTTATATACCAGGAAAACGCATAGGCTATAAATTATAATATTGCGTGAATTTTCCAAATTATAACAATAAGTGTTTTAAGTAAGTAGGAAAAATTCTACCATCTGTGAGCTATTCTTGCGTGCGCTCCCAGAAATGTCAAAAAGAACTGTCGAATCGAACAAATGTCAAATCGTTTTTTTTTGTATTTTTATTTTCCACCTCCTTTATTAAGGGTGGTAAGACAGGGCCTCGAAATATCATGCAGGCGAAGCTGCGGGCAAAAACTAGTTACTAATAGTTCTCTGGTCAGTATAAGTACCTAGTTCTTGCAACACGTATCGCGAAGATGAATCGAAGATTCTCATTATATATCTCGATTCTTTCTTGACTGATTTGGTTCATACTCGCAAATCTTGCTACGATTTAGATGCTAAACTGTACTGTACCAGCCTTTTTAATAGTCCACTGCAGGAAGTAGCCCAGTGCGGGTTAATGGATTCAGATACGCCGCCGAGAGGTCCGGGAAGAGTTTTCTTTCTGCCTGACGCTCGAGTTCCATGGAATCCTGTAGAAGGGAGATATGGTTCGGAACGCGAAGAGCACCGCGGCGGTGTCCGGATACTCTCTGTCTGCGGAACTTGAAAATTCAGGTGAACGATGTACGTGGAGATGTCGCGCCGGTTCGTACCCATATCCGCAGCAGCCCGGGTAGCACGGCAAGGGGAGAAAACCATTTTATCCATTTGAAATGTCAGTTGTGATTGACAATCCATAAATTATTTCCTCTTCGAGGGGATATAATGGTGGTAAGACAATTTGTCCCTTTGCCATGCTTCCCGGGCTGGTCTCTATTCACATATGCCATCAAATTTATTTTATGGACGTATGCTGGTTACCCCACAAAATTTTCCTTCACCGGTAAACCTGTAAAAATCCGTATCTACATAATTTATGTTAGAATTTTGAAGCCGCCCGAAGGCAGCTGACATAGCTAAACGGAAATCACCGAAAACTACAGTTTGAAGTGTCAGCCGAGCCACGGCAGCGCTCAATTTTACTATTACTTTCGGTTACCCATCAGAAAACTGACTGTGCCTTACGTTGCTTAACTTCAATGATCGCTTAAAGGTCACCTAAAGTACGCTATGAGCCCTACCAATGGTGTAAAAACCTGTGCATAATTTGCCATCATAATGTAATTTCATTGGTACAGAACTGGGATTCGAAGCCAACACCTCACGATTCTGAGTCTAGCGTTCTTTTTATGTTCGTGTGTATGTTTTTTATTTGTGTATGTTCATCGATAATTTTGCCAACTGGGAACCGAATCCAAAAATTATTTTTAGTTCGAAAGGGTATACTCCCAAGGTGGTCCCATTTAAATTTTACAGAAATCAGCTGAACCGTTTTTGATAAATCAACAATAATGTGAAAGATTCGAGTGAAATATTCGAATTTTGTACACGATGGAAGGCGGTTTTGCCATTTTTTGCGAAAATTAATTAAACTATGCCATCATGATATCAAATAAGTACAAATCTCACTAGTATGACTAATCCACACAATGGGAAACCACTTGACTTCTCCGTCATTGTGCACTTTCTCAGGTTCCACCCACACGAAATTAACGAAATTGTTAACTAAACTATTATAATGAAGCTGAAAGTTATCCCATCAAGTTATAAATAAACCCTCGCCCACTCTAAAATAGGATCATTAGCTTTATGAAAGTAATCTAATAGGTTGGCTGGCACTCGTATATTTAGGTAAAGTTTAATATTTCAGTTGCTACTTAGAAGGAAATATTAAGGGGATTTTAGTACCAAAAACAATGTTTTTGAGTAAAAAAATATGTATGTGTTATTTTGCAGCATATCTTCTGTAGGCAAACCATATCTGATACGTACTAGGAACAACTACGCTCAATAAAAAAATCCAACGTCCCTGTTTTGAACGAAGATGTTATTTCTTGACGATTTTTATAAGTATTATTTTTTAAAATGTGTTTATTGTATTAAATAGTAGCTAAAGTGCATTTAGTGACGGCTCCGCGTGCTAGCACTCGCCAACTTGAGAAAGGTCGCCGAACGCGACCGAAACTATAGTCGTGTTATGACTATACGAACACGTAAGTGAGTCCCGTTTTATATCGTTTAAAATAGTAGCTAAGGGTACTTCTTCGAAATTTCATTCTTCGACTGATTCATCTGGCCAAAATTTTGTTTCACTTTCAGCTCTGTCACACATGCTCATATGTAAAAAAGGTAACTAAAGAACATATATTTCAATGAGGGACTTGTTTTTATAAAGTAGTTTTCAAGATATCTACGTTCAAATATTTTGTGCCCAGATGAATCAGAATTGATTACAGATTAATCAGAACTAAAAATGAAAAACTATGTAATTTGGCTGTGTATTATGGAAACATATTTGTATATGTACCTATATGAAAACAACAATCATAGCACGGAAAAAAATTGATGAATTAACAATATTTATTGTAATATAATTTTGAAATCTAAAACAGTATTAATTATAATTCTTATATTAACTAGGAAAGCGAAAGCATTTTAAAATAACATACATTAACTATTGCTAATATTTGTAACTCTGATAATAGGTAAGGTATTGTCCTTGAAAGTTGGTATAGTAATCGGTACAATATATTATATTCTCTGTTTATTTTTTTTCCATGTATACAATTCATGAATCCTTTTAATTACACTTAATATCACATAAGTAGCTTACATATAACCTTCCATAATTAAAAAAACATATAAGTGTATTTATTACACTATATTAACTAAATGGAATTTCTGACAGTAATCTTTCTTGGTAACTATCAAAGAAACATAAGTATTTTTCTTAAAACTGTTAACTATAATAAATGAAGTCACAGTTAAGTACTACAAGAAAAATATCTTTAGCTTTTTGCAAGGGCCCGAGCTAGGTACCGACTTTCAGTGTTATCCTCAAAACCTTTTTTCTTGTTGACGAGATCTTGATTGTTTAAAAGAAGATGGAGTAATCATATCTTCACTAGTGGCGTGAGACTCTTTTGTAGGTTTATTTAATTGAAGCTTTTTAAACACAAAAATACCCTCATCGTCAGAATCTGAGCAATCATCCACGGTTTTCTGATGAAGGGTCGATAGGACATCTCTGGTGAGTTTTGGAGTAATAATTTTTTCATCGATTGACGAAGTCTCAATTCAAAAGCTGTCATCATCGAGGTCTTGTTGGGCTGTATCCGAAGCTTTTCCAGTATGAATTTTATGATTTATATGGTGTTTTGACCATATGAATCAGGCACAGATGATTCAGGATTTTGCCGTCATACATGCATAACTCATCATACATACTGACTTCAGTGTTGTCATTTTTCTACTTGAATCTAAAACCCAAAAGCATTACAGGAAATACGGATTGAAGTTGTAAAACAATAAACTAAATTTTATAAAGTAGGCATTGTAATCATAATGCCACCTGAACTAAGCACAGATGAATCAGATATTCATCGTTGTAACTCCGGGATCCAAGCGAACCAGCCGCATGTCCACCTTCTAGCTCGTCTGTTGCACGACTGGCTTCCCCCCGCGCGGGAAGTCAGGCTCTCATCATCATCACCCGATCAAGCAGGGTCAAGGGCAACATACGCCACATTAATCAGTATTATGTGCCGGCAGTATTATCACTTCTTATTTGCCTATTTATAAACATACTAAGGTAGTTATAACAGATACACATTTTTTTTGTAAAAGAACAATTCAATTCCTTTTGATATAATTATAATTCATAATGATTTACCAAAGGAAAAATGCGATATCGATCATTTTCTTTCGAAAAATGGCAAGCGGACGCGGCATATGAATCAGAAGAACAAACTTCAAATATTTTTAATTTATAATTAGACTGCAATAATTAGAAAAACATCACTTGTCCCAGTTAGAGTTAAAGCTAAACTGTATAGAAAAAAAAGTTACACGCCGTTTTGTTAGTCGGTTTCAGAAATAAACCCATAGAAGTCCAAAATTTTGTCTACGAAGAAGTACCCCTAAAGTATTGGCAAATCACATAAAAAAGTTAAAAAGTTGACTTGATAATTTTGTATGAATTTTTATTGTTAATTTCACCATACAAAGACACGCTCCTTTTGTCCCCTCGCCGCCGTCCCACTCTGTTTGCGGAAAGCATCTACTTACGCATGACGCACGCTTAAGATATGTAATCTTTGAAAATCTCTACCTTGCTAAAACATATTGTTAAGAAAGTTTTATCATCATTTCTTGATCATCATCAGCCACAGGAAGTCCACTGCTAAACAAAAATACTTCCTCAGTAAATAAGTAGGTAAGTTCGTATAGCCCGGTTGGCTAGCCCTTGTGTCAGAGTTTTTAAGCCGCCTGAAATTGGGCCATATCCACCACGCTGGCTCAGTGCGGGTTGGTGGATTCACATACGCCATCAAATTTCTTCTACGGACGTATACAGCTATGCAGGTTGCCTCAGCACGGGAAGCATGGCAAAGGGACTAATAGTCTTTCCACCATTATATCCCCTCGAAGAGGAAATAAAGTATGGATTGACAATGACATCTGACATTAAGAGTGGATAAAATGATTTTCTTCCCTAGCCGTGCTACCCGGGCAGGATGTGTTCCGTGTTCCTTCACCGAAAATGCCAGTGATGTTACTTTCCGTAAGCACATAAACTGCAAACTCATTAGTACGGGACCGGGATTTGAACCCACGACTTCAGGATTTTAAGGCGGGTGTACTACCACTAGACCACCGCGGCTTATTTATTCATCAGTTACTGAGAAACTTCTTGATACAATACTAAAACAACAATTTATTTTAATACTCAACTCTATTGATTAAGACTACCTACGCTCAAGCTAAGTAAATCCTACAACATATCTATTGTCGGCTCAAAATTTCTCGTCTCTTCTTATTCTGTTCCAAAAATAACCTTTTCACTAACCAGTGTTGTTCTGGTACATTTATTATGTCCATTATACACTACTCACTGAAGTGCGTGGACGTAATCAGGGCTGAAATCCGGGGGTTATATAGGTACTTAATTCATTAATTTTTAGGGTTCCGTACCCAAAGGGTAAAAACGCGACTATTACTAAAACTCCGCTGTTGAAATTTTCACAGATCACGTATTTCTGTTGCCGCTATAACAACAAATACTAAAATTATAAAAAAAAAAATATTTAAGAGGGGCTCCCATACAACAAACCTGATTTTTTACCGTTTTTCACTCGATGTTTATCACGGTGCCAGGTAGATGCTTGAAATATTCACAGAATATTTAATTATATATTCACATCAAAAATAAATAATTAAAATAAAATAAATATTTAAGGGGGCTCCCATACAGTAAACGTGATTTTTTGCCCGATATTAATAACGGCAACAGGAAGATGCTTGAAATATTTACATAATATTTAGTTGAATATTCCTTTCAAAAATAAGTAATTAAAAAATATATATATTAAGTGGCTTCCTCACGGTACAGAACCCTCTGTGCGCGAGTCTGACTCTCACTTGGCCGATTATTATAGGTTCAGTTTTACTAATGGATATAATTTGTTATGCTACATATTTAGTCCGTGAAAAGTGTTATGTCTAAAGCACTATTTATAGTGAAGAGAAGGAGTGAAATACCCTTTCTTGGCAAGTTAAGAAATTGAAGTGGGCAAGACTCATAGCACGTAGGACTGATGGATGACCAAAGGGGGTCGAAAATTTCTCGAGTGGAGATCAAGTACCTACCAGCAAGCGCAGCATAGGACGTTCACCCACCAAGTGGGCTGACTACCGCATTAAAATTGCAGGATTACAGTGGATGCAAGCCGATTCCGACCCATCTTATTAGAGATTCATAGAGGAAGCCTAAATCTAGCAGTAGACGTCCTATGGCTAATGGATGACTGGATTTGACCCGTATTGCCTTCTGTGGATACAATACGTCTATAGCAAGATTTTAGGTTACCTTGGGATGATTACTTTCGATATATAAGTATGTAAACGTTTTGCTAACATCAATTTCAAGAAAGGACCTAGCTCCTAGGAAAAGATCTAGCTAGATGATGTAGCAAATGCCCTGATGTAGCCAATGGATATTTTTTTTTATATTTTCCCAATTATAATATACAGAAATATGTGAGGAAGGGTGTCTATCTCCATCCTAGATCGGTTCCAAGAGAGTAGGTTTAACCGGCATTGCCGTCGGCGGATGAAACGTATCTAGAGCAAGGTTCGGGGTCGCATTTTTGTTGTGTACCCAAATTTGTATCTACAAATTTTAAATTAGACTGGTTGTGACGGGCATTGCTGCTAGAGCCAGATTTGGAGTCACTTTTTTATTGTGAATCCAAACTTGTATCTATATACTTCAAATTCAAGAAGGATTAGAATGAAGTAAGTTCTTATAGGTCGGGTGGCTAGCCCTACGCTCTGGTGTTACAGTTTTTAAGCCGCCTGAAGGCCTCTGACATGTAGTGAAGGATAAGTGTCCCGTCTACCTCGTTGTCGCCGGCAGATGCAACGTACGTATCTATAGCAAGATTCGGGTTCACATCTTTTTTGTTAACCCAAACTTCTAAATTAAGAAGCGGTGAGTGTAAGGTCTACCCTGATACAGGCCAAGAGAGTGCTCTTGGACTGTATCAGGGTAGACCCCGCAATGCTTCCGCCGGCGGCAATTGTAAAAGCAGTGACTTTGACCGGCATTGCCGCCGGCGGAAGCAACGTAGCTAGACAAACTTGTAGATCTATAAACTTTAAATTCAAGAAGGGGTATCAGTAAGTAAGTTACCTGCTAAATTACCTATTTAAAAAACCTGTTAAATTACCTGCTAGCCCGGGTATCACAGTTTTTAAGCTGCCTGAAAGCATATAACCCTTCAGACCCCTTACTTTTATCACTTCTACTTACCCCTTACTACATATCCTCTAATATGTATGTATGTAAAAAGGGGTAAGTGCCCCCGTCTAGGTCTACCCTAGATCCGTCCCAAGAGAGTGGCTTTGACCGGCATTGCCGGCGGCGGATGCAACGTATCTAGAGCAAGATTCGGGGTCGTGTTACACTTCTCGTGTAACGGGGAGATGAAAGTTACACGTGGGTTACATTGCCAGATGAACTATGAATATTTAGTCACGATGCCGTCAGTTGTAATTTGTGTTGGTAGTACTGTTTTGTAGCTTAAAGATATTGTTCGCAGAGGGTCAGTAAGTTAGTAAGTTCGTATAGGAAAGATAGCTAGTTGGTTAGCCCTGCTAGCGTAGCATACGCACCACGATAAAGAAATGAAAAACAAACAAAAGTGAAGAATTATTACAAATATTGCGTATGCTAGCCCGGCTGGTACCTATCATAAATTTCACATTTTTGCTGGTTCCTTGTATTTCTGACTTTTACGATGAATCTAAATTAATTAATAAGCTCCAAGTAGCCCAACGAGCTATAGAGAAGCTGTGGTAAGTCGCAGCAAAAATGTGGAAATCCGTAGAAAAATATAAGCAACCGTCATAGCCTGCTATTAGTAAGACATTAGTCCCAATTATGAAGGTGCCATCGTAATTATATTAGCTAATTAGCATTTTTCTGTTTCTTTTTCACTTTAGGCATTCTATAGAGAGAACACTATTTACAATGGTGCCTTCATAATTGGGCCTATTTTCTAACTAAGCGCTACTGTGGTTCGGATGACCCGTTGTAGGTCCCGTTTTTTTATCCGCTTAGCCATGTCAGAGGCCTTCAGGCGGCCTAAAAACTCTGACACCAGGGCTGGCCACCCTACCTTGTAGAGAAACTAACCTTTTTGTTAGCTTCTCTACATTCAGACTCTTCCAATGATAACACTGCCAACTTATAATTCTAGTTATGAAATTCAAATTTTTGAAATGTTTTTCTTTGACAGGATCAGCGATCCTTGTTTTGAAAAATTGGGCAGTCTTGAGTTGGAAGTGATTTGGAAGACACCTTTTTTTCCTCTATAAAATGTAATGAGTGTGAATTTGAGTTTGCGTGGACGAGCCCTGCAAACCGCATGAGCGTCGCGTGACAGTCAGGGTGAGAGGCTCCGGTCCCTTTGACTTTGATTACAGGTGGATCTCTTGTTTTGGGGCCACTGACCCCTTACCCCTGGAGCACTGGGCTGGCGCTGACTTAGAACCCTGTCGGCCAGTTTGGGCCGGCGCCTGTCGGCCGGTTTGGGCCGGCGCCTCCACCTCAGTCGACAGATGTCTTCACGCTAGCGCTCACCTAGCGCTACCTGGCTGGCGCCACACTATCGGCGGGTCCAGCTCAGGCTCTAGAAAATCCTCGGCCAGCCTCCAGCGTGGTTCTACGAGTGCTACCCTCTCCCTTTTGGCTAACTTTCCAAGGACACCTTCAAAATTCTCTCTCCCTCTCTCCGTTTCTTGAAGATTTAATTGACTATAAGTGCAGTGCGTGTTAGTGTAAATAAATGTGTAAATACTAAGGTTAGTCTTCTGTTTTAATCTCCTCTCTCCGAACCGTTAGGAATCCTATCCACTAGGTAGGACTCTTAGGTTGGTTAGGTTTCCCTGAAGTCTCTTAACCTGTGGTGCTGCAACCGGCTCCCCCGCTTGCAACATTACGGGTTCCTCTTCAATTCTCTTTTAACTTGTGGTGCTGCAAACGGCTTCCCCGTTCGCAACACTACAGTTTGGCGCCCGACCTTTTTACTTATCCACCCCTGACTACTTATATTTTCTTATTTTACTGTTACTTGTTTTCTTTCTTTTCCTAAATTCTAAACCGTTACTTCCACAAGTATCCACCCATCGCTTACACCTTAGTTATTTTTGGATTCTCTTTTGGTTATCATACTCCGATTCTCCATACATTACTCTATACTTGACTTTACAGTACACAGGCTACATAAATACCGCACCCCTACATACAGTCACTTACTACCTGGTTACCTCTGTAACCTACACCCATTCTTCGCTTGACGGTGTTAAAACCTAACGGTCACCTTCAAGTTGGGGTTTGGGAGACTATACGGCGAGCTGGAGGAGAGTATCCTCTCAGTGTACGTCACATACAGTTTGTAAGTTACCTAACTTACAGCTGAACACTCTTCGTAGTACATAGTAGTACATATCAACACTTGGCCTAGTATATAAATTATATTCTAGTACTACCTGGTATTACGTGTATATTATTCCGCGAGTCTCTCTCTCTGCTCTCATACGTCTTCAGTCATTACTATTCCCTTGACTCTACAGTACATTTAAACAACACAATACCGCACCCTCTCATACAAGCACTACTACCCGATTACCACTGTAATCGACATCCATTCTTCACTTGGAGGTGTTAAAACCTATCGGCCACCTACAAGTTGGGGTTTGGAAGACTATACGACGAGCTGGAGGAGAATATCCTCTCAGTGTACGTTACACGCAGGTTGTAAGTTGTCTTGGCTTACAGCTGAAGTATTCCTACATTCACAATACGTTTCAAGGTACTAGGTGTTTTTTTTACCTTATTTTTGTTGAACGAGATTTGCTCATGTGAATTTTATGCTCATGTTCTCAATAACCCTAATTTATTAATATTTCAGATGTGTAAGTTCAATTGAATTATTTTTATTGATATAATACTATTTTTAACTAATATTTCTTTCTTATCTTTGGTAATACGTCGTATTTTATTATTTTTAATCTAATACCTATTAGATTTACAAAAAATGGCTAAAAACATCGTTTATTCTCATTTAAACAAACTTGAACTTGAATATGAGATCTCAATTCGTCATGAAACACCTTCAGGGAGTGTTTCCTCTCTCAAGGAGCAATTGGAGAGACTTTCTATACTGAAACCAGCTGAAGTCATTTCCAAGTCGGTTTTCTCAGTGTCAGTTGACTTAGATCAAGTGTCAAAGACTTTGAAGTATATCAAGGATAAAGTTTCAATGTTAGAGTCTTCTCCGGATAGGTTGCTAACTAAGAAGGTTGAATCATTTTTGAATCATACTCATTTTCGTCTTGATCGTATTGACGTTTCAACGATTTCTGAAGAATCCTTAAAGCAAAACTACAAAGTTTTAAGGAGCGATTTTTTTTCAATTAGGAAAAGATTCGATGCAGTTCATAGCAACTTCGAGCATCTACCGAGTATTGATAATACTCAAGACTATGACGATTCTCCCTCTGGATCAGTTTCGGTTTCGCCCCGAACTGAACATAGAGATCATCAACCTGAGATACTATTCTCTAAGGCTGATTCTGTTCCGCATAGACCTACAATACAGGAGAGCACTTCGAATTCTACACAATCTATACTTCTACCACAAGAAGTGTTGCTTACCTTAGTCAATGCTTTAACAAAGAATACTCAAGTCTCTCATTCTAATGTCATGGTTGATTTTAAAAGTTTGACATATGATGGAAAATCATGCCCTCGCTCTTTCTTGCAAAAGATGGAAGAGTTCCGTCGATCTAAAAGCATTTCTGATGAAAGTATTGTCAAACATGCTTTTGAAATCTTTAAAGGTGATGCTTTACATTGGCTTAGGTTTCAAATCTCTCAAAATGACTCATTGTCTTGGGATGAAATCAAAAGTTTGTTGATTAGAGACTTTGGTGAATTTGACTTCGATTATAAACTCTTGGAAGCGATTCGTAAGCGAACTCAAGGAAAAGACGAGTCAATAGCCGTTTTTGTTTCGATAATATCGGGTATGTTTTCCCGCCTACAAACACAGTTACCAGATGCAGAAAAGTTACAGATGATTCTGCGTAACATTCGACCTTGTTATTCGATTTTTGTAGCTTTGTAGGAAGTAAAAACTCTTAACGAGCTGATTAATGTTTGTCAATTGTATGAGAATTGTATGGATAAGAATTCTAGTTTTCACGAACCTCTCCATAATGATGCTTCCTGGGCAAAGGATTTTAACTATCGTCCCTCAACTTCTGGATTTTCTAAAAATGTTTTAACCTATACGAACTTACTAGATCTCGTAGTCAAACGCAACCTATTTCAAATAAAAAAAAACCGGCCAAGTGCGAGTCGGACTCGCGCACCGAGGGTTCCGTACAAACCTGCAAGGTTTACAAAGTTCGTTCATTACGACAAAAAAAGTAATAAGTTTATATTTATTAAAAAATATATATTTTGTAATGTAACTAAAAATTTAAGGTTTTCGGAATTTTTCCTTTATGTGTGCTATAAAACGTTGCTTCATGCCAAATTTCAAGATTCTAGGTCGACTGGAAGTACCCTTTAGGTTTTGATTCCCTTGCGAGTACTTGCGAGTTTCAAAATTTGCGGCATAAACGGCTGTATCTTTTGATTGCGTTGGCTTAGAAGTTTGATTTTTTCACAGCTTCAAGGGACAGTAGACCTGAGTAATTGATATAAATTTCAGCTTCATACCTCCACGCGTTCCTGAGAAAAAGGGTCTTGACAGACGGACAGACGGACAACAAAGTGATCCTATAAGGGTTCCGTTTTTTCCTTTTGAGGTACGGAACCCTAAAAAAACAGTGGATGGGCAAGTTTAAGGATTTGTATTTTGCAAAAGCTGCTCGTTGATTGGATATTACACAGCTTGAAGCTTACTTCACATCCGCCAACTTGTATGATTCAACCAATACAAATTCGAGCTTTAGGTAGGTACATCAATAGTAATTAACCGACTTCCAAAAAGGAGGAGGTTCTATGTTCGTCTGTATGTATTTTTTGTGTATGTTCATCGATATTTTCGCCAATTGTGAACCGAATTATTTATTTTTTTTTTGTTCAAAAGGGTATATCTACTCTCGAGGTGGTCCCATTTAAATTTTATCGAGTTCAACTGAGCTTCTTTTGGAAAATCATCAATAATGGAAAAATTGTAGGTATAAACTAATTCGCGCGAACTATTCGAATTTTGTTATTTATTAGTTTAACAAATATCTCATAGCCCAACGGATTGGCAAGTTGAAATGGCAATGGGCAGGCCACATAGCGCGGAGGACTGATGACCGATGGGGTCGAAAAGTTCTCGAGTGGAGACCACGTACCGGCAAGCGCAGCGTAGGACGTCCACCCACAAGGTGGACGGATGACCTCATTAAGACCGCGGGATCGCGCTGGATGCAAGCCGCTTCCAACCGGTCTTATTGGAGATCCATAGGGGAGGCCTATGTCCAGCAGTGGACTTCTTATGGCTGATGGATGGATGGAAATCTCTCAACCGCTAATCTGACATCATTAAACTGCCTACTTATGAAAAAAATCTTTCTTCATCATCCATTCATCCGCATCACCGATATTGCGCCAAAAATTACGTCATTACAAATTACAATGCCAATAAAAAAAAAACTTCTACGTAACAAATAAGTAGGAACATGACTTTGAAACTGCGACCAGTATAATGTTCTCGTCTCAAAATCAGAAAGCGCGGCAAACTACATCACCACTATCTGCTTTTACTCAACACCGACGCGACGCATTTTCCTATTACGCATACATTGAAGCTAAAGTACTGGTGAAAGAAGAGAAAGTTAGAATGTAAGCAGCAGTGGTTGCTATCACGTTCGATGTAAACAATAAGGTTATGAATACAACCGGTTGCTCGATCACGGCGAAAATGTTAAGCCAATGTAGGTCACTGCCGCGCATATAACGGTGCGCGCCCGATGTCCGCCCGCGTAACGTTACGTGTGGGAAATTATTTGAATTTGGAACGCTGTTTTTTTTTTACTTTTTTATTGAGCTGCCAGTTGCCATTGTTTTGCATTGCGGTCTAGTTTGGTAGGCTCGTGCTGACGCAAAACCGTTATGATATTTTGAGGTTAGGCAGGTGAAGGGTTATCGCGTTCGGTTTTTGATTTTGTTTTCAGTTTTGTGGGTTTTATCTGCAGGCTTTCTACCGTGAAAGCTAGATATTGAGACCTGGGATTAGTTAGAAATTATAGCGTTATTTTATTTTTAATTGATCTACATAGAATTAACTTCAGTCGCGAAGAGTTGTATTTCTACAATTTTATATTTTGATAGACACAATGTGAGTATAGCTCATGTAAATACATATTAATATGCTGCAATAAATTATTGAGTATGCAAAAAGTTGTGAGTATAATAAATGCTAACAAATTGGTCATATGTCAGTTTTCTTATGGGTAAATCATGAGGACACGAAAATATTTATTCTGTTGTAGTTTTTAAGTACTTAGATAGATTGGGCCGGGGTTAAAATCATCATCATATCAGTGGTAAGACGTTCACTTCTGAATACAGGCCTTGCGGTCTTGATCAAATCATCGCTTGAAACATAACTCGAACAATAAATAAATATTAGGGAACATCTTACACACGGTCTCTGACCCTAAACTAAGCAAAGCTTGTGATATGGCTGCCAGAGACTGATACACTACAATTAGTACTACATGTTTAAATACATACTTATATATAAAGTACCTAAATAACATCCAGACACAGAGCTTGCCCTGGGTGGAGATCGAACCCACGCCTCTTAGATCCAGAAGTCAGGGTCACTAACCACTGCGCCACCGAGGCATTCGTCACCAATCTAAGCGTATATATACAGGGTTATTTCTAATCAATTAGCATCCTTTTAGATGGGGTTATTCTGTACATCAAAACTAACAACTTTTGCTCTGCGACTTTTGTCAAAACTAAAAAAAAAACAGCTGTTCCATACATTTTGTCGCGGGTGAACGATAGTTTTCTATGGAACAACAAATGTTTTTTTGTGTATTGACAAAAGTCGCAGAACAAAAGTTGTTAGTTTTGATGTACAGAATAAGCCCCTAAAAGAATGCTAATTGATTAAAAATAACCCTGTATATATGTCGTACATGATCTAAGTGTATGATAGATAAATGTTATATACCTAGAGGTAAACTTCAGTCTAGTAATACGAGAGTTTAACGGTACTCCAATGCCGACTTTCCCTGGCTTCAGATCTCGTTAGTCTAGCTACTGTGCAGTCTTGATACTTGGTAACTGGATCTCTTTGCTGTGTCAACTAGGCTTTTTTTCTACTTTTTTTTAATATTTTATCTACATTTCTGCACCATATACACCAGAGTCCGTGTTCTTTGTGACAAAGAATTTTAGGACGAATAAATAATCGGCCAAATGCGAGTCGGAATTGCGCACGAAGGGTTCCGTACCGTATTGCAGCCCCCGTAATATATTTTATTTTAATCTAACTATTTATTTTTGAAGGGAATATACAAGTTAATATTCTGTGAATATTTCAAGCAATTACCTAAGTATCACCGTTATTAATCTCGTACCGAGCGAAAAACGTCAAAATTTTTGAAATGTTTAACATAAAAAAGTAACTCTTTGAAAAACGTCTAATAATTAGGTTTGTTGTATGGGAGCTCCCCTTAATTTTTTTTTTCTGTTCTAAGTGTTCCTTGTTATAGCGGCAATAAAAAAGTACTCGTATTTATGCAAAAATCCTAACTTTTTTCAGTTAGAGAGAAAAGTATCATAACCAACGTCTAATTTTCCGTGTTTTTTTTGCAAAAACACGGTTTATCAAATCTTACTAATACACACATATATAATACATAACTACATAGTTATCTATTAACTATATATGTAGTTATCTATTATATATGTAGTTATATATTATGTTGTTATCTATATTATATATATATATGTGTCGTAGTAAGCAAAACCGCGGTCGCGTATTCTAGACTGCATCGTACCAAAGCAGGGAATACCAACAGCAGAGAAAAGAAGCCTATATCCAGCAGTGAGTCATCCATTCATCCACCCACCAGCCATATATGGAGCATCAGCTATATATGGAGCTATGGTTTTCCAATAAAAAGTTTGAAGCGGCTTGCTTCCAGCATGATCTTGCGGTCTTAATAAGGTCATCCGGCCATATTTCAAACATTTTTCATGCTCATGACAAGCTTTTAATGCATATAATCCGGTCTCTAATAAATAAATAAATAGTAGGGGACATCTTACACACGGTCTCTGACCCCAAACTAAGCAAAGCTTGTGATATGGCTGCCAGAGACTGATATACTACATATACATATTTTAAATGGATACATACTTATATAGATAGTACCTAAATAACATCCAGACACAGAACAAACCCCTGTATGGGGATCGAACCCACGCCTCTTTGATCCAGAAGTCAGGGTCACTAACCACTGAGCCAACGAGGCAGTCGCGATGATGTATCGTACGGTAGTAAAAAGTAAAGTATCAAGACTAGTGAGTCTTCACGGATGCAGCCAGACTGCGGCTTTCACTGCATACTGCAACCTTCCTACACAGCAGTACTAATTAAATAATTACTGATGCAATTTATTGTGAGACTGCTTTAGTCGTTTTGTTTCATTGGCTGTCAATATTTCAAATGTTAAACTATTAAAATGTTATCAAGTAAGTACGAGTACAATCCAACAAAAACATTTTCATGTGAAATGAAGCCAAGTCTAAATCACAGTTAGTCTGTTCCCACTATCAAAAAGTTGTCAGATCTCACGTAAAGCCAAGCTTCTAACTCTACACGTCTCTACATAAGTCCTTACTCCACAAACTCTACACCTTAGTCAATATATGTGACTTATTGTGACTGTTAGTGATCCGTGATTAATATCGAGCAAAAAAATCACGTTTCTTGTATGGGAGCCTTGGAGTGGAGTATTGAATATCTATTTTGTTTTATTTTAATTGTTTATTTTTAAAGTAAATTTTCAATGATATATTCTGTAAATATTTCAAGGACGTGCATGTTACCGTTATTATTATCAAGCGAAATACGGCTAAATATTCAGGTTTTTTCTCGGGAGCCCTTTAATTTTTTTTCTTGTTTTAAAATTTGTTTATATAGCGGCAACAAAAATACATCATCTGTGAAAATTTCAACATCCTAGCTATCACGGTTCATGAGATACGGCCTGGTGACAGACAGACAGACAGACAGACGAACGGACAGAGAAGTCTCAGTAATAGGGTCCCGTTTTTACCCTTTGGGTACGGAACCCAAAAAGTGAAAGAAAAAGAGGCCCCTCTTAACCTTACCGACCTCAGATCGCCCGTAATTTACTTTTCCTATCATTTTTGTTATACCTATTCTCATAATTTTCCTCCTTATGGGTTTCATCCTGTTATATTTTTTTTGTCTCAAAAAATATCTACCCTCGTCTACAACTTTTGTATCCGATTGTGGATGTCCTACGGTACGACATTATAATGAAAATAAATCCTCTTTATCTGAACAGTGATTATCCAGTCATGCCGTGTGTTATTCATGTAGGTCTCATTACAAACTGAACAAATCCCAATCCTGCCTGAAGCTTCTATAAGAATAGAATGCTTTGCAAAGTTAAAATCCCTATACATTTTGTAGTCAAAATAAATCATATAAAAAACTTTTCATCTTGTTAAGATTTCTATAGATTAACGTTGACAATGAAATTACCATCCAATAAACATTATTTCACTATTTGTGCGAAAATCTATCACATAAAACTTTGTTGCTGGAAGAAAGCGCCAATCTACCGTAAATGTCGAATAAATTTAATTAGTAATTATGAACTGTGATTTATTACATCGTAACTGCACCAGCCCATTTTCTACTCTTTAATCGGGAAACTACTGACTAATTAGCAATTTCATTTGACTAGCGGTTTGCCCTGACTTTGTCCGGGTAGTTTTAACACAGCCTGCAACATTAATTATTATTAAATTATTTTATTGAGATAAAAACGCCTTCAAAAATATTTACATTCATCTCACATTAATTAGACCAGATTAAAAACAAATACAAAAACAAGTCATTAAATTAATTAAGAAGTCAATGGAAACTAAAATTAAAAATAATCAAATAATCTGACATGATGACTGGGTAAAAAAAAAATTATAATAATTAGTCCGTAAGTTAGATTATCAAAAAGAAATTGGACACATATTTTTCTCTATTCAATCAAACAACAAATGACAAAGATAAACCTTGTCATATTTTAGGAGTGGGGGCTCCTGACGTCACTTCTCTGACAGAAGTCTATACATTTGTATATGACTTGTGACGTCACACGGAATTTTAAAAGGCGATAATTATCTTCATCAATTTTTGTTTAATTGACAAAAGAAAAAATACGTTGTTAGTATTTTTTGACATGCTAATACGACGGACTAATTATATTTTTTAGCCATGACGCCTATTACAACGTCAACACCACCAGCACGTGATAACCCACTGCTAGGCATAAACCTCCTTTTGCTTATGGCATCATCCTTTGACATTTTTGAAGATTTTTCGGAGCATACAGAAACAAAGAAAATAAATAGGTATGAAAGGTTTTTAAGAATACTGCCCATAAATACTAAGGTTGCTCCAAATCGGTAGAGCTGATTCATAGATCCGAATTATTGACATAGAATGTCTTAAACATGAGATAATAACAGCTTATATAAAAAACATATTTTTGTAAAGCGCTCCTGGCGAAGCATGAAAGAACTAACAATACTTGCTTGCTTATTTCTAATCAATTAGCATCCTTTTAGGGGCTTATTCTGTACATCAAAACTAAGTAACAACTTTTGTTCTGCGACTTTTGTCAAAACTCAAAAAAAATCTGCTGTTCCACACATTTTGTCGCGGGTAACGAAATACATATTTCTATTTTTATTTTGAGTTTTGACAAAAGTTGTTATACTTAGTTTTGATGTAAAGAATAAACCACATAAAGGATGCTAATTGATTGCTGTAATGTATAAATGCTGAATAAATAGATAGTACAAAAAAATGCTAGTCTGATAAAAAACATTAAATAATTTGAGTGTCTAATAAGTTCTAAAAAATAACATACCTACTCACATCGTGTTAATTAAAGTAAATATACATAGTCGTCAAACTGAATCTGAAAATGTAGCGTCAAATCCTAAACTTTTCATGCTCAATTACGTTATTGCTCATACCAAATGAAAATAAAACATCTCCAAGTGCAATAACCTCGTAACACTCGCAATCAAAGTTCCTTGAACCGATACAGAAACATAAGGTTAGATTGCTAACAGTCATTGTTAAAAAATATTTCCTTTCATTATAAAGAAATTTTCCGCTCATGTAATGTTACCGTAAAAGTTTTACAACGGACTTTCCGTACGCATAACTGGCATTGGCATTGCATGCGTATACGCAACACACACACACGCGTATACCGCACATAGCCAAACGGAGAAAGACAGTGTTGACAGTGTAAAAATTCACTGACGCATCCCTCTCTAACGCATACTTGAAAAATGCGGTGCAGTGTTAGTACGGAAGAAAATAAACAGAGATGGTATTATGCGTTTCCTTGTCGAGTTAGAACGAGATGGCATCGCGTGCGCTACATTGCCTAGAGCAAACAGAAACATAGTAGGGGCATAAAAAAATTAGTCAGTTGTTTATTTTTTAATTCATTTCATATTATACAACATAATAAATTATCGCAATTTTCGATACCGTTATTCAGCAAATTGGATATTTTGACGTTAGTACAGTAACCGTTTGATATTTTTTATAGGAAATATTTTTTTAAATGTAGAGAATCTTGGATAGAAAGCCTCTATCATTTTCAAATAGGATAGAAAATAATGATTTTGAATTTTAATTTGGGTACAAAATTTCTAATTTTTATTTTAGAAAACGCTTTAGCGTAGATATTGCATATCCATTTTATTTTCCTCTAAGCGTTCGTTTTCAGCCCCTTTGGAGTTAATACAGTCCTAGGTTAGTTCACTGTTCCGTAATACTTATAAAGAAATATTATTTTGTAAATTATCATACAAGTAATAATGATTGTTTTTAAAATAATGATGTATAAACATATTGACCTGCTTTTACCTTTCTTTGTGACAATAAGTATTGTATATTTTCTGGAAGCACACACACAGATTAGAAGAGTAACACTATCACAAACCAATTTAACCTAAAAAAAATCGCACACCGACTCATCAATAACTCGTCACACATATACAATATTCTAACAGTGAACATTGTATAATACACGTCTGTATAGTGTATGTATACATACGTTGTAAATGTGTGAGTAAAGAAAGGTGTTTCGCTAGGAGAAATGAGTACTGACAGCTAAGTTTAAACGGAACGAGTAATTAAACATAATTTTAAACGGCACGAATTTTAAACGATTGTTTATAGACGTTTTACTGGCGGTCTGCGTTTTTGATTTGAATAATTTGGTGTAAATGACCGCTGGGTTAGGAATAGATTAGTGGCGTAGCGCTTATAGCATGGCTTAAATTCGCTTATACGGGTACCTATAAGAGACTAAGCGATATTATGTAGAGCCCATAAAAGTATTTTTATATTATTACAACAATAAGTCCATTATTGTTTTCTATAAATTAAGTATAAAAATAAATAAAAACAAATTGCTTACACATATAGATAATAAACTAAGTAAGTAAGTAATAATAAATGCCACGGACGGCATCGAGCTAGAGAAGAAATTTCACACGTACCTATTGTGAATCCCCCGACCCGTAACTGAGCCAGCGTGATGAGTTTATATATATATGGGCCTTTAAGTATAGGACTATGCTCAACAGTAGACTATTAAAAAGGACTGGTAGAGTAAAGTACCATTAGCTATGTCATTTTCTTCATCTGCTCGTTTTCGCGGAGCCGTCGGTGAGTGGCGACACCGCAAACCCTGATTCCCTGGGGCTAAATGAGACCCCTGACTTTTTTAAGACCTTTGTCAACCTACTAAATGCCATAGTTTTCTTATGTACCCTACCATCCCTAGTTTTATAGCTTTTTTTTTAAATCAGGTATGATAGAAGGCAACTTACATAATAACATAAACTGTTACTTACACAAATCTGTGTCACGGCTGTGCTAGTTTGGTAGATATGTCGTAGTAAGATAAGATAACCCATTTTGTTTTGCAAAAATCCTAGGAATATTGCAAAAACACGGATCAAAAATCACACACAGTAATCTAATGTCAACACTTATTGGCCAATGAACCAAAATCAAGTTAAGTTTACATTTCATTATCAAATCTTACTAAAGCATAAGTTAATTATTTATCCAAAAATCGTAACTGTTTGCAGTAAGATAGAGAAATATCATAGCCAATGTCAAATTATCCGTGTTTTTACAAAAATCCTAGGATTTTTGCAAAATAATCAGATTATCAAATGTTCCTACGACAGATATTGCAAGTCGGTTAAAACTAAGCGGTTTCCGGTTGTTAGTCCACGCGCGGGCAGACGCTAGGTAAATGGCATTCGTCCTTCTTCGTGAGTAGAGTAAGTTGTGTTCAATAGAGACTGTAACAGTAGAGTTTATTTACAGTGGTTTCTCTGTGTTAGTACCAAGTTGATGCAACATTGCACCGTGATATCATCAACCCACTAACCCGCAGTTTTCGCGGTTTTCTCTACGCAGTGAAAGGGCCTAGAACGTTCCGCGGGCACGGACGGCGTCGGTAATGGTCGGTGCATTTTGTTGAGTTATGGGCTTTTGGTATATTTATACAGGTACTTATACCTACTGCGTGTATCTCTAGCTAGAGAATCAGGCCGAATCAATGTTCTTGGCAGCTGTGTTAGAATAGCTACACAAAACCCAATCCTGACTGAAGTTCACAGATCCGATAGGATTGTGTTTCAAGCACACTCAATTTGACGGACATATTCCAGTAGGTAAGTGCCGTACTCGCCGCGGAGGAGTGCACAAGCGTGCCCGTAGCCCCGACACATAGCGCAGTGGTGGAAACACCCTAGGTTTTTAGTGGGTATGCCACCGACTATAGTCTGACCGTTTAACTGAGTCCTCGCCTGCGGCGGGTCCCCACCGCCCGCACCTGTCTCAGTCCCCCTTTGTCGTCTACCCCCGCGCCCCTGTACCCGCGCAGGCGAGGACTCAGTTAAACGGTCAGACTATAGCAGTGGAGACTCCCACATAACCACCGGCCTCCCCAGGTTTGGTGGTATCCATAAAGGATTTTCCTGGGTCAAAAAAAAAAAAAAAAAAGTAAGTGCCGTACTTACCGAAGCCGTGGTTGTCTAGTGTTAGTGTCACCAGCTTTACAATCACGAGATCGTGGGTTCAAACCCCGGTCCCGTACCAATGAGTTCTTTGGATCTTTACACCACTGGCTTTTCGGTGAAGAAAAACATCGTGAGGCTACCTGCATACGTGTTTAGAATAATCGACCAAGTACGAGTCGGAATCGCGCACGGAGGGCTCCGTACTGTATGGGAGCCCCCCTTAAATATTTATTTAATTTTAATTTATTATTGAAGTGAACATAAAACTAAATATTCGGTGTAAATTTCAAGCATCTACCTGTTACCATTATTAATATAGAGCGAAAAACGTCAAAAAATTCAGGTTTGTTGTATGGGAGCCCCCCTTAAATATTTATTTTATTTTGTTTTTAGTATTTGTTGTTATAGCGGCAACAGAAATACATCATCTGTGAAAATTTTAGCTGCCTAGCTATTATGGTTCATGAGATACAGCCCGGTGACAGAGAGACAGACAGACAGGCAGACGGACATCGAAGTCTTAGTAATAGGGTCCCTTTTTTCCCTTTGGGTACGGAACCCTAAAAATGGCGTACCTATGTCCTGAACCACCAACTGGCACTGGCACTTAATATGTATCTCAATTCAATTATTTATTTGAAGGGAATATACCAACAGGGCTATTCCTAATCAATTAGCATCCTTTTAGGGGCTTATTTTGTACTTACATCAAATCTAAAAAAAAAATGTTCTGCGACTTTTGACAAAACTCAAAAAAATATTGTTGTTTCATAGAAAAATATCGTTCACCCGCGTCAAAATGTTTAGAACAGCTGTTTTTATTTTTAGTTTTGACAAAAGTAGCAGAACAAGTGAGTTATTAGTTTTGATGTACATAACAAGCCCCTAAAAGGATGCTAATTGATTAGGAATAACCCTGTATAACTTAATAATCTGAGAATATTTCAAGTATCTTCCAGTTACCGTTATTACCTATTAAATATCGAACACAAAAATCACGTTTCTTGTATGGGTAAGGGGGCTCTCTAAAATATTTATTTCATTTTAATTTTTATTTTTAAAGTGAATATTCTGTGAATACTTCAAGCATCTACTTACCTGACACCGTTATTAATCTCGAGCGAAAAACGGCTAAAAATTCAGGTTTGTTGTATGGGAGTCCTCCTTATTTTTTTTTTCTGTTTTTAGTATTGTATTTGTTATTTGGCAACAAAAATACGTCATCTGTGAATATTTCAACAATCTAGCTATTACGGTTCATGAGATAACTACAGCTTGGTGAAGTGGCGACAGACAAACGGACAGCGGAGTCTTAGTAATAAGGTCCTGTTTTTACCCTATGGGAACGGAATCCTAAAAAGAAGATAACACCAAAAACAAATACTTACTATTATACGTTACGTTACTAAACAAAATACAAAATCCTATACTTACCTGTGTTAGACGTAGCAGCTCGAAGCGAGAAAGCTGCCCTAGCTTTCGCTCTACAACACGCGTGCGATGCGTGCCCTTAGCCACGAGGCCCTACAAAAGACAAGAGAAGCTAGATGTGACCTACTTAGGCTACTCTGTTGTCAATAAGTAGGTATAGGTCGAATCAACCATTTTGGCGGCTGTGATGTTGCCTACGAGCTGTGATTAACCCAATCCTGCCGGACTGAATGTACCCCTAAATGAAAGTAGTAAAAATAATCAGCCAAGTGCGAGTCGAACTCGCGCACGAAGGGTTCCGTACTGTTCTGGAGCCCCCTTAGCCCCATCCCTCTTGCCGTTATTAAAAGCAGGCAAAAAACTTCTAAAAATCACGATTGTTGTTTGGGAGCCCCCCATAAATATTATAACCCACGCCTCATTGATCCAGGAGTCAGGGTCACTAACCACTGGGCCACTCTGGCAGTCAACTGGGCCGCTTTACCACTGCCCAATGCTGAACATTACACCTACCCACGAAGGGTCATACATATCCACCACGTTAGCGTAAGTCCGACTCGCACTTGTCCGATTTTTTTACGTTTCTAATTATTGCTCCTGCGATGACGTGAATTGACGTGATGATGCACTATGGACCTTATAATAGTTCTCGAGTGGAGACCACGTACCAAGCGCAGCGTAGGATGTCAACTGATGATCTCATCAAGACCACAGGATTGCGCTGGAAGCCGCTTCCAACTGGTCTTATTGGATTTTCATTGGGGAGGCCTATGTATAGCGGTGCATGTCCTATAGCTGATGGATGGGAAACGGATCACCATTCACGAACGTGATAGGGTAAACATAGTATCATCCGAGCCACGGTAGCGCTTTAGGGAATGGAGCCCACGGTCACCCTACCGAAAACTGACTGTGTTGAACGCTTTCCTATGAAACTACTAGGTAAGTATTGTACTTAATCAAACTATGCTTATCTATTGATAGGCCTATATCCAGCAATGGACGACCTATAAAGGCCTGTAAAGATGTTGTATCCTGTATTTTGGCTAGCTAAGTAGGAAAGCTTGCAAAGTATGGATACTATTTTCTAAGCGACGAAAATGTGTCTTACGCGCTATCGTATCTATGTATAGTAGGCGAGCAGTTGCATCACGTTGCATTAGGTACTTACATAGATTTACTGATTTACATGATTTAAATTTGTAAGTACCCCGCAAATACTAACCGCTATAATCAACGGAAAAATTTACTAACTATAATTTGTCCTAGTGTGTCTCTGAATCTAGTTCAGAAAATGCGATAGTGTTTCCATCGTTAGGTGTGTGTATAAGTTGGTGCCACAGAATAAGTGATAGCTAGACCTTTCTCCCAAGTTCTGGGTCAAGTTGTTTGCAAGTCGATGTTTGTAAACGAGACGGTGAATGGGTACGACATAGAGATCTAGAGAGATCCGACGCCTTGTCTTTACTTGGAGCTGAAGTTGTAGCACAAGACACGTCTTACTTTTATACATAACGGGTGTTGCTTCGCTAAGTGCAGGGACTTTAAAGTGTCTTTGCTCATCATTTAGCATAATTTATACTATATGGGGTCAACATCGTGATCACAAAAAATCAGTTTGTAGGTACCACACAGAAAGTTCATTATCTCTCAGCAAAATGTTTGGAGCGGATAGGTTTTTTTCGCGATTTTAATCTTAAATGATTAGATAAAGATATTACTGAAATAATAAATAAATATTTAATCAAAAAATATTAGCAAACTGCCAGAGATTGATATAAGTACGTACATTTAATTATACACAATTATTTTTCAATACTTAGGTTTAAAGATAATAACTAAATAACACCCAGACCCACAGCAAACACCTATCTTCACATAAATACTTGCTCTGGGTGGGAATCGAAGCCACCACGCCTCTTTGATCCAGAAGTCAGGGTTACGAACCACTGAGTCACCGAGGCAGTCATGAGAAAGAAAGTCCTTGCACTTTACAAAACAACACTTTAATACAGCAAATACTAAGTAGGTACTCAGACCGCAAAATGGATGTTTCTCATAAAAATGAAGATTGAAGCCTCATCTCGCGAGATCTGTGGATACGACTGTACGACGCAAATGGTGGTGTAAAATCATTACGGAGGTGGAATGGAAGTGGTTTATGTCTTTAAAATTTAATGTGTGTGCATTAGGTACGTAGATTTGTATGTAATTTAAGGCCTGTTTAAAGTAGGCATTTGTTTGTTAGTTTACACAGAAAATGAATTAGGCATTATTTAAATAGTAGGTAGGTACGTCTACGTACAATGCTTAATAAATATATTAATTACTAAATAAGAAAGAAAGAAAGAAAACATTTATTTACAAAGCAATGAATTTGTACAGATTGTTTGCAGAATACTTGTGATTAACGTGAGAATTTAAATAAAACTAGTTGGATTAACAGCGGGCCCCAAACTCGGCTAGGCCGGTCTCTTGGTGGCCCTTTTCAAATTGATTACCAAGAGAAGAATTTGCGCTTTCCTGGACTAAATATATATTTTTGAAATAATTATACATTTTGACTACTTTGAGAAAAGACAAAAAAACAAATGAATTTTAGAAATTTTAAATAAACAAACAAAAAGAAATATAACAAAATTATGTATCAATATCAGCAAAAAAAAAAAAACGTTAAAATAGTAGGTTGAAAACATTGCTTTGTTTTAAACGAAATTACATTATATTAAGTTGAATAAATTCTGTTAAGTAGTATTAAAGTTATCTACCATCATCATCATAAGCAAACAATTTAGAATCTTCGGAATTACTGCGAATCTGTGCGTGTAAGTGGGTGGGTGGGAGTGTGTATGTGTGTGTGAGAGTGTGTGTGTGTGTATGTGACACTGCAATACACGAGATCTCATGAGAGCCAAGGTTTGCAGCAAATAAAAAAATTTGAATACCATATAATTAAGTAAGAGGCTTGCTAATTATTTGTTACAGCGCCATCTATCATTATTACTTTTAACTAATGTGAAAAGATGAAACCAGTTACTTTATTTGGTATCGTAGCCGTTGAATAGAGGGCAGTTAACAATTTTTTAACCAAATTCAAAACCAATGTAAATCTTATAATTTTAATATTCACAATCATTTATATAATATAATTATATGTAAAAATATTATGATAAGATTAGTTATAACTTTTATACTATAGCACAAGTAAATTATTTACCTATCGTATAAAAGAAAATAAAAAAATGGTGCTCACTACTGGCAATTATTCATTGCAGTGCATCAATATTTTAAGTCTAGCAACATTACCAGCCAGGTCAAGGAAGTGCAGTAGAAAATTCTGATTTTTGTTATTTTTTGCAATTTTACAATGTAAATTCGTAAATAAAGAAGCACCTATTTATACAATGGTGAAAAAAGATTTTGGTGTTCGTTATAGTCGAAAAGCTGCGAGCGCACATCGCTGGACACAGGAAAATTAGCCAGTGGTAGAAGAGCGAAGACCGCATCCAGTATTTAGCGTATTTAAGACGAAATTTAATCGTAAAACATGTAATTAATAAGTGAATTCACTGATAATGCATGTTGGATACCAGTTAAAGTCATCCAGGAGTGACGGCTTCGAGAATTTGATAAGAAATAAACGTCATAACATTTGACCCAGATTTGTTCCTGTGTGCGTTGACCCAACTGAATGCGGACTAAAAACGCGATGTTATTTTTAGTATACAGATTTGCAGATATTTAAATATTTATAAATGCCGTTTGTGACACCTTTTGTGGAAGGAACCCTAAAACGAAACCAATGGAGATCCAGCCAGTATGTAGCAAGGTGTGTTCTTTGTTTCAAAGGTGGTCTAGTGAAAAAAACAAAAGAAACAAAAGACTGCAACTTTACCTGTACTATTTTGTTTCAGGGATCAACATTAACACATCCATGATCAACGAAAATCTATAAAAGAGTTTAGTAAATTTTCTTTGGTTGGAGGGATCAATTTACTTGTAGAATTTTATTTATAATACATTCCAAAGATCTTCCCCAAAGATTGAAGGTTGTGACTTACATGTGGATCACAGCTGTGTTAAAAAGTCTAATTTTTACAACGGGCATATCATCTTTCCTAGAACAGATAACTGAAACCGCTGATGCCAAAAATGTGCCAAAAAAGAAATGCATTCCAAATTCAAAAGTGACAGATTGATTTATAAAGTAGCAGATGTTGTGAAAAGTGTGGTATACACAATAATGGTTTTCGACTGAATGTCACAGTAAAGTTATTGTTTGTGGACGGGCCTTAAGCCCTGGACGCCGGGGTGACACTCGGCAGTGATGAAGAAGCAAAATGTTCGCACTCTATCGTTAATTGTGTGCACGTTTACATATTTGCTGGTGGGTGCAGCTGTGTTTGACGCTTTGGAGTCTACCACTGAACGGAATCGCTTTGAAGTGTTACAAGGTACAAGCATTTTAAAATACTAATAGTTCTCCGAAGAGTATACCTCGCAACACATCTCTTAACTGAATCTTCTTAAGCCTATATCTCGACCTACTCTTGATTTTGTTCATACTCACAAATCTTGTTAGGAATTAAATACTAAACAATCTTGCCAAATATTATTGAAATCAGCTGATACAAAGTGCAACGGCAAATTAGAGAAATTTGTGTAAAAAAGAAATACCCACCCTGTCAAAAATCACCGACGACAATAAAACCATTATTATAAAGAATCTCTATACTTACCAAGTTTCATCGAGATTCGAGAAAAGTACGACCTGCAGAGTTAAAAAATCAACATCAGGACAGGTGAAAGCAAAATCTTTGTCTTAAAATGAAGACTTTCACTTTGCTTCAATAAATAATATTTTGGGCAAAAACCAATGGCATCAAACCCCTACTTATCTAAATTTTATCAAGGGTACAGCGTTATTGACAGGCATCTTCTGATAATATTTTTATTCAGTGTAGGGTTGATGGGTTCTGTACCGACTTCCCACATGGAATGTTTTTTGTGCACCCTATTCAGTACCTACCTGAGCCAACCCAGCTCCTTACATTAACAGAGTTTGGCTCTGGCAAGCCAATCGCCAGGGGTCTTATTGTGTAAGCGCTCTGACGTTCGGCCTTTCTTTTTCTCCTGCTTGCGCCAGATACTCACGCTACGAGAGCCAGTGGGAGAAAAAGCGAAGCCGAACGTCAGAGCGCTTACAAAATAAGGCCTCTATAGTCTGACCGTTTAACTGAGTCCTCGCCTGCGCGGGTACAGGGGCGTGGGGGTAGACGACAAAGGGGGACTGAGACAGGTGCGGGCGGCGGGTCTCCACCGCCCGCACCTGTCTCAGTCCCCCTTTGTCGTCTACCCCCACGCCCCTGTACCTGCGCAGGCGAGGACTCAGTTAAACGGTCAGACTATAATGGTAATTTAGCAATGGCAATGTTGATAATGCAGAAAGGTCTGAATATCTTAAAATCAAGAGGCCTGATAATACTACATATTAGGATCCTCAAAATACTGATTTATTTAGATTGTTTTGAGCTTTCTGCTTGAGGTCGATTCTATGAAGCCAGTTGTTATATTTTTGTCAAAATATCAGAATTGAGAATAGGAAAAGTTCTGCAACGCATTAATTAGACCTGTACCAGCCCTTTTAATAGTCCACTACAGGGCGTAGGCCTACCCGCGAAGGGTGATTGGGCCATATCCACCACGCTGGCCCAGTGCGGGTTGGTGGATTCACATACGCCATCGAATTTCTTCTACGGACAGGTTGCCTCACGATGTTTTCCTTTACCAAAAGGCCAGTGGTGTTAAATCCCGTACATAAATTCCAAAGAGCTCATTGGTACGGGACCAGGATTGAACCCACGACCTCACGATTGTAAGGCGGGGGTCACTACCACTAGACCACCATGGCTCACTTATTAGACAACAGTATATAACTCTTTGTATAATACATAATTATATTCTACTCTAAATATCTATAACAAATGACTCTCTTATTCCAGCCATTGAAGGAATGATAATAAGAAAGTACAACATAACCGAGGAAGATTTCCGAGTAATGGAGACTGTAGTCCTCAAGTCAGAGCCCCACAAGGCCGGCCAACAGTGGAAGTTCACCGGAGCATTCTATTATGCTACTACTGTGCTTACTACTATTGGTAAGATAGTTTTTTCAAACATGCTTGGCAAACTAATTCATAGAGTATAAATTGTAAGTAGCAAATGTAGTTCAAGAAAACGAAAGAGCTCTTTAAAATTGATTAATCAATCAATCAATTCTTGATTTGTGGCTTCTGCGAAGGTGTTTCACAATTTTGCCAATGTCTTGTGAGGTAAGATGTTAGTTACGTTTTTGTAAAAAAATATGTTGTCTGTAAAGTCGGTTTATGGACGAAATTTTTCGTTTTAACGTCGTATGATAATTATTTTTTGCAAAAAATGGCAATACAAAATCAAAATTTGTTTATTTGTCAGAATATTGTCTTACAATGTAGATGTTAAAGGTATCGTGTACAAAAATCGAATATTTCACTCGAATTGTTTACATTGCTGTTGATTTATCAAAAACGGCACAGCCGATTTCCGGAAAATTAAATGAGACCACCTCGGGAGTATACCCTTTCGAACGAAAAAAGATTTTTTAGATTCGGTTCACAATTGGCGATATTATCGATGAACGCATACACAAAAAAATCGGGTGTGGCTGTGTCATGGACACGTCTCAGCTGCAGATGTACCTACGTACTCGCACTGTGGTTGCTCCGTTCGGCCGCATTCATTTTTAGGGTTCCGTACCTAAAGGGTAAAAACGGGACCCTATTACTAAGACTCCGCTGTCCGTCTGTCTGTCACCGGGCTGTATCTCATGAACCATGATAGCTAGGCAGCTGAAATTTTCACAGATGGTGTATTTCTGTTGCCGCTATAACAACAAATACTAAAAACAAAATAAAATAAATATTTAAGGGGGGCTCCTATACAACAAACCTGAATTTTTAGACGTTTTTCGCTCTATATTAATAATGGTAATAGGTAGATGCTTGAAATCTTTACAGAATTTTTAGTTTTATATTCACTTCCTTCAATAATAAATAATAAAATTAAAATAAAATAAGTATTTAGTTAATCACTTCAATGAAAAATAATTAAATTAAAATAAAATAAGTATTTAAGGGGGGCTCCCATAATGTACGGAAGCCTTCGTGCGCGAGTCCGACTCGTACTTGGCCGATTATTTACGTTGCCGGCACCGCTAGACTCGGTCATATGGTGTTTTATTGGTACCATTCGATTGCTTTTGAGAAGCTCTTTCCAACTTTTCAAGACTTGGCTTTTTGACATATTATGTTACTAGCTTTTACCCGCGGCTTCGCCCGCGATATATTTTGATTTTGGCTTATGTTTATGTCGACTGCAAAACCTGACCTAACCGACAAATATCAAAATAATACCTTAGAGGAATGCTTTTGTTGGTTAAGTTACGGTTGGAGTGTATATACAACCCCCCCGTGTATTCCCGCCTTGTCGTGGGGGAGGTCTGAGGCAGCTGAAAAGGCGGCGCTCAAAGTCTCCCTCTTCTTTGGGTCTTTTCCCCCAAGGAAGCTTAGAGGCTGGCACTCGAGGTTTGCCGCTTTTAACTAAAGCAGCTGAGAGGATGGCCGGTAGGTTGCATGCATTATGAGGAGTGTCGCAACTTAGGCGGGCTGCAGTGCCGCTCTTGCGACGCTGCATCGGAGGTTTTTTTTTTTTTATTATATCGCGAAACATCCCTGACATGATTAGGGGTCTTAATAACAAATGAATAAAAACTATACCTATATTTCAATGTTTTTGGCTGTTTGCAGTTATAATAAACATTACAATGGTACAGCAAAGTGTATACCTACTTGTTCCTAATTATTGCTTTTTTACAAATTTTTGTGCAAAAATTCGATAAAATTGTTTCTAAGGTTTTTACGTGTTAGATTAATTCCAATTTTTTGTTCTAAATCAAATCTCTGCTTTCCATAACCTGGGCATTCCAAGATTACGTGCAGTGGAGTCTCCTCTTTTGAGGGTTCACAGATGCACGATGGGCTTTCCCTCAACTTAAATCGATGTAAGTATTGGGAAAACTCACCATGCCCCGTCAGCACTTGAGTTATGATTCCCACTGGTGCTATTTCTCTTACGATCTTGTATGCCGCCCTTGCATCCGGAAAATATGTTTTGGTTACCGCCGCTGTGTGTCCATCCTGATACCGCCGAATCCACTCGTCAAGAGAGTCCTTTCGGATTTCTCGCTTGACGAATAAAACGGGGCAGTTATCCTAAATAGGTCTGCACTTCGAGTGCAGTGCTGCTTCCTTTGCTAGCTGGTCCGCTCTCTCATTTCCCTCCATCCCCGCGTGCTATTTAATCCAATAAAGTTTCACTATTTTATTTTGTGCGTGTAATAACTTTATGTTAGCTTTGAATTTACTGCTAAGGGATGGAGGGAAGATACGCCAACTACCGTTTCCAGTGCAGACCTGGAGTCACAAAAGATTTTTGCGATTTCGGTAGCCTCAAGAAGTGCCAATAACTCGACCTGTTACACAGAGCACCAATCGGCCAATTTCAGCTTGCGGGTACTGATCTCAGCGGCATCATCCCAAATGGATAATGCCGCCCCAACTTTCCCTTTAATTTTGCTGCCGTCTGTAAATATGTTAATTTCTCGGTTAAGATTTTGCTCTAGTGCTGCTCCGTCTGCCAGGCATATGAACTCCAGCTCCTCCTGCTGCGCTGGGTGTGGCTTCTTTTCTGTCTCTCTATCTCCAGTTACTTGCTGGGAATAACCTTTCTTAGTTTCATAAAGCAAGGCTGCTTCTTGGACTCTGATATGACAGCCGAGGATAAGGGGCCGCGGTGGGATATATGGAACTGGTGGTGTGGGTGCCGCCACCTACCCTACCTTCCGCTAGGCCGTCAACGTGTTGGCAGACGCAGTGGGGCTGCAGGGGAAGAGAGTTGTCGGTATCGCGATTGCCGTTCTCACTGCCCTCTGCAGTTGAAGAGGCAGGCGCTGGGCTACTATGACTGACCCACTGCACTGGGACCAAGGCGTTGGAATGCTGTCTGACGTTCAGTACTGGTTAGTCCCGAGTGGTGGATGACGATGTGTCTTGTGCTCCGAAACACTCCGTCACTATGGCGAGAGCGCAAGCTCCGTTATGGAGCCCGAGTCTGGGCTAGTGCTGTTGAGTGCCGCGAAGGAGTGCGAAATATGTGGGAACGTCCTAAACTTGCCATGACAGGTTATTTCTGGCGCTTAGACGGCTCCTACTGCAGCCCACTCACTTAGTTTTTATCCTATCCTACGGGAACTGTTAAAGTTTTTGCGATAAAAAGTGGCCTATGTCACTTTTCGTCTTTCAAACTATATTCATGCAATATGCCAAGGCAAGTTGCTCCGTTGCTGAGAAAAATTTATCGTTAAGTCGAAAAAACTTGTGGTTCCCGTAGAACCACAATTTTTTCGGGATGGAAAGTATCCCATGTCACTTTCCGTCTTCCAAACTATGCCCACCCCAAATATCAAGTCGATCCGTGGCTCCATTGCTGAGAAACAGTTATTGTCCTATCCCATGGGAATCACGAATTTTCTCGAGATATAAAAAGTATCCTATTATCACTTTCTATCTATTAAACCATAGGTATCCATACCAAAAATCAGGTCAATCTTTTGCTCCGTTGCTGCGTCAAAGAGGAACAAACCAACAAACTTTTCGGATTGATAGTATTAAAGTATGATGATTCTGTACCATAAAGGTAGAATAAAAAAACATGTTGAACCTCTAATGATAGAATATTTAAAAATATTTTTAATGTCAGACAAAATGACGGCCTGGTATTAAACGTCATAGTAACATGTAGCATGCAGAGGGAAAATAACATTTTATCCAATTTTAATGTCAGTTGTCATTTTCAATCCATACTTTATTTCCTCTTCAAGGGGATATAATGGTAGAAAAACAATTTGTCGCCTTGCCACGCTACTTGTGATTTATAAAAGTCTGCAGACAATGTCACCTGTCGTCTAATTACGTTTGGCTGTGACGTTTCGTTAGTCCATATTAGCGTCATAGAGGAATTAATCACTTAGCGTCTTTGTGATAGTGGCGACAGTTTCGCTTTCGAGGGTTTTTGTCCTGTCCTACAGGAACTATGAAATTTTTCGGGATAAAAAGTATCCTAAAGCTCCTTCCGCCTTTTATACTATATCCATGCCAAAAATCAAGTCAATCCGTTGCTCCGTTGGCGCGTGATAGAGTAACAAACCAACAAACTTTTCGGATTTATAATATTAGTAAGGATTGCTGACATTTTATATTTTGTAATTTTTTTTTTATATTTTAACACCTGATTATAGTCACAATCACAATAATACACTGATGTTTCTATAATTGTTAGATTTTGCCAAGAGCTAACGATTGAAACGATAGCAAACTTCGTAACTTTTCCAAGTCAAAAGTTATACTAAATTGAAATCTCGATATGTGATAAAATTACCTCAAAATGGTGGCGCTCCCCCCTCCAACCCCGCGCGATGTATGAAAACCCTTATATAGCTTGATAAATTCTTTGATTCTTTAGCTATCCAGTAATTGAATTTTGGAAAGTAGTGATACGAGTAGATATCAACCTACAACACCAAACTGTATCCCCCGATGTTGTTATCATTCGATTTTTGAGTCGCCTCCCTAATCTTCCCCATGGAGGCAAATTTAAAGACGTATCCACGTCAAAAAAAAAACACATACAGACCTATGTTCGTCTGCATGTATTTCTTTTTCCTCCTACTCTTTGGAATTCGGTTAAAAACATTGTTGATTCAACAACTGAAACAAACCGAACGCTTAGGCCGATCGTGCCTCTCTATCTAGCTGAGCTCAGCTCAGTTCCGACCGAATGACATTTTTTCGTGCGTACAGCCGGCGTACATCGATTTAAAATAAGACGGTATCACTTACAAAATTCAATAGGGTATTACAGTACGAGTAATTTTTGAAAAGTATCTCAGTCAGATTCTGTTGGTCTAATAAACCACAAAAAAATACGAAAAAATAAAATTCAATCGTTAAGTGCTTTAAAAATGCATTTTAATTTTACAGTTTCAAAATTTCGCGCGTAATTTACGAAAACGATGGATGTCATTATATTACTCTGTGGTCGTGAATGACGTCACTAGGTTATGTAAACAATACGCGTACTTAAATATTTTTCACGATGGTGTTTTTTTGTGTGTAAGTTTGAGATATAAGTTTACAATGAGTTATTATAAATGGTTAATAATGAGTTATCGTTGGTTTGCTGTTAATGGAATACTAGTGTACCAACACCGGACAAACTATTTACTGTTTACATAGCCGTATGACGTCATAGCAAAGCGGCGACTATTTTATGCACAGATTAAAAACACGGAATTTTTTGTATTGATTTTCAAAATTAATTTTGTTATTTTACTATCTAAAACAAACATTTTCCGATTGCTTTTTGCCTAAGCTCAAAAATACATTTACAGATATTTTCTCGGTCATAGTAAAATACCCTATTGTGTTGTAGCGGCGTATGGAATCACGTCGGTGTCACCACTTTGCCTTATTAGGTGTTGTAGGCAATCTAGTATAGCTGGCGCGTCGGGAGATGTGGAGATAGGGCTTCCGGCAAACTACGTCATCACAATTAAACACTGGAATACATGATCTGATTTATTGTACAACACGCGAGTACATAGCGCGGAGGTAATGGAACAACTGTAGCGGCGAATGAGAGCGCAGGGCTTAAGTGTATGAGAGATCGGCAAAATTGCTGACGCGCGTAGATATGCACCGCCACAGTGTATTTTTTGTTTCTGAATTATTCTATTTTTCAATAATGTATCGTCTTATTTTTCAGGGTACGGGCACTCTACGCCCGCGACGCTAGGCGGCAAGCTGTTCACCATGTTCTATGCTATAGTGGGCATCCCACTTGGACTCATTATGTTCCAGAGCATCGGCGAGCGAGTCAATAGACTTAGCAGGTATTAACACATCATTATAAATAATTAACCACTATTTTAACTAAGTAAAACACAGGTGTTACTCACGTTTGATTTTAGTAGGATACTACTATAGTTTCGATCGCATTTGGCGATCTTTCTCAAGGTCGGAGTACTAGCTCGCGGGCAGTGCCAGTGCTATGCGAGACGAGCCCGCGAGCTAGTACTCCGACCTTGAGAAAGATCGCCAAATGCGATCGAAACTATAGTAGTATCCTACTAAAAATCAAACGTGAGTAACACCTGTGTTTTACTAAATTAAAATGTACGAAAACCACGTTAGTTTCCATAGTGAAATTAAAGCCAAAAGAGTATGTGTGTTGTATATTACAAACTACTAGGTATATATAAAGGGTCATAAGTATTAATAATAAAAAATAAATAAATATTACGGGACATCTTACACACGGTCTCTGACCCCAAAACTAAGCAAAGCTTGTGGTATGGCTGCCAGAGACTGATATACTACATATACATATTTTAAATACATACTTATATAGATAGTACCTAAATAACACCCAGACACAGAGCAAACACCTATGTTCATCACACAAATGTTTGACCTGGGTGGGGATCGAACCCACACCTCTTTGACCCAGAAGTCAGGGTCACTAACCACTGAGCCACTGAGGCAGTCAACGTATTAAACGCAAAACCTTTTAAGAGCGGGTCTAGTACATCTAGCCCAACAACTTTTTTTCTAGGACTTTTGGAAATTCACGAAGAAACAAACAGCTTTTTCATACAAAAAGTTCGTCAACGTGCGCCAAAATGTATGGAGAAGCGAATTTTTTTTTTTGCGAATTTTTAGAAGTAGTAGTACAAAAGTTGTTTGTCTAGATCTACTAGACCCCTCGTTAAAAGGTTTTGCGTTTAATACCTATGACCCTGTATATACAGGGTTATTTCTAATCAATTAGCATTTTTTTAAGGGCTTATTCTGTACATCAAAACCAACAACTTCTGTTCTGCTACTTTTATCCAAACTAAAAAAAAACAACTGTTTCATACATTTTATCGAGGGTGAAAGATATTTTTCTATGAAACTGCATTTTTTTTTTGAGATTTGATGAAAGTCGTTGAACTAAAGTTGTTAGTTTTGATGTACAGAATAAGCCCCTAAAATGATGCTAATTGATCACCAATAACCCTGTATATATGTAATATTATATTATAAACTACCAACCGGTCTTATTGGAGATCTATAGGGGAGGCCTATGTCCAGCAGTGGACGTCCTTCGGCTGATGGATGGATATTATAAAACACAAATACTCTTTTGGCTTTCCTAAAAAAGTTCCAACACTAGCCTGGTTGGCAGCGTCACGTATCGCTTGCTTTTCTGTTGTTTTAATAAAGTCATTTTAGTATACAACGCACTGCACGTGCCGAGGAAAGGAAGGAATGGTGTTCCATTTCAAAAAATTATGGAAGGTCGATGTCACGACTAATGAATAATAATGTATATTTCCAGCGTTATAATCAGATCAATTAAAAGCGCCATGCACTGCAAACAAACCCACGCATCTGATATAGACTTGATAGCCGTGGTCACCATACTATCGAGCTTAACCATCGCGGGAGGTGCCGGCGCGTTCTCCACTTTTGAAAACTGGAGCTATTTCGACAGCGTGTACTACTGCTTCATTACTCTTACTACCATCGGTGAGTACATTTTACTTTTTCGACAGTGTGTATAGATCGCGCCATGTAATTAGTACTTGCGCCACATAATTAATTTATGCCACATAATTATTACTTACGCCACATAAGTAAATCTTGCTTAACATAATAAATACTTGCGCCACATAATTGATATTTAAGCCACATAATACTGTGCGCCACGTTAGTAAATCTCGGGTCACATACTCGTTAGTAGGTATAACGGTTCGGTTTTAGAGAGATGAGCTATATTTTGAAGCTTAATCATAACAATGTCAATATGATCTGGGTCTAAATTATTGTAAATAAACTCACGCATTGGATATACTTATATACTTGATAGCCGTTGTCACTATATTATCAACTCAACCATCACGACAGGTGCTAGCGCGTTCTCCGCTTCCGAAAACTGGAACTATATCGACAGTGTGTACTACTGCTTCATTACTCTTACTACTATTGGTAAGTGTTTTTATTTCTAGGTCATCATACTTGAAGCAGAGAATAAGTTATATAATGTACAAGGTCACAGATATGTAAACTTCTGTAGAAAAGTTAAAATACATATCTATACGCTCTAATAGCCAACAAATTCCACTGCAAGATGAAAATAAATCTACGAACGCGCGCTGAGATTGGTTTGAGCGGCAACAGCGGCGGCGCTCGGAGCGCGACGTATTGGCGTTATTCAAACATTTTAGTACATTGGTTCTTTACCGCTTACCGCCCCGCATCCCGCTACCGCCCGTCGTGATGAGGTCGTGGCTGAGCAGTAACTACTATGTAAATAATATTTTAAAATAGATATAGACAAGAAATTCCAACATCTTTTCCAGGATTCGGCGACATGGTGGCCCTCCAAAAGGACAACGCGCTAAACAAGAAGCCTTCCTACGTGATGTTCGCTCTGATCTTCATCCTGTTTGGGCTGGCGATAGTGGCCGCCTGCCTCAACTTGTTAGTACTTCGCTTCGTCACTATGAACACTGAAGACGAAAAGCGAGATCAACAGCAGTTGGAACAGGTGAGGAAATGTGTAAATTAGTCAGTTTTTTCCTATAGAGACCCCCGTATCCTCCATCAGATACAAAGGCAGGCCACTGATAGTATATTAGTGCGTATAATCCCACATAACCTAGGTACAATCGTATTTGCAGGCCTTTGTATACTAGGGCACCATTAGTCGACTGTTACAGAACAGTTCACGCCAAACGACAAAAATATTCTGCGCATCTAGTATAGGCAATGCGAACAGTGTCGGGCCTGAATAGTGTAGCTAGTGGTATGAATGTTGTAAAATATTAAACTCCTCCTCAAATGACACCTAAAAATTGAGTTCTGCACAAGTTTTCTTTCCACAAAACCCGGTTGCAATCGCATTTTGAATCCCTTGACTACCCAGAGCTCCGTAAACTGATACAGTAAGGATAATTGATTCCGGTACAAATTTTCCTTCCACCAAAACTCGGTACCCTTCAAGAGTTTTGGGTACCAGGGCTCCATAAACTGATACAGTAGTTTGTGGCTTTCAAAACGATAGCACGCTAAACAATTATTAGCAATGGGAACATTCTGAAGGGTCCTTACTACGAGTATGCTGAAATAATTTTCTTCCCCTCAAAGGACACTTAGAAATCGACTATCACACAAGTTTTACTTCCACAAAACCCGGTCGCAATCGCTTTTCATAGCCTTTAGGTACCAGGGTTCCATAAACTGATACAGTAGGAAAATCGACTCCGGCACAAGTTTTCCTTCCACAAAACCTGGTTGTAATTGCCTTTCGAGGTTTTTAGGTACCAGCGCTCCATAAATTGATACAGTATGTGTTCGCATCCATAAGGACAAACTCTCTAAACAAGAAGCCTTACGCGATACTATGCTGTAAGTAAACTCTTATCTTCCACAAAAGACACCTAAAATAACTCCCGCCTAAGTTATCCTGACAAAAAAAAAACCGATTCATTCGCATTTCGAGGCCTTTAAGTACCAGGGCTCCGTAAACTGACACAGTAGGTCGTGACTTCTGAAAAGACATACGCTCTAGACAAGTAGCCTTCCTACGTGATGTTCGCTCTGATCTTCATACTGTTCGGGCTGGCGATAGTGGCCGCCTGCTTCAACTTGCTGGTGCTTCGCTTCGTTTGTCTTAGGCGCAGTGCAGTGCAATGAGAACTTACAACCTTATTGTAAACAATTGATTTTGATTCATGAATAATAAGAGCGAGAAACGAGCAGGCGAGTGCAATCATTTTCAATAGAAATCCAGAAAGGTCAGATCAGCATCAAAGAGGTTTTATTCTGTGAAGTCGAGTAGAACCTCCTTACAATGCCAGTTGCCGTACAATGTAAAGAGGTTATATTTGATTTTGCAAAATGAAACCTCTTAACGATGTTCTTAAATGTTCTAAGGTGAGAGATTTTCATACGGATTAGACGTTCTAAATTTAAATCACTTTAACCCCTAGGGAGTTTCATACAACATTATTGACCTGCCATAGCCCTCGAGATAGTGTTAAGATAATAATGACTCGTTTTACGTTGAGTTTCTATGACATATAATGGGTCATTTTCGAGCAGGTGATAAAAAAAATTATTTCATTTACAGGCCCAGCAAGTGGCAGTGAGGTTAGAAGGTGACGTCATCACAGCTGACGGCGCGGTATTGAGAGGAGTGTCGCGTGGTACGCGGCTACCCGCCGACCCTAGCCAGATACACACAGGTATGTTCTCGAATAGAGACCACGTAATGGCGAGCATAGCTTAGAACAACTATCAATGAAGTGGGATTCATCCAGCCCTCCTCATATCATATTCCAACAATTCAAACAAGTCCTCTAGGTTAGGTTCTAGGTTCTCGAATGGAGACTATCATCATAATTCTTTAAAGTTAAGCAACGTCCACCACGATCAGTCTTCAGATGGGCGATTACGGGTGGCATTTACAACTGAGTGCTTCCGTGACTCGGATGACAAGTTTAATTGTAAGTCCCGGTTGTTTTAACCGTTTCGCTGCGTCAGACGGTTTCGGCGGCTTTAAACTCTGACACCAAAGCTAGCCAATATACAGGGTTATTTCTAATCAATTAGCATCCTTTTAGGGGCTTATTCTGTACATCAAAACTAATAACTTTTGTTCTACGACTTTTATTAATACCAAAAAAAAAGTTGTTGTTCCATATAAAAATATCGTTCACCCGCGACAAAATGTACAGAACAGCAGATTTTTTTTAGTTTTGACAAATGTCGTAGAACAAAAATTGTTAGTTTTGATGTACAGAATAAGCCCCTAAAAGGATGCTAATTGATTAGAAATAACCTTGTACAATAGCTATACGAACTTACTTTACAAATTCTTGTACATGTTTTATGTGATAATTTCAGGTGACACGTCCCTAGTGCCTCTCTACACGGACGAGGATTACGCACCTAGTGTTTGCAGCTGTTCCTGCAACTGTTTCGGACATAATAGGTACGTGTAATCCTTTATTATCACTTGCTGACTATAGGCCTACCCTCAAAATGCCAACTATGATATTTTTTTAGAATAAGTAATGGAAATTACTCGGACCAAATAAAAAAAACAAGACAGAACGTCGTGAACAGACCAGTGAGGCCGGATTTTAATCATGTGGTGAGTGAGTCGGTGTTGCGCCGCCATAGTTCGACTGACGAGCCAAGGCGTAGTTTCCTTGCACGTGCATGTGTGTGTTATTGTGTCTGTACACGGCGAGGCTTAGTTTTGCCGGCCTCACTTGTTTTGTTCACAACATTCTGTCTTGATTTTTTTATTTGGTCTGAGGGTAATTATTGGAGATCCATAAGGCCTCCCTTATCCCAGCAACTGACGTCCTATATGTCTGTTGGATGGTTTGATCAATCATCCATACAACAGACATAGGATGGCCATATCAACCATGATAATATTTTTAAATTAATTTAAATAATTAGTTATAAATAAACCGTAATGTTTTTTTTTCGAATAATTAATTTAAATGGTTGGCCATATCAACCGTAATGTTTTCTGAATAATTAATTTGAATTGTTGAAACTAAATGTTTATTTTAATAAAATTCTTTAGTCACGTTCACATAGTGAGAATGCCTAGTAAGATACAGGTGCTAAGTACTCAGTTTGGGGAATAGTGTCTGCATAAAAATGGTATAATTTGTATCATGTGACAATAAATAATGTTGAATTATTTTATTTTAATATTTTCAGAAACTAACAGCTTTTAAATAACAACTTATAAACTTAAATAGACTAATATTAAAGCTAATTACAAGTTTCTACTGATAGAAATATTTGGAAAATATTGAACGCTTATAATTTTGATTTGAATTGAAACTATCAAATTGAACTGCAACTAACATAATGGAACTCAATGTCACACCCGTATTTCAGAATAAATTATGATTTAATGAATGAATTTATAAAATTACCGTCAATGCCTTATTTACAGATGTATGCATATTTTATTATTACAGGTACTCGGACCCATATCGCGACCCCCTTTCACCAGTGCCCCCAACGAACATAAAACAAATCAAATCCAAAAATTACCGCGAACTCGGCGGAATACCGCGTTATATAGAAAAATCCTCTTCAAAAAACCGATCACAATCCCTTAGACTCAATTCTGCCTCGGGCTATCTTTACATGAACGCAAAAACCAACGATTTCCAACTGGAACCTGATGATTTCAAAGAAATGGTCGCGAAAAGGCGCGAACAACTCCGCAGGGGAATGACTATGAACGAAATTATTTACAACAACGAATTTCTCAGTCCTTACAATATATGCAAAGACTCTAGCCCCCATAGCTCTTCCCTGTACTCAATGAATATGCGATCAGAAAACCGTAGCAACGACCCTTTAGTCGACGATTATGACTCGGAAAAAAACAGCTACGCGAAAAAGAAATTAATGAAAAACATTGCCAGGAATACTAGCAACAAACGTATGGAGAATTACTTTTATGATGACGCGGTTTTGCATTTCGATGATGAATACGCTTTTGATGGTTCTATTCTCTTTGCTAAAAGGAGAAAATCTGTTGAAATGAATTGGGAGTATGCGTGTCAGATGCCAAAGAATCACGGGGATAATGTTTCGAATGACGGTAGTTATGGATACTATTTGCCCGACGACGAAGAACAAGAGCAGTATTTCATTAATGATACGCTTACGTTTAACTTGCCTCCGCATAGGGCTAGTATATAAGGTGTTGTGATGGCACAGTATAAGTTGGATGGTATTTGAAGTTAATTACCACTAAATAAAAGACATACATAATCTAAAACCACATAAACTACTACTACATAACAAGCAATTGGATCATCCAGAGACCCTTGAAGGTCTAAAGACAATCCAAATCCTCAAGCCCACTCCCAGTTAGCAGCGTGCCCAGCATACTGGCAGCATTGCCACGCTGAATGGCAATGCTTATACGTTGAGCCAAATAAACACCAGCATTTTGAAGTTAATTAAATTTTGCTATTTTCTTTATTAATTTCAACTGATTCCTTAGTTTACAAGTGATATTTACGCGTGAAACTTTTTCCAAAATATCGTAGCAGAGTCGAGTATTCTCTTTAAAAAGAACAGCAAATTTAGTAAGATGTATATACCTACTGATAATACTTGTTAGCTACATTAGTAAATCATAACGTGAAGTACCTACTAAAAGTTATCTTTTCATTAACGAAAAAAAAACAGATTGCAAAGTATAATGTATTTAATTTTCTTGATTAAATCATAAAATAACTATACCGATATACTTACATGTTTATAAATGAAAATAAAGTTTATTTTTTTATTTTTATACAGGATGTTATGGAATTCTTGTCCCAAAATATCCAATATTTAAAAGTAGCTAACTTCACAAAAGTTCAAACCAAACCAAAGGTTAAACCATCATAATATAACATTTATACTGTGCCAAAACTCGAGTTAAACGTAGGTTAAAACAAATGGGCCAATTAAACTACACTAGAACTTTTACAATTTTTGCGGGTAGTTGAAAAAAATAGCTTTTACACGCTATTTGCCGTTAAAATTTTCTGTTTAGTGGATAAAGTACGGATATCTACGTACCTAATTTCGTCTCGCAATGTGATTCCCGTATATTTTATGTAATAGAATACGTATTAATACGGTTTTTGAGATAAAAATGTATGAGCGAAAGACGTAATTGCGTACGTAAATATTTTTATTTTGCCAATTTACGAGCTTCGCTTCATGTAGATATTGTAATTATAATGTTTTTGATTATTATGTAAGGTTTGCAAATTTATTGGCCGCACTGGATATGTAAATACGATACATAATAAATCTGAGATTATTTTAATGTGACTAAGTCAAAAAAAACCTAGAAAGAAATTTAATTTTTTAATATGTTAAAATGTTCATAATATACAACGTTCATTACTATCAGTATTATTATAAAATAAGCAACACTTCCCTACAGGGTGTTCGGCTTAGTCATGGATTTGTATAATGAATGGTACAACAAATTCATCGATAAAAAGCAAATAAACTATCCTAAAATAGCTTATGAAGTAAAAATTTACGAGTTCATTCCTTTTTCGAGGAGAATATTCGTTTTTATTTCAGAGTTAGTAAAAACTGAAATTAATCAAAGCATGCTAGTTTGCGGACTTAAAATCTTAAACAAGTTTTTGCTTTGCAATATGCAAGACTTTCAGATGTGAATACACTTATCATTATGAATGACTTTTACTATGGAAGCGACAGCGAAATCCTGAAAAAAATTAGCTGTTTCACACAAAAATTTCATTTCAAAAGTTGACTCTCGACAAAATGTATGAAGTAGCTGATTTTTTTCGCTCTTTCGCATTTGTTCCCACAGCAAAAGTTGCGCATATTGATCAGCATATTCTTATGACACCCTGAAAATCTCTTCACACAAGACAAGTGTGAAACAAGACAAGGTGTCAAAATAACACTTTGTCTGAAATGTGCTGCATGCCTAACATTACCGAACACCCAGTATGAAAAGTAACCTGATAAGTATTATTTCGTGCCAAAATCAGTAACACCATATTGATTATAAAAACTGTTATTACTCGCTTTAAAGCGATATAAATCAACCGAGCTTAGGATGTAAATAATATGAATATGATTCCGTTCGAAGCTTAAATACGTGTGACGATTTGTTTTTTTTTTTTGTTTTTTTTTTTCAATTAAGTTCATTAAAACTGAGAATACTTAAAAATTATAGAACAGCAAGAACTGAATGGTGTAACCTTCTTTTTCTTTATTATGTTGTTGCTTAACATTTTTTAATTTATCATAAAAACTTCTTTAAAAAATCATGTTAACTGATAATCATTTATGAAATTCAGTATTATGTATTTTGTAAGCTAAGCTCAAAAATACAAAGTTAATATATATTAACTGTTTTTTGGTTTGACCAAATATTTGTTTCACGGTTAAAACCATTTGATGCTTTTCCATATTATTATGTAAATATAGGCCGCGCCACACAAGTTGGCGGATGTGAGGTTAGCTACACGCTGCCCAATAGCCAATAAACGTGCGGCTTTATGTGAGCTTCAGTCAGGATTGGATATTGCGCAGCTTGTAGCTAACTTCACATCCGCCAACTTGTGTGGCGCGGCCTATACTCGTACGAGTACAAGGTATTGTTTTGCTAAGTACAGGGACTTACAGAAGTTTAAATACTCAGCATTATGAACAACTTTTACTATGGGAACATCTGCAAAAGCACGAAAAAAAATCAGATGTTCCGTACATTTTGTTTAATTTCCGTTAACTTTTTGTATGGAACAGCTGTGTTTTTTCGCGCTTTCACAAGAGGTGATATCATATAGAGTAAAAAAAATCATAATGATTAGTATTGTGGAAGTCTCTATGCCTTGAAAAGTAATATCTTGTTTTATGTATAGCGCAGCTATGATATTATATACGTTGTTTTACCAAACATCCTGTATCAGTAATTTATGAGTTTCAAAACTCACAAATGAAAACATTATCTGAAAGAAATGGTGTGACCAATTTTTTTTTTCATGTTTTAACCAAAAGGATTGTTTAATAAAACTGAAAGTGCTAAAATTTTAAGTTATTGTCTTATCGAGACAAATATGTAAATATATCTTCCAAATGCTTCCAAAAATATGGTTTTATGCATATTAACTAAATAATCTTAAAATTTAAGTAATTTTAGAATTTTATTGCGGCCCTTGTCTTGTAAATTACAAAGAAAGAGACAGTAATATATTTAGTTTACATAGTCGACGTTGTGTAAGGACAAAGTGACTTTATTAATAAGTTATTAAAGTCGTCGATTCTTTGTACCATTTTCTAAAATGTACTTATTGGTCAGTCTCTTTTTAATCACAATATGTGAGAAAGAGACGGCAGATTAAACTATTGAAAGTTTATAATATTAAATTGGTGATGGAATCGACGCAATCTAGTCAAACAGTATTAATTAAGTGATATCTTATGTCTTAAGGCTTAAGAACTGATTTGCTTTAAGTTTAATTATCAAGTTTTGATCTCATGTGCCACTTGATTCGTATAGAAAAAATGCCCGGTTTATAAAACTATCATAGTGTAAAAAATTCATTAAATTGATGATTTTTTTTAATCGACTGCTTATCTTGTATTGACTTCTTAGAATAGAGATACAATTTACTAGAGAATACCCAACTCATTCTCCGTACGTCAACTACCGGGCTAGTTTGCGTTCGTTCGTAGTGTCAGAACGAGACAGCGTTATGGCAAAGTATATTTCATTTCATTTCATTTATTTTTCATAACTTACATCTACCATTACAGTCTACAACTAATGCGATAGTGTAAGAAAAAAGTTACTTCCATAATAAATTGTACAATATTCAATTCATAATAATGATGAGTCATAAAATGTCCAATTGAATATTAAAAATAATGTCGTATGATTACAATTCATTTATCACATAAATCTGAATAATAATGTCATAAAAATACAATGAGTTCATCATGTCAATAAAAATAATTAATGTCACAAAAATCCAATTAATAATTTCAAAATAATCTAATTCCATCAAATAACAAATGTACATCTTACAAATAATAGCGTCACAATTTAGTTACATCTCTATAGCAGGCATCATACAACACCGCCTTCAAATTCAGGAACAGAGCATACAAACATGTCAATTTTCCGTGAAACTCGATTTAGTGCGTGCAAAGTCCGAACCATCGGTGACTTAGCGAGTAAGTTGGTTCTGGCGCCGGCGCGACACGTACTTCACACTTATAACTGTCACTTTTTCACACGTCGAAATGAGTTCTTTTCGTCGCATTTCGTGGTCGCTTGCTTTATAGCCAGGACTGCAAACTATCTTCACGCGAAAAACCATTTAAAAATCAATTTTAAAAACTTTTATACGGGCCAGTAATATGAACCTGCGACATAATTAAAAGGAAAATTATCCCATTGCACCATCACGGTTTTCAATATAATTATGTTCTAATAATGTGGTACAGTGAGTACAAAACATCTAGTCCGATCTGAACACTGCGCGTATGCCTGCGCAGAAGCAAAAAATGGGCATCAGCGGGGCCCCCCTAGCGGGGAACATGCCACGTGACCGCACTCGACAAATCACGGCGTAAAGCGTATTTCATTAGTGTGCTTTCGTTCTCTGTGTGTCGTAGTCACGTTCGCTAGCTCCACCCACTAAGTACAGTCGCGCGCGATATTTTTGTTATAAAAGCTGTTTTTTAAGTTTTTTTTGTTGAATTTTCGTTTCGTGTTATTTTGTTATTGTTATTGTTTCTTGTTACTACTTGTTGTACTTTGTGTTATAATAACTGAACTAAGTGGATCAGAAGATGACGACAGCGAAGATGAAAATAATACGTCCGATTCTTCAATGTCTGACTCATCGGAGTCGGATTCGGGAGGTGAAGGTGGCAGCAATTATTGCAACATAGAGGGTGTACAACCATTAAAATAAAATTCATTACTAAATTGTTTTATTTTCGTAACATAAGCATGATTATTTTTAGGCTTAAGTTATAGTCAGGTTACCCCTATATACTTTAGCACCATTTGATAGGAATCTAGAACAATATGTACCTAATTCCAATAGTCAAAATAACAATTAAATTAATTACCTATACAAAAAATATAATTCGTACATAATATTGTTGCACTTGACTGTACCGACGCGGGCCGCGATGGTGCAACTTCAGATCGGACTAGATGTTTTGCGAATACTGTACCAGATATCGCCATTTTGTTAAACTTATTTAAATTATTGGCTGACCCGACAAACTGGTTTTGCCAAATAAAAAATCTATCTATGAAGGGTATTTTTATATGTACAGTGGATTTCGGTCATAACGACGACCAAGGGACCACATTAAAGTCGTCGCTATATCCATAGTAAGTCTTGTATATTTTCGCGCTTTTTCCACATTGTTGATATACTAGAATGTAAAACTCCAAATTTTTTACACAGATCAATTGCTTTCACCATTATTCAATGTCGTAATTATGTCCACTTTTTCTTTAACAGTAAATGTACCTACTTATTCACAAGCCATATTCACAAGTGCAAGAAATACTGTTCAGTTGTTCGCTCAATGGAATTTGCTGTGTAACTAATTTATAAGTTTAACTTCGTACACGTGTTAAGGAGTTCTATAGGGAAACAAAGCATTTGACCATCTGTGAATGTAACAAAGGATAGGAAAGCTTAATAATTTTATAAATGGGTCGTTGTGTGTCTTTGCCTGCCGACAAAGTCGCAATATCCGCAAGGGATTTCTAGGAACCTGTCACAAATGGTTCATAAAAACTAGTCGCTAAACCCAAAATCGACGCTATGTCCGAAGTCGCTATTGCCGAATGAATTTCCTATGAAAGTATGTTTTTAATTTAAGGGACGTAAGTTTGACGTCGCTATAACCGAAAAGTCTTTACAACCGAAGTCGTTATTAATGAAATCCACTATTTATTTGGGCTATTTTTATACCCATAGGTGATAAGTTATCATCTAGCCTCTAGGGGTATAAAACTAGCTTTCAAACTTGTTCTCAGATCTACGAAATAAACACACAAAAATCAGTCAAGCCGTCTCGGAGTTCGATAACAAACACTGACACGAGATTTTATACAGGGTTATTGGTTATCGATTAGCATCTTTTTAAGGACATATTAGGTCCAATTATGAAGGCGCAATCGTAAATTAATCGTAATGCAAAAAGCCGTGATGGTCTAGTGGTAGTGACTCCAACCTTACAATCGTGAGGTCGTGGTTTCAAATCCCAGTCCCGTACCAATGAGTTCTTTGGAATTTATGTACGGAATTTCACACCACTGGCTTTTTAGCAAAGGAAAACATCGTGAGGCAACCTGCATACGTCCGTAGAAGAAATTCGATGTCGTATGTGAATCCACCAACCCGCATTGGACCAGCGTGGTGGATATGGCCCAATCACCCTTCGTGGGTAGGCCTACGTCCTGCAGTGGACTATTAAAAAGGCTGGTACGGTACAATCGTAAATTTAATGGCAACGTAAAAAGTGTTCTCTTTATCGAATGCCTAAAGTGAAAAAGAAACAGAAAATGCTAATTACGATGGCGCCTTCGTAATTGGGCCTATCAGACTGGTCATTTTTAGGGTTCCGTACCCAAAGGAAAAGACGGGACCATATTACTAAGACTTCGATGTCCGTCTGTACGCCTGTCTGTCTGTCCGTCTGTCACCGGGCTGTATCTCATGAACCATGATAGCTAGGCAGCTGAAATTTTCACAGATGATGTATTTCTGTTGCCGCTATAACAACAAATACTAAAAACAAAATAAAATTAATATTTAAGGGGGGCTCCCATACAGTACGGAACCCTCCGTGCGCGAGTCCGACTCGTACTTGGTCGATTATTAAATTTTATATGGAAGTAAACTACGTTACTAAAGTCGTAGAGTGTTTGTTTTGATCTACAGAATGTACTGAAAAGGATGCAAATTGTCTACCAATAAACCCTGAATATCAGATGTTCACAAAATAAGCAATCGATTAGCTTAAAATGTAAATTCATTTCTAAAGATCATAATTCCTATAAGGGCAAAAGGCGAAACGGAAGTTTTACTTCTGTTGGTTATTTATAACTGAAAAAATAAGTAAAGTATTGAAACTGGCCAAATGTGTAAGTTTTAAAAAATTGTTTATTTGCTCTGTGATAGTTCTGCCAAGGTTATAGTCCATGTAAGATAAATTTTAACATAATCGCATGAATAATTATTTTTTTCATTCGAAATAAGTACAACCCGGTCCGAATATCTGTGCACCTCGCTGGAATGCGGCGCCTCTCCCGCTTCTACTGTCACCTCTCCGCGCACTCCCCGGTGCGACAGTACGGTTAGCATCTTCGTTGCCGATACACGTCCCGATAATAATTTACGTCCGGACGGTATACTATACGTCCGGTAATGTATATACGTCCCGATAATTCGATATGACGTCACGAAGTCAGGTGCACAGATATTGTGACCGGGTTGTATGTAGTTATTTTTCCAATAAGAATGATATAATTTATAGTAAAAATCCGATAAAGTCATATTTATACAAGTCGGCGGGTGCGAAGTTAGCTACAAGGTGCGCGAAACCCAATCAACGCGCAGCTTTATGTGAGCTTCAGACAGGATTGGATATTGCGCAGCTTGTAGCTAACTTCACATCCGCCGACTTGTATGATGGCTATACGGAACGGTATAGTAAAATATCGGTACTACAAATCTTAATGCGGTTTCAGTGACGATAAAATCAGTAAACACACTATTGTTAAATAATAATGTATCTGGATTTATTCATTAAACGTGTACGGTTGGAAAAAAAAACTCTCAGAAGTGTTTGCCGCTGTAAGCGAAGTCGTTTTAACCAGATATTCCAATTTCGATTTTACTGTCTGAAAGATGTGATGTTATAAAGATCTTCCTTTACTAATATAGTAAAAAGTCATTAAATTGTATATGTCATAATATTGACTATGAAACAGTATATGTACATTATGTACAGTGAAGTACAAATATAAGCGTGAATATGTATGTGTGTACGTCATTTTTTGCCAAAATGGCGATGACCACTATGGTAATTTTTAATTATTGTAAAGCGTGTAACGCGCAATTAAAAAAGTATTTAAATTATTTATTTTGCACTGCAACCATAAAAACTTGATTTTTATCGTCAGCAGTACCTAAAATTTCTGTAATCCGACACTATTCTGTCGTGTGTTTTTTTTTCATCTATATTGTGTTAATTCACTGAAAAACATATTGTTAATTTATGATTTTATTCTAAGTAACTACCAACCAAACAATAACCATTAAAAACATACGAATCTAGACTACAGCTACCGTATCGTTCTCACATCTTGACATGAACTGAAATACCTACATACTATTTAATTCACACCTAACAATGTAGTTATCACAATTATTACTTGTATCTTCAATAAATAACTAAAACACCGCATTTCCAATTTGACACTGTCGGATTACAGTAATGCAAAGCAGTACTTGTTAGAAAAATGTCGGATTATTGAACTTGCCAGATTATCGAGAGCCGAATTACTGAATGAATACGAGAATCATCATGCCGGGAATAATCACTACATAGTAGAAAGCAAAACCGTTATTTCTGTGTTTCTGTCTGTGTATCCGCTTATATCTTCCAAACTATAGTCCGGCAATCTCGTGCGCGACCGTCCCGCGGGGTGACAGACGGTGGCGGGGACGAGGTACCCAAGATGTCAGCGGGTAGCGGGTGGTGTAGCGGGGAAGGGGAAGAATGATAGAATGACGCGTAGTTACTACTACGACCTCGTCCCCGCCAACGTCTGCCACCCCGCGGGACGGTCGCGCGCGAGATTGCCGTACAACATAATTATTTCAATGCGGTTTTCACTACTATCGTTTAGAACATTTCTTATAGAAGCTATAAGTAATTCATTCGTATGCGAGCGAAGCCGGAATGGGCAGCTAGTTCCAAATATGGATATATACGCCGAATCATTTTCATTTGCATTTTACGAGTATATGAATAACTGAAAGTAAAATAAGTTTTTAGAAAAATTAACTATACGAAATGTAAGTTCTAATAAAATTGCGGTCTGAACTAATTGTAATTCTAAAATGAGATTGTAAATTAAATCGAATTTCATTAATAAAAATATGAACTGAATCACAATGTTTCATTGAAAATTTGTGTCAACAATTGGGTAAATGCACCGGTTGTGTCCAACTTCGAGCAATTTTTAGGCACCTTGAATTGTAATGATTGTATCTTCGAGCAAATATCATGGAGTCACAATCGTGCAAAAAAAGTGTCCGAGCCAAAACTCTGCCAAAGCTACGTAGTGGGCAGGCTTTTTAGTTAGTCGTAAGGCGATTGCAAGCCGACTACAACACATCGCGATGCCAAAGTGCTCGGTTACAAGCACTAATTAGGTGACATAACGTTGAGAATCGAAAAACAGGTCATTGTGAATTATTTAATGTAAATATCTGTATGATGGCGCTCGGACATTTTTTTTACTACTTTCACTTAGGGACTGTGGCTCTGTAGATATCTACAGAGCCACAGTCCCTAATTGCTCGAATGATTGTAGGTACCTAAAGACATTTTTAATGTTAAATAATATTTTTAATGAAATTGGCAAAGCTTGACATTCACACAAACATGGTGTTTTATTGTTTATAATCAATTTGTGCAATATTTTTGATATCGAATGGCCAAAACCGGGCTATTTCCACGACCGGTGCATCTGTTTAAAGAAAAGTAAATGTTCAAAATAGAGGCTCTTTTATGGCGGCTGACGCCGCTATTGCTTATTGGATTGTGTTCTTACTTCTTACGGTGAAGGAAAAAAAATCAATGGTAAAACCTTATCACAGAAGAAATAATAGTAAAAAGTACGTATACCTACCTAAGCCGGGTGGCTCGCCCTCATGTAATAGAGAAAAAAAAACGTATATTACGATAAAAAGACATACTTAATACATAAACTACACAATCCTACTTCCTATTAATATTATAAACACGAAAGTTTGTAAGGATGGATGGATGTTTGTTACTCCTTCACGCAAAAAACTACTTGTACAAAAATAGCATAATTAGTATTTAAACGTTATTCGTTTTTATTCACAAAAAAAACAGTTTAGATTTTGTTTACCTTTTGAGTTGAATTTAGGATTTCCTAATGTTCAATCTAAAATAGTATGCTGCCATCTTGCGGTACAACCGGGAATTATTATAATTAAACATCCTGTGCCAGTTAAATAAAAGCCGTTAAGGGGTTAAATTCATTTCATAAACCTTAAAGCTGTTTTAATTCCGATATAGCTCAAAAGGTGGCAGTGAAACACAAAAATACGTGTTTACTTATTAGGACTTACCTAGTAGTAGTTCGCACGGATCGACGTAGTAATTTTCCCATTATTGTTGATTTATCAAAAGCTGATTTCGATAAAATTGAAATGGGACCTTTGAAGTACGAACTACCAAAAAAATAAAAATCTGACCACTTTGTAAAAAGTTATGCGTAGTCAAACATAAATGCGTAGTCTACTTGTCTTCGTTTCGTCGGTTAAAAATCCAGAAAATACAGAAATACAGAAAATTTTATTTGCAACAAAAATAAGAGGTAGGTACAATAAGGATTTTCGGTCTCAAAATATATTTAGTGAAGCCTCAAAAATTCTAAAATATAATTATTTTTCGCCAAAGATAGCACAACCCGTTTGATCCCATTAGGATATGCATTAGTTCGATCCATCCGTTCGGTGTTCGAACCTAAAGATATACCTACATACTTACCTATGTACCTACTTAACTTACCTATAAATAATTATTTTTGTTCTCATTAGACTTCAATCGTATACTAAATTCGAATACCTAGTTCGCCCGAACCAATGTGCATGCGCCATTTTTAGATTCCATATTGTTGATTCTTTTTCAAAAACATTTCAGCAATTTGCGTTATAAAAATGTTATATTAAAAGTTTTATATTATGTATAATACACCTGACCCAAAGCAAAGCTTGTGATATGGCTGAGAGACTGGTATACTATACTCGGAATTTTAATTCGATTCCAGATTTGACATTAGCTATTTTTGACAGTTTTTGACAGTACATACTGTCAAAAATGACAGTAGCTAATGTCAAATCTGGAATCGAATTACAATTCCGAGTATACATATACATATTTTTGAATACATACTTATTTAGATAAGTAATACCCAAATAACACACAGACACAGAGCAAAATGTTCGTCACATAAATATTTGCCCTGGGTGAGAATCTAACCCACGCCTCTTTGACCAAGGAGTCAGGGTAACTAACCATTGAGCCATCGAGGCAGTCATAAAGTCATTAAAGTTCCGAGTAGTAAGTAGGTACCTACCTACCTACAACGAGCTATGGAGAGCTTAGGGCTATGCTCGGAGTCTCTCTGCGAGATCGAATCAGGTACGTGGTGATCCGCAGAAAAACCAAAGTTACCGACATAGCCCAGCGGATTGTTAGTTGAAATGGCACTGGGCAGGGCACATGGCACGGAGGACTGATGACCGATGGGGTCGAAAAGTTCTCGAGTAGGTACAGAACTGCAGACCACGCACCGGCAAGCGCAGCGTAGGACGTCCACCCACAAGGACGGCAGACCTCATTAAGACCGCAGTATCGCGCTGGATGCTAGCTGCTGCCAACCGGTTTTATTGGAGATCCATAGGGGCGGCCTATGTCCAGTGCCGGATTATACCTAAGGCAGATTAGGCAATTGCCTAGGGGCCCAGGATTGACTAGGGGCCCCCGTGAACGCATATAGAAAAAAAAACTGGACAAGGTTTGCCCACCCATACCGGTCTCCATTAGGTTAGGTACATAGGTACCTATATACCTACCTAGATTTTGTCAAGAGTCAATAACTAACTTTTTGTAAAGAACTGATGACTTTTTTCCGTGATTGAGAAGGTTGGTCTAGTGGTAAAAGTTGTTTATAGGTACTAAGTATACCTACTTGTACAAGTAAGTACTAGTACTGGGCCGGGAGAGGGCAACAAAATTGGCATAGGACGTGAAAAATGAGTATGTGTAATTTTTAAGAAATTAGCATTGCGTGCATGCCCTAAGCATTCATGCTCGCCGTCGAAGGCTTCTTCTTGCGGCGGCATCGTGTGTCGGGTGTTCTCCTCCCTCTAAATATGGCCGAGTAGAGCGATGGCTGGCACATGTGTCACACTCGTGATCGGGTGCTGCTTGCGGGTCGCCGCCGGTCTGCTCGAGGCATTCATGCATTGCATCGACTAATTTAGGCTAAGATTTCAAGTACCTACTAACACTCTTTGTAGGTACAGTATAATCAAATAATTTTACATTTTTGTTAACAAAGGCGACATACCCTGAAGTCTGTGGTTAGTAATTTTTCAATAAAAAAAAAATACTAAGTACGTACTTTATAATCAAATAGGTAACCTGGACTTGACGGATAAGTCAAATATTAACTAAAGGAATAAAGTTGTGAAAGTAGCTATAAGTAGGTTTCTCGTGGGTGGGTCTTAGGTATCTTCCTACCTGTATTATATAAGGTAGGAAAATACCTAAGTAAGTCGGTACTTGTCAGCTTACCAACAAATCGCTCAAGTGTTTATTACCTACTCTACTCACTAATTGTTGTAAACAAAAGTTCAATTACCCATCTTAAGCGCAAAAATAAACATCCAACACAAACATTCAACAGAAAATTTAATTAAAAATATAACAACGAGAACAAAATATTTCGCTAAAACAGAAGCACTTTTCTAGCAATTCATTCTGAATGTTGGATTTAATAAATGCTTGAGTTGGAAAAGCACTGTTATTTCTCTTTGAGACCGGCCAAAGAGAATAGTAGAAGAAAAATGGGTGAGGGTGACCACCCCGCGAGGTGGGTGAATAAAGAAAAGTTAAAATTTTCTTAAAACACCCCTCTGGAGGGCGGCTGAGTATCTGTCTTCGTTTAAGTATTGGCAAAAATGACCCCCCTTGATTTGGCGTCTCTTTCGCGCGCTTGTCATTGGGCGCTTTTTAAAAGAAAGGGGTCGGGGTCGAAGACTCTGTTTATTTTCTTTATCGCGATTGTCGATTTTTCATTCTGCTGTCTGCGTTGGCGATTTTTAACACGACAGAAGGCAAGTTGTATACTCCGAGGAAATTATTCCTGAGAATGAGAAAGCAGTTTCATTTCCCAGAAAAATTATTACGTATGTTTAGTGGCGTGTCTTGATTCCATCCAACCATCAGCCGTAAGACATCGACTGCTGGACATAGGCCTCCTCTAAAGATTTCCAATAAGGCCGGTTGGAAGCGGCCTGCATCCAGCACGTTCCTGTGATCTTTATTATTATATAATCAGTCCACCTAGCCGGTGGACGTCCTACGCTGCGCTTGCTGGTCTGTGGTCTCCATTCGAGAACTTTACAACCCTATCGGCCATCTGTTCCCAGAACTATGTGCCCTGCCCACTGCCGCTCGGATATGTCAGCAACTTTGGTTCGTCTACGGATCTCCTCATTTCAAATTCGACCTCGCAGAGAGACACCGAGTATAGCCCTCTCCATAGCACGTTCGGCTATCTATTCATAAGGCCCACAGTAAAAGAGCACGTTTCGGTTCCATAATGTCATCATTGGTAACACACAACTGTCGAAAACTCTCGTCTTGAGGCACTGAGGTACATCGGATGAAAAGACGTCCCTTGATTAGGTGTGCCTTAATGACCATCCAAGTAAAACAATTGTACTAAGGTCAGCTTTTCGATAGATGAGCGAAGCAACTAAACACTACCATGGCTCTACCGAAAAAATAGTTTCCGTTTATTTAAACAGTTAGCCATGTCAGAGGCTTTGAGTTGACGTTATAAATCCGGATACTAAGTCTTTCTAAGTGGCATTCATGTCAAAGGTTTTCAGAGGGCTGAAAAACTCCGACACTACGTCTAACTACTTGGCTTTCACTTATTTTTCTCAAATTAACTCAATGAAAATATTTAAAAAAAGTGGATACCAAAAAAGAGAAAAGAGTTTGTCCTCCTGCCTTTAATTATATTCATTTTCCCAATGAGTAATAATCTCCTTTATGGATATTCATAATACTTAGTAGGTACTTATTTATTTAACAATTTTTGATCATACCACCCAGTACCCACATCTTATCAGAAAAGGCATGCATTATCAACAGGTGGTTTTACGTGTCATTGTACGGTTAGCAATCGACTATCCTAGAGTAAGATTATTTTTAACTTCTATTTATATCTCAAAGAGAGTTTGTTGATCTTAAACTCATCTTAATTTTATTTCGTATGCCACGAAATATTTTTCATACCGTAAAATAATACCTTATGTATAGGTACAGATACTTATTTAGGTACAGGTACATAAAAAAGTTGTAGGGTTTACTATTTGACCGACTTCCAAAAAGGAGGAGGTTCTATGTTCCTGTATTGTGTACCTATGTATTTTTTTGTGTAAGTATGTTTATCGATAATTTCGCCAATTATGAACCGAATCGAAAAAATATTTTTTAGTTCAAAAGGGTATACTCCCGAGGTGGTCCCATTTATATTTGACAGAAATATGCTAAGCCTATTTTGAAAAAACCAACAAGAATGTAAGCAATTCGAGCGAAATTTTTCGAATTTTGTACACGATGAACATCGATAATTTCGCCAATTGTGAACCGAATCGAAATAACATTTTTTAGTTCGAGAGGGTATACTCCCAAGGTGGTCCCATATAAATTTTAGAGAAATCGGCTCAGCCGTTTTTGATAAATCAACAATAATGTAAACAATTCCAGCGAAATATTCGAATTTTGTACACAATGGAAGGCGGTTTTGCCATTTTTTGCGAAAAATATTTTTTATTCTGAAGAACTCAAAACATCTGAAGCACGGAACAGGATGTTTCTGAGGTCTGGCATATGAGAATTGCACCGCGTTAATGCTATCAGCATTTACTTACTGAACAATAGCATTAACTGGAATTGCCATTTTGTATTATTTTTGTACATAATATATTTCACCTAAACATTACATGTGTGTGTACAAATGCGAAAGGTTTTCCTGTAGATTGCCTTTTATCAAGTAGTAGCAAATGTTCAGTAGTGTCAAATGTTGGCTTCAACATTTACATTGCGGTCTATTTTGAAGGCTTAACTTGACAGATTTTAAACTCTCTTAAAATATAACTGTCTTATCGATTGCGGTATATTGGACAAGGAAATCAACACTTTAAAATTAGATTTAGAGCTGTCAAAACGATTTTAAAATGTACTATTATGTGTCTTATCTACTATTTTAAACAAATACGTAAAAATCCACATTATTCAATGAAACTGACTTTTCTACCGACCATACTGGAAGGCTCGAACAAAAGTTGACGCGATCTAAGTTGTTCAAGTGCGAAGTTGGGCGATTTTCACTCTCTCGGGCGGCTCTACAACACACGGTGCGAGATTTAGGACATCAAATTTGTAAGGTTTTTAAGTCGTAGTTCCACCGGATTCGCCACGTGTTGCTCACTGTTGAACGTTTTTTTTTTTCGGTGAAAACGGACAAAAGACATCTTCATCCAAATTTGGAGCTCCTGTAAATGTGGCGAATTTATTTTCGGTGAAACTGTGCCTTTAGAAAAAAAAGTAGTGATTTTTAGCTGCTAAACGAGGCATATCGACAATGAAAAGCGTCTTATTCAGATACCGATCGACCGACAAAAATGCCAAAAAGGAAGACGACCTTTCTGCCGACCTTACTGGAAGGCTCGAACTAAAGTTGACGCGATCTAAGTTGTTCAAGTGCGAAGTTGGGCGATTTTCACTCTCTTGGCTTCGGGCAGCTCCACCACAACACCGCGAGATTTTGGACATCAACTTAGTAGGGTTCTAGAACTTGCATACATTTATAAACATTTTACAGACTACTATACCTAATTTGACGTGTACCGTTTACGTTATCTTTGTCATTAATTTTATCCGAATGATTTTGTGGTTTTATTATGTATAATTTTTTTCTAACCTATTCAATATTTTTTTGAATTTCTTCTATAGTCTTTTTCAAATAGCAAGTCACTTATGACAGGTCTATAGAACGTAATTTTACATCATGTGACGTCACACCAATAGTTGAATATTTCTATTTATCAGTGAAAACATTAAGCAAACTTACAAGAAAAACTACTAAAATAAACGACAAAGGACGCAAGAAATAGAATAAAGTTATTGATTCGCGTAAACATATTCGCATTCACTTTTCAATTTAATAAAATATTAAATTCGTTAAATTGTTATGTTACGTGCTATTGCCGATCGTGACGTCATGATAGAGGGCTGGGAAATCGACTATTGTTGAAATCGAAGAATATCGAAACATATTAATCGACTTGATTTAAGCAAGGGTTATCGTTAATCTGTACCCCTAGTACAAAAATTATAAAATATGTAGTGCGTATTCGATACAAAAATGTATGAAAAACTTAGTTTCCATTTACCTCCGATGTTCAGATAGACAATATAACGGATAATCAAATGATTATAAATCTGGAAAATTCGTCAAATGATGATAATGATGATAGTCCGATGACGAAGTGACGAGGACATTATTTCCCAAATAAATCTTTTTTTCTTTGTCACTTTTTTATTTATTTTTGATTCCTCTAAACCTATCGTCCGTCTAAGTAAGTCCTACTGACTTGTAGATAAATTCACCAAAACAGTTTTAGGTATATTGTTCGATAACTTCGATAAGTACGTAAAATCGATAATAATCGGTAATTACAAATCGAATATAGGTGTGGTACATCATTAAAATCGTCAATGTATGTTTGACAGCTGACATTTCGGAAGTGTCATAAGTGACTAGCTATTTGAAAAAGACTATAGTTCACTAGTCAAAAATACAGTTAAGCAAACATAAGAATGAGAAAAAAGTCGATGTACCTACCTAACACGAATGATGAATGTGTCGGATGATACTTTGGATATTAAAATATTTGTTTTGGGTTTGGACAACGTCAACTTTGCAAATAGTAATTATATTTACTTACATAGGTATTTTACATCTATACCAATGCGAATTACGATAGAAATTTATTTTGAAGACTTAAATGGCTTAACATCGTAGGTACACTTGTATTTTTTATTTATATTCTGTGATATCCCCTAGGTATACCGAATCTTTATCTCAGTCGAGATTGCAAGTTGACAATCACACAGTAGAGCATCCAACATCTTTTTTAACCAGCCAGGTGATACGACCTGTAAGCAAAAAACAGTTGGTAAACATAAACACACTGACAATCAAAGTAGGAAGGTAAACACAATGCAGAAATAGTAAGCTCTACGAGTATGTGAGTTGAGTTTTATGTAATGTATTTTGTTTTGGGTATATACTTTGGAGGTACGGAGGTCAAGTAGTAGGTGCAGTTACCTACATAGACTAAAATGATTATTATTTACTGTAGATAGTTAAAGTAAGAAATATTAAAGAAAGTTACTTTGCAAAAAGCATGTTGATTTTTGCCATGTCATAGCTAAAGCCGCAACAAAAGTTTAAAGTAAAGCCTGTATAAATCCCTACATTTTGCAAAGCTACATCTAGTATAATTACTCTCAAACTCGATATACTACCTACGTAAAGTGCGAAATCAGGCGATAATTATTTATTCCGAAGAAGCTTTGTGTTAACCGCGTTATCTACTCGTGTTTATCTCTACTTAAATGCATATCTACGTATCCACGCACATCATACAAACACAACCCTATTCCATTTGCCATACTTACGACAACCAAAGACCTCAGATATCATCGAGATCCATCCTAAGTCCTCCTCAAACAATCTTATGCAAACCTTCCAAAAGCTTCAAAATATTGAATATTTTCTCGAGAACTCATCTCGAGCCTTTTTCCCGATTGATTTGTATTCTCAAAGATAAGTAATTACGCGCCCAGTAGAGGCCAGATCCATAAATCCAGGGGGCAGTGGGGGCATCCTCCCTTTAAAAAAGGGGGTGTTCTTCTTATATTTAAATATCGAACCCCTTCCGGGTAGGTGCCACGGTTTTTCCAGTGAAAGGGGTAAGTGACAGAAGCAGAGAATATGGATGGTGTGGAAAGGAATTGATACGATTTTTTTTCAGTGTCAAATAATTTTTACAAATAAATTCATGACAATCATCGTCATACCTTAAAAATCTGAATTCGTTGCTTGAGAGAAGTGGCTTGCAGTAGGTGTACCTGCGGTTCTGGTAAATTCCCCTGTACATAGGTACCTACATCTCGTCAACGAAACTGGACAAATAAATAAGCAAATAGGTCATCAGGTTTTCAAACAAATATGATACGTAACATAATAATTTCCATCACCAGCCATAGGACGTCCACTGCTGGACATAAGCCTCCCCTATAGATCTTCTTTAAGACCGCTTGGTAGCGGCTTGCATCCAACGTGATTCTGCGGTTTTAATGAGGTCATTCGTCCACCTTGTGACTGGACGTCCTACGCTGCGCTTGCCGGTGCGTGGTCTTCACTCGAAAACTTTTCAACCCCATCGGTTGTTAGCCCTCCGCGCCATGTGCTCTGCTCATTACTATTTCAACTTGCCGATCCGCTGGGCCAGCGAATAGAACTAAGCTATTGTTATGCAGTAGGCCGCGCCGCGCGCGGTAATTACGGGCGGCGAGTTGTTTACACCTAATCGCGAGATTTATGGTTTTATGACTCAGTCGGCACCGGTCTTTGTGTCGCGTCTATTGTGTGATTTTTTTGGTGTTTTCGTAATAGTTGAGAACAATAGGGATTCTCGAAATTTACACTTGTTTACTTTGTCAATCACAATGGCACCGAATATTCTACAGATTTCTAAAGAACCCTTGTTCCGATATAAATAGGGCGATGGTTTTTGTTCGTGGCAGTTATCACGTTTTATACCGGAGCGAAAACATCTCGTGTTCAATTGTGGTACCAGTGATTGTGAAGTGACTAGTTGTGTGAATTTCAGTGCCAGTGTGACGTCTTTGTGCGAAACAGTTGTGTCGTGTGTACTGTGATTTTGTGCAATAAAGTGCAAAGTGAACAATCGGCGTTTTAACTGATTATCCAAGAACCCATCTCGTAACACTATAAACATAGAACTAGGCTATAAGTATTTACGTGGCACAGCGCTGTGCAATTTGATACTAGTCTCATATGTGGTGGTGTGCAATTTCGTGTTTGTTCCTGCGTGGGTCCGTTGTCGTAATGTGGCAATTCATAAAACCAAACCTTTTCGTATTTTAGTTTTACTTCGATTTTCACGGAATACTAAGTGACCATAGATATTAATCATTGGTGTTTATGATTAACAAGGAAGACTAATATCCAACAGTAGTCTTTAACTATAGCTGCTAAATATAAGATGGTTTTTTTAATTCGTCCTCCTCCACCTATTGTACCCCCTCTGGTTTCAGGGATTGGTTTCAGGAATATAAGATGATTAAGACAGTGACCAAATATTATTTTTTCAATTTTCATTGTTTTAGTTGTCTACTCATTTTTAATTTACCCAGAAACATGTGAATTTCATATTCAATTTCTTATAAAACCTGATGATCAGGTTTAATATGTAAAATTTTATATAAAAATAACAATGTGCCTACTCCACAGCTTCGCCATTCCGTCTCAAGATGGACTTAAGAAGCAAAAAGGAAAGAGTCCGTGGGGCGGCACCCCCGCCCCCTGGCCCATTGGAATACAGAATAATAATCGCCAAAAGAAAGAGGGAGGAAAAATATAAATAGCTATCCACCTCTGAGATATTAAAATTTGTACAAGAAACCAGGCCCACTTTGAATTTCGTTAAAATTTGTATAAAATACTTCCCAGTTTCAATTTTGTGAAAATAAAATATTGCGGAGTATTTCGTTAAATAAGTAAAATTATTTTCGGACGGAACGGACCTATTGTAGGTTTGAAATGTTTTGTTGCGTTATTTTGCGTTGTTTTAGGTTTGTTTCATTTTAATTTATGCTTTATGGATTAACTGCTAGGGAAATTCGATAAGATTTGGGAAATGTTTAGGGGAAAAATGTTTTTGGTATTTGGCTATTGTTTTTTTGTACACCCTTTAGGTCAATATGAACTTAGTCTGGGTTCTTTTATCTAAGTTATATTGCGTCAAATTTAAGGCTTTACCATTTTGTCCTTTGTGTATAGACTATCGTAAAAGGATACAGCACAAACTCTACAGACCTCGTTCATTCGTTTCGTTTGTTTCAGCCGTATGACGTCCACTGCTGGAAATAGGCCTCCCCTAAAGATCTCTAATAAGACACTACACTACAGAACTACTTTAGCTGTAAGTAATAAAATGTCGGCTTGTTGCTGCGTAATGCCAGTCTGCTAATTAAAGTGACGAATTTAAAGTAAAATCGGTCAAAAATGTTTTATGTTAAAAGTTTTGAAAAAGTATTTACTTATAAAGTCGTTATCGTTATGTTAGCTGCGCTTATTAAAGAGGGTACCTACACATAGTCGCAACACACTTCGGTATTGCGATGGTGAGGAGTATATGGAATGAGGGTAGACGCATATAGATGGTTTGGGCGACGGGCTGGAGTGCCAGTCTGTGATAGTGATCAGTGGTGAGTGTGAAACAACGTTTATAAGCCAGTAGTTGGAGCAATCCTTGTAAGTACTTTGAGTATTATAATGACTGCAGAGATATTGGAGGTCCGTATTATTGACCAATGGTGTATCATCTGAGTGTCCTACTAGAATCTTAGTGATGCTGTTGGAGCACTATGCTCATCAGCTTACTGTTACTTCCTGGTTTAAGCTGACTCCTATTGCTCTGTCGAGACCTGGTATTTTATTATTTACGAGAAGTTCGACTTTGAGCCAAGTACTGGTTAGTAAACTTCACCTTACATAAATCTTCGATGAATATAGAAAACTCTTAGACATGATAATTTGGCGACGTCACTGACTCACCGTTTGCATCGACATGGCTTTCATAATGATCGTTTGTGACTGATATGTGGTTTTCGTGCGCCGTTTCCTACGGATTGCGGGGTTGAATCCATGATAAAAGTGATCCATAATGATGAGTGGTATAATTATATACTTCTGAAATTCCCTGCACTCCTAAAGCAACAACCTGTATAATTCTGATACTCAAACCAAATAAAAAATCAAGACAGAATGTTGTAAACAAACAAATGGAGCCGGCAAAACTACACCTCGCCGTGCACAGACACAATCACACACACAAACAAGTACAACAAAACTACGCCTTGGCTCGTCAGTCGAACAATGACGGCGCAACACCGACGCTCTTACCACATGTATAAAAAACCAGCCCCACTTGTCTGTTTACGACGTTCCGTCTTGATTTTTTTATTTGGTCCGAGTTCTGATATTGTATATTTTATTGCATAGGTTTGCGTTTGACCATTAATGATATTAAAATGAGAAGCGGTTAAAGGTGCCTACCTACTATAAAGTACCATACCATGACGTGCTAGGAACGTATCGAGCAAAAAAATATTATTTGTAGTATTGAAAAGTATGAGACTGTCCACTAGACCGTTCCGTCACCGACCAGCACCGTCGCGTGCCATGCACGGAGCGAGCAGGCACCGGCAATATCTATGACGTACCTACGTTGTAGTGGGCATAGCAGAGCGTATCGTGTGGCTACATTCCTAGTGCCTGATACATTTCTAGCACGGACATGGTGTGTATGGTACGGTATAGTGGACAGAGACCTTTAAGCGTTTGGCACGCTTACCTTGAAGATATATAATTTTGCTGTAAGTACTTAACATGTTCTTACTTAAACTATATACTTACTTTAAGACAAAATCAAATCAAATGTTTGAGTATTTATTGCATTAAACAGGTGACAATAACTTATTTGAATCCACTGGCTCCGAACTAGTCTTTCTACTGTATTTCTAAAGTCAGGCTTCTCCCAATTTTAAACAGATTCATCCATCCATCCATCAGCCATAAGAAGTCCACTGCTGGACATAGGCCTCCCCTGTGGATCTCCAATAAGACCGGTTGGAAGCGGCTTGCATCCAGCGCGATCTTGCGGTTAATATTAAACAGATTACGAAGAGAAAATTAAAAGAAAAATAAATAAAAAAACATAATAATTTTGAATATACACTATTAGATGACGAACTGAAAAAATAATGGTGAACTTATATTTAGAATTAATTTTAATTGATTTTACATATTTATACACAACTCGTAATTAAAGTTATTATTTATGAAAGGATAATAAATAACACAAGCTTAATTATAATAGTCATAACAAGTGATTGTGTACTGAGATTAATTATTTGTACAGAGATTAAATAATGTTTGGTATCCAATAAATAAATAATACACAATTCCCTTAAAAATAATTAACGACGATCAATTTGAAAGAAGTACCAAGTTTCAATTAATTGGTAACTTTATCTTTGTTCATTAACGTCAATGTCAATTGTGCGGAGTTTTCACTTAATTCGTTTTAAGTAAATTTTATTGCGTCAAGCTTTTTGATGGTCCACTGTGGGTAACTTAAGTCACTCTAGTTGGAGTAACTTAAGATCTGTGACATTATAAATTTGGTAAAAGTAAATATCATAAGTTGTGGTGGCTCAGTGATAAAGTCGTCGTTTTACAAGCTTAAGGCGTGAATTCAAACTCGATGCCGTAACAATGAGTTCTTTGAAATTAGTTTTAAATTAGTTTTTTTGTAGGTACACGTTGCAAGGGCTTTTCGAATGAAAAATACATCGAGAGGCAACATATTTACGTGTATGTATGTGAATCTACTAGCCCGCATCGGACCAGTGCGGTGTTTATGGCACAATTGCCCTTCCAGGAGGCAGAAGGCCTATCACTTGACTAAACCTATACTTATAATTAACAGGCCCATAAGTGATTAAGTAGGTATGTCGTCTAAATTACGGTAGTTTTCTGTAGTTAATGCCATTCGTGATCACCTATATGGAGACATATCATTTTTTTATTCGCCGCAATCCTATGACAAAAAAATTATCGAAGTAATTACTGAGGACAAATAAGGCTAAATAAATTCTATTACACTTTAGACGAACTTTTTAACGATAATCTATAAAACATGATAATAAATCGTTCCATTACAAATAATAAAATTGACATACCCTTACAGAAAGTTTTATTTCAGGCAACTGATATACTACATATACTTATTTTAAAAAACGTATTTATATAAATAGTAACTACATAACACCCAGACACAGAGCAACCATTTACGTTCATCACATAAATATTTGCCCTGGGTGGGGATCGAACCCACGCCTCTTCGACGTAGAAGTTAGGGTCACTAACCACTGAGCCACCGAGGCAGTCAGTATTGTAGTACTTGACAACTTTTTTGGTTTTAGTAATCACTAGTAAGTACTGTTATTTCTTCTATGATAAGGATACGAGGCACCCAAATTCTTGTGCCATCAATCTTTACGAGCGAAAACTTATGTTCAACGATATACTGTTTTCTACTATTAAGTATTTCCCGGTTGTTTTAACCGTTTCGCCATGTCAGAGGTCTTTAAGCAGCTTAATAACTAACAGCTACTTGGGCTATATGAGCTTACTTAATATTATTTCTTCTGTGATAAGGTTTCACCATTGATTTTTTTCTTTTACAGCATGGGCCTCAATTTTTAACATTTGCCTGAAAGCTTCTAGCATTGTTTTTCTTTTTCGAGAAAAAAAACGGCAGTAGGTCCTATCAACATCCAGTATCAGTTGTCATAAAATACCACGCATCACGCGCAATGAGTCGTCGCTGATGTCACTAACATACTTGGTTTTAGTTATCACTAGTTGGTATAGTAGATGTACCTGTTGTGGTCACCGCCCTGGTTTTGGCAATTTGATGTCAAAATTATTGCACAAATAGATCATAAACAATGAAACACCATATTGTTTGTGCGAATGTCAGTGTTTGAAAATCATTAAAATTCAAAGTGGCTAAAAAAATAGTCACAATCGGTACATCTACTTTAAACATTGTTATTTCTTCTATGCCTTTTCCATCACCTTTTCGAGCGAAGACGAGCGTTACAGAATCTACTATTGTTTCTTCTCTGATAAGACTTTTGCAATTGGTTTTTTCCTTCACCGTAAGAAGTAAGAACACCATCCAATAAGCAAAACCGTCTTCAGCCGCCATAAAAGGCGCCGGTCACGCGCCGCAGCGAGGGCCTCAATTTCCTATCTGACTGACAATTTCCTTGGCCCGGCCCGATTTTAATATAGAAACGAGAAAAAACACCGCCCCGACTTCTGTAGTTGACGACAGTGGGGTGTGGATACGCCATTAATTAGCAATACTTGATTCTAAGGATTCTAAGCAAGATTATATTTGGCTATTCCTCAATAAAGCCGTGGTGGTCTAGTGGTTGTAACGCCAGCCCGTCATTCTTGAGGTCGTGGGTTCAATCCCGGTCCCGTACCAATGAGTTTCTTTGGAACTTATGTACGGAATTTTCAGACCACTGGCTTTTCGGTGAAGGAAAACATCGTGAGGTAACCTGCATACGTCCGTAGAAGAAATTCGATGGTGTGAATCCACCAACCCGCACTGGGCCAGCGTGGTGGATATGGCCCAATCACCCTTCGTGGGTAGGCCTACGTCCTGCAGTGGACTATTAAAAAAGCCTGATAAAGTACAGTACATTCCTCAAATTCAAATCATTTATTGCAACATATGAAATTTACATGCGGTTCGTAATTAACATGTTTTGTATAGTTATACATATGACTCTGGCAATTTTATTATTTGTATTGGAAAGATTTATTATTTTGTTTTCTAGATTATCGTTAAAAAAATCGTCTAAGGGAAACATTTGGATAAAAGAATAATTAGGAATAAAGACATTTTTGTTGTTTTATAAAACTGTTTCCCTTTTCGATATATTTTAGATTATTGGGCAGTTTATGAATTGTTTCAATATTTTCCTTCCTATAAGATTCAATGTATTGTTCAATTAACTATTTGTCGCATACTCTACATCTCCCTTATTGTTTTTTGTTTTTTATTAACTGGCAGTGGGTTTGAGCATTTGGATTATCTATAGACCTTCAAGTGTCTCTGGATGATCCAATTGCTTGTAATGCAGTAGTAGTTTATCTTCGAGTTTATATTCTTCTATAGAGTCACAATCGTGCAAAAAAGTGTCCGAGCCAAAACCCTGAACAGGCTACGTAGTGGGCAGACTTTTTAGTTAGTCGTAGGGCAATTGCAAGCTGACTACAACGCCGCGCGATGCCAAAGTGCTTGGTTACAAGCACTAATTATGTGACATAGCGTCGAGATTCGAGAAAACGGGTCATTGTGAATTACTTAATGTAAATATCTAAATCGGTATGTATGACGGCGCTCGGACATTTTTTACTCCTTTTTTTAGGGACTGTGACTCTGTAGATATTTGCTCGAAGTAGTTTAAATAGTTTTTGATTATATAAGTCTTGTATTTAGTGGTAGTCAATGAAGGATCTTGCCTTCTGAATAAAATATTAACTATTTTCGTTTAAACATATTTGATTTTACAAATCCTTATTATATGTATTTGCAATACTCACTCACACCCGCCAAGTAAAGTGCAGCCTTTGGGTTATGCTTGGTTATTTACTACAAAAAGATTGGGTAAGTATCGTACATAGATAAAGCAATGACGCGTAGAGCGCACAGCTCCATGACATCACTCGCTGAGTGCGTACTCTACACCTCTCTTATTGTGTTTCTTGTTATTCTCTCGCTATCCTGTTTTTAACCCCGACAAAGAGGGGGGGTGTTATAAGTTTAACGTGTCTGTGTTGTAACGGGGCCACCTACTTATTTGAAAATAAAAAGAGGGTGGTCCGATTAACAAATTTATTTTTGGGTTTCAACAATAATTGCCCGGATCATCATATGTATAGCGTTACGCGGCCACCAGGTAGTTATAGCCGAGCACTTCCCTTCTTCCTAACGGGAACCGACGCGGCGCGGCGCGGCTGAGGGCGTGCAGTAGTGACGCCGCCGGAGTCCAGAGCGGGAAGATGAGGAAAACGTCCTCTAGGGTCGTGCCGTCGAAGAGGGTGTAGTACCGGGATGTCCCCAAAACTCGGACCCCAATTGGGGATAGAAGCACTGAATTATTAAAGTTATGAAGAACAGATAAAATAAATGAATAACACAATTAGAAGTTGTGCTGACAAATTATTAAAATGCGTATATCGCGATTGTGCAAAATTAGTGTTGCACTTGGAGGTCGCCGGCAGAATGACGTTCTACTCCTGCGCTCGAACCGTGCAAACAAGTGCAGGGCCGGCTGCAAAAATGTGGGGAGAATGAGGTAGGTATTAAGGACGGGGGATATTAGGCACGGTCAACCCGTCACTTACGAAGTCATTAATTTGAAGTAACGATACATCGTTACAGTGTATCTGTGTATCTGTACACTCTGTAGTCTGTCTGTGGTATCGTAGCTCCCAAACGGATGAACCGATTTTAGTTTAGTTTTTTTTGTGTCATAGATAATAATATCCCGTAATATCCCGAGTGTTCTAAGCCATTTTTCATGAAAATTTGTTTAGCCGTTTGAAGATCATCAGCTCTTCTCTATTTGAGGACGGGATCTGACTACATTCCATAAGTCCTATTGATTCGAAACTTGCTACCATGTTACTTTTATGATATTGAAAGGACATGGAGTTTATTTTGGGTCGGGAAGTTTTTAAAATTTTTAATTTTACTATTATTACTCTTTCCATTCACATCATCTTAAAACAAATAAATAAAAACGATTTATTACAGGCACATGGGCAGAGTTATGAAAATTCTATAAGTAAAATAAATATTTGTAACTTTCGTTGATACTTTTTTAAATCTAACGTTGGCCTCGATATCTTCTTATTTCATCACTTTTTTTGGTATAAGTATTTGAAGACCGGCGACCTCCGGGTCGACCCCGAATGAGGTGGCGTGACGAACTTCGCTCTTTTCATTCCGACTGGACCAACTTGGCAGAAGACCGGGATGCGTGGAAAGAGGTGGGGGAGGCCTTTGCCCAACAATGGGACACAATAGGCTGACAAAAAAAAAAAAAAAAGTATTTGAAGAGGTAATTAAGTCTTAGTTAATTGAAGTGTTAATTTGGATCATAATTTAAATTTAAAACAAACAATTGTTATTACTAATTAGTTTTGTCTATGGCTAAACAAAATAAAATCAAAACCGTAAAATTATCAAGTTAAGTATTTTAGTATTTACATTTTAAATGACGTTTTGCTACTGATTTTTTCTACAAATAATTAGATTGAAAAAGACAATCTTTCACTGTACTTAAATAAATTAAATAAATAGCCGTACAAATGGATATTGATAGACCACAATTATTTTTAGGGTTCCGTACCCAAAGGGTAAAAACGGGACCCAATTACTAAAACCCCGCTGTCCGTCTGTCTGTCTGTCACCAGGCTGTATCTCATAAACCGTAATAGCTATAGAGAGTTAAAACTTTCACAGATGTATTTCGACTGCTGCTATAATAACAAATACATACTAAAAACAGAATAATATTTGAGGAGGGCTCCCATACAACAAACGTGATACGTTCTATACATGACATGATATTTTCCAAGTAAATTAATTTTATAAAATATAATTTTGTTATACGTACTTGACGATGCTATTGCAGATATCTATTTTTAAATTCTAATTCTGACATGATTTTTTTAATAATTATTAGTAATTTCTGGCATATTGTTGCCGATAACGTAACTGTTATTAGTATGTTATATAACGATAACATAACGTATTTTAAATACTACTTGTTTCTTAGCGGTACTTGTTGACATTCAAATTGTCACTTCAAATGACACTGACATTCATTTTTTTCTTGTATAGTATTTATTTGGTATTTAATTTGTCCTATTTTTAATTTGTTGTATTTTGATAATTTTCAGGTGTGTTTTGAAATGAAATTTAATTTTTAAGAAACAAATCTATAATCATAATATAGTTAAAAGCATTGTTATCGGACGTTTTCAAGAACATGTAATGTGTCTACAAAATAAAGAGAATTTGACTTTGACTTTGTGATTTTTTTTTGCCGAAGGGCTTCCATACGGTACGAAACCCTTCGTACTTGGCCAGTTTTTCTAAAATGATTTTTGTGTGATAAGATATTTCCGCCAAGGCATATCCACATCATAACACCGCTTCTTTGAAAATGGCTTTGGCGAGAGAAAGAAAAGTGGTTCGCGATGGCCGCCCCCCACTCCTTCCCTCCACCCCCCACCCCGCCTACGATGTTATTTTATAAGATGCTGTTTTATTTTACTTGCCATTGTATTTTTGCTGGAACTCATCTAAGTTAAGCCCTCGTCTAAGTTACTGGCTGGTTTGAAGAAATTGTATTTCTGAAAGATGCTTTCGCTTTTAGGTAGGTACTTACTTACCTTTTATAGCGTTTATTTTTTGTATTTGGTCTTCAGTTTTTAATAATTTATTTCGCGTTAAATAAAAGATGTGAAACTTCCACGGTAAATTATTTGAAATTAGAGCTAAGAAGAAATTAAAAATAAATGACAAATGAAAATCGGCTCATTAGTTTGGGAGTTTAGTATAATTAATACACATACATATGCACATAGGTACACTAGTTAAACATAGATAATTTTATATTACGTAAGAGGGGGTTTATTTTCATCGTGGTTTAAAAACTGGATATGTCAAAATCTTTCACACAATTTTCCGTGTATTTTGTTACTTAATCATATTAAATAATTGGACAAGTGCGAGTTGAACTCGCATACGAAGGTTTCCGCACCGTATGGAAGCCCCCTTTAATATATTTTAATAATTATTTTTGAAAGGAATTTACTACTTTCAAACATCTTCCTGTCACCATTATTAATATCGAGCGAAAAACGTCTAAAAATTCAGGTTTGTTGTATGGGAATTACATTTTTTAATATTTTTTTAATTATTTTAAATTAAAAAATATATATGTTTTATGTATTTGTTGTTATAGCAGCAATAGGAATAAGTCACCAGTGAACATTTCAACGTTCTAGCTATTACGGTTCATAAGACAGCCTAGTGACAGACAGACGGACAGCGGAGTCTTAGTAATATGATCCTGTTTTTACCCTTTGGGTTGGAAACCATAAAAAGTAGTTCTTTAATTATATAAGCGATGTTAGCAAGTAAAACAAACTAAATGTTGGTATTTATTTAATTTAAATAAAGAAATAATACAGAAATGTGCCTATGAATGAAACATATTATGTTTTTCACAGCAATATTTTGACGAAATGCCTGATATTAGCTTTGTAGTTTCTGCAGCACTGCTCCGGAAACTGAAACAAAAAAAAACAATGTTTATAGTAAAAATATATCAGACCCAGGTACCGATCAAGTCTCGGAAAGTTATATGCCCTAGCTGATTTTATCCGCGATATTGGGGTAAGAATAAAAGTTCTTGCACTTTGTAAAGCAACAACCCGTACAACATAAATAAATATTTGGATGAAAGTCCGAAAAAAAATGTTGTTACGAGTTGTGCCGTTGGTTGGGCAAATCGGAATATAGGTAATGTGTGTTACATGTAATTATAACATTTTATATTTTAATAACCTCTATAGGTATATTATCGATCCAATGATGACCGCAGGATTACGCTGGATACAAGCTGCCTCCAACGCAAATAAATAAAAACATAAAAATGTTTTCCTTGACAGAAGTAATATGACAAATTAATATCATGTTTCATCATCATCATATCAGCCGTAGAACGTCCACTACTTGCCATAGACTTCCTATACAGGGTTATTCCTAATCAATTAGCATCCTTTTAGGGGCTTATTCAGTACCTCAAAACTAACAAGTTTTGTTCTGCGACTTCTGTCAAAACTCAAAAAAAGATTGTTGTTCCATAGAAAAATATCGTTCACCATCAGCAAAATGTATTATTGTATGGAACAGCTGATTAGTTTTGGTGTACAGAATAAGCCCCTAAAAGGATCCTAATTGATTAAAAATAACCCTGTACATAGACAGAAGTGAAATGACAAATTAATAACATGTTAGGGTATATTTCGTCATTATCATATCAGCCGTAGAACGTCCACTTGCCATGATATTATGTCATATCACTTCTGTCTAGAAAAAAATATATACTTGAATAAAAAAAAACATCTTTTTCCTTCATAAACAAGAGACATCTAAACACAAAGAACGGGGTATTTTTTACTCGGTAATTAAACGTTTCGCCGTCAAAATGTTGCTTGATCAAAGAGGGCTGTGAAGACGTTAAAAATGTCCCCCTTTCCTCCCTAGGGGGGCAGGGGGTTCGTTTCTTTGTCCCGCGTTATCTATACAATTATTTCGAAGAAAGTCGCACAAAAAGATAGGGAAGGCTGGACGCTAACGGCGTCTTTTGTTTTGTATTTTTAACGAGCTCCTTCCACTGGTTTTGGCTGGCTGATGTGAGACTGTTGCATAAGGTAGAACTTAATGATATTATCTCAAAGAGCTATCTTTGTGATGAGCATTTCAAAAATCTGAAGCGAACGCAGGATTTGAACCTGCCCCTTCGGATCACTAGCCCGACGCTCTAACCAACTGAGCTAGCCCGCCTCCTACGCAAGCGCCAAATTTTTGAAGTGCTTATGCTTACCACCAACTTATAGCGTTGGTTTCAAATCTAGTGTGGAAAGCACTCTAAATAAAAATCATATTAATGATATTATGTTAATAAAAGTTATATGGTTAGATTTGTGATTGTGCAACAATGTATTACACATAATGAATACAAGGCAATTAGCTTTTTATGACCAAAACTATTGTGAAGAAAACTGCATACGTTCGAAGAAGACGTGACGTACCTATGTGAATTGAACAATTCCTTACTAAACCAGCGTGGTGGACGGTGGTGTTGACCTAATCGACATTCGTTGGGCATGCCTGCTATAAAGAGGGCTATGCTCGGAGTCTCTCTGCGAGATCGAATCAGGAATAAGGAGATTCATTAAAAAAACAAAGCTACCAACCAACATAGCTCAGCGGATTGGCAAGTTAAAATAGCAGTGGGCAGGGCACATAGCGCGGAGGATCGATAACCATTGGGGTCAAAAAGTTTTCGAGTGGAGACCACATACCGGCAAACGCAGCGTAGGACGTCCACCCACAAGGTGGACGGATGATCTCTTTAAGACGGCAGGAGCGCGCTGGATGCAAGCCGCTACCAACCGGTTAATAGAGGAGGCCTATGTCCAGCAGAGGACGTCTTATGGCTGATGGATGGATGCATAAGTTTATACTTACCTGCCTACAAGTAAGTTTAAATAAACATCTTAAAAAGTTTAGTTCTTGCCTAGTCTCTATCTCTATAAAAGTGTCACAAGAGGAACTGAAGTTCTCAAGTTCAAGGTTTTAAGTTATGCACTTTCAAAGTTCGCGCTACGTCAGAGGTTTCATTTAGGAAAATACTTGGAAGACTGTGGGTTCGATTCTTTTTTTAATAGAGAAATTTAAAAAACATATTTCGTTATTTAAAGGTAAGTACCAAAAACTTTTATTAATACAAAAAACTTTAATAAACCATAAGGGCATAATATTCCGATCATCATTATAACCATGCAACTTTTAGTATGGTGCTAAGGATATCGAGAATAAAATGTACTTAGGTAACTGTCCCAGTGGATTGGCAGGTTGAAGTGGCAATGGGCAGGGCACATAGCGCGGAGGACTGATGACCGATGGGGTTGAAAAGTCCTCGAGTGGAGACCACGTACCGGCAAGCGCAGCGTAGGACGTCCACCCACAAGGTGGACGGACGACCTCATCAAGACCGCAGGTTCGCGCTGGATGCAAGCCGCTACCACCCGGTCTTATTGGAGATCTTTAGGGGAGGCCTATGTTCAGCAGTGGACGTCCTATGGCTGAAAGGAAGGAAGGTAACTGTCCCATAGAAAAATGCATCTTGGAATTGTCAAAATGTATGAAACAGGTGATTCTTTTCTCGAGTGATGGGTTAGCAATACAGTAAGAGTTGTTCGTAGTAATGGTCTGAATCATCTCCTATAAGCTTTGTACGAGTACGGCCACGCTTTCTATTTTTACTAGCAACCCGCCCCGGCTTCGCACAGGTATATTATAGATATAAACCTTTCTCTTTAATTATTCTATCTATTAAAAAAAACCGCATCAAAATCCGTTGCGTAGTTTTAAAGATATAAGCATACATGGGGACAGACAGCGGGAAGCGACTTTGTTTTATACTATGTAGTGATGATGATGGTGATACTTAACTGCTGCTTATTCCAATAAGATCAATATTCCAGTAAGTAATGATTTTCGTTACTAATAAGATTAATCGAGTGAGGTAACGACTTATAAAAAAATTAACATAATGTAATTTTACCGAGAATTATAACGAAACATTAATATTTGCCCAAAAATTGTTAGTTTTTAGCTTCTCCATCAATTTATTAACAACGAAAACTTCGCAATAGTTACAAACTACAATTTATTCGTTTTAATTACTTTCTTCGCAAACAGAATAGCAGCCTATTCCTATTCAAATAATGAAGTAAAACTTCCTTGGAATACATTTTTTTACCCTAACTGATAGAGATAGATGTTTAGACAAGTCACTAGATGAAAAGGGATAGCGAGGTGACCGCTCCCGAATTTTAATTTCCTTACAATTTGTATTTTCGGTGGGGTGATGTTTCAAGTCTTTGGCGTTTGATATTTTTGGTTTCTACTAAAAGATTGTGTAGTTTAGAGGTAAGGTTTTATTTTATTCATTTGACTGCCTCGGTGGCTCAGTGGTTAGTGACCCTGACTACTGGATCAAAGAGGCGTGGGTCCGATCCCCACCCAGGGCAAGCATTTATGTGATGAACTTAGGTGTTTGCTCTGTGTCTGGGTGTTATTTAGATACTATCTATATAAGTATGTATTTAAAAAAATGTATATGTAGTATATCAGTGTCTGACAGACATATCACAAACTTTGCTTAGTTTGGGGTCAGAGACCGTGTGTAAGATGTCCCCTAATATTTATTATTTAAAATTATTCTTTAAGTTCAAATATAACTAAGATAACATACCGTAACCTGACAATTTTATGAAGATCCGATATTATAGCACGTTATGTTTGTTGTAGGACGATACGAAAACTGAACCCAGTGTCCTCAAGATTTTCCAATACCGTATCGCATCGTAACGACCTTGACTCATACATAGCCCTACCCAGTACCTACGAAGGGTGTGTGCGAGTTAGTGGATTTTATGTTCACCGAAAAGCCATTGGTAGAAAAATTCGTACTCATGTCGTACAGAACTCATTGGTTCGGGATTCGAGCCCTTACCTCACTTCACGATTGTAAGAAGAGTGTTACTGCCGCCACGCCATGACGGCTTATAAAAGTAAGTAAGTTTGTATAGGCCGGGTGGCTAGACCTGGTGTCAAAGTTTTTTTTAGCTGCCTGAAGGCATCTGACATTCTAAACGGTTAGAACAACCGAGATCTACAATTTAACGTTTCATCCGAGCGACGGTAGCGCTCAGTTGTAAATGCCTCCTGCGGTCACCCATCCGAAAAGTGACCGTGCCGAACGTTGCTTAATTTTAGAAATCGCTGACAAACACCTAGTCAAATTTCCACGAAACGTACTTTTTGACCGACGAATTAAACCGGAGGAGGAACTCAATTCGATGCGTATATTTTTTTTTTTATTGTAACTACGCATAACTTTTTTCGTAGTAGTTCGATTTCAATATTTTTTTTTTTATTGAAAAGAATGTACTTCGAAATTGGTTCCATTAAAATTTTATTGAAATCGGCTGAGCCATTTTTGATAAATCAACAATAATGTGAAAAATGTAACATCGATCCGTGCGAAATATTCGCGAATTCTGTACACTTATACGTATAACTTTTTTCGTAGTAGTTCGATTTCAATAATTCTTTTTTTTTATTGAAAAGAATGTACTTCGAAATTGGTTCCATTAAAATTTTATTGAAATCAACTAAGCCATTTTTGATAAATCAACAATAGTGTGAAAAATGTAACATCGATCCGTGCGAAATATTCGCGAATTCTGTACACGGGTGAAGTCGGTCATTCTGTTTTTTGCGAAAAATAATTATATAAGTAGGCATAAGTCCTGACTAAAAAAATACCCAACACCGCTTAAGTGCCTAAACCCAGTTATGTCCAGTATCCAATCTACGGAGGAGGGTTCCGTAGAAATTGTCTTAATTTTTCATCTCGCCCCTGCCACCCCCTCCATAATTGTTTTTAATTTAAGGGCGAAACGGCAAGAGTTGTTACGCGAAAAATAATGCTTTAACAGGTAATGTTGTTGTTGTAATTGTTGTTTTGTTGTTTTTGTGGCGTCTTTCTGGGTAGAATGGTTTGTTGATTTATTGTTGGGGAGTTCTAAAGTTGTTGTCGTTATCTTTTTTATGGGTGTTGGGAATTCGACCACGAATGCTTCATGAATTGAGTAAGAAAAAATACAAGGTATCTTAACTATTTGTATTTGCTTTTTGACATTTTAGCATTATCAAAATGTGAAAAACTGTACTGTCTTAGTACCTATTGCATGGTTTTTGACCAACGAACCGAACCGGAAGAGGTACTCAATTCGACGCGTAGGTATATATTTTTTTTTATGTGTAACCACGCATAACTTTTTTCATAGTAGTCCGATTTCAATATTTATTTTTTTATTATAAAGTTTTATTATAAAGGGTATACTTCAAAATTGGTCCCATTTAAATTTTATCGAAATCGGCTAAGCCATTTTTGATAAATCAGCAATAATGTGAAAAATGCCACATCGATCCGTGCGAAATATTCGCGAATTCTGTACAAGTCGGTCATGCTATTTTTTGCAAAAAAAAATTAGGTATGTCCTCTACGAATAGCAAAAATTCATTGTTGGAATTTGAGCTTACACTGCAACTAAGGCGTTGTCAACTTTTACCATTTGATCATAAAGAAATTGCAATAATTAACTGGTCGATGCAAAAAGTTTAAGATTTAATTGTGAAATAATATAGAGCAGCTCATATTTTATTATTCGCTTTTTAGGTTTCTGTAATAAGTAAGTACTACTTACTGAGCGTCCGGCCTCATAGTTATAGCCCGGGAGGTAAGCGCAAAAAATGCAACTACTTTCTAAAAGCTGAATTTTTGGTATTACGTTGTCATGGTGGTGTAAAACAATACTCCGGAGTCAGTCAGCTGAATGCTTAGTGTTTGGTGGGGATACAATTCAGATTAAGTCCATCGCAAGTAATTATATCAAACAGTGTGTTTCGTCGAAGTATTTCGTAAATATAACTTTACTGTACTGTACCAGCCCTTTTAATAGTCCACTGCAGGACGTAGACCTACCCACGAAGGGTGATTGGGCCATAACCATCACGCTGGCCCATTGCGGGTTAGTGCATTCACACACGCCATTGAATTTCTCCTACGGACGTACACAGGTTGCCTCACGATGTTTTCCTTCACTGAAAAGCCAGTGGTGTGAAATTCCGTGCATAAATTCCAAAGAACTCAGTGGAACAGGATCGGGATTTGAACTCTTGAAAAACTTGTATACCTTGGTATCATTGGCGATGATCGGGATTTGAACTCCTGAAAAACTTGTAAACCTTGTATAAAATAATTGTACACTTCGAATTATCTTACGAGATAAGTTAAAGTTTCCTTCAAACATTATCAAGACGTAATAAGATATCTTTTTTTCAGACAAAACAATCCTTTACGTACAACAATTGCGAGGAACAAACAAGTCGCCTCCTGGCGGCAATCCAGCGTCTGCTTCCCGACCGTTATTAATGTATGCAGTTAGATCTGGCGGGATTTTTTGGAAGATGTTCATATTTCTTCGCTTGAAACTTGATTGTCGAGCCAAATATTTTATGTTATTTTTTTTATTTAAGTGTCTGGGTCTCTATCCCAGACAGTTACATAAAAAAAAGCTGAGGATTAAAATAAAGAAATGGGCAATGGAGACACGCTAAGTAGAGAACGTGGTGGTCTTGTGGTAATGACATCCCGGTCCCGTACCAATTTTTTTGGAATTTTTGTACGGAATTTCACACCACTGGCTTTTTGGTGAAGGAAAACATCGTGAGGCAACCTGCATACGTCCGTAGAAGAAATTCGATGGCATATATGAATCCACCAACCCGCACTGGGCCAGCGTGGTAGATATGGCCCAATCAACCTTCGTAGGTAGGCCTACGTCCTGCAGTGGACTATTAAAAAAAGGCCGGTACAAGTAGAGAACATTTTACTTATGACAATTAAAAAATCTACTTGATTTTTTATCCAATTTTTTTTTTATTTGTCATGTTTTTTTTTTTCAATTTTCGGATTGGTCTGTATCATAAGTACCTACAATAAGTAAATTAATGAGTATAGTCTCAGTGATATCAATGGTATCTAAGTCATTTGAAGGCCTATGACATGGCTAAATGGTTAAAAAATCCGAGCCACGGTAGCGCTTAGTTGTAAATACCACTCATGATCACCCATCCGAAGACTGAACATGCCAAAAATTGCTTAACTTTGGTGATCACTGACCACTAAGAAACATTTTGTCTAACTAAGCTATGAGCGCTTTTGCAAGGCGATAACAATACTTTTCCAATTTTTAATCTACGATAAAAGTATCACTAAACATATTTCGTCAAAATTAATAAAACGAAAAACCGTCCACCCCAATTGAAAAGTTGTCACTTATATAAAATCTATGTGATCCAACGGGTAGTTACCTAAGGGTGGCATTGTGACGTTAAGATCCCAGTTTTTACAAGGGTAGACACCCCATTTTATTTTTTTTATCGGCGCCCAAATTATTACAATGTACGGCTGGAAGCAAGTTCTAACTGGTATTTTTTTATTTGTGTCTCTAATTTCTTATTAGATTCCTTCTTATAGTTGTTTTTTAATTACTAGGAAAGAATTTGATTATCATCACTCATTAGATTGCAAGGTTAAAGTATCTGTGACAGTAGGTACAGTACAGTACAGTATTACCATTTTTGGTTACAAGTATTACAAGTTTTATTTACGAAATGCTTTGACGAAACACATCTTGATATAGTTACTTGCGATGGACTTAATTGGCAATAAGAATGGCATAGTCTAAAATAAGTACTTATTTGTTTAGATCTTTGATATTTTGCTAGCTGTACAATAAATACTTACTTGAAGATACCTATCTTCAAGTAAGTATTTATTTGTCTTTAAGAAAAAACTATCTATGTAAGTAGTCGTTGTAAGCTGACGCGTCGATGCGTTGACTTCTTATTTTTGTAGGTTTCAAGGATTGTAATTAAAAAAAAATAGTGATCGGAATCGGCATGAAAAAACTTTTTGAGAAAAATATTAAAAATTAAGTATTGCACGAATACGAGTATGAAAATTTACATTTATGAAAATGTACCTACTTTCGAAACTGGACATCAAAATTTTATACGTATTTTTTTCATTTACGAGTACGATCAACTATTTTTCCTCTGTACTTTCTCGCTGCCGTACCCCAGCCTCCCCACCGAGGTGGCAACAAACTTCTCCGCGACCCCTAAAGGGAGAAAAATAAATCTAAATTGGCCCAATCCTTTGAAACCCCTAGTTTTTCTGCCACCATTTTCAAGAATAATTGCCAAGGACTTAAGAAACTTTGCAATATTTTAACGGGAACTTTCAATCTATTTTCAATCTTAAATTCGGGCTGCAGGGTTGTTTTTCATTTGTTTTTGGAAAGTAAAAATGTTAATTTCTAAAGATTAATTCGGAATGAAACTTCATTTGTGAAGTAATTGGTTCGTTGCGCTCGGTTGAAGTTTTCTCTGCTGTTGTTAAAATTGTAAAAGCAATTTGTATTTTTTGGTTTTTGGTATTCCATTTATCATATTTTCACATGGCCTAACTTAAAATACCATAAATACATTAATATATGTAAATCCATACTGAACAGGTATCTAATGGTTACTTTGAAACGGCTGGACTCATTTTTATGATTTTTTGGTGTATACATGGTACACAACTTGCCAAGTTTTTTTCATTTTCATTTTTCACGAATTTCATTTGGTTTGAATGTGTTTTTGCCTGAATTGCCTGAATTAATGATATTGATCATAAATATTATATTGAACATACCTAGATAATAATATAGATCATATGTAGATAAAATTACGAAAAACATGACATTTTCACTTGAACAGTATCCAACTGCCAACGTCAAGCAAAATAATAGTTTAGTTAATTAGAACTAGATAATAAGTCACAAAATAATATTGCACACATTCTGATAGTAAAGTCTTGCGGTTGCCAGGTCCACGTGAAAAATTACCCTAATTGTGAAGTTTCCCGCGTCGCTAGACCGGAAGTGACATAATAGCCGACTTCCGGCACAGGAAGTACCGCGCCGGATGCTGTGTTGCGTTGTTTCAATTATCGAACGATGGACGGTAGAGCTTGTTGAAAAGATTGACATACCAACCTGATATTTACGTTAGTACGATACGTGGTCTGTAATATAAACTAAATATTTTATCACAACTTTTAATATGACATGATTCCAACTGTTGTAGGTTCAAAATAAACAGCCTTTTTCCCAAGTTTAAAATATAAATAACATAGATCATACAAAAAATGTTTTTGTTTCACTCTAGTTTCAATTTCCATACGCGAGAGAGAAAAATACTAACCTACATAATAACTGCAGCATTAAAAGCTTCCAAATCCCTCCAAAAAGCAATTTATAACTCAAAAGAAAAAGAAGCACAACCGAAAGACTCATTTATCACTCAAACTTTTTCCACTTTTTACTTTTAAACACAGTTTCTCAAACTGTTAGCCGAGACTATTAAGCTCCTCACCTCAACTACGGGAACTTTCCGATGAAAAATTCGACTTTTGAACGAAACCGGGCGGAATTTAAAAGTTTGGCAACACTTTCCCTCGTGAACTATCCGGCGGCCATTTTGGTTAAGCGGATAACTTTTTAATTTTCACGCTTTTACGACGCTTGAGTATTTTTGGGCTTTAGCAAATAGATTGTTTATTTTTAATGGACTTTTTTAAAGTAAGTTCGTACAGACCAAGGGCCCTATTTTTCAACTTCAAACGCCTGAGAACGTATAGGTATGGAACTTTGACAGATTGTATGGAGAATCTCTATGTTGTCTATGGAAGTTGCGAACACACCATACGAGTTCCGTATACGACTAAGCCTTGCGAAGTACAAAACTCAGGCCAGGTATCTGGTGTGAGAGTTGTTAAGCTGCCCCAAAGTCTCTGACATAGTTAAACGGTTGAAACCATCGCGACCTACAATTTTACGTGTCATTGAACCACAGAAGCGCGCCCGCGGTCACCCATCCGAAGACTGACCGTGTCGAAAGTTGCTTGACTTCCGTGATTGCAGACTAGCATATACATACTAGAGACTAGCGAGACATGCTAGCTGTAGCTGTACCAGCCTTTTAATAGACTTGCAGCACGTAGGCCTACCCACGAAGGGTGATTGGGCCGTCTACACCACGCTGGCTTAGTGCGGCTCGGTGGACATGCTAGACTCGCGCTATATTTGTACCTGCAGTGCAATACCTAGGTATATAATACACTACAAGGTGTCACTTTAAGATCAAAGGAGAAGGCTGCTGGACTAATAATACAGTAAATTTTACTCAAGATAAAAATAAATATACCTACTTAAATAGGGTGAATCAAAGTTGTTTTCCAGATAATAACCCTTCGATGTTTTGAATGGATCTTAACGAATCCCTAACGTTGTTAGAAGAGTTATTAGATTCCAATTTAATCGCCTAATTTTCTTCATTTTCTTTCTATTCATAAAAATTATTAAATAGGTGGATATTAGGTAAAAAAGTACCTACAGAAAATAAAAAAAAATATTTTGATTCTGCAAATTGCATTGCATTGTGAATAAGCTCAAAGTAGCCTAACGCGCTATGGTGAGGGCTCTGCTCGGAGTCTCGCTGCGAGATCTAATCAGGAATGAGGAGATGCGCAGACAAACCAAAGTTACCGATATAGCCCAGCGGATTAGTAAGTTGAAATGGCAGTGGACAGGGCACTTAGTTTAGAGAGCTGATGGCCGATGAGGCAGTAAAGTTCTTGAATTGAGATCACACACCGGCAAGCGGAGCGTAGAACGTACACCGACTAGGTGGACCGACGATATAACAACTGGGCTTAAAGGAAATTAGGGGAGGCCTATGCCCAGCAGTGGACGTCCTGCGGCTGATTGAGAATAAGCCTACGTTTGCCCACCAGTCTAGATTGATGGTAGGATTGAACAGACGATATGATCGAAGATGAAGCACATAGAAGCACTAAGTAAGGTAAGTACTCGTACCTACGTACCTGTGACTACTAACTACTCTAGTCCCAGAGTAAAACGTATTCATGAGTACATATTATAGTATTCGTAGTCATATTATGTTATAAAAAGCACTTGCCCCGTTAAATCTGAATCTTAATTATTATTAATTTTATTGTAATGTTTGTATGATTTCCAACTATGTATTTTAATTTGCTGACTGACACCGAATTTATTTGGACTACGTTTAAAGGATTTTTGTTGTTGTTTCTCTCTTTGAATTTTGACTGCATAGTTTTATTTTTCTTAATATTTGAATTTTGACTGTAATTTATTTTCTATTTTAATATTTACAATGTTTTACTCGATATTCATGCATGTTGTCTTCACCTATAATTATTGTGACATTTAGTTCTTATTTTTTATGTATAATTTTCATTTGACAATGTATTGATGTACACAATGTTGGTGAACTGAAATAAATAAATAAATAAAAAATAGAATAGAGCTAACACTGAAGTAAGTAGGTATAATCATAAAGGAAGTTAGTCTATGGTATAATTTTATTATTCAGTCGCGCGCGGGCGCTTCGTATCGCTGTACGCGTCGATATACCGCTCCGACCTATCGTTTGGTAAATAGTTTTCCTCGCGCGACGCGTGCGTCGTTCGAACAATAGTTAGCTGCTATCAGAGACAATGAGTAGCGGCGGGGGTTCCGCCGCTACTCATGTGCAAGCTGAAGTCTACGTGCTGAATGAGAATGTTATTTCGGAATTGAGCGAGAGTGAGATGACGTTAAGTGCGGAAGATTTAACACAATTAAGTGTCGATACGGGCTGCAATATGGAGGCGGAAAGACCTACTAAAAGAAAAAATAGGAGTCCGGAATGTAGTTGGAGTACTGTGACACACAAAGCTAGGAAAATCAGCAGTGACCCACCGAATAAAACGGAAGATTATATTGAGGTTTCGATAACATGCGTAGAAAAATTACCGAAACAATTTGGTTTAGCTAAAATGTTGAAAACTGAAAATATTCCCAATATAATCAACGTTAAGTATGTAAACGCATATAAGGTACTGGTTCATTTCCTAGACGACGACAGTGCGAGGCTATTAACTCAATCAAAGACATTTAATGAAAACGGATACAAAAGCCAAAAGACTATGGAAATTAACCAATCTTATGGGGTAATTAAAAACATAGATATCGATTTGAGTGATGAGGATATACTGAGCGGGCTTTTTAGTGAAACCGCAATCTTATCAGTCAAGAGATTAAAACGGAGGAATACAGTGGATGGTCGCTGGGAACTGGGCGAGTCTGTAAGAGTTTGTTTCGCTGGTGCATCGCTGCCTTCACACGTATACATATATGATACCAGAGTGATAGTGTGCAAGTATACCTACCCAGTAACACAGTGTAGCCAGTGTTGGAGATTCGGCCATACGCTAAGAATGTGCCCGTCACTTAAAGTAGTTTGTCCAAAATGTTCAAAGAATCACCCCAATTGCGAATCGACCAGCTATTATTGTAATAACTGTACAGGACGACATATGGCTATGGCTAAGATTTGCCCAGTATATCTTAAGGAGAGAAAGATAAGAGATCTGATGTCACAATTGAATTGCTCATATAAAATGGCTCTTACTTTGTATGTCCCTACGGTGCCCAAGCCATTGGATTTTTCTCAAGATCCGTATCTGCCGACTCCTTCGACCACACGCACATCAGTACAAGACACCGTTATCGAGAATACACCACCGGTTCCTGAAATCACTTCCTCGTTTGCAAATATTGCTAAAACGCAGGGAGTTAAGAAAATGTCAAAAGCAGAGAAGAAGAAAAACAAAAATAAAATTCCAAAGGCGAAAGACGACGACATATTTGAGTGTGGATCAGAGTGGAGTGAGAACGAAAATAGGGAAGAAAACCAAAGAAATCATAAGAAAAAATCAGAATTTAAAGAAAAAATTTCGTGGCAAATACTTCTAAAAAAGTTGAGAGACAACCTGTTTGAGTCAGAGAAATCGTGGGAAGATAAGGTCAAGAGTTGTATGGGTGTTATTTTTGAGGCGTTATTATCACTAGTATGGCAATATATAGAAGACAAGCCTGGTTGTAATCTAATCAAACAATTATGGATTACAACAACTCAAACATCATTATAAATGTACTACAATGGAATGCACAAAGCATTCGACCTAAGAAAACAGAGTTCGAAGCTCTCCTAATTCAAGAAAAGATTCATATTGCCGTTATCAGCGAAACTTGGTTAGATAGGGATTTTTACTTTCACATAAGGGACTATAATATTTACAGGGCAGATCGTGCAGATGGCTACGGGGGTGTGGCTATTATGACTCATAAATCAGTGAAGGCTCAACAGTGTAATTTCCAAAGTCCAAATGATGATATAGACTTACTTTATATTAAATTGTTAAATTGTGACCATTTAGAAAATATAATAGGAATATATTGTCCATCATGGGTCAGAACTACTTTTGATGATTGGGATCAAATATTAAATCTAGCAGACCGGAAAACACTGATAGCGGGCGACCTTAATGGCCATCATCCAAATTGGTCTTCTAAAATAGACACTAGAGGGCGTCAAATTTTTGAAGCTGCTTTTGAAAACAACTTTGTCCCACTGAACGACGGCGCACATACTAGAGTCAAACTAGTAAACAATAGGGTGCAAAATACTTCACCGGACGTTACTTTAGCTAGTACAGATATAGCCTTTAAATTTGAATGGACTGTCTTGAACGAAAATTTAGGTAGTGATCATTTAGCAATTAAAATTAAAATTAACATAAGTAAATATAGCATAACAAGGAAAAAACGTAATTTTAAAAAAGCTGATTGGACTAAATATAGGACTTTTTTAAATGATGAATTAAAAGAATATTCTCTACCAGAAGACCACCAAGAAGCATATGATTTTTTTATTAACATTAATAAAGCAGCTGATAGGTCTATCCCTTTCATTATTATTTGCGAGGATCCCCTTCATCAGAAGAAGTTTACCCCCAGGCCATATTGGAATCAAGATTTATCGAAAGTAGTAGCAGAAAGGCGTAGGGCACTAGCAATATTTAGGAGAAACCCGACACCTGGCAATTTGCAAGTTTTAGAAGAGAAAATACGAACTGCTCAGAGGCTCATAAGGAATGCTAGCTCTAAAGCGTGGCAAAACTTGTGCAATAGCATTGATAGTGTAACATCATCGAAAGAAATGTGGGCTAAAATGAAGTGGCTGAAGGGATATAAATCCTCTAGGCATAACATCACCAAAGAAAAAGCTGAAGCACTACTATGCAGCTTAGCTCCTGACTACGCAGTCCCACCTGCCCCTGTTTTTATTAGTGAAAATACGCAATTATGTTCACCGATCTCGTTACACGAACTCTTAAACTCTATTAAACAGTCGGATACAGCACCAGGCGCAGATGACATATCATATTCTATGATTAGAAATTTACCAAATGTTGCTAAAATATTGTTTTTGTCGCTTATCAATAGATTCTTGTTTTCTAGCTTTGTACCAAAGCAATGGAAGGAAGTTAAAGTTGTTCCTATACCAAAACCGGGTGCTAATAATAATGAATCTGTTTCCAATATTAGGCCTATATCGCTACTATCTTGCCCATGCAAGATATTGCATACTATCCTCACGCGTAGACTCGAGTGGTTTTTTGAGAAAAACAATTATTTCGCGGAAGAGACAGTAGGATTTCGAAGAGCTCGCTCCTGTATGGATAACTTGTCTAGGATGGTCACAAGAATACAGACTGGTTTTGCAAGAGGTCACCTTACTGTGGGTTGTTTCGTGGATATAGATAGCGCGTATAACAATGTAAGTGTCACGTGTTTATTAAAATCGTTAGATTCATTAGAAGTGGGGGCCGTTATTTGTAAATATTTGTGGGAATTTTTGCATGAACGTCAGTTAACCATTGAGTTAGATAATAGTGAAACCCTAGTACGGACAACAGGGACCGGCATAGCTCAAGGGGACCCTTCATCACCAGTCTTATTCAACGCAAGTACTATCAAAATTTGTAAAAATATACCTCAAGTGTTTGTGTCACAGTACGCCGATGATTTTGTTCTCTATTTTAGTTCAGAAACAGTAGCTAAGGCAGCACCTATTATGCAAGGAGCTTTAAATGCTCTAAACACTATGGTGGAAGAAATTGGGCTAAGTGTTTCTTATAAAAAAACTAAAGTGTGCGTATTCACTAAAGGTCAACCTAGACTTGTTAGCAGATATAAAGCTAATCTAATTTTAAACAACCACAGCATACCACAAGTAGAACAAGTTAAATATTTAGGGATTTGGTTTGACAACAATTTGAGATGGGGAAAACATATTAACGAAACACGGGACAAAACATTGAAATTCTTAAATGTGTTTAAAGTTCTAGCAGGTGCTAAATGGGGCATTCACCCCAAGCATTTAAGACGACTTTACATAGCAGTTATCAGAAGCAGACTAGATTATGGTAGCTTTATTTATGATAATAGTGCCAACTGTCACTTAAAGAAACTAGACCAAATCCAAAATCAGGCCATGAGAGTGGTGGGAGGTTTTATTAAAACAACCCCCGTACATAGTATGGAAAGTGAGCTAGGTCTTCATCCTTTGTATCTTCGGCGAAGATACCTTGCTGCAAAATTTTGGCTTAGATCAAAATCTATCGATAATAATCCAACGATTCATGCACTAGAATACCTCAATAGCTTTTGTGAATACGCATACTGGAGGAGGAAAAAATTACCTTTACTCATAGAAACTCATAAAAAATATGATTGTATTCCTATACATATTGAGGCAAAACTTCCGATGTACGCTCTCAACTCTTGGATTAGTAGTTATGATTTAACCGATTGTATTATAACTAATGTAGACGGTGTTGCAAATGCAAAAAGATTTTATAATACGGCTGACTTGCGCGAAATATGTTCTCAATATATAGATAGTAAATATAATTCATTTTACAAACTGTATACAGATGGATCCAAGGACGATGATAAATGCGGATCAGCATTTTATGATCCACAAGCAAATATTTGCAATAAAACAAAAATTGAATGTGCCGAGACATCTATAATGCACTGTGAACTAATCGCGATTTTTGAAGCCTTGTTATATATGGCATCTTTAGAATTCAATAGATATGTTATCATATCCGATTCAAAGAGTGCCCTTTATCATTTGGCTCGGTTACCCTCGAATTTTCGAGGGCACCCGATAGCCTATAAAATCCTGGAGTCCATTTGTAGACTTCGCTCGTTAAGTAAGGAGGTAGTAATCCAATGGATACCCTCACATGTAGGCATCCCAGGTAACGAAGAGGCAGACAAAGCGGCCAGAGAAGCGTCGACGGACGGCGTACCGTCCCATTGTCTTCCATTGATGAATGAACTGCTGAGTAAAGTAAAGATAAGTTGTAGATTGATTTGGAATGAGTATTTCGACGAGCGCTCGCTGGCAAAAGGAATATGGTATAGGACGATTCAGAGTCTGCCTCCTCGTTATCCGTGGTTTGATGATGTAAAATTAAATAGGCTAGATGTGGTACTGATGATGAGACTTCGCACCGGACATATTCCATCGAATAAGTTCAAACATCTAATGGGAATATCAGATTCTCCCAACTGTGGTGAGTGTGAAGTAGTAGAAGATGTGCAGCATGTGTTGATGGAATGTGTCCGGAACGAGGCACAGAGACAGGATGTAATGTACTCTGTTGATAAGCTCAATGTAGGCTTGTGCAACAGCATTTTAGCTTCCCCAACATCTGAGGAAGCAAAAATGCTGTTAAAGCTGTATAAGCGAGTGCTATAATTAAGTCGCAACATCTGATCGGTATGTTATTACGGGGGTGACATAGTCACTGCGTGACTAAACCCCTTTACAATTAATAAAGATTAAAAAAAAAAAAAAAAAAAAATTTATTATTCTACCTTGATCAGGAATAAACTATACCAAAAGCTTTCGAAGGACCAAAAAACTGTGACAGAGCTAAATACTCAACCTTTCCTAATTTCAAAGTACCTTCTTTATCTCAAAATCAAACTGTCAGTTACTTGGCATTCAAATCCAGTAGATTCCGAGTCTTCTCATTACGAAGAGATAAAATTTAAATTGCAAAGAGCTCCCCCTTCGAAAAAAGGGCTAGTGGGCGTCAAAAAAGTACCTAAACGAGCCCTTAAGACGGGGGTTGCCACCCCACGGAATTAATATTTTTACCGCTCTGAGTTATCAGAAACTCGGGTATTTGGATATTTCATACTTCGCTTCTCTTTTGCTTTTGGGGGACGGATGGATTGTTTTGATGTTTTGTTTCTTTTGGTATTGAATTTAAGGTTTGAAAGGCTGATTCTACTTTAAAAGAGAATAATAGTAAGTTCAAGTAATTTTAGGTAGCTAGCTAGCCTACTGTTTTGTACCACTACCGCAATTACTATAACACACACATTTCACGTGAAACGGACTGTAAAACGGTGGGTTTTGGAATTTGTTCATGATTGGGTCAATTGTAGTACCTACTACCTACTTCCACATTTTATTATTATTATTTATTATTTTATTATTAGCCTGTTCCGTCCCACTGCTGGGCAAAGGCCTCCCTATTCTCCTTCCACTCTTCACGTTCCAAAGCTATGTGGGTCCAATTGTTACAAAAGGAGTCCAGTTCGTCCCGCCATCTCCGCCTGGGCCTGCCAACTGGTCTGACAGCCTGGGGAACCCACTGTGTAGTGAGTTTGGCCCACAGATCGTCTGACATGCGGCAGATATGTCCAGCCCAATTCCATTTCAGTTCGGCGGCCTTCTGACCAACGTCAACGATTTGTGTCTTGGAGCGCAGCATGCTATTTCTTATGCGGTCTGAAAGTTTGACTCCTAGGATACTGCGCTCCATGGCTCGCTGGCAAATCCCGAGTCTGGACTTCTGATGTTTGGTCAAAGACCAAGTGTGCACCGTAGGTGAGGATGGGGAGAATGCACATGTCCATGATTTTCTTCTTAAGGGTGAGTGGTAGATTGCCCTTCATTAGGTCTTTCATGGACCAATAGCTTCTCCAGGCATTTTCGGCAAAAAAAAAAAATACTTCCACATGACTAGTAAAAATGTTTAAAAGCTGACATTTTTATTGCTGTCCACTTCAAGTGAAACGCCTCATACGCCACTTACTAGACCTATGTTCATCGCTGTTTCAAGTTAACTGATAGACAGACACGCTCGGGGATCCGATTAGGTATGACCCTAGCTTCTTGATTGGGCTATATCCATCACGCTGACTCAGTATATCAAATTCTGAGGCCAACGGAATATTTTTGAAATAGATCCTCCCAACCTTCTCATTATTGTAAAGGACATACGGATCTCTTATTGATATATCTAACAGAAAAAAATGCCAAGTCGATGATCTACATACAGGGTCATAGGTATTAAACGCAAAACCTTTTAAGGTTATAGGACTTTTGGAAAATCACGAAGAATAAATCACAGGAGAAGCGAATTTTTTTGTAAATTTTCAAAACTCGTAGTAGGTATAAAAGTTGTTTATCTATATATACTAGACCCGCCCTTAAAAGGTTTTGCGTTTAATATCTATGACCCCGTTTAAATATAAGTTTACAGAATAGATTTTTCTGTCCTGGTACTTAGTTTATTTGAATTGGAATCCTATCGAGTTCCAATTGGTTTTCTTTAAGGCTGTTGTCCTTGGTCAGCGTCAAATTATTATTTTTTTGGGTTTTTTGGCATTTACAGATAGCCTTCTACAACTAGTCATTCTAAGTTTACAGAAACTCATTTAGTGGCCACAACCAAAACCAAAATAGTGAAGCATGTCTCGTCTAGTGATGTCTATCAGTCTATGCAAAATAGTACATCAACTAAAAACTAAGGTGAAAATCAGTTTATGCAATCTTGTGCTGCCACTATTTTACGTAAATCCGAAATTATGTTTTTTGTTACTCTTCTATGCAACTACAATTTAAGTTTATGAGTCAATAAGTATTACATAAGTACATATTGCTTTTTATCCCGGAGCAATAAATAGGTTCTAGCGAGATAGCACAAAATATTATATCACGCGAGCGACGCCGCGAACAAAAGCGGTTTTAATCTTGCGCTTATTTTCAAATATGTAATAGTATTTGAAATAGTGTATAAAGTCACGACCCATTTTGAAACATCTCTCTATGTAAAGTTAAATGAAAATTCTAGGTTTCCTACTAGGTAAAACTACAGTAAATTTCCTAGGCATACGAAATTAAGATAGTGGTTGACCACTAGCAGAGATTGCGGTCTTAGATGTAGCGCGCTTATTGAATAGATATAACATGATTGTGTACACAAAAACATGTTTACTTTAGCTTTGAACTAAAGTGAAGTCTTTGTCCAGATGGTTTAAATAGGTATTCTATTTTTAAGATAATTTATTTTCAGAAATTACCAAAGTTAGAAAGTAGAGTTTTTTTTCCATTTCGTCATTCTTGTCACCGTCTTTATTAAATCCATAAAAACAAAGCAATCTCCCTTCTAAAGTCCATCAAAACTTCCGAATCATTATACAAATATAATTACGCTGAAATCTAAAGGCGAGGGCTCCGAAGAAAAACTTGGGAAAAGAGAGGGGCCGCGAGGGGGAAAAAAGGGGCAAAAAGGGGGCGAAAAGGGGGCGAATTGATTTTATTTGCGAGTCGACACGATTTTTTAATTAGGGACTGGAGGAAGAATATTTTAATGATCAAGCTGCCATCTTGGAGTTTGATAACGGAGCTGTGTCGGAAATTTATTGTGCGCGTTTTTAGTTCATTTTAGTTATTTTCTGATGTAATTGGGTGTTGGGTGATAATATGTTTTTGTAGCATTCTTCGCCGTTACATCAAAATATATTTGAAGCAGTTTTTATACGTAGCTGAAGCATTTTTTTTTCAAACATTAGAATAAAATCTTCTACTTATCTGAATATCTACTGTGATGATAATAATGAAATCGAGCATCGACGTAAGGTAGCGTGTTTGTCAGTCTTTTACCGGATTCACTTCGGAGAGTGCGCCCAGGAGTTGCACAATCTGGTCCCACCTGCCCCTTTCTTCTATCGTACGGCTAGACAGACGCGACCAAAGCGCTACCCTTTTATGGTGGACATTCCGCGCGTTAGAACTAAGCTTTTCGAATCCTCATTCCTCATACGAACAGCCAGAATGTGGAACGCTTTGCCTGGGTCTGTCTTCCCGCTAAAGTACAACGTGGGCGTCTTCAAATCCCGAGTAAATATGAATCTTCTAGGTAAGCGTGATACAACCTAGACCGCTTATCTGCTCAACATCAGGCAGCATGTGGTCAAACGCAAACCTATTCAGAATAAAAAAAGAAATGGAACTGTTTCGTTTTAAAAATAAATTAACTAGATTATTTTGTTTTTTGATGGATATTACATAAAATATTTTTCGGTTTGTTTACGTTTAAGTTTTATTATTTAATTAATATTTTAAAGTAAAAATCGTAAATTCTACGAACAATCGATCACTGGTTTTCAATCTCAGACAAGTGCTTACGAAAACTTTCGCGAAACAAATAGCCCGAGTCGTAACTCGGGCGACATTCGAGATGTTTTTCCTTACAAATGGGCTCTATTAACGACGAGTAGGCAAACGGCAGAGAAACAACTCATGATAACATTTACAAGTCATTTGTCGCAACTTTCTGAGCGCGAGTAGGTATACTTACTGTATTCTAAATTATTAAAAGCAGCCATGCCCTATGTAACAGGGTAACATGTAGCTAATTAGATAAAAGCTCTAATTAACCCCCGACGAAAAAGAGGGGTGTGATAAGTTTGACGTGTCTGTTTGTCTGTGTGTCTGTCTGTCTGTCTGTCTGTCTGTGGCATCATAGCGCCCGAACCACTGAACCGATTTCAGTTTAGTTTTTTTTTTTTGGATGAAAGGAGACTTAATCGAGAGTGTTCTTAGCTATGTTTTATAAAAATCGATTGAGCCGTTTAAGAGTTATGGTGGGTTAAAGTGGGGATGGAAGAACCAAAATTCTACAAATGTGCCCAAAATGGTTGTCAATTGAAAGTTTGTTGTCAAATATTTTTGTGTAGGGGGTTTTTTAATTAGGTATATTATTGTATGTGTTTTTGTTGAAATAAATAAATATCCAAAAATCTTACCTACCTATGCGGAAGATCATGGCTAGATAAGTTTTAATTTCTGGTCTTAGTTTGGATGCTAGCTATCGTTTTCTTTACACTTCCCTGACACATAAAACATTAGTGTGAAGCGTTGTGAACTGACACTCATTTACCTCCGAAAGGCTTACATACCTACTTCTAATGTTAAACTAATGTTTCCACTCATTTGTATAATGATAATGATTAATACGAATAGTAATATTTAATATTTTTTTTACAGTTGTAATATTTTATTAGTTTAATTTTAAATTTATTTGTCGTCATGTCTTTGTTTCGTCTAATTTTAATTTAATAATGAATTATTTAATTAAATACACCATTTAACATACGAATAGTATAAAATAAAATTAAACAATAAATTGGCACATTTTTGAGCGCAAAGCATTACAAAAACCTGTTTCTCTGCGACTTTTCTACTAGATCGTACACTCGGTGCTATTAAACAGTAAATTGGCTCACGAAGTTTGGCGCACAGAGCCAAGTGACAAGTTGAAAAATTCCGCTAAACTCTTTAATGGCCAAGGGAGTGATCCATTGATCGGAATCTCTGTTATCTGGCCTCGTTTCTATGATGGGGATTGTTTTATTTCGGGAAATTGGCACGCCACGCAAGAAATAATGGCTCAGTAACATAGTACCTACTTTTGGATCGAAACATCGTGGTGGAAGGATTAGTCAGCCAGTGCAACGGTCAGTAGGCACTGGCTGTCCAGGGTGCGCCGGACGTTTTAGCGATTTAGGTACTATCAAGCAAACGACACTCGGGGAGGCTCCTTCCATGCACCCCAAATGCATAGTATATCCATGCATAGTACCTACTAATGAATATAATGTTAATGTGGTTTCATACGATATTTTTTCTATATTCAGCTATCAAGATGGTATATTTGATTAAGTGAGTGGAGTCTGACTTTTGTCTTGAGGATTTTGTTTTTTTTTTTACCCGACTGCGCGACGTTAAGGCTTCTCAGAGGCTCATTTTTCAACGAATCTGGACGTAACTTTTTACCCCAAATTTTATCCTGTAGGTACTGGTTTACGTAGGTATTGCAGCGAGATAATGTTTTATTGAGTGTTTGCAACTCTCGATGTAAAATGAAAAATAATATTTTTCTACCAAAATAAAAAAAATCTACGAACGCCAAGTTTTGTTCGTCTTAAGTTACATTCTACTTTTCTCAACGTTTTGCAAAAACAACAGTGAAACAATACCTAACAAAATTAAAATGAATAATACCTAAAAAACAGAATTAACGTATTTCGAAGAAAATATAAGATTGTAAAACTTCGACCAGCGCCCTCCTAAAAAGATCTGTCATTATTTTTAAGACAGATCGCTTCGCCATATTGCCACCCCACCCACCCCAACGCCTACAACAGAAAAAGCTTTTGAATTTGGAACAAAAATGCCCGCTTCCACCAATGAGAGAAGCCCGGGGTGAATAAAAAAAATCAATGGCGAAGGCGGTTTTAGAATAAGTTTGAATTCAAAAGAGGGAAAATAATGTGGGGTATTTTTTCTTTTGTTTCGAGAGTCGAAATTTGAATTGTTTGGAATGTCACAAAATATGTTTTAGACTTTGTGTTTATCTTATGAATTTTCCTAGACTTGTTTTTTGCTAACAATTTTCATAACCACCTATTTAAAAAATTAATATTATTATATTTCAACTCACCTGATAAATTATTATCGCACTTCTCACGTCAAAAACTTGGACACAACTGACTTAATTTAACCCTGCAGTAGCATCGTGGGTCAAAGTTGTCTTACCGGTTATCTTGCTTAGGGTCGAACACAATAGAATCGAAGGGTGCGAACTGGACATAAAAGGGTTAAGGTAATAATAGTGCATTTCATTATAATATTTGGACCTATTTAAGTATCCAGTGGGTCGTATTGTGATTTTTGCGGAACTGACCTAACCGGTTTTTGGCAGTTTGGCAGTAGTAAGGGGTGCGAGTATATCGACATCGATATTTTTTTTTACCGGGCAAGAGTGCCTTTATTAACTACAACAAAATAAACGCTAAAACTACCTACACTAATACTACCTATACATAAAAAGCATTGGATCGTCCACAGACCCTTGAAATCAAAATCAAAACATCAAAAATTGATTTTACCTTATTTTAAGCATTTTGAGCCTAAACAGCAAAAAAAATACACTACATTAATACCTAATTTGTAGCTTTTTAAAATTTACATAATTTGTCCTTCTGTAAAGCCTTTATTTTTAAGAAAAATTGTAATGTTATATAAAGATACAATGCATAAGAATCATAAATAGCACAGACCTCGGTATCTGTGGAGTGTATTAAATCAATAAAAAAAACAAAATCCTAAATTCCAAGATATCGACATCGATGAATTACACTATTATCGACATCTTCAACCATCACTAAGCCATTGAATCGTTGGTTATCCTAAAGTAAGCCATACAATATGACCCTGCGATTGTCCACGCGTACAATGGACGTAATTTACATACCGACCGGACCGGTTCTCACGCACCGGGCCTGCGAGTCCGGCCAGAGGGCATATGTCTCTTGGATATCGCACCTTGAGTTAAGGGTTACCTTGTCTAATTGTAAAATGTTTCGAATTTCATCATCATCAACATTTTAGCATCATAGTGGCATCTTCCAACTGAGCTCTACCGTGCCTCGGATGACACGTTAAATTGTAGGTCCCGGTTGATTTCACCGTTTAGCAAAGTCAGAGGCCTTCAGGCGGCCTAAAAACTCTGACACCAGGGCTAGCCACCCGGCCTATACGAACATACCATCATATTAGCCATAGGTCGTCCACTGCTTGAAATAAGCCTCCCTTGTATATACCTCCACTAAAATCTGGTTGAAGTGATTTGCGTCCAGTGCAAGTTGGCGGTCTTAATGAAGCCATTTGTCCAGTTTGACGTTCGACGCTTCGCGTATTGCACATAGTCTCCATTAGAGAAAATTTTGATTCCATCGATCATAACCTGCGTACTAATTACATGTCTTTCTTATCCATAGTTCATTTATTCGACAAATGGGTGTCAGAGACACACTTTTGAATAGTCAACAAAACTCTGCACAATGGTAAATACTTAACAAGAAATCAATTACTAACATTAATAAATCATGCATTTTAACTTAATTCACAATAAATTAAATCACATTACATTTAGGTACATTACACATTAAAAACAAGCAAACACAACAAGGTGCCAGTTGTATTATTGCTATTTCATCTTGCTGGTCCGCTAAATCTATTACCTAATTTTTGATTTGATCTCGCAGAGATACCGTACCTCTCTCTATAGCTTCAAATTAAAAGAAAACTATCAAAGTATCGTAAAAGAAGTTTGTTTATTTTCCCAAGATTAACCTCAATATGGTCTTAGTTTGACTAGGTGTTCATTAGCGATAATCGAAGTTAATGAAATGTGGCACTTACAACTGAGCGCTACCGTAGCTTGGATGACAAGTTAAATTGTAAGCTCCGGTTGCTTTAACCGTATAAACATGTCAGAGCCTTGAGGCGACTTTAAAAGCTATATCCGGGGCTAGCTGCTCTCCTTAGGTAGGCCTACGTCCTGCAGTGGACTATTAAAAAAAGGGTGGTACAGTACAGTTTATGCCTACGTAGCATCTGCGTAGAATAAGTTAAGTTCGTAGAGGCTGGGCTCTAAGAACTTAACTTAATGTATCTCGTACACTAATGTATTCATGCTTGAACAACAATGTATGAACGAAAAATAAAATAAAATCGGCAGACGTCTACGTCCGTAGCTTGTAAATTGTTTTCATACGAGCTACGAACGCAGAGTCTACGCAGATGCTACGTAGGTAGGCATAAACTATAGTGTATACTAAGCGCCACACAAATCGGCGGATGAGAAGTTAGCCGCAGATGACACTTCGCCGTGATTCGCTAATTATTGCGTATGTGTGCACAATTCCGACGGCCCGACGCTGCGTGTTGTAGTGGTGAGCACGGGCGTAGGGAGCGCGCGGGAGGCATGAGGTTAGCGGGCGGGTATGCCACGACGTCTCGTCTCTCTGGCTCCCGCGTATACCTATATTTCGGCTTTTGCGCAGCGTTCTGTGCATAACTTCCCATCCGCCGACTTGTGTGGCGCTTAGTATACTGTACCAGCCTTTTTTAATAGTCCACTGCAGAACGTATGCCTACCCACGGAGACTGATTGAGCCATAACCACTACGCTGGTCCAGGGCGGTTTGGTGGTTTGGCTATTCATACATGTCACATTTATAATATTAGATAGGTACCTATATTTAAAAATGAATAAATACCGTTTGTAAACCTAAAATTTGGCGGTCAAATGTACACGGACAAAGCCAGTACCAGCAACTAGTCCTTACTAATATTATATTATATATAGATTATTGGTTTGTTCCTCTTTTACGCAGCAACGGAGCAGCAACGGATTGAATTGATTTTTGACATGGACATAAGTTTGAAAGACGGAAGTGACATAGGCTACTTATTATCCCAGCACGGGTGGCATGGCAAAGGGACAAACTGTCTTTCCACCAATATATCCCCTCGAAGAGGAAATGAAGTATGAATTGACAATGACAACTGACATTTAAGGTGTATAAAATGGTTTTCTCCCTTTGCCGCGTTACCCGGGCAGATATATAAAAGGCCCCATGATGGCACAAAAATCAAAATATTACGCGGGTGAAGGCGCGAGCAAAGACTAGAACTTAATATATTTTAAACGGCGCTAGTTTCTCAACATTTTAGTAACCCGATGTTTTCTCACAGGTATTATTAGTAAGAAATAAATAAAAGAATCGCTACCTGATTAATAGTTAAATATTAATATTCAAGGGTACTGGACAAAACGAAGACCCAAAACTAACCGTCCACCAGCTGTCTCAAAAAACCGGTCTCACAGCATCCCTTTTGTTCATAGACAAACATTATTGCAATCTTCTTGCATAGGGCAATTAATTTAAATAACAATTGGTCTGTCTGACCCCGGCCTCTTAGACGAAGGGTTGAGATTCTTTTCTTGGTCCTTTGGGTATTACGAGTACTATGTTATAAAGATAAATAATTTTGGCAATTTTGTCTTGTCTAGTTTTGTATTATCATCATCATTTCGGCCATTGATCGTCTCTAGACATAGGTACTTAGACCTTCCTTATAAATAGTGTAATTCTAAACAGTGTGACCAGAATCAGTATTTTTAACATTTTTGAGTTACTTTTTCGAATACCTATCAGTATTTTTGATCAGGTATATTTACGATTTGCGGAGTACGATATTTTTGATTATTTTTGGAAAAAAGTGTTGCAAGAGTATATTTGGATAAAATTGTTGTTAAAAAGTATGTTATTATTGAGTATAATAGCAACGTTTGGTGGAAAATAGTGAAACATACCGAATGGTAAATATAATTTTTTTGAGGTGCTACGGTATTTTTCTGAAACTTAATCTGGTCACACTGATTTTCAGATTAATGTAAGTACTCTGGAATATCATTGTAATTAGCCTCTTTATAGTAATTTGCGCATATAGGAGAATTTATTTAAATGACAATTGGTCTGTCTGACCCTGGCCTGTGAGACGAAGGATTAAGTCGAAATAGAAATGGAATAATATTTCAATTGCAATGAGAAAAATAATTGTGGGTTTGTTGTCTTGTCTGGTTTTGTTTTATCATCATTATTTCAGCCATAGATTGACGCTGGACACCGGCCTTCCCCATAAAGAATGTAATTTTCAGACATATTCTAGAATATTATTTTTATTGTGCTCATTGTTGCTATTTTCTTGCTTATGACAATTAATTTGAATGACAATACAATTGGTCTGTCTGACCTCGGCCTTTTAGATGAAGGGTTGTTTTTTTGTTCTTGGTCCGTTGGTTAAATTTAGGATCAAAAAAATAAAAAGAATTGTGGGATTTTTATGTTTTCTGGTTTTGTTTCATTATCACCTCAGTCATTGAACGTCCACTGGTAGACATATGCTTTCCCTATAATAAGTGAAATTATCTTCCACACGATACAGACGACGCGACGTGTAGGTGATGCACGTAGGTCGTAGTCTAAGATATAGGCCGAATGATACGAGTTGGCGGTTGTTTATGTAGCTTGTAGCTAACGTTACAGCCGCCAAGTTGTATGATTCTGCCTTTATCACAGTACTGTGGTACTCATTTTTGAAGGGGAGGAGGAAGAACAAGGAATAAGGAGATCCGCAGACGAACTAAAGTTACCGACATAGCCCAGCGAATTAGCAAGTTAAAATGGCAGTCTGCAGGGCACATACTTCGAAGAACGGATGTCCAATGGTGCCGTAACATTCTCGAACGGAGACCACGTACCTGCCGGTCCCAACAGAATACCAGCGCTGGTTGTTTACAACCAGCTTTCAACGCTGAGTTGGGACTGGTTACGTAGCAAATTTTTGGGTTCGTTTTAGTTGACACCTACCGTGTACTTGTTTTAGTTTGCTACGAAATAAATACCTAAATATTTCTTAAATAACTAAAATATTTCTTTCTTTACCAACAAGTGGACGGACGATATAATTGAAACCGTAGAAATGCGCTGGATGCAGGGCGCTTCCATCAGGTATTTTTGGAAATACATACCTAAAGATACTTCTTATTTTCGTAAAAATATGACTTTTTAGAGGCTTATTAACTTTACGGTCATATAATAAACTGTAAAAACTAAGACGTTTAATTTAATCCTAGCGAATGAAGTGCTGATAATTTCGCGTACTGACCTAGTGAAAACACCCTTCTGCTCCATAGCTACTATAGACGCTACGACAGCGCTTTCTTTTGTAGAGTAGTAGAACTATTAATTGTAGTTATGCCATCTATGGTCGAGTAGATAGACTCTGTGCTGCCATTTTATATTGAAAAGTAGTGTTAATGTTTAAAGCGCCATCTCTTGACGACTGGATGAACGAAACGATGCACCCCAGCGTCAAGTAGCGGTAGCTTTTAAAACAAAATAAAATGTTTATAATTTAATACTATTCATTTTCATGTAAAGTGCTTTTCTAATATTTCATAAAAATACACACATCCAAAAAGATTGTTCCTTACAGTTAATATTTAAAACAAATAATATAAGCATAATCTTTTATTATTCGGCACGAGTTCCGCTACTCTGCGATAGATGTCGCTACTAATTTTAAAATAAGGAAGAAATATTAATAGTATAATAAATTAATTTAAAAGTTTTGTAATTAAATACAAAATTTCCGAATTTATGTAACAATTTTAGATTATAATAATCAACGATCGTTTAAAACAATTTGTTTAAACTAGTGTGAACCGTATTTAAAAATCATAATAATTATTTGTTTTACATTATTGGAGACTGTAAAACCTATGTAAATATCAAAATAAAATACTTTTATCTATTAATTCGTTATGAAGAGTAAAGAAAGACAAGAACTACAAACAAGAACAAGGACAGATGAAACTTACTTAAATTGTAAGGCGCCACCATCGCAAATATTTCTAGTAAACTTACCCACAGGTCCACATGACACTACAAAATAGAAACTATGCTCATAAGTATTTAATGTTTTTTTCTAAATTATATGACATTGAAGTCTTTACTAGAAAAGAAAACGATTGGGTTTATATTTTTTCCATCTTGAGGCAATTATTTATACATATTAATCAGGTCATCAGATTTACATTTTGTAAAAATGTCTAAGTTTACAAAATGTAAATATGATTTCTAGTATGAATAAAATTCCAAAAATGGTACATCATTTTTGGAATTTTATTTTTATTTTACGGGAAAAGATATAGGACAATCAAGGAGCATTCCAAGTAGGTACATAATTTAATATATCATAGACAACGTATAATAAAATTAATCTACGACCTTTACGAGTATGTCTTATGATCCTACATTAAAGACGTACACTGCTAGACATTGGCATGCCTTATAATGAGACCGATCGCTTGGATATATGATTTTATGACCTATGATTTTTCAGGTGTGCCTCCGTCCGATCCAGTTGAGAGAATTCCCTAAGATCTTCGCCATGCTTCCTTCGCAGATTTCCCTCTAAGTCGATCGCGATAACCAACCACAGCTCATTTCCGCTTCTATTCATTTGTTTAAAATATCAGAGCCTTTGAAAAGTTCATGTAACTCTCGATGAGTATGGAAAACCTTACATGAATATTATTATGTAGATCGCCAGGAATACCAATCACTTACAAGCACCTTGAATCCAGCTCCTTCTTACGGTCCTTGCTGATCGTCTCTTGCCGGGCTATGATGTGCACCACGAAATATTTCTTTCGACGTGTCAGAACGAGACGGCGTTATGGTAAATTATACCTAAATCTGTAACTTTTTCACACGTCAAAAAGACTCCTTTTCGTGGTCGCATGCTTGACTAAGTAGCTGTAGTCTTTTTTATGGCGAATAATCCCGCGCTTGACCATCAACTTGCGAAATGGTAAGCGATATTGTGCTCGAAGACGAAGCACGCAGACTTGGAATATACCTATTCACCATGACTTTGAAAGCTTTAGATCGTCTAGGTAGGTACCTATATCTCTTAGGAGACAGGGAAGCGTTCCATTCCCTGGCGTTATAGGTACGATGGATATCCAATAAGACTGGTTAGACACTTGCACCCAGGCTGATTCAGCGGTCTTAATAAGATTGTCGGTCTACTTTATGGATGGAATTCCTACGCTGCGCTTGCCTGTACGTGGTCTTGCCAATCCACTGAATTTGGTAGGTGTGTCGGATTCTATGTTCTTATATCTTCTGATTTCTATACGATAATGAAGTCTGGTTATCGCATATTATACCTAGATCCTATTCAAAAATCAAATAAGAAGTCATCCAATAAGAATCCAAACATTTCCATTATCCCATGAAAAAACCACAGCATTTAAACACCATTCTCACTATCCCAAATGATCTCTTAAAATTCATCAAAAGGACCGCAGCGGATAAAAAACAAAAACAAACCGGTTAAAACGGAATAAACAGCGTGTAAACGGAAAAATAACGGATAAAATCACGTGCGAATTGTTACAAGTCCCCGATGAGGCGTCAAAATGCGGAAAAATAAAAATGAAGGCAAAAAGCAGGGAAATAAAAAGCCTCGATGAATGTTAACTAGCTGGTTAAGGTTTAGGGTACAGTGAGTGAAATAACTAAGGAAAAAAATATATTTTTGGCATTGCAGCAGTTGTGAACAAATAGTATAAAGATCGTTTTTTTTTTACATAATTACCTAATTATAAATTGAGTAAAGAAAATATTGAATTGAAAAAGTATTGTACCTACACATCTAATGCTTAAAATATATTTCAATTATTTAATTAGAAACTTTTAATTCATGAATATTATGTTTGTTTTAAAAAAATATTTCAGATTACCTACATAGCTCAATCCATCCATCAGCCATAAGAAGTCCACTGCTTGACATAGGCCTCTATGGATCTCCTATAAGACCGGTTGGAATCAGCTTGCATCCAGGGCGATCCTGCGGTCTTAATGAGGTCATCCGTTCACCTTGTGGGTGAACGTTCTACGCTGCGCTTGCCGGTACGTGGTCTCCACTCGAGAACTTTTCGATTCGAACTACATCGTAACTTCAAATTTTATTAATTTGACTAAAATTATATTAATTTAGATATTGCGGTTAAAATAAGAAGTCCTGTAAATACAGGGTTAGTTAGCATCCTTTCAGGGGCTTATTCCGTACATCAAAACTATCAACTTTTGTTCTACGACTTTTACTGATTCTCAAAAAAAAAAGTTGTTCCATAGAAAAATATCGTTCACCCTCGACAAAATGTATGAAACAGCTGATTTTTTTTGAGTTTTGACAAAAGTCGCAGAACAAAAGTTGTTAGTTTTGATGTACAGATTATGGCCCTGAAAGGATGCTAATTGATTAGAAATAACCCTGTATATCACTATTTTTTTTAAATTATTCGAATTAGTATAAACGCTTAAAAACTTAACTGTTAGAAAATATGAACTAATCTCTAGTTAGTTCAATTCTTTTTTAAATATTCCTATTGGAATTCTAAGAACAAGTATTACTAATTTTTTCTATCGAACTTTCTAATAATTTAATTATTAATTGTAAACAAATATAATACTTCTTATGCTATTAAGAAATTTTACATTTCGAAATATTTATTTTAAATAGAATTTTTTTTTTTAAATAACTGCATACATCTAATAGAATTACAGTTAAAATACCTAATTATCGACTTTAATCATAATACTTTTACGATTTATTTAAAATAATACATGTATAACTTGATTGCTCGCACAGTACTGAAGAAACATAACATAAGAAACATCTTCCCTTTACATTTAAAAAATAAACGCTTCTCTCCCTCTAAGTACACCTCCGCCCCAACATTGCACCCAAGGGGAGCCATTTTAAAAATGGCCACGACAGTAGAGTGATCCGTCCCGCAATTGCGAGGGAAAATTATTACGTCGCCCAAAATGGCGGATTTTGATAAAAATCGTTAGCTGTAGTCCTCCTTCTGTTAGGAAAGAACAATATGGCGATAAAGATAATTATTGGGGGTGGTATTGAACAATATTCGTAGTTGCAGGGGTGGTAGAGCTGAGAAGTACAAAAATGGCGTTATGGGAGACGACCCCCATTTTTATGTCAAGGTTATTTTTGAATTGTAAGTACAGTGAGTTTGGAAATTAAAAAAATACTTTTTGAAATTATATTTTTGATTTGGCTTTTTGACTAGATTTAAACATTTATATTATTTGTCGTTTAATTATAGCTTGACTTTTAATTTATGTTTTTTATGTAAAAATCCCATTGTATTTATACATTATCGTGTATAACGAGGTATTATGACGAAAATAGTTAATTTTCTCATAAGAACAGAAAAGATCTAGAATGTTTTAGCTTTAGGTACATTATCCTTGCTGGCATACTCGTACTTATAAGAAAATGTGGAATCGGTATAATATTCTGATACGCTCATAATTTATAAATGTTTTTACCTGTATGATAATTCTTAGTAAGAATCTGAAATAACAAAACACATTAAACAAAAGTTATAAATAAAAGATAAACCTACCTTCGTAAAAATATTATTATCTTGCCTGTAGTTCTTGCAGTAATTATTTATTGAAATCTACTATTTCTCTTTGTAACAAACAATACAATAGTAACAACATCTACAAATGTCTATTCCCACACAAAAATCACTTTTCAGATCTGTACAAAAAACTCCCGCATTCACTTTTCTCACAAAAAAACACCATTTTTCACCCCGTCACTAATAAAGTCATCAACGGAAATGGCTCAGCAAATACGCCATTTAGCCTAAAAAGTAAAAAAAATATGCTAACAACCCGAGTCAACTGAATTACCGGAAAAAATAACCCCCGGATATCCGGCTAAAAATCTGTTAACACCCGAGTAAAAAATGCCCCTGGACACTTAAAAAGCGATTTATATTCCCGGAGTGGGTAAAAAAAGATGGTAAATATACTAAAGGGAGGATAAAGTGACTTGTTGCTCTGAGGGATGCTTATGGAGAGATTTTGCAGTGATTAAGCGGTTTGGGGATGATTTTGTGATTGATTTTTGTGCAAATTAAGGGTTAATTTTTGGGTGCCTCTTTGGCTAATTATTTGATCTATCTTTGAGGTAATTTGTCAGGCAAATGGACATTGAACGCTTAGGATTATAAATTAATAATTTGAAGTGGCGGAACAGATAGGAAGCATTATGTTACTATCATTAGATAATGGATTTAAATTTTAGCCTTGTAGCAATGAGCTAGCAAAGATTTTTAATTTATTTGCAAATTTTAGCACCACTGGCTTCTTGGTGAAAGAAAAACGTCGGAAGATAAATTCGTAAACACTTAAAAATGATTTTCTTATATTTTAACCGTCTTCCAAAAAGGTTCTATGTTCGTGTGTATGTATTTTTTTGTTGTATGTTCATCGATAATTTTGCCAATTGTGAACCAAATCGAAAAAAATGTTTTGGTTCGAAATAGTAAACTCCCGAGATAGTTACATTTAAATTTTACAGAAATCGGCAGAGCCGTTTTTGAAAAATCAACATTTCGAGCGAAATAATCGAAGTTTGTACACGATGGAAAGCGGTTTTGCCATTTTTTTGCGAAAAATGATTATTGGGGTGTGTAAATACGATTGTAAATATATACATACCAACTAAAGGGAGGATAAAGTAATTTGTTGCTCTGAGGAATGCTGAAGGAGTAATTTTACAGTGATTAAGCGGTTTCGGGGATGATTTTGTGATTGATTTTTGTTTAAATTACCTACGGGTTATTTTTGGATGTCTTTTCGATTAATTTTATTTGAGTTATGTTTAAGGTAATTTCTCTGGGAAATTACACTTTTGATGGTCAAATGGAGATTAGGTGTCACTGCATGCACAGTTTTTAAACTGATAACCACAAAATATTTAGAGATCCTAAATTTGATTACATTGTAAAACTGATTTATATTAATAGGTGCGTACTAAGTAATCATTGTGATAATGTTTTGAACATCGATGCTTCGAGCAAATTTCTATAGAGTCACAATCGTGCAAAAAAAAGGGTCCGAGCCAAAACCCTACTCGAGTTACGTAGTGGGCAGGCTTTTTAGTTAGTCGTAGGCGATTGCAAGCCGACTACAACGCCGCGCGATCTCAAAGTGCTCGGTTACAAGCACTAATTAGGTGACATAACATCGAGATTCGAGAAACGGGTCATTAACAATTTAATGTAAATATCTAAGTCGGTAAAATAGCGCAAAAAAGACGGCGCTCGGACATTTTTTTACTACTTCCACTTGGACTGTGGCTCTGTAAATATTTGCTCGAAGCATCGATGTAAATAAATAAAATAAAATAAAAATAAAATAAAATAGCCTTTATTGCTACTACTCACAAAACATAGTCTTAAAAATATTATGAACAGTACCTACTTAATATAATAATCAGAAGAATTGAAATTTTTGAAAACTCCATAGCAAATATTATTAGGACCTTATATTACCTACAGCATTGCGGTGTAGAAAGGTACAATGTTGATAACTACATTTCATTTTACAAGAAACTTAGTATGAGATGCATAAACTTAGATTCATATACACTAAAATCTACTATGTGACTTATTAAATTCGATGTAAATAAATAGGGTTAAATAGATATAAATCTAGGACATAACTAAGCTGATTTAGGCACATTTTTTTAAGAATAGGTTTCGTCCGTCCGGACCGGATAAGGATGTTGCTACTCAATGACGGATTTACGCATTTGCCGCCAATATGCTTTTGAATTTACGCACATTTTTTAAGAATAATATATTAAGTCCACTTGTAATAATTTAATCAATATCTTATAGGTACATAGCATAATTATTATGTAAGTATTTTGGTGGTCAAGTGGTAATGACACTCGCCTTACAATCGTGTGGTCGTGGGTTTAAATCCCGGTCCCGTACCAATTAATTCCTTGGAATTTATGTACGGGATTTCACACCAATGACTTTTCGGTGAAGGAAAACATCGTGCATACAACCTGCATACGTCCGTAGAAGAAATTCGATGGCGTATGTGAATCCACCAACTCGCACTGGGCCAGCGTGGTGGATATGGCCCAATCATCGTTCGTTGGTAGTTCTACGACCTGAAGTGGACTATTAAAAAGGCTGGTACAGGTATAGTTCTAAGGTAATTATAATTATTCCTAAATATTCTAAGATAAATATATGTCGGATCCATAAAAAGGCTCTGCATCAGTTATGATTCTGCTTCAATGTGGTAATGTTTTATACCACTGACCCAACAATGCTTCAGTGTGGCGTGGCGTGGGTTTAGCGGGCGAGGAGATAAAGGCGACGTCACGAACAATCAGTTTATTTCACAGAAGATTATGTATGATTACAATTATGGAGAACTTTAAGCGAAGGACATGGCGTTCCGCAGCGTAACGCACGCTGCCACCATTCTATCAAGAATCACCAGACTTGAACCGTTCTAATCTCAGTTTTCCACAACCTCCTCCGAACAAGCTCTATTTACAACTCTCACAACCACAACTGACATCTGACATGTCACCTCGCATTTTCCCGCCCATCGGCCGATCATGCGATGTCAGTGTCACTTAAAACCTCCTTAGAATCAATCAGCAGCGTTTGTCACAAGCGTTACCCCAGGAATGTTGCCACTTCCATTCCTAGTCCTTCGAAATTATACTAAGTGGCACTATTTAAAATTAAACTTATAGCTATTGTCCCGTTATATAAATAACGCTTTGGTGTCAAACTGTAATGTTATTTATTGTAAATATAAAATAAAAAACAGGTATACATTTCAATGTTTAGGTGACCGCGGGTGGCATTCCCAACTAAGCGCTACTATGCTCGGATGTCACGTTAAAAATATGTAGGTCCCGGTTTTTTTAACCATTTAGCCATGTCAGACGCCTTCAAGCAGCTTTAAGCCACACGAACTTAAATATATTTTATTTTCAAAATGCATAAATTTTACAGCCAAACCTCTTACCTACCCTCGAAGCAATAAGTACGAAACTCGTAACAGTACATATATTATTATAGCTCTTATAGCTGGAGTATTGGATATCCAAGAGACCGCCGAAGTTGCTCTATGCGGGCTTCGCATAAATTTTATTGCTATAATCTTGAGCCACAAGATTCACTGGGTGGAAATTTTAAGATATACGAATTTCTGTAGCGTCAGCAAAACTATTAACTAACCTTTTTAGTTATAGTAATTTTTTATTGCATATTAGTATGTTATACATCCTTGATACTAGCTGACCCGGTGAACTTCATTTCACCATCTATAACTGTTAATGACAACTTTTGCATGCAGGAAGATTTTGTATGGGAAATGAAATTATTGTTTTTATTATTTTTCTCTAGACTTTTATAAATTTTCAACTTTCAACTGGTCTTATGTATTATAAATCCATAGAGGAGGTCTATGATAAGCAATGGCCACACTACTTATGACTTGTACTTATCTTGAGATGTAGACCAAGATAGTGACCACATCAGCCATAGGCCATGGGACTCTCACTGCTGGACATAGGTTTCTTCTGTTCATTAAATCATAACTGACCGAGATGGCCAAATAGATGGTGTTATCTATATTTTTTATGTTATTTAGATTACTTTAGTTTATAGAAGCTAATGTAATATCTAAATATGCAATTCTTTATGCTTTCTTTTTTTTAATTGCATTGTAAGACAATAATGCATGTTCCTTTCTTAAAAAATAGCACATTCAATTTATATCGTAAGTCTTTATAATGTAGTTATTAATGTAAAGCCTCAATAAATTAAAAAAAAGAAAAAAAATCGGCTCTTGTCGGTGGACCAACGTCCACTTCTTGCTGTCCTCAGCTAGTGTTTTCTCCTCCCTGTACGACATGACATCTACCTTCTTTAATTTGATCAACGAATGCCATCCGTTCCTCTCTTTCCTTCTACTTTTCTTTCTATTATGGTTTTCAGATGATTAGTAGGTATGTCGTACAAGGTGGCCATACATCTTAAGGTTTCCTCTATATAGATATCCAATAATACCGCAGTAATAAAACTCAAATAGAGAGCAAACTCCAAGTAGCCCAACGAGCCATGAAGAGGGCAATGCTCGGAGATTATCTGCGAGATCGAATCAGAAATGAGGAGATCCGTAGAAGAACCAAAGTTACCGACATAGCAGATTGGCAGGTTGAAGTGGCAATGGACAGGGCACATAGCGCGGAGGACTGATGACCGATGGGGTCGAAAAGTTGTCGAGTGGAGAAGCACCGGCCAGCGCAGCGTAGGACGTCCACCCACAAAGTGGACAGATGACCTCATTAAGACCGCAGGATCGCGCTGGATGCAAGCCGCTACCAACTGGTCCTATTGAAGATCATTAGGGGAGGCTAATGTCCAGCAGTGGACATCCTATGGCTGAAACGAACGAACGAGAGCAAGCAAGTGAGATAGAGCCTTATACCCTGCAGTGGGATAGAGAAGGCTGCGGATGATGATGACGATGATGGATAATAAAACTCATTGAATAATACCGATTACTAAACGCTTTGTAACCAGAGCAATCCTGCAATCTGAGTCATTAGTCTACTAGTAACGTATGGGTGGAGGTCCTACGCTGCGGTTGCTGTGACATCGTCTCCAATCGAGAACTTTTCGACTCTTTTTGATCATCAGTCCTCTGCATTGTGTGGCCTACCCACTGCCATTTCGCCAACCATCCACCACTTTTGTCAAAGGAGCTATGTAGGTAAGAGTGTAATTCTACCACTCTTGAAAAAAAAAAATTAGGTATTTTCCACCCTTTCGGCTGCGTACTTATGTAACCGTGTTTTGTAACCCGATGTAAAAGAAGACAATTTTCTCTTTTCTTGTAACCTAGTTACAAATTATAATATTTTCCGTCGCCATTGTAACTAGGTATGTTTTGTAAGATGTTACAAAAGAAGAAAGTTTTTCTTTTCTCGTTAATAGTTACAAGTTAATATTATTATGTATTTCTTCGCAACCTCTTTCCAAATTCAAATCACACTCTCCTCTCTCAATAATAAACCAAAATATATTATTTCATTACAAAATTTTCTGAACACTAATGTTTCTGCTAACGCTCCTTGTTTTATTAGGTCAACTTCTAACAACGTCTTTGCGTTTAATCAAAGGAAATTTCCAATTAAATTGATTACGATCTACCCTCCCGCCCCCCACCCGCGAGCTCTACTTATGTTGAGATTACTTCGATTATAAGATATGTTTGGTTACAGCGTAGTGGAACTAATGCTTTGAAGATGTGGGGAGGAGGAGAAAAGATGGCGGGTTATGTTAATCATTATAATTAAGTTTAGGTACTTGCGACAGCTGCCGCGTGCTTGGCGTCTCTACGAGATCTAATCAATTATAGCTTAGTTGGACTAGGTGTTTGTCAGCGATCACCGGAGTTTTACAACGGTTGACACTGTCAGTTTTCAGATGGGTGACCGCGGATGGCATTTACAACTGTGGAACAGAGCTCGGATGACACATTAAATGATTGGCGCCGGTTGTTTTAACCGTTCAGCTATGTCAGGGGCCTTCATCTTCGTCGATTCGCCCCGCGGGCCAAACAGCTTGCGGGGCGAAACCACGAAAGAGCCCTTCAGATGGCTTGAAAACTCTGAAAACAGGGCTGACTTTTACGAGCTTACTTGGTTTAGATACAAACGACAGCTACCATGTGCTTTGGAGAGGGCTATACTCGGAGTTTCTCTACGAGATCGACTCAATGAGGAGTAGAGGAAGACGATCGAGAATGAAAAACTTGTACCTGTACAAGCCTTTTTAATTGTCCACTGCAAGAAGCAGGCCTACCTACGAAGGGTAATTGGGCCATATTCACCACGCTGGCCCAGTACGGGTTGACGAATTCTCATACGCAATCGAAAGTCTTCTAAAGACGTACTCGAATGTAGGTTTTCTCACAGTGCTTTCCTTCACCGAAATGCCATTGGTGTGAAATGCCGTAGTTACATAAGTTCCAAAATACTCAGTAGTACGAGATTTAAAAAAAAAAAGAAACCACGACCTAACGATTGTAAGTAAGGCGGGTTTTACTACCACGGCTAATGAAAGAACGAAAACTTATGAATATTCATAAAGTTCTCGAATGGAGACCACGTATAGGGAAGCGCAGTCTGGTGGTGGTTCAAGGTAGAACAGAATGATCAATCTGGGGCCTTATTGTGTAAGCGTTGTGACGTTAGGCTTCGGTTTTCCTCTCGTGGCGTGAGTAACTGGCGCGAGAAGGAGAAAAAGCGAAACCGAACGTCAGAGCACAATTAGGCCCCAGATTGAGACCGCAGGATTGAATATACTGGAAGCAATCCATAAATTTTATTGATATTAAATGAACATTTTCTAAAGAAGAGCTAATTTTCGAGATTTCGGGGTTGGCCCCATAGTAATAGCCGGTCATAATGTTAAATATAATGATAAGTACTTAGGTATTTGGCTAGCTAAGAACAAAAGAGTCACATTTTTGAGTTAGACCGGTTTTCGGGCTTCATACACTTATAAAGTACCACCTAAAGTATATCACTACCTACATAGTATAAAACAAAGTCGCTTCCCGCTGTCTGTCCCTATGTATGTTATATCTTTTAAACTGAGTAATGGATTTTGATGCGGTTCTTTAAATAGATGGAGTGATTCAAAAGGAAGTTTTATATGTAAGTATAATAGACCTGTACTAGCCGGGGCGGGTCGCTAGTACTGAATAAATCCAAGTGTTATCGAAAAATGCTACTTGGATCACTTCTGAACAGAAATGATCCAAGTTACAGTAACTAACCCTGCCATTTATTCCACAAAGTTGTGAAAATCTTAGATCGATTGCAAAGAAGTAATTGGTACGGGACCAAGGATTTGAATCCAAGACCCCACGATTCTGAAGCAAACGCTCGACCACTAGGTTACTATGAGCTTACGGATAAGACTCCATGACAGTTCAAAACTCCAAGGCAAGTTAAGTAGCTACAAATCTTCCCAAATGTTGTGTACTTTGGTAATAAATCTAGAGCTGTTGCGGTATTTGCATTTTCCATTTTGAGTTCAATCTGAATCTGCAACTTGTCATTTACTTTAATGTATGAATAAATAAATGAACTTTATTGTTAACACTAATAGAAAAATACATCCATAGAAGAAAAAAGAAACTTTAAACTGGAGCAACAATTGGGCGGCCTTATTGCTTAGGTATAGTAATCTCTTCCAGACAACCCTTCCATCTAGAAAAAAGTTAACAAAAATAAAAAAAGGGGAAATAAACATAAATTACATTTTTACCATATATTTTATAGGTACTTGAAAATCTAATGATCTCTCATTAGATATTAATCTCTTTGATATCTCTTATTTCGAAAGCAAAATGAGATCTGGCTTTCGAAATATATACGAGTACCTATAAACAAACATTCAAGATTGGCTTTTGAAGTTAAAGTTTGTTGAAGTACTCGTAGAAGTTAACTTCTCTCAATAATATTGACGGTTGTATAAATCTACGATAAATCAAAATAAAACCGAGACAAAAATTTTAGGTAGTTTTACCTACTTACTAATATAATAACCAAAAGTACATACTGTATCTAATTTAATAGTAATTACCTACTTAAAATTAGTAACAAATTTTTAAGAAACATTTACCTACCTATATCTTAAAAAAATGTGTTTTAAGAATCAATTTTGATAAAATTTAAATGTGGTTAATCTTGGGATATATTGCCCTTTCCTGTATTTTTTAATTAAAATTGAACTAGGTTCTGTGTAAAAAGTTATACATAATCATATTGATCATACTTTTATTAAAAAAAACGCGTTGATTTTCCTATAACCCCTTCCGTTTCGTCGGTTGCAAAGTATCAAAGTAACGTACAGAACTGTAAATGATGATACCAAAAATCAATAAAACACAATCTCACTAAACACACATAAATCCATATTCCAAACACGTACTCCAACTTATACAAACACCCATATTTCACCACATAAAACTCCATACATTTGACAGCACAAAGCTCTCACCCACACACTCACACACACAACATACTAACATAAAACTGTATCATATAAGGCGCTTCCCAAGACGATATTAATATTAAGATTAAGCCCCAGGCAAAGCTACGGTTTTATGTTAAAACAATACCATTCCTATTACACATCAAATAAGAGCTATTATTGAATGACAAGGGTGGAGGGTGGAAATGGTAGGGTGGGTATACTTGAGGGGCGAATGTAAAAACCACCCCCGCGATCGACTTATATGCTGTATCAAGACGTTAGAGAAGTCAGCGGGAGAATGGCGTATCTGAAATTTGGGAGATGTTTTAAGAAACACTATTAATAATTAGGTAGGTACGGGAGCTCTAGGTTTTTAATTAATCATAGTTATCAAAAGTAAAAAAATTCGAAAACAACATAGGCTATTCTAAAGCAAAATCAGGGGTACATAGCTGCATAGGTACAATAAACACTGTATTTCTTAATTTTACTTCTGTTTTGTTAAAATTATGTCATAAAAAATATTACAAAATTTTCCACGCATGTGTTTAGTGATAATTTTTGTTATTCAACTTACCTATGTATTGCTTTTTTTTTTCTTTAACTATGACTAGTGGTAGACATCCTATTGAAAGACGATCAAGACGGATTCACAGTTTTATATTCAAATGAAATGATTTTTTCCTTTTGAAAATTCTTTATTTGTCAATAGTAAACTATATAGGTACTATGTTTTAAATAATATAATGTTTCTTACGTTTGTAACGTTTAATGAATTTAAATTAAAAGTACAGCGATTTTCATTTATCGTTTTTAAAACAAACCACCCTTACAATGCTCTAATTTTAATTAAGGTTTGTTAGCGGTTTGTGGCTTATTTAAGTCAAACTTTCGAGAGAGCTTGTTCTAAAACAAGTCAAAAAAAAAATTAATCTCTCTAAGTTTCTCAGAAATAAAAATAACTAGGTATTTACTAAAATAGAGTCAACAATTGACTAAAATTAATACTAAAATTTAATTTTCATCATTGTTTTTCCTATTTGGGACAAAAATGTGCTGAGTGTAAAGTCATTTTACATTAAAACGCGGTAAAATAACAAAAAATAGGTATTTTAGAGTATATCATTTTTCAAAGAACCATCTGAGATGATGATGAAAAATCACGACCCGAAAATCGCAGATCCGTCCTTTTCCCCCTCAAGCGTGAAGAAGCGCGCCCCCTCGAATTTTACCTCGTCTCGTTCCCGCGAACTCCGCACCTACATATTTATTATGTACCTACTTATGTACCCACTAGTGTCTATGTAAAGACGTACCTACTTGATATTCTGAAGCGAGCGTGCGAAATTACGTAAGAAGAACGTTTGCTTTAAGACGCTGGGTATTTAGTGCTACAAGTATGAATCGTCTTATGTTGCCATGGTCTTAGAAGAATTTGATACTGTTTGTTTTGTTCCATTTTCGCGATACATTACCTACACGAAAATTCACCAGTCACGGTCTTCGTGTATATCATCTAGGAAATTTGTAAGTATTGTATGAACTACTGAACAGTCACTTCAGAGTAGGAAAGGGCTACGCGAAAAAAAAAAAATTTTTTTTATCAAAACCGACCAAACTTTAAACATTCGAGTCTAGACCCTCAGAGTGACCAAGAAGTGCTTTATAGGTAAGGAATGTTGGCTATTCGATTTATTTATATATTGCACAATGCACTGTCAAAAGTTTTGAAGATTTTGCAGACGCTTCGAAAATGCTCACCATTTGGTGTTTCCATAGCTGCTAAAAATTATTGAACTTGAGTAAATTAATTAACTAATTTTGGAACTACTTACCTATTTCACGAAATGACGTAACATTACATTATTACAGGACGTAATTTTGTATCCACAACTAAGGGGAAAATTACGTCCTGTAAACTATACATTTTGTAGCGACTAAAACACAATTATTTATACAATGAATACTTAAATATCGATGGTCGAAGTAACGAATATCAAAGTTAGGTACCTACTGAAAAAGTACAAAATGCGCTAATCTCTTTGGGTTCGTGTCGCTGACCATTAGGCAAGCCAGACGCTCGTCTAGTTATACCTACTAATTGCTCGACTATTGACTAGACTGGATCACTAATGCTATATTACAGAGATATTTATAGTTTGAAAAAAGGGTAACCTGGGGCAGGAGCGTCACAAGCAGAAACTTGAGAAGTATTTCTGAAAAAATAGAAAGATTCAAAACTTGGAAGCAGAGGCGAATGACACTGCTTTTCCGAATGTGTTTATGTCTACTCTTAATTTTGAACAAAAATGAAGCCTATAGAAAAATAGATGATTAAAGTAAAGTAACAGCTGAAGCTAAATTAAAGGCTTTTTTATTTTATTTATTTAACAGCTGAAGCTTTTATATAACTCCAAATAGAGGTCCTGCACTTTCAAACTAATTTATGTGACCAAAATAGCTGGTGCTGCCACTTATTTTAAATAATTTGGTATTTAATTTCCAACATACGCCAGCACTTCCCTTTTACGATTTGACATCTGTCCTCAGGTTCGGGCAGGGTAAAGTTAGCATGCATCCCGCATAGTCGAAAACAAAAACATCACCCATTTTACCAAAATCCCCGAAATTAAAACTAAATCGCGCGACCCGAATTCAAATCTCGAACCGCACGCACACTAGCAGCACACAAAAACACCAATGAACGACGCGCATTTAAATTTGGAACGCAACTATAATGCTGGCGCAGGTACCGTCAACCCCTGGTAAGAATTCGCAAAAATATACTACTAGTTATAGGACGGGAGGTGGCGCCACCCGAGAATAGGGTGGGAATAGGAAGTGGGGTTGAAGTAGCGGGGTGTCGGCGTTTCTGCGTCGGATGGGGTGTCTCCTAAAAACGGTTAAGTAGCTCCCCCTCTCGCTATAACTATTTTATGCGTCCCCTTAGAAAGACAGCGGAGATGGGGCCTCGCGATACCATAGGCGTAGTCGGGATGGGGAAGTTAAATTTTAATACGTCTAGTCGGTTAAGAATTCATGGTAGATTTATAATTAAATGCCTAATTAAGGTATGGCGTTGTTTTCGCGTATGAATTTTAATGTTTCGGTTAATCTTTATGTTTTGTTTAGAGTTTTAGTTACGTGATGTCTTTTTGTATTGTTGATTTTTGTATATTTATTTTAGGTTGAGAATGGATATGAAAAATTTATAAGCTTGTTTTTTTTATTTTTGTAGATACAGCTATGTATTTGATGTAGGTTTTACTATTAATGTATATTGCAATATTACTTTTAGGACCAAAATTAATGTCTAAGTATTAGGTAGGAATCTATGCTAAGAAGATTATGTTATTGTTAATGTAGTAAGTAGGTAAGTATGTGTACTTTTATATCGTTAACCAAATGAAATATACCTACTTAAGTACATGCACTTTAAGTCAACTTTCGAATCGTTTCTATATTTTCAACCTTATTGACTAAAAATAATAATATAAAGTAAACTTTTAGAACTTTGTACACACGAAGAGTTGTGCTCACTGAGACGTCAAATGATAAACTAGCGCCCCTTTTCAAGGGGTCTGATTCACCTGTGATGCACTTTGCACCTTATCCAAAAAAAAATTGAACAGGTTCTTTTAAGACCCTATTATAATGGCACGTTGAATGGTAGCTTTCTTAGATAGCAAGTTTTGAGTTATTTGAATTGTCGTGGGAATTGAGTGGAAAAAATTGGATAGAAATAAATTCAATAAAAATGTTCATTTTAGTTAATCTCTTTCTTTAAAATTAACTGTTAAAGATAAACTTTATAAAATAACTAATTTTATTTTTTTAAGATTTTTTATGATAACGGATCTAGGTTAGGTTAAATAGAAATTAATTCAGTAAAAATGTAATCTTAGTTAATCTTTTTCTTTAAAATGAACTGTAACAGACAAACCTTAAATAATACCTAATTTCATTTTTTTTTCAAGAGTTTTACGATCACGGATAAGTTAAATAAAAATACAAAACAAGTAAAATTGATATCATGAAAACAATAATTTATGTGCTCTAAATAAGTATCAAGAGATATTTAATATTTATACTTACATATAAGTATCGAGTCGGACATGTATGAAAATTTTTCGGAAAAAATATAAATAAGTATATATATTTTCCGAAAAATTTGGTCATAAATTTGGCTTACGTACCTACTTTAAGAAAAATATTGATACAGTTCTGAAGGGTATTAAATATCAGTGACATCTTCCCACAACCCCTATGAACGTATACTTATTCTCACGACCAACACGAAACTGGTATTGCACAAAATCTGCTTTTTGATCGCGATAAAGAAGTAAAAATCAGAAACTTGTCTTGAAGTCAACTTGATATTTCTAAGAATTACCCTAAATGGTGAACAGGTTACAAGTCAGAATTGTGTTACTTTGACCGAATTCCCACAAAACTACAATTAGATATACAGGTTCCAAACCTGTCTATTCAAACATTCTGAGGGATGTCTTCAATCGGACTAGATACTCAGAATTAAGATCACAATTGTAAGTAAAACCGGTTTTGTAAAAGGGTGATTTGTGTTGGACATCAACTTTTATATTTTATGAAATAGCTTGCGTGGGATTTTTTGAAGAAAAAAGTATGTTTATAAGAACACCGATTTCAAAAGAAAAAATATAAAGGATTTAAACACAGTAGTAGGGGGGACCCAAGAATATTTTAAAAAAATGCGCGTCTTACCTTCTCATTCAGTTAATACTTTTACGTTTGACATGCTAAGTATTCAACACGTTCGACTTTATGAAAAGTGATACTTAGGGATATACGTGATAAAACTATTAACTACCATTGGTGAAACAATCTCGTTATCACCGTTCATAAAATACTAGATATCCTTGAATGAAATAATGTACCTAATGTTCTCAAACAAAGTACCTAAAGTAATATAACTATTTGAACAGCAGATAGTTTCACGTCGGAATAAAACCCTATGTAACTATTAATAAAAATAGCATTTGTCATAAATAAAATAAAACTAAGTCATCAAATGAAATCCTAATCTCTATTATGATATCAAATCTGATGAATAAAAATTAACAATAAAATATTCATTAGATATTTAAATAAGGTAAATAATTTCAGCTCTCAGCTTTCTAAAGGTTGCGCGTCCCTGCTCCACTGCTTATACTCATGTAAAAAGCCAACGTCTAAGGCGCGAGGAGGCGCGGGGGCGGGGGTGCCACGCGGTTCGTATACACACCTGACTTGCGTTTGTGTGAGTGTATGGTAAGGATGTCTATTGTTAGTTTTTTTTAAGAAATAACAGTTTTTAATATTTTGTATATAACGTCAAGCCAAGTCATATATAAACTGAATTAAACTTCTTGACATCTGTGAAGTTAGTAATAAACTCTGCACATTCCCGTTTCTGGCGCAATAGGCACGATGACTGGGTAAAAAAATTGTTATTAAAATTAGTCCGTGAGTTAAATATTGGACTTGACAATGACAAAAAATGACAATCAGAAACCCCGTCAAAGTTTGGGAATGGGGGTCGTGACGTCACCTCTCTTACTGAAGTCTATCCATTTGTATGGCACACTTGTTACGTGACGCGGAACTTTGATGGACTTTATCTTCATAAATTTTTGATTAATTTACAAAAGAAAAAATACGTGCTTAATATTTTTTGATAGTCTATCTGGCGGTCTATTTTAACTTTTTAGTCATTATGTCTATAGACTAAATGAATTAGCTATTGGGCAATCACTCGTTTCGCGTTCACAGCCGCCAACAATTTTGATTCTGCTTATACCTAGAGGAAACAGTTCGCATATCGATATCAGTCTGCTCATATCGAGCATTTTTCGTTGACCTCGTGCAGTTCAATCTGAGCCGCAATTTATCTCACACACGCTTGCAATACTCGTCTTTAGATACCTACAGCTTCACTCCAAGCTATTGCCATCTTTATCATTTGACCATATGACGTCTTCTGGTAGAAATATCATTAACCTGCTTTTTTTTTCATTTTATTTCATATAAGTTAGCGTTTGACTATACACACTGCTTGATGTTAAGCAGATATGCGGTCTAGGATGTAACACGCTTACCTTGAATATACCTATTAGCCTATTACTTGGGATTTAAAGACTCCTACATTGTACTTTAGCGGGAAGACAGACTCAGGCAAAGCGTTCCTCATTCAGGCAGTTCGTATGAATCTTTATCTGTATCTTTAATTCCTAATACATTGTTTTTTAGCGGGAAGACAGACTCAGGCAAAGCGTTCCACGTTCTGTCAGTTCGTATAAATCCTTATCAGTACTATCTGTATCTTTAATTGAAGCAATTACAAGAACCTAATGCCAGCGCACTGAGGTGTATTTTGTGGAAAAACATCCTACTCTGCGCTTGCTGGAGCGTGATTTTATCTTAATGTAGTTAATGTACCCATTTGACTATGGATATCAATGCTATCTATATTTATATTACAAAAATATTGAGTTATTTTCGGCAAACATTTTTTTTGATTACATAAATTACACAGCAAAAAATGCTACCTATTTCTTTCTCTATGTTGACACGTTAAATAGACATCAAAACTTTAACTGAAAAAGTTTACTCCAACTTTGGTAGCCCTATCACTTTAATTGTAAATGTGAGCCTTATATTTTCATTTGAATAGTTTTTGCGCTGCATCGGTGAGAGTGTATTTGTATGTGTGAGTTAATACCGTATTGATTTAGCTGCTGCGGTTAAGTCAGAAAGTTTAATGGTCTTGAAGATGGTGATATTTTTTATTTTACATTTTGGGTGGCGAGGTGTTATAATAAAATATATTTCAAAATATTTAGTTTATGAATAGCAAGCTGGATGTTTAAATCAGATATAATAAAGCTAGTTTTATTATTCCGGGTGGCTAATCCACACACTTCTTTCGTCGTATCAGAATGATACAGAGTTATGGTGAAGTATATATCTGTTAATTTTTCACACGTCGTCGTAAGAACTCTTTTCGTGGCCGTATGCTAAGCTAGCTGCAGTGTACTGTACTGTATACTGTAGCAGCCTTTTTTTAATAGTCTACTGCAGGCGTAGGCCTACCCACGCAGGGTGATTGGGTCATATCCACCACGCTGGCCCAGTGCGGGTTGGTAGATTCACATGCGCTATCAAATTTATTCTACGGACGTATGCATTTTGCATCACGATGTTTTCCTTTACCGAAAAGCCATTGCTGTGAAATTCTGTACATAAATTCCAAAGAACTTATTGGTACAGGATTAGGATTTGAACCCACGACCTCACGATTGTAAGGCGGATGTTGCTACCTCTAGGCCACTACGGCTTATTTATCTGAAGTGGTACCTACTAATCAAGTTTTTCATAGTTTGAAAGGCAATATGGTCATGAAACAAGTCAGCCAGATTTCGATTTTCTTAAAATTGGTAAAATGTATCATTTAAGCAGTTTGATTGACAACGTGGCTTAGCCCTTTCCTTAATTAGAAAATGGTCAAATGCATAATTGTTTAAGTAGCTTAACTTTTGCCACTTTGTCATTAAATATTTTACATTATTTCAGCTATGCATAATAGTATCTGCGTGGCGTGGCAAATGGCGTAGCGCTTACCTATGGTTAGTACTTAACGTAACATTTATTTTTGAATTGAAATTTACTGTAGTCTGACAAAAAATACTAAACAGAGGTCTTATACGACACTATTATTGTTTTCGCGTATCTCCATAAATGTTAAATTAAATGTTAGTTCTTCCTCGTTTGCGCCAAGTACTCTATACCATATATTAAAAACTCCCGTAGTTAACGTTTATGAATTTTTAAGCATCTTCTCAGAGCCAAATATTGAGATAATTTATTTTTTGGTTACATTTCATACTGAATGAGCCAAATGTTGGCAACCCGCGACAGCCGCACGGCAGAATTCGAAAAAGCGAGCGTCTAAGGAGGCGAGGGAGAGGGGCGCTCTTATATTTTAAGATGGCTTCCGCGCCACAGAATAAGCTACAGTGGGATATCGACGCGTCTCCCCTCGCCCTCGCTACTTACGCGGTGGAATTTTGCACTGATTTGTAGGGTGTCTTGTTTGCTGTCTGGAAAGATGCCTTTGCTTGAGGTGAAAAATGTGGTTTGTTGCAGCTAGACACTACTCCGCCGTCTACTACCATATTTTAACCGACTTCCAAAAAGGAGGAGGTTCTATGTTCGTCTGTTTGTATTTTCTCTTGTGTATTATCATCGATAGTTCCGCCAATTGTGAACCGAATCCAAAAATATATTTTTTAGTGCGAAAGAGTATACTCCCGAGGTGGTCTCATTTAAATTTTACAGAAATCAGCTAAGCCGTTTTTGAAAAATCAACAATAATGGAAACAATTCGAGTGAAATATTCAAATTTTGTACACGATGGAAGGCGGTTTGACATTTTTTGCGAAGAATAATTATTTTAATATTATAACGTTGCTTTTTCAAAAATAATTTTAAACTGATACAAAGCGCCTTGTTTGCAACAGAAAAGGTATTTCGCTTGAATGGCTTTGCCTTGTCCACTTGGCTTGGCCACTGTCTAACCACGAATAAAAGAGGTTGTAAGTTTTTAATCAGGGGGGCAATTCTGTTAGCCGATCTCTTTACGGAAGTGATACGTTCTTGAACCTCTCTCGTTTTTCTGACAGTTCCGACAGCTCAAAACTGTCAGAAAAACGAGACATGTTCAAGAACGTGTCACCTTAGTAACGAGATCGGTTGACAGAATTGCCCCGCTGAGGGGTTAGTAGATGCAGGTTTGCACGTAAATTGAAAATATAGTAGGTAGTTTCCGTATGGTTCTATACTTTTTTGTACAGCGCCCCTGGCGGAAACGAGGATGATCGAACAAAAATGTATGAAGCCACGCGTAAACGCGCAAGTACAAGTAAACTATTCAAACCTTTTTTAGGGTTCCGTACCCAAAGGGTAAAAACGGGATCCTATTACTAAGGCTTCGATGTCCGTCTGTCCGTCTGTCTGTCCGTCTGTCACCGTGCTGTATCTCATGAACCATGATAGCTAGGCAGCTGAAATTTTCACAGATGATGTATTTCTGTTGCCGCTATAACAACAAATACTAAAATAAAATAAAATAAATATTTAAGGGGGGCTCCGATACAACAAACCTGATTTGTTTTAGACGTTTTTGTTTAATAATCATACCAGGTAGATGCTTGAAATTTTCACAGAATATTTAGTTTTATATTCCCTTCAATAATAAATAATAAAATTAGAATAAAATAAATATTTAAGGGGGGCTCCCATACAGTACGGAACCCTCCGTGCGCGAGTCCGACTCGTACTTGGCCGATTATTTTTAGTGGGCAAAACCTGTACTAAAGACTCTGTTATTTATTAATTTTAAGTATAGTTTGACATACACGATGCGATGATTTGATCAAATTTTCGCTTCATGCCAACTGGGCACTCATTCAGTTAAAGAAAAGGCAGGAATTGGTGGTTCACGATTTGAACCACTTCCAGAATGTTGATTAACTCTTGTAATTTTAATTTTACGCGAGAAATGGTCAGAACTAAAGTTGCTTAGAATTTGATTTCCTACATTTTTGTTTCCCATTAACTTTTTCTATGATTGATATTTTTCAAATAAAACGAAAAAGGTATCTAGATGTGCAATTTTCTTTCTTCTATAACTATAACGCCCCGTCGTTTTTGCGTAGGCGGCAAACAGGGTTATCGGGAGAATAATACGGCAACAGTCACTGAAATGAGATAGGTATTTTTCATGACAATCAGGTTATCCCTCTGGTTGTAATTGTAATAGCTCTATGATCTGATATAGGTACGCCAACCTATAATGGTCCTGCTACAACTACGCCCAACGGCAAAGTTATCGTCACTGGGGGCTCATTTAACTAATTCAAACGGTAGTAGTTGGTTGTTCACGATTTGAACTACTAACTGAAGCTGGGCACACACGATGCGATGATCGCATCAATTCATCAGATCAGTCCAGCGAGGTCCTAATATAGTTGCATTGCCGGTAGGTAGGTAGTTACTCGTATTGAGGAATCAAAATGACACCCCTATTTTATTCGAAAATGTATTAACAAAAAAATGATGGATATCAAAGTTGCAGAAAATCAAATTTCAAACAACTTTGATTCCGATGATTTCTCATGAAAAATTGAAATAACACAAGTTATTGAAGAAATGAAATGGTACAACCAACTATTTAAAAAAATATCGATCCTACAAAAAGTTGATGGGAATCAAAGTTTTAGAAAATTTAATTTCAAACAACTTTTGTTCCTATAACTTCTGCTGTAAAATTGAAATAACACAAGTTATTGAAGAAATGAAATGGTACCACCAACTATTTAAAAAAATATCGATCCTACAAAAAGTTGATGGGAATCAAAGTTTTAGAAAATTTAATTTCAAACAACTTTTGTTCCTATAACTTCTGCTGTAAAATTGAAATAACACAAGTTATTGAAGAAATGAAATGGTACCACAACTGTTTAAAAAATATCGATCCTACAAAAAGTTGATGGGAATCAAAGTTGTAGAAAATCTAATTTCAAACAACTTTTGTTCCTATAACTTCTGCTGTAAGATTGAAACAACACAAGTTATTGAAGAAATGAAATGGCACCACCAACTATTTAAAAAAAATATCGATCCTACAAAAAGGTGACAGGATATAAAAATGTAGAAAATCAAATTTTAAACAACTTTTGTTCCTATAACTTCTTCTGTAAAATTGAAATAACATAAGTTTTTGAAGAAATGAAATGGTACCACCAACTATTAAAAAAAAATATACCGATCCTACAAAAAGTTGATGGGAATCAAATTTTAAATATCTTTTGTTCCGACAACTTCTGATGACAATTTATGTAACACAAGTTATTGAAGAAACATCGCATCGTGTATGCCCACCTATACATATTTAAAGTGACAAATTACAATCGAAGCAATTATAAATGTACATAAACATACATATAAGGAAAAATGTCAAAAAAAAATTGTCAATATTTTGTAAAATATTTACATATGGGTACCATACCTAATAACAGACATTTTCAAAACAAACAATCATAGAACTCATTGTAAATAACATTATTAATATAAATAACTCTCAAGCCTTGTTCATAAATATAACATGTACCTACTTACCTAGGTAAAAGAATTTTGTAAGACTACGAGTACAATAAAAATTACACTACTTACAACATTTTGGTCAACGTAGGTAACCTATGTATAAAGAAGGTACAAAAACACAATGCAAAAATAATTCAAATTATACCATGTCCAAAATATACGCATTTAAATATACCTAGTTACAAATAGATAAATACAAACTGATTTAAAAAACCGTAATTGCACTTCTACGACCTTAATAATGATGATTCAGATTTAATACTCCTTGACACTCTCGCAATTTTTTTTCCATAACTTTGTGCAAGATTTTCCTTCAAAATCTCACAAATGTCAATCATTTCTATACAATTAGTTAGCAATAAATTACCTTCTATACATACATTAACTAAACCTCTGGGTTTTCTATTTAATTCCTTTTGTTTTAATAAGACTTCTAATAATCTTTTGATTGATAAGTAACTAATATCATTATACGATATATTAATATAAGCCAAATTGTTGTTACCATAGCAATGATATTGATCATCTTTAAAATAGACATTTTCAGAACAAAATGGGTCTACAAATTTTCCTATTTTATGTTCTGCTATAGTTTTAAGTTTATCTTCCCACGAAATTTCTTTGCTTGTTTGATTTGTTCCATCATTTATCACAAACAATTTGTTAGTTTTATTTTTTCTGCCTGAGATATTTGTAATTATACTAGCTGATTTCACGCTCTTTTTCAAACTTTTTGTGCTCTTCACACTTGTTCTATCAAAACCAGCAAGAAATTCTGATGTCATTTGTGCAATAATTTTATTTTTCTCTCTTATGTAATCCATGTGTCTAGATTTTGAAGCAAAAATTTCATCCGGTGTAATAGGAAATTCTTTTAAAACATCTAAAATCGTCATAAATCCATTATCAGTTATAGTATTGTCAGATAGATTCAAATATGCAAGTTGCTTGTTACTTTTCAATGCTTCTGCAAGATATTTTGCTCCCGTATCAGTTATTTCATTTGAAGATAACTTTAGTATAGTCAGTGTCTTCGAAGCTGGTAAAGGATACGCCAGTTTTGATGCAAGTCTTTTCAATACATTATCGTCTATCTTACAACGTGCCAGAGACATGTTTATAACACATCCTCTTTCCAATAAAGTATCATAATTGCCATCAATTACAGTAGAGTCGTCAAGACATAGATCTGTTATATTAGTCAAAGCCAACCATTTACTCATTTCATATATTCCTTCTTTAGATAGACCGGCATTTATTGTAACATTTGTTAAATTATTTTGAAACTTGATAATAAGTCTTATAACTTTAAAAATTGTTGTTAGTGTGGTTTCGTTGTTTATAAATTTAATTTGAATAAGATTGTCTGCTTGATCATATACTGTGGTTATCTTGATAGAGTCCATAGCTTCCGTGTTAGTAGCACAGTTCTTCATAAGATATTTCTTTGCTCTATCACAAACAAAACTTCTAAAGGTTGGTCTTGGTTTTGGATTATTTGTTTTTGCACCATCGCAACCTGGAATTGAAGTCAATTTTTTTTTAGAATTAGAGAGAATATAGTTTAATAGGGATGTTCCTGATACAGCATTTGCCGTATTATACGGCTTTCAAGCTCGTTAAAATCCCGAAAAAAGACAAGTACTTACCCTTTAAAAGCCGTATATTTTCTTTTATAAAATAACGTTTTTTTTAAATACGGCCTTTTTATCAAATTTTCCCATATATTTTCACTAAAATACGGCTTTTTTGAGGTTAAAATACGGCCACTCTAAAATTTACTTGGAACAACACTGTAAGTAAGTTTGTACCCTACAGGTCAGGTGGTTAGCCCTGGTGACATGGTTTCAAGCCTAAAGACCTGAGATGGTTAAATGGTGAAAATACTGAGACTTGCAAACTATAGAATTGAAGGTTTCACGGTAGTGCTCATTTACAAATGATTCTGCGGTTACCCATCCGAATACTAACTGTTGTAAACCAATGTCTGGTTATCGGAATCACCTAAGCATTCAAGCTACGCTATAATTAGACTTATAAGCATCAAGAGATTAGAATTAAAGTAGATATATTTCGCAAGAGCAAATATCTATAGAGCCACAGTCCCTGAGTGAAATTAGTAAAAAATGTCCGAGCGCCGTCATACATACGACTTAGGCAATGGAACAAATCAATTGTACTACTGACTAAGGCGATATTTACATTGACCCGTTATCTCGAATCTCGACGTTATATCACCTAATTAGTGCTTGTAATAGAGCACTTTGGCATCGCGTGGCGTTTATACGGGTTGCGATCGCGTTACGACTAATTATATAGCCTGCCCACTACGTAGCTTGGGCAGGATTTTGGCTCGGACACTTTTTTTGCACGATTGTGGCTCTATATAAATTTGCTCGAAGACTAGTAGAAGCTTACCTTGCTGTATCTTAGTTATGTTTATAATATTATAGACATCCAGCTGACAGCATGCCCACGGCAGAAATTCGTCAAAATTGTAATGAGACGGTTTCAAATAGCATACTAAGTCTTCACTCATATTTTTAAAAATTTTATACTGTTATAATTAATAGTAAAGTACTATTATTTAGTAAATAAAATCAAAAAACTTTTCGATCTGTGTTAAACATTAATAATATATGTGACAAAATATTTAAAATAGTCATGTCCTACGAGATTTTATTGGACATATTTTGTCAACTGCAAGATGAAGTAATAAACACCTACTGTACTGTACGAGCCTTTTTAATTGTCTGCTACAGGACGTAGGCCTTCCCACGAAGGGTGATTGGCCAATATCTACCAAGCTAACCCAGTGCGGGTTGGTAGATTCACATACGCCATCGAATTTATTCTACAGACATATGCAGATTGCCTCATAATGTTTTCCTTCAACGAAAAGCCATTTGTGTGAAATTCCGTACATCAATTCCAAGGAACTCATTGGTACGGGACCGGGATTTGAACTCACGACCTTACGATTGTAAGGCGGGTGTCATTACCACTAGACCACCACGGCCCTCACGGTTTTAAACACTTATATTCGTTATAATTTGTATTAAAAAAAGTCTCTAATGATGCTATTAAGTACCTAGTACTTTTTACCGACTTCAAAAAAAGAGGAGGTTTTATGATAGTCTACACATTTCTTTTTTGTGTATGTTTATCAATATTTTCGCCAATTGTAAACTGAGTTAAAAAATATTTTTTTTTCCAAAATAATATACTTTCGAGGTGGTCCGATCCTATTTAAATTTTATCGAAATTGCTTGAATTCTTTTCGATAAATCTACAATAATGTAGGTACATGGATGTCACATCGATTCACGCAAGCCATTAGAATTCTGTACATGGTGGAAGTCGACGTGCCATTTTTTGCGAAAAATAATGATTAAATCAAGCAACGGTCTGTGAAATCAATCTTCAGACTGATAGCGAGTCACAATGCTATCGAGGTTAGGATGACACGCCAAACCACCCGAAGGTGAACTTCAGATGGTTAAACCGTAGCCATGTCTTGCCTTTGTTTAGCCATGCCTTTATTTATTATTTCCCTAATAAGTTAATTGTAAAGATACTATGACGACTCAGCCCGACTTCGCCCAAACTGAAATAATAAAAAAAAACAGCTTTTTTCTCCAATAAATAAGCATGTAAACCATCCCCTTGAATCACTTTGTCTATATTTCGTTGCGTGGTAAAAAAATCGAAGAGCCTGCAAATGGCGCGAAAGGACTCTGTTTTAGATATAACTAGCGACTCGCCCCGGCTTCGCACAGGTGTATTATACATATAAACCTTCCTCTTGAATCACTCTATCTATTAAAAAAAAAAACGCATCAAAATCCGTTGCGTAGTTTTAAAGATACATACATAGGGACAGACAGCGGGAAGCGACTTTGTTTTATACTACGTAGTGATCATCGTAAATTTAATAGCAACGTAAAAAGTGTTCTCTCTATCGAATGCCTTTAGGAGAGAACACTTTTCACTTTAGTGAAAAAGAAACAGAAATATTCTTGTTAGCTATTATAATTACGCCTTCATAATTGGGGCTGAAGTCGAAATAAGTTACAGTACCGTGTATCTATATTATAAATGTACGTCGACCTAAATAATCTACGTACCCTCCTCACAATTTCTCAACGTAAAGACGGCGCCGCGCCCAAGAAACGATATGTAATTATGTAAATAAGTAACGCGGCGAAGTAGCGAGTTATCACCCCCCACCCCCACTACCCCCCACCCCACGCCACCCCTGCGCCTCCGCGAAAACTACCAGCGATATTATAACTTCGTGTGCGGTGGTCACGAGATGTGGAGACAGACTGTTAAAGCGCTTGTAACCGTGTTTTTCACCGGATTTGCGGTGGTGTATGATTTATAATGAATGGGTGTAGATTCACTGGACACCAGTCCGGCGAAAAAAATGAGGCACCTCCGTTGTCTGGTGAAAAAAACGGACGATTATAAGCGCTCTTACGGCGTATTCACACGGGATACGTCGTTGACGATTCATCAAAAAACACGATACGTCATGACGGATGGACGTTCACATTGCATACGAAATGGTGATTTTTTACGATTCGTCAAAAGCACGAATTGATGTTCACATTCAAACACAATGGACGTGGATACTTTAATCTTGTTTTGGTATTATCGTCAATCTAAAATATTAAAAGAAAAAGAAGACACTGCGTGCATCCAATTTTAATGCAAAGACAAAATTTTGGAGCTTTCCCAATACTCGTAACAATCCGTCACAAAATATTTGTACTTTTTAACGTACGTGATTTCTAAAAGACGATACAGTAAAATAACGTGTCCGTCATTTTTCACGATTCGTGAAGCGTGTGAACATGGACATGCATTACTACCGTCAAAAAAACAAAAGAGTAGTGAAAAAAAAACGCGAATCGTCCTCGTCTGAATGGGCTCTTAGACCATCGTTTTAAAATGTATTTGTGACAAGATAATTATTTTTCGCCATAAAATGGCACAACCAACTTCAATCGTTGCCATCTACACTTTTCAAAAACTGCTCTACTGCTTAAACGAACCATCTTGAAGCTCTATAAATAAAATAATCATCCAATGCGGTTTATAAATTGGCGTAGCATACGTACAAAAAAATAACACCGTCGAATTGAGAATCCCGTTTTGAAGTCAGTTATAAATACACTATACAGGGTTATTCCTAATCAATTATCATCCTTCTATGGGCTTATTCTGTACATCAAAACTAACAACTTTTGTTCTGCGAATTTTGTCAAAACTCAAAAAAATTCTGCTGTTCCATACATTTTGTCGCGGGTGAACGATATTTTTCTATGGAACAACATTTTTTTTTTTCACAAAAGCCGTAGAACATAAGTTGTTAGTTTTGATGTACAGAATAAGCCCCTAAAAAGATGGTAATTGATTAATAATTACCATGTATGTATATCTGCATTCTACAGAAGCTGCGGGCCCGCAACCGCGGCGGCCGCGGCAAAAAATGCTCCATGAGTCCTTAGCATAAAAGTGATATGTATAAAAATGATATGACCTATTAAAATATTTAGATAAAGCCATCTCCACACTCCAGACCCCTTCCTTCGCGCTCGCTAAGAAGTGCTCAAAGCGGGCGCCATCTTGAATCTCATCTCAGACTCACCATCTCGTTACTTACGTGCGAGATAATGTATTAAAATACCTACCATATACCCATACGGCGCTAGAGGTGAACCGAATAATTTAAATCGACAATCGAGTTGTAGATTTACAACTCGATTGTTATTTTTCATCTCAAAGGTTACATAATATATCAAGCTACGATATATAGTAAGGTTTGTTAGAAGAACTAAAGTTATCGACATAGCCCAGCGAATCGGCAAGTTGAAGAAGCAATGGGCAGGGCGCATAGTGCGGAGGACTAATGACCGATAGGGTCTAAAAGTTCTCGAGTGGTGACCACGCACCGGCAAGCGCAGCGTACAAGGTCCACTACAAGGTGGATGGATGACCTCATTAAGACCGCAGGATCGCGCTAGATGCAAGCCGCCATCAACCGGTCTTATTGGAGATCTATAGGGGAGGCCTATGTCCAGCAGTGGACGGCTTATGGCTGATGGATGGATCATAGTCATGATAATAGTAATTTGCAGTAAGAAATCTATATCTCTGATGGCGTAGTTGACTAGGTGTTTCTTAACAAACATCGAAGTTAAGCAACGGTCGGTACTGTTTGTCTTTGGATGGGTAACCGTGGGTGGCATTTACAATGCTATGGCGCTGCCATGGCTTGAAATGATTCGAGCCATGGCAGCGCTCAGTTCTCTATTGAATATATTCTCATTTTAACGTACCTATGAAGGTACGTTAAAATGAGAATCCTGCACGGTTGTTTTCAGATTAAAGAAAGATTATTATAATTTGTCTCATATTAGGCCCAATTATAAAGGCGCCATCGTATTTTTTTTTAACCTATACTGTCCCACTCCTTGGCAAAGGTATCCTCCATTTCCTTTCATGAGTCGCCATCCATCGCAACTTCTTGACAACCCCTCTCGAATGAGTCAAGATCGTCACGCCAGCGCTTCTTGGGCCTTCCCTGGCTGAGTACATTTAATAGCAACTTAAAAAGTGTTCTCTCTATCGAATGCCTAATGCGAAAAGAAACAGAAATATTCTAATTAGCTATTATAATTACTATGGCGCCTTCATAATTGGGCATACTGTGTTGGTATGCAATATATGTAGCGCTCATAGTGTAGTTTGACTAGATGTTCCTTAGCGATCACCGAAGTTAAGATGCTGTCACATTCTTTGTGTCCATTTTTTTTCTAGAATTTCGGGTTGGCCTATAGTTAAAAGTTTTCATAATGATGGTCTGAATCACCTTCTTTTTGTACAGGGCAAAAAAAATTGAGGGTTCTAATACAGGATTGTATTAGATTTAAACGATTGTATATCTATTCGATTATGACTATATAATATACATTACCGCATATCTAAATCGTAGGCGCTACATAATTAACATAGCGTAGCGCTCGTAGCGACGCTCCGTAGCTAGTTGCTACGCCGCGACTTCGTAAGTAATTTTTAATGAATATTTTATCTTGTTTTGAACTTTACATGAATATTAATTGCCTTTGGGCAAAGACAATGGTATGTAAATGTATAACTGAGCCAAGCAAACGTCTCTAAGTCTACGGAAATAAGGATAGTTTTAAATCAAAGCCATATTTTCAAAATAATCTCGCTAACCCATACTTGGGCCTCCTATTTAACAGCGCAGTATTAAATTTTTAGGAGGATTGAAAATTGGATTTTTTTGTTATGTTAGTTAGTTTGTCATTAATGTTTACGAAATGTAGCATTATGTGAAGTACATACGTGTTTTCGGCTTAATCATCCATCCATCTGCCGTAAGACGTCCACAGCTGGACATAGGCCTACCCTATGGGTTTCCATTAAGGCCGGTTGGAAGCGGCCTGCTTAATACATAAGTACTTATTCGTATTTTTGGCACCAGTTTTGGATTACCCTGTACAGTGTTGTGTGATTACGTATACCTAAATAAGTGTTTTTTGTGCTTACTGAGTACCTAATGATTGTGTAATTATGCAAAGTTGTAATGTAAAGAAAATATTTTCGTGCGAATGTTCGTCCAAAGACGGGTTTCCGAAATTCTTTCTGATGATCATGTGATTAGACCGTATTTACCAGGTAAGTGTTAGGTTTTTTTTTTGAAAAATACATCAGTAACATAGAATTACATGTCATATAGTCATATTATATTATAATTATACAAGTAGTTACACATGTCGTAACAAACGTCGTCCACACTATAACAGCTGTTAAACAAATTACACAAACTAACACATAAAACTTATACACTTTTTAACAACTAAATATACAGTCCACCGACACTTGCCCCTCTCCCAAACGTCCCCATCAAACCAGCCGCGTTTACCAGGTTATAATTAAAAAAAATATGTAATAGGTAAGAGTTAGTAGATTTTAAATACAAAAATTCGTTTGTCGGTTATCTACTCTTTCGAGTAGCAACAAAGTGAGTAATATTTTTTTTTTTTGCATGGATATAATTTAGAGATCTGAGTGTATTAGGCTATTGCGACACTCTTTAGCGTAATAATATGTAAATTAACCGTGGGTTAAAGCTAGTTTACAATAAAATATATTATTATGTATCCCATTTCATCTGTAGGTATGAAGTTTTTCATTTGAAATCATCCATTTCGATCGTAAGTTATATCGGAAAGTTGGAAGCGCGCTCCGAATCCGAAATCATAAGAACCAACCGACTTCGTTCGCGTTCAATCTAACTTTGCAGCACTTTCTTGGCTAGGGCTGTCACGTAGAAATACAATCATAAAGAAATATTAAGGATAGAGTATTTATGCAATAAGAGAACCGTCGTGGCGTTGCGGTGAACTAGCAATAAGATTTTAAACAGCAGCCAAGGTACCGACTTTACTTTGAAATTGAAATTGAAATTGAAAAACTTTATTCGACATTACAAACACAAAAAAACAACAATAATGATATAAAAATAATGAATTTAGAAATGTCGAAAAGGGCTCACCTCAGCATTATGCTGAATGCAGGTAGGAACCAAACACTCAGCGCTGGTTTTCAGGTGAGCCCTTTTTGAGGGGTAGGTAACACACAAACATAAAATAAGAAATAAGAGAGAAATATTTAACAAACAGTGCAAAGCTAAAAAAAAATCGAACAACATAAAGTCAACGTACATGAAATAAACGTAATAAATATATACTTTCACATACAAACACAATATAAACAACAGTGATAATTATGATGATTAATCTACAACTTAAACTCATGTAACGAAAAAGAGCAACACAAAAAAAATAATAATAATAATAACAAAAATACATAAATTGCCAGCAAAAAAAATATCAAGAACATGGAAGAAGGACGGAGGCATTTATAGAAAGGACTGGTCGTACACTATTAATCCGTGCTGAAGTTGTTTAGAAATAAGATAGCGTTTCAATTGTACTCGGAAAGAGCAGAGACCTTTCAGCTCCCTAATAGGAGGAGGCAGATTATTCCAGCATTTGGCCGCCGCATACCGGAAGCTACCCCTGAAATTGACGGTGCGACAAGGCGGCATGGCCAACTGCTGGGCATACAATCGGCGATAATGGTGCCTGCTGTCAGAAATCCACTTAATTCTCTCGCGCAAGTAAGCAGGATTACCGTATTTAATAACACCAAACAGAAGACAAGCGAGATGTAATTTGCGGCGGGATTTCATTTTTAGCAAGTAATTATTGTTCAGAAAAGGAGTGACGTGCGATCTGGGCGGAATGTTGAAGCAAAACCTAGCACATGCATTTTGTACGCGCTGAATAAGACGCTGCGTTCGACCTAGGAGTCGAGGACCGTACACGGTGTCGGCATAATTAAGTTTCGATAAGACAAGACTTTCAACTAGCTGAACACGTAGTTCTTCTCTTAAGTACGGTCTGAGTCTGTACAGAGTTTTTAAGCGAAAAAAGCAGTTACGAACAGCTTCAGCGACGTGGTTTTCAAATCTTAACGCGTCATCAATGCTCAGCCCCAGGTTACGTGCCTCAAACACCCGTTGCACTGCCTGACCCATAATTGTCAGATTGATGTCAGAGGGAAGAGAAGCCAACTGATGTCTACTTCCAAACACCATGAATTTGGTTTTCAAAGGGTTCAACAAAAGACAGTTTGCGTCCGACCATGCCACGATTCTGCAAAGGTCATCATTTAAATCGTCAAGCGCATCCTTAAGGTTTTCCGGCCTGAAATGTATATAGATTTGTAAGTCATCAGCGTATAGATGATATCTACAATTTTTAATCTTATTAACAATATCTGCGCTATAGAAAGTAAACAATGTGGGACCATTAATAGAACCCTGGGGGACACCTCTAGCGATGCTTTCAAGTGGTGAACGAAGAGGAATCCCTGAGGGTTGAGAAATCTCCACGAACTGTTCCCTTTTGCTTAAATAACTATACTTGGTAGACGCGAGTACTGATGAAATCCGAATTGGTGTCTGGCAAGTATCAAATACTTTTAGTTGTACTAGCAATGACAGAGCAGTGTTGTAAACTAATAAAAACAATGTTCCCTAGTATTGTATTCGATTAATAATAGCATATATGAATAGTAGAAATTAGTAGAAATGGGCAGTGCACCTATCCCTACCAGAGATAGCTCGGTAGGGATAAGTGCACTACACAAGTGGTCAGTGCACCTATCCCTACTGTAAGAAATAAATCTACAAAAAGTGTACTAATCTCTACCAGCCAAAGCCCTACTAGCACGGCAAAGGCAGAAACCATTTTGTCCACTTTTAATGTCAGTTGTCAATCTATACTTTATTTCCTCTGTGAGGGAATATAATGGTAGAAAGACATTGTGTCCCTTTACCATGCTTCCCCTGCAGGGAGGATAGCTCGGTAGCGATAAGTGTACCAGCTGTTGTTAACGTAACAAAATTAGTAAAATCGCACACGGGCGACCTCACCTACGAGGTTTCTCTTTTTGCACCTCTATAAGCTACAGCTACACATAAATCATGTATACCGTACCATGACAATATATGAAACATATGCTTTGTATTCTTCTTCTTCTTCGTGTCGATGATCCATAAATAAATAGGTGTATTTTGATATATCATTTATACGCATTTTCCCAGCGCCTTGCCACTACCACTCCGCTAGGGGACGCGTCGTATAAGTCCTGGGGTGTACAGGTGTACGGTGTATTCTTTGTACTAAAATGTATGAGACTATGTTTACTAGACCGTTCCGTCTTCGACCAGCCCCGTCGCGTGCCATGTACGGAGCGAGCTGGCACCGGCAAGATATTCTCCACGACTTGTTGATGTACGTTGTTGGTACGTTGGTTGTAGTGGGCATAGTAGAGCGTGTCGTGTTGTTTCCGTGCCTGATACGTTCCATGGTATGGGAAGTTTTAATGTACCCACTTTAATAGTAGGGGAGCCCACGATGCTAAATGTGGATTTACTCGAGCGTCGTAGAGACCTATTGGGATGCAAAGCTTAGATGATAAGAAGAAAAAAATGTTAAATGATATATACCTTTACATCGGTGTGGGAAGCGGCTATAGATTTTTAAATATGTAAAAAAAAACTGTTGCATGGACATCCTCGAGCGCGTCAGATATTGATAGCATCAATGTCCTACGTATTTTTAATAATGTACGTATGTTAATCTGATCGTTTGCATGATGCGGGTGGTTGTATTTAAGGGTAGAAAATGAAAAAAATAAAAAATAATCGAGCGCGTCAGATTTTCTAAGGGAGTGTTAAGTGCATCAAAAAAAAGCTCTCATTCACTAATCTGACGATTTCGATGGGACGCAAACTCGCGGCCATTTTCATAATGTGCAAAAAAAATCGCCATTTTGAAATACTCAAGCGCGTCAGATTAAGATATACTCGTATATGGTTCATCTTTATGTTCTAAACGTACTGTTTCATAATCTGACGATTATCTAGAGGGATTCGCCTGATCTGACAAAATAAAATTAGAAAAACGGTTCACCTTAAAGGCTATCCCTGCAACTTCCCGCTAATTCCATTCCTGGGCGCTTAAAATTGTACTTATGACATTTTTAAGCTCAAAATATAATTTATGTGATATTTTGAGCTCGCTGAGTTCAAAGAAATAATATTTCTACGCTTTTGAGCTCTCCCAGCTCGAAAGTCTGATAGAAGTTACATAGAACACAATTTTTGGAATTTTCAAACCGCAATAACTTTTGAATGGATCAAGCAGTTTTCACGCGGTTGGCGGCATTCGACGCAGTTTTATCATCCTCATAAGTCATTTTGCAATTTTAATTGATCGAACCACAAAGGACATGTTCTTTTTTGTATGGGACTTTGGCTCAATGACGGGCTCTAAACTATAATAGGGAGAAAAATCAACTTAATTCCATGAGGCATAGTGTTTCTTAATCGAACAGTCAATCAAAAAGCAAACTATTTTTATTGCTTTGCGTTATTGCCATATTAACCGCCATTAAAGTCATCCACCATGTTGTGGATCATGGATGTAAGAAAAGAGTCAAACGGCAACAAGATTCAAAATCTGTATATTTCAATGTCAAGGTTGTCCAAAAAAGTCATCGCCAGATCTGTCAGGTTTGTAATACATCGAAGTCCATTATCGTAACCATGTCGTAAATTAATAAGAATCGAATTGTCGCAAACGCAAAGATATCACAATGCATTCGTACATTTAAGCCGAATGAGATAAAACAATAGCAAACCGTAAACAGTATTACCAGTTTCTATTTTCTTAGTTCCCAGAAAAATGAGGCGAAATTCTCCAATAGCAAATAGTAACATTATGTAGTAGGATGATTTGATACCTACATTGTGTTTTCGCCATAACTAAGATTGAAAAATATCGTAGCTCATCTCATCAACAGTTATGCGTGTTTTCGCGAAATTCCTTAGATATTCGCGACAAATTATTTGTCAAATCATACTACGACACTCATATTTAGCATGAAGTTCCTTTTTCATTTTTAAATAATAATGCCTCATGATCAATAAAAATCCCTGCGTTTAAATTCTATTACCAATCGAGTTAAAATTCCCCGTAATTCGGGTGATTTCCCACAAAGCGGCAACGCTGAAATTAACTTTTTCATTCTCTAGGAACACTAGATGGCGAAAAATTCAAATCATGGGTTGCTAGGCCTGCGATAAAGATAAATGTTTTGCTTTTTTTTTAAAGCGTTTGGATTTTTTTCAGTATTTTTTCGTGATTCGTCATATTTTTGTCTATAAGATAAAAGCGAGCCAGGTACCTATGGGCCAGGTTTGAGAACATCACCTTTCGGAGTAATCCCGAAAAAACACTTTTTCGGGTTTGTTTCGTTCACGATATCTCTCTAACGAACCAACCGATTTTGACCAGCTTGGTGGCGATCGACGTGGTTTTTCAAGCTCCAAGGCGGATTAGTTTTTGAAGTTAATCGATAAAGCCGGTTAATAGTTGTTCCAAAAAAAACACTTTCAAAAAAAAATCTTATTTTTTTAGAGATTTTTCAAAATTTCTCAAAACCTATCGGTCCGAATCGGTTCAAATTCACAGGAAATCTAATTTTGAGGGAAATCTTTAGAACGCCGTTTAGTAGATTCCGATCGGTTTAGTCGTTCAAAAGTTGTAAGCGAGTCACACACACACACACACTCACACATACATACAGACATAGTGACAACATCACGGGGGTAGTCAGGGAAGCGTGAAGAAGTGAGAGAGTAATAGATAGAGAAAGAGTGAGAGAGGAATAGAAACGCGGAGAAGGAAATGTAGGCATCACGCAGCTGCACGCATTTAACTTCATCGACGAATTTTTGTTATTTTGGCTTGCGGAAATCGTCAGATTATATATTTTTCATTATTCTTGAATTATTTCCTTCAAAATAAAAAAAAAATTAACTACGCTCGAGAATGTCGAGATGACGTTTTTTTTACAACTTTGTTGCCCTCCCCTTTTTTTACGTCACTCTCAAATTGTCAGATTAGTGGAATATTCACTTTTTAGGATGTAATTAACTCACCGTACCTTAAACTGACGCGCTCGAGAATTTGTGATGGTCAATTTTTTTTTACTAATCTGATCCTGTATCCTTCACGAGCGGCCTTATATATGGGTCTCATGTTTTGTGGAGGTACTTAACCGGGTACAAGGTGTCCTCCTGTATATTAATCTGCCGCGCTTTAGTAAATCCCGAAATCCCCGCTTGGGCTCCCCTACTATAATGGTTTTAGGGCCTTCGCTACATTAAGCGGGCGCCCGCTCCGGACTTCCGTCGCGGGCCTAGGACCCGCGGCGCGGTGGGCGCCCTACGCTGCATCTAGTGGAGCTAGAATAATTTACACCCGCGACATGCGCCTGCGCCGCGTACCCGCTACTTTCCGCGCGCGTGCAAACCCGTCGCATAAGTCCGCGCCAGAGAGCGCTGTTTTAACTTATCTTTCAATACATAGACGTGAGGCGGGTACCCGCTGCGTGCGCACGCTTAACGTAGCGTAGGCCCTTAAAGTTAAAAATAAAACTCATTAATAATTGAACAATAATAACATTTATTGACTAACTAGGTAAATATTACGGTATGTAAAACCTCTTATTCTTTTAAAATTAAAGTACTTTGAGATTAAAAGTAACATAATTTAAACGAAACATAACTAAAGTTATTGTAACACTATCACTAATTTTAATAATAACTTTGTGCGTCTATTTATTAATATAATAATTAAGTAAATCTAGTAGTAAGTAAGCAAATTGTGTCCAACATTATGAACAACTTTTGCTGTGGAACTAATCCTAAGGTCATGAAAAAATAAACAATAGGTTTCATTCCGGGAATGCCGACAGAAGTGAAAACTTGAACATTGACGTTGTGTGATTTTTGAATGTTTTGGAATGGTTAGGGAATTTTGCACGAATCGCTTCATTTATCAGTTTGTAAGTACTATCATTATTTAGTAAAATACAATATTAAACACGCACACTCGCGCTAGCGCCCTTCGCCGCTTAAACGAACAGCAGGAACAGGCATACATTTTCACCGCGCAGTAGAAAGCGAGAGGGATATTACTTCCTCTCCTACGCAGCGCCAGCGCCTACTCTCCCTCCGTCTTACAAATTATCGAATTATATATCGTCTAATAAATTGTAACCCATCCCAAAAAGTGCACAACGCCGCTAAAAAAGGTTTAACTTCAAAAATGTAATTGAGTTTTAGCCAGTCGTTCAATATACCTACTTGTTGCATGAAACAGCTCACGCATATCTTTTTCACTACTTCAGGGTTGGTCGCATAGTAAAAGTTGTTGAAAGATTAGTAGTATTTATATGTACCTCTACAAAGGGGTGCAATTTGCAAAGCAGCATCTCGTATTACAGTCCCTGTCAGCTACCGGGAAAATAGCGGCGCACGAGCTGAAGACGACGTGCTGTTAAAGGAAAGTAATATATTATTAGCTATCAGAAGCAGGTTTACTTAAAAAAGAATACACGTGGAAATATTTTTTTTAGGAATGACCAAGGAACTTAAACGGTATAAGTTCCTTGGGAATGACTTAAAGCTGTTGGCCTCTGAGGCAGCTAACCGGGCATGGGCGAGCGCAGAAGGCGGCTGGTCCGGATCGACGCGTTTGCACCGGCTTATATACTTTTCTAATAATAAATGAACTTCAAGGGACATCTTACACACAGTATCTGACCCCAAACTAAGCAAAGCATGTAATATGGCTGCCAGAGACTGATATACCACATATAAATATTTTTAAATACATACTTATATAGATAATACCTAAATAACACCCAGACACAGAGCAAACACCTATGTTCACCACATAAATACTTGCCCTGGGTGGGAATCGAACCCATGCCTCTTTGATCTCGTAGTCAGGTTCACTAACCACTGAGCCACCGAGGCAGTCGATAACAGTTATTTTTTACCAACAATGGCATAGCCGACTTTACCGTGTACAGATTTCGAATAGTTCGCACGCATCGATATAATAATTTTCACATTGTACCAGCCTTTTTTAATAGTCCACTGCAGGACGTAGGCCTACCCACAAAGGGTGATTGGGCCATATCCACCACGCTGGCCCAGTGCAGGTTGGTGGATTCACATGCGCCATCGAATTTCTTTTACGGATGCAGGTTGCCTCACGATGTTTGCCTTCACCGAAAAGCCAGTAGTATGAAATTTCGTACATAAATTCCGAAGAATTCTTTGGGATTTGAACCCACAACCTCAGGATTGTAAGGCCGTTGTCATTATCACTGGACCACCACGGCTTTCTTTATCAATATAGTTGATTTAGCTAAAATGGCCCAGCCGATTTCGATACAATTTGAAAGAGGTTCTCTGAAGTATGATAAATCAAACAGAAAACAGTTTTTTAAAATGGGACTACTCTGTAAAAAGTGTGGTCATCATAAAAAAATATAATATATTCAGGGTTATTCCTAATAAACTAGCATCCTTTTAGGGGCTTGTTCTGTACGAGTACATCAAAACTAACAACTCTTGTTCTGCGACTTTTGTGAACCTTTTTTGTCAGACTTATTTAGCCTGACTTCTAACAAGAGCTGACTCGATGTCTCGCAAAAAAATAAATATGCTTGACTTTGTTTTTGTTTTCATTTTCGTTAATCGGCTCAGTTTATGGTTTAGCTGTTACAAGAGGACATCAAAAAATATTGTCAACTAGCCTATTTAACCGTGTTCAGCCATTCTATTATAAAGTAAATTATAGAGCCATAGCTATATTGCATCAAACCTGTTCTAATCCTCTGCTGAACATAAGCCTATCCACAAACTAGCAACTTCCTTCAGTAAAATTATAATTCAGAACTACTCAGAAACCAGCATCAATAAACGCCAAAGTTTAATTAATGTTTGTTCAGCCATTTCCAAGGAATTTTTAATGTAATACTAGTAAATATATTATGATCTGACTTACACGAATTCACTCTTTCTCTTCGCCTTCAACGATGCTTTATTTATTGAAAGTAAAATATTACTTATTTCGAGTAATTCTGGACAGTCTGCAGGAATTTCGTTGCCTTCTATAGCAAAATGTACCAATCCTACTGGTGTCCTGTCTAACGACTTTTGGTGTTTCATTACTTCTAGTAGTTTTTTGACTGTTAGGTAACTGACATTATTGTAAGATATATTCAAGTAAGCTAGACTATTATTCCCCGTGCAGAATATTTGCCCATCTATCGAAACTGTATTATTTCTCGAAAACGGATTCGAAAAGCCATCATCAAAATATTCTGTAGTCACAGTTTTGTTCACTTCTTGTTTGTCTTGCTTTTGTTTGTTCCCTCTCAATTCTTGCATAGGTTTCATGTTTTTCTTATTAATCACCATCGTCATTCTTTTAAGCCTCTGAATATTTAGAGTCGGAGGCTGATTTTCTTTCAAATATTCTAAACGTTGCTTTCGGCACTTTTTGATTTCATCAGGAAATACTTTGAACTGATCTAAAATTTCCAATATTGCAAACATACCAATGTCCGTTATCGTATTACCAGATAAATTTAAATAAACTAAGCATCTGTTCGATCTCAATGAGTAAGCTAGATGTTTGGCTCCGCTATCTGTAATTTTATTTGATGCCAAATTGAGTAGCGTCAACATTTTTGAAGCAGGTAAATCATATTGTAGTTTCTCTGCAATCTTTTTTACCACAATGTCATCTAAATTACATCGAGCTATGGATAGGTTCTTTAAATTGTTCTGAGTTTCTAACAGCAAGTCATAGTTTGCACTATTAACACGTGTACCATCTAAGCATAAGTCAGTTATACTCAATTTTGTCAGTTTCTCTAGTTCGTATAAACTTCCTCCATCTATTCCTTGATTAATAGAAATAGCCGTTAGATAAACGTGGTACTTTAAAATGAGAGCCAGTATCTTGAAAATAGTTCTCGATATTTTAATGTTATTCTCAAATTTTAGTTGCAGAAGATTTCCGTTTTCATCACATACAGTAGTTATGTGTATATTGTTTACATAATTTGCAGTGTCTGATATTTTAAAAGAATTTATTTGTGAAAGTGTATCTACTGATTTTAAGGGCTGTTGAGCAGATTTTTGTTTTCGTTGTCTCTGTTTGTTTACATATGAAGCTGAAATTAAAAAAAAATATATTGTTAAGCTTTGTTAATATTGCTATTGTTAAAAGTAAATAAAATTGAGTGTCCGACATACTTTAACGTAAATTTCACACTATAATTATTTATTGATTCAATGGCTTGGCGTACTACGATATAATAATATTTAAAACTAAGAGAGCTTGTATAAAATTAACACCGTAAAGGGGTAATGCACTAAAAGTACGGAACATCGACCTTGGAGGAAACTAAAAAGACTGTACCACTTTTCATTTATTACTAAACAAAGTAAATGAACAGGCTCTTTATTCAATGAAATGATTTTAATTTGATAGTGCATCCCACACTAGGTTTATCTCAAAGAGTTATTTGTGTGATACACATCTCAAAAATTCGTCGCGAATGTAGGGCAAGACGGGTAGACGCTTGAAATGAGTCTAATGGAAATTCCACACCATCCGGAACCCTTAGTGCGCGGGTACGATTCGCACTTGACCGATTTTTTATACGAGTACATACTATCTGAATACAAGTCTTAATACGGGTCTACGGTCGGTACATACGAAAAAAGGTCTATATCCAGTAGTGGAAGTCTTACGGTCAGAGGATACCAAAGGAGGCACTGAGGGCGCACCCGGAGGTCATTTACCTTGAGTGACCTTGACTCCAAGATCATCGACAGTAAGTGACCGTGACTCCAAGATCCTCAACCTTCACTGACCTTTACTCCAAGATCATCGATCTTGACTGCCCTTGACTCCAAGTCCATCGACCTTGACTGACATTAACTCCAAATCATACCGGAAAAAGTGATAGACCCACCGGAGGTCAATACGGCTGATGCTGTAAGTACCTACTTACACTGAATGTTGCTGATGGTGATAGTATCTTCAATACCTAAATTTCTACAAGCCCAGGGAAAAAACTTGTTGAAATTGTCAGGCGTAGGTGTCTTATCGTAGCGCTCATTAGAGTCACCATATTTGCCGTCCGGTTCCATTGGAATGTAGCTCTTAGTACTTTTGCTTATAAAAGTTAATTTCGTGTGCTTGTAGCATTAACCTATATCATTTCTTTCTTAATGGCTTTAGTTAGTTCAAGAAGAATATTTTTTGTATAATATTCGTTAGTATTATAGGTAGAGCTTCAAGGATAATGTTACCTAACTTACGAAGTTTATTCGACAGTTTTAGAGAAAAGTCAGAATTGAAGTAACTTAGAATTGTTGAATTTGAAATATAAGATTTCAAAGAAGTCCATCAAGATGAGAGCGTTAAAAAAGGTTTTGTAGTGCTTGCAACTGTGGTTTGTAAGGTACGAGCATCAATTTATCAAGGTTTTATCCATGGGGTTGAGTATATCAATTATTTTGACTTCAATACATACACGTTGATGAATTGCTTTGCAAGGTGCAAGGAAGTTTACAAAATAAAATATGCTCATCACTATGAATTTTTTTTATGAGACCAACTGAGAAAACGGGCAAACAAAAGTCGGTTATTTTAATGGAATGGTCAGTTTATCACCGATCTCAATAATTAATTGCCCTTCTTACTACTGCAATGAGAAGTTGTTAGAACACTTAGAACAGCACTCAACACTCGATGAAATGCAAAGATCAATTGATTTTAGTTCACGATTTTGCAGTTCACAGTTGCCCTCCTAGTAAAAGTTGTCCAAGTAAAAGTTGTAATGATGAGACCATACACTTAGTTCATTCACTTTTTAAATTACACCTTACAATGCCATACATACGAGGAATACCTACCCGATTATCTTACTTTTAGCATACTCAATAGTCTTCTTTAATAAATGAAATTAAATAAAGCAATTTCTTTAAAAGTTTTAATAAGTTAAAACAATTAGTTAAAAGTAACAAAATTAACAAATACACAAAATATATATTAACAATTTTCTGAAATGATGGCAATTTTGTTACTACAATTTTTGACAAAAATCTAATCTCTTTTAACTAGACCTTGAATGGATATAGCTGGATTTCCATGTTACTTATCATTTTTCACTGGTTTGCCTCTAACAGATAAAGTGTTAGACGTTGTAGATGCTCTTTTAGGTTGTTTAATAAAATACGACGCCAAAATCGAATCAATCGCCTCTAACTCTGGACATTTAGAAGAAATACAAGTACCTTCAATGGAAATAATAGCCAAACCTCGAGGTTTTCTGTTCATCTCTTTCTGATAATTTAAAACATTTACAATCTTTTTCACTGTTAAATAACCAATATTGTTGTATGACAAATTCAAATAAGCAAGCTGATTATTGCCTCGGCAATAACTCAAACCGTTCTTAGTTACAATATTTTCTGGCGAATTTGCTTCTCTAAATTCACCAAGTTTGGTTTCTGCTAAAAATTCTGCTTTTTCAAGATAAACGGCGTCGTGGCTATCAGTTTTCTGTTCAATTTTATTTCCTTCTACCGCGTTCGCAGATTTCTTTTGATGAATATTTGTGCCTACAGTATTTGCGTGATGCGGTTTTATACTTTGTTTTGGGAATATTTTTTTCTCAAAATCTTCTGCTTTTAGTTTCACTATCATTTCATCTACTAATTCTTTCTTCACTTTTAAATAGTGAACGTGTCTTACACGAGAGTTGACCACATCTTCTTTTGATATAGTAAATTCGGTTAAAACATCTAGAATTGCATCTGCACCATCATCTGTTATTGTATTATCGGATAAATTTAAATAGACCAGTGTTCTGTTTGTTTTCAATGCCAATGCTAAATATTTGGCTCCAATGTCTGATATAAAATTTGATGCAAGGTTGAGCAATGATAAAGTGTGTGAAGCTGGCATGGGATGGTGTAATTTAGACGCAATCCTATTTACAGTGTCATCGTCTACATAACATCTTGATAGTGACAAATTTCTCAAATTATTACTTTGTTCAAGTAAGATGTCGTAGCTACCATCTCCAATGCAAGTATTGTCTAGACATATATATGTTACGTTTGCGTGACATGTTAAAATGTTTAATTCATGCAAACAACCTCTGTTAAGGCCTTGGTTTATAGTTATGCCAGTCAAAAATTTATGAAATTGGGAAATCAATCCTACGATTTGCAGTATTTGTTGAGGCACGTTTTTGTTTTTATCAAATTTGAGCTGCGTTAAATTTCCAGCGTTGTCGTAAATTGTGCAAAGTTTGATAATATTATCATGACGATGCGTAGGGTATACAAGTGAAATAGTGCTTGTATTACAATCTTTAGCAGTTAAAACTGCAGAACTAGATTTTTTACGTCTGTTTTTGCCTACGATAAACTTTGATTTGGTATCGCGTTCTGTGTCTGCAAATTTACCTGTAAATGAATGAAGAATGATAGATTTTTTAACATACGTTTCAAAACTGTAAATCTTTTTCTGCTTTTGCTGTACATAAGAGAAAAACTTAAGTGATTTATGCTTAATCAAAAGTTAATGTCACTATAAATCATTGACCTAATATTGAATCTGGGAATAATGGTTATCAGTTCCAAGATTTTCATGGCTCAAAGAACCAGAGAAAAATTAAAATGCTTAAAACGTTTTCCTGTGGTTTCATCGGATTAAGTAGGTATCAATCTATCTGTAAGTTGACCTCCTGCTCTTGCTGTTTAATGATCTCCATAATCCATATGGTTAATTCGGCTACCAGTACTAATTCGGTACTTAGTTAGGTATATGGTATAAAACGAAATATAATAAGCATTGACGCCTACTGTTACTAAAAGTAAGTTCGAATAGGCCAAACAGACACAGACAAATTGTCTTCTTTGTTTGTGGCTGTTTGGCTAGCCCCGGTGTCAGATTTTGTAAGCCGCATCAAGGCCTCTAACATGGCTAACTGCCACTTATGTTCTCCTAGTCTACACCGAGAATTGTGATTTAACTATTCATGATCGAGATCTTCTCCAAAGAGAATGTAATAGTAATCTTCTAATTTTTGAACATTATCATGTCTATACAGATCAAAAACTAAAAAAAAAAAGGTAATCCCATTGATTATGTTATGTATAACCAAAGGGTATTTTTTAGCCCTAAGCCACTCAAAACTTACTCAAAACGTTGATGATGTTTATATTCAGGTTCAATTGAAACTGAACGCATGCCCAAGGCAGAAACTGATCAAAATCTTCTGGGCTTGGTTGCTTTTCATTCACATCCTCGTTCTCATCTTCTAAAGCATCCATTAAAAATTTCTTGTAAAGTTTCTCTGAAAAATATGAAAAAAAAAACTCTAGAAATATTTGTCGAATACAAACAGATAAATAAAATAGAAATATGACGCAGTTGACGGATGATTTTTTTTAGTTACTTGCTATTGTCGTTATAAAATAAAGATCCACTTACATACAGAACAAAGAGTTTTCAAATAGGATACAGCACTACTTAAAGCCCAGAGACTTCAAGTATTTTTTTAGGGTTCCGTACCAAAGGGAAAAACGGGACCCTAATACTAAGACTTCGATGTCCGTCTGTCCGTCTGTCTGTCTGTCTGTCACCGGGCTGTATCTCATGAACCATGATAGCTAGGCAGCTGAAATTTTCACAGATGATGTATTTTGGTTGCTGCTATAACAACAAATACTAAAAACAAAATAAAATAAATATTCAAGGGGGCTCCCATACAACAAACCTGAATTTTTAGACGTTTTTCGCTCTATATTAATAATGGTACCAGGTAGATGCTTGAAATGTTCACAGGATATTTAGTTTTATATTCCCTTAATCATAAATAATTAAATTAAATTAAATAAATATTTAAGGGGGGTTCCCATACAGTACGGATTTTTTTTAAAGAATACAGTCATGTATTTTATGCTGAGTCCAAAACTGTAGTTACGCAAAATACTTTTCAGGACATGCTATGCTACTATGATACTAGTAAGACGAACAATTTTGATCAAAGACTTGTGTCATGCTTTTTATTTGGTTATCGGATCCATATTTGAGTAATAAATATTATATAGCTGACCCGCTCCGGTTTCGCCCGGGTACGATTGGTTAAAGAAGACAGATTTTATGAATATTGTGCATATTTACCTACCACGTAATGTAGATATGTCACTCACATGAACACAGTTATTTTAGCTCGTTTTCATATTACAGTATCATATAAGCAAATGTTTTTTCTATAGAACACCCACTGCTTAACATAGGGCTCCCTTATTAGATCTTGAATAACACCGAATTAAACCATTGCAAGAATTTTGTATCCAGCGTCCATCCATGTATCCACCAAAAAATGAGGTTTGCAATTCGACTGTGTGTTTTCCGACATTTTGTATGTATGTTACGCGATCATTCCGTCAAATATGAACCAATTTTGTAGTAGAATCGATCGAATCGTAGTCTTAATCTGTTCGACTATTTACATAAAATAAAGATAGTGTTTGCCTATCTAAATAAAAGTAATTTCGTATGGGTCCGATAGCTATCCCTGGCTTCAGAGTTTTTAAACGGTTAGAATATTAGAGACCTGCAGCCCGCAGTCCATCTACAATCTACCAACGTAAGTTAGTTGACGTTCTAATATGTATACACTTGTTTTTGAACTTTTCTTCATTCAAGTATGTACTTTGTAAAATATTTGCCATCAGTTCTACTTCTACGAATTGTGTGCCCTACCTAAGGCCTCTTCAACTTGCTAACCCAAAAAGCTGTGATGGAACCGATGGAAGCGCTGGCATCCAACGTGTTCCGATGGTCTCGACCAGATCTTAGAATTACGTGAAGACCTTCTCTACACTTGCCAATACATTGTCTACATTCGAGAACTTTAAAGCCCCATCGATCATTCTTTTGCGTACAATGTGTCAGGACACTCACTCCACTATCACTACGACAGAAATTATAAATCGTCTGTACCTATGTCGGTTGCCTAACTTTGGTTTTCCAAATCTGTAGGTACTACATAAATCGACGCATTAATGGAGGAGGTATATAGCCGTGGTGGTCTATAGTAACACCTATCTTACAATCGTGAGTTGGTAGGTTCAAATATCGATCCTTATGTGCCTATGGCATCCAGGGATAACAAAGCTTTCCAACAGTGAAAGAATTTTTAAAATCGGTTCATCAATCCAAAGATTACCCCCTACAACCTCACAAACTCACAAACTTTACCTCTTTATAATATTATTAGTTATAGATATCTTGCTTTATATATTGGTCTTGCATGGAATACTGCTCTCACCTTTGGGATGGCTCTGCCACATATCAACTGGAGGCTCTGGAGTTGATTGAGAGGCGAGCCAGGAGGCTGATTGACAACGACACCTTGACTATGTCGCAGCTCCAAAGTCTCGAGCATCGACGTAAGATAGCGTGTTTATCAGCCTTTTACAGATTTTCAGATTCACTTCGGAGAGTGCGCCCAGGAGTTGCACAATATGGTCCCACCTGCCCCTTTCTTCCATCGTACGGCTAGACAGACGCGACCAAAGCGCCACCTTTTTATGGTGGACATTCCGCGCGTTAGAACTAAGCGTTTCGAATCCTCATTCAATATAACCTATTCTGAATTTAAAAAAAAATCTCTTCTGGATTTGAATGTTTGTTGTCCAAATTTTTATGCGTTTTGACCTGAGGTTTTGACTCTTTCGATAAAGGGAATCCTAGCAAGTAATTGGATTGTGACTGAAAGCTATCAGTATGAATGTTAATAAAAAGATCGATGTACGACCTTTAAAACTCGGTTCTGAAGTTCGTTGATATTGGTTCGTTGGCAGACGCTGATCGACTAGCGAGCCAAACAATTGTGTCGTGCTTTAGTATGTTTGACGAGCCGCGAGCCAGGATCGTCGGTTTTTAAAAGCGCGGTTTTTGCTGTGATCGACTGGAGAATTTTATCAACGAGACGAAAAAACTAAATTTTGTAGCTCGTCGCCTTGCTCGTCGATCAGCGCTTTAAGTGTAAATAGGCTTACTTAAAGCGCTGATCGACGAGCAAGGCGACGAGCTACAGAATTTAGTTTTTTCGTCTCGTTGATAAAATTCTCCAGCCGATCACAGCAAAAACTGAAAAAAACAACAATATTAATGTTAACAATATTTCACACAGCCCTGCTGTTCAATATTATACAAAACACCAAGTCGGAGCGGGGGGAACCTCCTTTCATAAGGAAGTACGTGCCCAACTTCGCGATACCAGTGCCAGCGGGAAGCGCAAGATTTATTTACATATACAAGCTGCGTCTTTAAGGGGTTTCTTACCTATACTTCTTCGGGGGTCTTATTTCGCAGTTATGTTGACACATATTTTTCAAGTATTCAAGATTCATCATCATAATTTAAGGTGTAAGATGAGTGTTGTTGGACAGAAACCTCCCTATACTTAGCTTTCTAATAAATTCACTTATCACCGAAAATTGTGGGATTGGAAAATCTTATCAGTGTAGAGCAAAGTTTAGCAAAGTATTATACTTCATTGCCTCTGGTATATTTATTGGAAGTATTTAATTAGTCAATCAGTTTTTATTGGCTTACTAGACTGGTACTCATAGGTATACTCTCGTAGGTTGGTAGTGCCATATTTTCAACTTGCTTGCAAGGACAGCCAATAGTGGTTGTGTACACTTTAAGCCGTGAAGCCGCTTTTGAAAAAAAGCCGTGGTGGTCTAGTGGTTGTAACGCTGGCCTGTCATTCTTAAGGTCGTGGGTTCAATCCCGGTCCCGTACAAATGAGTTTCTTTGGAACTTATGTACGGAATTTCACATCACTGGTTTTTTGGTGAAGGAAAACATCGTGAGGCAACCTGCATACGTCCGTAGAAGAAATTCGATGGCGTGTGTGAACTCACCAACCCGCACTGGGCCAGCGTGGTGGATATAGTCCAATCACCCTTCGTGGGTAGGCCTACGTCTTGCAGTTGACTATTAAAAAGGCTGGTACAATACAGTACACTATAAGTCACAAGAGAGCCTTAAATACTTAAAACCTTTAGGTACATAATAATCCTTACTAATATTATAAATCCGAAAAGTTTGTTGGTTTGTTGGTTTGTTACTCTATCACGCGCCAACGGAGCAACGGATTGACTTGATTTTTGGCATGGATATAGTATAAAAGGCGGAAGGAGCTTTAGGATACTTTTTATCCCGAAAAATTTCATAGTTCCTGTAGGACAGGACAAAAACCCTCGAAAGCGAAACTGTCGCCACTATCACAAAGACGCTAAGTGATTAATTCCTCTATGACGCTAATATGGACTATCGAAACGTCACAGCCAAACGTAATTAGACGACAGGTGACATTGTCTGCAGACTTTTATAAATCACAAGTAGCGTGGCAAGGCGACAAATTGTTTTTCTACCATTATATCCCCTTGAAGAGGAAATAAAGTATGGATTGAAAATGACAACTGACATTAAAATTGGATAAAATGTTTTTTTCCCTCTGCATGCTACATGTTACTATGACGTTTAATATTAGGCCGTCATTTTGTCTGACATTAAAAATATTTTTAAATATTCTATCATTAGAGGTTCAACATGTTTTTTTATTCTACCTTTATGGTACAGAATCATCATACTTTAATACTATCAATCCGAAAAGTTTGTTGGTTTGTTTCTCTTTGACGCAGCAACGGAGCAAAAGATTGACCTGATTTTTGGTATGGATACCTATGGTTTAATAGACAGAAAGTGATAATAGGATACTATTTATATCTCGAGAAAATTCGTGATTCCCATGGGATAGGACAATAACTGTTTCTCAGCAATGGAGCAACGGATCGACTTGATATTTGGGGTGGGCATAGTTTGGAAGACGGAAAGTGACATGGGATACTTTCCATCCCGAAAAAATTGTGGTTCTACGGGAACCACAATTTTTTTCGACTTAACGATAAATTTTTCTCAGCAACGGAGCAACTTGCCTTGGCATATTGCATGAATATAGTTTGAAAGACGAAAAGTGACATAGGCCACTTTTTATCGCAAAAACTTTAACAGTTCCCGTAGGATAGGATAAAAACTAAGTGAGTGGGCTGCGGTAGAAGCCGCCTAAGCGCCAGAAATAACCTGTCATGGCAAGTTTAGGACGTTCCCACATATTTCGCACTCCTTCGCGGCACTCAACAGCACTAGCCCAGACTCGGGCTCCATAACGGAGCTTGCGCTCTCGCCATAGTGACGGAGTGTTTCGGAGCACAAGACACATCGTCATCCACCACTCGGGACTAACCAGTACTGAACGTCAGACAGCATTCCAACGCCTTGGTCCCAGTGCAGTGGGTCAGTCATAGTAGCCCAGCGCCTGCCTCTTCAACTGCAGAGGGCAGTGAGAACGGCAATCGCGATACCGACACCTCTCTTCCCCTGCAGCCCCACTGCGTCTGCCAACACGTTGACGGCCTAGCGGAAGGTAGGGTAGGTGGCGGCACCCACACCACCAGTTCCATATATCCCACCGCGGCCCCTTATCCTCGGCTGTCATATCAGAGTCCAAGAAGCAGCCTTGCTTTACGAAACTAAGAAAGGTTATTCCCAGCAAGTAACTGGAGATAGAGAGACAGAAAAGAAGCCACACCCAGCGCAGCAGGAGGAGCTGAGCAGTTCATATGCCTGACAGACGGAGCAGCACTAGAGCAAAATCTTAACCGAGAAATTAACATATTTACAGACGGCAGTAAAATTAAAGGGAAAGTTGGGGCGGCATTATCCATTTGGGATGATGCCGCTGAGATCAGTACCCGCAAGCTGAAATTGGCCGATTGGTGCTCTGTGTAACAGGTCGAGTTATTGGCACTTCTTGAGGCTACCGAAATCGCAAAAATCTTTTGTGACTCCAGGTCTGCACTGGAAACGGTAGTTGGCGTATCTTCCCTCCATCCCTTAGCAGTAAATTCAAAGCTAACATAAAGTTACTACACGCACAAAATAAAATAGTGAAACTTTATTGTATTAAATAGCACGCGGGGATGGAGGGAAATGAGAGAGCGGACCAGCTAGCAAAGGAAGCAGCACTGCACTCGAAGTGCAGACCTATTTAGGATAACTGCCCCGTTTCATTCGTCAAGCGAGAAATCCGAAAGGACTCTCTTGACGAGTGGAACCGGCGGTATCAGGATGGACACACAGCGGCGGTAACCAAAACATATTTTCCGGATGCAAGGGCGGCATACAAGATCGTAAGAGAAATAGCACCAGTGGGAATCATAACTCAAGTGCTGACGGGGCATGGTGAGTTTTCCCAATACTTACATCGATTTAAGTTGAGGGAAAGCCCATCGTGCATCTGTGAACCCACAAAAGAGGAGACTCCACTGCACATAATCTTGGAATGCCCAGGTTATGGAAAGCAGAGATTTGATTTAGAACAAAAAATTGGAATAAATCTAACACGAAAAAACCTTAGAAACAATTTTATCGAATTTTTGCACAAATATTTGTAAAAAAGCAATACTTAATTAGGAACAAGTAGGTATAAACTTTGCTGTACCATTGTAATGTTTATTATAACTGCAAACAGCCAAAAACATTGAAATATAGGTATACTTAGTTTTTATTCATTTGTAATTAAGACCCCTGCTGATCATGTCAGGGATATTTCGCGATGTAATAAAAAAAATCCTCGGATGCAGCGTCGCAAGAGCGGCACTGCAGCCCGCCTAAGTTGCGACACTCCTCATAAGGCATGCAACCTACCGGCCATCCTCTCAGCTGCTTTAGTTAAAAGCGGCTGAAACTCGAGTGCCAGCCTCTAAGCTTCCTTGGGGGAAAAGACCCAAAGAAGAGGGAGACTTCGAGCGCCGCCTTTTCAGCTGCCTCAGACCTCCCCCACGACAAGGCGGGAATACACGGGGGGGTTGTATATACACTCCAACCGTAACTTAACCAACAAAAGCATTCCTCTAAGGTATTTAGATATTTGTCAGTTAGGTTAGGTTTCGCAGCCGACATAAACATAAGCCAAAATCAAAATACAACGCGGGCGAAGCCGCGGGTAAAAGCTAGTATATTAATATTTTATTCACATAAACTTATACTACTCAGCAAAATAAGTAAGTACTCCGTAGAAAATCAATAACACATCCAAACCTGCGAGTAGGTTACCCCATCGCTATATACCCATTCGCCACAGTCGCCGCGAAAACAGAGACGTTTCGCGGGGCCCGCGGGGGGGCTCGCGGGGCCCTAGGGCGGGGGTGGGGGCACCTGAGACACCGCCAAGACGGAGCCGCGGTAGACTGTGGAGCGCAGTAGCTAACATCTTGAAAAATTGAATTTTATTAGATTTTTGTGGCAGTCGCTTGTACGACAAGATAAATCAATGACACATCCGAACCTGTGAGTAGGTTACCCTATCGCTATACAATACCTATTCGCCACGGTCGCCGAGAAAACAGAGACGCTTCCTCCATTCAGGAATCAGCGTCTAGGATAAATTTCTTGATGGAGCAGCGCCTAGGCGTTGAAGGACACTGCCCCTCAAGGATATAACAGAGAGACGTTTTGCGGGGCCCGCGGGAGGGCACGTGGGGCCTCGGGGGCAGTGGTGGGGGCACTGAGACACCGCCAAGACGGAGCCGCGGTGTCTTGTGAAGTGCAGTGACCGAGATCCTGGAAAGAAGAATATAATTATAATATTAAATTAATTAATATATTAGAGACATCTTACACACAGTGTCTGACTCCAAACTAAGCCAAGCTACTGCAGCGTTATTTATTTATTTGATATAGTATGTGTTGTGAAGCCGTAGTGGCCTAGAGGTAGTTACATCCGCCTTACAATTGTGAGGTCGTGGGTTTAAATCCTAATCCGGTACCAATGAGTTCTTCGGAATTTATGTACGGAAGTATATATGTCCTATAGATCTCCAATAAGACTGATTGGGAGCAGCTGGCATTCAGCACGATCTTTAAGTCTTGACGAGATCAACCGTCCACCTTAAGGGTGTACATCCTACACTACGCTTGACGGTACGTGGTCTCCACTCAAGTATTGTTTTATCAAATCGGTCGTTAATAGTCTTCTAAGCAATGGCCCTCTCTGCTGCCATTTCAACTGGCCAATTTGCTGGCCTATGACGGTAAATTTGGTTCTTATAAGGATGGTATTTAATGTAGGTACTGGCCTCAGTAGTCAGAAGGTACTGAAATAATGAAAAACAGTAAAAGTGACATAAAGTAAAAAAGTTTTGATGCATGATCTCAGAAACATGGCGTCGAAAACCCATAGAAACTGCTATGTAATCTTGACACAAATGACACTTGAACTAGTGATCAAATGTCAAAATCAGTTTCACAATAATGGTGGACAAACTTCAAACGACTCTTACGCTGAGCTTTTATTTTGAACCCTAAAGTAATGGTAATAATGCCATGTCATTTCAAAAACCGCCCCAATGGTACAGGCCGAATCTAAAATCTTGACGGCTCTGATGTCAGCTATGACCTGCGGAAACCCAATCCTGACTGAAGCTCACTTAACAGCTGCGCGAGGATTGAGTTTTCGCTGCCTGGTAGGTAAATTGTTCGCCCACTGATACAAACCCACACGTTCGTTCGTCACTGCGGCGCGTCCCTGTGACCGTAGTGTAAGGAGTGTATACCGAAGCACAGCCCGGACACTCCGCGATTTTTCATACAAAATCTGCTGTCTTACGCACACCTACACAGTACTTACTCACAGACAACACACATACGCACGGTCGCTACACGTGCATTTGTGTGCGGAACGTCTATGGCTGTCAGCGATCACCACATCATGACGTCATGCCGCGTGAGTGAGACAGTTGCGTACATAATTTGCAAAAATGAATGTTAATCTAGTGCTTAAAATAGTATAACAATTACTTAATTTGGAAGCATATTAACAAAAAGTAACCGATCTACTTCTTTTGTAAGATAATATCAAGAGGAAGTTACCAAATAATGTAAAATAAGTTCCTATTATTTATCCTTATATTTGGTACGTAGACGCGGGGTGGAAGTGAGGAAGACTCAAACGGGTGGGGGGTAACGAGTGGCCGTTCTATACGTAGTATTATTATATATTCTTTGACCGAAGTCCGAGGTGTATAGGCATGATTCGCATTCTGACCGCTTGCATACAATACAATTCAATTGAAATTAAAGCCTGAAACTGAATATGAAGACGGAATACTGTTAGATAGGTCACAGTAATGGTACTGTGGTCTTATTATTATTTTGAGCCTGTATTATCCCACTGCTGGGCGAAATCCTCCCTTTGCTTCTTTATCGTGACTTTAGCTACTGAAATATACCGACGAAGCCAAGGAGGCACTCAAAATTTCGCCTACATAACGGAGCTGAGGAGAATTAATTAGTTTTATAGCGTAAAGTTTTACCGTTATGCGTTATATCTAGCTATAAAACGTATTGCGATAGGTAGGAGGTAGGTATTGTGATAGATCGTTCAAGTTGTTGGCGGTAAAACTTAATTGTTGTAGAAATTGGAGAGTTATGGCGGATCTGAATGGGATTTTGGAGTACATATTTGGGTTTAATTTGATGGTATATAAAACTTGGAAATGTATTTTACCTATTTACGTAAGTTATTTTTTCGCAAGTGACGTGATACACAATAATAGTATTGGTGTAATGGTATGGATCATTATGGGTTACTATAATATAGAGTTTTGAACTCTACATTCACTCTATATTTTAACTGAGGTGGTAGACTTGGCGAAGTTATTTCTCGTAGAGTTAGAGCGTGTAGATTTTTTTTACCAGTCTTTTTATAGTTATTATTAATTTACTACAAAAAAAATTACTACAAAATTTAGATTAATTCTTGGGTTTGCTCCGCTTGGGAGCGAGACCAATTATTAATCTATATTAATTATTAAGCTAATCATTATTTATGTCAAAGTTACAAAATAATCAAGTCATAATTGTTAGGCTAATTTTAATTTTTTAATTTTAGTATTTTCATAATATAAAATATGTCAATAGTTCCCGAGTTCAATTATATTTTACAGTTATTTTTTACATTTACACTTTAAGTATTTTAGTCTAGAAAGAACATGAAGAGTGTATAGAGCTAGAGGCTTGGTTTTACACATCGACTTGGCCTTTTTTAGATGGTTTTACATGAGATCTGGTAACTTTTTTAGACTCGTCTTGGTACCATTTTTCATGAAAATTTTTTTGGTAAAACGATGGTGCTAGCTATATTCTACGGCACGTAGCACAGCACTCGACACAAAATCACGCTTTCGTCGCTCCGTCGTCTATGACAGTTATTGATTATATTAAATCAAAAATTTAAATACCACTGGCTTTTTAGTGAAGGAAAGCTTTAAAAATAAACGTGCACATGTTCAGAGATCTATAAGTCTTTTGATGTTAGGTTTATGGTTTTCAGTGGACTATTGGGTAATGGCTGGTAAGTCAACATCACATTTTATTTACTTACCTAATTAATCTTAAAAATCTTGAATAAATCTTACTCTTGGTTCTTTAATAATAACCGAATCATGTACCTATAAAACAAAGAGTAAACTTCTCCTTGGTTCTTTAGTCAAATAAAAATCGTTCTTGTATAAAACAAAGAGTAAACTCGCCCGAGTCAGTTCAGTACTCCAACAATATTATACACGAATATTCTAGAAGCATTTACAGTGTTACATAAGACGCGGCGAAGACGCTGAAACCAATTAAATTTTAATTAAATGAAACGTCTTCAGTGTAATAACGTAATAGTTTCTGTTTACGTAATTTTATACGCACCCCTTTTCCCCCTACTCCCCCCCCCCTCCTGGAGGGGATTAACTGGATTCCATTAAAATTATTATGATGCTGGTATTGAGAGCTTCTTTGGTAGGAGGCTATGGGAGGTAGTAAGCGTGAGGTTTGACTAATATATGTGCGTACTTACTCGTAAGTATAGGTAGGTATGTAGGTGTTTAGCTGTGCGTGCAAAATTGTGTTCAGTTAGGTAGGTATAGGCCGAATCATACAAGTCGGCGGATGTGACGTCAGCTACAAGCTGCGCAATATCCAATCCTGACTGAAGCTAACATAAAGCTGATCGTTGATTGGTTATTGTGCAGCTTATAGCTAATTTTACATTCGCTGACTTCTATTGCCTAGGAAAAAAAACAGGGAAAATAGACGTTTTTGGCAACTTTGCACTACATTTCCGATCCAAATTAAGTTTTTAATAAGGTTTAGTATCACTTACTGAGCATAAAATCACAAAATGCTGTTCATTTTTCAACACAAATTCAAGCGCCATCTTGAAAAAATGTTTTTGGCCGATATCTCGGAATAATATCGATAATTTAGCGCAAAGTTTAATTCTTTTTTCCTGTACTATAGTAGCCGGAGTAGTCAAGATTTAGGTACTAAACGGTACGTTTAGTTACTCTCATTGTAGTCATGGAATTAATTATTTATTTAAGTACAGTAAATAAAACGTGTGACTTCGAATTTTACTTTACATATTTTACTAATTATCTAAAGTATCATATAAAAAAAATCAGCCAAGTGCGAGTCGGACTCGCGCACGAAAGGTTCCGTAGCGTGTTGGAGCCCCTTAACCCTATTCCTCTTGCCGTTATTAATAGCGAAAAAAAACTCCTCAAAATGACGTTTGTTGCATGGAAGCCTCCCTTAAATATTTATTTTATTCTGTTTTTGTATATTTGTTTTTATAGCGGCAACAGAAATACATAATCTGTAAACATTTCAGCTGTCTAGCTATCATGGTTCATGAGATACAGGCTGGTGACATACAGACAGACGGACAGACGGACATCGGAGTCTTAGTAATAGGGTCCCGTTTTTACCCTTTGGATACGGAACCCTAAAAAGGATCGTAGATATTTAAGTATGTTTCATCCTACCTATATATATATATATATATATATATATTACTAGCTGCGCCCCGCGGTGTTACCCGCGTTAGACCGAAATAAAAAGTAGTCTATGTGGTAATCCAAAAGCTAAACCATCTTCGTACCGAATTTCATCCAAATCAGTCCATCCGTTTGTGCGTGAAAGAGTAACAAATATCCATACATACTTACACGTTTGTAATATTATATTAGTAGGATTGAGAAGAATTAGAGCGAGACTGTGTAAAAACTCTACACGGTGGCGATTAGCATTGTCTCCAGCACCTGATCAACACATTATCTTTAAACATATATATTTTAATGCTGCTGTACGTGTGTATATCACTGAACTCCTCATAAACGGCTGGACCGTTTTGAATGAATTGTTTTGTATGCATTTGGGTGCGCCCTGGATGGTTTAGATTCACAAATAAGCCCGGCAGATGGCGCTGCAGTGGGTCCGCTAGGATATTATAATGATCAGATGATTGGACGCTCGTTCAACGTTCTTTTCTGTTTGAAGAAAATCCAGGCTGCTAAAATCCATCGATAAAATGATACTTGCTGAGATTCCGGATTTCACACCAAATTATGATTATTATTATTCTTCTATGACATTGTCAAAACAATAATGATCATGGATATGTAAGAATGTAATTCTTGAAAAAAGATCACGTTTTTGCAATTGGATGCTATGATGTGACGCCTGGTTGCCTCGAATATGAATTCCTTAAGCAGTTTCATTAGGAGCAAAGAACATTAGAAGTTTCTATTTTATACCAACTATCTATTAATTTGGGTTGCTGGGTTTCAGGTGAAGGCTTTATATTTTAATCATAGATATTATCATTATGATAATAATGAGTCTTTTTTATATTGAGCACACATGTTTATTTTACTCCATTTTGACACAAAAAATCAACAACTCAAATTATGATGACCTCAGGGTCTCTTCAGGTCTGAGTGACTCCCAGTTTAGCCCTCAAAACACTCCGTGCGTAAACACAATTTTGAAATACACAATTTCGTAATAGTCCTCTTAAGCCTTGGTTGCGGTAGTGCCGTGGTAAGGAGATCTGCTTCCATGTTCTCTGTATACTCTGCCTATAAGGCTACTACTCTTTGTTTCTTGGCTTCATAACTAATCCATCCACCACCATATTTGAAAATATATCCCGTGTATGATCGTCTATCCATGGTGCAAGCTGCCTAATAAGCGCCTGCCATGCCATGCTACTTCACACCACTTTTTTATATTTTAGTCCAACCTTCTTGGTTCCTTTAAATAACGGATGACCCGTTTCGCGGCTTGCCAATGATTGTTTCCGTAGCAAGTATTAAATTGGCTTAGATACCTTACGGCAAACGTAATATCTGGCCTTGTTGCCACTGCTAGATACATCAACGATCCGATCAAGCTGTGGTCCCACAAGTGTTGGTTTGTTAGGAAAGCATTCGCTTCAGGAATCATAGTTTTCTCGCTTAAGCAATTCTATATGACTATGCCTCTTTTGATTTTTCCCACGATTTACGCACTTTTTTACGAATAATAAATCTTGAGTATTATGGATATCTCGAATAATGAGTCTTTTTAATAATGAGCACACATTTTTAATTTACAATGAAAATACAAGACTACGTGAAAACTACCTACCCATTTTGACACACAAAATCAACAACTCAAATATCTCTATGGCAACCAAAACTCTATAGACTTGAAATAACTACAAAGTATGACGCATAGGACTCAATATGGCCGCCATTACATACTAACATTTGGTTTTTCACCAAAAATTGCACAGCCGATATCAATCGTAGGTACAACATTCAAATAGTTTGCTCAAATCGATGTGTACATTTTTTTCATAATGATGATCTTTAAAAACAAATGATGAACTGAATGGAACCACAAACCACAACATCATTTAGGTATGTAATTAGTTTATTCTTGATTTTTGACCGACGAACCACCGGAGGAGGTACTCAATTCGACGCGTAACTATTTATAATTTTTTTTATGTGTAACCACGCATAACTTTTTTCGTAGTAGGTAGTCCGATTTCAGTAATTCTTTTTTTATTGTATAGAGTATACTTCGAAATTGGCCACACTTAAATTTTATCGAAATCGGCTGAGCTATTTTTGATAAATCAACAATAATGTGGAAAATGCTACATGAATCCGTGCAAATAATCGCGAATTCTGGACACGGGTGAAGTCGGTCATGCTATTTTTTTGCAAAAAATAATTACAAAACTGCTAAACCTATTTCGATTTATCATTATTTAATATATTTGTTTATTTTATAATCTCAAATCTCTAACTCTGAAGTACCTATGATCTAGCAAACCAAAAAAATAATCAACAAAATCGGTTCATACTTAATTGACCGAATAATCGCGTTGTTAACATACAAATAAAAACATACTTGCCGCCGAATTGAGAACCTTCTTTTTTCAAGTCGGTTATAAATATTGATATGCACTGATGCATAATGACAATGTGATTCCCGCACTTTCTTATGTAAATTCGCGCTCGCAGTCACTATTAACCCAATTATTTTCGCAGTACGCAGTATGAATTACCAAAGAAATATGGGAACATATTATAATTAAAGTGTAGGCAGCAAAATGTCAAATAACTTATATAAATAACCTGTGGCCGCCTTCTCTATTTTCTCAAGTTATTGATACAATCGGATTGAGTTTTCAAACATGTGTCAAAATAAAAAGTAATTTAAATCGAAGTTATTACTAAGCTGCTAAGGAGTATTGATGTCACCTTCGAAGCAAATCACCCCCGAATTAACTTTCTACTCCTTTTTAACCCCGATAAGGGATGAATTTTAATAAAATACAAAACACGTCTTCCGTAAATTCAATTACATAATGTAAATCCAAAATTTCTAGTCGATTGAACCAAGGAATCACGATGTCTCATAGAAACTTTGACCCAATTTTTCACCCTCTTAGGGTTAAAATTTCGAAAAATCCTTTCTTATCGGATGCCTACGTCATACAATGAACCCACCCTCCAATTTTCAGGCTCCTACGGCCAGTGGTTTAGGCTGTGCGTTGATCCGTCAGTAAGTCATTCAGGACAAAGCATTTTATATATATAGATAAGCGCGAAAGTTTGTGAGTGTGTATGTATGGATGTTTATTACTCTTTCACGCAAAAACTACTGAACGGATTGTGAAGAAACTTTGCAATAATAATGCTTATGTATACATCAGAATTACAGATCGGCTGTAATTTATAAAAATATTGCGTGAAACGAAGTTCGCCGGGTCAGCTAGTTATTTATATTTAACAAACATCTAAGTCTTGTATATAATGTAAATAAATCTCTTTATATTTCGCATTAAAAAAAAGATCGTAGATACCTATCTAAGCATGTGTCATACTCGATATTTTTTTTCTCCAGGAAGATGCTGTAGAAATGGCCAGCGACATTATATTGAACAATTTGTAGATATGCTTGGAATGTATTTATGCCACTCACGGATACAATGCTAGTTAGATAAGTCTGTTGATCCCAAACTTAGAACAAAGTAAAATTTCCGTCAAGCACTCCAATAGGGTGGATAACTAAAAAAATATAATGAATCCGTTATTAACATATTCAAAAAATCGTGTATTTTCAGTCAACTAAACAAAAAAATATGAAAATATGGAGCACAATTTTCTAACGATCATCGCAGATGATCGCATGCACCTCTTGCTCAGTACTTGTGCACAGACTTTCAAGGCTCGGTCATGCTCCCACTCGGTTTGTGACTATTTACGCATACGTTCAGCTGTTCTAATGATTCATTTATTTAAAGAGCTCAAGGCTAATAAAATTCCGCGTGACGTTAAGCATAAATAAAAGTGACGTCACAAGCGTCCCCTTTCTCGAATTTTTAGGCACTGTATCTTTGCTGATGTTTGTAAGATTCACAAAATAAAAAATACGTGTCTAATATTTTTTAATAATCCATGTAATAACTTCTTTTATAATATATTATTTCATCCATCTATCCATCAGCCGTAGGAAGTCCACAGCTGGACATATGCTTCCACCATAGATTTTCAATAAGGCCGGTTGGAAGCAGCCTGCATCCAGTGCGTCTGATCTTTATTATATCGACAGTCCACTTAGTTGGTGGGCGTCCTACGCTACGCTTGCTGGTCCGTGGTTTCCATTCGAGAACTTTAGAGCCCTATCGGCCATCCGTTCTTCGAACTATGTGCCTTGCCCATTGTCACTTTAATTTGCTAATCCGCTGTCGGGAACATGTTCGTCTGCGGATCTCCTCATTTCTGATTCGATCCCACAAAGAGTCACCGAGCATAGCCCTTTCCATAGCACGTTGGTCTATCTTGAGCTTATTCATAAGGCCCACATTAAATATACAGTCAAACCTGGCTAACTGAGAACTGGATAAGTGAGAAACCTCTATAAGTGAGAGAAATTGCCAGGTCCCGTCATTTTACCCCTCAAATACCTCTATAAGTGAGAGACCAAAACCTCTATAAGAGAGAGTCGTTTTTCCCTCATGGACCTCTATAACTGAGAGTACTACTTGTCTGAACCTCTTTAAGTGAGAGTTGAGGGTAATGAAACATCTGCAATTTATGACCCATTCTTAAATTTCTTGGAACTAACTACCGTTGATTTCAGATCGTATTCTATTCAAACATTTTTTTGGTATTTCGTGGAAATAAGTAACATTGTTTTTGTATCGACTTTTATTGGAATGGGCACACGTGTGCGTCTATACTATCCCGTTTGTTGAAATAGTGTTCTATTAAAAATTATTTTGTGTTTTTCATTTATCTACCTAACATTATTTTTGTATCACATTCTTTTGAAATAGCCACACGTCCGTTTACACTATCTTATTGGTCAAACTACGAGTAACAACAGTTGACAAGTTTCAATTGAAGAGAAAGGTTCGGTGTTAATAAATCAATCTTTAGGAATAAACAAATAAATCGCCAAGCTTGAATGTGTTCAAAAGGGGTAAATCTGAAAATAAAGTGCGCAATGAATTTGATTTAGTAAAATCCAACTTTTATAAAATAATAAAATCCAAAGACCCCATACGGTCTCAGTACTCTAAAGGACATGGAATTATCAAAAATATTTTTGATTTTCCCAATTTTAAAAAGGGTCTTTTATAATGAATTAGTCAATCATCTATGTTCAATTCTAATCAACACATCCCGAACTATTAGTACCTATATACTATTTATAAATATATTTATCATTCTTCACGTATGTATAGGTAAATACATACAAACCAATGGACCAATGGACCAACGTACAAATTATACGTATTTTTTAACCTCTATAAGAGAGAGTAGCCTCTTCTGAAACTGGATAAGTGAAAAACCTCTATAAGCGAGAATTAGATGGCGGTCCCTCCAACTCTCTCTTATCCAGGTTTGACTGTATCCTACTAATATTATAAACGCGAGTAAGGATAGATGGATGGATGTTTGTTACTCTTTCACGCAAAAACTACTGAACGGATTGAGATGAAAATTTGCAATAATATAGCTTATATATCAGAATAACACGTAGGCTATAAATTATAATGATATTGCGTAAATTTTCCATAATTTAATGATAAGTGTTAAGTAAGTTGAAAAAAATCTGCTATCTGCGAGCTATTCTAAAGTGCGCTTTAAGAAATGTCAAAAAAAAAAACAACTGTAGAATCGAACAACCGTCAAATCGTTTATTTTTTTATTTTTCACCGACTTTATTAAGGGTGGTAAGGTAGGGCCTTGGGTTTGAAAGACGGAAAGTGACATACTTAGTCTTCTTTTTATCCCGGATAAATGAAGGGTTCCCATGGGATAGCACAAAAATCAAATTATCATGCGGGCGAAGCCGCGGATAAAAGCTAGTTATTTATATTTATATTATTTACGCGAAGATTATTAGATCGAAAGTTTGAGACCCTCTACATCCGTACTTGAAGGATGAGACAGTAAAGGGGGGAATAAGACGGAACCCTACTCGTAATTAGCATAGGGTGGATAAATATACAAAGGCGAGGTTTTACTACCCTAATATTCAATTTGACGCTGAGTTAACTAATAGGGGTGCTATGTAGAGCCTTGGAGAAACACACTTGAAAATGATAACAAAACAAATGTACTGATATTATGTAGGTATTATATACAGGGTTATTCCTAACCAATTAGAATCCTTTTAGAGGCTTATTCTGTACATCAAAACAAACAATTTTTGTATAGCAAACTTTGTCAAAACTCAGATTAAGAAGGCTGTGGATAATGATGACGTCTAGCAACGGATATAACACGCAATATGATGGAGTCTGTATTTTCATCGAAACGCAATGAGTATTTTTATCAGAACCTGTATCATGGTCGCGGTACAGCCAGGTCGATAATAGCCCAATATTTTCCTCATTTAGTAAGGGGGGAGGCACCCCCACCCTGGGGGTTCATTTATTACAGTCTGACTTATTGTCCGATAGTTTTCACAATTAATATCTTTGTGATTAATCGGTCTGGGGTCTGGCTGATTTATGAAGTTGGTTTTCTTTATTTGTTATAGTTAAATTTAGTATTTTTTATTAATTTTGATAAAAATGCAAATGCCATAAGTAGTAAAATATACCTGGGCCTCAAAAATATACTAAAAAACAAATACATGTAATTCAAAACATGACTGATACAATATTTTAAAAGTGTTTAAAACATTATGCCTAAATGATACTCTTTATTGTTTACATTAGGGATTTTATAAAAAGAAAAAGATGTGATTTGTCGTACAAGATCTTTGGATTTGTCATTTATATAATGTATATCAACACAAAAACATAAACAAGTACCTAACGGTACAATACAAATATAAAGATTTAAATTAATTTATTTTGAATTTGGCACTTACACATAAGTACTTATAATAACATCACGACAAAATATTTAAATATGATTTAAAATGTGAATTTCAAATAATTAAAAAAAAACTTATATTCGAAGTTCGAAATCGTTGTCAAGTAAAAATAAGAAAAGATTTCAAAACTTTTAACATATTCGTACTTACACGACAATACAACTAAAAGTAACAACTTTTTTCGAAACAAGTTTCTTTAAATCACATTTTTTCTATAAATTCAATTGTCGTATCACACCAAAAACTACAATATGACGAAATCAATTGTGTTAATCAAATGTAGGTTCTTATAATAACATCACGACAAAATATTTAAATATGATGTAAAATGTGAATTTCATATAATTTTAAGAAAAAAAATTCTTATATTCTGGGTTTGAAATCGTTGTCAAGTAAAAATAAGAAAAGATTTCAAAACTTTTAACATATTCGTACTCACACGACAATATAACTAGAAGTTACAACTTTTTTCGAAACAAGTTTCTTTAAATCACATTTTTTCTATAAATTCAATTGTCTTACCACAACAAAAACTACAATATGACGAAATCAATTGTGTTAATCAAATGTAGGTACTTATAATAACATCACGACAAAATATTTAAATATGATGTAAAATGTGAATTTCATATAATTTTATGAAAAAAATATCTTATAGGTAATTGCAATCGTTGTCAAGTAAAAATAAGAAAAGATTTCAAAACTTTTAACATATTCGTACTTACACGACAATACAACTAAAGGTAACAAGTTTTTTCAAACAAGTTTCTTTAATTCACATTTTTTCTATAAATTCAATTGTCGTATCACACCAAAAACTACAATATGACGAAATCAATTGTGTTAATCAAATCCCCCAACTTTCTTCGAAACAAGTTTTTTTCTAGTGAGAATTTTTTCCCCTATCTTAAAAACTATCTTTTATCACTCAACCTGTTTATTAGAAAGTGGATGACCTGTTTACAGAAGACCGGCTTTAGCAGGTCGTGAGTAAATTTTTAATTCTAGAAAGTTCTACAAAACTGATATAATTATATTTTATATATAAATAAAATCGGCCAAGTAGGTACTAGTTGGACTCGCGCATGAGGTTTCCGTACCGTATGGGAGCCCTTCGGCAACAAAATCACAATTTGATGTATTGGAGCCCCCCATAAATATTGATAATACTCTGTTTTTAGTAGTCGTTGTTGTAGCGGCAATTGAAATACATCATCCGTTAAAATTTCAACTCTCTAGCTATAACAATTCATGAGATAAAGCCTGGTGACAGACAGAGAGACGGACAACGGAGACTTAGTATAGGGTCCCGTTTTTACCCTTTGGGAACCCTAAAAACTGAGGCAATGTAATAAGTATAGGATGTGGCTTACCTTTAATATTTCCATAAAATACCTACTGATATACAGGGTTATCCAGAACTAGTATACCAACTAAGTCAAAAGGAAGTAATAATTCACTATAATTATGAACAACTTTTACTATAGAGCCAAACCGAAATTCGAGAACAAATGCTGAATTCCGAGTGGCAGTTTTATATGGAACAGTCTGTTTGAGACTGTCAACTGGGAACAGTTGACTTTTTTTTCTCGAATTTTGGGTTGGCCCCATAGTCAAAATTGTTCCCTAACAATGGTTTTAATCGCCCTCTTTTTATTAGTACAAGGTAAGCAGATAACCCTGTATAATAAAGTATATCATTATTTTAAAATTTTAAAATAAATTTCTGATCCGTAAATTCAGTTTTTATCTCAGAATAAGGACTAATGTTATAGAAACCGTACTAAAATAGCAAGAAATATACATCACTTTGTTCCACTTTAAATATGAAATTTTAAAGGTGTTAGAAAAAGATGCACATACAACCGAATTTCGAAGGGTTTTACAAACTGGCATTGAGCTACCTCAGCTGACCAATCCACAACCTGAGCCCCATCGATTCGACAAATTCAACTTGTCATTTAGTCACCTGATTATCATTTGGTAACCAGTACACCTACGAGGGTCAGAAGCGTGTATTCTTAAAATGATAACAATACAAGTTATTGACACGTTAAAAAGTGGCAAAAAACAGTTCTAACTCAATTTTGACATTTATAAATAGCAGCAACCCACGACGTCCGATCGATATGACAGCGTCTTCCACCTACCTATTTATTTAGCCGCTCCCTTCAATACCCTTAAGAGGGTTTAAATTTGAAATATCAATAAAAGTTTTTAACAATAGTGTGACAAAAAACGATTTTTATACAATTTTTCAAAAGCTATTATTATTACCATCCACGACTTCAACCCGATCTATACCACAGCATAATAAATACGAATATCAGTACGTCTATGATCCAGTACACTATGGATGTTAATTTAAGTTTGTACATTGTAAAGGTAATTTTATTTTTGATACCATAAGGAAGAACCTAGATTCCACGACACAGATCGCCCTAGTGTGGGATCTAGTATACAACTTGTTTTGTGTTAACTTTTAAAAACAATAAACGTTTTATTCACTATCCTTTTATTCTTATGAGGATACAAAGCATGTGTTCTTAAAAAAATATATTTAACAAATTATTATTGATGCTATAGATGGTGGCAAAAAAACAACTGTAACTCAATTTTGAAATTTATAAATAGAAGCAACCTAAGACGCCCGATCGATATGACAGCGTCTTCCACCTACCTATTTATTTAGCCGCTCCCTTCAATACCCTTAAAAGGGACCGCGGCCCGCATCCTTTGAAAGTAGGAAGCGATAAGAACATCGCGAAACGTCTACAAGAGTAATGTTTCCCTCTTCCTTAGGGTTCGCCCAAAAGGGCTTATCGTCTACCAAAGGTATCGGGCCCACCGCCCGCCGTTATAGAATTTTCGAGGGAGGTGGGAGACCCCCCTTTTTGCTACGTACATTTTCATTTCCTTCATCTTTCTCCGCTTTCGAGGTTTCGTGGACGAATTAAGGGAGGCATTGTTTCATATAGGTATTAAGTAAATATTAAACATACATATCATGGTAGAAAACAAAGCTGACCAAAAATGAACATTACTTTTTGTACAAAGAGTTAATTAGGTACTCGTATAATAAACTTAATGAGTTCGTAAGTTGCTTCACTTACTAACTCTGATTTGAATTGTTTTTAATTCACTTTTACTAAGTTTGCATGGACCAATTTGGTTGCTTCTATAACTTGAGTAGTAAAGTGAATCATGTCAATTTCATGAAAAAGTACTCGACTCGAGTTAGATACAGAAATATAAATTTTTTATGTTCGAGTTCACAAACGTCATGTGCTAACTTATTTTTTTAAAACTAGTGTATAAATATTTTTCTTCGCTTTTGCCTTTCAAATCGTTGCTTTCTAGTTTTTGTCGTTATCATAATATAACAATGGATAGACGGAGAGCATTCATAGATCTAAAAAGATAATATTTACATCATGTCACAGAGGAAGGCGAAATCACTGGCAAAGGTTCCTGCGTGAGACGTGGAAGTTGCTCCACCGACAAGAGCCTTGCTATCCGACATGGACAAGGTTAAAACAGGACCGGGCTCCGGAATGCATACAAGAAGAGAGGCCTATGCTCAGCAGTGGGCTGACAATTATGATGATGACGATAAAATCTTAGCGGTCAGATATTTTATGCTACGAGTAATAAACACAAATATAACATAAGTATTCCTCAAGTTAACATTACAATATTTCACAAAAGTACATACATGACAGCTATCAATACTTACAATGATTTACCCCGTGAAATAAAGTCATTAGATGGAAATAGATTTAAAAATTCCCTGAAAAAATGGCTAGTTGAAAAAACATTTTTTGATATGAATGAATTTTATGCACGTACATACACACGGATCGAGCCCATGCTTATATTCTAAGTTACTATGCTAAGTCTTAGAATAACTACCATATTGCATGTCCGCTAGGACAAACGTAAGTTTAGTTGTAATATCTTTGTACTGACACAGTTTATAGCAGTAAAAATTTACTTTACGAATACCAATATTATTGAAAGGTAGGTTGATAGGTATGTTATATCGTATTTTACATTAAAAACACACAATCCCCATTTTTAACCCCCCAAATCCACCCCTGAATCCAATTCCCCGTCTTACACCAGCAACCTTAGACCCCCCGCGCCCACGGGGGGAACCCCCTGCCCGCAGTTCGTTAGCGAACTTCCATACTTTGTAATATGCAAATGAACGTCTAAGGGGATGCCGCGTTAGGCGTCTTAAAATGAATTAATGACACAGGTGACTTGCTTCCACGACGCTCGTGGGTTGTGTCTCGTATTTGAAGCTGCTTGAGCATGTTCTTTCAAATAATAAAGCATGTACTTAGTCCTAGAGAAAACATTGAGTATCAAGTACTTTCAAATCCTAAAGCCGTAAAACTCAATTGTAAACCCCGCTGGAAAAGTTTTGCCAAATATTGGACTGAAAAGCGGTGGTGCGCAAGCACTGCAGTGTGGCGAATTGAAACGCAATGGTTCCAGAGATATGTCAAAGATTCAAATATTTCAAAGTAAGTATAGCGTAATGTGCAGTTTATTGCAAGTGTTATAATTTAAAATTCTGGGTGGTGCTGTCACGTCACATGCTCTGCAGGTGAGAGTATGTGACGTGACGTGTTTGCCCCTATGGGGCTGTCCATTAATCATGTGAGGCTTGAAAGCCCTCCCCCCCCCTGAAGGGGGGGGGGGGTTCATAAAAAATCACGAAATATCACAAGGGGGAAGGTGGGGTAAAGTAATAAGTATATCACGTGTATTTATTTTTTTCGGCAAGCGCGCGATACTCAACCGAAAAGCGGCGTACATGTATTTATTTTTAGTCAAACGCGTACAAAATCGAAAACCGCTTGTAGTGTGACCTTGATTCGCCGTTGCCAGGCAACGAACGAAGTGAAGTTCCCGCGAGCCGCGACAATTGTCCGCCGGACTCAGTGTGTCAGTGTCAGTTATTCTGTTGTTTTTTTATTTATATATTTAAAAAAATAGATTCTTTGCAGGTACGAAAAAATATACGTGATATAGGGGGGAGGGGGTCTTAAATCTCACCACGTATCACCAAGGGGGAGGGGGGGATCAAAAAATGCCAAAAAAACATCACGTGATTAATGGATGGCCCCTATCTTGGCAAATATCCAAATTGTCTTTCCATCAATTTACCCCGTCAGAATGGGGACCTTCAAAAAGAGTCTTGGGCGATTCGCCCCGCGGTGCGAACCGCTTGCGGGGCAAAACGCCGCAATACCCGAATAAGAAACATAGCTTGCCACTGTAAACTGACTTTAATTTTAATTGACGTCGCTTTAATTTTTTGTACTTCTTGAATAAAACAACAGCGTAAAAAAGTTATATACGAATCGTTGAGCTTAGCTGCCCCACCGGATGTCCGTTAAAGTTGCTATGTTCCCTGTCTATTGCCACTTTTACTTGCAAATCTCTTGACACTAGTTTAAATAACTACAATATTATTTTTATTAAGTAGGTAGTTAATTCCCGCGCCTGTCAGTAGTTGCGACAGGCGGCGGGGGCGGTTATGTAAAGTGCGAGTATGTGCAAAGTCTTAAGATTAAGCGCCTTTAAGGAAGGAGGTGTGGAGTTTAGATGGTGGATTAAATAGGTATGGAGTTCTACATATATTTATACTACGTTATAATGATAACAATATCCTTCCTTGGGAGTCGGGCAAAAATATGGAGCCAACGAGCTATGGAGCGGGATATGCTCGGAGTTTTTCCGTAAGATCTAATCACAAATGAGGAGATTCTTAAACTTAGCTCAGTGGATTGGCGAGTTTAAATGGCATTAGGTAGGTAAGGCATCTAGCACGGATGGATCAAGAACGATAAAGTTCTTAAGTTCTCTTCTCAATAACACTTTGACAACCACATTACTTAAAAAACAAATTATAAGGACACAACAAAACAATAGGTTTCTAATTTTGCTATACCATATGAAACAGGGTGACTTGTACCTGTAAGTTAGTTAGTCTGATGTTAAGATCTAATTATAACTTTATGTATGTGATCTTGCAAACAAATAAATATCTAAATTGGTAGCCTGATCGCTTTGAGCGATTTCTTCCAGGCAACCAAGCAAAACAAGGTTATAGATATATTAGGTAAAGGAAATAAAATAATTGCGTACCTATTTCTACTAAGATATAAAAGTTAAATATTATTTATTCACGTAATAACATACTTATTCGTGACATTCAAGGGCGATTGTGGGTCAAAACCCTAAGGCCTATCTTTGAAATATAAACTAAGAGTCAATTGTGTGTACCAAAATAACGGATCGACTTGATTTTTACATGATTGTTTTATTCCGGAAAACGCAAGTAGAAGCTAATTCATACTAAAAGGTTTGTAAATAATAATGCAAGGAAACATATTTTCCGCCCTCCGTAGCGACGCGACGCAGGGCGGGCGGCGGCACTTCCGCCGCCGGCAAATGCGTGACGGACCGGGTAAAAAGACAATATTTTTCGACGAAATGTAAATAAAGTTATGCAGAATCCCGTATGTTTTTGTTTTTAGTAAAATTGGAAATAAATTAAAACAAAGGAGATCTTGCAAAGTGGGCTCAGACTTTGTACAGTATCTCAAAAAAGCTTTGGAATATGGTAAAAAAATACACAAAAAAAAGCTATTTAAGGCTTAATTACGATGGAATTTCGTATTTTATAATTTGATCTATCACAAAAAATATCCAAAAGAACTACCCACTTAATCAAAATTTTCCTTAATGTAAGCGTCGCGTCTATCTCAGTAAATATTTAAAACAACTAGGCAGACCTTTTTTCTGAACCGACTTCCAAAAATGAGGAGGTTCTATGTTCGTCTCTATGTTTTTTTTTGTGTATGATCGTCGATAATTTGGCCAATTGTGAACGGAATCGAAAAATTCTTTTATAGTTCAAAATGGTATACTCTTGAAGTAGTTCCATTTAAATTTTACAGAAATCGGCTGACCCGGTTTTGAACAATCAACAATTAATGTAAACAATTTGAGCGAAATATTCGAATTTTGTACACGATGGAAGGAAGTTTTACCATTTTTTGCGAAAAATAATTATAATAAGGCCAATGCGGTTAGGCACCATATAAAAATATTTTTCACCCTCATTTTAAAACATCATAATCAAGTCGTCACAAATGCTTGGACAAAAAAAAAATTATTTCTATATCTAACTTTGAATTAATCTAAAAGATTTAAATGAGATATTGTGCAGCGTCAGTTATTTTATTTCGTTGTAATTATCTACTTTCTGGCTCTCTCCATTCACAACTCCATTTATAAAATAATCAATTGATCACATTAGAAGGTGGATAAAAATTCAATTGCAAATTTGATCACATTACACTATTTATTTTATACTAGGACCTGCCCCGGCTTTGCATAGATGTATTAAACATATAAACCTTTCCCTTGAATCACTCTATCTATTAAACAAAACCACGTCAAAATCCGTTGCGTAGTTTTAAAGATATAAGCATAGGTACATGGGGACAGACAGCGGGAAGCGACATTGTTTTATATTATGTAGTGATGACGTAAAGCAAAACCGCGATGTTGATCAACGAAATTAATGTTAGAAAAGTTACTTATATAAAATTGCCGAATCTCTTCTTGATGAACTTTGATTTTTTGAATTTGTATCTTCCAAACAGCCGAATAAATTTCAACAATTAGGGTACTGTTAGATTTGTCTAATAACCCCAAGTGTCTTTAAATAGGTATTAAAACAAAACAGTGGATTATTGCCTACAAATTGTAAGATTTAAACATTTTTTTAAACAAAGTGATCAAGTATTGACCATAAACTGTATTACTGTAGGTAATAAGTTTGGTAACCTGTTTTTTTTATATTTAAAATTTACTAACCACATACTCCAGGGTTAACAGATACAGGGACTCCAGGGCCCTTTGTTAACTAAAATTTACAATAATTTGATTATACTGTACAAAGAGAGTTAGTAGGTACTTGAAATCTTAGCCTAAGTTAGTCGATATACTGCATGAATTCCACGAGCAGACCGGCGACCCGCAAACAGCACCCGATCACGAGTGTGGTAACCTGTTGTAAACAATTAGTAAAAGTTGTGTAGATATAGATGGGAGGTAAGTACCTATATCTGTCAAACTCAAAGTGGGTAAGGCATCTGTCAGCAAAAGACCATAAAAAAGAGATATAATATCTAGCCGCCTATCTTCTCTACCAACAGGTATCTAAAGAGAAACATGTTCTCTACTTATTCGGCCTAATATTTTATCTTCTTGTGTGTTTTACTTATCAATCGATTAAAAGTTCATAACTGCTAAACACAAATCAAATATTAAACTCAATGTGAAAGCTCTATTTGACAATTGTTTACCTCTATAAGTATTGATAGGTAGGTATATATCGTTATGACGATGCTATTAGTGTAATAAGTTTGGTAACCTGTTGTTAACAATTATCCCAAGTTGTGTAGGTATAGATGGGAGGTATGTCTGTCAAAGTGGGTGAGACATCGGTCAGCCGGTGACCCCGGCTCGATCGGCCCCTACCACGGGATCCCATCTCGATTATCGAAACTTATCACAATTTGCCAAATTACGTCTCAAATAACTTAATTTATTTTCATCACTACATAGTATAAAACAAAGTCGTTTCCCGCTATCTATCCCCATGTATGCTTATATCTTTAAAACGACGCAACGGATTTTGATGCGGTTTTTTTTAATAGATAGAGTGGTTCAAGAGGAAGGTTTATACTAATGTATAATATAACTGCGCGAAGCCGGGGGCGGGTCGCTAGTAACTTATATAACATTCAATAATTATTCTAAACTACCTAATATATACATGGATAGAACATAAAACCTACCTATGTACAAAATAAAAATAGCATCTAAAAATCGAAACAATGTCTGTGTCCGTGTGGTAGGGTGCCAAGAACGCTACGCTACAAGACATATCTACTGTAACAGACAAACATTAATTTTTATATATGTGTATCGAAAATAACTAACAGCGGGGCAATCCTGTTATCCGATCTCGTTACTGAGATGACACGTTCTTGAACCTCTCTTGTTTTTCTGACAGTTCAGACAGCTCAAACAGTTCTGACAGCTCAAAACTGTCAGAAAAACGAGAGAGGTTCAAGAACGTGTCATCTCAGTAACGAGATCGGTTAACAGAATTGTCCCGTACTTACTTAGGTACTTTGCGATTGTGTTGTCCAGTGGTAGGGGCAGTTGTTTGTGCGTGTTTGGGTCAGTTAATAGTCGAGTCCGGCGTCGGTATGTTGTTACGTCGCGCACTGAACCCGCAATGATGCTAATGTCGACAGATTTACACTTTCGCCTAATTCCGAAATAGCTACATTACGTCGCTTACGGAGAACTCGTACTTACAACATTTCTGATTCGTACCGCCAGGGAATGGAACAGTCTTCTTGCTTCCCTGTTTCCTAAGAGATGTAATCTAAAGCTTTTCAAGGTTAGAGTGAATAAGTATCTTCTCGGTCTGCGTGCTTCAACTTCGATCGCCATCACCTCGCTTACCAGCCACCAGGCGAGTTGGTGGTCAAGCGCGGACTTATTCGCTTACGGAGAACTCGTACTTAGAACATTTCTGATTCGTACCGCCAGGGAATAGAACAGTTTTCCTGTCCTGTTTCCAGATATAATATAAAGCTTTTCAAGGTCAGAGTGAATAGGTATCGTCTAGGTATGAGTGCTTCAACTTTGACCACCATCACCTCGCTTACCATCAGGCGAGTTGGTGGTCAAGCGCGGACTTATTCGCGCTTAAAAAAATACATATGTACCTAGAGCAGACTTGGTACAAAGTCTCTAGTCGATGGGGTCGAAAAGTTTTCGAGTGGAGACCACGTCTGAAAAAGTGCATTTAACAAGAAGAACCTTTGAATATTGTACTAATCTACCCAGTATGAATAAATTTAATTTACTTACTAAAATATTGCAACGACTACTAACTACTTAAACAAGTAGCATTTTCGTTGCTGAATCTCGTAGAGCAACTTCAAGCCGGTATTAAAAATTCAATTTTAATTTAAAGAGCCATTTAGTATAACTAATTTGTAATGTTTTTTTTTTTTAATTAAATTTATTTATTCAACTGAAAACATTATCACTCGTGAATCCATTTAACGAGTATAAAACTGTGTTACGGGTGCCAAAGGCTTCTCCCAGAATAATGTAGAAGAATCATAAATTTAACATTAAATGAGTGAAACTAAAAATTTATGAATAATAAAGAAAAAAGGTAGTTAGTTTTAGCAAATTTTGACAATTATAAAAGTTACTTTTTTAAATTCAACTAGTATACAAAATGTCTTACCTATGTAAGACAATAATATATTAAACATTATTGCATCAAAAATTTAGAAAAAAAAAAAATAAAGTTAAATAGCCAGTATTTAGCCAAATAGTTTTTGTTCATGTACATACTTTGTTTGCTTTGTAATGTGGTTAAGCAATAAAGGATTAGCAATCTATCTACCCAATTTCAAGCATAGGTTGGTCAGCTCGTTAGAACTATTGCACATTTTATATTTACTTATACTTATACCTAACTTAATACTTTAGTTCTATAGCAAGAAACACGGTTAGAGTGCCATGATAATGCATGCCAATTAAAGATTTTAGTTGAGGCGTACTCCACAAACATGGCGTAGGACACCCAATCAGGAGGTGGACAGATGACTTCAGTATTGTGCTGGATGCAAGATGCTTCATCGATCCATTCATCAGCTCTAAAATGTTGACTGCTGGACACAGGTTTCTCCTGTGAATTTTAATTGAGCCCTATTGAAAGCGGCTTGCATTACAAGCCGCTCTACCGCTCTACTTCCATTACCGGTCCTATTTTGAAAACTATACAGGGTCATAGGTATTAAACGCTTTTTAAGGGCGGGTCTAGTACATCTAGACAAACAACTTTTGTTCTAGGACTTTTGGAAAATCACGAAGAAAAAATCAGCTTTTTCATACAAAAAGATCGTCAACGCGCAAAATCGCAGATCGTCAAAATGTATGGAAAATTTAGAGAAGCGATTTTTTTTGCTTATTTACAAAAGTCGTAGTACAAAAGTTGTTTGTCTAGATGTACTAGACTCGCCCTTAAAAGTTTAACACCTATGACCCTGAATAAGGTTTTTAGGTAGGTACTTCTAAAGGATGCCTGTTTGTCAAATGGACATCTAAATTACCGCTATCTAAATGATGACGATGATTTTAATTTAGTCTAGTTACCACGCGTTACAACAATAGGTATGTAAGTAGGTATATTTAGATATCGCTTAATAAAAAAAATCTCTTACTTTTCTTTTTCTAAAAGCAAGAGATAGAGAAGAGTGGAGGGGACTAGGGGAGGCCTATGCCGAAAATGCAACTTCTACAGATAGATATTGTTTTACATTCATTCATTATAAGTTGTTAAGTTAAACCGTAGTAGAATAAATGGCTATTTTCTCTTTTCTTTGTTTTTATTTATTTTATAATTTATAAAAATATGTCATGCTGATACACAGACATAGCGTTTCCCAAATACGTTTATGCTAAGTAGGTAAAACATGATATATTAAAAAAAAAAATTTAATTTTTTTTTTTGTAAGAACCGTGTAAATTAGAAATACTGTAGGCACTGTAGTAGTCAAGAATAAAATTTAAAAAAATCGTGGAGTTGTTTGTCCTTATTGCTCTTAAATATTTTTGGTAGTCAGTGGACATATGTTATTTTTAAATTTTCGCGACTTGAACACATTATCGTACTACTATACGGGACTTATCGGTCTGCCCGTGACTACGACCAATGCAACTTGGTCGAAACGTCGGGAGAAAAAGAGGTACTTAATTAGCTCATATCTCAAGTTTCATTGCGCGATAAGTCCCGTATAGTAGTATGATAGTAGACATATGACCTTATTATGTTTGGTAATTCTTTTTCCTATAACATCTCTACTTCCAACATTTTTATATAATGGTAAATAAAATTAAAACTAAATTCAAACTCTACCAGCCAGACGCTACGTGAATTACAAATGTACCCGCGAACCAAACGTCAAACTGAAATCCAATAAAAGCGTACCCTCTTTCAAAACTTCTTCCAAAACTTGCTCTACTATCGCAACTATTTCATGCTCCGCCCTTTAAAACGAAGCAATTTATATACACTTATCCCTTTCCAACATTCTAATAAGGATGCTAAGGAAACGAGACGGAAACTAGCCTGACCGCATGCATTGTTATTAAAGTTTTAGTGCTGTATTCCAATTAGACGCAACTGCCATTTGAATGTAATAGCAATTTGTGTTGTGTTGCTCTGTTGTAGAGTCGAAATTTGGTTGCAAGTGTGAGGTGAAATGATCTTTATGAGCGTAGCCCGTGAAGGAACCTCGCACCATTTTTCCGCGAGCGATTTACCAACCTAAGATGACGGCGTAAGAGCTATAGTAGCGTAAAAATGACCAACTTAAGACGTTCTCCAAAAAAATACGCAGCGCAATAGTTATTCTCTATCGACGTCTTGCGCAAGATGGCGGCGTTCGAAATTTAAATTTCTCGGAGGAATAGGTGGGGTGTCTATTCTGGTAGTTATAGAGGGATGTAGTTCGCAAACCAGCCGCTGTAGCGCTAGCGTCCATTTTGTATGAGTTTTGTTGGAGCGCTTGTCTAATAAGAATTGAGAGCGATTTAAGCGCTGAATTTTCGTGGCTTTAGAGTCTGCTTGCTTAATAGATAATTTGCCATTGTTTTGTGAGACTTGAGAGATAAAATTTGAGAAATGATTCAGATTGGGGCTTGTTCTGCGACGCTTTTGTTTTGATTTGATGTATTGTGAAAAGTTTCCATCATTGTTTATGCTATTGTTATTGGTCAATTGCGAAATATTATTTGTATGTTGTGCGTTATGTTTAGCGCTATTCATTTATTTTTCATTTTCTCGCAGGAGGTATGAAAAGTAGAGTATTGTCTATCTTCGCCTTGGGCGACTTGAAACCCTCGCTTCAGTAAATAATTCCCTCGTTTCACTCGGAAATTAACTATGAACTCCTTTCTACGCTAAAGAGTCCCTCGCTACGGTTCAATAAGTAGCCCGTGACACAAGACATGACTTTGTTCTCTGGGTGGATAATCTACCATTCCTTGATCTCTACCGGTTTTCTCTACCTTAAGCGTAAACATTTTATTAAAAACTTACCGGCCCCTGGTCTCTGATCGAGAACTTACTGTTCCACACGTTTCACACTTACTGAAGTAAATCAGTCACTTTTATTCGTATACAAATCTACTATTAGTTCCCATGACACTTAGATGAGTTACAAAAAGGGGAAAAAAAAGAATTAAAAAACTTCACTCACTTTCCCATGTCTATCTTGACCTTAAAAACCTGCTAAGAGCAATTCTATCTATTCTGTAATACAAAATATCAAAAAACTACCCAAAACTAGTTTTAGCCGGTTTTTAGTCGGTCGAACTGGATAGATCCACTTTTATCGGAGCGTCTTGTGAGAAAAAGTGTATCACCTTTTTACGAGAATTGACCCCATATTTATTTTTTAAGAACCTGTTGTAAGCGAACAGGTATTCTTTTGGGTCAGTAAGTATTTTAGTAGGGAAGGTGTGTTCATTGTGATTAAATTAACATATAATTAAACTATTCAGTGTACAGGGTTATTAGCATAGGGTGTACTAAGACAAAAGGGAGTGATTAAGACTATTATTATCTACTAACAATTTTAAATATGGGATCAACCTTAGACCAAATAAAAAAATCAAGACAGAACGTCGTGAACAAACAAGTGAGGCCGGTTTTTTATACATGTGGTGAGTGCGTCGGTGTTGCGCCGCCATAATTCGGCCAATGATCCAAGGCGTAGTTTCCTTGTACGTGCATTATGTCTTACACGGCGAGGCGTTTTGCGTTTGTTTTGCGGGCCCACTTGTTTTGTTCAAAAGATTCTGTCTTGATTTTTTTATTTGGTCTGAGGGATCAACCCTAAAAAATCTACTTTCACATACAAAATCGCAATTCAGAATCTATACATGAAATAGCGTTTTTATTTCTACATTTCGTCTTGGTAATAGTTGTTAATAGTCTGGATCACATCCTTTCTTCTTAGTTGGTACTTATAAGTAGGTACCCTATGCGAATAACCCTGAATATTGTTGGGACGTCTTCCACACGATCAACGCAAAGCACCTGTCTGTATAAATACCTATTGCCTATATAGCACCTATAGAGTAGGTAAATGTATATACGAGTATATGTAAGTTCATTATTTTGTAGGTATTTATTTAGGTAGGTAAATGTATTATTATCTGTGTAAGTATATTCTATGTATTTGATGTAGGTGTGTTTTATCATGATGTGATATTTATGTATATTTTTTTATATGTTGTATTTGTAATTTTTGAGTACATATATTCTTTTGCACCCCATTCATTTTTCTTTGCGGTATTCTTTCCGTACTGAGGTTGCCTGGAAGAAATCGTTTCCAGCGATAAGGCCGATTAAGTGATAATTGTATTGTTTTTATATTTCCTATTTTTGGTGTTAAACAATAAAGAATTATATCTATCTATCTACTCAGTTAATACGTACCTATTAAGTCAACACAATAGGTACTTATTTAGGTATATAAACATAGTAAATTAATAAGTTAATATGTTGTCCTGTATCAGAATATTAATAGCAATTACCGTGGCCTTGACCGATGAGCTGCGATGACCGTAAGACAATGTTAGCTATGACCCGGTCACCTTGTGCCCAATAATAGATCACGGATTGGTCCACATAACCTTAATTATCCTTACTGTACTGTACTGTACCAGCCTTTTTAATAATCCACTGCAGGACGTAGGCCTACCCAAGAAGGGTGATTGGGCCATATCCACACGCTGGCCCAGTGCGGCTTGGTGGATTCACCTACGCCATTGAATTTCTTCTACGGACGTCATTACCACGAGACCACCACGGCTTATTATCCTAACTTCCTTACATTTATTACAATAAAAATCCGAAAGGACATATTGCTTGTTAGCCTATTAATTTAGGCTCTGGACTATATTATGGTCACTGCTTTTTGTACAGACAAAAAGCATCAATATAGTCCAGAGAGATCGAGTTAAGTCAGATATAATCATTATCTATATAAGGTCTGTACCTTATATCTGACTTAACTCGATCTCGCAGAGAAACTCCGATTTAACTACTCAATCCTTATGGAAAATGCATATAGGTTTGCCTAAGCATGCATGCGGAAAATATGGGTAAATGCAATATGCATCTTAAAATGCTTTTCCCAATTCTTTTTTTTTGTGATTCTAGTGACGAGGAAGTTTATTTGACACCAACAGAATGTAATTGACATTGAATTCGTTTACACAGAAAAACAAAAAAATTATTAAATAATGAAAAATTAATAGCACTTTCCACCATGCCTAACCAACTAAAACAAAAAAGAAAAGATAATACTAAAACTTAAACTAAAAAAAAGCGAAATAAAATAAAACCCAGTCTAAAAGCCCCTCTTGCCCAATTCTTATCTTATTAGTGTACTGTACTATACTGTACCAGCCTTTTAAATAGTCCACTGCAGGACGTAAGCCTACCCACGAAGGGTGATTGGGCCATATCCACCACGCTGGCGCAGTGCGGCTTGGTGGATTCACATACGGCATCGAATTTCTTCTACGGCCGTATGCAGGTTGCCTCACGATGTTTTCCTTCACCGAAAAGCCAGTGGTGTGGAATTCCGTACATAAATTCCAAAGACTTTTGCACTTTTTCTTATGAATCGATAATTTAATTTGCTTCACTTTTCAAGTAGTTTCGGTAGGTAAAAAGAGTTTCAAACTATCAGTGTCGTGGAATCCTGTAGTCAACAAGTGCAAACTGCGTGGTGTAGGCATTAAGACCTTTACAGACACTGTCAGTGTGGTGTGTCGCGGTGACAATTTCAATTTGAGTGATACGGCGTCGCATTTAGTCTGCCCGTGACCACGACCAATGCAACTTGGTCGAAACGTCGGGAGGAGAAAAAGAGGTACTTAATTAGCTCGTATCTCAAGTTTTATTGCGCGATAAGTCCCGTGTAGTAGTATGATAAGGTAAAAAGAGGTATTTTTTTAAATAAGAAAGACTACCTGCACTTTATCAGCGTGATTACTATGGCCCAATCGCCCGTGTGAGTAGACCAATGCCATGCAGTGGGCTATCAAAAAGCTGGTACAGATAAAAAAGAACATTATTATGAAAAATCAATTACACAAACCGTTAAAGGACCAGCATTCTGAATTAGGCTATATTATCTTTTGAGAATAAATACCTACGGTCATACACTTAGAGATATACATACTAGATAAGTAATCTATGTATCTATCTATCAGCCGTAGGACTTCCACTGTTAGACATAGGCCTCCCCATTCATTTCCATTAAGGCCGGTTGGAAGCGGACTGCATCCAGCGCGTTCCTGCAGGATACAACCGATCAATCAAATTAAATTCAATCAATCACACTTAGGTAGATGCAATGGCCATCTTAGTGTCATTTATGGCCACTTTGAGTTTTAATGATTGTGTAAAAAAAAAATTATACCCACTAATACTCATAAAGATATTGTCTAACTTTATCATTCACGTCACCAATATTTAAGGTGTAACATTGTTACGCCTTGAGTTACACTAGCATAAGTTTTTATTGTATTTCTGTTCTTATTTCTTTTTTTTGTGTACGATAAAGTGTTATCTATCTATTGTTTTTTTTTCTGTCTTAGCGTCTGTTGGACGCGACGCTTGACCAAAATGCTGGTGTTTATTTGGCTCAACGTACAAGCATTCAGCGTGGCACGCTGCCAATCTGGCAGTGCATAAGCTTGAGCATTTGGATTATCTTTAGACCCTCAAGGGTCTAAAAGTGATCCAATTGCTTATGATGTAGTAGTTTATGTAGTTTTTAATCTTATTATTTAGTAGTCTTGTATTTAGAGGTACTTAATAGGTAAAGGCACTTGCCATATAAAAAAAAATATGTGATCATTTTGACATCAAATGGCTAAAACCGGGGCAGTGTCCACAACCAGTGCATTTAGTGCACGAGTCTCGTTAGATACTTATCACGAGTCAAAAGATTTTTCGCTTTGAAAATCAGATATATTTCAAGGCAACGTTGGTAGTTTAATAATAGGGTTCCAATTTCACTTATTTTTGAACGGAACCCTGGAAATATCAACCCTACCAAATACGAGCACGTAAGTAGCTACGTACGATTGTCCACTATCGGTGTCGGCCAGTGGCGTCACATTCCTGGGTGGAACAGAGATTGTAGAGTCGACATAATACTAAATAATTCTTTTGACTCAGCTCTATTGGAAAGGGACAATTTATTAATCTCTACTGATGACAAAAGAGTAAGTCGACTTAATTGACCTAATTTGAAAATTAAATAAATTAAAAGCAAAACAACTTTTTGACCGACGAACCACCGGAGGAGGTACTCAATTCGACGCGTATATTTTTTTTTGTTTTTTTTTTTATGTGTAACCACGCATAACTTTTTTCACTATGGAAACTAACGTGGTTTTCGTACATTTTAATTAAGTAAAACACAGGTGTTACTCACGTTTGATTTTTAGTAGGATACTACTATAGTTTCGATCGCATTTGGCGATCTTTCTCAAGGTCGGAGTACTAGCTCGCGGGCTCGTCGCATAGCAGTGCTATGCGAGACGCCTGTGTTTTACTTAATTAAAACATAACTTTTTTAATAGTAGTCCGATTTGAATAATTATTTTTTTATTGGATAGAGTATAAATCGGTCCGAAATTGGTCTCATTTAAATTTAATCGAAATCGGCTGAGCCTTTTTTGATAAATCATCAATAATGTGGAAAATGCTACATCGATCCGTGCGAAATATTCGCGAATTCTGTACACGGGTGAAGTCGCTCATGCTATTTTTTGCGAAAAATAATAATTAATTTTAAGACCTTTTATATAAATGTTCTAAAAAAAAGAAATTGAAATGTTCCTTTAAAATTTTATGTATCAACTTATAACCGAATTATACACAATTTATACGATCATGAAAACTTGTCACGCGATTTACCAGTGTAAATAAACTAGTGCCTATTTAATTGAGTAAGTAACTTAATCTGTTAAGTTATTTTTTTTAAATTTCAGTTTAGTTAAATAATTAAAAGTACTAACGCAAACCTCACGACAAGCTTTTACAAGCTTGAAATAAAAAAAGCACAAAAGCTTTTTTTAAAAGGTTGCTTAGGTTTGCTTTTGATTTATTTTTTACTTTTTAGTTACGAGATTAACCTGCATTTTTATTCTCAGTGAACCCTTTCATTTAATACTTATACTACACGAAAGCATAAAAAACTTCAAAAGTCAGAGTAATGTCATAATATTTATTTTATTATTTTTGGCAAGCACTTTCATTTAATACCCATACTGTAGAAATGCATTAAAAATAACTATTCCGCCATCTTGGATGGTTGGAATTTAGAATGACGTCACACAGCTTATCGTGTATTTTCATCCAAACTAAACGTGTATACAGAATATCAGCTCAATCGGTTGAAGATATCTGCTTCAAAATTGAGTAGCAAGATTCCGCCCGAACAAACATTGCACATACATTGCAAGTTAAATAAAAGCTTTTAAAAACAATTCAGAATGCTTATTTCTTTTTCTGTACTTCTTTTCTTCTTTGTCTGTTCTATGTTAAGGTATCTGTGATATCATAGTGTGGCGAGCCTTTGCGGTCGCTAGCGCTACCGACCACCGCGCAACGCGACCGACCTCCTCGGACTGCGCGCGCGCTTTTCAAATTGAGAATGCGATCTTCTTTCGTTTTTACAATTAGATTTTTTCTATATCCCTAATAGGTTTTCGTTTGACTACGTACTGCCTGATGTTTAGCAGATATGCGGTCTATGTTGTAGCACGCTTACCTAGAAGATACCTATTTATTCGGGATTTGAAGATGGATGGAGGGATGGAGACCCAAGCAAAGCGTTCCACATTCTAGCTGTTTGTATGAGGAATGAGAATTCGAAACGCTTGGTTCTAACGCGCGAAATATCCACCACAAAAGGGTGGCGCTTTGGTCGCCAAATTAGGTTAACTTTTAGTAGAGCCAAATTAGGGCCACTCTTAGTAGAGGTAGGCGTTAAAATTAATAAACGCCATGAGGCTATTTATAAATATGTGTGTATTAAAATTTACCAAATAATGTTTAAGTAAAAATAAAATGTTCAATTCCCCGCAAGAGAAAATTTTAATCTTACTTATTAGGTAGATACTTATTGGAACGATTTACAATGACGTTAAGAAATAACTGAAATAGTGGCAAATACGGCCCAATTACCCTTCGTGGGTATGCCCATGTTCAGCAGTGGACTATTAAAAAGCCTGTGCAAAACATTCCAGATTTTCTTTATAAATAAAAGTATTCTCTTTATATATACAAAAAAAATTGAGTACTCTATCGTCTCCACGGTTTCTCTGTTCGGGTTAGTGCCCGATCGTCACTAGACGCTTGACCGTGGATCGACATACGTGGACGACCCATTCTATAGGCTAACTTTTCTAATAAGACAAGTATAACTTCAATTAGAATTCGAACCCTTAAATCTCCAAAATAAATCGCTGTTTTGTACAAGATCTCAGAAACATAAATTAGTACATATTATTATCTATCTGAAGTTACTCTATAGGGTGTACATTTACATGGTAGGCCAAACTTCAAGAAAGACATCAATAGGCAGGCATGATGACTAAAAAAATAATTATAATAATTAGACCGTCAGATAGATTATCAAAAAATATAACAAAACGTATTTTTCTTTTGTCAATTAAATAAAAATTTATGAAAATATAGCCCGTTAAATTTACGCGTGACGTCACAAGTCACAAACAAATGTATAGACTTCTGTCACAGAAGTGACGTCACGAGCCCCACTCCTAAACTTTGACAAGGTTTATCTTTGTCATTTGTTGTTTGATTGACAAAAGAAAAATTACGTGTCCAATATTTTTTGATAATCTAACTCACAGGCTAGTTATAATAATGATTTTTTTACCCAGTCATTATGCCTTTTGCCAAATCCAACTCGGCTAGGCAGCGTTCGGCAATTGCTTAACGTCTTTTCGTCTGTCATACCTTAGTGCCTTAAGTCAAAAGTCTTCGACCAGTGTGTGTTGCCGGTGATCATTTACGGCACAGAGACGTGGTCTCTCAATATTGGTCTTATTAATAAGCTCCAAGTAGCCCAACGAGCTATAGAGAGGGCTATACTCGGAGTCTATTTGCGAAATCGAATCAAAAATTAAGAGATCCGTAAAAAAATTAGTTACCGGCGGTTAGGCACGTTATAATGGCAGAGAGCAGGGCATATAGCTCTGAGGACTGATGAATGATGGGGTCGAAAAGTTCTTGAGTGGAGACCATTAATCGGCAAGCGCAGAGTATGACGTCAACCCACAAAGTGGACGGCTGAGCTCATCAAGACCAAGAAGGTCCTATAAAGTTCCAAGTTAAAGTTGAAATTACATAAATGATAATTCTTTTGATTATTAATACAATTAATTTATTTTATGATCAATACAATAATATTTGACATTAAATCTATAATTAAATACAAAACATTTTTTTTTACTAATATGTAACTTAATTTTTATTATATCCTTTGACGTATCACTGATGTATAATTTGACCTTTTGTTATTATTTTATTTATTGTTGTTTATGATTAAGAAGTTTTAAATTATTTAGTTTCTATACCTATTTTAATTTTGTAAACTGACTTGCCTTGTTTAACTGACATGTTATAAATGGCCAATAAATGATCTGAATCTGAATTCATTGGGATTTGTTTCATACTATTAAAATAATGAGGTGAATCTATGAAGGTATCTTTACGATCAGTTTCAGAAACTAAAATTAAAAATATATCTTTTTATTTTAACATAATGTGGCCAATTTTAAAGGCGCCATCGTTAATTTAACAGCAACTTAAAATATTCTTCTCTCTTTCAAATGCATATAGTGAAAAAGAAACAGCAATATTTTAAGTTGCTGTCAAGTTTACGATGACGCCTTTTAAATTAATGAGGCATAATATAATGCGATCACGCATTGTATCTTCGCGAGTATCTGGATAATTTTCGCATTTTCCAAACAGGAAAGTTGCCTGCTACGACCACTGCTACGAGTAGCGCTAGTGAGGCAATATTTTATAAACCACTTTACTAATATGGCAAATTATTTTATAATTTTTTTCCCACAAATCTGTATTATAAGCAATATTATTCCTCATTCATTTTACACATATTATGCAGATTCTAATAGTTAATTCATTTCAAATGACTAAGAAAATGTTTTAATACTGTTCAAAATTATCTAGAAAGTGCAAAACAAATCTACTCAACGATAGATGGCGCCTGTAAACTGTTTCTATAAAACCTCAACAGATGTCACTAAATTAACTTATTGTCACTACCCTTGTACAGATGGAGCAAGTGGCATTGTTTTGATAAAATAATATTAGCATCATTAATAAATTATTTTCACTAGAATGTTACTAGAATGATATTTAAAATAGAATAAAATACAATTCAACTTCATTGCACACCGTAAAACAGTAAGTAAAATACAAAGTACCTAACAACGATTTAGTTAAAGCGAGGTAGTAGGTACAAGGGCGGCCTTATCGCCTTGAGCGATTTTTGCCAGGCTACCGTTGGATAGACACACACAATAATGAGAATTTGTTTGAATTTACTTCAATATTGCTTTTTAAACCTACTCCTATTGTTATTGTTCTAACAGGAAGTGATTCACATTAACATGTTGATTCTAATAAGAAATTGTAAAAAAACATCGAAAAACCAAAAGTGTAGATAAAATACGAATTGGTAGTGTGAATTACGATTAATATATTTAGAACTCTGTTAAAACAATACAAGGATATTTTTCGGGAAGGTTTCGTAACAGTTATGTATACAGGTAGGTAATGCTTTCAATAATAATATATCATTTTCAAGTAGTATAAATTCTAAATGATGATTTATTAAATAAAGAAAAATCTTTTCGAAATTATTGAAAATATCTATTTTTCGAGATTGATTTATCAAACGGTTGAAAAAATGATGAGGCATTTCTTCATCATTTTCGTTTAGAAAATTCTGTAACAGCTATTTAAGTAGATCCCTACCTCAAGTAATAGAGACTCCAAGTGATAATAATTTAAAAACAACTAGCGACCCGCCCCGGCTTCGTACAGGTGTATTATAAATATAAACCTACGTCTTGAATCTATAAAAAAAAAACCGCATCAAAATCCATTGCATAGTTTTAAAGATATAAGCATACATGAGGACAGACAGCGGGAAGCGACTTTGTGTTATACTATGTAGTGATTAAAAATCTCACTCATCATGGACTTTTTGTAAAAAAAAAAAATCGTCAAGAAAGAAAAAAATATTCCATTTAAGTACAAAATGCGTCACGTCACCTCGTTTAACGTCCAATTAACCCAAATTTTCTCACGCGGTGACCACTGTCCGGTAACATCTTGGGGTCTCGCGTGCTCTGTACATTGCAATCACGTAGTAATTTTATTAAAAAATGAAATACACAACCGACTCTATACAATACAAAAATTTTAAAATTTTCCTACATTTATGTACCTAACTGGAAAAAATAACTAGGCTCAATAATTTTTTTTTACAACTGTTTCATGTTGGTAGGTATATCCACGGTAATTAGATATCATTACCGTTGTATTTATCCTACTGATACCCAGGACCTTGATCCTTTATTTTTAATACAAGAAAAACGGTAGACAATTGATTATTTTCCTTATTTAGCTGAAAGATAATATCAGCAAGTATATAATTAGACCTTTAGTTCAGACTTAACTTTTTTGAAAATGCAGACATTATTTTTTTCACAAACGGCGCGATATTACTTTTGATACCGGTCGCAAGATGATATGTAGAGCAATTAAACTGTCAATAAAAACCTTTTGTGAAACTTACACGACAAAGACTAATTCATAATTTGAATTATTGAAATTGATTTACTTGTAACTAGGTAGAAAAAATGTCCAGAAAATGATTTTTGCTGTGACATTGATTAATTTGTTTCTACGGAATATTCTGTAACAATTTTTATAAGTACCTATGAAAATCTCCAATGAAGATTCCCATGAAAAAATTCTTTGATCTAAAGATTTTATAAGCTTCGATATTTCTTATCCATCCATCCATCAGCCATAGGACGTCCACTGCTGGACATAGGCCTCCCCTATGGATCTCCAATAAGACCGGTTTGTAGCGGCTTGCATCCAGCGTAATCCTGCGGTCTTAATGAGGTCATCCGTCCACCTTGTGGGTGGACGTCCTACGCTGCGCTTGCCGGTACGTGGTCTCCATTCGAGAACTTTTCGACCCCATCGGTCATCAGTCCTCCACGCTATGTGCCCTGCCCATTGCCATTTCAACTTGCCAATCCGCTGGGCTATGTCGGTTCTTCTGCGAATTTCCTCATTCCTGATTCGATCTCGCAGAGAGACTCCGAGCATAGCCCTCTCCATAGCTCGTTGGGCTACTTGGAGCTTATTTATAAAGCCCATAGTAAGAGACCACGTTTCAGTGCCATAAGTCATCACTGGCAACACACACTGATCGAACACTTTCGACTTTAGGCACTGAGGTATGTCGGACGATATTTCTTATAGAAAAGTAAAAATATTGATACATTCATAAACAGTCCACGTCACGGCGCTTAGCGTCTGGTTACAGGTCGCGTCATGTAAAAAGAACGCTGGATCTTCAAACTGCGCACAAGGAAATTTAACTCGTATTACATACGTAATAGGAATTAAATATCCTAGTACGCAACTTTATTTGTAGCAAGGAAATTTAACTCCTATCACGTAAGCAATAGGAGTTAAATTTCGTTGTGGGCAGTTTGAAGCTCCAGCGTTCTTTTTAGGTGACGCGAGGTATAACCCTTATTTTCTCACGCGGTGACCACAGCCCGGTGATATCTTTGGGACGCTTGTCCAGAATTGTAATCACGTTGTAATTTTATTTAAAAAAAAAAACAAATAGGTATGAAGATGAGTGCAAGTGCCTTAAAATTTTCGTACATTTTAATACACATGTATTACCAAATTTACTAGTTTTTTTGGTTTGAAATTACCAAATTAATAATGTCAAATAGGTATTATTCAATAAAGTTTAATGAAGGTTAATTTTAGGAACACTGGTCATTTAAAAAAATTGGTTGGTTTATAATCGCCGAGGTTTTATTTATTATTATACGACTTGACATACAACAATATTTAAAATAAAGAGACATATTGGGATAATTATTTCCTCCCTTTGAAAACTTCCGAAACATCTATCTGTTAAAAAAAAAATCTGGAAGATATGACAGCTTTTCAAGTGCCTACTTACATGCATATAGTAATAAAGATTCAAATTTAAATTAACTATTAGGTATAAAAAGAAATCCATAGATTTGGAAAAACAAGAACTTTGAAATTCCTTGTAGAAGACAAAAGTAACAACAGAAAAAATCTTCATTGACAAAATATTTCACGACATGCCTTTTAACGACCGGTTAACCCTAATTTTCTCACGCGGTGACCATGCACTGTCCGGTAACATCTTGGGGTCTCGCGCGTCCCGCATTGTTATCACGTTAAACCTGTTTAGGGTTTTGACAAGAAACTTTCTAGAAGACAAACAGCTTTTACAATTTATAATCGTAGGTCTTTTTACATCCTAAATCTGTTAAAGTAATTCAATATACCTGCTCATATCGATTACACCTCCTTATCGATGTTCTTCGAAACCAATACTTACCTAATCTGATTGAAAACATAAATAATGACAGATAATTTTATTGGATTGCATTTGCCTAAGCTTTTAATCAAAACCGGTTAAGTAGTTTTCAAGATACGGATTAATAGGTAAAATCGATGTAATTTTTTTTACCATAATATTCATTTCGATAAAAACGAAATAAATTTATTTAAGTATCTTCTCACAACGTCGCTTACCATCAGGCGAGTTGGTGGTCAAGCGCGGACTTATTCGCGATAAATAAATAAAAAACAAAAAAATTACGGAACGTTACGGTTTTAGATTCAATGTTAAAAAAATAACACAATAAAATTATTCAAGCTTTAATCTTCAATTCTTAACCCTATTTCTCACGCGCTGACCACTGTCCGACGACATCTTGGGGTCATCCTTACCCCATTATGGTAAAACTCGTTTTAGCATAAGAAGTTACCTTGAACCGGTTATGGTTCCCATAGTGGACATTGACCACACTGGGCATTCACTTTCATTTGGTGTTTAGATCTTGAGAATAACGATTCCAAAAGATAATTGAATGTGGGTAACGTGTGTAAACACACACGTTACCCACATTGTGAAATCCAAAATTACGAAATTTTAAAAGTAGATTTTAAGTTTTTAGAAAACATATTTCGTTTGTGAAAATGTGCAGTGATATAATAACCTGATTATACTTAAAACTGTGTGTTCCAAGTGTTAATATTAAGTAACAGTGAATTAATTTTAATTTGGAATTAAAATAGTCGACCCAAGTGCTTTAAAACGGCAGATAAAAAATAACGATACCGTACGTCGAAACTCTTGAATGTCTACTTGCCAAGAAATCTGTAGTACAGATTACTCCAAGGTGACTGCGACGACGGAATCTTTTCACCTATGACAGTAAGTTGTATTAAAATTTTTAACTAGCTTTGTTTTACCCAATAGCTATACCTATAGCAACTGAGACTCTGGCGGCCATCATAAAATAGGGAGACAAAAGAGTAACTTAATTCTCTTAATGAGATCATCTGTCCAACTCGTAGACAGACGTCCTACGCTGCGCTTGCCGGTAGGTACGCGGTTTCCACTCGAATTTTTTTTGACCCCATCGGTCATCAGTCCTCCGTGCTATGTTCTCTGCCCACTGCCATTTAAAGTTGCCAATCCGCTGGGCTATGTCAGTAGCCTTGGTTCTTCTACGGATCTCTTCATTTCTAGACTTCGTTAGCATATCGCTCTCTATAGCTCGAAATAGCATAAAATGTGAGTAGCCACACGAAAACGGACCTGTAATTAGCTCCAACTTTACGAAAAAATTGTACTAAAATTTTATAAATACAATAGTAAATTTTATATAGGTAAGTTTCCTAATTTAAAATGCAGCCTTTAGTAAGTGTTACCTTCCCGTCTGGCAAAGAGCCTGGATCCTACGACACAGGTCACCCTAGTGTGGGATCCAGTGCACTATGAATGTAGATTTAAGTTTGTTTATTGTAAAGGAATTTTGTTTTTGTTATCATAAGGAAGAGCCTGGATCTCACGACACAGATCACCCTAGTTTGGGATCTAGTGTACAACTTGTTTCGTATTAACTTTTAAGAACAATAAACGTTTAATTATTTATTTACAATCAAGAAAAATCTACTACCACATAGTAGATATTATACTAAGTTGCAACAAACAGATTAGGTAGTAGGTAGTAACTTTATCAAAGTGTGTCTCTTACTTGTAAAAGATTTACGTAATCTTAAACAAACCTAGGCTATAAACCTAAAACTACCGAAATATACTGCAAAATTAAGTTGTAACCCTTTCACATTTTCCACTAAAGCTCGAGGTGTGCTCCATAAATCGTGTCTCCGTCGACGGGAAAACGTAATGAAACGCCCTGCATTTTCTCTAGAACGCGCATCCGTCAAGTCTGAGGTAGGCAGAAGGTGGGTAGAGATGGGTAAGCGCGAATCTGAACATTTCGCGTTTTATGAATCCAAGATGGCGGCTATACGAAATCTGGCGCAACGACTTAATTTTTTTAGAACTAATATTCGTCAAGTTTGAGATAGGCAGAAGGTGGTTAGCAATAAATTAGCGCGAATCTGAACATTTCGCGTTTTATGAATCCAAGATGGCGGCTATACGAAATCTGGCGAAACGACTTATATTTTTTTTTTGAACTTATATTCGTCAAGTTTGAGATAGGCAGAAGGTGGGTAGCAATGGGTAAGCGTAAATCAGAAGATTACGCGAGTACGATTTATGAAAATAAGATGGCGGCACATTGTAGATACTGGGAAAAAATCAAGTGTAACAAAAGCCTACGTCTCTTTATTTACGTTAAAACATTTTTCAACCCTTAAAAGCCTTGCATTTCTCATTTGTCTCAACTGTAAACTAAGAGCCTATAAATTGCATATAGAGCTAGATGCTACTACCTAATCGAATATACCTATTTTTAAAGCATTTAAATATCTGTATTACTGGTACCTAGTTATTTTTTTTCTATAATGCAGCGAAAAAAAAAAACAACTGAGAAACAAATTACTGCATAGTTTCATACTCAACTGCTTCCTTCGTAATTGGTTCTTTGCTAAAAAGTTTTTCCATCACAACACAACCACAAAAAATCACATTTTTACAGCTTTATCCCGCTGCATTGTAAATCACGAGCTACAGAAAACAAATTACGAATCATCTTCCCACCCCGCGGAAACTCTGCCTCCTCGAGCTAAATGACTCAGTTAGACCTAAATTTCTCGAGTACCATATTGGTGTAAATTTTGACATTGACAAAGATTTTATTGTCATCAAGTAAATCTTTTATTATATAATACAATACAATAACGAAAATATCTAGTAACTTTATAGAAATGTACCTAGTGTTTATATTCTAGAGAAAATATCTAGTAACTTTAAAGAAATATATACCTAAGGTATAATTATACTCCCGTGCATAGTATTGTAAGCACCCAAATTTTCTCATATCTTCGGAACAAAAAAAAAATCTATTTTCAAGACGGTGATACACTGCCATATGAACGAGAGCTTGATTCGAAATTGTAACTTTAAAATACCTACTATAAATTTTGCGTTTTCAGCTATTTTTCGCCGGCATAAAACCTCCGAAAATCCTAGCGCTTATGGCCTTATCCTGCTCAACCGTAAGCCAAGAGCTACAGAAAACAAATTACGAATCATCTCCCCACCCCGCGAAGACTCTGCCCCCTCGCGCCAAATGACTCAGTTAGAGCTAAATTGCTCGAGCACCATATTGGTGTTGCCTGAGCAAAATTTCCGCAGTTTAAATTTCGAGCAAGCTGTTGTGGCAAGCGGGTAAGGATGGAATTGAATTGATTTCATTTGAGAGATTTAATCGAGTCGCGGAACTATTCGATTGGTTTTGATTGCGTGGGAAACGCGGGTGGTTTTGTTTTTGTAGTGAAAAGCTATATTTTTGCCTGTCTGGAAAATAGTGGAAAATGGAATAGTCAATGGCCACACACACATACATAATATGGCATAAATCTTCTTATAGATATTATATAAAAGACTACACATTGCATTTTGATTAAAGTGTACGTACTTTTTGTACGTCATGTACAGCGTAAGAACTGCTGATAATTCAAATTTGGTTCCATAGTAAAAGTAGTAATAATGAGAAAAAATTTACACTAAGTTAGTTTTTTAAGAACATGTCCGTCGTTTTGAGGTACAACCTGTGTAGTATTTAATTCCGTAGCAGTAAATAAGACCGTCATCTCTATACTTCTTAGCATCACGCTTTTTATATCAAAGTTACGAAAAAATCTTTTTTGTCGATAGATTTATGACCTATATCTGTATGTATACGTTCATAATCTATACCAATATTATAAAGAGGAAAGATTTGATTTTTTGTTTGCATTGAATAGGCTCCGAAACTACTGAACCGATTTGAAAAATTCTTTCACTGTTGGGAAGCTACACAATCCCCGGGTGTCATAGGCTACATTTTATTTAAAAATAAAATAGGGAGGCTGCTAGTAAGTTAGTTAATAAATAAGAACTGTATAGTCATCTTTACTTAGTTAAGAAACGTCAGCGCATCCCATTTCACGCTGAACGTCTTGAAACTGTCAGAACATACCCATTAGTAATTTTTCCACTGCTTTTCGGTCTTGGACCATTTATTCACTACCATCAGCATCATCATTTTAACCATTGGACGTGCTCTGCTGGACATAAGCTTCCCCTATGTCGACCCCATCAGTTATCAGACGCGCGTACTATATGTCCTGCCCACCGTTATTTAAAGGTGTGGACACTTCCGTAAAAAAGCTCTACCGCGACAGTTGTTTTCATTGCATATGTTAAAGGCAAGCAGTGATATACTGGGTTATTGGCAACTTAAACACAACCTCTGGAAGTTTTTTTATTACGTACATTGACATAAACTTTTCCAATCAAAGCTACCGTAAAAATGCCAAAAAAGTCAGGTTTCCCAAACACTATTTCAATTTTTTTTTGTCAAGTTCATCATTTGAATTCTTACCTACCTAAGATTGATTTTATTTCCGGTGTCAGAGTTAGCCAAGTAGTATAAGTAGTTATTTATAGTAGTCTTGATGTGCGAACAATATTAGTAGCTTTGTAGAAAATAAAGTGGTATTTCTCCAGACAGACTTTTCAAAAGGGCCCGCGACACTTACCGAAATACTTCGAACGAAAGTAATATAATTATAGTAACAGCCCACCATTGTCACCTCAAGGTATCCTCATTTCAGGGTACAAGCAAACAAAATTAAAAGCAGTAAGTGTACAATGAAAATTCATCAATAGTTATCTATACCTAACCAGTAATTCAGTCGGTAAAGGTGTAATATTTCCCTAGATCGACTATGCGGAAGAGCTCCACGATATTTTAAAGGTACAACGTCTCTTTCTTCGCTTCAACTTCGCTTCTATTCATAAGGGTCTTACCACGACACTTATTTACTTCAAACGAAAGTAACACGTAGGTCCAGATAGCAACAGCCCACCATTGTCACCTCAAGGTATCCTCATTCCAGGGTACAAACCAAACAAAATTAGAAGCAGTAAGTCACTGTCAGGCCACGTCTTACTATTTCTTCGGGGTCATTAGCAGAACGACGCCATTCCAAGGCCCATTTAGATAAAACGTCAGAGATTTGAACTAAGATTCTAACCCCCCAAAGATGGGGGGGACGGGGGAACTCCCTGCGTATCAGTGGACCAGTGATTCAGTTCCTGTAACTTATCGGCTATCCAGGGGCGTAGCTACCGCCGTATTTGCCGTATCAATTAAATACGAGGCCCCCGAAGTGTGTAAGAAAAAATGAATAAAACTATCCCAAAATTATTTTTTTTTTTCAGAAAATACAAAAGTCAAACAAGTAATTTCTTTTTTTACCGCATAAAGCGTGCGTTCAAAAATTTAAAAAAAGTGACAGATAGATTATTATGATGAATAAATAAAACCTTCTTATTTCTTTTGTGAGAAATCTTTACACTTCATAGGGCCTCCCCAAAACAATTTTTATACGGGGCCCCACCAAGGCACGCTACGCCACTGCAGCTATCAATGGGCAGCTGTCAGACGTAGGTCAACCCACTATCAGTGATTTGGCTATATCCACCACGCTGGGCCCGTGTGGGTTTGTGTATTCACATACGCCGTGGAATTTCTTCGTCGAAAGCATGCAGGTTGCCTCACGATGTTTTTCTGCACCCAAAAGCCAGTGGTGTGAAATTCCGTACATCAATTCCAAAGAACTCATTATGAGACCGAGATTTGAACCACGGTTGGAAGGCGGGTGCCATTACCACTAGACCACCTCGGCTAGCTGCTCTACTATTCTAACTCTATATACATATTACATAGTGTAACCTTATGTACTGTTTCAAAGTAGATTGTAGTAACGACTCGCGAGTAATGACTCGCGAAGATTTTCACTAGGGTGCAAATGTTTATATAGGGTGTCAATTTATGTGCGTCGCGGTACCCGCCGCGTGGGTATTTGTTTTTGTTCTAGTAATTGAGGACGTAATTTCGGAGTTATTGTAGGAAATTGGAGGTTTGCGGGTAATGTCTTTAAATGTTGGAATTGTGGAAGAAAATTTAAATTTGTTGGTATGTTTTGGTTTATTTTTCAACTACTAACTACCCGATTTACTTTGACAGGGTGGTAAGGTTACTTAAAAAATAATTTAGCTTTCTATAGTGCAAGAACTGTTCATATCGGCCCGGAAATTTTAGGTAACAAACTGAATCAAAATAAAAGAAAACAAAATTTTTCCTTACTATGATTGGTCGATAACTACGGGATATGTACTGTTACTAAATATCGGTATTTTAACTCATGTTTTAGTTCTTAATTCAAAAGTTTAACTATTCAATTTTTTAAGCAAATTTTTCGTCATTGACTTGAAAGTAGGTAATTCTTTTGACTGAAATAACTACGGCGAATAAAATGATAGATAGATAACACTTTGTTGTACACAAAAATAAGAACAGTAATACATGCTAGTGTAACTCAAGGCGGCCTTATCGCTGGAAGCGATCTCTTCCAGGCAACCTATGCCCGGAACGAAACGATCTTAAAATATATCACGGGAGTACAATAGTGTGATACTAAAATGTTTCCTGTAGATGATCTCTCTCACTGATGCATTACTGGATCACTGGCTCATCTCATTTAATGATTTAATATTTACCTCTACTTTTTATCTCCATTCAAATCTATTAGTTGTGAATTTTGCCAATACATAATATATATAAAAGTAGAATCCAAAACAAAACACCCTGTACACAATTCGAAATACAAAGCAGTAGAATTCGTTTACTTATCTTTACTGAGACGCGCCCCCACGGGGTCTGCGAGACCCCACACTTTTATGATGCATTATTTAGGCGGAGCAACGGAGGGTTAACTCTTGAGTTTGTATGTATTAGTGTATTTTATATGTTCTTAGGTGAGGTGGGTTGAATTGTAAAGTAAAATGTGAGGTTTTAATGCAATGAAGTAAATAATGTGGTAACAAACTTAAATAAGATAAATGTATAAATAATACCAAACTAGGTTGAATTAACGTAAGTACTTCAGCCGTAGCATTACTAAGTAAGTATATATTTTTTGCTTCAGCTTAAATATGCTACCACTACTACTACGAACCAATTTAAAAATAAATCTTTTAGTTTAAGTCACCTGCAGACCTCAGACATCGCTAAACGGTTAAAACACCCGGGGCCTACAATTTGTCGAGTCGTCAGAGCCACTGTAGCGTTCAGTTGTAAATGCCACCCGTGGTCACCCATCCGAAGACTGACCGTGCTGAACTTTGCTTAGGTGACTTCGATGATCGCTAACGAACATCTAGCCATACCACGCTATGAGCGCAACATTTTCATATTTTCCTGTACTGTCCCGGTAGTTTTATAAGTCTACTGCTAACTTCGAGCCAATAACTGCAGAGCCAGAGTTCCTAAGTGAAAGTAGTATAAACATGTCCGAGTGCCGTCATACATACCGACTTACATTTTTGCATTAAATAATTCACAATGACCCGTTTTGTCGAATCTCGACGTTATGTTAATTGAGTTATGATAAATTGTTGGGTTAATTAGTGCTTGTAACCCACTTTGGCATCGCCAGATCGCCAGAGTTGTAGTCGGCTTGCAATCGCCTTGCGACTAACTAAAAAGTCTGCCCACTACATAGCTTGACTCGGACACTTTTTTGCAACATTGTGTATCTATAGATATTTGCTCGAAAACTGCTTAGCAAGCGTACCCACGAATGGCGATTGGGCCATACCTATCCATCGCGCTGGATCCATTCCAGATTTAACATACGCGCATATATCACACTTACGTTTAAGAAGCTTGTGGTATATGATATCAAAACAGATTTATTATGTAAATTGCAAGCTACAATGTCAACTATTGAAAGGTGAATTAAAAATAACCCGAAAGATACCACATTAAAGTTATTCTACCCAAGCGACGTTACACAAACTATTCATTTCAAATAACCCACATAAAACGCTAAAACTACATTCAAATTCCGAACCCATCTCAACTGAAAAATCCATTAAAACGTAGCAAAAATTACGACCCTATTGCTATCATAGTTACGTTCAAAAACTGCTACCCTTTTCAATTCGCTAATAATACTTACACACACTAACGCGGGGTAATCTACCCCCACCTCCCGCCCTAGGGCAATTCTTCAAAGGGTGAAAAAACACCCTAGCTTGCCCCCTCTCTCAGGGGGCGCGCCTTAGCGATTCTTGGGTTAAAAAAGGGGTGGAAACGTAGCAACGGAGGGTGCTTTTTGTGAACGCCGTGTTTTATTTTTTGTTCGGTTTTTGAACACGATAGTTGGATTCTTTTTTTGATATAAGTAATCTTTATTTGAATCAGACCGCGCGATTAGTTGGGTTTTTTTTTATTAATTCTTATTTTTGATGTAATTTAAATGTAGAATTTGTTTAATTTTGTGTTCGGATAGTTGTGTATTTTTTTTAAATTGGAAATGAGTTTGTTATATTCATGTAATGATTTGGTAAGTTGTTTATCTTTTATAGATCTTTGAAATCTATACAATACTAGCGACCTGCCCAGACTTTGCACAGGACCTGTGATGCGTTTTTTTTTTTAAATAGATATAGTGATTCAACTAATATAATTAATCACTAATAATATTAATCACTATATCTATTAAAAAACCGCGTCAAAATCCGTTGCGTAGTTTTAAAGATATAAGCATACATGGGGACAGACAGCCGGAAGCGACTTTGTTTTATACTATGTAGTGATATTGAGATATGTATCAATTTCATTTATTTATTTTAACAAGATCAAATTAAGGTATCTAACTACCTAAGTATAGTTTCTTTTTGTGTTCAGATACTGAATTTATTAGAGTTTAAGTTTGACTTTTTGGTATTTTATATAAACGCACCCTTTGTTTACTGTATTTTTTACTTTGACACAAATAGTTATTTGCTCACAATTTCCACGTACGAGCCAGTAGGTTGCTAGCAAAACTGATAAACTTAACCGATGGTACCTATGGTAAAATTCTCAAAGAGAGCCTGATGACCGGTTAACGTAGCGTAGAAGTTCTACCCGAAAGTGGCTATACCATCTGAAATATATGGAAAAATATGTATGTATACAAGTCGCTTAATATTTATATATTAAATCCGTAGGTACGCCTAAAATAGTTCACCTATCGACGCGCAGTAACTGATGTGATGATGATAGGTACTTAATGGTAACTTTTTGATGGTTCATTTTTATTTCAATTTTTTCATGAACATGACATGTATTAGCTACTGTTTTTGTAAATAGAAATAAAAAATAAAAATAAAAAATAAAACAAAATAAACTCATCACATTATTCGAATTTGATAAGTTTATCCATACTTAAAATAACATTTTGAGATTCCAGAGTTTTGTCGTTTTTATCAATATCAATTTTGTTATAGTTATTTATTTATGCAAAACACATGTACATAGAAACTAATTCTAATTTTTTACATGTATACCCTGTTTGATAGGGTGTGGCATAATTTTATACAATCGTACCAGACAGTGTAATCAGTAAGAAAAATTTTTTAAAAGATATCGGAGACAGAATCTTAGTTGTAGTCATTACATTACAAGAATATTCGTATCTAAAAAAGCTTATTTAACCTTAATTACTTAATATTGCGGATATCGGAGACAGAATTTTAAAAATGTAGTCATTCATAACAATAATATTTGTATCTAAGAAACTTATGAAAACTTATTTACTTATTTACTTATTTTACCTGTTTATTAGATACATATCTACGAGTACAATGGGATTTACAACGGAGTTTTCGTTTTATTATACTCGTAATAAACTAAAGCCTCACTGAAAGGATAATAAAATGCAACCAACCATAGATTTATTCCATCATTCGTTTAGATTTAATAGTCTTACTCTAAAATCATTCTATAAAACTATCCATTTTACCTACGCAATAAAACATTCAACCTTCCTAACAAAAACTATTGTACAGGAACATTAAAAACAAATAAACAAAAAGTCAAACCCGTAACAAAAGTTGCCAAAAATGAAATCGCAAACGAGATTAAAACTAACCCCCCCTTCTCTCCCCCCTCAGGCCGAGGGGGAACGGGAAACCGACCCATGCATAGTTTTTACCAGACATATTAAATTTTACCCTTTTCCCGGATCCCGGAAAGCTTATCCGAAAAACGTTTTGCTTCTGCTTACTAGTATTAAGCAAGGACGTATTAAGGATGGGGGGTAAGGGAGTGGAGAACCTGATCAGCTTGATATATTTATCTTACAGAATTAAGTTACATCATTATTGTTTAAGACCTACTAATAGTTACCATGAATTTTATATGGGTAATTGATTGAAATAAAGTTAATTAACCGACTTCCGAAAAGAACGAGGTTCTAGGTTCGTCTGTATATATTTTGTTGTGTATGTTCATCGATAATTCCGCCAATTGTGAACCGAATCGAAAGCTTATTTTTCAGTTCGAAAGGGTAAAGGGTATACTCTCGAGGTGATCCCATTTAAATTTTACAGATATCAGCTGAGCCGTTTTTGAAAAATCAACAATAATGTAAACAATTTGAGCGAAATATTCGAATTTTGTACACGATTATGGCCGGTTTTGCCATTATAGCGAAAAATAATAATTTTGAATTTAATGGTAAATAAACAAGTTTTTAAAGGCAGAATGGCTTGCTCGTTGCCAGTGTCAGAATTTTTAAGCCGTTTGAAGGCCACTAACATGGTAAAACGGCCCAAACAACCGGGATGCATAATTTGACGTGTCAACCGAGCCAGGGCAGCTCAGCTCAGTTGTAATTAATGCCACTTGCAGTTACCCATTTTAAGACTGAATATCCCGAACGTTGCTTAAATACGATAACGCAGGTTCATAAATTCATAACTTTCTTCTAGAAAATATCTAGTCCTTATTTAAAAAGAAAACGAAAGTTTAAAAAATATTTTTTTAAATAAGCCCCCAAAATCTCCCTAATTCCGCCACCACCAACACTAAAACAGCGCACACACATAAAAATCCACACACACGTGCAAAAAACGTTAACTAGTCCCCACCCCCTCCTGCGGGTGGTGGGGGCTCATATCCTTCCAGAAATTTTGTTTACTTCTGTTCGCAAGGAAGCGCGATTCCGGGAAGGGGAGTCGGACTGAGAGTTGCTTTGAGATGGGGATCGATTTCTTTTCCTTTATATTTGTGAAATTACGAATTGTTGTAATTACTTTTACTAAAAAATTTGAATAACATTTTGAAATATCGTTTAGACACTGAGTTATCAACTTACAATTCGAAGTTTTAAATTCGAATGTATGTTGTTTTGTTACGCGAGTATTCTTCAATTAAGAACCAATTTAGATGACTTCTTTGTTTGGTCAATCAGATAATATTTCAAAGGTGGTCAGGTCAGATTTTCGTAAAGTCTATTTTAAGTCCTGGAACAATTGAAAGAGCCTTTGGAAAACAGCTGGTTAAGCTAGTCCTTTATGTTTCAGCTTTACAATACTATATTGCACACGTTGAGTTCACAACGCGGATATGCGTTAGGGGATAGCTTGTGATGAACGCGACCCCAGCCACGCAAGATAGCTTAGCAAGGCGAAAAGACACTCATCATCATCCATCCATCAGCCATATGACGTAAATTGCTGGACATACACCTCCCCTATGGATCTCCAATAAGACCGGTTGAAAGCGGCTTGCATCTAGTGCGACCCTGCAGTCTTAATGAGATGGACGAATGACCATCCTCCTTGTAGGTGGACGTCCTTCGTTGCGCTGGCTGATACGTAGTCTCCACTCGAAAAAAACTCGACCCCATCGTTCGGCTATGTTGGTAAGCTTAACTTTGGTTCTTCTACGGATCTCTACATGTCTGATTCGATCCCGCAGAGAGACTCTGAGCATGGCCCTCTCCATAGCTCGTTGAGGTACTTGGAGCCTATTGTAAGACCCATAGTAAGAGATCACTATATAATATACACATATAGTGACTTTAGTCATTACTGGCAACCCACACTGGTCGAACACTTGCGTCTTGGGATACTGAGGTATGTCGGACCTTCAAAAAGAGTCATCGGCGATTCGCCTCGCGGGCCGAACAGCTTGCGGGGCGAAACGACGACAGAGCCGGACCAGCACACAACACGCAATTTTCCAAACTCTGCGCTTTCCAGCCGAGTTGGATTCGGCGATTGACTTCTTTCTTGAAGTCAGACCTACCATACCACCACCCATAAAGCATCCGAAGGCTGCTGTAATTTCCAAACAAGTATTATATTTTAAAAAAACCTTTTTCTTACACAAGCTTTTACTGAACAAGTACTCGCCAAGACGAATCAAACGAGCCGAAACTTGATAGCACGGTAATTACTCGTAGATATCATTAACGTGTCGATAGGGTTGCGTCGTTTCTTTACAGAGTTCCTATGACCATCTTCCACCTCCATAATCAGACCCTGGTTACCATTGAAAGACAAACTACTCGCCAAGACCATTCAAATGAAGCCATATTGGCCACCTTCCAGCTTCATCATCAGATCAGCATCATGTCATCATAATATTGCATCGTCACGCGATTTACATATGTATGCAAAATTTCAGCTCAATCGTTAACTGGGAAGTGGATCAAATTTAACTTGTAAGATTTGATTACACACCGACAGACAGACAACGGGACAGGTGAAACTAAATAAAAGCTTGTAAAAAGAAGCTAGGTAGTAAACCAACATAATTGAACCTCCCCCTACTTGTGATAGTACTGCGAACGCGATACGAAAACTCGTGCTTCGAATACGGAACGCGTTCAATTCAAACTTGAATTTAAACGTGGAACGGCGTTCCAAGTTTCCGAATTTGAAATTTAAACTTGACGGGAATTAAATACAATATGGGAGGCGGGTGCGTTTGGGCGCGCAAATTGATTTCTTGATTCTTGTACTGTAGTTATACGGGGGCAGGTTATGTAAAGCAAAGTTATTCAGATAGGTATTGTTATAAACTAAATATTCTATTGAAAAAACATTTTGATCGATATTTGAATAGATAGAAATAAAATAATAAACCTATAGATGAGAATAAGTTTTCTGCCACCTATAAATACTAGCGGAACCGACTAATGGCGGTATAACCATTCAATTCAGACGTAGCTAAAATGGCACAGGGCAGGGATGGGCAGCAGCATCCCTGTCGCGAAGCTACGTCTCTGCGATCGCCACCACGCCTGCCCAGCGAGGCGATTATTGGGCAAATACCCTCTATGACAAGTACAATTAAGACCAGGCCCCCAGTCCCCAGCAGCTCCGCTAGTCCGGGCTACGACAGCGGCCCCGGTAACGGCGGAGCAGGGGGTGCTAAGAATCACTGGAAGATGCACGGCTGTCACTCCAAAGTATTCAAAAGACGACTGGCCCTGGTAACACACAACGTGCGAACTTTAAGGACTGACGAGAAGATTGCTGAGCTGGAAGAAGAGTTAAGTAGGTTGCGCTGGGATATTGTGGGGTTGTCTGAAGTCCGTAGAGAGGGGGAGGACTCGATAACCCTAAAGTCCGGCAACCTGCTTTACTACCGGGAAGGTGACCAGCGGTCCCAAGGTGGTGTCGGTTTTCTCGTTCACAAGTCCCTCACTAACAACATTATTACCATCGAAAGCGTGTCGAGCAGGGTTGTGTACCTAATACTCAGAATATCTGAGAGGTATTCGCTGAAGGTCATTCAGGTATACGCACCGACCTCGTCACACCCAGATGATGAGGTGGAGACTATGTATGAGGACGTAAGTCGAGCCATACGTATGTCTAAGACCCACTTCACTGTTGTTATGGGGGACTTCAACGCAAAGTTGGGCAGAAGAAGCGATGATGAGCTGAGAGTGGGGAAATTTGGATATGGACAACGGAACCCCAGGGGCCAGAGGCTGGCTGATTTTCTGGAGAAAGAGGAACTCTTCATGATGAACTCTTTCTTTCAGAAGCCGCCTCACAGGAAGTGGACCTGGATGAGCCCCGATGGTTCCACGAAAAATGAGATAGATTTCATCATGACCACCGAGAAACGGATATTCAATGATGTCTCCGTGATACACAGGGTGAAAACCGGTAGTGATCACAGAATCGTAAGAGGAACATTGGATATAAACGTTAAACTCGAAAGGTCACGCTTGATGAAGTCCACGCTCCGACCTGCACCTTCCGATATCCAAAACCCCGAGAGCTTTCAGCTCGAGCTCTCAAATCGCTTTGCTTGCCTGGAGAACTTTGCGTCGGTGGACGAGATCAACAACGGGCTCGTAGAAACTGTCCAGACGGTGGGTGCTAAATTCTTTAGACCCCGTCGTACAAATAGACCTCAAAAATTTTCCGATCAAACTCTAAATCTCATGGCCGAACGACGCTTACAGAGACTGCAGTCTTCCGATGATGCAAAGTCATATAGGCAGATCAATAGACAAATTTCGAAATCCGTGAGGCGCGACATTCGTCTCTTTAATACTAAACATATTAAAGAGACAATAGAGCAGAACAAAGGCTCCAAAGTGTTTGCGCGGAATTTGTCTATTGGCCAAAGCCAGCTGACAAAGCTGAAGAGAGAAGATGGCAGTGTAGCGTCGACCAAGGCAGAGGTATTGGAGGAGATCGAAAGGTTCTATGGACAGCTATACGCTTCGGTCGCTAAGCCTGTTAACAGCGCGGCCAAAGACCCAAGAGCCAAGCTGACCCGACACTTCACCGAAGATATCCCGGACATCAGCCTGTACGAGATTAGAATGGCCCTAAATCAGCTCAAGAACAACAAGGCGCCGGGTGATGACGGTATCACATCAGAGCTTCTGAGAGCGGGTGGAACACCGGTACTAAAAGTCCTCCAGAAGCTTTTCAACACCGTCGTCCTCGAGGGCATCACGCCAGAAGCATGGAACAGAAGCGTGGTGGTGTTGTTTTTCAAGAAAGGTGACAACACCTTATTGAAGAACTACAGACCCATCTCGCTTCTGAGCCATGTTTATAAGCTGTTTTCAAGGGTCATTACGAACCGTCTCGAGCGCAGGCTTGATGACTTCCAGCCTTCCGAACAAGCCGGTTTCCGAAAGGGCTTTAGCACCATGGACCACATTCATACGCTGCGGCAGGTTATACAGAAGACCGAAGAGTATAACTTGCCACTTTGCTTAGCGTTTGTGGACTATGAGAAAGCCTTTGATTCGGTCGAGACTTGGGCTGTGCTTGAGTCTCTCCAACGATGCCGTGTTGACTATCGGTACATCGAAGTGTTGAAGTGCTTGTATAATAACGCCACTATGTCGGTCCGAGTACAGGAAGAGAGCTCCAAGGCGATCCCTTTAAAAAGAGGCGTAAGACAGGGAGACGTAATCTCTCCGAAACTGTTTACGGCTACTTTGGAAAACGCCTTCAAGCTCCTGGAATGGAAAGGATTCGGCATCAATGTCAATGGCGAATACCTCACTCACCTTCGGTTTGCCGACGATATAGTAGTCATGGCAAAATCGATGGAAGAGCTCAGCACGATGCTCGAAAGCCTCAATCGGGTTTCTCAACAGGTGGGTCTTAAGATGAACATGGACAAGACGAAAGTCATGTGTAATTCCCATGTTGTACCCACCCCGATCTCTGTTGGGAACTCAGTTCTTGAAGTCGTTGACTCGTACGTCTACCTAGGACAAGTAGTCCAGTTAGGTAGGTCCGACTTCAAGAAAGAGGCCAATCGCCGAATCCAACTCGGCTGGGCAGCGTTCGGAAAATTGCGTAGCGTCTTCTCGTCCGATATACCTCAGTGCCTCAAGTCGAAAGTGTTCGATCAGTGTGTGTTGCCAGTGATGACTTATGGCACTGAAACGTGGTCTCTTACTATGGGCCTTATTAATAAGCTCCAAGTAGCCCAACGAGCTATGGAGAGGGCTATGCTCGGAGTCTCTCTGCGAGATCGAATCAGGAATGAGGAGATTCGCAGAAGAACCAAAGTTACCGACATAGCCCAGCGGATTGGCAAGTTGAAATGGCAGTGGGCAGGGCACATAGCGCGGAGGACTGATGACCGATGGGGTCGAAAAGTTCTCGAGTGGAGACCACGTACCGGCAAGCGCAGCGTAGGACGTCCACCCACAAGGTGGACGGATGACCTCATTAAGACCGCAGGATCACGCTGGATGCAAGTCGCTACCAATCGGTCTTATTGGAGATTCATGGGGGAGGCCTATGTCCAGCAGTGGACGTCCTATGGCTGATGGATGGATGGATAAATACTAGATATCATATCAAAAGCATATTTTTCCTTTTCCGTTTCATGAGAAGCTGATCAAACATTCAGTCTAGGTGTAGCATACGCTTCCCTAGATACGTAGTAGGTAGGTGCCATGCTTTTTGGTGGTTTGGGGGGTTTGGTGGTGCAGTTTTCAGGTGACTTGAAGATAAGTTACAATATACCTACTTGATGAAAAAATACAGACATAAGCACACATTATATCCATATTTGTATGTACTATTGTGTCACATATCGGCCGATCTAACTATCTACCATCCATAGGACGTCCACTGCTGAACATAGGCCTCCTCTATGGATCTCCAATAAGACCAGTTGGTAGCGGCTTGCATCCAGCGTGATCCTGCGGTCGTAATGAGGTCATTCGTCTACCTTGTGGGTGGACGTCCTACGCTGCGCTTTCCGGTACGTGGTCTCCACTCGAGAACCTGCCCACTGCCATTTCAAGTTTCCAATCCGCTGTGCTATGTCCGTAATTTGGTTCTTCTACGGATCTCCTCATTCCTGATTCGATCTCGTAAAGAGAGACTCCGAGCATAGTCCTTTCCATAGCGCGTTGTGCTATTTGGCCGATAATCACCAACAACTACGGGTCGTTCCCATAAGTTCTACTATTAGTTCTTCTAGAAGAACTATCGGGAACGCCACCATCATTAATAAATTCATATTTAAATTAAAGTTCAAGATTCATTTATTTGCTAAACATGTGTACATTTATAGGTCTTATCTTATCTTAGGTAAGTTATCTCAACATGTTTCTACCCTACAAGAGGGTGTGCAAAGAGTGAGAGGCGAGTTGCTCATTAATTGATTACATTAGTTCATTACAATCATAGACATTTATAAGTACATGTTTAAAATTTAAGAACATTAAAATGATGAAAAAAAAAACTGGTTTTAATGGTCAAAAATTTTTCTATCCCAAAATTCTAATGCCTCATTTCAAATTCAAAAATCGAACGCGCCATTCCAAGATGGCGTCGCAACTTACAACGAACGAAATTAGGCAACAGCCGCATTCAAATCACGAGCCGTCTGACAAAAGTGCTGCATCCCGATTCGAACACCTAGGAACAAATTCAATAAAGTTGCCGAAACTACGCTAAGGGGAATACATAATTTCTTAGTGTCTCTTTGTCTAAGGAGTAGGGAGGGGAAATTCAATGATGATTTAATATCGATAAAGTTTATAATTAATCAATAAATCGATATTATTAATTGTTTCAAGTCACTTTGAAAAAAACTTATTTTTTTTATTTTGACTTATGTTTCGGACACACAACTAATAGATTCACTTCAATATTCTCAATGATATTACATACGTGCTAATCAAAATGATACCTATCGATAGAGTTTTCTTTTAATATATTTCGACTGATACATTTTAAGTCGACGAAGTTTAGATATTTATAAACCCTTTCAAATTTCTTAAAAAAAAATGTTTAATTGTAAACGCAAAATAGGTATTCATATTTCCATACAAGAAATAGAACGCAAACAAGTAACAACCATTCCCAAACAAAGAAAATAAAATTACCTATTTTATAAATAATCATATTACCAAATAGAAAAACTGTATCATCGATTCGCAATATTTTTCCGGCAGGTATCATTATTCCTGTCTGTATTATCTTTATGCTGAATAATTGTAATTTTATCCTAACATTTCTAGCATATTGAATCTACTCATCTCACCCATCTGCGTGCTTTATCTTCGACTACAATGTCTCTTGCCACGAGTTGATGTTCATACGTAGACTTATTCGCGATAAAAATTATCGATTTAAATATCGAATCGTTCGATACTCAAATTACAAATATATTATCGAATCGCCCCATCCCTGCGCTCCGCCAGTGTTACTATTTAAATCTTGTTACAAGTTTCTGAATATATTTTGTTAATTACAAGAGAAGTTCTTACACGAAAATTTCAGAAGCAGGTGCGCGCAGTTTCACAACGCGCTATTTGAATTTCAAGAAATATCTACGGCTTTATTTTAGTTTAGCCTTGTCTAATCCTTTGAGTTTGTGCAAAAATAGAAGCGTCTAATTCTAATTCTAATTTGAAGTAGGGGCGATAAGTCCTGCACTGACGTCCCGCATGGGGTGTTTTGTGCATTTCCCCCTCCAGCGTCTACCCGAGCCAGCCCAGCTCCTTAAAGTAACGGAGCGTGGCTCTGGGCCGCTGGCATAACTGCTCCAGTAGCTTAGATGGTGAATGAGATGATGGCGATTTAGATGACAGTGCAGAAGCATCATGCAATCCGTTAGCTATTCTAATGTCTTCTGTGGCTTTGCAATGCCACAGAACATGTTCTACAGTTTCGTTCTCCTGCAAACAACCACGACAAAGTGGGCTGTCAGTGGCTCCCAGTTTATACAAGTGACTATTTAAGTTGCAGTGACCAGTAATGAGGCCTACCATAAGTCGGAGGTCTTGCCGTTGCAACTTCAACAGGTCATTTGTGATATTTCTATTCAGATTGGGGAAAGCAGCCTTAGAATGCTTGCAATCCTCTCTCTTGTTCCATAAATTCTGTTGTTCTTTTTCAGTGTGACGACGCAGCAACTCGCGCACCTCCACCGCTGTCGGCTTACAGTACTTCATTGCCACGTCTCCTACCTGTTTACTCGTACCCTCTTTCGCAAGGGTGTCGGCTATGTTGTTTCCCGAACAAGATCCGTGACCCTTAGTCCAGCGCACGATTGTTCTGTGTTTATTTGAAAGAGTTTGGAGTGTTGCATGACACTCAGCTATAACTTTGGACCTTGTTACAGGTCTTTTGAGTGCGTAGATAGTAGCAGCGCTATCAACTGTGAACACGATGGCTTCCTTGGCCTCTCCGTTTTCAGTAGCTGTCAGAAGCTCATTTAAGGGTACAAGTGCTTGTGCGGCTAGTAACAGGCCCATGGACTCGGCTTGTAAAGTTGTTGTAGTATTGCTCAGGGCCAGCGACTCTCTGAGCCCAAGTTCCGGCGAGTAATAGCCGCAGCCTGTTCCTTCCTTGTTTTTTGCACCATCCGTGTAGATGTTCCAAGATGGCACTACAACGTTTGATGCATCGTCTTCTGTGAACAACTCGTACTTTTTACTGTCGAGATGCGTTTTAGCTATTCTATCCGTTCCACGGTTTGCTTCGGGAATTATTGCTACCGCCCGATCGATTATTCTGCAGTGGTTTGTCGTGGCACCCATACTCTTCCACTGATTTGTTGATTTGATCCGTAGGGCAGAGGCCATTGCCTCCTGCTGTATATGCAGATGCAGTGGTGTTAGCCCCAAGATGATTTCAAGAGCAGCTGAGGGTGTCTTTTTCATACATCCGCTGATTAGAGAGCACGCAAGTCTTTGCGTTTGCTGTAGCTTAGTTATAGCGGTCGCTAGACTCGTACGTGTCCACCACACGACACAGCCGTATGTGAGAACCGGACGCACTATGACAGTATAGAGCCAGTGACAGAGCTTTGGCTTCAGACCCCAGTCTTTTCCCACGGCCCTAGTGCACTGCCATAAAATGTTTGTTGCCTTTGTGGTGACATATTCAAGTTGTTTCCCCCACAGAAGTTTACTGTCTAGCCAAATACCTAGATATTTAACTTCCTTGCTTAGTGTTAGCTTAGTACCAAACAGCGAAGGAGTTTTTAAATCTGTTTTCTTGGTTTTGCGTGTAAATAACACCAACTCTGTTTTTTGTGGATTCACGGAGAGTCCGTGGCGTTCACACCATTTTTCAACGATCTTGAGCGCTTTCTGCATTTTCTCACACAGAGTCGACTCGAAGAGTCCAGACACCATGATTACCAGGTCGTCAGCATATGCCACAGTGACAATACCTTCTTTGTTGAGGAGTGCGATGAGTTCGTCCACCACTACTACCCATAGTAAAGGTGACATGACTCCTCCTTGTGGGCAGCCTTTTGTGACTCGACAGCGCGTCGCGCCTGCCGTTTCAATGTTGGCTGTTCTGCCAGCGAGCATTGTGGTAATCCACCCATTTACTCTACTGTCTACTCCGTGTTTTTTCAATCCTTCCTCAATACTAGGAAAAGTAGTCCTATCAAATGCCCCTTCAATGTCAATGAAGGTGGCTAAACAGGACTGTTTGCTTTCCAGTGCAGATTCGATTTTGTAGACTACTTGGTGGAGAGCAGTCTCAGTTGATTTGCCCGATTGGTAGGCATGTTGGTTATTGTGGATTGGATTTTCTATCAGGGGTCCACCTCTTATGTGCTTATCGCAGAGTCTCTCCAGCGTTTTCAAAAGGAAAGAGCTAAGACTAATTGGTCTAAACGATTTTGGGTTTGTGTAATCTGTCTTTCCTGGCTTTGGTAGAAATACCACTTTTACTTCTCTCCAGGCTTTTGGTATATATCTCCACGCCATACATGATCTAAAAATGGCGATGAGATGTGTTTTTATCACTTTTAGGCCCCATTGCAGGAGTGCTGGAAATATTTCATCCAGTCCGGGTGCCTTGTGTGGTTGGAAAGTACTTATTGCCCATAGAAGAGTCTCCTCTGTGACAATAGAGTCTGCAAAATCCCAGTCTTCTTTACCAGGTTTATGTGGTATATGTGGTTCCCATCCATTTATGTCGTTCAGTTGACAATCTGGAAAGTGTGTTTGTAGAAGCAGTTCAAATTGCTCTTGTTCTGAGGCAGTGTAAGTATCATCAGCCTTCTTCAAAGTGCCTAGCTTTATTTGCGAGTCACTAGATATGATTTTTCTGAGTCGCGCAGTTTCACTCTCAGATTGGATGGAGTTACCATACTTTTTCCACGAATTCTTCTGGCTCTTTTTGACCTCCACCTTGAATCGGTGGCGCAACTTTCTATACTCTTGCCAGTCCACCGGTGCATCGGTGTTCATAGCTCTGTTGAAAAGGTGTCGTACCTTCTTCCTGAGCTTGGTCAGGTCCTTATTCCACCATCTGTCTTTTTTAGGAATTGAACTGTAGTTTTCCTTTTTTAACGGGCAAGCTTTTTCATAGCTAGTTTTTAGAGCTCGTACCAAGACTTCTGTCGTGGTCTCGATTTCTTGCGGGAATAGTTCCGCATTTGAATCTAATGGTGCTCCTGACAAGGCCTCTTCGAGTTCATGTCTAAAGGTTGGTATGTCAGTTTTCTTCGGGTTTCTATAGGTTCGTGGTTCGTGTTTTCCAACGGTTAGGCTATATCTAATCCATCGGTGGTCCGAACCAGAATATTCATTTGTCGCCACGCGCCAGTCATTGACTGTTTTAGAGATATTGCTTGTAGCCAGTGTGATGTCGATAATTGTTCTGGCCCAAGATGTTACAAAAGTCGGCTCTGAGCCATGGTTTAGTAGGTTTAAATTGTGCCTAAGGATGAAGTCAAGCACATCGTTTCCCCTCTCATTTGTAATGGGGCAGCCCCACACAGTGCAGTGGGCGTTCGAGTCACATCCTATTACGCATTCTAGTTTGTTACTTGTACAGAAAAACATTAATTCTTCGAGCGCCGGATGTGGCGCATCTTCTGTGATATCTAAGTACACCGAAGCTACAACTATAGTGCTGAGGTTGCCTTGGAGACCGGTATCCAATTTAACGACAGTGAGATCATCATTACATAAATGTGTCACCAACGACGCCTTATATGGCTGCGGGATATAAATAAGAGTACGCATTTTATTTTGCACGGGAGGAGTAAATACATTACCTCGGAGACCATTTAAGCCGCTTACCTTGCCACGGATTAAATACGGTTCCTGGACCAGTGCTATTGTGTTCTGACGCTTCTCGAGGGCTTCGCGTAGGGCGGCGGAGCCTGAGACGCTATGGTGAATGTTACCTTGAATGATATCGAGATTAGTACCGCTGTTTAGTGTACTATGTGATCCCCCGGCTGCCGAGGCAGTCGGAGTGTGTGTGTTTTTATGATTATTTTGCTTTTGAGAATCCATTGTTAAAAGATTATATTTCGTGGACCCCCTACCTCAAAAAATTAGGCATCGTGGTCGGCGCGAGAGCAACCAGTCCGGTCCGTGTCCATGGACGACGCAGGCGAAAAGATGTTGAGCCCATACAAGTCCAACATCCCGTCGCCCCCGTCGGCCGAGTCCAGCAACCTTTCCTCTTCCTCTTGCGTCCACCCCATGCTCTCAGCGAGCGGCGTGTCGTCGCCGACCTCGGAGGGCGCGGGTGCGGTTTGACTGCACGAAGCAGCGCCCCCAACACCCCCACCCACCGGTGCCCTCGACGACCCGCCCCCTACTATGGCTTTGTAGCCTCTCACCCTGACGAAGACCTTCGCGCATATATAGTACAGGCGAAAATCCGCGCGCCTGAGCAGCTCTATGTCCCCTGGCGCGATGCCCACCACCAGGGTATGATTTCGGGCCGAACCCTCGAGGCGCATCTCGTGAGTGAACACCCGCCACCTTTCTACACCTACATCTGGGTTCATCGCCGCCAGGTACCGCATGAGGGGATCTGGCCCGTCGACACAAAGTGCGGGCACTCTCCGCCCGAAGTCGGGCACATTTATGACCGCAGTATAATACCGCGGCACCTCGCTCTCCGGGACGACGACGCACTCACCGAATCCCTCCCACAGGGCGGGCGACCGTTCCACTATGGTCTTCAGCCATTCGAGTGCGCAGTCGTCCGCGGGCACGTATCTCAACCCACCGCGAAGCGTTGTCGCCAGTAATTCGAAACGCGGTAGGCGACCGTTTGCTTGTCGGATATCTTTTACGTGACACTCTTGCTGCGCCTGCTCGATTGTCATCCGGACGTGCATGGCTCGCAGCTCATCCATAGGCAAACGGTTTCTCTCCATGATCAGCACCGCGGGGAGCCAAGTCTTGGCGGCCTCAGCGTACGACGAGGGCCCCGCGGCGCTCATCGCTCGTGTGACCGCGGGCGCGCCGCCGCCGGGCGGCAGCGGGCCCGCGGGTGTACCGGGTGTTCCGCGAGTGTGGTGCGTCGCGTATGTTTCGGGTGTCGTGTCCGCGTCGGTGGTGTTCTCGCGCTGACAGATTTTTTTTTCGACCGTAATTATCGATGTAGGTGACACGAAGTCTGAACTCCGCTGTCTCTTAGCGCCTCGGGTCGATCCCTCCCCAACCCCCGAGTGTGAAGTGTCCGTGTTGGACGCGATGATTCCGACCACCTTTCTCTCTGTCCCGGTGCTCACCTCCTTCCCCTTCCACCTCCCATATCCGTTTGACGGGATATGATTGGTTACCGATGCAGGTCGGAGAGCACCATCGGTGTCGATCGGTGCCGGGTCGCGCGCCACGTGTGGGTCCTTCAGCTGCAGAGCTTTCGGGGGGGGAGGCGGCGGCCCTCGGGCGCGCGCCGCGCCGTCCGAATCGGTCGCGGGTCCGGCGCTCGGGCCCGGACGTGGCGCGGCCACGCGGCCGAGGCTCGCCGCCCGTGGCAGGTCACGCGCCATGCATGCCACGATAGGGGGCGCGAGCGCCGCCATACCAGGCAGAGGCATCACGCCCTCCCGCCGCAGCTGACTCCACTGCTCTCTCAGCTGGTCCCCGAAAGCCCTGCGCTGCCTTGAAAGTGCTCGTCGGCTACTGCCGCGATATAAGCCGGGGGACGGCCAGCCGCCCTCCCGGCGCCCACCTGACCCTACTCCGGCGTCGCGCTCCGCCGTCTCCCGGCGCCGCCCGCGCCGCTCCGCTCTGGCTCCAGGCTTCTGCACTGGTCCAGGTGCTGCTGGCTGCTGGATGGCTGCGTCTGTCGGTCCAGTAGTAGCTACGGCCAGCGAGGCCTGGGACTCCACCCCGCCGTCGCCTTCGGTCGCCCATTTCTCACCCTCCGGCCCGGAAACCAGAGAGCGCCGGGTGCTAGCCGGGTCGCAGGGCATGCTCGTATTTCCAAAATTGCTCATCATAATTTAGTTATAGTTAGCTGCAGAACTGTGGAGCAAGCAAACAGTTAGTGGGCGCTCAGTGAAGGGTAGAAGCAGTTGCCCAGGCTACTTCCCCCCGATATTTCGCGTGCTAGGTGGTGAGCAGGTCGTTCCGAGAAACACAAGGGAGGCCGCACTCCTCCACCACACACGCCCGGCCACGGGCTGCCGCGGAGGGGGTGGGCTGCTCGGCATACCAAGGGATTATTTGAAATGCCGTTCACCCCACTCCCCTTAGTGCCCTCACTCTTCATCCGGGCTTGGGACCGGCATCGCACTGAAGCTATTGTGCTGAAAGCGAAAGCAAAAGCAAAAGCTAAGCTAAGCAGCGGGTAAAAATGCAATAACTAAAGTGAAATGGCGAGTTTAGTTAATAATAGAAATAGAAGCGTCATAGGTGAGGTCGCTCGTGTGCCAATTCACTAATTTTGTTACGTTGACAACACTGCTCTGACATTGATAGTACAAAAAATGTTTGAAACTTGGTAGACACCAATTCAGTTTTCATCAGCGTCTACCAAATAGTTGTTACCTTGGCTTCTGATTAAAATCTTAATGTTAGTTCACCGAAACGCCACTACGGTTCTCTTTTTGCACATGCTCCACTAATAAATATTATAAAATGTGTACGCCCCTGTTCGACAAAGGCCTCATCTAACGGTCTCCAATCAGTATTTGGATAGATGACCGTGGGTGGCATTTACAACCGAGCGCTACCGTGATGACATAATATATGTTTCATTGTGAGTTGTACGTTACGTTTCGTCGATAGAGAATCAGGTCCCCGGGCCTGATTCTCTATCGACGAAACGTAACGTAACGCGTTAAGATTTTTTATGATATCCACGAATTTAGATTGTCAAAATGTTTTTTGAATATAAAATTACGTAAAAATGAATTATAGTCCGCATGTAGGTAAATCATTTTATTTGTAAATTAAATATTTTCACGCGAATTTACTTAAAACAAAACTTTACTTAGAGCACGTTACTATAGATTCACTCTTCAGAATGTTGTAATCATCTGTATGCCATATTAGAGACCTGCAGGCAGCTCTAAAGTTCTGACGCCAGGGCTCGCCACCCGGCCTATACAAACTTACCCCTTTTCTCACGCACTGACCACTGTCCGGTTTGTCCGGTAATAATTATCTTGGGGTCTTCTTTAGCCTATTCAAATGGTTATTAACCTGTTTTTGCATAAAATGACGTTTTAATGATAAACCGGTTATTGTTCCCACACTGGACTTTGGGCAGTTCTTATTATGAGTGTTATGAGTGTGTTTTTTTATTTGTTTAAAGATGAGTGTTTATTATCAATTCCAAATAGCACTTAGAAAATTGTACAAATAAATATTCCATTGCACATTTTATCGTTCTCACGCAAAACTAGCAGAGTTGATAATAACGTATTTAAGGAACAAAATTATCAAAATAACAGTACCTAAGCTATGTCTATAGGTAGGTAAATCAAAATGAATTTCTATTTACTTTGGTCACGACATCACGCGTGGATTCACTCGATTTGTCAAATTATTTTATGGTGTGTTTGTCATTGTCAGTAAATAATAATAATAATAAAAATGATAATAAAAAAACATTTTAATTTTCCTATACAAATTTCTACATGTACCTATATAAAATAAGCTTTATCTGGCCATTGGTGGACTAAACGCCGCGCCATCTCAATTAGAATAACCTAATTACTCAGATAAAGGTGATATGAAGTTCACCGGGTCAGCTAGTTTTTATAATTTACACCATAATTATTATCTATTTTACACAACGACAAGACAGCACAATTAAAATACCAACACGAGGAACACGTATCTATACAACGATATGTAGAGATATTACAGTACACAATTTATTGTACCCCTCGCGAACTAGCGGGGTTGGAAATTAGCTGCCTATTAATAACGAACAATTACATTTCCGAGTGGGGGAGTGTAATGTAATACTTTCTCAAGATTATGCTCCCCTGGTACTTTATTACGATTGTCATCATCATCTTAACCGTAAGACGTCATAAAGTCTGCGTGCTTCATCTTCGACCATAATATCTCTTACCATTCGACGAGTAAGTGGTCAACCGTGACATGACTGGATTGGCAAGTTAAAATGGCAGTGAGGAGGGTGCATAGCGCGAAGGCCTGATTACTGATAAGGTTGAAGACCTCTTTTGTGACGACCACCTGTTGGCAAGCACAGCCTAGGTTGTCGAGCCACAAAGTGGACAGAAGATCACTCTGGATGCAAGCCGCTTCCAACCGGTCTTATTAGAGATCTGTAGGCTAATTCTATGTCCAGCAGTGGACGTCTTTAAGCTGAAACGGAATAACAAGATGTTACACGTCCGAATGTGAGTATAGGTATCGTTATTATCAATTTCAGCCGTAGGACGTCGACTGCTTGATAAAAGCCTTAATTTGGAGTTTCAATAAAAGAGTGATCTTTCCTGGGGCCTTATTGCGTAAGCGCTCTGACGTTCGGCTTCGCTTTTTCTCCTGCTCGCGCCAGTTGCTCACGCCACGAGAGCGACCGGGAGGGAAAGGGAAGCCGAACATCAGACCGCTTACGCAGTAAGGCCCCTGGTCTTGTTTAGACCTAGTCGAAACTGCAAAAATGCACTGGATACAAGTCGCTCTCAATAGATATCTTAAGACACCCATTGAGTCGACCTAAGTTCAGGACTTACACATTTTTTAAGTCATAAAATTACGTACGTTTATGGCATGATACCTTTACAATTTCATTCGCAACTAACATAGACTTTCAAAGCCTGCTCCTATATAGTCTTGTGACCAACGCATACGTCCTAACGGGTTGTCTGTCCAAAATAGAGCCGTTACAGTTGGCGTTTTTCTTTTGATTATGATGATGATTTCAATCATTGCTAGTACTAACCTAAAAGCTAAAAAGGTGTTCCATAAAACGCCCGAACAGAGAATAATATTGAGCGATACGAACCTTTGAGTTTAAAAGCAATTTCTATAAAGGATTCCAGCGTCGAAATGTTTTCGATAATGCAGTATGTGGGTCGCTTTCAGCTGATCTGGGACGGATTTAGTATATAAATTGTAGCTCTATGAGAGACGTAGTTTGAATAGATGTTTGTCAGTACGTTCAGCACAGTCAGTCTTTGGATGGGTGACCGCGAGTGGCATTTTCAGCTGAGCGCTACCGTAGCTCGGGTGACATGTTAAATTGTAGATCTCGGTGGTTTTAACCCGTATTGCTTATGTATAATTTGACTTTTTGAATTATTATTGTTAATGATTATGATTTTGTAAATTACAAATATAGTTACTATATTTTAATTTTGTAAACTGACTTGCCTTGTATGACTGACATGTTATAAATGGCCAATAAATGATCTGAATCTGAATCTTTCACCATGTCTACAGGCGGCTTAAAAACTCTGACACCAGGGCTTGATTTACTATATTACCATGTTAACTATGTTACTATGTCTACAAAGAGTGTTGCAATACTTTGGGCACATCGCGCGTAAGCCCTCCGACAACCTGGAGAAGCTGATGGTGACCGGAAAGGTGGAAGGAAAAAGACCCAGGGGGCGTGGCCCAATACGGTGGTCCGACCAAGTGGGCAAAGAACTGGGCATAGCCATATCTGACGCCATACACCAAGCGGAAGACCGTCAGAGATGGAAACACATATGCCATGAAGTAATAGAGAGGCGGGACATCACGACGCTCAGCAGAGAGCGAACGACCTGAGGAGGAGTACTACTCGTATGTTAAAATATAGAGTAATATTTCTTCCTTTTTTGGGGCGCAAGAACAGTAGTCGAAGCAAACCTCTTGGTGGCTTAATGTAAGCTACAAACCTAATACTGACTGGAGCGAAGATTGCGTTACGCGCAGCTTGTAGCTAACTTCATAGCCACCAAAAAACTGATTTAGCTAGTTTTCAATCGCCCGAAAAAAATGAGAGACATTAGAGGATAAATAAAGAAGGAAAGAAAGAAAGTTTATTTAATAACAGAGTAAGGAAATCGATACAAATTGGTGTTCGCGAAACAACGTTATCGTTAGATTGTAAATGAGTCAGTTGGATTAACAGTGGGCCCCAAACTCGGCTAAGACGGTCTCTTGGTGGCCCAGAAAATTAAACAAAAAAATAGAAATAAATTTAGGCGTGTTTGTGTTTTATTTTTCATATTTATTAAACGCAAAGCTTTTTAAGGGCGGGTCTAGTACATCTAGGCAAACAACTTTTGTACTAGGACTTTTGAAAAATCACGAAGAAATAACCTTCTTTTCATACAAAAAGTTCGTCAACGCGCGGCAAAATGTATGGAAAAGCGAAGTTTTTTTGCGAATTTTCAAAAGTCGTAGCACAAAAGTCGTTTGTCTAGATGTACTAAGCCCACACTTAAAAGGTTATGCGTATAATACCTATGACCCTGTATTAAAGGGAGCAAATCTAAACATAACGTTATCCTTTTTCCATTTTGGAAAATCCATAAGAACATAAATTGCATAAAATCTCCTTCTCATTTTCTGTACCAGCCTTTTTTTTAATACTCCACTGCAAAACGTAGGCCTACCTACGAAGAGTGATTGGGCCATATCCACCACGCTGGCCTAGTGCGGGTTGGTGGATTCACATACGCCATCGAATTTCTTCTACGGACGTATGCAGGTTGCCTCACGATGTTTTCCTTCACCGAAAAGCCAGTGGTGTGAAATTCCGTACATAAATTCCAAGGAATTCATTGGCACGGGACTGGGATTTGAACCCACAACCTCACGATTTTAAGGCGGGTGTCATTACCACTAGACCACCTCGGCTATCTCTTCTCATTTTCATTTCCTTTAAAATCTTAAAGTTCCTTCTTGGTACTGACATTGTGAAAGACAAATAACATACCTAAACATCTAATAAATACTACTCAGTTTTCTACGAAAAATACACAGAAACATCGCAACCTAACTCCCACCCTGGCAACCCCGTTGGAAAATATAAATTGGTATTCATATATTTCAGAGCACCCCACTTTTGAAAGTGTTTGGAAAAGTAGTTCCCACCCCCGCTTAATTCCTTTAGTTTTACTCTGTTTTACTGCCTTTTTGGACGGTTTTTAGCCAGGGGGTAGTTTTATAAGGGTCGCTGTTTGGTTAGGTCGACCTTTTTTAGTCCGCGGGGACCGGATAGTTTTAGTTGTCCGTTGTAAAATGTTGTACGAAAAGTTGTATCGAATTGGTTTGTACCGGGTGTGATTTTAGAATATTGTTTGGATGCGGGTTTTTATGGCGTGGTACCTTTGTTTTAGGTACTTTTAGGGGATTACGCCAATTTTCCGTCAAACTCCCGCAACGCCACTTTAAAAAGATGAAATATACAGGGTTATTTCTAAAACACCAGCATCCTCTTAGGGGCTTATTCTGTACATCAAAACTAACAACTTTTGTTCTATGACTTTAGTAAATTCTCAAAAAAAAAAGTTGTTCCATAGAAAAATGTCGATCACCCAGGACAAAATGTGTGGAACAGCTGATTTTTTTTTAATTTTAACAAAAGTCGTATAACAAAAGTTGTTAGTTTTGATGTACAGAATAAGCCCCTAAGAGGATGCAGGTGTTTTAGAAATAACCCTGTAGATAAAATACAGAATAACAACATGTGAATGATCGAAAACCATATGAAGCATTTGTATACCTTAAATTTACACACGTTTTGTATTGTAGATTTTCTCATTTTAAAATGTCTTATTTGCCAGAATGATTATACAAAAAAACAAAAATATCTTCTTAGGTAAGTTGTTTTATCTTTTAAACTTAAAAGATATATCTATCTATCTGCCTTTGATACCTTTTGACTTTTGTTTAATACCTACATTATAGGTGGTAGGATTGTTAAATGCTACGTTGGGTTCTTACAAATTCAATGCTTGAGTAAGTTCTTATTTGAACTTACTAATGTACGAGTAAGATTCGAGACAACTATGACCGGTAAGTAAGAACATTCCTATAGGCCAAGTAGCTAGCCCTGGTGCCAGAGTTTTAGGCCACCTGAAGGCCTAAAAACTTTGGTCACATAGATGGTTTTATAGGTAGTATACAAACAGCATATAAACAGCTCTTATCCATTGTTACAACGGCGACTGCGGACGGTACCTGTATAGCGGAGCGATCTATTCCAGCTAGCTTAGCATACGACCACGAAAAAACTCTTTACGACGTGTGAAAAATGACAGATACATACTTCACCATAACTTCGTCTCGTTATGACACATAGCAAGAATTATTTGGTGCGTATACTAGCCCGTCAGGCAACTTTCGAATAGAGATAAACCTACAAGAAGAACATACTATATGGTTACAAACCTATACAAACTTACTACCCCTCTTTGATAATCTCTAGGCACATAAACAGGGGGTACCCCCTGTTTACGTTGATGTAAAAAGCAAAGGAAATACGCACTAAAGAAGATTTAGAAAAATTAATTAACTAAGCTCCAAAATGAAGTTGAAAAATTGATTAAAGCTGCCGACGACCGCAAGCGCGCCTGAGCCGAGGACGCACTATAAACAGAGTGTCAAGTGGGAGTTTTGCAAATCAAATCGAATTACTTTTACGTCGCGTTGACCGAGCGCGCCGAGCACACGCGAGCACACTGACACACACGCTTGAGTTAGCCAATCACTGACGTTGCCGCGCTTGTGTTGGATCGGTTTGGCGCTCGTTACATTACCGAAAAAAATACTCACACTTAGCTGTTCAATTTTTTGTACGTGACACAAGATGGCGCTGTGCCGTATCCATAGAAATCACATCAAACGTTAACGCGATCGAGTTCGAGCGAGAAACTCCCACTTAGCCCTCAGTAAGGAAAAAACCCGCTCCTTAAGTCCTTATATCCTAAGGGCACATGTTATTGTTTTATTTTTACTTAAAAGCCTTCAGTATTATCAACGTCGTCATCGTTTCAGTGATAAGACGTTCTTCGTGTTGTGTTCCCTAATGTAAGTACGAGGTCCTATAATAGGACCTCGTACTTACATTTTGTACTACCTACATTTTGGTTATGGAAATGGAGTATGTACCTAAATTTACTGTTAGACTATTTCTCATCTAGTACATGTGAAATAAAAGATACCTAATAAACCTGAAAAATAAATAAAAACTAATCAATACAACGCTAATAATTACTTGCTATTATGAAATTGATAGAAATAGTAAAATATGCACCTACATACTAGATAATAAGGCTAACTTTGATTAGGTATAAATTTTAAATTCCCTTACTGAAACTTTTCAGTACGTCAATACAAAGTAGTTACCTCTACGGAACCGGTAAAGTTTCCCCTCGGGGGTGCAAAAGGGGAGGGTGGGCGACAAAAGGAGGCAAAAATGAGCGAAGACGACTCGGACGGTTTGAATTTGGAATTAGAATATGCGCGGTTTGTTTTTGTTTCGCTTTGAATTTGGAAGGATTCTGCGCTATACGCTATTAAATGCTTTTTGTGACAATGAAGGTAGTTTAAGTTTAATGATGGTTTTGATTCATTATAAAGCGAAATAATGTTTTAATGCTAAGTAATTTACGCTATAAAGAAGTTTATGCATAGATAAACTAACACTTAAAGACGAGTGACAACATGGTAATTATGTGCATGCTCATATTTTCCTTTTAAGACTTTAGATTCTTGTTCGTAGTCTTGATTCGTAAAGCATTTAAAAAAAAAGTTATCCTTCGCTAAATCAGTAAAAAGAGTTTTTTGTCGATACTATTTTTTCATGATCTAATAGTACCTAGATACTTGTAATTTTTTCTTTTGTCACTTTTTACTCGTAAAAGGTAACTAGATGACAATTATGCAGCATTCATGTATATCTACCTACTACTTATGATAGCGTATTTAGCTATTTTTTTAAGTTATCGCGCGCGACCAAATTAGTCTAATAGTATACTATTTAGGCAGTGGACATCTTTATTTATCAAGTTTCAACCAACAAACACCTTGAAGTCACTTTAAGAAGATATTTTAAAAATAGTGAGACTGGCCTGTTTCAATATTTTTACTACCAAATATCTCAAAAACGAAGACTATAAATCTCATTAACGAATGAAAACTCTTGGAACAAAGGAAGGTTATTGAAAATTATATGAAACATTTCTGATTAAGGCAATAACTTCCTTATTTTTTCCTAAATAAAAAGTAACTTTTAGCACATTCCGGTGTTTGAACAATTTATATATCAAAAGTTAAGTCGATCTGTGGCTTTGTTGCTGCGTAGATGAGTAAAGAACAAAACCACAAACACACTTTCGGAGTTTAATATCTATTAGCCATTACTCGTACCTACCATCAGGCGAGTTGGTGGTCAAGCGCGGACTTATTCGCGTTGAAAAAAAAAATTGCCAGTTTTGTTTTGAAGTTTTCACGTGTATTTAGGTATGATTTAGGTATCCAAAATGTTGAAGTCACATCACAAAGATATATGTATTAAGGTAGTAGGTAATGGTCCCTGGCTTGTTTCAATATATTTACGTCCAAATTTATATCATTAAAGAATGAAAACTACCACGGAATACCTAGGCAGTCTTTCTCGAAATCCCACTCAAATCTCGAGTACGTCCTCACGTCGAGTACACATCGCTACGAAACTCTTGGAACAAAGGAAGGTAATTGAAAATTCTATCAAAACTTGCCGAACGAAGCCGAGTGGCTGCGAGGCGCTAGTTCCTGTAGGGCTGGGACGGATTTTATCGAGAACAAATATCGATACACTATTCTTTATTGATTAAAAGTGTCGATACCTAGACTATATTTTTTTCATTTGCTACCAAATTTTTTGTTCCGTTTACCGGGAAAATCGATTGGCTCCATGGTGCTACACACTTTCTTCTGCTCTTTGTAGTATTGCGATTGGTTTGATAGATATTTTATTCATAGAATTTTAAACAAGAATTTTATGAACACGCTTTTTTATTCTGTGAATCGGTTAAATCAAAGTTGGACCAACCAATAGTATCACACTTGCTTTATATCTATAACTCAATATTGCTGTAGAAGTAGGTATTTAGGGCAATGGTTCTGATAGAGGCAAGAAAAGAGCAACGGTTGAGCGTAAAAACCAGGGGGATGTTACTATCGACAGGTGAAGACATAAAGTGACGATGAATTTAAATTCGCGAGCATGGCACATCACTATTCCTTGACGAATGAAATGGCTCAAAGTTAAGTCCCGCGTTGCCTCTTGTTTGACAATCATAAGTTGGAGCCGCCATTATTTTGCTAGCGTCTTATTCCGAATTTGAATTTAGAACGTTTGATGTGCTAATTCAAATTTCGAATCTAGACACCATTTTTGTTTGAAGCCTCAAACTATCATTATTCGCGCTGGCGTCGAATCCTTTTACCATTAACGAATATCTCTATCGACTGTAGTTGTTAAATTGTTAGAAATTCTAATATATTCATATTAGTTTATTTGCGCATATAGGTACATAAGGATGGCATTAATACTTACTTAAAATCGAGCTCCATATTCTACCTTTCGGCATGCAAATGTAGTCTTAAATCTAAGGAACAATTTGAAACTTACAGCATGCGCCCAACACTAAACACTATTACTACTATGGGATATGACTACCACACAAACTCATTGCATCTCTCACAAACTAAACAAATCAGAGTGTAATCATTTAAAACAAAATACATAACTCAATTAAAAAATAGAACAACACAACGAAAACAAAACAAACACTTAAAACAACTGCTTACAAAACTGTTACAGAAAAAATATTCATCGAGTCAGCACTATTGTCATTGTCAAACTCAATATAAAGGCACCCATACACGGCTACAATTTCGAAACTCAAAAAAATATCAGTTTATCTATTTGTATAATATTAAACATATTTATTATGTCAAATGAATAAAAGTTAAATTGAAATGTCAGTGGTGTGCACAGGTAGTGTGTACAATTTGTGACTAACGGTTAAGATAACAGAACAGCTTTTCACTGTATCATGCATTTATTTAATTAAGTAAATAAGTCGTAAGAACAAGCATTATTTGTGAATTACGTCATTCAATAATAAAAAATCTACTTAAATGAGTAATGTAATGGCAATGAATATCTAAATCGATCCTCCTCCTCAGGTCGTTCGCTCACTGCTGAGCGTCGTGATGTCCCGCCTCTCTATTACTTCATGGCATATGTATTTCCATCTCTGACGGTCTTCCGCTTGGTGTATGACGTCAGATATGGCTATGCAAATCGATGAATAGCTACAACTTTAATCTTTCTTCCATTCAACTCAACTACTTTTAATTATGTATATATAAAAATAAACTTATAACTATGAAGTAGCAAGGTTGGTAGGTATATGAATTTTGAAGTGAAAATGCTGTGCTTCATCACCCCAAAAATACAATAATAGCTCTTCTAACTCAGCAAAATAAGTGCACAGCAGAGGTGCAAAATACCTACCTATAGGTAGCACCGTTTCAGAGGGGCGTGATGAAAATTGCCCTCCGCCTTTCTCGTTCTTATATTAAACTTCGCGTTGTATTGGAATAGTTACTAAGTATGTATAATAAGGGTTGAAGCCGCGAATTTTCAGGACCAAACTTACAGCTTGGACGGTACCTACTTAGCTAGGTGGAAGAACGCATGCAATGTTCAAATTCTCTATTTGACTGCAATTACGAGTATAACAGCCCCAACTACCATCTTTTCAGCTGTAGGTATCTTTAACTACGTATACGAGTACATTGCCATTCAAGCAGCGTGGCAATGCTGCCAGCATGCCGGGCACGCTCCCAAATGCCATTGGGCTTGAGCATTTGGATTATCTTTAGACCTTCAAGGGTCTGTGGATGATACAATTGCTTGTTATGTAGTAGTCGTTTAAGTGATTTAGATTATATAAGTCTTATATTTAGTGGTAGTTAATAAAGGTACTTGCCCTATAAAAAAAGTAAACTCCACCACTCCACACACTCACACACATTTATGTCGAAAACACATCTTAGTGGCGATACAAGCGTTCGGAGCGACGTGGGCTAATTTAAATTTCTATTAAAACTTGCTACTCCAGGCGCAATGTCAAAGGCAATCAGAATGTTTTATGTATAACATAACGCTCATTATAAACGAAGTTATACATTAAATTATAAATATATACCTAACTACCTCTTTATAATATTAAAGTAAGAAGAAACTTTACTTTTAGTGCGTCGTTTCTATCAATGACAGAGCAATTCGTAATTATAATCTCAAAAACCTTATTTTGTTAACCGACTTCCAAAAAAGAGGAGGTTCTAGGTTCATGTGTATGTATTTTTTCCTTTCCTTGGTTTCATCTCTTGGAAGGCGCGTTAGGAGTTAGGATATATGATAATTTTGCTCAATTTACACAATTTGGATATTTATTGGATATATTATCGTAAATCAGTTCTATTGATCCACCAACGTATACAGTATTGAAAAAGTATAAGTATAAATAAAACTAATAACACTAAATCGCGATGTAGTCACTCTGCGTGAGCTTAGTTAAAAACGCTGGTATCGGTAACTAATACATACCTACTCATATTAACTTCGCGCAAAAAGTTCATAATACAAAAAAAAACGTGTTCTCACAAATATTAAAACTCCCGACATTACCAAACCAAACTTTCATAAACCATACTATATAGTTTCTTAGAACAACTAAAAATTATTCTACTATCGAAATGCATGAATTACACATTAGACGATTTTTTAAACGATAATATAGAAAACATAATAATAAATCCTTCAAATACAAATAATAAAATTGCTATACCCTTATAGGGTCATATGTATACTATACAAAACATGTTAGCTAAGAAACACATGTAAATTTCATGTGTTGCAATATATGAATTGAGTTTGAAACTACCTAGATATAAAATTAAAATTCAGGATTCGTAAATATCAAATATTTTGCCACAGACAAAGTTTTTAGCCGTTAAATTGCTTTTCAAGTTGGAATTTAAATCGTAATTGAATAGCAACTTCAAACGAATTGAGATCTTGTGAAGCGACTGCAGACGAAGAAACTTTAAATGGGTTTCTATAAGTAAATAAATACTCCGTTTTAACTCGAGATTCTTTATTAAACAACTTTAATATTTACTTAAATTGCAGTAAATACTTAAATTCAAAACACACGTTGCAGTCGAATTTAATCGTAAGTAAAATTATGAACTAATAGGTAGCCTACTGTTACAGTACAAGTACACTTAGGAGCATAAATAAATGAAATTAAATGATAACTCGTAAATCATTTCATGTATTGACTCGTTTCATACTTGTTGACATATTTAAACAGAAATTGAAATTGTTATTTGTATGATACTGCAACATTTTTTTTTTTGATTTGTTTTTTTTTTGTGTAGGTACTTAATATTATTGATCTTGTGAAATCTAAGTAAGTAAGTAAGTTCGTATAGGCCGGGTGGCTAGCCCTGGTGTCAGAGTTTTTAGGCCGCCTGAAGGCCTCTGACATGGTTAAACGGACGTTTGACGTTGTGAAATCTAAAAAGTATACTTATTCATATTAAAAATATAATTTGGTAGAATTTTGAAAAATTGTTATGAGACGATTCCAAGTGCCTGTATTGTGTCTACGGAATAAATAAATTTTGACTTAGACTTAATATGTTGGTAAAGTGTCTGTAATATTGAAAATACATATCTAATACTTATCTAAAACTATCGGATTTTACCTACTTAAACTTATAAAGGAACTCATATTTCAGTAAAAAAAACGTATCTTTAGGTATATTTACAAAAATGTCTAGACGTGTACAGATTTTTTTCTTTATATTATCATTTGGAAAGAAATTACTCAAAAAATAGGTGCACGAAAACCCGAAAATAAAATTCAAAGAACTCATGGGTCTTGGATCTGGGATTGAACCCCCAACCACACGCCTCTAAGGCAAACATGCTACTACTAGTCTTCCAGGGTTTCTATTATAATCTAATAACAAAGACAAATACAAAAACAAAGTATTTCATCGGTAAAGTGCCAAAAGAGTTTATTTTAGACTTATAAAGACAGATGTAGGTTTAATTATAATTTTAATCCTAGTTATCGAGTTAATGTATCTATAAACCTGCTCAGGCCAAATAAAAAAATCAAGGCAGAATATTGTGAACAAAACAGGTGAGGCCGGCAAAACTACGCCACGCCGTGTACAGACACAATTACACGTACAAGGAAACTACGCCTTGGATCGTCAGGCGGACTATAGCAGCGCAACACCGACGCACTCACCACATGTATAAAAAACCGGCTTCACTTGTCTGTTCACGACGTTCTGTCTTGATTTTTTATATAGCCTGAGTAAACATGTAGTTACGTTATCAGATCCTATACTAAATGTATTCCAGAAATGTGTAAGGCGAGGCAGGAACACGGACTAGAATACAAATTTCATAGAAAATAAATTGCTCACATTAATCCAAGTAAACAACATTAATGTTCAAAAGATATTTAACTCTACCTCGTCTCAAGCAGGATGTTACCCCCTAACTTTTCACCCCCGAAGACGCGAAATATTTACATAAATTTACAAATTTCGCAGCGAAATAAAGTCCGTTAGGGGTGTGCTTTATGTTTACTATTAAATACAATGAAAACAAATAACATTCACGGAGTTTTCAGCGACATTTATACTCATGTTTAAGTGCAGTCGCTGAAGCATAAACAATAGTCAAATGTTATATAAATATAGTATGTAAGTTCGTATATATAGTCCAAGTGGCCAACCCTGGTCAAATAATATATAATAATACTACGCCCTGGTGTCAAAGTTAAATATAATTAGAAGGTTTAAGGTCAAGCTTTAGTTAGGATTTAAAAATTGCCGATCAGTAAAACACATAAACCTACTTAGGTACTAGAAAGATAGGTTCAAAGATCTTTATTGTTATACACAAGAAACATATCATCGTCATAAAGCTGAAGTATAAACAATAGTCAATTGTAATATAAATATTGTAAGTAAGTAAGTATCTTCACAAAAAAAACCTAACTTCGCCTTGCTAAAGTCAAACCGCCAGCCCTAAAACATAGCATAGTTCGCGGGGGGTCCGCCCTGTCGGGGGCTAGTTCCCACCCCAGGGCCGTTTTTCATGTTTAATTTTAACTTCGCAAAACTGGTGTTTTAATAAACGCGCCCTGTCTTTCGCGTTCTGAATTTTATGCTCGAAACCTTTTGCTTTGGAATGGGCGGTTTATGCCACGCTGGAGACGCGAGTTTTATTGTCTATTATAAAGTATAAATTAGTTTTTTGGGATGGTTTTATTTTAGTTTTGAGGTAATCAAAGTTAAGTACTGACTAGTATCGTATAGGCAGGGTGGCTAGTCCTCGTGTCAGAGTTTTTAAGCCGCCTGAAGGCCTCTCACATGACTAAGCGGCTAACACCATCGGGACCTACAATTTAACGAGTCACCTATCCACGGTAGCACTCAGTTTTAAATGCTACCTGCGGTTACCCATCCATCACTTAAAGTAAAGTAGGTATTGACTTATTAGGTCCAATTATGAAAGCGGCGTCGTAATTATAATAGCTAATTAGAATATTTCTGTTTCTTTTTCTCTTTAGGCATTCGATAGAGAGAAAGAAACGTTGCTGTTAAATTTACGATGGTGCCTTCATAATTGGGCCAAGTGTAGACGTATGGTGTTAGGTCGTTATTTATGTGATTTCCTGTTGTGGAATAGGTTAAAAAGCTATACAACAAAAAAATAGCATAATTAGTATGTCATTTAAATTATCAAAATTTTATTCAGTCCCAGTCTTCAGTTCTAGGTCAGAATCGTATGTCCAAAAGCATGCATTTTAATGCATATTTGTTGTATGAAAAACTGTATTTTGGTAGGTACTTATGAAATTAATCTAGTCTTTGTAGGGTAGACGCACCGGTTGTGGCCACTTTGAATTTCAAGGATTAATAAGACAATTTTATGTTAAAATAATATTGTTAAAGAAATTTTCAAACATTTAGATTCACACAAACAACGTTTATGGAATTACATTGTACAATATTTTTAATGCAATATTTTTTTCACCAAAGGGCCACAACGGGTACAGTGACCACAACCGGTACACCCACTATATCTGTCGTATTTTCCGCATCTCATGACTTGGATGTGTCTCTGTTTTATGATATTGTAACTTTTCTCGCTTAACTATGGACACAAATAACCTATGTACGTACGAAACTTATATTTAGGAACTTTTCAATTAAGAAATATGTAAACTGTTAGGATAAATTTTAAGTTTCTATGTCGTTAGTGTAGAGTACTAACGTCTTAAAAAGTACATATTATATTTATTTAATTATTTATTTCTAAACTTTCATTGAACAAATTTTTTTTTCAGAACGTAAAATATAAAACATCTTGATTCTAACCCAAAAGAGGTTATCCTTCTTTACTTACCCGTTTTAATTAAGAAACTAGAAGCTTTAATTCCCTCCCAAAAGATAAGATCCTCTACACGATCAAATCAGTAATACATAGTCTCTACTTACTCTACGTAGGCTTAGCCTCGACCGTAAAACAAGGAACTGAATATTAAAACCGGCAACGAACACCATTAAAATGCGTAATTGCTGGATTAGAGCGCTCAAGATTCAGCTATACAACCACGTTCAAAATTGCACACCTTCCTACCACAGACTAAAGAGATTCCGCCATGTTCACTCTGCAAACTGACGGTTCAAAACAATGGTCAAGGAAAATATTCTAGTCTGTGGTCGGTTCAAAATGGTGGAGTGTCACAATATGAACATTGATTCGTTCTCAACGTGCCTTACATACGTCATGAGCGGAGGTCTCAAGATTAGGCGATTACATTGGCTTTTTCGTATTTGGAACGCACGCCGTCTCGTTTTATGCCTTCGAACTGGAACGTTCTGAATTTAAATGGATTAGGGCGTGCTTTCGTGTGATTTAAATTTCGAACGTGGTGTATTTACTTTTTAATTAGACGTCGCTGTCTAAATAAAGGAGATTGCTTACAATGAGTACAGATATAGTACAGCTATATTATGTTTTGTAGTACCTACTTAAGTAAACTAAAAAATAATTTATAAAAGTAAACTTATATAAATTATTGTTTGTGAAATTACATTTTCATCATATCCTACCTACTTCATGATAAACGATACCGATATATATCTTATCTATAATAGTTTTTTTTGACTTAGATATACGCACAAGTTCGTCTTAAGTAAAACTCATTATTATACACTATTGTTTTTTTTTCCATTTTCACCAATTGTCCTTTATACTGTTTGCATACTAATGTTAGGTTATATTTTTTACTATACTTAAACATAACTACTACTATACACACACACATACATGATGATACAGGCACCTACTGAAATTGAATTTATATTTTCTTTATTAAGAATGATTTCCACATTTTTATTCGAAAGAACTTTAAATGCTCACTAAAACATTCATAGCAGTAAAAACTTTTCCCTACAGGGTGGGACGTCCCCACCGCACATCTATAAATCTATATGACGTCATTAAGAAAACAGCGCGATCGTCTTGCGCATACCCGTCTCGCTCACACTTATAACAATAACACTAGGTGAGAGAGATAGCCAACGTCTTTAAGGGGGAGAGGTACAATAGAGAAAAGACGGTCGAAATTAAATAATACTTTGTCGTCGAATTTGGGGTGGGGGAAAGTTTGGAAAATTTTAGGAGGTAGAGTAAAAAGGTATTGATTTTAGTTGTCTTTTGTTGTGGCCTGCGGTTGGCCGTTTTAGTTAGCGTCTTGGAGTTATTTTGACTTTGTCGGTTTATAATTTAAGTTTTGTTTATTGGGTAAGTTTTTGAATGGGCGACCGCGAGTGGCATTTGTAGCTAGGCGCAGTATTGGGTGAGATTAAAAGTCTGGTTACTTATATTTATGGGTTTACTTATTAATTATACAATTTATCATGGAGCACTCATAGCGTATTTTACAGTACTTACATATTTCTAGCGATCATCGAAGTTATGCACCGCTCGGCACGATTAGTCTTCGGATGGGTGACCGTGGGTGTCATTTAAAACCGAGTCGTGCCTGGTGCCAGTTGTTTACGTTTTTTGTTGTCCTTTATAGAATCGTAAACTATGCATTTCATCATGTGATGATCTTTAGCAAAGTTTTTGTGCATGAGCCAAAGAAGGTTTCTGAGTTGGTGAAACGAAGTTCGCCGGGTGAGCTGGTATAATAATAAGTATTTAAAGTTATTCAGCTAATTTACTTTGCGGTGGATCCCGTACGGCTGATAAAATTATGAAGATGAAGATTTTTTTTTAAGTTTTCTCTATTATTTAAATTATATTGCAATTTTAGGACTCCTACTGATATACCTACATAACTATTCTCAGTTGATTATTTTGGCCCTGCAGGTGGTGACGAGATTTAAATACTTAGGGCACCTGGTCACAGAGGATCTCTCTGATGATGAGGATATAAAGAGGGAGCGCAGGGCGCTGGCAGTTCGAGGGAACATGATTGCGCGCCGGTTTGCTCGTTGCTCGAGTGAAGTAAAAGTTACCCTCTTCAAGGCTTATTGCCAGTCCTTCTACTCGAGCAGCTTGTGAGTGAGTCACACTCGTCGGGCTGCCAGCATTCTGCACGTTCAGTATAATGACATCTTCAGGATGCTGATGCGGATGCCTCACTGGTGCAGCACATCCATTGTTATGGGACAGAAATTATGATGTAACTGTATCTGTCTGTGTTGTCTTTAAGTGTTTTATTAAAAAATTAATTTATATTGACATTCTGAATCCTATATAATTGTAATTTTATGATATTTTCTATGGTTGTAATGACTAAAAATAAATGGATTAATAATAATTTAAAAAAAGAATCAAACATATTTGTATCAAGACATTCACAACTTTAGAAAAGTCGTGACATTTGTCAAGACCGACTTCAGAATTTTTTTCATGTAAGAGCTTTATTATTATGTATTAAAAAAAAAGTATGTAATTATTTTGTATCTAATATTTAAAATTTCAATTGTTTCAGGATTTAAGATCGAGTTAAAGCACGCAGCAAAGCAACACAATTTGGATTTACTTGCAAGCTCACAAAACACTTTTTTGAAAAGTTAAGCAAATAAAAAAATTAAATTTAAATATTTCTTTTTATTTTCAATTTATAAAATACTGTTTCTTACCCCTTCAGTGGCCCGCGCGCGCCGCGCCGATATCTGTCATCTGCCGCACGCGCCTCGATTTTTTTTATTTTTTGCACATCTGCGCCGCGACCTACTAGAATAGAGATTTCTCGTAACTTTTTTATGGACGATCTAATAAATGTAGTAACGTTAGAATCGTATTGAATCAGCCTATATTTGAGTCTAAAAATAGAATGTGCAATATTTATTCAGTGTATCTTTAAACTTAGGTTAAAAAAAAAAAAAAAAAATTAAATTAAAGGCGAAAAATTACTAAAATATTTGTATTATTAATGAAAAGCAATTTTAAGAACTCATGTTTGTTTTTTTTACATTAGTAATAACTATTACACATTATTTACATAAGAACATAACACATCTCAATACATTTTATTTACACAATGGGCCTTTGTTATTCTCGGAGTTCTCGAATTTCAAGTGGCGGTTGCGATCGTACAAATTTGAGTCCAATTTCCGAAGACATAAAGTATGAAACGAATGTAGACGAGACCCACTATTTCTCGCTTTGTTTCACTGGCAATCTATCCACATAAGTTAAAACAGGATAGCACGATTCCTCACGATTCCTTCGACTTCGATTAAATTAGACAGAAAAAAAAAAGAGAGCGACCGAAATGAGGTCACTGGCCGCATGCGTCATATATGCGAGCGACCGAAATGAGGTCACTGGCCGATTGAAGGGGTAAGATTTTAAAGTCAAACGAATATCAAATTTAAGTATAGAACTGTAGATAATTTAAACTTCTTTCAACTTTAGCACATAAAGATATACTATTACTCTTAATAATCGCAAAAAAATAGCGGTGCTCACATTTATTTCTACATTCAATTGTAATTGGACATTTGTTTTTGTACCTATATTCTCACATTTTTTAATTCCTATTTCAATGTAATTTTATAATTATAAGTTTTAATTTCAATTGTAATATTTAATGTATTTTGTTGGACATTCACAAGTATACATAATTGTATCTATGTTGAGAAATAAATGAAATGAAATGGTGCAATACAAAAACTTCGTTGCCTTTCGAAAAAATATGAGTACCTATTGGTGAGACATTTTTTGAAATACTCAGCTTGGTCACATAGTAACAATTCTTCATCCTCTTGAGACCCACGATATCAACGGTGAAAGTGCGCGCTTTTGGCGAAAGAAAAATATTTCTCGTTATTCAAGATACATATTTGAATTTGAACTAAGGGTCAAATCTGATACTTGATTATATTATCTTATAAATAAATCAGGAAAAAATATTGTACTTATTTACTACTACTTTTCTTCAGTAAAAATGAAGATTTTAAAAACGCTGGATTTCAGGAGGATATCATTATTTATTTATGTACAAAAATCACCCTCAATTATTCCTATCTGCAATATTTCTGTAGTTTTAACCACATGCAACCTTTTCGTAGACGAGTAGGCACTAGACATTAAAGTTATAGGTTACCTATTACTAACATATGCACTCTGAAAATATACCTGCACGTAAGCATTTTAAATATATTCAAAACTGTAATAAGGATAACCTTATACAATTTACTAAAGGTTAATATCAAAGCAAAAATTATACAAAGAAAATATTTTTAACTAGAGCTAGCTGAACTTTAAAGTAAAATTATTATTCTACAAAAAGAAAATCCAACAATGAAAGAGAATAAGTATTATAAATTCTATTAAAATTGAATAAAATGTTAGGAAAATATAACGAGCTACGAGTTTCGTAGACCGCTACGAGGTTTTTCTTTTGTTTCTTTGCTATGATCCTTTTCGTAGCGCAGTAAGAATTTTAAACGAAATTAATTAAACTGTTAAATTTCTATTTTCAACGTTTTAAAGATAATACAATTATATTCAGTTTGAATTGTGGATTTAATTTTTAATTTAAATTGTATATATTTTTAGTCTGCTAACAGAATGAGTAATAATAAGTAGATAGTGCTGATACGTACATGTAGACAGACAAAAAAAGCAAAATACAAAAGATTTTTTCTGTGAGATAATTCTTACTTTGTACTATTCTTTCTTAGAACCTATGATAGCTATTTCTTGTAATTATAAAAATTGATAAAAAAATAATAAAGAAGACCGCAGGAAGGCGTTGGATGCAGACCGCTTCCAACCAGGCGGGATTATTAGGAATCCACAGAAGAGGCCTATGTCCAGCTCTGGTTGTCCTATATGCTGATAATGATGATGATTGTTTGTTTGCCACAATCCTAGTCATCTATACGTTTCCTTACATCCAACTTAGGTTGTCTGAAAGAAAGTGCTTTTAGCGATAAGACCGCCTTTTGTGCCTCTCATCTGTCTTTGTTACTTATGTAACTTATTCCTTTTTGTGGTGTCAATAATGTGTTATTCTTTGTAAGATCTAAGCGTAGAGACGGCGGGAAGCGGCTTTGTTTTAAACTATGTATAGAAGACAGACATAACTTTAAGTTATTCTGATAACCAAAAATCCCCATAACATTTGACAACAATACCACCCCATAAACGACCATAAAACCAATACAAAGACACTATCGATACCTACTATCATTCTTCGCGAGAATAAAATTGGCAATACAAAAGCCAAGGGGGGCACTTACCCCCCTAAGGCCAGGCAAATAAGCCATTAAAAGCCTTGCGACGGCACCGAGCTATAAAATCTCTGCTTCTTGGCCCCTTTCCGTCCCCCCAGGGGGATGGGGGGCAGAGTGGGGCACCCCCTCGCGATAAACTGCTTTTATGCCGTTCCGTACTATAATTAAAATGGCTTGGCGTTTTCTAGGAAGATAAAAGAGGTGAGGCAGATGGTAAGATAGGATGTAGGTACTTACACTTATAGTGTCGCAGATAAATAGGGCCATACATTAAATGTAATTAACTGACAAATGAGGAACATTATTCTTAGTCTTACCAATATTATAAATACGAAAACATGATTGTAGACTTTTTGGTTTATTGGATTAAGTGTTACATACTCTTTCATTTTTCTTTTCGTCTGTCTTACAGGGTATGGTAATATTGCTAAAATAAATCACTCAAAACCAGCCAAATTGGGAAGTGAATTAGATATAAGTATACTTTATCAGTGAATTTATAAATCAACAATCAGTATCGAACACGTGTTATAAAAGTTGAAAGTTGTAATGCAAGCTTTTCAACAATCACAGCTACAAAATAAAATCAACGACATAAAAGAACAATTATCCAAAATCCAGTTTTTTAGAAATGTAATCAATAAAACAGTTTAAAAAAACCGGATCTTTTTCGATGATAAATCGAAACTAGATTGGAAACCAGTCCGTCCGGTCAGTTGTCGGTAACTAGTTTAATCTGGCTGTAACTGGTTCAAACCGCATCGGGAGTACTTTTTATTCGAAGCTTTTTGTAGTAGTGAGTTTTAGTTTAGTTTTATTAAAATCATGAAATTGACCTATGAAGTTGGTACATTTCAGCTTTTGGATTTCCACTGCTGGACAAAGGCCTCCACTATAGATCTTCAATAAGACCGGTTGGAAACGGCTCGCAAACCTGCGGTCTTGATGATGTCTTAAGTCTGTCCACCGCTGCGCTTGCCGGTACGAGGTCTCCACTAGATCACTTTTCGACTCCATGATGACCTCAAAATTACGATTTTGATTGACTATTTACGATTTTTAAATACTATTTTTTGATTGTTATCAATGATCATTTATAAGGAAAGAGTTGTGAATATCATCGCCATAAAATCGGATAGAGGCATATATTTTAGTAATTACCAGAAAATATATTACGAATCTGAAATTCGAGGTCAGAAATCAGCAACCTCGCCACAGTAAAACAAAATACAGTTTCCACAATGTCAGTCTTCCAATTTTTCAATAATGTTGAAGTATTTATTACAGATATTTACAAAAAAATTAATATGATTTTAATAACTCATAGACATTTTTACCAAGGCCATTTCAAAACAAAACTATAATTATAAATCAATTAAAAACTTACACTCGTATAATTTTGAAATTCAGAAACGAACTTGACCAACAGAGCAAGACCCGCTAATCACCGAGTTTCGCGTCACTCTACGGCTCAGCGTAAAACGGTCGTATGCGCAAATTGCCCGAGGGCGTAAGGAGGCGGTGGGGTAGGGGGAGGGCGGAAAAGCGTGAAAATTACACAAGAAAATTTCACCATTCAGCATCTTTGTGTTTTCCTCCAAGATGGCGGACGGAGGTGGTCTTTGTGAATACGGGGGTATCTAGTATGTAGTGAAGATTTAGGTGAGGTTTCTTTGTAAGTTTTAAAGCATTTTTGTGATGGCTTTTTTATGAATTTTAAATGTTGTTTGTGATATATCTAGGTATTTTTCTTTTTAATCGTTTTTAAATTATTCGTTTTATTGTAGATTGTAGAGTCTGTATTAGACCAGATTAGTCTCTTCATTGATTAATTTTTGATTACCAATAAAAATCGCTGCGTTTATTTTATTTAAATAAATTCTTAAAAATAATAATTGAATTATTTATCTATTTATTTACCTAGATTAAAACGGTTTCATATTCTAAACTGATTGAGATGAGGACAATGTTTGGTATATCATGCCCAGCTTTTTGTGTGATGCATGTTATAATAAAGAAAACTACTTAAAATTAGCAAAAAATACCTACGAGTATCTATAGTAATACATGTTATGATTTTTATTTACAGTGTTTTTCACACTAGGTTTTATCTCAAACATATATCTTTGTGATAAGCACTTCAAAAATCTGAAGCGAACGTAGGATTTGAACCTGCCCCTTCAGTTTACTAGCCCGACGCTTTCCCAACTGAGCTAGCCCGCCTCCCACACAAGCGCAAAATTTTTTGAAGTGCTTATCATTACCACCATCTTATAGCGTTGTCGGTGCCACCTGTGATACCCGTATTAGACAGGTAATCACTTAACTAGAAGTTATCCTAAAATCCTGCGTTCGCTTTAGATTTTTGAAGTGCTTATCACAAAGATAACTCTTTGAGATAGTAATACAATACACAATACATGTACATATAAAATATTTTTTTAATTCATACTAGCGTAAAATCCTTCCTATAAAATTTCAAATACGTCCTTTTCCTTTTGGACCGTAACAGGAAGTCAGCACAATAGCGGCGCGTTCTTTGATCATCGCTTTAATTAACGCCGTTACTACTTAGCGGTAATTGCCGGCTTTCTCTTATAGTTTACTTCTTATTTGTGTTTGACTTCAACTTTGGCCCTTATTTGTTTACTGTTAAAGACGATAGTCTAATAATTTTATAGTTTCATCATACCTACTTAGTGCTGTTATATATATGGTTGTTTTAAAAATAGCATACTGGGATTGGGTTTAGTTACAGAGAAAGCAAAAGAATAGAGCATAAACTTAAATCTTCAACAAAAAGACTTATTACACAGTATTGCTATGTTTGTGTGGCTGTTTGAGATAATGGCCTAAGAGCCGCTGAAGGTTGACCTTCACCCACGCGGTAACCGTATGATACGTATTTTTTTATAAATTTTTATTTAATTATAAACACGCCTATGATAGCTTGCCTAACAAAAATGTTCATTTTTGTTCTTTATTGTATTTGAAATATGCCCTGAACAATTTTTGAAGACAAACCTGCGCTGCAGGCAGGACTGCTTTTTAATTAAATTATCTTTTTATTAAAATTGGTATATTATTACTATTCGTTGGAATAGAAAAATAAATCGGCTATCAAAAGAGTGAAGGTAAAGAAAATCATTTCCATTTTTTTTATCGAATTAAATATAGGTATTGTCATGAAAACTTTTTGATAGGCAAGCTATCATAAGCCTATTTGTATGTAAATAATATTTCATAAAAAGTATGTCTTATCTGGTTATCAGATAGGTGAAGGTCGTTCTTCTTCGTCTCTCCCCCTATAACATTCATTGGTTACTATAAAAAGCATATCTGAGCCACCATTGGTGGTTTACTTTAAATATAAATAAATACTGCCAAATATCGTCGAGGTAATGTCTTCTGTTGTAACGGTACTGTTGTACTATCTGGCTGGTGGTCACCAGTGGTCTTGTGACTTCTCTGAGTCACATTTTGACCTGTTTATTTTACCTTACATATCATGATTAGTCGAAACTGATATCAAACATTATGTAGTTTCAAAATATTTCTTTAAATTTAAAATAATGACTATAAAATATCCTAGAAACATTTTTTTCTTCTATCAGGTATAACTATGTATGAAAAGAAGCACGTTGCGTGCTATAACGTGCTCTTTGATTTTAAGAAATTCGTGTGAAAAAAAATTTTTTTTCAAATACCATTTCCTAAACTTAGTATGTTTATAATTATTTTACCGTAATTAATTTTACATTTATCAAACATTTCTCCAGACGAAATTCCCAAAAAAAAATACTTACCGCGTTACGTTACGTTTTGTCCATAGAGAATCAGGCGGCCTGATGTGAGACTAGATCTGGGCCTGATTCAGGCCCCAGATCTACTCGTAGTCTCACATGTTTCTTATCGATCTCCTCCGATAAGGCTCGACCGGTTTTTATGATTTTTTTTGCGTATACTTGGAAAATATAGATATGGAGAAATCTTATATTTGAAACGTTGATAAAAGTGGCCCGTTTCAGTTTTTTTTTACACAGCAAAACGTTTGCCGGATCAGCCAGTTAATCTAAAACAGTTGAACTTTTCTCTTGTAGGTGCAAAATCTTACTTCGCTTATAAAGACGCTAGTAACAAACTTGTATAGATTTTCTTCCAAGTCTGTACAAACTTCATTAACGAAGTTGGTCCTTTATTACCCCGATAACAAAGGCGGCCCCATAAATATTTAATGCTGTCAATACACTTATATACGGAACTTATCTCCTAGATGTTATGTACGCGCCTCGGGGCGTAGAGACGAGGAGAATAAGGGAGGCTTTACAATGGAACCGAGGAAGCTGCGTTTTATTTAGCTAAGCAACTTCTTCTAATTTATCGTGTTAATAGTCCAAATGTCAGTATTTAAAGCCTTTGGTTCACCGCTGCCTCTAAGAAGAATCGCCTTACCATAAACGATTTAAACACTCTTTAAACCGTGCAATTTGTAGTGTTTTGCAAAACACCTAGAGTATAGGGTATAGGGGATCAAAGTTAAGTTACATTTGAATCTAAGTTTGATTGCTTATTTTGTCTGTAAACTACGAGCAAAAGTGTATGAGACACGTGCTAGTCATCGCTCTTTTCGATTAAACTTGAGGATAAAAAACGAACAGATAAGTAGGTACACGATACCACATATCCACCCAATGCATAAGGAATTCTACTATGAAACAAGCATTAAGTAGGTACCTTTGCGCGTGGTTTCTTATCGTACGAGTAGATGATCGGTTATTGAAGTGAAATCTACCAATAGAATCATTCCATGGTTCAAATCTCGCTCTACATCTTTGTAGGGTTCATCTACAAATCTCATCTGTAAAAAAAAAAGTAGAAAATCATTATTTGCACAGGGTACCGTGTCATCCTACTAATATTACCTATATAAACGCGAAAGTTTGTACTTATGGAAGTTTGTTCCTCTTTCACGCAAAAACTACTGAACGGATTGAGATGAAATTTTGCAACTGTAATGCTTATACATCAGAATAACACATAGGATATAATTTATAAAGATATTGAGTGAAACGAAGTTGGCTGGGTCAGCTTGTCATCTATAATACACGTTTACTAGGCATCCGGTCTTATTCTTATCCTATGAGGATGTGATAAGTCCTGCAATACCTACCTCCTGCGTCTACCCTAGGACTAAGCTAGGCTAGCTTAGTTGAAATAACGGAGCGTGGCTCTTGCCCGCTGTTACAACTGCTCCAGTCGCTTGGATGGTTTATTTATGAGATTGCAATGAGGATGTCGATGCTGATGACAAAACAGTTACGTCATTAAAGTATAACCAATCGGTCTTTGCAAAGCCACAGAAGACACTAGAATAGCTAACGGGTTGCATGACGCTTCTGCATTGGCATTATCATTAGCTTTGTCATCCACATCGCCATCATTTTATTCACCATCTAAGCTACTGGAGCAGTTATGCCAGCGGCCCAGAGCCACGCTCCGTTACTTTAAGGAGCTGGGCTGGCTCGGGTAGACGCTGGAGGGGGAAATGCACAAAACACCCCATGCGGGACGTCAGTGCAGGACTTATCGCCCCCACGTCGAATAATAAGATAAGATAACCAATCGGTCTATACGAACCTATATTTTTAAGCCACGTTCTGAAAGCAGATTTTAAGTAGTAGTAATAAAACGCAGCGCTCGTAGCGTAGTTTGATTAGGTGTTAGTCAGCACTCACCGAAATTAAGCAACGTTCCGCACGGTCAGTATTTGAATGGGTGACCGCGGGTGGCATTTTCCAACTGAGCGCTACCGTGGCTTGGATGACACGTTAAATTGTAGGTCCCGGTGGTTTTAACTGTTTAGCCAAGTCAGAGGCCTTCAGGTGGCTTAAAAACTCTGACACCAGGGCTAGCCACCCGGCCTATACGAACTTACTTACTTAGTAGTAAAACGTAGCGTTTTCTGTTCCCTGTGTAAATCCTTCACATTCTTGCCGTAATGAGCCCCGGCACAACTTTCTGTAGAGCCGCGAAAGTAGCACGGAAAACTTTAACAGCGTCTTCGCCGAGTACCGCGCCCGGTATGCTTTGATACTTTATGGGGGTGCTTTGCTGAGACTTTCGTTGCAATGTTTGCTTTTAAGTAAGTAGGTAGGTACGAGTACTAATAAATATTCGAACAGTTTTAAACCTCGAACAAAAAAAGCTTGGTGTAGTAAATTTGATGCTCGTGGCATCACATTGTGTAAGATGTCCCCTAATATTTATTTTATATTAAACTAACATAAAGACTTTTGTTTTGATTCAATGGTTAGCTAATAATGTTTTTAAACGGTTTATTTAACTTCACTTGCCCGTTTTTTTGGGTCAAATCTAGTAATTGAAATTTTACTCTCTTCCCGCGGACAGATTGATATTACATTTGATACACAGCTTTAGTTTTGATGACATTACAAGATTTTATATTAAGTATTGACGTAATTACAAGATGGCCACCGCCACAACATGGCGGACCACATTTTTCTACACAACCCCCTCAATATGGGTATCAAGTGATAGGGCTTTTAATTTAAGAACACAGTTTTTTAGTAACAAAATAAAAACTAAAACACAAAAATAATATAGGTAAATAAAATAAAAAATAGAATGGGGCGCAACGTACATAGTTAAATCTTCCAGGTGAAAGCCCCACGATTTTATTTTTGAGATATAATTTTTTTGCTTTTAGTACATAAAACCGTACAATTAAATTTAAAAAGTTTTTACCTATTTTTGTTATTTATGTGGTTTTATTAGATGTCAAACTTTCACTGTTGTGAGTCTACATTCACGTCATAGAAGAGTATTATATACTAGGTTATCCATTTATCCATTCGATATTTTTCAGCTTTAGTTGTGTCAAGAACTGACTCTATCCAGTCTTAACTTTACATATAAATAAATTGAGTCATTTTTGTCATGTTTGTCCTTGAACCAGTTTAACCCTTCTATTAAACCGATGTATTCTTACAATGGCCCGTGTTCATTTAAATTTTGCATTGTTCGGTGTCGTCTTGAGTTAAAAGTGATGTATAAAACCTGTTTTTTTACACAATTAAAAGTTGTTTGTAACAGAGTTTTATTTATAGATTATTTTATCAGGTCTTTTTCATGCGATATAGTATTTTACCCTGACATAGAAGTCATGTTAAAACTAGAGTTTTACTTAAAAAATAAAATAATTCTTATGTGTCGAACATACCTATATCTATGCGTACAAATAATAATGATTTTTCACAAAAAATGGCCCCACCGACTTCCGCCGTGTAATGAATTCGTATAGTTTGCACGAATCAATGTGACATCTATGTACATTATTGTTTATTTATCAAAAATAGCTGAGCCCATTTCGACAAAATTTTAATTGGAGCACCTCGGGAGTACAATTTTTAAAATATTAAAGATGTATATACATCGGTTTACAATTGGCAAAAATATCTATCAATATAGGTACACAAATAAAAATACAAACGGAGGAATATAGAACCTCCTCCTTTTTGGAAGTCGGTAAAAAGGATCTCGACTTTGAAAAATCATTTTCGCACTGAAGTGCGCTGTACTAGCCTTTCCATCCACTGCTAAACATAAACCTTTCCACAAAGGGTGATTGTATCATATTCATCACTTTAACCCGTTGCGGATTGGTAGATTTACATAAGTAAGTCATCAAATTTATTTTATGAACGTATGCAGGTAGCCATGTTTTCGCTTACCAAAAAAGCCAGCGGAGTGTAAATTTGTAACCGTGAACCTACATTCCAAAAAGATTGTAATGAGCTTCGAAACCAATCGAGATAATCGTGCCTTTTAAAAATGCATAATTATTACCAAGTTATCTTCAAAATAACTCTAACACTAATAAATCAAAATAGCAGCACTCTTAGCACGGCAAAGATATCTAAAAGTATTCCGTTTTCATACAAACGGTCGGAAAGCGATTCATACCTACGCGCCTCGGAGTGCGGTATGCTCTGGTATGCTAATCAGTCGCGGCGCGTCGTAGTGACAAACGAACGTGTGAATATGTAACTAGTAAGCGTGCTATTTACGTATTTAGGGTTCCTCGTCTTACTACGGAACCCCAAAAACATCAAAAAACACAAAATGTATTTTTATTGAACGCTTCTTTTTGTATTTCCAGCAAATTTATTTTATGTAATAAATTTGTGATAATTACACATCATAACAGATAGAAACTAGAAAGAAACTCTAGTAGGTAATGTGTAAGTAGATGAAATTAAAATACTGAAGGCGGGCAGCCCTAGCGCTTGATACGGTCTGCGTGGCCACGTGGCGCTGTAGGTATACGAGCCTTGTATATTTCAAAGACAGGGCCGAGTCACAAATACTGTTAGATGTCATTACCGTTCTCTAAGCGTAGTTTGACTACGTGTTTGTCAGAAGATAAGCAACGTTTCACTCAGTCAGAATGGGTGGCCGCGGGTGGCATTTTCTAATTGAGCGCTACCGTGGCTAGTAGGTCTCGGTTGTTTTAACGATTGAGACATGTTAGAGGCCTTGAGGCAGTTTAAAAACTCTGACATCAGGGCAAGTCACCCGGCGTATACCCTGTACTGTATCAGCCTTTTTAATAGTCCACTGCAGGACGTAGGCCTACCCACGAAGGGTTATTGGGCCATATCCACCACGCTGGCCCAGTGCGGGTTGGTGGATTCACATACGCCATCGAATTTCTTCTACGGACATATACAGGTTGCCTCACGATGTTTTCCTTCACCGAAAAGCCAGTGGTGTGAAATTCCGTACATAAATTCCAAAGAACTCATTGGTACGGGACTGGGATTGAACCCACGACCTCACGATTGTCAGGCGGGCGTCACTACCTCTAGACCACCACGGCTTCAGCACGGCGTATACCCTACTACTAGTTAAATAATTTTGCATTTTTCTTCAAAATAACTCGAACACTAACAAACCAAACACCTCTTTTCAGGTAAAGTGATTCAACCCGTCCAATTCAAGCCATCAACCCTACAACAGCCGACCCTTCGGCTGACCGCTGTCCGTCTTGGGGTCATTCCGGCCCTTCATTACAATGATAAAACTTGACCAAGAAACGAATGTTTCTACTAAAACCTGTTTCTGTTCCCATACTTTGAGAACTTTTGAATTTATCTTTGAGTATTAAAACTTGTTATTAGATACTTATTGTGTTTTATTACAACCCCCGTGTATTCGTATCAGATAGTATCAACTGGTCACTCGCTAGAAAAAAGGAGCAAAATAATCAGTGACGGTTGAAACTTTTTTTAGACAGCAAGAAAGATATCATGAGGCCGTGGGTTCAAATCCCGGTCCCGTATCAATGAGTTATTCGGAATTTACGTACGGAATTTAACACCATTGGCTTTCCGGTGAAGGAAAACATCGTGAGGCAACCTGCATTCGTCCGTAGAAGAAATTCGATGGCGTGTGAGAATCCACCAACCCGCACTGGGCCAGCGTGGTGGATATGGCCCAATCACCCTTCGTGGGTAGGCCTACGTCCTGCAGTGGACTATTAAAAGGCTGATACAGTAAGAAATATATAAATCGGGAAGTAAGCCATGGTGTCAGTTTTTAAGCTGTTTGAAATTCTCCATGTCAGAAATATCTAACGGTATACATGGGGACTATCCAGAACTGGTAAACTAAGCCAAAAAGGGCACCAACCCGGAATTAAAAAAAAATCAGAGCTGTTTAACTCATTTTGTCGATACTGATCATATGTGTATGTTCATCGATAATTCCGTCAATTTAGAACCGAATCTAAAAAATATTTTTTGGTTTGAAAGGGTATTCCTACTCCCAAAGTAGTTCCCTTTAAATTTTTAGTTTTTTTTTCCCTTTAAATTTTAAAGTAGTTCCCTTTAAATTTTACAGAAATCGGCTGAGCCGTGTTGAAAAATCAACAATAATGTAAATAATTCGAGCAAAATAATCGAATTTTGTACACGGTGGTTGGCGGTTTTGCCATTTTTGCGAAATATAATTATAGCCACGTTACGCCAAGTTACAATATTAAATTAACATGTTACGTAACCAAAGTACCAAGACGTTTCGCGCAAACTACACCACGGTAGAGATAAATTTTGGAGCGTCAGTGAAATTTTAATAACTAATTTTCTTGTAGGACTCGCGCCCGCGGCGTCTGCATCGAGAAGTAATATAAAGGGTTATACTCGTAGGCTTCGTAGGTACAACTACACGTGTATGTGTAATGTGTTTTAAGGAGGTCGTATATGGAAAGATTGTAGATATACAGAGTAACTGGTAACAATTAGCATTCTTTTTAAGGATTTATTCTGAACATCAAAACTAACAGTTTTTGTTTCACAGCTTTTATCAAATCTAAAAAAAAATTGTTGTTTTATTGAAAAATATCGTTCACTCTTGACAAAATGTATGAAAGATCTGTTTTTTTTTTAGTTTTGACAAAAGTCGCTGAACAAAAGTAGTTAGTTTTGATGTACAGAAAAAAGCCCCTAAAATAATGCCAATTGGTTACCAATAACCCTGTTTATTTTAAGACCAATGTTGTAATCATAATACTGTTTTTAATCGTGCAGGTACTGAAAGAAGTGTAAATACCTACCCATCAATATGTTCAACTTTGCAATGAGGCGAAGTCCTAGATTCATTAGTTTCAATCGAACAGGTATACAGTACCTCATCTCATATGTATTAAATACTTAAATAATCTTTAATTTTATTAATAATCATCTTCTTGAAATTCGTCAATCGTTAATTAGTTGAACCGTGGAGGATAAAAAACTAAGAGACTGTTACCGACCATAAGAGACCAAAACAACGATAATATCGAAGAAAATCAAGTTCAAAAAACATAACGGTATTAACTATTCTAAAACTTTAAGTTTAGGTAAGTCAAATAACCCTCCTCTCTAATACAAAAGTTTCCCGGTAACATTACCGTACTGAATGTGGATGGGCAATATTTTGCACCAAGAAGCAACTGGAGCAAAATTCACACATCAATTTATTAAGAAAACCGCATAAAAATAGACCTAAAACCTTATAATGAGATAAAAAAGTATCAAAAAAATAATTTTATATTGTCCGCGTGATGCCACGTATAGCTCTACTTTTTTACAAACATTTAAATGTGGCGTCACGTATCTTGCTCTTAATCTTACATGCAAAAAAAACGTAACAGACTTTTTGTTTATCTTAGAGTGCCTATGTAACTATAGTCTGACCGTATAATAGTAAAGTAAAAGTTAGTAGTCGGCTCGCCATATTTGTTTTTTTCTTGGTAAAGTGGCAAAACAGACTAGTAAGAATATATTTTGTACCAAGCGACACTTCTATTGTCATGCCTAATGGTGAAAATCAATCGAATTTGTTATTTTGACGCTTATTCCTCATCAAAACATAATAAGTATCAGAAAACCTTCAAACCACACTTCTATAACAAGTTACAATTTCGCAAAAACTTGGTTAAATTTTCGCAACGTCTCGGCCATTGTAAGAAGCCTTTCTTCCCCGCCCAATCAATCAATCAAAAAAACCTCCAACCCCTCCCACGCTACCCCCCACCCCATTTATCCACATTAATATAACGGCGTCGTGATAAATTGCTGCTACCCTCGCCCGGCCTACGTTTTCTTAGACGAATTTTGCGGGTAGAGTGTGGATACAGGGTGATTTTGTAGGTACGAATATCTATTAACTACAACAAAATACAATACTATTTTACATGATACTAGCTGCTTGCTCCGGCTTTGCCCGGGTATGATTGGCTAAAGAAGGCATTTAGTAACGAAGTTTTTTTTTTAAATATAATATTGCCTATGTCCACCGGTTTCCAAATACGTTCAGTACTTTTGGAGCCTATTCGATGCAAACAAACAACCGAATCTTTCCTCTTTATAATATTGGTATAGAAAACTACCTACACTATTACTACATATAAAGCAATTATACCTTCAAGGTTCTGTGGATGATCCAATTGCTTTTATGTAGTAGTAGTGTAGGTAGTTTTAGCATATAAAGTAGTATTGTATTTTGTTGTAGTTAATAAAGACACTATTTCCCGAAAAAAAAAATGAATATCTATTTAAAGAATAAAGTAACTTATAAGCTAGGTGGCTGGCTTTGGTGTCAGTGTTTTTAAACCACTTGAAAGCATCTGGAATGGTTAAACGATGAATTAAATTAAAAAAATATTAGGTTCATATCAGTTGTAGCTAAAGTTGTGATGGTCTAGTAGTAGTAACACCCACCTTACAGTTGTCGTAGGTTCGAATACCGGTTCCATACCAATGACTTCTTTGGAATCGATGAATGGAATTTCACATCACTGGCTTTTAGTAAAAGATCGATGGCGTATGTGAATTCTCCTGAATTCAACCCGTATTGGGCCGGGTATAGCCCAATCCTATGGTTAGCAGTGGTAGGGTAGGCCTATATTTAGCAGTGGACTGTTAAAAAGGCCGGTAAAATCTAGTACAGTACGTATCAGCTACATAGCCTCGAGTGCAGATTTTCTGCGTTCAGACGATGATTCATATGCTATTTATGGTGTAGCAAGCTGAGTGTTCAATCAACTGGATCCATAAGATTCATAATATCTATTTATTTAAGAAGATGTTACATCCAAAATTATTTTTGGCAAAAAATGTCAAAACCTTCCATTGTAAACAAAATTCGAAAACTTCGCTCGAATAGTTTACATTACTTTCGATTTTTCAAAAACGGCTCAGCCAATTTCTGTAAAATTTAAATGAGCCACCTCGCGAGTATACCCTTTTGAATTGGCGATTTATATTTTCACAATAATAATTGGCGAAATTATCGATGGGCATATACAAAAAAAAAAATCTAAAAAAGAGGTTCTATGTTCAACATACAGATGAACATAGAACCTCCTCCTTTTTGGAAGCCGGTTAAAAAAATGTACATGTACCTAAATGACAAATTGAACATTTGGATTAAGTTTACACCTTTGAAGGTCTTTGGATGGTCTGGTTATTTTATATGTAGTATAATATATTAGTTTGAGTAGTTACATTGTTTTTTTTACAGTTCATAAAGGTAAGATACTTGCCGATACAACTAAGTTGTTGACGAAACAAAATGAAAACAGAAAAGAGATATCTAGAGCACCCTGTAGGTAATTTTCTCAAGCAAGTAATTAACGACGGTGGAGGCCTTTTCGTAACAAAAAACAATTCAGCTCACGTTCTCCGAAGCTCACGTCTTCTTCAGGCGTATATTCGCTATACATGTGTAATGTACGTATATAATTATTCATGTAGATACATCTATATGAATGTAGGAAGAGGTTGAATTCAAAAGGAATGTTATGTAACTGAAAATTTCGGCATTTGGATTATCTCTAGACCTTGAGTCTCTCTTTTGGCATATGTTTATGTAGTAAAAGTAAGTAAGTTCGTAAAGGCCGTGTGGCTAGCCCTGGTGTCAGAGTTTTTAGGCCGCCTGAAGACCTCTGACATGGCTAAACGGTTAGAACAACCGGGGCCTACAATTTAACGTGTCATCCGAGCCACGGTAGCGCTCAGTTGGAAAATGCCACCCGCGGTCACCCATCCAAGTACTGACCGTGCGGAACGTTGCTTAATTTCGGTGATCGCTGACAATCACCCAGTCAAACTACGCTACGAGCGCTACTATGTAGTAGTAGTCAATTAAGAAGATATTCAAATGAGAGTGACACCAAATTTTTGTAACTCAGATCATGTAACATATATTATTTATGTTTAAATAGGTCTATTAAGTTTAGAGCCCAAATGTTGGGATTGGTATACGATATTCAATCCAGACATGTATTAGTGTTTGAATTATCTCTAGACACTCGGAGGTATTTTCATGATCTACTTGATGTTTATATATTTAATTATAGTTTAAGTATTTATACCTATTCTATTTTGCAGTAGTTGATAAAATAATTAAGTTCGTATAGGCCGGGTGGCTAGCCCTGGTGTCAAAGTTTTTTAGGCCGCCTGAAGGCCTCTGAATAATAATTTATCAACGTAGACGATAAGTAATTATTATTTGTGCTTGAGTAGTATAAGCATAACAAGAAAACAATTGAGCTGCTCACAGCTGGACATAGGCCTCCCCTATGGATCTCCAATAATACCGATTGGAAGCGGCTTGCATCCAGCGTGACATGTGGTCTTGATGAGATCACCTGACCACCATGTGGGTACGTGTGTAATGTACGTTTATCATTATTCACGTTTAAGTATTGTAGGAGGAGGTTGATTTTAAAAGGAATGAAATTTAACTGAGATGTTAAACATTTGGTTATTTTAAGCTAATCTAGGCCTGATTTTATTTTACATTAAAACTGGCCTTTTTGATGGTTCACTACTAAACAGGTCTCTCCACGAAGGGTGATTGGGGCCGTATCAATCACGCTAGGCCAGTGCGGGTTCGGTATATTTAGCGAATGAATTTTAAGTAAAGAAAAGTTACTGAAAAAAATAACATTTGTGGATTATATTATTGACCATCTAGTGGATGATCTAGTTGTTTCAGGAGAATTTAGATAATAGAGTATTTTTTGACCTTATTATGATCTGGGGATGATTTAGTAATTATTAATGCAGTAATAGATTGGTTAATTTGTATCCAAGAAAAATGGCTAGGAGTTACGATAAAAAGCGACACGTGGTTGGACGTGGGGGCCAGCAGAGGGAGGAGCTAGAGCTAGAGAGGAGAGTTTCTGTTTGGTAATTAGCACGCATTAGTATATCACGTGACAATGCAATAATAATTTGGTTATATTTTTGACAATGCCCTTTTACAGCTGACTCGTTTAAATCTATAGGATTTATGTACGTAGGTATAGCATGTTGCGAATGTTTGGCAACCGCCGACATTTAGCATTTCAATTTCCATGACATGCAAACAATCCTTACATAGTATAAAATAAAGTCGCTATTTTCGTTTGTTTGTTTGTCTGTATGCTTAAATCTTTAAAACTACGCAACGGATTTTGATGCGGTTTTTTTTAATGGATAGAGTGATTCAAGAGGAAGGTTTATATGTATAAAAATTCCCGAAATTCCTACGGGAACGGGCACAACGCGGGTAAAACCGCGGGGCGCTGCTAGTATTTTATAAACAAAACACTTTATTTTTTTGTAATGTAGGTAGATTAGAAAAACAATAGAACTACTGTAAGTAATGACGAGAACCATTTATAATCCTTTTCCTCATATAAGAATGTGTAAATGTAATATTATGTCAATAAATGATTTTCTTTCTTTCTTTCTATGGTACCATGGAGCTGATCTGATGATGGAGTCGGATGGTAGCCATAGGAACTCCTGTACTAAACAAGATAGACCCGTCGTGTTTGGGCTCGTTTCACTTGTCTTGGCTAGCACTTTGCTGCTGCATGATATCCAGTATCTCAAAAGCTTGTATTTTTAAAGGTTATATTTTTATAAAAATTTATTATGTTAGTAAGAGAACCCTACATCTAACATAGGACAACCTATTGCTGAGATAATGATGTTAAAGTAACCTTCTGACACCAAGACAAGTCACTCAGCCGATACAAACTTTAATAACCCTAGACTCTAGCAGCATTCCGATCCAACTTTCTAATACAATTTCCCCCCATCAAACAAAACATAACAATCTACGTTACCCTTGTTATCTAGGGCGGATATCTCAAAACTCTTATAAGTGCGAATAATAATTACAAGGGGCATGAAGGAGGTGGGCAAGGGGGGCACAGGGGGGCACAAGGGGGTTCGTTAGCAAGCCCTAATGCCGGCAGACATTAATCATTCCTTTCATAAAGAGTGGGCCCGGTAGATAAATAAGTGTAGTATGTGTTTTCTTAGGCTACCCTTCTTGAGAAAGTGTTGGATTCGTATGGACATGTCTTCAACACGTTTACATGTCACTCATGTCTTATAAAATAAAAATTTTGACTTTGACTTTGAGACAAGAACGCGAAATAGAAGACCACGAATCGATTCTACCCTGAACTAAAAGTAGCATCTAGTCTGATGCAAGAAGAACAAAGACAACGAAAAGAACCACCTAGAAGGGCTAAAACAGTAACTTTACCAGAATCACATAATGATTACATGTAGAGTCCTCGTGGTTTCTTCACGGTCTTGACGTAATTTCCACCTCGACCTGGATTCGTGCCTATGCTTCAACTGCTTCCAATCGTTTTATTGGAAATCGATAGGACAGGCTTGTGCCCAGCAATAGAACACTAACAGTTGATACGTCAAAGATTTTTACATCCACATTTTAGGCAACGTTTGGCCACCAACTCGCCTTAGTCTGTAAGTAGACCTAGAAGGTACTTATTCACTGTAGCCTTAAAGATATCTAGATAGTAAGTAATTGTCAGGATACACTGATGTAGGTAGGGCTTCAAGTCCCTGGCGTCATGAAAGAAGAAGCGAATCACTTAGTACTAGCAGATAGGTAGATAGGCAGGCCGAGTCCTAGTGACTTATGCGCAACTTCACTTTGCTGATAATAATAGGTAATAAAATACTGAAAACAAAAGATGCGAAATTTTATTCGCTACAATAATACTCTCAATGATTTTTGCCCTAATGTGCATAGTTTCCGAGATATCAGCCAAAAACGTTTTTTCATTTTCAAGATGACGCTTGAAGCTCCACCTGAATCTGTCACCATTTTATGATTTTATGCTCAGTAAGATGATCCTTAACCTTGTAAAAAAAATTGGATTGGAAATTAATGCAAAGTTGACCGAAATATACGTCTATTTTTACTGAGGTATAAGAAAATGTTTCATGTGTTATTACATATTTGCATATTGTCAGTATCCAAAATATTAGATCTCGCAGCGGAGTGAGACCAATCATTAATCTGAGTCCAAAATCTTACTCTGTTTGCTTATTTACTATTTTCAGTTGTGCGTTTACAGCATGTGTGTGAATAACAGTGCCGTGACAACTTACTGCAGTTTTACGACACTTCATTGATTTGTTGAGATAAATGTGCACTTAAAAAATAAATGGTCGGCCAACTGCGAGTTAGACTCGCGCACGAAGGGTTTCGTACAGGTATGGGAGTCCCATTCCTCTTGCCGTTATTAATAGCGAGCAAAAAAGCAATAAAAATCACGTTTGTTGAATGGGGGCCCCCCTTAAATATTTATTTTATTCTGTTTTTAGTATTTGTTGTTATAGCGGCAAAAGAAAAACATCATCTGTGAAAATTTCAGCTGCCTAGCTATTATGGTTCATGAGATGCAGCCCGGTGACAGACAGACAGACAGACGGACATCGAAGTCTAAAACGGGACCCTATTACTATAATAGGGTCCCGTTTTTACCCTTTGGGTACGGAACCCTAAAAACGTAAATAAAATTCCGATTCTGAACGTTTTTTTTATTCTTGAATGAGATTCGTCTATTTTCCAAACAGGATATCCTGTCTTATCCACAATAATCGGACGTCGTTTCCTCGGCGTAGCAAGGCGGCGCTGCCACATAATTATTCATCTTAAATTGCACGTGTATGTATGTGTGTATGTGTACATACTACGTGACATTTCTATGTGTTAGCGTCTTGGAGATATGAGCAGTAGGTCAAGCTTGCAGAAAATGATGGAAATAGCCCGAAAGGGGTCAAAATGTATAACTATTTAGCTACCTTAAACAAAATATATATAAAAAATTACTACCTAGGTACTAGGCACTTACGTACTACTTTTCCATACGTCATATCCAAAGCCACTTAATTTTTACTAGCGACCCGCCTTGGCTTTGCACAGGTTTGTTATACAAATAAAGCTTCCTCTTAAATCACTCTATCTATTAAGAGGGAAGCTGAGCGCCAAGAAATTTGAGAAGTAGGTATTTGAACTAAACTATTGCTGTCGCGATGCGCCCAAGCCAGGGAGCTTCTATGTGTGGTGTCTCTTCTGGTAGGTCTCTAAAGACGTCGGTAATAATGGTGTTTTTTTTTTGTGATTTTGAAGGGTCATATTTTGCCTGATAGTTAATTTATCAAGAAAAAGAAAAGACAGGGTAGTCTAAACAGCTAAATTTAATTTTATGACAAAAAATTGAAGCTCTAAAAGTATTTTCCAGGAAGAAAACAGCGTTTTACGTTTGTATGGAAAATTACAGACCATCCAGGCTCTTAAAAAAACACATTAAAATCCGTTGCCTAGTTTAAAAGATATAAGCATACATAGGTACAGACAGCGGGAAGCGACTTTGTTTAATACAATGTATATCGCTTGACAAATGCAATAATATGGTACCATGGAGCTGATCTGACGATGGAGTCGCAAGGCGGCCATAGTAACTCTTGTACTAAACAAGATAGACACGTCGTGTTTGGGCTCGTTTTATTTGTCTTGGCTAGCACTCTGCTGCTACACTAATCCAGGATCTCAATAGCTTGTATTACCTTTTTTTTTAAACAAGCTTTTACTGAACTAGTACTGGCCAAGAGGAATCAAACGAAGAGAAACCGAAACTCGATAGGGTTGCGTCGTTTCATCACAAAGTTTCTATGACCACCTTCCAGCTCCATCATCAGACCCTGGTTACTATTTAAAGTCAAACTACTCGACAAGACCATTCAAATAAACCCAAACTCGATGAGGTTGTGTCATTGCTAAGTTCCATTGGCCACCGTCCAGCTAAATCATCAGATCAGCACCATGTCATCATAACATTGCATTGTCACGTGATTTACACATGTATGCAGAACTTTCAGCTCAATCAGTAACCGTGAAGTGGATATAACTTGCAAGATTTGATTACAGACCGACAGACAGACAACGGGACATGTGAAACTAGGTATATATAAAAGCTTGTAAAAAGTTATGTGTTTATAATAATTTATTTCTTTTTAGGGCGTCAATTTGCTGTACTCTTGGAAACCGTGAGATACGGTTCAACATATTACACCACTGTATTGCAGCCCCTATAAGACAGACACTGCTGTCCCAACAAATAAACAGAGCTTCAGAAAATACTTGAATTGAGTTACTGCAACAACTTCACAGCTGTACGAGAGTTCTCAAATTTCGTTCTTTTGTAAGAAACGCTCGCACGAAAATTATAAATTTGTTAAAGATTTCTGTAGCGCCGCGTTTGGAATTTAATTAAGATGGGGGCGGCGCCCACCCCTTTTTACCCCCTTTTTACCGTCTTGGGGGGTGTTTATGTTTATGATGTTTTCGTATCGTGTTTACTTATTAACGAACTTTATGTACTTTAATTGAGAATTCGGCGCAGTTTTACAGCTCAACGGCTTCAGAAATAACAGGTTTTTGAAAGGGTGTTTCTAAGGGTATTCCTGAATGGATATACTATTTTTGTTTATAAATATTGACATATTTGACTTACCCACACGATAAACGTAGGTCTACAGAGCGTCCCTACTAGATTAGGTATCTACCTACGAAGAGATAATGGTATCAATGGTTAATGATTATAAACCTAAAAGTATCTATAGACTAGTTCTTATGTGGCACGAAGGGTTAATTCACACCAAAATTCAATTTACTTTTGAAGTCAATATACCTCTAAATATTCTGTGAATATTTAAAGCGTTATCCTACCTGTTACCGTTAATAATATCAAGTAAAAAACGGCAAAATCAGGTAAAAAAAATATTGTGGTATGGGAGTGCCCTTAAATATTTATTTTATTCTGTTTTTAGTGTTTGTTGTTATGGCTGCAACTTAAATACATGATCTGTAAATTTTTAACTTACTAGCTATCATCGTTCATGAGATACAGCTTGGTGGCAGACTGACAGAGGGACGGACGGACGGACGAACAGCGGAGTCAGGGTCCTCTTTTTACCCTTTGGATGCGGAACCCTGAAAAGGATACCAGTAGATAGGTATCGATGTACAAGACGAAAATGCTTGTATGGCACCAAAGAGTAAAACTCCTAAGTTTGGTCTACTTTTCTCTATTCTGTTAAGTATTTCGTCGATAAAATTCTTACGCGGCGCTTGGTGAATGGTCTCCATTTGAAATGTTATGACCTCTTTGTCAACTGTTCGTTTTGTGAGCACTGCCCACTGCCGTTCCAACTTACATATCCAACGAACAACACTGGCAGCAGCTTATAATTACAAAAAGCTTTCGCTATTAAGTATTAATTTAGCCCAAGAAAATTAATTCCGGACAACATGAAGGATCAATCAATATGCATTGATCAGAAATTCCACCACTTGAATAGCACCAACTTTACATTACAGAAAAAAATCATCAAATTAGGACATACCATACTACCTCTCACAGGACACAGGAATACTATGATAAATAAACATATTAACAGTAAACTCCCAATACGGGTGGTCTCCGCGGGAGTTCAAGACCTCAACCCTCCATGTAATTCAAAATTTAATTTGGACGATATTATTCTACAACAAACGAAAACAAAGGAAAGGAAAAAATGTTTAAAAATATGCACTTATAATATTCGCTCTCTAAAAGCCTCCAACAGATTAATAGAACTGGAACATGCTCTACGTAACATCAAATACGATTTAATTGGCATATCAGAAGTAAAAATACAAGGTCAGTCTATAGTAGAGAATGATAAATATATATTAATGTACAGAGGTGATAAGAAAGGAAGAAATGGTGTTGGATTCATTGTTGCTCTACACTTAAAAATATATATAATGGACTTTAGGACATACTCAGATAGAGTCGTTAGACTAGATTTGAAACTTGATGACAAAACAATTTTAAATATAATACAGGTATACGCACCAACAGAAAAAGCCCCAGAAAAAGAAATTCAATTATTTTATAACGATATAATTCAAGCATTAAATAACACGGGAAAAGACACGATCATAATGGGAGATTTCAACTCAAAAATAGGAAATCCGCTAAAAGAAGAGCAAGACACGATTTGTGGTCCATATGGTTATGGCGAACGTAATGATAGAGGAGAAATATTACTTAACTTCTGCTTCGAACAACAATTTTCCATTACAAATACTTTTTTCAAAAAACATCGAAAACAAAGATGGACTTGGAAATCGCCTGGGGGCAATACGCTGAATGAAGTTGATTACATACTTGTAAAACAAAAACAAAAAGTATGTAACATGGAAGTACTTGCCACCTTATTCTCCACAGACCATAGAATGTTACGGATGTCCTATGACATTAAATACAGTAAAAAACCCCGCAAAAATTTCTGTCGCAAGAGCAATAATTTTACGCCATTTGAAATAGAGTACTTAAAAAATATTATGAGCCAGCAAACGGAAAATATTGAAAAAGGCAATATCAATGACTCCTACAATGCTACTGTAAGTATTATCAAGGAATGTATCGGTAAATTACCAAAAATTAAAAAAGAAGAGCAGTCAGAAATCATAAATGAAGAAATAACAGTATTAATAGAGGAAAGGGAAGCTTTAAAAAGAATCTGTCCGCGAACAACTCAGCAGAGAAACAGACTTCGGCATTTACATAAAAAAATTGTAAAGAAAATAAAAGTACAAAAACAAAATATCAAATTGCAGAGTTTAGAAAAGGAAATCGAAAGTCGTAGCTCTACTAAACGTAGCAGAAGGCAATTCGATTACAGAAAAGAATGGGTAAAATGTTTTAATACTACTACAGGCGAGAAAGCTACTACCAGAGGAGACATAATAAAGACAGCCACAAAATTCTACACAACTTTGTACTCTAGCCAGGAAACAGACACTGAATACTACGTCAGAGAATCCGAAGCAGTTCCTGTTCCTGTTCTTTTGACAAGAGAGATAGAACGTGGCATTTGCAAACTGAAGAAAAATAAATCACCTGGCGAAGATGGAATATCGACGGATACAGTTATTGCTATGATAGAGCCTTTAGCACCTCAGCTGACCAAACTATTTAATAGTATTATCGAAAAAGAAGAGATTCCTGAAGACTGGCAATACTCAATCATTACGTTACTATACAAAAAAGGCGATCCAAACATCATAGACAATTATAGGCCTATAAGCCTACTACCGACTCTCTACAAACTGTTCTCATCAGTGATATTATTTCGGATCACAAAAGCCTTAGATGAACAGCAGCCTCGGGAGCAAGCTGGGTTTCGCAAAGGTTATTCAACAACCGAACATATATTTACTCTAACGCAATGTATAGAACGATGCAAAGAGCGTAAGAAAATCCTCTACTTGGCATTCGTCGATTACACGAAAGCGTTTGACTCCATCTCGCACCAATTTCTTTGGGAGAGTCTGCGAGAGCAAGGCATACAAGAAAAATACATAACAATATTGAGACTAATATACCAGAATTGTCAAGCAAAAATAAAAACTGAAACGGTTGGACCACCATTTAGGATTAAGCGTGGAGTCAAACAAGGTGACCCAATTTCACCGAAGTCCTTTTCGGCTATCCTAGAGTCGATGTTTCGCAAACTTGACTGGTCAAATTTCGGTCTTAATATCAACGGAGAGCGTTTAACACACTTGCGTTTCGCGGATGATATTGTCATTCTATCAGAAAACCACGATGAACTACAGCACATGTTGACAACTCTATATGAAGAGAGCAGAAAAATAGGTCTCAACATAAACTTCTCTAAAACAAAAATTATGAGTAACGGAACGAAGATACCTATCACACTAGATTCCGCCAACGTAGAGTATGTCGATGAATACGTGTACCTCGGACAATTGATATCTTTCGAAGACGCGACCGCCAAGGAGATCGATCGGAGAATAGCCATCTCGTGGAAAAAATACTGGGCTAACAAGGATGTTTTTAAGAGCCAGATGCCAATTCGCCTCAAAAAACGACTGATGGATAACACCATACTTCCGTCTTTGCTCTATGGATGCCAAACATGGTCACTAACTAAAAAGCTCGTCAACAAGGTGGCCATTTTCCAGAGAGCAGCAGAGCGCTCGATGCTGGGTCTCAAACTTAAAGACAAAGTAAGAAACGCAGAAATCAGGCAAAAAACTAGAGTCATAGACGCAGTATCGATGCTCTGTAGGCTCAAATGGAAATGGGCTGGTCATGTCGCCCGAACAACAGACGGAAGATGGAGCGAACGGATTATCCACTGGCACCCGAAAGACAGCGCACGGGACAGAGGACGACCCCGGAGAAGATGGTGTGACGACATCGTAGAGGTCGCGAGAGCGACCTGGACGCGAGCAGCAAAAGACCGCGAAAAATGGCACAGCATGGAGGAGGCCTTTACCCAGACATGGGTGCCCTAAAATTATTAAATCTTACATTTAATTTTTTAATTTTTAGAGGAAAATAAAGGCTATTTTATTTTATTTATTTTTATTTATTTATACTACCTCTGTCATTGTTTCCTGATAAGACTAAATAAGTAACTTTTAGATCTATGAACTCCATCCTCGGTTACAACATCGCTTTCCAGGCAAGTTGGCGGCCAAATGTAGCTCTACTTTGTATAAAAAAGCAATTTTTAGTTTTACACGTCTAACTTAAAGTGCAAAGTCTGAATGCACTTTCAAAGTCAAAATTTTTCATTTCAATCGAAAAGTAGTATGTAAATGTTGTCTCGGGTCGCAAAACTTTCAAATTTAAGTAAGCTTAATCCAAACTATTCTATATTCTTCAAGAAGCTCTTACGTAAGGAATATTCAGTTTTAAAACAGACCTGAAACTTCATCCATTACACTACCACCCACACTCCCAAACTTTGCTAATACAAAAACAAAGACGCACACATAGAAGCTCAAGAAAATAGTTGGTGGATATTTAAATAATATGTTAATACTGTGTTTGTTCTGGCCCCAAAAACTTTGGCCGCCCCACCTTGTTAGGCAGGTAACACACTGGTGAAACAACGACTACAGTATACAGAGTAGGTAAATATATATATAGCTGACGCCGACATTAATGTTAGCCAGAAATTTTCGCGAGAAATCGCAACACCGACTTTCATCGTGAACAGAATTCGAATAATTTGCACGAATCATTCTGACATCTATGTATATTTTTGTTGATTTATCAAAAACGGCTTAAGAGATTATGATAAAATTTAAGTGGGACCACCTCGGGAGTTTACCCTTGCGGACTAAATAATATTTTATTGATTCGGTTCACAATTGACGGAATTGAAAATGAAATGAAAATGAAAATGAAATTTATTGGCTTTAACAAACGTTTCTTATCAGTAATTTCAGTATATGAACACTAGTCATGAACACAGTAGGTAATTTAGCAAGTTGAGAAACATTACCATCCAAGCTAGGAACTAACCTGTGTTTTGGAATAGCAATGCCCTCCGCCGGATAACAGTAGGAACTAAATCATTATACAATCGAAGAAAAAATAGTAATAAAATACAATGCCAATTTAAAACTTTGAAATTACTGATTAGTTTTTGTTATGGATGTGAATGGAAGTGTGTAGTGTAACTGAGTGTGTGAGTGTATCATCCCAGAATTATCGATGAACTAGCCCTGGTGCCAGAATTTAAAGCATCCTGAAGCCATTGAAATACTTACCTAGTTAATTTATTTTGCATTTTACTATGTCTCTGAGCGGGATCGAATAACGAATGAGATCAGAAATAATTGGCCAATTGCAAGTTGGACTCGCGTTCGAAGGGTTCCGTGCCCTATGAGAACCCTCTTAGCCCCATTTCAAACTTTTACCTGTTGCCGTTATTAATATGGAGCAAAAAACAATTACGTTTGTTGTAAAGGTGCCCCACTTAAATATTTATTTTATTCTGTTTTTAGTATTTGTTGTTATAGCGGCAACAGAAATAGTTCATATGTGAAAATTTCACCTTCTTCTATCACGGTTTATGAGATACAGCCTGGTGACAGACAGACGGACAGACGGACGGACAGCGGAGTCTTAGTAATAGGGAACCCTAAAACGAAACAAAGTTTCCGAAATAACCCAGCGGTTCACACCCAGGGCAAGCAACTTTGTAATGAATAAAACGTACCTGTCTTTAAAAATATCTACGTATATTATGCACCTATAATAGTACGAGTATATCAGTTTCCGGCTACGGCCATATAACAAGCTTTGCTTGGGTTTGGAAGTCCCGTGTGGAAGATGTGCCCTGATATCACTATCAATACATAGTACAGGGTGACTCAGTCCAGATTTTAAACTTTAATAAATAAAATAAAAATATCGGCTGTACTTATAGACATTTTAATAACTTTAAAAGAAAGTGTATTGAATGGAAATTCATTTGTGGAAAATTACATCATCAAGATACTTTCCTTCTCGCCGTACACACTCTTCGAGTCGGACACGAGTATTTCCTATCACACGCTGCAGTAACTTGCTGGGGATGCTGTTCACTTCTTCGGTTATTTTTGCCTTTAAATCGTCAAGAGTCGCAATCGGGTCGGTAAAAACTTTACTTTTAAGGTATCCCCAGAAGAAGAAGTCGCAAGGAGTAAAATCGGGTGATCTTGGCGGCCAGGGTATGTCTCCAAATCTTGGAGACATACCCTGGTTCTCAGCATGTTTTCTTACCGAACGTCGCGGCTGGGCGGCGACTGCAGCGGCGACGTGGTTAATGTTTTCAGCTGAACGCACAGGTCTGTTTCGACGACGATTCGTTTTGTTTATTGCTGAGCCCGTTAGCCGAAACCTTTCCACCCACGCCTTTATTAATTGGACACTTGGTGCATCACCCGAATATCGAATATTGTAGTGACTGCAAAATTTGCGCCGTGCAAGTATGTATGAATTTCCGTTGCTAAAATAAGCCTCCACTGCGTACGCACGATGCGCCCCCGACCACGCCATGGCACCGACTAAAAATTTCCAAACGGTCAGCTTTCGAACGCTACACCCCGCTCCTCGCTAGCCCCGGAGCCCGCAAACTTATAATTCTTTTAAATTTAAAAAGTTTGCTGAGTCACCCTGTATAAAACTAAGTCGTTTCCCGCTGTCTGTCTCCATGTGTGCTTATACGATATCTTTAAAACTATGCAACGGATTTTGATGCGGTTTTTTTAATAGATGGAGTGACTCAAGAGGAAGGTTTATATGTGTAATACACCTGTGAGAAGCCGGGGCGAGTCGCTAGTTTATTTATATTTACCAGCATCTTATATAAGATAGGTATCTAAGGTGTCTCAAAATCTCTGTATGTACACACCCTAACAGCGATATTTCTTCATTCCCCCCTTACCCGTGTAGGGTGGGGGTGGCTCCATTTTAATTAAATCGCGCTAAACTCGGGCAAGTAAAAGACGTTTTGGTATTTTCTTTGTGCGCAGGTGAAAGATTTTAGGGGTCTTTTGAGGGGAGTTTTGGCTATTATGTAGAAGAACATAGGAAAGGTATATACTTAGCTAAGGTTATATTTAAAAGAGATGAAACGATAATTAGCTCTTCATGAAAGAATGAGATAAATAATATAATAGATAAGTCTTAGTAAGAAAAAACCAGAAGAACAGCAGAAGAACCGACATAGCCCAGCGGATTGGCAAGTTAAAATGGCAATGGGCAGGGCACATAGCGCGGAGGACTGATGACCGATGGGGTCGAAAAGTTCTCGAGTGGAGACCACGTACCGGCAAGCGCAGCGTAGGACGTCCACCCACAAGGTGGACGGTTGACCTCATTAAGACCGCAGGATCACGCTGGATGCAAGCCGCTATACCAACCGGTCTTATTGGAGATCCATAGGGGAAGCCTATGTCCAGCAGTAGACGTCCTATGGCTGATGGATGGAATAAGAAAAAATAAGTCATACTAAAACAATAAGTATTAAGAACGTCGATTATACAGGAAAAATAGGATTTCATGTCACATGAAAAGGAACTCAGATCAATTTGCTTTTGGCCATGGGGTTTATCTTTTTATTGCAGTCTGACTGTTTTTCTCTCTGTCTAACGGACAAGAAAATATATTCGTTTGATGTTAAGCGCCACGTATGATCGTACAGATCAGTGCCACCTAGAATAAAATGCCAAGTACCTACTTGTACCAATTCAAAAATCTCCGCGGCTAAATACTTACGTACCTATCCAATAAAATAGGAATAAAAATAATTCTTTGTTTAATTTATACAGAACTAGCTGCCCGCCCCGGCTTCGCTCGAGTACGGTTGGCATATTTAGATATATAATATTAACAATATCATTTACATAATATAGCCTATGTTCACCGGGGATAGTGTAGCTTCCCAACAGAGAAAGATTTTTTCAAATTGGTTCAGTAGTTTCAGAGCCTGTCCAATGCAAACAAGCAAACAATCAAATCTTTCCACTTTATAATATTGGTATAGATTAATGTCCTAACCTACGATATTTTAATGGCAGCTCTTATTTTGTGGAGTAAAAATTTCCAACATGATCCGATAAGAAATTATAAAACAAAAATTGAAAAAGCCAATCTAAAACAAACAATTCCCCAATCTACCAAAAAGCCGGAATCACACCTCACCACGAAAGCCACAGACTAAAAAAACGCAGCGGCGAAGACCGACCGCGTTAAATTAACTCTGTCGGTTAAAAAACGCCGTGTAGAGATTAACGTTTACGGATACGCTGTGATCACTCCCGGGGTGCAGGAAAAAATAGAGCTAGGTTTGTGTGGAGATGGAAAAATTTTAGCTAAGTACGTATACAGGGTTATTCCTAATCAATTAGCATCCTTTTAGGGGCTTATTCTGTACATCAAAACTAACAACTATTGTTCTGCGACTTTTGTTAAAACTAAAAAAAAAAAACAGATTTTCCGTACATTTTGACGCGGGTGAACGATATTTTCTATGGAACAACATTTTTTTTAGTTTTCGATTTAACTTCGATGCCTACGTACGAAGCGGTTTGACATATTTCTGATTCGTACCGCCAGGGAATGGAACAGTCTTCCTCCTTTCCTGTTTCCTAAGAGATATAATCTAAAGCTTTTCAAAGTCAGAGTGAATAGGATCTTTTAGGTCTGCGGGCTTCATCTTCGACCACCACGTCGCTTACCATCAGGCGAGTTGGTGGGCTAGCGCGGACCTATTCGCGTTAAAAAAAATAACCCTGTAGATAAATCTTATTGTACTTAATTTAAAAAAATTGGTTGTCTTTAAAGTCGATTTACTCGTACGGACGACTTAAGTGGAGACCACCTACTGGTAATTAGGTAGTAAGCGCAACAAAGAACGTTAAGCTCAATGTAGTCAAATGTAGTCAAACGCATACGAAATAAAAAAAGCTCACAATTTGACAAGAGCAAATGACATCATTAGGTAGGTACTATAGATTTGTGCTAGATAGGTACAGTCTGCTTTCAATCGGTTCTATTCGAGATATAGAGAAGAGACAATTCATTAGCAGCATAAATGTCCTATGGAATATCCCATAGGACATATGAGTGAAATGATAAGAAATCTGAAGGCAAATAGATGCAGTACCTACTTGTCGTTTTTGTATCCTTACAACTAAGCTTACCCACGTAGGCGAGACTCATTTTTACCACGCTGGCCTTTTGTTATAACCATTGATGAACCACTAGGAGAATGCGCTTTTTCATAATTTCTGTACTGTACTGTATCAGCCTTTTTAATAGTCCACTGCAAGACGTAGGCCTACCCACGAAGGGTGGTAATAATTTCAATAGATATATAAAAAAAAACTTAGTTATTACACTTATATAGCTAATTAATTTAGATTTAAATATTAAATTACTTACTAGCCTATGAATAAATAGTAATTTTTAAGGAATGCTCTTATCAAACACACACAAAAATGCAATTTTGAAAAAGTTCTGTCTACACTAACACAGCCAGGCATCTTATAATAAATCAGCACGTAAGCGCCACTTAAAAATCCATTTTCCACCCCATCCCCTAGCAACATCGTAATGGAGACTCGGGGACTTTCCCTAAAAGAACATGTTTTAGGGGATTTTTTACAAAGTATAGCACAATTTTGGGGGACTTTTTACAAAGTGGTAACATTATTTTGGGGGAAGACTTTTATTTGGTATCATTTTAAATATGCTTCCTGTGGGAACGTTTTACAGGGAATAAGTGAATGAGATTTTTTTGCTTGGTTATGATGAATTTTACTTTTTAGAAACTGGCTTTTTTCCTCTTTTCGATTGGCTTTTTGGTGATGGAAAAACTTTGCTAGAAAACTTAGTCTCGGTCCGTCTTGATGGGCGTTATTAGTAAACTCCAAGTAGCACAACGAGATATGTAGAGAGCTATGCTCGAGGTCTCCGTTTCAGATACTTTATTTGTCAGAACATGGTAAGTACACTTCATACAAAATAGCATACAAGTGTGGCGTACAAATGTAAAAAATAATAAGTGAAATAAATAATAGCTATTGATCAAAAGTTTTACAAAAAATGACCAGTAAAATTAGAATTTACAAATACAATAAAAATCTTGTATTTGTAAATAAAGAGATCCGTAAAAGAACCAAACTTACCGTCATAGCCAAGCGGATCGGAAAGTTGAAACGACAATGGGCAGAGCACATGATCCCTGACGGAGGTGTGATGACGGATAGGGTCGAAAAGTTCTCAAATAGAGACCACGTATAGTAGATCCACCGGTTGTGGCCGTCTTAGTGTAATTTTTGGCCACTTTGATTTTAATAATCAAGTAGACAATGTTGCCAAAATAATATTTTAAAGAATTTTTCGAACTTAGATATTCAAAGAAACGATACTTAAGTTTGGTGCATTTTATTCAATACTAGCTGCGCCCGGCGGCGTTGCCCGCGTTAGCCCGAGATATAAAGTAGCCTATGTGTTAATCCAAGGTCTAAGCTACCATACCAAATTTCATCTAAATCGGTTCAGCCGTTTGTTCGTGAAATAGTAACAAACATCCATACATCCTCAGAAACTTTCGCGTTTATAATATTAGTAGGATTTTTGACATCAAAATTAAATGACCAAAACAGGAACAGTGACTACATCTGGTGCTACCCTACCTGCAAGCGTAGAGTAGGTGATTCACCCACAAAGAAAACGAACGACATCATTAAGACCGCACGATCACGCTGTATGGAAGCCGCTTCTAACAAATCTAATTGGAAATAATTCGAGTTGGCCTATGTCCAGCAGTAGACGTCCTATTAACTGAAACGACTAATGGAACGTGGGAGGATACCTACGCGGTTGCTGGTAGTGGTACGTGGACTCATTCGAGAACTTGTCGGCCCCATTGTAAATTATTGTAGATAACTTTAAATTGTAAGTTTTGTAATAAGAAAAAACACTTTCATTGTCGTATAATGTTATCAAATATACAGGGTTAGGTAGGTATACTGGTCATCAATTATTATTATCATCCTTTTAGGGGCTTATTCTGTACATCAAACAAAACTAACAGCTTTTATTCTGCGACTTTAGTCAACACTAAAAAACAGTTGTTCCATAGTACATTTTGTCGAGGGTGAACGATATTTTTCTATGGGACAGATTTTTTTGAGATTTGATAAAAGTCGTTGAATATAAGTTTTTAGTTTGGTGCACAAAATAAACCACTAAAAGAATGATAATTAATTACCAGTAACCCTTCATTTTCCGACATTGCACTGCGCAAAAAATAAGAAACCAATGAAAAAGAAAATGGTTCTAGTAAGAATGAGCTTGGTTCTTATACGAAATATAGTTCGTCTACTCGACTATAGAGGGCTAAATAAACTTAGTTCCAATACCCACCACCTACGGTCTTGTTCAAAAATAGCAGCACTTGTCTACATAATCTAAGTAATATTTTATTTCTCTATTACGATACTTTTCTGTGATAGAAATAAAATTTGGTTTAAATTTAAATCATAATACTGGACGTCTGGACTGGACTGTACTGGACTGGCAGGACGTCCACAGTTAAGGAAGACCGAAGATGTAATAAAGATTGCAAAAACCTATGCTAGCCGCTTCCAATCGGAGCGGCATATGTCCAACTGTGGGCGTCCTACGCCTGATATAATTGATAATGATATTTTGTCATTTCTTAAATAGTTAAATACATAGATGGGTTTAAATACATAAATACATTCAGTCTAATTTTAAATGTTCATTATTATTATTTATTTTTAATTGCTAAACCTGCAATTTAGTAAGCAATTTGTAATATTTTTGTCTTTTTAAAATATGATCATTATCTATTTTTTTTTGTTATGGATTGTCTAATAAATAATTAAAACTACCTAATTAAAATAAATTTAATTTCTAGTTCTTCTACTTCACGCCAGAGCACACATTTACAACTAGTTCCAAAATCCACCGCTACTCATCATTGGCGCTGAGATCACCTTCAAAATAACAGTTGACCCAAATCCAATAATCACTGAAAGGTTTTAAAAAAGCAAATTTCCACCCTCATCCCTTACAAGCCAATGAAGCGAGCAAATAAGCAAAAAATCCGCTTCACTGTGGAAAAAAGATAAATTGAAAAAGGGGTAAAAAAAGGGTAAAAGTAGAAAAAAAGGGTAAAAAAGTATCTGCACGTCACTCGATGCTCAGTCGAGCGCGCCGATTCAAAAGGTCGGAAAAATACTGGTTTTATTGTTTTCGGCGCGGGAGGGTTCCGTATTGATTTTATTTTGACATGAGAAGATTCATTTCATTAAATTACTTACTAGCTGCGCCCCGAGGCGTTACCCGCGTTCACCCGCCGAGACCAAAAGTAGCCTATGACTGTGTTAACCCAAGGTCTAAGCTACCTCCATACCAAATTTCATCTAAACCGGTTCAGCCGTTTGTTGGTGAAAGAGTAACAAAAATCCATTCATACTCACAAACTTTCGCGCTAATAATATTATACTAGCTGACCCGACGAACTTCGTTTCACACAATATTTTTATAAATTATAGCTTATGTGTTATTTTGATGATTTAAGCATTATTATTGCAAGGTTTCATCTCAATTCAATCAGTAATTTTTGCATGAAGGAGTAACAAACATCTATACCTAAGTATATACTTACAAACTTTCGCGATTTCTTACAATATTAGTAGGAAGTAAGATCCATTTCTATGAGGAAAGAGTCAGAAAAGGATTTCGAATCGACAGAAAAGTTGAAAAAAAAGTTAGTTGAGATGACTGTATTGTGTTTGAAAATTTTGTGACCCTGATCTTGACTCATTGAGCCAGTTTTCGGACGGATGTCCGCGGGAAAAAAAAACTCAGTGGTTACCGTGGCTCGTACGACAAATGAAACTGTAGGCTCCGGCTATTTTAATTTTTTATTGCAGATAGGTTTTTGTTAAGGGTGCGCCTAATGCCAAAATCAAGCGAAAGGTGTACTTTTAAAGACGTGGTGTAAAGGTAACGAACATAAACATCCATATTAAAAAAATATTATAGGACAGAAAAAAACCTAAAGTAGCAGAGTAATCGCGTAGAATATTGGAAAATAATATGGTTACTTTAGAAAAAAATTAAAACTTCGCATTATAAAAAAAATACATTTTATTTCAAATGCTCGAAATTATCAGCGACAACACCACATTATTTTTGACAAATTACGTAGCCAGGCTAATGTTCTAGCCGAGTAATCAATTAGTTTTTTTATTGCATGCTTAAATTTTGAATAAATAAATAAAATCCCACCTAAAAATATAAACTGGAGCTCGAAGTCAACATCGTCATAAACTGTGTCATGCGATTTTCGACTCTAAACATAGCCGCATAGATGATAGCGGGCGATGCAAGAAGCGCGGGTAAAATCTGATTTTTTCCTAGCATTAGGCGCAGCCTTAAAACGAATTTTGTCTGGGGTTTATTTTTTAGAAACCCGTACGTAGGTACCTTTGAGTAACGAGTCCAAATAAGACCAGGAGCGAGCATTGAAGATTTATTTCTATGTTTTAGGGAACGGGATACCGAACTATGCAATTCGAAAAGTCACTTTTATCGCTCCATAAATTGATCTTCTGATGCAAAGCAGACCATTTACCGTTTCTTCGTTCTAGCGTTACTTCCAGAATAAAAACAATTTCTATAAGCCGCGCCACACAAGTTGGCGGATGTGAAGTTAGTTATAAGCTGCGCAATAGTCGATCCATGTGCGGATTTATGTGAACTTCAGTCAGGATATTGCGCAGCTTGCAGCTAACTTCTCATCCGCCAACTTGTGTGGCGCGGCCTATATACTTAATTTTTTTTAATTTTATTGTACTGAACCTTTTTATTACATGAAACTCTCTCGCTACGAGATGAGGCTCCGTTGACAGGGCGCGTGTCCGTCAAACGGGATTACGACGTGTTTGATTCCCGTATATTGTTTCATCGAGGTTTTTCCAATAACAATGAGTATTATATCTACATTTACAAACAGATACCTATCTACGTTAAGTTTTCGAATAGAGACTAGGTATGTATCTAGGCAAGCTTAGCGTAGAACTTTGACAGAAGGGGTGAATATAATCAAGACTGTAAGAAAACGGTGAATGCAAGTAAGTAGGTAGGTACTACCCGATTTTATTGGAAAACTTGTCTCCAGTAGGTAGGTAGTGGATATTCTACAACTCACAACACTGATCAACGGTGGTTCTGTTGTCCTGGATTCAAAAGTGGTTTCGAGTAGCTCCATTCACAAAGCTATGGATGGTAATGATAGATTGGCTCAAATTATTTTAAAATGTTATTTATATTACCTAATAATCATTAGATTATTATTATGGTGGGAGGCCTCTTTAAAGCAATACTTATGACATAGTTCATTTATTAGACAAATGGGTGTCAGAGACACATTTTTGAATAGTCAACAATCTACATAATGGCAAAAACTTAGCAAGAAACTAAAAACTAAATACTTACGACATCTTACGTTAGATACAATGATGACATTTTGTCTCCTGTCTGTCTGATAAAAATACCTAAGTATCACATTTGTGAAAGTACCAAAAAAAATATTTAAATTGTTTTCCGTCAAACGTTTCATCCCGCATATTGTTTCGGTTTTTCAAATAACAACAACTTACTTAAATTTACACAATGACATACCTACTTAATACTTTAAATTATTGAATGCAGACCACATACCTATCGATAAACTTAAGTACTCGTAGAACGTCCGCAATTAAGATGGAGAGAAGATTTGATCGATCTACCAAGAAAACGCTGGAGATATATAGGGAACTTTCTATATCTATTTGCTCTTGTTGGAATTTTCAGGTAGGTACTGGAGAAACTTAAGTTCGACAGTGGACTTCCTACGGCTGTTATGATGGGAGGCCTATATCCAGCAGTGGCGATCCTAGCGCTTACTGTAACTTTTTATTACCTACTAGGTATGTACCTACTTATATTTAAATATTTTCATACATTTTTGTCTTTTGTCCAAGCAAATTCATTAGTGCTACTCGCCGCTAGATGGCGCTGTACTAAATTCAGTTTATTCTATTAAAGCTGCTGCTCTCCTATTTTATTACTTTACGAGATCTTTTACAATTTTTTTATTTTTTCAAAAACGGTGTCGTTATTTTATTAGTATAATTAAAGTCATTTCTTTTCATATTTTAACTTTATAGTCGAATGAAGCAAACGTAGTCTGGCTACTTGATCACAGATGGCGCTAGCTAGTAATTTGTTATAAATTGCAGTAAAATTATAACATTAAGTAAGTATTTAAACAGCAACGGATTATAAGGAATTTAGTAAAGTAAAAAGTAAGTAAGTTCATAAAGGCCGCCTGGTGTCAGAGATTTAATTTATGTAAGTAACTTATCGCAATTGTGAGGCGCCAACTTATCCATTCAAAAACAATAAGCTGTTTTCAACCTTCAAATAAGTATTATCCGATTTCAGTTTTTTTTTCATGTAATTAGTACCTACTTCAATCGCTAGGATAATGCGTATTGGTTTTACAATTTTTTTAAATACCTTATGTTTATAAGCCTTAAAGTCATATTTTTACGCAAAATTGTCTGAAAAGTATACATAAATTAAAAACTTTTCTAAAAAATAATGACGTACGAACGTACATATAGTACGTTCTTACTCAATCGATTGACATAAATCATAACATTCCATTACAATTTAAGGGGTGAAAAAAGTTTTTACTTAAATTTTATCGACCATGTACCTACCTAAGTACTTATCGCAAATTTTCTCGATGTTCTACAGAAAACGCGAAAACACTGGTCGATTCAGAAAAATCTACCTACCTCACACCTACCTATGTCTACCTACCTACATAATATATCATCTTCGTTTATGGGATAGGTAATAACGCCAATAATGTACAGAAACATAAGTTCTCCTAACCTAGCGTCAAACTTTAACTTGTACGTAAGTTAATATACCTTGGCTTAGGTAATATTGATTTTTTTATTTGTTTCTACTTATCTACTTATGTGTTGCCTGGACGAGATCAATTCTATCGATCAGGCCGCCTAGTGTTGCACTACCTCAAGAATTTCACTATTGTATTCATTGTTATTTTTGTTTTCTGTGTACAATAAAGAGTGATTTGTTTGTTTTGATTGCTTGTTATCTATCCACCACGCTACAATCAAAACAAATCAAAAAATTCAAATTCGCATCTAACTCCACTTCAAAGGGTTTTCAATCCAAAAAGATTATTATAGCACGGACGGATGCACTGAAAAAAGTGTAAGTACTTACCCCTAGCACGAGTTATTTATTCGATCGAGTTCCCTTAATGATGTGTAGGTAAACAACAATCGAATCAGGAATGAGGAGATAGGTACGTGGAAGAACCAAAGTTACCGACATAGCCCAGCGGATCGACAAGTTGAAGTGGCAATGGGCAGGGCACATAGCGCGAAGCACTGATGACCGATGGGGCCGAAAAGTTCTCGAGTGGAGACCACGCACCGGCAAGCGCAGCGTGGGACGTCCACCCACAAGGTAGACAGATGACCTCATTAAGACCGCAAGATCACGCTGGATGCAAGCCGCTATACCAACCGGTCTTATTAGAGATATATAGGGGAGGCCTATGTCCAGCAGTGGACGTTTTATGCCGCTCATATAAATCTACAAAAAGCACTGCTCGATGCTGATTGAATCCAGCGAGCTCTGTAGTCTTAATGAGGTCTTCTGTGTGCGCTGGATATCTTACGCTGCGCTTGCCAGTATGTGGTCTCTATTCGAAAATTTTGCCTTAATTTCTCTGCGTTATGTTTCAGTCCACTGCCACTAGGTATAACTTCTTAATCTTTTGGTTATGTCAGTCACTTTAGATAGTCCGCCTACGAATCTCTTATTTTCCTATTGATCTCGAAGAGAGACTCTGAGCATAGCCATAGCTCGTCCGGCTATTTGGAGCTTTTGAATAAGAACCGTAGCAAGAGACTACGTTTCAGTGCAAGTTATCGCTGGGAGCTCACTCTAGTCGAACACTTCCGGCTTGATGCACTGAGGTATGTCGGACGAGAAGAAATTACCTAAGCAGGTAATTTTCCGAGCATTGCCTAGCCGAGTTGGATTTGGCGATCGATTTCTTTTTTTATTTTTTTATTTTATTACAAACTATTGACCCACCCTGGCTTCGCACAGGTGTATTATACATATAAACCTTCCTTTTGAATTTTGCAGTTTTTTTGATAGATAGAGTGCTATCTATCATAAAAACCGCATCAAAATCCGTTGCGTAGTTTTAAAGATATAAGCATACATGGGGACAGACAGCGGCAAGCTACTTTGTTTTATACTATCTGCTAGTGATAGTGATAAATGCTTTCTGCGCTAACAGCGTACACTACAACGTTTAGAGAGTCATGTTACAATATAGGTAAGTGCACAATACATACAAAACAAAAAAAAAAAAACAACAAAACAGAGAAAAAACACGGATTAGTTATTAGTGTTTTTTCTATCCTAGACTATTTTACATACTTCTATAAAAGTGATCACCGACATCTTAAAGGATTCAAGTTTTTTCGACCTTTTACTTACCTTTTTTTTTATTATATGAAACAAAATAGATATACAATATACTTATACATATAACAGCACCAAAAAACTTTCGGTTTGTCTTGGTACCTTAATTCACCACTCGCTACTCATTAATCACTTTAGTAATAATAAACTACATAGTCTAAATCAAATAAAAACAAAAACAAGTTCGCACACCTAGAATAAAAACAACTGAAACTAAAATCAATTTAAGTACAATCCAAGCATAAGCATCGGTGTGTAAAAACCTAAACACCACGAAGTAAACAGCTGCTTCTTCCTTCTCGATGGAGTGGAGTTAAACGCTATCGAGTGAGTAAAAACTCGTGCTAAGGGCAGTGGACGCACCGAGACGTGCTAACTCGCGATATAGACCCAGACAGTTGCCAAAACAAAATTAATTTTAATACACCTGCCTGGAGTTTTTTTTGTGAGACTAAGCTTTCGCGTTTGGGTTTTTCTGGATTTTGTTTTGGTTAGAAAATATTCTATTTATTTTATTACATAAAAGAAATAATTTCTGTAGTTGTAATCGTAAGTATTGAAGATGTTTGGATAAACGACAGACATATTTCAATATATACAAGATACAAATAGATAAGATAGTTCAAACTTCAAGACCATACTAAAACCTTTCTGTGAAAATTATTTTGGACACTGTAAAATTATAACTATTTGAGTAACGTAGACATGTTTTGTAAGTAGGTACATATTTATTATTATTTTTGTTTAATTATTTAATTTCATTTTACAATTTATTCAATTATTTTGTGACATGTAATATTATTATTACGAATAAATGACTATGACTATAAAGGATAATTGAAATTCTTAAACTTGCACATAGCTCAGAGGTCATTGACCTCACAAACTTATTTCTTAACCCATTATATTTTTCTAGCACTCAACAATTTAATGACATCATACAAAAATGTTTTTATCTTCATCATAATTATCATGCGCATGTCTAGACACGCACTTGACAACTTATTGTATTTAGTAATTTAGGTGTAGCTATTTGAATCAATAGATATTTACAATAATAATTGTAAATAGCCGTATAGGTATGCAGGGCTATTTCTAATCAATTAGCATCCTTTTAGGGGCTTATTCTGTACATCAAAACTAACAACTATTGTTCTGCGACTTGAGTCAAAACTAAAAAAAAAATTGTTGTTCCGTACAAAAATATCGTTCACCCGCGACAAAATGTATGGAACAGCTGTTTTTTTTGAGTTCTGACAAAAGTCGCAGAACAAACGTTGTTAGTTTTGATGTACAGAATGAGCCCCTAAAAGGATGCTAATTGATTAGAAATAACCCTGTATCCTTACCTTGTCTAGGTCCTTTGGGGCAAACTTTGCGATGTCCATCAGATGACTGATTGCTAGTCTTTATATTTAGCTTCATTTATCTAATCGTACTTAGGTGTCAACTGTTATTTATATATTAAAAAATATTTATTCGTATCAAGGGTTTTACTTAAGTAGGTACTAATTAAAAAAAGAAGAAGAAAGAAAGAAAGAAGAACATTGAATACTACATAATAAAACCTTATAAAATTCGAAAAGCTGAATAAAATAAAATATCAAACTGAAACAAATACAAACAGACAGTGAAACCTTTTCACTATATTTCATTATAAAAAATCACTTAGCGTCGTAACCGAAAACCCGGAAAATTCCAACAAAAAATAATTACCACAAGCCCTTGGATACTCCCTTTAATATTAAAAACTTTAATGAAAAAAAGTATTAAAAGGTGTACCCGAAAATTTTATCCTTTTTTCCATTAGACGTGTTCTCGGGAACAGAGGGAGGGATAGAGAGGGACCTTATAAATTATTATTATTTTAAATTTATTATTATTTTAAACTAAATTTGACATTGACGTAATATTTTGTGTGTGTGTGTGTGTTGTTTGATTTGTAATTGATTAGGTATTATTGTTAACTAAATTTGACATTGCCGTAACGTAAGTAAAATTATTTATCATTTGTGTAATTGGTTACTGTTACCGTGCTAATTTGATATAAATAAAAAAAAAACAAACTAAAAGTAAAAAAAAAAAAATTTTATTTGTGAAGATTTTAACTTCTCACTTACGGATTAGTTTGTAACACAGATTCTAATAATGTGTTGTAAGATATATTCTCATACACAACGAAGTTACAAAAAACATAAATCCCAAAGGAAAAAAATGTTTTACCTACAAAGGCTGATGTTGAATTTTCAGTAGATTCCCACTTTATTAAAACTAAAGCGCGTACTTTATTCTAAACTAGCGACCTACCCCGGCTTCGCACAGGTTTATTATACATATAAACCCAACTCTTGAATCACTCTATCTATTTAAAAAACCGCATCAAAATCTGTTGTGTAGTTTTAAAGATATAAGCATACATGGGGACATGGGGACAGCGGAAGCGACTTTGTTTTATACTGTGTAGTGATTGAAGGGTGTTTTGTAAAGCGGCATAAATATTACAATAGAACTTTTAACTGCACTAACTTTAGTTATTTTTCAAATGACGGTTTGTAACAGACTGCCTCGGTGGCTCAGTGGTTAGTGACCCTGACTTCTGGGTCAAAGAGGCGTGGGTTCGATCCCCACCCAGGGCAAACATTTGTGTGATGAACATAGGTGTTTGCTCTGTGTCTGGGTGTTATTTAGGTACTATCTATATAAGAATGTATTTAAAATATGTATTGTAGTATATCAGTCTCTGGCAGCCATATCACAAGCTTTGCTTAGTTTGGGGTCAGAGACCGTGTGTAAGATGTCCCCTAATATTTGTTTTATTTTATTTATTTTATCAAATTGAAATTGTCAGTTTTTGCTCATAATGAAAAATGTGGGATAAAATATACATGGTCATTTCTAATCAATTAGCATCCTTTTAGGGGCTTATTCTGTACATCAAAAGTAACAACTTTTGTTTTACGACTTTTATTAATTTTCAAAAGAAAAAGTTGTTGTTCCACAGAAAAATATTGTTCACCCGCGAAAAAATGTATGGAACAGCTGATGTTTATTTGGAGTTTTGACAAAAGTTGCAGAACAAAAGTTGTTACTTTTGATGTACAGAATAAGCCCCTAAAAGGATGCTAATTGATTAGGAATAACCCTGTATAGTAAATAAATTTCACAAAACGAAAATTCACTAAATGCGTGATTCCCAAAACACCCTTCAATAACAGCTGATTTTAAGATTTTTAGATCTCGCATTGGTATGTCCAGCTTTTAGTTGTAAATAAAAACGACGCCATTGAAACATTCTGTAAAGATGTCTAAAAGACTGCTAATGGTGATTCTTATTAGAATCTGTTCTCTTTTCAAATTCAGGTGTCCTAATAAGAAAACACTCTATGGGCCATATTCGTAATCCTCTTTGGAGTCTCTCTGCGAGTTCGAATCAGAAATGAGGAAATCCGTAAAAAACATTCACCGACATAACCCAGCGGATTGACCTAAGCGATTTATAGAAAACTAGCTGACCCGGCGAACTTCATTTCACGCAATATCTTTATAAATTATAGCCTGTGTGTTATTCTGATATATAAGCATTAATATTGCAAAGTTTCATTTCAAGCCGTTCAGTAGTTTTTGCGTGAAAGAGTAACAAACATCCATACTCACAAACTTTCGCATTTGTAATATTTGTAGGATGCCTATGTCCAGCAGTGGGTAACACAGGCCTTTATAACACATCCTATGGCTGAAGGATAGATATACGAGAACAAGAAAACAAGACTTTATATTTTCAGCGGCTCCATGCGTTTCTCGTCTAAAATAAGTACAGTTAACTCCAAAATTGTATGTTATGACAAACCCTTTTAAGGACGCCGTGTTTTTGTACCAACAAGAAAAGTAAACTTGGTAGGCTTGTCTGTATTTTTATGTTATCAAGAGAGTAGAAAGTAAAAAAATATCTAGTACAGTATACCTACAAGTTTCTCTGCGAGATTGGGTTATAAATAAGGTGGCTAAGCAGATGAACCTAAGTGACCGGCTATGACCGGCATAACCTAGCAGATTAGCAAGTTAAAATGACGATAAACAGGGCAAATAGTTCAAGGAAAGGATGCCCAATTGGTTCTTAAAGTTCTTGAATGAAAGCCATGTATCGGCAAGCGCAGCGTAAGACGTCCGCCAACTAAGTAGACCAATGATACAGCTAAAATCACAGGAACGCGTTGGAAGCAATTCCCTTGCGATCTGTCTTGTTGGAATTAACAAAACACAGAGTTACATGGAACATTGCACACATAAATTTATAATTATAAATTAATAAAAAAACCACTTACAGGTATTTCTGTTTCAGATGTTTAGATCAGACTGACAGTAAAGTATTCCTGCTCCATCTTCACATTGAAAGGCCCTGACATGTTTACGCGTGCCTCTTACTCTCATTGAATGTTACGAATGGTCAATTTTCTTTCATATACCTACCTAATACTCGCATTTTTGTTACAATAACATTCTCTCAATCACAAAAAAATAAACGAGAATAATAAATCTTCAGCCATTCATTTTAAGATAGCGAATGAAAGACTGCAGTGTGCAGTGAAAACCGGTCAAGTGCGAGGCGGCCTTAAAAATATATATCTTGATCGATTTATTTTTTTCCATAACCGATTTTTAATATAGTCTGTGGACAACATGAAAAATTCGTTATGCACAGCACTTAGCCGAGTGGACGGTACCCATCAATGAAAAATGCAATTACCATCAGAACATTTCGATCGGTAAAAAATTGAGAACTTCAAGGGCGTGAACTGTCAAAACGGGCCTTTTATTTTGTGTTTTTTTACCTATTGTAGATATAAAATTATAAGTTGAATCAAATTTAATCGTGTCTGTAAACACAAGGCGAGTCGTAGCAAAGCTAAAGTAGCAAATTGAGAGAAGAATGGAACTTTCTGCGCAGCTTGTGGCTCACGTCTCAGCGATAAGCGCTTTCCACAATTTATTTTTTGCACTTCTCTCCCCAACAGTACAATCGTACTTTTTCTTTCCATAGCAAAAATAAATATTATAATCCAAGGGATCCGAAGGTACCCTCCCAATTATAAGGGAGGCAGCCCTCGGTCTTGAACCCTTTCTACTGAGGTGGACGTTTTTATATTTCGGGAGCAAGAATCCGGGGGTGGTTTTTATTTTTCCTTATGTAATTTACCTACTTTTTGATGTTAAAGGTTTTTGTTTACGACTTGTTGCGTCTCTTTTGTTTCCATATGTGTAGGTATTTTCTCAGTAAGTATGTAATTGTTTTTTTTTTTACATAGAATTTTACCTAATTGTGCACGTATGCCAATATCTGGCTCTCAAGAAATTGACGAATCAAGTATTTTACGAACGTCTGCGTAATCCTCAATCTATTATCTAATCACTTCGAGTTCTACTACTACTACTTTACAAGTTTTTGCGAAGAGTTCGATAGCAAACACTGAAGCGAGATTTTGTTGATTAGATAATTTTATTTTTGAGCAAGTACCTACTACATCAAAAAGCAATGGGCATGTTTACTGGGTAAAAAACATCATAATTATAATTAGTCCGTTAGTTTGATTGACAAAAGAAAAAATATTTGATAATCTATTCAAATATTTTTTCTTTTGTCAATCAAACAATTAATGACAAAGATAAACCTTGTCAAATTTGAAAGTAAAAATACATACAAAGTAATATGAAATACAAATAAATTGTAAAATAACTCCAAAATCTTTGAATCCTTTGCCTCATAAGAAAACAACCCCAATTTCTTCCCCTACTCATCAGTACCCATAAGAAACAATCACCTACCCCCTCCCCATCAAAATTACAAATAGCCGAAGCGAACGCCCTTCCTTCTTCAAAAGATACATAAACGGTTCAGGTAAAAGAAAACTCGATCCCTTGCAAAAATTATCCCTTAACGGCTTTTCTACCGGCTATAGCTGTTTCACTCGCACGTTCCCAAGTTTGAGTACATAAGTAGGCATCGGATTTCTTAAAAACGTCATTAAACATATTTAATCAATCATAACACGTATAATACATTAAAAATGTATTAAATGAAAGTTCGTTTTAATATCTTTTGATTTAACATTAATGGATTGAAAAAAATATTGAAATTGTTTATTTTTCCAAAAACTTATGAACTATGTACATAATAGTTAATAGCAAAATATACAAGTAAATATATCCTAAATTAACGTACAAATATTATGTGCACTGCAACCCACACTAGGATGACCTGTGTCGTGGGCTGCAGGCTCATATACTTAAGCTAGCTTATGCTTACTAAGATTATTTGTAAGTGAACGTGAAAGTAGGTGAGTGGGTGAGAGAATGAGTGAATTTTAAAGTGTGTGTTATCTTGTTTTGATCTACTACGTCAATTTAAGATATTATTATACAAAAACAAAAAATACTACGAAACGAGTATAATTTTATGATAAACAAATGCAACATGATAGTTTTTGGAAATTCACATGATATTTTTTTAAATCTCTAGTGCCTAATATAAAACTGCGCAAGCGAGATAGAATTTGGCGTACAAAATCCACTTAAATATAAAAATATCAAAACATTTTTTGTAACACTATACCTACGTATACATTATATATTATTATAAACCGTGGTGGTCTAGTGGTTGTAACGCTGGCCTGTCATTCTGGAGGGCGTGGGTTAAATCCCAATGAGTTTCTTTGGAACTTACGGACGGAATTTCAAACCACTGGATTTTCGGTGAAGAAAAACATCGTGAGGCAACCTGCATACGTCCGTTGAAGAAATTCGATGGCGTGTGTGAATCCACCGGACCGCACTGGGCCAGTGTGGTGGATATGGCCCAATCACCCTTCGTGGGTAGGCCTACGTCCTGCAGTGGACTATTAAAAAGGCTGGTACAGTACATTATACGTATTATGATTTATAAAAGGTAGGGCTATTAGGAGACATAAGGCTTTTATAAATTCTATGTACCTGTTATATACCTACTCCAACTTGCAAAGCAAGAGTAAGACAGCCTGTAGAAAAGCCCTTAAAGGGGTGGAAAGGGGCTACCCTTAGAGGGTGAAAAGGGGCTTAAGAGCATTTTTCTCCGGTACATTAGGGGAAGCATTGTTTCGACTTTTTGTTAAGTAGCTAAGTGAATTTCGACAATAATGTTGTGTTAGGTTTTTTGGTAAATAACTTCGTGTTAAATTTTTTGTTTAATGTTAAATGAAAATGTTTGCTTTTGCTGGAGTCAGTTGAAAAAGTAACCTGTTTAGATTAATGTAAGAAATACTCCGTCTTACCACAAAAGCTTTACGCACGCTTTAGACAATGTTTAGCAGTACAAATTGCACAGTTAAACAGTGTTTAAATCTTTTGTGGTATCTAAAGCGGACTATGTCTAAGTGGAAACAATCAAAAAATAAGCTGTAGTGTGTACTTATGTAGATACTTTTATACAACATTAACTTTAATTATAATTGTGTGCCTTCTGTCTATTTATGTAGGTAGGTACATATTATTGAATTTTTTTTAATGATAACACAACAAAAAATCCATGCTAGTTACCTACACATCATAGTCAAAAAAGCTCTCGAATAGTATATCGATATCAAAATAGACATTAAATATTTTATGCAAAACCAATTATGTAAGTAACGAGCTTTAGATACAATACGAAGTCTACGAAATAGATAAATATTATATTAGTCTCACTGATAATTACATACGAGTATTACATTTATTTAAAGCCACATAGGTACTGTACTGTACCAGTCTTTTTAATAGTCCACTGAAGGACGTAGGCCTACTCACGAAGGCTGATTGGGCCATATCCACCACGCTGGCCCAGTTGCGGGTTGGTGGATTCACGTACGCCATCGAATTTCTTCTACGGACGTATGAAGGTTCCTCACGAGGTTTTCCTTCACCGAAAAGTCATTGGGGTGAAATTCCGTACAGCAACTCCAAGGAATTCAATGGTACGGGACCGGAATTTGAACCCACGACCATGTTGTTAAATTTTTATATGATTGTTAAAAAGAATTCTGACAGTACAACTAAAGTTATTGCCATGGAAAATAATCTGCCAAGTACGAGTCGGACTCGCGCACGAAGGGTTCCGTATTGTATGGTAAAAAATTAACCCCCTTAAATATTTATTTTATTTTAATTTAATTATTTATTATTAAGTAAGCATGTAGTTAAATATTCTGTAAATGTTTCAAGCATCTATCTGTTACCGTTATTGATATCGAACGAAAAACGGGTAAAAATTTAGATTATTTGTATGGGAGCCCCCCTTAAATATAATTTATATTATATTTTTAGTATTTGTTGTTATAGCGGCAACAGAAATACATCATTTGTTTGTTGAAAAACACAATTTCAGTTTTCTAGCTATAGCGGTTCATGAGATACAGCCTGGAGACAGACAGACAGACGGACAGCGGAGTCTTAGTAATAGGGTTCCGTTTTTACCCTTTCGGGATCCCTAAAAAGAAATTTTCTTATTAAAAGTAGAGTTACTGCAACCTACGTAACGAGGGTCATCTCCCAACTCTATGATGTAGTATCAAACTAGGTATTGATGAGGTATTTGTGGTCAAATGTCTAAAGAGACATTTTTTATTAAGAGTCATTTAGACATTTGATGGGCCGTGGTGGTCTAGTGGTTATGACACCCGCCTCACAATCGTGGGGTTGTGGGTTCAAATCCCGGTCCCGTACCAATGAATTCCTTGGATTTTATGTACGGTTTCTAACACCACTAGCTTTTCGGTGAAGGAAAACATCGTGAGGTAACCTGCATACGTCCGGAGAAGAAATTCTATGGCGTGTGTGCATCCACCAACCTGCACTGGGCCAGCGTGGTGGATATGGCCCAATCACCCTTCGTGAGTAGGCCTACGTCCTGCAGTGGACTATTAAAAAGGCAGTTACAGTTATTTGATCACAAATCTTCTGTGCTATTTGCCTAGCCTATTTCAACTTACCATCTCCTCATTTCTCATTCAATTTCGCAGGAAGACTTTAAATCAAAAATATTTATTTATTTTCGGACACATAAGATCCATAATTTCACAAACATTAAAATTAAAATTACAAATTGATTATAAAATAAAATTAAATTAATACATTAAATGGGGCATGTCACACGTTATTAAATAAATTTGCCAAGTCACAACTATTTATTGTAACAGCACCTTAATGTGGTGAAGCAAGATAGGACAGCTGAAGTTGTCTGTGATGGCTATCAGAATGCTGTTGCCGCTCGCTCGCGTCCTACTCAACAGCTATTTCACAAAAATAAATCTTTCCTCTAAAATCTCCCGTTACGTTACATAAGAATTGGTGCCGTCGGCTGGAGGTACGTATAAAGAAGTATATTTCCGCCATCAATGAAAAAATTTTACATTTTGAAACCATTTGCCTTAAAACATTTTATTAATACGATTTTTAATTTGATTATTTATTTTTAATTTATGTATTTTATGATGTGAGTGATTTACTGATACTTGTTTAGTAACGAAGCCCCTATACAGCGGATTAAAAATTACAAATATTACTTTGAAAACATTGTTATTTACTTTGTTTAGGTATGACTTAACAGTACAGCTGATAGACGCGACGTTTTAATTAGGTGCAGTAGAGTCGCCATAGTTCGACTGACGAGCCAAGGCGTAGTTTCCTTGTACGTGTATGTGTGTGTATTTGTGTCTGTACACGGTGAGGTTTAGTTTTGCTGGCCTCGCTTGTTTTGTTCACAAAATTCTTTCTTGATTTTTTTATTTGGTCTGAGCTTGTGGATAGATCCTTTGCTGGCTAATCGTTATAAAACCCTGCTTATGCCTTGTCTCTTCCCGAACACTTTTTGACTCCAGCTGCTATCAGTCTTCCATGCTATGTGCCAAGCCACTGCCATTTAACTCCAATTCAATACCAATCCCTCATTTTTTCTTTCATTCCATTGAGACAAGAGTAAAAATGAGTTCACAAAATAAATCCAACAAATTTTCCACTAAAATACCGTAACATAAGGGTAGGTGCCCTCGGTTGGAGGTATAAAGAAGGGTATATTTTTATGATAAGGCAGATTTATAGAAACGAGTCTTCGGAGCCCGAGGCTTGCGGTGTCTGCCCCCGCCTTTATGGGCTGGATTGGTGTGGAGATAGACTTTAATATTCAGTAATTTAAAAAAAAACATAAATAAAAAAGCCGTTGTACTTATTAATATTACAAGGTTAATTAATTATATGCCTATTACTTAAATTAACTTACACTATTTATTAAACTTCTACTTCTTCTTTTCAGCCATAGGACGTCCACTGCTGGACATAGGCCTCCCCTAAAGACCTCCAATAAGACCGGTTGGTAGCGGCTTGCATCCAGCGCGATCCTGCGGTCTTAATGAGGTCGTCCGTCCACTTTGTGGGTTATTAAACTTAACTTACACTATTTATTAAACTTAACTTAATAAATCTTAAACATATAGTACATATAATTACTATTATCGGCAAACAGTTATTTTTTTTATTTTTTTTTTTCTTTTATTCCTATTCCTGTACAACTTGTCTTCAACTTCTTCTCTGTCCTTTTCCGTATGTGTCCATGTTGGTGTAGATAATTAATGGAATATTAATGTTGTAATACGATTGTTTAGTTTTAATAGAAAACATTATCATCTTTATCATCCACAGCCATCTCTATCCTACTACGCAGGCTTCGGTCGTGTATCTGCCTCGGGCCGTTGTCAATTCAGTCCAAATGTTAAATAGCTAAAATGCTTAAAGTCAATTGGTTGTAGTTAAAATTTTCGTCAACCGAGAACTTTCGAAATTAAATTCATTATTTGTATTAGTAGCAATTGAAATTATATGATTTTATTGTAATACCAAGCCTGAAACAAGAAAATGGCAGGAAAAAATCAATGGCGTTAAACGTTCGTGACTACTTCAAAACTTTAAGTAAGTAATATTAAAAATACTCAATCACTTTTCACTGTAAAATTGAAAAACTTTACACTCCATTGATGAAGTTAATGTCAGTTTGTGATTGTTGTGTGGTGTGTACTCGTATCTGAGTTTCTAAACCGTATGTAGGAATACTAATGGCATCGTAGTTCGAAAATAAAAAATTCGATGCGTTTTTTACCATCAAAATGTCAGCTCTGGGGCAGTTGTTTTGCTAGTAGCCCAGAGCTAAAATCTATAAGGAGTTATAAAGTAAGCTAACACGAGCAGGTACCGACAAAGAGACGTGCACATTGCACAAAACATTTTATGCCGACCGCCACCGTAAAATATATTTTCTCAGCATTGAATAAATATACTTAATTCTCATAAGACAAAGTCTGTGTTATATTAGAAATAAAAAGACATTGATTGTCAGTAAAGTTGTTTACGGATGATAATTTTACGTGATAACATAAGAAAACATTTTTGAATCAACAACTGAAACAAGAGCCCACGCTTAGGCCGAGCGTGCATCTCTGTCGCTTGTTCAGCAATCTAGCTTGCACGCTCAGCTCAAGCTGAACGTGACATTTTTTCGGGCGTGCAGCTGGTGTTCATTGATTCATTAGATGTTATCACCTCAAAAGGCAAAATATATTAAAAATTAATCAATTAAAAAACAACAACAAAAATTAAGTCGTTTCCACACTTTCCTACCTCGTCCCTTCCCTTTGTCTTGCTTCGCTCTCCGTATTTTTTCCCCATTACATTTTCATTTTATTTCATATTTCTCCTTTGGGGGGTGGCGAGGGGGGGAGGGGGGCTAATAAAAATTTTCCCTTCGCTCCCGTCGCCTTATTTATGGGGTTGGTTAAGGCACAGAATATGTTTTTCCTACGTTTCAGTAATGAGCCAAATTATTAGGGATGTTTTTCAGATTGCCGGCCATTTTTTTTCTTTTTAGGGGTTGCTGCGAGATAAGTGTCGTGTTACGTTTGAATTTTTTGCTTTCGGTTATTGTTTTTATGTATTTTTGTTTTGGTTTTCTCGTTTTGCGTGAGGTGAAGTTTTTGCTGTGTTGGTTTGTTCCAATTAATTTATAATTTTGTAAAGTTACGTTGATATTGATGGTCATCTGTGATATTGCTGTCCTTGATTTAGGAGTATACCTAATGATTTCACGACATTGATGAAATTAAACTGTTCAAGGTTTTGGGATATTGGTTGGTATCCCAAGGCCATGATTGGCTTTAGATCTTTTGAAATTAAGCATTCTGCATTTCGGCATGCCACGTACCTTTTTTTATTGAGACAATTCAGCAGTTTTAATAATATTTAGTAACTGTGTACCCACTTAAAAATATAGAAATACACAGATACCTATATAAAAAACAACATAAAAAATCGGCCACGTTCGTGTTAGACTCGCGCACGACTTCTTCCGTTCGGTGTTGGAGCCCCCTTAGCCCCATTTCTTTTGCCGTTATTAATAGCAAGCAAAAACTCCTAAAAATTACGTTTGTGTTGTATAGGAACCCCCCATAAATATTTATTTTATTCTGTTTTTAGTATATTATTTTGTTGTTGTAGCGACAACAGAAATACATCATCTGTGAAAATTTCAGCTGTCTAGCTATCGCGGTTCATGAGATACAGCCTGGTGACAGACAGACAGACGGACATCGGAGTCTCAGTAATAGGGTCTGGTTTTTATCCTTTGGGTACGGAACCCTAAAAACCAAGGTTGAGTACTTAAGTAAGTAATTGAATCAATAACAAGTCACTAATATTTTACTCATAATTTTCTTGATTTCATCTACATTTCAATTACGCGTGACACGCTTACCTAAGCATTATAGTTTTGACCTGTACTTAATGTATTAAATTAAAAGCATAATAAAACAGAACCCTCATAGCCCCGCTAGTCCAAAACCAAATTATACTAAGAAGTTACACCACCGAGGTCGTTACAAAACTGCCATAAAATTCTTATTATGAAAGTAATAACACCTTTTTATGTAATAACATCCCCTAAACTACCCCTACGGCACAATACTACCCCCTGGCAACTTTACGTGCCAAGCGTGGAGGAATTACTTCTGGACATGAAACGTGACGAGAAAAAACTTGGTTTTTGCACCTATACCAGTGACTGCCTCAATGACCAAGTGGTTAGTGGTCCTGGCTCTTGGGTCAAAGAGGTGTAGGTTCGTTTCCCACCCAGGGCAAATACGTATGTGTTGAACATAGGTGTTTGCTCTGTGCCTGGTTGTCATTATCTATGTACCTATGTATTTTAAAATAAATTTATACAGGGTTATTCCTGATCAATTAGCATCTTCTTATGGGCTTTTTCTGTACACCAAAATTAACATCTTTTGTTCTACGACTTTAATTAATTCTCAAAAAAAGTTGTTGTTCCATAGAAAAATATCGTTCACCCTCGACAAAATGTATGGAACAGCTGATTTTTTTTTTCGAATTTTGACAAAAGTCGCAGAACAAAAGTTGTTACTTTTGATGAACAAAATAAGCCCCTAAAAGGATGCTAATTGATTATAAATAACCATGTATAGTATATCAGTCTCTAGCAGGCAAATCACAAGCTTGGCTTAGTTTGGGGTCTGAGAGTCTATAGTTTATCTTAATTTAAGTAAAGATTTTATACTATATCAGAGCAATTGCGATACAAAAGCACCATTCAATTTTTTAATTTTAGTACTGTACTGTTATTTCAATAGTCCACTGCTGAACGTATGCCTACCCACGAAGGGTAATTGGATCATATCCACCACGCTGGCCCACTGTGGGTTGATTGATTTACATACGCCATCAAATTTTTTATACGGACGTAGGTATGCAGGTTACCTCACGATGTTTTCCTTTATCGAAGGCAGTGGTGTGAAATTACTTACATACGAGTAAATTCCAAAACGAAAAAAAATTATTGATTGTATTTGCTTTTGTTATAATTCCCAAAATAAAATATGTGTAGCTATTTGTAACTTATTTCTTACAAATTGTTTATAATCCATCCGTCAGCCGTATGACGTCTACTGCTGGGCATAGGCCTCCTCTATGATCTCCAATAAGACCGGTTAGAAGTGGCTTGCATCCAGCGTGATCACGCGGTCTTGATGAATCTTACGCTGCATTTAACGGTATCTATGGCCGTGGTCTCCACTCGAGTACTTTCAGATTTTTTATAACACATTTTTTTAACGCAAATAAGTCCGCGCTTGTCCACCAACTCGCCTGATGGTAAGCGACGTTGCGGTCGAAGATGAAGCACGCAGACCTAGAAGATACCTATTCACTCTGACCTTGAAAAGCTTAGATTATATCTCTTAGGAAACAGGAAAGCAGGAAGACTGTTCCATTCCCTGGCGGTACGAATCAGAAACGTTGAGTCAAACCGCATCGTACGTATCGAAGAAAAATCGGCAGTGCTAAAAAATATTTCGTATGTTAAATATTTTGTAATTTGTACACATTTCGTGTCTATGACATTATCTAGTCATCGGTCTGGAAATTTATGTTTTTTGCCAACTGCTTTTATCTACGTTTAATGATGCAAGTAAAACTATATTTTCAGCTTTTTGTATACGTTAGCAAGTTATGAGTTGTTTAAGTATTACTTAATGTTGATACAAAAATATTAAGCACAAGCAAGAAAATAACTATTTAGCTTGTAGGTAAGAATATTTTTGTAGATTTGGTTTACTTATTTATATTTCTTTGATTTTTGACATGTAAATTAATTAATATATATTTACTCTAAAATTTTAATTTATGTATTTTGTAATACCAATAAAATAAATATCACTATGTAGGTATTACTTTTAAGTTTTGTTAATAAATTAGTAACCTATTCTAATTACAGTTTAATATTTTTTTTTTTATTCTGGCAAAAGTGCCTTTATTAACTACAACAAAACTACACTACTATTACACAAAAAGCATTGGAAGCATCCATAAATTATAATATCATTTATATGTATAAGCAATGTCGTCATTATAAAATGTACCTACTTAAGTAGGTACAATTTTAAGCGGTAGTTATTTTTTCTTATCATTATCATGTCAGCCATAGGAATTCCACTACTGTACATAGGCCTCCCCGATTGATGATCATTCCGCACGAAATTCTTTTTTCCGCTTATCGGTGATGCAGAGAATTTTAATCGGATAGATGCAAAAAAATTTAATCGGGTAGAGCTTATGTGAAGATAATAACATTCATCGAGTAATTTCTACCAAGCGACCTTTGATATATAGGTATTTAGATTTGATTATAGGTATATTGATAGATTTAAGTACGTAAGTAATGCATTTTAATATTTTAGAACCTTTAGAATGTTTGAGATTATACTATCAAACGATTATACTCATAGGTACTCATAAAGTCATAAACTAATGATATTTATTATAACTTAATACTTTCATATCAACGTTGGCGTAAGTAAGTATGTGTGTAACTCATTCGTGAACTATTTTTTTTATTAAAACATCCATCTACGACTACACTATTATATTATACTATCATCCGTATCCATCCATCATCCATCTATCAGCCGTAAAACTTCCACTGCTCGACATAGGCCTCCCCAATGGATTCGTCCGTATAGGCTAAGTAAACTTTCATACCTATACGCAAATGTATTACATAGACTGAATCAATCTTCTTGGCGGCTGTGAAGTAAGCTAAAAGCTGCGCATATCCCCTCTCTTGCCCGATAACATAATATGAGTAGTTATAGTATTGCTAAAGCGCAACCACTCGCCTCGTGTTTATTGTATTATACAGGGTTATTTCTAATCAATTAGCATCAAATAGAGGCTTATTCTGTACACCAAAACTAACAACTTTTGTTCTACGAATTTTAATAATTCTCAAAAAAAAAGTTGTTGTTCCATAGAAAAATATCGTTCACCCTCGACAAAATGTATGGAACAGCTGTTTTTTTTTTAAGTTTAGACAGTACAGAATAAGCTCCTAAGAGGATGCTAATTGATTAGAAATAACCCTGTATAACAATATAAAAATTTTGATACGGCCCATACTTCCATTCACATGGGCTAAGTTATACCTACTTAATCTATGGCTAAGTAAGAAGTACCTATATACTTTTTCTACTTCATATCATATTTAAAAGACTCCACCCCAAACGCGAATCCAAGCAAAAACACAAAAAGTCCGCTCTCGAAATCGCATCACAAAAAACCTCCTTGCGGTTACGGCACACATACAAACACCCCCTTGTGTGAGTAAACCACCCTATCCGGACACAAAAGGTGCAAGAGTGTGCGTGCTAGCCAGTGCCTTCATTGGACTCGGAGCAATTTCTTTATTGATCCATATTTCTTCTTCTTTAGACTGGCCGGGGGGTGGCCCCCCCACCCCTAGGGAGAAAACACCCCCCGGAGGTGTTTTTCTACACTTTTAATGAACGAAGGACTCTGAAATGGCGCACAAGGAGTTTTTGGGGGGAAGAAAGGTTATTAATGCTTTTTAAGCCGAGTAATTTTCACCCTTAGCGCAAGGGTAGTTTTCGTTTTTGCGTTCGGGTGCTTGATTATGCAGTAATTTTGGGGTGGGTAAGTTGGAGGTCTAATTAGGACATTAAAAAGTCGGAGCCTAACTTTTTGATTATTTATTTCTCGCGCTCGTTTTGCATTTACGGACAGTTTTTAATGTTTTAACAGACTCTAATTATCTACAATTCAACATATTAATCTTCTATAGGTACCTACTTAGATACTATTACTTGTTCCATATTACTCTTCTACACAAATGTACTCGGTACATACTACATTAATCTATCCATAAAACGACGCCTTAATAGATCTTGGAGAGAGACTTTTAAAACGTACCTAGATATTCTCGCAAAGTCCAAGGTTTTCCAAAAATAGCTTAATTTACGCTTAATGTTTTAAATTTAGGTACTATCTTTATAAGTATGTTTTTAAAATATGTTTATGTAGTACATAATTCAATCTCTGGCAGCCATATCACAAGTTTTGCTTATTTTGGGGTCACAGACCGCGAGTATGATGTCCCCCAATATTTATTTATCTATTATTAGTACATACATAAAGCTCTATTTGATGAACGGCCCGTGACTTAAATGATGATAAAACCTAATAAGACATCATTATTCTTTTAATTGTGTGACCTAAAATATCAGATCGAAAATACCTCCGCCTCGTTATGCAAAAACCCATATATTATTTTGAAAAAAAAAAAACACAGATAGGTTTGGTTCGTCTAAAAAGAATAATATGTCGATAACTATGGTTTCTTCATGGATGACTAAATTAAAGAATAATTCTTACAAACCCTGTATTATTTAAGATTTGTAGGTGATGCCATTTCTAGCAGTCCTTGTGGCTGAAATGACGACAAGTGACTATGACGATAATCATATAATTTTTCGATTATTTATTACATCATTATTTATAATCCTTTTAGCAACACAATACCGTAAAATAATATTCGCAATCTTCAGTCCTCAGTACAAAATAAACCGAATCATCGAATTATTTTCTCCCTTATTTATTCCTTTGTTCCACTTTTCCAGGAGATAAATAGCGACCGTCTCACCATCCATCTTCCATACAATAACCACCCCTTTATTCTACCCTTATAATTTCTTAAGGCTTTTTGCATCATTTACGCTCCGAACAAAACATTTCTTTGGCCAGTTTATGCTGGCCCCTGGTTTTCTTGCCTGGTTTTAAGATTTTTAGATACCTAGTAAGTATTTTTTTACATAGCTGCAGCGCTCATAGCGCAGTTTGACTATAGTGCGTTTCATCTTATAGTTCCTATGCCGTCATGTTGGCAGTGATGCAAATAAGTATGGGCATATAATTCTTTCTTTGCACTCCTGCAGGGGTGCCAACATGACGTCATAGGAACTATTTGATGAAACGTACTATAGGCGTTCGTTAGGGATCATCGAAGTTAAGCAAAAATAAATACTGTAAGTAAAATTAGTTCGTATAAACTGAGTCGATCGAGCGGAGACCACGTATCGGCAACCGCAGCGTAGGAGATTCACCCACGAGGATCGCAAGTCGCTTAAAACCGGTCTTATTGGAGATCCTTAGAGGAGGCCTATGTCTCTCTGTAGATCTGTCCTATGGCTGATGGATCGATAATCGATGTTTCGCCGTGGTGTTGAAATTACTAAACCACCTGAAGGTCTCTCAAACTCTGACACCAGGGCTAGCCACCCGGCCTATACGAACTTACTTGGTTAAGCGATTACACCAAGCAGGGTCTACAATAAAACAAGTCACCTGAGCCGAGGCAGCGTTCAGTACCTAGTAAATGCCACTCGTGGTCACCCATCTAAAGACTGACCGTGCCGAACTCCAATGATCGCGAATAACCTAGTTAATAGACCTAACCTAGAATAACGTTATGGGCGCTACGAATTTTATATTATTGATATAAACGTTTTAACACATTAATTGCAATTATTATGAACTTAAAATAACTTAAAATTAATTTTAAGTAAAATGTGGGTACTTGTTTTTAACATTTTTCAAAGAGGTGGAAAGGGGTCTTGTTTTGCTGGACGTTATTTTGCTTACGTTACAGAAAGAAGCGTGACGTCATCGTTTATGGTTCGGATTGTAAAGGAGGTTCGTAGGCGGTTTGTTTACCTTACCATAGTTTTAATACGACGTAAATAAAAATTATTATTTTACCACGAGGAAAGTAACTAACTCTGTTGTGGAACCGGCCTGATTTTTCCCTCTTATTATCATCTATTATCTTTTTATTGACTTCTAAAAAGGAGATGGTAGTAACTACATATTTGTTTGTATTATTTTTGTGCATGTCCATTGATATTTTCGCCAATTATCCACCGATTCAAAAAGTTATATTTTATTTCAAAAAGATGTACCTACTCCCGAAGTGAAATCGGCAGAGCGATTTTTGATAAATCAAAAATAATGAACCTACATGGATTTCACAATAAGTCGTGCAAACTATAATACATGTAATTTTGTAAGGAGTTGAAGTCGGCAGTGCAATTTTTTGTGAAAAAAAATTATTAATAGTCCACTGCTCACCCGCGAAGGGTGATTGGGTCATATCGACCACGATGGTCCAATGGAGATTGGTGCATTCACATACTTGCGCACGTAATTATACGTGTGCACTTGTGCAGATTGTCTCAAAATGTTTTCTTCTACCGAAAAAACAGTAGTGTGAAAATATTTAAGTACTGTTAGCCGCATAATCGATTGGTATCGGCACATCCCTAACGCGCGCCAAGAGAGGGCACAACACTAGCGACGCTACAGACTTAGACAGGAACGAGCAATGGCGCGCATTAGTATCTTTTGTAATATTGATGATTGGATCAAAAGTGTAATTGGTGCTATACCAGACGCCCACGATCGACCACTAACAAAATATACGCCCACGATCGACCACTAACAAAATAAGGGAAATCAGGCGCATCCTTTAATAGCCTATTAAAATTCTAAATAACTTGTACTTGCCGTATGAGACCGAGTTCGAACCCACGCCACGTCTCACACATGTAAGGCAAGCGTTCTTCTACTAGGTTACGACCTACCTTAGGCCTTGCTATGTACTAAGTCCAACAATAGGGATGTTTACTAGGTATAAAAATCATTATTATAAGTAGTCCGTCAGATAGATTTAGAAAAAAATTTTGATACATATTTTTTCTTTTGTCAATAAAACAATCAGTGACAATAATAAACCTTGTCAAAGTTTGAGAGTGGGGGCTCGTGACGGCACTAGCCGGTACATTGGATAGCGGTTAGTGACGTCACGCGGAACTTTAACGGGCCTCTTCATCAATTTTTGTTAAATTGACAATCTATTTGACGGACTATTTTTTTAGTTTACAAGCCTATTATCAATTTTATCCTTATGTTAAGATTATCTTTGAACATTCAATGTTAAACGAAAATACTCACAACTTATTTCAATACGAAACTTACTAATTACAAGTTTGAGAAATAATAAAAGCAGTTCCGTAGTCTACACGGAGAAATGAAACAAAGAAGAGTGTTCGATACGACGCGACGACGGCCAAGAAACGTTGCGCGGAACCGGCGACAAAGGCGGGCAATCTTATTAACAGTATGGGGCATTGACGATTCGTCCAAAAGGCGACGTCTGAAATGACGACCGCTGAATGGACGACGTTCGAATGGATGCAATGTTGGCGTCACGTTTCAGCTGCATATTTTAGACCATTAATGTTTGAAAATTTATTGCCATTCAGCGTGGCAATGTTGCCAGCATGCTGGGCGCGCTGCCAACTAAGTAAGTAAGTAAGTTCGTATAGGCCGGGTGGCTAGCCCTGGTGTCAGAGTTTTTAGGCCGCCTGAAGGCCTCTGACATGGCTAAACGGTTAAAACAACCAGGGCTTACAATTTAACGTGTCATCCGAGCCACGGTAGCGCTCAGCCCGCTGCCAACTGGCAATGGGCTTGAGCATTTAGATTATCTTTAGAGCTTCAAGGCTCTGTGGATCATCTAATGTCATTTTTAGCGACAAAATCGCCAAATTGGCAACAATAGACGTCGAAATAATAAAAGCAGTTCCGTAGTCTACACGGAGAAATGAAACAAAGAAGTGTTCGATACAACGCGACGACCGACGGCCAAGGAACGTTGTGCGGAACCGGCGACAAAGGCGGACAATCTTATTAACAGTATGGGCTCTTTAATAGAAGGCAACGACGATTCGTCCAAAAGGCGACGTCTAAAATGACGACTTCCTAATGGATTCCGTACGAATGGATGCAGTTAATGCTGGCAATTTAGTGAAGTCACATTTCATATTTTACACCATCAATGTTTGAAGATTCATTGTCATTCAGCGTGGCAATGCTGCCAGCATGCTGGGCACGCTGCCAACTGGCAGTGGGCTTGAGCATTTAGATTATTTTTAGACCTTCAAGGGTATGTGTGGATGATCTAATTGATTTTTATGTAGTAGTACCTAGTGTATTTAGTTTTAGTCTACGTGAGTAGTATTGCATTTTGATTTTTGAAGATATAAATAACCAGAAATACAGTATAGGCACTTTTGGACCAATCCACAGCAGTTTTAGTTTCAAGATAATCAGATAAGTTATTAAACTGATTTTGTCACGGCTCACGAAATAGTTTATTTATTGGTTAAAACAATCTTCAAAATTCGCTACAACAATCGTCAAACAAAAAGAAAATCATAATATTTTTTGCGACAATGGAATGCTTAGCAGATTTTGTAACAATGTTATCCTAGAATCCACGTTGCCGACGTCCTGGTTTTCTCTCCGTATTTTAAACTGGAGTTGACCTCATAGCAAAAGTCTGTGATGATGATGGTCGGAGATATGCCCAGTAGTAATGGCAGTAGGCACGGAGCACGAAGGATTGATGATCGATGGGGTCGAAAAGTTCTCGAGTGGAGACCACGTACTGGCAAGCGCAGCGTAGGACGTCCACCCACATGTTGGACGGATGACGTCATTAAGTAGCAGGATCGCGCTGGATACAAGCCGCTACCAACCTCTCAATGGAGATCCATAAGGAAGGTCTATGTCCAGCGGATGGATGTACCCGATCGTCTTTTACAATCTTTTTTATTTATTTAGTAAATTAAAAAGGAATAATTCATATAATCAAAACTTAAATCATTCTGAATAATACTACACGTCCAAGTTATAGCAACTCATTTTAGCATTTTTTTTAGTGTTAAAAAACCATAAGTATAGTTACTGTTAGAAACCATAGAACAGATATTCTAGCCTAGAATGCCTAGATATCTACTTTATGGCGTAAGAAACTCCAGTTTTATAAGGAATCGTAAAACGAACGTTAACCTACTTGGTGCGGTCTGGCCTACGCATTAAATCGATCATTTTCAATATAAAAGTGACATTTCAATAACTATTATTTCTAACATATCCTATTGCATTCAATTTGAAAGTACAGGATGTTTTGTGCTTTTTAGGGTTCCCGAAGGGTAAAAACGGGACCCAATTACTAAGACTTCGATGTCCGTCTGTCTGTCTGTCACCAGGCTGTATCTCATGAACCATGACAGCTAGGAAGCTGAAATTTTCACAGGTGATGTATTTCTGTTGCCGCTATAATAACAAATACTGAAAACAGAATAAAATAAATATTTAAGGGGGGCTCACATACAACAAACGTGATTTTTAGGAGTTTTTGGCTCGCTATTAATAACGGCAAGAGGAATGGGGCTCCCATACGGTACGGAACCCTTCGTGCGCGAGTTCGACTCGCACTTGGCCGATTTTTTATTTCGATAGCGAAATCTGTATTGGCGTCACTTTATCAGCCATCATTAGCCGTTTATTGATTTTGGAATAAAGACAACAAAGTTTTATTTTCTGACAATGGTGACCGATTAAGGATTATAAATATATACAAAAAACGAGTATTTAAAAAATGGGTGCGTAAGATTTTATTGTAACATCACACAGAACTACGTCGATTACGTCAGCTTTAAAAAACACATGGAAACATGACACTCAGAAGCTGTCCTTACAACACCTGTCTTTTTTGCACCATTTTAAAAAAAAATGTAATTTCATATCTACGAAATCTAGGCAACGAGACTATAAAGGTAAGTATAGATCTCCTTACAATATTTAGAAAAGATTAGTACAACGACGAAAACCAATCTATTTTCATCTCAATTTCCACAAAACACATTAAAATTATCACGGCTCCAGTACCAGTATAAGTATAAACAAACCCAGCGGTGCTCAACATTTTCTCCATAAATAAACGCCTCAGTCCGTGAGACGCTGTCCGCGGGGCGCGGGGCGCGGGCGGAGGGCGTCCGACAGCGCTCCTTTTTACGTGAGAAGTGATAGGGCTGGCGAATGTTTCTTGGAATAAAATTTATTTAATTAGTCAAAATAATTTGAGTAGATAGATTTTTGACATAGGATTGTTGGTGAAGCTTGCTTAATATATTTCGAATCTAGCTTACGTCAGGTTTTATTTCTATTACTAAATACGAGAAAACAAAACGGAAGTAACTTAGAGCAGCAGTTAGGTAGGTAGGTCCTTGCTTTTACTTCCTGCTACTATAATAGTCCAAATAAAGAAATATGTAAGTGCAAATGCGTTCTAATGTATGTTTTGCAGTCTAAACCATATTTTCTATGCTTCAGTATTATTTTATTAATTTTGTATTCATCTTTATTGTTAATACATGACTGTCTGAAATGGTGTTTGTTTTATACCTCTATATAGCGCTCTAATACCGATGCTAAGGAACAGATACATTGAGACCAAGTATCCACGAAGGTAATTCCAATTAAACATTGTTTTTTCTTAAAATAATAGCACTATTTGATTATCAGCTAATTAAGTTGAAAAATTCAGATGAACTAAAAGATACGATATATAAATACTACAAAATAAAGTAAAGTACGAATAATAAAATAAGAAAAATTAGTGGTTTGCCACCCCTGCCGCAAGAAGGTGTGAGCGGCGCGTCGCCTCAAGAATGCTACAATTTTCCCGAGTTTTCCATTTCTCGGCGACCCTCCCCTTCTCCACCCCACCCCCACCTGACCCCCTGGGGGGAGAAAAAAGAAATGGTCTCACCGTTGCCAGGCAACGCCTTAAGAACAAGGAGTTTTAATACTTCTTTTGGTTTATGTGGGGGGTAATGATGAAAAATGTTTTGGGGGAAGTGGAACTGTTACGTATTCTGTGGAGTGGGGTAGCGTGAACGTAAGACGGGGAGTTCTTTTGTTTTTGGTGGAAAGAAAGTTGATTATGTGCGGTGGTAAGTATGATTATGAAAAATGTTTCGAAAATATGATAAATTCAGTATGTTAATAGATAAATTGGCGTTTATTGTTTTTTATGTGGTTCACAGTAACAGATCAATATTAATTTGAATATAGAAAAGTGAGTTTAATATTTTTTTTTAAATTAAATGCCTCGATTGACGTCGAAATTATACCTACTTACTGTGGTCATTGTCATGAATTTTTTCACATTCCATAGCTGGGAGAGCGTCGGGCTAGTGATCCGAAGACGCAGGTTCGAGTCCTGCATTCGCGACGAATTTTTGAAATGTTTATCACAAAAATAACTCTTTGAGATAAACCAAGTGTGGGATGCACTATAAAATTAAAATCATCAGTTTTTTGATTAATTGCAAATGTTATTTTAATGTTTGCCTATGTTACAACACATGTTTTTTTTTTCATTATGTAGCTAATACTGTAAGTGTAAAATTATAATACATAATTAAAAATAATGTTTACTATTGGTGCCAAGATGTTTTCTTCCTAGCCGAAAACTTTTTCGTTTTCATATTTATTTAATTTATGTAAACAGCATTTTACAGATGAATTTTATTATTTTCCCATTCAACGCATCTAATAAAGCAAAATAATTATATTCAAGTAACTACGTTTTAAGTACTACCTACAATTAATTAAATTAAGAGCAACTAATAAAAATAGCATTTTTAAATAAAATAAAACCTTCACAAACTCGCTTTTAACTCGACCAGGGACAAGCTGAAACTGAGGCGATTAAAAATCATCTAAAATTAAACAGCAATAACTACCCCTATTCCCCTAGCATCCTTAAATTTCCCGCTACAAATCTCTGTTGGTATGGAAATATAAAAATTTCAACAGAAAAGCCTACGTCCAGACTTCAAACCACAAGTAAAAGTAAACCTTACTCCAACGGAAAAGCGTCAAAAATTAACCGCCACTGAAAGTTTTTATGACTTTATACCAACTCAACTCATCACCTTATAACACACCCTTACCGCAGACAAAAATAAACTGTACTTCAATTAATACAAAGATGAAATTAGATTAACCCTCTACAGCGCTTAGTGCGTTTTCCCTCGAGCAGTTCTTATACAGGCTGCTTCTAAGACAGCGTTGGAAATCCCCAAGTGTTCCCTGTATCCCTCCCTCCCCCAACTTCTTTGCTATGTTAATTTACATTTTAAATTGCACTTACATAGCCGAACGGCGAGTTGGTCTGTTTTGTAGCGTCCTGTATATACTAGAGGGTGTTTGAAGAGTCTGGGGTGTTACTTAACTTAAAGATCGATTCAGGACAGAGCCGTGGTAGAAGATAAATGATTTTGGATTCTATACTTTGTTAATTAGATTATTAAGTATTCGTTTTAAAATGATGAAGATAGTGCTTGCTATACTTACATATAACTCGCTCTATACAGGGTTATTTCTAATCAATTAACATCTTTTTAGGGGTTTATTCTGTACATCAAAACTAACATACATAATAATACTGTTGTTTTTGTGTGTTTTATCATTTGTTTTGTCGTTTTTTATGTATTATACCTCTTATTTTTGTGGCAAATAAATTTTCTGGATTCTGTACTCTGTAATAGAATAATTATTATCTACGTCGTTATGTCAGCTGCAGGATGTCCAGTTGTCCACTGCGTCGCATAGGCCTTCAATTTAAATTCACAGCTGGACATAGGTCTCGTTTATGGATTTACAATAAGCCTGGTTGGAAGCAGTCTGCATCCATCGTGTTTGTGGTCATTGAATACCTTTTTAAAGTACTAACCAGTAGAATATCAAATATTTATAGCTTGGTAGTCCAGTGAGTCTCATAGAACAAATGTCTCCATTTTGAAAGAGCTTAATAGTAGTTTATGCAACTGTCATATAATGAAGAATGAACACTCGTTACTATTATGAAACTCGCTGCGCTCGTTTTATAAACTCGCACTCGTGTTTTAATACCCGTGTTATATGCAGTTGCATACACTACTTTATCTTCACTAAGAAAAATAAAAAAAAAAACATATTGCAAAACATTAAATTCACGCGTACGTGTATTGTCACAGTGAACTTGCCGCCATTAAAATCTAAACAATGAGAGCGCAGCTGCGCGCGCAGGGCCAATCAGGAGCGAGCGCACGCTGTTCTTTTTTATTTTATTGGCACAAGATCTTACCAAAGAGTTTTGTGTATGTAAGTTTAGTAGTTTCGACGAAGTTTTCACGTATAACCCAACTGTTTTCAAAAGCCAGCCTAATATCAAAATTTTATACAACTTGTATGAGGATTTTGACATAAGGCTCGCCAGGTTAATTGGTCGCGTTTTATTGATGTTATAATGAGATTTTACGATATCGATGTGGATAAACATCATGTGAAATTGCTTAAATTGAGTGTTTTGTTGTCTGCGCTATAACAGTAGTCATTATAAGTCAAGTATTGGAAACATAAGTAGAATGTTACAACATTAATGTAGATAAAGTAACAAAGAGACTCTCAAGCATTTGTCTGCAAAGAGTGTTACAATACTTCGGTCACATCGCGCGTAAGCCCTCCGACAACCTGGAGAAACTCGTGGTAACTGGGAAGGTAGAAGAGAAAAGACCCAGAAGACGTAGCCCGATAAGGTGGTCCGACCCAGTGGGTAAAGAACTGGGCAAAACAATATCTGACGCCATACACCAGGCGGAAGACCGTCAGAGATGGAAACATATATGCTATAAAGTAGGTACTACAGAAGCGGGATATCGTGACACTCAGCTGTGAGCCAACGTCCTGAGGAGCAGTCCAGTGACTATCACGGCTGATATGATGACGATAAACACAATTTTAACTGAACAAAGCGATGTTATTTCAGTTACAAAACATTTTGTTAACAAATTTTTACCACCAAAAGGTAGAAAGAAAGTTGTGCGTTTGTTATTTGATCTCCTTGGTTTATGGTGAAACCATGGACATTTCAAAGATCAAGTTTTACCATCGTTATAAAACTTATTGTTTCGTTTAAACGAAAGTGTTGAATTTCAATTTACAGGACTTTTGGAAATTTAAGTCAACTTTGTAAGTTTAAATTGAGATAAGAAAAAAAACCTTTTTAGTTACAGAATTTTTAGTCTTCATTAATTAGTAAATGGTATTCAATTGTTAGTTTTATTTGTAGTCAAAGCATTTTATTACACCGTTTTTGGTCTAAGTTAGGTTTCTTTAATGTAGTAAAATTGACTCAAATAAGTACTTTGATCTCAATATTGTTAAAATATCAGTTATTACATACTTATAAAAAGCCACTTCTGGATAATTCGCGATAAATAAAAAGTTTTACTAACTGGTCATATTAGAAATAAATAAAGAAGGCCTATGCCCAGCAGTGGGTGTCAAAAGGCTAGTGGACGGATGGATTATGAAATAAGTCTCTACTTACAATAGATTTAAAAAAAAATATAATCGGTCATGTACGAGTCGGACTCGCGCAGAACTCGTTAGTTCCGTACTATGGTCCCCCCTTAAAAAAATGTTTCATATTAATTTTAATATTTATTATTGAAGTGAATATACTACTAAACATTCTGTGAAAATTTCAAGCATCTACCTGTTACCATTATTAATATAGAGCGAAAAACGTCTAAAAAATCAGGTTTGTTGTATGGGAGCCCCCCTTAAATATTAGTTTTATTCTATTTTTATTATTTATTGTTATAGCGGCAACAGAAATACATAATCTGTGGTAATTTCAACTTTCTGGCTATGACGGTTCATGAGATGCAGCCTTGTGACAGACAGACGGACCTTTGGGTACGGAACCCTAAAAAGCGACTTCTGGATATTTCTACTCTATTTAAAGTCATTTTAGAAATGTAGGTACACTACTATGATTACGTTTTAGTCAAGTAAAATAAAGTACTCCTCAGGTAATTTAAATTTCAAGTGTACTATGAGGTGAAAGGATAACCTCAGACCGCAGGATCGCGCTGGATGCAAGCCGCTACGAACAGGTCTTATTGGAGTTCTATCGGGGAGGCCTATGTCCAGCAGTGGACGTCCAATGGCTGAAGGATGGATGGAATAAACAGTGACTGTTGTTAAATAACTAATTCAGTGTCTTAAAAAAGATTCACCGAAAATTTGGAACCGATTTCTCTCGAACGAATTTATCCATCCGGTACTTTATCAAAAGGCTTATAAAATCGAAATCGATCCTGACCTCCACTTTCAATTTCTAAAAGCTGTCATGACATGTGTCCTCACCTTTATTCTTACCAATTTTTTCATAAACTCTGGAATTTATAATTAAGTCTAGTATTGTACAAGTTAGAGTTCAAATTTGGATGAAAAGTAGTTTTCTGAGCGTAAAATTAAGTTGGTTTATAGGAATTTTGGAAGGAAGTATCCCATTTTAAAATTCAATACAAGTTGACTTTCAATAAATAAATGTTCGACACCTTGTTAGTGGAGTCATAGAATATGGAAGGAGTGACAGATGAACCATTGGTTTGCTTTGTGTAGAGGCTATACTTATTCTGAATTTGTAATTAACTTTTCCTTGGCATTTGTTAATTCGGCTTACTATCTTGATACCTAGGTAATTGATAGCTTTTTACCTACCTACATATTTTTCATTCTTGAATACAAAAAATAACTGACAAACATTTATAAACGTCTACATAGTTGAAAAAAACGTAAGTAAGCACCTAAATGTAGGTAAGTATTTAGGTATAGGTATTTATGGCGTCGTCAAATGAAATTTAACCACTAATTTTATGTTTTATCTAGTCAGTGATTTCTCGTATAACAATAAATACTTACACACTACCTATAAATATAAGTACTATCCTTATTTATTATTTTTTGTTGAATGTTACTTAAATTGTAATTTAATTGTGTTTAAATATAAAAAAGACTATACTTAATTACAATTAATAGATTTAGGTACCTAAACCGTTTCAGATTTCAACGAAATACAAAAATTCCCTTCTAAATACCATTCCTTTATGGCAAAGGCGTGACTACACGTCATCACAACCATTTATTGACTGTCCAACTGGCCGTCACCTGTTGTGGACACGGTTTTATAACCGAACCATTAAAAATTCAACTTTAAATTATTTCCTATAAAGTCGAATTTGTAAACCTATTTTCTATTAGTTTCTTTTTCCTGTTCCTTGTTTGTTTTGGATATCTTTATGGTTATGATGTTTCACTTTCTACGGTTTTGGTTTTTTGGGCGACAGATTGTTCACCTGTTGGAGTGAAGAATGAGAGGTTTTTTGTTGTTTATGATTTTTGAACACAATATTTTACTGGAGTCAGGTTGTGATTTTATGGTTTAACAGCAGGTACGACGTTGCTTTTATATTTTCATTTGAGGTTAACTCTATTGAAAATTATGAAGATAACTTAATAGCTTTTTTTTATGTAAGTAGTTCTATAATTTAATTAATACTTTTTTTTTGTTATTATAAGATTTATAAGTATATTTAGATAAGTATGGTAGGTAATTTTATGTACTTTATGTGTATGTGAGTATTTTTTAGTATGTATGTGTATGTTTTCTAAGTACGAACTATTTTTATTAACGCACACCCTCGTCTTTACTTGTTCTATATTCCTATTCCATCCAAAGGTTGCCTGGCAGAGATTGCTTTTAGCGATAAGGCCGCCTCTTGTTACACGCTATAGTTATAATGTTTTTGTTATCTGTGTTATAACAGAATATGTATCTATCTATCTAGCTCACCCGGAGAACTTCATCTCACCATCTTTCAACTGTCAATGACAACTTTTACATGTCGGCACGTAAGTCTAGCGCTGAGGGTACTGTGGAGGGGATGGCTGCGTATGTTGACCGCCATACTATACTCATGCCATGCGCAGCCATCCCCTCTACACTTCGCTCAGCGCTAGACTTGTATGCCGCGAGTGCCGCGACCTGTACATGCAGGAACATTTTGTATGGGAAAATTAAATTCAAGTTTTTATTATTTTCGTCGCCACCTCTTTAAATTATCTCACAGTTTAAACCTTCCCTTGGCTTCCACAGATATTTCAAGATCAAAATTATTGGTCACATCGGTTCAGCCGTTCTCGATTTAGCGAGACTAACAACCACGATTTATTTTTTATATAAGAAGATTTACTTAGATTATTTTTAAGCTAAAGTAGTTTTTCCACTGATGTTAGTACCTTTTATTTTTATTTAAATTATTATATTTTCAGGGACCAATTCAACTCACTTACCTATAACTATAAGAACCAACTCAAAAATGTTCAAGCGAAATAAAAATCGAAATCAATTCTTTTGGTTCGGTGATTTAAGGTAGGGCAGGCTGAGAAGGCCCACTTTTTTACAAAATCAAATAAAGTCTTTATTTTATCATCTCAACACAATTAAAACGTGGTTATGAACCCTTCGTTCTCTTACTAATATTCAAATATATATATTTTGCAAGTTGTGTAGATAATTTGCATGTTTTTTACCTTTCTTAAAAACCCTTCTTTTGGGCCTTACTAAACGTGGCATGTCTAATAAGGCCCTGACAATAATATAATTATTTATCACGAAAATAAGAACTTGAGATTTAAAATTTACAAAAATATGTAAATTGCAATATTTTTCGACTTGGACAAAAGTGAATCCTAACTGATATCAACAATAGTTCATAAGAAAAAAAAATATTTCTGCTAGGTAGCAAAACAACCCGTACTCAGCCCTTTTTAACTTCTTACGGGAATTATTTTGATACAGTATGTGTTTTTTTAAAGTTAATGTTATGATTAGGAATTTAATTTCAAGATTTTTTATAAATAAATACTTCCATACTTTGGGCCTTGATAGACAACACTATAGGGTTAGAAGGCCCAAATTATCTTTTCGGGATAAGACATGATATTTGTTGACCTGAAACGAAATATTTTCTAATAAAATACTCATAAAATGAAATTTCGATCACAGAAAAAAACAAAAGAGCATTGGCATGTTATGTACCTACCTACTTCATATCAACAAAAAATGAAGATACAAAAATTACGCTTCTTGGAAAAATATATTATTTCAACGACTATTTGAGAAAAACAAGAACAAAATAAAGACATTTTTTTTGTCAAGACCCAATCAAGCCTTGTAAGGCCCGAAAAAGTAACTACTTGGGCCTTCCAAAACGACTTGGGCTTTGAAACCCAAATATATAACCATTTTCGTAATAAATTTGATAAAAAAATCACAATCTAAAACTAAATAGTGTTAGGTAATGATTAAATAAACACTTTAAACTAATCATCTGCTTAAAAATCTTGGGAAGACAACAGAAAACTTACTTTTTGTGTCCGAGAAAAATAGCAGATTAGGTGACGACGTGCAAGCTCGGCGAGAAAAGTGGCGACACTGACAAAATGACGGTCGCCAGCGGAACGCTGCAGGTGCATTCTGCGTTCCTATTGGTCCGTTACTCACGTGACTAGAGACCAGTGCGCTATGAATGTATTTAATGTGTTTTTTGAAACTTGGGCCTTACAACACAGCGGGCCTTCTCAGTCGGCCCTACCTTACGTATATCGTGGTTACAACTTTCTCCACTTTACTCTCTTTGTTTTGAGTTTTAACCAATCTGTTGGATATGCAGAAGTTTTACTGAAAAATGTAAACTGAGAAAAAAACTTAGTTATGTTTAAATGGATGTATAACCAACCATAGACTATAAAATGGCACAGATTAAACAAAGGCAGAGAAGTGGCACGGCACGGGCCGGATGTGCCGCCGCCGAGCGGGAAGAATTCGCGAAAACAACCGCGAATTATTGCCGCCTTCCGCCGTGATATGTGGCACCGCCGCTGGAGAAACTGGACTGTTTCACGCCATGTTATTTTTAAATTTTCGCGATTTCAACACATTATTATTATAAGTATATTACGGGAATAATCGCGCACTAAAATTTCGAGATAAATAAATACCTCATCAACCCGAAGTTTCGACCGAGTTGCATCGATCGTGGTCACGGGTAGACTGGAATGTGAAACAGCTGGTACCGCCAATTCAACTTGAACTTGAAAAATTGTTACCACGACATACCACACTGACGGGTATGTAATAATGTCTTGCTATCTACACTACGTGATTTACATTTGTTGACAACAGGATTCCACGACGCCGATAACTTAAATCCATCCTCTCGGTTGAAACTGTATTGGTTGGTTGTATTGGGATGATATGGTATTTATTTATCTCGTAACTTTAGTGCGCGATCAGTCCCATAGTATATAACCATAATGTTTTACGCCATATTTTAGTATGCTCCACCGAGCTAATTTGGTGTGCCCTTTGATGCACTTCACTTATTATGTCTTCACTTTTACCTATGTGATTGGTGATAGCTGTTAGCTGTGTGAAACAGCTGTTTTTTATTCCGATTTTTTATATCCTGATAGAATTGGCATATGAATCACCTCCTTTCGACTTAGTACACCAGCCAGGCTAGGATGCGCAAGTAATATTTCTTTCGACCTGTCAGAACGAGACAGCGTTAGGGCAAAGTATATATTTCTGTCACTTTTTCACACGTCGTAAAGAGTTAATTGCGTAGCTTTTCGTAGTCGCATGCTGGACTAGCTGTTCTGGATAACCCTGTAGACACACAAATTGACTGACAAACAGACAAACCTACTCGTAAATCAAACTTACAGTAGGTACCTACCCCTCTTTTCCCTCAATTCTACTATCTTCGAATCAAGCTTAATGGCATATATATACCTACATACCTATATGTGACGCAACATGCTTTGGAATTCCCTACTTCTCACCCCCGCCAAATATAAATGTAATGTAATAAATGTTACTATGCAACGACTCGCCTCGCGTTCAAAAACGCCGTTGGATTAAAGACAGTTTTAAAAAGCGAATGAGTTACATTCAAACATAATACCCATTAAGTATGGGTCTGGTATGGTCCGGGTCAGCCCGGTTTATTATGTTAGCTCTCCGAATGACAAGGATAGAGGTAGGCGTCAATACATGCAGTGCAAGCGAAACAGGTACAGAGCTAGAGTCCTCTGGACCCAGTCGAATAAAGCCAGATGATGCGACTGAGTCACTTGTCTTCCCTTTTTTGAAATGGCATCCGATGGACCTATATTAACGTTCTTGTTATAATATCATAGCTCATGCCTCCATATTACCCTGCGGCAACACACCGGGTACAAATCTAAGATTTACACCGGTACTCTAGAAGGGCCGGATGTCCGGATGCCACTCATACTAAAAATTTGCCACTAGTGCGCGACTCACCTGAATATTTACCGGTTCGAGGTATCCGGCTACATTGTTTCTAATAATACAAAAAAAAAATATCGGCCAAGTGCGAGCTGGACTCGTGCACGAAGGGGTCCGTACCGTATGGGAGCCTCATGTCTCTTGCCGTTATTAATAGCGAGCAAAAAACTCCTAAAAAATCACGTTTGTTGTATGGGAGCCCCCCTTAAGTATTTATTTTATTCTTTTTTTAATATTTGTTGTTATAGCGGCAACAGAAATTATACATCATCTGTGAAAATTTCAGCTGCCTAGCTATCATGGTTAATGAGATACAGCCCGGTGACAGACAGACAGACGGACAGACGGACATCGAAGTCTTAGTAATAGGGTCCCGTTTTAACCCTTTGGGTACGGAACCCTAAAAAGTAAACACTTACATACATTTTATTGTTAAGTAAGTATAAAATAATAGATAGCAGAATTATAGGTACGCAGACTCAATCAAATCTAGCTTGTAGAACCCCTCTTTTACGTTTACTCGATTTTCATATTTAGTTATAAAATTATTGTTTTTTGTACATAACAGCGCGTAGGTATTTACAGTATTATCTATACCGAGTAAAATCGTCGTAACAATAAAATAGACATACATTTTCCCTTGTGGTAACACACCGGGTACAAATGTAAGATTTACACCGGTACCCCGGAAGGGCCGGATGTCCGGATGCCACTCACACTAAAAATTTGCCACTAGTGCGCGACTCACCTGAATATTTACCGGTTCGAGGTATGCGGCTACATTGTTCCGAGTTGTGCTAAGGAAGTACAAAATTACGGGTTTTGGCTAGGAGGGTTCTACTTTGCTTGTGTTAGGCGACTTTTGAGAGTTATATTTCTAACTAATGATACGGACACTGGTTTCAATAAACTTTCATATACCTCAATTGTAATTTTTTTACTAGTGATATATTAATGTAATAATGTTTCTGGGCGTCTGGTGGACGCGACGCGTGACCAAAATGCTGGTGTTTATTTGGCTCAACGCATAAGCATTGCCATTCAGCGTGGCAATGCAGCCAGCATGCTGGGCACGCTGCCAACTGGCAGTGGGCTTGAGCATTTGGATTATCTTTAGACCTTCAAAGGTCTGAGGGTGATCCAATGCTTTTTGTGTAATAGTAGTGTAGTTTTGTTGTAGTTAATAAAGGCACTTTTGCCCGTAAAAAAAAATGTAATAATGGAAAATAATTTATTAATTTATGGGAATAATTACAAAATCTATATTTGTATAACACTAAACTAGTCCCATTAGAGGCACCCAAAAATGTATGCCTTGAAGGTTTATGTACCTATATTTTTTACTTATATTTCATAAAATTACATTCATTATTACCTGTCATTCATATATATGCACATATGTACTTACTTATTTAGTAAAATCTTTAAAAACCTACCTAACAAATTTTATCAATGTACACAATTAGTTTTTAGTCATTTTTTTCATTCCGCAGTAAAAACATTGGTAAAAACTGAAATCCAAAATTATTTTTAAGCAAAAGTAAATAAGTTCGTGTTAGTCGAAGGCATCTGATATAGCTCAACCGCTAAAACAACCGGGACCTACAATTTAAAGTGTCTTCCGAGCCGCGGTAGCGCTCAGTTGTAAATGGCCCCGCGGTCACCCATTCGAAGACTGACTGTGCGGAACGTTGCTTAACTTCGATAATCGCTAACAAACACCTAGTCAAACTACCAATTTTGAGCAATTATTATTTACTACGTATTCAGTTATTTTCTATGATTAAAATCACTACGTGTTCCAACATTGAACTATTCGGAACGTGTTCAACAATATGCATTTCTGAACATCTGCCTGACCTTTCAACCCTCAACCCCTATCGCGACAATGGCCAAAAAGTCCCAAACAATAGGCCAAGAAAGGGTCACTCGCTGGTCAGACCGGATCTAACCGGCCCGTGCCGGCAGCTACCGGTTTTGACTGGACAATATTGACGTGGTAACCACACATTTGATTTTACTATATACATTTATTTTTCGCAAAAAATAGCAAAACCGCCTTCCATATTTCGCTTGATTTGTTTACATTATTGTTGATTTACAAAAATGGCTCAGCTAATTTCTTTAAAATTTCAATGGGTGAGCCCACTTGAGAGTATACCCTATCAGAGTATATTAAAAAAATAAAATCGATTCCGTTCACAATTAATATACACAAAAAAAACATAGAGACGAACATATTACCTCCTCCATTTTGGAAGTCGGTTAATAAACTAAATGTTTCCGCACTTTTTATACTGGTCCTAAAGTTTTCCACTAAATTCGACTAAGTACTGATATGTAAAGTAATAAAGTAATAGCGTTTCGTGTAATTGAATTTCATTCTAATTTATTCAATATGTGTCAATATTTTAGTTAGAGAGTTTAGTCTAGCTTTTACATATGATATTATTGTTTTTATCGAATATTTTGACTTTTATGATATCTCATAGGAATATTTTATTTTTCGGAAAAAAAACTGTCATTCACCAGCATTTAAAAATTTAGCCTTGCCAATAATCAAGTAGATTAGTTGTTCAGTTTCACCTTAACTATTTTGGCTTGTAACGAAAAAAAAAAATTTTGTGACTTATGTAATGAATGTAGAACTTTGGCTATGTTCTATATTTGTGGTAAAATAATATATTAGTAGCAGCGTCAAATTCATTCAAATAACTCTTTTACTCTTTCTGGCCGTCTGGTGGACGCGACGCGTGACCAAAATGCTGGTGTTTATTTGTCTCAACGCATAAGCATTGCCATTCAGCGTGGCAATGCAGCCAGCATGCTGGGCACGCTGCCAACTGGCAGTGGGCTTGAGCATTTGGATTATCTTTAGACCTTCAAAGGTCTGAGGATGATCCAATGCTTTTTGTGTAATAGTAGTGTAGTTTTGTTGTAGTTAATAAAGGCACTTTTGCCCGATAATTTTTTTTTTACATGGTAATTAAAATTAATTGTATTTCCATTCATTTGAAATTAGATTTCGTCGAAGTCATAAAGACCATTACTTTTATTAAGTAATTACTTAAACAATGAATACCTTATTACTAAATCCACAGCACGAATCGTGCTCATCAACTCATTTACAAAACATACTTTTACTAAAGTTTTATCAGAAACTAAACCTGCACACCACATCCTCTGCAACAGAGTGGTTTACAACTGGAACTGGTTACCTGAGGATGTAATCTCAGCAAGGACTTTTTACACATTTAAGAATAGACTGGATCTTTGGATAAAGAAAGAAAAAAATTCCTTGACAGATAAATACTAATTTAATTCGACTCTGCTTGATATAGGCACATCCGTTTATACTGCTCACTTATAAACAAATAAATAAATGGACATGGACACCCTAACTAATATAACTTTGACCAACCCTTTACCGATGATTGACAATAAAAAATCAACAATGCCCAAAACTATGCAGTTCTATGAACTATTCTGCGTCTTGTCTATGCCCAACATAAAAGATACGTTTTTTGCCCATAGCTTAAATGTTTTTAAAGTCACGTAGGACGGTTATGGTCATTCGCCATATGGTGAAAGGGTTATAATGATCATGCTTTATCTATAAAAAGTCTTGTTTGTTTATGATTATGGGGTAGTTTAAAACTTTTATTGATGTTCTGTTTTTGTAGTAGTAATGAAAACCAAGTCGAAGCGGATGCCTAGAAGAGATCTCTGGCAGCGTTAAGAACGACAAGAACTTAAGTAAGTGAACAAAAAAACTTAGGTACTTTTGTTATAATAAGTTTAGCTACATGTTTCATTTTAATAGAAAATGTCAATATTGTGTAGAGATGGGTTTTTAAATTATCTTTTAACCCTAATATGTGAATGTTGGACATAGGTCTACCCTTGAAGCAATCGGATCCCTTTCACTATGCTGACCCAACCTTGCTCAGTCCAGCTTGCCCAGTCACGGGTTTACCTATGTACATTTTGTTGTTTTTGTTTTGTTGTATATATGACTTTAACAGACAATTTTTTACCTACTTCCATAAAGGAGGAGGTGCTATTTTCGTCTGTATTTTTTTTGTATGTTCATCGATATTTTCGACAGTTATGAACCGTCTTGAAAAAAAAAGTATTTCGAAAGGGTTTACTCCTGAGGTGGTCCCATTTAAATTTTATCGAAATCAGCAGAGCCGTTTTTGATAAATAAACAATATTACATGGATGGCACATCGATTTGCGCAAACTATTCGAATGCTGTACACGGTAGAAGTCGGTGATGCAATTTTTTGCGAAAAATTATGATTCAACTTCCTTTTGTTCAATAAGTTTTTAACTGAGAGCTATTAATTACGTCAATTAATACGTTTAAAAATATAAAAAATAAAATAATAAAAATAGGTTGACATGAACAATTTTTGATGCTTCACAATAAACAGGCCAAAGAAATAAAAATCATAACCCAATAAAAATTTAACAATCTCAAAGACAATTTCCACATAAAAACCGACGAGATTGAAATGGTACCACACGTACCAGCCGAGCCGGATAAAACAATCGATGAAAAACCTCTGCAGTTCGTTTGATTGAAATTTTATAGAGCATTCGCGTGATGGCGGTGGCTTGTGTACTGGGGTTGCACAGGGAGGGACTTTGGAGTCTGAAATGTTTTGTGTTTATTTACGTTTTTTTTTTCGAAATTAATTTTAACCAAAGCATTTAACATAGTGATTAGGAAAGAGCCGGAGCAATTGACTGAAACCCTCCACAGTTAGTTTGATTGAAATTTCATAGAACAATCCCGTGATAACGGTGGCTTGTGTACTGGGGTCGCACAGGGAGGGACTTTGGGGCCTGACATATTTAGTGTTTACATTTGATATTTTCCGAAATTATTCTTAACCAAAGCAACATGGTGAATGGCTTTGACTTATTACACCCACAATTATAGCTTACTATTTAGATTAAATAAGCAAAGAGCCGGATGAAGCAAAGGATAAAAAACCTTCGCAGCACGTTTGAAATTTTTTAGAACATTCGCGTGATGACGGTGGCTTGTGTACTGGGGTTGCACAGGGAGGGACTTTGGGGCTTGAGGTTCTAGTCATTATCTACCTATAAATTGTTTTCTTGAAAAATAATTTTAGTACTACATTTTAAGTTTCATATTAAATTCCACACTTAGGTTCTTACATTTGATCTTATTAGACAGTTTTAGGTATTTCAGTGGACGCCAGCCATACAAAAAACTTGCTGAAATTGTTGAAAAAATTACAAACTTTCTAACTTTACTCAAGAATACTCTCCTGAAAATCTCGTTGTGATGGTTCCAGCAGTTGAAAATATCATGAGAAAACATCAATGTACGACGTCATTAACGTAAATAAAGAGTATTTGCCCTTTTAAAATAATGGGACGGGGACATTTAAAGATTTCAATGATTTTTTTTCGTTAAAAATGGAACCACTGATTTTCAACGTCTACAGAATTCAAATAATTTGCACGGATTGGTGTGACATCCATTTACATTATTGTTTATTTATCAAAAACGGCTCAGCCAAATTCGATAAAATTTAAATGGGACCACCTCAGGAGTAAACCCTTTCGAAATATTTTTTTTTTCAATACGGTTCATAACTGTCGAAAATATCGATGAACATACAAAAAAAATACAGACGAAAATAGCACCTCGGAAGTGTATGCTTTTGAAACAAAAAAGGACTTTTAAAATCAGTTAACAATTGCCGAAAATATCGATGAACATAGGTACACAAAAAAATACATTGGGTCATGTACTTTGGGACGCTTGTACGTAGTCGCCAGTTTTTGAAATAAAACGAATATCCATTCGTTTTATTTCAAAAACTGGCGACAATAAAAATGTTAAATAGGTAAATCATATTACCTATTTTGCGTAGTATTTTAATAGCATACCTAGCTAATAACTAGTGTAGTGTTTCAGCAAAACTAGTGAGTCTCGTGACATTGTGAAACAGGTTGAAGTTTTTTAGAGACAAAACTATCGATGAACATACCTATACACAAAAAAATACATACAGACGAACATAGTACCTTTTCTTTTTGGGAGTCGGTAAAAATCGACTGATTCCTACCTCCACCCCTGCACGGCTTTAGAAATACGCAATGCCATATAGGTAATAGCCGTCTACCGGCGGATAGGCGGTTCTTATAAACTGTACGTTTTATTATTAGCAGTTTTAACGTTAACTCTTTCCATAAACAACTGGGGTTGACATAAACCACGCATTTTGTGGCGTTCCGTGCTCTGTCGCGCTTTAAGATTGGGACGGAATTTTAATAATTGAAACTTACGGTTGGTACTGAGAAAAGTTCGCGTGATGAGGAATTTAGTCAGGCTTTGATATCAAGTTGACAATATTTTATTGCTATAAAGAAGGCTTGTGAAAATTGTTACCTGTTTAGATATTCGCTAATGTAAACATTATCGGGAATGCAGAGTTACTTTGAACTACTTTGGAGTAGTAGTTGGATCTCAACTTTTCTTCGAAAGCAATTTTATTATAACATTGTTTTGAAAGCAGATGCTACAATGCCAAGAAATATGAATAATTACTCAGCCAATTTTAAGTAATAGATTTTTAACAAATACCTAAATGTTACAAATATGCTTGACTATTGATCGGTCATTTTAAACTCAACTTCGCAGTATAAAATAACGGTGCTAGTAGAAAAATAATATCTAATGTTGAAATATTCAAATCAAATTCACAATAACACAAGTATCGTTTTACCGATACCGCTAACGGAAACGCAAACAGCTTATAAAAATGCTTTGTCGCCAAACCAGTTCCGGCAACAGCTGCCTCTAATCCAGACAAAATGTTAAAAAGGATAAGAAAGGGTCAGCAAACCAGATTGACCAGTCCTATTCATAAATAGACAAAAGAACAATGGGTCTAGTAGTGACCCTTGCGGGACACCGGTCAGTATCGCGCTTTCTGTCCAAACTGGTATTTTTAAAGGGTTGCGTTTTAGTATTGTTATTTTTTTTTATGTTTAGGATTAGGACGGTGAAGTAATGGTCAGTCTGTTATTAGTTATCTAAGGTGCAGTAGTGAGTTGACAGTGTCAGTTGCTTTTTCGAAGGTGTGAAATATTTTCCAGAAGAATCTTTGGAGTAAATTAAAATCAATATATAAAGTGGTACCTAGTGAACAAATCATCAACATAGACAGATTAAAGTTAGTTATAGACAGAGTAAGTTAGTAATAGTTATTATAAAACAAAGGTGACCTATTGACTGTGGTAGCTTTTGTTTTTGGAATGTGACAAATATTTTCTTTTTGCCTTGCATTGATATAACATGATGCTAAAAAACATTCTCTTTACATAATAAAGAATGAAAAAAGTAAAAAGTAAATAAAAACAATAAAAACTGTTGAGTTCGATTAACACTTTAATAATAATAAAATTAATCGGTTTACTTAAAATAAAGAGCTAAGCTCGGTCTATTTCAGTGCATCTCACACTTATTCACTAATCATGTAGCTATGTACTCGTACATTAATGTTTTTAATGAATGCCAGCCTAACACAACACAACTCTTTTAACAAATAGGATACAGAGTGCACCAGACAGTGACAGCACACAATGTCATTTTAATTAAAATTCTTTCATGTCACGACGTCAGATGCTTTCATTTCCCACGCCTCAAGCCGGAATTCAGAAAAAAAAAACGTTTTTCCCTTCTCCTGTCACAAAAATGGCGTCCCACAATTATCACCTCCCCGTTTTGCTCAGCAAATAGAATTAGGCGTGAATTAAATTAGACCGGGAATTAACAAGGATAATACCCCGTTCTTTCTTTTTTTCCTTATTTTTCCCGCCTTTTAAGGGGAATTTATACGCGATATTTCCGTCTCCCTCACGCAATTTCACTGAAATAAACAAAAACAAAATACGACAAGTGATTTTACAAAAACCTACCATACATGATGTTATTGCTTTGCAAAGTGTAGATCCTTTCAGAGATTTTCATCATTCATCATTTTAAACAACTTTTATTGTAGACCACCAACGAAATAGGGAAACAAAAATCGGCTGTTCCATACAAAAAGTTCTCGACAAAACGTTTACACAAGTTAATTTATTTTTTGGGATTTTGGGGTAAGAGTGGTTCATCATGATTAATATTCGTATACACCGTCGATAGTCCCCGAACTTAGCAATAAAACACCTACTCGTAGCTAGAGTGTAGCATTTATTACTTCTTATAAAATTAAAAGAATCGTTTGTTTCTAAATTACTTAATTTGATTTAAATCGCAAGAAACAAAAATGACCGATTGTTTCGATCTTTTATCTGTTAAGTAGGTATTTTTTATAGATATCAAAATAATAATGTCTATAACATATTTTTAGATGTTTTAATAATAATAATTAAGTGCTAACTGCTACATAGGGTTTTCAAAAACGCAATGCCTATGTTTTTAAATGGTACGAGCGAGATAGCTGCGACCTGTTGAAAGGCCACTAACAGCTTTTTTGCTGACACGTCCCTCTTCGGTGACGCGGGAAATTTACCCGCCAATTTGGAAAGACAAACGAGTTTCTTTTTTTAAATGGACGTTTTGTATTTCGAATTTATTTTGTGTATGATTGAAATGGTGAGAGTTTTGTATAGTAAACATATTATTTTAAAGTAATATCTCTTATTTAAATATATATTTTTTTTTTCCTCTTCCTTTACAACTCTCGTTTGTTGTAAATTAAATAAAAAATATTTGTTTATTTAATTATACAAAATTCTTATTTCGAAAACAGCTGTGACGATTTTGGGGCAATTTGATATTTAGATAGAGCTTTTCTTTATAAGTTTATTTGTATAGGTGGTATTTCCGAGAAAACGTGAAAAAATGAAGCTTTCAATTAATTTATACATACGATTGTATGAAATAAAATACTTTTAATGAAGTGAAGTTAAAAATCAAATATGTATAAAAGAACCCTTAATTTTTTTTTTGTAAATACCGAAACATTAATTAATTTTTTTTCCTACAAGTACTTCATCAATTTCAATAGGTAATTTTAGTGAGATAATTCAACGACATAATTTATTCCGTTATTTTTTTCATTCATAAAACAAGGCATTTGAAAACAGTATCGGCAGACATATTTGTCCGCCGCCCACATTTCATTATTAATTTTATTCCGATCCCCAAAAACACCCTCTTTCTTCCCCTCTTATATACCAAGGGGGTTAAAAATGCACTCAGACATCGCTTTAAAAGATATAATTAAGGGGGTTACTCCCTTGGGGAAATTCGCCTTCTTTTGACATTTTAAAGACCCCTTTCTTCAACCCTCTTATTTTTCTTACAAAGAAATAGCTTTATTCCAACTGGAAGTGGTTAAACTATATTTCTGTTGATATTTTTATACAAAACTTTCCAAAATAATCTTAGAGCAAAAATACAATATTTTAATGTAAAGTAAAATTTTAAATAATCGGCCAAGTACGAGTCGGACTCGCGCACGGAGGGTTCCGTACTGTATGGGAGCCCCCCTTAAATATTTATTTTATTTTAATTGTATTGTTTATTATTAGAGTGAATATACAACTAAATATTCTGTGAAAATTACAAGCTATACCTATTACCATTATAAATTTCGAGCAAAAGACATAACGTTTTTACCCTTTGGGTACGGAACCCTAAAAACTAGCGGTGGCATAAATATTTCATGTGTAATAAGATTTGACGACGCAGCATTTTGTAGATTTATTACTTATCTACCAATAAAATTGTAAGTGATAGTTTGTCATAAAATCTCCAAATATTAAATTCTCTCAAATGTTTTAGATTAAAAGTACTATTTGTTAGTACGTATATAGTATTATTGAGTACTTACAACTAATAAGTTGATATTAATTTGTCAAAATTTCTGTAAGTTAGACGAAAGAACAATTCCGTCATATATTTCCAAGGATTTGTTTTGTTTATGACTGTTTGAATTTGATGGTCAAGAACTATAGGTAATAATTAGATATTTGACGAAATTATCATTTCAGAAGTGCAATCTTTTCATGGTTTTTCATTTATTTAAAATATAAAGATAAATGACTGAGATTCTTTACTACTAAATTTATCTTAGTAAATTTAATACGCAAAACCATGGTAAGTTTTTCGTTGAATTGAGTTTGAAGGTATTTATTATGTTGAAAAATGTATTATTCTTCAAAAATTCTTCCATTTTATTTTACATCCGTGTATCAGTTTCCCCAAAGAAAGTAATTGGTGCCCGTTCTAGACGAATATCGTTTATAATTGCCACCGGGGCGTTTAGAACTTTTACTGCGCTTTAAGAGTCCAATTTAGTTTTATGTTTCTAGCTCTGCACACCCTGTATGCGGAGTTTAGTTTGCAGGTATGGGATATTAAATAAAATAATTATTTTTCCCAATAAATGCAACCACTGACTTCCACCGTGTACCTATAATAGGTTACGTGATATCAATAAGCCCGATTACAGAGGCGCCATTGTAATTATATAAGCTAATTAGCATAGTTCCGTTTCTTTTTCACTTTAGGCATTCGACAGAGAGAAAGTTTTTTACGTTGCTATTAAATTTACGCTGCCTCTGTAATCGGGCTTTATGTACATTATTGTTGATTTATCAAAAAGGCTCTGCCGATTTAAATGGGACTACTTCAGCAGTATACCCTTTCTAATTATTTTTTATTCGTTTTACAATTTATTATGGCGAAAATATCGATGAACACACACAAAAAATACAAGAAAAACATAGATTTTTTAGAAGTCCGAAACTTTGAATTATAATAAAATCCGCCCGGCTTCACACAGGTGTATTATGCATATAAACCTTCTTGAATTACTCTATCTATATAAAAGAAACCGCATCAAAATTCGGTTCGTAGTTTTAAAGATATAAGCATACATGGTGACAGACAGACAGCGAGAAGCAACTTAGCTTTATACTATGTTGTGATGGTGATGATAACACTAGACCAGCAGACAGGCTACCATTCAGATTAAAGACGGTATCGTCGAGGTAGAGAAATGGGTAGATGAAATTGCCGTAGTATTGAAATGTGTTATTAAGCACTACCTACTTCAATTTTTATTTACACTCGAATTAACGCTCAGTTCAAATTACCACCCCTGTTCACCTGTCTAAAGATCATGAGGTGTTGTTAGTCGCTTCACTTCAATGATAGCTGAGGAATATCTAAGTAGTCAAACTATGCCATGAATACTAGAAAAGGATGAAAAAATGTTTATGAATGTATGAATATTGTTTAATCTATTCTGTCCCACTCCTGGGCAAAAGGTCCCATTTCCTTCCATGAGTCACGATCCATCGCAACCTCTTGCAAATCCCTCACGCCTTAGAACGAAGTATGTTCAGACCAAAAATCAAGTCTATCCAGAGCTCTGTTACTGCGTTAAAGAGTAACCGACACACTTTCGAATTTATAATAAAGATTAGATTAAGCATTTTTATGAATAAATAAATATTTGGGGACATCTTACACACGGCCTCTGACCCCAAACTAAGCAAAGCTTGTGATATGGCTGCCAGAGACTGATATACTACATATACTTATTTTTAAAGACATACTTATATAGATAGTAACTAAATAACACCCAGACACAGAGCAAACACTTATGTTCATCACATAAATATTTGCCCTGGGTGGGGATCGAACCCACGCCTCTTAGATCTAGTAGTTAGGGTCACTAACCACTGAGCCACCGAGGCTGTCAATAAATACTCGTATAAAGTAGGTCGATATGGGTCGAATCATACACGTCGGCGGATATGGAGTTAGCTACAAGCTACGCAATATCCAATCCTGATTGAAGCTCACTTATAGCTTCACGTTGATTGGGTATAGCGCAGCTTATAGCTAACTTCACAACTGTCGATTTATACTTATGATTCGGTCTATACCTAATTGTTATCGCAGGGTTAGGAGAAATCATGTATAAAGTAAATGGCAACACATAAACAAAATAAACAAAACGTCCCGCGTCTTAGCATTTATTCCTTCTTTTCACCCCCTACCCTCCGGTTATTCTTATTTCAGGGGTGGGGGAGAAAAATTAGTTTTAACGTGCACGGAAGAGGGTGAAGTATGAAAATAATGTATGTAAAGGTTGATATTAATGACAATGTAAAATGTTTAAAATTAGAATGATTCGGTTTTTTTTAAATTAAATAAGTACCTACGCTCTTTTAGTTTTATTGGCGAAGATTTAAACTACGAGTTCGGCGATTAAAAGGAACACCGAAGAACAAAATCAGAAGGTACTTAGTAAGTTACTTAGTAATAGAGTTTGCGTGAAAGAGTAACAAACATCCATCCATCCTTGCAAACTTTCGCGTTTATAATATTAGTAAGATAAATATTTTTTATTTATTTTCTGATTCAGATCATATCGATTTATAAATACTTAATTACCAGAGTTTTTTAAGCCACCCCAAGCCTTCAAATACAAATATTTTATTGGTACCACCATAGTTACATGTCAAATTACTTACAAAAAAACATACAAATTACAAATTGACATGACTGACGACTTCAACTGGGAGTCCCAGTCCTGGGACCTATAATTTAAAGTGCGTAGTACACAGCGTAGTTTAACTAGAGGTGTTTGTTAGCGATCATCGAAGAAAAGCAACGTTCAGCACGGTCAGTCTTTGGATGGGTGACCACGGGTGGCATCTACAACTGAGAGCTACCGTGGCTGGGATGACACGTTTACTTGTAGGCCCCGGTTGTTTTAACCGTTTGGCCTTGTGAGAGGCCTTCAGTTAGCTTAAAAACTCTGACACCAGAGCTTGCTACCTACCATATGAACTTACTTAATTTAAAGTGTCATCCAAGCCACAATTCCGCTCTGTTATAAATATCACTTGCATTCACTCATCCGAGGATAGATTGTGATAAACAGTTAAAATTGGAAGATTCTAGAATAATAACTATGTAATATGTTTATTTTACGAGTGAGATAATTATTTCCATATCAATTTTTAGTAGAAAAAAAATCAAAATATTAATTTTTTAATTTTTTTCAGACACATAGGATCTACATAATTCTATACACATTAACATTACACATTGATTATTAAATTAAATCAACTATTGCAATTTAATATGTTGTCAGGAATAATTACACCAAATAAGTAAGTAGTTATTACGGTCATAATTACAATAAAAATATCTTCGATAAAATTACTTTCAACATACCTAATTGGAGATTACACGTACGTCTAGACAGATGTAAACGTCTGCTATCCTTGGATACAGACACCCACTATATGCTTTTGTTTAGCCTTGACAAAGAATGTATAACTTTTCATCAATTCTATTGTTATTATTGTGCTGAAACAAAAAAAAAACTTACTTAGGTACCTATCAATATCATATAGTTTTATTAAAGACAATGGAAAATATTTCAAAATAAATGACCAAAAAAAAATACAAAATCACAGCGTAGCGCAGCAAATCGATTCCAAATTCAAAACTCCCAAAGTTTGAAAATGGAGCCGCTTTCAAACTCGCCCGCGGAATTCCAATGACGGATCGCGTAGGCTTTTTCTTGTTTCAAATTACCACACTTCCATTTCCTATTTAATAACAAGAATGGCCTTTATTGCTATAGCTTTACGGTGTATTTTAGTCAAGATATAGGTTTTTATTGCGTTGTTATGTTGGTAAGAGATCTCCCTACTGTCTCTACCAAGGATTTATCGTCTTGCAAGGGGGAAAGAGTGGAAAAATAAGAAAGGGTTGTTTTTCCTAGGGGACGCTAGGGGGTGGGGGTGAGATTCAATTAAGGAACGCGCCCGGCGGCTCGATTAATTATGCTTTCAAAATTATTGTGCAAGAAAAAAGTAAAGGCATTTTGCGCAGATGACGTCGGTTCGAATTTGGAACGTAAATTAAAAAGTTTAGCTTTTAATGAAGGTAGCAGAAACGGTCTTGCTGGATGTCATTTGATAATTTGAATAGAGAATATTTTTTGCTGAAATTTAAATTTCGAATTTGATGAAACTTATTAGTCGAGAAATTACGACCCTGGTAACAACACAACCCTAATAATTTTCATTTTGACATTATAGAAAAAAGAAATTATTTTTTTAGGAAAAAGCGATTTTAGAATTAGGTAGTTCTAATTGAATGCAGTAGGGACAAAATAAGATTCAGTCAAAACAGACGGGTAACGTTATTTTTTATTAGAATTGTTCTGATTATGTACGTACTAGGTATTTGTCTAATTTTTTTTCCCATAATATGTGGTTTGTTATGAATATTGCCAAATTGTCTTTGTTCCTAACTCTGTGTTCAGAAATAGACTACGAGTATAAGACCATTGAGTATAATCAGGCACCTACATCATTGCAATAAAGTACTTATGTTTACTCTTACAATGTGAAAAAAATTCACAAAGTAAAAAAAATAAAAAAAAACATTATCTTAGATTCCCATTGAAAATGTTTGCAACAAAATAAAACTCCAATGTGTTACCAAAATTGATACTAAATTAACATGCGTTCTTATAAACATATTTTTTTTCGATCACTATAGTCCGCGCTTGACCACCAAGTCTCTGGTAAATAAGTGACGTTATGGTCGAAATTTGAAAAAGCTTTTACAAATAATTTTGAAGTAAGTACAATTTAAAAATAAATACCAGTTGTGTCATTATTTTAACAAAAAAAAGAACCCGCAAAGATTAAACACCTACTCGCAGATACGCAACTTTACACATGTTACGACCTAAATACCTACCACAGGCTTCAATCAAAACATACGTTCTCATACGTTGACCCACTAACGAATATGTAAAGGTTAAAGACCCTTAACCCTTCGAGAACTACAAGCCTTTATTTATATTGAATTAAAGTGGATTTTGGCGTGTGTTTAACATATTGGCGTATTATGAAACTTGTATTTGAAACTTTTGGAGAATGAACTTATAATAGTTCATCTAAGTTTACGGAATAGAAAGTAAATTAGTCAATAAGCATGTTATGAGACAGACAAGATCGTAATATCTAAGATGTATTACGTCGATAACTTAAAATTGGTTTAATTAAACAATAATTTTAAGTTTTCGATTTCGATAGTAAGCATGCAAGTAAATTGCTATCCGAAAAGTGTCAAATTAGATTAATAATTTTCAAACTCTGAGATTGAATTTAAAAAACTACACGATCTAGTTTTTTCTTCATAATTTTAAGCAAAAAGAAAGGTAGGTACTCATTTACGAGTAGGTACTTAGTCAAATGACAATGCCATCTGTAACAACAATCCGCCGCAGAACCAGAAGCCATTTCGACATAAAATTAAAAATTCAAATTCGAACAAAGAACAAGGACGATTCGAATTTCAAAAAGCAATTTGGAGGCGCGTAATCGAAGCGCTCCCTCAGTCCCCACCTTAGCGCGGAAGGTACGGCATACTTTTATTCTTGAGGGGCACAGTCCACCCCATTTAAAAGAAGCCATCTTGGGATTGGGCACACCCCACCCCCCGTGGGGTGGGTGGGGACAGGGGGAACCACTTTTCTCTCGGCGAAGTGTTGTTTTAATTCTACCAAATATCTTTTCGAGAATACCTCAGTTGAACTTCAGATATAATTTTCTTTGGTAATATTTATACGTTTTAGGTGTAAACTCGGTTTCGCGAATTTGCTGTATTATTTTGGGGGTGTTAAGTTTTCGGTTTGTTTTTTCTTCTAATTTTAGACGTTTTCTACTCAAATAATTTATCTAAATATAAATTGTATAGATTTTATATTTATACCTACAGCTTTATTTTAATAATATAATCTTTAAATTATCTGTGTCTCTACATAATATACAAAGTACGTAGGTACATTAGATAGAAACTGTATTTTGATTGTACACATTAAAACTATAATGTAAATTCATTAACCTTAAAATAACTGATGTATTGAAATACTTCATTCTAAAATACCTACTCTGTGTCAATTAGTAAAATTTACTTTTTTATAAAAATTTAATTACGTTTTACTTATATGTTACTTATAAGTACTTTCCAAACACACTAAGTTAAAAAAAACAGTCGCCTTTTTCGTCCCAAATTATTGTCCATTGTTGTGAAAAGGAATCCTATTAATGTCCAGGTAAACTTTGATGTTTGTGCAAATGTAAGCTTTCATGTAGGTACTCAAAAGCTGGTTTGTAAATGGCATTAATACCTATTATTTATTGCAATGTAAATTAAATTTCAAACACGAAAAAAAGCCGTTGGCTAAATAAAATCAATTAACAAAATCGTAATACTCAAAATTAAAGCTGGCTTCTTCATTCCAAATCCTAAATTCGTGCTAATAGTACCTAGATAGTAGAGAGAACATAAAACACTGTCACAACATTAAAACGTCAATCACCTTTCAAAATTATCTTACTTCATAGTTTCAAATCCAAAATTAGCACTAATAATAGTAGTACAAAAGACAGTGAGCAAAAAGGTTAGATTGCAGCTAAAAGAAAGTCACAAAATTAAAAAGTTAATCGCCGTTCAAAATTCTTCGTTCCAAATCCGAAATTTGCACTAACACCCAGTAGGCAGTACAAAAGACAATTAGGTTGGTTTGCAGCTAAAAGGAAGTCAGAATATTGAAAAGTCAATGGCCGCTCAAAATTCAAACTGGCTTCTTGGGTTTGGGTAAAAAAACTGACTTCTTCGTTCCAAATCCACAATTCGCACTAATACCTATAAGGTAGTACAAAAGACAATGAGGTTGGATAACAGCTAAAAGGAAGTCACAAAATTAAAAAGTCAATCGCCGTTCAAAATTCAAACTGGCTTCTTCGCTCCAAATCCGAAATTCCCGCCCATAGTTGTGCAAAGGAATTCCACTTGGGTCCACTACTCCGTCCAGGTAAATTTTAATTTCTATGCAAATGTAAGCTTTCATTCAGGGTTTAATCTACGAGCTTTGCCGAAGTGACGGTATCAAATCGCGATAGGAAAACTTAATGAAAATAAGGTGTGGCGGCGCGACGGTGCTGCTTTTATTTTTAAAACCAAATTGTGTTCTAAAGAAGATCATTTTAGTATCACACTATTGTACTCCCGTGAAATATTTTAAGATCGTTCCGTTCCGTGCATGGGTTGCCTGGAAGAGAACGCTTCCAGCGATAAGGCCGCCTTGAGTTACACTAGCACAAGTTTCTTGTATTACTGTTTGTCTTATTTCTTTTTTTTTTGTGTACAATAAAGTTTTATCTATCTATCTTGCAAAGTAGGCTCAGACTATGTACAGTAGCCCGAAAAAACTTTAAAATATGGTAAAAAAAACACAGAAATAACAACGGTATTTAATGCTTCATTAAAATAGAATTACGTATTTTTTAATTTGATTTTTGTTCAAGGCCGCCATCACGCCGCCATATTTTACAATGTTATGCAATGTCAAATGATACTAAGATCCAAAAACATGAAACTCCTTTGAATTTATGAATTGTGATTTTTACTAAAGACAATAGTAAGAATCACTTTTCAAAACAAATAAAGCATATAATTAAATACTGTATCAGGTAATGGTTTAAGCTCGATATATTATTGTTGCGTTATCCCTTTTTCTCTGCTCAAAATTTTTTTTTATTGATTAGTTCTACGATTGGTATTGAATTTCAGATTCAAGAGAAATAGGGATAAAAAAGTATTCGATAAGCAAACAAGCTTACAAGTAGCAACTATTATCTATTGTGGCTTACTATGACTGTCTGCATTTAAGCACTATTTTATGTAATAGACCCTTAAAAATAATGAAATTAAGTACTAAACGACAGGGTACTAGTTCTATTTGTAAATTTTAACATTCTGTATTGTATCATTATTATTTTATTCCCGTTTCTGTTGTACAATAGCATACTCGTTGTATTTATTTTTAACATTATTAAAATATTTGAACAAGATTTGTGTTTTCGTTTTTCCCTCATTGTATTATACTTAATTTGAACTAAACTGGAAATAAAATTACAGGACATGTTCCTGCGGGGCAATTCTGTTACCCGATCTCTTTACGAAAGTGATACGTTCTCGAACCTCTTTGAACAGTTTTGAGCTATCGGAACTGTCAGAAAAACGAGACAAGTTCAAGAACGTGTCACCTTAGTAACGAAATCGGTTGTCGGAATTGCCCCGCTGTAGTTTTAAAGATCTTGAATAGATCTAGTAGGTATAATTATGTTCCTGTAGCTAATCAAGATGTAAGTAAGACGCTATTCTATACTATAAGAAATTCCTGCGGGGCTATCTACTTACCCTGTAGGTACTAAGCCAACGAGGAGCCAAAGAGAGTGATTCAGACCAACGTCATGAAAACTTTTACTAGCGGCCAACCCAGAATCCGAGAAAAAAATTTTTCTTTCGGCTCAGGATACCAGTTTTGGATAACCCTGTATAAGGATATATTTTAAGGACATTGTTGTTATGTTTAATACTAGACGTATTACTGCTTATAATAATATGATGATGAGTAAAGATTTATAACCAATAACAGACGTCTTCGGAAGGACATGATGTTGAACAAGGTATTATAAGGTAAAATACTGTTGTTGTTTTGTGTTTTATCATTTGTTTTGTCGTTATGTATTGTACCTCTTATTTTTGTTGCAAATAAAAAATTCTGTATTCTGTATTATATTAAAAAAAAAAAAAACTTTTACAGAACAAGTGTCTACTCGCCAATACGAATTAAACGAGCCGAAACTCGATAGGGTTGCGTCATTTCATTACAGAGTTCCTATGACCACCTTCCAGCTCCATCATCAGACCTTGGTTACCATTGAAAGACAAACTACTCGCCAAGACCATTCAAATTAACCCAAACTCGATGAGGTTGTGTCGTTTCATTGCTAAGTTCCTTTGACCACCTTCCAGCTACATCATCAGATCAGCACCATGTCATCATAATATTGCATTATCACGATTACACATGTATGCAAAATTTCAGTTCAAGCGGTAACCGGGAAGTGGATCAAATTTAACTTGCAATGCAAGATTTGATTACAGGGACAGGTAAAAGTAAATAAAAGCTTGTAAAAAAGACCTATGTCCAGCGGTCTTACGTCTAACTTGATGATGATCATGATGTTTACGATAGTTAATAGCAAGAGCTACATCCAGCAGTAGACGTCCATCCATCCATCAGCCATAGGACGTCCACTGCTGGACATGGGCCTCACCTATAGATCTCCAATAAGACCGGTTTGTAAGTAGCGGCTTGCATCCAGCGCGATCCTGCGGACTAAATGAGGTCATCCGTCCACCTTGTGGCTGGACGTCCTGCGCTGCGCTTGCCGGTACATGGTCTCCACTCGAGAACTTTTTGACCCCATCGGTCATCAGCCCGCGCTATGTGCCCTGCCCACTGCCATTTCAACTTGCCAAAATCTGGGCTACGTCGGTAACTTTGGTTCTTCTACGGATCTCCTCACTCCTGATTCGATCTCGCAGAGAGACGTCCTACTGCTACATAACGATGGTTACAGAAGACACATGTCCAACAGTGAACATTCTATGACTGATATAAAGATGATGATACTACTAAGTAGATAGTATCAGTGCTATTCGAACTTATTTTCAAAATCGATTATTTCAACATATTTCATGTTATAAAGTAGTAAAAAGCAAAGGATTACCTAGTTAAAGCGTGCAGTAATAATATAGAGGGCTGTAAAGTCGATTAAAACTCGACTGTAACGACTGAAAGAAACCCACGCGGTTGCTTTGCGGGGGCGCTACTACCGGAACAACACTCGAAGACAATTGGAAAACGAGAGAAGTGACAAATTGGTAAGAATCCTCGATTCATTCTTAACTGACGAAGTTGGTGAAACGAAGTTCGCCGGCGAACTTCGTTTCACCAACTAAGAAACCTTCTTTGGCTCATGCACAAGAACTTTGCCAAAGATCATCACATGATCAAATGCATAGTTTACGATTCGATAAAGGACATACAGACAAACATTATTTTTTATGTACATAGATTCTTTGACATTACGATAAAAGTCTCGTATTAGGTCTCACCCTTATTTGTTTAGGCTTATAAATAAATAAATATTTGGGGATATCTCACACACAGCCTCTGACTCTGAGGCAGGAATGTACCTTATTAAAAAGTCTTGTCACCTGCCACTCAAACTAATAAAAAACAATGGTAGGTATTTTACATAATCTGTAGATTTTCGAAATAAGTAAGTAGGTATAGAATTGCAATAAATTGTAGGTAGGTGTGTATCTTCTCTTATTATATAGTTGACAAATAGGTATTGTATCTAACAACGGCATGAACGGTTGTTTTTAGGGTTCCGTACCCAAAGGGTAAAAACGGGGCCCTATTACTAAGACTCCGCTGTCCGTCTGTCTGTCACCAGGCTGTTTCTCATGAACCGTTATAGCTAGAAAGCTGAAATTTTCACAAATGATGTATTCCTGTTGCCGCTATAACAACAAATACTAAAAACAGAATAAAATTAATATTTAAGGGGCTCCCATACAACAAACCTGATTTTTTTGCCGTTTTTCGCTAGATATTTGTAATCGTTACAGATAGATGCTTGAAATTTTCACAGAATATTTAATTGTATATATTCACTTTAATAATAAATAATACAATTTTAAGAAAATAAATATTTAAGGGGGGCTCCCATACTGTACGGAACCCTCCGTGCGCGAGTCCGACTCGTACTTGGCCGTTTATTTTAATATGTTTTGTGGTAAGTAATTATACTCTAGCTGAACCCGCGGCTTCGCCTTCTGCTTACCCTATGCGAAGCCAAAGGAAGTGATTAAATAACATCAATACAAGTCAAGCCATATAAGTCTAGCGCTGAGCGAAGTGTGGAGGGTTGGCTGCGCATGAGTTTAGTATGGCGGTCAACATGCGCAGCCATCCCCTCCACACTACCCTCAGCGCTAGACTTACGTGCCGCTACTTGTACCAACAACTTTTACTGTAAGGCCAACCCAAAATTCGAAAAAAATACAGCTGTTCCATACAAAAATGCAACTCGATATCGACATAAAAAAAAAATTCCTCCAATTTCGGATTGGCTCCATAGTAAAATTTGTAAATAGTTAATGTTGGTCTGAATCGCTTCCTTTTGCTTAGCACATCGGTTCTGAATAACCCTATTTATAAGTATGCGTTAGTCTATCCATTAAATCATCGGATCGTAACATTGTGGTTCAAAAAGTATTACAAAGAATTTACTTTCGCAAAAACGTAGTACCGTCCTAGCTTCGAGTCTACTATCTCCACAGTAATTACACTTTTTGCCGTTCCAAATTCAAATCGAAAAACGTTAGTTGGCACGCATTCCCGCCAACCCGAAAAGCCGGAGAGATCACGTATACCGATAACATTACCAAGTTTCTACATTAGGCAAACTTTTATTACACTTATCTTGCAGCGAAGCAGGTATGTTCAAAAATGTACTCTCTGTTATGTCTACTCTTTGTGATTCGAATTTAGAATTTTTTTTTTTTACAAAGCCAATAACTACTTACCCATTTACAAACCCATTATGAGATGTCGGGGTACTCGCAAATGTACAAAACATGTTATGCCACCTTCTTGAAAATGTAGATTTCAATCGATTCAGATATTTTTTCAATGTTTTTGGATAAATTATTATTCGCAAAAAATGGCACAACCGACCTCAATCGTGTACAAGTTCAAATAGTTTGCTTGAACCGATGTATAGGTACTTACAATTATTACATTATTGTTGATTTTTCAAAAACAGCTTAGTCGATTTCGATAAAATTTAAATGTGACCATATTGGAAGTAGGGTATACTCCCAAACTGTATACCCGTGACCACGATTGATGCAACTCGGTCGAAACGTCGGGATGATGAGGTATTTATCTCGTAATTATAGTGCGTGATTAGTCCCGTAGTACATAATAATAATGTGTCAAATCGCGAAAGTTTAAAAATAACACTGCCAAAATGGTTAGTATAATGGTCAGTATACTCCCAAAATTACCTACATACAAAAAACATTCAGTTGAATTGGGAACATCCTTTATTGATGTCGGTTAAAAAGTCCACAATTTTCTGTCACATTTCATTATAGGCACAATACCTATTCTTACAATCCCCAAATTCACCCCTTAGCGTCTATTCTTTCAAAAAGCCTTCAAACATAACCTAAACAATAAAGGGGGGTAGGGGGTGAAGTAAATAAGGCTCCAAGGGGATGAATACATAATGAAATTTCGTCCGTTAATCAAAAACTGCTGCATAGAGAGCGAAAGACGTAAGAAAATGGAAATTTTGCTACCCTCCTTTTTCCTGTACTCTGCCTCCCCCTTTTTCGCTTCGGAAAGAGGTTGGACAACCCCCCGTGGGAGTTGGGTTGGTGTAGAATAGGTTCGATGCTTTTTTCAAAACTAGAACGAATTAATGAATAATCGTCATTTTTGGCCACAATCATTTGGGCAGGCACATTTCACACCACTGCCAAATTTTTAGATAATTTTTAGTATTGCTCAAATTTATAGTTAGAATTAATCAAAAAATAGACAGTAAATTACAAAATATTTTGATCTAGCTAAAACACGGAATATTAAGTAGATTACATTACAGAACATGATTGGGGCAGATACCTGAACTCTAGGAAATAATTATTAATTAATAGGTACTCTTTTTTTCATCGCGAATAAGTCCTCGCTTGACCACCAACTCGCCTGATGGTACTCTTACATCTATGACATCAACAGCTGGACAAAGGCCTCCCCTATAGATCTCCAATAAGACCAGTTGGTAGCAGCTTGCATCCAGTGCGATCCTGCGGTCTTAACGAGGTCATCAGTCCACCTTACGTGTGTCCTACACTGCGTTTGCCGGTACGTGGTCTCCACTCGAGAACTTTTCGACCCCATTGATCATCAGTCCTATGTGCCATGTGCCCTGCCCATTGCCATTTCAACTAGACAATCTGCTAGGCTATGTCAATAGTGTGGATACATAACCTTGCTAATTAAACTTATCCAACAACAAAAGTATGAAAAATAGATAGCGACAATTTTTTGTGAAAATCTGGGTGCTGTATAAGTTAGCCTGAAAATTTATCATTGTTAGCAAAAATGCACTGGTAATTTTTTAAATTATTCTAGTAAAATGATAATTGCGTTTGAGTTATTTAGTGTAAATAGGCAAGTGATAACTGTCGATTATTTTAACGAACAAAATTCTAATTGGAACTATTATAAGATTTATTTCTAATTGAAATTCTTATAAGATTTGATTACCTAGCCTAAAGTTTCTTAGCCGCCTAAAGGCGTCTAGATTAACATAACGTAATATTATACTTATTAAAAGATTTTTAACTTTAAAAAAACGTTTAAAAACTTTAAATGACCTGTAAGCTTTACCTACTAGTCTATTCTATCTTCAGTGTTTAATAAGATTGACAGTTCTCGAATGAAGACCACTAACACAAGCAACGTAAGACCTATAAGATCTATAAGGTGTACAGCCAATCAGTATATTGATTTAGAAGCTTCGAGCAAATATAACAAAAAAAAAAAACAAAAATCAGTTACAATCGTGCAAAAAAATTGTCCGAACTCTGCCCAAGTGTCGTGCGCGGGCTTTTTAGTTAGTCGTAAGGCGATTGCAAGCCGACTACAACGACGCGCAATGCGAAAGTGCTCGGTTACAAGCACTAATTAGGTGACATAACGTTGAGCTTAAAAAAAAACGGGTCATTGTGAATTATCTAAGTTGGTATGTATGACGACGCTCGGACATATTTTTACTACTTTCACTTAGGGACTGCGGCTCTGTAGATATTTGCTCGAAGTTAAGAAGTGAACAAAGAAGCCGTCTCCACGTTACCCCAGCAGCACCCCGCCTGCATCGCCGCCAGCCGAATGCAAATTTTATAACGCGCCGCCCGCTTTCTTATAGGCATTGTCGTAAACCCGCGCTTAGCGTCGGTCATTTGTTCTGATTCTATACGGCAGAACGTTCACTAAATTTGCCGTAAGAACAAAATGGGATCGAGGGAACGAATTTGTATTACTTTAGAGGATGAAAAAATAACAACTCGATGCCAAGGTATGAACTGTAACTTGCTAATAGCGAAACTTTTGAAGTACCCAAATTGACAGGGTCTTAAAGACTGAAAAATCAGATGACCGCTACCATAACAGGACCTGCCCGCAAGAGGGACGCTAGTTTTGTTATAGGCAATGTCGTACACCCAGGCTTAGCGTCGGTCATTTGTTTTGATTCTATACGGCAGAATGTTCACTAAATTTGCCGTCAGAACAAAATGGGAACGAGGGAATAAAAATAGTAGGTACATATTTATTTAGGTAGGTTTCAGAGTGACTAGGTAAGTACTTTCTGTCTTATGTGATCCATATATTGGTAAGTACATTTTAGTCAATTTCTAATGATTAGTTTTACCGCTGAGGCGTTGCTAGCTTTTTATGGGCATTGTCGTAAACCAGTGCTTAGCGTCGGTCAAGTGTTCAGATTCTATACGGCAGAATGTTCACTAAATTTGCCGTAAGAACAAAATTGGAACGAGGGAACCAAATCGTATTAATTTGATTTAGTTTAATGTACCTACATAAAATTAGCATTGGCTACTTAATGTGTCTATAGTAGTGTATTTACTAGTGAATTTACGAAAGTGATGATCATTTTTGTAGGTATTGTCGTAAGCCCGCGCTTAGCGTTGGTCACTTGTTCTGATTCTATACGGCAGAATGTTCACTAAATTTGCCGTAAGAACAAAATAAGAACGAGAAACAACATCGTATTTATTTGGTTTAGTTATCTGTAAACAAAACTGTGATTGGCTAATAGGAGTAAGTAGGTATTAGAGAGAAATTATCATTTCTTATAGACATTGTCGTAAGCCCGCGCAAAGTGCCGGTCATTTGTTCTGATTCTACCTAAATGGCAGAATGTTCACTAAATTTGCCCTAAGAAAAAAATGGGGAACAAAATAAAATAATATTAATTTGGTGGTTTAATAATTACTTTCGCAAAAAATGGCAAACCGCCTTTCATCGTGTACAAAATTCGAATATTTCGCTCGGACTGTTTACATTGTTGATTTTTCAAAGACGGCTCAGCCGATTTATATAAAATTTAAATGGAACCACCTCGGGAGTATACCCTTTTAACCTAAAAAAATTGGCGGAATTATTGATGAACATACACAAAAAAAAATCATACAGACGAACATAGAACCTCCTCCTTTTTGGAAGTCAAAAAAAAATCAAACATTATTTATTGTCATAGGATACAAATTATGCAATGGCTACAGAGTCACTATTCCCCAAACTGGGTACAATAAAGCACCCGTATCTTGGGGCCTAGGCATTCTCGCTATTGAATAGGTATAGGTAATAATTTGTAAATTCACAAAATTTCAAGTTAAATGTCAAACATGAAAAATTTGATTAATTTAATTTTAACGATTAATTTGATCGGTTAAAGAATAACAACGCGACGTAAAGGTATGAACTGTAACTAGCGTATAGCGACACTTTTAAAGTTCCCAAATTCGTCATAGTGCAATAAACGATGTTCTGAAAATGATACAGACTGGAAAATCAGACGATCGCTACATCAGAGGGTTTACACGTAAATTGAAACTACAGCTGTTTCCGTATGGTTCTGTAATTTATGTACAGCGCCCCTAGCGGAAACGACGAAGAACTAACCAAAATGTATGGGGCCACACGCGAACGCGAAAGTTTTAGTAAACTATGCAAAACCTGGACTAAGGGCTCAGAACTTACCCGCTATATAGGGACGCTAGTTTTCTTATATGCATTGTCTATTAATTAAGCCATGTGAGTAAGATCACTGCCGTACCTACCTACCTACTTACTTATTAGCGTTCTTTAATCTATAGGCGACTGGACCTATATCTGCCACGCTAGCCCAGTTGTGTGTTGGTGGTTTTACATACGCCATCGCATATTTTTTATAGACGCGAGCAGGCTTCCTCACTCACAAACAAAAGAAAAAATGTGTCTAATATTTTTTGATAATCTAATTCACGGATTATAAAACCTAAAGATTGTTTACCCACTCGTGCCTACTGATGAGATCTAACAAAATTAATAAAAAACAAATTATTTGAGAAGCTCCTTTTCTGAAGTCGGGGAAAAAAATGTTTCAAGTTGATTCCAACCTATTTTAGTTAGCTCTGCTACTCGCCGCTAGGTGGCGCTCCTCGTCTACAGCATTGATAATAATTATTATCACTGTTAAATTATAATTATTTCATTTTTGATTAAAATATAAGTAAAAAGTATCAATTTTGAAAATCGTTATAAACAGCCAAACTAACATTTTTAATCATCGTTACAACGTGAAAAGGAAACCTTAAACTTTACTATTTTAATTATAAATGAATGTTTCATTCTTGTTTAAATAGATGGCGCTTGACAAAATTTTCAATTATTCATTGTTTTTAACAAATTCGTTCGTGCACTCGTTTCATCAATAGGATGTCAACTGTTGGCTAGACATAGGCCTCCTCTATATATATTTTTAATAAGACTCTTTGGAAGCGGCTTACACCCAGGGCGATCCAGCGGTCATCGATCAAAAAATCAATATTACCTTAAAAATGTACAATGTACATTTTTTAGACGTACATGGTGTACGTATTGTAACAAACCTCAGATGGTTTGATCGTCCACATCTGAGTAACTAGGCATAGGTAGAGAAGGCATTAAATAGAATAGAATAGAAATAGAAAAATCTTTATTGTTTAGCTGTGTACAAAATGATGTTACATACAATTTATAAGTTCAAACAGCCTGCCCATTTCGAGCGTACAATATTAATACACTTATTTTTACAAATTATTTATATACTTGATAACATTTAAACAACTTTATAAATTGGGTAAACCGAAGGTAATTAATTTGTGGTTTTCAAAATATTCTTTAGTACAATAGAAGACTTTTGAAATTAGCCAGGACTTTAGAGTTTTTTTAAAGCTATTTCCTTCTAATACTTTTATATGTATAGGTAAACAGTTATAGATTTTAATAGCCATAGCATATGCGCTATTTGAGAACATGGCATTATTAAATTGAGGTATACAGATGTCATATTTGTGTTTTGATCTCTGGACTTCGGTACGATTCGACTTTAGGTCACTGAAAAAGACACTTTTATTATTTTTGACAAACATACAGGTCTCATAGATGTAGATACCAGTAAGGGTTAGAAAATTATTATCTTTAAATACATCACGAAGTGTATCGGTGTTATCTAATTTAAATATAATTCTAAGACATCTTTTCTGCATAATGAAAACTGAATTGGACTCTACTGAATTTCCCCAAAAAATAACTCCATATGTCAACTGAGGATAAACATAACCATAGTAGGCATTGGTAGCAATTTGTTTCGAGGCGATGCTGGATAATATACTGATAGCATAACAATACTGTGACAACTTATTATTTACTTTACTTACATGTGATTTCCAGTTCAAATGAGTATCAATATTAACACCTAGGAAATTTGTATCTTGAACTGAATTTATCTGGCTATTGTTGAATGAAATGTTGAGCTTTATAAATGGTTGTTTATAGTTTCTAAATTGCAGTATCTTAGTTTTTTCTACGTTTAGGTTTAAGTTTATATTTTCTAACCAGTTGCCAATACATTTTATAGTGCTATTTATTTCTAATTCGTATTCGCGATCACTCAAATTTTGTTTGGGAATGAAAATCGTAGCATCATCTGCAAACATTATGCATAAATGGTTAGTTATTTGAGGCAGTTCGTTTATATATATAAGGAATAAAAGCGGGCCTATGATACTTCCTTGGGGGACGCCTGTTTTTATATCTATAGATTTGGAAACGACTTGCTGGACTGTTTTTGTGGATCTGTTATAAACATCAAGAACTATGGATTGTGATCTGTTGAGTAGATATGATTCGATGAGTTTGAGGGCTAGACCTCGGATACCCACTTTTTCAAGTTTTTTCAGCAATACGTGATGCTCAACACAGTCGAACGCTTTGGATAAATCCAAAAACAGGGCAGCCCCAACCTCTTTTTGATTGATAGCTTTACCTACCCTTTTCAGCATTTTAAAAATTGCCAGGGTGGTATTTTTACCTTGTTGAAAGCCAAACTGGTTTTCGTTGATTATGTTCATTTGACTGAAAAACTTGTAGAATCTCTTATAAATTACTTTTTCAAAGATTTTTGAGAAGCATGGAAGGAGTGCGATAGGTCGATAATTGTTAGGATCATCCTTTGGTCCTTTTTTATGGATCGGTTTTATAAGAGCTGTCTTGAGGTTTTGTGGAAAGATGCCGTATGATAGCGAAAGATTAATAATATGAACTAGTGGGTCTAATATGAAGAATATGCTTTGTTTTATTACTTGCATTGGAATTTTATCATAACCTGTAGTTCAGGAGTCATTCTTGTAGGTCAGGAGTCTCTCACATGAGGATATAATTATTTCTAATATTATCTAAAGAAACTTTCCATTCAAATGATATTCAAACAATCAGGTAAATAAAAACATTATAAAAAAACGACAGATCTTCAATCTAGGTATGAAAACTCTTTGCAGAACTTGAGAATTTAAAATAAGAGAAAAAAAAGAACAGAGAATTTGACGGGACTGACAACAGGGACTTCACTTGAGAAAATTATAGGAAAAATGTTGGAATATTTCATTTTTTAGGATATTTTGAGTTTTGTACCGCAAGATTCAGAGAAAAGAAGAGCAGAGAAGAGTTTACTAACTAGGAGAATTTTGTTCCTGGTCTAAAAAGTGGAAGTTGGAAGAAAGTTGTTTTCGATCGAAGGACGAGGACGTTCCTAGAGGATTTGGTTTCGTATAAACGTATCACTTTTTAAATAGATATGTCATAGTAGGTATAGAATTGTTCAGCAGATGATGTTCCTGCGAGTCGGCCAGATCAGTACTGCATTGGACTTTTGGATGATTTACTGTTGTTTTAATGTACAAATGGACATCAGATGAAAAGAGTAGGTCTATCATATGGTGATTGGCCTATATCCGCCTTACGGAAACGATGCGGTATGGAGGATTCTCACACGTATCTATTCTTTTATGAGTAAGAACGAGTTGCTTACGACGCTACGCTACACCACAGAAACAAGGCAATATTATCTACTCTGACCTGTTGCGGGTTGATAAATACGCATACATCTTCAGGTTCCTATGGCGGTCTTGCATAAGTTGACTTACGATGTTTCCTACTCTATAGAAGTACTCGTATGTTACTGACGAAACTATCCTTCATTGAGCATTTACTCACGAGTAGAAGATAGAAGCTTCTAACTCTCGCCCTTTATGATTCTATGTATGAATTACAAATGTTTTAATTATTTGTCTTTTTCAGCTTCGACTATTTGTGAACATAAAATCTTAAGATATTATATTCTATGCGGATTGAGAATCTCCAGAAATTGAGAAATTTCCAGACATGACTTGCTTTACCTACTAGTACAATTTGCGAAGGACAGAGTGTTCATAGATAAAATGTCATTTATTTATATTATGGGGATTGAAGAGTCGACTATTGCTATATCTTATTATTGCTACATCTCATTAATTAAATACTAGTCGTAAGTGCTACTTGATCAATGCTGTATTTTCATTAGTGTGCAGAACTCTTGAAGCCAGATAGAGCTTGGGCCAGTGTTTCTCATTTCCGAAATGGAGGGATAACCCGTGTCCGTATTAAGAGTGTAAATTCTGATCACTTTGAAATAAAGCTATTGATAGCTTATTGATTTTAATATTATTTTATAAGGCGAAGTCGATTCTCGAACCTTTACCTATAGTAATCTTGGAGCTTTTCTTGAGAACATTCTGGAATTCATGCAAGTTTATGATTTTCCTGACTTTATGAAGTGATGTAGATAAGTTGACTGATCTTAGACTGACACACTCGCGACTCCTGGTTTTTTCTTTCCTGCTTTCTTTTTCCAGGATGGCGTTAGATTTACGAAAGCAGAGTAGAGTCATTTTCATGGTTTTCAGCTCTCTCGAGCGCCATAACTAAATAATCAGAGATAAAAATAAAATAAAATAAATCTCTGATACCTAAATAAAATTGAATAAATTTAAATATTAAAATTAGTTGTCAGAAATAAATTAATACTATTCTTTCTGGCATTCCAATCTTTTATTATATTCGTAGTTTGATAATAATATTAGTTCAATAGAGTTTCTTTGTTCTGAAGTACTAAATTAATGGAATTTCCTTCTCATCTCATGTCTAATAATTTCTTATGCAACTAAGTCAATATTTTATATCTAGCTTTATTGAAGACTATTTATGTAATACAAAAATATTCTAAATAAACTAACAGAGAAGCTCTAGAATCACTATTTCTATATAGCTCTTGAGACATAGTTAGGTACTGCATTTCACTCTGAGATTAGTAATATACTTTCAACTTCAAAATAGATAAAACATAGAGTTTTTGTTCTGAACTTAGGTAATCAATTAGGTAGCTATGTATTTCGAATCACCTTTACCTAGGGTTTATGCGGTCTATAACGCAGGATCTACCACAAGACGAACACTGGCCAAACTAACGTATAAATAGGTAAATAAATTAGGAATCACACTGCTGAATACTAGTATCAATATGTAGACTGTCTTTTATCAAGCAGAAGGCGTTAGGAGTATAATTCTACCTTGAACCTGTGAGGTTCATAGTTACGTTTTTTGTATTTCTTGTTATTTATCATTACGAAATGTAAGCTAGGATCATATTGAATGTCTGTATCGATATTTAATGCATTCTTAACATCTTAGGATATTTCTTTCATGAGGTTCATTTCATAATTTCATCACAATCAGGTGGAAACAGGACGCATAGCTAGTTTGACATAAAGCTAGGATTCATTGAAGGCAAATGAAGTTTCTATAATCGTTTTCTCTGACATTTTAATTTAGAAGGTTTCTTTAAATAGTTTCAACTCTTCTTAGGTTTATAAATGAGGTTAAGTAGGCAGGCTAGGCTAGGATGTTAAAATTCGGCGTGCGTGGGTAGGATAGGTTTGTTACAATTTGGTGCCGTGACCAGGATTAGCAATAGAAATGATTCGTTTTATCATAAAAATAGGTTTAAAATATTTTCGTGATAATAGAATATAGTCGGAACTCATAAATATTTGATTTGTTAGTTTATCTTTGTTTAGGCAAGTCAATTCAGGTTTATTATAGGACTGTGTTCAGTAGTCAGACTATCTGAACACAATTTGTTGCTGTGAAATGGATACGATGGTGATTCGAAATTTATAGGTTAGTGATAACTAGGGTTACGTAATAATTTCAATCGCGAGTTAATTAGACAAGGTAACAAATATCTCAAGAATTTTCAGGTTAATCATTATCATAGGGTATTAACAGATTAAAACGTTGGGGGGTGATTTGTTTTTAAAAAAGACTGCAAACAATAGCAAGCATTTTGTATCATGGGTAATTATTTCGGTTAGGTTACAAAAATAAGGGGTTTAGCCAAGGATCATTCGTCACTCATGTTATGTGTTTGCAGTAGACATGGTACAGTAGTTTAGTGTTTATAATATAATTTATTGCTTTATGTATAGGTATAGCTTGAATAATTGTAAATAGTAAATATTTTCAATTTATAATAAAAGATATGATGAGTAATTATACAGACAAAGCAAAATATATTATTAATATTTTAAATTAGGAAACGCAGGGAGTTGATTCGGTTATATAATTTTATTGCAGACTAGAAAACCGGGGATAGAGTATACTTAACAATTTTAACTTACGACTTTGTAAATCAAAATTTTTTTTTTTTTTTTAATATTTTTCATTGATTAAGATTTGTTTTAGTAGGTTACTGAATGACTTTGATTTTTTAGGACGTGTATTTTACTACTTTTACCACAGTGAGTTAGCAAGTAGATCAATTTAATAATTCAATCTAACAAACAGTCTGTTAAACAAAATTCCATATAAATTGCATACGGGAAAATTAGAGATGGGAATATGGTATAAAATAAACATAGGGTTAATCTTCATTGTGTACTTAAATTAATTGAGATTGAATGCATAGGTACTGAGACGTCTATATCGTTTACATCAAAATTATTTCGAAGTAGTTTAACAGTGAAAGAAACGTGTAAAAATGTATTTTTGTTGAAAATCTATCGGTTTCAGGTTGAGGTAACGATAAATTGAATTATTATTTTAAAATAATTCAACTGTTAAATAATTTTACTTAAAATAAGATAATTTGGGAAAATAGATAATTTGTCAGAGTAGTATCTGGAAAGGTGTAAAGAAGGGAAAATTATTTTAGTTGTTTAAATATGAAGAGTAATATGGGTTTTCTAAACGGGAGGGTGTATTATCAAAAACATAATTATGCAGTTCAGAAAGAAGAGACAAGCTGGGTTTAGTAAATAATGTTAATAAAATAAACTAAAACCCAGTAATATAATAGTTAGGCTAAAAACGGGTAAATGGGGTTTGTATTTTATGTGAATTGGTATCTATTTTCTAACTTCGCGTGCTTCATTTGCGATTACAAGGGTGTTGACTACCAGGAGAGTTGTTGGTCAAATGCAAACTTTTTGCGATTTAAAAAAAAAAGGGGGACGAAAGAGTTGAACAAATAAAAGGTAGATTTATAAATTAAAGCAAGGAAATTCTAGTCAGGGGGGTGGAACATTTGCTCAATCTTTTCAGATAGTAGGTAAACCTTATTATTATTCTTAGACATCAGTTATAATCAATGTAAACAGGTGTTAGCTAAATCTTCAGCGATTATTCCAAAGTCTAAATAATCAGGTAAACTGCAATAGATAATGCCCTCGAAGTGAGTAAAGTAAGCTGAGTTTTTAAATGGTTGATCATCAATCAAATCAACTCCTGTTGTTAGCATATCTTATACTGATTAGTTAATTACTAAACGGGTAAACATAGCTGTGAGGATATTTGTTATAGGATATGTCAGTGTAAGCTAAAGTGAGTAAATGTAACGAAATAACATAGATTTAAATTTGTTTTGTTGTAAGAAGTGAGCAATGCTACTGAAAACTAAACTAAGTAAATCAACAAATAGTTTTCTTTATCTCAAATTAAATTTAAGTTCAGTCGTATACTTTTGTTAGATGTTTAGAAATCAGTTACACCAAGATAAGAAAATGAATATTATTAGAAAATATAAAAGCACATTATTTAAAAAAAAAAAACTTGCAAAACAAACATCAAGTTCATGTTATATTATTTAATTTCAAATGTTCATTAAAGAATTAAAGTTGATTTGCTAGTTTGAAGGAAGAAGAGGGTAAGCTTTATGGATTGGCTGAACTTATGTTTTAGATTTACTCAATATTAAAAAATTGTGCGCGTGGAGATATGTCGGGATTCGAGTAGGTAGAACTCTCATGGCCAAGCAATGTCGCGCCAGGAATTGGTTTCTCTAACCATATGGAAGAGATCCTTTCCACTAGAAGAGTGTAAATTTTACTTACTTGGAAACTTGGGCATATTGACACATTATTATCTAATTCAATTTTGTTAGTGGGTGAAGCCATTCTGTAGGCTGTAATAACTAAAAACAATTTGGAAAAAATAATTTTCTTTATTGAACATTTTGTCATTTAATTTTATTTGCACAATGTTAAAGTAATTGAGCTTACGTAGATAAATGCAAGTAGGAAAGTAAGCACGAGGCTGAATACTTATCACGTAAAAAAGGCAGGATAAAATTAAAATTAAAAATGTAACCAAGGTTCAAATAATAATTAACCTCCAACTTGTTAATATTTTAGTAAGGATAGTGAGGTAGAAGTTTATTACGAGGGTGTGGACGAATTTTTAATATTTTCCTATAGGGTGTAATGGGGAATGTGCAAATATTGGCTCGTTTTGAGTTCAAAAGGTGATGCTACGTCGTGAAGTTGGCGTGTAGACGGTGGAAGGTGGATTTGAGAATTTTGTATTATGAAGGGTGACAGAGCGTTGATGAATTTGATGATAAATTATTGTTTCATAAATTTAGCGTTTGTGAAATAGTAATGTAAAAATAATAAAGTAGAGAGTGATAGTAAAAATTTAATTCAGTTCAAGAGGGACTAAACGACAATAGCATTGCTAGGATTTGAAGCGGTTTGTCAGGATTCGAGTTTTGGCAATCACTTGAACAATTAGATCTTTATGAAGGAGTGTGGTGTTAGGAGTAGGCCAGCAGGCAATCCATCAACATAAGTTGATTTCATAAGGATCTTTTACTCTACAAGGTAGGAAACTCTGAATTGATACACTACACATGCTCCAGTTTATAGACAATTGAATTTTAACCATTCACTTTTGGCGGGACATTGATGCCATGCGGAATTATTTTCCTTTTTCATGGACAATTCGTGTAGTTTGGAAGGGGTATGTTGGGAAAATCTCCGAACGAAAGATTGGTTCGCTGAGACTACTCAACATGCGACCATTCAGGTCGGTTCTACCTCAAAACAGAATTCCCTTACGAGGGCTCCGTTTCTGTCACCGAACCAGAACTTCCTTGCAGATTATAACAATTTAGTGGGGAAGGCGATTTTTCTTCATGGTAGATATGTAATCAAACTGAGAGTAGGAGGGTTTATGACAATTATCTGCAGACTGGTTTAAAAACTTTTTTGCATATTGTAATAGAGATACATTCACACTAGAAACATATAATTTCATTGTTGGAACTCGAATTTTGATAAATACAATTATGCACTTGATTAAATTTAAAGTTATTTTAATTTTTTTAGGAAAATTTACTTCGATTTAGATGTTTACCAACATCTTTTCATCTGCGAAAATTTTGGGGGGTGCTGTAACAAACCTCAGATGGTTTGATCGTCCACATCTGAGTAACTAGGCATAGGTAGAGAAGGCATTCTTGTAGGTCAGGAGTCTCTCACATGAGGATATAATTATTTCTAATATTATCTAAAGAAACTTTCCATTCAAATGATATTCAAACAATCAGGTAAATAAAAACATTATAAAAAAGCAACAGATCTTCAATCTAGGTATGAAAACTCTTTGCAGAACTTGAGAATTTAAAATAAGAGAAAAAAAAGAACAGAGAATTTGACGGGACTGACAACAGGGACTTCACTTGAGAAAATTATAGGAAAAATGTTGGAATATTTCATTTTTTAGGATATTTTGAGTTTTGTACCGCAAGATTCAGAGAAAAGAAGAGCAGAGAAGAGTTTACTAACTAGGAGAATTTTGTTCCTGGTCTAAAAAGTGGAAGTTGGAAGAAAGTTGTTTTCGATCGAAGGACGAGGACGTTCCTAGAGGATTTGGTTTCGTATAAACGTATCACTTTTTAAATAGATATGTCATAGTAGGTATAGAATTGTTCAGCAGATGATGTTCCTGCGAGTCGGCCAGATCAGTACTGCATTGGACTTTTGGATGATTTACTGTTGTTTTAATGTACAAATGGACATCAGATGAAAAGAGTAGGTCTATCATATGGTGATTGGCCTATATCCGCCTTACGGAAACGATGCGGTATGGAGGATTCTCACACGTATCTATTCTTTTATGAGTAAGAACGAGTTGCTTACGACGCTACGCTACACCACAGAAACAAGGCAATATTATCTACTCTGACCTGTTGCGGGTTGATAAATACGCATACATCTTCAGGTTCCTATGGCGGTCTTGCATAAGTTGACTTACGATGTTTCCTACTCTATAGAAGTACTCGTATGTTACTGACGAAACTATCCTTCATTGAGCATTTACTCACGAGTAGAAGATAGAAGCTTCTAACTCTCGCCCTTTATGATTCTATGTATGAATTACAAATGTTTTAATTATTTGTCTTTTTCAGCTTCGACTATTTGTGAACATAAAATCTTAAGATATTATATTCTATGCGGATTGAGAATCTCCAGAAATTGAGAAATTTCCAGACATGACTTGCTTTACCTACTAGTACAATTTGCGAAGGACAGAGTGTTCATAGATAAAATGTCATTTATTTATATTATGGGGATTGAAGAGTCGACTATTGCTATATCTTATTATTGCTACATCTCATTAATTAAATACTAGTCGTAAGTGCTACTTGATCAATGCTGTATTTTCATTAGTGTGCAGAACTCTTGAAGCCAGATAGAGCTTGAGCCAGTGTTTCTCATTTCCGAAATGGAGGGATAACCCGTGTCCGTATTAAGAGTGTAAATTCTGATCACTTTGAAATAAAGCTATTGATAGCTTATTGATTTTAATATTATTTTATAAGGCGAAGTCGATTCTCGAACCTTTACCTATAGTAATCTTGGAGCTTTTCTTGAGAACATTCTGGAATTCATGCAAGTTTATGATTTTCCTGACTTTATGAAGTGATGTAGATAAGTTGACTGATCTTAGACTGACACACTCGCGACTCCTGGTTTTTTCTTTCCTGCTTTCTTTTTCCAGGATGGCGTTAGATTTACGAAAGCAGAGTAGAGTCATTTTCATGGTTTTCAGCTCTCTCGAGCGCCATAACTAAATAATCAGAGATAAAAATAAAATAAAATAAATCTCTGATACCTAAATAAAATTGAATAAATATAAATATTAAAATTAGTTGTCAGAAATAAATTAATACTATTCTTTCTGGCATTCCAATCTTTTATTATATTCGTAGTTTGATAATAATATTAGTTCAATAGAGTTTCTTTGTTCTAAAGTACTAAATTAATGGAATTTCCTTCTCATCTCATGTCTAATAATTTCTTATGCAACTAAGTCAATATTTTATATCTAGCTTTATTGAAGACTATTTATGTAATACAAAAATATTCTAAATAAACTAACAGAGAAGCTCTAGAATCACTATTTCTATATAGCTCTTGAGACATAGTTAGGTACTGCATTTCACTCTGAGATTAGTAATATACTTTCAACTTCAAAATAGATAAAACATAGAGTTTTTGTTCTGAACTTAGGTAATCAATTAGGTAGCTATGTATTTCGAATCACCTTTACCTAGGGTTTATGCGGTCTATAACGCAGGATCTACCACAAGACGAACACTGGCCAAACTAACGTATAAATAGGTAAATAAATTAGGAATCACACTGCTGAATACTAGTATCAATATGTAGACTGTCTTTTATCAAGCAGAAGGCGTTAGGAGTATAATTCTACCTTGAACCTGTGAGGTTCATAGTTACGTTTTTTGTATTTCTTGTTATTTATCATTACGAAATGTAAGCTAGGATCATATTGAATGTCTGTATCGATATTTAATGCATTCTTAACATCTTAGGATATTTCTTTCATGAGGTTCATTTCATAATTTCATCACAATCAGGTGGAAACAGGACGCATAGCTAGTTTGACATAAAGCTAGGATTCATTGAAGGCAAATGAAGTTTCTATAATCGTTTTCTCTGACATTTTAATTTAGAAGGTTTCTTTAAATAGTTTCAACTCTTCTTAGGTTTATAAATGAGGTTAAGTAGGCAGGCTAGGCTAGGATGTTAAAATTCGGCGTGCGTGGGTAGGATAGGTTTGTTACAGTATACTTAATATAAATTGCTGTACGTCCATTAGGTACTGACAAAATGGACATAAATTGTGGCTCTGCTGCGGAGCATACTCTCCAGCAGAGCCACTGAGGATGACACCTGTGTGTAAGTACAATAAGTAGAAAGAGATGTATGGCATGAGTTACAATGTACACTGTTAGAAAGTCTATTATTTAATACCTATGTATTTCATAACAGTAATCGCTTAGAGTAATCTATTAATTTGTATTTCTGGGAAAATACATACTTTATCTAAAATAATGTTACAAATCAGTTTACCTAATTTGATTTTATTAACCTTTTGGTAACATAATTAATAAGTAGATACATATAGTAATTTTTCGAAAATCTCATCGTTATAGTTCGGCCGTTCAGAGAATGCGTTCCTGACAAGTCATCTTGAATAAATGTTTTTGGCCGATATCTCGGAAACTATGTACTTAGGGGCAAAAAACGTTTTAATCATTATTGTAGAAAATAAAATTTCGCATCTTTTGTTAACACTAAACTTTTTTGTAAAACTTACCGTTTACGATTTATGGACCATTTAATGTTTTAAGGTAAATTAAAGTAAAGAAATTAAAAATGATTAAATAAATAAATAATTAAATTTTTAATGAAATTTCATTAAATGGACCTTAAAACATTTCAAACGTTCTACGTGTAGTACAAAATTAGAATAGTTTTCTGGAATCAATGTGTGCTCCTTTTAAATAAATGCAGATGTTTCAAAAATCTCTAAACCGATTTCGACCAAATTTGAAAGGGACCACTTGTAAAAATTTACAAAACGAAAAAAAATATTCCATAATCGCAAATTAATTGGTATATGATTTGCTAAGTAATTGCGTAACTCACGTACAAAAAAAACACAGTCCAAATGAGAACCTTAATTTTTGAAATTCATTGAAAATATAATATTGTCATAAGTCTGATACAGTAAAAAACTAAATTACACTAGTAAAGTGTGCAACACACACGTTAAACATGTCATTCTGGTATTTTTCAGGTCACAATCTGTCCCTCGCCCCGCCCTGTCGAGCACGCAACATCTAAGAAGCACGCTGCGACACAATCGTTTGTAAGTGTACTTTAATTTAGACGAGTAGTTTTCTGAACAGTAGAACTAGCATCTGTTCAACTGAATCTTTATACCTATATCTCGACTATAGAAGACATTCTCGCAAATCTTGTTGGGATTTAAATACTAAACGATTTTGCCATTTAATTATTAAAATCGGTTGATAAAAAGCGCTGCAGCAAATTTCGCTTCCCTCTTTTTCGAAAGAAATACCACCTGAATCAAAAATCACCCATGACAAAAAACAAAAAATATATCAAACCAGTGTATCTAGTCTTGTCAAGACTCATGGAAAACTTGGACCAGTAGAGCAAAATCTACACCGGACAGACGAAAGCAAACTTGTCGAGTCAAAACTTTAAGAGAAATACGAATATAGGTAGGTACCTAACTAGCTGTAGCCCGAGGCTTCGCCCGCGTTGTCTTACTACTTGTTTAATGATAATAGCCCGTGGTTTGGCCCACGTTGTCCTAATGCTTGCTTAAAATGACAATATCCCGCAGCTTGGTCCGCGTTGTCATAATAAATGGTTATGGACCGCGTTGGTTTAGTACTTGCAAATGTTGAACAAAACGTATTATTTATTTTGTTTGAAGAATATTGAAGCCAAGTTTCAAGTCAATCGGTCCAGGCAATAAAAAGTCGTACTAACGAAAAGGGCCCGTTTTACCCCTTTAGAATTCGAATTTTCAAAAATCCTTCCTTAGTAGATGCCTACGTCATAAAAGGAATACCTGTGCGAAGTTTAAACTTTCTAGCCTTAATGGTTTGGCCAGTGCGTTGATACCCTGGGTCAGTCAGCTTTGCCCTTTATATTATAGATACGTATAAATACTAAATAGTTATAGATTAAAATGTTAATCACTATAAAAATATTTCTACAGCAACATATTCGTGTTTCACTCGCACTCACTCTCACAATTAGGTAATATTTCACTATGGAAACTAACGTGGTTTTCGTACATTTTAATTAAGTAAAACACAGGTGTTACTCACGTTTGATTTTTAGTAGGATACTACTATAGTTTCGATCGCATTTGGCGATCTTTCTCAAGGTCGGAGTACTAGCTCGCGGGCTCGTCTCGCATAGCACTGACATCTGATTGACTGCATTAGTGCTATGCGAGACGAGCCCGCGAGCTAGTACTCCGACCTTGAGAAAGATCGCCAAATGCGATCGAAACTATAGTAGTATCCTACTAAAAATCAAACGTGAGTAACACCTGTGTTTTACTTAATTAAAATTAGGTAATATTTTATGATCTCATATTTGTTACCTTTAGGTGAGTAAACTCAACGTATAGGTACTCAGTGTTGGACAAGAATATCTAAACTATCTCGAGATTGTTTGATATTTTTACAAGACACTGAGTACACGTTGAGTTTACTCACCTGAAAGACTAAAATTTTAAATTTTCCCGCGATTTTGAAACAGGCTAATTCGAAATTTCGCGCTCTTTACAATTTCGATAAGTTGCGAAGAGGGTTCAACTGGAGTCGCTAGTTGCCATACATTTTTATTACCATGTTTATTTACGGTTGTCATTCTTCTCCGCTAGGAGTAAATGTTTTCTTTGGTTGGAAGTCGCATTAGAGGTTTCACTTCTAAAATATCTGGCTACCTATCTCATGTTTTGATAATCAATCTGACGGATTTTTGTTTTTGTTTTAGTCATCATGCTTATTTTCTATACCAATATTATAAAGAGGAAAGATTTGATTGTTTGTTTGTTTGTTTGCATTGAATAGGCTCCGAAACTACTGAATTGATTTGAAAAATTCTTTGACTGTTGGGAAGCTACACAATCCCCGGATGTCATAGGCTATATAACATTTTCAAAAAAATTAGGGATCCTTGCTAAAACTTCAATAACGTAACTCAAGGTGTAAAAAAATTACCTTATAATTTAAATATTATGTAATGAGAATATGTAAAAAGTATGTAATATTTAACTGTCATAGTCTATTGCTTATTGTTACCCTAGCAACCAAAAATAAGTGTGTCACTTCTGTCAAATGTTTGAAATATTAACAGCTAACAGTTTACAGCTTTAAACACATTACATTGCTTTAACACATATTCAGCATTATTTAATTTAACTGTGTAGCTGCAGGCCTGTTTAATAAAGGTACAAAGGCAATAGTATATTTTCTACCATTTTAAAATGCCCAGAAGATGAAGATCTCAACTTTCTAGACATAGTTCCCAGGCGACGGCATTAAAAATACGTCGTAATGAAGAATCTTCATCGGAAACTGAAAATCGTCTTACAAGCCGGAGAGAATACGCGTCGCAATCGCGTGACAGAGAGTCGAGTATCGAGCGTTCGCACCAGCTTGCTGAGGAAAATTTGAGAACCTCTCAAGTCCGCGCGCGAGAGACGAGTATCGAGGGTTCGCAGAGGCTTGCTGAACAACATTTGAGAACCTCCCAAGTCCGCGCGCGAGAGACGAGTATCGAGCGTTCGCAGAGGCTTGCCGAACAACATTTGAGAACCTCTCAAGTCCGCGCGCGAGAGACGAGTATCGAGCGTTCGCAGAGGCTTGCCGAACAACATTTGAAAACCTCCCAAGTCCGCGCGCGAGAGACGAGTATCGAGCGTTCGTAGAGGCTTGCCGAACAACATTTGAGAACCTCCCAAGTCCGCGCGCGAGAGACGAGTATCGAGCGTTCGCAGAGGCTTGCCGAACAACATTTGAGAACCTCTCAAGTCCGCGCGCGAGAGACGAGTATCGAGCGTTCGTAGAGGCTTGCCGAACAACATTTGAGAACCTCCCAAGTCCGCGCGCGAGAGACGAGTATCGAGCGTTCGCAGAGGCTTGCCGAACAACATTTGAGAACCTCTCAAGTCCGCGCGCGAGAGACGAGCATCGAGCGTTCGCAGAGGCTTGCCGAACAACATTTGAGAACCTCCCAAGTCCGCGCGCGAGAGACGAGTATCGAGCGTTCGCAGAGGCTTGCCGAACCACATTTGAGAACCTCCCAAGTCCGCGCGCGAGAGACGAGCATCGAGCGTTCGCAGAGGCTTGCCGAACCACATTTGAGAACCTCCCAAGTCCGCGCGCGAGAGTCAAGTATCGAGCGTTCGCATCGCAGCGGCTTGAAGAGCAAAATAATAGAAATATTCTAACTCGCACTACGGAATTGAACTCTGAGCGTTTCCAACGCCTACGAGATCAGAGAGAAAGACAACATACCTACGTTAACAACTAGAGTTCGAACTCAAATTTTAGCTCACAGTAACAGATCAGCATTCAGATACGATCCACAAATAGATTATGCTCAACAGCTCTCCGTCCAAATTGGAACCATGAATAAGATTTGCCCTAAGTGTTATGCAAAAAAATTATACGATGAACCTAATATGGCGTGCAGCTGAAAAAGTTAATCTCCCCAATATTGAAGAGCCGTCACAACCAATAAAAAAATTGACAAGTAATTGACAAGTAATCATTCACTATCCGGACATTTTTTAAACAACATACGAAAGTACAATAGTGTCTTCCAGATGACTTCGTTTGGCTCGAAAGAAATCTATACCAATATTATAAAGAGGAAAGATTTGATTGTTTGTTTGTTTGCATCGAATAGGCTCCGAAACTACTGAACCGATTTGAAAAATTCTTTCACTGTTGGAAAGTTATGTTATCCTTGGATGCCAAAAGCTATATTATGTTTTTTAAATAATTAGAGATACTTACTAAAACTCCCATAATGTAACCCAACAGTACAAAAATTAACTAAAAAAATATTTACATCGCGTGCGCTGCGAAAACTATTGATGATACAACAAAATAATATACTACGACTTTGTAGAGCTAATCATTATTTACAAAAAGTGTCGGGACAGAGTATGTCTATCTATTATAGTTAAGCCACAGTACTTAAGTGTCCTGTAGGTACCTGTACCTATACCAGCCTTTTTTAATAGTCCACTGCAGGACATAGGCCTACCCACGAAGTGTGATTGGGCCATATCCACCACGCTGGTCCCGTGCGGGTTGGCGGATTCGTTTAGGGCATCCGGGCATCGAATGTAAATGTAGGTATCGTCTAAAGTGTTTAAAAAAAAAGACTTTATCCTTTAACTGTTTACAATTTCGACGAAAGTATAAAGAAGTGATATGAAATAGACATGAAACCGCGACCGCGTTGTAATCTATTGAGTAGCGAGAGAGTCAACCTACGGTTGGGCCATATCCACCAGGCTGGCCCAGTGCGGCCAATGGATTCCTATAATAATACGTAATCCAGTTACTTCTACGGACGTAGGTATGCAGGTTGCCACACGATATTTTCCTTCACGGAAAAGCCAGTGATGTGAAATTCCGTACATAAGTTCCAAAGAAACTCATTGATGCGCGATTGGGATTTGAACCTACAAACTCACGATTGTAAGATAGGTGTTACTACCACTAGACCACCACGGCTATATACCTCCTCTATTAATGCGTCTATTAAATAGTACCTATAGATTTGGAAAAGCTAAGTTAGGCAACCGACATACAGACGATTTATAATTTCTGTTGTAGTGATAGTGAGTGGAGTGAGTGGGCCTGACACATACATAGTTGGTAAAACGAACGCTCGATGGGGCTTTAAAGTTCTCGAATGTAGACAATGTATTGGCAAGTGTAGAGAAGGTCTTCACGTGAATCTAAGATCTGGTAGAGACCATCGGAACACGTTGGTTGCCAGCGCTTCCATTGGTGCCATCACAGCTTTTTGGGTTAGCAAGTTGAAGAGGCCTTAGGTAGTTGTAGGGCACACAATTCGTAGAAGTAGAACTGATGGCTAATATTTTACAAAGTACCCGAATGAAGAAAAGATTAAAAAACAAGTGTATATTAGAACGTCAACTAACTTACATTGATAGAATTTAGATAGACTGCGGGCTGCGGGTCTCTAATATTCTAACCGTTTAAAAACTCTGAAGCGAATTCGGTCGATTCTACTACAAAATTGATTCATAATTGACGGAATGATCGTCGCGTAACATACATACAAAATGAAACACACAGTCAAATTGCGAACCTCATTTTTTGGTGGATACATGGATGGACGCTGGATGCAAAATTCTTGCAATGGTTTTATTCGGTGTTGTTCAAGATCTAATAAGGGAGCCCTATGTTAAGCAGTGGGTGTTCAATGGAAAAAATATTTGCTTATATGAGACTGTAATATGAAAACGCGCTAAGATAACTGTGTTCATGTGAGTGACATATCTACATTACGTGGTAGGTAAATAGGCACAATACTCATAAAATCTGTCTTCTTTAAACAATCGTACCCGGGCGAAGCCGGGGCGGGCCAGCTAGTATTGAATAAACGGAGTCCGTAATGGGTCCAATCCGCTCGCAGCGGAAGGCGGGCATAATATTTTTTTCTCCAACAATGGCACAAACAACTTTAATCACATACCGAACACGATTAGTCCACACGAATCAAATGTATCATCGACGTACCTCAGGAATTCGTACATTATTCATTTTATTATCTAATATTACTGTTGATTTTCAAAAACGAGTTTGCCGATTTCGATAAACTTTTAATTTAACCTCTAAAGTATGATCTACTAAACGAAAAAAGAATTATCGAAAACGGTTTATAATTGGCAGAGTAATCGCGTAACATAGCTACAAATAACAAGAAACATATAGTTACACGTGAATTAAATAGAATTGAACCTCCTTTTTTGAAGTCAGGCAAATAATAGTCATAATAATGGGCAGAATTAAATTCTAGAATACTATCTCTAGAATACGTTGGCCACCTAGAAAAATACTCTTTTACCTTTTTAGGGTTCCGTACCCAAAGTGAAAAACGGGACCCTATTACTAAGACTTCGTTGTCCGTCTGTCTGTCACCGGGTTGTATCTCATGAACCATGATAGCTAGGCAGCTGAAATTTTCACAGATGATGTATTTCTGTTGCCGCTATAACAACAAATACTAAAAATAAAATAAAATAAATATTTAAGGGGGGCTCCCATACAACAAACCTGAATTCTTAGACGTTTTTCGCTCTATATTAATAATGGTAATGGGTAGATGCCTGAAATTTTCACAGAATATTTAGTTTTATATTCACTTCAATAATAAATAATAAAATGAAAATAAAATAAACATTTGAGGGGGGCTCCCATACAGTACGGAACCCTTCGTGCGCGAGTCATACTCGTACTTGGCCGATTATTTCTTGTACTTGTACTTGTACCAGCCTTGTTTTACTAGTCCACTGCAGGACGTAGGCCTACCCACGAAGGGTGATTGGGTCATATCCACCACGCTGGCCCAATGCGGTTTGGTGGATATTTCTTGTACACATCAGTAAAACCCGAGACTTTGCAAGTAAACACCTTGAATATTCAAGAAATTTTCCATGTACTTTCTGATTGAAAAATACCTATCAATCATCTCTTACACGAGCGTGCTTACGTAAGTTTTGTACTTAGTATTTCAATTTCACGTCAAATTAACTGTGCCAATGAAAATCGTCATTACTTTTAGAAATTCTCGATAGTGATCATTTTGTAGTGTTGAAGTGTCTACGCTATGAGAATAAATAGCTCTGTTTCATGAGAATATTTAAATATGTACTACAACAGCATTATAGCACTGTTTTTGATTGGTAATATAATGCCAGATCGTCTCGACAGTATGTACTTATTTCCATTATTAATATTCCATTCCATTTTTAGGGCTCCGTACCCAAAGGGAAAAACGGGACCCTATTACTAAGACTTCGATGTCCGTCTGTCCGTCTGTCTGTCTGTCTGTCACCGGGCTGTATCTCATGAACCATGATAGCTAGGCAGCTGAAATTTTCACAGATGATGTATTTCGGTTGCCGCTATAACAACAAATACTAAAAACAAAATAAAATAAATATTTAAGGGGGGCTCCTATACAACAAACCTGAACTTTTAGACGTTTTTCGCTCTATATTAATAATGGTACCAGGTAGATGCATGAAATTTTCACAGAATATTTAGTTTTATATTCCCTTCAATAATAAACAATTAAATTAAAATAGAATAAATATTTAAGGGGGGCTCCCATACAGTACGGAACCCTCCGTGCGCGAGTCCGACTCGTACTTGGCCGATTATTTAATAAAACAGCAGATAAATCCCACAAAATTATAACGAAATACAGACGTACGTAAACTCGTAGAATCTATTTTAGCTGCACCGTTATGCACAGTTCTCTATGGCTATACTTAGATATAATATTTTTTAAATAAGTGCATTGAAAGATACCAAGAAAAAAAATTGGTTCCTTAAACCCCTAAAAAGCGAATGTCCAAATTTTAATGCTACACATTCGACGAATGTCTAATGAACATTTAAAACAAGAAAATAAGCCGTTCCTATACCTATAAAAATCACAGTCTTATTGAAGCATAATAATTAATATGTGCCTATAGGTACCTAACTATACAGAACATGCTGCTTTAGAGCCTCATGTAAATATAACAGTATTAATTTGCTTTAAATGTTTTAGTATTTATGTACAAATATAATATTTCCAAATTTTGTTAATTATTCAATTAACAAAATAATAACAAAAAGTAAAAAATTTGAAGGAAGATTTTTTACTAAATTGTAACTTGCTCTTTAATGTAGGTATGTATGAGGTATGTCCACTCCACACTAGGACTAGGTAATTCTGATTCAATATTTTTTTTTCAGATTACAATATTATAGTTATACCAATATCACACGAATCAAGAACAAAATACCATCAGCCACGTTCAATAAAACTTCCAAATAACTTAAATTATTTCGAAAACACTGATAGGATCGACATCGAAATCTACGACGAGCCCACCGAAATGCCCGATATCGATAACTTTGATGATATGAATGATAGAAGAGAAAATTTACAAAACGACAATTATTTAAAATTGAATCGAAATGATATTTTAAAATACCTGATTGCTAGAAGTATTGCGTCTAAAAATATACTTCAAAATGATACTAATGCAGAGAGGAAGAATTTACATAACTACAACTATTCAAAATTGAGTCGAAATGATTTTATAAAATATATAATTGGTAGAAGCAATCCATCTAAAAATAGACTCAGAAGTGAGAGTGACGAAGACTTTAATCAAGATGATACCAACTATAAACTGGCTTACGATTATGAGTCAAATTATGGAGAGAATAAAATCGTAGGTGGGCAAGAAGTCGATATAAACTTATACCCTTATCACGTCGCGTACGGAACGAATTGTGGTGGAGCTATTATAGATAAGAAATGGGTACTTACAGCTGGACATTGTGGGTAAGTTGGACTGTTAAAAATTTGTTTGTCATCTTAGTTTGAAAAAAAAAAACAATTGGAATATTATCCCAGAAAATACTAGTATTTTAGAAGATGACGTGGATATTATTGTTTTTAGGATTCCGTACCCAAAGGGTAAACGGGACCCTATTACTAAGATTCCGCCGTCCGTCTGTCCGTCTGTCTGTCTGTCACCAGGCTGTATCTGCTGTATCTGTATGGGTTGCCTGGAAGAGATCGCTTCCAGCGATAAGGTCGCCTTGAGCTACACTAATAAGTTTTTTATGTATTACTGTTGTCTTATTTTTACTGTGTGCAATAAAGTGTTTTCTATTCTATCTCATAAACCGTTATAGCTAGAAAGTTGAAATTTTCACAGATGATGTATTTCTGTTGCCGCTATAACAACTAATATTTAAGGTGGGCTCCCATATAACAAACCTGATTTTTTTACCGTTTTTCGCTCAATATTAGTAATAGTAACAGGTAGATGCTTGAAATATTCACATAATGTTTAGTTGTATATACAATTCAATAATAAATAATTAAATTAAAATAAAATAAATATTTAAGGGGGCCTCCCACACATTACGGAACCCTGCGTGCGCGAGTCTTATTCGTACGTGGCCGATTATTTCAATGGCGCACGAATCTTTTGTATTCAAAATTTTGTTAATGCATATATGTCGGAAAATTGTTGTATAGTAAATTAATAAATTAAATAATATATCAGACACGAAACATTTAAATTTAGGTTATTAATCACCTACGATTCAGATACAATATATCTTTGATGTACTTAATAAAACTTAAGTGACAAAGCAGATAGTATAATTAAAGTAATTTATCTTTCAAAGCAAGAAGCCCTACATCAGAGTGGGATCCAAGTACGTGAATCAAGGTCAGAAGATCAGCGTGAAGCATAACCATATCCATCCTAATTGGTCAGCCAAGAGTAAAGAACACCCTTTCGATTTTGATTTCCAACTTTTGGAACTTGAAGAACCTCTGAAATTCGGAGACAATATACAATCTATTAAAGTTGCTCATATAGAAGATATGGTCATTGGAAAGGTTGTTACTGTAACTGGGTGGGGGAACACTAAAGAAAATGTGAGTTTTAGATTTTGTGTCATAGTGATCATTTTTCGCAAAGAACAGCATGACCGACTTCACCCGTGTACAGAATTCGCGAATATTTCGCACGGATCGATATTACATTTTTCACATTATTTTTGATTTATCAAAAATGGCTCAGCCTTTTTCAATAAAATTTTATTGGGACCAATTTCGAAGTATAATCGTTCTAATAAAAAAGAAATTATTGAAATCGGACTACCACGAAAAAAGTTATGCGTGGTTATACATTTAAAAAAAAAATATAAACGCGTCGAATTGAGTACCTACCTCCTCCGGTGGTCAAAAACAGAACTAAACGCTTCTAATGCATACGCTTACATTTCATACTCCTTAAACTTAATTTAATTGATTATTTATAGATAAATTTCAAGATTTCAGAATTTTAATATTGACTGATTTTGCATTGGAAGTTGTAAGTCATCTCAGTGTAATTTGATGACACCTAATAACCTTATTCATCAAAATATAAAGACTGCCTTGGTTGCTCAGTGATTAGTGACCTGACTTCTGGATCAAAGAGGCGTGGGTTCGATCCCCACCCAGGGAAAACATTTATGTGATGAACATAGGTGTTTGCTCTGTGTCTGGGTGTTATTTAGGTACTATTTATTTAAGTATGTATGTAAAATATGTAGTATATCAGTCTCTGGCAGCCATATAACAATATTTGCTTAAATTGGGGTCAGAGACCGTGTGTAAGATTAAATATTTATTTATTTATTCTTGTTTTTGTATTAAAAGTTGCAATTTACTATCTAGCTAGACCTTCTAGATTTGTTCCTTATTGTTTTATACTTTTGTTTTCTCAGCTATTCATGTTAGTACACGTTATTGCGTTATATTATTTTCAACAATAATATACTCGTAATTGAACACGGTGTGTTAAGCTTGTTTATCTTCGAATGCACTCTTCTTTCCACGATTCTCGAAACCTTTTTAACATTTTTCTTGTCGATGTAACACAATATTCAAAACTTCTACAAAATTAAATATTACTTAATTTCAGGGTCCATACTCAAGTATTCTCCGAGCAGTGCGAGTGCCCATCATCTCCAAAGAGAACTGTCAACATGTTCCGTTCCCATATTTTAGAGGAGGTCTTACTGCTAGAATGTTCTGCGCTGGCTATTCAGAAGGCAAGAAGGATGCTTGTCAGGTACCTTCACATTATTTTTTGTTCACATCTGAAATGTTATGAGATGTAATTTAAATTTTTATTTTTTATCAATTTGGTTATTGAAAGACCGTGGTGGTCTAGTGGTCATGACACCCGCCTTACAATCGTGAGGTTGTCGGTTAGAATCCCGGTCCCGTACCTATGAATTCCTTGGAATTTATGTATATTTCACACCATTGACTTTTTGGTAAAGGAAAATATCGTTAGGTAATCTGCATACGTCCATAGAAGAAATTTGATGGCGGATGTGGACTCACGAAACCACACTGGGCCATCGTGGTGAATGTGGACCAATCAGCTTTCGTGGGCAGATCTACGTCCTGCAGTGGACTATTAAAAAGGCTGGTGCAGTACAGTACAGATCGTAATCATGTTGCTCATATTCTGTATTTTTTCACGCAATCCATTAATATTCCTTGACCCATCTTTCAATTTTCCTAAAGAGTGTTTGAGGTATATTTCTTAAAATAATTGTAAGTTAAACGTCGGGAATTTATTATTTACAACCTGCCATCTAAGAAGCAAGCATGTACTTTTGCCACTTTAAGGAAAATGGGAACAATATCTTCACCATAAATAAGAGTATGTAAGTAAGTAGGCAATTCAGTTAGCCTTTGGATTAGCAGTATTCCAATAGTCTCTCTGGTCGGTAGGTAAACTTCTTACTCACTTGTACATGCCGGAGGTTACGCCACTGCGATAAAAAAAACTTGTAGATAGGATTCGAAATCATAATTTTCTTCACAGGGTGATTCTGGAGGACCAGCAGTCTCCTACGACCGTCTTCTTGGCATGGTCTCGTTTGGCTACGGCTGCGCGACTCCTGGTTCCTTCGGCGTCTACAGCAAGGTGGCTAAAGTGAGACCTTGGATAGAAGAAGTCACAGGACTGACATTAGATTAGCTGCACCTTACGAAGAGTCCAGAGCTGTAGGATAAAATTTTGTACAGAACATAATAGTCCACTAAAGCTATAGTTGGTTAACATTTCAACTATTTTATCGAGTTGTTATTACAACCTAACTTACAGGTCACGGCATATAAATCTAGCGCTCAGCGAAGTGTGGAGGGGGTGTCTGCGCATGAGTTTAGTATGGCGGTCAACATGCGAAAACTGTGACTCGATAGTAGGGCGTGTAATTATGCATGTTCAACTCTAGTGGCTACCAAAAATTTTGGAATAACAAATTCTTCGTAATGGTTCAGTTTTATAGATTTGTAGAGATTTTAATAAATATTTATAATTTATTGTAACAAATTCACAAAATTGAAAATTTTTATGAGATAAAATTAAATTTAACAGTTGATAAACATGTTACAAAACATGACATGTGCGGTTATACAGAATGTTTTGGTACGAACTAGCGATATTCTATGATGTCATTGTACTCATCATTGTAAGCAACTTTTACTAAGGCACCTACCTTAAAATCGCAAAAAGATGCAGCTGTTCCATACATTTTGTCGAGAAACGATGAACTTTTTGTATGGAACAGCAGATTTTTATGCGAATTCGAGGTTTGTCGCCTAGTAAAATTTGCTTACAATAATGAGTGCAATGACATCCCAGAATATCGCTAGTTCGAACCCAAACACACTGTATAATCCAGTAGTGGAATATGCCCTAAAAGGCTGACTGTGACGGTGATGAAGAATTAATGTTTTTAGTTTATACAGATGTAAGTAAGTATGATGTGAATCATAAAATTAATTATAAGATACACAAAGATATTGGTGTCATGTGTAATTAAATAAACAATCCAGAATTCACTTTTTTATCCTTTAATTTGTCGTAAAGAAATTGACAGACACTGTTTATAGTTATTTGTTTTACAAGAGGGCAATTGTGGATTATGCGACATATTGGACCTTCAGCGTAGCGAGGAACCCTACAGTCAACTACCGAGCGCAGCGAGCGAGCGAAGCGAGTGAATTATTTAGAGTCATGAATGTAGCGAGGGGTTCTAGTCGCCCAAAACGAAGACAGACTTGGTTCTAGTGATTCATACTCTACTTTTCATACCTCCTGCGAGAAAATAAAACCCCAGGAATATGAGTAATACTTACGTCATAAATTCACCAAGTGTAGGTACTCGCTAGGCACATCGGTATTGCGTTCACTATAAAATAAAACACATTAGAATGTTACCAACGAATTTTTTTAGAAAAGCACACGAATCCGTAATAAAATAGAGAATGTAAATACTACATGAAAAAAAGACCATGATCAGCTCGATTATCATGACCTAGCACGGGCATTGCAAAGAGGTTTTATACTATAAAATCGAACTGATGCGGGCACCAAAGAGGTTTAATTCTACATTATCTAATAAAACCTCCTTACTTAACGCCCGTTGCCATGCAATGTGAAGAGGTTTTATTCGATTTTACAAAATAAAACCTCTTTGCGATGTCCCTACATGTTGAGTTATTTTCATACAAACTAGACGATCCAAATTTAAATCACTTTACTCCCTAGGGAGTGTCATACAACATTATTGACCTGCTATAGCCTTCGAGATTCTGTTAAGTTAATATTGACTTATTTTACGTTGAGATTGTACGAACTGTTCGAATTCTGGAGACGGTGGAATTTGGTGATGCCATTTTTTGCGAAAAATACATACTGATTGTTTACAACAAATTAAAACGAAAAATTCATATTAAAACTTAAGCAATAAGACTGCCAATTGAGACTAGTGTCTCAATAGGCAATCATATTGCTAAACGCAATTTCTTCCAACCTAACATTTATTTTTTTTCTGGCAAATTGGGCAAGCCATTTTTTCTACCAATAAAGCGGCAGAAAGTCTGATTATTTTTCTATATTACTCTATATTTACTCAAAATAAAACCTCTAATAAAATAGCAATGGTTCTCAATTCAAAGTCATGATATTTTTACTTTTTATAGTTGAGATTAGATTGGTGTATGGGTAAGTAGACTTACATTTGAAATATTGTATTCGGAATTATTTCCTTTCTTTTCTGTTGTTAAACATTTAAAATTGATTTCTAAGTATTCAGTGTCTTAAGAATAAATAATGGTACTAAAACACTCACACTTGATATAAAATTAAATCACTTCTGAAAATTCGTTGAAAATATTTTTCTTACAAACTTATTTTGAACATTTACAACAACTTTTAACTCTATTTATTTTACGTAATCTGTCCATCTAGTGTTTTACCAGTGATGACATATGGAAATGAAACGTGGTGTTTTAATGTGGGCCTTATGAATAAGCTCAAGACAGCCCAACGTGCTACGGAAAGGGCTATGCTCGGTGTCTCTCTGCGGGATCGAATCAGACATGAGGAGATCCGCAGACCAACCAAAGTTACCGAAATAGCCCAGCGGATAAGCAAATTAAAGTGGCAGTCGGCAGGGCACATAATTCGGGGAACGGATGGCCGATGGGGCAGTAAAGTTCTCAAATGGAGACCACGGACCAGCAAGCGCAGCGTAGGACGTCCACCGACTAGGTGGACTGACGATATAATAAAGATCGCAGAAATGCGCTGAATGCAGGCCGCTTCCAACCGGCCTTGTTGGAAATCCACGGGGGAGGCCTATGTCCAGCAGTGGATGTCCTACTGCTGATGGATGGATGATGGATGGATCCATCTAGCTAGTCCATCTCTATACACCTATTTTATCTATTTATTCATATGATATGGTACTTAAAGCAAATGTGAAGTGCCATTTTGGGCTTACAAAAACAATACCTAAGCTGCTATCTATCTCTAAATTTTATCCGATTTGTGTGATTTTTTTTCAAACGAACTAGGTTTATACGTATTTAGTTTTAACAGTTTTTTTAAATGACCTTAAAGTCTCTAAAATGTCATATTTTCATGCAAAACTTTGGCTGAAAAGTATCTAGAAACTAAAAAAAACTGAAAAAAGAAGACGTACGAACGGGTAATATTTTTTACTCAAGCGGTTGACACCAAAAACAAAACGTTATGTTAGGTACAATTTAAGGGGTGAAAGGAGTTATCTCCTGGAACGTAAATTTTATCAAAATATACCGCGATTGTTCTCGATGTTCTACAGAAAATGAGAAAACACTGGTCGATTCAGAATCAGAAGACGTGAGTGAGATGCTATAGGGTACGTAACACTAAGTGGGACGATCTAATCAGTAACAATGCCTATCAAATATTTGAGCATGTTCTAGACAATTTGGGTCCAGACTCGTGGTTACACCGCTTTGTTACACAAGAAGCTGACTGCTTACCTTTACCAGAGAGTTACTTAGAGAAGATACATAGTTATATTCAATTTACATAATAATCTTTATAAAAGGTTTCAACCTCTAGCATTCTAGGTGGCCAAGATGTTCAGATATCAGAAGCTCCTTACCAAGTAAACTATGCCGACAAATGTGGTGCTGTGTTGGTGCATAAGAAGTGGGCGTTGACTACTGCGCACTGTGGGTTGGTATCTTTATATTACTGTCGTTGTACTGTACTGTAGTCTGCGCCACACAAGTTGTTGGATGTGAAGTTAGCCACTAGCTGCGCAATAGCCAATCAACGTGCGGCTTCCACGTCACGTCTCGTCAGGATTGGCTATTGCGCAGCTAGTGGCTAACTTCACATCCAACAACTTGTGTAGCGTGGAGTATACCAGCCTTTTTAATAGTCCACTGTAGGACGTAGGCCTACCCACGAAGGGTGACTGGGCCATATCCACCACGCTGGCCCAGCGCGGGTTGGAGGATACTGTCGTTGTAGAAACCCTATTTTAATCCCCAATCTAAGAAAGGCTGATTATGCAAGCTTGAGGTGAGTGATGTACATCGGTTTGTGCAAATAGGGCACCTTGAAATCTGTGGCAACGTGCAGTGCTGCAGCAGCACGGCCGCAGTGCTTCAGCCACGCTGCTGTGTATGCATTTAAAAAAACGCGCAAAAAATCTTTTAGCTAATCTTAGCTAAAATACTGATTTTTATGCTTACTTAGAGTCTGGCTAGCGAAAGTTGATACTAGAACTTTTCGCGAACGTTTTATATGACAACACTCGGTGATACCACTATCGCGGATTTACCCTTAAATTTGTGTATTTATAGCGGAAAGTACCTAAGCGACATTGTATTAAAAACATTTTTCATAAATATACGTCATGTACTAAAGTCTACAAAATGATTCATAGTATATCCTAGAATGCTATTTCAATAATCTTCATAGTATTGAAGTAGCTGATAAGTAGGTAAGCGTTGATAATCATTTAGAGGGCAATGCACAAAAGCCTCAGTTTAGTATAATAATCACGTAATCAAAATACAGAAATTATTTAACGTGATTAAAAACCTACTCGGCAAATAAAAGCTTGAAATGTAAAAAATAATTTTGGCGAATCCCCAAATATTTCGAAGAATCAGAATCGCGGTAATGGTAACAATACTACGTCGTAAGAGTGAGAAAAAGTATTCCCATCTCAGTTTAGGGCTGCCTCGCTGGTATTTTTTTTAATTTGGCGCGCTTTTTCGGTATCAGATTTTACTAGCCAGACTCTACTACCTCTATGTTGGCGCAGCTACCCAAATTGTGTGCCTCCGATACGAAGTGTCGCCACTCTTCTCTGTCTTGGACAAGTTCCTCCAGACATCAATCCCGAGCTTGCTATCTTTTCCCAATTTATCTTTTTTTGCGTTTTTTTTTAATTTGAAATGCTGATTTTTGGAGAGTAATAATTGTTAAGATAATTCTAAGATCGAATCAGGAATGAGGAAATCCGCAGATGAACCAAAATTACTGACATAACCTAGCAGATTAGGAAGTTAAAATGGAGGTAGGCAGGGCACATTTTTTAAAGAACAAAATGGTAAGGTTCTCGATTGGAGATGCTACATATAAAAAATGAATTTAGAGTCATTTCTATGTATTAGAGAATTGCTGTTCCGCTATTAAGAGTGAATAAATGCAAGGGTTTTAGGTAATTCAACCTTTAACCGATTTGTCCGTTGCACGGAATCAATCACGTGGTTGCACGTAGTCTCTTACTATGGGCCTTATTACTAAGCTCTAAGTAGCCCAACGAGCTGTGGAGAGGGCTACGCTCGGAGTCTCTCTGCGAGATCGAATTAGAAATAAGGAGATCCGTGGAAGAACCAAAGTTTCCGACATAGCCCAACTGAAATAGCAATGAGCAGGGCACATAGCGTGGAGGACTTTTGACCGATGGGATCGAAGAGTTCTAGAGGGGAGACCACGTACCGGCAAGCGCTGCGTAGGACGTCCACCCACAAGGTGGACGGATGACCTCATTAAGACCGCAGGATCGCGCTGGATACAAGGACCGGTTGGATGCACGCTTCCAACCGGTCTTATTGGAGATCCATAAGGGTGATCCATATGTCCAGCAGTGGACCTCTTATGGCTAATGATGGGTGGATGGATGGACGGAATTAATTATCGAGTTATGTTATAAGAGATGACACCGTATTTTAAGAATCTATGGTCGGGATGTTTTATTTTTCTCATTTCTTTTACTTATGTTTTTAAAAAACACAATTATTGATCTTATGTGTCAGTACTCTTAACTCGAGCGGGCACAAAACATTTTGAATTTTTTTCACAAAAAGAATAAGGATTACACATCTCATCCCTTTTATATCTCTTTTTGAGATAATCCTAGTTGGGAAGCATTATAAATAAATTAATTTCTTTAATTTTTGTCATTCAGACCTGGAACCTTCATCAGGGTTGGAAGCCGGCACCGACTGAAAGGTCCTAAAGTCCAAGTCCTCACTCATCTCGTCCATCCAAACTACCAGCTCCACCACGAGTTCGATTGTGATGTGCAGCTGCTGAAACTCCACCGAGGACTCTATCTTGGGGGGCTGGTAGGGACAGTGGAGATTTGTAGGGGGGACTGTGGTGGGACGCTGAAGGTGTTTGGATGGGGATACTCTGAGGAGAAAGTAAGTATTCCTGATATTGCAATGCATAGTTCACTGTTTTACAAAGGTATAGAAGGAACTACTAATTAAGTACTTCTTTATTCACAAAAAAAGTAGCTCGATATATTTTGCTAAACCCAACATACCCTTGTATGGAAAATATGTATTTTTTTTGCAATTTTGAGGTTGTTCTTAAATACAAACTGTTCATAATGATGAGTAGCTTAATATAGACGTGAAATCCACAAAAAAAATTACACTAATACCATATTGATTTTGTGAACGCAACCGGTCCTAAACGATTTATCCCGCACGATCGTATGAGACCGGTTGCGTTTATGAAATCAGTAAGGTTTTCGCCCCAATTTGTTTGTCGTTCCTCACGATTGTATTAAGGCGGTTGTATTCGTAAAGGGGTGTTTTGTATGGGTACCTTGTGAAACAAAACGTCTTGTTTTAAGGCGTTTTTGCAGGTTATAAAGAAACTTTAGGATTACGAGATGACACTAACTAAAAGATCCTAAAGTCCAAGTCCTCCTCACCCATCTCGTTCACCCAAACTACCAGCTAGTCCAACATGCAACCACGAAAAGCCATGAAAAAAGAACTCATTTCGACGTGTGAAAAAGTGACAGATATATGTATACTCGTACTTTGCCACAACGCTGTCTCGTTCTAACGCGTCGAAAGAAATATTGCGTGGAGCGCATCCTAGCCCGGTATTTTATCCTAATCAATTAGCATCCTCTTAGGGGCTTATTCTGTAATTACATCAAAACTCACAACTTTTATTTTGCGACTTTTGATTAGGAATAAACCTGTAGGTATAGGAACGAATCAGGCAAAAACATTTTCTACCACAAGTTCGACTAAGTATGATGTGCAGCTTACTTTTTTTTCGTTTGACTAGGTATTTGTCAGCCATCACCAAAGTTAAGCAGAGTTGGATCGGATCGGTGACTGTGGGTGGCATTTACAGCTGAGCGCTGCCATGGCTTGGATGACACGTTAAATTGTGGGCCCTGGTTGTATTCAGCCATGTCAGAGGATTTCAGGCGGCTTCAAAGTTCTGGCACCAAGGCTACCCACCCGACCTATAATAAACTTCCTTTTTAGGGTTCCGTACCCAAAGGGTAAAAACGGGACTCTATTTAGAATTTTTATAGAAAACATATTTTTGTTGCCGCTATAACAAAAAATCTAAAAATATAATAAAATAGATATATGAGGGGCTCTTATAGTTACAACAAACGTGATTTTTTTCCGTTTTTTGCTCGATATTAATAACGGCAACTAGTACCTAGACCCTTGAAATAGGGCTAAGGGGGCTCTCATACGGTACGAAAACCTTTACCCGCGAGTCCAACTCGCACTTGGCTATTATTTACTACCGTTTATTACGTTTTCAGGGAGAATACAAAGACGCCCTCCAAGTAATCGAAGTCCAAATGGTCCTAACAGAAGTTTGCCAAGAGGTACCTCAGCCGTGGTACAACCACACCCTTACTTCTAGCATGTTTTGTGCTGGAGGGGCAGGGAAAGATGCCTGTCAGGTAGGTAAGCTAGCTACAAAACAGAGGAGGTTCTCAATTCGAATGTATTTTTTTAACGCGATCATTCCGCCAAATTCACTGCCTCGGTGGGCTCAGTGGTTAGTGACCCTAACTACTGGGTCAAAGAGGCGTGGGTTCGATCCCCATCCAAGGCAAGTATTTATGTGATGAACATAGGTGTTTGCTCTGTGTCTGGGTGTTATTTAGTTACTATCTATATGAGTATGTATTTAAAAATATGTATAAGAATTTTATCAGTCTCTGGCAACAATATGATAAGCTTAGCTTAGTTTGAGGTCAGAGGCCGAGTGTAAGATGTCCCCTAATATTTATTTATTTATTTTCATTTAAATTATGAATCGATTTTGAATGATCTTTTTTTGGTAGATTATCCCATGGAGATTCCATTTAAATTATATCAAAATCGTTTGAGTGAGTTTTGAAATCAACAATAATTAACTTATCATCGATTCGTGAATGATTCGAATTTTGTACTTAAGTCTTGGAGCAAGTATTTATAGAGTCACAATCGCGCAAAAAAGTGTCCGAGCCAAAACCCTGCCCAGGCTACGTAACCACTACGTAGTGGGCATGTTTTTAGGGTTCCGTACCCAAAGGGTAAAAACGGGACCCTATTACTAAGACTTCGATGTCCGTCTGTCCGTCTGTCTGTCCGTCTGTCACCGTGCTGTATCTCATGAACCATGATAGCTAGGCGGCTGAAATTTTCACAGATGATGTATTTCTGTTGCCGCTGTAACAACAAATACTAAAAAAAAAACAAATATTTAAGGGGGGCTCCCATACAACAAACCAGATTTTTTAGACGTTTTTCGCTCTATTTTAATAATGATAACAGGTAGATGCTTGAAATTTTCACAGAATATTGAGTTTTATATTTACTTCAAAAATAAATAATAAAATTATAGTCTGACCGTTTAACTTAGTCCTCGCCTGCGCGGGTACAGGGGCGCGCGGGTAGACGACAAAGGGGGACTGAGACCGGTGCGGGCGGCAGGGACCCGCCGACTCAGATAAATGGTCATACTATAAAGTAAATATTTAAGGGATACAGTACGGAACCCTCCGTGCGCGAGTACGACTCGTACTTGGCCGATTATTAGTTAGTCGTAAGGCGATTTCAAGCCGACTACAACTCCGCGCGATGCCTAAGTGCTCGGTTACAAGCACTAATTAGGTGACATTATCGTCGTGATTCAATATAACAGCACATTGTGAATTATTTAATGTAAATATCTAAGTCTGTTTGTATGACAACGCTCGGACATTTTTTTACTACTTTCACTTAGGAACTGTGGTGGCTCTGTAGATATTTGCTCGAAGACTTAAGTACCTAAATAACTATGTAGATTTAATGAATTGCAATGATTTAAGTCGATTGTACCATGTTTGGCGAAAAATAATTGAAATCTATATTCCTCAAATCATAGTATAAAACAAAGTCGCTTCCGCTGTCCCCATGTCCCCATGTGTGCTTATATCATTAAAACTACGCAACGGATTATGATGTGGTTTTTTTAAATAGATAGAGTGATTTAAGAAGAAGGTTTATATGTATAATACACCTGTGCAAAGCCAGGGCGGGTCGCTAGTAAAATATAATACTGAACTGAATGTAAATCTAGCATGAAGTTTTCAGATCCTAGCAAATCCTAAGAAAACTCAAAATAAATACCTGTTGCCAAGCGCCTACCAGTTCACTGTGATATCGCCATTTGCAAAACTTTCTATCCCAGCCAGGCGCTTCATATTGCGACTGCAATGTTTTTAAATTAATAATAACGTACCGTACTATGACAAAACCATAAGTACAGGGTTATTCCTAATCAATTAGCATCCTTTTAGGGGCTTATTCTGTGGGTACTTACATACATCAAAACTAACAAATTTTGTTCTGCGACTTTTGTCAAAACTCAAAAAAAAAAAACAGCTGTTCTATCGATCTAGAGTGCTCTTTGTTTTTAAGAAATTCGTGTGAAAAGTATTTACCGTCATACCACAAAAGATTTAAACACTGTTTAACCGTACAATTTGTACTATTAGACATTGTATTATGTCTAAAGCGTGCGTAAAACTTTTGTGGTAAGATGGTTATTTTTCAAATAACTTATCTTATTATTATAAATAACTTGATTTATTACATTTATTTATTATTAAATGTGTTAATTTTTATTTATTTTTATTTTAGTATTAGTATGTGTATGTATGTTCGACTTTTTGAAGTTACCAGAAATTTTAATGGAAGGACAAAATTGAAAATATTGATGAAACAATTATTATACATTCACTAATGATTGTATGGAATATTGAATAACACGTATTATTGATTAATTTGTTATTTGATATAATATGTTTTATTATTTATTATGACATTCAATCTATACTCATTGACATTATAATTATAATCATTAATTTCATATACGATGTATGTGACATTGAAGCGTTTTGTATGTATTGAAATGTATTATTGCGAATTGTATTTAAAATGTGACTTGTAACAGTGGTGTTATCAATAAATGACTATGACTATGACTATGCATTATTATTGTAGTATTTGAATGCACATGTGTATATTGATATGTATGTTTATATTTTGTATATTTATGACTCTTTATTCAAGTATTCTTTATTTTGTTTCAATCAATTTCGCTATTATTGTACACCCCGTCCCTTACCTTCCTCTATAATCCTTTCCTCTCTTAATCAGGTTGCCTGGAAGAGATCGCTCTAAGCGATAAGGCCGCCGATTGTCGCACTATTATAAATATAATAAAGCGTTTCTATTCTATTCTATCTTAAACTCGGTTTATACTTATTCAATTTTACGTAATTTTAGATAATTATAGGTATCAAACATTTCTCAAAACGAAATTCACGGATATAAAAAAATACTACCGCGTTACTTACGTTACATTTTGTTGATAGAGAATCCGATCCGATGATGATTGTTGTTATTTTTGCTTCAGAAACCTTTTCAAGCTTATTTAATTTAAGTAACTCCAGGGTGACAGTGGAGGAGCTGCCGTGTCATCAGGGCAGCTGGTGGGGCTGTGCTCTTTTGGATACGGCTGCGGGAGAGGGATTCCCGGAGTGTATGTCAATTTGACTCAAGAGGCAGTGCGGAGCTGGATAACTAAACATACTGGAGTTTATAACACAGAAGCACCTGAAAATAATTAAAAATTTAATATTGTACGGTAGGTATCATACTTTTTTTATAACCGACACAGATCTACCCTTGAAGGGCAACTAGATCTTATCCTGGCTGACCCAGTGTTTATTTCTCTCGTAGATTTACGTCGGTACGATTTTTTTCTGCGGATGTACCTTTTTTACCTACAACCCGGTCACAATATCTGTGCACCTGACTTCGTGACGTCATATCGAATTATCGGGACGTATATACATTACCGGACGTCTAGTATACAGTCCGGACATAAATTATTATCGGGACGTGTATCGGTAACGAAGATGCTAACTGTACTGTCGCACCGGGGAATGCGCGGAGAGGTGACAGGGAGAGCGGGAGAGGCGCCGCATTCCAGCGAGGTGCACAGATATTCTGACCGGGTTGTAAGTACTGATTTTTCACTAGGTTTTACTTAATTAAAGGTTAAGCGATGTGAATCTACACAGGGTAATCCAAAACTAATGTACTAAGCTGAAAAGACGTAGCTACTGATGACCGATGGAGTCGGAAAACTCTCGAGTGGAGACCACGTACCGGCAAGCGCAGCTTAGGACATCCACCCCACAAGGTGGATGGACATCCTCATGATCGCGGTTCGAGTATCGTGCTGGATTCAAGCCGCTACCAACCAACCGGTCTTTTTGGAGATCCATGGGTGAAGGCTAGGGCGCCCTATGTATGGCTGATGGATAGAGACGAAAAGAGGTGATTCAGACCATCATCATGAACAACTTTTACTATGGGGCCAATCTGGAATTCGAGAAAAAAACAACTGTTTCATATAATTTGTTTATTGGTTCCGTCCGAGTTGCAGTTTTGTATGGAGCAGATGATTTTATTTTCTGGAATTTTGAGTTGGCCTTATAGTAAAAGTTGTTTATAAAGATGGTTTCAATAGCCCCGTTTTAGCTCAGTACGGGCTAAGCAGCCAACCCTTTAGTTATACAACAATTTTAAAGAACTCACTGGGAAGTAGGTAAGTAAGTTCGTATAGGCCGGGTGGCTGGCCCTGATGTCAGAGTTATTAAGCTTCTGACTTGGCTAAACGGTTAAAACAACCGGGACCTACAATTTAACGTGTCATCCGAGCCACGGTAGCGCTCAGTTGGAAAATGCCACCCGCGGTCACCCATCCAAATATGCGGAACGTTGCTTAATTTCGGTGATCGCTAACAAACACCTAGTCAAACTACGTTACGAGCGCTACTGGTACGAGACCGGGATTTGAATTGAACTCTAGTCTTAAGTTTGTAACGAGAGCTTTGTCTACTAGGCTTTCACGGCTCAGACACAAACAAAAATTACCCTTATTGAGGCGCCCGAAAGCCTCAAGCTGGAGTTACAATGAGAATGTGTACCGTAGGTTAGTATTCTTAGTATCTAGGACGGACTCAGAACAGGCATTTCGCCAGTTTGGACGCAGCTAACTGAGGAATGTAGTCATACGCCCTCACCTGGCTTCCTGAAATGAAAAAAAGATTTATGCATTGGTCGTCAATACTCGATATTAAATGAAATTATTAAGTAGCTACTTGTACTATTTTTAACATATTTTTATAAGGTAAACACGCTTCTAAATAGTAGAAACATTTTGTTTAAAAAAATCTGATAACAATTTTGCATAGGCTCAAAACACATGTCAACATTATTAATTGAAGTCTCTAAATTTGATCAAAAAGTATGACTAAAAAAGGATCGGATAATTTTAACCTCATAAAATATGAGTAGTTACCATTATACAAGTAGATTTGTACTTTTTTAAATGAAAATCGTCCTTATTCCAGCATCTGAAAGGCTAAAACCTCCCCGCATGGGAATCTGTACGTTAGTATCTAGGATGGACTAGGCACGGAACCGGCATTTCGCCAGTTTGGACCGCTGAGGAATGTAGTCATACGCCCTTGCCTGGCTTCCTGGAATGAATTTTGTACTTTTGAATTATTATCATTAATTTTTTAGCAGTAAAGTCAGAGTAAAAGCTTATGCCAGAAGGCACATTGAGCTGAGAGACATTTTTTAGCAGTGATAACGAAACTGCATTCAACCACAACTCGCTTCGAATAAAAGGTTACACAATAAAAGTTAAAAAAGTAAATTATTTATATTTGGGGACATTTTACACACGGTCTCTGACCCCAAACTAAGCAAAGCTTGTGATATGGCTGCCAGAAACTGTTATACTACATATATTTTTTTTTAAACATACTTATATAGATAGTAACTAAATAACACCCAGACACAGAGCAAACACCTATGTTCATCACATAAATACTTGCCCTGGGTGGGGATTGATCCTACGCCTCTTTGACCCAGAAGTTAGGGTCACTAACCACTGAGCCACCGACGCAGTCAAGTCAAGTATATGTATGGTTTGATTTTCCAACACAAAGTACGTTGCCTACTATCAGGAAAATTCTTATTCAAGCGCGAATCCACTAGCTTGCGATAATTATCTAATAATTTTTTTGGGGAAATTGGATACATACATATTTAGGGATCGAACGATACCGCAATGCCTGAAAACTAAGCTTTACAACCAATGTGTCCTGCCCACAATGACTTACGGTGCTGAAACATGGACGTTGACTAAAGAGGACTATTTATTGATTGACTATTTACAGAATGAGAGTCGCACAAAGGGCAATGAAGCGAGCGATCAGTTTAAAAGACCTAGTTCGTAATACGGAAACCCGATGAAGGACGAAAGTCACAGATGTCGGAAACCGTATTCCGAGACTCAAGTGGCGATGGGCAGGACACGTGGCTAGGCGTGTTGATGCCCGGTGGAGTAGATCCCTGACTGAGTGGCTCCCAATAGCAGATAAGCGGTCTATAGGCAGACCACCAGCCCGATGGGTCGATGACATCAGACCCATCGCTGGTCAGGCGTGGATGAGATTGGCCCAGGATAGGAAAGAATGGCACATAACAGAGGAGGCCTATACCCAGCAGTGGGTCGACACAGGCTGATGATGATGATGAATTATCTAATAAGTTAGACCAAGGAACAAGGTAAGGACCTTACTATGGGGACGAGACTCGCTGGTGGGTCCCAAATAATATTGAATGGGCCGTCAAAATTCTAATGACAAAATATGAGAAACAATTTCATATAACTTTTTTGATGTAGTTAGCTGAAAAGTCTTTCATTCATATAGGTAACGTAGTAATTTCCTAGAAGTGGGTCCCAGGTTTGTAAACTATTACCTATTACATATGTAGGTGCGTCGTAGTCCAGACAATTTTGGGAGCTATTAAGCTAGACAGGTTCAGATTTAGAGTTATATGAAAATAGCGCAAAGCTTAAAATAATAAAATAATTTATTTTCTCCTTCTTTTCGGCGGTATATGGAATATCTAGTGCTGGTCATAGGCCTCATAGATCTTTAATAAGACCAGTTGGAAGCGGCTTACATCCAACAAAATCTGGCGGTCCTAAGGTGGTTATCTATCCTCCTTGCCACCCGGTCTAAAAGTGCGCTTGACTTATCAGTCGTCCGTGCGATACCCTGCCCACTGCCATTTCAAGTTGCCAATCCATATAGTTATGTGTTGTAAGTCATCACTGATAACACTTGGTCAAATTGATAGAGTCGGATAAAGCTTACTCAGTCTTAGGCAAATTGTTGATATTGAAGGTATGTTATACTTAGGTACTTAGCATAAAGAATATCGTTAATAGCTCGTCTCTCAAATCGAGTAAGCACAAAGTAAATCTAGTGCATCAATTTATAAATAGAGGATCCAAAAATCAATCCCTCGCAAAACGCACTAAAAATTTGTCGTCCAATAAGACCCATCCGTAAAAGGCAAATCCAATATTCAGCACTTCGAAAATTCATTAAAATTGCACGAACGAACGGCAGCGCCGAAATTTCAAAAAACCCCGAAAAACCTCCCCCTCTTCTTACATACTCGTATGTACATAACACCCCCGTACATAACACTGTCCATATATTCTGTTAATGTAATTATCTGAACTCAATTTTGTATAAAATCGTACTAGTGTGCGTAGATTTAAGTGAGTGTGTGGATGTGTGCGTTATTTTATCTACAGAGCTTGTTTGGTGTATATTGACGTAGGGGGAGAGGGGGAATTCTCCCCTTTAGGGGGAATCATCATGACGATGATAGTCTACACTGTTGCTAGAGAGAGACGCGAGATAAAAGTCTATCTAGATCTATAAAAGCAACCTCCCGTCGCACTATACATCCTGACAAACTTACCAATGTCTTTGCTTGTTTCGCCACTATCGAAATTTCTGTAAAAAAGTGTCAATATCTAGTTGAGCGCCTTTGATCTTTATTTTTTGGTAATTGTAGGAATATTTTGGTCGATTTCGTGTGATTAATACAAGTAGTTTCATCGGGAATCGCCTGTATTAAGCCTTATTGATGTATGACTGATACGGTGCTCGAAATGTGCTGGAACGACTCTATAATGCGGGGTAAATTGGTATTTCGTTAGCTCATAACAGTAAAAAAATAGGATTTTGCGTATAACTATTTTATTTTGTTTAAAATAAGAATTTAATAGTAATTACAGTCGCGTCGGGCCTCTACCCACAGATTGGACAGATGATCTTAACAAGACCATTAAACATTAAACGATCACTATTATTTGGTTTGGGATAGGTAATTTCGAGTATGTAAAACCGTGAAATTAGTTTATTTATTTAATAAACCTACTTTTAATACTTTATACTTAACTAAAACGCATACCTTATTTTTTATTGATTTTGTTTAATTAGCGGTAGGTACTATTGTTTGATTGAAAATGTTATTTTGATAAAAATGTTAATAAGTATATTTTAGATCTTATAATATATAACTGTTTAAATTTAATTTGATAAGTAACTCATAATTACAACTGATTGAAGCACATTATATGTACTGTAGTGATTAAGTTCTCACATAAGTGAAATTGTTAATTTCTTGTTGAAAAAATAAATTCTTTAACCAGAAGACCGCAGGATCGCAGTGGATGCAATTTTCTACCGGTCTTCTTAGAGATTTATACGGGAGATCTACCTATGTCTAGCAGTGGACGTTTTATGGCTGATGAAATGAAGAATGTAGGTAAGCAGAGGCCGAATCATACAAGATGGCGGATGTGAAGTTAGCCACAAGCTGCGCAATATCCAATCCTGACTCATGCTCGCATAAATAAACCTGCGCGTTGATTGGATATTGCGCAGCTTGTAGCTAATTTCATACATATCCGTCGCCTTATCTCGGCCTATACACTCGAAGTCTCTCTAAATGATCAAATCAGGAATGTGGATATTTGTAGATGAACCAAAGTTAACAATGTAGCCCAGTAGAGGATCAACAAGCTGAAATGGCAATGGGCAGGACACATAGTTCGTAAAATAGAAACTATGGAGGATTGTTTAATGCTGCAAGAAGATATAGATTCTGTATATAGCTGGAGCGTGCGTAATAAAATGGAGTTTAATAGCTCGAAATGCTTCCAGATGACTTTTGGTCGAATGCGACACCCTATCACATTTCAATACAAGCTGGATCAATTTGAGATAACTCGCGTCACTTCGGTCAAGGATTTGGGTGTTTCGTTCGATAGAGAGCTCACGTTTCACGATCATATCGTAACAGTGGCAAAGGAATCCTACCAACGGCTAGGTTTTGTGTTAAGGAACTCTCGGGAATTTCAAAGCACGGAAGTCATTAAGCTTATATTTAGTGCTTTGGTTCGGAGCAAACTTGAAGCCAGCGCGTGTGTTTGGCATCCACATGAGAATAAGTATACCCTTTTGTTGGAGAAAGTCCAAAAAGCTTTTCTCCGATACCTATATAAGCGTAAATATGGGTACTATCCATATTTATACCCTACGAAGTTTCTACTCGGATGTCTGGGATACAACTCGCTTGAAGTCAGGAGATCGCATGATCAGCTAGCCATCATGTTTAAGATCCTTCGAGGGAAATTAAATGCACCGGATCTTCATGATCAATTGTGTCGCTTGTTTGTCCCTGATAGCTATATCCGGTGTAGGAAACATAGGCTATTTGCGGTCCCACAATGCAAAACAGTTGCCCACCAGAAATCCCCAATACCACGATCACTTGCTTCGCTCAATGATATCCTTGACGCCAGACAGCAGTGCGATCTGTTCACTGATGACTGGAAGACAATCATGGCGGAATGTTTGTGCTACTGTGAAAGGTGTGATGAATGAACGAATGAATGGATGACATGACTTTGTTAATTCTTCTTTGAAAACATTTAATTTTTTTTTTTTTTGTATTATTGTTGTCATTTAGTGTTATAATTTTTATTTTTATAATTGAATTCATTGTGCTTTGTAATTTATTAGGTATTATTATTATTAACTAAATTTGACATTAACGTAGCGTAAGTAAAATTATTTATCATTAGTGTAATTGGTTACTGTTACCGTGCTAATTTGATATAAATAAATAAATAATAATAAATAAATCGTTGGCCGAACCGTAAACTTCTCGAAAGGAGACTACGTATAGGCCGATTCATACAAGTTGGCGGGTGTAAAGCTATACAAGGGCCTTACTGTGTAAGCGCTCTGACGTTCGGCTTCGCTTTTCCTCCCGCTCGGTCTCGTGTCGTGAGTAACTGGCGCGAGCAGGAGAAAAAGCGAAGCCGAACGTCAGAGCGCTTACACGGTAAGGCCCCAGAGCTGCGCGAAACCCAATCAACGCGCAGTTTTATGTGGGCTTAAGTCAGTATTAGATATTGCGCAGCTTGTGGATAACTTCACATCCGCCGACTTTTATGATTCGGCATAATTATACCTACCGATAAGCGCAACTTAGAGAGTCCACAGATACGGTGTACTGCACTGAACTGTATCAGCCTTTTTTAGGGTTCCGTACCCAAAGGGAAGAACGGGACCCTATTACTAAGACTTCGATGTCCGTCTGTCCGTCTGTCACCGGGCTGTATCTCATGAACCATGATAGCTAGGCAGCTGAAATTTTCACAGACGATGTATTTCTGTTGCCGCTATAACAACATATACTAAAAAGAGAATTAAATAAATATTTAAGGGGGGCTTCCATACAACAAACTTGAATTTTTAGACGTTTTTCGCTCTATATTAATAATAGTAACAGGTAGATGCTTGCAATTTTCACAGAATACTTAGTTTTATATTCACTTCAATAATGAAATTAAAATAAAATAAATATTTAAGGGGGGCTCCCATACAGTAGGTACGGAACCCTCCGTGCGCGAGTCCGACTCGTACTTGGCCGATTTTAATAGTCCACTGCAGGACCCACGAAGGGTGATTGGGCCATATCCACCACGCTGGCCCAGTGCAGGTTGGTGTATTCACATACGCCATCGATTTTCTTCCACGGACGTATGCAGGTTGCCTCACGATGATTTCTTTCACCGAAAAGCCAGTGGTGTGAAACTAAAGAACTCATTGTTACGGGACGGGGATTTGAACCCACGACGTTTCGATTTTAAGGCGAGTATACCTCAAGATCACCACGTCTTTGAGATACGGTGTACTACTAAAATGATCTAGTGAAGACCACAGGAATAAGCTGGATGCATGGGTTTAAGCACCTTCATACCTACTGGTATTATTGCAGTTCTATACGGGAGCTTTATGTCCAGCAGTGCATCTTACAGCTAATTATCAAGATGATGAAGTTCTTATGGCGATCGTGAACCAAGATCTTGGCTTTACAAAAACAATAAGCTGTATATGCGCTATGTACCCTGCCTACTGCCATTTCAACTTGTCAATCCGTTGGGCTATGTCGGTAATGTTGGTTCTTCTACTTCTTCATTTCTGATTCGACCTCGGAGAAAGACTCCGAGCATAGCCCCCTCCATAGCTCGTTTGACTACTAAAGCTTATTAATTAGTCTGATTGCAGGTTGCCTCACGATGTTTTCTTTCACCTAAAAGCCAGTGGTGTAAAACTCTGTATATAAATTTCATAGAACTCATTGGTACGGGACCGGGATTTGAACCCACGACCTCACGATTGTACGGCAGGCGTCACTACCTCCAGACCACCACGGCTTTTTATATCTAATTCTAACTAGGGAGGTCGCGAAATCTCTGAAATCGGGTTATAAAGGTGACGTATACAATACTGCAGTCATAATCACTACATAGTATAAAAGTCGCTTCCCGCTGTCTGTCCTCATGTATGCTTATATCTTTAGAACTACGCAACGGATTTTGATGCGGTTTTTTTTATTAGATAGAGTAATTCAAGAGAAAGCTTTATATGTATAAAACACCTGTGCGAAGCTGGGGCGGGCCGCTAGTAATCTATAAAATATGAATTATTTCGTTTACATTACCAGCCGGTATAAATTACAGTAGGTAATTCGAGAGGATCGAGCTGGCTGCGTAAGCCGCGCCCAATATATTAATTTCTGATCATTTTTATGGAGCTTTCGGATTTTCGGCAGGCTTATGGAACTACAGCCAGCAACATAATATGTAAGTTGTAGCGCTCATAGCGCAGTTTGACAAGGCGTTCGTTAGCGATCATCGAAGTTAAGCAACGTTCAGCACGGTCAGTCTTCGGATGGGTGACCGCGGTTGGCATTTATAACTCAGCGCCATCGTGGCGTTTAAGCTCTCTCAGAGGCCTTCAAGCGGCCTAAAAACTCTGAGCTACCCTGGGCTAGCTACCCTGCCTATATGAACTTACTTTAGCATCATAATTATTTTTCGCTAACAATGTTATAGGTCGCCAAAGATGAATAAAAATCGGCCAAGTGCGAGTCGGACTCGCCCACGAAGAGTCCTGTACCGTATAGGAGCCCCATTCTTCTTGCTGTTATTAATAGCGAGCAAAAAACTCCTAAAAGTCACGTTTGTTGTATGGGAGCCCCCCTTAAATATTTATATTTTATTCAGTTTTTAGTATTTGTTGTTATAGCGGCAACAGAAATACATCACCTGTGAAAATTTCAGCTGCCTAGCTATCATGGTTTATGAGATACAGACCGGTGACAAACAGACAGACGGACAGACGGACATCGAAGTCTTAGTAATAGGGTTCCGTTTTTACCCTTTGGGTACGGAACCCTATTAAGGAGTGTCCTTAAATTTCTAAAGTATACAAAACATGATCTTCAAACTTTCTAAATTTATAGACCATATTAAAAACTTTGTTTTAAAATTATTATGATAACTTTGGGACTATAATTCAAAACATTATAGTCCCTTTTCACAATAATTTTAAAATATTTTTTTAACATGGTCAATAAAATATACAGCTTAGAGGTAACCTCACAAACATATTTCTTAGCCAACTATAAAATAAAAATAAATAAAATAAATATTTGGGGACATCTTACACACGGTCTCTGACCCCAAACTAAGCAAAGCTTGTGATATGGCAGCCAGAGACTGATATACTACATATACTTATTTTTAAATACATACTTATATAGATAGTAACTAAATAACACCCAGACACAGAGCAAACACTCATGTTCATCACATAAATATTTGCCCTGGGTGGGGATCGAACCCACGCCTCTTTGACCCAGAAGTCAGGGTCACTAACCACTGAGCCACCGAGGCTGTCAACTATATTTTTATAGCGGTCAGCCATCTAGTACTTCGGGATTTAGTAACATCATTAAGATTGGTTTTTAAACGACTTCCAAAAAGGAGGTGGTTCTATGTTCGTCTGTATGTTTTTTTTGTGTAAATTTTTAATAATTCCTCCAATTGTCAAACGAATCGAAAAAATCTTTTTTAGTTCAAAAGGGTATACTTTTGAGACGGTCCCATTTAAATGTTACAGAAATCGGCTGAGCCGTTTTTAAAAAAACCAACAATAATGACTCTAATTATTCGGCATAATTCGAGCTAGCTATTCGAGTGAAATTTCCGAATTTTGTACACGTTGAACATCGATAATTTGTCCAATTGTGAACCGAATCGAAAAAATCTTTTTTAATTCAAAATGGTATACTTTTGAGTCAGTCCCATTTAAATTTAACAGAAATCAGCTGAGCTGTTTTTGAAAAATCAACAATAATGTAAACAATTCTAGCGAAATATTAGAATTTTGTACACAATGGAAAGCGGTTTTACCAGTTTTTGCGAAAAATTATTATTATCAAAATCATTATCACCATCAAAGAAAGCTAATCATACGCGTGTCTCGACAAGCTCTTAACAACTTATTTTCCTTAAAAGCACCTGTCTATTAGATGCTGTTTTTGCTGACCGTTCCGGAACCCGTGGATAACTGACGTGAAAATTTCACCACCATTTCACATACCAAAATATTGAAACGTTTGGTTTTACTCATCGATTTTTATCCTACCTATCAGATTTTTCAACACCTCATTTTGTTTTTGCTGACCGTTCCGGAACCCGTGGATGACTGACGTCCTAATCCTGCTTCCACTATCATTTCACGTACGAGTAAATATTTAAACGTTTTTGTTGCTGACTGTACTTTATGTCGGAGCGATCCGCTTGCGTATTATATGGAAAGTGGTATGACTTTTGTGTTAATACTGTTGTTTTAAACTAGTTATGCCCTGTGGTTTTACTATTTTTTTGTTATTATGTAAATACCTGCTAAATATTTTTAATGTAATTTCAATGCAGAGATTCCCGAGAATTCATGAAAATCAGTTTTTAAATACATTTTTACGACTCTTACTAACTTTTTTAAGTTGGAAGTAGGTACTTCTGCTCATACCCTCATAGGAGAATTTGAGAAATGAATTCAAATATATCGTCCAAGTCTGGACGTCAGGGGCGAATTAACTCTATTAGGGGCCTCTAGGCAATGTAATTCTCAGGCCCCTATTATACCACTTTTTAGGATTCCATACTTCAAAAGAAAAATAATCTCCCTTTTACAGCTATGGAGTCAGGGAGTCAAGGTCATCTTCTTAGTCGTGTCAATGGATCAAAGTAGTTAAATTATTTTCATTTAAAAATTATTTTTAATTATTTCAAGGTCATCAAGTCCTAAGACGTAAGTACTCGTTGGTGGAAAGTTAGACGAGTTTTTTTCGATATTTTATTCAGTTAAGAGTATATTTCAATACATTTTGTAGGTGATAAAATGTAACTAAGACAAGTCACTCTGCTTTCCTGAAGTACGAGCGCAGTGAAAATTACATTAAATACACGCGACCGCAGCAAGCGTGAAATTTTTCAATAGTTTTTCAATAACAGGCATCTTAGTTCCTGGTTGTACGTAATTTTCGGGATTTTTACGGAATTCTCGGTAGGCGAGCCAAACTCGCGCTTGTCCGGGTTTTTCTCCATGCGTTAATAAAATTCACGTGGCTCTTAGTTGATGCGGTGCCCCTAGGCAGTTGCCTAAGTGCAGTAGTCGTAGGTACTTTAGAAGGTGTATACCTATAGTGTGCTATATGATTAGTTCTTGTGGCTATGAGTACCTATAAATTTTTCATAGGTAGATGTTTTATTGGAATGGTATTTATTGATAATTTCAGAATGTATCACATAGTAAAAGTTTAAAAAAATCTGACACCTGGGCTAGCCACCTGGACTTACACACATGACGAGTAAAATAAAGACCACTTTTTGAATATAAATATTTAACAGTTCCTGCATTCACTGCAGTTAATAATGACGTATGGAATTTTGCGACACACCCTTTAATCTGGTAGATTACGCACCCTGTACTGTGCACGTTGGCTACTGTATACACCCTGTATAGTGTATAGTGCACTGCAGTGCTGCTGGTGATTACTAGCATTATTATGAGCCTGTATATTGTATGTGTGTGTAAGTCGAGTTGGCCTAGTGATAGTAACATCCGCCTTACAATCGTAATGTCGTGGGTTCAAATCCCCATCCAGTACCAATGAGTTCTTTGGAACTTCATCCATCCATCTGGCAGCCGTAAGACGTCCACTGCGGGACATAGGCCTCCCCTATGGAATTCTAATTGATTACGTAGCCCAAGTTTTTTTTTTGCAGAATTTCGCGTGAAGTATTCTTCTATTTGTAATATAAAGAACTAGGACTTATTATGTAGCGTGTCACCTAACCCACTGTAGAGATCAGTTGTTAATGCTACCCGCGGTCACCCATCCGAAGCCGAGGCAATACCACAGTGGTGTACCATAGACGTAGGTGTTTGTCAACGATCACCGAAGTTAAGCAACGTACCGCGCGGTCAATATATTATTATGGATGGGTGTCCGCGAGTGGCATTTGCCTACTGAGCATTACCGTGGCTGATGGTTAATTTATAATTCCTGGTTGTTTTAACCGTCTAGCTATGCCAGGGTCTACACAAACTTACTAATTTACTGTATCAAAATCTTCAGTCCTTAGAACCAAAACCAAGTACTGTGCACACAGCACTTGGTTTACGTGTTTATAATAAAAACTAACAGTGTTTATTGACTCATAGTTCCTGCCCACGAATGACGATTGGGCCCTATCCACGACGCTGACGCAGTGTGTGCTTTGGTCATCGAATTTCTTTCACCGTCCAAAGTACCTATGCAGGTTACCTCACGATGTTTTCCATCACCGAAAAGCCAGTAGTGCTATGTAAATCCATACATACATTCCAAAGAACTCATTGATTCGGAACCGGGTTTAAAACCATGCCTCACGTGTAATTATTATCATCATTATCAACCGTAGGACGTCCACAGCTGGACATAAGCCTCCCCTATGGATTTCCATTAAGCCCGGTTGGAAGTGGCCTGCATCCAGCGCGTTCCTGCGATCTTAATAATATCGTCGGTCCACCTGGTCGGTGGACGTCCTACGCTGCGCTTGCCAGTGCGTGGTCTCCATTCGAGAACTTTACTGCCCCATCGGCCATCAGTTCCCCGAGCTATGTGCCCTGCCCATTGCCATTTCAATAATAGTGCTATGTCGGTAACATGTAATTATGCTGCATGTCCAGGCACTTAATGCTTTGGTAGAATTTTTTTTCGTAGAGAGCGTTCTACACCACGCAATGTATATATATGATAGTTCTCTACCAAAGATTTACATATTCCACGTCGCTAGGCATGTTTAATGCTTAACTATTTGTATCTATACTATAGATATGTTTTAAAGTATATTTTCGCGCCACCCCAACAGGGTAGGCGAATCCATTATGTATCAGAGAATGCAACGCTATCGATCCATTTTAATAAACCAACCTATGAAATTAATATCAACTAAATAGTTTATTCTAACGGTTTCAAATACATAACAAACAAACGGGGCACTCACACGCATGCAGGCTTAGAAACACCTAGCGCGAGCGTGTGTGCGTGAGGTTTTTATTATAAACACGTAAAATCATTATTTGATGATTCCGGGGTAGTCGCGAATCATTGGGACGGGTGGGGTGGTGCAGGGGGCAGTGGGATGCCCCATTCCACTGCAATTGCCCCAAACTGCCCATTGCAGCATCCTTCCGAACTCAGTGTGACCGGCGAGGCCCTACGCGCCGCGTGCTTTCCATCCACGCATCGCGGAAAAAACAAAAAAAAAAACAAAAGACTCTTAAACATTAAAAAAATAAACAAACTCAACGGCCTAAATTTCAAAAAACGAATTCTATAAACCAAAAATTTGGTTCGAAATTCAAAATTAGCCGCGCATGCGTCCCGCTGCCCGCCCGCCGTCACATTCACGCGATAGTTTTATGCAATAGACATTCATTTTTCTCACAATATAATCAAATAGTTTTTAAGTGATTTGTAATAGTAACAATAGTATTCTGCAACACTTGAACTCTCACAATAGACTTACAACCGGTTTAATTTTGACAAACTGTAAACTAGTGATAAGGCAACTGGAGGACTTTTTGCCTGGATCCGTCGCGACAGGGCTACACTAACATCCGCGACCATCCGGGAAGAAAATCCTAAAATCATAAGGAAGAAGAGGAAGAAAGAACACATGGGAGTACCGCTCAGAATACCATGGCATCATAAACGCGGACACCCATAAGTTAAATGCGCAAAAAACCAAAAATCCTCAAGATTTCGTAACAAAGGGGAAACTAGAAAACAACAAATAACAACTACCGCCATTTGACGATAAAGAAACACGTTTTTTCGCAATAGAACAAGTTTTATGTTTATATCAACCGTTATTACAAGCAAAACAATAGAAAAGAGAATTTTAAAGTCTTCAGTTTTTTGAGTACATTTAAACAACCTGGTTATTTTTGGAACTTTCGATTTGAGTTACATTGATTTTTATATACAGACTCTCTATATATTATTAGTAAAAAGTAAATTAGTGAAAGACTCTGGACTACTCGTTAAGGCTAAGTGATATTTGAAACTTTCGGCAAATAAGTGATTTTGGAAATATTTCGACCAATTTTTCATCGACCGTTCCTGATTGGGAGGTGAAAAACAAAATAAAACAAACCAAATTCTTGTGCCTTAAATTGGCCTTAAATTGTAAGTAAAAAAGGTAAGATAAAAATACAGAAAAAAATTAAAAAATCCTAAATTTACCGAGTTTACCTACCTGTTGAAGCGACTTCTACATTTGTTTGATAGTACAAAATTACAATTAAAAATTAATTATAAGACTTAGTTATATATTTCCGTTATTTCTATACCTAAACGTTTTTATATGAGTACGAATTAAATTAACGGGCTTAAAGAGGGCTAAATAATATATTATAACAAGACAATACCTGAAGAAAACGTAGAAGAAGATAATCAAATTATTCAAGAAATAAGAAATCAAAACAACAATCAAGCTGACGACAATTCAGAAAATCAAACAACAGAAGGCAGAGATAGGTAATTTAAAGAAGATAGAGAAAGAGGGAACGGCAAGTTTCCAAAATCAGACAAACACAAACGCCATCAAGGAACTCGAACTGGTAAGATTTATATTTATTTTGAACCTGCTAACAGTTATACATAAACAGTCAACGATGCATTGTATCAACAAGCGTAAATGTTTCTTTAATAATGTAGCATGTTACTTTTAAAATTTACAGATTCGTTAATTTACAGAACATTTAGAATGTTCGACGCCGAAAATTTGCACGTTCATTGTTCAAGAAATCGAGACTTTCTTGAGACTATGTAATAATGTTTTACAAAAAAGGGATTTGAGGTAAACTTATCCTTTTATCGATTTTAGAAACAACCATCACGTTTCTGGAAGCTTCGAGGCGTATGAAGCTTCGGGTTCAATTCTCATCCTCACAAAAGCATACGAAAAATGTCGAAGCGGCGTCATTATCACAAAAAGGATTTATGTTTGTCTCGCTCACTCTCGCTGAAATCTTCCAACGATTGCTTTAAACCGTGTTAGGCGTCAATTTTATATCTAAAGTATTTCTTGCGTCATCTTTCTTATCATCGTCAATTTCTTCTATTACTTCTTGTGTAGCTAAATTATCATCAATAACAATCTTAGAATTAGCATCATTTTCGTCAAAATCTTTAAAAATTAAAAGATCATCAAGTTCACGACCAAGTTTTAGTATAAATTTGTGCAGTCATAGTACCGAATGCCAAGAATGGAGTAGAAACATTCGCCTAACTTTCGTTTTCGCCAAGTCAAGTTCAGGTTTTGCCGATGACTCGGGATGCCCTCAGCGCGCATGCCCAAGTCATCACAGTCATTGCCCAGCCAAACTATTGATCGCAGCCATGTTGGAAAACTGCGGGGGTTGCGGGGGGAGTCATTTACCACCGTGATAGTTTTCAGAACGTTCAATTATGTAGGGAGGAGGGTGGTGAGGGAGAAAAAAAATAAACACATCAATATGGCGTATTTCGCCTGATTTTGTATTAAATTCTATCGGTTACGCCCCGTTCCTGAAATTTATGACGCGACGCAATAACGATGAGATATTTAATTAACGTCCTTATAGATATGGAATGGATTTTGGATGCGTTGGAGTTTTCGGACAATTAGTTTGAATTTCAACATGCGGATGAATTGGTTCATGGTTATTTGTTGCATTGTGTCGTCCTTACTTAACGAAAGGTTTGTAATGAGGGTAGCATCTTAGTTAAATAAAAGAGGGTAGAATAGTTTTTGGTTTTCATATTGTCTGTAGATTGAGTACAATCAGTCTGCGACAAAAGTATGGAAACAAAACATTGTTCTCTATTGCTCTAAACCCGTCATTTGACTCTACAAACGTATCGCCATCTTTAGATCAAAGTTGTGACGCACTAGTAGCGTCAAAATTTGTGTAAGTCAACTCTTTTTTACCGACTTCCAAAAAGGAGGAGGTACTATGTTCAGCGATATTGATTTTTAGTTAGTCACGTAGTGTTCCTTGGGGCGCTTTTACCTAGGGACATTCGTTGTATTTCGAAAACTAGTGACAATAAAAATGTAAAACAATATCATATTATGCTTAGTATTTTTATAACTTAGCAAGACTAGTGAGTCTCATGACCATTCCGGCTTCAAGTTCATTGTGAGAACAGATTGAAGTTTTCGGGAGTCAAAAGTAAACAGACATATTTGACATTTTTGAGTAGTTTTACATTTCATAGGTGCTCTTAATTGATAAAAGTAACACGTATAGTCACGTATATTTAGTCTGCAATTTTTTTCTACAATACCATAAATAACTGTTTCATTTGGTTTCACAGGGCTGTTTTTGTACCTTGAGACATAATTTTATTGGTACCTTGGGACTTAAATCTATGAACACTTCTTAAATAGGTTCCTATGGCATAGCACAAAAATCCAAATATCACATGGGCGAAGCCGCTAGTAAAAGCTAGTTTCTGAATACTTCCAAGTAAAAACGCGCATACCTACGTATATAAGATAATTATGTTTTTCTAACCTGTCATAAAGATTTAATTTAAACTCGCATTAGGGTCGCCGTAATGATGGTGGGTAAAAAGAGGAGATTTTTTTTTGAACAGTAGTTTACCTATTGGAATCTTCGTGGATCACTTGATGTCTTTCCGTACAAGCTCTTTGTTAGTTTTCTTTTCTGATGAAGTTTTTACTGTTTTTGGTAGCGCGCATACCGTATAAATTGATTTTCAATATCTTTATTTATTTGCAGATAGGTTGCTAAATTTTCACAGCAAAAAGAAATATAATCACTAAGATTATCTAACTTATTGTACCAAAATATTTACAAAATACTTACCTAAACTAAAATATATACACAACTTAATTAAAAACATACAAAACTTAATCTAGAAGCCCCTTTATAGCAGGAAACGTGGCCAGAATGCTGGCAGCATTATTCATTATTAGAGCTTATTTATTCTTGTTTTATTTGCTATGTTTTATATTTCATTCTGAATTAAATGCAATATAACTAGTTAGATTTTTTTTCTGTCACTAGTTCGACGGTCGAACAAGTGAGAAAAATAAACCTAAGTAGTTCAACGATCGAACTAGTAGGAACAAACCTAGTTTGACTAAGCGTTTCTTCACCTTTTGATCGTCGAAATTAAGCAACGTTCGGCAAGGTCAGTCTTTTGATGGGTGACCGTGGATGACATTTATAACTGAACGTTATGTTAAGGTGTTTTATTATTACTACTCACATTTATTTCATTTCTTAATTTCTAAGTTTTTTACAATGTAAATGTGTGAAAATCTACATATATGTATAACATAAAATACCAGGGCCGCCGGCAGCGAGGCATGGCACAAGCTACCGGTGGTTGAGGCTACAGAGAGAAGAACTTCCTGACAATGCGCGCCGTGTCCAGGATGACTGCCTTCTGCATCTGACTCTTGACCCAACCGTCTAGCGAGAGCCTCTTAAGATAGTGGTCGAGACTCTTCGCTATTAAGTCGTTTACCGAAACTATCGGGACAATGATCGTCGAGTACACAATCTACAAGGCGGTAACCTCGTAAGCCAAGTCGAGGTACTTGCTGAGCTTGTCCTTCTCGGCTTTCACGAGGTTCTGGTCATGTGGGATGGTGACGTCGACGACCACTGCCTGGCGCTGGGACCGGTTGACCATTTAGTATACTTATTATTGGGCTGAAGGATATTGATGGTTATACTTCTCACAAAATAGAGTACATACAGTACCTACCTACAGGGTAGTTCGGGAAGGGTGTAATAAGTTAATAGTACCAAGCCGAAAGGATGTAATGATTCAGACCTTCATTTTGTAAACAACTTTTAAGTAGGTACGATACCACGGCGCAAATCTGGAATTCAGCAATAGAAATCAGAGGTCATATTTTTGGATTTTATTAGGTTTAACATTGCTTGTAAAATGTGATGGCGGCAAACAAAATGAACTTATTTTGTATGATACCAGCTATATTTTGTCGAATTCTGGGTTGCCCCTATTCTAAAACTTGCTCTTAACGATGGTCTTAATCACCTTCTTTCAGCTTAGTACAGGCAAGCAGATATAATTGTGTATAAGTAAATTTTCATTCCCAACATTTACATGATTACCTTCACAAAAAAAAACTGTAAGAAAGTTCCTGCTATTATTTAAAATAACCTTAAAAAAAGAAATCCTAAAACAGTTTTCCTATATTATAATTCTGCTCGAATAACTATTGTAGGTAGGTACAGAACAATTCCTACTATCTTAAGTTTGTACAATGAAAAACTATGCCAAAGTAAATAGACATAGAGTCTTGACCTGTCGGCACTTCGACACAGCCTGAACCAACATTTACGCAAACGCACGAGTTACGAGGAATGCGCGAAGAATGCACAGTAAAAACTTATTTGCGATACGAGCTGTAAGGAGCTCGGCGAAGACTTGCTACGTTTATTTGCCAAGGAACTTTTGCGGTAATTCACTAATGTATGAAAAAGATGAGCTAGGTAAATTAGGTATCTACATACTTATGTTAGTAGGGTTGTGACTGGTAAATGAAGTTGATCTTTCTTACTTTACTGAATTAGACGATTTGTCATTTGTTGTTTTGATTCTGACTATAACCAACCGACATCGACATGGGGAAACCGTCGAGTTAGGCTAATAAATTTCTCTTTCGTATCATTATGATCATGTACATATAAGGTTTTAGGTACCTAAGAGAATGTAACCAGATCAACTGATATACCTGTAGGCCGAATCATACAAGTCGGCGAATGTGAAGTTGGCTACTGGGTCTACAGGCTACGCAATATTCAATCAACGCGCAGCTTTCTGTAAGCTTCAGTCAGGATTAGATATTGTGCAGCTTGTAGCTAACTTCACATCCGCCGACTTGTATGATTCGGCATAAACCACAGTCGTTATATTCCTAGGTCCCCAGGGTGGGGCAGAGGGCGTCTACAGAGAATCTCCATCGCAGCCTGTCTTGAGCTTCACGCTTCACCTCCGGCCATGTTTTGCCAATTTTCCGGATGTCCGCCATGATAGAACGCCGCCAGGTGTGCTTTGGTCGGCCCGGTCTTCTCTTGCCTTGCGGGTTCCAGTCCAAAGCTTGTTTTGGAATGTGGTCTGGAGTCCTACGGAGTGTGTGACCAATCCAGTTCCATTTACGGCGTTTTACCTGGTCTTCAATTGGACTTTCGTGGCAGCTCCGATGTAGGTCTATGTTAGAGATTTTGTTAGGCCAGAAAATCCGTAGTATTTGGCGAAGACATCTATTGACAAACACTTGGAGCTTCAGCATAAGGTCTTTTGTCACCTTCCACGTCTCGGACCCGTAGAGCAGAACGGTTTTTACGTTGGACCGGAAAATCATCAACTTTATCTGTCTGGTCAGTTTCCGTGATTGCCATACGGGTCGAAGTTGAGCAAAAGTGGCTCTAGCTTTAGCTATTCTTGAATTTATGTCCGTTCCTCCAGTTTCAGTCACGATACTGCCAAGGTAGGTGAACTTCTGAACGCGCTCTTCCTTTTCTTGACCAATATGTAAAGGTGTGGTATTCTTCGTTCCAGATCTCATCTCTTTTGTTTTTCTGATGTTTATCTTTAGGCCTGTTGCTGCTGCTTCTTGTTTGAGGTCCTCGATTTTAACTTGCATATCTGCGCACCTGTGACTAAGAAGGCAGAGGTCGTCAGCGTAGTAAACCACAGGACTACATCTATTCATGCTAGATGAAAGCCATTTCTTACCGTCCTTGCCGAAGATCTCTACTTAGAGGAGACACAGGTCAAGTAGGTAGTGAAACCTTTAGAACATTTAGAAGGTTCTAAAGCAGATAACGTGATCTTTGTTTAAAATCAGAACAAGATGTAAATAATCGCGAAATATGTAAAAATCGTTAAAATATTGTTAACAAAAAAAAAATATAATAAATAAGTAAAAAAATTCAAAGAAAAAACAGCGGTATTCAATGCTTAATTATTTCGGAATTCCATGTTTTCTAAATTGATATTTGGTCAAGGCCGCCATCACGTCGCCATTATATTTTACAAGCAATGTCAAAGATAATAAAATCCGAAAATATGAAATTCCTTTAAATGGAGATTTTTATTGCAGGAAATGATAGAAAAATCACTTTTCATAGAGCAAATAATTAAATGTTATTTTTAAACTTTCGCGATTTGAACACATTATCATACTACTACACTGGACTTATCGCGCAATAAAACTTGAGATATGAGCTAATTAAGTACCTCTTTTTCTCCTCCCGACGTTTCGACCAAGTTGCATTGGTCGTGGTCACGGGCAGACTAAATACGACGCCGTATCACTCAAATTGAAATTGTCACCGCGACAAATAATTAAATACTGTACAAGGCAATGACACAAGATTGATATATTTTTGCATTATCTCTTTTATAACAATCTACGTAGAGCATCTTACCCGTCGCAAGCTTTACAAGTATCGCGTCAATTCCCGACACCATCAACTGCGCAGACGCATGTTTTTGTCCACGAAAAATGCATCTTATTGCATTACCGACACCGTAAGTCGCCGCACACATGACCACAGTAGTGGAGATTGAGCATAAGTACATAAACAAGTGTGGGCAGAGTGAATAATTATGTTGAGGTAAGTATATAGAGAAAAAATAGATACTTAGATATATTTTGTTTTATTTTATTGTTTACTATTAGTATTTTCCGTTCAGTGGTTGCCTGGTAGAGATTGCTGATCGCTGTCAGGGATAAGGCTGCCATTTGTGGCACTTATTTAAGATGTATACTTTATAGATACCTTTTGTTGTAATTATTAATACCTATTACTTTACACAATGAAGAGCTCTGTCTGTTTTTATGTACAACAACGTAACACAATTAAAAAAGTAACACGTAAAAAGATAATTCAGTCGGTTGTTTTGCACTCTTCAAGTAATAGGTTGATATGTGAAATTTCAAAATATTTCGATATAGATTTAATGCCAGATATTACTCGATAATAATACATATATATTACATATTATATTACACTGGTTTCGGCTGATTGAGACAGCAGAATTATGCTAAAGCAAAACGATTTCGACGTTTTCTTGGGGGTTATCTAAATACAAATATTTTATTGGTAACACCCTATTTACATGTAAAAATTAGGTATGGGTTAAGGGTTTTGGTCCTCCGTTTTACATCGTTTTTATGGAATGAATGCGGAGAGATCTCTGTAGATCATCGAACCACCTGCCAGCAACACCACAGTTTAGAATAACTTGCAAATCCGCTGTAAGTACTGCCGTTAACTATGATAAACATTTCTAATTCGATTTCGTTCTAGCATAGCTTTTAGAGCTACCTGAAACCTACTGCAGGTAAACTATTATACGAAGTAAATACTTACCATTCACCCATCAATATGAACTTAAAACAAAAAATGCTATTTTGATGCATTTACCTCTGATACCATGAGATACAGAGTATCAGAGGTAATAGAACCGAAGGAATAGTACCGAGTATCAGAGAGTATGACACATTTCAAATATCATTTAGCAAAGTTCTAAGGAAATATATCAGACTTTACGTACTGCATCCACTACAAGTCGTGTGATGTTTTGCATGCATTTGTATCGATATTCTATAGGAGTGTCGTGAGTTCTTTCGTTCCGGCCGCCTCTTACAACGGTCACCGTGATTTGTTGCAGCTTTTTATGTGACTAAAACAGATCTATGTACTTTGAGCATGTTTGCAGAACGGTATCTACAAGTATAGGTCGAATCAAAATACTTGGCGGCTGAGATGTTAGCTATAAGTAAGCTGCGGATAACCCAATCCTTACTGAATCTCACTTAAGCGAGCTCCATACATTTTACAGAATTACTCTTGAACGAAGTACAAAGAAGTCATCATATTTTAAATGTTTCAACGATAGCATGGTTCGCCGAAAGAACCTTTCATATTTTAAATGTTTCAAGGAAACCACGATTTGCAGATGAGGGTTTTCACTTAAACCTCCACTGAGTGATGTCTTTTATCGATAGGAAATATTGCATATACATATAATATAGATCCAACAAAAACATTTTCATGTAAAATGAGGCCAAGGCGAAACTACACTTCGCACTACCAAAAAGTTATCTGATCTGATCTCTCTTTCATGCTTTATACATTTTTTTAATTCAATAACATTTAATCAATCATTCATTTAGGTGCTATCATAATGTAGAATTATTTTATGTAATTAAAAGAAGAAAAAAACACAAAAGCAAATAAATTCAAGTAAAATTAGTGCATTCTGCAATGTTTCCTATCGATAAAATACATCACTCAGTAATAATAAATAATGCTTTAATGAACTAAAAGCTTACAAATTATACAATAATTTGATATCACTAAAATATTTTTACGCTTAGATATTAATGACACGTTACAAATTCTTGTTTGTATTATGTCTGGCTGGCGTCCGCACTAGTAACGAAACTGTGTTTAAGTTTGCGAAAACCCTCATCTGCAAATCGTGGTATCAGTGAAACATTTAAAATATCAAACATTATCTCGGCCAACCGTGCTATCGGTAAAAAAAAGTATCGGCTAAAAAATTTTTCTTTGAACAGATAATCGGCGAACAGTGACTTCTATGTACAATTACTTCGTTCAAGGGTAATTCTGTAAAATGTGTAGAGCTCCACTTAAGCTGCGCGACCCGCAGCTTGTATCTAATTTCACAAGCGCCAATATGTTCGATTTGAAATATTCGGGCTATTAGTAGATTCTTACACGTAGTTAAAGTAAGTTGTATATTATTATGCTTCCTTTTTCGAGTCAGCGATTCTATTATAATAATTATTTTTTGCAATATTATGTCTGAAAATGCATAAAAACTCATATCTGTAACAGCATATAAATAGATAATTAATTAAATAAAATAGATGCGTGAAGTGTGTCAACAAATTGGTATCTACATTGAGGGAAGTATTTTTCCGTATTGTTTTTGTGTACCTACCTACTGTTTATTGTTTTTTGAAGTTAGTCAATAACTTTATTTCTTTTGATTTGTATTGTGTTGTTTTTTTGGTTTTTTATCTCATGTTTGTGTAAAGTGTGACAACGAAATTTTAAATTGTTATTTACTTAAGCAATTTTTATCATGTAAGCGACAGAAATGTCTTTGATGATAAATAAAAATTCTTTAAACCTAATAAATGGCACCACTGACTTCCACCGTGTACAGAATTCGAATAGTTCGAAATCGATGTGACATCTATGTTGGTACATTAATGATTTATCAAAAACAACTCGATTCAAATTTCAACAAAATATATCGATAAAATTTTAAAGGGACGTGTCCAAGAAAGTGTTTTCTTACGAAATATTTTTTTTCTTTTTAATTTATTTCATTATCGATGAACACAGGTACTTACACAAAAGAAAATACATACCTACAGACGAACATAGTACCTCCTCTTTTTTTGGAAATCGGTTAAAATGTATTTGGCTAGACAGACTTTCTTTTAGGAGTACCACGGGCAGGGAATTTCTTCCCGTATTAGGAGATACTAGAGTGTTTAGTAGGACCAAATCACATCTGTATAGGTTTGACTAGCTTGGCATGTTAGAGTGTTTAAGTCGCCTGAAGGCTGCTGATATGGCTAAATGGTTAAAACATCCGGGATCCACTCATCCCTGCTTCAGCAGCGATCAGTTGTAAATGCCATCCTAAGAGAGACCGTTGTTTAACTTTGGTAATGGCTAAATGCACCTACTTAGTCATAGTCACCCAGACATCTTACTCTATTTTGAGCTATATAGTGCCATTTTGAGCCTGTATTTATTTCGACATCGTCGCCCTATTAAAAATGTAGAGTCTTCCTTTGTGACGCCTACCTGGTGGTCCAATACTTACACTACCAAACAAACGTATATGAAATCTAGGTTTTGTTCGCGGCTTCGCGTACGTTGCATTTTATTTTTTGTGCTATCCCGTGGGAACATTTTATTTTTCTGCGATAAAAGAACCTTAGTAATAGTAGTTAAAGTCATTTTCCGTCTTACAAATTATGTCCATGGCAAAACTCATTTTATTTTTCTGCGACAAAAGTACCTTAGTAATAGTAGTTAAAGTCATTTTCCGTCTTACAAATTATGTCCATGGCAAAACTCATTTTATTTTTCTGCGACAAAAGTACCTTAGTAATAGTAGTTAAAGTCATTTTCCGTCTTACAAATTATGTCCATGGCAAAAATCAAGCTGATCTGTTGTTGCGTGAAAGAGAAACAAACCAAGAAACCAACAAACACACTTTCAGATATATAATATTATTAAGTATCTTTTATAATATTTATGAAAATGACATACGCAGGCATATTTTATGTGAAAATAGACATTATTATATCACTTTAGTTTAAAGTCAATTTAGTCATCCCATTCGGCCAAACCAGGGCACAAACATAAAAACTAACATGATCTTCGCCCATTCAGCGTGATAGCTTTCTGTATAAAAGTTGCTGGTAAAAGCAATCCTTACATTTTAGAGACGTAATCTCTATTTATTTTGTATTACCGTACTACAGCAGTACATTTGTACGGCAGTAGGGACTTATTGTAATTTCGTGGCTCTAATGATGCGGTCACATAAACAAGTTGCTAATGCGGCAGATGCATGGATATAGTAACATGTCCCTAAACTCCCTAAAGACGCTGATCGACGAAAGAGCCAACGAGCTTTAAATTCTGGTTTTAAGGCTCGTCGATAAAGTTCGCCTGTCGATCACTGCTAAAATCACGGTTTTAAAACCGGCGAGCCTGTCTAGCGCCGTCTAACATGTTACAGTTTTTCTCGGCCACATAGAACATTATTTTGTTTTTTGGCATTCTGTACTGTACCAGCATTTGTAATAGTCCACTGCAGGATGTAGACCTACCCAAGAAGGGTGGGAGGTTTTTTGGCACAAGTATCTTATTAACTGTTAATGTAATGGTCGCAAATCGAGTTTTCGTAAATTTACTGTGAATGAAAAAAAGCAAATGAAAAAAACAAGTTAATTATTTTTTACAAAAAAATGGCACCACCGTCTTCTCCGTGGCAAAGAAGATATTATAATAATATACCTACTGACCGTGTACAGAATTCTAATAGTTTGCACGAATCGATAGACATCCATGTATTACATTATTATTAAGTATTGATTAGTCAAAAAATGGTCAGCTGATTTTGATAAAATTTAAATGAAATCTCCTTGTGAGTATATCTACCGATTCGAACTAAATATTTGTTTTTAATCGGTTCACAGTTGACAAAAATATCGATGAACACACATACACAAAAAACCATACCTCCTTTTCGGGAGTGGGTAAAAATTGGAATTTCGCGGGCTGGCCTAATGAACCTTTACATTTTTTTTTAAACTTGTGCTTCTTTCTCTGATCTATATATCAGACTTACTACCTACAACTGCGGTACCAACCTAACGGCTGTGGTTAATTCAGGTTATGTTCTAGCTTTAATTAAGTACATTCTTATTATCTTCAGCTGAACTTGAAAGGCCTTTGGCCTGATAGGTTATATACCTCTTTGTGGTACACGCTATTGTGATTTGTAATTAATTGAAAAGTACTTACCACCATTAATTGACATATGCCTTTATCTCCTCAATTTATGTGGGACAGGTACAGTATGTATACATCTGCCATTCATTTCTATCTTACATCATACAACTCACGCACCAAGGCGAGTCACTCTGCCTGCAAGAACTTATTTACTTACAGAAAGATTTGTACCAAAAACTTTATTTTTTTTTGGTATTTTACATGAATATAGGCCCATGACGGCCCATCTCATCCGCATAAGCGCTTATAGCGTAGTTTGACTAGGTGTGTGTCAGCGATCACCAAAGTTAAGCAACGGTTGGCAAGGTCAGTCTTCGGATGGGTGACCGCGGGTGGCATTTACAACTGAGCGCTACCGTGGCTCGGATGACACGTTAAATTGTTGGCCCCGGTTATATTAACCGTTTAGCTATGTCAGAGGCCTTTAGGCGGCTTAAAAACTCTGACACTAGGGCTAGCCACCCGGTCTACATGAACTTAATAATCCGCACAAGATATCTAAGGTAAAGAAATATAGATTTTTAATATATTTTCGCAAGTAGGAAGCGACTGAATGTAAAAGCTTACAAATATTTATTTGATTTTATTTTAACCAAACATAATTTAGATATGCTAGACCAAAAACTTAAATCATAGTAATTATAAAAATAATAATAATGCATAAAATGTGTTGATGTAGTAGTATAACTCAAACAAAATAAAAATTAAAAATGGCTTTTGCATGTCCCATTCCTACATTATAATAATATACAGGGTTATTTCTAATCAATTAGCATCCTTTTAGGAGCTTATTCTGTACATCAAAACTAACGACATTTGTTCTGCGACTTTTGTCGGAATTCGAAAAGAAATCAGCTGTTCCATACATTTTGTCGCGGGTGAACGACATTTTTCTATGGAACAACATTTTTTTTTGAGTTTTGACAAAAGTTGCAGTACAAAAGTTGTTAGTTTTGATGTACAGAATAAGCCCCTAAAAGGATGCTAATTGATTAGAAATAACCCTTTATCTATCGGTACCTACCTAAATAATACTCCCACAGTTAACCCTTAGTAAATTGCTCTTACGAAACTAAAGCCAAGTTTAATCAACAACATTAATTCTATCGCAAAATCATTCGAATAAAGCATCACAATAATTATACTTCCAACTAACGGCGAAGATTTCTAACATTCACGCTGTCCTAGAAACGAACTACGCCCACTCTAACCATTTCTTTCTATACCAAACTCCTATACCTAGCTAAAATTCATAGCGAAATAAGTATAAGAACCTAGCTTCTAAAAAACTACCAAATAGAAACATTATTACTACCAAATAACTGGCATCTGAAAAGAATGCTACGATTTTAAAAAGTTAGAATTGAATTTGGAATGCGCTTAGAAAGGAGTTAGGTCGTTTTAAAAAGTTCGATCGTGGCACTGCAGGCCATTGCACGATGCATACAACTAACTAGTGTTGGGAATTTTGCAATAACTGCTTTTAGGGATGGGACTCGGGTAGTTTTAGCATTGATGCTGGATAGCTGTTATAATTTAGGGTCATGTTTGAAGGAACCGAATTAATATGAATGAGGCTAGAAGCTTCGTGAGCAGATGATTTATTTTACATATTTTTGTTTACATTTTTTCCATTTAACAAAAACGTTCGTGTGATCCAAGGCAATTAGTTCAAAGGAGAAAAAAATGAGAGACTATTTATTTTCTTTTTTGTTTTTTCAATAAACAATTAATAAATAACATTTAAATGTTTTTACTAAAACATTTTGTAGCACTTGATCCATCTTTTATCATTATAATATGCATTTATTTGATGATCACCAAGATGAATGTTCCCCATAGTAATTTAGATATAGATAAGAAAAACAAAGAAATAAAAGTCGCTAAATTATTTAGTTATGAATATTCCTAAATCAAAGGTATCAAAAGTACCCTACAACCTACAATCAGATATACAAATTAATATATACATACACACAAAAAAACCTTAAAAGCGTTTTGGAGGAGTAAATCCGATAGTGTGTTTTTTTTTATTTCGTATATGTTTGCGTTTGACTACACACTGCCTGATGTTAAGCAGATATGCGGTCTAGAATGTAACACGCTTATCTAGTGTTTGTTGTTTGTTCCTCTGTCACGCAGCAGCGGAGCAACAAATTGACTTGGTTTTTGGCATGGACATAGTTTGAAAGACGGAAAGTGACAGAGACTAATTTTTATCCAAAAAAAATAAAATGCTCCCATGGGATAGCACAAAAAATAAAAGGTCACGCGGGTGAAGCCGCGGGCAAAAGCTAATATTTTTATATACCTATTTGAGATATCAAACATGAGTTTTTATATATTAGATGAGCTATGCTTATTAACTTTGAGGTTTTTGCATCACTTTGGTAACTGCTTTTGCAGCGCAAGCTTGTGGTAACTGCTATATCAGATAGCAGTTACCAATAGCAATAGCAGCGACTTAACCCGTTATTCTAGTAAGCGCGAGAGCAGGCTAGGTCTATGCCTGTAAGCGCTCAATATAGGCTAAAACATATTATTATATGCAAGACGTTTCTTGTACTACGCTAAATCTAGGGTTGGTCTATCTATCGATGATTAGGAACTATGAAATTGATATTAAATTAAACCCTTGCCACAAATTAGGTCCTTTTGGATTTGAATGCCTTTATTATTACGAATTCATATTTGTTACTTTATCTTGTGATAGTGTCTGTATTTCTAGTAAGATTGTTTTAATGAATGACAACAATTACATATTTTTCAAATTGTCGCCTATTAATAGGCGACAATTTGAAAAATAACTTTCAAAAGTTGTAGTTATTGCAAAAGCCGTTACCAAGGTTTAAAGCGTCATTAGACCAAAAAATACCAAAGATAGTTGAGAATAGGCACTAAAATGTTACTGTTATAGCTTTTACAAGCATTTCTCGCTGCAAAAATGAACTGCAGCGAGATAAAGGTCCGTTAAAGAGCTAGACTCTTACTTCCTAGCACAGCCCTATGCCTGCAGGCAAATATGAACGAATGTAAGTTGACTTAGAATAAGTATGTTCTGCAATAGCCGGCCAGTGTTAGATCATAATGTGTTGAAACAACATGTGCGCGCAACACTAGCCCGGACAACAATGAAAACGAATTATTTTTCGAAATTCAAAAAATAGCAGAATGTGAACTCGTTATAGATATCTTTTCGGTCGGCGTTGGCGCCGCAGTTCGGAAACGTGGCAATCACTAGTCGATTCGTAAAAAGAATTCGATTTTTAAAAGTGTCGCTTTGGAATTAAAAAACAAATTTTGCGGCCAGTAAACTGTGAAATTGGAAAATAAAAATGTTATGAGTTGCGCAATAAGAAAAAAATACTAAGAAGTTTTTAAGCGCGCGCTTCGACTGCCGATCTGGTAAATAGAAGGAAAAACATTTCGAATTTTAAATTTAGTGAAAGGACATTTTAGTGCAGTGCCACAAGATTGAAAAGGTTGGTTTTGTTCTCTTTTTAAAATACTCTATTTTATTCTTCTTTTAAAAACTAACCATCAATGAAACAAACTACGATAATTTGTGTTTTAATTTATGTGTAGGCACAATGTTAATATTTTCAAGTGTTTTGTTTTTTACTCGATGATTAGGACAATTTAGAAAGATAGCATTGAAGTAAATTAATTCAAAAGAAAGGCCTCGCTATTTATCTTGAAGTTTTCCTTAATAGTGCCCTTATAAGGAAACTAGACCCAATAAAATTTCTTTTGACGATTTCTCTCGCTCCCCGCCACCTCCTTTTTATTTAATAAGCTCTTAATGCTAATAACTTAGGTTAGTTGTTTGAAACTATATTCTTAATTTTTACCTTAAACTTTAGCCGTCTTACCACAAAAATTTTACGCACGCTTTAGACAGTGTTTGGCAGTACAAATTGCACGGTTAAACAATGTTTAAAATGTGTTTTAGTCTTTTTGCGGTAAGGCAGTAGAAAATCTCAACAAAAATTGTAATTTTACGTTATCACTTTTACTTCTGATTTTTCACCTAATTAACAATTTTGTATTTAGGCTTATATTGCGATAGGTAAATATACAAATAATAAATATGAAGCAAGTATTTTACAATTTCTACGGCATTTAAAAAAGGCGAACCTTAAAATTAAATTGAAAAACAATAATTCAGCTAAAATGACAACATATTTTTTAACAAAACCTCTCACCATTTTACATTATGCCACAGCGAGGTCATTATCATCATATTAATTGAACTGTTAAATTAACCAAACTATAAGTCATCTTACAAATTTGCTGTATATTTTTTTATTATATGTATCTTATACAAGAAAATTTAATTTAGAATGAAATCCCCTTTGGAAATCCTATCCACACAATAATCTCAAAAGATTTCTAGGCCCATTGAAGATCCGAGGCGCAAGCGCAATGCCCTCGCAGTTCATAAAAATTTATCTTCCTGGTTTGACATAGGGTTGAAATTGTTAAAAAAACATCGTCCTTACTTCCTTACTAACATTATAAATCCGAAAGTGTATTGTTGATTTACTGGTTTATTCCTCTTTCACCCAGCTACGGAGCAACGCCAAATTGACTTGATTTTTGACATGGATGTAGTTTAAAACACGTAAAGTGACGCAGGCTACTTTTTATTCTAGAATGCTCATGTGATAGCACAAAAATTAAAATACCACGCAGGCGACGCCAGGGTCAAAATTTATAGTAATATTATAAAGCCGTTTAATATACCTTAAATAAACTAGAAATTAGCGCCAAACCGACTCGAACGGGGACATCACGATTTCTTCAAAAAAACAACTCTTCTGTAATTTCTCTTATCCTAGTACCTACTTAAAATAGGCCGGATGGCTAGCTCTGGGTGTCAAAGTTTAAACCGGTATAAGCGCAATTTTAAAAACTTTTTGACAGCTCTAAATGTAATTTTAAAGTGTTGCTCTCCCTGTCTAATAGATCGCAATCAATAAAACAGCCGTATTTTTAGTTAGTATAAATCTGTCAAGTTAAGCATTCAATTGAGCGCATTTTGCCACTTATTTTTTTCTTAGACGTAGACTGCTCCTAGTTGTTAAAGTCAAAGAGGTGAAAATATTTTACTTTTTTTTAATTTTTGAGTCTACCCGTGACCACGACCGATGCAACTCGGTCGAAACGTCGGGATGATGAGGTATTTATTTATCTCGTTATTTTAGTGCGTCATTAGCTCCCTAGTATATAATGATATAATGTGTTCAAATCGCGAAAGTTCAAAAAGAACTGGTGAAAATATATTTCGTTGAAACGATTCGGTATCCATACTGTAAGTACGCTGAGCATATTAACGTAAGTACTCTGTAAGTCACGATAATAAAATGATGATAGAATAGGCATGACTGGGTAAAAAAAAACATTTTTATAATTATTCCGTGAAATATATTATCAAAAATATTAGACATGTATTTTTTCTTTTGTCAATCAAACAATAAACGAGAAAGATAAACCTTGTCAAAGTTCGAGAGTGGGGGTCGTGACGTCAGATAAGTGACAAAACTCTAACCATTTGTCTTTTTCATCCTATCTTACTTTTTCTTCTTACAACCAGTGGTATATTCAACCCTACTTCTTCTATATTGCTTTTCTGAGGTAAGTAGGTACATACTTACACTTGTAGAAATAACATCAACGCACGATAGAGCTAAACTAAAGAAATTTTAAATATGTATTGTACCTACATAATAAGATTTTTAAAATATAGTTATATGTCATATAACTACATTTAAGAAATCTAGGTATTTCTATTTGTAAAATATAAATTATTCCCAAAACCGTGTATAAATCATGATTATAACTTGAACTAACTTTATCCATTTCGATCGGGTTTTTTATCATTTACCTAAGAACCTAAACACATTTTTTTATTTTCTACGGTTTGCTTGTCTCTGTGCTAGTTCTGTAGGTACTGTACCGGCCTTTTAATGGAGCACTGTTAAACATATTACTACCTTCTATAATTATTGAGCCATATCCATTATGCAACCCGCTGGTGCGCGTCGGTTTCATTGGTACACGCCATCAAATTTCTTCCATGACCTGTTGGAGGTTATCTTACCATGTTTTTCTTCACCAAAAAAGTAAATGTATCACTACATAGTATAAAACAAAGTCGCTTTCGCTGTCCCCATGTCCCCATGTATGCTTATAACTTTAAAACTACACAACGGATTTTGATAAAAAAAAATAAAAAAAAATATTAGGGGACATCTTACACACGGCCTCTGACCCCAAACTAAGCAAAGCTTGTGATATGGCTGCCAGAGACTGATATACTACATACACTTATTTTTAAATACATACTTATATAGATAGTAACTAAATAACACCCAGACACAGAGCAAACACTTATGTTCATCACATAAATATTTGCCCTGGGTGGGGATCGAACCCACGCCTCTCTGACCCAGAAGTTAGGGTCACTAACCACTGAGCCACCGAGGCTGTCAAAATGCTGGATGCGGTTTTTTAAATAGATAGAGTGATTCAAGAGAAAGGTTTATACGTATAATAAACCTGTGCGAAGCTGGGACGGGTCGCTAGTTAAATATAAAATTGTAATTCATAAGTAATATACAATTATTGAGAAAGCTATCCATTAAAATACAGGTGTTCTGACACCTAGTTCGATGGCCATGGCTACAAATGGTCTTCTACTAAAAATTTGTTTTTTTTTTTCAAAATATTGCATAATATTGCAAAAAACTTACGGGACTGGATCTGAACCGATGCTTCAGTTCCTGTCGTACTAAGCGATTCGCTTCTTCCTTTATAATGCGGACCGGTATTACGAGTATAGGTATTACAATGCTTTACATCTGTCATTATTTCCTGCAAAACACAATCTGGATATTTTTAAGACAAGAGTGAATGTTGAAGAAGAGAGTGAAAGGTATCTTCTAAGTCTACATACACCATTTTCGGACACAACATCGCTTTCCATCAGGCGAGTTGTAGCCCAAATGTACCCCTATCATGAATAAAAAAGAACGTTCTCTCACCAAACCACCACGGATTTTCTCGATAGACTTGTATATTTTACTTCAATATGGCAGCGCTTGACGTTAGGGAGTTAAAAGTAAAAAATATACATAAAATGACGATTTAGAATACCTACATGTGCAAGTACATACACTATGCTAATAGTAGGTACGCTACAATAGATGACTTACCTACTTATGAATCCCATAAAACTTTATCTAATCACTAATTAAGTTTAATGATGGTAATCTTGAAGAAGTTGTGCGATTTATTTTTGGTGCAAATGAAATGGTCAGCAGTTTCAGATGCTGCTAAACTTAATTGTTTGGTTAGCTAAGAAAGTTACTTAGCCGGTAGAAATTTATCACTAGACTAAGAAGACTATCTCAAAAAGTATAAATATAAAACTCAACTCAACTGAGAATAATTATTTTACGCAAAAAATGACAAAACCGCCTTCCATCGTGTACAAAATTCTAATATTTCGCTCGAACTATTTATATTATTGTAGATTTTTCAAAAACGGTTCAGCCGATTTCTTTAATATTTAAATGGAACTACCTCGGGAGTATAACCCTTTCAAACAAAAAAAAATGTTTCGATTCGGTTCACAATTGGCGTAATTATCGATGAACATACACAAAAAAATACATACAGACGAACATATAACCTCCTCCTTTTTGAAGTCGGAAAAAAATAACAAAAAAACAGCACCAACATTTGATTTGTTCAGGAAGTGCAATGCTACAGACAAATATGTACTTGATCTGAGCCAACTTTCACTATTTCCAGGGTCAATCACTGATTTTTCTTATTTAATACAGGTTTACGTTTGACTTTATACCTAATTATTGCACAATGTTGCACGAAATGTCACGAAAAAAAAATGTGTTAGTTGCTTAATGGTAGAAAATTAGCTTCAAAGTCGAGAGCTACAGATCCCAATCCTGTGCCAAATGAATTTTGACAACTGAATTGTCAAAGAACGGAAATGTCCTGAGGATACCTACTTACATACCAACGTCTAGACACCAAATTCGATGATGAGATTATTATAATCTGAATATTGTGAGTATAAAACTAGTAATGTATGTGGCCAGTAGTGTGGTGGTTACTGACCAAATGGGTCTTTTGAATATTTTTGTTCATTTCTTTTGTAATGTAAAGATCATTTTATAAAAGTTTCTACACAACACAATTTTTATTTTACCTAATAGTAACAAAATTATACTACGTCAAAAATTGACTCGAACGAGCTTGTGACTTCACAATGGTACCTACACCTTACTACTGTAAAGTGTAGTATTGTCACGTCTTGCGCTCATTTGAGTCAATTTTTAAAGCAGTATAACTATGTAATAGGAAAATAAAAATATTTAACATAGTTTTGAATTAAAACTTAAATTATAAAATGGGTATGATCTCTTAACATTTCAAAAGAAATTTTTGAAAAAAAAAGTCATCTAAAAACCAATTGCTATTCAGGGTAGATTTTTACTTAGCGGTGGTCTTAGAAAGGATGATAGAGTATTACGGAAATAATGTTGTTGATTATAAATTGCCGACCAAAACAAAACTGCTAACCATTAACTTACTTCCTTTTATTTTTCCTTGTAGTCTTATTTACTTGGTTTTTAATTAAAAGGTTAGCTTAATAAATGCCAATGGCATGTAACAAGAAATTGAATTTATTAAACCATAAACAATTAGCATTAAAGTTATATTAAAAGTATGTAAATTGTTTATAAAATTAAAATTTATAGCGTCTTTTTGGAACAAATAAATTATTATTTATGTTAAAGAATACGACTTGTTTACAATTAGATATATGTAGGTAGGTGTATAAACCTGTCGTACGTTAGACAGGTTTATACACCTACCTACATATATCTAATTGTAAACAAGTCGTATTCTTTAACATAAATAATAATTTATTTGTTCCAAAAAGACGCTAAGCTAAATTAATTACGCTGGACTCTGTACTAGGTCTCCGAGGAGCCTGTTTTGCAGAGTACCTACAGTTTTGTTTCACATTTAATCCTACATTTTGCACTGTAGTATATAGGTACTTATTGTTACAAGTACGTATATATTTTAGTAGCCTATAGATATTAACATACCATAAACTAATTAAAAGACGTACATATTCTAGGATAAAGGTATAGGTACTCGTCATTATAACTTCTTTTGCTATGGGACCTCCTTGGAGTAGCATAAAACAGCGTTCCATAAAGACATGACAGTTAATAAACTTTTTTTTGAAATAGCAATTTTTTAGCTATATTATTTCTATGTTGGTTCGTAGTAAATGTTATCCACAATGATATTATACATATAGTTAGTGTAGTTACGGACCTTTACAAAACAAAACTTTGTATGTATGAAACAATATCGTTTTACTTAAGTAGTACGCAATTTCAAAAATCATTGAGCCAATTTTTCTTTTCTTTAAAAATATTTTATATAGTACCTACCTACAAAAGTAGATATAAAAAGAATACAACTGAATCATGAATTTCTTCTTTCTTTATAAAATTGCTAAAAATCTAAGAAAAACAACACAATAAGCCATCACAATAAAGGACTGCTTTTTTACCTCGTAAACATCATTTTACATGGAAAAATTTAACGGCACAATGAAAAATGCATCAAGTTGCACTCACACATTTAGAGTCGTTCACACACATATCTTGTATGTATGTAGTTACGTAACTTCGAAGGCAATAAGTTGTGCAGTGTCTGCTATGCATACGTGCATGCCTTGGTGTGCGTGTCCGTTGTATGGAAAGTCGTATGCGGAAGTAGGATTTTTTATTTTGTATTTTATATAGAAATTATAATGAAGCAAAATAATGATTACATTTATAAATAGCTATCAACTACCGCCACTAGCACAATGCTGTTTAAAACTCTGACTGTTGGGCCACTATCCTGCGGTCTTAAGGGGGCGCCTAATGCCAAAATCAAGCGAAAGGTATACTTTTAAAGACGTGGTGTAAAGGTAACGAACATAAACATTCATATTAAAAATATACTATAGGAAAGAAAAAAACCGAAAGTAGCAGAGTAATTGCGTAGAATTTTGGAAAAAAATATAGTTCCTTTAGAAAAAAATTAAAACTCCGCATTATACAAAAAATACATTTTATTTCAAATGCTCGAAATTATCAGCGACAACACAACATTATTTTTGACAAATTACGTAGCCAGGCTAATGTTCTAGCCGAGTAATCAATTAGTTTTTTTATGACATGCTTAAATTTTGAATAAATAAATAAAATACCACTTGAAAATATAAGCTGGCGCTAAAAAAAAAAAAACTTGGCGCTCGAAACCAACATCGTCATAAACTGTGTCATGCGATTTTCGACTCTAAACATAGACTCATAGATGATAGCGGGCGATGCAAGAAACACGGGTGAAATCTAATTTTTTCGTAGCATTAGGCGCAGTCTTAATAAGATCATCCGTCCACCTTGTGGGTGGATGTCCAACGTTTCGCTTGCCGGTGCGTGCTCGTGGTCATCGGTCATCAGTCTTTCGCGCTATGGCACCCTGCCCACTGCCATTTCAACTTGCCAACCAATGGGGTTTGGTTCTTCTACGGATCTTTTCATTTCTGACTCGATCTCGCAGAGACTCCAAGCCTACACGAACTTACTTTAGTACAATGGAAATGCACTCTATCGGATCGCTGCACTCAATCTATACACAGATTTACATACATTTCAATAAAACTAGCCTGCCGATACTATGTCGGAAAAAAGTCGCATTTAACGGGAATCGAACTGAGATTTCTTGATAAAATAGCATATTTGTACCAATACTCTCTGTATTAGAGAAGTAATAAGGAAATTTTCAGCATGAAGTTCAACTATGGAGTTCGAATTTAATCCAAATTACACAATAGAGAATTAATAAATTATACTGAAACTGTTACTTCGTTTTTTGTTTCATTTATTTTTGTCTATATTTAGGGTTCCGTACCTCAAAAGGAAAAATCTAAACTCTTATGGGATCACTTTGTTGTCCGTCTGTCCGTATGTCAATACCTCTTATCTCGAGAACGCGTAAAGTTAACGAGTTGAAATTTAAACTCTTTACGTATAGCTATGGCTTCTTGCAGTTGTGAAAAAATCACACTTCTCAGTTAACTTGGAAAAAAGTTAGATCCGTTTATGTCGTAAAATAACGCAAAATTCGACCGCTTACATCCGGGAATCAAAACCTATAGGGTACTTCCCGTTGACTTAGAACTATAAAATTTGGCAAGGAGCATTGTGTTAGCTGCGCTTATTAAAGAGGGTACCTACACATAGTTGCAACACTCTTCGGTATTGCGACGGTGAGGAGTATATGGAATGAGGGTAGACAGAGAGATGGTTTGTGCGACAGGCTGGAGTGGCAGTCGGTGAGAGTGATCAGTTGTGTACGGTGAGTGTAAGACAACTTTGATAAGCCAGTAGTTGGAGCAAGCCTTGTAAGTACTTTGAGTTTTGTAATGACTGCAGAGATATTGGAGGTGCGTATTATTGTCCAATGGTGTATCATCTGAGTGTCCTACTAGAATCTGAGTGACGCTGTTGGAGCACTATGCCCATCAGCTAACAATTGTCTTAAAGCATAAATATGGGAATTAATCTGAAAACTGTACAATTTAATTTAATTACAAAAAATAGGGCCCCAATTAAAAAAAAAGAGACGTAATTTCAAGGTGAATTAAATGTATCATGTGGGATATCGAAACATCTTTATTAGCACAAGCTAAAACAGGCTTCCAAATATGATAGGTATATGGTGCAGTAAAAACAGTAAAAAAAAACGTTTTATCTAACTCACTTCCCAATTTTGTGCAATGTTCAAGATTTGTACGGAACCCTCGGTGTGCGAGCCTGACTCGCACTGGTCCGGTTTTTTTTATAAGTGAATGGATAATAGCACTACATTTTTATAAAATGACTTTTGCCAATGTTTATCAAGCGTCGTATGTGAGATCTAATCAAAAATGAGATGATAAACCAAACTTATTTGAAATGACAGCAAGAAACAGCCAGCATGATAAAGCGATTAAAAGCCTCGTGATAATTAGAAATATATGTATGTAGCGCTCGTAGCGTAGTTTGACTAGGTGATTGTCAGCGATCAACGAAATTGAGCAACGTTCCGCACGGTCAGTACTTGGATGGGTGACCGCGGGTGGCATTTTCCAACTGAGCGCTACCGCGGCTCGGATGATACGTTAAATTGTAGGCCCCGGTTGTTTTAACCGTTTAGCCATGTCAGAGGCCTTCAGGCGGCCTAAAAACTCTGACACCAGGGCTAGCCACCCGGCCTATACGCACTTACTTTTATTTGGAATATTTCTAAGATAATTAAACTGAACAAATAAGAAGCCATTACTAAGTGTTACACCTTAGCTAGACTTATCAAATTCTTTCGAGCGGTTTCCAAAATCCAAAAGATTTCCGTTACGATAAACTCGTTCACCGATGTACTGGGTTGTCTGTTTGTCTGTAATAAGCCGAAAAGCGGTAATTCCAAAATTCATAATTATGGTTTGATCAACTTTCACTATTCGACCAACACGGAATTCGAGAAAAATTCAGCTGTTTCAAAAAATCGCTACTCAGAATGAAGAAAATGCACAAAACAGCAGATTTTTTCTCGAATCCCGCGTTGGCCCTTAGTAAAAGTTGTTAGTAATTATAGTCTGAATCACCTCCTTTCGGCTTAGTACACCAGTTTTAGATAACCCTGTAAATTTAGTTGGAGTAATTTCGTACTTTTTTAGGTAGGTATATATATTTGCATAAAGGTAGTTACTACTGATAAAATATATCTTAAACATTTGCCGATGTTGCGCAGTGCCGGTGGGCCCCAAACTAGGCGACTTTCCAATTAGTTATAGGTATTCTAGCTATCTGTTTTGTACAATTAGAAACTGTACATCTGTTTCTACATATAACCTCATTACTACAATCCTACCCCACACAAATACTAACTTTGTAAACTTTTTACAATTCAATAGCGTTGTAGCACTTAAAATTCCAGGCAGAGGCGATGTTACGTACGTCGATATCTGGCCTGGGATCTAGAATACAGTTAGGAAGTGGGTGTGCATTAGAAAAATAGCCTAAGAGCAGCTAGAAAGCCTAGTGCTTATTTTAACCCTTATATGAACTCCTAAGTAGTTATATGCCCCAATCTTTTACAACTATTTATTTGATTTTTTTGTTATTTTTACTATTTAAAATGCACTATACTCTAGACGTAGTGCACTGTACTCTAGTGGTCTCTCACTATGGGCCTTATTGGTAAGCTCCAAGTAGCCCAACGAGCTATGGAGAGGGCTATGCTCGGAGTCTCTCTGCGAGATAGAATCAGAAATGAGGAGATCCGTAGAAGAACCAAAGTTACCGACATAGCCCAACGGATTGGCAAGTTGAAATGGCAATGGGCAGGGCACATAGCGCGGAGGACTGATGACCGATGGGGTCGAAAAGTTCTCGAGTGGAGACCACGTACCGGCAAGCGCAGCGTAGGACGTCCACCCACAAGGTGGACGGATGACCTCATTAAGACCGCAGGATCGCGCTGGATGCAAGCCGCTTCCAACCGGTCTTATTGGAGATCCATAGGGGAGGCCTATGTCCAGCAGTGGACTTCTTATGGCTGATGGATGGATGGATACTCTAGAAGGCAGAGTCAATTTAAAAACAAAAATGCATTGGGTAGCGATGGAATCACGTCAGAGCTTCTAGAAACAGGTTAAACATCAGTAAAACATCGTAAAAGAAGCATAAAAAGTAGTATTGTATTTAATAAAGGCACTTTTGCCCGATAAAAAACATTAGTAGGTACAATTAAATATTTCCTAAAAATCTAAATAATTTACTCAAGTAAATAAAAGTACTTATAAAAAATAAACATTTTATTTGAAAATTTGGTTCAAAATTTTTATATTTAAGTTTATACTGCGGGTGTCATATTTCAGCAGAGCGCTAACGTGGCTCGGATGACACGTTAAATTATAGGTCCCAGTTGTTTTAACCATTCAGCCATATCTGAGGCCTTCACGCGGCCTAAAAAGTCTGACGCCAGAGCTAACCTGTACACCGGCCTATACGAGTTTAATTTACTTTATATTTAATTTTAATTAGTTTACCTGTGGGGTGCTAGAAACCCAACGTGATCGTTTATGTAACTTTTTAGACGTGCCCAATCAAGGGTTAAAACTGCTAAAAGACTTGGTATGGACCATGTGTCTCGAGTCCATGAGTCCCAAAGTAGGTGTATTTAAATGTAGAGTGAACGGGTATTTTGTCCTAGATCTGGGTGGTAGTCTTCGTTTCAACCTGGTTTCGTTGATATGGGATGAATAGCAGACCGGTGGCAGAACGTGAGTTGATAATTCAGTCTCTGTCTCGTACAGTAGAGATTCTTTGTAATTTACTCGTATGTACAGATCTGCACATCAATGGCTTTTAGCTGAAAAAAAAAAATAGATCAGAATCTTATCTAGTGTGGTGCATTAGACGTGATATAAAAAATTAATACGCTCTACATTTATCGATATATCAATAGCTATGAACGATAGGTCAAAAAAGTACAAAATATTATTGCAAGACCTTTAATAAAATTGGCCAAGTGCAAGTCGCACTTGGTCTCGCGCACGAAAGGTTCCGTACCGTATGGAAGCCCCTTTCAGTAGGTATTTTATGTTTAAAATTAATAATTTATTTTTAAAGCGCATATTAAACTGAATATTCTGTGAATATTTCAAGCATCTACCTTTCACCGTTATTAATATCGAGCGAAAAACAGCTACACAACGCTAAAAACAACTTTAGTTTTTTTGTATGGGAGCCCCCCTTAAATATTTGTATTTTTCTGTTTTTAGTATTTGTTGTTATAGCTGCAACAAAAATACGTCATCTGTGAAAATTTTAACGTTAGCTACGGTAAAATTTTCACAGATGACGTATTTTTGTTTTCACGGTTTATGTGATACAGCCTGGTGACAGACAGACGGACTGCGGAGTCTTAGTAATAGGGCCCCGTTTTTACCCTTTGGGTACGGAACCATAAAAGCCAACAAAAAATATTGAATCTACATGTTCGTACCTCGACGGACAACCGAGTTATTGAGAGGAAACTGAATTTAACCTTTTTTTACAAGATGACTGAAAATGTACCTAGGAAATCTTGACTGACAATTTGAAGTTTAGCTTTTCTAGGCTCTCCCCACGTAATATCCAAAATGGTATTTTTTTCGGTTCACTTGCATTTCTAAAACGTTTCTTCCGACGTAATGGCTTGACTAAATACAGATAAGGCACTTAAGTTTCCATACAATTCTAGTCTGATTTCTCAATATATCTCCTTTGCCTGATAGACAAGAATAAAACAATGGTTTGTTTGGATAATAAGCTGTTAAAACACCTGCTTTGCAGGAAAAACGTCACAATGGCGCGATTTGGACTAGAGCCTATGTAGTTTGTAAATACTATTCCAAGATACGCATAGATAAGTACCATTTGTAGATAGTATTTGTAAGTTCTAAATACCTATTGAACTAGCTGAACTGGATACAAATATTCCATATAGGGTAGACGCACCGGTTGTAGCCATTTTAGTATCATTTGTGGCCATTTTGAATTTTAAGGATTAATAAGACAATTTATGTTAAAATACTATTTTTAAAGAAATTTTCAAACATTTAGATTTACACAAATAATATTTAGGGTATTACATTATGTACAATTATCATTAATGCAAGAATTTTGACACCAAATGGCCACAACCGGTACAGTGGCCACAACCGGTACACCCAGTACCTGATAACACTTAGGTAAATATTTGATGAACATCGTACCTACCTAGTACGTAGTTTGGAATACTGTAAAAGAAGTATGGGTAAGCTTAAGACCCGTTTCTTTTTTAAGATGGATTAAAAATACCTACTAAAGCGCCCCTTGTAGATGATGAATATTTACAGTGCTAAAAGGTGCTTTTATTTTATTCTAGGACCTAGCTAGTCTACCTAGTCTAATAAAAGATCTAGAACATGTTTAAGACCCGTTGAGTTTGTTAAGACGAATAGTCTCCATTATATACCTACTTTGATCAGCAATTCGTTCAAAAGAAAGGCAAATCATGTCGTACAAATGTACAATGTACATGTTTGAGACACATTGACAATTTCTATGGGGAGTTGCAATTTGAAACTTGAAAATGCAATGTATACCCGCTAAGCAGTAACATCAATAAGCTTGTAACTTACAAATATAAGGTTGCAACGTTCATGCAAGCTTACAGCGAGCTTGAAACGAAGCCCTAACAGCCGCGCTGTAGATAAACCCTGTAAATTGCCCAGAGCTGATCATCAAAACTTTTTATAACTTTATAACGTGAAGTTGCAGTAACATTACACAAGAAACATGTCTGAAAGTTGTAAAATTAACTTTCCGCAAGTATAACGTGTAATATTTCCACAACTTTGAATTTGAAAGGTAATAGCAACTTGTCTGAACTATCTTGCTTTAAGGTTACAAATGAAACTTGCACGTGCATTGCATTTATTTAGTTGTCGCAAAGTTACATATCTGTAGGTTTTCAGTTCCAGGTTCTAAAAAAAAATATTTTTTATGTATTTTTTTTGAGTTAAGTACAAGTCCGAGGGACGCGTTTGTGTGAGGAAGAATGAGAGACTTAAGGTACAGGCAATGCCGGACAGTGAAGTTAGTAAAATTATATTGCTGCAAAGTTTTATTAGTAACGTTCCAAATACATTTTTGCCACAATGTTAATTACTTACGTTTAGGTATGTTTAGGAGGCAAAGTTGAAATATAAAGTTTCATGCGAAATATAACAGTAACATCACTTAATAACTTTTAATAAGTTTCAACCTAACAATAAGATATAGGTTACTGACATGTTCCTGCAACATGATGTTTGAAATTTACAAATGTGCGATATACAAACTTACTACAACTTATTGCAAGTTTCATGCTTAGTGGGTAGGGGAAGCTGCAATGTGAGATTTAAATAATACATTTCTAGAAAACTGTAATAAAAAATATATGGGTCACTACAAGCTCACTGCAAGCCTTCATTTCAGGAAATGAACTAAGCTAGTCTCAGTAATTACAGCATTACATTATTTCCCCATCCTGTCCTTCATTACACGAGCAGTAAATTTCCCACTATCCTGAAAGACAGCTTGTTTTCTTTGCACACTAACACATTACTCTGTGTATTTTTCGATATACACACACTGCGGTTTGCGATGCATCACATAAACCGATGTTTGGCCGCCGTGCCAAAAAACACAAAGGAGATCGGATGGGATGAAGGGTTTTGATACTTGGTTACAGTATTTTTATACAGGGAAAATGGTAATGATTCGAGTCCGCCATTTTTATCTTTTTCCTCTGTCCTATATTTTTTTCCAATCTGAGTAAAAATATGTTATGGAATGAAAGTTTTTGTATGAATTTACCTATATTTACATTTGTTCAAGTTATTTATTTAATCATAACATAAGAAAATAATAATAATTAAACCCTAAATAATCACCCAAATATATATATATATATTGAAATTTTTGGCAGAAAAAAAAAATCTGACGGAAATTTCTGTACCGTTTGAAAAACAAGATATTAAAATAAGCAGAACGAAAAGCTGAGGCTGTTATCCTTAGCTCCTAAACGTAATGTATTTTTTTTAAACTGAAAAATGTTTTTTTTTTTTTTTAATTTAAATTATTGACCCACAGACTCCAGGGTCTGTGCCCTTTGTTGAGTAGTTACATTTTAAAGAATTCGACTGTACTATAGAGAGAGGTTAGTTTAAATCTTAGTCTAAGTTAGTAGTTTCAGTGCTTTGCGTGAATGCCGCGAGCAAACCGGCGACCCGCATGCAGCACCCGATCTCGAGTGTGACGCATGTGCCAGCCATCGCTTTCCTCGACCATATTTGAGGGAAGAGAACGACCCGACACACGTCGCCGCCGCAAGAAGGAGCCTTCGATGGCGAACTGAATATTGATTAGAAGTTGACTAAATTGATACTCGTATATTATTCGTATTATCGTTCTTTTAATCGTTGTACATATTTATTTCTAAATAATTTTAAACAGATTAAATGTATGTCAAACAAAAAAAAACATCTGTCAAGATAATGTTCCGCTTCCATGAACAAATATTATTTCCATTCGTACAATACAACATCTATGTTTTCAATCAATACGTAGGTATAACTAAGTACTACGTAAAACTAGAAAAACAGCAATATGTGGTCAATTAAAAATATCCACATACATTAAAAACTAGCTAGCAAGTTCTGCTGGTCACAGATTTATCTTATTATTCATAAAAATAAATGTCAGATCAGATACCGCGCATTCATTAACAAGGTAAACACACATCAACTTACGAACCCGTTTTCTATGCGCTGGATGAACACACTATTATTTTTCTAAGTGATATTAAGCTGAACTTAAGTATTTTGTACTTGGGCGAGTTGAAAGATAAAAAAAATCGGCCAAGTGCAAGTCGGTCTTGCGCACGAAGGGCTCCGTACCGGGTTGGCGCCTCCTTGGCCCCATTCCTCTTGCCGAGCGATTAATAGCGATTAATAGCGAGCAAAAAAATCATAAAAAATCACGTTTCTTGTATGGGTGTCCCCCTTAAATATTTATTTTATTCTGGTTTTAGTAGGTATTTGTTGATATAGCGGCATCATTTGTGAAAATTTCTGGTGACAGACAGACAGACGCACGGACGCACATCAGAGTCTTAGTAAAAGGTACCCGTGTTTACCTTTTGGGTATGGAACCCTAAAATGAATTTAAAACTAAGTTTTTAGCCGAGCTTACTAATGTGAATCCAGCGACCCTTACTGGGCTGTCATGGTGGATATGGTCTAACCTGCCTTTCTACCTAAAATACCTACTTATGCCTATTTATATTCGAAGACAATCAAAAGTCCGGTACAGTATGATTTTTTAAACGAAATATAAAGAGGATATTTGAACTATAAAATTATTTTAAAATGATTTTTTTATCCTTATTTTTAAATTTATTCAATCATTTGGCAGCCAACTAAATTTTTGATGCTACTATTAGATTTTTTTCCTATTTCATACATATTAATTAGCAGTGAAGATCCCAAGAAATCTTATATTTATTAATAGAAGTAGAAATCATCAAACCAGTTTCTTTACAACATGTTATACTTGATCTAAAAACAGATTTGTTTATCTTTAGTTGCTTTGACATTATGTTGACTACGTTTACATTATACATAATATAATGTTGCCTAAAATGCAAGAAATAAATACCTAATTAATACCAACTAATCACAATGGGTCCTTATTCAATGCACATACAGACAGATAGAGAAACAAAACTCTTTATTTACAACCACTATTATGACAAAAATTAAACCCTATTTACATAATTATTGGCAAAAAATGGTTATAAAATGGTGACCATATCACCCATGGCAATTTCTTCTAGGAAACCTTGAATGAATATGAACTGACGAGAACAAGAAATAGTGGCCTAAACTAGAGATAACACTTAGTAATAAAAAACACCTAGCTGCTGAAAAGACTACTTAGATCTAAACTAAAAATACTTAATAGAATAATAAACTTATTTTGACATCAAATTGTATTTGTACACTATTATGAATAAATGACGTATAGTTTATTAACTAAACAAATTTATTTAAACACACATACAACTCTAAAAACACGCCACAGCTCAAGACTACTCAGGCGCAGTTTGAAAGGGATAAAAACTTATGAATTCAAAAATAGAACGTCGAAAAATGTGCAATACTCGTACATTTTGAAATCTGTGCTGCGCAAGCGACGTGTTGGCCGCCAATCACAGGCAAGTTGTCAGTGTGTGTGTGACCTTAGACGAAATTTTTACTAGTGTGTTTTATTGCTTATGTGTGAATAGATGTTTATTGGTGGAATAAACGAGTTAGGCTGTATAGATACTGCTCTACCGGTTTTAGGTATATGTACGAAACATATTATATTTGGCAAAGATCGAATTTATACTATGTATTTGTAAAACTACTTTTCTACTTAAATGTACAGATAAAAAAGTTGATCGCTGGGCTAATCGCCGATGACTCTTTTTGAATGTCCCTATTCGCCCCGCTCCAAACAATGCGGGGCGAAAGAGGGCCTTCTGAAAGAGTCATCGGCGATTCGCCCCGCGGGCCGAGCAGCTTGCGGGGCGAAACAACGACAAAGCCAAAAAAATACTTTTTATACAAAAAGAAACAATTGGGATTGCAATTGGGTATCCACTTTTGACCGAGTCACTATTTATATATATATTTTTTTTTTTTTTTTAAATTTGTTGACTATTATAATTTACCAAATACACTTACAATATTTCCTGAAAATCCGAAATTTAAAAACCAAATCAGAAGATTTTGGTAGGTACCTATTGATTAAGATACTCTAGTATTTTTAAATTATTTTTAAAATAACTTATGTAATTCTCACAATGTACGATTTATAGGTTTGAGTTCACATTTCGCTAGTTTTAAAGACTGTCTACCAATCAAACAATAGAAATCTAAAAATGCTTAGATTTAAAATACATAAAGTATAATAAAAACTTAAATTAATAATTTAAAAAACCCCCGACACAAAAACCTACCTAAAAAAAGTACGAAATCTGATCTTTCATTTGACAACCATTTTGGGCACATTTATAGAATTTTGGTTCTTCCATCCCCACTTTAACCCACCATAACTCTTAAACGGCTCAATCGATTTTTATAAAACATAGCTAAGAAAACTCTCGATTAAGTCTCCTTTCATCTAAAAAAAACTAAACTGAAATCGGTTCCGTGGTTCGGGCGCTATGATGCCACAGACAGACAGACAGACACACAGACAAACAGACACGTCAAACTTATAACACCCCTCTTTTGCGTCGGGGGTTAAAAATAGTAATCCTTCCTATATTTACTTAAACGCTACACAGATTCGCGTTTAGTAACCGCCATTTGGAGTTCTATTTTTTGAATTTTTAGCCCGCTGGGATATACCATACCTACCTATGCGTAAATGGTCCCGATACCAAGTAAGAGCAAAAGCCAGCATTAAAAAGTATGTTAGTGCGGTATGTACGGGATAGCATAGCATCCGATTGCAAAATTAAGTAAGTTTTTCGACGTTTCAAAAACTGCGGGGCAATTCTGTTAGTCGATCTCTTTACGGAAGTGATACGTTCTTGAACCTGTATCGTTTTTCTGACAGTTCCGACAGCTCAAAACTGTCAGGAAAACGATACAGGTTCAAGAACGTGTCACCTTAGTAACGAGATCGGTTGACAGAATTGCCCCGCAGATCTACTAAAATTTATTTGTACCTAGCTGTGTGCTCGATGTTTAAATATAAAAAATCGAATATAATTATCAAAAACAAAGCAATTATCTGTACATATTATTCGCATCAGTTTCCCTCAGCACTTCAGGCACCTTGAGCAGCCGTTTCGTTTATTTTTCCAATGAGATCCGAGCCAAGTGCAGTAGGTGCAATACAAAAATACCGACAAAATTCAAGGTTGAAATCTGGCAAAAATACACGCGCGCATTCCCTGATCTCATCACTGCGCGATCTGGGTGCACGAAGTTTTTATTCAGATATATTTATTAGCATTTGTTTGCAATATTGTCCCATTGGCGTAGGAAAACAAACAGATTTTCTTTGGTAAATCTAGGCTTAAAACCTTTAATTGTACAAACAATCAATGATTCATGTGGAAATATGTTTTTGTGATATTTTAACTATTCCAAATATTATGTTATATTTGGAAATATGTGTGTGAGAAATTACACATATCAACACTGATACAAAATCATCAAAAATGTTTTTTTGTTATTTTGTTAACCACTTGTATATTATGTACAAAAAAAATTAAGATTCGATTATTTACCTAACAAAATTCTGGTATTTTATTTCAAAAGTGTGTAAATATTGACTCAGGGGATTTGTAGACCTTTAGTCCAAAAATCCCCTGCGGTTCTGCGGAAGGGGATTTGTGGACAAAAAGTCCGAAAATCCCCTTACGCAAAACCGCAGGGGATTTATGGACAAAACTTCCACTTATCCCCTGCGCAGGGGATCATCTAAGGGGATTTGTGGAATAAGCCAAATTTATATAGCTACGCTAAATACCTTTTGCCCATTTCAGAATAATAAAAAATATTGACTGTTAATTTTTAATTGACTTCCAAAAAGGAGGAGGTTGTAAGTATGTATTTTTTTGTGAGTGCTCATCGATATTTTCGCCAATTGTCAACCGATTTAGATTTTTTTTTATTTCGGAAGGGTATGTATACTCCCGAGGTGGGTTCCATTCAAATTATATCGAAATCGCCTGTGCCGTTTTTGAAAAATAAACAATAACGAAAAATTATTATAGATCGATTCGAGCGAACTATTCGAATTTGGTACACGACGGAAGTCGGTTTAGCCATTTTTTGCAAAAATAATTACTCTATGGTACGTATTACCCATCCGTGCCTTAAAGGATACGTACGTTAGAATTAGAATTAGAATTTAGAACTTTTCATACCTCCTGCAAGGCAATAAAAACCAAGGAATGAATATGAATAATCAGTGGCATAGCGTGCCTTGCCCCGTGTGAAAAAGCGTTTGGAGACCCTTATGAAGGGTAAAAATTTATCACAAAAGAAAAAAAAGTTTGCATAAAATTAAATATTTATTCATCATAATTATCTATCTGTCACTTTGCCCAAAATGTTTACAAACAATTAAAATTAAGTAACACTCTCCTTGCCATTTTTCGGCAAACTGATTTACTAAATCATTTATAGATGATGACTTTAGTTTTTTAATTTTATTAATTTTTGCTTACGCACGTCTGGGGCCCCCGCGGCCCAGGGGCCCCGTAAAATGGATCGGCAGATACGGCAGTAGCTACGCTCCTATGAATAATACTAAACACCGTCATAACCTTCACTAGGCAATCGGTATTGGACACATAACCGCAACACAAATGGAGTCCTCACATGTAGCCACTGTCCTAAGACATTCACCGTTAAAATTGGGTACACCAGCCATGTAAGGACTTATCAGTAACCATACTCTGATAAGGAAAATAGTCACCGTAGCCGACATCGGTTTGGAAGACACATCATCATTTGACACATTATCATGACCAACTTTTATTACCTACGGGGCAATTCTGTTAGCCGATGTCGTTGCTGAGATGACGCTTTCTTGAGCTTCATTCGTTTTTTTTGGCAGCTTTGAGCTATCAAAACTGTCAGAAAAGCGATAGGGATTCGAGAACGTATCACTTCGGTGACGAGATCGGTTGACAGAATTGCCCCGCTGCTTACTGTACTGTACCTACCCACTGTAGCAGCCTTTTTTAGTAGTCCACTGCAGGACGTAGGCCTACCCACGAAGGGTAATAGGGCCATATCCACCACGCTAGCCCAGTGTGGTTTGGTGGATTCACATACGCCTTCGATTTTCTTCTACGGACGTATTCAGGTTGTCTCACGATGTTTTCCTTCACCGAAAAGCTAGTGGTGTGAAATTCCGTACATAAATTCCAAAGAACTCATTGGTACAGGATCGGGATTTGAACCCACGACCTCAAGATTGTAAGGCGGATGTTACTACCTCTAGGCCACCGCGGCATATTACCCACTTAAGGGAGCCCAAAGTACTTAATTAAGCAACCCGGCGGCAGCTAGATCCCTGTAATTCAGAGTGTTTTTGTTAGTTCTATTCACTTACTTTTAGCATATTGAATTAAAATTAGTTTTAATTACTTATTTTATAATATTAATTTTTTATTTTATTTATTTAAATAACTTTTACAAACATATTGTACTTAATATATTGTCTTAAAACCTAGAATAGGTTTGTCTAGACAACAGATTCTCGTAAAAGATAACTACATTCTAGTTTACAATTAATTTTAGTGAATTATAATTAGTTTTTGAATAGGTACTTACTAATGCTGAAATGTGACATTACTTACTACGTGTATTATTATTCATGGATAGGGCCAAAATTTGAATAATTTTTGTGAATTATAATTAGTTTTTGAACATACCCATGATAGTTTTGAATGGACTTACATATCTTTTACATGTTTATTTTATTAACTACTTATCTACATGTGTAATGATGTTTCTAAATCAATTCATCAACAATTTCCGTTTAAACTTTACCATCACTCTGACATATTTGTCAGGGGTAAATTAATGAAATTCAAGTAACAGAGGAAAAATAACTAAAAAATCACTTGTTGCTTTTGTAATACAATAAAAAATATTGAGGAATGACACTAAAAATGACAATAAACGAAAAAAAAAACAATTTTGTTCTAAAAATTTAAATTTAATAAAATTGCCTGCTCTATAGCAAAACAATTATATTTCCTTAAAAAATAGTAAGATAACATTTTATTATTCAGCTAGTAAAGATCATAATACCTACAAAGAATAGATAACGTACACAGACGCCTACAGCCAATCGCTATTATTACATCACCAAAAAAACCAACCAATCACCGAGCGTTCTACGTTTGAATCACCGGAGAAAAAAAACTTGCCTGTCATGAATCAGTCGTGGTGTTATTTTAATCGGCCCATTCATAGATATAGGAGTGGCCTATCAGACACACACATAGGCGGATTAATAATTTCGAAAATAGAATGTGTTCGATTCTAAATTTGAATTTTAAATGTTGTGTGATGCCAGCACTTTGTAACGCAGTTTTGAATTTTTGCAACTTTGTTATTTGATTGAAGATATTTTCGAATATTTTAATTTATTAAACTTTTGTTATAAATACCTACTGTAAACATAGGTAGTAGTGCGCAATATTATTCATCGTAATCGAATAGACAGTTTTAAAACATGGCGAAAAATTTACGAAACTAAGAGGTACCTACCGACATCCCTACTTAGGACGCAGTACTAGTAAGAGATTTACGGTCGTAGCACAAAAGTTTTAAGCACGCTTTAGACAATGTTAAACAGAACAAATATCAAGGTTAAACAGTGTTCAAAGCGTGTTTAAATAATTTGTAGCAAGGCGGATACTGTCTTGAAAATTAAGAAAATGTAAAACGTAGAGTTAGGTACTATGAAAGAATCTGACATAGAAAAGATTTCCTCATTAATCTCATCGAAAAACGAAGAGCACATTTATGTTCTATCTGGAGTAAGTACTCCCCAAGTAACAAAATCTGGTACTATAAAAGACCTGAGAACGTTTTGGAGCGTGCTAATTAGTGTTCATGATTGGCACTATAATAGTCTTGTAAACGTTTACAGAACCCCGAATAGGCCCTAGTATTATCACTGATTTATTCTATAATTATTACATAGAGGCTGTCACGGTGATAAATCAGCTCTGTAGTTGAGATGTAAAAGTGATAAGAAACTCTTTTTAGTACTAAAATAGCTCTACTTGCAACGTTTTTGACATAAATTTGCTCTATAAAAGTAACCAAAAACCTATTTAAAGTGTTATTGTGCACCGAAAACGATTCCAATGATCTTTTTTATTACAATTGCTTGCAATTTGTGAGTTTTCTTCATGAAAACAGAAATCGGTAAGTTTATGTTTTATGTCACTACAGCCATTGTTGATAAACGTGACACGTAATTAAAAGGACATAACTACAATACATGGACTATAAATCTGCAGTAACTTGCACTTGCGAAAATAATTGTGTCGCTAAAGTCATTATACTGATTTCAAATTTGAAAATGCGCCCTCAAAATTTTCTTGTTTTAATTAATTTTTAATTATTAAAATAAGAACTTCTTCCGACTATGGCTGCTATAGTGCTTATTAGCTCCAGCCGTGCTGTTAATGAGCTGCCATGACAAAAAACGTCAGCCATTTTTTTCACCTAACACGAATTATAGCCCGGGAGGTAAGCGGAAAAAATGCAACTACTTCCTAAAAGCTGAATTTTTGGTATTACGCTATCAAGGTGGTGTAATAAAATACCACGGAGTCAGTCAGCTGGGACGTTTAGCGGTTGGAGGGAAAAACTGTATGAATTAATAAAAAAAAAACATGTAACTGAGCCTGTCAGTTAGGCTTTATTTAAAGCGGCGCTGCTTTAAGTCCTGACTGACAGAGATTGTAAGTAATAAGGTCTGTCAAGTCAAGCAGGCTTTAAAAGTTTCAGGTAATTTTTGGTAATTAAACTTTTTTAAATTATTTTTCTACCCGTACACCAATTTTCAGGTATTAGAAGTAGTTGCAAGATACTTATTTTTTATTTTAATAATTCTAACGGGTATCCTCATCAAACGCTAAGTATTCTAGCTGACTGACTCTCGGGTATTCTTGTTTACCATCATACTCGTAACATACCGAAAATTCATCTTTTAGAAAGTACCTAAAGTCCCCGTCACGAGAAGCTATAAATTTTGTAAACAAGTGTTCAGGAGTTCACAACATTTGGACCAACAAAAAAATTAATTTGTTTAAGATTTAATAAATTATCAAGTAACAAATATTAATTAACATATATTATATAAGAATAATTATTCGCTATATAAGCTATATCACCATTGGTGTACCAATTAACCTAACCAATTACTTCACAATTTAAAACCTACTTCTTATATTAACCATATCTTAACAACAATAAAAAGTGATAACGAAACAATAACAAAATTAACAATAACAACCAGATCCGCGATATATGCAAAGCAATGAAACCTCGTACGCATTCGAAACTCGAATGACGCGTTTATTTCGAAATGGCGTCCCGATAGTTTACAATCCCTGCGACGGACGCATTCCGGTACCAAGAAACAAAAACGATAGCGCTTTGCGTCGTTAAAATATGATCCGACTAAATTAAATTGGTTGTTACTTTCATATAACCCGTCTATATTTCATGTCGATTGAATATGTTCAATTTATTATTATCTCGCAGTATAAAATGTCTACTTAGTAAAAGATGTTTGTTTACATAATTTATAGCTTCTCGTGACGGGGACTTTAGTTATATTTATTGCACATACCTCCCGGGCTATTAGTTTTGTTATCTAAATATAAAGTCCAGTTATGAAGTACTTGTCATTTAACAGATACTGAAAAGCTAGTATAGATCTAATTAGTCCATTAATTGTAGATTTTAGTACATTTATAGTATGTTTTAGTTGTGTAGCAGTGACACAAACTCACTTATAGAACAATTTAAAATATAAGTTATTTAAAAGATGCGCCAGGAGTCCTTTTGGTACTATTTAGTACTATAGAAAAATGTTCATGGCTTTTACAGAACTAGCACCATAGACATATTTAGGGAGCTTTTAAAACGCTAAAACGTTACGAAATTGTTGTACAAGGTAATTTTACAGTGCAAATTTGTCTAGTAATAGAGTTTTTGACACTTCTACAGTACTAGTACTATAAAAGTAACTTTGACGCATTATTAGTGTCAAATAGATACATAAAAGTGTCCTTCAGGTTGTCTATAGTATTAAATAGCACTATAATCGCATATTTTACACCCATTATAGAGCAACACTTTAAGTATTCTTTTGTATGGTCCTGTAGACGTTTTAAGAGCTAATTTAAAGAACTTAAATGCTCTTTTATCTTATAGAACCAAACCGCTCTGTTGAAAACCTTTATAGTACAAGCAGTGATAACGGTTACCACTATAGGTCTACTATATTACTGTTTGGTGATAAAAAGCCCTGGTTATAGAAGCTTATGCTACTTGGGTCGTAGGTAAATATATCAGCTGCGCGTTTATTCAAATTTCCTGATCAGTTATTAACATTTACTTCGTCAAGCTTTCATGTGGGGTGAAATTTATCACGTAAATTATTAATCATCATATCAGCTGTAAGTAGAATGTCTACGGTTGGTACCTATCTCATATATGAATGTCAATAAATTCAAATTCAAAATTTATTTATTGACAAAAACAATAAAGTGATAAGCAGCATGACCCGTTACTATGATTATCTTGAGCTTCGGATTACTAAACTAAGCTTAACTTGTGTCTTAGGAATCCGTGCTCCCCTCGAAAATTGATAAAAAGTTTGTTTTATTTAGTGATAAGATAATTTGTTTGACAAATCTAGAATCGATTTAAAAATCAGATCATTGTCTAAGACGTCCTTACATAGTATAAAATAAAGTCGCTATTTTCGTTTGTTTGTTTGTTTGTCTGTATGCTTAAATCTTTAAAACTACGCAACGGATTTTGATGCGGTTTTTTTTAATGGATAGAGTGATTCAAGAGAAAGGTTTATATGTATAAAAATTCCCGAAATTCCCACGGGAACGGGCACAACGCGGGTAAAACCGCGGAGCGCTGCTAGTAATACATATGAGTGGCTTACACCCAACGCAATTCCGTTATATTATATTATAACGCGAGTACTTAGAGACCATTATTTACGTGGGTAAATTGAAACAAAAAAAACAATCGATTTAAATTATAGTCATTATTAATCATTTTATTTCTCAGTGCTTACCAAAAAAAAAGCTATTGAAGAAATAATAAAAAAAACTACAAATATTTTAAAGTTTTATAACTAACTTCAGCGCTACCAATAGATGTGTAGGTATGTAAAAAGGTATGTAAAAGTTATAAAAAAAACTGAAAAAAAAAAAGTAATTTGATTATTCTGAGTGTTGCAAACTCTTTTACAAATTTAAAAACGTTTGCAAAATTTATTAAGCAGTGGTGCCAAAAGCTAAAGCTAGTAATAAACGTTAAAAATGGCCGCCCATCCGGCCGCGGCGTGAATTTGTGCATAAAACTGCATCGTGCGCATTACCCGATCCATTTAAAAATAGAACCGCTAGAGCATAGTGCACACTGCTGGACCATGGCGGAAGTGAAGTGTTACTTACTTATGTTATACTATTTTTATGGGAATTCAACTGAAAATCATATTTTTATTGACCTCGCAACCGAAGTGAGAGAGGTCTCCGTATAACTTTACGATTTTGCTTTTGTCTCGTTGTTGATTTTTCTCTACGAATCGCGTTTTTCAACAAATCTTGGCAAAATTTTGTATTTTTTTGGAACAGTTCCGTCGTCGACGATTTTGATTGGGCGGGTATTTCCTCCAAAAGGGGGAAAATTGCAGCTTCGCTATTTGTCTGCCGATTTCAGTAACATTTGGTAAAATCGTTTAGTATGTAAATCTTAATAAGATTGGCGGGTCGAGATATAGTTTTATGAAGATTCGGTTAAAGAGCTGTGTTCGCGAAGTCTACTGTTCGGAGAACTACTGTTACTATTTTTACGAGAATACAACTGAAAATTGTCTTTTATGATTAATTAATAGCTATACAATAGAGCTGGATGCTAGCCAGTTAACCCACAACAGTCGATTTTGACATTATAAATTAGTTCTCTATAGGAAGTTCTATAACGTACAGTAATCGTTTTACTGCGGATATGATGATGATTACGAGTATATTATCGTTATTCATCGCTATCTGATAGTAACATAAACACAAATATGAGATAATGCAATCATTGGGTAAAATGACTTTCATTTGTTTACTGTCCACACATAACTGCCCAATTTGATATTTTACTGTTCATTATTTATCTAACTACTTACACATTTCATTATTATAAAAGCTGTTTGCAATTAATTTTATATCAAGTTCTAATGGTCAAAATTATTAATAATATTCATTTTTAACTAAATTAAAAAAAAAAATAATAAATATATTTTTAACTCACCTAAAACTGCAAGTTATACAACTGCCACTTTAAATCAGTTCCTATTATTAACATTTCCTAAAACTTATTCTCAAAATGAAAACCATAAATACTAATTGAGAAATTTATTTCCCGATCACGAATAAAACTTGCTTATAAAATTGCAATGGTATAAAAATAGAATTTGCCATCAAACATTACATTATAGTGCTGGGGCGGAAGTGAGAGCTTCCTTGATTAGGCTTCTGAATATCAATCGTGGGAATCATATTGGAGCAACATGTAAATTATAATTTACAATGAATAGTTAATACATAGTAGTAAGCAAATTAATAAAAAAGTATTTAGTCCTTACTTACTTAATACTGAAAATTTGAAATAGTATTTGTTAGGTAGTTGGTTGGTTATGTTTGTTTTTCTTTTACGCAGCTACAGAGCAACAGGTAGATCTGATTTTTGGCATGGATTTACATCGGATAATGTCACAAGCTTATTTTTATCCCGAAAAAATGAAAGAATCTAAAAATCAAAATTCAGAGGCAGGCAGAGCCGCGGAAACAAAGCTAGTAGGCATTGGGGCTAGTAATAAAATATTGTATCGTATCGCTACATTAATCAGATGAGTTGGTAAACTTTTTTGTCGCCATAACATTTTTTTGCGTTAGGAACCAGAAAAATTGTCATTCCTGACGACAAAGTTGCCAAATTGGCAATGAATGAAAGCCTTCCAATGGATTGGGCAATCTTCGGTTCTACTACCTCATATGAAGTCCAACAGTCCAATGATAAATAATAAGTCCAAATGGACGTTTCGTCAATAAAGAATAACTAACTGAAAATAACTCAAAAAGAGATATAAAAAAAACTGATTTCATAGCTCAATGCACAGTCTATAAAGCATCATCTAGGTATCTACTATGTTAGATAGCTTTTCTTTGCATTTTTTTTATCAAACTCCAAATAATATTTGATTACGTAACTATCTATCCTAAACTACGCTTTACAACAGCCAGATTGCCTTCTTTCAGTCAACTAAAATAAACATGTGCGATATTTACCAGCTCTTTCGAATGCACTCTACCCATACACGCGTACTAGCATGTTTACACAAGCCTCTATGTGTGAGTAATAGTGCTGGGATGCGTTTTGCTTCTTTTTCTTTTCGTGGGTTACTTTTTTAGCATTTCCTTGCACTACCACCTTGTCGGACGTTATAAATTAATAGTTTGTATAAAATTTAATTCCTTTTTTCGTGTATTGTACCTAATTCTTATTAGTTTAAGAGTACTAATGTAAGTAATAGTAGGAATAGATTGACGCCTAAAATACGTACGAATTGATAGATATATATTACGATCTTTTCCGGATGTATGAAGTCTTGTTTACGGCGTTTACCTTCGCTGAAAGACATTGATGTAAAAATTCATAGGAACATAAATAACTTTCAAAAAACTCTGATATGATGCGGGACCAATATTTAAAACTGCAATTCACGATTGAAAAGAGAGTATTTTCCTACTACCTTAAGCCGAGTAAGGTTACCACGGGAATTTAGTTATTATCGTCATTTCAGTCATAGGACATCCACTGTAAGACATAGACTTCCCTATACATCTTCGTCCTTTAGACGATCATACATAAACCTGGATTGAAATAGCTAGATTTCTTATGATCAGGAGTAATTCTTTAGACTTCTGGATAAGTATACTTAGGTCTTACTCTGACTAAGTACATAAAGCGTGATGTTACATAGATGTTTCTTGCCAATGTTCTTATTCAAGAAAGGTAAGATTTCGATGACGTATGTGTGGTCAGTAATGGCTGACTCACCAACTAACTACTAGGTAGTGGATATGGTCCAATATCCCTTCTTGGGTACGGGTAGGGTTATGGTCAACAGTTGACTTTTAAAGACTGGTGCAATAAGGTAGGTACGTCTAGCTTCGCATTTTGTGACCAAATTGTCTGCAAAGCGAGCATATTGTAGGTATCTATTAACTTTCACAAACTATTTGGCTTTTTAGAAAAAGGTCAGCACAACCTGATAGCTGCTCAAGACTTTGTTGAATTATAAGGCAATAGATTGTTTTGTAATAAAATACCAGATGAAATGTTTGCTTTACTTATTAATTATTAACTTATAATTGTTAGTTTCTAAGGCATCTATGATTTAAAAGTCTTTATGAAAAGTTTTTTAGGTTTTATAAAATTCCTCGTCAATCATAATATTGTGTTATGATTATTGCGTACGCTAGTTGGTTTTTCTATAGTATCTTTAGTAAGGTTTTTTTCTTGTACCCTTTTGTTATACTTCCTTATAGTTATATACTTAAAGGATAACAGTAAATAGTTCAATGGAAATGTCATCTACAGTATCAGTAGGTAATTTCTTAACCAGCACGATTTTATTATCCGGTGTCACCGAGGGCAGTATCCTCGGCCACAACTGTTTAAATTTAGTTGATGCGTTTTATCCAACAATATCTATGATTGTATTAGCAAAGAAGAATATTCATTTATTATGGGTATACAATCTACATAAATCTTATTTATACCTACTGACTTAAACGAGAAATTCCTGTCTATACATATATTTACCTAAATATTCACGTTTAATATCTCGAAAATTATTATATAACAATTTTTTAAATGTGATCGATATTTTTTTTTACTGAGGGTAGCTTAGTCGCCCTCTAGTATTGATAGGTCTAGATGTCTATTATCTATGTATTATCATATTTTATTGTTTTATTCACCATAATATAATTTATTAGATATAATTTTTTTCTTCTCTATCTAGCAATATTCTTGGTAAAATCTTTATCCATGCCGATTGCGTTGCTATAGATATCTCCGCACATAGCTCACTAATGGAGGATCGTAATATATAAAGAAATGTTTACAAGAAGTTCGTCTGAACGTTTGATGTGTACATGTTGCATGTGTGCGTGGGCTGTAAATCTTTATACGTGTGTGCGCTAGGTCTTTGTTTAGTGATTTCACGTAGGAGAATGGACTAGATGTTGCGGGAGATGTAAAAATGATTGAACGTTTTTTATTCGAATTTATTCAGACTATTCGATGAGGTAAAGAAGCTGTTGACGTCACAATAGATCATTAACGTCAAAGGGTAGTAGAGTATACAATATACGTAGATTGACTATAGGTAGACTAGATAAAATATATTGATAGATCATCGTCAATGATGATCAGTTTTTAGCTTCTAACACAAAATTGTACCTGTGACTCTATCTATGATTTAAGTACGAGTAGGTAGTCATGAAAAGACGACCAAATTATAATTTGATCGGACATAAGAGCGACCTAGAGGTTTATTATTTTTTTCTACTTTGTAAAATCAACTTTCGGAAGTTTTTAAATTAAAATACTTTACCATTTTATATTTTCTAGCTAAAACTATTGACATAATGATTACATAATATGTTCTCAAGTATTCTTATAGACATAAAAGCAGATCTCATGGAGTCTTATGATGTTATAAATCCGCTTTGGCCGTTTAGAAACCTGGGTTAGGAAATCAAGCATGTCAAAAGCCAGTCAAGAGCAGGCTTGCGCATAATCGGAAAGAATAGCGAGAAAAATATATGGCCGACAGATATCCATATCCATTTCGGGTGGAAACAGGCTGATTAAATAAAATATAGAAAGTACCTACCAATTCTCAACTATGTGTTAAGATCTACAAGACTCAAAAAGAAACCAAAAGAATTTCATTACGTTTAGTCTCTAAACTCCAGAACAAACAAAAAAACCTCCAGATACTTAATCATAAACCATTTCTAAAACCTAAAAGCTGGTTTGAACTCTAAATGTTGTCATTACTTACCTACGCCTAATGACGTATTTTTTTATTTTCTATTTGTATCGACATTTGTAATTTCAATTTATTGGATACTATGAAATCTCTGTCAAAAAAGAAGCCGTCGACACAATAAAAAATATTTTATAGGTTTTATATCGGTACTTGACAATCATTTAAATATTTATTTCATAAACACAGAAAAATAATATGGCGGTTTGAGGTAAGGCGGTATATCCGCCTTACCTCAAAAGATTTAAACAGGCTTTAAACACTGTTTAAACGTGCCAATTGTACTATTAAACATTGTCTAAAGCGTGCGTAAAACTTTTGTGGTAAGACGGATAGAGTTTGTTCATAGAAATTTGCGTGGCTTACACAAATAGAGTTATACTAAACAATACCTACAACTATATTAGGTAAATACTAATAGTACCTTCATTGTGATAGGACCATCTCACAAGATTTTATATTATGATCTAAGCTTTGAACAACAAACCATTATACCGCTAAGACAGTTCAATAGATCTCGTCTCTAAACTCTAGCTGAAGTCTAAAATTATCATAAACAATTTCTAAAACCTAAAAGCTGGTTTAAAATCAAAATGGCGTCGTTACGCCTAATAATGCTATTGTCTAGGACTGGTAGAATTTCGGTTGCGACATGCGCCCGCGCAGCCTGACTCATGGTAGGGGGGATGTCGGTTCTATGTGGCTAGGGTGCCCATGATGAGTCTTCTCTATGGATTAAAATATACCAATGGGATTTTCTCCATGAAAAAAAATGTTTATTTTATTTTTTTACACAGATCATTTTACTGTTATAACTAGAGACGTAAATGATTTCTAAAATGTGTTCTGTTCCATGTGTCTAGGATGCCCACAAATGCTTCTTCTACTTAGTGAACCTTTTTTAACTGACTTCAAAACAAGAGGTTCCCAATTAGACTGTGTGTTTTTTTGTACACCAACGTATCTGACGCGATTATTCCACTAACTTTGTGAACAGATTTTAGTGAAAAAAAATTTTTTTTGTAAAAATTTCACAATAAGGTGAGGTGGTCCTAGGTAATTTTTTTAAAAATGATCTAGATTTTTTTTGAAAAATCGAGGAATTATTCTAAAAATCGCATAAAACTATTCGAGGAAACTATTTGATTTTTTTACTTTGATTTTTTATTGCAACGATTGTTGCAATCTACTATTCTACTATTATCTATTGCTGTGTTACTAAAAAGTTCTTGGCACAGCTTATTTTACTAATAAATAGATACAAAAACAATAGTTAAAACTTAAGAGCTGGTTTGTAATCAAAATCATTACGCCTAATTATTATTTGCCATGCTATTGTCTTAGGTTTTTCGTTTGTCCAATATTACAGATAAATACATACGAGTATTATTAACGTCACAATCATATACACTAATCGCAGATAATTATAATCAAAAAATAATACTAAAGCAGAAGAAATCTAAAATGCCGAATATCAAACAGAATTCTATTTTATCAAGTGTGTTTCTATGTGTTGTATATGTCTGTATGTTTTTATGTAGGTTAATGCAATAATTTACGTCAAAAAGTTTTTAAGTCACTTAGACAACATCTATTCTTTGCAGTTTTATATTTTTTAACCAGCTCTACTAATATTTTGAAATCGGAATTTTTACTCCACATTTTCTTTTTAGCTTTTACAGAGTAAGATTGCTTGAAATCAATGAAAATCTGTCGTATTTTTTTATTGACATCAATCATGGTCACCCCATTGAAGCAAATACCTATCATGTAGGTATTCTAAGTGAGCGGTGTGACGTAAGAAAAATATTGCGACATCTTGGTTCTAGGCTCCCGAGGAAAAATATTGTGAAGTTATATTAAAAATGTGTACTTATGTAATTTTGCATTAATAACTAAGAGATAGAGACAAGACAGATATATTACCTACTAGATTTTGCCCGCGACTTTGCCCGCATGGTATTTCGAGGCCCTACCTTAAGGTGGAATGTAAAAAAAAACGATTTGTCATTTGTTCGATTCGACAGTTCTTTTTTGACTTTCACTTTTTGACTTCAAGTACGAGTCGGACTCGCACACGGAGGGTTCCGTACTGTATGGGAGTCCCCCTTAAATATTTATTTTATTTTAATTTTATTATTAATTATCGAATTGAATATAAAACTAAATATTCTGTGAAAATTTCAAGCATCTAACTGTTACCATTATTAATATAGAGCGAAAAACGTCTAAAAAATCAGGTTTGTTGTATGGGAGCCCCCCTTAAATATATATTTTTTTAGTATTTGTTGTTAGAGCGGCAACAGAAATACATCATCTGTGAAAATTTCTGCTGCCTAGCTATCATGGTTCATGAGATACAGCCCAGTGACAGACAGATAGACAGACAGACAGACGGACATCGAAGTCTTAGTAATAGGGTCCCGTTTTTTCCTTTGGGTAAAAACGCAGAAAGTATAACAAAATTCAAAATTATTTATTTTACACAAAACAGTTACTCATATGGCGTGGCCACATTATCGCCCTACGGCGAAGTTTTCGTCACTGGGGGCTCATTCATCTAATTCAAACGGTAGTAATTGGTTGTTCACGATTTGAACTACTACCTGAAGCTGGGCACACACGCTGCGATGATCGCATCTATTCATCAGATCAGTCCAGCGAGGTCCTAATATAGTTGCATTGCCAGTAGGTAGTTATTGAGGAATCAAAATGACACCCCTATTTTAATCGAAAAATATTGATTTAACAAAAAAAAATTGGCATCAAAGTTGTAGAAAATCAAATTTCAAACAACTTTTGTTCCCATAACTTCTGCTGAAAAATTGAAATAACACAAGTTATTGAAGAAATGAAATGGCACAACCGGCTATTTGAAAAAAATATCGATCCTACAAAAAGTTGATGGGAACAAAAGTTGTTTGAAATTTGATTTTCTACAACTTTGATTCCCATCAACTTTTTGTAGGATCGATATTTTTTTAAATAGTTGGTTGTACCATTTCATTTCTTCAATAACTTGTGTTATTTCAATTTTCCAGCAGAAGTTATGCGAACAAAAGTTGTTTGAAATTTGATTTTCTACAACTTTAGTTCCCATTAACTTTTTGTAGGATCGATATTTATTTCAAATAGCCGGTTGTGCCATTTCATTTCTTCAATAACTTGTGTTATTTCAATTTTCCAGCAGAAGTTATGGGAACAAAAGTTGTTTGAAATTTGATTTTCTACAACTTTAGTTCCCATTAACTTTTTGTAGGATCGATATTTATTTCAAATAGCCGGTTGTGCCATTTCATTTCTTCAATAACTTGTGTTATTTCAATTTTTCAGCAGAAGTTATAGGAACAAAAGTTGTTTAAAATTTGATTTTCTACAACTTTGATACCAATTTTTTTTTGTTAAATCAATATTTTTCGATTAAAATAGGGGTGTCATTTTGATTCCTCAATAACTACCTACTGGCAATGCAACTATATTAGGACCTCGCTGGACTGATCTGATGAATAGATGCGATCATCGCAGCGTGTGTGCCCAGCTTCAGGTAGTAGTTCAAATCGTGAACAACCAATTACTACCGTTTGAATTAGATGAATGAGCCCCCAGTGACGAAAACTTCGCCGTAGGGCGATAATGTGGCCACGCCAATAGGATTGTGTGTGGATAAATAGCTTATGGTTTCAATGACATATCAATTACATAAATAGCTTATGGATTGGGCAATATTCACCACGCTGGCCCAGTACGTGTTGGTGGATTTATATACGCCATCGAATTTCTTCTGCGAACGTATGCACTCCTCGCCTCACAATTTTTTTCCTTCACCGAAAAGCCAATGGCTTGACATTCCGTACTAAGATTTACAAGACCGGGTTTTAAACCCGTGACCTCACGATTGTAAGACGGGAGTCACTACCAATAGACTACCATGGCTCAATGTCAGTTGTCGTTATACCTACTTTGTTCTTTTCTTCGAGGTCATAAATTGGTGGAAAGACAATTAATCAATTTGCCATGCCAGGGATAGTATCTTAGGCTGCTCGTTTCAATACATTTTTTAAGTGAAAACTTCTTTGACGGCGTTGTTCTTTTTTTGGGATGGGTAAAAAATGTTAAACTCTCGTCAGGTAAAAAAACCTTGGGTAAAATAGAAAATGACACACGCACACTCGCGAAAGGCGCTTGCGCGAGTGTGCGTGTGTCATATTGTATTTTACCCATGGTTTTTTTTACCCTAACTACATCTATGGTTTGATTTTAGAAACTAGCGTGGTTTTTTTACATTTTAACTAAAGTATGACACAAAGGTGTTACTCACGCTTAATTTTTAGTAGAACTGCTAATTTAATATAGTTTCGATCGCATTTGGCGATCTTTTTCAAGGCTGGAGTACTAGCACGCGGGCTCGCCTCGCATAGGGTTTAAATTAAGCGTGAGCAACACCTGTGTAATACTTTAATTGAAATGTACAGCTATGATTTTACCACACAAATAATAGGTAGTTCTTTAAATGTTCAAGTTTTTACTTCTACCGGCGCTCCCGGAGTGCAACATGTTATTTTTAGGGTTCCGTACCCAAAGGGTAAAAACGGGACCCTATTACTAAGACTCCGCTGTCCGTTTGTCTGTCAGTCCGTCTCCAGGCTGCATCTCATGAACCGCCATAGCTAGAAAGCTGAAATTTTCACAGATGATGTATTTCTGCTGCCGCTATAACAACAAATACTAAAAAAGAATAAAAATAATATTTAAAGGGGGCTCCCATACAAAAAATCTAAATTTTTAGCCGTTTTTCGCTCGATATCAGTAATGGTAACAGGTAGATGCTTGACATACTCGTATACATAAAATATTTAGCTGCATACTTAAATAATAAATAATCAAAAAATAATCAAATTACAATAAAATAAATATTTAAGGGGGGCTCCCATACAGTACTGAACCCTTCATGCGCGAGTCCGACTCGTACTTGGCAGATTATTTGTAATAAAACAGATTGCAAATTCTAGAATATTATAACGATATAAGTACACAGTTGCCTATCTCAAAAGAAATATTATAATAACTTTGCGGGCCAACCGAGCCGTAGCGCTGCAGGACCAACCTGTTTTTATACTTACGAGTACATATCGAGTTACTTAGTCTTAGCTATTAAGGCCATGTTACAATATTAGATAGACTATACTGTAATTAGTCCGTTCCTAATTATACTTACATGTAATACAGGTATATTATATGTATAAACCTTTCTCTTGAAAAAACAGCATTAAAATCCGTTGCGTATTTTTAAAGAAATAAGCATACATGGGGACAGACAGCGGGAAGCGACTTTGTTTTATAGTATGAGTAATGAAAATGATAATGATACTTACATACTTATATAGATAGTATTTTAATAGCATCCAGACATAGAGCAAATACCTAAATTCATCACATAAATACTTGCCCTGGGTGGGAATCGAACCCACGCTTCTTTGACCCAGGAGTCAGGGTAACTAACCACTTAGCCACCGAGGTGGTCAAATAATGACGAGCATGTAGTTCTTTTTCACCCTTTACTGGTTAGGTGTTAGCTAGGGAAAGAAATCAGAACAGTGGCGCCCCCGTCTCTAGTTTTTTTTGTGCTTGTCAAATTGAAAGAGGGCGTGAATGAAGTATATTTACAAAATAACTCAATTTGTCTTGGGAATTAACAGAAACAGTCATCTTAATCTTTTTATAATATTTAAAAAATCTTTCTCTTCAACTAAGACCAACTAAAAAATAATGTAGCAAAATCACAAATCTAAAACAGCATCGTAATAAAGGAACTAAAAAATAAACTCGTTCAAAACAGGAAGAACATTTTCCCGCCAAGAGCGCCTCTGGCGGCAACGATCGCAACTAAACCGGAGCGCGAACCGCGCACTCTTTCGAACTTTCTTTTGCAACCTTCTCCTTCCCACTCGTAGAAAACACTATCCTTTTTTGGCGCGAGACAGGGACAGCGTGAAAAAAATGGCGGAACGCACATGTGCCCGCGCGCGCGTTTTCGTTTTATTTTTCGCCAGTCATTCACCTCGGATATATTCGCTTACAGTTCGACCAAGTTATTTTTGTACTTGAACGTAATAGGGTACTTATATTTTTCGATGAATGGTCGTTAGTTTTGTTCAGGCAGTTCGATCGTGGCGCTGCTTTTCAAGTTGTTTGTAAGTTGGTGGTATTGTAACTCTTTGGTATATTTTTTTATTATTTTTACTCTGTGTGTGTGGCCTAGGTCGCGTGCGTAGGTCGTAGATTTATTTTTCTCTGGATATCGCAGTCGGTTTTCTAACGCGAAAGGATTTTATGGTCCCTTTTTAGATTCTAATATTGGTATGGTATTTCTTAGAAGTGCGATTTTGTTTTGTTATGTTGGTACTCTTTGCGTTTTATAATATGACGTTTTCTTTCATTTATTATTGACTGACGAAAATCTACCAAAGTGGATGGGCAATTGGGCATTTGGTTTGGTAGGTTTTCATCACTCATAAACTGGCACCTTGTTGTGTTTAGTCTTGTTGTTTTTAGAATATTTAGTGTACCTACTTAAATTAGATGTAAATTGTGTTTATATTTGAATGAAATCAACTTGGTTTTAAAAATGTAGATAAGAATAAGAAATGAATTGTGATTTAACGTTAGTAATTTACAAACATGTGAAATTTAAATTAACTTTAATTTAAATAATTTACAAACATATGAAACTCCCTGGGGGTTAAAGTGATTTAAATTTGGAACGTCTAATTCGTATGAAAATACCTATCTCAACTTCGAACATCGTAAAGAGGTTTCATTTTGTTTTGTTTTAAAATCGAATATAACCTTTTACATTGCACGGCAACTGGCATTGTAAGGAGGTTCTACTCGACTTCACAGAATGAAACCTCTTTGGTGTCCATATTAGTTCGATTTTTTAATATAAATTCTCTTTGAAATGCCCGTGCTAGGCCATAATAATCGAGCTGGTCATGGTCTTATTTTTTTCATGTAGTAGCTATTTACTCGTATATTCTCTGTTTTATTATAAATTGTGTGTGATTATATAAAAATTTGTAGGTACATTCTAATTTGTTTTAATTTATTGTGAACAATACCGAGTTGCCTAATGATTAGGTACCTATACTCAGTAAATTTATAACGAAAGTATTACTCATATTCTTGGGGTTATATTTTCTCGCAGGATGTATGAAACGTAGAGTATGGACCTCTAGAACCAAGTTTGTCTTCGTCTTGGGCGACTTGAACCCCTCGCTTCACTTAGGACTCTAAATAACTTTCCTCGCTTCGCTAGGAAATTAACTTAAAACACCCTCGCTGCGCTCGGGAGTTAACTATAGAGTCCCTCGCTACGCTCAGAGTGCAATATTGTCGCCCGTGACATAAGACGCCATTTGGTTTTCTTGGTACATAATCTACTATTTCGATTCGGTTCACAATTGGCGGAATTATCGATGAACATACACAAAAAAAATACATACAGACGAACATAGAACCTCCTCCTTTTTAGAAGTCGGTTAAAAATGGGCTATGACTATCTCTTATTGAATTCTCATAGCAACAATTAAACTTATCATCATAATACGTGTATATTATTCATGCAGGAACAATTAAAACACAATTTAACATGGAGGAAGCTTCGAAACCTTCTAATTACCCAACTCAATTAATAAAGGTATTTTCTAATCAATGCAGCCGTAAAAAGATTTATCTTATGCGCGAGCGCAACAACGGTTCAGTAGGGATGGGAAACAGGTTTATCGATATCGATATCGCGGATATCGTCACAAAATAGGTAGGTATGAGTTTTGCAAAACTATTTTGATTAGTCGTACGTAGTAACATAATGAGTTAAAATTATAACTTAGGTAACTAGAATATTTTTTGAAAATTCTAATTACATAAAATTATTTCATATATGAATCGTTTATAAAAGTTAAGTTTTGAATATTCGTATAGACGAATCACCAAATTTGGAACATATTTCGTCTTAAATACTGATATAATATTTTTGCTTTCGACTTAAAACAAAAATGTGAAGAAAGATATTACTATAGTCAATCCAAAATCGAATCTAGTATTTTTATAAAGCGTGAGCGCAATAATGGGGATGGGGACGGAACGTAATAGAACATTGTCAACATTTATGTCGTTTTTAACTAACTGTCGATTTAGACGACAAACGTAGATTCCCGACTGTGATGAAACAATTCTCATATTATTTTAGGTAATGGTTTCACTACCTAGTTTGTTACTAAACAGTACCTAATAAACAAGAATAATATCTACTATTTCTCAAAGTCTAATAAGAAAACCAACATTTCCATCAAAAGTATAAGGTTACCAAAACCAAATAATAACCAAAGATTCAAGAACAAATTCAACAACAAACACAGTTAAAAACAAACGTATACCTACATTAATTTAAAAAATACGTAGAATAAAAATGATGTCTTTTTTACAATCTAGTTGAAATTAAGTATTCTTATTAGTTGCTAACATTCCAGTCTACATTATACACGGCTTCAACCATAAAATCTCAATCGCCTTGTAAGGTAATCTATTAGAGCGTTGTCGACACCGATGTCGATAATTTCTTACCACGTCCCTATTCCATACAAGTTTTTCATAATAGGCAATGGTCGATTTATTAGAGACGTTCCTAGTGTAAGGGATTTAAAATCGAATTGATTTTTACCGCAGATTTCGCGAAGTTAGATTTTATGCTGGCAATACTATGAAATATAAAATGCAACATTTAAGTGGCTTAATTTAATGTAAATTGTACTTTACGACAGCTCTCTTGACTCTGGCGAAAGACCGCGGCACGTGGAAGTTGCTCCGCTGACAAGATCCGCGTTCTTAAATTCTGAGTTATTTGTGTTTTTACATCCTACTAATATTAGAAACGTGAAAGTTTGTAAGGATGTATGGATGTTTGTTACTCTTTCACGCAAAAACTACTGAACGGATTGAGATGAAACTTTTCAATTATATAGCTTATATATCAGAATAACAGATAGGCTATAAAATATAATGATATTGTGTAAATTTTCCAAATTATAACAATACGTGTTAAGTAAGTAGGAAAAATTCTGCCATCTGCGAGCTATTCTAGCGTGCGCTCCAAGAAATGTCAAATCGTTTTTTTTTATTTTACACTTCCTTTATTAAGGGTGGTAAGGTAGGGTCTCGAAATATAATGCGGACGAAGCCGCGGGCAAAATCTAGTTAAAAAAAAATTAATATAACCTATTTATTTTGCCTTCCTCTTTTCTGATTTTGCTGCGCCCGAACTCCATCAATCCATAATAGGGTAGACGCACCGGTTGTGGCCATCTAAGTATCATTTGTGGCTACTTTGAATTTTAAGGATTAATAAGACAATTTTATGTTAAAATAAGACTTATAAAAAAAATTTTCAAACATTTAGATTCACACAAACAATATTTATGGTTTTACATTGTTTATAATTATCATTAATGTAATAATTTTGACACCAAATGGTCACAACCGGTACCTACATTTATATTTTTACCTCCATATACTTTATGGAAACAGAATAAATGAATTATGAATTCTGAGTGACTGAATAACACGCCTCAATATATCTGAGGTTACCTGCTACATAGGTATACTACTTATATTCATTTCGGAGTTACAATGTCACAAAACATTCAGATACACTTTTCAAGCGTTAAAAACTGTAAAAAAAATGTGTCCCAGGCAAAACTCTGCCCAAACTACGTAGTGGGCAGGCTTTTTAGTTAGTTCTGAGGCGATTGCAAGCCGACTACAACTCCACGCGATGCCAAAGTGCTCATTTACAAGCACTAATTAGGTGACATAACGTCGAGATTCGAAAGAACGGGTCATTGTGAATTATTTAATGAAAATATCTAAGTCGGTATGAATGACGGCGCTCGGACATTATTTTACTACTTTCACTTGAGACTGTGGCTCTGTAGATATTCATATGTTAAAAAACCTTAACTAAACCAATACCTGAAAACAAAACCTCTAAACATGTCAGAAGTACTAACGTAGAGCACGACTAGTGATAGATATTACGTACTATGACTCTACACTGTTTGTATAGACATAACTATGTCTATGAAGATGTCTATACATAGAAGTACCTAGTCCTTTATCTAAACTCGCACAAAGAAACACTATCATAGCTGTATATAAAATTATAAAATACGTATAAAACTTGTCGAGAGCCCGATAAAGAAGTTTATTTATAAGATGTGCCGTAGTTATAGTCTGGCTGATAAATGTAAGAAGGTACTTGTAGTGTGCCACTTACGGGCATTTTAAAAATTAAAAACTATTATTTAAGAAATGAAATAAATACAACTCAATACTAAATATATATACACTTATTTTTTACTGGGTAAGTATATTTGTTAACGTCAACAAAATGTAATACTACTTAGATAAGCTACGACTACATACTAAACTACTACAAACAAAGCAATTTGATCAACTACAGACCCTTGAAAGTCTAAATATAATTCGAATGCTTAAACCTTTAAACTTACTACCAGTTGGCAGCGTGCTCAGCATGCTGGCAGCATTGCCACGCTTTCCACAAGGTAATTAGATGGGTGACCAAGGGTAGTATTTCCAATTGAGCGCTATCGTAAATCGGGTGACACGTTATTTTGTAAATCCTAGACCGTTTAGCTATGTCAGTGGCCTTTAGGAGGTTCAAAAACTCTAACAACAGGTCTAGCACCCGGCCTATACGAAGTTACTTTATTCCCGAAATTAAATTTCACCAAAAATAGTACCTTACTCAAAAAAAATTGATGGAAGCTAACGTTTTATTTTCATCATTATCATCTCAACGTCGTCTACCTAGTACGTCCAGTACCTACTGGACTACAAGATTTAAATTCTTGAACAGGATTCCAATTCGATTAGGTTTGTTTTGTTGTAAAAAAATTAAGAGTTTTTTAATAAATGAATTAATTTCTTATAAGAGTCATTTAGATGTATTTCTAACTCGAATGGTAAGTAGTTTTCCTATTAAAATCATGAACTATCATTGTTCACAGTTCAGAAATTTATACATTAAAATCAATAACAAAATAAATTAAAAAGATTATCACGCAAACACGTCTTACACTCTACAAAATTTTGGACTATGATATTTGAGTTGTTGATCACATTTAAAACAAAACGTCTAAATGCGGCCAGCATTTTAGGCACGTTGCCTGAGATTAGAGACTGTTTAAACATTTTATAGGTTTAAACAGTATCTAATTTTTTTTAATTAGTGTACTTTTAAGATATAAGATATTTTAGTTTAGATAGGATAATTTAGTTTAGATAGGATATTTTAGTTTAGATAGTTTTATTTAGGTTTGGATTAGTTATTTTAGTTTAGATAGGTTATTTAAGTTTTTATTTTTGTGTTTATCTTTAATTGTGGTTGTAAATAAAGTACTGTCAGTATATAAACGTCTAAAATGTCACCTCTGTAACAAATTGACTTAACTGTTCAGACATCCGTGATATGCAATCTAGATAATGTAGTGCTGGTGGATAAACGGACAGACAGAGAGACACCAAAGTGAAAGCTCGGAGTTCCCTTTGCCCATTTAGTTTAAAAAACTCGAGAACACATTGCAAAAAAACTTCATAGCCCAGAGCACCGCCGCGCGCCGTTGGATGGCGAGTCTCCCCATTTTCTATAAGATTCATTTCTGAGAGTGTGCATCTGAGCTACTCGACCTTATCCTACCACACCCTTTTCACTACAGGACAAGTAGAAAGACGCCACATTACCACCCCTACACTCTCGATTTTCCTTCGATACGTACGAAGCGGTTTGATTCAACATTTCTGATTCGTACCGCCAGGGAATGGAACAGTCTTCCTGCTTTCCTGTTTCCTAAGAAATATAATCTAACTAGCAGCGCCCCGCGGTTTTACCCGCGTTGTGCCCGTTCCCGTGGGAATTTCGGGAATTTTTATACATATAAACCTTCCTCTTGAATCACTCTATCCATTAAAAAAAACCGCATCAAAATCCGTTGCGTAGTTTTAAAGATTTAAGCATACAGACAAACAAATAAACAAACAAATAAACAAACGAAAATAGCGACTTTATTTTATACTATGTAAGGACTATGTAAGGAAGCTTGTCAAGATCAAAGTGAATAGTTATCTTTTATGTCACAACGTCGCTTACCATCAGGCAAATTGATGGTCAAGCGCGGACTAATTCGCGTTAAAAAAAGACTACAAAAAATGTTACTCCAGTAACATTTCTTGTTTTAAAATAAGTTTAGTGTAAGTACCGTCTATGAATTGTACCAAAAGCTTTTTTCCGCTCGGTACGCGGCGAGGTTATCGCGGAAAAGTCGTGAATTTTTCAAAATTTTATCTACTGCTCTAAAGATAACACGCACACATGCGTAGCTAGGGATGGAACAAGCTGTTTTGTGAAACCGATCGATTTTATTTATTGTCTGTGGTAAAAGAAAACTACGCACTGAAGAATTTTATTATTCTAGGTCAAAAACTTTGCTTAGCTAGCTATACCTTGTTAGTTTTAATGGACCAAAAATACGTTTTAACTATCTGAACCAATACGTGTATCTATATTAGGTATGTAATATTTTAAACTATTCTAATTATACTTTCCATTATTTTATTAGTGCTTTACATAAATTGTGATCAATATTTTATCAGAAGGTACAATAAGTAGTTATAGTTCGGCCGTTCAGAGAATGCGTTCCTGACACGTCATCTTGAAAAAATGTTTTTGGCCGATATCTCGGAAACTATGTACTTAAGGGTAAAAAAACATTCAGATCATTATTGTAGAATATAAAATTTCGCATCTTTTTTCCAGTAAACTTTTTTGTAAAACTTACCGTTTACGCTTTATGGCCCATTTAATGAAATTTCATTAAATGGACCTTAAGACATTAAACGGTCCATAAATCGTGAACGGTAAGTTTTACAAAAAAGTTTGATGGAAACAAAAGATGCGAAATTTTATTTTCTACAATAATAATCTTAATGGTTTTTGCCCTTAAGTACATAGTTTCCGAGATATCGACCAAAAACATTTTTTCAAGATGACGTGTCAGGAACGCATTCTCTGAACGGCCGAACTATAGTAACTAAAAACTTGAGTTTGAATTATTTATGGTTTCTAATTGGTTCTGATACAGCCACTTTTTGATGTTTTTACTGTTTATCTAATTAGAATTTGACTGGCATGGGCATTCTTTAATGTACAATCAGATTTTTAAAATGAGGTGTCTTTATTAGTATAATAATTATACTTGCCATACCAACTGCGTGAGGTTCCTAATATTAATAAATTATGGAAAAAAAGATGTTTAGTTTCGAATACAATCGAGAATACCGACTGTGCCTTGGAATCTTTTCACCTCAACCCTATTCAATAAAGTAGACCAAGGAACTAATTGCGCTGAAACTTAACGTCTTAAAACGAAATCTGGTGCAATGAAAAATATTTTATAATACGCAATGTTAGAGCACAAAATAAAATACGCGTTAAAGGTTTTGTGTCAATAAAGACTGAGCAATATACATTTTTTCGTTAGAAAAATGATAGCAATAATGTGTGTTTTAAACGGAAATTTTATAAGAAGACAGTGTGCGGGGCGGCTGCATTTTTCGTGCAATCGAGGTAGGTACAGAATTTTCCATTATTGCGCAATACAGTTTTGCATTTTTTCTATCCTACTTTTTTTAAATCACTTGAAGCAGTCGAATAGATACCTAGGAGATTTTAGGACTAATTTTATCATTGAATACGGTTTTAAAAGGCAATTCTAGTAGATTATTGTGAATTGGAATAAACTTGATAGGTATCTCAGAAAAATATTTCAGCTTGACGCAATAAGTGTTAGTTTTTATGTTACTCAAGAACTGTTTCTGAAAATTTTATCAAAGCTAGTTGTGTGTTATTAAGCTAAATTTTCTTAAAGTGTTTTATATTTTACATAACATTGTAACGTATGCAAGTCTTGGAACATAATTAATTCTTCATTTCTTTTATGTACGACAAAAATTCGACAAACGCAAGCGTCATAAAAAACGACAAAAAACGTCTTACACGTCATATCACCTACATAAAAAAAACTTGTTAACACAAAATTATGCAGCGCTAAACGTTTAAAAGCTATAATCTTAATAGAAATTGACGGCTGTATAACGCAATGCCTTTGCCACAAAAAATCACCCCTCAGAAAAAATGGCCTGAATAGGGACGCCCGTGTCACGGAAAAGAAAAAAAAGTGGGCTGGCCACGCGCACACCAATTAAGTCGTTTTTTTAAGAACGCTGTTTGAATTCAGCCTTTTTTTTATTGGTTCGGTAATGCCAGGGGCGTTTTTTTCTCGACTTTTTTCTAAACAGTATGTGTCAAGTTCGTCACTTTTTTTTTCTTTTTTATTGGTTGTTACGTTTAGAGGGTTTAGGCCGGGATGTTTGGACATGGTGTTTTTTTTCCTTTTTTTTTTAACTTCTTTTTTTAGTGGGTTCCGTGTTTGGCTACTGTTTAACGGTCGATTTGATTGAGTGTGCGTGGGGTGTTTAACAATTTAAAAAGCAATACTTGTAATAACATGCTAGATTAACTGCGTAGGATTCATTTTATTGGTTTTATTTTAGCCATATTATCTTTGTAGGTACTACGAGACTTATCGTCATGATCATGAGAACAAAATCATGAGATACCTACCTATAGGTATAAATATAATTAAACACCTCTTTTTCCCCGACGTTATTTTAGGTTGAAAATTAAGATTTGATAGTAAGATGGTTGACATTAAAAAATCTAATCGCTGCGTATTCTGTGGGTATTTTGTCAAAGTTATGTTTCTATAATTTTAAAATTTTTACCTAGTCAAAAAATAGAAGTGCATGTGTCACATTATCCACATGTTATTGCCATCCATCCATCTGTCAATCCTAGGACGTCCAATGCTGGACATAGACCTCCCTTACGGACTTCTAATTTACCCAGTTGGAAGCAACTTGCATCCAACGCGTTTCCGAGGAGTTAATTATATCGTCGGTACACCTAGTCGATGGATATCTTGCGCTTGTGGATATGACCTGATTAAGCATGATGAAAATTATAATTAGTCCGTCAGATTAAACTATCAAAAAATATTAGACACGTATTTTTTCTTAGATCAGTTAAACAAAAATTGACGAAGATATTGGCCCGTCAAAGTTCCGCGTGACGTCAACCATCCAATATTGAACTAAGTGCCCTGCCTACTGCCACTATAAGATACCAATCTATGGGCTATGCTGCTAGCTTCAGTTCGCCTACGGAATTCATTCCTGTTAGTTGAGGTAGCGTGGGCCGTGAGGGCTGTGGTGGTCTAGTGGTAATGACACCCGCCTTACAATCGTGAGGTCGTGAGTTCAAATCCCGGTCCCGTACCAATGAGTTCATTGGAATTTATGTACGGAATTTCACACCACTGGCCTTTTGGTGAAGGAATACATCGTGATGTAAACTGCATACGTCCGTAGAATAAATTCGATGCGTATGTGAATCCACCAACCCGCACTAGGTCAGCGTGGTGGATTATGGCCCAATCACCTTCACCACACTTCGTGGATAGGCCTACGTCCTGCAGTGGACTATTAAAAAGGCTGGTACAGTACAGTTGTAGGTAGGTACCAATCAAACCAAAATTACAAATGCTTAAAGTTTTTGTAATTATTTCAATAGAATAGAAGGTGGTTAAAAATGTTTTCTTTAAACTTATCGATCATACAAACAATAAACGGCGCAGTTCTCACGGCATCGTACCATCAATAACGGCTCGCGGACGACGGTACGAGCTAGGGTGGAGACGGACTTTGGAAAATAAAAAATTAACCGGGCAAGTCGGCGTCTCGCTGCGAGATCGAATCAGAAATGAGGAGATCCGCAGACGAACCAAAGTTATCGACATAGCCCAGCGGATTAGCAAATTAAAGTGGCAATGGGCAGGGCACATAGTTCGGGGAACGGATGGCCGATGGGGCAGTAAAGTTCTCGAATGGAGACCACGGACCAGCAAGCGCAGCGTAGGACGTCCACCGACTAGGTGGACTGACGATTTAATAAAGATCGCAGGAACGCGCTGGATGCAGACCGCTTCCAACCGGCCTTATTGGGAATCCGTAGGGGAGGCCTATGTCCAGCAGTGGACGTCTTATGGCTGATGGATGGATGGATGGAACCGGGCAAGTGCGAGTCGGACTCGCGCACGAAGGGTTCCGTACCGTGTTGGAGCTCCCTTAGCCCCATTCTCTTGCTGTTATTAATAGCGAGCAAAAAAAAGAAATCACGTTTGTTGTATGGGAGCCCCCCTTAAATATTAATTTTACTTATTCTATGTTTAGTATTTGTTGTGGTTATAGCGGCAACAAATACATCATCTGTGAAAATTTCAACGATCTAGCTACGACTGTTCATGAGATACAGCCTGGTGACAGACACGCGGGCAGACGGACAGACAGACATCGGAGTCTTAGTAATAGGGTCCCGTTTTTACCTTTTGGGTACGGAACCTTAAAAATGACTGGCTGAAATTAAAAAAAAATTGCGCGACTTGTATCTACTTAATTATACAATTATTATAGGTAAGCGTGCTACACCCTAGACCGCATATCTGCTTGCAAATCAGGCAGTAAGTATGTAGTCAAACGCAAACCTAAACGGAATAAAAAAAACAAACGTCATGAAGGTGATCCGGCCAATACTTGTCTACAAACAGTAAGTAAACGAGCGAAGTTTTTTTTTTTTTTTATTTCGAATAGGTTTGCGTTTGACTACACACTACCTGATGTTAAACAGAAATGCGGTCTAGGATGTAACACGCTTACCTAGAAGATACCTATTTACTCGGGATTTGAAGTTACCTACATTGTACTTTATCGGGAAGACTGACTCAGGCAAAGCGTTCCACATTCTGGCAGTTCGTATGAGGAATGTGGACTCGAAACGCTTTTGAGTTTGTACAAAATCGTACCATCAAAAAATACCCGCAGTACGATTTCAAAAATTTGCATTTTGATTTTGCAAAAACTTTGAATTGCAAAATAGTTCTTAATTTTTATACGGGAAAAATAGTATCTGAATCAAGAATCTGAAATTTATAATAATCTCTCACATTTTTATTGCGGTAAAGGAAAACATTGTAAGATACTTGCGTCTATACCTGTGAATCCACCAATACGCACTAGGTTAGCGTGGTGGATATGGTCCATTAGCTCGTTATGGGTCGCCCCACTTCGAGAAATTAACTATAGAGTCACAATCGTGCAAAAAAAATGTCCGAGGCAAAACTCTGCCCAAGCTTTTGAATGGGCAGACTTTTTAGTTAGTCGATTGCAAGACGTCTGTCTACAACACCGCGCGATGCCAAAGATCTCGGTTACAAGCACTAACTAGGTGACATAACGTCGAGATGCGAAAAAAACGGGTCATTGTGAACTATTTGATGGAAATATTTAAGTCGGTATGTATGGCGGCGCTCGGACATATTTTTACTACTTTCTCTTAGGGAATGTGGCTCTGTAGATATTTGCTCGAAGGTAGCCCTATATTGAGCAGTAGGCAATTAAATTACTGGCAGAAACAGAATTCAAGATTCAAGATCATTTATTTGTGAAAACATGGTAATCGTGTACAACATACAAAGTCGTAAACAGGTCTAAATATAATAGAGAACGCATGTTTTTGCCCATCGTGGCGCACAAATGTCACACAATTTAACAGTACTAATTTCTATAAAAAAAACCGTCTCCACACCTGTCCATCTTAACCCTTCGGCTAAAAATGATTAAAAATAGGTCGCGGTGCGTGCGCTACGGGTCATTAGAGCCCTCTATTATAACTTTTTCATTCCAACTGTACTTCCGTGACGTCCGGATCTTTTGTGAAGAATAAACTCCTTTTCGGTGAACTAAATTCGATTTTAATTGATTGAATGCTTGAATAGCTAAATTTATTACTATACTTCTATATTTCATGATGGCTTATGAATTGAAAAATAGAATATTGGGTTGTGGTGACTTTATTTCTTCCTTACATATGCATAGACAAAGTCATCTTTTATTGATTTTCATTACCTTATTAACTAAATTCGATTTTAATTGATTGAATGCTTGAATAGCTAAATTTATAGCTATACTACTTTATTTCACGATGGCTTATGAATTGAAAAATAAAATATTGGGTTATGGTGAAAATATCATTCATTTCTTCCTTACATATGCTTAAATAAAGTCAACTTTTATTGATTTCCATTGCCTTATAAATAAGCGCAAAGTTAGGTAGGTAGGTATTTCGGAGTATTTAGACCGTGTTTTGTCTTTTACAAGTGAACTAATGTAAGTATTATTATTATGTACTACGGGACTAATCGCGCACTCAAATTACGAGATTAATAAATACCTCATCATCCCGACGTTTCAACCGAGTTGCATCGGTCGTGGTCACAACAAGGTGTTCCCTGATCTGTGGTCGTGGTCACGGGTAGACTGGAATGTGAATCAGCTGGACCGCCAATTCAACTTGAACTTGCAAAATTGTCACTACGAGTACGACACTCAACACTGACGGTATATAATAATGTCTTGCTACTTACACTACGCGATTTACATTTGTTGACAACAGGATTCCACGACGCCGATAACTTAAATCCATTTTCCCGGTTGAAATTGTTGTTTTTTGATTTCCACCGCTTCACGAACTATTCTTAAAAATAGTGTCGATCCGTGGAGAGGACTTTTGGGTCGTGGAGCTCGATCCAATGACCAATACCTCCGTCAAGCATATGCTCAGCTATAGCAGACTTCTGTATGACGGCAGAAGTAACTCGGTTGAAACGTCGGGATGATGAGGTATTTATTTATGTCGTAATTTGAGTGCTCGATTAATCCCGTAGTACATAATAATAATGTGTTCTAATCGCGAAAGTTTAAAAACAACACGAACTAATGTAATTTTTGAAGAAAACACAGACTAATTACTTACTCCAAAGCTACTCAGGATTTATTAATAAAGCAAAAAATGTATTAGTAGAATCTTAGTAGGCTTATATTCAAAGTTATCGACATAATATCAGCTATAGAGCGTTCACTGCTGGACATAAGCCACCCCTTATAGAATGCCAATAGTACCACTCTTGTATGCAGCGAAACCTTGCTTAATTACTTGGATCTTATCTGTCCGCCTTATCGATAAACATCCTACGCTGCGCTTCCCAGCATGTAGTCTCTATTTTAGAACTTAAAAGCTCAGTTCTATTTGTGTGTGTCCTGTCTATTTCTCATTTAACTGACTAATTAACTAGGCTATTTCAGTTTCAAATAAATATAAGTCATATTTTTTAAAAATAAAATAAACCTAAAATAACTTAAAACCTGAAATAGCAGACGCCAGACACAATCACACAAGCTGGTACTCAGTATCCTACAACTTACAAACAATAGGTGATATTTTTTGTCACCACTTCGAGTGGCAACATTTTCTCACAGAACTTCATTCAAACTTTATCAAAACCCTACCCTTTTATCTTTACATCTTGTCTACAGTTCCCATAGACAACAAAAGTGTCTGCAAAAAGCAAACCAGTTTCTTCACAATCATTTGTTTTATTCTGTAAGACAAAAAAAGTGATATTATTAGGACCCTTGTACTGAGACCAGGTATAAAATTTGCATAATTCTGATGGGGTCAAATAGACCCATTGTGTTCGCTTAAGGGTTAAAGATTGACGAAATGTTTTATCTAGTGTTGGGTTACAGCTTGTTTTAGGGTTCTCGATTGAAACTGTGAAAAGGAGATGCTTTTAATTTAATAATCTTCAAATTCTTGAAAAATTTGAACTCTTGAAGAAAATAACATCTTGTAGTATACTTACGACTATGAGCTAACCATAGAGCTAAAGGAGATATTTCAAAATGGGCTCAGACCAGGTACAGTAGCTCAAAAAATCCGTTAAACTATGATAAATAAATGCGCAGAGTAAAACAACCGCATCAGTTGCTTAATTTATGAGTAATTTCACATTTTCCAATTTGATTTTTGTTCAGTCATTGAATTACTGTCATTTTGGTCACATGTAACCTTAATACCCGAATACACGAAATTACTTTTAATGAACGCTGTTATTGTAAAATATAACGGGAAAATCATTTTCCGATAGAAACAAAGCAAATTATGAAATACTGTACCCTTTAGTGGCCCAATTTCTATGCATATTTGCAATATCTCCTTTAAGTATAAATTATAAATAAATCAGTTTTTGCGTTTAAATACTTGCGTTTGCTACTGAATACGTCAATTCATCATCATCATCATATTTTTTTGTGAGATAAATTGAGGCTTAAGTATATACCTACTAAAATGCTATTACTGCCGATTAATGAACCAATAAAATATTACTTTTCGTAAGTACTAAGTAAAACGTAAGTTGTCATTTTTAAGAAAAAGGTTCTATTTATGAAATTTTCAGACACTAGTGATACCTACACCCTTTCCCATAAATGCACCCTTTCGTCTTTGGGTTCGTATAGAAGTGTAACGCTGAGATTTTATCTCAAATTTTCCACCACTTCGCGAGTTAGGTTCGTTTAGATGTTCATTTAGTTTGAACCTTTTCTCATCGGGTCTTAAAAAATCACTGTAATTAAAAATCGTATAGAAATTTTTGTTTCTTTAGTTAAAATTATTATTTTTCAATTTGTTTTTTTTTTCGGAAACGTGATAATCATTTAAATTAAAATGATAGATAGAGTAGATTTGTATAGACATTTGCAGCTATTTCCGTGTTATTTTTCGATTAATAATTTCTTTTATTTTAACCTGTTACCTAAAGCATTCAAAATTTGACTTTTAGCTGGATCCAAATTTTTTGCTGTTTTTTATTTATCTCAATGTAAAATTTTCAGTAAATATCTACTTAGTTGGCCGTACCTTAGTGTTATAATCAAGTAGTGAACGAAACTAAAGGTAAGCAAAAATAGTTAATTACAAAAAATGTTTTTAACAAAGAGGTAAATTTAATTTGCCTATTGGATATGATTTTATCTAAATTTTTGTAAACTGTAGGTTTAACTAAGTGAGTCAATGACACATAAATATCGTAACAGTCCCGTGTCAATCACGATTTTGGCAAACTAAGCTTTTGACACATTTAGAATTTGAAGAATCAAGTATTTGACGACTGTCTGCTTCTTTTCAGATTTCTTACATTAGTAACCGTTCTATACAACCTCACAGAAATAGATACGCAATTTATTTTTATATTTCCACCATTACTCATGATACCCATTACAGATATCATTACAAAGTCAATCAAAAGCAGTTCAGTATCTATAACGATCTTAAGGCCGTGTTCACACACCGTGCAAAAGAACTAAGTCACTCCCATGTGACCACACCTCTTCATTATACCATTTATACCTAGCTTGCAATTGTCTTAGCAATTTTTAGATTGCGGGGAGCTGGCGACTTAAATTAGTAAGGTGCTCTAAAATACGTTCTAAAATATGTTCTAAAATACGTTTTAAAATACGTTTTACAATACAGGAAAAAAACATTCTAAATAACTTTTTAAAATATTTTCTATGTTCACTAATAAAGAGCTTAATGAAAAAGACTTTGATGTCTGTGGTCAATTTATTTTTGTAAAAAAATATACCTGACTTTGTGCCATCACTGAAGTATGATTGATGAGGCGCTTTAGTCAAAATTGCCAGACACATTTGTATAATTGATGAGGCGCTTTAGTCAAAATTGCCAGACACATTTGTATAATTTACGTTAGTTCCACAATTTTTCCACCTGGATTCAGTGGTGTCGCCTGAAGCCAGGCGGGAAAATTGTGGAACTAACAACTTGCTTACATAGTTTCTTTGAAACACCGTAAAAAAATGAGTGACCAGCTCTCCCCCTACAGTCTAGTACTAACAGCAGTATTTATATAACGTGACTAGTACATAGCATGATTGGGCGATAACGAGTCCCATCGTCACGCTCTGCGATTCTAGTTCTTATTCTATGGCCTAACTCTAGTCTTAGTATTTAGGCTTGTTTAAACTTACTTATTTTTATACATTTTTTATAAAAGTACCTAAGTATGTACACCTTTTTTATTATATTTGTATTATTTTCCCAGAAGTAGGAGCAAATGTATCTTCCAATTATTTTATCTACTACCAAAAAATTTACGAAAAAACTGTAGTCACGTGGGTATATGATGGAAAATATATTGAGAGCGATCTAAGAAAATTTATGAAAGTTAAAAATTTGTAATTTTCGTATAATTTGCTTTACTTATGTTAAGCTTACGGATACTTATAATACGAGTATATCTAATACAAACTTTACTGTAAATTCATTCATTCATTCAATACATTCATACCGATAATATTCTATGAGTAAAATTATGTAAGCGTGCTACATCCTAGACCGCATATCTACTTATGATCAGGCAGAATGTGAAGTGCGAACTTATCTAGAACTAGTTTTTGCCCGCGGCTTCGCCCGCGTGAAATTTGTGCCCGACTTTTGTGCCATCCCCTAGGAACCTTTTAATTTTTCGGGATAAAAGTAGCGTTACTTTCTCACCTTTGAACTAGGTATATCCATGCGAAAAATCAAGTCTATCGGTTGCTCTGTTGCCGCGTGACAGAGAAATAAACCAATAAACCAACAAACACACTTTCGAATTAGTTAGTAAGGATTTTGTTAAGTTACCTTAGATTTTATCCATTTCATTACAAGAAATATTGCTTAGTAAAAATGCAGTTTCGTAGAGAGCGCCATCTGGTAGAGGGTGGGGATTGAATTAGTTTTGAATATCACAGCGTCTCAATCTTACTTATTTTGTTCTTTGACAGAATCCTTTTATGGTTGTAATGATAAAGAAAACTAACTGGAAAATTGGCTGAAACTTATTACGACTCGATTTTAATTTTGAAAACATCAAATACCCATAATTTTTTTGAACCAAAAATATATGTACAGGACTAATATGTACAGTTTTCATATTTTCATTCAATACAAATAAAGTAGGTAATTCAGTTCGTGTACACCTACGGGTGCCTAGCGTGAGCACTATTGTGAAAGTTTTAAGCCACCTGAAGGCCTCTGACATGGCTAAAACAACTTTTTATACAAATTTATTATTGTAAAGAAATTTTTGACTAGATCATACGAATAAGATACGAGTACCTACTAAATCAACACCAGTTTTGCAATTAATGTTTATAACACGACAGATTTCTTTCAATAAAGTACCTACTCATAAAATATAAAACATCCCTCTATTTACGATGGAGGTTATAGGTACAATAATGTAAATCGTGTGGCTACAATATTCACTATTAAAATTGTAATATTTGTTGTTCTTTCTATTAAGTCGCATTTCAAAGAAAATTTATTTTAATTTCATTATCATTTCAATCGACCAAGCTTCAATACCCATCTGAAATTAAATGTCTGATCATTTTCCGTTTAGCATCGAGGATTTCCATTATTAACTAAAACAACATAGTAATCACACTATAAATTACGTAAGTAAAATTTAATTAGCCTGTTAAATAAATTTTCCATTACAAGACAACTTTTATATCAAAAATATTCTGTAGAATTCTAAGATTTGGTCGAGTTCTTACAGTCTGCTTTACAATCTGACGTCATACGCCATCTGCCGTAGGGTAGCGAAATCAGTTTCAGCCAAGAAATCTTTCAGGGTCAAGGAAAACTCAAGTCTTATGTAAGAACCTTGGTTTAATTTTACTCTTTGGGTAACAAAATTTCCTTAGATTTAAATATAGTTTTCTTGATTGTGTAGTCCTTGTACCTGGAAAAAGATAACAATTTTAGTTTTTTCTTAGAATGTCGGGAGTAGTTATCCATACTTTAAAAGAAATTTTAAAAAGTAGGTTAGGAAAAATACCGGAAGTCCGTGATTGGTCGTTTCAACAGGAAAAAAGTTAAAAACTCGCTTTTCCTCGTTTTAGGTAAACGCGGAAAAACACGAATCACACCAAAACCCTCCGGCTAACCCCCTAAGCCCCGCCTGAATATAAAAACACAAAAAAAACTTCAATAGCCCAAGAGGCGTCGAAAAGAATTCCTCAAAAAGTTTTCCCGAGATAACGATATAGAAATTACACGAGTGCGAGCGAGAGAAAACGTCATTAAGAAAAAATCACAAAGAAGCCCATTCTTTTTCATTTCCTCCCTCACTAATAGCGGCTTAGAAAAAAATGGGGAGTTCTAACTATCTCGCTCTTTCGCGCAGGGGTGGGATGGAAATAGGGTCGGGCGAGCGAGAGGCGAGACCACCCTTACGCGTGCTTAGCGCCCTTTTTAATAGTTCTTATTTGGGCCGTGGTCCGAACGGTCCGTCATACGTTTTGGGGGATATGTGTGCGGGCGAGGCGAGCGAGGCCGGGCGCGCTCGGCGGCCGCTCCGCCGTCGCGCCGTCTTTTCCTTAGTCGGGCTCATTTTTCCGCTGAAAAAACGCGGGGCGCGTGCGCCCGACGACGGTGGGGATGTTCTTGGCCACGTCTAAGGCGGCGGGGGCGGTCCCGCGTCTTGCTAGTTGGGCCGACGTCTTCGGCAGACGCGCGCGCTCCCCGCCCCGCAAGAAACCGTCGCGACGCTCAACTTTACCACCAAGAAGTTAGTCGTCGCCCACCCGCGTCTCAAGGAGGTCTCGTTTCCGCTTTCCACGCTTTTCCGGTTCCGCGAACTTTTCCTCCGACGAATTCTTAGGCCGGTGTTCGGTTTGCAGGTCGGGCGCGAGTCGCATGTCATCTCTGTGACGATTCGTCCGAAGTTGGAATTAATGTTGAAATACTTCAATGAGAACATATCCCTAGCGCTGCAGGAGAGGTACAGGGACCTCCATGAGTATCGGAAGACGGAAGCGGTAGAGGAAGGGTCACCGAGGGAGGCTAAAGTACCGAAAATAGCCGAGGAGAGCGATCAGGTCGGCGGCGGTGGCGCGTATGAGACCAGCGCCGCGCCGCCGTACCCTCGCCTGCTGGAGCCGCCCAAGGAGGAGGACAGCTTCGTCGCGTCTTGGCTGCAGAATTCTTTTAAGATGACTGCAGCGGAAGGGAACTCGGAGCCGTCAGCGGCTGGCAGCGCTTTGGATTTGCGAGCGGCGCCGCTGAGCCTGCAGATACCGGCGTTGCAGCAAGCGGCTGCAGCGGAGGCGCAGCGCTTTAAGATGCAGGACTTCTGGTCCAGGAGCCGACCGGAGTCCCCGAGCCAGGAGCAGCCGGGGCCCGCACCGCCGACGCCGCAGCCGCCAGCCACGCCGGACCATAAGATCATGGCTGAGAAACTGGTCAATGAAATTCAGGTGAGTACTTTTCTGAATTTTTTGGTGGTACAAAATTTTGTAAAAAAAATTGTGAGGTCATGTTTCCGATTTTAATAGCTGTCGTGTTGTTTGTCAACAAACGAAAAGTAAAGATGATTTTTTAAAACAAACGTGAATGTAAATTGTTCTACATTTGTGACTGAAAATAATGAAATAAACAATTATAAAATTTATGAAACTGTTTAGAAACGGTCGTTTGAGACAGTGAAAATGGGAACAATTTATTAAAAACGGAATAATGCAATAAAAATTCACTAAAAAAAATGTATTTAGGTACTTGGGTACTAAATCAAAAAACAATTGTTTTTTTCATAAATATCATAGTAAATAAATCAAAGCATATTTTGGTAATTTAAACTTGAATCTTTAAAAGGGAAAAGTTGTAAATTCTTACGTGACTTCAAATGTTTTCTCACGCCGTCGGTAAAGATCTTCTGAAATTCAGCACCTTCATATTTTTGTAGGTTAAGTAGTTTGATACTTTTGTTGTTTTACTTTATACTAATGCCAATTATTATAAAAAATAAAATAATTTAAATTCTAAATTTAAAAATGAATAAGAATTTCAAAAATTAGTATTAGTAAAAATTATGACTATTTTTTCGTCTCAATTGATCACTCCACAGTACGTAAAAGTCTTAGATGAATTAGTAAAACTATTTCTTTCGAAAATTTAAAAACCAATAACAAAATTTAAAGACAGCGTCTACCGTGTTCCAAGACCCATGCTCAACTGACCTCAGGGCATCCGCGGGTCTTACAAAACTCGTTCCAAATTTGAATGATCCCTTCCTCAAATTTAAAAAAAGAAGACGCTGCCAAGGCAACATATTGTGAAGCGTTACAAAGAAAGGGTTAAGGGCCTCGCGTCAAACTTATTATTAAGTCGTTTTTGTCCTTATTTCGCATCCGGTAACACAAAAGGGATATGTAAATTACAATAATCTGTGATAATTCCATTATTTTGATATTAGCCTTTGATCAACTTGTCGGCGATACTAAAGTTCTTTTTTTTTAATGTTTGTTTTGACCATATGGCTTCTGATTTCGGTGACGTCGCGGATGGCGCGTTTATTTTTATTTCCTGCCAGTATTTGTTTTTCCGGTCCGATAGCGTGTAATTTTAAAAAGGTTTGTAGCAGTTCGAATATTAAAAATGTAAGCAGACAGAAAAAGAAAAAGAAAGTCGCGCAATCGCGCAATGAAATTAAAAACAGAGGCGGAAAGAATATTACATTTTAAATTAGTTTCAAATTTCGAATACGCTCACCTTGCATTTGTCTATTTCCCACGGTACGCTGGATTAGGGGTACGTTGATTTCATTTTTTAATTTTTTTACCGCGCTTTGTTTCACGGAGGGGTGTTGACAGTTATTTGTTACTGCAAATCTGTTCGAGTTTCGAATTTTTTGTTTTTAGATTTTGTTTGAATATGGAACCGGTTTGGTATCCTGTTCGTATTCATTTGTTTTTTTTTCTTGTAAATGAAAATTTAACGGTTCAACGCGTTGAGTGTTGCTCTTTTGTGGTTTAGTTTTTTCTCGTCAATGGTTAATTAAAATTTGATTTATTAATATTTTTGTACCGCGAGAGAAACCCTTGAGTATGTGACAAGGGATGGTTATCAAAACATTGAATAACTGTATTTGAAGAAAAAAAGATTTGGAAAGTGGAACTCAAAATCGTCAACAAGACCGATAAGTGATAACTCTACTCTCTATAACTAGAACTGGTCAATATTAATAGAAATAAATAAATAAAATAGAATCGTGAACAATAATCAAATTTAACCGCTAGTAGCTAGTATTTATTACGTTGTCAGTCAAGCGAGATCTGTTTAGTGTCCGACTCAGGTTTATTACCAAATTAATACTACCTAGAATCTAAATTTACCTACCTAAAACTCATCATCATGTGGAATGTAAAGAAATAGTTTAAGGCAAAAACAAAACATGTAAAGTAATGTAGAAATAGTATAAGAAGAGACATGTCTGTAATATAATCTTGGAAAAAGATCCGGGGATAAGAGGAATAGTGAAAAAAAAAACTCGTCTCATAGGTCTCCCCTATGAATTTCCAATAGGCCCGGTTGGAAACTGCTAGTACTAATGTATTCTAGTTAAGATAAATTGATGTACCTACCTACTACGCAAAAGAGGTCTTATTAAATTAATAATAAATAACTAGTATTGTCAAAAGTGATAATAAATCAAAAGTGTTTTCTATCTTATAAGATAGAAGATTTCATTAAGATAAAATTTAGTTTTTCTTCTCTTTGATAGGCAAGTAAAATTGTAAAATGTTATAAATACCTATTTAAATAAGACCTTATTTACGGATTGTCCATGTACGACCATATCAATTTCTTATTACGTACTAATAAAATAAATAACTAAAAATCTCTTGTTTTCTACTAATACCTAACTTCAAAAACATTAGAACCAAAGTTTAAAGTGAGGAGTTTTAGTAATCAAATGGAAATAGACAAAAATAACATATAATAAGTATAACATCAAAAATTTACATAGAAGCTACCTAAATAAGTAGGTATATTTTATTTTACACGTTTAAGTATCTACTTGTTTCGTAAGAAATTTAACAACTAACAATTAAATTAAAGTAAATGTTAAATTACCCAACAAAGAAAGCAATGACCTGACAAAATGATTTACTAAGTAATAAATATTTTTAGAACACTGACACATTTCTCTTTTAAGTTGTACGAATGCCACAGAATAAACATAAAAACCAATTTCTTAGTCATAATTGACATTAGTTGAATTACTGATAGTTCATTTAGCCTATTTTATATTGGTAAAAAGTAAGTGAGTTCATATAGGCCGGGTGGCTAGCCCTGGTGTCAGAGTTTTATAAGCCGTCTGCAGGTATCTAATATGGCTAACAGGTTAAAACTACCGGGGCCTACAATTTACCGTGTCACCCAAGCCACGAAATTTTATAATGATCACTACATACAAATCAATTAACTTTATAAACTATAAACTAAAGCTTGTTTAGATGGAATATTTTTAAAGCTTTATAAAAAAAAAAAAATTTAAACGTAAAATGTGTAAAAGGTAATAAGTAAAACATTTTTTTATTTTATTTCAAGTATCTATTGTATTATGTACAACACTATCGATGTAGTGTAAATGCCGCGATAGGTAGATAAACATTTTATTTTTAAGCCTATTTTGACTTCCGGCCTAGACGAACTTACTTACTTTTATGTCTATTTTCTTACGCCACCTTCCTAATACAAATATCTAAATTCATTTAACTGATCTCGCTGTCTCTTTCTTTCACGCGACCCCTGCCGCACATCGGAACGTGACATCAACCACAGCAGTCTCCCTCGGCAGACTCTACAATGAGCGAACGATCGCTTGTACCGTTTGCATTGGTAATTATAATTATTAGTATTTTTTGAAAATAGAATAATAATTATTTAAATACTAGTACAGGCCGAATCACTCATGGCTATGATGATAGCTAAAAGCTGCGGATAACCCAATCCTGACTGAAGCTCACTTAACAGCTGCCCGAGGATTGGGTATCCGCTTGTAGCTGACATCACAGCTACCAAGTTATATGATTTGGCCTGTACAATTGTTTTAAATAGTACATATTAGGTATATAGTAGTAAGATAAGATATTAGTGCTTTAGTAGTTGCAGTAGAGCCTATGCTTCAATAAGAAAAAGTTAATTTTCATTATATTTTTAATGCTTTTTCCTAAACATAATGTTGAATGTCAACTACATATTTGTAAAAAGAACAGTAAAATAATTTTGCGCAGAGATTGATATAGCTAAGGCTGATGACCTTTTACTAAACTTAGTTATTACCGATAATAATGGTAACATTTAGAGCTATTTTTTTTTTGATTTCTTCATCCTTTCTTTACAAGGTAAAATACCATTTGAACATTATCAACAAAGACTATTTTACGCTAAAAATGCTCAAAATCATGAAAATTAATCTTAATTCTACTAAAATCCTTAGGCCCAATTATGAAGCGCCATTATGGTTAAATTAGCAATTTAGAATGTTTCTGTTTCTTTTTCACTTTAGGCACTCGAAATAGAGAACACTTTTTATGTTGTTAAAAAATTTAGGATGGTGCCTTCATAAATTGGGCCTATTTGCTAGCTAAGGTAGGTTATTAAGACTTACTCGTATTATTATTATAACGTGGTTAAGACTTATTTAGACAAAAAGTGAACTAGGTATATTATAATTATCTGAAAAGTTAACATCATCACTTTATACAAAGACCACAGTATCACATTTTTTTTTTTAATTTTTGCATCCAATGCTATTTAAAACCGATTTCTTCGCTCTCCCTAACCGACTGCTTATTTTTATTGCGCTTCTTTGATGACTAAATTTAAAACGTTCCATTTTTGAATTCCGTTTTCATTTTTTATTTCGCGCCTGCATGTGCGTGTTTACTGTTTTGTTATTTGATTTCTAACACGCTTTTATTAGTTTCACTTGTATATTTGTTTGTATGTTTGTTTGCTTGTAACCAACACCTTTGAGCTCGATTTTGCACTACTTTGAGCGATCAGATTTTCTTTAAAGTTCAACGACACCTATCAAAGACAGATGATAATACATTTTATTCTATTAAAATATCCGGCTATCATGATTAGTTTCGCCAGGATTCATCAATTCATTTCTTTGCGCATTCTTTGTATAAGAGTAAGAGAGATAGAGCTAGTCAGGCACTCAGCATAGCACAAACGGGTACTTAGAAACTTTCTTATGCTAATAATTGCGTTTTGTTCCGTATACCTAAACCTTCTTTTTCACTAAGACACCGTTGTCCGTCTGTACGTCTGTCTGTCTATCTGTCACCAAGCTGTATATCATGAACCGTGATAGCTAGAACGTTGTAATTTACAGATGACGTATTTCTGATGCCGCTATAACAACAAATACTAAAAATAGAAAAAAAAATTGAAGGGGAGCTCTCATACAACAAACCTGATTTTTTATCCGTTTTTCGCTCGATTTTAATAACGGTAACAGGGAGATGCTTGAAATATTCACACAATATTTAGTTAAATATTCACTTTAAAAATAATATTTAAGGGGGTTTCCATACAAGAAACGTGATTTTTTGCACGGCAACAGGAAGATACTTAAAATATTCACAGAGTATTAAGCTGTATAATATATATTCCATTCAAAAATAAATAATTAAAATAAAATATAGGTATAAAAGGGGGTTTTCATACGGTACGGAACGCTTCGTGCGCGAGTCCAATCGCACTTGACCGATTATTTATTTTGATTCTATTATTAGTTATTACAATAAGTCTTTGTAATTTTATTTTAACAAGACATATAATCTAACACTACGTAAACTACTACTACATAACAAGCAATTGGATCATCCACAGACCCTTGAAAGTCTAAACTTGACTGCCTCGGTGGCTCAGTGGTTAGTAACCCTAACTTCTGAGTCAGAGGGGCGTGGGTTCGATCCCCACCCAGGGCAAGTATTTATGTGATGGACATAGGTGTTTGCTCTGTGTCTGGGTGTTATTTAGTTACTATCTATATAAGTATGTATTTAAAAATATGTATATGTAGTATATCAGTCTCTGGCAGCCATATCACAAGCTTTGCTTAGTTTGGGGTCAGAGACCGTGTGTAAGATGTCCCCAATTATGTATTTATGAAAAAAAAAAATTATTTATAAAGATGATCCTAATGCTCAAGCTCACTGCCAGTTGGCAGCGTGCCCAGCATGCTGGCAGCGTTGGCAGCGTGCCCAGCACGCTGGCAGCATTGCCACGCTTGTTAAAATAAAATTAAAAAAAGTCTTTGTTACAGCCTCAACAGCAGTCGCCAGTGGGCGAAGGGGCCGTGGGCGACCGGAATGCGATGCTGCCGTTCGCTTTGGTAAATTTCCTGAATAGCCTCAATATCGATGTAATTATTTTTATTTCTTTCACTTCACTATTCTGGGGCACGGAAACTCATTACTAAGTAACTACGTACTAAGTACTATATCAGCCATTTTTCCACTGCAGGACTTAGGCTTATCCACGAAGGGTGATTGGGCAATATCCAACACGCTGGCCCATTGCTAGTTCTCATACGCCGTCGAATTTCTTTTACAGACGTATGCAGGTTGCCTCATGATGTTTTCCTTCACCGAAAAGCCATGGTGTTTTTTAGGAACTTCAAAAATTCTATAAAACGACGAAACCTATGTAACTGACTTCGGGATATGGTTGTACATCGCCATGGTAACGTTATTATGATACAGCTTTTAGAAAGCGCTTGAACTTTTAGGGTTCCGTAGTAAAACGAGAAACCCTTATAACTTCGTTGTGTCCGTCCGTCCGTCCTCATGCTGTAAAGCCTTATAACTTCTACATTTATTTGCTCTCACCTCCCGGGCTATATTTCGAGGGCTAAGAACGTGTTGACCATTAACCATCTATTAAAGACCTAAGTCCAGCAATAAAGTCCAAAAAACACATGTTGCCCAACAAAACTTGATCCTAAGGAAATTCGTTCGAAGAAATCGCTTTTAGTCAATTTCGTAGAATTATAGGGCGTGAACACAATTTCAATGAGTTTCCGTGGTTCCCTCACACGCTTGCTATTGGATATTGAGCTCTATCTGTGTTTCCATAAAGACAAAAATTGTGAAAAAATGATTAGGTAATTTAGTTTTTTATTTGATCGAATTTCGAAGGATTTCAGATAGAGCTCGGTGTTGCCAAATTTAAAATTAGTCTAAGCCATATCGTTGGAATAGCAAATAATTTTATGGGATTATTTTTAATTCTTACGATTTAAAAAATAACCTGCTATTTCACTGCAAATCTTTATATTTTTACTTCTACTTTATCATGCTTTAATATTTTCATATTCACATTTCATAATATTACCTAGCTGTCTAGTAATGTAACTGCATAATTATGATTACGAATAGGTAATGTTTACGAATTACGTACACCTAAGGGCGCGTACACATAGCGTCCGATTTTCAGGATCATTTTTAACTGATCCGTCGCTACTGGTGGTAATATTCACATAGCATTTACAGCACAAATACTGATCCGATAAAACGGATCAGTATCCGTTGTTACTGGATCCGGAATACCGTCATGTGTGTGAACTGACTCATACAACTACATACGCTAATAACATATACGTTTAAACGGACCTGTAAAGCGGATTGCTGTTTATTTTGTCGGATCGGTATTTTTTACTGGATCAGGAATCTTGTGTTCTGTGTGAACTCGCTCATCCAACTACATACGCTAACAGCATATAGGTACGTTTAAACGCACATGTAAAACGGACGTTCTATCTGTACGAGCCCTTAAAACCAAATCAGTGGACAGTTTATGCAAGAAAGTGCATCAGCTGTTTTTCACCTTAGTTTTTAGTTAGTGCACCCTGCACTCAAATGCATAAACTGGGCACTATATTAGTTTCTAGGTATATGGACCATGTTAACATTATTTATTTATGACCGGTAAACAAGTTTTGTTTTACTTACAACGCAGTTTATCTGTAAATAGGTACCTACAATAAAACCCAAAAAAAAAAATATTTCACGAGCTTACGTAGTGAAGCCACCTTAAGGTATAAAATACTCATCTTCTTATTTTATGTTTTGGCGTCGCATGGTTGGTTCTTCAAAAAAGTCGTTGTCGTAGTCACGTCATAGTCAAATAAAGTCGCGGTCAAGTCCAAACATAGTCCAAGTCATACCTCAGTAAAGCAGTGGAATCTTTACTAGAGGCGTCTATGGAGTTTTACTAACAACATGATCCGTCACATTAAATATATCACTTGCCTACACTCATTCACGTAAATCAGCTCATATTCAACGAAATACTATAATTTTTCACTAATCATCACTGATAAAACACACAAGTTTAACATAATAATACAATGCGGCGACATGACTTTTCCGCGTTCCCGCCAAAACTCTATAAAATACTCTTCAATAATTGTTATAGTTTTTATCTCAGAGCTATTACAACAAGAGAGATAGCGCTGTTGTCGCTTGAAGCAATTCTAAACCGCAAACATGGATGTACAATCACTATCACTAGTTGTCAACTGTCAAATATATGTATTGGAATTTGATACTATCGGGACAAAAACATGGCAACTAGCTACTGAATCGAGATATTTTCCATGTCTCTTTCTAACTCATGCCATATTAAATCATCGCATCTCTTTCTTTTATTTCTCGATCGACCACATTATCCCTTCGGTAACTCTGTGGTTTTTATAGCTGGATGTTACTCCACAGCAGCAGGCGAGGTCGGGGCAGAGCATCAGCGAGCGCACCCTGGAGGAGTGCTGGTCGACACTGCAACGAGTGAGTTGGCATCTCTTTCAATGCGTATCGTCATCTTCCAAGACAGGGATGCGCGAGGATACTTGTTATGCGACTATTTTGCTATCTACCTTCTTTTTTTGTTTTTTTATTTTTATTTTATTTTTATTTGAGACTAGCGACCCGCCCTGGCTTCGCGCAAATGTATTATACATATAAACCTTCCGCTTTAAACACTCTATCCATTTAAAAAACCGCATTAAAAATCCGTTGCGTAGTTTTAAAGATGCATACATGGGGACAGACAGCGGGAACCGACTTTGTTTTATACTGTGTAGTGAAGTAAACATGACGTCTTAAACGTTTTTGATGTGTGCGATAGGAGTGGTGTTATTTTATTTCTACCGTTTTTCCTAAAGATTTTCATTTTCATAGGAATAATTGTACAATTTTGATTGAAGGTTTAACTTTTCGTGTGCACCCATTGAATTAGTAACCGGGCCCACTTTTAAATGTAATTCGTTATTTTTTTATTTATACCTCTGTTCTAGCGTTCTTTTAATATTTTATGTTAAAGAAATTTATTAGTGCTTATATTAGGCAATAAATGCAATAAAAGTCGCATTGCAACTGTCTAAGCGCTTACCTAATGGGGTATGATTGGTTACCAATCACACTTTTATCTAGTTTTATGAAACTATGTACATTCTAGCATTTTTTTATATCTAGGTACCTACTTCTGTTCGGCGCCTTTAAATACTTAATTGTACCTCTAAGTGGCAAAAGAAACGTTCAACACCAGTATTTTTTATAAAACTCTAAATTTGGATTGAAATTATGCATCGGACTAAGCAAAAAAGCTAAAACATTATCAATATAACTAGGTATTTCTTCTACGAATTTGAAAGCTACATTCGTTTTCATATTTGAAGTTTTCAAAAATATTTTTAGTTGAGATAAGGTGGAAATTATAAATGCAGATTTATAATTTCCACCTTATCTCAACTAAAAATTTTAGAAGTTATATTTTGTATTTCATCATCAATTAGACCTAAAAAGAGAACATCTCAAAAACAAACCGCCGTCCAACATTACATACAACTACATAAATGGAGTCCTCACATGTAGCCACTGTCCTAGGACATTCACCGCTAAAATTGGATACATCAGCCATGTGTGGACCCATCAGTAACCCACATACGGAAAATAGTCGCCGTAGCCGAAATCGTCGTGGAAGCCATCATCGTCATCAATATTAATTCAATTGTAAAAAAAGGATTTTGATTATGAACTCGAGTAAGAAATGTCACAATTTTGTTTCCTAAACTTTCTCTGATAGAGCCTTAATTCTTTTGGTATATATGAAGTTGCATTAACAATCTAACATTGGATACATAATTTTAATCAGACTGCCGTTAAAAATATTTAGTTAAGTTTTTGGATAGTCTTTTGGAAACCTGCGAAAAATAGATACGAAATTGGTAAATTTTATATCATATATATTATGTAAATTTGTACTGGTTAAAAATTTAAACTTTAAAATAAACAAAGCCTCCGATCAAGTCCGAGGAAACTAAGAAAAAAAAAAAAAAAAAAAAAAAAAAAATCAGAACACATTAGAAAACATATAAATACTTTCTCCCCTTACACAATAACTATTTACAGGAAACTTAGTGAGTCTATTCAATGCGTGTAGGTATTAGCATAACTTATTAAGTGTAAGTAACATCGATCAGATAGAACGTAGAGCCGCAGGGCGTAACGAAACGATTGACTATAAAGATTTAAGTTTTGTAAAAACTTTTCTAGTTCGTCCATTGGTTCTTTCCAACCCTTGACCTAAAAAGAGGGGTGTTATTAAAAGTAAATGTGAGTTTACTTATAGATAGATAGATTCATTTATTTTCAGTAAGGATAATTACATACATTGGCATACAACAATATACTATGAGAAACACCTTTCGAATTGTCAAAATAACAATTATTCATTATGTACCCAACAGAATTATTAGGCATAATATTACATTAAATTAATTAAAATTTGGTACATTACACAAAATTAAAAATACAATATTAAAAAATTAAGATGTCAGAAATACCTACTGTAATTGAAATGTCTGCAATAGCATCGTCAAAAACAAATATACGTTATACATAATACATATTAAGCCTGCTGAGTATTAATAGCAAAATAAACTTATAAAAATATTTATTCATAACGAAACTATTGTCTTGTCTATAACTTGTCCATTTTCATTTATTGTTTTTTTTTCAACCCTGGACCTATAAAGAGAGGTGATGTAAGTTATATGTGAGTTTACAGATAAACTAAGTAACATTAAATAACGATGAGTTATAGATAGCTAGGTAACAGATGAAGTAATAAAAAGCTTCTAAATAAATTTCAACAAAATTAAAATCCTAAGTCATTTTAAGATTTTCTCCATTTTTTTTTATGTAAGTATATGTGTGAGATTTTTTAAAATACAATTCATTTATAAATCTACTAAGAACTGCTAACTTCAGTGGTCTTAGGTGAAGTTTTAAGTTTTTTACCTACACGGTAGAGTTTACGTAAACTACAATATTTCTATGAGATTTTTAGCGCCTTTTATAGCGTAGCCTATTACGTAAACGTGTACATTATTAATTTATTTATCATGATGATAATGAAACATGTACATACAAGATATTGTCCAGAGAGTGAAAATATAAGGTTAAAATATTACTTCTCTCATAACACTACAGCTCAAAATCGAGTTTAAATAAAAAAGAATTAAAAAGCGGCAACACAGTATGCAGATGTTAAGTACATCGGTACATCCCTTGGTGTTGCAACTTCCTGGTCATACACCACCTTTAACGCAGATGCCAACACTATCTACCATCAGGTGTAAAATCTACACTTGCAGCTTTTTTGATAGAAATTTATTATATTACACGTGATGTGGCAAGATTATGTTCGTATTTAAATCGAGAATACATGCTAATAGATACCTACCTACCTTAAATTCGCCTTTACCTACGTATTTCTTGAAAGTAACTGTGTACAAGAACCTATATCGCTGGTGGGTCTCTAAACTGGAAGTCCTGGGTTCCAAGACTTAGGTACGCACACGCACCTCTGTGTTTTCAAAGTTATTTGCGTAATGAAAAAAGAAAACATTATTTGAAAGCTCATCATGTTGTGAAAGATATATGATGTCTGTCAACCAGTATTTTGGACCGACGATGGATTGTAATAATATCAGCTATAGAAAGACGATATAGAGAAAAATCTTCGCGAACTTCTTGGGACTTATCCTGGTACGGGCTTTGTTTTTAGACTTGTCCAAGACAGTCAGTTAGGATTACTCTAGTAACCAACATTGTTTGGTAGTTGTTTTTAGTTAAATCAATGCTCATCAGTGTGGAGTGCTCAACAAAGAGCAAGTAAGTAATAGCAACATAGGTACAAAAATGTTAAAAATTTACTAGCTTAAACAAAAAAAACACGAATCATTAAGCGTGGAACAGGCCGAAAGCACAGGTGCACGAAAAAAGAAGGAACGGAAAAAAGGCAGAACTGTGTCGGAACGGAAAAGTACAGTCGGAATAAAAACTGTACCAAGTACTTACTTGATCTTTTGAGGTGGGCGGGTTCTAGAACAGGAATAGCGTTGAGTTGGCGTTCCAGATATTTGTTGAATTTATATTTGGAACTTTAAATATTAATGGAAAGCATACAAACCATAGATATTTTATAATAAATAATACACAATCAGATCCACTAAAAATTAGTAGTGCCATAAAACATAATTAATTTATCTAATGAGAAGAATTATTTTGTATTAGCACTATACAAGTTTATTTCTAATCAATGAGCATCCTCTTAGAGGCTTATTCTGTACATAAAAACTTCTGTTCTACGACTTTAGTCAAAACTAAAAAAAATATTCTGTAGTATGTGTATAGTTTTCATTGTTTTATTTACGAAAAAAATGTTATTAAAATAAAATGAAATCAAACAAATTCTTCAAAACTATAGTGAAATTATTTCCAAAAATAATGTTAACGAACAAGCCGACTTCTGTCGAATAGTGGGAAATTGAAATAATTGTGATAATCTGAAAATGTTAAATACTCGTTCCGACTCTACATATTTTTGTTCTCGAAAAACAAAAGCACTTGATGTACGCTGTCGAAAAAAATCGGCAACATTTGCATGTCGATCCGCAATGAATTTATCGTTATTGCCGTGAGATTTATTATCCCGCCGCTTTCCGAAAAAACACACCGAAAATGACCGAGTTCCAAATTTAAAATTCAAATCGCAATTGTTTTTCGAACCGAAATTGAGACGATTTTGACGTCTGCCGATCGTCCCGGACATGTGTTTTGTTTTTCAGCTTCTTTTTTGCTAACTGTACCGCTTTGTTTTTCAAAATTGTGCTTTTTATATTGGCTGTGGTAAATCAGTTCGGGTTTCTCAGTTGACTTTCCTACGAAGACGTGTATAGGTCGCGGCATATAGGTCAAGCGCTGAGCGAAGTGCATGTGGTGGGAGTGGCTGCGCATGAGTTTAGTATGGCGGTCAACATGCGCAGCCTATCCCTTCCACAGTATCCTCAGCGCTAGACTAACGTGCCGCTAATTGTACTGAAAACTAATGATGATATGGTTTTAGTAAAAAAATTGTGGAGAAGCACAGTTCTAGGTACCTATATAGCTCAGATGTAGGTATTATTATAGTCCTTTCTGACAGCAAACACATGCCAAATTGAGTAGTAAAAAATGTTATTTTCCAAGGCAAAACATTTTACTTATCAGGTTTATAAATGTATTTATATAGCATATTTAAAAAAATACCATTAGGTTTTCTTTGTTTCGATATTTTTTCAAGTTTATCAAAATAAACTTTAGTTCACTGTCCCATAATATTTTCTGCAAACACACTTCCCCAGGCTTGACTCTTCGTTCTATTTCCACTTTTGTGTTTTGTTGCTATATTATTCATAGTTAACAAATTTACATTTACCGAGGGAAACCGATTTAAAATGTTCCCAAATGAATATATTCGTGTCACAGAATAAACACTAGTTTCGGTCTCATTTTGGCCACTCGCCTGTATTCAGCCGGTACTAGATTTATTTTGGCGGAACACGAAAGCAATTTAAAAGACGTTTAGCAGAATTAAAGAACGGTGGAAAACAACCGAGTTGGTTTACAGGGACAATAACAAAAAACGTAGGTAATTGTATACCTTCAGCATTATACTTGGGACAGACGTTTTACAAACGCTTTAGACGACAAAGATTCCCAGTTCGATTGGTTAGTTTTTATGCAAAGTACGAGTACCTACGTGGAGTACGTGGTATTATCATCTCTGAATACTTTAATGTATTTTCGGTAATTAAAAAAACACTAAAATTTATTTTAACTAGATCTTTGATTTTTCATAAATTTCAAATGTTATGATATATTTTGTTTGGATATTTGAAATCAAAACTGATTTTATTTTCGAAATCAAGGTTTAAACACATTTTTGTTTCTCTATAAAAAATATCATTCAAACATAAAATTAATAAAAACACAAAAATCAACTCTATAAACAAAATGGGGTGGGAAATTGTAAAACAAAATACTCAAATTACAAATTTCAAAACCAATTGAAATCAATAGAGCATGTTTTCTTCGTAACGTGCTTTGTATAGCCAGTAACTTAAAAACAATCATAAATTAAAAAAAAAACCTTACTTTCCACCTCAATTTTCAAGACAAGATATCGCTGTCATTACAGCAGAAACCACGTCCTAAGACTATCGAGACAATCTTTCCGAACCTATTAACTTTAAAAGCCTTTCGGTCATTAAACCACTTTTTTTAAACGTCCTCGCCGCTATTTTTCCTCCCCCTTGGACACTTTTCATAATTACCGCTACCCCCTACCCATCTGATACTTGTTAAAAGATGTTACAGTCAAAACTCGTTGGAAAAAAACAATTACGTTACAGAACTCTTTTCTTAATTTTATAGAGTTTTATGAGAGAGTTTTTGGGAGAAAGAAGCAAACTTATTTTTATCAATTTATTATAATAACTGTAGAGTCACAATCGTGCAAAAAAGTGTCCAAGCCAAAACTCTGCCCAAGCCACGTAGTGGCCAGGGTTTTTAGTTAGTCGTAAGACGATTGCAAGCTGACTACAACGCCGCGCGAAGCCAAAATGCTTGGATACAAGCACTAATTAGGTGACATAACGTCAAGATTCTAGAAAACGGGTCATTGTGAATTATTTAATGTAAATATCTAATTCGGTATGTATGACGGCGCTCGGTCATTTTTTTACTACTTTCACTTAGGGACTGTGGCTCTGTAGATATTTGCTCCAAGCCTAAATGCTCTAAACGGTTGTCATTCAGATACGCTTATAATTAAGCTATAGAGATGCTAGTAAAAAGCCAAAAGATCGAATGCTTTATTATCTATCGAGATTATTGGCTAAAGTAGGTCCTATATATGTCGCAACATTGGTTTACTAGTTAAAGAACCTCTTATTTATTAAAGTATCTCCCGATACTAGTCATAAGGAGATTCCGAAATATTTTGTTTTATTAAGAAGTTAGTGCACCAAATTGCATTCTTATAGAAGTATAAGTAAATACTACTACAATTAAAAAAAAATATTAATGACAAAATACGAACATTATATTTTTGTATTACTTACCTTATTTTTTTCAGCAACCCTATCACGACGTAATCGTTTTTTCCACCCCGTTATAACTCATACTTTTTCCCGCGAAACGGGGAAATTTATCTCGCAATTAGTGGCAAGACACTCTCAACTCGCGACATTATTAAGAAAGTTGGTAATGGATCGTAAAAAATACGAAAATTTTTCGTCTACCCCCATCTCAGGTGTGGCTTGAATATTGTATTGAGATAAACAATTTTATAGCAGGAAACCGTGTTCTTTACAGAAAGTTGTTAGCTTTTATTTTAGGGGCAATAAAATAAGTTTTGATGTGGAATTAATTTTAATCATAATTTATTTTTGAGGAAATTTCAACTCGAATTTGAAATTCGAGTGTACGTGATGCCCGGAGAATGTGTCGTTTTTGGATTTATAGATTTGTTTGACAACGTTATGGATCTATAACCATCAGTTTTATAATAGGTGGTTTCAATATGTAGAGCAGCAAGCGGATATTTTCTAGGAAAGGGTACCCTATCTTAAAATGTAATCAAGCATTACCGCCACAACGGGCAAAATATATCAAAAATGACTTCATGCAGAGGCACCTATTAAATCAAATAAAACAATATTCAGCGTAATTTGTATAATAAAGAAATAAACACATAAACTATTGTTATCTGTCTTTATTTCCCGAAAATTAATATTAAAATAATTCGAAAAGATTTTGACTAAACTCACCCTTCGTAAAACACTCATTAACCCTCAAACTGCAACGAAAAAAGCCAGTAAAACGCTACAAATGCTACAAATTAACAGAAGCAGGAACAGGGCAAACGTTTAAGGTTAAATTTTCACAAACACATACAAATTGGCGGGAGGGTGGCCTCTTGGGGGTAGAAAGAGAAAAACTGGACAAAAATTGGATTTCTTCAGTACTATGCACGGAATGATTAGTCTTGATACTTGGTTTTATTTTGTTATACAAAATAGGGTTATACGTTTGTCCACCAACTCACCTCATAAGGCGACTACAAGATCGCTTTCCATCAAAAACATTGTCGATGTAGACCTAGAAAATTTTGTTTATTCTTGCCTTAAAGATATATTATATACAAATTTTAATTGACAGGAAACAATGACGGAGATAGAGCATTCCACCTGCGAAATCAACAAAATGTGTTTTTTAAATTACAAACATAATCTAAATAAATATAATTGTATATAGTTTATCGAAATAAATTTTGAACAAAATGACTTTGACAGTGAAGTGTCATACGCTACTTTTGTCCCGGAAAAAATAAGGAAGCAGGCGAAACTGCAGATAAAAGCTACCGCACTAGTAAATTTGTTTTTTAATGCAAAACCATCTAGACACATCAAACTCAACAGATTCTCACCTTTAAATAAAGTTTTAATTTATTTGGTTTCAAAGAATGAATTCATAGTTTTCTTTTCTTATTGCAGTTTTATTGTTCACTACTCACTCAACCCCGATTCAGAAAAGTTGTCTCAGAATGTAAAAAAAAACTTTTATTTCAAGGATCAAGAAATACAGTGCTCCAAGTTCTGTTAATTTTAAAGTGAAATACGTTTTATTGATTTTTTGCTTAAATTATCTTTTCAAGGATCAAGAAGTACTATCCTCTAGTTCGCGCAGCTAATGGTCCGTGCTACGGTAAAAAAGACGCGGCGCCGGCAAGATAAAAATTAGCTGAAATTAAAACAGGCTAACGAACGCCATTCGGGACGTCTCTCTTATAATTTCTTAGTTTATTTCCTTCGGGGAAATTATTTTTTGTTTGTGACCTCATTTCGGACGGACGGCACAATGGCTGTAATTAGTGCTCCTACTTTAGCGCTTAGAGCTTTCTCGAGAAAGTTGTATAAATGTATACATTTTTCAGCCAAATCAAGCTTTTAAGTTAAATGTCTGTCAGGGAATGGAACAGTCTTCCTGCTTTCCTGTTTCCTAATAGATATAATCTAAAGCTTTTCAAGGTCAGAGTGAATAGGTATCTTCTAGGTCTGCGTGCTTCATCTTCGACCACAACGTCGCTTACCATCAGGCGAGTTGGTGGTCAAGCGCGGACTAATTCGCGATGAAAAAAAAATGTAAAGACTTATATTTCCAGTCCATCTTCGGTACAAAGACATAAATCCAAGATGAGTAGTTCGGCAATAAATTGCAATAATCCCAAAAAAGTCGGATTTCGTGCGCTCGCTCTAACGTTACTTTTAGCCTTAATCATGATTTATTCAACTTCTATTAACAACACAGTTTGGTTCTTATTATTTTTTTACCCCTCTGCCTGTTTAAACTGTCAATGCTTATGTCTGGAAATGTTAACACATGACATTTTGCTATCGACCCGAACAGTCATTGAAATATTAATGTGGACATTATGAAAATATGCCATATCCATTTGCTAAGAACTTACTTAAAAATAAATAAAAGTCGAATATTTTTCTTACGTAGTTATTTAACATTTTGGCAGTTCCTCAAATCGCTTTCATACTCATACTCATTTATTTGGTAAAAAATATTTTACAAGTCAAAAACAATTACATAAAAAAATAACAATTCAAACAATCACTAGAAATAAATTCATTAGTCACATTAAATAAATAAATTAATCAACAATTATCATCAAAGAATTCTGTTACATACATCGTAAAAGGAGTGCTCAATAAGCCAGCGCTGGAGGCGGAATTTGAAGTTTTCTTTACCGAATAGAGACACATTTTCAAAATAACTGTTAAGACGGTGTCGCATGCTAAAAATCTATACCTATAATGTTTTTAATGAACTGATTACTTACTGACAATTTTTATTCATAGCTTAAGTTTGCTGTTTATATTTGACTCATATGCGATAATATCATGTAATTTGCCTACTCCTTACGCAGTTCTCCATACACGTCAATGCGCACGACAATAAAAATTATAAAAATTACGGTGACAACGATGTGGTTGTTACGACAACCTGTAATCTCATAATACCACACATTCACCGCTTGGTTGGGCCCTAAGTATCTAGAAAAGCATCGACAGACTAAAGACAGGGAACTAGGCTTAATATTTTTTTTTATTGAAGGTCCGTAATGACGTTACTTAGCTGTTTTGTAAATAACACGTCATTATGGTAATGACGCTTGCAATACTTGGTTTGAGATGTTAACTAAGCAGTTGTAAGAAGTACTTACTTATTGTTCTTTTATCATTCATAGAAAATTTAAGATAGATGAAAAAATAGATAAATATACTCTTCATTGATTCGCACACACATATACCTACATATTATACAAACACAGATATTACAACACACAGAAGAAATAAAGCTAAAGCTAATAAAGTGTAACAACTCACCACTAAAAGTAATATCTTCTTTAAAGGTAAAGGTTAACTTGACTACCTTAACTACCTTATGGTATTTTCTCAGAATACGGACTAAAGTAATAAACCGAACTAAAATAGCAAGAGATACACATCACTCTGTCCCGGTGTTAGAAAAAGATGCACATACACCCGAACTTGCGTAGCATTGAGCTATCTCGGCTGTCCAAATTCAAAAAGGTAGAAAGTAGGAAGGTAAAATGATCAGAGATTTGAACCTTCTGATGGAACTAGAGGGTTCAAATTTACGATCATGTCGCAAAAGACAAAGTAGACCAAATTTTAACCATTATACACACAAGCGCTGCTTCCCCAACTCGTCTAGGGACATTCCAACTTGTGATTTTGACGTATGCCGACAGACAATGCGTTTTTTTGTTCTACTCACTCTCGCGTATGCTGTATAACCAGATAATGAATAAGACAGCTGTAACGTAGATTTTAATTGCGTAAAATTTAGCAAGGTTTCTATTACATGTCATTATTCTGAGGGTATTTTATACATTTGTGACGTTTACTTATGACCGTAACTTATAAATAAATAATAATAAATAAATATTAGGGGACATCTTACATACGGTGTCTGAACCCAAACTAAGCAAAGCTTGTTAAATGGCTGCCAGAGACTGATATACCACATATACATATTTTAAATACATACCTATATAGATAGTACCTAAATAACATCCAGACACAGAGCAAACACATTTATGTTCATCACATAAATGTTTGCCCTGGGTGGGGATCGAACCCACACCTCTTTGATCCAGAAGTCAGAGTCACTAACCACTGAGCCAATGAGGCAGTCTTATCTTTATGTTAAAACCAGAAACCACGAAAGAAAATCGCTCTGCTGTAAAAAAAAAAGATTTTAGACAACCTACCTATAATCCTACCGCTTCTTCTTTTTCTTCGTGTCGATGGTTCTAAGGTGATAGATCTAGATGGTGATGATCTATTTAGATAAGCTTCGCCCAGTGGTTAGCGACTGCTATTCCAGGAGGGTTGGCTTCTTATCCAACCTATTTTATATTATTTTATTTTATTTTATCCTACCGCTTAAATAGTGACTTAACTTAGGCGATGACTAAGTTAAGCGGAAGGATTATACCTGTAATTATGGATACACCTACGCAATGTGTGTGCTAATACAAACCGGTCTTACTGGAAATCCATAGACATGACCTATGTCCAACAGTGGACGTCCTATGGCTGATGGATGATTCTAGAATATGCCCTTCATCTAAAGACCCACCTGAATAAAAGGGCTTACATTTGAATGTATTTATATTTATTCTGCGATCTGAAATAATGATACTTTCTATGATAAAACAGGTTTACAAAATATCTTCGCGTCCTAGATTCAAAGACAACTATAGTGTATTTAATGGAACAAGGACTGGTAGAAAGTTTATTTTTGCTCTTTGTAAGTATTAATAAAAATAAACAAACAATATTATTGTATAGGTGGGTAGGTACGAACCAAGACAGGTTATTTTTTATTTTCAAAAATTTTAAAGGTGTTTTTTATTTTCATAAATTTAATTTATGGATTGCTTATATCTGAAATAAATGTTTTTGAATTTGAATTTGAATAAATATATCTAAATACCTAGGTATATACTTATTAGCGACTATTAAATGGTAAACAATTTAATAAGTGAAATCTTATTAGGTAGGCCTCAGTTAATTTTCCATAAATTGTATTTTATTGTATTTAATTAGAAAATATTACTAACCGATTAATAGATTTATCTTTTTAATATCAAAAAGCTTCATATTTTCATGATCATTTTTTTAACAGCACTTGCATCGAGCATGCTGTTAACCGCTTAACCGCTTCCAACCGGTCTTATATAAGATCTATAGAGGAGATTTATGTCCAGCAGTGAACGTCTTATGGCTGAAACCAGCAGAAGCTGCAGAAGATGATCAGCGGAGTCGAGATAATTATTTTTCGCAAAAAATCGCAACACCGACTTCCACCGTGTACAGAATTCGAATAAATTGCGCGAATCGGTGTGACATCCATGTACATTTTTGTTGATTTGTCAAAAACGGCTCAGCCGATTTCGATAAAATTTAAATAGGACAGTTTTGGAAGTATATTCTTTTAAAACAAAAAACATTTCAAGTCGATTCATAATTGGCGAAAATATAGATGAACATCCTTCTCCTTTTTGGAAGTCGGTAAAAAGAGTACAATTTAGATGCGTTGATATAAAACATTGGTTTTTACAGTACCTAAGGTAAAATCCTGTACGATTAATATTATTAAAATTGCCTCATTTTTATAAATAAAACAGTGATACAACATTAAAATATCAGAACGTCTCATAAAAATTATCAGCTTTAAAAAATCCAAAATGATGCTTTTATAATAAAATCCGACATTCATAACCAGAAAAGTACTTAATTCTTATAGTGCGGACCATTTTTAGCGAGTGCCTGATTTCGACGATCAATAATAAAAAAATATCGAAGGGACCACCTACGGGGTTAAATAAAAATGGTATATAAAGACGAGTATGGCTCGGATATAAAAATTTTATCTTTTAAAAAACTCCGTGGAAGCATTGCCGTAGATTCAGTCATAGTTGCTGCGAGTTCGATGAAAAACAGCATATTTCCGTCTCTCTTGCACGTACTATCGCTTACTGGAAGGATGTGGTCTTGATACTTTTGCAAAGTTGCGTAATTTTTCGTGAAAGACTGATTGATGTTGCTACTTGCATCACGCAATAAATATGGTTATAAAAATAAATAAGGGATATGATGGAAGCGATAGCAAAGTCTACATTATTACTAAGTAATCAGAATAATGTAATCTAATACTATGCTTAGGTATTATTCGCTTATGTCCGCGGCTGCGGGCGTGATATTTTGGTTTTATGGTATCCCATAGAAACCTTTTTTCCGGGTATAAAAAGTCTTTGATACGCCATGAAGTTTAAAGTATGTATATCCAAGCAAAAAACCAAGGGGAACCCTTCTTCTGCTGCTACGTGAAAGAGTACCTAATTAACAAACCAAAAAATACACATTTGAATTTATAATATATTAATAAATATTTATACAAATTAGCGTGGCATCTGTAAATAGACTGTATTTTCCTGGTGGACAAAAAAATTCTGACACCAGAGCAGATCCTGAAAAAAAACATATTTTTGCTAGTTATTGAGGAATCTGGCATCGCAAGATATCTATCATTGTAATTATTGTATATTTACGTCAACCTTCCTAATACAGCTATGTAATCAACAAACCATTAAATTTTGTAATCCCATTATGCTATAAGGAAATCAGAAACATTTTCCCATTTCTTAAGCTTAAAGTCTAAAAATGTTACGGAACAAAGCACCAACTCGTTTTGTACGGCACGCAAGCCTCGAACTAAGAAACCGAGTGGATACAACTGACTATAATAAAAAACTTAGCAAGTACCTACACATAAGTGCATTACGATGCCTCGCCGTACACTATAACTATACTACTTATAAAGAGAACGCCTACGGCCCCGGCTCGAGAGCACTGCGATTTTTTGCTGCACACATTTGAAAAATACATTTTGACGTAAACAGACATACGCTGCCACAAAAAAATTAAATTAAAATGACATAAATATCAAAAGTAGTAATCTCTCCATCTATTCATTAAGATTCAAAGACTGTGATTTCAAATTTCGAAGTGACGTTACTGCGTTTTTATTTTTCTTTTTTCAAGTGCCAGTGAAGTGTTTTGACATTTACAAGTGAGATGCGCAACGAAAGAGTTTTCAAAGGATTGTGTATGAAAAATTTTCAATGCAGGTATTGTTTTTCTTTTTTATTTGGCTTGTGAAGTATGTTGTAATGCTCTACGTGGAGCTTACAGCAACTTGGCTTACAGAATAACAACAGTTTCTAAGCCGGGGTCTGTGTGTTGAGGTCTATTGTATGTGTGTGAGTGCACTATTACATACAACTAGTTTGTGTAAAACGCGGAAGCTTACTCATTCGAGCCATTTCATAAGAATGGAGTTTTATAAGTTATAAAATTCTATCCGGCATTATACTTGTAGGTATTAAAATTAAATTATTTCATTATAAGAATGATAGAGAAGATAAAAAGCTTTTAATGATAAAATCGGCAGTATTTTCTTTTTTTGAGACATATATTTTCCTATAAGCTAGTTTAAGGACGGCGAAAAAATATTTTAAGCTTGCGTGTAATATAATTTACTTTTTGAGTACTTAGATATTAGTTAGGTATTTCATTTGAAATGACTCCTAGGTACTTATATCTACTGGTACAATCTACAGGTACTAATTAAGTAATAAGTCTTTATGGTAAAGGTTTGTTTGCTTCTCCTCCAAAACTTTCTTCGTGAAGGAATCAATAGTAAAGTAAATTACTTATATGTATTACCTACTTAGTTTCGTTATAATATTTAAACATGATTGTATATATTAAAACATTGAGTTATTATCACCCATTGTGTATCATTCCAGCAAATATTCCTGCTATTTCCGGGAAAAGAAATTTTAAATCACACCAACTTTTGGTTTTAACTGTTCAATAATATGCTTGTTTTTTATTTAACATCTCTATAAATGAAGTCAAAATATTAAAATTAAAATTATTAATATGACAACCGACATCTCAACATCTCAAGAAATAAACGCTGTGTTAAAACGTGGACTTGTCCAATATTTTTTTCGCTAATCGGTATTGGTCCCACAGTAATTCATAGTGATGATAAAAGAGACCTACACTTAGCTAACTAAGTTCATTTGCAAAATTTTGTTGCTGGATTTCGCATTATAACATTCTGTACGGTAACTTACAACATTAAACATAAAGCGCATTTTTCATCGGGGCTAAAAAAACCTCAAATCGTTTCCTAGATTATAGAATGATAATTAATTTTCGCAAAAAATTTCATATCGCCGTCCATCGTGTACAAAATTCGAATATTTCGCTCGAATAGTTGACTTTTCAAAAACGGCTCTGCCGATTTAAAAATTTAAATGGGGCCACCTCGAGAGTATACACTTTTGAATTATAATTTTTTTAATTCAGTTCACGATTGGCAAAATGATCGATTAACTTACCAAAAAAAAACATACAGACGAACATAGAACTTTCTCCTTTTTGGAAGTCGGTTAAAAAGGCCAAGATAGCTACAATTATACAATCCAAAGTGTAGTATTTATTTATTTAACTTAGCGTTCGTCTGGTGAAAGTGACCTAAGCTAACTTGTAAAAGTAAATCCAACTTGTAAAAGTCACCACGGCGCGACATTTAGATTTTTGCTTTTAACGAGTTAGGTAAGACTGGGTTTTTTAATTGGTACCAAAGTATAGCAAAATGTGACTATATTTTATGTACCTACGTATTTAACTTTATAAGAATGTGAGTGCAATGATTTGAAATACGAATAAAGAAGAAACCCGATATTTTGTTTTGTAATTTTTGCATAGAGCAAAGTTCAGTCGCTTATTAGTCTTTCACTTTAAATCTGAGGCCTATGCCCAACAGTGAAAATCATTCTACGGTTAATGTTATAATGATAATGGTATGTGTCAAAAAAGTACTTTTAGCAATTGAAGTTTAAAACTACATGTGTTGTAAGTAAGTTCGTATAGGCCGGGTGGCCTAGCCCTGGTGTCAGAGTTTTTAGGCCGCCTGAAGGCCTCTGACTTGACTAAACAGTTAAAACAACTGGGACCTACAATTTAACGTGTCATCCGAGCCACGGTAGCGCTCCGTTGGAAAATGCCACCCGCGGTCACCCATCCAAATATTTGGTCTTATAATAAATTTTGCTCATAATGATGGTCACAATTATCTCCTTTGAATTAGTACCTTACCAAAACCTTTTACTGAATAGCTTTACAATAACAAAGCTACCCAGCATTGGTACTTGGTTTGGACAGGGTCCATACAATGCTCTGTACCCTTTAACTCTTGTACTGTATGGGAGAATAAAACAAACGAAATAAAAACAAAGTAACACAACTTTCTTTCCCAGTCCTTTTACACTGGAACTAAAGTAAATCTTAATTATTTCATGTCTTATCCAGCTTTCAAACGTACTGTGTCCGTGACAGATCTTAAAAATAAACTCTTTTGTCCAACTCTCAGGCGTCTAGTCAAGGAGGCGACGGCGGGTTTGATTGAAATGTTTTCTACACAATGACACACTAAATATAAAGTTATTTATTTTGTTATTAACTAGAAACTTGATATGATTTTATGTAGAGCGCTTTCCACGTTAGATTTTATCTCAGAGTTATCTTTGAGTGACTTATATTCGTTGAGTGATCACCTGTCTAATACGGGCATCATAGATGGCACCGCCAACGCTATAAGTTGATGGTAATGATAAGCACTTCAACAATTTAGCGCTTGCGTAGGAGGCGGGCTGGCTCAGTTGGTAGAACGTCGGGCTAGTGATCTGAAGAGGCAAGTTCAAATCCTGCGTAACTTAACTTAAAATTAACCAGTGACAATGTCAATCTGGTTTTTATTCTAGTTTACATAGGCTCTAAAAGTAATTTTGACAGTTGCTATAATCTTACCGCTTTACTTAGTCATCGCCTGCGCGGTACAGGGGCGCCAGGGGAGACGACAAAGGGGGAAGCGGTAGGATAATAAGTCGCTTTAGTCTTAACTTGGTTTGGACTCTACTAAAAACAAACGTCACCTCCTAAACTAGTATGACTCCTGGATTTGCACGAAGATAAATTATGATTTCACTCGAGAATAACGTGCAGTTTTTTATCTGGAAAATCTGAGGTAATATTCTGTTTTGGCACAAAAGGTCTGTCTGTAGGTATCACGTAGGTGAAACCATAGTGATGGCTGATTACTGTGACTCATAAAACTTTTGTATCCTTATTTTAGTGCCTTATTTCCATATTAGGATACAATAATACAGACAAATTGAAGAAAGAGCCAATTTGTCTAAAATATAAAGATAATTATTTTTCGCAAAAAATGGCAAAACCTACTTCCATCGTGTACAAAATTCGAATATTTCGCTCGAATTGTTTACATTATTGTTGATTTTTCAAAAACGGCTAAGCCGATTTCTGTAAAATTTAAATGGGACCACCTCGAGAGTATACCCTTTTGAACTAAAAAATAAGTTTTCGATTCAATTCACAATTGGCGGAATTATCGATGAACATACACAAAAAAAATACAAACAGACGAACATAGAACCTCCTCCTTTTTGGAAGTCGGTTAAAAATCAGAATCAATAATTTTACTGAAAACTGTAGGTATAGGTACAAAGATGGCAAAAAATACATAATTTGGTAACAAGTAACGACAATTTGGTTTGGAGCAAACATACGAGTACAACAATTCATTGTTATAATAACTTAACTAAAAATGATTTTAATAAGATAGGGAACAATGGCATATAAGAGAGGAGGCCCCGCAGTGGGTCGATATAGGCTGATGATGATGATGATGAAAAAAATAATCCTATCAAACAAAATTAATTTTAGCAACTTTTTAGATGTCATCAAAACTCATCGCGTAACCAGGTCAGTTCCATTTATTTATAATTGGTAATTATGCTCCGTTGCTGAATGAAAAAATGTGACACACACATACGTGCCTACGACAACACACGCCCGTTGTCGTAGGTCAAGACTCCACGCACACACGCGCCGTAAAAATTTAGAGTGCAACGTACGCGGAATATGGTATCGATTTTTTGCAAATGCAGTGCTTTGAAAAAAAAAATGTGTTGGTAAAATTTTTGTAACAATTTTAAATGCAATAGTTAGTATTTGTATCATTTCGTTTTATAAAATAGGTATTTGAATAATGAAATGGAGATCTAAAATGTTGAGTGCAACGTTTGCTAAATATGGTAAGTATCGTTTTTTGCAAATGCAGTACTTAAAAAAAAGTTTGTTAAAATTTTGCAACATGATTTAATTTTGTTGGTGGATAGTTTCATGCACAATAAGTAGTTTATTGTACCTATTATCTATTTTTTAAGCATTTGCTCAATTTTTTTTTTTTTTTGTAAAATAGGCAGATTTTATTGGTAGGCTTTAATTCAAAGCCCAAAGTGCTATGGAGTCTCTCTGCGAGATCGGATCAGGAATTAGGATATCCGCAGACAAAACAAAGTTATCAACGTTGCGAGTTCAAATAGGAAGGCAAATGGTTCGAAAAACTGATAGCCGATGGATGTGAAGTTCCCAAATGGAAACCATTATCTACTTTCCGCCAAGCGTAGCGTAGGACGTTAATCGACTAGGTGAATCGACGATAAAATTAAGAGCGCAAGAACGCGTTGAATGCAAGCTACTTCCAACCAAGTTTTTTGCCTTTTAATTAAAAAATATTATTATAAACTGAGTTTTTGGTTCATGCATTAAATAACACAACGTATTATTTTTTACGTTTAAAGTAATTGCATCTTTGCAGAGGAAATTTATGATCTGTAAAAAATTTAATTAATTAACATTTAAAAAATTGCAAATTAGCTCAACGCGTTTTGCATAAATGCGGAATCTGCCTATAAATACACAAAATATTTTTATTATACTGTCAGGTAGGTAAATATCTTTACTTTTATATTTACAATACTTCGTTACAATGTTTTATCTTTAAATTATGACCCTGAGAATTATAATAAGTTTATTTTACAATAGCTCAAAACCAAAAAAAAATATAATGAGTCTGATTTATTCCAAAATGCTTGACGTGTTTAAAAAAATGTTAGGTTACCTTCTTTTACCCAATTATCATGCCTACTAAGTATGCAATAATGGCTTCAGCTTAGCTTACAATTTTCTTCATACAAGTCGATAAGATGAAATTTAGCAATCATTGCTTTCTTATTACACTGTCGAAACTGGTTCATAGCAAGCTCTACTTAAGAAATTAACTTAAGAAACAAATACTTAAAACTCGAAAATACATTTGACTTAGAACTTTAATAGGGTTTTACAAAAAACTGAACTAAACAAAAGCTAACATCCACATATATCAGGAATAGGTCAAGCAAACTGCGTAGGTACATAAGCTGTGAAAACTGTCTCATAACAAGCTTATAGCAATACTTCAGAATTAAAGAAAACCTTCAAATACTTAAAAACTGGGAGTTACATTAAACATGGAACTTTAATAGAGCTTTGAAAATAACCGAACTTAAAAAAATGCACAAAGATAACATCCACATACATCAGGGAAAGGTCCTGCAAACTGCGTACCTTTAGCTGTGAAAACCGTCTCATAACAAGCTTTACTTAAGAATTAAAGAAGCATCCAAATACTTAAAACTTGCAGATACATTTAACTTTGAACTTTAATAGGGCTTTATAAAAAGCTGCACCAAATAAAATGCGCAAAGCCAACATCCACATACATCAGGAATAGGTCCTGCAAACTGCGTACCTAAAAAGAGAATAATATTTCTTCCGTTTGTCTAAACTTGTTCGGCGCACGCGCTGCCTTTACTTGTGTGCGTTTTGCGTTTGTGTGCGAGCCTTGCGACCTACAAACGCGTTTGTGTGCGTGCATTCGTACACAAACTCTTGTCTTAGGTTAGGGAGGTGATCGAACTCTCTCGCGGCAGATACTTTATTTTTATTGTGGAGAGAACACGTGGTAGGCAGATACTGCGATTTTATTGCACTGCCTTCCTCTTCTGGTTTGAAAGGAAATTATGGGAAAAATAACTTTTTTTCTTTTTTTTGCTTGATAGAAGAGCAGCTTAGCTTTAACAGCTTAATCTTTACTTGTCCTGATCTATCTACCATATTCTGTTACATATTTCGCAATGTCGAAGTATTGTCTTTAGTTTTTTTTTTTTTTTTTTTTTTTATGGAGAGTAATTATTATTAAGTTGCAAAAAGATGATTCAGACCATAATTAGAAACAATATTTGCGAAGTGAGCAAAAATTTGCTGCTAGATTTTTGCCAATTCCAAGTTGAAAATTTATTAGGGACAGCTGATTGTTTTTTTTTTGAATTTCGGATTGACCCCGCAGCAAAAGTTTTCTTTTTGAATTACTTATTACACTTTTTTTTAGTAACATTGTACGATATGACCTAATAATTTGGCCCTAGCCTAATCTGATGTATTTTAATCTCTAAATATTTCAAATTACGCATATCCTACTAAGGCTTTTATTTTCGTGGTTTACCTACATAAACGATGGTTAAAAACAAACATCCATAACCCATGAGTAAAAATTCAATTTACAGTAAGGAACGTTTCAATTCTTAAACATATTAGATAAATTATTAATAAAGACACAGCAAAACCTTGACAACAAGTAAAAGCCAATTTGCATATTAAAAAAGCAAATGTCTATTTACACACAATTCCATTCCGAATACAATCGGAAGTTAAAAAATGGAATCGATTCTGCCGCCATTGTGGTAATCGATTTAAAAATGCAGGTTCGACGTCCCTGATCGTGACCTGCGTCCGAGCATGAATGTTGTATGAGTTGACGCCTTTTTCAATGGACGTTACTTACGTTGTTTTCTGGGTGGCTTATGGGAAATTCTTAGAAAAGTTCATTTGGAATTCAGTAGAATATCTAAATTATTTCTCATATTTTTTGGTTAGCAGTGGGTTTACATTTGACCACAAATATAATGTAGATAATAGAGATACAATCCCGGGTATAGCACGCGTATCAAGCTAAAATCTTACCTCGGATAGAAGAAAGAGGTGGATGGAACCAAACTGAGTAATGTCTTCTCTACTCAAAATATACGATAGAAAGCTAAAAAAAATTAATTAAATTATAATCTAAATTGGTTATTTTAATTTCATTATGGCAATTGAAATGTACTTACTTAATTACGCGTTTTATTTATTTTGGCATATGATAGATATGTTTGATGAATTGACGAGTTATTCAATGGACGTTACTTACGCTGTTTTCTGGGTTGCTTATGGGAATTTCTTAGAAAAGTGAATTTGGATAAATGTGGAATATAAAATACCTACATTTTTACTATTTTATTATTTTTTTTCGTATTGCATAATTTTATTATTTTGATTTATGTTGCTAATGGCAATTGAAAATGTAGGTAACTTTTTTTTGCCCATTTCGTACAATTTTACAGAATACTGCATTATGCAAATCATGAGATTTAAATATTTTACTGTCATCAATTTTCTAAAATTGTTTTAAAGCAAAACATTTTGTTTGTAGGGCCATCTTACAATATCTTTTTTAAAGATTTTAAAAAGACACTCATAAATAGGCAACAAATATCAAAAAATCAGGTAACATTAAAACAAAAAACATGCTGTTAAATTGAGAATCTTGCAATATCTTTTTATAGATTTTAAAAAGATACTCATAAATCAGGCAACAGTTAACAAAAAATCAGGCAACATTGAAACAAAAAACATGCTGTTAAATTGAGAATCTTCTCCTATTTGGATGTCGTTAACTGAAATTAATACATAATTATTATATTCAGTGATAATTTTGTAAATAATGTGCCTTTATTAACTATAACAAAATACAGTACTACTTTATATGCTAAAGCTACATACACTACAACTACATAAAAAGCAATTGGATCATCCACAGACCCTTGAAGGTCTAAAGATAATACAAATGCTCAAGCCCACTGCCAGCTAGCAACGTGCCCAGCATGCTGGCTGCAATACTACGCTGAATGGCAATGCTTATAAAAGCGTACCTAATGCCTATTATTTTGTAAAGTTATATTTTATTTGTAAACTAAAATAATAAAAATCAGTAAATAAACCCGATAAGTTGTCTAAAAAGAAAAGTAAACATTTTATGAACTGTGGAGTCTCATTTGACAAACTTTTTTAACGCCCCATTGAGTTTTAAACTTCTTCAACTTTGTCTACAAGCTACAACTTTTTATGTACTTACCTGACTAGAATATTAAGTTGTATAGTTTTTGTAAGTAGTACATAGTAGTAGGTACTTTCCTCCTACTTCCAAAGTTGTAAATTTTATGATTTTTTTCTGTATAGGCATATCACGCCATAATATTTGCACCGTTTAAAATGGATTTGTGGGGTTTTTTAACCGACTTTCAAATAGGAGCAGGTTATGTGTTCGGCTGAATTTTTTAGTGTATGTTCATCGATAATTTCGCCAATCGTGAACCGAATCAAAAAATAAACTTTTTTAGTTCGACAAAATGTTTCCCCAGATCGTCCCAATTAAATTTTATAGAAATCGGCTGAGCCGTTTTTGATAAATCAAAAATGATGTAGACAATTCGAGCGAAATATTCGAATTTTGTACGCGATGGAAAGCGGTTTTGTAAATTTTTGCGAAAAATAATTATTTCTATTATATTCAGTAGGAGTACCTACAGAATTTTGTATAGAAGTGTGTTGTTTATATTATAATCGTATGGTATTTTCGTGTAGTTTTCTCATATAGAATTATTAGGTAGAGTTGTTATTGTACAGTTTACAGGTTCCTGGAAAAAAATGGATCTGATGTTACATAACTAAGGCTCAATATTCAACCATTTATTGCAACATTTATGTAACATAATAGCTCTAAAATAAGGAAAGCATCTTTTCGAGAATGTTATGGTTCTACTTCACATTTAGTATGCATATACCTATTATTTCCTAATCCTATTCATTATTGCTACTTCTTAATACGCTTAGGTAACTGTTATTAGATCTTACAACTTTTGGTTCAATCTCGTAGAGTCCAAGCCTAACTCCATCTCTTTCTCTTTACACGTTATATCGATATTGAATGTATTAATAAACATAGTCATACAAACCAGCCCTCTGCCATGTGTCGTAATAAAAGTTCCTTTGATAAAAATTCAAGGCCCTGACCGGAGTTCAATACCCCACCGAGTAGGTAAAATACCTACAACTGATAATGCTCTTTATTTTTCTTATCAACCAGCCCTGAAAGTACATTGGCCCTTTTTTAAATACCAAGAAGTACTTTAATTTCACTTTCAATTAATTTATTATAACTTGGCTATTTATTGCTGTTTACGAAAGTATTTGCAAAAAGAGAGTATTTTTGTGTACTTTAGTACCTTGTTTTAGATTTGTTTGAATTTCTTCAAGTTTTGGATAATTTTGATTCTTTTGAAAGGTCAGTGAGGCACTTCCGGGTTTTGGTTGTTTTTATTAATTGTGAATAATTTACGGCAATCTGTATTTGTTTTTTTTAGTAAAAGTACCGACATAGACTTTAAAAAGCTTTATTTTATTATTAACATGATATTACATGAAAAGATAAATCAGTATATTAATGTGAAATTTTAAACGCTAAAGTAAAGTGTTGTGGTAGGTCAGAAAACGATAAGATGTGAGTGTAAACATTGTTGATTTATAGATTTAAAGACACTAGTCAAGTTTCATTTATTTTATTTAATGCAGATTTTAAGTGGTCAATAACTTAAATATTAATTAATGAGCACAAATGACAATACTTAAATTATAAACAAAAACCAAATCATTGATACGAGTAGATTTATTAACTATATTGCCTATAGTAAAATAATTATTATTTTTCACAAAAAATGGTAAATCCGCCTTCCATCGAGTACAAAATTCGAATAATTCGCTCGAATTGTTTACATTATTGTTGATTCAAAAACGGCATAGCCAATTTCTGTATAATTTAAATGGGATCACCTCGAGAGTATACCCTTTCGTAATAAAAAAAGAATGTTTTGAATCGGTTCACAATAATAATTGGCGAAATTATCGACGAACATACACAAAAAAAAGAAAAATACATACAGACGAACATCGACCCTTCTCCTTTTTGGAAGTCGGTTAAAAATCTATGAAATTATTTCAGATAAAAATCAAACAATTCATCCAACAATGAAGCAATTTAAAAAACCATAGCATAAGTACATTGTTACATAACTACAATAAAAAATGCATCGCACGTAGTCATTTCTCCGATAAACATGATTAGGCATTGCATCACCGTACTTACACACTCAAACATCTGTACTTACACACGCATATAACTCAAGTAATAAAAACACACACAGAAAGTGTAATTTTTACAGAGGTGTTAATGTGTGCGAAAATCTTCCTTGTGTGAACTATCATGTTGCATAAAACTGACGCGCTTGTACTTTGGTGTCTGTCGCAAAATACAAGCAACTCAAAATAGTTTGCATTACTTAAAAATATTAACTAGTAAAATCCTAACTTATTTTATACATCTAAAAATGTTTGTTTTTGTTAATATTTCACACAACAGGGGGAATCCATTTTATTTTTTGTAAGGATATAGTTAGTATCCCGGAAAAATATAAAGTTTCCACGGGAAACTACAAAGTATCACGCAGACTAAAGCTAAAGTAAAGCTGATCTGTAAGTGCTATTAACTAATATTTCTTCTAGTATTCCACAATATTACTGTCGTTTCTTTTAAATTATTTCATAACAGAGAGCTTGAATTCATCTAGAACCTTTCTAGACCTAGTAATAAAATTGTAGTCCTGCGAAAGATAGACAAGCACAAAGTTTTTGCAAGACAATTATGGCTGTCGCTTCTTTCTTCTTAGCTATAGTTAGTGCATTGTTAGACATGGGCCTTCCATATATGTATCATATATATATACGAGTAGATCTCCAATAGACCGGTTGAAAGTTTGGAAGTGGCTTGCATACAGCGTGATTCTCCTTCCATCTTGTGGATGAACGTTCTTTGCTGCGCATGTCAGTACTTGCCGGGTCTCCACTTCCTACTTTACTACTGCTTTAAGTTTCTGGAACATTTTTGTTTTTATTTAGGTACTAGCTTTTGCGCGCAGCTCCGCCCGCGTGGTATTTTGACTTATGTGCTGTATGATGTGGATAATAATCTTAATTAAATTAAAAATTTAAAAAACCCCCGACATGGTTGTCAAGCCATTTTGGGCACATTTGTAGAATTTTGGTTCTTCCATCCCCACTTTAACCCACCATTACTCTTAAACGGCTCAATCGATTTTTATAAAACATAGCCAAGAACACTCTTGACTAAGTTTCCTTTCATCCAAAAAAAACTAAACTGAAATCGGTTCAGTGGTTCGGGCGCTATGATGCCACAGACAGACATAAAGACAGACACACAGACAGACAAACAGACACGTCAAACTTATAACACCCCTTTTTTGCGTCGGGGGTTAAAAAGTACCCTATGTCACTTTCCCGTCTTCCCGCCAAATCAAGTCAATCCGTTGATCAGTTGTTGCGTGAAAGAGGAACAAACCAACAAACTTTACGGATTCATAATTTAAATGACTCTATTTGTTCCACTGACATTATTTTAATAATTTTTCTTCATCACAATTTTAATTTGATTTGATACCAAACATGTACTTATAAATGTCTATGATTGTAATGAACTAATGTAATCAATTAATGAGCAACTCGCCTCTCACTTTTTGCACAACCTCGTTTAGGGTAGAAACATGTTGAGATAACTTACCTAAATAAGACCTATAAATGTACACATGTTTAGCAATTAATGAATCTTTATCTTTATAATATTAGTATGATGCTTTGGAGAATATTTGGTATGCGCTAGGAAAAAAGTTTAATATTCCGTTCACAATTGTTAGCAGAATCTTCCTGTAGAGTAATTTAAGAGCTACCCGCGTGTGCGTATCATCGAGATAGTGTGTGTGGTATCGCGAAAGAAATGAGGTTATCGCGATGCGGCTGTCATTGTTTGCCTGTTTAGCAGTCGATAGATGAACATCACTAGTATTACTACACGAATAAAATGTACAACTTTACGCCCATGCTAGCTCATGCTCTCTCTTCGTTTAATAACACAATAAAAATGAGAGGTACCTTTTAGCAAGGTTTTTAACCGACTTCCAATAAGGAGGAGGTTCTATGATCGTCTGTATGTATTTTTTGTGTATGTTCATCGATAATTTCGCCAATTGAGAACCGAATCGAAAAAATATTTTTTAATTTGAAAAGAAAATACTCCCGAAGTGGTCCCATTTAAATTTTACAGAAGTCGGCTAAGCCGTTTAATGTAAACAATAATGTAAACAATTCCAGCGAAATATTCGAATTTTGTACACGATTGAAGGCGGTTTTTCCATTTTTTGCGAGAAATAATTGTAGAAAATGAGGTTATGACAATGCAGCTGTCATTGTTTTCCTTTTTAGCAGTCAATAGTTGAACATTACTACACAAATAAAATGTACAACTTTACCCATGGACTTGAACTTGTACAACTTTAATCACGCTTGCTCTCTCCAAGAAGAAAAAAATTAAAGAATTTTATATTTTATATTTTGCCATATTTTGCCATATTTTGACTGAAGTAGCAAACAATTTTATATAATAGAAATCGAGCCGAAAAAAAAGAGCAAAATAGAGACACAGATTATATTATGAGAATCGAGAACCTCCTATATTTTGGAAATCAGTTAAAAAAGTACAAGTGATGCCCTTTGTTCACTCTTTGCGGGGTGAAATAAAATTCGCCAAATGACTTAACGTATTAGCCTGTTAAAGCTCCGTGACGTCACTCCTAGCTTCAATGTTATACGTAGAGATGACGACACAGCTCACCATACATCGTATATACACAGTCCAGATCAAGATCCAGACATCCAGCTCATCAATAAAAATAAAAACACTTGTTACTGTCGATCGATGAAACTAAGAAAGAAAAAAAAAATTTGCTTGTGTTCGCAGAGATCTTACACTTAATTGGTCAATTATATAATAACTACCAAAACTCACGAATAAAATACTGACAAGCTTTTTGATAAAAATTGTTCAAAAATACTATGACTATACATAAGTAGAACAGTTTTCTAGCTTCCAATGCAAGTAACATAAAAGCTATGGAAGGAAATGACGAATCAAAAACGCAAAGTCCAAATACCTGGCCATGAAAAGTACTTACTCGAATTTTCATTCTTATTTGAACTTATTAACCCTGAATTTATAAATAAGCATTTCACTGTCGGTTTTCTGACGCACACACATAAAACTGTTGGTGCAGGTCAGTGCACTTACGTTTATGCGTTTTCTTCTGAATTACTTACTTGATTTTTTTTTTAAATATTTTTGATATTTAAATAAGAGTTTTTATATTGCTTTTGTTGTTATTATTGTACGTACACGCTATTTTGAGATCGAAATAAAAAAATATATAGATTCTATGGTTTCCTCTGTTCGATTAAACTTGGACGTAGGCAACCGTCTTTTTGTTGACATAGGTCAGTTTTAGAAATATATAGTATGGTATATTATGCTACTTTTCTATTTATTTTTAGAGTTAGAGATTCATCATGCTGAAAATTTCACGCGTAACCAATTTTAAAATTGGTAACATAAAATCCAATAAATATTAAGTTTTTATTGGCTTTGTCAAAATCTGTGTTTAAAACAAGCTGATTTTGTACACTGAATTAACTTCCTTTAATTTACCAGCCATCTTTTGCCTCAAATGGCTCTTGGTAAATTTGGCAACATGCCACAGAAAAACCGTGGATATATTATTCGTCCTAATTTTTCAGAACAATTTTGGCTCTCTGTACGTAAGTTTTCAATCATTCGATACGATGTAACAGTCTCTATCTGTATTTTTGTCCTCAGTAATAGGTAACAAAAAACTTGGAAATGTTTTTAGTTTCTGAAAATTGCATTACTCTTGCACCATGCTCTGTCCATGCCTATTGATTTCATTTTGAGTTATTTTAGAGGACTCGTAAACAAAGATGACAGAATTTTGCTAACTCTACAAACGGTTTGATTTTATTCTAAACATGTAAAGTAAAATTATACTATATTTTTAACGACACATTAATTGCCCACTCGAAGTTTCTTTTGTGTGTAAATTATTTGTATGCGGTACTTACTGTAATTACTTTATAACTTTGTAGCTCTTTATAGCTCTGTTTTCTTTTTATGCAATTTCGTCTCTACATTCCTTGTCCCAACTTTCTTTACGATCCAATGAACTTCAACAAACATGAGCGCTTTATTTTCTTTTCTATAAATAATTCTATTTAAAATTCTACAAACATATACATTCGTATGTAAGAAATGACAAAAGCCTTAGCGTCTTTGGAATGGAAATGTAAATATAAAAACACAATATTTTTTTATTCAAAATAGTCTCCACATATTTCTTTGTCCAGGACGCACGCACACATCACTGCTCCGTTTGTTGACACGGGTTACGTAGTAACTGTTGCGTTATCTGTGACACGGGTCATTGTTGGAATGAGTATCTTCCAGTTTTTATTGCAACCAGTACTATGTATGCAAATGTATGAAAAATGGAGCAGTGTCTCCACCGGCGTGTCTAAAACTTTTTTTACCCGACTACGCGACCAAAAGGAGGGGGATGTGTTTATCAGTCAATGAGTTTAAGTTTGTTCCTTTGTAACACTCTTGCGCGTGGACCAATTTTTGCTTTTGATCTGTAAATTGTTTTTGGTCTATATTCGACTTGTGCTTGTCGACTTTATTCCAATATTCTGTTGTTGTCGTCTATGATGAAGCAAGCAGACAAAAAGGAAAATATCTTATTGATTCAGGTGTTGAAAATTTTCAACTGCTTAGAATATTCTTAACTAAATAAATAAATTATTCTTTATTTCAAAAACATTTCAATAAATAACATTTCCATCAACTAATAAGCTAGAATAGGATAAAAATAATTTATTTATCTGTTGCCGAACTACGAGTAGGCCAGTGGCCCGTGTTTCGGCTTACAGCGCCCTCCTTCATTGCATTTACTTCTAGCATAAAAAATAATTTTGAATTTAAATTACAAATGAAATATAGATCGTGCTTTTATAAATTAATTCAAATACATATAGAATTTTGTATAATTAACTAGAATTGGAAACAAAATAGATATACACAAACAGTAACAGTTTTTTTTATTTGTCTCTTACGAAGTACTTAGGTTCAAGTTTTACGATTTATTACGAAATTATAAACTCTTAGGCCTAACTCTGACCCAAGCTTCAGATTGGCTATCGCAAAACATCTTAAGAATGCTGGCCCCATTCGTTAAGACCAAATCAGATGCAGCCACAATGCTGTTGCAGATTTCTATTACGATTTCCATTTCAATTTGCTTCTATTACAAGCTTTTAAAGATTAAATTACGCTACGACTGTTTTGTAGAGTTCATTTAAAAAGTGCAACTTTTGTAATGCATAATTAAGTCATGCGACGCCAAAAACAAAGACACTAAAATACAGGTACTACACAAAAAAAAAAACAATATAAGCAGGTACTCGTATTTCCTCAGTTAAGAATATATTCAATTAGTCAATATATTCATGTAGTATGTAGTTGAAAAATGTTATTTAAGTCTGCACTGGAAAAAAAAACATCAATCTCTTAGAAGTAATTAAATAGCACTGAACCAATATTATTAATACAAAATGATTCTCGAACTATTTTACCAAATTTCCCCACAAGTTAAAAAAAACAAGTAGGTACGATAATTTGCGCTCAACTAATGGAAAATAGCAATATAAAAAATATAGAACTGAATAGAAAATCTCCGTAAGAATAAGAAAAGAAATAAAATATAACTTTGATTTAGAAATCAATCCATCCCAACATACTTGTAGGTTATTTTCGAAATAAGAAACAAAAAAGAAGTAAAATACGTGTCTATTCAATTTCCTTTGTTTCTTCTGCTTACTACGTTAAAAGGAGCTACTTATATTTTGAATGACTTCTATGGTTATTTTTTTTAAATTGAGTGTATGTTAAAATTTTCGGGAAAATTTCACCATTTCTTTGACATTACATGAGCACATAACTAAGAAATTTGTTCTTACTTGTATTTAACTTTGCTTTGAGGCGATGGATGATTATATAAATCAGAGATTAAGGGTGGGTTGCACCAAATTACTTTAACGATAACCAAACCCCAACAAGTCGTAAAATCTCTGGTTACGTCAAATACTTTTGACGTAACTAGGGATTTTGACGATAACCAAACCCTAATCATTCGTAAAATCTCTAAATACGTCAAATATTTTTGACGTAACCAGAGATTTAACGACTGTTTAGGGCTTGGTTATCGCCAAAGTAATTTGGTGCAACCCACCCTAAATGTAGGTACATGAAAAAAATTATAATGTCATCCACGCAAGTAGCCAGTAAGAGCAGTTTAGGAACCAAATTTCGGCAAGTTCGAAATATTATACCTTTTTTAACTTTAAAAAAAGTGAGCCTCAGGATTTTTTTGGTCAAACTGTTTGTTAGAAATGAATGTACTTACGCCATTTTAGTTTGTCTACCGCTAGGCCAAACACCCTGTATATGAACTATAATTTCAGTAGTAGGTAATAGCATCGTCAATACAAACAAGAGTTTGGTGAACTCAATAAAAATTGCTCTAAGCATAAATACTATAAGTTCTTTGTTTCAGATTAAAACATGGAGTCGTAAAAAGAACTACTGACAGTTATATAAGAATATTATAATTTCATTAGTAGCATCGTCAGTACAAACAAGAGTTCGATAAATGTATGAACACACGACTCCAAGGCTTTAGCAAGGTTCCTCGTGATAACGCGCAAATAGTAAGACAAAGATGCTTTCTTTTATTATAAAATCTTTTCCTACTAATATTATAAACGCGAAAGTTTGTAAGGATGGATGGATGGATGGAATGGATGGATGGATGTTTGTTACTCTTTCACGCAAAAACTACTAAACGGATTGAGATGAAACTTTGCAATATTATAGCTTATAAATCAGAATAACACATAGGCTATAAATTATAAATATTGCGTAAATTTTTCATAATCTATTATATAAAAGGCTTCGCTGAGTGACTGACTGACAGACAGCCTACAGCCCAAACCGCTAAAGATACGAACATGAAATTTGGAACAAAGATACATTGGACCACGTAATGGAGCACTAAGAACGGAATTTTGAAAAATCGACCTCTAAAGGGGTAAAACGGGCCCTTTTCGTTTGTATGTAACTTTTTATTCCCTTTACCGATTGACTTGAAACTTTTTATACATGCTACTCAAACAAAATAAAAGTTACGTTTGTTCCTGTTTTTCCGAATATTCCTTATCTAAGGGGTCAAATTGGGTCTCAAAGTTGGTGAAAAAAGCGTCTATTACATCCAACGAGCTGAACGGTTATGGATGAAATCTGGTATGGAGGAAGCACACAACATGTTTCAACACATGAACTATTATTATCCCGGAAATTCTATGGGGATCCTTAGGGATAGCCAAAATTAATTAGTTTAGGCTACAACCCAATCCACTAAAGATAGAGACTTGAAATTTCGAACATAGGTACAATGTACAACGAAATGAAGCACAAAGGACGAAAATTTCGAAAAATCGACCTCTAACGGGGTAAAACGGGCCCTTTTTGTTTTGCATTTTTTTTTTTTTACCGTTACCGATTGACTTAAAACTTTGTATATATGCTTTACAAATAAAATAAAAGTTACGTTTCTTCCTGTTTTTCCGAATTTTCCTTATCTAACGAGTCTGATAAGTTCTCAAAGTTGGTGAAAAAAGCATCAATAATTACATCAGACGAGCTGAACGGTTATAAATGAAATCTGGTAGGTATGTAGAAAGCACATAACATGTTTCAATACAGTAACTATTTTATCCCGGAAAATCTATTGGGTTTCTTAGCAATAGCCAAAATAATCAATTATAAAGCTAAGATAAAAGGGGTAAATGAATTCTAACGAAATTTGGTACGACGCTAGACAATAACACAAATTACCACTTGGGGTACTGCTATCACGGAAAATTTCAGTGGGTCCTTCAGGATATCAATTTCCTAAAAAAGTACTAAATGACTGTTCGAAAACCGATGCAATATTGTTTGAAAATAGCTCACCCTTTTAACTAATATATGACTATTAACGTCCTGGGAAAAGTCCCGGATTCCTTGTCTAACGCTAGACCAAACATCCTATATAAGCGTGAAAAATAACTTGATCGCGTTTTTTAAACGTTGTGAAATATCTAGAATTAAATTGAGATAATTTAGATCCTTCAATGGGGGCAAAATGGGCCCCTAATAGTTTATGAACAATTTTATTTTGTGAGCCAATAGACTTGAACTTAGGGTACATACGGATCAATAACTACTTACTTTACTATGGGAACTACCCTGAAAAAGCGAAAATTACATATTCTTTACATTTTGTCGCGAGTCGATGAATTTTTTGTGTTGAACAGCTAATTTTATTTACGTTATTTCTGGGTTGGTACCATAGTAAAAGTTAGTCAAATGATGAGTAATAACTCATCATTTGAGTAATAACTCATCATTTGACTAACTTTTACTAATCCTAGAACATGCCTGTCGTCTAGATGTAGGTGCGCTATATATTTTTCAAATAAAATGTACCTTCTTGTGTGCTACTTTTTCGTCTGTACTTAGTCAGAGAATGTCTGAAAGTCCTACAAGTGTCTCGATCACTTTTGACCGCGTAAACGGTTATGGGCGAGATTGTCATTGGGTTCAGAATAATCGAAATTAAATTTCTAATGACTTAATGAAATTTGATGAATACCTGTACTGGCCTTTTTTAGGGTTCCGTACCCAAAGGGTAAAAACGGGACCCTATTACTAAGACTTCGATGTCCGTCTGTCTGTCTGTCACCGTAGGTACCGTAATAGTTGGGCAGCTGAAATATTCACAAATGATGTATTTCTGTTGTCGCTATAACAAAAAATACTAAAAATAGAATAAAATAAATATATAAGGGACATACAACAAACGTGATTTTTAGGAGTTTTTTGCTCGCTATTAATAACGGCAAGAGGAATGGGCTCCCATACGGTACGGAACCCTGCGTGCGCGAGTCCGACTCGCACTTGGCCGACCATGACGTGCGAATGGAGTTGGATAAAATTTGGTATACGAGTGGGAAACTACATGGCTCAACTCATGATCGTCATATATCTCATCATAAATCGAAAAATATTCTTTTCTCGCTATAAAAAAAAAACAGTAGGTATATTAAAATATAACTTTATTAAGTATTTATTTTATGACAAGTTATAAAATAACGCGGTCCAAACCGTGGGCTATTAAAGTCAAAGAACATTTATTGTTGAACTGTGTTACATTGAGATCTTACTACTAATCACAAAAATATTGAATTATCAGTTAAGTCCAATATGGCCATAAAATAATCATTAGAACGTGAAAAAATTATACAATCATTATTATTAAATTTAATTCGAATATTTTGCAATTTATCATCTAAAAATTGTCGTACTCCATAATAAGCTTTAGATACAAGTAAATTTAAGCAAATACAAAGCAGGCCAATCCGTGGGCTAATTATTATCCTTGCAAGTAATACGACAACGTGGGCTAAACCAAGAGCTATCATTTTAAGCAAAAAAAGTACTAAGACAACGCGGGCCAAACTGTGGGAAATTACCATTTAAAGTAAGTACTAAGAAAATGCGGACCAAACCGCGCGCCATTATCATTTTAAGCAAATACTATAACGACGCGGGCCAGACCATGGGCTATTATCATTGCAAGCAATACGACAACGCAAGCCATACGGCAGGCTATTGTAATTTTAAGCAAGTACTTAGACAACGCGAGCCAAGCTACGTACTATAAATTACCATATTAAGCAAGTACTAAGAATGCGCAGGCCAAACCGCGACCTATTATCATTCTAGCTAAACACTGGGACAATTAAGGCCAAACCGTAGGCAATGCCTATTACTTGAAAAGATAATGCCTACTAAGCATTATCTTTTCAAGTAATACGTTATACGACAATGCAGGCGAAACCACGAAGTATTATTATTTTAAGCAAGTGCCAAGACAACGCGGGTCAAACTGTGGCTTATTTTCATTTTAAGCAGTTACTCGAACAAAGCGGCCAGACCGTGGGCTATTATCATTGCAAGTAATACGACAACGCGTGCCAAACGGTAGGCTATTACAATTTTGAGGAAGTATTAAGACAACGCAGGCTAAGCTGCGTGCTATAAATTACCATCTTAAGCGAGTACTAAGAATACGCAGGCCAAACCGCGACCTATTATCATTTTAGCCAAATACTAAGACAATTCAGGCCAAACCATAGGCATTATCCTTGCAAGTAATACGTTATACGATAATGCTTTGCTAAACCACGACCTATTATTATTTTAAGGAAGTGCCAAGACAACGCAAGCCAACCGGCAGCCTTTTATAATTTTAAGCAAGTAATAAGACAAACGCGGGTCAAACCACGGGCTATTTTCATAAGCCAGTACCTGTCTACTAAGAAAACGCGGGCGAAGCCGCGGGTTTTAAGCTAGTATAACTATAAGTGTAAAGTAAGTAGGAAAAATTCTGCTATCTGCGAGCTATTCTAGAGTGCGCTTCAAGAAATATATAAAAAAAACAACTGCAGAATCGAACAGCCGTCAAATAGCTTTGATTTTTTTATTCTCCACCTCCTTGGTAAGGTAGAGCGTCGGGTTTGAAAGACGGAAAGTGACATAGTCTTCTTTATATCCCGGATAAATAAAGGGTTCCCATGGGATAGCACAAAAATCAAAATAAATGCGGGCGAAGCCGCGGGTAAAAACTAGTACTTTGTAAACCATAGTAAAAAAATCTCGAGTAGTACGTGTAGCACAAGACCGCCAATAACGTGGACCTCATCAACTAGCTGACTGCATAATTATTCTGGATGCAAGCCATTTTTAGGGTTCCGTACCCAAAGGGTAAAAACGGGACCCTATTACTAAGACTTCGATGTCCGTCTGTCCGTCTGTCTGTCTGTCCGTCTGTCACCGTGCTTTATCTCATGAACCATGATAGCTAGGCAGCTGAAATTTTCACAGATGATGTATTTCTGTTGCTATAACAACAAATACTAAAAAAAAAAAATTAAGGGGGGCTCCCATACAACAAACCTGATTATTTAGACGTTTTTCGCTCTATTTTAATAATATAATATAATAACAGGTAGATGCTTGTAATTTTCACAGAATATTTAGTTTTATATTTACTTGAAAAATAAATAATAAAATTAAAATTAAATAAATATTTAAGGGGGACTCCCATACAGTACGGAACCCTCCGTGCGCGAGTCCGACTCGTACTTGGCCGATCATTGACTAATCTCACGAGTATTTTAGATTTATAAAGGAGGTCTATGCCCAGAAGTGGATAGGTATCCCATCTTTACTAATACTATAAATCCGAAAGTGTGTTTGTTGGTTTGTTCCTCTTTCACGCTGCAACGGATCAACGTATGACTCAATTTTTGGCATGGACGTAGTTTTTAAAACAGAAAGTAACATAAGCTACTTTTCATTCCAGAAATATAAAATGTCCCGTGTGATAAAGCAAAGCCGCAGAAAAACGCTAGTTAGGTACTGATATGTTAGTACAATAACCGGTAATACAATGTATGTATTTGTAATGTCTTTGTAAAGTGTAGGAATTTAAAGAAGTGTTAAATTAATTATCTCCAGGCTAATAGTCCATCATTTCCGAAATAACAATCTACCTTATACATTAAAATTCGATCTTGCCGTTTGTTTTTGCTTTAAGAAGAAAGATAAAACCATAAGTGTTGTATTATACGAGTATGCTTCTTTGTAAAGTGTAGAAATTTAAAGAAGTGTGAAATTATCTTCAGACTAATAGTCCATCATTTCCGAAATAACAATCTACCTTATACATTAAAATTCGGTCTAGCCGTTTGTTTTTGCTTCAAGAAGAAAGATAAAACCATAAGTGTTGTATTATATGTTCCTTTGTAAAGTGTAGGAATTTAAAGAAGTGTGAAATTATCTTCAGACTAATAGTCCATCATTTCGGAAATAGCAATCTACCTTATACATTAAAATTCGGTCTTGTTTGTGCTTCGAGAAGAAACATTAAACCATGACGATGTAAATGACAAACACTCCACTCTCATTCTTAGACAGTCGAGCAAAAATACAAACAAACCTTGCTTCTTTTCATTGTTCACATTTCAAGGCTATTGTAAAAATACTCGATGTACGATACCGATGAGTTATGCCCTTCTTGGGTAGCTGATAGCACTGTCTCTATAAATAATTTCTTTCATATAATAACTGCTTTGAACACGGAAAGCCCAGAACGACTTTCACGCTCAAAAAGTGAAGCCACATTATAATGTAGAGTAAGTATTTTGTAGCGCTCTCTCTCTGTCTTTTAAAGTGGAGTGAAAGGTGTTGTCGAGGTCAATTTGAACACAGTTTATTTCGTTTATTGCGTCTAGAATCCTTCTTGTTATTTCCATGTTCAATTAATAACTTTTTTCATGCTTAGTAACATAATTAAGGAAACAAAACTTATTTTTTCATAATTAATTATGAAATTGTGTTAATATGACCTGTATTTTTTGAAGAAAACTTACGTTGGTGTGACATTTTGTTTCGTAAATTTTTTGTGGACCCTTATCTGACTACGCGCAAAGAAGGCAATGTTTTAAGTAGGTTAATGATGCAGATAGTTACATATTTATTACTAAAATATGGCAAAAGATAAAAAAAATAAGTTTATACATTTTGGTTACTTATTCCAATAATAGTAGGTACTACTAATTTTTATAGCATGAATATTTATTCTAAAATACTAAAATTAAATATATTGAAATCCGTCCAACCGTAGATTTTATCGAATTACAGATAAAAACTATTTGTGTCGATTACATCAGTTTTCAACCAAAAAGTCGCATCAAAATCGCATAGGATCAAAAAACAGCCCAAGTAACTTATTACTTGCGTAATACTGAAGTATGACGTCATTAGTTAATAACCAATGACAAAACGTCGATAAAAGTCGCTAAACTACTAATTAGTCATTTGCCGCTGCAATTTTAAAACAAACGTATTTACGTAATTGTACGGTTATTATTTCGCGTTGACTTTTTAATTGTAGTGTTTCTGGTTTTTAACTTACCCTCTTTTTGTAGAAACGTACGGTTTGCAAAAACGTTTTGTTTAGTCATTATGGTTTTACGTATAAATTGTTTGTTACAAAAGTAAGTAAGTATCATGTAACGAGTGGATGGATTTTGCTTTTTGTTGCACATAGGTAGTTTCGTATCTTTTCTTTGTGCAGTAATTGACTGTGTTTTTTTGGTTATAATTATATTTCATATGACCATTATTCATATTTAGAGAAAAAATGAATAGAAAATTACTGAGGAACATATGATTTTTTCAATAGTAAAACTGTTTTTTTTTATAAATATTATTAATTAACAAAAAACATATTTTTAGCGAAATCTTTAACACATCAACGTCAAACAAATACTTAAAAAAATTACCCAGCTTTGAATAGGTACGTATATTTTTCAATGTAATATGTGGCAAAATACAAATCATAATATACGCGTACCTTCATAATTATATATCTACTTCGATTAATTATTCTTAAAATATTTTTCCCAGGAATTTAAATTAAAACACACACTTTTGAGGTCTGATGGTTATTGGTGGAAACTAGGAAATCTAGGAATACTTTTATGCTAACTACATAGATTATACTGTAGCAATAAGTAATTTCATAGCGTTTTACATGCAGATATAAGCCGTACTTATATGATGCACTTAATTAACACTATGTCGAGAAATATTGCACAGAAGTCGAATTCAACTTAATTTTCCCGTATAAACGCATCTTTCTAAGAATTTAAGCTATAGCCGCACTTCAAAGGGGGCTATGCTGTCGGTACGCGGTGTAGGAAGTGACAAGTCGATAATTGTGCTATTTACACCTGTAACCACCCCGTATTACTGTTTTGACACCACGTGTTATGGAATATTTGAACGGGAGGTAGATTTCAGTAGAAAGTGCGAAGAATACCTGCAACCAGACTTTTTAATAGTCTAATGCAGGACGTAGGCCTACCCACGAAGGGTGATTGGACCATATCCACCTCGCTGGCCCAGTGCGGGTTGGTTTATTCACATACGCCATCGAATTTTATCTACTGACGTATACAGGTTGCCTCACGAGGATTTCCTTCACCAAAAAGCCAGTGGTGTGAAATTCCGTACATAAGTTCCGAAGAAACTCATTGGTACGGGACCAGGATTGAACCTACGACCTCAAGAATGACAGGCCGACGTTACAACCACTAGACCACCACGGCGAAGAATACCTACGTAATAATAATCTTGCGTCGATTTAGATTTAATTTACATTGATTTAATTTGGCCTGAGTTAGAGATATACATGAAAAATATCTCGATTTTTGGGAAAAATCTCAGTGTGAATAGGATGGGAAAACCGGTCTTATTGGAGATTTATAGGTGAGGCATATGTGGACGTTCTATGGCGGAAACGACGATGTAAATAGATTAAAGATCTAGCTGGTGTCTGTACTAGTAATTAAACTGTGCTACTATGATCAAAGCCCTCTAAGTACAAATCAAACTGAAAAAACTAGTTTTTATTTGGCTCAACGCATAAGGATTGCCATTGAGCGTGGCAATGCAGCCAGCATGCTGGGCACGCTGCCAACTGGCAGTGGGTTTGAGCATTTGGATTATCTTTAGACCTTCAAAGTTCTGTGGATGATCCAATGCTTTTTATGTAGTAGTGGTGTAGTTTTGTTGAAGTTAATAAAGACACTTTAACCCGATAAAATAAAAACTGAAAAACAAGATTAAACTTAATCAACGAAAAAATGGTACAAAAATCTACCGTTCCGACATTTACGCGTACTTCAGCCACACTTGATTCGACAGTACGCCTCGTACGCGTGGGAACCCACTGGTGACCATTTTTAATTAACTATTCATATCGCATTCTGTGACCGTCGGGACTCGTCATTTGAATTATTGAATCGATGCAGGTTTAATCGATGTTAGAGAATTAGTTACTAGACTTTTAGCTTTCCATGTAACAAATAAGCTTTCTTTCTTTTAACTTAGATATGTTTTATTGTATTTGTACTGTACAAATTGTTATTTCGTATTCCTAAATTCAGTAAAGCTAAGAGGGATAAACTAACCACCGTTATTAGTTAATCGTAGTCGGTCGTTATCAAGTCACACACACAATAGGCATGATGAATAAAAAAAATATAATTAGTCCGTCAGATAGACTATCAAAAAATAATAGAAACGTATTTTTTCTTTTGTCAATTAAACAAAAATTGGTGAAGATATAGCCTGTTAAAGTTACGCTTGACGTCACAAGTGCCATACAAATGTATAGACTTCTGTCAGAGAAATGACGTCACGACCCCCACTCCCAAACTTTGATACGGTTTATCTTTGTCATTTGTTGTTTGATTGAGAAAAGAAAAAATACGTGTCAAATTTATTTTGATAATCTTACGCACGGACTAATTATAATAATGATTTTTTTACCATCATCATGCCTATTTTGTAAAATATACTCCTCTTTTTAAAAGCCGGTTGAATAAACAACGAAACCTTCACAAAGAAGACCTTTTCTTTTCAACAAGTAAACCCACTCATGACCGAGTGACGCAGTTTTTTCGAACTTGACTTAATTTTTTCTGGGTCGTGTTTATAAAAAGAGCGATGACTCTCAATTTGGGACATGGATGTAAGAAAAATAAGAGCGGACACGGCAAAGATTTCAAGCAAAGTTTTTGCCTTTTAAAGCGTAAATAAGATCAAACGTTTTATTACCATTGTTACTACCAATCTTACTACCAGTAGTAAGAACAGTAAATTAATTACCGTAAACATCTGAGGCAAACGTCTAAAATGGCGTTGTCTCTGTGCACGCAGAATAGAAATTTAAAACGACAAAAATGAAAGATTTAGAATATCGCTAAATTGAGATGTTCAATCGTCGTTTTACAAGTATTTTTTTTTAAATGGCAGACAGCTTTCACGCAGTTTAACGAGTGTCTTTTATACTCATCAACATCTATGGTTTGGAATATTTTTGTTTTTTTCGAGATGTTGTATTGGCCAATGTGTCAGCTTAAATTGTTTTTCATGTCAGTACGATAAAATAAATGATGAATTTATGGTATTTTCGATTGATGATTGTACATTTTTATGGATTGATTGGTAAGCTCCTATAAATAACTTTACAGACAAAAATAAAACCTATTATAATATCCAATAGTGGATCAGTAAGTTAAAATGGCAATAGGCAGGGCACATAGCTTGGATAACTGATGGCCGATGGGGCAATAAAGTTTTCGAATGGAGACCATGCACCAGCAAGCGCAGCGTAGGACGTCCACCGATCAGGTGGACCGACAATATTATTATGACCGCAGGAACGCGCTGAATGCAGGCCGCTTCCAACCGGGCTTATAGGAAATCCATAGGGTAGGCTTATGTCCAGCTGTGGACGCCCTACGGCTGATAATGGTGATAATTTCCAAGTATCTACAGTACAAGATCATGGTTTAAGTTTTATACATTTTTGCAGTCTCTTTTCGATCTGTGCTAAACAATATCATCATCGTTAGATTAATCATTGGTCTAGCTGCGCTTGACAAGATAGAGCCATCAAACCTACTTGGAAAGTTCGGCAAAAAATCGGCCAGAACTGTCAGATTTGGCTTACCGGGACAGTCACATTGAAGACTGTGTATACCATGGACCACAGGCTTGATCTAGGAAAGAAAGAAAGAGATGCGTTAATTTAATACAGCATGAGTTAGAAAGCGACATGAAAAATATCTCGATCAGTGGCTAGTTGCCGTGTTTTCGTCCAGATTGTGTCAAATTCTTGTCAAATGCCGATACATTTAGTTGCCAGCGACAACAAGTGATAATGATTGTCCATATATTTTTGCGGTTGAAAATTGCCTCAAGCGACAATAGCGCCATCTCTCTGGTTGTAACAGCTAGGACGTACCGAAAGTATTAAACAATCACAATTATCAAAAGACTTCAAACACACAATTCAATAATTATAGTTCGGCTTACCGTTTACGATTTATGGCCCATTTAATGAAATTTCATTAAATGGACCTAAAAACATTAAATGGTCCATAAATCGTAAACGGTAAGTTTTACAAAAAAGTTTACTGGTAACAAAAGATGCGAAATTTTATTTTCTACAATAATGATCGTTTTGTTTTTTGCCCTTAAGTACATAGTTTCCGAGATATCGGCCAAAAACATTTTTTCAAGATGACGTGTCAGGAACGCATTCTCTGAACGGCCGAACTATAGTAGCTGCATTTACGGAGGTGTTGTTTTCACATAGCGGATACCGCACTATATGAAAACAACACCTCCGTAGTCAAGAGCAGCCAGACCAATTAATAATCTAAGTCATCATCATCTTTTGTTGACCAGAGTTAAACCAAGTACCTAAGTGAGTTCGTATTTAAGCCCGGTGACTAGCCCTGGTGGCAGAATTTTTAGGCCGCCTGAAGGCTTCTGACATGGCTAAACGGTTAAAATAAGCAGGACCTACAATTTAACGTATCATCCGAGCCTCGGTAGCACTCGGAAAATGCCACCCGCGGTCACCCATCCAAATACTGACCTTGCGGAACGTTGCTTAATTTCGGTGATCGCTGACAAACATCTAGTCAAACAACGCTACAGTTAAACTGTTGTTAAACTGAATCATCATCATTATTCCAGCCATAACACGTCTACTGCAGGACGTACTAGAAAATGGGCATAATAAACTAACATTACGCGTAACAAGCTCGACAAAATCAATACAAACACATAAATCATAACAGATTTTCTAATTTTTCCGTACAAAAATCTTGTTACTTCAATGAAAAGGGGTAGCAGTGGCAATTTTTCTTAATAGCTCATAATACGGGCTTTCCGGAACAATTTAGTGCAAAGTGAAGCGTTCTTTTAATTTTTTACGCGTTGAAAGCACTCAATTTTTAACGCTGCTAATTACCCCTTGAGGGGTTGTCCGGTTAACTGACGAGTGGTGTAGAATGACAAATTTTTTCGTGTAAGCATTTGACGTGTTACATCTTTTTAATGGGAAAAATTATAACTTTATTTTGTGTGTGTATGTTTTAAGTACATCTGTGGAAACGACGACATTTTAAGAAGGATAAGAAGTAATTAGAGCGAAAAAAATCTAATACCTGCTTAGATATACAGGCTTTAGGAAAAACAATAATTTTATTTTTAATGCTCCAAAATTTTACCTTGACCAACTGCCGCACACAAAATATAGAATATTTTTTTAATATAAATATGCATTTACAAATCTACTTACTTACAGAGGCCAATTTGAATCTAAAACTGTACTGTATTAGCCTTTTAATAGTCTACTGCAGGATGTAGGCCTACCCACGAAGGGTGATTGGGCCATATCCACCACACTGGCCCAGTGCGGGTTGGTGCATTCACAAAACGCTATTGAATTTATTTTACGGACGTATGCAGGTTGCAGGTTGAAAAGCCAGTGGTGTTAAATTCCGAAGGACTCATTGGTACGGGACCGGGATTTGAACCCGCGACCTCACGATTGCAAGGCAGGTGTCACTACCACTAGACCACCACGGCATCTAAAACAATTAGGTGCAATAATATTGGTACTAAGACGTAGAACGTCCAATGCTGCAGACAGGCTTTCCAAATTATAATATTACTGATAATACCGATTGGAAACAGGTTGAATCCAGTGTACCTACTTCCTACGGATCAGATCATTTAGTCTACCCTGACGGAGGACATCCTACGCTACGCTTACGTGGTTTGGTTTGTGGTTTCTAGAAAATAACTAGGTACTAGTTACTTAGGTACAAGAACCAACGTTACCGACATAGCCTAGCGGATTGGCAAGTTTAAATGGCAATGGGCAGGGCAAATAGCGCGGAGGACTGAAGACTGATGGGGTCGAAAAGTTCTCGAGTGGAGACCACGTGCCGGCGAGCGCAGCGTAGGACGTCCACCCACAAGGTGGACGGATGACCTCATTAAAACCACAGGATCGCGCTGGATACAAGCCGCTACCAACCGGTCTTATTGGAGATCCATAGGGGAGGCCTATGTCCAGCAGTGGACGTCCTTTGGCTGATGCATGGATGACTTAGGTACATACGGATGTTTGTTTGTATCTAAACTAAATACTATGAAATGAGCTGCAGTATGTTAAGTATAAATAGTAGCGCTCGTAGCGTAGTTTGACTAGGTGATTGTCAGCGATCACCGAAATTAAGCAACGTTCCGCACGGTCAGTACTTGGATGGGTGACCGCGGGTGGCATTTTCCAACTGAGCGCTACCGTGGCTTGGATGACACGTTAAATTGTAGGCCCCGGTTGTTTTAACCGTTTAGCCATGTCAGAGGGCTTCAGGCGGCCTAAAAACTCTGACACCAGGGCTAGCCACCCAGCCTATATGAACTTACTTACTTAGTATAAATATTAGGCATTCTAACAGTAAAACTAGCAAGAAATCTTGCAATCAATATCCACAAATCTTGCATGTTTCCTGGAACCTTAGACCTCGTCATATCGCGTCAAATCGTAAATTCTTTGCGATCCAGTTGCGTGCCGACGCTAGTTCTACTTTCTAACACGCGTGAAAACCTTACACTGCTAGCCAAAATAACGGCACATTTGTATTTGGAAGAATAAATTAGCTAATTTTTAGGGTTCCGTACCCAAAGGGAAAAACGGGACCTTATTACTAAGACTTCGATGTCCGTCTGTCCGTCTGTCTGTCACCAGGCTGTATCTCATGAACCATGATAGCTAGGCAGCTAAAATTTTCACAGATGATGTATTTCTGTTGCCGCTATAGCAACAAATACTAAAACCAGAATAAAATAAATATTTGAGGGGGGCTGTCATACAACAAACGTGATTTTTACACAAACGAGTTTTTTTGCTCGCTATTATTAACGGCAAGAGGAATGGGGCTCCCATACGGTACGGAACCCTTCGTGTGCGAGTCCGACTCGCACTTAGCCGATTTTATTAAATACCCCAAGTTTTCACTTTTAACAATGGGTAAAGTAACTTCATTCAGAATCGTAGGTGAAAATCGGATTTATCATTGTTATCACTACATGGTATAAAACAAAGTCGCTTCCGCTGTCCCCATGTCCCCATGTATGCTTATATCTTTAAAACTACACAACGGATTTCGATGCGGTTTTTTTTAATAGATAGAATGATTCAAGAGGAAGGTTTACATGTATTTTAATAAACCTGTGCAAAGCCGGGCCTGGTCGCTAGTAAAGAGATAAAGTGGCAAATAATTACTAAATGTTTGTTTGTATTAACTTTTTTAAGCTTTCAAAGTGTTGAGTAGGAACATTCTAAGGTAAAGTTCGGGATTTATGCTGCAATAAAGTGAGGTCTAGAATATCTGTATTTTGAATGGAAAAAAATTAAATGAAAAATAACTATAAAACTCACAATCAAGTTTAATTAAAAAATAACTTTTGAAGATTTCAAGTAGATACTCATTTTATTTCAATTGATTTTATTCATTGCTAATCGTGTCTATTGGTTTTATTTAACTGAAATTTAATGGAACATAAAGCTCTGCATCAAATAATTATAACACAAGTTACATTTATATACGTTAAACTTTTGTGACATATATCAAATAAATAGGTAGGTTATATTGAATATAAATCGATGCATCTCAATTCATGTTATAAATCCATATTTATTGCATTATCATGTCCGTACAAAAATAACTATGACCATTACCGATATAAAATTGTAAATTGTACGTTTTTTTTCCTGCTTCTGGCACAGTAAATCACTACCATAACACCACACAGGAATAAGGACAAAACAATATTATAAAATAGCGCGTAATAATTAAAAATATTTTTATGGTAACTAAGCGTTAATACATAGAGTATTATTATATAGGTATAATATTCGATGGGTTTTTCCTTCTTAATACAGAAAAACGGGTTCAATTAAAATTAGTACCATCTTTAACCCAGACAAGAGCAGTTTGGTCCAGATTTATGGAGTTTAGTTATTTATAGATTTTTTTTTTCATTTTTTTTCAAGATGTGGGATTATCGAAATGCCGATGTCATGTTTGAGGTAAGGCATTTTATATGCTTAAATTTTCTCAAATACTAACCTTAAAAATAATTGATCAGCTGATAACTTCAAATCCATATTATTGACACCGAGAAATGTTTCCTGGCGTTCCTAAACTTGCAATATAGATAAGTGAATGAAAAAGTAAATACTTAGATATAAATATGAAACAAAGACATCAGCAAATTCTATATCTACGACCTTTGAATTGTTCTTAGGTATGTAAAACTTTTGCCGTCGTTTTTCTCAGTGAAGGTTCTTTCGCTTTCGTTCGTTAATTCATTGTACAAAATATTTTTTTAACAAACTTCTAAGAATAGTTTTAGAATAACTAATCATAGAGTTCATGCTCTTAATTCTAATAAATAGGTACATTAAAAAAAGGTCACTTTTAAAGCGCTAAAAACAACAGACACAATCTAACAAAATTTAATTTTTAAAATTATTAATTGCAAGTAAACTTTGACCTTTAAGGAAACAGCACAACACATATAACTAGCAATAAGACAATATTACAAATGTACCATTCTACGTAAAACTAACAAAATTGTTCACAATTCGTAACAGACTTCCTAATACTAGGAAGTTATCACTTCAACTGATTTTATTGCCCATGCAATAAATGTGGACACTCCTTAACAAAACTCATGGAGTTTGTTAATGTAAGATTACAAACATAATTAATATAAAATACTGTTAAAGTTCTAGTTAAGTTCTACTTATTTGTAATCTGTGGTGACGAGCATCTGTCTGATCTGGGTATCTTTTAGAAAGGCTACTGGTAACACAGACAGATACTCGCCACTGACACTGACAAGAAATCTGGCGGTTGATTATTATTCGATGTGTGTAATAATTGTAAAATGGAAAGTAAAGTGCAAAATATGTTTTAAATCCTTGTTTTAATTCTGAGTTTAGAGGACAAGACTATATTAAGGAGTGTCCACATTATCTACAGCTTTGTGACAAACATAATGTAAGCTATGTCATTACTAAAAAATAACCATGTTATAAAATATAACCAACTAGCCAACCAGTTCGCGACTTTGCCACAAGATTTTTTGCTTCTGTGGTGTCCTATGGGAACCTTTTGTATTTCCTGAATAAAATGTAGTCTATTATACTTTCCAATTTCCGATCGTTTTACTATTTCTATAACTTGAATTAACCATTCAAAAATCAAATCTATTCCTTCCTCTAATGCTGCTGTAAAATAATAGTACTTACTTAAGAAATAAACCAACAAACACACTTTCGGATTTAAACTATTAGTAAGTTTAAAATACTACTTGCATTTTTTTTAAAATAAAATTTTCACAAAATATATTGTGTTAAATAAAAACCAAAAAAAGTTTTTCCTAGACTTTTGACGCTGAGTTGGTGGCGCAGAGCACACGTTGTGCGGCAATGACATTTTCATATTTTTATAAATAAAGTTTCTTAAAAAAACTATCTGTATTAATCATCTGTATTACTCAACGTTTATTGATTGCCATTATTTCAAGGCGGTCCGTCCCATCGGCACGCAGTACCTTCACCGTTGCGTGTGCCAAGTCGTTTCTTTGCAATCGCACAACGAAGGGTTTTCAATAAATATACTGAACGTATAGCTTGTACCTTTATACCTAGTTGTATACATATGCGGGAAGATTGGGCTGAGATTACACCACTTTGGCCTGACAACCAGTATTGATAAAACTTGGCTCGAGGGGAATATAAAATTATACTAGCTATACTTTTAATTAGGATATAACACAGGTCCTATTCACGATTGGTGTTTTTATGGCAGAGAGTCTATTTTAGGGTCGACCGCATTTGAGAATCTTTATCAAGATGAATCTTTATCTTTACTTGCGCATGGGCTCATCTCGCATATCTACTAGGTACGGAACTAATTATAACTTTATTTAAAAGCATTATCTTCTAGACTAAACTTTTTTGTAATATTAGGTTCTATTAAAGTTAATAAAGTTATCTTATCTTCAGAACTTTTCGAAACCAAGACCTAGCTTCTCAAGATTTTATTCCAAAAAATATACAGAAATATGCATTAACAGTTTGATAACACAATAAATAACAGTAAGTATTATTTCGCTCTATCCGGCAGTTGGCCGCGATACCCAGCAAAGAAGGTATTATCGCACGCCATGCATGTAACCTAACACCCCGTGGTGTAATAAATAGCTGAAAATACTATTAAGATATTATAACTTGTAATAAAATTATACTTCTATAAGTGAACATCAATAAGCTAAATAAATATACCTTATACGAATATTAATAGCTCTACAAACAATAACTGCGCGAGTAGCTGATGCGAAAATATTTTCAATACGGAATTTTAAAAAAATCGGCCAAGTGCGAGTTGGACGTGCGTACGAAGGGCCGTGTCGGAGCCTCCTTAGCCTCATTCCTCTTGCCGTTTTTAATAGCGAGCAAAAAACTCCTAAAAAATCACGTTTGTTGTATGGCCCCCAGGCCCCCCTTAAATATTTATTTTATTCTGTTTCTAGTACTTTTTGTTATAGCGGCAACAAAAATGCATCATCTGTAAAAAAATCAGCTGTCTAGCTATCACGGTTCATGAGATACAGCCTAAAGACAGACAGGCAGACAGACAGACGGAAATCGGAGTCTTAGGAATAGGGTCCCGTTTTTACTTTGGGTACGGAATCCTAAAAAAATGGATGTAACCGCGGTTTTTTGTCTCGCACTAGGTGTGTTGACCCCGCATTAAAAGTTGTTTATAAATAGGTATACTCGTATAACATACTTAAGTTTTCAGGTAAATATTAACTAAATTAATATAAGTACTATTAACATTTATTGCAGTTTATTATTAGGTACCTGTTCTACGTACAAATCGCACAGCTTAACCACAATAATGGAAATTTACTTGTAATAGTCACCGCAATGACATTTTTCTGAACAATTTTCCTACACAAAATATACCTACCTTCTAATTATACATTTAATTTTTTGATACGTAAAACAATGTTTTGGGTCATGTCAGCTTGTGGTACTTACCTGTTACTTGTGCTGACTTTTTTTAACTTTTCATGGGGTAAACTAAATGATGATAATGATAATACCGATTAACCGTGATGAGGTACCCATCACGGTTAATCGGTTATCGGTTTTATGAACTCTACGCTCTGTCTGTTGGTACTTTTCACGAACGTTTCTTTTGTCACCAAATATTCAGAAAATGAAATGATATTAATTTTTATAGTGCATCCCACACTAGGTTTACCTCAAAGAGTTATCTTTTGTGATAAACATTTCAAAAATTCGACGCGAAGTCAGGACAGCGAATTAGCTCAGTTGGGAGAGCGTCGGGCTAATGATCCGAAGACGCAGGTTCGAGTCCTGCATTCGCGACGAATTTTTGAAATGTTTATCGCAAAAAATAACTCTTTGAAATATTCAGACTTTCTAAACTAAACAAAATGAAACAAAGCACCACCCAGACGTTAGGTATTAAGTGCTGTCCCAGATTTTTATATTTACAGTCCACGATTGATCATAGGCCTATTATACTCAAAGAGCGATAGGATCACATGCTCTAGACTGACTCACTTGCTGCTTAGTGGATTCGAAGCAGCAAGTGAGTCAAAAGTCCTCGAGTAGAGACCACGTACCAGCAAGCGCAACGTAGGACGTCGAAGGTGGACGGATGACCTCATTAAGATCGCAGGAACGCGCTGGATACAAGCCGCTAAGCTTGGACATATCTATAGGGGAGGCATATGTCCAGAAGTGGACGTCCTTTGGCAACCTATCAAATTTCTTCTCCATATCAGATTCCCTCACAACGTTTTCCTTTACCAAAAAATAATGTGGGATTCGAAATTAATGTACAAATTCTGAATCGGATGGGATTTAAATCCATGACCTCATAATTCTAAAGTGGTTTCCCCCTGACAAGTAAACGAGCAGTAACTCAATAGTGATTTTTCGCCAAAACTAGCACAACTGACTTCAAACGTGTACAAAATTCAAATAGTTTGCTGGAATCATTCATCGACGTATACCGTTTTTAGATTACTATTGATTTTTCAAAAACAGTTTAGACGATTTCGATAAAATTTAAATGGAACAATTTCAGAAGTGTTAACTAATAAACAAAAAAAGAATCTTCGAAATCGATTCATGATTGTCGAAGTAATCGCGTAACATGCTTACAAAAACAAACACACAGTCGAAAGAACCTCCTTTTTTGAAGTCGGTTAAAAATTCAGTCCCCAAATTAAATCTGACGCTTCTGGTATTACAGTTATCCATAGCCAGCGGCGACCTCTTCAGGGAGCCCACCAACCTGATTGCCACTTTACTATCTAAAAAGCCATTAACCTACAAGAAACGCTTAATCCAAAATGTCTATTTCCAGATCTTCATGCATAAGAACGCAATGCAGATGCATGCGCGCGAGCTCCAACGCGGTCTAGGGGGGGAGGTGAAGCCCCACCAGTGCCAGCAGTGCCTCAAGTCGTTCTCCTCCAATCATCAACTGGTGCAGCACATCCGCGTCCATACGGGGGAGAAGCCTTACAAGTGTTCCTACTGTGACCGAAGGTTCAAGCAGCTGAGTCATGTTCAGCAGCACACGAGGTTGCATACAGGTTAGTCTATGGAAACATAGTAGATTTGAAGCCCCGCCAACAGTTACAGCGGCACGCAAGCTGTTAAGATATGCTTCAGTGGAAGGACAAGTTCTATGAAGATATCAGCACAAAAGGCAGCAAAATAGTTTTTGTTATGAAAACATGTAGTTTCGCTAGCGCAAATGCAGCCTACGAGAGCAGGTAAATCTTAGCCAGTACAGCAATGTCTCAAGTCTTAAAGCTCCTATCACAAGCTCATGCAGCACCCAAAGTTTTTTACAGGTCAGCCAGTCAGTCAGTCAGACAGGGTTTGGTCATGAAAACTTCTGAATTTCCATAGCTTTGATGTGGTAGTTACCATTTACTTTGAAAAGAAATAAGTCAGACAATATTGTATTTAATCTGTTTACTTCATTTAAATGCATTGCACCAAAAGCTAACTAACCTAAAATAGTCTCCGTAAAACCATTTTGCATAATTAAAACCATCACTGGAAATGCCAATAAGCGTTCCAAATACGTACTGACAAAAACTAACGACCAATTTAAAATTCGAACGCCCCCGCAAAAACTAAAACATTCCAACTCCGCCGGCCAGCGTCGAAAAAATGGAACAACTTTTATAATTAAAACGCGGCCGACCCGCCACTATTGGTCGGCATTTCCACGGAAAAAATAGATGCGCCGTATACGTGAAAAGCGTAGAAAAAAATGTGCCCAATGGTCGTTGGCGGTTAGCGTGCCGGCCAATCACAGCCCAGCGCTACGCAACGTACGACCGGCTCTACGTGAATTAGAAAAAAATTCACGTGTTTTTCCACGTTCGAACTAGCCAATGGCTGACGGCGTTCCTCTGTTCTTATGCACACTGTTTTGTAATTTTTGCGTGTTGTATAACTGATTAGATTTATTCGTTTAGATTGTCTGTTTTACTTAGTAATGGTGGTGTTGTGGCGTTCAGCTGTTGACTGTTATGCGAAATCAGTGACTCCTTATTATTTTCACTTGTCATGTTCTTATTTTAACATTTAGTATTGATATTGTATGATACTTTGAGCTTCTTCCGCTCTTTAGACATGTCTTAATTTAAATAAGTCGTTGAAAAATAATGACACTTTACTGAAAATAAAGCATTTGTTACTTAGAAATGTAAAACATAATAGATACAATTTGCAAACAAAAAAATGGTAGGTGTATACTGTACATATTTGATACAATCTAGAAAAACAAACATAACCATCTTGTTACTTTTATATTATTCAACTAAATTTAGTAAAATTATAAAAATACTTTTCCTTTTCGGTTATATTTATTTTTTTATCCCCAATATAAAAATATAATATTTGTAAAAATGCATAGAAAAAAGAGAGAGCATGATTTTGATATAAAATCAGGACCAAAAGTATCGATCATTTAGATGGTTTCATTTTCTTAACCAATCATCATTATCGGATGTAAAACGTAAAAACTGATGGACACAGGCCTCGCTTATGTTAAATAATATTGCATAGGAAATGCTAATGTCTAAGATAATTAAAAAAAATATATAACAAACCTCTGTCTTTGTGTTGAGTCAACCATGTAAAAAAGTCCTATACAAGGAAATTATTCAACATTTGTCTCAAAGGTTAATAGAGGAAACAAGATAAGTCTCATGTCATTTAATTATAGAATATAAAGAACATATATAATTGGTATTTCATGACAATATTTGAATTTATATTTCCAAGAAAATCTAAAGCATACAGGAAAATGTAGCTGGCAATCGTCCAATAAAATAAATTCGTGGCTCAGGGTTTATTTCCTTACCATTTAAGAAAAATAGTTTCCTACGATATTTATTCCTCGATATAACCTATATTTTATTAAGAAGGTATTGAAATAAACAAATCCATAGTGGGTACTTATATAAGTCGTGTTTTTGCTATTGCCAGATAAATAATTAACTTTTAAACTAATGTGAATCAAATATCAAATTATAGTATTATTCGTTTTCACTTTTCTTCCAAAAAATTTCTTTGAAAAGAAATGATTCTATTATTCGAATAGATGAAATATAAAAGTAACATGTACGATTAAAATCAGATTATTGGAAACTACCACTAATTACAAACCATCATGAAAATTAATCATTCATATCGCGAGGGAAAAACTGCCCACTTATTTCTACCCCTTCGAAAAATTCAAACTAAACGTGAAAATAACGGTATTTTCACGATATACCTTGATTGTACAGGGTGTTTCTTCACAACATATATGTTCTAAAATATCAGCATCATCATTACAATCAACTTTTACTATGGGACGAATCCTGGCGTCAAAAAAAAACAATCAGCAGTTCCGGTCATATTATGAACTTTTTGTTTTGAACAGCCAATTTGCGACTTCATCGTCATTGGCAGTTTATTTCAGCCCACTGCTGGACATAGGTCTACTCTGTTTTTATCAATCATCCCTATATTGAGACATTTCCATCCAGTTTTGCTTATTTTTTTTTTATTCTATCACGTAGCGAGACTCCGAGCATAGCCCTCTCCATATTACGTTGAGCTACTTTGTTAATTGAGCTTCAGGCAGGATTGGGTTATCCGCGGCTAACATCATAGTTGCCAAGTTTGATTTGGCTTATGTTTAACTGATAAGCTCACAGTGAAAGATCATTAATATTGTTTCTATATTATAAGTCATAAATGGCAGCACCCACCGGTCAGAACTAGTTGATTTGAGGGTTTTTATGTTTGGCCTCACCCATTGTAAACGTTTGTCGTAATGAAGAGTGTAGTGCATTTTAATTAAGTAAAACACAGGTGTTACTCACAGGTGTGTCGTGCTATGCGAGACGAGCCCGCGTGCTAGTACTCCGACCTTGAGAAAGATCGCCAAATGCGATCGAAACTATTGTAGTATCCTACTAAAACCAAACGTGAGTAACACCTGTGTTTTACTTAATTAAAATGTACGAAAACCACGTTAGTTTCCACAGTGAAGAGTGTAGTGATAGAGTCCTAGAATACATCTATCGTAGGTATGTATATAAACTAGCGACCCGCTGGCTTTGCACAGGTGTATTACACATGTAAACCTTCCTCTTGAATCACTCTATCCATTAAAATAAAACCGCATCAAAATCCGTTGCGTAGTTTTAAATATACAGGGTTATTTCTAATCAATTAGCATCCTTTTAGGGGCTTATTCTGTACATGAAAACTAACAACTTTTGTTCCACGACTATTGTCTAACCTCAAAAAAAAAATTGTTGTTCTATAGAAAAATATCGTTCACCAGCGACAAACTGTATGAAACTGCTGTTTTTTTTTGTTTTGACAAAAGTTGCAGAACAAAAGTTGTTAGTTGTGATGTACAGAATAAGCCCCTAAGGGGATGCTCGTAATTGATTAGAAATAACCCTGTTTAAGCATACATAGGGACAGACAGACAGGAGAGCGACTTTGTTTTATACTATGTAGTGATAGTGAAGATACGAATACACCCCGTATTTTCACAACATACCACCTCTATAATTTTCTTCAATTATATTCACATAGGCATTCTGAACCCTTCAACAGTAATTATTGGAAATGAGTAGCTCGGGTCAGTTACTAGAAAAAATAACATAGTATGTTTGCAATTTTAATTTATTTAATCTATTAATGTTTTATGGTATTTCATTGAGGTATATGTTTTAAGTTTGAGTTATAACGTACGTAACTCTAATATTATGATAGTTTACAAACCCCGATGAAAAAATATACAGTAGTTAGTTTTGTAAATGTTTATGAATCCGTAAATGCGTATGTCTCTCCATCTGCAATTATTTTCTGTCAAGCCATTAACAAGCCAATTTTGATGATACATATTTGGCAAGATTGTTGAATATTAAAAATCTTAGCAAGATTTGCGAGTATGAACTAAATCGGCCAAAAGATAGTCGAGATATAGGCCTATGACTATATCCGTAACATCGTTGCTTGCATACGAATGGATCGACCAATTTTGAACAAGGGTTTTTCTTAGGTGTATCTTGGGCAAAACAAATAAACCGTTACACTTATTTTACATGTTCGTTTTCCTTCATTGGTAAGCCTTTGTTACTATTAAAAAGCTGGTACAGTACTACAGGAAAAATAGACGTTTTTTTTGGTCAACTTTGCACTAAATTTCCGATCCAAGTTTATTTTTTAATAAGGTTTAGAATCACGTACTGAGCATAAAATCACAAAATGCTGACAGATCCAGGTAGAGCTTTTACAAAGATGGCGCTTGAAGCTCCACCTAGACCTGTCACCATTTTGTGTGACCACCAGTAAGTGATCCTAAACCTTATTAGAAAAAAAAGTTGGATCAGAAATTTAGTGCAATGTTAAATCCTTTTTAGCCCCCGACGCAAAAGAGGGGTGTTATAAGTTTGACGTGTCTGTTTGTCTGTCTGTGTGTCTGTCTGTCTGTCTGTCTGTAGCATCATAGCGCCCGAACCACTGAACCGATTTCAGTTTAGTTTTTTTTTGGATGAAAGGAGACTTAATCGAGAGTGTTCTTAGCTATGTTTTATAAAAATCGATTGAGCCGTTTAAAAGTTATGGTGGGTTAAAGTGGGGATGGAAGAACCAAAATTCTACAAATGTGTCCAAAATGGTTGTCAATGTGTCGGGGGTTTTCAAATTTTTAATTTATTTTCCTGTACTACAGCAACTAGTTGAAATTAGAACAATTCCCATACATTAAGCCCTTTATGCTAAGAACAAATGCCTCGGAATAGTTTGCTTAGGTTTCCAACACGTGTTACTCGGGCGGGTAAGTGCGATGGACTGAAGCCTTATATTTCTAAGGGCTATTTTAGGGCAGGCAGTTAGAGGGCACGTGGATATAACATCTCAAACTTACTTGAAACATGTGGGACTATATTTAACTACCTATTTACCTATTTATTAACCCCCGACGAAAAGGAGGGGTGTTATAAGTTTGACGTGTCTGTTTGTCTGTGTGTCTGTCTGTCTGTCTGTCTGTCTGTCTGTGGCATCATAGCGCCCGAACCACTGAACCGATTTCAGTTTAGTTTTTTTTTGGATGAAAGGAGACTTAATCGAGAGTGTTCTTAGCTATGTTTTATAAAAATAGATTGAGCCGTTTAAGAGTTATGGTGGGTTAAAGTGGGGATGGAAGAACCAAAATTCTACAAATGTGCCCAAAATGGTTGTCAATTGAAAGTTTGTTGTCAAATATTTTTGTGTCGGAGGTTTTTAATTAGGTATATTATAAATCTAATACTTATAATATGGACTTAGTCCTACGGTTTACTAAGATTATTCAAATTTCCGGTATTTTTTTTTTAAATTGTGCACCTACTGTACGGATACTGTACGGATATTTTAAGTACTGTACTGTATCAGCCTTTTAATAGTCCACTGCAGGACGTAGGCCTACCCACGAAAAGTGATTGGACCATATATCCACCTTACAAGTTGTGGGTTCAAATCCCGGTCCCGTACCAATGAGTTCTTTGGAATTTATGTACGGAATTTCACACCACTGGCTTTTCGGTGAAGGAAAATATCGTAAGGCAACCTGTATATGTCCGTAGAAGAAATTTGAGGGCGTATGTGAATCCACCAACCCGCATATTTTAAGTGGCTCTTACTAATAGAGCTTATTGATCTAATTTTTCTTCTATAGCATTTATTTCTGTTATCATCTCAGTTATAAGAGGTTGACTAATGGACCTGTACAAGTGTTCAACCAATGTAGCACTGAGAAGCATATAGAACTTAAGAAAAAAAACAGTAATTATGTTCTTAAAAATTGCGTCATTGCAGCAAAATAATATCATTGACTGCTCAAATAATTTTGGTTCGATGTGCGATAAAAGGCGTTCCATTTCTTTTGTTACTCAGAATTTTTGATTATTTGTCTTCTTTAACTTCATATCTTTTGTTTTACTTGAGATATCGGAGTTCTTTTGTTTGTTTTAGGTAAAAGTTCTGAAAATAATTGTCAAACGATGTAATTTTTATTCAAAAACATGCCTAAGTAGCATTTCTTGTATTTTATGTACCTATATCTTAGGAGGGCATTTACCATAGATAAATGATAAATTTTACTGGTCTAATTTTTTTAAGATTGATCTATACTATCAATTAAGTATTATTTTTATCCAATATTTCTTAATCTAACTATAGTTTTAAGCCGAAACAGTCTCACAATACATGTGTGGTTAGAAAGGATTTCCTTAACCTAAAGTTTAAACCTATATTCTTATTTAACTCAAAGCCTACAACATCTTTTCAGATTTCACAAAAAAACTAAACGCCAAAAAGGCGGCATTCAAAAGAATTATTTAAATATTTCAGCGCGAAACTTTCTGGACAAGGCGTCTTTGTTCTTCGAGAATTTTTCACTCAACTGTTAACTTTTAGTTTAATATTGAGTTTTCGCGCCGTAGAGCGGAAGAAAGGAGAGAGTTGGCGGACACCTGTGCTTTTTTATCAAAGAAAAAGTTTCGAACTCTTTGCTTTTTGCCAAAGACAGACGAGCTTGCCTTGTCTTGTTACTTTTAGATCGTGAGGCAAATGTTCGTTTAGCTTGAATATAAATTTTGAAGCTATAAAATTATTATCAAAATATTCTTAGTTAGTTTATTGTATATTCTTATTTTTGGATCATGATTTCTGTTTCAATGGATAAAAGTCAATAACTAAACCTTAAGTAAGTAAGTTCGTATAGGCCGGGTGGCTAGCCCTGGTGTCAGAGTTTTTAGGCCGCCTGAAGGCCTCTGACATGGCTAAATGGTTAAAACAACCGGGGCCTACAATTTAACGTGTCATCTGAGCCACGGTAGCGCTCAGTTGTAAATGCCACCCGCGGTCACCCATCCGAAGACTGACCGTGCTGAACGTTGCTTAACTTCGATGATCGCTAACGAACACCTAGTCAAACTACGCTGTGAGCGCTACACAACCTAAACTAACTAAACCTTGAAAACATGGTACGATTCTCGAATAAGAAATCACGATATATTGTTTTTTTTTACTTGTTGGATCTTCCTTAATCGTCTACAACACAGGATAATTGTAATGTAAAATACGTACTAGTAAACAGAATCATTAAACAAGCTTAATTTACTAAGCCTATAAAGGTACTACTTAACTGTAAAATTTCTAAATATAAATAGCTGCTTTACTTATAGGAATGAAGTCTGAATCTACTTTGAAGCGTATTTTATCGAAAGTGAGTGATCATTTTGTACAGAACAGTTCATTTATTTCACAGTTTCAATCACTATCACTACATATTGTAAAGCAAATTTGCCTATAAAGTGTGTGTGTCAGTCTGTGTACCCGATTCATTTTTTTAAACTACATAAGAGATTGCAATACGGTTTTCAATATCTTTTAGAATATTTCGGGCAGACAGTCCAACCAATAGTGCGTAAGAACACAAAAACAAGACAATTTTCTCAATCTATACTCAACTCCAAAATTCAATGTTGTAACTTCAAAATGAGTTAACATACATGCCGATTGCCCCGCCAAACGATAAGCTTTTGAATTTGGTAGTTACATAACATTAACAGAGGTCTACGCCCTGGCGATTATTGACACCATATACTTTGTGCATATAGCCCCCCACATCTCCCGCGGGGTGGGGGATTGTGAGGGTAGAGGGGGGAGGGAAATCGATAGAATCATTGCGCCGTTGCACGGCGATGATTCCGCTGCAAAAGTATGCAATATATTCGACTAGCGTGGATGGATGGATGAAAACCGGGATCGTGTACTGTAGTAGGTATTTCAGTATTTTGCTGTGGTTGGTAACGTGATTGGTAACATTTTTGGCATCTTTTGAAGGTTTGGGCGGAATCATCATATTCATTATATTAGGCATGATGACTGGGTAAAAAACATAAGTACTCGTAGTCCGTGAGTTACTCGTAGATTATCAAAAAATATTTGACACGTATTATTTCTCATAATTAAACAAGTTAGAACCCGTTGAAGTAGACGTACTAGTTATATTTTTTAATCATCATGCATATTGTTGGTCTCGGTTGCTTTAAACGTTTAGCTAGGTATGTCAGAGGCCTTCAGAAGGCTTTAAAAACTCTGACACTAAGGATTAGCCACGCGGCCTTATCTACTTACGAACTTACTTTTTCATTATCATGTTGAACGTAGTGTATTGAGTGCCCGAAATGCTTCCCCAAATAATTTGAAACTTAAGCAAGTTTGAATAGAATAGTCACTATCAACAGACAGAACGACTACAGTTTCTAATTTTGGTATAATTTTTTTAACGTAATTTCTCTGTCGATTTACTCAAATTACGATTTTACTACTTTTTTTTTACTTTTAATATACATTCAATGTGTCCTTACGATTTTGAGCTGGTCATTTTCTCCACTTTTGTTGTGATTCCTTTTATGTTGCTGTTACAAAACAATAGCATACCTTGGCATGTGATCCTGATAATGACAATCATAAAATCTGCCAGTTTCATCAGCTTATCAATCAAATTCACTTTTCAAACCAAAATACATCACTGCACCAAACGAGTTAGTAGTTAGTAGTGGCCAAATGTACCTAGCTATTAGGTATGTATAAATAATCGGCCAAGTACGAGTCGGACTCGCGCACGGAGGGTTCCGTACTGTATGGGATCCCCCCTTAAATATTTATTTTATTTTAATTTTATTATTTATTATTGAAGGGAATATAAAACTACTACTCTACTACTACTCTGTGGAAATTTCAAGCATCTACCTGATGCCATTATGTAGAGCGAAAAACGTCTATAAATTCAGGTTTGTTGTATGGGAGCCCCCCTTAAATATTTATTTTATTTTTAGTATTTGTTGTTATAGCGGCAACCGAAATACATCATCTGTGAAAATTTCAGCTGCCTAGCTATCATGGTTCATGAGATACAGCACTGTGACAGACGGACAGTCCGGACAAACGGACATCGAGTCTTAGTAATAGTGACCCGTTTTTACCCTTTGGGTACGGAACCCTAAATAACTAAATCAGAAAATGAAATAAAATATATATACGAGTAATTAAGTAATTAAAGATTGTAGCTTTAGTACTATGATGCTACAGAAACAGCGAAACATCTGTAGGTAGTGTCACTTAGATTTTGACAGAATGGATTCTTGCTGGAACATTATAAATATCATCGACTGCAACTCAACATGTACTAGCATAGTTGAAACAATGAAACAATGGTTTATTAGTCTGTGAAACTAGGTATATATGTAGATACATAGATGTCCGAATAAATTATTTGTAAAGTTCTCTAGCCTCCGCCATCAATGGCATACAGACAATTGGTTGTTTGAAGCTATATAGTTTTCCATAAAATATTATTTTTAATCATTAAACATTCTTGTAAAAACACTTTAAATAATAAGTCAGGTAAATAATACATCAAACTGTATCTCCATATAGATTAAAAATACCACATAAATCTCCCCACGACCCCACCCCAGCGGGATAAAGATTTCTTTTCCGTCGCAAAAATTTCCATTACAAAAATTTCCTAAAATGATAAGATGGATTACATGCTCGAATTACAGTATTCCCGGAGGTGTCTCCCCTTCTTGAGGTTTTTAAAAGGGTTTTTGAGGTACTGAGAATTAGGCTTGGATTAAAAATGGTGCACATTATTCTCATCATCATCATGTCAGCCGTAAAACGTCTACAGTAGGTATAGATAACTTGTATAAAGTAAGAAAAATCAGGCATTTTGGGAAGTGGTAATTTTAAAATTAGTTCATATTGAATTGAATGTACCTAGTACAAAATAAGACTCAGCCCAAACAGGCTGGACACGTATTCGTATTCCTGTTGTCTTTATCATATAAAAGTCATTAGCGCGAAAATTTATTCTTGTCACTTACATTAAGCATGAATTTAGTCGAAAAGTACACTTATTACTTTTTGACCTAGGATCAATAAATAAAGTCACTTCGTCATCAACATCATAATCTGCAGCATCATTTTATCCTACTGTTGGGTATAGGCCTTCCTCTTTTGGTGTCATTTGTCCCGGTTCTGTGCTAATCGTGTCCAGCTTCGACCCGAGATTTTCACAATGTCGTTGACCCATCTTGCCGCCGGACGACCATCGCTCGGCTTGCTTTGCCTCGACCACCACTCTGTGACCTACCACTTGAGTGTGATAAATATTTATTTAATTCTGTTTTTAGTATTTTTTGTTATAGCGGCAACAGAAATACATCATCTGTAAAAGTTTCAACTGTATAGCTATCACGGTTCATGAGATACAGCCTGGTGACATACCGACAGACGGACCGATGGACGAACAACGGATTCTAGTAGTAGGATCGGTATCCTTTGGGTACGGAACCCGAAAAAATGTGTGATGTAAACATGCGATTACAAGAGAACAATAACGATGTCGGTATGTAAAAATAAGTATATACTTATTGTCAGATTAAAACAACATTTTGCATCGACAAAATACAGCATTAAAATTCAAATCACCAAACAATTCAACTTTTAGTACCAAATTTTAGTACGCTAAACATTGCCAATTACAAACGGGTTTGCATTTTAGAATCGATATAATTCGACCATCAAAATAATACATTAGTTTAATTTTATTCTACGCATTTGATAGGCTAACCAATGCCGCAATGTTGCGGTTAGCTATTCATAGATAATTTCACTAAAATGCTCTTCTCCATTTAATATTATTGGTTAAAATATAACTCAGGTTGTGTGGTCATGAGAAAGTGAGTTGCTCAAAATTTTGAGTCGTTATTTCTGGAATTAAAGCACTATGCTAAGATTGTCATCTTTGCAATGCGCTGCTTCATTAATTGCTACAAGATATTTTACTAGATAAAGATAAAGATATCGTTTATTGCTCTGAACTGTGTACACTATGGTGTTACAGGATTATTTAGACACAACAGCTTATCCTAACGGACATGCAATAGGTATTTGTTTTAGTATCTATGACTTACAGAGCTATGTATGGGATATACATACCTATGTATCTTACACCTAGACGAACCAAATTAGGTCTTATATTTACATTCAAAAATAGTAAAATATAAAATTATAACTAACCACAATTTATGAGTTAAAGCTGTTCACATTATTAGCACTTTTATACCTACATACGTATATAAAGAAAAGATCAAATACAGAATAGGTTTTATGTCTGTTTCCAGCTAGAAAGTAAGTACTAACATGTTCATCCAACATTCAATAATAATCGGCCAAGTGCGAGTCGGACTCGCGCACAAAGGGTTCCGTACCGTATGGTAGTCCCATTCCTCTTGCCGTTATTAATAGCGAGCAAAAAACTCCTAAAAATCCCGTTTGTTGTATGGGAACCTCCCTTAAATACTTATTTTATTCTATTTTTAGTATTTGTGTTATAGCGGCAACAGAAATACATCATCTGTTAAATTTCAGCTGCCTAGCTATCACGGTTCATGATATACAGCCCGGTGACATACAGACAGACGGACATCGAAGTCTTAGTAATAGGGTCTCGTTTTTACCCTTTGGGTACAGAACCCTAAAAAGGAGGACACTTAAAATGTTCATTAACAATCAATAATATAATAATATGTGGCAGGCAATGTGATACGAGTAAGTGTTGTGCCTCCCCTCTGAATTTATTTTTATTTTATGCAATTGCAGGTTAGTCCGATAGTAAAAGTTATAGTTATAGTTATTTATTTATGCAAAACTCATATAAACATATATGAGTTTAGTACTTGCATTTAGACGTTCAGGAGAGCCAACATACAGTTATGACATGAACGTTAGTTCAAGACCCTTTCGGAAGAATTGATTTTACTGTGTAAAACGATTTCGATTTGATTTAATATTCATAAATGTGAAAACTACGTAGTGGGCAGGCTTTTTAGTTAGTCGTAAGGCGTTTGCAAGCCGACTACAACGTCACGCGATGCCAAAGTGCTCAGTTACAAGCACTAATTAGGTGACATAACGTCGAGATTCGAAAAAACGGGTCATTATGAATTATTTAATTTGATTATCCAAGTCGGTATGTATGACGGCGCTCGGACATTTTTTTACTACTTTCACTTAGGGACTGTGGCTCTGTAGATATTTGCTCGAAGTTATTAGGTAGGTATATATTCGTACTTACTAGGTGCCTTCGTAAATAAATCGATAATACAAAATAACATCTAGTACGTATAGATGCCACTAGAATGAAATTACGAAACGTACCTATCTTACAAAAACTAAATAAATCTCAAGTTTTTTTTAATCTGTTTTTCCAACAAAACGGTTCTTAAAAGAAAAATATTTATTTTAGACAGTTCAATAAAGAAAACCCGGGCCAATGGAAGCGTAATTTCCATGATTGGTCCGACTCGAGGGATCCAGTTATCTTTTTTGTCGCTTTTTTTTCATTTTCCTTCACGTCTTTGTGCCACCCTCCAGAAAAGAGGGCAAAGTGTACTAGGTTAGAAAAGTTTTGATACTTGAGCATGCTTCGAGTAAATAAAAAAAATGGCATTTGTTTTATACATTCAGTAAGTAGAAGGTGAATTGAGAAATAGCCATGACTTAGTATGTAAAGTTAGACACCAATGTGCAGAAGAAAACATAGTTTAGATACTTGAGCACGTAACGGGAGAAATTCAAGAACTTATTAGTAGTATGAAATGGTTTGCTAAATTATATTTCAGTCGTATTTTAAACTTACATATTCACTCTTAAAAAATAGTATGCTTCTCTTTTTAAGATTAGAAATAATTAGGTTTTTGCATTGGTGCATTTCATACATGTTGAATTTCGTGTACTTACGTTCGTTTCTACCTCTTTATACAGTTCAAATTTAGAGGAAAAATACTTCAAATAGAAATATATTTTTATGAATACACGGAAAAAGTAGATTTTTTTCTACTTTTACCTTACCTTTTTGTATTTAATTTAATAAAATATAATTAATAGTAATAAATATTGAACAATTAGTTACCGTGATAATAATTATGATAGGTACATAAAAAAATTATTAATGATGACCATCATAATATAACTAGCCATAGAACATGAACTGTTTAGCATAACCTTCCCGATACATTTTCAATAGGATCCGTTGTGAGCGATGTACGAGTATATCCAATACAATCTTGCGGTTCTAATCAGATGGCATATCCACCTTGTTGATGAACGTCGTACGCTGAGTTTACCGGCTGTTATTCTGTCTCCTGCCGTTTAAAAATTATCTCAAGTATCAAGAAGTGTTGACCCGTGCACTCAGAAGCCTATTTGCAGATGCCGAGATGGAAAAAAGGTTGTTCCGTGCGATCGGTTTTTATTTGATTCGCGCGATGTTTGCGACCAAATTAGGACGCCTCGGTACCTCTGCTTGTCTTCGTTTTTTTTAATTTTTATCGTCTTTTCAAGATAATTATTGATATTTTTGGTCTTTCCTTTGATTAGAATTGAGCTATTCGTAAGTATTTATGACAAGTATGGTTATGAGTTCCTGGTATGTGTTGAATCGTTTTGGGGTTGAAATATAACAAAATATAAAATTTACATGCCTACCTTCAAAGATTTCATGTAAATTTCGATACTTGTATTACAACTACAAAACTAAAGTTACAACTTATCAGTTTTCTATATTACAAAATAAATAAGTAGATACGATTTTTGCTACCAAACAAGCTTGGTCATTAATAATAAATTATGATCTGGTCCATGCCTCAGAACACCTACATAAACTATAAATACCTACCTACACACTTTAAACTTAAAATACTTTTTATAAGTCTGTAAAGATGTTGTATTACATTTTTTTCCCAATTTAATTAAAAAACAATTTGCAAGAAAAACACCTGAAAAAGTGGGCGATTCCCAAAAGGTCAGGAAAGTTCATAAAGTTGGCAAATTTAAAGTAAACCCGAGGTTTTGCCCTTGCTTTTTAAAAGAAAAGAATTCACCAAGTTATCTTTCAATTAATGTAAGGGCCTCTCGTGTAAAATAAGGTTTTTGTAATATAATAAAGGGTTTTTCGCCGAGCAGAAAATTGTTTTGAGTGAGAAAAATTCTAAACTCTCGTCGTGTTGATTTTAGTTGGCAATTTAATGGAAAGTACCTAGTAATTATAAAATTAATTTTGATTACATAAAATTAATGCATCAACTTGATAATAGTAATTGTTAAGGACAATACAACATCGCATCGGTCTTAATCAATTATTACTATCATTTCATCTAGAAAAATGTTTCAATTAAATGTCGAGAAACAAGGAGGAGGATTTTGAAGGAGAATTACGTACTTTTTAACACCTATGAACTTCGAGCAAATATCTACAGAGCCACAGTCTCTAAGTGAAAGTAGTAATAAAATGACCGATCGTCGTCATACATACCGACTTAGATATTTACATTGATGCACAATGACCCGTTTTGTCGAATCTCGACGTAATGTGATTATATCACCTAATTAGTACTTGTAACCGAGCCCTTTGGCATCGCGCGGCGTTGTAGTCGGCTTGCAATCGTCTTACGACTAACTAAAAAGCCTGCCCACTACACAGCTTGGGCAGAGTTTTGCCTCGGACACTTCTTTTGCACGATTGTGACTCTATAGATATTTGCTCAAAGCCTGTGAAGGAAAATAGGAAAGAGGATAGACTTACCCTAATCAATCACTTATAGAAAACAGCCTCCTCTATTCATATCTCAAGAGCTTCAATAGTAATGGAAAAGAAATCAAATCTTTTAGCGGCCCTCGGCAGATGTCGGAGATATCTTTGTGATATTTTTTAAGCCAAAATGATGTTTTGTACAATAAAACTTAATATACACCTTACATGACTCTACATAGAATATAATGGGTAAAAAATATGATGACAAATAGTTTTCTTTCTAATCTTTCATAGTTTAACCTAGTTCTTCCCAGACATCTTTGTTTTCATAAATTTAAAATACTTGATAAATGATTAAGTAATAACTACATGACTACGTCGTAACAGATCTTATTTTTTTACTAAAAAAAGTAAGTTCGTATAGGCCGGGTGGCTAGCCCTGGTGTCAGAGTTTTTAAGCCGCCTGAAGGTCTCTGACTTGGCTAAACGGGTAAAACAACCGGTACCTACAATTTAACGTATCATCCGAGCCACGGTAGCGCTCAGTTGGAAAATGCCACCCGCGGTCACCCATCCAAATACTGACCGTGCGGAACGTTGCTTACTTACTTACAACGAATAAATAAGATGCGCGATGTATCTACCTTTCGTGAACTTCTGGTAGTAGGTATATTCTGTACTAAAAATAGAAATACCTATTCTACCATCCACCCTCCTAAATTCATCCCTCAAGAGCTCAAATAGTAATGGAAAAGAAATCACATCCCCTCGCCCCCGGCCGAGGTCGCAGATGTCGTCGGGACGATTTTTGAGCCAAAATGAGCTTTTGCCTAATTTATTTTTTGCCGCCTTCTTTTAACCGAGTAAATATTGACTCTTTGCCGTGAGATTTAAGTGGATACGACAGTTTCTTGGAACTGTTTTATTTTAGTTTGGATGGAATATGTTTTTTATATCCATATTAATTTTAATTCACTGTAAAACATTTGAATGTTTTTCAAATGTTTTAAAACAGAAAAAAAAAATGCTTTTCTAAATAAAATTCATCAAAATCTACATTTGATACTTTAATTTTGAATTTCGCCTTGATTTATCTGCTATTTTGATAACACTATGTCACAATGCAATCAATATTGCATCAACGGGCTCCAATGGTAACTCTACAAAACTTTGAAAAAATGCACAGGAATTCATAGAGATATAACAAATATATGGACGTCACTTATGCTGTACAGTGTACTAGGTCTTTGTTTACTTTTTTGAGAGCATAATATTTCAGAACTGATCAATATATTGAATCAAGTAATAAGTAAAAAAAATATGAATTCATTTACATCTCACCGAACATTGATATTCGTTGAAAATCATTACAACAAACCATTAAAATTGTCTGTATTTATTGGCAAAGTTCAGGTGTCTTATCCACACTAATCCAATTTTGACAGGTCGATGCTTCATTCTTCATTCCTATCTCAATTTTTTCTGGCGGAAACGGACGTTCGCCCCGGTGATTAGGAAATTATATTGGAGCAGTTCTCTTCTTTTACTTTTTCTTCCCTTCTTCTTAGGTGTCGCCGTTCGGTTATTAAATCGGACTTTGTTTTTAATTGTAGGATTTTTGTTGGAAACTTTTTTAATCGCGACCTCTGTTGGATACTTTCAATCTTTTTGGTAGTAAAAACTTGTGTTAAGAGGTTTTTAGGTTCATTTTTGTGGTTATGGTAGATTTTATAGGAAAACAATTTGGCTCTGACTAATATGTTAGAATAAGCTGCCAATATTTTTCCAGAAAGAAGAAAAGAAAAATACTTTTTATCTACAACATAAGTATACAATGATTTTAATTTCTAAACTTAAAGGTACCTACCTACTATATTTCAACAAAAATCATTAAACTTTGAATTTTGCTAATGGCTTCTAAATTATATATTCAAAAAGGGATCGCGTTAAAAATAATTCCATTTCCAAAAACAAAACGTCAAACAAACCGTACAATCGCAAAAATGTAGCAACCAATTTTAATTAACGAAATAAAACACAAAAGTGTCTATGATGCGTCAAAATTTAAGAAAAGAATTCTTACACCGCTTGTTCTATTTTTAACAAAGAGTAGAATTAATTACCAGTATTAATTAATACGTTTTTTTAGGCTCTTTTGTTTTTGACCCCTGACGATTCGTATTACGCGCCATATGCTATAGAGTTGAGACTCCTTGGTTAGATTAAACGATTTTGACGAGTTTTTGAATCGAGTTGGGTTTAAAAGTCGCTAGATTTTAATTTTGTTGAACTAGTTTAGTTAAAATTCAAATGTACAGAGTCATTAAAAGAGTTATTTCTAAATAAGAGTGATTAAAAAGAAGTAGGCTTATTTAAAGCTAGACCTAGTATTATCTCTATCAGATAAGCTGCCATTACCTTTTACATGGGTAAGCCAACTGAAGCCTACATTGGAGATACGGTAGCGTTCAGTTGTAAATGCGACCTGCGGTCACCCATCCAAAGACTGAAATAAAAATGATCAAACATCAAAACACCGAAAAATATGTTTCTAAATATTCTTTTTCTTCCTTATTTTATATTGTATTTTTTCCTAAGCGCTTCGTGAAACATTCTCGCTTATTATAAAACGAGGGCACAATTTGTAAAACAAAGATGGCGGATTTTAACATCACAATCAACAACGCACTGAATAGACACGAGAGAAACAATATCCAAAGAAAAACAAGTTGCTGCTTTTGAAATGTGTATTGAAATGAAACTTTATTCTTCTGCATACCTACTTGGTAAATATTTGAGAACCATGTCGCAATGCTAGCTGAGGAAATTCTTTTGAAATGTCAGCTATTTTCTCTACGCCTATTACGAGAAGGTTGTAACGTTATTAAGTACGAAGTACTACGTATACCTAAGTCACGAATTCTATGTTTAGATACTGGTCGAGTAAAATGGTTACTAATCAAGCTAACTATCCCTAATTATACTAAAACACATTTATGTATTATTTTTCCACACTACCAAACTCAAAGAAACTGCATAATATCTGTGATTGAAGGGCAATGTTTTCAGCGAGATTTGTGAGCAATACGGCGTTAAAGAGCAGCGTTTTTCTGTTTTTAGTTCTGATATCAAACATACTGGGTGTTTCAAGCCATTATAGAGATGCGAAACAAACAAACGCATAGCTCGTCTCATCACTTAGTAATAATTTAAGTATAAAAATATCAGATATATAGTGAAAATATAAACGTACTATAAGTACCTAATTGTACTTACTAACATGATTTAGCGGTACTTAAAATAAATCGATTCGCCTCGAAATCTCTTATTCCCCATCTGTTGCGTCCACATGCTCCCAAAAATCCCGGTAAAAAATCTCGCCACGTTACTTATTGATGAGAGAGTTCCGGCTTTCTGGAAATTTCGTTTAAGGAACGGACTTTATGACGGTATCGACAACAAACAGCTGTTGTCCGCTTTTTATTCGTAATCGATTTATTGTATCGATTTCGTATTTAAAAATCGACCTTTCTCTCGCCCTATAAAAACAATCGACAACATTTTATTCAAATTTTAAAACACTAATCATAAACAAAGAGTTCTGAAAAGAAAACAAAAGAAATTAAAACTCGTGACACAGTCCGCGCAAAATAATTTAAAAATGGAATCCCACAAACTGACGCGAACATGCAAACTCGCTCTCATTCTGTTTTTAAATCCCTACGCCAGCTTTTGTTTCTTTTTCAACTAACTTGCTACTTAGCTATTTCTTTCATTCTCCCTCAGTTGTTTCTTTAATTAGTGACAAAGAATAGGATTGCGTGTTGCTTTTACTTTTTTAATTTAATTACTGGCACTCGACAAAGACAATGGTAATAATGCGCCATTTACAAATTATGACATGCAAATTTTTGTTCTTTTCTTTTGATTGAAACGAAACAATACAACTTTTCATGCGTTGATCATTATTTTAGTAAAAAATGTAACAACATTTCAAACGAATGAGTAAAATAATAATCACAGAGTTTTTATTTTTTTAATGGAACTTTTTCAAACGTTATTCAACTTTCGTAGCACTGACAAGAGAGCTCTACTTTTTTTGGCTTAAGTCCGAGCGCACATTCAGCTTCTTTCTTTTTTTCTTTTCCATGTTAACACTAAGATAATAGTAGTTCATTATGCTTCATTTTCCTTTGGTGTCGGATAAGTGCACTATTATGTTATTATAGGCATCAAAAGTTGCATCAGTGCGATGCGAAGTAACGGGATCGTAGGCGCAATACTGCACGCTGAAACTGGTTCTGTTTAGCGAAAATATTCATACTTACTATGTCAGTAATCTATGTAAAAATGTAGGTTGTAGGCTTCGTTGCGTGCGGCCGTTTCTGACCTTTTTAGTTTAGGGTTAACATGTTTATGGTCTTCGAAATTCGAATTATGAATGTTGCCTGGATTTTCAACTGAAATTGTGGCTTTATGTCGTTTAAAACGTCTAGGAGTCAGATTTTTGATATGGATAGAATGAAAAGAGTACAATGTCAAACACGAAAAAAAAATTAAATTTTACTAAAGCAGTGTACTCAGGCCTTATGTTCTCTTTATTAAGTTTAAAGTGAAAATCAAATTGTCAATTTTATCGAACATCCATGACATATGTAGGTACAAAAATATTTGATTCTGGCAAAAAACACAGAATGTGACGCCAAATCTTAGAAAAAAAAACTATTTAATTTAACTCGGTTCTGAAAGTTCGTCTCTGAAATCCTCAAAGCCATTCCATAGGTCTTAGGTTTTTTTCACTTAATTTAAACTCAAAAGGATACTCGAGTTAATTGCTCTCTTTCAATGGCGCCAAATCGAACTGAACGGGAGCGAATCTTCATTCATTTTCCCCATTTTTTGGCATTCTTCAAGGAGGCGGGGATCTAAATTCGAATTTCGAAAGGCCATTGTAAGAAGAATCGGTGATTAAAATTCAATTTTGGAACAATCGCCGATGTGTTAACTGTGACGCGGTGCATTTTAATTGGATGAATAATTGCGGCAATTAGGTATAGATTTTGCGTTCGGATTTTAAAAAAACGTAGCCATTATGTTCACAGGCGGAAAAGAAAAAATTGATAAGCTAATTTTGATGCCCGTTTGTGGGTATTAAAAATGACTTAATGAGGAAAAAAAACTAATTAGAGCTTATACATTGATTAACCGACGACGATTGAGTTATTGCCAGCTAATTAACCGGTTTTTGAACATTGGTATTTTATACTATCTGCCTATTTCCTGATATAGTTATGTAATGTTTGTGGTGACAATAATCAAATATTTTACAAAGCGTGGAAAACAATAGCCCTAATTAAATTAACTATGATGATGATTATGATACTTACCCTGTACGTCTTCTCCAATGGCCATTTTCTCCCATTTTCCTCCTGAACATAGGCCTACCAATGAAGAGTAATTGGCCTAGGTATCCATCACGCCAGCGCAGTGCAGCTCGACGGATTTCAAACGCCACCGAATTTCTTCCACGAACGTATTGAAGTTGCTTCGCAATATTTTTCTTTTTACGAAAAAAAATATAAATTCCAAATTTGATCCATTCATCGATGAGCCCATAAGACGTCGACTATTAGACATGGGCCTCCCCTATAGATCTCCAATAAGACCGGTTGGTAGCGGCTTGCATCCAGCACGATCCTGCGGTCTTAATGAGGTCATCCGTCCACCTTGCGTGGACTTCCTACGCTGCGCTTGCCGATAGGTACGTGGTCTCCATTCGAGAACTTTTCGACCCAATCGGTCATCATCCGAATTCCAAATTTATTGGTAAGAAATCGAGTTTGATCCGCACCCCCACTTCATGCTTGTAAAGCGATCGTTCTTCAACTAAACCAGGTTACAACAAGTAGGGCACGTGCCCCGGTTGTGGACATCTTAGTATCATTTGTGGCCACTTTGAATTTTAACGATTAATTAGAATTTTATATTCAAATAACATTATTGTTAATATTAATATAAAAAAATATAATTTGAGATTCACACAAACAATATTTATGTTGTTACATTGTTTATAACTACCATTTATGCAATAATTTAAACACCAAAATGGCCACAACCGGGTCCGTGGCTACAATTCAGACACCTGCTAATACTATACAGGCCGAATCATACAATTCGGTGGATGTGAAGTTTGCTACAAGCTGCGTAATTTCCAATCCTGACAGAAACTCACATAAAACTGCGCGTTGATTGTTTCGCGTTCGCGCTGCCTGTAACTAACTTCTCATACGCCGACTTGTATGATTCGGCCTATACCACATTAACTTTCAAAAGCAGCATATGCACTACAATTCATCAAATTAGTCACACCGTGGTCAAACAAAACACTTAACCCTACATCTGCGACGTTAAAAATAACGACAAACATAGGGTCGGGTGGACAATAGGACCGCCCGGAAGATACCTCGTACTTTTATACCTGCGAATAAAAAATAATAAAATAATAGCGTACGTTGCCGAAATTTGCATAATAATGCATTTTGCACTATTATTTCGGACAACAAATGCCTATTATGTCCGGCAGCTGCTGGCCACTTTTTATTTTTTCTGGGCATCGGTATTTGGAGATAACAAAGCAATTGCGAGGTCATACACCTTTGGTTTGTATGCGGAAATGTTAGTGAATAAAAAGATGTGTCTAATAATGTTTTATTAATTTTGATTGCATAAAATGATATGTTTATGATTAAGTATTTTTTAACTTATTCGCAAAGTTATACTAGAAACTATTACCTTAATTGCCTATCTAGTAAGGAACAAAATTATTAATTAATAAAATCGAAAAGGACACTAGACGCAAGTGTAAAAATGATGTTAGTGTGAATAAATGATTTGAGTGAAAGTATCTACTTTGAAATTGATTTCTGTCAACGGTTCTTTTCTTTGAATTTCAGTATTAGTAATGAGCTAATTATTGTAATACGTAAAATACGAGTAAGTAGGTATTAGTAAGTTGGATATACATATAAATATTTTTTGGGGTGCTATACATAAATACAGCACACCACAAATATACATATATTTGTATATTATAATAAAATGTATGTTATATATTTCAGAAATACTTAAATTTAAAATTATTAGTTATTTCACTATGGAAACTAACGTGGTTTTCACATATTTTATATCACGGTAATGTACTCATTACCAACTAATATACGCAAGTTTATTTTTCATAGTCATTATAAACTATAGTCGTACCTACTATACCTATAATGACTATTATAAAGTAAACTTGCGTATATTCCCGTGATATAAAATATTAAAATAGGTATTAATTATTTCTTTAAATAATTTCAATCTTAAAATTAAAGTTGTGAGTATTGCCAACTTTTCCGTCTCAGAAACAATATTGGCGCCTAACAATGGCCCCTGTAAATAATAGTTAAGTAATATATTCGATAGGTACCTAAACTTAATGTCACTGTTCAAAACAGGAAAACACATTGCAATCATTATTTAATTAATTTGTCTTGTTCTATTTTTAAAGTTGATAATGCTGTCATAGAAAAAAATATAGCACATTATTACGGAAAATATTAAATAATGAAATACGCGTAGCCTGCGCTACGCATTCAAGTATCAAATTAATGAAACACAAACGTTGAAATAATAATTAAAAGGGTCACATTTCGAGAAAAAATTAACAATAGTACAGATATTGTCACACCGGACCCTTCTCTTGGACTGCGACAAAAAACAATAACAGGTATCAAAGGGTTAGATTTAATAATAACTACCGGATTAGAAAAAAAGTTAAAGGGTTGATTTTGAATTTGGAACGGAATCATAACGTTAGTGCCATGAAGACCGTTCGAAAAGGAGATTCAATACTTTTTTGTTTTTTTTTTACAATTAAGGCAGGTTTAGTGTATTATGTTGCACTTAGAAAAGATAGGTACTAGCCCAGTTAGAATAAAAATAGGTATCACTATAAAATTGTTTTAAAATTGTTTTTTCATTGACCAACTTGGATGACCGATTTTCCCTATTTAACAAACCTCAAACGGAACTTTTTTAGCATTTTTAAATCAGGCCAATCAAGAAGAAAATTCCACAAATCTCGGACTAGCTGCAACTTGGCATGAATAAAAATAATTGTCCAGGGACTGTAACCTCTTACTATTCACACGATCATTGAGTCGCAGGGCTGCCACTTAAACTTTAACCGTGATAACGTTATTTTTTACCGTCAAAATGTTGATGATAGAAAAGTAGGCGCAGGTTGGTAGGTAAGTAAAGTAGGCGCTATCGTCTGCGTCTTTACCTATTTAACTAGTTCTTAAATTAAATTCTGCTAAGTTGTGATTGCTTAGACTATTTTATCTTTAAAAACTTTGTTTTTACGCAAAATCAGGTTTTTTTTAACGTCATGTCTACATACTTCAGAGCTTTGATTGTATGATTTTCCATTAATTGTGCACGTTTTTGTTTCTAAAGTAACTTTAATAAACTAGTGCACTTTCTATTAGATATGTGACTTAACGTAATCAATGTATACAAATATGTTTGTGTAAAATAATGTTGATTGTATTATTTTACACAATAAGCAAACTTTTTGAAGAAGAAAACAATAAGTTGCAACTTGCAAGCCATTTACGCAAGACCGCATCAAATTATTGCAAAAGGTTTATTCTTCCCAACTACATCTCCCAAATATTGCCATCAGAAAAAGCCTAACTTAAATTACAGTGCCAGAAAACTACACAAACATTAAGATAAAAGTTAAAACAAACAGGAAAAGTCGTTAGCGGCAGCCCTAGCGTAAACCCAGACGCTCCAACTTGGAGAAAACTTGCCAACTATAAGTTTTGCTCTTTTTGCATTTTAACCGGTTTTTTTCTTTTCCTTGTTTTAACCGTTTTTTTTCTTTTTCCCGTTTTCCTCGAGCTCCGTTTGAATCTTTTTACTCTGTTGAAAACGTTGTACCCTTTTCAGGAGTTAGCTATCTTTCTTGAGTTGACTGCTTTAGACGAAGGAAGGTGTAGAGACGCTGTATTTTATTCAAATTTTAGCGAAATCATTTTAGAAATGGTCTATGCAGTGAAATAGTTCACCATGGAACTAAGTTTTGTCTATAAAACTCGGTAGGTACCACAGCTGATCTGTGGTAGGTACTGAGTATGGAGAATATTTCGTTCTGATTAAGTAACATTGTTGTACTTATCTGTCGCTTTCAAAGTTGGAGATTTAGAAAAAAAACGCCTACTCTATGATCAGCCACATGATATTTAAACTTTTCAACTGGTATCCAACCAAACACACGAATTAAAAAAGCCATTTAGGAAACCAGTTTCCTCTCTCCGGTTTCCTAGACAGTCGAAGCGGAATCCATGCATTTCAATCATTAATTCAATTAAATAAATTAATAAAATTCTTTATTTGGCACAAAAACTTAGTTCTAAACAAAGGAACGATACTACCTGTAGTCAAAAAGCATCACTCCGGCAAAAGAATTTAGACAACATTTGATTTGAATACAGAAATTTTCAAATATAAGATAGTTTTTTTAACCAATAGACTTATACAGTGAAATTAATATAAAATCATTATTGGTACCTATAAAAAGACTTGTCGAAAAATTTACATTTGCATTATTTTTAAAAGAGAACGATACAGACAGTAAGCCCTAAACAGAGGCGCCATCGTAATTATATTAGCTAAATAGCATAGTTCTGTTTCTTTTTCACTTTAGGCATTCGATAGAGAGAACGCTTTTTACGTTGCTATTAAATTAAGGCTGGCGCCTTTGTAATCGGGCTTAGTAAGCCCTAAACAGAGGCGCCATCGTAATTATATTAGCTAAATAGCATAGTTCTGTTTCTTTTTCACTTTAGGCATTCGATAGAGAGAACGCTTTTAACGTTGCTATTAAATTAAGGCTAGCGCCTTTGTAATCGGGCTTAGTATCTACATAACACAAGTAAAGTTTAAGTAAGCCCTATGAACGCATTCAATCAATAAGGCCACCGGAAATTCATGCCTCACTCTATCGATCCTAAAGGAAGGTGGATAACTAATTTAGTAACACTATTTATGGGATACGCTCTGCTAACTCGACTGAGAAAATGTCCTTTACCCTTCCTTCCTGGGGGTTCAAGCTACGTGTACGTTTCCGTAGGCAAATATATCTAGTGACATTGCCAAATAATGTTACCACAAAAAAAAAAGGTACGAGATATGTTAGACTTTCCATAATCTTTGTTTGCACATATCATATTTTAACTTTTTTGAACGTTTAGACGAGTTTGTCAGAACGCACCGAAAATTGAATCATTTAAATAAAAGAAAGTGAACTTAAGCTACAATTTTACCTATACCTACATACTTAGGTACCTACGCGGTTCTTCTTTCATTGTTATGTTATATACAGGGAATAAAAAATGTTGTTAGAAAATATAATCCTTATTTCTAATTATTATTTCTAAATGTTAAATGAATAATATTGTTTGAGTAAAGAAATGTAACGCTAGTTATTTTGATACTTTACCAACGTTTTATGAGTTCTATAATTTTAAGAAAATATAGAAAGTAAAAGAACGATACAAGCCCCCATGAATATGGCTAAAACAGAAAAAAATGTGAGCTGTTTTACCATTTTCCATACAATTTATTTTTATCATTAAAAAAATGGAGGAATGAAAAACTATAAATTAAATATTTTTGAAAATCCCATAAAGCAAGCTTTTAAACATGTATCAGCTTGGTTAGATTTTCTATGAATAATATGCCATTTGTGTGCCATTTGTGGACGTCTCTTTTGAAACGTTCAAAAACCAACGCGCTTTTCATCTCCAAGGAGGTCTCTGTTCATAGAAAACTCCTTAAGTTTTTATTTGACCACTGAAGCATTCGCGAGATAGCGACGCGCCGCGGTGAAAATTAAAAAAAGTAAAAGAAAAAAATAACGGCATCCAGTCGGGATAAAACTTTCTTGGAGGGGTTAAGACCTCTAGAGATACTTTTTATTGCTTTTCTTTCGGCTCTTTTCAACCGTTAAAGGTTGAAACTTAAAACTCATTTCACGAAAATTTTGAATGTCGAATTTCGTAACGGAATATTTTATCGCGTATGAAAACAAAATGGCGGACCAATATCCATATTTAACGTGCGTCAATACAAATTCCGCCCGTCGAACGCAGGTGGAATACTATTATATTTTTTTTTCATGCTTGCTGGCCACCCCAAAATAGTTGGGGTGAGGGGGTGGGGACATAGTTGGGTAGGTGTGCGTGACCCCTCCCGCCACCCCTATAGGGTGGCGTCGCCCCCTCGTGGGTATTGCACTACCATGTGTGCACGCAAATTCATGCCCAATAATTTAAATTTCGAATGGCTATGATTAATGCAGTATTAATTTTAAGTACGCAGCAGAATCAATAGATAAATTATTTTCCATAGTTAACGCTTTTAATAATTACAAAGTTGTTTATGCTACGAATAAGTAATTTTGTGGGCAGTATAAATGTTTTTGGTGTTGCTAGCCTATCAAATTGATGTGTTACTTCGGGTTATGAAAAGTAAATAAAAATATTTTGACAGCTGTCGGCTGACACAAATGTATTTAAGTAAGTACACCTATAGAAATAATAATTAATATTTCAAGACATTTTTATTTCAATACACGCTTTCCCACTTCACTTTTTATAATTACCAATACCACTAAGTAGGCAAAAAGTACTTTGCATTATTTGACTATAATTTTATCTTGATAGATATAGGTAACCAACAATTTTAAAATGAAAAATCAAACACTCAATTTCTAAACTGCGATATTTTTAGGTCTTATTAGAAATCTTTAAGTAAATATAGAAGTGTTAAACGTCCTACGAAAAAAATGACGAAAAACTTAACCCTATGTCATCATCATCATCTGAGCCATACATACTTATGACGTCTTAAACATAAGTCTCTCATAACCGAAATACGGTTATATTTCATGTAAAGTACGTTGTTGCAACTTAATTCTCTCGTGTTATCTCCATTGTACATTTTCTATCTAGATTGTACTTAGATAACTAGGAGCAGATATCTAGGTATAGTAGGTATGCCTAGTTGTAGGCAGGCTAGAGATGCAAACATGTAGCCCGTATATCACTTTGCTATGCAAGTTTGCACTATGCTGTATGCCCTGAAGTTAGGCGTGTATAGCTTCTATGCGGTCTTGTGAGCTTGGTGTGCCACTTACTTTAGTGTTTATGTAAAGAAAAAAAAAGAATTTAAAGTAATATTAAATTATTCAAAAGAAAATTATATTAAAACAACAACGGTAACAGAAAAAGAAACAGAATCATGTCAAGGTTGAAAAAGATTTACAAGAAATGAAAAAAGAAAAAATGCGAAAGGAGTTCGCATCCCGTTCGAAATATGAATTTAATGACTGGCAAAAATCGAGATTATTCCGATGCAGAATGGCGCAAAGTCTGCGTTCCATATTCAAAAATAAATTCGAACACGCACGCGCTGTCGGCCTGTCGTGTTTTATAATTGAAAGAAACGTCACGGTTTACGGAAATTTTAATTTTCGAATGTTTAGTTCTTTTAATAATCTGATTGGAAAATGTAATTGCCAATTTGAAACTAGGCTTCGAATTTGTTTTCCATTTCAGTACTTATCAATACGAAAATACTATTTTTATACATCATTCTTAATTTTTCTTATTTTTACCTATTCGTTTTTTAGTTTTTTATGGCTTTTCTTTTTTTATATAACTCAAAGTTCAGGCTTAAGATAAGAATGTTTTATGCCTACGCGTTGCCAGTCAAAGGTGCTTGTAGTGCTAGAGGGAAGTACTTTTGTATGTAAATTGAGTGCGTAGGCTTCGGCCATGTTGCCTGGGCTTTGTTAGTGGTGGGTTTTAGAATAACTATAATAATGGGGTATTAGAATTATTATTATTTCTGAAATTAATATTGTAACATTATAACTGTTGCAGTGATTTCTGTTTCATTTACACCTTTTTTTTTCTTAGATGTGGTAAAAGCACTTTTTTACTACATATAGGTGCAGGCTATAGGCTTAAAATGGTATTTTTTTAATTGTTTATTGTCACTTCATTTCAAAAAGTGATCAATTTTTTGACTGTACACTTATATTTTTGCGTAATTTACCCTGCGTAATTTAGTTTCGGGTAACTTTTTTGGTGTACATTTTCAAATTAAAATTCATCAATAAACTGAAAAATAATTTCTATTGTACATAGTATTATTACTTTTACTGTTCATGCAACCATAATATTCTATCATATTTTTAATCTGCAGCTCACATAAACCATAGATTTATCTTGTCTATTGCGAATTCTTCCGGGTTCGCCGTTCCTATGCCATTGTGGCGCGCCGCCATTTTTCAACTATTCAACCTACGCGTTTTGCGTCCAGTGTAGTCTGACCCCACTTAACTTATTATAACGGTCTGGCTTAGTGTCTGCGTGTGAAAGAAATCTTGTGGCAGTATTGGAAAGAAAACGTACCTACCTGTATATTTTATTGGAAAATAAATAAATAGTAATAATGCTCTCCCGAGTTAGGTTAAAAATGTAAAATTTCCAACGATGTCACTGGTGATAGTGTTAGAAATTTTACCGTAAGTGTATATTGTTAGAAATTTTACGGCTCATTTTCTTACGCTAATTATTTGGAACTAACTTACGATTCAAAATTTAAAATTAACAGAATTTGAATAATCAACAAAGTACAATTCTGTATTTTACGATTTTTTTTTAACTGTTGTACGGAGAGTCCATCGGCATACCTATACTATGGTTAACTAATTCAGAAGCCTTTAGGTAAGATACTAAGACTATTTTAATTTTAAGCCTTAGTAAAAAAAATGTTTCTTTGTCAATGACTGTATTTGCTAAGGCTAATTTGATTAGGCTTATAAGCACTTAGCCATAAAAAAAACAAACGACATTTAAGTTACCAAGGTTTTGAACAATTTTACAACAAAAACGAACTTCCAAAGGATCTCTTCGTCGTAAATTTAAAATTCAAAATATATTACAATGTTTTCGTCAATTTACAAAACCTGGCAATAAGGATAAACCGTTGAATAAACTAACAGACAACAGCAGAACTGTCAAAATAATTTAAATGTGTAAAAGTCAACATTGTCGCGCGGTACGCGAGAGGTCTACGCTCGCTGGTCGGTAGTCTATGGATATTTTTGTTCCTCTATGAATAAATAGGCAAGGGAAAGGCGTTCGCCTTAGCACACTTTGGCCGAACGATGCGAAGGATGCTATCTTAGATTCTGAATTTGAATTTATCATGGATTTGTTAATTCTAATTTGCCTCTGCGTGAATTATAGCGATTGGAAGATTTAATATGTGTTACGAGATTCGAATTAGTATTTCGAATATTACGAATATATCTGAGCATAGGGTGTAAAATTACTAAATAAATATGAAACATCACATTTGAAAAAAATTTATATTCATTCTTAAAGACACTTTTTAGACATTTAAGTACATTTGAATTTGATAACTTTCTAATTGGTCGTGTCTTGTTAGATTCTAGTATGGTTTTCATTTTAAAAACCTGAACCGGGCTCGCTTTTTCGTGTTTTTAGTTAGGTTTTGTGTTTTCTGTTCTATTTCTATTAAATCGTTTTTTCGAAATACCATACCTTCTAATAATTTTAAGGCGTTGAGAAAAATATTTTTTTTAATGTTATTACAAAGTTCGTACAGGCTTCAGAAGTTCTTATTTAAAAAAAAAATTGCAACTATGATAAGAAATAAAATTTTGAAATTATGCTCTATTTACAAAATAGTTAAAAAATATTTAAATTCAAATGTTACACAAAATCTCGCCCAACCAGTTCCTTCTAAGTTCAAATAAATTACACCGAACAATCACCCATAAAATATTCCGCGCCAACGCATAAAATATATTAAATAACGCAATATTTTACCTACACTTTTATCTACAAAGGCAACCTAATAAAACTAACTTAGGTATAAAGTTAACTACCTATAAATAAGCTTATAGAACCGTTAGTGGCAGAATAGACATGCCTATACTACAAACTATGTATATGAGATGTTACTTAAGACCATTCTATGGATTAGACTTCGGTATGGACTATGGATAAGACAGGAGTAGAACCACGCGGTGTTGCTTCTTTCAAAATTAAAACGGTACATCTACGAAAATTAAATCATTAATTCTCTTCTTCTCATATTTTATTCTCTATTATGATAAACAGACCTATAATTATTGTATAAAATAAAATTGTTGCTCTATTATCTTTCTAGGTAGGTACCTACTAAATATAATATGTAGATATACACTTTTCCTTTTCACTTTCATTTTTATTTTCAGTTAAAAATGATTTATTAATATACTACAATTGATTAATTTATTACATAGTAAATTAGTAATATTCAAATCAATAATTTGCTATATATGCCATAAAACCAATATTTTTTTATCTACGTAGAGCAATTTCAAGATGCCCAAAACCCTTAGTGGGTATTATTTAATACTATTTTTTTTCCTTTGCCAGTTTGCCTATTCTTAAGTTTTTTAAAAGAATTATTTAAATGTCTAAAAATAATAAGAGTTATCACAAAAATGATAAAAACTCTTAATTGAGTGAATCAAAAGCGACAAAATTTCGTCTTGGCATCTCCTATTGTTTTTGTAAAAGATTTAATACAGTTTTAAAGATAATAAAATTCCCTACAAAACTGCATCGCTATCTTTTATTCTAAAACAAAAACTGCGTAATTCTCCGCTATAACATTCTACGAACATCCAAACGCTACAACTGATTATAAAATATACGTAGATACGCCACGCAATACATCTATCCATTTAGGTGCGTCAAACATGCACCATATATCTGGTTGCATCTAGGAAATAATTCTACAATATCTCTGTACAAACGCAGCGTACACGGACGCATTCTTCTCAAACATGCAAAATCACTAACACAGCTCTACAGGACCACAAACGAGATCTATAAACAGTAAGGACAAATATGACGAAGTCACAAATAAGTTTTGACGTGTATTTTTTTATATTTTGCAAACAGATTTAACTGAGTAGTTAATTTTCTTAGTTAACGTTTCATTTCACTTATTTATGTTGCCAATGTTATTCAATCTATTTGCCAAACAAAAAAGTATTTTATGCTGTAGGATTGCAGTAGATGCTTTAAAATGGCGTGTCTATAAATACTTATAAAAAAATATATCTACTCAAAGTACTACTACTTATTTTTTAAATGCTATTTTTGTTTATATTGAAATTTGATTGCTTAAATGTCTAGTCTATATTTTGTTATGTTTTACCTACTCCTCTGGCGCGGAACCTAAAATATTTTTTGGTCTTCGACACTAGAGAAATAACAATGATCACGGCCTAGCGCTGTTTTTCCAAATTAAACTAGGTACTGATTAAAAATGTAGCCTATTAATTGTACGAGTATGTATTTGTGCATTTTTAAACGACACAGCTACATTCACGTTTCATTAACCAAGCCACGTGTCATAAGTCCCAAAATTTGGTCAAATTTCATATTGATTTTTGTCCAATAGTATTTTTATTTCAGTTTCTGTCAAATAATAACATTTTCGAATGCATTTCATTTCATACTTAAAAAATCAGCAGCTGTAATGCTCACAGTAATTATATGTATTTGCTATTCTCGACTTATCTCTACAGCTGACGTTTAATTTACGTGTAATAAAACCAGCATTCTTAGATTTAAGTGGGTTATTTATCAATAGGTCAAATATTTGCATGACACCGACTTGTCGGCGCGTGAGGTTATATTTAGTAAACAGATACATTGAGATTAGACAGATTTAATTGCAGTATTTTTAAAAGGTTGTTATTTACTGGATATTAAAGTAATTTTTTTTAGTTGAAATAAATAGCTATAAACATTTCTTTAATGTCATCTTTAATGACCATAATTGACCATTTTAATTAATTCTTAAAAAATACCTACCTGTCTAATAAAAAAAATACTATTGAATTGTATCGCATTTGTAGGTAGATCATTAATTAAAAATTTATATTCCCAGTAAAACACAAGACCGTTAAAGTCAAAGTTCGCCATATCCCTTACTGCTTTTCGCTCTGTATGATGCACGCATGTGTGCGCGCCTGTCGCTGTATGCGTGTACAGTCAATGACCTATGCATTTGCCGGAGTACAGGCTAAAAGTATGCGTTGGTTTTATTATGGTCTTATTTTAAAAATGGAGCTCCGGTCATCGGTTTCTTCCGTTGGGCTAGGTCGGGATTTTGGCGCGAAAATGATTCGGGCGGAACTGGTCGGCTGACCGCTGTTACCCGGTTACCGTTACGCTTTCGTACTTGGAACGGTTTTGTTCGAAATTTGAATGGTTTTTCTTTTATACGGAAATCGGATTCGAGGATATTGGATTACTTTTGTTTTCTTATTGGATTTTACTGGTTTTAGAATGTCAATAAAATAAATGATAGATAATAAATTAATATTCTACTTAACATCGACATTAATTAATAAATGAGTAATGAAACAACAGATGTAGAAAAAAACATGTGAAAATGTTTTGTTCATTAGTGACTATTTTGTATTTATTATTAATTTTACATTTTTGTCCAATAAGAGAACTAACCAATCTAAACCATTTAGGCCGCTTTCAATTGGAATCCTTATTGGAAATCAATCCATTCATGTCCCACAGTGGACGTCCTACGGCTGATGTATGGATGAAAGTCTTACTTTTCATTTATCTATTAGTCTAATAAAAATGGTCATTTGTTATTGCAGTAACGTATCCGTATTTTATAGTCTATCATAGGCCTATCTTCGAAGGGTGATTGAGCTATATTGTTATTTTCATCCTTGCCATATTTATGGACATAAAAACTTTATTATGAGACGAACCCTGGAAACACAAAAAAAAATCTGCTGTTCCAAACATCAGGTCAAAACTCAACAAACTGTACGTTCTTATTGTTGTTCCCCTATAAATATTGCCTAGACAAAAAACACAGCTTAACACTTCCACTTGTCTAAATGTGGGTTTCAGCTAGATTTGCAATATTCACATGTCCACCCAATTTGTCTTCCTTTGACATTAGCCTAACGAGATGTAACCTTTCAGGGGAGCGCCCCTACAAATGCCACCTACCAGAGTGCGGGCGCGCTTTCATCCAGCTGTCCAACCTGCAGCAGCACCTCCGCAACCACGACGCCCAAGTCGAGCGCGCCAAGAACAGGCCCTTCCATTGCAACATCTGTGGCAAGGGCTTTGCCACTGAGAGCAGTCTAAGAACGCACACTGCCAAGGTCAGTACCTCCACATTACAGATTACCATCACCCGAACACATTCCACTTCATCAAAACACATGCCACTTCATATAAACACATACCACTTCATAATAAATGGTCACCTTGCTGTGTGCACTCACCAATTGCCACTGTTCTTGTGAAAATATTGGCCAAAATACTCCTGTGGAGGCAGTTTTGCCTCTCAAAGCACCTTAAAAACGTGTACAGCTAAGGTCAGTATCACAAGCCATCCAGCAGATTTGGTCTATTCGGTATTTTCACAAACAGCTGTCCAATCTCCAGCAGCATCTTCGCAACCACGACAACCAAGTCGAGTGTGCCAATAGGCCCTTCCGTTGCATCATATGTGGCAAGGGATTTGCCACTGAGAACAGCCTTAGAACGCATACTGCCAAAGTCAGTATCTTCATATTAAAATAAATACTTTACCACACACTAACACACATAAAATTTACTCTAAATACACTATCATGATACCATCCTGATCATTACTTAATATTTAAATATAATCAGTCACATTCAAATATAGCCTTTGTAGATCAATTTTCATAAATATAATCTAGAATCCATTTTATCCAGAGTAAAAATATTTTAGATATTGATAATTCTTAAAAATATTCCATCTTAGGCCTTGTAAGTCATATCCTAGACGTAGGTCACATGCACACTATAAAGATATATCTTCGAAGTACCCTATACCTTATAGGCTTAAACAAGATTTCTAAAAGGAGACGATTTTTTGATTCGGTTGTATATTTTAATGTGTGTATGTTACGCATATGTGATTTCTTTGCATCGTTTTTCCTTCTTACATGAAGAACACGATAAAGAATTTTCATGAATTTACATATTCTGCATTTACTTACATACTAATTGTATGCTCCTTTTGTAGCAACTGCAATAGATTGATTAAAAATTTAATAATGCTTTTAAAAGCTCACAGCAACATAATGAGACCGACTAAATATTGTACCTACGAGTATATTTATTAAAGTCTCGATTGTGATGTAGCTTTTTTCTTTCTTCTATCATTTTTGTAATTTATTTGTTTTTTTTTTACTAGTTATGAACAAACTTATTTCCATTCCAAAATTTAAAATCATGTTACTTTATTTCCCTTGTTTCAAATTTACAGATTATTTAAATCTCTTTTTTCGTTATCGTAAAAATTGTTCATAACTCAGCAACAAAAATCTCTTTCGGCCACTTATGATTTCAAAATTCCCTTTCGACACTGTATTTCATTTGATGTCTTTATGTGTTTTATACCTTTGCTAATCTTTATAATGCTATGCCCTCGCCCGCCGGCGGACACAGGAGCTTCAGCTGCACCTTGGTGTTTTGCAGCAACACGCGGCGCTCATGATAGGGGGCGCCACCGCCACTCCTTGCCCAATATGCCACAAAGTCGTATTCGGTGGCGAAGCGCTTGTCGAACACATGAAGAATACCCATAAAGACCCCAATGCGTCCGGCGTTGCCAGTAAGTTTCACCGACCGCTCGGTTTTGGGTTCTGTGATTGGCGGAAAACTGACTCCGTAACGTATGTTTTTGAAACTGCCTGTTGATTGGTTAGAATTAGAATTTGGAACAACTGCGTTATGGAGTTATTTTTTTGTTTTAGTATTTAAGATTTTTATAGAAACAGAAAAGGAGGTTGCTACATGTTTTTCTTTTGTGAAAAAGGGACAAAGTAGCGGCGTTCTTATTTGTATTACTTTTAGTAACATTTCTCTTGTGGCCAGCGTTTTTCTTAGTAGTTTTTTTTAGGAGCGCTTGTATAATAAAGTTGCAAAGCTGAATAAACACAATGCTGCTACAGGGGAGATTTATTAGCTCATAAGTTCTGCCACTGGAAGTTTGTAGATAAAATGTTTGCCGGTCATCATCGTTATAATAGCCCCGCTGTAAAAACCCATTTCGCAACCATATTTTGCTTTATAAAAGCTTCCAGTTGGCACAAAGCCATAAGGGGTGTTGGTTTTGCGAAATCAACGGTGAAACAAAAACGTATCGTCTCCATAAATCTAAGCTAACTTAATAAATAAGCTACGAGTACGTCTGTAACGCATTTCGAGGGAGTGGATGTTATTGTTTTAAAGTTATTGGAAGGGTAGTGTTTTGCAAACATTTCTTGTCCATTACATTCTTCGGATGGCGTTGCGGCTGTATTATCATAACATGTTTTGTTTATGTATCTAATAGACACTTTCCCATTTCTATGGAAGTTTTTGTTAGCGTTTAGTGTTCCGTTAATTGGTTTGTGTTTTGGTTTTTCGTCTATCATTAATGTAGTCTTTGATTTATCTCTAATAATTTAGTTGAAACTATCTTCTTTGTTTCGATTTTATTTCTAATACTAACTTTAGTACTATAAGTTGTAAAAGCATAGACGACTTTCGGAACTTTTACTGCACTTCAATCCTAATCAATATGCAAATACTAATAAACGTCTACTTCTAAAAATTCATCAACATTGGAACAAATACTGAGCAGTGTCAGATACCAAACGTCGTCTATCTCCAAAACTAACATTGCAACAGTACTAACCTGTATGTTTTCTTTTCCTCCCTCCTAACCCACTAACCTGCCCACTCCTGGTGACGTGAAGGTCCCCCTGCCACGTCACCGTACCCGGCGCAAGCTAAACCTACTGATCCTTATATAGCGAAGCGGAGGACCGCCAACCACCCGTGCCCTGTCTGCGGGAAGCACTACGTCAATGAAGGCTCCCTGAGGAAGCACCTCGCGTGCCACCCAGAGACGCAGCTCACGAGCAGTTTGAGGATGTGGCCTTGTTCTGTTTGCCAGGCTGTGTTTACGCATGAAAGTGGTAAGTTGTGGGTTTCAGAGTTATAAGCTGCTCGAACGCCCAAAAAAATAATTAATGAAAGACTCAGACTTCTTGCGAGTGAGTTCGGAGTCTTCGGAGAGTCAACACGGCTTGAGGATGTCTCATTTAGAGTCAAAACACGTGTCAAAAAGAATACTATGTAACAGAACTATTAATTCGAATAAGACGCTTAAAACTTATTGTGAAGCGGAAATAAACTAAAAAAAACAGAACGAAGATTTGAAGATAAAGGACCTAACGCCTGATTCAATCAACTTGACTGAAATATATTATATTTAGCTATTCACCTATAAACAACTTTTAATGTAATAAGAAAACCAATAAATAGTATTTTTAATACCTAATAATAATAATAGGTACGTCTTCAAGTCACCGTACGTAAATACATATTTTTGAATTTAACGCTATCAATACTTTTTTTTTCATGAAAATCAAGCAGCATCAAAAATATACCTTCATATTACTTGCACCAATAAATCATTCTTATCGATTTTCAGGACTCCTCTCCCACATGGAACATATGAGAATGGAACCGAAACATCAGTTCGCCGCACAATACGTCCTGTCCCGAGCCGCGGCGGAGCGACGAGAGCGCGACCTCCTCGCCGCAGTCTCCGCGGGAGGATCCGGCCTCCTGAACCTCGCTCCTCCCTCGCCCGCACACTCCGACTCCTCCTCCAACGGCAGACTCTCCTCCTCGGCGGGCTCGGAAGCGGGCGCAGCGGTCAACAAACTCACAGACTTACTCCGATCAGCAAATAACGGACACCAAGCGTACCCCGACGAGAGAGTCGCGGCCATCGCAGCCGCCGCCGCGAACATGATGGCTCAGCCCGGCGAAGGAGCGAACGCCGTGCAAGTCGCGGCAGCAAACCTAGTATCGGCAATGAGACAGCAGTACGCAAGAGAACCTCCCCCGGCTCAACCACCGGCGGAAACGCCGCCAGCTCCATCCGAAGCGGCTTTGCGTATCCAACAAGCTGAAGCGCTCCTTCGAAGTCAGGCCGAAGCTCTGAGACTAGCCGTGTCTCAAGCGGCAGCCGCTCAGAATGAAGCCGCCAGTCCGTTGAGACACAACGGAGGGTTCCCTCCGCAGCCGAACGACGCCAGCGGACAGCTGTCACCGGAATTAGTTGAGGCTTTTAGAATCGCACAGGAGCAGAGGCTGGAGCAGGCGCTGAGACTACACGACCCGAGGATGCTCGGCTTCAACCTGCCTTCGCCGGCTCAGCAGGTGGCGCAGCAAGCCGTGGCCGCGCAGCAAGCTGCGGCTCAGCAAGCGGCGCAACAAGCCGCTCAACAAGTCGCCCAACAAGCGGCTCAAGCAGCTCAAGCCGCCCAACAAGCGGCGCAGCAGGCCGCTCAACAGCAACACATGCAGCAGCAGGCGGCGCACGCAGCTCAGGCCGCCCAGGCCGCCCAGGCCGCCCAGGCCGCCCAGGCCGCCCAACAAGCCGCCCAACAGGCCGCTCAACAAGCTGTCCACCTCCAACAAAATCCTCAGCCATGAAAATTCAGCTATTACTAATCCGATGCGATTTCCACCAGATCGTCAAAAACTAGGTTCGTGATAGCAAAATTGAAATGGTTCATTGTGTTTTATGGGAAATTTGTTTTTCGAGCGACTCGAAATCGCCTCCGATTGGTAATTGTTTTTCTACAGACGGGACTTTTATTTTCAAATGAATATAGCCAGTGAAAAAAGTATACAATGAATAAAATAACATTATGTTTTAGATAGTTACTAACTGTTGTATATAAGGAAATTTTAGCGGAAACAAAAGCTGTATATAAATTAAAAAGAATGTATCTAAAATAGTTGAAAATAAAGGAGTATGGAACAAAAACTCGCCCGAACAAAATTAGGAGTAGAAACTATTGACAAATAATTATTCAGTGCAATCTTTAATTTTGTCATATTTTATGTTTCATTATTATCATTCTATTGAAATATATTTATTTAGTAGCTGTAGCACGAGCGTTGTATTTATTAGCTTAGTAAAAACTTTTGGATGTGCCAAACTGTTTTAAGCACGTTTTATCGCATTTAGCGAATTTTATTGCAATAATAATTATAATTTTAGTACGATTATAATTATGCATTATTAAGTTTCCATAAGATATAATTGTAACATTTACCTGTCATTGATTTATTTTATCTTTCACGCAATAACACGTCTTATGCTAGTCACGTTTTGAACGCACAAAATATAAATTCTCTATTTTGTAACCAAAATTCCAAATTATATTTTAAATTTTATTTTGATTGATTTTTACCTTTTATTTTTTATTATCACTATTAATGCCATACTAGATAATAAAATGTAAATAATTTTATAGGCCTGTTACGTAAAAGTTAACGCTTTTGTTTTATTTTTAACATAATATACATATTACATTTTTATTTTTAATATACGAACATTTTATTTTACAAAAAATGGATTATTTACAAATTACTATATTATGTATAATTGTACATAAAATCACTCGGTTATTTTTTGTTCAGAAGACTGCTGTTACTTTTTGTGTAAATAAAATATTGATTTTTATTGAAATAATACAATAAGAAATAGCGATTTTTCACTGTTAACATAGACGAGACAATAACAACTTAAAATAAAATCGAAGCAAAGGAAATACAATAAAATTAAAATAACTCTTCGATACATTACCATAAATAAAACAAAACACGAGACATTCTTCTTCAACACGGATGTTAACTCAATAGCCCGAATATAATTATATATATTTATTTCATTTAATAATCATAATAATCAACAAACTACAATAGCCCGAAATAATTTTCAAAATGGTTAAAGCGATTCGCTTTAAACCATCAACAAGCATGTAAATGCTATACAGTTGCCGATCAATAGGTTAATAGTTCAAAAGATTGCAAAAAAGCCCATCTTTAAAAAATTTCAAGAGGGACTTTTTGGCAATTTATTAAGAGAATGTCAAGTGTTGCCGAATATTAATTCTTTTAATATTATGTTCATGTATTATAGATAAGTGACAATGTATGTAAACAGTGTGAATTTTCGATTCATTTTGTTTATATAAATTGGAATAATCTACGTATAATCGTAATAGGTAAGGTACTAGTAAGCTGACTTTAATGTACGTAATGATTTCATTCTTAAATTAATATTGATGTTTATACAACAGTAGTTTATTTAAATAAATAAAATACTACTGCTGTTATAGCATCATAGTATAGAAAAAAAAAACACAATGCAATAGCCCAAAAGATAATTTCTAATTTGTGTCGTGTTTGGTTATGAATGAGATTATTTTCAATGAACGTTGTTTTCTTCGTTAATTATTTAATTTCATGAAATACAAAACGTTTCGGCCGATTTTTAATATTATTTGGAGCGTTATGGAAAGTACCATCGAGACGCGAAGGTTTACCGATAAAGATAATGTTTTCAAGGGAACGTGAATAAAATTACCTATTAGACGACAAAAAACATTTTTTGACTGAAACAAGACAAAAACTATACGATTAAAGAAAAAAAATTCAAAGTGAATGGATCGCTATTTATGTAAAAATGTGTCCTCATAAATTTAATATATAAATAAATTAAATATAACAACAAAAGAAGTTCCTATGAATATTGTATAAATGGTATTGTTTTAAATTTAGGTCTTAGTAGAAGGAAAAATTTATGGACGTTTGGTATTTTTAAAGTTATAATTAACATCGTGTTAGGGAACTGAACTCGAAGCTCGAGTTGTACAAAATGAAAAGCACGGATCATGAATCCTAAGTAACATTAGATTTTTAGATCAAAAGTTACGTTTCCAAGAAAGTGTTCATGTCACTGCTGTCTACATTTTTGTGTCGCATGCACCCGTTTTTGTAAAAAGAAAAATAATAATGAAAATATTGAAATTGTAATTCAAAATCGCAAATTCAGATAAGGATTTTTTGACTCTACGACAAAAAATACTCAAAATGGGCTAACATTTTAGAGGTTAGGCGCAAAGATGCGCTTCGCAAAAATGTAGACCTCAAATTCTCTGTGATCATCGAAACGGAATAGTAATAAATCAGATCGTGTCTGAAGGTATCCAGGTTACTTTTAAGTATTCGATGGATAAATTTTTAATGTTAAAAAAATGAAAGAGATGGAGAGAAAATGGTTTTCTACATTTATTTTATGATGAAAAAAATTCCGTAGTTAAGCTGTGTACATTTAATAATAATAAAGCCTAATTATTTGTATTCAAGCGATGTCTTGTATCGCTGATTCGCTAATATGCAATAAATTGTATATATGTGTCCATATGAGCATATTTATTGCATATTGGTATTAGATTCAATACCACTGGATTCAGTTTATAATATTTCGAAATGTGGTTAAATGGGACTCCACATCGATTATACTTAAAATGCGCTGTCAGTTAAATTAAAAAGAAATGGATACGATGTTCTCAATCTAGTTTTATTGGCATATTTGACGTTAAAATTATTGTTTTACATAATTGTTTCCTTGTTATGGACAGGTACGTTAGCAACATGATTGAAATCGACTTTGTTATTGTTCGAAAAATATTCAAAAATAACTATTGTTGAACAAGAGTCAATGTCCGTGTGTTAACGTTTCAATTTACACAAATCGCTGCCGTCATCTTGCGATTACATTACATTATTTCATTTATAAAAAAATATTGTGAAACGCGTTCTCCATTTACAATTTAGATGAAATATTTTTGAGATAATATATAGACTAGTACAAGTGATAAAACTAAGCTAAATTCAAATAAACTTACAACGTATTTCACAATATCTTTTCATTGTTAAGTTTTTACATATAACTTGCAATTGTTTTCTATTACACATCCTCATTGACTGTTAAAGTTTTTATTTTAATGCTTCATGTTTTTTGTTATTGTAACTTAGCTTGTTTTTATAAAATATTTAGCAAAATATACACATTTATTACTCTTAGCCTTAAGTGTAGACAGGATAGCCAGGTTTTCAATTCATACTCTCACATAGTAGTAATTTACATGTATTCTTAAATAATAAGTTAGCGTAACCAATGTAATGTAATTCCAAAGAGTCATTTATAAACAGATAATAAAATATTAATTTATAAATGGCTATAAATTTGACACAAACTAAGCACTATACGTGGGAGAAGCAGAAAGTGCTTATTTTGTGTTCCGGATGTAGTAAACAACGAAATAAAAATACATAAATACAAAAAAAAAAACGTGTACTTAAATGTCATAGTAATAATTATTATCGGTGTTATTACGGGAGTAACAATGTCCCAACCATTCGTCGTACCCATTTTAGAAAGTTAATAAAAAAAGTGAATTTTAAAAACGTTAATTTGGAAAGAATAAGAATGATTAAATTGTTCCACAAAATTTATATGCATCATCAATAAAACAAAAAATACTTTATGTAATAGTCTTCTACCTACACTGAACATTGTTACTATTAGGAAATAATAATAAAAAATACAGTAGGTATTATACCTACCACTTCAAAAAGCACTGACAGCGCATTACATTTCGTCTATTTATTGTTACCTAGCCTCATAATGTCACTTTGGCATTCACGTTATTCATAACGGTTTTGTTCATTCGTTATGCATAACAATTATGTTGTCTAAAAATGTTCGATTCTCAATTGGTGTATTTTCTAGTCTTGTTTACGCAATACCTTAATCTAATTGTTGAATTCTGTCGTGGTTAAGAACAAAGATGTGACATTTGGAAACTAAACAAAAATTGTAAAATGGAATAATTGTAAATGGAATAAAATAATTGTAAAAATTCAAAATTGTTGTATTTCGGCATATTGGAAAAATTGTAAAATTGAATTCGTCTAGGATTAGAATATAAATTACGGTTAGGTAGAAGTCAAAATTCTCGTTTGGCATGTTCTTGTACTACATTAAAAAATAATAAAATGTATATAAAATTAGGGAATGTGATGTGACTATTGTACCTACTTGGTGTTTAGACATCCATACGCATTGAAGTATTTCTAATTATGTAGAAACTTCATTTATATAAGAAATCACAAGTGTTCACGACAAAATAACCTTGTTTTTATTATAATTTTATTTATATTAGAGGTTAACCCTTGCGTAATTTTAATTAAGCTTTTTTAATTTTTAAATAACATAAAACGATGCCATGTTTTAATTATTTAGATTTAAATGTGTTTATTGAAATATATTTTTTATAAAAGTTATATTTTTTTGTATACTTATTACTTACTGGACGTAATAAGAACTGCTATGTAATTAATAGTTAAGTTTAGTGTTGATTTATGTTAGCAATTATTATTATTTTTATTATTGAACAAATTAACCCAATATCGTTTTTATTAGAGATTGAATAATTATTATTTTTAACAACGGAAAATGCTTATTGTGTCATTATTGAGATAGTAACTATTATTGCCGAAACGGTTAGCTATAATTATTTTAAAAAATAAAACGGATGATTCATACAGTCGTTTTTCTATTGGAAATTTCCTTTTAGTATAGTTAGTCATCACATACCTTTAACACATATAACAAGCTGTTGTTTATTACTTAGAATAAACTTTTTGTATGAAACAGATGATATACCTATTTTCCGAAATATTTTGCAGTTGGTCTCATGGTAAAAGCAAGACAAAATGATGAGTAAAATTATGTATGTATCTACACATCAGTAAATACCTGATTTTTGCAAAGCAACATGCTGTATACCATCATAAAAAGCACCCACTAATTATTATATCAGTGTTTTTATATTTTATTAAGCTAAAGCTATATTTAGCCCCAAATTCACCAACGCTTGTTTAGGTAAACGTGTGATTTCTGTATTTTAACCAAGTTAACCAACGGTTTTTGCTTGCTGAATAAGCTGTTTAAGATTTAACCAACGGTTGATAAATTAAATATCTGTTGGTGAACTAGGGTCAAAAACCCAAGTTTAAACGTTGTTTAAATACAGTAATCACACGTTGGTGATTTTGGGTCTTAGTAGCTTAGAAAAACACCAAACAGATGAAACAGATAATTTACATAGTTTGAAAACAGCTAAACTATAATTCCGTATACTGCCATCTAGCGTTAAGTAGGCGAACTGCTGAACAGAAACCATACAGCGCACAAAAAAGCTCATTGTAATAATGAAAATAATTTAGAGGTAAAAAATTAGTTCATTGCATATGCACATCACATAAAAATTTTCAATCAAGTATTAAGTAGTAAGCATAATATTAAACTGTCATCTAGGGATTTTTTTGTTAACTACTTGGTAATCTGGTTGAAAAGCAATCAAAGCGACATCTGGAGAATATGTATCATACTTTTACCAAAGCAGAACCAGTCAAGACATTTTCTGCCATCTATTGTTTTTCTTGCGTACTATCTTAGCGACATCAGTGATATTTTTCGTAGGTTCTACTTTGAAGCTAAGTGAAATTTTGGATTTCAAACCTTTCAGACAACGAACTAAATGCTAATGCAAAAAGCTAATGGTACATTTATTTTTGGTTTTACAGAAGGAAAAGTTGTTTGCGAATAAAAACAGATGGCAGGTTATTGAAGCCAAGAAAATGCGTTAATAATTCCTTCACGGTTCCAGGCTTGGTCCCATATACTTAGTAAAAGGTGATTATAAAATGAAATCTTGAAATAAAAATAATTAAAATTTTAAAAAAAAATCTCACCTAAACATATGGTCGAAGCAAAACATTCACTGATGGACATAGTTCTCTCCAATGTTTTATGGTGAGCTAGGTCGGTATGCATTAATTGTAATGTAAACTGATTTAATTCCCTTAAACAGGGTTATCCAGAACTGGTGCAGTAATCCGAAAGGAGGTGATTCAGACCATTATTATGAACAACTTTTACTAAGGGGCCAACCCGGAATTCGATGAAGAAAATCAGCTGTTTCATCCATTTTGTCGATTCCTAGTTGTAAGTAATTATTATTAGGTTATGGTGTAAACAGCTGAATTTAAAAAAAAAACTAGGTTGGCTAACCTAGTTTTTTTTTTAAAAAAAAGTTAAAAAAAAAGTTATTCGTAAAAAAAAGTTATTCCTAAAAGTTGTTCGTAATAATGATCTGAGTACTCCCTTTCAGATTAGAACAGAGGAAGCAGATAACCCTGCATTTTTTAACTCATTAATTAGTACTCGTAAGTTAGTTCGTATGGGCCGGGTGGCTAGCCCTAGTATCAGAGTTTTTAAGCCGCCTGAAGGCCTCTAACATGGCTAAACGGTTAAAACAACCGGGACCTACAATTTAACGTGTCGTCCGAGCCACGGTAGCGCTCCGTTGGAAAATGCCACCTGCGGTCACCCATCCAAATATTGACCATGCGAACGTTGCTTAATTCTGGTGATAGCTGACAAACACATAATCAAACTACTAATTAGTATAAACCAAATAGTATATTTACTAATTATTAGTATAAACTTGTATGTTTTATATTACGTCAACTACAAAACTGAAAATAAAATGAGAAAACGATCGAATTTAAAATTGTTACTAAAATTTATAATATTGTACATAGATAGGTAGGCTTTGCACTGGGACTGGCTTTTCGGTGAAGGAAAACATCGGTAGAAAACCTACAATATTATTATGTCCGTAGAAGATATCAGTGGTGGTCTTGTGGTAATGACATTAGACCTGCGTTACAATCGTGAGGTCGTGGGTTCAATTCCCGGTCCCGTATCAATGAGTTCTTTGGAACTTATGTACGGAATTTCACACCACTGGCTTTTAGGTGAAGGAAAACTCGTGAGGCAACCTGCATACGTCCGTAGAAAAAATTCGATGGCGTATGTGAATCCACCAACCTGCACTGGGCCGGAGTGGTGGATATGGCCCAATCACCCTTCAGGGGTAGGCCTACGTCCTGCAGTGGACTATTAAAAGGCTGGTACAATAAGTACTGAAGAAATTCAATGGCGTATAATTTGTAAATCCACCAAACCGCACTGGGTCAGCTTGGTGGATATGAATTACCCTTCGTGGGTAGGCCTACGACCTGCGGTGGACTATCGAACCAGCCTTTTTTAATAAAAAAAAGGCTGGTACAGGTAGATACCTGCAATAATTATTCAAAATGTAACGGAATGCGTGTTTCCTTCCAAACGATCCTTGCAAAAGCATTTTTTATCAGATACTTGCACGCGAGACTTCCAATTTTGCATTAATGTTGATAACACTTTAAAAAAATACTTTTACTTTTAATTGCAATGATAAAAAAAACGGCTAAGATACTAAACTGGTCGGGCTGAGGATGTCGATGGTTCCGTGTAATTTAGGTATCTTCTAGATACAAGTTTTTGATGGGTAAAATAATAAATTTTGATTATTACTCGTTGTCTAAGATAAAGAAATAAAGTGACTTTGTAGACTTATGAAAGTACCTATTTTTCGCAAAAAATCGCAACACCGACTTCCACCGTTTACGAAATTCGAATAATTTGCACGAATCGATGTGTCATCCATGTACATTTTTGTTAATTTATCAAAAATGGCTCAGCCGATATCGATAAAATTGAAATGGGACCACTTCAGAAGTAGGTGTATTCTTTCGAACTACATAAGATTTTTTTAAATTGGTTCACAAGTGGCGAAAATTTCGATAAACATACAGAAAAAATACATACAGACGAACATAGTGCCTCCTCCTTTTTGGAAGTCGGTAAAAAAGAAAAAAGAAAAGGTATTTTTAAATATATACATGCTTACTGGTAATCAGTTAGCACCCTTTTAGGGGCTCTTGTTCATTTTCTTCTTATTTTCTAATTCTAATGTTCAAAATAAAAGCAAAAACCTAAATAAATATGTACACAACAAAATATTGTTCCTTGAGTAGGAACTAGTTTCCAAAACACGGGTTTCGTACACCCAGTTTGGCAGCTAGAGCCTCCGAAAACTTGATGTGCTTTCGTAAATAAATACTTTTTGAATTTTGAATTTGAATTTTGAATTCTAAAGGCTTATTCTGTACATCAAAACTAACAACTTTTGTTCTGCTACTTTGCTCAAAAGTAAAAAAAAAACAGCTGCTCCATACATTTTGTCGAGGGTGAACAATTATTCTATGGAACAGCATTTTTTTTATTTGTTAGTTTCGATGCACAGAATAAGCCTTTAGAATTCAAAATTCAAATTCAAAATTCAAAAAGTATTTATTTACGAAAGCACATCAAGTTTTCGGAGGCTCTAGCTGCCAAACTGGGTGTACGAAACCCGTGTTTTGGAAACTAGTTCCTACTCAAGGAACAATATTTTGTTGTGTACATATTTATTTAGGTTTTTGCTTTTATTTTGAACATTAGAATTAGAAAATAAGAAGAAAATGAACAAGAAATATGTAGTACAGATTTGACATTAAGTATAATATTTTAAGATATAACATAATGCATAAGGTATATAATTTATTCAACTGTAACAAAAACAAATGCTAATTGATTACCAGTAAACTGTATATGTACCTAGAATCATAATCAATAAGTAAAAGAAACACAACTAAACAGCTTGGTTTCAGAAACTTAAAGTTTCAAAGTTTTTCTTAAAGGTTAAGTAGAAACTCAATCAGTTAAGTACACGGAAATTCAAAACATAAAGTACTGAGTTCTTACTTAACCAAAAAGCTTTTAATTTTTCCAGTAAAATAAGATAATTACTGATATGAGTTACGATAAAATAAATATTGATTAAAATTTCATAAACAAAATTAGTATCTGATGTGTCAGCAGTTGCAAAAATTCTTGATTACACTCAGTTCATTTGTTTACAATTGATGCATTGTTAAAATTAAAATCAATTTTCCATGTTAGGTTTCGAACTATACAGATAGGCAATAATTAATCTGTGCATCATAGAAAAGTAAATTTTGACCGACATCGAGATAACTGAGTACGTATAGGTAAGTAGTGTTCGTTTTATCGTTTGGTTACGGAACCCTACAAAATTATAATTACTTGAATGTGTCAGAAAAAATGATATATTCTTCATTTGCATTTCAATTATAAGACCTTAAAAATACGCATTAAATTTATAAACATTGTAAGAACTTTTAAGAAAAGTATATAAAAATGTAAGATTGAATTAAACTATCTAGAATGATATAACTTTCTGATATACTTATTTTAAATCGCTACTAAATTGTTGCTAGATTGTAAAAGCTTTTAAAGAATAAAAATGTTTATAATTAATTATAGTTTCATAGCCATCAAATCATACTCAAAGCAAAAATATCTTAAATGCCACTGCCCTAATGTTTCCTCATTAACGTTTCACGTGAGAAACCGCGTAACTGCAAATTTAAGTTTTCTATTCTAACAGTTTTCATTTAAAGTTCAAAATTGTACACAAGTGCACTAAGATATTCAGTTTTCTTGCAAGGCTAATTAAAGGAATATGTATTTTAATAGACTGGCCCTGGCAATATCTATTTGTCGGAAAACCACTGACCATAGAGCTAAAATAATCCAGGAGTTGTGAACTTTTTTAGTGAAAAAAATAAATAAATTGAAATAGTAAAAATACATCTGGAGCTGCAAGATAACGAAATTAATGATGCTGTTAGTTATCAAAAACTTACAGGTATTTGAGCTACTTCCGGTACAAATGTTGCCAATGAGACAGAGTTCAATTTTTTTTGAGGAAACACTGTTGGACTTTTAAAGTTAAACTAGATAGGTACATAAATGCAAAATTTTACTTAATGCGTTGTAGCTGTACATTAAATCCAAATGATGAATAAATATACAATAATTGCTCGTTTAAAAGTATGAGGTATCAAAATTCGTAATAATTAGTCATACAAAATCTGTCCATCTAATTAAAACAAAATTGATAACATAAATATGTAAAATATAACTGTACAGGTCGCGGCATATGAGTGTAGCGCTAAGGGTAGTGTGGAGGGGATGACTGCGCATGGGTTTAGTATGGCGGTCACCATGCGCAGCCATCCCCTCCACACTACCCACAGTGCTAGACTAACGTGCTGCTAATTGTATCTTACTGTTGACTTTCAAAAAGCAAATATAGTTAGTGATCATAACTAAGTAAAGGTTTTTATTACGTAAAAGAAGACATCTTTATACATTAAACGTGATTTCTCACAAATTAACACATAAGATACATTCTTATTTTTGTAACATAACACAAATCTCAGTAGCATTAGGTAATATTTCTTTTGTAGAAATACAGTATAGCACAGTAAAATCCAAACAAATATAATTTATTGTAATAACAACGACAAAAAATGTAAACACAACCAAATACTCACAAGAACAGCATCTTAATACAAAAACCTGCTTTGTCAAAATAAAATAAGTGAGTATTTTACTAAAAAAAACGTGTACAAAAAACTAGTGTAGCGCCCCTGAGTCTTGAAAAAGCGTCCGTGCGGAATGAAAATTATATATGGTCGATGTAAAAAAATTTTTAAAAATGCAGATGCCGTATTCTTTCTGATAAGCGAAGCTCGCGATGGTGTAACTGGGAAACTTTCGCGTCTATCATGAACTCGATGGATTTGGCTGGCATCCAAACAGTCATAGGTATTGGAAATCCACGAACTTTGCCTAAAGTATCAGTTTTAATATTTTTTCTTGGGCAGGTTCTCGTTTCATTTTCCATCCATCCATTCATGTTCCATTTGCCTGGGATTCTATTTTCCCATTGCTGGGATGTCGGGTCAATATAACAATACAACAACACGTTTAACGACGGCATCAACACGTTTAATACCTACTCTAAGGGCTCTGACTATATGAAATTTGGCATATTTTTTCTTTTGTCAATCAAGCAATAAATGACAAAGATAAATCTTGTCAAAGTTTGGGAGTGGGGGTGTGACGTCACGTCTCTTACGAAAGTCTATACATTTGTATGGCACTTGTACCTACTTACTAATTGACAATTTTGTTTTTATTTTGTTGTAATCAATACAGAATGATGTAGTCCGAATAAAAACATTTTGAATTGATTTGAAAATCTGTATGATAATATTTGTAGGTATATCTGTACTCAATGTGTAATATTTGTCCGCTAATTTTATTCTTATAATTCAATTGTTTTTACAAGCTTTTATTTGGTTTCACCTGTCCCGTTGTCTGTCTGTAATCAAAATCTTGCAAGTTAAATTTGATCCACTTTCTGTTACCGATTGAGCTGAAATTTTGTGTACATGTGTAAATCGCGTGACAATGCAATATTATGATGACATGGTGCTGATCTGATGATGGAGCTGGAAAGTGGCCAAAGGAACTTAGCAATAAAACGACACAACCTCATCGAGTTTGGGTTCGTTTGAATGGTCTTAGCAAGTAGTTTGTCTTTCAATGGTAACCAGGGTCTGATGATGGAGCTGGAAGGTGGTCATAGGAACTCTGTAATGAAACGACGTAACCCTATCGAGTTTCGACTCGTTTGATTCGTCTTGGCGAGTACTAGTTCACTAAAACATTGTTTAAAAAAAAAGGTTTTTTTATATACAATACTTGTTTAAGTTGACGTCTTTCGATAAGGTACCAAAGTGACTGCCAATCAATTTATGCCAGTCAGGATTGGCAAGTTGAAATGGCAGTAGGCCGGGCACATAGCACAGAGGACTGACGGCCGCTGGAGTCGAAAAGTTCTCGAATGGAGACAAGGTACCGAAAAAAGCGCGGCGTAGGACGTCCACCCACAAGGTACTCGTAGATAGGTAGTTGATGTTATCAAGACCGTTGGATCGCGCTATATAGATGCAAGCCGTTTTTAGCTGAACTTAATGAAAATCTGCAGGGGAGGCCTATGTCCAGCAGTGGGCGTCCTATGGCTCAAACGACGTGATAATGCTGCTTGCAGCATGCTGCACGCTGCTGACTGGTAGTGGGCGATAACATTTGGATAAAATCTAATTTGCTAAATACTCGTATTCACGTTATTTTTGCAGGTAGGTACACCTACCTCTAGTATCTAATTATCTAGAGTACCTATAGCTAGATGTATTGTATCTAGTTTTAGTTGTAAAATGCCCCACAAAAAGGTTATTTAAAGTAAATCGAAAGCTAATCAATTCCTTATTAATCACAATGAGAAGTAATCGCAATCATTGTATAATTTTCATTATGATTACGTTCCGTTGATTTTCCTATTATAAATCAATGGTAAACTCCTATCCTATGTGCTAATCTAACGCGACGTGTAGGGTGACCAAGCGTTCTTATTCACATTTTTTTCTTCGTCATGTCAATGGCTCAAATTTTTTAAATTATTTTCTCCCAATATTTGGCCACTGTGACTCCACGCGGACTAATTAGCCTTGTATAGGCTCGGACACAGTTGACACGTACTGCTGGACAGGAAAAAAATCAAACCAAGTAGTGCTAAACATTGTCAAGGAAAAAAGGAAGCTTTTATCAGTAATCGAGAACAGAAAGAGGTTTGGCCACCTTGTGCGACAAGACAATCTAATGAAAACCAAAACTATAGCTACCTTATTATTTATTTATATTTATTATATTTTTTCGGGATAATAGTAGCCTATGACACTCTATAACCTTTAAAGTACTTTAAATTATATATATCCATACAAAAACCAAGTCGATATGTTCAATTTTTGAAATCCTTCAATATCCTCTCCCATGGCTTCTGTATTCTCACATACGCGAGACAATAGCACCATAACTACTAGAAACCAACATGGGAACGAGTTTCCAAGAAATCTCGTAATTACGGTCTCTAGCACCCATCGATACGCATTGATTAGTTTCACAACAATTACCTACTTAGGTACCTACTTGGAGAGGGCATTGTCACTTTGACTGATAAGATTTAACACATCCATTTCTTAATAGGAATACTCGTACCACTACTAGACTACTTAAGTTAACTTGGAAGTCACTGTGAGCTAAATTACCATATGCACGAAATATACATACAGACAGTCCTCTGTACCGAGGTTGTCTACAGGAAAATGAAACCGTGGAGTGTGTACTACTACACTGCAAGGTCAACTAAGATAAGAAGAAGGACGGAACCCTTTAAAGAAAGTACACAAAACTCCGGCAGCGAAACACCTGGTGCAATACAGGTTTCATTTATTTTTATTTAAACCTATACGAGGTTTGCGTTTGACTACACACTGCCTGATGTTAAGCAGATATGCGGTCTAGGATGTATCACGCTTACCTAGAAGATACATATTTACTCGGGATTTGAAGACACCTACATTGTCATAGCTACATATACTTTAGCGGGAAGACAGACTCAGGCAAAGTGTTCCACATTCTGGCAGTTCGTATGAGGAATGTGGACTCGAAACGCTTGGTTCTAATGCGTGGGATGTCCACCATAAAAGGGTGGCGTTTTGGTCGCGTCTGTCTAGCCGTACGATAGAATAAAGGGGCAGGTGGGACCAGATTGTGCAACTCCTGGGCGCACTCACCGAAGTGTATCCGATAGAAGGCTGATAGACAAACCACGCTACGTCGATGCTCGAGACTCAGCAGCTTCGACTCAGTCAAAGTTTCGTTGCCTATCAGCCTCCTGGCTCGCTTTTCAATGGACTCTAAAGCCTTCAGCTGGTATTTGGCAAAGCCATCCCAAAGGTGAGAGCAGTATTCCATGCAAGACCTGACTTGTGGACCAGTTATGCCAGGGATCCAAACACGTGCTCCGTTATTTTAAAGAGCTCGGCTGGTTTGAGTACGTTGGTAGAGGCGGTAATGCACAAAGCACCCCAAAGCGGGACGTCATTGTAGGACTCATCTCCCCCACCTAGAATTAGAATTAGAAGATTTAACTTACTATGTGGGGTAAAATACCAGCCTATTGATATTTCAATGCTGAACGTCTACGCGCGAGTGGCGATTTGGCCACTCCTTTCCTTTGCCGTCTTTACCCTATGGGCACACAGGACCCTTGCCCAGAACTTACACCGTCAGAAGGCCCCAAAAACCGACTTCTCTTACACTTACTTACTTATTCTCAAAACAAATCTTAGTTGAGAACCGAAAGCGTAAAAGTGTTGTGCCTCTTACACCGTATAATTTAATTTATTTACTTATTTTCCAAAAAGGGTCCCAAATTATTGTTATTGTGTGTCCAGTTGGGGCAACTTTGCCATACCTATCTACGATGCAGGCCCTACTTGGGTTAGTGTATTAACATAAGTATTCATAGCTGAAAAAATATCAATATGATGGGTACAATAATATACTTACTAGAAATGTTTTAAATGATTACACTCTAATTTGTTTAGTTTGTGAGAGATGCAATGAGTTTGTATAGTATTCATATCCCTATAGTGGTAATAGTGTTTAGTGTTGGTCGCAAACTGTAAGTTTCAAATTGTTCCATAGATGTAAGAGTACGAGTACATTTGCATGCCGAAAGGTAGAAATATGGAGCTCGATTTTATGTATTAATGCCATCCTTATGTTCCCATATCCGCAATAAACAAATATGAATATGATTAGAAATAGCCATCCGTAATAGAAATACCCTGAGAGATAATAAAAGTTTGGGCTAAAATACTATTCAAACTTTTGTGTTCCAAACTTTTATTAGGAACTAGCAGTGAAAAAATATATTTTTGAACTGGAAAATTGCACAATTAACCGCACACACAATTCCCCGCCCATTAATTTATCATACAAAAAAGTTTAAAAGCCATACAAAATGCAAATAGCGAGCACAAACCATGATAACACGTTAAACTTTCATTAAAGTGTATCTTCCATCTCGGTCCGTTTACATCGGGACAGTTGGCGTTCAAGTTTATAGTCCAGTATGTACCGCAGGATCGCGCTGGATGCAAGCCGCTACCAACCGGTCTTATTGGAGGTCTTTAGGGGAAGCCTATGTCCAGCTGTGGACGTCCTATGGCTGAAAAGAAGAAGAAAAAGATGTTGATCAAGTCTTAAAATCTATCGAGCGAGTAAAAATTTGATAAAAATACTATACTTATAATAAATAGGAGTAGAATAGAAGGACCAACTAGGTCTTTGGTTGATCCAATTGCTTTGTATGTAGGTAGTAGCAGTAGTAGTTCAGTTATGGAGTAAAACTTGTTTTGTATATTGCGGCTAGTATAAGTTTCTCAAGTTTTTAACTGATGACCAAAATTACTTATTGGACAACCACATTAAAAAAAACAAATATCAAGGATTAAAAACACAAAACAGCTATACAGGGTTATTTCTAATCAGTTAGCATCCTTTCAGGGGCTTATTCTGTACATCAAAGCTAACAACTTTTGTTCAGCACCATTTCTAAAAACTGAAAAAAAAATGTTGTTCCATAGAAAAATGCCGTTCATCCTCGACAAAATGTATGAAACAGCTGATTTTTTTTCGAGTTCTGACAAAAGTCGCTGAACAAAAGTTGTTGGTTTTGATGTACAGAATAAGCCCCTAAAAGGATGATAATTGATTAGAAATAACCCTGTATATTTTACCAGGCAACAATGAACAAAAAGTTCTCCAGTGGAGACCACGTTCCATAAAGTGCAGCGTAGGACGTCCACCGACAAGACGAATCGATGATCTAATCACGACAGCAGTATGCACGCCGCTTTCGATCGGTCATTTTCAAAACCATAGCGGAGGCCTATGCCCAGCAGTCGATGTCATATGGTTTTCCCTTGTTTTTAAGCTTCTTGTTTTTAACATAAGGTTTTAACAATATCACGTGAAAAAAAAACTGAGTTTTTAACGAATTAAAAAAGGTTGTACTTATGCTTTATTCGGCACCATAGAGGTAGAAGTAGATAGTTTTAATGAAATATTTGAATTCACAAACTGCACACGATTTTCTAAATTCAATTTTACTTTATCCTTTAGCGGATAAAAACGGCTTTTACAGTCAGATTTCGAAGATCAAAAATACTCATTCCGAGATGAGGGGATGAAAACAATATTAGAAACGTATTTTTTCTTTTGTCAATTAAACAAAAATTGATGAAAATATAGCCCGTTAAAGTTCCGCGTGACGTCACGAGTTACATACAAATGTACAGACTTTTGTCCCAAAAGTGACGTCACGCCCTCCACTCCCAAACTTAAACCAGATTTTTCTTTGTCATCGGTTGTTTTATTGTGAAAAGAAAAAATACGTGTCCGATATTTTTGGATATTCTAACTCACGGACTAATTATAAGAAGGTTTTTTATAATCCAGTCATCATGCCTAGGTATTTCATGTGTTGTACTTGATCCAGTAACTATCCCCCATGTAAAAAGACTGTTATATCAGACATGCAGCGCGGCTAATACAAAAATAACGACGTGCCGTGACTCGAGACGTATTTATTCACCTTATTATAGCTAACTGGGCAGTCATTTAACGGCAAAATTGAAATGTAACTGCATATGACTACGTTTGGTTCAAATGTCAGTAGAGTTATCTTTAACGAAGTAATTCGACCCACGATTTTAACAAAATCGTCAATATTTTCGCTTGTCTACCTTCTTGGTGCAGTTGGGTAGTACAGTTGACCGGATCACGTTTAAACAAAATTAACAGTCGTACAGTTAGCCGGACTAGGCTTTGTTTTCTATTAACCGTGGTACAGTTAACTGGACCACAGCTCTCGAGCCTTATAAGGAGACTCCAATCAACACATCATTGAAAGGATTTTCGTATTTTGTATTTTGTACTTGCTCAAAAAAAAAAACAACACTTTCAATCCACGAAATTACAAAAAATAAAAATAAATCCATCAATTACTAGCGAAGCTTTTCCAAGGCATGGCCCAATGTGATTTCTCTGTTTATGAGTTGTAACTGAACCTGTCTTATGGCATCATCTCTGATTATGTGCTCTAGTTGACGTTTCCGAGATATTTTTTTAATTTGGATTTTTGCAACTCTTATTTGCATTACTTTGTCAATAACATGTAAAGAGTTTAGTAGTCGCAATATATTAATAGAAATGTTAATAGAAAACAAAGCCTAGTCCGGCTAACTGTACGACTGTTAATTTTGTTTAAACGTGGTCCGGTCAACTGTACTACCCAACTGCACCAAGGAAGACAAGTGAATATTTTATCATTTAAACAAATACATAACTAGCTGAACTGCCAAACGTTGTTTCGACTTTAAAAGGAATCTAGTGTAAATATCAACTTCAAAGTGCCATCTCGCTCGGTTCGTCAGTTTCAGCTATTCAACTCGACGCCTGCCATAGAGATCCCAGAGGGATTGTAAGCCCGATTACAGAGGCGCCAGCGTAATTATATTAGCTAAAGAGCATAGTTCTGTTTCTTTTTCACTTTAGGCATTCGATAGAGAGAACGCTTTTTACGTTGCTATTTAATTTACGCTGGCGCCTCTGTAATCGGGCTTACTGTGCATGGTCAATGACAAAATCTGAAAGAGATGCATTGATTTAATGTCATAGAATAAGAGCAGTTAATTCTTCTGAGTTTAATATTTATAGCACGACTTACAAAGAGACATGAAAAACATCTCGATTCGGTCGAAGCGGAATATCAAAGTTTTGCTAAATTTCAAAACATACTTATTTGACAGTGTGACAACCCGCAGCTAGTTTTTCATACATTTTTGTCGTTTAGAATTTAAATCAATCAATCAAAAAATTTTATTGACATAAAATAAGGTACAGGTAAAGTAATGAAGCCTCTGATTCCCGAATTAGCCAGGGGCTGTACTACGGGAACCAGCGTCTTCTCCTATATTAACGACAAGTTACGTCAATTTACTTTCTAATATTATTTATTGAAATGTAATTAAGTAAGTAAGTTCGTATAGGCCGGGTGGCTAGTCCTGGTGTCAGAGTTTTTAGGCCGCCTGAAATGTAATTAATACCATGAGACGTATTATTTAAATATGAGTTAAATACTAGTCTAAATATTATCCCAATCAAGTACAAATACATACAAATCAAATTCCATATGAACCATTACTATGTACTACTATAAATGAACTACTAATCTATTCAATGTTTTTTGTGTGATTACTTTAATTTAATTTAATTAATTTTCATCTTTAGCTTTGTTATTACAATTATTGTTATTTAATTTTTATATGTCAAAACAAGGTTAAACTAATATTTATTTCACATCCTTATTTCATTTTAACAATTTAACAATCGGTACTTTATCTAACCAAATTGGTACCTATAATGAAAATTTGCCATAGGTTAATTGCCTCAAATAACAACAGCGTTAGAATTCTAGTAGTTTTTAGTCTGTGCCTGCCCTCAATAATTAATTTTAGCGAAACAGTCCGTTGATTAGGATGTATCGCACATACTACGATATATTTAACACCCTAGACATTGTAATCTTGCAGTTATACTTATAACTTTAGAATTTGCTGTCATATTTTTTTCTAAGATCTCACTACTATTAGCTTCAATTTTAAAATTGGTCTTCCTTGAGTAAACTGTGTGTGTAGGTATAACTGTTTCCTTTCCTGGAACCTTTCTTCTGTATAAGCTGTGTACGGTCACATTAATTGGACCTTTGGTCTTCGAGCAAATATCTATAGAATCATAACCGTGCAAAATAAGTGTCCAATCCAAAACCCTGCCCAAGCTACGTAGTGGGCAGGCTTTTTAGTTAGTCGTAAGGCGATTGCTACAAGCACTAATTAAGTAGGTGACATAACGTCGAGATTCGAAAAAACGGGTCATTGTGAATTATTTAAGTAAATATCTAAGTCGGTATGTATGACGGCGCTCGGACATTTTATTACTACATTCACTTAGGGACTGTGGCTCTGTAGATATTTGCTCGATGTTCATATGATAGGTGTCAAATAGACATGCCGTCGCTATGCCGTCTACAACGCCGCGCGATGCCAAAGTGCTCTGTTACAAACACTAATTCGGTGACATAACATCGAGATTCGAGAAAACGGCTCATTGTGAATTATTTACTGTAAAACATCTAAGTCGGTGTTGTATGACGGCGTTCGGACATTTTTTGCTACTTTCACTTAGGGACTGTGGCTCTGTAAATATTTGCTCAAAACCTTAGGTTCAAAAAGTTATGATCAGTATAATGTGTATTGCTACGTTATTAGTGTCTGTAACCGATCCTATTTCAATAAAATAAATAAATCAATAAACGAAAAGTTGCTCCGGAGTTTGCCTTAATGTTTTTTTAATACTTTTAATTCACTTTTAAAAGACAAAACATGGACTAACTTAATTACTCCAATGTAAGTAATAGAGTTACTTAGGTACTTTTTAGGGTTCCGTACCCATAGAGTAAAAACGGGACCCTATTACTAAGACTCCGCTGTCCGTCTGTCTGTCTCCAGGCTGTATCTCATGAACCGTTATAGCTAGAAAGCTGAAATTTTCACAGATGATGTATTTCTGTTGCTGCTATAACAACAAATACTAAAAATAGAATGAAAATAATATGAAGAGCTCCCATAAAACAAACCTGATTTTTTAGCCGTTTTTCGCTCGACACTAATAATGGTAACAGGTGGATGCTTGAAATATTCACAGAATATTTAGCTGCATGCTTACTTTCATAATAAATAATTAAATTAAAATATTTTTTTAAGAGGGGCTCCCATACAGTACGGAACCCTTTGTGCGCGAGTCCGACTCGTACTTGGCAGATTATTATTTTACAGTTTATTGATGAAGCGGTTAAAATTTAATCGACTTTATTAATAAAGCGGCTAACTGCGACTACGGAGCGGATGCTGAGTAAAAAAATTAGATTCTTACAGGTTGTTAACTGGTGTTTAATTTATCAATAGTTATAAAATAGATAGAATAGCAATGTACATTTTCCGACGAAAATCAATAAAAAAATGATATAGATACATATTTTTTTAAATTAATGACAGTGATCAAGCACGACTATAGTGATCTAAGTTTTTTAAATGTTTTTTAATCGCGAATAAGTCCGCGCTTGACCACCAACTCGCCTGGTGGTAAGCGACGTTGTGGTCGAAGATGAAGCACGCAGACCTAGAAGTATTTACAACTCTACTCGCTATGTGCTATAGCGGGATCGGATGTTAGAAATCATTATTTTCGCAAAAGATGGTACCACCGACTTCCACCGTGTACAAAATTCGAATAGTCTTCACGAATCGATGTGACATCCATCCATGTACCTACATTATTGTTAATTAACAAAAACAGCTCAGCCAGTAAACTATCTTACGGTAAACTATCTTACTTACTAAGTTAGAAAGGCGGAAAGTGACATTGGGCTACTTACTATCCCGGAAAAATTGTGATTCCCGTAGAATAGACAAATCACTTTTTTATTAACTTCCCAATTTATCGATGTCCATGTCTAATATAGACAGGCGAATCGCTAATTGGCTGCAGACTTTCATGCACAAAAGAAGGAAAAAAGGGGAAACACCGTACGACATGATCGTCACAAAATGCATTATAAACAAAATAAACTTCCTAGATAGGATAGCTCAATAATTGCTTATCGCAAATAATGTCAAATCCGCCTTCCATTTTGTTCAAAATTCGAAAATGTCGCTAGAATTGTTTATATTATCGTCGATTTTTCAAAAACGGTTCAGCTGGTTTCTGTAAAATTTAAATGGGACCATTTCGGGAGTATATTCTTTTGAACTAAAAAAGAATTTTACGATTCGGTTCACAATTGGCGAAATTATCGATGAAATCGATGATGAAAAATTCATAGTGTACAAAATTCGGATATTTCGCTCGAATTGCTTACATTACTGTTGGTTTTTTCAAAAACGGCTCAGCCGATTTCAGTAAAATTTAAATGGAACTACTTATCTTGAGAGTATACCCTTTCGAACGAAAAAAGATTTTTTCTATTCGGTTCACAATTGGCGAAATTATCGATGAACATACACAAAAAAAAGATATATACAGACGAACATAGAACCTTCTCCTTTTTGGAAGTCGGTTAAAAATCAAAATGTGACGCGGGGTTTGTAAACAACATCCTTGGGTGTTGAGGGTGAAGAGTCTTCACCCGCATCACATTTTGATTTTAAAAGCTACTTATTACAATATATAGTTTAACTAGACGACCCGCCCCGTCTTCGCACAGGTGTATTATACATATAAACCTTCCTCTTGAATCACTCTATCCATTAAAAAAAACTGCATCAAAATCCGTTGCGTAGTTTTAAAGATTTAAGCATACAGACAAACAAACAAACGAAAATAGCGACTTTATTTTATACTATGTAAGGATGTAAGGATAAGGATATTGTAATAAAGTATTAATATTAGTAAGTGTTAGAGTAACAAAAAGAATGCCACAATACACAGGTACTACACATGAATACAAAAGCCAAAGTAACATAAATATTTGTACAATTTAAGTGAAACCAGCAAAAAATAAAATTAAAAGTCCGATTCGAATAAAATACTATAGGTGCATAAATTATTGGCGTAATAACATACCACAACACTATTAATAATCCGCGATAATCAGGCTGCATTATAATCATTCCATTTTACTACCAATTTGAAAATAAATCGTACAAAGTACAAATAGAAATTATTTTCTTCAATTACACAGGTAAAGTGGCACTTAGACCATGGTTTGTTGTTTAGAAGCAATCGAGTTGTTCGATATTTTTTTAAGTTTTTCGAATCGTATGTTTATTTTTATTTGAACACTAGCTGCCTGTCCCGGCTTCGCCCGGGTACGATTGGCTAAAAAAGTATTTTATTAAAAATATAAATAGTCTATGTTCACCGAGGATAGCGTAGCTTTCCAACAGTAAAAGAGTTTTTCAAATCGGTTGAGTAATTTTGGAGCCTATTCGATGCAAACAAACAAACAATCAATTATTTTCTCTTGAAAATATTGGTATAGATTTTGGACATTACCAAATCTCGTCGTCCACTGCAACTTTTTTCAGCCCACTTCCAGATAACTTCCATAAACCTTCTTTCGTCCAGAATCGATACCTAACTAATAATATGAAAAGACAAATAGAATAACTAAATTGGTAGTAATTCTCATAAGCAAGTATTTTGCATGATTTTTTGCTACCAATTTGGGTAAGTAAGTTTCTAACGCACTGAGTGAAGAATAAGCATATATCGAGGGCTCTTTAATCGAATCATTAGAATGACTGAAAGTATGTGTATGAGTAAGAGCAGAAGAAAGTATTAAAAATATATTGTGCATGAGCAAACGGGAGAGCATTAGCGTGCAATCTTCTGCAACCTGGAGCCCATAAACCCATTTTTGAATATTTCTAACGTTTGGGTTTATGGACTCCGGCTCCGGGTATGTCTCTATTTATAGAGGATCAACTATGCAAGATTCAAGATACTATATTTGTCAGGAACATGGTGGTGTAAACAACATACAAAGTGGCATAACAGACATTTTCGTAGAGTAGAGAACGCACGTTTTTGCTCATCATGGCGTACAAATTTAAATATCATAGTTACAGGTTCAGAAAAAAAAATAACAATCGAATATTATCTACTGATTTATAAGACGTCAATATTGTCATAGTGGTTAGAATATTGTCAAGTAAAAAGTCAATTAATGCATATCTATAAATCACCCATAAATAAATACGTGTAAACATGGATGTAGGGTAGATTCACCGGCTGTGGCCATCTTAGTATCATTTGTGGCCACATTGAATTTTAAGGATTAATAAGACAATTTTTATGATAAAATAATATTGTTAAAGAAATTATCTAACAAATAGATTCACACAAATTAAGTATATGGTATTACATTGTTTATAATTATCATTTGTGCATTAATTTTGACACGAAATGGCCACAACCGGGTCAGTGGCCACAACTGGTACATCTCCTATCGTTTGGATAAAAAGTCCTTGTGTATATACATTTTTATTCTAAAAATCGAATGAATCATTCGATACATTCGATTGTTGGATCGTACTCGATTGCAGCAATCCCTAGTAAATGAGCAGCGATTTTTAATTGCCTGCAATTACGTAGATCGCTGGCCGTAAGATACGGTTGACTCGATCCTACATGCTCACACAATGTTTAGAAATGTTACCAACCACTGTAAGTAGACATTCGTTATAAGACAAGAAGTAAAAAACTCAATTTGACAACAAAGTCTTCAACAAAGTATATACGAGTAGAGGAAAATTGCTTAGGTACTTATTACTCAGCTATGATATCGTCAAACTACGATTGGCAAAGGATCGAGGCAAAAAAATCAGATGACACCTCGGAAGAGGAGCCTATACCCAGCAGTGGTTTAAAGAAGATATAAAAGCTATTAGAATAATGAACCACTCTCATAGCGCAACAACCTCAAAGTAGCGAAATATAAACAGCTGTTAAGAGTTCACGATTTATTGCGTGGAACAGCTGACTTTTTATCGCAATTTTGGCGTTGATAAAATTAACTCATAGTAAAATTTATGCATAGTAATAATATACACCTTTGAAAGTCCCTGAATTTTGTAAAGTAACCTATATGTGTAAGTATCCTTATCCTTACATAGTATAAAATAAAGTCGCTATTTTTGTCTGTTTGTTTGTATGTATGCTTAAATCTTTAAAACTACGCAACGGATTTTGATGCGGTTTTTTTTAATGGATAGAGTGATTCAAGAGGAAGGTTTATATGTATAATACAACTGTGCGAAGCCGGGGCGGGTCGTCTAGTATACTGATAAAATGGTAAGATGCGGTTGACGCCATATGCTCTCTACATGCTCACACAATGTTTAGAAATGTTACCAACCACTGTAAGTTGTTTAATTCGTAAAAAAACAAGAGTAAAAACTCAGTTTGACAAAAAAGTCCAAATTTTCTCCTGTAGGGGAAGATCACTTACATTTTACTTAGAAACGATATCGCCGCGTCAATATTGCAGATCGAATCAGGATTGGCAGAGCACGTTGGCAATGGCAAGTTGAAGTGGTAGTGGGCAGGCCTATAAGAACTTACCTACGTGACATATCTACTTAAAAATGGTGGACACCTTCAAAGCCGGTTTTTAAAGCCCCTTTAAAGCCCTTGGACAGATTGATATGATATTTGATACACAGCTTTAGTTTCGATAGCAGAACGGATAGATCGCAGAAATGTATCGATTGGACCCATTTGATTGGAGGAACACGGTGGAAACACGCCGCTTCCAAGGACGAGATGAGACTTTGCCCTCGACTTGCTAAAACTGCATTAATGCAAAAAAGTATCTTTTGTATGGCCCCTATAATATATACCAAAATTCCCAAAGACATAAGAGACTTAGACATTGGTATGTTTAAACATAAATTGAAGGTCTTGCTAGCCAAAAAATGTTATTATGAAATATGGTAATTTTTAAGTGACAAAAATATTTTAAATACAGATTAATTCTGACAACAATATATTTCTGACATTGTTTAGCTTTATTGGTATTTTATTTCTCTCTGACATTTTTGGATTTATATTTGAGATTTTGATATTTGACATTTTAGACTAAATTTGACATTTTTATGAATTAATATACTAGAGATTTTTTTTATCGGGCAAGAGTGCCTTTATTAACTACAACAGAATACAGTAGGTACTACATATACGCTAAAACTACCTACACATAAAAAGCATTGGATCGTCCACAGACCTTTGAAGGTCTAAAGATAATCCAAATGCTCGAGCCCACTGCCAGTTGGCAGCGTGCCCAGCATGCTGGCTGCATTGCCACGCTGAATGGCAATGCTTATGCGTTGAGCCAAATAAACGCCAGCATTTTGGTCACTGGTCATTTTTATTAATTGTATTAATTAAAAGATTTAGCAACTTTGTTTTTGTTATTTGTAGGCCACGACGGCAAGAACATGCGTTCTAAACTCTTGGAAGATTTGTGTGCAACTTTGTATGTTGTTTGCATTACCATGTTTTTTGACAAATAAATAATCTTGAACCTTGAATCCAACCGGTATGGGCCGAATCAAGCATCTAGGCGGCTGTGAAGTTAGGTACCTACAAGATGAGCGAATCCATGCGCAGCTGTTAAGGGAGCTTCAATTAGGATTAGATTTTGTGCAGCTTACATTTGATTCGGTTTATATTGCTGTTGGAAATCTATAAACCTATGTTCAGCTGTGGACGTCTCACAACTGATATTTATGATGATGATAAATAGAAAGAAAGAACATTTTTATTTACCACAATATGATTTAGTTAGCAATGTCAATAAAATTATACCAATATTGTACCTAACTATACATTGAAATCAACAGTGGGTCCCAAACTCGGCTAGGCCGGTCTCTTGGGAGCCCTTACAAGTGGAGTTATCCTGATCAAATTCGCGCTTTAACATTTGAAAAAGGGTCTTTAAGAATTAAATTGAAAATTAGATAGTATAATAACATAAAATTGGAATCAGAATTAAGTGAAATTAAAATACAAATTAAATGACATAAATCAAATAAATTTAAAAGTTAAATCATGGCATTGTATAATAAAAAAAATTGGAATCAGAATTAATTTAAATCAAAATTAAAATACAAACTAAATTAATCTGAATAAATCCGAAGTGGAAAATCACCCACAGACCAAAACACATAAACAAACTAGATTGGCGTGGAATGCCCATTGCCCATACCTGGGCAAGTATCCCACAGTTAAACTCCTAGCGTAGAACAACTACAACTAGAGCTTAATAGCTTCAATAATTATAGCATAGCGTGATCCAACGTCAGGTTATGAACCGTGGATGATATAAGTTTGACTTTAGAAATGGCGTGGAGCAGAGTTTCTTTATTTTTTTTCAGTACTAATGTGTTATTCCACGTTTTTAGTGAGACTAGAAAACTTGAGAGAAACATTATAACAGTGATGTCCCTGATACGGATTTTGCCGTATAATAGGTACGGCTTACAATATCTTTAAAAAAAAACAAAAAAAGGCAAACATGGCTCGGCTGCCCTTTAAAAGCTCTTATTTTCTTATTTAAAAATGACGCCTTTTTACAAAATTTTCCCGCACATTTTCACTAAATTACGGCTTTTTAAAGGTTGACATATGACCACTCTAAAATTTACTTGGAATAACACTGCATTGTAAGTACGTTGTCATTTCCATACGATAGAGCTACTTCAATCTTTGAAGTCGAAGACTTTTTACGCGGAATATGACAATAACAGCTATAGAAAACGTTCTTGCAGCTATATCTACTTAAAGTCCTGTTTTTTTCTAAAATTGAGATGTGTTTTCTTTTCACTGAAAATTCTTACGCTTTAGTTACCCAGTTGAAAGGAATCAATGTTATGCTAAATAACATGTTACGAAAAATATGTCGAACCACTTAAAGCGGAGCCGCTTTGAGCCCTGATATTCTTAGATAATTAAAAATAAATTAAAATAATAAAATTTAAAGAGCTGGAGAACACCTACTTATTCAGTGGAAATTATATTATGAAAAACTTTTTTTCAGGTGTCCACCAATTATACTTTTATTTTATTTTTAAATTTAAATAATTATATTGTAATGGTATGTAGGTATAATAATTATTGTACACACAAAGAGTTACTATTTATGATCAGTGGTCCAGAGCGTCGGGCTAGTGATCCGAAGACGCAAGGTTCGAATCCTGCATCCGCGACGAATTTTTGAAATGTTTATCATAAAAAGTAACTCTTTGAGATAAACCTAGTGTGGGATGCACTATAAAATTAAAATCATTTCATTGTACACACCATTAGAATACTTAGTTTTATACTATTTTGTCGTCTCTACACTTTTCTCTGTTATAAGGCCATAACAAAGCGGAAACGTTGACATTTCTACATTATAAAAGTTATGCTAAAGTTATGTCTTTCCGTTGATATTGCAAAAAACAGGTGTTTTTATATCAAAGGTCAGATGTGGTCGACCAGCGCGTGGTAAAACCACCTTAACTGACAAATTGGATAACGTCGCCACGATCGCAATTTTACAACTAATCAGACAACAGTCTATACGATATTTTAGTCTTGTTATTTGGTCGGAAGTGCTGCTCAGATGGTAGAGTCTAACGGCTTCTATACAGGTTCTGTACTGATACGCCTCAGCGGTTAGAAATACCTATTTAATAGTATGATTAGGGAAGAAATGCGTTTTTTTTTTAATTGCGAATGTTGAACGTTGAAGAAAATGGATGTCCAAACGTTTTCTAAGTACTCAAATGGTAGTTTTATTGACGTACTCATAAATAATCATATCTGAGAAGTTTTAAATTATGCGAGAAATAATTATGTAAATTGTTTTTATATCAAATACTTCTTAGTCTGCATTCCTTTGTAGGTATTGAAAATGAAAACTAATTTTATTGCTTTCATTACATCACATGATTTACATGAAATATGTAGCCATGGCCTTCAAACTAGGAGTGAGAACACTTGTATTGTGATGGATAGCCTTCCTAAAAATTGCGTTATTAATAATTGTACAGTTTTACATTTAACGGTAACCATTAAGACTTAATGACGGTAACTTATTAAAATTGTCAGATTGATTTATGGTTTGAGCTTACCCTTCATGTTGCAGTGTTTTTTTCTTTAAGTTTCTAAGTTATTATTAGCATTTCGCATGGCACATAACTAGGTATTCTAAATATCATTTAGAGTTCTTACTTTTTCTAAATTTTAATTACTTATCGTTCGTGACGGCACTCCATTGTGACATTGATAAGTTTTAAAGCTTCCACTAACAATTTAGAAAAATGCATAAGTACCTACAAAATAATAAACCAATATTTATTATTTTAGTTTGGAATGACGACATCCAGAATTTTTGTTGCGGCAACATAGGTATACTTAGATCATAATCATAACTATCTTCAATTTTAATTGTATTTCTCAATGTGGCATCTATTCTCTGGTCTAATTTATCAGGCGGAACAACTATCCGGGGTGTGGCATGTGTCCGTGAAATTTTAGAGGTCTACAAAATAGGTTTTAGTTCCTATTATTTATGGCTTTGGCTGCTGACTTTGTATACTAAATTGTAGCCTAAAGACCGTACTTCTTGAACTCATAACCAGTTTTATAATTGTGTGATTATTTATGAAGCTGTGAAACTATTTCAAAAAGTGTGGCATCTATCCGGGACATTATATTACACTACATTTTAGTCCTTTATTTGCACGTACTCGTAGAACCTAGCGTAGTTTGACTAGGTGTTCGTTAGTGAATAGAATAAATTTTATTGTAAAAACTGTGTACAGAGATGGTAAAAACTGATGAATGATCATCGAAGTTAAGCAATATTCAGCACGATCAGTCTTCAGATGGGTAACAGCGGGTGGCATTTACAAGTGAGTGCTACCGTGGCTCGGATGACACTGGTTGTCTTAACCGCTTAGCCATGTCAGAGGCTTTCATGCGGCCTAAAAATCCTGACACCAGGGCTAGCCACACGGCCTATACGAACTTACTTACTTAGGTAACTAAAACCTATCCACCGGTCCAAATAGACAGTCACCTCCGAACCTACCTCTTCCCACGCAATCTCACCAACAAAGGCTCAGCAAAAAGCCCCGTTCCCACCCCGAGGCAGACTTTCGCCAGATAGTATCAATCGGGGCCGCTGTAACTATGTGACTTCGTGTCGGCCCACATCACTTGGATTACATACAGTATGATTCTAGAATGAAGTAAAGGTAGCTATAGCATGTTTTTTATTATATTCCTAATAAATTTAATAGTCATAAATAAATATTAGGGGACATCATACACACGGTTTCTGACCCCAAACTAAGCTAAGCTTGTTATATGGCTACCAGAGACTGATATTTTTTATTTTATTTTATTTAAATAGGTTCGGTTACAGACAATAAGTTAACATGAAATAACAATAATAGACTTAGTACAACATTTTGAACCTAAGGTCCAATTATAACCGCACACAACTTAGCCAACATAAGAAAGGTTACACAGTAAGTACACAGTTATAGTAAGATCAAATTATGAAATTTAATTTTAACATTTTAAATAAAGATTGAAAAGAGATTTAAAAGAAATTATTAACAGCAGATTTAAATGATGCAGCTGCAAGAAAACATGTCTTAGATATGTCGTCATATGCATGACACATCCTAATCAAAGGACTTTTCCGTGAGACGTTATTGAAAGCGGGTGTCGAGTTGAAAAGCTGAAACATACGGACCGAGCGAGATGGTACTCTGAAGTTGATATTTCCTAACAGTTGACTACCAAAAGCACCGTTGTCTATTTTGTATAGGACACATAAATCTGTACAGTTCTGCGACTATCCAGGGTTTTCATTTGGATTTTTTTAACCTGTCGGAATATTCTGACTTTGCGCCTTAGACCCAATCTACCTACTACAAATACCTATTTTTTTAAATACGTAGATTAGATAATTACCAAAACAACCAGATGCAGAGCAAACACCCATGCTCATCACATACATGTTTGCCCTGGGTGAGAATCGAAACACACGCCTCTTTGAGTAGACAGGGTCCCTATCCACTGCGCCAACGAGGTAGTCATGAGTTAGTTACATTAATATCAGGATATATGTCGCTCAGATGCCTGCGCTAGGTATAAATCTGTGTTTTTTTTTTTATATTTTTTTTTATTCTGAATAGGTTTGCGTTTGACCACATACTGCCTGTTGTTAAGCAGATATGCGGTCTAGGTTGTAGCACGCTTACCTAGAAGATACCTATTTACTCGGGATTTGAAGACGCCCACATTGTACTTTAGCGGGAAGACAGACCCAGGCAAAGCGTTCCACATTCTGGCTGTTCGTATGAGGAATGAGGATTCGAAACGCTTGGTTCTAACGCGCGGAATGTCCACCATAAAAGGGTGGCGCTTTGGTCGCGTCTGTCTAGCCTTACGATAGAAGAAAGGGGCAGGTGGTTGTGTTATCGGCATCTGCGATTCCTTCTCAGTGTATTTGTACTGAGGTATGTACCTGCTTCTTGTTTTAATTGTAATCGATCATAATCATTATTTCAAATTTTGTAAAAACTTAAAAAACAAATCATGCGTTACGTATCATAATTATAAAGTTAATAATATTTTAAGCAAAGCCATGTTTTTTAAAATTTTCATTAAAGTAAAAATATTATGTAAGTACCTATCAATCCAGTCAGCCTGTATTTTATTGGCACTGCATCAAAGTCGAATGATTGCGCCCTACAAGGACTATGTTCGTTGTTTTTCTTTCCGGAAGCATGCAAGTTTTCTCACGACGTTTATCCTTGCAGAAAAGCTCAAAAATCCGTGTAACAAAATACAAAAAAAACTCATTGGTTTGGATTTGAATTGATGTTTCTCCGATTCTAAGGCAAGCGTTTAATAGCCTACCACTATCATACGGCGACTCGTGCTCCTGCAAATAATTTTCTCATTTCAAAACCATTCTGGAATCTTATAAACTGTTAAAAATTGTAGCTGTTTCATATACCTATTTAGTCATGTAGCTCGGACAAAAAGCCTGATTACAGAGGCGCCATCGTAATTATTTTGGCTAAATAGCATAGTTCTGTTTCTTTTTCACTTTGGGCATTCGATAGAGAGAACGCTTTTTACATTGCTATTAAATTTACGCTGGTGCCTCTGAAATCGGGCTTAAAATGCACCTAAATAAATTTATTTTATTTCGTGTTGTCATGTTGAACAAATAGCAACAGTGATGACGGAATTTTGCCTCCTGGAGTAGATTTTTCGGAATCCTAGTGCATAGAATATTTATAGACATTAACTACAAACATTCAACTACAACTAACCATTTAACAAAAAAGAAGAAGACAGTATTTGTTCATGATGATTAGTAAAATGGCTTCTAATATTTTTTATTGATTATTACACTCCACAGACACCTTTCTCTATGATCTTTATTACATGCATTATTTCTTTTTATAATTTAACAATATTGCTTAAAACATTCTTAAACCCAATGTAAAATAAATCTTAAAAGTAATGTGTCATCTAGTATTACAAATCAATTATCTTTTTTAACCCACTTCCAAAAAGGAGGAGGTTAATTGTTCGTCTGTATGTATTTTTTTGTTTATGTTCATCGATAATTTTGCCAATTGTGAACCGAATCGAATAATTATTTTTAGTGTAAAGTGCTATACTCCCGAGATGGTCTCATTTAAATTTTTCAGAAATCGGCCGAGCCGTTTTTGAAAAATCAATAATAATATAAACGATTCGAGCGAAATATTTATATTTTGTACGACGGAAGGCAGTTTTGCCATTTTTTGAAAAAAATAATTATTATCAATGGCTATAGTACGGCTAAAAAATCAGCCTGTGAATTCATTCTCTAAAGTAATTATTTAATCTAAGTAGGTACTATACGATAATGTTGGAGTTGTCATTTTTCTCAGAGCTCTACGCACGTACCACGCCTGTAATGCAGTTTTTGCTGCCATTTACACAGGTTCATTACGTTATATGCCTGTCTTTGTACTCGTAGTAATGCAATTTGTGTGTGTAGCGCTCATAGGGTAGGTAGATTAACTTCTGTGATCTCTAAGGAACACCTTAGAGATCGCACGGTCTAAGTTAAGCTAAGCACGTCGGCACGGCAGTCTTACCATGGATGACATGTTGAATAGACATGACGACTTAGTAAAAATCATTATTTTAATTAATCCGTAAGTTAGAAAACTCACACGTATTTTTTCTTTTGTCAATCAAACAACAAGATGACAAAGATAAACCTTGTCAAATTAGGGAGTGAGGTCGTGACGTCACCTCTCTCACAGAGGTCTAGGTCTAGAGGTCACAATACATTTGTATGGCACTTGTGACGTCACGCGGAACTTTAACGGCCTTCACCCATGGATGTATTGCTTGGGTAAAAAATCCTTGCCTATACCTTCATCAATTTTTGTTTAATTGACAAATGAAATAATCGGCCAAGTACGAGTAGGACTTGCGCAGGCAGGGTTCCGTACTGTATGGGAGCCCACCTTAATATTTATCTTTATTTAATTTATTTATAATTGAATTGTGTTAGAATTAAACATTCTGTGAATATTTCAAGCGTCTATATTATTAATATCGAGCGAAAAACGGTACAAAATTCAGGTTTGTTGTATGGGATCCCCCCTTAAATATTAATTTTATTCTGTTTTTAGTATTTGTTGTTATAGCGGCAACAGAAATATATATTCTGTGAAAATTTCAGCTTTCTAGCTATAAGGGTTTATGAGATACAGCCCGGTGACCGACAGACAGACGGACAGACGGACAGCGAAGTCTTAGTAATGGGGTCCCGTTTTTACCCTTTGGGTACGGAACTCTAAAAATATGTGTCTAATATTTTTCGATAGTCCATCTAATTATATTTTCTTAGTCATTATGCATAATAGTAGGTCCCGGTTGATTTAACCGTTGCCAAAGTAAACTAAATTTTTCTTCCTTGTTATTCTTCAGTCAAACATAGCGCTCATAGCGTAGGTGTTTCATTCACCAAAGTGAAGCAATGTGTCAACATCTGAGCGCTGCCGTAACTAGGATGACACCTTGTGGGTACCGATTATTTTCACCATGTCAGAGGTATCCAGGCGGTTTAAAAACTCTGACACCAGGCTATAAAGCATCTTCTTCTTCTTCTTCTTTTCAGCCATAGGACGTCCACTGCTGGACATAGGCCTCCCCTAAAGATCTCCAATAAGACCGGTTGGTAGCGGCTTGCATCCAGCGCGATCCTGCGGTCTTAATGAGGTCGTCCGTCCACCTTGTAGGTCGACGTCCTACACTGCGCTTGCCGGTACGTGTTCTCCACTCGAGGACTTTTCGACCCCATCGGTCATCAGTCCTATAAAGCATGCGACCACGAAAAGCGACTAAAAGAACTCGTTTCAACGTGTAAAAAAGTGACAGTTATATACCTACTTTGCCATAACGCTGTCTCGTTCTGACACTACGAATGAAATAATTCTAAAAGGGCTAGTTATCCGATCCATACACACGTACTTACTTTTCAGGAATACATAACTATATGTTCTTAAAACTAACCAGTAAATTTTAAGCAACGTTCCGCACGGTCAGTATTTGGATGGGTGACCGCGGGTGGCATTTGCCAACTGAACGCTACCGTGGCTCGGATGACACGATAAATTGTAGGTCCCGGTTGTTCCTTCAGGCGGCCTGAAAACTCTGACACCAGGGCTAGCCACCCGGCCTATACGAACTTACTTACCAGTAAATTATGTTTTACATTCTGCTTTTTAAATGAAAATTCTTCCGAGTACTTAAACGCTTGCTTAAACGCGAAGCTTGGCTAGACGCTCCTTAGCGATCAGCGAAGTGGAACAGATCAGCGGTTAGTACGGTCAGTCTCCGGATGGATGAACTCGAGTGGTATTTACAACTGAGCGCTACCGTGACTCGGATGACTGCTATGTAAGTCTTTTTGTAAATATTTTCAGTTTTTATATATTCATGTCAGCGAGATTATGAACAGATTGACAAGCTCATAATTTTATACTTATTAATGAGGCTCAATTTTTGTGTCACTAAGGCACGAAATGTGTAAGTTATCAAGGTCGTTTTTAATCAATTAGCATCCTTTTCGGGGCTAATTCTGTACATCAAAACTAGCAACTTTTGTTTTGCGACTTTTGTCGAAACTCAAAAGAATGTTTTGTTGTTCCTTAGAAAAATATCGTTCACCCGCGATAAAATGTATGAACCAGCTGTTTTTTTTTTCGAGTTTATAATCCTGTATGTAGAAAGTATCTCACCCGAAACCCCAGTAGGCCTAGCATGGTAAACGAAAAATCATATAGTTAAATAATTTAGTACTTTTGGTTTTGTAAATTGCGTGAATGCAACGAGCAAACCGACAGCCTACAAGCAGAACCCTATCAGTGTCCATATCGCAGATTAATAGGTAATCAATGTGATCATTTCGCCAATTGTGAATCGATTTTGATGATAGGCAGATACTTCAGAAATGATGCCATTTAAATTCCATCGAAGTTGGTTGAACTGTTTTAAAAAAAAAAATTTTCGCAAAAAATTGCATGACCGACTTCATCCGTGTACAGAATTCGCAAATATTTCGCACGAATCGATGTTACATTTTTCACATTATTGCTGATTTATCAAAAATGGCTCAGCCGATTTCAATAAAATTTGAATGGGGCCAATTTTGCAGTTTTCTTCCAATAAAAAAGAATTATTGAAATCGGACTACTACGAAAAAAGTTATAGGTGGTTATATTTAAAAAATATAAATATGTACGCGTTGAATTGAGTACCTACCTCCTCAAGTTTGGTTAGTCGGTCAAAAATCATCAATAAGCTAAATATGGTAGAACTTTGGAAGCAAGAGTAGGTCATGATTGTCACGTATTTTTTACATTTTCTATTTTTCATTTGGGATTCGGTTTGCATTTTCCAAGAAAACTTGTAGATGTATACCTATATTCTAATTCTTTTTGTAAATGAAACGAAACTCCTTAAATGTAATTATTTCAACATAAGATTAGTTTGTAAGTTGTTAAGTCTGTAAACCTCAAGAGGTAGAAGCTAGAGTACTTTTTACATAACACCTGTGTTACACCTAGTTTCATAGACAAATAAATTCATTCATTCATTCATTTTTTATTGTGTTCAATACCGAGTAGCACACCTAGTGATATCATGTCAGCGTTTAGCATTATTGAAAGTCCTGGGCTTTTATTTTCTCGCAAGAGGTATGAACCGCCGGAACAAAGTCTGTCATTGTTTTGGGCAGTTTTAACCCCTCGCTTCATTCAGAACTCTAAATACCTAATTCCCTCGCTTCGCCCGGGAGTTACCTCTAGACTCCTTCGCATCGCTTAAGGTTCAAGATATTGCCCGTAACAGAAGACAGTACTTTGTCCCCTTGTCGCATAATCTACTATTAAATCGTCCTATCATATTATGCCAATTCTGTAGTCTTCTTCCGGCCCAGAGTCTCCACTACCGCCTAATTTCTATATCAAACACATTTTTGGACTTATAATATTAGCAAGGACAATAAACTATGCTAGAGATGTATGTATAATGTAGGTAAGTATTGTAAGTTATTATTTCGAATCCTGACGTGTAGAGCGAGACAGCAAACTACCGTCTTGCTCTTCCGTGGCGCGTATGTGATAAAACGAGCGTTTGCTAAGGACACTGTTTTTGTAGGTCTGCAGGGGTAGGCGGCATATTTGCGCAGACCATAGAGAGACATAGAGACGATTTAAAATTAATAATATTTAAGAAAACCACATTGCTGCTTAGCGTGGAACGTTCTAATATAAATAAAAATAGTATAAATGCAGAATAAATGAAAACTATTATAGCTTTCAAAGAGTTATAGATCTATCATCGATTTCGTGTGAATCTATACATTTTGGTTAGTTTCTCTTCGTTTCCGACAGGGGCAGAATGCAAAAATGTACGGGACTCTACTGTAGTTTCCATTTACAAGTAAACTCATACAAACCATTTTAATTAAAACACAAGGAACTCCTTCGTTGCGAGTCGATCTAATTGAAATTATAGAAGGGAGCCCTACATAATATGAGTAAAGCCAAGAATACACTAGGGACAAATTGTCCCTCAACATGACGCGCAACACTATAATTATCTACGTGACGCTGCGACGTTGCATCGAGGCCCGCAACATGTCAACATTTTGAGCAGCATTTACGTGACGCGGGACATGTTGCCTGCTCCCGAACTGAAAGCGGACGCACGTGTTGCGCGTCAGTGCCAAAGAGTACTTTTATATAATTATATACAGAGTGCCGCCCAGGTTGTCGCTGAATGTGGAGGCGTGCGCAACGAGTCTCTCAACATGTCGATAGTGTGGGGAAACGAAACGGTGCTACATTTGATCGAACTCTACCAGAGTACTCTACTTAAAAAAATAAAAAAAAATTCTTGTTTCTCGTTCACGTAAATAATTACGCATCCACCACCTTTTCTTTCGTTTCTTCTTATTTCCCAATATAATAATAATGTACGCAGCACTAATAGCCACAACCTCCTCGGGCGACATTTCTATGAACACTGACTAGTGTGGCCGACACAATGTTCCGCGACACGTTCTTTGGCATGTTCCACGTAGTTACTGAGGAACATGTTCGGCAACATGTCGCTCCTTTTGTTCCCAAGCGTATCCTCGGCGTAAATTATACATAATAATGTTCCGACGACTGAAATGATGACGAATTTGCCGCTGCTCATATATTTGCTTAGGTATAGTGCTAATGCTAGTCCCAAACGGATAAGCAGGATTTTTTTGTACCATAAAAATATCCACAAATGTTAAATTTAAAGACAAAGTATAAATATCAACGTGGCATGTCGCCAAAGTAGTGTTATTTTAATATATATGTCCCAAAAGTAACAACTAATGTCAAATAATTCAATTGAATCAGTTATTTTCAGAATTTTCAGTGGATTCTTTCAGAATTTATTTGCAATTTTTGTTTACGACAACACTTTCAAGAAGTCTAAACTACTTAAATAACTGCAGTTTTAGTAGAAGAGTAAATGGGTTTATCTAAAACTATTTAAACATTGTAAATAGTGACTCTTATTGACATTAATGTTTTATGTTAGTGCTACTTTTAATTTGATTTTATCTCCTTACACTTTCACCAAGACTCCTGTTGAAGCTTTTCACGTACTTAGTAGGTATGAGTTTTGTGTAGCTAATGATAATGATGTAAACTAAAATTGAATACTTACACAACCTGTGCAGTAGCTGAGAAGATAATTTACGAATCTTCATAGTTATAATTTGTCTCGTCGTAATTCCATTATTTTTGTTTAAAGCTTTTAAGCTACATTATTTTTGTGAAAGCAAGAGTTGGCATTGTAAAAATTACAATGCCAACTCTTGCAGCAACTTGAAGAATTTTCACCATAACCTTAGTTTTTATTGAATTTATAATTTTTTGCGAACTTAGAGCATGTAATAATAATAATAATAGAGCCTTTTATTTCTATGCTATTTACAAAAATATGTATATAAGATTACATTTAAATATTGATTTTAATTAGGCATGGCCTCGCTCTGGGTATAGGCCTCCTCCAGCCGTTTCCATTTCTTTCTGTCTTGCACCGTCTGCATCCAGGCTCTACCGGCAATTTTTTGTATTTTATCTATCCATCGATCCTTAGGTCTTCCTTTGCTTCTTTTCCCGCTTGGACCTGTCCATTCCGTGACACGCACTTACAGGCACGTGACACTTAGAGCATGTAAGAATGCCAAAATATTGGAGTCTCAATAAAAAGCCCTTGAAGAAGCCCTGTATTTATAATATTATCAACTACTCTTTTCACGTCTTTGTTCCGCGCAGATGACGGGCGGCATTGCGTGGTCAGTTTTTGTTCGTCATCCGAACTGGACGTTCCAAGTTCAAATTTGAAAATTGGAACCCGAATGGATTCGATATTTGCAATTTTAAGCTTAGCATAAATAAATGCTGGCCGTTACGAAGTTTTCGGGATTCCATTTTAGAATTTCTGTTTTGGTTTTGTGCTAATTGGAACAGAAGATTTCACTGATTTAAAAAAACCTTTGAAAAGCACTTATGAAAAAATTATATTTTACTAGCTTTTACCCGCGGCTTCGCCCGCGTTGTATTTTGATTTTGGCTTATGTTTATGTCGGCTGCGAAACCTAACCTAACTGACAAATATCAAAATACCTTAGAGGAATGCTTTTGTTGGTTAAGTTACGGTTGGAGTGTATATACAACCCCCCCCCGTGTATTCCCGCCTTGTCGTGGGGGAGGTCTGAGGCAGCTGAAAAGGCGGCGCTCGAAGTCTCCCTCTTCTTTGGGTCTTTTCCCCCAAGGAAGCTTAGAGGCTGGCACTCGAGTTTCAGCCGCTTTTAACTAAAGCAGCTGAGAGGATGGCCGGTAGGTTGCATGCCTTATGAGGAGTGTCGCAACTTAGGCGGGCTGCAGTGCCGCTCTTGCGACGCTGCATCCGAGGAGTTTTTTTTATTATATCGCGAAATGTTCCTGACATGATCAGGGGTCTTAATTACAAATGAATAAAAACTAAGTATACCTATATTTCAATGTTTTTGGCTGTTTGCAGTTATAATAAACATTACAATGGTACAGCAAAGTTTATACCTACTTGTTCCTAATTAAGTATTGCTTTTTTACAAATATTTGTGCAAAAATTCGATAAAATTGTTTCTAAGGTTTTTTCGTGTTAGATTAATTCCAATTTTTTGTTCTAAATCAAATCTCTGCTTTCCATAAACTGGGCATTCCAAGATTATGTGCAGTGGAGTCTCCTCTTTTGTGGGTTCACAGATGCACGATGGGCTTTCCCTCAACTTAAATCGATGTAAGTATTGGGAAAACTCACCATGCCCCGTCAGCACTTGAGTTATGATTCCCACTGGTGCTTTTTCTCTTACGATCTTGTATGCCGCCCTTGCATCCGGAAAATATGTTTTGGTTACCGCCGCTGTGTGTCCATCCTGATACCGCCGGTTCCACTCGTCAAGAGAGTCCTTTCGGATTTCTCGCTTGACGAATGAAACGGGGCAGTTATCCTAAATAGGTCTGCACTTCGAGTGCAGTGCTGCTTCCTTTGCTAGCTGGTCCGCTCTCTCATTTCCCTCCATCCCCGCGTGCGCTTTAATCCAATAAAGTTTCACTATTTTATTTTGTGCGTGAAGTAACTTTATGTTAGCTTTGAATTTACTGCTAAGGGATGGAGGGAAGATACGCTAACTACCGTTTCCAGTGCAGACCTGGAGTCACAAAAGATTTTTGCTTTTTCGGTAGCCTCAAGAAGTGCCGATAACTCGACCTGTTACACAGAGCACCAATCGGCCAATTTCAGCTTGCGGGTACTGATCTCAGCGGCATCATCCCAAATGGATAATGCCGCCCCAACTTTCCCTTTAATTTTACTGCCGTCTGTAAATATGTTAATTTCTCGGTTAAGATTTTGCTCTAGTGCTGCTCCGTCTGCCAGGCATATGAACTCCAGCTCCTCCTGCTGCGCTGGGTGTGGCTTCTTTTCTGTCTCTCTATCTCCAGTTACTTGCTGGGAATAACCTTTCTTAGTTTCATAAAGCAAGGCTGCTTCTTGGACTCTGATATGACAGCCGAGGATAAGGGGTCGCGGTGGGATATATGGAACTGGTGGTGTGGGTGCCGCCACCTACCATACCTTCCGCTAGGCCGTCAACGTGTTGGCAGACGCAGTGGGGCTGCAGGGGAAGAGAGGTGTCGGTATCGCGATTGCCGTTCTCACTGCCCTCTGCAGTTGAAGAGGCAGGCGCTGGGCTACTATGACTGACCCACTGCACTGGGACCAAGGCGTTGGAATGCTGTCTGACGTTCAATACTGGTTAGTCCCGAGTGGTGGATGACGATGTGTCTTGTGCTCCGAAACACTCCGTCACTATGGCGAGAGCGCAGGCTCCGTTATGGAGCCCTAGTCTGGGCTAGTGCTGTTGAGTGCCGCGAAGGAGTTCGAAATATGTGGGAACGTCCTAAACTTGCCATGACAGGTTATTTCTGGCGCTTAGACGGCTCCTACCGCAGCCCACTCACTTAGTTTTTATCCTATCCTACGGGAACTGTTAAAGTTTTTGCGATAAAAAGTGGCCTATGTCACTTTTCGTCTTTCAAACTATATTCATGCAATATGCCAAGGCAAGTTGCTCCGTTGCTGAGAAAAATTTATCGTTAAGTCGAAAAAAATTGTGGTTCCCGTAGAACCACAATTTTTTCGGGATGGAAAGTATCCCATGTCACTTTCCGTCTTCCAAACTATGCCCACCCCAAATATCAAGTCGATCCGTTGCTCCATTGCTGAGAAACAGTTATTGTCCTATCCCATGGGAATCACGAATTTTCTCGAGATATAAAAAGTATCCTATTATCACTTTCTGTCTATTAAACCATAGGTATCCATACCAAAAATCTGGTCAATCTTTTGCTCCGTTGCTGCGTCAAAGAGGAACAAACCAACAAACTTTTCTGATTGATAGTATTAAAGTATGATGATTCTGTACCATAAAGGTAGAATAAAAAAACATGTTGAACCTCTAATGATAGAATATTTAAAAATATTTTTAATGTCAGACAAAATGACGGCCTGGTATTAAACGTCATAGTAACATGTAGCATGCAGAGGGAAAATAACATTTTATCCAATTTTAATGTCAGTTGTCATTTTCAATCCATACTTTATTTCCTCTTCAAGGGGATATAATGGTAGAAAAACAATTTGTCGCCTTGCCACGCTACTTGTGATTTATAAAAGTCTGCAGACAATGTCACCTGTCGTCTAATTACGTTTGGCTGTGACGTTTCGTTAGTCCATATTAGCGTCATAGAGGAATTAATCACTTAGCGTCTTTGTGATAGTGGCGACAGTTTCGCTTTCGAGGGTTTTTGTCCTGTCCTACAGGAACTATGAAATTTTTCGGGATAAAAAGTATCCTAAAGCTCCTTCCGCCTTTTATACTATATCCATGCCAAAAATCAAGTCAATCCGTTGCTCCGTTGGCGCGTGATGGAGTAACAAACCAACAAACCAACAAACTTTTCGGATTTATAATATTAGTAAGGATTTAGTTATTAGTTTTAGTAAGCTTTTAACATAATTTACTTAAGGAATTCAAGCTGTTCTTTATCACAAAAAATTCACAAAACAATCATTTTAATTTCCTACTGGCATTATTTTATTTTCGTTCATATTTTTCTTTGACGTTATACCTACTAATAGTAGTGTTTGTGCTATTTTTTGATAAGTTAAAAGCTGATTTGAATTAGTTTTTTAACATCATTATCGTTTCAGGCGAGTTGCTTCAAGAAAAATGTGAACAGAACTCATGTACCCTGAAAACTTATAAAAAACTGCTAAGTAGGTACATAATGCCTTTTTCATTGCAGTTGTCCAAAAGCAGCGACTATTATTTTAATCTTTTACGATAATAGCGCTCATAGCATCGTTTGACTAGATGTTTCTTACCGATCACCGAATGATAAAAACGTTCGGCACGGTCACTCTTCGGATGCGTGACCGCAAATGGCATTCATAGCTGAGAGCTATCGAGACTCAATGAGATGGTAAATTGTGGGTTCCGCTTGTTTTAACTGTTTAGCTACTCGTATGTCTGGGGCCTTTAAGCGGCAAAAACATCCAACTCTTGGACTAACCATCGGATCTATATGAATTAAACTTTTTTTAGGGTTCTGTAGAGTGTGACCTGGTGGTAGAACGATCCTGGTGGTGATATGTGGGCTCAAACCAGGTACAGTATTATTTGGATTATTTGGTATTATTTATGGACGGATTTACATACCAATAGCTTTTCGGCGAAGCAAAACCTTTTAAGCTGGAGCGCTCGGAGCAGCGCGCGAAATTATTTTTTTTCTAAGTATTTAGCAATTTAATTGCCTACTAACCATGAATTAACGAAAAATGTTTTTGCGACAAAAAAAGCTTCTATTTAATTATTACAGCTATCACACAATTATCATGTATATTGGTTTATTTTAGCAAAATCTATCAATTAGTTTTATTATTTAGAATCTCGTCACAAGTTTTGTTAAATCAACTCTTTTACTTACCTGGATTGACTATTTTATTGGTTTTTGGTGTATGTAACAAACGTTAACACGACCTATTTTTGACGCAAAATCAGTTTTGGCAATTCCAAGGTGACTAGTTAAGTAGGTGATAAATTGCAAAAATCCGCAAAAAAAACGCGCACTGCCTATAGCGCTTTACCTTCTGCATACGTCCTTAGAAGAAATTTAATGATGGATTTGGATAATGAGGTATTTAGGTTTGTAATTACCTTATGAATAACTTAGAGGTGTTTATTCACTTATCTACTAAGAAAATAAAATTAATTAAGTTTTGTTTATCTACTACTCTACCAAGACGCACTGAGCCAGTGTGGTGGATAACGCCCCTTCGCTCCTCGTGGAGAGGCATATGTTCAGCAGTGGACTATAAAAGGCCGGTATAGTACAGTGTTCTGTTGTTAGAAAATTTACAAAATTCTAAGTAGTTACCTAAGTATCTCAAAATAATCTTGTGTCATATATTTCTATGTTGTGCATGTACTAAAAGGTTTCTTATGAAATATTACAGGAAAGTGAAAAAAATTACGTGACAACAAAAAAATGTTAATAAATCGAGGTACTTAACGATATCTGAATAGAATATTTTTTTCAGTAAGTGCTCTAAATACGGAGGTGTAGCAAAATATTTTTAATACCTTAGGCTTGAGACACTAAATGTTTAAAAAATAATAGAAATCAAATTTATAAAAAAAACATGAATATTTAATAAGATTGGCCATTTTAAAAAAAAACAACACAATATACACACACCTCTTGCAACTGTATTTATCGGACCTATAACTCAACAACGCCGACACGCACTTATCAATATTTCATCAAAAACAATTTTCCACTATCAAAAAAATTCCAAACGCTTACCTTCTATCACTAATCGAATCATCCTAGACCCTAACCTACCGCAAGGCAAGAAAATTGAACGCAAACACCACATTTCATAGTTCATCCACGAAAAAAAAAACGTTGAGACAATGCACTTGCCGCAAAAAGTTGCAGGACCGCTTAATATATTGCTTCTCGAGACCTGTACCGGCCTATTACGTATGCAAACTTTAGCCACACCCACCTTAACACGCCTACACCTTAAACAACTATCCCTTTTCACCCTACTGGAAAAGCTACTCCTCTCTCGCTCACATCCATACCGCCTCCGCAGTTTCAGAAAACAGTTTTTAGTCGCCTCAAAGACGTCGCCCGGGTGAACGGTCCGAGCGCGAAAAAAATATAAAAAAAGCGGTGAAAAAGTTACAATTCTTTTTTCAAACGGTTTTTTGGAAACTATTGCTAGTAGAAGTGTTATATGAGAGAGTGATTGTTTCTCTCTCGCTTCCTCGTTTTTTGTTGTGCTACGTGCTGTGTTGTGATTGTTGTGCTTTTTGTGTGTTGAGGTAATTATTTGTTGTTATTTGTTATAATAGGTTTAATTAATTGGCTAGCAAGGTAAGGTAACAAAGCTACGTTTTGTATCCTGAAGGATATTTAGCTTGATTCTATGTTTGTTTAACTAAGGTTGTCAGTTGACATTCGAACTGACAGTTAAAATACTATAGAAATGTGACTCTACGTTGAAACATCTACTTATTTGAAAAGAAAAGAACAATAGTTTTCAAAAAATATAACTTTTGTTCCTCCGAATAACATATGACAAATCTAAACTTGAAATCAAAAATATGCCGAGCGGTAAAGGGAAGTAAAGCGATCATTGCCTACCAAGGGGTACAAAACATCTACTGAAAACTATTACTTTCTTTTCTTGAGTACTTATTCTTGACTGTTTACTAAAAAAAACATAAATTACAATAAATATTTAGATGTTTAGGCAACAAGTACATAAACTGTACCTAGATCTTGTACAGAACGGCATTTAATGAAAAATTCTTTAGTAATAAGACAAGTAGAGCTAGCTTTACCTAGTGCATAAATGTAGAAACTAGACAAAGGCCGTGTCTGGATCTTTTTAGGTAAGAGTTCTGTATAAATATTAAGCGCTCACACCCTCAGACCATAATAAAAAATCAAGACAGAATTTTGTGAACAAAACAACTGAGGCCGGCTAAACTGCGCCTTGCCGTGTACAGACACAATTACACACACATACACGTACAAGGAAACTACGCCTTGGATTGTCAGTCGATATATAGCGGCACAACACCGACGCACTCACCACATGTATAAAAAACCGGCCTCACTTGTCTGTTCACGACGTTCTGTCTTGATTTTTTTATTTGGTTTGAGCTCACACCATGTTCTGACTAGGAGCTCATAACCTATTACCGAAATCACAAGTGAAGCCTTCGATCAAGCATACACAGTGAAGACACAATTACTACCTATAGTCAGACTACGGATGAATGACCGTAAAAAGCTCTTTTAACTAAGCACTATCGTAGCTCGGATGACATGCTGTTAGTAGAGCAGAGATATTTTTTTTAAACCGTTAACAATATCAGGTGATTTCAACCGGTATAAAAACTCTGATACTAAGCTTGTCTTCCGATAATATTTTGGAACAAACCTACTTTATTACGTAAAAAAATCCGAAACTCTTAGGTATAATCACCACTATACTCATGAAAAGGCATTTGTTTCAAGCAGTTCTATTAATTTCATAGCTGGCATAGATTTTACGGATTTTTTTTGTATGGTTGTGTTTTTTTTTATCACGGTCAGTTCATCTAAGCCTGAACTTTTACCAGCCTTTTTTAATAGTACATTGAAGGACGCAGGCCTACCCACGAAAGGTGATTGGACCATACCATGTAAACTACGCTGGATAAACAGATAAACCCTTTATTAATGGACTAGTCTAGTCTAGTGTGGGTAGATGGATTGACACACGCCATCGAAATTCTTCTACGGACGTATGCAGGTTGCCTCACGATGTTTTCCTTCACCGAAAAGCCAGTGGTGAAAAATTCCGTACATAAGTATACTCACAACCTCATGCACGATTCTAAAGCAGGTGTTATTTCTTACTTGAATATCACATGCCAACAAACCTCTTGCAAATGGGACATGAAAATCGTAATGGGAAATGAAAGCTAGTGCTACATAAAAGTGACGTTTCTAATCGCAAAATCTGCCCTTGCCCGTTTAGACTTAGTTGATCGACCGTGCTGTAACTCTGGTTACTCTGAACCAGTGGCGTAGCTATCATATGGCCAGGGGTCCTATTGTGTAAGCGCTCTGACGTTCGACTTCGCTTTTTCTCCTGCTCGCACCAGTAACTCACGCCACGAGTGCGAGCGGGAGGAAAAGCGAAGCCGAACGTCAGAGCGCTTACGCAATAAGGCCCCAGGTCCAGCTGTCCAAAATCAAAACCTAACAAGTGTATATATCCCCTCATGTGATAAACAGCATATACGCTGTTCATAGGCCTCCCATATCGATTTCCTTTTAGACCGATTGGAAGCGGCTTGCATCCAACGTGACCCTGCAGTCATAATGAAACAAGTGTAGGTAATACCAGTATCTCAAATATTTAGAGTTAAGTCACTGTTAGGCATTTATTTTCGCTCGCTTTTCGTCGTCCATTCAGTATTTCCGTGTGCTATTTCTATTCTTTTTACACCTTTAATTACAATTAGTTTTCGATCGGTACAAATTAATAGGCACTCAATTAAATACTACCCGTTATTAGGCTTATGAAGATTCAGTTATACAGAAATGTTAGTTTTATAACTAGTATATAATAATTAAAAACTGCAAACAAATAAATATTAATATGTTACCTACGTCTTAACTATTTATGTAGGTACATTATCCATTAATTATTGTACGTAGTGTAGAGGTTGAACTTAGAGTATTATGTCGAATCATCCGGTCAAAGCAAGTAGAATTGTCAATTTAAATATAAAAACTTAAATCATAAATTTAAAAAACCCCCGACACAAAAACCTACCTAAAAAAAGTAATCTTATCTTTCATTAGACAACCATTTTGGGCACATTTGTAGAATTTTGGTTCTTCCATCCCCACTTTAACCCACCATAACTCTTAAATCGATTTTTATAAAAACATAGCTAAGAACACTCTCGATTAAGTCTCCTTTCATCCAAAAAAAACTAAACTGAAATTGGTTCAGTGGTTCGGGCGCTATGATGCCACAGACAGACAGACAGACACACAGACAAACAGACACGTCAAACTTATAACACCCCTCTTTTGCGTCGGGGGTTAAAAAATCGACCAAATGTTAGTCCGATTCGCGCACGAAGGATTTTGTACCGCAAGGGAGCCTCCTTAGCTCTATTTCAAGCGTCTATCTGTTGTCGTTATTAATATTGAGGAAACAACTCCAAAATTAATCAGGTTGGTTGTATGGGAGCCCTCCACTTGAATATTTATTTTATTCTGTTTTTAGTAAATTAATAATAATTGTTGTTATAGCAGCAACAGAAATACATAATCTGTAAAAAATTCAGTTGTCCAACTATCACGGTTCATGAGATACAGCCTGGTGATAAGCAGATAGACAGACGGATGGACGGACAACGGAGTCTTAGTAAGGATCTTGTTTATACCCTCGGATATGAACCCCTAAAAATGGTAGGGACCACGTAACCTATTTTGGGAACAGTGTTTATAAAAATAAGCTTTCTATTTCATCGGAATCAATTAAAATGCATATTATCAAGCTGAAGTATTTTATGATAATTAGTGATTTAAATAGTTCAAAAGAAAAACAAAGACACAAGGTAACAATTATTTCTACTAAACACATAGACAGTTTTATTAATTATTTGACTCATTTTATCAATAATCGTCATCTATATACTCGTAGATGACTATGAGTACTGCTAGACATATGCCTCTACCATGCTACACGCTACATGTCACGATCTTTTGCCGGGTGCATTTTTTTGTTACCATTATCCGAAAAAACAATTCTACACGAAAATTAGGCCTACTTTACGTCCGGCATAAAAACTTTTCACAACTCTAAATAATTTTAAGTGTAACTGCCGTACAATTGTAAGTTCATGGTTATTTAACGGTTAACTGTTAATTTCACCGGCTAATTAAAATTTAATAGCTTATGATTTTAACCGACCGATTAAATTTTAATAGCTGATTTTAGCTGTTTGTATCCGTCGCGGATTTGTTTGATTTACCGCCTTACCACAAAAGATTTAAACACGCTTTACACACTGTTTAACCGTGCAATTTGTACTGTTAAACATTGTCTAAAGTGTGAGTAAAACTTTTGTGGTTATACGGGTCTATTAAAATTATTACTCAGTGCTTAAATCAATACAAACATAGCTAAGTTACTCGAAGTAGGTATATACATAAATGTCGTAGTATTTTTAATGTTTAGTGCATGTTTAATGTTTACTTTACGAGCTACTTAGATACTAAACACAAACTTTCAATACCTAGGTGTAGTAAGTGTAGTAGAATCACCGGCTGTGGCTTCTCTCATCTTATCTATCTATTCTATTATCTTAGTGTCACTTTTTGCCACTTTGTAATGGTTGAGTCACTATTACATCCATGGGTTAAGTAGACATTTTAATGTTAAACTGACATTAACAAATAAATTTTCAAACTGTGACATTTACAATTTTACACAAACAACATTTACGGTGCTAGCTACATTGTTTTTAATCTATTAATCCAATAATTGTGTAACAAATCCAATAGCGCTACGCTTATAGCGTAGTTTGACTTGGTGTCCGTTAGCGATCATCGAAGTTAAGCAACGTTCAGCACGGTCAGTCTTCGGATGGGTGACCACGGGTGGCATTTACAACTGAGCACTACTGTGGCTCGGATGTCACGTTAAATTGTAGGTTCCGGTTGTTTTAACCGTTTAGCCATGTCAGAGGCCTATAAGCAACTTAAAAAAACTCTGACACCAGGGCTAGCCACCCGGCCTATACGAACTTATTTACTTTTATCTGATAATTTTGACATGAAACGGTCTAAACCAGGAGATTGGCCACAAACGGTCCATCTACCCTACTTGGCTAATTTAAATCATCATTATCACCATTACTTCAGTCAATATATGTCCACTGCTACTGATAGGCCTCCCCTGCTGATTTCCAAATAGGAGCAGTTGGAAATGGCTTGCATCGTCCTCAATCCTAGACTTATACGCTACGTTCATTAGTTATTTTATTGAGCTTGGTCATCCGATCGCGCAGAAAATCTCCAAGCAAAGGCCTACCCACGAAGGGTGATTGGGCCATATCCACCACGCAGGCCCAGTGTGGGTTGGCGGATTCACAAACGACATCAAATGTCTTCTACGGACGTATGCAGGTTACCTCACCATGATTTCCTTCACCGAAAAGCCATTGGAGTGAAATTCCGTACATAAATTTCAAAGAACTCATTAGAACGGGACCGAGATTTGAAATCACGACCTCACAATTTTAAGGCGGGTGTCAGTACCACTAGACCACCACTTCGGTCAATAATATCGGTCTGTATATCGGGCCCTGCGACGTATAACCGAATACCCGGACACGTGCGCGATGCAACTTCTGCCGCTTCTTTTAAAATCAAGTTGAAAAAATGGCTACAAAACGAGCTATTTTACGATTTCAATGACTTTTTAAAATTGCCTGAAATTATAATTGTTTAATATTGTATTTAATAAATTAATATCCGTTTTTAATTTGATCAACACGAATGACATTGATTTATTTAAGTTATTACTATTTAGCATTGACATTTAATTATTGAATCCTTTTTTATAATTTGTATTGAATTGTAGGTACCAATTGTATGTATCCTATTTTATGTAATGTAACAATTGAAAATCGATTGTATTATTGATAGCTAATATAATTGAAATAATCGTATGAATAATGTGACATGTAACAATGGTGCTATTAATAAAAATATTGTATTGTATTGTAATATAAGTCGAGCAACTAAAATTTTTAATGGCTTTTTTAATAGCCTACGTACCTACAAAAAGAGATTAGATCATAACATTCTGAAAAATAATAATTAGGTACATGTTTTGATACTAAAGTTGTTATTAAAGTTACTATATGGCAAAATATACACTAAAATAATTTTAGTGAGAACCTTCTCCTTTTTGGTCGGCTGAAAAACTACACTATACCTAATATAAACATGCTTGTTTGCTTGTTATCACTCAACATTGAAATTATCAAAGGAACGGTACAACGCGCGAGTATTTTTTCACCTCACTATTTTGCATAGTTAGATAAGTCTATAAAAAACGGTTACTATTCAGTGCCAATGTTAATAAGGCTGGCCGGTGCGTAGGGATGGGAAAAGGTGGAAATAATCGATGTTATCGATTATTATTACAACGTTCAAACTTCGGTTACTATTCAGTGCCAATGATAATAAGGCTGGCCGGTGCGTAGGGATGGGAAAAGGTGGGAATAATCGATGTTATCGATTATTATTACAACATTCTAACTTCGGTTACTATTCAGTGCCAAATAAGGCTGGCCGCCACGTAGGGACGGGAAAAGGTGGGCATGATCGATGTTGTCGATTATTTTACATCATTCAAACTTCATCAAAGATACCTAATTAGACTCACAAAATTTTACTAAAAATGTTTATAGGTACCAAATTCAGTGGCAATGTCAATAAAACTAAGTAGTTTTAGCTAACTAAATATGTTACGTGTTATAATTGATAAACACTTGATAAGGTTTTTAGAAATGCAAAGTCTGTGCACTAAAATGTACAAATACGAGTATATTAATGAGATAGATTATTGTTTTTGTCTGGGATACAAAACCGCTAAAATGTAATAAATTTAACAAATAATTTATATTCAAAAAGCACACCCAAACTCCAACCAACTACGACCATAGTTACCTACCAAGTAGGTAACAATGGTCGTGGATTCAAATCGCGGTCCCGAACTAAGGATTTCTATGAAACTTATAGGTATACAGTCTAATTTCACACCACTGGCTTTTCAGTAAAGAAAAATATCGTGAGACAACCTGCATACGTCGACCGTAATCCATTAACCCGCACTGGGTCAGCGTGGTGGATATAGCCCAATAACTCTTTTTGGATAGGTCTATGTTCAGATGTGGACTATGAAAAAGCCAGTACAGTAGAGTATTTACGTAAACTAAACGCGTATCTACGACTTATCCACCACAGCAACGAAATGTTTAAATCTAAAATACTTAAATTACAATAACATCTTTATCATCAGCAAATAAATTCACGTTTCAGTACCAATTTACTTGTTGAAGTAGTAATTACATTATTCATTCGATTTTAAATCAATTCGAATACAATTGCACATGCCTATTGCAAAGTAGTCACTAGCAATTAGTATATTTGGTATGGTAATCGTTACGTTTGCTCGGTAATAACATAATAAGCATATTAAGTACGAGTATGCTTTGTTCTTACGTACCATTTACAATTTGTTCATTTGCAACCGACTTCCAAAAAGGGGAGGTTCTCAATTCGTCTGTATGTTTTTATTTATATTTTCTCATGATAGATTATTTGTGGGATTATTTTCGAATTTTCTTACTATCTGTAGAAAATAATTGCAAGATGTTCCTATAAAAATTAAATTTACTTTGGAGCAATTCCAGAAAATTGATGGAAATTGCAACACCCATAAAAATCGAGTAGCAAAACAGCAAAAACGTTTTTGTCAATAAAATATTATTTATATCTTACTAGCGACCCGCCCCGGCTTTGCACAGGTGTATTATACATATAACCTTCCTCTTGAAACACTATCTATTAAAAAAAAACTGCATCAAAATCCGTTGCGTAGTTTTAAAAATATAAGCATACATGGGGACAGACAGCGGAAAACAACTTTGTTTTATACTATGTAGTGATGATTTAGATAGTTTCATGATAATAGCAAAAATGCTTTTGTCTAAAAACATTTTTATGCCATTTTTTAAATAGTTTCACGATATAAAATTTTATTTAATGCAGCATTTACGTGAATGAAAACACTTTTACAAACATTTGCATAGATGAAAGAACATTATTTATCTATTATTTATATATTATCTATTGGAAACTATTATTATTCATTATTCAGAAATTTAAACGCAAAGAAAAATTTTCAACAGATATTCCAAATCACATGGAAAATTCGTATTAGATTTCCGCGACACAGGCCTAGCCTAGTGCGGAAATCACGGTACTACGTTACTGTAAATAACTGTCACAAAACACAAGTACCTAATATTGTTTTTATTGTTGTTTTGGTTGTGTATTTTTTTCCTATGTTTGTGTTAAATAAAATATTTTTTCCTTTTTTTTTGTCATTTAGCCAACGGCAAGACAATCTTCTTACACGTTTATTTTGTCTATAAAATAATGTAGGCATCTACTTAATTAGGTACTTAGTCCATGCACAAAACCTAGACGACTATTTGAACTCATACAATAGAGAAATTAACAAATATGGGAGTAATTAAATTTATAGCATGATTTCAACGCTCGAAACTTACTAAAACGATCTATTTTAAATGCCACTCGCAGTCACTTATACGAAGACTGACTGCGCCATCCGTTGCTGAACTAAGTGTTTGTAAATAACCTAGAGCACGCTTGATGGCAATAAAATATAGACTCTACCACTAATAAATATAGAGCTCACTCTTCCTCTACACAAACACGTCTAACTTAACATAGAAAGATAACCTAACCATAAAACAAAATACCTACCCAATAACCAAATCTTTATGACGTCACGACGCCAAAATGCGAGTGGGCGGGGCTTGGGCAGGGCGTGGTGAGAGGCGTGGTCTAAAGGCCATTGACCCCACATAGCTTCATTTATACCTGTATAGGTATATACCTAGCTATGTGTACCCATATATGGATAATCGTATTAGCAATTCTATTAGTTACATTATGGTTATGGGGCTATTACGTGTGGTGATGGTATTTTTAGATAGGTACCTAGTTAGAAGTAGCGCAACTAGGGTAGAGGTAGGTAGGTAGGTAGAGTTTGGGTGTGCACTTTGAATGAAGAGAGTTGTGAGAGATTTGGTAGGTAGGTTAAAATTAAATGTAGGTATGTCTAAAGTATTGCTTTCAAAGTAAAAAAGGCTTAGGGTAGACTCCACTAAAGCAGAACGGCTCAGCACAGCACTAGACATCTGTCTAGAGCTGATCTTATACGTCTGAGCCGCGGCCAAAAGCTACACTCAGCTTTTACAATTGTTCCTTCCGCTGTTGGAAATATTGCCATAAATAGATACTTTTGCTGTATTATCGAATTAAAGGTGTTAGAAAAAGATGCACATACACCCGAACTTACGTAATTTCGAAGGGTTTCATAAACTAGCATTGAGATATCTCGGCTGTCAAAATTCAAAAAAGTTAAAAATAGGAAGATAAAACGATCAGAGATTTGAACTTACTATTATTTATTGGAACTAGAGGGTTCAAATTTCCGATCATATCGCAAAAGACAGTGGAACCACTTTTAACCATTTTGACATTCTAACTTGTGATTTTGACGTATGCCGACAGACAGTGCAATTTTCTTGTTCCACTTACTTTCGCGTATGCTATATAACCAGATATGAATAATAGAACTATAACATAGTTTTTATTTGAGCAAAAGTAAATACCTATTCTATTAGGTACATCCTATGGTTGTAGCCATAGAAAAAATACCAGTCGATGGCTGTAGTCTGTAGCGCTTGATTTGACAGCTATACGTCCTCAGTTATTTGTACCTTGGCTTTTCAGTAGTTCACTGCTGAACATAGACTTACTTCCGATAGGTCATATCCGTTACGATGGCTTAGTGTAGATTTGTGGTTCTTCAACGACAGGATGCAGGTTGCCTGAATTGTCTAATATTTACGTACATAGCTAAAAAATATTTTTGTAATATATTCAATACATCTATTTCTACAAACTATCATATTTTCACTTTTAGTCAAATAAATTAACGTTAATTTCATTTGTTTCAGATGTTTTCCTGCACATTAATAAGAAAATAAGAAGAAAACAATAATTTACATCTTAGTGAAATAAAGTAGGGAAAATATAATATTTAGTTAAATCTGGTGCAATTCGTTACTTAAAATACATTTAAAAAAATCTGTGATCAAATTAACGGCAAATAAATGTACTTATACGTATAAAAAACCTTAAAGATGAAACGGACGTTGTAATAAACATTAAATTATTTTGACTCAAATATCGTTATTAACAGCTATAAGTTATTATCGTCCGAAAATAACAGTGAATTAACAAGTTAATCAGTACAAGAAACGATATTTTAACATGCTATTTCAAGTAATACTCATTGTAGTAGCACCGTTATACTTTTAACTAATACAATTTTACTGTTTCGATAACGGAGCATAACACTGAACACTAAAATAATGAATTTATTTTCATAATCGAACTAATACATAGAGCTTCAAACTTAGTGATGCGACAAGAAATAAATAAAGTTAAAACCCAAAAAATTTCTTTACAGTACTGAAAAAATAACATTAAAATGACAGCGTCGTGATAACTGCTATTAAATAACGAAAAATTACAGTGATTGCTAACTGTTCTTATTAGCAAAAACAACAATGAAACTGTGGTTATAGTCACGTAAAATAAGCTAATGAAACAATAGTGATGTGTGTTAAATAATATGAGCGAGTGCAATGATAGTGATGTAAGTTATCACAACGTACATAACAGTAACTTATGACATTAGCAAAATTGAAACTGTGATTGCGTCACAGGAGTTAAACCTATAAACAATAATGATTATGTGGTAACGAAAATGACGACGTGCAATGACAATATCAGTGATAACTTATAAAAATAACGAAAAATGACTGTGAGTGCTAACTGTTACTTGTAAACTAACAAATTTGAAACTGTGACTGAGTCACAGAAGTTTAAACTTTAAAAAATAGTGATAATGTGGCATATATGAACGAGTGCGATTACGGCATGTATACCACGTGGTACAGCCGTGGGGAGGGCGGCATGCACCACCACCAAGTGGGGCAGCTGTACCACCACGCGCCACCTATGATCAAGACTGAGGCGGGCATCAACAGCGACTGCATGATGGCCGTCGACTATGCCCCACCGATTAAGGTATGATTTTTTTTCAACTATTATTTTATGTGTAAGTACTATGTAACTACTAAAAGCGTGACCGTTATGTTATAATAGGAATTTGATAGCTATTCAAAATAGCAGTGACGTTAAAGTGACAGTGATATACAAACTGTCAAAAATAGCAATCATGACTGTGATTGAGTCGTTAACGTTAAACAGTTAAGAAAATAGTGATAGGAGTGGGAGTACAATGTATACAATATTCTAGAGGTATATAGTGAAACAGTCAGGCTGTAAAACGTTCCTGCCACTCTAAAATTTGACCTCTGAAACTATGAAAATTAAAGGAAAATTACAATTTAAACAGTAATAAAAGTATGTTGTGTACTCCTAAGTTTTTAGTGGGGCTATTATTATAGGTTTTTTTTAATTTTTTGAGAATATAAACTGTTTTGTATGTCAATAAATAAAATTAAAAATGGCTTTACCGACTTCAACCGTGTACAGAATACGCGAATAGTTCGCACGGATCGATCTAGCATTTTCTACATTATTCTTCTAGGTCTGCGTGCTTCGTTTTCGACCACAACGTCGCTTACCATCAGGCGAGTTGGTGGTCAGACGCGGACTTATTTGGGTTAAAAAAAAAAAAAACAAAAGTGGGACCAATTTCGAAGTATACTTTTTCCAATAAAATAAGAATTATCGAAGTCGGACTAGGTACTATAGTAAAAAGTTATGCGTGGTTATACATTAAAAAAACTAAATATGCGTCGAATTGAGTACCTCCTCCGTTACGTCGGTCAAAAATTAAATCCAATAAGACATTCGGTACCGCAATACACTAATAAGTGTTGATTTTCAGGCTTGTCTTAGAAAATAAACATGTGAAACTTTAAAGAGTTACTTTTTATGATAAACATTTCAAAAATTCGTCGCGGATGCAGGATTCGAACCTTGAGATAAACCTAGTGCGGGATGCACTATAAAATAAAATCATTTCATGTGAAACTTTATTTGACATTGATATCTAATCGTGAATTTTGCCTTATACATCCTAATTTATTTTATGTTACCGTGTACTTAACTAACTTAAAATGACTTGTACTTAAACCAAAAAGCGCAGTTACAAGCCCGCGTCATTCCTTTCAAGCGATTTCCCAATGAAGCAACGCAAAGTATTTCCCATTTGCAATTACTTTAGAGTCAGTTACGTTATATTAATTATTCAAAATAAATTAATTCAAGTTAACAGGTGAGCATTAAGCATGCAATGACAGCTGCTCGAGTAGTTTTCCTATAATCATAACATTAAAAATTATGTTCATGTTTGTCATTGGATATGAATAATGCTTGGAGTAGAAAATAATATGCTAACCTCGGTAGTGGTTACATATTTGAGCCATTTGGAGTTGAGACATTGGGTCCGTGGGGGCCGGGAGCTCATATCATTTTCAAAAGTCTTTCTGGGCGTCTGGTGGACGCGACGCGTGACCAAAATGCTGGTGTTTATTTGGCTCAACGCATAAGCATTGCCATTCAGCGTGGCAATGCAGCCAGCATGCTGGGCACGCTGCCAACTGGCAGTGGGCTTGAGCATTTGGATTATCTTTAGACCTTCAAAGATCTGAGGGTGATCCAATGCTTTTTGTGTAATAGTAGTGTAGTTTTGTTGTAGTTAATAAAGGCACTTTTGCCCGTTAAAAAAAAAAGAAAATAATAGAAGTCATTATTACTTACTTACTTACTATGTTGGCGCAGCGACCCAAATTGTGTCTTGGCCTCCGATACGAAGTGTCGCCACTCTTCTCTGTCTTGGACAAGTTCCTGCCAGATATCAATCCCGAGCTTGCTAAGATCTTTTTCCACTTCATCTTTCCACCTGTACTTTGGACGGCCAACGTGCCTTCGGCCCTTCGGCATTTTTATGTGGACTGAATAAAATAAGATGAATATAGTAGGTAGATAACACAGAGCTATTAGAAGTAGAAAGATAGCGCTGTTGTTGCTTGAGGCAATTCTCAACTGCAAAAATGTATAGTTCACTATATACTATCACTAGATGTCAACTGTCAAATACATATATTTATTGGAATTTGACAAGAATTTGATACTATCGGGACAAAAACACGACAACTAGCCACTGAATCGAGATATTTTATGTCTCTTTCTAACTCATGCAATATTATACCAATGCATATATAGGTATTTCATTCTTTTCTCAATCGACCACATTATCCCTCTGGTATCTCTGTAGTAGATAATATCTAAGTACCTACATATTTAAACTTCAGCGTCACTAATGATGTCTCTGCAGTAGAAAGTGACAGCTGCATCTGTCAGATTTTTAAAGACGCTGCACCTGACATCTGTCACTTAGACGCCTGTCAGTAACAAACGTTGTGGTTACAAAAATGTTTGTAGAGTGCGTTTCACGAAAGAAGTCCCACAGACACGTCGCCACAATCGCATGGCCGATCCGTTAAAATTAGTTTCACTTATTTCGGGGAACTCCTTTCGTGGTACCTACGGTCTCTAGTTTACTCAGACAGATATAGGTAAGTACTAGAGTTATTTTTAAGAAAGAAGTCCCTCAGGCACGTCGCCTGGCCGATCTGTTAAAATTAGTTTCACTTCTTGCCGTGGGACTTCAATTCCTGAAACGCACTCTAATGGTATTTGACATTCCAGTTGATTTTGTCAACATTTCTTATTGTAGTGTTTACGTATTGAGATGTTTTAGAACACGCAACTTGAATAAACTCTTTTCTGTTCGAGAATAAAGTATGACAGAGCAAAATAGTTAAGTCCACGTTAATAAAGTACGGGCAAATCTTTTTCCTCCTTCCTCCTTTCAGCCATAGGACGCCCACTGCTGGACATAGGCCTCCCCTAAAGATCTCCAATAAGACCGGTTGGTAGCGGCTTGCATCCAGCGCGATCCTGCTGTCTTAATGAGGTCGTCCGTCCACCTTGTAGGTGGACGTCCTACTACAAATCTTTTTCAGGTCACTAACATTAGGCACGAGTCGCGCACTGCATACTTGCACAGGTAGGTGCAAGTGTGTGTGTCCTGACTCCTGACCGACACCTGAAATATTACCAATATGTATACTTACGTGGAGCGAGGATAGGTGGACAAGCTGCTAGCGTACAGGATGTGAGAAAAAAGATGTGCTATACATACTTAGATAGTTATATACACGTTGTTATGATTTTATCATATTTAGACTATGGATAATAGTAAAAACCTGCATAATACGAGTATGTACTAATAGAAGGGATAGAGAATAGATATTAGTTCATAAGTATGGTGATTTACTTAAGCATAACATCAAAAATTATACAGTAAGTAGTTTTTGGCAAGAAAAATTGGTCTGACGTCTAGGCCGTGCGTCGTAGTCAGACAAAAAAAACGTATACGCAAACAGAGACAAAATATATTAGTTGCGTCCTGTTCACACTTCCATAATTGCACATCTCGCCCTCTTACTTTTGTAATTATTATTTTTTAACGTCCTGTCTTATTGAGTGTATTATTTACTAATGAGCAATAATTACTCGAATTTATGATCCCATATCTTGGGAATATAGAAAAAATATTAGTTTAATAAGTTTTCCATCACTACATAGTATAAAACAAAGTTGCTTCCCGCTGTCTGTCCCCGTCTGCTTATATCTTTAAAACTACGCAACGGATTTTGATGCGGTGTTTTTAATAGACAGAGTGATTCAAGAGAAAGGTTTATATATTTATAATACACCTGTGCGAAGCCGGGGCGGGTCGCTAGTTTTGATATAAATGTAACATTTTCTTGCAAACTTTGCTAGCTTATTGCTAGGCTAGGTTATATGAAAAAATGCATATCTGCTAGGACAAACTGTTGATACTAAGAAAATTGGATCTACCACCATTCTACACAGTTAGAGCAATAAATTATACTTTTACTTTTCTACATCCGAAAGTTTCCTTGAAGAGCTAGCCAGACGATAAGGCCCCCAGTTGCTGCACTGGTTTCAGCCACTGAATAATGATATGTTGTTGTATTGAACGGTGAAAACTATAAAGTTTTTTGACTGTCTCGGTGGCTCAGTGGTTAGTGAACCTGACTTCTGGATCACAGAGGCGTGGGTTCGATCCCCACCCAGGGCAAGCATTTATGTTATGAGCATAGGTGTTTGCTCTGTGTCTGGGTGTTATTTAGGTGTTATCTATATAAGTATGTATTTCAATTCAATTCATTTATTTTTCAACATAGATACACATAGTGTATACTTGTGAATGTCCAACAAATTAAAATATGTATATGTAGTATATCAGTCTCTGGCAGCCATATCACAAGCTTTGCTTAGTTTGGAGTCAGAAACCGTGTGTAAGATGTCACCCAATATTTATTATTATTATTATCTATCAACTTATCTTCAGCTACACTGCACAAAAGCTGCAGCTTAAAATTGTGAACTAGATCATTACCTCAAAATCTTCAATCCTGCTCGTGCCGTAGCAATTAGAGCATCTTGCTCGAATTACCCGCTCGAGCACTGGCAAGATCCCGTGCTAAGCATTACCAGTGGTGGTCAGAAAAAGCGGATAAAAAAATATCAACCTGTTTGAGTTATTCTAAAATAGTTACGCACGAACGCTCGCGATTCTCCTCGCCTTGGCGGCGCGTCGAGTCCAAGGCTTTGGGGATCCTCAATACCAAAATAAGAAGCTGAGAAGAGAAATATGAGGAAAACTGTAATACAAAATTAAAATTAACTAAAGTACTTCCTAGAATCCATGATTATATTGTGGGAGAAGTCGTGGGTTCGAATCACAGTCTCGTGCCAATGAGTTCTTTGACTTTTACTCTACTGGCTTTTTGGTTAAGGAAAACGGTGAGAAATGTGAATTATGTGTTGATTAGATGTTTGATACGTATGTGGATCCGCCAACCCGCCACAGGATTAACGGGGTGTACATGACAACATCTACTTTCAAATATACCCATGTCTTATAGTGAAATATAATAAAAGACGCACTAAAGTAGGTAACTTACTCGGACTTACTTACGCAGGTTTACCCATTCCAGACTCAAGGTCTATGCAGAGGCAGCATATGGGGGTTGAAGAATTTTTCAACACAGTCTCCGGATATTTTTACCGACTTCCAAAAAAGAGGAGGTACTACATTTGTCTCTATATATTTTTTTGTGTATGTCAATCAATATTCTCGCCAATTGTTAACCGATCTAAAAAAAAAACTTTTATTTTGAAAGGGTATACTCCCGAGATACTAAATTAAAGTCGTAATCTGCTGAGCCGTTTTTTGATAAATCAACAATAATATACGTGGATATCACATCGATTGGTGCAAACTATTCAAATTCTGAATACGGTGGAAGTCGGTGGTGCCATTTTTTGCGAAAATAATTATTATTCTGCTACTTAGTTTTAAAACAGCTTCAAAATATGGATCACCATTATTGAAGTGTTTTCAAAAATTGAATTACAAAAGTTGCAGTTTGGTTTCTTGTGTCACTCAGGCCCAGAACACACGGTGAAACGCAACTGCAACGAAACCCTTTTGAAATTATTGATTTGAAACCAGTTCCAACTATTTTCCACACACGCTGCAACCACAATAATTTCGGTTTTCTTTGTCTGCATAATGAGTTCTTCAAAAAATGAATGAAACGCAACGCGAGTTTCCTGCACGCCGGTTTCAATGAAACTGATTTGAAACGCGTTTCAAACCGGTTTCAAACTGGTTGCGTCATGTATGGTCTCTCAACGGAATATATGGCAGAAACTTAAATGAAACTCAAAAGTAACTAGTAGTTGCATTTACGTTTCACCGTGTGTTCTGGGCCTTAGTTAGACTGGAGGTCAATTTTTGTAAAAAAAAATTTATGTTCGTATAAAAAAGAACTTTTCGGAACCTCATGCTTTTTTCTAAGCTCGCACAGCATCAGCACCTATAACTTTTATTCTATTTCTCTTCGACTTCCTATCGGCAACAAAAACGGGCACGTTGCCGGTACGTGAGTAATCAGGTACTTAACTGTTGACTTTGGAACCGCCATTTCGTTCATTCATGTTCCCTGAATGAGACGGTGTCAATAACATCTTCAGAATAAACAGTTTATTTATTGTCTGTATCGGCGTGGTTTTCCCATATTTTGGGAAATATAGCAGCAAAATGTAGGAGTTTTTTTTTATGTTGTCAACGAAGTAATGCTTTTATTTTTTAGATTCTGAATTGTTAGTATCCGGTTAACTTGAAAATTATATGTCACTTCTGAGTACACATTTCTTATACCTACTTATGTTTCGAGATGAGTGGAGGAGCCATGGTTCACTTTATTGGCTTTTATAGTAGATACTAGACTTAAGGCAATGTTGTATAATTCAAATGGTCAATAAATTTTATAAATAATTTGCCAACACAAAGAAAACATATTTAATAATATGTACCTACTGCACGTGAGTAATCACGTAATTAACTGTAGACTTTCCAACCGTCGCGCCAGTTTGTTCATTCATATTCCCAGAATGAGTCTTCAGAACAGACTTTTTATTGTCTGTATTTGGTATGGTTTTTCCATATTTTTAGAAAAACAACAGCTTAAACTTCAGAAATTTTATCAGTATTCTTTCGTTGTCAACGAAAAGTGCATTAACTATTTTCAATTTATGTGATGACTTTTTTTGTCAATCTATAATTCTTTAGCCACTCCCGATTTCACGCCATTGTAACGGACTACAGGGATTTTGGCTGATACAAATACAGCCACTGCTACGAGTACAGAATGTTTTTCTTATACATACCTAGAGTAGAGATCTTTTACGATAACATGGCCCGCCCCTCCACATTATTATTTCAAACATTTGAACAACATTCAAATGTTTTGAATTTTGAACGGGTCATGTTATCATAGAGAATCTCTACAGTAGTGTTGCCGTAACTGGGATTATCTGGGAAACTATATTTCACTTCTGACTAAAGACTTATTTTACTTACTTTGACATTGTTGTAACTTTCTTCTTTCATCTTCATCTTTCATATAAAATGAAATGTCTTGGCCTAATAAAGATTTGGCCAGGCGTCTGGTAGAGGTAACACGTGACCAGAATGCTGGCATCTACTTTGGCCAAAAGCTGATTTATTGCTATTAAACGAGGCAATGACACCGGGCGCCAGCATTCTGGCTATGTTACTCTCTGCTACGGGGCTTTTAGATAAGATTTTATTTATAGTTTAGTAAAAGTTTTAGTGTTTAAGTTTTCTTTAATAATGTTGTCTTATATAATACTTTTTTTCAGAATTATTAAAAATTTAATTGATTTTATGGAAATGATATACCAGCAGCTAGGTATACAGGGTTATTTCTAATCAATGAGCATCCTTTTAGGGGCTTATTCTGTACATCAAAACTAGCCACTTTTAATCTCCAACTTTTGTCAGAACTCAAAAAAAAAATCAGCTGTTCCATACATTTTGTCGCGGGTGAACGATATTTTTCTATGGAACAACAAAATTTTTTTTTTTTGATTCAGCCTATGGTATAAACTGGATGCATTTTTCTTAGCTTGAACGTTTGTTTTGTCATAACCTCGATAACGTAAACTCAAATAATTTTCTAGACTGTTTAAAATAGAAAAAAGTTATTTTTTATCTTTTTTTATCAATTTATATTTAATTAGGTACTTTTTATTTATACTATGATCAAACCAGCGACCTGCAGCATACATCTTGTTACTTAAAAATAAAATTCCCTAATACTTTTGCAAAGCGGGAAAATCCTACAAAACGTAGCATTTTCGTCTCATGCATCAACGTCGGCGACACGCCATGATCCGCTGAGCTTTTGTAATCCTTCGTGAAGAGCTCGGATCTTGTGGAAGATCTGCTAAACTGTGAACATTTCAAGCTAGATAGTAATAGATATTAATAGCCATGATGACTGGGTAAAAAAAAAACATTATTAGTAGTCCGTGAGTTAGATTGTTAAAAAATATTGGACACGTATTTTTTCTTTGGTCAATCAAACAACAAATGACAAAGTCCATACATTTGTATGCCACTTGTGACGTCACGTGGAACTTTGACGGACCATATCTTCATCAATTTTTGTTTAATTGACAAAAGAAAATATAACAATATAATTTTTTTTTTAGCCTCTCTGACGGACGTATTATATTTTTCTAGTCCTCATGCCTATTGTGATTTGCTAAGTAACAAAATAGTGAAAAAGCCGTGACGGTCTAGTGGTAGTAACACCCGTCTTACAATCACGACCTAGTGAGTTCAAATCCCGGTTCCGTACGAATGAGATGCTCGGCATTTATGTACGAAATTTGACACCACTGGCTTTTCAATAAAGGAAAATACCGTGAGACAATCTGCATTTATTCCCGTAGAAATGCTACGGTGTATTTGAATCCACCAACCCGCTCAACGCCAGCGTAGTGGATATGGCCCGATCTCCCTGCGTTGGTGGGCAGTGGTTTGGTATCTCTGTGATCGTATATCGACCGTGTTCCAATGATGACGAAGAGGTCGGTGACGTCATTAATCAATCAATCCGCTGACTGGGAACTGTCGCGTGATGTGTTCGAATAAATCACAGTAATAGTTGGCTCAATAGCTAAATATGCGTATGAAGAGCTGACCACACATTTATCACTTTTAAACACCCAAAGCGCGTCATACGCACACAAGGTTATGCGCAAGACACTTTGCCCGATCGCGCCATGGGTACGAGTGTTTTATTTCAGTGTTATTTCATTACTGGTAAGTCGTTTGTTTGTCAAACATAGCATCTTAGTATAGTCAGGTTCAAGACCTTTTTTATGGTACATAACACTTAATACTTAATTAAATAAAACATTACATTATATGCGTATCAATAGGTGCGGTCGACAAATTTTTGAAAATTTCCGATGTACTGTGACGCGAACCGTATTTTCGAGCCGCGTCACCTAGCCAGGGACATGAAATTTCTGAAAACTGATAAGTACCTTTAGGAGCAGAAAAAAACTTGAACAAAACAAGTAAAATCTCAAAATAATAATGAAAGAAACAAATACCAGAGACATTTTTGAGCGAACTAGAATAAACTTTTTTTTTTTTTTGTGTAATAGTAGTGTAGTTTTGTTGTAGTTAATAAATGCAGTTTCTATTGAAATCGGCAGAGCCATTTATGATAAATAAACAATAATGTGAAAAATGTAACATCGATTCGTGCGAAATATTCGCGAATTCTGTACACGGGTGAAGTGAAGTCATGCTATTTTTTGCGAAAAAATTTTATTGAGGCACTATTTTCAAATGACGGGTAATGCGGCGTATGTCATGGTGAGAGCCCAATCACTCTTCGTGGGTAGGCCTAAGTCTTGCTGTGGGCAATTAAAAAGGCTGGTACAGCAATCGTTGGTTCAAAAGCTAAATAATTATGCGTATAAAGAGCTTGTCATAGTTTTATTACTTATAAACGTGTAATTATTTTTCAAAAAAAATGGCAAAACCGCCTTCTAGCGTGTACAAAATTCGAATATTTCGCTCGAATTGCTTACATTATTGTTGGTTTTATCAAAAACGGCTCAGCCGATTTCTGTAAAATTTAAATGGAACCATCTCGAGAGTATACCATTTTGAACTAAAAAAGTTTTTTTCGATTCTGTAATGTTGCAAACGGGGAAGCCGTTTGCAGCACCACAAGTTAAAAGAGAAATTAGAGAGGAACCCGTAATGTTGCAAGCGGGGGAGCCGGTTGCAGCACCACAGGTTAAGAGTCTTCAGCGAACCTAACCAACCTAAGAGTCCTACCTAGTGGATAGGATTCCTAACGGTTCGGAGAGAGGAGATTAAAATAGAAAACTAACCTTAGTATTTACACATTTATTTACACTAACACACACTGCACTTATAGTCTATTAAATCTTGAAGAAACAGAGAGAGAGAAAGAATTTTGAAGGAGTCCTTGGAAAGTTAGCCAAAAGGGGAGAGGGTAGCACTCGAGAACCACGCTGGAGGCTAGCCGAGGATTTTCTATAGCCTGAGCTGGACCCGCCGATAGTGTGGCGCCAGCCAGGTAGCGCTAGGTGAGCGCTAGCGTGAAGACATCTGTCGACTGAGGTGGAGGCGCCGGCCCAAACCGGCCGACAGGCGCCGGCCCAAACTGGCCGACAGGGTTCGAAGTCAGCGCCAGCCCAGTGCTCCAGGGTAGGGGTCAGTGGCCCCAAAACAAGAGATCCACCTGGAATCAAAGTCAAAGGGACCGGAGCCTCTCACCCTGCCTGTTACTCGACGCTCATGCCGTTTACAGGACTCGTCCACGCAAACTCAAATTCACATCTTTACATTTTTATAGAACAAAAGGTGTCTTCCAGATCGCTTCCAACTCAAGACTGCCCGAATTTTACCAAACAAGGATCGCTGATCCTGTCAGAGATAAACATTTCAAAAATTTGAATAATTTCACAATTAGAATTGTTAGTTGGCAGTGTTATCGTTAAAAGAGTCTGAATGTAGAGAAGCTAACAAAAAGGTTAGTTCTCTACATTCGATTCACAAATGGCGAAATTATCGATGAACATATACAAAAAAACATACACACGAACATAGAACCTCCTCCTTTTTGGAAGTCGGTTACAAATTCCCGATAACTGATAGTGATAAATGGTGACAGAAATAATCTTGAGCGAACAAGAATCCTGACTAATAATATTATATATCCGAAAATGTATTTGTTAGGTTGTTTCGCTTTTACGCAGCAACGGAGCATAGGATTGATTTGATATTTGGCAAGGACATAATTTGAAAAATGGAAGGTGACGAAGGCTACTTCTTTTATCGAATGTTTTCTATGGAAAAGCACAAAAAAATATCACGCGGGTGAAGCCGTGGGCAAAAACTATCTATAATCTTCATAAAGTATATATTTTTTTATTAATATGCAAATTTAAAACTAGTAAGTTGTTGATAATTATGAACATAATAAATAAATTCCTGCACCTTGCCAAGTAACACTTAGGTAGGTATAATCCAGTCACTAAGTCGTCCTGTCTTATATCGACCGTGTCCCAATGATGACGTAGAGGTCGGTGACGTCATTAATCAATCAATCCACTGACTGGGGACTGTCGCGTGATGTGATCAAATAGATCAGAGCGGTTAACGCAGTATTTTGAAAGTGATGTGTACAAAGATGTCGCTCTAAAATGTGCAGGGATTTTTAAAGGTAAATTCTCGTACCTAAGACGGATAAGACAGACAGACAGACAAAACTCTTGATTTATAACCACAAAGCAAAAATTAAACACTATGTAATAAGACCGAAATAACATGGATGCAATCCGCTTCTAAGCGATGCTGATGAAAATATTAAACAAAGGTCATTGTCCCGCAGTGGATGTCTTAGGGCTGCCACTGATGGTGATGATGATGATGTCGGGTGATTGTAACATTAACACAACCTCCTACGGGTAATTTAAGATTGTTTTATGATGACCAAGAAATTAAAATCATTTCACTGTCAAAATTCCGTAAACGTACTCGTTCATAGCCGTTCGAAAGTCAAAAATCGAGATCCTGCTGCGACCACGAAAAACCACGAAAAGAACTCTTTTCGACGTGTGAAATAGTGACAGATATACAGGGTTATTTCTAATCAACTAGCATCCTTTTATTGGGCTTAGTCAGTACATAAAAACTAACAAATTTTGTTCTGCGACTTTTATAATAACTCAAAAAAAATGTTGTTCCATAGAAAAATATACACCCGCGACAAAATGTATGGAACAGCTGATTTTTTTTTTGAGTTCTGACAAAAGTCGCAGAACAAAAGTTGTTAGTTTTGATGTACAGAATAAGCCCTAAAAGGGTGCAAATTGATTAGAAATAACCCTGTATACTTTGCCATAACGCTGTTTCGTTTTGACACGTCTAAAGAAATATTACTTCGTGCGCATCCTAGCCCGACAGATTAGGAAACGCCGAATGCAAACCACTTACAGCCGTTAGTGCCATAAAAGCATTAAAGTACAGAGCCAAATAGTAGTTTATGCAACTGTCATATAATGAAGGGTATTAAAACACGAGTGTGAGTTTATGAAACGAGCGCAGCGAGTTTCATAAACTAGTATAATAGTAACGAGTGTATTAATACCCGTGTTATATGCAGTTGCATACACTACTTTATCTTCACTAATAAAAAAAAAAAAAAAAAAAAAAAACATTGCGAAACATTAAATTCACGCGTACGTGTATTGTCACAGTGAACTTGGCGCCATTAAAATCTAACCAATGAGAGCGCAGCTGCGCGCGCAGGGCCAATCAGGAGCGAGCGCGCGATGTTATAATGAGATTTTACGATATCGATGTGGATATTATAACATCATGTGAAATTGCTTAAATGTTGTCTGCGCCATAACAGTAGTCATTATAAGTCAAGTATTGGAAACATAAGTAGAATGTTACAACATTAGTGTAGATAATGTAACGTGATATAAAAAAATTATTTAAAAAAAAAATTAAATGTTGCGATTTAAAAGGGGTAGTGGTGATGTAAAACGTTACCAGTTAGAGCAAAGGGACAAATGATACAAAAAAGGGACTAATGATACTAAAGGGGACAAATGATACAACACCTTCGAAGGTGTGGTGTCGCAGTTACTTGACAAGTAAACAAAATGTTACCTGGATAAACTAAGTCGATAAGAACAAAGAACCTCTGTTCCCAAAGACCGTATTATTATCTACCTGTGAGTTGTTTAGTGAGGACAAAATTAAAAGATTTTTGTTTTGTAATTTAAATCACAACAAATTTATTTGTAATGACCTTAACTCTTTGAATTTACATTAAATTATCTTAAATCTAAAGCGGGTAAGTTTACTCGGTGGTGACCAGAAGGGTCTTAATGCCAACGGGCTTAAAATTACACAAACTTAACCGTTGTAAAGTTTATCAATACTTATTGCTATATTTTCAATACTTAAATTAAAGCGAACCTAATTAAACCAAACTTCTAACAATGTGGCGGGTAATTAACTTAATTATTAAAGACTGTGCATATACCGTCTGCGATATTGCATAAAATACAAACTAATGTGATTTCTAACATTAATTACAATCAAGCGAACAAAACGGTAGCTAGTCGTTTAGTCCGTGGATAAAAATAAAGTCTACTTATGTTCACTAAAGCATGGATCATACAGTGAAAACGAGGAATGTCTCATACGTCTAAACTCTGTCCAGAAGGCTTCAATCGTGGAAATTTGTAGAAGAGGGTGAACTTAATATTCATACCAAAGTGACCATGTGGCCCTGGGTTATGTAAAAAAAACTAAATAGGTATTACTTGTGGATCCGTGGCAGGCATGCTCGCAGGATGAAATCCGCAAGTGGAAACAGGTGTAGGCTGGCAGGTACGCCACCAGGCTAGCCCGTCGATACAACCAAAATGACGTGTGCAAAAATCAGGAGTCCGGAATCATCAGCGCGGGGTCCGTCGGGGAATCAATCGGGTCGCGGGAAGATCAATCAGGTCGCGGGAAGATCAATCAGGTCGCGGGAAGAGGCTATGGACAAACCAGATGGCAAATAAGTATCACTCGTATTTTTCACCGGGATGATTCCAAGATCAAAAAATGTTTCCCAGCGAATCAAAATTCAGATCAAATTGACGAGCGAATTACTAAATCAATTGACTAACCTCAATCGCCTCTTTTTAAACGCCTCCGCCCTAAGGCAGATGGATGTCCGGAGCACCACATTCTTCAACGAAGTCTCCAGAAAAAGCTTTTTGCAATTGCCAATGAAAATTTGCTAACTCACTTGTCACCTTTCAACCGTTTCGAATCACGCATCCACTTATGACGTCACCGCACTTAATCTACTACGCCTTGTAAACAAAACATACTTATTTACGTTCCATTCTCCCAACAAGGTTATGAAAATACAGACACAAATAATTTCTTTTTTTTCTTTACGGATCAGTCCGAACAATGACAGCGACAAGCAGTCCATACATGACAGCGTCAAACCAACTGTCACTTTTACTGTCTCATTACTTGCTAACTTCAAAGTCACTGCATTTGCAATTTCATTTGCTATTTAATGTTTTCGATTTGTTTATTAAGTAAAGTCCAAAAGTGCATAAAACGAATGATTGTGATGTTCAAATGTCGTGCAACGAGAAAGAAATAAGTATTGTTAGTAGCTACGCTACAATAAATAAAAATTGTTAATCGTTTTGATTTTTTATCTAGACTATACCAAGAGGAGGTTCCTAAATTTATATATTTGTTAATTATAAGGTATCACCGATCACCGGTACACCCTTAGGTGATTCCATCGGCTCCTGAAATACAGTTTTTTTAACTATCTAGCCTTTGGTGTCTTCTGGAAAATTATACAGATAATTGTAAATGTATGCCCTAATAAACAATTTCATTTTATTTATTCATCGTGTTACGACGACGATGTCACGTTTTCGTTTGTAAAAAACTTTGTACTATTGACAGAAAAATTGCTCGTGTAGATGGCCACATAAAGCAATAGCTGACAATATTAAAAAAATCAGCCAATTACGAGTTGGACTCGCGCATGAAAGGTTCCGTACAGTATGGGAGCCCCTCGGCAAAAAATAAACAAGATTGTTGTATGGGAGCCCCCCTTGAATATTTATATTATTCTGTTTTTAGTATTTGTTGTTATAGCGGCAATCGAAATACATCATCTGTGAAAATTTCAACTCTCTAGCTATTCTGGTTAATGAGATAAAGCCTGGTGACAGACAGACGGACAAACAGACAGCCAGACAGACGGACAGCGATGTCTTAGTAATAGGGTTCCGTTTTTACCCTTTGGGTACGGAACCCTAAAAATGCCTGCTTGTGGGCACGGTTTCACCAAATTGCTGAGACTTTGGGTAATGACGAGTTTTTGTCGAAGTTAAGAACAAGGTAAGTGACAATTTTTACATGATATTCTTAATTTTCAATTGAAGACGGCATTTTCAAGATCTGATAATTATCCGTTTATTATTGTCTCGTGTATTTTAATACGCAATGGATTAGCACGATGAAGTAGCAACAGGCAGGAGACGTAGTTTGTCGGAACCAAAGACCTTGAAAAATCGAAGGTCTTTGGTCGGAACAGTAAAATTTTCCAATGGAGACCACATCGTTGTAAGCGTAACAGACCACGTATACCGATAAGTTGGACGGACGATCTGATACAACACGTTGGATACAAGCCGCTTCCTTCTTATTGGAAAGCCATAGAGGAGAATTTTGTTTAGCACTAGATATCCTACCGCCGGCAAGATGATGAAAGGTGTCGCTATACACACTATTAAAATTTAAAGTAACTTTTTTTGGAATTTGTTTGTGATCTAAAATGAATGTAATTTTTTATAGTTGTGTTGAAACACGAGCAAATTGACAGAATCTTGTTCTGCTTGCCAATTCGCTATTATTTATTAAAATATTAACAACTTCTGACCATTAATTTGTAACTAAAAACCAGGTTACGTTACAGTTAATGTATTTAAAAAACATTGAGCGTGTTTTATCAACGACTTGACTCGTGCTAGTAAATGTTAGCGCGTGCTAGTACAAAAACCAGTCGTTTTATATCTGTGATAATTTAGCTATTTACTTGGTAAGTAATTTAATTTGATCTGAGAAGTATTTAGCTTGAGTGCTGCGTTTCATTCATGAGGTTTAACTACTTATTACCTACTGTTTGGGTCAGTCGCGTGCGACAAAGTTAGACTGATGTAGCGTGCTAAATATTATCAATAAATATTCATTTTAGTAATCTGTGTTCAAAAAAACATGGCGTCTTGCTTTTCAGACAAATTGGACTGTAATTCAAGGTGTTCAGTTCAAATTCTTCAATAATTTGTACTTTTTTAATAAGCAGGTGTAGGAGTTCCGAAACCATCCCAAAAAAATCAAAGAATTAAATTAAATTACGGCAGGTACTTATATAAATTTATAAGTGAGTGTTTTTTTTTTTTGCGATATACAATAAGTCTGAGATCTAACTCCTAACTAGGTTGCCCTGTATTTAGGATGTCAGTGTCCACTTGTCTAAGCGTAAGAAAATGTATTTAATTATTATCATGGAAGGTTACCTAAAATGAAAAATTGTGGAATATAGTAGTCAACAGTATCTTCCTTATAAAAGACGACTAATTCATTGTAAATATTTACTAAAATTTATATTCATAATATATAATTATGTATCATGACGAGTGTTAGATAGATAATGATATTTCAGTACTTAAATAATCATAATATTGATATAATTATCCCAATCCCATACATTTAGATATCATAATCATCATCAAAATAACATCATTGCTCCCAATTACAACCTCTTACTCGAAAATGCAGGGTTTCACAAATTTTATTTTCTGGTAATTAATTTTAATTTGTAAAAAAATTGTTTGATAATATTTGTTTTATTTTAATAATTGTCATTGCTTGCCGTTCTACCAGCGTGGACTAGCTAGTTAATAAATTTTTAATAGGTTTGCATTAAAGTTACAATTTTAAATACATTATAAAAAATATCAAACACAATAAAAAATAGTAAAACTAGTCAATGTAAATACACAATGTCAAAATAGTAGTTAAATAAAGAGAATAGCAACCAAGAAAATAATGTCACATACCGCTATCCACACCACCTCACTAGCGTCCCTCCAGATAGGTTGATTAATGACGTCACCGTCCGAAACGTCATTATTACCGTCGCTAGTTTGGGACATTGTCTCTCTCTCTCTCTGTTTGAAATCACCTCGATTTCATCTTAGGCATTATTATTGTATCTTCTGTCTTAGGTCCGATGTGTCATGCTCCACACACTGGCCCTGTTGCGAGCTAATAGAATACATCCTTATGTATCGCTGATTATTAGAGTTACGTTCCCAAAGAGTAAAAACGGGACCCTAGTACTAAGACTCCGCTGTCCGTCTGTCTGTCCGTCTGTCATTCACCAGGATGTATCTCATGAACGTTGATAGCTAGAACGTTGAAATTTTCACAGATGACGTATTTTGACTGTCGTAATAACAACAAATACTAAAACAAAATATTTAAACAAGCTTCAAACACTGTTTAACCGTGCAATTTGTAAAAACGGAATAAAATAAATATTCATGGGGGTCACAAACTTGATTTTTAGGGTTCCGTGCCCAAAGGGAAAAACGGGACCCTATTACTAAGACTTCGATGTCCGTCTGTCCGTCTGTCTGTCTGTCTGTCACCGGGCTGTATCTCATGAACCATGATAGCTAGGCAGCTGAAATTTTCACAGATGATGTATTTCTATTGCTGCTATAACAACAAAATAATGTAAATATTTAAGGGGGCTCCCATACAACAAACCTGAATTTTTAGACGTTTTTCGCTCTATTTTAATAATGGCATCATGTAGATGCTTGAAATTTTCACAGAATATTTAGTTTAATATCCAATTCAATAATAAATAATAAAATTAAAATAAAATAAATATTTAAGGGGGGCTCCCATACAGTACGGAAACCTCCGTGGGCGAGTCCGACTCGTACTTGGCCGATTATTAGGAGTTTTTTGCTCACTAGTAATAACGGCAAGAAGAATGGGACTAAGGGGGCTCCAACACGGTAAGGAACCCATCGAGCACGAGTCCGTTTCGCACTTGACAGATTTTTTCTTTGAACTTATGCAGATTATGCGGTAAATTTTACTAGTAAATAAACCCAAAAATATTTATTAATGTGAAACATTGAACCCGGGGACTGAACCAACGACAAAAAAAAATGTAAACCAAAAAAATACGCTGGATACAGTATCATCATCATAATTATTACTTAGTCGTATGATGTTGACTGCTGAACATAAGCCTCCTCTATAAATTTCCAATAAGAACAGTCTGAATGGAAGCGGCTTGCATCCAGTGCGACCGTTGTGGTCCTAACAAGGTTGATACTTTTTTAGTCCACCTTCTGGGTTGAGTAAGTAAGTTCGTATAGGCCGGGAGGCTAGTCCTAGTGTCAGAGTTTGTAGGCCGCCTTGAGGCCTCTGATATGGCTAAACGGTCAAAACAACCGGGACCTACAAATTAACTTGTCATCCGAGCCACGGTAGCACTCAGTAGGAAAATGCCACCCGCGGTCACCCATCCAAATACTGACCGTGCGGAACGTTGTTTAATTTCGGTGATCGCTGACAAACACCTAGTCAAACTACGCAACGAGCGCTACCTTCTGGGTGAAAATCTTAAAAAGATCTAAAAGGTAGACCTATGTCTGGCATCTGGTTACCTACAGCTGACAAAATGATGTAGAAATAAAACCAAACCCAAAGCTCTAAAGCTACTTGCACACTGCCGGCGTCACTCACGTCCCTCCCTAAGGGCGGGCGCACACTCGCAAACAATTAATTTAAAAGACGAACGCTGTTCTTTCAACCGCACGCTCGGATCATTAGTATGTGTATTATACGCCGTTGTACGGCGGTGACATCTTGGGAACTTGGCTTAGTGGGAAAATATTGATCGTGTACACTGGGGCGATTGTGACAGTTTTAACATTTCTTCTCCAAAGGTTAGATATTTTGTAATTTATGTAGGTACTTAGTTGTTAGTCAAAATCGTCCAATACAATTTTCAATATGATTAATTTGAGACTACGATAATGTCATTAAACGAAAACGAACGAAAAATAAATATTCAATATTAGTTAGGATCATCCTAACTAAACATACTAACTGTTAGGACTTATGGCACTGAAACGTGGTCTCTAACTATGGGCCTTATTAATAAGCTCCAAGTAGCACAACGAGCTATGGAGAGGCCGGCGGCGTATTAGGGCTATGCTCGGAGTCTTTCTGCGAGATCGAATCAGGAATGAGGAGATACGTAGAAGAACCAAAGTTACCGACATAGCCCAGTGGATTGGCAAGTTGAAGTGGCAATGGACAGGGCACATGGCGCGGAGGACTGATGACTGATGGGGTCGAAAAGTTCTCACAATTGAAATGTTTATCACAAAAATAGCTTAAAAACATTGTTTGTCTCAGTGTTAATCTGATAGTTTGAAAATTTCCTTAAAAACATTACTTTAACACTAAATTTGACCCAATTATGAAGGCGCCGTCGTAAATTTAATAGCTACGTAAAAAGTGTTCTCTCTATCGAATGCCTAAAGTGAAAAAGAAACAGAAATATTCTAATTACCTATTATAATTACAATGGTGCCTTCATCATTGGGGCCTATTGTCTAATAAAGCATTAAAATTAGAATTCAAGATGGTCACAACTGGTGCATCTACGCTATCTGCAGGGTTATCCAGAACTGGTTTACCAACCCGAAAGGCGCTGATTCAGATCATCATTATGAACAACTTTTACTATGGGGCCAAACCGAAATTCGAGAAAAATAAATCAGCTTTTTCATGCATTTGTCCGAGTTGCTGTTTTGTATGGAAGAGCTGATTATTTTTTCCCGAATATTGAGTTGGCCTGTTAGTAAAAAATGTTCATAATGATGGTCTTAAACACGCCCTATCGGCTTAGTACAGGTACGTAGTATTATTATATATTTTCTGGTACTGGGTAAGCAGATAACCCTGTATAAAGACCTTGAAATTATCCAGCTTACGTTCTATGATTTGCAGTTAAATAACAAAGAAGATAAAAGTTAAAACAGATCCCAATAAGAACAATCAAACACTGATGCGCTTACCATCCGAGCAGATCGCCCGCCAGCGACATGTCTGATGGTGAAAAATCGTTTTCCCGCTTTTTTGTCGAACCTATACTTATCTGTGAATGTGTATGTGTGTCGTGGGATTTGGCGGCCATTTATTATTTTATCATCAGGCTTGTGGCGTCTCGGATGTGTGGAGGCGCCTTAGTTTAGATAAGATCGTTTTATGTTTTTAAAAGTTTAGATTTCCACTTTTTTAAATCTTTAATTAAAGTGGCAACGGATGGCCGATGGGGCCGTAAAGTTCTCGAATGGAGACCACGGACCAGCAAGCGCAGCGTAGGACGTCCACCGACTAGGTGGACTGACGATATAATAAAAATCGCAGGAACGCGCTGGATGCAGGCTGCTTCCAACCGGCCTCATTGGAAATCCATGGGAGAGGCCTATGTCCAGCAGTGGACGTCCTACGGCTAATATATAGATATTTTTAAACGACGTAACGATTTTTTTCTGATCTATAACAATAGGTGGCCTTACCACTAACAGCAATCTCTTCCAGGTAACAGCTACAAAAATCTGACTATGAGGCTAGACTATGCATGCAAGTTACTTTCAACATTTCATATTGAAAATCTATAGAGTCGGCTATGTCTAGCAGTGAATATCCTACAGCTGAAAATATTATGTCAAATGATAATAGGGCAAGTGCCTTTATTAACTACTTACCACTAAATACAAGAACTACATAATCTATAATTATTTTTCGCAAAAATAGCATGACCGACTTCACCCGTGTGCAGAATTAGCGAATATTTCGCACGAATCGATGTTACATTTTTCACATTAATGTTGATTTATCAACAATGGCTCAGCCGATTTCAATAAAAATTTAATGGAACCAATTTCAAAGTATACCCTTTCAAATAAAAGAATAATGATTGAAATCGGACCACTACGAAAAAAGATATCCGTGGTTACGCATAAAAATATATACGCGTCGGATTGAGTACCTCCCCTGGTTTAGTTCGTCGGTGAAAAACTACATAAACTACTACTACATAACAAGCAATTGGATCATCCATAGACCCTTGAAGGTTCTTATATTGCACCATACAATACTTACCAAAACATTACATTGTCCTATTAGATTTTCCTTTTTCTTAATAAAAAAGTCAGCAGATGCCAAATCTACGCAAGTTACAGACACTTGCTCCAAATCGATTCCAACACGTCACATCGGAGGGAAACCCTTGAAAAGCAGAAAAACCCAAAACACGCGCCCTCTCAATATTTTTTTCCACCCTTCTCAACCTCTAAAAAACTCCTACAAAAACAGTTTCAGTTCACGCGGGCTAGATGGCGTTAGTCAGATGAATGAAGCTTTAAAACCACAGATGATTTTCTATGGGATGGACGACGCTTGTAAAATTAGTTGCAGAATTTTCTCGTACTGTTTTCGTACTTAGCCCATTGTATAATTAGCCTTATATTATCTTTTGCCCGCGGCTTCGCACGCGTTATATTTTTGTTTTTGTGCTATCCAAGAACCTTTTATTTTTCCCGTACCTGTAATAATAACTAGGTAAAACTAACTAAAAACAATGTATCCATGCTAAGCATACGAGTATAATTATCTAAACATCTAAATATTCCTACACAGAAAGGAATATTTCGATGTTTAGATTTCTTTCGCTTACGGAAAAACCTTTCGGATTTAAGTGATTTTACTTTATAATTTTACTTAATTTTATTATTATTTAATTAGTAACAGGATTTTTGGATAAGAACAGGCAAAATTTGGTCAAAATAAAAATGTATTGAAATTTGACGTTTCTCATACTGAAACCTGGCTTCACCCATCGAGATGTCAGACACTAGTCACGTCCCTTTCTAACTAGTGTCGTTGTATATCACTGCGTCTCTTTTAGAATATCTCGACTGTGTTTTGCCCAAGGATTTTGTATACTATTGCCTCTGATTGCTCTGTGAATGAACCGAAAGTTTTTGTTGGAACTTTTTAGATGTAATTTTTTGGTGTACCTTGTTAGAAGGAGGTGGAATTCCATTGAATCTTGGTTTTTTGGTTGGTGGGGTTTTTTGACGGTTTCATTGAAGACAGGAATTTGTTGCTGTCTAGTTTAATTTAGTAGCTATGGTTAAAGTTTGCGTCATTCGGAAAATGTATTGAAAAAATTAGAGTCAAAACTGAATACGAATTAATTAATATCCGATCCTAAGTTCCTAGATAGGTGCTAGAATATAATTATTTTTCGCAAAAAATAGCATGACCGACTTCACCCGTGTACAGAATTCGCGAATATTTCGCACGGATCGATGTGACCTGTGGATGTGACATTTTTCATATTATTGTTGATTTATCAAAAATGGCTCAGCTGATTTCATTAAAATTTTAATGGGACCAATTTCGAATTAAACTCTTTCCAATAAAAAAGAATTATTGAAATCGCAAGACTACGAAAAAAGTTATGCTTGGCTACACATAAAAAAAAAATATACGCGTCGAATTGAGTACCTCCTCCGGTTTGGTTCGTCGGTCAAAAATTACGGGCTATTTACCAACTGGACACAAGGGGCTTAGTTCTCACGCGTGTATCCAAATGGTGAATATCATATTCATTCACCTGTTGGTACTGTACTGTACCAGCTTTTTTATTGAACGGTACCCTAAACTGTCCCGAACTACTATCCGAAGCAAGTCGCCTCACTGTGCCTGAAAATCGAGCCCGATTCCGCAGTGGATGCGTACCTTTCTTCTCCCCCATGCCGGCCCGCACGGTCGCGCGCGAGCAGGCTCCCGTGTGCTGCGCGCAACGCCACCTCAACACTCTCCTATCCACACAAGCTCACATCGACATTTGCGCCGACAAACACGCAACATTTATACAAAATTTACAAATGTACTGTGAAATTTTTTCTGTATTACAGTAATTTGTATAATATTTGTAATATTTTTAGATTTAGATTTCAAATTTCGATTTTATTTTTCTATTAAATGCAAATATGTAATTAGGTTTATGCAGTTAGCCAAATAAAATGTAAATAATATTAAGTTTTTTAGAATTAAAATTGTAATTACATAATTTTAGAATATCATTATTATTGTAGCTAGATTGTAAAATTAATTTTTACCAATGTACCTATACTTACACTATCGCATTGGAATTTCTGTAATGGTAGTTGTAATTGTGACAAATAAATAATAATTAATTAAAAAAAAAAAAAAAAAAAAAAAATTGTCTACTGCAGGACGTAGTCCTACCCACGAAAAGTGGTTGGGCCAAATCCACCACGGTGGCCCAATTCGGGTTGGTGGATTCACATACGCCATCGAATTTCTTCTACGGACGTATGCAGGTTGCCTCACGATGTATTACTTCACCGAAAAGCCAGTGGTCTGAAATTTCCGTACATAAATTCCGAAGAACTCATTAATTGGCACAGGACCGGGATTCCAATCCACGGCCCCACGATTGCAAGGCAGGCGTACCTACTCGTAATTATACTGCTAGACTACCACTATTTTCGTCACTTGAATCAATAAACGTACCTATTATATATGGCATGGAACAGCTGATTTTTTAGGGTTCCGTACCCAAAGGGTAAAAACGGGACCCTATTACTAAGACTCCGCTGTCCGTCTGTCTGTCTGTCTCCAGGCTGTATCTCATGAACCGTTATAGCTAGAAAACTGAAATTTTCACAGATGATGTATTTCTGTTGCCGCTATAATAACAAATACTAAAAACCGAATAAAATTAATATTCAAGGGGGGCTCCCTTACAACAAACGTGATTTTTAGGAGTTTTTTGCTCGCTATTAATAACGGTAAGAGGAATGGGGCTCCCATACGTTACGGAACCCTTCGTGCGCGAGTCCGACTCGCACTTGGCCGATTTTATTTACAGTTGGTTTTATAGCAAACGTTGTTCATAATGCTGAGCTTACACCTTTGAAAGTCTCCGTTGCAAAGCAACTCCTGGTATACCGAACCCAGAAATATAAAATAAAAAAAATTACAAGTTCCTACAGAGTGACAGATGAAAAGATCTTACATTTTAGAATTAAATTCTTTGTCTAATAGACTTCTAGAGAATCGTCTGATATTTCCAATAAGAACGTTTAATCTTGAGTCTAATTATCTCACGCTTCGTTTTCATTGGACGTACTTCGTTAAACAATTAAACTGATCACAATAGGTATTGGTATACTTCATTGTGAAGAAAAACGTGTAAGCGGGTCACATTTGTATCCAACCAAAAATATTTTGTTTCAAAATGTTGCCAAGACGGAACTATTAGACGATATCAAAAAGTTATTAGATCTCATGTAGAGCTAGCCTCCTAACTCGACACGCCCTAACTCTATTTCTAACTTAACAACTCTATTTCACAAATTGTACACCTTAGTTAAAATATTATGTATGTATTTGCCTCGCTACCAACACTATTTTCCCCTCTCAAACGACAAAGTAATTCGTAGTAGACGTAACAAATACAAACTTATATAGACCAGCGTAAAAAAAAGAAAACAAGTGAAAGTATTTTCTGTATGGGACCTGTAATCTACAACAAAATACCGAACTCGCTGAAAAAAACTCAGCCACACTCTCTTCAAGGCAAAACTAAAGAAGGTCCTTCTGACTCAGTGTTAGCGACTTTATGACTGATAAGAAAATTAACTGGAATACTATTATTGACTAATCAGTCTATGACATTGTAATCTACTAATATAATATTGACTAATCCTTGACATTGTAATCAATCTATTGTAATCAATTTAAACATATTTTTAGACTTTTATTTTTGTAATTTTAATTCAATTTGATAATAATAAATAGAGCTGCCAGTAATGTTGCACGCCTTGAATAGGCAAGTTTGTATTGAGCCATGATTATACATATATTTATACTACCAATGTAACATGCAAACTGCAATAAAAAAATTGACTTTGACTCGCGCTACGCTTTGCTTGATTCGTCTTGGCGGGTCACTATCGTGTCTCCATATGTATTCAGGTTTTATTATTCTTAATGGCACTCTTATTACACATATCAGCCAAATGAGACAAATAGCTATCCATTAAAACAATGTGGGTATATGTATAATCTCTAATAAATACAACAAACGCTTATCAAATTGCTAAGCTTAACTTTACCGAATTAACATTTTATTCTCTAACACTTTATAACACAACGACACACGTTTTTTGTAAGATTATCACTGAAATCTTAGAATTACTCATTAGATTTTGACTGTCACCACGTTGTTTGTAATTCATATTAGATGTTGATTAAAACAGTACCTTTTTGATAATAATTGATTTTGTTTAGAACAGAGCTTAATAACATTTTTCCACACAATGAGTGAGGTTTTGTCTCTGTACTGACAGAGTTTGAGGTTAGGGGGATACAAGGGGACTATTCTGGAAACTTTCGAGAGAGGAAGGTAATATCTTTAGCAATTATATTAAAAATACAGAGTATTGTATTACTATGTTTGAATTTTTCCTAACGTAAATTTTGGTGAATGATGATGTTTTAAGCTAAACAAGCTTTCATATATCGTATGAAAACTTGTTTTACGGGCTTCTTAAAAATGTGTGGGTAATTTATATTTTTATACCTCCACTTTTTCAAAATGATAAAAGTAAATTGTATGAAAAATAGAAATACAGCTAACTAATTTTTGTAATTTATCAATAATAATGTGCTTTTATCGTTCCTTTAGTTGCATTTTTAGCGGATTCGACCCATGTTGGTTAGCAATGGTGGAATCTATAAACTTATAGAGATAAACTCAAGCTGGTCAAGACCTTAATACATATCTTCGGGCTATTAAAAAAAAAAAAAAGCAAATAAAATCGGCCAAGTTCGAGTCGGACTCGCGCACGATGGGTTCCATAGGTTGTTGGAGCCCCCTTAGCCTTCTCATGGCGTTATTAATAGCGAGCAAAAATCTCCTAAATAGCACGTTTGTTGTGTGGGAGCCCCCCTTAAATTTTTATTTTATTTTGTTTTTAGTATTTGTTGTTATAGCGGCAACAGAAATACATCTTATGGGAAAATTTCAGCTGTCTAGCTATCACGGTTCATGAGATACAGCCTGGTGACAGACAGACAGACGGACTTCGGAGTCTTAGTAATAGGGTCCCGTTTTTACCCTTTAGGTACGGAACCCTAAAGAGAGGCATAATAAGTCCAGTAGTGGGTATTTAAAAGCTATTCTTTCAATCGAAAATAGGTAATTTAAATTCAAATAGATATCAAAACTTAGTCATATTATTAGAATGTTATGGTAAAACTTTCGTATTTATTAGTTATTCTTATATTTTCTTAATTAAACACTTGTCTAATTGGAATCCTTAAAGTTATCGAATGACATCAGAATACTTCCTACGGTGCTCGCAGCGCTACGGGTGTTGCGGAAAACGTGAAAACTAATTACAAATTGTAATCCAACCAAATACAAAAGCTCGACGATTCTTCCGGGCAATAAAGGTTTGGGAAGCCTTTTCAATTCGGTCGCTTAGCAAACTTTTAACCCTTTAGTGCGCATGCTTCCATACATAAGTAGGGGAAGGAAAAAAACACAAATTTATACCGGGTAAATTTTAAACCTATACTTTTTTTTCCTCTCCAGCATTTTTATGTCGATCCTTTGTATGTGTGAGTTGGTGCCAGCTTTAATTACGTATCGACTTAATTTGCCTGTGAGACTCAGCAGAAGTACTGTTTTTGCAGCGTTTTGAGTGAAAACTGGCGTTTCTTGATAGTTTTGAGTATAGAACGCGTTTGTTTTAGTGTTGTATGCGTGTGTGCGTGTGTTGTGTTTCTTAGAGAGGTTTCACGGTTACTTTTGGTGGGAAAGTGGCAGTTTAAAATGTGTTCTCTTTTCAAACCTGATTCTGGAGGCTGAGGGACAACATTGTAACATTGGAGTATTATAGTTACGAAGATGTGAATTCGGTGAGTATTTTAAGTAATTAAAACCTACTTGGTTACTGAAACTGGTTATTAAGCACAGCGAATGTAGATAAGTCATTGAAATAACTTAAAAGTTTAGTTTCGTTTATAAACTATTGAATTTTATATTCATACTGAGTAGTGAATACGTATTAAGTTAGCAGATAGATGTTGAGTAAGTGAGACATGATGCCCACCTGTTGATAAATGCCATAACTTTACATGACATAGCTACGTTATACTTATCTAATTAAGTACAGTAGGCTAGCTGTACCTAGGTGTTACAATACTCAATGCGCAATTATTTTGACTATTGTCTTTTTCTTGGAAACTGCACGTGCAAATAAATTGAAATGACGTTTCTGCGGTACTAATTTAATTTTAATTTATTTTAAATAAATTAATCCTGAAGTAATGAATGGATATAATAATGTACCTGTCTGTGTATCTACTCACGTATGTAAGAGTAACGTGGTATTTTTTATTTGACTAAATTAAATATGTAAAGACCGCTGGATCGCGCTGGATGCAAGCCGCTTTCAACCGGTCTTATTGGAGATCCATAGGGGAGGCCTATGTCCAGCAGTGGACGTCCTTCGGCTGATGGATGGATGGATGATGAAATATGTAAATTGGAGTGGTAAAAAAAACTGTGCTTGTGGTAATTTTGTTTTCATCAAAACATAAATAGACCTACTAAACTGCTACCATTATCATTAACATTGTACCGGAAAGATAAATTATAAGGCAATTATAATAAGACTTATTCATAAATACCTAACCTAAACATCAAACAAAGATGAAATTTTGAGTAGGTGCTTATTAACAAAACCAAAATATTCAAAATTCAGATAGGTACATAGGTACATAGATACCAAAACATGAAGTAAGAAGCACCCATGTAATTGAAATTTACAAAATTACATGTATTTTTTTTGAAATTTTCAAAATATGAAGGTACTTGCATAAGTACTTATTAGGTACCAACAACGTCTTGTATTACAAGTGGGCCCTAACCCAAACTATGCTAAGCCTGTGTTTTGGTGACCCAAACCGTACAGGTAACGAGTACCTACAATCATTATAACAACGTTGTTCTTACTATACAGATTACTAAGTTCTTACGGTTCTTATTCTTTTGAAAAGTTTTTCACCCTTTATAGGTGCTTCTTAGGGTTTTGGTTTTAAGATAGAACCCAGGACACCTTTTCTAACGCTTCAGGCAAGTCTAGGAATCCTAAGCAATGTCACTGGAATATGGTAGATGGCGTTACTCTGAAGTTTCAGATGAAAATACATATTATCTTGTGAAATAAATACTTGCCCCGGTTTTTTTTAGATTTAATCAAGTATTTCTGTTTTTAACCGACTTCCAAAAAGGAGGAGGTTCTATGTTCGTCTTTTTTTGTATCTATGTTCATCAATATTTTCGCTAATTGTGAACCGAATTAAATTTTTATTTTTTATTTTGAAGGGGTATACATAATCCCGAGGTGGCCTTATGTAAATTGTATCTAAAATCGGCTGAGCCGTTTTTGAAAACATAACAATAATGTAATAATTGTATACATCAATTGGAGCGAACTATTTGAGTTTTGTACACGATGGAAGTCGGTTTTGCCATTTTTTGCAAAATTCATAAAAAAAAACAAAATTTATTTAATTTAGGTATTTGCACCCATATTCACAAAAATATATTAATTTTTGTATATAAGCCTCACTTACAAATTTCCAATATGAGGAACAGGAGTGGCTTGCATCGAGGTTGATCCTGCAGTCTTAACGAGGTCTGTCCATGTCCACCTGTACTTTGTATGGAAACCTGATTTTTGTTTCGCCATTTCAAGATTATCCCGATAGCAAAAACGAATCGTTGATTGTCCCAAATTTTACAATGATAATGATACCTAACCTAGTATTTTTTTCTCGAAAGTGGTACAACCTTATTTAACCGTTGCCATCGACGTACACATATTAAACATATGAATATGTTTAAAACAAACAAAAAATGCCAAGACGATGTTCGTACAGAATTCGATTATTTTGTCCGAATCGATATATACCATTTTTAGATTATTGTTGATTTTCAAAAACTATTCAGCCGATTTCGAAAAAAATTAAATGAAACTAATAACCAACGTATGATTTGCCAAACAAAAAAAAATCAAAATCGGTTCATAATTGAAAACATACAGACTAATTGAGAACCTCTTTTTTGAAGTCGGTCAGAAAAAATGTCTGTCGTGACTTTCTCTAGATAAAAGAAACACCCTGTTTTGTGAACTAGAAATTATGTTCACCTATGTTCATCAGTTGATATTCCACAACTGACACGTGAATAATGATGTTCCAATATAATACAATGTACAAAGATACGTAACAAACAAATAATTTTATTTGTTTATTCACTCCCACGGGTAGAGTTGTTAAAAATATTTATTGCTAATACCTATAATGAACTGGATTTTACAGGTCATAACTGGCTGTTTTATATCTTTGTATTCCAGTTACTACAGAGTTACTTGATGTTTCGACTTTTGATGTAAATGTGGCAACTCTGACAGTTACACTATCATAAATATTGAACAATAAGCACAAATAATATTTATTTTTCGCAATAAAAAATGGCAAAACCGCCTTCTATCGTGTACGAAATTCGAACATTTCGCTCGAGTTGTTTACATTTTTGTTGATTTATCAAAAACGGCTCAGCCGATTTCTGTAACATTTAAATAGGACCACCTCGAAAGTATACCCTTTCGAACAAAAAAAAGGATTTTACGAATCGGTTCATGGTAAAATTATCGATCAACATTCACAAAAATAAAATACAAACAGACGAACATAGAACCTCCCTCTTTTTGGACGTCGGTTAAAAAGTAAAATAAGTATACCTAACATTGTGTCGTTTTTACAAATGACATAAATTTGAAAGTGCTTTTTTTTGGTTTATCCACTTTTCGTTAATCACTATTTAACACAGCAACAGAGGAACAAATCGACTTGATTTGAGCATGGTCCACCTAAGTTTAATCTAAAACCTACTATTTATTTAGGATAAAATTAAAGATCCTGTAGAAAGCTGAGCTGGAAAAGCTAAGTCTCTCGTCACGTTTTTGCAAAATAGTCCAAAAATTGTAAAGATACGACAGCATCGGAAATTAAGTGTCAAGGTGCTTTATAAAATAAAGGCCTCAGATATTTGCCAAAGGTATGAGGTATAGGTATGAGTACATATTAAAGTAAGTAAGTAAGTTCGTATAGGCCGGGTGGCTAGCCCTGGTGTCAGAGTTTTTAGGCCGCCTGAAGGCCTCTGACATGGCTAAACGGTTGAAACAACCGGGGAGTACATATTAGAAACTTTTTTTAACAATTATGAGCTGACCGTACCAAACTTTGCTTCACCTCAGTGACTGGTAATATAACACCCATTCAACCAAATAGCTTACTGATGATATCATAAAGTATGAAAAGAGTGGATCATGAAAGTTCTAGATCTTTTTAGGGTTCCGTACCCAAAGGTTAAAAACGGGATACTATTACTAAGACTCCGCTGTCCGTCTCTCCGTCTGTCTGTCTCCAAGCTGTATCTTATTTATGTAATAATAATTTGACTGTTGTCATTTTTAATTTAAATTATTTATCAATGTGTATGTAATTCTATAATTTTGAATGTAATTGTTTTTGTGTTAAAACGAACATTATTTGATGTGAAATATTTTTTATGAATAAAATGAATATGAATAGTAACTCATGAACCGCTATAGCTAGAATACTAAAAGTTTCACAGATGATGTATTTCTGTTGCCGCTATAACAACAACTACTAAAAACAGAATAAAATTAATAATGACGGGGGCTCCCATACAATAAACCTGATTTTTAGCCGTTTTTCGATCTATATTAATTATGGTACAAGGTAGATGCTTGAAATATTCACAGAATATTTCGTTGTATATTTACTTTAATAATAAAATTAAAATAAAATAAATATTTAAGCTCCTATACAGTACGGAATCCTCCGTGCGCGAGTCGGTCTCTTACTGGGCCGATTATTTAGAAAGCACAACTCAATCAACTCTTTAGGTACAAATCTTTATCAAGTATTTGCTTTGCGGTGAATTTGGGTCCTAGACACTATTGTTATTTTTTACCTGTCTGCTCCAAAGAGAGGAAAAAATACAATAAACATCTTATGCAATTGAACGATAATATTTGAATAACTATTTTGATCACAAAATCCAGAACACAAAAGAGTGCTGAATGAATAGTTATTGAACTATTTCAAACAAAATCTTTTAGTAGGTAATCGATGTCTAATAGTTGACGAAAAATAGTTGATAGGTATTATGATGAATAAAGAGTTATAAAAATCATTACTCTTATCTACTTACTTATTGTTTTGACAAAGTTTTATGATCAAACCAACTATTTCACAATAATTATTTTTCGCAAAAAATTGCAAAACCGCTTTCCTTCGTGTACAAAATTCGAATATTTCGCTAGAATTGTTTACATTACTGTTAATTTATCAAAAACGGCTCAGCCGATTTCTGTAAGTTTCCGTTTTGGAAGTCGGTTAAAAACAACTGTTTGTTAAAACAGTAGTTACTTCATATTTTCACCATAGACTTGATACACATTAAAAAAATTACAAATCAAATTATAAAGTGAAAAAATAAAGACAAGAAATTGGCAAAGCGTGCGCTAACTTTGACAAAAACAGCGCTTTATGTTGTCAGTCTCATAGAATAACTGAAGAAGTAGCTACCGATATTACTAAAACCGGGAGGGTACAAAAAAACTGCCATAAATCGGCAGGCCTATACACTTGCCGATAAAATCTGTTGTAAAATCAGATGTCTATTCATTCGTACGTCGTTGACGCCTGTCGACGTCTGTGAGGCGTCTCGGCGAAAATCGTAAACTGGTACACTCAGCTACAAAAGTAGATGTTAGACTTTGAATGAGTTGATCAGTTTTTACGCATCAATAGAGCTAGCAACACTAAAATCATAAACAATTTTAGTTAACAGTAGGTATCTCTATTGCGAGTGTAGGGAAGATTTTATTTTACCCTATTTTTGTGTAAAATTACTGTCTATAAGTATAACGAATAGTTTTCCGAATAATTACACCTTGCGACTATACTCCCCATTTAAAAAGACACTTTTTGCATATTTATATCCTTAATTGAATATTCATAACCCTATATATATTATACTCGATCTTAACCTGATTATCAGTCGAACAATCCTGTACGCACGAAACAAAATCGAATCTAACCTAACCTAACAGATGAAAAAAAATGCAGACCCAAAGCAGACAATAACGTCTGCTTTTACGTCTGCTTAAACGTTTGCGTTATAAAATAGAAGATTTAATGAATGACAAAAGTAGCTGCAAGGAAAAATATGTTTGTTTTACTTTGTTGTAAATTAGAATGCAGTTTTGATAAAAGCTAAGCTGTCAATTTATTTGTTAGTTTGGCAAATATCGTAAAATAGTACACTCAGCGACGGAAGTATCAGTAAGCAAAGATATTTTTACTTTTTTATTGTTCATGGCTTTAAAACACCTGTAATTTATAAGTTTATACATTTTTTACAATTAAAATACGAAGAATTGCGTTAACACAGATATAAATTGTAATGAAAAACCAAAATGTGGGCCAAATATTTGCATGATTTCATTTTTATAGCTAGACACTATACATAGCTAGCTCGGACAGATGGAAACTAAATAAAAGCTTGTAAAAAGAAATTGCAAGAGTGCTGTGTTAATTCAATTCTATAGCAGGTATCCAGTGGCGTGCACACAGTTTTAAGACAGGGTAGGCAGAAAATTTTACACACCAAAAACACGTTGGTTTTGGTTCGTCGTCTTGTCGATAATGTAGGTGATTGCCAAATGCCAGCTCAAATATCCGGTGTAGCACGACCTATCTCGATAACTTGTTTTTTTTCACCGAAAGATAGTTTTGAAAACGCATCATATTTTATTTTCTCAATACACACACTATCTGAACAACTTTCACAGACAATATCATCCATTTTTCACTCTATTAACAACGTTAAAATCCTAAATATCTGATAGCGTAGTCACAAACACAATACACATCAAACAATATGGCGACTATTGACTATTGAAATTAGTAGTAAAAAAGGGAAATATAATACCACAAAAAATTACGGCCATCTAAATGTATAAAATTCAATGAAACAATGTTACTTTCCAAAATAATTGCATTGCATAGCAAACTTTCTTTCGGAAATGTTCGGTACGAGTCGTAATTGTTCGTGTTAGCTAAGCAAAAAGACACTGGCTTTTCATGCAGTTGTGTGCGTGATTTTTGTCATTGTGTGTCAGCAAAGCCCACGTAGCTATAGGAACGCACACACATTAAATCCGCATGACCACGACTTACCACGAGAGCACACATACAAAACATTAAGAGATCCATAGTTTGTGTCTTTGCCGTGGCAAGGGCGGGTGGCGCTCGTGCAGCGCGTATCGGTGATGCGAAAATTTACCTTCGATCTTATCAATGATACCACCGGCACTCGATAGGTGGAGCTGATTCATGATTTAAGTTTTTTATGTTATTTTGTTTATTGATAAAATATTATTAGATCTATTATCAGAACCAAGGTAGGCAGTGTCTTTCTGTCTTTATGAAGCGTCCGCCGCTGCAGGTATCGTCACTATTGATTGGTTTATTTGCATGAATGAATGAATGGGCATTGTTTTTGTTTGTTAAAACATGCTTTTTTCCTTCCATTCATTTCGTTTTTAGTTTTTATTCACATTACGAGGGTTTTTGTGTCTGGCATGTTACAAATGCGAAATTTAAAATTTTCACATGAACTAAAAACTTCCTTTGAAATCTGCCAGAACATATTTTATTAGTTAATCATAGCATAGAATCATTTCGAATTTTGAACGCACGTTTTGTATGAAATATGTAGCTGACTTTTGCAAATTCAAGGTTGGTGTCATAGTAAAATTTGTCAATTTTTATGTACCTAAGCTGCCTGCAATTAAAAAAATAACTCTTCATTTCGATTTCTTCTGTAATTTGAAGCACTTAAACTTGCAAATGTACCAGTGTCACAGCTGAGGCTGGTTGAAAAGCCGCTAAGAGACTGCGTAAGCTACCTACCAGTGATTCGGTTTAAAACCTATGACTGCGACTGTACTTATATCATACCACACACTCACAGAAGGCGTATTCCCCTCGAATTTAACTGCATTTTACAATTTAAACAAATATCGTATTGTGCTTGATGGATTTTATGAAGAGTAAAATAAATTAGCGTTTTTCTTGGAAGAATGCATCACTCCGCTTTTATGTGTAGCAAGTAAAGTAATGCGTGAGAATTGACGCTATTGTAGGGGAAAATATATATTTGTTAAACATTTTGAGAATTACTTTCATAGGGAGATACAGTTTTGTTTTAGTTAGCTGTTTTTTTTTGTACAAATACACCGGTTTTTTTTAAAGTCCACTGCCGAAAACAAGTCTAACCACGCTCGACTAGTACGGGTTGATGGATTCATACACCGTCAATCATTTCTCCTACGGACGTACTATACGATACGGTACGATTTTTAAACGATTTCCAAAAAGGAGGAGATTTAAGTTCGTCTGTATGTATTTTTTTGTGTATACGTTCTTCGATAAATTTGCAAATTGTGAAACAAATAGTTTTTTTTTTATTTCCAAAAGTTATACTATTTAAATTTTTCGGAAATCGGCCGAGCCGTTTTTGGAAAATCAACAATAATATAAACAATTCGAGCGAAATATTCGAATTTTGTACACGGTGGAAGGTGGTGCCATTTTTTGCGAAAAAATCTAAAAAATTATCTTCACTGAAAACGCCAGTGCGTACATAAATTCCAAAGAAATCTCTGTGACGGGTTTGAGCCAACACCTTAAGCTTATAAGGCGACAGTTCTCCTACTAGGTCACTACTGCCAAACTAATCTAATAAAGGTAATAAATCATCCAATTCTCTTATTTTACAACAAAATTGATTCGCGATTCATTAGAGGCCTCCGAATTACGCTGCCATCATTATTAAAGAACAAAAGTACCGAAAAACAATAATATCTTTCGGTAAAAAAGAGGAAAAAATCTAAAACCATTACGGATCACAGGAAAAACAAAACGAAAAAGCGTTGTAGAGAAAAAGTTGGGCAAGAGTAAGGAGCTGTGTAGGGCTGGGGGTTCCGTAACGTTTTTACTATAGAAAACGTAATAAACATTTATAGCAAATTACAAATATTAATCAAATTGCCCAGGATAAAGAAAAGAAAAAACAATAAATAAATAAAATAATAGGGGACATCTTACACACGGTCTCTGACCCCAAACTAAGCAAAGCTTTTAATATGGCTGTCAGAGACTGATATACTACATACAGATATTTTTAAATGCATACTTATATAGATAATACCTAAAACCTAAATAACACACAGACACAGAGCAAACACTTATGTTCATCACATAAAAAAATGCCCTGGGTGGGGATCGAACCCACGCCTCTTTGACCCAGCCGACAGGGTCACTAACCACAGAGGCAGTCAAACAATCGAGACACCGATGAGATATTTTTTTTTTTTTAAATGAGTAACTCTAAAATATGACAGGTGTTACTCACGCGTAGCTATTATGGCAGACAATAAGTCTATCAGAGTTTTGACCGCATCTGGTTTTTTTTTCCCACACAGAATATATTATGTATCATTCTGTGTTGTATTCTAATTAAAATGTGCAAAAACCAAACAAGTTTCCATAACCAAACTCTCTTTCTCTTTACGTCAACGAAACGATGTTAATTAAACTTATTCGAAATGTGCCGAAACGTGACGCGCGTCTAAAGTTATACTTTAAATTCCATAACATTTTTATTTTCATGAACGATTCGAAATTTGAATTCAATAAACTTTTTTGTGGCCAGCATTCTAAAAGAAAAGTTTTTACTGTGTGACAATACTTATGACCTGACTAGGTATTTGTGGGAATTCACTGTTAGCTGTTTTTACTGATTTTTTTGTACTAAGTAACAGTAACTGGGCTAACAGACCAAAACAATCCTGAAATAAATTGAAAAGTTTAAATCGTCACTATTTGATCGAAACAACAGCCTTTAAAAGTTTTTAGACAAAAATCCGTAATTTCTCGTCTTAAACTGTATTTCACCATAATTTAAATTTTGTCAATGTGCCAATATTGCTAATACAAACCAGCAACGAAGCGCCATCAGCAAAAAAAAAAGATCAAGATCTTGATCTCCCACTGAACCCTGAAAAAAAGAAAAAAGAGTTCTAAATTTGAATTTGTGAGCGGAAGCTGTATCGCGGCGCGCGGAACGAATGGAGGTATCATTAGTTTTTTTTTCTTATTTATATTATAGTATCTTATTTGGTGTGCAATGATCTTTATTAGTTGTTATTTGTATTTCGTGTTATATTGCTTCAATGATGTCGTTGGAGTAATGTCTTAATATATTTTATCTACACTAATGTTGTAACATTATACTTATGTTTCCAATACTTGACTTATAATGACTACTGTTATAGCGCAGACAACAAAACACTCAATTTAAGCAATTTCACATGATGTTATAATATCCACATCGATATCGTAAAATCTCATTATAACATCGCGCGCTCGCTCCTGATTGGCCCTGCGCGCGCAGCTACGCTCTCATTGGTTAGATTTTAATGGCGCCAAGTTCACTGTGACAATACACGTACGCGTGAATTTAATGTTTCGCAATATGTTTTATTTTTATTTTTATTAGTAAATATAAAGTAGTGTATGCAACTGCATATAACACGGGTATTAAAACACTCGTTACTATTATGAAACTCGCTGCGCTCGTTTCATAAACTCACACTCGTGTTTTAATACCCTTCATTATATGACAGTTGCATAAACAACTATTATGTAGTTTATTTTATTTTGAAGTGTTCTTTGTTGATGATAAAGACTTTTAAATTTTTTACGAAGTTTAAGCCATGTTTTCACTGAGCCACAATTTTATTGTTTATAAACTCTGTGTCAGAAACAAAATCTACGTATTTCTGAAGTAAAAACTAATGTTTCAGAAACAGTTGTTTCTGTAAAGGAGTTGCTTTTTTAACCAAAACTCCTTACTACTTTTTGTTAGTTGTTATTTAGGTAATTCTACATGTTATACTTGATAATAGTATGTGTAGATGCAGATGCACCTCCCTGAAAATAATTCTGGCGGTGCCTGCAATTTGGTATATTCTAATAGACTGATAAAAACAATTATTGTTGTACCTAATACTAATAATTTTGCACTCCATTGCCGTTAATTAAACCTTCAGCTTGAGCTTCGGACGTTGAGAAAGAAATGATGAGCGGCTAGCTAGCTAGCGGAAGTTTGCCCATAACTAGGACTCAACAGGATTATACAAATAAGATCATTGGAATAATACCTACACAATAAAAGTACATAGATTTTTTCATTTATCCAGTCATCATGCTCTGTACTGTACCAGCCTTTTTAATAGTCCACTGCAGGACGTAGGCCTACCCACGAAGGGTGATTGGACCATATCCACCACACTGGCCTAGTGCCGGTTGGTGGATTCGCATACGCCATCGAATTTCTTCTAAGGACGGATGCAGGTTGCCTCACGATGTTTTCCTTCACCGAAAAGCCAGTGGTCTAAATTCCGTACATAAATTCCAAGGAATTCATTGGTACGGGACCGGGATATGAACCCACGACCTCACGATTGTAAGGCGGGTGTCATTACCACTAGACCACCAAGGCTTTCATCTCATCATGCTCACTCTTAACCATTTCTCCTAAACCTTCAGTAGCTCGTTCGACCGCGTAATGGCCGGACGTGCCGCCCTAACCGCTAACGATGTTGGTTTACAGATTGGAAATAACCACTAAAATGGGTCGGTTTCGAATAATTTTGGATGCAAGTAGCCGTGACTGGATGATGATAATGATTTGAGTACATAGCTTAGACTTGAGATATATTTTTTAATGGATTTGAACGATTTTATGACTCTAAGGTGGCTGATTTCTACTAGCCTACCATCTACCGTAGCTATAAGTATGTTCATTGCAGGGGCCTTATTGTGTAAGCGCTCTGACGTTCGGCTTCTCGTTACTCACGCCACGAGAGCGAGCGGGAGGAAAAGCGAAGCCGAACGTCAGAGCGCTTACACAATAAGGCGTCAGGTTAGTAGATTCACATACGACTAACCTGCACTGAACACGAAAAAACATCTCACTAAAGACATATACAGGGTCATAGGTATTAAATGCAAAACCTTTTAAGGGCGGGTCTAGTACATCTAGTACTACGACTTGAAAATTCGCAAAAAAAATCGCTTCTCCATTTTTGCCGCAACATTTTGCCGCGCGTTGATGAACATTTTGTATGAAAAAGCTATTTTTTTCTTCGTGATTTTCCAAAAGTCCTAGAACAAGAGTTGTTTATCTAGATGTACTAGACCCGCCCTTAAAAGGTTTTGCGTTTAATGCTTATGACCTTGTTAGATCTCATTATGCTTTCCTTTAATGAAAATTCAAAAAAGGTCTAAAAAATTAAAAACTATGGTATGATTCCGAGATTTGAACCCTTAAGGTTCCAAGGCGAGCGTTCTTCCACCAATCCGCCATAGCTTCCTCAACCACCTTAATATTACAATTACAAATGTATTCATTACGAGCAAAGTAGAAGCACCTTTTTAAAGCCCGAACATCGATTTAAAATCATTAAAGTGTTCAAAAATCGCTCGGAAGTCGTGTTTCGATGCTATTGATCCCGCCGCGCGGGTAAGATCGATTTTAAATCGATTTAGTTGGCAAATATCGATTACGGTCAATGTATCTTTATACTCTGGTAAATGTTGTTATTAGGAAAAAAAGCCAGGTATACTCATTTCAGACCCAGTTCACAAAGATCTCGGAGGGACAATGAGCACATCTTGGTCGGTGAAACGAGATTTGCGATTGAAAACGTCACTTTCGAGTAATCGAAATTCGGGTGATTTTCTAGTGATTTTTATTTCTACAAACTTTTATTTAGTTTCACCTGTCCCGTTGTATGTCTGTCGGTCTGTAATCAAATCTTGCTAGTTAAATTTGATCGACTTCCCAGTTACCGACTTCTGCTGCTACATGATATCCAGGACCTCAAAAGCTTGTATTTAAAAAGTTATATTTTTATAGTAATTTAATGACAAAGTAAATATTATAATAAACTTGTTATTTTAAAACAAGCTTTTACTGAACAAGTACTCACCAAGACGAATCAAACGAGCCGGAACTCGATAGGGTTGCGTCGTTTCATTACAGAGTTCCTATGACCACCTTCCAGCTCCATCATCAGGCCCTGGTTACCATTGAAAGACAAACTACTCGCCAAGACCATTCAAATGAACCCAAACTCGATGAGTTTGTGTCGTTTCATTGCTTTGTTCCTTCGGCCACCATCCAGCCCCATCATCAGATCAGCACCATGCCATCATAATATTTCATTGTCACGTGATTTACACAAACATGTATGCAAAATATCAGCTCAATCGGTAATCGGGAAGTGGATCAAAAACTTGCAAGATTTGATTACATACCGACAGACAGACAACGGGACTGGTGAAACTAAAAGCTTGTAGGTAAGTAAAATTATTTATTCAATGAGCAAGGCTCTTAGTGTACGACATGACATCTTGTACTCTCCATGATCTTCCCCTTCCCGACTTTTCTTCTACCTTTCCTTCTATTATGGTATTTATTAGATTGTCATGTCGTAAAAGGTGGCCAAACAACTTCCCTCTTCTGGTAGGTATCAATTTTCTTAGCAAAAGCTTTCTTTTTCCCTTGCCAATGTGCACCTCTTGGTTCGATATTTTTTCTATCCAGCTAATTCTGTCAAATTAATACACTTAAAACAACAAAAAAACTACAAAACGCGTGTTATTTTATTATGCATCCAGTATTATAGTTTTGAAAATTCACAAGGTAAGTATGAATTTTTATTTTTATTAATATTGAATTGTGCAAGCAAGTTAAAAAAAACGGCATGTAAAATCTCTTGCGCCGCGCCGCGATGAATAAGAATCTAAATTTTTTATTAAAACTTATTATTTTTTTAACGGGCAAAAGTGCTTTTATTAACTACAATAGGTACTACCTTTTATGCTAAAACTACCTACACTACTACTACATAAAAAGCATTGGATCATCCAGAGACCCTTGAAGGTCTAAAGATAATCCAAATGCTCAAACCCACAGCCAAAAAGTAATATTATGTATAAGGTACTCGTACAATGTGTTTCTACATTATTAAATTCAACTGCATGTTTTTCAACTGCTGCAAAAAGAATACCTACATAGTTATAAATATAATATATTTCATAAGTATGAGAATATTCTTCACTATAAAGAACTTCTCTAATGCATTATCCGAAACTATAAGTTATAGTGAGATGGTGGATGTACAGATAGCAAAACAAATAACAAATATCAAATGCGTGTCGTGACTTTGTTATAGGGTTCAGTAGCTTTACGAGATTACAGAATCGTACCGTACCGCTCGTTTTTAAATGTTCACTGCTGAGCATATGACTACACACGAAAGGCCATTGTAAAATCTTAAATATTTTTATAATTCTATAAATAAAGATGGGTGCACAATTATGTCTTCAGAGAAGTACACTTAGTATTTTATGGGACGAATAAAAGTACATTTACAGAGGTACTTATAGGTACTATTAAATAAAACAATGTGGCAGTTGTTGCTCGTCGTTGTTTCAGCCATAGGACGTCCGTTGCTGGACATAAGCCTCTCCTAATACTTAGGACTCTATTAAAACCTGTTAGAAGCGGCTCACATCGAGCTCGACCCTGCGGCCTTGATAGTCAATGTGCTGGTAGCATATATTACTCAGTTTTTCAACAAAAAGCTAAGAAGATTTGTAACATAAATTCGGCCAAGTGCGGGTCTGACTCGCTCACAAAGGGCTCCACTTCATTCCGTTATTAATTTCGAGCAAAACAAAAAAAAAACAAGTTTGTTGCATGTACCCCTTAAATATTAAAAAGGAGTCTTAGTAATAGAGTCCCGTTTTTATACTTTGGGCACGGAACCCTAAAAAGTGTATTTATTTGTAATAGAACAATAACTCAACAACGTTTTGTGTGTCAACACAAAACATTTCAAAACTACGTTGCAACCTTCTAATAAAACTTCTAGGTGGAAGAAGAAATGTAAAAAGTCCAACAAAAAATTTGAGATGCATTCGGTTTTGCAATTTCAGTGAAAAACCTTTTGAAATAAATTCATAGAATATTTTATGTGTTTTCTGACCGTACGAGGCTTTTCGTTTATAGTTCAGGACAAAATTAGGGCTACTTTTAAATTTTAAATCACATTTTAAACCTCCGATCTAAAAAGAGGTTCATTATTAGAAGCCGGATTATATGCAACATAAAAGGCTTGTTATAAGAATGCAAACATGCATGAAAAATGCTTGAAATAGGCACAAAATTTGGAAAAATATGCAATCCAAAAAAAGATGAAGAGTATTTTTTTGGTTTTTTAACTTTAAAAACAATAGGTATACAATTTAGTAAATTATCCTTTGATAGGCGATAATATGTACAGTACATGGCATTAAAATTATATCACATTTTTTATAAATTTAAATAGTCGAGTATTGTTCTAATTTTAAGTGTTCATGCAGTGATCGAATTGTGTCCTCATTGCCTAAACTTTTTTATTAAATTCGGTCGGATTCGCGATATTATAATTTTTATCGCATTTTGAAACGCATTTCATTCGGAATAATATTGTAAATGAACCAATAATATGCATCATAACTCGATCTTAGGTAAAATATGCTATTACCGCTGAGAATGGCTTAAATATGCAACAAATGCAAACATGCATATAATCCGGTCTCTAGTCATTATAGATGAGGTGTGTGTGTACCTGTGTGCGTCACAAACACAAGGTCATCAGTATGACCATAATAAAATCGCAGGATAGCTATGGATGCAAACCGCTTCCAAAACTGGTCTTCTCAGAGATATATAGGAAGGCATATGTCCAGCTCTGGAAATCCTTTGGTTGAAAAAGAAGAAGAATAAGATTTTTGTGTTCAATGTTACATATAACCGTCTTATCGATGCTAATACATCGGTTTCGAATTACAGAATATTATTTCGCAAATTAAATTACAATTCCTAGCAGTTATACTAGAAACCCTTGTATAAATCCACCCACGATCGGGCTAGCAGCGTGCGCGCTCAATCGCTCTTTAAGGGAAGGCCTATATTCAGCAGTAGACTTTTCAAGAGAATACGACGTTTAGACTGAATCAAACTTCGTGGCAGCTGTGAAGTTAGACCAGTAAGTTAAGTAAAAGTAAGTGAAGTTAAACCCAATCCTAATGCTGTTATTTGTGAGCTTAATAAGCTACTCGATATAAAAGCTTAGACTTCAGTAAGTATAAGCTTTTTTAACCCCCGACACAAAAGAGGGGTGTTATAAGTTTGACGTGTCTGTTTGTCTGTGTGTCTGTCTGTCTGTCTGTGGCATCATAGCGCCCGAACCACTGAACCGATTTCAGTTTAGTTTTTTTTGGATGAAAGGAGACTTAGTTGAGAGTGTTCTTAGCTATGTTTTATGAAAATCGATTGAGCCGTGTAAGAGTTATGGTGGGTTAAAGTGGGGATGGAAGAACCAAAATTCTACAAATGTGCCCAAAATGGTTGTCAAATGAAAATTATTGTGTCGGGGGTTTTTTAAATTTTTAATTTAAGTTTTTATAATGTCATGATCATTAACAAGCATTTGACGATGAGGTAAACAAGACATAGAAATTCCAACACGGCAATGACGATTTTTAAGAGGGAAATCACTGCAAGAAACTACACTTATCAAACAAAAACTAAATCCAATATTGATTAGTAACAATAACTGTCAATCAATGCTGCAGGAAAAAAACAAATATGTATGTACATGAAAGATTCAAGAGTTTATGTCGCTTTCAGCCCAGCTATTTGTTATCTTAACATTATCAATTTAATGATAATGCTACTGATAGCACGCTAGCACCGAGTATAACATCTGCAGAGAGATACGGTAACAAATTTAATAATATCTGTGATTGTCTTCTTTGCCATTTCAAGCTTGTCATAATATATAGGGTGTGATCTAAATGTACACTTAGAATGTACACTTACCTATAAATGTATAAATTTTATTTATTTTATAAATTTATTTATTCAACTGAAAACAATATCACTATCGTGAATCCATTGACACCGAACTAGTATAAAACTATGTTTCGGGTGCCAAAGGCTTCTCCCAAAATAATATAGAAAAAAATAATCCTACAGCTTCATCTCAATCCGTTCAGTAGTGTTTGCGTGAAAGAGGAATAAACATCCATACATACAAACTTTGCGTTTATAATATTTTTCTATGGAGTTTATCCATAATATCATATTATATAAAAATATCGTTCACCCTCGACAAAATGTATGGAACAGCTGAATTTTTTTTTTTAGTTTAGACAAAAGTCGCAGAACAAAAGTTGTTAGTTTTTATGTACAGAATAAGTCCCTAAAAGGATTCTAATTGATTAGAAATAACCCTGTAGAGCAAAAAAATTGTTGTGTAAAAAGTCGATTTACGAACGATAATTTTACATGATAACGCCCGAAGAAAACATTATTGAATGAACAACTGTATACCTCGCGTCACCTAAAAAGAACGCTGGATCTTCAAACTGCGCACAAGGAAATTTAACTCGTAATACATACGTAATAGGAGTTAAATATCCTAGTACGCAACTTTATTTGTAGCAAGGAAATTTAACTCCTATCACGTAAGCAATAGGAGTTAAATTTCGTTGTGGGCAGTTTGAAGCTCCAGCGTTCTTTTTAGGTGACGCGAGGTATAACAAGCCAAACGAGTTTGCTCAGCTCAGTCGGAACGTGGAACATTTTCGATCGTGATGCCGGCGTTCATCAATTTAAAAGACGTTATCACGTCAAATGTTATCATATCTAACGTTTTAGTTTATAAGCTGTGTAAAAAATTCATAAAAAGACTGTCTTGTAAACGGGGTCTGATAATAAGACATTTATAATCAGGTTCACAGGTTGCCCTGATACAGACTCCTAGTAGGTAAATCGACATTTAATTAATATGTTAAAAGTAATCTAAGTTGTAAATTAAAAATATTTTTTTTTTTAATTTTCATCTCAATTGGAGTCAACTGCACGCCTCTACAAGCCCTTACTTCGCTAACTCTACACCTTTATTATCTTATGCGGTAGATAAATAAATACCTAAGTATTGCGCTGACTCTCTGGCTCATATTCTACTCCATGATTCCTGCTAGTTACCGTGCGTGTGCGCAGAATCGAAAGTCAAACAAAACGTTTGACGCTGTTTTATTCGGTGAAAAATAATCGGCCAAATACGAGTCGGATTCGCACACTGAGGGTTCCGTACAGTATGGGAGCCCCCTTAAATATTTATTATATTTTAATCAATTTATTTATTTTTAAAGTGCATGTTTAAACAAATATTCTGTGAATATTTCAAGCATCTACCTGTCACCGTTATTAATATCAAGCGAAAAACGTCTAAAAATTCGGGTTATTTGTATGGGAGCCCCGCTTAAATATTAACTTTATTTTGTTTTTAGTATTCGTTGTTCTAGCGAAAACAGATCATCTGTGAAAATTTCAACTTTCTAGCTATAATGGAGATACAACCTGGACAGATACAGACAGACGGACAGCGGAGTCTTAGTAATAGGGTCCCGTTTTTACCCTTTGGGTACGGAACCCTAACTAGCAGCGTTTAGTTATGAAATGGTTCATTATGGACTAATCGGTTAACACTCGAATCGATATCGGCTTTAAATGATTAGTAGGTTTTTAAGTATCGTTTTACTTTGCATGCGTAGCAAAAATGTGCAGTTATTCCGCAAATGTAGCCACGAGACGTTGAATAACACTTTGAATTTTTTTAATTTTGATTTTAGAATCTTCTTACATCTACTTATGAGGATGGAATCTTTGTCTGGGACAGTTACAGCCTGAATAGGGTTTTTATAAATACAGAGTAATCAAATACCGTCGTGTTAAGCTTTCTACCTATACCATCACTATTGCCTGGATAAATATAGCCTTTGACAATATCCGACCTCTGAACAATAGGTACCTAATTATCCATGCAAAAAATCAAGACAAGTCCATTCGTAAATTTGTTGCTGCGTGAAAGAGTAACAAACAAATCAAGAAATGTAGGTTACATTCAGATTTCAGATTTTAGCAAGAAATTAAAAAATTAAAAAACGATTACATAATTATGTTAATAAACATCAAACTTTAAGTACTTGCCCATATTATAAAGTGCATTAAAAATACAACACTACTTACACATGCTAAAACTACATAAACTACTAGGTACTACATGAAAAGCAATTGGAAAAACCAAAGATCCTTGAAGGTCTAAAGATAATCTAAGTGCATAAGCCCACTGCCAGTTGGCAGCGTGCCCAGCATGCTGGCAGCATTGCCACGCTGAATGGCAATGCTTATACTTTGAGTCAAATATACACCAGTACATTAAACTTTTTTTTAATGCTCGTATAATTGTAACTGGTCTTATTGGAGATTCATGGGGCAGGCATACGGCCAACAGTTGACGTCTTATGGCTAATGGATGGTAATAATTCTTACTATTGCTATACATACTAAAAACTTTCATTCTGTTTTCAGATGTGCCATTTTATTACCCATGATTTGTATTCTCAAGCATTCGCCGTATAAAGGGCGTATGTACGATATGAGTTCAGTTCGGCGTGTACAACACATGCATACTGCACTCGTGTGCGTGGAGGTTGGTTGGGTTATGACTAGAACTGGCACTTAAATATTATTATAAATAGTATTTTTTTTAGAACAAGCTTTTACTGAACAATTACACGCCAAGACGAATCAAACGAGCCGGAACTCGATAAGGTTGCGTCGTTTAATTACAGAGTATACCACCTTCTAGCTCCGTCATCAGACCCTGGTTACCATTAAAAGACAAACTACTCGCCAAGACCATCCAAATAAACCCAAACTCGATGAGGTTGTGTCGTTTCATTGCCAAGTTACTTTGGCCACCTTCCAGCCCCATCATCAGATCAGCACCATGTCATCATAATATTGCATTGCATTTACATAGTTAGGTATGCAAAATTTCAGCTCAATCGGTAACCGGGAAATAGATCAAATTTAACTTGCAAGATTTGATTACAGACCGACAAACAGACACCACCGGGACAGGTGAAACTAAATATAAGCTTGTAAAAAATCAAAGTGTGACATTAATTTTTTTTTAAAATATCCTCCATCCATCCCTCTTTCCATCATCCTGGAACATCCACTGCTAGACATAGGTCTCTTCTATGAAGCTTCCAGAACAATCCTACAAAGGAACAATAGTCTAATGATTTTTTAATCCATTTTAATTTATTTTTATTTTCTCTTTTCTTTATTATACTTAAATTATCTTTATTACTTATATTTTTTCATTGTAAAATAAAAAATGGCGTGTATTCCATCTACCCATCGATCAGCCGTAAGATGTTCACTGCTAGACATAGACCTTCCCCATGGATTTCCAATAAGCCCGGTTGGAAGCGGCCTGTATCCAGCACGTTCTTGCGGTCTTATTTACATCGTCGGTCTATCTGGTTGGTGGATCTTCTACGCTGTGCTTGCTAGTACGAGTATGTGCATGTGTGGTATTTTTGTCACTGACGACTATCAAAATGCAATATATTTCATAATACCAGTTTTTACAGCCATAAAGAATTTCTTAACCGTAAAGTTGAGAATCAGTTCACAGTTTGTACATAATGTATTTGTTATTGTATTAAGTTTATCTAATTTTATAGACATTTTTTAACAAAGAATTTTATTTATTTTAAGTAACATTGACATTGACATCGAAGACTTAGTAATAGGGTCGCGTTTTTACCCTTTGGGTACGGAACCCTAAAAACATAACAATTTCAACCGGGAAGATGAATTTAAGTTATCGACATCGTGGAATCCTGTTGTCAACAAATGTAAATAGCGTAGGGTAGGTAGCAAGACATTATTAGGTACCGTCAGTTTTGTGTGTCGGAGCGACAATTTTGCAAGTTCAAGTTGAATTGGCAGTACCAACCGATTCACATTCCCGTCTACCCGTGACAACGACAGATGCAACTCGGTTGAAACGTCGGGATGATGAGGTACTCGTATTTATTTATCTCGTAATTTTAGTGTCGATTAGTCCCGTACATAATGATAATGTGTTCAAATCGCGAAAGTTTAAAAACAACGTATACTAGCTCGGCTTAATTCTATGTACATATTATATTTTTCTGAAACACTACGTAGTCTGCGGTAGCGCCTGCGTATGTGATGGCAGACAAGAAAGCAAGAGGAATAAGTTAATTGATTATACTCGGAATTTTAATTCCATTCCAGATTTGACATTAGCTACTGTCATTTTTGACAGTACATACTGTCAAAAATGACAGTAGCTAATGTCAAATCTGGAATCAAATTAAAATTCCGAGTATAGGTAATTCATTATTTCTATTAATTATTATTGTTTGACCTGCAAATCATAGTTATGAATAAATGAGTAGGAGTACTGTACTGCAGAGGCCTGTTATCTGAATTGTGGGTACCTATTTACCGTAATTTGTGTTAAATGATAGATAGATAAACTCTTTAATGATTCACATTTATATTACGATATACAGAGAAGCTAAACATGAGTGAAACAACTGGCGGCCTTATCACTAAAGGCAATTTTAGGATAATGACCTTCGTTTTCTATTTTTTTTTTTGCTACCAAAAATGTTTCTTCCAGTTTAGTATTATCTTCTATCATCTATGTTCCAACGTTAGGCGCATACGCACACATTCACGCGTCACCTATGCACTGATAGTGCACACGAACAATAATGCCATGGAGACGCCTTATACGTGAAAACTTTAGATCGTTAACATTTTATGAGGTTATAAAATTCTGATTGCTTTTTTATGGTAACGTGATGATTTAATTTAAATTTTATAACGAGTTTGGTTGGTAAGTCAGAAAAAAAAATCGCTTCGAAATAGGGAAATGCAAACTAATACGATTAACTTAAAACGCCACTGCTATACGTGGTTTTTGACGGAAAATATCTTTAAAACGACATCAGTTGGACGGACAAAGTTACAAATGTAGAAGTTTTAAACCGTATGGGGAAGAAATTGGAACTTGTCCGAACGATAAAACAGCGGAAAGTCGCCTACCTCGGTCACGTACTGCGACATGATCGGTATGCCCGCAGACCCTGTCCTGCAGACCATTATGATAGGCAAAATACCGGGTAAACGCAAGAGTGGAATGCGGAAGGTGTCATTGCTTCGGAACATCCGGGAATGGACAGGCATTAAGACTGTCGAACAACTGTTTAGGCTTGCCCTAGACAAGGAAAATTTCAAAAAGCTGACTGCCAACCTTCAGTAATGGAGAGGTACTAGAAGAAGAAGAAGATCTTTAAAACGAAGCATCGTTGAAACTGAAATAAAACAATTTGATCTAGAATTCTGGTCTTCCCATAATACGTTTTTCTACAAATTCAAGGAAAGATCAGTTAGTTATACCAGTAGTTATGTTTAATTTTGGATTTTTATAATTAAATCTAGTTTTTTTTGTAACTTTCGAAATATTTTATATTTAATAGTGCTTAAATAAATGATTAAGAAATATATCAATAAATAATTCATCAAAAAAAGCATTCAATGAAAAATATAAGTCTTGAAATGATATTTTAAATGAGACAAATTCAATCAGGATTTTTGCAAGTTACCCATTCAAATTGAAGAAAAGGCTTCCTTAAATATTTAAATTTTTATTATACACACGAACATAGAACCTCCTCCTTTTTGGAAGTCGATTAAAAATAGTAGTTAGTACACAAAATTATTTATTGAAAATTACCCAAAACAACTAAAAAAGCCAACGTTTATTTTGAAGCGACTCCATTCCTTTTCAAACTTTCTCACACACTAACTTACTAACCCACACAAACACACTCACCTGTGTGCTAGTCTTGAGAATAACATATTTTTGTTGCTTTTATGTATTTTTTACTCGTCGTATTTTATATTTTTCCTATATATACGCTGTCTTGATATATTATATATCTAGGTAATATTTTGCTCAGTGCAGTGCGGGATTACATTTATTTTCTTTTTTATGCTTTTGTGGAAAATTGAGTGGGAAGGTCTATTGTGTGAGAGATTATAGTGGATGGACTTTTATTTGAAGTTGTAATGTTTCTCTATTGATTTTTGTTTTGATAAAATGAAATAAAGTTGTATAAGTAAGTATGATAAAGTAATCGCTACATAGTATAAAACAAAGTCGTTTCCCTGTCTGTCTGTCCCCATGTATGTTTATATCTTTAAAAACTACGCAACGTTTTTATGCGGATTTTTTTAATAGATAGGTATTGATTCAAGAGGAATGTTTATAACTTATGTATAATACACCTGTGCGAAGCCAATGCGGATCGCTAGTTTAAAATAAAAACGAAATACATATACTCGTAATTTATACTTGATTACATTTTAACCTTCAAAGTTCAAAGCATAAATTGCGCTAAATTCTGACTTCTTTTTTATAATCAATATTTTTATATCAAATCAATCATTCACACTAAGTGAAACGAGTAATTTTGTACATTTTTTTTTTTTGTGATTTTCTAGTTGAAATTAATGTATGAAAGGAAACTTTTTTTTCTGAATCTGTATTAGGTATTTTCCATTTATTTCCCACACGTCATCAGCTTTATTTATGTTAGCTATACATATATTAACGTTGTTGTATATAAAAAGTTGTAATGTTTCTAGCTGGCCGTCCCGGGTTAGCCCAGCTACTAATACATAAATCATAACTAGGTATAAACCTTCAAGAAGAAATATTTAAAAACATAGTCATAGATGGTGAAAACCGTATTGCAATCTGCTGTTTGACTTAGAATATCAAAGAGGATACAGATTTAGACAGACACACAAAAAAGCGTTTTTTTTTTAAATATTATGTAGGTACAAGTGATAGTAAAGAATCTCCTAATGATATAGCAACATAGAGAACAAACAATATAAAAATTAATATCTCAAACCGCTTTTGCATGAATACCTATAGTTTGATGTTCAGTGTCATAGGCTAGATTTTTTTTACCGAAATAACTCAGGCGGAACCGCGAGAAAACTAGTACATAGATACAAAGTAAGCTCTAAAAAGTGTTGTTAGTCATATTTTAACGCGTAGGTCAATTTCGACTCCCCCTCCACAAGCCTCGGTGGCGCAGTAGGCAGCGCGTAAGTCTCATAATCTTAAGGTCGTGAGTTCGATCCTCACCCGGGGCATATCTTTTTGCATACACCTACTTTCCGGAAAGTTTCAGTTGATTCAGTTGATAATTATCATGAAATAAATAACTTCTAATTGATATTGGTGTGACTATGTGGCGCTCTACTGAACAGATTAATGTAAAAAGGTGAACAGTTTTCGAGTATTAACCACGTAACGGTAGGTATGCGCAGCGTAGGACATCCACCGATAAGATAAACAGAAAATGTTAGAAACCGCAGTCTTTTTAAAAATGTGTCCTGTATTTGTCCTTTTTTTTAACTCATAGGGGAGACATCCTATGGTTGATACGATAATGATGATAAAGACTATCTAAATATTACCTACCATATTCCTTATTTTTAAAACTAATTAGAATACAGGGTTATCTGCTTGCCCTGTACTAAGACGAAAGAGGGTGATTAAAACCATCATAATGAAAATTGTCCTATGGGGCCAAACCTGAATTTGAGAGAAAAAAAAACAGCTGTTTCATACATAATTACTATAAATTAAAAATTTAAAAAACCCCCGACACATTGACAACCATTTTGGGCACATTTGTAGAATTTTGGTTCTTCCATCCCCACTTTAACCCACCATAACTCTTAAACGGCTCAATCGATTTTTATAAACATAGCTAAGAACACTCTCGATTAAGTCTCCTTTCATCCAAAAAAAACTAAACTGAAATCGGTTCAGTGGTTCGGGCGCTATGATGCCACAGACAGACAGACAGACAAACAGACACGTCAAACTTATAACACCCCTCTTTTGCGTCGGGGGTTAAAAATTGAAACTCGGTATCGACAATATTATGAATTTCATTAAAACTAGCGTGAGGATTAAGGCAGGGAAATATTCCCTGATGAAGGAGAACTAACTACCTACCCTTGTTCCCTGATCTGTGTTAACTACTCTGAAATCGGTCGGGTGCATAGGGGCTCGGCCGTTCAAATATAATCGTGAGGTATATCCGGTTTCCGGTTTTCATATAAATTTTAATATTTATGAATCAGCTGATTTTTTTGCTCGAATTTCGGGTTGGCTACAAAGTAAAAGTTGTTGCTAAAGATGGTCTGAATTACTGAATTACCTCCTTTCGGCTTAGTAGGTACATCAGCAGGGCAATTCTGTTAACCAATCTCGTTGCTGAGGTGACGCGATCTTGAGCTTCTCTCGTTCTTTTGACATCTTTGAGCCATTAAAACTGTCAGAAAAGCGAGAGGGGTTCGGGAGCGTATCGCTTCGTTGACGAGATTGGTTGACAGAATTACCCCGCAGTTTTGGATAACTTTGTATACGAAACGCCTGCCATCGGCGTGTTACTACGACGGCTTTTAAGTTTTTAGCAAATTCGACCTTATGAGCCATAAAAGCGAAATGATCTACAGTAGAACTACCGGGAAAATTTTGTCCCGGTAGTTCTACGGTAGGACTCCCGGGAAAATATTGTCCCGTTAGTTCTACTTGTAGAACTGATAGTAGAACTTACGGGAACGACCCGGCTTTATTGAGTCCTGCGGGGCAATTCTGTCAACCGATCTCGTTACTAAGGTGACACGTTCTTGAACCTGTCTCTCATTTTTCTGACAGTTTTGAGCTGTCGGAACTGTCAGAAAAACGAGAGAGGTTCAAGAACGTATCACTTACGTAAAGAGATCGGCTAACAGAATTGCCCTCTGTACTCCTTTTCGTTGGTTGTCCTATTACTACGTTCCATCATTCCATGGTATCCATTGAAAAACCGTTTGCTCACCGTCAATATTATCTACTGACGAGCGGGGCAATTCTGTTAGCCGATCTCATTACTAAAGTGATACGAGTACGTTTTTGAACCTCTCTCGTTTTTCGGACAGTTCCGACAGCTCAAAACTGTCAGGAAAACGAGACAGGTTCAAGAACTTTTCACCTTAGTAACGAAATCGGTTGACAGATCATGTTGACTGGTAACTTTTATTCGTTTCTATGCGTGAATATTGTCGAAAAATCGGTACAAATAAGTTTGTTTCAAGGTTATAAATGTTATAATTAGGACTTACTTATCTCGTGACCGGAATGATTTTGATGTGATTTCTTTGTTTGAGATTGTTTCAATTTTACTATTAGTTCATATCTCCTGTGTAAAATTTATATTATGTAGCCTGGAATTAATTATAGTAATTATAGTTTAAGTGGGTCTCGTAGAAACAAATAATCGGCCAAGTACGAGTCGGACTCGCGCACGGAGGGTTCCGTACTGCATGGGAGCCCCCCTTAAATATTTATATTATTTTAATTTTATTGTTTATTATTGAAGGGAATATAAAACTAAATATTCTGTGAAAATTTCAAGCATCTACCTGGTACCATTATTAATATAGAGCGAAAAACGTCTAAAAATTCAGGTTTGTTGTATGGGAGCCCCCTTAAATATTTATTTTATTTTGTTTTGTTATAGTGTCAACCGAAATACATCATCTGTGAAAATTTCAGCTGCCTAGCTATCATGGTTCATGAGATACAGCCCGGTGACAGACGGACAGACAGACGGACAGACGGACATCGAAGTCTTAGTAATAGGGTCCCGTTTTTCCCTTTGGGTACGGAACCCTAAAAATGGCGTGAGTCTACCAATCTATTAGGTCAATTTCGGTAGGTATCTACCTAATAGACTAGTTAATATGAAGACAATCATAAGCTGTATAATATATATCGATGAATTTACTAATTTTTAGTAATACAGACAGTCTTATCACATACAGTTAGGCATATCAACTATGCTTGCTCTTCAGGAAGTAATTAAAAAAACACTCAGTACTGAAAAGAATAGGTACCAGTTTCACTTGACCATTCTCGTTCTTTTTTGAAGTCGGTAAAACTGGAGATAAATATTAACCTTTTTTAAAACAGCATTTAATGCTGTAAAAGTTTTACTCGTTTCCTAGACGTCTTAGGTATAAATTTGAAATAGTCTGCTTGAAACATCGCTTCAATAAAAAAATATATTAAAAAATAAAGAAAAACCATAAAAGCCGCCGTCTTGCGATGCGTTATCATTTTTATATGTCCCCCTCTTCCAACCCTTTAAAAACCACCCACCCCCCAGATGCATCACACACATACACACCTTCTATAAAATGGGTTAAAGAAAAATGTGTCTACCTGAAAATATACGATGCATGCTTTTTTTATCGTCTTACATTTTCTTTGCTATCCCCGATTCTCATATCGTCGATATAAAACTGAAAAATACATTACTACCCAACACACAAATATCACCTTTACCACGCGAGAATTTGAGGCGAAAATCGCGCGATCACATGTGAAAAAACAGTACACCCCTACATGAAAACTTCGCATACAGAGAGCGCGCCCGTTTAGAAAAAAAATAAAGTGCACACATATAAATTGCATGCAGCTCGAAAGGGATGCACTCAGAGTCATAAAATACCCACACTGACGCTGCAATCGATACACACATGCACATGTCGCCTCGCGTCTCAGCCCGGCGACACGTAGACTCTATACGTGAACACTCACACAAACAAAAATCTGAAGAAAACTTTGCATGTGTTGGGAAAATGCTTTTCCTTGCAGCAACCTCACGGGAAGAGTTCCATAGCGAATACCTCGCGGTAAAGACTGCTCGTTCACTTAAAAATTTAAAACCTTCACAAAAACGCCTCAAAAACCTTTAAACAACGAGAATTCCATTAAAAATGTCTTTACAAATCGATCGGCGACGGCGGCAGTTTAAACGAAGTTCTTAGCCCGTTTCGTCAAAAAACGCATTCCAAACCCGAAAAAGAGAACAAAACCGCGCGAAAAACAAAAAAAGGTCCCGTTTAAAAAGTTGACAAACTTAAAAGAGGTTCTTTAATTGAAAGTTTTGATTGGAGTTAGTGAAGACACGTGGTTGCATTAGTGATGTAAATGTGCTAATGAGTTGTGCTTGTGTGCGTGACTAGTGTTGTCTTTTTCCGTAACGATGTCCGATAGGAGCCTTCTGGCATTTCGCGCTATTTTATTTCAATCTGATTATGACTTATTAAATGTTTCCATTTTTAATTATGCGCATAAATGTAGCATTTTACTGTTACCTTTGTGGACCCTTGATTATTATTTATTTTCTAACTGGATGTAACTGTTTAAACTGTCTTGTTGGAAACATTGTCACTGTTGTTGAGTTCTTTGTTTGTGAGACAGTTCCATGCTAACTACATTTCTTTTTACTACATTGGTCTTAATTTTTTTTTACCTATTTAGATCACTTAACTAATGAAACATTTACACATTGCATTTTAGTAGGTATATTATATAATATCTGTTCTCAACGTTGTGAAACATTTATACCACGGGACTCTTTCCTTTTTAATTAAATTTATGAAACAACTTATGATATTTTGTGATTTTAGTATTGCTCTCATAGTATGCATACTATGCATTCTTCACATCAATATTCAAAATTCTTCACAGAAATATTTAAGAGTATGTAGAGTTTGGTCTGTCAATTTATATTTTTTACTTTTCTTTGTTTGAAAGGATCATATTTTTCGGATGGGCTTTGAGACATTTAAAGTAATCGAGAGGCAATATTTTTTCGGAAGTGCTTTTTCTGTCCTCGGAAGGATTTGAAATATCTGTACCGAGCATAGGCTTCTTCTCATTACTACGAGGAAGGATACGCTTTAGACCATGACATGCGGGTTGAAAGCATTCACAAGACATAGACAGGATTTTTCTTTATAAGTTGGATTTTACTTTGTAAATAGTTATTCCAATTAGACTATTTCTTTTTCATTTATCTTTAAAGAGGGATATAATTTCGAAACTATTCGCATTTGTGTAGTTTAGACGGTATATAACTAATATAAATTAAAAATTTAAAAAACCCCGACACATAGACAACCATTTTGGGCACATTTGTAGAATTTTGGTTCTTCCATCCTCACTTTAACCCACCATAACTCTTAAACGGCTCAATCGATTTTTATAAAACATAGCTAAGAACACTCTCGATTAAGTCTCCTTTCATCCAAAAAAACTAAACTGAAATCGGTTCAGTGGTTCGGGCGCTATGATGCCACAGACAGACAGACACAGAGAGACAAACAGACACGTCAAACTTATAACACCCCTCTTTTGCGTCGGGGGTTAAAAATTACCGTGAAAGATTTTAACGAAACTCATGTTAGTCTGTTAAACTAAGTATATCTATCTATAAAATCAAGTCGGTCAATATCTTCGTTGTTACATGTAAGATTAACAACTAAATAAATAAATATAAGTAAATAGATAAATCGTTAATTTTAGTTTGTTGGATGTCCGACAACTAGATTAGAAGAGAGGCCTGTATCCAACAGTGCACACGGATGATGGATGGATGGATGAAAATCGTTTTTGACCGACGAAACGGAGGAGGTACTCAATTCGACGCGTGTATAATTTTTTTTTGTATAACTTTCTACGTAGTGGTTTGATTTCGATAATTCTTTTTTTGTTGGAAAGAACATACTTAAACGAAATTTGTCTCATTTAAATTTTATTGAAATCAGATGAGGCCATTTTTGATAAATCAACAATAATGTGAAAAATGTTCATCGATCCGTGCGAAATATTCGCGAATTCTGTACACGGGTGAAGTCGGTCATGCTATTTTTTTGCAAAAATCAATTATTAGTTACCGACATAGCCCAACGGATTAGCAAGTTGAAATGGCAATGGGCAGGGCACATAGCGCGGAGGACTGATGACCGGTGGAGTCGAAAAGTTCTCGAGTGGAGACCACGTACCGGCAAGCGCAGCGTAGGACGTCCACCCACAAGGTGGACGGATGACCTCATTAAGACCGCAGGATCGCGCTGGATGCAAGCCGCTTTCAACCGGTCTTATTGGAGATCCATAGGGAAGGCCTATGTCCAGCAGTGGACGTCCTTTGGCTGATGCATCCATCAGCCAAAGGACGTCCACTGAATGAATGAATTATTACTGAATGAATTATTAGTTATTATGGACAAAATATCAATGTTTTGTAATAATTAACCCAAAGTCTCTTAATTAAAAACTGTATTTTATTAGCTGAGGGCTTCTCCTTATACTGAACACATTAAACCACGAAACACACATTCAGCTTTATAATATTCATCATCATCCATCCATCCATCAGCCAAAGGACGTCCACTGCTGGACATAGGCCTCCCCTATGGATCTCCAATAAGACCGGTTGAAAGCGGCTTGCATCCAGCGCGATCCTGCGGTCTTAATGAGGTCATCCGTCCACCTTGTGGGTGGACGTCCTACGCTGCGCTTGCTGGTACGTGGTCTCCACTCGAGAACTTTTCGACTTCACCGGTCATCAGTCCTCCGCGCTATGTGCCCTGCCCATTACCATTTCAACTTGCTAATCCGTTGGGCTATGTCGGTAACCTTGGTTCTTCTACGGATCTCCTCATTTCTGATTCGATCCCGTAGAGGAACTCCGAGCATAGCCCTCTCCATAGCTTTTAATATTAGTAAGAAGTAAAGATGACCCATATTTTTAAAAAGTTTATTTTTCTGTAAGAGCACTCCAAAAGCTTCTTCTAATTAGGTTTCCAACCTCATTAAGTGTTACTGTGTCAAGATCAAGTTTACAAACACAACCATACTTAGATAGCATAGATAGATAGTATGGTATAGATAGTAGAGATGGATAAAACAAATAATTCCATTTTAAGTTAGTTCTTAAATGTTAGTATGTTTCTTTCTTCCTGTGTTTTGTTTTCATCAATTAATGTCTACGTAGAAATGTTGTTTTAACTAAAAATATCAGCAGTTTTAGTAATGAGTTGAGGTTATGAGATAATTATACTTAATCTGCCGTTTTTTTAATCTTATACATTTTTTCCAATGAGATAAGTAATAAGAATCTTATAAGAATTAATCATCAAAATTCGTTAAAAAGACAAATTAGGACAAGATGGCAGCTATATCTTTCGTAAAATATTTTTTTGAAATTAACTTAAGACCGGCTCTAAACAATTGAATCAAACCCTTCTAGGTGACACGATGTAGCGCTCGTAGCGTAGTTTGACTAGGTGATTGTCAGCGATCAACGAAATTAAGCAACGAACGTTCCGCACGGTCAGTACTTAGATGGGTGACCGCGGGTGGCATTTTTCAACAGAGCGCTACCGTGGCTCGGATGGCACGATAAATTGTGGGCCCCGGTTGTTTTAACCGTTTAGCCATGTCAGAGGCCTTCAGGCGGCCTAAAAACTCTGACACCAGGGCTAGCCACCCGGCCTATACGAACTTACTTACTTGGTGACACAATACAAAAAAGCATAGATATGATAATTATAAAGCAAATAACACCAAACAGCGAGAGAATGCGATCCTAAACTACCTATAAAGTGAACCCATTATAGATTTAAGATTTAATAATGATTTATTGACAAAAATTAATAATTTACAATTTTGCTAATAAACTTAAAATGTATCGAATTTAACATAATTATCAACTTAAAATTAACTTATTTATTAGCTACAATATTCATGAGCTATGGATTGCCGAACTAAGCTTTAAGCTTGTGTCTCGGGAATCCGTGCTCCCCTTATAAAGGTGGCTCTACATTAAATAATTGATTGACGTCGTCATATTGAGAAAAAAAAAAGGTAAATGTTTTAATTTACTTACTTAACTAACAAAAATATTGCTTAATTAACAAAGTATTCTAATTTTTTTAAATATCTGAAGTCAACGTTTAAACAGAAGTCACTGTCAATTTATATGTTATTGCTCGCTCTTTGTCAGAGTGAATGGGTTTCTTCTTAGTCTGCGTGCTTCATCTTCGATCACAACGTCGCTTACTATCAGACAAGTTGGTCAAGCACATACTTATAAATCGAAACGTAACTTACTTAAAAAATTAATTTCTACAATATCATCTGTGATCAAGTTATTCAAAATTTGTGTTATTATCTACGCTTTACCCAAAAATCTAACTCTAGGCTACCTACGTTTTCTTAGGAGATTTTTGTTTTACTTTAAATAGTAACATGTTGTCAAGTCTAGTGCCCAAGGCTTTGTTCTAGAAATAGGTCAGTGCTTCTTAAGGGTATTTAGGTACGATCCGGCGCAGGGCTTTGTTTGGATCTAGGTTTTAAGGGCAGTTGCAGGGTTGCTAACCACTATCTATATTACTGTTTGACTATGTATATGTCTAGATGGACAAATATTAACATTAGACAGATAGCGCTGTTGTCGATTGGGGCAATTCTCAACCGCTAAAACGTATAGACAATTACTATCACCAGTCAACCATCAAATATAATTATGTATTGAAAATGGACAAGAATTTGACACTATCGGGACTACCAGCCACTGAATCGAGATGTTTTTCATGTCTCTTTCTAACTTATGCCGTATTATATCAATGCATATCTTTCTTTCTTTTCTCGATCGACCACATTATCCCACTCAGAATGTGACATCAATCACAAAGAAAGCGGCCCAGTATTTCAAGTTTGTGCGCGTACATAAATATAATATTCCTAAACTATCAAAATTTGTTTTGCATCATGAAACTTTTATAGGTAATATTTTTTGGGCCGTTTTGCTTAGCCAATTTGGTATCTAGACAAAAAATTTGTTACCTTTTAAAAACAAAATGGAAATGTTTTATCATCATCCTAGCAGTTACATGACTTGCTCAGTTTGAAACATTCATAGAAAACATAGTCGAAAACCTACCTAATATAATTAATTTCCAGTAGACAAAGTCGTACGAGTATACTACTTACATTCTCCGCGATTCCGCGGTTCCAATCAGAGATTGAACCACGTACGAAGATTTTTGAGCCACGAAGTTCGTCTTCTTCCGGGTGGTCTTTTTCCCTGGATCTTCCCTTGCATGATTAATTGGAGCAAGTCATATTTGCCATTACGCAATATGTGCCCAAGGTACTGCAGCTTGGCTTTTTAATTGTGTTCAAAATTTCCACCTTCTTGTTGACCATCTGCAAAACTCTCTCATTCGATGATATTTTTGAAATTCTTCTGTAAACCCACATTTCAAAAGCTATCAAGCGCTTACTCATAGTCTGGGTTAAGGTCCATGACTCGACACCGTACAAAAGAACCGAAAAAACATAACACCGTGCCAAACGCACTCTTGTAGCTATTCTGAGAGAGCGATTGCAGAGGAGATGACTTTTTTGAAAAATGCGTTCCGCGCTTGCTCTATTCGGCACTTAATTTCAACGCTGTGGTCACATTGGTCATTTACTATACACCCAAGATATTTGTACGAGTGAACCCTTTGCACAATTTGATTTCTGACGACTATATTGGCCGCTGTAAGATGTTGTGACTTGCCTACTATTCACCAATTAGACACAAGGAACTGGAACACTCGTGTTTCCAGTTGATGAAACTCAAAAATGTAATCAGTTAGGTACTTACTTATTACTTCGTCATATCATCTCGCTAAGATTTTCTTCGTCGTCCAGATAGTGTAACTTAAAACACTTTCGATTGATTTTGTTACGATGATGTGCTCGCTAGAAATACATTTCTAAATCTGAATAGATAAAACTAATCTAATAAAATTATTATTTAAATCATCAGTAGCATAGATTGCCATTATTTCTCATTTTGGACTAATCTCATCCAGAAATACCCCGCAATGGGTCTATGATCAAATGTCACCGACGTATTTCTTCCATTTATCATAATCATCAGCTTGTACTGCCAGCCATTGTTCCTCATTTTGGGCTAACCTCATTAAGAAATGCCCCGCAATGGGTCTATGGTCAAATGTCGTCGACCCATCGCGCAGTTGTATATGGTCTGCCTGCAAAAAGGTTGTCTGCGTCTAAATGTTATTCATTTCTTCTATAAATATTTACCTAATATTTTATTTAAGTTTTGGTGTGACAATAAAGAATTGATCTATCTATCTAATCTTTCTCTCCAATCCGTAAAAAGCTGAAAATGTAAAGCTTCATAAAATCCTCAAGTTAAAATACTCGAGAAGGAGGTCAGACCTGCAGCAGCCCTGCTCTAAAATATGAGAGTTTCACGAAAATATTTTCGCTGCTGACCCAAATCCAAATAAATCCGGCGCGGATCGATCTAGGTCTAGTTTCTAGCCTTTTTCTAGGGCTTTAGGTACTTTTAACTATTATATTTTAATTTCAACATAAGAGTATATCATTCATAGCAAATAGACAAACTGACTATCCATTTGTGTATAGGCATATCCCCTCTAAGAGAAAAAGTGTGTTTTCAAGATTGTCATTGAAAACTGACATTAATAATTATTTTTAGCATAAAATAGCATGACCGACTTCACCTGTGTACAAAATTCGCGAATATTTCGCACGGATCGATGTAGCATTTTCCACATTATTGACGATTTATCAAAAACGGCTCAGCCGATTTCGAAAAAATTTAAATGGGACCAATTTCGAAGTATACTCTATCCAAAAAAAAAAAAAATTGAAATCGGACTACTATTAAAAAAGTTATGCGTGGTTACACATGAAAAATAAAACAAAAAAAAAATTATATACGCGTCGAATTGAGTACCTCCTCCGAGGGTTCGTCGGTCCAAAAAAGGATAAAATGTTTCTTAACTATTGTTAAGCGACGTTCAGCACGGTCATTGTTCGGATGGGTGACCGCGGTTGGGATTTACACTGATCGCTATACTGTGGCTCGGATATTAATGTTATCATTGATTGTATGTCTGGGTCGTATTAGCCGTTAAAAATCTTATTGGATTTTTGAAACAGTCATGACGCTAATCCAACAATCTTTTTCGTTTAAATCGAATAAGATTATTAAAGTAAATTGAAGCATTTTTCGGGACGCAAACTTGGAGTTAATAGTCTTATAGGTGACATTTATTTTATCAGAATAACGCCTACTTAGTCGAGACCCGTTCTGAGGTTATTAGGAGTTAAACTTTATTAGTTATAGTTATTTCGTATAGGCCGGGTGGCCCTAGTGTCAGAGTTTTTAAGCCGCCTGAAGCCCTTTGACATGGCTCGTTAAACCAATTAACAATTTAACGTGTCATCCGAGCCACGGTAGCGCTCAGTTGTAAATGCCACCCGTGGTCACTCATCCGAAGACTGACCGTTCTGAACGTTGCTTAACTTTGATGATCGCTAGCGAACACCTAATCAAACTACACTATGAGCGCTACTCGTTAAACGTTATTAATTTGACATTATTCTCTCTGTGTGTGAAAGATGATATGCGAGAGGACATAGTTGACGATGAACTATGGGGTGATATGATACAGTGAAATGGCGAAAGGAAACGTGCTGTCCTGACGCAAACTTGTGGGATAATAACTAGAAGATGACGACATTGTATGATTTTCTTTATCCTTTCACCTGAATTACTGAATTCTATAAATCGTCAAAATGAAATCATTACAAAGGTACTTTTACACTTTACTTTATTCGATTATTTTTTTCAGAAAAATAATTATTTTTATTTTTTAAACTAGCGACCCGCCCGGCTACGTGCATTACACTTATAAACCTTCCTCTTGAATCACTCTATCTATTTAAAAAAAACCGCATCAAAATCTGTTGCGTAGTTTTAAGGATATAAACATACATAGGGACAGACAGGGACAGGGAAGCGACTTTGCTTTCTACTATGTAGTGTAGATAATTATTTCTACAAAATTATTTTCTAAACTGTTTCAATACAACCAAAATTGCGACTTAATTATATTAAACCGGGCTAAGAACTTCATCAAAACATGCAACTATCAAAGCATTTCAACTTTATTTCATACAAATTTTAGCGACGGTCCAGGCACCTCCTACCCAACGATAGTTCCTATAATTACCTACACAATTATTACGAAGATATATATTTTTATTTCAATATAAATAGACATTAGTGATAGTGATAATATTAATCTAAGAACAACAGTGCCAAAGAATGTCAGTGACATTGACCAATTCCAATATATTTATAAAGAATATGAACATGCAAATGAAGCGAGAGTTCGAAGAGTATACAGAAAATGAAAACAAGAATGATAGCAATAATTCTAGTGATGCTAATTCTGAGATAAGTGATATAGATAATCCTAATGATGATACTAATAATGTAGCTTTAGATTATACAGATAATGCATTGAATTTGCACCCTGTGGCTGATTTTATAAAGAAAGAGTTTCTACCAGATCTTGACTTTACGAATCCGTTTAGGAATCAGAATTTGAGTTTTAAAGATTCTCCGTTTTTGCTACCGACGCATCTGTACAAGAGCTTTTTGGCTACGCTTGGAAAGAGGAGGAAGAATGTTGCAGACTGTTATTCTTTGTATCAGAGGAATATGCTGTTTCCAAGGAATAACTTTGGGATGGATGCGTCCGATGATGAGAATGGTGATAGAATGACGGATTCACCGGAAGAGGTAAACTTTATTGCATGACTGCATTTGTAAGGCATTTCAACTTTCGAGATACATAATTATTAGTGAATTATATTTAAGACAATTAAAAACTTGATTAATATAGATTTGAGAACAACAGTAAGCCGAAAACTAATCCCTGAATAGTTTAAAATTCTTATTCCTTCATTTTCTTCGTTGTCTTAATCCCTCCCAACCAATATTATTGATTTAGAATTATAAATATGTAATTAGTAATTTAGGACGACGACATGAAGCTGATACTACCTACTCTTTTTTTGTTGTTGGGCCTTCTTGCAACACAAGTCAAAGACATTATTAAATTCAAAAATTGTGTTAGGTGTTTACAATTTTTGTACGCCGGTTTCCAAAACGTATGTAGCCTTATGTGTCATCAAATACTACCGACCTGGTATTTTACGTTCTAGAGCTAAACTTTTCTCCGACATTTTTTATATTCTGTGTATAATTATAAGGAACACAAAAATATAGAACGTATCTGATAGCTATTTCCGTTGTGTTTTCTACTTGTATATAGAAAACAATGATCAATAGTAACACCGAGCTGTTGTTCCAGAAGGCGGGTGCGTCGTCAGCGTTCGTGTGGAGCGGAGGGGGAGGGGGGCAGGAGCAGGCGTCTGCGCAGCCCGCCGCCGTGCCTACTGGTAAATACAAACATCATTCATTTATACAGGGTTATTTCTAATCAATTAGCATCCTCCTAAGGGCTTATTCTGTACATCAAAACTAACAATTATTCTTCTGTGACTTTACTTAAAACTAAAAAAAAAACAATTGCGGGGCAATTCTGTTAGCCGATCTCTTCACTGAAGTGATACGTTCTTGAACCTCTCTCGTTTTTTGATAATTCCGACAGCTCAAAACTGTCAGAAAAACGAGACTGGTTCAAGAACGTGTCACCTTAGTAACGAGATCGATTGACAGAATTGCCCCTGTTCCATACATTTTGTCGAGGGTGAACGATATTTTTCTATGGAACAGCTGTTTTTTTTTTGAGTTTTAAGACCAAGTCACAGAACAAATGTTGTTAGTTTTGATGTACAGAGTAAGCCCCTAAGAGGATGCGAATTGATTAGAAAAAACCCTGTATATATACTTATTATAGAGGCCAAATCCAAATTCTTAGCGAATGTGGTGTTAGCTACAAGCTGCGCAAAACGATCCTGGCTGTTTCGTGCAGCTTGTAGCTAACTTCGCATCCGCCAAGAAGATTGATTCGGCTATACTTTCTTACCGAAAGTGGCAAACTAAGCTTATGACACGTTTAGAAATTGACGAATCAAGTATTTGACGACCGTCTGCGTAATCCCACGGTCGAACAGTCGATCTTGATTATCAAAGGTATTATTATTTTCAAGGTATATTACTTACTATCGATTTTACTGTAAATTTTCTAATGTTCTTTCTTTCTGTCACCTAAATAAGCTGAAATCTTACAATATTTCTCTTTCTAATCTTGATCGCGTTTCATCAAATAAATAAAAAATAAATAAAAAAATATAAGGGGACATCTTACACACGGTCTCTGACCCCAAACTAAGCAATGCTTGCCCTAGGTGGGGATCGAACCCACGCCTCTGTGATCCAGAAGTCAGGGTCACTAACCACTGAGCCATCGAGGCAGTCAAATTCATTATTTCATTAGATTCATTACATACATTTTTTCAATATTCACACTCAGTTGTGTGTTAGACATATAATTTATAGTACATACTCGTATCTAAATGTGCTCAATCTGAACGATAACTCTTCCAGTAGAATTGTAAATGCTCCAAAGCACTGTCTGCTTCATTGCTTGGATTCCGCGCAAATGAGCATACTGTATTCCGTTATTTCGGGAACTTGGTATCCGGGTATTGCAATCCCTAGTTATCCCTTATTCAAATTAACTATGCGGCATCGGCATCCAATTCTGGATATATAGGCTAACAGCTTATAAATTGCACCGACTATAAGTGGTTAGCGTCCAGTAGTTTTTCCCCATATCACTCTTATATACCTTCTTCTAACTCGTTCAGCCATGTCAGACTTGGCTGAACGAGATAGACATCTTCGTCTTGGTCGCTATGCCCTTGACAGAGCGATCGTGGTTATCACAGATGTAATACGTCTCACGATGTCTCGCTATCTCTCTTTATTAGAGGTCAGTCGGGTGCACTCATGCACGGGCACACAGCTGATTCGATTTGGTCGGTCCATCCCGTGGGTGATCTACCGCGCGGTCTTGTGCCTACAAATTAGCCCTGAACAAGAAGACGCTCTAACGCTCTAGAATTGGCTACCTCATCTCCAAACGTGTCCGACGAACATTAACGACTGTACTGTACTGTGTCTGTAAGACGTTGCTTGATGCCAAGTTATTGAAGTATCGAGAGATTGGTGTGAAATAGTAGTAGATAGTAGTAATAATAGAATAAGTTCTACAGACGGCGAAAAACATTAACATCAGGGCAAGCCACCTGGCCCGTACAAACTTACTTACAAACTCTGTCTGTATTACAGGAACATCAGGCGGCGGCGGGGCCCAGGGCCTGGTGCACTGGATGTCGGTGATGGCAGAGCACATGGGAGGGGGGCACCATGATCCCTCCCACTACGCGCTCCCTCCCTGGAACAACGGCGGTGTTGATGTGAGTCACTTTATATTTTACTAGCGACCCGCCCCGGCTTCGCACAGGTGTATTATACATATAAACCTTCCTCTTGAAACACTCTATCTATAAAAAAAACCCGCACCTAATCCGTTGCGTAGTTTTAAAGATATAAGCATACATGTGGACAGACAGCGGGAAGCGACTTTGTTTTATGCTATGTAGTGATAACTAGATAATTATATCCCAAAGGCTACACATATAGCAGTTTCACGATAAAATTACGCATGTCATCACGAAGCACGAGTTTGTAAAGTATTTTGCGACGATGTGGCTACAATGCAGTAGGTAGGCAGAGTATAAGCGTAACAGCGTAGATCCTATCACGTTGCACGTCAGAAATGACAGAATGTAAGGAAATTTGTAAACTATTATATCACCTTGTATAGGTATACTTACTACATTCTGGCAAATAAATAAATTCTTTCTTTTTTTCTATCATGGACGTGGCTAGGAAAGGGGGGGTTACAAATGGGTATTGCCCGCCTTGGACACTTTTTTTGTTTGTCAACTCCAGAAAACTGTAACGTCAGCAAATTCTATTTTTCTGAAGTGGACATAAGCAAAAGTAGACGGCCCCCCTCTTCAATCTGATCTGTAAGAAGTTCAAGAAAACGGATTACATAAATATTCAACTGAGTCCCTCTGCCCCGCTGTCTGCTGCTATTAACTGTGTTAGGTATAAGTATAATCATCATCATATCATCCGAACATCTAGTGCTGAGCATAGGCCTCCACTAATATGATGACAATGGATGATTCAAATGAATAGACGAAAACTCCTTCTAAGAAGTTCCCACTAGGTAATGTTCATGGTTACAAATTAAAATTGTAACACAGTCTATGTTATTGAAATGAATCAGTAACAAATTTTAATACGATAGCTCTATAAAATGAAATAGTAAAAAGACGGTAGCTAGGTATCAATTAAAAATCGAAACAAGCGCACGGTTATAAACTTCTTTTAGATTTAGACAGTCATGAAAAAATTGCCATTTTATCTGGTAGAGTGCAACAATTCCATTCCAACCAAATTGAACACGCTCCTAACACAAAATGTAACTTAACTAAGTTACCAACTTCACTGTCTTTGACAACTGCACATGATTAATATCGTTTTCTGCAGTTAATTGCTGCTCAGTCAAGTATTACTTAAGTTATGCTAATAAAGTTAGAGCAATGATAAACTTGAGCTTGTAACGGAACATTGTTCACTCGCCGTTTGTAACTTTTTTACCATATTATTAAGATTGTCGTTTCTTAATACTCAATTCATTGTTTAAAAAAACAAATTTTTTACATATAAAAGTAACCAATAATTTCTTAAATTTCTGTAGATACGGGCCTTCTATTAGACAGACAGACAAAACTCTTTATTGTGTGCACAAATATAAATAATTATAACTACAAGTACAAAGTAAACATCTTAAATTAGTGCCATAAATGGAGGCCTTTATGGAACTAATTTAAGAAAAAACAACTGGAAAAACTTTGCAAAATTGCTTGGTTTGAATTATTTATTATCAAGCCCGACAGCCCGACTAGCTTTTCGGTGAAGAAAAACACCGCGATAGTACACGGAGGAGAACTTCGATAGTCCTTACTAATTGCTACTAATATTATAAATGTGAATACAAGTTTGTTTGTTACGCTTTCACGCAGCAACAGAGCATTGGATCGACGTGGTTTATCATAGATATACCTATAGTTCAAAGGTTGTAAAGTGACATGGGCTTTCATTCCGAAAAAATAAAAGGTTCCTGTGGGATAGCATAAAAAACGCGGGCGAAGCCGCGGGCAAAAGCTAGTACAATATAAATCCGAAAGTTTATTGGTTTGTTGGTTTTTCCTCTTTCACGCAGCATCGGAGCAACGGATCGACTTGATTTTTGGCTTGGACAAATTTTGAAAGACGGAAAGTGACGTAGGCTATTTTTTTATCCCGAAAAAATAAAAGGTTCTTATGGGATAGCACAAAAATCAAAATATCACAGGCAAAGCCGCGAGTAAAAGCTAGTATTCTAAAAATCTACTGGCCATCTATGGGATTAAGGTGATTACACATTTAGTCATATTTGGCTTATAAACATAACACCAGGACTAGCCTCCCGGCCTATACGAACTTACTTTGTAAACGCTCCTTACATTTATGCGTTCGCAAAATAGTCGCAATTATTTACACTCGACTCGAGAAGTATTTTAACAATGAATTCCTTCGTATTTAGCGTGCACGCAAATGTATCATGATATTTTACACAAGTGAATTCACACTTTAGGACATAATTAAAGTCACGTTTGTATTTTGTTTTCCGCTTTTTGTTACTTAAACATAACATTTTTTGTTACTTCACATTTTTATTGCCGTTTTTAATTAGACAAATATTTCCACCATAAGAATGTTATACCATTTTAACCTTTCCTTTTTTAATCATTTGTGGAAAAGGTATCCGTTTAATTGAATTTTCTCGTGAAATATTCGCTAGTAAGTCTTTGAGGAAATATTACTACGTATAGAGGAGCTACCCTGACCAAATATCATGCTCAGTTGTGTTAAGAATATAACTAAAGTGCGCTTCAGCACTGTAACAATAATTAGCCGTCTAATCAGCCAGTATAAACACGCAGCGCTAGAACACTTTTAAGGTATAGTTTTCTCGTGGCAAAAAGGTCGAAAGCGCCGCGATTCTTCGAAGCGCTTACGCGTTTCGTTCAACGTTCTGCATTAACTTGTCGTTTCTATAGACTAAGATGCTGACTGACTACAAAAGTGACAAAGTTTATAATATTACCTACACACGCTTCAATTGAATTCGTACTTTGTTTTTTCTTCTTCATAATATAATATTAGTTGAATTATTGATCAGTAGAAAATATTATATTCATCATCATCATCATCAGCCCGTAGAAGTCCACTGCTGGATATAGGCCTCCCTCAAAGATTTCCACGACGAACGTAATATTATATCATAATATAAATATTTAAGTTAAACTAATTCATTCGTTTAAGTATTTTATATAATATACCACTGTTTGCCTAATCACACTAATATTATAATTGCGAAAGTATATGTGTAAGTGTGTTTGTTCCCAGTCAACTCGGTAACGGCTAAACAGATTTCTATGAAATTTTAGTATGGGGTAGCTTATACTAGCCCAATACTAGTAATAACCTTTCCACGTAAGCTATTTTTTTTTTAGTTTTGACAAAAGGGGGCGTCCATAAATTACGTGAGGTGTTTTTTTTAATTTTCTGCCCCTCCCTCCCCCCCTGGTGAGATGTCGTGAGATTTTATTCAACCCCCTCCCCCATCCCCCAATCTCACGTGAGATTTGTATAACGTCGAAGTATGAATGAAATTATTTTCTTTTGAACGAATTAGTAAATGATCTTAATCGTATTACGATTACGCTTAAGATTAAATCTTAAGCATGTACAATCTGGATTAAATGGACCAAAATAGTATAATTTTTTTTGTTTCAATCAGAAAAAAATTGCGTGATATTTGCCGAGACCCCCCCTCTCTCCAACGTAAGATTAGATGAGATTTGACTCGACCCCCTCCCCCCCTTAAATACCTCACGTAATTTATGGACGCCCCCAAAGTCGCAGAACAAAAGTTGTTAATTTTGATGTTTATAATACCTAAGCCCCTGAAAGGGCTAATTGATTAGAAATAACCCTGTACATCAAACCTTTTTCATTTTATCATAAAATATGCAACACAACAATACTGGACCGACGAATACAAAGAAATTCGTTGATTTTCCATGTTTTTTAATGTTATGCAAATTTTTCAAACATAATCACAGAGTTCCTATCTGTGAACATAATACTTATAATTTGTTTTGATTAGGTACTACAGCAATTTTTCTGTTTAGTTTTTGGTAACAGTTCTTGTTTTTTTTTTTATAATTATAATACCTTCGGTTACCTTCGGTACCTACCAACTTTTAAATACAAATTTGTCATGTTTTGTTTGTTTTTGTTATTATTAATTTTACGGTAGTAACAGGAGTAATTTTTTTTTTTACTGTTCTAACAACTTTCAACCGTAGTAGTAAGAAGAGTAATTCGTTTCCCGTTCTTACTACTGGTAGTAAGAATGGTAGTAACACTGGGAACAAACCCTAATTTTACCTACACTTGTTACACACACAATTTCACATCTTCATTTTTAGTCTATGAAAAGTATCGCAACATGGCGTCCACGCGCCATCCGATAATATTTTGTTTGCATTTAATTGTAAAATGATTCTCTTAATACTCACCGATGGAAAGTTATTCCTTTGCACTTCGCCGTATTCATTGTATTATTCGTGCAATATCTTAACACACACGAGAACATATTCAATAATTTTGAACTTTTTTCGTTTTAAAACAAACTAGACTGATGTACTCAAGAGCTAGCAAGCAACTAATTGATGTGCAGCCATATGGCTGCATTTGGGCGGAACATGGTAGGGATGTGCGTCGTCCTCTCTATACGTAGTAATATAGCTCGATGTAGTAAGTAGAGTTAATTCATAGTTTTTTATTCAAAATTGCTTTTTAACGGTTTTTTTTCGAAATGTCATACGTATGATGTGCTGAATATAACAGAATAGTTGTTAATGCGCAGTATTTAAAATAAAGGATGGGTATTGAGAAAACTTACACGTTAAAATTAAAATGTTGCTAAAGTTCAATTCAAGGTATAGGTATTTAGTTTGGAATGTTTCGTAAGATATATAAACTACTTCGACGAATTTAAAGGTAGGAATTCCATTAGAGTCGAAATTATGTAATTAATGCTTCGTCAAGAATTTAGTTGTCTTAAAAACAGTTTTTTTCAATGTTATATTGTAACCAAAAAATAAGCTTCAGAAGATAGCGGTTAATTTATTAATAAATATATTTAATGACTACATCTCACTAGTGTTTGGACGGTTTTTTCGAGCTAATATATATTTTATTTTAACTTAATTATTTATTTTTAAAAGGAATATGCAACTTAATATTCTATAAATATTTCAAGCATCGTCCTGTTGCCGTTATTAATATCGAGCAAAAAATCACGTTACTTGTATGGGAGCCCCCTTACATATTAATTTTATTTTGATTATTTTCAGAGTGCATATTTAATTTAATACAGCGTAGGACGTCCACTGACTAGGTGGACCGACGATATCATTAAGACCGCAGGAACGCGCTGGATGCAGGCCGCTTCCAACCGGGCTTATTGGAAATTCATAGGGGAGGCTCATGTCTAGCAGTGGATGTCCTACGGCTGATAATGATGATGATGATGATTTAATTTAATATTCCGTAAATATTTCAAGCATCTACCTGTCACCGTTATTAATATCGAGAAAAAAACGGCAAAAAATCAGGTGTTTTTACTATTTGTTTTTATACTCGTAGAGCCAAAAGACTTACGTCATTTTTGAAAATATCAATGTTCTAGCTATCACGTTTCATGAGATACAGCCTGGTGACAGAAAGCACCCAGTAATGTTAGCTCTACCACGGCGGTTAAAAAATACCACCCTAACATTTTTTCTCACGAAACTTTTATTTGCATATTGTTTTTCTCATAAAACTAGATCATTTATTATTAGACAAACAGAATAGGAAGAAATCGCATCGCGCATCGCGCATCGTATACCAAATAGACAAAACCTGTTTAGGCATTCTTGACGCATCATTACCAAATATATTTACCATTTTATTGTTCAGTCTACATCTATTAAGCACCACCTTTATTACTAACTTAGTAGAATTCAAATTATAATTTCAAAACTGCATAAAAAATTAACCCTTTGTAGCTTTCACAGTATTTCATTCAGTAGCATTATAGACGCCCGCAGCGTTGCAAACGTATGCAAATATTTTTTGACCCCAAACAATTCATCCCAAAATCACATTTAATGCTTTAAGAGAACGCCTATTTTGGTTTGATTTTTGTCTCTATAACTAGGAACTTGCTGTACGATGATTTAAAAATATGTACCGATTTTAAATAGGTTGATGGATTAGGCAAATTATATGGGATCCAGAACAGTTTAGAGATACTTTGATTAATTATTTCCTATATTTCTTGAGGTAGTATAAAGAATACGTAAATTGTTCTCATGGGTGATTATGGGGCTATTTTGCATTAATATTATGGATCATCGTATATTTTATCATACTTTATCAGGTGGGATTTTTTATACCTGTTGTAATATTACATCTTGTGCGCACTCTACGTAATATCATACTTTGCTACAATTCAAAATAAAATATCGGTCGACCACGCTGGTTCTTTGGGGCGCGGGCGGGGTGCCGGGACAGTTCGAGCGCAGTACGCACCTTTATCTTTAAACCCTTATTTATTAAAAATTCAATTTTTTATCATATTCATCGGAGTAAATTTAAAAAAAAATCCACAACATTTTTTAGGTTAAGCCGGAATACCTCGACGGTATTCTGATTACCCAGACTCTTATATTTCATGAAATGTTGTATCTTCATTAGGGTCATATATTTCTTTATTAGCTGTAATATTAATTTTAATTATTACTAGACGACCCGCCCCGGCTTCGCACAGGTGTATTATACATATAAACCTTCCTCTTGAATCACTCTATCCATTTAAAAAAACTGCATCAAAATCCGTTGCGTAGTTTTAAAGATTTAAGCATACAGACAAACAGACGACAAAAATAGCGACTTTATTTTATACTATGTAAGGATTTGAGAATCTATAATTAATCAACGAATAGTTTTATTTACATTAAATATATCTTCTAATATTGAATGATTACAAAATTTACCCCCAGCTGAACATTCATATAATGAACTTCCTATTTTAAGAAACTTCTAATTTATTATCTATTTCTAATTATATTATGTGTTTTTTTTCACTTTTATAAGCTATAAAGAGTTGTTTTTTACCAATGTTATACATACAAACAAAAATGCTACAGATATAAACAATCTACATTTCAATCGACATGCAATTTAATAACGTATAATCTTACAGAGCCACAGTCCCTAAGTGAAACTAATAAAAAAATGACCGAGCGCCGTCATACATACCAACTTAAACCACATTAAATAATTCACTATGACCCGTTTTTTCGAATCTCGACGCTATGTCACCTAATTAGTGCTTGTAACCGAGCACTTTAGCATTGCGCGGCGTTGTAGTCGGCTTGCAATCGCCTTACGAATAAAAAGCCTGCCCACTACACAACTTGAGCAGAGTTTTCCCTCGGACACTTTTTTTGCTCGATTGTGAGTCTACATATATTTGCTCGAAGGACGTACCTCAATAATAAAATAATTATTGCTTTGCGTATAGCATTTTAATATGAATTTCATTCCATTAATCCGTATAATCAGGCCGTCACGTCACACGTCTTATCAGATCGAGAGCCCCGCACAGTGGGCACGCGAGTGTCACGGTCCAAGAAAGCGAAGCGCCCGGGAAAGCAAATAATTGTTTTGTGTTTGGCGTTTACGAGATAATTGTTGGTTAAACTTTGTTTAATGGTAGTTAAATGGGTAATGAGTGTGAGCTTAACGGCCTGTTCTGGCGAAGCTGTCTCATTCGCATGTTTGAAATTTTGTTTAATAGGAATATTATACATCTAAAGACTGTACAATTGTAAGATGTGTAGAAAAGTTCTATATTCTTACAATTATTCAACCGCTTATCAATAGAATGAAAATTTTTGTGCATGATTAAATAGTGATGTTTGTAATTCTAATGAAATCATAATTTTTATTTGTTTATTTATACATTTTAAATTATACCACGATAAGTAGCTCCTTGCGGGTAGGCCTGTGTTCTATATTAGACTATTAAAAAGTGGTTACAGCTACAGTTTAGAGAACCAAGATAAGAGTCACCATAAAAATCAATTTCATAAAAAATCCTTTGGTTGCAACCCAAAAAAACCTACCTAATTAGTGTCAGTGCTTCTGAATATAGCAGTCTATGATTTCACAACATGATTTAACAGCTATTGCACAACGAATATACATTAAATTTCTATGTTCATAATCCACCAATAATAAAGATCTTAAATAATAATAAACAAGTGCTAACAAAGCATTGTATAAGTTATGTCATCTTTTAAAAGGCACTAACCCTCTGGGCGCAATTTCAAATTTAAAAAAATTGTCACGGCGTATACCTACAATATATTACTTCCCTTGAACAATGGAGTACTGTTTCACACTTTCGAGATAAATAATTTCCTACAAACTAAAAAAATAGTCAAAAAAAGTTGGATAAAAAACTACAATGCCGCACCGCTCTGTTCACAATAAGAAATGATACAGGCGTCAGCAGAAGTCAATTTTTGAGTTACGGCAAAAAAATTGCCAATAACACAATATACGGGACCCTACTAACGATATTTTGATGACTTGTGTGAGCCGTATTATAATGAAATAATAAAAAGACAAAAAATACTATGAGACTACTGTGATCTCCGGTGGAGTAAAGTCGAGATTTCGTGGACAAAAAATGTCAGTAGAGAAATAATCGAATGTGTGAAATTTGGATTCGAGTTTTTATTAGCTGCACTTAAAATACTATGGCTTTTATGGCAGCGTTTAATTGTTGATTATAATGCAGTTAATTGTGATATTGTAAATTTAGTTGTATTGTATTTTTTTCTACTATATTTCCCTTAAATAGATAATATTTATGAATTAAGCTCGTAACGTCACAATGGTAAATATACTATATATAAAATTAATTTAAAATATCAAAATATAAATATGCATAACAGTTTTTGTCGGCACTGACTATGGTCATTTGCTGAGCACCACGGCGCGCCGTGGTATTTTAAATTAATTATATAGTAGACAGTTTACTTGCCATTCTGAAGTTAGGCGATCAAAAGTGAGTCAGCAGACTTCACATCACAAAATTCACAAAGAAAAAAACTATTCTTAAACAACATAAGAACTATCCGACATACATAAAAACACGAGCAAAATTTAATTTCACTAATCACTTTCACGTCTTTTTAAAATTTCACACAGATTAAACTATCCTTATGCATATTTCCGTTGAGAAATTAAAAAAAATCACATCTTTAATCATCATCAAATCAAACCACGAACATTCATCAAAAAGACGCATTAATTGAGTTCTCACAGGAATATATTTATCCTCAAATCATTGAACTGTAAAAATCGACTATTCCCATAAAAGAAACTAACCTACCGTTTAATATCTATAACATTTTAATTACGCTATGTCTAAATCGATTATGCAATAACTATTTTGAATAAGACGAATCTCAAATCGTTTGTCAAAATCACTTTAGGGCATTATCTTTGAAATAAGGTTTTCTATTGTCTGTCTTACCCTTATAATGCCCCTTGGAAATGGTGTTTTTCCAAAACCATTGCTTGGTTTTATCTGAAACATTTCTTTAGTTTAAACTTAGAACAGCAACGTATGTCGTTTTAATAGTATTTGTTATTGTCATAGTGGGTTAAATAGCATATTTTTATGCTTGATTTAGCAAACTAATTCTTTAGATATAGAGCTGTTTTAAAAATAAAGAGAGTAAGTTGTTAAAGACCGGGTGGCTAGCCCAGAGTTTTCAAATCGCTTCTAGACCTCTGACATGGTTAAACGGACAAAACGACCGGGGCCTACAATTTCAATTAATAAAATTAAAAGTAGGTTGTATGTTTGAAGTAAGTAATTGGTGAATATTGCGTTTTGTCACTTAGTATGAACTTGAATAGTTTTAACACTTTAAGCTACTTGATTTATTCAAAATTATATATTAATTATTTTTATATAATATTTCACAAGTACCTACTCAACATTCTTAAATCAGTGTAAAATTAAACTCAAACTACTCTTATCATCATTTCAAGAAATCGAGACAGATGAAAATAGAAACGGCCACTTTTTTGATAGTCGGACAAAAATTTAAAAAATCTGCATCGTCGATTATGCAATAACTACTTTGAATAAGACGAATCTCAAATCATTTGTCAAAATCGCTTTAGGGCATTATCTTTGAAACAAGGTTTACCATTGTCTGTCCTTCCCCTTATGATGATCTTATAGAATTGTGATTTTCCTACACCATTGCTGCTTAAAATCGATTTGAATTTATATTAGCCGTTCTAAAACGGCAATGTGTACCGAAATTTGTTATTTGTAAGCGACTCGAGGGTTAAATCTCCGATTTTATATGCTTGATTTAGCAAGAATTAGTTCTTTTCAAAGCGTATTAGGTAGTAAAGTTTGAACCAGGTGTGTCTGATTTGCTTATAGAACAGTTTTTTTGAATATTCACGCCCTTCTGACTTAAGCTTGGTTGTAGGCTATTAATTCTCATATGGATGTCTTTATTAATTTTTAACTATGCATCATTTTGACAATGGGTAACAATGTATGTAGTGCTCTGAATCATCAATATCATATTATTATCGTGTAGCGCTCATAGCGTAGTTTGACTAGGTTTCTTAGCGCTCACCGAAGTTAAGCAGTGTTCGGCACGGTCAGTCCTCAGAATGGTGATCGCGGCTGGGTTTTACTACTAATTTCGGCTCGACAAAAGTAAGTTGGTATGGTCGGATGGCTAGCCCTGGTGTCTGAGTTTTTAACCCGCCGGTAGGCCTCTGACATGGCTATACGGTTAAAACTACCGGGGCCTAAATTCGACATTAAACTGTAGTGTGTCAATAAACGTGTCATCCCAGCCACGGTAGCGATCAGTTGTAAATGGCATCCGCCGTCTCCCATCCTAAGACTGACCGTGCTTAACGTTGCTTAACTTCGATGATCGCTAACGAACACCTAGTCAAACTACGCTATGAGCAATAGTACTAAGTCGCCTTAAGGCCACGTGGCTAAATGGTTAAACAACTGGGACCCACTTTTAGGAGTCATCCGAGCCATGTCGAGCCGGACTCAGTTGTAAAAGCTACCCGCGGTCACCCATCCGAGAACTGACCGAGCCGAACGCTGCTTAACTTCGGTGATCGCTAAGAAACCTCGTCAAATTACGCTATGAGAGCTACTTTTTCAGCGTTTCAGCATTAAAAAACTAGAAGCAAACAAATTTTGTCAAAGATCATACGCATACGAGTATTATCCAATATGTATGATAGACTGGGTAAAAAAAATCATTATTATAATTAGTCCGTGAGTAGATTATCAAAAAATATTGTACACGTATTTTTTCTTTTGTCAATCAAACAACAAATGACAAACATAAACCTTGTCAAAGTTTGGGAGTGAGGGTCGTGACTTCACATCTCTCACAGAAGTCTATACATTTGTATGGCACTTGTGACGTCACGCGGAACTTTGACGGGCTGTATCTTCATCAATTTTTGTTTAATTGACAAAAGGAAAATACTTGTCTAATTTTTTTGATACTATATCTTACGGACTAATTATTTTTTTTAGTTGTCATACCTATTATGCCTGTCATCTTATACAACTACAAAATAAAGAATTATATGCAATAAACTAACAAATGTTAAACTGTAGCTATTTAGGTATTCGGCTATGTTGCGTAACATAGGTACAACTTCACAACACCGGTACAATTTTGACACTAGTGCGTGATTTTCATGGATGGCCAAGCATTCACTTCAGTGCTGTGCCGATATCGAATAAAATATCGATAAATTTTCCGGCTCTATCATAAAAACATGACATGCCTTTAGTAGATTAACAGTTGAGGTGTATAAAAAGATTATTACGTTTGCTTGCTTACTTAGCTTTTAAAATTATCTATTAATGTCTGATAGTTAGAATATATGTAGGTATCTACTTTCAAGTTTAGTCAATTGCTTTATTTTACTTTCGTCTGTCCGGTAGGTAATTTTTCTTTACAGTTCATATATTTTAAAAAATCACAACGTTTTATCGTTTAGTATGTATAGCCTCACAAGATTTGAAGTACGAACCGAATCAGTTTAGAGCGAGTCGATATAATTATGGGCTTATGATGATTGAGCTAAAGATATATGCCGCGAGGTCAACTGCTAGGACAACTACTAGTAAATGGTATGATACATTGAAAAAAAATTTAGGGACATCTTACACACGGTCTCTGATCCCAAACTAAGCATAGCTTGTGATATGGTTGCCAGAGACTGATATACTACATATACAAATTTTAAATACATACTAATATAGATAGTGCCTAAATAACACCCAGACACAGAGCAAACACCACACAAATGTTTGTCCTGGGTGGGGATCAAACCCACGCCTCTTTGACCCAGAGGTCGGGGTCACTAACCACTGAGCCACCGAGGCAGTCGACGATTACTCTACATAATATTAAACCTAACGACAAAAATAGGTATGTCTACCCAACTAACTCGCAGACTAAAATAAATTCCAAAAACTAGTAAATCTAAAGAAAATAATACCGGAAACTTCTTGCCTGGAAGTATATACTAATAAAAAAGTTTGTCCGTCGGTTTATAGCCTGCGCCAGCAATATATCGATTGGTCTGTTTGTCACAACTTCGTGCAAGGTCTGTATACAATACTCTGGGGTACTACTAGGATGTTTGTGAGGTCCGGTATTATGGAGTCTTTATAGAAACCTGGTGTACTATTGTTTTGTTTTCTTCCTTAGTAGTTGCTAACTTTATGTTACTGAAAATACATCGGACATAGGAAGATCATTACTACTAGTGTTAATCGCGAAAGCAATCAGTTTTTACAAACATTTGTCGAGAGTCAGTTGGTTAGTTATATGGAATAGATGACTGAATTATTTTGGCGATTTTTTAGTTACAAATGTGTGTGTTTGTTAAGGGACATGTTCCACAAGGTTTCTGACCCCAAACTAAGCAATAATATTGCAGTGTGTTGGCCTTTTAATAGTCCATTGCTGTACATAGGCCTGCCCACAAACGGGTTGGTGGATATACGCCAACGAATTTCTTCTACGGACATAAGCAGGTTGGCTCACGTTGTTTTCCTTTACCGAAAAAACTGTGCACACAGCATGAAGCAATAAAGATATTATTTAAATTTTCGGCCCTTATTATTAAACTTCAATGATTGATCTATTTTTAAGAGTGCATTTCAATACTATATTTATTTCAAAGAGTAATTCCTTCCGGATATTCACGACGTTAGTACACCTTGAAGAAAAATATGCGCGATAGCAGACGCCATGAATTTCTCTTGCATCCTACACCATCATAAACCAACACTGCACACCACATCCTATGCAATAGAGTTGTCTACAATTGGAATAGGTTGCCTGAGGATGTAATCTCAGCAAGAACTACAAACACATTTTAAAATAGACTGGACCTTTGGATAAAGAAGGAAAAAAATCTTTGACAGATAAATACTAATTTTATTCGCCTCTGCTTGATATAGGCATATCATTATACAATTCTCGCTAATAAACAAATTTATAAATAATTTTTGTAATAAACATTTCAAAGATAAGTTGCTAGAATGATAAATAGGTCCTTAACAAATTTGGCGTAGGCGTCAGGAGACAAACTAGCTTACGGTAATTTGAAAGAAGCCGGATCAAGTCCTGTCGTTTGCGACAATTTTTTGAAAAGTTTAATTAAAAAATAACTCTTTGAACTACGATGATGATTAAATGAAACCCATTTCAAATGAAAACAGTAGCTTCAAAATAAAGCCTTCATTCAGCTCTCACCTCCGACACGTCGCTTAACCTACGTATCTGTAATGTGGCCACAATTTTGACAGACGGGAGACCGGTCCGAAGATTAATGGTGGCTCTACTCATCGGCGTAATGACGCCCCCCGCCCCTCGCTCTAATGACATGCGTAGGGTGGGCATGAGGAGCCGACATTATCTTGTTGTGTTGAAGTCTACTTTATAGTGATTTTATTAATTTTACTATTAGTTCATCTAACAAGAGACCTCGCTTTTATATCTCGACTTGCTCTTAACTAATTTAGTTCAAACAAAATTAAGCAACGTTCTGCACTGTCAGTATTTGGATGAGTGACCGCGGGTGGCATTTTCCAACTGAGCGCTACCGTGGCTCGGATGACACGTTAAATTGTAGGTGCCGGTTGTTTTGAACATGTCAGAGGCCTTCAGGCGGCCTAAAACTCTCTAAGGCTAGACCTGGCCTATACGAACTTACCTGGCCTATACGAACTTACTTATTTAGTTCAAACTAACAAATATTGTTAGGGTTTAGATATTAAGCGCCGATTAAGGATAAGTTGATAAAATTAAATAACGTTTCCTTCTTTCCGCAAGAAATAACCTCCGATAAAAAAACTATGTTAAAATTTTAAATACCTATATAAGTACCAAGTTTCGTCAAGATTTGTACAAAAATGCAACCTGTACGCGAGAAGAAACATCCAAATAAACTAACGTCCGAAAAAATTAAAGAAAACTTTCATAACCCAAATCCGAAAACCTTGGCTCTCTCGCTCAATAAAACCATAATTTTCCTCATCGCACTTATACTTTACGAAAACATGGTCACCCCACACATCCTTGGTTAATGTCTTCGGCGTACGAAAAAAATTCTGGCATGTTTATCTTGCGGGGACGCGTCTCTGCGAATTGCTCCCCGAAACACGGACACCCTAATCGATTTTACTCCGGACAAGTCTAATTTGGCGGATTAATCGTGGACACCCTTGTTTATGGCTAATTTCTCCATAGTGTTGATTAATACTTTGTTGCATTGTTTTTGTAATGTTATCTTGGAGTGTGTGGAGGAGGGGTGCTATTAGTGTCGCTCGAGTGGTTAATCATAAGTAACAAGAGATCGGAATAAGCTGATATTATTCTAAACCTACACTTCGACGAACAGAGTCTAAGAAGTGGAAACTTCGATTTCGATTTTTTACGAAACATCTTCCGGAACAACGCATAAGTACTTACACTAAAACTGTTAGTACTGCAGTAAAATAAGATTTTCAATTTTTATTTTGTTTCGATAACTACGAAGCCGTATGCCGTGGTGGTCTAGTGGTAGTAACAATCGCCTTGCAAACGTGAAACGTTTAAATTCCGGTCCCCGGACCAATGAGTTATTTGGAAGTTATTTATGTACTTACGGAAGTTCACATCACTGCCTTTCCAGTGAAGAAGAACATCGTAAGGAAACTAGCATCGACTGTGGTGACGAGAGTGTCTACCCGTGACCAGGATCGATTCGATGCAACTCGGTCGAAAGTCCGATGAGGTATTTATTTATCTCGTGATTTTAGTGCGCGATTAGTCCCATTGTAATGCCTTATGGGTAATCAAATGTGTTCAAATCGTGAAATTTTTAAAAAACAACATAGGACCACTTCGATTTTTTTCTATGTCTGAGTAAATAGGTACTCTATAAGTCTACGGGCTTCATCTTCCACCACAACGTCGCTTTCTATGACACGAGATTAAGGTCAAGCGCGGATTTATTCATTAGCGCATTCGGATACATGGGGAAGGATAATTTTATCTTAGCCCAAGTTAATAAAAAAAACACGATTCTAATCCATTTCTAACTTTTTTCAGTGACAACTCTGTAAAGAATATGTTCAATAAATATTCTGTCAATACAATATTATAAAGCTTAATACAATGATAAGTCTATAAAGGGGATTATTACTGGGAACATAAATTGAGGTTATGTTGCTTGGATGCTATTCGAATGGGGTGTGAATTTTTTAGTCATAGAATCCTTGATGCTTTCGTTATACAGAGATGTGTTTTATTTTGCTCTATATAGATAATCTTTACTTTATATTATCATTAGACTTTCAAGGGTCTGTTGATGAACCATTGATTTTTATGCAGTAGTAGTGTAGGTAGTTTTAGCATTTAAATCAGTATTGTATTTTGTTATAGTTAACATAAACAAAAATGGCTCTAATTAATTCATTGTTCTATATGTTAATCAAGTACCTATTTAAGTTCAGCTTTTGATCACTTACAGCTTTTTAGATATATTGAATCTTTATTTACATCTACTAACTTGAGATATTTTACATTTATTAGGAACTTAACTCTGGCTATAAAAAGCGACCTTATCACCAATAGCTATTTTTCCCCGGCAACTAATACATTTGTGACAGATTATATGCAGATGCATATCCTTATAACAGTTTTTAATCTCTGAAGCAAAAACTGGCGTAATTATTTCGTCTATTTACGTCTCTGTTTTGGGCACTGTAATAAGTATCCAAAAAATCGAATACTTATGCTATTTTTTGTTTAATAACTATATAATTCATACTTGTACAGTTTTTAAATTTGCTAACTTGTATATTATTTATAATTTCTCACATTTATATTTTCTTTTCCTGCTACCTAAGTTTTTTTCACTGCCTCCAATTTAAAGAATATGTCCAATAAATATTCTGTCAATACAATATTATGAAGTGTAATACAATGACAAGTCTATAAAGGTGCGTATTACTGGGGACATAAATTGAGGTTATGTAGCTTGGTTGCCATTTTGAAAGGGGTGCGCATCTTAAGAATTAGGGGATGCATTCATATGACATGTCTTGATACTTTTGCAACCAAAGTTCAGTATTCCTATATAACATTAGTAATCACGTTCTGAAAATACAAGATATGTATCTAAATACTTACTTCGTAGCCGCTTGCAACTAGTCTTAATAAAACAAATCAATATAAATTAAAACTCAGAGAACTGTTGAAATTTATTTGTTAAGAACAGTAAATTTCAGAGGTGTTATAGGTACCTACGTACACTTCCTCGTCATTATGAATAACTTTGATGGGACTGAGGCCAATCCTGAAAAAACAAGTTAGGTTTATTCTGTCTCGATTATATGATATTAAAATTATAGTTACTGAAACAACGGAACAAAAAAGTGCAAGTGGAGTCACTCCGCGCGGAAGAAGTGAATCTTCAACGCAAAAGTGCTTTCATACCCCCTCCATTGTAGCGTTAAACGTTTAACGCAACCAAAGAATATATAATATCACGGAACATTGTTGGAAGTAGCTGGCTGCATTTAGACGACGCGACAAATTTCTTACGGCCGCCGAGCGGCGACCGCGCGGTGACCGCGTACTAACAGTTCCGTCATAGAAAAAATATTTTTTATAAATTAGGACTTAAAGTTGAAATTCTTTGTGGGTAACTAACTGCGCGGCGATCGCGCGGCGTCCGCTCCTCGATCACGCGGCCGCGCGGCCGTCATAGTCATAGCCATATAAACGTGCCCTAAGAAGCTTCACTTCAAAAATAAACATAATTGCAATAGATTTATTGAAACGGATAACCAAAAAACTCGCAAACTGTAAAATTAGTTTTTCCATTCAATTCAAATGTTGTTGTAAGCAATGATCAAGATTGTTTACGTCAATATACATTATATTACCTGTTCTATCATTTACAATACGTTGACAAAGTAATTCTGATATCTATAAAGGGGTAACTTAGAACCGCTATTATTTTTAGGGTTCCGTACCCAAAGGGTAAAAACAGAAAGAAATATTACTAAGACTTCGCTGTTCGTCTGTCTGTCTGTCACTAGGCTGTATCTCAAGAACGTTGATAGCTGGAACGTTGAAATTTTCACAGATAACGTGTTTCTTGCCTTCTCTTATTGCCGCTATACTTAACAATAAATAACTAAAATAAAAAAAAATATTTATGGGGGTCTCCCATACAACAAACCTAATTTTTTTGCCCTGTTTTGCTCGATTTTAATAGCGGTGACAGGTGGATGCTTGAACTATTCACACAATATTTAGTTAGATAGTCAATTACTTTTAAAATATAACTAATTTAAACGTGATTTTTATTCACGGCAACAAGCTTAAAATATTCACAGAATATTAAGTTGTATAGTCCATTCAAAAATAAATAATGAAATTTAAATAAAATATATAAAGGGGGCCTTCCAAACGGCACGGAACCCTTCGTGCACGAGTCCAACTCGCACTTGACCGATTATTTTCTTATATTTTAGAGATCCGTAGCCATCCAGCGACGCGAAAGAAACAGCAGTTACTCGTAGATTTATCGATATAAAAAAAATCATGTCAATGAGTGATGAGACACCTGAAATGTTGACAGAGGAAGTAATATTGCCGCTATTAAACATTGTAAAATTAACTGTAGTATGGTTAAGCAGTCTTCATCAAAGAAACGTAGTTTAACCGACGTCAAAAAGGAGGTTCTCAATTCGGCTGTTTTTTTGTATGAAATGTGCCACATATTTGAGTTTTGTACGCGGTTAAAGCCGATTTCATGCAATTTTTATCGAAAAATAATTATTGTATTATACTCCTAGTAACAGTTTACTTTTACAACATTTTAAAATTAAAAACAAATATGGTACTGAAACGTCTTTTGTAAGCTTAACTCGCACTTAGTTTTTTTGTCCTTTTTGCCATGACTGCTTGGTGTTTGAAAGGTGTCCCTAAACCTTTCAACTTTTCTATTCTTTAAGAAGATTTAGATGCTTAGTTTTTGTTAACTTTTTTTAACAAGGTTTCAGCAGTCGATGTGGCTTAGCGATAATTATGATCTAACATGTTTACAACTTGGAGTGATGAAGTATGATATTATATTCGTGATAATGTAGGTGTTATATTATTCTTCTTGATCGTTTGTTGCGCTCTTGACAGAGCGGTCGTGGTCATCACGCAGTATTATTATTGGTAGGGGCAGATGTAATGCGCCTCACGATATCTCGCCATCTCTCTCTATTGGACGTCAATCGGGTACATTCATGCACGGACCCACCCACAGCAGACTTGATCTGATCGGTCCATCTCATGGGCGACCTTCCACGTGGTCTTGTGCCCTCAACTTTGCCCTGGACGACAAGACGCTCTATGGACTGACTACCTCGCCTTGAGATGTGTCCGAAGTAAGCGAGTATGCGAGACTGTACTATGGCTGATAGACGCTGCTTGATGCCGAGTTCTTGTAGTATCGAGACGTTGGTACGAAATTCAGTCCACGATACCCCAAGCATTCTTCTCCAGCACCACATCTCTAGGGCATCTACCTTTTTCTTTTCAATTTCTCGCAGTGTCCATGTCTCAGAGGCGTACAAAAATATGGGTGAAATTAGTGTTCGCACGAGCCTGGTCTTCGTGGTTTTGGTTATGTTCCTGTTCCTCCATATTTTCTTCATTTTATATTATATTATTATGCGTTGCTTTACTCCGGTGTCCGCTAAAAACCACAGGAATCAAAGTTTATGATGATACAAACTACATTTACTTGATAATAGTAATTTGTTACACAGGAGTGCAAAGTTGTTTTTTAACCGCGTGCTCAATTACTCTAAAATTATATTCTCTCAAGGACTCTAAAATTTATAAATTAGAATCCTAAGCGTTAGCGAGGGGATCAAAAGAGCATAAGGTGAAAAATCTTTGCACTCGAACGCAACACGTAACTTTTCATCCCACCTCGGCGAGGAAGTAACTAAAGTTGTCTACATATCGTACTGTTTCAAATATTTCTCGGGTGATTGTTAAGGGAGAAAGCTCATTTGCATCATCATATCTACATTTTAGGTTTACCACTTAATTTTGAGTTTCTTATTTTATCATAAGGTTTTAACAATACGTCGACGAGAAAATTAAATAGCGAGCGCAAAGCAAATTAAAAAAATGTAGGCGCCTACACCAAGAAGGTTTCGAGTCTGAGTTTTAACAAATTAAAAAAAGTTGTATGATAAATTCGGCACCATGGAGGTAGAAGTAAATAGGTTTAATTATGTTTTGAATTCACAAACTTGGTGCACACGATGTTCTAAATTCAATTTTACTTTACCCTCTAGTAGATAAAAACGGCTTTTGCACTCAGATATCGAATAGCAAAAATACTCTTTCCGAGATGGGAGGATGCAAAATAGTTTTCTTTTTAGTAACATTGCTTAAAGGCCAACGACTTAAGGCTGCGTACACACAACCAAATTAACGTGATGAGTCGCTCGCCCGGAGTCGGTCTGTCGACGCCCTAAGATGGATGGTGGTGTACCGATTACGTGAAGACTTGCTACGACGAATTTTGAAAATATCTAAACGTTATTTTGCGTTACACTTTTTGTTTTGACGTGACAACGTCTTATAAATTGGTTTGCCGGGTGACACTTCAAGAAACTGCGTTACGCTCCCCGCTCACACTTCATGCGCTCTCATTCGTCTCATTCGTCTCAAAGTTGTTGTCACGTAAAACTTTCGCCCGTATACCGGCTTTACAGGCAACCATTTTTAGGGTTCCGTACCTCAAAAGGAAAAAACGGAACCCTTATAGGATCACTTTGTTGTCCGTCTGTCCGTCTGTCAAGACCCTTTTTCTCAGGAACGCGTGGAGGTATGAAGCTGAAATTTATATCAATTACTCAGGTCTACTGTCCCTTGAAGCTGTGAAAAAATCAAACTTCTAAGCCAACGCAATCAAAAGATACAGCCGTTTATGCCGCAAATTTTGAAACTCGCAAGTACTCGCAAGGGAATCAAAACCTAAAGGGTACTTCCAGTCGACCTAGAATCTTGAAATTTGGCATGAAGCAACGTTTTATAGCACACATAAAGGAAAAATTCCGAAAACCTTAAATTTTTAGTTACATTACAAAATATATATTTTTTAATAAATATAAACTTATTACTTTTTTTGTCGTAATGAACGAACTTTGTAAACCTTGCAGGTTTGTACGGAACCCTCGGTGCGCGAGTCCGACTCGCACTTGGCCGGTTTTTTTTTATTGATACGTTACCTTAACAGGCGAGCTTAAAACAATATGCCAACTATCCATAACTCTAGAAATGTTTTCATTTATAAACCTCTATTGTTACATATTTTAATATTTGAAACATTCGTAGTTAGTTACATTCATTTGGTTTCAATATTTACTTTTTCCACTACAATTATTGGTATGTTACAGTTATAGGTAGGTTAGGTAGGTAGGTAAAATACTTTTTTATGTATTACCTCCTATTAATTTTTGCCTACGGTTTGGCCACGTGATATCTTAAGTTTTGTATTTTTCTATAGAAATCTTATTTTTCTGGAATATAAGTACTTATTTTCTGATCTTTTTGACCGACGAACCGGAGGAGGTACTCAATTCGACGCGTAGATTTCAGTAATTATTTTTTATTGGAAAACGTTTACTTTGAAATTGGTCCCATTTAAATTTTATCGAAATCGGCTGAGCCATTTCAAATTCTGTACAAGGGTGAAGTCGGTCAAGCCATTTTTTGCAAAAAAAAATAATTGTAACTATGTCCATGCCAAAAATCATTCCAATTGGTTGCTCTATTGCTGCGTGAAAGACTAACAAACCAACGTACACAGTTCCGGATTTATAATATTAGTAAGAATGAAGCTTCGAGCAAATATCTATAGAGTCACAATCGTGCAAAAAAGTGTCCGAGCCATAACCCTGCATAAAGCTACGTAGTGGGCAGACTTTTTATTTAATCGTAAAGCGATTGCAAACCGGCTAAAACGCTTCGCGATATCAAAATGCTCAGTTATAAGCACTAACATAACGAGATTCGAGAAAACGGGTCATTGTGATTTATCTAATGTAAATATCTAAGCCGGAATGTATGACGGCGCTCGGACATTTTTTTACTACTTTCACTTAGGGACTGTTGCTCTGTAGAAATTTGCTCTTTGCTCGAAGGGATGAAGGTCGTTTGGCAACCTAAGTAATATAAAATATAGTTCGTATTAGCAAGTCGGCAGGGAAGGCCTCGGAGGGCGGTAGGTAATTATTAGGTAGCATTTTCTGAACAATTGATTGCTCATTGTGTCGTGGCGCTTCTGCGAGCTAATGATCTTTGTACGTTCTTTTTGTTTTCCTTTTCTTTATTCTATGGTGAGATGGGTTTATTTCATTAGTGAGGTTATGGTCTTATGGGAAATGGTTGCCTTGATCCTTGATACTAGTGTAATGTCTTGGTCCTTGAGCGGAAGTGACATAGAAAGCTTTATAGTCCCATTCCATAGGATAGAGCTATTAGTTTTTAACCGACTTCCAAAAAGGAGGAGGTTCTATGTTCATCTGTATGGTTTTTTATGAGTAGGTATGTTTTTCGATCATTTTGCCAATTAAGAACAGAATCGAAAAAATATTTTTAGTTCGAAAGGGTATAGCTTCCGAGGTGGTCCCATTTAAATTTTAAAGAAATCGGCTGAGTCGTTTTTGAAAAATCTACAATAATGTAAACAGTTCGAGCGAAATATTCGAATTTTGTACATGACGGAAGGCGGATTTGCCATTTTATGCGAAAAATAATTATTATAATTATGTTCTTATTAAATACTCTATTTACATGAAAGGATACTCCTTGAGACACAAAAATACAGGGTGATGCTATGTAAAATGTAGATAATTTCAGAGACGTGTAATACTCATAATTATGAACAACTTTTATTATGAAACCAACTTTAGTACTTAACTCGCAATAGAAATTTAAAAAAATCTTAGAAGATAGTTCAGACGTTTTATTTGATAGATTTATACGAGTAATCACGATTTCTAGAACGTATTTTGCCAAAATTCTTTTTGATCCTATAGCGCTACGCCTCCTTACTACTTTGGTTCGTTAGCTATGTGAGCGTTGATTGAGTGATGTACTAACTTAGCTTAGCCTAAATTAGCTTGCTAGTGTCATTCAGATATATCTATTATTTTTGTGATAAACAATTCAAAAATTCATCGCGAATGCAGGACTCTAACCTGCGTCTTCGGATCACTAGCCCGACGCTCTCCCAACTGAGATAATTCTAAACTCTTTGAGATAAACCATGTGTGGGATGCAATACAAAATTAAAATCATTTCATATCCATTATTATTGTACGAGATCATCTACCTATTTCATACGTGTTTGAATTTGAATCGCTATGTCTTTTTTTTACTACATGAAATAAGTAAAAATAACTGCTTTAGAAGACAGATAGCAGGCTATCTGTATTCTTAAGTCGTAAAATAAATTTAAAAGTGCAAATCTCAGCGTCACGATCGTGCTGCCCTCTAGCGGGGTATTATCCGACCGGACATCCGTCAACGTCACGCGCAGGACATAATCTTCGCCCAGTGTTATGTACGAGACATCAATGTGATTTTAGAGTGATTTTATGTAATTATTGAAGCTCTTTATTCTCTACCTGATACTTTTTCTTGTTGAGGGAAATCTTTTACGGAATGTTTTTTTATTTTTTCACGTAGGTATACAGGGTTATTTCTAATCAATTAGCACCCTTTTAGGAGCTTATTCTGTACATCAAAACTAACAACTTTTGTTCAGCGACTTATGTCAAAACTAAAAAAAGAAACAGCTGTTCCATACATTTTGTCACGGGTGGATGATATTTTTCTATGGAACAAATTTTTTTTTTAATTATTAAAAGTCGCAGTACAAAAGTTGTTAGTTTTGATGTACAGAAAAAGCCCCTAAAAGGATGCAGGCAGGATGAAATAAATATTACAGCTTTGACTACGCATTTATTCCGTATTCCTGTTTTTTTGCAATGCCTGATCCATCTAAACGTTGCTTGGAATAAATTGCTTAAGGCGATAAGGCCGCCCTTGTACAAAACTTAGTAAATATAACTGTGTAGTGATATATAATTTTGTCTCGTATTTATTTTATTGAAATTCGATGATGGAAAAACTAGCTTTAATCCGCAGCTTTACCCGGTTGCATACCTTTAAATTTCCGCTATACAATCATAGTGTGCGTTATCGATCGCGTATTTTGTCGTAGCACAAATCATGAGAATAGCGAATACGTTAAAAAAAAAACTAAGGATCAGATTAACGGACAGCTTCTCCACATTTCCTGTATTTTCAAGCCAAAGATAATTTCCTTTTTCCCCTTGACATTTCTTAAATCGGTAGAATCCACAGATTATGTGAGATGGGACATGTCTTGAGCAAGTGCCTCTTTTGCCTATATAGCTCAGAATAAAATGTAATTGACTTTCAAGTTTCCTGAAGTGGGCCAAACATTTTCCAGGAAAGGCTTACACGTGGCTACAAGCTACGCCTATAACTAGCGAGGTCTTAACTTTGCATAAAACATAACAGCTACAGATAGGTTCTTACCACAAATACCTAGTTACAAAATTATTGCTGACAGAGCCCAGCCAAATCACTTACTCATAGCGCTTTTACAACATAAAGTATTATTCATATATTAAACATGCGTTTCGCAATGTTTGCTTTATTGATATTATAGTCCGTGACCTTCTGAGATCTTCTGTGTGCATATATGTAGGTAAGTACTTATACAAATTTTACAGCATTCCTAGTAAGTCAAAAGAGTTTAACCATTTTGTACATTTTAAATTCACTTGTCAATGTCAATTCATACTTTGTTTCTCCACTTGGAAAAGATGGATACCAGCCATGACATTGTCTTTTCCATCAATCTATGATAGATGGTGCTGTTTCGATTTCTGCAAAGGATTGCGTTAAGTAGTTTAGTGAACAAATGTTAGTTTCAGTTTACTTATTACGACAAATGGGTGTCACAGACACACTTTGGAATAGTTCAAAACAAAATACGTACAGTATCCACTTATACAGAAACCAATTACTAACTACATAAGTATAATTGTATTTAAAAATGTGTTATGTTTATGTAGTATAATTATCATTCTCTGGCAGCCATATCACAAGCTTTGCTTAGTTTGGGGTCAGAGACCGTGTGTAGATGTCCCCTAATTACTCACAAGTATATAAATTACCAACTTTAGCTAGAATATAGCGGATGGTCGCGTATGATAAGTGTGACTACATAATATATACTGTGTTACTCGTGGTTAAAGACAAAGCCTCTCTCGAGATATCTATGGCAAAACCGCATCAGGAATGACGCATCCGTCTCCGTCACGTACAGGGTGACGCCTCTCGGTATTAGAGGGTCTGATGTGTTAATACAGGGTGTTATTTTGTAAGTAACCCTGATGGAGGTTGCACGGATTTGTCACATTGAGCAGTAAAGATTTGTACTTACTCACATATCTAAATTGTATAAACTCGAGCACATCAGTGTATGGAAACTGTCATTTAATTGAATCTCAAAAAAAAAATAACCGACTTCAAAAAATGTTCTCAATTCGACTGTATGGTGTTTTTGTGTATGTACGTTTTGCAATTTCGCCGCCTATTTATTTGGTAGATTATTCTTTACAGGTGGTCTCATATAAATTTTATCGAAATCAGCCAAATCGTTTTTGAAAAATCAACAATAATGTGAAAATTGATGATAGATACATTGATTTGTGCGAACTATTCGAATTTTGTACACGGTTGAAGTCGGTTATGCCACTGTTGGCGACCAAAATATAAATAGCCAAAAATCGATCACTGCTGTTTGCTGGTGTTTAATTTTGTCTCAACGTAAAAGCTCGGCCATTCAGCGAGGTAATGATGCCAGCATGCTGTCAATTGGCAGTGGGCTTGAGCATTTGGGTCAGACCTCTGTTTCTGTATCGTGCGTGAGTCTGTCAACACGTCTGGTAAGCGTGGTAGATAAATAAACAAATATAATAGGACATCTAACACACGGTCTCTGACCCCAAACTAAGCAAAGTTTGTCATATGGCTGCCAGAGATTGATGTACATTTAGGTACATGTTTTTAAATATATACTTAGATAGATATTAACCAATAAACATAAATTAAAAATTTAAAAAACCCCCGACACATTGACAACCATTTTGGGCACATTTGTAAAATTTTGGTTCTTCCATCCCCACTTTAACCCACCATAACTCTTAAACGGCTCGATCGATTTTTATAAAACATAGCTAAGAACACTCTCGATTAAGTATCCTTTCATCCAAAAAAAACTAAACTGAAATCGGTTCAGTGGTTCGGGCGCTATGATGCCACAGACAGACAGACAGACAGACAGACACACAGACAAACAGACACGTCAAACTTATAACACCCCTCTTTTGCGTCGGGGGTTAAAAACAACCAGACACAGAAAAAACACTTAGGTATGTTCATCACATAAATTCTTGCCCTGGGTGGGAGTTGAAAAAAAGATAATATGACTTAACTCTTTTTACAATAAGTTTTAGCAGTAGGAGATATTGATAGCGATAACAATGTCTATGGCTGATTGAGGCTCCGTGCTCCATGACTGATTAGTCTTACTGAGATTTTTGGTCATAGTAACCGTTTTACTTTGACGTTATTTGACCGAGATCGAAATATCGAGATCCGTAGGAGGACTAAAGTGGCAGATATCAGATCCCGTATAATCAATCTCAAGTGGTGTTGGCCAGGACACTTGGCCAAAAGCGTCAATATGGAAAAAAATGCCAAACCGATGCCCAGATGTGTTGATGACAGGTGGAGTAGGTTTCTCAGTAAAGGCCCCGAGACGGAAAGCGCAGTTCCGATAGATCCATACAACGGTGGCGTGATGATATCCAAAGGTACTGCTGCAACACCTGTATGAGACTAGCACAGGATAGGGATAGTAAGCAAAAGAGGGAGGAGGTCTATGCCCTGCAGTGGGCCGAAATAATCTGATGATAATGATGATGATGAACGTTGTTAACCTACTTTTGCATATGGCTATGCTCAATAGGAATGATGACTTAAAAAAATATAATTAGTCCGCCAGATAGACTATCAAAAAATATTAGATAGGTACGTATTTTATCTTGATGAAGATATAGCCCGTCAAAGTTCTGCGTGACGTCAGAAGTGCCATTCAAATGTAAAGACCAAGGATGTTGTATACAAACAATACATCCATGGTATAGACTTCTGTAAGAGAGGTGACGACACGACCCCCACTCCCAAACTTTGACAAGGTTTAACTTTATAATTTGTTAATTGATTGACTAAAGAAAAAATACGTGTCCAATATTTTTGATGATCTAACTCACGGAATAATTAAATTAAATTTGTCTGCTTTCTATTCAAAGACAAATTCGTATTTTCGTAAGGACAAGTCGAAAAGAGAGCACAATGATTAAACGTTCATCCATCCGGCAAGCAAACTCAATTTGCGACCACGACCATTTGTCACGGGTAAACCGGGACTGACGGACGTATGCATGCCTCTCACCAATTATATACAGTTAAGTTTTATACTCGTACTTTAAGTTTTATATACAGGGTCATAGATATGAAACGCAAAACCTTTTAAGGGCGGATCTAGTACATCTAGACAAATAACTTTTGTACTAACGACTATTGAAATTTTGCAAAAGAATAATTCGCTTCTCTATACGAGTATTTTGCCGCATGTTGACGAACTTTTTGTGTGAAAAAGCTGATATTTTCTTCGTGATTTTCCAAAAGTCCTAGAACAAAAGTTGTTTGTCTAGATGTAGGGACTAGACCCGCCCTTAAAAACCTTTGCGTTTAATACCTATGACCCTGTATAGGGTTATCCAGAAATGGTTTTCTAAGCCGAAAGGGGGTAATGAAGACTGTCATTATAAAAAAATTACCATCGAGCTAACCCGGAACTTGAGAAAAAAAAAACAACTGTTATTTACATATTGTCAATTCGAAGTCGCAATTTTGAATAGAACAGCTGATTTATTCCTCGGATTCTGGGTTGCCCCATAACGTTGTTTATAATTGATTAATTATAGTCTTCATCACCCTCTTTCGGCTTTGTACAGGGTAAGCAGATAACCCTGTATAGAAGAAATGTGCTAAAATAGAACTTGGGGAAATTTAAGATAAAACAGCTTTTGAAATAGTTGAGTAGGCTTAAAATGTTTGTAGTGAAAAGATACTCGTGTTCAGCAGTGTAATTTTGTGCTAATTACAGCAGAAGCACGTTATTTTTTTTTTCAAAAACTGTTTGCAGAATCTTCAACAGAGTACAGCTCGTTTGTTATGGCTTATTATGATAATAATGGCAGCCTTGAAAACAACCGTCATCCACCTTATAATTAAGACCATGTGCATTTACCATCTATGTATATCCGCGTTATTATAAGGGCTAAGTTTGTTGAATAAACTATGTCATTTCAATATTAGACATTTGTTGAGCTATAGTTTCATGTCGTATCTAGTATAATTTCTATGAGAAACTATAACACTCTAGGCAAATACATAAAACGTGCGAAGCCAAAACTCTTTCCAAAAAAAACTTCACAACTTTTAAAGGAATGGTTGTCTAGTAAAGCATAATATTTATGTATTTCAATATTGGACATATAATGAGCTATGGTTTCATGTACATTTTCTATAAGAAACACATAAAACGTGCAATGCCAAAACTCTTTCAAAAAAAAAAACCTAACATTTTTTTAAGAAATGTTCGTCAGTACAGTAACCCCTGAAACCTACACTCATGCCCTGAAAACCAGAACCTATCGTAAAATGTCCGTGTTATTGATTATCTATACAATGTTATTTCTAGACCCGACAGCATAATATTTTACTACCCAAGACGTGTACACACATAGAAAATTACACACACAAACATGAACGTTACACGTATGAGTGGCACACTAGGAAGGGTAAGAAAAATACTCGCGACGCCGGGTTTTCTTGGGAACAGAGGAGGAGTGGAGTTGGCGGCGATGTAAAAGATACTGTAATGCACTATCATCATAATATTATGTATTTAATTTATACGCGCTCATAGCGTAGTTTGACTAGGTGTTCGTTAGCGATCATCGAACTTTGCTTTCAGCACGGTCAATCTTTGGATGGGTGACCGCGGGTGGCATTGACAACTAAGCGCAACTGTGGCTCCAACGACACGTTAAATTGTAGGTCCCGGTTATTTAACCGTTTAGCATGGCCTTCAGGCGGATCTATACGAATTTACTTACTGTTACATTTTTAAGTGGATTTAATATATCAAATACTTTTTAATATATCCATACTTACCATATCTTACTAACGATTAATTAAACTGCGATCATATTTTCTCTATCATATTTTATTATCAAAGAGTATAGTTAAATATTTTTGACGTACAGTAATATGGGGCTTACCTATTCTGTACATCAAAACTTAACAACTGTTGTTCAATGACCTTTATCAAATTAAAAAAATATCGTTCACCCTTGACAAAATGTATGGAACAGCTGTTTGTTTTTTAGTTTTGACAAAAGTCGCAGAAAAAATGTTGTTAATTTTATGTACAGAATTAACTTCTTAAAGGATGATAATTGATTACCAATAACCTTGTATAATTTTATTTTTGTTTATTTCATATTATTGTTACTTAAACAATTAGATAATATGATTCCAGAAATTATTGAACTACTAAAATTGATCGCATCAATTCCAAAACCTCACCTGTCAAAATAAAACGCACCACGCCGTCTCCACACCCCCCAAAGCTTTTTTCCTCCACGTTTCACGTACGTATAAGTCTTTGCCTGCGTCACACGTGAATATCTCCGTCTTTTTTACACATTTCACGTTGAAAAGAGACAGAAAACGAGTTTAGGACTAACATTTTATACGTTGGCCGGGTCATGGATATAAAAATCGTTTCTTAACTTTTATATATAGCTATAAATGTAGCGTATAGCTGTAAGAGCGCCGTGGAAAGCATTAGGAATCTTCAATAATAGAGAATAACAGCGTTTTCGCGGTTATTTTAAAGATTATTGTATTTTGTTAAACGTTTTATGATTTTTGCTTGCTTTCAAGTTTTGTTAGCTCGCACGGTTATTCGTTGATATATTTTAAATAGAATTTTGAAGGGATAGTTTTATATTAATTTTTAGCAGCATTGTCTTTGTGGACGATCTTTATTTTTCTTTAATAAGACGTATTATGTAGTTAATATCATCTCAAGCAATCTTAAAAAAGTACTTATTTAAAGCACAATTTTATCTAAAAGGTACTTGTTTTCTTTATGTTTCAAGAGAATTTTACATCGCTTACAAAATTTAGTAGGTTTGTATGGAATAACCGACCTTATTTTTTCATGTAGGGTCATTGTGAATTATTTAATGTAAATATCTATCTAAGTCGGTATGTATGACGGCGCTCGGACATTTTTTACTACTTTCACTTAGGGATTCTAACTCTATAGATATTTGCTCGAAGTGTACACCCCTATTACAAATTATTTTGTGTTATTTCATTATCTGATGATAATAATATGCGGCCTGGGGTAGAGCAAGCTTAAGGAGCCTATACACTGAAATCACAAAAGCCCACTCTTACAATAGTTACAAATAAAGTCAACTCATCAACTCAGCGGTAGATGTTAGCGGTATTAGTGGATACGGTTCTTTACTCATATAATATTTATTATGCTTATTTACTCTAAGGTGAAAATATCTAAGCCATGGTGTTCTTGTGGCAGTGACACCCGCCTTACAATCGTGAGGTCGTGGGTTTTAATCCCGCTCCCTACTAATGAGTTCTTTAGAATTTATGTACGGAATTCCAAATTACTGGCTTTTTGGTGAAGGAAAACATCATGAGCAACATGTATACGAAAACAAATTCGATGGCGTATGTGAACCCGTCGTTTTTTATCTGCAAATACGTTTCTCCATCCTAAGGTTGTCTGGAAGAAATCGCTTATAGTGATAAGGCCGCTTGTTGTTGCCACTAGTTTTTTTAAGTTGTTATTTCTTTGTTTATATTATAATCTGGTGTGAATAATAAAGAATTTATCTATCTAATCCACTAACCCACACTAGGCCAGCGTGGTGGACACAGATCAGGGAACAAGGGGACGTAGGCCTACCCAATCACCATCCATGGGTAGGCCTACGTCCTGCAGTGGACTTTTAAAAGGCTCGTACAGTACAGTACAGTAAGATATTTAAGAAAAAAGAGCGTATGTGTATACCTATTCAACAAATCTCAACGGGACCAGTGTGGCCCATATGACCTAATCGCCCTTCGAGAGTAGGCTATGTTCATTAGTGGACTATTATACGTATAGCTAATATGGTAAGGTAGGAAGGAAGTGTATATAGGTCGAATGCCTAGCCCTGGTGTCAAAGTTTTTAAACCGCCTGAAGACGTCTGACAAGGCTAAATGGTTTTAACAATCGGGACCTACAATTTAACGTGTCATCCGAGCCGTGATAGCGCTCAGTTGTAAATGCCACCCGCGGTCACCCATCCCATGACTAACCCTGCGGTCCGTTTTTACGTTTACTTGTGTAGACTCTCGTACTTGGTTAAGAAGTTAGTTATCTTTACGTTTTCTTGTGTAATGAAAATCACTTGTTTGTCCTACAGCACTGCCAACAGAAGGATGGCCTGGAATATGCCGCGTGGTCTCGGCCACGGGGCACCATGGCCATCAAGCAGGGCTACGAGGTGAGATGTAGCACACCATGCAGTAAATTTAGCAATCCCGTAGCAATAAGATACGTAAAGTACCAATTCCGTAGCAATTAGAAACGATTGCTACGTAACACTATCTATTGCTCGTAGCAATAGAGAGTGATAGTTGCAAGTAGTGTAATTTAGCAATAATATAGCATATGACGTAGCTTTGGCTACGAAAAAGCGTCTATTGTTAGTCCTACAGCACTGCCAAAAGAGGGATGACCTGAAATATGACGCGTGGTCTCGGCCACGTGGCACCATGGCCATCAAGCGAGGCTACGAGGTGAGATGTAGCACACCATGCAGTAAATTTAGCAATTCCGTAGCAATAAGATAAGTAAACGTACCAATTTCGTAGCAATTAGAAACGTAATCGTAGCAATAGATAGTGTAGCGTAGCAATCGAGAGTGATATTAGCAAGTAGTGTAATGTAGCAAAAATATAAATTATGACGTAGCTTTGGCTACGAAAAAGCGTCTATTATTAGTCGTACAGCACTGGCAACATAATGATGACCTGAAATGTGACGCGTTGTCTCGGCCGCAAACAGGGGTACGAGATGAGATGTAGCACAACTTTTACTGTAGCACAACTGTAAACGTAGCGGTTTTGTTTGTGACGTAGCAATTAGAAACGTGAACGTAGCAATGGATAATGTACCGTAGCAATTAGTGTATTGTAGTAATAATATAGAATATTGAGTAGCTTTGTTTAGGTGGTTGTTATTAACCATGAATTCTAGATTTCATCAGGCACTAAGATGACTTGTCAATGTCAAAGGTCACTCGAGTGAGATCAATAAAGACGCCACATTAGACAGCATGACGCCACATCCCACCCGCGGCCGAGGGATGACAAAGCGCGCTCATTTGCAACTGTCCCCAGCAGTGGGACCGCCCACATTCGCTGTTTTGGTCCTCAGTGCTTGTAGATATCTTGAAATCTGCTTTAATTTCGCTGTCATATTTTCGACGGTTTATTTGTGGATGGTGACATTATTACTCTCTTTAAACAAAATTCGTCGACATAGGTCGACATCCACTAACGTGCAATGATAAACATAAAAAGTACTAGTTCGAACTATGGATCTTTTAACATATGCCGCTGACTTATGGATTTCGTTCTGCGCAAAAACTGGCTTCGTGTACACAACCGTACCTAATTAAGTTTTATTCGGCCTTAAAGAAACTTATCGCGTACCCGTAGAATCACATAAATGGCTCTCAACAAAACTTTTTCGAACACAGTTTTTTGTTTGTATTTGCAATGTCTATTGCTCATGTTCAGTTCAAAAACATACAGACATCAGATAACTGTTATATTTTATTTCTGAAGGAATTGGGGGAGACCTGTGCCCAGCAGTGGGACAGTACAGGCTAAATAAAAAAATATATTTTATTTTCCACTACTTTACTCCAACACATTCCAACACATTTTCATTTAGTACAAACTGCGAACTAAAAAGCTTAACCCTAAAGAAAATAGGTCAAAAAAATAGCACTATTACTATCCGTCGCCGTTTATGTCACAACCTACTATTACCTCAGATAGATGGCGCTATACCAAAACTGTTACCGACTATATTCCTTACGACAAACATAAAGAAATTGGGAAATGTGACCCATTTTACTAGGTTCTAGTTTCCAGCGCTATCGGTGTATTATAAATCTAGAAGTTTTAGCTCAAAATGGATGCAAAAGGTTTTCTATGGTGCTTTATGAGGCAGCACAGATTTATAATACAGTGTGCTTGAATGTGCAATGGAGTTGCCATTTTATATCGCTGGTAGTGTCGTAAAGTTGAATATTCTAATTCTTTGTTTGGCGTCTTGTTGTCTCTTGTTTCAGTATGAATCATTGAAGCTACGTTCCTGTGTTCTTGTATGAACAAATCAATGTATCTGAATTGTTCCGTTAAAGTTTCTTCTTTGTTTTAATTTTATGTAAGCATTCATCTTACTATCACATTGATGTAACTACAGTCATAATTAAATGTCATAAATTCTGAAATGAAATCCAGCTTGCTTAGAAGTAGAACAGTAATTTTGCATTTCACTTTACTTTTTGTTTATTGTGAATAAATCAGTGTTTTACTAGTAATAGTACTGACGGTATGCGACCTTGTGGTTCAAAAAGACATGCGCACTGAAAAAAGACACTCTTTTACATTGACTTGAAAAATTTCAGGTAACAGATTATCGATTTGTTAGTAAAAATGTCAGCCATTAACTTTTCCATGCTTTAGCCACAACCAACGATTTCTATAAATAAATATGTAATGGAAAAAAGTTACATAACTAGTAATAGATAAAATTAACATGTAATTTTCGTAGTTATCTTTCTAAGTAGGTACAGTAAAAAATCGACGGGATCCATCTCAAAATAGATAAACAAGGTAATTCATGCCAACAATAACTCAGACACATCCGAGATCACAACCCTTCATGGCCAGTCTCCGATTGTGATAATTTCCGTAACCACCATACAAATCACCAGGGTAACTAAACAATACAAGGAACTGTTTATACTGTTAGCTATAAACGTTCTCTGATCAGCAATTTCTAGTAATCATTTAAAAAAGAAATAAAATCATAAAAAGCTTCAAGTCAGATAATACTTATTTTTCAGCTGAGTCATCAGCTGTTGATTTTGATCACTTAAAAATATTACAAATTCTCGTAGATTCGAGTATGTTAGAATATTTCTAGGCAGCCTTAAAATGCCATAACATTGCATATAGGTATGTATAACAGTAGGTTTTCTCCCAGTCTTAGTTAATTTGAACTTTATTATAACCAAACAAACAATAACATTTTATTAGACAACCACATTACATAAAGACAAATAACAGGGACAAAACAATAAAATTTATAGGTTTCTAACTGGCGGCTTTATCGCTTTAAGCGATTTCTTCTAACCATACCCTATCAAAAGTTTATATTTATTTCATTAATTTGTCAACAATTACAACCATCATTACAGAAATTCTAATGTGATAGTGTAAGTAACTAAGTATAGATTCGTCAAAAATAAATTACAACTCTCTCATACATTACCAAAAAATCATCATCAAGTAAATGGTCAGCAAAATTACCTAAAACAGCACTTGAAAGACAAACTAAAAAACGAGTAAATAAAAACTCACTAACTTTAGAAAATATTAAAATTGGGAAATAGGAAAACTGCTGATCATTTAAATCACACCCACTGCAAGTCACCCGTAACTAAATAATAAATAACGGAAGGGTGGTCACTTCGCTAAATACTGCCAGATAAGGTGGGTGAAACGGTTGAGACACTCGGTCACTTACTAAGTCATATTCACTGAGAGATGATAAAACCCAGGCTAAAATCACGTTGTATGAAGTTGTATGAAGCCTACTTCATACAACTTCAAGCTTCTAGGAATCTAAATACATCTAACTTGGTGTTATGGCAATCTTGAGGTGCCAACCTGACCATACGAAAACAATAATCTTTTATTTACCTATAAATCTTATCCGATTTGAGTATTTTTTTCTCATGTAATCAGCACTTCAATCGCTAGGATTACCTATACGTCTTAGTTTTTAGTTTTTAAATGATCTTAAAGCGAATAACTTTTTTAAGGCTTATAGCCTTTAAAATGCCTACAGTCATATTTTTAAGGCTTATAGTCATATTTTCGCAAAAACATGGCTGAAAAGTCTATAGATATACTAAAAACTTGTCGTCAGAAAATACGACGTACGAGCTTGCAATATTTTTTACTCAAGCCATTGCAAAAAACGTAACATTTTGTTACAATTTATCGGATGAAATGAGTTTTCTTCCAAAATGTAAATTTTATCAAAAATGTACCGCGAATTTGCTTGATGTTCTGCAGAAAACGCGAAAACACTGGTTCAAACAACGATTCACGATCCTTTTAACAGCTCTATACATTTCCCAAAACTTCATCGTAGGGTTGTGCAAAACTAATATTTTAACGTTGTCGCAGGGGCAAGAGTCGTGATTTAGTGTAACCACACGATCAAGACCAATCGGCCATTATTAATGATAACTCGGACCTCTCGAGGCGAAATTATTTACATTTGGACAAGCTAGCCGTACTTTTCTACTTATTGTACAGTTCTACAACTTCTGCATGTTACAAGATGTAAAAATATTCATTAAACATAGTCAAGGGTACGCGAAAAGAGTATCGTCGTGTCTGTTATAGGATGTCCACTGCTAGACATGAGCCTCCCCTATTCAATCCTTCAATAAGACTGTCTGGAAGCCATTTGCTTCGAGCGTGACTATCTTAATGAGATTATCGCCTCACTTTGTCTCCTTAGTTGCGCTGGTGGTACAGTCCTCCGTGCTATGTGCCCTGCCCACAACTATTGTGACTTACCAATTCGCTTATATTTAAATTTAATCTAGGTTAAGTGCCTTTCAACTTATTCAACGAAATAATTTCTAAATATTTCAGTGGTTTCTTCTTTCGTTATTTTGGAAGTAATACCAAATTCGTCACAATCATACATCGTGGGTAAGCCTACGTCCTGCAGTGGACTATTAAAAACGCTGGTACAGTACAGTACAATACCAAAATCGTGTCATAATGCTTCGAACTGTTTCACCGACAACAAAAACAAGAATCAATTTTAATTCCAAACATTTACATAACTATCCGCAAAAGGTAACAACAGCGATAAATTCAAACTATCTGACCCTGTCCGGTATTGGTTAAATTAATTTACTACAGATAGCACCCTCTTGCGACGAGATGTGAAATTTAATTCCAATATTAATCATGTCGAGTTTAGGGTTAACTTGCCGCATGTGGAGTATGTTGTAATTATGCTGTAAAGCATTTCCTATACCAATTTATATCTGTTTCTACCTCTGTAATATCATCAGTATATCAGTCGTAGGACATCCGCTGGATATACCTATAATAAGTATCTTCTATAGATTTTCAATAAGATAAACAAATTAATATTTGGGGACATCTTACACACGACCTTTGACCCAAAACTAAGCAAAGCCTGTGATATGGCTGCCAGAGACTGATTAACTACATATTTTTAAATGCATGCTAATACTCGCACAGGGTCATAGGTATTAAACGCAAAACCTTTTAAGGGCGGATCTAGTAGGTACATCCAGACAAACAACTTTTGTACTACGACTTTTGAAAATTCGCAAAAAAAAAAACAGCTTCTCCTCACATTTTGCCGCGCGTTGACGAAGTTTTTGTAAGAAAAATATGTTTTTTTTTTTCGTGATTTTACAAAAGTTCTTGAACAAAAGTTGTTTGTTTAGATGTAATAGACCTGCCCTTAAACAGTTTTGCATTTAATACCTAAGATCCTGTATAGATAGGTTGACGGTTCACGTGTTCCTCTCGCGTTCCTATAGTGTCTTATGACATCATGTTATTAATAGATATTGGACGCTCAACATTAGATAGTCCAAAACCGATCCAAGCCACTGCTTGGATTACAGACTTGGCTCCAACACACCACTGTGTGTTGGAGCCAAGGCTGTAATTTGTAGCCAACATAGCCTTAAACAAGCCGTCTGTCCACCTTGTCAATTAACTTCCGACGCTACGCTTATTGGCAAGTGGTTTTCATTCATGAATTGTCGAGAGCCATTACTATTTAAACTTACTTACCTGATTGGCTATGTTAACTTTGGTTCGTCCAATAGTACTCCTGACTTCCTGATTCCATCTCGCAGAGAGACTCTGCAGATAGATAACCCTTTTTATAGGTAGTTAGAATACTTTGAATACGGGCGGCAATACACAGTAGACACGCTTTTAAAAAAAATCAGCTAATTAGCTCTAGCGGTTCATGAGATACAGCCTGGAGACAGACAGACAGACGGATAGACGGACAGCGGAGTCTTAGTAATAGGGTCCCGTTTTTACCCTTTGGGTACGGAAACCTAAAAACTGTCGTAATACATGATTCCGTTATCACCAAGTACCTTGTTGTTCTTCAGTTGAATTAAGTACTTACCTATTTCAGGTGTTTGCAACTCGTTTATGCGGGGACACTACCGTTCCCTCGCCCACAGTTATGCCTACATACTTAAATAATAATAAGTGCTGTAGACGATCTTCTTTTAAATAAAAATAATCGGTGCGAGTTGGGTTCGCGAACGAACGGTTCCGTACCGTATGGGTGCCCTTTTCAAGGCCCCATTTCAAGAATCTACTTGTTGCCAATATTAATATCAAGCAAAAACGGCAAAAAAACAAGTTTGTTGTATGGGAGCCCCCTTTAAATATTTATTTATTCTGTTTAAAGTATTTGTTGTTATAGCGGCAATAGAAATACACCATTTATGAATATTTCAGATTTCTAGCTATCACGGTTCAAGAGACAGACGGACAGACGGACGGACAGCGGAGTCTTAGTAATAGGGTCCCGTTTTTAAGCTTTGAGTACGGAACCCCAAAAATAGTTAAGCTCTCTGCGTTGTGTAGGTTGACTTTTTATTTTACTAAAAAGCTGCACGTTATGGTTACATCTTCACCGTGGAGTTCATTAATTGTTTATAATGGCTTTAAAATACATCAAAATATTCGACATCATTATTTTTTGGTTGTGATACATATGATGTTTAAGTTAAAACATTGTTAAGATCCATATGTTTATCAGAACCGAATTAAGCCGCAGGGCCTGTAGCATTCTATAGGGGACCTTAAATGTGTTAAGCCTTAATAGTGGAAAAGGATTCGCTTTATTAGAAAAGGCTTATCGTTTGTAGGGTTCCGTACCCAAAGGGAAAAACGGGACCCTATTACTAAGACTTCGATGTCCGTCTGTCCGTCTGTCACCGGGCTGTATCTCATGAACCATGATAGCTAGGCGGCTGAAATTTTCACAGATGATGTATTTCTGTTGCCGCTATAAAAACAAATAAAAAGAGAATAAAATGAATATTTAAGGGGGGCTCCCATACAACAAACCTGATTTTTAGACGTTTTTCGCTCTATATTAATAATGGTAACAGGTAGATGCTTGAAATTTTTACAGAATATTTAGTTTTATATTAACTTCGATAATTAACGTTAAAATTAAAAAATGTATTTATTAAAGGCGGGCTCCCATACAGTACGGAACCCTCCGTGCGCGAGTCCGACTCGTGCTTGGCCGATTATTTTTAATGCTAACAAGTAAGTTCTTTTATTGAACAACGACTTAATAAGTTTCAACCAAAAAAGTGGCATTTTCCAACTGAGCGCTACCGTGGCTCGGATGACACGTTAAATTGTAGATTTCTGTTGTTTTAACCATTTAGCCATGTCAGAGGCCTTCAGGCGGCCTAAAAAATCTGACACCAGGACTAGCCAGCCGGCCTATACGAACTCACCACTTTACTTTTTTTTAACGCAAATAAGTCCGCGTTTGACCACCAACTCGCATGATGGTAAGCGACGTTGTGATCGAAGATGAAGCACGCATCTTTACTTTACTTCCTTTTTTACCAAAAAATAATGCTCGGGCAGAGGCGGGTATGGAAACGACGTTACGGGCCCCTTTTACACGCGGGGCCCGTAACAATTGCTACTCTTGCTCTTTGGTTAATCCGCTACTGAGTCAACAATACTTACACAGAATATCGTTTCATTATTTCCAGGCTAAGATGAGCACGGGCGATGGTACTGTAGGCGGACATCAGAAGGTAGATGACCGGCTCGGCCACCACCAATCCATGAGCCAGATGCTGTACGGGGCGGGCCTGGGACCGGGACGATCAGGTAAACCATTACTCTCATAACATTCTCCATTTTAAAAAGCTTTTATTTAATTTCACCTGCCCCTATATCTGTATATAGTTCTATTTTTTTATCGCTAATTAGTCCGCACTTGACCACCAACTCGCCTGATGGTAAGCGACGACTATCGAAGATGAAGCACGCAGACCTAGAAGATACCTATTCACTCTGACCTTGAAAAGCTTTAGATTATATCTCTAAAGAAACATGGAAGCAGGAAGGCTGTTCCATTCCCTGGCGGTACGAATCAGAAATGTTGAGTCAAACCGCTTTGTACGTATCGAAGGAAAATCGACAGTGTAGGGGTGGTAATGTGGCGTCTTCCTACTTGTTCTACGTTCTATACTTAATCAAATCTTGCGAGTTCCACTAGCGAGTTATTTTAAAATTAATTATTTTAAAATAATAATGATGGAAAAGAAGAAAAAAATAATAATGCATTAAATTGTACTTCTTCTTATAATTTTTTTTGACAAGGCCTTTTTACTTTTTTTAAATGTATAATGTACAGTTCTATTTTAATATTAACTAATTATAACATGATTCAATTGTATTACTATTATTTAAATTTTGGTTATATTTTTGACAATGCCCTCGCTGACTCGTTTAAATCTATAGGATTGATGTACGTAGGCATAGCATGCTGCGAATGTTTGGCAACCGCCGACATTTAACATTTCAATTTCCATGACATGCAAACAATATTTTATATACATAACACTTTATTTTTTTGTAATGTAGGTAGATTAGAAAAACAATAGAACTACTGTAAGTAATGACGAGTCCATAATAGAACCATTTATACTCCTTTTCCTCATATGAGAATGTGTAAATGTAATATTATGTCAATAAATGATTTTCTTTCTTTCTTTCTTTTCACTGCTCGGTTTCTGATTAAGCTGAAATTTTGCACGCAGCTACGCACATGAGTATCGTAACAATTAAATATTATAATGACATAGAGGTGATCTGATGATGGAGCTGGCAGGTAATATGAACTCTGTTACAAAAATAACGCAAATCCATCGAGTTTGGACTCGTCTGATCCGTCTTGATAGATAATTATATAGATAAACTCTTTATTGCACACCAAGAAATAAACAAAAAGAAGAAACAAAGATACATAAACAGTGTAACAATGGACGGTCTTATCGCTGATAGCGATCTCTGCCAGGCAACCTTAGGATGGAGAGGACAGCAAGCGTATAAATAACGTCTTGATGAGAGCTTTGTCTTTAGATGGTGTTTAGTGTCTGATGACGGAACTGGAAAGTGATCATAAGAACTTGGTAATAAAATGACATAATACTTATATCTTCAGAATTTGCTCGTATGATTTTATTAACTTTTTAATCCTTTTTAATAACAAACTAGCGATCCGCCCCAGCTTTGCACAGGTGTATTTTACAGATAAACCTTCCTCTTGAATCACTCTATCTATCAAAAAAAAAAATGCATCAAAATCCGTTGTGTAGTTTTAAAGATATAGGCATACTCGTACATAGGGGCAGACAGAGCGGGAAGCGACTTTGTTTCATACTAGGTACTAGTGAACATAAAAACTTGCTAACTTATGTTGTGTGAAGTTTTTTAAGGAAGGCCTATGTCCAGCTGATGGATGGGTAGATGAAAAATTTGTATTGACGTGACAACGTCATATAAACTGATTGATCACCGGCTGTACGCACGAAAAAGTGTCACGTTTCGCCTGAACCGAGTGCGCAAGCGAGAGCACGGAACAAGCGATAGAGAAGCACGATCGGCCTAAGCGTTTGTCTTATTTCAGTTGTTGATTCAACAATTTTTCTTGTGACGTTATCACGTAAAATGATTGTCTGTAAGCCGACTTTACAGACAACCAATTTTTTTTTAGATTAGAATATTGTATATTATAAACAGGGTTATTTCTAACCAATTAGCATCCTTTAAGGGGCTTATTTTGTACATCAAAACTAACAACTTTTGTTCTGCGCCTTTTGTCCAAACTCGAAAAAAAATCTACTGTTCCATACATTTTGTCTAGGGTGAACGATATTTTTTATGGGACAACAACTTTTTTTTTGAGAATTATTAAAAGTCGCAGAACATAAAATGATAGTTTTGATGTACAGAATAAGCCCCTAAAAGGATGCTAATTGATTAGAAATAACCCTGTTTATGTGACAATAACAAGCTGTAGATACATTTCTGACAAATGTTGTCTCCTGTTCCAGGGTCATCATCATCATCTCCAGTGAGAGGCACGGGCAGCGGGCTGCTGGTGGTGCCACAGCCGCTAGGGAAGGGCCCAGCCAAGCTGCAACCCTTGCACGCGCACGCGAGGAAGTACCACTGCAAAATGTGCCCTCAGGTATATTTTTTTCTTTTTTTCTGAGATCGTAGACGCAATATCTTCACCTTATAATTATTGTGACATTTAGCTCTTATCTTTTTTGTATAATTCAACATTTTGACAATGTATTGAGTTACACAATGTTGGTGAACTGAAATAAATTATGAAATAAAAAAATAATATTTTTCTCTCTAATTTCTAAACTTGCAGAACAAGGAACAGTAACCTAAATAGTCATTAACGAAGGTGAAATAAATTACAATTATAAACAACCCCTAACCAACTAATTAAATAAATTATAAGAACCAGATTGATTTCATCAGCTCTGAAACTTAATTTTATAAAGAATAAAAATTCTTTTATGAAACCGAATTTAGGTAAAGACAAATTACCAGGTATACAATCATACAAATACAAGTACGCACGTTGAACACCTACTTAGGTATTTGTCGGTGATCAGTAAAAAATTAAAAATATTATTATTAAAACAATAAACTTTATAATATAGGTCAATATCATTAAATTCCTAATACCTATCTAAATTAAGGTTTACTACAACTTAAAACATTCTAAGCAGCAAAGTTATATCTATGGATGTCGAAATGTTAATAAGCGGTGGCTGGCACCTATCAAAATTCAATTCGTCAACTGACTGCATCAACAGCTTGGGTAGAGATAGCAGAAAAGGACTAATAAAATTGAATTTACATTTACTCACTCATATATTATTTATATTTGAGCGTGTCTTGTCTACTTCAATGTTAGTCATAAATGTTGTGTTTCTGAGCTTTATTTTATACATTCAGTCAGTAGTTGACTGTTTTGATTTGATATAATAATAATAAATAATAATAATAATAAATGTTTATTTACCAAAAACATATTTACATACAAGCTTAGGTACCTATTAATTCTAAATTAAAATTTAGTAACAATTTCAAAGTAGGTATTGCCAAATACACATCCAAAAAACAAAGAAAAAAAAACATGATCTTAGAGTTTACATTCCAATGTTGCATCTCTTAAATAGATACACATACTATATTTAGCTTCCTGACAACCGCACATACTTATGGCTCATTAGAGTCATACGTTGTACGTTTGCCACTCAATGAGAGTTAATATATTGTCGTTGAAGCTACCCTACAATGAAAACCAAGGAATCAAGTCATATAGTCATTTATTTGTAACACCATTTGTTTCAAGTCAAAAAGTAAACATTACATTAGGGCACTATACAATATAGCACGAAATAACAACTGATAAACTTGACAATTTCCAAATTAGTCACTAAATCTTAATAAAATTCAGGTAATTTTAAAAAGTCGTTTACGTCATAAAATAGTTGCTCATGTAGCCAACATTTTAATTTATTCCTAAACGACCCAGCGGAAGGTGCATCCCGAACTTCTACGGGTATTCGGTTGTATATAGCGGTCCCACCAATATAAACAGACCTCTCCGATTTCGCCAGTTTATAAGAAGGAGTCACCAGTTGGTTTTACCTAGCATTGCTTCTTAAATTTAATCTAAAATATTTCCTCTCAAATAACTCTAAATGGTTGTGCGTGAACAGGGCCACCTTATAGATTAGTTCGCACGGCAGTGGCAGTACGTGCAGTTCCCTAAAGAGCTCAACACAAGACACGTCGTTCGAAACCCCGATATCTGGGTGCACCGCTGTGCACTCAAACAAGTCGAGTAAAAAACCACAGCCGTAAGCATACTTTTCACTTTTTCTTTTTTTTCAGTCATGCAGGCCATTTTCATTCCTCTATAACTTTGTCAGGATAAAGCTAGACGTTTGAATCTTTCACAACCAAGAGACTGTCACATGACAATTAAAAATACAAGTGGAGTCCCTCCGCGCGGAAGAAGTAAAACTTCGACGCAACAGTGCTTTCGTACTCCCTCCGTGGTACGTTAAACGTTTAACGCAATCTTGTTGGAAGTCGCATTACAAGTTTCACTTCAAAAATAATATTTCCAAATTTGAACTAGTAATTTAAGAATTATACATTTTTACGCGAAACTCATCAGTTACGCTATCTGCGGGGCAATTCTGTTAGCCGTTATCTTTACTGAAGTGACACGTTCTTGAACCCCTCTCGTTTTTCTGACAGTTTAAAAACTGACAGAAAAACGAGACAGGTTCAAGAACGTGTCACCTTAGTAACGAGATCGGTTGACAGAATTGCCCCGCTGCTCTGTTTTAGCCAATAAAATCCTACAATGGGATTTAAGATTTAAGATAAACACACACATTTGAGTGCGCCAATTACCCCAAGAAAAACAGAATAATTCCGATTCTGTCAAAAAAAAATCTAACAATAATATTAAATCTCTACAAATATGTTTAAGTAGTTTAAATACTTATAACACAGATATTTTATGCATACTTCATATAAGGTTTAAAAGAATTCAACGAGTATTGACTATAGTTTTTACCGCATCTTCTTTACCTCTTCGCGTCTTTTGTGACGAGTTCTAGTTGATCACTAAACTAAGAGTAGAAATCACACTCTACTTAATATTCTAACATTGCGTTAAGATGAATTGTGTTGTGTTGCTGACGCTACCGTAATTTGCAATTAATTCTCTATTTGCTGTTTTTGCTCTTCTACCGTCCAGTCTCAAAATTAAACTACAATCATATTAGCATGCACCCAGTTTGATCTAATCGAGAATTATTATTGGATTTGATAATTTAACACACTTAGTATATTAAGGTCCATACTATTGTCTCTAGTTAAAGAGCTAAGTAGTTTAAATACTAAACTTGTTAACTTTTCGAGTAGTAGAGAAAGTTCACTAAGCGCAACGTTACGTTCGTGTAAGTTCTTGAATGGTGACCACATAGCGGCAGGCATGGCGTAGGACGTCTATCAAAGTGGGCCGACAATCTGATCAAGATCGCTGGAATACGCTGGATCCGTTTTCAACCAATTTAATTGGGAATCCAGGAGAGACCTATGTTCAGCAGTGCATAATATTCTACACGTTTGTATTGACTAATGATGATTTTTAGATCTTTTCTATCAAGCTCAAAGATACTTTTTTAGTTAATATTTAAGCCTAAGTTAAGATATTTTTTTAGTTAACGTGTAGGTACTACAGTACACGTGTTAGTTTAGAAATTCAATGCTTATCTACTCAAACTTACAAATGAGCGATTGAAATTGCCGCAGTCTGCAGAAAAGCCGTTAACCTGTGAAATAAATCCAAAATTAGTCATCTGATTCCGATTCGACCGCTTTCTAATCAAAACGGGAGCGAAAGAATTCCATCGCGTTCTTCAGTTGAGACAGAGGACAAACAGACAGACAAAAAGTTGAATCGTTTAATACTTTGGCTGTTTGTGTAAATTTTCGGATGGCCGGTGGCGCGATGCCTTTTTGGACGCCGGGTCAGGGGTGCTCAACATTTTAGTGAGAATGAAATGATGTCATCGTGCTTCACACACTAGGTTTATAGAAACTTCACTGATTTGGCGGGTTCGTAGTGTACTACGAACCCGCTTCTTCTTAATTGGACTTCTAGCTTAATTGGACAAAGCATCTGGGCTGGAATCCCAGAGAGATGCAGGTTCAAATCCTGCGAGCGCGGCAATTTTTGAAATGTTTATCACAAAAAGTACATTTTAGTGAGAAGGTTAATTTTATGGCACAGGACCGAAGAGATGGTATAGTAAGAGAGAGAGAGAGAGAGGTTTATGTCTACCCAGCAGTAGGATAAAGAATTAAAGTATTACTAACTATTAAAGATGATAACGATTTTATGATGAATTTGAAGTTAAATTCACTTCGTCTATATCACAAATCAAATGATCAGTGAAAAGTCTATCTATTGTTCTTAGCACTAGCAAAGAAAATATAATAATACTAAGTAGGACTAGATCATAAAATTAGTAGTTAATTCGGACTGGTCTAGCAGCCATTCTATAGAGTTTAATATTGTTACGAGATAGGTTCTTGGGTAATCAGTTAAAACGCCGATTGTTCACTTTGCACTTTATTGCACAAAATCACAGTACACACGACACAACTGGTTCGCACAACACTTCACACTGGCACTGATATTCACACAACTAGTCACTTCACAATCACTGGTACCGCACTTAAATACGAGATGTTTTCGCTCTGATATAAAACCCGATAACTGCCACGAACGAAAACCATCGCCCTCTTTATATCAGAACAATGGTTCTCTAGAAATACCGAAACCGCCCGAGTCATAAAACCATAAATCTCGCGATTAGGTGTAAACAACTCGCCGTAATTGCGCGCGGCGCGGCCTACTGCATAACAATATTACAAAAGCTTTTTTAATAAATACATAGAGATTTTAAACGTTCTTTATCGTTGTCTCCAATACAACTCCCTGACATCATTGGTATCTTAACTTATTGATGTATAAATGGTACTCGATGATTACTCCAGCAGCTGCTTCCTGAAACCTACTAAGATATAAGCTAAATCGCACACTCTGAAAAAAAAGCTCAAAATCGCAATTGTAACTCTTGTAGGAGTTGGTCAGTCAGAGTTGGCTTGGTCAGTTAAATTAAATCACATTGAACAAGAAAAAAAGTTACATTTCAAAGATTCTCTCTACATTTTAGAATATTTAGTTATACAAGCAAAATAAAATAAAGATAAAATAGTTAAATACCTGGACTATCACAACAGTAATATTTTCAACACTATACGAGAGCAACGTGTAAAAACCCTAAATAAGGTTGCATAAAAATGTTGGTGACCCCTGACACAAACCCTTTTGTTTGATAACGCCGACCACAGACAGCCGGCAATAAGAATAAAATAAATTAATTACTGCACCAAATACCTAGAAACGTGAAACGTATGATGGAATTTGAAAAAAAAAATGTCATCAACTTTTTAGTAACGGTAAAAGGATTGCAACTTTGCCCTTGGGTTTGAAAAAAAAATTGTTGAAAAACTAAACATTTTTTGTTGTCATTCTCATAGACATTTTTCTATTTCATTTTCTGTAATATAGTACCTAGTTTAAGTTCTTATACCAATGTATAAGCTCACTTTGTCTGTAGAGAACTGTGGAACTGGATTCAATTAAATATCACTAAATTATTATAGCTAACTAAAAACCGTCTCAATTATTACTTATATTAGTTTAAAAAATTATAACAAATTCCCTATTCAGGTACAATTAACTTTAACTTTTTGTCATCATTATCCTTTCAATGTTCTTTAATAAAGTTATTTGCAAAAATGTATACAGGGTTATTATTCCTAATCAATTAGTAATTATTATTCTGAATAAGCCCTAAGAGGATGCTAATTGATTAGGCTGTACATCAAAACTAACAACTTGTGTTTTGCGACTTTTGACAAAACTCAATAAATAAATGTTGCTCCATAGAAAAATATCCTTCACCCGCGACAAAATGAATGAAACAGTTGTTTTTTTTTCTTAGTTTTGACAAAGGTCGCAGAACTAAAGTTGTTAGTTTTGATGTACCGAATAAGCCCCTAAAAGGATGTTAATTGATTAGGAATAACCCTGTATAACAACACTTTTTTTAGATTTCAAACGTGTATTTTGATAAAAGTTACTAATGGTAAGTACCTAATTCTATAAACATGGATATTTGTGGTAACAGACACCACATTCATTTCAAAGCGTTCATTCATTCATTCATTTTAAAGACACCACATTCATCTATAAACAGAACGAAATCTCAAAATTTACCTATTCGTGCGGTGAATCAGTGAAATTTACAGAACGTTATTTGATTCGAAATACAGTCTTACTAAAACTGCGGGGCAATTCTGTTAGCCGATCACTTTATTAAAGTGATACGTTCTTGAACCTCTCTCGTTTTTCTGACAGTTCCAACAGCTCAAAACTGTCAGAAAAACGAGACAGGTTCAAGAACGTGTCACCTTAGTAACGAGACCGGTTGACAGAATTGCCCCGCTGGACTTACTGACTGTCCCACTAAAGTAAGTAAAAATTAGAATAGGTAAATAACAATTATACCTACCTACTACAAGGTACGTAAGATTCTCTGCTTATCGAGTAATCTGATGGGCCCTTTTGCACCACTTGTCATAAAGCGGTACCATTACTATAATATCCATCAATTTCTCACTATTCCTAATGCACTCAATATCACAAACGACTGTACAAATTCCTATCATTTCCTTAAACCAAGAATCGTCGCTATTTGAAGACAATTTCACCCCTATATCTATAACATTAAGGTTTAACATAAACTGACTAAAAATACTTTTCAGATATATTATGTCAAATTGTTCCAAAATGTCAATCGATTTTTTACCTTATTGCGTTGTGATAAAGTGCTAGTTGGTTGCGTGGGGTATCGTAGGGTAAGTGCGGTTTTGGACATCCGTGACGTCACTAATAGGTGACGATTTTTCATGAAATAAATAGCGCGTTAGTGTCCGGTCTCTTATTTAGTTGTGGTTAGTGTGAAGCATGTGTGATTTTGTCATATTGTACTTTGGTTGTGAAATGAGACATTTTTACTAGATTAAAATGAAATGCTCGTCTTCCAATATTTATTTTCATGCTCTAAAAAAATAGTCAATAATTATTTACAAAAAAAAAAAAACAGATTTTTAAGTACCAGGCGTTTTAATAAATAAATAATAATAATTGAAACATGTATTTTTTGTAAGGACTCCTGGGTACCTACGTATATTTTACTCTGCTTTTGTTGTTTCTGTCGTTACTTAGGTATAGGTTAACGTGAATTGTGATACTTCAGATGAGCAATTTAAATATTTATTTATTTGTTTGTATATTTGTGAATATTACGGTCAGTGGTGTGCAGACAGAGCTTTATTTATTATGTAGTGTTTTATAAACAAAGCAAATTATAACTATACTAGTTTTAATTTTTTGCACTGAGCAAATATTTGTCGCCTTCTGGTTTTACAATTTTATTTCGGATCTTGAAAACTGATCTAGTGGTTTTTAAAATAATAACATCTGGTTTTCTTTGACGTGACAACGTCTCATGAATTGATGAACGCCGGCTGCATGCATGAAAAAGTTCACGTTCCACCTAAGCCGAGCATGCAAGCGAGAAGGCGGAATAAGCGATAGAGAGGCACTATCGGCCTAAGCGTTCGGCTTGTTTCAGTTGTTGTTTCAACAATGGTTTCTTTGAGTCGTCATCACTTTTTTTCACCCACTCACTACTCGTATCTTCATGGATAACCGACCAAAATACACTTTTCAATACACGTAAGTTAAACCACATACCACGTATAAATGTACAGTATGTACCTACAAATTAACCATCGCCAGTCCGGCCCATAGTTTTTGCCGCCTTAATGACGTCATTAGGGAAAGAGGGGTAAAGGCAGGCATTGTTCGGATGAAGTGATTCCATATCAAGGTGCACATTCGGTTTGGTTGTTGATATTGTGAAATGTTATTATCATTTGTAGTTATATCTACAGTGTGTTTATTTAATTCCTCAGTAATACATTAAGTAGGTATTTTGTAGTATGTTACAGCTTATAGTACAGATATTTGAGGGTACATTACTTTACTATGAAACCTAAAAGCCGTGGTGGTCTAGAGGTAGTGACTCTCGCCTTACAATCGTGAGGTCGTGGGTTCAAATCCCGGTCCCGTACCAATGAGTTGTTTGGAATTTATGTATGGAATTTCACACCACTGGCTTTTCGTTGAAGGAAAACATCGTGAGGCAACCTGCATACGTCCGTAGAAGAAATTCGATGGCGTATGTAAATCCACCAATCCACACTGGGCCAGCGTGGTGCAAATGGCCCAACCACCCTTCGTGGGTAGGTCTACGTCCTGAAGAGGACTATTAAAAAAGGCTGATAGAGTACAGTACAGTATGGGACCTACCTCGAAATTGTGAAAAAAATCAGCTGTTCCATACATTTTCTCAATGAACTTTTTATATGAAATAGCTGTTGTTATATTATAATTCCGAAACTGTGTTTGTTGGGTGATTGGTTTGTTTGTTATTCTATCACGTAGCAACACAGCTAATGATCAACATGAAATTGTCATAAATTACAGTTATACTGGAGAAATTAAAGGTTCCTATAATTATGCATAAATTAAAAATATAACTTTTTAAATACAAGCTTTTGAGATCCTGGATTTCATTGTATCAACAGAGTGTTCAAGACAAGTAAAACGAGCCCAAACACGACGGGTCTTGCTTAGTACAGGAGTTCCTATGGCCACATTACAACTCCATCATCAGATCAGCTCTATGGTACCATATCATTGCATTGTCACGCGGTATACATATGCGTGAAAAATTTCAGCTTAATCGGAAACCGGGAAATTGGTCAAATTTAATTTGCAAGATTCCACCCGAACTTACATACATACATAGGTGCATCCAAGCAAGTTAAATAAAAGCTTGTAAAAAAGACACGCGTTCAAAGCCACTAGCAAAAGCTAGTAGGTAGGCACTGACATAAAATCTTAATTTTTTAAATTCTTTATTCTTTATTTTACAAATGAAAGTGAAACGGAAACAAAGTTAACAGACAAAGTGTTAAAGGTCGGAAATGACAACAACTTTTATCCTGGAAATGAAAGGTTTCGCTAGGCAAAGCCGCAGGCAAAAGCTAGTACTGCCATAAAATCTTTAACCAAACAAACAAGTGAAACGTCTCAAGCCGCAGATCGTCTTGCGGTCGGCCCGGGGAGTCTACCACACGTAAACAGCTTACAATGCTTATCATGCTTCTGCGGCTTACAAGGGCAGCTTGCGGCGAACGATGTGCAGCTTTGTTTTAAAATAATTGAGCTTAATAGGGTCGGGGAATGTGGGGTATAAGATTGTTGAAGTAACTGGTATTTTCTTGAGTATCGTTTCTTCTATCCAAAGTTGTATCCAAATGTTCATATTGCAAAAGTATAACACCATTGAATACTTATCTTTTCTATGCTTATGCAGGGTTATTTCTAATCAATTAGCATCCTTTTAAGGGCTTATTCTGTAAATCAAAACTAACAACTTTTGTTTTGCAACTTTTGTCTAAACTAAAAAAAACAGCTGTTCCATACATTTTATCGTGGGGGAACGATATTTTTCTATGGGAAATCAAAATCTTTTTTTGAGTTTTGACAAAAGTCGCAGAACAAAAGTTGTTAGTTTTGATGTACAGAATAAGCCCCTAAGAGGATGCTAGTTGATTAGAAATAACCCTGTAATCCCTGTATACATAATATGTTTATTACTTATAAAGAGGAACAATTTGATTGTTTGTTTGCTTGCATTGAATAGCCTCCAAAACTACTGAATCGATTTGAAAATTTCTTTCACTGTTGGGAAGTTGCACTGTTGTTGGGTAACACTATCCATGAGTGACATGGTTTATTTTATTTTCAAAAAAATAAGGTTACTTACTAATGTAACCCAAAGAGTAAAAAGAAATATAAATCAGAAAGTGTATTTGTTGAATTTCCTTTTGTTTGTTATATTACACACAACAACGGAGTAACAAATAGACTTGATTTTTGACAGAAATATACTTAAAATATTTGAGTGTCATACGCTACTTCATATCCCGGAAAAATAAAAGGTTTCTAAGAAATAGCACAATAACTAAAGTATCACGCGGGAGAAGCCACTAGCTAAAGCTAGTATATGTACTACATATTTACCTGCATTTCTTTCACCATAACTATATTGAAAATAATAAACCATGGAAAATGAAAAAGCATATAAAGCACTTATAGTCAAAATTATTTTCTGAACCTCGTGAACGGTCGTGATGTATAATAGTGTGTTTAAAATTTGATTTTTGCTAGAAAAAACTTTGGATCTGCCCCAAAATTTCTTATTGCAACATTCTTAGCTCTGCAGGTTGAAAAAAATACATAGACCAAAACAGAACTTCTTCATTTCAGAAAGTCGACTCAAAGGGAGTACATAACTAAATCAAATGAAAATTTAACCACCTTACCACAAAAGATTTAAACATGCTTTAAACAATGTTCAACTGTGCAATTAGTGCTGTTAAACTTTGTCTAAAGCTTGCGTAAAACTTTTGTGGTAGGTAAGACGGTAACAGTTCAAATTCAGCCCGCAATCTATTTGTCTTAAAAAAAAACATGTAACATTATTTAACAAAATAAAGATAGCGTTTTTTTCTAATTCCGATTGTAAACCTAAGATCGTGTTATACTGGCATTTTTTACTGTCAACTGCTTATCATAGGCCTATCCAACGCCACAAAAGTTGAAGCTAGCTATTATTGATTAATAACTCCAACGACCTTTTACCTGATAATCACTAATCACTTCCGAGCCAAAATCCAAAATCTCTATTAATTCAACTACCCACTTCCCATATCAGAAGGGTGTTCAACCCTTGAACTGAAACCATAGAGATACAGATAGGTACCTTCTCGTTCGGCGCGCAGGCGACGACACTGTTACTCATTAAGAGTAAACTGACATTTTCTTTCGCGTTTCGAAAGTTGTTCATAACCTACCTACCCGTGGAAGTCCGTGCACTCTGCAAAACTACAGTTTGCATCTTGTACTGTATGAAATAAATAGTCATACACTGCAAAAAGCACTTTAACGTAACATTAATACTCATACACATTTATTGGCAAATTACAATTTACACATCATTTTACAAGAAAGGTCTTTTATGCAAACATAAATGCTATAAATTACAATACCTAGGTACATTGCAAAATGCAGTGTTGTGTTAAAGCACGTGAATAAGTGATTTGTTGTAACGCGTAGACGTGATTATCAGATAAGCGAAATGCACGTGAAATTAGATCTCCACTATATCACGGTAAGACGCGATGACGTCCCCTCTGAAGAGATCTGTGAACTAAAACGGTTACTATTGCTATTAATCTTGGCGTCACCCACAGCGAGGGATGGACAGGGTGCGAATAAAGGAATCCTCTATGTTGAATCATAATTAAAGTAAGATAACGTAAGACCTCTAAATTGTTGTTTTGGAGTGATAAGTAGGACCATTTGCATAATACTTACGTTTCAGGAGAACGTAACGCATTAAAAGTGTGATACCTTGGAAAGTGCAGAGGCTTTTTAAGGTACATATAGTGTATACAGGGTTATTTCTAATCAATTAGCATCCTTTTAGGGGCTTATTCTGTACATCAAAAGTAACAACTATTGTTCTGCGACTTTTGTCAAAATTCAATTTTTTTTTTGTTGCTCCATAGAAAAAATTGTTCACCCTCGACAAAATGTATGGAACAGCTGAATTTTTTTTTGAGTTCTGTCAAAAGTCACAGAACAAAAGTTATTAGTTTTGATGTACAGAATAAGCCCCTAAAAGGATGCCAATTATTTACCAGTCACCCGGTATAAGTAACTAACTAACTTTAGTTATTTATTCTCTAAGGTATAGGGTTTATAAATAGGTACTTTACTAGGTTTAGGGTACTTTTCTGTATTAGCTAACATTTTAAGTTTTGCAAGAGTTAGGTACTGGTAGTTTTTAGTAACTTCCTGATTGATGCTCGATTAATGCTTAATATCAAAACTATAAATTAAATTTTACTACGTTAGCATACGTACCTTTTTAATACAAATTTTCACTAACAGGTAAAATTCATAGTTAATAATTCATAGTTAACTAGAACCAGAGCTATGCCATCTGAGAATTAATGGTCGCGCATAATAAATATAGGAATATGTGTGTGTGTGTGTACTCACAAAAGGCTACGACCACGTTACTACCAAATCGTGGAAAAGATAATATCCTCCCCAATATCGACCGATATAAATGCAAGTCGCATTTAATCGGATAGGCCTATATCCAGGAACGGAGGTTATTACGGCTGATATGACTCTATAAGTAATATTTTCATAGTCATAAATTCGTATCACCGTAATGAAACATATTTCAAACATTTTTATTATAAATTTCTCCGGCATCAAAACAAATAAAATGCTCATAATTAAGTACCTAATGTTTCCCTCACTTTAACTTTTATGACTACAATAAGACCTATCTGACCTTTGAATCTAGATTCTAGACTTAAGTGTTCTGGCACTGAGTATAATATCCACAGAGATAAGAAGCAGCTCTATATCTAAGCAGTAGGTGTTTCCGCTGGCGGCTGGTCTTATTAAACATATATCTAAGTAGACCTATGTCTATGTCCAGCAGTGGACGTCATACGAATAATATTATGTTGATTTTATGATTATGACAAAATGTGTATTGGTCCATAGTACTGGATATAAAATAGAGATAATTATGCTATTGGTTTCAAATAAAATGAAGTTAGCTTATTTAGTACTCGTATCACTTAGTGAAATTAATTTGTCAACATATTTTTTGTGACAGCAACTCTTTAAGAGTTTGCTAATTAAGTACTGATTATTAGATATTGCGTAACGAACTCATAATTTTATCGTGAGTTTGGAGCAATGTTTTTGTCTTATTTGCTCGTAATAAAATATCTCAGGCTTATGGATTGATTGCTAATCACAACGATCTAAGTATCGGCCCCAAATATAAAGAAATACAGAAAAAATATTTAGGAGACAAAACATTACTGAGCACTAAAAAAACATGACAAACACAAACAAAATAGAAAACAAATCATTGTGTAAGTAACCCGCTTCTAACCGGTCTTATCGGAGATCCATAGAGGAGGCCTATGTCTAACAGTGGACGTCCTTTAGCTGATGAATAAATGGTATAATAGGTACCTAAAGTTTTGTCACGCAACTGATCCCAACTTAGCATATAGCTGGTTGTATACAACCAACGCTGATATTCTGTTGGTGTACTTGGTGAGATGGTTTTGTTTAGCTAGGAGTGGTTCCTCTGGTAATGTTATACTCAGTGCTTAACACAACTTAATAACTGTAACGCTGTTTTAAGTTTAAACAGGGGGCGGTAGTGACGGCTTAATCACTTTATAGAAATTATACACAACTTATTTATTCAATTTTCTGGATGTTTCTTAGCGAAGCGTAAAAAGCCACTTTCGTGTTTATGAATTTTACCTTTTAGTGAAAATTTGTATTAAAAAGGTACGTATGCTAACGTAGTAAAATTTAATTTATAGTTTTGATATTAAGCATTAATCGAGCATCAATCAGGAAGTTACTAAAAACTACCAGTACCTAACTCTTGCAAAACTTAAAATGTTAACTAAAACAGAAAAGTACCCTAAACCTAGTAAAGTACCTATTTATAAACCCTATACCTTAGAGAATAAATAACTAAAGTTAGTTAGTTACTTATACCGGGTGACTAGTAAATAATTAGCATCCTTTTAGGGGCTTATTCTGTACATCAAAACTAACAACTTTTGTTCTGCGACTTCAGTCAAAACTAAAAAAAAAAAATTGGTGTTCCATAGAAAAATATCGTTCACCCGCGACAAAATGTATGGAACAGCTGTTTTTTTTAGAGTTCTGACAAAAGTCGCAGAACAAAAGTTGTTGATTTTGATGTACAAATAAGCCCCCCTAAAAGGATGCTAATTATTTACCAGTCACCCTGTTTAACTCTAAGCTCTATACCTACTGAATCTACCGTACCTAGCTAGGTACGTTATGTACTTACTTAAATAAGCTTTTCCGTAAAGAAAAACATCGTAAGACAAACCTACATGCTCTTTGAAAAGAGACGTTGGACGTATGTAGGTAAATCCCGAAATTTAACCAGCGCACGTGGTCAATACAATCACCTTAACATATAAGCAGCAAAAGCGGCGCAAATATGCTAGCCTCGGTAGTAGTTAGGTACATATTTAATCCTTTCGGAGTTGAAACATTGGAGTCCGTAGGGGCCAGGAGCTCATCTTGTTTTCAAAAGTCTTTCTGAGCGTCTGGTGGACGCGACGTGTGACCAAAATACTGGTGTTTATTTGGCTCAACGTACAAGCATTGCCATTCAGCGTGGCAATCTATGCCGCCAGCATGCTGGGTACGCTGCCATCTGGGAGTGGGCTTGAGCATTTGGATTATCTTTAGACCTTCAATATATTTGCTTTGTATGTATTAGTAGTTTAATTATGTAGTTTTTGTAGAAGTAATCACCTTTTTGATGTCTCAACGCACCTATGTAACGTATTATAGGTTACGTATTATTATTACAGAAAATTCATACAATAACAATTGAATTGAGATGGATGACGGCATTTTTACGAAGTTGGATGAGACGATACCTATGTCTAACCGCAGTTAAGTTCAGCGGCTGAATTTTAAACGAATACCGATTTAATCCTAAAATATTCGTCGTCTACCTCATGGAAGCATGAGAGTAGCCTCAAGCTAAACACTCTTGTATAGGCAAAGTTATATTTCTTAACGTGTGTGAACACGAGGCGAGTTATTTCGGAGAGGGAATTTGTGCAGCTTGTGGCATTATTTACTTTGACGTTAGATTCGACCTTTACGCTCTTTATGTAGGTGACTAAGTACAGTCTCACTCTCTCGTCGACCACATGACATCGTCATCATCATCCACAGCCTTCTTTATCCCACTGCTGGGTATAGGCTATATCTCTTACTGTGCCATCTGCCTCGGCCCTGTGCCAATCTTGTCCAGGGGCCTTACTGCGTAAGCGCTCTGACGTTCGGCTTCGCTTTTTCTCCTGCTCGCGCTAGTTACTCACGCCATGAGAGCGAGCGGGAGGGAAAGCGAAGCCGAACGTCAGAGCGCTTACACAGTAAGGCTCCAGGTTCGACCTGCGATGGACAAGATCGCACAAGTTTTCGCGTTTTCTGTTGCAGCTCGAGCTCGATTTGTTAGAATTTACGTTCCGGGAGAAAACTTCACAATTGTAACGAAATGTTATGTTTTTGGTGTCAATCGCGCGAGTAAGAAATATTGTACGCTCGTATCTATGTCTTTTTTTTTCAGAAACGCTTTTAGTTTCTGTATAATAATTCAATACTTTTCAGGCAATTCTTTTCGTAAAAATATAAAAATACTGTAAAAACTAAGACCTTTAACCCTTGCGATCAAAGTACTGATTACACGAAAAAAAAACACTAAAATCTGATACCTAATATTGGGTAACAGCTTATTGTTTTACTATGGTCATGCCAATTCGCGGTTCACAAACGCTTTAGACAGTTGACAGGACTATAAAAATATTCTTCTAATAAGGAATTGTTCCGGCCACTTCCGTACAGGCGTCGCATGCGCATCGGCAGGTGGAGACAGCTCGCGTGTTCGCTCGCACTTGTCACAGGGCTGACCGGCTATCATTATTGTGTGGCTATGAAATTTCAGTTTTAATAGTTCTAAAACATTAAAAAGATTCCCACATAACCCTTACCAAATTTTGGCCTTACTCCGCCACTATACAGATACATACAGAAAGACAGAAATGACACAGTCATTACTACACCCTTATTTAACTTTATGCGTTGTTTCTGTAGCGCTCGTAGCGTAGTTTGACTAGTACTTACCTATAGGTGGTGGTCAGTATTTGGATGGGTGACGCGGGTGAAATTTTCCAACTGAGCGCTACCGTGGCTCGGATGACACGTTAAATTGTAGTTCCCGGTAGTTTTAACCGTTTAGCCATATCAGAGGCCTTCTAAATACTCTGACATCAGGGCTAGCCACCCGGCCTATACGAATTTACCAATTTACTTACTTCTGCGTATTGCAATAAAAAAAGGTCTTCATATTAATGGAAAGACGGCTAAGAAGGACCCTAAAAATTGATGTTATACGCCAGCGCCACTAATATGATGTAGCATCTCTAATAACGTACAGCTTCAGATAGTACACCGTTGAAACATATTATCCTTATAGGTATCCCCTAAAGACTGATTGACTCACTGACTCAGCTGCGGATTGGTAGATTGACATGTTGTTGTTGTTGTTAGCTTGTCGTGTTCCACTGCTGGGCAAAGGCTTCCCCCCGATCTTTCCAGATTTTTGCTATAGTGTACCAGTTCTCAATCTTAATTTATGGAATCAAAGAATTGGTACAGCTAGATTGACATACATAGGTATATATACTTACCGCACGTAGGACGTAGTTAACGTATTAAACTTATCTTATACTAGCGACCCGCCCCGGCTTCGCACAGGTGTATTATACATATAAACCTTCCTCTTGAATCACTCTATCCATTAAAAAAAAACCGCATCAAAATCCGTTGCGTAGTTTTAAAGATTTAAGCATACAGACAAACAAACAGACAAAAAGCGACTTTATTTCTATGTATTGATTAATTTGCTTTTTTTGCAATCGCTTTTACGCCACCGCTTATTTGAAGACCTGCTATGTCACGGAGCGTGCAAAACGCGCGTTAAATTATATTCGTACGGCGGTTAAACGACGTATATTATCACGAGCTCATTACCCCACGGTGATAATAAAACTGTGAACCAAATAACTGAACCGTAATAATATACTGGAGTACAGGGGTGTGCCCGTTTCTTACTTGTAGGTACTACTTCTTTAAGGAGAAATAACTGTTCGCTCCAGTTTTTTTTATTTTATTTAGCAAGTACTGTACCAGCCTTTTTTAACAGTCCACTGCAGGACGTAGGTCTGCCCAAGAAGGGTGATTGGGCCATATAAACCACGCTGGCCCAGTGCGGGTTGGTGGATTCACATACGCCATCGAATTCCTTCTTTGGACGTATGCAGGTTGCCTCACGATGTTTCCTTCACCGAAAAGCCAGTAGTGTGATATTCCGTACATAAATTCCATGGAATTCATTGGTACGGGACCGGCACTTGAACCTACGACCTCACGATTGTAAAGCGGGTATCATTACTACAAGACCACCACGACTTTTATTTAGCAAGTGCCTACTACAAAAAAAAAACTACTTATGCCATAAGTACAGCTATTTGAATTGATTTTTATTTTCAACCGGGGAAAAAATAGATTGGCTTAATTGTATACTTATCTTCTCTTAGGTAAAACAACAGTTAGTTATTTCATTTTTATTGTTTTTACCTCAAAACAAATTAAGGCACTCTTACAGGATTAGGCTATCCATCTGTTTGACTGTCTGTCAAGATATTTTCTCAGAAACGCCTTATCATTTAGCTTGAAATTCGAATTGAATAATCAGGTCTTTCCTCTATCGTACGGCTAGACAGACGCGACCAAAGCGCCACCCTTTTATGGTGGACATTCCGCGCATTAGAACCAAGCGTTTTGAATCCTCATTCCTCATACGAACAGCCAGAATGTGGAACGCTTTGCTTGGGTCTGTCTTCCCGCTAAAGTACAATGTGGGCGTCTTCAAATCCCGAGTAAATAGGTATCTTCTAGGTAAGCGTGCTACAATCTAGACCGCTTATCTGCTTAACAACAGGCAGTATGTGGTCAAACGCAAACCTATTCAGAATAAAAAAAAAAAGTTTATTCATACAATGAAACTGTGAAAAAGGCAAACTTTGAAGTACAAGCATTTAGGTACAAGATCCAGCAAAAATGTCAACTTTTTGACCGACGAACCACCGGAGGAGGTACTCAATTCGACGCGTATATTTTTTAGTTTTTTTTTTATGTATAACCACGCATAACTTTTTACGTAGTGGTCCGATTTCAATAATCTTTTTATAAGAAAGAGTATACTTCGAAATTAGTCCCATTGAAATTTTATTGAAATCGGCTGAGCCATTTTTGTTAAATCAACAATAATGTGAAAAATACTACATCGATCCGTGCGTAATATACGCGAATTCTGCACACGGGTGAAGTCGGTCAAGCTATTTTTTGCAAAAAATTATTATTAAGATATTTGTTTCGTTATCACCTAGCAAAGTAGTTTATGTTTTTGCTTAGATATAGCTAGGTATAATAATAGGTCGATATATACAGGGCATTAGCATCCTTTTAGGAGCTTATTCTGTACCTACATAAAAACTAACAACTTTTGTTCTGCAAGCCCTAAAAGGATGCTAATTGATTAGAAATAACCCTGTATATTATTAATCTGCCTAGTTTCTGCGCCAACCAATTTGTAAAAATAACGACCATCTTTCCATCAGCAAAGATAAAAATCCACCTAATCTCTTTTAAAACACGTACAAGCCTTTAACGTCATCCCGGAAACCATAGGAGCTCTATAATCCGTCCTAATACTCCAAATTATATGCCGAGCATGTACCCTACCCTTAGAAAAGGTAGAAAAGTTTGCATCTTGAGGGTGCATTCACAGGTTAAACACAAAATCTGAATGACAATGCGAATGTGCGCTAATAGGCGTTGCGGTGCGAACGTCTATTGTGTACGCGTCTTTAGAATAATCTGTCAGTACCAATAGGGAGGGACATGACGCTGTAACCGTGATTTTGTCGATAAACTTAGGTAGGTACCTTACTATATCGATAAATAATATTTGATTGTGAATATTATAGAACTTTATTTTCAAACTAGCTAACCAGGCGAACTTCGTTTCATGCAATATCTTTATGAATTATAGCCTATGTGTTATTCTGATGTATAAGGATCATTATTATTGGAAAGTTTCATCTTAATCCGTTCAGTAGTTTTTGATTGAAATAGTAACAAACATCCATACATATTCACAAACTTTCGCGTTTATAATATTAGTAGGATATTTGAGATATAGTTATACTTAGGTATAAAGATACTAATAAATTATGTAATCTACTAAATGTTCGTGTACCTATAGTATTTTGGTGTTTACTGATAAATAAACTTCCATAGATTGTTTTTTCAATTTTACTGATTGTTTCGGTGTATACTTGTTCGCCAAAGCCTTAATTTTTTTTTGCAAAAATATTAACGCTAGCAACTTGTACAAATTATTATGGGTTTTATGTGAAATGTTGTTAAGTTATTTTTGCAAACAATAAATATGTATAATACATTATACGTATTGATCAAAGTAACACAACAATCATCAGCAAATACGTGCTTTCAACTATTTAGTACATCACAGTAAATAACATTGTAAAGTGTTAAGTTTACTTAAATTGCAGATATTGAAGCTATTTTCTCACTGTGCGCATTTTATCGACAACCGATACTTTCGCCACCCCTACACACAAATCAAACACAGATTGATGGTATTATGTCAACATTAGCAATCACAATACGTCTCCTTTGCATAAGAATTCTAATTCTTGTCTATTACTGCATAGCACATCCTCTAACAAGGGCAGATGGGTCGCTCTAGAATTTCGTATGTGAGAAAAGTGCGGAGCTCTAAGTAGGTAGGTAGTAAGTAGGTACTTGGTAATTTGTCATTGCCAAATTTTGTTTGAGACGGTGTTTTATGGAAATTGGAAGGATTAAGTGATAGATATTTGCATGGGCTAGTGGTGTGAGAAACGGGAATGGATGAAAAATTGTACGTGATGAGAAATGATAAGATTGAGTGTGAGATCTCTGATGTGAGGCGGTTATAAGGATATTTTTATTCTGAATAATTTTTCAATCAATATGTGTTGTAATACATGCTACTTGACTGTAATATTTCATTTTTGGTTTTATTTTAGTAGAATCTTGTACATATTTTGTTTCATAGTTACTTTCTAATTCTCATGTTTACCATGTGTAAACAGAAGAATTAAAGTGATTTGAATTTCACGTTTCTTGTGTGTAATAAAAGTAAGTTCGTATGGGCCGGGAGGCTAGCCATGGAGTCAGAATTTTATGCCGACTGAAGGTTTCTGGTATGACTTTTTTGTAATTAATCTGGTGATACATACTTAAATAATGTTGAAACAAAACTATGAAGCTTGAAAATGGCTCCAACAATAAAAACTTCTTAAAAAATCTTAAATATGACTAAAACTGCTTTATTGATACATTTTATTTCTTTCACTATCAAAAACAAAATATTAAAAATTGTAAAATTTGAACATTTATTATAAATTACCTATTTGCACCCAAAGAATCCATGTAAGAGTACGTTAGACGTAAACGTTCACCAGAAATACCAATAGTCGAAAAGTCACCTTGTGGAGCTTCTGTAAATTCACCAAAAATGTTAACTGGCTCTATCACAGTTATAAAAAATCCCTCACCACATTACAAGACGATGTTATCAGCCTATTATCCCCAAACACTTTCACACAAGCATTTCAACACGCCATACAAACCTTCAATATTGAAACCTCGACCAAAGAGTTCAATAAAATACTTTCGATCTGTAACGAAGGCCTACAACCATAAAGATCTAGAGAGAGGTTATTTACCGTGTGCGCAATATAGTCATCATCTTAACAGACATATTATTATACTACTGAATCCCGGTTGTTTTAACCGTTTAGCTATGTCAGAGGCCTTCAGGCGGCCTAAAAACTCTGACACCAGGGCTAGTAACTCGGCATAACTTACTTACTCACTTCCTTTTAGTTAGTGCTTAAACGCCCAATTACTCGTGACAAACCAAAAAAATATATAATTATCGATAGATTGTATTGTACATTTGGCTCTGTCGTTGTTTCGCCCCGCAATTACTGTTCTAAGGCAGCCGGTTTTAATTTGAAATCTCATAATTGTTGACATTTATTTGAACTGAAACTACAATACAAGACCACCCCTAGATTTCCCGGCTAAAACCAGCTTGCTTCCAGCATGTTCTAGCTATCTTGATTAAGTACTACCTAGATCATCTTCCTTGTTGGTAGACCCGAACCATTGGTTGCCGATACGTTGTTTCCGTTTAAGAACTTTAAACAGCGCCATCAGCCATCAGTTCTAGGAACTGTGCCCTGCATACCATCACTTGAACTTATTAACCAGGTATCTCCCGGGCCCCGTCCGTAATTGTTTTTAAAGAGGAGGTTAAAAAATTATATCTGTCGCAATCTCCAAATAGTTCTTAGTTTTTGGGTTTTTTATTAATTTCTGTAGTTTGCTTAATATCGTATTTTTGTTTACTTATACGAGTACATTGGTTATAAGTGTATGTTAGAAGTTAAAAGTATTTTTTAGTTTATTTTATTATAATATTTATTTATGTATTAGTATTTATAATATTTGTATGTATATGTCTATTGTATAATTCTTTTTTATTTTTAAAGTGTCCTCTAAATTAGCACACCTCGTCGTTTTTTCTTTTGTACCATCTCTCTCCATCCTAAGGTTGCCTGGAAGAAATCACTTTCAGTGATAAGGCCGCCGGTTGCTTCACATATTGTAGCATCTAATTTTCTCTATTTTTCTGTTTTTTGTGTGTGTGAATCAATAAAGAGTTTATCTATCTATCTATCTTGGTGACCGGTTCTACAAATATTCACACACCTGAGTCAGTTAGGTACAAGTATATTATAGAAATAGAATTAGAATCGTTTATTGATGTATTGAGCTTAATACTAAAATTATATATACAACAGTTTGTACAATAATATAAAGTACCGCAAAATATATCTCGTCATTTCACAATACATAATACGTAGCAACGAATTTAAACAATGATTAAAATAATAGCTATCTACTTTACAATTGAATCCAAAATTAAAAAATGTCAGAAAGAATAAACGAAAATGTCATGTTTTTTTTGTTCAATACATAATTACAAAATTAAATTTAAAAAATGATTAAATACAGTAAATATTAAAATATAAATAACTACCTACTTCAATAATATGAATTAAACGCTGTAAAGGGGCGTTAAATATAAAATTATATAATGTCAAAGTAATATGAAATGTCAATGCACATTGTAAATTTCTTAGACAGAAGTAGGTCAATTTAAAAAGTCATGGATTTTCGTCAAATTGTATAAATCCGGTTCTGGGGCTATAGTCGTTAGATAAATATTCTGGAATACTGTACATAGTTTTCTCTAATAGAAGTTCTTTGACTTTATTCAAAAACACTGAATCGCTAGTTGTAGTTTTGACACACTCTGGCAATTTGATAAAAATAGATAAATATACGTACAGCATAGAATGCTTGTTTATGAAACATACATTGAAGAACGCATTACTCGTATTATGTGACCGCAATATGAATAAGTAATCAGTTGTTCACTGTGAGTAAAGTGCCTACTTAGCTGTAATTTAAATCAGAAAATTTTGTACGGAATTTTATAACCTTTTCAAACCCAGAGTGAATAAATATCTTCTAAGTCTGCGTGCTTGCTTCATCTTCAACCACAACGTCGCCTACCATTAGGTGAGATAGTGGTCAAACGTGGACTTATTCGCAATAAAATAAAAATATTTCGGCAACTAGAAGACATAACCCATCTTGCGTGATCTATATCTTCAACCCTTGCTTTGGCCCTTTTCGCGCCCTCAACAATGGTTCTATAGCCAATAATCTTATAATAGGGGCTTGAAAGGCCCTTCATCGACAAAGCGTATTGATCAAGTATCGAAGGGTTAAGAAGATTTCGCGTGACAGCTGCTTTTTAAAGACAATGACGGGATCAAATATTTATGGAGCTTACAATATTGTGACTTTGTGAGGTTTTGGCGAATGACGACATGTCACATTGTTATATGTTTATACATGAAGCATTTACAATTAAGTGCTACCGTGGTTCGGATGACACGAATTGTGGATCCTGGTTGTTTAACCGTTTAGCCATATCAGAGGCATTAAGGCGTTTGTATATATGTTTTTAATCTGTATCCATAAATATTAAGCCTCCTCCTACTCGAGTCGAATTCCTCATGTTTGAGGGTCGTGACCACCACCTCCCAAAAGCTTCTCTTTTACAATCCTGCGGCATCGTCCTCCATTCTCGGCGGCGTAGAGCGCCTCATTAACTGACGTGTCCAGCGTGGTTCGGATCTGGCTCCAACCAAGGCATCGGGCTCCGACGTCGTGACCGCCTGCCGTCGACTTTCCCCTTTTCTTTGAAATATTACGCAATATCTCCACTATTTGCAAGCCTAAATATTTTTGAGTCATTTGCTGGCTATTTTTTTATCTGTAGAGATTTTTTGCAAAATTGTCTCATCTAAAAATATTTACTTTGATACTACTTAATCACAGATTTGAAGCAGTTTTAAAAATAGTTGTCATCTATCCATTTATCAGTCGTAGTACGTCCACTGCTGGACATATTTTTTTTTTTATTGAAATCCATAATAATAATAATTTTATCGTCAGTCCCAGTGATCCGTGGAAATCATTGTAATGTATTAGAGTTGCAAAAAAAAAATTCGAAAAATTTTAATATTAACTCAATTGTTTGAAGTCGAAGGATAAAAACAATTATCTTTAAACCTCGTTTAGAAACCGAAATTTAACCAGAAACCGAAACTCGTTTAGAAATTAGAAAACCGAAATCAAATTTCAGTTTAAAAATAATGTAGCTATTTAAAGACAAAACTGTAATCACAATAACAATTTAAAAAAATCGTGACTGCGGTCATCACGAAAACGATCAAATTACAAATAATTCATCGATCTATAGATCATTATCTGCGCGCACGCGTCAATGTCAACCATTGTGATCGTTGGATCAATAGGAAATGTATCAATAAGTTATGATTTCAGAATTAACCCTATGTAATTTAATATTTTAGGGTTGAACCATTCGTGTGCCACTTTGATTGTGCCTTGAAAATGTTGTGTATTTGATTCCTTCCTATATTGTTAATTTAATTTATCTGATATCAATATTTTAGTTCGGCCTTCTTTTATGACTATTGCTTTTCTTTGATTTCTATTATACATCTGCTAATATAAGTATACGTAATTTTAGTATTTATTTGCTTGAAACTGGTCAATACATAAAACAAACTTATTTGGGTATTCCGTCTTTTTGTCATACTCGTTTAACAATAATTCACTGTAGACTAGTTAAAATGTTAAAATATTGTAATGTTCTTTTTAAGTACATATATGCTTAAACATTAAGCCTGACGCACCTAGGCTCGTTAAATATACTGCTATAAAAGACCAGTAATAAATATATTATAGATATTTTATATTAGATGTTCAATGGTACTCATTTGAAATGTAAAACTATAACCGACATAACCGACTCTGTCGAAAAACAGCCTATCACTAACAATAATTACGATTAAACACAACTATCCCCACATTCTCACGATTTTTTTCTAATTACTCACCCTAGCAGATGTTTTGTTCCTCATCCGAAAACCAAAAGCGTAATCAAAGGCCATAGAAAAAAAATTAAAATATTCAACAAACAAGAAAGACGATGACTGCGCATCAAAACTCGAATTCAAACAAATACAAAAGAAAATTATTTGTGGGGACAAACTTCTTGTTCCAAAAGAAGATTCACCAAAAAAACTCTCACACTACACAAAAAGCATCGCTAATGAAACTGACAAAGCAATTACAATAACTAAAGAAAAAACCTGACCCCACAATACAAATCTGAATGAAATTAAAAATTCCGCTATCCTTAAAATAAAGCTGAAAGTAAACACTCCAAGTCTTACATCATATGCAAAATACGCGAATTTAAAAAAGGGCAAACTGGATATGCAAATATTCGTGCGAAGAGAATGTAAAAAACAAATAGTAGAAAAAACCGCTTGTATGGGAGAGTGATAGATATAAAAACAATTTTTGCATTGTCTACCGACGTGCATATTAAAGAGGAATATGTTAAGGAAGTAAGGGCCAAGTTTCGACCCTTGCGGTGCACCGGTTCTCACAAGATTTCCGTATGCAAATTATTGATAGTACTTAATCTTTTATTTTAATAGCATCTTATTGTGTTAAATCTATTCTTTTTTTGTAGGGTAAGGAAAAAATGAATGAGAAATTAATGAATCTATGCAAATGAAAGCTTTGGAACTGTCTTGTGGGAATCATTTGGGACTCTAGTATTTTCTATGGTAGGGAAAATCCGTTAGTGACATGAATTAAAAAATGTGACCCCATTTGTTTCTTTGCTTTAGTTTGATCTTTGTTTTGATTTCAAAAAAGTTTTAGAGAGTCGTAAGGACCTCTACTTACAGAAGGTCTGCCTGCAGCATTGAACCCTTTTTGACCATTACCTTTTTAAGGTTTTGAATAATTTAGATACTGTTGATAATGCACCGGGCGAATTTTCGTTTTCATTCTACATAGATTTGACATTTGACATCAAAAATGAAAATAATAATGCGGAATATTAAAACTTATCAAAAAAAATGGATTGAAATAAAAATATAATAAAATATTTGTTATCAAAAAGTATAAAACATAATAATGGTATACTATTGAAAAAAAAATCTGCAATTACTTGAACTCATTCACATTATTCCTAAGAAATAACACGATGAAATCGATCTACCCTGTGCATTGTTCTTTGGTAAAAAAAAATATTTCATTTTTTTCTAGTCTAGGTAAATCTTAGGTAAATAGTATTATGACTTTTCTTTAAAAGTTTATTAAATCTATGTCTTATTTGTTTCAGGTATGTATTCCATGGATTTTGCGTAAGTACTTACTCTCAATAACTTTTAAAATACAATAACTACAAAAATACATTAATTTTTAAGTCAATTTTTAAATGAATTATTCATGATAGTAATATTGTGCAACAAAATGCACATGATCATCAAACTTGCCCGTAACGACATCTGTGAGCAACTTGGCGAACTATAAGTTTTAGTTCAATAGATCTTTGCTAGATGGCGATAGATGCAACTAAAATCAAACTCATAAATCTAGGTCTATAAGTAAGCTTTTATAAATGTTGAACGTTTATTTGATATTTCCCTTTTGTGTTTCAATGCCAATTTTTAGTAAAAATTAAAATAACTTGTTGTTTTATTTCTAAATAATTATTACGTAGTTTTGAAAATGTTCGTTAATTTTAGGAAAGTCAAAGAAAATGTCTGAGAGATTATTAGGTAGGTTATAAAAAATGTTTTTTTTTTTAAATATATATATCACTATCACGAGCGCACGGGCAAGAGGCACACACATTCACAAACCCGTGTGATCTCTTCACAAACTTCAAAACAGTACCTAAGATCTAAGTTTTAATGATTTCCGTTAAAATTCTGACGGATATTTTAAAACTGAGCTCAAATCAAAGACTTTTCTATTTGCTACTTTACAACACAAGAAGTGTCGTGTATCGGAGAACGTACGTTTTTTGGAAATATGTTCAAGAAAAACATATATTTTTTCCAACAGTAAAATTATACATTGCTGAGGAAAAAAATTGGTTTTAAATACGTTAAATCGGGCTAGTAGGGCCTTAATCGACAAAATGTAAAAGACAGCTGATTTTTTTTTTGAAATTCAATAATTATTGCGCGAATTTGGGGTAAGTTGAATAGTAAAAATATAGAGGAAATTTTAGGAAATCAAAAGAAGTAATTATGGTTTCCTAAAATTTCCTCTATGAGGTTGTGCATAAGTTATTAGAGGTGCTGTATAGGTAATAGAATAGAATAGAATAGAATATCATTTATTGTCATAGTATATCATTTATACATTCTTACTTAATAAAATAAAAAATATATATAAATGGTTCTACCATGGACTCGTCATAACAATTACAGTAGGTAGTTTTATTTACTCTTATGTACCCTCACAAAAAGAAAAAAATATAGCTTGGATTACATCAGACAATGACAACAGCAATAAAATATAAATCAAAATATAAGTTTAAACTTCCATAATTGCCTCATTAGACAATAGATTTGATAACAAAATGACTCAGCTGTACAAAGGCATCGTTAAATTATCATCACAATAAATTAATAGTAATCAAATTCAGTCCGTCAAATACGGGTATGCATTAATTATAATTAATTTTAGAAATTTTAATAAATAAAAATAATTAAATTTTAAAAAGTCAGCTGTAAAGGTGCTTCGTCAATCAATAAGTTAATAACAGTAGAATAATCAAATAAATTTAAATCAAATAATATTAAAATTAAATTGGAAAAATTATAAAATAAACAATAGTAATAAAGTACCTGCCTAAGGAGTAATTTAGCTGTAAAGGGGCTACATTCATAATTCTCCCAGTCAAAAAACAAATATTAGTAATATACCTGACGGACAAACAAAAACTATTAATATTAACAGAACTAACATATTTATACTGCCTATATTGAGTCTATTTAAAACAATAAATAATTCAGCTGTAAAGGGGCTATATTCGCAACAGTCGTAGTCAAAAATAAATAAATAACACAATTATACTAACTTAACATACGATGTTAATCCTATTACATTTTAAGTTTTCAATGAATTAATAAGCACAAGTGCATAATGCCTCTTCCTATTTTATGGTTGGTGGTCACTGTAGTCATTATCTAAAAATTCCGATATTTTATAAATTGACTTCGATATAAGCATTTTTTTCACGCTGTTACGGAATTTACCATCTGTTTTTATTTGCTGAATTTTTTCAGGTAGTTTATTGTACAGTTTTTGACCCATTATTTTCGGAAGTTTCCCTGTCACATTAAGTCTATGGGGGATGGGAAGTAGATAACTATTTCCTTTTTTACACTTTCTGGCCTTCGTTTTAGTTTTTGTAATATCATATTCATTTAGATTTGCACGCACATAGTTCAAAATTTCAAAAATATAGACAGAGACAGAAGTCATTATGTTTAGATTTCTGAAATGGTCCCTGCACGATTCCCTCGGCTTACTTTTAGTTAATACTCTAATGGCACGTTTCTGTGTTTTTAACACCCGTTCGTAATCGGTTGAACAACCCCATAGAATAATTCCATAGGTCATTATGGAATGGATATATGCAAAGTAAACTTCTTTGAGCTGTGGCTCTGATGCTATGTGCCTTAGTTGTTTAAGAGCGTATATGCCTTTTGACATCTTCTTACATGTCATGTCTATGTGCTCCTTCCATGTAAGTGCCGCATCTAACTCAAAACCTAACAGTTTTGCTGTTTTAACATTTTGCAAAGAATGTACATTATTAGTAGGAATAGGTAAATTTTTTAGTTGTGGAGAAACGGCATTGAATAGAATCACTTTCGTCTTATCGGTATTTAATTTAAGACCATTCATCACAAACCACTCATTTATAACGTCAAGTGATTCAGATATGTTTTGATGAAGATCTTCCATAGTATCGCCAGACACCACAATTGTGGTGTCGTCCGCATACTGTATTATATCACCTTTAATGTTTAAGTTAGCTATATCATTAAGGAACATTATAAACATTACGTTGCCAAATGAAGACCCTTGTGGGACTCCGATGTCAATATTTTGAGGCGCAGATCTTTGGGGTTTTCCGTCAATTTTCACTTCTACAGTCTGTGTCCTATTTGTTAACAAAGATTTTATTAGTTTATTAAAATTATCCCTTACACCATAGACTTTTATTTTTTCTGTAAGCAAATCATGGTCCACAGAATCGAAAGCCTTTGATAAATCTAATAAAATGGCGGCTACGCGTTCTTTTTTATCAAGACAAGTTGTTACTTTTTCTATAATAGCTAGCGTGGCAAAAGTTGTAGATTTACCAGGTCTATATGCAAATTGACAGTCAGAGAGTGCTAAATGTTTATTTAGGTGCTTCATAATTGTATCTGATAGTATTGACTCAATTAACTTAGATATTGTGGGTACAATTGAAATTGGTCTATAATTTTGTACGTCATCAGTAGAACCTTTCCCCTTGTACAATGGGGTTAAGCGAGATTTTTTTAACGATTCCGGATAACACGTGGATTTCAAAATATTATTTATAAGATATGTTAGATGGCTACAGACAAATGGCAAGGTATTGTACAAGAGAGTACCAGATATATCAAATATATCTTTTGTGTTTGAGTTGTCAATCTTATGTTTAGCTAGTTTCACTAATTCGTTAGGATATATTTCTGGAACTTCAAGGTCGGGCAGTGTAGTCACTGATTGTTTCAGAAACTCTATTGCTTTTATTCTATTCGGTGGGTGGTCTCTTTTTAGATCATGACCTATTGATGTAAAATAATTATTTAAGTAATCTGGTATACATTGACTAGTTATTTGTTTATTCGATTTGTAATCTTTTAAATTCCATATCCACTCCTGCTTACATTTATTAGAATCTTCTTTTATGACCTTCCATACCTCTTTCTTTTGATTTTTTGAATTTTGTATACGTTTGTCAACATACTCTTTTTTATTTTTTGTTAATAGTTCATCTCTAATAAGTAGTTTATTTGATATTACTCCGAAATCAATCGATTGAGGGAACTGTCTTTGTAGCATGTGGAGGTCATGAATGTCTTGTTGTATTTTTATAATTTCGGAACTTATCCATGGAATACTTTTCCGTCTCTTATGTTTCGTCTCAATTTTTGGGAAAAAGATATCCATATTATGAGTAAATTTTGACATAAAAATATGAAATGTATTATCGTCGTAGTCATTGAATATATTGTCCCAGTCATAAGCAAGGAGAGCGTTACCGAAATCTGTAATTCGTTGCGCACTATATGTTCTATTAATACTAGTTGTATACTTAGCTTTATTTTCGACTTTCTTCTTAAACTTAATTATAATTAATTGGGCATCGTGATCCGAAACTGCAGTAGCTATTGGGTCAATTTTTATAAGGTATTCGTCTATATTAGATACAACAAAGTCGATAGAAGTTTCCGTGCTCTTATCAATACGTGTTGGAAACTCAACAAAGTTTTTAAGCTTGTTCGGTAACATAATATCTATTAAGGCTTTTTTATGGCTGGAATCAGTAAGGAAATCAACGTTCCAATCTCCAGTTAAGACTACATTAATATTTGACAAATCACCCAAAAGTTCAAAAAGTTTAGATACAGTATCAATAAAAATTGAAAAATTACCCTTACCTGTCCTATACAGTCCTATAACAATTACTCTGTGTGACCCATTGTCATTAAATATTTCGACAGCTGTAAGTTCGCAATGGTATTCGACAGATAGGTTATCAACATCCGAACGTTTTTTTGCAATCAAATCATTCTGTACTAAAATAGACACACCACCATGAATTCGTTTTTGCCTGATGAAGAAGTTTACGTGTTTGTAGCCTTGGATTACAAAATTATCCACATCACTTTTACACAGTACTCACATTATTTTAATTATGATAGGATGTTACTGTACTCCTACTCGCCCTTATTAAAATTAAGTTCATAGGTACGTATTGGCCTGGTGGGGGACACTCTTGATGTCAGAGTTTATAAGCCACCAAAGAGCCTCTGACATGGCTAAACAGTGTAATCACCATTACTAGACTTTACCAATATTTACTAGCGGGCCAAAGCTTTTTTTAAATGTATTTAATACATATTTGCGTTTGACTATATTCTGCCGTATTTTCAGTAGAATATGAAGTCTAGGATGTAGTTTACGCTTACCTAGAAGATACCTATGTATTTACTTGGGATTTGAAGACACCTATGTCGTACTTTTTTTGCGTAGTTATCAGCTACCATATACAGGATTATCCAAAACTGGTATACTAAGCCGAAAGGATGAGATTCAAACTATTCAATTTTCAATTATTAACAATTTCGACTATAGGATCAACCAGAAAAATTCTAAAAAAAAACAGCTGTTAATACATTTTTTTTGATACTGAGTTGCAATTTAGTATGGAACAGCCGATTTTTTTTCTTGAATTCAGGGTTGGCCCCATAGTAAAAGTTGTTCATAATGAAGATCCTAATCACTCCGGCTTAGTAGGTACAGAGCAAGCAGATAACACCACACACAAAAGGTGCACACGAGTCTACAATAACTTGCCAGAAGTTATAAAGGATGCACCTTCACGACGTGCATTTAAGAATTTGACAAAAGAGTGGCTTGTTGAGCAAACATTCTATAAGATGGAGGAATTCCTACCTAAGATAGAGTAGGTGTTGTATATATATATATATATATATATGTATTTATATTTTTTAATTGTCAAGTAAATTTATTTGATATAAATATATAACAGTATGGACTTACCTATTGTATTGTTTGACATTCTTCTACCATTTATGGTATAACGAAATGCAGAATATTTAATTATTACTATTGACATTTAATTGATTTATTTTTTTGTATGATTTTTTTTTAACGAATTTTTTATTGGATTTTGTTAAATGCACTTTTATTTTAATAATAACAAATCATACTATAGTGTTAGCTGAAATATGTTAGTATGTGTAATGACGTGTAACTAGTTGTTATCAATAAAGAGTATGAGTATGAGTAACCTTGTATACGTCACAACAAGATCTATGTAACTGTGGTATCCTGCACCAACGATGTGAGCCCATGAATGACGACTTGCCTTTAAGCTGGAAGGGGTTGACAAACATCGTTATGATCTACTTTATATATGGGCCAAACCGAAATTCGAGAAATAAAATCAGCTGTTCCACACAAAATTGCAACTTGGAATCGACAAAATGTAAGAAAAAGCTGATTGTTTTTTCTCGAACTCCAGCTAGGCTCCGTAGTAAAAGTTGTTCATAATGATGGTCTGAAACAAGTTTTATCCGTTTGGTACACCAGTTCTGGACAACCCTGTACACGTCGTGTCGAGAGCTCTGTAACTGCAGTACACCGCTCCAGCAGCGCGAGCCCATGATGAATAACGACTTGCGAGGCATGTGGTAGCCTGTCGGGTATTTTGACGAATTCCTAATAGACATACTGTGTGCGTATACCTGGCACCACGTATGTTACCAGGCAAGACGAAACTGTATTAGAGGTTCTAAACTCTATGGTCTATTTATGTAATTCAAAGGAGGAACACCAGCGTTTACAAAAAACTAGCAACCCGCCCCGGCTTCGCACAGGTGTATTATACACAATATAAACCTTTCCTTTGAATCACTCTATCTATTAAAAAAAACGCATCAAAATCCGTTGCGTAGTTTTAAAGATATAAGCATAGGTACATGGGGACAGACAGCAGGAAGCGACTTTGTTTTATACTATGTAGTGATATGTAAATTTTACAAAGACATAATTCAAGATTCAAGATCATATTTTTTTGTGAAAACATGGTAATCGTTTAAAATACAGTCAAACCTGGCTAACTGAGAACTGGATAAGTGAGAAACCTCTATAAGTGAGAGTAATTGCCAGGTCCCGTCATTTTACCCCTCAATTACCTCTATATGTGAGAGACAAAAACCTCTATAAGAGAGAGTCGTTTTTCCCTCATGGACCTCTATAACTGAGAGTACTACTTGTCTGAACCTCTATAAGCGAGAGTTGAGGGTAATAAAACATCTGCACATGACTCATTCTTAATTTTCGTGGAACTAACTACCGTTGATTTCGGATCGTGTTCTATTCAAACATTTTTTTTGTATTTTGTGGAGATAAGTAACATTGTTTTTGTATCGCGGTTTTTTGTAATGACCACACGTGTATCTGTACTATCTTTTTTGTTGAAATAGTGCTCTATTCAAAATTATTTGGCGATTTTCTTTCATCTACTTAACATTATTTATGTATCAAATTCGTTTGGAATAACCACACGTGCGTTTACACTATCTTGTTGGTCAAACTTACTACAGTTGATAAGTATCAATTAAGGAGAAAGGTACGGTGTTTAATAAATAAATCCTTAGGAATAAATAAATAAATCGTAAAGTGATAAATTAAACTTAAGATTCAATGCGTTCAAAAGTGGAAAATATCGAAACAAAATACGCAATGAATTTGATTTATCAGAATCCGAATTTATAAACATATTTATCATTCTTCACGCATGTAGATACCTACATACAAATTAGACGTATTTTTTTACCTCTATAAGAGAGAGAAGCCACTTCTCAAACTGGATAAGTGAGAAACCTGGATAAGTGAAAAACCTCTATAAGAGAGAATGAGATGGCGGTCCCTTCAACTCTCTCTTATCCAGGTTTGACTGTATACAAATTCACATACATGTCTTAATATAATAGAGAACGCATGTTTTTGCATTTAACGAAAATCAATATCGAGCTTTATATGTTTATGCCTATAATATAAAAAAATACACGACGATCTATATAATTACATAATCCTGTAATAATATGTGCCGCAAATGTTTAATGAGTGCATTGCCTCAAACCTTGATCTTGTGACCCAAATAGCGAGATAATAATAAAAAAGCCTGATAATAGTAAATATGAAGGCTTTGTGAAAAAACTACGAGTGTATAATACTCGTATCTCTATTTATTAAACAATTCTTTAGGGTTTATCGTCGTTCTTAAAACACGAACGTTTGTGTGTTAAAAATTTTGTAATCATTCATACAACTAAGTATTCAGATATGTGATGCTAATTTAAATAAAAACATCACCATATATTTGGTAAATTCTATAACGATATAAAATTTCAAAAAACTATTCCGATTCTACGAATTATAGCTTCTAATTTTTGTCATTTGCTAACATTTTAATTTCTACATTTCGTTAGGCAACCTTGTATTCTTATATGTATTCTAAGATTCGTATCTAAAAACAAGTGAATTAAATGTTTTGTCAAAAAATAATCAAGCAATTTTCAATCAAAAATACTGGTGGTCACATTTCCCAAGGCAACCTGGTTTATATGTATTCTCCTATTCAATACATTTATGTGAAAAACAAATGAAGGATATGTTTTCCTATAAATTGATAAAACATTATTAAATTTGAAATACTTGTGACCAAATTTCGCAAGGCAACCCTATTTAGATATATTCTCCTATTTGTATAATTACATAAAAAATTGGTTGGAACCGCGTACGCTATGAGCGGGATGTTCTTGCGGTGGGATCCCGGGCTATATCTTTTAGGTAAACGTGCCACACCCTAGACCGCATAATATCTGCTTACCATCACGCAGAATATGGATAAGTATATTATAAATATGGTCAAGCATATATAAAAAAACTGCTCTGTTATTTGTAATCTAAAAAATCTCTGTTTTATTACAATTCAGCTTAATTCAAAAAACACATTCTCAAAAAATGTTTTCTTATTCGAACTATTACTTTTTATCCATCCATCCATCCATCAGCCATAGGACGTCCACTGCTGGACATAGGCCTCCCCTATGGATCTCCAATAAGACCGGTTGGTAGCGGCTTGCACCCAGCGTGATCCTGCGGTCTTAATGAGGTCATCCCTCCACCTTGTGGGTGGACGTCCTACGCTGCGATTGCCGGTACGTGGTCTCCACTCGAGAACTTTTCGACCCCACCGGTCATCAGTCCTCCGCGCTATGTGCCCTGCCCATTGCCATTTCAACTTGCCAATCCGCTGGGCTATGTCGGTAACTTTGGTTCTTCTGTGATTCCTGATTCGATCGCGCAGAGAGACTCCGAGCATAGCCCTCTCCATAGCTCGTTGTGCTACTTGGAGCTTATTAATAAGGCCCATAGTAAGAGACCACTTAAGTATTATAGACCCATAGACAGATTACTTATTATAGACCCATCGATTACGTGTAGGATATTGTACAGTACTGTACAATACAGTACATTAGCACATACTGCGTTAAATATAACAGCAAGTGCATTTCTAAACAAAAAAATGAACTAAAACCCGACGGAACCGCGATAAATAAACTTGTGTCAGCATTGACCAGACATTTCGATCGTTTCATCATTATCATCAAGGGCAATTTTTTACCCCACTCGGTATTGGTATAAAGATAACAAACTTCGTATAACCTACGACACCAGTATCATGTTTGTGCACTTCTGTCTAATTAGGTACCTAAATATTAGTTAATACTTATAAATAAAAATTTAATTTAACCTCGTAGATATCATTGCCATTTTGATAGCCTAAGCCAAGTTAGATTAGTTGAACTTGCTTTATTTATTTGTGTTCTTATTATCAGTAGCTATTTGATTTATCAAAGCCTAATTAGAGTGGTTGCTAATCTATTTCTTTTTTTTAAAGCTTAGATAGGGGTGTTGAATAATTACGAGCGTTTGATAAATCTTCGTGTGTGTTATTTGAGTATTATTTTTTAAAATACACTTTTCAGTGATATGAAATTGCTGTACGCACAACAGCTTTTCTAAGCCATGCGTTAGATTTCATAAAAGTTTTCACTACCATTTTAGATTATATTGTGTAAAGATAGAAGTATTGTGTATAATTTATTAGGAACTAGCTTTTGCCCTCGGCGTGGTCCGTGTGAAATTTTGTACAGTTCCATGGGAACCTCTTATTTTTGTTTTTCTAAGCCATGTGTTAGATTTTATAGAAGTTTTCACTACCATTTCAGATTATATTGTGTAAAGATAGAAGTATTGTGTATAATTTATTAGAAACTAGCTTTTGCCATCTGCTTAGTCCGTGTGAAATTTTGTACAGTTCCATGGGGACCTTTTATTTTTCCGTGATAAAATTTTTTTTGTCACTAGCCACTCTTTAAATTACATATATCAATGCCAAAAATCAAGTCAATATGTTGCTCTGTTGCTGCGTGAAAGAGTGACCAACTAACGAACACTCGTTAGGATTTATAATACATACTAGCTTTTACCCGCGGCTTCGCCCGCGTTATATTTTGATTTTGGCTTATGTTTATGTCGGCTGCGAAACCTTTTTTTTTTTTTTTTTTTTTTTTTTTTTTTTTTTTTTTTTTTTTTTTTACCAGGTGAAATCTTTTATAGATACCACCGCACCTCGAGGGTAGGCGGGTGGTTATGTGAGAGTCCTGCCGACTGGACAGTATACCCACCAAAACCCCTGGGTGTTCCGCCACTGCGCTATGTGTCGGGGCTACGGGCACGCTTGCGCACTCCTCCGCGGCACCCGACAGCGCTGGCCCAACTTGGGCCCCACCACGGAGCTTCGGCTCCCGCCAGAATGACGATGTGTCGAACACCAGACACATCGCCACCCACCACCTGGGACCAACCAGCACTAGGCGTCAGACAGCGCCCGTATCCAACAGCCCTGGTCCCGATGCAACGGGTCAATTAAAGTGGCCCCGCGCCTGCCACTACGGCTGCAGAGGATAGGGAGAACGGCTGTCGCGATACCGACACTCCTCTTCCCCTGCAGCCCCACCGCCTACGCCAACACGTTGGCGGCACCCGTTAGGGCCGCTGGCAGGACGGATAGGCAGCGGCCTTCTCGCCGCCCGTCCATCCCGTCGCCGCCCCCGCCTCGATGGGCTCGGCCGCGGCATCGCGACAAGCGCGACACCGTAGTCCACCTCAGTCGGCAAGCCGACCTACTGGCCAGCCTCCGCACGGGCTTGTCTGGGCCCAAGACCCGGAGAGGCCGGCCCCACCTCGGGTTCCTCTTCGTTCACCAGGCTGGGAAGACCTGGCTACTAAGCCCCCCCGCCACGACAAGGCGGGAACCCACTCGGGGGGGCGGCTGCGAAACCTAACCTAACCTAACCTAACCGGCAAATATCAAAATACCTTAGAGGAATGCTTTTGTTGGTTAAGTTACGGTTGGAGTGTATATACAACCTAAATCAAATCTCCGCTTTCCATAAACTGGGCATTCCAAGATTATGTGCAGTGGAGTCTCCTCTTTTGTGGCTTCTCAGATGCACGATGGGCTTTCCCTCAACTTAAATCGATGTAAGTATTGGGGAAACCCACCATGCCCCGTCAGTACTTGAGTTATGATTCCTACTGGTACTTTCTCTTACGATCTTGTATGCCGCCCTTGCATCCGGAAAATATGTTTTGGTTACCGCCGCTGTGTGTCCATCCTGATACCGCCGGTTCCACTCGTCAAGAGAGTCCTTTCGGATTTCTCGCTTAACGAATGAAACGGGGCAGTTATCGTAAATAGGTCTGCACTTCGAGTGCAGTGCTGTTTCCTTTGCTAGCTGGTCCGCTCTCTCATTTCCCTCCATCCCCGCGTGCGCTTTAATCCAATAAAGTTTCACTATTTTATTTTGTGCGTGTAGTAAATTTATGTTAGCTTTGAAATTACTGCTAAGGGATGGAGGGAAGATACGCCAACTACCGTTTCCAGTGCAGACCTGGAGTCACAAAAGTTTTTGCTTTTTCGGTAGCCTCAAGAAGTGCCAATAACTCGGCCTGGTACACGGAGCAACAATCGGCCAATTTCAGCTTGCGGGTACTGATCTCAGCGGCATCATCCCAAATGGATAATGCCGCCCCGACTTTCCCTTTAATTTTGCTGCCGTCTGTAAATATGTTAACTTCTCGGTTAAGATTTTGCTCTAGTGCTGCTCCGTCTGCCAGGCATATGAACTCCAGCTCCTCCTGCTGCGCTGAGTGTGGCTTCTTAATATAAGGGACCAACTTTTCTGTCTGTCTATCTCCAGTTACTTGCTGGGAATAACCTTTCTTAGTTTCATAAAGCAAGGCGGCTTCCTGGACTCTGATATGACAGCCGAGGATTAGGGGCCGCGGTGGGATATATGGAACTGGTGGTGTGGGTGCCGCCACCTACCCTACCTTGCGCTAGGCCGTCAACGTGTTGGCAGACACAGTGGGGCTGCAGGGGAAGAGAGGTGTCGGTATCGCGATGGCCGTTCTCACTGCCCTCTGCAGTTGAAGAGGCAGGCGCTGGGCTACTATGACTGACCCGCTGCACTGGGACCAGGGCGTTGGAATGCTCTCTGACGTTCAGTACTGGTTAGTCCCGAGTGGTGGATGACGATGTGTCTTGTGCTCCGAAACACTCCGTCATTATGGCGAGAGCGCAAGCTCCGTTATGGAGCCCGAGTCTGAGTTAGCGCTGTTGAGTGCCGCGAAGGAGTGCGAAAAATGTAGGAACGTCCTAAACTTGCCATGACAGGTTATTTCTGGCGCTTAGACGGCTGCTACCGCAGCCCGCTCACTTAGTTTGTAGGGTTCCGTACCCAAAGGGTAAAAACGGGACCCTATTACTAAGACTTCGATGTCCGTCTGTCTGTCTGTCAGCGGGCTGTATCTCATGAACCGTGATAGCTAGGCAGCTGAAATTTTCACAGATGATGTATTTCTGTTGCCGCTATAACAACAAATACTAAAAATATAATAAAATAAATATTTAAGGGGGGCTCCCATACAACAAACGTGATTTTTAGGAGTTTTTTTGCTCGCTGTTAATAACGGCAAGAGGAATGGGGCTCCCATACGGCACGGAACCCTTCGTGCACGAGTCCGACTCGCACTTGGCCGATTATTATCCTATCCTACGGGAACTGTTGAAGTTTTTGCGATAAAAAGTGGCCTATGTCACTTTTCGTCTTTCAAACTATATTCATGCAATAAGCCAAGGCAAGTTGCTTCGTTGCTGAGAAAAGTTTATTATTAAGTCCTACGGGAACCACAATTTTTTCGGGATGGAAAGTATCCTATGTCACTTTCCGTCTTCCAAACTATGCCCACCCCAAAAATCAAGTCAATCCGTTGCTCCATTGCTGAGAAACAGTTATTGTCCTATCCCATGGGAATCACGAATTTTCTCGAGATAAAAAAGTATCGTATTATCACTTTCTGTCTTTTAAACCATAGGTATCCATGCCAAAAATCAGGTCAATCTTTTGCTCCGTTGCTGCGTCAAAGAGGAACAAACCAACAAACTTTTCGGATTGAAAATATTAAAGTATGATGATTCTGTACCATAAAGGTAGAATAAAGAAACATGTTAAACCTCTAATGATAGAAGATTTATAAATAAAAACCGTTTGAAAAAAAAACATTTTTAATGTCAGACAAAATGACGGCCTGGTATTAAACGTCATAGTAACATGTAGCATGCAGAGGGAAAATAACATTTTATCCAATTTTAATGTCAGTTGTCATTTTCAATCCAAACTTTATTTCCTCTTCAAGGAGATATAATGGTGGAAAAACAATTTGTCCCCTTGTCATGCTACCTGTGATTTATAAAAGTTTGCAGACAATGTCACCTGTCATCTAATTACGTTTGGCTGTGACGTTTCGTCAGTCCATATTAGCGTCATAGAGGAATTAATCACTTAGCGTCTTTGTGATAGTGGCGACAGTTTCGCTTTCGATGATTTTTGTCCTGTCCTACAGGAATTATGCAATTTTTCGGGATAAAAAGTATCCTAAAGCTCCTTCCGTCTTTTAAACTATGTCCATGCCAAAAATCAAGTCAATCCGTTGCTCCGTTGGTGCGTGATAGAGTAACAAACCAACAAACCAACAAACTTTTCGGATTTATAATATTAGTAAGGATTAGTAAAGATAGACGACACATGTAAAGAGGTATCGAGGCACTAATAGATAGACATGAAAGCGATAAAAAATCAAACTATTTATATTTTAACCGACTTCCGAAAAAGAGGAGGTTCTCTGTTTAACAATAATAATAAATGATTTGGAACATCTTACACATGTTTGTCTGTATTTTTTTTGTGTATGTTCATCGATAATTCCGCCAATTGTGAACCGAATCGAAAAAATCTTTTTTAGTTCGAAAGGGTTTACTTACTCCTGAGGTGGCCTCATTTAAATTCTACAAAATCGTCTGAGCTGGTTTTGAATAATCAACAATAATATAAACAACTCGAGCGAAATATTCGAATTTTGTACACGATGGAAGGCTTTTTTACAATTTTTTGCGAAAAATAATTCAAAACAATATTTGGCATCTTTTTCGTCAGTCGGTTAAACATGACTAGTCCCGCCAGAACGACGCACACAGTCTATGACGCGACTCACGCGCAGCCGCATTGAGGAAGCGGGGGGAGGCAAACCTGATTTTCGGTCTATCTTGACCTTGTGGCGGATACATTACATCACAGCCTCATCTCTCAACAAATCTCAACCATAAAACAACACAGCTAAGATCTAATACACAATAAAATTCAGAAGGTAGTTGGAACTTTTTTATTTTGAGTTTGGGAACAGACGCATTGAGTTTTGGTATCAAAGATCGCTACCTACAGGTTTTTCCTTTCCGCTAGTACTGTATCTACTCTACTGTACCAGCCTTTTTAATAGTCCACTGCAGGACGTAGGTCTACCCTCGAAGGGTGATTGGGCTATATCCACCACGCTGGCCCAGTGGGGGTTGGTGGATTCACACACGCCATCGAGTTTCTTCTACGGACGTATGCAGGTCGCCTCACGATGTTTTCCTTCACCGAAAAGCCAGTGGTGTGAAATTCCGTACATAGTTCCAAAGAAACTCATTGGTACGGGACAGGGATTCGAACCCACGACCTCACGATTGCAGGGCGGGTGTTACTACCACTAGACGACCACGGCTTTTCCGCTAGTGGTTTTCCGTATTAGCGCTAGAGTTTTCTTTCGCTGGCCGGATTAGATGACCTATTGCAGAACTAGTTTTACCTACCTCAAGAGGTTTTGGTGTTGATAATGTCGTATTGATTTAAGGATCATTATACAGCCATTATTACACAGATCAGGGAACAAGGCATTATTACGTCAGTTGTCCCAAGAATCGCGGTAATAAGAGATGACTCTACTATAATATATTGATTGGTAAAATGCTTTGGAATTAATGATCCGTAGGTGGTGGGAAAATCACTTTTTGTAGAGTAGACCTATGTTCATTGTTCAGTAGTAGACTAACAATAAGTAGGTAAAGTACAGTGTTTAACAAATTTTTGTTCCATAGAAAAATATCGTTCACCGCGACCAAATGTATGAAACAGCTGTTTTTTTTAGTTTTTAACCCCCGACGCATAAGAGGGGTGTTATAAGTTTGACGTGTCTGTTTGTCTGTGTGTCTGTCTGTCTGTCTGTGGCATCATAGCGCCCGAACCACTGAACCGATTTCAGTTTAGTTTTTTTTGGATGACAGGAGACTTAATCGAGAGTGTTCTTAGCTATGTTTTATAAAAATCGATTGAGCCGTTTAAGAGTTATGGTGGGTTAAAGTGGGGATGGAAGAACCAAAATTCTACAAATGTGCCCAAAATGGTTGTCAAATGAAAGATAAGATATTTTATCAGTGGTAGGACTCTGTCTAGTCTGTCGGGGTTTTTTTAAATTTTTAATATAAGTTTTATTACAAAAGTCGTAGAACAAAAGTTGTTAGTTTTGATGTACATAATAAGTAAGCCTCTAAAAGGATGCTAATTGATTAGAAATACATATATCATAAAAATCTTAAGAACTAGGGTGCCGTCGGCAGCGGGGCAGGACCCAAGCTACCAGTGGTTAGGGCTGCAGAGAGAGCTACAACCACCGGTAATTAAGAAATATATTATATCTAAATATTGCTATACATTTTGTTGCAGTGTGTTTGTCCAAATTCCTAGGAATAGCTACCATGACTTCGAAGCGTGTCGGCGTCTATGCAACAGAAACATTAATGCTAAATTTCAACCGATTTTATCATATCAATTTCCGCCAAATTTATGGTAGGTATTCATATTATTAAATAATATCCATTAACACTTGACGTATAAATTATAATGTTGATACGAAGATAAATGTGTCATGAAATGAAACACGTTTAATATTCATATGTTATTCGAATATTTATCGCGTTAAATTATTTAATTTTATTTTAAATATTACATATTAAGTATTGTACATAGAAATATTAATGTTACAGATAGTATAACAAGCTACCAGATTTTGTAATTACATTGCATATACCTACCTACTTTGGGGTTTTAAACAAACTTTAGTGTACATTCAGTGCAGTCCGCAATAACCATTTCGTGTACCTATTTAATTTAAATGTTAAATAATACGTACTTACCGCACGTTTTTGTATGCGAGCCCCCTTAAATATTAATTTTATTCTGTTTTTACCCATACATTTAGTATTTGTTGTCTATATATGCATCATCTGTGAACATTTCAATGTTCTAGCTATCGCGGTTCATGAGATACAGCCTGGTGACATACAGACGGACAGACGGACGGCGGAGTCTTAGTAATTGGGTCCCGTTTTTACCCTTTGGGTACGGAACCCTATAAAACTAAAGAGCAACCGAGTTCCGCCCGCAGAAAAAAATAAAATCAATTTTTGTTGAAAATGTATGTGTGTATGTATGTTCGTATAGGCCGGGTAGCTAGCCCTGGCGTCAGAGTTTTTAGGAGGCGTGAAGGCCTCTGACATGGCTAAACGGTTAAAACATTCGGGGCCTACAATTTAACGTGTCATCCGAGCCACGGTAGCGCTCAGTTGGAAAATGCCACCTGCGGTCACCCATCCAAGTACTGACCGTGCGGAACGTTGCTTAATTTCGGTGATCGCTGACAATCATCTAGTCAAACTACGCTACGAGCGCTACCTTGTTGAAAATACCGACTACCGATAAGCAGAAAAATAAAGCTCCATCTAAATATCTACATTCTTAAAAATCGTTAAGGCCTTAGAAACGTATCGAAATTGTGCAAACAAATAAACAAACATACTGGAATTGTTTGTTTAAAGGTAGGTTATAAGATACTACAACAACGTTGTCATAATCAATCCAATTGACGTCTAAAAGGACCAGTTGTAGTTAGGCGGAATTTGCTTACATCCTGCATAATCTTCTGGTACTTCGTTATTATTATAAAAAGATCTAATTACATAAACCATTAATAGGTATAAAACCCGTGGTAGTCTAGTGGTAATGACACCCGCCTTACAATCGTAAGGTCGTGGTTTCAAATCCCGGTCCCGTACCAATGAATTCCTTGGAATTTATGTACAGAATTTCACATATTATACACACATTTTTCGGTGAAGAAAAACATCGTAAGGCAACCATACATCCGTAGCACCATGCATACGTCCGTAGAAGAAATTCGATGGCGTATGTGAATCCACCAACCAGCACTGGGCCGTCGAGGTGGATATGGCCCAATCACCCTTCTTGGGTAGGCCTGCAGTGGAATATTAAAAAGGCTGGTACATGTATATAGAGTCTATCCCAAGCACAGCCTACAAGGTTTCGTAGGATCACTCGTTATCCTCACCAAAACCCGTATTAAGAGTTTTACAGACAGCTACGGCTGAGGTCTAGTAGGTCTAGAGATGATGATTGGTTGACACCAAACCGATTTTTTTATTTGAATTTCGGTTACTGTGATTGATCGAACACTACGGCAGCAGCTGTCTAAGAGACGAGTTTTTAACCTGGACTTAGCTTTTAAATCTTAAATTAAGATCTTGTAATTTATTATACCCATAGTCAATTACTAATGTACTAAAAACAAAAATTTGGGATAGGAAATGTTACGTCTTATAAGCATAAAACACGTTTGTAAAAACGTCTAAGTATAAACCTAAAAAGTAAAAAACAAACCTATTACCATAGCCTCGTAAAAAGACTTAATATCGCTATCAATGTCAAGTTTAAAAATAGAACAATCAAAATTCGTCAAAACTAAACAAAAACCCTAAACACGTATTTAATTAAGCAATAACACGTAATAACGAATACATTAAACGGTCAATCGTGTAAATTATTGCATTTTAACAGTAAAATGAGTCAGAACTGATAAATTTGAATAAAACAGAAGCAAACCTGTTAAAAAAGACAAACCTAAACACATTGACCCAGAATTTTTAGGAAAAAAACTAAAGTAAAAACTCTATGGTTTTTTGTCGTCATAAAGTTTTTTGGCGCGCATTTGAAACAAAAAACAAAATGGCGGATTAAGACGTTCGGAAAGCGCACATTGTTTAATGAACGGCGTTTTTTTGAAGATGATAATGAAAGTAACTTTTTGTTGTGATTATTAATAAAAAGTTTTGATATGTGAGTAATTTGGAGGCAAGTTTTTTTAAGCCTTGGCAATACTCGTAAGACTATTTATTTATTTTAGCAAACATGGTAGCTTTTTTTTGAATGAGATTTAGCTTTTTTTTAGATTCTTACAAAAGAGGGTAATTTTTCTGTACGACTTTTCATGAAAGTAAGAAAAATTTAAAAGATTTTTAATTATTTATTTATTTGTTTATTCATTAGAACGGCATACGCCATAACACTAATTACAAAGTCATCTTAGATTAATAAAGATAGGCTTTAATGTCGTGATTTTTTTTAAATGCATTTTTTGGAAAGTGGTTTGCGTAAAGCAAAGTGCTGAAAGCTCCAGTGAGTTTATATCTACCTTCCTAGATCGTACAACTTAGTATAATTTTACTCTAAAAGGTTCTATAGGTAGATGAGTTATTTCTATCAAAATTTCAGAACCACGAGATTTACTTCTTGATAGAAAGGGACCTCGTTGAATAAATAGATTTCATGCGGCTTTTTAGGCTAAAATCTATGGATGAAGAATTCAAAAAATGTTAATTTTTACACGTGTTTTATCATAATAGCTTAACAAATGTATATTTATAAACAAAGTTTCTCCTAAATGCGCGTTGAAAACGAAATAATTAAGCACGAGGAAGCAAACGAGTAAACATTGTGTGAAGGTCGACAATTATTAAAACGTGATTATAACTAAGTAACTTAGTACAAATACATTAGTAATGATTTGCAAGGATGATGAATATAATGTTGAATCGCTTATAATGAGGCATCCTTGGAAAACACAATAATGATCGCCAAAAAACCCGCGAATGATTTTCTTTGATTGCTAAATTATGTTATTTTTGTTAAATGTCTGTTTTATTATCAATATGCTTGTTTGACCACATCCTGCTTAGTGCTAAGTTGCTAAGCATAGTTGTGGTCTAGGCATCTGAAAGCTTGATGACACTTTACTCGTATCATCATCATCTTAAATCGGCCCACTGCAAGGCACAAGTAAGTTTGTATAGGCCGGGTGGTTAGCCCTGGTGTCAGAGTTATAAAGCCGCCTGAAGACCTCTGACAAGGCTTAACGGTTAAAACAACCGGGGCCTACAATTTGACGTGTCATCCGAGCCATGATAGCGCTCAGTTGCAAATGCCACCCGCGGTCACCTATCCGAAGACTGACCGTGCTCAGAGTTACTTGACTTCGATCATCACTAATGAACACCTAGTCAAACTACGCTATGAGCGCTACTGCTAAAGCATGAGCCTCCTCTCTCTTTCGCCTACTATCCCTTTCCTGTGCTAGTCTCATCCAGGTGTTGCAGCAAAACTAGTAGTCGACATGAGCCTCCAACCAACCAACATCCAATCAAATCTGGATCGACATCCGAAATTGCTACTTAGATCTTGACACTGCACTGTACTGTTGAATTCGCCCCCTTTATAACAATAATATTTCATACGATCCAATTTGGCGGTTGACTCCGGCCAAATCGGGATGTGTAAGAAGGCTTCAACCGATCAGTTAAAATGAGAAACTAGAACCATCCAACCGTCAGTCCAGACTAACCGTCAGCTAAGAGCTCTATCCATCATGTATACCTATAAATATTATTACAGACATGTATGGCAATCGAATGTTTTTGCCATACCAATCAAGATGATTGACGTGCAAGCATTAGGTGTTACGTGCTTCCAGCTAGCCAGTGTGCGGTGACTATGCTTTGTGCTGGATTTGGGATAATTTGGCTTTTTTTCGTTTACAAAATGGAACTTTTGTCCTCTCGCCTGATGGAGACTAATGGTGTGACTGAAGATGGATAAAGTATGTAGACTAGATTAGAACGTTCACTAATTCACTCTTCTCGTAAAAATATCCAGATTGTAATTATCGGGAAACGGTAACGGATGAAGTTGGTTTAGATACATTCTTTCCCTGGCAGTTTGCATTATTTCACCACAGTGTTGAGTGTTGGGTCCTTCCAGCAGTCAACATTTATAGCTGAGGTCCCTTTCGACAGATTTTGTTTTTCGTTATTTTATAAGTTATGTGCACCTACTAAGTATCTGTCGAAGAAAGATATTTAATTTTCAATTTATATTTCATTATTTCAAGATTAAGGGTGGTAAGGTAGGGCCTCGGATTTGAAAGACGGATAGTGACATAGTCTTTTTTTTTTATCCCGGATACATTAGGGTTCCCATGGGATAGCACAAAAATCAAAATATCATGCGGGCGAAGCCGCGGGTAAAAACTAGTTTGAACATAATTACGAAATGTTTTTCTATAAACAATTCAGTCGTGGTTCCACCATGATGGTCACAATATCAACAGGTTTTCGGCTACACAGCGCGGGGCCGGCCGCACGATCCTCGAAGAATAACTCCAAATAACACTCTTGAGCATCGAGTATCTGTCATCATCAACCGCGGCCTCGTTCACACCGGCTTGTAACAGTCATTATAAGTCGAGATGTTCTAAGCAGGGTTATTCCTAATCAATTAGCATCCTTTTAGGGGCTCATTCTGTACATTAAAACTAACAACTTATGTTCTGCGACATTTGTCAAAACTCCCTTAAAAGCCCCTAAAATGATGCTAATTGATTAGGAATAATCCTGAATAGGGGACGGAAAAGTGTTTGGATCCTGATTGCAACTGGTGGATATGACCCAAACTAATTACGGGGGTAATCCTAAGTTCTTCTCCTTTTTCATAGTGTCGATAATCCAAATATCAGTTTTATAAGACTTTTTCCTAAGGGTCGTTCCTGTAAGTTCTACTCGTAGAACTACCGGCACACTTTTGTCCCGGGTATTTCTACTGTAGAACGTTTCGCTTTCAGAGTTCACAAGGTCGAATTTGCTAAAATCTTAAATTTTCATTACGTTGAATATAACATAGGGACTTTTCAGGACAACATTATTTAAAAAAAAATGACAGATGTCATATTCATAATATGTCAAAGTGACAGCTGTCATTGCTCCGCCACTGCAATTACGCTAGGGTGGCATCGGGGCTCCACACTGGCACTAAGCGTTCTCTGAGTATTCCCATGTCACAACAGCGGCCCCCTCGGGTCCGGAGTCCTATGTTGTGGACTATTAGAGGCTGTACGGTTAGCACCGTCAGCGAAACCGCAGTTTTAGTCACCACCCAAGCCACTGGAGCAGTTTTACCAGCACGCTTGGTTATTTTAAGGCGCTAGGCTGCCTCGAATAGATAGACGTTGAAGACGGAATTGCACAAAACAACCCAAGGGGACGTAAGTGTAGGACCTATCTCACTCCTACACCAAATGAGAAGAAGTATATTATAGATATTTATCCAACTTTACGTTGTGCTCTCTCATTTCCTAGGTAATACACTTCGGTGTAACAAAAACATAGCTAAATCTTGTAGGTACTAAACACTTCCATACGCCAAACCTCGCAGCATTTAAATTATAAGCAACGCAACTAAGATTCGATACATGACATCATCATAATAAAATACGCGTTATGTAAGCTTACACTTAATCATACCTAAGGTTTTTTACTACGGCTCGTTGCTAGGGAACTAGGGTTATTAAAAAAAAACTGATCATTTCTTCGTGCTTCCAAGGTCCTGCTCAATACTCGTATGTATCTCTCGATGAAGGACAATCAAAATATTCTAAGTTGTCCATTTGTCATTATAAAAACTATTACTATTTGACCAACCCTGAATTCACAAAAAACTCTGTTCCATGTTCCATGCAATAAAAAGAAGTCCGAAATGCATTTGAGAGCATTGCTTTGCGATTTAAATGCCACTACACTATTTACTTTCAGTTAACTGAAAGTAAATAGTGTAGTGGTTAAAATATTGTTCTTTTTCATCTTTTTTTTTTTAATTTTTACCAATCCGTAGTTGCTAATTTTAAACACAGATCAGGGAAACAATGTCAACCTTGTTTTCCTTGTTTCAACAAGAAACTATGTTTCCCTGATCTGAGTTTTCAAGCGATAGTGATATTGTAGATGATAGTGAATACGATACGTAATGATAGTAATAGTGTAATGATAGAGACCTATGTTTTCCAGTGAAAACCTTTAATACAGAGCTTTAAACAAAGTTTTTTTAGGAGTACCACTAAATCGGAAAAGATCATTAATGCCACGTACCTTATTTTATTACGTATAGGTTTGCGTTTGACTACACACTGCCTGATGTTAAGCAGTAATAAGATGGATAACACTAGTGTGACTGACTCTTAAAACTGTTCAACAACGTTTACTATGAAACCAAATGTGAAGCCGCGTAAAAGAAAAAAATTGTATGTCTTACAAAAAGTTCATTTACTCCTAACAAAACCTATGCAAATATGCAGCAGACGATTTTTAGCGATTTTGCTGTCTATTCCAAAGTAGAATTGTTTTAGAGTGATGAGCATTGAACATATAGACACCTACACTTCTGAAACTCTATGGACGTTGCAAACCACTACCTTGTAGATTCAACATAACATATTTATGTAGACTTAGATTTGCATCTATAGGTCTACACAGACTCGTCCAATAGCTCACAACGAATCTATTCATTATAACACCAAAGCTCAAATTAACGTGTCCAATATGTAATTTGGAATGTGTTCAAAGACAGCAAAAAGCCCAAGGTTATGAGATTATTATGTTTATGATATCAGAAAGGCAATACATTACTTGTAAAATGATTTAATGATAAAATTAGCATTAAAAATATATATATTTAATGGTATTTTAATCGATTACGTGGTATTTCTGGATTTATTCGGAATGATAAATGCGAAAGATCGTTGTGAGTTGGCGGTTTAAAGTCTGGTGCTTCGTCCAAAAAAATAAATCTAATATTACTTATTGAAAGCTTCGAAATCGTTTGCTACATTGAATTTTATGCTATCTAACTTCGCAATGAGTTCAACAATCACCATTTTGGAAACTTTGCCCACTGGCAAGAGGACTTTCAGATTAGGACTTTCTATTACTATCTGAAAATACATTCATGTTTTGTTTTATTTCGTTCTAGGATAGTTAGCATAGTTTAAGTGATAATCATCATATTAACATTTTATCTGTAAATATTCCTTTCTGATATTTTATAAATAAATGATTCTTTTAAGACCCAGACTTTAAAAGAAATATTGTTAGTAAAGGGTACTTTGATTTCCACTGAAATATCGCGACTCCTGCACCTTAGCTAAATGTCACAGGACTGATGACTACTATGTCTAAAATTCATTCGAAATCTTCATTAATTTCTTTTAAAATGTTAATTACATTGATATACTCGTAGCCATAGCCCAAGTCGAGGAGAAAATCACGGTCAAGTCTAAGTCATGTGTAGAAAAACGGTAGTTTCTGTATTACCTTTCGTAAACACGTTGTCTGATAACACTGTAATCAGACAAATTGAAATGTCTAGTTTTTTCTTGAGAAATTGAATAAAGATCTTCAATAAGTACGTCAAAAATATGTGCTTAAAATTTACTTACTCCATGGCTGATAATTTGAATCATATGGAACATTATATAAGTGTGTATTTAAAAATATGTATATGTAGTATATCAGTCTCTGGCAGCCATATGACAAGCTTTGCTTAGTTTGGGGTCAGAGACCGTGTGTAAAAATGTCCCCTAATATTTATTTTTATTTATTTATTATGTGGCCCGCTTGTTTAAAGTTAAAACATTAAGTTCAAGTTCAATTCCCAAAAGTGCGACCTTTAAAACCTATAAGTAAATCGTATATTTTTAACAGATGCATACGTCAACATCGTGCGGAGTACAGTTACTGCCGACTATGTGGTACGTTGTCAACTAGAGGATACGGTTAAAACTTAGATAAAATTGTTGATTTAGCAACAATAACTCAGAAAAGTTATTAAATCCTAGGTAGGCATCAGTTTGGTAGCTTTTTGTATTTATTTTATTACTACGAGTAGCTGCGCCCCGCGATGATACCCGCGTTAGCCCGAGATAAAAAGTAGCCTTTGTGTTAATCCAAGATCTAATATACCTTCATACCGAATTTCATCCAAATCGGTTTAGCCGTTTGTGCGTGAAAGAGTAACAAACATCCATCCATAAATACTCACAAACTTTCGCGTTTATAATATTGTATAAGTAGGAAGGATTAAAACTAAGATACTAGGTACATAAAAAGGAGGGGTTGCATATGCAAGTTATAAGATGAGCTTTTGCGATGAGCAAAAGTAATACTTAATGTACAATTATACATATTTTTGGAATACTATACAATTAAACAGTTATTTTTATAGGTACCAAATGTCTCTTTACAAAATGCAAGTATTACGAAATTCTGTGCACTTCGCAAAGAAATAGCATGTATACATATAAGAAGTATTTAGCAATTTTCTTGCGAAACTGAAAGATAAATCATAAATTCAAGATTGATTGACTATGCGATAGATCATTGATAACATTATAGTTACATTATCTTTTTCGAGGAAGAATATTCATAAAATGTACCCCATTTTTCGACTACCGTTTATACTCATGGAGCCAGTACCTTTGGGTAGGTATATTTTTTTCTATTTAGGTATATTTCTGAACAATAAACATCCTATCTGAAAGTCAAAAGTCACCACAACGGTACTCAAAGATAAGTGGGCGGCGTTACCGGGTACTTAATCAGTTATAAACAATAATCTCTTTCCTCATTGGTCGACGGAAAACAAATAAAATTAGAATAGGTAAGATATCTGTTACCGTCCAAAATCACTTAAAAATAACATGATCGTCACGTTTTGTCACCAAAACGAGTAAACTAATGAAGCTAACTGTGATAGCAAAAGCCAAAAAACTGATCTGAATTTTTTACCATTGCAAAAACTTGTTTTTTAATGACGGAAACTCAGATATTTCAGAGGTAGTCTGAATCAGTGATTCTCAATGTTTCAGTTGGGGCGTCGTGATAAAAAAAAATAAGTTTCAATGGAAGCTCCGTGAAACATAGTGTTCTTAATAAAATTACATCGGACTTTCCGAATTAAATCTGCATTTATTATTATTTTTATAATTTATAAGCAGTGTTTTTGTAATTAATTTCAAATATTTCCTGATAAGCGCGCGCAACAAAGTCCATTTGCTCAATTCTACACCGGACCTCAAGATACAGGCTTAGCCGAGTTTGAGGCCCCCTGGTAATTGTAACTAAGGTATATTCGTTGTGGTAATAAATTATTTTGTATTTGTATTTGTATTTGGAGTATTAAGGTATATTAACACTAGAAAGAGCTGATGGATATATTATAAAAAAAAAAAACATAATCAAATTTTTGGTTTAGATTTATTTTAGTGTACATCGAGTCCTCTAGTAAAGCCTTAGTTTTAAGAAATATTGTTTAAATCATATTAAAAAAGTGATGCATATCTTAAAGAACACAGACACCGATGTCTGTGGAGTGTAATAAATCAATAAAAAATACAATTTGTTAATATTGGCACTAAAATTCAAAGTCAAGTAATGATACAACCGGCAGAACAAATAAATGAGTTTAAAATTCTAAATTGGGCTCAATAACTTTGATTGATCTGATTAAAATAAAAAAAAAATACAATAATACGAGTCCATCATCTAAATCTCCTATTTAAAAATTTAAAAAAAAAGTACCATACAATGCAGATCTCGCTCTGATCCTCAAAAAGCGCAGCCGTGGTCGGGGCAAGAACACCACTGCCCGCCAAAATTTGAACACCACTGGTGTCCACTGATCACAGCGATAATGTTGACAGGAAAAGAAATCTGGCGCCTTCACCTACCTGTCCACTGATCCGCAACTGCCTGAAGGTCTAGGAAGACCAATTATTGGACGAGCTAACTGGACAAAAACACAGAAACAAAAAACACAAGGCCCGACGAATTATTATCAAAATAGGTCGTTGTTTTAATTAAAACAAAAAATATAGAAATGGAAGTTCAATTTAAACAAAAAGTAATTTTTACCCCCGACGAAAAAGAGGGGTGTTATAAGTTTGACGTGTCTGTTTGTCTGTGTGTCTGTCTGTCTGTGGCATCATAGCGCCCGAACCACTAAACCGATTTCAGTTTAGTTTTTTTTTGGATGAAAGGAGACTTAATCGAGAGTGTTCTTAGCTATGTTTTATAAAAATCAATTGAGCCGTTTAAGAGTTATGGTGGGTTAAAGTTGGGATGGAAGAACCAAAATTCTACAAATGTGCCCAAAATGGTTGTCAATTGAAAGTTTGTTGTCAAATATTTTTGTGTCGGGGGTTTTTTAATTAGGTATATTATTAGTCTCGAATAAGTCCGCGCTTGACCACCAACTCGCCTGATGGTAAGCGACGTTGTGGTCGAAGATGACGCACGCAGACTATTATTGCAACCAAAATCTGTCACAACTTCTTAGTACGTGTTAAAAGCTAAGGTAAGGCAAGGAAAATGCGAGTACAAGGTTATGCCAAATACAGTTACTTTTCGATGTATAATACCCCTATCAAATGGGCGAAATTATCGATTAACATACACAAAAAAAACATACAAACGAATATAGAACCTCCTCCTTTTTGGAAGTCGGTTAAAAATATCTGTGATTTTACTCAATTTAGAGTTTAGACAGTAACAATAATTTATAAAGATCATAAGTATCAAATCCTATCAAATTATAAACAACAACAACTGTAGAATGTACCCCAAAATCACGAAATAACATGTGACTGGACTGGAACGCCCTACCTGGATCATTGTTTCCTGACAATTAGAATCTTGATAATACGGCAAGAGTCATTATGTATCTTCTAAATCTATATACGCCATCCTCGGCTGCAACTTCGTTTTCCGTCAGGAGAGTTGGTGACCAAATGTAGCCCTATTATGTATAAATAATCGGCCAAGTACGAGTCGGACTCGCGCACGGAGGGTTCCGTACTGTATGGGAGCCCCCCTTAAATATTTATTTTATTTTAATTTTATTATTTATTATTGAAGTGAATATAAAACTAAATATTCTGTAAAAATTTCAAGCATCTACTTATTACCATTATTAATATAGAGCGAAAAACGTCTAAAAATTCAGGTATGTTGTATGGGACCCCCCTTTAAATATTTATTTTATTTTGTTTTTAGTACTTAATTGTTGTTATAGCGGCAACAGAAATACATCATCTGTGAAAATTTCAGCCCGGTGACAGACAGACAGACAGACGGACATCAAAGTCTTAGTAATAGGGTCCCGTTTTTCCCTTTGGGTACGGAACCCTAAAAATTAACAAAAAACTGCAAGGCCCGACAAATCATTATCAAAATAGGTCATTGTATCAATTTCCGGAAATTAAATAATATTTCTTGACCTATACTCACATCGATGATGTTGACTGTCGAGTAAATGCGTCTTATATACAAATTGTATCAGTCAAATAAATTTCCTTGGATAATCAGAACACGCAGTTACGTACAGAGATAAAGAATAACCAAGTATTTATATTTTATAAGTTTTGTATCGTTTTCTTTATTACTATGTCATATTAGTCATCTTTGAGACGTAAACAAAACTAACGGCAACCTTAAAGTTTAAGAAAATGACATAAAACCACATCTATAGGCGTTTACCTGTCCAATGAATCTGATAAAATTGCCTCTCTGTTTTCAATGCACTGAGGAAAGCTGAAGACAAAGTGGTGTATATCAGTATCGTCGTCGTTTCAGGCGTAGGACGCCCACTGTTGGACATAGGCCTCCCCTAGACAGATTTGTTTGCTTAGGATATACATTACCTACTAAGCCAAAAAGGGAGATTCAGAAGACCATTTTTTGTCCATAGCTAATTACCATTATTATATTGACCAAATATAATATTATGAACAACATTTACTTTGGGGGAAACCCGCAATTCGAGTAGAGTGAATTACCTGTTTCATACGTTTTATCTGATGATTAGTTTTGATTTTTTAAGGAAGAACTGATTTTTTCCTCGTATCCAGGTCGGCCTTATAGTAATGTTTTGGGCTTAGAACACGGTATCACAAGTGATATCGCACAGCTTATGAAAAAAATATCTGCTTGTTCAAGACAAACCCTTGGCTCAAATTTAAATCTTAATCAAATACAATGAAACCCTAGGTCTTAGGAGGTTATATAGGATTTTCTGCTTACCCTATACTTAGCCGAAAGAAGGTGATTAATACCATAATTACAAACAAATTTTACTATGGGGCCAACTCGAAATTCGAGAAAAAAATTTTGCTGTTCCATACAAAAATTGCAACTTGGAATCGACAAAACGAATTTTGAGTTGGCCCCAGAGTAAAAGTTGTTCGTGATGATGGTATTAATCACCCCCTTTCGGCTTCGTACACCATTTGTAGATAACCCTGTACAGCTAACCTGATATCCGATTAATAAAAATAGAATATAAGACGAAGATTATCCACACTAAGCTCATCATACATCGATAAATGAAATATAAGTGACAGCAGCCGACTAGACAAGTGTCCTGCACATGTTTGCGTTCCGATAGATTTGCCTCGACTTTGGAATCTGTTGCGTGTTTGGAATCTAGTGAATAGACGCCTTTATTGTTTCAAAGGCCCTTTCAGAACTTTTTCAAGGGTATGTGTGGGTCTGTATTCGATTGAAACAAAAATCATCATATAAGTAGTCTTACATGGCTGAACAAAATCCTTTTAAACTGATGCCTAAGCTGAGTAATAGCTGATTGTTAATAAGCAGCTAGCAGTTTATAAGCACGTAGAGCTCGTAGCGTAGTTTGACTAGGTGATTGTCAGCGATCACCGAAATTAAGCAACGTTCCCCACGGTCAGTACTTAGATGGGTAACCGCGGGTGGCATTTTCCAACTGAGCGCTACCGTGGCTCGGATGACACGTTAAATTGTAGGCCCCGGTTTGTTTTAACCGTTTAGCCATGTCAGAGGCCTTCAGGCGGCCTAAAAACTCTGACACCAGGGCTAGCCACCCGGCCTATACGAACTTACTTACTTTTTTAGCAGTTTACATACTTCAACTTAATTGTTTATCTTCATAGTACTGTAATATAGAGGTATGATAGCGTATCTCGCTTCTGAATTGTTAGCTGATGGGCTTAGTGCTCCAACAGCATCACTCAGATTCTAGTAGGACACTCAGATGATACACCATTGGACAATAATACGGACCTCCAATATCTCTGCAGTCATTATAAAACTCAAAGTACTTACATGGCTTGCTCCAACTACTGGCTTGTCAAAGTTGTTTCAGACTCACCCATACACCACTGATCACTATCACAGACTGCCACTCCAGACTGTCGCACAAACCATCACTCTATCTACCCTCATTCCATATACTCCTCACCGTCGCAATACCGAAGAGTGTTGCGACTATGTGTAGGTACCCTCTTTAATAAGCGCAGCTAACACGAGTGTATCGATTTTCTATAGGATTCGTTTCGAGAAATATGCATCAAAGCCAAATTACTACATACGATTATCCCATCGTAATTCGTACTATGTAATGACATTGTTCGAAAAATATGGCGATCATTCCAAATGAGAATAGCGAAAATATTTTTGGAGTGAAAACTTCTTTATGATCTTTTTATGATGGGCAAAAAAATGTTAAACTCGCCTCAGGACACGTGATCTGATTGAAAATTCGTAAGAAGGAGGGAGTAATTTTCACTTCTGCCGGCACTCCCGGAGTGCAACGTGTTGTTTTTTTCTTTACAAAAGTATTAAACGTCAATTTTTGCAGCAAATGGTCGACAAAAAGCAGAAATAGGCACTTAATAAATATATTTTGCCATTTTTTACTCTTATTTTGAAGCATTGTACCTCTTAGTAGGTACCTATATTAAAGGCTTATACATAGTCTGAGGCTGCCAGTGAAATATTTTCAAACAGTTAATTATAAATTTTACTAAATTAAAAGAAATGCCATTAATCACTGTCAAAGTAATTGCAAACAAAACAAGTTGATATTTAAAGAACTCTGATTTATTTTACCTACGACGTAATCGAACTAATCGATCATAGACAAGAATAATTGAACGGGTGCATTACCAACTAAGATATAATTTATCGATTAAAATTGCTCAGTTGCATGTTTGGCAGTTTTCATTTTTAGCTTCCGTCGTAAAAAGGCTTGCTGGTTCTAACTTTATCGTGTTGGTGTGTACCGACCACGTACCGACCTATATAATATGGCATAATAATGTCATCTCGTCGGTTATTTGTATGATTTCGATCTTAAATTATACAAATAAACGACAATCTGAACAACATCTTAATGTCATTTGTATTTTTTGGTGAAAATTAATCTCCCTAATAAGTCAAATTTTCTGTAGGAGGTACCTAGGTATTTGAATAGATACCTTATACAATTTATAATAAATGCTCTAAAACGTGAGGTTATTTTTAGAACGTAGTTTCGTCGTAGGTTTTTTTTTTTAAATTTCTGAATTGGTTTGTGGTCAAACGACCACATACTGCCTGATGTTAAGAGGATAAGCGGTCTAGGTTGTAGTACGCTTACCTAGAAGATACCTAGGTTTGGGTGTAATTATATTTTTCGCCATTAAAAGACATTTATCTGGGACTGAAACATTTATTTTGCTGTAAATGCCACCCGCGGTCACTCGTTCGAAGACTGATCGTTCTGAAGGTTGCTCAAGTTAGAAAATCGCTAACGAACACCAATTTAAGTTATTGAGCGCTACCGTGGCTCGGACGACACGTGAAACTTGTAGGTCCCGGTTGTTTTACCGTCACCAGGGATAGCCACCCGACCTATACGAACTTACTTATTTTGCTTACAAAATATTTGCCACATCTCTTACTATAATTTCTCAAACAAACGCACTATAAAGCTCATAATTGCCCTCTCTAAAAACCGAAGCAAAAAACCTTCAAAAATCTTCCCACCGATCAAAAACCGTATCGCCTCCCCTAGATTGTAACCTCAAAAAATCCGTAACACCTGTTGCACCCACGCATCCGTTGCTACGCAACCCGCCATCTTGTGCAGACCATCTGTCAAATTCAAATTCAAATATAGAATTAATTAACGGCCAGGAACGAATAAAAAAACAATTACACTTGCTAAGTGAGTATTCACACAAGGAAGTGACCACGTAAGTGAACGCTGCTGGTGTATAATTTTCATAATTAGATATAGACGAATTAAGCTAGGTGCTGCCAAATTATAGTCGAATGATATTAACTTAATGTATTTTGTTGGTAATATTGTAATATAATTCAAGGTCAGTAATTAACAATAGACAAAGGAATTCAGAAAAGTATTCCGTGTTTGTATTAGACTTACTGATTGTTGTTTCTTATCTTGAGTAATTTAATTACCTATCGGATGAAGCATCTTTAATTTTGGTACAATTTAATGTTAAAATTGTACTTGTGTAGTTCCATGTTATTTTTTTACTATTACTTATAAAAGATAACCTTTTGGAGTCTGCACCGGAAAAATTAAGCACAAATGATAAAAACTAAGCTGCAGTGACTTACTTTTTTACCTCATTTTTTTCACTGACAGAAAGAGCGAGATAATTATATTAAGATTATAATTATACGTGATAAAGCCGTGGTGGTCTAGTGGTAATGACACTGATCTTACAATTGTGAGGTCGTGGGTTCAAATCCCGGTCCCGTACCAAAGATTTCTTCGGAATTTATGTAGGTACGGAACTACGGAATCTCATCTCACACCACTGGCTTTTAAGTGAAGGGAAACATCGTGAAGCAAACTGCATACACGTCTATAAAAAAAATTAATAGCGTACCTTTGCTCTGAGAAATATAGCTGAGCGTCTGTGAATCCACCAACCCGCACTGAGCCAGCGTGGTGGATATGGCCCAATCAACACTTTATAATAGTCCACTGCAGGATGTAGGCCTACCTCCGAATAATTAGGATAGTAATTCGATTAATCAACACGATCGACCGAACGAAAATAATCATCAATAACATCGATGTCATTGATGATTATTATAATCAAGTACTTTATACGTTTCTTGGCCATAATTTAGCAACAAAATATTGTTTGTCATCGAAATAAATAAACGTAGGTACCTAATTGAAGTTAGAGGTTTGGACGATAACTTGTTATCTTCATTGAATAAAGACGGCAAAAAATTAGATAGTTTAAAAAAACATCAGTTTCATTTCAATATCTACTCTAATAAAGTTGGTAAATTATAATTATGTAATAAGAGATAGTCATAACAGTCAACAAATATTTGGACAAAATATTGTAAATAAAATGTTTTTATTTTTAAGAACATTCTGGTACTGTCTAACTTTGCTGACACTATTATACAAATATAATAGTGTTCATATCGTCACCTATTAAAATTTTAAACTAATAATTTTTCAAACGAATATTTTTTCATACATATTAGGATGGAGTTAATAATTTTAATTGCTTAGTTTTTAACTTTTTATATAAAGGATAGATTTTACAAAGTTTGACTACATCCTACCTGCCCCTAAACGAATAAGCGGTCAAACAACTTTTTAGGCTAGCACACATAACTAGGTAGCAGATACCTACGATACGATTTACTCGGGATTTGAGGTAATCTACGTTTCTATCTAAAATAATCTAAATACTCAACAATTCATCGCAACATGTAATATATACCTACATGCGGTTCTTAAGTAACGTGTATTCTGTATTACCATTTTTAGGTCTAAGTATCTATTTATACCAAATACAGAAATTGCCATAGCAGAAGTTGCATGTCTTAACCCTTTGCTGACCTTGCCCCAAAAGATTTCTAATCTTGTGACAAATAAAAAACGTCGAACTCTTACTCCCTGACCCAGAGAGTTGCGCAATGAAGCAACAAAAACCGAAAGAGCACCTAAAAGGGCAAAAACCCATAACGGGTTCAGAGGAACGGTCAAAAATTTCCTTTTTTTTCCCTCCAAAACGGGGGCAAAAAGGGTACACAAAAAAGACCACAATGAATAAATGTTTTTGCAAATACAAGAATCGACTTTTTCTTGGCACGTGTTCGAATTTTAAACTGGCTTTTTGTTGGTTCTCTTGTTTTTGTGTCAATAATGTTGAGGAAGGTTAGTTTTAGGATAAGAAGTAATGACATATCAAAGAAGGTTAGGTTAAGAGAGGTTAGGATGGAATGACGCGACGTTTGTGCGCAAATGGTGCCAAAATAGATTGGGTTATCTATACTAATAAAACAATTATTGTGAAGGGCAAGAGGTCTTGGTCAGTCACCCTTCCTTGAACTATTTTTTTGGTATGTTTTGGCACAGAACTAGTGATAGTAATTACTGTTATGTCAAGATAAAACCTATAGTTCTGTCAATATGGAGTAAACCACACGCATTCTTATTGTGTTTGGTCAGTTATGCTCTATGTTTTATAAAAACGTGTAAATAGATAAAAAAACCTTAAACGTTTTTTGCATAAGTCTGTGCAGTTACAAGATGTTGAATTAATGTTTGTTTTTTTGTGTCTAGTAAAAAGTTTCGGTAATCATTAAAATGATTAGTAGTGAAAAAGATTTGATTAAGTAATTTGTTTAGTACTAAATTAAGTATTGTTATCTTAATGGTAGTGAAGAATATGTTGCAGTGGTTCTATTGGGCATGTATTTTCAAAATATTGCGGTGAGTATCAGATTTTTTTGATGAATTTGCATTGAAATATATCAAGTGACCTACGTAAATGAGTTATGCAAATTTATTTGCACCAACTTTATTTTGATAATAATTCGGTGTAAATTTTTTTTTTATTACAAAGTGTAGTGTAACGTCCACAATAACGTTCTATTTCACACCAAATAACAGTAAAAATATTTGAAAAAATGTAAACATACAAAAACCACCTTACTTTTTCGTAGCAAGTGAAATTCCTGTAAAAAATCTAGCAAAAACTATTCAACCCCCTTTGCATTGACGCCGTAACGAGTAAAAAAAAGTTTTTTCGTTCTAAATTCAAAAATGCTAGAATCTGCGCACGGGCACGTTGGCAGGTAAAATTTGGGTTCGCAGGTAGAAAAAACCTTTTGGTGGAAGTTTGAAAAAAAAGGTTGCTTTTATGCGATGCGACCCACCCTTAGAATGCTCGCCTACGATTTGTTACCCCTGAGTGGGAGGAAATAGTTTTGATACTTTGAAGCAAGTGTTTGATTTACTAAAATTTATTTTTTTAGGATTTTAATATCTAAATATCTAATCTAATATTAATATGATAATTTATCAAATCGGTAGACAAGTGTTCTCTTCGCCTTCTGGGTTCGCCGATATTAGATGAGTCTTTTCCGCCTTTCGTTCAAGAAAAAATTCAAAATTTTTTGAGTGCCTCTGATAGGCTACTCAAAATTAACGCCCACATGGCGTTTACCATTATAAGATGTTGTCTGTTTATTCCAAAATTCATGTACGCTTTACGATATAGTCCATTGTGGAAACACAATGAGCTCCTTTTGAGCTTAGACGATGTTGTAAAGCAGACCCTAGTATCGGTTTTGAATATTGACATGAGTGAAAGGGCGTGGTTACAAGCCTCCTTGCCTGTTAGGCTTGGAAGGCTAGGGGTCCGCCAAATTTCAAGTGTTGCTTTACCAGCTTTCTTGTCTTCCATTCATAGTACACATAAATTAGTTGAAAAATTCCTCGCACCTTCTTTAGACCATTCCGGCGTAGATGTAGCTCATTTGAATGAGGCAACGAATGCTTGGAGGGTCGCTAGCCCAAATACCGAGTTTCCAAAGACTTTGTCGTCGCAGAGACTGTGGGATCGGCCGATCTGCGAACTAGCACGGAAATCTCTTCTAGATACGAGTTCTAGCGTCGCGGGTCGCGCTCGTATCCTTGCGGTCTCTGTATGGGAGTCCGGTCTTTGGTTGCAAGCTTTGCCCTCTTTCAATACTGGTAACCTTTAAGACCCAACTGCATTTCGTTTAGCTGTCAGCTTACGCTTGGATGCAAGGTGTTGTGAGGCCCATCGCTGTCAGTGTGGTACTGCAGTTGACCAGCTCGGTCACCACGGTCTCTCTTGCTCTTGAAGCGCTGGTCAGATTGGTCGCCAAGCAAGCCTTAACGATGTCATTCGCAGGGCTTTTGCCACCGCCAATATCGCAGCCGTACTCGAACCGAGTGGGCTCGCGCGTGTTGATGGCAAAAGGCCTGACGGCATGACGCTGGTCCCATGGAAGCGTGGACGGCCCTTAGTATGGGACGCAACTTGCGTCGATATTTTGGCACCGTCACATCTTTCTGAGACTCAGAGTAGGGCTGGAGCTGCGGCCAATTCGGCGGAGCAGCACAAGCGGCGCAAATGTGCTAACCTCGGTAGTGGTTACATATTTGAGCCATTTGGAGTTGAGACATTGTGTTCGTGGGGGCCGGGAGCTCATATCATTTTCAAAAGTCTTTCTGGGCGTCTGGTGGACGTGACGCGTGACCAAAATGCTGGTGTTTATTTGGCTCAACGCATAAGCGTTGCCATTCAGCGTGGCAATGCAGCCAGCATGCTGGGCACGCTGCCAACTGGCAGTGGGCTTGAGCATTTGGATTATCTTTAGACCTTCAAAGGTCTGAGGATGATCCAATGCTTTTTGTGTAATAGTAGTGTAGTTTTTTTGTAGTTAATAAAGACACTTTTGCCCGATATAAAAAGAAAAAAAAAACAAAAAAAAAATTTTAAGATGTTTGCTGTCAAAATTGTGTCTGGTACATGTATTACCACAGTACGCTATGTCAGTAGGATTGTGAAAATTAGTGCACTTTCATTGAAATAATTTTGTAAATTCATTATAATATTTAGGTACGGTACTAGGTCATGGCCTAAGAGCCATTAATTTTTACCAACATCCCAAAAGGAAGAGGTTCGTCTGTATGTATTTTTTTTTTGTGTATGTTCATCGATATTTTCATCAATTGTGAACCTATTTGAAAATTTATTTTTTATTTCGAAAAAGCATACTTCCAAGGTCCCATTTAAATTTCATCGAAATCGACAAAACCGTTTTTGATAAATCAACAATAATGTAGGTACATGGATGTCACATCGATTCGTGCAATCTATTCGTATTCTCTACACGGTGGAAGCTGGTGGTGCCATTTTTTGCAAAAACAATTATTTCAATGTTGCTTTCGTTGAAATATCACATTTAAAAAAAAAGTCTTAATCATTTAATGTCTTCAAGATTATCATCTTTTCAGTACCCTATTAATAACTACCGATACTTTACAAATTAACGTTTGAATAGGGAATCTATTATAAAAATTTTTGGCTTACTAAATTAATATTTTGCTCATTCAGATGGATATATGTGAATTTTACTTTTTAAATTCATTTAAGTATTAAATCTGTTTGTAAAATAATTAGCTGATATCTTTTTTCATCAATCTTTATATTCATATAATATTTTAGGACCTTAATTAACACAACTTTTTATAGAAAAAGTTATAAAGTTAGTATTCAATTTTCTTTTTCTTTATTTTCATTCGATATTTTTACTTGATTATGAAAAAAAGCATTCTTAAAACAATATAAATCCTCACAGAAGTAATATTAAAAATCATCCTAGCGCTCATAATGTGGTTTGACTAGGTGTATTTTGGCGATCATCGCGATCACCAAAGTGAAGTAACGTTTGGCACGGTCAGTATTCGAATGTTCTCTTCGTTACTGCGGGTACCATTTACTTTGCGCTACCGTGACTCGGGTGACATTTGTTGATTGTGGGATCCTGTCGATTTAGCCGTTTAGCCATTACAGGCCCATATGAACTTACTTTAATGAGCCTATACAATAACACACTGTAGCAGCCTGTTTATTAGTCCACTGCAAGACGTAGGCCTACCCACGAAGGGTGATTGGGCCACATTCACCACGCCGACCCAGTGCGGTGGTGCAGTGATTCACAATTGCCATCGAATTTCTACTACGGATGTATGCAGGTATCCTCACAATGTTTTCCTTCACCGATAAGCCAGAAGAGTGAAATTCCGTACATAAATTCCAAGGAATTCATTGACGGGACCGGGATTTGAACCCACCACCTCACAATTGTAAGGCGGGTGTCATTACCACTGGATCACCACGGCTTCCAATAACACACACTCTTTTCAAAAACCAACTCCTGTAGACTGTTTTTGAAAATTGTGTCTTATATTTTTTGTGAAGTTTAATGCGCCTGTACAATAACACACTCACAAAAAAATAAAACTAAAAAAAATAAACGACACAACACGTACTCTTTTCAAAAACATACTCCTTGTAGTTTGTTTCTGAAAATTGTGTGTTATATTTTTTGTGTAGTTTAATGCGCCTGTACAATAACACACTCACAAAAAAATAAAACTAAAAAAAATAAACGACACAACACGTACTCTTTTCAAAAACATACTCCTTGTAGTTTGTTTCTGAAAATTGTGTGTTATATTTATTGTGTAATTTAATGCGCATATACTGTACAATAACACACACTAACAAAAAATATTACTAAAAATATTAAACTGCACAGTAAAAACAACACATCATTTTCAAAATTAAACAACAAGTATCAAAATCTCTTCGTCCTGCGAACCTGCGGGGGTGGGAACAGCGTGTAACAATGCAATGCGCTCACGCACACACACACCCCCACACGCACCCGTCTCACAAGTGTCGGATTGCACACACACACAACAGATTTATCTAGCATGTGGCTTGCGGGATTTTAACAGGAATTCGGGATTTTAGACATATGCGTGTTTTGCAGCAAAATTTTTCATACTTTTGATTTTACAAATGTTGTTCTTATTTGTATTAAAATTTGAAGAGAGCTTTGAATTAGATAGAAACCGTGAACAAAATTTAGACCTCAGAAACAGCTCTAACGATTTTTTTCAGTACCGAAGGCTCAGTCGTTATATACATACATAGCATAAACTGTAGGTACATAGTAATAAGTATCCATCCATCAGCCGTAAGACGACCACTGCTGAACATAGGCCTCCCCTATGGATTTCCATTAAGGCCGGTTGGAAGCGGCCTGCATCCAGCGCGTTCCTGCGATCTTTATTATATCGTCAGTCTACCTACGCTGCGCTTGCTGGTCCGTGGTCTCCAATCGAGAACTTTACTGCCCCATCGGCCACCCGTTCTCCGAACTACGAGTATGTGCCCTGCCCATTGCCACTTTAATTTGTTAATCCGCTGGGCTATGGTCAGTAACTTTGGTTCGTCTGCGGATCTCCTCATTTCTGATTCGATCTCGCAGAGAGACGCCGAGCATAGCCCTCTCCATAGCACGTTGGGTAGTTAATAAGTATAGTATGGGCTTATGGGTCGACTTTATACCTACATGCACATCGCTTTTTTCTGGAACATTGTTCTTCCGTCCGAAAGTCAATGCGTATCAATGCTCATAAGGCCAGCCTTGATCATACGAAGGAAACACGCAAAGAACAAGAAATTTCACATTTTTTTCCTTGGAGGTTTGAGAAAACATGCAGAGGAAAGAGATTTTTTTCAAACATCGTGGAAATACTCGTACGTACACTGCTCCATTCCACATCTCCATCTTCACGCAACACCTAAAAAAGTATTTTTATTGTAAAAAAGTATTTTATTGTAGTCTCAGTGCAACACTTACTTATAAATGAACTTCATTGTTTTTAACCGACTTGCAAAAAGGAGGAGGTTCTATGTTCGTCTGTATGTTTTTTTTGTGTATGTTCATCGATAATTTCGGCAATTTTGAACCGAATCGAAAAATCTTTTTTAGTTCAAAAGGGTGGTCCCATATTGTGGTCTTCCGAGGTGGTCCCATTTGAATTTTATCGAAATCGACTGAGCCGTTTTTGAAAAATCAACAATGATGTAAACAATTCGAGCGAAATATTAAAACTTAGTACACGATGGAAGGCCGTTTTGGCATTTTTTGCGAAAAATGATTATTAAGTTACCAGTGTAGCTATCTCAGTCAGGAAACCAGCAAACTCTACGAAATAATAATCGGCCAAGTACGAGTCGGACTCGCGCACGGAGGGTTCCGTACTGTACGGGAGCCCCCCTTAAATATTTATTTTATTTTAATTTTATTATTTATTATTGAAGTGAATATAAAACTAAATATTCTGTGAAAATTTGAAGCATCTACCTGTTACCATTATTAATATAGAACGAAAAACGTCTAAAAATTCAGGTTTGTTGTATGGGAGCCCCCCTTAAATATTTATTTTATTTTGTTTTTAGTATTTGTTGTCATAGCGGCAACAGAAATACATCATCTGTGAAAATTTCAGCTGCCTAGCTATTATGGTTCTTGAGATACAGCCCGGTGACAGACAGACAGACAGACGGACATCGAAGTCTTAGTAATAGGGTCCCGTTTTTCCCTTTGGGTACGGTCCCTAATAAAAAATACAGATTTTTGCCAAAATTTTAAGGGGGATGAAAGTGTTGGTAAATTTTGTAAGGTTTCATTCGGGTTACTTTGCTAGTAGAAATTAGTTTTAATGTATAAAGACGTTTAAGTTTAAAATCGCTACATTTCTCAATGCTTTAAATCGTTTTAGTTTTCATAAATTTTTTACATAATTAAATCATAAAGTAGCATAAAATAAACCACAGAAACTAAGAAATTCCTTTAAAATTGCTTGTTTTGACGCCAATTCTATAGATAGACAATGGAGATTACCTTTGGACCATAAAATAATTTTATCGATTTTATCTGATTTTAGTATCTATTTTTACAACGTATAATTTGAATAATATTTCACAGGATATATTAATTTAATTGTTCAATGTAGGTATTGGAATCGTTTCTTGCCTAACTCGAAGAATCGAAGACAGACACAGATACTCAAATACATGCTTATACCTACTTATACACACAGATCTCAAAGTTTTATTACATTTACTTTAAAACACCCCTATTTTTCGTTGAGGTTTAAACGCTTTAGTCCGTGTTTTGCATTTAACAAGTGAATTTAAATCGTCAAAGAAATAAATAAATCAGCCAAGTGCGAGTCGGCGTCGCGCACGAAGGGTTCCGTTCCGTATTGGTGCCCCCTTAGCCCTATTCCTCTTTCCGTAATTAATAGCGAGCAAAAATCTCCTAAAAATCACGTTTGTTGTATGGGAACCTACTTAAATATTTATTATTTTTTTAGTATTTGTTGTTATATCGGCAACTTGCAGCAGAAATGCATCTTCTGTGAAAATTTCAGCTGTCTAACTATAACGGTTTATGAGATACAGCCTGGAGACAGACAGACAGACGGACATCGGAGTCATAGGGCCCCGTTTTTACCCTTTGGGTACGGAACCCTAAAAACAAACAAAACACGGACTAACCACGCCAAAGTATAGGCTGAATAAAGCTTCTTGACGGCACTTTCTATAGATTACTGAAGTTAGCTACAAGTTGTGCGACAACCAACAGATGTTAAGTTTAGTTTGAGCTGTTTTACGCAGCTTATAGCTAACATCACAGCCGTCAAGAAGTTTTATTTGGTGTATAAGTTAGTCTCTAGAGTTCATTTAAACTAAAAGCTACCTTGTTATTGCCTAGTATCCAGCTAGATTGGAGCTCCTAGTAGATTGTATGTACTATAATCGACACTTTATTTGGTTTGTTGTTGTATAACCAATTTCATTGTCAAGTGTATGTTGAACATCGGTACATGTAGGCTAGGAGGCTGAATCCGATTCATTTTCGCTCAAATTATACCATGCCTAAAAACTGGTTTCTATCATTAAATTTTTATAAAGTTAGACATTATTGACGAATCCAGTTTTGGTGATTAGCTTAAAATAATAATAGGTAGGTACTGCCTAAGACGCTTCTCAAATTCTCAACATACTTATAGAAATATGAAATTTCTGATGTTAATTTTTGTGCATATTTAGGTGCTAAATAATAATAAAAAAAACTGTAAATAATCATCAAAGAGTTATTTTTGTGATGAAAATTTCAAAAATGTGCTATGGTTGAAGGATTTGAACTTGCATCAGGTTTCCGTCGTAGAGGCCTCATCCAATTAAGTTAGATCGCTTACTGACGGATACGCCACATTTGTGAAGTGTTTATCTTTCTACCAATTTTAAAGTAGTTTAATGTTATTTTTAAGAAAGTCTAATTATGTTACAATTTAAACTTAAGGTTATTTATACAATTAATTTATATTTTAATTTACACCAATAAAACACATCGTCACCAAAGCAAAAATAAGGTTTAACAGTTTGATTGTGGGACCTGCACTAGTAACAAGTACTGTATCGCAGGGCTCAACAGTTCTAATGAGTTACCAGTGCAGCTTAAATCAAACACATGTCAAATTTCCGGTCCAATTTAAAAACGGTTAAAATTTCCGGTTTGTTGTATGGGAGCCCCTCTTAAATATTAATTTCATTCTGTTTTTAGTATTTGTTGTTATAGCGGCAACAAAAATACATCATCTGTGAAAATTTCAGCTTTCTAGCTAGAACGGTTTCTGAGATACATCCTGGTGACAGACAGACAGACGGACATCGGAGTCTTAGTAAGAGGGTCCCGTTTTTACCCATGGTGCAAAGGATATCGCTATTCAGCGCGGTAATGCTGCTAGGTTTATAGGTACCTTTGCACCAGGAACCATCAGGGGCGGGTTATTTGATTTGTTAGGTTAGTTATATAAATAAATTGTTTATTTCCAAAAACCAAAACAGTACAGTACTACCACTATTAAATAAAATATCCTCGATCATTATTATATTCCGTTGATTTGTGTTACAATGTAGACAATTACGAAGGCGTCACCCTAAATTTGTGTTTCAGTACCTACTGGAAAACAGTGGGCCCCAAACTAGGCTAGGCCTGTATCTTGGGTACCCAAATGATGTTTACAATTAGAATTTCACAAAACACGCTGAGGTGTACGCATGTTAACACCGAAAACAGTTTTTACTTAGTCTATTGAAATAGCTATGACCTTGAATGACCATTCAGAATTCCAAAACAAGAGATTGTATATAAGATTTACACCTAGATACCTACACATTACATTACACAAGTGAGTAGAACAGAAATAAAATTTAGATAATCATAAAAATGCGGGTATGCATCTCTTTTCGAAATACCATAAAGTGCAGGCAAGCTAAAAGCTCTGATAAACTGATATTTTTAAGCTTTCGCGATTTGAACACAATTAGTCATTATTATTATACGAATACTACGGGGCTAATTGCGCACAAAAATACAAAATAAATAAATACCTCATCATCCCGATACTTTTCGACCGAGTTGCATAGAACGTGGTCAAAGGTAGACCTAAAAAAATCTCCAGTCTTACGCTGTTTTTCTCAAAAATAAAATTAAATGAGACTCGTAAAAATTTGCATTCTGGCATCGTACTCGTATAAAATGCATTGCATTAATTAATTTTTACTAAATAAATCATCAATTAAGTATTAGATAGTTTGTGTTCCCCTAAATATTCTTATGTTGTGACTTGTTTAAAGTTTAGGTAAAATCATCTTTTATATGGCACCTTTGATAAGAACTGGTACACTATAGCACAAAACAGTAAAATCTGGAAAGATCGGGGGAGGCCTTTGCCCAGCAGTGGGACACGACAGGCTAGCAACAACAACAACATCTTTTATATAAGTAACACCAGCTCTCGGAACATAGCACGTAATTACTCACAGAACCCGCACTAGATTGTTGATATGTAGCGCGGTACACAAATTGTAGAGTGGTTATGTTCCTAATCCACCGATTTCTGCTAAAGATTTTCTCTAAGGGCTGCAGAATTCATTCTAACTACGCTCATGGTGTTTTCCATACGATTTTTTTATAGACTTTCGACAAAAAGTATGGAAAAGCCGTTTTGTTTGCGTTTTCAGAGTTGATCCCACAGTAAAAGTTATTCAAAATTTGCCATATATGTCACTGCTTAAGGCTCCGACACCGGTATACAAACACATTGTACTTATGTACCTATACGCACGGATTCTTTATAATAACTTTGCGGTTCATAAACCGATATGGGTGATTTAAATTTAATTTATGTAAACTTCACATGAATCTGACGTAGAAGCGTGATAGATGTAAGCTGCTTCTAACTGGTCTGTTTACGTACTATTTTTTCGTTTAAAAAGAGCAATGCTCAGCAGTTATGATCATGATCTATGTGTGTTAACAATGATTATTCCGTTTGAGTTAAATTTAGTTTTAATATTGGACTGGCGCAGCACCCTAAGTATAATCCGTGCCTCAAAAGTCATGAGAAGTTAGCCGTAGATGACACTTCGCCGTAATTCGCTAATTAGTAGCGTAGTGGTGAGCACGGGCACAGGAACCGCGCGGGAGGCATGAGGTTAGCGGGCGGGTGTGCCCCGGCGTCTTGTCTCTCTATATTTTGCCTTTTGCGCAGCGTTCTGCGCCTAACTTCCCATCCGACTACCGCCGACTTGTGTGACGCGGATTATAGCCGGCTAAAAAACAAATATAGTATCCTCGTAGTAGTAGAGCCTCGATTTATTAACCGGACTAATACGTGTCGCTGAGCATTTGGATGATTGAAAATCCGGATATCCGATTGAATAAGAAAATCTGCTTATTTTATTATCTTTTCTAACTTACTCCTTTTTTAATGAATCAAGAATATTTATTCTATCGTTTATCTTTTTCGCGAATCCGTATAACTGAGGGCCGGATAATAAAGGTTCCACTGTAATAGTTTGCCAAACATACAAACAAACAGGCTAACAGCGAATAAACTGAAACTTAGCTCTTCAACTAACGCACGCGTCACTCCAATCAAGACCCACACATACACAGAGACCAGTTTTTGTAGTTCGTACTAGAGTCATGGTCATTGCCTAATAGTTACTTGATAGTCTACGTACCTACACCTTATACTTTTGTGCATGTACATACACAGTATGTATTTATATATGTATACACATACACAGTACTAATTTTTTGAAGACTGAAGATATTAGATTTGTATAGAAGAATAAGAATAGAAACAAAATTAAGTTATTTGTGGTTACAATATTTTATTTTCATAAATTGACTGAATTTAATTTAATGGTTCATAGGATAGACGTCTCACCACAGCTTGACTGAAGGTTTAGTTTTTAATGGTTTTCATGATCTATATATTTGTATGTGTACGTGTATGTAAGACTCTAACCCTTCAATGATTTTCAGCTTCAGTTAATTTCAATACATATTTATTTTTGGCTTTACCTGAAATGATGTTTTTGGCAAATACGAGTATCACCAGTGATATCGAGGGATTAGGTGGATAATTATTATGCCAATCGGTTGAACCCCGTTGAGCATAATATTTGTATAGTTTTTAAGTCTCAATGATCACTTTTACAATACTTTAGCAGCATAGCTCTACCTCGTTTCTACAACTATGATTGTAGGCCTCGGATGCATCAACCGTTCAGTCATTTCAAAGGCCTAGGAGGTTCCTTGAAAACTCTGACACCAGGGCTAGCCACCCGGTTTATACGAAATCACTTAGTTCTACAACTCTATTCTGAAACATCATATCTCTACTCTATAATTCGTTACTTACCTGTTTGTGAATTTTCTATTACATCAATTAAAATTCCATCAAATGTGAATTTTCTATTACATCGGCTGCGATAGGTAAGACGCTAAAATTTTATTTATCCGTAACTTAATAGAATTTCCTTCCAAGAATAACAATTATAACGTCTCAAATACCGTCTACTTGATACCTAACTTGAAAATAAGCTGGTACCTCTCCTAATCTTGATGGCCTTGACTTGTCTTTGTACATTGAATCACTGATGTATTACTCGTACCTACACTGAACTTGAATCTTGCTTATAATTTATTTGTACTAGCTGCTGTTTCCTGGATTTGCCTTCTACCTAAAAAAGAATAACAGCTGTTGATGGAGTGAAATTGGCGCTACAAACGCTACATGCATGGTTAAAGTTTTTTTTTTCTTTTGCTCGAATGGGAGGTTGAATACAAAAAAAAAAAAAACATATTGAAGGAAGGCCTTTTCTTTTTTTTATCATTTTTACTAATTATTCTTCATATTTTCTTTTTGAAGTGAAACGTCTAATGCGGCTTCCAACAAGGTTGCGTTAAACGTTTAACGCTACCATGGAGGGGGTATGAAAGCACTGTTGAATCGAAGTTTCACTTTTTCCGCGCGGAGGGACTCCTCTTGCATTTTTTTTATTTCTTTTCAGTACCTACTCTTTTAGATAAATGTTTTTAATAAAACGACGCTTTATTCAGATCCCCCTCTTTTTGTTGTTGTCACGAAACACATACAAAAACAAAGACAACTAATAGTTACCCAGACCCAGAACAGATACTTATATTGAATTAATAAGAACTAAATGCCAGCTATATGTAGATAACTCATAAGTATTCAGCTAAAAAGTTTCAGCGAACGTAAACATAGTAGGTATTGAACAATCATACCGAAACTCGCGAAAACTCAGGCGTTATTATTGCAGCAAATGACATCTATCATTGTGTTTATCTGCGATTCTTTGGTTTTACCAGCAATTTTTTAATTTTCGCACGTTTTCTGGATATTCACTTATTAAGTCATCTAAATGTTTATTTCATCTAAAAAAACTTATACAGTACTCATAGCGTTTTAGCTCTTTCGTGGTTTCGCCCCACAAGCTGTTCGGTCCGCGGGGCGAATTAACGAAGCCTCTTTTTGAATGCCCTCTTTCGCCCCGCTCCAAACAATGCGGGGCGAAAAAGGGCCTTCAAAAAGAGGCTTCGTTGATTCGCCCCGCGATTCACTTTTTTATCTGTACATTTAAGTAGAAAAGTAGTTAATAGTAGTTAGAATTTTACCTCCCTGCGAAATGACACTTCTTTTTCTTTTCTTTACTTTATTCTAGGAATGATCGTAGTATTTTCATTTCTTTCTCCATGTATCAAAATCTGTACCTACAAAGAGTGCATTAATTTCTAACTAATAAAAAAATTAAGGATGGAAATATCGCAATGGATTTACTGAATAGGTAAGTATACACATAAGAGCGGAACGATCACTAGTACCAATCAGTCTTTATCGAGTATATGCAATGACGATGGTTTTTACATTTTCTGCTTTGACCGATTTTCAGTGGCATTACGTCTTGTAGTTATAGAAGAAAAGAGCACACAAATGGAAGGTTTCCACGATGAGGCATTTTTATCAAAAAAAATCCAAACCCAAAACAATTCATTTATCGACAGCATACATTTGTAGATATAATGAAGAATTGTTACGTTTCTAATAAGTACTGATTCTATCTATAACGCTTTTTCGAGTAGAATTTGCAGAAATGAAATGAGAAATACAAAAATGATGATTCATAATAAGTGAATAAGTTTCGAAAATGGTATACCAAATAAGCATGTCTTTTCGTCATATCAAAAACCGTGTTCATACAATTTTTTACCTAACCTACATACACCGCAACACATGCCAGTACTGAATATTCGAAATTTGCCAAATCCTCAGAAAATATATTAGTCTATCACAATGGTCGAAAATCAAGTGATTTTATACCTTTTATCGCAGAACTCAAACCTATTCATCCGCTTCCATCACCACCTGACCCTCGCTATATTCCTGTACAAAGAAGCGTTCATGGCGAAAAAAAAAATAAAAAAATCTCCCACGATACGCAACGCTCTTTTTTCTCTTTTTACCTTTGTTGGTACGTCTGTCTGCAGTTTTATTGCTTTTGATTGAGTACTATTGTCAAAAATTGTTCGTACTATAATATTCTTTACTAAAATTGCAAATTATTTTTATGCTACGGATAAAATTCCCGAATTACGTTTTGTCATTTTTTTGTTCAAATCGGTCAGTGTATCAAAAGACCCTAAAGAAGGCGCGATGTTTAAAGAATTTATTGTTCAATTTTAGAGATTTCTAAACAAAATTATCAGTGTATTTTGGATGAATCCTAAGCTACTGAAGTAGGAATAAACACGCAGTTTGTATTAATAATACTTACAAACAATTGTACTAAAAATGTCTGAAGTGAGTTTTTTCTGAAATGCAACTTTTTTCTGTCTTTGCTTTAGTTAAACTGATACACGTATTTTAATCTATATATATAAAATGCTTTGTCCTGAATGACTTACTGACGGATCAACGCAGAGCCCAAACCGCTGGTCGGAGGAACCTCAAATTTGGAGGGTGGGTTCTTTGTATGACGTAGGCATCCGATAAGAAATGATTTTTCGAAATTCTAACCCTAAGAGGGTAAAAAATGGGGTCAAAGTTTCTATGGAACATCGGGATTCCATGGTTCAATCGACTTGAAAATTGGCATAAACATTCTGTAATTGAATTGACGGAAGACGTGTTTCGTAGTTTATAGAAATTCATCCCTTATCGGGGTTAAAAAGGAGTAGAAAGTTAATTTGTGGGTGATTTGCTTCCAAGGTGACATCAATACTCCTTGGCAACTTAGTAACAACTTTGATTTAAATTAATTTTTATTTTGACACATGTTTGAAAACTCAATCCGATTGTATCAATAGAGAGAAAATAGAGAAGGCGGTCACAGGTTATTTATATAGGCGGTCACAGGTTATTTATATAAGTTATTTGACATTTTGCTGCCTACACTTTAGTTATAATATGTTGTTGGTATAAAATAGAAACTTATAATTTTCTTTGCTCCTAATGAAACTGCTTAAGTAATTCATATTGTAATATACGCAACCAGGCGTCACATCATAGTATACAGTTGCAAAAACGTGATCTTTTTTCAAAAATTACTGTAATATACTAGCGGACCCACTGCAGCGCCATCTGCCGGGCTTATTTGTGAGTCTTACACCCGTATTCACAAACGTTATTTCCTCAAGTAAAGCATCAACACTGTGCAAAGGGTAACACTTCTCAGTGCGTTCCATTCATCGAGCCTTTGTATTCATGGACAAAACTTGAGTAATGCTTGGCAAAGCAAATGCACTGCGTGAAATAGCGACATGTGATTGGTCCACAGGATTGGTCCATTTATATTGCTAACTTCATGTTCGAGTTCGACTACCTGAAACCGTTAGCCGTCTCATTCTTTGCGTAGAAACATTGTTGATTTTTCGTGTTTATTTTAATTGAATAACACGATCCGGCGCGGTGCTTTAATGGAGATTGACAGTGAAAAAGTCCATACAAAATCACAATACTGTCATAACCGTACCGGTACCATGACGAAAAATTAAACATGCAACCAGGGACAGAGACGGCTATGACCGTTACCGTATATAGCCGTACTGTCAAAGCCAACGAACTAAAATTTTTAGCTACCTGCACTACGGATATAACCGTATCACGGCTCGAGCCGTACTGTCACATTCTAGGATGGATTATTTTGAAGTTTGTGCAAGTACGGTTTGAGCAGTAGCACATCTGTAGCCGTACTGTGCTTCTAAGTTACTACTCAGAGAACCCTAAAGACAGATCGGTTATAACCGTTACACACAAAGATATGGTTTTTACTAAACCGTTATCAATTAAATACTACAAATTTAATCAATTCTTTTTATTATTATAATGTAATCATTTACCGTTCATAAAACATGCAAGAAAATTAGATCAAATCAAGTACAATTGAAGCTTAAAATATGTTTATAATTAACAATCATTACTATTCTATTATAACTAACAATCATTAGTTTAATCAGTCTATTTATTTTTAGGTACAATAATAGGAACTTTGATAATTATTACCCTGAAATCAGTTACATCAGTCTTTGGCTGAACTTAAAATTTAATCATAATCTTACTCGTATGACCTAATCATAATGTTATAATCTAATCTAAATTCTAATCGTCTTTGGCTTTCTCATTTAAGGCATGCCATTCTTCGAAGCAGTTGGGACAAAGTGGAGTATTTTGTTCACAACCTTTACATTTGTACCTGGTTTCCCTCCGGATTTTATTTTTGGTGCAGAGTTTACAGTTTAAAAACTTGAACTTTCTCTTTGCATCTGCAGCGCATGGAATCAGTTCAGGCCAGTGTCCACCAGCGATGTTTTTTGTGGTTTCTGGTGGTGTGGTAGTATTTGTTTTTCTGCTGGAATATATGCTGCCACTTCTCACAACGTCTCTTCCTGTCAGTTTTTTATCGACATTGGTCATTTGCTTTATCAAAGCGTCACGAAAATCAATGAATTCATATCTGCCGTCTGATGTACCCCGGAAATATTTTTTATGAACGTAAAACGCATTCCATACGCACACGTCCAGCATATGAAAAAATACCTTTTTATACCACCGTATGGTTTTTTGTGGTGACGAATAATATGAAACCATTTGATCTTTGCGGTCTATGCCGCCCATAAACTGGTTATAAGCGGCCACTTCTTTTGGTTTCTTTGAAAGTTTTCCAAATCTGTTAGCCACCCATTCTAAACCTGGATGGTTATTGGTTGTGACAATATAAACTGGCCTTTTATCTTTCCAAGCAGAAACATACACTTGTCCTTTACGGCGCCAGACATGATCTCCTTTCTTTAATTTGGCATTAGTGAGCACTCTTGGGTTGGAAACTCTGTTTTTCCTCAAAGTGCCGCAAGTATGAGTCCTCAGTCTCAGTAGTCTTTGACTCAGCTCAACGTCATTATAAAAGTTGTCCATATAAACATGATGTCCCTTCATTAAATATGGATTCAGCAGTTTCATAACTATTTGTTCTGTCTTTTTTGTGCATGTATGATCGGTGTTATCCGTTTTTCCTGTGTACATGATTATGTTTAAAACATAACCGTCCGAAGATGTTAATTCGTAGAATTTTATTCCATAGCGAGCTTTTTTGTTTTTAATGTATTGCCGGAAATCAAGTCTTCCTCTGAAAAGGATCAACGATTCGTCCAGGGACAGTTCTTTGTATGGTCCATAAACTGTGCGGAAGTTGTTGCACAATGCCTCAATAAAATCGACGATTTTCTTTTCTCGACGTGCACCAACTTCTCCCACATATAGGCATCTTAGTATCTGCTCAAATCTTCGTTGAGACATTGTATATGAGAAGAATGGATGGTAATATAATGCATTCGAGTATGAAAACATCGACCTCTTCATTGGAATGTTGGATTGTCCTTGTAAGAGACATAGTCCTAGAAAGGCAAGCATTTCTTCTTTATTTACATTGCGAAAAACTTGCTTTCTGCTATGTCTGGTCTGAGGTCTTTCTGTGTAAGTTAGGTTTAGTCCATATGAATTTGTCTGTGACACAAGGTATTCAAGTAAATGATCAGAAAACATCAATTTGAACATATCTAGCTCGTTGTTTTGGCTTTGATTTTCGTCGAAGCTTACACGAAGTCCAGCGGACGAGTAGTCAAAGTCAAATATTGGAATAGGTTCCGTAGTTTCATACCATGTGTCGTCTGTAGGAACTGTGGGAGATAAACTTCTTCCGGTGGCTAGCAAAGGCTCTATGTTTTCTTCTACTACTGCTTGATGCGATGAAGATTGGTCGTCGAAGATTTCAGATGTATTCATGATAGATTCGATGGGTGGTGCCTTAAAACAACCAGGCTGCTCCACGATGTGGGTTGAGGTAGTGCATTCGATTGGTGCGTCATATTCAAGCTGTGCCTTTAGAAGTGATGCTTTAGACGTATTATTACTTGTATGGTCAAGAGGAAATTGATTGTTATCTCGGCTATGGCTCGGGCTGTCGTCTTTGACAGTACTGTTGGGAGCAGTAATATTGACTTTAGGTAAAGCTGTATCGACGTCACTGAACTCATCTTCTAGTTCTGTATCTGAATCATCGGTTTCATCATGTTTCGTTGCATTCTCACTTGGTTTGATACGAAGTCGCTGTCTCTTCCTTGGACAATCCGAATCCGAAGATAACTCTTTGAAGTCAGGCTCAAAATCTTTATCTGATCCGTATTCTCCATCGTCACAGAACGGATCTTCGTCGGAGCTCGATAATTCAGGCGTAGACAAGTCTTCCAGAAGCCTCGAAATGCCATCATCATTCAAGCGTCGACTCATCTGGAAAACAAAATTTCGTGTTGAAAATGTCTAAAATTATTGCACAATAGAGGATATGCTAGCCATGGTAGCATCTACAACTATTCTTTGATACTTATTTACGCATCAAATCAGTCATTTATGCTTACCGTGAGCTTTGTTGCGAAGTAATTTTCCCGCGCAAACAGACCTTGCGCACGCCTAGCTCTAAGCGCCGCCCGCGCGTCACTGGGTTGACAGTCGTGCAGCGTCTCATAGTAACCGACCCGGCTACAGCCGTACTGACGCGCTGCGATTAGTTTTTGTATGTGTGGGTACGATACACATTCAGGGCTTGAAAACCACTTTATATTGTGCAGTAATGCAACGAAATCTCGAACTTATCACGTCAAAAATAAGGTCTTTACTGTAAGCAAATACTTTTTCTACTGTGATAGCCGTGCTTGATGTAGAAAAGGCAAAAAATAATACGGCGGTCACCGTACTGTCATTTATCGAAATTCAAAACAACGGCCACAGCCGTCACCGCGCCGCATCGTGATAATAAGCTAACGCTTGTTTATTTAAAAATGTCGCAGCATTTAGAAACAGCAAAGAAAAAATTACATTACGGACGCGATGTGTTAAGTGATATTTTAGCGTTTTACTATCTTCACAAATAATAATAATTATTGTTATTACTTTGCTATTAAGTATTTAATTTTATCTTGCTTTAATATGGCATATTGAATGGCAAACTAAGGAAAACTCAAGTTTATTAACGAAAGCGATCACCGAGGTTAAGCAACTTTTGCACGGTCAGTCTTTCGATGGGTGACCGCGAGTGGCATTTTCCAATCGAGCGCTACCGTGGCTCGGACGACACGATAAATTATAGGTCCCGGTGGTTTTCACCGTTTAGCCATGCCCTTCAGGCGGCTTAAAACTTCGGACACCAGGGCTATACGATTTTACTTAGTTTTATACTATGTACTGTACTAGGGTAGTAACAATATACCTAATTGTATTCCAGTACTAAGAAAATACCGTTCACCACGTCGGAAAGGGAACTGATCGTGGCTCTAGTACGAGACCGACCCATTATTGAAGACAAGCGTACTAATTCTAAAAAAATATTGAATTACAAAAGCCGCTTGGTCTACTATGCGTTGTCTAAAGTAGCTAACGAGCTTGCTTAGCTATGCGTTCAGTTTAACAAACGCATAGTGCGCTTGACCACTTAAGTAATGTTTGTGAAATGATTTTGCTACCCCTGTGCGTCCATGCCTGCTATGAGACCTCACAGTAACGTTTGTGAATACGGGTGTTAAACTTTCCACGGCGCACCCCACCAAACGCATACAAAACAATTCATTCAAATCGGTCCATCCGTTTAGGAGGAGTTCAGTGATATACACACGTACAGCAGCATTGTAATAATATGTTTAAAGATTATCTGTTGATCAGGTGCTGGAGACAATGCTAATCGCCGCCGAGTTTTTACACAGTCTCGCTCTAATTCCTCTCAATCCTACTAATATTATAAACGTGTGAGTATGTATGGATATTTGTTACTCTTTCACGCACAAACGAATGAACAAATTTGGATGAAATTCGGTACGAAGGTAGTTTAGATTTTGGATTAACACATAGACTACTTTTTATGTCGGGCTAACGCGGGTAACACCGCGGGGCGCAGCTAGTAGTTTCATATAATTATTCATATATTGTCAATTAAACTTTTAATTACAGTAAATCAGTATAAAACACCTGCCAGCCAAGTGATTACAAAAACTTTATCAATCTTAATTCTTCGAAATTCAACTGCAAAGTGCTTTCTTCCGGGTCGAAACATGCATGTAGGTCTTTGTGCGATACATTTTAAAATACATCTGCTGACCATCCCAATGTTTGTAGAAATCTTAAAACTAAGACTCCACAGGATGCAGCCGATAAATTCCGAGACTACGGTAAAATCCACATTTTTGTAAACTCCGTAGCAAAATTAAGAATTGCTTCCCGGCGACGCCAACTTGCTAATGATTCTACCCTTAAAAACTTTACTGCAATCCGACCTTTATTCACAAACGAGTAAGATGAAAAATCGCACGCTGATACTAATACTGTAGGTCATTAAGTCTTAGGGGATGCTATTCAAGATGTTGCAGATGATGTCACAAACTAAAACGACGCAACAATTGTTTTTGACGATCGAAATTGAACTTCAAGTGTTCTTGATAAGGTTGACGATAGAGTGATAGAGTTTTTGACTTATGCTGGGTGGTTGTACAAGGGATGATGCAGGTAGAGAAATTCGAACAGTTTGAGGGATGGATGAAAAAAATAAGGGTCGTATTTAAGACACAAAAGGCGGCGTTGGCGTCACGCTGAGCGATGGATGGCCTGCGGATGCAGTTTTAGATTTTTGTGAAGATTTCGAATGGAACATTCAGACTGTTAATTGAAAGCGACCACTTGCAGCTACGACTGATAAATTTAAACCTGATGGTGGCAATAAACATGGCGTTTTAGTAGTCAAGTGGTGTGTGCATTTTTCATACAGATTTATTCAACTGATTGTATAACAATTTATTGCTTTGCAAATTGTAAGTTATGATACAAACTCTGCAAATTATGTAAGTAAATATTTATTGAATTTAGCAAAATAAACATTATATTAATGTATTAATTATATCCGCTATCTCGCATTTAGTAGTATATCCTATATTCTAACCTAATCTTTCTTGTAATGAGAAAAAGCCCATGCTCTGTAGTGGAAGAAATTCTAGTTTTTCATTAATCAAAATAACCTAAAAGTTGAATTCAGACAGTTTAGCAATTTCAGAGGCCTCTTCAGGCAGCTTTGAACTTACATACTAAATGCATAAATGCGGATAAAAATGATTCCAAAACAGCAACAACTGTTGTAAATTATTGTACATGTTCTTAAATATATGTACCTATACTTATTTTAAAATAGGCACCGATATGTCAATTTGTGTCCCCTTCCTTGAATTTGAAACTAAGATTTAGATATTTAGGAGAATAAAACTTAGGACATACATTCTATATTCATATTAATTTCCATATCACCCCTTCGGCCCCTTCTAACTTAAAAAACCAATCGAAAAACTCTACAAAGATCCATGACATCTGCATAAAACAATCTATTCGAACAAACATCATAAAAAGCTTATATCGAACACATTGCCAGAATAAAACCAAAAACAATCCTCACAAGTGAACTTTATTGCAACCTATAAAAGTTCAGAATAAAAACTCATACTGGCTGAACTTTTTATGATAGAATTTGAAACAAAAAATAGGCGCCCACATCTTCCGACAGGAAGAGGAACTTATTTGATTATAATAAACATTAGAAATCTTAGTAAAAAATATCGAACCAGGTGGATTATTACTAACCTCTTTGTTTTTTTTACCAATCGAAAAAGCTTTAGTATTTGTTTTGTGAGACCAGCCACCCTTTCATCTGGTCAAAAAAAGGCAATTTAAAGTAGGTACAAAAAGATTTTTTTTAGGTTTCGGTAGCTAAAAAGAAGCTTTTATGGTATGAAACAAAAAGCGCAATTTAAAAAGAGAAAGTGTTTTTGGATGATATTTGTCTAAAAACTTTGTGTCGGCGTTTTTCATAGGTTCAGTTTTATTGAACACTTTTACTACTCTATAACGTCCAGTAGTTATATTCGTTGCTTTGTTGTTGCCGCCTTATTGTTCTTTATTGTGTTCTTCAAATATTTTTCTCATTATTAGTTCGTACCGCGTTTTTGCTGGGTAATCGGATTAGCCATCAATTTGTTCGTATTGTTTTCTTTATCATAAAGTTACGATCTTTGTTTAGTTCTATTGTATCACTGATTATGATTTTAGCAAGAGGTCTTCGTTGATCTGAAAGTCATAGCTTTTTTATTACATAGTATTTGTGAGATACTTTGTCAAATGTTTTATTTAAATAACTATTTTAATTGTTATAAAAATGACATGTTATTAACTAATGTGTAGGTACTATATATTTACCATTAGATTCTTTTTTTTACGTTCAATAAAAGTATGACCATAATTTTTATCGTTGTTTCGTTTTCATAGTCTATGAAAGTGTACTATATAAAACGTAACTACCATATTACAACTAATACTTGTTTAACCCTAGAGTACTAATATAAATTTACCACACTTTAATACTAATGATCGCTTGGGAGGCTACTTTTTAAATAAAACCAATTTATCACATTAGTGGTTTATTATTTTTGTATAAAAATCACATTAATTAACAGGTGAAATTCTACCTTTTTAGAAACTAAACTCTAAATTCTTCTTTAAAATCAACATTAGGCTTAAAATAAGACTTAAAACTTACAGGTATGAACATTTTTTCTTATAACATAACAGTCTTTGAACAGTCTGGTAAAAAAAAAATATATGTATTTTTCTATTTTTTTGGCATCAATATTACTATTCAAGATATAAACTTTATATGAAACTAAATCTAACTTTTGGTAACATCACAATTTTGTCTACAAACTAATTTGAGTCAGCCTTTCATTTTTTGTCACAGGAACTGCAGTTTGGAGATCGATGTTCCAAGCAATAGTTTTTATTGACGAATGACTTGTGGCTTGATGTGGTACTGAAATGTTCGGGGGTTCAAAGTCTTCTAATACAATATTTTGAAGGTCTTCTTCCAGTTGTAAAGGCATGTAAGAAGGATCTTCTACGCTATCATCCGAATCATAAGGATCGACTTCCAGGTAGTCCTCAGTTTCACTGTCAGAGCTCTCATTTAGTAAGCACAAGGCTATTTGTTCATCGTTGAGATTCATCTAAAAAGAAAATGAACATTTTGCTAAGTTATAACAAGGCTACATGCTAAAAAAGCGCAAAACAACAAGTAACGAAAAAATAAATAACTTACCATTAATACTAATGATCGCCTCCCAGGCGATGCAGTAGCTTATATTTTGAAAATGAAGCGTCCGCGCCGGGCCCGCGTTCTCTGACGTCTGCGGCGCGGTGTATACCTACCGAATTGGCGCGAGAGCTCAATACGACTCGCGCGCGCGTTTTTTAAATAACCGGAAAAAACTAACCGCGTGCGGCCTGTCAGGCGATGATTAGTATTCTAGGGTTAAGAATCAAATTAATGTTGTCTGTTGTCAGCTACCCTAGATCAACGACTCAGTTTAACTTCAAGTAAACAAAGCATTATTTCTTTACCGGAAACGATCAAACGTTTCAATTTCTCCTATAAAAATGCGCTATAAAAACTTCAGTAAAACAGTTTCGCTTGAACGCTAAAAAGTTCAAAAACTAGTAGCACAATAACTTTTATTTATAGTAGCATTATTTGTTATCAAAAGCAATGAAGATACTTCAATATTCGGTCTCAGAACCTGTCTACAATCCGGTTTGGAGCATTGGCGTGATGGATCACCGGACACTTATACACGTAATCCTCTCTACCGCGTCAAAATTCCTCTCGCTCCAAGGCGAACTTCCTCGAACACATCTCTCGTTTCGTCGACTAATACTGTTTTAGCTTCAACGTCTTCTGTGACTTCAGATACTAAATCAGCAATGGTTGATGCTTCATTGTTGAAGGCTATAGTGAGTTTTGAAGCCTGGTCATTATAGTGATGAGCTATAAATTGAGTAGATCAAAATGGCGGGCTCCCAAAATACAGGTTCCGTGAAGGAATACGTAAGATGCATTATGTTATCTACGAATTTAAGTTTTATGAGTTGTAAATCTAGCCAATTTGGTTTCTGTTCATGTAAATGATATTATCGTTGTAAATATTTTTGATATGCAATATTCATTGTCAAGGACGAGTTAGTTGGACTCGGCCAGAATTTTCTAGCTATAAACCGCGAGAGCTTGAAAAATAAATATTAAAAGATCGAAAGCTATTCCATAAGTATTACTGATGATAATAAATTCAAAAACACATAGCTTCCAAATATTTGTTTAATATGCTGTTTTAATAAAGACATAAAAAACTAAACCATAAAAAGAGAATTTATGTAACTGGTATTCTAGTGATTTTATTGAAAACAAAATTAAAATTATATTAATTTTATCATACGGTTACCTCGTGTAAATTATTGTAATTTAAGCCCAATTTGATGTAACATCAAAGGGTTATAGATAAAGAAATACACCTGAAAATCAGAATAACAATTCCACTCCCATACATCGACATCCTACTTCCGAACCCTTTAACAAAACAGGTGATTTCAAATCAAAATACGATAAAAAATCTATTCATACAATTGACAAACCCTTCCAGTAGGTACACACTCAAAAAACTTCAACGCATATGAATGAATACAATCATAAAAAGTAAAAAATCCAAGGCCGAACGAAAACGAAATCGTAAAAAGTGAACCCTTTGAAAATAAACAAATAAATGAGGAAGTAAAAAGAGGTAAAAAATGGATTCACAATGACATAATGTCATGGTAAGAACAAAAGGGATATAAAAGCTACAAAAACTTTAACTTTACAACAGTTTACAAACAGCATATCGTCGGTGATACGCAGTACATATTTTTACAAACGCTCATAAGCGGTATTAAAGTATCACCGACGATATATTTCTACTAGACCATTATAGTAACACATTTTTTGACCGACGAACCGAAACGGAGGAGGTACTCAATTCGACGCGTATATTTTTTTTAATTATGTATAACCATGCATAGCTTTTTTCATAATAGTTCGATTTCAATAATTATTTTTTTATTGGAAATAATATATTTTGAAATTGGTCCCATTAAATTTTTATTGAAATCGGCTGAGCTAATTTTGACAAATCAACAATAAAGTGAAAAATGCTACATCGATCCGTGTGAAATATTCGCGAATTCTGTACACGGGTGAAGTCGGTCATGCTGTTTTTTTTGCAAAAAATAATTATTAAGTTTGCAATTTAATAACACATTTCGAAAATAAAATTTACATTTATTTTTGAGAATGTAATGTAGTTATAAAAATATTTAAATTATACGTACAGAAGCATTAATAAAGTATACAAATTACACATAATATATATATTTTTTTTACTTTTACCTGATTGTCGTAAAACCCGATTTTAAAACCGAAAGTGTTCCAAAAAGTTTATGACTGTGATTTTGTCATAAAAATACAAACAGGCAAATTGCCTACGTTTTATTATTCTTTTGTCCTGTCAAAGTTTAAAAGTTTCTAGCCAAGCAATAAAAAATCGTAATAATTTTTATTTTTTTGCATAATTGTATTGCAGAGCGTTATAGGGAGGCCTATCTCCAGCAGTGGACGTCAAGTCTGATGGATGGATGGAATAATTACATACATATTTATTTATTGACGTAGAGCTTGTCACATAGTTTATTATTATGTAATGCGGTTTCCAGATTTTTCCTTTTTATGTCTTTTTTAGCTTCGGTTTCTTAGAAGTTATCAAGCTTCTGCCTGCCTTAATTATGATTACACCTGTACCGATAAGATTATGACACAAATAAATTCAAGCTGTGTTCATTTAATTAATTCATGTCCAACTTTAATCAATGTTATTTTATTTTAAGATTTCCCTTGCCAGATAATATAAAAATACATACTTTAAGATGAATTTTGAAAAGTACTCGTATCTTTAGACATTTGAGGATTTGCGCTTGATCCAATTGCTTTTTATGTAGTAGTGTAGTAGTAGTTAAGGTGAAAATGCATGAAAAACCGGGATAAATTACACAACAAACATAAAGACGAGCCGAATAATCTCACTGCCAAAACCACATACAAAAGATATCGCAATTTTCTGACCTGTCTTCTTCGAAAGGTAAAAACTCAGTACGAACGCTCTGAGATCGAAAAAGCGAAAAATGCTAAAGAGATGTGGAAAGCGATAAATAAAATTGGCAACCTCAAACATCGAAAAGCTAGTTCAAACGATCTTATGTCCACTGCATCTAATCCGAAGGCAGCAGCAAACAAAGTAAATAAATATTTCGCTGGCGTGGGTGAAACATTGGCTCTAAATATTGTAAACTCTTCTCAAACTGTTCAGTCTTCAGTGTCATCTTCTACTCAAACAAATCGACCTGTGTATTCTTTTTCGCTGGCGGAAACAGACCTCACAGAAATAGTAACAATTATCAACTCTCTTAAAAATAGTAATACTGCTGGTATAGACAATATCTCTACTAGAATTATAAAAGAAAACAAATTTGTTTTGGCTGGACCACTCACACATATTTGCAATCTTTCTATTAATACAGGGCATTTTCCAGAGGCTTTCAAAACAGCTATCATCATTCCGATACACAAAAACGGCCCAAAGGATATAATTAGCAACTATCGACCTATTTCAATCCTGCCAGCTTTCTCTAAAATACTAGAGAGAGTCATGAATAATAGGTTGATGAAATACTTAGAAGACCACCACTTTCTCTCTGATCATCAATTCGGCTTCCGAAAAAACAGATCGACTGCGGATGCGGTCAGTGAACTCACAAACCACGTAGCTGAAGTGCTAGATTCTGGTGGCAAATGCCTTGCAATATTCCTCGATATTGCGAAGGCGTTTGATACCGTTTCAATTCCCTTGCTAATAAAACAGATGGAAGAGTTCGGAGTCCGTGGTCTTCAGCTCAATTTGTACACTGACTGCCTGACAGGTAGGAAACAATGTGTCAAACTTGGTGATGTGATTAGCGACACCGAAACCGTCAATTACGGTGTCCCACAGGGCAGCATTATGGGACCAACCTATTTTTTGGGGTATATTAACGGACTGTGTAACCTGGCTCTAGAAAATGGCAAAATAATCACTTTTGCAGATGATACGGCCCTCATTTTCCGTGGGAAAACCTGGGACGAAGCTTTTGATTACGCTCAAAAAGGCTTTAATAAGGTCAATGCCTGGTTAACTCAAAATTTACTTAGCCTCAACACTGACAAAACGAAAATAGTACCTTTCTCTATCCTTAAAAGAACTCAACCTTCCACTCACCCTAACTTAAATGTAATTGCTCACACTTGCTCCGACAACAATCAGTCTCAGGAAAATAGTTGCTCTTGTAAGCCTCTGGAAAGAGTAGTCACAATTCGATACCTTGGTGTTGTCATCGACCGGCACCTGAACTTTGCAAACCATATAAAAACCTTAGCCGGTAGAGTTAGGAAGTTGGTTGCGGTGTTCAGGAAAATTAGGCACGTTGCTGACAAAAATATTTTGCGAACTACTTACTTCGCTCTATGTCAATCGCTTATTATTTACTGTATTGAAGCATGGGGAGGAGCTGCGAAAACACATTTGTCGGCTCTAGAAAAAGCTCAAAGAGCTATCCTCAAGGTGAGCAATTTTCTCCCCTTCAGGTACCCTACTTCCGACCTTTACCGCGACACTGGTGTGCTCACAGTTAGACAACTTTTTTTACTGAGAATCATTCTAAAACAGCACAAGTTATGTCCTCTGACCACAGACAGCCAAGCTCAAACCAAACGCCGTACAGACAAGGTGTTCAGCATACCTAGCGCCAAAACATTTTTCATAAACAGATTCTCCTGTTTCCTGGGAGGTTATATTTATAACGAATTGTCAGCAAAAGTAGAGTTAAAGCAACTAAATACATTTTGCCTAAAAAAGACAGTGACAGGCATGCTTCAAAAACTCTCCTACAAAGACACTGAGAGCTTGCTCTCGGTATTGAGATAATCGAACTATCAAATAAACACGCACACACACATACACGCACACACACACACACACACACACACACACACACACACACGTAAGCACGCACGCATAGTATATGGTATTCCATAGGTATATTATTGTAGCATTCGTTAAAATTCTAATTAATTGAATAATTGAAAAAAATTGCTTTGAAGAGATTTTACAACTATTGTGAAAATAATGTATGATTATTGTTATTTGCATTACATTTTAAACGTTGACTTCAGATATTTAAAAAAATTAGAATACTTTGTTAATTAAGCAATAGTTTGTTAGTTAAGTAAGTAAATTAAAACATTTTCCTTTTTTTTTTCTCAATATGACGACGTCAATCAATTATTTAATGTAGAGCCACCTTTATAAGGGGAGCACGGATTTCCGAGACACAAGCTTAAAGCTTAGTTCGGCAATCCATAGCTCATAAATATTGTAGCTAATAAATAAGTTAATTTTAAGTTGATAGTTATGTTAAATTCGATACATTTTAAGTTTATTAGCAAAATTGTAAATTATTAATTTTTGTCAATAAATCATTATTATTATTATTATTATTATAGTAGTTAAGGTATGCAGTTTTAACTTGAATAAATAGTACTGTATTTAGTTGTAGTTCATAAGGGCACTTACCCTGTTTTTAACCGACTTCCAAAAAGGAGGAGGTTCTATGTTCGTGTGTATGTTTTTTTTTTGTGTATGTTCATCGATAATTTCGCCAATTGTGAACCGAATCGAAAAATTAATTTTTAGTTCGTAAGGGTATCTCCAGAAGTGGTCCCATTTAAATGTTACAGAAATCAGCTGAGCCGTTTTTGAATAAACCAACAATAATATAAGCAATTCGAGCGAAATATCCACGACAATTTTGAACCGAATCGAAAAATTATGTTTTAGTTCGAAAGGATATACCTTCTCCCAAGATGACAGATCGAAGTCAATGATGGTCTCATTTAAATTTTACAGAAATCGGCTGAGCCGTTTTTGATAAATTAACAACAATGTAAACAATTCGAGCGAAATATTTGAATTTTGTACACGATAGAAGGCGGTTTTGCCATTTTTTGCGAAAATAAGTATGTTATCAAAGTATACGTTCATTTTGAATATCAATATGCTTACGAATTACATCAGCGCACAGAGATGCCAGAAGGATAATGTGGTCGATCGAGAAAATCTGAAAGAGATGCATTAATTTAATATGGCATACCTTAGAAAGAGATATGAAAAATATCTCGATTAAGTGTCTATTGCCGGATTTTTCTCCCGGGAACGTCAAATTCTTGTGAAATTTCAATACAAACGTTTGACAGTGACAATCTCAAGGCGAGACTTTCCATAGATTTCTGCGGTTGAGAATTGCCTAAGTGACAATAGTGTTATCAATCTGTGATCAACAATTTTTTTGAGCTAACTTTGAGCTAAATTTCGTCAGTGCTCAATCCAGTTTGGGTAAAAAATCCTTGGTTATTAGATATTTGTACACCAGCCATATTAATAACGTACATGACATACAAAACCATAGAGATTATGTCAAAAATCCGGCCCCTCCGGCCAGTATCACAGATCTGACCAGCACATTGTCGCTGCATCTGCTCCGATCCCTCATTGTCAATCCCTGTCCCAAGCTTGTCTGAATTGAGAACCGACATTCCAAAATAAGAAACGTATGCAACAAGGAAATATTTTTGATAGAAATCGATATATGTATACCTATTTCAGAGTTGCCTTAAAGATTTCCAGATTGTACCTGTCTATCGCTTTCCACTTCAGTGCATTGCTTTAAAATGTGGTTGATCTTTAATGATTTATGTTTAATATTTTACTTCTACATTTTTAAGAACTGCAGTGTTTTCACTACCCCGTCTAACCCTGATTATTTTGAGTTAAATCATAGTAACCAAATGTAAATTTGAGTGCTTCGTACTTCTAAAGCTGGGCAGCCTGAAACTGAAAAGCATGAAACGGAAATTATTTTTTCCACGGAAAGTGCAAATTAGAAGAGGCTTATAGATAATTTTTACTTTGAAAGTTTCCAGCTTAGGTATAAAAAACAAAACATTAATTTGTTTTTCATGCTACCTAGCACAACAATAACATTAAAAAATTAAATCAGGATGTCTGGACTAAAATGCATAGACCAATATCCAATTCGCATTCTTTTGCGTTATTGTAACCACGTATCCTATGACACTGCTACATTAAACTGCTTTCTTATTTTTGGAATACTATAGATCTATAGCAAAATTTTAATACCTGAGATAACAGACAATACCGTTAACTCTTTAAGTTAATCCTTAGAGTGGTTATCTGTAATCACTTCGTAGTAGAAGAAAGCGACTTTAAGCTTAACTTCTTCTTAAACGGCACTTTTTCTTTTGTTACATTACAATATTATTGTGTTTTACCCATAATTATTCTATGGTTTTACCTACAAAGTTATCTGCTTTTGTGTTATCATCATCATTGTTTCTACTAATATTGTCTATCAGTTTTTCATTATCATTACTCCACATTTTTATTTCCACCACCATCATGTACTTACGTCTTCCGGTCACAATAAATTACTGAGGATTTATTTCCGAACTACATTAGAAAATATGAAGTTCAGCCTAGTACATACACGAAAACAAATCGTTTCTAACCAGCATTAATTTGAAATTATGTATATGTACAAATCACATAAATAATAAGAACATAAATATAAACGAGGAGATTTTTCCTGCGTTATTCCATCAACTTTGCTTTCACACTACTTTTTGGTATTTGCTATTGAAAGAGTGTCAACTGCTTGGGATTTGAAAAGAAACGTTCCTTGATTCTAGATCTCAGTTTCCGCTACAAAAGTGCTAACAGCGGTTTCCCAGCAACTAGGAACGTATCATTAAGTGCAAGGTAAACTTTGTTCGTTACGAATCTGCTTTCAATTTCAAATCGTTCCTCTCCGAGGGTGATCGATCCTGTTCCGCCACTGCATACAATTAAGCACCCTCATTTACGTCTGGTCAATGACAGCCCTGTTTTAATCAATAACTTCTTTTTCGCGCGTCCTTGGTTTTTTTTCCCGGCGCGACTTTTTCTGCGCGCATTACGTTTATTATGTGTCAATCGGCCGCTGTTTTTTCATTCGCCAACGTCTTACCTCGTTTTCGACGATTCCGCAAAAAGCTCCGCAAAAAAGGCAAAAGCTCAGCCAAAAAATCGTCTACCGAACAGTATCTCGTATCGCCGGTCTTGTAGCCATTTTAATTATTATTTAATACCGGGGGACGAGCACGTGGCGGGCTGCGCCATCTCGCTCCCGCTAGCGGGGTGAGTAGCGCCCGGCGTCGGACCTCTCCTTCCCTCCATGCCCACTTACACACATAAAAATCGTGAATAATAAAAAAATGTGTACACATTTTTTTCGCTTAACCACCGCTCGTCTGTGTGAGTGCGCCTCACGCCGCTAGAGCGGGACGCGGCTATGGCACCGAGCAGGTAGCACTACTCCCCTCTCCGATTTTTTAAGCTCAGCTGCGGATGTTTGCGTCCGTGTGATTTTTTTCATTTTTATGTGTTAGTGTACCCCTCGCGCGGTGTAGTTCACTTTTTCTACTATAGATCTGAATTTCAGTCTCGTTTTTGCCGCGTCGGTCTAAAGGCGGGCGAGGTGGCGTTTTGTATTGCATTTTTGTGATGCGAGTCTGTCGTAGTACTTGGTCGGTGCGTTCGGTCTGAAGACGCCGGCTTTTTGTCGACCACATGTCGTATTAGCTCAGAGTAGTGCTACTGCACGCCGGTGCACGCGCAAATCGACTGGTGCGAGCGGGACGGCAGCTCACGTGTGGACTACCCACAGCCACAACATTATATAGCTACACTAAAATATTGACGAACAAAAAAATCTTGTAATTCGGATCCTAGTAAAGACGGCTGGCATTCATAACTTTACCGCAGGGTCAAGAGCACGCTCGGTGTTTTTTTTTCGGCTGAAATAATTCCGCCGGCATTTTTTTTAATGTTTATTTTTGAGCACGTGGACTTTTTGAATAATTTTGGCGATTCCGCCTCGGACTGTTGCCTTTTGGACGTGTTGTGACGGTAGTGTTACCATATTATGTGATATTTTAGTGACATTATAGCAATAGGAACAAACTGTGATTTTATTATGGTGATATAGTTCGTGATTGTGAAGAATTTTTGGATAGTGACAGGTGAGGTTTTCTGAGTATTTTTTGCTAATTAATTTTGGTAGCGGCTCCTGTGTTCTCCCTCTGGATAGGGGGTGGAAGAGGCGCCCTTTGGGGGTGAGAACATTTTACGTAAGATTCAAGTCGGTAGATAAATCGTACAACTGTGTCTGACCTTTGATATTTCCGACTAAAATATACGGAAATATTTTTGGACAGCGCAATGCGTGACGTTAATTTAGAGTCGGTTTAATTTGTTACTGACATCTGTCTGACTGTTTGACAACAAATGATTATGAACGACATCTTAGTGTGGATACGCTACCAAATTTTTAATTAATTATTTAACATACGTCCAAAATGTTGGCAATTACGTAAATCGAGTATCATTGCTGTAATTTTTTACATCATCATCTAAGTCTCAAGGTATTGACTACCTACTGTACAAAAGTAACATTTTCATTTATTATTGTAATATTAATATGAGATAGTCCGAGCGCGACCGTTTGTGGACGTAAATAATTAAATATAAGTTTCTGCCTAATAATAAATTAAAATCATTGAAATAAAAAATAAGCAGGTGTAAAATACCTGATTGGGTATAATTTGTAATAGGTTGTGTCGATTGTCTTTGTCAAGCCATGCTATTTAAAACGGAAACGAGACGCCCTACCTCGTTTTGCATACGACTCAAGTACTCAATGCACCTGCTTTAAAAAAAACATTAACTCAGGTAATTCAAGGTAATTTTAATATTTTATACTCCGAGTACAAAATGTACTATGAATTATTACAACTTCCGTAATAAATATACACAGCTGGGTTATTTTTTTTAATATCCAACAGTAGAAAATACAAATTAAATCACACGTAATAATATTGAATATCATTAGGAGTCATTTTATTTTTAAATACTTAGTTTTGTTAAATCAATCTCATTTAAAATTTTACAGTTCAATTTTTTACCAGCAACTGTAATCACTAAAGCAGGTAATAAAATTCAAACTGATAAAAATCACGAAATTTTAGAAACCGTCAAAAAAACGACCAATCTGTCAGATGACAAATACCTGTCAAGCAACCTTGTACTTAACGCTTCAGTAACCAAGAAATCTCCAATAACTGCTCGAACCGTATTAAAAACTAAAACGACAAAAACTAAATGGGGTAAAAAAACGACAAGTACTTAGCGACAGCTAAAGACTAGAAAAAGTGGCCACGCGTCTGGAGAGGCAAAAAAATTAGCCTGGCTTTTGACAAGTTTGCAGTTACATTACGTTGATTAAACTATTATGTGAGAAATTAATTTTTCATTGTAATAGATTTCAAAATGAGTAATGTTTTAAAATTTTGAAGTAGGTATAATGAATTTCATGAAGACAAAAAAAAAACTTAAATACCATTGTGTACAAAATCTAGATAAAGATTATGACACTGATTGTAGATTTGTAGAAACTGAATATCTACCTAAATCAGAGACACACCAAGTCTAATGAGTGACTCGAAATATACAAATTAAATTTAATAGATAATTCATTTTAAAATTCAAAAGCTGCTAGGTGATTAGTACGAACCACCTAACCCAACACAAATAGTTAACAAAAACCTAATTACATGCCTCAAGCCACTTCCCTGGACCAAACTAGTATTATGATTACAAATCTTTGAGTCGATCAACCATGAAGCCCTGTTCATATACATCACCAAATACCAGACCTGGAGCCGCTTGGGAACTTCAACCTTATTGTAAAGGACATAAAAGACAAAGTAAGCTGCGATAGTGATTTAGTTACCGCAAAGAAACTTTGTTTTCTTTTCTATACGCGCAATTATATCTTTGACAGCGTGTGTTGGTCTCCTCATGTACAAGCATTGACAGAAGTAGTTTGCTAATGATCAATAATTAAAATAACGGAAAACGAATTAAACTGTAGCATAAGTAAATTGCAACAATAACTCAATATAGATGGTTAATCTATGATACAAAATTGAGGTTTCTTATAGCAAATTCTCAAGTTTAGTGTCTGACATATCCAGTAGCAATTGTTGTTTTCAATTTACGAGATAAAATCGTAATTAACAGTTAACATATGTTGTTGATAGCACACTGTAGTAACATTACCTTAACATTGTATTACCATGTTGCAATAAATTTATATCTTAATAAGATATTGCTACTGAATAAAATAAATATAATCGTAATGAGACAAAGTACTCAAGTGTTGAGGTACTGGTGATGAGTGTACGACGCAGCAATGTGATTATAGATGCCTTATTCGATCCGGCATGTGGGCTAGGGGCTAGATCATTGACACAACCTACGCAGAAGCTACTCGTCACCTGCTCGCTACAAAAAAAAAAACTACAACTTTTTGTCTTTTAAATCTAGATAGGTATAGATGAGATACTTTTCTATAAATTAAAATCTATTAATGTTTTAAAAATTAAATATTGGCAACATTTTGGACTTTAATGGAAAACAGAAACTACAGATAAAACCTTTCTTTCCAGCCCAATGAAAACGGAAGATCTCGGTATAATTCCATGACAATTACTGGATTAAGACAAGTATTTTTGTAAGGCAGTGCCAAATTAGAGAGAATTTTTTACATTTTAGATAGACATATAGAAAATATCAAGATGATGGAAGGAAGGACTATTGACTACAGACCGGACGGGGGCGGTCTCGACTACCACAACTCGTCACTAATGGCAGAAATACATGTAGACAACTATTCACATATACACAGAAGTATAGAACATCTACGATCTATAGGGGTACCGCCTCCAATAGATCCGCATAGACATTTAGCAGCAAACTTAGATAACTTAAGAAGATACGAACAACACGATGAGATGCCAGAAATCAAACCGTCCGTACTAAGACTATCAGAATTCAAAAGTATACAGGACATTAGATCGCAAGACCAGGAGAATGATGCCCATAGACAAATGACTCCACATTCACAAGACGACGGACCAAAAGGATACAGTGCGCCTTCGACTCCGCTTTCCGAAAATGGAGGACAGAACGTCCAGGAGGAAAAGGTTTGATTCATTCTATCTTTTACTGCTTTTAAATGCTCGTATAATTTTGTAATTTTCGAGTTTACTGAGCGACACGCATGGTGATTCTCAAATTCTATAATTGATATAATATGCAATAAAATTTATGACGCCTTCTTGAATTATGATTCCAGTTTGCATGTTATTTTACAAGGCCATTTTCGTATAAGATTTGTCCGTTAAACTACGTCTCTAGCTAGAATTTTTAAATAAATCTACTTGAACGCTCGCATAACATGAATTTTAATAAATACGTATTAAGACCTATCATGAGCTAACCTTAAATCTTTTAATGTTATGGCACGATGCTCACCAATTACATATGAAAACGAATCGTAGGCAGGTAATTTAAAATCCTTGAGCACTTCGGAAGTCTTCAACTGTTTGACGTCATTGAGCTTGGTATAATTCGGCAGCTCAGCACATTGTTCGTTGAGTGATCATTATAACATCACGACGTACGCCTTTTCCGTGTATAAGGCTATTAATCTTCTATATTGTTGCATTGCCATTTTTAGGGTTCCGATGTTTAGAACAAGAAAACCCTATATCTGTTTGGTTTTCTGGACGTTATATGAAATACTCGTCTGCTCATTTATGGCAAATTATTATTGAGTTCATCTATGATGCATGTTTATTTTTCCTACCTGAGTCCACCACTAGTGTGGATAAATAAGTTATGTAGAAATGGTTCTAAAACTAAGCTCAAAAATACATGTATTACACTTAAACATGTCTACAGAACCTTATCACATTTATCTGCTTACGTTCTTACCAATAGCGTCATGTCAACCCATGCCTCTTATTTTGTCTATAATGTTATTGCTATCATAATAAGTCTTCATAACGAAATCATGAGGTTCATTCTTCATCATCATTGTTGTTATCAGTGCTAACTGCTAAGCTATAATTCTAACTGCTAAATTGATATAAATAACCTCATTATCTGAGACAAAAGTGACAAAAGTTCATGAGCTAACCTTGAAATGCGGACATTTTTGTGATACCGTAGACCTTAACTATCGCAAAATTGCGCAGGACATGAAATGAATCGATAAGCTCCCGGATTCACATTAATCTTAATGCCTTTTAAATTATTGAACTATAAAAAAATTTATAATTTTAAACAAAAATTAGTTGAAGCAAAACTGACAAGAGGTTGTTGGTGAAAATAGCTGGCACAAATATACCAAAATATAATTGGGTAGTATACCTACAAACGCACAGCGTATACAAGCTCGTGTATTCGTGCTTGTGCTACGTTGATTGAACCTTGCAGATTTACCTTACTATATGACCGAAATTCTATCTGATCTTCTGTATATATATTCCTTAGTTTTAAGGAACTACTCATAATGTTTCTCACTTCAAAAACTTTATCCAAATATAGTTTTGAAGTGTGTAAATATAATTGAAATCAAGTTCAAGTGCGGAGAGACCTTGCCTAAACACGTTACAAGTACTGTCTTTGCACACCAATCTCTTATTAGAATTTTGCTTGGCATTTTGGTATTTCCTTGTTGGTTTAATATTTTTACAGCGAGCGTTTGAATGAAAAGTAAAATACCACAAAGGTGTTTATTTTTTTGTAATTTTAGTTGCAAATAGATGTATGAATTGTCGAATTAGATTATAAATGCATCATTTTCTTATAAGAGCCACGTTTCCATGTCTTATAAGTCCTTTAGTTTAGGATAAATCAAACTTTTTGGCGGCTGTGATATTAGCTGCAAGCTGCATAAAACCTTATTATGACTGAAGCTCACTTAACAGCTAAGCGATGATTGGGCTTCACGCACCTTGTAGCTAACTTCAAAACCGATAAATAAAGTTTACAAATAAAATACTGCTAATGCACAAGAATTGTGACAAATTGCACTAATGGCAAAATAGCAGCACTATAGATGCAGTACGATGAAGGTAACATTTTACATCGTGTGCGTGAATTAATTTAAACATTTTTAACTATTAATAATTTGACACTTATTGCACCATAAAGGCTCGTGCTTAAAGTGTGTCAAAGAACAAATGCAATCGGCTCACACGGTCATAAAAAGTCTTAACAAAAACTTATGAATGAAATTGTAAATTTATTTTTAAGCCTAAGAAATTTTACTTGAAATGTGTTTGTGATGAGTATTAATGTGAGGGCCAAAATTCTAGTAAAAAAGTTGTTTCATTGATAAAACAAAGTGTATTTATGTTTGCATTTCATTAGCGTTTTCTTTAGTTTGATTATAAAATACACTAACTATCTATCAAAACTGGTTTTATTGATAAAACATGTACCTAAGTACCTAATACTTAGTAGTACTTCATATAGACTAGTGTCAAATTACTTAAGAAAAAATGTTATCCTCTTATCGTTTAATGAAACCTCGAACCACAAGACCTGCCCACTGCCATTTTAACTTTTCAATCCACTGAGCTGTGGCTGCTCCCCACTTGGTGTTATTGCCGATCTCATCAATTTTGATTCGATGTTGCTTAGTAATACAGCCCATAATGAGAGACCTTATCCCGTAAGTCATCTGTAGTAACAAATACTGGTTAAAAACTTTCTACTTGAGGCACTGAGATATGTCGGACGAGAAGACGTACAACAGCTTTTACAGGTCGCATCACGTAAAAAGAAAGCTGGAGTTTCAAACAGCGCACAATGAAATTTAACTTATATTGCACAATTAATAGGAGTTGAATCTCCTAGTACGCAGGTTTTACTGCAGCAAGGAGATTTTATTCCTATTACGTGTACAATAGGAGTTAAATTTTCTTGTGCGCTTCTTAACACTCCAGCGTTTTTTTACGTGATGCGACGTAGTAAACTCGCACAGCATAAACATAACAAAAGTCACAAATATTAACCATCCATCTCGATCATCAACGAAAATTAGTTATAATTCTTCAATTTGGTTATTGCATGACGCGAAAGCTTGAGTGCCGGCAGTTAGACGTTTGATGAGTGCGGATGTTCCTTGAGCGCGCACAAGGTCGAACAAGCCGGGTCGTTCAATGGTCGTATAGAGGTTGTATAGGACGGGGAGAAGCCTATTGTCTGAACGGTGTTATTTTATGCAATTACATAGATAACGACCCGTGTACGGAATTAATGAATTTTTATGTATTTCGACTCTTCATTTTCCGGGTGATACCATCTTTGGGTAAATTTTTAACTGTTGGAGAAGAGAAGTTTTTAAGTCGATTTGTATTATTTATAATCCCAAATTATTACTTTACTGTGTATTATTTGTGAATTAACATCCATATTTCTCTTTATGAAACTTATAAACTAGGTACTCTGTATATTTTAATGTTTCATCTACTTAATACAATGAAATGATACAAATTTTTTTTCCAACAAAAATAGTAAAGATTTCAATTTTCTCATAAGATTTAATACAACGGTAGGTTTATGTAATGCAATTATTTTTTTCCATTAAAATTATTAAAGATTTTAATTTTCTTATGAGATTTATTTTTTTAGTAAAAAAAAATGTCTAATCAGCTTTCAAACTGGAGTCCAATATATATTATTAATGTTCAGTCAAATACGTTAGCTAGGCAATAACAATAATTGTACCACTTTGAACATAAAAATTTACGAACATATCGATAAGTAGGTCTGTGTTGTTAGACTTCCTAACCTAACCGTCACAAGGTCATTTGATAAGAACCCCTCAAGTGAGTTCTTATCTACGAGCTTTATTAGAAAAATATGCTTATTTATATTTGCACTTAGACGGCTATTTTGGTAGTTGCATCATAGCACGCTTCTTATTTCGATTATATAAAGGTTTTAAAAAGACATTATTCAATATTGGTATTGTGGATAATTCTTGTTGTATATCTAACGCCTATAATAATCTAACCCACTTCTGAGAGAAACAAGGAATGTTTCTTGAGTTTTCATACAAATATATCAATTTAATCAAAATTATTTTGATGGAATCCAAATTTTGTTGGCATTGTCATTGTTTTATTACTTTCAAACATGCTTTTATGTATAGTGTAGTCATGAATCTGTATACTTCGAGGTTCATGAGTGTAGTGTGTTCATTTCATTTCTGGTATCCGTAAAATGTACTTGTTACGAATAAAATGCAACTTTGGTAACTTTAAAGTTTTAAAAAAAGTTTCAAATTAATGTATGACGACATAGTTTATATTGTATTTATATATTACATAGCAACCCATATTGAAATATCATTGTAGCTTATTAAAAAATGAACACTATTAGCAACACGAAAACTATTAGGTATTTTTCAATCGTTACTTACACTTCATAGAATATGGTTTACTAAAATTATCATACATTGCGCTGTCTTAAAATTTAAATCCATGTTCGGGGGCCAAGGTCCCACATCATTTTGTAAATAATATTCTGCAATTTAGCATTATTTCATATGTAAGTTTCACTCTGCATGTGAAGTTCGACCCCGAAAATATTTTAAGAAATTTGACTTTCAATTTGAAAAACAGCCTTGAAAATTTATTGGCATTGTAAAATTGATGGAAAAAAATAGGTGGGTACTGTAGCTGAATTTATTATCAGCCAAACATCTACTTTTCTGAAAAATTCAATTTTTTTTAACTAATAACGACTAAGTAAGGGTAGGTAATGTACGTAGGCATAAATTAAATTATTGTGTCGGTATTTACCTAATATGTATTTCCTGGGCTATACATATAAACTTAATTTCCATTGCTATACACTATAAATTGCTTTTTAACAAGTTTTGAAGTGTCAAAACATCGCTTCCAATATCGAATCGTATCGAAATTTATGTTGCTAATCGAATCGAATCTATTCTGCACGTCTCAACTCTAATCTATCGAAAAAAAACTCGATCTCGTTTCCCGCGCAAATCGCCCGCGCTCCGTCGAATTCGATTCAAGGCCGCATTCCAATTTCAAAGCATCCATTGTCAATGTCGCCGGCCAGTGCGCATGACGGATATGTTTTCTTTGGCTGCACCGTCAAATTTATGAGATTTTTAAATTTAGTATTTCACATTTTAAAACTAGTCGCCGAAGCTATTTTGAATTGGGAGAGTTTTGTTTTGTTTCTATTTTATTTTGCCATTTCTAACTAAACTAATTTGGATGATACACTTTTGCTTAGTGGTTTTAAAAAATGCTTAATTAGTATAATACTACTACAACCCATTTAGGTATTGCTATTTTTTCACATCTGGCACTATCCAAGTATAATAAAAAAAATGGTGTTTACTTTTTTTTATTAAAATAATTTACAAGTACCTACCTAGTTACTTACTTCATTGTTACATTTTTAGTAGGTATCTAGTAATTGCTGAACAGTTAACGATACGTACCGACGCTTGTATCAGATAATAAAAATGCGAAACGAATGTTTTGGAAACCATTATTCAAACTAATTATACTCAACACCTATTTTTTGCATAACTAAATGTGACAATTATGAAATCTTCTTTTTGTGTTCGGTCACTGACACGAGTTTTTGCATTCACGCTAAAACAAAACTTCTAAAGGCCGTCTTTTTTAATTTAATAAAAATATTTCCATTTTTGTTTGTTTTATATTATCAAATTTCTGTCTTCAAAATTTCAAATAAATTTTGTGACATTTCAATCCAATTTCGTCTTAATTTAAATGAAATTTAAAAATCTGCAGTGGCATGTCCATGTTTTGATATAGCGTTTCATTAAGATTTTGGTAACTACGCATAATTATATGATTTTTACCAAATATAAAATTAAAAATGAAAATGCACTTGAAATGTTTAATAATCTTATCCATTAGGTGTGTTTTATATAAAAGTCAAAATAATTACACAAGTACTAACCAAAGATATAATTTGTCGAACCTCGGGCATCTTTTTCTAACATTATTCTTAGAAACAGTTTTTTTTTTATTTTCTTTTAAGAGTCTTAATACCATTCTTAAGGCTATAGTGTTAAGGTCGATAATGGCGTTTAAGACGAGTTTAAGATCGCAAAGACTGAATTTATTCGTGTGTAATTTTGATTGACACCAACCATTACGGCTGAGTAGGTATTGCGTCACCATATACCTAAATAGAAATAATGATTACCGCCTAAAAATCTCAACACTATTTTAGACCATGCTGCAATAAAATAAAAGCTATTTTACTTTGTACTTTCTCGTGGTATTATTATTTCTTGTACGTGTTACAGGTTCATCATGATCATGACATTGAAAATTTGACTTCAAGTATGTAGGTACTAAGTTAAAAAAATTTTTATTTTTTGAGAAAATTTCAAACATATCAAATATATCCTTATGAAAAATGAAAATGTAAAGAAAACTACGACTCAAATCTTACTTTCTCATAGTTATTTCGCAGACAAAAATAAAAAACAATGACAGTTGCTAGTGACATCACGAACTGTACTGATCTAACCAAGTAACCAACCGATCCTTACTAAGGTTATACGGCAGATGTCAGTTTATTCCTTAGAACAATGAAAAAGAGTGACAAGTGACACTTGTACTACTGATGAAATGTCACTTTGGTGGCTCAGCAAAATCGTGGACAAACTTCAAAGTCGTCCAAGGCAGAGCTTTTATTTTCAACCTTATCTATTTTGACTGCCTCGGTGGCTTAGTGGTTAGTGACCCTAACTTCTTGGTCAAAGAGGCGTGGGTTCGATCCCCACCCAGGACAAGTATTTATGTGATGAACATAGGTGTTTGCTCTGTGTCTGGGTGTTATTTATTTAGTTACTATCTATATAAGTATGTATTTAAAAATATGTATATGTAGTATATCAGTCTCTGGCAGCCATATCACAAGCTTTGCTTAGTTTGGGGTCAGAGACCGTGTGTAAAATGTCCCCAAATATTTATTATTCATTTAAAAAAGTATCTAACACGTTGATGGCTTATATTATACACAGCGACATTAGTCAACTCAAATTTATAGTTTCAATGTTGTTATTGAATTTACCGTCTTCACAACGTCCTTATTACATGAAGCCAATGGTAATTAACTCCGCGGGAGTCAAAACATCAAAATAAATCAACATTCATAGCGCACAATTGTATGATATTGTACATAGTTTGATAATTAACGAACATTATTAGTCAAGCAAAGAAAAAAATTGAGTGGAATTATTTCATTTTCAAAATAGTGGTTAGAATTATTTATCTTTATCTTATCCTAATCATTTATTTTAGTAAAAAGTGTAAAATCATCACCAGAAATATTCCGCACTTGATATTCCGCAAATTGTTTGTGACACACTTAATATAAGACGGCTTGGTATGGATGTTTTTTGCAATAGCAAAATTAATCATTTTGCTGTACTGTGTGGCGCTTATAACTTAAAGGTCTTGATTTTATTAATTTTATAAGGCTACGTATTCACTGAAAAACAATGAATATATTACTCATACACAAATTCGAAAAAATACATACCAAACCATCAATACGTAGGTATTATTGTATTACTAAACATTCATAGTCCAAGAATTCAAATTTAACATGGGTAACAAACTATTAACGTAGGTTACGAAGGATTTCACTGACTTATGCAGTGTATTTTTTTCTACTGGAGATCTGTAGAGCAGGAGAGGGTCTAGATTACAGTGATTTCCCTATGACTGAAATGATTCAAATTACATACATGATTATATAACTATATTGTATTAAACATATAATATAAGATGTGTGACAAGAAATTCTGATTCTCGGATGCTACGTATCGTCTTCGAACGTGTTAAATAACATTCAATTTAATTTTAATTATGATGATGATACATAAAACTATGTACAGACAGTAATATTACATCGTCTCGATACACAACTTGGCGGAAATGAACTCCACCACCAAAACACCATAACAAGTGATATAATTCGTGGTATAGCCGAAATTACTGTAATAGTTGTTCTAACACGCGATTTGTCTATCTCTCGAGTAGTCTCGAGTAATATAATTTGACGCTGGAGGCTGCGGTCTGCATTCTTTGCTCGATAGAGGACCCACAATTTGTAGTTACAGGAAATTTTTAATGAATATTTCATGTTTTATTTTCTTAGTTGTCATGTTCTATGATGGTTTGCATAATCGTACTATGAAACTGGAGTTGTCCAAAGTCGTCTATTTCTTTCTCAACGGAATGTTTCAATTTATTTTTCTTCATTAAGTATTTTAGTTTTTAAGTTGGTAACAAAACTTTACAAATAATAAATAATTAAACTGAACAAGTTATATAATAGATAATTGTATAACATGTTCAGAATATATTTAACAATATCACGACTTAACAGTGGTTTGAAATGCAAACAAAAATGATAGTAGACAGGCAAATAAAATTAATACACTGCAAAAAACTTTGCAAACAATAAATATAATATACCTCCTGATAATACTGAGGTTCGAGTATTGCCAATGAAAGTGAAATGCTAACAAAATTAGTATACAGTAAACACCAAAAACCGAAAACGACAACCAAAATGTCCTTATAGGGATATCCTATAACCGTAATAGGTGTGTTTATGTAGACGTCTTATTGATAACATATCTTCCTTATAAGCCGACTTGGTTACCATCAGCAATAGGCAAACACCTGTAGTATGGTAGCATTATAGGAACAAACACATACCATATAGCTAAGACAGAAACGTAGGTATATATTTCTTCTGTCTGTCTTTGTTTACAGGAAAAAATGGAAATCAAAATAGAATCAGTGTGATAGGTTCTTATATCACGTTATGCCTAGTTGTTTTACATAATAGATATTTTTCCTTGTCCAGTTATTGTCTTGACTTTTGTATATATTAAATAGAACTCATAATATGCCTGTTGCAGGTTATACGCTACTAGTAGGTTTTTTATGAGTAAAGCTAGCAAAATTAAATTGTTCTTATTAAACTCTTCCTTGCAAACTTAGTACTTAACAACAGAAAAGACGTAAACATTAATTCCAACATTTAGAATATCTTCAATACCGTCTGTATTTATCTAGGAATGTACATGTGTTTCTATTGGTATTAAATTCTCATTTGCAAAATCATCTTAACCTGTCCTGACTTTGCAAACTCGACCTTATGTTATTAGCTTACAAGGCCTTAGCACATCGTAATAGTCAATTTCGGCAGGTGTACTTATATATTATTGCGTGTTACGAACTCGTTGAGGCAATTCTACGTTATTTAATTTGATAAATGCTTCGTCTGAATCTCAGCTAACCGTGGGTTCAATGGTTACTTTTAGTGTTTTTGTATACTTGTTTTGAGTTAGTTTAGATTTATCTTGTTCAATACCTAGATGTTTTATTCTGTTTCCCTTTAGTCACGTTTAAGAATTTCATTTACATTCGTCGTATTTTCTTTGTTTTTTTTTTTATTATTTTTAATTTACATAACATACTCATGCCTTATGGCTAGTTATAGTTATCTTCTCCTTAGAAGCTAATTAATGTGTTTGCTCACGAATTAATCAGCAAACATACTTCAACCACATTTACATAATTACACCTATCCAGATCATGTATTATGTATTCTTAAATTTAATTTAATGCTATTGTAGATTTCTTCATTTCTATTCTAGAAAATTGTATTTTTAGTTCCGCATGTCTTGGTTTTTATTCCAATCGAAATGAATCATAACTATACTTGTTTTTTTTACGAATTTCACACACATGATCCTAACTCACTTTCGAATGCATAATCTTACTCGTGCTATATAATTTTTCTCTTTTTTCTCATTGTCAGTTCCTATTTCCTACTATCATTCTCCTGATAATAAATCGACTATTTCTCGTTCGGAACCGGTTCGGCTGCTATAAATCATTGTGGTCGGCACGAAATTCTTGTCCAACCGAAATGTCATATGTTGTATTATGTTACTCGCGGTCCCGGCATTGTTTGAAGTACTCTGTCAGTAAAACAGTAGCTTTATTACTCATACAATGTGAGACAATTACGCTTAAATTATAACTTAGTAGTTTTTAAATACAAGTTTTGAAGCAGATGCCATAATATATTTGTTGAATTGGTGTTATAAGCTGCTATAATTGTAATAAAGAAATGCTACTTAATACTACTTATACTAGCTTTTGCGCGTGGCATCGCCCGCGTGATATTTTAATTATTGTGCTATTCCATGGGAACATTTTATTCTGCTGGGATATAAAGTAGCCTATGGTACTTTCCGTCTTTCAAGTATATGTACGTCTTTGCCAAAAATCAATCAATCCGTTGCTCCGTTGCTGCGCGAAAGAGGAACAAACCAACAGACCAACAAACACACTTTCGGATTTATAAATATTAGTTAGGAAGTAACGGTACTAACTTTTGCGGCGAGGCTTCACCCGCGTGATATTATGATTTTTGTGCTATCACAAACCTTTTATTTTTCTAGGATTCAAAGTAGAATATGTCCATCCATTATTCTGTTGCTGCGTTAAAGAAAAACAAACCAACAAACTCGGATTTATAATATTAGTAAGGACGCAAGTAAGGATTCAAGTAACATTGAAAAATTGGTTCTAACACTGCATTTTGACTTTTTCCATTAATTATTCAAAATTTGAGTGGCTCTAACTATTTAAACGTTTAAACCTCATTTTAAAATAACTGGATCGTAAATTCTCATTTATTTCTTTTCATGAGGCTTAGGATACGAGTATTTTATTTAGTTATATTATTCAATTGAATTGAAGTTCAGAGGTATATACTATTTTGAGTAAAAACAACCTAAAACGACTCCTTTGCCAATAACTTTTGGGTTTTCACACTTTGATATTTCTTAAATTATTATTTATGTGGTCGAACGTCAATCAGGTCCACACAATCCTATAAACCTCAGTATAAAACCGGTATAAAGCTATTTATCATGATCTCTAAATGACGCTACGTGTCAATCATAGTCAAAAATTCAATGTACAAAATTATTTTTCCCAAATATTAATGAGATGTTATAAAAACTAAACTTAATTCATCTGATAAAATAGTAATTAACTGCTTTGATTGAAGCGGTAATAATTTACATGTTTTAATTCAATTCACTCAAGTGAGAATAAGGATAATTAGATGAATCCGGTTTGCTATGGCTACCTACGTAAATCATATCATAGCTTAATAAATTGACAAGTCATCTTACAAACCGAATATACATAAATATTTGGTTTCGGTATAAGTATATTGTACTCAAATAAAATGGTAGCAAAATGCAAATTAACTTCTTAGCAAGAAATATTAAAAAAAAAAACATTTAATTTGTGTAACTTCTTTTGAATTAATTGTAATTAGGCATGTATAATATTTACTACAATAGTTACTTGTGTTACAGAATATTTATTTTAGGAAATAGATATTTAATCAATTTGTTATAAATTTATACACTCGTATAAGTTTGTGTCCACGGAGAAATCAGTTGAGATGTCACATTCCATCGTTGAAAAACAGTCGACAAAATATGTAAATATCACAATAAAACCTTTGATACAGTATTTTTCAATATAAGTACATGAAAACAAATGTAAACTGACCCATTATTCATTTATCCTTAAGTTTAGAAATAAAGACAACAATCGTAAATAACACCTAAAATAAAAAAGTATATAATTGATGGATGTCAAAAAATACTTAAAGCAACTTCATTCATCGAATGCACGATAATTACTATCGTCTAATTACCCTAAGTTTAGAAAATCCACCGCTGGGTCTGGCTTGGCAAGCGGCATGGTGACGTCACGCGTGTCAGTTTTAGTGTGACCTTGAATCTGTTCAATGCCAAGCGGAATTGGGCAGTGTTACCATGTGATAGGCTTCGCGCGGAAGCTCGGTACTTTTACCATGTGAGTCTGATTTTTTGTGGTGTTTTTTAATAGTATGGCTTATCGTGATGTTTTTTAATAGTTTTGCGTAATGACTAGTGGTAAGTAACTATTATTCAATTGCTCTTCAAGTTTCGTGATATTTGTAGCGTAATATAATGTTGGCTGAAATTACTATAAAGCTATCTTATAACATATACGTTATTTATGTATATCACTCAACACTGCGAAGCCTCTTTTTATTTGTTGGCGAAAAAAAACAATGAATGTCTTATTAGACATTCATTGTTTTTTGCCAATTTTTTAATTATAACAAATCCTATTAACTTTCTAGCGTCTTTGTTTTGTACTATGTAGTGATTTACGTATAACATATTATTTGCAATGTGTATGTATGAGTATATACATAGGTACATCAATCTTACTTTAAAAGTCCATTTCATAATGAAAAGTTCAAAGAATTTCATAATGCCCTTAAAAGTAAAAAAACGTATTTTAGTTCTAAATGTATTATGGTCAAAAAATCTCTATTTGAATAAATGTAATAGATAAGTACAAAAAAGTAACAAAACAAATAATTTATAATTTTAAAAGTAAGCACTTTTTAGTACCACGCGGCGGCCACACCACGTTCTCTCGTCGCATCCACACAACTCTTACGTCAACGTTTCTTTTGCATTGTTACGTAACGCCGCGCGTTGTTTTTATGTGTTATTTATGATTCGCGTTCTTTACTGCGGTTATTGATATTGACCGCGAATTTCTTCCGAGTCAATGTTTCTTTTAATGTTGGATGTAGACTACTTTCGAGATAAGGCTACTGTATCTAATTGTTAAAAATGTGTACAATGTATACATATACCTACAACGTTTGATTGTCTCATTCGTACATTTTTCATGACTAAACAGTCCAATGTAGAGCATAGGCCAATCCTCGAAGAGAGATTAGATCATAATGATAATAGTACAATGTATTGGTAAAACTATAATATTACACGTCAGATCGGTCGTATGATGATGATGATGTATGTTCATATATGTTTTTGCCAATTGTAAACCGATTTCAAAAAATCTTTTTTTCGTTTAAAAGTACCACCTCCAATTAAATGGGACCACCCATTTAAATTTTATCGAAATAAGCTGAGCCATTTTTGATAAGCCAACAAAAATGACTGAATGAGTGTCACGATTCGTGCAAATTATTCGGAATCCGTATACGGTGGAAGTCAGTGTTATGATTTTTTGCGAAAAATAAGTATTTAAAAAATCAGTCTAAAGCTCAGACACTTAACTTACCTACAAATTAACGTCTAAAATCGCGTAAACCATAAAGCCAATAAATTAATCCAAGGGGTTAAATTTCATCCCCTCGAATGATGACTGGCGATTTCTCAACAATTTGGAGTTTCCGCTTCGGACGTGCACTTGCTAGTTTTGGGTTAAAATAATTAATAGTTTTAGGACCCAATGTGCTATTTATAATGTTAATTTTGGGGTCTTTTCATGAAGTAGGTACTTGGATACCTTTGTGTTAGCTTTTGGTTTTCTTTTGGTATATCATCCTCTCCTTGTTAACCCTTTTTACCGACTTTGCGTAATCGGAGGAGGTACTACGTTCGTCTGTATGTATTATTGTGTATGTTTATCGATATTTTCGCCAATTGAGAACCGATTTAAAAAAAATTATTCGGATATAGATAGTTCCGAAGAGTACCTACTCCCGAAATGGTCCCATTTAAGTTTAATCAAAATCAGCTGAGCCGTTTTTGATAAATCAACAATAATGTACATGGATGTTACATCGATTCGTGCAACTATTCAAATTCTGTACACGGTGAAAGTCGGTGTTGCGATTAAATAAATAAATTACATATACAAGTCGAAACAAAATTCTTGGCAGCTGCGAAGTTAGCTAGTGGCTAGCCCCTTGAAAGCCTCCATCATAGCTCAACGATTAAAACAACTGTGAATTATAATTTAACGTGCCATCCGAGCCACGGTTGCGCTTAGTTGCAAATGCCATCCGCAGTAACCCATCCAAAGACTGACCGCGCCGAACGTTGCACTGACAAACACCTAGTCAAAATACGTTACGAGCGCATTTGATAAGTCGATAATTGTTGTCCATGATAAAGATATGTCGAAGCAATCAAAAAGATGTAGAACACATGTTCGTCCACATAAAATTGCATACTAGTTTCCAACTGTCACCAAAACTGGCCAAAAGCCGCTGAGCTGAGGCTTCATACGATATAGGTCATCTGGCCGACGAAACCACCGTGGTCGACGCGACCAAATAATTATTGAAAATCGATTCATAATTGGCGGAATAATCGCGTAACATTATTTAAGTATTTACTAAAGCCTTTATTGCCAAACTAAACATAATATGAAACTTAACCTAATACTAATCTAACACATCGAAATTTCGGGTTTAGTGGTCGGCGTACCTTGTGACACATAGGCTTCTTCCAGCTGTTTGCAGGCTGTTCTGTTGTTGGCATATCTAAGCCAAATCAGCCGAATTACGTAACATATAATACTACAAAAAATGTTTTTGTTAGTAAACGCTTAGGTCGATCGTGCCTCTCTATCGCTTGTTTCGCGCTCTCGCTTGCACGCTCGGCTCAGGCGGAGTGTGACAATTAATTAAACGTTTTCGTGAGTGCATCCGGCGCTCATTGATTTATAAGACGTTATCACATCAAAAATAGAATTAATACAAAAAAAATGAGTAGGTATATGGAAGGACTTCCATGCAGAATATGAAACGCTAGTTTCCAACTGTCACCAAAACTGGCCAAAAGTCCCGAGCTAAGGCTTCATGCGATATAGGTCATCTGGTCGACGGGACCACCGTGGTCGACGCGACCAATTAATATGGGAGAGTGGGCAATGTCGCCACACCTGTTTAGCACCATCCTGTGAACGTCACATGGTGTCCTATATTTTGGTTGTTTTGTCTTCACACCAATTTTTTGACCTTTTTCGGTGGTTTATTGAATCAGGCGTTACTTTGCGGAAGTTCATCTTCAAATTCTTGTTTTGAATAAATATTTAGTGTATTTCCGCTCTGTCGTAGTCATATAAGTTAAGGGTACTATTCAAAATCCAAATTAAATCACAAACAAAATTAGTAATTAATCGTCAAACTGTATCATGGTTCGACTATGGTTAGGTCAGGTTAGAAAAGTTAGGCTTAGGTATCTTTACAAAATATGAATGAACCTGAAACAAAATTTTTAATTAATCCGTTTAAAATAATAAAAAATAATTAAACCTGTAACAAAAATAGTGATTAGTAATCTATTTAAAAAATGTAGTAAACCTGAAAATAATATTTAATTAATATGTTAAAATTACAAATATAATTTATTTATAAAAAATGGTATAAAATAATTGAAAAAATACTTAGTCAATAAATAGCACCCCTATTCTTACTGTACTCTATTCGACACGTGTTTCGCCTCTAAACGAGGCATCTTCAGGACGTGTTGACTCTTCGAGCTCACTCGCAAGAACTTTTTCGGTGGATTTTGTAAGTTTTCTGTACCTTATGGTAGAATTGTTTAGTTTGTGGATTTTACATACAGAAGTTTACGAGGTCAAAGTCAATATATTTTCAAGTAACTCCTTGAGAATATTGTTACACACCTATCGCATATATCTACAGTACATCCATTGTTGGACATAGGCCCCCCATCTCTATTAAGCTTGGTTTCTTTGAAATCATAATAATCTTTACTGACACCAAAATACAAGAAATATACAAAGAGGTGTTAGCAACCGGACAAGAAATTCTGATTTCCGGATGCTAACGTCTTCCAGCGTGTTAAATAACATTGTTGTGGTTGGAAGTAGCTTGCATCCAGCGCGATCTGTGATCTTTATTTGGTCAGACCACCTAGTCGATGGACGTTCTACGCTGCGCTTACCGTACCGTGGTCTCCATTCGAGAACTTCACGACCCCATCGGCCATCCACTCTTCATACTACGAGTGCCCCTCGAGTGCGATTCAGAATTATCCTCTTCTATTCAACTAAACGTAAGTATCGGTTAACGACTACCACTGATCTTTCCCCACTATTTTATAGTGCCTCTAGTAAAGGTCGGGTCAAGAACATATTAATTATGGGCCCAACCCCTAATTAGCATAGATAGAGCGACCCACAGATAAGGGCGACAAGACGCAGCCTATCTGAGAAGCTGTCTGATTTATCTTGCTTTCTCCTATCGACATAAATACCTACCTACGAGTACTTATACTTTAGGTTATTTGCAAAATGCAAAGGCTTTCAGGATTAAGTAGCGCTTATAGCGTAGTTTGACTAGGTGTTCGTTGAAAACTCTGACTCCAGGGCTAGCCACCCGACCATACGAACTTACTTAGCGAACAAAGGGAGAGAGAGTCCCAGTTATGACTCGACTAATTTTCAACGAATCTTGATGAAACTTGGTACACAGGTTCTAAATATTTTTGTTTATTTTTTGGCGTCGCGATTTTTACTGGGCCGTAATATTTCCCTTAAAAAGAGGAGAAATGTGCTGTAGAGCAATTAATCAACCGATTTTAATAATATTTGGCAAGATTGTTTAGTATTTAAATCTTAATAAGGTTTAAGAGTGTGATTGAAATAGGTCAAGAGCGAGTCGAGATATTGGCTTATACCGATTCAGTTAAACAGATGCATACATTTATTAATATACTAACAGCGCCCCGCGGTTTTACCCGCGTTGTGCCCGTTCCCGTGGGAATTTCGGGAATTTTTATACATATAAACCTTCCTCTTGAATCACTCTATCCATTAAAAAAAACCGCATCAAAATCCGTTGCGTAGTTTTAAAGATTTAAGCATACAGACAAACAAACAAACAAACAAACGAAAATAGCGACTTTATTTTATACTATGTAAGGAAGATGTAGTACCTTGCAAAGAAAATGCAAAGATTTGGAGAGGTAAAAAGACACATTATTTAAGCAATTATTTCGAATATTTTTATATCACCTACAATACGTCAGTGGCAATTTAAAAACTTACTTATCAGTTAAAAAAAACTGAGAATAAAGTTGACCGGCACGGTATACTCGTAGTATATACCTTTTTAAAAAATAACCTTACGACCTGAAGCGCTTTACATTAAACAGTTTTTTGTACCATGAAAAATGATATTGTGTACAATATGTAAATTGAGTTTCTGTTTATTTATCTTCTTTTCATACCTAATTATTTTTTTAAATTTATTTGATAAATATGTAGTTACCTAAATGTAGTGAAATAAAACAAGTTACATAAACAACTACTACATAACAAGCAATTGGATCATCCACAGACCCTTGAAGGTCTAAAGATAATCCAAATGCTCAAGCTCACTGCCAGTCGGCAGCGTGCCCAGCATGCTGGCAGCTTTGCTACGCTGAATGCCAATGCTTAGAAACACTTACGTATGTCTCCCATCGTCATTCATCATCTTTCCATCTATCAGCCATACCACGACCACTGCTTTACATAGGCCTCCTCTGTGGATTTCCAATATAACTGGTTGAAAGCGGCATACTGCCAGCGCGATTCCTACGGTCTCAAAAAGGCCACCAGTCCTCCTCATGGGTAGTCGTCCTTCTATCATAACCTACCCTTTTCCCGAAAGTTTTTAAAAATTTCGATTAATAAGCGGCTTAGGTCTTACGTTATTCTAAATCCCTAGTCATGTCGTCCACTTATCGATCAAAAAGACGTCTTGCACTACGCTTTCAAAACATTATCAGCATGTCAGCCAAAGAACGTGACTAAATATCACGATAGATCAAAACAGGATGCGCAGATTTCTATTGACACAGGATGTTCTGTAAAGAGGGATGCTTAAGTTCGTCTCACGACCCTGTAGGTTACGTATCATATGGCACTTTTACTCGTAAATACACAGCAAAATTACCCCAAAGACTTCGAAAATAAGATCTATTTTATTCCTTTCTTTTGGGGAAGATTTTCGAGTTTGAGTAAGATCATATGTCTCTTATAAAAATATTCTAAAATCACCCTAATGTAGTTGAAATAAGGTTCATTATTTTTGAGAAAGATTGTAGAGTTCAAGTAAATCTCGTGGGAATAAAATTTACGCGATCGCGGAAATTCTTAAGATTTTTTTGTGTTTATTGTTTCCTGTATTTATTGCGATAGATTTGGATATTAGAGATTATTTAGATTTTGTGATGCTTTTGTGATGTGATCTTTTACTATCGAGGGCTTTATGTAAATGTGATTGAATATTGTCTTCTATTTTCCGTATTCAATTCAATTCCGTGAGAATATTTTAGTTTGTCATATTTTAGTGATTGAAAAACGGTTTGGACGGTATATGAAAAGTTGGTTAGTTTGTTTTCGATTGATAGATAGATAGATAAACTCTTTATTGCACACCAAGAAATAAACAAAAATAAGAAACAAAGATACATAAACAGTGTAACAATGGGCGATTCCGTCACTAGTATTACTTAAATATAACTTTTCATCGGTTAAATGCTCTTATTAACTACAACAAAATATAACGAACTTACTTGGAAGTGAAATTCGATCTTAGTTTTGTTGTATGCCACAAAGATATTTTTTCCTCATGATTTTATTAATAACGATACAATAAATCTTCTGAGCTACTAATTACACAAAAATCAATAAGGCCATCCACAAACCACAAAAGGACTAAAAATTATCCAAATTCTTAAGCTCACTGTACTGTATAACCCGATTCAAACTTCGTGGCGGTTGTGATGTCATCCACTAGCTGCGGATAACCCAAAACCCAATTCTGACTGCAACTCAATTAACAGCTGCGCGGGAATTTGACGTCACAGCCGTCATGAAGTTTGGTTCGGCCTATGTCATTAAGTTTTTTGTTGATCTTTATTGTGGTACTAGCTGACCCTGTGAACTTCATTTCACCATCTGTCAAGTGTCAACTGTCAATGAGAACTTTCACATGCAGGAACAGTTTGTATGAGAAAATTAAATTCAGGTTTTTATTATTTTTCTCGCAACTTTTACAAATTATCTAACCGTTTAAACCTTCCCATAACTGCTACAAATATTTCAAGATCAAAATTAGCCAAATCGGTTCAGCCGTGCTCAAGTTTTAGCGAGACTAACAACCACGATTCATTTTTATATTTATAGAAGATAGAAGTTAGAAGATTGCTTTATAAAGCAAAGGCTACATTCTCTTACAAACTTTACACAATAAGTAAGTTCGTATAGGACGGGTGGCTATTCCTGAGTTTTTAGGCCGACTGAAGGCCTCTGACTTGGCTAAACGGTTAAAACAAACGGACCTACAATTTAATTTACACAATGGATACCTAATAGTTCGTGGCAATATCCGAAATAGTCCAGTACTTAAATTAATATTTTCTCACAGTTTCGTGTAAAACATTGGCAAAACAACCCTCTTTGGGCCAGCGTCAGTAACGGTCATCGGATCATCCCTGCATGCATCCCCATCCCCTGTATGGTGACCTCGGTTGACCTGAGCGATATGGCCAGTAAGGGATGATACGCGTATTAACATCTTCTATTGTTCGTTTACATTGATTGTTGTCCACGAACAATATGATACTCGTACAATCAAAAGGTACAATGCGCACAGAATCTATTTATCATTATGTCAAATATTAATATTTATGTAATAAAATTGCAACAACCGACTTAAAACGATCGAGCTACCAATTGCTACACTATTTTTGTAAGCGCTGTCCTTATCCTTACATAGTATAAAATAAAGTCGCTATTTTCGTTTGTTTGTTTATTTGTTTGTCTGTATGCTTAAATCTTTAAACTTACGCAACGGATTTTGATGCGGTTTTTTTTAATGGATAGAGTGATTCAAGAGGAAGGTTTATATGTATAATACACCTGTGCGAAGCCGGGGCGGGTCGTCTAGTAAAAATATTAAGTTATTTTTTTCCGTTTTGCAACTTCTTTTTTATTTCGATACGCCAGATTAAAAACTTGATAAATTATAATAGTAAAATTTGAAGTACACGTAAAATTATAATAGTAAAATTTGAAGTACACGTAAAATTATAATACTACATAATATTGCTCACTAGTAAGTATAATATTCTTCAACTGCTTATTGCATTTGATTATTTAAAAGTAAATTATACAATGCAACTCTACAATGATCCAAAGGGATACAATCTTCTCTTCTATATACAGGCTAATTTATGACTTCCATATCATAAAACCTAAGTTTGTATTATTATTATATCTCCTTTGACCTAAGTACAGAAAAAAACACGCTGCGGTGTTCCAATATCATGAAGGTTTTTTTACACATTACTAGCTTTTGCCCGCGGCTTCGCTCGCGTGTTATTTTAGTTTTTGTGCTCTTCCCATGGGAACATTTGGTTTTTCTGGGATAAAAAGTATCTTACGTCACTTTTCGTCTTTCAAACTATCTCCATGTGAAATAGTTGCTCCGTTGCTGTGTGAAAGAGGAACAAACCAATAGACCAACAAACACACTCTCGTATTTGTAATATTACTAGCAACTCGCTCCGGCTTTGCACAGGTGTATTATACATATAAACATTCCTCTTGAATTACTCTATCTACAAAAAAAACGCAACAAAATCCGTTGTGTAGTTTTAAAGATATAAGCATACATAGGGACAGACAGAGCGGGAAGCGACTTTGTTTTATACCATGATGGTGAAGTAAGGAAGTAAGGGTTTCAGAACTAGCCTTACTGTTTATACGGTCGAACTATACTGAACATGGGGTGATATTGAATGGCTCAGCTGTGACCGAGGCCCACTGCCCGACTTTTTGTGAATAGAGGAGTGAACTTCGGAAATAACTCGTAAAAAGTTCACTTTTTGTTTCGTAGTTTTTGTTTATTGTGGAATGTGCGGTGCGTCGTGTTTAGATTTATAAGTGTTGCTTGAACTTTTTTTGTTTGTTTTATTGCGAATATTACGTATGAAGATGTAATAAATTTTTGTTAGCTAAAAAAATTATGCTATTTGCAAAAGACCGTGTGAGGCGAATGGCTTATATACTTAAAACTGCCTAATGATAACTGCCACCCAATAACAAACCTAATTATTTGTCGAGTTGAAACTTCATAATTTATTTATTTTATTTTAAATACGGTGATGATTACGGGTTCATATGAGTCTTTTGATTCTTAGGAGACTAGAGGAAAGGGCGGACAGTCCGTTTTTAGGGTGGGGCCATCCGGGCGCATTCACGTCAGTCGTATAATACGAGTAGATCCACCAAAATTAATATTTTGAAAACACTGTATTATGATCAAAAGCTTTCAACTTAGTAGTTAGTCTGTCAATATAAGACAATGTATATTGAAATTGTGGGTAATTTGACTGATCGTAATAAGCAAGTAAACGATATGTACAGATAGCAAACAAAGTCAGAAAAAAATCAATTATATATTTGCATATTTATGAACGGATTCTGAGCTTTTGACGTGTTACATTTATTGCGGATTTTAAAACAAATATTATGCATAATTAAACATTAATTTATAAATACAATTTTACATGCATATTTGTTGAAAATTTAAATTTTGTTATTATTAATTAATAGACATATCGATTAAATAATTACAAAATATTTGTATTAACCGAAACAAGAAACAAAGACTGGACAAAACAAAAACTTGAATCGAGATCATAAAATTTCCAATAAAAATTATGTTTCATATTTTTATCTCCGTGATAAAATCTTTCCTCAGAATATATTTTTTTAATAGCACTTGTTATTTAAATGTGTAGTAATATATAAAGTTTTAGGTTTTCTTAAAGTGTTTCTTGCGCGATAAAATCGTCTTTAACGTACCTATTTAAACTATCTTAGATAACATTATGATTGATTCGAACATACAGTGGGCAAAATTATAGCTTTTAAATTAAAATATTTTAGCTGTAAACCCAATTATGATACTCAAAATAACGATTGTTTTTACGATTATTACTTTTTAATGCTTTTTATTCATCAATTAATATAACGAACTATTTTTATCAGTTTTAATCTATAGTGCAATGAAAATTAATTTTATATGTTTTTGATTAAATTTCGTTGTATTTGTATGAAAAAGCTCACACTATGTAACGCATATTTATTTAATTTAAATAGCAAATAGTTCTAGGCTATAAATAGCATCTACTTAAATGGAGATTATGATAATCTTTGAATATTTAACAGATATAAATTATGTATTTCAAACAAACTTTAGTTTACCTTTAGTCGTCTGAAAGCATGACGCCAATAATTACACCATAATGTATAGGTATACTCGTAACATGAAAATAACTAAGATGCATGGAAATGACTGCGATACCTCAACATGTCTATGGTACATCAAAATGGCTTCGATCCATCATAATTATGTAACTATATCGCATCAAAATGACCACCATAGGTACATCAAAATAAAAAGAATAATTAGCTCATTTTTTTTATAAACACGAGGTTCTACTTTATGTGAAATTTTTCCTATTATTGAATTACTGAATTTGATTCAAATTGAAATATAAGTATTTATTGACCAATTCCGTTATTTTTTTGTTGTGTGTTTGTAAAAATCGGACAGCATAAATATTTGCTACAAAAAAAGAAAATAGCTTTCAGTAAATCACAGATCTTGTGCAGTTCAGTTTAGAATTAGCTTTTTCAAAAATGAAAATTATGGAACCATTTACGTAATTTCCATTTGTTACGCTGATTATTTATTTATGTACCGTAGTATGTTTTTAATGTATCAAAATTATTTTAGATAGCATCATGATTGATTTGAACAAAATCGGCACTTAATTTGTAATAGCTCAATCGTAAACGCAATTTCAATACAAAAAACCTTTTTTTACGATTTTAGGTGTTTAATGCTTTTTATTTGCCCAATTAACGTAACATGCGATTTTTTTCGACTTTAATCTTTTGTGCTATAAAAATAATGTTATAGGTTATCACTAAAATTGTATCAACTATTTGTGCACTGCATATAAAGCGAATGCAATTGCCAGTTCTGGCTTGGCAGACTATACCTAGGTACATACATTTTAATATATAAATGATTTTGTAGATATATATTCAAAATCTCAAATTTTAATAACCCATACTCCACAGGCATACATACTAATGACTTATTACGTATTGTGCCTTCAAAGTCGTTTTCTAAGTACAAGTAGACATTTGTGCAACTTAATTTATTATCAGCAAACGTATCATATTTTAAATATATTGTTTTGTTCTTTGTTATAATATAATTTTCGTTGTTTAATACAAGTTGTAACATGTTACAGCTGTATAACCTTCTCAGCAGCATTCAGACCGACTCACTTAAAAACTGAATATCCACCCAGTCTTTTATTGGCTATGATTGTCACCATCTCATTCATATTTAGATTAATATAATTAATATCATGATTAGTATAAAATTCTGGCGAGATCTCAGCTCTTCACGAAAAAACATGGTTGTGTTGGTTTGAGTTTTATCCTTTTGCAACTTCTACGTTAAAGGACTAATTTTTCGAAAACATTTAATATTTTGTATTCAAATGATCTGAGCAAGAATGAGTATCTGATATGATGTTTAATCTTTATTTGCATAAGAATATAAAAATAGCATACAACCTATTCTCAGACCTACCAAATGTACACAAAAAAAAATCATAAAAATCGGCCAAGTTGATAACAAACATTGTGACACGATATTTTTATGTACCCATGTACTATTAGAAGGTATTTAAATACATATTAATATAGCGTTTAAAAAAATAAATTTTGTCGCTGACCAAGTCTAATTCATCCTGTCAAATGATATTTAAACCTGCTCTGTGAACTAAAATCCGTTTAAGAAATAAAATTTGGATCTGAAAAGTAAATTCTAGTTTTAAAGTTATTCAAAATTCGAATGTGGAAGAATAAAACTGATAATATCTAATCATGACTCGTTTTTCTTTTTCATTGTAAATGCAAACACGATGACCGGAGAATAATATGCTTATTTTTTTACCCATTCTATTTTTTCCCGTAAACATTTATTAAATATTGTTACGACTTTTTTACCAACAGTACAACAGTTTCACAGAGTATACATTTTTGTTCAAAAAAGTTAAGGAAGCTTTTGCTGTAAAAGCTTTTAATTTTAATGGGTTACGGTTCAAAATCGAAAAACAATATGTCAGCTGCTGTTTTTATGAAGCCGCGGTCACACACTGAGTCAACTTTGCGTCAAAATTTAGTCACACCAAAAAATCAAGTGCATATAGATTGGATATAGCTACCTAAACCTGGTGTCAGGGTTTTTAGGCTGCCTGAAGGCTTCTGACATGGTAGTTATCATTGTGAACAATTTTTTTGTGATTACAAAAATAAAATAAAAAAATTGATTTATTAGTTATATTATTTTGAAACTCATACTTTTTTTTTATAAACTAATGAGTCATAAATATGTACGATAAATCATTGCCCTTCAAGAATGTCAACTTAATCATTAAGTATTTCTTTTTTTAATTAACACAAAATGATAAACAAAACCAATTATTTTCAGACACAGACTTGATTATAGGTACCTGCGTGACTGATTTTTTGCGACTAGTCGGTCATGTAAATTTACACAAATAATATTTAGGTAATAACAAAGTATAAAATATCATTATATAAGCGTGATAAATAATCATGTATGAAAAACAAACAAAGACATAATACAGTACGTGATTATTTACTGTTAATATCTAACATATTCGTATGTTTGTGTTTTGCTTGCTCTATTACTTTTTTTTTTTGTAACCTATACTGTCCCACTCCTGGGCAAAGGTCTCCCCCATTTCCTTCCAGGACTCGCGATCCATCGCAACTTCCTGCCAACCCCCTCTCGAATGAGTCAAGATCGTCACGCCAGCGCTTCTTGGGCCTTCCCTGGCTGCGTCGTCTGTCAGGCACCCACTCCGTGACGATCCTGGCCCATCGATCGGGGTGCCTCCGCGCCACATGTCCCGCCCAATCCCACTTTAGTTTGGCGGCTTTTCGGCCGACATCAACTACCCCTGTCATAGAACGCAGTGTGCTGTTGCGGACTCCTATCAATTCTTTTGATACCAAGCACGCTGCGTTCCATTGCTCTATTACTATACATTTTTAAATACATTTGTTTCATTGTTACTAAACTTATATTATTACACCAAGTGTCAAATGAAACTGTGGCCATTGTGAAGACGACTTTATAAATTTAATAGCAAAATTAAACGTTGTTCTGTCTTTAAAATGCAAATAGTAAAAAAGAAACAGCAATAAAATAAATTGCTATTAAATTTAGGATGGTGCCTTCATAATTGGCCACACTGTACCTACCCTGCAACACAAACTCCTAAGAAACCTAGTGCACAGTGTGGCGTACTTAAATTAGCCTAATTAAAAATTTAGACAACTCGTAAAATAAAAAAATCCATCTCCGGTTGCGTGACGATCACTTAAGTAAAATAAATTTATTCCTATTCCAATTTTAGTTCGGCAAAATTCAGCAAAGTTATATTAAAGAGCTACTTATTAGATAGATATAATCTTGTGTAAATATAAAAGAAAGTCGCGTAAGTTACACTATTTATAACTCAAGAACGGCTGAACCGATTTGGCTGAAAATTGGTGGGGAGATAGCTTAGAACCAGGAAAAGGACATAGGATACTTTTTATCCCGTTCCTTTTTTATTTTTACATTTACTTTTTATGTGCCAAAGCAATCCGTACATTTATTAACTTTCGCGGTACGAAGTTCGCCGGGTCCACTAGTTAATAATAACATTTATTTGTTTCAAAGTATTTGTTAGGATTCCTTACAAAAACGGTAAAAGTAATTCCCAAAATTTCTATAATAAACTTTTATTATTATTTTATGGCATTATTTTTTTGGAAAGATTTAACATGGGATTTTAGCAAAAATTATCACCGCATATGGACTCAAAATTAAAAGGTTTTATTGGAAAGGGGATCAGATTGGAAATATTGTAGTGCTATTATTCAATAGGGTATAATATATAATTATAGTTGATAAATGAGAAAAATTTGAAATCATATGAAATTTCTGAGGTACCTAAAGAGAACGCTAACTGAAGCTAATTAAAATAAAAAAGAACACAAAGAGACTTTCTCAAGTCATCACTGTATTGAACCGTAAAGAGAAGTAAAAATCGATGAACAAAAAAAAAAAACTAAAACAATCTACTTTCGGAAAAGTATTTACATGGATAAAAGTGCTATTGTCGCCAACCGTACCTACCTACCTCAGAAATTTCACATCAAAAAGAAATAAAAAAATAAAGGTGTACCTAACCTCTCCTTATTGGAAGTTGGTTAATAAATAAAAACGAACGCCACTTTTACTACCTATATATAAAGCAAATCAAAGCTGATTTGCATAAAATTTGTAGAATGATAATACTAAAAAAAATTTAAAAACTCTAATTTCAAAATACATGGGCAATAACAAAATCAAAGCTTTCATTATTAATTGAGCTTAAAATTATAGAAAAATAGAGACATTTTGCAAATTAAATATTGATTCAACAAAACAAACAAATAAATAAGAAATCAAATTCATTTGAAATAAATGACTGCCTCGGTGGCTCAGTGGTTAGTGACCCTGACTTCTGTGTCAAAGAGGCGTGGGTTCGATCCCCACCCAGGGCAAACATTTGTGTAATGAACATAGGTGTTTGTTCTGTGTCTGGGTGTTATAAGGTACTATCTATATAAGTATGTATTTAAAATATGTATATGTAGTATATCAGTCTCTGGCAGCCATATTACAAGCTATGCTTAGTTTGGGGTCAGAGACCGTGTGTAAGATGTCCCATAATACTTATTTATTTATTATTTATTTATTTCAGGCATGTATGTATGTATATTATCATAAGTACAAATTAATTTCACAGGTCAATTAATCAAAATTAGCAATAGTAAGAAATCAATATCATTATCAGTAAATAAATAATTAAACGCGAAATCCTTGGCAAAACAGTTCTCACGATTTAGCTGATGTAGAGCAAACTAATAGCAAAAATATTTAAATTTGTTTATTGCATTTCTTTAGATACAAATGCCAATAATATAATACAAACGTTTATTAATAACCTACTTAAAATAATCAGAAGAGGTATCATATGAAATAAAATTGATAAAATCGCAATACACGTGTAAATTTAACCTTAAAAATAAGTGCGAATTTTTCCAAATTTAAAAGATTTTGACCTCAGAATGTATTGTAAACACGTGGATCATCATTTTGATAACAATATTTATTTTAGTTCATTCAGTGGCAGCAATAAAGTCGTTATAGATAAAAAATGCAATCGTTACCTACTTTTCATTTAAGATATTGCATGGCATAGTATTAGGGAAAATATACTACATCATTCAGGATGGGCTCAAACGCAAACTTATCCTATCTTATATTACTTAAATGAAAGTAATAACATCACTGAAATCACAGATGAAAAACACTACCTACTTAAAATATTCATCCTACATATACATTTTTACCGATTTCCAAAAAGAAGGACCTATGTTTGTCTGTATGTATTTTTTATGTTTATCGCAATTTTCGCTAATTGTGAACCAAACTGTTTAGTTTGAAAGAGTCTTATTTAAATTTTATAGAAATCGGCTGAGCTGTTTTTGATAAATCAAGAATAATGCACATGGATGTCACATTGATTTGTTATTGAATATGATTAAAAATAAGTATGAAATCGCATCTGAAATTTCTAATTTGGCACGAAACCCTAATTGTAAAAATAATTCACGGGCTTAAATGCTTTCACCACGAGCATCAAAGTTATTACAGATTCGCGCTGATACAACCGCTGTACGCCTAAATCAATATCATCATCTTAAATAAACTACCATAAAATAAAATACAGCCTTTTCTTACTCTGAACTAAAATCAACCTTAAAATTTGAAGCGAAAGTTCAAAATTGGCTCAATGAGAGAGCAGTTAGTTATGCTGTTTTGAAATTTAGTGTTTTATGCGCAGGAGCATCTCCCAGCGAAGGGCGGAAATCTTAATGGATCCTGGAAGCCGAACTAACGATGGGATCCATTGATCTCCAGTTTCGTAGTGTTTAAAAATTATAGACAGTGCTAAATTTTAAACAAAATTATAAACTTAAGAAAATATCACAAAAAATGCGCACGACGGCAAAAAATTTTGGAAATGTGGGTACATTTCCAAAATTATATACTCTTAGGAATTCTGATTTTGAAAAATAAGTTATTTTCTTAAGATTTTTTTTTGTTTTAAGTACCAGAGAAAATACTATAAATTACTGTAAAATATGTCTTGCCTTCTTACCGTTTTAAATAAATTAAAAAGTTTCTTTCGTTCTTGCAAAAACATGCGTGATTTTATATTTAGAAATAGAAGTCTATTTTTAAATTAAAAATCTAATTTTAACTAGCCTGACAAAAATAGTAGACGTCCTTACTTATAAATAAACTTTAAGGTTAAAGACACGGTCGGGCTGATAATAATAAATGCAAAATAATCACGACGATATCGGTCGGATACACGCTTTTCAATATTTAACTAAGGTCACCGATAAATTATTTACAAATATATAATTCATGGAGTGATTGGGTTACTAATATGTTTTTTGATTATGTAAATCTATGAAGATAGGTTAAAAGCTCTTCGTCTCACGACCCTCGAACGACGATTGCGTGGAGACTTCATTGAGGCCTTCAAAATTCTCAATGGCTTCTATAATCTTCCAGATATACATGACATATACACCTTAAAGGAAAATATGTGCGATAGCAGACGCCATAAATTCCTCTTATAGCCTACACCATCACAAACCAACACTGCACACCACATTTTCTGCAACAGAGTTGTCTACAATTGGAATAGGTTGCCTGAGGATGTAATCTCAGCAAGAACTATTAACACATTTACGAATAGACTGGACCTTTGGATAAAGAAGGAAAAAAATCTTTGACAGATAATGACTAATTTTTATTCGACTCTGCTTGATATAGGCACATCAGTATACAGTGCTCGCCTATAAACAAACAAATAAATAATAGGAATACGCGCATAACAAGGATCATATGTAAAAAGCATGCGACCACGAAAAGCGACGAAAAGAACTCGTTTCGACGTGTGAAAAAGTGACAGTTATATACTTTGCCATAACACTGTCTCGTTCTGACACTACGAACGAAATAATTCGTGGCGCGCATACTAGCCCGGATGGACAGTGGACAGACGAAAGCAAAATCGCCGGGTCTAAAACGGAGATCTTCTCTCGACCTATAATTAAAATTTTCATAAAATTATTTATGGTATAACGTAAAATTCTTACGCCTCTATATATTTTCAGCTCTACGTCATTACACCAACCTATTTGCACGGCCGATGTCGGCGCAGGCGCAATTCGATCGGATATCAAACAGCGCATGCATTACGTACATACTTACCAATTTTATATCGAAAAATTTTGTTAAAGAAACAGTTAAAATTCAATTACATATTATAATTCAATTTTAAATATCATTAAAAAACGCACTCTCTCGACTACTTCAAGTTCGTAACTGGTTAAGAATCTCTAGTTTCTGTGGTGCCCAAAAAGGTTGTCAAATTGAAATGATTGAAAGCAAAAAATTGTAACAAGTATTACCAATTTTAAATTTTTTCTTAATCCATAAAACGTAACAAAAATCCGGAAAAATAGATCATTTAACTTCACTGGAAGTTCTTTAATGCTCTCAGCTTAGGAAATAAGCAATTACACCGTTCAGTATATATTGCTCTGAAAATAAAAATATTATTAGAATTCATCACTTGTCACTTATTTACATTATTTTTATCAATTTGTATCGAGCCAAAAAAATCTAAAAATAATTTAAAATTGTATTATCCGGAACCAAATCTAAGGATACGCCTTGTATTTGATACTTTACTCGTATACTATAATCTCCATGTCGATGGTTTCTAAGAAGGTCGTATATGCATAAATATTCGCACACAACTTTAGCTGTGTGTTCCGGTGTGATAGAATAATTTTGAACTTAAATTTAAACATTTTCAAATATAAGCAGTTCATTTCCGGATTTAACTAGATTTAAGTAGATATACTTGGTTTCTGGTTTAATCTAGTTTTTGTGAATAACGTTCTAAAATTCATTAACCGATTGTTCTAAAATTCATATTACCTTATTATAAATGTAGGTGTCATAATAATAGCATAAAGTTAAATTTTTGCTACCAGTTACGAGTCAAAATAAAAAACAGCCTATACAAAACTAGATAATACTTATAACTTTGCTCTACAAAACCAATAAACTTTATTCGGTATACTCAAGTGTTACTTACACTCCACAATAACACCAAAATTCATGTTAGACATAACGCGAATCGTGATCTTTTTTAAAAAAAAATAACAATAAATGTGAAAAAAATAATAACGTAAAATGTCTATCATGGTACAGAATATTCACGCCCAAATCGGCACCAAGCCTTCAATGCCAATACTAAATGTTTTTTTTTGTCAAATAGCACGATTTCCAACTTTTTACTAGGTTCATTAACAAAAGGCGAAAAATTTTAAGATTGATAAACTCTATAACCACGGAGTAAGGATCAAATTGCCGTAAAGGGCCTAGAATTGGGTCTTGGACATTTGCTTCTTTACGCCAAAGCTCCGAAAATTAGAGACCGGAACGGGTTTCAATTTGGCACGAGCTGACTCCCGCTGGGTTCGAAATTCAAAATTATTATGCATCACGTCAACGATTACATTTGATCCGGATTGTGATAATTTATTTTTCAAATACCGCCTTTTGCAGTTAGTGTCAAATTGATTGATATTGGGTTTTACTTAGCTACAAGGATTTAATAAATCAATATAGGTGGTATGCCTTGACTTATCATCTTGGATATCTCATGACTCAAGGTCGTCATAATATACCTAAAAATTGCAACAAATGTGAGAATTTCCTCTCTTTCGTTGTCAACTTTCGCCTTTCATCGGCAGTTTTTGATTGGTTTCTACTGGATATCTACTATTTCTAATTAATGATGTAGATCTGTATTTCCTTGCATAATACTGCGACCGCGGCTGTTACACGTGGTCGCTTTACTTTTAGAAGGTTAATTCATTTAAAACTTAACTTAGCAACAGTATTCATTAACAGCTCAAAACTTAAGAGCGAGTAGCTTTTCGGTAGAGTAATCCGTTTCGTACATTTTTTCATCTGATTTATGATAACCTCTTATGGTATGATACGAATATACGATGGTAAAGACGGTATTTTGTTGAAAAAATCAATCGTAAAATTGCATGTAAGGAATAGAAGAGCAAAATGTCAATTAAACAAGAAATTTAAAAAATTTAGCGTCAAGCATCTACAAAAGTAGCAAAAAATCCCCACGTACTCGTACCCTAAGTAGGTAACCTACGACCTCAGGATATTCAGGCAAGTATTCTACATGCTTCCCTGAAGGTACTAAGTCCCGGTTCAAATCCGAACCATGGATCGCTGTGGAACTAATGAGAACGTCCGGAAAAGAACTTGAGAATCGTATCGTCGGCCCAGTCGCCCTTCTATGATTTCGTCGTTGCAAATTTTAAACCTCCCATGTGACATTTTTCTTAAAACTTAGATTTTCAAATTTTTTGCAAGATTCTTTTAGGAGCTGTCGTTTGCAAAAAACTCTTATGTGAATATCTTAATATTTAATTGACACACGGTGCATTTATAAATTGCCTTATGTGACAGCCTACTAAGAACAGTTAATCAGTTTTTTTGTATTTCTCAAAATGTTACTTTTTGCACATAAGAGATTTTAAATTTCCAACGACGATTTACAAAGAGAGAGATTAGAGAGAGAGAATTATTGAAAGGATGATACAGATCAACTATCTTCGACAATATAGACGGATGTACCAATTAAAATCTCAGTCGGCGATTCTAGGCTGCCTTTAATAGCCTGTAGCCTGCTGCCTACAGCCTGTTGTTGACAATCAAAAGCATTATTGGCAATTGCACTTCAATACTCCGAATCCTATAACAACCTCTCGCAATTACAATTCTTATTGATCAAGTACAGCCCACTGATCAATTTAGATGTCAAAACAGATAATTACCTATACAAATAAGGGTGCTTATCCACTTGGGATATGCGAGGTGGGTACGCTGCGTACGACATCAAAGCTAAGCTATAAAACGGTGACCGTTTCCACTAAACGGTGTAAGCAAGTTGTGTCATGAAGATAATATATCATTCGCGCATCTTTAACCCGTATCCCTTTAAACATATACCGTCTAACCACATAAGATTAAAACACGCTTTAAACGATGTTTAACCGTGCAATTCGTTCTGCTCAACATTGTCTAAAGCGTGCGTAAAACTTTTGTGGTAAGACGGATAGCTTCCACTAGAACGATATGAAAATACCAGGGCTTGTAATGGCTTACTTTTGCCGGCTTTTTTATAGTCCACTACTCAACAGAGGCCTACGCTAGTCAACCAGCTCAACCCATTAGGGCCACAGGGCACACCCTTTCTGGAGTGCCCGAGCAAGTCTGTTCTCCCCCGCCGGGTGACGGCCCAAGCCGAAGTCCGTACCTTCTCAGGTAAACACCCCAGACGCCAACAGCTAAAAGTCATTAAAAAAACAGAGAAGTTTGCCGCTGACACGGTGGGTTAGTGGATTTACATACGCGACCAAATTTCTTCTACGGACGTATGCAGGTTCCCTCATGAAGTTTTTCTGCACCAAAAACTCAGGGGTGTGAAAATCCATACGTAAGTTTCAAATAACTCATTGATATGGGACTGGGATTTCAACTCAATAGCACACGGTTGCAAGGCAAGTGTAATCACCGCTGAGCAATAGCTCAGCTAAGTGGTAAAGTAACCTAAGAATACGTTGGCACGTTTCCGCATAGCGCGGCAAAATAAATTATTCAATACTTTATATGTCTAGAATCTTGAATGGCCGAATTTTTATATAAATTTTTATATTCAGTGTGTGCCGCGAGGCGATCGAAACCAGATTAGGAGACCAAATTATTCTAAAAATGTATTTGTCGTTTTAATTTATTTAGTTTGGTCTTTTAAATTCTAAATGCGGTTAAGTTTGACAAGTGGACGTTATTATTTTAAGTTTATTGTAAAATGCGGTTGGGCTTAGTTAAATTTATTTATTTTATTTAGAGTGTGTGAGTGGTGCAATGAATTCTCCCCCCTCTTCCTTCAAAATATTCAGAGCTCCATTTTGTAATAGATTGGTAAGTGTGAACTTCTCTACACATTTACGGTTAAAATAAAAAAAATAGGTAATTCTAAATATAAATAAAATTATGGTTTTACTTATCTAATGTTGAGAAATCCTTACTAATATTATAAATCCGAAAAGTTTGTTGGTTTGTTGGTTTGTTACTCTATCACGCGCCAACGGAGCAACGGATTGACTTGATTTTTGGCATGGATATAGTATAAAAGGCGGAAGGAGCTTTAGGATACTTTTTATCCCGAAAAATTTCATAGTTCCTGTAGGACAGGACAAAAACCCTCGAAAGCGAAACTGTCGCCACTATCACAAAGACGCTAAGTGATTAATTCCTCTATGACGCAAATATGGACTAACGAAACGTCACAGCCAAACGTAATTAGACTAATTAGACGACAGGTGACATTGTCTGCAGACTTTTATAAATCACAAGTAGCGTGGCAAGGCGACAAATTGTTTTTCTACCATTATATCCCCTTGAAGAGGAAATAAAGTATGGATTGAAAATGACAACTGACATTAAAATTGGATAAAATGTTATTTTCCCTCTGCATGCTACATGTTACTATGACGTTTAATACCAGGCCGTCATTTTGTCTGACATTAAAAATATTTTTAAATATTCTATCATTAGAGGTTCAACATGTTTTTTTATTCTACCTTTATGGTACAGAATCATCATACTTTAATACTATCAATCCGAAAAGTTTGTTGGTTTGTTCCTCTTTGACGCAGCAACGGAGCAAAAGATTGACCTGATTTTTGGTATGGATACCTATTGTTTAATAGACAGAAAGTGATAATAGGATACTTTTTATATCTCGAGAAAATTCGTGATTCCCATGGGATAGGACAATAACTGTTTCTCAGCAATGGAGCAACGGATCGACTTGATATTTGGGGTGGGCATAGTTTGGAAGACGGAAAGTGACATGGGATACTTTCCATCCCGAAAAAATTGTGGTTCTACGGGAACCACAATTTTTTCCGACTTAACGATACATTTTTCTCAGCAACGGAGCAACTTGCCTTGGCATATTGCATGAATATAGTTTGAAAGACGAAAAGTGACATAGGCCACTTTTTATCGCAAAAACTTTAACAGTTCCCGTAGGATAGGATAAAAACTATGTGAGTGGGCTGCGGTAGGAGCCGTCTAAGCGCCAGAAATAACCTGTCATGGCAAGTTTAGGACGTTCCCACATATTTCGCACTCCTTCGCGGCACTCAACAGCACTAGCCCAGACTCGGGCTCCATAACGGAGCTTGCGCTCTCGCCATAGTGACGGAGTGTTTCGGAGCACAAGACACATCGTCATCCACCACTCGGGACTAACCAGTACTGAACGTCAGACAGCATTCCAACGCCTTGGTCCCAGTGCAGTGAGTCAGTCATAGTAGCCCAGCGCCTGCCTCTTCAACTGCAGAGGGCAGTGAGAACGGCAATCGCGATACCGACACCTCTCTGCCCCTGCAGCCCCACTGCGTCTGCCAACACGTTGACGGCCTAGCGGAAGGTAGGGTAGGTGGCGGCACCCACACCACCAGTTCCATATATCCCACCGCGGCCCCTTATCCTCGGCTGTCATATCAGAGTCCAAGAAGCAGCCTTGCTTTATGAAACTAAGAAAGGTTATTCCCAGCAAGTAACTGGAGATAGAAAGACAGAAAAGAAGCCACACCCAGCGCAGCAGGAGGAGCTGGAGTTCATATGCCTGGCAGACGGAGCAGCACTAGAGCAAAATCTTAACCGAGAAATTAACATATTTACAGACGGCAGTAAAATTAAAGGGAAAGTTGGGGCGGCATTATCCATTTGGGATGATGCCGCTGAGATCAGTACCCGCAAGCTGAAATTGGCCGATTGGTGCTCTGTGTAACAGGTCGAGTTATTGGCACTTCTTGAGGCTACCGAAATCGCAAAAATCTTTTGTGACTCCAGGTCTGCACTGGAAACGGTAGTTGGCGTATCTTCCCTCCATCCCTTAGCAGTAAATTCAAAGCTAACATAAAGTTACTACACGCACAAAATAAAATAGTGAAACTTTATTGGATTAAATAGCACGCGGGGATGGAGGGAAATGAGAGAGCGGACCAGCTAGCAAAGGAAGCAGCACTGCACTCGAAGTGCAGACCTATTTAGGATAACTGCCCTGTTTCATTCGTCAAGCGAGAAATCCGAAAGGACTCTCTTGACGAGTGGAACCGGCGGTATCAGGATGGACACACAGCGGCGGTAACCAAAACATATTTTCCGGATGCAAGGGCGGCATACAAGATCGTAAGAGAAATAGCACCAGTGGGAATCATAACTCAAGTGCTGACGGGGCATGGTGAGTTTTCCCAATACTTACATCGATTTAAGTTGAGGGAAAGCCCATCGTGCATCTGTGAGCCCACAAAAGAGGAGACTCCACTGCACATAATCTTGGAATGCCCAGGTTATGGAAAGCAGAGATTTGATTTAGAACAAAAAATTGGAATTAATCTAACACGAAAAAACCTTAGAAACAATTTTATCGAATTTTTGCACAAATATTTGTAAAAAAGCAATACTTAATTAGGAACAAGTAGGTATAAACTTTGCTGTACCATTGTAATGTTTATTATAACTGCAAACAGCCAAAAACATTGAAATATAGGTATACTTAGTTTTCATTCATTTGTAATTAAGACCCCTGCTGATCATGTCAGGGATATTTTGCGATATAATAAAAAAAATCCTCGGATGCAGCGTCGCAAGAGCGGCACTGCAGCCCGCCTAAGTTGCGACACTCCTCATAAGGCATGCAACCTACCGGCCGTCCTCTCAGCTGCTTTAGTTAAAAGCGGCTGAAACTCGAGTGCCAGCCTCTAAGCTTCCTTGGGGGAAAAGACCCAAAGAAGAGGGAGACTTCGAGCGCCGCCTTTTCAGCTGCCTCAGACCTCCCCCACGACAAGGCGGGAATACACGGGGGGGTTGTATATACACTCCAACCGTAACTTAACCAACAAAAGTATTCCTCTAGGGTATTTTGATATTTGTCAGTTAGGTTAGGTTTCGCAGCCGACATAAACATAAGCCAAAATCAAAATACAACGCGGGCGAAGCCGCGGGTAAAAGCTAGTAATAAATAATATCAAAAAGCGGCGGTTTATCATGTGTGCGCTTAGGTTAAAAGCTTTGAACTGATCAACAGATTGGGCTTCCGAAAATTCGTAACAATAAAGATTTAGTATATTATTTAGAGTTACACGCACAATTTATTGCACAAGATTTATAACTGCTGGAGCACGGTAGAGTTTTATACAGAATTACTAGTAACTTACACAACAATATTTAAAAAAGGCAACTTTTGTATTAGGTACATAATTAAGATGAACACGATGGACCCACGCCCGAAATCGCAAAAAAAATCATTTATTTCATAAAATAGATGATTTTTGCACGTGCTAGTTGTCCTTGTCTTTGCGTGTTATTTATCATCCTATAGCTCGACTAGTCCTAGTCCCTACCTAGAGTCATAGTGAGCAACTATTTTATTAATTTTATGTAAAAATTATAAAATGGAAATTTTGACATAACCGAGTACAGGCTATTTTCAATATGACATTTAGCCACTTCAAACTGGTTTATGGTTGACGATTTTGTAGACTTTTATCCTTACTAATATTATAAATGCGAAAGTAACTCTGTCTGTCTGTCTGTCTGTCTGTCGCGCTTTCACGCTAAAACTACTGAACCGATTTGAATGAAATTTGGTACACAGATAGTCTAGAGCCTGAGAAAGGACATAAGCTACTTTTTGATTCGAAAAAATAGTTTTAAAGGGTTGAAAAGGGGGGATGAAAACGCATTGGCTAGAATCTTAGAAGAAAAAACTTAAGTATTTTCTACCATGACAAATGGTAATTTGCATCTTGACTTTCCAAATTACATTCTCTATGCCCAATGCCCATTCAAGGCTGCTCAAGTTGCAAATGTCAACGTCATTCACTCTTTTCCTGTAAAATTTAGAGAAGGTTAAGTACATGTATTTTTTCAGTTTAATAACGTAGTTTTCATTCTAATAGGTATGCCTACAAAACGCAAATCGAATCTAGCGCGTAGTTCTAGCGGAGCGCAATTAGCCTCAAAAAAACTTGGTGTTCTCTCTAAGGTGAGACGGTATTTCACACCTGAGCAACTGCTTAGTCTTTATAAAGCGCAAGTCAGGTCTTGCATGTAATACTGCTCTCACCTTTGGGATGGCTCTGCCAAATACCAGCTGGAGCCTTTAGAGTCCATTGAAAGGCGAGCCAGGAGGCTGATAGGCAACGAAACTTTGACTGAGTCGAAGCTGCAGAGTCTCGAGCATCGACGTTGCGTAGCGTGTTTATCAGCCTTCTATCGGATACACTTCGGTGAGTGCGCCCAGGAGTTGCACAATCTGGTCCCACCTGCCCCTTTCTTCTATCGTACGGCTAGACAGACGCGACCAAAGCGCCACCCTTTTATGGTGGACATCCCACGCATTAGAACCAAGCGTTTCGAGTCCACATTCCTCATACGAACTGCCAGAATGTGGAACGCTTTGCCTGGGTCTGTCTTCCCGCTAGAGTACAATGTAGGTGTCTTCAAATCCCGAGTGAATAGGTATCTTCTAGGTAAGCGTGTTACATCCTAGACCGCATATCTGCTCAACATCAGGTAGTGTGTAGTCAAACGCAAACCTATTCGAAATAAAAAAAAAAAAAGCTCGCGTAAAGAAAATTGCTAGAAGCCAAGAGTCGAATTTTAGATGCTGAGCGGCACGCAGCGCAGCTCAGAGAACTGCTGAGATTTAAGAAGGAAGAGAGAAAGAGAAAGTCAAGCGCGGCGACTTTTAGATGCTGAGCATCACGCAGCGCAAATAACTGCTGAGACTCAAGAGCAAAAAAACAAGCGCGTCGAATTTTAGATGCTAAGCGTTAGAAGTTAAGCAAAAATTGCATAGTTCCTGTAGGACAGGACAAAAACTATCGAAAGCAAAACTGTCGCCACTATCACAAAGACGCTAAGTGATTAATTCCTCTATGTATGGATTAACGAAACGTCACAGCGAAACGTAATTAGATGACAGGTGACAATATTGTCTGCAGACTTTTATAAATCACAGGTAGCATGGCAAGGGGACAAATTGTTTTTCCACCATCATATCCCCTTGAAGAGGAAATAAAGTATGGATTGAAAATAACAACTGACATTAAAATTGGATAAAATGTTTTTTTCCCTCTGCATGCCACATGTTACTATGACGTTTAATACCAGGCCGTCATTTTGTCTGACATTAAAAATATTTTTAAATCTACTATCATTAGAGGTTAAACATGTTTCTTTATTCTACCTTTATGGTACAGAATCATCATACCTACTTTAATATTATCAATCCGAAAAGTTTGTAGGTTTGTTCCTCTTTGACGCAGCAACGGAGCAAAAGATTGACTTGATTTTTGGTATGGATACCTATGGTTTAAAGGACAGAAAGTTAGCCGTGTCAGAGGCCTTCAGGCGGCCAAAAAACTCTGACACCAGGGCTAGCCACCCGGCCTATACGAACTTACTTACTTACTTTAAGGACAAAAAGTGATAATAGGATACATTTTTATCCCGAGAAAATTCGTGATTCCCATGGGATAGGACAATAACTGTTTCTCAGTAATGGAGCAACGGATTGACTTGATTTTTGGGGTGGGCATAGTTTGGAAGACAGAAAGTGACATTCCATTCCGAAAAAATTGCGGTTCCCGTAGGATAAGACAATAACTTTTTCTCAGCAACGGAGCAACGGATTGCCTTGGCTTATTGCATGAATACAGTTTGAAAGACGAAAAGTGACATAGGCCACTTTTTATCCCAAAAACTTTAACAGTTCCCGTAGGATAGGATAAAAACTAAGCGAGCGGACAGTGGTAGCAGCCGTCTAAGCGCCAGAAATAACCTGTCATTTCAAGCTTAGGACGTTCCTACATTTTTTGCACTCCTTCGCGGTACTCAACAGCGCTAGCCCAGACTCGGGCTCCATAACGGAGCTTGCGCTCCCGCCATAATGACGGAGTGTTTCGGAGCACAAGACACATCGTCATCCACCACTAACCGACTAACCAGCACTGAGCGTCGGCCAGCATTCCAACGCCCTGGTCCCAGTGCAACGGGTCAGTCATAGTAGCCCAGCGCCTGCCTCTTCAACTGCAGAGGGCAGTGAGAACGGCCATCGCGATACCGACACTTCTCTTCCCCTGCAGCCCCACTGCGTCTGCCAACAGGTTGACGGCCTAGCGGAAGGTAGGGTAGGTGGCGGCACCCACACAACCAGATCCATCCCACCGCAGCCCCTAATCCTCGGCTGCAGCGTCGCAAGAGCGGCACTGCAGCCCGCCTCAGAAGCAACACTCCTCATAAGGCAGGCAACCTACCGGTCATACTCTCAGCTGCTTCAGTTAAAAGCGGCTGAACAACGAGTGCCGGCCTCTAAGCTGCCTTGGGAGAAAGACCCAAAGAAGAGGGAGACTTCTAGCGCCGCCTTTTCAGCTGCCTTAGACCTCCCCCACCACGACAAGGCGGGAATACACAGGGGGGTTGTATATACACTCCAACCGTAACTTAACCAACAAAAGCATTCCTCTAAGGTATTTGATGTTTGTCGCTTAGGTTAGGTTTCGCAGCCGACATAAACATTAGCCAAAATCAAAATATAACGCGGGCGAAGCCGCGGGTAAAAGCTAGTATACCATATACCTGAATATTAGACAGCATATTATGAGAATATTTACTAAAAGTAATAAAACTTGACCAATTTTGGTAGAAAATAATATTTAGAAAGTATTAGAGAGTAAGAAATTTGATGTCAATAACTTATTTATTTTAATTTGAATATAGTCTACTGTTCTATACCAAAAGTTCATTGACTTCGATAAAATTAATGAAACAAACTATTTATACGGTTTCAAAGTTGGACCCATAATAAAAGTTCGTGATGCCGAGCATAACTCGTTCTAGGTCTTAGAGCAAGTGGATACACAATTCATTCTATAGACGTCTTTATTACAAGATATTTCTTTGCAAAGTGCAGGGATTTCAAGAAGTACCTACCTACTCACAATTATGAACAATTTTCACTATGAGACCGACGTCAAAATTGAGTAAAAAAGTCAGCAACGTTTCTGACCCTCACGCCAGGGAATGGAGCAGACTACTCTACTATGGCTCTCATGTTTCCCTAGAGATTTTATATAAGTAAGACTATACAGGGGTATAGTCTCAGAAGAATTACAAGTAATAGAAGACTGAGAGAGTCTTCTGAGACTATACAGGGGTATAGTTTCAGAAGAATTACAAGTAATAGAAGACTGAGAGAGTCTTCTGAGACTATACAGGGGTATAGTCACAGAAGAATTTTACTCATATAAAAACTACGTTACAGCTGTTTTATTCATATCTGGTTATACAGCATACGCGAGAGCGAGTGAACAAAATAAAAACGCAATATCTGTCGCATACGTCAAAATCACCAATTGGAATGTCGAAATGGTTAAAATTTGGTTGCACTTGGTTATTTGTCTTATTCGGAAATTTGAATCCTCTAGTTCCAGTAAGAAGGTTCATATCTCTGATCATTTTATCTTTCTGATTTAGGACACCCGAGATAGCTCTATGCTAGTTTGTGAAACCCTTCGAAATTACGTAAGTCCGGGTATTTATGTGCATCTTTATCTAACACCTTTTAAATTTCATATTTAAAATGGGACAAAGTGATGTATATCTCTTGCTTTTTTAGTATTGTTTCTATTACTTTAGTTCTTATTCTATGGGTTTAGTATAGTTCTTATTCTATAGCTGGGCTCGAGCAAAAGTCAAGTTTTCGTTTTAATTCGATTCGTCAATCATATCTAGAGTTTTGTAACATTGCCGGTTGATTTCTCGGTTATTTACCTAGATTACGCGGTTTTTCTCAACGGTTGCGCCAATACGTCACGCATGGCTGCTGGTGACATTGGCGCAGATTCAACTTTTTGCCGCCAAAACCGCCGCGGCTAAGGTCGACGAAAAACTAGCATTTTTCAATGCAGAACATTTTTCAGTGACATAATGATATAATAAAACGTTGAAAAACTTCCATGGATACTGTTATAAAGCAATTGAAGACGTGATTGATTTTTATACAGGGTTACGCGGAAGCCGCAGAACGTTTGTGTTGAATCGAGAGGAGGGTGTTATGACGTGTTTTTAAAATAGGTGGGTGATACGATCTCGTCTAGAAGAACTTTTGATGTGACACCGAATCTGAAAATGTACGAAAAATTGTTAGTTTTTCTAAATGAAAAATATCTACACTACACCATGTAATGAAATGTATTTTTAGAAATAGTTCTACCGTTGTAGTAGTCACCCTATGAAAACAAGTCATTCATAAACGTATACAGTCAAACCTGGCTAACTGAGAACTGGATAAGTGAGAAACCTCTATAAGTGAGAGTAATTGCAAGGTCCCGTCATTTTACCCCTCAATTACCTCTATAAGTGAGAGACAAAAACCTCTATAAGAGAGAGTCGTTTTTCCCTCATGGACTTCTATAACTGAGAGTACTACTTGTCTGAACCTCTATAAGCGAGAGTTGAGGGTAATGAAACATCTGCACTTTATGATCCATTCTTAAATTTCGTGGAACTAACTACCGTTGCTTTAGGATCGTGTTCTATTCAAACATTTTTTTTGTATTTTGTAGAAATAAGTAACATTGTTTTTGTATCTCATTTTTCTTTGGAATGGCCACATGTGCGTCTAAACTATCCTGTTTGTTGAAATAGTGTTCTATTTAAAATTATTTTGTGGTTTTCTTTAATCTACCTAACAGTATTTTTGTATCACATTCTTTTAAAATAGCTACACGTGCGTTAACACTATCTTATTGGTCTCAGTGCTCTAAAGGGCATGGAAATATTAAAAAGAAGTAATGTTTTGATTTTCCCAATATTTAAATGTGTCTTTTAGAATGAATAAAATAAACTATCATATATGTTCAATTCTAATCAACACAAGAGGGTTGTGTACAACCCAAACCATTAGTACCTATGTACTATTTATAAACAGATTTATCATTCTTCACGCATGTAGATACCTACATACATATTAGACGTATTTTTTAACCTCTATAAGAGAGAGTAGCCACTTCCGAAACTGGATAAGTGAGAAACCTGGATAAGTGAAAAACCTCTATAAGCGAGAATGAGATGGCGGTCCCTTCAACTCTCTCTTATCCAGGTTTGACTGTAATTTGTAAGTAAATCTCTTATTTTTTTCATAACCAATGCTTAAAAATACAAAAACTTTTCAAAATAAAAACGATTTGAAAAATTAAGTACTAAATAGATGGATTGGGACGGGACTAATACTGATCCAAGATTTACAATCAAAAAGTCAGTTGATTGTACTGACATCCATTCAGTTTAGTACAGATTCTAAGTAACCCTGTGTATCGGTGACTATTGTTGAATAAAATAAAAAATAAAGCACGCAACTAAATCTAACCTAATCTCAGTTAATAATGAAGCAGTAGCAAAAAATCCTTTGACAATAGAAAAGTGCTTTAGTTCCACGGTTTCGTTCGCATACTTGTTTAAACCGTTTAGCCATGTCAGAGGCTTAAAAACTCTGACACCAGGGCTAGTCCTCTGGCCTAGTTCTCTCTGTCCTTTACGCGTAGTATAGGCAATTCTTCAGCCACATTTTCTTTTTATAGAAGTCATTTGCTAAACGACGGAAATATATTATTCTAGCTAGCTATTAGGATCAGTTTGAACCAAAAAGTTCCACAATTACGACAAAATGTACCTACGGAACAAAATAATGGAACAGATTATTTTCGCATAGCAAATAAAATTTGGCCATAATGATGAGTACAATGATGCTATGTTCTTCGTCTAGAGTACCAGTAAGACCAGACCAGAGAGTAACTACCAGTATAGCTTTCTGATGGCTATGTCGTCGTTTCGCCCCGCAAGCTGTTCGGCCCGCGGGGCGAATCATGATGACTCTTTTTGAAGGCCCCCATTCTTGAAGGCCTCCATTCAAACTAAGAAAATTTAAAAAAAAACTACGTCAATCTTACAAAAACAATTTTATAAAAAGAATGATAAAAATCTAGAGATAGTCAAAAGGCTAGCACTTTAAAACAAAAAAAAAATATGGCTAGCACCCACTGCCAGTCAGGAGCGTCCCAGCATGCTGGCAGCATGACCACGCTGAATGTCAATGCTGATATCAGATAAACACCAGCATTTTGGTTACGCGAACTTTTTCATGTCCACCAGACGCTCAGATATGTATTATATTATGTGTTGTCTAGGTATCAGTTTCTAAAAGCACTTATTACTTGACTAGATGAAACTGGTTATGTAATAAAAGTTTTTAACACGTTCTTTTTCGCCAGCTTTTTCTTAAATCAAAAATTATCATTATTTCCTTCTCGAACAATCTAGATCCTTTTCCCTCGGAATTCTGCTTTCGAGGATAACTGGGTAAATTCATAGAGGCATCCTTTTTGTATATGACCAAAAATAGTACCTTATATTTACGTCTCAAAACTATAGACATTTAGTTCTGGTTTTTAAACTACCTATTTCAAAATAGATAGATTTTGTACCTTACACATTATATTATCGTACGATGCCTTCAACATCTTTTTAATTGTACAAATTAATGCTATCGATATAATTGACAATCGATTATTTTGAGGATGCAGTTTATTTGATTAACTATTGATTAGTAATTACTTCCATCGCGCTAAAGCATTAAATTGATTCGGGAGATGCTAATTAAATGTTTTCAAAGTTTCATCGATATACAGTAGGTATCAATAGTAGGTAGTTTTAAATAGTTCTCGAATGAAGTTCACCATTATACTGGGCTGACGAGAGTAGTTTACGATATCTGGAACCTATATCATGGGCCAACCGAAAAACACGCTGGATGTAAGCCAAACTATAATCTAGATTCTAGAATATCCTAGATTTACAGATTTTACCAAAAACGGTCCGTAAAATTATCTAACTAATTTTGACTTAACCAAGAGCGTCTAATTTTAATAGCTACTGTATAACATTTTGATATAATAATATTTTCCTCTTACCATGAGGAGGCCTGCTAGCTGGTTTGCCACTTTATTACATAAAAAGGATATCCCAAAAGTGAGAGATATTTTTTACATCTACTTCGATTGTAGTTGTAAAAGTAAACTGTTGCATTCACTAATTATATTCGGACACCTAGTAGAAAAGTGGATACCTATGTATATTAAAGGTCAAAGAAAATAATGACTGTGCTTGCGGTATACTTAAAAAGATTTTTATACAACATTTGGTTATTTATTGATAACAAAATATCAGACAGACATCCACTTTTTTGCATAATAGTGATAACACAACAATGTTTCTGTTAAGTTACTTTTGTTATGAAATGTTAATTTCCGAGCGTAAGATAATGTTTTTTTTGTTATACTTTTAGTTTATTCTTTAGTTAGTTGTAGTATTGACAGCTTACAAGGCTGCATGTGTTTAGTGTTGTATCAATTCTTAAAAGAAAGTGCCAAATCTGTACTATTTTTTTATTTTATTTTACGAGTGTAAAGTTTGTTTCGCGATGCTTGCGATGGATTATTTTTTTGCCAGGGATGAGCAGGTATGATTCAATTTAAAATGTAAGTGTGAAAAAATAAAGGAGTGGTTTACTTAATTTAATTTTTTAATTTGAAAGAAAGCGAAAAATGTTGTCTTATCTGAAATGAAATTGAACTCAAATTGGAATGTTTTTTTACAATCATAACCAAAATATTACTTTCTATATCCACCAAGTTATATGCCCACAAATTTTTACACAAACAATATAGCAGAAATTTTTTTTTTCCGCTGTAAAAAATGGCAAACAACTTTCATTTCGTACCCGCAAAGCTTTCCTCAAATTAATCCTGCCCGCAAAAACTATGCCTTATTAGAGACCCTTAGGACAAACCCTACAACCCTGAGATAAACAGGGGATGTATGGCCGCGATTTATAATCATTTTAAGGGCGGCAAAGGGCGGCAAGGGCGGCAAAAACAACGTCCGGCGGAGTGCGCAGTTTTTTGCCCCCGCCGCGTTTTTGCTGGCAGATTTGTCATCCCTTTATGATTTTAAGAAAATTAGTTGTCGCGGATTTTGTACCGTAACTTGTGTTTGCTTAATTTTACACTGGACTAGCGATGCACTCCGGCTTCGCGCGTATAAAATAAGTGTTATAGCGCCCTGATTCTTACTAATGTTATACATCCGAAAGTGTGTTTGTGTAACTCTTTAACGCGGCAGCAGAGCATCGGATAGACTTGATTTTTGACAGGTATAGTTCAAAGTTAGGGCAGTAATATAGGCTACATTTTACCCCGTAAAAAATAGGGAAACCGCGGGTAGAGCAAGTTTGACATAAAACCTGTAAACTCTCCGAAAGAAATATAAGACTAATTCTCGGTAAGTATCTTGAAAAATAACAAAAAACATGCTTAATTTCGTGTATTTTAGAGATTTTTACACATGTTTGTTATAATCGTAATGGTTTTTCTAGTAGTTATCGTCACAGGCGCTGGCCCAGACCTGAACTTTATAAGTTGTATGCACTATTGCTCTATTAATTTTACTCTCAATGCGATTATAAATTACAAATTCATGTTTATAAACTTTAACGACGTACACCAATCGTCTCTTATTACTCCTTTAATGGTAACATCAAGCTTTCCTTGCAATAATGTTTCCTGATGAGCTACTTCAAATTCAGACTCCTTTGGAAAACGAAACGACAATGTGATCCAAAAGACGCACGTGAAGACGCAAAGACGTGTGTCCATGGGATATGGATTAAGTCCACCCTTAAAAACATTATAAACGTCGATTCTTTCAACATCTAGTCTTTCTAAAGTTTTTAGTCTTACTGATACCATCGCTTAGTTTGATAAGCTAATCTATGGTCAAGACATACTTCCCTGCATAAGTAGAAATGGAAGTACTTTAGCTGCTCGTACCTTCCCTTCCCGTCCCTTCAAAAATTACTTCAAATATGTCTCATTCCCCTTCTTTACACGCTTTATAAGGGTGGTAAAGCTGACCGGGGCTTTATAATGACAGTTATCTGGGAACACCGCTGTCAAAAAGTAGATTGATGTAATCTTGTGTACAAATATTCTCCGTAATATATGCCGTGAGGGAAAATTTGAGAAAATAGAGCCACTATACCTTTTCGTGTGCACTGAAAGGGAATGTAGAAAAAGAGACGCGTTCTGGTACTAAAATCAAATACTGGTTAACTATCAATATGTTTTGCGATTGATAATAATTAATTAATATTAAGGGATATGATGTTAAATTCAGGAAACAAGGCGACATACATTTGTAAAAAGCGAGATTTTGCCTGTCATTTCGGAAAACAATAACGTAAGGATGTTTTTTAACATGCCGAATTATTATGATCTCACAAAAACATGTCATATTTACAGATTTCTTTCCTAAATGTAGTAATTAAGTGTGAGATTGTCTCATTTACTATGTTGAATCTAAAAACAACTAAGGATTTTTCGTCGATACTTAGGTACTCACTCATTGAGCTCCTGTTGCAATATAATTTATTTTATTTTCACGGTATATAAATAATAATACTTCTTATCTTTGAGCATTAAAATTAACATATTTTAATTTTATTTAGCTTCCTAGAATTATGTATGCGAAAAAAGATTCGTAATTTTAATTTCAAAAAATGAAGTAAGTTGTACATGAAAATACTCGAACAAGGAAAAGACTTTCTTTTTCATTTATTTCAAATATATATTTAGGAGAATGATAAACACCATATTTTATTATCAAACCTACCTATTGTTTTGTCTTGCAAGATAGCGCGCTTCAACACGTGAATTTAAAAATAAACCGGAATCATAGTTGACCTTCAAAATAAATTCTACCAGACCGTGTTGCTATGTACCAAAATGCATTTTGCATTTTCTACCTACTTTATCGTACCTACGTGAACTCACTTATCATTCAAATGTCCAAATATTTTATTTTTTATCTATTTCTTTCTTTCTCAATTAAGATCTTTTGTGCGCCAGTTCATTGCTACTTAGAAGATTCTTTAGACAAACTTTTTGTGGTGTTTTGACGTTTACTTTTTGCTCCTCTAAATTACACATGTCAATGTTTATTATTTTCGTTGCGGTGATTAAGTCTCAAATCAGTGTTAACCTTTCGCATTAAGTTTGTTACGTTAGAGTTCTTATACTGAGTTAATCGATTAAGGTGTCTTAAATTCTTGCGTTATTTTAAGCTGCATCATCTAGCGGAAGATTCTTTCAACATCGGCTCTGATTTGCTATGGACGCCTTCGATATCCTTCACGATGTCCTATTAAACTTGCTTCGCCTCTAGTCGTGCCATTAAATAGTGCCACAAACTTTAATTATGTTCTGACTGTGACCAATCACGTTCGTGCTCGGATCTCACAAGTCATGCGACGTGCTACCGTGTCCTACAGCTTATACTTCATCATCAGCCGCTACCCTATTACCACCTTTATTGACCATCACATTGAGTTCAAAATTGCCTGCATTATTAACATCACTGAAATCATTTTCTGATGTACATTGTTAACCTCATGATGATGTAATCTGAGTCTTATGCTCCTGAGTTCTAAGATTAGTATTGGCTCTTGCTCGATTGAGTCGTGTTTCATCAGTAGGTTTAGGAAGGACCGTAGATTCATTGTTGGGCGAATAAAACGTATCGCCGTTGATGACGAGACACTTTTCGCTTAGAAACTAATTTGAGGCATCACAATGAATATCGACGGTGTACCGAAACTTTTGAGAGTGCCGCTGTCCTCTAATAGCTCTTTATTGTTGGCACGCGTATTGAAAGGTTTAAGAAACTAAGATTAAGTAGTCATAAAAGTAAGATTTGAGGAAGCAACAGTGCTTACAGCGCGTGAAAAACTCCGTGAAGCCGGCATCCTGCCTTTATTGGCGGAAAAAACTAACGTTAGTGAGCTAAGAGCGATGTATAATTTGTTCCGGCTGCTCACGGATGTCGTTCAAGGGCAAACGTCATCTTCATGTAGCTATTAAAGTATCTCTTTTCGTGTGCATTTTTGGTTGTACATTCCAGTCTACAAGTTGCGTAATCCATTCATCGGCCACTGTCTGATTCAGGTCAGGTGCTTTCGCATCGCAGACAATAAATTCAAATCACGTTCCGTCTAAGCAACTTCCATATTAGAATAGTCTGGATCCTGACCTTGATATTAACGTCTATTTTTCTTCATTTCAGGTGTTCGGGTCTAAAGCGGATCTGCAGCTCCACACCCAAATCCATCTGCGCGAGGCGAAACCCTACCGCTGCACACAATGCCCCAAGGCGTTTGCGAATTCGTCGTATTTGGCGCAGCACTCCCGCATTCATTTAGGAATCAAGCCGTACCGATGCGAGATTTGCCAACGAAAGTTCACGCAGCTCTCTCATCTGCAGCAACATATCCGCACGCATACGGGCGACAAGCCGTACAGATGCACGCAGGTCGGCTGCACAAAAGCCTTCTCCCAGCTCTCGAACCTCCAAAGCCACAGTCGCTGCCACCAGACAGACAAACCTTTCAAATGCAACTCCTGCTACAAATGCTTCACGCACGAGAAGGATCTGCTGGAACATATCCCGAAGCACAAAGAATCTAAGCATTTGAAGACGCACATTTGCCAATATTGTGGCAAAAGCTACACGCAGGAGACGTACTTAAGTAAGCACATGAATAAGCACGCTGAAAGAGCGGATAAGCGGCCGCCAATTTCAGCTTTAGGACTGAGTGGATTGAACAGGTCGCTCGGGGCCGCAGCTCCAACTGCTGCACCATTTGATCACCCGTATTGGCCGAAAGTGAGCCCTGACTCTGCGGCTCATATGTCGGATGATGGTGGCTACCATCAGCAAAGAGAAGCTGAAGAGCATCATGAACATCAATTGCAGCAGCAAAGAGCACTTTTTGCTCAGCACGAGAGCCAGGATGATCGGATTCAGCCTCCGGTATCGTCCGCAGGGAACTCTGCCTTTACGCCGATTAATTCCATGGCTCCGCATTTAAACGGCCTGTCTCATCACACCGCGTTGCCGACGCGGCCGTATCTCTACGACCCGCTGCACTTCCAGCAGGGGAAGCAGCAGCCGAATTCGTTTCCCAACCAGCTGATATCGCTGCATCAGATCAGGAACTACGCGCACCAACCGTCTGCCTTGCTCCCCGCGGAGCACATCCTCCCCCACGCACTGTCGCATAAAGACAAACAGTAACTTGCCCTAAGTACACCTACTTTAGTACTTACCATGGTATTACTAGTATATAAAATTTTAAACGAAATATTAAAATATTTAGAATCTCACTCTCGAAGACAGTGGTATTATAAATACGGATTGGTACTATTGTTTAGCGAAACGAATTCACGTTTTAGAAATTATATCGATAATCTTATATGAATACTCGGATTTTCTTGGTAGATATCGAAATGAACTGGGTAATGTTGTGATCTACGTTTATGTTTACTCCTTTAAGATTGATTTTCTTGAAAAGCAGATTCTGCAAAACGTCTTCGTTTTGACATATTCTAAAATACGTTTGACAGTTTTGAGAGTTTTATAATACACATTTTTAGAGGAACCGCATATTGCTAATCATTGTAACTATACAAACAATTACAAAACTGTCAAATTGACTATTAGAAACTCTAGATCAGCAAAGTAAACTATGCTTTTTTGGTAAATTAATCTTCAATGTGACCAAGGCCTATAAATTGGTTATTTTTTATCCAAAGCATAATAATAATGGTCGATGCATAATAATACCAGTGATATTAATTACTTAGTAAATATTTTACCCAGGTAAAAAGCAGGTTTATCGAGAAAAAATCAAATTTACATTTCACTAATCATTTAAATGGCGATAAACGCTAATATTCACATTAATATCGATAGTAACGTTTTGTTCATTGTAGACACTTCAATAAATGTTTCAATTTTTGTGAGACTGCATTAGGTTACATTTCCCTGTTGTTAATGAAAATAACGAATATTACACGTATTATAAACAATTAATAATAAAGTTCCTGAAATGCAAATTATAATAATAGCTAAAGAATATCATGTCTGTAAACTTTTAAACGACCTCAGAGAATCATTTCTTACTTCTGTTGCATTTTTATCGTATACTTTAAGATTACCTGTACTAAATAGATCTCTTAATTCATCACATTTTCGCTCAGTTCCTATGTAGATCATATTTTATTTCTTTAGCTTTACATCACTATCATGTACAAGCACTTTTAGTTATTTTGTAAAGAAAATGTCGTCTTCCTTCAGTATTTTATGATCAAATATTAAGTTAATTATTTCTAAGCTTCGCTGAAGGTCGAATATATTTTCAAAATCATCTATTTAGGTACACAATTCTTTGTTTCCATGTATAAAATTGTTAAGTGGCCAAATTATCTTGTTCCCGTTGCAACGTTTGGTACAGAAAATGCGCACTTTTGTACATATTTTGTAAATACGAAATTTTTGAGGAATCTTGTTTTTTCTGTTTACCTTAAGTCTTAAAGCTTACGTGCTCAAATGTGTAGAATTAAGAATGATCCCATTGATGAAGATTGGAAATGCAATCATTTTGAAGTACTTAAACTTGATATTATTGGCCTTTGTTTCTATCAACGAATGTTTTTAGACTTATTTGATGTATACGAACAAGTTATTGTTGATTTCGTTTTTATCATGGCAGCGTATGCTAGGATGTGTAAACAAATTGTGATAGGTATGGATCGTGGGTAGATCGAATATTTTTGGAGGAAACGTGTATGTACTCGTACTTTGTCCTTCTAAAGTTTTTTTTGCTATTGATCTTTTTATTAGTTTTTAAATTGTTAGGTTGTGGTTATTGATTTTTGAATTAGAAATCGAAACTGTCGCAAAGTTAGCCAAATGCTAATTTTAAGTTCTTTGTACAAAACTTTTTTTTTGTTTTATAGTGTAATCATGGCAATACTTAATTCTTCCGAATTGTTAAAAGTTAGTGCGTGCACTTTTTAATGTATAAATGTAACATGACAATGAGCCAAGATTTTATCCAAATTTTTAAAAATTTCTTTGTATTTAAGGAAATTTGAATCGCCAATATCTCTCTATTGTAAGTAGAAATGTGATATTGTAATTTGATTTTTTTAGTTAAGTGTAAACTTATTATTATAATTAAATAAATATTTTTGTAAGTAATTTTCGTTTAACGTTAGGTTTCGCTTTGTAGCATTATCAGTTAAGATCTATAGATGGAAGTGAACAAATTCTTTTTGTTACTTAAAATCGATTAAAAATTAATTACAATTATGCCAAGAATTATATTTGTGTGTTCTTATTCTCTGTTCTTCCCTTTGACAATAGGTACCCAATTTAACTATTTTAGTCTTATTATTAATAATGCAAATGAATTTCTGCGACCGACATTCTGCGACTCACTACTCACAAAATTAATTTTGTGAGTAGTGAGTCGCAGAATGTCGGTCGCAGAAATTCATTTGCATTCATTCGCACAATTCATTTTTCGTCGCCGTGTGAATGAAACAGGACTTTTGTATGAAATCGAATGCAGCAGAAATTACGCGACCGAAATTCTGCGACTCAAATTACGCTCGTTTGGCTTCACCTTTAGGTAGTCAAACTAGCTCTTTTTACTACTGCCACACTTTCACTGCTGAAAACACGTACGTCAGTGGTTTCGATTTTCACAGCCAGGGCGGCTACACGCGCCAGGCGTGTTGCACCGAATTCCATAGGACGGTGCGACAACCCACACGCGTGTGTGTTTTATCAGAAGTAACGCCAATGCGTGCAAACGTGCGAGGCGTGTGCGACGATTTAAAAAAAAACACTATAAAATGTAGAAAAATACATGGTTTTTATGCTACTCTATCAAATATAACATGCTGGCAAATTTTGACGTGACAACGTCTTATAAATTGGTTTGCCGGGTGACACTTCAAGAAACTGCGTTACGCTCCGCTCACGTTATGCGCTCACAATGAGAGCGAGTGAGAGGCACGCGTCCCTTCCACTCGGGCATGGTTAGCCCGCCTAAGAGCGAGAGAGACAGACATAAAGTCGTTGTCACGTAAAACTTTCGCCCGTATACCGACTTTACAGGCAACCAATTTTTTAATCTAGTTATTTTTAATTTATACTTTGGCAAAATAATATATTAATTTACTAAAGTATTAAACTATATTATTAGGTATTAAAGCATTGATTATGCATTGTTGTCCTGAAAATATGAAAATTTCCACAAATGTGTGATGCAGGCATAAAAATAGGCGCGTAAACACGCCGCGCGTGAGAAGTCGCACTGGCGCTACTCGTCGGGCGGTGTAATGGCCAGTGCGACTTTACGCGCCTGGCGCGTTATCTTACCGTGCGTGTTAGCAAGTACTCGCGTTGCTCCACTGGTGGTGTCTCGACGCGATGGCGTCTGTCCGCGCCTAGCGTGTGCGTTTAAGGATTCGCAAAAAGCTTACAACCTCAGCACCTGAGTACCTCAGCAGTGAAAGTGAAATTAGCAATATGAAGTGGTCTAAAAGTTTTGATGATGTTGCAACTTGCATCAGAAGAATTTTTAGAAGCTCTAAAATTATTTTTCTACAATACTTAGTACATACTTAGATCTAGAAATAAAACAGTCATATAGAACTTTATCCTTTTATTAAGTTAACAGTCGCAATACATTATAATAAAAACTTATAATAAAGGTATTTACAATATACGGGGTCATTCTACCTACGTAGGTAAACACTTCATACACAAACCATACAAAATTAGAAAGCAAGTAAATACTTAGATAAATAAAGTAACGGCATCATAATCTTGAAAATAAAAAACGCGTCAAATTTTGTAGGTAAGTAAGTTGTGAGTAAAAATAAATGTAAAATTTGACGCCTATTTTAGAACCTCAAACCTCAATAGCGAATTAAAAAAGGAACCCTCTAACACTAAGCTTTTACTCAAAAAAGACGTAGAAGATATCCTAAATATATTGAAAAAAATTAAATTCGCTGAAGATATTTGAGCAGCTCATTATGCCACCACTTTGCTTAAAAATAAAGGGAATACTTTGAGTTAATACTTTATATGGATTGTCATTTAGTCGCCCTAAAAACTAAACGAGAATCATATAAGGTCTGTGAAACCTTGTACGAAATGGGAATGTCATTTATTAGAAGCAAATTTTAATTTTCCAAAACCATTGCCAAGTCAGTAACCATAATGACATTGCCATTTGTACACGGTTGAAATATCAGAGTCTAAAATGTTAGGAAAAATGCTGATAAATAATAAATAAAGAAAGACATTCAACGACAAAACAATGTTGACGGTATAATAAAGAATCAAGAAGAAACGATAAACACGAAAAAATAGAAAAAATATTTTAAATCATTGTTCAGCCTGTTGGAGATCATTTGATAGATTTCTATTGTAAAGATGAGCAATATATTTAAAATATTTTTACTATCTCACTAAATAACTAAGCTTATACTTAAATCTGTTTGTACATCAAATAAAGAACAAAACATAGTCATAGGACTGTAGTTGAAAATATATTTGATAGATAGATAAATTGAATCCTTAAAAATCTGATGTACAAACAGCTGACTAGAATTAAAAGACAAAACCAATAAACCATCTAGATAAACTGCCGTCGACAGCGTATGTAGAAATTATTGTTACGTATTTAGCATTAAATGTACACAAATAACTTATTTCAACGCGAAACATCACAAAAATGTCATAATGAGTTTACACCCTGTACATTAATAGACTTAATTTAACATCTTAATTAATCAGAATTTGAAAATATCCTCTGACTAGATCCTTGAATACGATTTCTATCACTTTTGATTCATTATGGTGTTCATGACTAGTTGTATGTCTAATTCTGACTTTGATAATGTATCTGTCTACCTAGATACCAAATGGGCTCAGCAAAATGGCCCAGAAGTATTACATATACAGTCAAACCTGGATAAGAGAGAGTCGAAGGGACCGCTATGTAATTCTCGCTTATAGAGGTTTTTCACTTATCCAGGTTTCTCACTTATCCAGTTTCAGAAGTGGCTTCTCTCTCTTATAGAGGTTTAAAAATACGTCTAATTTGTATGTAGGTATCTACATGCGTGAAGATTGATAAATATGCTTATAAATAGTATATAGGTACTAATTGTCCGGGTTGTGTTGATTAGAATAGAACATAGTTGATAGTTTGTTTTATTCATTCTAGAAGACACTTTTAAATATTGGAAAAATAAAAACGTTGACTCTTTTTAATATTTCCATGTCGTTTAGAGCTCTGAGACCGTATTGGGTCTTTTGATTTTATTATTCTACTAGCAGCGCCCCGCGGTTTTACCCGCGTTGTGCCCGTTCCCGTGGGAATTTCGGGAATTTTTATACATATAAACCTTCCTCTTGAATCACTCTATCCATTAAAAAAAACCGCATCAAAATCCGTTGCGTAGTTTTAAAGATTTAAGCATACAGACAAACAAACAAACAAACAAACGAAAATAGCGACTTTATTTTATACTATGTAAGGATAAAAATAATTTTGATCAATCCAATACAATGCGTATTTCATTTCGAGATTTTCCACTTTTGAACGCATTTAATACCTATCTTAAGGCTATTTTTATTTCTAAAGATTTATTTATTAACAGCACCTCGCCTATCTCCTTAATTGATACTTATCAACTGTAGTAAGTTTGACAAATAAGATTGTGTAAACGCACGTGTGGCTATTCCAAAAGAATGTAAAACAAAAAAAAATGTTAGGCAGATTAAAGAAAATCAGAAAATAATTTTGAATAGAACACTATTTCAACAAACAGGATAGTATAGACGCACGTGTGTCCATTCCAAAAAAATGCGATACCAAAACAATTTTAGGTACTTATTTCCACAAAATACAAAAAAAAATGTTTGAATACAACACGATCCGAAAGCAACGGTACTTAGTTCCACGAAATTTAAGAATGGGTCGTAAAGTGCAGATATTTCATTACCCTCAACTCTCGCTTATAGAGGTTCAGACAAGTAGTACTCTCAGTTATAGAGGTCCATGAGGGAAAAACGACTCTCTCTTATAGAGGTTTTTGTCTCTCACTTATAGAGGTATTTGAGGGGTAAAATGACGGGACCTGGCAATTACTCTCACTTATAGAGGTTTCTCACTTATCCAGTGCTCAGTTAGCCAGGTTTGACTGTATATGGACCATAAGCATACAAATTTTGTCAATTTAGACAATAAGTACGCGCATAGTGTCAAAGAACTAAACCGTTTTGTTTGTGATTGGTGTTTATATTATTTTGTCCATCTAGACTAATACATTCTAATTTGGGTTTTAACATTCAAAATAAAGCTCAACACCGATGATGAAATCAAGCAATATGATTTGCTATCTACATACGCTGTCCTAAGTTCTACAACCTTAGACCTCGACCTTGTAGGGTGAGCCGGGGATGTGTTCGTCTCCCCACTTGACGATGACGATGTAGTCTCCCCTATCTCTGACCACGTACCAGCATTCATAGTTGTTCTTTCCTTTGTGCTTGAGCTGAACTTCGTCACAGGGACCCTTTGGGCCGTAGATGCCGACGTAAAGGATATTGGTGCCTAAAAATACACAAATATGTTTCTTAGTATTTGTGGAAATAAAAACATTTTCTTTTGAATCATAACTTTTACAATTCATAACTTTTTACAATAGCTACAATTACAATTTTAAAATACAGACATGAATACTAAAATATATAATTATTTAACGATAAAATGAAATACGATGAACAAATTGTTAAACAATGGGTATAGTAAAATTAAAATAGGCGTAAAGTTATAAAATTAGTTCCCCAAATTCTACAACAAAAGGTTTAAATACAAACAAGTGGATTTTACCCTATTGGCAATACAGATTCACTAAGTAAGTAAGTAAGTTCGTATAAGCCAGGTGGCTAGACCTGGTGTCAGAATTTTTAGGCCGCCTAACTACAAATCAAAGACAACGTTTATTAAAGACTTTATGTAATTTAAAAGTTTATGATTACGGCGAAACAAGGGCCAATTTTAGAGGCGCCACATTGTAATTATAATAGCAATTTAGAATAGCCCTGTTTCTTTTTCTTTGTATGCATTTGGTAGAGAGAACACTATTTTACGTTGTAATTAAATTTACGATGGCGCCCTTATGATTGGGCCTACAGTTTATGTAATTTAAAAGTAACATAGCTAACATTTTAAATTAAATGACCTCATCAAAACCGTGGCATTGCGCTGGAAAGAAGGATCAACCGATCTTATTTGAGATACATACGGGTAGTCTATGTCCAGCAGTGGACGTCCTATGGCTAATGGGTGGATGGACAAGTTTATGAACTTACCAGCGTCACCAGCGTGCACCGTGAACTGGTTATGTTTGTTCAGGTACGCCTTCTTCAGACCCATGCCTTTGCTCTCCACCTTCGACGCGTCGGACTTGAAGTTGGGCAGCACCGGGCCTTGCTTATGCGCGCCCTTGGCTACCTTCTGGACGGTCTCCACGGTTACTGATGACGTCTCCTGGGCACCGATTTCAGCGAGGTTGTTTCCTGTAAGATGAGAAATTATGAATCTGGTAAGTAATAATATGAAATGATTTAATTTTATAGTGCTTCACACGATAGGATTTATCTTAAAGAAATGTAAATTTTGCTTTAAACATTTCAAAAATTTTATTGACTATAGCGTCTGGGCCGAAATCCCAAAGAGATGCAGGTTCAAGTCCGATTTGATTTGAGCGGCAGATTTTTGAAATGTTTATAACAAAAAGAACATTTCTTTAAGTAATAATAATATGGACAAAAATGAAACTTCAATAATAAATACATAATATGAAAATATAAATTAGTACTTTATATTTTACTTTGGTTGCTGGTGAAATTTTAGATCCGGTGATTAAATTTTATATTATGCGTTACAAGTTACTAAAAAAATCTGGAACCACCCCTAAAACTTGTGAAAAACTAAGGGAACAATAATGACCCAATGCTGCCAATTTAACGCATTCGGCGCCAGATCTGACGCTTTTTTAGACTTAAGCGCGATTTAGCGCCTTTAGCGCTAGGCGCTATCTGACGTGTTTTTGAAACAATATTACGGTAGCGTAAAACAGAACGCATTTATATTTTTTATAAACAAAAACACTGAATTTCTCTTATTATGTATCGTGGAAACAACAGTGTTTTCATTACCACACTCTGGCGCTGACATAGAGTATCTGTGCAATTTTTTTTGAGCTTGGACACCATAAATATCATTCTGCACTTTCGATAAATAAAGACTTATCACACTTAACTTTTGAAAAAGTCACTGTACTATTAATAAACTTCCAGACCACGTTTTGAGTGAATATACGACATAATGTCATCCCTTTATTACTGATTCGAGTTAATTAGAGCGTATTTTTATCGTCGGTACCATTTAGCGCGTTCTAGCGCGTTTCTGACGTGATGATAGCGACTTTTTGCCAAAAAGAGTTTGCAGCAGAGTTGCCATTATAATGTAGTAGTAGATAGGCTCTAACTCGCCGTTTGTGACATATATGTCTCAGAGACCGGGTGGACAGAAAAAGTCGAATAACTTTTAAATCCTTGATCAGTTTGAGCTGGAATTTCGAGTAGCTGCCTAATTTTACGATCGCTTACACCGCTGGGCAATAATAATGGAAAAAAGAAAATTTGACTTTTGGCGTCCATCCGGTGCCTGAGACCGGGGTCACAAACTAAGTAAGCCAAATGAACATAGCATTATTTTTAATTTTCAATGTGTTACACAGATTACTTCATTGCTTTATTATTTTATTGTGTAACTATATGATCTAGAAGGATTTTAGGTGGTTTAAGCAATATTTTTTTTTTAAATATCTACTGAAATACATTCACTATGCAAAATTAACAATGATGATCCTGCGACTACAGGTTATTAGATATCAGATCTATAAAGTACAGCCATGTTTCTAAGATTACATGTTTAATTTTCCAATCTCAAAAAAACTTGGTTCTCAACTAAAATATCTGATTTTACTGTGTGAATAACACATACCTTCGGCTTGGATCTTGAATGGCGATCCAACAATATGATGACCGTTGTATTTGACGCTCATGTAGTAGAAACCCGGAGCCAGTGGCGTGTAACGCACCTAAAACACAAACAATAAGTAACCTTTCAGAATACAGTACACAACTTTGTACAAAACGGATGTACAATTGACAAAACAAATTTTACTATTTTGTTCTTATAATTTTGGTAACTTTTATAAGCTACCTGCAGCAACTGTTTGTCAGTGATCAATATTCGGCACGGTCTGTATTCCGATTGGTGACCGCAGATAACATTTACAACTGTATAACCGTGGCTCGGATTACACGTTAAATTGTAGGTCCCCTTTATGCTTCTATTCTAACATGAGATATGTACTAATTAAATACCTCTTTTTCTCCCGACGTTTCAACCAAGTTTCACTGGTCGCAAAGAGAACACAAAATTACATTGGTCGTGGTCACGGGTAGACTAAATGCGACGCCGTACCACTCAAATTGAAATTGTCACCACGACACTCCACACTGACAGTGTCTGTAAATGCCTAACCAGGCTATTTACACTTGTTGACTACAGGATTCCACGACACTCAAATCAAATCGTAAAAGTTAGTATAGGTGTCCTTTGTTTAAACCATTTAACTATGAGGCCTTCACGGCTTGAGAAAAATATGTAAACAAGGCTAGCCAGCGACCTATACGAACCTACTTAAAGCAGCCTAAATTAAAAATTGATCGAGACATTACAGACGCGTACAGTACATTACAGTACAGTCGTGGAGAGCTACACATTCGATGCAAGAACCAGCGGGCCACAGATCGAGTCACACAGAGAGGCTATGGTTGAACGGCTCAACTTGAGTCTGGAGGCGGTATCTGACTGGGGCGATGCTAACCTGGTGAAGTTTAATGCCACGAAGACTCAAGGCTGTTTGTTCTCGGCCAAAAAGAGACCCTTCCAATTGTCTCCCGCTTTCCGCGGTGTCTCCGTTCCGGTAACTGACAGCTTGGAACTATTAGGCGTTTCACTCTCATCGACTCTTAACTTTGGCTCTTATATAGAGTCAAAAGCTCAATTAGCCTCCAAAAAACTTGGTGTTCTCGCTAAGGTGAGACGGTATTTCACACCTGAGCAACTGCTTAGTCTTTATAAAGCACAAGTCAGGTCTTGTATGGAATACTGCTCTCACCTTTGGGATGGCTCTGCCAAATATCAACTGGAGGCTCTGGAGTCGATTGAGAGGCGAGCCAGGAGGCTGATTGACAACGACACCTTGACTAAGTCGCAGCTGCAAAGTCTTGAGCATCGACGTAAGGTGGCGTGTTTGTCGGCCTTTTATCGGATTCACTTCGGAGAGTGCGCTCAGGAGTTGGACAATCTGGTCCCACCTGCCCCTTTCTTCTATCGTACGGCTAGACAGACGCGACCAAAGCGCCACCCTTTTATGGTGGACATTCCGCGCGTTACAACCAAGCGTTTCGAGTCCTCATTCCTCATACGAACAGCCAGAATGTGGAACGCTTTGCCTGGGTCTGTCTTCCCGCTAAAGTACGACGTGGGTGTCTTCAAATCCCGAGTAAATAGGTATCTTCTAGGTAAGCGTGCTACATCCTAGACCGCATATCTGCTCAACATCAGGCAGTATGTAGTCAAACGCAAACCTATATGGAATAAAAAAAAAAAGACGCATACCTATACAGGGTTATTTCTAATCAATTAGCATCCTTTCAGGGGCTTATAATGTACATCAAAACGAACAACTTTTGTTCTACGACTTTAATATAGGTAATTCTCAAAAATAAAAGTTGTTGTTCCATAGAAAAACATCGTCCACCCGCGACAAAATGTATGGAAAAGCTGTTTTTTTTTTTGAGGTTTGAAAAAAGTAGTAGAATAAAAGTTGTTAGTTTCGATGTACAGAATAAGCCCCTAAGAGGATGCTAATTGATTAAAAATAACCCTGTATAGAAAAGAAGTGTTAAAACAAACCTTGTAGCCCTCTTCGACTTCTGTACAGTCCATGGCCACCCTGGAAGGCCCGTCCATGGTGACAGCGAGGATGCCCTGGCCGGCGTTGCAGGTGTTGATGATGAGATCGGTCTTTACACCTGGTAATAGAAGAGTAAAGAGATATTTTACAGATATTACACAAGTAATGCTACCTAAGCAAGTGAATAATTATAGTGTTTTTATTACGGTTGTAGAGAAACTAACCTTTTTGTTAGCTTCTCTACATATAGACTCTTTCAACGATAACACTGCCAACTTACAATTCTAGTTATGAAATTTAAATTTTTGAAATGTTTTTTTGACAGGATCAGCGATCCTTGTTTTGTAAAATTGGGCAGTCTTGGGTTGGAAGTGTTCTGGAAGACACCTTTTTTTTTCTATAAAAATCTAATGTATGTGAATTTGAGTTTGCGTGGAAGAGTCCTGTATACGGCATGAGCGTCGAGTAATAGGCAGGGTGAGAGGCTCCGGTTCCTTTGTCTTTGATTCCAGGAGGATCTCTTGTTTTGGGGCCACTGACCCCTACCCTGGAGCACTGGGCTGGCGCTCACTTCGAACCCTGTCAGCCAGTTTGGGCCGGCGCCTGTCGGCCGGTTTGGGCCGGCGCCTCCACCTCAGTCGACAGATATCTCCACGCTAGCGCTCGCCTAGCGCTACCTTGCTGGCGCCACACTATCGGCGGGTCCAGCTATTGAAAATCCTCGGCCAGCCTCCAGCGTGGTTCTACGAGTGCTACCCTCTCCCTTTTGGCTAACTTTCCAAGGACACCTTCAAAATTCTCTCTCCCTCTCTCCGTTTCTTGAAGATTTAATTGACTATAAGTGCAGTGCGTGTTGTGTAAATAAATGTGTAAATACTAAGGTTAGTCTTCTGTTTTAATCTTCTCTCTCCGAACCGTTAGGAATCCTATCCACTAGGTAGGACTCTTAGGTTGGTTAGGTTTCTCTGAAGTCTCGTAACTTGTGGTGTGGCAACCGGCTCCCCCGCTTGCCACATTACGGGTTCTCTAATCCTTTTTTAACTTGTGGTGCTGCAAACGGCTTCCCCGTTTGCAACATTACAGTTTGGCGCCCGACCTTTTTACTAATCCACCCCTGACTACTTATATTTTCTTATTTTACTGTTACTTGTTTCTTTTATTTTCTAAATTCTAAATCGATACTTCCACAAGTATCCACCCATCGCTTACACCTTAGGTATTTTGGTTCTCTTTTGGTTATCATACTCCGATTCTTCATACATTACTCTATACTTGACTTTACAGTACACAGGCTACATAAATACCGCACCCCTACATACAGTCACTTACTACCTGGTTACCTCTGTAACCTACACCCATTCTTCGCTTGACGGTGTTAAAACCTAACGGTCACCTTCAAGTTGGGGTTTGGGAGACTATACGGCGAGCTGGAGGAGAGTATCCTCTCAGTGTACGTCACATACAGTTTGTAAGTTACCTAACTTACAGCTGAACACTCTTCGTAGTACATAGTAGTACATATCAACACTTGGCCTCATATATAAATTATATTCTATTACTACCTGGTATTACGTGTATATTATTCCGCGAGTCTCTCTCTGCTCTCATACGTCTTCAGTCATTAATTGTTGAAAAATTGTCTTCTTTGGTCTTTGTCTTGGAGGACCCTAACGGTTCGAGAGGTAGATGGCATGTTAAAGATATTAAATGCTAACTTGTATTATATTATTGTATTATATTATATTATAATGATTTTTTTTTTTTAACTAGTGCTGATCTATGTTTTTGTTTTGTTAAGAAGGTTGTAAATAGTTTTCATTTTGTTTGGTGTATAATGAGTACTTATAATGTTATGATTAAGTATTCGTGTAATTCTTTTTTACGTACAAATGTACCTGTTAATGCTTCACAAAGAATCTAAACCCTTTGGCTTATTTTTTGTAATACCCTTGATTTTTTTTTTTAATTGACTAATAAAAGGCTTGCACAATGGTTAAGATACCAATAAAGCCTATATTGTGCTTTTATCTTTTGATATTTCAAATTGCACACGTTGCAATTTAAATATTAACTTCATTTGAATAGAAAATTACTTTTTCTCTTCATACTCGTATCTCTGAAAAGTCTTAAGGCTTACTTAGGCCATATGTGTAAATATTAACTTGTAAATATTATTTATCTTTACTTTTATCGGGTTTTCGAAAAGGTGCGGGTTACGACACCTAACTCTAAAAAAATAAGCCTTCGTTACAATCAAATGATAATTCCTTGTGGAGTATGGTCATCATGGATTGTGAACCATAACCCCAACTTATGATTGAGTGTGCGTGCGAGGGAGTATGGAAGATGTGTGCAAATCTGTCTGGATGGTCATATGATTGAGTGTGCGTGCGAGGGAGTATGGAAGATGTGTGCGAATCTGTCTGGATGGTCAAGGTCTTATTCTCAACCTGCAAAATTTTCAATGAGTGAAAATTTTTCTGGGGTTTTGGGGGAAATGTAGAGAAACTAACCTTTTTGTTAGCTTCTCTACATATAGACTCTTTCAACGATAACACTGCCAACTTACAATTCTAGTTATGAAATTTAAATTTTTGAAATGTTTTTTTGACAGGATCAGCGATCCTTGTTTTGTAAAATTGGGCAGTCTTGGGTTGGAAGTGTTCTGGAAGACACCTTTTTTTTTTCTATAAAAATCTAATGTATGTGAATTTGAGTTTGCGTGGAAGAGTCCTGTATACGGCATGAGCGTCGAGTAATAGGCAGGGTGAGAGGCTCCGGTTCCTTTGTCTTTGATTCCAGGAGGATCTCTTGTTTTGGGGCCACTGACCCCTACCCTGGAGCACTGGGCTGGCGCTCACTTCGAACCCTGTCAGCCAGTTTGGGCCGGCGCCTGTCGGCCGGTTTGGGCCGGCGCCTCCACCTCAGTCGACAGATATCTCCACGCTAGCGCTCGCCTAGCGCTACCTTGCTGGCGCCACACTATCGGCGGGTCCAGCTATTGAAAATCCTCGGCCAGCCTCCAGCGTGGTTCTACGAGTGCTACCCTCTCCCTTTTGGCTAACTTTCCAAGGACACCTTCAAAATTCTCTCTCCCTCTCTCCGTTTCTTGAAGATTTAATTGACTATAAGTGCAGTGCGTGTTGTGTAAATAAATGTGTAAATACTAAGGTTAGTCTTCTCTCTCCGAACCGTTAGGAATCCTATCCACTAGGTAGGACTCTTAGGTTGGTTAGGTTTCTCTGAAGTCTCGTAACTTGTGGTGTGGCAACCGGCTCCCCCGCTTGCCACATTACGGGTTCTCTAATCCTTTTTTAACTTGTGGTGCTGCAAACGGCTTCCCCGTTTGCAACATTACACGGTATAAGATTTTATTGCACAAACTTAAATAACATTGAAAAAAGTATTATTTACAGCTCCCTACATAATTTAAAATAGCAACTAAATTCAAAATAAAACTATTCTTAAAGTTGCCAGAATGCTGGCGGTATGGCCTCGCTGAATAGCAATACTCAGCTTTTGGCCAAAGTAGATGCCAGCATTCTGGTCACGTGTAACCTCTACCAGACGCCTGGCCAGGTCGTTGTATAATAATCTGCCAAGTACGAGTCGGACTCGCGCACGAAGGGTTTCGTACTGTATGGGAGCCCCCCTTAAATATTTATTTTATTTTAATTAAATTACATATTTATTATTAAAGTAAGCATGCAGCTAAATATTCTGTGAAGATTTCAAGCATCCATTAATATCGAGCGAAAAACGGCTTTTTAGCTATAATGGTTCATGAGATACAGCCTGGAGATAGACAGACAGACGGACAGCGGAGTCTTAGTAATAAGGTCCCGTTTTTACTCTTTGGGTACCCTAAAAAGTGCACGTCCGGCCCCCACGGACCTAAAGTTTCAAGTTTTTGGTTACTTCTTTTGGTGACAAAGAGTATGTAGGATCATTTGCAATGAAATAAAACTACAAACCGCGAGACTGTAGACGGCTAGCGTATAAACGCAAGCTGCTTCCGATCGATTATATTAGAGATCCGCAGGGGAGGCCTATGTGCAGCATTAAACGTCATATGGCAATCCAATGACACTTACCAGTCTTGACGACTCCAAGACCGGGACCTTGTGCGTGAACAGCAGCAGGATCCGAGTCATCCTTTCCAACCTGTGAAAAATTATCCAATTTACGAATGTTTATATTTATAACGAGTACAACCATGTTCTACTGCTGTATGATATTTACTTAGTTCATTTATATGTACAGACTGTACTCGTAAGAAAAACAAAAAATAATATAATTCAAAGTTATGTGTTTATTTGGGGCATGTTTTGTTTTTGTTTAATTAGTTAATATTTTTTATATAACTTAAATATTTGTTAAACGCAGGTTCCGACTGCTTGATTGAGTTCATGAAAACAATAATAACGAAGAATAAGTTATACGATAAATACAGGAAAATGTATTCATAATTATTATTCACAAGATGAGTATGTGGCATTAACTTGACGCTGAAGTGGATGAAGCAGTCAACGGCTATCAAAATGAGAAACAATAATTGGAATAAAAGTTTATTTTTTTTACAATTTTACTCCTTTTAAATTTTATTTTTGACTGTACATATTAGGTTACTTTTAACGACCATTGTTGACATCTTTAATTATTATTGTTGTACAGGGTTATTTCTAATCGGTTAGCATCCTTTCAGGGGCTTATTCTGTACATCAAAACTAACAAGTTTTGTTCAGCAACTTTAATCAAAACTCAAAAAAAATTTTTGTTGTTCTTTTGTTAATAGAAAAATGTCGTTCATCCTCGACAAAATGTATGGAACAGCTGTTTTTTTTTTGAGTTCACACAAAAGTCGTAGAACAAAAGTTTTGATGTACAGAATAAGCCCCCAAAAGGATGCTAATTGACTAGAAATAACCCTGTATATGGGTATTAGCCTGAAATAAAGTAACTTTGAATATAAATTTGAATTTGAAAATAAGAACAAACCTTAATCCTAAGCGGTGAAGCGGGTATGTGGATGCCGTTGAACTTGACGTTGATGTTGTGGACACCGTTCTCATGCGGCATGAACCTGATGGAGTACTGATCGCCGTCGATGTTCTGGATGAAGCAGTCGTCGGTCTTGCCAGACGGAGAGACGACCTGGGGAGAGGACAAACAGAAGTATGTTAAGTGAGATGCAGTGGGCAAATCTGATCAAAACTTTCAAGTGGCAGCTGTCTTTTAACATATTTTTTTTTACTGGATCATCTATCATCATCTTTCAATAGCCATAGGACGTCCACTGCTGGGCATAGGCCTATGGACTTCTAATAAGACTGGTTGGAAGCTGCCTGCATTCAGCACGATCCTGCGGTCTTGATGAGGTTATCTGTCCACTTCATGGGTCTACCTTGCTTGCCAGTACATGGTCTCCACTCGAGAACTTTTCAACCCCATCGGTCATCCATAGTATGTGCCCTTTCCACTGCCATTTCAACCTGCCAGTCCATTAGGCTATATCGGTCTTATTTGCTAGTTAAGATTGTCTATTTGTCAGGCATATTTTAATATCTTATACCCCAATTTCTAATATTCTAAGATTGGATTCTGCGTGATCTCTGATAAACATACACAGGTTGTTGTTTTATAGTTGACCGCGTATTAAAAGTTAATCATTATGATGAATTGGTATTTTTATATGCATTTATTTTAGAAAAGATTCAAACTCAATGCAACTAGGTAGTATTATAACATTTTTCGCAAACAATGGTAAAACCGCATTCCATCGTGCACAAAATTCAAATATTTCGCTCGAATTGTTTACATTATTGTTGATTTTTCAAAAACGGCTTAGCTGATTTCTGTTAAATTTAAATGGGACTACCTCGGGAGTATACCATTTCGAACTAAAAAAGAATTTTTGATTCGGTTCACAATTGGCGAAATTTTCGATGAACATAGACAAACAAAAAAACATACAGACAGATGGATGCTTGAAATATTCACAGAATATTTAGCTGCATGCTTACTTTTAATAATTAAATTAAAATAAATGTTTAAGGGGGGACCATAGAACCTACTCCTTTTTGGAAGTAAGTTAAAAGCGAACACTCTTAGAGACATAAGTTTAGGCTACTATTAAACTATTCAAACATCCCCTGAGAAAATGTTCGCGCCTTCCTCGCAAACTGCCTGCAAAATTGACAATAGCACAGAGGGTCAGTTGATTTATCGTGCGAACATGACGCTGGTCTGTCTGTATGTGGGATTTATGATAGATGGCGGGCCGCGGCTGCAATAGACGTTTATGTGATTTTTGGACGGAAATAGTAACTGGTATTGTGACCCACTGTGCGGTGATTCGAGAGATTGATTGGTTTTTATGGTGACAGGAGGACCCTGGTGTCAGAGTTTTTAGACCACTGACTTGGCTAAACGGTTAAAACAACCGGCACTTACAAATTAACGTGTCATCTGAGCCACGGTAGTGCTCAGTTGGAAAATGCCACCCGCGGTAACCCATCCAAATACTGATGCTGCGGAACGTTGCTTAATTTCGGTGATCGCTGACAAACACCTAATCAAACTACGCTACGAGAGCTTCAACAGGTGACAGGAGTTAAAGTTCACGATATACATGCGGCCAATTGAGCCTTAAAGTTCTTGAAAGGAAACCACGGACCAGCAAGCGCAGCGTAGGACGTCCACCGACTAGGTGGACTGACGATATAATAAAGATCGCAGGAACGCCCTAAATGCAGGGATGAGGCTGGATGCAGGCATTCAGCATTCATTTTTATTATTTTTTTATTACATTATCCTTGGACATATGCAGGTTGCCTCACGATGTTTTCTTTCACCGAAAAGCCAGAGGTGTGAAATTCATACATAAATTCCAAGGAATTCATTGGTATTGGTACAGGTCTGGGTTTTTTTTTTTTTTTTTTATATATAATTTAAATTATTGACCCACAGACTCCAGGGTCTGTGCCCTTTGTTGAGTAGTTACATTTAAAAGAATTCGACTGTACTAAAGAGAGAGGTTAGTTTAAATCTTAGTCTAAGTTAGTAGTTTCAGTGCTTTGCGTGAATGCCGCGAGCAAACCGGCGACCCGCATGCAGCACCCGATCACGAGTGTGACGCATGTGCCAGCCATCGCTCTCCTCGACCATATTTGAGGGAAGAGAACGACCCGACACACGACGCCGCCGCAAGAAGGAGCCTTCGATGGCGAGCATGAATGCTCAGGGCATGCACACAATGCACACAATTTCTATACATTACATTACACAATTACGCACACACTTATTATGATTAGAATTGTATTGCCTCCTCCCGGCCCAGAGCCTCCATCACCTCCGCATTCCGATCTCTGATTGCCATCTGCAGGTTATACTCCTTGATGGCCCTCAATGACGCAGACGATGCACGCCTCACGAATCGACTGATGGCATCATCTTCGAAGTCGTCGGCGTAGTAGATGAAAGTCCCAGTATGCCGCGACAATGCAACGACAGCGTGTGAGACGCTCTCGTGTAGCTTCATTCTAGGCTTTGTTTTGATGGCGATTACCGACTCGTACGTCAGTCCCTGAGCTTCGTGGATGGTAAGGGTGCGTGATCCTGGACCTTCTCCATAACCCTGGCTTATGAGGGTCTCCTTTTCTTCCTGCGTATGCACTAAGAAAAGGGTGTTGGAGAGGGTTTTGGATATTTGAGCCCCCTTGAACCTTTTCTGCTCAAGAGACCTAATACGAAGAACTGATGAATATATACCTGAGTATATTTCCCTCAACGCATACGCGACATCCATTGGATTCCTATGTGTGCAGAGCAACTCCTGGGTGATGTTTGCAACCAGGGTCGGGCGATGGTACCTCATCTCGAAGAGATTTTCTCTGTCGATATAAGGCAGCTGATTAACGTCTCCAATGAGGACAAGTTCGCTAGCACCAGACAGCCGGGCAGCCATTATTATGGCTCCGAAATGGTTCATTAGAGCTTCGTCCACCAGAAGGCGGCTGAAGCTCTCTTTTCCAAAACCATTTACGAGGGTTGAAGCCATGGTTCGCACCCTGGATTTAACCAGATCTCCTATTCGGTGCGATAGCTTCTCTCTCAGGTCTTTTGCTGCCTCTGTTGTTGTTGTGATGATAGCGTCCCTGTCCACATCAAAGTGTCTAATAACCCATGTTGTCTTGCCACATCCTGGTACCCCGTTGACCCATTGTATCTTTGGTACCGCCCAGTTTCGCCAACTTGCCTCGACGTCCGAGCTCCGTTCGATGGTTTTAGCCATCTCGAGGATTCTATCATCTAGCATTATTTTTGTGCACTTGGCGGTGACTACAATTGGGTCGTTTGATGGTATCGCGTATTTTGGGCGTCCTATTCGCTCCGTCTCTCTCTCGTTCAGCTCCACAAAACCACTTTCTGCGCTGTAAGCTGCCATATGCTGTCCTTTCATGGTCCCTCTGATGACTTGTGAAGTGACGTTATTGTATATGGCTGCTTCTGCCTCCTCGAGTCTTGATTTTAGTAGACTCTCACTTACCGGACCACCCAGCCTAAAGAACTCCAGGATGTTGTCGCAGTTCTTAAGATTGACATTTTTTGTCGCTCTCAATAAGGCTAGGTATTCGATCAAGGCGTTTCTCGCGTGGTCTCGTGGCGCCGAGGCCAAGATATAACGGGGCGAATCGACCTGTCCCATGTCGGCTCTCGTACGGGTTGCCTGAGGTATTGAAGCTATCCCTGAGGTCGCCGTTGTCTGTGGAGGTGGTGTTTTGGGCATGAAACGGAACAAGCTCTGCATTGCAGTACTAAGGAGACCCGATATGGCACCATCGTTACTATTTGGGCGTAAAACGGGTCTGTCAGAAGCTGCTATTAGCTCTGCTCTTTCAGAACCAGATAGGATGGCTGAATTTGGAATGGGGTGGCCCCAGCTATCTGTTGCATTATCAAGATCGTTACTTGGGGACTTCAGGAAACTCAGATTTTCTCCTCTGTCCTCATACACGATAACCTCATGGCGTTCCGAGGCTTTAATGCAACCGAGCCGGTCTGCGGCTTCTGCCTTCATCCGTTCAACCACCATCGCGTCCACGCTTATCACCCGAGGAGTGCTGTCCACTTTCATGCCGAGATGTTCTAGCAATGAATTGGCCTGCACGAAAGGTGACTGGGCAGCCCACTCGACTAGTGCAATCGTTTTGTTTTTCGATCTCACCAGTCGGAATTGGTGGCCGCCTGCGTCGCACACTGGCATGGCAGGTCTGGGTTTGAACCCACGTCCTCAATGTTGTAAGGCTGGTGTCATTATCACTAGACCACCACGGCTTTAGATATTTTATACGGCTAAATTATTGTGTGAGTCATTTTGTAAAAATACAAAGTATAAAAAAATGTGATAAAAGTTCAAGAAAAGATACGAGTTGAGTGGAAGGAAATAGAGAATAACCTTCGAAGAACCAGTGAGATGCGAAAAACTAAAAAAAGAGACAAGTTTTTACTCTACGAGTCAATAAGTTCAATTGGTTACAATTAGAGCACTAGAGTTGTCGTAAACAAAGGGCTAAATGAAAAAAAAAACCGGCCAAGTGCGAGTCGGACTCGCGCACCGAGGGTTCCGTACAAACCTGCAAGGTTTACAAAGTTCGTTCATTACGACAAAAAAAGTAATAAGTTTATATTTATTAAAAAATATATATTTTGTAATGTAACTAAAAATTTAAGGTTTTCGGAATTTTTCCTTTATGTGTGCTATAAAACGTTGCTTCATGCCAAATTTCAAGATTCTAGGTCGACTGGAAGTACCCTTTAGGTTTTGATTCCCTTGCGAGTACTTGCAAGTTTCAAAATTTGCGGCATAAACGGCTGTATCTTTTGATTGCGTTGGCTTAGAAGTTTGATTTTTTCACAGCTTCAAGGGACAGTAGACCTGAGTAATTGATATAAATTTCAGCTTCATACCTCCACGCGTTCCTGAGAAAAAGGGTCTTGACAGACGGACAGACGGACAACAAAGTGATCCTATAAGGGTTCCGTTTTTTCCTTTTGAGGTACGGAACCCTAAAAAAACGAAAGAAATCACTGTCATCTCTGTTCCTTTACATATAATTGAAGTTAACTAATTAATAGTCAATGAAAATAAATAATAAAAAAAAACCTGCTTTGACCATGAAATCAATTAATTTTATGTTTTTCTTACTCCCTAGACGCAAAACTTATTCGAAGCACCCAGAGTTTGCAAAGAAGAATCGCTGCCCGCGCCCCGCACAGTGTGTCTTTTCCCAATTTCAGTGGACAAAAAATGTAATAAAACCACGGCCACACGTGACCGCACAGTGGTGCGTATAAATCTCCCTCGTGCTTAATATTTTATAACGCTGTACGCGTTGAATACAGGACGAAAGTTGGCGTTGCGATATAAAAATTAATATGGGGTTAGGAAGTTTTGCATCAGAGTTCTTGGGTACAGAAATGTTTTTGGTTTTTATTATTTATGTTGTTATAAACGCAGAAAACTCGTAATCGAAGTGATATTAGTGTAGCGTATAAATAATACCTATACCAACGTAGTATCTTCGCCTTAAATAGAAATAATAAGAAAAGTGTTGATGAGTAGATTATTAGTTTCTACAGTTACGTAGAAAAGTTAATTTTATATAACGTATCAGCTCGTGGCTAGATTATTGCGGTCATAGCGTAGTTTGACTAGGTGTTTCTGGAGCGCTTAGTTGTAAATGCCACCCGAGGTCACCCATGCGAACTCTGACCGTTCTCAACGTAGCTTAACTTCGACGATCGCTAACGAACTCCTAGTTAATCTACGCTATGAGCGCTACAGTTTTAGACTGAATGGTTTCTATATGAGTAGAGCGGCACAAATAAACTGAAACGTAAATATCCGTAGATAAGATAATTATAGTAAAAGCCGAATTAAATATGTATCTTGACGGCTGTGTTGCAAGCTGCGGATAACTAACAACTAACACTTAGTCCTTTAGCAATTGTATTTTCAATTTTCCCCAGTATTCTTACAGGACTTTTTTTCTTACAGTTTTCATAATTAATATCTTACCGATCTGTTAATACTTCATATTTAAAATTGTAAGCAACTCGTGCTCAGAACCCTGAAACACATGCCTCATCGCCTAGTTCAGGGATCACTATTAATATAAAAGTATGTAATGTGTTTTTTGGCAATAAATATATATAAAAACTCAATTATTGCGCTGCTGTTAAGTGAGGTTATTCGCAGCATGTAAACACCATGTGATGTAGGCATTACTGCCGCCAAGATGTTTGATTCAGCCTATATAAGAAGTTAGGCACTCACCATGCCAGCCAGCGATCCCTTAGCTCCGTTCAGCCTGATGTAGAACTGCGTAGGCTTGTCCACCTGCGCTGAGTCTGGGAACTGAGCCACCTCGAGGAGATGGGCGTCACCAACTTGCGGACTGATGTACACCTTGAACGGGGAGTCTGGGATGTGCTGCTCGTTGAACTTCAGACCGATGCGGTATTCACCTGAGAAACGACATAAAATGTAAAAATTACATATGTTGCAATAAATAAATGAAATGAAATGACATTAAAAATTATGTTTGATGCGCTGGATGAGCAAAATTCTGTTGTTATATTGACATTATTGCTGATAAGTAAGTTGAAACGGCAGCGGGCAAGGCGCATCGCACGGAGGAGTGATGACTGATGGGGTCAAAAAGTTCCCGAGAGGAGACCACGTACCGGCACGCGCAGCGTTGGACGTCCACCCACGAGGTGGATAGATGGTAGTGTACCATTATGAGATACTTGGGAATATGCGGCACGATCCATACTGTTGTCTAGATGACCTCATCAAGACCGCAGGGTTGCGCTGGATGCAAGCAGCTTCCAACCGGGAGGTCTTCTTGGAGATCCATACGGGAGCAGTGGACGTCTTATGGCGGACATGAGGGTAATTTATATGGGCTATTACCATAATTATTTTCTTGTCTTTTACACACATCTAAGGTTAACTGATCAAAATGCAAGTGAGCGTTGTCGAATTGGGTACCTACTTATGTACATCTTGAACGGCTAGTTCAGGATTTGATGTGAAATACTTAAAATCGTTTTATGCAGAAAATAAAAAATAATAATAAAAATATAAGTTCTTGCGAATCTTACATTTTCTTTCATCATGCTAGTATACTTACTTCGAGCTATGTTCGTAGCTCGTGGTCATCGTAATTCATATTTTTTAATTCTTATGTCGATATTTAAGAAGCAAAAGTACAAGTCGTACACTAATCTGACAAAACAAGAAGAAAATATTCCAAAACTCTAATTTTTTACCTCCTTGCATCCGACAAAACGCTCTAATAAATCTGCACAGTGGTCTAAAAACTTGACGAAACTGGACAAAAACGAGACCCAAAAAAGATTTACAAATGCAAAAACGTCACTTAAATCGGAAAGAGGATAACAATGCGTTCGATATTTCTTCCCAGAGTTGGATTAAAATTTAAATTTTGCATGTTTTTTTAGTCTTCGCGGAGGGCATATTGTAGCAAAAGAGTTATTTGCATCCCAAGTGGAGCTTTTTCTGTAGGTTTTTGCTGATTGTTAAAAAAGTTCTCTACTTTTTGGTCTGGTTCTTTTGTTCCGAAATTAGGTGAGGTCTTGTTGCACCAAACTTGTAATTGACAGTTAAGAAAATGAAAAAAATGGGAGTCAAAATAATTATTATATAGGCAATAATTCTAACTATAAAATTACACTAATTAATACTTACAATAAGTTTGTATCCTTTGAATGCATGAAAGTAACAGTAATAAACATAGTTAATAAGACAAAATAGTGTGTGTGTGACTTCTTACAAATTTATTTTAATTTATAAAACTCTAATTTACAGGAATAAACGGCGTACAACCTTTCTTTAAGCGTTTTATCATTTAACCACATACGAAAAAGACCAATGGGCACATTTTTGTATCTTTTTTGGTATTTGTAACTGTGGCTTATCGTTATCGATTATAACCACTTATTATATAGCTAAATCGCCTTTTTGGGTGTATGTTAGTGTATCTTCCAAAGTACACAACAGGTTTCAATGCGTTTTCCAATACCTTTTAGGTCTATAGCTATAAGCTTGTTCGTAGCCTGGCAAGGTCCTAAATAAACCAAAGTTTAACCTTTAATCATTGAATTGTCTTTTGTGAAAGTGGTCCCAAATAACAAATAATGATGTAGTCCTCTTGCAAAGCGGTGGTATTGACATGTTACAAGCGGGTTCGATGCCCGCCTTCCTGTTACAAAAGCTTTTTGTAAGAAAAACTATATTTCCATACGAGAATTGAGTTTGCAGCTGTTTTTGTTGATAATTACGTCGAATATAAAGATACATCCCTCAGGAGACTTCTAATTAATTGTATGACTGGATTAGTAAAGCATTAAATTTGGAAAAAAATCCTTAGAAGTTTTGTGGTAGTAACCGTGGTGGTCTAGTGGAAAAGATACCTGCCTTACAACCGTGAGGTTGTGGGTTTAAATCCCGCTCCGGTACCAATAAATTCCTAAGAATTTATGTACGGAATTTCACACTACTGGCTTTTCGGTGAAGGAAAACATCTTGAGCCAACCTGCATACGTTCGTAGAAGAAATTCGATGGCGTATGTGAATCCACGTATGTGGTGGATATGGCCCAATCACCCTTCGTGGGTAGGCCTACGTCCTGCAGTGGACTATTATAAAGGCTGGTACAGTACAGTACACATATTGAGGGTTCTAATCCCAGTCCTCTATTATGTTCCAATGAATTTTATAGGTGTATGGCTTTTCGGTGAAAAAAAATAACATTATTAGGCAACCTACGTACATTCGCAGAAGAAATTCGATAGTATACTATGTAATTCCACCAACCCGCATCAAACCAGCGTGGTTGATATGGTCTATTTGCTCTTCGTGGATAGGTCTATGTTCAGCAATACTCTATTAAGAGGCCGTTACAGTATAGTACCTACAACGATATGAGACCTAGATTTAAAGTCAGAACCACCAGGACTCTACTTATTACAACTATTTAATGCACTCTTTTAATACAATATCTCTACCAACGATCGTGCTATAAACTGGATTTGTAGTAATTATGGCGTCAGTTGTTCTTAATCTCTATTTGAGTAGCAAGGGGGCCATTTTGAGTTGCTAATATACTTCATTTGCATTTGACACAACCGAGTGCGAAGATGGTTAATTTGCGTATATTTTTTATACCTAGTGCTAATCTATGCAGTATAACTTGTTAATTTTGTGAGCATTTTTTCTTATGTGTGTTCAAAATATTATTATGTATAATAATTTTAATAACTCTTCTGTCAGGTTTTAGCACTCATAGCTTACAGCCTCTAAGACTAAGTAGTTTCTATCCCAACAACGGTTTGCTTGGTCAGATCTGTCAGTTTTTGGATGGGTGACTGTTTGATCACCTATAAACGTTTAGAACTCACCGCCAAAGTCATGTTTCGGATGTCACATCAAATTACCGGTAGTATAAAGTTGTATTGTATTTTGTTGTAGTTAATAAAGGCACTTTTGCCCGTTTAAAAAAAAACCTGTTACTTAATGTAAATAATTAACCATGTCAAAAGCCTTCAGGAGCTACGCTGCTTGGCAATGCTTATGCGTTGAGCCAAATAAACACCAGCATTAAAATTAAATAATAATTAATTTTGTAATGATAATTTAATTTTGTGATAATATTTTTTTATTTATTTTAGTGATGACAATTTAATTTTAATTTAGTAATGAGCCCTTTTGAATGTATAATTTGCCATACCCCTAAAGGGTCATATGTAGTTGACATTAATATAACATGTTATTTAAGAACTGCATGTAAAAATTACATATGTTGCAATAAATGAAATTAAATAAATTATTTGTAAATTACATACAAAGTTAATTTACAATTTTACGTAAAATTTAATTAATCAAAACTGACCACCTCTATTGAATACCTAATTAAAATTTGGAAATTAATGAATTTTGCCACATTAAAATCTCTACTAAAACTGGCAGTTTCTAGCGTTTTTATTTCATTTTAATACTTATTTATTACTATAATCATTTGTCGCTACACATTTAAATGGCATTTCGCATAGTAAATGATCATTATTTAGTCAAAATTTTTAGATAAAACTCCGGAACTTGTAATATCTAGTAATTTCTAGACCTTTAATGCATCTAGATACCATCATTGCAATAAATTTGGGACCGTGAAATATTGACCGATAAAGATTTTATTATCTTTGTATTTTAATAATACATTAAAATATTGAAATCGGAAAAAGTTGAAAAACATATGTTAATAATGTAAAATTGGAAAAAACTTTATATATTAAACGTTTATGTACTAAAAGCTAAAAAATGAAAACTCTTAAATACTATCGTGGGGCCTTCGCCTAGAAGATTTCATTATGTACCTACGTTGCGCCCCACGATTTTATTTTTGCGTTTATTTTTGGCTTTTAGTACATAAAACCGTTTAATTTAAAAACTTTTTTACTAATTTTATTTTTGTGTTTTATTTTGTCACTAAAAACTGTGTTCTACATGTAAAGCCCTAAGAGGGGGTTGTGTAAGCAAATGTAATCCGCCATGTCGTGGCGGTGGCCATCTTGTATTTACGTCAATGCTGAATAGGAAAAAAAAAATTGTCATCAAAACTAAATATATCAATCTGTCCAACGGGAAGGGGGTCCAATTTTAATTACTAGATTTGACCCTAAAAACGGGTAAGTGAAGTTAAATTAAACCGTTTAATTATTACAGAAAGAAAATATAAACTTTTTATTTTCACAATGATGGACATAAAAAGAGAACATCTCAAAAACGAACCGCCTTTCCCACATCACGGAGACCTCACATGTCACCACTATCCTAGGACATTCACTGCTAAACTTGGGTACTTTAGTCATGTGAGGACTCATCCATCCGTCCATCAGCCATAGGACGCACACTGCAGGACATAGGCTTCCCCACAGATCTCTAATAAGACCGGTTGGAAGCGACTTGCATCCAGCGCGAACTTAAGGTCTCGACGAGGGCATCCGTCCACCTTGTGAGTGGTCGTCCTACGCTGTGCTTGCCGGTACGTGGTCTCCACTCGAGAACATTTCGACCACATCAGTCATCAGTCCTCCGTGTCCTCCACTGCCATTTCAACTTGCTTAATCCTCTGGACTATGTCGATTACTTTGAACACTCAGACCACAAAGGCAGAAAATGGTCGCAGTATCATCATCATTTATAACAATGTTCTGGAATATGTTGCAAATGCAAATGTTGCATAGTGCTGTACGAGGCTTCAAGTTTTCTACATTAAGCTAGTCATATTTCTTTCAGTTCTAGTTTCTGTCCCTGTTAAAATTGCCTGTAAGAGTTCACTTTTAGTCGTTAGACCTCTTTTTGGTTCTTTATAAACATGTTATAATAACTGGTGTGCGAGTAAGAGAATTAATAAAAAGTTTACCTATCTGTCAGTGTTATAATGAACCGACTTCCAAAAAGTAGGAGGTTCTATGTTTGTCTGTACGTATTTTTTTGTGTATGTTCATGAATCGAAAAAAAATATTTAGTTCAAAAGGGTATATCCCGAGGTAGTTCCATTTAAATTTTACAGAAGTCGGCTAAGCTTTTTTTTGAAAAATCAACAATAACGTAAACTATTTGAGCGAAATATTCGAATTGTGTACACGATGGAGGGCGGTTTTACCATTTTTTGCGAAAAATAATTATTGTCGTTCTACAAACAAATATTCACATTTTCTTTATGTTATGCTTCAATCGGTTTTCAATTTCGAACAGGGATAGTAACCATTTTGAACATAAGTATAAAAATCCTATGAAAACCGACGATGCCCAGAGGTCAGGATTCCACATCTCGCGGCCAAAAACCCGTCCAAAGTGGCATTCCGTCATAGCGCGACTCTCCTTTCTTGACTTTTCAAAAATCTTTTTTTGAACGATTAGACTTGCAACCCACTGGGATAAAACGAATATTTAGAAAACTAGACTCCTCTTAGAAAAATGTTTAAGAAATTTTTTTTAGGAAAATGTTGCTGTGTGAAAAATGAAAGTGTGATTTTTGGAAAAAATGTTTTTGACCGACGAACCACCGGAGGAGGTACTCAATTCGACGCGTATATTATTTTTTTTTTTATGTATAACCACGCATAACTTTTTTCCTAGTAGTCCGATTTCAATAATTCTTTTTTTATTGGATAGAATATACTTCGAAATTGGTCTCATTTAAATTTTATCGAAATCGGCTGAGCTGTTTTTGATAAATCAACAATAATGTGGAAAATGATACATCGATCCGAGCGAAATATTCGCGAATTCTGTACACGGGTGAAGTCGGTCGTGCTATTTTTTGCGAAAAATAATGATTTACCTTCTTTAGTCTTTACGTTGTCTTCTATATTATACAAATGAATCGTGGTTGTCAGTCTTGCTAAAACTCGAGAACGGATGAACCGATTTGGCTAATTATGGTCATAAAATATCTGTGGCAGTTAAGGGAAGGTTGCTGAGATAAATTATAAAAGTTGCGAGAAAAATAATAAAAACGTTAATTTCATTATCCCATACAAAATGTTCCTGCATGTAGAAGTTGTCATTGACAGTTGACAGATGGTGAGACGAATTTCACTGGGTCAGCTAGGTTTTTAATAAAGTCCGTGCTTTTATGTTTCCAAATTAGGTATTGCTTTTAACCTTTTTTTCGTAGGCGAATTAAAGATGCTTAAATAGTCCCAAGGTCTACTGAGCAGATCGATATAGTACCGATGACTCAAGCCCAAATGTTCTCTAGTGGAGACCACGTACTAGCAACTAAGTACATCGTAAGATCTACCCCCGAAAAGACAAAAGACAATCTTTACCGTGCTTCATCTTCGACCACAACGTCGCTTACCATCAGGCTAGTTGGAGGTCAAGCGCGGACTTATTCGCGATGAAAAAAAACAGCCTTTTTATAGTCCACTGCTGGACGTACGCCTACCCACGAGGGGTGATTGGGCCATATCCATCACGCTGGCCCAGTGCGGGTCAGTGGATTCACATACGCCATCGAATTTCTTTTACGGACGTATGCCAGTTGACAGAAGACAATCCAAGCCAGCCAAAACACTCTCAATTCACGGTGTTTTTAACCAGACTTAATTTAGATCTGAAAGTATATATAATAGTGTTGGCGTTGTCACCTATTGTTGGTGCCTCTCGACACCAACTTATTTAGATATTAGTTAAATGAATAATCAAGAGCCCAACTACGGGCTTACGCAAGATGCGTTTTACTTCCTAATTATTCCTATGATAGGGTTGGTGGCTACACGGAGCTGCCGAGCACTAGGTGGTAGTCCGTGGAAACGATCCGACAATTTTGGACTCTATGGAACTATTTTATTTTCCCTTAATTTCCCAATTACAATAACGTCCACAAGGTACGACCCAGTACGCAGTAACTGGTCGTCGAGCGCCGCTCATACATCTTGCTTGTAAACAAAACCACGAATACAGAAAACTCATTCATACTTACACGCTCCTATACAGTAGATACCCAGCAGTGGACGTCCTACGGCTGATAACGTGATGATGATTTTGAAAAGCCAAGTGGATTTCTACCCTCACCAAAACAGGCGCTCAATTAAAATGACTGTTAAACACCAGTAGCCTGGAATGTGGCCTCTAAAGCCCTAAGCTGAATTTGTCTCATGCCCCATTGTATTCAGCCAAAGAAAAAAGTTCAGCTGCATCCGACAAAGAAGAGAAGAAGTTGTCTTTTTGTATGCGGATACTTCATAAGTGTATCGCGGATTTCTGAGCTATTCGAAAACGTAATGACTTAAGTTTTGGGCTTATTATTTCGGTGCAATTTAAAATGTCAGCAGAAGCTTCTGTAGACTAAGTTCGGTCTGCTATTAAATAATTTTCATTTTTTGCTTTACAGTAAATTTATTTTGTAGAAATGTATAGTTTATGTACTGAAACAAAATATGCTGCAAAATCTAACTATGCACAAGTTCCTAAAAATGTATGTAGAATATTTACAAAATTCATGAAGGTATCTAGAGCTAACTAAAAGGCCTCACTGAAATACCTGATTGATCAGCAAGCGTCAAACATTTTAACGTAATATTTTGATCTAAGTAAAATGTACTTTATGGGTAGTCATTTAAACCTATCTAGGCTGTCTACTACTCGACTGCTGCTGACTCGAATTTGGCAACTTTAGCAACCGCTCCAAAATTTTTAACTATCATTTTTGGTTCAAATTTGATTTATATTTAGAAGGTTTTGTGCTTCTATCGATTAAAATATGTTTAGGTAAAATGTAACATTATCTAAGTAATTGACTCATTCAAGAGGAGTTGGCAAAAGGTAGCGAGATCGCAACTCATGGAAAGAAATGGGGAAACCTTTGCGCAGAAGAGAGATAGATACCTACATGTTAGAAAAATTATCGGATAAGTGCGAGTCGGACTCGCGCACGAAGAGTTCCGTACTGTATGGGAGCCCCTTTAATATATTTTATATTGATTTAATTATTTATTTTTCTAACAACTAAACTGAATATTTCAAGAATCTACCTGATGCAGTAATTAATATCGAGCAGAAAACACGTTTCTTGTGTGAGATGTTAATAATATTTGTTTTATTTTAATTTAATTATTTATTTCTGAAGTGAGTATTTAACTTAAAATTCTGTGAATATTTCAAGCATCTACCTGTCACCGTTATTGATATCGAGCGAAAAACGCCTGACAACTCATGTTTTTTGTATGGGAGCCCCCCGTAAATATTTATTTTATTCGGTTTTTGGTATTTATTGTTGTAGCGGCAAAACATAAATACATCATCTGGGAAAAAAATCAGTTTTGTAGCTATCACGGTTCATGATATACCTACAGCCTGGTGACAGACAGACGGACGGACAGCGGAGTCATAATAGTAATAGGGTTCCGTTTTTACCCTTTGGGTAGAGAATCCTAAAAAGTAAATTCTAACTATAATTTGCTGACCTAAGCAGACGTACAGCGAACCATACAAACAGTTCCTTAATAAAAAGTAAAGTGAGTCTCAGTTTGTTATTTACACGTCACACGTCAACAACCAGTAGTATACTACAAGTATGTAAAAATACTATTATTTCAATTTACAAATTAAAAACAAAAAAAAACATTTAAAATCTAAATCTAGCTATAATTTGCTGACCAAAGCACGCCCAGAGCGGAACATACAAACAGTACCCATATTAGTAAGTAGTGAGGCACGCTTTGATTGCCGCGATATGTGGTTTTTGAGCGCAAAGTGCCACTGTGCGCGTTTTCTAAGCGAATGTACAGGGAGCTTGGATGATTTAATAGCGTTAACAAACATATTTGATAACAAAAGATAAGCGGAAACTAAATTTATTATGTTTCTTTCGGCTTATTGTGCGAATGTCTATTGTCTAATTCTACATTTTGAGTGTTCTCTAGCATAAGACACCTCGTCGTATTTCTAACTACTATAATATACAGGAGTATTTATCAATTGGCATCCTTTTAGGGGCTTATTCTGTACATCAAAATTAACAACATTTGTTCTAACAAAAGTTGTTAGTTCTGATGTAGTGTTAGTTCTAATAACCCTGTATATTATAACGTACAGGATACTTGCTCCGACTTCGTCCGCTGATAATAATCTGAAAGCTTGAAATATTTGTGTTTCATTTAGTGTTTTTTTTTTCATTTGAATTTTATTTTACGTACAATCTTTACTCTTAAAATGTATTTGAATACCCGAAATTTAAGAATTTATTACTGATGTTATAGAACTCTACCAGTAGCGTGCTGACTAGTGCTGAGGCACTTAGGTAACGACTTATTACCAACATGAAGGATTGACAAACGTAAATAACGAAACTTCACTAAATAAGATATCAAAATAAACTTTAAAAACGGAAATAAAGGCACGTACAGAATTTCCGACATACTGGCAACTCAAATAAACAAAACACACGAGAAAAACCTCAATGTTATTACTTTCATTAACAAAAACTCTTATCGTAAATCGAAACAATCACTGGCCGCCAAAAATGCGACAACCATTACCGCGTTTAAAAAGAAAAACTTGCGTCGCTGGCTGGTAAAAAAGAAAAACAAAATTTAAAAAATCGAACTGTCAAAATGGTGCGCGGTAATTCTGCCGCGCTTGCGCGCGAGGGGCACGGATTGGCTGCAAGTTGAAGAGGCGTGGTCAAAGAAACTCATGGATTTATTTATGAAGTGCATTTCTCTAAGTTTTTGTATGGTCCGTATGGTATTGCCCTGTGATGCCAGCTTTACGACTTTATTACTAGCTTTAGGAAGAAGCTACGTTGACTTTACAGGTCATATTTTTCAGGTAATGTATGTTTCCAGAATTTATACGCATATATATGTAACGTGTTTATTCGTACGGGAATAACAACCTCAATTTATTTAACTCACTATGTAGCGTGTAAGTAAATTATTACTATATTCGAATTCTCTAAAGTAACATTACTTTCGCTGACACTTATCAATCGTTAAAATATTAAATTCACAAATAGTGACTATCTTACATGAAAGCAAAATAACGTTACATTTCTAATCCTTTATCATTCTACACAGTCACAAAAAAATCTAAAAATGCAACACATTTCTAGTACGAAAAGCAAGAATGTGAAAATCTATGCCTGAGACTATCTTTCTTACAATCTGGGAGACTCAAATCGATAGAAAACCGGTACCATCGATGGAACCTGTACCTGTTTCCTCTGCAGCACGTTTAGGCTTATCCCAATCTGGGTAAGTGTAAACATGCTTTTCTGATTAAGATCAGACAGGATGTAGTCAAACTCAAACGTATCTACAAAAAATGCAATCTTTCCGAGCTGTAAATATAGCTTTTTTCCTACAGAGCACCTGGCAACCCCATTTTTTTGCAGCGTCCACCATGACGTGTCCACGTAAGGCACAGCGGGTGGACTCCATTTGAATTGAAGATCTTTTCTGAGATAGCCGCCGAGGTTTGGCTTGATATTTACAGTATTTTCGTGTGGTGATTTATGATGTAGGCATTTGTGAGTCCAGATCTCGTGAGGCTGACGTTACGCAGCTACGTCACTCATCTATACCACATGGCACCCTACACACACACACACATACAACAACGTTCACTACATACCTAAAATATACATGTCAGTGGCCACCGAAATTTCAGTGTTAATTTCCTTGTTTAATATGTACTGTAGTATATATCCAAAGTAGTAAGTAACACTGTATTTCGCGACTCAAACTAGCCTAGTGCGAAATCCAGGGTGCTTAGAATATACATTGTGATACATTATCCTTACCTGTTTTGTTAAAAGTATTATAACAATGTCCTGCTCATCTCCTGGATATGGATAATAAATATGCTCATGTTCGTATTCAATTTAAAAATATCTTCAAAACAGAATCCAAAAGTTTTTCAGAAAGAGCAACATTATTTACCAAAATCATCCAAAGAAATCTAAATAAACACTCTTTCATTTTGACTAGTAAGTACCTAGTCAAAATGAAAGAGTGTTTAGATTTCGTATCTAAAATAATATCCACTGCAGAAGATACTCATACTCAGATTTCGAATAAAGCTGATTGGAAACAGCTTGCTACTACAAATAATGGCGGTTTAATCAGGTCAGAAAAGGAAGTAAATCCATCAGGCTGATCAATTATTCTTCTTACCCTAAAAGCACATGCATAATTGGAATCTCCAGAAAGATTGTAATCCTCCCGTAAAAGTACATTTTTCCCTTCATGCTGTAAAATAAGTACAGGCCTACCTGTCTGATCCTATATTCCGCTTGGTAGGTAATTCTGTAATAATGATTCGGTAATTCAAGCTGCCACGTGCCACCTTTCCTCGTTCAAACTTTAAACTAAGTAGACACAAAAGACCTAATCATCTTTGCTAGATGTTCAATAGGCTCAACGAACACGTTGCAGTATCCGACCTTCTTTTTATATTGGTTTCTTTTAATTTCCCTTTTTCTGGATTCCACAGGGAGATGACAAGCTACTCGTTCATTTTAATGTTGTATTCTACTCTTTAAAAGTAAAATACTCACCAGGCTCATCGACCTTGTAGGATACGTCGCAGGATCCATCCTTCCTGTCCTTGAAGTCGATATCTCCCTTGCTGGGTCCTTCAAGAGAGATGGCCAGCTGGCCTGCGCCGGCTTCCCGCGTCCAAACGTTGAATTCGTTGAAGCGGCCCGACTCGCCTCTCTCCAGGCCTGGACCTCCGGCCTTAACTAAATGGGCGCCGGAGTCTTTGAGAGGACCCACGGTGAACTGGAAGGGAGATCCTGGAAGGAAAAAAATATAAGTGTAAATGGGTGGAAAATATGTGTCATTGTGACTCGCTGTAATATGTGCTATTCCAAAACAGTTTTGTTCCTAGCTTGGATGGCAGTGTTTCTCTCAACTTGCTAAATTTCTGTGTATTTCATGACCAGTGTTAATATTATAAACGTTTGTTACAGCCAATATATTTCATTTTCATTCATTGGCCTTAGGGATCAGAAATGTAGATCCAAATTGCATGACAGGTGTCAAAAGAAAATCAACTGTGCTAAAGGATCCTAGTGGGCTTCTTTCTACTTAGACATACTGTTATTTTGCATTTTACAGAAATATCTAAGTAAGTAGGTGTATCTGGACATCGTTATAAACAAGTCTTGCTACGAAACTATCCCTAAAATAGCAAAAAGATCAGCAAAAATAAACTTTAGAAAAAATGTATGAAAAATTCCAAACTCCGTATTTTACTAGCTTTGCTTGGGGCCAGAGACCACTGTGTGTAAGAAGTAGGTACCTAATATATTTATCATCATTTCATATCGGCAGTTGAACATCCTCTTCTGGACATTATATGTAGTAAAACCAGTGAATTTCCTATAAGACCACTTAAAATCGTGTTTCTACGGTTTTGATCACATCGTCTGTCTACTATGTCTACTATGTCACCGGTGTACATAACTAGTATTTATGCCAAGCAATCAGATATCAGCCGTCAACTCCCGAGCTTTTCGCCCCACTCACCAGGAATATGGATCTCCCTGTACTTGACGGAGACGGTGTGGACTCCCAGCTCTTTGGGCACGAAGTGGACGGAGTACAGTCCATCTTCCACTTCCTGAATTTCGGCGTCTTCTGATACTCCGCCCGGGCTGGTGACTGTGGCTGCCAGGTCGAATGAGGTGATGCCTGGGGAACATATGATACAAATTATTGTTACAAATAAATATACTAATTTTCGCAAATAAAAAATGAGCTAGAAATATCTTCAACTTACTACATCAAATAGTTTTTATTAAAATAACTATTTTGATGAGAAGGATGAGATCACAGAACAGCAGACTTTTTCTCTTCTGTGGATGAGATTGTTTCTGTTTTTTGCCATTACAGTTTTGATATCAACTTCGAGTTATTTTTAATCGCAATGAGTTTTTAGGTCTAATTTAAATCGGTATTTAGCTTTAATGTTGTGGCGTGGCCCACTCAATATTCGTTCGTAACTCACCAGTGGGGTACGATTTATTAGTTAGGGAAACCCTGGTTTAGATATTTATCCGCATAGGACAAACTACGCCGCAAAGAGGAATTGGATACATTTTCAAGATCAGGGAGTAAGAAGGTATGAGTTTCGCAAGCTTTCTATGCCTCGATAGAGTTACGAAGTTGAGTTGATACAATAAAATGCAAACAGATGTCACTGTAAAAATCCGTCAATTAAATTGTAGCTAACTCCATCTTGCACGTAACAATTTGATACACTCATGTTGATACCAGGTACTGATAGGGGGAGAGCCGTGGAAGAACGACCTTCACCCATCTGATAACCAGATGAGACATACTTTTTATGAAATGTTGTTTACATACAATACAATACAATACAATACAATACAATACAATACAATTCATTTATTGGTAACTTCAGTTACATGTCATATAAAATAATAATAGGCCTATGATAAATAAGCTAGATACAAATAGGCCTATGATAAATAAGCTAGCTTGCCTATCGAAAACTAATTAAAGCTACTTCTACTAAATAGCTACTTTCTAGCTTGCCTTTCGTAACGTGTTCGGGACTATATATAATTCGATATATTTTTTTTACCTGATGCTCTTTTGATAGCCGGTATTTCTTTATTTCCACTAATAGTTTTCAATGTAGAGAATATACTTTGGTAGGTTTGCTTACTTAATTTGGTTCATACTACTCATACCTGGTAAATTTTAAATATAATAAAAAATAGCCATGAACCCTTTTCGATAGGCAAACTATCATAAAATCTATTTGTATGTAAATAACATTTCATAAAAAGTATGTCTCATCTGGTTATCACGTGGGTGAAGGTCAATCTTCAGCGGCTCTTATGCCATGATATTGATTTTGCTATTTTCGGTATTTTGAAATCTGTGTAGCAGTCACATCTTACCAGGCATCTTGAAGGTGAGCTTGCAGTTGGTGCCAACTTCAGTGAGGGGCGCGGGGTCACGCTGTCTCTGGATCTTCTCTCGCTGCCTGTTGCTGCCTTCACCGATAACCTGTTATAATACATTCCAGCACTGTTAGATTACCTGTTGTTTTATGTTATGTTGTTTTAACTTTGACACGTATGGACCTTCGAGCAAATATCTATAGAGTCACAATCGTGCAAAAAAAGTGTCCGAACCAAGACCCTGCCCAATCTTCGAGGTGGGTAGGCTTTTTAGTTAGTCGTAAGGCGATTGGAAGCCGACTACAACGCCGCGCGATGCCAAAGTGCTTGGTTACAAGCACTAATTAAGTGACCCAACGTCGAGATTCGAGAAAACGGGTGGGTCATTGTGAATTATTTAATGTAAAAATCTAAGTCGGTATGTATGACGGCGCTCGGACATTTTTTTACTACTTTCACTTAAGGACTGTGGCTCTGTAGATATTTGTTTGAAGGTATGGACAAAATAAAAATTTAAGAAAGTACTAGAAATGATTACGCCTACCTCCGGCACTGTTGCAAAAACTTGTCTCCGTACTAGTGCCAAAGTTTATTCCATTCTATTGTAAACATATGTTTCAGACCTTTCCTTGCGAGGTTGTGTATCAAAACATTGACCCAGAAGAAATAATAGTAAGGATAATAGAAATCCGTTCAAAATACATGGAAGTAACAACGCAAAACCATTAAGCAAAAAGTCAAATCTTAGACAAGACGAGGTGACCATGCAGTGCGAACATTGGTTTCTGCATCAATCCAGAGAATGATGAATAGACGGCGGATCCCTGCACTTTAGGAAGCAACTGTAAGTTACGTTTCAGATCCATCCATCCATCTATCCATCAGCCGTAGGACGTCCACTGCTGGACATAGGCCTCCCCCATTGATTTCCAATAAGGCTGGTTGGATGCGGCCTGCATCCAGCGCGTTTCGGCGATCTTTATTAAATCGTCAGTCCACCTAGTTGGTGGACGTCCTACGCTGGGCTTGCTGGTGCGTGGTCTCCATTTGAGAACTTTCACGTTTCAGATATGAGATATAAAACGTGGATTTGACTCTCCTCAAAATCAGCTTCATTTCAAACACAACCAAATACCCTCGTCCCCGTACCTTGACAGTGTAAGGCGAGCCTTCCACGTGGTGGTCAGCGAACTTCAAGTTGATGATGTAGTAGCCGGGCTCCGTGGGCTTGTAGCTGATGACGAGCACGCCGTCCTTGCCGTCCGCGCACTGGATCTCGGCCTTGCTGGGACCTGGAATAAATAAATAATAATAAATAAATAAATATTTGGGGACATCTTACACACGGCCTCTGACCCCAAACTAAGCAAAGCTTGTGATATGGCTTCCACCACCTTCCAGCTCCATCGTCAGACCCTGGTTACCATTGAAAGACATACTACTCGCCAAGACCAATCAAATGAACCCAAACTCGATGAGGTTGTGTCGTTTCATTGTTAAGTTCCTTTGGCCACCTTCCAGCCCCATCATCAGATCAACACCATGTCATCATAATATTGCATTGTCTTGCGATTTACACCATGAATTCAAAATTTCAGCTCAAACGGTAACCGGGAAGTGGATCAAATTCTATTTACAAGATTTTATTACAGATAACAGGACAGGTGAAAGTAAATAAAAGCTTGTAAAATTGTTTATAATGATGGCCTGAATCACCCCCTTTGGTTTTTTACAAAGCAAGCAGGTATCGCTTTCAGGTGTGTATTTTTTTCTGTATCAGGCTTCCAATTAGACCGGTTCGAAGGAAGCGGGTCGCATCCAGTGCTTCCCTGCGGTCTTAATCACGTCATCTGTCTATCTTGTTGGTGAACAAATGATCCATTATGTTGGTAGTTGGAAATTAATTGGGAAGGAAGCCACCGAATCTGAAAGTTACACAACATAGTTTAAAACTTACCTTCAATAGAGAGCGAGAGACCACCATAACCGGCGTTCCTGGTGTCAACTGAGAAGCTGTTCTCGCCGTGAGTCTTGCCTTCCCTGAGAGCGTGACCCGAAACCTGTTCGAAATTAACTCTTTAAAATGGTTGAATAAAGGAAGGTGAAAGGAAAAATTAAACGTTAAAAAAAGGAACATTTTACATAGAAACTTGTAAGAAGGAGTGTTTAAGGAATGATATGTTGAAAAGTAGAAATGATAAAGAAACGATTATTTTTTTTAAGAATAAGAAGGAGAATAGAAGGAAAGAGAGATTAAAAGAAGAGAGAGAAAGTTTTAGAAATATAAGTGCTTGTACTGGATCGTCAAAGATTCTTTTTTTTTGCAAAAGCTCAAAAATGTATTAAATAAAAACTCAATAACCTTTTCAATTTAGTATAGTTAAATGATGAGTGATACACTAATTATTACCCATAGATAGATGTGAACTACTAATTATTTAACTATGGATATGATCGTCTAAAATACCTATCGATGCCAAGTTAACATTGGCTATTCCATTTTAACACCAGAACTAGTGAATCAAAGGGTGATGCTTACTATTAGCAGTTATAAAAATACTAAGAAATACTACCTTGACTTTCTTAGCGTCACCGACTTCCGCCGTCGCCACAGTGATGTTGAAAGGAGAGTTCTGGATGTGGACACCCATCTTCTTCACGGACACGATGTGCTGGCCAGCCTCGCGCGGAGTGAAGCTGATACCGATGTTGCCTGATGGAAGCTTCTTCAGGAAGCAAGGCTCTTCGAGGCCAGATGGTGCCTGGAGAGAGAACAGTATTATTAGAATATGATTCGTAAATTATAAGGTTGTCAGGAGTCCTTGCCTACTTAACAAAACTTCATTTTGACAGCTCAAAACTGCACTTTGGATTATTTTTTCCTGCGGTCAAGCGGTAAGACCGTTATTCTTTTCTCCAACAATTTTCTCTTATTTGAAGTGATTCTCGATGACGACTATAGTGATCGACTTTAGAGGAAGAAGTTCATCGTATTACTATGCACACTTATTAGTCTAATATTGAGGCTAACCTCGAAAGGTTATTGGGCCACATGGCATATCCACTAGTCTGTCTACATTGCGAATTCGAACTTCACGATTCTAAAGCGAGCTTTCTCTCATCAGGCTTCAAAGTAAGTGTTAAATAAGTAAAGTAGGCTTTCAGCTTGAGCCGAGGTGGTCTAGTGGAAGTGACACCCGCTTTACAATTATGAGGTCGTGGGTTCAAATCCCGGTCCCGTACCAATGAGCTCTTCGGAATTTATGTACAGAATTTAACACCACTGGCTTTACGGTGAAGGAAAACATCGTAAGGCAACCTGCATACGTCAGTAAAAGAAATTCGGTGGCGTATGTGAATCCACCAACCCGCACTGGGCCAGCGTGGTGGATATGGCCCAATCACTCTTCGTGGGTAAGCCTACGTCCTGCGGTGGACTATTAAAAAAGCTGATACAGTACAGTACCGGCTTTAAGCTTCCTTTTTTACCTGAATAGAAGCATTGAGACTGCGGATGTCGCTGTCGGCGACTTTCCCTGGAAGAGTGACTTCGCTGCAGCTACCGACAGAAATCTGGTTCCTCTTGCGACCTTCACCTGTCACCTAGAATACCAATATATTTGTTAACGTACGAAAAATACTACTAAATATTCATAATGAATTTATTAACTACGAAATTGGCTATAAACGCTCATTACAAGCAATTAAAATTCACACTAATAATTTACAAATTTTATCGGATTTCCATAACTGGTTGGGCTAGAGCTTTTTTATGTAACTTTTGCTTCTCAAATAATCGGCCAAGTACGAGTCGGACTCTCGCACGGAGGGTTCCGTACTGTATGTGAGCCCCCTTTAAATATTTATTTTATTTTAATTTTATTATTTTTTTATTATTAAAGTGAATATACAACTATATATGCTGTGAAAATTTCAAGCATCTACCTGTTACCATTATTAATATAGAGCGAAAAACGGCTTAAAAATCAGGTTTGTTGTTGTTATATGAGGCCCCCCTAAATTATTAATTTTATTGTTTTTATAATAGTATTTGTTGTTATAGCGGCAACAGAAATACATCATCTGTGAAAATTTCTAGCTATAAAGGTGCATGAGATAGAGCCTGGAGAAAAACAGACGGATGGACGGACAGCGGAGTCTTAGTTATATGGTCCCGTTTTTATCCTTTGGGTACGGAACCCTATAAACTGTGTATGCTTCTATAATTTCTTTTATGTATTGAGATATAATAGTAAAGTAAATGTGAAAAGAAAACTCTTGAAATAAATCGTACAGTGAGCTCTAAACTAAAGTCTTTTTTTTAACGCGTATAAGTCTGCTCTTGACCACCAACTCGCCTTATGGCAAGCGACGTTGTGTTGTTGTTTGTGGTCGAAGATGAAGCACGCAGACTTAGACTATTCACTTGATCTTGAAAAGCTTTAGATTATATATCTTAGGAAACAGGAAAGCAGGAAGACTGGTCCATTCCCTGGCGGTACGAATCAGAAATGTTAAGTTGAACCGTTTCGTACGTATCGAAGGAAAATCGACAGTGTAGTGAGGCGTCTTTCTACTTGTCCTGTAGTAAAAAGGGGATGGTAGAATCTTCAAACTGGTGTTACCTTAGCGGTGAAAGGCGATCCTTTGATGTGCTTTTCTCCGAACCTGACGGAGACCTTGTACTCTCCGGGAGCGGTGGGCAGGTACGACACAGCAACGGTGCCGTCTTTATTGTCGTGACAGGTAATCTGGAAAGTAATATTATCATTAAGAACTTTGCTTTAGGCACCGAAGAACTACCATAGACTACCCTTGATGTAAATTGAGAAATTAGGATTCCGATGTTGTGCAATCGCACGGCGCATCTGTCGCTGGCTTATGGTGACTAATGGGACAAGATGATATCTAAACCATGAACTGCATACTCCTAGTGTCGCTTTTCTCGGCTTTACTGGAACCTTCCACGCTCATGAAGAAGGCGTGGGCGAAGTGATCTTGATAGTGAAAGAAGTTTAGCGAAACAGAAAGAAGGAAGAGGGGTTCTGCCCTGCATCGAGCAGAATTAAACTACCATTGATGATATTTGCCACAACTTTGCTAGGACCTTCCACTTCCTTAGAGGGGGACGCATTCACGTGTTTGGTGCTGATTGTAGAGGAGACATGGCAAATCGAGAGGAAACTTATTCCTTGCAAGGTTAAACTTATTGCCAAGAATGCTAATAGTGATATTTACCTCAGTTTTTTACCACGGACATGGACAGGTCACCGGCTTCAATGCCCTTGGTGTTGATTATAAAGGCCAATATTCTTTCTCGAAATAAAGAGGATCGGAAGCTTATGCTCTGAGGTAAGCTGAATTAAGCTGCCACTTTAACTTTGCTAGGACTTTCCACTCGTTATGGTAGCAAAGACTGCTGAACGAAAGAGGCGGTGTATCTTTGCAGAGAGCCAAACTAAGAACAATAAAGAGATTTTTACCTCAGCTTTGCTTGGACCTTCCACGGCCATGGACAGGCCACCGGCACCAGCGCCCTTAGTGCTGATGGTGAACTGGCTGGGCTCGCCGCTGACGCCGCTGATGAGGCCCTGTCCATACGCGGTCACGTAGCCGCTGGAGATGGAGTCCACGTGGAACTTGTATGGGGACCCTGGAACACAAATAATATTCTAAGAAAAGGTCTAAAAAATGCAGTAAGCAATACGCAAACCGCTTCGTCACTTCTTCACGCCATAGACATGCAATAACTTCAATAATCTGTGAATTATCCATTTGCTGTTATCTGCAGTGGTGGTTTACGTAGTTGACGTTAATAAAGGCAATTTAATTGTCAATAGGAAAATTTTAGCGTTTATTTTATTATGCCTTTAATAAGTGGAAAACTTATGTTTTTATTCCTTTGATAGAATGTTTACTACCAAAACAACTTTAGCAGTTATGCTAGCGTCGTACCACGCTCTATTATTTTAAGGATCTGGGCTTGTACAGCTAAATGACGCCAATAATGGTGAACAGTATGTTAAAAGCCGAGCTAAGTTATTTTAACTAGTTAATGGACCACGGCTGAGATTGTTTTATCTCTTACGCTACAGACGGAAAACTATAACCAGTATTTAAAACTCCTCGGCTATGGTCTCCGTCAGAATAAATTATCTAACTTAGTTTAAGCTTTAGTTCGGTTTGTAACTTGCATTATTCCCCCCAAAAAGAAAAAATATAAGAACATCGTTACCTTGCACATGTTCTCCATTGTACTTGACGAGCAGCTCATGTATGCCCTCCTCACGGGGGTCGTATTTGATGCTGACTGTACCGTCTCTGTTGTCCTCAATGACGGGCTGGTCAATGTGGCCGCTCGGCATTTTGACTTCCGCTGGAAATTTAAAAATATATCTATGAGTTTTAAAAACGGGCAAAAACGGGCAAAAGTGCCTTTATTAATTACAATAAAATACAATACTATTTTTAACCCTGACTTGACCCTGATTCTTCTAAGCATGTTTCAGCATTTGAAAAATCCACATGAGAAGAAACTTAACTGAACTTTGGGTACTTTTGAAATGGCAAATGATGAAACTAAGACAAAACTATTTGCCACACGTAAGTATATCCCATAGCATGAATAATACAATTGTACATACCTAGCATTTACAAGTTCCAAGGTTAGAGAAATGGCAATTTATTTTAAAATAAAGTACCTAATAGACAGATGCTACGGAACCAAAAACTTCTTAAACACCATACTACAAAAGATTTCACGTTTCCGTGGCTTCAAATTGATTAAACTTCCCGCTGTTTAAAAACCTTGCCCAGAAAACTGTTTATACTCTTGATTCATTTATCTACAAAGCATACCAGACATTTATTATAGCACGACTAATTTTCCATCATAACTCACGCACAAAATCAAAGTTTTATGTTAACAGAACACCTTAGCGGCGCTACAAAAATGCCACCGAGTCGAAGCCACCAATAAATCTTCTCGAATTAGAATATCGTACATTATTTGTATAAAATGTATTATAAAATTCTCCAAATAACATTCACAAGCAGTCCATTACAAATACTTCATGATTTGACGCACTTATCGCGTCATAGCTATCAAAATTATAAATTGGGCCGGTCTGAGTAGGCAGACCGCAATTCCCACGATGCAGATTCTTACAAACATTATCAAATAAAACATAACTGTTTTCATAATAAATGCTCTGTAAATATGACTTTATGCATAGCGATAAATACTTGAAAATTACATGTAATAGAGGAAGAGAACGCGACAGTCAGACTTACATATCTTTCTATAAAAACTCACAGTTTATTGCGTGATTTATTCTATCATACTATCATTCTTACTTCAACATGTTTCAAGACAGGTAGGTTTACCTGCAATATTCTGAACCGACTCCGTTCCCTAGTGGATCGAAGTCAAGACATTATGAAAAAATAGGCGAATTTCGCTACATGGTGAGCGCACAGACTAAGTATACTCGTACCATACAGTATGTAGAATTATACCTAATTGAATGTGCATCATATGCGGCATCTACTACTACATTAAATTTGATTTAGATAAGTACTGTTACAACTTCCTACACCTTTAGTATGTTACATGTACCTACTTAATAGTAATTATTTACCCACGCTATATCATCGCCATTCGTAATTTTACTTTCATGTTCTCAGGTAACGAAGTAGGTACAGCAATTTACTTACCTAAGTTTCCTTTATTCATTTCTACCAAAACATCAAAAGAGTTGTATCTATGGTTTAATCATTCATCGCTTTTCACTGTACCAGTACAAAGTTATGAACTGCATTCATACGTCCACCTACAATCTCGTTCTAGCTTGAAAAAACTGGAAACATTTTAAGGTAGCTCTTTTAAAATTTTTAGTAGCCTTCTTACTTAACCATACGTCCTTGAGAAACTTTTTTTTTCTTGTTCATAGGTACGTCCAATCAAATAGAAATCATTTTTACCTTTAAATTATGACGCCAATAAGAGTCGTAGACGTATTACATGGTACAAATTACTGTGACTCCTTTAGGAGTTCTTAGAGTCCTTTAGTTTGATCAATTAGTTTTTAAAATTATCGACAAGAATGTAGAGAAATGTAGAGTTGACAGACAGAAATTAATGTGGCGATGTCTTCAGAATATATAACGTAGTGAAGGAATAAGAAAAATATCATTTAAATTGCTACAATCTTATAATAACTCAGACTGTTTCTAGCCTACAGTGATTTAGAAAAACCTGACAACGTTATATTATATGATTCATCAATTTTATGGAGTGAATAAAATGAAATGGGTAAGAAAATGTACTAAATAATGGGTATACGCTCGAGTCTAATGGTCTTTAGTGTCTTTATCACATGTTTTTGTAATCATGTTTTACTTCTAAATTATGGAATAGCCTAATATTTGAAAACTTTACTTTCAGTTGGCCGTAACTATTTCGGATTGCTAAATTTAAATAAAAATAACTGCTATAAAATTATTTGTTACATACTCGTATTAATCATTAAAAGTAATTAAAGAAAAATGATTTTTTATTAATAAATAATAATAGTACCCATGTGAATTTTGATTATCGCATACCTAACAAGTAGGTACTTTTAGAAAAAAGACATAAGATTTAAAAAAAAATGCCATTCCTTGCTTTTCAAGTTTTTTCAAAAGTTTACTGATGCCTAAACTTAATAACAACAGTCAAAATGTTCAATAACCATAATTATGACGATAGATATAAAGATGTGCAAATTACACTAGTACCTACAAAAATAACTAATATGTATCAGAAATATTAACATTAATCAAAAAGTACCTCAGCTATTTCCTGTTTTCCTGAGTTTTCATGTTTTGCGCATGATTTTTAAGGATTGACGCAAATACAGCTACGTGTACCATAGCATAGCTATTATAGAAAAAAACGTATCGTTCAATTTACATTCAATAGCACACTCGTAACTCATATGCATGGATTATGTAGTTTTGATTTACGCCTCATATAAATGCTGTTGCATTTTTACACATTTTTAACTACTTTTCTCTTAATGGTAAAGTAGAATAGGTAACTAACGCACTAACTAAAGAGTAAGCAAGTAACGCTCTGCGGTATCGTTTCTAGGTGTTACAATTGTCCTTTTCATCATCAAGCTCACATACGTTACTTATTGTTTTATCGTATAAAAGTATTACAAAATACAAACCTTTTCTAGTATCGATGTGGTAGCAAGAGATAAAATTCAACGGTGCAAAGCCGACGTTCACTCCAATTCCTCCAGTCTTGTTGAAAGATATTTTATGTGTTTCTCCGAACACTATCACGTGTGCTTCCTTATCTATCTCAGACACTGAGAAGTATTTCTTTGTATTGTCTATGTATAGTTGAGATATCCAGGACCAATTTTCTTCCTTGTCGCTACCACCAACGATAGAATTCCAAAGACCAGTCATAAACGCCATCTATTTTGATTCACTCGAAACTTTGAGAGAACAGTTGTCAAAACATTTTCTGGTAGTAATATAAAATATAATTTGTGTCACTCGATTTGTTCTAAAAAATCGCTCGTCTAGAATTAGATGGAGTGATGGTAAGGATCAAAGTGCGTATTCTTAATTTTAGCAAGGTTTCCGTCTGGATTATTAATTTGAGTAATATTTCCGGATTTCAGCTGTCATATGATTTTGGAGTGTCGCGATTTTTCTGTGGCCTACATTTTAACTATTGAAACATTTTATGATACTATCTTTTCGAATAAATATCAATAAAGTAAAATTCGCTTAAGTGAATTGTCTAGAACTACCGAAATTAGTTTTCGGACCTACTTACAATGTGATAAATAGGTATATCGTTTACCATGTAGGTAATAAGAATCATGGTAGCGTGAATTAAATCGAATAAGATCGATCAAGTTTTCTAGCTTTAATTTAAACACAGTTAAACAATAAACCAATATCATAATTTTTGGGGTTTGATAGAGACGGTACTTATTTTTGAAATGAAACTTCTAATGCGACTTCCAACAAGGTTGCGTTAAACGTTTAACGCTACCATGGAGGACCCCTAACTGAAAACACTGTTGCGTCGAAGTTTCACTTCTTCCGCGCGGACTCCACTTGCATTTTTTTTCATTACATTACGTACCTTGTGCTCTAAAATGTTAAGTTAAAACCGATCCGACAAAGACTGTTTTCTACAATAAGTTTTAATTTGATTCGAAAAGTTCTTAATAGACTAGCTGAAAAACTATTTTACATCATCTCAGTCTGTAAAAATTATAATATTACGACTTTGATTTAATAATTAGTTCTAACGCTCCAAACAAAATCTAAGAAAGAAACTCGGATTAACTAGAGTTCGACTGGAGTTGATAAAATCAAAAAGCTTGCTTGTCTATCATTACTAGGACGACCTTCAACTGCTTTCCCGGTGCACGGAATATAAAAACCGTTGTTTATGTCCCTGTATTAGCTTGTAAACATTCTTGGCATAGTGATAGACGAAAAAACCGCCGAACAGCATTTTTACTCTAATTTCGTGGACATTTTTATTATAACCTCTAACCAGCGGCGACGGTTTGATTACTTTAGGCGATGTCAACGGGTTTTTTTTTCTATAGACTTTGGCAGTTTTTTATTTAGCAACCGAACTAGCTAATGCGTGAGCGCGTGTTGGCTACGATGTAAAAAAACTACGCATCTTTTTTGCATTCCTCGAAAATAATGAAATAATAATAGCCAATAAAATGTATTATGAAAATCATTGCGAACAAAACAACTTAGTTTTTTTACGCATTTTTATTTTTTACAGTTTTAATATCTTTAGTTTTAAATTTAGTGTCAATGGCTCTTATGACTCAACATATTAAGTCAATGTGAAACATTTGACAGTGTCTACAATTTTCAATTTGTGGGAAATGTAGCTACGTGCTCACGTTTAGTATAAAAACTTATAATATACCATTTTATTAGATACGAGTACCTATGCGATTGATTACGGTAAACAGGTATAGGTTATAATTATTTTTCGCAAAAAATGGCGAAACCGCCTTTCATCGTGTGCAAAATTCGAATATTTCTCTCGAATTGTTTACGATAATGTTGATTATTCAAAAACGGCTCAGCCGATTTCTTTAAAATTCAAATTGGGCCACTTCGGGAGTAGGTATACTCTTTCGAAATAAAATAAAAAATCGATTTGGTTCACAATTAGCGAAATTATCAATGAAGATACACAAAAAACATCATACAGGAGAACATAGAACCTCCTTCTTTTAAAAAAATAACGTTTCATCATTCGGAATGAAGTCGATAAAAAAACAATGACAACTAATAGACAGACCCAAAATAAACAGTTTTATTTATCATAATGAAATATTTTCGCGATCTATTGCATCCAGGATTTTCTGTTTTAATGCAGATTCACTAGGTACCAACTAAGCTAGTATGGGAAATTTAACTGCCTATCAACTAAAACGGCGTAGTTTGCCAAGACAGTTCCATTACTTACATTACTACACAAAATTAAATTGAATTAACCAAATCAATAATATTTTAACATCAAACAGTGATCCACTTGTTGATCACTCTTCAGATTATTGTAATAAACGAGTAGTTATTTTTTTTAACAGATGATTTCCTATTATAAATAAAAACAGTACATTATTAACGGAAAAACGAAATTATTAATGGAAAATGACACATATATTTCATTTTATAAAAGGTTTCTGTCATTGGTTCCATTCTGGTGATATTTTTGACATATTTATTGTTATTATGAACAATTAATTTGATTTATGCCTCTTGGGAAATTATAGGTGTTAAACATAAAATAACTAATGTATTCGTGAGTGACTGCGAGCTCGTAAAACTCTCTTTATTGACTGTTTGCTAATAAAAAGTTTAAAGGGACCACACCACCTGAATTTGCACTATTTTGGCGCTTTTAATTTTAGAATTGATGAGGTTGTCCTCGTTTCCTATAAGTACCCAAGAGCATTCGAAAAATTAAAAATTAATTCAGCCACAGCCGGACACACGCTTACTAATACGACTAAACATCTCCAACGAGACCGACAACAACTAAGGAGTAGCGGCGTGTATCCAGTGCAATGTAATCTTGCGGTGTTAATGAGGTCATCTGTCCATCTTGTGGGGCGATTAAATTTGAACACTGATATTTTTCCTTGAGGATGTCTGCTAAAATATCAATTTTATGGTCATATTAATAGGTTAAGATCAATGAGATTGTAAATTATGTATCGTTGGTTTGGATACACCACACATTTAAATAGTCAAATGGCTAGTAGTTTGATAGGTAGTGAATTTGAGCAAACCAGACGCCCAAAATTGTGTTTTTATTAAAGTAGTGATCTTGTTTTTTAACCGACTTCCAAAAAGGAGGAGGTTCTATGTTCGGCTGTATTTTTTTTTGTGTACCTTCATCGCCAATTTCACCAATTGTAAACCGAATCGAAAAATTATTTTTTAGTCAAAAAGGTTTACTCTCGAGGTTCCGTTTAAATTTTACAGAAATCTGCTGAACCGTTTTTGAAAAATCAACGATAATGTAAACAATTCGAGCGAAATATTCGAATTTTGTACACGATGGAAGGCGGTTTTGCCATTTGTTGCGAAAAATAATTACTGATTCATAACAAAACTTAAGAAGGTTCAAGCAGCATTGAATTATATTTTAATATTCTAAATTAAAATTTGGGATCTATTTAAATCTAACCTTTCTTAGGTTATTATACAGATTTTTCTTCTACTGTCTATAAAAAATCATCATACTCCTTGTGGTTAATACCAGTGAAATTTTCATGAGCCAGCATTAACCTTTAAGGAACCGTAGATTTTCCGGGAAAACAATAGATCATATAACAATTAATGTGCTAGCAACGCTCCTCCAAGACTAAACACATCCGTTCAGCGAGCTAGCTGCGATCAATATTTAAATTCAGGACTCAAAGGCCTTTTAGACCCAAAGATGAAAAGCAAATTATTGAGATTGCTCAACAAGGAAAATGCTTGTGTTTTTAGCGCACGTGTGACCGATTTCAATGAAGTTTCGACAAACAAATATATTTCTCTGAACGTGCCATTTTGTTTGCTTTCTTAGGCCCGATTCCAATGCAATTAATTTAATGTATTAATAATAATGTCACAGTATTGGGTAAAACAGTAGGTCAGTTCGCGGAAAGATCGGCGTGTAAGTTTTTGTAGCTGGTAAATATCGTAATCAAGAATTTATTAAATTCTAAATGTCTACGCTACGTGTCTGTGTCAAAAAACTATTCTTGAAGTCTATTATTTTACCAGATTAGTCAAGATTCTTAATTTAATTTAATCTTAATTCTTAATTATTTTTAAGTCTCCTTATTTTTATAGTAGTAGTAATATGTATATATTATTGCATTGGTGAAATTTTAGTCAGGATTAATTACATAATTTGATAATTATTTTATGTCAAGTTTTCTAACATTAGTATTCTGTTTTTGTTATCTAGGTTACACCTCAAAAATGAATCTCTAACTAAAGAAATAAATATAAACTCAAACTGAAAATTGTAGACCCTGATTCTCTATCAACATTCAGGTCAAGTGCATAGCGTGCTACGAAATTTATAACTTCGTGATTTTTTTTTGTAATAGTGCTTTGGTACAATTTTATATTTAAGAACTGAGTTTTAAATAATGATTTTGCAAAAAGGAATGATTAACGTTTATGTAACGCACGGGTTTTATATTATTCATAGAGATCCTACAGATTATTATAGATATAAGTAGTACAAAAATAAGTAGTAGGTACATTATAATTTTGACTTTTTTCATTACATTTATTAATTTAGGTTTTCCCAACTTGTGATAGCCTATTAATAAGCAAAAAAATATGACTTGTGATACTGCTAATGCCAAATATCAATTTATCTGTATGTCAATGAATTGACACAGTTTTCTCCGACGTATTTACAGTATTTTGATGTTAGATTTATGGCGTTTTTGTGTTATATTAATTATTTTGACGCTGTTTTATGCGTCCGCTTCGGAAACTTGGAATAACAATGTCGAAATGAAAAGACTGAAAGTTTAAAATATTGTGATTTTTAGCAATGAGATTGTATTATGGTCTTATTAAAAAATCTAATTAATAAATCTAATTAACTTTCATAATTGTCGACTCAAAATATTACAACTACAATTACTTCATAAGGCGACCTTTTCAAAACAATCTAAATCTCTTTCAGACAAACATGTAGAGATGTACAGACTTATGTAGAGACGGTGGCGTCTGTATAAGCAATAGGAAAGGGAACCTTTTGTAGATCACTATTGAACCTGTGCCGACCCTTATAGAGCGATTAAGCGTATCGGCAATGCTCTAGCTAGCTAGTTTAATTCGCATTGCATTTATTAACCTGCAACTCGATTTTTCCCTTGGATGTAAATGTATGTAGATTTCTTCATGATGGTTTCCATCTCTAAAAAGCCAGTGGTATGAAACATCCAAAATATTATTTCCACATACTGCATCAGCCTTTTTTAAAAGTTGACTGCAGGACCAAGTGCGGGTTGGTGGATTGACATACGACATCGAATTTTTTCTACGGACATATTTATGTAGGTTGTCTTATGATGTTTTCCGTCACCAAAAAGCCAGTGGTGTTAAATTCCGTACATAAATTCCAAATAACTCAATGATACGGGACCGGGATTTAAACCCACGACCTCACAATTGCCAGGCTGGCATGACCACTAGACCACTACGGTTTTCCACATACAAATATACATATTTCCATAGCACATCACACAATTTTGTCGGTAAGTGTACTGAGCCATTTCGCTCTAAAGAGGCTGATTTACGGGCACTAAACCTCTTTGCACAGACATAACTCATAATCGTAATAGAAGTGGTAAGATCTCCACCGCGCGTTCTGAGAATAGTCGCCGCGCTAATTGTTACTACGAGTTTATAGTCAGTTTATAGTTCGGAGGATTTAGGTCTGTGGTTTTTAGGTCAGTGAAGGTTTTAAAAAAAAAAAACATCTGTTAGGGGTTTGACACGCGGTCCATTGACCGTGTGGTATAATGTGGTATACCACCGTATAATGAACGAGAATAAGTAATTTACCAGACTATTTTAAAGGTAGGCCTTCCCACAAAAGGTGATTACGCCACATCTACTACGCTGGGCTAGTGCGGGTTGATGAATTCACATACGCCATTGATTATTCTTCTACGTAACGGACGTATGCAGGTTGCCACATGCACGATGTCTTTCTATATCGAAAATCCAATGGTGTGACATTTCGTACTTAAATTCCAAATAACTCATTAGTAAGGGACCGGGGCTTGAACCCACGACCTCACAATTGTAAGGCGAGTGTCCTTACCACTAGACCACCACGGCTTCATAGACAGGGTGCTCCGTTGCAAAGCACATGGACTTCCACAAGATATAAATAAAGGCTCATCAATGCGAAAAACTTTTATAAGGGACCAACTGTGAAATCGCACAAAAAACAGCTGTTTCATACAAAATCCTGTAATGGACGATCGCCTAATAATAATCTTGACGAACACTAGACTATACAGGGTTATCTGCTTGCCCTGTACTAAGCAGAAGGGGGTGATTAAAACGATAATCACGAGCAATGTTTACTATGATGGGGCTGATTCAAAATTCAAAATAAAAAAAGAGCTGTTCCATACAAAATTCCATCTTGGAATCGACGAAATGTATTAAACAGCTGATTTTTCCTCGAATTCCGTGCTGGCCCGATAATGAAAAATGTTCATAATGAGGATCTTAATCATTCCCTTTCGGCCTTGTACTGAAGCGTATAACCCTGTAGACACAGCACATACAAAGCTTGATAGACAAGCCACAAACTGTCACACGTACAACATTAATATAACAGTGTGATTTCTACAAGCCAGAGATCGTCATAAACCGTCCTGATCACAGGGAGCGATGAAACAATCTTCAGACGAGCCCGCGACAAGACTAGAGTTATTATTTTGTTGCTTTGAACATGGCTCTGAATACTTCTAATTGGAGGGGAATGTGGCTCGTAAACAACCGGAATTATGTCTTGTTTAACGTCAGTTTATACGGACGACTAAATGGAATACTTTTAAGAGTTGACTGGAGAGATGTTATACATAGATTGAATGAAACTTCTTGGCGGTTGTGATATCTTACCCTCAGACCAAATAAAAAAAAAGACGTGTGGCACTCGGGGACTGCCGCGGAAAAGCTATTGCATTTCGGAGCAGCTCGTCTCGATTCGTGCGAGTTTCGTAGAGTCGTACAATACGTCTAATCGCACACAACGCCGTGTCGAAGACTGCCGAACTGAAACGACGTTAGACGATGCACAGCCTTCAAGCCACACCTCTTTGCCCGTCGGAGTGGGGAGCGTGAGGTTTTTTCGTTACGGAATTTCTGGATTCGGTCCCCGCGCTCAAGGCTCGCGATAGAAGCTATGCAATAGCTTAAAAATTCAAGACTGAACTTCGTGAACAGACAAATGAGGCTGGTTTTTTATACATGTGTGAGTGGGTCGGTGTTGCGCCACCATAGTTTGACTGGCAAGCCAAGGCGTAGTTTCGTTGTACGTATAAATGTGTGTAATTGTGTCTGTACACGGCGAGGCGTAGTTTTGCCGTCCGCACTTGTTTGTTTACAAAATTCTGTCTTGATTTTTAATTTGGTCTGAGATCTTACCAAAATACCGAAGATTACAGTTATAACTTGAATGCAATCATACATCGACACACACTCAAACACACACGCACACAAACAAGTCAGTCTTTCGGACTACTAAAGGTAGTATCGTTCCTATGTTTAGAACTAAGTTTTTGAGCCAAATAAAGAATTTTATTTATTGTTTATTTATTTATTTGCTACAAGCTGCGCAAAACCCGATCCTCACTTAATAGCTGCAGCTTGTAGCTATTAACTTCACAGCCGACAAGATGTTTGATTCGGCTTTTACAAATATCATAAAGGAGATATTGCAAATATGCATAGAAATTGGGCCACTAAAGGGTACAGTATTTCATAATTTGCTTTGTGTCTTTCGTAAAATGATTTTCCCGTTATTTTTTACAATAACAGTGTCCATTAAAAGTAATTTCGTGTATTCGGGTATTAAGGTTACATGTGACCAAAATGTCAGAAATTCAATGACTGAACAAAAATCAAATTGGAAAATGTGAAATTACTCATAAATCATAAAATTGGAAAATGTGAAAATACTCATTTGATGCGGTTGTTTTACTCTGCGCATTTATTTATCATAGTTTAACGGATTTTTTGAGCTGCTGTACCTAGTCTGAGCCCATTTTGCCTTATCTCTTTTTGCAACCACAGACTCCAGGGTCTGTGCCCTTTATTAACTAAACACTTTTTTTTTTTATTGTGCAAAGAGTATTATAACATAGTTAAATCTTAGCCTAAGTTATCAAGTCAGTGCGTTGCGTGAATGCCACGAACAGACCGGCGACCTGCAAGCAGCACCCGATCACGAGTATGGCACATGTGCCAGCCAATATTATAAACTCAATACATACAAAGAGAATATAGAGTAAAGTTGGCGTCATTTAAAAAGTGTATGGACAAAAATTCAGTTCAGTTACATCAAAGCTATATGGATATTCTTACTTTAAGATCTGGACTAAAAAAAAGAGCTAAAATTACAAAATAGCAGGAAAAGTATACAATAGCATCATCCAATATTTACCTAAGTAGGTAATAGTTGAAGCGAAACGAGTGCTTTTCTTTTCATTCTACATCATCATAGTTTTCCATCCATTCTCTCATAATTACCTAAGTGTGACTTTTACTTTTAATTCTTCCAGTATTAAATTACGAATCACTTTAATAAACATAGGTACAACTTTCACTACAAAGAACTAACAAGAACAAGAAAATTACTATTTTAAAGTTCATGTCTTATTACATTTGATGATTTCTTTTTTAAATAAATCTGGCACATTTGAAACCTTCTATTATAATCCACATAATATATAATATGTATAGCTTTTGTTTCTACTTCTTTCCAGTATTATAATCTCCGGCATCCGCTTCTTTTCTTAGATTTTCACATAACACTGACCGACAATTTTTATCTGGACAAACTAACTGTGTCAACCTAATTTAACACATTCTAGCTACACATTAAAGTTCAAAATAAATCAGCCAGAGCAAAGGCTGTCATAATTCTGTAGCGTCATTGAAAAATGTGAATGAGATGGTGTCCTAGGTCTTTCATTAGTCATAGGAAACTGGAGTGTCTATCTGTCATCTCGGGATTATATGAGAATAATTTATTTTTTATAAATAATCTGCTGGAGTGGCTGTCAGACTGGGCCAAGGTGACGGAACTTACTAGTATGAAAAATTACTCAGCAGCCTTACTACAGAGGGAGTGAAATTAATTCTTGTAACAAAATGACAGTAAACTCTGTCATTAAAACTTTTGAATATTTTTAGTGATAATATCACAGTTATTCGGAGTCTTTTATAACTAATAGAATCCCGTTTTTACCCTTTGGGTATAGAACCCGAAAAAGCACTTGATTTTATCTTTGATATAAACACTATTTACATTACTGACATTTGATGATACGATTAGTAGAAGTGTCACTTGGATCAGTCTGGTTCCATTATGGTCATTTATTATAATACTATAGAGGAATATACGTTCCACTATACGTTCTCCGTATTTCATTAAAATCGTTGTGAATTCTGTCTATCTCAACTATCTCTTTAGCATAAAACCAAAGTATACTCAAACTTGAACTTATTCTGAATAATAAAATCTAAATTTGGAACGTATTTCAGCTTCCTAGTTATTTTCGATAGCAAGTAGTAAGTGATGAATCATTGTAGTGATATATCGCATTTATATGGAAAGAAAAGATAGTTTACACTATAGTAGCCATACTCCAGAAGAATTCCTAACAGACAGACCAGTTGTTAATAGATTTATCTGTACCATAAACTTACAGTTAAAACCATTGGTACCGTACATATATTCTGCAAGTATAGACAAAATCGACAAGATAAGGGTATTTTATATCAATCTGACTGTTCTGTTCCATTTTCGTCTAAGTGGGTTCTATTTTACTTTCTTGTTGTACTGAAATAATAACTTGTTGCTTTATTAAACTTGTACTTACCTTTACTTATATGTATTTGTAAATCTGAAAATGTCTTTGTTTTTTTACTCTTTCACGCAACAATGGAGCGACGGATTGACTTGGTTTTTCACATGGATATTGATTAAAGGTTGAAAAGTGTCATAAATGCTACTGTTTATCCCGTAAAATAAAAAGTTCTCATAAGATATCACGAAAATGACGAAGCCGTAACATACAGGATATTTCTAATTAATTAGCATCCTTTTAGGGGCTTATTCTGTACATCAAAACTAACAACGTTTGTTCTACGACTTTTGTCAGAACTAAAAAAACATCAGCTGTTCCATACATTTTGTCGCGGGTGAACGATATTTTTCTATGGAACAGCTATTTTTTTTGAGTTTTGACAAAAGTCGCAGAACAAAAGTTGTTAGTTTTGTTGTACTGAATAAGCCCCTAAAAGGATGCTAATTGATTAGAAATAACCCTGTAGAGTAAGCTAATTGAATTATTTAAGTAATTACGAGCCTTTTTTCGCTACGTAGCCTGCTACATCATGCCACAATCTACCACTTTATAGCTATATCCTATGAAGCAACATATATACCAGGAGGTACTTGAGATTTACGTGTATCAGTGTGATACTTCGATACAAACATTTGAATCCCACTTAAATTTACAGCTTGTATTTCAAATCTACAGATTACACGATATTTTGTCGTATTGGCGCCACTGGAATCATCAATTATGCTACGTAAATTATGTTTTCTGCTATTTAGTGACGTAAAACAGGCTAAAAACATATTATGAAGAATGTCGTACGAGATCAAAAGGATGTCGGACTCAAGGTCGTGAATAATTTTGTCGCACACGTGTAGATAAACATTTAGGTTAGAATTTAGGAGAAATTAGGAAAAGAATTGAAGAGAATTCAGTTATTAACCGACTTCCAAAAGGAGGAAGTTCTATGTACGTCTGTATGTATTTTTTTTGTGTATCATCGATAATTCCGCCAATTGTGAACCAAATCGAAAAATTCTTTTTTCGAACTCCTGAAGTGGTCCCATTTAAATTTTACAGAAATCAGCTAAGCCATTTTTAAAAATCAACAATAATGTAAACAATTTAAGCGAAATACTCGAATTTTGTACACGATGGAGGGTTGTTTTGCCATATTTTGCGAGAAATAATTATTTTTCTAACAGTTTCCAAGCGGCCTTATAAGGATCCCGTACCCGCCCGTGAAAGCCTGTGTCCTATCAATATTCAACGATTGACAAACGAGCAATGATGATTTAAGTTTAGTCATTCTGAAGATGACAGTCTAATGACACAGTTTAGAGGATTAGCAAGATAAAATGGCACAGAGGCATATAGCGCAGAAAACTGATGAAACAGATGAGGCCGTAAAGTTCTTCAAAAGAACTATGAAAAGTTGCTAAATCAGGCGTTACTTTGCGGAAGTTCATCTTTGTTTTAATAAGATATTTACTGTCTTACCACAAAAGTTTTACGCACGCTTTAGACAATGTTTTACAGTACAAATTGCACGGGTAAACAGTGTTTAAATCATGTTTCAATCTTTTGTGTTAAAGTAAGAAAGTTCGTATAGGCCGGGTGGATAGCCCTGGTGTCGGAGTTTGTAAGCCGCCTGAAGGCCTCTGACATGGCTAAAGGCTCAGGCTTTTGTGGTAATGCGATTGGTATTTAATATTTATTCAAAACAAAGACACCATGAATAAGCTGGATCAAATTTGCTTGCGAAGTTGTTTGCTTAATTATGTCGTGTATAGGCCCAATCCTCGCGCAGCTGTTAAGTGAGCTTCAGTCAGGATTGGGTTTCGCTTAACTCGTAGCTAACTTCACAGATGACAAGAAGCTTGATTCGACCTATACACGACATAATTAAGCAAAGAAGGACTACGCACAAGGAAAATATAAGACCTGATTGAAATCTCAGAAATGTATTTTTAATAGCGCAAGTGCCTTTATTAAATACCCTTAAATACAAGACTTACTTAATCTAAAACTACTACATAACAAGCGATTGGATCATCCAAAGACCCTTGAAGGTCTAAAGATAATGTTTAATTAGATAGGAGCCGGTTTTAATTTTGGAATGTATTCGTCTTTAAATTGATATGCTACGAAAACCGTAGAGCCCTTGATTTTGTATTTAAAACGAAAATAATATCAGTAATTTCAGTCAAATCCAGTTACTTATAAAACACTATGATGTAAAAAACTAAGTATTTTTAAATATCAATATAATTAGTGGCCAAAACAAGTTTTAAAACGGTCTAACTAGGCCTAGGTACTGTTTAAAAAAAACGCATTATTGTTAGTGCAAAAAGAGAATGTCGTAGATGATGCCGTTCGTGTGCAATTTTACTAATTTTGTTACGTTGACAACACTGTTCTGTCATTGCTAGTACAACTAAGTGTTTGATACTTATAAGACACTAATTCGGTTTTCATCAGTACTCGCGTCTACCAAGTTTAGTCGGTACCTTGGCTGCTGATTAAAATCTTATTGTTAGTTCACCGTAACGCCACGACGGTTCTCTTTTTGCACATTCACTACCAAAAAATAGGTTTATTGCGATTTCTGTCAAACTCAATGCCATACCAATCAGCTCAACATTGACTTCATTGATCTTGATTGTTGTAAATTCCACAAACCGGACGTGAATATGGGTAATTGAAGACATTAACGTAAGATCAACACTTATACGTTAGAAGTTAAAATGTTTACGTCGGATGATATCTCCATTTAAAAACTTACAGATCTATTAGACTGCTATTAGATCAGAGTAATATCTGAGCTGTATGGCTGCCAATTGTTGATTGCAAAAGAATTAAAACCTAGATTCCATAACTCGTACAAAAAACAAACTATGTTTATAATTCTACCATTCTTTTATGAGCTATTTCCGCGACCAGCTTTTTTTTCTACTACTTGACCATTGTGTCAACCACAAAGCTATTACAACTAACAACTAGAGAGATAGCGCTGCTGTCGCTTGAGACAATTTTCAACTACAAAAATTATGGAAAATCTTACCTAGAGCTGTCAAAACTGTCAAATATGAATTGGAATTTGACACCACGCAGAGAAAATCACGGCAACTAGCCACTGAATCGAGATATTTTCATGTCTCTTTCTAACTCATGCCTTTTAAATCATTGTATCTCATTCTTTTCTCGATCGACCACATTATCCCACTGGTATCTCTGTGGTGTCAATTAATTCTAATCTCAACAGAGACGTATTTTGTGAGAGAAGTTTTTGACATTTATATTATATTACCTTTTTTACACAGATGAAAAATTATTTTTTTCAGTAGTTAATATTTATTCAAGTACCTACTTGATAATAACTAGTATATGTATATGACATAATTTCACTAAATATTTTCAAAAATATATAAACTCTCTCTCTCTCTAATTAATAGTTTATGCAAACTAAATCGATTTGGTGCTCACGAGTCGCCTTGCTGTAGACAATTCATCAGGTTTGTGCCTTGGATTGCTTAGGTTTTTTCATTTTCTGAAAATTCACCATCATCTGTTTAGCCATAGTCTACTTCTGGATATAGGCCTCGCTTATTGATGTCCCAGACAGATTGGAAGTGGCTCGCATCCAGCATGACACTTCGATCATATGAGTTTACCTTGCGAGTGCACATTCTACGCTGTACTTGCAAGTAGAATTCAAAAGCTCTAACGGTCATTAGTTTTCCGTATTATGTACTAAGCCCACTGCTACTTCAACTTGCTAATTGTATTTTTTACTATTCCAGTATCTGTTGCCGAACTAAGCCAGCGGCTTGCGTTTCGGATTACAGCGCCCTTCATTATTGCATTTATTTCTAGGAACAAAAATAATATTTTAAGTCTAAATTACAAATGAACCAATCAAATATGTTTGCAGATAACCTAAATATTAACTATACACGTTCACACAAACTGTTGTTGCTCTGTGTTTATGATATTCGGAACAATAAAAACTATTTTTCAGCTTTGATTAAGCTGTAAAGTGTTTAGTAAATCAACAAACCCCGACTCCGCTTTTAAAATTATGAGTGATTCTCGGCTGTTAATTATCCCGGCTGGTGTATAAATAACCAATTAGTTAAAGCAATTTAAAGTAACGCGTACATTTGTCGGAGTTAAACACGTTTAATTATAATCCGGGTTAATTCTATGATATGCCATCAAAGCAGCTGTTCCAGAACATACAGGCTGATTGTTATTTGAACTGACAGATTTAAGAATGTCGGTAGTAGAAAACCGTAGCGTCACAAGAGCTTCTCACAGGCTAGTAGAGTTTTTGTTGAATCTATAGAACGAAGGACTGGTCGTATACCTTTTTTTACATACCAATACCATGGAAGCTGGAAGTCTTCTTTTTATTTACATTAGGCTTCCGTTTGACTACATACTGTCCGAATTAACTTGCTAACAGTGAATTCTGGCAATTTCCATATCCTATCCTTTTTCAGATCAGTTATCCGCCTATTTAGCAAATATATACTCTACACTACATTTTTTCAGGGCCAAGACTTTCATTGCAATTGTTTTTTTGTCCAATAGAACTGTACCTGTGTTCTGCAAATTCTCTTAGCTAGCCCTTTAGACGATGACTGTAATATGTGTTTATTTATCGATATTTTCATTCATGATTGATTCCTGATTCGATCACATTAAAATTTTCGAGCGTAGCTATCTCCATAACTCTAGAGTTCGACGCGTCGTACGTCGCTACGTACGTTATTTATGATGTACTAGCTTTTGCCTGCGGCTTTGACGCAATTTTTTGCTATCCTATGAGAGTATTTTATATTTCTGGAATAAAAAGTAGCCTATTGTCACTTTTTGTGGTTAAAACTATGTCCATGCCAAAAATCAAGTTAATCCGTTGCTCGGTTGTTGTGTGAAAGAGGATCAAACCAACAAACACACTTTCGTATTTATAATATTACTAGCTGACTCGGTAAACTTCGTTTCACGCAATATCTTTATAAAACCGCATCAAAATCCGTTGCGTAGTTTTAAAGATATAAGCATACATGGGGGCAGACAGCGGGAAGCGACTTTGTTTTATACTATGTAGTGATAACCTATGTGTTTTAAGCATTACTATTGCAAAGTTTCTGCGTGAAAGAGGAACAAACATCCATACATATAAACTTTCGCGTTTATAAATATTAGTTTATAATTTTGTAGTTACGCTCTACTTAGTGTTAAAAAGAGTAAACACTACTAATTTTTGTTCGAACTCTCCTATAAATTTCCCGTATGACGCCAAGCTTTCCCATAGCTATTTGTCACAGACCAATCAAACACATTCCACGACATTTTTTAAATTTGAAAACATGCGACAGTTAAATGAAACATCCTGTGCAAGAATATCATATCGGCCGTAATATTTGCGCAAGCGCAGCGCTTCATTTTAAATCTGGAAACTGGAGCAGGGATTTGCTGGAGAGTACAACACTTAGATTTTAACCTAGTTGGAACCACTTTCTAGGTAGAACCTAAATTATAAATAGAATAATATATAAATAGAATTTATTATGTTTATAACAAACTGAACAAAATTCTAAATTTCCATAAGTTAAATAGACACGACTGTAAAGTTAAAATGACTACCTGGCTACTTACTCAAGATTATCAATCTACTGAAGATATTTTAAATGAACCTTCATAAGGTCCCATTGTAAAATCTAGATCTTAAACACATTCATTTACTCACATTTACACACATGCACTTCATCCCTGCAAACCTTGGCTCTCATGAGACCTCGCGTATTGCAGGGATGATACACTCACACACTCAGTTACACTACACACTTCCATTCACATCCATAACAAAAACTAATCAGTAATTTCAAAATTTTAAATTGTCGTTGTATTTTATTACTATTTTTTCTTCGATTGTATAATTATGATTTAGTTCCTACTGTTATCCGGCGGAGGGCATTGCTATTCCAAAACACAGGTTAGTTCCTAGCTTGGATTGTAATGTTTCTCAACTTGCTAAATTACCTACTGTGTTCATGACTAGTGTTAATATTACTGATAAGAAACGTTTGTTAAAGCCAATAAATTTTATTTTCATTTTCATTTCATATTTACCATTTTCTAAGCAGTACAATTTTCTCATTTTTAACTGGATTTATTTTTACAAGCTTTTTTTTACTTTCATCTGTCCCGTGGTCTGTAATCAAATCTTGCAAGCTTCCGATTGAGCTGAAATTTTGCATACATGTGTAAATCGCGTGACAATGCAATATTATAATGACATGGTGCTGATCTGATGATGGACCTAGAAGGTGGCAAAATGAACTCAGCAATGAAATGACACAACCTCATCGAGTTTGGGTTCATTTGAATGGTCTTGGCGAGTAATTTGTCTTGGTAACCAGAGTCTGATGATGGAGCTGGAAGGGGGTCATAGGAACTCTGTAATGAAACGACGCAACCCTATCGAGTTTCAGCTCGTTTGATTCGTCTTGGCGAGTACTCCTTTAGTAATAGCTTGTTTTTAAGGGATTTTTTTTAAATATAATACTTGTTTCATTATTAGACATAGGTTTTAATAGAGTTCAGTTTAAGAATAACAGCATAATTTTCTATTTTTTGCTAAAATACTTTCTGGCATAGTTCGAACAGTGATAAAATATTGACCAATGAAGCTACCTGAACTAGTGAGGGTAGACAAATGTCATACATATAGACTAAAACAACGATTTATTATGTATCTCTACTGAATTTATATTAAATCTCGTTTTTGACGTGATAACGTCGTATAAGACGATGAACGCCGGCTGCACGCACGAAACAGTGTCACGTTCCGCCTGAACCGAGCGTGCAAGCGAGAGTTTGAAACAAGCGAAAAAGAGGCACGAATGGCCTAAGCGTTTGGCTTGTTTCAGCCGTTGATTCAAGCATACGAACAACAACACTTTAGTAGACATTCATATGACATAAAAACAAATTACAGGGACAAAACAATACAATTTATAGGTTTCTAACTGGCGGCCTTATCGCTTTAAGCGATTTCTTCCAGGCGTCCAACTTTTCTACAACTAAGTTTTCTTATGACGGTATCACGTAAAATTATCGTCCCTTAACAGACTTTACAGTCAACCAATTGTTATGGAAACTTCAGTGTCAAAGCTTTTCCGCAACTTCCCTCAAGACAATTTCTGCCGCAATAGTAGTATGAAATACTAATTTAATATCGGAATAATAAAATTAATCTGTCATCATCATCATCCTGCCCTTATCGCTAGGTGGGGTCGGCACAGCACGTCTCTTTTCGCCACTTCACTCTATCATACGTCATCTCATCCTGAAGTTCTTTCTCTCGCATATCTTCTTTCACACAATTCATCCATGCTTTTTTTGGTCGTCCCCTCCTATTTCTGCCGCTTACCATCATGTTTAGGCAATAAAATTAATCTGTATCATCATAAAATATTTAATACATAACAGATATAAACTTGGCAGGTAAATAAATAAACTATGTACTTTCTCATTGAAACATTAATAAGAAGACACGTAATACAGAATTATTAATATGTTTCATTCGTTAACTAGTGCCTCCTTTGAGTTATTTGATATGTAATAGAAATACGTGCGGTAAAAGCTTGCAAAGCTACATTAGTTCTTGTCACATTACTGGTATGTGATCTACAAGGAAAGAGAACAGTATTCAGTAAGTTTGTAGCGCTCGTAGCGTGGTTTGACTAGGTGATTGTCAGCGATCACCGAAATTAAGCAACGTTCCGCACGGTCTGTACTTGGATGGGTGACCGCGGGTGGCATTTTCCAACACAGCGCTACCGTGGCTCGGATGACACGTTAAATTGTAGGCCCCGGTTGTTTTAACCGTTTAGCCATGGCAGAGGCCTTCAGGCGGCCTAAAAACTCTGACACCAGGGCTAGCCACCCGGTCTATACGAACTAACTTTTACTTAGTAAGTTTGTATAAATCGTATAAACCGGGTACCGTAGCCCTGGTGTCGGAGTTTTTCAGCCGCCTGAGGGCCTCTGACATGGCTAAATAGTTAAAATAACTGGTAACAATAATGAGCAGATCCAGCAGATGTAAGCCAAAAAAATGTGACGAAAGAGCTTCACTTGATTCAAAAAAGAGGAATGTAATACTTCTATCTTTTTAACCGACTTCCAAAAAGGAGGAGGTTCTATGTTCGTCTGTATGTATTTTTTTTTGTGTATGTTCGTCGATTCATCGAAAAAATCTTTTTTTTTTTTAAAAAGGTATACTCCCGAGATGATCCCATTTAAATTATACAGAAATCGGCTGAGCTGTTTTTGAAAATCAACAATAATGGAAACAATTTGAGCAAAATATTCGAATTTTGTACATGATGGAAGGCGGTTTTGCCATTTTTAGCGAAAAATAATTATCTAATCTTGAATCAACTATATCAAACTTGAGTTGCAGTTGAACAGGAAAACGATTCTTTTTTTTACAATTGTGTCATGTTCCGCGTATTCGAGATGACCTAAGTTATTTACGAGAGCAGCTAGACGAACGCATAACAGTGACAGAAAAGTCACTACTGGTGACCATCTATATCCGCTAGCACCTCAGATAATATATTTTTCGCTAAATTAACTCTAGAGCGGAAACTAAACATTACACAGATTAAATTATAGTGTTACATTTTACTGAACAAAATGTTCATGTCGCTCGACACTTGCGCATTACTATTGTCGGAATGCATTACAAGTAACCCACATTGTAGTTCGAGAGATGAGGGAGAAAATGTTTACGTTAACAATAGACTATCAATACAATAGCACCGAAAATGTAGATACATAAAATCTATTTTTACCTAATTTAGTTAATTACGATAAAGTATGTTATAGCTAACTTGATTTTAATACATGAGTATGTATTAAAGTGCGAATTTGCTTAAAAAATAAAAACAATAATCATTCCATTGAAGATACGTTTTGCTATAAAAATTTTATTGTACTTTCATTGGATTAAAACGGATTCACGCTACATAAAATTTTGTTTGTACTTATTATGGTGTATGGATAATACCGTATACTATTACCGTACCGTATACCGTATATTATATAACAAACTATTTTTCCTAGCTTTATGGAGGAAGGTAGGAAATATTAACGAATTCAAAATTTAAAAAAATCGAAAAGTATTTATTTATGAAAGCATATTTATGTTTTTTTTTCTTTATTTTGAACATTAGAATTAGAAAATAAGAAGAAATAGAATAAGAAATATGTAGTACAGATTTGACATTGAGTATAATATTTTAAGATATAACATAAAATAAATAAATACTATACTAATAAAATACTAAATACTAAACAATGTCAAAGTCTTACGATACAGAATATCATAGTCTAGCAGTGTTAATACTAATTAAAACTCAGTCCTTAAGTAGACTAAACTCTCCCTCACCTCCCCTTCTAAACTTTTTCCACATCAAAGCATGTAAAATGTAAAATTGTAAATGTAAAATATTAGTTTTGATGTCGGTGGAATATGTTGTAATATCAATAATTCACATGACGCGCCGTCCGAAATATCACGATCGTCACCGGGCCGTGACTTAGTGCTGCTCACGCCAAGAATGTCACCAATATATGTATCCGTTGGCTGCCGGGCTATTCTATCACTATCACGTTCTGTGGTAAATTGTATCGGGTGTGTCAGTATTTCAGTTCTATCTTGAACGTCATCTCTTTAGCACTTATAGAACTTAGAACATGTACTTTGTACGCTTATGGTTGCTACGCATTATAGTTAGTAGTCCTGTACACGGAGGGCGCTGGTAGCCAGTAGCACAGTTTAATTACTAGTAGAGGCACCAGCCAGACCCATAAGCTATTTATGTAATTATGTTAGATTCTGGAGTTTGTATAATTACGACTAGTATTTAGTAACTTTCAACATATGTTATATTTGATAGTGATTTGTAATACTGGTGTCAATAAATCATTTATTTATTTATAGGTATTGTGATACATGTAGGTAAGCCGTGAAATTAGGATGAGGTAATGCAATAAGGCATTTTTGACATTATAACGTCTTATAAATCGATAAACGCCGGCTGCACGCACTAAAAAGTGTCACGTTCCGCCTGAGCCGAGCGTGCAAGCGAGATCGTGGAATAAGCGATAGAGAGGCACGATCTGCCTATACATTTGGCTTGTTTCAGTTTGATTCAACAACGTTTTCTTATGACGTTTTCAGACAACCAATTTTTTATTGGATTATTTGTATTTTTAATCGGATTTTTTTGTCTAAATTAGGTGTTTTTATACAAATCGAATGTAAAGACAACTTATAATCACAAAACAGAGATTGTCCGAGTGTTACTTGGTACAATAAAAAATGGTTCCATATTTTTCAGGAATAACACTTGTGTACAACAAACTTTGAAATTTATAAATAAAGAAGAAATTCATTTTCAGAACATAAAAACTCATTTACAAATGCGAAATTGGTTTAAATTTTGACAAAACATATTATGACGAATTAAGATTCAAAATGTGCGCTATGCTTTTTAGCATTTTACTTAATTTGTACTTTTTATTGGGAAACTTCAAGATAAATTTTCAGTTTTTCAAACTAATGGATTTTCACATAATTGATTTTCTTTTGTTTGTAAATTTGACGTACCTAATGTAACATACGTAGTTATAAGGTCAATAAAAATTTCTAATTCATATTAAACGAGCCAAAATCAAAACACACGAATTTCCTCGATTCAATTATGTTATGTCTGATTATGTTACTTTTTTTCTAATCAAAAAGACAAAACAGGAATTACTACAACTAGCGTTATGTGAATAGTGATTGTTTCGTGCCGAAGCACCCACACTTTCAGTGTCACATCCAGTGGCACAATTAATTTATTTTTCACGAAAATAATTAGTGACGTCTTGTCACACCGCATCATTACACATTCCTCCTGATTATAAATATTCTGAAGTGACAGTTCAGGGCAAATTAAAGGTTATCGCGCACAGAACGTGACATTATCTATGAGTTATACTAGCAGCTATTTTTTTAGATGAGGCTGAAATTAGTCTGTAGTACTAGAAGATAATGCAAAAATATATCGAAATAGGCCATCACCTGGTACAGTATCTAATTATTTGTTTCATTTGTTTTGTAAAATAATTTTCCTATTATTTTCTTTAGTAAAAATCACAATTGAAAGGAATCTCATATTTTCGGATCTTATTATCTTTTGACATTGCTTGTAAAATATGGCGGCGTGATGGCAGCCTTGAACAAACATTAAAATGGAAAATACGATATTCCATTTTAATTAAGAATTAAATGCCGTTGTTTTTTCTGTGAATTTGTTGAACATATTTTAAAGCATTTTTGGGCTGCTATACATAGTCTGAGTCCACTTTGGAAGATCTTCTATAGTTAGCTCGCGCTCGTGGTCAATGTAAAGCAGGTTTAGGCCCAGTATTGGTAATTTAAATTTAAATTTTCTTGCGTTTATTTACGTAAGCTTTTTCTATGTTATTTACAGTTAGGGTCTCAAACACTCATCATCTATCCACTCCATATTAGCTCATAAACTTGAAGAGCTACGGCGAATAACAAATAACCAAGAATGTGAACATAGTTCCAACGCCAACGTCACTGCGACAAATAAAACAAAATTGAAAATTATATAGTATGCAGCGAAATATTAATCATATTTATCGGACGCACTAAAACCTAAAAAATAGATAAGAATGTACGGAATGCTATAAATTTGTTTTAAAATTGTATAACTCATTTTTGTAGTTGTAGGTAACTCATTCTTGTAAGCCGTTCCTGAAGTTTGAGAATTTTGTATGATTCATACTTTACCTATAGTTGTAAATTATAACTGGTTAACTAATATTGTTAAGATTTTTTGCGCGAGATAGGCACTGAATCCTACTAATATTATAAACGCGAAAGTTTGTAAGGATGGATGGATGGATTGATGTTTGTTACTCTTTCACGCAAAAACTACTGAACGGATTGAGATGAAACTTCGCAATAATTTAGCTTATATATCAGAATAACACATAGGCTATAAATTATCATGATATTGCGTAAATTTTCCATACTATAACGATAAGTGTTAAGTAAGTAGGAAAAATTCTGCTATCTCCGAGCTATTCTAGAGTGCGCTTCAAGAAATGTCAAAAAAACAACTGTAGAATCGAACAACCGTCAAAGAGTTTTTATTTTATTTTCCACCTCCTTTATTAAGGGTGGTAAGGTAGGGCCTCGGGTTTAAAATACGGAAAGTGTTATAGTCATCTTTTTATCCCGGATAAATAAAGGGTTCCCATGGGATAGCACAAAAATCAAAATAGGGCCATAGAAGCCGCGGGTAAAAACTTACTAAAGATTTACCGTCTTTACGCACACTTTCCAACTGGCCCACTGTTTAAACATACAAATTGTGTACAAGTGTTTAAAACGTAATCTTTTGTAGTAAGACGGTCAAAGTCTAAAAAAAATCTAATTAGTAAAGATTTGGCTGATTTCGGTTGAAAATTATTTTGTGGTGCACACATGGAATGACGTCGTTCTAAATACAGGTTGATCCAAAATTGTGTTTTGGAAAAATATTTTTTTTTTTAACTTAATTTATTTTTTGAATTACTGTTATTGTTGTACTTGTTGTTTATTTATTCAATTCAAAATACGTCGAGGACTTTAAAACAGAAGGTCAAATATTATGTGATGTAATTTCATTACGGCGTCAGCTCCCCACCCTGATTATAATTATAGAGATAGGCTGTAAAATGGAGAGTTTAAGTCAAAATCTCAATTCTTTTTAACAAAGAAATCAACGCCGTATTTGACGTACGATTGAAGCACCTTATAACACTATTGACTATAATGTTTGTTAAGGATCGTTTTTACGAAGACTTATGTTGTCTGTGGAGTTCAATGATGCTGTCATCAAAAAAAATGTTTGTTTCATCTATTTTCTTTTTAATAAATCAAATAATAACATTTATTACTTTATATCGCGTAATCGCAACATGCTATACTTAATGTGTTTTTTTTATTAGGTCAAAGATATAGTCAGTGTGTATTATTTCATTTTCCTTATTTCAGAGAATTTTGTTAACATGTAACAAGACTTCGTGACTTCCATAGTAATTACAAGGTTAGATTCCCTAAATATTTTGTAGAGTAGAAAAGATAAAGCACTTTATTATGTTTACATTTTTTAAAAACAAAGCTCAGGGGAGGTACAAATTCAAATTGCTTACAAAATTAGCTCAAAATATAATATAATTAAACCTTACTCATTTACACCACTAAAACAAATGTTGACACACCTACTGAATCGAATGTGACCAATGTTACCAGTACCAAATAATTTCCCGATGAAAAATCCAATAAAAATAATAAATTTGGCTCAAACATCTGAACTAAAAAATATAATAAATCTTAAATTACAGTATCATAAAATAACCACATTTCCACGCTGATGATATCAAAAATAAATCAGTGGTATCGCAGACAGCCGTTATTTTGTGATTTTGTGTTCGAATTGATGTTAGGATAGGTAGTTTAATATATTCAGTTTAATTAAGAAACAGCAGTATGTTATACGATTTTATAGTTGTTGTCAGTTTGGACATACTGTATTAAGTAGTACTAAGGATTCTAAAAAAATTGATTAAATTATACCATGAAACTATGATACAAAGGTCTACCTTAGTATTTCCTTCCCTCATTAAAACAAAAGTAGTGACTGTCTGGTGGTAGTAAAACCCGCCATACAATCGTGAGGTCATAGATTCAAATCCCGATCCTGGATCAATAAGTTCTTCAGAACTTATGTACAGAATTTCACATCACTAGCTTCTCGATGAAATCCCTTCACCGAAAAGCCGTCAACCATCGTAAGGCAACCTGCATACGTACGTAGAAGAAAGTCGATGACGTATGAGGATCTACCAACACGCACTGGGCCAGCGTGGGGGATATGTCCCGATCACCTTTCGAAGGTAGAGCTATGTTCAGCAGTGAACTTGATTAGAAAAGCCGGCACGGTACAGTATCACAGAAGAAAGCAGAAAATAAATCTTTTAATTGACTAGTACGAGTAAGATTTCGATCTAATTTCCTATATCAAAAAATGTTTCAGAAATTTGAGAAAAGGAATTTAGTTTTTTTTTTTTTTTGTGTGTGTGTTTCAGTTTATGCCTTTATGTGTTTAATTTTTTTTTATTTAGAAGTTTAGTAAGTAGTAGCTTATAAGCAGTTTTTAAAAACTAAGTAACTTTTGTTGTAATTTTAACTTTCTGAATTCACTAAATTGAACAAGTTTATGTGATTATTTTGTTGGATTTTCTTACGACACAAGCTACTAACAGACTAAGCTTGTTTTTTTAAATATTACCAGTATTTAAACAAAAGCCCCATATATAAGCAGATTCATACAAAAGTGTAAATATTGCCAGTTTCTGGGTAAAAGCTTCACAAAAAGAAGTAAATTTTATCAATTTCAAAATGAAAGCCTCATAAATAGGTAACATACTTTTATGATTACAAATTGAACTGTGTAAGTATAGCCAGCTTCAAAGTAAAGGCATCATTAATAGGTATTTTTATAACTCACTACTCATTCAAAGACTAACTAGGTCAGGTTACTTAGTTCCAGTGATCTTGTTGAACTACACATCTGTTTTATTTATACTTTAATGTGAAAGAGAGACGGGTATATGCAGTCTCTTTCTCTACAATTTTATTTCGCATCAAGAAGTATGGAAATTCCTTGTTTCGCATCTATCCTCGTCATTTAGACACTTATAGTAAGAACTGAATTCTTAGCTCTAATGCTTTCTTTTTGGGTATATTATGCTATTTAAGTAAGTACTTGAAAATCGGTTGCTATACATCTATCTAATATCCATTTTCGTTAGACAGGTCAACGAGTTGTAGTCAAACGCCTAGTTGGACAATTATTACACCATACGAAATTAATCCAGATTTGGAAGTCCATTAGTTTATGATTTCAATCTATTCTTTTAAGATTTATCATTTTAAGGTCCCATCTGTCGATTTTCACAGATGATTTTACGCAAAAATAGTCCTAATTTAAGTATAATCTCAACTTACACGTTATGTAACAGTCATTTTAAATACTTTTCTCACTTTTCACAACAGTTGTAGGTGGTATTCCTTGAAAAGATTACATTTATAACCGCGAGCAATTTTACTCATTTTATAGCCACTTATAAAAAAAAGTTCTTCGGAGAGCGTATAATTTATATTTTACGACGCACCAAGGCTATATTCCAAGTATTTATAAGTACGTACATCACAATATTTTAGTAAAAAACGTTGAGATTATTGATTCTACCAATAAATTATCGTTCGTAGCACCGCATTACCGCGTAGCGCTTTCGTAGCGCGCGTTCTTTACGTAACTCCATCGAGAGCGACACAAACCATATTTTATTATCTATGCTTTAAAAATATGAATCTGTCATTAAAAAAATAAAAAAGTATAAAATGTCATACTGTCGCCATTCTCTGCTTAGAAAAACACCAACCGTAATTCCAAATTTAAATTTTACCGACACTGTCACTTCACTGGACACTTTTTTGAATTCGAATGTTGAATTCCAGAATGTACCGCACGGCGTTGAGCGCGACGCGAGACTAGGGCCGCTCGCCGCTGAAGCTGTAGAAACATGGATATTATATATAATTTTACACTAATTATGTTTATTTTTCACATATCGGGCACAAGATATTTTGGTCACGTATTTCTGCCACAATAAATCGGTAGGTAATCGTCGTGTTTTGACTTTAATTCTGTATAAAGTGTCTGCCTTTACCCGCGTACGTGCGGATAGTGAAAAATTAAAAATAAATTTTAGTTGACAGCTTTTTAATTGACGATAGTCACCTATTTGACATGCCAAAGGTTGACATTTCTGACAGGTTGCATGGCAATGACATGTGTATTTTTGCGGAGAAATTGCGTAAATTCCTACTTCTTATAATAAAGTATACTTTATTACTACAGCTGTCATAACTGCATATTTCTGTGCATCTTGTTAAGGCTCGAAAAATATGATTGAGACATAAATAGCGAATTTTGCTTTGATTTTCGGAATGGAATGTTTTTACGTACAATCAAAGGGATCTTTGCAAAGACATTCAAGACGTGCATTAGTCAAATTAAACACAAGATAACAAGACATAATGATGAAAAACACTTCAAAAAAGTATATAACGTAAGATAAAAGGTCTTTTGCTTTTCAACCAAGTACAAAAATCAAGAGATCCGTTTGTAAGTAGGTACTTTATACTTACTTATTTATTTGATTCAAGACAACTACATTTTGCCAAAAGTAGAGATGGGCTTAAAATTAAAAATATCAAAGCATTTTTTCCGACTAAAGAAGATCTTGCAAAGGGGGACCAGATTGTGGACAGCAGCTCAAAAAATATAGTAAAATAGCACCATACCATTAAAATATAGTAAATAAATGCGCAGAGTAAAACAACCACATTGAATTCTTAATTTGAATAGAATTCCATATTTTCTAATTTGGTTTATGTTCAAGGCCGCCGCCATATTTTGCAAGCAATGTCAGAAGATAAATCAGATCCGAAATTATGATATACCTTTAAATGAAGAAAATTATTTTCCAAAACAAATAAAGCAAATAATTGAGTACTGTACAAGTTATTGGCCTAAGCTCGATTTATTTTTTCATTATCTCTTTTGGTTTGAAAAAATGATTTGATTAATTCTTTATCTTTATTACCATACTAGCCGCCCGACCCGGCTTCGCCTCGGTACGATTGGTTTAAGAAACCAAATAGTAAGGATCCCTATTTTTTTGAAAATCTATACTATGTTAGCGTAGCTTTCTAAAAGTACCTAAAATAGTTTTTCAAATCGATTCAGTAGTTTCTTAGCTTATTCGATGCAAACAAACAAACAATCAAATCTTTCATCTTTATAATATTGGTATAGACATACATAACTCTACATTTTACCGTTTTCCTATTTTAAATGAATTTACAACTGGAAAAAATATAATAATTATGAAAATATGATAATGAAATTTAAAACTGTGTATATAGGAAAGGATATCTTTACTTACTCATACTCGTTCAATAATTTTCCCGCCAAAACATACGTTGCACTCTGTACTCTCGACTTGCATACTTGCTTTAAGTGCAATCAGTGATATATCACAAGTTTTTCAACCTTATTTTGACGATTTCGGTAACTCAACAATGTGAAAGATAACTTCTCTCGTGCGGGTTGACATTTGGCTGAACGCCTAATTTTTAGGATGCTTTATATTAAGTCGACAAAAGAGGCTGTCAACGAACCTCGAAGGAAGAATTCCGATTTAAAACAACAATCAGTCAAACATTTTAGCACCAACGTGTGGGAAAAAGACGCGGTAAGCTTTTGAGATTTAAAGTTCAAAAAAAGAACTTGAATTGACTCGGAATAACAATTACTTTGATTGTACATAACATGTTTTTGTGGTCATTGTTAGCGGCAAAGGTGACGTCCTTTTTATTTTTTTAACGGCTCAAATATGAATTTGGAATGCATCGAATTATACTCGTAATAATTTTTGTGTATGTATTTTTAATAGGTTTGAGAATATAGTAGATATTTTTATATCCCTAGGTTATAAAGCCAGAGCGCTTTTAGAGGAACGATTTTCATTGGGTTTGTTTTAAATCGTTACTTTCCCGGTCTTCTGCACTCACACAACTATATTAAATAAATTAATTGTATGGCATTTTTTGACCTACTTACTGAAACGGCAAATGTTGTTTTACCATTTAAATAAATGTAGAAAAAAAATTCTTAATGTAATTTTGTATTTAAAACTAAGGCCAAGTTTAAACGTGCGTACATATACACTACAAATACTTAGTTAAAACTTTTAATCAAAATTTGCAAGTAAACGCTTTTACATAGTGACTAATTGTAAGCGCTGATTTTGTAGCTGGACGGTAAATATCATATATTCTACTAGCTGCACAATCAGGCTTCGCCCGAATACTAATGAAATGTTCTAAACTATAGTGAAAACCGTTTTGAAATCTGTTGTGTAGTTCGGAAGATATAAGCGGAAATACAGACAGACTTACGTACAGAAATAACGGTTTCGCTTTACCTTTACTATGAAGTGAAATCAATGCCGCCCTTAACAAATGCTAGAATTATTGATTTATAGAGTTCAATAGGGGCGGCATAATTTAGATGGCGTACTGGCGGCAGATTTGTTTATCCACCACTTGCAGTACAACAATGTAGTGAGCGCCTCATTAATCACTTTGGGATCAAAGTATGCATGCTTTCGGTGGCATCGTAGTAGAAAAGTGAGAGCATGCCAAGCAGCTGAAGCTTTGACACCTCAATATCATGATTATTTTAATTTGGAAACACAATTATATGTATTGCACAGTGTAAGTTTGGGTTTGATTTAGTGGAAAGTGAGATGGATAAACAACTTTGTTTGTAACTTGCTAAATGCAAGTTAAAGAAAGTATTACGAGGTCTTTGCTTATATTGCCAACGGTATGGATTTGTAGTATAAGTATTTATTTGAAGTATGAAACCTCCTCGTACTAAGTAAAGCAGTGATCAGAGCCTTTACAGGTACAGGTTTTGCAAAGTTTACTTAAACTTACTCGTTTACGTGTGGCTATATTATTTATTTTAGTTCTTCCTCGTTTTCACAAACGGCGCTGTACCACGGAAAGTCGGAAACGACTGTAGTTTCAATTTACGTATAAACCTGTACTAACCCCTCAGCAGCGGGACAAATGGACAATTCAACAATTGTAAGTATTGAAGAAGAGGTGAAAAAAGAAAATCACGAAGAACATTCAAAGAACAGTTAAAATGTCATATCAGAAAGATAAATAATCAGCCAAGTGCGAGACAAACTCGCGCACGAAGGGTTCCGTACTATATGGGAGCTCCCTTAAATATTTAGTTTATTTTAATTCAATAATTAATTATTCAAGTAAAAGCAACAATAAAATATTCTGTGAATATTTCAAACATCTATCTGTCACCGTTGATATCGAGCGAAAAACGGATAATTATTTAGGTTTGTTGTATGGGAGCCCCATTAAATTTTTTATTTTATTTTGTTTTTAGTGTTTGTTGTTATAGCGGCAACAGAAATACATCATCTGTGAAAATTTCAACGGTCTAGCTATCAAAGTTCGTGAGGTACAGCCTGGTGACAGACAGACGGACAGACGGACAGCGGAGTCTTAGTAATAGAGTCCCGTTTTTACCTGTTGGGTACGGAATCCTAAAAAGCGTTAGCAGAAGACGACCAAGCGTAGAAATTGCTCTACTGACAAGAGCCTTGTTTTTTTGTAATAAACAAACGTATAATAATGATTACCGTTGTGTCATGTACGTTACCTATCCCAAAAAATATCTATGAGTCATCTTACAAGACATCGCTACAAGAAAATCGTTTCCTCAATAAATCACGATCACATAATTTGTCGTGTTTCACTAGTTGTCATAATAATATCCTTGGGATAAACATTCAAGTTCAGGAATCCAGGTGTCCAGAATTCCAAAATAACTATCCAAACTGTCTGATGCCAAAACACAAACTAATCTATCTCTGGAAAAGTACCAAATGTGCATTATCCGTTAGCATATTGAGTCAACATGCATAAATAACGTGGATTCCCTATTTAATGCATTTGGCTAAGTGGCTGTTGTTTGCGGCTATGCTTGCAGCGTTTTATTTTAATTAGATACCCCCTTCTCTTTTTGCTAAAATTGTTAGAAAGAGATTATTTTAAGCAGTAAGGCTGCTTGTGTCATTATTTTTAAGCCTTTTCAAGCGGAACTTTCGTGATGCGAACAGAGCGTCATGTTTGAAACGATATTAATGACTTTTTCCGTCTTACCACAAAAGTTTTACGCAATGTTTAAAAGTACAAATTGCACGGTTAAACAGTGTTTAAATTGTGTTTAAATCTATTGTGGTAAGGCGGTTTGAATCTCGTATGCGAACACGTTCGCAGTCGCACTAACATCAGCGGCCGTATTGTGTACGCATTCTGACGTTAGATTTCGCTTTTCTTCTCTCTCGTGGCACGAGTAACTGGCGTGAGCAGGAGAAAAAACGAAGCCGAACATCAGAACGCGTACACAATACGGCCGTTGGGAGCGAGCACTGAACTTCGATATGAGATAATATGACAGGGGTATGCGATTCTAAAAGTCAGTTTCTGTCTGTTCAAAAACTGAGCTTCAGACTCAAAAACGGAGATTCAACTAAATTAAATTGGTGTGTATTTATTTGTTGTATTTCTAGACGACGTATATATTGCAGGATTTCATTTTTGAACAGACAGAAACTGACTTTTAGAATCGCATACTATATGTTAAGTTCTTAAGTTCGTATAGGTCGGATGGCTAGTCCCGGTGTCAAGTTTTTAAGCCGCCTGAAGACCTCTGACATGTAGACATGTAGTTATAAACGGTGAAAATAACAATACAAAGCAAACCTACAACAAAAGCAGGACCCACAATGTAACTAACATATCATCCGAAGCACGTGAAGGTGAATGACAAACAAACATCCCCACATGTCTTCACATTAGCAATTATTTATGAATATTTTCGTTTGAAGGCGACTGACCCGCCGCCCTTGTTGTTTGAATTTCAATTGTTTTTAGCCATTAGCAATTACATAAATACGAGAGTGCTTTAGTGATTAAGGTTTGAGTTATGTCCTGTTCAGAGAAATATACCTACTCGTATGTTTACAGTTTTTACGTGACCTCTGACTATTTTTGTGGTTTACTATTTGGAATTTTGGTGTCATTGTGCTGTTGTATTATTAACCGACTTCCAAAAAAGAGGAGGTTCCTAATTCGTCTGCGTTTTTTATGTTTAGATGTCTGCCTCTGTCTCTGTCTATGTCTTATTGTAATTCGTCTGTCAACAAGCATGAATTAGCATGATGGTTAAGATATATATAATGTACTTACTTAAGCTAGCATACTAGAAATTTTATTTTAACTATAAAAACTCTGCAACTTACTCTGCTATATAATTATTGCTAAATAAGTTGCAGTGGGCTTGAACACTTGAATTATCTTTAGACCTTCAAAGGTCTATGGATGATCCAATGCTTTTTATGTAGTAGTGGCGTAGTTTTGTTGTATATAATAAAGGCACTTTTGCCCGATTAAACAAAATATTGCTAATTAAGGATATGAAATAACCTTTTTCATTTTTCTAGCCGTGTCATAGCCATGTAAAGGAGCTAATATAACTCAGAGCTAAATACATATTATAGTTTTAAAATAAAAAAAATGTTCTCTAAAATAGTAGATTATGTACCAAGAGAACCAAGTCGTGTCTTTCGTCACGGGCGACATATTGGACCCTGAGCGTAGCCTAGCTCTATAGTTAACTCCCGAGCGCAGCGAGGGTGTTATAAGTTAATTCCCGAACGAAGCGAGGGAATTATTTAGAGTCCTAAGTGAAGCGAGGGAATTATTTAGAGTCCTAAGTGAAGCGAGGGAATTATTTAGAGTCCTAAGTGAAGCGAGGGGTTCAATTCGCCCAAGACGAAGACAGTCTTGGTTCTTGTGGTGCATACTCTACTTTTCATACCTCCTGCGAGAAAATAAAACTCCAGGAATATGAGTAATACTTATATGTCATAAATTCACTAAGTGTAGGTACACTAGGCAACTTGGTATTGTTCACAATGAAATAAAACAAATTAGAATGTACCTACGAATTTTCATAGAATCGCACACAAATCCGTAACTGAACAGAGAATGTAAATACTACCTAAGTACTTTAAAAACCGTAGAAAGAGAGAATGAAAAACATATGGCCAGCTCGATTATCATGGCCTAACACGGGCATTGCAAAGAGGATTTATTCTAAAAAATCGAATATAACCTCCTTACAATGACCGTTGTCATGCAATGTAAAGAGGTTTTATTCGATTTTACAAAATAAAACCCTTTTACGATGTCGTTCAATGTTCTAAGTTAAGAAATTTTCATGCGAATTAGACGTTCTAAATTTAAATCACATTATGCCACTCCATATTTTGCCATAGCCTCCGAGATTGTGTTATGATAATAATGACTTGTTTTACGTTGAGATTGTACGACATATAATGAGTCATTTACGAGCAGGTGGTATGATATATCTGTTTGTCAAACATGCTTGTGAGTTCTGGATCCGCCTCTTCACTGTCTCACGTATGAGTAATAATTCCATGTGACCAATCAAACACGTTGTGCTAACCTTGGGTCGTTTCGATTCTAGTAGAATCTTAGACCTGTGTGAAACTAGGCTACGCTACTCTGTTTTACTTATTTCCTAGTTTTATAATAGAAACTAGCGAGGTTATTGCACATTTTAATTAGAATATAACACAGGTTTTAACCAACGTAACTCCTGTCATCTCGAGGCCTACACGCCGCCGGTCCAGTAATGTTCCTGATATGGCTGGTAATGTGCCTGGTTTTAGGCCTTCAAAATAAGGCAAAATACGGCTTGCGACTGCTCTTATAAAGACGTATTTTTGTACAAATATTTTGTATAAAAATTACGTATTTTACAGATACAGCCTTATAATTTAAAAAAAAACATACATTTTCACTAAAATACTGTTGTTTTTAAGGTGTTAACCTTAACACGGCCACTCTAAAATCTGTGCCGGCCCACAATGCTTTTTTTAAACGCGAATAAGAGATGTAATGGGAGTTTCAGAAACAATCGCGCGCTAGTACCTGCTCCATTTTGAAAAAATCGTCAAATGCGGTCGAAACATTAGCCATCTTGCCACAAAAGTTTTACGCACATTTTAAACAATGTTTAACAGTACAATTTGCACGGTTAAATAGTGTTTAAAGCGTATTTAAATCTTTTGTGGTAAGTAGTTTTTTGTTTGAAATCTATTGCTACCGAAATAGTTCTCAGTAAAATTTCAACAAAATATTTTTCTATTTCAATCTCTTAACGAAGATATTTTTTTTAAATGTAGACACGTTTGAAAATCTTAGTATTACCTAGTGTTTCCTAGAGCCAATAGGCCATGTTAGCCTTGTGTCCCGTCGCCAACTCCACGCGCGGAGACGTCGCCGCGCATCCGTCAGCTGCAGCCTCGGCTGGAATAGTGCTTTGATCGCTATTACTGGCTGGAGAGGTTACGAGGCGAAGTCGCCGTTTATACGAGCGTTTTCTCTATGACGCGCCGATAGTAAAATTAACTTTTCAGTCCTCCTGAACAAGAAAGCTATAGAGAATAAAAATGAAAAAAAAACTTGATTCGCTTGTCGCCATGGATGTATTACATGAACGTAAAAAAATATTGCTTGTCGCATACTTGATTTCTTTTGTACCTACAGTTGAGAAGCATTTATAACACTATTTATGATAGATGGATGTCAATTAGCAGATTTTTATCGAACACATTATGTTATGAAAACGTTGTAACAACAGCAGTGTTTCCAGATTGAAACAATCAATAAGAATAGCGCTTTCATAGCTATTGCTGGCTGGAGAGGGTTACGAGGCGAAAACGTCGTTTGCACGAGCGTTTTCTGTCGGTTGATTTTTTGGTCTTGTTGAATTGGTTGAATCTCAAACAACGTTTATGACGCAAACTTTTGGGTGCTCTGTTTTTAGTTTAAATTATACACAGTGCTATTGTATTTTTTTAAGTATATAGGTATTAGAAATATACTATTTAGAAAAATATTCCTAAAAAAAAATTTCACCATGTAATAATTTAAAGCTGCGCTCCAAGACACAAATCGTTGACGTTGGTCAGAAGGCCGCCGAACTGAAATGGAATTGGGCTGGACATATCTGCCGCATGTCAGACGATCTGTGGGCCAAACTCACTACACAGTGGGTTCCCCAGGCTGTCAGACCAGTTGGCAGGCCCAGGCGGAGATGGCGGGACGAACTGGACTCCTTTTGTAACAATTGGACCCACATAGCTTTGGAACGTGAAGAGTGGAAAGAGAATAGGGAGGCTTTTGCCCAGCAGTGGGACGGAACAGGCTAATAATAATAATAAATAAATAATAATAATAATAATAATTTAAATATTAATTATTTTTCGCAAAAAATGGCAAAACCTTCCAATCCAACGTGTACAAAATTCGAATATTTCGCTAGAATTGTTTACATTATTGTTGATTTTTCAAAAACGGCTCAGTCGATATCTGTAAAACTTAAATGGGACTATCTCGGGACCACCATATACGCTTTAGAACAAAAAAATATTTTTTTCGATTCGGTTCACAATTGGCGAAATTATCGATGAACATACACAAAAAAAAATACAAACAGACGAACATAGAACCTCCTTCTTTTTGGAAGTCGGTTAAAAAACACTGTTCCGATATTTAGAACAACAGTTTTTTTTTTAAATTTCAACTAGCTATGTATAACTAACTCTGTGTCCTGGCCTTGTTATAGTCCACTACTGAACAGGTCAACCTGCGACAGGCATTTTGGCCAAATCTACCACGCTGACCCAGTAGGTACCTACGAGTTGGTCGATTCACAAACCTACGCCATAGAATTACTAGCTGAATACTCATTTATTATGTTATATGGTGTATAAAAAATTGTCCTAGGATATCGCGGGAAAGATTGAACCTATTTCACAGTTGTTAAAACCGCCTCGATAACATCGCTCATAGAGATAACCCCTAATTTATAAATCGTGGCATAAGAGATTTGTCTATTGACATTATTTTTTTTTACTAGAAATGATTCAGTGGCTGAAAATTAGGACGAATTCTTTCTACTTTTTTTTTTTTTTGTAGATTTCAGTACTGATTTTAAAGCTACATCTACATTTAATGAAGCTAGTTTGTAAGTTCGACTCTCTTTTCCAAATTAAAATTTTCAGGAAATGCTATTAAATATTACAAGTTTTATTTAAATTGCAATGAATGTAACTATGTCTGTAAGTTAAATTTGACCAACTTTCCCGTTTCCGATTGAGCTGAAACTTTGCAAGCCTATGTATATCGCGTGACATTGAAATAATATGGTACCATGGAGCTGATCTGATGATGGAGTCGGAAAGTGGCCATAGGAACTCCTGTACCAAACAAGATAGACCCGTCGTGACTGGGCTCGTTTTACTTGTCTTTGCTAGCACTCTGCTGCTAACTGATATCCAGGGTCTTAAAAGCTTATATTTAAAAGTTATATTTTATAATAATTTCTTAAATTGGAAATTTAATAAAAAAAATTAGAGGACTCACTGGCTGTATTTGACTAACTGTCAAAATAATAAATCATATTTCATAAAATATTACATTACAGAAGTAAAAAAATAAAAATAGAACAGAAAATTAAGGGAATTGTTTGGATATTTGCTATTAGCTTTGGTTCGGGTAGTCTCTCAAGATATATGAAATAAATCTTTCCATAAATTACATCCGCCTACAAATATACGAAATAGAGTAGTTAATAATCTCGTTAACATATTTGAGCAAGTCCAATGAAGCCATGGCGTAAAATGACTCAGAAGCGAGACATTTTCAGTATTTCACACTTTTTCATGTACTTACCTGAAATCTTGCCAAATTATAGCTACGTTTTATTATGTTTTATTAATATAATTATAAAATAGGCTGGACGTATACAAGGAGCAAAAATTTTCACGTGGATAACATAATAATTATGTTCTGGTATAAGGATTAGGCACACTGATGCGTTCTGCGGTCTGCAGTCAAATCAAATTGAACGCCCGTACGCGTCCTAACGTTTCTTCTGCGAGATTGCACGGTCAGATCACGGTAATGATATCCATTACCGTGGTTAGATCGTATATCTATACAAAATATATAGATACCAACAATGCTGTTCATACATAATGCGGGCAGTGTTCAAGTTGACCGCAGAACGCATCCTGTGTGCCAAATCCTTAAGCTGGGAGAGCAAGAACAAGTATGAAAATATAAGTTTGCGAACAGGATAGCATTGTATGTATCTATGCGAATGTAAGTAATTTACGTCGTTCTATAAAATGAACGCCAGGATATTAGCTGCAGAAAGATTTATTATGTTTTGTGCCTGACTCATCCGCGTGTAGAATTTAAGAAGATCAACACTGGATGAAGGACTTGATTTTGATGGCTTTGATTAACAATTGGTTGTTTTCTTTAGATCTTTCTTACTAATAATAAATAAAATTAGTTTAGACACAAGCATTAGTCAGTTACGAATATTACATGAAAGTATGTGTTCTGAAATACAGAATAATGTGCAAATATTTTTAAATTTAATCTGAGTTAATGCTCTACAACATTTAATGATAAAATAATCTAATAGGGCCTTACGTAGCCAATTTGTTTTGTTACTTAACCTGAACTCTTTAGACATAATAGTTTTTTTAGTGTGGTGCTGCAGAAATTAAACAATTTAAAGATTTAGCTGCTCTCCATAAATTTGGTATAATTTGTGAATAAATTATTTGTGTAACAAATTATGAAGAGGCACTCACTCCCGGTGTGTGTCCACCTTTAAGGTACGCACTAGGTCGGTAGTTGCCGTAATGTGGTGACGACTGTCGCCCGACCGACGGCATCGAGAAAAAATAATGAACAATTGAACAACCTCTAAAAGTTGCTCATAAACAAACCTCAAACTGTAAGAATTCTGACAGAGCTTCGCTTAACCACGCACGGAATTTATTTTGTTTGCAAACTAAATGTAGCTATTAAACTTTATATCTTCGTAAGAGGGATGAGTGGGTATTGTCATTTTCATTGTGATTTTATTTGTTTTGTTTTCGTATTGTAATAAAATGTTACTACTTGGCGGGAACGCAAAATGTTTCGGTTTCGGCTGTTTGAATTAGAAATTAGTATTAGCATATGTTTCGGTACGTAGGGACATTGTAAAAAGAAACAACAATTCGCATGTATATGACACTACACTATAAAAACTTGTAACAACAGTAAATAATATAGGAAAATAAATGTCAAAGAGTGAGCTGAGAATTATTATTTCATGTATTTTAACCGACAAACGGAGTAGGTACTCAATTCGACGCAAATTTTGTTTTTTTGTAAAACCACTTATAACTTTTTACGTAGTGGTCTGATTTCGATAATTCTATTTTTTTTTTGGGAAAGTATACATTTCGAAATTGGTCTCATTTAAATTTTATTGAAATCGGCTGAGCCGGTTTTGATAAATCAACAATATTGTGTAAAATGCTACATCGTTCCGTGCGAAATATTCGCGAATCCTGTACACGGTTAAAGTCGGTCATGCCATTTTTTGCAAAAAATAATTATCTTGACTCTAATAAACGATATTCTTTAAATACTGTTCCAAACTCTACAGTATAGTGAATGCATCTACGCTCTACATTTTTTAGTCTGCTGGATGCTCTTCATAGGAAGAGCATCCAGCACTCGTATTCCATATAGATGGAATTCCAAGTGTGGTGCAACATTGAAATAACTGGCAACTTTTCGTCCCAGTGGGTACATTCCACTATCACTACATTTATTTATTATAAAGCTAAGTCGCTCCTATAAATGTGTCTGTCTGTGTATCAGCTTAGATTTTTAGGGTTCCGTACCCAAAGGGTAAAAATGGGACCCTATTACTAAGATTCCGCTGTCTGTCTGTCTGTCACCGTCTGTGAAAATTTCAGCTTTCTAGCTATAGCGGTTCCTGAGATACAGCCTGGAGACAGACGGACAGCGGAGTCATTGTAATAGGGTCCCGTTTTTACCCTTTGGGTACGGAACCGTAAAAAAAGCTTAGCCGAGCAAAATCGGGACGGGCAGCTAGTTAACAATAATTCCAGTAGGTAGTTACCGTGTTCCAGATCTCACGGATCTTACGATTTGGCAACGATCTCGGCAACCCGTGTCTAGATATAATTGTTTAGGAATGTCATTAGCCCAATGAATATGATTCGTCTACGTTTATAACTATTTTGACAGGCTCTGACTTTGTTTGATACACTTAATTTATCCCAGTAAATATAGAATTCAATCTTGAACTAAAAAGATAATGCAAAAGTATATCCAGCTTAGGCCATTGCCTAGTACAGTATTTTATTATATTTGCCTTATTTGTTTTGAAAAATGATTTTCCTATTATTTTCTTTGATAAAAATCACAATTTAAAGGAATTTCATATTTTCGGATCTTATTAACTTTTGACATTGCTTGTAAAATATGGAGCCATGATGGCGGCCTTGAACAAAAATCTAATTAGAAATTCGAAAATCCTTTTTAATTAAGCATTAAATAGCGTTGTTTTTTTGTGAATGTGTTTACCATATTTTAAAGCTTTTTTGAGCTACTGTACACTTTGCAAGATTTTCTTTTCATTTCAATTTATTTAAGCTTCAGAGTGGCCAGCTGCTGCTTCAAGCGCCATCTCGAAAAAAGATTTCGGCCGATATCTCGGAAACTTTGCACGTTCGGAAAAAAATCATCATCATTTTTGTAGAGAATAAAATTTTAATCATTAATTGCCTGTTAACTTTATTGTAAAATTTACCATTTAATATTTATGGCCCATTTAATTAATCGGTTTTGATTAAAATACGATACCGGCCGGATCTGTCCGCATTCTGTGATTTTATGGTCAGGTAAGTGACTCTAAAACTTTTAAAAACATAATTTTTGGATTGGAAGTGCAAATTTGACCAAAAATACTTTTTTTACTGGGGTTTTTAACCATCGTTCGTTGTTTTCAGTCATAGAACGTCCATTACTTGACATAGAAACTTCATTCAATCCATCGATCCATCAGCCATAGCTCGTCCACTGCTGGACATAGGCCTCCCCTATAGATCTCCAATAAGACCGGTTGGTAGCAGCTTGCATCCAGCGCGACCCTACGGTCGGTTATCCATCCACCTTGTGGGTGGACGTCCTACGCTGCGCTTGCTTGTGAATGGTCTCCACTCGATAACTTTTCAACCCCATCGATCATCAGTCCTCCGTGCTATGTGCCCTGCCCATTGCCACTTCAACTTGCCAATCCGCTGGGCTATGTCGGTAACTCTGGTTCTTCTACGTATCTACGTAGAAGAACCAAAGTTACCGACATATCCAACTTAGGCCATGGCCTGGTATCAGAATCAGGAATGAGGAGATCCTCATTCCTGATTCTATTTTGCAGAGAGACTCCGAGCGTAGCCCTCTCCATAGCTCGTTGTGCTACTTGAATTTTAGATTAGGATTAGGAACTTCATAAGATCCCTTATATATGATTTCTACTCGTATTAAAATTGGTTGGAAACAGGATAAATTTAAGCGTGGTCCAGCGGTCTTAATGAGGTCATTAGTCCTCCTAGTGGGTAGGCTTCTTATTATATGCTGCGCTTGCCGAACGTGAGAAGACTACGGTAATGAAACAGCCAAGCCACACATTTTGACTGAGGTGGAAGCGTGTAAAGCTTCGAGCAAATACCTACACAGCCACAGTCTCTAAGTGAAAGTAGTGAAAAAATTCTGAACGCCATTCATACACACCGACTTAAATATTTGTATTAACAAATAATTCACAATGACCCGTTTTCTCGAATCTTGACGTTATGTCACTTAATAATTGCTTGTAACCGAGCACTTTGGCATCGCTCGGCGTTGTAGTTGGCTTGCAATCGCCTAACGACTAATTAAAAAGCCTGCCCGCTACGTAGTTGGTGTAGAGTTTTGGCTCGGACACTTTTTTTGCACGATTGTGACTCTATAGATATTTGCTCGAAGGTGTAAAGACAGAAGCTTAGCTCTACATGAGATCTGATAACTTTGTAACAGTACGAGTCATATGAAAATGTTTTTGGTGGGATCTTAAAACTTAAAATGAATGTTGTTACAATGAATACATTCTAAATAACATTATAGCCAAAGTTTACTGTTGTATCAACCCTGATGTCTCAAAAATAGGCAGCTAATCCATTCAAAATTTTACTGACTTTCAACAAAATGAATGAAACTATTTTTTTTTTTTGGAGTCAATCCCGAACTTAGTTCGTCATATTTATAAGTGCAATGTTATCATAAAATATGTCATTCAATATCCCATACATTCTTTTTTGTTTTGTTTTCCTGAAAAATACCCAATTCAAAACTATTATTATTACGCCATTTTAACCCTTTCAACCACATATCCAAACACGCATGCGCTTTCGTGAATAAAATTTAGCGCGTTTACGCGTTTAAAATTAGTTCAGTGACATTAGTTTAACTAAAAAATGCGCAGGGCACAAAACTAAATCAGTGATAAGACATTACTGCATGCATTGTAAAATTTGATGAAACTGTTGTCGTGAAATTAATTTTATGTTACTAATTTCGTAATATAACTCCGGTTTTTCAGTGTTATCCAAAAATGCTATAAATATAAATGTTTTCCCCAGTTCAAATTGAGTTAAATAAAATTTCACTAGACTGCAGCTAGCGTCCCCGGATCTGCATAAAAATATTATTATGATATTATGATGACCTTCGACGAAGTCACAAGACTAAAATATAGCACTGATACATAAAAACGCGTAATTTCACGCAACGCCCGATTTATTCTAATATTCGTATAAAAATCTGTCGGCGGTATATTTCTGGGCGTGTTCGCCGGGTATGTCCCAGGATTGACGTTAGAAGGCTTTTATACAGGGTTATTTCTAAACAATTAGCATCCTTTCTGGGGCTTATTCTGTAAATCAAAACTAACAACTTTTGTACGGCGACTTTTGTCAAAACTAAAAAAAAAATTGTTTCATAGAAAAATATCGTCCACCCGCGACAAAATGTATGGAACAGCTGTTTTTTTTTGAGTTCTGACAAAAGTCGCAGAACAAAATTTGTTAGTTTTGATGTACAGAATAAGCCCCTAAAAGGATGCTAATTGATTAGAAATAACGCTGTATAACCATCAAATCAATCTAGTGTGCAAGTTTTTTTGTCCTATACTTAACTGTGGGGTAAGTCCCTGAGGCCAAGAGGATAAATAAACCTTTCACCTGAGTAGTGAAACGAAAATGGCTAATTCAACTATGGTTCGGCCGTTCTGAGAATGCGTTCCTGACACGTCATATTGAAAAAATGTTTTTGGCCGATATCTCGGAAACTATGTACTTAAGGGCAAAAACATTGAGCGCATTTGTAGAAAATAAAATTTCTCTTCTTTTGTTTCCAGTAAACTTTTTTGTAAAACTTACCGGTTACGATTTATGGTCTATTTAATGAAATTTCATTAAATGGACCTTAAAACATTAAATGTCGAATAGTGCCAACCCTAGTGCCTGGGTAACCAACTAGGTATGTCTGGTACATCAGTGCTACTTATTTTCGATGCCACTGACTCATGGATGCCTACGCAGGGAAAATGGTTTGTAGTTAAGTTTTTAGATGACGAAAATTTTGTAATTTTTGTTAGTCATTTAAATGTAGATTCAATGAAAACTACCTATTTAAGGAAATGTGAATAAAGAAAATTATCTTGAAATGATAGAAAAAGGTCACGAAACTTTAGATCAAATAAAAGAAAAAAACAGAAAATAGATGACGAAACATGCATGTTCCTATAATTTAAGTTTGGCCACAATATACTGATTATTTATCAAATGAAATCCATAATAGAAAAGAAAAATGAAAAAAATAAAAAAAGGCCTGAGATGGGACTGGTACATACCTAGATCAGATAAAAAACAATGCTTTCTTTCTCATGTGATCTATCTTTCTTTTTTATGTGATGAGACGTCCAATAGACGTCTCTTTCTTTCGTTTTAATCTTTTTAATCGAAGTAAAATAAAATCATTAGGAAAAAACCCTGAGGCGTGATAGACATGACTCTCAAGACTCTTGTTGGTAACTATATATGTTTGTAAAGTAATATATAATGAACTTAACTAGGTAACTACTTCTTCTTTAGGAGAATAAGAAGAGAAAGCGTTCGATAACGGAAAAAATGTTGCAACATGAAATCATTTCAATAAACTATAAACTTAATGTCATTATACGGTGAACCAGATTATTTTAACCCACTTCAGGACACATAAGTCCTCATAGTTTTTACCACTTTTTTCTACGTTATATTTGCGAAAAACTATCAATACAAAAAACGCCAAATCGATGCAAAAAACAGACTCGGAAAGTTCCACATCACAACTTTACACGTCTGTGGAATGTATTCATTTCCTGGATTAAATTTTCTTTTGCCCACAAAATAGACCATTATAAAGATTTACAATAATACGCTTCCTTATACATATATAACCATTAAAAACATATTAATAAACTACTAATCTCCGGAATGCAAAACATTCAGGAGGTGACCCTACCGAAATACAGTTTTCACAAAAACGACCGAGTTATCATTATTTACGCGCATGAATATATTTATTAAAAGTGACGCATTTCTGAAATGTTAAATGGGAACAGGTGGCTAGTTTTTACATAGTAACGACGATGGCTCAATGGTTGACGTGGTTGTTTCGGATGTCGTAGAAGTGGGATTCAAATTCCAATTATGAGCTTGAGAAAAAACATCGCGTCATCATCGTATTATGAAGAACGTCGTAGAAAGTCGTAGAACGTTTACTCCTTAAAGAAGGTCCTCCATTTCATTTATTTATGCTCCCATACAGTACACAGTGTTTATTACAGAACTGGATACCAACAAGTTTTTTAAGGACCTTAGCCACTAGGGCTAATGCATTACTAATCTAGGTACTTACATTATCTTCAACCAAGTTAAGGTCTGCTACGGGAAGACTGCTTCTGTACTACCTAACTTTTTACCTTGAAAATCCGATGGGCTATATTTGGTTCTTTTACGGAACCGAATCTCAGGTGATAACTTAATAATTACAGGGCATGAGTAAAGTGAAAAATAAACGAGCCCAGCAAGGACATAACAAAAGTATTGCGTGAGCGCTGCGAGCACGAATTTTTTATGTTATTCTAGTGTGCTTCTAGTTTTTCTGGCAAAGAAATGATTCGAGGGCAGAATTTTGCAACGTTTTTGCAATTACATTGGTAATAATATGATAAAGCAAGTTCGAATAGGCCGGGTGGCTAGCCCTAGTGTCAGAATTTTTAGGCCGCCTGAAAGCCCTCATGACTAAACAGATAAAACAACCGGGACTTACAATTTAACATGTCATCTGAGCCACGGTAGCGCTCAGTTGGAAAATGCCACCCGCGGTCACCCATCCAAGTACTGACCATGCGGAACGTTGCTTAATTTGGTTGATCGCTGTCAAACACCTAGTCAAACTACGCTACGAGCGCTACTAATAATATTAATGATGATTGTGATTTTAACAATGTGATGTTATTTAGAGATGTTATAAAACCAAACGTCCTCTCTGTCATAACTGCCTAACCGGTAACTACGCGGTTTTTAACACCAAGTGGCGAGGTTATAGAGCCGCGAGCATTGTACATAAAGCAGTTATAAATATAATACGTCGTCAAACTTTATGCGAAACGGAAAGCGGCTTAATGGCCCGTCGCGGCGAGGTGATAAGTTATATTTACTATTTTTTTAATCAGTATAAATAAGACGACGCGACGGCTGACGGTTTCGTCAACACGGGTGTGATGTAGGTTTGTGAATGTTGCAGTTTTGAAATCAATCTCCATAAAGTCCAACTGATGGCCGATTTACATTATTTCAGTCCAGCGTTCGAATATAGCACTGAATGGCAATTGGAAAAATGTTAACATGCACTGGAGTGCTGAGTGCAAGCCAGCCCTGGATTTTACTACTGGACTGGATTAATGTAAGCTGGTCATTATCAATAAGACCAAGTGTTCGAGTAAACACACTTTTATATATTGTACACATAATGTACCTATAAACCACATCCTGCTAGGCCATTACGCAGGATACCTAAAAGAAAATTCTACCCTTAGTAGGTACCAACAAATCGTGTATCTCTGCGTACGCATTATCTAGCCTCGCTTTGGTATTTAAATTCTTTCCCTAGATATCAACTCTACCATGGCAGAGCTTTTGTTCTATGAACAAAATTATAGAGTTTATAATGCATAGTTCATAGAACACATCGCCGACTTACAGTTGACGACAAGTTTACATTTCGTGATTTTATAAAAGTGATTCGCTGAAAATTATCCAGATTCTCCCAGAAACAACTGATTTATGTCGTCGGGTAGGTTGGTAACTGATACATTCGTATTTGTCACCTCGAAATATATAAAAACAAACTTAAAACTACACATTAAAATATTATTAGATGTATTAGAAATAGGTGCATAAAAATATCATGCGTGCGTGAATCACCTCGGCTGAAAAATGCTGATTGCTGAAATTATCTAATACATGCTCCCTCTGCCGTCATATGCGATAACTAGCCTGCATCATGCTTTTTGTTTCAGCGCCACCTAGCGAAAACTTTTAGAACTATTACACCGTTGCGTTGCATTAAACTAGCTGAAAGCTAGCTCACTCACTATTTAGTTTCGAGAAAAAGCAACAGATAGCGCTAATTTCAAAGCTGAAAAACGCGATGTTCTAGCTTTTTATTTTTTAATTTTCCTTGCTTTAGCCACATCACATTCTCACATATAAAAACGATACACAAAGTATAAAACCGACATGTTGTAAGTTTACACAGGACATAGTGAGTCACTTTGGGATAAATTCTGCATACCCATTATGAATCGCTTGAGATCACTTTGCCGAAGCCAAGGGTGGTAGAAGTCTGTAAGCGATTTTTGTAATAAAATATATGATAACTAAAAAGATAACATCTCCAACAGAATCCTGATATTCATATATAATATCCCTGAAATAAAGCAGATGATACGATCTGTGATCAATTTACTTGTACCTACCGTGAAATTTTCAAAAGGCCGAATCACGTTGCAATGACCAAAACTTTTGTGATTAAAATTAAATTTTGAAAAGACAATTCATCCTTCACATACGTTACCTACATAATCTTTTTTGAAGGATCACACGCAGTTTTGGATAATGTGGGACTGTTGATAACAGCTAATGAAGATAGATACGAGTACCTACTAATCAGGCACCACAGTTCTTGTAGAGAGCAATAATTTAGAAAGGGTGTTGGTGCACTAGGTAAGCTAAAAAGAGGAGCTATTCACATTGTCATTCTGGACATCTTTTACTAAGGGTGACAGAATTTTTTTTCTCTAGTTTTGTTAACCAACACCAAAAAAAATCATTCTGTTATGCTGTTGTTAACGTTTTATCAATTCCAAGTTGCGATTTTATACGGGACAGCTGATATTTTTTCTGAAATTCCAAATAGACCTTATACTTAGTAGGTAAGTCAACGTTGTTCATAATTAAGTTTGATTTAACTAATACAGTATACCTACACCCTTTCTAAATAAATCTGTATAGGTCGCGAAAAAAACTCTGGAGCTCAAGCTGCGTACAAGGAAATTTAACTCCTATTGCACTTTCGATAGGAGTTAAATCTCCAAGTACGCAGTAACTGCGGCAGGGAGATTTAACTCCTATGACGTGTGCAGTAGGAGTTAAATTTTCTTGAGCGCAGCTTGACACTCCAGCGTCCTTTGTACGCGACGTGACGTATTTCTATATTGTGAATAGTTTCAAAACTCCACTGACCTTCTAGAAACTGCCTGGTGGGTAGACGAAGTGAGACCTTGAGGGAGGAGGCGTAGACAGAGTCGATGTACCAGTGCGGGTCGCGATTCTCACCCAGCCTACTGGCGCTGCCTCTGCAATCAAAGAGAAAATATTAGTTGACTTCTTACACATGATCTCTGACCCCAAACTAAGGAAAGGGCTTGATATGGTTACCAGTGACTGACATATTATGTACTACGTATACTATAGATAGTTGTAAGGATTCACGGATAGAACAGGTTGGATGCAAGCAAGCTTCAAACCGGTTTTATTGAAAATCCATAAGACAGGCCTATGTCCAATGGATTTCCTAAGGGTGAGAATTTTGATGACAATGATATTGAATCATAGATTTAGGTAAAAAACTCTGCTTTTAACCGGTCTTATTGGAAATCTATGGAGGAGGCCTATAACCAGCAGTGGACGTCCTATGGCTGATAGATGGATGGATGAATAGCGAAACTAGAGTACATTACTGTACTTATAACAATATTTTGGAACAACATACTAACTTTCTGTGTTATGAAAATGAGTAACAGATTCACTTTCATTTACATCTTCACCACAAAGGCAATAAGATTCAAAGATAATGACTTGTTGAAATGAAAGTTACAGGAAAAGTTATTTCCGACATGTTATAAAAAGTCGATAATACTTTACGGTGTAGGTGTACCTACGACCTCGTCTCTGATATTTTTAAGAACTAGGTATTCAACCATAAAACATGGGATATTCATTTTAATAATAAAAATATGAAACAAACTAAAGATTCCTGAAGTACCTAAACCTCAAAGCTACTAAAGGTAAGTACGTAAATAACGTTAAAAAGTAATCTATTAGTAAAAACAGTGAACTTAACATTGACATAGTTCCAAACTACTAAAAAACAAAGGGATAAGGTTATGCCAAACCTAAACATTCGATTTCAGCGAAACGCCTTGAGATTTTAAATAGCAACACTTTAAGCAGAAGCTTATGGTCATATTTACCCTGAATCCATGTTGATAGTCATCTAAAACGCACTTAAACCCTAAATATGTACGGTTTAGATGTTCAAAATAAAAAAAAAACTACATGTTTTCTTTCGTTCATATGTCAAACTGAAACTATTTTCGTACTCCCCAAGTTCACGTTGGCAGAGTAAATATATCACATCAAGCTTTCACTGTAACAAAATGTTTTCAGTAGGGTTCGAACATTAGTTCGTAGTTTTACACTGTAGCGACTAGATGGCGCTAATCTAAATGTGTTGATTTATAGAGCTTTTTCTCATGGTTAAGCTACTCAATAACAGATGGCGTGTGGATACAAAGCAGCAGAATAAAGAAGGCTGTTGATGATCCATGATGATAATGATTAAGACTACACATAAAAGCGCTAGCGAAAAATGCTTTAGTTTTTCGCTTTTATTAGAGTTCCGTACCCAAAGGGTAAAAACGGGACCCTATTACTAAGACTCCGCTGTCCGTCTGTCTGTCTGCCTGTCACCAGGCTGTATCTCATGAACGGTAATAGCTAGAACGTTAAAATTTTCAGAGATGACGTATTATAAAATCAGAACTTAGTAATAGGGTGCCATTTTACCCTTTGGGTACGGAACCCTAAAAAAAATACAATCAAACTGAATTTTTCGCTTGATATTAATAACGGTGGCAGGTAGATGCTTGAAATATTCACAGAATGTATAGTTAAATATGCACTTAAAAATAAATAAATAAACTTGAATAATTTAAATTTTTAAGGGGGGCTTCCTTTTCCTACACGTAACGTAGTTTTTTGCTCTAAATTAATAACGGCAACAGGAAGGTGCTTGAAATACTATTGGTAAATTCCTTTCAAAAATAATTAGTAAATTAAAGTAAAATATATTAATATTAAGGGTCCCATACGGTGCGGAACCCTACATGCGCGAGCCCGACTCGCACTTGGTCAATTATTTAAAAAGAGCAAGCCTAAGTTAAGAGAACTAGAGTCTAATGCCCTGCACCTTAGGTCTCTGAGCCAAATAGGTAGGAACCGGCTACTAGGGTAACAGAAATCGTCAAGGTCAAAACCTACTGAGCTCAATTCAAGTGTTGTATTAAAACTTCTTGGTGGCTGTCATGTTAGTTACAAGCTACGGATAACCCAATCCCTCGCGCAGCTGTTAAGTGAGCCAACATCATAGCCGCCAAGAAGGTTGATTCGGCATTTGTCCTTTCTGTGTATTTTTCTGTAATTTGTGTTAACAATAAAGTGTTCATTCATTCATTCATACTTGTGCTAATGTTGTAACCCGAAAGCGTGTATGTTAGTTAGTCTGTTAAGTACTCTTCCACGCAACAACAAAGAAATATTGTGAAGTTTAAGGGCCGGAGAGTTTCAAAGACCACTTTTCATCCAGGAAATATATAAATATATGTACCTTTAAATAACAATCAATTAATGAGATGGCAGGCACACATGGCGAAAGTGTATGTGTCATGTATTTTAAATTGAAACAGGGATTTAGGAATTTTTAGGGTAAAATGACTTCATGTCACACATTTTAGGGATTTTTAGGATAAAATGACTTCATGTCGCACAGTTTAGGAATTTTTAGGGTAAAATGACTTCATGCCACAAGATTTTCGGATTTTTAGGGTAAACTGACTTCATGTCGCACAGTTTAGGAATTTTTAGGGTAAAATGACTTCATGTCACACAGTTTAGGGATTTTTTAGGGTAAAATGACTTCATGGCTCCGCGCTGGGACCTCCAGAAAGGAAAAGGGAAAGGTTTCCCTAGGGTTTTTCATTTTAGGATTTTTTCGGAGCAAATCCCTAAATTTAGGGCGAAAAAAATCTTGAGTGAAAACACTGCTGTGAAGTTTGTAAATTAGCTGTCACATCCCCACTTCTCTCGCAGTTGACATAACGTGTTTGCTACTGCGCAACGACTTGCCTCGCGTTGACGCCGAGAAGTTTGATTCGGCCTATAGTTCGTATCGTAGGACGTCCAATAGAGGACATAGGCCTCCCCTAAAGATTTCTAATAAGCCCAGTTGGTAGCGGCTTGCATCCAGCGCGATCCTGCGGTCTTAATGAGGTCATCCGTACACCTTGTGGGTGGCGTCCTACGCTGCGTTTGCCGGTACGCGGTCTCCACTCGAGAACTTTTCGACCTTACCGGTCAACAGTCCTCCGAGCTATGTACCCACTGCCAGTCAGCTGGGCTATGTCAGTAGCATTGGTTCTTCTACGGATTTCCTCATTTCTGACCCGGTCTCGCAGAGATACTCCGAGTATAGCCCTCTACATAGCTCGTTGAGCTACTTGGGTTACTTATTAAACGTAGCATGTTTTGCTTTGGTGAAAACAGCCACAAACACAATATCAGTAGTATCTCTACGAGTCTGGCAACAAAAATAGTCATTTCGTAGCAACATTGTTTTGTTTTCGCAGCTGCTGCGCAGATTAAAATTCTCAAGACAACTGGCGTTTGTTTCTACCGCTTCTCCTTTATTTTCCAGATAGTTCTATCTACCTAACTATCTGTTGAATAAATACTAGTAAACTAAAGTAGGGACAAGATAATAGGTCACTTTTGACATTTCATGAATGCAACGAAAAATATACCTTACACTAAAGGAATAAAACTCACGAAAACAATATTGACGACGACCGATAAGTGTTCTCGAATACGGCTTGGAGTTTTATTCCTTTAGTACAAGGTATATTTTTCTTTGCATAAATTAACTGTCAAAAGTGACCTATTATCTTGTCCCAACTTTAACAGTTAATCTGTTCCCAAAATGGCACAATTTGCATATGCAAAATATTCTCAACTAGCTGCCCGTCCTGGTTTCGCCCGGTCACGATATGTTATAGCTATAAACCTTCCAGAAGAAATATTCGAAATAAAATTTAAATTTAAAATTTAAAAAACCCCCGACAGAAAAACCTACCTAAAAAAAGTACGAAATCTTATCTTTCATTTGACAACCATTTTGGGCACATTTATAGAATTTTGGTTTTTCCATCCCCGCTTTAACCCACCATAACTCTTAACCGTAGTAGAATAAATGGCTTTTTTATTTTATTTTATTTTATAACTCTTAAACGGCTCAATCGATTTTTATAAAACATAGCTAAGAACACTCTCGATTAAGTCTCCTTTCATCCAAAAAAAACTAAACTGAAATCGGTTCAGTGGTTCGGGCGCTATGATGCCACAGACAGACAGACAGACACACAGACAAACAGACACGTCAAACTTATAACACCCCTCTTTTGCGTCGGGGGTTAAAAATAATGAAAACTGCTTGGCATTCTGTAGTCTAGTTTGGAAGATATAATCGGATACACAGATGGACACAACACAAAAATAGCGGTTTTGCTTGATACTATGTATAGTGATAATAGTAGTCGTAAGGTTGATTTTTACGGCACATCTCTCATACCTCGACTCGTTCTTCACCGATTTTGTTCATACTCGCAAATCTTGCTAGGATTCAGATATTTATTTATCTTATGTTAACATATCGGCTAACCGGCCCTTTTCAGGGAATTAATTATCTAGGAAGTATATGGGTTAAAAATTAGTTCAATGGTTAAAACTGTTTTAAAATTTACGCGTTGGAACTGAAACCCAAAGATGTATGTCTGTTACGCACAAACTTATGATCCTAAAATAGATAATATTTTCTCTACCCTTTAGCTCAGCTAATTCAGTATCTAGATAGATATGATTATAATCAAAGGTCGAAATACATTTTGCAAACGCTTTTCTATATTTTAATTTTGTTAATGAATTTATAATAAAGAACAGCAGTCAAGTAAACTTTTATGGCGCTGATTTAGTACCGATTTAACCCACTCCGAGTCGAAAAGTTGTTTTAATCCAACCCGGTACCTACTCGACTCGATCTTGATGGATAATCCAGTCGATCGAACGTTAAACATTTCATCACACAACAACGAGACTACAGAAGTACAGGTAGCGTCATTAAAAATAACGCTGGAACTTCAAACTGTGCACAAGAAAATTTAACTCCTATGGCACAGGCAATAGAAGTTAAATCTCCTAGTACGCAACTTTAATGGCAGCACGGAGATTTAACTCCTAGTACGTATGCAATTGGAGTTAAATTTCCTTGTGCGCAGCTTGACACTTCAGCGTTCTTTTTACGTGACGCGTATAAAATCTTCATTCGTAATTTTAGGACGAGCAACACATACTCGCTCGCTCAGTGACCTGCGTAATAATGTAAACTTTGTGAACTGTACTTGAAATTAATTTTATTAGGTAAATTTGGGTTACTAACGCTTAAATTAAGACATTTTATAACTAATATCAAAAAAAGCACCCGTATTTCTTCATAACGAAATTTTTCACCCTAATTACATTTATTAGAATCATGAAAGACAGTTTTGATTAAAATGTATTTATTGGTAAGAATTAAAATCAGTATAGCTCATACACATTAGGTACATAATGTTAGTATTACCTACATTGCTTGGGGCTTTATCAAAGAATAAAATATTTAATCCACGCAAAAAAGATTCATGAGCTTAAGGTTTTAAAATATTATGCTTAGCTTGATTATACCGTCACATAAATATGTCTTAAAATAATTTCTATTTTTATAGGCCGAGTCAAATGACTTGGCGGATGTGCTGTTAGCTAACCCAATCCTCGCGCATCTGTTAAGTGAGCTTCAGTCAGGATTGGGTTACCAGCAGCTTGTAGCTAACATCACAGCCGACAAGTTGTTTGATGCGGCTTATACAAGATTTCATGTCTGTGAACGATGATTTGATGACGAGCCATGTCTATGTGGGCGTTGATCGAGCCCGAATAGGCCGTAAGTGAGATTGTCAAAAAATATTGGACACGTATTTATTCTTTTGTCAATCAAACAACAAATTACAATGACAAACCTTGTTAAAGTTTGGGAGTGGGGGTCGTGACGTCACTTCTCTGACAAAAGTCTTTACATTTGTATGGCACTCGTGACGTCACGTGGAACTTTAACTAGCTATATCTTCGTGAATTTTCGTTTAATTGACAAAAGATATAAAACTTGTCTAACATTTTTGATAGTCTATCTGACGGACTTATTAATTTTTTTTAGTCATCATGCCTATTGTATAAAATTTCACTTCTGTACTCTTAGTATTTTGTGATTTGAGAGTTAAATGTTAACTGGATAAACAAGTCTACAAGACGATTATGTGTGTATTTTAGTTCGCAGTTGATGTATTTACAGCTGCGTTTTACAGATCGAAAAGAACTCGCAGGTTTTAAAATTAGGTAAGTACAATTAAAGAATTTTGCTGACCCCGCCCTTGTCGGGTAATTTTGTCGGTGAACGGAGAAAAAGTGTTGCTTTATTGTATTTCAGGTATAGCAATGCAAATTGTATATTAGATTTAGTTTTAGATAATAATTAGGGTCTGGCTTAGGTAAGGCAAAATTAACAAAAATGGTACCTACGTTTTCGCGATAAGTGTTTGAGCGAGGTTGAACATATTTAATTTTACACATATTTTCACATACTCTACGAGGCTCTCTAGATTATTTTGGAAATTGAAAAGAGGACACTGTAATGTAAGTAAACAGCTTTTTCTAAAGAATCAATGATCCCGAAATCGCAAATTACCTTTGACAAAATATACAATAAAGCAAACAATCTTACCACAAAAGTTTTACGCAGGCTTTAGACAATGTTTAACAGTACAAATTGCATGGTTAAGCAGTGTTTAAAGCGTGTTCAAATCTTTTGTGTTGAGGCGAATAATGTTTTAATTTAGACGCTTAGGTAAAAGTCTGAAACAATACTATCTAAAGTATTTCACAATAATGTTATTGTCTTATAGTAGAGTTCTACACTAGCGTGCGTATAGTAGAACTATATTCGTAATTGATCTAGACATCTAGAGCATGTGTTAAAACATTCGATGTTATGCAAACTTGAAACAGTCAATAAATTTATAATCCAGTACTTAACGGAAAGTATGGAGTAGAATGCGTCAAATCCGGTAGTTCTGATTTTTTGCAGACTTGCTTATGATGTTGGCCAAATGAATAATCCAAGTTTGTGACCTCGAGCGCCGAACGCAACTTTGTCAAAAATCTAAAAAGCTGCGTAATACCTAAACGTTATTTTTTTAAATTTTGGCGATTATAACTTAAAGGACTAGTTTTTGAAAAAACTTTTGGAGGACATTTTTAAAGTAGACTAATTTGGTACAATATAATAATAGAATTGTCGCCATAAACTCAATTGTTTCCAAGATCAAGCCTATAAAAGTTTATAATTTTTTTCGAATTTCGCAATTTTTACAATATTTTAGACGTCACTCGCATAACTCTAGCGGGATAAAGTTCCAATTACTTCCGACGGAGTATGCTAGTATTGCTCGTATAAAGTCACAAATGCGACCCACCCAGTGACGTAGCTACCCAGGGGCTAGGCAGGGCAGTGCCCCGGGGCCCTCAAGCTCCTCGATCGAACTGAACTTTTGAAAATTTCTCCCATTTTCAAAATAAATATGACAGGACCTGACTTTAATCGTGGGTCACCCACCTGTAGTTTAAAGTAGTGGATGGAAGGCATCTGCTTTACAAAGTAGTGTGACCTCGAAGCTCATCATTTGGTGCGATAGCTCACAGATACATACATTACTACTGCTCACTATAACGCAAACGTGGCTGTAGTTCTCGATGGTTATTATTATTGTTGACCGAAAGAACGAAATCAGCGAAGCGTCTCAGTGTTGACTTCACAATTTTGCTTTTATCTGTCTGAACAAATCTATACGAAACTTGGTTCACGGGTCTATGTATTTTTATTTTTTTATCGTATTATATTTTTGAGGGTATTTCCCTCAAAATGGGGGGAAATTTGCTGAGCGCTTTTTACTAAGCAATTTTGATAATATTTGGCAATCTGAATATAATTTGCGAATATGAACAAAATCAGTCGAGAGCAAATCGATATACTTATAATCTTTATAAAAATTACGTGTCACGTTGTTTGTCCGCGACGAACTCCTCAACTACTGAACCGTTTTTATCCAAATTTTGTACAATATGTGCAGTATGATCCGACTTGAGAGATAGGTTAGTTTATATCTTAATTTATAACAGCATTTGTTTATTGTACCTACGTTTGAAATCTGTCCGTACCGGCTATGTCGTCGTTTCGCCCCGCAAGCTGTTCGGCTCGCGGGGCGAATCGCCGATGACTCTTCCCGGGGCGAAGCAGCTAATGGGCTTACTCGTGTAAAGATTAACAGATGCGAAGACGCATGTTCGCAGAATTTATGTTATTATCAAAATGTACAAAAAAAATCCGAGGTATTAAATTGGATTAATTAGCGTATTCTTGTATGACACCGTTCACAACACGTTCATGCCAATACTCGACGGGGACAGGTTACTGTAGAGCTAATACCAGCTGTCTAGATCGAATACATCTTGTCAGTGATGGCAGATAGTAGCGTAGGATGGTTTCATTGATCTTTTCGTTTCATTCACAACATCGACATTTATTTTATCATTAACTAGCGACCCGCCCCGGCTTCGCACAGGTGTATCAAACATGTAAACCTTCCTCTTGAATCACTCTATCTATTAAAAAAACTGCATCAAAATCCTTTGCCTGTTTAGTTTTAAAGATATAAGACAAAGTCACTTCCCTGTCTGTCTGTATGTAGTAATAGTGATTGTAATAACCTTACTAATATTAGAAACCCGAAAGTGTGTTAATTGGTTTGTTTGCAACGTTTTTTCTTTCAGGCAGCTAACGGAGGGATTGACTTAATTGTTTGAATGGATTTAGTATACAATTATTTTTCGAAAAAAATCGCAACACCGACTTCTACCGTGTGCAGAATTCGAATAGTTTGTACGAATCGATGTGACATCCATATACATTATTATTGATTTATCGAAAACGGCTCAGCCAGTTTCGTTAAAATTTGAATGGGATCACATCGCCAGTATATTCTTCGGAACATTTTTTTTTAAATCAGTTAATAATTGGCGAAATTATCGATGAACATGCACAAAAATATATACAGACGAACATATTATCTCCTCCTTTTTGGAAGTCGGTAAAAAGTCGGTGAGCGTTATCTTATGTACCTACTAGATATTTTTATTCCCGATTTATTTTTTATTTAGAAATTAAAAGTTTCTTAGGGGATAGTACCAAAATATCACGCGAGCGAAAGTTAGTAACATAATATAATAACGGAATTTCAGGGCTAAGTAACATTTATATCGTGGGTAGGCCTACGTCCTGCAGTGGCCTATTAAAAAGGCTGGTACAGCACAGTAACAGTTATATCTATTTTTTATCGCGAACAAATACGCGTTTCATCATCGTCATCTTGCATGATGCAAGTTAAATTTGCCGACTTCCCGGTTTCCGATTGAGCTGAATTTTTGCACGCAAATGTATATCGCGTGACAATGCAATAATATGGTACCAAGGAGCTGATCTGATAATGGAGTCGGAAGGTGGCCAAAGGAACTTCTGTACTAAACCCGTCGCGTTTGGGCTCGTTTTACTTGTCTTGGCTAGCACTCTTCTGCTACGGGATTTCCAGGATCTCAAAAGCTTGTACAGTCGACTCTCGTTAATTCGAAACTCGAGGGACCCAGAAAATATTACGAATTATCGAGTGTTTGAAATATCAAGTAACACAAACTCTTAATCTGTATACCAACAAAAGACTAACAGTAACTGAAACATAACTAAACAAACCAATTCGTGAGGAAGTGTGTGTCCAATAAGTCAAATTAATCATAGCAAAAACAAAGGCTCAACAAACAAACGTTAATACAAGTTTGAACTTATCGCAGTACTCACAAGCTTTCCGCCTCTTTCTCTCTGCAACTTTGAATTGTCGAGTGTTGGACGCCGATGAGTTCGAATTAACGCGTCGTTTTGTTATATAGCAATGATTTTTTCGTACGAATTACCAAGTGCATAAAAATGTATTGATTTAGTTCAAAATATAAAGAGATTTTGTAGGAAACTCGTGATAATTTTGAATTATAAAGAGGTTCGAATTATCGCAGGTGTGAATTAACAAGAGTAGACTGTATTTAAAAATTATTTTTATAATAATTTTTTTTATAAAAATTTCACAATGTACATTATTTTTTACATCTCGTACAAATTATGTGTACTTTTTTCGTAGCACTACTTTTATTCTCTGTAAGAAATAACGCGGTCTCATAAATTATTCCATTTAATAATAGTAAGCAAGTAATTTACATTTCTCTAAATCGTCATATAGAAGTCATAAAAAACATTGCAACGCATGCCAAAATTCAAAGAAACATATTTTCAGTAATTATCCACTGCGGTTATGTAGGAGCATTTTAACGGGTTATTATTTCTCTACTTTACGATCACAAAGGCGACGCCCACATTTTTTTCTGAAAACTTCAGCCAGTCGTTAAATTATGTCATTTGGATAAACAGGGGGTCGTAAACAATATTTAGTGCGGCTCGTAAACGTTCACGGTTGAGCTGAGCTGAACTTTGATGCCGTCTCTTATATGACTTTTATGGGATTTTGTGGTGTTATTTTGGTTTGTGAAGGTCTTTATAACTCTTTAATATTAAACTTCATCCAAAAATTATATACTTTCTAACATTACCAAAAATATAACACAATAGATGAGTATTAAATTGATCAGTGATTACAAGGTTTTGTCTTTTAAAATACTGGAAGAAGGGTGGAGGGGAGAATATAAGTATTATTTTTACTAAATATGATAAACAAGGGACCGTAAACAATATTTAGTGCGGCTCGTAAAACGTCATAGTTGGGCTGCGCTGAACTTTAATGCCGCTTCTCACATGACTTTTATACAGCCATTGCCGGTTGCCCTACCGTCCATATTTCCCCAAATATTGCTTTGGCAACGTCAACGAAAATAAGTGCTTACATTGCCGCTTCATAATATGTAGGTATTTTCAATTCAACTCTGGGTAAAGAACCACGTGGGAATTGTCGCAGCGTCAGCACGCTGCTCTACAAAATTATTTAAAAATAAATAAAATTCAATAGAGATGTCGTCATCAGAGGAGATGGTGGATGATCGCAATTAATCGTAATAGAACGATGTAAGTATTATTAAAGATATTAAAATCTTTTGAGAGAGCTATATCTAAACACGCGTTTTTGCTCGCATTGCCGCGCTTTGATGGCTGATGAAAACCCGCCAAATAGGGTATGGCCGGGCAATGCGAACGGCAACGTGCCGACAATGGCATTGGAAATGATTTGTTTACATTCTCGCATTTCCCTGTTTATTCAACTTGACCATGCTCATTGCTGCGGCAATGGACTGAATGGAAATGGCGTGGTGTTATTTTGGGTTGTAAGGGTAGTTATAAGTTTCTAATTTTAAACCACATAATATCAGTCGTTTTCAGATGTCAGGTGACATAAACTTTCCGACAGCCCAATAACTTTGTCATCAAAGCTAGCAAACTTGCCCGAAACAAATTTTTAATAATTACTAATATCACAGAATATATAAGACAACAGATAGAGAGATAGAGTAGTAGATAAATTGATTAAGTAATTACAAGATTTTCACATGTAAAATATTCAAAGATAATAAGTATACTAGTATTCCTCACTAAATATGATAAAAGGGGATTTCAAACAATATTTAATGCGGCTCGTAAACTTTCACGGTTGGTCTCTACTGATTTTAGAACCTCTTAAATGATTTTTGCGTGATTAATCTTCATAGTCTGCTAATATTGTAAAACTATGCTAGAAAACTAGAAGTAAATAATTTTTTGATTCTTAATTAATATCTAGTAGAGCTAATGTTCCCTCCTTAAATTGCTTCGATCAGGAATAAACCTGCGATGCCCTTACGGAGTCAGTGACTCTAGTTTGTAAGAACTTCCTATCCTTACTTTAATATTATAAATGCGAAAGTAACTCTGTCTGTCTGTCTGTCTGTCGCGCTTTCACGCTAAAACTACTGAACCGATTTGAATGAAATTTGGTGCACAGATAGTCTCGAGCCTGAGAAAGGACATAGGCTACTTTTTGATACGAAAAAATAGTTTTAAAGGGTTGAAAACGGGGGATGAAAACGCATTGGCTAGAATCTTAGAAGAAAAAACTTATTTTATACCATGACAAATGGTAATTTGCATCTTGACTTTCCAAATTACATTCTCTATGCCCAATGCCCATTCAAGGCTGCTCGAGTTGCAAATGTCAAAGTCAATCAATCTTTTCCTGTAAAATTTAGAGAAGGTTACATGTATTTTTTCAGTTTAATTACGTAGTTTTCATTCTAATAGGTATGCTTACAAAACGCAAATCGAATCTAGCGGAGCTCGCGTAAAGAAAATTGCTAGAAGCCAAGAGTCTGAAGAGCACATTTAAATGCGTTTGACATTAGATGCCGAGCGCCACGCATCTCAAAGAGCTGCTGAGACTCAAGAGCGAAACCAAGCGCGTCGAATTTTAGATGCTGAGCGTCACGCAGCTCAGAGAGTTGCTGAGACTGAAGTTGAAAGTCAAGCGCGGCGACTTTTAGATGCTGAGCATCACGCAGCGCAAAGAACTGCTGAGACTCAAGAGCAAAAAACCAATCACGTCGAATTTTAGATGCTGAGCGTCACGTAGCTCAGGGAGCTGCTGAGACTTAAGGAGGAAGTCAAGCGCAGCTACTTTTAGATGCCGAGCATCACGCAGCGCAAAGAACTGTTGAGACTCAAGAGCAAAACCAAGCGCGTCGAATTTTAGATGCTAAGCATTAGACGTTAAGCAAAAAATTGCATAGTTCCTGTCGGACAGGACAAAAACTATCGAAAGCAAAACTGTCGCCACTATCACAAAGACGCTAAGTGATTAATTCCTCATGACACTTAACGAAACGTCACAGCGAAACGTAATTAGATGACAGGTGACATTGTCTGCAGACTTTTATAAATCACAGGTAGCATGGCAAGGGGACAAATTGTTTTTCCACCATTATATCCCCTTGAAGAGGAAATAAAGTATGGATTGAAAATGACAACTGACATTCAAATTGGATAAAATGTTTAATAACAGGCCGTCATTTTGTCTGACATTAAAAATATTTTTAAATCTTCTATCGTAGGAGGTTTAACATGTTTCTTTATTCTACCTTTATGGTACAGAATCCTCATACTTTAATATTATCAATCCGAAAAGTTTGTTGGTTTGTTCCTCTTTGACGCAGCAACGGAGCAAAAGATTGAATTGATTTTTGGTATGGATACCTAATTCTAAATTATTAATTTTGAGTATTGCATGAAGTGATATGTCATAAGTATCTATCAGTGCATTGTATTAAATTGTATATCCTTACTAATATTATAAATCCGAAAAGTTTGTTGGTTTGTTGGTTTGTTACTCTTTCACGCACCAACGGAGCAACGGATTGACTTGATTTTTGGCATGGACATAGTTTAAAAGGCGGAAGGAGCTTTAGGATACTTTTTATCCCGAAAAATTGCATAGTTCCTGTAGGACAGGACAAAAACCATCGAAAGCGAAACTGTCGCCACTATCACAAAGACGCTAAGTGATTAATTCCTCTATGACGCTAATATGGACTAACGAAACGTCACAGCCAAACGTAATTAGATGACAGGTGACATTGTCTGCAGACTTTTATAAATCACAAGTAGCATGGCAAGGGGACAAATTGTTTTTCCACGATTATATCCCCTTGAAGAGGAAATAAAGTATGGATTGAAAATGACAACTGACATTAAAATTGGATAAAACGTTTTTTTCCCTCTGCATGCTACATGTTACTATGACGTTTAATACCAGGCCGTCATTTTGTCTGACATTAAAAATATTTTTAAATCTTCTATCATTAGAGGTTTAACATGTTTCTTTATTCTACCTTTATGGTACAGAATCATCATACTTTAATATTATCAATCCGAAAAGTTTGTTGGTTTGTTCCTCTTTGACGCAGCAACGGAGCAAAAGATTGACCTGATTTTTGGTATGGATACCTATGGTTTAAAAGACAGAAAGTAATAATAGGATACTTTTTATCTCGAGAAAATTCGTGATTCCCATGGGATAGGACAATAACTGTTTCTCAGCAATGGAGCAACGGATTGACTTGATATTTGGGGTGGGCATAGTTTGTAAGACGGAAAGTGACATAGGATACTTTCCATCCCGAAAAAATTGTGGTTCCCGAAGGACTTAACAATACATTTTTCTCAACAACGGAGCAACTTGCCTTGGCTTATTGCATGAATATAGTTTGAAAGACGAAAAGTGACATAGGCCACTTTTTATCGCAAAAACTTTAACAGTTCCCGTAGGATAGGATAAAAACTAAGTGAGCGGGCTGTGGTAGCAGCCGTCTAAGCGCCAGAAATAATCTGTCATGGCAAGATTAGGACGTTCCACTCCTTCGCGGCACTCAACAGAGCTAGCCCAGACTCGAGCTCCATAACGGAGCTTGCGCTCTCGCCATAATGACGAAGTGTTTCGGAGCACAAGACACATCGTCATCCACCACTCGGGACTCACCAGTACTGAACGTCAGACAGCATTCCAACGCCTTGGTCCCAGTGCAGCGGGTCAGTCATAGTAGCCCAGCGCCTGCCTCTTCAACTGCAGAGGGCAGTGACAACGGCCATCGCGATACCGACACCTCTCTTCCCCTGTAGCCCCACTGCGTCTGCCAACACGTTGACGGCCTAGCGGAAGGTAGGGTAGGTGGCGGCACTCACACCACCAGTTCCATATATCCCACCGTGGCCCCTAATCTTCGGCTGTCATATCAGAGTCCAGGAAGCAGCCTTGCTTTATGAAACTGAGAAAGGTTATTCCCAGCAAGTAACTGGAGATAGAGAGACAGAAAAGAAGCCACACCCAGCGCAGCAGGAGGAGCTGGAGTTCATATGCCTGGCAGACGGAGCAGCACTAGAGCAAAATCTTAACCGAGAAATTAACATATTTACAGACGGCAGCAAAATTAAAGGGAAAGTTGGGGCGGCATTATCCATTTGGGATGATGCCTCTGAGATCAGTACCCGCAAGCTGAAATTGGCCGATTGGTGCTCCGTGTACCAGGCCGAGTTATTGGCACTTCTTGAGGCTACCGAAATCGCAAAAATCTTTTGTGACTCCAGGTCTGCACTGGAAACGGTAGTTGGCGTATCTTCCCTCCATCCCTTAGCAGTAAATTCAAAGCTAACATAAATTTACTACACGCACAAAATAAAATAGTGAAACTTTATTGGATTAAATAGCACGCGGGGATGGAGGGAAATGAGAGAGCGGACCAGCTAGCACAGGAAGCAGCACTGCACTCGAAGTGCAGACCTATTTAGGATAACTGCCCCGTTTCATTCGTCAAGCGAGAAATCCGAAAGGACTCTCTTGACGAGTGGAACCGGCGGTATCAGGATAGACACACAGCGGCGGTAACCAAAACATATTTTCCGGATGCAAGGGCCGCATACAAGATCGTAAGAGAAATAGCACCAGTGGGAATCATAACTCAAGTGCTGACGGGGCATGGTGAGTTTTCCCAATACTTACATCGATTTGAGGGAAAGCCCATCGTGAATCTGTGAACCCACAAAAGAGGAGACTCCACTACACATAATCTTGGAATGCCCAGTTTATTTGTAAAAAAAGCAATAATTAGGAACAAGTAGGTATAAACTTTGCTGTACCATTGTAATGTTTATTATAACTGCAAACAGCCAAATACATTGAAATATAGGTATAGTTTTTATTCATTTGTAATTAAGACCCCTGATCATGTCAGGGATATATCGCGATATAATAAAAAAAAAAATCCTCGGATGCAGCGTCGCAAGAGCGGCACTGCAGCCCGCCTAAGTTGCGACACTCCTCATAATGCATGCAACCTACCGGCCATCCTCTCAGCTGCTTTAGTTAAAAGCGGCTGAACCTCGAGTGCCAGCCTCTAAGCTTCCTTGGGGGAAAAGACCCAAAGAAGAGGGAGACTTCGAGCGCCCCCTTTTTAGCTGCCTCAGACCTTCCCCACGACAAGGCGAGAATTCCATGGGGTGATTGTAGGTTGTATATACACTCCAACCGTAACTTAACCAACAAAAGCATTCCTCTAAGGTATTTTGATATTTGTCGGTTAGGTTAGGTTTCGCAGCCGACATAACCATAAGCCAAAATCAAAATATAACGCGGGCGAAGCCGCGGGTAAAAGCTAGTTTTAATATTATAAACGTGAGAGTTTGTAAGGATGGATGGATGTATGGATGTTTGTTACTCTTTCACGCATAATCTACTGAACAGATTGAGATGAAACTTTGCAATTATACAGCTAATATATCAGAATAACACATAGGCTATAAATTATAATGATATTGCCTAAATTTACCATATTATAACAATAAGTGTTAACTAAGTAGGAAAATATCTGCCATCTGCGAGCTATTCTAGCGTGCGCTCCAAGAACTGTCGAATCGAACGTATGTCAAATCGTTTTTTTTTTTTTTCAACCTCCTTTATTAAGGGTGGTAAGTTAGGGCCTCGAAATATCATGCGGGCGAAGCCGCGGGCAAAATCTAGTTTATTATAAAAGTGCATTGTGTGATAAAAGAATATAAAATTGAAATAAAATATTTTTAGTATCAGATTTCTTTAGTTCATGGGCCCTTCATGAAAATTAGTGAAAAATGATAGAGCCTAAGCTCGCTGCAGTACTTTTGGACTGAAAAAATATATGATAATCGTGAAATAGGACATTTCAAGACAATTTGAACACTGAATAGTCGCATAGCAAACGATTAATCTACGTAAAACATAGTTATATGATGAATCACATCACAATAGCCAATTTTACGCACCAAAAATTTTGGCTCAGAATCTGCAATAATTTAAACAGATTTCAGAATTACATAAAAATCTTTTTAAAAAAGCAGAATCCAAAAGAGTCCAAGGCGACAAGATCATTCAACTCTAATAAGCCAATTCCCTAGTTTCGGCTACAAAGATATACCAATTTATTCGTGCAGTTGGTTACGCTACTGAACTAGCATTTCGCGTGAGACTTCCAGTGATGTTGGGAAAATTCGACTGTGGTGTCATGATTGAAGTGAATATGTAAGTTGGTTTACAGTAATATTGTGATCGGATATTTTTGGCGACGACGATCTTCGATTGAGTTACTAAACATGTGGGTTTTTAGTGTCCGTGTTATATTGGATTTCACGCTTTGTGATACAGTTGATGAAGCGACGGAGGTGCCAAATGATGCAATGTGGGAGAAGGGTGGAAAAGCAGATAAAATGGGCAGAGCTATGTAGGTATGTAAGCTCGCGTGGCAACAAATTCAGACACGCTTTTTCGTTATCAGTTCAGTATGTTTGATATTGTATTTCTTTTCTGAGAATAGAGTTATGTGGTTAATCTGAAATCGCCTGAAACTGAGCTGGCTGACCGAAATTACATATTTTCGAGAATATGACGATGAAGATATCTACGACAAATTTTCTCACGTCTGTCGGTCTATTGGTACCTACTCTATCAATATGGAAAACAAGATAAAATTTAATGTTGATGTTTCAAATCAACTTGTGCTATCGAGCATTATGACAATACAATATACGTATTATTATTGCAACGTAGAACTAAGGCTATTGTCTGAGCTTGAAACCTGGATTTACCTGGATTTGGATTTAGCAACAAAATACAGTGGAGTACTGTGATGATTAAAAGCTTTTCTTTAATAAATATGTAAACCAGTTTTTTTTATTCCATATAGGTTTGCGTTTGACTACATACTGCCTGATGTTGAGCAGATATGCGGTCTAGGATGTAGCATGCTTACCTAGAAGATACCTATTTACTCGGGCTATTTATCAATTTAATTTTCTTAGCTTTGGAACACGTGTAAGATAGGATTACCTACTTACCTGTTCACCTACGGACTAAAGGAGTATTGTAGTAACTACGGACTACGTAACCTCCTCTAACCTACATGTCCTACTTGTCATTAAAAATGGCAGTCTATTTTCCGAAAAGTCACCTTACGTCTCTTCATACTGAAAATCACTCTAAATAAATCTGTCTATTGCAGCGATTTTCGAGAAAAATAAATACATATTGTGATATTGCTGTCGTTTAAAGTAATTTTTACTTGTCTTTTCTTGACAATTACAGATGTTTTGTTGGAATTTTGTTAGAAATTAGTCAACAAATGACGTGGGATTAAAATATTAAGACGTGTACGACTTTGATCTATTGTATTTATAGGTGCGGTACATGCATAATTGCATACGTTAGTAGAAGAAATTAGATGGCGTATGTGAATCCACCAACCCGCACTGGGCCAGCGTGGTGGATATGGTCCAATTACCCTTCGTGGGTAGGCTTGCGTCCTGCAGTGAACTATTGAAAAGGCTGGTAAAGTAAGTAAAGGTATATAGAGGTAAGTATTTTAGTAACATGCATTTCAATTTTAAAGCGTTATCCGCAACAATTGTTATTTGGTTGGTAAACCAATAAAAATATGATGTCCCTCAGCAAGGCGGACAGACGATGTAATCAAGACCGCTGGAACACGATGGATGCTAGCCTCTTTCAACAAGCTTTCCTAAAAAACCATAGGGGAAACACGTCTACGGGAAAACATGTCGAGTAATTCCCTCCCCCTCTAATATACTCCCTTCCTCTTCTAATATTTTAACCGACTTCCACAAAGTAGGAGGTTCTATGTTCGTCCGTATGTATTTTTTTATTTATGTTCATCGATAATTTCGCCAATTGTGAACCGAATCGAAAAATTATTTTTTAATTCGAAGGGGTATACTCCCGAGGTCGTTCCATTTAAATTTTACAGAAATCTGCAAAGCCGTTTTTGAAAACTCAACAATAATGGGGCTCAACAATAAATAACAAATCGGGCGAAATATTCCAATTTTGTACACGATGGAAGGCGGTTTTGCTATTTTTTGCGAAAAATGATCATCTACTTCATTAAAGCTGTTTAGTTATTGTGATAAGGTGAATAATTAAAAACGCGATTTGATTGACTTCCCTCTTAATCTAGCAACAAATGTCTGTATTCTTCACCATTAGCCCGCGAACTTCAAACTTCAATGAGTATTTCAGTTTGCAATCGAGTGTTAAACGCCACCGAGCAAGCGTAACATGATTTACGGTACAGAACTTGCCAAGTTCTATGGCCGCTGGGAACTGACGGACCCCGCCTCTTTTGTGTTAATTTCTTTAATATATCCGATTTCTTGTTCAGGCTCAAAAGGATATCTTTTAGAAAGATGGAAATTCACATCTGTATGTATTATGTATAATATATGTTATGTAGTCCGAAAGCACGTCCTTTATTTTTGTCAGTGATCGCAGCGACTACAAAAATCGAAAAACAAAACCGCTTCTTTCAGCAAAAGCAATTTAGTTCTCAAAAAACAGAGCTTGAGCTTGATTGTTTGAAGTATTGTTCCGTTTTTGTTAAAAAAAACACTATTTTTTTTCCTAACCAAGCACAAACTGTTACCGTTTTCACAGCAGTCTTAAATGTAGGTACAGTTTGTCTTGCACTCTCAAAATAACAAGGAATACTGAGTTCATGGGTGGTGGAAGTTACCAGTTACCAGAAGTCAAATAGAAAATTGTAGTGGCAGTGACGCGAGGTCGATCTTGTTCTTGTTATCCCATTAAAATAGCGGCCATAAAGATTGACGCGAACTAGCCACAACACTTTATTGTCGACCGAGTATTTGATGTATGTTGTATGTGAGCGACCTATTCCTGAAGCATTCGCAATGAAAGTGTCATTTTATAGAGTCACGTCACGACTCACGAGTGACTCAGTGCAGTGCATGACATTTTGAATTCCTTTCTGCCCCATCAATGGTGGGGCAGAGTGCAATCTGTAGTGCAATGCTATATGACAGATATTGAATTAAAAAATGAGGAAATAGAGATCTGTAGATAAGTATGTTCGTTTAGTTCAGTCTGTTGTGGAGTGTTTATTTTGCAATGGTGCACTGTATTTTTCTTTTAAGAAACTTAAAACTAGTGCAACAAAGATGGCCTTATTACTTACAGAATACAGAATACAGAAATTTTTATTCGGGACAAAACAGTTAGGTACACACAAACAAAATACGGAAACAACTAAAAATAGAATAATAAACAAACCAAGTATGTTACCCAATGCCTTGCCACGAAACTGATCCCAACTCAGCATATTGCTGGTTATATTATACAACCAGCACTGATATTATGTTGGGACCAGCGGTGACGTCACAACCGCGAGTCACTGCGCGAGCAGTTAAATCAACTCGTATTAGGTACATAGGCACTTAAAAACAAGAACTAACGTAATCTAGTAATCTCTTCCAGGAAGGAGTTTTATGTGGCTTAAGACTGTGTCTATCTTGTGAAAAAATGTAGATAACGAATTTTCGATAACATTGACTCCGTCACCACCTTTTTTTTTTTTTTAGCCAGGGGAAATCTTTTATAGATACCACCACACCTCGTGGGCAGGCGGGTGGTTATGTGGGAGTCCTGCCGACTGGACAGTATACCCACCAAAACCCCTGGGTGTTCCACCACTGCGCCTGGTGTCGGGGCTACGGGCACGCTTGCGCACTCCTCCGCGGCACCCGACAGCGCTGGCCCGACTTGGGCCCCACCACGGAGCTTCGGCTCCCGCCAGAATGACGATGTGCCGAACACCAGACACATCGTCATCCACCACCTACTCTTTAACACAGGATATGGCATCACCACTCTCCGAAAATATCAACTTATTCAACACTATCCTACCGTCGTCGAACGTGTATCATCGAAGATTTTTCTATCACACATATTGCAATATTTTTTTTAACACGTGGGACGCTATGACGTGAAGGAAAATAAACAACATTTATTTCAATTTTCTGAAAATGCTTAAATTATTTATATTAATGTCGATCAGTTTTATTTATTACTTTGAGTGCAGTAATAGCACAGGTTTTCGAAGACGTTTGCTTTCACTGATACTTAGCTGAAAGCAATTTTTTCAGATATACATACAGTACTGTATTAACCTTTACAGACTCGTACGTAGTACCTACCTTTGAACATAGGCTTACCCTCGAAAGGTGACTGGGACATAGCCACCACATTTTCACATGGGCTTATACAAGTATCAGTGTAACCAATTCTACGGCAATTAGCGTGTTCTTCGGCTTTCGGGTCAAAAATACAAAATCTACGGCCTACGGTCGTAACCCTAGGACCGTAGCTGGGTCTACGACTTTTTTGTACATCTGCTACGGCCCTCTACTCAAGTAGTAAGTTAAATTGTAGTCGTTGTTTCAGCCATTGGACGTTCACTGTTGGACATAGGCCTCCCCTATAGACCTCCAATAAGGCCGGTTAGAAGCGTTTTGAACCGGTTGCATCCGGCGCGATCTTGTGGACGTTATAAAGTCATCTGCTCACCTTGTAGGTGGACGTACTACGCTGTGCTTATCGGTATGTGGTCTCCACTCAAGAACTTTTCAACCCTATTGGTCATTAGTCCTCCATGCTATGTGCCCTGCTCACTGCCATTTCAACTTGCCAATCCGCTTGGCTATGTCAGTAGCTTTTGTTCTACTACGGATCTCTTCATTTCTGATTCAATTCTGCAGAGAGACTATAGCAAGCTAGCATAGCCTCTATATAGCTCGTTGTGCTACTTGGAGCTTACAAAATGAGTACATACATCCATCCATTAGCCGTAGGAAGTTTACTGTTGGACATAGGCCTCCCCTATAGCTTTCCAATAAGGACGGTTGGAAGAGGCCTGCATCCAGTGCGTTCCTGCGATCTTTATTATATCGTCAGTCAACCTGGTCGGTCGACGTCCTATGCTGCTCTTGCTGGTCCTTGGTCTCCATTTGAGAACTTTGCGGGAATCAGTACAGAATTCATATAAAATGTATGGTTCGACCATGAATATTGGATACGTTCCACTGGCCAAATGATTCCGCTAGGACGTTTCTCCTTTGATTTTTTTTTTCATTTGTATCTATAGCAACTACCATTGAGCTATCAAACAACTATCGCAGCTACGAGAATCTACTACACAGCTACTTTGTCTCACAGTATCCGAGTGATGTCACCCGTCAGAGTGATAGGCGTCGACAGCCGCTGGCACCGCGCCCGCACAACAATCGTGACTCGGGATGTGATTGACATCTATCGTGCGATAATCGCACTCGATCGACTGTAACTTTCTTACTAATTGGTCGGTTAGATTTATTTGTTTGTTTTTTTTACAAGCTTTCATTTAACTTGCGAATTGCAAGTTAAATTTTACCAACATCCCGGTTTCCGATTGAGATGGAATTTTGCACGGATATGTGTATATTGCGTGACAATGCAATAATATGGTACCATAGAGCTGATCTGATGATGGAGTCGGAAGGTGGCCAAATGAACTCCTGTACTAAGCAATATAGACCCGTCGTGTTTGGGCTCATTTTACTTGTCTGGGCTAGCACTCTGCTGCTACATGATATCCAGGATCTCAAAAGCTTGTAGGTATTTAATAAGTTATATTTTTATAATGATTTAATTTTGTTTCGTGTAATTGTAGTGAAATCTTTTTGTGTAAAGAGAAAATATAGTTAGAAAATCTTTACACACAAAACCTTTGAATAGTTTTCGAGAAATCATTGGCTGATTGTGTATTAGCCATGTTGCGCTTTACGAGTGCTTTATAGCTAAAAGGTGAGTAAACCCTAGCTTATAAATATTTTTATCTACACTAATGTTGTAACATTCTACTTATGTTTCCAATACTTGACTTATAATGACTACTGTTATAGCGCAGACAACAAAACACTAAATTTAAGCAATTTCACATGATGTTATAATATCCACATCGATATCGTAAAATCTAATTATAACATCGCGCGCTCGCTCCTGATTGGCCCTGCGCACGCAGCTGCGCTCTCATTGGTTAGATTTTAATGGCGCCAAGTTCACTGTGACAATATGTACACGTACGCGTGAATTTAATGTTTCGCAATATGTTTTTATTTTTTATTTTTTTTTTATTAGTGAAGATAAAGTAGTGTATGCAACTGCATATAACACGGGTATTAAACACGAGTGTGAGTTTATGAAACGAGCGCTGCGAGTTTCATAATAGTAACGAGAGTTCATTATATGACAGTTGCATAAACTACTATAAAATCTAAAAAACAAAACACTTCATTTTATAGTATTTAGTGGCGACAAGCCAGTTTGAGAACCAACGACAGCTGCTTCACTATAATCGGGAATTGATTGACATCTATCGTGATCACCGCGCTCGATCGGCTGTTATTTTTTGTTACTAATTGGTCAGTTAGATTTATTTGTTTGTTTCGTTAGATGAGCAAGGATTTTGTTTTTATTTTGTTTCGTAAAGTTGTGGTAAAATCTTTGTATGTCGAGGCAAAAAAATAGTTTGAAAATTTTCACTTATAGATTAAATTGAATCTTCAATTAAATTCAACTTAAATTAATTGTTACGATTTAAATATGCGTAAAATCTAAATAATAAAATAAAATTAATCTTTGTAATAAATGCAGCCACTGCAGTAAGTAATTAAATTTGGTGGTTCACAATCATAAGTTAATCCTTACTAATATTATAAATCCGAAAAGTTTGTTGGTTTGTTGGTTTGTTACTCTATCACGCGCCAACGGAGCAACGGATTGACTTGATTTTTGGCATGGATATAGTATAAAAGGCGGAAGGAGCTTTAGGATACTTTTTATCCCGAAAAATTTCATAGTTCCTGTAGGACAGGACAAAAACCCTCGAAAGCGAAACTGTCGCCACTATCACAAAGACGCTAAGTGATTAATTCCTCTATGACGCTAATATGGACTAACGAAACGTCACAGCCAAACGTAATTAGACGACAGGTGACATTGTCTGCAGACTTTTATAAATCACAAGTAGCGTGGCAAGGCGACAAATTGTTTTTCTACCATTATATCCCCTTGAAGAGGAAATAAAGTATGGATTGAAAATGACAACTGACATTAAAATTGGATAAAATGTTATTTTCCCTCTGCATGCTACATGTTACTATGACGTTTAATACCAGGCCGTCATTTTGTCTGACATTAAAAATATTTTTAAATATTCTATCATTAGAGGTTCAACATGTTTTTTTATTCTACCTTTATGGTACAGAATCATCATACTTTAATACTATCAATCCGAAAAGTTTGTTGGTTTGTTCCTCTTTGACGCAGCAACGGAGCAAAAGATTGACCTGATTTTTGGTATGGATACCTATGGTTTAATAGACAGAAAGTGATAATAGGATACTTTTATATCTCGAGAAAATTCGTGATTCCCATGGGATAGGACAATAACTGTTTCTCAGCAATGGAGCAACGGATCGACTTGATATTTGGGGTGGGCATAGTTTGGAAGACGGAAAGTGACATGGGATACTTTCCATCCCGAAAAAATTGTGGTTCTACGTGAACCACAATTTTTTTCGACTTAACGATAAATTTTTCTCAGCAACGGAGCAACTTGCCTTGGCATATTGCATGAATATAGTTTGAAAGACGAAAAGTGACATAGGCCACTTTTTATCGCAAAAACTTTAACAGTTCCCGTAGGATAGGATAAAAACTAAGTGAGTGGGCTGCGGTAGGAGCCGTCTAAGCGCCAGAAATAACCTGTCATGGCAAGTTTAGGACGTTCCCACATATTTCGCACTCCTTCGCGGCACTCAACTGCACTAGCCCAGACTCGGGCTCCATAACGGAGCTTGCGCTCTCGCCATAGTGACGGAGTGTTTCGGAGCACAAGACACATCGTCATCCACCACTCGGGACTAACCAGTACTGAACGTCAGACAGCATTCCAACGCCTTGGTCCCAGTGCAGTGGGTCAGTCATAGTAGCCCAGCGCCTGCCTCTTCAACTGCAGAGGGCAGTGAGAACGGCAATCGCGATACCGACACCTCTCTTCCCCTGCAGCCCCACTGCGTCTGCCAACACGTTGACGGCCTAGCGGAAGGTAAGGTAGGTGGCGGCACCCACACCACCAGTTCCATATATCCCACCGCGGCCCCTTATCCTCGGCTGTCATATCAGAGTCCAAGAAGCAGCCTTGCTTTATGAAACTAAGAATGGTTATTCCCAGCAAGTAACTGGAGATAGAGAGACAGAAAAGAAGCCACACCCAGCGCAGCAGGAGGAGCTGGAGTTCATATGCCTGGCAGACGGAGCAGCACTAGAGCAAAATCTTAACCGAGAAATTAACATATTTACAGACGGCAGTAAAATTAAAGGGAAAGTTGGGGCGGCATTATCCATTTGGGATGATGCCGCTGAGATCAGTACCCGCAAGCTGAAATTGGCCGATTGGTGCTCTGTGTACCAGGCCGAGTTATTGGCACTTCTTGAGGCTACCGAAATCGCAAAAATCTTTTGTGACTCCAGGTCTGCACTGGAAACGGTAGTTGGCGTATCTTCCCTCCATCCCTTAGCAGTAAATTCAAAGCTAACATAAAGTTACTACACGCACAAAATAAAATAGTGAAACTTTATTGGATTAAATAGCACGCGGGGATGGAGGGAAATGAGAGAGCGGACCAGCTAGCAAAGGAAGCAGCACTGCACTCGAAGTGCAGACCTATTTAGGATAACTGCCCCGTTTCATTCGTCAAGCGAGAAATCCGAAAGGACTCTCTTGACGAGTGGAACCGGCGGTATCAGGATGGACACACAGCGGCGGTAACCAAAACATATTTTCCGGATGCAAGGGCGGCATACAAGATCGTAAGAGAAATAGCACCAGTGGGAATCATAACTCAAGTGCTGACGGGGCATGGTGAGTTTTCCCAATACTTACATCGATTTAAGTTGAGGGAAAGCCCATCGTGCATCTGTGAACCCACAAAAGAGGAGACTCCACTGCACATAATCTTGGAATGCCCAGGTTATGGAAAGCAGAGATTTGATTTAGAACAAAAAATTGGAATTAATCTAACACGAAAAAACCTTAGAAACAATTTTATCGAATTTTTGCACAAATATTTGTAAAAAAGCAATACTTAATTAGGAACAAGTAGGTATAAACTTTGCTGTACCATTGTAATGTTTATTATAACTGCAAACAGCCAAAAACATTGAAATATTGGTATACTTAGTTTTTATTCATTTGTAATTAAGACCCCTGCTGATCATGTCAGGGATATTTCGCGATATAATAAAAAAAATCCTCGGATGCAGCGTCGCAAGAGCGGCACTGCAGCCCGCCTAAGTTGCGACACTCCTCATAAGGCATGCAACCTACCGGCCATCCTCTCAGCTGCTTTAGTTAAAAGCGGCTGAAACTCGAGTGCCAGCCTCTAAGCTTCCTTGGGGGAAAAGACCCAAAGAAGAGGGAGACTTCGAGCGCCGCCTTTTCAGCTGCCTCAGACCTCCCCCACGACAAGGCGGGAATACACGGGGGGGTTGTATATACACTCCAACCGTAACTTAGCCAACAAAAGCATTCCTCTAAGGTATTTTGATATTTGTCAGTTAGGTTAGGTTTCGCAGCCGACATAAACATAAGCCAAAATCAAAATACAACGCGGGCGAAGCCCGCGGCTTCGCCCGCGTTGTATTTTGATTTTCGTAAAAGCTAGTTTGATATAAGTACGAAATGGCACAACAATCGGGATGTGATTGACATCTATCATGATCACCGCACTATCGGCTGTTACTTTCCTACTAATTGGTGCTTAGAAAGAGGCTGGATTTTTTACGGTTCCGTACCGAAAGGGTAAAAACGGGACCCTATTACTAAGACTTCGGTGTCCGTCTGTTCGTCTGTCTGTCTGTCTGTCACCGGGCAGTCTCTCATGAACCATGATAGCTATTCAGCTGAAATTTTCACAGATGATGTATTTTTGTTGCCGCTATAACAACAAATACTAAAAACAGAATAAAATAAATATTTAAGCGGGGCTTCCATACAACAAACGTGATTTTTAAGAGTTTTTGCTCGCTATTAATAACGGCATGAGGAATGGGGCTCCCTTACGGTACGGGACCCTTCGTGAGCGAGTCCGACTCGCACTTGGCCGATTTTTTATCTGTATTTTTAGATGTATTTATTAAACCTTTTGAGTAGTTTTTGTCATTGAGAATTCACTCAAACTTCATGTTTGAGTCATGTAGCGAGTTTTACGAGTGCATTTTCGCTAAAAAGCAAGCAAATCGTAGTAAATAGATTAGGTACATCTGAAAAAACAGTTAACAATGGATGCATATAATATATGACGCTAGGCAAATGCAATTCGATTAAATATACAATAAAAGACAAAAGAAATCAGTAATAGGCGTACCTAGGCAGGAAAACGCATGAATCCGATTTCTTCAAACTTTCACTAAACAAATGATACGTTTCACCGACATTTCGATTTACAACCGTTTGAGACACGTGAGATATCGGTTATTTTTCGTCGGAACAATAAAGTATAGGTTTCTGGAACCAGACTGTCTGACAGTTTGCAAATTGATCTTGCTCTTGAATAGGAACATCTGGTGGAACTAAGCCACAGATTATTTGATATTCTCTACGATGGAATTATTGTAGTATTTGCCCTTCCCAGCTTTGCATTTAATTTGATAATTTTGAGTCAGCTTCTTGGAGAGACGGATTTGCCTATTTGCACTCAGTATTAGGGTATTGAAACTTTGCCGCCCTTATCTAACTCGACAATGGTCCTGACAGCTGTCTTGTTTGCGTAAGAAATAGTTTCTAGCTATTTTTTTAAGTTAACTATCTTTTTTCTAGACATTTGTCACGGTACTAAAAGCAGAACATATTCATTATATGGTCATACTAGCTTTTACCCGCGGCTTCGCCCGCGTTGTATTTTGATTTTGGCTTATGTTTATGTCGGCTGCGAAACCTAACCTAACTGACAAATATCAAAATACCTTAGAGGAATGCTTTTGTTGGTTAAGTTACGGTTGGAGTGTATATACAACCCCCCCGTGTATTCCCGCCTTGTCGTGGGGGAGGTCTGAGGCAGCTGAAAAGGCGGCGCTCGAAGTCTCCCTCTTTTTTGGGTCTTTTCCCCCAAGGAAGCTTAGAGGCTGGCACTCGAGTTTCAGCCGCTTTTAACTAAAGCAGCTGAGAGGATGGCCGGTAGGTTGCATGCCTTATGAGGAGTGTCGCAACTTAGGCGGGCTGCAGTGCCGCTCTTGCGACGCTGCATCCGAGGATTTTTTTTATTATATCGCGAAATATCCCTGACATGATCAGCAGGGGTCTTAATTACAAATGAATAAAAACTAAGTATACCAATATTTCAATGTTTTTGGCTGTTTGCAGTTATAATAAACATTACAATGGTACAGCAAAGTTTATACCTACTTGTTCCTAATTAAGTATTGCTTTTTTACAAATATTTGTGCAAAAATTCGATAAAATTGTTTCTAAGGATTTTTCGTGTTAGATTAATTCCAATTTTTTGTTCTAAATCAAATCTCTGCTTTCCATAACCTGGGCATTCCAAGATTATGTGCAGTGGAGTCTCCTCTTTTGTGGGTTCACAGATGCACGATGGGCTTTCCCTCAACTTAAATCGATGTAAGTATTGGGAAAACTCACCATGCCCCGTCAGCACTTGAGTTATGATTCCCACTGGTGCTATTTCTCTTACGATCTTGTATGCCGCCCTTGCATCCGGAAAATATGTTTTGGTTACCGCCGCTGTGTGTCCATCCTGATACCGCCGGTTCCACTCGTCAAGAGAGTCCTTTCGGATTTCTCGCTTGACGAATGAAACGGGGCAGTTATCCTAAATAGGTCTGCACTTCGAGTGCAGTGCTGCTTCCTTTGCTAGCTGGTCCGCTCTCTCATTTCTCTCCATCCCCGCGTGCTATTTAATCCAATAAAGTTTCACTATTTTATTTTGTGCGTGTAGTAACTTTATGTTAGCTTTGAATTTACTGCTAAGGGATGGAGGGAAGATACGCCAACTACCGTTTCCAGTGCAGACCTGGAGTCACAAAAGATTTTTGCGATTTCGGTAGCCTCAAGAAGTGCCAATAACTCGGCCTGGTACACAGAGCACCAATCGGCCAATTTCAGCTTGCGGGTACTGATCTCAGCGGCATCATCCCAAATGGATAATGCCGCCCCAACTTTCCCTTTAATTTTACTGCCGTCTGTAAATATGTTAATTTCTCGGTTAAGATTTTGCTCTAGTGCTGCTCCGTCTGCCAGGCATATGAACTCCAGCTCCTCCTGCTGCGCTGGGTGTGGCTTCTTTTCTGTCTCTCTATCTCCAGTTACTTGCTGGGAATAACCATTCTTAGTTTCATAAAGCAAGGCTGCTTCTTGGACTCTGATATGACAGCCGAGGATAAGGGGCCGCGGTGGGATATATGGAACTGGTGGTGTGGGTGCCGCCACCTACCCTACCTTCCGCTAGGCCGTCAACGTGTTGGCAGACGCAGTGGGGCTGCAGGGGAAGAGAGGTGTCGGTATCGCGATTGCCGTTCTCACTGCCCTCTGCAGTTGAAGAGGCAGGCGCTGGGCTACTATGACTGACCCACTGCACTGGGACCAAGGCGTTGGAATGCTGTCTGACGTTCAGTACTGGTTAGTCCCGAGTGGTGGATGACGATGGTGTCTTGTGCTCCGAAACACTCCGTCACTATGGCGAGAGCGCAAGCTCCGTTATGGAGCCCGAGTCTGGGCTAGTGCAGTTGAGTGCCGCGAAGGAGTGCGAAATATGTGGGAACGTCCTAAACTTGCCATGACAGGTTATTTCTGGCGCTTAGACGGCTCCTACCGCAGCCCACTCACTTAGTTTTTATCCTATCCTACGGGAACTGTTAAAGTTTTTGCGATAAAAAGTGGCCTATGTCACTTTTCGTCTTTCAAACTATATTCATGCAATATGCCAAGGCAATTTGCTCCGTTGCTGAGAAAAATTTATCGTTAAGTCGGAAAAAATTGTGGTTCTACGTGAACGTGGAACGTGGGATGGAAAGTATCCCATGTCACTTTCCGTCTTCCAAACTATGCCCACCCCAAATATCAAGTCGATCCGTTGCTCCATTGCTGAGAAACAGTTATTGTCCTATCCCATGGGAATCACGAATTTTCTCAAGATATAAAAGTATCCTATTATCACTTTCTGTCTATTAAACCATAGGTATCCATACCAAAAATCAGGTCAATCTTTTGCTCCGTTGCTGCGTCAAAGAGGAACAAACCAACAAACTTTTCGGATTGATAGTATTAAAGTATGATGATTCTGTACCATAAAGGTAGAATAAAAAAAACATGTTGAACCTCTAATGATAGAATATTTAAAAATATTTTTAATGTCAGACAAAATGACGGCCTGGTATTAAACGTCATAGTAACATGTAGCATGCAGAGGGAAAATAACATTTTATCCAATTTTAATGTCAGTTGTCATTTTCAATCCATACTTTATTTCCTCTTCAAGGGGATTTAATGGTAGAAAAACAATTTGTCGCCTTGCCACGCTACTTGTGATTTATAAAAGTCTGCAGACAATGTCACCTGTCGTCTAATTACGTTTGGCTGTGACGTTTCGTTAGTCCATATTAGCGTCATAGAGGAATTAATCACTTAGCGTCTTTGTGATAGTGGCGACAGTTTCGCTTTCGAGGGTTTTTGTCCTGTCCTACAGGAACTATGAAATTTTTCGGGATAAAAAGTATCCTAAAGCTCCTTCCGCCTTTTATACTATATCCATGCCAAAAATCAAGTCAATCCGTTGCTCCGTTGGCGCGTGATAGAGTAACAAACCAACAAACCAACAAACTTTTCGGATTTATAATATTAGTAAGGATTGCCGCCCCCTGAAATTTGCCACTCTACTACGTCTACGCAGCGTATTCTCGGTATTCTGCGTATTAGTAAATCTAGTATAATCTAAATATTTATAAATAAAATAATACTGGCTCTAAGTCTCTGCATTCCAGTGTTGACTGCCTCGGTGGCTCAGTGGTTAGTAATCCTGACTTCTGGGTCAAAGAGGCGTGGGTTCGATCCCCACCCAGGGTAAACATTTGTGTGATGAACATAGGTGTTTGCTCTGTGTCTGGGTGTTATTTAGGTACTATCTATATAATTTTGTATTTAAAATATGTATATGTAGTATATCAATCTCTGGCAGCCATATCACAAGCTATGCTTAGTTTGGGGTCAGAGGCCGTGTGTAAGATGTCCCCTAATATTTATTTATTCTTCCTTTACGTTCCCTGTCTTTCAATTTTTATGATTTTTTTGGGTATATTTGGTAAGTCTGTTATTTCGAGCAAAGTATGTAAGTAAATAAATCGTAGGCTATTTTTATATTTCCAGAAATATAAAAATACCACTCTTATCGCCTAGGCGATTTCTGACTCTAAGATTAATGTTTATATTTCTAGACTAATATTTCCAGTTATTTTTTTTTTATTCTTCTTCTGATTTTTATTATATTGAAACAACGTTTGCTGGGTCAGCTAGTATCTACTACTTTGTGAAAATTGAATCTTTCTCGAACTGTTTTTTGGGTAGTTTGATGATAATCCAAAGGTATTATCGAAGTTCAATACTCAGGTCGTAAACTTTCATATTTTTGAAAATAACTTCGTTGTTTTCTGAAGCTTAAAAAAATACGCTTCGTAAATAAGCTTAGTACATGACAGTGAGTTCCTGCCCTCGAAGATACTTGAGCGACGTGAGTTATTCCCACAGAACAGCAGAACTGTTATTCCGATGTAAACAATAAAGTGCTATGTATCTATGTGGTCTGCCAACCCGCATTTGGCAAGCGTTGTTGGATAGCTAACCCTTTTCGTAATAAGAAGAGTCCCTTGTTTCAACGTAAGTAGGTAATATACAGTAAAACTAGCATAATTAATGTACTTTATGACTCCTTAAGTATTACGCAAAATAAATAAAAAAAAATAGGTATCCGTTCTTAAATTTGTATTTTAGTACTTTAGATATTTTAATTCATTCATTTATTAAATTACATTTAAATAAAGTAATTTTTAGTTTATTCATTTAAAAAAAAAGTGTAGATTGTGTAAAGGTGGTATGCGAGAGAAAGGAGTTGATGATGAGATGACGTTTGATAGAGTGAAGTGGCGAAAACCCACCGACCGACCCCACCTTGTGGGATAAGGACAGAGTGATTATGATGAAATTTAAGTTATTAATGCGGTGAAAGTTTTTAGTACAAATACAAAACGCACAAATCTCTCGAGAAAGGATATCTCGTCTTAATCTAAGCGATTTTCTCTGTTTTAGCGGAGACCTAGGTATCGTAAGAAACTATCTGAGGTACCTATATAAGGTAATTATAATTACGCCATTATTCCTATAACGATATATCAATGACGACAAGTCGACATGGCATTGAGCAGGACACATTTCACGGGAAGAAGCTCGACACCCACAAGTTGGACGGATGACCTCAGGGTCGCGCTGGATGCAAACCGCTACCAACCGATTGTATTGGACATCTATAGAGCAAGCTGATGTCTAGCAGTAGATGTCCCATGACTGATACGACGACAAAGAATTATTTTATTAAATAGCTCAAGGCAGATGGCGTCCAACCTTCTCAGGAAGCAATAAAAAGATTATAAAGACTTTAAAACTTGTAATAACTTCTCACAACTCTCAGATTAATGTTTTATTTAGACGTTGCAATTCTGTTAAACATATTCCCGTTGTGTAATAAATCAAAAAGGTAATAAATATGGATTTGAATTTCTATAATAAGTTTAGTGAGACGTGAATTGGGCGAACGTAATGACGAGGATATCAGAAAAGAAGCGGCAAAAACAATTAAACCAGTTTTTTTTTTTCAGGAGTACCTTAAGTAAATCTCTTTTATTTCCACTGTTTATGCATTAATTTGCGTAATAATAAAATTATAATCAAAGGATGACCCTAGTAATTATTCTGAAAAACTAATCTCAGTCTTATTCCATCTTGTGATATTTAATATAAATAATGGTCCATTGAGGGTCAAAATATTTTTCTACAAACCTAACTTTCGCAGCTAAGCATAACAGAATATTTGTTATGTTTAGTCAACAATTTTTTTTAGTTGTAGCTAATAAAAAATAAAATAAAACAACCAAAGTTTCTACACACACAAACTAACAACAAGAATCATTCATAGTCGGTTACCAAAAACGTTCAACATTTCATGTCACCAATGTTACTGTACGGGTCATAAAGTAAAAACACATAGCTACACCTACCTACATAAATCACAACAGTCTAAATGTCCTCCACGTGTAACCGTAGCCTTCAACCCGGATCCAACAGCCCTGACCTCAAGGACGTTCCTCTGACGCCGCGACCTTCAAACCTACATTCGTTCCAGTCCTTGAAGGTTCAAAAGTTCAAGGCTCGAATCCGGACGTCCGTGAACCTATGAACCTACGTCCTCGCGCGTCCTTGTCGAAGGACGCATCTGGGAAGGCCATGAGAGTTCGCGTGAACGAGGACGACCTTCTTCGAGGCCTTGGCCTTTTAGCCTAGAGATTTTTAGGTGGCAAGTTTTGTAGGTTTGATTTGTTTCTACTCTCTGCGAAAGTAAAAATTGTATTTTTTATTTCGTTTTGAGCTGTGTGTCCGTAGTAGTTTTAATTTTTATTGTGTTCCATGAAAAGTTTTATTTTGACTTTTAGCCTTATATACTTATCCATACATCATAATCTAATTTTTCCGTGTTTCTAGGCCAAGTGATTAAGTTTTCATAACTAACAAAACTAAGTAAAAGTTAAGATTAATGTCAGAAAAAAAGATATTAGATCCACGTTTAATTTTGTTCGTTTCAGACGTGAAAAAATATTAAGAGAAACATGTAGCAACAACACGCTAAAGTTATTTTGACAGTAAACGTTCCTAATTGATCCTTCAGGAGTCATTAGCGTAAATCAAACTTATAAAAAGCAAAATGGGTCACCTCGTTCTATAAAAATAATTAAGAATTTAAACATTGACGTCACTGGCCGAAAATATTTAAAAAATTGCACACTAGCACGCTCTAGTGTTGCCTTGCCACATGAATATAATATCAGTTGCCATTTCTTCTTAAACAGTTGACGACGGACGCTGTCAGCAAGCTATGTTAATTTGACAGCTGAAGTCGGCCATCTTGATTTTTACTTTCATTTATTTTCCCGCCTCATTTGTCACCCTACAATAGTCTGTTTAATTAGGTGTTAATGATGATAACGAGTCGTTAAAACTTTTCTTAAAACAAGATGCACGGCCTAATGTTGATTTTTCTTTGAATTGATAGGTTCCATTTGTTTTAAACGAATCACATGACATTCCTAAATGTTTTCTGTACAATAGTATTAAATTTTTTTGCTCGCATTGTTCAGATATTAATAGATTTAATTGTTGGTATCGTAATGTTGTTAGCCTGTTATTTGATAGGATCTTATAATAGACGATTCAAATTTTCATAACATTGTGTGAACTCTACCAAACTTTGTTGCTTCCATTCATTCATATAATTTCATTTAATTGGTACTTAGCACTGACTTTTAATGAATTTTAGCAATACTTTCTGATATTTCCTGAATAAATTTTAATTGGAGCGTAATTCCTGTAACATATCTTCAAACTAACATTACATATCATCTGGAAGACTATAAACTTTAGCGAAATGTAAACTCGTAATTTTCTTTTTAATTACCACGTTAATGCACCAATATATTTCTAAAAAGTACCTATATTTAACGTCAAAAAGCACTGTCCACAAAAAAAAAGAAAAATATCACATAACACACTGGCCACAAATAACTTACCAAAAAAAGACAAAAACACGACACTACACAGAAAAACTTAACTAGGGCTGTGCTACGAAACGACTAAACGTATCGTGTACCGTTCTAACAGTAGCTAAAATATAATATCAGTACCAGCTCAGTTCAGAATTGCCGGTTCGTTCTAAAAATATAGCGTCGTGCATAGCGCTTTAATGAAAATTCGTAAACGCTCGATTTTATGGGAGCTCCGATAGGAAGTTGCGGATTTCGATGATTTTCATTGGCTGGCATTGTTGTAATATAATAATCTTAAGCCGCATTATAGTTTGAATATCCGGTAGGCTTACCCTAGTTACCGTTCTAAAAATTGTAACCTCATTGTTCTAACTCCTCATAGATCAATTATGTGACAGATTTTCTCGCCACTGACTTTTCGCTGAATGAAAACATCTTGCGGCAACCTGCATACTTCCGATGGCGTATGTAAATCCAACAACCTGCATTGGACCAGCTTGGTGGATACTACTTCCCAATTGCCTTTGGGAAGTAGGCTTATTACATTAGAATATTAAAAAAAAAACGTGCAAGTGGAGTCCCTCCGCGCGGAAGAAGTGAAACTTCGACGCAACAGTGCTTTCGTACCCACTCCATGGTAGCGTTAAACGTTTAACGCAATCTTGTTGGAAGTCGCATTACAAGTTTCACTTCAAAAAGGCCGTATATCCAACAGTTGACATACAAAGCCTAATATCATGATGATGAAATACATCATTATGTTGAATCTTGATGAAACCGTGCGAAGGCTTACGCTTTCCATATCATAATTATATCATAGAATTCGAGTGCCTATCATAAGTCATAACCTTAATTCATAATCATAATTGTTTATTGATACCTACCAGATGGTCATTAATCTTACATCTCACATCTTCTGCAATTTGTTTATGAGTTCATTTCAGTATCGTAAACAGATATTTTCTGACGCTTTAGTTGGTTTCTAACTTTATGCCTAGTACAAAACGCTATTTAAGTACAATACTTCGTGAGCGTAGCGTCATCATATATTACTTTTATACCACCTGCTCGAAAATGACTCATTAGAGGCAGGTATATGTCGTACAATCTTAATGTAAAACAAGTAATTATTGTCTTAACAATCTTGAAGGCTATGAATTAGAATTAGAATCGTTTATTGATATATTGAGCTTAATACTAAAATTATATATACAACAGTTTGTACAGTAATATAAAGTACCGCAAAATATATCTCGTCTATCACAATACATAATCGCAACGAATTTAAATAATGATTAAAATAAATTAGCTATCTACTTCAACAATTAGATAATATGGCAGGTCAATAATGTTTTATGAAACTCACTAGGGAGTAAAGTGATTTAAAATTGGAAGTCTGTCTTCGTCTTAGGCGACTTGAACTCAGCGGGACAATTCTGTCACCCGATCTCGTTACTAAGGTGACACGTTCTTGAACCTGTTTCGTTTTTCTGACAGTTTTGAGCTGTCGGAACTGTCAGAAAAACGAGAGAGGTTCAAGAACCCGTGACGTAAGACGACTTGGATCCATTTACGCCATTTGGTATAACTTTGTAATGTTTTTATTTTTCGTATGTTTTTGTATTGTAATTGTACTAATAAAGAATTATCTATCTATCTATCTATCTATCTATCTCTTGGTACATAATCTACTATATCAGCCAGTGGCGGATTTACCAGCAGGCTGAGTAGTCTGAAGCCTAGGGCGGCAGATTTTAGGGGCGCCAAGTTTCGGACCATTAATTTTATAATTGACAAAAATAAAATAAAAAATTTGAAAATTAAAAAGTCTAGAGAGAAAAAACAACACATTTTATATGATTAGTTTTACAGTGTAGTATCAAAGTCGGTTTAGCAAAATTCAACAGCCTACTGGCGGCAAATACGTAAATCTGCCACTGATATTATCAGCTGTAAGAGATTGATAGTTTAGGTACTTCTCTTATAGATAGTAAAAAACTGTTGGAATCAGCGTGCATCCAATGTGTTATGAAGACGTTCTACGCTATGCTTGTCGCTAAATGCTGCGGGGCAATTCTGTCAACCGATCTCGTTACTAAGGTGACACGTTTTTGAACCAATCTCGTTTTTTTGACAGTTTTGTGCTGTCGGAACTGTCAGAAAAACGAGAGAGGTTCAAGAACGTATCACTTCAGTAAAGAGATTGGCTAACAGAATTGCCCCGCTGGTCATTATATTTACTGAATAAATAGTTACAGTCACTGGTTACGTAGTGAAAGTTTTTTCCGCATTTTGTATTATACTGTACTATTTTTAATAGTCCACTACTGAACACGGGCCTATCAACGAAGGATGATTGGGCCATATACACCCCGCTGGCCTTGGGCCATATATACACCACGCTGGCCCGCAGTTCGGTTTGGTGCAATCTACCGATTTAGTACGATGTTTTTTTAAATCTTATGGGTGAATGTTCTACTCTGCGCTTACTGTTGTTATACAGATCTCTTAAATCAATACGACGCGGATCAACCTACGCGGTTAAAAGTGCGAGTATCTTTGTAGGTTCAAAAGAAAAAAACAATTATAAACCAATTGAACTCCCACGAGCTAATGGAAGATCTTTACGGTTATGATGCCGTTTCCTTCGTTCGAGAATATTTTTTCCGGTTTGTTTTAAACAAATAAATCTTGGAAAGACTACTGTTATAGTTTGTTTTAACTGTAGTTTAAAAATAATCACTTTAAAGCTATTTTTAAGAGCTATTGGGCTCCAACGGCTGTGACTTTACTTATTAACTTGTGCGGGTTTAAGTATAGGCCGAATCACACAACTTAGCGGCAGTGATATTAGCTGCAAGCTGCTGATAACCATTGAACTACATAAATATCATTGCTGATAACCCAATCCTCGAATAAATATAATAGTTTTTCGCAAAAAATGGCAAAACCGACTTGCTCGTGTACAAAATTCGCTCGACTTGATGTACTGATGACTTGTGAAATTTTACATTATTGTTGATTTTTCAAAAACGGCTCAGCCAATTTTTATGAAATTTAAATGGGACCTCGGGAGTATACCCTTTCGAACTAAAAAAAAATTTTTTTTGATTTGGTTCATAAATGGCGAAAAAACAATGCTGTCCACAAAAAAAACATACAGAAGGACATAGAACCTCCTCCTTTTTGGAAGTCGGTTAAAAAGGATAAAATAACGTTATTTTTGCGAGCTAACTTAGACGTCTAATGAAAAGCTTCATTAGATATTATTTTAATACTTCCAGTAGCTCGCCTACATTATAAATTATTTACCTGCGCTTTCAAACAAATTACCTACCTCAAGAAGTTGGCAGCGTAACACATTTATTATTTAGAGAAAAAGCTTTTGTTGTGTTGAAAATAAAAAAATAGCATTGAAACATTTGCTAAATAGTTAAGGGGAAACGCTATGTATGTGATTGGGTAAAAGGTCAAACTGCAATCGTACTTCGTACTTAATATTATAAATGTGAAAGTTTGCAAGGATGGATGGATGGATGGATGGATGTTTGTTACTCTTTCACGCAAAAACTACTGAACGGATTGAGATGAAACTTTGCAATTTTATAGCTTATATATCAGAATAACACATAGGCTATAAATTATAATGATATTGTGTAAATTTTCCATATCATAACAATAAGTGTTAAGTAAGTAGGAAAAATTCTGTCATCTGAGAGCTATTCTAGCGTACGCTCCAAGAAATGTCAAAAAAGAACTGTCGAATCGAACAAATGTCAAATCGAATTTTTGTTTCTTTATTTTCTACCTCCTTTATTAAGGGTGGTAAGGTAGCGCCTCGAAATATCATGCGGGCATATCGAAATATCATCTAGTACTAAACTCAACAATTTGCTTCTAAGAGAATAAGATTACAGAAATGAAGAATGAGTTGCACTCCGGGGGTGCTGGCAGAACTGAAAACTTGAACATTCCTGTTGTGCATTTTTTAATATTTTGGAATGGTTAAGGAATGGATTGCGCATGAATTGCTTTATTTATCAAAAAGTGTAAATTATGTAGTAAAATACAATATCACACACGCACACTCGCGCAAGCACCCTGCGCCGCATAAACGAAACAGCAAGAGCAGGCATACATTTTCGCCGCGCGGTAGAAAGAGAGGGGGATATTACGCCGCGCCGGCAGTCTACTCTCCCTCCGTCTTACGAATTTTGGATCAGGTCCCGTGTCCTGACGCGAGTCTAACATTTTTTACCTATTTCAAAAAGTGCACAACGCCACTGAAGAAGTTTTCACTTCAAAAAACTAGGACACTTGCCTATGGTCTTGTCAACTCTTGTCTATCCTATTTTACTGAAATCTGTATTTTTAAAGCTATAAAAGAACCATGTATAATTCATTAATCTCTAAGACAGAGAAGAAAATATGAATCAATCTTTCTTTTTCAAGAAAAATATTCCAATAATTATGTAGTGTAGGTGTGTTTCCCCTTAACAAAAATCAAAGGAAGTAGCCGCAAAGAAAAAACATAAAATAATAAAGACTTGTACCTACAAATCGTACAATCATTTATCAGTTGCTTTCTGACCGTACTTGGAGTAAAACCATGGATTTTAATTTCGACGAATTTTATAAATACCCCGTCCGGGCTATGAATATCAACACAGTCCATCCGAGCATAAAAAGAGACAAAAAGTGGCTCACCTATTTCATTTTGAACTTCAGCATTGTCACCTTAGTATTCATTTTAATTATATACAATATCACACTCAATATAAAAAGAAACGACTTCGACCAAATTTGCAAAAATGGTACCCTAGCAGTCACGTACGTAGCAGTTTGTTTTCAGCTTTGCATACTGATTTGGAAACAAGATTACTTGCTAGATTTAATCACATCTATAAAAAAAGACTACGCTAACGCAGGATCACTATCTTCTAAAGAACAGGAGATAATGTACAAGTATGTCAAAAAAGGGAAATATGTTTCTACGCAGTGGTGTATAATATCCATATGTGGTATTGGGATGTTTCCTTTGAAAAATCTGACTTTGACATGCTATCAAATAGCCATTGGCGAACCTAAACTACTACCGTTATTCGACTTCGTCTACCCTGGAATTATAGAAGAATATAAAGAGAATATATTTGTGTATCCAGTGATATATGCAACAATACTGTTTTTTGGATCGTACTTAGCCAGCATGTTCGTTTCGTTTGTTCCTTTGGGTCCTATTTTCATGTTACATCTATGTGGAGAACTTGAGATTCTTGAAAAAAAGGTTGAGGGAATTTTTAAAGAAGGAGGGGAGGTAGAGGAGACTTTGAAGGAAATCGTTCAGAGGATGCAGTATATTTATAGGTAAGGAGATGATAACGTTATAAGTAATTGTAAACATAGCTTCGAAGTTGTTTTTTATGCCGACTTTTACTACCTATGTTCACTTTTTAACCGACTTCCAAAAAGGAGAAGGTTTTATGTTCGTCTGTATGTATATTTTATTTTGTGTTTGTTCATTGATAATTCCGCCAATTGTAAACCGAATCGAAATTTTCTTTTTTAGTTCGAAAGGGTATACTTTTGAAGTGGCCCCCATTTAAATTTTACAGAAATCGGCTGAGCCGTTTTTGAAAAATCAACAATAATGTAAACATCTCGAGCGAAATTTTCGAATTTTGTTTACGATGGAAGGCGGTTTTACCATTTTTTTTTCAAAAAATAATTATATATACCAATAATACTTAGTAATCATAATAATTATTACTTTTACAGCATTGCAGATAAAATTTTGCTCTCTTTTAGAATAAACTACGAATTGACTCTAACTGCTTCGTCCATTATTTTACCTATCACTTGTTATGAAGTTATTGAAGTAAGTACGATGCTAATAAATGAATAAATATATTTTAGGGTTTAATAGAAAACACAAAACCCTTGTAATTTCGTTGTGTCTGTCCGTCTGTCCATCCTCATGTCCCAAAAACTCATGTGTCCCACATTTATGAACTAAAATGCATGTGACTTTATGAAAGTCTTAGTACAGTTTATAAGCCCGATTACAGAGGCGCCATCGTAATTATATTAGCTAAATAGCATAGTTCTGTTTCTTTTTCACTTTAGGCATTCGATAGAGAGAACGCTTTTTACGTTGCTATTAAGTTTACGCTGGCGCAACTGTAATCGGGCTATTTAAATGCTTAAAAATTTCGAAATTACGAAACGCGCCTCAGACGCGCGAGGTGAAAAACTTTTCATCTAGTTCGCAGAGTTCGCAATTCTCAAAATTAATCTATTAATAATTTTAGTCAAAAAAATTTTTTTAGTCATTACGCAAGGGAGAGAGTGTACTCGAGTTTATAACATTCATCATCGGTGGATTCCTAATTAGCAGCTGTCCGTGCTACTACAGTGAACTACTTATAGGAAAGGTAAATAATACAAATCAAAGTTATAGGTTACTGTACTGAACAAGCTTTTTAATAGTCCACTGCAGGACGTAGGCCTAACCACTAAGGGTGATCGGGCCGTATCCACCACGCTGGCCCAGTGCGGGTTGTTGGATTCACATACGCCATCGAATTTCTTCTACGAACGTATGCAGGTTGCCATGCAATAAGCCCGATTACAGAGGCGCCATCGTAATTATATTAGCTAAATAGCATAGTTCTGTTTCTTTTTCACTTTAGGCATTCGATAGAGAGAACGCGTTTTACGTTGCTATTAAATTTACGCTGGCGCCTGTGTAATCGGGCTTAATATTTTCCTTCACCGAAAAGCCAATGGTGTGAAATTCCGTACATAAGTTCCAAAGAAACTCATTGGTACGGGACCGGGATTTGAACCCACGACCTCACGAATGATAGGCAAGTGTTACTACCACTAGACCACCAAGGCTATAGCTAAACGGAGGTTATAGCTTGAAATGCTCGAAATTATTCGCGCTCGTTGTGCTCACGCTTAAAACTACTAGTGATTTCAATCATTTACCCTTTGTTCACCTTATTGAAAAAATCAGCTAAAAATTAGGTTAACTCTGAGGAACTCCTCTTATTTGAGGTGTAGGTTATCACAAAATCTGAATGCCTACCACAGTACTTACGTATTCTATAAACGTGGGTGCCAATATCAAAATGAGTAGAGTGATTAATTTGATATTTTGACAAACGTCCATTCATTAATCTATCGTTATGCGAAAAATTGTGCTAGGCAAAACTTAAAAATTCGAAGAAGATATTTTTTGTGACACGATTGCATATATCTATACCAACAGTTGCAAGTGAAAAATTTGTCGCGAACGCAGGAATTGAACCTGCGTAACTCTGATACCTGTCTCGGTGCTTTACTTTTTACCTTAATTAAGCTTGGTCAAACTGACGATTACGACAAATTAGTCGAATTGTTTTTTTTAATGTAATTATTATAATTACAAGCCTTCTTTATTTCCCATCACTTAAGTATTACATGCATAGTTTTAGTCATAATATAACTTTACGAAATATGTATTATACACTTTTTTCAAAATGATATAATTAAATGTACAAAACTGTTTTTCTTTTCTTCATGGTACATCTTCTTGGATGGAAACCCCTGTTTGGGTAAAAGCCTCCTACAGTGAGGTCCAGTTTTCCGTATATGAATACACAAGATCTAGGTGTCTAATTGTAGATTCTAAGGATCTTGCATTAAAAATTCCATTGTGTAGTGTTGTTTTTTTAACTGATTTTTTTTATTGTAATAGCGTAACTTAAAAGTTTTTATAATATATTTTCTAGGGTAATGACTTTCGCACAGCAGTATATTCGTGCGGCTGGGAAACCACATTTAACCCCAGAGCTCGAAACACTATTAGAATGATCCTAGTACGTACCTTGAAGCCTATTGCTATACGTACTCTATTCAAAACAGTGTGTCTTTCAACTCTAACTGATGTAAGTACCAAGTAGTTTTGTGGCGAGCCTTCGCCAGCGCTACCGACCTCCGCGCGACGCGACCGACCTCCGCAGACCGCGGAGGTCGGTAGCGCTGGCGACCGCGAAGGCATGCCATCGCCACATCTTGAAGCATCATACCTATACCCATTTCAAAGCCGTTTCAGACCCACCGTCCATTTTTTTGGGCTGCTTACTTCTTTTGCCCATTGGAGAAAGGTATACCGCTTTTTTTTTTTTTATCGCGAATAAATCCGCGCTTACCACCAACACGCCTGATGGTAAGCGACGTTGTGGTCGAAGATGAAGCACGCAGACCTAGAAGATACCTATTCACTCTGACCTTGAAAAGCTTTAGATTATATCTCCTAGGAAACAGGGAAGCAGGAAGACTGTTACATTCCCTGGCGGTACGAACTACACAAAAGATTTAATAACGCTTTTAAACACAGTTTAACCGTGCAATTTGTACTGTTAAACATTGTCTAAAGCGTGCGTAAAACTTTTGTGGTAAGACTGATAATATTTTGACTTGCAATTTTTCTGGGCAGGGCGAAAAGAGTCTAAGGTGGCAGGCACTGCCGACTTATCACAGAGATCTATAAAAGTGATTGTATAATTGGTCTTTTAAATCATTTTTTGTGATAAATGCAAAGATCGTATTTAAGTGTCCATAGAACACTATAATATATTTTTTTCGTCATTACTTAGTAATTATATCGAAAAAAAATTAGATTTCTATGGAAACTTAATATCGATCTTTTCGTTTCATATTATGAACAAAAATTTTTACTCAGAAGACTGATTTATTAGACATCGGAAAATGAATTTGCTTTATTTAGATTACGTAAAGTAGATATACCTATGTGTATACTTACGGGAGATAAGAGATACTCCTGAAGCACCCCTGCTAAATATTCTTAAGAACTTTAATTTTACCGACTTCCAAAAAGGAGGAGGTACTATGTTGCCTGTATGTATTTTTTTGTGTGTGTTCATCGATATTTTCGCCAATTGTGAACCAATTTTTTTATTACGATTAAGTATACTTCCGAGGTAGAAACATTTAAATTTTATCGAAATCGGCTGAGCCGTTTTTGACAAATCAAAAAAATGTACATGGATGTCACATCAATTCGTGCAAATTATTCAAATTCTGTACACGGTGGAAGTCGGTGTTGCGATTTTTTGCGAAAAATAATTTTCTGTTTTTATTTCTGCAATCTTTCTGGTGTGAATGATTTTTTTTTCTCTTTTAGGTGTTTCACCGATCTTACACAATTTTTAATATGATGAATACCATTCGGAAATGAGTACAGGATGGAAAGTTGTCGCTGCCATTATTATGAAATTAAATATTTGGTTTTCTGTTTAAAAGCCTTCGACATATTTTGAATTTAATACATACCTAATAAATAGTAGATTATGCAACAAAGGGTCAAAGTACTGTTTTCTATTGCGGGCGATATATTGGACCCTGAGCGTAGCGAGAGACTCTAGTTAAAATTATTTAGAGTCCTGAGTGAAGCGAGGAGTTCGAGCCGCCCAAAACAAAGACGGACTTTGTTCCAGCGGTACATACTCTACTTTTCACACCTCCTGCGATAAAATAAAAGTCCAGAAATTTTAATAATGCTAAACACTGTCCATGTGTCCAGGCATTTTCTGTTCGTCTAGAGATTTCGTGGTCTTGTCTAGCCTGGAAGGAGACTATTTGATCAAGGTACATGATGGAGGAGCTATTGGGCCATGAAATAATTCATGAAGGACGACCTTCCAATGTCACTGAAAAGAAAAATAATGGACATGTGCATTCTCTCCGTCCTAACTTATGGTTCACTGACTTGGTCTTTGACTAAAGTGCAGAAATCCAACCTCAAATTCTACCAGAGAGCAATGGAGAGCAGTATCCTCGGTGTTAGGTTAATGGACCAAATTCGAAATACGAAACTGCAGTCCAGAACGCAGATACTTAACCGATGTAGCTCTTAAAGCCGCTAAGCTAAAATGGAACTGGGCCAGCAATGTGAGCCACGTGCCGAAAGAACTATGGGCTAAAATCACCACCAAGTGGCACCCCAACTTGTTCCGGCCACTTGGCAGGCCCCAAAAGAGATGGCGCGATAACCTTGAAACCTTTGATACGAACTGCTACACTATAGCACAAAACCGCCAAATCTGGAAAGATCGGCGGGAGGCCTTTGCCCAGCAGTGGGACACGACAGGCTAACAACAAACACTGACATAACCTCACTAAGTGTACAGGTCGCGGCATATAAGTCTAGCGCTGAGCGAAGTGTGGAGGGGATGGCTGCGCATGAGTTTAGTATGGCAGTCAAAATGCGCAGCAATCCCCTCCACAGTACCCTCAGCGCTAGACTTACGTGCCCTTACTTGTACAAGCAACTCGGTATAGTTCACAATTATATAAAAGTAGATTCACAAATTTAGTGCACACGATGTTCTAAACTCAATGTTACTTTATCCTCTAGCGGTCTAGCGGATAAAAACGGCGTTTGCACTCCGATTTAGCAAAAATACTCCTTCCGAGATGGGGGGGATGAAAAAGCAATTTACAAACTTTGATAAGTGCATAGAATTAAAAAACAAATCTAATTTTAAGTTCATAATCATAGAAATTTCGTCTTGGAATAAATTAATATTTAATTAATAGATACAAAACGGTTTTGTTATTTTTTTTAACCAAACATCATCATCATCCGTAGAACGACCACTTCTGGACTTAGGCCTCCCCTATAGACCAACAACAAGAGTAATTGGAAGCGGTTTACATCCTGGGCGATCCTGCTGATATCCATCCATCCATCGATCAGCCGTAAAACGTCCACTGCTGGACATAGGCCTCCCCAATGGATTTCCAATAAGGCCGGTTGGAAGCGGCCTGCATCCAGCGCGTTCCTGCGATCTTTATTATATCGTCAGTCCACCTAGTCGGTGGACGTCCTACGCTGCGCTTGCTGGTCCGTGGCCTCCATTCGAGAACTTTACTGCCCCATCGGCCATCCGTTCTCCGAACTGTGTGCCCTGCCCATTGCCACTTTAATTTGCTAATCCTGCGGATATAATTGGTGGTAATTAGTGTTAGGTATAAGTCCTACGCTGTGCTTGCCGGTACGTGCTCTCAATTCGAGGACTTTACAGCCACATCAGCATTCCGTCAAAGAAGAGATATAATAATACTACGTACTTCCGCTATACGAACTATGTGCCATGCCCACTGCAACTCAACTTGCGAATCAGCTGAGGTAAATTAATTTTGATATAGTGACTACAATATTTCATAATTATTTTTTTGAAAAAATATGGCATGACCGTCTTCAACCTGTACAGAATTCGCGAATATTTCACACGGATCAGTTTGGAATTTTTCACATTATTGTTGATTTATCAAAAGTGGCTCAGCTGATTTCGATAAAACTTTGATGGGACCAATTTCGAAGTATACTCTTTCCAATAAAAAAAATAATTGTCTAAATCGGATCAATAAAAAAAAGTTATGTCATGCATCAAAAGTTTCGTCGGTCAAATATGACATAAAATAAAACTTAATACTTTCAAACTTAATATTTTTATAAATTCTACTCAGCTACATATTTATTTTAATAAAAATAAAAGCCAAGAACATAATTGACATGGAGACCGCCCCAACATCGCTCTAACATCCTCTGACGTGAACAAATAACCGAACTCCTGCTTTTCGGAAAGTTGTCATCATCTAACTAAATTAAGATAGTTGCTATTAATTTAAAATGTAGAGCGATGATATACAAACATGTATTATAGATTTAGCACGGTTATCTAGGTTGGCGTAGCATTTCTGTTCAACGGCTGTTAATACCTATGTATTAACAGCCGTTATTATGTTATGTAAATTATAAATTACTAGCTTTTACCCGCGGCTTCGCCCGCGTTGTATTTTGATTTTGGCTTATGTTTATGTCGGCTGCGAAACCTAACCTAACTGACAAATATCAAAATACCTTAGAGGAATACTTTTGTTGGTTAAGTTACGGTTGGAGTGTATATACAACCCCCCCGTGTATTCCCGCCTTGTCGTGGGGGAGGTCTGAGGCAGCTGAAAAGGCGGCGCTCGAAGTCTCCCTCTTCTTTGGGTCTTTTCCCCCAAGGAAGCTTAGAGGCTGGCACTCGAGGTTCAGCCGCTTTTAACTAAAGCAGCTGAGAGGACGGCCGGTAGGTTGCATGCCTTATGAGGAGTGTCGCAACTTAGGCGGGCTGCAGTGCCGCTCTTGCGACGCTGCATCCGAGGATTTTTTTTATTATATCGCGAAATATCCCTGACATGATCAGCAGGGGTCTTAATTACAAATGAATGAAAACTAAGTACACCTATATTTCAATGTTTTTGGCTGTTTGCAGTTATAATAAACATTACAATGGTACAGCAAAGTTTATACCTACTTGTTCCTAATTAAGTAGTGCTTTTTTACAAATATTTGTGCAAAAATTCGATAAAATTGTTTCTAAGGTTTTTTCGTGTTAGATTAATTCCAATTTTTTGTTATAAATCAAATCTCTGCTTTCCATAACCTGGGCATTCCAAGATTATGTGCAGTGGAGTCTCCTCTTTTGTGGGTTCACAGATGCACGATGGGCTTTCCCTCAACTTAAATCGATGTAAGTATTGGGAAAACTCACCATGCCCCGTCAGCACTTGAGTTATGATTCCCACTGGTGCTATTTCTCTTACGATCTTGTATGCCGCCCTTGCATCCGGAAAATATGTTTTGGTTACCGCCGCTGTGTGTCCATCCTGATACCGCCGGTTCCACTCGTCAAGAGAGTCCTTTCGGATTTCTCGCTTGACGAATGAAACAGGGCAGTTATCCTAAATAGGTCTGCACTTCGAGTGCAGTGCTGCTTCCTTTGCTAGCTGGTCCGCTCTCTCATTTCCCTCCATCCCCGCGTGCTATTTAATCCAATAAAGTGTCACTATTTTATTTTGTGCGTGTAGTAACTTTATGTTAGCTTTGAATTTACTGCTAAGGGATGGAGGGAAGATACGCCAACTACCGTTTCCAGTGCAGACCTGGAGTCACAAAAGATTTTTGCGATTTCGGTAGCCTCAAGAAGTGCCAATAACTCGACCTGTTACACAGAGCACCAATCGGCCAATTTCAGCTTGCGGGTACTGATCTCAGCGGCATCATCCCAAATGGATAATGCCGCCCCAACTTTCCCTTTAATTTTACTGCCGTCTGTAAATATTTTAATTTCTCGGTTAAGATTTTGCTCTAGTGCTGCTCCGTCTGCCAGGCATATGAACTCCAGCTCCTCCTGCTGCGCTGGGTGTGGCTTCTTTTCTGTCTCTCTATCTCCAGTTACTTGCTGGGAATAACCTTTCTTAGTTTCATAAAGCAAGGCTGCTTCTTGGACTCTGATATGACAGCCGAGGATAAAAGGCCGCGGTGGGATATATGGAACTGGTGGTGTGGGTGCCGCCACCTACCCTTCCTTCCGCTAGGCCGTCAACGTGTTGGCAGACGCAGTGGGGCTGCAGGGGAAGAGAGGTGTCGGTATCGCGATTGCCGTTCTCACTGCCCTCTGCAGTTGAAGAGGCAGGCGCTGGGCTACTAAGACTGACCCACTGCACTGGGACCAAGGCGTTGGAATGCTGTCTGACGTTCAGTACTGGTTAGTCCCGAGTGGTGGATGACGATGTGTCTTGTGCTCCGAAACACTCCGTCACTATGGCGAGAGCGCAAGCTCCGTTATGGAGCCCGAGTCTGGGCTAGTGCTGTTGAGTGCCGCGAAGGAGTGCGAAATATGTGGGAACGTCCTAAACTTGCCATGACAGGTTATTTCTGGCGCTTAGACGGCTCCTACCGCAGCCCACTCACTTAGTTTTTATCCTATCCTACGGGAACTGTTAAAGTTTTTGCGATAAAAAGTGGCCTATGTCACTTTTCGTCTTTCAAACTATATTCATGCAATATGCCAAGGCAAGTTGCTCCGTTGCTGAGAAAAAATTATCGTTAAGTCGGAAAAAATTGTGGTTCCCGTAGAACCACAATTTTTTCGGGATGGAAAGTATCCCATGTCACTTTCCGTCTTCCAAACTATGCCCACCCCAAATATCAAGTCGATCCGTTGCTCCATTGCTGAGAAACAGTTATTGTCCTATCCCATGGGAATCACGAATTTTCTCGAGATATAAAAAGTATCCTATTTTCACTTTCTGTCTATTAAACCATAGGTATCCATACCAAAAATCAGGTCAATCTTTTGCTTCGTTGCTGCGTCAAAGAGGAACAAACCAACAAACTTTTCGGATTGATAGTATTAAAGTATGATGATTCTGTACCATAAAGGTAGAATAAAAAAACATGTTGAACCTCTAATGATAGAATATTTAAAAATATTTTTAATGTCAGACAAAATGACGGCCTGGTATTAAACGTCATAGTAACATGTAGCATGCAGAGGGAAAATAACATTTTATCCAATTTTAATGTCAGTTGTCATTTTCAATCCATACTTTATTTCCTCTTCAAGGGGATATAATGGTAGAAAAACAATTTTTCGCCTTGCCACGCTACTTTTGATTTATAAAAGTCTGCAGACAATGTCACCTGTCGTCTAATTACGTTTGGCTGTGACGTTTCGTTAGTCCATATTAGCGTCATAGAGGAATTAATCACTTAGCGTCTTTGTGATAGTGGCGACAGTTTCGCTTTCGAGGGTTTTTGTCCTGTCCTACAGGAACTATGAAATTTTTCGGGATAAAAAGTATCCTAAAGCTCCTTCCGCCTTTTATACTATATCCATGCCAAAAATCAAGTCAATCCGTTGCTCCGTTGGCGCGTGATAGAGTAACAAACCAACAAACCAACAAACTTTTCGGATTTATAATATTAGTAAGGATTATCAAACTATTAATTATACTCGTACACGGGCGTACGGCGTACCTACCCAGACGTCAATGACAGCTATGGGTTTCAAACCCCACAAGAAAATGTTTCGTTCAAATTAAAAAAAAAGGATACCCCGATTTTCAAAATCTTTTGGCGCTCGCTGCGCTCGCGCTATGTGAATCTGTTGATTTCCTCGGAAAGACAGGAACAAAATACTCGATTTGAGCAATATTTGCACATTTTGTTATGTATGTATGTACGGTAAGGATTGCGTCATATTTTAAGTATAATGGCTGAAAGAATGACGTCTACGATGAATTTGTCGTGTCGCATGTTTTGGGATAGCGAAATCAGGCCGAACGAGAATTCGAGAGGTCGACGAAATTAAGGGAGCATTAGGCATCAAATGAATGCAATTAGCAAAGGACAGAGGTAAAAATAAATTTGCGTAGGTCTTAGAGTTTTTAAGCTGTTACATTGTTAATCGGTTAAAACAACCACGACCCACATTATTTTACCTCTTATCCGAGCCACGGCAACTGACAACTGTGAGACAGAGGTAAGTGACATAAACAAAAGTAGGCCTATGTCTAGTAGTGGTTTACCAGAGGTTGATGCTGATAATGGCGATGAATTTGTGGATACGAGTAGGTTCATAGAAATGAGGAAACCGTCGAAGCGTTACTACGCCGAAGCGTTCTACGAAATACTAAATATAACTAGCTGTTAGATTTTACGATATGCCACGTACTCGTATCTGAGCATCACGTGTTAATTTACAGTAGGTACAGTTAAATGACATAATAACTGTAATTTTAATAAAGTGTTAATGTAGTTGTCACATTGTAGGCAGACTAATGTACCTACGTAAGATGTTATAAGCGATGCGTTTGGTTTCCTTGCTTTATCTGACTTCCCGATAAAGTTCAATTCTTATTCAGGAACTGGACTCTTTTCACCGAAGGAACTGGTTGCAGCTTGATGGAATGCTTTACATATAAGTATAGCACAATTAACTAGTTCGTGATTTAGACGTTTTACGTAAAATAGATAGATCTCAATGTGTAGATATAATTTAGTATATATAAGCTGTTATGATTCGTTAATAAATCAGATAGGGATAGAGAAACAGACTCAGTCAGACTCTAGTATTTTATTTTAATCCCTTTGCGCCCCGGCAAAGAACTCACTGGATAAAAACCCTCTCCATCCTCATTATGATTATCAGCCGTAGAACATCTAGAGCTGGGCATAGGCTTCCTCTATATATTTCCAATAAGACCTCTTGGAAGCGGCTTGCATCCAGCTCGATCCTGCGGTGTTGATTAGAGCATCATTTGTGAGATATACAATAAGTATACTGTATTCGATTGTATCTCAATAAAAAATTAAACAATCATCGATCCACCTTGTCGGTGGATGTCCTTGGCTGCCCTTACCAGTGGTAGGTACATGGTCTCCATTCAAGACATAAGTGCATTATTACTATACTAGCAGACCAGGCGAACTTCGTTTCACGCAACATCTTGATAAATTATGGCATAATGAAAAAAATAAAAATAAAATCTTTATTGTAGGTACACCAAAATTACAGTAATATAGGTATAGTAGTAGAAACGTAGTAGCAGTGGTGGTCTAGTGGTTGTAACGCTGACCTGTCATTCTCGAGGTCGTGGGTTCAATCCCGGTCCCGTACCAATGAGTTTCTTTGGAACTTAAGTACGGAATTTCACACCATTGGCTTTTCGGTGAAGGAAAACATCGTGAGGCAACCTACATACGTCCGTAGAAGAAATTCGATGGCGTATGTGAATCCACCAACCGGCACTGGGCCAGCGTGGTGGATATGGCCCAATCACCCTTCGTGGGTAGGCCTACGTCCTGCAGTGGACTATTAAAAAGGCTGGTACAGTACAGTAGAAACTACACAAAAAAAAGTTTTACAAGGGCTGCCTTATCGCCTTTGGCCTTTTAGCATATGTGTTATTCTGATGTATACGCATTACGCTCGTACTATCTATTATAAATTTTCATCGCTATCCATTCAGTAGTTTTTGCGTGAAAGAGGAACAAACATCCATATACACACCAACTTTCGCGTTTATAATATTAGTAGGAAGAACATCAGTCATCAGAGTTTCTATCATGCTAGTCTAATTGCATCATAATGACTCAGCCGAGATGAAATCTGGCGTATCCCTGACCCACAATCCGCACTTCAGTGTTTACAGTGCCCACAGAACTTGCAGATTTATCGGTGTTTCTTAACGCGCGTCGTAACTCGTGACGAATGAGTATTTGGACACCTCTATAGTGTTAGGATTATTCATATTATAATGTGCATAATTATACCAAAAGCACGATTGAATGAATGTAAATAACGAATATACTCAATAGTTAAATCTTTACATAGTATAAAATAAATTCGCTATTTTTGTCTGTTTGCTTAAATCTTTAAAACTACGCAACGGTTTTTTTTAATGGATAGAGTGATTCAAGAGGAAAGTTTATATGTATAATACACCTGTGCGAAGCCGAGGCGGGTCGTCTAGTGATTTAATAAATTGGAATAAATATTATTCTTCTAGGTATTGTATTTAACCGATTTATGTAACGTGATTCCGTACTTGTAGTTTGGCCACTAAAGGAAAATGGCAAATGCGGACGAGTGCCGCGGCCATGTTTTTAAAAAGCAGTAAAGAAGAAAAATCGGCCAAGTGCGAGTCGGACTTGTGCAGTTTCGTATGGGAGTCCCATTCCTCTTGCCGTTATTAATAGCGAGCAAAAATCTCCCAAAAATCATGTTTGTTGTATGGGAGCCCCCCCCCCCCCCCCTAAATATTTATTTTATTATGTGTTTAGTATTTGTTGCTATAGCGGCAACAGAAATACATCATCTGTTAAAATGTCAGCTGCAAAGCTGTCATGGTTCATGAGATACAGCCCGGTGTCAGACAGACAAACGGACATCGAAGTCTTAGTAATAGGGTCTCGTTCTTACCCTTTGGGTACGGAACCCTAAAAAAGGGAAAACCTAGACTCTAGAGGCCCACTAGAGGGCCATGGTCCATGGAGGGATTGTTGGCGGATGGTACAGGATCACGATAAAAATGGTTTAATGAATCGCGCATCTGTAACGTATGAGGTCTTTGGTAGAGAGATAATTAAAAACAAAAAGGAAATACTTATGGAGCAAAACTTGTCTGGAATTTTAATGTACCCTATAATTGTGACTAGAAAAGGAATACATTTATGTCGTACAGTAGTAATTTTGTCTTCCTTAAGTGCGATATTATAAAAAAATAAAAGTTATTTTCGTAATAAACGCTTTTGCACTGACGCATTTTGTCCCGGTGTTTTACCATCAATTATTCTAGGCAGTAGAGGATTGGGTTCCTCTGTCTAATCGACCCCGAGGCCGTCCTCCAACACGATGGCGCGACGAAATCGAGAGGTTTAAAAAAGATTGAACGGAGGTAGCACAGAACAGAGAGGAATGGAAGGAATTGGGGGAGACCTTTGCCCAGCAGTGGGACAGTATCTACGAGATAAATTTAAAAAAAAGCCGCGGATGAGTTCGAAAACCTCTCCGTCACAGCGCTTGGACCCGTAGTCCCGGCACTAAGCGCTGTGGTGGAACACTCCAGGGTTTTAGTGATATACCGAGCAGTCAACGGGACTCCCACATAACCACCCAGTGCCTGCTCCCGAGGCGTTGTATCCATAAAGGATTTATTTACCATGGGTAAAATACAGTGGCGATTGTTTTAACTGTTTAGCCATTTCAACTGCTTTCAGGTGGCTTTTCTAAAAACTCTGACACCCGATCCAGCCACTCGGCCCATATGAAAAAACTTATGGCCTTACCACAAAAGATTTAAACACGCTATAAACATTGTTTAACCGTGCAATATTTACTGTTGAACATTGTCTAAAGCGTGCGTAAAACTTTTGTGGTCGACTGCCTCGGTGGCTCAGTGGTTAGTGACTGCCTCGGTGGCTCAGTGGTTATAGTGATCCTAACTTCTGGGTCAGAGAGGCGTGGGTTCGATCCCCACCCAGGGCAAATATTTATGTGATGAACATAAGTGTTTGCTCTGTGTCTGGGTGTTATTTAGTTACTATTTATATAAGTATGTATTTAAAAATAAGTATATGTAGTATCTCAGTCTCTGGCAGCCATATCACAAGCTATGCTTAGTTTGGGGTCAGAGGCCGTGTGTAAGATGTCCCCAAAATATTTATTTATATTTTATTTAGACGGGTAGTGTTTGGTTCAGCAGTACTACCAAATGACCGATGGTTAATAGGTAAGAAAATGTTGTTACCGTTAGGAAATAGCAGTAATTGAAGTTAGTGTACGAAAACTAGTATTTGTAATGTTTCATTGTTGTTTATTTTACAGACATTCTTGCAAATAGTCACAATTAGAATCAACAATGTCAGACCATATCGAAAGTGAAAACTGCCAAGGCGGGGCCCTGGGTTGCCATTCTATATACTACAAAATATTCCGAAACATCCTCTTCTCATTAAAATTAAGTTATGTAATCAGCTAAATAATGAGGCGCAGTCCTCACGCGAGCACTGCGCCGCGAAGACTGGTTTTCTTGCAGGTCTTGAACATAATTGGGGCTTTCCGGGTCCTCGACGTTCTGATCATAGGCCAATACTGTTGCCCCCGGTTCTCCCGTAGAGCACTGTGACTGCAGCTGACCAGTAAGCGGTGACTCATATGAAAGTTCTGTGGCATCTTCCGCTTGCTGCTTGTCCTCTGATGCTACTCCTGTAAATGGCCTGATGTGGACTCTATTTCTTCTATACACCTTATCTTTCACCTTGATTATGAATGACCTTTCACCTACTGACTTGATAATTCTTCCCAATGTCCATTTATTGTTTATTTCTGGCTGCAGTTGTACCATAACATTTTGTCCAACCAGCAATTGTGTTCCCAATTTTGCACGCCTATCAAATCTCATTTTCACATCTTCCTTCCTTCTCTTAATTTTAATTGGAACCTTTGGCACAATTTCAGGCTTAAGGTGTCGCAACAAACATGGCAATCCTGTTCTGGTGCGCCGGGAGAACAATTTCTGTACGGGACTGGTATCATCCATCTGTATAGGTATATTGCGCTGATGAAGTAAAATATACCACAGGTCCTGTTTAGTTTCTAGACTTTGAATTACCAATCTCTTAGCTGTTTTTACTGCTGCTTCTGCTTTGCCGTTCGAAGGTGGGTGATGAGGAGATGAAGTAACATGATTGAAATTCCATTGATCTGAAAATGACTTGAAATGCTCATTTGCAAAATTCGTAGCATTATCCGTACATACCTTTTGGGGTATGCCATGTCGTGAAAAAATTCTTTTGCATAGTTGGATTATTTCATTTGCAGTAAGGGAAGAGAGACGATCCAACTCGAAGTAGTCTGAATAGTGATCAACTGTTACAAGAAATTTCAAATCACCCACTGAGAATACATCCATGGAAATATATTGAAATGGATATTTGGGAACCTCATGACACATCAGTGGTAATCTCTGTTGAGATGATGCATGTCTTGCACAAAATATACATTTCTGCACATAATTTTTCAGATCTCTTGACATTCCAGGCCAAAAGATGTTTCCTCTTGCCAGGCGTAAAGTACTGGCAAAACCATTGTGGCTAACATGTACCTTTTGTAGCATCTCAATTCTAAGGCTTTCTGGAACAAGCACCTGATCGTTTCTAAATATCAATCCTTCAGAGATAGACATTTCATGTTTGAATGAGTGATATAATCTAAGATCTTGAGGCAAGTCAGATACATACTTGGGAAATCCAATCCTAATAAACTTAATCAATTCCTGCAGATAAGAGTCTGCCTCAGTGGCGTTTTTAAGTTTTTCTATAAGTTGGTCTGATATCTTTAGATATTTTACTGGAGTAACTTTGCTTATAAGCTTGTAAACTCTTTGTTCAGCCAATTTGCTTTCCAGATTATAGTCTTCCAGAATTTCAGTAACAGGTGCTCTCGATAAGGTGTCTGCCACATGGTTATTTTTACCTTGGATGAATTCTAGCTGAACATTGTATTTTTGTAGCGTCAGTAACATCATTTGTAGTCTCTTAGGGGCTTCTACAAGTGGCTTATTAGAAATATTTATCAGCGGTCTGTGATCAGTTTTAATTACAGTTTTAGAGCTGCCGGCAATGTATTGATTAAATCTCTTACATGCAAACACCACAGCTAGCATTTCTTTCTCAATCTGAGCATATTTCTTTTCAGTTGCCGTCAGACATCTCGATGCAAAACTAATTACATTATTATCTTGATACAGTGCAGTTCCGAGTCCAAATTCACTCGCATCACATTCTATATGCACTTCTTTATTCACATCAAAATATTTTAATGTAGGTAGATCACTTATTAACCTTTTTAAATGCTGAAACTCATCCTCTTCCTCTTTAGTCCAGATAAACTCGACATCATTTCTGGTGAGTCGTCTGAGATTTGTTGCTTTAGCACTGAGATTGTTGATGAATTTGCTAAGATAGCCAACCATTCCTAGAAATCTCAGCACCTCCTTAGCACATTTCGGAGTGGGCATATTCTTTATGGCTTGTACTTTAGAGTCATCTACTTTTAAACCTTCGTTGGTTAGGATGTGGCCATAAAACTTAGCTGATGTTTGAAGCAGATTCACTTTATCTTTGTTCAACTTGCAATTGATTTCTTGTAGTCTCTGAAGAAGCCTCTCAAATTTGGTGTTATGATCTCTAACAGCTTCTTCCATAGTGTTTCCAACTCCATAGATTAAAATGTCATCAGCTATTACTTCTATGCCGCTTAGATCTTTAATGAGACTTGTCAATCTTTGTTGAAAAATCTCCGGTGAAGAGCTGAGGCCAAAGGGAAGACGCAGCCATCTGTAACGACCAAAAGGTGTCCAAAATGTAGTTAGTTTGCTACTCGATTCAGAAAACCGGCATTGCCAGAAGCCTTTTTTTGCATCTACAGTACTAAATACTTTGGCTTTGCTTAACTCTGGCAACATCTCCTCAAGCGTTGTAAATTGGAAGTTTGGCCTTTTAAGTGCCTTGTTTAAAGGAATAGGGTCTAAGCATATTCTAAATTTATTATCTCGGCTAACTATTAAAATATTATTTACCCAATCCGTGTGTTTCGTTTCCTTGGTAACAATTCCCTCCTGTTCTAGGCTATTTAGCTCCTCCTGTAGCCGTTTCCTGACACATATTGGTACTCTGCGAGCTGGTTGAATATGTCCCGGAACTGTTTCATCTACTTCTAAAGTAACTTCACCTGGTAAGGTCCCCAGACCTTCGAACACATCACTGTACTTTTGCATAATATTCAAGGCTTCTTCTCTGTCAGGCTGATCAGATAACGTAACTTTATTGCAGTATTTGATGAAGCCTAGGGCTACACATGCTTTTTCAGACAATAGGGGTTCATGTTCCATATCCACCACATGGAACTTAATTTTGAAATTGTTATTTTTGTGTTTATTTTTGGTTCTACATTCAAAATAATAAGTTCCCAAACTTGGAATGTCTGATCCGTTGAAGCATTTCAGACCCTGCTTGGCTGGGCTTAATACATTGACGTCTTTACCTGAGATTTTTTTATAAGTGTTGGCTCCCATAACACAGACCTGTGCTCCTGTGTCCAGCATACAATATGATTCGATCCAGTCTTTGTCTTTTTTGAAGAAGAGTGGAGCTTCCTTGTGTCCTCTACCATTTACACGGATCTCCGCTACAATTATGTCCTCGTCTGAAGACTCATCTTCTATTTGTATGGCCTGAACCTTCCGTTCTCTCTTCTTGCACACCGATTTAAAGTGGTTTCTGCCTCCACAGCTGTCACAAGTTTTGCCCCAGGCCGGGCACTTCTTTTTGTCAAATATGTGAGACTCGCCACAAAATTTGCATTTACCTTTCATTTTTGCTGATCTGGTGGTAATCTTGCTAATTTCTTCTTTGTGCATCCCAGACACATGTAATGTGGCACTTTCTGAAGTTCTGCAAATGTTGATAGCTGCATCTAATGTTAGATCTTGCTGACGCAGGAGCTCCTTCATAACATTCTGGTCTTTAATTCCGACTACTAGTCGGTCGCGGAGTAATTCATCGCTAATTGTTGGTGGGTAATTACAAGGCCTAATTAACTTTCTTAAAACCAACAAAAAATCGTCAAATGATTCACCTTTTACTTGCGTTCTCATATTAAAGATGTAGCGGGCATATATTATGTTAGTTTTCTTTATTATTTCTTTCTCCATTTTTAAGAAAATTAATACTTCTTGTTTCTTGTCGGCCTCGGTGATGCCAAATTCTAGATACTTCTTCATCGCTGCACAACCGATGGCATTTAGAAGTATTCCGGCTTTTATTTCCTCTCTTTCTGGGCCCCACTTGCTCATCCCGGTGGCGACCGAATAATTTGCCCAACCCGTTTTGAAGTTGCAGAAGTTTTCGTAAGGGTCCCCGGCCTCCACTTGCAGGGGCTGCGGCCAAGGGACATTTACACTGCTTCGTACGGCATCTGAAGAGCCTGGCGACGGCGGCAGGACGTGGTGCTGAAGTTGTTGTTGCATGAGGCCCATTTGTTTTTGCATCGCCGATAGGAGCTGAGCCTGCTGCTCAAACAGCTTTTTGAAAGTTTCTTCTGCCATTCTGACACCATGTACGAAAACTAGTATTTGTAATGTTTCATTGTTGTTTATTTTACAGACATTCTTGCAAATATAGTCACAATTAGAATCAACAATGTCAGACCATATCGAAAGTGAAAACTGCCAAGGCGGGGCCCTGGGTTGCCATTCTATATACTACAAAATATTCCGAAACAGTTAGCTTACTATACACCTAGTCTTTCTATCTCTTATTCATAAGACGCTTGCTATCAGACGAGTGGCTTGCTCGTATCGTCTCGGATTAAAAATATGACACGACTACAAGACCCGCCTCTCGACAGAATCCTACACTATAAAGATATTTATAGACGACCCGGCTCGGCCGACATTTTAATTATGTTTCACAAATTCTCGGTTATTTTTGTGTGTCGAAATCTCTCATTGAAGCTTTTTCCTTAATTTGACAGTTATGGGTATTTAGGATAAGCGGTAGGTGTTGTTTATTGGTCGGGAATTACAACAACAAAAAAATCTAGTGATCTAAAGCTGATTGACCGAACGAAGTGAAGTTACAGTTTTGAGTCGACAATTTTCAGGGTCTGGTTTCAAAAGTCTGGGTATTGATTTTCCTCTACGAGTCACATTTTTCAACGAATCTTGACGAAACTTGGTACACGGGTTCTGTATGTTTTTGGTATTTTTTGCCGTCGGCAATTTTTGATTGGAGGTGTTTTTCCCTCAAGGGATAATTTTGCTGCAGCGCTTTTTCTTTTTCACTAACTTTATAATGACTAGAATTTGGACTCTTAGATAATTTTATGAATATATTTTAAGTGTTAACATTTATAAATTTGCTAAAATGTAAAACTAAGACATTATTTTGATTAGTTGTAAATCTCTATTATTATACTTATCATCTGTAGGTACATACCACATCAAGCTTCACTCTAGGGAAGGCTATCCATCAAAACATAGGTGTGTACTCGCCTAGTTTGCATGGCTATGGCTGCACTATCCATGTTTGTGGGTACTAATTTTTTAATTAAGATGGTTTTTTTTAATTTACTTACCGATATAATACTATTTGCTAAGACTTTAAGTTTAACATTTAAATCCTAAAAAGATTTGCGAGAATGACCGAAATCGGCGTGAGTTGAGATATAGTTATCAGGATGAAGTAAAACAGATGCGAGATTTACTGTTCGGAGAACTACTAGTAGATACTCCGTATAACACCGTTGCGCTGCTTCGAACCAGTATTACCTATTGGACACCTAGGCATAATCCTTACTAATATTATAAATCCGAAAAGTTTGTTGGTTTGTTGGTTTGTTACTCTATCACGCGCCAACGGAGCAACGGATTGACTTGATTTTTGGCATGGATATAGTATAAAAGGCGGAAGGAGCTTTAGGATACTTTTTATCCCGAAAAATTTCATGGTTCCTGTAGGATAGGACAAAAACCCTCGAAAGCGAAACTGTCGCCACTATCACAAAGACGCTAAGTGATTAATTCCTCTATGACGCAAATATGGACTAACGAAACGTCACAGCCAAACGTAATTAGACTAATTAGACGACAGGTGACATTGTCTGCAGACTTTTATAAATCACAAGTAGCGTGGCAAGGCGACAAATTGTTTTTCTACCATTATATCCCCTTGAAGAGGAAATAAAGTATGGATTGAAAATGACAACTGACATTAAAATTGGATAAAATGTTATTTTCCCTCTGCATGCTACATGTTACTATGACGTTTAATACCAGGCCGTCATTTTGTCTGACATTAAAAATATTTTTAAATATTCTATCATTAGAGGTTCAACATGTTTTTTTATTCTACCTTTATGGTACAGAATCATCATACTTTAATACTATCAATCCGAAAAGTTTGTTGGTTTGTTCCTCTTTGACGCAGCAACGGAGCAAAAGATTGACCTGATTTTTGGTATGGATACCTATTGTTTAATAGACAGAAAGTGATAATAGGATACTTTTTATATCTCGAGAAAATTCGTGATTCCCATGGGATAGGACAATAACTGTTTCTCAGCAATGGAGCAACGGATCGACTTGATATTTGGGGTGGGCATAGTTTGGAAGACGGAAAGTGACATGGGATACTTTCCATCCCGAAAAAATTGTGGTTCTACGGGAACCACAATTTTTTCCGACTTAACGATACATTTTTCTCAGCAACGGAGCAACTTGCCTTGGCATATTGCATGAATATAGTTTGAAAGACGAAAAGTGACATAGGCCACTTTTTATCGCAAAAACTTTAACAGTTCCCGTAGGATAGGATAAAAACTATGTGAGTGGGCTGCGGTAGGAGCCGTCTAAGCGCCAGAAATAACCTGTCATGGCAAGTTTAGGACGTTCCCACATATTTCGCACTCCTTCGCGGCACTCAACAGCACTAGCCCAGACTCGGGCTCCATAACGGAGCTTGCGCTCTCGCCATAGTGACGGAGTGTTTCGGAGCACAAGACACATCGTCATCCACCACTCGGGACTAACCAGTACTGAACGTCAGACAGCATTCCAACGCCTTGGTCCCAGTGCAGTGAGTCAGTCATAGTAGCCCAGCGCCTGCCTCTTCAACTGCAGAGGGCAGTGAGAACGGCAATCGCGATACCGACACCTCTCTGCCCCTGCAGCCCCACTGCGTCTGCCAACACGTTGACGGCCTAGCGGAAGGTAGGGTAGGTGGCGGCACCCACACCACCAGTTCCATATATCCCACCGCGGCCCCTTATCCTCGGCTGTCATATCAGAGTCCAAGAAGCAGCCTTGCTTTATGAAACTAAGAAAGGTTATTCCCAGCAAGTAACTGGAGATAGAAAGACAGAAAAGAAGCCACACCCAGCGCAGCAGGAGGAGCTGGAGTTCATATGCCTGGCAGACGGAGCAGCACTAGAGCAAAATCTTAACCGAGAAATTAACATATTTACAGACGGCAGTAAAATTAAAGGGAAAGTTGGGGCGGCATTATCCATTTGGGATGATGCCGCTGAGATCAGTACCCGCAAGCTGAAATTGGCCGATTGGTGCTCTGTGTAACAGGTCGAGTTATTGGCACTTCTTGAGGCTACCGAAATCGCAAAAATCTTTTGTGACTCCAGGTCTGCACTGGAAACGGTAGTTGGCGTATCTTCCCTCCATCCCTTAGCAGTAAATTCAAAGCTAACATAAAGTTACTACACGCACAAAATAAAATAGTGAAACTTTATTGGATTAAATAGCACGCGGGGATGGAGGGAAATGAGAGAGCGGACCAGCTAGCAAAGGAAGCAGCACTGCACTCGAAGTGCAGACCTATTTAGGATAACTGCCCTGTTTCATTCGTCAAGCGAGAAATCCGAAAGGACTCTCTTGACGAGTGGAACCGGCGGTATCAGGATGGACACACAGCGGCGGTAACCAAAACATATTTTCCGGATGCAAGGGCGGCATACAAGATCGTAAGAGAAATAGCACCAGTGGGAATCATAACTCAAGTGCTGACGGGGCATGGTGAGTTTTCCCAATACTTACATCGATTTAAGTTGAGGGAAAGCCCATCGTGCATCTGTGAGCCCACAAAAGAGGAGACTCCACTGCACATAATCTTGGAATGCCCAGGTTATGGAAAGCAGAGATTTGATTTAGAACAAAAAATTGGAATTAATCTAACACGAAAAAACCTTAGAAACAATTTTATCTAATTTTTGCACAAATATTTGTAAAAAAGCAATACTTAATTAGGAACAAGTAGGTATAAACTTTGCTGTACCATTGTAATGTTTATTATAACTGCAAACAGCCAAAAACATTGAAATATAGGTATACTTAGTTTTTATTCATTTGTAATTAAGACCCCTGCTGATCATGTCAGGGATATTTCGCGATATAATAAAAAAAATCCTCGGATGCAGCGTCGCAAGAGCGGCACTGCAGCCCGCCTAAGTTGCGACACTCCTCATAAGGCATGCAACCTACCGGCCGTCCTCTCAGCTGCTTTAGTTAAAAGCGGCTGAAACTCGAGTGCCAGCCTCTAAGCTTCCTTGGGGGAAAAGACCCAAAGAAGAGGGAGACTTCGAGCGCCGCCTTTTCAGCTGCCTCAGACCTCCCCCACGACAAGGCGGGAATACACGGGGGGGTTGTATATACACTCCAACCGTAACTTAACCAACAAAAGTATTCCTCTAGGGTATTTTGATATTTGTCAGTTAGGTTAGGTTTCGCAGCCGACATAAACATAAGCCAAAATCAAAATACAACGCGGGCGAAGCCGCGGGTAAAAGCTAGTATATTATATATTCAGCAGTGAAAATCTTATTTAGCTGAAATGATGATGATAATTATGATCAATTTTTTCGGTCAAGCTGAAAGGCTTGATTTATAAGACCATGATAAGACCAGTTCTCTTGTACGGCAGTGAAACATGGGCTGCTACTCAAAGGAACGTCCATACCATCCAAGTTGCCGAAATGAAGATGCTGAGGTGGATGTGCGGCGTCACCAGACTCGACAAAATCCGCAACGAGTACGTGCGAGGCAGTCTTGGCGTACGCGACATTGTCGACAAGATGCAGGAGAGTAGGCTGAGATGGTATGGCCACGTTAAAAGAAGACCACCGGACTACGTAGGCAACTTCGCTCTGCAACTTTCTATCCCGGGTCGAAGAACCAGAGGCAGACCGAAAACAAGATGGAGGGATGTAGTGCTGAGGGACATGAGAGAGTGCAGTGTTTCCGAAGACGATGTCGAAGATCGAGCGAAGTGGAGGAGAAAAGTGAGGAAAGCTGACCCCATCACCATGTGGGATACATAGCCAGGAAGAGAGAGAATTATGATCAATTTTTTAACGAGATTTCGGTCTTTGTATTCTAAAGAAACCAAAGAAACGAACTTGCCTACCGACTGTGCTGCCTGAAAGAACCAAAGTTACCGATAAAGGCGCGTGTATTGGTAGATAAATTATATAGGTAATAGCAGTGGTAAGGGCATATTACACCGAGGGCTTATTCCATCCGTAATACTATGGAGTAGGAAAGTTTTCGAGTGGAGGCCATGTACCGGCAAGCGCAGCGTAGGACGTCCCTTCCAATAGATTTCCAATAATAGAGATCTATAAAGGCCTATGTCCAGAAATGGACGTCCTATTCCTAAAACGATGACTATGAATAAAAGTGCATGTGCGTATCGATGCTTTTTATTAGGGTTCCGTACCCAAAGGTTAAAAAAGGGACCCTATTACTAAGACTCCGCTGTCCGTCTGTCTGTCTGTCTGTCACCGGGCCGGGCATCCCGTGACAGCTAGAAAGCTGAAATTTTCACAGATGATGTATTTCTGTTATAACAACAAGCCGCTATAACAACAAATACTAAAAACAGAACAAAATAAATATTTAAGGGGGGCTCCCATTCAACAAACATGACATTTTAGCCGTTTTTCGCTCGATATTAATAACGGTGAATGGTTGATGCTTGAAATATTCACAAAATATTAAGTCAAATGTTTACTTCAGAAATAAATCATTAAATTAAAATAAACTAAATATTTAAGGGGGGCTCTCATAGAAGAAACGTGTTTTTGCTCGATATTAATAACGGCATCAGGTAGATGCTTGAAATATTCACAGAATGTTTAGTTGTTTGAAAAATTAAAATAAAATACATTAAGGGGGGCTTCCTTATGTACGGAACTGGCTGGTTACCACATGGTCGTTTATTTTGTCTATAATACAGTATAACAGAAAAGTTTACTCAAAACATTTGCCTAGAGATGAAAGGTAGCCAAAGCACTCCATTCTTCGTCTGAAGTCAAAGTCAAAGTCAAAATTTCTTTATTCCGTAGACACAATAGAGGCATTTAGAATCGTCTGGTAACAATATTTCAAAATTCTGCCAAATTACATTTTTAATACAACTAAGTAAGCACACCCTTTAGATTTTACAAGATCAAGTATTATAGGTACACAAACAATATATTTAAAATGAAATGTTTGAATTGACTCAGGAATAGTCTTCAGAAGTCTTAATACGAGCTAGAGTTATTCACGTGATGAATGAAGACACCTCGTCCATTCCGGTGACTTACTACATTGTACTGTATAATCAAGAATAACCTACTACAATGTATTCTGCTTTATTAACTGACTGCCGCAATAAATTTGGAAAAACTGCCCACAGTCATCTTGCTTGCATGCACACAGTTATTTTTTTAGGGTTCCGTATCCATAGGGTAAAAACGGGACCCTATTACTAAGACTCCGCTGTCCGTCTGTCTGTCTGTCACCAGGCTGTACTGTATCTCATGAACGGTATAGCTATAACGTTGAAATTTTCATAGATGATGTATTTCGGTTGTCGCTATAACAACAAATACTACAAACAGAAAAAAAATTAAGGGGGCTCCCATACAACAAACCTGAATTTTCAGCCGTTTTTCGCTCGATATTTATAACGGTGACAGGCAGATGCTTGAAATATTCACTTCAAAAACAAATAATTACAATAAAATAAATATTCAAGAGGGGTTTCCATTCGGTACGGAACCCTTCGTGCACGAGCCCGACTCGCACTTGACCAGTTGTTTTTCCAGTTTCCTCGCTACCTCGCTACTCCGGTGGCCGCTGGCAACTTGCCATAATGCAATTATTGTGCCGAAAATTATCTTGACTAGATACCTACTTTTCTATGAATTATATGCAAGGAACGTGCATTTAACAATACAATACGATAATTTATTTATTATAATAAATATATTCACGACGATAATGACGCTTTTTATCGTTTGTCAATGTATGCACCTTTTAAAATTTGTGATTGACATATCTGAAAAGCTTTTCAGATATGTCAATCACTAATTAAAATAAAAAGCCGTATTTCACAAATTACGAGGCGTATCCTATTTTCTCCCCTTACCAGGGACGATGGCACTTGATTTGTGTCATCTGGCCCGGTTAATATATCACCGGGCCAGTTAAAACTTTTCTTTTCCATGTGGCCCGGCGCCGGGCCAAGTCACCGGGCCAGATGGGATACACTCCTTTTTGAGTATCATGAAATTCTTTAGTAATAGCAGATGAAGAAGATTGTGCTTATGATTCACCAAATACTTACCATTATAGTTTGATACCTAGTCTTGACTACTTAGATTCTATTATAATTCATGGGTTAATAAGCTGCACTAGAGTCAACCGTTTTGTTAATTATTTATTATTATTGTCAATGTTAATCAAATGGGAAAATAAAATAACGAGAAGGGAATTTCTACAGTGAAGAAGTGACTTTGTTTATTTGTTGAAGAAGGGGTAGAAATTACATTTGAATTTAAAGAATTACAATTGAAAAAAAATACACTCTTTAGAGTAACTTAGTACAGATTAAATCAAACGTCTTAGCGTTTGTGAACTAGAGGCGAGTCATTGGGAAGTAGCAAATTCAAAATTTGGAATTTTGATTTGGCCTGTATTGGCCACAGATATTGGCAATTGGCAGCCATATTTAGAGTAGTTTAATCGATATTTGAAGTAGGCTTGAATATTTATTATATCAATAGGCATTATGACTAAAAGAAAATTAGCCACGTATTTTTTTTCTTTTGTCAATCAAACAAAGATTGACGAAGATATAGCTTGTTAAAGTTCCACGTGACGTCACGAGTGCTATACAAATGTACAGACTACGTAGCACTAGTGACGCGGACGTCACAAGCCCCACACCCAAACTTTGGCAAGGTTTATCTTGGTACCTAATTGATGATTGTTTGATTGACAAAATAAAAAAAATACGTGTGCAATATTTTTTAACCATCTAACTAACGGACTATTATAATAATGTTTTTACCCAATCATCATGCTTATTGGTACCAACACACAATTTTCACTAATATCTAAGAGGAAGAAACGGCAAAAAGCCAAAACAAAATATTAATTTTCCGTGCTAGAGCTGTTGATCCCCGTTTGCCACTTAATCTTCACCGGCTTAATTGGGATTCCTCTATCATCAAATCCACAAGAGATAGTAGCTCGACAGCCGTTCGCCATTTCTCCGTCACCATGGCAACATTACGAAAGAACGGTTCGAACACATTGTCGTCGCCCGCTCGTGAAACGGTATAATATTTATTGCTGTAAAATTCGGGGAAACGTACGATTTCGTGGTCTGTGAACGACGAACTTAGGGTTATTCATTTTGTGTAGAGCATTTTTAGCTCTGTGGAAATCTGTGAAAAACTAAGGCAAACATTCTTTTAGTACAATAATTATTTTTTGCAAAAAATAGCATGACCGACTTCACCCGTGTAGGTACAGAATTCGCGTATATTTCGCACGGATCGATGTCGCATTTTTCACATGTTTGTTGATTTATCAAAAATGGCTCAGCCAATCTCGATAAAATTTAAATGGGATCAATTTCGAAGTATACTCTATAAACCGGGACCACACGACAGACATTGGTATCCTTCTGTTTTAAATGCCACCCTTGACCATCTATCTGAAGACTGAAACTGTAAATATAGGGTATATATATATAGGGTATATATATATAGGGTATATATCTATAGGGGTATTGCGGCGATCCGTTGGATTACTTCAGTGATCCCTAAAAACAGCATTCAACTTTAGTCTAACTAAGTTATTAAAATTAGATTTTTAATAGGATTGCACAGTTATAGGTCATCTATTGATGCTCTATAATTGTTTTAGAATACATTTCTAACGATAAAGATATCGTATTTGCTCTAAACTGACTACAATAGGGTGTTACAAAATTATTTAGACACAACAAGTTATCCTAACGTACAATGAATAGACAGAAGATAATAATGTCTAATTGCTGTTTCAGCTCTGTATGGAACAGTCCCACTGAAGAGCAATATCTCTTCATCAGGAGAAGAGATAGTCTAACTGACAGCCTAACTGATGGTCTAACTGACGGTCTAACTGACGGTCTAACTGACGGTCTAACTGAAGGTCTAACTAAATTTTTTTGACTAATTTTAAATTTTAATTTTATTTTTATTGATATCTTTACTAATTTAATGATTTTCTAATTAGTTTTTTGAATCTGATTTAATTAATGTGAGATGGATGTAAATGTTTGAAAAATCGTTTTTCAATCTCAATAAAATAATTTAATTTAACTGTTAGCCTGTAGAAAGCACCAAGTTGTTTTTTTTGTTATTTCGTAGAGGTTTGAGTTTGACTACATACTGCCTGATGTTAAGCAGATATGCGGTTTAGGGTGTAGCACGCTTACCAGGGAGATACCTATTTACTAGGGATTTGAAGACAACCTCGTTATACTTTAGCGGGAGACAGACCCAGGCAAAGCGTTCCACATTCTACATTTCAAATAGGTGTAGTGATACCGGAGATTATAGGTATATGTAGCTTACATACAAAATCAGCGCTCTGTCTGTTTGTAGGTAGGTATACTTTCTAACTAGTAAGTACCTGGTTACTTTCTTCTTCTATAATGATCTAACAGTATACCTAATACTTATTATCTTTCTAGATAGAACAAGGTTGCCAACCCTAAAACTATCCTTGCCCCAGTTCCCGCCTTAATTAATTAAGGAACCAGACAGAAGTGCCGTAAATAACGTTATAACGTAACACTGCATTAGTGTTGTGATTTAATTATACTGTGTCTTGCTGGAACTATTAATATTTTGTTATATTTGTGTTACAGAAAATAGTAAAACTACACAGAATAAAACACCGTCGCTTATTGCCGCCCTTATGTATATTTTCAATCTTAAAACTATGCAACGAATTTTAAAACGGATTACATCAATGGCCAGAATGATGCAAAAGAAAGGTTTACGTGTATAAATCAAAAGTATTTATAGTAAAGAAAAAAAAATCGTAGATTTCTAGTCCAGCCTGGACTAACCACTAGTTGACTAGTAAAATAAAAGTTAATTAATTTTTAAGCTTCTTTAACCATGCGTAAAATCACAATAGAATCTATTCGCGTTACTACTTTTATTTGTTTCGTAGCTCTACTGTATTTATACACGTTATTATTTTATCTATACATCTAATTTCTAGTTGATAAGAAACCCTACATAAATACCCATTGGCCGAAAACAAGAAAACGAAATAATAAGCAGGTAGATACAAAGGTTTCATCATCCTCTACGATACTTTCTGAATCTTGGACCTCACATAAAAAAAGTCCCCAAATGTTTTCCACGGAGGTTGTATTACGTAGGTATCTTTTAATTATTTACTGTCTCAATCAAATTAATAACCTTAGAATCCGTAGTCGTACTCGTCACAAATGTTAAATAACGACATATCCTTAATCTTTGGTGAGATTTTAATCAAATTCAAAATTTAAACTAGATATAAGGTGTCTTATTTTCGAATGTTAAGACGCGATAAATAATTTATTTATTTAAACGCCAAAAATGCAATTTTCATAATTCGTATTTTGTCACGAATTTCATCTCTTTCATCCCTTAACTAAACAATGTCTATATTTACCTGCCTATAGGTATTTAATTTTATTACTGGTAGAGACCGTAAAGATATCACATAAAATTCTCTAGAAGTTGTAGAAAGAAAGTTAACAGATCCAACAACTACTTATATACCTAATTACCTAGATAATAAGATTTAGTTAGAAAGTATCAAATTCTAAACCTATCGAGAGTATTTATGTCTTTAGGTTGTTAAGAGTTTTCTTTTTTTATATTTTACATCTGTTATCAAATATAAAACATGCAGATGTTTTCTGTATTAAAATAATTTGTAGCATGAATGGCGTCAATATTTTTAGAAAATATCGTCCTACACGAAAAATCGCGAGTGTTACATTTTAAAATAACGATAATCCCAAAATAGCGAGATTTCGCTAACCGATTACATCACGTCATGACATTCTGGATTCTGCTCGTTTAATATTACTCGAGATCTAGCGTCCTGCCAAGCTCAATTTAATACTATCGCAATGATAATAATTAGCTGAACGTCCGAATAAACGATTTAAATGACTTCTAAAACGTACAGGCCAACAGCTCATTCGATTTATTATCTTAAACACACCTCTTACCTTAATCGATGCTGTATAAATATAATAATAAAACACAAACACAACACTGTAACAAAAAAAAAAGTATAAACAAAACTCCTTTTCACTTACTTCCGGAACTCGAAAAAAGTTCAGCGAAACAAGATGGCGGCGGAAAGCGCGGGAAGCGAAGCGTCAATCGAGCTCTACGCTATCACAACAAAAGTGTCAGATTATGTAATTTTAACGAGTTTATAAGCCTGTATTTGTGCTGTTGGAATTTTTATCGCAAGTCTGCGCTCCCGGCCACCGAGCATACGTAACTAAGATCGTTTCACGTGCTTTTAATATAAAATTTAGATGGCACGGGTGGAAAGCTGGGTAGGTAACGATGTATTTTGGATTTGTCATAATGTCATGCGACCGTTTTCGCGGATGGGTAAAATATCTGGATGTTCTGAATCATGTCCTGGAAGGATGGTGGGAGTCATTGCGATGAGTGGGTGGCTACGTGATGGAATTTGTCGGTAGGTATTCTTACCATTCGGACGTAGATTATGCCGAGAATTTATTGCTTGAAATTTATCATGTAGTGATGAATTATTTTATGGAGGTTTTTTTCATGAATGTTGTGTGGTTAAAAGATAATTTTTCCTACATAACATATAGTTTATTTCACTTTCAGGGTAAAATCTAAGTAGGAACTAATAATGTTAAAAAGTTAAAGGAGTTCATGTAGAGCAAAGCTTTCAAAGCTTCTAACGTCGTAACTCTACGAAACCAATCTTCACAAACTACGCCTTTGTCAAAATACCTGGAAAGGCATCCAAAGATAGGTAGATACATGCATACATACCTAAATACAGAAAGGAAGAAGGTATTACCACAGGGTATTACAATGGGAAATGATTCTAATTGTTTTCTCTGAAGTGACGAATTCCGAGAGAAATTATAAGTCTCAAATGGAGACTGTAGGTACCAGTAAGCACAGCCACAGTAAAGATATCATTGCCGTGGCACAGCTGACGTCCACTCCTAAAGTGGAGACACTATACTGTACCGGCCGTATAAATAGTCCACTGATGGACATAGACCAACCCACAATGGGTGATTAGTTCACCATATTCATCACGCTGGCCCAGTGCGCGTTTGTGGATTCACATATGTATGACATCGAAATTCTTATTATTATGTAAGTATACAGGTTGCCTCATGATGTTTTCTTTCACCGACACGATCTGATAAAAACCGCGCCTAAAAACTTTGTGATGCTTAATAGGTACGTCATTTTAGTATTTTCTTTTATTAGTAGTTGGTAATAGCAGCAGTAATATCGCTAATAGCATTTGTATGTGTTTCTTAGCGATCACCGAAGTTGAGCAACGTTCAGCACGGCCAGTCTTCGGACGGGTAACCGCCGGTGTCATTTGCAACTGAGCGCTGCCGTGGATACTATAATTGTTACTACTGCTCGAACAACAGGCTAAATTGTAGGTCCCGGTTGTTTTAAAACTGTTTAGTAATGTCAGAGGCCTTACAGTAGTTACAGTGGATTTAAAACTTTGACACCAGGGCCTCCCACCCGGCCTATATAAACTTAAGTACCTATTTTATCCAGCAGTGAACATCCTAAAAGCTGATGATTATGATTGAGTCATTAAAATGACGTCTAAGTATCATCAGGAATCACTTTGTGTACTATATGCCGAATTAATCGGTGAGCTTCAGTCAGGATTGGGTTATCGGCAGGGCCGGACTGTGAGTTTAGGGGGCCCTGGGCTAATACTACTTAGAGCCCACCTAATTAGGTAGGTACTCAAAGTATAGGATATAGGAAGGTAGAAAGAGACAGATTCTGAGAGGGAAACATCTGAGTACAATCGAAATCGAATGAATACCTATGCAATGTCTGCCAATCATTTTAACTATCAGTTCGAAGTACCAAGACCTGATTGTAAACTTGAATTAAATAGGTTTTATTAATCGCAGGATTCCCACCCAAGGCTGCAAAAACCTTACCATCCGTTTAATTTAATAAATTTATCGATCTGACTTAAGGGGTCCCTGGAATCTACGGGGCCCTGGGCTGAAGCCCAAATAGCCACAGAAGAGAGAGAAGGCAAGCTGTTCTGTGCAAAAAGCCAGATGGTAGATCCGGCCCTGGCTATCCGCAGTTTGTAGCTAACATCGCAGCCGCCAACACGTTTGATTCGGCCTATACTTGCTACCTTATACCGCATATCTGCTTACCTTGCTTTGCTTAGGATGTGGTCAAACGCAAACCTATCTGTACCTAATAAAAAAGTCAATTCGTGAGGTCGGATAGTGAGCCCCGAGTTGTAACCGCTGAAAAGTCTCTAACATGGCTAGGACTAATTGAAAGTGGTTAAACATTCAGCGTTTGTTAAAAGTGGGTACATTTTCCATCCACCATCCATCAGCCGCAGGACAACTACTGCTGGACATAGGCCTCCACTATGGATTTCCAAAAAGCCGGTTCGAAGCGGCCTGCATCCAGCGCGTTCCTGCGGTCTTAAATTTATATTTAATTAGTCTATTAGGCAGTATGTGGTTAACGCATTTATTTGTTTAATACCTACCAAATTGTTGGTAATAAAAGTTAATTCTCTCATCACTACATAGTAGGTATAAATATAAATAGAACATATTTTATCGTGATTTCATTAAATGCTCAGTAATTTTAACTAATATAAATAGGTAGGTACTTAATTGGTATCTATATTATTTAGGTATCTACTCTACCCTTAGTTTCAAAATATAGTGTTTAGCGCTGCTAAGAGTAGAGTTATTCAAAATTTTCTTTCTAGGTCCTTCTCTACTAGGCAGGTACTTACCTACTAGACAATGACAAAAAGTAAAATGCGATAGTAGTAGGTATCATACGAGATGTTAAAAATAATTATATAAACTGTATTAATCGCAAGAGTTCGACATTATTTATTTGGTTTATGAAGCTAGTATGATGGCATAATATTAAAAATAAAGTAAACTTGTAACGATTTTGAAATAATCCTGCTGCTTAATATTTATAGTTATACTCGTAGCTATGATCCATACCGCGGGAAGTAAATCATTATGCCATCTGTCGTGTAGTAGTCATACTATTTTAAAAGTTCAATAACTGACGACAGAATAGTGCCATCTATTGCAGAGTAGGAAAACTTTTTGACAGTTGTTTTTTTTTATTCTTACTTAGGGATGAGTACGTATCGATGAAATACATCATCGATTTTTCAATTCTTACTACTTTGTTTTCGACAATACTTCATTATTACATTAGGTAGGTATTGAGTAGATAATTATTGAAATAAAGTTGAAAAAAATCAAATTGGATCATAATCCGGATTATTTTTTTAAGATACGTAGTATCTTAAAATGGTTTGTAATTTATAGTAAGTAACTTTTGACCTTATGAAATTGCGTTATAACGAAATTACTTAAAGTTATATTAATGAGTTAAATATATTATAATAGTTTTATACACATATATCATTCACGTATAAGTCACTACACAGCACAGGTAGATGTTTCACATCCGCTCACAAATATCACGATTTACGTACCTATCATTTTATTGTAATTAATTTCGATGTGGTCGATCTCCACAGCTGCAGAGATATTCCTATCAAGCTCATCTCAAGTTTCTCAACGAAAGATTAAAAAAAAATGCCCGTCGTGTTGAGTGAGTTTGTGTGTTTTTGCCACAGAAAATTCGTTTTTCCAATCTAATACATACTCGAGTATAACAAAATAATCGAAAAATAATAACAAGTACCATACCAGAAAAAAGTCGTAACAGTAATTTAATTACGAGACGCAACCATAATTAATAAAGTGGTAGTGGAATGTGATACGGTGTCGTATAAACAAACAGCTGCTTTATAGTTGTGTGCCTACACTTGTTGCATCCACTTTCAAAATCGTAATTTTACTTGTTTGTGAGAAAGTGAACGCCTAGCTTATTTACATGCAACAAAAATGGAACTCATCTTGTGATAATTTACCGTTATAATTATAGTGTATCTACTAGTGTGATAGCGTGTTATAATTGCCGTAGAAGTTCGTTACGATGCACCTGCGATGCATATCATTGCATTGTATTGCTAATGAAAGCGTTGTGGTGTGATTGTGAACGCAGCCAGCTCGCAACTAATCATAAATCCTGTTATTCGTAACGTGGAAACCGCAACGCAGGTAAAAAATACATGAGACATTAAGATTGTGTAGAAACAAACTCAAAATGACTCATAAGCGGTCTCGAGCTGGCTGGTATTGTTTTGCGCTCATGGAATACCATGCCGATGAGTAAATTCGAGAGGATGATAAAAAAAACGGCCAGTGTCTTTGATAAACATTCCAAGTTTGAAACTTAGATAAACTTTTAGGAGCGGGAAAGTTACAATAGACAGAAAAGTGCAAGTGATTTGAAGTGATGGTGTTTTGATTGTTTGAACAGTTTAAAATGGCTCAAAGTTCTGTGGACTCAGACAGACTATCATCAGCTGGGATATCTACTCATAGTTCTGGTACTGCGGGCACCGTTGGTGGTTCAGTTGTTGGTGTCAGAGATCCAGAAAGAAAAAGAGAAGATGAGGATGAATATAATCTAGGGCCTTTGCCTCCGATGTGGGAAAAGGCCTACACGCCATCAGGAGAAGTCTATTTTATTGAGTAAGTTGTGTAAATTAGATAAATGCTATTGACCTCAATCTAGTCTTGGTTCAAGTCTGAACGAGTCTTTGTGACTCACTCTATAACCTTCCTAATTGATCCTTTAATTGAGGTACCTGCTCACTCAAACCTTATTACTTGCTTAGAAACATGAAATTAAAATATCAAACATATTTTTCATAGTAGATAGCTAAGTATATAATTAAACAGATTCAATTATCAGATTGGTTCATAATAATATCAAATAGTGTCAGTTGTACATTATTTAGGAGTTGGGCCTAATTTGGTAAAGCATTTTAGATACAAAAACCTAGCTTCTTAACATAACTATAATACACAAAAATACATAGTCAAAACTTGGCTACTATTGCAGATAGTTAATTATTTATATCTTTATCATGATAAAAGCCGTGGTGGTCTAGTGGTAGTGACTCCAACCTTACAATCGTGATGTTGTGGGTTCAAATCCCGGTCCCCCGTACCAATGAGTTCTTTGGAATATACCTGTGTACGGATTTTCACACCACTGGCTTTTCGGTGAAGGAAAATAGTGAGGCAACCTGCATATGTCCGTAGAAGAAATTCGATGGCTTATATAAATCCACCAACCCTCACTGGGCCAGTGAGGTGGATATGGCCCAATCACCCTTCGTGGGAGGCCTATGTCCTGCGGTGGACTATTAAAAAGGCTGGTACAGTACAGTGCAGTTATCATGATAAGCTTCAAATAGCTAAAATATTTCACCATCCAGTTACGCAGTTAATAAGACCATGTTCATTTATTTATGTCTGTTCAGACAACTGAGCCAGGGCAGTTCTCATTGTTTTAAATGCCACTTGCAGTCACCCATCCAGAGACTGACTGTGGCAAATGTTGCTTGACTTCAGCAGTAGCTAAGGAACATTTAGTCAATCTATGCTATGAGCGCTGCCATGCTCGTATATGTACCTATAATAAAAAAATTAGTTATTCAATCTGGATTACCATCTGTGTAGCACATAAATAACCAATCCCTAGCCACATGTTCTACTCCATTAATTTCCTTTCGTGATGCAATGTTCAAACTAGGACATGTCTCAACTGAATGGATGTATCTCATAATCTGAGTCTTGTTTACAAAGTGATCTATTTTTATATAACACCTGCTGTAATGAAGCTAATGCATTCATGGTGTAAACAGACATGTATGATGGTTTAACCCCTTTATTTAGGATTCTCATTGTCATAATATTAATGTAAAAAATTATAAAAATTGAAAAGCAATCAATATTTATTTTATTTTTCATACCACCTGCTCGAAAATGACCAATTACATGTCATACAATCTCAACGTAAAACAAGTCATTATTACCTTAACACACTCTCGAGGGCTATGGCAGGGCAATAATGTTGTATGGAATGCCCTATGAAACATATGAAAATTTCTTTACTTAGAATTAGCCTTGCAAACAGTTTTTCTTCAATAAAATTGAACTGGCCATGATAATCGACTAAGCCAAGAGTTGTTAATTATGGCCAAGTCACTCGGGAGAGTGGATGGGGCTTGAAATGTTTTGTAGTTCTTGCTGAAATGACATCCTCTGGGAACCTATTCCAATGAAAGATCACTATGTGGCAGAGGTAGTGGTGTGTTGGCGTCAGCGTTGGTTTGTGATGGTACAGGCTGTAAGGGGGATGTATGGCGTCTGCTGTCTCGCATGATTTCCTTCAGTGATACATGCGAGAAAGCAGTTTGAGCAGTTTGCAGTCTGCAATTCTATTAAAGAAATGAATTTACGCTTCTCTGCTTTTGAGGAGTCTACCCGCCTTCTAAACCTTAAGCTCTGCAGTAGGGGAGCCCATGATGCTAAATAAGGATTTACTTGTATTCCCCTGTATAAGTAAATATAAATATTGGGGGACATCTTACACACGGTCTCTGACCCCAAACTAAGCATAGCTTGTGATATGGCTGTCAGAGACAGATATTCTACATATACATATTTTAAATACATGCTTATATTATATACTGTACCAGCCTTTTTAATAGTCTACTGTAAGACATAGGCCTACCCACGAAGGGTGATGCTTATATAGATAATACCTAAATAACACCTAGACACAGAGCAAACACCTATGTTTATCACATAAATGCTTGCTTGGTGGGGATTGAACCCACGCCTCTGTGATCCAGAAGTCAGGTTTACTAACCACTGAGCCACCGAGGCAGTCAAAATGTTAATCAGCCGCGCTTTAGTAAATCCTGAAATCCCTTCTTGGGTTACTAGTATTTTAAATGAACATCATTTCCAGCAACAACACAGGCACCTCCCACTGGCTGGACCCCCGTCTCGCACGAGTCCGGAAACATTCCCTCGGTGAATGCGGAGAAGACGAGCTTCCATATGGCTGGGAGAGGGTGACTGACGAGCGATACGGGTCCTACTATGTGGACCATATCAACAGGCGGACGCAGTATGAGAACCCCGTGCTGCAAGCTAGGAGGATGAGAGGTAAAGTTACCATTTTTTTTCTTTTTTTTTTCACCTAAGTATACTCTCCTACTCCTGGGAAAAGGTCTCAGGACTGTGTTACTGACAATGCACAAAACACCCCATGCGATACACTCTCGACCAAGGCCGTTGGCATAAACCAAATATTGATCGGATCAACCGACTTCTACACTGTCCATTTTAACATCAACCTGACCAAGGACGCGGTGGTCGGCGGTTGGTTCCGACCGTGTATAAGGCGTTTTAATTATTTCGTCTGCCCACCTAGTTGGTGGACGTCCTACGCTGCGTTTGCCGGTACGTGTTCTCTATTCCAAAACTTTACAGCTCCATCGGCCATCTATATCATTACCGTGGCCATCCGTTCCATGGAATGGAATTCATTGGCCCTTAAACAATTACCGCACAATATCATGTGTAGCGCCCATAAGGAAACCAGACAGCCATTATAGTTACAGAACAATTTGTACTGCATTGCATAAATACCAGCCGCTCGACGGCCAAAGTAAAAGCGTTGAAAAATACTATTAATTAACTGTTACATGGCGTTAATCGTTTAGCCAGTTAGCCACGCGAGTTTGTATAGTTGAGTGAACTTGCACTAGGTGCAATATTTGATAGGTATTTAATTAGAATAGGTAGAGTTTGTGCAAAAAGAGAAGCGTCGTAGGTGAGGTCGCCCGTGTGCCATTTTAGTAATTTTGTTACGTTGACAACACTGCTCTGTCATTGCTAGTACAGGCCGCTACCTGTACAACTCAAAGTGTGATACTTGGTAGACACCGATTCGGTTTTCATCAGTACTCGCGTCTATCAAGTATAGTCGGTACCTGCTGATTGCTGACTGCTGATTAACATCTTATTCACAGTAAACCTTTCTCTTTTTGCATATACTCTAGTAGGTATAGGCCGATTTTTTGAAATATTTTTGAATTTATTAGGATAAATAAATATATTTGACTCAATAGGTGTAGGCCGAATCATGCAAGTCAGCGGATGTGAAGTTAGCTACAAGTAGCGCGAAACCCAATCAACGCGCAGCTTTATGTGAGCTTCAGTCAGGATTGGATATTGCGAAGCTTGTAGCTAACCTCACATCCGCCGACTTGTATGATTCGGCTTATACAACGGTGGTCTCTTATTAATAAGCACCAAATAGCCCAACGAGTTGTGGAGACTGCTATGCTCGGAGTCTCTCTGCGAGATCGAATCAGAATTTTGGATTTAAGGAGATCCGTAGAAGAACCGAATTTACCTACATAGCCCAGGTGATTGGCAAGTTGAAATGGCAGTAAACAGTTCACATAGAACGGAGAACTGATGACCTATGGGGTCGAAAAGCTCTCGAGTGGAAACTACGTATCGTGTACATGCACAGTGTACCCACGAGTTGGATAGACGACCGCATCAAGACCGCAGGATTGGGCTGGATGCAAGCCGCCTCCATTCGGTCTTATTGGAGATCCATAGTCTCCATCGAGGCGGCGTATGTACATGTACAGGTGGACGTCCTATTGATGATGATTATGAATGACATGGCGTTAAATCATTTAGCCTATTAGACACGCGAGTTTGTATAATTGAAAGAACTTGCACTGGGTGCCGCTATATTTGGTTGTTAATTAAGACTTCGACGTGCAGAAGGCAGATTCGATAATTTATTTATTTTAGATCAGCCTCAAGAAAATGTAGTAAAATGTAGTGTAAATGTAAAATGCCTGTTTGTAGCAAATTCACAGCCGCGAAGAATTTTGATTCGGTCTATACAGGTCGCAGCATGTAAGTGTAACGCTGAGGGAAGTGTGGAGGGGATGGCTGCGCATGGGTTTAGTATGGCGGTCACCGTGCGTAGCCGGTGTCCTATTCATTCGCCCAATATTGTTTGTCCTAAAGTTATTCTGCATACATATCTTGTTATAAAATTGTGTATTCATAATATTAGATGCGCATAATGTTTCATAGTCATAGCCGTGGTAGCGGCCGGCGAGTGCCAGAAACAAATCGGCTATTCAGTAGTCTATATTTACTATTAGGTCATTTTTATACGAAACCATGCAAAAATATGGTTTTATTTTATTTTTAACTAGACGACCCGCTCCGGCTTCGCACAGGTGTATTATACATATAATTATATAAATATTATTATATTCCTCTTGAATCACTCTATCCATTAAAAAAAAACGCATCAAAATCCGTTGCGTAGTTTTAAAGATTTAATTATACAGACAAACAAACAGACAAAAATAGCGACTTTATTTTATACTATGTAAGGATATTATAGCTAAACAAATTATGCGAATCAAGATTGAACCTGCGCAGCCATCCCCTCCACACTACCCTCAGTGCTAGACTTACGTGCAGCTGCCTGTACTAGTCCTTTGAATTATATAACTTCGTTTCGTGTATGGATCTTCTCATGTCATATTTTACACTATACGTAGAAATGACGATAATTAATTACCTACCACATAAATATATTCCAATATATCTACTTAAATAAAAGCCTCTTCATTTCTAATGGGCACAAGGAAATTTTATGACAACTGAGCTCCGAGCAAATATCTACAGAGCCACAGTCCCTAAGTGAAAGTAGTAAATAAATGTCCGAGCGCCGTCATACATACCGACTTAGATATTCACATTAAATAATTCATAATGACCTGTTTTTTCGAATCTCGGCGTTATGTCATCTAATTAGTGCTTGTAACCGAGCACTTTGGCATCGCGCGGCGTAGTAGTCGGCTTGCAATGCCCTTACGACTAACTATAAAGCCTGCCCACTACATAGCTTGGGCAGAGTTTTGCCTCGGACACTTTTTTTGCACGATTGTGACTCTATTGACATTTGCTCGAATCAACTGAGTCATAAAAATTTGAGCTACATAAGTACAAGTCTTTATAACAATACATGTCGATTGTAATCAAAGCGTGTGAGTATTGTTGTGTTCTCTGCTTTTGATTACAATACAATAGGCATTTCAACACGTTAGTCACAGGTTACTTTCTTTGACCTTAAAATGTATCTTCAAGTAGTTTTGTCAAGTAGGTATTCGTTTTAAATACCGTCTGTTTTGATAAACGTTCTCAAAAAATTTTTATCAAAGGGCAATTCAAATCCTATCTCAAAGAACGCTTCGAATTTGTTCTGTTCATTCTGGTACTTAGAGATCTTCCCGTGCCTTGAAACTCAAAATCCACTCTTCCCATACCAATCTTTCCTACACGAAATCCTTCATTGTTCATTATTCCGCCAATTATACTCAGCGGTGTGGCCCTGCAGGTGGTGACGAGATTTAAATACTTGGGGCACCTGGTTTCAGAGGATCTCTCTGATGATGAGGATATAGAGAGGGAGCGCAGGGCGCTGGCAGCTCGAGGGAACATGATTGCGCGCCGGTTTGCTTGTTGCTCGAGTGAAGTAAAAGTTACCCTCTTTAAGGCTTATTGCCAGTCCTTCTACTCGAGCAGCTTGTGGGTGAGTCACACTCGTCGGGCTGCCAGCATTCTGCGCGTCCAGTATAATGACATCTTCAGGATGCTGATGCGGATGCCTCGCTGGTGCAGCGCATCTCTGATGTTCGCTGAGGCACGCACGGACGACTTTCATGCTGTTATCCGCAAGAAAGTCGCCTCATTACGACAGCGAGTGCGAGCCAGCCGCAACAGTATCCTGGCGATGATTTTCAATAGACTAGATTGCCCTATACAAAACAAGTGGATGGCCATTGTTATTGGACAGAAATTATGATGTAACTGTGTCTGTCTGTGTTGTCTTTAAGTGTTTTATTTAAAATTTAATTTTTATTGACATTCTGAATCCTATATAGTTCTAATTTTATATTTTCTATGGTTGTAATGACTGAAATAAATGGATTAATAATTGTGCAATCTGTCCTGCTTTGGAATGAGCTGCCTGTAGCTATCGGGCAGGCTAAATCTCTGCATAAATGTATTCTATAACCTAGTTTTCAAACACTTTCTTTCATTATGTTAAACTTAGTTTGTACCACCACCAACCACATTTTTGTAATTTGATTTCTGTCCATCCAAAGGTAGTCTGGTAGACATAGCTCAAGGCGATAAGGCCGCACTTGTACCACCTAATTTTAAGTCCATTTTTAATACTCTGTTTGTTACTGTTATTTTTTGGTATGCAATAAAGTTATATTGTATTGTATTAGCTAAATATACGTCAGGCCCAAAACATCATTTATTCATGTACATCTTTATAAACCTACTTATACTGGATCGCTTTGCAAAGTGCTGAGACTTACGTATATACTGACTCCTTAGTCACGAAAAAAATATTAGTTGTTTCATCTATTTTATCCGAGTTATATTCTGAGTTGCGATTTTGTATGGGATAGCGGATTTTTTTCTCCAATTTAGGTTTGGCTCCATAGCTCCATTTGGTAAAAGCTGCCCTTTCGATATGCGATAATGTAGAGTTACAAGCAGAGCTTGAGGATGTGTATATTGTGAAATGCTTGTGAATATGACATGTAATAATTATTTTTCCCAAAAATTAGCATGACCGACTTCACCCGTGTATAGAATTCGAGAATGTTTCGCACGGATCGATGATGCATTTTCCACATTATTGATGATTTATCAAAAACGGCTCAGCCGATTTCGATAAAATTTAAACGAGACCAATTTCGAAGTATACTCTATCCAATAAAAAAAGAATTATTGAAATCGGACTATTATTAAAAAAGTTATGTGTGGTTACACATAAAAAACAAAAAAAATATACGCGTCGAATTGAGTACCTCCTCAGGTGGTTCGTCGGTCAATTAAAATAATTGTACATTGACATGAAATAAAGGGACGGATATATAGTGGATAAGTAAGTTCAATAAGTGAATGTGTTGTTTGTTGCAGCTGAAAAGATCGCGGGCGAGAACGGAGGCCCGAGCCAGGCCAACGGCGCTCCGCCCTCCGGCGAGCTCCGGGGAGACCGGTTCACGCTCAACCTCACTAAAGGCACACAGGTACTTGCTCACATTATAAATAATGTTGTTTTTAAACTTTCTAATAGATTAGAAATAACCCTGTATAATAATAATGTTCACTAAACTTTCGCGATTTGAACACATTATTATTATACAGAGTTATTTCTAATCAATTAGCATCCTTTCAGTGGCATATTCTGTACATCAAAACTAAAAACTTTTGTTCTACTACTTTTATTAATTCTCCAAAAAAAAGTCGTTCCATAGAAAAATATCACCCTCGACAAAATGTATGGAACAGCTGTTTTTTTTAATTTTGACAAAAGTCGCAGAACAAAAGTTGTTAGTTTTGATGTACAGAATAAGCCCCTAAGAGGATGCTAATTGATTAGAAATAACCCTGTATACTACCCAGACTCATCGCTCACTAAAATTATGAGATAAATAAATACCTCATCATCATCAGTCTACCTGTGACCACGATCGATGCAACTCGGACGACGTCGGGATGATGAGGTATTCATTTATCTCTTAATTTTAGTACGCAATGAGTCCCGTAGTATATACCTACCTAATAATAATTATAAAAAATGCTAAAAACTTTTTAAATTTAACGGACTTACTTGGCTACGAATAGTTAAGTATTATTTTTGTTCAGAGACAAAGCTAAAATTGAATACCTCAGAAAAAAATCGTAGGGCTGTTCATGGAACATTTCATTACGTTGCGCCTCACAATTTTATTTTAAGGTATTGTTACGAGATGGGTTCTTGGATAATGAGTTAAAACGCCGATTGTTCACTTTGCACTTTATTGCACAAAATCACAGTACACACGACACAACTGGTTCGCACAAACACGTCACACTGGCACTGATATTCACACAACTAGTCACTTCACAATCACTGGTACCGCACTTGAACACGAGATGTTTTCGCTCCGGTATAAAACGCGATAACTGCACAAACGAAAACCATCGCCCTATTTATATCGGAATAAGGGTTCTCTAGAAATCTGTAGAATATTCGGTGCCATTGTGACTGACAAAGTAAACAAGTGTAAAGTTCGAGAAACCCTATTGTTCCTAATTATTACAAAAACACCACAAAAAAATCTAACAAACAACAAACAATAGACGCGACACAAAGGCCGGTGCCGCCTGAGTCATAAAACCATAAATCTCGCGATTAGGTGTAGCCGTCGTACCGCGCGCTGCTTACTGCGTAACACCACCTCCTCCCAAGACATGCTCGTCCCGAGCATCGTTGCATCCGTGATATCGCGCCAATCGATCCACGTGAACTATTTTGGGGGCACCTCGAGGTCCTTTCTGTATGCGGAACGTCACGTCGTTGATCTTGGTCACCACTCGGTACGGTCCATCCCATTTGGCTTGTAGCTTTGGAGACTTCCCTTTGCTGCGTATGGGATTGTGCAGCCATACCATCGAGCCTTCGTCGAACCCAGGATTGTTAGCCCTTCTGTCGTATCGAGTCTTCATTCTTTCAGATGCTTGCTGGCCATGCTCTCTAATGTGCTCATAGATGTCGTTCATCTTGTTCCGGAGGTCACTGGCGTACTCAGTTATGGGTTGTGGGGAATCCGGTGGAATGCCAGTTATTAAGTCGGCTGGTAGCCGTAATTCACGTCCAAAATTGGCAAAAGCGGGAGTGACATTTGTGCTCTCATGAACAGCACTTCGGTATGACAACAAAAATGGCTGGATATGCTTGTCCCAATCCCGTTGTTTGCTTCCGACTACTTTTGCCAGGTACCTCTCCAGAGTTTGGTTGAATCGCTCCACCATTCCATCTGATTGCGGGTGGTAAGACGTTGTCCTTGTTTTGTGTGCACCCATTAACCGGCACGTCTCTTGAAACAGCTGAGATTCAAAATTTCTTCCTTGGTCACTGTGGATTTCCAATGGTACTCCAAATCGACAGAATACTTCATGCACCAATTTGTCTGCTATCGTCGATGCCTCTTGGTTCGGAATTGCGAAGACTTCCGGCCACTTGGTGAAGTAATCCATGACGACAAGGAAGTACTTGTTGCCACTTTCACTCACAGGAAATGGTCCGGCCACATCCAGTGCGATTCGCTCCCATGGTGCTCCAACATTATACAGCTTTAATGCTCCTCTGCTGCGGGTATGCGGACCTTTCACTGATGCACAGCTCGTACATTTCCGTACCCAGTCTTCTACGTCATCTCTGCAGTTGATCCAGTAAAACCTTTCTCGAATTTTCAAGAGTGTCCGTTTCACACCCAGATGTCCTCCCGAAAACCCTTCGTGGTACAGCTTCAAAACTTCAGGTATCTTTGCTCTGGGTACAACCATTTGGAGATGGCACTGATTGCCACGAGCATTTTCCCATTTTCGGCAAAGTACTCCCTCCTGAAGCACCAGACTATCCCATTGCGCCCAATAGCTCTTTGTCGTGACACTCATTGAAGCGATAGCACTCCAGTCTGGCTTAGGGGCATCTGATTCCATCCATTCAAGAATCGGCTTGATGTCGGCGTCTTCTTCTTGTGCAACCTGAAGGGTTTCTTTCCATTCATCGCCGATGTCAGCTTTGAGCATTCTGACGGGCACTGAATCTTTCGACTCATGTCTTGAGCAATGCTTGCAGTCCTCTGAGCATGGCCTTCTTGACAGTGCGTCCGCGTTGCCATGAGATTTTCCACTGCGATGCTCCGTGGTGAAGTCAAACTCTTGTAGTTGCTCAATCCATCTTGCCACTTGGCCTTCGGGATCCTTAAACTGTAGTAGCCACTTAAGAGCAGCGTGGTCGGTCCTCAGATGGAATTTTCGCCCGAGCAGGTACTTGCTAAAATGTCGCAATGTCTTCACCACTGCAAGTAACTCTTTTCTGGTCACACAGTAGTTCCTTTCCGGCTTGGACAGGGATTTGCTGAAATACGCAATCACCACTTCTTGGTCTCCTTTCCTTTGTGACAGTACTCCTCCAATGCCGGTGTTGCTGGCGTCAGTGTCCACGATGAACTCGTTCTCTGTGTCCGGGAAGCCAAGAATAGGCGTATTACAAAGTCGCTTCTTTAGCTCTTGAAAAGCTGCGTCGCAATTTTCATCCCAGAGGAAGGGTCGTTTTTCCTCAGTCAGTCTATGCAACGGCTTGGCTATGTCAGCAAAGTTCTTCACGAATCGCCTGTAGTAGGAGCATAAACCCAAGAATGCTCTAACTTCCGTCTTGTCTTTTGGCACAGGCCAATCCTTGACAGCACTGACTTTTCCTGGATCCGTCTGTACGCCAGCTTCGGAAATCACATGTCCCAGGAAATTCACTTGCCTCTTGAAGAAGGAACATTTCTTCGGACTCAGCTTGAGATTGGCTGCGCGAATCTTAGTCAATACTCGTTCCAGGTTTTGCAGATGGTCTTCGAAGGTTTTTCCCACAATTATGATGTCGTCCAAATAGACTAGGCATGCATCTCCAATCAGTCCCGCGAGCACTAACTCCATTAGTCTTTCGAACGTAGCGGGCGCGTTGCACAATCCAAACGGCATCACGTTGAATTGCCACAGGCCTTTTCCCGTCGAAAATGCGGTCTTCTCTTTATCTTTAGGATCTATTTCCACTTGCCAGTATCCGCTCTTCAAGTCCAGCGTAGTGAACCACTTCATGCCCGTCAGTGTATCTAACGTGTCATCGATTCTCGGCAAAGGGTAGCTGTCCTTCTTCGTTACGTCGTTGAGTCGTCGATAGTCAACGCAAAACCTCATACTGCCGTCCTTCTTTTTCACCAGAACCACTGGAGAACACCACGGGCTGGATGACGGTTCTATCACACCGGTGCGTGCCATGTCTTCGATCATTGACTCAACTTCTTTTTCTCTGGCAACTGGTATTCTTCTTGGCCGCTGTCGTATCGGTGGCACGCTTCCTGTATTTATTGTGTGCTTCACTAATCCAGTCTTCCCGTTGACAGCATCATCGAGAGCAAATATGTCAGTGTAGCGCTGCAGCATCTTCTTTGCCATCAGACGTTCTTTTTCGGACAGGTCTTCACGGGAATCTTCCAATAGCGTTGACACGTTGTAACTCCCAGCGCAATTGTATTTCTCCTTTGGTTGTTCTTGGCATCTGCGCATCCAGTCTACTTCTTCACAAGTACCAATTGGGGTGCCTCCTTTGATGAGTTGTTCCTCGTTACTTGTGTTGAGAACACGCACCACAGCGGTATTAGTAGTCCTCACCAGAGTTCGGGCCAATAACCATGGTTGATCACCTTCCGACTGTTCTATTAGCACACATCGTCGTTGATGTCCCAACTTCGGCGGTAATCTAACTGCCACAATGGTCTCCGATCTAGGTGGCAGAACTGTTCTCTGCAGACAATAAACCTTTCCTGATGTGGCGCCTTCCATGAAGATTTCTTCTCTTCCACACTTCAAGATTCCTTGGTTGACGTCTATCTCACAATGATGTTCTCGCATGAAGTCAAGACCCAGAATGCAATCGTCGACTATATCAGCCACAATGACTTTGTGTTGGAAAGTTTTCTCACCCAACCTTAACTGCACCAGCTTCTCTCCTCGGACGGATATGTGCTGACCGGTCGCTGTCAGAAGTTGAACTGTTTTGCAGCTTTCGAAGTTCGGAAGAAAGCGCTTAGCCAGTCGGGAACTGATGACAGTGCGAGAAGCTCCTGTATCCAATGTCAGCTTGCAAGAAGTTCCATTGATGGCACCATTGATGATCAAGCTGTTCCCATCGTGAGCTTGTGAAATCAAAATCTTTGGCTTTTCTGGCCCGGATAACACTCGCCATTTTCCGCTTTCTTCAGCAGGTCGTTTATTCCTCCATAGTGAATGCGTTGCCTCGCGATCCTTCCGTTCTTCCAATAGTCGATCGTCCCTGGTTCGGCATGGCTTTGGGCAATTCTGCCATAAATGGCCTCTCTCTTCACAGTTGTAGCATCTTGGACCAAACCTCGTACGATGTGACGCTTCTTTAACTTTCCTTAAGTGTTGAACATCTCTCGCTGAATTTCGTACAGCTTCCACTTCCAAGGCTTGGGCCAAAGCTTCCTTTAGGATTTTATGATGCCCGAGTTTCACTGCAGTTCTAACTTCGAAGTCTGCTATGCCGTTAGAAAATGCTTCCACCAAATGTTCGTCGTTGGGTAATGGTGCTGACTGATAAGCCTTCCGGAACAGTTTCTCCACTTCGACAGCCCACTGCTGAAGACTTTCGTTGCGACGTTGCACCCTGTTCTTTAACTGCGCTCTGTACACACGCTCTAGGTGCTCATCACCGTAGCGACTCTCCAACATTTCCATTAATTTATCGTAGGTCACTTCCTTGCCCACAGCATCAAGAATACTCAGAGCTTCATCGCGAAGGCTCATGATGAGGGCGTTCTTGGCTTGGTCCTTGTTCCATCCATTGGTTTGAACGGCAGCGTCAAATTGAATTTTGTAGGCTGACCATGATGATGTTCCGTCGAAAGGCGTCACTTTAAGCTTCTGTGAAGCTGGCGAGAAGATTGTAGGTGCAACGGTTCCGCCTCCAGACTTGATAACGTTCAAGGTCCTCCTCACATCGGCGATTTGTGTTTCCGCTTCGACAATACGGGATTCGTGCTCCTTTACGCTGGTATCAAGCTGCTTGACCGTGTCCTTGACCTCTTTTATTTCTTTGCCCAAAGTCGTCTGCAAGCTTGAAATCAGATCTTCTTTTTGGCGGTCCAATTTTTCTTCAAGCTGGCGAGCCTGTTCTCTGTTGCGGTCCAATTTTTCTTCCAGCTGGCGAGTCTGCCTTTCATTGTTGCGGGCCTGTTCTTCCAGTAGACGAACCTGTTCTTCTTTGTTGCGATCAAACATCGACTGCAACATCGACATCATTGCAGCCATGTCAATTGCCGCAGGGGCAGCTGGTGTCGCAGCAGGTGCAGCTGGTGTCGCAACAGGTGCTTCCGAGTTCCTGGAGTCGTCGTTGGTTGCTTCGGACTCGCTGGCTTCCATTAACAGCGAATTATTTCCGAAGCGTCGCTGGTCAACCTCCTCCTGGTGGCGCTCCTGCTCCTCTAGTCGGCGCGCTTCCTCCTGTCGGCGCTGACTCCGTGTACGGGGCGTCTCGTCGTCGTACGGAGTAATCGGCATTTTCAATTATCCCACTTCTGACACCAAATGTTACGAGATGGGTTCTTGGATAATGAGTTAAAACGCCGATTGTTCACTTTGCACTTTATTGCACAAAATCACAGTACACACGACACAACTGGTTCGCACAAACACGTCACACTGGCACTGATATTCACACAACTAGTCACTTCACAATCACTGGTACCGCACTTGAACACGAGATGTTTTCGCTCCGGTATAAAACGCGATAACTGCACAAACGAAAACCATCGCCCTATTTATATCGGAATAAGGGTTCTCTAGAAATCTGTAGAATATTCGGTGCCATTGTGACTGACAAAGTAAACAAGTGTAAAGTTCGAGAAACCCTATTGTTCCTAATTATTACAAAAACACCACAAAAAAATCTAACAAACAACAAACAATAGACGCGACACAAAGGCCGGTGCCGCCTGAGTCATAAAACCATAAATCTCGCGATTAGGTGTAGCCGTCGTACCGCGCGCTGCTTACTGCGTAACAGTATTATTTTTAAGCTTTTACTTAGTACATACATTTGAATTAAACGCAAATCAAAGATTTTGTTGATATAAAATGATGTAGCGTAAGATCATCTCAGTCTTACAAATAAAACCATTTGCTTTATGAGCCGATTGTTACTTTATTCCTCACAATTCTTTGACGCTGCAGTTGAACGAAATTGGAACTAACAAAGATCCTTACTAATATTATAAATCCGAAAAGTTTGTTGGTTTGTTGGTTTGTTACTCTATCACGCGCCAACGGAGCAACGGATTGACTTGATTTTTGGCATGGATATAGTATAAAAGGCGGAAGGAGCTTTAGGATACTTTTTATCCCGAAAAATTTCATAGTTCCTGTAGGACAGGACAAAAACCCTCGAAAGCGAAACTGTCGCCACTATCACAAAGACGCTAAGTGATTAATTCCTCTATGACGCTAATATGGACTAACGAAACGTCACAGCCAAACGTAATTAGACGACAGGTGACATTGTCTGCAGACTTTTATAAATCACAAGTAGCGTGGCAAGGCGACAAATTGTTTTTCTACCATTATATCCCCTTGAAGAGGAAATAAAGTATGGATTGAAAATGACAACTGACATTAAAATTGGATAAAATGTTATTTTCCCTCTGCATGCTACATGTTACTATGACGTTTAATACCAGGCCGTCATTTTGTCTGACATTAAAAATATTTTTAAATATTCTATCATTAGAGGTTCAACATGTTTTTTTATTCTACCTTTATGGTACAGAATCATCATACTTTAATACTATCAATCCGAAAAGTTTGTTGGTTTGTTCCTCTTTGACGCAGCAACGGAGCAAAAGATTGACCTGATTTTTGGTATGGATACCTATGGTTTAATAGACAGAAAGTGATAATAGGATACTTTTTATATCTCGAGAAAATTCGTGATTCCCATGGGATAGGACAATAACTGTTTCTCAGCAATGGAGCAACGGATCGACTTGATATTTGGGGTGGGCATAGTTTGGAAGACGGAAAGTGACATGGGATACTTTCCATCCCGAAAAAATTGTGGTTCTACGGGAACCACAATTTTTTTCGACTTAACGATAAATTTTTCTCAGCAACGGAGCAACTTGCCTTGGCATATTGCATGAAAATAGTTTGAAAGACGAAAAGTGACATAGGCCACTTTTTATCGCAAAAACTTTAACAGTTCCCGTAGGATAGGATAAAAACTAAGTGAGTGGGCTGCGGTAGGAGCCGTCTAAGCGCCAGAAACAACCTGTCATGGCAAGTTTAGGACGTTCCCAAATATTTCGCACTCCTTCGCGGCACTCAACAGCACTAGCCCAGACTCGGGCTCCATAACGGAGCTTGCGCTCTCGCCATAGTGACGGAGTGTTTCGGAGCACAAGACACATCGTCATCCACCACTCGGGACTAACCAGTACTGAACGTCAGACAGCATTCCAACGCCTTGGTCCCAGTGCAGTGGGTCAGTCATAGTAGCCCAGCGCCTGCCTCTTCAACTGCAGAGGGCAGTGAGAACGGCAATCGCGATACCGACACCTCTCTTCCCCTGCAGCCCCACTGCGTCTGCCAACACGTTGACGGCCTAGCGGAAGGTAGGGTAGGTGGCGGCACCCACACCACCAGTTCCATATATCCCACCGCGGCCCCTTATCCTCGGCTGTCATATCAGAGTCCAAGAAGCAGCCTTGCTTTATGAAACTAAGAAAGGTTATTCCCAGCAAGTAACTGGAGATAGAGAGACAGAAAAGAAGCCACACCCAGCGCAGCAGGAGGAGCTGGAGTTCATATGCCTGGCAGACGGAGCAGCACTAGAGCAAAATCTTAACCGAGAAATTAACATATTTACAGACGGCAGTAAAAATAAGGGAAAGTTGGGGCGGCATTATCCATTTGGGATGATGCCGCTGAGATCAGTACCCGCAAGCTGAAATTGGCCGATTGGTGCTCTGTGTAACAGGTCGAGTTATTGGCACTTCTTGAGGCTACCGAAATCGCAAAAATCTTTTGTGACTCCAGGTCTGCACTGGAAACGGTAGTTGGCGTATCTTCCCTCCATCCCTTAGCAGTAAATTCAAAGCTAACATAAAGTTACTACACGCACAAAATAAAATAGTGAAACTTTATTGGATTAAATAGCACGCGGGGATGGAGGGAAATGAGAGAGCGGACCAGCTAGCAAAGGAAGCAGCACTGCACTCGAAGTGCAGACCTATTTAGGATAACTGCCCCGTTTCATTCGTCAAGCGAGAAATCCGAAAGGACTCTCTTGACGAGTGGAACCGGCGGTATCAGGATGGACACACAGCGGCGGTAACCAAAACATATTTTCCGGATGCAAGGGCGGCATACAAGATCGTAAGAGAAATAGCACCAGTGGGAATCATAACTCAAGTGCTGACGGGGCATGGTGAGTTTTCCCAATACTTACATCGATTTAAGTTGAGGGAAAGCCCATCGTGCATCTTTGAACCCACAAAAGAGGAGACTCCACTGCACATAATCTTGGAATGCCCAGGTTATGGAAAGCAGAGATTTGATTTAGAACAAAAAATTGGAATTAATCTAACACGAAAAAACCTTAGAAACAATTTTATCGAATTTTTGCACAAATATTTGTAAAAAAGCAATACTTAACTAGGAACAAGTAGGTATAAACTTTGCTGTACCATTGTAATGTTTATTATAACTGCAAACAGCCAAATACATTGAAATATAGGTATACTTAGTTTTTATTCATTTGTAATTAAGACCCCTGCTGATCATGTCAGGGATATTTCGCGATATAATAAAAAAATCCTCGGATGCAGCGTCGCAAGAGCGGCACTGCAGCCCGCCTAAGTTGCGACACTCCTCATAAGGCATGCAACCTACCGGCCATCCTCTCAGCTGCTTTAGTTAAAAGCGGCTGAAACTCGAGTGCCAGCCTCTAAGCTTCCTTGGGGGAAAAGACCCAAAGAAGAGGGAGACTTCGAGCGCCGCCTTTTCAGCTGCCTCAGACCTCCCCCACGACAAGGCGGGAATACACGGGGGGGTTGTATATACACTCCAACCGTAACTTAACCAACAAAAGCATTCCTCTAAGGTATTTTGATATTTGTCAGTTAGGTTAGGTTTCGCAGCCGACATAAACATAAGCCAAAATCAAAATACAACGCGGGCGAAGCCGCGGGTAAAAGCTAGTACGTAAATAAAATACACACATACATCATTTACCATGGATAAAATCTGAAAAAGAAACTGATGAATCATTCACGAAGTTCCACATCACTGACTGTGAACAATGTTGTTTTGATGAAACCTCAAAATATGTGAAACAGATGGTCCAAATCACGTCGTTACGACGTAGCTCGTAGGGAGTATGTCTTGTTTAGGCACTGGGCTATACAATTTATAATCCATATAACTAGTTTATTTGAATTTATGTGCGGATTTACACACCACTGGCTTTTTGGTGAAGGAAAATATCGTGAGGCAACCTGCATACAACCCGGTCACAATATCTGTGCACCTGACTTCGTGACGTCATATCGAATTATCGGGACTTATATACATTACCGGACGTCTAGTATACCGTCCGGACGTAAATTATTATCGGGACGTGTATCGGCAACGAAGATGCTAACCGTTCTGTCGCACCGGGGAGTGCGCGGAGAGGTGAGAGGGGAAGCGGGAGAGGCGCCGCATTCCAGCGAGGTGCACAGATATTCTGACCGGGTTGTACGTTCGTAAAAGAAATTCGATAGTGAATGCGAATCCACCAACACGCACTAGGTCAGTGTGGTGCATAAAGCCCAATTCGTGCGTAGGCCTAGGATCTCTAGTATTCTAGTAAAAGGCCGGTAGAGTATATACAGTAACCAACTCATATTGATTTTACGAGGCCCGGCACGAGATTTAAACCAAAGTATATAGTTGAAATAAAAACACAATAGCAAATAAATTACAGTGGCTATTATGACTGAACCGCTGTCCTAAGGAAGCAGATCTTAAAGGCCATTAATTTTGATTCAACCTATACAAAGCCTGCCGGACTAGGATGCGCACCACGAAATATTTCGTTCGATGTATAAGAACGAGACAAGTTATGGCGAAGTATATCTGTCACTTTTAGACACGTCCAAAAGAGCTATTTTCGTGGCTTGTAGTCACATGCTAAGCTAGCTGGGCTTACAGTGAAATATTTTTTAGGGATTCTAAAATGAGCATGTTTTTTCTTACTAAATTGAATCTGTACTGTACCAGCCTTTTTAACAGTCCACTGCGGGACGTAGGCCTACCCACGAAGGGTGATTGGGCTATATCCACCACGCTGGCCCAATGCGGGTCGGTGTATTCACAATTTCTTCTAGGGACGTGTGCAGGTTGCCTCACGATGTTTTCCTTCAACGAAAAGCCAGTGGTGTGAAATTCTGTACATAAGATCCAAAGAAACTCATTGGTACGGGGCCGGGATTGAACCCACGACCTCAAGAATGACAGACCAGCGTTACAACCACTAGACCACCACGGCTACACGGCCACACGGCCTAAATTGAATCGGTTTTGTAATATCGTTTCGTTATTTTTCAGGGTTTAGGCTTCACCTTGATTGGCGCTGAAGGCATTCCTGAAGCAGAGGGCTACTTGCAGATACGGAGCATAGTACCTAACAGCCCGGCGTGGATCGACGGTAAGCAAACTGTTGTTGTTCACATACAAAGTGCCAGCCAAGTACTGGGGCAGATATATAATATACCAAAGACCGAATTCGAAATACGGAGATCCGTAGGAGAACTAAGGTAACAGATATCGGATCCCGTATATTCAATCTCAAGTGGCGTTGGGCAGGACATTTGGCTAGATGTGGTGATGGCAGGTGAAGCAGGTCTCTGACTGAATGGTGGCCCCGTGACGGGAAGCGCAGTCCCGGTAGACCCATACAACGGTGGTGGCGTGATGGCATCCAAAAGTTTTGCGGCAACACCTGGATGAGACTGGCACAGGACAGGGATAATTGGCGTAAGGGGGAGGATGCTTATACCCTGCAGTGGGCTGTGAAATAAGCTGATGATGATGATGAAAGGGCATAGACCATTGCGAAGTCGAAAGTTTTCGACCAATGTGCCTGAAGTCGAACAATGCGTGTTGCCAGTGATGATTTATGGCACAGAAACGTTGTCTCTCACTTTGGGCCTTATTAGTAAGCTCCAAGTAGCCCAACGAGCTATGGAGAGGACTATGCTCGGAGTCTATCTGCGAGATCGAATCAGGAATGAGGAGATCCGTAGAAGAACCAAAGTTACCGACATAGCCCAACGGATTGGCAAATTTAAATGGTTGTGTGCAGTGCACATAGCACGGAGGAATGATGACCGATGGGGTCGTAAAGTTCTTGAGTAGAGACCACGTATCGGCCAGCGCAGCGTAGGACGTCCACCCACATGGTTAGCGGATGACCTCATTAAGACCGCAGGGTCGCGCTGGATGCTGCTTCTACTGCAAGCTGCTACCAACCGGTCTTATTGGAGATCTATCGTAGGCCTATGTCCAGCAGTGGACGTCCTATGGCTGAAAAGAACAAGAAGAGAAGACCATTGGTTCCCAAAGTGGTCCACGAGAGACTCAACGGGGGTCTAAAAATTAGAGTTCACATATCGTAAGCGGAGATCCACGATAATTTATCTGCTTTACATAGTAAAGAACTAAAATGTCGGCTTGACTTCGCCAATCAATGTAGGCAGACAATAAGCCCGATTACAGAGGCTCCGTCGTAATTATAATAGCTAAATAGCATAGTTCTGTTTCTTTTACACTTTAGGCATTCGATAGAACGCTTTTTACGTTTCTGTTAAAGGAGATATTGCAAATATGCATAGAAATTGGGCCACTAAAGGGTACAGTATTTCATAATTTGCTCTGTTTCTTTCGGAAAATGATTTTCCCGTTATTTTTTACAATAACAGTGTCCATTAAAAGTAATTTCGTGTATTCGGGTGTTAAGGTTACATGTGACCAAAATGACAGTAATTCAATGACTGAACTAAAATCAAATTGGAAAATGTGAAATTACTCATAAATTAATCATTTGATGCGGTTGTTTTACTCTGCGCATTTATTTATCATAGTTTAACGAATTTTTTGAACTACTGTACATAGTCTCAGCCCATTTTGAAATATCTCCTTTACGCTGGCGCCTCTGTAATATAAATCTGCCTATTATTAAGAAACTGAGCGACTGTTACTGTTATAGGCTGAATCATATAAGTCGGCACATGTAATGTTAGCTACAAACTGCGCAATATCCAATTCTGACTGCACGCACTTACCTAAAGGTGCGCGTTGATTGGTCTATGAGAAAAACAAATTTGGGAAACATCTGCCATAGACTAACCTACTCAAATGAGCTTGCCTCTGGTCTAAAAAAGCGTGGGTTCGATTCACATCTAGGTCAAGCAATTTTCTCATGAACATAGGTGTTTGCTCTGCGTCTGGATGTTATTATCTACATAAGTACTCGTATGTATATAAATGTAGCATGTCAGCCTCTGGCAGCCATATCTCAAGCTTGACTCTTTGGGGTCAGAGACCGTGTGTAAGATGTTTGAGATTAATTAATTACACTGCGCTCCTTAATTACACTGGTTTTATATTATATAAAAAATACCATGGTGTTTACATCATGGCTGTCCAAAATCAAAACCTAGCAAGTGTATTGCCTCTCCTATGATAAACAGCAATGTGCCCCGCGACGCGATCCGAAAACGCAACCTTCTGACTCCAGTCAGAAGGGTCAGATTTCAGATCATGTGTAAGATGTCTCCTATTTTTTTTTTTTTGTTTCAGGTGCTCTAAGACCCGGCGACGTGGTAGTGGGAGTAGGAAACCGTAGTGTGCGCGGCCTCACACACGCGCAGGTCGCTCAGATATTCCAGTCCATCACGCCTGGCACCGAGGTGACCCTACATCTCGTCAGAGGTCAGTAGGGTATATGTACCGGTTATGGCCATCTTAGTGTCTTTTTTGGCCACTTTGAATTATAATGACTGTGTAGTGTAGACAATTTCAATGTTAAGATTATATTTTAACAGAAATTTTCCAAACTTCGGCATTCACACAAATAATATTTATGGTGTTATGTTGTTGACATCAAATGGCCAAAATCGGGGCAGTGGCCTCAAACCGGTGCATCTGCTATACATATATTTTTTGGTTTCTTTTTCTTCTCTTCTAACTCTATGAATCATCGAAACCAACGGTTGTCAGAAAGAGATTGCTATTAGAGTTAAGGCGGCCATTGTTGCACTAGTTTTAAGTTTTCTTTATTTTCCTATATGTTTATCCTTACTATCTTACTAATATTATAAATCCGAAAGTGTGTTTGTTGGTTTATTGGTTTGTTTCTCTTTCACGCTGCAACGAAGCAACGGATTGACTTAGTTTTTGGCATAGACATAGTTTGAAAGGCGGAAAGAGAAGCGAGACCACGCGGGCGAAGCTGCGGGCAAAAGCTAGCTTATTATATTTTATTGGTGTGAAGAAGGAATAGTTCATCTACTTATAATTCGTATTGCAATCAAAATGTGCATCTGTGCAACTTCAACCACTAAAACCGAAATAACAAAGTCAATTCGGACTCTCTCCTACCTATGTAATTTATACCTAACGTTCAGCCATCCTGACATTGTGCTGCTCTCATGCACACACTTGTAACAGGTAAGTAATTATTAAACCGTAATCGTTGTTAAATCTAACATAACACAGGTTTAACATCTATTTAACATAAATTGAAACCACGCTCATATGAGCTAACCACCAAACTCCCACATTTATAAATATAAAGTAGCCCATTGAAAGGTACTTTGTTTAGCTACATACTAGTCACTAATTTTATCTATCTCTAGACAAAAGTTTGCCAAAGTTATCCGTTGCCGATATTACAAAAATATTTTGCTTAAAATGTTGAACTCTTTGTGGGTAAACCTACGTCTACAAGATTATACCTAAATTGAAACTACAGTAGTTTCCGTATGGCTTCATACATTTTTGTACAGCGCCCCTGGCAGAAACGTGGAAGAACTCACAAAAATGTATGGAACCACACGCAAACGTGCAAGGTTAAGTAAACTATGCAAAACCTGTACTAAAGGCTCTGCAACGGACTATTAGAATGGCTAGTACAGTACAGTACAAACGTCTGTTTTATATTTACAGGTTACCCGCTTACGTTCGACGAAGATTCCAACACGCGAGTTCTTAGTACTTTGGCGGTGGATGCGACGTCGCCTCCTTCTTCTGATGCCGTCGCCATGCAGCAGCTTACTAGAGCCTTGAGGACCAGGTATATGTTAGCAAAATTTTATTCAAATTAATTTTTTTTTCTCAACCTATGCTGTCTCACTTCTGCGCAAAGATCTCCCCCACTTTCTTCCATTTATCGCGATCTGTAGCCAAATCCCGCCAACCTTCCCGGAAAGTGTCAAGATCGTCACGCCAGCGTCTTTTAGGCCTTCCTTGCTTTCGTCTGCCCTCCGGTACCTACTGTGTGACGGTATTATATATTATATACGTAAAATATAAAGTTTTTGTGTAGCCACTGGGCTGCAGTATTTTGTATACTTACGTCAATTGAATCCTTGAGCCCTTGACCAAATTTCACAACGCATACTGTTGCTAGTTTTGCGATCCATAAGGTTGTGTCCTCCTTTTCAAAAATCATTATTCTTTCTCTTTCGAAATAAAAAAACATTCAAACCGGTTCACAATAGAAGAAAATATCGATTGAACATACAAAAAAAATACATAGAGACGAACACTTTTCTAATATTGACGTGGCTGTGACCAAAAAACATTCTCTAAAATTACGAATTTCTGTATGAATATAATGCATACTAGTCAACTACGCCGTACATTCAATACAACGTATCTTTTGTTCCATAAAGATATCTGTTATGCTTACTTCCTTCATTTTAACCCTTACCCCGTTAATTTTAGGTTCAACCTAGACTCCCCAAACCACGAGTCATCGAGCCAAGGCCACGACGAGCCAGACAACTCGCCCGTCAACTCCGCCCAAAGGAGGATGATGTCGCGATCTTTCGATCTGGACGAATTGACTACCAGCGACTCTAACCCGCCCGTGCCTCGGTGCCCGTCGGCCGATCAGCTGTTATTGACAGGTATCTATCTACGTTACACAGGGTTAGGTTAATTTTAGGTTAGGTTAATTCGATCTGGACGAATTGACTACCAGCGACTCTAACCCGCCCGTGCCTCGGTGCCCGTCGGCCGATCAGCTGTTATTGACAGGTATCTATCTACGTTACACTGGGTTAGGTTAGTTGTAGGTTAGGTTAATTCGATCTGGACGAATTGACTACCAGCGACTCTAACCCGCCCGTGCCTCGGTGCCCGTCGGCCGATCAGCTGTTATTGACAGGTATCTATCTACGTTACACAGGGTTAGGTTAATTTTAGGTTAGGTTAATTCGATCTGGACGAATTGACTACCAGCGACTCTAACCCGCCCGTGCCTCGGTGCCCGTCGGCCGATCAGCTGTTATTGACAGGTATCTATCTACGTTACACAGGGTTAGGTTAATTTTAGGTTAGGTTAATTCGATCTGGACGAATTGACTACCAGCGACTCTAACCCGCGGGCCGACCGCCGATGGCATAGCAATCGTAGTAGCAATAGTTTATGACGTCATTTTAGCCATTTGGCACCGCCGATGTGACGATAGCTATCAATTGCTTTGCGCCGATTGCGAAAGCAATCGTTGAATGAACAACTTTAAAAAAATTTACTATCGACAGCTAAATTTCGTACCGCCCAAATATTCAAGATGGCGTAATTGCTTTCATTGACAGCTATTAGCTATTCAATGAAAACAATCACCACGAACCAACTGTTTTCATAAAGGCTTTGGTATTTTTTGGATAATTACTTGGCTATTATCGATTTTGTGACGTTATTTATGTAATTCAGTATTCATTAATTCAGCATCACATGTTATAGATACTGCTTGTGTTTAATTTTTCTGTTTTGTGTGAAATGGCGCGAATGTTGTTGCTGGTTGAAGCTGAAGAAGAAAGGCTGAGAAAGATGCTGACTCTACGGAGGAGACAGCTGCGAGAAGAAAGCGAGCCCATGCTGCTGCCGGAGAGGACGTTTATCGAGAATTTTCGCCTTACGAAGAACAATTTTTTGCAACTTTGCGATGATGTAATTCCTCTTTTGCATTCTTCACAGAGGACAACGGCTATTAGGCCGGAGATCAAGGTGTTTATGAATTCAGTGCAACTTACATGATGTGTTAAATAGTGCTAATAACAAACATTTACCCACTGTACATACTGTTTTATAGATATTGGCGGCATTACAATTTTATGCTAGTGGTAGCTACCTACCAAAAATGTGTAGGCAATGACTTCAGCTTAGGATTGTCACAGACATCTGTGTCTGATTGTCTTGCGGAAGAATAAACTCATGTTTGCTAATATAATATACCTAATGCCTATGACATACTTATACTAGCTATCACTGGTTACAGCCAGAGGAGTCCTCTAACCTAACAACAACAAGTATTTTAAAAATGTTAAATTATTACAGGTGATTCTGGCTATGCACAAAGGCCATGGATAATGATGCAAACTTTTTTGTTGAAACAAAAAAAGGATTGCCATTTGTGGAAAGCAAAGGTAAGAAGTACATTTGTACACACATGCAATTTATTAAATTTTGTTATTAATAAATAAATAAATATTTAAATATTTGGGGACATCTTACACACGGCCTTTGACCCCAAACTAAGCAAAGCTTGTGATATGGATGCCAGAGACTGATATACTACTTATACATATTTTTATATTTATCCCGCAAACAATTAGACGTCCCCTGAAGGCGAAAGTGCATTCAAACTGGCATCCACCTGCTTTTGACGTCCGCATATCGGACGCCACTTTGTTGGTCAGTGCGACTTACGTCCTATTGGTCCTAGCTAGCCGTAGTACAAATATCGACGGAAGCTGAGAAATCGTTAAAACGGTTGCAAAAAAATATTGAAAAGTTCCCGGAAAAATCTCAGCGCAGGGGTGGCGCTGCTGCAGCGCGTATATCCACAATAGTATATCTGAGAGAATTCCTGACTACACAATCGCGTATTTGGCGTCCACAATTGCGACGTTGCCAGCTTGCTTATGAAGTCTGTAACAACAACTCAAATATAATTCCTACCTCAATCAAAACAAAATATATTGTCTTCGGTCACATACACGTTGCGTAATATTCGGCGCCCGATTTAAGTTTTCTTTATATTTTTATATTGGCTTTCAGCCGCAACTTCGCCTCCTTCATATGAGGAAAAAAAACAAAATCTTACATCTAATTAAAACATTAATATGAAAATGTATTATGACATGTTTTAGCTGACTTCAAAAAGGGAGGTTCAAAATTTGAATGTATGTTTTTTTTTGTTTGTTACGCGATTACTTGTCTAAATATCATGAATCGATTTCGGCCATTCTTTTTTTGATAGATAGTTCAAAGTTGGTTCGAATTTTGTACACGACTGAGGTTGGTATATATTATAATTACCAATAAAATATAATTTTACTGGTAGTTGGTTGCAACAAACTGATGTAAAGCTTTATACTTTGTGCGGACGCCCGATAGTTGTATACGGACGCCTTATATCCACAGATGGACGCCAAATAGCTGTATACGGACGCTCAATAGCTATATATGGACGTTCAATCGCTTGGCGATCTTGATTGCAGGAATACGATACTATAAAAGAGTTATAAATGGCCACAAGCTAACAACTGTAACGTGAAAGCACTGTTCCCAGTAAAATTTTCATCTATCTATTTATAAAAGGCAAAAAGGACTGACAGGTATCAACACACAGGTCAAACTCTTAAGCCTAGAAACTAAAAATTTCGCACACGTATTCCTTTCATGATTTAGAATCCACTTCTAAAGGGATACAACGGGCTCTTTTCGATTGTATGAAATGTTGTATTGTCTGGTCCGATTTGATAGGAAACTTGGCAAAAATATTTATGAAACAAAATTTAGAATACATTTTGATTCAATTTTTGCGATTTTAATATCCTAGGGGTCAGATAGAGTCCAAAGTTTCCGAAATAAAACATCGATTACGACTAACGAAGTAAACGGATATAAATACAATCTGGTTTATGAGAAGCTTATAAGATGTACCTATCTGTACAGGAGCTACGGTCTTCCTGCAAAATCCGCACCATAGGTACGGATATGGATACGTAGGCATAATGAATTAAATTGACAACTTTTTAACATAACCAATTTTTATTTCCAGTGAAGTTGTGTGTAAATAAAGTAAATATTACAAATTAGCACAGCGGCTAATGTTACCCCAAAATATTTAAAGTGTTCTTTGGGGAATTAACAAATAAAATAATTTGATAACGAGGCCCAAACGGAGTCGAATTTAACTAAATTTGAAAATAGCCTACAGAGATAGAGTACAAGTAACTGTACGCTAAAACATAAACTTTGATGTCCCGGAAAGTATTGATGATTCCTTCAGAAAAAAAAAATATAACTTTGTTAATAAATTATCCTATCACATTCAATAGGCTTGAATAAGGTATTTGGAGTAAGCAGTTATGTAGATTCGTTTTCTTTAATATAAATAAAATATGAACAGTTCCTACAGGACATCGACTAAGGGAACAAATTAAAAGTGGAACAATATTTTTAATAAAATTTTACTAACTAGATGACCATAAATTATTGTTTTAAAAAATACTAAAAAATCATGGGCCAAATTACGGGCTATTGTCATTTTAAACAATTACTTAAACAACGTGGGCCAAACCGCTGGCGATTAGTATTAATATGTACTTAGACAACGCGGGACACACCGCGGGCTATTATTATTTCAAACAAGTACTTAGACAACGTGGGCCTAACCGCGGGCTACAAATATTTTAAACAAGTACTTAAATAGCGTGGTCCGAACCGCTGGCTATTTAAATATGTATTAGCAAGTTCTTAGGAAATAAACTTTTGGTGTCCTGCGGGACAATTCTGTTAGCCGATCTCTTTACTGAAGTGATACGTTTTTGAACCTCTCTCGTTTTTCTGACAGTTTCGACCGCTCAAAACTATCAGAAAAACAAGATAGGCTCAAGAACGTGTCTACTTAGTGACGAGATCGGTTGACAGAATAGCCCCGCTGGAATATATTGATGATTAGTTCATAACAACATCTAAGTATAACTTTATTAAGAATTTAATTTAACTATTGACGGGCTCAAATATAGATACAGAAGTAGGCATTTACATGGGTTAGCTTTCTGTAATCATAAAAGATGGTTTTTATTTGCCAAAATAGCGCAACTGACTTCAATCGTGCACAAAATTCAAATAGTTCGTTCGAATCGATGTCAACGTTTTAACATTATTGTTGATTTTTCAATAATGACTTATCCGATTTCGCTAATTTTTTTTTTTTTTATTTGAATGTTACACTCCACAGACTCCAGGGTCTGTGCTTTTTAAGATTTACTTATGTTTTTTAAATGACATTTGAACAATATTGCTTATAACTAAAGGCTTTACAAGAGGACACTGAAATGAATCTAAATCTAATTATCTTTCTCTTTAAATACGATTTTAAACTACGATTAAATTATTTATTTATTATTTTCCAAATAACTACTTATACCGCTCAGGGCCTCCATCACCGCCGCGTTCCGGTCTTTAATGGCCATCTTTAAATTTCGCTAAAATTTAAATAAGATTACCTCAGAAGTATATCCTTTTGAACTAAAAAAGATTTTTTAAATCAGTCCTCAATTTGCGAAAATGTGCGAAAACTCTACAAATTAAAGAATATAATAATCAATTTTTAATGACTTTTTAACTAAATAGATGCCCATAAATTATCATATTGAGCAATTACTAAAACACGGGTGATTTTCATTTTAAGCAAGTACTTGGCAGCGCAGGCCAAACCGTGTGCTATTTTAAGTAGAACTAAAATAATGCGGGCCAGATTGCAGATTATTATCTTTTTAAGAATGTACCTACTAAGAAAACGCAGGTGAAGTCGCAGGTGCTGAGCTACAGAGATATACCTAATCAATTAGCATCCTTTTAGGGTCTTATTCTGAACATTAAAACTAACAATCAATCAATCAATCAAATTATTAATCTTTTGTCAAAACTAAAAAAAAAAAACAACTGTTCCATATATTTTGTCGCGGGTGAAAGATATTTTTGGAACAACAATGAAAAATTTTAAGAAGAAAAAAAATTGTTAGTTTGATGTGCAGAATAAGCCCCTAAAAGGATGCTAATTGATTAGAAATAACCATGTATATAGGAACGGCAAAAGTGACTGACTAACGCACAGGCTAAACTCTTAGGAGCTAGAAACTTAAAAATTTGCACACGTATTTCTCTTAGAACGTAGACATTCACTAAGGAAGTATTTTCGAAAATTCGATTACTGAAAGGGTTAAACGAGACCTGAGTTTGTTTAAAACTTTTTATTCTCTCGATTAATAGACTTGAAATCTGGCTTAAGTACTCTTCAATCTAAAGAAAAAATATGTTATGTTCAATTTTTGCGGTTTTTTTTATCCTGGAAGCCCAATTAAAATCCTACAGTTTGTATAAATAAAACATTAATTACAAAAACAAACATATGGACAGAAACAAATGGACGGATTCAAACTTATATAGCTATTGAACGTCCGTATACATCTGTTGGGCGTCAATATATAGCTATTGGACGTCCGTATACAGCTATTGTGCGTCCGTACAAAGTATAAAGCTTTACGTTAGTTAGTTGAAACTATATACCAATACTAGCAAATACAGGCCAAAGGCCAAACATTGGGCTGTCATTTTAAGCAAATATTAGGACGAGGGTCAAGCCGTGGGCTATTGTATATGAAGTACCTAAGTGAAAGGTGAGCGCGGGCTAAGCCGCGGGCTATTACTATTTTAAGCAAATACTAAAACATCGCTGGTCAAACTGCGGGCTATTGTCGTACCTAAGTAATCGGTCACCGCGGGCCGCGGGCTTGAGCTAGTTCAATAATAAACTATCCTTTTATTATTATTATGAAATTTATAAAAATATATAATGTTTTTTTTTAAATTTCATTCAGTAAGTGTTGTGTGAAAGACGGACACACATTTACTATTCAATTATTTTATCTATGCTCATCACAACACAACATAGATCAACAACTCGTAGATCTAGATACATTTAATAACATACGACTATAGGGCATCCGTATATTTATAGACCTGATAACTATTGGAACTTATTAAATGGAGAAACTGTGCACTACAGACAAGCGATAGGAAAAGAAAGAGATAAAAAACCCAAAGCTGGCAACGTCGCACTCCCAAACACCGTCCATCCTTCGAGGAAGTAAAATAATCGATGCCATAGTTAAATTAGGCTCAATATATCTAGGATGCCTATAATGCATCACCATGATTCGGGGTTCAAAAATGTTTGAGCATGACTGCAAGACGAATATCGCGATAAATAAAATCATCGGAAAATGACGTATCCCACGAAGCTGGAAATCGAAAAAGCAAGCAATATTCATAAAGATATGATAAAAAAAGTAAAAGGAACCGGGGGACGTCGTAATGATGCACGACGAGCATGACGCCAAAATGACTTTAGGATGTAAATATATAAATACATACTTATATACATAGTAACTAAATAACTCTACGTTTCAAATAATTATGTAGTAGTTGTACACATTTTATAGATTAATTTAATTTCCAGATACCTCTCGATGACCAACTTTAGAAACAAGACTAGGAAGTTGTGAACCAGTTCGATGTATAGTAATGGCACTAATATGTAATCATCACCCTAAATTGATCGTGTCACAACTTCAACCAGGAGCCATAACAAGATGAGGAAGAAACAGATTGTTATATCGGCTAAATTAGTTGATATCAAATTGCCACCAAGTGCATGTATGATACATATTACAATCAAGGTGAAATAAATGATAGACTATTGATTATATTGTGGTTTGTATTTTTTCCTTGGCAGGGCAAAGCAAAACTACAGTAAGAAATAAGAAAAGATTTAATTCAATACAAAAATAATTATTCGCTACAGTCATTCAATTACCGGGCAGTTTTTAATATCAATCACTTTTTATTACCCATCACCTTCATTTTACCTATTACTTGATAAAGGTAGTTAATTACTAAATATATATTAGTATTCAGTAAGCTTCAGCTTAGAAAATAACCGTCCAATAAAAGATCACAAGAACGCCATGTCAATTATAATATAAAATGCTTTCTTCTATAATAATCAAATTCATTTATTTTGTGTCTTATTTATGTCCAAGTCAGGTTACAATATTTATATCAATAAGTAGAATGTAACAAAACAACCTCTTATTTACAGTTAATGATTTAGAACTTGTGTTAAAAATAGTAGTAATGACTAATCATGGATTATATTTATGGAAGAAAATATAAAATGTAAACTATAGCATCATATAGGCCGAATCATAAAACTTGGCAGCAGTGATGTTAGCTACAGGCTCCCAATCCTTACTGAAGCTCACATAGCATCTGTGTGAGGATTTTGGTTATCCACAACTCTTATCTAACGTAGCTTGGTAGGGATGTAGGAAAGTGTACCAGCCGAACATAACAGCTACCTAGTTGTGTGACTCGGTCTATTTATACAATATTTAAGGACTTTTATAGGCTAAATCAACTTACAAACCGAATCATACAACTTGTCGGCTGTGATGTTAGCTACAAACTGCGGATAGCCCGATCCTGACTGAAGCTCACTTCACCTCTGCGCTAGGGTTAGGTTAGGATAAGTGTACCAGCCAAACATAACAGCTACCTAGTTGTATGTCTCGGTCTATTTATACAATATTTAAGGACTTTTATAGGCTAAATCGAAATTTTAATCATTTAGTATTTATTCATTTCTGGCATTATGTACAAATGCGTTTGCCTTCTCATGGTTTGTCTGAGTACTGTTGTTGGTGTTTTCAATGCTTCAATCTTTATTAGTAAGCTTGGAAATTGCTGTAGACCACCTGCAGACGAAATTTTAGCCGCTGCTGATCTGAAAATAAAAACAACATTAATATACTTACAACTTTTTGAGTTTTGAGAAAAGTTTATTTTCCTTGAAACAAGATGACAATAGGAGTCTGTATTTTCCTGTAACAAGCGAATACCTACCTATTTACAGCCTGTTTAGCTTAGTAACTGCTCAAAAAGCCGTGTACTATTTTGCTTGTTATGATCAATTCGTTGTACATTTCTTGTCCGCCGCAGCATTAGGTATTATGTGTGATAAGGCCTTTGGATCCTCTATATTTATGTTTTACGCTGGCTGGCAGGACTATTATTTACCGTCAGTTAAGTAGCAAAACGAAATAGAAATAAAAACCAAAAACCAAACAATTTTGTTTTGTAAAATATTGTTGGTGCCAGTGTTGCCACAATGTGAATTTAAAAAATACACGGCTTTACTTTCGTACCGGTGTTTTACGTTGTCGTTTTGTTTTTAATGTGATCAAATAAGTTATACAAACGACATAGACATTTCCTTATTTTGTCTCTGTAATTATTACAGAAATAAAAGAGGAAAACAAAATATTTAATATGAAATTTCTTAAAGTTAGCAGTCCTAATATTTTCTAGTTAGGTACTTTAGTTACTTAATTTTTCTCATTACAATAGTTACGACACAAATTGATGACTAGCGAACTCAAACGGTAAAAATAATAACTAAGCAGAATCAATGTGTGAATAAACGACCTACGACAATAGTTTTGTCTATTGTCGTAGGTCGTTTATTCATTCAACAATTGGCCAAGTACGAGTCGGACTCGCGCACGGTGGGTTCTGTACTGTATGGGAGCCCCCCTTAAATATTAATTTTATTTTAGTTGTATTATTTATTATTGAAATTAATATACAACTAATTATTCTGTGAAAATTTCAAGCATTATTAATTTTATTCTGTTTTTAGTATTTGTTGTTATAGCGGCAACAGAAATACATCATCTGTGAAAATTTCAGCTTTATAGCTATAGCAGTTCATGAGATACATTTGGAGACAGACAGACGGACAGACGGACAACGGAGTCTTAGTAATAGGGACCCGTTTTTACCCTTTGGGTACGGAACCCTAAAAATTAACAAAGTGTGGACGAAGTCGATGTATTGAAAAATAGCTAAAAGTGGCTAGATTTTTTAGCTACAATTTTTAGAAATTGTAGCTGACAGGCGTGCAAAAATAGCTAGATCTAGCTATAAAATAGCTAAGTTGGCATCATTGGCTAGAGGGCGCTTTGTACAATAAACGTCAAAGAAATTGACGTCTATGTTTCCCTCCAAATAAGTCAAAATGTGAAAAATGTCAATGCGTTTCATTTATGCAAATATGCCATGGAGTTAAAAAAAAATTCCATTCGCATGTTTGATACTTTGATTATAAGTTCATAGAAGAAATTCATTTGAAATATTATTTTCTTATCCTTAATATTTTTTTAATCATATTATTGAGTAAATAACAAATAAACAAACATTCTGCAAATCAATTGTAATTAGCGGAAACAAAACGCAGAATGTGTTAGAGCACAGATTACAAAAACACAGGTTATCTGTGAAAGCTAATAGCAATTCTTACCAAAGCAATTACTTCTATGTTGGGCGGTGCCAATAAGCTATTGCAATTAGTAGCTAATAGCAATAGCAATGGCAATAGCAATAGCGATAGCTTTGATATCGGCGGTCGCCCCGCGGCCCGTGCCTCGGTGCCCGTCGGCCGATCAGCTGTTATTGACAGGTATCTATCTACGTTACACTGGGTTAGGTTAATTTTAGGTTAGGTTAATTCGATCTGGACGAATTGACTACCAGCGACTCTAACCCGCCCGTGCCTCGGTGCCCGTCGGCCGATCAGCTGTTATTGACAGGTATCTATCTACGTTACACAGGGTTAGGTTAATTTTAGGTTAGGTTAATTCGATCTGGACGAATTGACTACCAGCGACTCTAACCCGCCCGTGCCTCGGTGCCCGTCGGCCGATCAGCTGTTATTGACAGGTATCTATCTACGTTACACAGGGTTAGGTTAATTTTAGGTTAGGTTAATTCGATCTGGACGAATTGACTACCAGCGACTCTAACCCGCCCGTGCCTCGGTGCCCGTCGGCCGATCAGCTGTTATTGACAGGTATCTATCTACGTTACACAGGGTTAGGTTAATTTTAGGTTAGGTTAATTCGATCTGGACGAATTGACTACCAGCGACTCTAACCTGCCCGTGCCTCGGTGTCCGTCGACTGATTAACTATTATGGACAGGTATCTACTTTGTACAGGGTTAGGTTAATTTTAAGTTTAACCTAGACTCCCAAACCTCGAGACGTCAAGCCAAGGCTACGACAAGGCCATCAACTCTGCCCAAAGAAGTATGATGTCGCGATCTTTCGATCTGGACGAATTGACTACCAGAGACTCTAACCCGCCGATCAGCTGTTATTGACAGGTATTTAGTTATCTTCATTTTATAGCAGTAGTACGAAGAGTACAATATTGGAATTGCAACTTAGAATCTATAAAATCAATGTCAGAAAGAGTGTACCACGCCGAAAGTTGATTCAAACCACCATTATGAACAACTATTAGAATGGAGCCAGCCCAATTCAGGAAAATAAAATCAGCTGTCTCATACAAAATTGCAGCTTGGAATCGACAAAATGTACGAAACAACTGAATTTACTGCTAGACCCTTTAGCCAAAAATTCTTAAGTAAATTGTTTTGAAAAATCGAAACATTTATTACTTTTCATTCATAATCTTATAATTTGTGTTATTTTTATAGCAGATCCCCATCGCAACGAAAACGGAAATTCAAATGAAAGTGGGCGAGAATTCGTGCTGACTCTGCGAAGAGGCGCCGCTGGGTTCGGGTTCACTATAGCTGATAGTGTTCACGGACAGAAAGTTAAAAAGGTAACACATTAATAGCAATTAGTCATACTTAATATTTTTTACTAAAAATGAAACAGCCACTTTTACTCAATATAATATAGCTCAAGAAAATAGGTCCATACAAATTGAGTTTATGCATGGAAGTGTTTGTATAAGTACAATGATTTGCTGTCTGATGGAGAGATTAAAGCTATAGTCATAGTCATATTCATATTGGTAAAAGCATTTTACATGTCAAATAAAGGTGTACAATAATTTTATACCGTTCAATATTTGTAAATGATCAATTCATGTAATAAATAATTAGGTCCTTAATAAAAACTCAGATTATAAAACTTAGTATATATCCTGGCATATATTCCAGGCAAAAACAACTTTATTAAAACCTTATGATCCGATGTGCCTATTATGTTTCTAATCGAGTAGATGTTTTAATGATGATGCCTAATACACGTTTATGTGTGTTCCGTAGCATTCCATCAGGCATCTTTTTCTTTGGTGATGGGGTAAATCTTTTACAGATACCTAGCTGCATTGGGGTGCAACTGGGTTATGTGGTCTTAACCATTAAAACCCCCTCGGTAGCCGACTTCTATGCTTTATAGACGGCACTGGGATCTCTATTGGAACGCACCAGTGCCTTCTAGCATGTAAATTGACGTCCCAGGACTATACAGGCCTGCTTACAACTACGCTGGCTAAGACGCGCCGTTGTCTCCTCCGGACTCCATTGGGTGAAACTCATCCTTAAATGCGCCCACCCTCGAATCCCAGGTGCCTCTTTTAGTCGGCTCCTGAGATTCGAGGGTGGGCGCATTTGGGGATTAGCCCACCCTCGAATCCCAGGAGCCGACTAAAAGGGGCATCCTAGTGAGCAGCTAAGATTGTAATGTGTTATTTAATTATTGACAGGTTTTGGACCGAAGTCGCTGCGCCGGTCTCAGAGAAGGAGACCTGCTCCTACAGATCGGGTCACGTGACGTGCGCCGTGCCGCGCACCAGCACGTGGTTCAAGCGCTGAAGGAATGTCCCGCACTACACGACACCACCATTCGAGTCTGGAGGAATAATAACACCAGGGCGCCACGTAGCCGGTCCGCTACTAGACACCATCCTACTACATGTAAGTGTTTTGTTCCTTTTTTGACCGACGAACCAACAGGAGGAGGTACTCAATTCGACGCGTATATATATATATATATATATATATATTTATATATATATATATATATATATTTTATGTATAACCACGCATAACTTTTTTCGTAGCAGTCCGATTTCAATAATTATTTTTGTATTGGAAAGAGTATACTTCGAAATTGGTCCCATTAAAATTTTATTGAAATCGGCGGAGCCATTTTTGGTAAATTAACAATAATGTGACAAATGTAACATCGATCCGTGCGAAATATTCCCAAATTCTGTACACGGGTGAAGTCGGTCATGCTGTTTTTTTGCGAAAAATAATAAATAAATCGATGAATGCTGGCTGCCTGCGCGAAATAGCATGACTCATAGTTACGTTCCGCCTGAGCCGAGCATGCAAGTGAGGCGGACACGCGATAGAAAGGCACGATCGGGCAAAGCGTTCAACTTGTGACACATATGACGTCATCACATAACATTATCGTCTGTAAATTAACTTTCCAGACAACCTATTTTTTAGAATGCTGGTCGAACACATTATACTCTCTGGTATGTTATATAAATCTCGCCAAATAACTAAAACTAAGATGCATAAGAACGTGTATGGGCGCGCGCAATGTCAGGATGGCCGAGTGTTTTCACAGTTGATTTGCTTTTAGACACCATCCTACGACATGTAAGTAGGTACCCCTAACACCAACTATACAAACTAATTTTTTGTCCTCGCCATGTTTACAGAGGTAGACATACTCATAAAAATATAGGTACGTCATAGAGTTCCTTATTATAAATTAGAGCCAAATAAGAAAAATCAAGATCGTCGGCGTCTATATATGTGTAAGTATAAAGTCCTCTAAGTTGACTCATGTCATGGCGCCGAACGTTTATAACAACTTACCTCTAGAAATAACGTCTTCAATAAGCCTACAGTCTTTTAAAATTAAATTAAAAAAATGGCTTATCGAGCAATCTTTTTACAGATACGATGAATTTTATAAATGTTTGACATGATTATTAATTGAATTTTTTTGACATTCGTATTTTGATTATTAATTTTATTTAATTGATTTTTTAGTAGCGCTCGTAGCGTAGTTTGACTAGGTGATTGTCAGCGATCACCGAAATTAAGCAACGTTCCGCACGGTCAGTACTTGGATGGGTGACCGCGGGTGGCATTTTCCAACTGAGCGCTACCGTGGCTCGGATGACACGTTAAATTGTAGGCCCCGGTTGTTTCAACCGTTTAGCCATGTCAGAGGCCTTCAGGCGGCCTAAAAACTCTGACACCAGGGCTAGCCACCCGGCCCATACGAACTTACTTTTAATTGATTTTTTCATGACATTGTGTGCAAATTTAAACAATAATATGTTTAATTTTTCCATTATTATTGAAGTTATAACTAACGATTATTGTAATTCCAATTCTTTACATCATTGTATTCAATGTTTGTGTATACATAAGTATATAATATGACGTGTAAATTGACATTTTATCAATAAATAACTTATGACTTATGTAATCACGCGTAATATCGGAATGACCGAGTGTTAGATGTTCATAATACTTATCTAACTAAGGTATAATTTACTCTTAACAATTTATTTATTTTTCCTATTTTTAGTGGCATCCAACACACAACTGGGCAGAAGTAAAACACCAACCGCTGAGCAGCTGAGATCGCCCTCGTTACACACGCAAGATACTCTACGGGACAGACTCAATATGAACGGCATGAATTCAGGTAAGAAAATGTATTGCAAATTATTTTGCATGTTTGTCAAATATTATTTAGTGGAATGTCCATCAATCCACATGGATTTTGTTATTAGTTGATATGTGAATAATACACTAAGCAACTTTTCGTTTGTGTTAATAATACAAGTAATAATTACTGTCTGAGATGCCCAATAAAGCGTCTATGAACTGCTTTAAAACAACGTAAAAATAAATCCCCCATCAAATAAATTGTAAATATCTGCCCTGTCAAAGGGTTAGCGAGAGCTCAGACCAAATGAAAAATCAAGACAGAATGTCGTGAACCTCAGAAGAATTACAAGTAATAGAAGTGCTAAATTTTACTCAAATAAAAACTACGTTATAGCTGTCTTATTCATATCTGGTTATACAGCATACGCGAGAGCGAGTGGAACAAAAGAAAACGCAATGTCTGTCGCATACGTCAAAATCACCGGTTGGAATGTCAAAATGGTTACACTTGGTCATTTGTCTTTTTCGGAAATTTGAACCCTCCAGTTCCAGTAAGAAGGCTCAAATCTCTGATCATTTTACCTTTCTACTTTTTACCTTTTTGAATTTGGACACCCGAGATAGCTCAATGCTAGTTTGTGAAACCCTTCGAAATTACGTAAGTTCGGGTGTATGTGCATCTTTTTATAACACCTTTTATATTTCATGTTTAAAATGGGACAAAGTGATGTATATCTCTTGCTATTTTAGTACTGTTTCTATTACTTTAGTTCTTTTTCTATGTCGTGAACAGACAAGTGAGGCCAGTTTTTATACATGTGGTGAGTGCGTCGTTGTTGCGCCGCCATAGTTCGACTGCCGAGCTAAGGCGTAGTTTCGTTGTATGTGTTTGTGTGTGTAATTGTGTCTGTACACGGCGAAGCGTAGTTTTGCCGGCCTCACTTATTTGTTTCTCAGCATTCTGTTTTGTTTTTTATTTGGTTTGAGAGCGAAAGTAGTTCAAATTTTTTGCGTTGTACGTAAATTTAGGGTTAAACTTGAATTCAGATGATCTAATTTCTAATCACTTGCATGGTTTTCACCTGCATTAAATGATGAATTTCAGAGTAACTCCGTTTCCTCGTGTCTTTTTGTTCCATTAGTCAATGTTATAATTTAATTAAGTACCTACCTACGTAATAGAACCCTACTAATCCACTAAAAACCACTAACTCCACAGTAGAAGCAACCTACGCGGTCCCCGAACACAAAAACCGAGAAAGCCTCATCGACCGACGCAGGCGGAGTAGCACACCAGGCGGGCGACTGACTTTACCCCTCGTTACCCCCTGGACAGAACCTAACACCTGGCAAGAACAGGAAACATGGGTAGACAACAGCAACATCCGAAACTGGGCCGAGAACGCGCAAAAATGGGACGAAAACACACAAAAATGGGACGAGAACACGCAAAAGTGGGACGAGAACGGACATAAGTGGGAGGAGAATGGACAGAAGTGGGATGAGACGAGCCAGAAGTGGGTGCCGAGTGGGAACGGGTGGGAGGAGAATGGGCAGCGGTGGGAGAATGGGAATTGGGGGGAGGTGCCGACGCCCACCGTGCATGTGGATATGAATGCCGCGTACTGGAGGGGGAATGCTAGTGTGGCAGACAGTAGCGACAATGGTGGTAAGTAAATGCAAAACATTTACCATTTTTACCGACTTCCTAAAAGGATGGAATACTATGTTCGTCTGTATGTATTTTTTTATCTATATTCATCGATATTTTCGTCACGTCTCAAGCGATTTAAAAATTCTTTTTAGACTCCAGAGATGGTACCATTTATATCTTATTTTTATCGAAATCGGCTGAGCCGTTTTCGAAAAATCGACAATAATGGTAAAATTACTACATGGAGGACACATCAATTCGTAAGAACTATTCGAATTCTGTACAAGGTAGAAGTTGGTTGTATACCATTTTTGGTGCAAAACAATTATCTGTGTTATGTCTCATAGTCCTAGTAGGTTATTAAAATCAGAGATGTTAGCTGTACAAATGCGGCGATAATCTCTTACTATCAGGACCCGCAAGCTTGCTTCCCAATTTATAATGTAAACAAAATGTGCTGTACAAATAGTGATAGTTTTTCCAACAAATAACTAGCCCAACTCCCAAGAAAAACTTAATACATAACATGGTTGAGAGCGAATAAGAAATAATAGTGAGAAGATAACATGTCATAATGATTGGCTAATAATAATGGCCTGGTGCCTGGCTTCGAAAGTATAATAAATTGGATTGGAAGACACTATTTGTCTCTGTCATATTTGGGATTTGTGGATTTACCTTCATCCATAGCTTAAAACGTTGGCTAATTATTTATTTATTAAAGACTCTTTACCTATTCAATAACAGAGTTTCCAATTGTCAGGATTCCCCGAAGACGGCATGCTCCATTCGCCCACGACGGCGGCGATAGGGCTCTCGCACCAGTCTCCGTCCGCCAGCCGGCTGGGGCCGCATTCCCCTTCCAACTCCACCGGTACGTATCGATATAAGGATAGAACATATAATCTAATTTAATGACGTGTGAAGTTTGCTACAGACTGCGTTGTTTATTCGTTATTGTATTCTTCCAGCTCGCTCATGCAAGTAAAACGCGTCCAACGCCGCCGCGCTTAGTCAGTTCTTATGATAAACAGCGCAATGTATGTTTATTGCGACATTCGCAACGTACTCAGAAACCGCAACCTTTTGACTTGAAACTGAAGAGTTTTGACCGTGGATATTAAGAAATGAGACGAAAATGTGCAATTTAGAGATAACTTTATATTACGTAGACGTGGATTTTACACAGAGAATAGACAAGACAGAACGATTGACAGATTGACATTACATTAAAGTGTTGCCAGAGATGGCCTATATTACTGGTTGCGTTCACATAATACTATTATCAGAAATTAAAAGGTATCGTGTCCCGATATATTCAGTAGGTATTTGATGTTTAGCAAAATCTTAATATGTTTTGTACACAGAGATACCAGACAGATGATGTGATGGATTAAGAAAAGACAGAAAGAGATGCAATGATTTAATATGGCATGAGTTAGAAAGAGAAATGGAAATTATCTCGATTCAGTGGCTAATTGCCGTGTTTTTCTCTCAGTAGTGTCAAATTCTAATACATATTTGACAGTTTTGACAGCGCCAGGCAAGACTTTCCGTACATTTTTTTGTGGTTGAGAATTGTCTCAAGCGACAACAGCGCTATCTCTCTAGTTGTAATAGCTCTGTGTATAGATCGAATCTAACTTAATGACGTGTGAAATTAGCTACAGACTGCGCATCACCCCCGCTATTGTATTCTTCCCGATCGCTCATGCAATTTAGTTAATAGGGATGTTAACACTAATCACAAATATAATGTTTAGTGTAAATTTTATGATAGTTGGGACGAAAACACCCAAAAATGGGACGAGAACGGACATAAATGGGAGGAGACCTCGAGGCCTTGGAATCGGTGGACCGGCGTGCTGTTCGGCTTATAGGTGATGAAAATTTAGTTGCAAAAAAACTTCATAGCCTGGAGCATCGCCGTAGGGTTGCGAGTCTGTCCATTTTTTATATGATTCATTACGGAGAGTGTGCATCTGAGCTGCACGACCTTATCATACCATCCCCTCATTACTACAGGACAAGTAGGAGGACGCCACATTACCACCCCACACTGTCGATTTTCCTTCGATACGTTCGAAGCGGTTTGACTCAATATTTCTGATTCATACCGCCAGGGAATGGAACAGTTTCCTGCTTTCCTGTTTCCTAAGAGAAATAATCTAAAGCTTTTTAAGGTCAGAGTGAATAGGTATCTTCTAGGTCTGCGTTCTTCATTTTCGACCACAACGTCGCTCACCATCAAGTTGGTGGTCAAGCGCGGACTTATTCGCGATACAAAAAAAATAATGGTTAGAAGTGGATATATTAGAATATCGAATGTGACATTTTTGTAATTTAATATACTTAATAAAATTAACTTCAAACCAAAAGTTGCGTGTTCTGATATATTCAGTACTCGTATTAGATGTTTGACAAAATGTTAATATGTTTTGTAGGTCGTCTCCGCAGCCACTCTCCGTCCACAGCCAGCGCCAGCGAGCGTCTGCTGGCTAACTCTCCGTCTGCTCGCCTGCAGAGCCAATCTCCTTCCAATAACTCTTCCAATTCCAGGCTCAAGGGCGGTAACATGAGGTACGTATACTAAGCGCCACACAAATCGGCGGATGGGAAGTTATGCTCAGAACGCTCCGCAAAAGCCGAAATAGGAAGCCAGAGAGAACCTCATGCCTTCCTACGCCTTTGCCCACCTCTACGACACGCGGCGTCAAAATTGTGCACACATGCGCAATAATTAGCGAATCACGGCGAAGTGTCATCTGCGGCTAACTTCTCATCCGTCGATATGTGTGGCGCTTAGTATAACTAACTAATGTCTTCGTTCCTAAGATGTACATTATATTTAGCAACAGCAAAAAATGTTTGTTTTGATGTAGATAATATTTAAAGCCCCTGAAGCTTCGAGCAAATATCTGTATAGTCACACTCGTGCTAAAGTTTCCGGGGCAAAACTCTGCCCAAACTATGTAGTGGGCAGGCTTTTTAGTTAGTCGTAAGGCGATTGCGAGCTGAAAACAACGCCGCACGTTGCCAAAGTGCTCGGTTACAAGCACTAAATAGGTGACATAACGTCGAGAGATTCGAAAAACAGGCCATTGTGAATTATTTAATGTAAATATCTAAGTTAATCTATCGTTAGTTAATATTCGTGCATGGTTGCCTGGAAGAAATCGCCATGGGTGATAAGGCCGCCAATTTATAATCATGTTTAGTCCTTAGTGTGTACATATTGTTTAATTATTGTTTGTGGTTATGAATAAAGAGTTTTGTCTGTCTGTCTGTCTAAGTCGGTATGTATGACGGCGCTCGCTTTTTTACAACTTTCACCTAGGATCTGTGGCTCTGTAGAAATTAGCTCGAAGCCTTAAAGGCTATGATTAGATAGCTAGATGCTAATTGATTACCCATAACCCTGTAAATCTAAAAATAAATAAACATTATAATTGATATAATCTCGTGTCCAGATTGCGGGAATCCCCGCCGCCGGGACGCGGGCGCGTCTCGCGACGATCTCCTGCCAACTACGAAACCGACGCGCAACCAACCTCGCTCTACGTACACAACTACCCACACGTAAGTGTCTTTATAACATATTTGCTCGTAAAGTGGCTGTAATAACATCAATTTCAATATCGTAATGTATGTATTTCATTACGCACTTGTGCTTTATTGTAATGTAAAACGCACGCCGCCACCGACTGCAGAACTCTGTGGTCTCGTTTCTCCTACTTTCACACAAGAGAGTGAGAGACATTACGGCACTTGTGCGTTATGGTAATGTAAAACGCACGATGCTACGACTGATGCACGACTTTCACTCAAAGTCAGAGTTTTATTAATTTCCAAATATGTTATAAAACGTCGTATGACATACGTGCGCGCGTGAAAATTACAGCCTCTGCTTCCTTACAGCCCTCTAGGGCTAGCTATATTGCTGAGGCTGTAATTTTCAACTTACCGCACTTATATCATAATGTACTATTATAGGTCGAATCACCCAAGTCGGCGGTCACAAGCTTCGCAATATCCAATCCTGACTGAAGCTCACATAAAGCCGCGCGTTGATTGGATATTGCGCAACTTGTAGCTAACTTTGCATCCGCCGACTTGTATGACTCGGCCTTTACTAGCCTTTTTAATAATTCACTGCTAGAATGTGGCCTACCCACGATGAGTGATTGGGCCATATCAACCACGCTGGCCCAGTGCGGGTTGGTGGATTCACATACGCCTTCGAATTTCTTGTACGGACGTATGCAGGTTGCTTCACGATGTTTTCCTTCACCGAAAAGCCAGTAATGTTAAATTCCATATGGTACGGGACCGGGTTTTGAACATGTTACCACTAGATCACCAAGACTTTCAACATGCGTAACATATTAGCATAACCTCCAAGTAGTCCAATGAGCTATGGAAGGCAAGCTGTTCCCTCCCTTACTTTTCATTACGTAACAAGGTTTTACGTTAGACCTAGAGTCTTATGAAAGCCGTGGTGGCCTAGAGGTAGTAACATCCGCCTTACAATCGCGTGATCGTGGATTCAAATCCTACTCCTGTACCAAGTTCTTTGGAATTTATGTACGGATTTCACACCACTGGCTTTTCGGTGAAGGAAAACATTGTGAGACAACCTGCATACGTCCGTAGAAGAAATTTGATGGCGTTTGAGAATCTACCAACCCGCACTGGGCCAGCGTGGTGGATCTGGCCCAATCACCCTGCGTGGGTAGGCCTACGTGCAGTGGATTATTAAAAAGGCTGCTACAGTACAGTACAGCTACAATGGAATCTTATTGATGAAGCACAAAACAATGTCCTAGATCATCATCATCATTTCGTGGCAATGGCTAATAAAAGGTTTTTTTTTGTGTACATTATTTACATATGATATGTTACTAAATCTTTTGAGACCACAATCTGGCAATCTTTACCGCGTCCTCGGTAGCCAAGTTAAGATATCTTTGGGTGCAGTTTTTCGGGGAAAGGGGTCAAAGGGGGCAAACTAAGAGGTGTGCCATAGTTTGGGTAACAGCACCGAACAATAACAGTAACCAATGTCCTAGATTAGATATGGATTCTTGTTTTGTGAAGCATTCTAAGTAGTAAAATTCTTAGTAAGTGATGATATATATTATAACGGCGCGGGCGCACGGACGTTCCATACATTTTGTGAAGTGTCCCGCCCGGCCCAGAGACACGGACGGTACACAAAATGTATGGAACGTGTCACTCGGACGGTACACAAAATGTATGGAGCGTCCGAGCCACGTACACGGCGCGGTCTAATATAAATCATCCCTAAGACCTAAAATCTTTTTTTGTGCTCCAACTTTAATCACAATACCTATATCTAATAAGCGAATAGCGAAACGTAGTTCGTCAATAGTAAGTAGTAACAAAAATACGTTTATTTTCGGTAGGTGGAGGCAGGTGGCGCCGCGGACCCGGAAGCGGATGTTTTAGTGAAACTGGCGCGGGGAAGCGCCGGTTTTGGATTCAGAATAGTCGGAGGCACCGAAGATGGTAGTCGTGTCGCTGTCGGATACGTCGTACCAGGTACGTTAAAAAAAAATTAAATATACTCCTTGGCTGTTCACCTTTTTTGCGTTTTCAGTTCACATTAATTGATCCCGGCCGGATAGAAGTTTGGGTGATCAGTTTAAATATCTGGTTTGGTTGTAGTTGTCCTTGTCCCTTTAACTCCCGACACGGTATCCTCGTGAGCCCTTTAGAGCAACATTATTTCGGCTGTTCAAAATCAAGACCAAGTAACTTAATTACGTTTTTTGACTTACTAGGTTTATACGCATGTGTTGTGCCGCTAAACAGCCATTTAAATTATACATTTGTAAATCGAGGTAATTTGAAATAAACGTACTGTTTCCTCAAAAGATCAAATTCAAAACATAGTAAATCAGAAAACATTTTTAAAAACCTAGTAAGACACACACTTTTACTACGTTTTAAACTTATCCATGTTTCATACTCTGTTTGTCCCATTCATACTTAATCGTTTGTGTGAATTTAGTAAGTCAAGTGGCGCGTGTTTTAAGATGTACTATCCACTTTATTGAAATAGGAACAATGACAAAATGTAGCTGATAATATGCGTCATTATTTTGGTCCAAGGCCCGTAACTCTAGCTGTAATAGTTCGTTTATGGCAAACGATCAAAGTGGATAACCTGTTTTTTTTTGTCTTCTGAACAATTTTATAATCTTGAGTTACTTGTTTAGATTTTGAGCAGCCGATTTATGTATTTGCATCTTTGCAAATCCTTACACCAATGGGCACATTTGGGCAAAATGTATTTTGCGAGGGCTTACTATACTAGTTAACTGAGGTCAACAAGTCCCTTAAATAGACGTAACAGTGTTTTTGTGTAACATTGTTATGTAATTTTCTGTTGACATAATGACTTAATTATTTAAATAAATAAATGTACCTATTATACGAAATAAATATATTGATTTCGGGGTTTTCCAGGAATGTTTGATTTCCAACACAAATATTGTTACGAGATGGGTTCTTGAACAATCAGTTAAAACGCCGATTGTTCACTTTGCACTTTATTGCACAAAATCACAGTACACACGACAAAATCGGTTCGCACGAATACTTCACACTGGTACTGATATTCACACAAACTAGTCACTTCACAACCACTGGCACTGCACTTGAACATGAGATGTTTTCGCTCCGGCACAAAACACGATCACACGAGAACCATCGCCCTATTTATATCGGAATAAGGGTTCTCTAGAAATCTGTAGAATATTCGGTGCCATTGTAATTGACAAAGTAAACAAGTGTAAAGTTCGAGAATCCCTATTGTTACAAAGTTATCAAAACAACAAAAAACGAAGACAATAGAGGACGTCAACAAAGGCCGACCCGCGACCGCATACCTACACGTAAACAAGATCTATCGCGTGACAATATCAATAAAGTTGATGAATAAAATGTTTACAGGGGGTCCAGCGGACGGTATACTCCGTCCGGGTGATTTACTAACATCAGTGGACGGGATTCCCCTCGCCGGCGCCACGCACTCCAGGGCCGTCTCGTACGTCTGCCAGGCCGCTACCAGAGGACACGTGAGTAGATCGATTACACCACACGATTCCTATGGAACCTTTCCTTATAACCAGGGGGTGTAATGAGAGGCGGGGAGAAAAACTCAAACAACGGTCACAACTCAAATTCTCAACAGCAAACGACGAAAAAGGTCATTTTTACCGCACGACCCTCCCCTTTTCACTGATAATAAGCCCGCATTATCGCAAAAAAAAAAAACATACTTACCAGTATAAACATACTTAGCCGTAAAAACATACTTAGCCCGCTTATCCGCAAAAAAAACATACCTAGCAGTAAATGTGAATCATTACTCCCTCGATGATTTATCACTTTAAATTTAGGGAATACTCTAAACTATCTGAAGAAATGAATGTTTAATTTATCCAGGTAACGCTGGGTATAAGACACAACCGAGCCGATATCCAATCGCTCGGCGTGCCCACCATGATGGCGCCACATTCGCATCAACCGCTACTCACGTAAGTTCGCATTTCGCTTGCATTACTTGGTGTTTGTATGTCATCTGTACAAATCGGTACGGTTCAGTGTCTAAAACACTCTTTTTCCATTTTTTATCCATTTTCGGTTCACGGATTTTCATTCTTCAATCACGCTTAAAACATTGACCGTCATACCACAAAAGATTTAAACACGCTTTAAGCTCTGTTAAACCGTGCAATTTGTACTGTTTTTATTTTTATAAGTCACCGGGCCAGATGGGATACACTCTTTTAGTCACCGGGCCAGATGGGATACACTCATAAAAAATAACTTACTATCGAACAAAGTTGTGATTTTTAAAATAAGTAAAGTTGTTTCGAGTTGCGTTAAAAAATTGTGTTCCGTAACAAAATTTAATATGCAATGTGATATTTTCATTTCTTCTCCTCATCATTCTACTCAAACAAAATCAATTTTCAATTCGAAAAAAGGCGTTAGATCTGGAATGGACTCGATATCAATTAGGTGGAAGAATGAATGAGTGAACTCTTTATTGTTGACACTAAAATACAATACAGAAGAAATATACAGAAAGGAAAAAAAGAAGCGACTTAAAACTAGTGCAACAAAGGGCGGCCTTATTGCTTATAGCAATCTCTTCCAGGCAAGGGAAGAGTGAGCTCTTTACTCCACTCTTACCTACGTTCTCAAAATAAACTATAGTTGACACTTGCTGAAGACCTTTAAACTTGCGTGAGAAACAACTTGTCAAACTGATCAAATATCGAACCAAAACCCTGGCCATACTACGTAGTGGGCAGGCTTTTTAGTTAGTCGTAAGGCAATTGCACGCCGACTACAACGCCGCGCGATGCCAAAGTGCTCGGTTACAAGCACTAATTTGGTGACATAACGTCGAGATTCGAGAAAAAGGGTCATTGTAAATATCTAAGTCGGTATATATGACGGCGCTCGGACATTTTTTACTACTTTCACTTGGGGACTGTGGCTCTGTATAGGTAGATATTTGCTCGAAGGTTATATTCGGCTAATTAAATGTGCAATAACTACGTTAGTTAATCAAATTGTGTTCAAGTCCTTGTGTTAATTCTGTAAGCACTTTTCTTAATATAATTCTTTTTTGTCTGTATCCAATATAAATACCATAATCCAAATGCACAGAATAGTGCTCTTTCCTATCATTACCTGGGTAAAAGATATTTTTTCTAAGATATTTTTTAAAAGATTAGTTTGAGTATCAAAATATATCCACCACGTAATTATTGTTTTATCGGACGAACAAAAAATTGTAAAGACAATAGGCGTCAAAGTTTGAATGCGGTGGCGACGTCACTTCGATATGAAAAGCTTAGTGGAGATAGAGACGTAATATCTGCGAAACTTCAAACAATCTTTGTTTTTTTTTTTTTTTGTTTATTTTACAAAAGAAATACGCGTCGAATATGTTTTAGCCAAGCCGCTGAACGACGAGCGAGCCAAAGTTCATGTATAGATCACTACAAAAACCGCGGTTTTAAAAACCGACGAGCCTGACTCGTGGCTCGTCATTTTGGCATTTTGCATCCAATGCCACGGCAAAACTGTTTGGCTCGGTAATCTATCAGCGTTGACGAGCCAAGGAGCCAACGAACCAAAATCGTCCAACTTTAAATCCAAGTTTTAGGCTTTACGTTGTAATCGACGTACTTACGACGTATGGCGGCTAACTGACAGACTAATTATATTTTTAATCATAACCCATCCATAATCCGCGCCACACAAGTCGGCGGATGAGAAGTTAAAGGCAAAATATAGGTATGCGCGGGAGCCAGAGAGACGAGACGCCGGTACACACCCACCCGCTAACCTCATGCCTCCCGCGCGCTCCCTACGCCCGTGCTCACTACTTCGCCACTTGCGTAGTCATTGTGCACACATGCGCAATAATTAGCGAATCACGGCGAAGTGTCATCTGCGGCTAACGTCTCATCCGCCGACTTGTGTGGCGATACCTATACCCTACTATGCAACTCTGTTCTGTGATCATATCTACGGTAATGGTATCTAACAGTATTCCGTCTCCATACAAACGGTCGGAACGCGAATCATACCTACGTGCCTCGGAGTTTGGTATACACTCGGTACACCAACAGGCGCAGATACGCCGTAGTGACGAACGAACTTGTGTGTTTGTATCTGTAAGCGTGCGATTTACCTACCAGGCGGGCAGCCCTAACGCGTGTTACGTACTACGTGGCCACGCGAGGCTGTAGGTATTTATTTCAAGGATAGGGCGAGTCACAATACTGTTTGATACCGTTACCGTGTCGTAACTACCTATGCACAATGTAAATATCATCGGTTGGGTGTGAGCATGGTTAACATTCGACAGCGCGGAGCCGCGACTGCCGGCATCCTACAACATTCTCCATCCGGCGCCCATGTACCCGCCTCATCATATACCCATGTAAGTAACGTAACGTAATAAACGTTGTACAGAATCTATCATTAATAAATCCTCGCTATTTTTATTTTAAATAAATAAATATTAGGGGACATCTTACACACGGTCTCTGACCCCAAACTAAGCAAAGCTTGTGATATGGCTGCCAGAGACTGATATACTACATATATATATTTTAAATACATACTTATATAGATAGCACCTAAATAACACCCAGACACAGAGCAAACACCTATGTTCATCACACAAATGTTTGCCCTGGGTGGGGATCGAACCCACGCCTCTTTGACCCAGCAGTCAGGGTCACTAACCACCGAGCCACCGAGGCAGCCATTTTATTTATTATAGATACGCCAACAGTGAACCTATTATTAATTCTCAAATTAATAGTAAGTACAGTAATACACAGGCCTGTTATGATCAACATACATTTAGGCGTACCTGCATAACATTCGCCATTAATGGTGGTTAGACTTTAAATAATTATAAAACAAAAATGTGATCGTTTAGCGCCATTGTTTAAAATTTAATCATTCGTCAGCCATAGGACTTCCACTTTTGAACATAGGCCTCCCACTCCTTATGTTCAACAGGCCCTAGGATGGTGGCGGATTGCAGCCAGCACGATCCTGCGGTCTTGATGAGATTTAAATAATTTATTTTTGAATATCCTTACTATAGACTCAATCATACAAGTCGGCGGATGTGAAGTAAGCTACAAGCTGCGCAATATCCAATTCTGACTGAAGCTCACATAAAGCTGCGCGTTGATTGGCCGCGCAGTTAGTAGCTGATTTCACATCCACCGACTTGTATGATTCGGCCTATTTGTGTAATATTATGAATTGGCTAGTGTTTTTGTTGGTATATTGGTTTGTTTCTTGCTCTTTCACGCGACAACTGTGGGAGGGATTCACTTGTTTTTTGGGGTGGATATAGTACAAAAGTCGGTGTAAAAACATACCAATTAAAAGAGATAATGCAAAAATATATCGAGCTTAGCCCATTACCTTGTACAGTATTAAATTAATTGGTTTATTTGTTTTGACTAATCGGCCAAGTACGAGTCGGACTCGCGCACGGAGGGTTCCGTACTGTATGGGAGCCCCCCTTAAATATTTATTTTAATTTTACTATTGAAGTGGATATAAAACTAAATATTCTGTGAAAATTTTAAACATCAACCTGATGCCATTATTAATATAGAGCGAAAAACGTCTAAAAATTCAGGTTTGTTGTATGGGAGCCCCCCTTCAATATTTATTTTATTTTGTTTTTAGTATTTGTTGTTATAGCGGCAACAGAAATACATCATCTGTGAAAATTTCAGCTGCCTAGCTATCATGGTTCATGAGAAACAGCCCGGTGATAGACAGACGGACATCGAAGTCTTAGTAATAGGGTCCCGTTGTTCCCTTTGGGTACGGAACCCTAAAAAATCAAGACAGAATGTTGAGAAACAGACAAGTGAGGCCGGCAAAACTACGCCTCGCTGTGTACAGATACAGACACAATTACACACGCAAACACGTACAAGGAAACTACGCTTTGGCTCGTCAGTCGAACTATGGCGACGCAACACCGACGTACTCACCACATGTATTAAAAACTGGCCTCACTTGTCTGTTCACAACGTTCAGTCTTTGTTTTTTTATTTGGCTACAACAAACGTGATTTTTACGAGTTTTTTCCTCGCTATTAATAACGGCAAGAGGAATGGGGCTCCCATACGGTACGGAATCCTTCGTGCGTGAGTCCGATTCGCACTTGGCCGATTTTATTTTATTTGGTCTGAGGGCGAAGGTGATATTTTATAGTTCTGTTTATTTTTCCTAAGATATTGGTGTAACTCTCAGGTACGGCGTACAGTACGAGTCCAACCCAGCGTGGGCGCCCGTGCCCTATGACGTCACGGTGACCAGGAATGAAGGGGAAGGGTTCGGCTTCGTCGTCATATCCTCCACTAATAAAGCTACTAGCACTATTGGTGAGTACGAGAACACTTTAGGGGCCCTATTTTTGAAGTAGGAAGTATACGTAAATGGTAAAAGTATGAGCGCTCAAAACCTATGTTGGTGTCTACGGGATAAAATAGCATGCGATTAGAAAATCCATGAATTAAAGTTTCGAAAATTGGGCTCCGTGCGTTCTTTAAACAACTGACATAATGTATGATTAATTTATAAATGTTCCAGGATATCGTTATAATAGTAGATTATTTAACATGGGGACAAAATACTGCCTTATCTCGCGTACGATATATTAGCCTGAGCGTAGCGAGGGAGTCTAGAGTTTCCATCGCTGTGCTCGGAAGTTTAAGGATTGTATAGTCCTGAGTGAAGCGAGGGGATCAAGCCGCCTAAGACAGACTTTGTTCCACACTCTACTTTTCATACTTGTGGCGAGCGGACTTAATACGTATTATTCTATATCGGATGTCTGCAGTAAGATTGATCTTATTGAAAACTAGCTTGTGTCCGCGGCTTCGCCCGCGTTATATTTTTTTGTGCTCCCCACAGGAACCTTTTATTTTTTTGGGATAAAAGTAGCCTATGTCACTTTCCGTCTTTTCAAAATCAAGTCAAACCGTTGATCCGTTGCTGCGTGAAAGAGAACAAACCAACAAACAATTACTTTTAGGGTTCCGTACCCAAAGGGTAAAAACGGGATTCTATTACGGACGGACGAGTCTTACGTCCGTCCGTCTGCCTGTCTGTCACCAGGCTGTATCTCATGAACCGCTATAGCTAGAAAGCTGAAATTTTCATAGATGATATATTTCTGTTGCCGCTATAACGACAAATACTGAAAATAGAATAAAAATAATATTTAAGGGAGGCTCCCATACAACAAACCTGAATTTTCAGCCGTTTTTTATTTCGCAGGTCAACTGATCCCCAATTCGCCGGCGGCCCGGTGCGGGCTGCTCCACGTGGGGGACACCATCATCGCCATCAACAGGACCCCCATAAGGAACCTCCCGCACCCTGAAGTGGTGGCCCTCATCAAACACTCGGGGGCTGCAGTCACCCTCACCGTGTTACCCGCTCCACCCACCCCACACGACTTGCAATAGTCAAAATATTAAGCTAAAATGCTAAAAAAACGTATGTAGCCAAAATTAAATACATTTCTGAAATATAAAAGCAATTCATATAAATGTATATGTTACAGCCAAAGTAATAAATCTGGATATTATATATACTGTCTAGTCATTATATATAATATCTACTCAATTTAGATAAAGTGATAATTGACACAAAATAAATCACATTAACTAGCTATTTTATATAATATCTTCGAAGACTTGGATAATGTAATAAAACAAACTCGTAATAAGGACAGATTGTCTCTGGCGCTTCGCCGGCCGCTGCCGCGGCACGCTCGCGCGTTGTTGTCACTGTTCAAACCTAACCTAACCTTGTAATAGTTTTCCTTGGACTCTTGATCTGCCTACTAGGTTAGGTTAGGTTTGAACAGTGACAACAACGCGCGAGCCGAGCGAGCGAAGCGAGCGTGCCGCGGCAGCGGCCGGCGAAGCGCCAGAGACAATCTGTCCTTATTACGAGTTTGTTTTATTACATTATCCAAGTCTTCGAAGATATTATATAAAATAGCTAGTTAATGTGATTAATTTTGTGTCAATTATCACTTTATCTAAATTGAGTAGATATTATACATAATGACCAGTCATTATGTATAATAACTATTTAATCACTATGACTGTAACATATACATCGTCGTATAAATGTATACATCGTTATATAAATGTATACATCGTCATAGAAGTATTTACATCGTCATAAAAATGTAAACACTTTATAAAAGTGCGATGTATTCCATATTTTGCTGAATTTTTTTTATCTACATAGTAGAAATTATCCGTCTTACCACAAAAGCTTTACGCAAGCTTTAGACAATGTTTAACAGTTCAAATGGTACGGTTAAACAGATTTAAAGCGTGTGTAAATATTTTGTGGCAGAAAGAGTATTTTTGAAATGTCAATCCAATTCATATAAATGTATACATCACCATAAAAATAGATGTATAGAGATACCACACGACTTGCAAAAATCTAAATTGATTCAATTTATACTCAAATTTTGCTAATAAAAATACATACGTCTATTTTTGGCAGAACTGGCCTACGTATAGCAGAATATACATTTAAAACTAAAATGTAAATGCAAGTCGTATAAATGTATGTATATATTCGATGCATCGAGTAAATAAATATAGAGTCACAATCGTGCAAAAAAGTGTCCGAGCCAAAACCTTGCCCAAGCTACGTAGTGGACAGGCTTTTTAGTTGTAAGTTTCAATGGTTGTAAGGCGATTGCGAGCCGACTACAACGCCGCGCGATGCCAAAGTGCTCGGTTACAAGCACTAATTGGGTGACATAAAGTCGAGATTCGAGAAAACAGGATATTGTGAATTATTTAGTGTATATATCTAAGTCGGTATATATGACGGCGCTCGTACATTTTTTTACTACTTTCACTTAGGGCTGTGGCTCTGTAGATATTTGCTCGAAGATTCGATGGTATTGAATTATTGATATTTCTACTAATTACTAATGCTTAAAAAACTTGACATAATATTCTTGGACTACAAAAACTAAAACATGCATTCAGTATTTTTATGTGTTGTAGAGAAAATGTTTACATACTTTCTTTGGACATTCCTTTACTAAGTCTTACGGAAAAACTAAGAGCGCAGCTAATTTTTAAATTAATATTTAAGTAAATGATAGCTTTAATTTTATTAGTATTAGGTTTAAAAATAAAAATAATACTAGATATAATGAAATCCAATATTTTAAAACCATAATTACACATCCGATTATTATAAAAGATATACAAAGTGACTGCGAATTCGTTAGCTATATACAGGGTCATAAGTATTAAACGCAAAACCTTTTAAGGGCGGGTCTAGTACATCTAGACAAACAACTTTTGTACTACGACTTTTGAAAATTCGAAAAAAAAAACACTTCTTGCATACATTTTGCCGCGCGTTGTCGAACTTTTTGTATGAAAAATTAAGGTTCCGTACCCAAAGGGAAAAACGGGACCCTATTACTAAGACTTCGATGTCCGTCTTTCCGTCTGTCACCGGGCTGTACCTCATGAACCATGATAGCTAGGCAGCTGAAATTTTCACATATGATGTATTTCGGTTGCCGCCATAACAACAAATACTAAAAACAAAATAAAATAAATATTTAAGAGGGGCTCCCATACAACAAACCTGAATTTTTTGACGTTTTTCGCTCTATATTAATAATGGTACCAGGTAGATGCTTGAAATTTTCACAAAATATTTAGTTTAATTTTTGTTTCCTTACAGTTTCCACACAGTACGGAACCCTCCATGCGCGAGTCCGACTCATACTTGGCCGATTATTTTCTTCTGGATTTTCCAAAAGTCTTAGAACAAAAGCTGTTTGTCTAGATGTACTAGACCCGCCCTTAATGGTTTTGCGTTGAATACCTATGACCCTGTATATATTATATACTCCATAATGTGGTCGTCCCATGACCAACTTTTACTATGGGGCCAACAGGAAAAATCATCTATTGCATACGTTTTGTCAAGTTTGGACGAGCGTTTTCTACAGCAAAGTTTTCGATTTTTCTGATCAGGTCCAATAGTGAAAGTTACTAATAAATTTGAATTCACCTCGTACTAGTATTGACCACGTTGTTTTAAATATTATAATATTGCTAATAAAGTTACGTTTAAATCACTTATGAAATAATGTAGTTATAAATTGTATACTTTACCGTCCGATTTTTCTCCCAAATGTGCCTTGAATTAATGTACCATGTCTTCGACTCAAAAGTAGTATATTTAAATAAAATTTTGCATAATTGCATTAATTCTGACTTACCTTTTGACTAAACTATGAGCTTTGAGATTTTTTCACGAAGTGACCCTTAGGCCTTTATTCTATAACTAGCGACCCGCCCCGGCTTTGCACAGGTTTATTATACATTTATAAACCTTCCTCTTTAATCACTCTATCTATTAAAATAAAACCGCATCAAAATCCGTTGTTTAGTTTTAAAGATATAAGCATACATGGGGACATGGGGACAGCGGAAGCGACTTAGTTTTATACTTGTAGTGATAATTATTTTTCAAAATGTCCTAGCCCTTTCATTGAACAGTTATTTGAATCTCGTCCAAATTGCGATTTAAAAATAAATAAAAAAAAAATTATCGACTACATACTTAATTGGTGAAATTATGTAACATAATCTTCGAGCAAATACCTATAGAGTCACAATCGTGCAAAAAAGTGTCCGAGCCAAAACTCTGCCCAAACTACGTAGTGGGCACGCTTTTTAGTTAGTCGTAAGGCGATTGCAAGCCGACTGCAACGCCGCGCGATGCTAAAGTGATCGTTTACAAGCACTAATTAGGTGACGTAACGTCGAGATTCGAGAAAACGGGTCATTGTGTAAATATCTAAGTTGGTATGTATCATTCGGACATTTTTTTACTACTTTCACTTAGAGACTATGGCTCTGTAGCGTAGGTAGGCATATTTGAAACGAAATCTCTGATTATATGTATAATTTCTATAGTAAACTATATACTTAATAAGGTTGTATGTAAGGTCAAAAAAACGTTACTAAAATTAAATTGCCAGTAACTATTGTTGTATCAAGTTGTAATATCTTTATATTTATAAATTTTACAAGTTGTATTAAATTGTTTGAATTCAAAACTGAAACGTTAGTGTAAAATTTGAAATGCTGCACATTTTACAATGTTAAAATATGAAAAAATGAAATAATTATATTATTATACTCTACGTCGCTCTATTGCTAAACTATATTTACTAATAATGTAAACAACTTTCATTCTAAAATCTTGAGAGAAATTATTTGTTTAGATTTTTTTCAATATTTGATGAAATTTATTGAATAGATATTGTACACGATTTCTGTTTTGCATTGTAGTTCACAATAACCAGTTTTATATAAGCTAAGATGAAGATAACTAAGGTTGTATTTTAATCTAAATAGTTTTGTATTAGTTAACTACAGACTGATAATGAAAAGTAATCAAAAACCCATGTTTTTGACTGTATTTACGCGGGACCACCGACATTTCGATGAAATTATATCATTTAGGAATAACATATCTAATTTTACTCATTAACGTACATATAAGAAGGACTTGTACTAAAATTATAATTAAACTAGATGTAAGTAGATAATTATGTTGTTAAAGATTTTAGTTGACAGAGTTAAATTGCCTTGAAATCATGTAATCTAATGGTTATCAAATAGTTGTAGCTACACTCCTTTACACATAGCATATCACTTAAACTATATTTCTTGTTACAGTCCTAAAAAATAACATATAGGGTATAGTTATTTTTTTAGGACACACACACTCACGCACACTCACTTACACACACACACACACACACACACACATTCACAACACTCAACATTTCACGTACCTAATGTAAATTGTCTAGGATACAGAATCAAGGCCTTAGGTATCACAACACTCAATAACAATTTGATATATTTGACTCCGTCATCTAAAATCGAAACTAATAAAATACGTAGTTTTAAGAAAACGCAATGAATCTAAGTGCCTTATGTAAAATGTCTTGCCCTTATGAAGAATCTAATGAAATACATAAAATATGCAATAAATGAAATGTAGTGACCCAAAGAAAATCTGAATTTTATAATTTATTTGTATGTACACTTGAATGTACAATTTATACAAAACTGCATGTATTTAAGTAACCTTTGAAGTTTCATGATTTTCTTTTATCATTATGTGTTCAATATAGAAAATGAACAATATTTTCTGATACTAAAAGCAATGGAGGTAAGTAATCTAAAAAATACACGGGATATTATCAACAAATCATGTTTTATTGTCCTCACATTTTTGGTAACCTTGCCTAAAATTACGATCCAGTCATATCAACATTCACGCCAATACTGAATTTTGAGAGCACTTATCGACGTACTTGTATGAAAATATCACATTTTATATTCCACAATGCTTTTGGAACATTTTTCAGCTCATTACCAATCCGTACATTTTTCAAACCCATTCAATTTTGAGTTGCCTAATAATTTTGAGTTGCCTAATACTAAATAAGAAATGGCCGTCGTCACGTCACAAAACTAAAATAGTGAATATGTATCTGGCTTAGTTGTAAAACGACTACTAATCACTTAGTTACACTACAACTTATAGAAAAAATAGATAAACGAAAAGATAGCTTTCTGATAGATGGTGTGCTTACTTAGTTGTATTAAAAATGTAATTTGGTAGAACTTTGAAATATTGTTACCAGACGATTCCAGGTGCCTGTATTGTGTCTACGGAATAAAGAAATTTTGACTTGACTTGACTAACAATATTTGTTTTATAGTTCTTAAAGGAACATAAACACATTTAAGTCAATGTTTAGCTGTCCTTGTCGCATCTAATTCACTTCGTGCTGAGAATTTTACTTTGTTTCTAGGATGTGAATTTTCTATCACGTATCTTCGTTAGTCTTTCCTTTTTTCCCAGGGTAAATCCTTTATGTATACTACCCCAACACGGGGAGGCAGCGTGGTTAAATGCCAACGTTCATACCACGTTGAAAACACGGATTCTCGCTGGCCTTGCCTAATTAAAGACGTAGTTCGTTTTAGCATTCAGATATGATTTAGATCTAGAATTTGCATTTTTGTGACAAGTGACGTTTGCATTTCCTTTCCTTAATAACTGATGGTCTTAACAACTGGCTGGTGTCTGATATCACCGGCATAGGCGCGAGTCACGTCGCTAGAAGCAGCTGTGGCGTCAAGGATCCAGTTGGTATGCCTGTCGATTCTGGTGAAGACGTCAGCCTTGCTGCCGTCGCAGTCTCGGTAGTAAGAGGCGAGGCCTACGACCACCTGGTCGATGCCCATAGGAGCACCGGAGTCTCCTTGACACACGCCGCGCCCGGGGGCAAAGGCGCAGATCGTCGCTGAGGAAGATATCACATTAAATCACTTTTTTTTTTTAATCATCAAACATTAAGTATGCAATTTAGATTTTACACATTACGAATAACTTTTAGTACAGGACCAACAGCGAAATCGCAAAAAAATATATATATTATTTTGTCCCACAAAAAGCACAACTGACTTCAATCGTATTCGAATAGTTCGTTGGAATTGATGTATGTATACTACAATTTTTAGATCATTGTTGATTTTTCAAAAACATCTCAGCCGATTTCGATAAAATTAGTAATCGCGTAACATACAGACGAATTGATTACCTACCTCCTTTTTTGAAGTCGGTTAAAAAATTCATTAATTCTCGACGAAATATAATATATTCGCAGTTACTCCCATAGTAAAACCGTTGACTCATTTGGAGTAATACTGTACTGCCCAATTATGAAGGCGCTATCGTAATTATAGATAGATAGATATCTCTTTATTGTGTGCACCAATACTACTATGGTACAAAGTAGACAATTTATCTTAAATTAGTTCCATAAATGGCGGCCTTATCGCTGACAGCGATCTCAACCAGGCAACTGAACGGAAAGAGATCACAAACAAGAGTATGAATGGGAGGTACCATAATGTAATAGCTAATTAGAATATTTCTGTTTCTTTTTCACTTTTTGCATTTGATAGAGAGAAAACTTTTTACGTTGCTAATGAATTTACGATGGTGCCGTCATAATTGGGCCTGTTGGCCACGCCAGGTAGGTACTTACCGTCGAGAATTTCAACTTCGTCGTTTTCAGCGTACATCGCCTCACACTCTACTAAGGGGATCTTGTTTAGGAGTATGTATTTCAAAGTCTCGAGTTGAGGGCCTCCAAGCTGAAATATTAAAGGATTATTGTGAAAGAAGCACGCGATATCACCAAACGTTATAGGTTTCTGAAATACCTCTAAATTAAGTTCCAGTCCACACTCATTATTTATAGTCGTTTGTAACCTATATTATTGACATAAGTGACCACTCTCACTCGAATATGCAGTGCCCGACCTAACTACCTTTGTTTTGTTTCTTTGTTTGTGTGTTTGTTTGAGAACTTTGTACCTAATGGAAGCATGAATAAATGAAATGAAATTAATACAGCTGGTAGGTAGGTAGTAGGTGGTCAAACGCAAACCTATTCAGATTAAAAAAAAAAAAATAAATAGCTGGAGATATTTTTGAAGTGTCTGGTTGTCTAGGATCGACTTTGAACTTGACACGTTTTTTTCTTAGTCGATCGGTTGGCTCCAATCAACTCGAACAATGTAAGACCGCAAGTTTTCCCTCTTGTTGAGAGAAATAAGAAATGTGATATAATAGGTACTTACATATTCGAATCCCCAGCTAACAACCCTGACTTCGTGACCGTCAGGGATATAAGTGTTCTGGGGAGGAAGGAACATGATATTGATGACGTTGGTGATTCCGAAAGGTGTCTGGAGGAAGACGATACTGATGTCGTCTTTACGAGGAGTCTCGGTGTAGCCGTCGGGCTTGACGACCCTGGCGACAGTGGACAGCGTGCCACCTGACAAGCTGTTCGTCGAGCCAGCGCGGATGATATAGTTTCCTTCGATGGCACCACTGAAAATACACATCTTTGTAACTATCTAAGGTCTCGTACATATAAACACGATACGACGGCGCGTCGTGCTACGACGCGACGTCGTCTGCATCTTTTTAGTATTTAGCTCATCGTCTCTAAACCGATTGCGGACACAAGTGGAACATTGCAACACCAACATAGCCAAGTGGGGATATATAGACTCCGCACTTTCGTGTCCTATGTGTCCGAATGCATGCACTGCGAAAGACCTCTACGAGACCACCTTCGGCGGGACGATCGTGACTAAATAAGTATTGGGAGAAAATCATTCAAAATAATATAAGTTGTTGAGTGCGTGTAGAGACACGCCTATGATAGCCTTCCGTATATGGTGATGATGACAAAACTCAATTTTAATGATGTCGTTAGGCCCGATTATGAAGGTGCCTTCATAATTATGGCCTAGATATCGACGTATAGGACAAGCGCTGTCAGAGTCGCAAGTGTGCGCAAGCGTTCCCGCAATACCGACTAACTAAGATGTGCAGAGAAGGAACACCCCAGGGTATTTAGTGGGTACACCGTCATAAGGCGGGATTCCCACATAACCCTGCCTCCCCCGGGGTAGGATGGTATCCATGAAGGATTTTCCCTGGGAAAAAAATAAAGACTCACGTAAAGCAGAAGCCCGAGGTGAGGACATGCCAGGAGGAGATCAGACAGCCGACGCATCGCTGCACCGTGATGCCAGGCCCGGTGTATGTGTACACCAACGATACGATGTAGGGGAACTCTTCGATGCTGGTCTGACTGCCGCCCACGATGCGCGCTTGGGGACCTGGGGCCGCGGACGCTGCAACAACATACGGCTACATTAACAAAACAGTTCTCTATTTTCTAGGAGATTATAATATCAAGCTGTTCAAAGTACAAGTGAATAACTAGGTATCTTATAAGTCTGCGTGCGTTATTTTCGACCGCAACGTCGCTTACCAACAGGTGAGTTATTGGCCAAGTGCGGACAAATCCGCGAAATAAGAAAAAAGGAAATGCGATGGTGCTATACCAATTCTATTGACGAAATTTTTAGACAAAACCAAGTTACCAACACAGCCTAGCGGATTAGGATGTTAAAGTTATAAAAGTAGGATATAACTGACTACTGACGTGACTGGGCACATAGTACCTACGTAGAACTGATGGTCTACAGCTACACTCTACGTGGTCGAAAAGCTCGAATGGTTACAAACCGGCAAGAGCAGGACTTCCACTGATATGGTTCGACCAACAGATGAGCTGATTTAGACCGCGAGAACGAGCTGGTTATAAGCCAATTACAATTGGCGAAGCTATGTCCAGCAGTGGACAATGTATAAAGCTTGATATGATGATACCACTTTAGTTTGATTTCCATACAATATGCCACGAGTAGGTAGGTTGGCAGTTGGCACAACTGGACTGGAAAAGTTTGAATGAAAAAAATATAATCAGTCATTCGCGACAACTTGAGAACTGATTGGTCTATCTAGGTCATTGAATAGATATTGTTCCTATTATTGATTATGAGAAAAGTAACAGAATGTGACAATCTAGGATTCTAGCTGAGACCATATCGCCTCCGTATCGACACACAGCCACAAACTGTTCGTGACTTTCTAAGATTTTATACCTATACAATATATTTTCACAAAACCAGGATCGAAAATTTATCTAATTACGTGGCGATGAACTGCATCAGAAGCGAGTTTTGTGAAAAAGTGTTAGATATGAGAAGAAAGAAAAAAATCCTAAAAATGGATGAAACACGTGTGGCATCGCCTTGTTCGTTTGTGTTGGCACTTCTTGAATCTTATCTTATGGCAAATTGATACTTAAATAATAATAGTATAAAAAAAAACTTATCGAAACTAGCATTCATCATCATCATCATCAGCCTGTATCGACCCACTGCTGGGATAGACCTCCTCTCCCTTGTGCCAGTTTTCTCTTTCTTTGGCTGATCTCATCCACGCGTGTCCCGCGATGGATCTGATTATTGATCGAAACTGGCATTAAAAGTGGATAAATCGCGGGGGTCAGTGGCGTAACTATAGGGTGGCAGGGCTGGCAAAATGCCACGGGCCCCCGACCTATGGGGGCCCAAAAGACCGCAAGCTCAGAAATAACTCAACATTTTGAACAAAATTTCTAAATTTTACTAATACGCCTACCTATTCAAAAGTTTTTGTGTCGTGCTTGCTGCTTTAGAAAAAAAAAAACCGGCCAAGTGCGAGTCGGACTCGCGCACCGAGGGTTCCGTACAAACCTGCAAGGTTTACAAAGTTCGTTCATTACGACAAAAAAAGTTATAAGTTTATATTTATTAAAAAATATATATTTTGTAATGTAACTAAAAATTTAAGGTTTTCGGAATTTTTCCTTTATGTGTGCTATAAAACGTTGCTTCATGCCAAATTTCAAGATTCTAGGTCGACTGGAAGTACCCTTTAGGTTTTGATTCCCTTGCGAGTACTTGCGAGTTTCAAAATTTGCGGCATAAACGGCTGTATCTTTTGATTTCGTTGGCTTAGAAGTTTGATTTTTTCACAGCTTCAAGGGACAGTAGACTTGAGTAATTGATATAAATTTCAGCTTCATACCTCCACGCGTTCCTGAGAAAAAGGGTCTTGACAGACGGACAGACGGACAACAAAGTGATCCTATAAGGGTTCCGTTTTTTCCTTTTGAGGTACGGAACCCTAAAAAATATGATATTCAACTAAAATATACACAATATATTAATAGTGAGAGTGTAGAGTTATTACTTAAATAGTTTATTAAAATAAAATTACAACGCGAGATTTTTTACTGGGAGGGAATCTAAAGAATTTGCCACGGGCCTCAGATGGTATTGTACGCCACTGACAGGGGTATAATCCCTTTGCCATGCTAGGGGTCAAGGGTCATATTATTTCTATTCTCATTATGAAAACTTTAAGTCGTACGAGTAAGACACACCACACACTAGTAGATTGTATCTAAGTACCTACTAATTAAGAATCTAACTTACCAGCAGCGACCAGTGCGAGGAGTACGTATGCCCACGATGCCATGTCGATCAAGGAGGAACTCAAGGAGGAATTCAACGTCGAGGGTTGTCTGCGAGCTTATTTATGGACTTGCTACTGCTATATTTACCTAATCCGAGGATCACCGGAACGGATGTCTAATCACTTGAAAGCTGTATACAGCGTGCTCTAGATTATCACAAGTAAGTTCGTATAGGCCGGGTGGCTGTCCTTGGTGTGAGAGTTTAAAAGTTTTTTTATTGGCTAAACAGTTAAAACTACCGGGACCTATAAATTAACGTGTCATCCCAGCCACGATAGTGCTCAGTTGTAAATGTTGCCCGCGGTCACTATCGAAAGACTGACCGTCTGCCTGACGTTGCTTAACTTCGATGATCGCTAACGAACCCCTAGTCAAACTAAGGTATGAGTGCTTTACACAGATCAGTACCTACAGAAATGAAACGGATACATACACACATACCTACATGACCCCTGAAAACATTACTACCTAGCTACCTACACTCCTTTTTGGGCAATGGTATAAAAAGACGTCTGCAAGAGATCGCTTTTAGCGATAAGGCAGACACTTGGGCATGTTAGATATACTTTATCTTTTTTTTGTTGTTAAATTTGATGATCCACAGACTCCAGGGTCTGTGCCCTTTGTTAACTAATTTACAATTGAAAGAATGCGACTGTACAATAGAGATGGGTTTATCTGTTTTAGTTGAGTTAGTGAAAATAATAATGAATTTCTATCCGTCAAACATTACCGTGGTCTAACTCTAATATATCGATGCCTTAATTAAACTCCAGTAGCGTTGATCAGGTTGGACACAATTCCAATTATGGTGATGGCAGGTTCAATAAGTCTTTAACACGTTATGAAAGGCGTATGTAGTCATATAATCAGCCAAGTACGAGTCGGACTCGCGCACGGAGGGTTCCGTACTGTATGGTATACCCTTAAATATTGATTTTATTTTAATTTTATTATTCATTATTGAAGTGAATATAAAACTAAATATTCTGTGAAAATTTCAAGCATCTTCCTATTACCATTATTATTATAGAGCGAAAAAAGTCTTAAAATTCAGGTTTGTTGTATGGGAGCCCCCCTTAAATATTTATTTAATTCTCTTTTTAGTACTTGCTGTTATAGCGGCAACAGAAATACATCATCTGTGAAAATTTCAGCTGCCTAGCTATCATGGTTCATGAGATACAGCCCGGTGACAGACAGACAGACCGACGGACAGACGGACATCGAAGTCTTAGTAATAGGGTCCAGTTTTTCCCTTTGGGTACGGAACCCTAATAAAAGATAGCAGTGATGACGTGACGCAAAACGTTACGAGTACGAGTTGACGACACTTAGAAATAGGTAGGTACTGCGGGTTCTTTGCCTGGAGCATCGCCGTAGGACTCGTAGGGTTGTGACTGCGAGTCTGTCCATTTTCTATAGGATTCATTTCGGAGAGTGTGCATCTGAGCTGCACGACCTTATTCCTACCATCCCCTTATTACTACAGGACAAGTAGGAGGACGCCACATTAACGTCTACACTGTCGAATTCCTTCGATACGTACGAAGCGGTTTGACTCAACATTTCTGATTCATACCGCCAGGGAATGGAACAGTCTTCATGCTTTCCTGTTTCCTAAGAGATAATCCAAAGCTTTCCGAGATCAGAGTGAATAGGTATCTTCTAGGTCTGCGTGCTTCATCTTCGACCACAACGTCGCTTACCATCAGGCGAGTTGGTGGTAAAGCGCGGAATTATTCGCGATAAAAAATGGCGACGTTTGAGTGCGGTTGGCCCAAAATAGGGATATGGTCGGCATAATAAGGTGTAGGCTTTTTTCAAGCAGCATCGGATTAATTCAAATGAAGGATTAAAACAAAGTTCTATGACTAAAGGCAGGGGCGTAGCTATCGCCGTATCTGCCGTATCAATTATACGGGGCCCCTGGGCCGCAGGGGCCCCCGACGTGCGTAAGCAAAAATCAATAAAATTAGAAAAACTTTAGTAAAACTTAAGCCGTCGTCAGCTAAAAAATGATTTAATAAATCAGTTAGCAAAAAAAGGCAAGGAGAGTATATTATTTAATTTTAATTGTTTGTAAACATTTTGAAAAAAGTGACAGATATATAAATAAATTAAGATTTCACACAAAATAAATTTGTTTTTGCATAAAATTTAAAGAAATATAAAAAAAAAATATTTCTTTTAATTTTATGCAAAAACAAATTTCTTTTGTGTGAAAGCTTTATCTTCATAAGGGCCCCCAAACAAATGTTTATACGGGGCCCCACCAAGGGACGCTACGCCACTGAGTCTAAAGGAAGCTAGGTATGACATAATTATTATTGTAGCACATAGTCTAAGTATTAACATACTTATTAGTCATACTTATCTATGTTGCAGCAAGAGTGTAGTGACGGTAAGTCTGGTATACCTACTTTCACAACCGAGTAGTGGGCCCAGTTTAGCACAACGACATTAATCTACTTCGATCGTGTACAAAATTCAAATAGTACGCTTGAGGCGATTATACATTTTTTTGCATTATTGTTGATTTTTCAAAAACGGCCCACCCGATTGGATAAAAAATAAATTAAATAACCTACCTCGGGGTAGGGAGTACCTACTCGGGAATAGGCAGGTTGAAATGGCAATGGGCAGGGCACATAGCGCAGAGGACTGATGATCGATGGGGTTGAAAATTTCTTCAGTGGAGAACACGTACCGGCAAGCGCAGCGTAGGACGTCCACATACGAACAGCCAGAATGTGGAACGCTTTGCCTGGGTCTGTCTTCCCGCTAAAGTACAATGTGGGCGTCTTCAAATCCCGAGTAAATAGGTATCTTCTAGGTAAGCGTGCTACAACCTAGACCGCATATCTGCTTAACAACAGGCAGTATGTGGTCAAACGCAAACCTATTCAGAATAAAAAAAAAAAAAAACCCACAAGGTGGACGGATGACCTCATTAAGACCGCAGAGTCGCGCTGGATGCAAGCCGCTTCCAACCATCTGACGGAGTTGACGGACTAGTAAAGTATTATTTTAGTCATCTTGCCCATTGTAGTATCGCATTGCTCTCAATCTCATATCTCTTGATCACTAAAAATACCCACGGAAAACTAGGTAGATAGACAGCAACTACTTAGATAATTTTGTAACCATAGATTTATAACAATTTCTAAACACCCTGTGTCAATTATGTCAAACCAAATATTCGTTTGCCGAAGTATTAATGGATCAAGATAAATACTACTACAATCGAGCACGTAGCCGATTATTTGATAATATTGATAATTGTCACCTAATTTTAGTGACTACATTGTAGGTACAAAATTCGGTTTTATCCCGTAACTAGCTGCGGCTGCACCCCGAAATTTTACTTAATAGGTACTTATCCTACTGGAAGTAGGTACTAGGTAGTTAGTTTTTATTTACACAATAAGAAATTATTTTACGTTTATTTATTTATTTTTATTTATTACACTTGTAAGTTTCACTCACGTAAGTGGCAAAAACACTCTTAGTAAGTAGCTTAATTATCGTAATTTTTTAATGCAGCCGTAATGCGTAAGTTACAGGTAAGTTATAATCGAGCGGAAAAAAGGCTCCAAAGTGTTCGCGAGTTATTCGTCTATTGGGCAAAGCCAGTTTTGACAAAGCTGAAGAGAGAAGATGGCAGTATAGCGTAGACCAAGCCTTTTTTTTATTCTGGATAGGTTTGCGTTTGACCACATAGCCCTATTTTATAAAGCTACAAGTCTTGTACTTGTAGTAAAAAACTGGCAACACCCCTATTTTATAAAGCTACAAGTCTTATACTTGTAGTAAAAAACTGTCAACACCGCAAAAAATAATTAAGTACGGTGTTTTAAAAAGCTACAAGACAACCAATGTACAAGCTACAAGTACAAGCACTTGTACGTAGATCAGAGACAAACCATAGAGTTTTTTACTTTTTCAATGTAAAATCGAACAAGTGTTTTATAAAAATCTTTGGCATTACAAGAGTTTATCACTACAACTCTTGTATTTATTTTTACCTAACTCTGACGCTAGGTAAAATATTTACAAGTGTGTTACACATGCACAACCTTAGTGCATTGCTGATTCGGCATCGACCTCGATACACAATGCGCGCGGCCCAGCGACACGTGTGCCACCGCAGCGGAATACCATTGCGCAAGCGCGGCAACCGAGGCTACGTGCGACGCCTGACATCGGACACCGACACACTTTGCTTCCATCATTCTTCGATGAAGTAAACCTTTTACTTTAAGTTTTAACTTGTAATAATTAGTTAATAAATTAATTTTTAAATTACATTTTGTATTTTTTTGGATCCTTCGGCTGTAGCCTTTGTAATTGGCGCAGTCGGTAGGATACCTGTAAAGTAGAGTCAGTGAATCGATCACCGGCGCGGGTATCCTGAACCTACAAGAGAGCTGCAGCAGGAGGAGTATCAAGACATAGATACGCCAGAGAGATACAAATGTGGTGAGTACCTAGATCTTACTAGAGTCGCTCTCCTTCCTTAACCTTAGTTATCCTTTTAATTTTTTTAGTCCTTGTTCCCTATTTTATATTTTGTGTGCGATTTCGCAGAGTGTTAATTTCTTCGGAACATTAAAAAGTTTCCAAAGGTAGGAATAGTAGGGCAGTGCGAATCGACGCAAATAGGAATTTAGAAATTATTTTAGAGGATAGTATTATATTAAGAGATCCATTAGATTTGGGCAGAACTTTAATTCAAAGCGAAATAACAATGAGCGCGGAACAGGTAGACCAAGTCTATAAGGCTCTCCGCCTATTGCCAGAGTTCGACGGCAATCCCAATGTATTGACTAGATTTATACATCTGTGCGACCAGTTAGTTGTGCAGTTTATTAGGCCAGAGCCTGGGTTTGAGCTTAGTAACCTAGCTCTATTGAACGGAATATTAAATAAAGTTACCGGGCATGCTGCCAGAACAATAAATTCCAATGGAATACCTGACAACTGGCAGGGTATCAGAAACGCATTAGTCAATAACTTCGCTGACCAGAGAGATGAGACCGCTCTCTACAATGACCTAGCCCTCCTGACACAGAGACATATGACCCCACAAGAATTTTATGAAAAGTGTCAAAGTCTCTTCAGCACTATTATGACCTATGTGACTTTGCATGAGACCTTAGCTACCACCATAGAGGCAAAGCGCACTCTCTATAGAAAATTAACTTTACAAGCTTTTGTTCGTGGCTTAAAAGAACCATTAGGCTCCAGGATTCGCTGCATGCGACCGGAAACACTGGAGAAAGCGTTAGAATATGTACAGGAGGAAATTAACACCCTCTATCTACAGCAACGTAACGACCACCTTACAGACAGAAGAACGCAGCCGACGTCTTCATTTGATTTTAGCACTAATACAGGCAAACCGTTTAACTTCAACTCGCCACAAGCGAGACCAGCTTTTTCTAGCCCTTTTAACTCACAGCCAGGACCATCAAGGCCCCCGACTTTTGCCCAGCCACCAAGGATGCCAATTTGGAGGCCCCAAATGACTATGAACCGAGGCCCGTCAAGGACCCAACAAATGTTTTCTGCCCCTCCGCCTAATTATAGGCCGCAGAGCAATGTTTTTAGGTTGAATCAGAATAGGACCAACTATCAACCATCAGGCCCTCAGCCAATGAGCGGAGTTAGCCACTTCGTTTCAAGACCAGCACCCCCTGCTAGAATATTGCATGATTGGTCGAAACAAGGGAATCCACCCCCAAGCAATTATTTTAAAACAAGGGAACTGAATTTTAATGACGGACAATACTATGACCAATTTGACAATTACTATGACTACGATAGTGGTGCTTATCCCGACTATGAGCCGACTTATTACGAAATGACTTATGACGTTGCACCCTACGAACAACCTTATGAATATATTCCCGCATATGTCGAGGAGACTTCAGACGAAGCCTCCCCAGAACAGCAGGATTTTCAGAAGAGCGCGAAATCAGACAAGCCAAAATAGAAATTAATTTGCAAACCCAAAGGCAACTTCCCTTCATACAGATAGGAAATCCACCTCTCAAATTGTTAATTGATACAGGTGCAAACCAGTCATTTATCAGCCCCGACGCAGTAGAAAAATACTATTCAAACATTCCGTGTAATTACGACCCGTTCGAAGTAACCAATATCCACGCGACCACCCGTAATAACTATTCGATAACCGTACCATGCTTTGACGAATTTAACGAAGATTGCGACATCACGCTCTTTGTATATAAATTTCATAACTACTTTGATGGGTTAATTGGCCTAGACTTATTAGAGAAGCTAGAGTCCAACATAGACTTAAAAGATAAAGTCTTAGTAACCCGGAAATCCACCAACCCTTTGCGAATGTCCGAGTTTCTCAAGCTAGAAACTGCGTACTTAGGTCATATCATAAGTAAGGATGGTATAAAACCGAACCCTGATAAAATATCAGCCATCCAGAGATTCCCGATTCCAAAGACAGCTACCGAGATTAAGCGATTCCTTGGCTTACTCGGATATTATAGGAAATTCATCCCGGACTTTGCACGTATAACCAAACCTATGACTCACTGTCTAAAGAAAGGTTCCAAAGTGACTTATAACGACCCTAAGTACATTGACTGTTTCGAGAAATGTAAAGTGCTTTTGACAAATGACCCGATACTACAATACCCTGACTTCACAAAAGACTTTGTCCTGACAACCGATGCTTCGAATTTCGCAATCGGTGCTGTCCTGTCTCAGGGACCAATAGGCAATGACAAGCCAATAGCGTACGCGTCCAGGACTCTGAACTCGAGCGAAACCAACTATAGTACAATCGAGAAGGAATTGCTAGCCATAGTTTGGGCTACCAAGTACTTCCGACCGTACCTATTCGGGAGAAAATTCAAAATAGTGACGGACCATAGACCCCTTCAATGGGTAATGAGCCTTAAAGAACCCGGCTCTAGACTTACGCGTTGGAGACTAAAATTGAGCGAGTATAACTTCACCACCATTTACAAGCAAGGCAAACAGAACACCAATGCAGACGCTTTGTCTCGCATTGAAATTCATAATGAAGACACTAACTCCATCGTAGTTAATGTATCAGAGAAACCTCCTTCAGAAGTAGGCTCTGAAACCTTAACAGCCCCTACGAATAACTACGAAACATCGCCCCAGCAAAGTAACTCAGAAACTGAAACCATTCATACCAGTAATGAAATGCCAATCCTAGAAGTCCCGATTACCGACGACCCTCTAAATAGATTCAATAGACAAATATGCTTTGTATTAGTAGGTGACATTAAGAAACGACCGACAGTGACGAAACCCTTTGAGACTCATACTCGAACGACTATACAACTTTCTGAATCCAACTTGGCTCAGGACGTAGTTAACGCCATAAAGGAATTTGTCAACCCTAAAGTTAAAACAGGAATTATCATTCATCCCCCTCTCGCAATGTATAAGATTATCCCCATCATACAAGAAAATTTCAAGAGTTCTTCCATGAATCTCGTCCTCACCAAAATCGAAATAGAAAACGTTAAGGAATACTTACGTCAGCAAGAGATCATAAAAAATATCATGAAGGCAAGACAAACCACCGCGGAATAACCGAGTGTTATTTAGCCTTGTCTTCCAAGTACTATTGGCCCAAGATGAAAGAATGTATAGCAAAGTACATTAACGAATGTAGCATTTGCGGACAGGCTAAGTACGACCGAAATCCGATCAAACAACGATTTTCGATCGTTCCACCCCCAACAAAGCCATTTCAAACAGTCCACATTGATCTTTTCACTGCCCAAAACGAAGAATATCTTACCATAGTAGATGCTTTCTCAAAATACGCACAGGCGTACCACCTCAGAGATAGCACTGCCTTAAGTGTCGTACAGGCGCTCCTTGTATTCTGTACACACCATGGCGTCCCGTTCACTATCGTCACGGACGGAGGCCCTGAGTTCACAAACCAATTGTTCTCCGAGTTTGCACGAATCCATAAGATTCAACACCATAAAATACTAGCACATTCCCCGAATGACAATGGCATAGTAGAAAGATTTCATTCTACTATACTTGAACATCTAAGGATATTGAAACTCGAGAAACGCAATGAACCCGCAGTAAACCTCATGCCTTATGCCATTCTAGCTTACAACAGTTCCATCCACAGTTTTACGAAATGTAGACCCCTCGACTTAATAACTGGACATTTTGATCCGCGTGACCCCATAGACATCGACCTAACCGAACATCTATACCAACAATATTCCCAAGACCATAGGACCCAAATGACTCAAGTGTACGACCTTATCAATCAGACTTCTTTACACGACAGGACTCAATTGACTGAGAATCGTAATAAGGAAAGAGAACCTGAAAAGGATTACTCCCCTGACCAACAGGTGTTCATACGCAACCCTATAGCAGCCCGACAGAAATTAGCCCCACGTTATACTCAGGACACTGTTTTAGCAGATCTTCCCATACATATTTATACCAAGAAGAAACGTGGTCCGGTAGCTAAATCACGCCTTAAGCGAAGCCCTAAAGTCCCCACATTGTTGCAGGATACTACTTTGGCTGACGTTGACGCACCAGACACTGGGACAAGAAATGACGCTTGACTTAAATACCTGGCATAACACTTATTAATACTAGGAGATAATATAGAAGATTTATGCGAAGAGTTACAAAATTTAGAGAACGCGTTAGCTTTCATTCGTGCATCGAGCACTCCTTATTCTATAGCTAGTATAGGTAATGTTAGGGATATGTTAGACAAGCTAAGGATTTTATACTCAAGTAATGAAATCCTTGATTTAGAAATTAGGAACTTTTATGAAATAATTAGACTAGGATATTTCTACTTAGATAAAGAAATAGTGGTAGTTATTAAGGTACCGATTGTCATTCCTTCAACCTTTGACTTTTATAAGTTATCCCTTGCTCCCAATAGAGACTATCAAATCCTTATACCACCCTCACCTTATGTAGCGCTCTCTAGCCAAGACACTAGGTACATAGAGACAGAATGTCCGAAGCTAAACTCTCTGTATCTATGTGAAGCGAAACCCAGTCTCGTGGTCAAGAACGAGACAGACTGCGTGCAACACCTAATCAAGCACCAGGAACTCCAGCCAACCTGCAAGATGACATCCGTGACCCTGACACATGAAGCCCTAGAAACACTGGATGACAAACATTACACCATAAACTTCCCCACTCCGACCAAAGTCAAGATATCCTGTGGACAAGAACAATATAGGACTCCGCAAGGAAGCTATTTGGTCGTCATTCCACTCAGCTGCAATTTGAAAACGCCATCATTCACCATCTCCAACACAAATGACCACATCAAAGGTCACGTTATAAGAATATTGGAAATACCAAGACACAACGACTCCGGCCTTGAAGATTATCCAAAGCTCACCCTCAACTCACTGAGCTTAGAGAAACTCCACACACTGAACAAAGACGTATTAGCCCAGTCTCCAACTCATCTGGACGACGTCACCGATCCTGCCATATATCACACCACAATACCGATATATCTATTAGCATCCTTGGCAGTAGGAGCATTCATCCTGTCAAAATTATATCGCCGGCTACTCAAAAGAAGTAAAGAAGCTACAGAGACCGACAACAGCATTCCAGCAGGAACATATGCAGTCCCAGAACTCCGCAATGTCAACCCAAGTCAGATAAGGGTTGACCCAGGATGCTTCCCAGCGACCATCTCGACCCGGCTCTGCGATAGTCGCCGTTCAACGGGGGGAGGTGTTACACATGCACAACCTTAGTGCATTGCTGATTCGGCATCGACCTCGATACACAATGCGCGCGGCCCAGCGACACGTGTGCCACCGCAGCGGAATACCATTGCGCAAGCGCGGCAACCGAGGCTACGTGCGACGCCTGACATCGGACACCGACACACTTTGCTTCCATCATTCTTCGATGAAGTAAACCTTTTACTTTAAGTTTTAACTTGTAATAATTAGTTAATAAATTAATTTTTAAATTACATTTTGTATTTTTTTGGATCCTTCGGCTGTAGCCTTTGTAATTAGTGAATACGAAATTAAAACTAGCTACAAAAACAACATAATTACAATGAATAGGGATTCTGACAACGATAATTTGCTTGCGCCGAGGCTGTAACGACCACGACCAAGGGCTTTTAAAGAAAGAATAAAAATATTTGTCCTGATGAATCAGAAGGATGTGACAAAATTCGCAAAACAAAAGTAGTTAGTTTTGATGTGCAGAATAAGCCCCTAAAAGGATGCTAATTGACTACCAGTAACCCTGTATATATGAACTTATATACAATCAGTTTTTTTTTTAAATATCAAGTATAGGCCGCGCCACACAAGTTGGCGGATGTAAAGTTAGCTACAAGCTGCGAAATAGCCAAATCTGACTGAAGCTCACATAAAGCTGCGCGTTGATTGTAGCTAACTTCACATCCGCCAACTTGTGTGGCGCGGCCTATAACAATCGTAAAGATATCAATTTCACATAAAACTTTATCAATTTTTTTTCATGGCAGTGTTTTTTTTTTCAATAATTCGCCCATTTAGGACTTGCTAAAGCCGCCATACCGCCTCGTCATATGTATGTAATCTTCTTACCCTTCTTCTTAGTAAAGGTGTGGAGACTTTACTAGAAGCTTCGATGGAGTTTTAAAGACAACACGAAAAGACATGTTTTACCACATTAAACTACTTGCCCACACTCATGCATGTATTTCAGCTATTAATAAATGAAATACCACAACTTTTACACTATTAATACTGATAAAACACAAGTTTTAGAAAATAATACAATGCGGCGACATGATTTTCTCGCGTTCCCGCCAAAACTCCTCATGGCAGTGAGTGACGTTCCTAGAGATGAGAATGTAACTTGTAACTACCCTTGTAGTTAATACGGCATGTTTATAAAACACTTGTAACTGGTAACTTGTAATTACTGGTACTTGTAACTCGTACAATTGTAAGCTTGTACTTGTAGCTTTATAAAATAGGGCCCTGATGTTAAGCAGATAAGCGGTCTAGGTTGTAGCACGCTTACCTAGAAGATACCTATTTACTCGGGATTTGAAGACGCCCACATTGTACTTTAGCGGGAAGACAGACCCAGGCAAAGCGTTCCACATTCTGGCTGTTCGTATGAGGAATGAGGATTCGAAACGCTTGGTTCTAATGCGCGGAATCTCCACCATAAAAGGGTGGCGCTTTGGTCGCGTCTGTCTAGCCGTACTATAGACGAAAGGGGCTGGTGGGACCAGATTGTGCAACTCCTGGGCGCACTCTCCGAAGTGAATCCGGCAAAAGGCTGATAAACACACTACCTTACGTCGATGCTCGAGACTTTGCAGCTGCGACATGGTCAAGGTGTCGTTGTCAATCAGCCTCCTGACCCGCCTCTCAATCGACTCCAGAGCCTCCAGTTGATATTTGGCAGAGCCATCCCAAAGGTGAGAGCAGCTTAGTATTCCATGCAAGACCTGACTTGAGCTTTATACAGACTAAGCAGTTGTTCGAACAAGCCGGTTTCTGAAAAGGTTTTAGTACCTACCATGGACCACATCCATACGCTGCGGCAAGTCACGCATAAGACCGAAGAGAATTTTAACTTGCCTCTTTGCTTAGCGTTTGTGGACTATGAGAAAGCCTTCTATTCGGTAGAAACTTCGACGGTGCTTCAGGTGCTTGAGTCTCTCCAGCGATGCGGGATTTACTATCGGTATATCGAAGTGTTTGTATAATAACGCAACTATGTCGGTCCGAGTACAAGAAGAGAGCTCTAAGACGATCCCTTTACGAAGAGGCGTAAGACAGGGAGACATAGGTAATTTCACCGAAACAGTTTACGGCTAGTTACTTTGGAGAACGCCTTCAAGCTCCAGCACGGGAAGCATGGCAAAGGGACTAATAGTCTTTCCACCAATATATTCTCTCGAAGAGGAAATAAAGTATGGATTGACAATGACATCTGACATTAAGAGTGGATAAAATGGTTTTCTCCCCTTGCTGTGCTACCCGGGCTGCTGGAATGGAAAGGATTCGCCATCAATATCAATGGCGAATAGGTACATCACTCACCTTCGGTTTGCCGACGATATAGTAGTCATGGCAAAATTAATGGAAGAGCTCAGCACGATGCTCGAAAGCCTCCAATCGGGTTTCTCAACAGGTGGGTCTCAAAATGAACATGGACAAAACACACTTGTACGTCTACCTAGGACAAGTAGTCCAGTTAGGTAGGTCCGACTTCAAGAAAGAGGTCAATCGCCGAATCCAACTCGGCTGGGCAGCCTTCGGAAAATTGAGTAACGTCTTCTGGCCCGACATACCTCAGTGCCTCAAGTCGAAAGTGTTCGACCAGTGTGTGTTGCCAGTAATGACTTATGGCACTGAAACGTAGTTAACGAGTCTCTCTGCGAGATCGAATCAGGAATAGGGAGATTCAGAAGAACCAAAGTTACCGACATAGCCCAGCGAAAATCGGCCAAGTGCGAGTCGGACTCGCGCACGTATATATATAATTTTGATTTTATTATTTTTATTTGAAGGAAATGTACAATACATCTTAATATCCTGTGAATATTTCAAGCATCTTCCTGTTGTTATCGTTACCGAGCAAAAAAAAATAACGTTTCTTGTATGGGAGCCCCCTTAAATATTTATTGTTTCTGTTTTTAGTATTTGTTTGTAATAGCGGCAACAGAAATAAATCATCAGTCAAAATTTCAACGTTCTAGCTATCACGGTTCATGAGATACAGCCTGGTGACAGACAGACGGACAGACGGACATCGCGAGCGGAGTCTTAGTAATAGGGTCCCGTTAACTCCCGTTTTTACCCTTTGGGTACGGAACCCTAAGACGGAAAATTATAGATTTCTAATAACAGTCCGATGTCCGTTCAAAGGTGGTTCACAGTTATTTTAACTATGATATTTCTAGCTGTATTTTCGCTATCTCTGTCTAGTTAATAAACTCCATTACGGGTTAGACAGAGACAGCAACAAATGTCAGAGGTAAAATAACTGTGAACCAGAGATAGCTCTGTGCTGTAGAATCAACTCAATCATCATCAAGGAACTTGAATACAAGAACTTAAACTTCTTTGATCACCATGTGTAGAAACCAAAAAAAGGTTTTCTTACTAATTTCAGAAGATTTATGGTAATTGCATTACTTTCCATTTTACTACAATTTGGACCATGGACTCGCCATAGAAACTTGACTTTTCAATTCATTATGTCACTGTCATTCAGTGTTGCATGGTTAATGCACAGCTGCTCACCTAATTGCAAAATTAGACTTTTTTTAAATATATTTTATCGGATTTTCGTTACGTGGAAATTACAAATACAAATCATTTATTTGACATAATAAACGTGTTACAGTAATACATGATCCATAGGCTCCTAAACTAGTCTAAGACTGTGTCTCAGGAGCCAGTGGCTTCTCCATATTAGTATAAAAAAGCATGCCAAAATATAAATAAAAAGTAGACTTAACTAATTTAGAAAAAAACCTAATACTAAAAACTTTAATGAAAAAAAAAATCCTTACTAATATTATAAATCCGAAAAGTTTGTTGGTTTGTTGGTTTGTTACTCTATCACGCGCCAACGGAGCAACGGATTGACTTGATTTTTGGCATAGATATAGTATAAAAGGCGGAAGGAGCTTTAGGATACTTTTTATCCCGAAAAATTTCATAGTTCCTGTAGGACAGGACAAAAACCCTCGAAAGCAAAACTGTCGCCACTATCACAAAGACGCTAAGTGATTAATTCCTCTATGACGCTAATATGGACTAACGAAACGTCACAGCCAAACGTAATTAGATGACAGGTGACATTGTCTGCAGACTTTTATAAATCACAAGTAGCGTGGCAAGGCGACAAATTGTTTTTCTACCATTATATCCCCTTGAAGAGGAAAAAAAGTATGGATTGAAAATGACAACTGACATTAAAATTGGATAAAATGTTATTTTCCCTCTGCATGCTACATGTTACTATGACGTTTAATACCAGGCCGTCATTTTGTCTGACATTAAAAATATTTTTAAATATTCTATCATTAGAGGTTCAACATGTTTTTTTATTCTACCTTTATGGTACAGAATCAAAATACTTTAATATTATCAATCCGAAAAGTTTGTTGGTTTGTTCCTCTTTGACGCAGCAACGGAGCAAAAGATTGACCTGATTTTTGGTATGGATACCTATGGTTTAATAGACAGAAAGTGATAATAGGATACTTTTTATATCTCGAGAAAATTCGTGATTCCCATGGGATAGGACAATAACTGTTTCTCAGCAATGGAGCAACGGATTGACTTGATATTTGGGGTGGGCATAGTTTGGAAGACGGAAAGTGACTTGGGATACTTTCCATCCCGAAAAAATTGTGGTTCCCGTAGGACTTAACGATAAATTTTTCTCAGCAACGGAGCAACTTGCCTTGGCATATTGCATGAATATAGTTTGAAAGACGAAAAGTGACATAGGCCACTTTTTATCGCAAAAACTTTAACAGTTCCCGTAGGATAGGATAAAAACTAAGTGGGCTGCGGTAGCAGCCGTCTAAGCGCCAGAAATAACCTGTCATGGCAAGTTTAGGACGTTCCCACATATTTCGCACTCCTTCGCGGCACTCAACAGCACTAGCCCAGACTCGGGCTCCATAACGGAGCTTGCGCTCTCGCCATAGTGACGGAGTGTTTCGGAGCACAAGACACATCGTCATCCACCACTCGGGACTAACCAGTACTGAACGTCAGACAGCATTCCAACGCCCTGGTCCCAGTGCAGTGGGTCAGTCATAGTAGCCCAGCGCCTGCCTCTTCAACTGCAGAGGGCAGTGAGAACGGCAATCGCGATACCGACACCTCTCTTCCCCTGCAGCCCCACTGCGTCTGCCAACACGTTGACGGCCTAGCGGAAGGTAGGGTAGGTGGCGGCACCCACACCACCAGTTCCATATATCCCACCGCGGCCCCTTATCCTCGGCTGTCATATCAGAGTCCAAGAAGCAGCCTTGCTTTATGAAACTAAGAAAGGTTATTCCCAGCAAGTAACTGGAGATAGAGAGACAGAAAAAAAGCCACACCCAGCGCAGCAGGAGTAGCTGGAGTTCATATGCCTGGCAGACGGAGCAGCACTAGAGCAAAATCTTAACCGAGAAATTAACATATTTACAGACGGCAGTAAAATTAAAGGGAAAGTTGGGGCGGCATTATCCATTTGGGATGATGCCGCTGAGATCAGTACCCGCAAGCTGAAATTGGCCGATTGGTGCTCTGTGTAACAGGTCGAGTTATTGGCACTTCTTGAGGCTACCGAAAAAGCAAAAATCTTTTGTGACTCCAGGTCTGCACTGGAAACGGTAAGTAGTTGGCGTATCTTCCCTCCATCCCTTAGCAGTAAATTCAAAGCTAACATAAAGTTACTACACGCACAAAATAAAATAGTGAAACTTTATTGGATTAAAGCGCACGCGGGGATGGAGGGAAATGAGAGAGCGGACCAGCTAGCAAAGGAAGCAGCACTGCACTCGAAGTGCAGACCTATTTAGGATAACTGCCCCGTTTCATTCGTCAAGCGAGAAATCCGAAAGGACTCTCTTGACGAGTGGAACCGGCGGTATCAGGATGGACACACAGCGGCGGTAACCAAAACATATTTTCCGGATGCAAGGGCGGCATACAAGATCGTAAGAGAAATAGCACCAGTGGGAATCATAACTCAAGTGCTGACGGGGCATGGTGAGTTTTCCCAATACTTACATCGATTTAAGTTGAGGGAAATCCCATCGTGCATCTGTGAACCCACAAAAGAGGAGACTCCACTGCACATAATCTTGGAATGCCCAGTTTATGGAAAGCAGAGATTTGATTTAGAACAAAAAATTGGAATTAATCTAACACGAAAAAACCTTAGAAACAATTTTATCGAATTTTTGCACAAATATTTGTAAAAAAGCAATACTTAATTAGGAACAAGTAGGTATAAACTATGCTGTACCATTGTAATGTTTATTATAACTGCAAACAGCCAAAACCATTGAAATATAGGTATACTTAGTTTTTATTCATTTGTAATTAAGACCCCTGATCATGTCAGGGATATTTCGCGATGTAATAAAAAAAACTCCTCGGATGCAGCGTCGCAAGAGCGGCACTGCAGCCCGCCTAAGTTGCGACACTCCTCATAAGGCATGCAACCTACCGGCCATCCTCTCAGCTGCTTTAGTTAAAAGCGGCTGAAACTCGAGTGCCAGCCTCTAAGCTTCCTTGGGGGGAAAAGACCCAAAGAAGAGGGAGACTTCGAGCGCCGCCTTTTCAGCTGCCTCAGACCTCCCCCACGACAAGGCGGGAATACACGGGGGGGTTGTATATACACTCCAACCGTAACTTAACCAACAAAAGCATTCCTCTAAGGTATTTTGATATTTGTCAGTTAGGTTAGGTTTCGCAGCCGACATAAACATAAGCCAAAATCAAAATACAACGCTGGCGAAGCCGCGGGTAAAAGCTAGTTAGATATAAATTGTAAATACTAATTTGTACATTGACGAAAACAAAAATTCAAACCAAAGAATCTAAATAAAGAAAATTTGACTTCTCTTAAATAATTTAGGAAACAAAAACGAAATCTTATAAATTAAATTGAAACATTTGAATTGAGCTATAAATTAAACATACTAATTTATACATCAACATCAATAAAAATTCAAAACAAAGATTATATAATAAAGAAAACAATAAACATTAACTTGAAAAATTAATTCAAAAAATGTTTACATAAATGTATTTCACTACGCATACCAATGATTAACAAAAATACATTTTATAAATAAACTATCAAGTAGAACATCAATACCTTCATAATGATATTTTTTTAGCCAATTTAATAGGACCTTCTTTATTTCATTGTTACTGTGTTTTTTATATGTAATTCCTTACTCATTTTTGTATACAGTCTTGCAGCTATATTACCATATTTTTTTTGTGCGAATCTAGATCTAGTTGGGGCAGCTGCAAAAGAGTTCATGTCTTTTATTATCTTGTTTTGGTAAATATGGTACAGTTTTTTTTTGTGATACCTTCTCAGGCATTCAAAGATAAACAATTTTCTGACACTCAGAACGTCCGCTTTTTCGTATACTTCTATGGTGGGGTGTCTGAAAGGTAAGCGTAAGAGTACCTTCAATATCGCACGCTGTGCAATTAAAAATAAAGAGTAAAAGGAATATTTCCAGTTTTTATTTTTTAATAAAATTTCAAATAAGAATTTATTCAATTATTTAATTTATTTCGCTGGCCTAATGAACTTAACTCATTCGCCTGGGTATGTTTAGCTGGGCTGGCATACATACCACGACATTAATTTATCGATATATCGAAACGAAACAGCTCTACACCCAATAGTTTTATCAAAAAAGTAAAGATTAACTCGATGGGACAAGTGGACAAACATGATCACCGTGCATTTACTTAGAGAGAGTGTAGTGAGCACTATAAAATTTAAAAAAATGTGAATGTTGTTAGGTAATGGGTATTTTTAAGGCCAAAATATTCCTGCGCCTGTGTGAATTGATACAATACAGTACAGAATATGAATAAAATATACCCTAGAAAATAATTGTAATCAAAACTGTAACTACTTTTTCTGTTTAATTTATTTAGGATTATTTTGGCATGAAAAAAAATTAATCATTAGAAGAATAACATTTTATTGTATCATCACTTTTGTTATTAATAAATAATAAAAGCAAAGTCGTCTATTTACGTCTGAATTATGTGTTATATTTGTGGATTAGCTTAAATCTTGCACATGTCACAACAGATTGCGATGTTGTTTTGAATATCTTTTAGAATATTAAATCAAAAATCAATTCAATCAAAGAAGAATCAATTTAATTATATACTTTGTAGTTATCAACAAGTACAAGGTCATTGGCTATAATTCTGCTATAAGACTGCCTCGGTGGCTCAGTGGTTAGTGACCCTGACTTCTGTGTCAAAGAGGCGTGGGTTCGATCCCCACCCAGCCCGGGAAGCATGGCAAAGGGACAAATTGTCTTTCCACCATTATATCCCCTCGAAGAGGAAATAATGTATGGATAGACAATGACAACTGACATTTCAAGTGGATAAAATGGTTTTCTCCCCTTGCCGTGCTACCCGGGCTGGGCAAATATTTGTGTGATGAACATAGGTGTTTGCTCTGTGTCTGGGTGTTATTTAGGTACTATCTATATAAGTATGTATTTAAAATATGTATATGTAGTATATCCGTCTCTGGCAGCCATATCACAAGCTATGCTTAGTTTGGGGTTAGAGACCATGTGTAAGATGTCCTATAATATTTATTATTATCGTTCACATATTCATTTATTGTCTTAAATTTAAGATTTTTTACAATATTTACATTTAAGAACAAAATACTATAAAAAAAACCTAATTATTATTATTATTATTATAATTCATTCAATAGCCAGGCAAATCCGGGACGGACAGCAACTGTTACTGTTTTAAGTATTTACTAGGGTACTTAGAGGTATCGTATGGTAACACCAAGTAGTGGCGCCTGCCTTCGCTGCTCGCTTGACGGCTTGAGCTTGCTTGACTTGCATTTGACGATTTCGACTTTGTGAAGTTATTTCACGTGTGTCACTGGAAATCAAAGTTTATATGTTTTTCCATAATTATCGCTTTATATCGCGAGTTAATCCTTAATAGACATTATTGTGATTATGTGCTGTTATCTTGTGAGCGGCAGAGGTGTACGATAAGGGTAAGATAACTCTGTAAACATAAAAATTGTAAGGTGTTTGTTCTCTGCTGGCGGCCTTGCGAAAATGTGTGATTTCATGCATTTCATTTGATATAATCTTGTAAATAGTAAATAATTATATTGTTTTATATGTAACCTTCTCTAAATAAACTGTATCGGTCTGCATGACATCATCATTTTCACATTTTATCGAGTATTTGCACACATGATATCAATAACTTTGCTTAGTTGGTTCATGTTTTTTAGTACTGCTTACGAATAAGGTATAGTCTTAGACTTAAGATGCAGTCTACTGTATAAACATTGAATGTTATATGAATTCAAATACCAATTGTATCATGATCTCATAGGAATCCATTATGAAAATTACCTATTCCACGAATCTACCTTCTTTTTCAAAGTTTTTGTATATTATTTCCCTCATGAAGGAAAAAAAAACTGAGGCAACAATTTCAAGTTTTTTAGTAAAACCTATATTTGATTCTCTATAAAATACTTTTCTAATGAAATATCAACTTTTTGTTACACTTGTTGCACACAACTAGACATTAATATTCAGGACCATGTTTTTTGTTATCTACCTTCATTTTTACTTCTTGCTTAGCAAATAGTAAAACAAAACAACCTTTACTGATCTAATCTATTTTTAAATTGTTCTATTCAACCAGATAAAGTTGTCACTTGATGGAAAATACTACACACAATAACAACAGTCATTCAAAAGCTTATGAAAAATATAAAGAGATATTCATTATTTTAGTTCAGGATTAAAATCTAACCTTTCCAAAGTAATCAGACTGTAAAAAGATTGTAGATCTCCAATTAGGTAAATGAAACGGAATTTATTTCAGTTGAATTTGTAAGAAGGTTCTAAACGAAAATGACAACAAATGGAGTGGGAATTATTTATGCATTGAGCAAACAATACATGTTATTCCGATGTTGTTTTATGTTTTTGGAACTGAGATAGAGTTTAATTAAGTTTGTATGGGATCCGGTGTCAGGCAGGCGAGCATAAAACACCCCAAGCGAGACGTTAGTGCAGGACTCATCCCCCCCACTTAGAATTAGAATTAGCTCCGGTGTCAGTGTTTAAGCTTAAAATGCTTAAATGAACTAAGACCCACAATTTAAATTATTGTGACCTTAGCTGTGGATATTTATATGGATGATATGGTAGACTTTTATGTCCACCAGCACCCCAGCATATTGCCTATATCAATTCATACTGTTACCTCTTCGAGGAGATAAAATGGTGTAAACCCTATCCTCCTTAACACAAAAGAGTTAAACACCCTTTGAACATTAGTACTGTTAGACATTGTTTAAAGTGTGCCTAAAATGTTTGTGGTAAGGTGGTATTTGTCTATTTGCCATGTTAAAGGTGTAGCGGACGTTCTACCCTGGCTGATAAAATGATAATTATTAGCTTGTATCATTGTATCATTATGTTACCTCGAGATTGTATTTCCTTAAATTTTTTCCTGAAGATGGAGCAGGAATACTTTACTGACAGTCTGGATGGATCTCGTAAAACAGAAATACCTGTATGTGTTTTTTTATAATTTTATTATATATGGATGTATGCAATATTCTATGTAACTCTGTGGTATTTGATTATACATATAATATTATTGAGCAGAAAAAAAAATGTTCTTAATTACTCCAATAATATAAATCAGATTAATTTTCTGTGACTAATATTGCTGAGTGCAAGTATAATTTATATATATACTAGCTTTTACCCGCGGCTTCGCCCGCGTTGTATTTTGATTTTGGCTTATGTTTATGTCGGCTGCGAAACCTAACCTAACTGACAAATATCAAAATACCTTAGAGGAATGCTTTTGTTGGTTAAGTTACGGTTGGAGTGTAAATATAACCCCCCCCCGTGTATTCCCGCCTTGTCGTGGGGGAGGTCTGAGGCAGCTGAAAAGGCGGCGCTCGAAGTCTCCCTCTTCTTTGAGTCTTTTCCCCTAGGAAGCTTAGAGGCTGGCACTCAAGTTTCAGCCGCTTTTAACTAAAGCAGCTGAGAGGATGGCCGGTGGGTTGCATGCCTTATGAGGAGTGTCGCAACTTAGGCGGGCTGCAGTGCCGCTCTTGCGACGCTGCTTCCGAGGATTTTTTTTATTATATCGCGAAATATCCCTGACATGATCAGCAGGGGTCTTAATTACAAATGAATAAAAACTAAGTATACCTATATTTCAATGTTTTTGGCTGTTTGCAGTTATAATAAACATTACAATGGTACAGCAAAGTTTATACCTACTTGTTCCTAATTAAGTATTGCTTTTTTACAAATATTTGTGCAAAAATTCGATAAAATTGTTTCTAAGGTTTTTTCGTGTTAGATTAATTCCAATTTTTTGTTCTTAATCAAATCTCTGCTTTCCATAACCTGGGCATTCCAAGATTATGTGCAGTGGAGTCTCCTCTTTTGTGGGTTCACAGATGCACGATGGGTTTTCCCTCAACTTAAATCGATGTAAGTATTGGGAAAACTCACCATGCCCCGTCAGCACTTGAGTTATGATTCCCACTGGTGCTATTTCTCTTACGATCTTGTATGCCGCCCTTGCATCCGGAAAATATGTTTTAGTTACCGCCGCTGTGTGTCCATCCTGATACCGCCGGTTCCACTCGTCAAGAGAGTCCTTTCGGATTTCTCGCTTGACGAATGAAACGGGGCAGTTATCCTAAATAGGTCTGCACTTCGAGTGCAGTGCTGCTTCCTTTGCTAGCTGGTCCGCTCTCTCATTTCCCTCCATCCCCGCGTGCTATTTAATCCAATAAAGTTTCACTATTTTATTTTGTGCGTGTAGTAACTTTATGTTAGCTTTGAATTTACTGCTAAGGGATGGAGGGAAGATACGCCAACTACCGTTTCCAGTGCAGACCTGGAGTCACAAAAGATTTTTGCGATTTCGGTAGCCTCAAGAAGTGCCAATAACTCGACCTGTTACACAGAGCACCAATCGGCCAATTTCAGCTTGCGGGTACTGATCTCAGCGGCATCATCCCAAATGGATAATGCCGCCCCAACTTTCCCTTTCATTTTACTGCCGTCTGTAAATATGTTAATTTCTCGGTTAAGATTTTGCTCTAGTGCTGCTCCGTCTGCCAGGCATATGAACTCCAGCTCTCTCCAGGTCTCTCTATCTCCAGTTACTTGCTGGGAATAACCTTTCTTAGTTTCATAAAGCAAGGCTGCTTCTTGGACTCTGATATGACAGCCGAGGATAAGGGGCCGCGGTGGGATATATGGAACTGGTGGTGTGGGTGCCGCCACCTACCCTACCTTCCGCTAGGCCGTCAACGTCCTGGCAGACGCAGTGGGGCTGCAGGGGAAGAGAGGTGTCGGTATCGCGATTGCCGTTCTCACTGCCCTCTGCAGTTGAAGAGGCAGGCGCTGGGCTACTATGACTGACCCACTGCACTGAGACCAAGGCGTTGGAATGCTGTCTGACGTTCAGTACTGGTTAGTCCCGAGTGGTGGATGACGATGTGTCTTGTGCTCCGAAACACTCCGTCACTATGGCGAGAGCGCAAGCTCCGTTATGGAGCCCGAGTCTGGGCTAGTGCTGTTGAGTGCCGCGAAGGAGTGCGAAATATGTGGGAACGTCCTAAACTTGCCATGACAGGTTATTTCTGGCGCTTAGACGGCTCCTACCGCACTTAGTTTTTATCCTATCCTACGGGAACTGTTAAAGTTTTTGCGATAAAAAGTGGCCTATGTCACTTTTCGTCTTTCAAACTATATTCATGCAATATGCCAAGGCAAGTTGCTCCGTTGCTGAGAAAAATTTATCGTTAAGTCGGAAAAAATTGTGGTTCTACGGGAACCACAATTTTTTTCGATGAAAAGTTTCTCACAATTTCTTTCGGGATGGAAAGTATCCCATGTCACTTTCCGTCTTCCAAACTATGCCCACCCCAAATATCAAGTCGATCCGTTGCTCCATTGCTGAGAAACAGTTATTGTCCTATCCCATGGGAATCACGAATTTTCTCGAGATATAAAAAGTATCCTATTATCACTTTCTGTCTATTAAACCATAGGTATCCATACCAAAAATCAGGTCAATCTTTTGCTCCGTTGCTGCGTCAAAGAGGAACAAACCAACAAACTTTTCGGATTGATAGTATTAAAGTATGATGATTCTGTACCATAAAGGTAGAATAAAAAAACATGTTGAACCTCTAATGATAGAATATTTAAAAATATTTTTAATGTCAGACAAAATGACGGCCTGGTATTAAACGTCATAGTAACATGTAGCATGCAGAGGGAAAATAACATTTTATCCAATTTTAATGTCAGTTGTCATTTTCAATCCATACTTTATTTCCTCTTCAAGGGGATATAATGGTAGAAAAACAATTTGTCGCCTTGCCACGCTACTTGTGATTTATAAAAGTCTGCAGACAATGTCACCTGTCGTCGAATTACGTTTGGCTGTGACGTTTCGTTAGTCCATATTAGCGTCATAGAGGAATTAATCACTTAGCGTCTTTGTGATAGTGGCGACAGTTTCGCTTTCGAGGGTTTTTGTCCTGTCCTACAGGAACTATGAAATTTTTCGGGATAAAAAGTATCCTAAAGCTCCTTCCGCCTTTTATACTATATCCATGCCAAAAATCAAGTCAATCTGTTGCTCCGTTGGCGCGTGATGGAGTAACAAACCAACAAACCAACAAACTTTTCGGATTTATAATATTAGTAAGGATAAGGATTCAAGGTTTGAAGGCTGCACAGTGACTCGTTGATAAGTATAAATTTATCTCTGTCACTTCACTCTTACATGAGTGTTTTATAAGAGTGATACAATACTGTAATTGTATTTAATTTTAATAAAGAAAACCTTGAGACCATATCAGAATTCTATTTTTAAATCACTGAATTTTCATAATACCTACCTAGATGTACCTACGTAAATGGCAAAACCAAAAACCTTTTTATGTTTAAAATGTAATCAGTGTCCGACAGACAGCTATGTCTAATAAAGTTTTCCCTCTGTATTACACTCAAAGTGGATATCTTTTTAGCATTTTGAATTGTATGGATTAAAAAATATCACATGTCTGCAAAACAACTATAAAATAAAATTAAAATAATAGAAAGATTATTTTAACCTTACACACATATTATAAAAAACTACAGTAATAATCCACCAACACGCACTGGGCCAGCGTGGTAGATATGGCCCAATCACCCTTTGTGGATCCTATGTTCAGCAGAGGACTATTAAACTGGTTGTAAAGTTCTCTACCAATAGCAGCTGTTATAAGTTTGCCTGGAGTTAAAAAAAAATGTGAAGTGAAATAAAAAGTAAATTATAAATGTTCTAATGAACTAAAAGATTACAAACTGTACAATAATTTGGATTTACAAAAATATTTTAAAACTTAGAAATGGCTTCTATAATCTTCCGGATATTCACGACATGTACACCTTGAAGGAAAATATATGCGATAGCAGACGCCATAGATTTATCTTGCAGCATACACCATCACAAACCAACACTGCACACCACATCACATGCAATAGAGTTGTCTACAATTGGAATATGTTGCCTGAGGATGTAATCTCAGCAAGAACTATAAACACATTTAAGAATAGACTGGACCTTTGGATAAAGAAGGAAAAAATTTCTTTGAAAAATAAATACTAATTTTATTCCACTCTGCTTGATACAGGCATATCAGTATACACTGCTCGCCTATAAACAAATAAATAAATTAATGGCATGTTATAAGTTACAAATTCTTGATTATAATATGAGCTACCGTCTATACTATAATCCTACCGCTTAACTTAGTCATCGCCTGCGCGGCACAGGGCGCCGGGGGAGACGACAAAGGGGACTAAGACAGGTGCGGACGCCGGGGAGTACTTGTAAACGTTTTTTTTCTGAAGTTTTTAGTAACTTTTTAGCGCTTATCACAACATAATTAACAAACCATACGGGCTGTTAATGATCTTATTAACTGTTCCAAAACAAGCAGATACAGATTCATACGGACCAACCAATGATTCTGTTTGATGAGCTCTAATTGTTACTAAATGATATAGTCTGACTTTTGTTGGAAGTATGATTGAGGTAGAATGGCCAATATGTATAGTACATGTATATGTGTGTTATATGTATATGTGTGTTATTGGTTATTGTACAGCGCTCATAGCACAGTTTGACTCTGTGTTTGTTAGCGAACATCGAAGTTAGGCAACATTCAGCACGGTCAGTCTTCGGATGGGTGACCACGAGTGGCATTTACAACTGAGCGCTACCGTGGCTCTGATGGCACGTTAAATTGTAGGTATCGGTTGTTTTAAAAACTCTTTGACACTAAAGCTAGCCACCCGGCCTATACAAACTTACTTGCCTAGATTGTATAGGCCGAATCAAATTAATGAATGTATTTATGTATGTATCAGCCTTTTTAATAGTCCACTGCAGGACGTAGGCCTACCCACGATGAGTGATTGGGCCATATCCACCACGCTGGCCCAGTGCGGGTTGGTGGATTCACATACGCCATCGAATTTCTTCTACGGACATATGCAGGTTGTCTCACGATGTTTTCCTTCACCGAAAAGTCAGTGGTGTTAAAATCCGTACATATATTCCGAAGAACTCATTGGGACGGGACCGGGATTTGAACCCACGACCGCACGATTGTAAGGCGGGTGTCACTATCACTAGACCACCACGGCTCTCAACCAAACTTAATGGCGTCTGTGAATACGATGCGAGTCCTTGAGCAAATTAATGTTTGTCAGTGGCGGTGAGGAGTGGGGATTTACGCACCTTGTAGCTAATTAACACAAACGCCATTAACTTTCATTCAACTTATAGTTTCATAGGAAAAACTGATGATGAGTACCATGATATCCTATCCTAGAATGTCCGATGTGATCAGGGACGTTTTATCTCGGGACTAGAAACGCACAAGATTCGCATTCACTACTTTCTGTCAGCTTGACGTGAGACGCGGGGGAGGAGGTGTTCACTGAAGTTTCGACCTAAAACATATGGGGATAAAGTCAAAACGTTAACGGGTGAAGGGTTTATGGAGCGGAGCGAGCGAAGACAATGCAGCCCAGTTGCTGATAATCCATTTTCACCTTAATTGCTTTGAAGCTTAAGTCTAAAATTGTGTTAATAAAATGTCTGGTGTCTCGTTTACGCGTAGGTACAATTTTTTGACCGACGAAACGGAGGAGGTACTCAATTCGACGGGTATTTATATATATTTTTTTATGTATTACCACGCATAACTTTTTACGTAGTAATCCGATTTCGATAATTAATTTTTTTTGGAAAGAGTAAACTTCGAAATTGATACCATTTAAATTTTATTGAAATCGGCAGAGCCATTTTTGATAAATCAACAATAATGTGAAAAATGCTACATCGATCCGTGCGAAATATTCGCGAATTCCTGTATACGGTTAAAGTCAGTCGTGCTTTTTTTTGCAAAAAAAAAATGTCATACCTACCATGGCAGAGGGGTACGCGCACTGAATTCTTCTCCAGTAGTTAAATCCTCCAAGATTGTGTTCCATATGTTATCCATATACAAAAGAGAGGCCATTCTGTTTACAGTAATTCCACGACCCGCACTAATGAATTGATATCGCGAGGATACAGGCCACGCCGCAGATTTAATACTAGTTACTATGAAAATTCACAGGCTCATTTATAGTTAGTATGTGAGCGGGGTCAGTTAGTACCTACATAAGTAAACATACTACAGACTAGTAAATACTGCTGCGGATACTAGTGATAAACAAATGCTACTTTATCTTTACATAGTATAAAATAAAGTCGCTATTTTCGTTTGTTTGTTTGTTTGTTTGTCTGTATGCTTAAATCTTTAAAACTACGCAACGCATTTTGATGCGGTTTTTTTTAATGGATAGAGTGATTCAAGAGGAAGATGTATAATACACCTGTGCGTTGCCGGGGCGGGTCGTCTAGTATATAATAAATGTTACTTAATTACGAATTGATAATCGATATTAATAATGTATTTTATTACATTTACGATACAGTGAATAAAATAAATATGTAACCGTGAAATTGAAGAGCTAGTGGTGGAGCCCAATATTATTGGTGAAATAAAATCCCACAGACTCCGTTGGCTCGGACATCTGGAACGGATGGAAGAGGATCGTGCCGTTAAGAAGGCTTATTTGGGCATGCCGGAAGGGCGAAGACCTGTTGGACGTCCCAAGTATAGATGGAGAGATAAAGTGGCCGAAGACCTGCTGGAGATTGGGGTGAAAGACTGGCACCTACTCGCGCAGAATAGAGACAGTTGGCGGACCTTGGTATCGGAGGCCAAGACCCACTTTGGGTGGCTGTGCCAACAAAGATAGATAGATAAGTATCATGATGATTGGCTATTACAAAGAAAAGTTGTAACAAAAAGTAAAAAAAAAAAAAAGAGACATCTGGGTGCACGCGGGTGCACGCGTGCACCCAAACAATTCGAGCATTGGTAGGTATTTCTTGAATTCTAGGTTGGTTGGTAACAGTTGTTCAAAATGGTGGACTAAGTCACCCTTTTTAGTTTAGATTATTATATACCGTAATACGGGCTTTTTAGTTTATTATAGACCGTAATACGGGCTCTCTCTGTCGGGCTATAATAATTAGGTATAATTAAGCGTTTTAGTTATAATCACATTAACTCACAAGCAAAGCTTGGTCCTTTGGTAGGTATCAGTGGAGCCGAAGCCAACACTGAGAGGCCCTTTTACATCACTTTTTATAAAACATATAAAATGTTGTGTACAAAAAGTAGAATGATAATAATTATAAATAACTATTGCTAGATGTGACTTACAGGATATCGGGCTATTGTGATGTAGTGATCGATGACTTAAAAAGATGGTCTATGGAATGAGGTACGGCACCCGCCAAATAATGCCTCATTTGAAATATCCAGTTACAAATATCCAGTTATAGGCGGACCGTTTATCTGAGACGTCGCCTGCGCGGTACAGGGGCGCCGGGGGAGACGACACAGGGGACTGAGACCGGTGCGGGCGGCGGGTCCCTGCCGCCCGCACCGGTCTCAGTCCCCCTTTGTCGTCTACCCGCGCGCCCCTGTACCCGCGCAGGCGACGTCTCAGATAAACGGTCCGCCTTTAGTTATAATTATTATTATAATTAAGGTATATTATAATTTAATTAAGGTAAGCGCAAAAAATGAATTTTTGGTAATAGGTAGTTATGGTGGTGTACAACAATAGCCCGGAGTCAGTCATCTGGGATGCTTAGCGTTTGGTGAGGATACCCGTTTGCATTTTCAAAAGTATAAATGAGTATCTTGCAAGTACTTCTCAAACCTGAAAATTGGTGTATGGGTAGACAAGTAATTAAAAAACCCACAGCCAATCACCCAAAACATGTAAAAGAGCTTTTTAGTCGGCTTTACAGCGGCGCTACTTTAAAACCTGACTGACAGGCTTCCAATAATCCAATGTGTGGATCAATCTTGGACTGATATTGGACGCAAACCGAACAATAATTGAATCTGATTGACTATTGTCTATGGTGACTTGCGTCCAAGCTTGACTACGACTTGTAGCCCAGCTTGGACGCAAGACACCGACCAATATGTGGCCCCGGTATAAAAGCATTACCATTCGAACCATTGACCTCACGATTCATGACAAACGTTCTCTCACTAAACCCAAGCTACCCACGGCGTCTACACAACACCACTAACTAATTAGCTACAGCTTGTTTTTCATTATAGTAGTTAATTCTCATTTGCGTTGAAAAAAATGTGGGTGTGCAAAATCTGGCTAATTAGAACATAACTCATTGTTTTATTTGCGTCTACAATAGTTCCGTAGAACAATTAAACTCGATGTGAGCCGAAACGAGGCTAATCATACGGGACCTTGAGTTTTCTTGCTCTTTCTGGACCAGTGTGACCTGATTTATTTTGTTCATATTAATTACTAGCGACCCGACCCGGCTTCGCACAGGTGTATTATACATGTAAACCTTCCTCTTGAATCTCTCTATCTACTAAAAAAACCGCATCAAAATCCGTTGCGTAGTTTTAAAGATATAAGCTTACATGGGGACAGACAGCGGGAAGCGACTTTGTTTTATACTTTGTAGTGATAAGACGTCCACTGCTGGACATAGGCCTCCCCTATAGATTTCCAATAGATAAGATAAACAGACAGACAGGACTCTATTGTGTGCAAAAATATTAATAAATACAACAAAAGGTACAAAGTATACATCTCAAATTAGTGCCACAAATGGCGGCCTTTTCGCTGACAGCGATCTCTACCAGGCAATGAACGGAAAGCGATCACAAACACAAGTATAATAAGATCTGTTGGAAGCGTCTTGCATCCAGCGCTTTCTTGCGGTCTTAATTGGTCGTCTGTCTTCCTAGTCATTCTGAGCTGCGCTTGCCGGTACGTGGTCTCCATTCGAGAACATTACGGCCCCATCGGTAATCAGTTCTCCGCGCTATGACCTGCCCTCTGCCATTTTAACTTGCTATTCGGTTGGGTTATGTCGGCTACTTTTGTTCGCCTAAGCATCTCCTTATTTCTGATTCAACCTCACATAAAGACTCCGAGCATAGCCCTCTCTATTATTTTGCTGGGCTACTTACTTTGAGCCTACTTGTAAGACCCATAAATTGAAGCACCATTAATTTGTCGTTGAATTGTTAAGTTAGATTATGTTGTACTCGGCCGCATAAAAATCTTTACTTCTTTACTAATACTATAAATCCGAAAAAGTGTATTTGTTGGTTTATTGGTTTGTTCCTCTTAGACGGAGCAACGGATTGACTTTATTTTTTTCATGGACATAGTTTGACAGACGGAAAGTGACATAGGTTAATTTTTTTCTCGAATTTTTTTCTCTCTTTAAAATAATAAAATTTTCTAAGGGACAGTACAAAAATCAAAATATCACGCGGGCGAAGCAGCAGGAAAATACTAGTAATAATATATGTTGCAATTAATAATTGAGTTTTGAGCACAGTCCAAGCCAATACAAGGGGAATTCGTCTCAAAAATAAAATTCCTGTAAACGCTCAATAGTGCTGATTTTCGTTCCAGTTCAAGTAGAGTTTCGTCTTTGATTAGCCATTGCCTTCTTGTCCTGTCTTTACCTCTTTGAGTAGCCAAATTGTAGCCACTGCCCTAGGACGTCTACTGCGTAAAATTGGAATTAACAACCACCCAGATTTTTGCACAGAATAAAAGCACAGAAAATTGGTTGCCGTACCCGAAACCGGCGTGAAAAGCATCATCAAATTGTAGTAGAGCCGAAACAAAATCAGATTTCGATTCAAACATTTAGAGAAATGATACAAGCTCTTGCATCAATTTTAATTATTGGTTTGTATTGTTAGTTTTATAAATAGACGGCCTTGTACGTTTTCATGTCAGACACAGGATTTAGTCACAGTTTAAATAATGGTAGCCATATTTAGTCTGCATAGTACAACTGATAAGGCTCAACGTGGACCCGTTTGTGAATAACGATTATGTTGATTTTCCTCTACATTTTTAGTGTATTTCTTCCTTGTAGTATCGGGATTTTTGTTGGAAATCACAGGGACTTGTTTTGTGGTAGGCTTTTGGTACTGTTATTACTTTGCAGAGTGCGTTGGAGAATTAGGTACCATAATTAAAAGTTTACCTATGTAATAGCTATTTATATATTTTTAATTAGCTTCAATTTAACGTATTATATCTCCATGGCTATGACTAACGATAAAAACTGCTTCAGAGTTACCCAGGGCACAATACCAGGCCACGGGTATTTCGATTATCACGTTAAAAAGATATCAATAATGTTGACAGCATTATATTATACAAAAATATCTAAATCTTACTAGACTTAGAAACCACAAGACTACAATTTCAAAACCTGACGTAGACCGCCAAAATAAATCAAAATAATCTACAGCCTAACAGAAATCAATAAAAATCTACTGATGATTAATTATGGCGGGCGTTGATATTCACCGTTTAAGTCAGTCTCGACTATAGCTGTTATAAGCTACGCTTCTTTTCTCTCTTATTCGTGGTCTTTATTACCTCTAGCATGGCAAAGTTCACTTTTTCTGTTAGTTGTCACAATCCATGCTTTGTTTCCTTTTTGTGTAGATACTTAGAGAAACGGCGCCTTCACTATTGTTTAACTAAAGAGTTTATCTATATGTATATGCTAGCTTCTATACTAAAATAGTCTAGACTAGAATAGTCTAGCATCATCATCATCATGTAGAGCTCGTAGCGTAGTGTGACTAGGTGTTTGTCAGCGATCACTCCGCACGGTTAGTATTTGGATGGGTGACCGCCGGTGGCATTTTCCAACTGAGTGCTACCGTGGCTCGGATGACACGTTAAATTGTAGGTCCCGGTTGTAAACCCTTTAACCGTTTAGCCATGTCAGAGGCCTTCAGGCGGCCTAAAAACTCCACCAGGACACTCCACTGACACCAGGACTAGCCACCCGGCATATACGAACTTACTTACTATCATCATCATCTACCTACAGCCTTCTTTATAGCACTGCTGGGTATAGGTCTTTCTTTAACTATGTCATTTGCCTCGGTCCTATGCCTATCGTATTCTATCATACTCGGTTCATTTGAGAAAGTGTTGAGGACACAGTTTGGGGTGAATTACTCGTATAAATGTTTTTGTGTACAGAGATGATAGTTGCCGGTATCTGAGCACTGATAACTCACATCTGCGAGCGTTGAGTCATTCTGTTTAACTTTACTCGACGGCTGTGGGGCCATATAGTCGGCGGGAAGGGTACTAGACTATAAATAAAGAAATAAATATTAGGGGACATCTTACACACGGTCTCTGACCCCAAACTAAGCAAAGCTTGTGATATAACTGCCAGAGACTGATATACTACATATACATATTTTAAATACATACTTTTATAGATAGTACCTAAATAACACCCAGACACAGAGCAAACACCTATGTTCATCACATAAATGCTTGCCCTGGGTGGGGATCGAACCCACGCCTCTTTGACCCAGCAGTCAGGGTTGCTAACTACTGAGCCACCGAGGAAGTCACTATGACTTAGATCCGAGTTCACCAACGCTTGTTTAAGTTAAACGTGTGATTACTGTATTTCAACAGCGGTTAAACTCGGGTCCTATACCTAAGTTCACCAACACATGTTTGATTTATTAACCGTTGGTTAAATTTAAATTTTTTCTTTAATTGTTTATTGAGATACAAACGAATAACACCATTTACATATATCTCACAAAATAATTATCAGAAACAGTATTATGAATTAAATTAAATTAAAAAGAATACAATTATTACTACAACAATACCATGTCATTAAAATATGTTACTTAAAAATGTCAAAATTAAAAGTGTCCAATAAAAATGTCAATATAATTATTATGTCAAACAATTTCTTCAATTTCAATTGTGTCGTCAATTCTACGGCACCTGTCCCATTGTTTAAACAGCTTGCTAACGAAATGTTGCTGTTCACCAACCACTAACCTTTGTTTCAATACAGTAATCACTCGTTTAACTCAAACAAGCGTTGGTGAACTCGAAGCTTAGTATCACCTGATTTTATTATGAGAGTTGATAACTGTTCATTTCAACTCATTGTTCGATAAAATCAACATAAAAAAATAGTGAGAGAAGGAAGAGTCCTTTCGCCAATTTCTTCTCTTTAGCGCCTTGTCCTTATTTTTTTTGGTTTCTATATAATAAACTAGAGACCCGCCCAGGCTTCGCACAGGTGTTTTATACATATAAACCGTCCTCTTGAATCACTCCATCTATTAAAAAAATCGCATCAAAATCCGTTGCGTAGTTTTAAAGATATAAGCATACATGGGGACAGACAGCGGGAAGCGACTTTGTTTTATACCTACCTATGTAGTGAAATTGACAAATACGCGCTCTAAGCAGTTCAATGCATACAAATATGTACAACACATTTCATAAGAAACTATTTTAAACTATACAATTCTTGCGGCAAAGTAAAAGGCACCAAAGGACAACAAGGGCAGAAGTTGTGTAGTGTCTGTAGTGTGTAAATATAAATGCATTTTTTTTTCATAAAAGCAACCCCAAAGTGTAACTTAAGAGAGCTTGTTTACCTACGTCCGTTTTGTTTCACCAGACAACGGACAAAAACCGTGTTTTTCGCCGGATTCGCGGTGGTGTATGGTTTATTAGGGTTCCGTACCCAAAGGGTAAAAACGGGACCCTATTACTGAGACTTCGATGTCCGTTTGTCTGTCTGTCACCGGGCTGTATCTCATAAACCGTGATAGCTAGGCAGCTGAAATTTTCACAGATGATGTATTTCGGTTGCCGCTATAACAACAAATACTAAAAACATCATAAAATTAATAAATAAGGGGGGCTTCCATACAACAAACGTAATTTTTAGCAGTTTTTTTGCTCGCTATTAATAACGGCAAGAGGATTGGGGCTTCTATACGGTACGGAACCCTTCGTGCGCGAGTTGGACTCGCACATGACCGATTATTAATGAATGTGTCTAGACCCGCACCGGACATCGGTCCGTCGAAAAATTGAAGGTATCCGTTTATTGCGCTCTGACCAATGACCTACGATGAGTTTGCAGATTTCTCGGAGCAGAAATTCGCCATTTTAATGACCACACCAGCACTCCTTTTATTTCATCTTTTTACGAGTGGATAAAAGCTAGCTCGGATATAAACCGCGCCAATTAAAAAGGCAGATATCCCATACATTTGCAGGATTAGGGTTCCACGGGTCATTCGATGGAACCACTTGTTGAGTTTACCGGTACTCCAGGTTTATAACTAACGTGCTCTTAGAAATTACCGCCCACTAAGTGGGAAATGGCCCACCTCTATGTGCGTTATGCTCTACCTGGCTATAAAAGTGAACATTAAAAATTCAGAACGGATAATTATAGACTACGTACACAGACCTCAAATACGATTGTCATTGGATAAAATAAATTACCTTCGGAAACCATTTACAGTTTTAGCCATGGGTCTTAGCACTGAAGTTAACTTTCACTTTATTTTATGTTCCACTTCCAAGTTATGTTAAATGAAAATTAAACAATAATAGTTATTTTACCTTGATTGTATGAGACCCCGCACCAAATTCATCATAATTTGAGATGGTTTAATAGTACATACCATACCACATAAGCGTGATAAGTAAGCTTTGTGAACGTTGAGCAATAATTTCATGGGATGGTTTAGGTTTCAATTAAAAAAAAAAATACAAACGTACCAAAGGACTGAATTTTCATTGTCTTTAATTTTGACTTCATACTGTAACTTTCCTTGCCGAAATCCAGATACGGAACCATCGACATCCAAATTAAAACAATAAGAAAAATCATGTTTGCTCTATTACGGCGTACTTCTGTTTGCTCAACACGCCTTTGTGCAGATTTAACAATAGTTTGTGCAAACCGACCAAGTTTATTGTAGAGATAGTCGAGGCGCTATCATCGCATTTTCTCACCTACAGCTAAAGTACTTGTTGATTATATTTAGTTCACTTTTTAACCGTCTGCATAGGAAAGTTGGTTACAGGCAAGTCTTTAATGTACAATTAGCTTGCCAGTCACGTACGCGATGAGATGGCTGTACCATTAATTGGATGATGATATTTTGGCAGAGGTCAGACTCCAAAAACTGTAGAGAGTAATTGTTTTACGACTACTATAGGTACACCTAGCGGTTTCACTCGCATTTCTAAAGACAATCATTGTTGCCAATTTTGAAGGCGCCATCGTAAATTTAATGAATAGCAACTTAAAATATTGCTGTTTCTTTCTAACTGACTTCCAAAAAGGAGGAGGCTCTACATTCGTCTGTATGTTTTTTTTTGTGTATGTTCATCGATAATTTCGCCAACTATGAACCGAATTGAAAAAATATTTTTAGTTCTCGGGTATACTCCCGAGGAACGAATCAAAAATAATGTAAACAATGCGAGCGAAATTTTCGAATTTTGTGCACGATGGAATGGTTTTGCCATTTTTTGCAAAAAATAATTATGTGTTATTCACTATGAATTTGAAAGAAAGATCACAATATGTGCTTAGTCTTGTAGAACAACAGGGAACCCGTCTGTCCATCAAAAGTACGATGGAACGGAGTACAAAAAAAGCCAAGTTGATAATATTTTTATAGAAAAACTTTATTTGAATGAACAAAAAACCAAATTCAAACAATTGGGCTAGGACTGAATTAGTCCCATTCAGTAAGTTTCGCGTAACTCCTGTCTACAGTTTCAATAATGATTTTTCGCCAAAAATTCCATAACTGACTTCAATGTATCGTCGAAGTATTAATTTTCACATTATTGTTGATTTTACCAAAATGTCACAGCCAATTTTCATGGAATTTAAATGGAAACCTGTGAAGTATGATGTACCAAACAAAAAAAGAATCGGAGAAATCGCATAGGTACCTAACATTCGCACAAAATGAAAAACAGCTCAATGTGTCATGTGGCTCAAAACAGAAAAACAAATTGACCGCATTGAGGGCCTCTTTGTTTTTTAATTCTGTTGAAAATCTAAATTTTCCTACTACAACGTACGTCAACAATGGTCTCCATGCATGGCACGTGAGTAAACGGTCATGTGGACACAGTCTCACACTTTTTAACCGACTTCCAAAAAGGAGGAGGTTCTATGTTCGTGTGTATGTATCTTTTTTTTTTTGTGTATGTTTATCGATAATTTCGCCAATTGTGAACCGAATCGAAAAATTCTTTTTTAGTTTTAAAATGGTATACTCCCGAGGTGGTCCCATTTAAATTTTACTGAAATCGGCTTAGCCGTTTTTGAAAAAACCAACATTAATGTAAGCAATTCGAGCGAAATATCCGAATTTTGTACACGATGAACGTCGATAATTTTGCCAATTGTGAACCGAATCGAAAAATTCTTTTTTAGTTCAAAAGGGTATACTCCCGAGGTGATCCCATTTAAATTTTACAGAAATCGGCTGAGCCGTTTTTAATAAATCAACAATACTTAATGTAAACAATTCGAGCTAATTATTCAAATTTTGTACACGATGGGAGGCGGTTTTGCCATTTTTTGCGAAAAATAATTATCAATAAAAAGAATCTTTTTTGCCTGACATGTTCCTAGCTCGGTCATGGCATGTGGGCAGCCACTTAAGAATAAAGGAGAGATAGATCAATTAGAAATTTCACTACATAGTATAAAAGAAAGTCGCTTCCCGCTGTCTGTTCCAATGTATGCATCTTTAAAACTACGCAACGGATTTTGATGCAGTTTTTTTTATAGATAGAGTGATTCAAGAGGAAGATATATATGTATAAGATATAAGTTAGATTAGACAAATGTCCAAGTTCCAATGTTAGCCAAAGGTCCGCGTTCCAATAAACAGAATATTCAATGAGAAAGCCGTAGTCCCGGTCAGTTTTTGGAGCCGGGAGTTTTTATTGATTCACTGCGCTTCGTTTTTTATTTGCGGTTTTGCAGCTATCTCGTAGTTTTGTGATAAATTGTTTTATGGACTTTTAGCTTTTAGTTGCCGTAGAATGACTTGGCAGATCGATTAGATCTGTGATACTGCCAAGGACGGTCTGGGTTCACAAAATGCATATATTAGGGACTTCTTACACACGGTATCTGACCGCAAACTAAGTAAAGCTTGTAATATGACTGTCAGATATTGGTATAGTATAACTTATGACGCACTAGCTTTTGACCGCGGCTTCGCCCGCGTGGTATTTAAATTTTTGTGCTATCCCATGGTACTTAACATTTTATTTTTCTAGGATAAAAATTAGTCAGTTTCCGTCTTTCAAACTATGTATGTCCATGCCAAATGATGATGCAAATCAAGTCCAATCCATTGCTTCGTTGCTACGTGAAAGAGGAACAAACCAATAAACCAACAAACACACTTTCTGATTTATTAAATGAGTAAGGATAAAGTCCAGGTGGTGCCCCAAGCGCCCTATGTCCATCTGCACGGGTAGCACGGCAAAGGGAGAAAACCATTTTATACACTTTTAATGTCAGTGGTCATTGTCAATCCATACTTCATTTACTTTTCGAGGGGATATAATAGTGGAAAGACAATTTGTCCCTCTGCCATGCTACCCGGGCTGGACTTTATCCTTACTAATATTATGCGTCGCTGCAGTTACCTCAGGAAAAATAGAATTTAACTTTACATTAATTGTTTAGGATCACTTACTGAGTCTAAAATTACAAAATGCTGACAGATCCAGATGGAGCTTCAAGCACCATCTTGAAAAAACGTTTCTGGCCGATATCACGGAAACTATGCATTTTTGGGCAAAAGTCATGGAGACCATTATTGTAGAGAAAAAAAAATCTTATGATTCCAGTATTTTTTTTTGTAAAACTTACCGTTTACGATTTAATGGCCATTTAATGAAATTTTTCTATCGCGGCCGATATATAACTCTTGAAATAACAACTTTGTTGTAACAAGTTGACCAAAAAAACGTCTATTTTTCCTGAGGTAAGTCTTTATCACATCATCTGTCCACCTTGGCAATGAATTTAATGTAATGGTTAGACCAAAAGATCTCTTTTCACATTCAAGTCACGATTTCTTAATTAACTGGGTCAAGAGAGCAGGACATTTAAATAATGTAATCCCTTAATTCGCTACGGCATCAAAAAGAAGGCCCTTTAGAGCCTAATCCTCATCTGCATAATGAAAAGTTAATTACGTATTACATTACAAGCTCTTGTTTTAAATTACCGTTTTGACTGCCTCGGAGGCTCGGTGGTCAATGGTAATTTCTGGGTCAAAGAGGCGTGGGTTCGATCCCCACCCAGAGCAAGTATTTATGTGATGAACATAGGTGTTTGCTCTGTGTCTGAGTGTTATTTAGTTACTATTTATACAAGTATGTTTTTAAAAATATTTATATGTACTCGTAGTATATCAGTCTCCGGCAGCCATATCACAAGCTTTGCTTAGTTTGGTGTCAGAGACCGTGTGTACAGGTGGGTACTGACCAACGTTACGAGGTATAATGTAACTTTCGCATCGAGCGTGTACGCATCGAACATGTTACGCTGTGTTTTAAAATCGGCGTAACATGCTCGTCAAAACTCTGTGCTCCGCTTTCGACGTTAGTTCACTCAAGATGGCCGACAGCGAGGACGTGTTAACGACGTGTGATTACTCGCGACGAGCGTGCGCTCGGGACGACTTGCAAGAGCGTACTGACCACAGATCAGGGAACAAGGTTCCTTGTTCCCTGATCTGTGGTACTGACCGAACCGCGTAACACTCAAAGGATTCGCCAAAAAACCGACAGCCGGGTGGAGCACTCAAGCGAGCGGGCGAGCAACGAGCCGCTCGTTGCTCGCTGGTTTCCCCGTAACACGACGTACTTACTGCACGAATGCTCGCGGTGTAACACGTTACATTACGCCCCGTAACGCCGGTCAGTACCCACCTTAAGATGTCCCCAAATATTTATTTATTTTGGCAAATTTTAACCGTTATTCTGCCGTAGGTTTCGTAACTGACTTACATAATTATTTGACGTTATATTTACCAGACTCAGGAAAAAAATGGCGAATCTGCCAGTACATAAATAACAATATCGTGAAAAATGTTATATTCGTCTTTTTAATTATCGGAGGCAGTATAGTAATTAACCGACTTCCAAAAAAGAGGAGGTTCTATGTTAGTCTGTTTTTTTTGTGTATGTTCATCGAGAATTTCGCTAATCGTGAACCGAATCGAAAAATTATTTTTTTAGTTCGAAAGTGTGTACTCCCGAGGTGGTCACATTTAAATTTTACAGAAATCGGCTGAGCCGTTTTTGAAAAATCAACAATAGTGTAAACAATTCGAGCGAAATATTCGAATTTTGTACACCATGGAAGGCTTTTTTGCGAAAAATAATTATTATTTTCCCAGTTGTAAAAAATGCTAAAGTACGATTTATTTTTCTGCTCATTTTGACGGCCATTGTAATTAAAACAAAAATGGTCTGACTCTTAAACTTGCAGAGGTCGTTTTTACTCAGCTGCATAAAGAATGGGAGTAATATTTTTAAGACGTACTCGTATTTATGACATTTGGATAATATGTCTGTTTTCTAATTAGCTATTAATGTCTCAATGGTTTGACCAACTGCTCGTAAAATAATTCCTTTTTGGGTAGTCTTTTAATATTTACTCATTTCTAGCACGGCGTTTAGGCAAAATATTAGCTTGCTTATATCATAATAATATCTAAAAAATCTATTTACGATAACTAGCATAAACGTATCTGCCTCTGTTAATGTTAATCCTTATTAAGGCAGAGGGACTATGTTTCCCGCTAAATTGTTTGGTAGTTTTTAGGGTTCCGTACCCAAAGGGTAAAAACGGGACCCTATTACTAAGACTTCGATGTCCGTCTGTCTGTCTGTCACCGGGCTGTATCTCATGAACCATGATAGCTAGGCAGCTGAAATTTTCACAGATGATGTATTTCTGTTGCCGCTATAACAACAAATACTAAAAATAAAATAAATATTTAAGGGGGGCTCTCATACAACAAACCTGATTTTTTAGACGTTTTTCGATCCATATTAATAATGGTAACAGGTACATGCTTGAAATTTTCACAGACTATTTAGTTTTATATTCACTTCAATAATAAATAATGAAATTAAAATAAAATAAATATTTAAGGGGGGCTCTCATACAGTACGGAACCCTCCGTGCGCGAGTCCAACTCGTACTTGGCCGATTATTCCAAAATGAATTGAGTTATTGTTTTATTTTCTAAATTAACATAATCTCTGGAAATCCTTTCCTTATTTATTAAGGATTTGAATGCGGTCGTCATATATTTTTTTGTCTGTGACGGTAGTCAGTGTGAAAATAGGTGAATCTTACACAAAAAAATACAATCAGACATAGTATCTCCTCCTTTTTGCAAATCGGTAAAAAGGCGTTCACTCCTATAAGCAGGATCATACAAGTCATACATGTGAAGTTAGCTACAAGTTGCACAATATCCAAACCTGACGTTAAGCTTGGCATTGATTGGGTTTCGCGCTTGTAGCTAACTTTACATCCGCCTACTTGTATGATTCCGCCTATATACCTCTTAAGACGACTTCCTGGATCCATTCTCAAACCATTTGCAGATTTCTTTTACGCGACGATTACACAAAAGAACAAAGGGTTAAGAGCTCTTTAAAATTTCAAACGGGTACGTTTCACACCGAACGGTTCCTGGGAAAATAAACATAATGCTTGGATACACGTGCGGAGAGCGTTTACGTAACGGTCCGATGTCCCAGATGTGCTGTTGGTCGCTATAAGGCGCAATGCGACGCTATGTTGAAAACTAGATTGTACAATTCGATTTAGGCAACTTTATTTTGAAATTACACAATTTATACATGCGACATTACTAACAGAAACTCGCCAAAGTCTTGCAATTACAGTGTTATTTTTTATAGAAAATTTCAATTGGGTAAACGTTTCACACTGAGAAAATATTCCTGGATTATAAAGATTCCTGGGAAAATAAACATAATACTAGGATACACGTGCACACAGCATTTGCGTATCTGTTTGATGTCCAAAATGAGCTGTAGAAGGCTACAAGGCGCGATACGACGCTGTGAACTCTATCCTTATCCTTACATAGTATGAAATAAAGTCGCTATTTTTGTCTGTTTGTTTGTCTGTATGCTTAAATCTTTAAAACTACGCAACGGATTTTGATGTGGTTTTTTTTAATGGATAGAGTGATTCAAGAGGAAGGTTTATATGTATAATACACCTGTGCGAAGCCGGGGCGGGTCGTCTAGTACAATAATAAATCGTTCAATTTTATTTACGTAAATGTTTCTACAATTACAAAATTTAGATACATACTCGTACGTGAAATTACCAACAAAAATACTGTAATGTTTATAATTTCCGCGTTCTTTATTTCAAATATCATACCTATTTCATTTCATTTAATAATTAATTTACACATCGACACTTCAAATGTGTAACTTTTTGTAATATGTGTAACCTAGCAAATTATTTTGTCACGTTATGGTGGAGTTTGTGTTTTATTTGCATACCGTAACAGTGCAGGCTTGTCGTGACATCAATAAGGTTTTATTTGGAAGTTAGATCAAAATAGGTTTACCGATGACGCTTCAAGAAGTATTCTTCACAAGAAATTCCATAAAATAGCTAGCCACATATTGTTATTTGGACCACTTGAGGTTTTTTAGAAGTCCCCAGTAGATGCTTTAGAAATTCTCGCAACGTGTTGCGTCGTTTTACGTTGTCGCATCGCTTTTATAGTCCACATGGGACGAGGCAGGTCTATAATGTCGTCAGTAATCGACACCGATAGGATCAAATGCTGTGTCTTCGAGTTTCAGGAATTGGTGATTATTATTAGGAGCCTTATTGCGTCAAAGTACGTCATATTATCGTGTGATAATTTTAGAGGAATATTTTTTTCTAGTTCCAAAATAGTCTTGAATTCTGAAGCTGTAGAACGTACAGCCTAGGTAAAGTGGCAGGTAAAAATCGGCCAAGTGCGACTCGGACTCGCGCTCGGAGGGTTCTGTACCGTATGGGAGCCCCATTCCTCTTGCCGTTATTAATAGCGAGCAAAAAAACTCCTAAAACCACGTTTGTTGTATGGGAGCCCCCCCTAAAAAAAATATTTTATTCTGTTTTAGTATTTGTTGTTATAACGGCATCAGAAATACATCATCTGTGAAAATTTCAGCTGCCTAGCTATCATGGTTCATGAGATACAGCCCGGTGACAGACAGACGGACAGACGGACATCGAAGTCTTAGTAATAGGGTCCCGTTTTTACTCTTTGGGTACGGAACCCTAAAAAGCATACAGAGGAATTAAGAACCTCCTTCTTTTTGGAAGACGGTTGGCAATAGTCTGGTACGGAAGTAAAATATCTTCTTTGGTAAAAGTGCCATTTTTAGGGTTCCGTACCCAAAGGGTAAAAACGGGACCCTATTACTAAGACTTCGATGTCCGTCTGTCTGTCTGTCTGTCACCGGGCTGTATCTCATGAACCATGATAGCTAGGCAGCTGAAATTTTCACAGATGATGTATTTCTGTTGCCGCTATAACAACAAATACTAAAAACAAAATAAAAATAAATATTTAAGGGGGGCTCCCATACAACAAACCTGAATTTTTAGACGTTTTTCGCTCTATATTAGTAATGGCATTAGGTAGATGCTTGAAATTTTCACAGAATATTTCGTTTTATATCCACTTCAATAATAAATAATAAAATTAAAATAAATATTTAAGGGGGGCTCCCATACAGTACGGAACCCTCCGTGCGCGAGTCCGCCTCGTACTTGGCCGATTATTTATTCTTTATATAACGGGACTGCACTGTCGTACGAGTATAATTTCGATCGCTATTGGTCTTTCACAAGTTGGCGAACGCTAGCGCGTGGAGCCGTCTCGCAATGCACTGAAACCATAGTCGTTATTACTATTAAATTATAGACTGCTCAGTGGCTCAGTGGTTAGTGACCCTAACTTCTGGGTCAAAGAGGCGTGGGTTCGATTCCCACCCAGGGCAAGTATTTATGTGATGAACATAGGTGTTTGCTCTGTGTCTGAGTGTTATTTAGTTACTATCTACCTATATATAAGTATGTATTTAAACATATGTATATGTAGTTTATGAGTCTCTGGCAGCCATATCACTTTGCTTAGTTTGGGGTCAGAGATCGTGTGTAAGATGTCCCCAAATATTTTTTCATCTATTATATAAAAGGCTTCGCTGAGTGACTGACTGACAGACAGCCTACAGCCCAAACCGCTAAAGATACGAACATGAAATTTGGAACAAAGATACATTGGACCACGTAATGAAGCACTAAGAACGGAATTTTGAAAAATCGACCTCTAAAGGGGTAAAACGGGCCCTTTTCGTTTGTATGTAACTTTTTATTCCCTTTACCGATTGACTTGAAACTTTGTATACATGCTACTCAAACAAAATAAAAGTTACGTTTGTTCCTGTTTTTCCGAATATTCCTTATCTAAGGGGTCAAATTGGGTCCCAAAGTTGGTGAAAAAAGCGTCTATTACATCCAACGAGCTGAACGGTTATGGATGAAATCTGGTATGGAGGAAGCACACAACATGTTTCAACACATGAACTATTATTATCCCGGAAATTCTATGGGGATCCTTAGGGATGGCCAAAATTAATCAGTTTCGGCTGCCGCCCAAACCGCTAAAGATATAAACTTGAAATATGGAATATAGGTACATTGTATGACGTAATGGAGCACTAAAGACGAAAACTTTGAACTTTTGACCTTTGACGGGGTAAAACGGGCTCTTTTCGTTTGTAAGTATATTTTGTATTCCTGTACCGATTGACTTAAAACTTTGTTAACATGCTACTCAGACAAAATGAAAAATACGTTTGTTCCTGTTTTTCTGAATTTTCTTTATCTAAGAGGTCAAATAGGGTCCCAAAGTTGGTGAAAAAAACATAAATTACATCCAACGAGCGGAACAATATTGTTTAAAAATAGCCCACCCTTTTAACTAATAGATGACTATATTGACGTTTTGGGAAAAGTCCCGGATTCCTTGTCGAAATCTAGACCAAACGTCCTATAAAAGCATGAAAAATAACTTGAACGCATTTTTTTTAGTAATATAGTGAAGTATCTAGAATAAAATTTAGATATTGACTCATCCGTCAATGGGGCAAAATGGGCCCCTAATAGTTTACGAAAGATTTTATGTTGTGAGCCAATAGATTTGAACTTAGGGTACATACGGATAAATAAACTTACTTTACTATGGGTTCTACCTGAAAAAGCGAAAATTACCTATTCTTTACATTTTGCCGCGGGTCGATGAACTTTTTATGTTGAACAGCAGATTTTATTTACGTGATTTCGGGGTTGGTACCATAGTAAAAGTAAGTCAAATGATGAGTATAATAGAATCCTAGAACATGCCTGTCGTCTAGATATAGGTACAATATGTATTTCTCAAATAAAATATACCTACTTGTGTGCTACTTTTTCATCTGTACAGGGTCAGAGAATGCCTGAAAGTCCTACAAGTGTCTCGGCCACTTTTGACTGGGTGAACGGTTTTGGGCAAGATTGTCATTGAGTTCAGGATAATCAAAATTAAATTTCTAATAATTTAATGAAACATGTTGAATACCTGTACTGAGCTTTTTTAATAGTCCACTACTGAACGTAGGCCTACCCACGAAGGGTGATTGAGCCATATCCATCACGCTGGCCGAGCGCGGGTTGCTGAATTCATATACATCGATTTTTCTCTATGGACGTGCCTTTGCAGGTTGCTTCAATGTTTTCCATCAATAAAAAGCCATTAGTGTAAATTTCGTACATAAGTTTCAAAGCTCAGTGGTCAGACCAGGATTAGGACCTTACGATTGTGATGTGGACCATGACATGCGAATGGAGTTGGATATAATTTGGTATGCGAGTGGGAAACTACATGGTTCATGAGTGAGCAATGTACCGAAAAATATTCTTTTTACCACATAAAGTAAATGAGTAGGTATTTTAACATATAACTTTATTAAGTATTTATCTTCTGATAAGTTATAAGGCAACGCGGGCCAAACCGTAGGCTATTAAAGTCAAAGAACATATTTACTGTTGAACTGTGTTACATTGAGATCTTAATACTAAGAACAAAAATATTGAATTAACCGTTAAATCCAATGCGGCCATAAAATAATTATTTGAACATGAATAAATCATACAATTATTATTTAATTAATTTCAAATATTTTGCAAATCAATTTCATCTAAAAATTGTCGTAGGTACTCCGTAATAAGCTTTAGACACGAGCGAATTTAAGCAAATACTGAGACAAAGCAGGCTAATCTTATCTTTGCAAGTAATACGAAACCCCGAGCTAAACCATGAGCTATTTTTTAAGCAAGAAAGTACTAAAACAACGCGGGTCAAACTGTGGGGAAATACCATTTAAAGTAAGTACTCATTATCATTTTGAGAAAATACTAAAACAACGCGGGCCAGACTATTATCATGGGCTATTATCATTGCAAGTAATACGACAACGCAAGCCAAACGGCAGGCTATTATAATTTGGGATAATATAAATTGCATATCAAATAAATAATCGCCTATCAATACATACTCATCATTTATATTCTTTTTTACATCAAATAACTTACTTAACTACAAATAAACTAAATGTTTAACAAAACTCAAACTGCAGATAATTCGAAATTTTACATCAATATGACATTACTTTTTTCCTCATAATGTAATACAGTTAAATTTATTTTTGTACAAAAATACTACATACATAGCATAAATACTGACTGCACAGCAAATTTTTCATATTTCATAGCAAAATAACTATCCCAGTCGCATAATCCCTAAGTTGACCCTCGCTTCCTAGGGAATGCTCTGTTATCAGGGGTCTAGATCAATGGATGGTTTCTTTAGGGTAAATTAGTGAAGAAATTAGATTAGGTGTGATACAAAAAATAGGTTAGGTTATGTTAGAACATGACAAAACAACGCACGAGCCGAGCGAGCGAAGCGAGCGTGCCGCAGCAGCGGCCAGCGAAGTGCCAGAAGCGAATCGCCTTTATAGATTAGGTGTGAAACAAAAAATAGGTTAGGTTAGGTTAGTTTAGGTTAGGTTAGTTTAGGTTAAATATTAAGACGACTGTGATTAATAAAATGCTGTTTTATTTAGAAAAACTGCTGTAAATAATATAAAAATAGAAGCTTTATTTAAAAGAAAAAGAGTTAACAGGTATAATGTGCATTGAGATTATTAGCTGTGCATTGATGAAAAAGCTTTTGCTTTAGGAAAAATCGCTGTACGCTGCGAAAATAAATTGTAGTGTGTTTAGTGATATTTTGAGTTGAATATTATGCTGTGCAATCAGTAATTTTGATGGGAATTTGGAATCTTATTGCATAGAATAAGGATATTTTTTGATTTGCGTTTAAATACTACCCTTATAATTTTAAGCAAGTACTACGACAACGCGGGCCAAGTTACGTGCTATAAATTACCATTATAAGCAAGTACTGAGAATGTGCAGGCCAAACCACGACCTGTTATTATTCTAGCCAAATACTGGGATAATTTAGGCCAAACCGTAGACATTATCCCTTCAAGTAATACGTTATACGATAATGCGGACGAAACCACAAACTATTATTATTTTAAGCAAGTGCCAAGACGACGTGGGCCAAACTGTGGTTTATTATCATTTTAAGCAATTACTAAAACAACGCGGGCCAGCCCGTGGGCTATTATCATTACAAATAATACGACAACACAGGCCAAACGGTAAGCTATTATAATTTTAAGCAAGTATTAAGACAACGCGGGCTAAGCTGCGTAATTTATATACCATCTTAAGCAAGTACTAAGAATACGCAGGCCAAACCGTGACCTATTATCATCATTATCCTGCCCTTAGATTTACTTGATGACAATAAATATTATCTTATCTTATCCCACTAGGTGGAGTCGGCACAGCACGTTTCTTTTCGCCACTTCACTCTATCATACGCCATCTCATCATCAACTCATTTCTCTGGCATATTATCTTGCACACAATTCATCCACACTTTTTTTGGTCGTCACCTCCTATTTCTGCCGCTTACCATCATATTTAGAGTTCTTTTCGTGACATTACTCTCTTCCCGTCTCATGCCCTTACCAAGATAGCATGCCACTCTTTAATTTCTCAGTCACTGGCGCTACTTTCAGACTTCTTCTAACATACTCATTTTTAATCTTATCCATTCTTGTCTCTCCGCGCATCCATCTCAGCATTCGTATCTCCGCTGCATGCAATTTCCTTTCATTCTCCCTATGGTGGCCGAACACTCTGACCCATACAATACGTTTTTTATCCAGCCAAATACTAAGACGATTCAGGCCAAACCGTAGGCATTATCCTTGCAAGTAATACGTTATACGACAATGCTTGGCTTCACAAGCTATTATTATTTTAAGCAAGTGCCAAGACAACGCGGGCCAAACTGTGGGTTTTTATTATTTTGAGCAATTACTAAAACAACGCGAGCCAGACCGTGGGCCATTATCATTGCAAGTAATGATGACAACGCAGGCCATCAGACAGCCTTTTTTAATTTTAAGCAAGTACCAATACAACGCGGGTCTAACCGCGGGCTATTTTCATTTTAAGCAAGTACCTATGTACTAAGACCACGCGGGCGAAGCCGCGGGTTTTAAGCTAGTTATTTATAAACTTCGTGAGTTCAGTCCCGTTATAAAGCAGTCCCGTTTATAAACTGTAATGTTGAAAAAAAATTTAGAAATTAAACTAGATCTAACACTAAATCTCGTCCATGTAGTCCCAGCGTTACGGACAAGGTCCCACCGCACATCATTCATCCAAAACAGACAAATAAACAATAATAAACACGCTCCTCCGACAATATCTCTGTTCAGTACATAGTTCGCGTTCACTACGAAAGTTTGTGCAATTAGTATCGTGCTAATTACCCGATTACTCCGAAAACGAGGTCTCCAATAAACCTAAAAAGTACAATAACTCAAAAAAATCTTGCGTGTTAACCTTAATTCGTAACCGTCGCGTCGATTCAGTTATGTTTATCTTTAAATACTGTTCGTAGAGTAAAGTAAAATTTGTTGCCTATATCTGTGTACAATGATGGAAGGAATAGTATGTATTATATGAAGTCTCAATAGTAATGCTGATTGCTAGTCGACACGTATTTTTCTGTTATTTAGTGTAAAAGTTTTAGAAAATTCATACATCTATTTCTCCTCGGCGCGGGCGGAGAAATTTCCACGCTTCGCGATTTTTTCCTAAAGTTTTTTCCTCCCTATGAAACGTAACATCTTAACTTCTTTTTTATCTGTACCGGCCTTTTTTAATAGTTCACTGCAGGACTTAGGCCTACCCACGAAGGGTGATTGGGCCATATCTACCACGCTGGCCCCGTGCGAGTTGGTGGATCTTTTTTATCTGATCTACATATAATATAAATGCTTTCTTTTCTCTCTTTCTCTCGACTTTTACTGCTAACATTTCGTTACAGTTTTCGGTACATTGTCATTATCAACATTATCCGATATAGGCCTACCTTATGATTTACAATGTGACCTTGGAACTGCGTACGGCGTGTAGTCTTGATTATTCTCTTTTGTCTCAATCATCGATCCCTCTGGTGGGACATCCTAAGCTTCGTTTCCCGGTATATACATGCTATGTCCAAGGAAAGTTTCCTAACGAAAACAAACAGCCTTTTCTCTCTACCTGTCTCACACTAAAGATTCCCATGTGAATTTTACGCAACATGTCCTTGCCCACTGAAGCAACAACTGAACCCTAATATATATTGACTACTGACCCATAGTACATATTCATTAACAATTTAACCAACCTGAAACGAGTGAGTTGACCCAAAATACTAAGTTTTAAATGCTCGTTACATTAAACGACACCCCAACCCTCACGATACCCTTTAGTATTCATTGACATAAACTAAGTAAAGTTTTGTGGGCTCCGCAAAATTACGCCCATTTATCAGAAAGTTCTAGTTCCGTGAAGTATTAAGTTCCTATAGGTCAGGTGGTTATAAGCCTGAAGGAAGTTCTGTGGTACGTTTTCGATCTTTATCAGTCAATCTACATTCTACCCTATTCCACTAATGGATAGAGATTCTCTAGGGACTCATCACTCAATATAACAGATTAATCTCTTCGTTTCGCTTCATGATCATCACATCAGCTATAGGACGTCCTGATGCTTGACATAAGTCTCGGACTATATCGCATTTGCTTTGCTTACACCCTACGAGGTCAACTTCGTACTGTTATATAGTAATAAATTATTTAAAAAAATTAAAAAGTGCAACTTTTTAAAATAATCGGCCAAGTACGAGTCGGACTCGCGCACGGAGGGTTCCGTACTGTATGGGAGCCCCCCTTAATTATTTATTTTATTTTAATTTTATAATTTACTAGACGACCCGCCCCGGCTTCGTACAGGTGTATTATACATATAAACCTTCCTCTTGAATCACTCTATCCATTAAAAAAAACCGCATCAAATTCCGTTGCGTAGTTTTAAAGATTTAAGCATACAGACAAACAAGCAAACGAAAATAGCGACTTTATTTTATACTATGTAAGGATTTATTATTGAAGTAAATATAAAACTAAATATTCTGTGAAAATTTCAAGCATCTACCTGTTATAAGTATAGAGCGAAAAACGTCTGAAAAATCAGGTTTGTTGTATGGGAGCCCCCCTTAAATTATTTTATTTCCTTTTTAGTATTTTGTTGTTATAGCGGCAACAGAAATACATAATCTGTGTAAATTTCAGCTGCCTAGCTATCATGGTTCATGAGATACAGCCCGGTGACAGACGGACAGACAGACAGACAGACGGACATCGAAGTCTTAGTAATAGGGTCCCGTTTTTCCCTTTGGGTACGGAACCCTAAAAACGAGCTTTCGACATCCTGGATATCATATAGCTGCGAAGTGCTAGCCAAGACAAGTAAAACGAGCCCAAACACGACGGGCCTAGCTTGTTTAGCACAGGAGTTCTTATGGTCACCTTCCGACTCCATCATCAGATCAGCTCCATGGTACCATATTATTGCATTGTCACGCGATATACATATATTATGCGTGCAAAATTTCAGATCAATGGGAAACCGGAATGTCAGTCAAATTTAACTTGCAAGGTTCCACCCGAACTTACGAGTATTGCAAGTTAAATAGGTAAATTTGTAAAATCAGACAGCTGTGGTAGTTGTTACCTTAGAGATCTAGTTCTTACATACGAAGCCCACAAAATGTATTTAGCAAAATAAAATGTAAACGGTGCCACGACGTGGACTCTATGTTCATAAACTCCTGGTTTATCCACACTTAAGTGTAATTAAATATTTGCTGTACTTATTACATAAATTAATCACTTGAAAAGAAACGATAAGCCATCCAAATACGACAGAATTTTCTTCGGCGTTCTGTTTCACAGATTTCTCGTTTTATCAGTGCTTACTGCGCAAACTTTTCAAAACTAACTTCAAAGAGTCTCGAACCCAACCGCGTAATATAGGTCACTACACAAAAAAGCTTGACACCTCGCCTCATAGCCTTTTTCATAAATAAATAACCTCTGATATATTTAACTCGTCCCCTTTTAATGGGTGATTACCTGCTGCCTCCCCGAGTATTGATTGGCTTTATCTGCCTGCTCATGGCTAGTTTAAGATAATATTTGTCGCCCAATGCCCGTGTTTTCACATTAGAGAATCTAGGGAATTTGTGGAAAAAAATACTCTGTAAATGTGTGAGGTTTTACTCGAAATGTGCGAGTTTTAAGCGCGATGTTGGAATACGTAGCTACGGAATGTAAAACTCGTGTCAAATAATTCAGTGAGATATCCTTTTATCATTGGAAAAATAGAAAAACAACTCGCTCAATCCGTCTACTACATAATGCTGGAACTTTCCTGTCGCACAGAAAAATCACTCAAGCTTACTACGTAGTACGTAGTCTCGAAGGTTGCTAAAGAAAATCGCGTATAAAAGCCCCAAACCGTCAATGAAAATTCAACTTAAAACTCAAGTTTGTAGCTTCAAAATCGTTCGGCAACTACCCGTTTCAGTGAACGTTACAGATGGTTATAAGTGACCGGAGAAAACTATGGTGCCTCGTGATATGCGTCATTGTGTTACTTCTAAGCTGGTACTTGGTAGACTTGCGTCGCGTTTGGTATAAGCTCTTGCTGCATACGTTTTATATCTCGTGCGATCTCATGAAGCTTTTGATGAAGCTGGTCGAACTGTATTGAGGATGGCGTGATTGTGATAGTAAGGTGAGCAGACTAGACTTATTAAAAAAAAGTGTTTTGATGATAAAATCTGTTCCATACTTTCCACAAAACTAATCTCTCGTGAAAGGAATTAAGCCATTTTTATATTAATCGTAGAAGGTCCTTTTGCTAGACAGGCCTTTTATCCATGACTACCCTCGCCCCCTTTGGTGACCACCACTAGGATACGCTTATACCTGCTCGCTCCCCCTCAAGTGTAACTTGTGAAAGCGCAGGATTTCCCTGGAGAATATCGACTACTACTTAGGTGTTCTAAACACCTAAGTTTCATACCCCGCTCCTACGGCCACAAGTATAGGCCGAATAACTCCTGGGACCTGGATTTTCAATCCAAATCAAATACTGACTTAAGCTCACATAAAGCTCACGTTGATTGGAAATTTCGCAGCTTGTAGCTAACTTCACATCGCCGTCTTGTATGATTCGGCCTATAGTAATATGAAGAATCCTCCTCCCCTAATAGGTAGGTACGAGTAAATTGATCGAAGACAGCTTCACGCTGCTCAGGGATGTTACAGTAATTACGAGTAACTTAACTCTGACCACCCAAACAGTATCGGAAAATCCAGGTCTCGGGATCAATTTTACAAATGTATAAAACTATATCCAATATATATTTACAAAACTAAATAATTTATTCTAACTTTTACTAAAATATTGAATAAACTAATACTAAAACTTAAACTAAAAAAAAAAAAAAAAAAAAAAAAAAAAAAAAAAAAAAAAAAAAAAAAAAAAAACCTAGTCTTTTACAAATTATTTATCTATCAGGTAATAAAACTAATCTTTACTTATCAAACGTGGTAATCTATGAAAGCGTTATCAATGATGTGAACATAGATTCACTAACGCAGTGTAATCCTATTGTAATACTTTTCTAGTCTAAATGCGTGTAACAGGATAAATGTGATTACATGATGATAAAACGGCTTTTTACGATTGCCCGAGACGGAGAGCAATTTTTTTACAGGGTTATCTGCTCGCTTTGTACTATCCCGAAAGGGGGTGATTCAGACCATTATGAAAAACTTGAACTACGGGGCCAACCCGGAATTCGAGAAAAAATATCAGCTGTTCCATACAAAATTTCAAGTCTTCATCGACAAAATGTACGAGAAAGCTGAGTTTTTTTCTTGAATTCCGGGTTTAATACAGTTTATACACAGGAGTTCCGTAGAGTAGTACAATCTCACCTTGAGATCAAACCAGACAGACAGTTTGATGTAAACAACCATACCGTTGATATATCGCCGGTGTAACATTTAGACACTGTTTATTAAACACTTGCAGTAACGGTACAGCATCCAAATATTACCAACGAGCATGAACTATCAAAAGAAATATTAACGAAAATGTTCTATAATTTCTTATCTCATCTTGTAATGTACCAGCCTTTTTAATAGTAAACCCCTAATAGACATTCCGATTTGGTTGGAGCCAACGAAATTGGGTTCTTAATCCAACATTGCTACAGACGTTGTTTTTAAACTTTCGCAATTTGAACACATTATTATTATACACTAAGGGACTAATCGCGCACTAAAACGTCGGGATGATGAAGTATTTATTTATCTCGTAATTTTAGTGCGCGATTAGTTCCGTAGTGTATAATAATAAATTGCTACAGAAGTTCCATCGATAATGTATCCGATCACTACTAGCACGGTAATGATATCTAATAGATATCATTAATTTATAATTAATCAATAATAGATATCATTACCGTGCTACTAGCCAGTATTTTAAATAGTACTGTTGAACCGACCTTACGTACACGATTAAGGCCGTGGTCAGGCGGTTGGCTTCAACCAAATCCTAACGTCTGTTCGAGGTTTTATTTGTATCCTAGTAAGTTTATTTTTTTTGTAATAAATGTTTTTTGTTGCAGGTGTCGTTTTATGGTGGGGGTTAGGAGTGACCAATATGGGGGACAGTTTCTTGCATTTGGGGGACATTGTGTCCCTCTATGCAGAGGGCTCTGTCGCAGGTTTCCTGAGTACCTTAGGGTAAGTAATCATATTATTTGTGTACTGTTATAAATCCGTATTAACACATTTTAGCGTTGCTCCACAAAAGATCCTCCCCAAATCCCGAGTGGAGCCTGGCGCTTCACAGAAGTCCTTCGCCAAAAGAATAATTGCTGTACAAAAATGAATAAAGCCACTGGAAAACTTATTTTCCGTTTACGTGTAATCTCATACTAATCTCTTAGTGGGCTCTTTTTATGTAGGGGTAGCTTACGACCTAATAAGATTTAAACAAACATAATAATAGATCTTCTTAAATAATAGCTTTAACATTATTTCTTATAAATTCTTGACTAGAAAAATAATCCCTAGCAAAGAAAACATTTTCCGTATACTAACCTTGGCCTAATTCTGTCTGCTTTCATTGTGGATGTACCGTAAGATCTTAGCTCTTAGACGGCGTAAGTTGAAAAGATACAGGGAAGTGTGCAAAAATCTCGGGATCTCCGCGAATATTCTGCCTAACTTTTGGCTACGACTTCGCTCTCGTGATTATTTGGTTTTTGAAAACATGCCAAGTCGATGGTTTTAGTGCTATCCCATATGAACTTTTGAACCTTTTTTCCGCGATATGTAGTCTACTTATGATACTCTCCGACTTATAAACAAAGAAATTTTTTTTAGGGTTCCGTACCCAACGGGTAAAAACGTGACCCTATTACTAAGACTCCGCTGTCCGTCTGTCCGTCTGTCTATCACCAGGCTGTATCTCATGAACCGTGATAGATCGATACGTACGAAGCGGTTTGACTCAACATTTCAGATTCGTACCGCCAGGGAATGGAACAGTCTTCCTGCTTTCTTGTTTCCTAAGAGATACCTATAATCTAAAGCTTTTCAAGGTCAGAGTGAATAGGTATCTTCTAGGTCTGCGTGCTTCATCTTCGACCACAACGTCGCTTACCATCAGGCGAGTTGGTGGTCAAACGCTGACTTATTACTTATTCGCGTTAAAGAAAAAGGTAGCTAGAATGTTGAAATTTTCACAGATGATGTATTTCTGTTGCCGCTATAACAAACGATACTAAAAATAGAAAAAAAAAAATATTTAAGGCGGGCTCCCATACAACAAACCTGAATTTAATGCCGTTTTTTGCTCGATATTAATAACGGTAAAGTATTGAAGAGCAATATTTCCATCGAAATTTCAGCGCTATTTGAGATCAGAATATATTGAAGTGTAGGACTGTGGTTTTAGGGTTCCGTACCCAAAGGGTAATAACGGGACCCTATTACTAAGACCCCGCGGTCCGTCTGTCTTTCGGTCTGTCACCAGGTTATACTTATAAACTGTTAGCTAGAACGTTGAAATTTTAACAGATGACGTATTTCTGTTGCCGCTATAACAACAAATACTAAAACCAGAAAAAAATACTTAAGGGGCTTCCATACAACCAACCTGATTTTTTAACCGTTTTTTCGCTCAATATTAATAACGGTGACAGATGCTTGAAATATTCACAGAATATGAAGTTAAATATACACTTCAAAAATAAATAATTAAAATAAAATCAATATTTAAGGGGTGCTTCACATACGGTACGGAACCTTTCGTGCGCGAGTCCGACTCGCACTTGGCCGATTATTTAATTCACTTGTTAGGTAACCACACAAGTTTTCAAACTAAAGGCTCTAACAATGTTTCCTTTCTGTAATCTTATTTCAAACTAAACAAAGAATTATTTACAAAGAAAACGCTTAGGATGTACAATCCTAAGCTTTTGGTAAGTAGGGTAAGTTGAGAAGTTACGGGAAAGTATGCAAATATCCCGGGAGTTCCGCGAATATTTCCAATGATAGAATGTAGCGAGCTAGCGTCGCAATGAGTGGAAAATGTGTAAAGTGATAGCTCGGAGGAAAACTGACGATCGATTCTGTTTGTGAATTATTTCGTAAGTACCTGCCGCTTGTTTACGTATATACGGCTTCTTCTGAAACCCTTCTCACGGAAGTCCTGCGGAACTAATTCTGACAGTACGGCTATGCGACTGTGGCGACGCGTCTGCGGGGCGTGAGACGGTTATAGACTATAGCGTTCATGCCGTATATGTATTTTTTACCGACCACCTAAGTAAAACTACAGAATAATATGCTTGATTACTAAAAAATATAATTAGTCCGTCAAATAGATTGTCAAAAAATATTAGACAGGTATTTTTTCTATTGTCAATTTAATAAAAATTGATGAAGATATAGCCCGTTAAGTTCCGCGTGGTGTCACTAACCGCTATCAAATGTACCGGCTACGGCTAGTGCCGTCACGAGCCCCCACTCTCAAACTTTGACAAGGTTTATCTTTGTCTCTAATTGTTTTATTGACAAAAGAAAAAATATGTGTCTGATATTTTTCAATAATCTAATTGACGGACTAATTATAACAATGATTTTTATACCCAGTAAACATCCCTATTCGATCATAGTTTAGTTGAGTAACCGCATTTATATACCTAGGCTGGGTCAGAGTTTTTAGGCCGCCGATTTTTCGATGGCTCGTGAAATTGTGTGACTCGCTTGTTATTCCTTTAGATATTACTGAGACCTTCAGGCTTCTTAAAAATCACTTATGAGACCTAGCAAACTTAGCAATTCTCCGAGTTTTGTTGCGGAATCAATTTCAATAAAGTATAGTATTCGAAACTGACTAAAGTTGTTCATCTATTGATTGTCTACTCGGTTCCCGGTCATGGAAAAGCCAGAAAGATACGTAATCCCTCTTTTGTGAAGAGCCCTAAAGGAAAGGAATATAAAAGGTGCTCTGCAAGGTTAACTAAAAGTTCCTTGAGGTTTGACATTGACGAGAATTGATCGATGTCTGTGGCTAACGGTTTGCAGACCCTATTTCTTACGGGGGATTAAATCAGTAACTTAGTATACTTGGTGGAATTCAAATCAAATCATATTTATTTATTTAACATCAAATAATGTACTATTACAATGCAGTGATAACGGGCCCTAAACTAGGGAAAGCCTGTATCTTGGGCACCCTGTGGCCGGTTTCCATAGTTTGCTGTCTCGCTGAGCGTTGTACACATTCATTTGCATTCTTTTCAATACTTACAGCAACATTTACAATAAAAGTACAAACTAGTTAATTTGACTAAGTAATTCTTAAATTAATAAGTAACAAAAATGGGAAATAGCTTAGCAACATTAAATGAAGACATATTTTACTAAAATATTTGTTCTGTTTCATTTATAATTTAAAACTAGCTGCGCCCTGCGGTGTTACCAGCGTTAGCCCGAGATTAATAGTTTTTTTTTCTAAAATAAACGTAGCCTAAGTTACTCCTTTTACATCCGCTACCTGCCAATAAAAGTCCCGTCAAAATCGGTCCAGCCATTTCAGAGATTATCCGGAACAAACAGATAGATAGAAGGATGGAGTCTTTTCGTGTAGATTTACACACGCTGTCGCTCGGCTCTGCAGGTGTTTTATGATTGCTATATACCTTTCGTCCACCCTACAGTCTGCCAAAGCATCCTCAACGGCCTAGGCCTCAACTGAATCGAACGCCTTCTCATAATCAACGAAAGTTATTATGATCGGCTTTTGATATTCGTGACATTTCTCGATTAGCGTTTTGATACTTTGCAGATGATCGCAAGTGCTGTAACCAGACCTAAAACCCGCCTGCTCCCGTGGTTGGTATGAGTCTAACTTATTTCTGAGTCTGTTGACTAATACTCTCGTAAACAATTTGTAGACATGGAAAAGCAGACTAATAGGCCTATAATTATCCAATCCTTTGATGTCTCCTTTTTTGTGAAGTAATGAGATTACAGCGTTGTTCCAGCTATCCGGTACTTTTGTTTCCAGTTAGCATTTTGTAAAAAGCCTTGCTAGGGCTTCTGGTACTTTCTTCGATGATAATTTAAGTAGCTCTGGAACAATACCATCTTCACCTGGGGCTTTTCGATTTTTCAACTGCCGCAATGCCAAGCGCACTTCATCAGCCGTGACATCCGGGAAATCCTCTGATCCAACATTCAGCACTGGTGGTCTAAAAAGCTCCGAAGCCACATCACCCGTCCGGTCCCTAGGATTTTCAACTTTGCTGCTAAAGAGGTTTTCGTAGTAACTGTAAGCTATATTAAGCAGTTCCTCTCTGTTAGTTGTTACAATGCCATCTTCATTGGTGAGTTTAAAGATGGATTTTTTCCCTGTATTTAGTTGAAGTTTTAGTGACCTGCGGCTTTTATTTCTTTCAATGGCCTCTTCTATTATTCGCTCATCGTGCTTTTGTAGATACTTCCGGATTTCCCGGCGTATCTCTTTCTGGAGCAGACAGAGCTCTGAAGAATTAGTGTCCACATCGCTGATAATCTCCCGTCTCCGATCTATTAGGCGCAATGTTTCCGCAGTAAGTTTTTGGGTTTTCGTCTGTACGTTCTGTGGAGTTACGGATTCCAGAGCAGAGTTCAGACATTGGACAATTTCACTATTTACTTCATCTACCGAACGCTCTTCTATCTCCTCAACAATCAACCTAGCGTCTATGTGCTTATTTATGCAATCTTGATTATGTCTTATGATTTCTATTTTGACATGGTTTGGTTTTGGTCTCTTTGTTATGAGATATAGGCATTTAGTTGTTTTTTATACATCACATAGGTGTTTCCAGGAACTGATTTGTTTCCGTGTTCCACACGATAGTATTTACAGAAACAAAATAATTGTATCTTACTCGTATACATTGATTTTTGTTTCGGAAACACGTAGACTTTGTTTCTGATACAGAGTTTATAAACAACTAGCTTAAAACCCGCGGCTTCGCCCGCGTGGTCTTAGTACATAGGTACTTGCTTAAAATGAAAATAGCCCGCGGTTAGACCCGCGTTGTATTGGTACTTGCTTAAAATTAAAAAAGGCTGTCTGATGGCCTGCGTTGTCATCATTACTTGCAATGATAATGGCCCACGGTCTGGCTCGCGTTGTTTTAGTAATTGCTCAAAATAATAAAAACCCACAGTTTGGCCCGCGTTGTCTTGGCACTTGCTTAAAATAATAATAGCTTGTGAAGCCAAGCATTGTCGTATAACGTATTACTTGCAAGGATAATGCCTACGGTTTGGCCTGAATCGTCTTAGTATTTGGCTGGATAAAAAACGTATTGTATGGGTCAGAGTGTTCGGCCACCATAGGGAGAATGAAAGGAAATTGCATGCAGCGGAGATACGAATGCTGAGATGGATGCGCGGAGAGACAAGAATGGATAAGATTAAAAATGAGTATGTTAGAAGAAGTCTGAAAGTAGCGCCAGTGACTGAGAAATTAAAGAGTGGCATGCTATCTTGGTAAGGGCATGAGACGGGAAGAGAGTAATGTCACGAAAAGAACTCTAAATATGATGGTAAGCGGCAGAAATAGGAGGTGACGACCAAAAAAAGTGTGGATGAATTGTGTGCAAGATAATATGCTAGAGAAATGAGTTGATGATGAGATGGCGTATGATAGAGTGAAGTGGCGAAAAGAAACGTGCTGTGCCGACTCCACCTAGTGGGATAAGATAAGATAATATTTATTGTCATCAAGTAAATCTAAGGGCAGGATAATGATGATAATAGGTCACGGTTTGGCCTGCGTATTCTTAGTACTTGCTTAAGATGGTATATAAATTACGCAGCTTAGCCCGCGTTGTCTTAATACTTGCTTAAAATTATAATAGCTTACCGTTTGGCCTGTGTTGTCGTATTATTTGTAATGATAATAGCCCACGGGCTGGCCCGCGTTGTTTTAGTAATTGCTTAAAATGATAATAAACCACAGTTTGGCCCACGTCGTCTTGGCACTTGCTTAAAATAATAATAGTTTGTGGTTTCGTCCGCATTATCGTATAACGTATTACTTGAAGGGATAATGTCTACGGTTTGGCCTAAATTATCCCAGTATTTGGCTAGAATAATAACAGGTCGTGGTTTGGCCTGCACATTCTCAGTACTTGCTTATAATGGTAATTTATAGCACGTAACTTGGCCCGCGTTGTCGTAGTACTTGCTTAAAATTATAAGGGTAGTATTTAAACGCAAATCAAAAAATATCCTTATTCTATGCAATAAGATTCCAAATTCCCATCAAAATTACTGATTGCACAGCATAATATTCAACTCAAAATATCACTAAACACACTACAATTTATTTTCGCAGCGTACAGCGATTTTTCCTAAAGCAAAAGCTTTTTCATCAATGCACAGCTAATAATCTCAATGCACATTATACCTGTTAACTCTTTTTCTTTTAAATAAAGCTTCTATTTTTATATTATTTACAGCAGTTTTTCTAAATAAAACAGCATTTTATTAATCACAGTCGTCTTAATATTTAACCTAAACTAACCTAACCTAAACTAACCTAACCTAACCTATTTTTTGTTTCACACCTAATCTATAAAGGCGATTCGCTTCTGGCACTTCGCTGGCCGCTGCTGCGGCACGCTCGCTTCGCTCGCTCGGCTCGTGCGTTGTTTTGTCATGTTCTAACATAACCTAACCTATTTTTTGTATCACACCTAATCTAATTTCTTCACTAATTTACCCTAAAGAAACCATCCATTGATCTAGACCCCTGATAACAGAGCATTCCCTAGGAAGCGAGGGTCAACTTAGGGATTATGCGACTGGGATAGTTATTTTGCTATGAAATATGAAAAATTTGCTGTGCAGTCAGTATTTATGCTATGTATGTAGTATTTTTGTACAAAAATAAATTTAACTGTATTACATTATGAGGAAAAAAGTAATGTCATATTGATGTAAAATTTCGAATTATCTGCAGTTTGAGTTTTGTTAAACATTTAGTTTATTTGTAGTTAAGTAAGTTATTTGATGTAAAAAAGAATATAAATGATGAGTATGTATTGATAGGCGATTATTTATTTGATATGCAATTTATATTATCCCAAATTATAATAGCCTGCCGTTTGGCTTGCGTTGTCGTATTACTTGCAATGATAATAGCCCATGATAATAGTCTGGCCCGCGTTGTTTTAGTATTTTCTCAAAATGATAATGAGTACTTACTTTAAATGGTATTTCCCCACAGTTTGACCCGCGTTGTTTTAGTACTTTCTTGCTTAAAAAATAGCTCATGGTTTAGCTCGGGGTTTCGTATTACTTGCAAAGATAAGATTAGCCTGCTTTGTCTCAGTATTTGCTTAAATTCGCTCGTGTCTAAAGCTTATTACGGAGTACCTACGACAATTTTTAGATGAAATTGATTTGCAAAATATTTGAAATTAATTAAATAATAATTGTATGATTTATTCATGTTCAAATAATTATTTTATGGCCGCATTGGATTTAACGGTTAATTCAATATTTTTGTTCTTAGTATTAAGATCTCAATGTAACACAGTTCAACAGTAAATATGTTCTTTGACTTTAATAGCCTACGGTTTGGCCCGCGTTGCCTTATAACTTATCAGAAGATAAATACTTAATAAAGTTATATGTTAAAATACCTACTCATTTACTTTATGTGGTAAAAAGAATATTTTTCGGTACATTGCTCACTCATGAACCATGTAGTTTCCCACTCGCATACCAAATTATATCCAACTCCATTCGCATGTCATGGTCCACATCACAATCGTAAGGTCCTAATCCTGGTCTGACCACTGAGCTTTGAAACTTATGTACGAAATTTACACTAATGGCTTTTTATTGATGGAAAACATTGAAGCAACCTGCAAAGGCACGTCCATAGAGAAAAATCGATGTATATGAATTCAGCAACCCGCGCTCGGCCAGCGTGATGGATATGGCTCAATCACCCTTCGTGGGTAGGCCTACGTTCAGTAGTGGACTATTAAAAAAGCTCAGTACAGGTATTCAACATGTTTCATTAAATTATTAGAAATTTAATTTTGATTATCCTGAACTCAATGACAATCTTGCCCAAAACCGTTCACCCAGTCAAAAGTGGCCGAGACACTTGTAGGACTTTCAGGCATTCTCTGACCCTGTACAGATGAAAAAGTAGCACACAAGTAGGTATATTTTATTTGAGAAATACATATTGTACCTATATCTAGACGACAGGCATGTTCTAGGATTCTATTATACTCATCATTTGACTTACTTTTACTATGGTACCAACCCCGAAATCACGTAAATAAAATCTGCTGTTCAACATAAAAAGTTCATCGACCCGCGGCAAAATGTAAAGAATAGGTAATTTTCGCTTTTTCAGGTAGAACCCATAGTAAAGTAAGTTTATTTATCCGTATGTACCCTAAGTTCAAATCTATTGGCTCACAACATAAAATCTTTCGTAAACTATTAGGGGCCCATTTTGCCCCATTGACGGATGAGTCAATATCTAAATTTTATTCTAGATACTTCACTATATTACTAAAAAAAATGCGTTCAAGTTATTTTTCATGCTTTTATAGGACGTTTGGTCTAGATTTCGACAAGGAATCCGGGACTTTTCCCAAAACGTCAATATAGTCATCTATTAGTTAAAAGGGTGGGCTATTTTTAAACAATATTGTTCCGCTCGTTGGATGTAATTTATGTTTTTTTCACCAACTTTGGGACCCTATTTGACCTCTTAGATAAAGAAAATTCAGAAAAACAGGAACAAACGTATTTTTCATTTTGTCTGAGTAGCATGTTAACAAAGTTTTAAGTCAATCGGTACAGGAATACAAAATATACTTACAAACGAAAAGAGCCCGTTTTACCCCGTCAAAGGTCAAAAGTTCAAAGTTTTCGTCTTTAGTGCTCCATTACGTCATACAATGTACCTATATTCCATATTTCAAGTTTATATCTTTAGCGGTTTGGGCGGCAGCCGAAACTGATTAATTTTGGCCATCCCTAAGGATCCCCATAGAATTTCCGGGATAATAATAGTTCATGTGTTGAAACATGTTGTGTGCTTCCTCCATACCAGATTTCATCCATAACCGTTCAGCTCGTTGGATGTAATAGACGCTTTTTTCACCAACTTTGGGACCCAATTTGACCCCTTAGATAAGGAATATTCGGAAAAACAGGAACAAACGTAACTTTTATTTTGTTTGAGTAGCATGTATACAAAGTTTCAAGTCAATCGGTAAAGGGAATAAAAAGTTACATACAAACGAAAAGGGCCCGTTTTACCCCTTTAGAGGTCGATTTTTCAAAATTCCGTTCTTAGTGCTTCATTACGTGGTCCAATGTATCTTTGTTCCAAATTTCATGTTCGTATCTTTAGCGGTTTGGGCTGTAGGCTGTCTGTCAGTCAGTCACTCAGCGAAGCCTTTTATATAATAGATTGTTGCTCAGTGAATACATGGCTTTAGACACCATTTCTTCTTATCACCATATATTTTGTAAATAGCGAATGAACTTTTTCTATGGAACAGCAGTTTTTTTTTCTAGATTTCGCGGTTGGTCCCATAGTAAAAGTTCTTTATCGTGACATACTGAAGTTTCCTTTCAAAGATTGTGCGTAAGTTACCAGTAAAACCCTGTATAGAAATTTTGGCTTCGTGATACATTTGCGAATAGTTTTTTCGCGAAGTCGCTATGACTGGCCCTAGGGAGGAAAGAATAAGGAAGAAACAAGTACCTATCCAAACCACCACCACAAACGACGACGAACCAAAGTTACCGACTTAGCCCAGCGGATTAGCAAATTAAAGTGGCAATGGGCAGGGCACATAGTTCAAAGAACGGATGGCCGATGGGGCCGTAAAGTTCTCGAATGGAGACCGCGGACCAGCAAGCGCAGCGTAGGACGTCCACCGATTAGGTGGACTGACGATATAATACAAATCGCAGAAACGCGCTGGATGCAGGCCTCTTCCAACCGGCCTTACTGGAAATCCATGGGAGAGGCTTATGTCCAGCAGTGGACGTCCTACGGCTGATGGATAGATGGATGAAGTACCTATCCAGCTAACATTTTTCACGTTCGTTCTAACGCCCATAATGGTCCTGTAAATAGGACCCATTTTTGTCTAGTCGCAATGTACTGTACCTATGGAATGATTGGTAGTGTTATATTGTCGATTTTATGTGCCTGATCGATGACCCGCCGTCTCAAGACTATGGGATTACGTTTTTCGAATATTGTCGTGCCATTACGTTCTCCAGACATGGAAATACATTCATGCAAAAATCCAGTCGTTTTACCGGAAGCTGCCTGCAAAAGAAAGGAGCAACAAGCACTCGTTTGGGATAGTAAAAAATAGTGGTAGAGTGTAAATAGAAAGAGGGAAAAGGAAGAAAAACAAATCAACAATAATGTAAACAATTCTAGCGAAACATTCGAATTTTGTATACGATGGAAGGCGGTTTAGGCATTTTTTTCGAAAAATAATCATCGAAGAACTGGTTGTAAAACATTCTTAACTCAATTAGTTACCCTATCCAAACTGTTCTAAAGTATCAAAAGCTCCGCCAGTATCTTGAAAGGCTGTGAAAATTCAAAAGCTGTAAAAGTAATTAATGGGTGACCCGTTTCGGTGCGAATCCTTTGGGGCTCGTGAAACGACCCTTGATACTACGACAAGGTCACTGCGGCAGTTTACTTTTCCAACGGAAATTAGGTTTTTAAAGCGAGCGAGCCACTTGATAGGCCTATGTGATAGGTTCAGCAGTGGAATTTTAAAATGTTTAAATATAGTACAGTACATTACAATGTCATTAGGTTTTGATTTAATAGAATGTATGGCAGTGTGTGTGATTGAAATCCACCAATATTGACCACCAATTGATAGCATCTACCTGTTACCATTATTAATATCGAACGAAAAACGGCTAAATATTCAGGTTTGTTGTATGGGAGCCCCCCTCAAATATTATTTTTATTCTAGTTTTAGTATTTGTTGTTAGAGCGGCAAAAGAAATCTGTGAAAAGGTCAGCTTTCTAGCTATAAAGGTTCAAGGTCAGAGTGAATAGGTATCTTCTAGGTCTGCGTGCTTCATCTTCGACCACAACATCGCTTACCATTAGGCGAGTTGGTGGTCAAACGCGGACTTATTTGCGTTAAAAAAAAAAAAAAAGATACAGCATGGTGACAGACAGACGGACAGCGGAGTCTTAGTAATAAGGTCCCGTGTGTGGAAGATGTCCCCTAATATTTTATTAATAGACTTACTCACACGTCACGTCAGGTGTGACGAAGTCATTACATGCTTTATGTATTGTTAAAATCTGTTGATGAGAAAGAACACATTCACAAATCTATATTATACAAAATTGCGGTCATTATACGAGTATTATTACGACTGTGATTTCAGTAATGGGAACAGAGGAAAAGGAGGGAAAAAATTACCATAACAACATGCTTGAGAACTTGTAACAATAACATCAAATGATACGAGGGTGGGAATATTTTTATTGGGAGGGATGAGGATGGGACAGGGTTGAAAAGGTCACGTGCCTGATATACAATTAGGTACGTGATGCGTGACGTATTCACTACCTACTATACCTACTTGGTATTGTGTAGCGCTCATAGTGCATAGCGTATTTTTAACCGACTTCTAAAAAGGAGGAGGTTCTATGTTCGTGTGTATGTTTTTTTGTGTATGTTCATCGATAATTTCGCCAATTGTGAAACGAATCGAAAAATTCTTTTTTAGTTCGAAAGGGTATACTCCCAAAGTAGTCGCACTTAAATTTTACAGAAATCGGCTGAGCCGTTTTTGATAAATCAACAATAATGTAAACAATTCGAGCGATAAATTCGAATTTTGTACACGAAGGAAGGTGGTTTTGCCATTATTTGCGAAAAATAATTATTAGGTATTTCATTTGAATTACTGTGATGAGAAAATAAATTCGCCTTATTATCTGTATAATTTAGCCATCTTGTACGACTTAACAATCTAATGAAAACCATAATAGAAGGAAAGAGAGGAACACGCAGAGCATTTCTAGACCAAATTAAAAAAAGGTCAAAGTCATATCGTATAGGGAGGTGAAACCACTAGCAGAAGACCGCGTGACATGGAATTTGGTCCACTGAGAAGAGCCTTGCTCTTAAATTATGAATTTAATTAATCTAATTAAACTTTTAATAATAAAAAATAACAAATCGAAATCGGTTCATCCGATTTTTATGAAACATAGCTAAGAAGCTATGTTTCATCGAAATTGGTTTTGAACTTAACAACTCTTTTGTTAGCTGTGGTAGGAGTCTTACTGTTTGGGTTTTTTTTTAATTTTATCTTGTTAAATTGAAATATACGCTTAGAACTGTGAGCAAAGCTAACTCAACTCAAACTCAATTCATTTATTGCAAATATGAAATTTACATGCGGTTCTTAGTTAACATGTTTTGTATAGTTACACATATGACCCTATAAGGGTATGGCAATTTTATTATTCGTATTGGAACGATTTATTATTACGTTTTCTAGATTATCGTTAAAAAAATCGTCTATAATGTATAATAATTATTAAAATAATTATTATTAATTTTTTGAAATGTGATTATAATTTCTTTATTTTTCATACTCATAGACATTTTTAAACTGAAAATGACATTGTTATTTTTATGATACTGGTACAATTTTATTTTTGATTCATATTCTATTTTGGTATAAATTAAATATATTGTTTGTGTACCTAATACTTGATCTTGTAAAATCTAAAGGGTGTGCTTACTTAGTTGTATTAAAAATGTAATTTGGTAGAATTTAGAAATATTGTTACCAGACGATTCCAAGTGCCTGTATTGTGTCTACGGAATAAAGAAATATAAAAAAAAAAAAAAAAAAAAAAAATAGCATTTCGATAATAGGATAATTTTTAGTTGTTTTATGAGACAGTTTTCTCTTTCGATATCTTTTAAAGTATTTGGCAATTTACTTAATATTTTTATAGCCATAGAATTTGGGCTAGAACTGTGCATTGTTAAGTTGGACTTTGGTTTCACGAGTCTGCTATCTGTCTGTATGAACTAAAATTACCTAACAATCTGCGAGGTGAAACAGCCGTAATTCAATCAGACGTTCGTCACTCAGCCAGTTTACCCCCGGAGCCTTATTAGGATTAACCTTGTTGGATTTAATTACATCCCCAGTCAGGATTTCAATCTGGACGAAATTAACTGCCAGTTTAGACCGGGCTTGGATTATACTCCGGAAATTACTTCAGGTTTCACATCTTGTGAATCAGAGACAATATTCTCAGCTAACCATACTTATTGTGAACAAGTACTGCCTTCCCACAAAAGATGTAAACACGCTTTAAGCACTGTTTAACCATGCAATTTGACCTCTTAAACAGTGTCTAAAGCGTGCGTAAAACTTTTGTGGTAAGACGGGTAATGTTTATGTACCAAGACTAAAACTGTAAAGAAACCTAAAAAGCAGAAGAAAAAGCTAAAAAACTGTATATTCCAACTTAAGAAACTAAATCTACAGTAACATCTGCAGTAAATCTAGTTTTTCTTTTTTGAGCCCTAAACTAAACTTTGCAGATATCGAAAATACTGTAGAATAGTAAAACTGTAGATTTGGATACGTTATGTTTATGTAGTGTAAGAAAAATATTAAACAAGATCAAGACAGCAAAGATTATGGCAGCCTATCTGCGGGCTTAGCATACTGACCATTAAATAATTCTATCGACGTGTCAGAACGTGACAGAGTTATGATGAAGCATATAACTGTCACCTTTGCAGACGTCGATAAACTTTTGTCGTGGTCTTGTATGCTAAGCTAGCTGGAGAGCAATTTCTAGTCAGGTTTACCCTGACAACCCTAAGACACTTATATCCTTACATAGTATAAAATAAAGTCGCTATTTTCGTTTGTTTGTTTGTCTGTATGCTTAAATCTTTAAAACTACGCAACGGATTTTGATGCGGTTTTTTTTAATGGATAGAGTGATTCAAGAGGAAGGTTTATATGTATAAAAATTCCCGAAATTCCCACGGGAACGGGCACAACGCGGGTAAAACCGCGGGGCGCTGCTAGTCTACATATATTTTCAAAAACGTTTGTAAATTGCCGTTAACTTCAAACGACGAAAGAAAACCAATTCTCATGTCTGAGTCGTCGTCTAAAATTTGTCGGAGTAACGAAAATAAAACAAATTCCGTTCCGAAGTTGCAACAAATGGCGTTAAAATAAAGAAATAAAGGTGATAAAATTTTAGATTGAAGTAACCGTCTAACACGGTCAGGGACAATATTTTGACAAATCACTCGCACCTAACTTAGCTTCACACAGCTTAATCCGAAGTCTATTTCACGGGTACGGATGTGAAAATAGCATACTCGAAGTTGACGTAACATAACGTAACGTAATATCCTGTGAACCCGGCACCGCAGGACATTAGCCTACCGTCCACACCTCCCATCCATCACGCCCCCCCATTACTTGCGTCGCTCCACTTCTAGATATGTTTCATTTCAAATGACCTGGAAAGGCCCACCTTGGGAGAAGTTGTGTTACGGCAAGGTACACACTTACACCGATATGTTTGTGTAACAAAACATCGCTCCAATTGTTCCGAGAAATATCAGAATGAAGATGTACAATACGACTCCATCAATAGGTGTCATGTGTTGTGATTGGCTTCAATTACTTGGTCTTTGTTATGGATGTGGGAAGGATAGAAGGTCGGGTACTCGGCAAACTCTGCCTGACGATGTCTGTCATTTTAGAAAAATACTTGCCAGAAATATAAAGTAGAGATCTTTCAGTCTAAAACTGTACGCCCTTCCACTAAACATGATACCTTAATTTTGAAAAAGATATGAGGTAAATATTGAAAGGTCTACTGATTTACGTGTAATCTAGCTTATAGGGTTTATTATACTGAAATGGACACAGGTAAAAAGTTTCAATATCATTTCTGTTAATACAAGCTAAAACAATCGTGGTAGTGTCCAGCTTTCGCCTGAAAGCTCTTTACAGTAGTGTAAATATCACAATAGCTACATTCGAAGTCTTTAGTTTTCTATGCGCTGTGGGCGGAGTCGACGCCATTTTAAGACGAAAAAACTTGGTTTCATTTATAACCTATCCCCTAATTTTCTTACATGCATGGTCCGTATCGAGAGAATCAATGAAGACATCTCGTCTTGTTATGCAACTCATACAACCTTCATTTTTGATCTGATTGCTGATGCAATCAGTTAAAGTTTCCGATGCAATGTGTTTTTATTAGAGATTTAATCGATCTTTGGTTAATGACGTTCTTTATTAATATTTTGTCTCGGAATGTGGTTTATAGAGCTTCTATACTTATGAGATTTTGGTTTATAGAGCTTCTTTCATCTTTCACAAAGGTAGCTCGCGAGCACAGATCAGAGAAACAAGGTATTTTGTTCCTGTAATCTGTGGTCGCAACAGATCAGAAATATTGTCGAACTTCGACAGCACTGAAAATAATTTCTTTTATGTTTAACTAGCGACCCGCCCCGGCTTGGCACAGGTGTATTATGCATATAGGTAAACTTTCCTCTTGAATCACTCTATCTATTTAAAAAAACCGCATCAAAATCCGTTGTGTAGTTTAAAGATATAAGCATATGAACATGGGGACAGCGGAAGCAACTTTGTTTTATTCTATGTAGTGATAACTCACAGCAATATAACTCTTAGTTAATAAATAACTAAATACTGCAGTAAAACAAGAATTTGACTTTGCACTAAATTTCCGATCCAATTTTTTTTATCAAGTTTAGCATCACTTACTGATCATGATAATGGTTTGCGTGACTTTTGCCCTTAAGTGTATTGTTTCCAAGATATCGATATCGGCAATTTTTTGCCGATATCGTTTTTTCGAGATGCGCTTGAAGCTCCACCTGGATCTGTCAGCATTTTGTGATTTTATGCTCAGTAAGAGATCCTAAACCTTATTAAAAATTAAATTTGGATCGGAAATTTAGTGCAAAGTTACCAAAAAAAGTCTCTTTTTCCTGTAGTAAAAACCCGCTGCCAGGAAGCTACTCTGCGCCTAGCTGTAGCATTATATATTAGTTATTTAGAATGAAAATACCTCCCACTCTTCTACAAACATTTTGTAAAAGTTGTGTTGAACATAAACCGAAGAGTTCCCAGTAGCTCTATCGTAGCACCAACTTGCATCACAAGTTCGACACTAGCTAGATAAGTAGATACACCGGAAAAGGTCAAGGGGCCACTTAGTAACATCTCTTCAATGCCCTATTTCTATTTGCGGAAGAAAGTGAGGAAACTGAACGTTTCCCTTGGTTTATAAAGCCGTTCTCACACGACGGTACGTCTCCGCAACGCTAAATAGCGATACGTTGGATCGCTGAAATGAGATAGAAGTTGCCACTCAGTTGAGCTTTCGTTGCCGTTTGCTGCCGTGTGAAAACAGCCTAAAGGTGCACGATGCGATGATTTGATCAAATTTTCGCTTCATGCCAACTGGGAGCTCATTCAGTTAATGAAAAGGTAGGAATTGGTGGTTCACGATTTGAACCACTACCTGAAGCTGGGCTCACACGAAACTATGATCGCATCTGTTCATCAGATCAGTGCAGCAGGAGCCATGTAGTATCATCATGTACTTAACCATTGCTGGTAGGTAGTTATTGAAGAAACAAAATGACACCACCCATCTTATTCGAAAAATATAGATCATACAAAAAGTTGATGGGAATCAAAGTTGTAGGAAATCAAATTTCAAACCATTTCGGCTCTGATAATATCTCATAAAAATTTAAATGACACCTGTTATTAAAGAAATAAAATGGCACCACTATCCTATTCGAAAAATATTGTCGGAACAAAAGTTGTTTGAGATTTGATTTTCTACAATTTTGATTCCAACAACTTTTTGTAGGATCGATATTTTTTTAAATAGAGAGTTGTACCATTTTGTTTCTTCAATAACTTGTGTTACATAAATTGTCATCAGAAGTTGTCGGAACAAAAGTTGTTTAAAATTTGATTCCCATCAACTTTTTGTAGGATCGGTATATTTTTTTTAAATAGTTGGTGGTACCATTTCATTTCTTCAATAACTTGTGTTATTTCAATTTTACAGCAGAAGTTATAGGAACAAAAGTTGTTTGAAATTAGATTTTCTACAACTTTGATTCCTATCAAATTTTTGTAGGATCGATATTTTTTAAACAGTTGGTGGTACCATTTCATTTCTTCAATAACTTGTGTTATTTCAATTTTACAGCAGAAGTTATGGGAACAAAAGTTGTTTGAAATTAAATTTTCTACAACTTTGATTCCCATCAACTTTTTGTAGGATCGATATTTTTTTTAAATAGTTGGTGGTACCATTTCATTTCATCAATAACTTGTGTTATTTCAATTTTACAGCAGAAGTTGTGGGAACAAAAGTTGTTTGAAATAAGATTTTCTACAACTTTGATTCCCATCAACTTTTTTTAGGATCGATATTTTTTTAAATAGTTGGTGGTGCCATTTCATTTCTTCAATAACTTGTGTTATTTCAATTTTTCAAGAGAAATCATCGGAATCAAAGTTGTTTGAAATTTGATTTTCTGCAACTTTGATACCCATCATTTTTTTGTTAATACATTTTCGAATAAAATAGGGGTGTCATTTTGATTCCTCAATACGAGTAACTACCTACCTACCGGCAATGCAACTATATTAGGATCTCGCTGGACTGATCTGAAGAATTGATGCGATCATCGCATCGTGTGTGCCCAGCTTCAGGTAGTAGTTCAAATCGTGAACAACCAACTACTACCGTTTGAATTAGTTAGATGAGCCCCCGGTGACGATAACTTCGCCGTTGGGCGTAGTTGTAGCCGGACCATTATAGGTTGGCGTACCTATATCAGATCATAGAGCTATTACAATTACAACCAGAGGGATAATCTGATTGTCATGAAAAATACCTATCTCATTTCAGTGACTGTTGCCGTATTATTTTCCCGATAACCCTGTTTGCCGCCTACGCAAAAACGACGGGGCGTTATAGTTATAGAAGAAAGAAAATTACACATCTAGATACCTTTTTCGTTTTATTTGAAAAATATCAATCATAGAAAAAGTTAATGGGAAACAAAAATGTAGGAAATCAAATTATAAGCAACTTTAGTTCTGACCATTTCTCGCGTAAAATTAAAATTACAAGAGTTAATCAACATTCAGGAAGTGGTTCAAATCGTGAACCACCAATTCCTGCCTTTTCTTTAACTGAATGAGTGCCCAGTTGGCATGAAGCGAAAATTTGATCAAATCATCGCATCGTGTATGTCAAACTTAACCCAAATCTCACGCGAAGCAAACAAATCAACTCATTTCTAGGGTTCCGTACCCAAAGGGTAAAAACGGGACCCTATTACTAAGACTCCGCTGTCCGTCCGTCTGTCTGTCTGTCACCAGGCTGTATCTCCTGAACCGTCATAGCTAGAAAGTTGAAATTTTTACAGATGATGTATTTCTGTTGCTGCTATAACAACAAATACTAAAAACCGAATAAAAAAATCATTAAGGGGGCACCCATACAAAAAACGTATTTTTTTTGCTCGATATTAATCACGGCAACAGGTTGAAATATTTACTGAATATCTAGGTGTATATTCACTTTAAAAATAAATAATTAAATTAAAATATATTAAAGGGGGCTCCCATACGTTACGGAACCCTTCGTGTACGAGTCCAACTCGCACTTGGCCGATTATTGTGTTAGCTCAGACATTTTCATGAGAGTCCTCAGTCTTTTTGTAGAAAAGTAGTTTTCGACGGCGACGCAAGTAGCAGTAAAAGTCGCTTGCCATTACCAACCAGTTCAGGAAACGTAGCCATACATGGACACAGGTTTTTGTTTGCATTCTATTTTAGGCTTTACACTTGACCAGCATCCGACAGCATTTCCGGGCGCCAACGATATCTGTAGTCTTCTAAAAACTGGGCTATATAATATGAGATTAAAAAAATAACGGGTAGCAATACGGGAGGGCCGCCTGAAGTGAAAGCTTGCTCCCTCCGTCTTACGAATTTTCGATCAGGTTACGTGTCCTGACGCGAGTTTAACATTTTTACCCATCCCAAAAAGTGCACAACGACGCTAAAAAAGTTTCCTTTCAAAAAATTGAGGCTCGGCGGTCAAAAGACTACTACTGTCAAGCCAGGGCTCGTGTTCACAAACACGTTACGACGTTGTGACGTTAGTTTCCACGTCACGTTGTTGTAAAAGTAAGTAAGTTCGTATAGGCCGGGTGGCTAGCCCTAGTGTCAAAGTTTTTAGGCCGCCTGAAGGCCTCTGACATGGCTAAGTGGTTAAAACAACCGGGACCTACAATTTAACGTGTCGTCCGAGCCACGGTAGCGCTCAGTTAGAAAATGCCACCCGCGGTCACCCATCCAAGTACTGACCGTGCGGAACGTTGCTTAATTTCGGTGATCGCTGACAATCACCTAGTCAAACTACGCTACGAGCGCTACAAATAAAGTACACGTTACAACACGTTGTTGTAACGTGTACTTTACGTTGCCGACGCCTCGTGTGAGATAGACCTAAGAGTGTAGAACTCTAGACGTCACTTGGGCCGACACTTCGCGAAGTTTTTCCAAAACAGCTTGTCGGAAGTTTGAACGCCACTTTCCTGCTTTCGACAGATGTTTAGACAAAGTTTGACGCAAATCGCGTCGAAACTTTTCGACGTGTTTATACAAAGTATTTGTTTTGTTAGATTGAAATGTAGGCAGTAGAAAGAGAAAACGAGCTTTAAAAAAATTAAAGAGACTAGAAATGCCCTAAGGTAGAATATCTGAAGGATTATTTGGTCACAGAAAGATAGCGACGAAAACGCATAGAAACTGCCATGTGACCAACGACACAACTTGACACTAGTGACACTTGAACTACTGATCAAATGTCAAATTACCGTCTTTTTTTTATTCCGTATAGGTTTGCGTTTGACTACATACTGCCTGATGTTAAGCAGATATACGCTCTAGGGTGTAGGTAGCACGCTTACCTAGAAGATACCTATTTACTCGGGATTTGAAGACTCTCACGTTGTACTTTAGCGGGAAGACAGATCCAGGCAAAGCGATATGGCGGACAAACTACTTGTCATTTTAAATGGCTTATAAAATGGGTCTACTTTTAGATTAATATAGCTGTTATCAGTCGATTTCTAGAGATTACTTCATGTCGCCGATATTAAAAACCTTGAAGGCTTGTCTATTTTCCCTTTCGCTTACATCCGTATTAAATAAAAGTATATCTAATTTCCGTCCAATATCCGTCCGTATAAATAAATGAAAGCAAATTTATTTTCCTTACCGAATTTCTGGTTTAAGGTGACTTACCTGCCTACCTTTTCAGTATCTTTTTACCTGTAGCTTTTTGCTTAAATATGTGCCCTAATGTTTTTAGAATATAGCTGATTTCACCTGAGCTAAAGAAATATTAACCCTTCGTGACTTCCACAAGTATAGTAGATGACGAGGTGAAAAAAACAACAAATTCATACGTTGTGTAGATGACTATCGAAGTCATCTACACAACGTATGAATGGACAGATTCATTTCGCGTTTTCAGGTCCCGTAGTCGAAAGTTGATGTACTAATTATTATTATTTATGTACCTACGATAGTGATTAGGTTGTCACATGAGTGAAATTGTTAATTTCTTGCTGAGAAATAAATTCTTTACCCAGAAAGTCTCCGATAACGATAAGGAACTAACTTTCTCAAAAAGGCTGATTTTGTTGAAATTGCCATCTGAAATATTGACCCTTCACGTATTTCACAGGCTAAGATGATGGACGTACTCGTATGTACCGTCTTTATGATCATTTTACGCAAATATAAGCCCTAAACCCTTTACGTTGGTCTAATAATATATTAACCCCCCCGTATGTTCCACAGGTTGAGTTGACAACCTTATGTTGACTACCGTCTAATTATCTTCTTTTACGCAAATATAAGCCTTAAATCCCTTATCCTACAGTCGTTTTCACCTACTCTGATACGATATTAACCCTTCGTTGTTCCACAGGTTGGTAGATGACAGGTGCGTGGTATGCCCCGAGGCCGGCGACCTGACTGATCCGCCCAAAAAGTTCCGGGGTAAGTAACTTTGTACGATATAGAAAAAGTTACCGAAGGCATGACATGTTCGTGACTTATGTAGCCCTAGTACAATCACTGTCGGAAAAACTTACTCACGTATTTACTCAAGCTGTACCGGTATTTTAATAGTCAACTGCTGAACATAGGTCTACCCACTAAAGGTAAAAATGTCAACCTAATTGATCCGCCCAAAAAGTTCCGGGATAAGTAAACTTTGTACAATACAGAAAAAGTTTCCGAACGCATGACATGTTCGTGACTTATGTAGCCCTAGTACAATTTCTGTTGAAAAAACTTTCGTCACGTACTTTTATTCAATAGCAAAATGCCAATCTCTTCGGAAAAACTGTCACCTCGCATTATCTTTTCCTTCATATCGCTCGATAGCAGATACACCGGGAACTGGGTGGAGTTGAATGTGCAAAATAGTAGTAACGCTTTCTGTAAACAGCTTTAGGCTCAAATAAGCTTTAGATTAGAATTCTAGGTATTGTCGAAACCTTTATTGGTTCACTTATTTATTAAACCCCACCCCTAAAATATCGAGCAAATCGATTGAACAAAAGCTATTTTATTTTAATTAATCATCTTCATCATTATAAGCCGAAGGACGTCTACGGCTGGACAAAGGCCGCAGCTATGGATTTTCAATAAGCCCGGTTGAAAGCGGATTGCATCCTGCGCGTTCCTATGGTCTTAAATTATATCGTCGGTCCACCTAGTGGTGGACGTCCTACTACTTGAACATTAAAGCATACACTTGCATGAAATTGCGATTTTTTCAAAGGACCTACATCTACAAATGGCGCATTTTATCTTGCCCATCTACATAGATTGTATTGTAATGACTAGCACAAAAGAAACTTATCAGCACTTCATCATGTTTTTGCCCCGGCTCTGAAACCTTCCCCACCCCCAGTTTGATAATGGCTTTTCTTCAGAACTGAGGCCATGTTGACGGAAAATAAATAAAAAAGTCTGCAAATGACTGTCTGTATCTGTAAACAGCTTATAGATGCTTTTTCAGTAGACAGTTGGGCAGGATCTTACAAACCACTCGACTCTCAAAGTTGAGCAAATCATAACTGTAGTTACAGTCTTTTATGGTGTGGCTAACACAGCCATTCTAAGCTACCTATTGAACCCTTAGTTTAAAAGACCCTAGGGTATAAAGCAATATCCATAAGAACACACACCAATAACTCCAAATAACTTGAAAAGTAGTTGCCCACATCGAAAACACACTTCACTAAGTCATGAACTTGCTGCCAACTTAGCCTCAACTTACCCAAGCGAGTGATAAGTTATTCAAGCTCCTCGGCGACAGAAGGGTACTTAACAGATAAAAGCCCTTTGTTTCTGGCAAGGGAAGGGTTTGAATAAATGATCCCCTCACACGCTCAATTGACGTTTAGGTAAGACGTAAACGGTACTTTTATTTGTGCGAAAGGTCATTTTACAATTTGATGGTCTCGGATTTTTTTAACCGACTTCCAAAAAGGAGGAGGTTCTATGTTCGTCTGTTTGTATTTTTTTGTGTATGTTCTTCGAAAATTTCGCCAATTGTGAACCGAACCGAAAAATTATTTTTTAGGTCAAAAATGTATACTCCCGATGTGGTCCCTTTAAATTTCACAGAAATCGGTTGAGCCGTTTTAAATAGTGTAAACAATTCGAGCGAAATATTCGAATTTTGTACACGATGGAAGGCGGTTTTACCATTTATTGCGAAAAATAATTATGTAAATGGAGCGTCCAAAAACGGATACTAGTAATCTGAGTGCGGATGTCTTGGGTTCGATTACCAAGGCATGAAGTTCTGTTTTTTAGGGTTCCTTACTCAAAGGGTAAAAACGGGACCCTATTACTAAGACTTCGATGTCCGTCTGTCCGTCTGTCTGTCCGTCTGTCACCGGGCTGTATCTCATGAACCATGATAGCTAGGCAGCTGAAATTTTTACAGATGATGTATTTCGGTTGCCGCTATAACAACAAATACTAAAAACAAAATAAAATAAATATTTAAGGGCTCCCATACAACAAACCTGAATTTTTAGACGATTTTCGCTCTATATTAATAATGGTAATAGGTAGATGCTTGAAATGTTCACAGAATATTTAGTTTTAAATTCACTTCAATAATAAATAATAAAATTAAAATAAAACAAATATTTGAGGGGGGCTCCCATACAGTACGGAACCCTTCGTGCGCGAGTCCTATTCGTACTTGGCCGATTATTCAAAGTAGTCTGCATATTGACGACTCTTCTGATGCAGTTGGTACTATGCTTTCTGTCTCGGGGTCCCAGGTTCGATTCCCGTCAGAGCTGTTCTGGGTGGTCTTTGTCTTCTTTCGTGTGTACACGGGAGCATAACATAGAATCCCAGTGGAGGTGGAGATTTTGTGTGAAGAATGGTTATCATAATTTCAGACTTACGATTTTAATATACGTAGGTACTTCTTAAACAAATCGTGAAAGCTTAAATATAATATACAAACTTTTGGTCCGCAGATTGCCTGTTTAAGATATGTCCCATGAACCGTTACTCCGCGCAAAAGCAGTTCTGGAATACGGCCAAGCAGTCCGCGAACTCCAACACGGACACTGGGCTGTTGAAAAGGCTGAACGTGAGTATCTGACTCTACATTACTAGGTTACAGGCTGAATCAAACTTCTTGGCGGCTGGGAAGTTAGCTACAAACGAAGGGAAACCCAATCCTCGCGCAGCTGTAAAGTGAGCCTCACCACAGCCCGGACACTCCGCGATTTTTCATACAAAATCTGCTGTCTTACGCACACCTACACAGTACTTACTCACAGACAACACACATACGCACGGTCGCTACACGCGCATTTGTGTGCGGAACGTCTATGGCTGTCAGCGATCACCACATCGTGACGTCATGCCGCGTGAGTGAGACAGCTGCGTACATAATTTGCAAAAATGAATATTAATCTAGTGCTTAAAATAGTATAACAATTACTTAATTTGGAAGCATATTAACAAAAAGTAACCGATCTACTTACTTCTTTTGTAAGATAATATCAAGAGGAAGTTACCAAATAATGTAAAATAAGTTCCTATTTTTTATCCTTAGGGAAACATTAAAATTTCTTGTTTTGTTACGTATCATTGATATTCAACCATACACAGTACAAGTCTTCCCTATTGTCACAGTCTAGGTAGTTTTTATTAGAAAATCCACCGACCAGTGCAGCCCGCGCGCAGAGTGCACGATGCGGTACGTAGACGCGGGGTGGAAGTGAGGAAGACTCAAACGGGTGGGGGGTAACGAGTGGCCGTTCTATACGTAGTATTATTATATTCTTTGGCCTCACTCAGGGTTGGGGTTTGCGCAGATTGTACCTAACATCACAGCCGCCAATAAGTTTGATTCGGCCTATATACATAGTTCGGAGAACGGATGGCCGATGGGGCAGTAAAGTTCTCGAATGGAGACCACGGACCAGCAAGCGCAGCGTAGGACGTCCACCGACTAGGTGGACTGACGATATACTAAAGATCGCAGGAACGCGCTGGATGCAGGCCGCTTCCAACCGGCCTTATTGGAAATCCATTGGGGAGGCCTACGTCCAGCAGTGGACGTCTTACGGCTGATGGATGGATGATGATGATGGCCTATACACGCCTATGGCTTGTTGATTTGTATTCGTAGTCTTGAAGCCATGTGAAGATAGTTCTTTTAAGTTCTCTATCTGTTAATTGGTTGGTCTAGCCGTACGATAGAAGAAAGGGGCAGGTGGGACCAGATTATGCAACTCCTGGGCGCACTCTCCGAAGTGTATCCGGTAAAAGGCTGATAAACACGCTACCTTTGCTTTTTGCAGCGGCGACTTAGTCAAGGTGTCGTTGTCAATCATGATGTGGTCAGGTATCCACCTGACATACATGATACTCGTACATATTGGCATCGTGATGCCTTCTGTCGAGTTTTATTGTTATACGACGCGACGTTCACTGAAAAGTGTTCTTGCCATGGACTAAAGCCATTTAGGCAAGTAGAACACATACCAGGTACACTGTCATTTGTTATGCAGTTTTTTCATCAGGCTTATCAAACGTATTCGTTTCTACAATCCATCCATCAGCCATAAGAAGTCCACTGCTGGACATAGGCCTCCCCTATGGATCTCCAATAAGACCGGTTGGAAGCGGCTTGCATCCAGCGCGATGCGGCCTTAATGAGGTCATCCGTCCACCTTGTGGGTGGACGTCCTACGCTGCGCTTGCCGGTACGTGGTCTCCACTCGAGAACTTTTCGACCCCATCGGTCATCAGTCCTCCGCGCTATGTGCCCTGCCCATTGCCATTTCAACTTGCCAATCCGTTGGGCTATGTCGGTAACTTTGGTTCTTCTACGAATCTCCTCATTTCTGATTCGATCTCGCAGAGAGACTCCGAGCATAGCCCTCTCCATAGCTCGTTGGGCTACTTGGAGCTTACCAATAAGGCCCATAGTGAGAGTTCACGTTTCTGTGCCATAAGTCATCACTGGCAACACACACTGGTCGAAAACTTTCGACTTGAGGCACTGAGGTATGTCGGACGAGAAGACGCTACGCAATTTTCCGAACGCTGCCCAGCCGAGTTGGATTCGGCGATTGGCCTCTTTCTTGAAGTCGGACCTACCTAACTGGACTAATTGTCCTAGGTAGACGTACGAGTCAACGACTTCAAGAACCGAGTTCCCAACAGAGATCGGGGTGGGTACAACATGGGAATTACACATAACTTTTGTCTCTACAATGTAACGAAACAATTCCGTAACCGACTGCACGTAGCAACAGCATCCTACAATGTTTCAACTCGGTGCTAGTGTTGCGGAATACAAAAGATGTCAGCTCGATATATCATAATACGGCTCCGTATTCTGACACAATCACACAAAGTTTTTAAGCATCGATGCGATCTCTCGACTGATTCAACCTGAGAATTCTTTATTAATTAAGTTCTTTACTAGTTCAGTAACTTTGCTGTATGCATTATAAAATGTGTAGGTATAATAATCGGCCAAGTACGAGTCGAACTCGCGCACGGAGGGTTCCGTACTGTTTGGGAGCCCCCTCAAATATTTTTTTTATTTTAATTTATTATTTATTATTGAAGTGAATATAAAACTAAAAATTCAGTGAAAATTTCAAGCATCTACATGTTACCATTATTAATATAGAGCGAAAAAATTCTAAAAAAGATTTTTTAGACCTTAAATATTTTTTTATTTTATTTTTAGTATTTGTTGTTATAGCGGCAACAGAAATACATCATTTGTGAAAATTTCAGCTGCCTAGCTATCATGGTTCATGAGATACAGCCCGGTGACAGACAGACAGACATCGAAGTCTTAGTAATAGGGTTCCGTTTTTCCCTTTGGGTACGGAACCCTAAAAAGGTAGGGCGTCCGCTGAAGAGGAAAATCTAAGTATAATAATGATAACCATACTCCTGTATGTCCAATAGGACCCGACCGGTTGCAAGAAACTTGAATCTAACGCGTTCCCACGGTCTTAATTATGTGGTCTATTCAGTTGATCTTACGCTGCGGTACGTGGTCTCTATTCGAAAACTTTACGGATCCATCAGCCATCCGTTCTTAGGATTAAATGGTCCGCTTGTCCTGTCAATAACTTTGGTTCATCTGCGATTCTTCTCATTCCTGATTAGATTTTAAAATTATTTTTTAATAGTAGGTACCAAGTCACTATAGATTCAACTGGATTTCAGTTGACCTACCTAACCAGTGTGCCTTTTCAGTAGTTTTCAGCTAAGATTTCCAATAGTAGTGACTACTGCCCACTCTGTGTTCGAAGCACGTGTGTTCGGTCCACCCCAATAAATCAATCGGTGGCTATTAATTATTCAGCCGGTCGTTATTTACACAACGTATTTATATTCCCACGGAAATGACCCGATTTCTTTCACTTTAGCTCTGTGAGGGTAAAGTGTATTGAGAGATTTGCCATTTTTCGTGCCAATGAACTTTTAGTTTAGTAGTGATTATTTTAATCGATTCCTTCCTGTTGAATGGACGTACAGGCCGAACCAAACTTTTTGGCGGGTGTGAAATCAGCTACAAGCTCGCAAAAGCCAATCTTGACTGAAGCTCACATTTCACAGATGCGACAGGATTGTGTTAGGACAAGATTATTTTGACTGATTTTGTTTTAAACATCACATTGCATTTAATTTTCTAGCATTCTACATGATTTAGAACGGTTGTTTTGACTTCCGCTCGAATCGAATCTTTAGTCTTCAGTACCTGAGGGTAGTTGATTTGACTATTTGTCAAGTCCATTACTTTAATATTTATCGGGTGATAGGAATGGGAGGGGCGAGTAGCATGGCGGAGGGATCTCGAGGCAGTTTGTGCAGACACACGGAGCAGTGAGCACCTCTGATAAATCAGTATAAGCATAAGTACTCGCTATTTAACTGTAAGTACAATTGTAAGAAAAGACGAATTACAGTACTGGTTCAAAGTGATCGGAGTTTTATTATAATTGGGATTCGCGCAGCTTGTAGCTAACATCACAGTCACAAAAAGTTTGATTCGGCCTGTATTCGTCATTATGACCAAAGTTTACCATGGGATCAACCCGGGAGTCGCAGAAAAAAAAAAACAGCTGTATAAGAAAACCTTTTTACACGTGTTTTTTAAATTATTTCGTCTCGTCAGCTTTCAAAGAAAAATAAACAAGGAAGTTATAAGGGTTCCTCGTTTTACTACGGAACCCTGAAAATAATGACACAGATAGACATACAGATTAACTGAAACACATTTCAAAAACTTCCGTGTTGGGTCGAGAGTAAAAAAATATATCTTGTATTTTATTAGCAACATGCAAATTAGCTTCATTTCATATTCGTCTTCAAACTTGACGTCAATGTAAGTTAACTTTCTGCAAGAACTCCACGAAAACTTGCTAAAATGTATCCACGTTTATTGACATAACATGCGAACTGAAACAGCCGTCGACTTTCCAAGGTTTGTAATAAGAGAGTTTCGTAGCGGGGTGAAGTTTACATTCTTGGGTCTCCTAAACGAAACACGAAGCTCATAATTCTTTTTCGCCAAAAATGCCACAACCGACCGCAATCGTGTACAAAATTCGAATAGTTCTCATGAATCGATGTCATATCGACGTAGTAATTTTTACATTAAAGTTGATTGCAAAACCGCCTTCCATCGTGTACAAAATTCGAATACTCGTATTTCGCTCGAACTGTTTACATTAATGTTGATTTTTCAAAAATAGCTCAGCCGATTTCTGTAAAACTTAAATGGGACCACCTCGGGAGTATACGCTTTCGAACTAAAAAATTTTTTTTCGATTCGGAACTTACAGATGAACACAGAAACGCCTCCTTTTTGGAAGTCGGTTGAAAAACAACTCTGCCGATTTCGATAAAACTTAAATGGAACCTCTGAAATATGACCTACCAAACAAATAAAAAAATCATCATTTTTCAAAAACGGCTCAGCCGATATTTGTAAAATTTAAATGGGACCACCTCGGGAGTAGGTATACCCTTTCGGTGCTCGCGAGCCGTCGTAGCGCAAAGCACGAGCGGCTCAGCTTCCCGCAGAGCTCGTCTATATGCGTCTCCTATGTGCACCGTCGATGTGAAAGCCCAGTAATTTAGTACGAGTACTATGTACTTGTTGCAGGGTGGTGTGGTCTATAGCTACCGTTAGTGTGTATAATAAATAAGTGTATGGGCCGGGTGGCCATCCCCCCTTTACCTACTATTAAATTTAGTTTATGACTATGAGGACATGTGAGGACTCATCAGTGACCACCCAAGGAAAGCAGCATCATCATCATAATGAGTTTACATAGTAAACGGAAATGAAAGCTAGTTCTTCCTCGTTTATACCAGGGGCGCCGTACAAATCTGTCTATGGAGCTCCAAACTATTACCGTAACTTCCGATTACTTGTACATAAAATTAAAACTCATACTTACCCCTCAGATAACTATTTTATTATAAGCCATTGAAAATGTATTGACTGCATTTACAAATAAGAAACTTTATTTTCCAAATTGGATGTTGTTGTTTTTATAAAAACACTAATAGTTATGTCGGTAACGCTTGTTCGTTGGTTTTTCACAGAAACAGCCGTCGACTTTCCAAGCTTGTCATAAGTTACAAAGTTACGTAGCGAGCAAACTTCTACGTTCATTAGGTCTTCTACGAAACACGAAGTTGTTACAAGTTAGACTTTAACCACCTTACTACAAAAGATTTAAACACGCTTTAAACAATATTTTACCGTGAAATTTGTTCTGTTAAACATTGTCTAAAGTGTGTTTAAAACTTTTGTGGTAATGCTCGGTCATTGGAGTGGAGAAAACATCTATACGGCCAATTAAAACGCTGTAAAACTGAATTAAACTGTAAATGTTTTATTTTGATATTAGCTTTTATTTCTGCGGGTTATGTCAGTATCAATCTCGGTTCCCTGGTTTATTGATATAACAGGCGAACTCACAAAAACAGTCGTCAACTTTCCAAAGCTTGTAATATAAGTTACAAAGTTTCGTAGCGGGCGAACTTCTACGTTCATTAGGTCTTCTACGAAACACGTTAGACTTTAGCCATCTTTCCACGAAAGTTTTACGCACAATGTTTAACAGTACAAATTCCACGTTTAAACAGTGTTTAAAACGTGTTTAAATCTTGTGGTAAGACGGTAGGTGTTGTAGTAATTGGAGTATGGAAAACATCTAGATCAGTGGTCCCCAAACTTGTCTGGGCTACGACCCATTTAAGACAAGTTTACAAACCCGGGTCCCATTTCTAGGAATTTTAACCGTTACCAATATGAATAATCATTACACTGCTGTGACGCAAGAAAAAGTTAAGAAAGAAGAAGTAAATCTAAATCCCGTGTAACATAATCTCGGAGCAGAAAAATCTCAACAAACTCGGTCCATTAAGAAGATTTATACCGTTTCCTAAGCTCCCATCTTTTGTAATAAAAGACTTTTCAATTAACTAGTTCAAAAAAGCTATTTCAATGGGAAAGACGAAATTGTTTTTAATGTTTTGCCATTACAGTTTTAACATCAACTTTAACTCGAGGTACTTATAATCGCAGTGAGTTTATAAGTCTAATTTATTTCGGTACATATTAGTTTTAATGTAGTGGCTCACTCAACATTCGCTCGCGACCCAGCACCAGAGGGACCCATAGTTTAGGAAACCCTGATCTAGATTCTAGATCTAGACGTCCAATTAAAACATTGAACAGCTGAGGTGAAACCTTTTTAATAGCTTAATTGGAGAGAAAATTGAAAAATATTGGAAAAGTTTCTGTTGTAAACATATAGAGTTTTACGTATTGGTGAAGTAAGTAGCCGAGTGGCGAGCCCTGGTGTCAGTTTTCAATGTATAACGGTCTTATTAGAATAGCTTGTTCCTGCGGTTTCCCCTACGTGATATATTGATTTTTATGCTATCACATAGATACCTTTTTTCCGAGATAAAAATTTGCCTAAGTGTGTCGCACTCCAACCTTTGAACTATGTACATCTATCCCACAAATCAAGTCTATCCGTTGCTCTTTTACTACTGTACTGTACCAGCCTTTTTGATTGTCTACTGTAGGACGTAGGCCTACCCACGAAGGGTGATTGGGCTATTATCCACCACGCTGGCCCAGTGCGGGTTGGTGGATTCACATACGCCATCTAATTTCTTCTACGGACGTATGCAGGTTGCCTCACGATGTTTTCCTTCACCGAAAAACCAGTGGTGTGAAAGTGCCTACAGTTTAACGTGTCATCCGAACCACGGTAGCGCTCAGTTGTAAATGCCACCCACGGTTACCCATCCGAAGACTGACCGTGCTGAACGTTGCTTAACTCCGATGTTCGCTTACGAACACCTAGTCAAACTACGCTATGAGCGCTACTCGCTATAAAATTAAGTAAGGATTTGTCTCGGCATTACACTGCTATGACGTCTCAGACCAAATAAAAAAGTCAAGACAGAATGTCGTGAATAGACAAGTGAGGCCGGTTTTTATACATGTGGTGAGTGCGTCGGTGTTGCGCCGCCATAGTTCGACTGACAAACCAAGGCGTAGTTTCGTTGTACGTGTATGTGTGTGTAATTGTGTCTGTACACGGCGAGGCGTAGTTTTGCCGGCCTCACTTGTTTGTTCACAACATTCTGTCTTTATTTGTTTATTTGGTCTGAGTGTGACGAAAGAAAAAGTATAGAAAGAAGAAGTAAATCTAAATCGCGTGTAACGAAAACCCGGAGCAGAAAAATCTTAACAAACTCGGTCCATTAAAAAGATTTATACCGTTTCTTAAGCTCCCATCTTTTGTCATTTGCGCTATATTAGTCTGTCCGTCTGTCTTACAAATTGCTGTGGTATTATGAGCTGTAATTCTATAGCGTAAAGCCTATTATTAGTCGGCTGTTATGAGTCCAGTCTTGATTAATTGAACTGTCCCGTGGGACGCTAATATGTCTGCGTAATTTATTTTCTAGGACGCTAGGAAATAAGACATAATTGGCGTTGGAGGAATGTGAATAATTTAAAATATCTGCGAGTATGGCATAAAGATGGATACGTGGTAATATCAGTTAATAAGGTAATACATTAAAACTCTTATACACATTCCGACTTGTTTAGAAGCAACCGCGGTGGTCGAATCTAACCAGTAACTGCACATCGACACATGGTCGGGACGCCTGTGTGTCTGTAGCATAGTTGGATGACAACTCCAACCAAATCGGAGTCGCCATTCAATTTAACACATTACCATGGTACGTACAGACGTCCGAAAATGTGCCGATGTACAGTAGCTCGAGCACGAACTCCTTGCGAAAAAATATTCGTATCGTTATCGAGAAAGAAATGTATGAAAAATGAACAGCGCCCCTATCGTACGGAAAAGGAACTAAATTTCGAAGCACGAACTAAATAAATAAACTTTCGTATCGGTAACGTATCGAGTTGGTATCGAGAAGCTCGTGAAACGTAATACTTGTAAACAAAATTGCGAGCACGAACCGCATTTTGACGTATCGTATCGAGGATTTCGAAGGCTGGCTATCGGAAGTTGTCTCACTTAGAATTTGTCGGTGAGTTGGTATCGAGTAAGTATCGAGTTGTATAAAATTGTTTTTTTACGCTCTTATTTTACAATATTGAGTAGTTTTAGATACTTTCGGATATTAGTAAAATCAACGGAATGCTAAAAATGCAAATACCACTAGTATTTTCACATAATTCTTTATTATACAACGTGTTTAAGAAAGGTGTAGATAGTGGGTAATTCTGTGAACACACATGAGGTAAATCATAATGAGCAACTTTCATTATGGGACCAACATGGAATTCCAGACTGTTTTTGTCTAGAACCTGATATTTTCTCAAATTCCAGATTGGTATCATAAAGTAGATTATTGTCATGAACCTAGAAAAACAGTTGTTTTCGTTGTTTTTTCTAGGTTCGTGTTCATTATGTTTACCTCATATGTGGTACCTCAACAGTCATTATTTTCTGAAGATGCAGGAGATGACCTTATTAGAAGAAGAGCTTTGAAAAATATATTAGTGGATAGAAATAACAGACTAGACACATAAATAAAAAGTTTTTATTTAAATTCAACAAGAAGATTTAATTTATTGTTTATAGATAAATATAAGACTTTTCCAAAACCATACAAAAATATTTATAGCCTATTTCAATATTCCATCCATGCACCTTGCAATTGGAGCTCTATATCTCTCCGTCGTACTCTTTCTTGTAGCTTCTGGGGATAAAAGAGGAACCTCCTCTTTTAAAGGTGACTGGTGGTGGAGGCGGAGTGCTCGTTCCTGGAGTATTCGAATCTGAAAAAGGCCCAAATGAATAAGACATACATCAGAGACATCATTCACATGGCCTCTGTGTAATCTAAACTTGTAATATGAACAAAGCCTCCTAGAAATTGAAATAGTAGGTACATAATTATAATCATTATATTTGAAATACATACTTGTCCCTATAGATGATTATGTCCAGACACAGGGCAAACACCTATATTAATCCCCTAGGAGGGACTCGAACCCTCACCACTTAACACATTGGCCAGAGTTGCTAACTACTGGGCCATCGAGGCAGTAAAAACTAAATCTTAATTAACTATCGAAGGTTTATTTTGTATGAGAATGGGGAACGCTTTGCCTGGGTCTGTCTTCCCGCTAAAGTACGATGTGGGTGTCTTCAAATCCCGAGTAAATAGGTATCTTCTAGGTAAGCGTGCTACATCCTAGACCGCATATCTGCTCAACATCAGACAGTATGTAGTCAAACGCAAACCTATATGGAATAAAAAAAATATAATTTATTTATGATAATCACCATTTAGATTGAAATGACAGATCCTTTGGTGAGCTGAGACTTGTTTAATGTCATTATTTGAACATTAGTGTGATATATCATAATAAGAATAATTGAAAAATCAACTGTGATAAGTACCTTTTACATAAAAATTGGATGCAACTACTGGCTGGATGTTACCACTAACTGGCTCATATGGTACAAGTTCTTGAGAGCTTCCTGTTGCTTTGACAGCCTTTTCTTCTACCACAGACAGCATGCCCTGAAATAATAATAAATAAGTTATTAAACTAGCTGTTATACATCTGTATATACTAAAAATGCACACCATTCTTACCCGTTTAACCAAGCTTCTTCTATCACTTTACCCATTGCTGCTTTCACTCCAATTATCTGCATAACCCTATTTTCATGGACCTTAGCCAAGCAAATTATACAAGTATGAAGTACCGAGAAGGTAGAGGCGGTATGTCAAGTGCCCCAAACAGCAAAAAATGCAATTGAGACAACATACCTTGCACCATTTCTCCTCCGACTTATGGTCTCCTGTGCCATCACTATTTATTAGCAAGCTTTTTCCATTTGATTGCGCAAAACGTCGACTTCGTGGGCCACCACGAGGCTTCGACAAATATCCATTTCTGAAAGAATGGATCTAATTAGTTTCCACTTCACATCACGAAAATACAAAACAGCACATAACAAAAGATTTAAGTAAAACCTTTAAAACTTACTTTCCAACAAACTTTCACTATCATTATGTACTGAATATGGCTAGTTCCTCAATTATAATATTATTAAATGCGACAGGAATCATTTAAAAAATAATTTTAAGTCTTCGTACGTCGTATTGTAAACAAACTTGACCTCAATATTTAGTTTGGCGTCAAGTGCCAATGGAATCACTTCGTTCAAAAACCGTCAAAGCTAACGTTAATACAAACACTTGGTTAAAATAAATTCGACTTTTTAGGAGTAGAGTAAGCATTTCTTTTTTGTGTATGTTTTATGAATTATATTCGTATGAAAATTGATTTTAATTCATGATAAATACATTTCTATGTCCAATATAACAAAACCGGTAATATCCGATTTTGTTTTTGAACGAAACACGCACCTCCTTGCTTACGATAGGATGACGTCACTAACGGAATCGTATCGAGCACTCGAATGTCCGTCGATACCGCTTCGTGCTGCCGGCTATCGTCATCGTCCGGAATCGTATCGAGCCCTCGATACGTTAACGATACGAAAGCGCTGGAAGTTCGTGCTTGAGCTACTGTTGACTGGTTGTGTCCGACCACCGCGGTTGCCTCTAAGCTCTAATCAAGTCGGGATGTGTATGAGGAATTTAACTGATGAACGGAAATGTCCGTGTGTACTTACTCAGTAAATCATCGTTTCTCGTCTATCATGGGTAAAATATTAACATTAGGTACTGGAAATGTATGGCAGATACAAATTAATTATTGTAAACAATGACTACAATAGACTTAATTTTATTGCCCTCATAAAAGTTATTTTAGTAGAAACTAAAATCTTTAATAGTTTAATCTGCGGCGTCTGTCTGTGCCTACTCGTACTTTGTATTAATAACTAGGTTAGCGATTACTGGCTATTTTTCGAGATCTAATTCGCATTTGGTCCCATAGTAAAAGTTGTTCCTATAATATACAAGGTTATTCCTAATCAATTACCACACTTTCAGGGGCTTTTTCTGTACATCAAAACTAACAACTTTTGTACTGCGACTTCTGTCAAAACAAAAATAAATCTGTTCTCGCGGGTGAACGATGTTTTTATATGGAACAACATTTTTTTTTGAGTTTTGACAAATGTCGCAGAACAAAAGTTGTTAGTTTGATGTACAGAATAAACCTCTAAAAGGATGCTAGTTAATTAGGAATAACCCTGTATACAGGGTGACTGGTAAATAAGTAGCATCCTTTAGGGACTTATTCTGTTAAAAAACTAACAACTTTTGTTCTGCGACTTTTGACAGAACTCAAAAAAAAAACGGGTGAACGATATTTTTCTATGGATTTTTGTTTTGGATTTTGATGTACAGAATAAGCCCCTAAAAGGATGCTTATTATTTACCAGTCACCCGGTACATATTACACTGAGTCCCTAGACCGCATATCTGCTTAACAGCAGGCATTCTATGGATTTTTGTTTTGGATTTTGATGTACAGAATAAGCCCCTAAAAGGATGCTTATTATTTACCAGTCACCCGGTACATATTACACTGAGTCCCTAGACCGCATATCTGCTTAACAGCAGGCAGTATGTAGTCAAACCCAAGCCTATTTGAAATAAAATAATGATAATCCCTGCAGTTTGCAAAACGACACTTTTTAAACTTTCGCGATTTGAGCACATTATCCTACTATATTACTACGGGACTTAAACGCGCAGTAAAACATGAGATATCTACTAGTTAAATACCTCTTTTTCTCCCGACGTTTCGACCAAGTTGCGACGGGCAGAGACCAGACCATCTTTTAAACCATCCGAACCTTTTTCGCTCATGGAAATGGTTACAGACATTATCCAGAACGTCCCCATGCATAAACAAACTAAATCGGCGCAAGCTTTATAATATTAGCACAGAAGGACAGGGGCTTTTTTTTTTAACGGCACTGATTTAATCGGACAGGTGTAAACTGTAGTATAGGTAAATAAAAAAATTGAAAAGGGATGGCAACAAGTAAGTGTGTCAGGTGCGACTTAGCAGAAGAGTAAACAGAAATGAGTTGTAGAAAAATATGGGCAGGAAAGTATGGGTCGGTAACCAAGCGAAATTGGTTGGTAATACATCTCATTCTTTGCAGATCTATAATTAAAAAGGGATGTAATAAAGGGTTACAACCCTTGTATATTCAGCGTGTAATATAATCATCATTTCAGTTGACTGTCAATCTATTGTTGGCCATAGGTCTCCTTTATTGTCATAGGACCTCCGCAATAACAAGACATTAACGCTATCGAGTTTGAGCTCGTTTGATTCATCTTGACCAGCACTTTGTGTCTAGATGGTAGCCAAGGTCTGATGATGGAGCCGGAAGGTGGTTATAGGATCTCCGTAATAGCAAGACATAACCCTATCGAGTTTGGGCTCGTTTGATTCGTCTTAACGAGCACTTTGTGTCTAAATGGTAGCCAGTAGGGCATGCAAACCGGTTAACCGAAAACCGAAAAAACCGAATAACCGACCGCATTAGAAACTCGGTTTTTTCTAGTTTTAAAACCGGTTTTTTCGGGTTTATCGGTGTTTTCTAAATGTTTTTTAAATTCGCATATTAACTTTCCCCTTCGCAATAAAATACATTATTGTCATCTAGTTGCTCTAACCTACAGAGAAATAATAAGCCAAGCGAACTAAGATACTTGCTAAGGATGAAATTCAAGTGCGAAAGTTCTCACTCTCTCTCTGTCTTTACATAGCGAGTATCGTGATATAGGCAGAGCGCTGCGCTGTAGCGTTATAAGCGTAATGGGACGCGTTTTGTCTCATCTTCACCGAAACGCTATCGACCACCGCCATTTTGTTTCGTTACAATAGTCCGGCAGTCTCTGCTAAGCTACGTAGTAAAACTACGCGTGGTATATATTGCACTTTTGTCTAATATTTGTAAATTATACATAAAAGTAAGCTCAATTGTTGAAATTAAAAAACAAAAGAAATATAAATAATTACTATTATTTCATCAAAATCATAGAACATCGCATATCACAGGAACACTAGACATGGAACAACCACCCGAACAAGCTGGTTTTCGTCGCGGGCTATATAAACTACAGACCATCTCCACGCAATCAACCAGATTATAGAACATACGTGTCGAATTGAATACCTCCTCCGTTTTGTCGGTCATAAAGCATTTGATAGCATCACTCACGTTAATCTTCTCCGCCTCACCTATTCTCAAAGTACTGCTGCAATAAAATTACAATCTTCTGGTCCAGCATTTGCAATAGAGAAATGTGTTAAACAGGGAGACCCACTGTCCCCGAAAATATTCACGGGCGTCCTCGAAGAAGTTTTCAGAAAGCTGGCGGCAAGCTGGGAAGGATGGGGTGTTAATGTCGGTGAACAATGGTTAACTAACCTTCATTTTGCAGACATTATCGTCAGCTAGTATCTCTTCCTCAGTCAGAGAGAATCAATGCTACAAAACCTAACCACTACAAGCCTTGAGGTTGGATTGCGGATACGGAACATGTTAATTACGAGTAAAGACCAAAGTGATGACCAATGGCATCAAACATCGGGTAACTGTCGATGGCGAAGACATATACGTTCACGATTACATCTATCTTGGCCAAATAGTCACCTTCCAGGCGAGACAAGAAGAACAGAGAACGCCTGGAAGAGCTGTTGGGCCATGAAAGAACACAATTGAAGAAACGCCCTCCGATCACATTTTGACTTATGGTGTACAAACATGGTCATTAACTAAAGTCTAAAAGTCCAAGCTCAAGGTTTGCCAAATAGCGATGGAGCGCAGTATTCTTGGTGACCGGCTAATAGACCGAGTAGGTACTGCGAGTAAACACCGAACTGCGTTTCAGAACTCAAATCAAAGATGTAGCTTTCACAGCCGCTAAACTGAAGTGGCAGTGGGCCGGGTAAATCAGTCGAATGCCAGAAGACCCCTGGAAGACCTCTGGGCTAAAATCACCACCAAATAGAGTTCCAACTCGATGCGACTTCGTGGCAGACCCTCTATTAGATAGTGCGATGAACTGAATACATTTAATCCAAATTGGCGGCATCAGCACAAGACCGACAAAACTGGAAATCTCGAGAGGAGACCTTTGCCCAACAATGAGGCAGTACAGGCTCATAAACAAACAAACTGTTATATTTACTAGTATTTTCATTAATTTACTAGAAAAAAACCGAAAAACCCGAAAAACTCGATTTCCCCGGTTTTATAAATAAAAAACCGAAAAAACCGGTTTTCCAAAACCATCCGGTTTTTGCATGCCCTAGTAGCCAGGGTCTGATGATGAAGCTGGAAGGTGGTTATAGGATCTCCGCAATAAACTCGGTCAATGTTACGTAGTGGGCTGGCTTTTTAGTCAATCGTAAGGCGATTGCAAGCCGACTACAACGCCGAGCGATGCCAGTGCTCGGTTACAAGCACTATTTAGGTGACATAACGTCGAGATTCGAGAAAACGGGTCATTGTGAATTATTTAATAGGCGTCTGTAAAAGGGGTGTGTCTTGGGCAGGGTTTTGGTTTGGACACTTTTTTGCACGATTGTGACTATAGATATTTGCTCGAAGCATGGCATGCTATTATAACATTTCAAAAATACTATAAGTAGAGCTGATGCTGAGATTTGATTATGTAGACTGGATAGCGTTACGTAAATCGGTAAATGTTATTCAAGAACTCTGTCTGTTGGATACTAACATATATTTCCGATTTTAAATTTTAATGTCTCGGTTTTTTCCGCGGCGTATAATTTTGTATGAATAGATCTTGAGTTAAGCGATTGAATCAGTAATGGTGAAACTAGTACTTACCGAGTCAGGTCCATATCAAAGTCATCGGTCATCTGGGCGTCCAGGTTTGCCCCCTGGCTAGGCTTGACCTTCCCGTTCATTTTAAGAATCATATTTACTATATTATACTAACTTTAGCCGCGGCTTCTCACAGGGTCCTTATTTTCTCCTGGATAAATAAAGTAAGTTCGTATAGGCCGGGTGGCTAGCCCAGGTGTCACGAGTTTTTAGGCCGCCTGAAGGCCTGACTTGGCTAAACGGTTAAAACAACCGGGACCTACAATTTAACGTGTAATCCGAGCCACGGTAGCGCTCAGTTGGAAAATGCCACCCGCGGTCACTCATCCAAATATTGACCGAGCGGAACGTTGCTTAATTTCGGTGACAAACACCTAATCAAACTACGCTACGAGCGCTACGGATAAAGTTTTTTTTTTCTGGAGAATAAGTACCCTTTAATTCCCACGAGGCTCGGATGACACGTTAAATTGTAGGCCCCGGTTGTTTAACCGTTTAGCCATGTCAGAGGTCTTCAGGCGGCCTAAAAACTCTGACACCAGGGCTAGCCACCCGGCCTATACGAACTACTTACTTTACTCCCACCTTTGAACGACATATACAGGGTTACTGGTAATCAATTAGCATCCTTTTAATTGCATATATTCTGTACATGAAAACAAACATCTTTTGTTCTACGACTTCTAAAAATTTGTATTCTTATTTTCTTCCATACAAAATTAAAAAAAGAATTTGAGCTGTCTAAACATAATTAACTCTATGTGAAAAAGCGCGTATGTAAAAAACAAATATTTGTACATAATATGCTGATTCCACTTTTAATTTAATTTTTGGAAATTTGTTTAGATTTGATAAAAGTTGTAGAACAACTTGTTTTTGGTGTACAGAATATAACCTTAAAAGGATGCTAATTGATTACCAATAACCTACATGCCAAAAATCAACTGCTGTTGCGTGAAAAAGAAATCAAACCGATAAACTGACAACTGGGATGACATACAAGAAAAGAGCTCTACACTCGGTGGGCGATTGCATGTTGAAAATGATAATGATGTGAAGAAAAAAACTCGTTTCACAAAACCCCTGTTTTAACGAGAAGGAAATCTTTCTTTACCACCCCTAACATGGCAAAGGGATGAAACCATTTTATTTTCAATGCCAATCCATATTTAGTTTCCTGTTCGAGGGACTCATTTTTAATTGGAGTAGAGACAAATAAAATTAATCTATTTTCCGTAGCAGGGATGCAGGACGCAGATGGGTTATGTAAGACTGTTGTACCACAAAAAAACCCAAACGTGTCTCTGTATTCTATTAATAGTACCGGGATTCCCACATAGTTTTTCGATTGTTCAAAATTCACCATCAACTCAATGTTATGTCCCGATCATATAGAAATCTTTCGGCTTTTGTGTATATGATTAAATAATTCTTACGTCAAACACAATGTATTTCATTCATTTGTAATGTTAAGTACTTGTTCCCATTACGCAAACTCTACTACAAACTGCGGCCAAAATAGAGGTATACTACAATTTTCGCAAGATTATTCCATACAAACGGGCGGTCCTTGAATCGTTTCCAACGCGTTTCATCGATCAATTGTATTGAAAATAAAGCGTCTTACATCTTTCAATTCGTCCGTATCATAGATCTCGATAGATGGGACATGTTCCGATCTAGCGACGACCTAAAACTTTGCAAAACAAATTACAGCTACGCGGAACGCCAATGAAAAATTATCACACAATACTTACAGAGCACAACAAATTATGGACTTATTCATAAGCGCGCACACTCCGCAATGTATATTCCGTGAACGTGTATTTTGCGGGATACGTATGCTTCTTTTTTCTTTTAGTGTCGATTTTAAATAATGTAGTATTTTATATGTAATGCTTATTTTCTATACCAATATTATAAAGAGGAAAGATTTGATTGTTTGTTTGCATTGAATAGGCTCCGAAACTACTGAACCTATTTGAAAAATTCTTTCACTTTTGGGAAGCTACACAATCCCCAGGTGTCATAGGCTATATTATATAATATTATATTTAAAAAAAATAGGGAGGCTGCTAGTATATCATACTAAAGCAAAAAAGCTTTGCCGCGCTTTCGCCCACCTGATATTTTGTTATTGTGCTCCTTTTATTGGATCCTTTTATTTTTCCGGCCTACTTATGTCTCTCTCCAAACTTTATCTATGACAAAAATCAAGTCTATCCGTTGCTCTGTTGCTGCGTGAAATAATAACAAACCAACAAACACACTTTCGGATTTATAATATTAGTAAGGATTTGACGAAAATTCGACCACCTCACTTGCATTTTCCGTAGCCTTATTCAGCCTCGACCGAGAAAAATGGAAAGAGGGAAGGGAGGCCTTTGCCCTACAGTGGGACGATAACGGCTAAAATAAATATATTATATAAATAAATATTCAAGTCCTTTTTCGGTGCACGAACGGGTTATGCAACATACTGTACAGTCCAGCATAAGTTTAGTAGGTATCTCGGAAGTATCTCGCGCGCAGTGTAAAGAAAAGGTCACTACGTTGTTCTCTATGGTTCACATCTTTCAATTCGTTCGTACCAACGATTCAATCAATGATTTGTTGATCCAACGATGTACGGAGCTGGCTTATTGAATCGTCCGTATTCATGTTTGTACGGCCATTGTTTGGTATTTCAGTATTGTTTCGTAATTTCCCCGCTTTTTCAGGAAGTTGGGTTCTTTCAGGCGTGCTTCGATGTTTTTTGACCGACGGAACGGAGGAGGTACTCAATTCGAGGCGTATATTTTTTTTGTTTTTTTTTTTTTATGTATTACCACGCATCACTTTTATTTTTTTATTGGAAAGAGTATACTTACTTTGAAATTTTATCGAAATCGGCTGAGCCATTTTTGATAAATCAACAATAATGTGAAAAATGCTACATCGATCCGTGCAAAATATTCGCGAATTCTGTACACGGTTGAAGTCGGTCATGCTATTTTTTGCGAAAAACAATTATCATAGCACAGCCGAATGGTGTAGGTAATTAAATATGAAGTCCGTTCATCCATACTTAAATAAAAAAATCGGCTATATCTTTCTGTAATGCAATAAAGTTACTTCTGTGATCAGAGACTGTACCAGTCTTTTTTAATAGTCCGCTGCAGGACGTAGCCTACCCACAAAGGGTGAATCAGCACGTCGGACGTACATACAATGAGTACGTTGCTAAATTGTGAGATTTTATTGAGAGAGAAAATAGCGGACACAGGTCTGTTTATCATTATAATCGGAACTTTTGGATATAATTTACAAGCGACTGTTGTTTTGCACCTTTGCCATATGTTTACAGTTTGTTTGCTATCGAGCCTGTATTAACTTCTCCGGGTTTACTTCTCATTACGAGATGTTGGGGCTTTTAATTATGAAATATGCCTTCCGGTAGAAAAGGAAACATGTCGATTGTTTCTAGCAACACCTATATTTATTCTCCATAAATTATCTCGAATAAATCTTGATGATTGAATGTTTTAAGTAATGTTTATTCACCTTGCTGTTATAGATTTGACGTGTGTGCCTGTGAATCTTTTCCTTCGAGCAAATATCTATGGAGTCACAATCGTGCAATAAATGTGTCCGAGTCAAAACCCTGGCCAAGCTACGTATTGGGCAGGCGTTTTAGTTAGTCGCAAGGCGATTGCAAGCCGACTACATCGCTGCGTTATGCGAAAGTGCTCGGTTAGAAGCACTAATTAGGTGACATAACGTCAAAGTCAAAGCTCTTTATTTCGTGGACATATTACATGCAATGCATGCATGCCTAAATAATTATGTCCTAATAACTAAAAGTAATTTATAAAATTTAAATTATGAAGATAATAATCAAATAGATTAAATTATTAGACAGAGATCCACAGGACTAATCCGGACGTCGAGATTCGAGAAAACGGGTCATTGTAAATTATTTAATGTAAATATCTAAGTCGGTATGTATGACGGCGCTCGGACATTTTTTGACTACTTTTACTTAGGGCCTGTGATATTTGCTCGAAGATTTTTTCTTAAAATTTTTGTTGTGGTTTCATTTTATGTGATCGAGATGGGTCTTAGCATATTAAAATAAAGTCAATGGGGTCTATATTATGTACTTGGTTATCTGCTTACCCTGTACTGGGCCGAAAATGATCAATTTTTACTATCCCGGAAAAAAAGACAGCTGTTGCATACAAATTAATTGCAACTCGAATCGACGAAATGTATAAAACAGCTGATTTTTTTTCTCCAAACCAGGCCAGCCCAATAGTAAAAGTGGTTTACATTGATGGTTTGAATCACCTCGTTTCGGCTTAGTACACCAGTTCTGAATAAACCTGTACTTTAGGTTCTTATTGTTTTTTTAACCGACTTCTAAAAAGGAGGAGGTTCTATGTTCGTCTATATGTATTTTTTTGTGTATTTTCATCGATAAATTCGCCAATTGTGAACCGAATCGAAATATTCTTTTTTATTTCGAAAGCGTAATGTACTCCCGAGGTGGTCCCATTTAAGTTTTACAGAAATCGGCGGAGCCGTTTTTGTAAAATCAACAATAATGTAAACAATTCGAGCGAAATATTCGAATTTTTTGGAAGGCGGTGTTGCCATTTTTTGCGGAAAATAAAATTAAATTTTTTGTAATTGATGGAACTAAATCATTTTGTGCAATCTGTTCGGATAATAAATAGAGATGAAAATCAAACTGAATATCTGAGGGCTCAGGCGCAGAATGTCCCTTTCTCAAAATGTCTACCGCTCAAAAAATGTCCTTTTCACACAATGTCCCTTTCTCAAAATGTCCCTTTCGAAAAATGTCCCTTTCGCACAATGTCCCTGAGCTTTTAAAAAGTGTTGTATGTGTTGTTCCAGCATGCCGCTGAGATAGAAAAGAAACAGAATGAATTGGAGAACAAGAAATTGCTCGGCTCTGTCGTGCAGTACGGCAGCGTCGTACAACTGCTGCACGTCAAGTCCAACAAATACCTCACTGTGAGTAGATATACTTCACTTTACTATGAATTCCTCAGTGATAGTATACTGTACGAATACCACACTGGGAATTTATCATTTACTCCACTGAGCTATTACTTACAACTAGAATAGCGCTGTATTTATTTTTTTGCTGCCGTCACGCGGTGGTCTTATACCGCCTTATAAACGCATTTTGAAGTAGTTAGCCCGTCTTTTGTTTTTTACTAAGTGTATTAATATTTTCAAAGAAACAAATAAATAGACGACGGACTAACTCTGCGTTTATTAATAAAAAGGAAAACTATATAGTAGCACGAATGAAAGAATTAAAAGAACGCTCTTTGATTGATGTCTAGTGCCAGTCTTTTTGTTTTTTACTAGGTGTATTAATATTTTCAAAGAAACAAAATATAAGTAGACGACGGACTAACTCTGCGTTTAAACGGGTAACTATGTGTATATAGTAGCACGAATGAAAAAAAATAAAAGATCGCTCTTTGATTGATGTCTAGTCCAATTATGAAATTCTCACGTACAGTAGGGACGCCACACAAGCGATAAAGATGGTAGAAATTTTAACAATTTGCATTAGGCTATAATGCATTTCATACGTAAAGAGCCGTATTCATACGATATCTAAGTCTGTGTCTCTTCCAGTTTATAGCATATATCTGATAAAGATAAAATGCACAACTTGTAAAACCCTCAGACCAAAAAAAATCAAGACAGAACGTCGTAAACAAACAAGTGAGGCCAGTATTTTATACACGTGGTGAGTGCGTCGGTGTTGCGCCGCCATTCTTTGACTGACGCTCCAACGCGTAGTTTCGTTGTACGTGTTTGTGTGTGTAATTGTCTGTACACGGAGAGGCGTAGTTTTGCCGGCCTCACTTATTTGTTTCTCAATTTTCTGTCTTGATTTTTTTATTTGGTCTGAGGTAAAACCACATGGGATTAATACATACGAGGGGTGATCCAAAAGTAATGATAATCAATAACAAACACAATGAATAAAATAAAAAAATAAATTTATTTCTCAACATAGTCTCCTAGCAAGTCTATACATTTAGTCCATCTCTTTTCTGAACCTAAAATTCCCTTAGAAAAAAAATCTTTATCTTGACTCTCAAAAAAGTCCTCAACCGCGGCCATCACGTCACTATCATCGTCAAATTTCTTGCCTCGGAGATGTTCCTTGAGTCGTGGAAAGAGATAAAAGTCACTGGGGGCTAGATCTGGTGAATAGGGGGGGTGATCCACCAGCTCAAAGCCCGCTTCCTGAATGGCAGCCATGGCAATTGCAGCTTTGTGAACCGGTGCGTTGTCTTGATGGAACAGCACTCCAGCCCGCAGTTTGCCTCGCCTTTTCTCCTTAATAGCCTCCCGCAATCTTCTTATTTGTTCTGCATAGTAGGAGCCTGTAATAGTGGCCCCCTTTTCCAAGTAGTCCACCATGATTATTCCTTCAGCGTCCCAAAAAACAGACGCCATAACCTTCCCTGCTGAGCTTGACACTTTGAATTTCTTCGGCGTCGGTTCATCGGATCGTTTCCATGTCATCGATTGTTGTTTTGTTTCAGGATCAAAATGGTGGATCCAGGTCTCGTCCATGGTCACAAAACGTGACAAAAAATTATCCTTGTCTGCCTGGAAATTTTCGAGATTTGTTCTTGACATGTCGACTCGTTTCTTCTTTTGCTCGTCGTTTAACATTTTCGGTACCCAACGCGCGGAGACCTTTCTCATATGGAATTCGTTCGCAAGGATTCTTTGAATGCCGCCATATGAGATCCCTGTGACCTCAGCTACATGCCTGATAGTCACTCTTCGATCTTCCAATACAACTTCTTCAACTTTTTTCACATTTTCTTCAGTGAGGGACGTCGATGGGCGTCCTTCGCGGTGTTCGTCTTCCGTCGATGTTCTTCCCAGCTTAAACTCCTTAGCCCAGCGTGCAACTGTGGAATATGGAGGAGAAGAGTCCCCTAATGTTTCCACCAAGTCGCTATGTATGTCTTTGGTAGACATTTTTTTCAAGCAGAGGTATTTAATGACAGCTCTGATTTCGTGTTTTTCCATTTTGATGTTCACTCCTTGACAGCCCGTATTCAAATGAATGTAGCTCCCGGGAATCGTGGCCTATTTATATGATTTTTTTTTCCTGAATTAGTTGGTAATTGAGCAAGTGACTGATATTTTTTTTGTATTTTTGTGTGCAGTAAAAATAACTGATTATCATTACTTTTGGATCACCCCTCGTACATATTTGTCGTTGAGAACTCTGACAAGCGTATGTATTTTCGCCAGTTCAAATTCTTATCCACTTGTGAAAATGTTTGCAGGTCAACAAAAGACTACCCGCGTTGCTAGAAAAGAACGCGATGCGGGTACATCTGGACGCTAATGGTAACGAAGGGTCTTGGTTCTACGTTATGCCTTTCTACAAATTACGTTCCACAGGTAAGTCATATTTTGTACTTCAGATCTTCATTTCAATTCATTCATTCATTTCGTGTCAATGGCTAGACTTTTTTTTCTTTACATATTATATTAAGGTAATTCTGACAGTATATACAATATTTACATGGGTTTATGAATTTTAGATATTCTGGGACCAGAATCTGGCGACCTCTACCGCGTCCTCAGTAGCCAGGTTCAGGTCTTTTTGCGTGCATGGTTTTGGACAAAGCGGGCAGGCTAAAAGGTGTGCCATGGTTTGAACGGCAGCACCACATGCACACTGTTCTTGATCTGAAAAGCCCCACCTGACCATGTTCTCTTTGCTGCGGCCAATCCCGACCCGTAGCTGATTAAGGGACTTCCAGACTGGCCACGGCAGTTCATGTCCAGGTGGTAGGCTTTCAGATAGTGATATGAAATCTGGAGGGGATGGGTACATGGTCTGCCATAGTTCACATCTTTGTTCATGGGGGTGTGAACTTAATGGTTTCGTGTGCTTCAGGAAGCTTCATTTCAATAATAGTACTACTCTTGTTTGTTAGCGTTCATCGATGTTTAAGCAACGAAAAGCCACGGTCAAGTTTTCGGATGAGTGCGACCACGGGAGCATTTAAAACTGGGTCCTACCGTGGCTTGACGGTATCGAATGCCATCTTAAATTGTGGGTTCCGGTTGTTTTAACCGATTTGCTACTTCATTCAGAGACCTTCAGGCGGCTTATAAACTTTGACACTAGGGCTACCCATTCGGCCTAAACGACCTTATTGGCCCTATCAAATTGTATGGCGTGTATGAACACGGAGAGTGGTTGCGCATTGTCAGCGGCGCAGGAGATGGGGTGTGCTCAGCAAGGCTTGAAACCGGTTTAAAATTGACTAGAATAAAAACGCTGATTTCTCTGATTTTTTCTTTCAGAGCGTAACCGTAAAAAGAGTGTTGTAAAAAATATCTATTGAGTGATTTGTTCCGCGAGAAGCCCGCGTGGCGCGGTACATACTCGTAGGTACATATATAGTCTGACCGTTTAACTGAGTCCTCGCCTGCGCGGTACAGAGGCGCGGGGGTCGACGACAAAGGGGACTGAGACAGGTGCGAGCGGCGGGCGAGGGGACTGAGACAGGTGCGAGCGGCGGGGACCCGCCGCTCGCACCTGTCATGGCTGGGAACGGGGCGTGGGTAACAGACACGCGTTAACTCGCTCCTTGCCCTTGCGTCACATGGCCCGTTGAAGGCGTAAAGAAAGGGCGCGCGGGTGGAAAGTACTGTTCTAAACCGATTAATCCCGTTCAACGGATATACGAAATTTATTAAACAAAAATCATGAAAATGAACCTCAATTAGAACAAAACAGAAAAATAAAGTTAATGTACTTTACGCCTTAACCGGTTCGAAAATTAACCGGGTTTTCAAGCCTTGGTGCTCAGCTTGTAGCTAACTTCACAAACGCCATTATGTTTGATTCTGCCTATACTTTATTTGTTTTCTGTTGTATTCCCAGGTGATAACGTGGTGGTTGGCGATAAGGTAATAATGAATCCCGTTAACGCCGGCCAGCAAGTTTTGCACGTGTCGGCGACGTATGAACTGCCCGATAATGCTGGGTGTATGGAGGTATGCCTTACTTATATATACTTATTACTACTAGCTGACCCGGCGAATTTCGTTTCACGTAATATCTTTATAAATTATGTTATTACCTATGTGTTATTCTGATGTATTAGCATTATTATTGCAAAGTTTCATCTCAATCCGTGCAGTAGTTTTTGCGTGAAAGAGTAACAAACATCCATACATACTTACAAACTTTCGCGTTTATAATATTAGTAGGGTTTACTTGCTAACTTGGCAAACGTTGTTTTGCTATATAAAAATAATGGTCTTATCACCTACTAGGGGTATAAATAATCATAAACAATAGCCGAGCGTTGAAAAGTTCTATGACTGTGTGATTAAGACTCGAGTGATTTATTATTAGACTAGCTGACTAGGTAATCGTTGCCTTTTATAAAAAAAATGACCTAGGAGTAAAAATAGATAGGAATAAAACAGTTTACGACCTATTCTCAAACTAGAAGAATTTACATTAAATGGTCATTGCCGTTTAAGAGGAGTCTGTTTACAAAAATTTTGTTTTAACTCCTAAATTATAAGAATGGCGATATTTTTTATAAGGTTAAACAACATTTTCCGAATCAACTGGCTGAAGAATATTTATTAATCTCAAAAGCATTTAGCTAGTATTAGTAGAAAAATGTTATCCATTTTCGTGATGCATGCACACATCATCCTTACTAATATAGTTCGGCCGTTCAGAGAATGCGTTCCTGACATGTCATCTTGAAAAAATGTTTTTGGCCGATATCTCGGAAACTATGTACTTAAGGGCAAAAAACATTAAGATCGTTATTGTAGAAAATAAAATTTCGCATCTTTTGTTTTCAGTAAACTTTTTTGTTAAACTTACCGTTTACGATTTATGGCCCATTTAATGAAATTTCATTGAATGTACCTTAAAACATTTTTTCAAAATGACGTGCCAGGAACGCATTCTCTGAACGGCCGAACTATAACACATTACATTTTTAAACTCACAATTTTATTTATTCTAATATTTTTTTTTGTGTACCTAATGCTACTGATTTTGTGTTTGTGTACCTAATGCTATTGATTTTGAGAATTAGGTAGAATTTTTGAAAAATTTTTACCAGACGGTTCCAAGTGCATATTCAAGTTTGACTTTGAATATTACAAATCCGAAAATGAGTTTGTTAGTTTGTTCCTCTTTCACACACCAACGGAGCAACGGATTCACTTGATTTTTCGCATGGACATATTAATAGTAAAGACAGAAAGTGACATAGGCTACTTTTTATCCTAGAAAAATAAAATGTTCCCATGGAATAGCACAAAAATCAAAATATTACGTAGGCGAAGCCGCTTGCAATAGCTGGTAATATATCTATAAGCAGTATTTATTTGCTTGTATGTTGTTAACTCATAAATTTCTCCTTAACAGGTTAACGTAGTGAACTCTTCCACATCGTGGAAGGTGACCCTTTTCCTGGAACATAAAGAAAACCAAGAAGAGATCCTGAAAGGAGGCGACGTAGTGCGTCTCTTTCACGCCGAACAGGAGAAATTCCTCACTATGGACGAATATCAGAAGAAACAACACGTGTTTCTGAGGACTACTGGACGGTCGAGCGCTACCGCCGCCACTAGTAGTAAAGCTTTGTGGGAAATTGAGGTAATTATCGTTTCTTTTTCTTTAAATATCATACAGGGCTATTCCTAATCAATAGCGTATTACACTCATTTTTGAAAAGTATCTCAGTCAGATTCTGTTGGTCTAATAAACCACTAAAAAAAAAACGAAAAAATAAAAATCAATCGTTAAGTGCTTTGAAAATGCATTTTAATTTTACAGTTTCAAAATTTCGCGCGTAATTTACGAAAACGATGGATGTCATTATTTTACTCTGTGTTCGTGAATGACGTCACTAGGCTATGTAAACAATGCGCGTAAATATTTTTCACGATGGTGTTTTTGTGTGTAAGTTTGAGATTAAAGTTTAAAATGAGATATAAATGGTTAATAATGAGTTATCGTTGGTGTGCTGTTCCTGGAATACTACACCGGACAAACTATTCAATGTTTACATAGCCGTATGACGTCATAGCAAAGCGGCGACTATTTTATGCACAGATTTAAAAAACGGAATATTTTGTATTGATTTTTAAAATTCATTTTGTTATTTTACGATCTAAAACAAACATTTTCCGATTGCTTTTTGTCTAAGCTATCTCAAAAATACATTTACATATATTTTCTCGGTCATAGTAAAATACCCTATTAGCAACCTTTTAGGGGCTTATTCTGTACATCAAAACTAACAACTATTGTTCTGCGACATTTGTCAAAACTAGCAAGAAAATAAATATACTTGTACCTTCTTTATTTCTAAGTTAATTTTATTTTTGTTTTCGTTAATCGGCTCTGTTTATGGTTAGCTGTTACAAGAGATAATCAAATAAATATTGTCAACTAACCTATTAGTCCGCGAGTTAGATTATCAAAAAATATTGGACCAGTATTTTTTTCTTTTGTCAATCTGACAACAAATGACAAATATAAACCTTGTCAAAGTTTGGTAGTGGGGGTCGTGACGTCTCCTCTCTTACAGAAGTCTATACATTTGTATGACATTTGTGACGTCACGCGGAACTTTGACGAACTATATCTTCATCAATTTTTGTTAAATTGATTAAAGAAAAAATACGTGTCTAATATTTTTTGATAGTCTATCTGACGGACTAATTATATTTTTTTAGTCATCATGCCAATCTGTCCCGCCATCTTTTTTGAATTTGAATTTCGTCTATTCTTTTACATGTACACTCCAACGAAGTGTAGAAGAACTGAATTTGATCATACGTCTAAATTATGTACCTACTTAGTGATTTATTTTCGTTTTTTTAGGGTTCCATACCCAAAGGGTAAAAACGGGACCCTATTACTAAGACTTCGACGTCCGTCTGTATGTCTGTCACCGGGCTGTATCTCATGAACCATGATAGCTAGGCAGCTGAAATTTTCACAGATGATGTATTTCTGTTGCTGCTATAACAACAAATACTAAAAACAGAATAAAATAAATATTTAAGGGGGCTCCCATACAACAAACTTGATCTTTTGGAGTTTATTGCTTGCTATTAATAACGGCAAGAGGAATGGGGCTCCTATACGGTACGGAACCCTTCGTGCGCGAGTCCGACTCACACTTGGCCGATTTTTCTAATACTATTGGCGCAATTATGAGGATGCCATCGTAAATTTCATAGCAACGTAAAAAGTGTTCTCTCTATCGAATGTCTAAAGTGAAAAAGAAACAGAAATATTCTAATTAGCTATTATAATTACGATAGAGCCTTCATAATAGGCATGGTGACTGGGTAAAAAAATCATTTTACAATTAGTCCATTAGTTAGATCATTAAAAAACATCGAATACGTTTTTTAACTTTTGTCAATCAAACAATAAATGACAATCATAAACCAATAAATGACAATGTTTGGGAGTGGGGGGCTCTTGATGTCACTAGTGCGACGTAGTTTGTACGTTTGTATAGCACTCGTGACGTCATGCGGTACTAAAGCTTTAACGGGCTAAATCTTTGTTTAATTGACAAACGAAAAAACGTATCTAATATTTTTTTTAAATCTATCTGACGGACTAATAATATTTTTTTAGTCATTATGCCAATTTGTCCCGCTATCGTTCGTCTACATGTACTCGCCAACGAAGTGTAGAATAACTAAATTTGATTATAAATTATGTACCTACTCAGTGATTTATTTTTTGTTTCATTAATACTATAGGCCCAATTATGAAGCCGCTATCGTAAAGATAGCAACGTAAAAAATTAACGGCTCTCTATCGAATGCCTAAAGTGAAAAAGAAACAGAAATATTCTAATTAGCTATTATGTCCTTCGCCGTTATTCGAAGCCTTTTAAACATATATTGAGAATGCATCTTCCGTTTCCGGCCGTCTTTGCGGTTGTAGCTCCATCTAGTGGGTTGAATATGGCAACCTTCGTTCACCAGTTCTCGATCCGAGATAGGTTTCGTCATTGGCGTCTTAACTTCCGTGCCGTTAAGTTATATTAACGCTGTTAGCGTTCGAATTAATATAGAATAATGTCATAATTGTTCTAAATAACATTAATAGGTTGTAGTTTCTTTGTATTTTATTTTGTGAAGTGAAATAATAAATTTGAAAACTAATATTTCTACCCACATAATTATGATTGAATATAAAAGTGTGCGAAAAATTTCGAAAAGTGGTACACGTGCTCGAGGATGAAGTCGACCAAGTCGACGTCATCGTCCTTTAGCGGTACTAGGAACAGCAGAGTATTATACTCGTATACGATACCTCCACGCTGCCCTCGTCGTCGCTGTGGGGCACCACTTGGGCCGCGGGTGGTGACCACGTGACCGCTAGGTCGCCGAGGATTTAAGCTACAAAAAAGAGTAAGGTAGTAGAACACCTTACTGACCAGGTATGGCAAATTCAAAACTATTTCTTTTGTACATACTGCCCTCGGGTAAGGACACGTAGCCGCTGGTACCGACCAGCGGCTACCCAAGACACCAGAATACCTCAGAGTAGAATTATGCTGATCTAGCAGATCGTGCCTTTTATAGAGGTGCCCGCCGAGGCGGCCCTTATAATTTCAATTATATTTGAAAACTTCTGACAATTGCAAATGCTGAAAACTATTTATTACTATTAAACCAGGAAAACAGGGCTATTTGTTTCAATGGAAGGTATTTTATTCAGAGATTATTGCAATTTCAATTTTGAAAACGATTGAGTTCGGCAAACACTTGATTGCCACGATGAAATTCTACATGTCGTTTTTCATTTTGAGCATGAAAATGTTCAAGCAATTCATTTAAATTTCGAGCGACTTGTTCTCGTTGGTCTGGTATTACTCGGCGGTCACTGGAACCAAGACTATTTCATAAGATACCCCTATATAGAAAAGTTTTGTTTAGTTAAAGCAAATTCCCAGAATTCTTTTCACAAATATTAGTACTTAGTAATTAGGGGTACTTTAGTAAAAATAAAATTTTCAATTTCAGACGAATTGAATTCTGGTAAAGGTTAGACACCTAGCTTATACAAACATACAATCACAACCTTCTGTCTCTGCACAGGAGAAGGTAGGTAGTTAGTTCCCTGGTAATCAGGCGGCGCTGCCCCTGAATCCAGTATAGCTATAATTAACTGGTCGCCCACGGCACCGTCAAATTATAATTTTAAACAATGCTCACAAATATCTAGATCTTGTGGTGCAATGTAATCATATGCGCCCATATTGCCATATGCATTCATTTATTACGTTTTCAGCTTAATATGTATTGCTTTTTGTGATTTTATACATGAAAACATTTATTGATACCAATTTAATGATATGCGCCCATTTTGCCGTATGCATTCATTTATTAATACGTTTCAGCTTAATGTGTATAGTATTTTGTGATCAAAAATAAGATAACATTTAATGACAAGAATGTAATCATATGCGTTTTTCAAGGTTTATTGTATCGCCCTTTGGTTTATGCAATGTACCTAATTACTGCGCGATCTTGTAGCCATACGAGTTCGATTGCGATCTCGTACAAGCATTTGGTTGGGGGTGTTGTTGCAGTGTAATTGCTATACACCCATGTAGCATTCAATTATAATTTTTCAACTTTTTGCGTGAATTTTAATACTGCAACATAGTTGCAATATGCGCCCTTGTGCCATATGCATTCAATAATAATTTGCCAGGTTTTGTTTTATAATGCTGCTGTGATCAATAAAATATTAAAACCACAATAGTTTACCACGGTCAACAAGTCCAGGTAAACTTAATATAACCTTGCAATCAATTGAGTTCATTGAACCAAACCCATGTCGGGAGCGGCAGATGAGAAAGCAAATTTGATATAACACTTGTTTTTGCGGGTAGATTGTTGCGCCAACCCTTTTTGGAATTAATAATAATAGGAACTATAAAGTCTCTTTTTAAGCGCAGCCTGCCGCTAGATCTACGGCACTGCATTGACGGTCACTGTCATGAAACTGTTTCTTGACAAGTAGGTAAGTAACAGACGACAAGCAACTCAACAAAAGAAATCTTTCTTCTTTCTATTATATAAAAATGAATCGTGGTTGTTAGTCTCGCTAAAACTCGAGAACGGCTGGACCGATTGGGCTAATTTTGGTCTTGAAATATCCGTGGAAGCTAAGGGAAGGTTTAAACGGTAAGAAAATATAAAAATATAGTGAGTAAAATAATAAAGACATTCATTGAATTTTCCCATACAAAATGTTCCTGCGTGTAAAAGTTGTCATTGACAGTTGACAGATGGTGAGATGAAGTTCACCGGGGCAGCTAGTATTGTTATATAATTATGTCGCTGAGACCAAACCCCGGTTTTAACCACGAAAAGCGATGATTCCATGCGTCCTGTTGGCCATCGGAATAAGTTCAATTTTAATTTATTTCAGACACATACTGCCCATATTACTTGTTGCTTGTAATAGGTACTAAAATATTACTTATTGTTTTATCAATTCTATAGAAAGTTTTGCCTTTGGGATTTGCAATCGCTCCCAGAGTAATACTCAAAAGCTACAGTTTCACACACTTTAGAGTCAACTGCTTTTATTATTATTCTTTAGTAAGAATTGCCACAATACCTACTTAGTGCAGTGGTATTTATGGGTTCTGTAGAAAGAACTCTGACAACAGCTGACTTTGATTTGCTGGCTATTCCACAGGTTCGACCATTTTTAGTGAGAAATATTTTTCAATTTATGGGTTCTGTAAAAAGAACTCTGGCAACAGCTGATTAAAGAATTTTAAAGAAAAAGTATTGAACTTTGACCTGCTGGCTATTCCACAGGGACGACCATTTTTACTGAGAAATGTTTCTCAATGTATGGGTTCTGTAGAAAGAACTGGCAACAGCTGCTCAAATAATTTACAACAAGTATTGAACTTTGACTTGCTGGCTATTCCGCAGGGTCGACCATTTTTACTGGGAAATGTTTTTCAATTTATGGGTTCTGTAGAAAGAACTCTGGCACCAGCTGATTAAATAATTTTAAAGAAAAAATATTGAACTTTGACCAGCTGGCTATTCCACAGGGTCGACCATTTTTACTGAGAAAGGTTTTGCACTCCTAATATAATTATTATCTTTATATTTGCTCCGGGTATTATCTCTGCCTTTAAAGACAAAGTTAAGTCGTGCATGCGAAAAACGTAAACCATGCAAAAGAATGGCTGGTTTGCTTTGCTTATCTGATACATTTTCTAGTAAAAATGGCAAAATACTTAATTCTAACAGTCTTGACTAGGCTGAAAACAAAAAGTTTAGATACGTAACTCTTTTATTTACGAAGCGTGATCTATTTAGCGTGGACATTTCCTCTTCAGAATCCAGGTCCACAAGTTTCATGCAACACGTGCGAGCCTACGCAATGACAATGACAATGACGCGTGGGTCGAGAGTGCAGATTTGGTGTGAAAAAATATGTCATGGCTTATTATCATTATATACAACAGAAGTATATTGCGAGCAAAGTAAAAATAATTAGAGATAATACTCTTAATACCTGTAAACTAACATGATATTGGAACGATAAAATTAACAGTAGGTACAATACCTACTCAATCATTTATTGCAACGAATGTAATACTTACATTTGGTTATTATGTAACATGGTCTGTTTAGTTTATATCTATTATGACCCTATAAGGGTATGGCAATAATTGAATGATTTTTGTAATTCTTGGCTTTAAAGTTACCTTGGCTTATACATTATCTTTTCAAATATTCCAGAATAAAATTCAATAGCCAGCTTAGCTCTAAACATGTGAAATGAAAGCATATCAAATAATAGTGCTAAGAATAGTCATGTTCGGGATATATACCAGTAAATGTACTTATTCAATTGATGGTCAATTTTAAATCGACTTACTCATTATTTGCGGGATGCACCACGACGCCGACGGTGTGCAAGTTTGGGATTATTGTATTCGCGATTGAATACAAAATTCAATACTTTTCAATGTAACAGTAGATTAAAATATTATATACCATACCAAGGTTTCCTAACGGGGGCTTTCGGTGACCTGCTGCGCCAACTGTTTTGAACAGCTGTGGGAAGATTTTAAGATTACAAAGCCTACCAGTCACAAGGATTTGACTGAGTACCAATTTTTTTTTTGGTTTTTATTAAGTCTCGCTTGTTATTATATGATTGAAATTCAGAATTCTTGGGTACTTATAGTTAAAAGGTCATTTTCAACATATAGTACTGTACTGTACCAGCCTTTTCAATGGTCCACTGCGGGACGTGGACCTGCCCACGAAGGGTGATTGGGCCGTGTCCGCCGCGCTGGCCCAGTGCGGGTTGGTGTATATAAACATATAGTATCTATCTTCTATTACTGTAGGTGTTGACTATATCTATTACAAATAGCTAGACAAGGAGGCCGCAACAAAATGTCAACTTTCATGTGCGGTCTGAACCGTTCAGGGGTTTTGTCGTCAACAGATTTTTGGTAAATTTCTTATACCGGTTTCAAGATTTGTAATCGAGAACTATTGCCGTACACCAGTAGTGTAAGCTGCATCTTAAACTGGAATCACCGATGGTGTAAAATCTTTTTTGCCGGAGGCTGATGGTGGTGATACCACCCCAGCTGTTGCGTTCAGAGGTTGAATCGACAGACTATTAATGAATGATTGACATATTATTATTATTATACGAATAATTGCGCCAAAGTATTATCAGCGACAATATTAGAAACTGTAAGACAGTAATACTATGTGATTATTAGGTTTACCTATTCGTTTCTATATAATAATAACATACACATTTTACAGGGAAAGTATTTGAAACTGTAAGATAGTATAGTAGCAGTGACTATTATATTCGTTTTTCTTATACATTTTTACGTAGCTGTACGTAGTGATAAACGATATGTTGTTAGCAATTTACACTATCTTGTGCTAATACTTACGTTTTTCATACTGTTTATTTCTATCAATCTGTGCATTCACATTGGCGTCTCGTTCACCAGGCGAAAACAAACACATCTCAATATATGTTTAAAAGGCTTCGAATAACGGCGAAGGACATAATAGACGAGTTTTACCTACCAATAAAACTCATATTATGTCCGGAGCCTTATTCGAAGCCTTACAGCAAATTCTGCCTGGTGTTAATTAATTTCATAGAATATTGAGACTACAATGACGAAACCTATCTCGGATCGAGAACTGGTGAACGAAGGTTGCCATATTCAACCCACTAGATGGAGCTACAACCGCAAAGACGGCCGGAAACGGAAGATGCATTCTCAATATATGTTTAAAAGGCTTCGAATAAGGCTCCGGACATAATATGAGTTTTATTGGTAGGTAAAACTCGTCTATTATAATTACGATGGCGTCTTCATAATTGGGCCTCATGTTATTTCTACATACTACGGGACTACTCGCGCACTCAACTTACGAGTTGAATAAATACCTCATCATCCCGACGTTTCAACCGAGTTGCATCGGTCGTGGCCACGGGTAGACTAATAAATAAAATAATAAAGAGAGTAGTATATAGTAAGAATGTGTTCAAATACTGCCGACGGCTAACCACTGAGCCACCGACTGCTTTCAGTGTCCTTAGTGACCCTGACTTCTGTCAAAGAGGCGTGGGTTCGATCCCCACCCAGGGCAAACATTGGTGTGATGAACATAGGTGTTTGCTCTGTGTCTGGGTGTTATTTAGGTACTATCTGTATAAGTATGTATTTAAAATATGTATATGTAGTATATCAGTCTCTGGCAGCTATATCACAAGCTTTGCTTAGTTTGGGGTCAGAGACCGTGTGTAAGATGTCCCCTAATTTAGTTTAAAAACAACAATGTGCCTCGTGTGTTACCAACCAAAATTGTCACCAATGTTATGTAATGTTACATGTTATTATGGTAAATAAAACATATTGTTATCTTGTAGGAGTCCGGCCATGTTAATGCTTAGTGATTGTTTGCAGGTGGTGCAGCACGACCCGTGCCGCGGCGGCGCGGGCCACTGGAACTCTATATTCCGGTTCAAGCATCTCGCCACCGGACACTATCTCGCCGCCGAGGCCTGCGTGCGACTACCGTAACTACATTTTATACTCTCTTTTTAGAATTTCTTACTTAAAGGGTAGAAACGGGACCCTATTACTAAGACTCCGCTGCCCATCTGTCGGTTTTTATTTCTGAATAGGTCTGCGTTTGAGCACATACTGCCTGATGTTGAGCATATAATATCCACCACGCTACGCATACGCCATCGAATTTCTTCTACGGACGTATGCAGGTTGCCTCACGATGTTTTCCTTCACCGAAAAGCCAGTGGTGTGAAATTCCGTACATAAATTCCGAAGAACTCATTGGTACGGGACTGGGATTGAACCAACGACCTCACGATTGTAAGGCAGGTGTCACTACCTCTAGACCACCATGGCTTTACTTGTCGCACGCTTACCTAAAAGATACTCATTTATACCTGTCTGTCTGTCACCAGGCTGTATCTCATGAACCGTGATAGCTACATAGAACTTTAAAATTTTCACACATGACGTATTTCTGTTGCTGTCAGTCACATATATTGACTATGCTGTAGAGTTTATAGAGTAAGGACTTAAGTTAAGGCGTGTAGAGTTGAAAGCTTGGCTCTACATGAGATCTAACAACTTTTTGATAGTGCGAACTGTGTTCTTGTCTTGGCTACATTTCACATGAAAATGTTTTTGTTGTATTGTATTTTACCATATAAATGATAGTAATTTTATACTGATAAATAAAGCAATTAGTGCGAAATTATTCCCTAAACATTCCAAAATATTCAAAAATGCACAACTTTAATGTTCAAGTTTTCACTTCTGTCGGCACTCCCGGAGTGCAACCCGTTGTTTCTTATTACCTTATTGTTTTGGTTTTAGCAATATTGTTTTGTGTTCCAGCGACGCGACGACGGAAGCGGACGAGCCGGCGTACCAGCTGGTGTCGGTCCCGCACTCGTCGGAGATAGCCACGTTATTCGAGCTCGATCCCACCACTATGACGCACTGCGACGCTCCCGTGCCGCAGAGTAGTTACGTCAGGTAAGGGACTTTATTAACAAAGGTATACTGAGCGCCACACAAATCGACGGATGAGAAGTTAGCCGCAGATGACACTTCGCCGTGATTCGCTAATTATTGCTGATGTGGGCACGGGCGTAGGGAGCGCGCGGGAGGCATGAGGTTGACGGGCGGGTGTGCCCCGGCGCGAGTCTCTCTGGCTCCCGCGTATACCTATATTTCGGCTTTTGCGCAGCGTTCTGCGCATAACTTCCCATCCGCCGATTTGTGTGGCGCTTAGTATATTATGATTTTTTTACTACGGAAATCACATTTTGTTATCAGAATCATTTAGTCTATGATCTTTGCTCTTAGAAGATTGTAAGTGGGCGTCAGGACGCGATCTAGCTTAGTTGGAAATTGTCGGGCCGGTGATCCAAAGATGCGGGTTCAAGTCCTGCGTTCGTAAAATACTTTTGAAACGTTTATCACAAAAATAACTCTATGCGATTAACCTAGTGGAAAAACAATGTAAAGTTAAAAAAAGAGATTAATAAAAAAATAGATTAGTAGTAACAACTGTGTTATATTCTAATTAAACATGTCCAAAAACCACTCTAATTTCCCGAATCAAATAACATATCTTAGGTGTAGCAAATTTACCAGCATATTTTTTTCGTGATTTTTTTCAATGTACAATTTATGTATGGTTTTCACATAGAAAATGTTATGTTACAGATTACAACATCTATGCACGCATACATGGGTACATTCAACATCGATACCCATAGACAAGGACGAAGAGAAACCGGTCATGTCGAAGGTATGTAATTAATTAGAAGATTTCAATTGCGGCAATTTTGGTCATACCAAAAAAAATTGACTGCCTCAATGGGCTAGTGGTTAGTGGCCCTGTCTCCTGGGCCAAAGAAGCGTGAGTTCGATTCCCACCCAGGGCAAGTTTTTATGTGATAAACATAGGTGTTTGCTCTGTGTCCGGATGTTATTATCTATATACTAGCAGCGCCCCGCGGTTTTACCCGCGTTGTGCCCGTTCCCGTGGGAATTTCGGGAATTTTTATACATATAAACCTTCCTCTTGAATCACTCTATCCATTAAAACCGCATCAAAATCCGTTGCGTAGTTTTAAAGATTTAAGCATACAGACAAACAAACGAACAAACAAACGAAAATAACGACTTTATTTTATACTATGTAAGGAAGTATGTATTTAAAAACATGTATATAGGTACGGCTGCCAGACTGATACGTATCAGAAGTTCTGCTTAGTTTGGGGTAGAGAATGTGTGAAAGATGCCCCCTTATAATTATTTAAATATAAATATTTCAGGTCGGTTGTTCTCAAATAAAAGAAGACAAAGAAGCTTTCGCGTTGATATCTGTATCGCCGAGCGAGGTCCGAGATTTGGACTTTGCTAACGATGCCTGCAAGGTACTGTCGGCCTTATCGACGAAATTGCATCACGGGAATATAGAACATAACGAGAGGAAGTAAGTATCATTTTACCTTAATTTTGTTTTGAGTTGCGCTTTCATATTGTACTAACAATGACAATAACGATTTCAGGTGCTGTGTGCTTCGAGCAAATATCTGTAGAGTCACAAATGTCATTGTGAATTATTTAATGCAAATATCTAAGTCGGTATGTATGACGGCGCTCGGACGTTTTTTACTACTTTCACTTAATGACTGTGGCTCTGTAGATATTTGCTCGAAGGCTGTGTGGTATTTCTTCATTGCATAATGAATTAAAATTACAAGTTAATTATACAGAATTTATATTACACATAAAGTTATCGATGTTTAGAAACAGGCCCGTTCCGCGCTCTCGCTTGCATGCTCGGCTCAGGCGGACGTGACACTTTTTCGTGCGTACAGCCGGCGTTCATCGATTTATAAGACTTTATTACTTACATCAAAAATTGGTTTCCTGTAAAGTTGGTTTACGGACGATAATGTTACGTGATAACGTCATAAGAAAACATTGAAACAATGAAACAATGATTTATTAGTCTGTCTGTCTGTCATTGTTGAATTAACAACTGAAACAAGCCCAACGTTTAGGCCGTTCGTGCCTCTCTATCGCTTGCACGCTCAGCTCAAATGTGACACTTTTTCATGCGTGCTGTCGGCCTTCATCGATTTAGAAGACGATATCACGGCAAACACACACATACACATACATACGCACCACGACGACGTCATATCGCTCTCTAACAGTGTATAGGCCTAATCATACAAGTCGGCGGATGTGGATGGGAAGTTAGCTACAAGCTACGCAATATCCAGCTGACTGAAGCTCACATAAAGCTGCACGTTGATTGGATATTGCGTAGCTTGATGCTAACTTCACTTCCGCCGTCTTGTATGATTTGACCTATACGTAGATTGCCATGGTTGAGGTCGGTTGTGCAATTTTTGCCGTAGTGGTCTAGTGGTAATGACACCCGCCTTACAATCGTGAGGTCGTGGGTTAAAATCCCGGTCCCGTACCAATGAATTCCTCAGAATTTATGTACTGAATTTCACACCACTGGATTTTCGGTGGAGGAAAACATCGTGAGGCAACCTGCATACGTCCGTAGAAGAAATTCAATGACGTATGTGAATCCACCAACCCAGCGCCTGCCACTGGGCCAGCGTGGTGGATATGGCCCAATCACCCTTCTTGTGTAGTCCTACGTCCTGCAGTGGAATATTAAAAACGCTGGTACAGTACAGTGCAATTTTCGGCGAAAAAATAAATTACCTACTGATAGCGCGCGAGTTGAATGCAGTCGGGGTCTGAGGTAAAGAGCGGGAGCATCTCCCCCCGCTATCCGCACGCCCCACCTCACGCGCCTGGGCGGGTTGGGCGTGCGGATAGCGGGGGGAGACATTCGCATTCCTAAGCTCTGCATTCAACTCGCGCGCGTACAGTTCTCGTAATCACTTTCGATGTATTTTCAGAGCGTTGACCTGCCTTCTTCAAGACATCGTGTACTTCATCGCTGGCTTCGAGAACGAGCCGAACAAATCCGAAGCGCTAGAACTGATCGTCGAGAACCCCAATCGAGACAGACAGAAGCTAGTGCGCGAGCAGTATATATTGAGGCAACTTTTTAAAATACTACAGGTAACATAATGAAGAATGTTCACTAATTTTAATTATTAGCACTCCATATTCTCTGTCTAAAATAAAAAATACTAGTGAAAAAATGACTTCGATACGTCAATTCGTTTCCGATTTAGAAGTAAAACAAGTTGTAAACGGCCAGTGACGGTGTGACGTCACACCACAACACGCGCAAGCTATTACACCTACTACAGCGCTGCCGACTTGATACTAAGCGCGGGGGCGCGGCGCGTTGTGACGTGACGTCACAAGCCGTCACGTGACTATAGCGGGACTCGATATTTTTCGAAACTTTGAATGTGTATAAAATCAAAACTACTTGGTATTTTTGACGACGACAAAAACTAGTGTATTTGTATACATACAGGCTTTACTGAGACACAATTTCAAGGGATTTGGCATACCTAGTAACATTCTTCTAATAACTAGCTGCCCGGTCCGAATTATACCTACATATAAAACTACCCTCCGAAAGAAATATTCTAAAATATATTCAAAACCGCATTTCAATCTGATGTGCGGTTTGGAAGATGTAAGCGAATACACAAAAATACGACTTTGTTTTAATAATAAAATATGTAGTGATATCTTGGAGGATTTAGGTACTGGAGAAGCCTTAAACGCGTTTACCCATAAGTATAAATATGGCATAAGATAAATAAATCTCAGGTGGAAATGAGACACTAGTCTTTGAATTGCACAATTTTACTTTAGCGTCTAAGCAATTAAGATTAAATTGGAATATCAACATCTGGGCTGCACTGCTCACGCTCGCTCAGCCCTATGAACCCGTCACACTTTAACATTTTGACTTTATTACCACTTACTGTATTAGGTCGAAACTTGTCTGTTTGTTTAAAACCCCTCACCCTCATGCCTACTGACAGATTTTTTATGTCCGGTAATTATTGTTAAAGACTTTTCCCTTTGCTAAATCCTCGATAAGTGATATCAATCATTAACATTTTACTATATCTCTATAAAACAGGAACAAATTACATTTTCATTTTAAGCGTTATGTTCTAGACAAACGCAAGGACGGATTGATCAATGTGCACAATAAATTAATTTTGATTTTAATTTCGTTTGATTTTCAATTTTATTTCATTCTAGCTTTTGTTCGCTGCTCCGCCCGCGTTGCATTTTGATTTTTGTGCTAACCGTTTATTTTTCCGGGATATAAAGTAGCCTTTAAATGTCACTTTCCGTTTTTCAAACCATGCACATGCCAAAAATCAAGTCAAATCGTTACTCTGTTGCTGCGTGAAAGAGAAACACATCAATAAACCAACAAACACCCTTTCGGATTTGTAATATTAGTAAGTATTAAGGATTTTATACGGTTTGTTTCACATTGCCGCCGACGTGTTCCAGGGTCCATTTCAAGAGACGCCCGAGGGCGAGGCGTTTCTCAAGATCGAAGAGCTGTACGACCCGCGCTATGCCGCCTACAAGTACATATTCAGGCTTTGTTACCGGATACTCAGGCTCAGCCAGCAGGACTATAGGAAAAATCAGGTGACATTTTCATTAAACGCCCTTTTTTTTAGAGAAATATACCCCTTCAAGCAAAAATCGCCAACGATAAAAAAAACATTAATATTGAAGAACCTTGTATCAAGTTTCGTCAACATTCCTTTAAAATTGTGACCCGTAGTGAAGAATCAACATCCGGATATGCGACAGCAAAATGAAATTGCCAAGTCAAAAAACTTCCTAAGATAGAGGAGCTGTGCGACCCTATAGATATAATATTCAGGCTTTGTTACCGGATACTGAGAGCTTTTTCACATTATCCGATCCGTTAACGATGTCGGACGCCGAACCGATATCGGGGTAGATAAAATGTACACCGGACAATATGAAAGACAGATACATATTTCACACAATTTACCTTCCCCGATATCGGTTCGGCGTCCGACATCGTTATCGGATCGGATAATGTGAAAACGCTCTGAGGCTCAGCCAGCAGGATTATAGGAAAAGCCGACCAAGTGCAAGTCGGACTCGCGCACGAAGGGTTCCGTACCGTGTGGGAGCCCCATTCCTCTTGCCGTTATTAATAGCGAGCAAAAAACTCCTAAAAATCACGTTTGTTGTATGTGATATATTAAATATTTATTTTATTCTGTTTTTAGTATTTGTTGTTATAGCAGCAACAGAAATACATCATCTGTGAAAATTTCAGCTGCCTAGCTATCATGGTTCATGAGATACAGCCCGGTGACAGACAGACAGACGGACATCGAAGTCTTAGTAATAGGGTCCCGTTTTTACCCTTTGGGTACGGAACCCTAAAAATCAGGTGAAATTGCAAAGAAATTTTTCGATGATTTTGAAATTTATTATGTGAAAACAATCTCATGACAATATATTGCTATACCCTAATATATTTTCCTTTATAGGAATATAGCAATATTCCTTCCTTCCTTCCTTCCTTTCAGCCATAGGACGTCCACTGCTGAACATAGGCCTCCCCTAAAGATCTCCAATAAGACCGGGTGGTAGCGGCTTGCATCCAGCGCGAACCTGCGGTCTTAATGAGGTCGTCCGTCCACCTTGTGGGTGGACGTCCTACGCTGCGCTTGCCGGTACGTGGTCTCCACTCGAGGACTTTTCGACCCCATCGGTCATCAGTCCTCCGCGCTATGTGCCCTGCCCATTGCCACTTCAACCTGCCAATCCGCTGGGCTATGTCGGTAACCTTGGTTCTTCTACGGATCTCCTCATTTCTGATTCGATCGCGTAGAGAAACTCCGAGCATAGCCCTCTCCATGGCTCGTTGGGCTACTTGAAGCTTACTAATAAGGCCCATAGTGAGAGACCACGTTTCTGTGCCGTAAGTCATCACTGGCAACACACACTGGTCGAAAACTTTCGACTTGAGGCACTGAGGTATGTCGGACGAGAAGACGTTACGCAATTTTCCGAACGCTGCCCAGCCGAGTTGGATTCGGCGATTGGCCTCTTTCTTGAAGTCGGACCTACCTAACTGGACTACTTGTCCTAGGTAGACGTACGAGTCAACGACTTCAAGAACCGAGTTCCCAACTGAAATGGGGGTGGGTACAACATGGGAATTACACATGACCTTTGTCTTGTCCATGTTCATTTTAAGACCCACCTGTTGAGATACTCGATTGAGGCCTTCGAGCATCGTACTGAGTTCCTCCATCGACTTTGCCATGACTACGATATCGTCGGCAAACCGAAGGTGAGTGAGGTATTCGCCATTGATGTTGATGCCGAATCCTTCCCATTCCAGGAGCTTAAAGGCGTTCTCCAGAGTAGCAGTAAACAGTTTCGGAGATATAACATCTCCCTGTCTTACGCCTCTCTTCAAAGGGATCGCCTTGGAGCTCTCTTCCTGTACTCGGACCGACATAGTGGCGTTATTATACAAACACTTCAACACTTCGATATACCGATAGTCAATACGGCATCGTTGAAGAGACTCAAGCACAGCCCATGTCTCGACCGAATCAAAGGCTTTCTCATAGTCCACAAACGCTAAGCAAAGTGGCTGGTTATACTCCTCAGTCTTCTGTATAACCTGCCGCAGCGTATGTATGTGGTCCATGGTACTAAAGCCTTTTCGGAATCCGGCTTGTTCGGAAGGCTGGAAGTCATCAAGCCTGCGTTCGAGACGATTCGTAATGACTCTTGAAAACAACTTATAAACATGGCTCAGAAGCGAGATGGGTCTGTAATTCTTCAATAAGGTGTTGTCACCTTTTTTAAAGAATAGCACCACCACGCTTCTGTTCCATGCTTCTGGCGTTATGCCCTCGAGGACGACGGTGTTGAAAAGCTTCTGAAGGACTTTAAGTACCGGTTTACCACCCGCTTTCAGAAGCTCTGAAGTGATTCCGTCGTCACCCGGCGCCTTGTTGTTCTTAAGTTGGTTCAGGGCCATTCTAATCTCGTACAGGCTGATGTCCGGGATGTCTTCGGTGAAGTGTCGGGTCAGCTTGGCTCTTGGGTCTCTAGCCGCGCTGTTTACAGGCTTTGCTACCGAGGCGTATAGCTGTCCGTAGAACTTTTCGATCTCCTCCAATACCTCTGCCTTGGTCGACGCTGTACTGCCATCTTCTCTCTTCAGCTTTGTCAGCTGGCTTTGCCCAATAGACAAATGCCTTGCGAACACTTTGGAGCCTTTGTTCCGCTCTATCGTCTCCTTAATATGTTTGGTATTAAAGAGACGAATGTCGCACCGCACTGATTTTGAAATTTGTCTATTGAGCCGCCTGTATGACTTTGCATCATCGGAAGACTGCAGTCTTAGCGAGCGTCGTTCGGCCATGAGATTTAGAGTATGATCGGAAAATTTCCGAGGTCTATCAGAACGGCGGGGTCTAAAAAACTTAGAACCCACCGTTTGGACAGTTTCTACGAGCCCGTTATTGATCTCGTCCACAGACGCAAAGTTCTCCAGGCAAGCAAAGCGATTTGAGAGCTCGAGCTGAAAGTTCTCGGGGTTTTGTATATGAGCATGAGTAGGTCGGAGCGTAGACTTCATCAGGCGGGACCTTTCGAGTTTAACGTTAATATTCAGTTTGCCTCGCACGATTCTGTGATCACTACCGGTTTTTATCCTGTGGATCACGGAGACATCGTTGAATATCCGTTTCTCGCTAGTCATGATGAAGTCTATCTCATTTCTCGTAGAACCATCGGGGCTCATCCAGGTCCATTTCCTGTGAGGTGGCTTCTGAAAGAAAGAGTTCATCATGAAGAGTCCCTCTTTCTCCAGAAAATCTGCCAGCCTCTGGCCCCTGAGGTTCCGTTGCCCATATCCAAATTGCCCCACTCTCAACTCATCATCGCTTTTTTTGCCCAACTTTGCGTTGAAATCTCCCATAACAACCGTGAAGCGGGTCTTAGACGTATGTATGGCCCGACTTACGTCCTCATACATAGCCTCCACTTCATCATCTGGGTGTGACGAGGTCGGTGCGTATACCTGAATGACCTTCAACGAATATCGTTTAGATATTCTGAGTATTAGGTATACAACCCTGCTCGACACACTTTCAATGGTAATGATGTTGTTAACGAGAGACTTGTGGACGAGAAAGCCGACACCACCTTGGGACCGTTGGTCACCTTCCCGGTAGTAAAGTAGGTTGCCGGATTTCAGGGTTATCGTGTCCTCGCCCTCTCTACGGACTTCAGACAACCCCACAATATCCCATCGCAACCTACTCAACTCTTCTTCCAGTTCCGCAATCTTCTCGTCAGTCCTCATTGTGCGCACGTTATATGTTGCCAGGGCCAGTTGTCGGGTGGGGTGGCAGCCGGATCTCTTCCGGCGATTCTTAGCACCCCGTGCTCCGCCGTTACCATGGCCGCTGCCGGAGCCAGGAATAGCGGCGCTGCCGGGGACTGGGGGCCTGGTCTTATTTTCTCTTATCATTAAGGGGGTATTGCCCGTAATTGCCGCGCTGGGCAGGCGTGTTGGCAATCGCAGTGCGTAGCTCTCGCGACGGGGATGCTGCTGCCCATCCCCGCCCTGTTGCACTTGAGCTACGCTGTTTTGGATGGATATACCGCCATCTGTCGGTTCCGTAGTACCTCAGTCGGCTCTTACGACACCTGGTACAAGAGGGGCAATAGCAATATTGCGCGGAGCTATTTATTTCAGTCTTATGTATAATGACCAAATCTAATCGAATCCGGCGCTGGATTGCAACTGGATAAATGAAAGGCGGTACTCCAGCGTATTCCAGTGCCGCTTTGTATTGTTCTAGTTGCAATCTAGCGTTAGATACAATTGGTAGAGCTATATGTCGGATATATCATTTCAGGAATACATAGCAAAACATTTCGGCTTCATGCAGAAGCAAATCGGTTACGACATCTTGGCAGAAGACACTATAACAGCGCTGCTGCACAACAACAGGAAACTGTTAGAGAAACACATCACGGCCTCGGAGATCGAGACGTTTGTAGGTGAGTAGAAGGTTGAAAGGAAAAGATTACTGTGTATCTGGTTTACTGTTAGAGAAACACATCACGGCCTCGGAGACCGAGACGTTTGTAGGTGAGTAGAAGGTTGAAAGGAAAAGATTACTGTGTATCTGGTTTACTGTTAGAGAAACACATCACGGCCTCGGAGACCGAGACGTTTGTAGGTGAGTAGGAGGTTGAAAGGAAAAGATTACTGTGTATTTGGTTTACTGTTAGAGAAACACATCACGGCCTCGGAGACCGAGACGTTTGTAGGTGAGTAGAAGGTTGAAAGGAAAAGATTACTGTGTATCTGGTTTACTGTTAGAGAAACACATCACGGCCTCGGAGACCGAGACGTTTGTAGGTGAGTAGAAGGTTGAAAGGAAAAGATTACTGTGTATCTGGTTTACTGTTAGAGAAACACATCACGGCCTCAGAGACCGAGACGTTTGTAGGTGAGTAGAAGGTTGAAAGGAAAAGATTACTGTGTATCTGGTTTACTGTTAGAGAAACACATCACGGCCTCGGAGACCGAGACGTTTGTAGGTGAGTAGAAGGTTGAAAGGAAAAGATTACTGTGTATCTGGTTTACTGTTAGAGAAACACATCACGGCCTCGGAGACCGAGACGTTTGTAGGTGAGTAGAAGGTTGAAAGGAAAAGATTACTGTGTATCTGGTTTACTGTTAGAGAAACACATCACGGCCTCGAAGATCGAGACGTTTGTAGGTGAGTAGAAGGTTGAAAGGAAAAGATTACTGTGTATCTGGTTTACTGTTAGAGAAACACATCACGGCCTCAGAGATCGAGACGTTCGTTGGTGAGTTGAAGGTTGAAAGGAAAAGATTACTGTGTATCTGGTTTACTGTTAGAGAAACACATCACGGCCTCAGAGATCGAGACTTTCGTTGGTGAGTAGAAGGTTGAAAGGAAAAGATTACTGTGTATCTGGTTTACTGTTAGAGAAATACATCACGGCCTCGGAGATCGAGACGTTCGTTGGTGAGTTGAAGGTTGAAAGGAAAAGATTACTGTGTATCTGGTTTACTGTTAGAGAAACACATCACGGCCTCGGAGACCGAGACCTTCGTTGGTGAGTAGAAGGTTGAAAGGAAAATATTACTGTGTATCTGGTTTACTGTTAGAGAAACACATCACGGCCTCGGAGATCGAGACGTTCGTTGGTGAGTTGAAGGTTAAAAGGAAAAGATTACTGTGTATCTGGTTTACTGTTAGAGAAACACATCACGGACTCAGAGATCGAGACGTTCGTTGGTGAGTAGAAGGTTGAAAGGAAAAGATTACTGTGTATCTGGTTTACTGTTAGAGAAACACATCACGGCCTCGGAGACCGAGACGTTCGTTGGTGAGTAGAAGGTTGAAAGGAAAAGCTTACTGTGTATCTGGTTTACTGTTAGAGAAACACATCACGGCCCCAGAGATCAAGACGTTCGTTGGTGAGTAGAAGGTTGAAAGGAAAAGATTACTGTGTATCTGGTTTACTGTTAGAGAAACACATCACGGCCTCGGAGATCGAGACGTTCGTTGGTGAGTTGAAGGTGAGAAGGAAAAGACTACTGTGTATCTGGTTTACTGTTAGAGAAACACATCACGGACTCAGAGATCGAGACGTTCGTTGGTGAGTTGAAGGTTAAAAGGAAAAGATTACTGTGTATCTGGTTTACTGTTAGAGAAACACATCACGGCCCCAGAGATCAAGACGTTCGTTGGTGAGTAGAAGGTTGAAAGGAAAAGATTACTGTGTATCTGGTTTACTGTTAGAGAAACACATCACGGCCTCGGAGATCGAGACGTTCGTTGGTGAGTAGAAGGTTGAAAGGAAAAGATTACTGTGTATCTGGTTTACTGTTAGAGAAACACATCACGGCCTCTGAGATCTAGACGTTCGTAGGTTGTACGATTGTACTGTACTGTACTAGCTTATTAATAGTCTACTGCTGAACATAGACGTACCCACGAAGGGGATTAGGCCATATTTATCACACTGGCGCAATGCGTGTGCGAGTTTATAGACGATTGTATACGCCATCGAATTTCTTAAGCGGATTCATATACATGCATGTTGCCTCACGATGTTTTCCTTCACCAAAAAGCCAGTGGTGTTAAATCCCGTACTTACATAAGTTTCAAAGACCTCATTGGTACGGAACCAGAATTTTAACGAGTTACGATTGTAAGGCCAGTGCTACTAACACTGGACTACCACGGCATTGCTTTTTGTTTGTAACAATTTTTGTGTGTAACCGACTTCTTTCAATTCAATTTTGACTCACTTTGAAAAATATTTTCCAGGCCTCGTCCGTAAAAACATGAAGACATGGCAGTCTCGGTTCCTAGACTACTTGAGCGACCTCTGCATTTCGAACAAGAAAGCTATCGCGGTCACTCAGGAACTCATATGCAAGAGTGTGCTGTGTGCTAACAATTCGGACATACTCATCGAAACCAGGTACAGTCAAACCTGGCTAACTGAGAACTGGATAAGTGAGAAACCTCTATAAGTGAGAATAATTGCCAGGTCCCGTCATTTTACCCCTCAAATACCTCTATAAGTGAGAGACCAAAACCTCTATAAGAGAGAGTCGTTTTTCCCTCATGGACCTCTATAACTGAGAGTACTACTTGTCTGAACCTCTGTAAGCGAGAGTTGAGGGTAATGAAACATATGCACTTTATGATCCATTCTTAAATTTCATGGAACTAACTACCGTTGCTTTCGGATCGTGTTCTATTCAAACATTTTTTTTTTTGTATTTTATGGAAATAAGTAGTTAACATTGTTTTTGTATCGCATTTTTTTTTTGGAATGGCCACACGTGCGTCTAAACTATCCTGTTTGTTGAAATAGTGTTTTATTTAAAATTATTTTGTGGTTTTCTTTAATCTACCTAACAGTATTTTTGTATCATATTCTTTTGGAATAGCTACGAGTACACGTGCGTTTACTCTATTTTATTGGCTTTTATTTTATTAGTATTATTAGGGAGAAAGGTTCGCTGTTAGTAAATAAATCTTTAGGAATAAATAAATAAGTCGTTAAGCGATAAGCTTAGATAGCTAGGTATTGTATGCGTTCAAAGGTGGAAAATCTCGAAATGAAAAACGCAATTAACAGAAGTACTTTTATAAAATTATAAAATCAAAAGATATACGGTCCCTATAAGGTCTCAGTGCTCTAAAGGGCATGGAAATATTAAAAAAGTAGTTTTTTGATTTTCCCAATATGTAAATGTATCTTTTAGAATGAATAAAACAAACTACTTATCATCTATGTTCAATTCTAATCAACACAACTCAAACAATTAGTACCTATGTACTATTTATAAACATATTTATGATTCTTCACGCATGTAGTTACTCGTACCTACATACAAATTAGACGTATTATTTAACCTCTATAAGAGAGAGTAGCCACTTCCGAAACTGGATAAGTGAGAAACCTGGATAAGTGAAAAACCTCTATAAGCGAGAATGAGATGGCGGTCCCTTCAACTCTCTCTTATCCAGGTTTCACTGTATACTTTAAAATAAGAAAAAGTATTTTATATCTTACAGTTAAAAGCTATAGCCGATTCAATATTGAATTTATGTAATATATGTTTTTAATGGTTTACTTAACCCATTCAGCGCCGAGCCCGCCCATCGGCGGGCATTTTTTTTTTTACTCTCACGCCGGGACCGCCCGTGGGCGGTTTGATTTCATACTGTAATATTAACTGCGGCATCTGGGCAATATCGTTACTTTTCAGAAAGGCAGTGAATGGGTTAATACAGGGATATCCAGAACTGCTGTAATAATATTTGATAATTTACTTTACAGATTAGCATCTGTAAAAAGCGTCGACGAAAAGAGCAAATATAAAGTAGAAGATGAAGTCATGCTCTTTTGGAACAACAGAGAGGTTAGTTTGTGGCCAGCCCTATTGTCAGAGATTTAAAGGCCTTTAACATAGCTAAATGGTTAAAATAACCAAGTCCCTCAATGTGACTTAATCGTTTAACCTTTTAACCGTCAAAGTTGCCTAAAATTAACGAGCACTTCTGGGCCGCAAATCATCTCGGTCAAAAAGTCAAGCTGTGGATAAACCAATCGTCGCGCAGCGCTCTTCTTCAGTCAGGATTGGGTTATCCGCAGCTTGTAGCTAACACAGCCGCCAAATTTTTTGTTCGACATATACCTATTTTAATTTCCCTTTTATTTAATTAGATGTTTTCGTTATATTTTCAGTGTAAGCGCTCTCTTACGAAGCTCGCCGCGGACGCGCGACGCGACCCAACGTGCGAAGCGGCGGCCATTTTGGATTACTACAGACATCAATTGGACTTATTCTCAAATATGTGCTTGAATAGGCAGTATCTAGCTTTAAATAGCTTATCTGCGCAATTGCACATCAAATTGATATTACAGTGAGTATGAAATGTGTATTTCTCTTTTTTGACCAATTGAGCTAAGCGGCGGCCATATTGGATTACTACAGACATCAATTGGACTTATTCTCAAATATGTGCTTGAATAGGCAGCATCTAGCTTTAAATAGCTTATCTGCGCAATTGCACATCAAATTGATATAACAGTGAGTATGAAATGCGTATTTCTCTTTTTTGACCAATTGAGCTAAGCGACGGCCATATTGGATTACTACAGACATCAATTGGACTTATTCTCTAATATGTACTTGAATAGGTAGTATCTATGTTTTAAACAGCCTATCTGCGCAATAGGCATGACGATTAAAAAATATAATTAGTCCGTCAGATAGAATATCAAAAAATATTAGACACGTATTTTTTCTTTTGTCAATTAAACAAAAATTAATGAAGATATAGTCCGTCAAAGTTCCGCGTGACGTCATAAGTGCCATACAAATGTAAAGAATTCTGTAAGAGAGGTGACGTCACGACCCCCACTCCCAGTTTGACAAGGTTTGTATTTGTTGTTTGATTAACAAAAGAAAAAATACATGTTCAATATTTTTTGATAATCTAACTCACGGACTAATCATAATAACGATTTTTTTACCCAGTCATCAGGCCTATTGATGGATGGATGGACGAATGAAATATATTTGAAATGTAAAATTGTATTTTCAGATGTATGTCAAACTCGGACTTATCATACGAACTGCGAGCTTCATTCTGCCGCCTCATGCTACACCTGCACGCCGACCGCGACCCCCAGGAGCCGGTCACGCCGGTCAAGTACGCGCGACTGTGGACCGAGGTCACTGACCTCATACAGATACGAGAGTAAGTATTGTCATATCTCTTTTAGTGTATACAGTACTGTGCCGATACTGGTACAGTGTACACCTGCACGTGACCGCGACCCGCAGGAGCCGGTCACGCCGGTCAAGTACGCGCGACTGTGGACCGAGGTCACTGACCTCATACAGATACGAGAGTAAGTATTGTCATATCTCTTTTAGTGTATACAGTACTGTGCCGATACTGGTACAGTGTACACCTGCAAGTGACCGCGACCCCCAGGAGCCGGTCACGCCGGTCAAGTACGCGCGACTGTGGACCGAGGTCACTGACCTCATACAGATACGAGAGTAAGTATTGTCATATCTCTTTTAGTGTATACAGTACTGTGCCGATACTGGTACAGTGTACACCTGCAAGTGACCGCGTCGGTTTCACTGGTTAAATACGCGCGATTTTGGACCGAGGTCACCGACCTCGTACAGGTACAAGTAAGTACAGACATACCGCTTCAAATTTATACGTCTACTGCAAAATACAGATGACATTCTTATTCTATATGTGAAACGCGCACATCTGCCAACCGAGGTCATTGACCCCTACAGATATTATTTTTCTCTAAAAATGGCATATAATCTACTTAAGTCATTGCTATCTACGTACAAGATTTGAATAGTTCTCTTGAATTTATTGACGTATGCAATTTAAAGATTATTGTCGATTTTTCAAAAACTATAACGTGTAAAAGCTTCCTGTTTGAAGTCGGTTGAAAAGCAAATAATATTACGATTCTTCAATCACGCAATAAGATAGTTCGAGGACAGTGACCTTTTTTTAAACTTCGAGGTCAGTGACCTCGGTTTGTACCTACTCGTGTTTTTGAATATCGTTTTTCAAAGGGAATAAAATTATTTACTGCCTTGGTGGCTCAGTGGTTAGTGACCCTGACTTCTGGGTCAAAGAGGCGTGGGTTCGATTCCCACACAGGGCAAATATTTATGTGATGAACATAGGTGTTTGCTCAGTGTCTGGGTGTCATTAAGGTATAAGAATGTATTTAAAAATATGTATATGTAGTATATCAGTCTCTGGCAGCCATATCACAAGCTTTGCTTAGTTTGGGGTCAGAGACCGTGTGTAAGATGTCCCCTATATATTTATAAAAAAAAAAAATTTTACCTATTCTGTTTTGTTTTCAGCTATCAATGCGTGAAAGGCGGTCCCGACGCGAATCGGGAGAAGGTGAAGGAGCAGTTCGCATCAACGATATGTTTCGTGGAGAACTACCTGTGCAACGTGGTCACTAAAACGTGGTATTTTAGCGACCACGACCAGAACAAGTTGACCTTCGAGGTGGTCAAACTCGCGAGGGAACTGATATACTTCGGGTTCTATAGGTGAGTTCTGTGCGGTATCCATTTTATACACGATTATTTAGGACCAGTATACTAATCCTAAAGGAATCAGCCCATCATTGTGAACAAATTTTACTATGGGGACAACCCGATATTAGAGAAAAAAAACTGCTTTTTAGAGTTCCGTAACCCGAAGGATAAAAACGGGACCCTAGTACTAAGACTCTGCTGTCCGTCCGTCTGTCTGTCTGTCATGAACCGTTATATCTAGAAAGCTGAAATTTTCAGAGATGATGTATTTCAAAGAGTTATTTTTATGATAAACATTTCAAAAACTCGTCGCGGATGCAGGATTCGAACCTTGCGTCTTCGGATCACTAGCCCGGCGCTCTGACCACTGAGCTAATTCGCAGTACTGACTCCGCGTCGAATTTTGTGAAGTGTTTATCATTTTAACCAACTTATAGCGTTGGCTATGACGGTGTATGATGTATTTCTGTTGCCGTTATAACAACAAATACTAAAAACAGAATAAAATTAATGTTCAAGGGGGGCTCCCATACAACAAATCTGATTTTTAGCCGTTTTTCGCTCTATATTATTAATGGTAACAACGGGTAGATGCTTGAAATATTCATAGAATATTTAGTTGTATATTCACTTTTGAACAAATAATAAAATTAATATTTAAGCGGGGCTCCCATACAGTACGGAACCCTTTGTGCGCGAGTCCGACTCGTACTTGGCCGATTATTCTTACATTCTGTCAATTCGGAGTTGTACAAGCTGCGCAATATTCAATCCTGACTAAAGATCAAATAAAAGCTGCCGAAGGTTTTACGCAGCTTGTACCTATAGCCCGGGAGGTAAGCGCAAAAAATTGCAACTACTTTCTAAAAGCTGAAAATTGGTGAGCGGGTAGAAAAATAGCTAAAAAAAAGTTTAACCACATTTGTTAAAAAGTTTTAAAGTTAAAACTTTAAATCCTGATTCACAGGCCTTGTTACTTGTTTTAGGTAATTTTTTGTTAAACTGTTTCTAGTTATTTTTCTACCCGTACACCAAATGTCATCTTTTAAAAGTAATTGCAAGATATTCATTTATTTAAATCAAACGGGTATCTTCACCAAACGCTAAGCATCCCAGCTGACTGAATCCGGGGTATTGTTGTACACCACCATGACAACGTAATACCAAAAAATCAGATTTTAGAAAGTAGTTGCAATTTTTCGCGCTTATCTCCCGGACTACTAACTTCACAGCCACTAAAAATTGGTTGCCTGTAAAGTCGGTATACGGGCGAAAGTTTTACGTGACAACGACTTTGAGACGAATGAGTCGAATACGTGCTTACGTGCTTACGTGCCTCTCACTCGCTCTCATTGTGAGCGCATAACGTGAGCGGAGCGTAACGCAGTTTCTTGAAGTGTCACCCGGCAAACCAATTTATAAGACGTTGTCACGTCAAAAGTTTGATTCAGACTATTGATAACGTATGAAGTGAACTTTTTTTTGTACAGTTTCAGCGACCTCCTCCGATTGACCAAAACTCTGCTGAGCATATTAGACTGCGTTACGGCCATGGACCTGCTGAACGAGACTAACGCGCTCGGCGAGACTGGCGTCGAATGTAAGTCATACATGTACCTACATGTAGGGCGAATCATACAACTTGGCGACTGTGATGGTAGCTACAGGCTGCGGATAGCCCAATCCTGACTGAAGCTCATATAACAGGTATACTAAGCGCCACACAAATCGGCGGATGAGAAGTTAGTCGCAGATGACACTTCGCCGTGATTCGCTAATTATTGCGCATGTGTGCACAATGCGTAGGGAGCGCGCGGGAGGCATGAGGTTGGCGGGCGGGTGTGCCCTGGCGCGAGTCTCTCCGTCTCCCGCGCATACATATATTTCGGCTTTTGCGCAGCGTTCTGCGCATAACTTCCCAAGTGCCGATTTGTGTGGCGCTTAGTATACGCGAGGCTTGGGTTACACGGAGTTTGTAGCTAACATTACAGCTAAGTTGTGTGATTTGGCCTGTACCTACAACTACATCTTTCATTAAGTATTTGTAGTATAGATAGTGACTGCTCTTGTCTTTTTTAGGGTTCCGTACCCAAAGGGTAAAAACGGGACCCTATTAGTAAGACTCTGCTGTCTGTCCGTCTGTCTGTCACCAGCCTGTATCTCATAAACCGTGATATATAGAACGACGGGAATATAAAAGGAAGGCTTCTATGTGGTACGGAACTCTTTGTGCGCGAGTCCGACTTGCACTTGACCGATTCTAATTATAATGACCGTCATTATAACAATTTAATCGAACGTTTATCTGTCACACAAGCAGCTCAGGAAAATGAAATGAAAAAGCGTAAGTACCCATCTTAATAAAATCATTGTTCAAACTCTATAGTTACGAAACTTTGTTCCTACAAAAAGAATGGTCGAGTCCTCCGTCCATCCGTCAGCGGTAGGACGTCCACTGCTGGACATAGGCCTCAAATTGACTTTATATTTCTGTGTGTACGTTAAGCGATCATTCCCCGATTATGAATCGATTTTAATATTTTGCTTGGTAGATTATACTTCTGAATTTATTTAAATCATTGCATTGATGAATTTTTAAAATCAGCTCAAGCGTGTGCTGATTTTGAAAAATCATCAATCTAAAAATGAAGTATTCGAATTTTGTACGTGGATTTCAATGATTAAAATCGGTTATGCCATTTTCGGTAAAATAAAATCATTCATCATTTATAGTGGATTGAATCAGGCGTTACTTTGCGGAAATTCTTCTTCAAAAGAGATAGTGCAAAACTATATCGAGCTTAGGCCAATACCTTGTACAGTATTTAATTATTTGCTTTATCTACACTAATGTTGTAACATTCTACTTATGTTTCCAATACTTGACTTATAATGACTACTGTTATAGCGCAGACAACAAAACACTCAATTTAAGCAATTTCACATGATGTTATAATATCCACATCGATATCGTAAAATCTCATTATAACATCGCGCGCTCGCTCCTGATTGGCCCTGCGCGCGCAGCTGCGCTCTCATTGGTTAGATTTTAATGGCGGCAAGTTCACTGTGACAATACACGTACGCGTGAATTTAATGTTTCGCAATATGTTTTTTATTTTTATTTTTATTAGTGAAGATAAAGTAGTGTATGCAACTGCATATAACACGGGTATTAAAACACTCGTTACTATTATTATTTGTTTTGGAAAACGATTTTCCTATTATTTCCTTTCATAACAATTTTCTTTTAAAGGAATTTCATATTTTCGGATCTTATTATGTTTTAACATTGCTCGTGAAATGTGGCGGCGTGATGGCGGCCTTAAAAAAAACAAATTAGATAATATGCAATTCCATTCAAATTAAGCATTCGGTACGGTTGTTTTACTCTGCGCATTTATTTAGCATGTTTTAGTGTATTTTTTTAGCTACTGTATACAGTTTGTTCCCACTTTGCAAGATCTTTTTGTTTTGATCTTTTTTAGTGTATTTAGTATTTTTCACATATGCATTTATTATCTTAAATTTAAGTTTTTTTACAATATTTATAAAAAAGAACAAAATACTATAAAAAAACTTAAACCTAGAGTGCCGCCGGCAGCGAGGCGGGGCCCAAGCTACCGGTGGTTGGGGCTACAGGCTGAGGAACCGCCTGACAATGCGCGCCGTGTCCAGGATCACTGCCTTTTGAATCTGGCCCTTGACCCAACCGTCTAGCGAGAGCCTCTTGAGGTGTTGGTCGAGGCTCTTCGCTATTAAACCGTTCACCGACACGACTATCGGGACAATGATCGTCGAGTCAACATCCCACATGGCGGTAACCTCGTGAGCCAAGTCAAGGTACTTGCTGAGCTTGTCCTTCTCGGCCTTCACGTGGTTCTCGTCATGCGGGATGGTGATGTCGACGTGCACTACTCGGCGCTGGGACCGGTCGACCACCACGATATCAGGCCTATTGGCGACAATAGTCCTGTCCGTGATGATAGAGCGGTCCCAGTAGAGCAACGCACGACCATTCTCAAGAACTGGCGCTGGTGCGTACTTATAGTACGGCACCTCAGACTCGACAAGGCCATATTGAAGAGCAAGTTGCTGATGGATGATCCTGGCCACTTGGTTATGCCTGTGCAAGTACTCGCCGTTAGCAAGATGAGAACAACCAGAAGTAATATGCCTGAGTGATTCTCCAGGACGGTGGCATGCCCGACAAATGTCGACCGTACCGTCCTTCAGGATATACTTCCGGTAGTTGTTCGTCAAGATATTTAGTATTTTATTATTATTTACTATGGGACTAATCGCGCACTAAAATTAAGAGATAAATAAATACTTCATCATCCCAACGTTTCGACCGATTTGCATCGTGGTCACGGGTTTTATCTCGTAATTTGAGTGCGCGATTAGTGCCGTAGTACGTAATAATAATGTGTTCAAATCGCGAAAATTTAAAAATATTATAGGCATTTAGTGTGTATCAGTTTAGGTCACAGAGCTATAACAACTAGAGAGATAGTGCTGTTGTCGCTTCTCATCCACAAAAATGTATGGAAAATCTGGCTCAGAGCTGTCTAAACTGTCAAATATGTACTAGAATTTGACACTACTGAGAGAAAAACACGGCAACTAGCCACTCAATCGAGATATTTTTCATGTCTCTTTCTAACTCATGCCATCTTAAATCATTGCATCTCTTTCTTTCTTTTCTCGATGGACCACATTATCCCTCATGTATCTCTGTGGTTTGTTGATTTTTAATGTTTGATTCTACAGCGGAGGGAGGGGTGCTGAGAAGTATAGGAGATATGGGAGCCGTGATGACTTCTATCACACTTGGATCCGTTGCAAGAAACGTAAGTATAAATCTATATTATGTATACAGGGTTATTCCTAATCAATTAGCATCCTTTTAGGGGCTTATTCTGTACATCAAAACTAACAACTTTTGTTCTGCGACTTTTGTCAAAACTCAAAAAAAATCAGCTGTTCCATACATTTTGTCGCGGATGAACGATATTTTTCTATGGAACAATAATATTTCGTTTTTAGTTTTGACAAAAGTCTCAAAACAAAAGTTATTAGTTTTGATGTACAGAATAAGCCCCTAAAATGATGCTAATTGATTAGGAATAACCCTGTATAAAAATGAAACGTGGTTGTTACGTGGGTCACACTGAAAGTTTGTAGAATCTCATTAATGGAACGAAATAGAAACTATCTGACCTATTCATTCACTACATCCAAGTCACAAGAAAATACGCGTTGAAAATTTTCGTACGCCAAGTTCAAAAAAACAAACTAACACAAACTGACACGTCTTTTTAAATTGCCGCGAAATTTTCAAATCATATTGTAAGGATGTTAATAATGTTTCTTCTTTGTCTTGAACATGGCACCGTAAGAGAGGCCTATACCCAGCTGTGGGATAGAGGAGGCTGCTAATGATAATAATGATGATTAATGTTTTGTATTTGCACAATATTGCCATACCTTAATAGGATCCTATGTATCCTTACATAGTATAAAATAAAGTCGCTATTTTTGTCTGTTTTTTTGTCTGTATGCTTAAATCTTTAAAACTACGCAACGGATTTTGTTCCCTTTTTTTTTAATGGATAGAGTGATTCAAGAGGAAGGTTTATATGTATAATACACCTGTGCGAAGCCGGGGCGGGTCGTCTAGTAACTTATAAACTAAACATGTTTTTTAAGACCTGCATGCAAATTATGCTACATATGATGCAATGAATGATTGATTGATTGGTCTTTGTAATTTTTTTTTTGTAATGTGGTTGTAAAACGAAGTGTTATTGATTGATTGAATGTTTGTTTTCCAGCCAGCAAGCAGTAATACCGCAGCGGCGCCCGCGGGGCTACAGCGGAGCCCCTCAGCGCTGGTGCTGGCGAGGGAACACCCACTCGTTATGGACACCAAGCTCAAAATCATCGAGATATTGCAGGTATGTACCCGTTTATGCTCTCCTGGTCCTTCTAACTCATCATTGTAATGTAAGTAAGTATTTAAAAATGGATATTTTTTTAAATGAACTCTCATTTTCGCCATCGTGTGCTCCTCACGGCGCCAAAACACTCATGTTCATCACAAAAATTCTTGCCATGTGTGGGAATCGAACCCATACCTAGGCACTGGAGTCAAGGTCCCGAACCCATGTTCATACCAAAAAAGCAAGCCTTGAAAAGAATCTACGCTTTGGCACAGGAGTCAGGGTCACTAAACCCATGTTTATCACAAAAAAGCTTGCCTTGGGATGAAACCCACGCCTCTCTGGCCCTAGAGTCAGGGTCAGGGCCACCGAAGCAATCGGTCAGAGTATAGCACCGTTGTACTAGGAGAACATAGCTTAGTGCAGTTGTCGAGTAGTTATGTCGTGATACCCGCGGAGCTCGTTTTTATGCTCTTCTGGTCCTTCGAACACATCAATGCAAAGTGCTAGCGAGGGAACACCCACTCGTTATGGACACCAAGCTCAAAATCATCGAGATGTTGCAAGTATCTTCCTGTTTATGCTCTCCTGGTCTTTATTGGGTTTCGCGTATCTAACTACACAACCGCCGAGTTGTATGATTCAGCCTGTATGTAAGTTTTTAAAAATGATTATTTTTTATTTGAACATGTCCCTGTTTGGACTAAGTTAAGCGGTAGGATTATAATTCCTTCTCCCTTTTATAGCAGGACAAGCCGGAAATCGTATAAATACCATAACTACATAATTGACATATAACCCGCTCGTACTACGCTATTCGCTTCCTCCTTTATAACAAACCACCAGGGAACACCTTACCTCCTTAGAGTTCGCCAAAGTCCGGTGGTAATGTATGTAGATGAAAGTTCGGGAATGCTGCGATTAAAAGACACGTAACGGCCGAACCGAATTGTGCCGATTGGACCCGAAAGAACAATCCGATCGGGTCGATCAGCACAAGGCGCGTGATGCCGTATGTTCTTCAACTTCAAGTCTGATTTGTCGTTCGACAAATTCTGCCGAACCGACTGTATTGGGCCGCTTAAATGTGTAGCAACTTAAGTCTGACTTTCCACTAAGTACGAAATTGTTTTTAACACTCCTGGCGACATCGTCTCTGCAAACCCTGACTCTCACGAGGACTTGAGTATCGCGGAGACGATTCAATTGAACATAGACATACACACACACACACACACACACACACACACACACACGCTGCGTAATATGTAAATAATGTAAAATACCTGCGTAGTTAAGTCGTATTTGTTGTAAAATTACTCGTATACTTTATTAATTTATACTAAATTACTGTAATCTGTTTTGGCCTTATTTTTAATTACTGTAGTTGTATATAAGATTATATTGTAAAGCTGTGTTGATTAAATGAAAAAAATGAAATAAATAAAAAAGTTGCAATTTTTATTTTCAGTTCATATTGGACGTGCGACTCGACTACCGTATCAGTTGTCTCCTCTCTATCTTCAAGAAGGAATTCGAGCAGGGCGGCGATAGGAGCGCCGATAGTATAGCGAAAGCCGACGTTGAAGCCATCGGCTTGCAGGCCGAGGGCATATTCAGTTGTAGGTGAGTTTGAATCGTGCAAAAATGATTCTAATGCCATTGGTTATAAGGTTCGATTTTAATTGCAATTATAGGCCGAATCATACAAGTCGTCGGATGTGAAGCTAGCTAATAAGCGGCGCAATATCCAACCCTGACTGAAGCTCACACAAAGCTGCACGTTGATTGGATTTCGCGCATCTTGTAGCTAACTTCATATCCGCCGACTTGTATGATACGATCTATACCTATGGTATTATGAAAAAAAAAAATATTTTTGTATTTTTACAAGGTTAAATTTAGTAAGTTTTTGCGCACATTTTTGTCGCGACATAGCTAGAAATACGCGCGTAAAAACGTAACGAATTTTTAAAACTGTAAAAATAACCGGACACATGCGAGTCAGGCTCGTTCGCCGAGGGTTCAGTACAAATTCCGACAAATTTGCACGAAACCCTGAACTAAGTTGGTTACCTTAGAGCGAAGCTAATCATTGATAAGAAGGGATTTGTTTTTTGAGAGTCACTGTATTTCTTGTATAAAACAGGAGATTTTTATTTCGCAATTTCGCCGTTGATCCCATAGTAAATGTTATTCGTATGATGAACATAAAGGTATACTCCCAACGGCCGCCACTAAAACGTCCCCCAGTGGTGGTCGTTAGCACCAGTTACAAAATGAAGATGTTAGCAAATGTATATTTGATATAGTAAGGTTATAATAACAAACAATTGAAAATAAAATAATATTTAATTGTCCGAACGACCGCCACTGGCGGACGTTGGCACTAAAAAAATTAACTGGTGCTAACGACCACCACTAGGGGACGTTTTAGTGGCGGCCGTTGGGAGTATACCAACATAAATACACCTATCAAAGTCTCTTTAGAAAGTAACATGCTTTTTTGTATAAAAAGTGCGCTATAACAGCGGAATGCCTAGTTTTTACGATGCTATTGGTTTTTACAATGTCTTATAGGCCCCATTCACCATCAGTCCAAATGGATGACATCCAAATGAATGTGGCTAATGATGCCAATTTAGTGCATTTAAATTTAGACTTCATTTTTTACATAAACTTTGTTTGAAGATATAGGTAGCCAGAAATACTATGTAAATAAAGATATATTTGACTGCCTCGGTGGCTCAGTGGTTAGTGACCCTGACTACTGGGTCAAAGAGGCGTGGGTTGGATCCCCACCCAGGGCAAGTACGAGTATTTATGTGATGAATGTAGGTGTTTGCTCTGTGTCTGTGTGTTATTTAGTTACTATTTATATAAGTATGTATTTAAAAATATGTATAAGTAGTTTATCAGTCTGGGAGCCATATCACAAGCTTTGCTTAGTTTGGGGTCAGAGGCCGTGTGTAAGATGTCCCCAAATATTTATTATTTTATTATCCACATATGATTTAGTTTGAAGGTAATCAGTCAAGTTGCTAAACTATTTTTGACGCTAAAGCGCTCGCTATACAAATGAAAAGTCGCCATTTGTAACGACGAAGTCGCAAACTCGTAACATCGAATGGATGTCATCCATTTGGCCTGATGGTGAATGGGGCCTCTATCATTGTGACAACTTTTACTATGGGACCAACAGCGAAGTAGGCCGCTCCATACTTTTTCTCGAGGGTAGATAATCCTTTTATTTGGAATAACATCAAAATTTCAAATCATTTCATACATTTTGTCGAGACTCATGGTTTTTTTTTATATTATTATGTCTTCTAGAAACACTTCGTATTTGTATTTGTTCGTAGTTACATTATATCTAAAGTATTAGTTGGTAACTAAAGCATGTGGTATGGTGGTGGGGGTAAGAGAAAATCATTCATTGCTATTTATATATTTCACTGATTACTGTTATTCAGATACAGATAATATACATAAATGTCCTCAAATATCCAAAGAATAGTTTTTTGACCGACGAACCACCGGAGGAGGTACTCAATTCGACGCGTATATATTTTTTTTTAACCACGCATAACTTTTTTAATAGTAGTCCGATTTCAATAGTTATTTTTTTATTGGATAGAGTATACTTCGAAATCGGTCCCACTTAAATTTTATCGAAATCGGCTGAGCCATTTTTGATAAATCAACAATAATGTGGAAAATGCTACATCGATCCGTGAGAAATATTCGTGAATTCTGTACACGGTTGAAGTCGGTCATGCTATTTTTTGCAAAAAATAATTATATACAGGTGCCTACCAGTGGTGTAGCGTGCCTTGGCGGGGCCCCGTGTAAAAATTTGTTTGGGGCCCTTATGAAGGGTAAAGATTTATCCAATTCAATTATACGGGGCCCCAGTGGCCCGGAGGCCCCGTATAATCGATACGGCGGGAGCCACGCCCTTGGTACCTACCATAGTAGTAAATAATACATAATAAATAAAATGTTCGTAATGTTTGTAATGTTTATTATCTTTATTTACATGAAACATTCTTACAGCAAAGATGAACATGTACAAAAATAATCAACATTACGGGATGATTTCATTTAGACCGGGCCGTGTCCGGGGCGGGCCGTAAATGTGTTCCGGACGGGGCACGGATTAAAACGTTCCATACATTTGGCGTAGTGTACTGTCAGTGTCCCGTACGGGCCCGAGCGTGTCCCGTTCGGACACAGTCGGTACAAGACACAAAATGTATGTAAAGTTTCAAGTTTCAATCCGTGATCTGTCTGGACCACGTACACGGCCCGCCCCGGAAACGGCAGTGTCTTATAAAAATCATTCCTAAATCAAAGTTGTATAGCGACACATAGCTTTAAATGATTTTCTCTATGGGTCTTATAACAATTTATTATTTCTAGATTTCCACTAATGTAATACAAATTATTTCAGCGCAATACAAACTGTGCCTGACAGCTGTCTGCCAAAAAATGTAGATCTGTTAGTAAGAATTACGTATGCATGTTTACTGCAATAACGTGTGAGCAGTCGAGCATTGCACGACCAATGTGCCCTAACTGCATGAAAATAAGATTTGTAATCCTTTAACCAATGTGCTAGCAAATATGTTGGTCCAGTGACATGGCCTCAGACTTTCATAGATTACCTCAAATAGATACCGCATTTCCGTCCAAATTACAAGATACAGCCATAGCGACCAAATTAGGTAACACCTGAATTTTGCCTTCCCTTGGTTATTACGTCAAATACTACTACGCTCTAATATTCTACAAGTTGCTAAATATTAATAAATTATTACAATACAATACAAGAACACTTTATTGACACCACAAGAAATAAAAACATAACAAGTGAAGAAAAACGACAGAAGAAAGTTACAAAAAGTGGTCGTTTTATCGCTAAAAGCGATTTCTTCCAGACAAAGAAGAAAGAAAGAAAGAAAGAAAACATTTATTTACAAAGCAATGAATTTGTACAGATTGTTTGCAGAATACTTATGATTAACGTGAGAATTTAAATAAAACTAGTTGGATTAACAGCGGGCCCCAAACTCGGCTAGGCCGGTCTCTTGGTGGCCCTTTTCAAATTGATTACCAAGAGAAGAATTTGCGCTTTCCTGGACTAAATATATATTTTTGAAATAATTATACATTTTGACTACTTTGAGAAAAGACAGAAAAACAAATGAATTTTAGAAATATTAAATAAACAAACAAAAAGAAATATAACAAAATTATGTATCAATATCAGCAAAAAAATGTTAAAATAGTAGGTTGAAAACATTGCTTTGTTTTAAACGAAATTACATTATATTAAGTTGAATAAATTCTGTTAGTATTAAAGTTATCTACAATCTTTAATGAATGGAAAATTCCTTATTCTATGTTCTATATGTGTAGTCAATTTATACGACAAATACATGGCCATTCAGTTAGAGTGTACTAAACCGAAAGAGGCTCATTAAAACATACATTATAAGCAACTTTCACTGTAGGACCAACCTGAAATTCGAAAATAACAAATCAGCTGTTTCATATTTACATTAATTAAGTCAATTCCGAATTGCAACCTAATATGCGATAGCTGTTTTTTTCACAAATTCCTTTCGGCTTAGTCTTACTCTTTTCCGAATATAACTAATGTATTAATCATATAATGTTATGTCCATTTGTAACTATAACCTCGGGCTTTGTTACAAGTTATTTACTACAGATATATGACATTGAACGATTTGTCCAAATTTTAAATCGCGTCTCATATTCCTATTCATTTAGACAATAGACAGTTATTTATTAAGACAAAATAAAATTAAACAAAACCACAAAGCAAACAACACTGCAAAACAAAACAAAATAAACAGCATAAACAATAAATCTTAATTATTTTAATAATGCGGCATCTGTGGGGTAATCTGTGCAATAAAGTGACCAATGTCGTTTCTATTGGGACCAATTTCGGAACCAAGCTCCTCTTGTTTACTAACGAATGGAAAAACTGCGCGTTGCTTGCTTGCAAAATGCTCACATGCATTGAAATGTTTTACCGTTCAAAATATGCTCTATGAGCTATGGATTACAGCTTCATTTAGTAAATCAGGTCAATCAGCGCTTTCAGTAAAGGAAAACGACTGCTTATATTAAAGTCGTCTTTATTGCGTACACAGAACGATGCTTATTGTGTAACACTAACAAGTCTGTTCGCATGACCCTATTGCCATTTGTAACTAACCATGTTTTTAGAGTCATTAGGTCTAAATTCCTTCGAAATTGACTGAGTGAAGTGTTCCTAACCGTGTTTGTACTCGTTTGATTCTTAAGTGACGTTTTCCTACAAGAACTTGTTTACAGTACGCGCATTTTCAGTTGACATCATCCGTCCATCAGCCATAAGACGTCCACTGCTGACATATATGTATAGGTATCGCCACGCAAGTCGACAGGATGAGAAGTTAGCCGCAGATGACACTTCGCCGTGGTTCGCTAATTATTGCGCATGTGTGCACAATGCGTAGGGAGCGCGCGGGAGGCATGAGGTTGGCGGGCGGGTGTCCGACGTCTCGTCTCTCTGGCTCCCGCGCATACCTATATTTTGTCTTTTGCGCAGCGTTCTGCGCCTAACCTCCCATCCGCCGATTTGTGTGGCGCGGATTATACCTTTCCTATCTCCAATAAGACCGGTTGGTAGCGGCTTGCATCCAGCGCGATCCTGCGGTCTTAATGAGGTCATTCGTCCACCTTGTGGGGAGGACGTCCTACGCTGTCAGTTGATATATCGAAGAAAAAATAGACGATCGACGAAAATCGGAAACCTTTGGTTTTGTAGAGCGTTATCTCTCTCGCACATTACAAAGAAGTTTTAATGTACATTAGAAGTTAATATTTAAGAAGTAAGCTTGATTTTTAAATTCTTTTGTTTTTGTTACATTGGTGGTTAAAAACCTACATTACATCGAATTCTAGCTATTGCTTTTGAAAACGCTTTCCAAAATCAATAGTTTCTGTATTTTTTTATTCTGTATAGGTTTTTCAGGCATATTAACTAAAACGATTGATACTGTGAATAATAATTTTCACACGATTGCATGATGCCATCTCGCTCGCAGGTAAGATTCGCTACACAAGTGGAAGCGAGACGAATTTATAGTTCACTTAATCAGGCTGCAAGTCTTGTGGTGCTTTGAAATGAGATGGATTGATATTTCGTTATGATAATGTGTGTGTGATTAATCTTTGAGTAAGATAAACTAAAATATCGGTGTGATATATAAGATATCACGCAGGCAAGAGCTAGTTTACAATAAACCGAGTAGAGCTGATTTTTGATGATGTGAGCAACGCACTGCGTTTGAAATATTTGCTATGAATACACCTGCTTTTGACCTGGCAGTAGAGACCACCCAAACCAAATATAGAAATGTGAAAATGTGCAAGCATGGAATATGCCAGCTGAGCAGTTTGTGCCATGCTTGAAAACGCAATATTAGTATGTATTGAAAAAATATATAAGTATGTATATCAGTCTCTGGCAGCTAAATTAAAGGCTTTGCTTACTTTGGGGTCAAAAACCTTGTAAGGCTTGCTACTCATTTAATATTCGGGTTGGCACAGTCGGTTCGACACAATTTGTTGAATGACAAATCCAACCCGAAGCAGCTACTAGGTACATACGTTCGGTATCTTTCAATTGTGCCGATCGGTACCGATCGGGTGATTCCTTCGGGTCTAATCGTCAGAATTCGGCATTCATTCGGCCGTCACGCTTCTTTCCGTGGGTAGAGGCATTCATCTACAATAAGCTACATACACGCATTGCCGAAAGTTCCAGCTTGTGGCCACCCGGCGGCTATGCTAAAACTGATTTGCTTTTTCTCCTGAATATTTATCTACACATTCCATTTTACCGCCCGGCAGTGCCGATCGAGCCGACCCGAATATACATATGTGTAGCAAGCCTAAGACGTCCCGAGTATATTTTTATACTTATAACTTCTCTGGGGCATTATTTTTGACTTCTGTACGGCTCGGAACGTATACGGAACTTTGACAGTGACAGTTCGATAACCATTCGCCATAATTGTTGTTACTTTTTTTTAATTGACGTTTAATTTCACGATTTCTTCTTTTAAAGTCTATGGTTTCTTTTAAAATAGCTATATAAATGTCCGGTACTCGGACTAAAGCTCTGCGTGAAATTGATAATTTTAAATAAATTTCGGGGAAAAGAAAAAGTCGTCAGTAAAGATAAGTATACGTTCGAGCCGTACGATGTTCAAAAATAACACCCCTGAAAGTCACAAGAGATTTGAGTTATAAAACGTGATCCAGGGACGGATTGGACCTGGACGAGTGCGGAGGTAGGATGGTGCTGCGCGTGCTACTGCAGCTGTGCTCGCAGGGAGCCTCGGCCGCGCTCGTGTCCGGAGCCCTGGCGCTCCTGTTCCGCCACTTCAGCCAGCGGCAGGAGGTGCTCGCGGCTTTCAAACAGGTAACTATACCCGACCTCGAGGATACCCAATCTTGAATATATTATCCAACCCTGAAGATACCCAACCCTGGGGGATGCCCAACCTTGAAGTTACTCATCAGTAACCACCCAGATACAGAAAAAAATCAACAATGGTCAACAAGGTTCCGGCACTTCAGCACTTCAAGAAGTGATCACCGCTTTCAAACAAATAACGTATTCCTAACCTGGGGGATACCCCAACCTAGAGGAATTATCTATCTGTGAGGACTCCTCAGTAACCACCCATATACAGAAAATGGTCTCCGTAGACGAAATCGACGTGAAAAAGCATCATTATATTATCATACCCAATCTTACCCAATCCAGCACGGCATGCATGGCAAAAAGATAAAACAATTTTATCCACTCTTAATGAGCCCGATTTCAGAGGCGCCAGCGTAAATTTAATAGCAACGTAAAAAGCGTTCTCTCTATCGAATGCCTAAAGTGAAAAAGAAACAGAACTATGCTATTTAGCTATTTTAATTACGATGGCGCCTCTGTAATCGGGCTTATTTTCAATCTCATTAATTTATTCATACTTTGTTTCCACTCCGAGGGGATAAATTGTCCGAGAGACAATTTCTTCCTTTATCATGCTGGGGTAGATTAGACCCAGGTGGGTATGGACACATGATGCTATTTGTTTCTTTCAAGCAAGAATTTACTTATGTAATATGCAGGTTATTTATTTTTATGATGTTAGCTATATAGTCCTGCGAGATTGTTGTTGTTTTAAAAGTAATGGCCAGTTCACACTTGAGGACTGTTTTACTGGTACATTTTATCGGGTGCATTTGTTTTATCGATTGCGTATAGAGTTGTATGAGCGATTTCTCGCATGAGACCCTATCAGAATACTGTGAACCGGCCGTAACCCTGGGTCAACTCTAAATCTATAGGCCATGGTGAACTCCTACCATTAGAAGTTCACCGGTTGTCTTGTTTGCTGCATTCTCATATAAAATATCTCCTATACCCAGGTCCAACTACTAGTATCAGACGCCGACGTGGAATCCTACAAACAAATCAAGGCTGACCTAGACTTGCTCCGGCAAAGCGTGGAGAAGTCGGAACTGTGGGTGTTCAACAAGGGCCGCGCGGTGCTAATGGACGACCATACCGGTGAGATAATAGGGCACTATATCGTTTGGCATATTTTGTTAGATGAATTGTGAATTTTCAGAATATCGGAGAATAAAACCTATTTTCTGCCCTTCTTATGACAAACAACGTATGTATCTTGCGACGCGATCTGAAAACGCAAGCTTCTGTCTCCAGTCATAAGGTTCGAATTTCAAATGACGTCGCCTAGACACATACGTTTTTATCATAAGAAAGACATTTTAATCGTCTCAATTACGTTAGCTGTCTAGTAGTGTCTAATACCATAAATCTTACTAGCGACAATAAAAAATAACCGAGTGTAAAAATTAAGTGATTATAGGTGGAATCAAACTTTGTGGCGGCTGTGACGTTAGCTACAAACTGCGCAAAGCCCAATCCTCGCGCAGCTGTAGTATGAGCTTCAGTCAGGATTGGGTTATGCGCAGTTTGCGGCTAACTTCACATTCGCCAAGAAGTTTTATTCAGCCTTACCATGATATAATATTTCTCTAGACAGCTAACTCAATAAGGGATCTGTTGTACAGTATTTATCTTAGATAGTCGCTGTTTTTTGTAGCCCCTAAAGTAAACAACAGTACGTTTCCTAAGCACCTAATAAGTAAATTTTGGCCAAAAATTAACCCCACCATTTCGTGACAAATTGTAGATTTAGATATTTTCTTTTAACGATCGTTTAGTAAAATAAACTTTAATTTTTCCTATAATTTTTTGTTATTAACCTAGACTAAAAAATAATCACAAACAAAAAATCCAGTGTTGCACTCTTTAGGTGTATTTTTCCCCACAGTTTTTGCTCCCGTCCATGTCGTAGTAGACCGAAGAATGAGAAGGCCTTATTACTGTGGTAAATACTATCTCTTTCTATCATCACGCCGAAAATGAGAGGCAGATAGCACTCTCACTATGTAAATAAGTTTTCTGTCGCTTCTTCGCCATTGGTCGAGCATCGCATGGTGACGTCACATGCTTGGAACCTTTTTTCAAATGTTTCAAAAATTGTGAAGAAAGCGTGTTTAGTAAAAGTACAAATACCAGAAATTTTCTAAGGTTACTGGTGCTGGCAATACTTTTTTATGGTAACTTGTAGTATAGGCCGAATCATACAAGTCGGAGTGATGTGAAGTTAGCTACAAGCTGCGCAATATCCAATCAACGCGCAGCTTTATGTAAGCTTCAGTCAGGGTTGGATATTGCGCAGCTTGTAGCTGACTTCACATCCGCCGACTTGTATGATTTGGCCTATACATAAGTGCCGCTTGCCTTTACCATATTTATAAAAAACAGATATAGTTATAAGGATCTTCTTAGTTTAGTAAAGTTCGGTCAGTTAATGGAGACACGCGTTATGATACAAAATTTTGTGTTGCACGTGACTTCTTTACTTGTCCAGATATGAATATCCACTTCTGATTTTCGCCAACCTTATCAATGCTCTTATTAAACTTGGGTTTATTAGATTAGTATTATCAACTCTCTGACTGTTCTTAAGTGGCCTCAGAATTAGTAACTATAATAAATATGAGGGGACATCTTACACACGGTCTCTGACCCCAAACTAAGCATAGCTTGTGATATGGCTGCCAGATACTGATATACTACATATACATATTTTAAATACATACTTATACACCACTACTTTTTATGAACATCTAAAAAAAATTTGGGGGTATCAGTGCACGATACTAAACATATATATGCAATAAAAAGTTAATAAATCAATATCCTAAAATTATCCCTTAAAAATTGAAATAATTGGTTAAATTATTTGCTAGCCATGTTGCAAGACTTGTAGGTAATAAAATTGTGGGCGGGCTTTTGCGAGCGAGAGAGCTAGCAAAGAGAATGAATGCAATAGCGATACATGAATGAAATTGACATTATGTGCATAATTTTAGGATAAAATAAAACCTAAATAAATAGGCTACCTAAGATCTTTTTTAAATTTTAACTGTACACATATGTTTTACATCGTGTACTGATACCTACATTTTTTTTTAGATGTTCATAAAAAGTAGTGGTGTATAGATAGTACCTAAATAACACCCAGACACAGAGCAAACACCTATGTTCATCACACAAATGTTTGCCCTGGGTGGGGATCGAACCCACGCCTCTTTGACCCAGAAGTCAGGGTCACTAACCACTGAGCCACCAAGGCAGTCACTATTGTGTAATCTGTCTGCTGTGTCATTCTTGTCTAACTGACATGAGTGAGGCAGTCTCAGCAAGACTATAATCATTAGACTGATCTAATAAGCCCATTTCCGTACGAATGTGTCATTGCAAACTAACCCCTATTCAGGCCAGTAAAAATAGGATTTGAATGTTGCACCAAATTTCAGATCCATTTTTTTTTATCAGGGTCTCTTACTGAGCATTTTCTTGCTGAGTACTTTTCCAAAATGCTGACAGATCCAGAAGCTTCAAGCGCCATCTTGAAACAACGTTTTTGGCTGAAATCTCGGAAACTAAATACTTTAGAGCAAAAGTTATTGAGACCATCATTGTAGAGAAGAATCTTTTATTTCCCATATACTTTTTTTAAAACTTACCGTTTACGATTTATGGCCAATTTAATGAACCGGTTTATCTATCTATGAGTTATCCGCCGAGATAGATAAAGTTAGTTTAAGTTTTACAAAAAATGTGATATTTTTAAACTCTACTTACAATAAAGGTCTTAATAACTTTCGCCCTAAATTGCATAGTTTCCGAGATGAGGTCATAAACTTTTTTCAAGATGGTGCTTGAAGCTCCACCTAGATCTGTCAGCATTTTGTTATTTAAGTAACATTATAAATAATATTAATTTGTAACCTAATCTATTATTATTTTTATTTGACATTGTTTCTATTATTTTGTACTATTTTGATCTTATTATTAATTGATTATCCTGACATGACGTGTGAATAGTTTTTATGAAATAAATGATTATGTTATGATTAAATGTCCCAGTAAAGAAGCCTTAAAACAAAAAAAAATGGGCTCGGAAATTTAGTGCGAGGTTAACCAAACAAACGCTATTATTACTGGTCTATATTTCAACGGCTTTGTATGATAAAATAAAATTGGACTTTATAATCATCGCATAAAGGTTGTTTTTCCCTTACAGGTTTATCGGGCACAGTGGGCCCGGGTGGAGCGATCTTAGAGAGAAACGCTTCTATGGACAACGTTCTAGACACTTCGAAAACGGCCAAACACGACCACAACGAATATAAGAAAATTAAAGAGGTAAAGGACACCTCCACAAAGTATATGGAGGCTGGTATTATAATAATAATTATTTTTCGCAAATAAATGGCAAAACCGCCTTCCATCGTGTACAAAACTCGAATATTTCGCTCGAATTGCTTATTTATTGTTGATTTATCAAAACCGGTCTCCATAATATAAGATAAAAAAAAAAATTATGTTGGCGCCCAAGAGGTCAAAAGGTAAATTTGTAATGTTGACAGATTCTACAGCGAATGATAAAGTACTGCACTCAAGGAAATAGCGGCGCGGGTGAGAGCAATCGTCCGAGACGACACGAACAACGCTTACTGAGGAATATTGGCGTCCACAACATCGTGCTGGACCTACTGCAGGTATGGAAATATAGCTCTTAATGTTAAATAATAAGGCATAAAAACTGCACGTAAGATAATAGTGGTGTTAGTGAAAGCAATCGTCCAAGGCGACACGAAAAACGCTTACTAAGGAATATTGGCGTTCACAATATCGTACTGCAACGTTTCTGTCTCGGCAACTCAGCGAAATCAAGCCATATTGCACAAGCATTTAGATCTCTTTTTGAATGGCATCTCCGTCACGACAAAGACGACGAGGTCCTGCAACATTTGTCTCGGCGACTAGCAGAATCAAACCATGCACAAGCATTTAGATCTCTTTTTGAATGGCAGATCCCTCACGACGAAGACGACGAGTTCCTCCATTATTTGTCTCGGCAACTAGCAGAATCAAACCATACTGCATAAGCATTTAGATCTCTTTTTGAATGGCAGGTCCCGCACGATGAAGACGACGCGGCGATGGACGAGCTCCTGGCGCTCGCACACGAGTTCCTACAACACTTTTGCCTCGGCAACCAGCAGAATCAAACCATACTGCACAAGCATTTAGATCTCTTTTTGAATGCTGGGGTAAGAGCTTTATATGTACTTTTTATAGCTCCTATCAATAGAACTTTTTTTAGTGTAACCTTATCAGGCTGGATCCTTGTCTTAGGGCTCAAACGACATTCAATTTTAGACTCCGATCGTTGTAACCGTTTAGCCACGCCAGGGGTTTTCAGGTGGCTTACAACCTCTCGCAACAGTACCCCTAGCAAAGGAATCTAAATATTTAATCCACTTTTAAAGTTACTTGTCAGTCGGTCAGTCAGTCAGTGATTCCATACCTTCGATGTGATAATTTCGTGAAAAGACAATTTGTTCCTTTGCCATGATATTAATGATGGGGTAAATACATCTCTACCTACTTTTTCTTTGTAATCAACCCCTGACCTGCCCCTATATTGTCTACACGTTTTGGTGTTCTGATTTTCCTCCCGCTTGCTCTCGTGGTGCGAGTGACTGGTGTGAGCAGGAGAAACCGCGAAGCCGAACGTCAGAAAGTGAAGACAATAAAGGAGCTGGAATTGTTGGGGAAAGCTTGTATTTAAATTCATTGATTCATTCATAAGCGAGCTCGGCTCTTGTCGGTGGAGCAACTTCCGCATCTCGCGGATTTCGGCCAGTGTCTTCACCTTTCTGTATGACATGACTTCTACCTTCTCCTTAATTTGATCTACAAAGGTTTCAAAATTCTAAGTTTGTACAAATGGTAAACAAATCTTCCAATTACAAATTGGATTCGCGCTTGAAGGGTTCCGTACCGTATGGAGCCCCTCGGCAAAAAAATCACGTTTGTTGTACGGCAGCCACCCTTGAATATCATGTTTTTAGTATTTGTTTAGCATTCGAAATACATCATCTGTAAAAATTTCAACTCTATAGCTATTACGGTTTATGAGATATAGCCTGGTGACAGACAGACGGACAGCGGAGTCTTAGTAATAGGTTACCGTTTTTACCGTTTGGCTAGGGAACCCTAAAAAATAAAATGAAAACCTACTTTTTCAGATTCGCGAAGCCCAAACAGTGTGCGCCATATTCAAAGACAACGCAACGTTGTGCGCTCACGAGAACAACGAGAAAGTAGTTGCTCACTTCGTGCACTGCATCGAGTCGCGCGGGAGAAGACCTGCGTATCTACACTTCTTGCAAACGATAGTGCACGCCGACACGCAGTACATACGGAGGAGTCAAGACTTGGTCATGCAAGAGGTAAGTCATAGGCCGAAACAAACTTGATGACGTCTGTGAAGCTCCAAGCTGCGCTAATCCCGACTCCGTGCCGCCACTTGACATGTGAATTTACTACTGCACTATCGCTTCGTGTCTATTTTTGAGCAATTCTCAAAAATATGCCAGGAAACAAAATTTATACGTTGATAAACTGGACTTATTTAAAACAGATCGCGCTCGCTATGCTCACGCAATGTTTGAACCATTGTTGCTCTCGTGTCAGCCGTAGAACGCCGAGTTTCGGACGTAGTCCTTCATAATACATTTTGACATGTAAATTTACTACTGCACTAATCTGCACTACGACTCGCCTTGTGTTCATTTTTTATAAAACATATAGCAGAACCTTTTAAAACCCGCCATTGTTGATCTCGTATCAACCGTAGAACTACAACCTTCCTAGTCCTTCAATGGGGACAATTATTTTAAAGGCCTATTGACAGCTCTATCATTTTAAAGTGTTGCTCTCCTTTACTAATAGACCGCATTCAAGATCAGATTTTTATTTTTATCATACTTCTTCGGTGGCCCAGTGTTTAGTAACCCGTAATCCTGGACCAAAGATTCTGGGTTCAATCTCCAGCCAGGAAAAACATTTATTTGATGAAATTGGGTGGTTGCTATGTGTCTAGATGTTAATTTCTATAAAAGTATGTATTTGAACATATGTGTCATTTAAACAGTGTCTGGCACATATAGCTATGCTAAATTTGGAGCCAGACATGTAAGAGAGTGTGTAAGTTGTCTCCAAATACTTATTATTTTTTATTACATAGGTAAAAAAAAGAAAACGATTATCGTTTTCAGATGGTGAACTCCGGTGAGGACGTGCTGGTTTTCTACAACGACAAGGTATCCTTCAACTACTTCCTCCAAATGATGAGGCAATACAAACAAACCGGAGAAATGCAAGAGGCTTTGAGGTAATCTTTACTTTGAATACTGGTCCTTCGCTTTATAATCCGACCGCTTAACTTAGCTGCCGCCCGCACTTGTCTCAGTCCCCTTTTGTCGTCTACCCCCGCGCCCCTGTACCCGCGCAAGCGAGGAATGAGTTAAGCGGTCAGACTATAGTCACGCAATGTTTTTAGCAACTTTTCCGTCACTCAACCACTGAAAACGAAGGGACAATATTGAAATTATTTAAATATAATAATAGAAATTATATGATCCAAAATGTGATGAAAAATGTTCCAGGTACCACATCCAACTAGTGAAATTACTGACTTGCTGCACAATGGGCAAGAATGTGTACACTGAGATCAAGTGTCACAGCTTGCTGCCGCTTGATGATATAGTATCCATGATCACGCACAAGGACTGTATACCTGAGGTACGACACCAGTAAAGTCACTTTAGTTTAAAGGCTGATTGAAATTCATTTTTTGGGATTTTTACCTTTAACAGATAGATTTTGATTAGAATGTTATTTTTGTGAAAAACCATTTCAAAAATTGACCCGCTTGCAGGATTTGAACCGGCATCCCTCTGGGATTCTGGCCCAGATGCTTTGTCCAATTAAGCTAGAACGCTGTACTACGAACCCGCCAAATTAGTGCAGTGTTTATCATCTTACTACCAACTTCTACGGTGTTGGAAGAGCCATCTGTGAGAACTGTGTTAAACTAGACAGTCGTCACTCAATGTGAAATTATCAGAACTTCTAACCATTAACGAGAGATGGCGCATTGCTCAATCAATTAGATGATTTTTATCGTGCTTCATCTGGCATCTGCAGCATCTGGGCCGGAATCCCATAGGGATGCAGGTTCAAATCCTGCGAGCGCGTCAATTTTTGAAATGTTTATCACAAAAATAACATGTCTATAAACCTAGTGTGCGAAGCATGATCAAAATCATCTAATCGATTTTGATTAGTTTATATAACTACTAATTTTATTTTTACGAAAACTCATTTAGCAGCCATGAGGTTTGAGTAGGTTTACGAGTTACTCACACCTAACAACAAAATTAGTGGTCAGAAAGTGCATCAACTGATTTTCACCTTAGTTTTTAGCTGCAAATAGGCCGCAACTGTCTATGTGATGCTTGCGAGAGACGCCGTTAAACATATTTTTATTTTCATGGAAAATAATAGCATACAAATATATGCCACTATAACTTACCATATTATGACCGTACTAGGAAAACATCAGGCACGGTAAACAACACAATACGCTCTGCTAAGTTCGTACCATCAACGTACGTCAACAAAAGTCGTCAAGAATATTTTATTACGACAATAACATGTTCATGCTACATTTGTCAAAAATATGTTCTTCCAGGTGAAAGAAGCGTACGTTGGGTTCCTAAACCACTGTTACATAGACACTGAAGTGGAAATGAAGGAGATATACTCTTCCAACTACATGTGGGATCTGTTCGAACGATCCTTCCTTCAAGACATGCACGCTATATTACAATGCGACCCTACACCAGGTAAATACAAAATATAATGTGTACCTATATAAATTCACTTTTGAAACATCTACAATCTCGCACGACTAAAAAGCTGATATCACAACGTTTGTTATATACGAGTTCTGGCATAACTCAACACAAGTCTGTCCTAATATGACTATAACTTTGTGAACCAAATTGCATGAAATTTGAGATTATGATAGTTTTAGTATCGATCTCAATTAAGAACAAGTACATTTTTTCAATTAAACAGACCGAGACAAATGGCACCGTAAGAGAGAGGCCTATACCCAGCAGTGGGATAGAGAAGGCTGCGGTTGGTGTTTTTTTTTTTTTCAAATAGTGTATTTAAGGGGAAGCTCCTCTACATGTTAAGTGGGGACGAACATTTTTTTCAACTTCCAGGCAATCTTAATTTATCAAGGTGATTCTTATCTGTGCGCAGTGGCGTGCACACAGTTTTAAGACAGGGTAGGCAGAAAATTTTACACACCAAAAACACGTTGGTTTTGGTTCGTCGTCTTGTCGATTGATAATGTAGTTGATTGCCAAATGCCAGCTCAAATATCCGGTGTAGCACGACCTATCTCGATAACTTGTTTTTTTTTCACCGAAAGATAGTTTTGAAAACGCATCATATTTTATTTTCTCAATACACACACCATCTGAACAACTTTCACAGACAATATTATCCATTTTCCACTCTATTAACAACGTTAAAATCCTAAATATCTGATAGCGTAGTCACAAACACAATACACATCAAACAATATGGCGACTATTGACTATTGAAATTAGTAGTAAAAAAGGGAAATATAATACCCCAAAAAGTGATGGCCATCTTCTAAATGTATAAAATTCAATGAAACAATGTTACCTTCTAAAATAATTGCATTGCATAGCAAACTTTCTTTCGGAAATGTTCGGTACGAGTCGTAATTGTTCGTGTTAGCTAAGCAAAAAGACACTGGCTTTTCATGCAGTTGTGTGCGTGAATTTTGTCATTGTGTGTCAGCAAAGCCCACGTAGCTATAGGAACGCACACACATTAAATCCGCATGACCACGACTTACCACGAGAGCACACATACAAAACATTAAGAGATCCATAGTTTGTGTCTTTGCCGTGGCAAGGGCGGGTGGCGCTCGTGCAGCGCGTATCGGGGATGCGAAATTACCTTCGATCTTATCTTAATGATACCACTGGCACTCGATAGGTGGAGCTGATTCATGATTTAAGTTTTTTATGTTATTTTGTTTATTGATAAAATATTATTAGATCCATTATCAGAACCAGGGTAGGCAGTGTCTTTCTGTCTTTATGAAGCGTCCGCCACTGTCTGTGCGAGTTTCAAAGTTAAAAAGTCAGTTGTCAATATACGCGTTTCATTAGTAGCGGCCATAGCGTAGTTTATTAACCTAGTGTTTGTAAGCGATCACCGAAATTAAATAATTCGGATGGGTGACCGCAGCATTTCCAACTGAGCGCTACCGTGGCTCGAATGACACGTTAAATTGTAGGCCCCGGCTGTTTTAACCGTTTAGCCATGTCAGAGGCCTTCAGGCGGTTTAAAAATTCCGGGACCCTATTACTAAGACTCCGCTGTCCGTCTGTCCGTCTGTCTGTCTGTCTGTCACCGGGCTGTATCTCATAAACCGTTATAGCTAGAAAGCTGTAATTTTCACAGATGATGTATTTCGGTTGCTGCTACAATAACAAATACTAAAAACAAAATAAAGTTAATATTAAAGGGGGGCTCCCATACAATAAACCTGAATTTTTAACCATTTTTCGCTCTATATTAATAATGGTAACAGGTAGATGCTTGAAATATACACAGAATGTTTAGTTGTATGTACAATTCAATAATAAATTATTAAATTAAATTAAAATAAATATTTAAGGGGGGCTCCCATACAGTACGGAACCCTGCGTGCGCGAGTCCTACTCGTACTTGGCCGATTTTTTGATGACTGTATTCTGTTTCCCAGGGTCGTCATCGTCTCCGTCGACGGAACCCACGTTCTCTCCTCGTCGCAGCAAGCCGCCAGGGAACGCGTGGACCAGCTACGTGACCGACGTGCTCATGCATACTATCTGCACATTCTTCAACTCGCCCTTCAGCGACCAGAGCACCACTGTGCAGGCTAGTCACTTCCTGACCTCCTTATAGGGCTTCCAATACATACATATATAATACTAGCTGACGCGGTGCAGTTCGTGTCACGTAGGTAATATTTTTATAAATTATATATATCTGATGTATCAGCATTATTATTCGCCTCGCAATCCGTTCAGTTGCGTGAAAGAGTAACAAACATCCACACACTCACAAACTTTCGCGTTTATAATATTTGTAGGATAGTAAGCCCGATCACAGAGGCGCCAGCGTAAATTTAATAGCAACGTAAAAAGCGTTCTCTCCATCGAATGCCTAAAGTGAAAAAGAAACAGAACTATGCTATTTAGCTAATATAATTACGATGGCGCCTTTGTAATCAGACTTATTAGGATCTTTGTCAATGACTAATGCCGACTGTTATATTATTTTCCTTTTCTTGCTACCATGGAATAGATGCTCACCTATTTTGATGTAAGTAAAAATATAGTACTGATTGCTATATTTTTTTTTAAATTTATGATTGTTTTACGTGGTTTCTTTTTTTATGATAAAATAATAATTATTTTGTGTATTCTGTTTTCAGACGAGGCAGTCGATATTCGTGAAGCTTCTCCAGACTACGTTCAGCATCTACCAATGCCCGTGGCTCACGCCGCCGCAAAAACTCAACGTAGAGAAATGCATACGGACCTTGAGTGAAGTCGGTAAGTTGCATCATTGTCATGGCCACGTGTCCTAACTAATGCTGTGAAGTTAGCTACAACCCTCGCGTAGCTGTTAAGTGAGCTTCAGTCAGGATTGGGTTTTGTAGCTATCATCACAGCCGTCAACAAGTTTGATTCGATCTATACTCGACTTGAAGTTTAACTTCAAGCTCAGCGCCATGTTTCTACACCACGTAAGACTTCTGTATAAGTCCAGTTTTCTGAGCCATAATAAATTATAAAAATGACGTGTGGTGGTGTTATACACACAGCCGTATTGTACGTCAATTTTTTACCTAAGCGAAATGACTTCAAAATGGCGGCGCTTCCCCTCCACGCGCTGCGTCACAGTTCATATTGGTTCAAATCTCTTAGCTGTCCAATGATGTAATTGAATTTGGATGAAGATGATGACGAAGCTGTATTGACCAAACTGTATCCCTCGATTTTGTTTTCATATTCATCATTTTTAGGGTTCCGTACCTCAAAAGGAAAAAACGGAACCCTTATAGGATCACTTTGTTGTCCGTCTGTCCGTCTGTCAAGACCCTTTTTCTCAGGAACGCGTGGAGGTATGAAGCTGAAATTTATATCAATTACTCAGGTCTACTGTCCCTTGAAGCTGTGAAAAAATCAAACTTCTAAGCCAACGCAATCAAAAGATACAGCCGTTTATGCCGCAAATTTTGAAACTCGCAAGTACTCGCAAGGGAATCAAAACCTAAAGGGTACTTCCAGTCGACCTAGAATCTTGAAATTTGGCATGAAGCAACGTTTTATAGCACACATAAAGGAAAAATTCCGAAAACCTTAAATTTTTAGTTACATTACAAAATATATATTTTTTAATAAATATAAACTTATTACTTTTTTTGTCGTAATGAACGAACTTTGTAAACCTTGCAGGTTTGTACGGAACCCTCGGTGCGCGAGTCCGACTCGCACTTGGCCGGTTTTTGACTTGCCTCCCACTATGAAAGCAATTTTAAAGAAGTACTAGCTTTTGATGGCTTTTGCTGCGTGATATTTTGACTTTTGTGGCTATCCCATTAAAACCTATGATTTTTCTAGGATAAAAAGCAGCCTATGTCACTCTGACCATTTATCCATGCCAAAAATCAAGTTAATCCGTTGCGTTGCTCTGTTGCTGTGTGAAAGAGTAACAAACCAACAAACACACTTTCAGATTTATAATATTAGTACGGATAAGGATTAACATAGTAAAAACTGTTGTTTCCAGCGAAATCTCGCAGCATAGCCATACCTCTGGAGTTGGAAGCCAAGATCCAGACGGTGTTCGAGAAGGCGGCGCAGCTCTCGCGCCAGACCAGCAAGTGGCTGCTCGCCTCCAAGACCTCCAAGCTGGAGAAGATGGCTTCTCAGGTACACAAGGCTTGTACTTCATGTTTCTAGCGGATTGGCGAGTTGAAATGGCCGTGGACAGGGAGTACTGATGACGGATAAGGTCGAAAATTCTGACCTATCGCGCTCCTGCGAGCGTGCTGGATGCTAGCTATTTCAAACCGACATTATTAGACACCGCTTATGACCCTTGAACTGAAGAAGATAGCTTTTCAGATACCTGCTGCTTTCTCTTCCATGTTTTCAGCAAAATTTGGAATTTAAATCCAAGTTACAGACTGTTAGAGATGACCGGAAAGTGGCTGCTCGTCTCCGAGACTTATAAACTCTAAAGAAGATGGCTTCTCAAGTAAGTTCTCAGGTAAACTGTTTTCCAATAAAATCGCGTAACGTAACCATGCCTATGGTATTTGTATCCAAGATACAGACTGTTGGAGAAGACTGGTAAGTAGATGCTCGCCTCTAAGACCCTTGAACTGGAGAAGATGGTTTCTCAGGTACTTGAGGCTTTCACTTCATGTTTCCAGCAAAATCTCGTAACGTGACCATGCCTATGGTATATAAATCCAAGATACAGACTGTTCGAGAAGATTGGCAATTGGCTACTCGCCTCCAAGACTTCCAAACTGGAGAAGATAGCTTCTCAGGTACCTGCCGCTTCTACTCTATATTTGCAGTGTCATCCAGTTGATTTGCAGGTTTTAATGACTGTCAGCAAAGTACTTAGCACAGAGGAATGATGACCGAAAAGGTTAAAAAGTCCTCGGTCACCCAAAATGTGGACGGATGACCTCATCGAGGCTGTAGGACCGCGCTGAATGCAAGCTGCTTTCAACTGGTCTTATTGGAGATCCATTGAAACGATGATTAGAGAAGTTTAGCAGCGTAACCATTTCTCTGGAATTTGAAGTCAAGGTCCAGACGGTATTCGAGAAGACCATGGTGTACCTACTGTGCACCAACAAGTGTGCACACGAGATGTTCTATGTGAGGCTAACGCTGCTGCCGCATCTATAGCCTTTATACTGGTCAAACGCTTTATACAGGGCTATTTCTAATCAATTAGGTTAGGATCCTGTTAGGGGCATATTCTGTACATCAAAACTCACGACTTTGGTTAAAAGTAAAAAAAAAAACAGCAGTTCCATACATTTTGTCGAGGGTGAACGACTTTTTTCTATGGAACAACAACTTTTTTTTTTAAAGAAATAGTAAAAGTCGTAGAACAAAAGTTGTTAGTTTTGATGTACAGAATAAGCCTCTGAAAGGATGCTAGATGATTAGAAATAACACTGTTTCAACGCTAATCTTATCGTTGACTCCACAAGAAGTAGAATCAAAATCTCGCAGCATAAAGCGACGACGTTTTATTTCGTTCGGTCAGAAACTCATCTACAAATACATACTTAATTGTTTTTTTATCGTACATTTCAGTCGAATCTACAAAACGACCGTTCAGTGATGGAAGGCTTGCAAGAGATCGTGGCTTTGCTCGAGGAACAACTGAGGCCGTTGCTACAGGCGGAGCTGTCCTTACTGGTGGACATACTGTACAAGCCGCACCTACTGTTCACCAGTCCCGGGGAAGCCCCGCAGCCGGACACAAGCGGGATATTCATATCCAGGTAACTCAAAGTATAATATTTGGCAAAATCTTTTAGTATTTAAATCCTAATGGTGCCGCCATACTCTCCACGAGGCGACACGAGCACCGCGGCTGTAGCTTACTTCACATCGTATACAAGTCGGCGAAGTGAAGTTAGTTAAAGAAGCTTTTCAAACTTCAAATCGCCGACTTGTGCACTTGTTTACGATGTGAAATTAGCTACAGCTGCGGTGCTCGTGTCGCCTCGTGGAGTGTGGCGGCACCATAACAAGATTATCGAGTATGAACCAAGTCTGTCAAGAGCGAGTCGAGATTCAGGCTTATTTTTTTTTCTTTTTATCGCGAGTAAGTCCGCGTTTGACCACCAACTCGCCTGATGGTAAGCGACGTTGTGGTCGAAGATGAAGCACGCAGACCTAGAAGATACCTATTCACTCTGACCTTGAAAAGCTTTAGATTATTTATTTATCTTAGGAAACAGGGAAGCAGGAAGACTGTTCCATTCCCTGGCGGTACGAATCAGAAAAGTTGAGTCAAACCGCTTCGTACGAATCAAAGGAAAATCGACAATGTAGGGGTGGTAATTTGGCGTCCTCCTACTTGTCCTGTGTTATGAAGATTTAGCTAAAGAGATGTGCCGTGAGGTCTATTATTCGGAGAACTGCTAGAGTAAATAACTTTATAATATGCCCAACCAATTTAAAGGCTTTTTGTTAGCTTTAATTATAATTTTAAAGTGTAGCTCTCCTTGTCTAATAGACTGCAAATCAAAATAACCTATATTTTTAGTCAGTTTAATCTGTAAAGTTAAGCATTCAAAATTGAGCCTTTTATAACGAGACATCACGTATTTTACTGTAGTCATAACGATTATAGTTTTGACCGCGTTCGGCCGTCCTTCTCAAACTTGTGAAACCCAACTATACCCTTCTCTTTCCAACTTGCAGACTGATCCGCCACACGGAGAAGCTTCTAGAAGAGAAGGAAGAGAAGCTGTGCGTCAAAGTGTTGCGCACGCTTCGAGAAATGATGGCCGTCGACCCCGAGTATGGGGAAAAGGTAACGCAGTTTTAAACCGACTTCCCAGGATTTTTTTGAACTCATATCTAATTTTATTGACAATACAATAAATACCTACAGGTCACGTTATACAGGGTTATCTGCCTACCCTGTACTGAGGTGCTGAGGGTGATTAAGACCATCATTATGGAATAACTTACTATGAGGGCAACCCCGAATTTGAGAGAAAAATCAGCTGTTTCATACATCTTGTCGATTCCAAGTTATAATTTTGTATGGAACAGCTGATTCTCGAATAAAAGCAGTCTCGAATTCCCGGGACTTTCGTTGTCGGCTGTCTCGTGTCCCGGGACTTTGGTTGTCGGCTGTCTCGTGTCCTGGGACTTTGGTTGTAGGCTGTCTCGTGTGTCGGGACTTTGGTTGTAGGCTGTCTCGTGTGTCGGGACTTTGGTTATAGGCTGTCTCGTGTGTCGGGACTTTGGTTGTAGGCTGTCTCGTGTGTCGGGACTTTGGTTGTCGGCTGTCTCGTGTCCCGGGACTTTGGTTGTAGGCTGTCTCGTGTGTCGGGCCTTTGGTTGTAGGCTGTCTCGTGTCCCGGGACTTTGGTTGTAGGCTGTCTCGTTTCCCGGGACTTTGGTTGTAGGCTGTCTCGTATCCCGGAACTTTGAAATGGTCGGGAAATCCCAAACCCTAGTATGTAGGTAGAGGAACTTTGCGAGATGGTGCCATAAATATTTTATTCACTTTGGATCATTAGTTTTGGAGCCATTTTAAAAAAGTGATGAAAAGTTTTACGCCTTCAATATTTAAATAGCAAAAGTGTTACATACATACTTCTTTACTAAAGAAAGAAAGAAAGAACGTTTATTTCGTGACATACATGAACAATCACAGCTAATAACAAAAAGATGAAAAAAATTCAGCTGCCTAGCTGTCATGGTTCATGAGATACAGCCCAGTGACAGACAGACAGACAGACAGACGGACATCGAAGTCTTAGTAATAGGGTCCCGTTTTTCCCTTTGGGTACGGAACCCTAAAAACGAGCAAACGACAAACATGAGAAACAGTAGTTATGCAGCAAGTGATCACGGTATGCCACGAAAAAAGATCCCAACTCAGCGTGAAATATATTACTTACTTTGATTTGTAACATGTTGTGATGTGACGTCATTGTTTGGTCATATTTTTGTCGAAGCTTTGGATTAGTGTGTTGCTTGAAATTGTAAATTTCGACGACTCATTCAGTATCCCGTATGGTCTAGTGGCTAGGATACCTGGCTTTCACCCAGGAGGCTCGGGTTCGATTCCCGGTACGGGAAAATCTTTTTGCACTATTTGTTTTTGTAAAACTCTTTCACTGTAAGTTTACATCCGTATTTTGTTAAATTTTATTAGATTTTCGAACATATTTAGGGTTCTTCAGAAAAGGTGTTAACTAAACTTTGCTAGCAGAGTGATTCGGACCATCATTTTGTGCAACTTTTTACTAAAGCGCCAACTCGGAACGAAAAATAATATTAGCTGTTTCATACATTTTGTTGATATTGTACGGAAAAGCTGATTATCATTATTTCTCGAATTTTGAGTTGGCTCCATGGTGAAAGTTGTTTATTTCCATAATCACCCTCTTTTAGCTTAGTATACGCCGAATCATAGAACTTGGCGGCTGTGATGTTAGCTACAAGCTGCGGATATCTCAATCCTGACGATTGAAGCTCACGCAGCTGCGCGAGGGTTGCCTGGAAGAGATTGCTGTAAGCAATTAGGCCGCCCTTTGTTGCACTAGTTTTAAGTTACTTTATTTTTCCTTTCTGTGTATTCTTCTGTAATTTGTGTTAACAATAAAGTGTTCATTCATTCATTCATTCATATACACCTAATGCAAATAATCCTAAAAAAAAAAATATTAGTGGGCATCTTACATACGGTCCCTGACACCAAACTAAGCAAAGCTTGACATATGGCTGCTAGAGACTAATATACTACATAGTCTACATTTTTTAAACACATTCTTATACAGGGTTATTTCTAATCAATTAGCATCCTTTTAGGGGCTTATTCTGTACATCAATACTAATAACTTCTGTTCTGCGACTTTTGTCAATACTCAAAAAAATGTTGTTCCATAGAAAAATATCGTTCACCCGCGACAAAATGTATGGAACAGCTGATTTTTATTTGAGTTCTGACAAAAGTCGCAGAACAAAAGCTGTTAGTTTTGATGTACAGAATAAGCCCCTAAAAGGGTGCTAATTGATTAGAAATAACCATGTATACCTAGATATACCTAAATAACACCCAGACACAGAGCAAACACCTATGTTCATCACATAAATATTTGCCTTTAGGTGGGAATCGAACCCACTTTGATCCCCGTAGTCGGGGTCACTAACCACTGAGCCACCGAGGCAGACCTTGTATAAATAGAGTTGTCTATATTTCCAGGGTAACCAACTGCGCAACAAACTTCTGTCCCAGTATTTCGTCAATCGAAAGTCGGAGCCGAAAATACAACCTCCCCCTCCGTCCTTGGCGGTCACCCACGGGCCTGGCGGTAAGATTACAACCTTATTTATATAGGCAGAGAGTAGATATTTGATTGAGATTGATGTATGCGTTTAGACTGTAGACCTTTATCATTTCATATTTCTTTCATATTTTAACTATAGAAATAATCGACCAAGTACGAGTCGGACTCGCGCACGAAGGGTTCCGTACTGTATGGGAGCCCCCCTCAAATATTTATTTTATATTAATTTTATTATTTATTATTGAAGTGAATATAAAACTAAATATTCTGTGAAAATTTCAAGCATCTGCCTGTTACCATTATTAATATAGAGCGAACAACATCTAAAAATTTAAGTTTGTTGTATGGGAGCCCCCCTTAAATATTTATTTTATTTTGTTTTTAGTATTTGTTGTTATAGCGGCAACCGAAATACATCATCTGTGAAAATTTCAGCTGCCTAGCTATCATGGTTTATGAGATACAGCCCGGTGACAGACGGACAGACAGACAGACGGACATCGAAGTCTTAGTAATAGGGTCTTTTTTTCCCTTTGGGTACGGAACCCTAAAAAGAGAGGTGGTATTAGTACGGCTGTGTCGTTTTTAGGGCTCCGTACCTAAAGGGTAAAAACGGGACCCTATTACTAAGACTCCGCTGTCCGTCTGTCTGTCTGTGTCCAAGCTGTATCTCATGAACCGTTATAGCTAGAAAGCTGAATTTTTCACAGATGATGTATTTCTGTTGCCGCTATAAAAATTAATAATTAAAGGGGGCTCCCATGCAACAAATCTGATTTTTAGCCGTTTTTCGCTCTGTATTAATAATTGTAACAGGTAGATGCTTGAAATTTTCACAGAATATTTATTTATATATTCAGTTGAATAATAAAATTAAAATAAAATAAATATTTAATGGGGGCTCCCATACAGTGCGGAACCCTCCGTGCGCGAGTCCGACTCGTACTTGGACGATTATTTAGTGTACGCATTATTCAGAAAGGGTGCTTTCCAGTCGAAAGGGGGAGATTGAGTCATTGTATGAGACTATCATAATAAACAACTTTTACTAAAGTATTTACCCAGTTTACCCGAATTTCGAGGATCAGCTATCACATACAAAGTGCAACTTTGATTTGAATTTTTTTGACTAATTTTATTATTTGTATAAGCCGAAAATTCTCGGTCGTATCATTGTGACATTGCTCGAAAAATATGTGGCCTCAGATACAAAAATCAATTTATAAAATATTTTTCTACACAGCAAATAAGCACTAAAATGCTGGGTTTTTTTTTGCAGTATTTTTACGCTTATTTTGAAGTATGTATAAAACTATCTTATTTTATTACTCCTAATTTTGATCAAATTCTACTCCTCCAAACGCATACATTGATCGTTATGATACAAAAATAATATAAGAAGAAATAATTTAGAATTAAATAGAAATTAGAACAGTTAACATAGAGAATGAATTATTTTCTCATAATTCACTAAAATTAATTTGCACTGACAAATAGACTAGATGACTGAAAAAAAAAAGTTATAGTCACGTATTTTTTCTTGTTGACCAATTAAATAAAAAAATATGGTAATACAGCCTGTCAAAGTTCCGCGTGACGTCACGCCTAGCTATTTTTTACACAGAAGTGACGTTGCGAGCCCCACTGCCGTACGTGACTCTTTGTCATTTTGTGTTTGATCAACAAAAGAAATATACGTGTTCAATATACACACTAAAGTGGAGTCATTTTAATAGGTCACTTTTGACAGTTCATGAATACAAAGAAAAATATACCTTACACTAAAGGAATAATACTCATGAAAACAATATTGACGACGACCGATAAGTGTTCTCGAATACGGCTTGGAGTTTTATTCCTTTAGTACAAGGTATATTTTTCTTTGCATAAAATGAAATGTCAAAAGTGACCTATTATCTTGTCCCTACTTTAATTGCGATGTTTTTTTTACAAACTCATCATGCCTATTAGTTCAAATTAAAGTTAGTTATCACGATTTTTAGTTAATTTGTAACTAGTTTCTACTCGAAATAGAAATTGACGCGAACTGGTCAATTTCGTTAGATTTATCACTAAATATATAACATTAGTGTTCTAATAAAATGCTAAAAATTTTTTAGTTACTTTATGGGTGCACCTTTGTCATATTTTTCTTTAGGCTGTGCTAAATTTTATCTACATTTTGTGGGTAAAAAAAATACAAAAACGAAACAAAAAAAACTTCTTAGCCATTGCCACGAAATGATGATGATGGGCGATGGCTGCAATGGTACTAAGTTTCTTTCCTAATATGACAAGGGTGCATCCATCCGCCTAAAATAGACAATAGAATGCACCTTTGTCATATTTTTCTTTAGGCTGTGCTAAGTTTTATCTACATGTTGTGGGTAAATAAAATACAAAAACGAAACAAAAAAAACTTCTTAGCCACTGCCACGAAATGATGATGATGGGCGATGGCTGCAATTGTATTTCTAAGTTTCTTTCCTAATATGACAAGGGTGCATCCATCCGCCTAAAATAGACAATAGAATGCACCTTTGTCATATTTTTCTTTAGGCTGTGCTAAGTTTTATCTACATGTTGTGGGTAAATAAAATACAAAAACGAAACAAAAAAAACTTCTTAGCCACTGCCACGAAATGATGATGATGGGCGATGGCTGCAATTGTATTTCTAAGTTTCTTTCCTAATATGACAAGGGTGCATCCATCCGCCTAATATAAACAATAGAATTAATAGACATAGTACTAGAGTAGACATAGAAACAACATGTTTTCTTTATTTCCACTACACCGCATGCGAAGCAGATAGCCATCAACACCAGCCGAAGAGAGGTGGGTCTAGTTTCGTGACAGGTTCACTACTTTAAACATAATTTAACCTTATTGTGGATGTTATACGGTTTGATTTTCTATACAGAAATACCCCGACTTACGCTATCCCGTTTTACGCGAATTCGGAGACACGCTGTTTTATTTTTAGGGTTCCGTACCCAAAGGGTAAAAACGGGACCCTATTACTAAGACTTCGATGTCCGTCTGTCTGTCTGTCACCGAGCTGTATCTCATGAACCATGATAGCTTGGCAGCTGAAATTTTCACAGATGATGTATTTCGGTTGCCGCTATTACAACAAATAAAAACATAATAAAATAAATATTTAAGGGGGGCTCCCATACAACAAACGTTATTTTAGAGAGTTTTTTGCTCGCTATTAATAACGGCAAGAGGAATGGGGCCTCCATACGGTACGGAACCCTTCGTGCGCGAGTCCCACTCGCACTTGGCCGATTTTTTATCACCGCGCGCGTCAACGTGTTCGGTTTACGAAAAATTCGAACGTGTTCCGCGTGGAATTGTTTTACGTACGCAGTGAACATTGTGTTTATAGCAATTTCGAACGTATTTATATGCGTTCTTAACATATTCAAAGTAACTAGACATGGCGCTAAATAATAATAACTACATAAGTAAGAGAGGGCGAGATGTGCTAGTATTAAAGTGTGAACAAGACGAAACTGATATCTTTTGTCTCTATTTTTTTGCCTGACTACTACGCACGGCCTAGGCGTAATAGTCAGACAACATTTCGCGCCAAAAACTACTGTTGAATTTTTGATGAGATGCTTAAATAAATCAACATATTTATGAACTATTATCTATTTTCTATCACTTCTATCAGAATTTTGCAGGTTTTTACTATTATCTAGAGTCTAAATATGATGAAATCGTAACAACGTATATATAGCTAAATATGTATAGCACATCTTTTTTCTCACACCTAATACGCTAGTAACTTCTCCAGTCATTTTCCCTCTACGGTTCTTTATAAGTTTTTACATAGCAAAGTGGAAGCGAATTTGACTTACGCGGCTATCACTTTGTCCCATCTATCGCGTGAGTTCGGGGTGTTACTGTCAAGTGATATTCTGAAAGGGGGTCACACTGAACTGGAATAGACCGGTTGAATACTTTACGTGGATGTTGCTATCAAGTGATCATCTTAAAATAGGGGAAAAAACTAGAACTGTGTGAAACGTGAATTTGTGTAGAATTTGTGTTTGTTCTGTCCCTCATTATGATAGAACTACGTTTTTTTATCATTTTGTAAATAATCCGCATCTTGTTCATGAGTATATTTTAATTCTACGAAATTCTATAGGACTTAATGATTACTTAATAAATTTTAATTTCAAGTCTAGATCATCCTGAAATCTATAAATACATAAATAACCTAATAGAAAACTGTATCTTGTCTACATGAATTGATTTTAACATGAATTGTTTATACAGGGTTATTTGCCTACGCGGTACTAAGATGAAAGGGAGGGATTTAGACCATCATTGCGAACAACCTTGACTATGGGGCCAACAAAAAAATCGAGAAAAAGAATCGGCTGTTTTAAATATATATTATATTTATTATATTATGTCGATTCCGAGTTGCAATTTTGTATGAAACAGCTGTTTTATTTCTCTAATTTTGGGTTGGCCCGATAGTAAAAGTTGTTCGTAATGATGGTCTCAATCACCCTCTTTCGCCTTAGTACAGGGTGAGCAAATAACCCTGTACTGTATTTGAAGAATGACAAGAATTTTAGCGGGTCAAACCTGGAAACGATTGCAGATAGCACAAGAGGCCGATTCTACCCAGCAGTTGGGATAAAAAAGACCGTGGATGATGGTTGAAGAATTGATATGCCATAGATTTCTTTTACTAATTGGCTTCGTTTTCTTGTTTGTTTGCCCTTTATCGAAAATCATACGATATTGCTAAAGTATCGAAACTATGAACTATTATGAACTACTATCGTATACTAAAATATCATAGAAATACAAGCTAAAGTTTACTTCACTGAACCCTTTGGACGAGGTTTGGACTCTAAAGAATACATAATATCATGGCAATATTATGTGATGCAATAGTGTCACATATGTAGTTCCATAAAAATAACGCTAGATGGCGCTAGACGTCGATTTAGCCCGCGGTTTTGTTTTATATAGCAAATAGCGGAGTGCTGTAGGACGTTCGCAGCTTTATTAACTTTGCGCAGAGGCAATATCGTAACCAATGAGGTTTATCCGAGGTGCGATTATTGCTAGTTGAAAACTTTACCAATACCCCGCCATGTGGACGTGAAATACCGTCCGCTACGGCAATTTTTGAACGGCCGTTAAGGCCTCACAAATAAATCTAGACTGCTGCCGAAATGATTCGGCCTGCACTGCAGGTGCTGTTTTTATTTTCATTTGAGTTAAAATTATCAATGAAAGAAGAATATAAAACGTGCGCATATGTTATCTAAATAACAAACCAAACTCTGCGTTTATTACGTCTAAGTCGTGTAATAACTAGCGACCCGCCCCGGCTTCGCACAGGTGTATTGTACACATAAACCTTCCTCTTGAATCACTCTATCTATAAAAAAAACCCCGTTGGGTAGTTTTAAAGATATATTAGCATATGTACATAGGGACAGACAGACAGGGAAGCGACTTTGTTTTAAACTATGTACTTATAGTGACGGGGTTTGCAAATGTGGAAGATTATCCTGAAGTATACTAAGTGCTACACAAGTCGGCGGATGAGAAGTTAGCTGTAGATGACACTTCGCCGTGATTCGCTAATTATTGCGGATGTGTGCACAATGTCGACGCCGCGTGGCGTAGTGTTGAGCACGGGCGTAGGCAGCGCGCGGGAGGCATGAGGTTGGCGGGCGGATGTCCGCGCATACCTATATTTCGGCTTTTGCGCAGCGTTCTGCGCATAACTTCCCATCCGCCGACTTGTGCGGCGCTTGGTATACCATTAATTTTAATCACTGGAAACTGTAAAAAGGAAATTAAAAGGAATATCAAATTAAAAATGCATTGATGCAAAAATTTAAGATTTATTGGCTCACGACAAAATGTATGAAAATAGTTTTGTTGCAATTTTGCGGCTAGTCCCATAGTTAAAATGAAGTCCCTGCTCTTTAAAGCAACATTTTGTACCACGCTATCTTCGACGTGTCTACAGGGTTATCCAAAAAGAATGTACTAAGCCAATAGGGGGTGATTTAGAGCATCATTATGAAAAAGTTTTACTTAGGACCAACCCGAAAGTCTAGAAAAATGCCGATCTCATACTACATTGCGACTCCCGGCTATAATCTGTGCGGTACAGGGGCACGGGGGTAGACGACAAAGGGGGGCTGAAACCTGTCTCCGAATCCCTCTGTTAAATTCATAATAAAATTTGTTCATAATGATTGTCTGTATTACTCTCTTACATCCTATCTGAATAATTCTGTGCAGCATTAACTCTTGTGTAACATTTTTCATCAGAATTTGTTTTTGTCTAGTAGTGAACCTGTCAGGATATAAATTGTTCTGCTTATGTACTCACGGATAGTGACGCGTAGCTTTTAGCATCACCGGGCTACGGCATTATGGACGGCAATCCGAGGGCAAACCAAAGTGACGAACGACCGGGGTCTCGCTTCAGTTAAAGTGTATATCAGTTTACATTTACCGATAAGATGGACAGTCGGTCTGATTAAAACCACAGAGCGCTGGATGCAAGCTTTCGCTTTCAAGCAATCTTATTGCGGCTATTTCTTATTCGAGCAAATATCTACAGAGCCACATTCCCAAAGTGAAAGTAGGTAGACAAAAATATCCGAGCGCCGTCATACATAGCGACTTAGATATTTACATTAAATAATTCACACTGACCCGTTATCTCGAATCTCGAAGTGCTTGTAACTGAGCACTTTGTCATCGCGCGGCGTTGTAGTCGGCTTGCAATGGCCTCACGACTAATTAAAAAGCCTGCCCACTACGTAGCTTGGGCAGGAATTTGGCTCGGACACTTTTTTTGCACTATTGTGACTGTATAGATATTTGTTTGAAGATATTAAGCCATAAGGATCACCAGTAATTCAGACCATTTTCAGAGCTTTTTCACACGCCATCAAATGAAAGCCAATTCGAGAGGTAGTCTTGTAAAATTTCATTCAGAGTCGTTGTATTATCACCATTTTTAACCGACTTTCATAATGGAAGTCGGTTTTGCCATTTTTAAGTCATATGTCTGGACAACCTATGGCTTATAAATGCTATGGATTAAAAATCCTATGTTCAGCAGAAGTACTGAATATAGGCCTCCGATTTCCAATAAGACTGGTTGTCCGATCACTTTGGTTTGACTTTGTCTGCTTTGTTATATCTATATGTAACGCTTTGTGTTTTCACAGCAAGCTTAGTTTTTGAACACTTGATAGTATGATTTTGATGTGATCTATTGTAGATCTTCGGCATAGGTTCAAAATCTATTTTGAATTTAAAAATGTGAAAAATAAATTTGGTCGTTAGCATCTCGCAAAAGGAATCTCCAGTATTTTTTGCTATTTCAAAATACTACAACATTATTGTACTCTCAAGAAGAAACGCGGAGAGGGCTATGTTTGGAGTCTCGTTGCGAGATCGAATCAGGAATAAGGAGATTCGCTGACGAACCAAAGTTACCGACGTAGCCCAGCTGATTAGTAAGTTGAAATGGCATTGGGCAGGGCACATAGCTCGGAGAACTGTTGGCCGATGGGGCAGTAAAGTTCTCGAATGGAGACCACGCACCGGCAAACGCAGCGTAGGACGTCCACCGACCAGGTGGACTGACGATATTATTAAGACCGTAGGAACGCGCTGGATGCAGGCCGCTTCCAACCAGGCTTATTAGAAATCCACAGGGGAGGCTCATGTCCAGCAGTGGACGTCCTACGGCTGATAATAATGATGATGAAAGATGAATTATAACTAAAAATGTCCAACGTTTTTAATTCGGCAATCCCAGGCTTTGCAGTCAGTGTGATAAGTAACTAAATGTACTTAAATAAAATGATATGTGCAATTTATTGATCTACGAATAAATAAATAATACTCAGGAAATGTAGCTGCGTCAAAAAAATACTCAACAAAATTTGTGTCCAAGAGGGTCGAGCTGAAAATTTGTGTCCAACGTGTTACCACGTGGACATTGTTTTTTTTACGCAAGTGAGTATGCGCACGAATCAATCTCGGCATTCTCTCTAAATTGAAACTAACCACCACGCATGTCCATTGGCACGGTAATTATTAGATATACCATTACAGACTACAGTGCTATTGGTAACATCGGACGTGATTGGTATTTTGAGTCAACGTTGTTTTGGTTTGAATTAGGGTCACTTATTGTGTGGTATTTGTTGTAAATTCGACTTCCTGAGTATTATTTATTCGTGGTCTAAGCTTCAAAATCAAACACATCAAACTTCTAAATCAAACATCCAAAAAAAGCAACATTCTATAAAAAAAAATTTATCATTCTTTTTAAATAACAAATGAAGATAGTTATTTCTTATACCGTATTTTCAAGTTTATATCTTAAAATAAATGAATTTAACTTTTTATTTTGTATTTCGTAGGTACTTTGTTTTCGTACTGTGTTAGTACCTACTGTTAGCAGTACAGATGTATAATGTTAGTACCGTCGACAGCTAAAGTGTTGATGCGCACCGGTCAGACTCTGGCGCAGGTCCAGGCTCATCTGGACAAGGAGGGTGCTTCCGACCTGGTGGTGGAGCTGGTTATCCGCTCCACCAATACTCCGGCCATCTTCCTCGAAGCTATACATCTCGGTGAGACCATATTATATTTGCTACCTAAGTCCAGGCTCATATAGATAAGGTGGAGGCATCAGTGCTGGTTGTGGAGCTGGTCATCCGCTCCACTAATACCCCAGCCATCTTCCTTGAGGCTATCATCTCGGTGAGACCATATTCTACTAGCTACCTACATAAGTCAAAACTCATATAGACAAGGAACCTCTGCCATGGCAATCCAACTCGTCAAGCAACTGCTGGTCATACAACTCGGTGAGTTCATATTCTATTTGCTAGCAAAGTCCTCTACTAGATACCTAAGTCCAGGCCCATATAAACAAGGTGGGAACCTCCGCCTTGATAGTTTAGCTCGTCATGCTACGGCGGGCTATGCGGGCCACACTGGACAATGATGAGTCCAAGCTTGGCTACGAATCGAATAGCCAATTTATTCCTCGGTTTGCGTCCAATGTCAACCCAAGACCGATTTACGCTTTGAGCCAATGTGTGTCCCCAGCATCATTACTCTGCTGGCCATACATCTCGGTGAGACCATATTCCATTGGATACCTTAACTAGGGCAAATCCAGGCTCATCTGGACAAGGAGGGATTTTCAGACCTGCTCCAATACTCCGGCCGTCTTCCTCGAGGCTAGATATACATCTAGGTGAAACCATATTCTACTGACTACCTCAGGTAGTGCAAGTCCAGACTCGTATAGTATGCGGAAAACTAACCTTTTTGATAGTTTCCTCTACTTAAAATACTATTGCAATAAAATTTGTAGAGCACTACTGCTCTGAAAACTATAAAAGCATTCGGTAACGTCAAAAATTCAGTACTGAAAAAGAGAAAAAAAAAATTAGAGTAGATAATAAACTAATTTCAATAATTATTTTACAGGTATTGCTTTATTAGAAGGAGGTAATCCAATTATACAACAAAGTATATTCACAAAACTGCAAAATGGAGAAATTTCACAAGCATTTCTCAAGGTAAGTGCCAAAATGTAAAACGCGTAGCTTTATGTGAGCTTCAGTCAAGATTGGATATTGCGCAGTAGCTAACTTCCCATTCGCCGATTTGTATGATTCGGCCTATACAAAGTATACATCTTAAATTAACCCTCTCACTTGCAGGTGTTTTACGACAAGATGCGTGAGGCCCAACAAGAGATTCGTTCCCTTGCTGCCAGCAGCACAGCCGCTGCCAGCTCAGACAAGCAGCGCTCCAGCCACTCGGAGCCCAAGAAACAACCTTCCCTCGAGGGTAATGCTATAAAGTTTAGTTTAACTTGCAGGTGTTTTATGACAAGATTCGTAAAGCTCAACAAGAGATTCGTTCTCTAGCTGCCTGCAGCGCTCCAGCCACTCGGAACCTAAGAAATAACCTTCCCTCGAAGGTAATGCTGTAGACATAGGGTCAGCTTTGACTCCTAGGTGTTTTATGACAAGACGCGTGAGACCCGCAAGATATTCGCACTCTATAGCCACTTGGAGTCCTAGTAACGTCTTCCCTCCAATGTAATGCTAAAGACATAGGCTCTAAGTTTCATTTGCAAATGTTTTATGATAAGATGCGCGAGGCTCAGCAATTTTCACTTCTAGGTGATTTAAAGACAGGATGCGTGAGACCCAACAAGATATTCGCTCTCTATAGGCACTTGGAGTCCAAGACACAACCTTATCTAGAAAAAATCTACTTTTATAGGCAAGTATTTTATAACAAGATGCATAAGGCCCCTCCCTAAAACAAACTTCCCTAGAAGTTAATGCTATAGACATAGGGTCTACTTTAACTTGTATTTGTATTTTACGTTTCACGACAAGATTCGTGAAGCTCAACAAGAGATTCGCTCTCTGTAGTCACTAGTATGTAATAACTTCACTTTCCTTCGAAAGTTACTATTCCATTTGACTATATGTTCGACTTTTCGACCGTTAATCGACTTTCGACAAATGATGATTTAAACGTTGTACAGCTAATTTTTGGCACGATTCCGATGTGATATTTGCACCCCGTATAATATATGTGCGTTAGACATTTGTCACAAATGTCTAAATAGTCGACGTACCAGCTGCTCGTACAAAGCGATTCGCTTCTTCCTTCATAATGCGGACTGCCAGGGATTGGAATGCCTTCGTCATTGTTTCCTGACAATTACAATTTGGATATTTTCAAGTCAAGTATCTTCTAGGACTACATACTCCATCTTTACTCGGAATTTTAATTCGATTCCAGATTTGACAATTGAATCAATAGAAAAAAAATGTCAAATGAATGAAATTTAATGTCAAATCTGGAATCGAATTAAAATTCCGAGTATAGAACTTCGCTTTCCATCAAGCGAGTTGGTGGCCAAATGTAGCCCTATTCCATATAAAAAAAACATCACGCAATAAACACATACTTGTACACTTTCTTACTTCAACTAACCTTCGTTTCCAGGCAAGCCGACACAAGGCCCAATAGTGGTGGGCGAGGAAATGGACGACGAAGTGACAAGTGCGTGTGGCACCGCCGTGCACGCGTATTCTGACGTCCACACCATGTCGCATGGTGAGTCGACTCGCAATTAAATAAATCATCCTACTTCCTACTTATATTATAAACGTGAAAGTTTGTAAGGATGGATGGATGGATGTTTGTTACTCTTTCACGCAAAAACTACTGAACGGATTGAAATGAAACTTTGCAGTTATATAGATTATATATCAGAATAACACATAGGCTATAAATTATAATGATATTGCGCAAATTTTCTAAATTATAACAATAAGTGTTAAGTAGGAAAAATTCTGCCATCTGTGAGCTATTCTAGCGTGCGCTCCAAGAAATGTCAAAAAAGAACTGTCGAATCAAACAAATGTCAAATCGATTTTTTTTGTTTTTTTATTTTTCACCTCCTCTATTAAGGGTGGTAAGATAGGGCCTCGTAATATCATGCGGGCGAAGCTGCGGGCAAAATCTAGTAATAATTATATTTCCCCAAAGATGACATGACTTCAACCGTGTACAGAATTCGTATAGTTCGCACGAATGAATGTGTTTTTATACCAAGCACAACACAAGTCGGCGGATGAGAAGTTAGCCGCAGATGACACTTCGCCGTAATTCGCTAATTATTGTGCATGTGTGCCCAATGCCGACGCGGCGACGCCTCGTGGCGTAGTAGACGGGCGTAGGGAGCGCGCGAGAGGCATGAGGTTGGCGGGCGGGTGTGCCCCGACGTAACGTCTCTCTGGCTCCCGCGCATACCTATATTTTGCCTTTTGCGCAGCGTTCTGCGCATAATTTCCCATCCGCCGACATTAGGTACGTTCGGGCGGGCGACACCTACGATTTGTGTACCCATATTTCGTGCGACTACTGTTACTGAATTACGCGTTAGATAGGAATATGAGCATGTAACATTTGCCGGGAACTGCAGGCGCTTTAGCGAACCAAATTGCACGTTACTGCATCACCGAAAGAGTAGCTATTTGTGTAATTGTTGTCTCGGACTGATCCTTCTGTACTATGTTATTTATTTATTCCATTCTGTGCTATTACTTCATCATTCAGCGTTCTTTATTTCTTTCTACTGTGTATAGGTATCTCTTTTATGCTACTGCTCCACTTGCGTCTGAACACCTAAATTAGCGCGCTATTATAGTAGTTTATGCAACTGTCATATAATGAAGGGTATTAAAACACGAGTGTGAGTTTATGAAACGAGCGCAGCGAGTTTCATAATAGTCAAGAGTGTTTTAATACCCGTGTTATATGCAGTTGCATACACTACTTTATCTTCACTAATAAAAATAAATAAAAAAATAAAAACAAATTGCGAAACATCAAATTCACGCGTACGTGTATTGTCACAGTGAACTTGGCGCCATTAAAATCTAACCAATGAGAGCGCAGCTGCGCGCGCGCGTTCTTTTTTTATTTCATTGGCACAAGATCTTACCAAAGAGTTTTGTGTATGTAAGTTTAGTAGTTTCGACGAAGTTTTCACGTATAACCCAACTGTTTTCAAAAGCCAGCCTAATATCAAAATTTTATACAACTTGTATGAGGATTTTGACATAATGCTCGCCAGGTTAATTGGTCGCGTTTTATTGATGTTATAATGAGATTTTACGATATCGATGTGGATATTATAACATCATGTGAAATTGCTTAAATTGAGTGTTTTGTTGTCTGCGCTATAACAGTAGTCATTATAAGTCAAGTATTGGAAACATAAGTAGAATGTTACAACATTAGTGTAGATAAAAGACGTTACGTAGTTGTGACCAACGTTTTAACGTGTTAAACTACAAACGGTGTTACTAATGGCATTAAACGTTAACTTTAACGTAGGTGGAGCAACGCATTACCATTCTGTCGCTTTTACTGGATTCAAATATTAACAAGTGTTTTTTTTCTTTTGTGTAACCCCCAACAAACTTCTTCGAATGCTCACAGCTATATATATAGGCCTGAAGCTCTCATAATGCTGCGCGTTGATTGGGTTGGTATTCGAACAGGTTGTATTGTATAGGCTGAATCGTACAAGTCGGCGGATGTGAAGTTAGCTATAAGCTGCGCAATATCCCATTCTTGACTGAAGCTCACATAAAGCTGCACATTGAATGGATATTACGCAGCTTGTAGCTAACTTCACATCCGCCGGCTTGTGTGAATCGGCCTATGGCTAACTTCACATTGAACAACTTTGTGATTCGGCCTACAGCTTTAATTGGTTCGTAACAGACATGGGTGTCGGTAATAACTCATCAATCTTGCCGCCATATTGTCTTGGCGAACGATGACGTCATACGATACGCTGCAAAATATACAAATAAAATGTTTTTGAACTTTTTATTCTTGATTCTTACTGTTTTCTTTCTGTTTCGCTTCTAGGAAAGGAAGGTACGTCGCTAAAATCTATCCTTAGTAACTAACAAACCACTAATTTTAATTTTCTTAACTTTCCATTAACAACTACTAATTAAACTAATACGATTACATACATTTTCTCGTTAAATACCTAACATACTCGTACATTCTGAAAAAGCTTTATGAATGAAGTGTACTTGTAGCTAGAAAAGTTCCTAACTAGACCATTAAACAATTGAATTTGAACAACCGTAATTTTTGTACACGTTTATTTTCTATCTAAGTGATAAAGTCCAAGGAAAGCTACAAATGAATAATAAGCCAGGAAATTAATGTCACAAGTCGTGTCCAGCATCTCACCAGTCGATTTTTTTCTTGTAAGCGAGTACGCACGCTAATCAATACAATATCAATACTTGCTTTCGTTCTAAAGATCTTGCAAAGTGGGACTAGACTGTGTATAGGCCGCGCCACACAAGTTGGCGGATGTGAAGTTAGCTATAAGCTGCGCAATATCCAATCAACGCGCGGCTTTGTGCAGCTTTAGTCAGGATTGGATATAGCGCAGCTTGTACCTAACTTCACATCTGCCAACTTGTGTGGCGCGTCTATACAGTACCTAAAAAACATTAAAATATGGTAAATAAATGCGCAGAGTAAAACCATCGCATTGAATGCTTAATTTGAATGGAATTTCATATTTTTTAATTTGATTTTCGTTCAAGGCCGCCATCACGTTGCCATATTTAACAACCAATGTCAAAAGATAATAAGGTCCGAAAATATGAAACTCCTTTAAATGAAGTATGATAGAATGTAATAGAAAAATCATTATCCAAAACAAATAAAGCAAATAATTGTAAACTGTATAAGGTTATAGCCTAAGCTCGATATATTTTTGCATTATCTCTTTTAAACCAATCACCAATAATAACTGGTAACTTTGGAAGTGATTTACATTGAAGTACCACCACCACAAGCCTACACACAAGTGGTCTAGTGGTAATGACACCCACCTTACAATCGTGAGGTCGTGGGTTCAAACCCCGGTCCCTTACCAATGATTTCCTTGGAATTTATGTACGGAATTTCACACCACTGGCTTTTCGGTGAAGGAAAACATCGTGAGGCAACCTGCATATGTCCGTAGAAGAAATTCGATGACGTATGTGAATCCATCAACCCGGCCTGGGCCAGCGTGGTGTATATGGCCCAATCACCCTCCGCGGGTAGGCCTACGTCCTGCAGTGGACTAATAAAAAGGCTGGTACAGTACCACGACTTATTTTGTGGAGTTTGATTTGAGTTAGAATTCCTGGCTTGTTATTTATTCGTAGCATATAAGACATAAATAGACCTTGACGGGGAAGAAATAAAATCTTATTTCGTTTCCATTATCAGGCACGACAGTGCTAGAAGAGTACATGGCGGAGAAGAAAAGAGAAAGCGGCAATTCCGACGTGCTGCCTGCAAAAGTAGCGATTATGAAGCCCATACTGCGGTTCCTGCAACTGCTGTGCGAGAATCACAACCCTGACTTGCAGGTGAGTTTCGTTGTTTTTGTAGTTACTGTATCTAAAATAGCGTTACACTCTAAATTGTAACACCATCTTGTTGTCTATGGTGCGTTTGTGTGTCATGGTCAAAGACCTTGTATTTATAACTTGACTGTGCATGAATCATAGTAAAATCTGTCCAAGCGAGCGCGATCCAAAGTAGCGGTGTCTCTTTCAAGGTTATACGTCTTTAAGACGTCAGACAAGGACACAGCTACCAACGGCCCCTCTTGCTCCGACCGGTTTCGCCTAACTACAACTTGTTGGAAATAGCTACCTTAAAGCTAGGTAATTATATCTCATTTTGAACAAAAAATGTTGGTGCACAGTCTAGTTAATTAGTACAAGGTCTTTGGTCATGGTTTTTGAAATTAAATATGACAGACAGTCTGTACTAAGACGCTATATGTTAGGAATATTTGTTTAAAACTTGTTATTAGATAATAATAGTACATGTATAGTCTTCTCCAAAGTTTTTTTACTTTGGCTTCGGATGCCGAACGCCGATATGTATCCTGTCGGTTCTTACAACTGTCTTGAAATAAAATTGTTGTGTTTCGCCATCGCTGAATAAACTGTAGGTCGTTAACTCTTAGTTCAGAGGCCTTCGGGCTACTTACAAACTCTGACCCCAGGGCCACCTGACCTATGACCAACTTCTATAAAGGCCAAATTTAACATATTGGCTTATACAGGATTATTCCTGATCATTATCCTATCATATTCCTAATCAGTCACGGGTAGTTTACCCGTGACCACGACCGATGCAACTCGGTTGAAACGTCGGGATGATGAGGTATTTATTTATCTCGTAATTTGAGTGCGCGATTAGTACTGTAGTACATAATAATAATGTGTTTAAATCGCGAAGGTTTAAAAACAAATTTATTCCTAATCAATTCGCATCCTTTTGGGGGCTTATTCTGTACATCAAAACTAACAACTTTTGTTCTACGAATTTTGTCAAAACTAAAAAAAAACAGCTTTTCCATGCATTTTGTCGCGGGTGAAAAATATTTTTCTATGGAACAACAATATCTTATTTTGAGTTAAGACAAAAGTCGCAGAACAACAGTTGCTAGTTTTGATGTACAGAATATGCTCCTAAAAGGATGATAATTGATTAGGAATAACCCTGTATAAACATACCCTCGAACAGCTGTGAAGTGAACTTCAGTCAGCATTGGGTATCCGCAGCTTGTAGCTAACATCAGAGCCGTTTCATCATTGATTTTACATAAATAATACGGAAATTCGATCATTTTTTTCCAGAATCTTCTCCGCAACCAAAACAACAAGTCCAACTATAACCTAGTGTCGGAGACGCTCATGTTTCTGGACTGCATCTGCGGCTCCACCACGGGCGGCCTGGGGCTGCTCGGGCTTTATATCAACGAAGGAAACGTGGCGCTCATCAACCAGACCTTGGAGACACTCACCGAGTACTGCCAAGGTAAGTTGTGACAGTGACAGCTCGCCCGTTTCACAGTGACTTTTGGTTGCCCGTGTGACAGTCACGTTTGATCACCGGGTGATAGCCTTTAGAGGTTACACCACCGGAGGGTTGGGCCTGCTCTGGATTTATATCAACGAAGGAAACGTGGCGCTCATCAACCAGACCTTGGAGACACTCACCGAGTACTGCCAAGGTAAGTTGCTGTGACAGTGACAGCTCGCCCGTTTCACAGTGACTTTTGGTTGCCCGTGTGACAGTCACGTTTGATCACCGGGTGATAGCCTTTAGAGGTTACACCACCGGAGGGTTGGGCCTGCTCTGGATTTATATCAACGAAGGAAACGTGGCGCTCATCAACCAGACCTTGGAGACACTCACCGAGTACTGCCAAGGTAAGTTGCTGTGACAGTGACAGCTCGCCCGTTTCACAGTGACTTTTGATTGCCCGTGTGACAGTGACGTTTGATCACCGGGTGATAGCCTTTAGAGGCTACACCACCGGAGGGTTGGGCCTGCTCTTTCTTTATATCAACGAAGGAAACGTGGCGCTCTTCAACCAGACCTTGAAGACTCAACGAGTACTGCCAAGGTAAATAGCCGATTTTTATTAGGATCTTCCACCGTTGAATCTCGTGCGGACCTTTATTATAGGTAGCATGGGGCCTCGTGCAAGGCCCATTATTATCATTAGTTCGCTTGTTTGTCAGTGACGTTTGATATAAATATTTCAAAAATTTCAAAAGACTTTCCTAACAAACATTTTAAACTATTTCTTATAAATATTTATAACGGCAGTCGCACATACTTATGGCTCATTAGAGCCATACGTTGTGCTCCTGTTTCTTAATACCCAATATATTTATATTTCTTAAATTTTTGAACATTTTCCTAATTTATTGTCACATTAGCAGAGTTGCAGGTTGGCAACTAAAACTATTTACTATACAGAGTTATTGGTAATCTATTAGCATCCTTTTAGGGGCTTATTCTATATGTCAAAACTAACAACTTTTTTCAACGACTTTTATAAAATCTCAAAAAGAAATTGCTGTTCCATAGAAAAATATCGTTCATCCTCGACAAAATGTATGGACAACTATTTTCCTTGAGTTAGAGAAAAGTCGCAGAACAAAAGTAGTTAGTTTTGATGTACAGAATAAGCCCCTAAAATAATGCTAATTCATTACCAATTACCCTGTGTTTGTTGATAGATGTGTTACGCTACATATTCCATCGCCGTAGTTTTCACATTCCAGAACCTTACAGACAACTTAAAATCTTTGTTTAGAACAAATCTTCAGTGTATTTCCGTTTTGTTGTACTATAAGCACAGTAAGGTCTTTTTCTGACCGTACTCTTCTCGACGCGTGTTTCGCCTCTAAACGAGGCATTGTCAAGACGTGTAAATTAAAATTTATTGCACAAACTGTGTAGAATGGTGGTACAATTTCTTTAGTCAACAGTCTATTGATTAATTGTAGCGCTCGTAGCGTAGTTTGACTAGGTGATTGTAAGCGATCACCGAAATTAAGCAACGTTCCGCACGGTCAGTACTTGGATGGGCGAGCGCGGGTGGCATTTTCCAACTGAGCGCTACCGTGGCTCGGATGACACGTTAAATTGTAGGCCCCGGTTGTTTCAACCGTTTAGCCATGTCAGAGGCCTTCAGGCGGCCTAAAAACTCTGACACCAGGGCTAGCCACCCGGCCTATACGAACTTACTTACTTATTGATTAATTCTCTTTTGATTCTCTGAGAAACTTCAAAATGTCGTCTTGTATGTTCCAGGTCCCTGCCATGACAATCAAAACTGCATAGCAACGCACGAAAGTAATGGATTAGACATAATCACGGCTCTCATCCTGAATGACATCAACCCACTCGGAAAGACACGTATGGAGCTTGTCCTAGAACTTAAGGTGTGTATTGTATAGCTTACATTTTATCACGGGATATTTTCATAGCCCGATTTCAATTAACGACTAGTCCCGAAGTACATCAAAATAATATTTCCTTATCTATTCTAATTGATTTAGGCATAAAAAGATGTTCGAAGTAATGGTTGGCCCAAACAAAAACTACATTGACTTGCAACAAAACTTCTTAGACACTTTTTTGCGATTTCAATCTGGTTTGTTGAGCAATTCTTGCACTTTGAACTTTTTGTACTGTACTGTAACAGCCTTTATTAATAGTCCACTGCAGGACGTAGGCCTACCCACGAAGGTTGATTGGACAATTTCCACCACGCTGGCCCAGTGCGGGTTGGTGGATTTGAACTTTTTACTTTAGAATAATTCTCTATAGGCCGAATCATACAAGTCGGCGGATGTGGAGTTAGCTGCAAGCTGCGCAATATCCAATCAACGCGAAGCTTTATGTGAGCTAAAATCAGGATTGGATATTGCTCAGCTTATAACTAATTTCGGAGAGTATGCATCTGAGCTGCACGACCTTATCCTACCATCCCCTTTTTACTACAGGACAAGTAGGAAGACGCCATATTACCACCCCCACATTGTCGATTTTCCTTTGATAGTTCGAAGCGGTTTGACTCAACATTTCTGATTCGTACCGCCAGGGAATGGAACAGTCTTCATGCTTCCCTGTTTCCTAAGAGATATAATCTAAAGCTTTTAAGGTCAGAGTGAATAGGTATCTTCTAGGTCTGCGTGCTTCATCTTCGACCACAACGTCGCTTACCATCAGGCGAATTGGTGGTCAAGCGCGGACTTAACGCGATAAAAAAAAATTAATCGCCCACTAGTATGAAACGGCTTATACCTTACGTTATAATTAGTCTTTGTACCGATCGTGTGTATTTTATTACGCAAATCTTTAGTCATCCTTAGAATATAATATATTTATTATCCAAATGTTTTGTGTTGTTGTTTCCAGAACAATGCATCAAAATTGCTGCTCGCTATAATGGAGTCCCGAAACGATTCCGAGAATAACGCCGAGAGGATTCTCTACAACATGAATCCTAAACAGCTGGTGAGCCTCCTTCATTGCCTTTTGGATTTTAGAACATAAAATGGCGGCAACATTACTTTTAACAGCTGAAAATTGGTGAACGGGAACGGGCATAGTCAATCACCTAAAACACGTAACGGGGCCTGTCAGTCACGTTTTAAGCCCCTGACTGACTTACAAAATAAAACCGCGGTTTTGTGTTTTCTCTGTGGTTATACTGTGACAGTATAACGGTATAACCACAGAGAAAACTTTGAACTTCGCTTTTATTTTGTACGTTGATCAGGGGCTTTACAGTAGCATCTTTAAAGCCGTACACCAATTTCCAGCTTTTAAAAGTAATTGCAAGATATATACATACTCATTTATTTATTTAACAATTCAAACGGCGCCCCCCACCAAATGCTAAGGATCCCAGCTGACTGACTTTGGAGTATTGTTGCACAGTGTACAACCATGAAAACGTAATACCAAAAATTCAGCTTTAGTTAGTAGTTGCATTTTTGCGCTAATCTCCCGGGCTAATAGGACAAAAGTACCAGGCGCCCAGAACAAAACAGAGCTTTCCTACCTTTTCAATAGAGTAGGCTATGTTGTCATCGATAGGTCCAGAGTTTCTTCAATGAATTTAGTTTCCTCACATTATTTGAGCAAAGTACTATACAAGCCTCGGCCACAACTAGGCATTGATGGACTCACGTATGTGTGCCTCGGTCTCGGTAATGGTATCTAACAGTATTGTGACTCTGCACTGTCCTCGAAATATATACAGTATATATATCTGCCAAATACCAGCTGGAGGCTTTAGAGTCCATTAAGAGTCAGGAGGCTGATAGGCAACGAAACTTTGACTGAGTCGAAGCTGCAGAGTCTCGAGCATCGACGTAGCGTGGCGTGTCGATCAGCCTTCTATCGGATACACTTCGGAGAGTGCGCCCAGGAGTTGCACAATCTGGTCCCACCTGCCCCTTTCTTCTATCGTACGGCTAGACAGACGCGACCAAAGCGCCACTCTTTCATGGTGGACATCCCACGCATTAGAACCAAGCGTTTCGAGTCCACATTCCTCATACGAACTGCCAGAATGTGGAACGCTTTGCCTGAGTCTGTCTTCCCGCTAAAGTACAATGTAGGTGTCTTCAAATCCCGAGTAAATAGGTATCTTCTAGGTAACCGTGTTACATCCTAGATCGCATATTTGTTTACATCAGGTAGTGTGTAGTCAAACGCAAACCTATTCGAAAAAAAAATATCTTTAGCGCCACGTGGCCACGCGGAACGTATCACATGCTAGGGCTGCCCGCCTTCAGTATTTTAATTTAATCTACTCATTACCTACTTGAGTTTCTTTCTAGTTTCCATCTATTATGATGTAAAATTATTATATTTATAACAAAAAAGAAATTCGTTGTGAATGAACAAGGAAACGTGCAATAAAAATACATATTGAATTTTTTGATGTTTTTAGGGTTCCGTAGTAAAACGAGGAACTCTAAAAACATAAATCGTTAACTAGCTACAAATCCAAACGTTCATTTATCACTACGGCGCGCCGCGGCTGACTAGCATACCAAGAGCATACCCCGCTCCGAGGCGCGTAGGTATGATTCGCGTTCTGACCGTTTGTATGAAGACGGAATACTGTTAGATATCGTTAGATGGACGAGTCCCACAGCTTACGTAGGTAGGTCCATCATAATGCCTCTGGTGCCGGCCGCTGGAGTAATGTACTATATCAGTGATCGTTTCTTGTTGCAGGTAGATGTTGCATGTTCCGCCTTCCACCAAGAACACTCGCTGGACGCCGACTCGGACGGCGAAGACGACGCTCCCGTCCCGGGCGTCTCGCCCAAGGAGGTAATAACTCATACATTACAGCCCTAGGGAAATTCATTACTCAGATGTTGCATGTTCCGTTTTCCACCAAGAACACTCGCTGGACGCCGACTCGGACGGCGAAGACGACACACCCGTCCCGGGCGTCTCGCCCAAGGAGGTAATAACTCATACATTACAGCCCTAGGGAAATTCATTTCTCAGATGTTGCATGTTCCGCTTTCCACCAAGAACACTCGCTGGACGCCGACTTGGACGACGAAGACGACGCTCCCGTCCCGGGCGTCTCGCCCAAGGAGGTAATAACTCATACATTACAGCCCTAGGGACATTCATTACTCAGATGTTGCATATTCCGCTTTCCACCAAGAACACTCGCTGGACGCCGACTTGGACGACGAAGACGACGCTCCCGTCCCGGGCGTCCTTGGGCGCAAGGAGGTAATAACTCATACATTACAGCCCTAGGGACATTCATTACTCAGATGTTGCATGTTCCACTTTCCACCAAGAACACTCGCTGGACGCCGACTTGGACGACGAAGACGACGCTCCCGTCCCGGGCGTCTCGTCCAAGGAGGTAATTCATACATTTAGTATGCTATATTTGTACTTTGTTTTTTATTCTACAAAACAGTACAAATGTTTAAAGATCTTGCAAAATGAGTCTGTATACAGTAAGGAGCTCAAAGTATAAGATGCGAAAATATTATTTTTTATTAAAATCATTAAACAAATAATGATATACTCTACCTGGTAGAGTTTTAATTATGTGTATTGGAAAATTAAATAATCTACGATTTTCCTATCTACCAGGCAATTTCCTAAACCTGAAACATTTTTGATCATCTCCTTTCACAGCAAATATTCACATAATATATAAATCCTATAGTACATTTTACTTCCCAAACTCATACACGTAGTGAAAAGAAAATGTGATTAATTCCTCTGTCTGACACAATGACACATTAACTATTTTATCTACATCTATGATCAATGTACGGTGTACTATCGATAAATAGTACACACGCTCAAAAACTACTCAGTTGTAAATGCCACCTATATGGTTACCCATACAAGTTATCATTGAAATGCCTGTATTTTATGCCCATTCAGCGGCCGATAACAATTTCTGTGCGTTTTAACACTGTTCAACACCATCTATGTGTTCTTGATGTAAACAGTAGTTCGTGTTGCGCCCGTTTGGATATTAAAGGTGGCGCTAGTTGGACGCAGGATTTCAAATATTATAAATTTTCGAAATAGTGTGTCTATATATGTTTAAACGAGCCATTATTATTGTATGTATATTTTATGTATTTTTTTCGGATCTTGGACGGCTCTGACGGTTTTGACGAAAAGAGACATAGATAAAATCTATGGAGCCTTGGCCCATGGTTTTGTACTGTATCAGCCTGTTTTTTTAAATAGTAACCCAGTGGCACCACACTGGCCCAGTGCGGGTTGGAGGATTCATAATTATACTTCATCGAATTTCTTTTATGGACGTATGCAGGTTTCCACATGATGTTCTCCTTTACCGAAAAGCCAGTATTTAGATACGAGTACGGTATCTGATATTTTTTTGTAAATGAATATACCTATGCTTATTTTATATGTATTTGCTTCTAGAGTTAGGGTGGGAAAATATAATCATCGATTGTATATATTACAAATAGGTAACATTGTTCAAAAAATATTGCTGCCATATTATTAAAAGTTAACATAGGAAATATTTTTCTACAAAGTAAATAAGCAATAAATGCCGATTTTTAGCACATTTTTCATATATTTTTACTATGAAACATTATCTATATAGGGAGTTGGGCGCGGGGGCGAAATTATTCATCCGATGTTGTACTGTGTTCATAAATCAAATCCGTCTGTATTCAGGCTCTAAATCTCAGTTGTTTTAATTGACATTAGAAAAAAAAAATATTGGTCGATAGAGCTCGCAATATTTTGTCAAATTACGCAAAAAAGAAAAATTGTTATTTATCAGAACCGTCGTTGTTCTACTGCTTCGAAGATATTATCAAAATCAGCTGACGTTTTTTTAAAAATCAACAATAATGTAAAAATGACAGATGTGCGAACAGTTCGAATTCTGTACACGGTTGAAATCGGTTATGTTATTTTTGGCAAAAATTAATTATTTGTATTATATGATGATGATTACATTGTTGTTTTGTCACCAGGTGGGGCACAACATCTACATCCTTTGCCATCAGCTGGCGGCGCATAACAAAGAGTTAGCAGCGTTAGTGCGGGCCACGCCTGCTCCGACGCACCAACACGCTAACGCTCTGCAGTACTACCGTACTCACACGGCGCAGATAGAGGTACTCACACGTACACACCACACAGCAAGAGTTAGCAGCGTTAGTGCGGGCCACGCCTGCTCCGACGCTGCAGTACTACCGTACTCACACGGCGCAGATAGAGGTACTCACACGTACACACCACACAACAAGAGTTAGCAGCGTTAGAGCGGGCCACGCCTGCTCCGACGCTGCAGTACTACCGTACTCACACGGCGCAGATAGAGGTACTCACACGTACACACCACACAGCAAGAGTTAGCAGCGTTAGTGCGGGCCACGCCTGCTCCGACGCTGCAGTACTACCGTACTCACACGGCGCAGATAGAGGTACTCACACGTACACACCACACAACAAGAGTTAGCAGCGTTAGAGCGGGCCACGCCTGCTCCGACGCTGCAGTACTACCGTACTCACACGGCGCAGATAGAGGTACTCACACGTACACACCACACAACAAGAGTTAGCAGCGTTAGAGCGGGCCACGCCTGCTCCGACGCTGCAGTACTACCGTACTCACACGGCGCAGATAGAGGTACTCACACGTACACACCACACAACAAGAGTTAGCAGCGTTAGTGCGGGCCACGCCTGCTCCGACGCTGCAGTACTACCGTACTCACACGGCGCAGATAGAGGTACTCACACGTACACACCACACAACAAGAGTTAGCAGCGTTAGTGCGGGCCACGCCTGCTCCGACGCACCAACACGCTAACGCTCTGCAGTACTACCGTACTCACACGGCGCAGATAGAGGTACTCACACGTACACACCACACAACAAGAGTTAGCAGCGTTAGAGCGGGCCACGCCTGCTCCGACGCTGCAGTACTACCGTACTCACACGGCGCAGATAGAGGTACTCACACGTACACACCACACAACAAGAGTTAGCAGCGTTAGTGCGGGCCACGCCTGCTCCGACGCACCAACACGCTAACGCTCTGCAGTACTACCGTACTCACACGGCGCAGATAGAGGTACTCACACGTACACACCACACAACAAGAGTTAGCAGCGTTAGTGCGGGCCACGCCTGCTCCGACGCACCAACACGCTAACGCTCTGCAGTACTACCGTACTCACACGGCGCAGATAGAGGTACTCACACGTACACACCACACAACAAGAGTTAGCAGCGTTAGAGCGGGCCACGCCTGCTCCGACGCTGCAGTACTACCGTACTCACACGGCGCAGATAGAGGTACTCACACGTACACACCACACAACAAGAGTTAGCAGCGTTAGAGCGGGCCACGCCTGCTCCGACGCTGCAGTACTACCGTACTCACACGGCGCAGATAGAGGTACTCACACGTACACACCACACAACAAGAGTTAGCAGCGTTAGTGCGGGCCACGCCTGCTCCGACGCACCAACACGCTAACGCTCTGCAGTACTACCGTACTCACACGGCGCAGATAGAGGTACTCACACGTACACACCACACTACAAGAGTTAGCAGCGTTAGTGCGGGCCACGCCTGCTCCGACGCACCAACACGCTAACGCTCTGCAGTACTACCGTACTCACACGGCGCAGATAGAGGTACTCACACGTACACACCACACAACAAGAGTTAGCAGCGTTAGAGCGGGCCACGCCTGCTCCGACGCTGCAGTACTACCGTACTCACACGGCGCAGATAGAGGTACTCACACGTACACACCACACAACAAGAGTTAGCAGCGTTAGTGCGGGCCACGCCTGCTCCGACGCACCAACACGCTAACGCTCTGCAGTACTACCGTACTCACACGGCGCAGATAGAGGTACTCACACGTACACACCACACTACAAGAGTTAGCAGCGTTAGTGCGGGCCACGCCTGCTCCGACGCACCAACACGCTAACGCTCTGCAGTACTACCGTACTCACACGGCGCAGATAGAGGTACTCACACGTACACACCACACAACAAGAGTTAGCAGCGTTAGAGCGGGCCACGCCTGCTCCGACGCTGCAGTACTACCGTACTCACACGGCGCAGATAGAGGTACTCACACGTACACACCACACAACAAGAGTTAGCAGCGTTAGTGCGGGCCACGCCTGCTCCGACGCTGCAGTACTACCGTACTCACAAGGCACACGTATAATCCGCGCCACAAAAGTCGGCGGATTGCTGCGCAAAAGGCAAAATATAGGTATGCGCGGGAGCCAGAGAGACTCGCCCGCCAACCTCATGCTTCCCGCGCGCTCCCTACGCCCATGCTCCCCACTACGCCACGTTGCGTCGTCATTGTGCACACATGCGCAATAATTAGCCATTTACGTCTAAGTGTCATCTGCGGCTAACTTCTCATCCGCCTTGCATCATTGATAGCGAGCATAATAATGTAATGTGTACTCAGGGCGTGCACTCAACGCGCTTGACGTGTTTAAAGCTGGGAACACAAATTGACTATGTTGCCTACAAATTACAGTCTTTGTCGCCTACAAACTACAGTTCAGTGTACAGGTCCACACATTGGTGTGTTCTGTGTTGGAACCAAGACTAAAATTTGTAACCAACATAGCCAGTGTGTGGCCACGGCGTAAGTTGTACCCACACATTGGTAGATTACTTGAGTCCAAGCTTGGCTTCGAATTGAATAGCCAATTATTATTTTTCGGTTTGTTTCTCATATCAATCCAAGACTGATCTACACACTGGAGTGTTGGAACCAAGACTTCCAACACTCCAATGTGTAGAACTGTTTATTATTATTGTTCGATTTGAGTCTAATTTCAGTCTAATCTACACAGCCTACACAGCCAATATAGCAAATGTGTGGCCCTTGTATAATGTAATATTTAATGTTGTAATCTTCCAGATCGTCCGAACCGATCGAAGCATGGAACAAATAGTATTTCCCATCCCGGAGATCTGTGAATATCTGCCCGCCGATAGTAAGCACCGCGTACTCCAGACAGCGGAGCGCGACGACCAGGTACATAGATATTTAGGGACATTTTTTTCTTCTCTTCCCGTTAGGTTTATTTGGCTTCGCCCGCTCGACGCATTTGCCATCTTCACGTTTATATGCATGGGAAAGGGACATCTTTCTTACACACGGTCTCTGACTCCAAACTGAGCAAAGCTTGTCACATAGCTGCCAGAGAGAGATACTGCATAGTGCATATGCCATATACAATATACATATTTTAAACAGATAATTAAATAGATAATACATAGCACCAGACACAGAGCAAACAACTATGTACAGTACAGAAATATTTGCCCTGGGTGGGGATCGAACCCACGTCTCTTTGGCGCAGGTGTCTGGGTCACCGAGACAGTCAAATGGATATCCATCCATCGGCCTTAGGACGTCCACCGCTGGACGTAGGCCTTTCCTATGGATCTCTGAAAGGTTAGGTTTCCCATCCCGGAGATCTGCGAATATCTGCCCGCCGATAGTAAGCACCGCGTACTTCAGACAGCGGAGCGCGACGACCAGGTACATATCCATCCATCGACCATAGGACGCTCACTGCTGGACATCGGCCTCCCCTATGGATCTCTAAGTTCTGGGTCTGGGTTCAGAGGACGCAGGATTAAATAAAATGAAGATTTGGTCTTATGAATCTTATTTAGTTTTGTCTCTTTCTGGTCTGTCTCGGTTTTTAAAATATTTTTTCTGTTTCATTCAATAAATTAAACAACATCTATCTATAGTTTTATATATCTAACTGCACACCCTGAATCAGCGACGTCACTTGCTGATACCAATAGTATATCAGTGGTTTACAACCAGCAATTTGCTGAGTATTAGGTATTAGGGTACTTTTTTTTTGTGTACGATTTTGTTTTGTCTCGTAAATACATCTTTAGCAATTCTGTATTTATATTCCTCTTTATCAAGCACGATAGATCATTTGACGATGTACGAAGCTATATTTTCTTTTTCGTGCACATTCCTACTAACCTATAGAAACAATTATAATTATTTATAAAATTAACAGGAGGACATTACATTATTTCAGGGCAGCAAAGTTGCCGATTTCTTCTGTCGCTTAGATAATCTGTTCCACGAGATGAAGTGGCAAAAGAAATTAAGAGGTGAGCATTTATATATTTTTTTAAGAAACAGTTTTCTTTTTCGATATCTAATGTTTGGTAATTGATTAAATATTTCATATTGGGCTAGCACTGTGCAAAGCAGAGTTTGGTTCCACGAGTTTATGTCTCTATTACGATCTAATTTATAATTTATCTGATACCTTGTTATAAATTTCAAGGTGACTTATTGACAAATTTACAATAATTATTTTTCGCAAAAAATGGCATGACCGACTTCAACCTTGTACAGAATTCGCGAACACATTATTGTTGACTTATCAAAAATTGTTCAGCCGATTTTGATAAAATTTAAATGGGACCAATTTCAAAGTATACTCTTTCGAATATATAAAGAAACTAGACGACCCACCCCGGCTTCGCACAGGTGTATTATACATATAAACCTTCCTCTTGAATCACTCTATCCATTAAAAAAACCGCATCAAAATCCGTTGCGTAGTTTTAAAGATTTAAGCATACAGACAAACAAACAGACAAAAATAGCGACTTTATTTTATACTATGTAAGGAAGGATATTGAAATCGGACTATACATAAAAAAAAACACGCGTCAAATTACGTACCTCCTCCGTTTCGTTGGTCAAAAAGCTGTGGACCATCACAACTCTATCAACCACGTGAACTACAATCGTGAGGTCATGAGTTCAAATTCCGGTTCCATACCAGTGAGTTTGGAACTTACGTACAGAATTTCGCACCACTGGCTTTTTAGTGAAGGAAAACATCGTAAGGCAACCTGCATACGTCCGTGAAATAAATTCGATGACGTACGTACCTAAATCTGTGGTGTATATTGCCCAATCACCCTTCGTGGGCAGGCCTATATCAGCAGTGGACAATTAATATTTATTTATCGCAAAAAATCACGACACCGACTTCCACCGTGTACAGAATTCGAATAGATTGCACGAATCGATGTGACATCCATGTTCATTATTGTTGATTTATCAAAAACGGCTCAGCAGATTTCAACAAAGTTTAAATGGGACCACCTCGGAAGTATACCCTTTCGAACTAAAAAAGATTTTTTGATATCGGTTCACAATTGGCGAAAATATCGATGAACATACACAAAAAACATAATACATATAGACGAACATAGTACTTTTTAGGGTTCCGTGCCCAAAGGGAAAAACGGGACCCTATTACTAAGACTTCGATGTCCGTCTGTCCGTCTGTCACCGGGCTGTATCTCATGAACCATGATAGCTAGGCAGCTGAAATTTTCACAGATTATGTATTTCGGTTGCCGCTATAACTAATAAAATACTAAAAACAAAATAAAATAAAGATTTAAGGGGGGCTCCCATACAACAAACCTCAATTTTTAGACGTTTTTTGCTCTATATTAATGATGATACCTGGTAGATGCTTGAAATTTTCACAGAATTTTCAGTTTTATATTCCCTTCAATAATAAGTAATAAAATTAATATTTAAGGGGGGCTCCCATACAGTACGGAACCCTCCGTGCGCGAGTCCGACTCGTACTTGGCCGATTATTAAAGTACCTCCTCCTTTTTGGAAGTCGGTAAAAAAAGCCAGTACAGTATATTATTATACTCATGTGTTGTTTTCAGGGCAACCAGTTCTGTTCTGGGTTTCCTCCTACATGTCTTTGTGGAGCAACATTCTGTTCAACTTCGCTGTTCTAATCAATGTCATAGTGGCTTTTTTCTATCCTTTTCAAGATGAACACCCGAGTGAGTACCTAATATTAAGATCTTTGCCACACTAGCCGGAAATTCCGGCGTGGATTATCCAGAACTGATATACTAAGCAGAAAGCCACCTGGCCGGAAAGGATGTGATTCAGACCATCATCATCTGGAATTCAAGAAAATAAAATGGTGTTCCATACATTTCGTCGATTCCAAGTTGAAATTTTGTATGAAACAGGTTTTTTTTCTGCGAATTTTGGGTTGTCCCCATAGTAAAAGCTGAATCTGAATCACCTCCATTCTGCTTAGTACACCAGTTCTAGATAACCCTGTTTATCCTTTGCGGAACGCTGAATTACTTTATTCTGCACAGCTTGCAGAGATTTATTAATTAATTATTGCATATCCGCCATACATACATCCACTCACCACGAGGCAACGCGAGCACCGCAACTTTGTAGCGAACTTCCCGTCCGGAGACTTGTATTTTATTGCTATACAAATCGGTGGGTGTGAAGTTAGCTACAAGCTGCGGTGCTCGCGTCGCCTCGTGTCGCCTTGTGGAGAGTGTGGATGAGGCATTATAGATTTTAGTGACTTGGTTACTCAGTTTTTGGCAATAAATATTTTTTTAATCAAGCACATTATGCGGATTATCTGTTAAGACCACAAATTGTATGAATAAAGTTTATTGGCATATTTTCCGCAACGAAATGTCTGCCTAGTGTGACATTGGCTTAAAATTTTTGCTTTATTGATAGCACTTTGGAAAAACACATAGTGCATTGGAACAATCAGTTAAAAAAATACCTGAGCCAATGCGTAACACATAACCACGGTAATGAAAACTACAGTAGAGTGACTCGGCGCTGTCCTTGAGATATATACCTACGACGTCACGTGGCCTCAAAGAGCGAACCACGAGCTAGGGCTGGCCGCCTTCAGTATTTTAATTTCATACTACTTACTCATTACCTACTTGAGTTTCTTTCTAGTTTTGTGATTTATTACACTATCCTATTGTACCTACCTATACCTAGGTATAATGATGCAAAATTATTATATTTACAATATTAGAGAATATATATTCTTTGTGAATGAAAAAGGAAGCATTATGTAGATATATGTATAATTATATGTAACGTACATATGTAAGTATTAGAGATCAACAAAGAAAACACCTATAGATAATAAACTAAACATACTTAACTAAATACAAATTTTAAATATACTTACATATGTACGTTACATATAGCGCTCTCAACTCTCAAATCTCTCTCTAAAATTGCTTTTTATCATAATCATCATCACCATCTACGGAAGCCTATTATAATACGTGTGTCTCGACACACACTTGATAACTTATTTGATTATGAAAATAAATCATATAAAGATATAAAGACGTTTTTTAGGTCAACTTTGCACTAAATTTCCGATCCAATTTTTTTGACATGGCAAAATAGTTAAAACAACCGGGACCTACAATTTAACGTGTCAACCGAGCCACGGTAGCGCTCAGTTGTAGATACCACCCGCAGTCACCCATCCGAAGAGTGACCGTGCTAAAAGTTAACTTCGATTTTCGCAACCAAACATCTAGTTAAACCACGCTATGTACCCTACATGTATTTATTTATCCAAGTAGGTATTTTACTCTGTGGAAAAAGTTAAAAACTTACTTACCTATTCAAAAAAGTAATAAACTATCAACGTATCAATAGCTACATAAAAAACTATTTTATATATTAGTTTACATTTTCCCATATTGAAATGAATACGTAAATCGCACATTTAATTAGTTGCAAACCCACTCGTACGGCCCCGCCTTAATAACATACTAAGCTCGAGGCGCGTAGGTACGATTCGCGTTCCGACCGGAAAATTTGTTTTGTAAAATGTAACTGAATCTTTGTACAAAAGTATAAATAAATTACGAGTTTCGTTTATCTGATAAGTTATCGTTGTTTGTGTGACTGTGCCATAACGGACTATGCTATGACCTATTTTTGTAGCCCTGATACCTGCCTCGGTGGCGCAGTAGGCAGCGCGTAAGTCTCATAATCTTAAGGTCGTGAGTTCGATCCTCACCCGGGGCATTTCTTTTTGTGGTTTGTCCTTAACTTGTGTGAAGTAATATAGTATAGATAGTTAATTTACGCCAATTTGTCTGTAAGAAATTAGTAGGTAGTACCATTATGGCTGTTATAATTATATGGATGGCTTTCTAGATTTTTCCGTTATTTGTTAGCCAATTGGTGTGTTCCTCGAAGCTTTAATTTACTTTAAATTCAGTGGTTTAAAGCACTTTCAGGGTTCCGTACCCAAAGGGTAAAAACGGAACCCTATTACTAAGGCTCCGCTGTCCGTCTCTCCGCCTGTCTGTTTGTCACCAGGCTGTATCTCATGAACAGTGATAGCTAGAATGTTGAAATTTTCACAGATGATGTATTTCTGTTGCCGCTATAACAACAAAATATACCTCTACTTGTACTGTACTGTACCAGCCTTTTTAATAGTCCACTGCAGGACGTAGGCCTACCCACGAAGGGTGATACATACCCTTTGGACGCTCGCTACCTCTTCTTAAAACAGAATGAAATAAATATTTGAGGGCTCTTAATATAATAATTCATATGGTACGGAAACCTTCGTGCGCGAGTCCGACTCGTACTACGCCGATTATGTTTCTTATTTAATTAGGGTTTAACTTGCCGCGAATTACAAATTATGACTAATTATTTCAACTGTACCACATTCGTAATATATTAAATAAAATTAGTAACTTTAGTAAACTAAATTAAACCTTAATTAATTAATAAGAAGCAACTGTCACCCGCACCATGCTACAGAGCATTAGGTATAATTATGATTTTGTTGTAACAGAGTTGGGCGAGCATCTCTCTCTGGTCGTATGGTGCGTGTCGGTGATCGCGGGCGGAATCGTGACCTGCCTGCCGCGCTCCTCGGGCGTAAGGGCGCTCCTAGCCAGCGGCATCGTACGCCTCATGTACTCCGCCGGCCCGGAGCCGACCCTTTGGACGCTCGCTATGCTGACTGTAAGTATACACTGTGACCTGCCTGCCGCGCTCCTCGGGCGTAAGGGCGCTCCTAGCCAGCGGCATCGTACGCCTCATGTACTCCGCCGGCCCGGAGCCGACCCTTTGGACGCTCGCTATGCTGACTGTAAGTATGCACTGTGACCTGCCTGCCGCGCTCCTCGGGCGTAAGGGCGCTCCTAGCCAGCGGCATCGTACGCCTCATGTACTCCGCCGGCCCGGAGCCGACCCTTTGGACGCTCGCTATGCTGACTGTAAGTATGCACTGTGACCTGCCTGCCGCGCTCCTCGGGCGTAAGGGCGCTCCTAGCCAGCGGCATCGTACGCCTCATGTACTCCGCCGGCCCGGAGCCGACCCTTTGGACGCTCGCTATGCTGACTGTAAGTATGCACTGTGACCTGCCTGCCGCGCTCCTCGGGCGTAAGGGCGCTCCTAGCCAGCGGCATCGTACGCCTCATGTACTCCGCCGGCCCGGAGCCGACCCTTTGGACGCTCGCTATGCTGACTGGAAGTATACACTGTGACCTGCCTGCCGCGCTCCTCGGGCGTAAGGGCGCTCCTAGCCAGCGGCATCGTACGCCTCATGTACTCCGCCGGCCCGGAGCCGACCCTTTGGACGCTCGCTATGCTGACTGTAAGTATACACTGTGACCTGCCTGCCGCGCTCCTCGGGCGTAAGGGCGCTCCTAGCCAGCGGCATCGTACGCCTCATGTACTCCGCCGGCCCGGAGCCGACCCTTTGGACGCTCGCTATGCTGACTGTAAGTATACACTGTGACCTGCCTGCCGCGCTCCTCGGGCGTAAGGGCGCTCCTAGCCAGCGGCATCGTACGCCTCATGTACTCCGCCGGCCCGGAGCCGACCCTTTGGACGCTCGCTATGCTGACTGTAAGTATACACTGTGACCTGCCTGCCGCGCTCCTCGGGCGTAAGGGCGCTCCTAGCCAGCGGCATCGTACGCCTCATGTACTCCGCCGGCCCGGAGCCGACCCTTTGGACGCTCGCTATGCTGACTGTAAGTATACACTGTGACCTGCCTGCCGCGCTCCTCGGGCGTAAGGGTGCTCCTAGCCAGCGGCATCGTACGCCTCATGTACTCCGCCGGCCCGGAGCCGACCCTTTGGACGCTCGCTATGCTGACTGTAAGTATACACTGTGACCTGCCTGCCGCGCTCCTCGGCGTACGCTCTCCTACGCCGTGCCGGCGGTCTACTCTCCCTCCGTCTTACGAATTTTCGATAAGGTTGTGTCCTCACGTGAGTTAAACATTTTTACCCATCGCAAAAAGTGCACAATTCCGCTAAATAAGTTTTCACTTCAAAATATATAATTATGTACTGTATAAGTCTCTGGCAGCCACATCACTAGTTTTGCTTGGTATGGAGCCAGAGACCGTGTGTAATATGTCTTCTAATATTTACGTATGTGTTTATTGTCCACAGATAGTGGTCAAAGGCGTCCACCTAGTGAGCATAATGGGCAACCGTGGCACGCTGTCCAAGTCCGCCCGCCACGCCGCCACCGACCCCGAGATACTCTACCACTTCGCTTATTTGCTCATCTGCTTCCTCGGAATGTGCGCACACCCCTTCTTCTTTTCGGTTCTGGTACGTTTCTTACTCTTTCATCTTATGTAGTCCTGGTACCTCTGACAGAATTTATCAAATGCACGCGATATAATTTGCAATTTTCTAGACAGCTACGACCATCTGCCTGCCTTTTTCCACCCCATTAAATAGTATCTATTGATCATCAAGTTTTCTGGAGTAGGCAAAGACTTTTCAGCCATGCTCCTTAGTTTATATTACATCAACGGCCTGTTCAGTCAACGGCCACGTGCACTGACCCCGAGATACTCTATCACTTCGCTTATTTGCTCATCTGCTTCCTCGGAATGTGCGCACACCCCTTCTTCTTCTCGGTTCTGGTACGTTTCTTACTCTTTCATCTTATGTAGTCCTGGTACCTCTGGCAGAATTTATCAAATGCACGCGATATAATTAGCAAGTTTCTAGACAGCTACGACCAGCTGCCACCTTTTCCACCCCATAAATATATATTTTCCTATAAATTAATAAAACATTATTAAATTTCAAATACTTGCGGCCAAATTTCGCAAGACAATCATTTAAATATATTCTCCTATTCATATAATTACGTAAAAATTTGGTTTGAACCGTGCACGCTATGAGCGGGATGTTCTTGTGCTGGATCGCGGACTAACAGCGTTATTTATCCCGGCAGCTCCTCGACATTGTGTACCGCGAAGAGACCCTCCTGAACGTGATGCGATCAGTGACACGCAACGGGCGGTCCATCCTCCTGACGGCCGTGCTGGCGCTGGTGCTGGTCTACATGTTCTCCATCGTCGGCTACATGTTCTTCCGCGACCACTTCCTGGTGGCTGTCGACCGCGCCGACGGTACGTGCAATACTCCACACACTACTGCCATTGTCGCGGGACACGAAGTCGCGCATGGTCAACGCTCTCGGAGCGACACGCGACACGTAAATGTCGCTTGCTATTTTAGGCGATGTCCCCCATGACGTCGCCCGACACGAAATGCCACAAAATCGTGGCACAAATGTCCCCTGTGAAACGGGGCTTCATAAATTTTGATTGGCTTAAAATTATATCTTCATAAGTCAATTTCTGCTGTGAGTTCAGACTAATGGCAAATGGAAACATTTCAGACGACGATGACCCCCGATACGAGACGCCATCCTACGACGATGCGACCAAATACTTGGGCGGGCAACACCGTCCGCCGCGGTTCGTGTCCGTAGGGGGCGAACTGAGGGAGCGCAGCTGCGACTCTCTCATCATGTGCATCGTGACGACGCTCAACCTCGGCCTGAGGAATGGCGGCGGTATCGGGGACATCCTGCGGGCGCCCGCTAGCTTCGTAAGTATCATCTATACCTACCTTTTTTTAACCCCCGACAAAGAGAGGGGTGTTATAAGTTTAACGTGTCTGTGTATCTCTCTGTGGTATCGTAGCTCCCAAACGGATGAATCGATTTTCGTTTAGATTTTTTGTGTGTCATGGATAATTTTATCCCGAGTGTTCTTAGCCATGTTTCATGAAAATCTGTTCAGCCGTTTGTAGATCATGAGCTCTTTTCTAGTTGATGAGGGGATCTGACTACCCTCTACATGTCCTATCGATTGTAAATTTGTTACTTCAATGATATTGAAAGGACATAGGGTTTATTATGTATCTGGGAGTTTTTAATTTTTTTTATCTACAGTAATGTTGTAACATTCTACTTATGTTTCCAATACTTGACTTATAATAACTACTGTTATAACGCAGACAACAAAACACTCAATTCAAGCAATTTCACATGATGTTATAATATCCACATCGATATCGTAAAATCTCATTATAACATCGCGCGGTCGCTCCTGATTGGCCCTGCGCGCGCAGCTGCGCTCTCATTGGTTAGATTTTAATGGCGCCAAGTTCACTGACAATACACGTAAGCGTGAATTTAATGTTTCGCAATATGTTTTTTTTTATTTTTATTAGTGAAGATAAAGTAGTGTATGCAACTGCATATAACACGGGTATTAAAACACTCGTTACTAGGGATGTAACGATTCCGATACTGATACCGATATATCGGCCGATTAATCGGCTAGGCTGATATATCAGTATCGCCGATTATATACACAACAGATATCAAGAGTTTGGGAAGCGCGCGAAACGAAAAACGCGCGCGTTGTGTATCATACAAAATGATTTGCGTAACAGATTATCTGCTAATGCAAAAAGTTAACTTTAATTGTTGACTGGATTTTACTTTTGTATTTGTTTACTTTACCACTTTGTGTAACAATTACTTTCTTAATTAGCGCTTTGATTGCTCGATAATTTTCTTGATTATTTATTTATTTCATATCAATTAATGCTTTTCTGAATTTCGATTTGACGTTTTGGTTTTAAATATTTTCAAGGTTAAGACTCTGATAAATATTAGTACTTAATAGATTCTATTCATAGTAAAGAAAATTATTCATTACATATTTATTTGTTTCTCTTTTTCTGTTTATACTAAGCCGACCGATATCGGTATCGATATCGCCGATTATTTACTACAATAATCGGTATCGGTATCGTATCGGCAAAATTATGTATCGTTACATCCCTACTCGTTACTATTATGAAACTCGCTGCGCTTGTTTCATAAACTCACACTCGTGTTTTAATACCCTTCATTATATGACAGTTGCATAAACTACTATAATTTTACTATTATTCCTAGTAAGTATCATGCCCCTGCATCCAGCTTTTTTCTCATAATTATAGTAGGTAGCGTCAGCGACTCAATGGCAGCGATCACAATAGTGTTAGTTTCTTTTGTTTTTAGCATTAGCGTAGAGTAGGGTAGTGACTGTCACTTTTCGGTTGACGCAAATCCTCACAGCACACGGTTTCTTTGGAGAGTTTCTTGACAGGATTGGTCGGGAACAAACGCCCCAGTGTCACCACTGCGAGGCGGAGATAGATTCTGCTCAGCATACGCTTGAGTCGCGCCCTGCATGGAGCTCAACGAAACGTACACTCATTGATGAGATAGATCCTGATCTACCTCTGCCAGGAGTAGTTTCAGCAATGTTGGCTGACAAGTCTGCATGGAAAACGGCGGTAGACTTTTGCGAAAACGTACTTTCGCAATGAGAAGCCGCAGAGCGAGGACGCGAAAGGGCAGACCCTGCACGGCGAAGGCAACGCCTGGGTGGCATCAATAGCTTACCCAGCTCCTTGCCCTGATGCCGGGACAATGGAAAACGTGTTTTGAATTCTAAAAGAAAAAGTATACCGCAAAAGAGGAAAGCGTTAAATGGAAACATCAAAAATTCGTTTATTTTAAATTCGCAGTTTTAAAGACTTTTTTACGTCGATCACGGCTTTATGAAGACGTTTGTTCCCCCAGGAACCACTATACGTGGCCCGCGTGGTGTACGACCTGCTGTTCTTCTTCGTGGTGATCATCATCGTGCTGAACCTCATCTTCGGCGTCATCATCGACACGTTCGCCGATCTGAGGTCGGAGAAGCAACAGAAGGAACTCATATTGAAGAACACATGCTTCATATGCGGTCAGTAATCAATTCTATAGTACGGTCATTTTAAGGTTAAGGCGGTTTAAATTATTATTTTTATTATTTTTTGCAAAACATGGCATAACCGACTTCAACCGTGTACAGAATTCGAATAGTTCAGACGAATCGATGTAGTATTTTTACATTATTGTTGATCACCCTCCCAGCGGGCAGTGATCTCCCGTGGCCCACATGGAAGTCTCTTAACCGACTGCGAACACAAGTGGGCCGGTGCAGGACCAACATGGCCAAGTGGGGATACTCGGACACTGCAGCGGTGCAGTGCGACTGCGGAGCGCCTGCGCAGACTATGCAGCACCTTCTTTCATGCTCTCAGTGTCCGAATGCGTGCACAATGCGGGACCTCTACCAGGCTACCCCCGGCGGGACCAGTGTAGCTGAGTACTGGGAGAGAATTATAAAGTTGAGGATCATCGACACGACGAAGAAGAAGACCTATCATGGTGATAAATAGAGATCTTTAGGGGAGGCCTATGTCGAGCAGTGGACGTCCTATGGCTGAAACGACGACGACGACTTATCATGGTCGCAAAAGATAGCTAGTTTTTAGTCACTTTGACCTTATTAGGACCACAATTATTATTAATATATTCTTGTAATTGCCAAAACAAATAATGTGTTTGTGTTTTCAGGATTAAATAGATCAGCATTCGACAACAAAACCGTCTCGTTCGAGGAACACATAAAGAGCGAACACAACATGTGGCACTACCTCTACTTCATGGTCTTGGTGCGGGTCAAGGACCCCACCGAGTTCACTGGGCCCGAGAGCTACGTGCACTCTATGATTAAGGTAATTCATTCTACCAGGGGTACTACTGTACCCCATTGTCAAAGTAACGCGTCTTAGGGAAATACTGTACTTCATTATCCAAAGTAACGCTTCTTGGGGCACCGTTGTACTCCTTCATCAAAACAACATGGGGTATTATTGTATCCCATTATTAAGGTGACATGATTTGAGGTACGAATATACCTCATGGTTAACGTAACTCAATATGGGCCACTACCCGCTAAGCAAGCAAAAGTTGCAATAACATTACTGAAAGTAACATCAACAAGCTTGTAACTTACAAATATAAGGTTGCAACGTTCATGCAAGCTTACAGCGAGCTTGAAACGAAGCCCTAACGGCCGCGCTGTAGATAGACCCTGTAACTTGCCCAAAGCTGATCATCAAAATTTTTATAACTTTAAAATGTGAAGTTGCAGTAACATTACACAAGAAACATGTCTGAAAGTTGTAAAATAAACTTTCCGCAAGTATAACGTGTAACATTTCCACAACTTTGAATTTGAAAGGTAATAGTAACTTGTCTGAACTATCTTGCTTTAAGGTTACAAATGAACCTTGCACGTGCATTGCATTTATTTAGTTGTCGCAAAGTTACATATCTGTAGGTTTTCAGTTCCAGGTTCTAAAAAAAACATTTTTTTATTTAAATTTTTTGAGTTCTATCTAAGTACAAGTCCGAGGGACGCGTTTGTGTGAGGAAGAATGAAATACTTTATTTCTCAATCTGCCCTAAGGAACGTTTTAATCAAATTTACAAATGGGGATACTAATTTCTGCAAACACAACGTCATCGCGATGCAGAAAATCAATGTGCCGTGCTAACGCCATCTAGTTTTTTAATGTTAACAGAGACATTCCACAACATTCAAAAATTAACTTTCAGCAACATTACATAATTAATGTAAATAACGAGCCCAATTCGTAATGTTGTAGGAAAGTTGAAAAAAATTTATAACAAAAGACATATTGTCGCGATGTTACAGTATAACATTTCAGTAACTTTCATTTGTAAGGTACAGGCAATGCCGGACAGTGAAGTTAGTAAAATTATATTGCTGCAAAGTTTTATTTGTAACGTTACATACATTTTTGCCACAATGTTAATTACTTACGTTTAGGTATGTTTGGGAGGCCATATCCCTGCAAAGTTGAAATATAAAATTTCATGCGAAATATAACAGTAACATAACTAAATAACTTTTAATAAGTTCAACCTAACAAAAAGATATATGTTACTGACATGTTCCTGCAACATGATGTTTGAAAGTTACAAATGTGCCATATACAACTTACTACAACTTATTGCAAGTTTCATGCTTAGTGGGTATAGTACCCCATGTTTAAGGTAATGGTTACAAATGATCAGGATAAAAGGATTCAGGAGGAAAGAGTGAACACAACATGTGGCACTACCTATACTTTATGGTATTGGTGTGGGTCAAACACCCCGCCGAGTCCACCGGTCCCGAGAGCTACGTGCACTCTATGATTAAGGTAACTAACTCTACTTGGGGCCCAGTATGTAGGTAAGCAACACGTCTGGGACACTATCGTGCCCCATGATAAGGTTAACAAACACGTAAAGATGGAACATAACATGCGTCTTGGGGCGCTACTGTACTCCATTATCAAAGTTACTCATGTTGAGACATTATAGTTGTCAATGTAACACAATACTTTGATAATGAGGTACTGTAGTGCACCTACCTCATTATCAAAGTAACAGTACTAGTTCACTACTGTAACTATTTTATTTATAATGCTTTTCACTCTAGGCTTACCTCTAGAGTTCATTTTGTGGTAAATTCAAAAATTTGTCGTGACCGCATGATTTGAACCTGCAACAGCGAGGCCAAACGAGCGTTCATACTAAAGTTGCCACTCAGCGATCGAAAATGAGTTGAGTCATTTTATAACTTTTGTATGAGACTGATATTATGCGACTCACATTTCACAAAATTCCGCTCGTGTGGCCTCGCTCTGATACTCGGGCTTCCGTAAATTTCGTTCCGGTTCTGTCCTTTGATGTTTCAAAAGCTTTACAATATTTGCAGTCAAACAACCTGGACTGGTTCCCCCGCCTGCGCGCGCTGTCCCTGGTTGGGGGCGGCGAGGGGGAGGGGGGCGAGGTGGAGCTGCGCGCGCTGCAGGCGCAGCTGGAGCTGTCGCAGCAAGCTGTCATCACGCTCACACACCTGCTCACGGAGCTACGGGACCAGGTCGGTATACTGTCCCCGGTGGTGGGGGGCGAGGGGGAGGGGGGTGAGATGGAGCTGGCACAGCAAGCCTTCATCACGCTCACACATATCGCATATCTGCTTAACATCAGGGAATAGTCGAAAGCAAACCTATACGAAATAGAAAAAAAGGACAGTAGGGATGGTATTTAAGCGATTTCCGGCCTGTCCTATTTTTCTATTTCGAATAACAAAATTGGACGATACAATTAGGTGTTGGGAATTTTTATCTATCACCTCTATTTAGAATAGACAATTCAATTTCACCGTTGGATAGCTAAACGTTTAAAGTATTTATTACGCCAAGTGAGGACTATCACGCATCGCGCGTGATGGAGGGGGAAGCACTCAATTCACTTACGTAGACGTGTCCACATGAATGGTACATTTCACCAAACCATCTATAATGCTTAAAACAGGAGCATTCAGTATCCAATTTTTAACAATATTTTCGTAATCAAGAAGAAAAAAACGTCCTTTATAAAATTCAATATGTATGAGAACAAACAAACTACCGGAGTAGATGGAAGGAATTTTTCCAAGTTACTGCAAGAGAGTTGGCCAAAATTAACTATTTCAGCGTCGCTTAATTTGTATTGATTGGTATGAAGTGACTCTGCTAGGCTAACATAACTGAGCTTGGAGAAAGACTTTCAAATTAAGTTGACATACCTCATAAATAAACACTGAAATATGTATTCCGTGCGCGAGTCCAACTAGCACTTAGCCGATTTTTACCCACTTCCAAAAAGGAGGAGTTACGTTAGTCTGTATGTTTTATTTATTAGCCAACTGTGAATCGATTTAAACCCTTTTTTATTTCGAAAGAGTATACTCCCATTTAACTTTTATTAAATGTATTGTTTTCTACTTTTTAGATGACCGAACAGAGGAAGCAGAAGCAACGCATCGGCTTACTAAACTCAACCTCTGCGTATTTGCAGAGCATGCATATGAACCTTCCACCGTAAGCGACATGCCTACTACTTACCCATGTGACACACAGATGGCGACAATGTACTGCCAAACTAATGTCAATCTTTATGACACTTTGTATCGCAACGTATCTCTTGCATTAATATTTTTAGTCACCTTTTGTTTTAACGTTCAACATCAGCTTGTTAAATCATCGAAACGAAAATTTTAGTATCGTTGCTATCGTTTCATAATTGTAGAATATAATAAGTATAAACATTTTGAATGTTTCTGGTTTTTCAAAATTATGAGCGAATTTTAACTGTGTGTCACCAACATCAACTTAATTGTGTGTACACCTTTAACTCGTAATACATCGCACAATTGAAATTAACTTCTTTTACATACACTTAAAATTTGATTTCCCGTGACAAAACTCTTTAGTTTTTAAGACTACTGAAACTATTTATTAACATTGACGGGCATATTCGTGATATGGACAAAAAATATTAGAATACGTAAAAGAATTTGAATAATTCTAGTGCCCTGTTCATTTACATCTTTAGATGTAGCAGTAGGTAACATATCTCAAACCATGATATTTATAAGGTAATCCTTAAAAACTGTCTGCCCTAAAAACTATCTGCTAACCTGAATCAAATGACAAAAATAAATAGCCAAGAATTTTTAACAGAGTGAAAAGTGAGTAAGAAATAAAATTGCCCGACATGTAAGAGTGTGTTTTGGGTAGATAGTTGATAGGATTTACCGATAAGTAGTTAGAAAGATCATGTGATTAGAATGGATTTGAATAGTTAAAAAATTGTTACTTATTTTAGAAGTTTAAGCTTGAACCTTTGTTGAACCTTGCGATCATTCGAGAGGCAAGATTTTTTTTAGAAAAATATTAAAGCGTAGCCACTATTTACGAAGTTTCTTAAATGTTTTATTCTCTATATTTATAGGTATGCGTTCAGAACAAAATTGTTATAGTGTAGTGTTTCTAGAGTATATGAGGGAGATAGATGTACGTCGGGGATATTTTCAGGTTACCCTTGACGACTGTCTTCATATTCATCTCTTATTTTCTCTCTTGTTCTAGTGATATTTATATTCTAACTAACTAAGAAGTTAACTCAAACTTTTACGTCCGTGAAATACGTACATTTTCCTATATTTTATCATTTTGATAAAATTATAAAAGTGACGTATATGGATGATATCATTATTCAGTCTCAAAGATGACCACGATATTTGTAGCAAAATAAAGATAAATTCATTTAGAAGTTTATCAAATCATTTTCAAACATAACATTTAAGATAGCTTTCCCTTTTTATTATGAATCTGTCTCCCTCTTTCGAAACTTCGTGCAATACCTAGCTCAAACCTGTTACCTATTTACTGTAGTTAGAAACAAATTCGAATGTTTTATTATTAAAGAGTATATCTTTAAAAGATCTGAAATATTTTATTTCTAGTGCGGTTGATATGTTTTGTTGTATTTTCTAAATGTTTTGTTTAGATATGGGTGATAGATGGTTTTACTATTTTATCTATATTTGGGTTGACGACGTCGGATACTGTTTTTTTTAATGTTAAGTATGAGTGCCATTCGGCATTTAGTGTGTGAGTAATCGATGAAAAGAAATAAAAGTTGTTACGGATTCGTAATTTTCTTCTCCGGCGTCGTACAAACTGAGCTTATTTAGTATTTAAGCGTAATATAATTTTATCCGACAAATAACAATGGTTGTTCCGTAAATGACAGTAATTTTATACACAATAAATATGATTTTAAACTACCCATGTAAACGTATCACACATAAATAGATACACAAAGTTAAAATATTCTTACAAAACACTTGTGTAAGATTTTTTAGAAAGAAAACTGTCAAATACCTGTACCTGCAAAGAAACTAAGCGAAGAAAGGAAAATGTAATTGGCGAAACAAATGTTAAAATCGTGCAAATGCTATAATATTGTTCTGTACCATTTCTACTGGATGAAAACTCTTACATTGTCGTTTTTCACACGTGTTAAGTTAAAAGAGACAGACTAGTGTTGGCAGGTTAGTAAAATAAAACAGTAAGGAAAGGTACAAAACTTTCAGTATCAAGGGGTTGTGATTAAAGTCGTATTTGCTGTCATAATATCATTTTAAGAACAACGTTTTATTTATTAAATATTTTGACACAAAATATTTGTAAGAGACACTAGGCGTGCCATTTTGTAACAATAGTGAGTTTAACACAGACAAACCTACATTATAAGTATGCCAAATATTAGAAAAAAATACTGTTGATATTTTGTTGATCTATTTGTACTTAAAATCTCTTTTCTCTCTATTGACTTTTTTGTATTTTTATTGTTACATTCCTTCATAATGTTGCATTTCTTATATCTACTATCGGACCATGTATTTATCGAGTTTCATAAATTGTGAACGGGTCAAATATTTTGAAATTTTTTCAATTTAAAGATATTATTATAGAAAAAAAGCTGAAATCTCTTTAAATTAATATACTTATAAAAAATAAGATAACGTCCTATATTTAGCCAAATTTTAAAAAGTATAAATATAGCATACAAAGAAATTATTAGAAAAATCTATAATAAAAAACTTTTCTGTGATATGCTATGTTTTTTTCCGTGTAGTAAGTTAACTAGTTGTGGCCCTTCACTTCTAAATTCTACCTTATTTTAATAGCTATAGAACTGATTATTCTTATTACTGACCAAGTAGTGGTTTATCTAAAATTCATTTCTAGGTCTATATTTACTTTTTATTTAGAAACTCTATTGTAGATTTTTCTCTGTGTTATTGTCACAAAATAAAAACATACAAACTCAAATTATATTCATTTATTTCATTTCTATCTGTGAATATATTTTAATATATAACTATTAATAAACATAGACGTTTTAATGTTAGTAAAACGTTTTATGAATATATACAATTATTTTTAAACTTGTAAAGATTTCAAGTTACCAAATAGAGTTTATTGAGTTTTTCCTATCTTAAAAAGAATTGTGACATAACACATTAGACTGTACATTCCTATTTTTATATTATTTATTATATTCCAACAGATCTTTACTTCGAATCTTTACTATTGAATAGTTACATTTTTCTCTATTTTATATACATACTTACTACTGTAGTAGTTATATTGTTATAAGGAACGTGTATTCTTGTGAGGTTTGCAATAAGTAAAGTGTTTTTGTTTTACTGAAAAATAAAGATATGGCACAAAATAATGTATTTTTTTTTATAAATCCCTTATTTTATAACATGGCTTTTCAGTGAAGGAAAACATCGTGAGGCAATCTGCATACGTACGTAGAAGGAATTTAATGGCGTATGTGAATTCACCAACACGCACTGGGCCAGCAGCGTGGTGAATATGGGCCAATCACCCTTAGTGGGTAGACGTACGTTCTGCTGTGGACTATTAAAGAAAAGTCTGGCACAGGCACAGGGGTTGAAATAATTATTCACTTTACCTACATGTATGGGAGCACAAATCACAGAACAACGAATTAAGTTTTTTTTGTGGGTGGACGTTCTCCTCTGTGCTTCCTTGCTCTTCATTCGAGGACTGTGGATCTGGAGAATTCCGTACACTACCTTTCGGGCAGCCTACCTTGATGAATTGCGCTTGCTTAATTGCTGGCTACTGATTCAGAGCGCCTCAGTGTGCTCTATATTACCTACTAGCGACCCGCCCCGGCTTCGCACAGGGCCCTATTTTATAAAACTACAAGTTACAGGCTACAGGTAAATTACTGGCAACATTGACGGAATCCGCATTCGTGATTGGTCGAGCCTGCGTCATTAATGTCAATTTGCCTGTAGAATTGTAACTGGTAGCTTTATAAAATTGGACCCAGGTGTATAATACATAAAAAACTTCCTCTTGAATCACTCTATCTATTAAAAAAGCCGCATCAAAATCCGTTGTGTAGTTTTAAAGATAAAAGCATACATGGGGACAGACAGCGGGAAGCGACTTTGTTTTATACTATGTAATGATAAGTACCTACTTACTTAGTGTAAAATATCTTCAGTGGCTCTGACTTTTTTATCTGACCCGATTTGTTACTATTTATTCTGATTCCTTTTATCCAACAGCATGAGATAAGCTAAGATACTTAAAGATACGAAGTATAGGAACCTAATACATCTTGCATTGATAGACTGATCTTGCAAAATATTGGTCAAATCTAAAATAAACAGACCAGATATAGACAAAAACTAAAAATAATCGCCACAATGCAGTCTGCCCCCTCCCATGTTTTAATGGCAGATACAATTCTTATCTATTGATACGAGATATCGGAATTATCTGATATAGTGTACTGATCATAAAGGGCGGTAACTTACTAACACATACCGAAGACGCACAGACAAACATGAAGTGGTGCATAGTGATTTGTGTTGCTTTTTTATGCTGTAAGTACCTATATTTTTTTTATTTGAGAATTACTTATTTTATACAGTAATATTTTTTGTTGAAAATGGAGAAAAATCTGTTATATCTTCATTTATTATTATTTCTTTATATATTTTTAAATGTGTTATCATCGTGAATGGTGTTACTGAATGAGTCGCCTTATTGATAATGATGATAACGGCGAGCAAATAAAAAGTTTCACAATGTACAAAGAGAATGAAAAAAATTGAATAAAATCACAGTCTTGCTGAGATTTAATCCAATTTTATGATTATTTTATTTTATTTTTTTTCTCTTGCAAAAGTAACCTAATATTATTTTTCCTCCACGCAATCGAAAAAAATAAACGCAAAAACCAAAAGAAACATTTGTTTCTCATAAATTGCGGACGTTTTTAGTAGGTATTTTTCGTTTTTAGTCCACTTCCCGCCCTAAACGGTTCGGATGAATCAAAATTGTTGGCGCCAGTATAAAGTTATAACTACGAGTACAAGATGCTCAAAGCCCATATTCCTCGTGCAGCTTTCGCCGAGAAGTTTTGAATTTAGCATGAGTTCGTTCCCCAACATCCAAGCTAACAAACCGACATTGGGACAGATGAAAGAAAATTTAACAGCCCGAAGTAGAGACCTTTCGCTCCATCGGTCGATAACTCCCATTATTATTTGGTAGATACTATAATAAAGGTATCATTTCTACTTATAATAAAATCAGACTAGATTGTGACTCATTTATTGCTGGTCGCCGACAAATCAATGTAGCGAAAGTTTGAGCTACATTAATCATCAAGGTAGGTTGATAAGTAGCTACACATACAGGGTTATCCAGAACTGGTAAACAGCCGAATAGAGGTGATTCAGACCACCATTATGAACAACTATGTATTTTTCGTTTTTACGCATTACTATTGCAAAGTTTCATCTCAATCCGTTCAGTAGTTTTTGCGTGAAAGAGGAACAAACATCAAACACCCATACAAACTTTCGCGTTTATAATATTAGTAGGAATAATTTGATTTGCCACTTGCCAGTGAAGTTGCACGCTTTGAAGAGGCAAGTTTATTAAAGGCATGTACCTTGTGCTCACAGCGAAGTTTGAGTAGGTGTTCTTCAGCCATCATCGGAGTTAGTTAGGTAAGCAACGTTCAGCACGGTCAGTCTTCGGATGGGTGACCGCGGGTGGCATTTACAACTGAGCGCTACCGTGATTCGGATGACACGTTCAATTGCAGGCCCTGGTTGTTTTAACCGTTTAGCTACGTCAGAGGTTTTCAAGCGGCTGAAAAACCTGACACCAGGGTTATAGTCATCCGGCCTTCGTGCAAATATCTATAGTCACAATCGTGCAAAAAAAGTGTACGAGGCAAAACTCTGCCCAAGCTACGAGTACGTAGTAGGCAGGCTTTTTGGTTAGTCGCAACAACGCCGCGCGAGGCCAAAGTGCTCAGTTACGAGGACTAATTAGGCGACATAACGTCGAGGTTTGAAAAAACGGGTCATTGTGATTTATTTAATGTACCTAATAGACATTTACAGTCGGTGTGTATGACGGCGCTCGGACATATTTTTACTACTTTCACTTAGGGACTGTGGCTCTGTAATTTGCTGAAAGCATCCGGCGTATGTAATTTGCTGAAAGCGTCCGACTTCAAGAAAGAGGCCAATCGCCGAATCCAACTCGGCTGGGCAGCGTTCGGAAAATTGCGTAGCGTCTTCTCGTCCGACATACCTCAGTGCCTCAAGTCGAAAGTTTTCGACCAGTGTGTGTTGCCAGTGATGACTTATGGCACAGAAACGTGGTCTCTAACTATGGGCCTAATTGGTAAGCTTCAAGTAGCCCAACGAGCCATGGAGAGGGCTATGCTCGGAGTTTCTCTGCGAGATCGAATCAGGAATGAGGAGATCCGTAGAAGAACCAAGGTTACCGACATAGCCCAGCGGATTGGCAGGTTGAAGTGGCAATGGGCAGGGCACATAGCGCGGAGGACTGATGACCGATGGGGTCGAAAAGTCCTCGAGTGGAGACCACGTACCGGCAAGCGCAGCGTAGGACGTCCACCCACAAGGTGGACGGATGACCTCATTAAGACCGCAGGATCGCGCTGGATGCAAGCCGCTACCAACCGGTCTTATTGGAGGTCTTTAGGGGAGGCCTATGTTCAGCAGTGGACGTCCAATGGCTGAAAAGAAGAAGAAGAAGATCCGGCGTATAACAACAAACAAACTGCAATAAACAATTTTTACTCTAACGATCACCAGGCACTAGCGGCATCGCCCAAGATGAAGACATAGAAGACACGCTGATGATAGTGCCGGTGCTGCCAGAGGTGCCCGTGGACCGTCAGCAGGATGAGCACAACTCCACCGACATCAGCCATAGAATCATCGGCGGCTGGGACACCACCATCGAGAGGTTCCCCTACACCGTGCAGGTATAGACCGCGCCACACAAGTTGGCGGATGTGAAGTTGGCTAAAAGCTGCGCAATATCCAAACCTAACTGAAGCTCACATAAAGCCGCACGTTGATTGGCTATTGCGCAGCTTGTAGCTAACTTCACATCCGCCAAATTGTGTGGCGCAGCCTATAATGAGCTATGGGATTGGAATTAGATTAATAGATGATTGGTCTCGCTGCGCTTAGGTTAATTGATTAGTCTCGCTGCGCTTGACTAGATACCGCACTATTTGAAATCAAGACCTCCGTAAATGCAGCTAAACTTATTGTTGAATTGCGTGTTTGAAGTATTGTAACTTTGTGACAACAGCTGTTAATTTGCAAGATTTGGCCCTCAGAATAATAACAAGTACCTATTGTAATTACTTTGGTCCTTATTCTGAAATTTGACATAAGACAATAGCTTTAAATAGCTTTAAAAAGACTCTGAAGTCTTGGCTAATCTCAAAGGTATTTTACTCAACCAAAGAATATTTTGAAAATCACAAAGTAATTGCCTTTGGCTTACCTAATTTATAAATTAATAATACCTAATCTTATTTGCCATTTTGCTTAAGATAATTTGATGCATTAGGCAATTAACTTTTATTTTTATAAGTGCATTATTGTACGCTCGAAATGGGCAGGCTGTTGGAACTTTTATATGTCTTATAACATCTTATTGTATGTACACAGCAACGCAATAAAGTTTATTTCTATTTCTAAGACAAATCTGATAGCTTTTGACACTGTAAGTATTTAAATTGGCAAATTTTCCAAATCTGACGGCCGTTTAGGGATGATTTATTAGGACGGAGCAGGCGCGTAACGAGCCCGGACGGTACCCGATCCGCCCCGTCCTACTTAAATCATCCCTGACGCACACGTCTTAGCGGACTGTTGATGTCGGTTCAGAAATGGTCGTTGGAAATCGGAGAGTGACACAAGATACTAAAAGAGGCTAAAAAAAGTCCGCGGTGGATGGATACATACAATATCATTAAAATCAGATAAAGAAGCTTAAAATACTCAACAGATAATTGCCAGTTATCAATATAACGCTTCTTACTCATTGCTTCTTAGAATCCCCGAACGCAATGCCACACAAAAATAAGGAAAACACCCAGACACAAAGGAGGTGTTTAATTTCAAGGCCCGTACATATATTCACAGGTAAAGGCCGAATCACACAAGTCGGCGGATGTGAAGTTAGCTACAAGCTGCGCGAAACCCAATCAACGCGCAGCTTTATGTGAGCTTCAGTCAGGATTGGATATTGCGCAGCTTGTAGCTAACTTCACATCCACCGACTTGTATGATTCGGCCTATAAACCTACTTAGGTACTACTCATTTCTACGTGACCTTTTCACGGGGAAAGGGGCTCCTTAAAATATCACGCTCACTCATTTTTAGGGTTCTGTATCCAAAGGGTAAGAACGGGACCCTATTACTAAGATTACTCTGTCCGTCCGTCTGTCCATCTGTCTGTCACCAGGCTCCATCTCATGAACCGTGATTGCTAGAACGTTGAAATTTTCACAGATGATGTATTTCTTTTGTAAGATCAGTTTCTGACAGCCATATCACAAACTATGCTTAGTTTGGGGTCAGAGACCGTGTGTAAGATGTCCCCTAGTGTTTTTTTTTTTTTTTTGCCGCTATAACAACAAAAACTAAAAACAAAAATAAATCAATATTTATGGGGGCTCCCATACAACAAATCTGAATTTTTAACCGTTTTAAGCTCGATATTAATAACAGTGACAGGTAGATGCTTGAAATATTCACAGAATATTAAGTTGTATATTTTCTTAAAAAATAAATAGTTAAATTAAAATAAAATATTAATGAATAAATTTTCATATTAAATATTCCTGTACGGTACGGAACCCTTCGTGCGCGAGTTCGACTCGCACTTGACCGATTATTTTGAGCCGTTCCCTAATTTGATGTTGTAGGTGCAGTACAACCGGCGGCTGGCTTGCGGCGGCTCGCTGCTGACTCGCCGCCACGTGCTGTCTGCAGCGCATTGCTTCTTCGATTCGTAAGTCTCTTCTTCTCCGCCGTAGGACGTCCTCTGTTGGATATACATATAAGATAGGCCTCTCCCAGCCCGGAAAGTAAGCGCAAAAATTGCAACTACTTTCTAAACGCTGAATTTTTGGTATTAGGTAGTCATGGTGGTGTACAACAATACCGCGGTTGTGCCATGAGTTTTGCGCGCGAGTGAGTTGAGATTATCTTTCTTCTTCTCTTCTCTTCTCTTAATGTACAAATAACGCGTCACGTTGTTTATCCGCGATGGATTCAACTGGACTCCCGATTTTAACCAAATTTTGCACACAACGTGCAGTTTAAAACAACATGAGAGTTAGGTTAGTTTATAATTATCTCAATTTATAATCGCATTTGTGTATTAAACTTTTAAAATCTGTCCGCTATATCTCGCTAATGGTAAACGTGACAAAAAAATCGTTTAGGAAACCTTACTTTCATTTTTAGAAACCCTAGTCAAAGATACCCCACATGAGGAGGAGGGTTTGAAAAAAAAAACATCTCCACTTTACATGTATGCTACCTCATAAATACAGTTTTAAGTATTTAAAATTATGATCTATAGGTACCTATACCTAAGATCATAATTACCTATATACCTATTAAATTTCATGCAATTTGGTTGATAATAATGTGGAAGTTATAAGGCTTTGGATTGATGGGACGGACGGACAGACGGACACAACGAAGTTATATGGGTTCCTCGTTTACTACGGAACCCTTAAAAACGACGCAAAATAAACTCTGTTGAAGCATGTTGGAGTGTCGTGAGCACTAATTAAAGGATAATAAAATTAAACCGAATGAAATCAGCCTTTGTGGGTAGACCTACGTCCTGCAGTGGACTGTTAAAAAGGCTGGTAAAGTACAGGTACCTACAGAATGAAATGAACTGCTGAATAAAAGATGATATTGATTTTATTGCACTTCGTCATCACTACATAGTATAAAATAAAGTCGCTATTTTGTCTGTTTGTTTGTCTGTATGCTTAAATCTTTAAAACTACGCAACGGATTTTGTTGCGTTTTTTTTTTTAATGGATAGAGTGATTCAAGAGGAAGGTTTATATATGTATAATACACCTGTGCGAAGCCGGGGCGGGTCGCTAGTTTAAATATAATAGAAACGATAAATACCTGTGTAGTCTGAGCTGCAACCAAGGTAATTGTATCTACTTGTAATTAACTAAGCGCCACCCAAATCGGCGGATGGGAAGTTATGCGCAGAACGCTGCGCATAAGGCAAAATATAGGTATGCGCGGGAGCCAGAGAGACGAGACGCCGGGGCACACGCGCCCGCCAACCTCATGCCTCCCGCGCGCTTCCTACGCCCGTGCTCACCACTACGACACGCGGCGTCGGAATTGTGCACACATGCGCAATAATTAGCGATTCATGGTGAAGTGTCATCTGCGGCTAACTTCTCATCCGCCGATTTGTGTGGCGCTTAGTATACCGTGCCGCAACTCACTGACATTAGTGAGTATTAGCGGCTTTCAAAAAACAATCTAAAATTTTGTAACATTCATAATAATAACGATATCGAATTGGTGTTTAGCCCTGCCGGGCTAGTATGCGCGCCACGAATTATTTCGTTCGTAGTGTCAGAACGAGACAGCGTTATGACAAAGTATATAACTGTCACTTTTTCACACGTCGAAATGAGTTCTTTTCGTCACTTTTCGTGGTCGTATGCTTTATAGCCTGAACTAGTAAAGTTGTGGTTAAACTTTTGTGCGATTTAACGCAGTATAGCGACATCTAGCGGCAAACTGAATTTTGTATTTAGAATAGAGATCCCGTCCGAGAGTTCAGCGACTGATAAAGGTTTCCTCAAACGATATCTGTGTCACATGTAGAGACCGGGGTCAATTGAAACAATTTTCGTTCAAGCGGCTGTAGTGATTAAATATATATCTGATATTTATATACGAGTAGCTTAATGGCGTGGCCACATTATCGCCCTACGGCGAAGTTTTCGTCACTGGGGGCTTATTCATCTAATTCAAACGGTAGTAATTGGTTGTTCACGATTTGAACTACTACCTGAAGCTGGGCACACACGCTGCGATGATCGCATCTATTCATCAGATCAGTCCAGCGAGGTCCTAATATACGAGGGTCAAACTGAAAGTTCTTAGAACTGGCCACTTATAAACAATATAATAAAAAAATAATTCTATAATTTGAAAATAGAACTCTTTGCCAATATTACTGAGTATATACTTCATTCATTTGTCATTTGTTTTACGATTTGGCGGCAAATTGAAAATTGTCTGTGTCACGTCAACATGAATTTAACACGAGAAAATTTTCGTGCAATGATTTTTTATGACTTTCGATGTCATTTAAGTCAACAAGAAAGTTATGATAGACTACGATTGGCCTTTCACGATGAAGCCCCATCTCGTGCGACTGTTTACAACTGGTTTAATGAGTTTAAACGTGGTCGCACTAATCTCACTGATGATTTACGTGAGGGACGGCCTTCTACGGCGACGACTGAAGATAACATCTGTGTTGTGCGGCGTATGATAGAGACTGACAAAAGAGTGACCTATCAGCAGATTCGGACAAGCTTAGGCATCGGTATGAGTCAAGTGCACAAAATCCTACACGAACATTTAGCGGTCAGGAAGCTTTGCGCCCGGTGGATACCTCATAATTTGACTGAGGCTCAAAAACTCCATCGTGTGGATTGGTGCCGTAAAATGATTGAAAGATTTAACGGAGGTGACTCAAATGCTGTGTTCGACATACTAACAGGTGACGAAAGCTGGATTTACTGTTATGATCCTGAAACCAAAAGACAATCTGCTCAGTGGGTGTTTCCTTTCGAGGAGTTGCCAACTAAAGTGAAGAGAGATCGAAGTGCGGGGAAAAAAATGGTGGCCTCGTTCTTTGGAAGGATAGGTCATTTCGCGACAATTGTGTTAGAGGATCAAAAAACAGTTTCTGCAGAATGGTACACTACCAATTGTTTGCCACTTGTCTTGGAAAAAGTTCGAGAGAAACGACCTCGCAGTAGGATCCTCCTTCACCACGACAACGCCTCATCGCACACCGCCAAGCGAACGATCGACTATTTGGCGACATCAAACGTTGAATTACTGGGTCACCCGCCGTATAGCCCCGACCTCGCGCCTTGTGATTTTTATTTATTTTCAAAAATTAAAGAAAAACTTAAAGGAAAGCGGTTTATGAATGCTGAAGAAGCGGTGGCTGCGTATCGCGATGCCATTGAAGAGACCCCTAAGGACGAGTGGGCAAAGTGCTTTTCCCAGTGGTTCCATCGCATGCAGCGGTGTATTGACGTGAATGGACAATATTTTGAAAAGATATAATAAAACTAATAACTGGCTAATGTAATCAGTTTTTGATTTTCTAAGAACTTTCAGTTTGACCCTCGTAGTTGCATTGCCAGTAGGTAGTTATTGAGGACTAATAATTAAGTTAATGGGAACTAAAGTTGTAGAAAATTAAATTTCAAACAACTTTTGTTCCCATAACTTCTGCTGGAAAATTGAAATAACACAAGTTATTGAAAAACGTCTAAAATTCAGGTTTGTTGCATGGAAGCCCCCCTTAAATATTTATTTAATTCTCTTTTTAGTATTTGTTGTTATAGCGGAAACAGAAATACATCATCTGTGAAAAATTTCAGCTGCCTAGCTATCATGGTTCATGAGATACAGCCCGGTGACAGACAGACAGACGGACAGACGGTCATCGAAGTCTTAGTAATAGGGTCCCGTTTTTCCCTTTGGGTAAGGAACCCTAACAACCGCTAAGTGAAGTTTACACTTTGATAGCACTAGGTGGCGCTAGGCGTCCAAAATTGGCTTGATATTAAATAAATATTATTACAAATTAAATATTATCATGAAATTTGCCTGAACAATTACAAAAAAAATATTAATCTAAACTTTGCATGAACATGAGCGGTTATTCTTACAATTTTAAATGAAATACTCAAGCGTAATATTACTCCGCAACTCCCGCAGAAAGTGGCGCCGTTTTGCCTCTTTTTTTTAGGTAACGTTCGCTATTAATAATGGCAAGAGGGATAATAAAGGGGCTCCAACACGGTACGGAACCCTTCATGCGCAAGTATGACTCGTACTTGGCCGATTATTATTAGTTCAGATCTTAGTTATTTTGTAAACTTTTCAGAGTTGGGAGGCCAGTCGCCGCGTCGCACTACACGGTCAGAGTAGGCACGGCAAGATTGGAATCAGGTGAGCATCTTCATTCTCAAATAAGGAACTGCCAACTACATGATGCCATATAACGTAAGGCGTCCACTAAACGGTCCATACCATGACCAGAACGTGTCAGACAAAAAAAATATTCCTTGTATCGCCTTTACTCTACTATTGTTGACGTAAACGCCGCGCCACACAAATTGGCGGATGTGAAGTTAGCTACAAGCTGCGCAATAGCCAATCGACGTGCGGCTTCAAGTGAGCTTCCGTCAGGATTGGATATTCATATCTTACGTTGATGGTATGTTGTAGTAGGCATAGAAATAGAGCGAATCGTGTTGTTTTCATGTTGTTTCACAATTTATTTTAAACATGATGCTGTTGAAATTTAAACATGCAGAAGCCGTATGGGGTGTACAGTGGGTGTACCGGTTGTGGCCACTGTACCGGTTGTGGCCATTTGGTGTCAAAATTATTGCATTAATGATAATTATAAACAATATAATACCATAAATTTTGTTTGTGTGAATCTAAATGTTTGAAAATTTTGTTTAACAATATTATTTTAATATAAAATTGTCTTGTTAATCCTTAAAATTCAAAGTGGCCACAAATGATACCAAGATGGCCACAACCGGTGCGTCTACCCTACCTACTATTTACCTATGATCTGAGTAGCACCAGTGCCCGGTTGTTTTCTTCTACTTACTTGAATTTAACTGAACCTCGAACGGAATATCAGAATTTTGTTAATTGTACCGTACTGTTTACAAAAATATTCATTACTAGCTGCGCCCCGCGGTGTTACCCGCGTCTCATCTCGGGCTACGAGATAAAAAGCAGCCTATGTGTTAATACAAGGTCTAATTAAGCTACCTTCGTACCGAATTTCATCCAAATCGGTTCAACCGTTCGTGCGTGAAAGAGTATCAAAATCCATAAAAACTCACAAACTTTCACTTTTATAATATTAGTAGGATAGAATTATTAGGATAGTAGGTATCAATATTATATTCGACGATACGGGATGTGCATTATTATAAAAATAGACACAGCTACTTACATAAAAGCTTGCTAGGGGCATACCGATGTTTGTATTATAAAAGACTGATCGTGTTGGTGTCTGCAGGAGGTTCCACCTACTCTCTGTCTACGTACGTAATCCACGAGCGGTACAACATACCGGCGCGAGACAACGACGTCGCCATCATGGTGCTGTCCTCCCGAGTCACGCTCTCTTCCCGTGTGGCGCTGGCCAGCATCCTGGCACAGGGGGTGGAGGTCCCGGACAACTCCGTCGTGTCACACGTGGGCTGGGGACGGACTAACGTGAGTAACATTGTGCAAAAGGTTAAAGCCGTAGCCATCATTGGGATTGGGATCTCTTTACTCGTGGCGCTGGCCAACATCCTGGCCCAAAGGCTGAAGGCTCTAGACAATTCTGTAATGACACTTGTCAGCTAAGGACGATATAACGTGAGTAATATTGCACTAGGCTAAAGATTATCATACTCGTAAGTCGCTATCTCCATCACCATCCAAGCTACTGGAGCAGTTGTGCCAGCGGCCTAGAGCCACGCTCCGTTATTTTAAGGAGTTCGTTGGCTCGAGTAGACGCCGTAGGGGGTAAGGCATAACAAGCTATATGACTCTGCGCGGGACGTTAATGGAAGACCTATCGCCCCATACCGAATAAGAAGTCTAGAGACGTCGCCCAAGGACTCCACGCCCTGGGTCAGGATGATGGCCACGTGCCTGAAAACTCTGTGGTCTGGCCATCTTAGCGATCTCTTCTGAACGTATAGCTAACATCCTGGCTCAGGGTATGGAGGTGCCTGACCTGACGCCTTACTGTGTAAGCGCTCTGACGTTCGGCTTCGCTTTTCCTCCCGCTCGCCCTCGTGGCGTGAGTGATTGGCGCGAGCAGGAGAACAAGCGAAGCCGAACGTCAGAGCGCTTACACAGTAAGGCCCCAGATCACATATGTGGGCTGGAGACGGGCTTACGTAAGCCACATATTTTGACGAAAGTGTAATTTTTAAGTTAGAAGTTGAGTTTTGGCGTGCAGAGTTAGAAGCTTAGCTCTACATGATATCTATCTGATATTTTTTTGTCATTACAAGTCTTATTATGGTCTCGTCTTGGCAACATTTTTTTTGAAAATGTTTTTGTCTACCTAACTCTTTCTGAATAAGCCTGTATACCTAGTAGGGTTGTGTTTATTTTTTTAAAAGAGCTTATTTCATGTTACCAGGTGAACATAAACCAAGCGGCATCGGTGTTGCAAGAGGTGACCATCCGTACGATCTCGTTCGCAATCTGCTACCAACGGTACGCGTGGCTGTCCACTCTCGGCGCGGAGCAGTACATCGTCACTAACAACATGATTTGCTCTGGACTGCTCGATATCGGAGGTAAGTTCGTAGGTATAGGCCGAGATATCAGGCAAGACCTGATATCAGTTTTTAAGCCTCTGCCATGGCTAAACTGTTAAAAACGAGTACCACAGTAACAATCAGTTGGAAAATGCCCTCAGCGGTGTGGGGGTTCTATTTATATATGACGTCATCTAGAGACTTATCGTCAACCCCCGAATCTTCCCGCGTGTTCATCTGGCTAGTGGGGTGAAATAAAATAACTGGACTCCTTGGTGATTACCATATTATTATTTGCTGATTACATAAACTAATAACATTTTGGTGGACGTGTTATTTCTAGCGCGGCTCGGGGAGTGGGGACAAGTGGTGGTCGAGCGCCGCTCATACATCTCTCTTGTTAACAAAACCGCGAATACAGAGAACTTATTCATACTTAGGTACACGGTCCTACAGCGGTCACACATTCATGAACTGACCGTGCCGTACACGTTTTCGATGCGATCTTGCTGTTCATGTCCTTCACATTCTACCCTAGGGCGTTTCTACTTTCTTTCTTCTTTTTATGCCTCGTCGTGATTCCAGGGGCGGACGCGTGTCAAGGCGACAGCGGGGGCCCCCTAGTGTTTCGGGACATCGTAGTGGGCGTCACGTCCTGGGGCTACGGCTGCGCTGAGCCTCAGTTCCCCGGCGTCAACGCAAAGGTCTCCGCGTACACCAACTGGATTAACCAGACTGTATGAGTAACCTCATTACGTCAACTATGATCAACCATTAACGCCGTCAGTCGATCATCACCGAAAGGCATATAAGAACAACAATTCAGTTTTTGGCCAATCTGTCCACCATTGTCCGCCGAACCTATCTTTGTGTAGTTTCTGCGGAAATGGATTAAAGTTGCTCGAACCAAAGGATTACCAATTAGACGGAGATGACGTTGCTTGCATCCGGCGTTTCCCTTCTGATGATGGTCTATCCTTCTTTAAAGATGATGGGTATCCCGGAACGGAGCCTCTGGCATCACCGAAAGGGCCTCGCTGTCCTACGAGCTCGCAATCTTACCTACAGGGTTCCAGACTTGGAAGCGTTAGGTTCCAGAGCAGTGTCTTTGGCATCACCGAATGGTACCTCGCCGTCCTGTATTTTTTCCCCTTCACCCCCCTCCCGGCGCCTATGTTCACCTGTATGTTTGTTCGTAACTTTTGAACTTCATTGGGACAAACTTTCAACGGTCAGATTTCAACTGTATCAACTTAAAGGACCAAGACAAGGATATGGACCGATGACAATAGAATAATTCTAACGATTTTTTTTGCTTTTTTAACCAAGTATGATATAATTTATTTAAAAATTCGGGCTACCTATCAAAATATTCCACAAATAGCTGTTTTAACCGATTAACCGTGTCAGAGACTTTCAAGCAGCTCAAATACTGTGACACGAAGTCTACCGCCCCAGCCTGTGAGAACTTGTGTAATCAATTTAAACTTTCCTTGACATGACAAACACATTTTCATGACTTAAATTTCCATTTTACTAGCGATTATTAGGAAATTCCGAAAAACTCACGTGGTTATCGCTGATAGCTAATCAGCTTTTATTACAATAATCACATGTAAACAATCAATTTGGATGAGCCCAGTTATGGCGGCGATTTGCATGGCTCCTGATAACAAAAGAATAATCTAGTCTGATAATAACATTTACAAATTACTGTTTAATGATATACATGTACGAGTACATTGTCATAACTAAATAGTTGAGTTCCGATTCAGTAATAGGTATGTGGTGGAATTCGTAGCATGTTCGCAGTCGCATAAAAGCATGGTTTGTTGCCATGTGGACGTCCTACGGTTGAACCGTAGGACGTCCACAATAATTATCCTCCACGCTAGTCCAACATTTCATTAATTTTTTTCTACGAACATATGCCGGCTGCCTGTTTTCCTTCACCAAAAAATCAGTGGTGTGATAGTTCGTATCTATTCAGCCTATTCCACCCACTGCTGAGTATAGGCCTCCTCTCTTTCTCGCCATTCTTTCCGTTCCTGTGCTAGTCTCATCCATTCTCTTTGGATCTACGAATTATAATTTATTTAAATTATGACAATGCGCGAAACGGGTTTGAACCCACGCCTCACGCTAGTAAGGCAAGCGTTCTTCTACAAGGCCAGTACCGCTACAGGAATATAAACGTAGCATTTTCTTTCGATCTTTTTTTTGCGGGCAAATCGCTTTATTAACCAAATAAATAAATATTTGGAGACATTTTACACACGGGCTCTGATCCCAAACTAAGCAAAGCTTGTGATATGGCTGCCAGAGACTGAAAAACTACTTATACATATTTTTAAATACATACTTATATAGATAGTAACTAAATAACACCCAGACACAGAGCAAACACCTATGTTCGTCACATAATTACTTGCCCTGGGTAGGGTTCGAACCAACACCTCTTTGACCCAGTACTCGTGGTTAGAGTTACTAACGACTGAGCCACCGAGGCAGTCTCGAGGCAATACAATACGCTACTACATAAAAGACAATTGGAACATCCACTGAAGCTAAGAAAGGAGCTCTTTGAAGATTTAAAGATCCTCAAGTTCACGGCTAGTTAGCAGCGTGCCCAGCATGCTGGCAGCTCCGCGCTGAATGACATTGCTTATACGTACGTATACTAAGCGCCACATAAATCGGCGGATGAGAAGTTAGCCGCAGATGACACTTCGCCGTGATTCGCTAATTATTGCGCATGTGTGCACAATGCGTAGGGAGCGCGCGGGAGGCATGAGGTTGGCGGGCGGGTGTGCCCCGGCGCGAGTCTCTCTGGCTCCCGCGTATACCTATATTTCGGCTTTTGCGCAGCGTTCTGCGCATAACTTCCCATCTACCGATTTGTGTGGCGCTTAGTATAACATCAATTAAAGTTAATTCATTGCATTTGTTTCAGATAACTCGATACAACGCCGGCCCGCCTTCCAGTGTGACCAGTGTGGTCCTAATAGCCACCTCAGTGCTGGTTTCCATATTAGCTAGTAGATGAAAAAGGGATTTACAGACTTGGTATAGGTCGAATCATACTTAATGGCGTCTGTGAGGTTAGCTATAAGCTCACCTCCGATGACATGAATTTGCTACTGCGCAACGACTAGTCTTGAGATTAAAGACGCCACTGAGTTTGATTCGATTTATGAAAAAGCGCACAGGACAAACGAGCGAACCATTGTTTTATTTTAGAATTTTTAAGATTGTTATTTATATGATAAATGAAGTGATATTTTTGTACAAATTGTCTTTCTTTTAATGCGGGTTATCTCCCATTTTTAGGGTTCCGTACCCAAAGCGAAAAACGAGACCCTATTACTAAAACTTCGATGTCCATCTGTCTGTCTGTCACCGGGCTGTATCTCATGAACCATGATAGCTAGGCAGCTGAAATTTTCACAGATGATGTATGTCAGTTGCCGCTATAACAACAAATACTAAAAACAAAATAAAATAAATATTTAAGGGGGGCTCCCATACAAATAACCTGAATTTTTAGACTTTTTTCGCTCTATATCAATATTGGTAACAGCATAGAGAAATTATACTATAATTAATCTATGGTAACAGGTAGATGCTTGAGTTTTTCACAGAATATTTAGTTTTATATTCCCTTCAATAATAAATAATAAAATTAAAATAAAATAAATATTTAAGAGGGGCTCCCATACAGTACGGAACCCTCAGTGCGCGAGTCCGACTCGTACTTGGCCGATTTTTCTTTTCCAATTTAGGAGTGAACAAAGTTTAGAGCAAGATCAACGTTAATTATGTAAGTACTTCCAAAATACCTTACTCAAACAGATGAATAATTAATAATTACGTAATTTTTAATTGTATTACAAAATACGTTTATTCAGATATTAAATAACCGAACAGACAAGGAAAATGGAATACTATTTAAATTAAATTTTCTTGAATTTTTGCCATTTCCACATAGGATAGGTACTACTCATCATAAGTTTACAAAAACTCGTTTTGCGGCAATGAACAGTTAATACCAAAAAATTACATACACTGGGCCAGCGTGGTGGATATGGCCCAAACATCATTGGGTTGGCCTACTTTCTGCAGTGGACTATTGAAAAGGCTAATACAGGTATACACACTAAAACCGTTAATTTAAGTATAGCCGAATACAGGCCGATAATATATGACGAAACAAATTTAATAGCGTCTATAAACACGAGGCGAATGGCAGCGCAGTATATATTCTTAGGCCTACTAAGGAGAGGGGATATGCGCAGCTTGTAGTTAACTTTACACAGACGCCATTAAAGGCCGCTGCATACGTAACGAGATAATACCTCGGACAGGACGTGAACGGGAACGGGACGTGACTGCCTCGTTCGAGACGGGAACGTGTTTTTAATGCATACTAACCGTAACAGTGATTCGGATCTAACTGTTGTGAAGAAGGAAAGGTGGATTTTTAATTTCGAAAATTGGCTTTAATTGCTATTGTTCTAGACGAAGAAGTAGTTCTAGTGACGAAACGACCAACACTACTTTTCTCTCCGGAACGAACGGAGTGACTGTGCATACGTAGCGGAAACACGGACGGGACGGGGCACGTGCCGGACGGGACGTGCTAAACATCGTTGGCGACGATATTTTTCCCGCCCCGTCAGTGCCACGTTCCCGTCCCGTCCGTGTCTCCGTGACATATGTGCTTCCATATACATTTTGTATGAAACGATATTTCTACAATTTCCCGTTCCGTCCCGTCCGTGAAAAAACCCGTCACGTATGCAGCGGCCTTTAGTTTGATTCGGCCTAGTAAAGCGCGTCAACATTATCTCAAGCTTTCACAATATAAATAAAATGGCCGTATGTAGATATCACATATGAATGTTTATTTACGAGTAATGATATAGATATAGTATATGTTACAAGTACAATAAATATAAGGTACAAAGGTGAATCGCTACACATGTCATAACTGAGTCGGTTCTACCGCTATAAGCACCACCTGGCGGCACAGCGCTGCAACAAAACATATTTTATTACAATCTGATTTACAAATAATTTTCTTTGAGTGATCAAATCAGCAAATCATAAAGAAGATCGTACAGTGTCGGGGATGGAGATAGCTCAGATGCAGCGTTTGGATCCGGAGAAATGAAACGAAAGTCTTCAACAATAATTTCCTTTTATTGTTCGGGTTTTACAATTTTAACAAGTGTTGAAAAAACGGGTTGCCAGAAAGGACTTAAAAAACTACTAAATATTGTTGCCGTTATTAAGTGATGAAATGGTTGCTTGAAATTTATACATACAGTGTTTCTCAAACTATGTCCACGACCCACGGTCGCGAGCTGATATTGAGCCTTGACCTTTATCGGTGTAAGTTTTATGGCCTGTATAGTTACAGTTGCCTATATCAGTGTAAGTTTTATGGCCTGTATAGTTACAGTTGCCTATATCAGTGTAAGTTTTATGGCCTGTATAGTTACAGTTGCCTATATCAGTGTAAGTTTTATGGCCTGTATAGTTACAGTTGCCTATATCAGTGTAAGTTTTATGGCCTGTATAGTTACAGTTGCTTTTATCAGTGTAAGTTTTATGGCCTGTATAGTTACAGTTGCCTATATCAGTGTAAGTTTTATGGCCTGTATAGTTACAGTTGCCTATATCAGTGTAAGTTTTATGGCCTGTATAGTTACAGTTGCCTATATCAGTGTAAGTTTTATGGCCTGTATAGTTACAGTTGCCTATATCAGTGTAAGTTTTATGGCCTGTATAGTTACAGTTGCCTATATCAGTGTAAGTTTTATGGCCTGTATAGTTACAGTTGCCTATATCAGTGTAAGTTTTATGGCCTGTATAGTTACAGTTGCCTATATCAGTGTAAGTTTTATGGCCTGTATAGTTACAGTTGCCTATATCAGTGTAAGTTTTATGGCCTGTATAGTTACAGTTGCCTATATCAGTGTAAGTTTTATGGCCTGTATAGTTACAGTTGCCTATATCAGTGTAAGTTTTATGGCCTGTATAGGTACAGTTGCCTTTATCAGTGTAAGTTTTATGGCCTGTATAATTACAGTTGCTTTTTTCGGTGTAAGTTTTATGACATGTATAGTTACAGCTGTCTTTATTGGTATAAGTTTTATGGCCTGTATAACTACAGTTGCCTTTATCAGTGTAAGTGTTATGGCCTGTATAGATGCAGTTACCTTTATCGGTGTAAGTTGTATGACCAGTATAGTTACAGTTGCCTTTATCGGTGTAAGTTTTATAGCCTGTATAGATTTATAGTTACAGTTACCTTTGTCAGTGTAAATGTAAGTCAAAGGTGACAGCGTAAGTTAACTTTGTCAGTGTAAGTTATCTTTATCAGTGTAAGTCAAAGGTATCGGTGTCGGTGTAAGTTACCTTTGTCGGTGTAAGTCTCCTCGAGCAGCACGTCTGCCTGCAGCGCGCCGGCCGTGGCACGCGCCCGCCCCCGCGCCGCGCCGCCCTCCCCGCGCGCGCCCTCCCGCCGCGCGCGCCCCATCACCTCCATCGACCGCCACTTGGCCATCTCCTCGCTCGCCGACACTGACTCCATGTTCTGAGAATGGAAATACAGAAATACATTTGTGATCATCACTTTCGGTACATAATACAAAAAAATAATATTTAAGAAAATTAAAGATACGTTGGAAAATTGTCAACTTATTTATAGGCCTAATGAACACAGGGACAGAGTAAAGGCCACCACGATTAGGAAAAAAACGAAAGCTGTCAGATGTCATAAAAGAAATAATGAAATTGAAATGGAAACATCGGTTTTTGGTACCTGAAAAACGCTGAGGTGTCCATAGAATCTGGTGTTCGGAGGACTCCTGAAATACTCAGGAGTTCTCCGATTGTTACATATCGACCATTGTACGAATTATATCTCGAGATATTAATCGATCCGATTGATCTGAATTTTTCAAAGTGTGTTTTAGTCACCATAAAACTACCATAAACGTTCAAATTGTAATGCGACATATTCAAGGTTATTCCTAATCAATTAGCATCCTTTTAGGGGCTTATTCTGTACAATAAACTAACAACATTTGACCTGCAAGTTTTGTGAAACTAAAAAAAAAACAGCAGTTCCATACATTTTGTCGCAGGTGAACGATATTTTTCTATGAAACAACAATTTTTTTGAGTTTCGACAAAAGTCACAGAACAAAAGTAGTTAGTTTTGATGTACTGAATAAGCCCATAAAAGGATGGTAATTGATTAGAAATAACTCTGTATATGTATGGAGAGCAGTGCTGACCTCGGCGTGGGTGGTGTCGCTGGGCCGCGAGTACTTCCCCTCGACGAAGGGGGTGAAGGCGGGCGCGGCGGGACGCAGCGCGCGGTCGATGACGGTGCAGGTGAGCCCGCGCGCGCTGTCTATTATCAGATAGCTCGCGTTCTCCTCCTCCGGGGGCTGCTCGGGGGATTTCGTCACTTCGCTCTGAAAATACAAAACATTTTCAAAGTTAGTGAAGAAGTAGTAGACATTATAACCCGGTCAGAATATCTGTGCACCTCGCTAGAATGCGTCTCTCCCGCTTCCCCTGTCACCTCTCCGCGCACTCCCTGGTGCGACAGTACGGTTAGCATCTTCGTTGCCGATACACGTCCCGATAATAATTTACGTCTGGACAGTATACTAGACGTCCGGTAATGTATATACGTCCCGATAATTCGATATGACGTCACGAAGTCAGGTGCACAGATATTGTGACCGGGTTGTAAGTCCAATGGACATTATTTTTCCCTTAGGACTTCGCGCGTCGGTGACGAGATAGCTGTGAACCCTAGAGTCAGTGATAATGTAGATCTCAACGCCCGGACCATAGAAAGCTTCCATACGACGAGTTTTATTTCATTCACTAGACTAGACTTTCTAGAGTGGTAAAGTCGCCACAAAGCTTGTTGGTACAACTACGAATAAAGATACATCGTACCGACTTTTAACCACCACTTTTTTAAATTTCTTATTATAGAGCCCGAGTTTTTGACGACTATAAACATCGTTGGCGTACGGTAATTCTGGTCAAGTATAGACGATTCTGGCGGTTAAAATTCTAGACTTCAGTACTGTAGACATTTTAATTACTGACCTCTTTCGCCCTGGCAGGCTCTATGATGGTAGCCACGAGGTCAGAGAGCGCGTCGGTGACGAGGTAACTCCTGGCCCTGGAGTCTGTGATGACGTAGGTCTCGGCGCCCGGACCAGAAGAAGCTTCTTCGTATGAAGAGTTGTTATCGAGACAGGAGAGCTCGTCCAGAGCGTTGTCCGTCGGGAACTGGGATTGAGATAGAAGGTCCAGTTTTTCTTTGCCTGGAAACCAAAATATTCGATCATTTTATACAAGAGACGTTTATTCTGATAGAGACAAACAAAATTCAAATAACAACCTACTGCCAATCTTAAACATTACTAATGTATCTTATAGATGTTTAATTTTATGTCGAAATCGCAAAAAAAAACATACATTTTGTTAAGGTTCAAACAACTAAGTATGAAATAGCAGATATTTTGCAATGAGGTATTTGCCAATACCTGTCGTAAGAGTCTACTAAAAGGTGGTCGGAGATGGGGCTCTAGAGCCCCATCTCCGATTGAGTCTAGACTCAAACGGGTCCGGGAAGGTCCCCAAAGCGGCATAAGCGGCCATCCTTTTATGGTGGACATTTTGCGCGTTAGAACCAAGCGTATCGAATATGGATTCGAAACGCTTGCTTGATGTAAACAGATGCTTAACATCAGGCAGTTATATTTATAGTAAGTAGTGTTATAGTATGAGGAATATGGATTCCTCATACGAACAGCCAGAATGTGGAACGCTTTGCCTGGGTCGCTCTTCCCGCTAAAGTACGACATCGGCGTATTCAAATCCCGAATAATTAGATATCTTTTATATATTATTTTACTTACGATACTGCCATACGATTATATACTGCCTGGTGTTAAGCACCTTGCTTAACATCAGGCAGTATATAGTTAAACGCAAACTTATACGAAATTTAAAAAAAAAAGGTAGAAAACACTGAGTGACCACGTAGCAACGTGCGTGCATGGCTGTATCTCAAACACAGCGCGTTAATAGAAAAGTGTAGGGGGTTCCCAGAGATCTCGGAGCTCCCGGGACCGCACAAAGGCAGGCCACCGAGGGTCTTAGTGGGTGCAATCCCACTTAACCCGGCTATACCCCTCAAGCAGCTGGGAATCTTGCGAACATTTCCCCCGCATAAAAAAGGCCACAAATATAATACCTTCGTGTGGCGGCAGCAGGCGGCACAGCTGGTAGGGGCGGCAGGGCGCGGCGCGAGACACTCGCACGCCGCCGCCGCACTCCCACTCCACGCCGCCCTCTGGAAGGGACGGCATTTATTACTACCACCACTAGCTAACTTGTTGGTATAAGTCGAATCAAACCACTTGACGGCTGTGATGTTAGCTGCAGGCTGCGGATAACCCAATCCCGACTGAAGCTCACTTAACAGCTGCGCGAGGATTGGGTTATCCGCAGCTTGTAGCTAACATCACAGCCGCCATTGCTACTGTTGGATTACTTCAACATTGTGAAATGTCGTTCAAATTGGGAAATATTCGCTAATTGATCGACCGAGCAAAGCGTCTCTTCTTTGAGTTGGCAAAATTTTGTTTCATCTGTCCGAATTGCAGGTCACAATTTTTCAATGAATCTGGACGAAACTTTATTATGCTGGTTCTATATTTTTTAGATTTTTCCAGTCGTAGGCGAATTTTGTGAAATATAAAATGAATGAAGTGAAAAAAATAATAGAATATAAAAAGAATGTGAAATATAAAACATGACAAAAAGTGGAACGATTTGCTGCACCGCTTATTTGACATTCAACGTATGATCCATTTATTGACCAATTTTGATATTATTTGCCAATAACGTTCAATATCCAAATTCTAATAATATTTGAAAGTATGAACGTAATCGGTCAAGAAAAAGCGAATGATGATTATTAAGGCATATCTTTTTAACTGAATCATCATTCGCTTTTTTTTATTGAACCTTAACCTAGTCTTAAATAAGGTTCAATTATTAAACCTTATGACTAGGAATAGGTAGTTCAATGTCCGGCTGTTATTATAACTAGAGTGTGTATAATGACTATATTACCTTCGTAGTTGTTGGAGAGATTGTCGCTGATGTTCGCGGCCAGCTCGTGTTCGTCGGCGTTATGTTCTATGAACACGTCCTGAACACAAACAATAATTACTATAATTAGGCAGTGCTCCTAACATTATATTGAATAAAATTGGAAAAAAAAACTTTTTAAATTAAACGGTTTTGTTTACTAAAAGCCAAAAATAATAATTCAAAAATAAAAACGTGGGGCCTTCGCCTGGAAGATTTCATCACGTACGTTGCGCCCCACCGATTTTATTTTAATTATTGTTATTTAGCTATTAGTACATAAAACCGTTAAATTTAAAAAGTTTTTTACCAATTTAATTTTAGTGTTTTTATTTTTTATACTGTTTTACTAAAAAATGTGTTCTACATGAAAAGCCCTTTCATTTGATACCCATGTTTAGAGGCGTGTTTAAAAAAATGTACTTCGCCATGTTGTGGCGGTGGCCATCCTGTATTTACGTCAATACTGAATACAAAAAAAATGTATTGTCATCAAAAATTAAAGCTGTGTATCAAATATCATACCAATCTGTTCAAGGGAAAGGGGACAAATTTCAATTACTAGTTTTGACCCAAAAAAACGGCTAGTGAAGTCAAATTAAACCGTTTAAAAATCGGAACTAAGTAGTCGTTGGTTTGCGGTTTTAGATATTTTTAGTGTTAAATATAATGGTTTCACTAGCTACGCTCGTCGCCCGTGCTGGGGCTATGAGTGCGAAGTGTTAGTTTGTTGTTGTGTACTCGCCTTGTTATTGTTGTGCTTGTAGTGCAGGCTGATCTTGCTGAGCTCGTGGTCTAATTCAGCTAACTGGGCCACGTGCCGCGCCGCGCCGCCCGCGCTCTGGAATTTACGATCATACTTCAATTGTAATTTACTAGCTTCTATCCCATGGGAACCTTTTATTTTTCCGGGATATTAGTAGTCTACGTCTCTTTCCATCTTTCAAACTACGTAAAGTCAATTCGTTGCTGCGTGGAAGAGGAACAAAGAAACAAACACACTTTTGGATTTAAAATATTAGTAAGGATTCATTTATTTTAATTTATCTGATTGATTATATTCCGATGCATTGTCACCAGTGATCTTTTTATTTTCTTCTAGATTTCGCTTTTTTTCGCTTGGCTGCGGCGACACCAGCGTCTATCACGACAAATAATTTTGATGCCAGCGCCTATCACGACAAATAGACAAATAGTTTTTTCACCAAATTATCCCCTCGTAGAGTTTCTCCTTCGAGGTATGGATTTATACAGGATTATTCCTAATCAATTAGCATCCTTTTATGGCCTTATTCTGTACATCAAAACTAACAACTTTTGTTAAATGACTTTTGTCAAAACTAAAAAAAAATTGTTATTCATAGGAAAATATCATTCACCCGCGACAAAATGTATGGAACTGCCTTTTTTTTTAATTTTGACAAAAGTCGCAGAACAAAAGTTGTTAGTTTTCATGTACAGAATCCTTAAAAGGATGTTAATTGATTAGGAATAACCCTGTATGTATATGGATTGACATTAAAAGTGGATAAAATGTTTTTTTTTAATTCTATTTTTTTTTGAGAGCTTTTGGGCTGAAAATCCATGCCAGCCCCATTGTACCCTCATAAATAGAAGCCATATATATTACACTAAGACAAATAAGCCAGCGAGGCAGTCTCGTGGAGTTGGCGTGATTCGAACACATTCCCTAAGTACATGGTACACATCTTCCGCCTTATCGCACCCCTCACAATAATTACGTGACGATACTTTTCCCATTAAGAATCCGAATGCATTTAGAGGAATGTGTCCGGAACGTATTCTAACAGCGATAACAGTGGTATGACAACACCGCACTAAACCACGGTGATCGATCAGGTTGGCTTTGCATTGTTTTGTACAAATTCCTTTAGAAATATGTAGAACGTTCGTCGAAATATTCCCGCCAATCATAGTAACATCTGATTGTATATTTCGGTAGGTATTGGTAGATAAAATGGTTTAATCCCTTTCTTTGTTGCACCAGAAGAGCAGAAGTGGATAGTACTGTTTGTGAATTTAGTGATAATACTCACGTTGACTTTGGGTAGCTGGTGCGGCAGGGGGTGCATCGCGCGGGGGGTGGGGGACAGCGCGGGGCTGTACTCGAGGGGGGACTGCGGCGACACCGGGCCCTACGGGGGACAGGTTTTCATTTGTATTATAATAGGCTAGATGACAAAAACAAATATTACACAGAGGCAGTGGCTGGGTGACTAGTTCTTTCTTGTGGTGTCAATAAAATGTAGTATTGTAATTGATATTTTATTTTTTATTATTTATTTATTAACAGAGTAAGGAAATCGGTACAAATTATAGTTCGCGAAACAATATTATCGTTAGATTGTAAATGAGTCAGTTGGATTAACAGCGGGCCCCAAACTCGGCTAAGCCGGTCTCTTGGTGGCCCATTCCAAATTAATTGCCATGAACTGAATTGGCGCGTTATTAGACTTATCATATATCAAACCTCCAACTATATATAATTGACATAAAATTTTGAAATATAACTTACACTGTTGGAGATGGAAGAGAGCTTGTGTTGTAGAGACATCATGTACTCGTTGTAGGAGTGGGCCTTGTTCGGAGTGCTCGGCTGCGTCGAGCCCACGGATCCCACGTTATTCATACCTGGACGTAACAAACCTTTTTATAAATTAACTTACTATTAACATAATATGACTGGTACACATCAAAATATCAAGTGTGGACTGCAAAAATACCTATAATATTAGATCGAGATAATTGTACGAATATAATTCTATATTAGTGTAACTTAACATTGTATAATGGAATATTATAACATTATTGTCAATTTTTGATTTATACATTTGAATATTGTGACATTATTGAACATTTTTTTATTTGCATGGGTTTTCTTTTTTTAATTTTACATTATTAGACACTTGATTTGTATATTTCATTATTATGTCATTATTGTATATTTCACATGCCAAGGAACGGCAAAATAGATTGGACAAATCCTACAAATAACACCTTGATTGTACTCTATTTTTTGTGAAATAAATATCATTTCATTTCACCTATAGAATCAATGAGCAAAGACAGCAAGGTGCACGCATAGAAACTTATTAAGAACTAAATTAATAATTTTTCACCAAAAACGGCACAACCAACTTCAATCATTGTAATCTACGTACAAAAAAGAAATAGTTTGTTCGAATGGATGTATTCGAGCAAACTATTTGAATTACAATGATATACGATTTCGATTTAATTTAAAAACGCATCAACAATAAAAAACAAAATCGATTCATAAATAGCGGAATGATCGCGTAATATACATACAGTAGTTTTGAAAACTTCCTCCTTTTTTGAACTCGGATAAAAATTAAATATCAAGTGTGGGCAACTCAGCAAAAATACCTACACGTACAAAGTAGGTTCATGAAAGAAAAAACATAGTATTAGGTATTAGTCATACCGAGATCAATATCAACAGCCCTCCTCGCCAAAGCGTTATGCACTGCCCGCTGCGCGACTAGATGCCCCAAATTCTGCCCCATAAGGCCCAGATTCTGCCCACCGAGGCCCAGGTTCTGCCCGCCGAGGCCCAAGTTCTGCCCGCCCAGGCCCAGGTTCTGCCCGGCTAGGCCCAAGTTCTGCCCGCCGATGAGATTCTGATTCAGTCCTAGATTCTGGCCCGCCAGCCCTGCAAACATTAAACCTGAATAGAACGGGAGGGTGAGTATGCTAGCAATTGATGGAATTAGTCATCATTTCAATAAATTCTAGTAATGCAACAACATAAATCTAAGAATAAATGTCATACCTAATAATAGACATAAGTAATGAAATCATCTTTATGACAAACTTTCACTATGGAATCAATTCAGGATTCGAAAAAAAAAAAACAAGTTTCAGATCCTTTGGACGAAACGTGTTCCTCGTTTGACCTTTAGAGCGCCACGTCACAAATAATTATTTTTATTTCATTTAATGTGGCCCGGTTTTTTCTTCTTCACAAGAGCTGATGTATAGGTGACTTTGGCCGCGGTAAAGGTATTCTATGTAGTATTGCAACTCGGCTCTGTCCGTGAAATAAATATCTACAGCCTCCGCGACTATTGCGCACCGAACTCCGAGCCGCGTAGGTATGATTCGCGTTCCGACCGTTTTTATGAAGACGAAATACTGCATAGACATAATTACCGTGCTTTGGCCCTCGAAAGATTAAAGAAACACTTGTATTGTACGTCATGGGCACATTGGTCTATAACAGACTCCCCAAGAATGTTATCGATGCGTCCAGTACTATGATATTTAGGTCAAGGCTAAAACGCTGGCTTGTTAGTCAGGCGTTCTATGACATAGAAAAAGAATTTATGTCGTTAAAAGTGACTGTGTAAAAAACATAATGACGTTTGTATACTATAAAGTATTAATTTATTTATATTCTTTATTTTAATTCGTTTGACATGTGAAATTGTTATTATTCTAATTTTAATTAATGGTTATTTTTATTATTGTAACTCATAATTGACTACCTACTGGAATTTTTTTGACGTATGCATTTTTGTATGAATAAATGAGTATGAGTATGAGTATTGTACATGACATGGCTCCTTACCCAAGTTCTGCCCCAGCTGATGGTTGACGAGATGATGGTTGAGATGCAGGTTCTGCGCGAGGATGGGCGGCGCCAGCGGCAGATTACCAGCCAGGGGCGCCAGGGGCGGCGCCAGGCCGAACCCGCCGCCCAGCGCGCCGCCCATCTGCTGGTGCGCCAGCTGCGCCGACGTCTGGAGCACTTGCTGCTGCCCTGGAATATTCACTTACATTTGATCACTACTGCACTGCCAAAAATAAATTAAGGCTATGTTTTCCTATAAATTGATTAAGACCCAAGTTCACCAACGCTTGATTAAGTTAAACGTGTGATTACTGTATTTAAGCAACGATGAAACTCGTGTTTTAGACCCTAGTTCACCAACAGATATGTATCAACCGTTGATTAAATCTTCAACAGCTTTTTAACGAAATTTTGCTGTTCAGCAAGCAAAAACCGTTGGTTAAATACAGTAATCACACGTTTAACTTAAACAGGCGTTGGTGAACTCGGGGCTAAACATAATTAAATTTCAAATACTTGCGGCCACATTTCGCAAGGCAACCTGTATACTGAGTGTGAGTTTTGTCGTAAACATGACGCGCTCTACGGTGAGCGCGTAAGCATGTAATTTGTATGAAGACAGTACAGTTCAAAAACGCGCCGCTAGTGGCGCTGTACATTTCTTCATACAAATTACATGCTTACGCGCTCGCCGTAGAGCGCGTCATGTTTACGACAAAACTCACACTCAGCATACAGCTATTCATACAATTACGTAAAATATTGATTTGAACCGTGTACACTATGAGCGGGATGTTCTTGCGGTGGGATCTCGGACTTGTACTTACTACTTACTGACAGGGGACTAGAAACATTTTTGCCACTCCAGAAAACTTGGGAGTCAATCACAATATACAGGGTCATAGGTATTAACAACACACGAATAATTAATCAATAATAATTAAACGCAAAACCCTTTGTACTACAACTTTAGATAGTTCGCAAAAAAAAATTTCGCTTCTTCATACATTTTGCCGCACGTAGACGAACTTATTGTATGAAAAATCTGATTTTTTTCTTCGTGACTTTCCAAAAGTCCTAGTCCAAAAGTTGTTTGTCTAGATGTACTAGACCCGCCCTTAAAAGGTTTTGCGTTTAATACCTATAACCCTGTATACATTATATTTTTCTAGGATGGGCAAAAGTAGCCAGCAGCCCCTTCTAGATAAATTTCTAGCTACGTCATGCTGTGTAGGCTCTGTAGCGTTCGTAGCGTAGTTCGAGTAGGTGTTTTAGCAATCACCGGAGCGAATAAAGAAACGTTCGCCACGGTCAGTATTTGTAGATGTCCGTGGGTGACGTTTACAATTGAGCGCTACCGTAGCTCACATGACACGTTAAATTGGTGGTAGTTGTTTTAATAGTTCAACCATTTCAGACGCCTTCAGGCGGCTTCAAACTCTAGACACTTATTACCTCTATTTACTAATTTACGTTTCTGGGTACTAGGACAGCTTTGACAAGGGACTATCAACGCATAACACTAGAAATGTGCAACGATGAATCTAGCATGATATAGTGATTGTTATGACCACAGCTAATCTAAACCTACACAATAAATTAAAGTGTACATCTCTCTAAAATAATTTACATTTATACACACGATTTAACAGTTCTAACCCAGTGACACTACTACTTTGATACCTGAAAGTAGCGGTAAGTCTTCAGATAAATGACCGGGAGCTACTTTTACAGAGCGCTGCCGTGGCTTGGATGACACGTTAAACTGTTGGCCCGATTGGAACTGTTTAGGCACTTCAGAGGCCTAAAACCTTTACTTTGATCACCTGGGTTAGCAAACTTTAGCCTATACAAACTTACTTACGAGTCGAATCACACAACTTGGCGGCTGTTATGTTAACTATAAGCTGCGTATAGCCCAACCCTGAGTGTAAGGTAAAGTGTAAGGGGGTAACCCAAAGGGATAACCTGTATATAACCTGTATTTATTGGCGGATGTGAAGTTAGCTACAAACTGCTAATAGCCCAATCCTAGCGCAGCTGTTAAGTGAGCTTCAGTCAGGATTGGATTATCCGCAGCCTGTAGCTAACATCACAGTCGCCAAGAAGTCTGATATAATGTGTGTGTTGTTTGTGTGTTAATTACCTATATAGTCATGTCGCATGGGCGGGTAGTACTGGGGCGGGTACTGCGGCGGTAGACGTACTCCCAGCGCTGCGAACAGTTAGTACTCTACACACCACACTTATACAAGGGGAACACATACTAACGCATTCAAACACATGCGATGTACTTATCACAAATGTTAAGTTTTTATATACTAAGCGCCACACAAATCGGCGGATGGGAAGTTATGCGCAGAACTCTGCGCAAAAGCCGAAATATAGGTATGCGCGAGCCAGAGAGACTCGCGCCGGGGCACACCCGCCCGCCAACCTCATGCCTCCCGCGCGCTCCCTACGCATTGTGCACACATGTGTAATAGTTAGCGGGAGCCAGAGAGACTCGCGCCGGGGCACACCCGCCCGCCAACCTCATGCCTCCCGCGCGCTCCCTACGCATTGTGCACACATGTGTAATAGTTAGCGGGAGACAGAGAGACTCGCGCCGGGGCACACCCGCCCGCCAACCTCATGCCTCCCGCGCGCTCCCTACGCATTGTGCACACATGTGTAATAGTTAGAGGGAGCCAGAGAGACTAGCGCCGGGGCACACCCGCCCGCCAACCTCATGCCTCCCGCGCGCTCCCTACGCATTGTGCACACATGCGCAATAATTAGCGAATTACGGCGAAGTGTCATCTGCGGCTAACTTCTCATCCGCCGACTTGTGTGGCGCTTAGTATAAATGGAATAAGGACTGGATAACAACAAATCATTACCACAACATCATCAAAAATACACGATGACAAAGATAGAAAATGTCAAAGTTTGAGAATGAAACTAGAGGTGATGTCACGGGGTACTTTAATTTTGTCGAACTCACTATTTTACTGAACTCAATATTTTTTGACTAATTTTTCCGCTAATAATATTTACTGTACATTTTATATATTTAACATGGTCGTTATACTACCTGTATGTTACTTGTACTTTCCCACGGCTGGACAAAGCCTTCTAACACATACATTTTTTGAGTCACATTATCAGCCTTATTTATTAATAAACGCAGAGTTGCGTTACAAGTGACTTCATTGAAACTCGTGTGAGGATCTATCATCGACTTGGCATTGTTTCTGTTTCTCATATTGATGGGATCTATTATAAATTATAAAGCTGATTTTACACTTTCTTATACACCAGTGGTCGGGCCGCTGGGAATTAAAGTTATCAAAGAAAAAAACACGGACTAACTAACTACTCTGAACTATGCGCTTATTAATATTGCAGTATACAGGGTTATCCAGAACTGGTGTACTAAGCCTTAAGGGGGTGATTAAGATAATAATTACGAACAACTTTTACTATGGGGCCAACTCAAAATTCGAGAAAAAAAATATCAGCTGTTCCATACATTTTGTCGATTACGGGTAGCGATTTTGTATGGGACAGCAGATTATATTTTCTCGAATTTTGTGTTGGCCCCATAGTAAAAGTTGTTCGTAATTATGATCTTAATCACACTCTTTCGGCTTAGGACAGGGTAAGCAAATATTTTATTATGTACATCGCATGTTTCTGAATCGTGCTAGTGGCTTCTTATTCTACAAATATTACATGTAATCTCTACATAGTGAAGTCGTTGGTACTCGTATAAACTGATGGGACGCAGAAAATTGATGTGTGATTAAAATGAGACAGAGAGAAAGAAACACACAAAAGAAAAAGAGAAAAAACATTCTAACGCAAAGCTTAACATGAAACGCACTTTTTACAAACGTAAGTTTTTTTTTTATTTCATTGGCGGCAAAAAGTCAGCTCACTAATATTGAAACTTTGTTTCCGAAAAGTTCAGAAAAAAAATCAGCTGTATGAAAAGGATGATTCTTTTTTGATCAGCTGATAGTCAGCTGTATAAAATAGCAGATTTTCCCTCCTCGAATCCCGGGTTTATCTCTGGTTAAATCTCCGATTTTCACCCCCTTTCGGCTTAAAATACCCTTTCTGAATAACCTGTACAAGTATAAGTTTAGCAGTTCTCAGTCTAGCTTTGACAGTTGTCACAACCGGATAATTTATCAAAATTATTGATTATTATTATTATTGGACCAGATTTCTTGTCAACTAAAGATATGGTTTGTTTCCGAAAATACTGGTCAAGTATAGGTGTCTTTGCGATCAAAAAGTTAGAAGCACGAAAATCAAAACACTGGAAGAAAGTAAACAAAAAATTGGCCTATTCAATTTTTTATTAATTTCAACAAATAAGCCTATCACAAGTTAACACTACTATGATGACATTTTTGCCCCCAACGCCAAATTTCACCGTCTTACCACAAAATATTTAAATACGCTTTAGATATTGTTTAATATGGGAAAATGTTGTATTAAACAGTGCTTAAAGCGTGGTTAAATGTTTTAAGGTAAGACGATCAAAGTTAAAACAGCCGTATTCATAGGCAGTGCAAAGTCATCGAGGGTACTCACCAGGCTGGCCGTTATTGAGTAAGCTGTTGTGTAGGGTCAGATCTGGCTGCGGGAAGGTGGGCTGGTTGAGCAGGCCCAGCAGGTTCGGCCCTGAGAGATTCTGCTGCTGACTGAAATCGATAATTATAACATTTCTAACATATTTTGAAAATAAAAATTAAGATAAATATTTAAAATAACTAATATAAATTAAAATTTTAAAAAACCCCCGACATATTGACAACCATTTTGGGCACATTTGTAGAATTTTGGTTCTTCCATCCCCACTTTAACCCACCATAACTCTTAAACGGCTCAATCGATTTTTATAAAACATAGCTAAGAACATTCTCGATTAAGTCTCCTTTCATCCAAAAAAAACTAAACTGAAATCGGTTCAGTGGTTCGGGCGCTATGATGCCACAGACAGACAGACAGACACACAGACAGACAAACAGACACGTCAAACTTATAACACCCCTCTTTTGCGTCGGGGGTTAAAAAGAATAACGGGTAGAACTACACGGCAAAAGTGAAAACTTGCTCCCCCCGTCTTACGAATTTTCGATCAGGTTACGTCACGTCATGACGCGAGTTTAACATTTTTTACCCATCCCAAAAAGTGCACTACGCCGCTAGAGACGTTTCCACTTCAAAAAACAGATCTATGAATCTTTTTTCCCAGTCCCACAGGATCACGTATTATGTAATACAATTAAAAATAATCGGCCAAGTACGAGTCGGGCTCGCGCACGGAGGGTTCCGAACGATGCATATTATATCATCTAGCCAAGATGATATATGCATCGTTTGAATGCTTTCTTTATGCGCTTGTCAAAAATATTTAATTTATATTTTTTTTCTGTTTTAGCCATGTTTGTGTGCTTCTAACGTTCTTTTACTTGGATATATTACCTGATGATTCATCTATATTTATGTCATATTTTGAAAAAAATATTAATTTATAATAATCGGCCAAGTACGAGTCGGACTCGCGCACGGAGGGTTCCGTACTGTATGGGAGCCCCCCTTAAATATATATTTTATTTTAATTTTATTATCTATTAATTGAAGGGAATATAAAACTAAATATTCTGTGAAACTGCCAAGCATCTACCTGGTACCATTTTTAATACAGAGCGAAAAACGTCTATAAATTCAGGTTTGTTGTATGGGAGCCCTTAAATATTTTTTATTTTATTTTGTTTTTAGTATTTGTTGTTATAGCGGCAACCGAAATACATCATCTGTGAAAATTTCAGCTGCCTAGCTATTATGGTTCATGAGATACAGCCCGGTGACATACAGACAGACGGACAGACGGACATCGAAGTCTTAGTAATAGGGTCCCGTTTTTCCCTTTGGGTACGGAACCCTAAAAACATTAGATAATAATATGCGATTCTTCAAGTTTTGAGCACTTCTACAAGGAATAAATCTAGCTTTGTAAATATGCTATGGATGTAAAACAACAGTTTGTAGTTTCAGATGAAAAACATAGCTCTGGATATAAGCTAATTGTGTTAATATCATCATTTGCAAAGCGCAGAACCTTCAGATGTATAATATATGCTTATCATTATGAACAACTTTCACAAAGGTAACAGGAGCGAAATCGCGAAAAAAATCAGTTCCATTCAAAAAGATCATAACGTTCAGAATTGTTTAAAATTCTAAAAAAAATCTTAAAAAGTAATATCATAATGATGAGCCACATGAGATACACATTTTGTCCCTGCACTTTGCAAAATAACATCTTCTGTACTGTATGTGTGAAACGTCTAACTCACTTCATGATATTCTGCTTAAGCAGCATCCGCTGTATGTTCTGCGCGTTGGGCAGGTCGGGCCCAGCGCTGGGTGTGGGCGTCTGTTGGGATAACGGCGGGCCCACGCCCAGGCCCAGCGACTGGCCCATCGGGGTGCCCACTTGACTCATACCTGCGAATAGTTATCGATTGTCAAATAGTCTGTCCATCGTATAAGCCGAATCATACAAGTCGACGGATATGAAACTAGCTACAAGCTGCGCAATATCCAACGCGCGCGCGCGCAACGCCAATCAACGCGCAGCTTTATGTGAGCTTCAGTCAGGATGACTAACTTCACATCCGCCGACTTATATAATTCACCCTCTATCTGTCGTCATACGACTATAGTGCGTTTCATCTTATAGTTCCTATGCCGTCATGTTGGCAGTGATGCAAATAAGTGTGGGCATATAATTCTTTCTTTGCACTCCTGCAGGGGTGCCAACATGACGGCATAGGAACTATTTGATGAAACGCACTCTAAAGAAAAGCGCCACCCTTTTAGGGTGCGATTCCACGCGTCATAACCAAGCGTTTCGAATACACATTCCTCATACAAACAGCCTGAGTCTGTCTTTACGCTAAAATACAACATAGGTGTCTTCAAATCTCGAGTAAATACGCATCTTCTAGGTGAGCGTGCAATATCCCAGACCGCATATCTGCTTAACACCAGGCAGTATATAGTCAAACGCAAGGATATAATTAATTAAATAGAAAAAAAAACAGAAAACAATGGTCGTCCGTATGGATTTTCAATAAACCCAGTTATAAACGACATGCATTCAGCACGTATTGTTATAATATGTCAAATTCACGCAATATCATTATAATTTATAGCCTGTGTTATCCTGATTTATAAGCTATACACCACTACTTTTTATGAACATCTAAAAAAAATTTGGGGGTATCAGTGCACGATACTAAACATATATATGCAATAAAAAGTTAATAAATCAATATCCTAAAATTATCCCTTAAAAATTGAAATAATTGGTTATTCTAATCCATTAGACTCCAACTACAGCTGTTTTGCGTAAACAAGACCGTAGGTACTTATTCTACATTACTACACTATACATGAATGAAATTGACATTATGTGCATAATTTTAGTCTAATTTTCGGATAAAATAAAACCTAAATAAATAGGCTACCTAAGATCTTTTTTAAATTTTAACTGTACACATATGTTTTACATCGTGTACTGATACCTACATTTTTTTTTTAGATGTTCATAAAAAGTAGTGGTGTATAATTGCAAAGTTTCATCTCAATCCGTTCAGTAGTGTTTGCGTGAAAGAGTAACAAACATCCATCCATCCATCCTTACAAACTTTCACGTTAATAATATTAAGTAGGATTATATCTAATCATCTTATTTTTCCATAATCATTTTATAAACAGCCTCAAATGCATACTATACTATAAGAATCACAACATCAATAAGTAAAACTCGAAAAATTAATTCTGAACAGTGAAATAAGAGAAAACTAAAACACATCTCACCTAACAAAGGCGTATCGGTGGCGATCTGCAACGGCGTCGTCAAATTCGGCTGCAGAGCCGTCGCATTCAGCATGCTCACACTTTGGGCCAAAACGGGCGCCTCTCTCTCCGGCTCGGGCCTCATCTCGGGCCGGTGGTCGACAACCGGCGCCGGCGCCGCGCTGGAATACTGATGGGTAGGAACATAGGTGTCTGCGGCCGCTGGTTCGGGCAGGCCATTCTCTTTGGCTTTCTTCTCTTCCACTCTATCCACTTCTGGTATGGAAGACTCCTCCGCGAGGTTCTCGCCCCGGTCGACTACTGGACTGACTAGAAAACGGGATATCTTTCGAGACGGTTTCTTCTTCTCGCCGTTCGACTCTGCGCTGCCCGAACGTTCGGGCGCCATTGACCCCCCGTCCGATTGATTCGAACCTGGACGAAATAACGTTTCTAAATAAGTAGATAAAAACAAATACAACTTGTGGGTCTTTTCTGGGTATTCGGGATATTGAGTAGGTAAATTGAGGAAACCACCCATATTATAAATAGCGTTTAGACTTTTTTTAACGGGCAAAAGTTCCTTTATTTACTACAACAAAATACAATACTACTTAATAAGCTAAAACTACATGCACTACTACTACATAAAAGTAATTGCATCATCCACAGACCCCTGAAGGTCTAAAGATAATCCAAATGCTCAAGCCCACTGCCAGTTGGCAGCGTGCCCAGCATGCCGGCTGCATAATAAATGACGTGAACATTTGAATCCCACGGAAGAAAATTATTCAAGCATTGGTCTATGAATCCCTTTTTTAACATTTCCCTTCAATACATATTACAATTCAATGTTTTCACATCACCACACATTTTTGGAGGTACCAAGCTAGACATGGCTCATAGACAAATCAATTCAGGAAAATTAGTCAAATAGGGACAAGAATCTCGGAATGAGAGATAGTCGGCTATAACCTTGTATGAACCCTTATTTTGACACTAGAACATGTCTCAAAACCTACTTATACGTAGGGTGTCCGGCTCTACAGATATTCCAAGGTCAAATGTCAAAAATCGATTCTTTACACATTTATTGCAAATATCTCGTTTCCTATCTGTTTTATGCTATAGGCATGAATGTATGATAAATATTGTAGTGGAGTCATGCTAGGAATCCTGGCTGGGTATGAGTAGGTTTGAATGCTTTTTCCATACAGACGATTCGAGGTGGCTTAAAACACTGACACCAGAGCTAGCCACCCGGCCTTTATTAACTTATTTTACTGGCCTTTTTAATAGTCCACTGCTGAACATAGGCCTACCCATCACGGACTGTTGGGACATATCAATAACGCTGAGCTCAGTGCAGATCGGTGGTTTTATACAGGGTCATAGGTATTAAACGCAAAACCTTTTAAGGGCGTGTCTAGTACATCTAGACAAACAACTTTTGTACTACGACTTTAGAAAATTCGCAAAAAAGAAATTCGCTTCTCCATTCATTTTTGCGCGTTGACGAACTTTTTGTATGAAAGAGCTGATTTTTATCTTCGCGATTTTCTCAAAGTCCTAGAACAAAAGTTGTTTAGAAGTACTAGACCCGCCCTTAAAAGGTTTTGCGTTTAATACTTATGACCCTGTATACACCCGGCCTCTAACTAACAAGTTACTCACCTATAGACGAGGCGGTGGATATTTTCCTGGCGAGATTGTGTGCGGGGTGGGGCGCGGGCGGCGGGAGGGGGTCGAGCGCGAGCTCCGCCGCTATGTTATCTGTGGACGCGGTGGGCGTGGTGCACTCAGAGTTATCTTGATTTGAGTCGGTTAAGTTCTCTTCGCGCTCGGTCGTTTCGCTGTCGTAATCAGTCTGAAACAAATGCGATCTTGTGAAAGAAAGAAAGTAAGTATATTTCGTGACATTTACGAGCATTTTCAATCAATAAAAACTATCAACAGAAAGAAAAAGGTTTATGACATATTTACACTTGGCAGTTATGACGTATTGTCACTAACGGTTATGACATATTGACACTGGTTGATACACAGAGATACCACAGGGATAATGTGGTCGATCGAGAAAATCTGAAGGCGATGCATTGATTTAATATGGCATGAGTTAGAAAGAGACATGAAAAATATATCGATTCAGTGGCTATTCCCGTTTTTTTCTCCGGATAGTGTCAAAGTTCTTATAGAATTCCAATTCATATTTGACAGTTTTGACACTAGGGCTGCAAGATTTTCTTACATTTTTGTGATTCATAATGGCCTTAAGCGACCAACAGCGTTATCTCTCTGGTTGATATAGCTCTGTGGTCGGTTATGACATTACACTTGGCGTTTATGCTATGGCATAAACGCCAAGTGTAATGGCAATATGTTGCCACTTGGTGGTTATGACATGTTGACATCAGCTCACCTTGTCGATATTGAGCCGGAGCGCGGAGTGGTGGTGGGGGTTGAAGACGGGCGTGACGCCCGGGTTGGCCTGCAGCTGGCTCACGATGTCTTTGATCATCTCCATGAAAGTGCCGCTCTGCCATTCCGGGAGGAGGTTGTTGGACACCTGCAATGTCACACGTTAACGGTGGTTAGCTGTGTGTGACATTATCAAAGATCGTGCAAAGTCGACCCAGATTTGTACGGTAGCCCAATAAAAGGTTTAAAATATGGTAAAAAATTCACAAAAAAAAGTACTGCTTAATTACTATGGAATTCCATATTTTCTTATTTGATTTTTGTTCAAGGCCGCCTTACAACCAATGTTAAAAGATAATTTGATCCGAAAATATGAAATTTCTGTAACCAGGAGATTGTTATTGAAGAAAATAATTGAATCATTTTCTAAACAAATAATTGAATGCTGCACAAGGTAATGGCCTAAGCTCAATATATTTTTGCATTATCTCTTTTTAAAGCATAAGTACATGCCCAATCAAACTTCGTGGCGGATGTGAAGTTAGCTACAAGCCGCGCAGAACCCAATCCCCGCGCAGCTGTTATGTGAGCTTCAGTCAGGATTGGGTTTTGTGCAGCTTCTAGGTAAATTCACAGCCGCCAAGAGTCGGCTTATAACAGTACGTGCCAATCTTTTTGAGGCCTGCCCGGGTAGCACGGCAAGGGGAGAAAACAATTTTATCCACTCTCAATGTCAGATGTCATTGTCAATCCATACTTTATTTCCTCTTCGAGGGGATATAACGGTGGAAAGACTATTGGTCCCTTTGCCATGCTTCCCGTGCTGAAATAGCATAGTATGCCGCAGGCGGCTGCGCAAATAGCATAGTGCGGTGTCAGGCTTGCGCCTACCTGCGCAGTGCGAACTTCCCAGACCCCAAAAAGACTAAATGTGATGTGTTTAAGCTTCGTACAATCCCACCCTTCCATCAACCAGGAGTGGGAAAGATTCGAAATTATAAAATTGATTTGATTATTTTTTATTTAGTGTCAGTCATTATTAGTCAGTGCCATTCAGCTTCTTCATTATTCCTATTGGTCTGTCAAGGCGAGCCATAACCCTTCACACAAATCGGTGTTGACAATGTCGGCCCTATTTATTAATTTTATTTTTGCATATTACTTAACAAATCAGTAACGGAGCATGTTCTGTGGCATTGCAAAGCCACAGAAGACACTAGAATAGCTAACGGGTTGCATGACGCTTCTGCATTGGCATTATCATTAGCTTTGTCATCCACATCGCCATCATCTTATTCACGATCTAAGCTACTGGAGCAGTTATGCCAGCGGCCCAGAGCCACGCTCCGTTACTTTAAGGAGCTGGGCTGGCTCGGGTAGACGCTGGAGGGGGAAATGCACAAAACACCCCATGCGGGACGTCAGTGCAGGACTTATCGCCCCTACATCGAATAAGAATAAGAATCAGTAACGGTCTCTTCAGGGATGATATCAGTGACTTTAAACTCGAATAAAATATTAGATTTTATTTTCAGCTGACATTTGAAAACAGTAGCATTGTTATCTTTACACAGTTTTAGAAGTTTGACCTATCTAATAACATTGAAATACCTTTCACGCTCATTGGTAATGATGATACCACCTCTCCGTAGGAGTAGACTACACTATTCGATTGGAAATTTCCTCTCACTCACCAAATTAGTGGCGATATCCTCAGGGTTGACATCGGTGACGTCAAACTTGAAGGTGACAGTTTTAGACTTGGACTCGAGCTGGCACTCCACCACCGTGGCATCTTCGTTCACACCCAGCACAGACAACTTGGGGAGTTTGTCTTTTTCGCGAGACCGTTTTTTAGAGTTACGAGACCGCTTCTCGCTTGTGATCGGTGAAGGTATTGCTGTGCCCACTGAAAATATTTTGGTCAATATTAGAAATTTTGGAAAAATTAAAGTATTTTCAAAGAACTGTGGTTTATGGTAGTAGAATGTTTGCTTACCTTCCTGCTGGTTTTCCCCTTGCTTCTCCTCTACAGAACTCAAATCCGGCTGCCTTATCGCCTCCCCGTGCGTCGCACCAGAAGGAAACTCCGTGAGGGGTGTTAGGAACTGTTCTTTCTGTCCGCCGTTGTTGTTGTAGCCGTTTTCTACATGTTCCGAGGGGAGATTCAACTGTTGTAGAGGCAGTTCCGGCGCAGGCTGGGGAGTGGACTGGGTCGTCTGAGGCAACGACTGAGACAGGGACTGAGGCGGCTGGATATACTGCTGAGTGTTGACCACTTGGTGTGCTGGAGCTGGTTGCGGTAGCGGTTGGACGGTTTGAACGGACTGCGCGGGCGGGGGAATGTTCGAAGCCGATTGTTGGATCGTTTGAGTGGAAGGAGGAAGTTGCTGAGGTAAAGACTGAGGAATGGATTGCGTAGGTTGCGGGATGGACTGAGTTTGCTGAGGCATGGTCTGCATCGGCTGCGGGGCGGATTGAGCGACCGATTGCGCGGGTTGGGGCGCCGCCTGCGCTATCGTTTGCGCGGGCTGCGGGATCGACTGAGGAATGCTTTGGGAAGGGTGGGGCAGCGCTTGTTGCGGCAGAGGTTGCACCGTCGACTGGACAGACTGAGGAATCGACTGCACGGGCTGCGATTGCATCTGCATTTGCTGCGGCATCGACTGCGAAGTTTGCGGCATCGACTGCGGGATCGACTGCGAAGTCTGCGCTATAGAATGTTGCGGCATCGACTGCTGCATCGACATCGGCTGCGGCATCGCTTGACTCATGGTTTCCGTAATACCTTGGGCCATCGACGACGGTATCTGTTCCATCTGATACTGCATCATGGCTTGAGCCGTTTGCGACTGAGGCTGGTACATCTGCAGCGGATTAGATGTGAAGTTCTGCACGGGCGTGCCTTCGTGACTAGAGATTTGCCTCTCATTCTGCTGCACAGTGGTGAAGGCTTGCATCGCCATATTGTGGGGCAGCGACTGTCCCGGCATACGTGTCGGCTGGTGGTATTCCTCGGCCAATGTCTGCTTTTGCATTTCAAGGTAGTTCTGATACTGCATTTGGTCTACGGACATCTGATGCTGTAACTGAGACTTCTGGTACTCCATCAGGACCTGCTGATCGTGGGCGTCAGCCGTGGAGCTTATCTGACTTTGTTCCGAGCTCTGTCTTATGTACATCGGACGTTGAGATCTGAGTATTTCTTCCACCTTTTGCTGCTGTTGTTGATTGAGTTGGTTCTTTTGCGCTAGTAATGTTAGATTCTGCTGATCGATGAGGTTCTGTTGGGTTTGTAGCTGCAATTCTTGCTGGGCTAAATACTGTTGCTGTTGCATCGTTCGGAAATGTTGCGGGGATAACGTCTGGCCGGGCATCTGTTGTTGCGCCATGAACTGTTGCTGTAGCACCATTTGCTGTTGCGCCAGCATTTGCCGCTGCACGTTTAGTTGTTGCTGCGCCTGCGTGACCTGTTGCTGCGCGAAGGCGACTTGTTGCTGTTGCGCCATGATGGTCGGATCGAACGCCGCTTGTAAAATTTGCGGGGTGTATTGATTCTGCTGTAAATTTGCATTCTGTTGCTGTATTTGGGCGGTGATCAAATTTTGCACCTGTTGCTGTACATGCTGTTGTATATCTTCCTGAGTTTGTTCTATTTGAGTTTGCTGTGGAATTTGCTGGGCTTGCTCTTGCTGCGTTTGTTGCTGTTGATTCTCGGATTCGGATTCTTTTCTAGACTGTATCGTGTCAGGTCTCTGCGTGATTTGAGCTAGAATATTCTGCAAGTTTTGCAATGAGGGGTCTAAGATCTGATTGCTGACGAGATTCTGCGGTGCGGTGATAATGTTTTCCTGAGCTGTTAATTGTTCTTCTATTTGTTTCTGTTGTATCGCAGCAACTTGCTGAGATATTATGTTTTGTTGCTGCTGGATTATCTGTTGCTGTAACACTTGACTTTGATTACTGATTTCTGCTGTCAACTGTTGATTGAGAATGTTTGGCTGGTTGAGGATTTGAGTTTGCGATTGGTTTTGTTCTAGAAAATTCTGCTGATTCTGTTGTTCTATTAGCTGGCCCTGGACTGTTTGCTCCAGCATTTGCTGATTTAGTAAATTCTGTTCGATCATTACCTGTAGAAGAGTGTTTCAAAAGTTAGTATGCAAAAAAAAATTTTTTTGGAGTAGCTTAAAGTTTTTTTGCTAAAAGTTTCCTATAATAATATTCTAAGTTTCATTTAATTATGTACTCTATGCAGTGCTGCTAATCATTCAGATAAACTATCTCAATAAAATTACGGTACCAAATGGGATAGTGACAAACTTTTGGACCATAAACTTGTACTTGTTGTACAATATTTTTGATAACCTCAGTATTTTGACACAGATATGACTCTGCTGCTTTTTTTGCTGTTCGCATTAGACCACAATCTGCCTGGTGCTAAGCAAAGATTCTGTTGGTTATATCATACTTATCTAGAAGGTACCCGTTTACTCTGGAGTTTAAGGCTCTGTTGCTGTAGCCTGAGAGTGAAGGTTACCTGCTGCAGCGCGTGTTGCTGCTGCAACAGCGAGGTCTGGTCGGCGGGAGACACGCGCGGGTGCATCAGGTTGTGCTGAAACAGCTTTCTGGTCTCCTCGCTATTCAGCTGCAGCTGTTGTTGGAGCAGTTGCTGTTGGGCCTGGAGCAGTTGGGTCTGTTGGTCTAATCTGAAAGAAATAAAAAATTCAAAGTTATTGCCACGGTTTTCTCTGGTGGTGAGGTACTTTTCATCATCATTATCATCGTCATCAGCTTATTTCGGCCCACTGCAGTGCATAAGCCTCTTCCCCCTTACAATTTTATTAACTCTGTTCTGTGCTAGTCTCATCCAGGTGTTGACGCAAAACTTTTGGATGTCATCACGCCACCGTTGTTGGGTCTAGCGGGACTGCGCTTCCCGTCACGGGGCCAGCATATATAGTTACGTTTGCTGCTGAAAATCAGCTCAATCGAGGTATAGGTAACCAGTACAGAGAAGTACTATACCTATACATACATACAGTAAACCTTATTTATCCCCATGCCTACCAAAATTGCCTAATTGCCAAATTTTTACCGAAAAGATTCTCAATGTTTCTCACTGTGCAGACGAGACAAAAAGGACTTCAATTGTCACTGTCAGAATATTGACAGCGTTTCACCTACGTTTGTTGACGTATGAGAACAGCGTTTTTATTTATTGTCCACTTTGTCCAGTATTGTGACTAGGTATGGTGTCCAAGTTGACTAAAAGGATGTCTAAGTTACGGCTGTCAAACATGGGCTATGTCACAGAGAAACACGACCAAAATAAGATCTTGTCAAAAAAGTATGGAAAGAAGTGTACTAGACTAGGCCTAAGATTACTAGACAAAATGAAAGCCACCGAAATAAGAAAGAACATTACAAATGGAAATGGGCAGGGCACATGATACGAGATAAGACGGAGAAGTGAACTAAAATAATAACGAAATGTTTAACTGTGTGGCTACCAAGGCATGACGTAAAGAGAAAAAGAGAAAGGTAGGTGAGGAGATGGGTAAAATGATGTGTAAAAAGTAGCTGGACCATTACGGAATAGCATAAAACAGGGGTGAATGGTAGAATCTGAAGAAAGCCTTTGCGTCTACAGACGTACTGAAAATATTAATCAGAAGAGCAAAATTAAAATATTGAAGTAAAAATTGTAATTTTTCAGTGAATAAAGACTTAAAAATAATTGTGTTCAGGTAAAACGAGTAAAGTATAGACCATATCATAAACGACATAAACTTTAGAGGTATAGTAAACTTTTGCCATGATGCCGGGGCACTAGAATACGGCATCGGTATCCCCTGCCTGTAGTAAGAGCCTACTAAAAGGGGACCCCTGGGCTCGTGGCTGGTCAGAGTCTGGCCATCCACTCAAACGGGCCCGAGAAGGACGGCAACGTGTGTGGCAACGCTGTCGTGGAGGACCGCACTAGCCTGGTCCTAGTACCAGGCGAGTAGTCACACCAAGTGCTGGGAGCACCGGTGCGTTCCTTTTGGAGATCCCGAAGCTCCCAAGAATCGGACCTCTTTTGAAGATTTCCCCCTCGTAAAAAAGGTATTGTAAACTTACTGCACGGCTGGTCCGACCCCGTTCAGCAGCCCAGTGACCTGCTCCGCGCCGGGTTGCTGCTGGTTTTGCATCATCTTCATCTGAAATTGAAAGAAAACATCCCTTTGATTCTACAAGTATGTAGCCTCGTAAGGCCCTAGATTTATTTAGCCGTCTGAATTAAGTAAAACTCCGATTGACTTCGTATAGTTCTTCTGTCAACTTGATTTTTATACCAGAGTTAATTATAAGGAGGAGGACCTAACAGATATTAGGTTCATAAATAGCGATTTAAATAGCGAAGTCAAACATATTTAATCCTAAATAAAGGATTGTGGGTGTTTATTTTTTGTTAAATTTATTTTAGATTTGGGTTCTAAAGTCATATTTATTTAATATTTAAAAAAGGATCCTGGTCTTTACGAGGGTAGACTATATTTAGCATCATTGTGATATCTTATAGAAGAACTTCGAAAGCTAATTCATTTCATATTTATTTAATATTTAAAAAAGGATCCTGGTCTTTACGAGGGTATACTATAAATAGCATCATTGTGATATCTTTTAGAAAACCTTCGAAAGCTAACTCATATCATATTAGTTTGACAAAAAAGTAAACTCATAATTAGGCAGTGTGGCTATCTCTGGTGTCAGAGTTTTTAAGCCGCCAGAAGGCCAAAGAAGGATTGGGCTAAATTAAAACAACCAGGAGCCACATTTATGATAACAGATTCAAAGGAATTCATTTCTAGTGTTCCGTACGTAAGAACCTCAATGTATTTTAAATTTTATGTAATTTCATCTTTGGGCTATGTCGATAACTTTGGTTCTTCTACGGATCTCCTCATTTCTGATTCGATCTCGCAGAGACACTCCGAGCATAGCCCTCTCCGTAGCTCGTGGGGCTACTTGGACCTTAATAATAAGGCCCATAGTGAGAGACCACGTTACATACAACTTAATATTTTGTGAATAGTTCATGCGTCTCCCTTTTGCCGTTATTAATATCGAGCAAAAATTACGTTTGTTGTATGGTTTATTATTTTATTTTAATTATTTATTTTGAAAGTGAATATTTAACGAGATATTCTGTTAATATTTCAAGCATCTACCTGTCACCGTTATTAATATAGAGCGAAAAACGGTTAAAATTCATGTTTGTTGTATGGAAGACCCCCTTTAAATTATTTTGTTCTAGTTTTAGTATTTGTTGTTATAGTGGCAATAGAAACACAGTCATCTGTGAAAATTTAACGTTCTAGCTATCGCGGTTCATGAGATACAGCTTGGTGACAAACAGACAGACAGACAGACGGACGGACGGACAGCGGAGTCTTAGTAATAGGGTCCCGTTTTTACCCTTTGGGTACGGAACGATAAAAATGTAGTCACACATGTACTACATAGCTTTGTGTGTGCAGTCATCACAAGATTTCAACACACACAATTCAACAATGAGTAGGCGCATTCACGGAGATTTTGTTTTTTGTAAGTAGTGCGGGTGGTTGGGCTGCCTCGGTGGCTCAGTGGTTAGTAACCCTAACTTCTGGGTCAGAGGGGCGTGGGTTCGATCCCCACCCAGGGCAAGTATTTATGTGATGAACATAGGTGTTTGCTCTGTGTCTGGGTGTTATTTAGTTACTATCTATATAAGTATGTATTTAAAAATATGTTGTAGTAAATCAGTCTTTGGCAGCCATATCATAAGCTTTGCTTAGTTTGGGGTCAGAGACCGTGTGTAAGATGTCCCCAAAATATATTAAATATCTAGTCAAGCGCAGCGAGACCGATCATTAATATATAGTTCGGCCGTTCAGAGAATGCGTTCCTGACACGTTAACTTTGAAAAATTTTTTTGGCCGATATCTCTGAAACTAAGTATGTACTTAAGGGCAAAAAACATAAAGATCATTATTGTAGAAAATAAAATTTCGCATCTTTTGTTTCCATAAAACTGTTTTGTAAAACTTACCGTTTACGATTTATGGACCATTTAATGAAATTTCATTAAATATGCACCTTAAAACATTAAATGGTCCATAAATCGTAAACGGTAAGTTTTACAAAAACGTTTTATGGAAATAAAAGATGCGAAATTTTATTTTCTACAATAATGAATGTTGTTTGCCCTTAAGTACATAGTTTCCGAGATATCGGCCAAAAACATTATTTCAAGATGACGTGTCAGGAACGCATTCTCTGAACGGCCGAACTATATATTCTCTGAACGGCCCAACTATAAGAATTTCATGTTAAGTTCACACTGTTGTATTCTACTCTCTTAGCAAAGAAATTCGTGCGAAAATTATTCGAATACTTAGCAAAATTATATCGTGCATTGTTTAAAATGTTTAAAACAATAGAGACATTGGCCAGCTGTTCGCCAAGGTCGAATCGAGTTCTTTACATGCATTGATATGCCAGACGTAGCAAGGTTGGGAAATTTAAAGGATATAGGTATGTACTCGTATTCTGTGAAACAATATGTAAAGAAAACTTCAGACAAATCTTCAAGCGACCACCTACTGTATTTCTGTTTTAGTATAAGGTTTCCGTTTGACTACATACTACCTGATGTTAAGCAGATATGGGGTCTAGGTTGTAGCAAGCTCACCTAGAAGATACCAATTTAGGTATACTAAACGACACACAAGTCGGCGGATGAGAAGTTAGCCGCAGATGACACCTCGCCGTGATTCGCTAATTATTGCGCATGTGTGCATAAAGCCGAAGCCGCGTGGCGTAGAGGTGAGCACGGGCAAAGAATATATAATAATACTACGTATAGAACGGCCACTCGTTACCCCCCATCCGTTTGAGTCTTCCTCACTTCCACCCCGCGCTACGTACCGCATCGTGTACTCTGCGCGCGGGCTGCACTGGCCGGTGGATTTTCTAATAAAAACTACCTAGACTGTGACAATAGGGAACACTTGTACTGTGTATGGTTGAATATCAATGATACGTAACAAAACAAGAAATTTTAATGTTTCCCTAAGGATAAATAATAGGAACTTATTTTACATTATTTGGTAACTTCCTCTTGATATTATCTTACAAAAGAAGTAGATCGGTTACTTTTTGTTAAAATGCTTCCAAATTAAGTAATTGTTATACTTTTTTAAGCACTAGATTAATATTCATTTTTGCAAATTAAGTACGCAACTGTCTCACTCACGCGGCATGTCGTCACGTTGTGGTGATCGCTGACAGCCATAGACGTTCCGCACACAAATGCGCTTGTAGCGACCGTGCGTAAGTGTGTTGTCTGTGAGTAAGTACTGTGTAGGTGTGCGTAAGACAGCAGATTTTGTATGAAAAATCGCGGAGTGTCCGGGCTGTGGCACGGGCGTAGGGAGCGCGCGGGAGGCATGAGGTTGGCTGGCGAGTATGCCCCGGCGCGAGTCTCTCGCCGCGGGAGCGCATACCTATATTTCGGCTTTTGCGCAGCTTTCTGCGCATAACTTCCCATCCGCCGACTTGTGTGGCGCTTAGTTTACTCGAGATTTGAAGATACCTACGTTGTACTTCAGTGGAAAAACAGACTCGGGCAAAGCGTTCCATAATCTTAAATTTTAAGCTAAGTTCGTACAACGCGGCCTGTTAGTCTAGCCCTGGTGTTAGAGTTTTTAAGCAACCTTAAGGCCTCTGACATGACTAAGCGGTTTTGTGTTTTTTTGTTCCACTCACTCTCGCGTATGCCGTATAACCAAATATAAATGAAACAGATGTAACGTAGTGTTTATTTGAGTAAAATTTAGCAAGGTTTCTATTACTTTTCATTCTTCTGAGGGTGTTACTGACCTGCCTCAACTGCTGCTCGTACAGCTGCTGCCGGTTCTGTTCGATGATGACCTCCTGGTTGAACAGCATCTGGGCTTTCTTCTCGCTTCTCTCGCTGCGGACAAGATAATCACAACGTTACGATTCACTCTCATTTCAAATTCAAAAATTTCTAATACATATACAAAAATGAAACATGGTTATCTCGCTAAAAACTCGAGAACGGCTGAACCGATGTGGCTAATTTGGATCTTGAAATATCTGTGGAAACTAAGGGAAAGTTTAAACGGTGAGAAAAATCAAAAAAGTAGCGAGTAAAATAGTAAAATCTTAAATTTAATATTCCCATACAAAATGTTCCTGCATGTAAAAGTTGTCATTGACAGTTGACAGATGGTGAGATGAAGTTCACCGGGTCAGCTAGTTTGTTTATAAAGTACAACATACGGCTGACAAGGTAAGTATAAGCCGAATCATACAAATCGGCGGATGTGAATTTAGCTAAAATCAGCGCAATAACCAATCCTGAGTGAAGCTCACATAAAGCTGCGCGTTGATCGGGTTTCGCGCAACTCGTAGCTAATTTCACATCCGCCGACGTGTGTGATTCGGCCTGTACTAACCTACCAAGTTTTAAAGCGGGGTTTCCGATTTATATGTCTTTATAAGCAAAGTCTTCATGAGTCTGTCTGTGTATCTTTAATATCGAAAAATAAAAGGGTAGCTATATAGGTATAAATTAATTCGTAGCTGAGCGAAGTCGGGTCGGGCAGCCAGTAGACAAATAAATATAATTATCTTCTTTTATATAAAAATTGAATCGTGGTTGTTGTCGAGTCTCGCTAAAACTCGAGAACGACTGGACCGATTTGGCTAATTATTGTCTTGAAATAACTGTGGAAGTTAAGGGGAGGTTTTTAAACGGTGAGAAAATATAAAAATGTAGGGAGTAAAATAATAAAAACGTGAATTTAGTTTTTCCATAGAAAATATTCCTGTATGTAAAAGTTGTCATTGACATTATTGACAGATGGTGAGATTTAACAAATTGGGTACTAACAATAGGTAAGTTTTAAAATATTTATTCCTTACTCGGCTTGATAATAACTTTTCACAAGTACAAATAAACCATTTTAGTTGATAAGACCGATAAACCCATGCGGTTTTATCCGACCAGGGTTTTCCGGGACACGTTACCGACATAAGATAATGCTTCATTTGGCACAATTTATGAATAAGGAAGGAAAATGACACAATTAATTGATCACACGTGGTGTATTAAATAAATTAGTGGATAGCATTGTTGTTCATTAATGGCGTGTGACCAACGTGCACAGCGAAGACGGTTCTCTATGTAATCTGAATCAATCGAATACATAATTATATTTGACTGGCTTTTGCCCGCGGCTTCGCCCGCATGATGTGTCGAGACCCTACCTTACCACCCTTAATAAATGAGGTGAAAAAAAAACGATTTGACATTTGTTCGATTCGACAGTTCTTTTTTGACATTTCTTGGAGCGCACGCTAGAATAGCTCGCAGATGGTAGAATTTTTCCGACTTACTGTTAAGTAAGTCGGAAAAATTCTTACTGTTAAGTGTTAACTTCTTGTTATAATATGGAAAATTTACGCAATATCATATTCTGATATTTAACCTTTATAATTGCAAAGTTTCATCTCAATCCGTTCAGTAGTTTTTGCGTGAAAGAGTAACAAACATCCATCCATCCATCCATCCTTACAATCTTTCACGTTTATAATATTAGTAGGATACAGATACTCAGATTGTGTGAAAGATGACATGCGAGAGAAAGGAGTTGATGATGAGATGACGAATGATACGAGTGAAGTGGCGAAAGGAAAAGTGCTGTGCCGACCCCATCCTCATCCTGCCCTTATCCTCATCCTGCCTGATGATGAGAGATACTCAAATATGGTTGAGGAGAACGAAGGCTGGCACATGATCAGGGTCTTGCGGGTCGTCGGGCTGCTTTTGGCAATTTCGCAATTCACCGAAACTACTAATGGTCTAAGTGCCGCTGAAGATCGACTTTTACCGACGTAATAACCAGATGAAACGTATTTTTTATCAATTATTTAACTAACCCCATGTTTACGTATAGATTGAACTAATTGTAAACTACAATTATAGGCCGAAAACTGGAGTCTGTGGAACAGTAATAAAAAAATACATACTCTGTGTGTTATGCGACATTCACGATTTCATTTTGAGAAAGCACTGGTCCCACAGAATAATTAGCTATTATTCAAAGTATTTTAAACAGTTCCCGCGATATGCCAGAACACAATGACAAAGTAATCCGTTTTTAGGGTTCCGTGCCCAAAGGGTAAAACGGGACCCTATTACTAAGACTCCGCTGTCCGTCTGTCTGTAACCAGGCTATATTTTTAGAGATTTTGTAAAGGAATACGAATATTTTTACGCATAAATCTAGTATAGGCCGAATCATACAAGTCGACAGATGCGAAGTTAGCTAAAAGCTGCGCTATATCCAATCCTAACTGAATCTCAGATATAGTTGCGCGTTGATTGGGTTTCACGCAGCTTGTAGCCAAATTCACATCCGCCGACTTCTATGATTCGGCCTATAGAGAGATGTTATTACAGAAAGACAGTTTACCCCTCCTCCTTCTCCTTAATCAAGACGGTATAAGCCGCTTCCAACCGGTTTGATTAAAAATCCATAGGAGAGGCCCATGTCCGGCAGTGGACTTCCTGCGGCTGATAATGATGAATGACGAGTTACATCTTCAGTGGCTGATCCATTCGATTTTCTAAGTAGCAATTATACTATTATTTTTAAAGGTTATTTAGTTCGGTAAAATAATACATTTTGTAACCTCGCTCCGAAATAACCTCACGCAAGGCACAAGGACGAGCAAGCACTGAACGTTTTAGGCTGATTTACCTCCGCTCGGTTGTCATGGTTACTGGTTTGGCTATTCACGTGTAGAGGTCTCGGTGTGAGAAACGAATAATCAAGATTAGGTGTCAAATCATAATTACTTTTTGCAAAAAATAGCATAACCGACTTCAACCGTGTACAGAATTCGCGAATATTTCGCTCGGTTCGATGTTACATTTTCACATTCTTGTTGATTTATCGAAAATGGCTCAGCCGATTTAAAAAAAAACACTCGGATTTAAAACATTAGTAAGGATGGGAATAATCTCATTGTTTCTTAAGAAACAACATTTTATAACATTATAGTAAGGATGGGAAGAATCTCATTGTTTCTCAAGAAACAGAATTTTAAACTCGGCACTTCCTTATCGCCCCAGTGCAATGGCCTAAAGACATTCAAAATAACAGTAAAAAAAGGTTGCATCGCTTCGATCAACCAGTTTTGGATGCACAACACAGGTGACTGGCATAATAATCATGCAGTTTCATACGCTAACGTATACGTTTGTTCTCGGTTGCCCAAACGACAATAGGCATGCATGATGTCTGGGTAAAAAAAATATTATTATAATTATTCCGTGATTTAGATTACCAAAAACTAATGGACACGTATTTTTTCTTTTGTTAATTTAACAACAAATGACAAAGATAAGCCTTGTCAAAATTTGGAAGTGGTGGTCGTGACGTCACCTCTCTTACAAAAGTCTGTACATTTGTATGGCAACTTTGACGGACTATATCTTCATCATTTCTTGTTTAATTGGCAAAAGAAAAAATACGTGTAAAATATTTTTGTATGGTCTATCTGACGGATTAACTATATTTTTAGTCATCAGTCATCATGCCTAATATGATAAGATAATAATTATTTGTACTGTACTGTACCAGCCTTTTTGATTGTCCACTGCAGGACGTAGGCCTACCCACGAAGGGTGATTGGGCTATTATCCACCACGCTGGCCCAGTGCGGGTTGGTGGATTCACATACGCCATCAAATTTCTTCTACGGACGTATGCAGGTTACCTCACGATGTTTTCCTTGACCGAAAAGCCAGTGGTGTGAAATTCCGTACATAAATTCCAAGGAATTCATTGGTACGGGACCGGGATTTGAACCCACGACCTCACGATTGTAAGGCGAGTGTCATTACCACTAGACCACCACGGCTTCTAATAATTATTATTTATTATTCATTGTCATGAATAATTATTTATTGTCATTAAATAAACCTCTTATTACATTATTAAATATAATAATGATTACTATACATAATGTACTCATCAAAATACTAAGAAGTCTAGTAACTTATACAAATGTAGTGTATAATCTCGTGTATATTAATATGGTAAGTATCCAAATGTCTATTAACAATTAAAATAAAATTGTATAAATAATAATTACATGATAATATATAATTCAACCCGCCCCCGCCCCGCCATCGCAACCGCTGTCATCGTGAGCGCTGCGCCACGGTAATAGTTATTATTACCGTGGCTGCGCGCCGCAGCCCGCAGTGCATTGCTTTGGTGCATTGCGAGACGGCTCCGCGTGCTAGCACTCGCCAACTTGAGAAAGGTCGCCGAACGCGACCGAAACTATAGTCGTGTTATGACTATACGAACACGTGAGTGAGTCCCGTTTTATATCGTAAAGCTGTTAAGTGTCTAATTGTAGCGTTTAGGTAATTTAGATACCATTAGCGTGGTTAAGTTAAGCAACGTCCACGCGCGGTCAGTCTCCGGATGTGTGGCTGCGAGTGGCATTTACGACTGAGAGGTTTTTATGAAAATACACTTAAACGGAACTACGCTGCGGTTGCCGATACGTGGTCACCATTCTACAACTGTACGGATCCATCGGACATCGTTTCTACGAACTTAGATCCGAGTTCACCAGCGCTCGTTTAAGTTAATCGTATGATTATTGTATTTAAACAACGGTTAAATTAGGGTCTTAGACCTTCACCAACATAATTATGTTTCATTTATTAACCGTTGGTTAGATCTTAATGGGCTTGTTGACGAAATTTTGCTGTTCACCAAGCACTAACCGTTGCTTAAATACTGTAATCAAGTGTGATCACTCGTTTAACTTAAGCAAGCGTCGGTGAACTCTGGTCTAAGTATGTACCCTGTCCACTGACTATCAAACATGCTAATCCGATGGGCTCAATTAGTCTAGTGTCGCTTCAAAAATGAGAGATTTTACATCAACAAAAAGGATTAAAATAATTCTCCAATCTGTACATCGAAAAAAAAAACATAACCGTACTTTTTGGGCAGTTGGACAATAAATAACATGGTATCGTGTGATTATTTGTTATCGTGTACGTCGCCGCATACCGGGAGAATTTATGCGATATTGATAACATTTCACCGAGCGTTATCAAATCATATTGATTCAACTGATTTTACTTGCTTCATGCGCCTTGTGAAAGCTTTGATTTTATTAGCAACTAGCGACCCGCCCCCGCTTCGCACAGGTGCATTATTTATATAAACCTTCATCTTGAATCACTCTATCTATTAAAAAAACCGCATCAAAATCCGTTGCGTAGTTTTAAAGATATAAGCATACATAGGGACAGATAGACAGCGGGAAGCGACTGTGTTTTATACGTAGTAGTGTAAGTAGTGAAGATTGGGTTAACTTAGTTTCCTCTGCAGAGATCTAGTCTACTGTTGTACGTAGGCCTACCCAAGAAATTTGGTTTCACGCAGCTTGTAGCTAACTTCACAGTCGGCGAGAAGTTTAATTCGTTCGGCTTTACCGTGCCTATAGCCACCCGGTCTCTACGAACTCTACGCGATACATTTGAAGTAAGTAGGTATACTGAACATGAAACCGAGCTCTGCCCTAATGCACCTCAGTTCGAGTGTGCCGTCAGTTGTGACAAATGATGATGTGATGGCAAAGCGTGCAAGATACATAACATTATGTATGAGTATAGATCGTGGATGAAGGGGACACAACAAAAGTTAGAGTTAGCATTTTTTTTTACCGCGAATGACCACCAACTCTATGATTGAATATTTGAACTCGCCTGATGGTAAGCGACGTTGTAGTCGAAGATAAAGCACGCAGACACAGAAGATTCGCTCTGACTTTGAAAAGCTTCAGATTATGTATATCTCTTAGAAAACGGGAAAGCTGGTATTTTTATACAAATCATCATTTTTATACTCGTCACTGTCCACATCGGAGGATAGTCCTATCTGCAACTTCTCTGTATCCAGAGTTTAAGTAATCCAGGTTCATTATTATCCCATATATCAGCAATACATGTTTCTATCGGACACGGCAAGCCTTTATAAAATGATAATACGACCTGTTGGAAACGTCTTGCATCCAGCTCATTTTTAGAGTCTTAATCAGAATCTTCTCAATTATAAACTTGATCAAATCAAAGACATTTAATAAGAAATAACAAGGACCGTTGGATTAAATCATCAGCACTAAACGTATCATCGATGATGTCAATCTTTTAAAACGTCATAAGTCTAGAATTATTCGTTTTCACACCTCCCTACATTTGCACATCTTTTAATTTTTTACCGATACTAATTTAAATTGATATTGCCAGGTTGAATAGGTAATTTAATTTTATGTTGTGAAGATATTAATATTAAGCTATAAGCTTTTTTTACTAAGCTTAGCTATAAGACCGCCCGCGCCGGCTCTAGCGTTACTTTTCGGTATTTCCATTTTCCTGTATTTTGTTTATTAGTATTTTTTTATTGTGGCTCGTTGACATGTTTAACTATGGATCCCGGTTGTTTTAACTATTTAGCTATTTCAGAGGCCTTCAAGTGGCTTAAAAACTGCACTAAGGCTATAGTCATCTAGCCTATACGAACTTACTTATTTGTACAATAAAGATGAATTTAACAACCTATATTTATAACATACATAGTTAAGTATCTTCTTTGAATTCGCAATTCAAAGTTAGTTCATATTTCTTTTTAACCCCCGACGCAAAAGAGGGGTGTCATAAGTTTGACGTGTCTGTTTGTGTGTCTGTCTGTCTGTCTGTCTGTGGCATCATAGCGCCCGAACCACTGAACCGATTTCAGTTTAGTTTTTTTTGGATGAAAGGAGACTTAATCGAGAGTGTTCTTAGCTATGTTTTATAAAAATCGATTGAGCCGTTTAAGAGTTATGGTGGGTTAAAGTGGGGATGGAAGAACCAAAATTCTACAAATGTGCCCAAAATGGTTGTCAACTTAAACTGGAAAACTCAAATTAATAAAATAAATAGTAAAATCAATAAATACATTCACTCATTATACGTACTAACAAATGTATCATCTAAAAAAATTGCAATAAATGCATATCACGGCTACATTTATCCTCTTTTAAGTTATGGGGTTATATTCTGGGGAAACTCCGTAGAAGTAGAATCAACATTTTTATTACAAAAGAAATGCCTCCGAGCAATATTTAATCTAAGAAGTGTTGATTCGCTTCGTAAAATATTTGTGGAATATCAATTTATGACGTTAACCAGTATATTTATTTACGAAATTTGTGTATTCGTAAAAAATAATCGGAATGATTTTTTCAGCTCTTCAAACAGAGCGGACATTTTACGACCTAAATACTATAGTAATATATATATTCCCCAAGCAAATAACGCTCTATACCACAGAAACGCTTATTTTACTGCTATAAAAGTATTTAACAATTTACCCTTTGCTTTGAAATATCTAAATGGTCATCTTTTTAACAAAAACCTTAAAAAATGGTTACTTTCTAAAGCTTTTTATAACTTGAAGGAATATTTCAACGAAAGTGATGATGAATACCTAATGTATTATTAAAAAAGTAATATTTAATTACTTATTGCATTCCATTGGAAAGAACCCTCTATCTAGATACTTTTGTAATTAAATTTTTACTGTAGGTATGTTCTTTTTAAAAATTTATTCGATTAGTTTGTAGTAAAGTAGATTTGTACCAAATGTAGAATAGATACAATACTGAAATTCTTGGTTAGCTTGAATAGTAATTTGATTATTATTTTATTTTAATTTATTTTATGTACGAATTTGTGTATAGGTATACCTAAGTACTTATTTCAAGTTAAGATAACACCTTATAATATTGCACGCCCGTTATGGGTCCACTATTGGAACTATAATATTAATTTGTAAGAACATTGTACATAGTGTTGCAATAAACGTTTTCTGATTTCTGATTTCTGATTTCAATGTGTCGGGGGTTTTTTTTAATTTTTATTTTTTATTAGTTATTTACAGATTATCATGTCCCACATCTAGGCAGAGGGTTCCCACACATCAAATTCAAAATAAATAGAGAAACTTACATGAACAATACCTCTAACAACCCGATACAACACTTCTTCACGTCACAAATGTTGAAAAACACAACTTTGTAACATCACTGCACAAGTCTTAAGGACTCGCAAACATCACTGCATTATTAAAACAATCACTTTTTATTCACATTTAACCCTATCCTCAGAATTGGACACTGAGACAGTTAACTCTCCCATCGCAGCTGATATCTAAAGGCAACACTAAAAAGTTCCGTTTCACTCGCGAATCGTCCGTCACTGAAATCGAGTCGTACCAGTCCGTACGGCGCCGATTTTTTTTTATAATCGAGTTGTTTATTTACGGGCGGCACGTCGATACGTCGAGTAGAAATGATCGCGTGTAGCGGGACGCGTGGCTCGACTCGATTCATACATAATGAGTGCATCGGTTGCGTCATGGCGATTAATCGTGCCCGTAGAGATTTAGAGAGGAGCTCTGTAGCTCAGCGCGGCGCGCGATTTATTTTATTATGTACTAGCGACCCGCCCGGTGTTATACATATAAACCTTCCTCTTGAATCACTCTATCTATTTAAAAAAAAACCGCATCAAAATCCGTTGAGTAGTTTTAAAGATATAAGCATACATGGGGACAGACAGCGGGAAGCGACTTTGTTTTATACTATGTAGTGATAGTGATACTAAGTGTTCATTTGCAACGGAACTTTTAGATGGGTATGTATACCCGTAGAATATCATTAGGAATAAGTTTTACCATGGAGCCAACCCGAAAATATATTTTTTCCCTTACATTTTATTGCGAGTTAATGAACTTTTTGTATGGAACATCTGATTTTTTTGAGTTGACAGTAAAAGTTGTTCGTATTTAATGTAGGTACGTGTTTATTCAGAACCCCTACCTTTTTTTCTGTAAGATTGAGAAATATCATAGCCAATATTTAATTATCAGTGTTTTCGCAATATGCCTAGAATATATGTTAAAATACGGCTTATCAAATCATCGTATGAGATACCTATTTATATTATACCTACGAGTATGCATGCATTCATTCTATGTATTTTGCAAAATAACACCTAGTAAATAGCAAAAAATCATACCGAATATCCGAAAATCACATCCGAAAAATAAATGTTTATAAAATATGAATTGCAGAATAGTCTTGTGTGGGTACATATGAACAAGTGATTTGTTGTGCTCTGTGAGTATTTATAATATTTATTGGCGTTACATGTAAGTAGTTGTAATTTTAAGCAGACTTGGGTGCGTCATTCAGTCTACCTTTTAATACAGATATCTGTGGTCCCCCTAGAACGAGGTGACATGTCATATCTCAGGAGTTCTGTGGCCGTGGCCAATGTGCCGAATCGAGTGTATTACGCGAACGATAAGTTGGAATCTCGATTGTGAGCGGGGACTAATTATTTGTTTATAACATGTTGGAAATTTAATTACATACTAATTATTAATATAACTGTTGTTTACTTTTATAATTATTGTTACAAAGTTGTGTCACTAATTCCAATTGATTTATACTTGTACTTATAGATTTATTAGCTTTTGCCCGCGGCTTCGTTTGCGTGATATTTTGATTTTTGTACCGTCCCATAGGAACCTTTTGTTTTTTCGGAATAAAAAGTAGCCTATGTTACTTTTCTTCTTTCAAACTATGTCCATGCCAAAAACCAAGTCAATCCGTTGCTCCGTTGCTGCGTGAAAGAGGAACAAACCAACATTTACACTTTCGGATTTATAATATTAGTAAGGATAACATTCAAATTTCAAACACATAGCAGACGCCTATGTTCGTCACATAAATGCTTGTCCTCGGTGGGAATCAAACCCGCGCCTCTTTAACCCAGGAGTCAGGGTCAATAACCACTGAGTCACCGAGGCAGTCAACACACATTTATACTTTATACTTCAGATTTTAAAGAATTATCCAAGCTGCCTATCTAGCCTGCCTAACTTGATTTCTTTCTAATGAGTACGAGTACATCTTTACTTTCATTGAAACTATACGACGCCAGGTACGTAGGTAGTGGGTGTACTGTACAGTGTACAACTTACTACATACTTACGGCTTACTTTATACTTGCATGCGCAAAGGCAAGATGGTCTTTTAAAATCAAGTTGAAAAAATGGCTATAAAACGAGCTATTCTATGATTTCAATGACTTTTTAAAATTGACTGAAATTGTAATTGTTTAATATTGTATTTAATAAATTAATATCCGTTTTTAATTTAATTTGATCAACACGAATGACATTATAGTAGTTTATGCAACTGTCATATAATGAAGGGTATTAAAACACGAGTGTGAGTTATTATGAAATGAGCTATTATGAAACTCGCTGCGCTCGTTTCATAATAGTAACGAGTGGTTTAATACCCGTGTTATATGCAGTTGCATACACTACTTTATCTTCACTAATTAAAAAAAAAAAAAAACATATTGCGAAACATTAAATACACGCGTACGTGTATTGTCACAGTGAACTTGGCGCCATTAAAATCTAACCAATGAGAGCACAGCTGCGCGCGCAGGGCCAATCAGGAGCGAGCGCGCGATGTTATAATGAGATTTTACGATATCGATGTGGATATTATAACATCATGTGAAATTGCTTAAATTGAGTGTTTTGTTGTCTGCGCTATAACAGTAGTCATTATAAGTCAAGTATTGGAAACATAAGTAGAATGTTACAACATTAGTGTAGATAAAAATATTTAAGTTATTATTCATTTAGCATTGACATTTAACTATTGAATCCTTTTTTATTATTTGTATTAAATTGTAGGTACCAATTGTAGGTATCCTATTTTATGTAGTGTAACAATTGATGAATTGTATAATTGATAGCTAATATAATTGAAATAATCGTATAATAATTATCCTTTTTTTTTTTTTTTTTTACTGGCAAAAGTGCCTTTATTAACTACAACAAAACTACACTACTATTACACAAAAAGCATTGGATCACCCTCAGAAGGTCTAAAGATAATCCAAATGCTCAAGCCCACTGCCAGTTGGCAGCGTGCCCAGCATGCTGGCTGCATTGCCACGCTGAATGGCAATGCTTATGCGTTGAGCCAAATAAACACCAGCATTAATAATAAGCATCGTATAATTAATGTGACATGTAACAATGGTGTTATTAATAAAATTTTGTATTGTATTGTTACAACCTGTGACCTTCACCGATCTGCAGTCAACATTCGCGCTTAGTTTAAAACTTCTTAAAAAAATAATTTTCTTACTAATCTAGTAGAGAGAGACATATATACCAGAGGAATTATGTGGCCGGTCGAGAAAATCTGAAAGAGATGCAATGATTTAATATGACACGGGTTTGAAAGAGACATGAAAAAAATCTTAACTCGGTGGATTATGCAAGATTTTTAGGTAGGAAACGTCGAATTCCAACACATATTTGACAGTTTTGACAGCAGCTAGGCAAGATTTACAAAGATACTACAGAGGGATAATGGTCAATCGAGATAAGAAAGAAAGAGATGCGTTTATTTAATATCGCATGAATTGAGACATGAAAAATATCTAGATTCAGTGGCTAGTTGCAGTGTATTTCTGCCATTAGTGTCAAATTCCAATATGAGTAAGTATTTTATATTTGACAGTGACAATACTCTCAGTGGTTAGTGACCCTGACTCCTGGATCAAACAGGCGTGGGTTCGATTCCCACTCAGGAGAAATATTTATGTGATGAACATAGGTGTTTACTCTGTGTCTGGGTGTTATTTAGGCATTATCTATTTACGTATTTTATGTATTTAAAAAATATGTATATGTAGTACGAGGGGTGATCCAAAAGTAATGATAATCAGTTATTTCTACTGCACACAAAAATACAAAAAAAATATCAGTCACTTGCTCAATTACCAACTAGTTCAGGAAAAAAAAATCTTATAAATAGGCCACGATTCCCGGGAGCTACATTCATTTGAATACGGGCTGTCAAGGAGTGAACATCAAAATGGAAAAACACGAAATCAGAGCTGTCATTAAATACCTCTGCTTGAAAAAAATGTCTACCAAAGACATACATAGCGACTTGGTGGAAACATTAGGGGACTCTTCTCCTCCATACTTCACAGTTGCACGCTGGGCTAAGGAGTTTAAGCTGGGAAGAACATCGACGGAAGACGAACACCGCGAAGGACGCCCATCGACGTCCCTCACTGAAGAAAATATGAAAGAAGTTGAAGAAGTTGTATTGGAAGATCGAAGAGTGACTATCAGGCATGTAGCTGAGGTCACAGGGATCTCATATGACAGCATTCAAAGAATCCTTGCGAACGAATTGCATATGAGAAAGGTCTCCGCGCGTTGGGTACCGAAAATGTTAAACGACGAGCAAAAGAAGAAACGAGTCGACATGTCAAGAGCAAATCTCGAAAATTTCCAGGCAGACAAGGATAATTTTTTGTCACGTTTTGTGACCAAGGACGAGACCTGGATCCACCATTTTGATCCTGAAACAAAACAACAATCGATGACATGGAAACGATCCGATGAACCGACGCCGAAGAAATTCAAAGTGTCAAGCTCAGCAGGGAAGGTTATGGCGTCTGTTTTTTGGGACGCTGAAGGAATAATCATGGTGGACTACTTGGAAAAGGGGGCCACTATTACAGGCTCCTACTATGCAGGACAAATAAGAAGATTGCGGGAGGCTATTAAGGAGAAAAGGCGAGGCAAACTGCGGGCTGGAGTGCTGTTCCATCAAGACAACGCACCGGTTCACAAAGCTGCAATTGCCATGGCTGCCATTCAGGAAGCGGGCTTTGAGCTGGTGGATCACCCCCCCTATTCACCAGATCTAGCCCCCAGTGACTTTTATCTCTTTCCACGACTCAAGGAACATCTCCGAGGCAAGAAATTTGACGATGATAGCGACGTGATGGCCGCGGTTGAGGACTTTTTTGAGAGTCAAGATAAAGATTTTTTTTCTAAGGGAATTTTAGGTTTAGAAAAGAGATGGACTAAATGTATAGACTTGCTAGGAGACTATGTTGAGAAATAAATTTATTTTTTTATTTTATTCATTGTGTTTGTTATTGATTATCATTACTTTTGGATCACCCCTCGTATATCAGTCTCTGGTAGCCATATCACAAGCTATGCTTAGTTTGGGGTCAGTCAGAGGCCGTGTGTAATATGTCCCCTAATATTTATTTTATTATATATTTTTGCGGTTGAGAATTGCGTCAAGTGACAACAGCATTATCAATCTGTTCTATACAGTGTGGTATCTGTGAGTACAGAGCGTATAAACGTATTGTCATTTCTCATAATTATCACCAATTACATCCATTATCCAATTTGTAAAGCGCCTACTCGTAGATGTTACAACCGTGACTCGCTGAAATTAACGAGGTACAACGGCTTTCAAAAATTGTCTATTATGTCGGATTCGACATCATCAATATCATACCAACGAGGCTGCGCTCCCCGTTGTTAGCAGACAGTCGTGGTCACCCGTTTGCGCGTTTTAACACTGTACAGCGACATCTCACGACAAAGTCGTAAACTGAAATTTATTTATAGATCATTGACTGGAATCGTAGACGTAGTAAATCGTAATGGGGTGATTCAGACGATCATTATGGACGTTTGCTATGGAGTCATCTGGAATTCGAGAAAAAAATCCGCTGTCCCATACAAAATCACAATTCAGAATAAAATAAAATAAAAATATTGGGGGACATCTTACACACGGTCTCTGAGCCCAAACTAAGCAAAGCTTGTGATATAGCTGCCAGAGACTGATATACTACATTTACAAATTTTAAATACATACTTTTATAGATAATACCTAAATAACACCCAGACACAGAGCAAACACTTATGTTCATCACATAAATGATTGCCCTGGGTGGGGATCGAACCCACGCCTCTGTGATCCAGAAGTCAGGTTCACTAACCACTGAGCCACCGAGGCAGTCTGTAAAGTCAGAATCAATAAAATGTATGAAACATCTGTATTTTATTCTCGAACGCTTTGCCTGGGTCGGTCTTCCCGCTAAAGCACGACGTGGGTGTCTTCAAATCCCGAGTAAATAGATATCTTCTAGGTAAGCGTGCTACATCCTAGACCGAATATCTGCTCAACATCAGGCAGTATGTAGTCAAACGCAAACCTATATGGAATTTTAAAAAAAAATCTCGGACTACTGGTTGGCCTCGTAGTAAAGTTTGTTCGTTATAATGGTCTGAATCTCCTCTATTCGGCTTAGCATATACTAAGCGCCACACAAATCGGCGGGTGAGAAGTTAGCCGCAGATGACACTTCGCCGCAATTCGCTAATTATAACTTGTAGCTCAGCCTAGCTCCAAATTCAATTCAATTCATTTATTTGTCATAGGAACACAATGTGAGCACTTAACAATGTCAAACAATACAAATAACACTATCATAATATAAATTCACAATACAAATACAAGCAATATAAACAAAAGCCCAAGGATTGCCTAAATCGGTGATATAATGAAGACTTTTGGACATGAAGACTTTTGCCTGACCAAGTATCAACCGTAAAGAAGGATGCAGAGTCTCGACCTGTCAAAACATTTTTTTTATATTAATTTTGCAGTCATGGAACAAAACATCTTTTCTAAATAATGATATGTGATTCAAAAATATAGTGATTTGTTGATGTTTTCATATCACTAATTATAATTAAAATTAAAATTAGACTACCAGAAAAATTACATTGTTTTTTTATTGTTTTTACCATCTAAATCCCCTACCAATGCTTGTGTAGCCAAATATTTTAAAACTTCATTAATAAAGAACTTGTACATGTCAGAACAGTTTTAAAAGCGTCATTCTGACGAACATAACATTTTTAGAAATAAACTTGGGAGAAAATGAGTCGTATACAACAGGTGTTCGTATGTATGAGCTGCCGACATCCTTCTTTACACCAAGCTTGATATAGCTTCCCGTCCCTTACAACTCTACAAGATATTTTAAATACCTAAGAGTATGTAGTTTTACCAATCGCACTAAAAGAGTCGTGTGTTATTCAGAAACCGATTTCAACCAAACAAAATACGAGTATATCAACCGAAATGGCGTATTAAAAATCAGTTGCCGAAGCAAGCACGGAGCGTAAAAGTTTACCATCTGTCTTCAATTTTTTCTATCGATTCGTGTAATTGTGTTATATTTTTACTACATAAGCTAGTCATTTGTGAGCTTATATTCGTAAGTCATAACGGCACGCCGCGCGCCGATTACGTTATTTATAAAATGAAACGAAAATGAAATGAAATAATTATTCCACTAAAATCATTTAAGAGATATTTAGACAGAAACTGTTTTTTACGTAATGGTATAAGAGGGATGGAACCATTACATTAGCAGCTGGCAAATAAATCGATAGTACTTATTGTAAATATTTAATTGATTTCTAAAATGTATTTGAATACGTAAGATACATAGGGCAGGCAATGTCCAGCAGTGGATGTCATATTGCTGATGGATGGATGGATAGATTTGAAAATTGAAAACGTGAGATTACAAAAGTAACAGTTACTACGAAATGTAAGTAAAGGAATGTTGCAATTAATGAGTTTTGAATTTATAGGCACTTAGGGTAACTTAGGCACTTTGCTGTTCGATCTATTAAGTCTTAAAAAGAAATCTATCACGGAGGACAAGTCCTATCCTAAGGGCGGGTGTGTGAGGGAGAAAGAAAAGATAATACACGAATAAACGTAAATGAACGGTCATAATCGTAATAACCGTTGGAAATACGTAAGTAGCGCAACACATGCATGTGTATCTATTTATTTATCAGTATGTTTAAAAATTGGCTCTGTTTTAAACGGCCGCATGCCAGACGTCAAACGTCAAAACATCTTTAAAATGCGTTTTCTAGCATTAGGTAATTAGAAAAGTACGAAATGAATGCGTCTGAATGAATAAACCTTACGCTTTTAGCAGGGTGTGTAAAGGAAATACCGCACTTTTGCAATAGTAGATGCTTTTGTAACACGAAATGTTACTTTTTTGAACCTATATTTTTCCCTGAAAATCTTTCCCTCGCCAGTCGTATCTATACACCCCCTTCGACACGTTAAAGTGTAGTCCCGCGTGTTTTAATCATATTTAGCCATATCATAGGCAGCTTCACTGCAAGCGCAGGCCAAGAGCTAAGTTAGTTTAGGTTATCTCGCATAGCTGAACAATTTTCGAATACAAGTAAAATTGTACAATTTGCAGTATGAACAGATCTTTGGAAAACTTCGTCAGCTATGCGAGCTAGCCTCCAAATAGGTACAAATTGACATATCCCTTTGAAAAAAATGTAAGCAAATAGTCTGACAAAAGAGATAATGCCAAAATATATGGAGCTTAAGCCATTACTTCGTTTAATATTCCATTTTTTGCAATATTCGTTTTGGAAAATGATTTTCCTATTATTTTCTTTCATAACAATCTTTCATTTAAAAGAATCTCATATTTCCGGATCTTGTTATCTTTTGACATTGCTTGTAAAATAATATGGCAGCGTGATGGCGGCCTCAAACAAAAATTATATTAGAAAAAAATGTGAGCAAATATTGTGGCATATTTAAAAGCAGGTTAAACGATAGAGAATCAATCAGGCAGCTGGCTCAGACGGCATCGCGTGCCGAGCTCCCGTTCGCCAGTACCGCGATTTCACGCGAGGCATCCGTCCGCAAAAACGGCGCACCGCGTGCCATGCCTCAATGGGAACGACTAGACTTGAAACCTTTACGCACTCAACCCGATCTGATATAATTACTGGATACTTCTTTAACCGAAGGACATATTCTAGGATATCATTATTCATTGTACTCAGAAGTACGCTGCATAATTTCCAGGTCATTACCGTTCGTCTGTAGTGACATTTTATGCGAAGCACCCGTCTGTAAAATCAGTACACCGCGTGGGATGGGAACAACTAGACTTGAGATCTACACGCACTCAACCCGATCTGATATACGGGATACTTCTTCAAACAAAAGACATGTGTGCATGCCCTGAGCATTCATGCTCGCCATCGAAGGCTCCTTCTTGCGGCGGCGTCGTGTGTCGGGTCGTTCTCTTCCCTCAAATATGGTCGAGGAGAGCGATAGTTGGCACATGCGTCACACTCGTGATCGGGTGCTGCATGCGGGTCGCCGGTTTGCTCGTGGCATTCACGCAAAGCACTGAAACTACTAACTTAGACTAAGATTTAAACTAACCTCTCTCTATAGTACAGTCGAATTCTTTAAAATGTAACTACTCAACAAAGGGCACAGACCCTGGAGTCTGGGTCAATAATTTAAGTTATAAAAAAAAAAGACATGTTTTAGGATATCATAATTCATTGTACTCAGAAGTACTCTTAGGTATGGTTTAGTTAGGTCCGACTTCAAGAATTCAATCACCGAATCTAACTCAGCTGGGCAGCGCAGCGTTCTGAAAATTGCGTAATATCTTCTCGTCCGACATGAGTCAGTGCCTCAAGTCGAAAGTGTTCGACCAGTGTGTGTCAGTGATGACTTATGGCACTGAAAAGTGGTCTCTGACCATAGTCAGAGTAGAGGCCTATGGGCCTTACTAATAAACTCTAAGTATGTATATAAGCTTGTGCTGTATTTATACAGTATGAAAATAAGGTTATTTTGTTTTGTAAGGAGCCCAACGAGCTATGGAGAGGGCTATGCCCGGCTGCGAGATCGAATCAATCCACCCACAAGGTCAGGCACGTATCCAGGGGACATAGGGGACCGGTCCCCCTCCTACGAAAAATTCGTCAAGAACATAATTTGTAGCAAAATGTCTGCAAATATGCTCATTTAACTTTTGCCTTAAATTTAAAATTAAAGAAATTATAAGCAAAAATTGACACATGTGAGAAATCGAATAAAACCTTTTTAAGCTTCTATTGACACATGTCCCAAAAATCAAATCGCGTCCTCTAACAAATGTAAAGCTCATGTAACATTACAATGGACTATTTGTTTTATTTGATAAGGATTTGACAAATCGGAGGGTGTAAGTGAAATGTCCTTGAATCGAAAACAGAAAGTATGCTAAGAATGAGGTTTGCGTCTAATAACAATTTGACTGAGAAATTGGAATATTAGAACAAGAAAATACTTTCGGTTTATGCAATATTTTACGCGAAAGAATTTAGAGAATCGACATTCTTCGGAATAAGAATTTCAGACGTGCGCAGATTTTATTTTTCATCTAGTCACAGATTAAGCGATAGTTACAGGAAATCCATGAAGCCATGGTGGTCTAGTGGTAATGACACTCGCCTTACAAGCGTGAGCGCATGGGTTCAAATTCCGGTCCCGTAACAATGAATTCCTTGGAATTTATGCACGAAATTTCACACCAATGGCTTTTCGGTGGAGGAAAACATCGTGAGACTTACTTACTTGCTTGCTTCCGTCCGTAGAAGAAATTCGATGGCGTATGTGAATCCACCAACCCGCACTGGGCCAGCGTGGTGGATATGGCCCAATCACCCTTCGTGGGTAGGCCTACGTCCTGCAGTCGACTATTAAAAAGGCTGGTACAGATATAAGAAATGCTATTTTTGTTTTCTAACAACTTCTGATTAGAAAGATTTTTTTTATTATCATCATAATTTCAGCCGTTGGACGTTCAATGATGGACATAGGCCTCTCCTACAGATTTTCAATATGGCCGTGGATCGTGGAGGAGTTTCTAAATAGTTTGTATTTTTAAAATATTTGTTAATTAAGAACTGATACCTATTTTGTATCGCGAATAAAGCACATTATGTATATTTAAGAACAAAATATGAATTCATCAAGTTCCAAGAAAATCTTGAAGTCCTCCAAAATTCTTTCCATATCTTTCTATATATGAACCAATCTCCACATTTAGGTAATAATACCAAACTCTAAAACATCAATCAATAAGATAATTACAATCTTATGTCGAGTAATCAATAGGTATTCGCAACATTGCTAATCGATACGTTTTCATCGCAACAATCACAATACAATGCAGAGATTTCAGCCTTCGCCTAGTAAATTATGTACATAATTACGATTCGTCCATGCGTGCACAATATACAACTAATTTGAACTTGGCTATAAATTCCATTAAACTGCCATTAGTTCAAAAGATGATGTGAATATTGATACTAGATTTCTCTTATTGATTTTATGATTTTATGCTAATAAATAGAATAACATTTGCTGTCGAGTCTGCTGCGTTTTTATAGTCGATATGAAAAAATTAAAAAATGGTTCAGAAATACGAGTACAAGCGATGCTGATGTCTTTTTCCTCCATAAGATCATTTTTAACCACTATTTTTGTCCCTAGATGAAAAAATCGGAAAAATGGGTTAAAATAACTCACCGATTCAAGCTGATGATTTGCGACTTCAGCAGCTTGTACAAGATTTTAGATTCTTCCTCCATGATGAGACCGACTTTGGCCATATCGTCGGCCACCTCTTTACATTGTTGTTTTCCTCTATAAGGTCGTTTTGACCACTATTTTTGTCCCTAGACTAAAACGTCAGGTAAGATAACACACCAATTCAAACCGATGGTCTAAGACTTGAGCAGCTTGTACACAATTCTATAGCGTCTTCCTTCATCCATGATGAGGCCAGCCTTGGCTATATTATTGGCCACTTTTGACATTGTTATTTTACTCTATCTATGAGGTCGTTTTGACATCTGTTTTTGTCCCTAGACTAAACTAAACATCGGGTAAGATAACCCACCGATTCAAACCGCTGATCCGAAACTTGAAGAGCTTTTACGCGATTCTAGCGTCTTCCTCCATGATGAGACCAGTCTTGGCCATATTGTTGGCCACCTCTTTAGTCATCATTTTTCCTCAGCAATTTGACCACCATTTTTGTCCCTAGACTAAAAACGTCGGGTCAAAACAACGCACCGATTCAAACCGATGATCCGAAATTGTGTACAAGCTACACGATTCTAGAGTTTTACTCCATGATGAGGCCAGCTATGGCCATATCGTTGGCCACCTAGTCGTCGTGATCCATGTCGAACTCGAATTATTTTTGGCCACTATTTTGGTCCCTAGGCTATAACATCGGGGAAATATAACTCACCGATTCAAGCTGATGATTTGCGACTTGAGCAGCTTGTACACGATTCTAGCGTCTTCTTCCATGATGAGGCCAGCCTTGGCCATATCGTTGGCCACCTCTTCACAGTCGTCGTGCTCCATGTCGAACTCGAATTGGATCGCTTCGTTCTCCTTGTGTGTGTACGACCTAAGGGTCAAATGATTAATAAGTTAGGAAACGTACCCACTACGTGATCCTTTTTTCACAATTCGTATAGGTCGAATCCTCAGAATCATGACAAGTAATAGAAACCTTGCTAAACTTTACTCAAATAAAAACTACGTTACACCTGTCTTATTCATATATGGTTACACAGCATACGCGAGAGTGAGTGGAACAAAAAAACCGCATCTACTTTTTACCTTGTCGAATTTGGACAGCCGAGATAGCTCAATGCTAGTTTGTGAAACTCTTCGAAATTACCTGGGAACGGGTGAATGTGCATCTTTTTCTAATACATTTTAAATTTCATATTTAAAATGGGACAAAGTGGTATCTTGCTATTTTAGTGTGGTTTCTATTACTTTAGGCTTTATTCTGAGGCCGAATCAAACACCTTGGCGGCTGTTACGTTAGCTACAAGCTGCGGATAACCCAATCCTGACTGAAGCTCATTTAACAGCTGCGCGAGGATTGGGTTTCCCGTAATTTGTAGCTAATTTCACAGTCACCAAGATGTTTGACTCGGCCTCTAGTACATACTAACATCCCCTCCCATCCCGTAGTAATTCATAAATATGGTTTTAAATCATTTTTCGCAAACATAAGTTAGTTTGGCTCATGGTCAATATACTGAATCAAACTTCTTGTCGGCTGTGAAGTTAGCTACAAGCTGCGCAGGTCCAACCTACTCGCATAGCTGACATAACGAACTTGCTACTTGCGCATTGACTCGCCTCGTGTTCACAGCACAGGGGCCGTTCAAGTATTACGTAAGCAGATTTATTACAATTATTTACCCCCCTCCCACCTTGTCAGCAAAAGTAAGAAACGCTTTTACCCCTCCCCTCCCATTCTTACGTAAACATTGGTACCTGTATGCATTTTTTATTAATTCATGTGCAGCAAATTTAAATAAGAAAATAGATTTAGAATAGTTGACTTTAACACACATATGCGTAAAAAAAACTATTGCTGACGTAATTACTATCTTACCCCCACCCCCCATGTCATCAAAAATAAGCAAAGGATAAATCCCCCCGCCTCCCCTATAGTGCTTACGTAATACTTGAACCCCCACAGACGCCAAAGAGTTTGATTCGGGTTATGGTTTGTTGACTTGGTATTCTGTGAAAGATTTAGTTGGCCGCGGCGACCTGCCAAAATGACGTGGGTTCGATCCCCACTCAGAGTAAGAATTTTTCTATGAATTTCTTGCTCTGCGTCTGGATGTTATTTATACCTTACCGTTTTTGGGGGGTCTTGAAGAACTCGTTGTTCCAATTTCAGCCTATCATATGCACTTTACGACTTTACTGGTTCGTATTTGAACCCAGTTCCAAAGTATTCTCGGGGTATATAAATGGGTGTGCAGTCAGTACCTTACCGTTTCTTGGGATCGATGATCTTGAGCCGGAACTGTATCTTGTTGATGTCGGAGTGCGTGACGAGCTCGCGGCCCACGATCTCCAGCCGCAGCCCGATGTCCTCGCCGAAGAACTCGTGGTTCAACAGGTCCTTCACTTTCGGCCTGTCGGGAGGAAACATATTTTTTATTCTTATTAAGAGCATCGTGGATCAACTACTGTTTTCGCGTTTTCTGTAGAATATCAAGAGAATTTTTAGCACATTTTTGATAAAATTTACGTTCCGGGAGAAAACTGTTTTTACCCCTTAAATTGTAACAAGATGTTATGTTTTTGGTGTCAATTTTTTGCGTAAAATATGACTTTTTAGAGATTTAACTTTAAGGCCATTTAAAAAACTGTAAAAACTAAGATGTTTAATACTAGCTATTGAAGTGCTAATTATATGAAATAAACAATATTGTTAACTATCACAAAAAGTGGATAAAATTTGATTGTCTTTGCCATGCTAGGAGTGATAATATGATGATAATGACATTTTCTTGTGTCATCAATCAGTGCTTGAACAACGAGTGGAACCTTTAGCGAGGCAACAATACGGATAAGATTCTTGTTCATTCCACCAGAGTTTCATGTTTGATTAGCCGAATGGAATCACAGCTTTTCATCTATTCTGACATCAAGCTGTGGGAAACCTACCTATCTCCTTTATCCGGCTTGATGCAAGACTCGATGATGTCCTTCACCTCCGGAATGGTGACTTTCTCCAGGCTCTGTGGTTTCACTCCCTAAAACAAACAAACATATTATGTGAAATTGTTGCCGGAAATTTCGATGTCTTTTCGTCCGACATTCTTCAGAGCCTCAAATCAAAAGTTTTCGATAAATGTAACCGAACTTACAGCGTTGAAACGTTGAAAAGGGCAACGTTCGGAGTCTCTTTGTGTGATCAATTCAAGAACCTGTATCACTGTAGGAGTCCTGATCTCTCAGCTATAATGACGACTCGAGCTCGGCTTACTGAGACTATATTATAACGTGGGGCCTTCGAGCAAATATCTACAGAGTCACAATCGTGCAAAAAAGTTTCCGAGGCATAACTCTGCCCAAGCTATGTAGTGGGCAGGCTTTTTAGTTAGTCGTAAGGCGATTGCAAGCCAACTACAACTTACAAGCACTAATAAGGTGACATAACGTCAAGATTCGAGAAAACGGGTCATTGTGAATTATTTAATGTAAATATCTAAGTCGGTATGTATGGCGGCGTTTGGACATTTTTTTACTACTTTCACTTAGGGACTGTGGCTCTGCAGATATTTGCTCGAAGCCTCACGACGGTTTGGCCGTATACGGAACTTGTATGGAGTATTCGCAACTTCCATAGACCACATAGAGATTCTCCATACAATCTGTCAAAGTTCCGTAAACATTCCCACGTGTTCGTTGTTCAAAAATTGAGCCCCTATGCGAGACTCATACCGACACACTCGCTATATGGGTATTCTCCAGTGACCATATGGAACATGCACATTCCGAATGCGTACGACACGTCCACAGAACCGTTAGATACTACGACTCGTTGGACCACTTTCTTGGAAGTATAGTTATGTCGACTGATTCAACAGATAACTCCCATGCATAGAATAAGGACTAAAGTAATAGAAACCGTACTAAAATAGCAAGAGATATGCATCACTTTGTCCCACTTTAAATGTGAAATTTAAAAGGGGTTAGAAAAAGATGCACATACACCCGAACTTACGTAATTTCGAAGGGTTTCACAAACTAGCATTGGGCTATCTCGGCTGTCCAAATTCAAAAAGGTAAAAAAAAGTAGGAAGGTAAAATGATCAGAGATTTGAACCATCTGCTGGAACTAGATGGTTCAAATTTCCGATCACATCGCAAAAGACAAAGTGGAACCAAATTTTAACCATTTTGACATTACAACTTGTGATTTTGACGTATGCCGACAGACAATGCGTTTTTTTTGTTTCACTCACTCTCGCGTATGCTGTATAACCAGATATGAATAAGACATCTGTAACATAGTTTTTATTTGAGTAAAATTTAGCAAGATTTCTATTACTTGTCATTCTTCTGAGATCCTATACCTATAAGCTGGACTTACCGAGACGACTTTCTTGTAAATCTGCGCAGGGCCGCTACACTCGCTGTACGGGTATTCCCCGGTGGCCATCTCTAACATGCACATTCCGAATGCGTACACGTCTACCGACTCGTCGTAATGCTCTTCGTACATTTCGGGCGCCATGAATTCTGGGGTACCTGCCACGGAGAAAATATATTATTATTTATAGCTTGTATAGTCCGCGCTACACAAGTCGGCGGATGAGAAGTTGACACTTCGCCGTAATTCGCTAATTGTTGCGCATGTGTGCACAATGCCGACGCCGCGTGGCGTAGTGGTGAGCACGGGCCTAGGGAGCGCTGATCGTCCACAATCAACAATTCACGCTGATTCGGGACCAGTTTTCGTGGCATACGGTGCGCGCTTGCTGCATAACTTCTGTTGCTCATGTTTGTGGTTTGCTCGTTTTTATTTTTTTCTTGTTATTAGCTGTAAGTGTTCATGTATGTGACGAAATAAATGTTATTTGTTTCTTTCAAATATTATAAATTAGTACCTATAACAGATTTGGCGAAGCTCCTGTTCTTCAATGTGGCGAGGCCGAGGTCCCCGATCTTCACGCTGCCCGTCGTGCCCGTTATAAAGATGTTGTCGCACTTCAGATCTCTGCAATCATCATTATTTTATAAGTTACATATTTATTAAGAGTCAATTTGACTGTTATATACCATATCTTAATTTATGTCCCATTGCTTTTGACCAACGAACTTTTCTTTACGAAAAGTATTCGAGTTGGACCACAGTCCAACTGCACTAGCCAAATGCGAGTTGGCCGACTTCATATATATCCAAAAGCAAGCAAAAAACAGACATGCATGTAATCTTACAATATTTTTAATGTACCATATGTGTTACGAAACATTCTAAATCTATTTTTGGAACTCACAATCTAACTGATCGAGGAATCTTTATCACTTACTTTTATAACTCAAAACAGACAATTTTCTGGTGTATCTACGATAGCGCAAATCACCATGGTTGGTACCTATTACTACTACATTTCATTTATTTATCATACATTATAATTTATATTATTTTTATGACTTTATAACCTGTGAATGATGGGAGGTGTCCGGGAGTGCAGAAAGTTGAGACCCTTGAGTATCTGGCGGCACCACGACTTCAGCACCTTGGGGTTGATCCGCTTGAACCGCCGCAGGTACCTGCCGACACGACAACGTAACACAAATATATCAAATTTTATTTACATTAAATATATCATCTAATATTGAATGACTACAAAATTCAGAATAAAATTGTTAACCTATTTTGCAAGAAATAAATGAATATGAATATGAGTCAAACACTTTCATTTCATACCAACCTGAGATTATGAGACTCTCGGCTATAACTCTCTTGGCTCGGTCACTACAATATTAGTAGTACCACGGGCATGAAATGATTTCCCGTGGTCCTACTGGAGTGCTTGGTAGGACCACGGGAAAATTCCTTGCCCGTGGTCCTACTAGTAGTACATCTGGTAAGACCACAGGCAACAAACGGGGAAACATTAAAATTTATTGTTTTGTTACGTATCATTGATATTCAACCATACACAGCACAAGTCTTCCCTATTGTCACAGTCTAGGTATTTTTTTTATTACAAATCTACCTGCCAGTGCAGCCCGCGCGCAGAGTACACGATCGGTACATGAAACGCGGGGTGGAAGTGAGGAAAACTCAAACGGGTGAATGACCGTTCTATACGTAGTTTAATTTTAGCTTTGGTAATGAGCACAATGTTCTTCTTCTTGGCAACAATGCCTTCTCAGTATTTATAAAAGTAAGAATAGGATCATTCGTTTGGGACCACCTTATGACCTCACAGGCATGACAAACTTACAACTGACCTCTCTTTAGGTGGAAGATTAAAAAGTGGCATATGTTAAACGCCTGTCGTTACATACGAGTGGTACACCTCGCGCCACAAACTCAAACCTACGTATAGACCGCGCCACACAAGTTGGCGGATGTGAAGTTAGCTACAAGCTGCGCAATATCCAATCTTAACTGAAGCTCACATAAAGCCGCACGTTGATTGGCTATTGCGCAGCTTGAAGCTAACTTCACATCCGCCAACTTGTGTGGCGACGCGCTTAAAAGTTAATTGACTGCCTCGGTGGCTCAGTAGTTAGTGACCCTGACTAAACACGTAAGTTATTAGTTTTGATGTACAGAATAAGCCCCTAAAAGGATGCTAATTGATTAGAAATAACCCTGTATAAGTATGTGCAGCGACTAACTTCGCTACAAGTGGCGCCACCACACGCGCCTCGAAGAAAGTAACGTCAGCCAATCACAAGCCAAGGGCTGCATAGCACAAACGAAATTTACAGCGGTGGCCGAACCATATCAAGACCTTAGATTACACTGTCGGATAGCTATCCCCGGGCACAACACCTCGCCCGGTGGAGTACTCCTTTGCGAGATGTTATCCTATCATCATCATCTCGACATGGACGACCACCTAGTCCATATATGTATTTAAGATATGTATATGTTGTATATCAGTCTCTGGCAATCATATGACAAGCTTTGCTTAGTATGGGGTCAAAGACCGTGTGTAAGATGTCCCATACAAAAAAAAAACAGGTGTAATTTGTTGAAAACTTACGCTTTGAGCGTGCCTGACAGCATGAGCTCGGTGATCAGCACGATATTCTTCTTCTTGGCGACGGTGCCTTCCCAGTAGTTATAGAAACGCACGATATTTGGATGCTGGAGTTTTTTCAGCATGTCGGCCTCTTCGCGGAAACGGAGACGCTCGGTCTTGTTCAACTTTTTCTCCTGAAATGTTAAGTCATTTTTCGTCAAAAACTTCAATCTACAAATATCAAAAATGTGCAAAATTCGAATACATAGTTCTAATAAAATATGGCACTTCAATCATTGCAAATGCAAAATCCAAAAATGTGCGATGCCATTTTTAGACCATTTTATTGTTGATTTTTCAAAAAAACACCCAAACGATATCAATAACATTTAAAGTATGAGTACAAAATTGGTCCACAATTGGCGGAATAATCACGTAACATACATACAAAAAAAAACATTCAGTCATATTGAGAACCTCCTTTTTTAAAGTCTGTTTAAAATCATCCATCTATCCATCCATCCATCAGCCATAGGACGTCCACTGCTGGACATAGGCCTCCCCTACAGAGCTCCAATAAGGCCGGTTGGTAGCGGCTTGCATCCAGCGCGATCCTACGGTCTTAATGAGGTCATCCGTCCACCTTGTGTGTGGACGTCCTACGCTGCGCTTGCCGGTACGTGGTCTACACTGGAGAACTTTTCGACCCCATCGGTCATCAGTAAACAATCTGTTGTAAATACTGACCAACAACTCGCACCACGCCACAGCGACGCCTGTTTGCGTATCGAGCCCGTGATACACGGTCTTGAACGAACCGCGACCGACCTCTTTGTCGTACTTGAAAAACCTGAAAGCATATTTACATTTTGAAGTAATAATTTAGAGAGCAATTTTATCATAGACAGTCCGTCAGTTAGATTACCAAAAAATAATAGACACGTATCTTTTCTGTTGTCAATTAAACAAAAAACAATGATGATGATTTCACTTTTTATATAGAAGTGACGTCGCGAACCGCCATTCCCGAACTTTATTTTGAGAGACGCGCTTTATTTTTGTATTTTTATGTTTGGTTGACAAAAAAATCGCGTTTTTATTTTATGATAATTTAAACCAGTCCTCATACCCATTTTATATCATATACCTAATTAAAAAACCCCCGACACAAAAATATTTGACAACAAACTTTCAATTGACAACCATTTTGGGCACATTTGTAGAATTTTGGTTCTTCCATCCCCACTTTAACCCACCATAACTCTTAAACGGCTCAATCGATTTTTATAAAACATAGCTAAGAACACTCTCGATTAAGTCTCCTTTCATCCAAAAAAAACTAAACTGAAATCGGTTCAGTGGTTCGGGCGCTATGATGCCACAGACAGACAGACAGACAGACACACAGACAAACAGACACGAAACTTATAACACCCCTCTTTTTCGTCGGGGGTTAAAAAAAAGGTTATAAGTTAGTTTAGTTTATTTACCTGCCGCAAGGAGAAACGCCGATGGGCTCTTCCTCGTCCTCCTTGTCTTCCTTGTGCTTATCTTTATCTTCCAGCTCTTTCTCTAGTTCGTATATTGGACCATATTCAAGACCTGCGAGTGTAAAACATTTTCAAACGTTAAAATATACAATTTAGTTGATCTAAAAAAAACAGATTTATTGTTTTAAACCATTGTCCGTAAATGTATTTAATCCTTACATAGTATAAAATAAAGTCGCTATTTTCGTTTGTTTGTTTGTCTGTATGCTTAAATCTTTAAAACTACGCAACGGATTTTGATGCGGTTTTTTTTTTAATGGATAGAGTGATTCAAGAGGAAGGTTTATATGTATAAAAATTCCCGAAATTCCCACGGGAACGGGCACAACGCGGGTAAAACCGCGGGGCGCTGCTAGTTAGTTTATAAAAACAGGTCTATGACAGACGAGAAAACGGCGTTGATACTTTTTACAGATTATCTTCGAAAAAATAAATTATACGTTATGCAGTTTCCGTTTTCTTATCTCAGAAATAAATTACAATCATTGCTATAGGCCGAATGATACAACTTGGCAGCTGTGATGTTAGCTACAGTCAAAGATATAATAATACTACGTATAGAACGGTCACTCGTTACCCCCCACCGGTTTGAGTCTTCCTCACTTCCACCCCGCGTTTCACGTACCAAACGAGTACTCTGCGCGCGGGCTGCACTGGCCGAAAATACTTAGACTGTGACAATAGGGAAGACTTGTGCTGTGTATGGTTGAATATCAATGATACGTAACAAAACAAGAAATTTTAATGTTTCCCTAAGGATAAGTATAAGGAATTTATTTTACATTATTGGTAACTTCCTCTTGATATTTTGTTTCAAATTAAGTAGATCTTTCTGTTATAATGCTTTCAAATTAAGTAATTATTATACTTTTTTAAGCACTATAGTTCACTATATGTAAATTTATTACGCACCTGTCTCACTCACGCGGCATGTGATGATCGTTGACAGCCATAACGTCAACGCACACAAAAGTGCGAGTAGCGATCGCACGGATGTGTCGTATACTAAGCGCCACACCAGTCGCCGGATGGGAAGTTATGCGCAAAAGCCGAAATATAGGTATGCGCGGGAGCCAAAGAGACTCGCGTCGGGGTTTGCCCGCCCGCCAACTTCATGCCTCCCGCACGCTCCTTACGCCCGTGCTCAACACTACGCCACGCGGCGTCGGCAATAATTAGCGAATCGCGGCAGTGTCATCTGCGGCTAACTTCTCATCCGCTGATTTGTGTGGCGCTTAGTATATCTGTAAGTTCTGTGTAGTGTGCGCAAGACAGCTGATTTTATGTGAAAAATCACGGAGTGTCCGGACTGTGGTACGGTTTTGGCTAACTCCACAGCCGCCAAAAAGTTTGATTCGGCCTAAGCCTACAATGATGATGAAGATCAAGTGTTTTATGCCGTAAGAAACATTGTACCGTTTTGTTGTTCCTGAGGCTGAGCTTCGCCGGTCGCGTCGGCGGCGGGGTGCGGGAGGCCTTTCTCTGTCGCCGTCGCTATTTCGATGTTCTCTTCCTGAAATTGTCAATAAATAAATAGTTTATTTACAAAAAGAGTTTTTATACAAAAATAATCGGCCAAGTACGAGTCGGACTCGCGCACGGGGGGTTCCGTACTGTAAGGGAGCAATATGCAACTAAATATTCTGTGAAAATATCAAGCATCTACCTGTTACCATAAAAAAATCGAGCGAAAAACGGCTAAAAATCAGATTTGATGTATGGGAATGAAATATTAATTTTATTCTGTTTTCAGTTAGTTGTTATAGCGGCAACAGAAATAAATCATGTGAAAATTTCAGCTTTCTAGCTACAGCGGTTCATGAGATACAGCCTGGTAACAGACAGACAGACGGACAGCGGAGTCTTAGTAATGGGGTCCTTTGGGTAAGGAACCCTAAAAATCATTATGACACTGTAACAGATAAACACTTAAGTTTAGGAGAAATATATCAAAAATCCTACAGAACCTACCTACCACGGAGAAATCATCTCGTGTCGTAGGGAAATTTTAGACACATTCGTCAACTGGCCAGTTTTACAACCACTAGACCACTACGGCTTTATGTTTGGGGATTTAACCACCTGTACAGGCGAGCAAAAGGTAGACAACAATACAATGTGACTAATAGTAGGCCTCTCCTTAAATGGTTATTAGCTCAAACTTTTCAACCAATCATAATTGACCCACTTACGCATCTTAACAATAGGTGCGATAGGAATTACTCTGAGGATTTATTTATAGAATATAATAGAATCTAAAAATAGCTCCAGCAAACCTACTATATGGTATTTTATCATTTATGTTGTATACCTTGTTTACATACAATGCAATAAATCGATCGGAAAATAATTTTATTATTCATATAATATCTATGTACTAACATCCAAGTAGTGTATACTATCCTGGGGTAGGTACTATGCCGCAGTCATAAATGTTTTTCCAAATAGGAAGTAGGTATGTACTTGGAAAACGTAAAATAAATCGTTAATATGGATAAAATACCTTATTTTAAAACCGCTTTATTTGCCATAAATCATTGACTACCGGTTCGCACAGAGCTCCCTGACCTAAACTCCGACGACAGTACCTCCCTCACCCCACCACTGATTGGCTAGAAGCGACTTTGTTGAACACAATGTAGAGATACACTCACCAGAGTGTCAAGTGGGAGTTTTGCAAATCAAATCGAATTACTTTTACGTCGCGTTGACCGAACGCACCGAGCACTCACGCGAGCACATTGACACACACGCTTGATTTAGCCAATCACTGACGTTGCCGCGCTTGTGTTGGATCGGTTTGGCGCTCGTTACATTACTGAAAAAATACTCACACTTAGCTATTCAGTTTTCTGTACGTGACACAAGATGGCGCTGTGCCATTTCCATAGAAATGACATCAAACGTTAACGCGATCGAGCGAGAAACTCCCACTTAGTCCTCAGATCTTGTTTCGTTATAAAGGCGCCGTCCTCCAGCCGCGCGACAGGGTTATTCCCCGAATTATCGAGTTCCGGGTCGCACCGCGCTCCCTGACCAGAACTCCGCCGACGGTACCCCTCCCTCCCTTCCCCACGCCCACTCCCACTTGTTTTACAATGTATAATTACACTCACCAGATCTTGTTCCGATATAAAGGCGTCGTCTTCTAACCGCGCAATGAGGTTATTCCCCGAATCATCCAGCTCCGGGTCGCATAGCGCCCCCTGGCCCGAACTCCGACGACGGTAGCCTCCCACGCCCACCCCCACCACTGGCTGGCTCGCCTGCAAGCGAACAAACCCTTTGCATTAGGTATAAGAACAAAACATTTTATCGCACAGAAGTGGGTCTAACGCTATTCAGAAGAATTTTTTATAGAATTCAGTAGAATTTTCATTCTTCACAGTACCTATTATTGGTAAAAGTATAAGGCATAACATAAAAAATTTCACCTGTTCTCCCCATGAAAATATCTTCTGCATTCTGACTTATGCATATCTAGTTCATTTTGACATTTTGTTTTTAGAGTAATATACGGACAAGACTGATGTGCAAACTGCTTCTAAACGGTCTACGTCATCTCTACCTCGAGCATCTTTAAAATTAAATACATAGTTAATATATATTTAACAGTGGACTATAGGTACCGACTTATACCGTACAGTATTTACAACGCTGTTGGTGATGATAATAGTGAAAGTTTCATAAAGACCTTCAAAGAAATATCCCACTTCTGAAACTCGTACATAGGTCATATAGGGCAGTGGCGTTTTTAGTCGACGTACTTACAACGCTAGTGGTGAGCGAGTTGAGCATGTCGAAGGTGTTGCTCTGTTGCGTGTGGATGATGGCGAGCGCGTTGTACGGCCGGGGGCCCATCACGCCGCCCTTCATCACCCCCACTTCGCCGCCCACCACCACCTGGAACCAAACACAGACACGTCAACAATCGGACAAGTGCGAGTCGGACTCGCATACGAAGGGTTCCGTACCGTACGGGAGCCCCCTAAATTTATTTTAATGCAATTATTTATTTTGAAGTGAATTTCAATTTACCATAACCGTAAAAGGAACGTATCAGGCAAAAAAAATCTTTGTTGTTTTACAATTTTATGTTCAGTAAGTGATCCTAAACCTTATAAAAAAATTGGATCGGAAATTTAGTGCAAAGTTTCCTGTACTAATTGAATAGTATGAGAATACACTAGACCGTTCCGTCACCGATCAGCACCGTAGCGTGCCATGCACGGAGCGCGCGTTTCGCCACCGGCAAGATATTCTCAACGAATATTATTGACGTACGTTGTAGTGGACATAGTAGGGCGTATCGTGATGATTTCTGTGCCTGATACGTTCCTAGCATGGTCATGGCACGGCACGCTATAGTGGACAGGCGCCTTTAATCCGATCCCGATGCTACTACTTCCTGGCCAAAAAATCAATACTGTATTACCTTGAAGGTCTTCTCCTTGCCATGCACGGTCTTCTCCTTGGGCGTGAGGACGGCGGTGGATTCCAGGTGGTGAGCCGTCGGCTGCGAGATCTGATGACCGTGCCCGTGCAGTCCTGACGTCATCTGCAACCAAGAGAACGAAACATTACAAATTACATCTTCTTACAGCGGTTTAGTGTGTCGAATCGTTCTCTTCCCTCAAATATGGTCGAGGAGAGCGATGGCTACAGCACATGCGTCACACTAGGGATCGGGTGCTGCATGCTAGTCGCCGGTTTGCTCGTGGCATTCACGCAATGCAACGAAACTACTAACGTTGGCTAAGATTTTAACTAACCCATCTCTATTGTACAGTCGTACTCTATCAAAATATTGTAAAATAATTTCACCCTGGAGTCTGAGGAACAGTAATTTAAATGTAAAAAAATGCATCTTTTTTTATGATTAAGGAGGAGACCTTCTAAGATTTTTATGTCAAGAGACAATCGTAAAGAGTATCTTTAACATAGAAGCAGGTCAGCCGTTGCCTTATTCATCTACAAGATATGATTTTGACGAAGCGCCCGTTTGGCTACATCATGGGGTAAAACTTCATGATTCCTGTTTAAGTTATAGCCGGCAAACGCGACAAAAGGAGCCAATGAAAAACCAAGAAATTCACAACCTCAAATCTCAATTGCCTACAGTAAATATGACTACATCTGTGACTCCTATATCGGCCACCACACCTACGAATTTTCTTAACTGGTGACTCAGAAATGCCAAATGCATTTTAGGCATCTTGAGTATGTGAGATAGGTGTAATTAAAATTAATTGATTGGGAGAAGGTTACTACACTACATTGGTGCGGGCATGTTATATCATTGGTAGGATATAGACTTTATTTGAGCGAAATAACTCATGTATGGTCTGATTTTTCATAGTTTTATGGTAGGTGTCTATGAGATGAATGTCGTAGGTGTGAAGAAATTATAGCGCTTCGTCTCTGTACCTAATTCCTGTTGTTAAAATATTCCAAGGAAACATGATAGTAACTTATACATAAGAAGTTATTTTAGGTATTTTTTTTTACTAATTTTTCAGTTTTATCTATTGAAGAAATTAAAGACTTTTGGTTAGTTTACGACAAAAATTGCACAAAAACCAATCACCTGAAGTAGCATATTTGTATTCGATCTGCATAACCGCTTTACCTTCGCCCAATTCTCGTACACTCTTATCTTGTTAACTTTTGATTGGTTCGCTTTACCATCACTATTTTTCTCTACGTTTTTAATTTGTTGTTCGAGAGCTTTAATTCTAATTTCTAATTGTGTTTTCCTGTCTTCGAGTTCTTTGTTGTATCTTTCTACTACTTTAATTTTCTCTTTCAAATCGTTCATTACTTCACTATGTTTAGTATCCTTGCCAGTGCATTTAGAATCCTGCTGCCTTGTCTTAAGTATTACTGTTTTATCAGTTCCTTCACTTTGATTGGAACTTTGTCTTTGCATTTTCTGTTCTTGTCCTTCAACCATCCTTTCTGTTTTTCTCTTCAACGATTTGCCTTCAACTGTTTTTTCAGGCTGATCAGAACTGTCCGCTTTTATTTTGGTTTCTTCTTTTTGGTTGGATTTTTTCTTAGCTTGTTTGTCCAAAATTCGACTGCACTTCTCGCAAGCCCAGTCAACATTATCAGCAGCAGGTAAAGTTGACATCTGATCGGCAGAAAGATATGTGCACACCTGGAACGCGTGGACTGTCTTCTTGCACTCGCTACATTGCAACCTTGGACAGCCTTCCGTGATAGTTTTCTGGCAGTTGTCGCACTTCATATTTACTAGGAAATGTTCACATTCTATTCCTTTCAATAAGTTCGAAAATTCTTTCAATCGCAGTTGTAGAGATCTCCGGAACAAATTACGGTCATTGTTTTTAACGGCTTGTATAACATGAGAATTGTTTTGTGTGATACTGTTATTATATTATGTATAAACAAGCACTTATCTTGTACCTTGAACCACTGTTAATTTTCACTTAGCACATTACCAAACACTCATGACACGTTGTTTGCAAATTTCGCCGATACGTCATATCTTCCGAAGTGCATAATGAAATACCATCTATACACTAGTTTTTTTCCTGTATCAAGTATTCTTCTTTACTTTAAGCATCTTGACTTTAAATGCCAACCAATGCACGGTCATCAAGAGAAGATAATAGAATGTATTCTGACTGGAAGGTACATATTGACGAATTAGCACTTAGAAAACTTCATAGTCTGACGACAGATGAAAACGTCACGCAAAAGAATCGCTTCTTTTGCACCACCTTAACTAATATTCCAAGTTTCAGTCAAGTAATTTTTCGTAGCTTGTTCTGACGGTGTTTTCTTTCTTTCTTCTGTTAATTTTCCCTAGATCGTAAGACAAGTATTCTTCTCAATAGAGTGCGCCAGAGTGAGTCGAGTTATTTATAATGCGGACCGCGCGGACCTTTATCTCCAAATTGGCAATATCCTGTTGGTTTGAGCATATTTTTATTGCTTGATGAGCGAGCAAACTGAACACCTGACGCGACAAGGATTGTTTACAAACTGTGATTGCAGTATTATTTGCAACATTGCTGTTTTCCGGGATGTAAAAGTTTAAAGTATCTAGTACTCCGTTATCTTAACCATTCTCTTGCCGAATATCATGATACGAGAAAATACTTATAGGCGTAGATAAATACTCCCGATTTTCAGGTTTGGATAGATTTATTTATATGCTATTTGGCCAATTCCAATAGTAAAAGGCTCAAATACTTAGTTATACATGACAATTTTTCGCCCTAAATTTAGGGATTTATCCCTAAAAATACGCGCGAAGCTATTAAGTCAATTTACCCGTAAAATCCCTAAATTATGTGACATAACGACATTTTACTCTAAAATCTCTAAATCGTGTAACATGAAATCATTTTACCCTCAAAATCCCTAAATCAGATTCATTTCAAAACGCTCTACTTTAAAAATAGTACCTGAAACATGCAATGTCGCCCTAAACTAGGGCGAAATCCCAAAAAGTGGAAACATTACTATGAGAGAGTAAAAGTGCTAAAGGCATATTTTTGATTCAATAATAATAGTTTATATAATACTGGCCTTTTTATTAGTCTACGGCTGGACATAGGCTTCCCCACAAAGGGCGATTGGGCCACACTCAGCCTTTTGAGTCCGTCTCGTGTCCCCGTAATGGATTCACATACTCTATCGAATTTCTTCTACAGATGTTTAAAGTCTTCCACACGTTTATTTTGCCAGTGGTGTGTAAATCCATACCTACATAATACGAGTATTCAAAGAAAGCAAAGAGGTACAAAAACAGGATTTGAACCCCGACCTCACGATTGCAAGGCGAGCGTATCACCACTAGGCCACCACGCCAGGACTAATGACTAGATAACAGTACCTATTAAAATAATAGTGATTGTTAATATTAAATAATGGTACTAGATTACATTGTACAGTTATAGTAATTTCCTTTCCACAACTAGGCGAAAAGTCAACGAACCCTCAACGCCCTTCCATGAACTTCCCTAAGGACAATAGTATTAAAATAGAAACACACAATTACTGTATTTACATCGTAAAAGAGGCCTTTGACTAATGGCTCATTAGAACAATATATTGTTCTCAATTTTAAGCCTACTTTGGTATTATTAGCAACGTCAATAAAAAAAAATGGCGTTTGTCGTCCAGCGAAATGGGTCGGCGATGTCGTCGAAATCTCGGATAGAACCTGCCGGGCTAGTATACGCACCACAAACTAATTCTTTCGACGTGTCAGAACGAGACAAAGTTATAGTAAAGTATATATCTGTCACGTTTTCACTGCAGTTTCAAGGCAGCTGGCACAGTAAGAGAGAGGCCTATACCCAGCAATAAAGAAGGTGTGTATGATGATGATGGCACTGGCGAAAACTTTGTCGCCAAGCAAGAAGAGATATCCAAATTTAAGATTTATTTCTCATTTCATGCTATGTATGTTTATCATCATATTGAATTGCTCATACGGTTACTTAACATCAGCTGTGTCAAATGCTAAGCCCCGAGTTCACCAACGCTTGTTTAATTAAACGTGTGATTACAGTATTTAACCAACGGTTTTTGCTTGCTGAACACCAAATTTCGTTAAAAAGCTGTTTTTTTTAATATTTATTAATGTGCTTTATGATTTAACCAACGGTTGATAAATTAAACATCTGTTTGTGAAGTAGGGTCTAAAACCCGAGTTTTATCGTTGATTATTTTTTTTTTATTCCATATAGGTTTGCGTTTGACTACATACTGCCTGATGTTGAGCAGATATGCGGTCTAGGATGTAGCACGCTTACCTAGAAGATACCTATTTACTCGGGATTTGAAGACACTCACGTCGTACTTTAGCGGGAAGACAGATCCAGGCAAAGCGTTAAATACAATAATCACACGTTTAACTTAATCAAGCGTTGGTGAACTTGGGTCTAAGTCTGTTATTTACAAACTCCATACTCTAGAGTCTAGAGTATGGAGTCTAGAGTCTAGACTATCTTATTGGACCATCTCTTATGTCATTTTTTACCCGACCCGTCTAAAAGGAGTGTTATATTTCTATTATCTATGTTAAACAGTTGTATTTTGCATTGCTACATTTTCACGTCAAGGTTTTAACAAAATCTAAACCAACATACCCAATTTCGTAGTAAACTAAAAACACTCACTCATTGTCAAAATTAATATTCAAAAACTATTAATCACACCATAAAAATCACATATTCACAAACTGAACGAAAAATTCGTTCCACACAGAATCTTTTAAAACATGTTAACACTTTCCTACTAAAACTATTAATAAACAAAAACAATACAACGTCGTTTGGCGACCAAAATCCAGTGTCGATTACAATATAAACAATCAATGACTAATGCTGTCCATTCACAAGTTTACTATTTCGAATACAAAACGGAAGTTGTATCAATGTATATACTAAATACATTAAATACGAGTATTTACTCGGCCAGCCCGCGTCGGAATTCGCTGCGTTTTACAACAAGTTTCAGCTACATTTTCGAGCGTTATTTTGAGACTTATCCAATTACTTTAAGAGTTATAGGGACTCGTTTTAGCGGTATAGGAAATGCAGTCTGTTACGTATAGTCGGGTGGCACGGATAACAGTGGCCCGTAATCTACAGTCAATGGGAAGTGAGATAAGGAGTTCGGCCGGCCACAGACGGGCTGATTTATGCGTTAGACATGCATAGACCAAGATAATATGTGCTGAGATGAATAAGCTATTCGACAACATTGAAAATATACTATTGATTGTGGTAATCCTTACAGATAATAGCCTGAAAAAGACATAATTCACTTTATTAAACTAAAATATGTTTAATTTTCGCAAATCGCACGAAATAAAATACAATATTTTTTTGATATTTTACTTATCTGTGACGAAAACGCTAGTTGGGCGGCAACTCTGGTGACGTCACATGCTAGTAAGCGAGAACTTCTCGATTGATTGTTGTTTGTGTAATTTGTGTTTTGTTTTCGGGGTAATATTATTGGATCAGTAAGTGACTTTTAAAGTATCTTTTGTCAGTTTCTGGATGTGAACTAGCGTATTTACTAGTATTAACTAACGCTATTTACTAGCGTGTGACGTCACACGCCAGCGCCATTACATTTTGCCGCATGGTTTTCGTTTTTCTTCCGAATATCTCAACAGCTTACAATGTGGACACACTATCCATTAAAATCCACAAATTTTATTATTTTTAGGCTACTAACATTACAAGATCAGAACTCGGTACAAGTTCAAGTACAGGTACTGGTACTCCGCCTAACAAGTCCTAGTATTCAGATACCCACAGAGTATGATACGACACTATACGATATTATAATTCGACTTTTACTTGAACTGTTTTCTCATTCTGAACTATCGTAAATATTTGTTTATTACCGCTTTTATCGGTATTATACAGATAACATTTAGAAAACGTACTGAATAGCACAAAATAATAGCACTCACTGTAGCGCTATTATTTTGTGCTATTAGGAACTAACAAAATAGGAACTACTTCTGTTATACGTATCTGTAATACTTACGGGTACTAGTTTTCACTTACATAGTACCGATATTACACCTAAACTTAAGAGCACCGATTCCAAATTTCCTGGTTGTGTTATCAAAGCCTGCTACAATTTGGCAATTTAGTCCAAAAATGTTTAGTCTAGGATCGTCGTCGTCACATTCCAAGAAGTTATACTTTTATAGGCAGCAAGGTAAATGAAACCATGTCAGATTACTCATAATTTATAGTCATACGTGAGTATCGGGTATGTCCGTCCAATTATCGTACGTCACAGCGTTGTATGGACAACCCAGCGCGTATGTAGAATCTAGGTAGCCTAGATTATAGTTCAATACGTGACCTACCTATGACCTTACATAGCCAATGACCCACATTTTAGACCGTAATTCTGAGGCTAGGTTTGGCTAGGTATAGTTGCCTTTGCTTCAGAGCAAAGTTTCTTTCTAGTTGGGAATAAAATGTTTGCAGATATCGATTTCATTGAATGTTTATTCATCAGTTACCTGTTAGATTCCAATTAAAAACTTAAAACTAGTCGATAAATCATGAGTTATATAACCGCCAAAAATTACCTACATCAGTTACATTAATTTCATTTATTTAAGCTCCCATACTAAACAAAATGTTTGTTTCAATGGTTACAAAGTTGAGTATGGTCCTTGCCGGCCACCGCACTTTTCTACAGGTCAAAGAGTTACACGCTTCGATCAAAATATATTAATTTTTCTCCTTAATGTACATAAAATGTTTATATTTAGTGTGTATCTTTAAAAAAGACGTAAATTAGTATTTTCTAGGTAATTTTTGTCTAGTTTGTCTTGTACGGTATATATAGCTTTGGTTATAACATCCTACCATACAAATTTATGCTAATGTAGCTAATTATATACCTAGTTTAGATACGAGTACAGATACAAAGATTTAAAACCTTTCAAACTGCGTAGTTAAGTTATTTACGTCGAAGAAGTAGCATTACTCAGTGCACATGAATGCAAGTGAATCATAGAATTAGATATCTGGAGGCGATGATCCGGACACGGCAGTGTACTTGCAGGTTGCTGTCATTCGATAGCATCTTTGATAAGGATATTACAGTATACCTAATGCTTGTACGTGCAGCGTGACATGTAATACGTGCAACGGTGAAGAAGTTGTCACTATACCTTTATACAGGTACACAGGGCGTATGTCCTTTTATTTTTCCGTGATAAAAAGTAGCCTGTGTCACTTATCGTCTTTCAAATTTTCAAATTCGTCTTTCTATGCCCATGCAAAAAATCAAGTCAATCTGTTGCTGCGTCAAAGAGGATCAAACCAATAAACCGACAAACACACTTTCGGATTTATAATATTAGTAAGGAAGTAAGGATTGCATCACTGTACTAAGTGATCAACTGTTACTATGGAACCAAACCTAGAATAGAGATAGTCAATTGAGGAAGATATAAATCAATGCAATAGGCATGCATGCAGCTCGCTACCCTTCACACGTGGAAAGTGGAGTGAAGAAAAAAAATCTCTACCTAGTGAATATCCCATCGAAACCCATTGCGTAATCTAGAAGATCTAAGCGGACATATACGACTTCGTTTTAAAAGCGTATCGTGCATAGACGCGCTCCGCGAACAAAGTGAGACGATGAGGAGACGAGGGGAGCGCGTCTTCTTGTGGTGAAATTAACAATAAAAATCATAAAAAATTATCAAGTCAACTTGTTAACTGTTTTATGTGATTTGCCAATTTAGCTACTACTTAATACATTTAACATAATTTAAAAATTACTTCTTATAAAAACTCGTCACGTCAATAAATAAGATCTTCGTTCAAAACAGAGGTGACTGGATTTTTTTCGATCGAGCAAAGTTATTCCTTGTACGTATCAGATATGGTTTGCCAACGGAAGATGTGCTCCAGATTAAGATAAATTTTATTATTAAAAAAAAACCTCCAACACCACGAGGAAATAAAATACGAAACAAATGAGATTCAAGCTGCTGTGATACAAATTAAAACTAAGAAATTTCCTTTAACAGTATCATCCATATACTGCCCACCTCGACATAATTTAAAAAAAGATCAGTATAAAAGTTTTATAGCTACTCTTGGAAACAGATTTGTAGTCGGAGGAGACTTCAATGCCAAACATACGTATTGGGGCTCTAGACTTTCAAACACTAAAGGAAAAGAACTACTTAGAGCCATAAGAGAGACAAAATCTGATGCAATTTCAGCCGGTAAACCTACTTACTGGCCGACAGACTCGAAAAAAATTCCCGACCTAATAGACTTTTTTATATATAAAGACATACCTCAAAGCCATCTTCAACTAGAACAAAGCTTCGACATGAGCTCAGATCATTCTCCAGTCTGTTTAGAAATAAGAGATAATGTTTGTTATACTGAAAAATTACCAACTCTTGTTAATAAACTCACAGATTGGGTGAGTTTCAAAACAGAACTAAAGTCCCCGTCACGAGAAGCTATAAATTATGTAAACAAACATCTTTTACTAAGTAAACATTTTATACTGCGAGATAATAATAAATTGACCATATTCAATCGACACGAAATATAGACGGGTTATATGAAAGTAACAACCTATTTAATTTAGTCGGATCATATTTTAACGACGCAAAGCGCTATCGTTTGTGTTTTTTGGTACCGGAACGCGTCCATCGCAGGGATTGTAAACCATCGGGACGCCATTTTGAAATAAACGCGTCATTCGAGTTTCGAATGCGTGCGAGTTTGTTTCATTGCTTTGCATATATCGCGGATCTGGTTGTTATTGTTAATTTTGTTATTGTTTCGTTATCACTTTTTTATTGTTGTTACTTTAATTGTTGCGTTAATTTTATTTGTTATTACGTATAATGGAGCCAGTAGCCAGTACATCTAAGGAAATAAATTCTCCTCGAAAAAAACGTCAAAAGGTGCGTAATACAATTTATCTAAAATATATAAGGTAAGTAAAAAGAAAGAGTTGTTTGTTCAAACGCGCTAATCATTGGAAACTTAAGGTTAATATTAGAAGTAGGTTTTAAATTGTGAAGTAATTGGTTAGATTAATTGGTATACCTGGAGATATAGCTTGTATAGCGAATAATTATTCTTAAATAATATATGTTAATTAATATTTGTTACTCAATAATTTATTAAATCTTAAAAAAAATCTTTTTTTTTGTTGATCCAAATGTTGTGAACTCCTGAACACTTGTTTACAAAATTTATAGCTTCTCGTGACGGGGACTTTAGACAATCTTATAGACCTTAAATGCCAACTAAAGACAAAAGATCAGCTCGACTACGAAGTTGAGCTATTCATGAAAAATCTTCAACAAGCAGCATGGAACAACACGCCAGACATACGAAAAGTTACCAAAGGAAAAGTCTATCCAGCATCTATCAAACAGCTTCTATCAGCAAAAAGAAAGCAACGAAGAATCTGGCAACAATCCAGAGATCCTGAGGAAAAAAGAAAATTTAACAGCCTGACAAAATTATTAAGCCAATCTATTCAAAACTATAATAATAGCTCAATGAACAAATTCCTTCAGACACTTACCAGTGACAGCAGTACTGGTTACTCCTTGTGGAAGGCCACAAAAAACCTAAAAAGACCTATAGCCCACTCGCCACCGATAAAATCAGGTGATGATTCATGGGCTAAGAACAATGAGCAAAAAGCTGAAATATTTGCGAATCATTTAGAAGCTATATTCCAGCCAAATGAAACTGAATCAACCGAAATAACTATAACAAATGAAAATATTTTATCTGAAGAAAATCCTATTAAATTAGTTACTCCAAAAGAAGTAAAGAACGAAATCAACCGAAATATCAGTCCTAGAAAAGCTCCTGGGTTTGACCTGATCTCAGGGGAAATACTTAGAAATTTACCAAAGAAGGCCCTTGTTAAACTAACAACTTTAATTAACGCCGCCCTAAGACTAAAATATGTACCAGATCTATGGAAGATTGCTGAAGTGATCATGATTCCAAAACCAGGAAAGCCAGCACATGAAGCATCATCATATAGACCTATATCGCTATTGCCAATAGTTTCAAAACTTTTTGAAAAACTATTGCTAAAAAGGTTAAAACCCGTTATAGAAAGTCTGAATCTCATACCAGGGCATCAGTTTGGTTTCCGAGAAAAACACTCAACCATAGACCAAGTACATAGAATAACAAATATTATTGAGAAATGCCTTGAAGACAAAAAGGTGTGTTCTACTGTGTTCTTAGATGTAGCACAAGCATTCGACAAAGTTTGGCATGAAGGCTTGATTTATAAGCTAAGAGCCATGTTACCGAAAGAATATGTAGATATCCTAGAATCATATATTACCAATAGACTATTTAGGATTCGACAAGAAGATGCCTATTCAGAACTGAAAAATATAAAAGCTGGGGTACCACAAGGAAGTGTGTTAGGTCCGGTCCTGTACTTATTATACACTTGTGATATACCAGAGTTCAAAAACAACACAATTGCCACCTTTGCTGATGATACTGCTATAATGGCTATTGGCAGTACCCACCAAGAAGCTGCAGAAAAGGTACAATTGGCGGTAAACAAAGTCTACGAATGGACCAAAAGATGGAAAATCAAATTGAATGAAGCAAAGTCAGTCCACATAGACTTTAGTTACAAGCAATACCAGTATTCTCCGATTTTTATCAACAATAAAATAATACCATATGAGAATACAGCCAAATACCTAGGAATGACTCTTGACGCAAAGCTTCGCTGGAAGGCACATGTCAAGAAAAAGAGAGAAGAACTAAACCTTCGGTACAACAAGATGTATTGGCTGCTTGGGAGACAATCCTCATTGTCAATAGAGAACAAACTATTAATATACAAACAAGTCCTGATGCCAGTGTGGACTTATGGTATACAGCTATGGGGCTGTGCCGCCCAAAGTAACATCCTTATCATTCAGAGATTCCAAAATAACGTACTAAGGGACATCACAAATGCACCTTGGTACGTAAGAAATGATGATCTCCACCGGGACCTTAAAGTGGAATCCGTAAAAAGTACGATACAAAAATACGCAGAAGCTCACGACTATAGACTTCACCACCATGTGAATGTTGAGGCAATCCAGCTCCTCGACCAAACGGACACAGTGAGAAGACTTAAACGAACAAAACCATTCGAACTAGTTTAAAAGTTAATTGAGTGCTAACTCGTAATCATAGTGCTATAGTGCTAGTGCCGCGTATAAAGAACACAATAACGTAGTGTCTTCGCCTTAATAGAGACAATAAGAAAAGTGTTGATGGACACATTCTTAGTTTATTATACCTAGCAATTTAAGTTAGATTTAAATTACTTATTAGCCCATAGCTAGATAGTAATTTTTTAAGAAATGCTCGTCAGCGTTTCTTAAACAAAAAAAAAAAAAAAAAAAAAAAAAAAAAAAAAAAAAAAAAAAAATTTAAAAAAAATTGGTTTTGATTTTAAAATCTTGATTCTGGTTGGACATTTTATTCACGACCGTCCCTTAACGCTTCATATTTAAATATAATGCCATTGCCAATGACATTTTGCACCACTGCGCTACTGAAAATATCAATTTACCCTGTCTTTACGTATTAACGCGATAAGTCGATGACGTTAATGCCATTTACGTAAACTTACTATACTATAATCCGAATATACCTAACACTAAGGACTAGGTATATAATATTTGAATCATGGAATGATGTCCCATTAACATAAAATCACAACAATTGTAAAGGATTTGTCACATTGACTACGTACTACGTCCTGCGTTCCGATCAGCTATGATTAGGCAAGTGTGAGTAGAATGCGTTTCACGAAAGAATCTTCAGAATCGTCGCCACTATCGCCTGACCGATCTGTTAAAATTAGTTTCACTTCTTGCCGCAGGACTTCTTTGGTGAAACGCACTCTATTGAGCGGTGTTTGAATTCCTTGTTAAGATATAAAATAACACTTTGTTGACAGTTGACACCACAAATATGAACATTAGGAAAGGCCAGACGGCCAGCTCTTCCAGAGACAACCTTGAATGTAATATGTAGGTACGAACAATGTGCACACAGGACAGCCGGTGATGTTGCTGATACGGCTTCTTTTGCCGTACTATACGGCTTTCAGACCCCCCTAAAAACCCGAAAAATATTTTTTTAAATACGGCCTTTTTATCAAATTTTCCCATACATTTTCACTAAAATACGGCTTTTTTGAAGTTTTTGAAATTTACTTGAACAACACTGCAGGACACAGACTATAAAGTAAGTTCATATAGGCCGGATGGCTAGCCCTGGTGGCAAAGTTTTTAGGCCGCCTGAAGGCCTCTGACGTGGCTAAACGGTTAAAACAAACGGGACCTACAATTTAACGTGTCATCCGAGCCACGGTAGCGCTCAGTTGGAAAATGCCACCCGCGGTCACCCATCCAAATACTGACCGTGCGGAACGTCGCTAATTTCGGTGATCGCTGACAAACACCTAGTCAAAATACGCTACGAGCGCTACAACAGACTATGTAACCCGCAGGACGAAGATCGCAGGTAGTGTGACAAATACCTAAGTCAGCTCATGTAAAGCGTCACGTAACACGGGCTGAGTTGAGCCGTGGTCAATTTTGTAGCCATTGAACCGTGAACAAACGTCACTAGTAATTCCCTGGTGCCATCTGCAATGGATGAGTCCAACCACAGTTACATATAGGTTAGTTCTTAAAATATTGAGGCGTAGCTATCAAAAGGTTAACAACTGCCTAACATGTTTTCGCCCGACATATCTCAGTGCCTCAAGTCGAAAGTTTTGAAATGACTAATTGTGTGTTACCGAAAACTGAAAAAAACAAATCAGATTTTTTAAATTACATCTACCTACTCGTATTAGCAATCAGCTTTCAAACAAAAAGACGGTCCATTAGTTTGTGAGCTATAGATATTCAGATACTCACGACACGTAAAACGTATAACTAGATAATGATACCGGTATCAACTCTTCGGGCACGTTTGTTACCAGCCTAAAATTTAGGCACAGATTAGACGTGAGTGTCTAATCGTCACGTCACAGCATTCCGTAACACTGACAAGAAAGGTCACAAAGAGCGATCTATGTTTACTATCTTAGCTGATTACGAACGAGATTATCTATTCTTGGTTTAATAAGTCATACATTAAAGGTACAGTAACCAAACTAACAAAATATGCATTATCTGAAGCTTAGATAAATAATAACATTATCTGTAACAGCAAGGATGGGTCAGTCTGTCTGGGGCTGTCTTTCCGTCCAAATAACAATCAGGGACAAACATGCTACAATCTAGGTCATTCGTGAACCTATCTAGAAATTTAGGTGAGATTAGAGCTTCCTCCGCTCGGACATGGCTCTTATGATTTTTGGTGTAATCTGGTACTTAGATAGAGCTTTTTATGGTAAGTTTATCTGTGTAAGTGATACTTTCGAAAAACGCGAATTTCCTTTTTTTTAAAGTTTGCTCGCGCGCTATCCACTAGTAGAAAACCTATACGTCCATAGGTAGTAGGTAGTTTTGTGGGTACTCTATTACAAATACAAGAATAAAAATGAAATAAATACTATAAAATAGAGGTAAATGGACCTCTATTTTGCCTTTATTTCATTACTATACAGTAAATAAAATCTATAATTAATTTACCTGATGTGGAGTTGCTTTACTGTCTACATAGTTTTTAAATAGATTCTTAATAATATAGATATGAAATAGAGATGTAAGATTATTTAAACGAGAGTAAAATCGACCAGTTGTACTTATTGTTTTGATTAAAACTAGTAAACATCTATTACATTTACCGAACCTCCAGCAAACGGAATATAGGACGGGCGAATACAATAGTCGATAGAACCACTGAACTAGATAAGAAATCTGAACTTGAAAGCGCTGAAGCAAAAATTGGTCAAACGAATATCTGATAACTTGTTCACAGAAGAAAACATTTAGCCCCGAAGTAAGTTTGAGGAACGATGCTCTCTGTGAAATTAGATGTCTACTTATTACTCGATAACTCTACAATTCAATGCAAAAACAACAGTTTCGATTATCAGGGCAACATGAGATTTATGTATGATCTTCCTATGAGTGAGAGTGACGAACGCAGGGCTGAGCCGCACAGGGTTTTGTAGTTTTTAAACGGGTATAGTCCAAAATTCTGGATAGTGCAGACCTGTCGTGGACATGCACAACGAGTGTATAATTCGTCTCGTCACTCTATCGTAATAAAATAAGCAATAATGATGATGATGAGTATGACGACAACACATACATTACTGTTTGTCTGTATATAAGACGTCAGTTACCTTCGCTTCGATCAATTACTTAATTAGGGTGATATTTTCAATTTAGGTTGTTTTGGTAAACAGATACCTAACGATAACAATATAAATATTATTGTTTTTAACCAAATGCTGCTCGAGCGCCCTGCTGAGCATAACAAATCAAATAAGCACTCACACAAAACTAAACGTTGCAAAAAGTGCTGCAAAAAATCTACCAAGTAAACAATGCTAGAATGTCACTTTGGTAATATTTGGTAGCTTAACTTGCTGCAAATCTTACGAGCAAATATTGTTGAGCAAGTCCTCGTTGTTAGATACCAGACTTGTAGATCTATAGATAGATAAAAACTCTACTATAAAAGTGTACACACCAGAAATTTTATAACTAATAGCGCAGTTACGTTAAATAACTAATGTCACAGTTACGTTACGCCCGCCGTGGTGGTCTAGAGGTGACACCCGTCTTACAATCGTGAGGTCGTGGGTTCAAATCCTAGTCCCGTACCGATGAGTTCTTTGGAATTTATGTACGGAATTTCACAACCCTGGCTTTACGCTGAAGGAAAGGAAAAACATCGTGAGGCAACCTGCATAATTCCGTGGAGTAAATTCTATGGCGTTTGTGAATCCACCAACACGCACTGGGCCAGCGTGGTGGATATGACCCAATCACCCTTCGTGGGTAGGCCTACGTTCTGTAGTGGACTATTAAAAAGGCTGGTACATTACAGTACAGTTACGGTCTTATCGCTGAAAAGCAATCTTTACTACACTGTCCCATAGCAGCTGGTCCACCAGTTACCTTGGAGAACATGAACTCTCATGCTGCGGGTTTTCTCAATTTATGTACGACTTTAATTAATGTTTAATGCTAGCAACAATTAACTAACTATAACTGCGAAAAGACAAGTGTAAACACACTTACTGACTACACGGTGGGCTTGACCTAGGACCTTCTGATTCCACTGGACTGAGCCCTTAGTCCAGGTTTTGCATAGTTTACTTAAACTTTCGCGTTCACGTGTGGCTCCATACATTTTGGTTAATTCTTCCTCGTTTCTGCCATGGGCGCTGTACAGAAATGTATGGAGCCATACGGAAACAGCTGTAGTTTCAATTTACGTGTAAACCTGGACTAACCCCGTTCATGACTCCAAGTTAAACCCCTTTAAACTGCACTACTTGTATACCCTATCTTTAATTACACTGTCTTATTTCAGGTCAAGGGTCCCCTGCGTACTTGTAATGTAATACTCGTTTTAAAGTGACGTAACTTCAAATACAAAATAGATCAAACCAATGTACAGACTACAGACACTTTAACGATTAGATAAGCTTCCGATGATTTAAGTTAATTGGAATCCAGGTAGCATTTTACGACTTCGTGTTTTACGAGCATTACCTTAAAAACCATTGTTCTAAACTGTTACGATATAAAATTAATGCTATTTTTCATACTGGTGACAGCATACAATGTGATTTATCTATTGCAAGTGCTGCGCTTTATTTTATACTAGCTTAAAACCCGCGGCTTCGCCCGCGTTTTCTTAGTAGACAGGTACTGGCTTATGAAAATAGCCCGTGGTTTGACCCGCGTTTGTCTTATTACTTGCTTAAAATTATAAAAGGCTGCCGGTTTTGGCTTGCGTTGTCTTGGCACTTCCTTAAAATAATAATAGGTCGTTTAGCAAAGCATTATCGTATAACGTATTACTTGCAAGGATAATGCCTATGGTTTAGCCTGAATTGTCTTAGTATTTGGCTAAAATGATAATAGGTCGCGGTTTGGCCTGCGTATTTTTAGTACTCGCTTAAGATGGTAATTTATAGCACGCAGCTTAGCCTGCGTTGTCTTAATACTTCCTCAAAATTGTAATAGCCTACCGTTTGGCACGCGTTGTCGTATTAATTGCAATGATAATAGCCCACGGTCTGGCCGCTTTGTTCGAGTAACTGCTTAAAATGAAAATAAGCCACAGTTTGACCCGCGTTGTCGTGGCACTTGCTTAATATAATAATACTTCGTGGTTTCGCCTGCATTGTCGTATAACGTATTACTTGAAAAGATAATGCTTAGCAGGCATTATCTTTTCAAGTAATAGGCATTGCCTACGGTTTGGCCTTAATTGTCCCAGTGTTTAGCTAGAATGATAATAGGTCGCGGTTTGGCCTGCGCATTCTTAGTACTTGCTTAATATGGTAATTTATAGTACGTAGCTTGGCTCGCGTTGTCTAAGTACTTGCTTAAAATTACAATAGCCTGCCGTATGGCTTGCGTTGTCGTATTGCTTGCAATGATAATAGCCCATGGTCTGGCCCGCGTCGTTTTAGTATTTGCTTAAAATGATAATGGCGCGCGGTTTGGTCCGCATTTTCTTAGTACTTACTTTAAATGGTAATTTCCTACAGTTTGGCCCGCGTTGTCTTAGTACTTTTTTTGCTTAAAATAATAGCTCTTGGTTTAGCCCACGTTGTCGTATTACTTGCAAGGATAATAATTAGCCCACGGATTGGCCTGCTTTGTATTTGCTCAAATTTACTTGTATCTAAAGCTTATTATGGAGTACGACAATTTTTAGATGATAAATTGCAAAATATTCGAATTAAATTTAATAATAATGATTGTATGATTTTTTCACGTTCTAATGATTATTTTATGGCCATATTGGACTTCACTGATAATTCAATATTTTTGTGATTAGTAGTAAGATCTCAATGTAACACAGTTCAACAATAAATGTTCTTTGACTTTAGTAGCCCACGGTTTGGACCGCGTTATTTTATAACTTGTCATAAAAAAATACTTAATAATGTTATATTTTAATATACCTACTGATTTTTTTTATAGCGAGAAAAGAATATTTTTCGATTTATGATGAGATATATGACGATCATGAGTTGAGCCATGTAGTTTCCCACTCGTATACCAAATTTTATCCAACTCCATTCACACGTCATGGTCGGCCAAGTGCGAGTCGGACTCGCGCACGCAGGGTTCCGTACCGTATGGGAGCCCATTCCTCTTGCCGTTATTAATAGCGAGCAAAAAACTCCTAGAAATCACGTTTGTTGTATATCCCTTATATATTTATTTTATTCTATTTTTAGTATTTTTTGTTATAGCGACAACAGAAATACAGCATTTGTGAATATTTCAGCTGCCCAACTATTACGGTACCTACGGTGACAGACAGACAGACGGACATCGAAGTCTTAGTAATAGGGTCCCGTTTTTACCCTTTGGGTACGGAACCCTAAAAAAGGCCAGTACAGGTATTCATCATGTTTCATTAAGTCATTAGAAATTTAATTTCGATTATTCTGAACCCAATGACAATCTCGCCCATAACCGTTTACGCGGTCAAAAGTGATCGAGACACTTGTAGGACTTTCAGACATTCTCTGACCAAGTACAGACGAAAAAGTAGCACACAAGAAGGTACATTTTATTTGAAAAATACATAGCGCACCTACATCTAGACGACAGGCATGTTCTAGGATTCCATTATACTCATCATTTGACTAACTTTTACTATGGTACCAACCCAGAAATCACGTAAATAAAATTAGCTGTTCAACACAAAAAATTCATCGACCCGCGACAAAATGTAAAGAATAGGTAATTTTCGCTTTATCAGGGTAGTTACCATAGTAAAGTAAGTAGTTATTGATCCGTATGTACCCTAAGTTCAAGTCTATTGGCTCACAAAATAAAATCGTTCATAAACTATTAGGGGCCCATTTTGCCCCCATTGAAGGATCTAAATTATCTCAACTTAATTCTAGATATTTCTCTACGTTTAAAAAAAAACGCGATCAAGTTATTTTTCACGCTTATATAGGATGTTTGGTCTAGCGTTAGACAAGGAATCCGGGACTTTTCCCAGGACGTTAATAGTCATATATTAGTTAAAAGGGTGAGCTATTTTCAAACAATATTGCATCGGTTTTCGAACAGTCATTTAGTACTTTTTTAGGAAATTGATATCCTGAAGGACCCACTGAAATTTTCCGGGATAGCAGTACCCCAAGTGGTAATTTGTGTTATTGTCTAGCGTCGTACCAAATTTCGTTAGAATTCATTTACCCCTTTTATCTTACGAGTAGCTTTATAATTGATTATTTTGGCTATTGCTAAGAAACCCAATAGATTTTCCGGGATAAAATAGTTACTGTATTGAAACATGTTGTGTGTTTTCTACATACCTACCAGATTTCATTTATAACCGTTCACCTCGTCTGATGTAATTATTGATGCTTTTTTCACCAACTTTGGGAACTTATCAGACCCGTTAGATAAGGAAAATTCGGAAAAACAGGAAGAAACGTAACTTTTATTTTATTTGTAAAGCATATATACAAAGTTTTAAGTCAATCGGTAAAGGTAAAAATAAAATTAATGCAAACAAAAAGGGCCCGTTTTACCCCGTTAGAGGTCGATTTTTCGAAATTTTCGTGCTTTGTGCTTCATTACGTTGTACATTGTACCTATGTTCGAAATTTCAAGTCTCTATCTTTAGTGGATTGGGTTGTAGCCTAAACTGATTAATTTTGGCTATCCCTAAGGATCCCCATAGAATTTCCGGGATAATAATAGTTCATGTGTTGAAACATGTTGTGTGCTTCCTCCATACCAGATTTCATCCATAACCGTTCAGCTCGTTGGATGTAATAGACGCTTTTTTCACCAACTTTGGGACCCAATTTGACCCCTTTGATAAGAAATATTCGGAAAAAGAGGAACAAACGTAACTTTTATTTTGTTTGAGTAGCATGTATACAAAGTTTCAAGTCAATCGGTAAAGGGAATAAAAAGTTACATACAAACGAAAAGGGCCCGTTTTACCCCTTTAGAGGTCGATTTTTCAAAATTCCGTTCTTAGTGCTCCATTACGTGGTCCAATGTATCTTTGTTCCAAATTTCATGTTCGTATCTTTAGCAGTTTGGGCTGTAGGCTGTCTGTCAGTCAGTCACTCAGCGAAGCCTTTTATATAATAGATAATTACTAGCTTTTGCCCGCGATTTCACCCGCGTAATATTTTGGTTTTTGTGCTATCTTATAGGAACCTAATATTTTTACAAGACAACAGTAGGTAGCTAGTCTATGACACACTTCGACCTCTGCACTATACCCATGCAAAAAATCAAGACGATTCCTCCCTGATTCCTCCCTCCCATTCGTTGATGTGTAAAAGAGTAACAAACATACCAATAAACACACTTTCGGATTTACTAGCTTGTGCTCGCGATTTCGCCCGCATGAAATTTTGGTTTATATGCTATCGTATAGGAACCTAGTATTTTTACGGAATAATAATGGTCTATAACCTATAAACTGTATGACATGTAAAAAAAATTAGTCTCTACTTCTGTTGCTGCGTGAAAGAGTAAAAAACCAATAAACACACTTTCGGAAATTCGTCAAATTATGTTGTTTTATAGCCATGCAAAACTCATTATCGCGTTATCATTGACTTAGTTTTATCGATAAACTTAATACCTTCTCGTAATTGTCTTGTTTGGATCCTCGTTATCGTGAGATAATGTTAAATGAATAATTGAACGATTAACATTTTTAGGTATTGGCGATCGATCATGGTGTAAGATTTATTCTTATTTATGACTAACCGACTTCCAAAAAGGAGGAGGTTCTATGTACGTCTGTATGTTTTTTTGTGTAAATTCATCGAAAATTTCGCCAATTGTGAACCGAATCGAAAAAATATTTTTTAGTTTGGGTATACCCGATATCCCGAGGTCAAAATGAGGTCGAGGTGAAAAATCAACCATAATGTAACCGAATCGAAAAAATATTTTTACTTTTTGCGAAAAATAATTATTGCACAATATCAAGTGCTGTGCTAAATCGCTGTGATAAATTTAATTCTTTGATGATATGATTTTCTACGAAGTGGTTTAAACCTAATTTTCCCCCTTATGGTAAGATAGATATGTAGATACGGTACGGTTAGATATGGCCAACTGCAACACAGGAGGGTAACATACCTCCTGGGCGTTGCCTTCGGGTAAGAAGTATGTTCACATTTTTCCTGAATCGACCTAGCTTTGCGGTAGAGCTTTTTTCTGACGGTAGAGCATTTTATAGTAAGGTAGAGCATATGTCCAGCAGTGAACTTCCTACGGCATTATCAGGTTTTAGCCCGTTTAGCGTTAAGGGATTAAGCCCCGAGTTCACCAACGCCTGTTTAAGTTAAACGTGTGATTACTGTACTTAACCAACCGTGAACAGCAAAATTTAGTTAAAAAGCTGTTCAAGATTTAACTAACGGTTGATAAATTAACATCTGTTGGTGAACCAGGGTCTAAAACCTGAGTTAAGTCGTTGTTTAAATGCAGTAATCGTACGTTTAACTTAATCAGGCGTTGGTGAACTTGGGTCTAAGGTTGAGGCATTAGTTCCCTCAAGGATTTCAAATAAGGCCGGTTGGAAGCGGCTTGCATCCAGCGTGATTCTGCGGTCTTAGTAGGTTAGGTATATCATTATTATATTTTGCTTTTATCCTGATAAAATACGCAAATTCGTACTAAACAGGCGTAGCCGCGGGGCGTAGCTACATATGCATGTAATGTAATTTTGATAAACTAGATCAAAGATTTAACACCAGTGTGTCGAAAATCGCAACAAAGAGTGTTGACAAAACCGGTACGTATGTAGTGCCTGCACATATTGCAGAATCACAGTAGTTGCTGGCTGGACACAGGCTTCCCTTATCCTTATATTGAAAGCGGCTTACATCCAGTTTCAGAAGCTTTTGATTTATAAAGTTGTCCGGTTTCCTTGTAAGTTATACTTTGCAAGCTTTATGGCTCTACTAACATTCTATATATTGTAAACTAGATAGATAGTATAGCTTATAATATAATATCAGTGATCTAAGTGCAACGTTCTATTTTAAACGTCAAATAGATACTTAGTCAAAACATTTGAAACATTCAAACAGTTCGTTGGTCCAGGGCAAAAATCAACAAACACAGTCTGCAGAGATAAATCAAATGAGAAAAGTAAAGTTTTCCATTACGACTTACGATATGAAAACACAATAGTGTCTCCCTCAATGAAGGTGATCACAATATAGATGAAAATTATTTGGAGAAATGTCGGCACAAACAGATACGTAATAAATTGCTAATCTGATCAAATTGCGTCACCGGTGAAAACAGCACGAGGATAATGCATAGCACGTGCGACGCCAATATATAAATTAAAAACTAAAAATGCAAGAAAGATCCTTACCCAATTCCTAAACTCCGACAACTGCGTCTGAATATACCCAAACTTGAACGGGTTGCAGAAACAACACGATATATTCTGACAAAATATATTAACCATAGTAGCTAAATTATCACTATCAAGTCCAAAAGTCTATCAAGTTTATTTCGAGTCTCTGTCCGAACATGTGACACTGCATAATACGTAAACTTCAATACACCATTTGTTGGTACCAATTATCACATTTATTGTATAGGTGTTCACTCTATGAGGATCGAAACAAAACTGGCTGCTTGACGGATCAACAATTGTACTGATAACAAAAGAGCTGTGAGTAATTCAAGTATTTACCTATAATAAATACGTAACAATCAATATTTTCGATGGACATACAGGTACATAGAAATGCATGTGCGTCAATGTTTGTGACTGGAGATAAAACATTTTTTTTGGAATTTAGTTTTGTCATAAAATGCAAAAAATTAAGTATCAATACCTAATACATATCAACGCCGGCAACCTATAAATAGCCGTATATAAGCCACACCCATAGTAATCCACTTATATGTATAGAGTTACTTTAAGAAAAAAATAGGAAAACTGACAAAATTTGTACCGACAACAGGTGTCAGGGTGTCACCCAGAAGACCCTCTGGAGGCACCTTTAAAAGAGTAGGGTTATCGACGCTAAAACATGGGTATACTTAAAAAATTACAATGGTTAAAACTTATTATTCCCCCAGGCTGTAGGAGAAGCACTAGTTTCCCTCCTGGTTTAAGTATCCTCAAGGCTTAGAGGAAACGGTAGGAAGGTAAACAAGGCAACAAGTAGGACAAAGTTGAAAATAGAACTATTCAGAGCTTTCTACGAGAACTGAAAGTTTTTCCATTTGCTGATTAAACCGACAATTCGGCGTGAACTCTATAGGTTTTCTGACGCGATAGATCGACACAGAAAGAACAATTAGGACAAAAGATTATGAACTTTGGTATTTCGCGAGATCGATAAATCCATAGAATTAGAACTAAAGTAATAGAAACCGTACTAAAATATCAAGAGATATAGATCACTTCGTCCTACTTTAAATATGATATTTAAAAGGTGTTAGAAGAAGATGCACATACACCTGAACTTACGTAATTTCGAAGGGTTCACAAACTAGCATTGAGCTCTCTCGGCTGTCCAAATTCGAAAAGATAAAAAGTAGGAAGGTAAAAAATGATCAGAGATTTGAACCTTCTTACTAGAACTAGGGGGTTCAAATTTCCGATCATACGCAAAAGACAAAGAGGAACCATTTTTAACCATTTTGACATCCCAACTTGTGATTTTGACGTATGCCTTATGCCGACAGACAATGCGTTTTTCTTGTTCCACTCACTCTCGCGTATGCTGTATAACCAGATATGTATAAAACAGCTGTAACATAGTTTTTATTTGAGCAACATTTAGTATGTATTCTATCACTTTAGTTCTAATTCTATGGATCAATCAATAGTTAGGACATTATGTAGGTACGTAATGTAGATGTACAGATTTGTTACGTTGACCTAACTGTCCTAATCCAATGAAATTTAATACAGAGAGCCCTAGTTTCGAATCGTAAGTAAGCCTGTTTTAGTCACACACGCCTGTCTCTTCAAAAATAAGTATAATATGCCGCGGCACGTAAGTTGAACCAAAAAATATCACCCTTCCTTTCGTTTGTACACAACACACAAGGTCAAGTAATCAAGTTATTTTCCGTCTACAATTATACACAGCTAGCTTGAAACGAGGATAGGAACGAGGAGGTCTTCTTCTTCGTGTCGATGGTTCTAAAATTGGCAAGATATATCTAAACAAGTTTTGCCCAGTGGTTAGCGACTGCCACCCCAGATGGAGAGGCTTCCAAAAGGTCGCTGAATGTGCAGGTGTTTGGACACGGAGAACAGGACAATATGTGCTCAATTGTCTGCACTGTGAACGAGGAGGTGAACCTGAACTTGATGAAGACAGTCTGCCAATCTGCCAGTCAGTGTAGTAGGCTATGACTTAACCATTCCCTTAATGAGACGAGGGTCGTGATCAGAAGAACTACACACTACACAGTAGCCATCCTCCTATAAATATTATAAATCCAAAAGTGTGTTTGTTTGTTTGTTTGTTTGTTAGTTACTCTTTCACGCAGCAACGGAGCAACGGATAGATTAGATTTTTGGCCTGGATATAGTTCAAAGGTTGGAGAGGGACATAGGCTACTTTATCCCGACAAAAAGGGGCACCCCTTTTGTCGGCAAATATAGTATGGGCAAAGAAGATATAATAATAGGATAGCACATAAATAAACATATAACACGGGTGAAGCCACGGGCTAAAGCTATTATCTATACATAAACGTACCAGGAAAAGTTCACCAGATTTATGTAACAGAATTCGCATAGAGCAAACCAAATAGCACTTGATCAAAAAATAAAAGCGAAAGAAAGCATCTTGAATTAAAGACATCATAACTGTAGATATAAAGAATAAACTCTGACACCAAGGCCAGCCAACCGACCTATACGAACTTGCTTTTTATGGGAAATATAATGAAGAAAAATGTCTGGCCATAAATTTCACCAAGCGATGACGTGATCGTGATTACACGAAACATTTGGAGTTACTTTTGACCCCCTCACAACTCGAAAACTATTTAGCCTACATGCATAAAATTTTGGCACATTTAAGTCCCTTAGCTTATTAAGAATACAAAAATTCATAAAAAAATCTCAAACAGTCAATGATATAATTATTAACGTTTAAAAACTTGTGTTTCATTGACTAATTCACTGACTCACTCACTGACTTATAGATAAAAAAACCTAACCCACTTCCAGATGACCTAGAATCTTGATATTTGGCACCAAGGTAGACTATCGGGCATATACAAAGGAAAAAATCTAAAAACTGAAAATTATTGATAATAAATAAATGATGATTAAAATTACACGTAAGCTCGGTGTAAAAAATAAAATAAAGATTAAATATGCGTTTTCGCAGAAATAGCGCCTTTACAAAAAAAAATTATGAAAAGCTCGATCTGAACACCAAATAATAGAGGAATTGCTCATTTCAAGATATAAGATAGTATCGTGCAAGTATTTCCTATTGAAGTAAGTTGAAGTTGATCTCGTATTTGATAAATCAATAATAAAACTTCTCAAGTGTTTTTACACTCACTCGTATTCCTATAGACAGTTTTGTCTTGGATCGTGACATAGCAGGCAGAGCTGCAATTATCACCACGCACAACAAACAAAGAATCCTATAGTAGTAGTAGGTACATACTACACATACTTCCTAAACTTCGGAATGTCCACCAACAGATGATAATTATAGTACCTAATAACTACCAACTGTCAACAGGGGCGTTACTACCGCTGTAGCACCCATATTTAAGGAACAGGGCCCCTGATCAATGTATGCGGATAGGAAGCTTATAAGATGCGAAGGTAGCTGAGAATGTATGGATGTCCCAAATACTTGATAAAAGAATGCTAAGTAACGCGTAATTACCCAGAACTTCAAAAAGGTAAGCGTAAAGCGGGCCCGTTTTAAGATTACCATGATGTTCTGAAGAATCATAATTATGAAGGGATGTGGAATGGAAGACATCATTATTACAAACCGGCCTGCAGGGGCTCAAACAAGCAAAAACATCGTAAAATTATATCCAAAATTTAGACACGCATAGGCCTTAGGTACTTCCCGGAAAAAAAAAACATATCGAATACAATCTCATACGAGTGGATTCATTCTCATATGAGGGCCCCCATGTATGACCCCATCTGTCATCAGGGCCCCCTAACAATTTTAATATTGGTGGCCATTGGTACCAGGGTACCAGGATGTCTAACAGATCCATTAGATAAAGACCACTATCAAATAATACAGCACAAACAAGATTGTATGTCGCAGTCGACTCTGAAATGACACTTCCAGTTTGCATAATGAAGTCAAATAGATAGAGCTTGATAGTTTGTTGACAAATACTGCTCGTGGGGCGGAGTTATTGATACTTCGGAAATCGGTGAGAGCTTCGGTGAGTTAAGTTTACCAACTGTATTTTGGAACTATGACATAGCAATGACAGTTTTTTCCTTATAGAATCATATCTTCTTGTAGGCACTCACCGTTATTTTGTAGAAAAAGTTTCAAGTCTAAATTTGATGAGCAAAACATGATGCGTGGTAAGTGACATGCGTATGGTCACGATAATGATATCTAATACCGTGATATGGTTATTTAGCTACCTAAATAGTTTGAAACAGTGAACCGATGAACATAAGGAAACCAAAATGAGATTTCTATATGTTCTCGATGATATGTAAACCTGTATTCAGCCAGCGTGGGGACACATTTTTGTCGCAAAGTAGGCTTAAGTAGGCAATTAACCGCCTTAGCACAAAAGATTTAAATACGTTTTAAACACTGTTTAACCGTACAATTTGTACTGTTAAACATTGCCTAAAGCGTGTTTAAAACTTTTGTGGTAATACGGTAAGTTTCTACTCAGTAGATCCAAGAGCACATTAAGCCCGATTACAGAGGCGCCAGCGTAAATTTATTAGCAACGTAAAAAGCGTTCTCTCTATCGAATGCCTAAAGTAAAAAGAAACAGAACTATGCTATTTAGCTAATATAATTACGATGGTGCCTCTGTAATCGGGCTTATTGTACTGTCTCAACGTCCAAGTATTGCCACTTGGCTAGGTTTACTTTGCAGCCTTCTGGTTGAGTCCGGATTCGGTTTATAATATAGATATAGAAGATAGAAAACAAACTTTGTCAACATCTGCACACGATTGCACCTTGAGGGTTACAATAACCAAATATTAAGAGGATAAAATTCAAGAGTAAACCAATTACACATTTTTATATCCAGCCAGTCTTATTAGTGATCTATAGGGGAGCTATGTCTAGCAGTGAACATCCAGTGGCTAAAACGACGATGACGATATAATTGAGCGACGACGAGAAGATTTAGGTAATCTAGGTAAGCGTGTTACATCCTAGACCGCATATCTGCTTAACATCAGGCAGTGTGTAGTCAAACGCAAACCTATACGAAATAAAAAAAACTGTACGACAAATCTGCACCACCCATATTTACTGAATGTAAGCTACTCGTAAACAACAGCTATTGCCATTAAGACAAAGTCCTCTACAAATGACGCAGGTATCCAGCTGTTGACAGTAAAGTTCCAGCTAAGTCATGTTGCGCGAACCGGGTATATTTGCTTCGGAAACACGTACAAGCATGGATAAACTACGCAATGACAATTATCCTGAAAAAGCTTGCGTCTGCAAAAATAAATATGTAGTTAGAATAAATATGGAGTAAAATAACATCATACCTAACGTCAAACTGTACAGGGTTATTTCTAATCAATTAGCATCCTTTTGGGGGCTTATTCTGTACTTCAAAACTAACGTTTGTTCTACGACTTTTATTAATTCTCAAAAAAAAGGTGGTTTCCATAGAAAAATATTGGTCGGTCACCTTCGACAAAATGTATAGAACAGCTGATTTTTATTTTGAGTTTTGACAAAAGTTGTTAGTTTTGATGTACAGAATAAGCCCCTAAGAGGATGCTAATTGATTAGAAATAACCCTGTATACACCTACACGGGTGGTGATCGAACACACTGTAGGTATAGCTTTTGAATATAGACAATACCATAATTTAAAATGTTAGGAATATTCTAGATAATTATTATCCAGACAGGTTTTAAGTTTAGATAATATTAATGGTCATAAAAAATAGTGTTACAAAGAGAAGAATAAAACCTCCACAAAACATATCAAATTTTATTGCCAACAGAGTCGCACATTTTGCTTTTTAAAGCTGCTATCCAATAACACTTTTTTAGGTTTTCTTTTAAATAGATTTGACCATTTGAATCACTATCTATTAATCCGGGCCCAAGTGGGTCGCTGCAAGATAAACCTAGCCAAGTGGGGATTTTCGAATGCTGACAGGGTATAGTGAGATTGCGGAGCCCCTGAGCAGAACATGGATCACCTGCTTACGTGCCCAGTGTCCGAGCCCCTGCACGATGGAAGATCTACACCAGGCTACACCTTGCGGGGTCGCAGTGGCCAAATATTGGGAGAAAATAATTTAACTACTTTGAACCATTGACACGACGAAGAAGAAGAATGAAAACTACATTAAAACCCGTTGTATAGTTAAAAAGATCTAAGCCTACAGTCGGCGAAACGCGACTTTCTTTGTTGACGAATTGACAAACATGTCAGGTTCTTAAATCCGTTAATATAGGTAACATGATCACATAAGGAACATTTTACTTTATTTTTAGTAGTCCAGTAAAACGGCGAATGACATGTAGGTACAAACCAGATACATATATAAAAATTCTCAGAATGTTAGCTAAAATCTTATAAACAAATATTGACCCTGATCTTGACCCGACGAAATCAAGCAAAATAACGTAATGTTATGAATTTGTTACAAAATAAACTGCAAAAAACCGGACACGTGCAAGTTAGACTTGCACAAGAAGGATTTCGTAATAACAACAATTTGCGGATGAAAACAACCTGTAGTCTGAGCATAGCAAAGGGACATTGAAGACTACAGGAGAAAAACAAGGAATGTCAACATTTTATCGATTTCTGGGTGAATGCCATGCTAACGCCATGCTGATGGCGATGTTGCTGGCATTATTACCCAAAAAAAAACGACAAAATTTTGACATTCCTTGTAATTCTCCTGTATTGTATTCACGGCAATTCGTCTCCCACCTTCTTTAGTGGAAACAAAGTATGAATTGACATTGATAACTGACATTAAAAGTGGATAAAATGGTTTTATGCTGGATGAGAATAGCTCAAAATTTATGGACTAAGATGGGCTAAGAACTTCTTAGAAAATTTTAGTCATTACATTCTATTTTTCTGGTGTGTGCAAAAATAGGCATGTCCATAGAGAAAATCTATAGCGACGCCAATACTCAAAATGGGGATGATTGGCGAAAGATGGGAGGAGGCCTGTGCTCAACAGTGGGCTGAAACATGTGACCATTGATGATAAGACTAACGAGGTTTCACAAGGTGGCGCAGGCGTAGAGAAAAAAGAAGATTGAAGAATGTTAACTGTAAAAGATTTTTAAACAAATTGGAATTAATGGGGTGACATTTTTTTAACGCGAATAAGTCCGCGCTTGACCACCAACTCGCCTGATGGTAAGCAACGTTGTGGTCGAAGATGAAGCACGCAGACTTAGAAGTTTGATTCACTCTGATCTTGAACATCTTCTGATCTTGACAAGGTGTACATGACATGCGTATTATGCACAAAAGTACAATAGGGAGTTAACTTAGAAATATAATGGAATGAGTCAACTTATACAGAACACTTACCTAATCCTCGGAACCAGCAAATGCAAGTGATGAATGAAATTAAAAAATTAAATAATCAATTGACAAGTTTTGAAAACCAGACCAATGAGGTCATTTCCAAAATGCACACTAAGCTATTATACTTTGCGAGTACCTTTCAGACATATAGGTATAAGATTTCGCAACGGACAATGATCAAACGTATTTTCTAGCTATTGAGTAATATTTTCAACGCCTCAAATTATTCTTTAATCATATTTCTTCATAGTCATCTCAAGTGTAGTGAGTTTGTCGGCAAGTACGTGTGTTGCGCCGATGCAGCAAAGTTATTTTTAGTATAAGTATTAAATCACGTTTTTCATATTGTTTTGCATTTTATTAGAGCTGAAATGGTCCAGTATCAAGGCCGAATTCTCGAATGGATTGAATGTCTTGTTTCCTAAGTTTTTTGGCGATACAACTGAGATTTTTCTAGAGATTTCATTTTGTCTCGGTTAGGACTTCCGTGCTTGATAGGGCGTGGTAAGCAGGCGGTCTAGCTTTTTTGTTTAAATCAATTGTAAACCGTAAGTATATCGTCTGGCAATCGTGACTAAAGTGCTACCCGTAATAAGGATGTATTCAGCGGTGCCCAGGCACTGGAATTCTGCGAAGGTCCAAATATGTCCACGACACTTAGTTGGAGATCTAGACACGCGGAAGCGTGTCCAGCCAAGTCAAAAAAAAAGGAACTGGCGACGTGACGTGTGTAATATTACACGAACCATTTCGAGCCACTTTTGACCCCTTCATAACTCGAAAACTATTTAACCTATATAATTATATGAAATTTAGCATTTTTTTATTAAAGTTGTTTAGCTTATCTACAATGCAAAATTTCATTAACTTTGCTCTGACGGTTAATGAAATATTAACGTTTAAAAACCGGGGTTTCATTGACTGATTCACTCACTGACTTATAGATCAAAAACCTAACCCACTTCCAGATGACCTAGAAACTTGATATTTGGCATCAAGGTAGGTAGGGTAAACTGTAGAGTTTGCGGAGTAAGGGCTTGTAGAGTAAGCAGTGTAGAGTTAGAAGCTTGGCTTTACGTGAGATCTGACAACTTTTTGATAGAGGGAACTGTGACTTGGCTTCATTTCACATGAAAATGTTTTTGTTGGTTTTCAGTTTACCCTAACCTGGATTGAATCGTTTTGCCTTTCATTTGCATCCTCAGCTAGAAACAGACACGACCAAAGACAATAAGATGCATCCAAAGCATGCTAATAGGTTTATGTATGACCCCAGGATTTATTGATCATGTATACGCGTACGGGACTCATAAGGGATGATTTATATTAGGACGGGGCGGGCGCGGGACCGGCGCGGGCGGGCCGGACGGGGCCCGTACGACACACGTGCCTGATACGTTCCTAGCACGGTCATTGTATGGTACGGACAGACAGCCTCAGTTTTAACTGAGAGGCAAGCGCAAAAGAATCGATTTGTTTGTTTATACTTTCATTCTACATTATTGTTTTTCTATAATTTTGAACGCATAAATAATACAAAAAGACTCACCTGTCCATACCGAGAGGAGGCTAAATGCACATTCCTGTTCTTGAGCGAGAAGTCCGGTCTCTTCCCCAAGCCATAGCTGCTCTTATTTTGAGATATGAATTTCTTTGGTCTATCCAGTCTTTCCGTCGATCCAGTCTCATCTTCCTCCGTCCTCTTGGAAGTAGACGGGATCCCTCTATAAGCCCCTCTCGTGCCTCTAATGGTCTTCTCAGGGGACTTATCCTGCTTCCTTGTGATAAGGTTTTCTTTCCTCTGTTTGCTGTTACGCAAACTGACATTTGAAGACATATTGTCCATATTTCGTCTTCCATATATCAAACCCTTATGTTAATTATGATTAATAACTGAATAAATAGCAATTCCCAAGCTTTTTTTTTCATTGGAGTATATGGGTACAACTAAATGATTAGGAGTAAGAACTAATTAATTGTTAATTAATAAATAAATAGCTAGTTCCGTCTTTTCATTCTCTCTCGCTTTGTTGGCATCCTTCTCTGGTTCCGCCCCGTAACTGTCTTTATGCTAAGTTGTAAGTAAAAAAATGTTTACGACTAAAAAAAAATTAACAGTCTTCAGGAAGATTTTGGAAAGTTTTCTTGCAGGTTTTTTGATGTTATCTGGAAAGAAAGAAAAATATTCTTTAGCATTGTTTAACGATTTTCCAATATCACCTAATTATCCTGGGGAGCAGCGTAGAATGTCCACTCACAAGTCGGGCTAGTATACGCACCACGAAATATTTCTTTCGACGTGTCAGAACGAGACAGAGTCATGGTGAAGTTAAGTATATATCACTTTTTCACTCGTCGAAAAGAGTTGTTTTCGTGGTCGTATGCTAAGCTAGGACTAACTGCAGTATTGCTATAGATGGAAGCCACATTCAACTAGTCTTATTGGAAATCTATTTCTTAAGCAAATTAAAGTGGCAATGGGCGGGGCACATAGTTCGAAGATCGGATGGCCGATGGGGCCGTAAAGATCTCGAATGGAGACCACGGACCAGCAAGCGCAGCGTAGGACGTCTACCGACCAGGTGGACTGACGATTTAATAAAGGTTGCAGGAACGCGCTGGATGCAGGCCGCTTCCAAACGGCTTTATTGGAAATTCATGGAGGAGGTCTATGTCCAGCAGTGGACGTCCTACGGCTGATGGATGGATGAAACCTAATTTCGGCAGCGGACGTCTCACGGCTGGTAGGATGATGGTGAGACTTTAAAAGAAAACGTGAGATAAAGTAGACAAATGAAAATTTTATATTACCAACATAGGGAACCCAACAGATCATCAGGTGGAACAAGTAGCGGCACGTAAATCTAGCGCTGAGGGTAGTGTGGAGGGGATGGCTGCGCATGTTGACCGCCATACTAAACTCATGCGCAGCCACCCCCTCCACACTTCGCTCAGCGCTAGACTTATATGCCTCGACCTGTAAGAGCTAATTGTTGCATTTGTTTACAAGACAACTTGAACTTGTTGTAACATAATTCGATACAGCGATTCACTCACAATATACCTAATTTTTTGACCGACGAACCAAAGCGGAGGATGTACGACGCGTATATATATGTATATTTTTTTATGTGTAACCACGCATAACTTTTCTCGTAGTAGTCCGATTTCAATAATTATTTTCTTATTGGAAAGAGTATACTTCGAAATTGGTCCCATTAAAATTTTATTGAAATCGGCTGAGCTATTTTTGATAAATCAACAATAATGTGAAAAATTTAACATCGATCCGTGCGAAATATTCGCGAACTCTGTACACGGGTGCCAGTCGGTCATGCTATTTTTTGCGAAAAATGATTTTCGGTTTTATCAATTTGGATGCTTTACTTTAACTTTCCACACTCACTCTTTACAATGAAGTCTATAAAACGAAAAAAGTCTCCTGGACAATTTTGTCTCTTGAGGTTTTAAAACAGAATAAAACAAATATTTATAGGGGGCTCCCATACAACAAACGTATTTTTTTGCCGTTTTTTGCTCCATATTAATAACGGCAACAGGTAGACGCTTGAAATGGGGCTAAGGGGGGTTCCAACTCGCACTTGGCCAATTATTACAATATAAACAATTACAATTACAATAAAACACAGAACAGAAAGGAATGGAAGGAATTGGGGGAGACCTTTGCCCAGCAGTGGGACAGTTAAAAAAAAAAAAAAAAAAAAAAAAAACAATCAATCAAGACCCCCCAGGCTGAAGAAGTATTTTCGTTTTCCCATCTATAAATATTACAGTGATTATAAAACTATCCAAATGATCTTTATCAGTGGGAACTAGTCGAGCGAGATTATCAAGATAAATAATTGCACCACAGCTGAGGTTTATTTCGGGCCAAATGTATATAGGTATGTTATGTACCTACCTACATAATAAAACTATTAAACTACTCATTATATAGCCACTATATGATGATAGTTTTAAAGTAAACTTTTTTTTTTATAGCCACTTGTTCTTTTACTTTCTGTTTTATTTTTGAACTTGTTTAAGTATTAGTTTTTAATATAGTAATCTTTGAGCAAATATCTACAGTCACAATCATGCAAAAAAAGTGTCCGAGCCAAAACCATGCCCAAGCTAGTTCGGTGCTCGGTTACAAGCACTAATTAGGTGACATAACATCGAGATTCGATATAAAACGGGTCATTGTGAATTATTCAATGAAAATATCTAAGTCGGTACGTATGACGGCGCTCGTAATTTTTTTACTACTTTCTCTTAGGGACTGTGGCTCTGTACATATTTGCTCGAAGATAGTAATAGATTGATAGAAAGATTAATGCTTTATCGTTCATACAATCAACAGTATTACAAAAGACCAGTACAATATTTTAAATTAGTGTAACAAGAGGCAGTAAAATGTAATTTTTAAACAATGGCACATTTGTGATAAAGGGTTAAGGGTGTCATAATAGTAGTTTATGCAACTGTCATATAATGAAGGGTACACTCGTTACTATTATGAAACTCACACTCGTGTTTTAATACCCGTGTTATATGCAGTTGCATACACTACTTTATCTTCACTAATAAAAATAAAAATAAAAAAAAAACATATTGCGAAACATTAAATTCACGCGTACGTGTATTGTCACAGTGAACTTGGCGCCATTAAAATCTAACCAATGAGAGCGCAGCTGCGCGCGCAGGGCCAATCAGGAGCGAGCGCGCGATGTTATAATGAGATTTTACGATATCGATGTGGATATTATAACATCATGTGAAATTGCTTAAATGTTGTCTGCGCTATAACAGTAGTCATTAAAGTCAAGTATTGGAAACATAAGTAGAATGTTACAACATTAGTGTAGATAAACTAATTTTATTACCATAGCGAAACAAACATTACTTTCTTATTGAAATAACAGAATTTAAACTTGACAACTTTCAGCTTTCCTAAGTGACTGATCTTGATGACTATGAGCAACATTAGAAAATTATTACATTATTTGTGTGTTCTAAGATATCCTTACACGGTAATGGTATCTAAGCAGTATTCCGTCTTCATACAAACGGTCGGAACGCGAATCATACCTACGTGCCTCGGAGTACGGTACACAACAATCGCAGGGGTGCGCCGCCGCGCCGTAGTCCCGAACGAACGTGTAAATTGTAAAATGTAGGTTTGTAATCACTTACCTACCAGGCGGGCAGCCCTGGCGCGTGTTACATACTGCGTGGCCACGCAGGGCTGTAGCTACTTATTTCAAGGATGGGACCGAGTCGCAATACTGCATAGATACCATTACCACGGTAATTACCATTACCGTGTCCCTGACATGGGCGCCGACAGAATTATTATCGACGGTAAAAATATGTATAATTATTTTGGTCATCGGATACTTAATAAATAAAATAAAAAAAAAAAAAAAAAAAAAGCCTTTATTGTTGTACCTACTTATGAATATTACAAGGTAAATGATTTTGTAATTATGCCTATAACTTAAAACTAATTTAACTTAACTGTTACACTATTCATTAAACTTAACTTACTAAAACTGAAATATATAGTAACAAACGGTTTTTTTTAAATTCGTGTACAACTTGTCTTCCGACAAAGGCCTCCTCCAAGGATTTCCATTCTTCTCTGTCCTTTCCCACACGTGTCCACGTTGGGCCCGCTATATTTTTGATGTCGTCTTCCCACCTCTTGATTTGTCTACCTCTCTTTCTTTTACTATCCAGTGGACACCATTCAGTTATTACTCTTGTCCATTTTTCTTTCTTTTCTCTTAGCATATGTCCTGTCCATCTCCATTTTAGCTGTTTGAATGTTGTGTAGGCATTTTTGAATTTCGTCTTACTTTTTATATCTATAAGTTTTTCTCTGTCTTTTCTTTTTATTCCTATTGTACTTCTTTCTATTCCATTTTGACAAATTTTAATTTTGTTTGACAATTGTTCTGTCAGTGCCCAAGTTTGACAACCGTACAGTAAACATGGCATAATACATGTATTATATACCTTCCTTTTTTCTTTCATTGGCATTTCTGTGTTCTTCATTACTTCACTAAGTGACCAATATCGCTTCCAGGTATTAGTTATTCTTCTTTCAATTTCTTTTTTCATACAGTCTTCGGTAGATATAAGCTGTCCCAAGTATACATATTCATTTACATAATCTATTTGCTCATTATTTACTTCTATAATCGCTGTTTGTGAAGAGTTTGTCATGATTTTGGTTTTAGATAAATTCATGGATAGCCCAGCCTTGTCACTTTCATCTGCTAGTTGTTGTAGCATTATTTTTAATGATTCTGCACTATCTGAAAACAAAATTAGATCGTCGGCAAAGCGTAAATGGCTGAGTTTTTCTCCGTTTATGTTTAGCCCCTTATTCGTCCAATCAAGTCTCCTGAAGATAATTTCCAAAACGGCAGTGAATATCTTGGGTGAGATAGGGTCTCCCTGGCGTACACCTCTCATAATAGAAAATTCTTCACCTGTGTTTTCTAACTTGACTTGCGCAGTACTCTTGGTGTATATATTTTGGAGTATTCGTATGAACTTTGTTTGTACACCCTGTGTCTTCAGTGCATCCCAAATAAATCCATCGGATACTTACGATGATTTTTTTATGTACTTTTTCTTTCCTGACAAACACCCCCTGACAAATGCACCCCTTCGCGACCCCTGGCGCCCATGTGACCCCTGATATTTATTTACTTATTATTATTTTGAAATGTTCAATTGCACCTCAAGTTCATTGCTGAGATAACGACACCTTGTGGCACATGATAGAAGACCACCAACAAATGTCATAGTTACAAATCATACCATGTATTTAAGAATCAAGAATATTTATGTTCCATTAAAACAACACCCATTATGGCAGGTGTACTAGGTATAGATAAATCCATTTTTTCTGATTAAAAATAGACACACGCATATGCAGTAAGTAATCTTGTATATTTGTTTACTAGTCTAGTTATGCAATATTAATATTAAATAAAATTAAAGTTTTTTCTTGTTATGCATGTAAATGACACTAATTTGCGACTCAGGTATGCTTGGAATTTATTTCTTTTTATTGTATTTTTAGATGAGATGAAGGACAGGGTTTCCCAAAGTATAGTGGACCCACCAGTCCCACCAGGGTCCCGAGTTAATATTGAGTGGGCCCTACCAGAAGAACAATACAGATACCAAATGACTTCAGATTAAAAGTAAGTCGAGATGCAGTTGATGTCAAAACTGTAATGGCGAAACAGGAAATTAAAATTTAAAAAATCTCATCCTTCCTATTGAAATAAGTAAAGTTTTTGATGTAGTTGTTTAATTAAGTAAGTACCTAGTAAATAATTGTACTAAAACTTAATTTGTTATTTGAAAAATCCTTTAATAATATTGGTACCTAACTGTTAAACCTGGAGGTGGGTCTCAAGTATGTTAACTTGTATTATAGTCCATTCCATAACCGCCGAGAATTAATCAGTTGAAATCTATTGAAAAATTTGGTATAAGTCGTATAAAATAATACATAAATTATTACCTATGTCCAGTACACATTTATTATATTTTAAAAACTACCAGAATATAGTGTTTTTTTTAACGCAAACCTATTAGGTAATTATATTCTTCAAAGGAATTTAGTGACCCTCAGTCTCAGCGGTTATGGAATGGACTATAGATGGGTTGTACCTCAGACAACTTTGGGAACCACTGCTCTAGAAGCTTCTATATCAAATATTATCAATTTGACATTTTAGAGATCAAGTTATCATAAAAAAATGTTGCATTATTAAATTCATTTTATACTTTTTACTGAATAACCAGAAACGATACAATAAAAATAATAAAACCAGATGCTAAGTTACCTAACTTTTAGCTGATCTAGACGTAAATATTTACTTGATTATGAAATTCATTATTATCAGCATTAAGACTGTTTATGTATGCATTGCTGTTTATCAATGGAAGGCAAATACACTTGCTAGGTTTTGATTTTCAGACAGCCGCATTTGTAAGAAGTGGTCTTCTCCACAAGATCAGTTGTATGTAGCTCACTCCGAGTGTATACATTTCTAATTAGATTATTTGGCGAGCACAGCATATGACGATTCAAAATTAGTGAGTAACAAAATATAACTGATATGGAATTACCAAATGAACATCTGATTTTGTTTATGTTTGTTTGCTTGAGAAGTCTTCACCAAGTATTTTATGTACATATTATTATTTAGAAAAATTTGTTATGACATTGTTTTTTGATTTTTAACCCATTCAGCGCCGAGCCCGCCCAACGGCGGGCAATTTTTTTTTAACTTTAACGCCGAGATCGCCCATGGGCTGTTGATTTTAAACTGTAATAATAACTGCGGCATCTGGGTTAATACGTTACTTTTCAGAAAGGCAGTGAATGGGTTAATAAAGTACACACACTTGTTATGGTATTACTTATGCGTTACTTTTCAGAAAGGCAGTGATTGGATTAATAAAGTACACACACTTGTTATGGTATTACTTATGCGTTACTTTTCAGAAAGGCAGTGAATGGGTTAATAAAGTACACACACTTGTTATGGTATTACTTATGCGTCACTTTTCAGAAAGGCAGTGATTGGATTAATAAAGTACACACACTTGTTATGGTATTACTTATGCGTTACTTTTCAGAAAGGCAGTGAATGGGTTAATAAAGTACACACACTTGTTATGGTATTACTTATGTGTGCATTAAGATTTCTGAAACTGTAAAAATACTTAATGAATAATAATTATGATTTCCATGGTTTATGACAACTTCAAATTATGCCCTTCTTGGGTTGCCCTGTTTTGCAGTGTACAATTAAAATGCTGGTATTCAAATCAAACTTTTTGGCAGCTACAAGCTGCGCAAAACCCAGTCCTGAATGAAGCTCACTTACCAGCTGCGCGAGGATTAGGTTTCTTGCAGCTTGTACAGTAAGGCCTCGATAATCCTAATGCCCAAAATTTATACCCTGTTCGGTTGTAACTAGCAGTATAATAGTACGCAGACATTTTAGGAAAGACAAGAAACAATTCCCTATGGAAACTATGTTTAAATTATAAGAAAATGTTACAATATAAATAAGGGATTATGCTATTACATTACATACATGTATACTTATACTTTTTTTAAAGAATTCTAATATAGTATATTGACGGCTAGTATTTAGCAATATTGAAAATGCTTTGTCCCTTAATTTGGGCAAAAGTGTATGATAAATATAGCATCTTAGCATCTAAAAAGTTTAATTTGACACTTAAATACACATGTGGCACTGTGGGTCACTTAGAAACGGAAAACATGTGGGGGCGAGGGTCCTTCGGATTATTGAGGCTTTTGTATTAGCTTGGGTTTGGATTATCGAGGCAATACTGTAGCTCACAACCACCAAGGAGTTTGATTTGGCTTATACAGTACAGTACCAATTATATTTAACAACTAACGACCCGCCCCGGCTTCATACAGGTTTTAATACACATAAACCTTCTAATCACTATCTATTAAAAAAAAACGCATCAAAGTCCATTGCTTAGTTAGATCTAAGCATATATAGGGACAGACAGACAGCGGGCAGTGACTTTGTTTTACTCAAACTCAATTCATTTATTGCAACATATGAAATTTACATGCGTTTCTTAGTTAACATGTTTTGTATAGTTATACATATGACCCTATAAGGGTATGGCAATTTTATTATTTGTATTGGAACGATTTATTATTACGTTTTCTAGATTATCGTTAAAAAATTTGTCTAATGTATATTAGCATTTCGATAATAGGATAATTTTTAGTTGTTTTATGACACAGTTTTCTCTTTCGATTTCTTTTAAATTATTTGGCAATTTATTAAGTATGTAGTGATTTGTAATCTCCAATACTCAGTAAATGATAACATATATACCTATCTCTATTTACCTACAGGGTAAACAAAAAAAAGGTTAATTCGCTATTTCTATCTATATATTTCTATATTTCTAGCTATAAAAGCTTTGTTCTATGTTTCTAACACGCTTACAAAAATTACTATGTTTAGTACAGTGCTAAATCAATCTTTTAATAGCCTACTGGTGAACATAAGCCTACCCACATATTTACATTTAGCCGAATGCAAAATACTGACCCAGTTGGTATCATAATAGTACTACAAATGAACTTAAACAATTTGCATACAACTAAAATGAAATATTAGATATGGACATAAGATTTAAGTAATGTTTTCATAAAAAAACACCTTATGCGCTAACTTTTGAGTCATGACCATCATGGTTTATGATTCACATGCAGTTAGTCCTTAATTCGGATTACTTTCCTACATGTATATATGAGATGAAGGTCATCAGATCAGTGTTTTGACACAAAATATGTATTGTTGGAAGATTTATCTCACAGGTTTTAGTCATACTGGTAATGTGCTGTAATTTAGGGTCAAAATCGTTTGCCAGATGGCAGATAGATAATGGAACCTACTCTCGACGATATTTACGACTCAGGACACGAACATGTTGCATTGTTTACCATACGTTGATTGCGTGATTGACCATTTGATTCATAGTACAATGACACACGGCTGTCAGCCGAGAAAAATGTGTTCGATAGCCATAGAACGCAGGTGTAGTGATCTATGTTGTACTTACCGACAAAAAAACTGCCAACCACATTAAAACTGAGCTAAATACGAACCGGCATCGAAAAGATAAGCGCATAATGTCGGTAACTAACCGATCATTATGGCACTGAACACTTTGCACCACAGATCACATCCACACTTTACACTCACCCTGATCCCAGTTTTGCATTGATAGGTGCTAAATTCTGCAGACATCGACCGTTCTATTGCAGTTAATGGCGCATAGCTGAATCAAGCTGAATAAATAGAGTAAAAAACTGAGATGACAGCACGTCAATAAAATGGTGTTATTTTCTAGCGCTATTTAGGGAAGTATATTCCTCGGAATCACCATTTTCAGAGAGGTGAATCTTTTCATCGATCTGCAAACGATATTTCTGCTAAATTGACATGGGATTCTATTAATACTTACAAATAAAAATCTGGAATCACACCATTGTTTTTTCTTCTGCACAATCAGTAATCGATGTTACTACACTAGAAAAAAATATCACCACCAAAAGTGGGTCAGCATCGATTTTGCAGCTTCTTCGCTTACTTTCACTTGTTAGAAGGATTTTATTTTATACTGGCATGAAAGCGAAGACGAAGAGAATCATGTTATAACTACCTTCATTTGTAAAATAAACATTAAATTAGAACTATGTGATAGCTATATACCTAACTCAAACGTCATAATCTTCAGTAATCAATGTGCCTAAAAATACTAAATTCCATTTTACCCAAATATTTTTGGGTAAAATGGAATTAATTTACAACTTCTGTGCATTCTTTTATTACATAGCCACACCATCTTGTTTTCCCAATTCGTTTCAAACTACGCAGAAGAAAAGAATAAATAAAGAAATAAATACGTGCCACAGATATCTACAATACTCTGTGAATATACTAGATCTAGCTAGATCTTAGAGTATAACTAAAGTACTTTAGTTATGTATACTCTAAGAGCTAGATGCTACGTGCTGTAAATTGCTGCACAGCTCCATGTATTAAAATATAAATACCTAGGTATAAATCGAATCTTCTCATATTTTTTTCGACCACAACGTTTATAAAAAGAAATACAAAAATGGCACTATTATCACCATACGTAATAGTATCAGATATTTCTTTGCTACTATTTTTCGGTACTTAATCGATAAAATATTTATGTTCTGATAAATTCAAAAATCGATTTTTTGACAGTAACATTGAAAGCAAATCTTGACGTATCAAGTCATGAAGTGATGTTCATCAATCATCAATATTTATCGACAAATCGATAAATACTAACGAAATGTCCACATGTCAAAAATATAAAAAACTTGAATTATTGTAAAATCTAGGTCATAAATTATTAAAACCAAAATGGATTTAACACAGTCCTCCATCTAATTTGCCTATAGTCATAAATTCCCTTCTATATCAAACCCCCGCTCTTCTCCCAATTATTAAATAGGTACAAATAATGTTCTATTGTATATCATCAATTCACAACAATATAGTCATAGCGGGTCATAGCCCTCACTATGCTCGAGCAATATTGAATGATTTTTGATAGACGCTTGATGAGAGAATCCCTCTCCGATTCTCCAAGAGCATGGCTGCTTCATATGACCATGTGAAAAATATTGGTTAGTTGGTTCTAGGCAAGCCTGATTGAAAAGGGATAATCTTAACCGAGATAAAATTTAAAAAAATCTTGGAATATAGGTACGATTTTTTTTACTCATGCATGAATAAGAATTATATATTTTGTAAACGTTTAATACTACCTGCGCAATGCGGCGTTACCCGCGTTAGCCCGAGATAAAATGTAGCCTATGTGTAGATCCAAGGTCTAAGCTGCCTCCATACCAAATTTCATTTAAATCGGTGCAGCTGTTTGTTCGTGAAAGAGTAACAAACATCCATACATACTTACAAACTTTCACGTTTATAATATTCATATTCAATATTAATCTTAGTAGGAGACCACTTTTGAACAGTTTGGAAAGGAACTAGCCACCGTGACACAGGGAATTCTACAGCGGTGGTGAGAGAAAATAATGATGGAGAATAAAAAAGTCAAAATTAATTCATACTTGAAAATTCAATTGCAAATAGCTAGGTACATAAATTAAACTCTTATTTAAAAAAATAATCTTATTCTATTGTTTTGTATAAAATCAAGCTCAATTTTATTCAATATCTTTAATATGTTATTCTAAAAACATAAACACAAACTAAAATACTATGTAAGCATAATTATGTGAAAAAAAAATACATTATTTTTAAAAATATGAAAGTGATTTCAGTTTAAAAATATCGAAAACTCGATGCTCGATTTTTGTTCGCTAGATGTTCACCTATTAGTACTTCCCTAATTTTAGAAGCCGAGTTGCCATATTGACTTAGTTTTGCTAGCCATAGTAATTTTTGCCATGAATAGTACTATCAAATATTAAATTCCAATTTGTACAATCGCTATGTCATATTATTGTTTATCAGATTTAACAAATTTTAAATATGATAAACAATAATATGACTATATAAGCTATATAAAGTTTTAAAATAGCACTACCCACAAAGTTTAAAGTTTTAAATTTGGGCTGGTATCAAGTGTGTGACTGTTTATAGGGTTTGAGCTGGACGTAAGAACTGCGATAATAATGATTTTACATACGGTTTTCTGCCTTTCCGAAGAAGATTGTTGGGCTGATTATCACTTGCCAACTATCGTTTCACCATGTTTCACTTTGACCGCCAACGATTAGCAAATTTTTAAAAGTCGTTTAGTTGGTAGAATTATTGTTTAAAATAATTTAAAAAAAAGTTTGGAACATTTATCATTTGTCTAATCTTTCAGTAGGCCGAACAACTGTTACGACGAATAAAGTTTCGTCAAATATTATCACATTAAAGATTAGGTGTGAAACAAAAAAATAGGTAAATAGGTTAGGTTAGAACATAACAAACAATGCACGAGCAAAGTGAGCATGCCGCGACAGTGGCTGGTGAAGTGCCAGAAGCAAAATTGCTTAATTATGTAAATACTAGACGACCCGCCCCGGCTTCGCACAGGTGTATTATACATATAAACCTTCCTCTTGAATCACTCTATCCATTAAAAAAAACCGCATCAAAATCCGTTGCGTAGTTTTAAAGATTTAAGCATACAGACAAACAAACAAACAAAAATAGCGACTTTATTTTATACTATGTAAGGATGTAATATGTGAAATAAAAAGAAATCATAGTTATTATCAGCAATAGGACGGGCCGCTTTTCATAGGCCTACCCCATAGATTTTCAATATGATCGATTGGAAGCGGCTTGCATCCAACGTGACCCATAGATTTTCAATATGATCGATTGGAAGCGGCTTGCATCCAGTCACAATGAAACAAGTGGAACACTTAGTATCCCAAATATTTAGTGCTTAGTCGCTGATTTAGGCATTTGTTTTCGCTCGCTTTTTGTCGCCCATTCATTATTTCCGTATGCCTTTAATTCGAATTAATTTTCACATTGTTCAAATTAATAGGCACTCAATTAAATACTACCCATTTTTAAGATAACGTGTCCTGATTTATATTTTGTATTGACGATGCAGTTTCAAATTACAAAAATATCATCAATGAATACCTTTAAAATAAAAATAATACATAATTTATTATTTCAGTCACAAACGAGTCGATAAATATGATTTTATTTAAATGTCGCCTGGTTGGTCTAACTAAGTGCTTAAATATCTCTGATAGTATCAACACTTTGCGATTTTGCGAGGCAATAGTGCCACGTATTTATTATAGCTCCTTTCTAAACAATAAATAGCTTTATTTAAATGATATGGTGGCAACATTGTACTTGTGTTATTGTGATACATAGCATAAAAATTGATTTAGCTGAATTTTACGTGAATATGATGTGAATAATTGAAATAAACTCAATAAATTGAATCATGGCATTCATGAGCGCTGTTACCGGCGATGACTCCACGAAGAAATTCATGGAAGTTCTACAAAACGACTTCAGGACATTGAGCTTGGAGACCAAGAAGAAATATCCCCAGATAAGAGAGGTTTTTTATCTTTTCAACGTTATTATATGGCATGTTTAGTAGTTATTACTTGTTAAAGCTTTATTGCCATCACATATGATAAGTCTGAAATGTGTAGCATGATGAAAACTTCATGAAAATCTATCAGTATGTGTATGATGACTATAACTACATAGCTTTAATTTTTCTACACCACCGGATATTTCCTTTACATATCTCTACAAAAAGAATCTCTCAAAGCTTCTAATCATGGGCTTTACACTGCAAGATTTAAATTATAGAATTGAATCCAGTGAAAAGTTATTCAATAGTTTGCCATACAATAAAAAGAAAAGTGCATGTACATTAATATATTATGCGTCATAATTTACAAGGTCTATCTGTTTTTATTGTAACATAGCATAACACTTTACACAGACAGTGTAAAGTCTGTGATGAAGCTCAAAGAACCAAGCATTTTTTTTCTCCATAAAGATTACATAGAATATCAATATTACAGATTTTTTTGAAGTGACATCTTCTTTAGCGTCATGGTGCACTTCTTGGGATGGGTAAACTTGCATCAAGACTACATGTCTTGATACCTGATTAAAAATTTATAAGACGGAGCAAGTATTACGTCTACCGGCACTCGCAGAGTGCAACCCATTGTTTATTTTTTCTAAAGAGTGTTTAAATTTAAAAAGAGTATATATTTTTAAAGTAATAAATTTTAAGTCAACTAAACGAAAATTTAAATCGTTATTTTAAATAAAATGTTGACTGAATGAAATCTTAATTTGCCGAGGTTAATCTTGAAATCTCTGTTTCAACTACTAGCAACCCGCCCCGGGTTCGCTCAGGTGTATTATACATATAAACCTACATCTTGAACCACTCTATTAAAAAAACCGCATCAAAATCCGATGCGTAGTTTTAAAGATATACATGGGGACAGACAGCAGGAAGCGACTTTGTTTAATACTATGTAGTGATGTTAATACTACGTAATTGTATCAAACTATTGCTTAGATTGCAAAACGGTTTGCAATCTAAGCAATAGTTTGATTACGTGTTCGTTGATGATCTTTGAAGTTAAGCAACATTCAGCATGGTCAGTTTTCGGATGGGTGACCGCAGCTGGCATTTGCAACTGACCATTACCATGGCTAAGATGACATGTTAAATTGTAGGTCCTGGTTGTTTTAACCATTTAGCATATCACTGGTCTCTAGGTGGCTTAAAAAATCTCAGACACCAGCTATGTAGTCTAGCATGCAACCACGAAAAGCCACGAAATGAACTCTTTTCGACGTGTGAAAAATTGACAGATATATACTTTGCCATAACGCTGTCTCATTCTGACATGTTAAAAGAAATATTACTTCGTGCGCATCTTAGCTCAGCAGGGATACCCACCCAGCCCATACAAACTTACTTTTATTATTAATCTGTTTCAGGCATGTGACGAAGCCATAGAAAAGTTGTCCCTAGCAGCAAATAATCCACAAGCTTCACTGTTTGGAGTAGTCAACCAGATCCTGTATCCATTAGTGCAAGGATGCGAGAGCAAAGATCTCAAGATTATCAAGGTACTAACTGTAACTTCCGGCTTTGCTTGGCTATGCAATCATTTCAGCTATAAAAGATAGAAATATTCCACTAATTAAGAGTGATTGGGCGATATCTACCATGCTGGTGCCCAGTGCGGGTTGGTGGATTCAAATATGACATCATATTCTTCGGATGTATGGTGGGCAGGTTGATTCTCTATGGTTTCTTTCACTGAAAAGCCAGTGGTGTAAAAATTCGTACAAAAGCCCCAAAGAACTTATTAGTACTAAACTGGGGTTCGAACCCTCGACCGAAAGGCGAGAGTAGTTTCTGTTGGCAGTAGGCCCAAATCTTGTAGACGCAAGGATAAATAAAATATAATAATTTAAATAGAAAATATGGATGGTATATTTTCTTGATTCGTACAACACACTGAGAGAGAAAAACAAAAGAAAAAAAAGACTGCATAAAAGATTGACATGAATCTATCAGAGCATTTAACCTCTTTCAACACTCCTCCTTAAATGAACTAATAGAACCAGTCCAAACTCCTCCTTAATGCTGCATCTCTTTCAAACATCTTTTATGCTTCTCATGACTAAGACCTTTTGTCAAGATATCCACAGGCATCTCACTAGAGCACAAATACTTCCCATTCGTACCATCTCTCTGAAATAGTGAGATCCAAGCTATTGAGCTTTTCATACTAAGCTCTGGGAGCTTAATTTAGTCCGTAAATAGTTTTCTTCAACAGACATCACAGCCTTTTTTCCTCGCTCTTCAAACACTTTTAGCCGCCTCATAAAAACATTCATTTCTACAGCTAAAGCTAGTAGCAGTCACAAGATACCTACTAAATCGTTTTACAGGTGCAAAAAAAAAATGTTGTAATTTAATCTTTGTCTTTCCGTAAAACCTCTGGCTACAAGTCTCGCCTCACACCTTATCTTCCCCAGCTACTTTTTGATTCTAAAAATCCATTTAGAATCCACAAAGTAGCCATTAGCCTGTTCTACTAGCTCCCACGTTTGATTTTTTTTTCATAGCATTGAGCTCTTCTTGAATAGCTTGCTCCCATTTATCTTTATCGTTTCAAGATAAAGCCTCTTCAATCGTCAAAGGTTCTTCGATTATATCTTCTCCAGCTAAATAGAGAACATAATCATCAAAATTCTTAGTCTTCCTTTCTCTGAGAGGATATCTTCTTTCAGGAACATCATGAGTGGTTTCTTCTCTATCTTCCTCCACAGAATCAGATATCTCTGCTCTCTCATCCAGGTTTTCAGTTTCAGTATTATTTCTCACTGCAGGTGTATGCAACTCTTCTTCAGTTACATTTTCCAAACACGGCTCTTCATAAACTTCTTGACAGTCAAAAAATTCATCACTTCTTCTTGGCATTCTCACTTGCCCTTCTCGATGAATTTCACGAGGAACTGTTCTGCATATGGACCTTTCCAAGCTGCTGTAATCTGTAGGTATCACTTCTGATACTTCTTCGGTGCCTTTTTCATGCCTCTTAATTTGATTTTCGAAAAATACCACATCTCTCGCTTTGTACAGCTTCTTCGTTACTGGGTCTATAAGTCTATAGCCTTTCGTTGTTTCACAGTAGCCGACAAAGAGTAGTTCATTCGTCTTCGAATCAAATTTCCTCCGTTTTTGTTTTGGGACATGCATGAAAGCCCTGCAGCCGAAAACCTTCAGATGAGCAAGGTCTACTTTTCTCTTGCTCCAAGCTTCTTCAGGGGTCATCTTTTTTACTGCTCGTGTTGGACACCTGTTCTTCAAATAAACCGAGGTATTCACTGCTTCAGCCCAATATTTTTTATCGAGTTTAGCCTCCTCGAGCATACTCCTGGCTCTTTCTACGATCGATCTGTTGGCCCTTTCACTCACACCATTCTGCTGCGGAGTATAATCGACCGTCAACTGATGGATTATCCCGTTCTCCCGCAAGTAAGTGTCCATCTGCTTATTGACGTACTCAGTCCCATTGTCAGTGCGTAATTTCTTGATCTTCTGCCCAGTCTGGTTTTCAACAAGCGCCTTAAATTCAAGAAACTTCACAAAAACCTCGCTTTTGTTTCTCATAAAATAAACAAAAGTTTTTCTGGTCTTGTCGTCAATAAACGTCACGTAATACCTACACCCTGTGAATGATTCTTCTTCCATTGGGCCACAAACATCGCTGTGTATTAATTCAAGGATAGCACTAGCACGTGTGCTCTTCTGTTTTGGAAAAGGTAGAGTAGTTTGCTTACCCCTTAAGCACGGCTCGCACTGTACTTTATCCGGGTCCTTGAAGCTTACACCTCTAGCCAGCTTGTCACGTAGCATCTTCATGTTGTGAAGACCTAAATGTCCGAGTCTCTGGTGCCATAGATGAAATTGATCTACACTCTCATTTTTCACAGCTGAAAACATAGTGGGATTAGAGTCAGGTTTCACAACATAAATCCCCTTATCTTCTTTGCATTTCAATTCCACCTTACCTCTCACCTGACATTCCTCTGCCTTATACAACTCACAACCTCTTTTTGAAAACACTACTACAAAGTTACGTTCTACTAACGTACTTACGCTCAACAGATTCGTAGCTAATTTCGGCACATAAACAGCTCCTTTCACACTCACATTCAGTTCCTCTGAACAGACATCTCCTCGGCCTTCACCTTCCACCTTATTCCCATCCGCGCAGGATATTTGGACTGGCTCTTGCAACTCAGTATAATTTTCTAGCCAATCTCTTCTGTTAGTCATATGAAATGACGCTCCAGAGTCCAAAATCCACTCTTGCGATGAATTTGTGTAAGCACGAAGTGCCGTATGTGTACTGTGAGCTTGACTGCCATGCTTCTTTGGGCAAACACGTGCTCTGTGATTATCCCCACACACATAGCATTCAATCTTCTTCTGAACTGTCTTCTCTTTATGCTTTTCCTTCTCTTTAGCATAGTTCTTTGTCCGATTAGCACTCAAAGCATTCTGCGGCAAATCTTCCGTAGACTGTTTCATGTCTATTTGCATCAGCTTGGCTTTGACATAATCTGTAGTTAATGTTATATTGCTATTCTCAATAGCCATCCTCATCGGCTCATATTCCTCACCGAGGCCTTGCAACATAAGTGCAGCTAGCATTTCGTCATCGACTTCTTTGCCCATATCAGCTAATTGATTCGCCAAAGATAGTATTTCAGTTACATAAGTTCTAGCACTGTTATACATAGAAAGTCTCTGACTGACGAGTCTTCCCAGCAGGCGACACCTATTGTTCACTCCTCGATCCTCAAAAGCCGCTTGTAGTGCAAGCCAGCTCTCTTTTGCTGTGGTACTCTTTCTCACATGTACCAAGCAATGTGGCTTGACCATCAATAAAATTTTTGCACGAACCTTCTTATCCATTTTAAGACCTGCGACATCTGTTGGTGTAGCCTCGATATAGTCCCACAATTCTTCCATAACAAGATACAACTCCATTTGTGTCTTCCATGTAGCATAATTGGTGGCTCCGTCCAATTTTTCTATGCCTTGAAGAATACCGCCTGGGACCACTGATGTGTGCTGCATGCTAGAGCCAGCACCACCATCTCCAACACCACCTCGTATTTCTTCCATCTCCAAGAAATAATCGCGTCACGTCACGTCTACCACACGCGTTCTATATTCTCGACAATATAAGAACGCAACCCAGCGCTCATGCTACCATGTTGGCAGTAGGCCCAAATCTTGTAGACGCAAGGATAAATAAAATATAATAATTTAAATAGAAAATATGGATGGTATATTTTCTTGATTCGTACAACACACTGAGAGAGAAAAACAAAAGAAAAAAAAGACTGCATAAAAGATTGACATGAATCTATCAGAGCATTTAACCTCTTTCAACAGTTTCACCATGGAAAGATAAATCTGAAATTCTAATTATCTGTTGGCTCGCTAGTCGATTAGCGTCCGCGAACCAACAAGCAAATATCGTCGAACTTTAACACCGAGTTTTAAAGGTTGTTTATCGAAAAGTGGCTTTATTTGCATGTAAATAGAAAACTTTTTATAAAATATAAATTTATAACGATTTAATACAAGCTTTTGAGATCCTGGATATCGAGTATCAGCAGAGTGCTAGCCCAGACAAGTAAAACGAACCCAAACACGACGGGTCTATCTTGTTTAGTACAGGAGTGGCCACCTTCCGACTCCATTATCAGACCAGCTACAAGATACCATATTACTGCATTGTCACGCGATATACTCGTACATATGTGTGTAAAATTTCAGCTCAATCGGAAACCGGGAAGTTGGTCAAATTGAACTTGCAAGATTCCACCCGAACAAGTTGAGTCAATAAAAGCTTAAAAAAAGTGTTTCATAGAAATCTCTTGTTCCAGTTCTGTCTTGGCACGATCCAGCGGCTCATCGCCCAGCAAGGAATAGACGCCAAAGGTGCGCGACACGTGGTCGACTGCCTCTTCAACCTCGGCCAGGGAGGAGTCCTGGAGCTCAAGCTGCTGCAGACCGCCGCACTCTTGATGACCACCTCGGATCTGGTGCACGGAGACACCCTCGCTAGGGTGAGGAATATAACAACTTGGAAGATAGCATGAGTACCTATACATTATTTTTTGTTGCTCCTTGTTTCCGTCAGAGGTGCTGTATAGGTACAATAAGCCCGATTACAGAGGCGCCAGCGTAAATTTAATAGAAACGTAAAAAGCGTTCTCTCTATCGAATGCCTAAAGTGAAAAAGAAACAGGACCATGCTATTTAGCTAATATAATTACGATGGCGCACTCTGTGATCGGGCTTATTATGTATGGATGGAGCTAGACGAAAACTACTATAGTTCCCAATTACGCATAAACTCATACTCGAGGCCATCCGGCCTATACTTTTAGTCTTCGTCGTGTATTTTTTAGTTTTCTTATTCTTTTTTACTTTTAGTAAAAACTATATGTAAGACTATTCATATAGGCCGAATCATACAAGGCGGCGGCATATTTAATCTGCCTGAAACTCACAAAGCTGCGCGATTGGATTTCACGTAGTTTTCGGTTTGGGTTGTAGCTAACTTGATATCCGCTGACTTGTATGATTTGGCCTATACTAGGGTTTGCATTCGAATGGCTAGAGTGGAAATGAAACACATAAATGGAACACACTGCAAGCTTCCTTGTTTTTGTAGTTTCTCTAAATATATGACTAAGTTCTCACTTGTCATATTCTCAAGTTTGAGTGCATCACTTATCACATACCATCAAGGGGATTACTAATTCGATTTCCAAAAAAAATATGTTTTTTTTTTCAGTTTGTAAATTAAATGTAGCGAAAAGCAGCTGATTCTCTAGTGTGATTCCATAATCATAATCATTTATTTCATAATTGTTCATTACATGTCATAATTGTTATAATAATTCATTCATTCAATAATTCAAAGTAACAAATACATTATTAAATAATTTCAAGTTGTAACATGTCAATGTTACTAAAAATAAACTAAATTCTTAATTAAAAATGTCAATAAAATTAGATCAATTTAATAAAAATAGACGAGTTTTACCTACCAATAAAACTCATATTATGTCCGGAGCCTTATTCGAAGCCTTTTAAACATATATTGAGAATGCATCTTCCGTTTCCGGCCGTCTTTGCGGTTGTAGCTCCATCTAGTGGGTTAAATATGGCAACCCTCGTTCACCAGTTCTCGATCCGAGATAGGTTTCGTCATTGTAGTCTCAATATTCTATGAAATTAATTAACACCAGGCAGAATTTGCTGTAAGGCTTCGAATAAGGCTCCGGACATAATATGAGTTTTATTGGTAGGTAAAACTCGTCTATTATGTCCTTCGCCGTTATTCGAAGCCTTTTAAACATATATTGAGATGTGTTTGTTTTCGCCTGGTGAACGAGACGCCAATGTGAATGCACAGATTGATAGAAATAAACAGTATGAAAAACGTAAGTATTAGCACAAGATAGTGTAAATTGCTAACAACATATCGTTTATCACTACGTACAGCTACGTAAAAATGTATAAGAAAAACGAATATAATAGTCACTGCTACTATACTATCTTACAGTTTCAAATACTTTCCCTGTAAAATGTGTATGTTATTATTATATAGAAACGAATAGGTAAACCTAATAATCACATAGTATTACTGTCTTACAGTTTCTAATATTGTCGCTGATAATACTTTGGCGCAATTATTCGTATAATAATAATAATAATATGTCAATCATTCATTAATAGTCTGTCGATTCAACCTCTGAACGAAACAGCTGGGGTGGTATCACCACCATCAGCCTCCGGTAAAAAAGATTTTAGAAAAAGACCATCGGTGATTCCAGTTTAAGATGCAGCTTACACTACTGGTGTACGGCAATAGTTCTCGATTACAAATCTTGAAACCGGTATAAGAAATTTACCAAAAATCTGTTGACAACAAAACCCCTGAACGGTTCAGACCGCACATGAAAGTTGACATTTTGTTGCGGCCTCCTTGTCTAGCTATTTGTAATAGATATAGTCAACACCTACAGTAATAGAATGTAGATACTATATGTTTATATACAGCAACCCGCACTGGGCCAGCGCGGCGGACACGGCCCAATCACCCTTCGTGGGCAGGTCCACGTCCCGCAGTGGACCATTGAAAAGGCTGGTACGGTACAGTACTATATGTTGAAAATGACCTTTTAACTATAAGTACCCAAGAATTTAGAATTTCAATCATATAATAACAAGCGAGACTTAATAAAAACCAAAATAAAATTGTTACTCAGTCAAATCCTTGTGACTGGTAGGCTTTGTAATCTTAAAATCTTCCCACAGCTGTTCAAAACAGTTGGCGCGGCAGGTCACCGAAAGCCCCCGTTAGGAAACCTTGGTATGGTATATAATATTTAAATCTACTGTTACATTGAAAAGTGTTGAATTTTGTATTCAATCGCGAATACAATAATCCCAAACTTGCACACCGTCGGCGTCGTGGTGCATCCCGCAAATAATGAGTAGGTCGATTTAAAATTGACCATCAATTGAATAAGTACATTTACTGGTAAATATCCCGAACATGACTATTCTTAGCACTATTATTTGATATGCTTTCATTTCACATGTTTAGAGCTAAGCTGGCTATTGAATTTCATTCTGGAATATTTGAAAAGATAATGTATAAGCCAAGCCAAGGTAACTTTAAAGCCAAGAATTACAAAAATCATTCAATTATTGCCATACCCTTATAGGGTCATAATAGATATAAACTAAACAGACCATGCTACATAATAACCAAATGTAAGTATTACATTCGTTGCAATAAATGATTGAGTAGGTATTGTACCTACTGTTAATTTTATCGTTCCAATATCATGTTAGTTTACAGGTATTAAGAGTATTATCTCTAATTATTTTTATTATATAATTATGATAATAAGCCATGACAATTTTTTTTTTTTTTTTTTTTTTTTTTTTTTTTTTTCGCACCAAATCTGCACTCTCGACCCACGCGTTATTGTCATTGCGTAGGCTCGCACGTGTTGCATGAAACTTGTGGACCTGGATTCTGAAGAGGAAATGTCCACGCTAAATAGATCACGCTTCGTAAATAAAAGAGTTACGTATCTAAACTTTTTGTTTTCAGCCTAGTCAAGACTGTTAGAATTAAGTATTTTGCCATTTTTACTAGAAAATGTATCAGATAAGCAAAGCAAACCAGCCATTCTTTTGCATGGTTTACGTTTTTCGCATGCACGACTTAACTTTGTCTTTAAAGGCAGAGATAATACCCGGAGCAAGTATAAAGATAATAATTATATTAGGAGTGCAAAACCTTTCTCAGTAAAAATGGTCGACCCTGTGGAATAGCCAGCTGGTCAAAGTTCAATATTTTTTCTTTAAAATTATTTAATCAGCTGGTGCCAGAGTTATTTCTACAGAACCCATAAATTGAAAAACATTTCCCAGTAAAAATGGTCGACCCTGCGGAATAGCCAGCAAGTCAAAGTTCAATACTTGTTGTAAATTATTTGAGCAGCTGTTGCCAGTTCTTTCTACAGAACCCATACATTGAGAAACATTTCTCAGTAAAAATGGTCGTCCCTGTGGAATAGCCAGCAGGTCAAAGTTCAATACTTTTTCTTTAAAATTCTTTAATCAGCTGTTGCCAGAGTTCTTTTTACAGAACCCATAAATTGAAAAATATTTCTCACTAAAAATGGTCGAACCTGTGGAATAGCCAGCAAATCAAAGTCAGCTGTTGTCAGAGTTCTTTCTACAGAACCCATAAATACCACTGCACTAAGTAGGTATTGTGGCAATTTTTACTAAAGAATAATAATAAAAGCAGTTGACTCTAAAGTGTGTGAAACTGTAGCTTTTGAGTATTACTCTGGGAGCGATTGCAAATCCCAAAGGCAAAACTTTCTATAGAATTAATAAAACAATAAGTAATATTTTAGTACCTATTACAAGCAACAAGTAATATGGGCAGTATGTGTCTGAAATAAATTAAAATTGAACTTATTCCGATGGCCAACAGGACGCATGGAATCATCGCTTTTCGTGGTTAAAACCGGGGTTTGGTCTCAGCGACACGATTATATAACAATACTAGCTGCCCCGGTGAACTTCATCTCACCATCTGTCAACTGTCAATGACAACTTTTACACGCAGGAACATTTTGTATGGGAAAATTCAATGAATGTCTTTATTATTTTACTCACTATATTTTTATATTTTCTTACCGTTTAAACCTTCCCTTAGATTCCACGGATATTTCAAGACCAAAATTAGCCCAATCGGTCCAGCCGTTCTCGAGTTTTAGCGAGACTAACAACCACGATTCATTTTTATATAATAGAAAGAAGAAAGATTTCTTTTGTTGAGTTGCTTATCGTCTGTTACTTACTTGTCAAGAAACAGTTTCATGACAGTGACCGTCAATGCAGTGCCGTAGATCTAGCGGCAGGCTGCGCTTAAAAAGAGACTTTATAGTTCCTATTATTATTAAATCCAAAAAGGGGTGGCGCAACAATCTACCCGCAAAAACAAGTGTTATATCAAATTTACTTTCTCATCTGCCGCTCCCAACATGGGTTTGGTTCAATGAACTCAATTGATTGCAAGGTTATATTAAGTTTACCTGGACTTGTTGACCGTGGTAAACTATTGTGGTTTTAATATTTTATTGATCACAGCAGCATTATAAAACAAAACCTGGCAAATTATTATTGAATGCATATGGCACAAGGGCGCATATTGCAACTATGTTGCAGTATTAAAATTCACGCGAAAAGTTGAAAAATTATAATTGAATGCTACATGGGTGTATAGCAATTACACTGCAACAACACCCCCAACCAAATGCTTGTAAATCGCAATCGAACTCGTATGGCTACAAGATCGCGCAGTAATGAGGTACATTGCATCAACCAAAGGGCGATACAATAAACCTTGAAAAACGCATATGATTACATTCTTGTCATTAAATGTTATCTTATTTTTGATCACAAAATACTATGCACATTAAGCTGAAACGTAATAATAAATGAATGCATACGGAAAAATGGGCGCATATCATTAAATTGGTATCAATAAATGTTTTCATGTATAAAATCACAAAAAGCAATACATATTAAGCTGAAAACATAATAAATGAATGCATATGGCAATATGGGCGCATAATTATGATTACATTGCACCACAAGATCTAGATATTTGTGAGCATTGTTAAAAATTATAATTTGACGGTGCCGTGGGTGACCGGTTAATTATAGCTATACTGGATTCAGGGGCAGCGCCGCCTGATTACCAGGGAACTAACTACCTACCTTCTCCTGTGCAGAGACAGAAGGTTGTGATTGTATGTTTGTATAAGCTAGGTGTCTAACCTTTACCAGAATTCAATTCGTCTGAAATTGAAAATTTTATTTTTACTAAAGTACCCCTATTATTATTTGTGAAAAGAATTCTGGGAATTTGCTTTAACTACACAAAACTTTTCTATATAGGGGTATCTTATGAAATAGTCTTGGTTCCAGTGACCGCAGAGTAATACCAGACCAACGAGAACAAGTCGCTCGAAATTTAAATGAATTGCTTGAACATTTTCATGCTCAAAATGAAAAACGACATGTAGAATTTCATCGTGGCAATCAAGTGTTTGCCGAACTCAATCGTTTTCAAAATTGAAATTGCAATAATCTCTGAATAAAATACCTTCCATTGAAACAAATAGCCCTGTTTTCCTGGTTTAATAGTAATAAATAGTTTTCAGCATTTGCAATTGTCAGAAGTTTTCAAATATAATTGAAATTATGAGGGCCGCCTCGGCGGGCACCTCTATAAAAGGCACGATCTGCTGGATCAGCATAATTCTACTCTGAGGTATTCTGGTGTCTTGGGACCGACCAGCGGCTACGTGTCCTTACCCGAGGGCAGTATGTACAAAAGAAATAGTTTTGAATTTGCCATACCTGGTCAGTAAGGTGTTCTACTACCTTACTCTTTTTTGTAGCTTACATCCTCGGCGATCTGGCGGTCACGTGGTCACCACCCGCGGCCCAAGTGGTGCCCCACAGCGACGACGAGGGCAGCGTGGAGGTCTCGTATACGAGTATAATACTCTGCGGTTCCTAGTACCGCTAAAGGACGATGACGTCGACTTGGTCGACTTCATCCTCGAGCACGTGTACCACTTTTCGAAATTTTTCGCACACTTTTATATTCAATCATAATTATGTGGGTAGAAATATTAGTTTTCTAATTTATTATTTCACTTTCACCAAATAAAATACAAAGAAACTACAACCTATTAATGTTATTTAGAACAATTATGACATTATTCTATATTAATGTAACGACGAACGCTAACAGCGTTAATATAACTTAACGGCACGGAAGTTAAGACGCCAATGACGAAACCTATCTCGGATCGAGAACTGGTGAACGAGGGTTGCCATATTTAACCCACTAGATGGAGCTACAACCGCAAAGACGGCCGGAAACGGAAGATGCATTCTCAATATATGTTTAAAAGGCTTCGAATAACGGCGAAGGACATAATAACAAATACATTATGTACAAACTGTGTACTGATTCTCAACTTTACAGTCAAGAAATTCTTTATGGCTGTAAAACGTCTGCTCGACAAGCCATCTTTTGAGACGATGCTTAAAGCATAAGAGACTTGTCGCAGTGGTGACACTGTCCGGCAACTTATTGTATACAGTCGGCCCCATGACGTGAGTGAGTTTGTCTGATTTCGCCAGCTGCCTAGGTATCTGTTTTAGCTTTCCTGCACGTCTACTTGGGAGCGTTTGTAAGTCGTTGTGCCCTGTGAATTCACTGTAAGTACTTAAATTGCTCCTAACAAACAACGCTATTTGTAGTATGACAATGCAGGGCAGCGTAAGGATTTTTAATTTTTTGAAGTACGGCTTTGCCGACTGATCGCTGCTTATTCCTGCTATGGCGCGTACGGCTTTTTTTTGCATGCGAAATGCACGTTCCCATTCAGCTGCCTGGCCGTAAAGCTCAGCGCCGTATTGGAGCACCGAGTGCACCGTGGCGAAATAGCACGTCCGAGCGATGTCCTCCGACACAACTCGGGCAACCCGACGCAGCGCAAAGGACGCGCTTGCAATTTTCCCGCACACTTTTTGTATGTGATTTTCCCAGCTCAACCCTGGGTCGACCTCAAAACCGAGAAATCACGTCACTTTCAAATGTTTAATTTCTACGTCATTCACTAACACTTTCATACTCCTATACTTCCTACCCGAGAGATTAAAATGTGTGTAGTGAGTTTTTTTCAGATTCAACGCGAGTCCATTCGTTGTAAACCAGTGTGATAGCTCTGAGGTTGCATCATTCAGTTTTTTCTCTAGATCGTCTATCGTCGGGGCTGTCACTAACGCGGCGACGTCATCGGCATACATCAGGACTTCAGCTGATGCTATTGCATCCGGTAGGTCGTTAAGCAGCAGAGAAAAGACAACGTTGGAGACAGAGGATCCCTGCGCCACTCCTATTGAGGAGCACAGGGGTTCCGATGTCACCCTACCTCCGTCCCCAACAACAACCTGAGATCTGTCCTGAAGTATGCCGGTGTACATCCCTAGCGCTGGGCCATCCAATCCGTAGTGCTGCAATTTCGCCGCAATCAGTTCGTGGTCGGCGACGTCGAATGCCTTTGATAAGTCGCAGCAGATCACGGCGACCTGTTGCTTCATCTCGCGGGCACCGACGATGCGCCGGACCAGTTCCCGAGTTAACGAGGTTGTAGACCGGCCCGCTCTATACGCGTGTTGGTGGTCCGACAGTTGATCTGTGTCGGACAGGAAGCTGGTTAGTCGCGTGCTGAGTCCATTTTCAAAAATCTTCGCCACTGCTGGTATCACCGACACGGGCCTATAGCCGTCTATATCCTCTCTTTTCCCTTTTCCCTTGAATATGGGAGTGACTTTTGCAGATTTTAGGGTTTCAGGATACGTTCCCTCACGTATGCAAGTATTAAACAGCTCGGCTAGCACTGGCGCCAGTGGAACTGCTGCAACCCTAAATAGCTTCATATTGAGACCGTACACATCTTTCGAAGTTTTTGCAGGGATCCGTATAGTGATTAGTTTATACACTTCGTCAGCGCTGAAGAATCGAACTCTAAGCGAGCGGTCTGCGGGCGGGCGCGCCGCACGAAGCACGGCAACGGCGCCAGCAACGTGGGCGCGGGGAGCCTGGCACAATTTTGCTGCTCCTAAAAAAATTTTATTAATGGCGTCTACCGCGGCTTTTGCGCACGAAAACGTATTGCCATCGCTATTTTTTACGATCTTAGTAAAGTCTAGATTATTGGAGTTGTGTTTCCCTCTTTCCAGGTTCACTACTTTCCACATGGCTTTACTTGAGTTTAGACCTTTGTTAATCAATTTGGAATAGTAGTATTCCTACGAGTATCTCGGCATTTTCTTATTTGTAAGTAATTAATTCTAGTGGAAGACCACGGATAGTATTTTATAGACCAAATTAAAGAAAAGGTATATGTCATGTCGTACAGGTAAAAACACTAGCAGAAGACCGTGAGATGTTAAAGTTGCTCCACCGACAAGAGCATTGCTCTTATGTTATGATGATTATGCAATTAATTCAAAATATTCAAAATTCTAAATTACTTTATTTCAGTCTAATAACAACAATAATAATTAAAAATGTCAACAATGGTCGTTAAAAATAACGTAATATGTACAGTCAAAAATTAAATTAAATAGAAATAAAATTGTAAAAATAAAAAGAACATTTAAATTATCATACCCTCAAATTAAAATAATCAGAATTGAGCATAAAATGTCAGTCTGAATAATAAAATAATTCAATTAACACAAAAATCAAAACAATCAATCCTACTAATATTATAAACGCGAAAGTTTGTAAGGATGGATGGATGTATGGATGTTTGTTACTCTTTCACGCAAAAACTACTGAACGAATTGAGATGAAACTTTGCAATAATATAGCTTATATATCAGAATAACACATATAAATTATGCTGCATATAAATAGGCTATAAATTATAATGATATTGCGTAAATTTTTCATAATTTAACGAAAATTGTTAAGTAAGTAGGAAAAATTCTGTTATCTGCGAGCTATTCTAGAGTGCGCTTCAAGAAATGTAAAAAAAAAACAACTGTAGAATCGATCACCCGTCAAATCGTATTTTTTTATTTTCCACCTCCTTTATTAAGGGTGGTAAGATAGGGCCTCGGGTTTGAAAGCCGGAAAGTGACATAGTCTTCTTTTTATCCCGGAATAATAAAGGGTTCCCATGGAATAGCACAAAAATCAAAATATCGTGCGAGCGAAGCCGCGGGTAAAAACTAGTAGGTATATAAAATATCACACAACCAATTTTTTAAAAAGCGCCAATTTTTAGAACTTTCTCTTCGGCATCGGTACTGGCCTACCAGCATATACCAATGGAGATGCTAACGTAAGGCGTACCCCTCTGCTGGCCATTTGCCGCTCCTACTACCTTAATGTATACATGTTGATCTTTCCAGACAATGGTAATGTGCATGAAGATGGTAACGAGCACGGAGACGCGTGACGTCAGCACGAGCCACGCCGCCGCGGCTACCGTGCGCCAGTTGCTGGCCCTAGTGTTCGAGCGAGCGTTGCAGGAGGCTGAAGGTAATACCCCCCCTTCCCTACTCTCCCTTCCTATCACTCCAAATAAATTAATGAAAATAATTATTTTTCGTTAAAAATGATAGAAAGATAGAAAAACTCTTTATTGCACACCAAGAAATAAACAAAAAGAAGAAACAAAGATACATTAACAGTGTAACAATGGGCGGCCTTATCGCTAATAGCGATCTCTGCCAGGCCAAAATGGCACAACCGACTTCAACCATGTACCTGCAGAATTTGAAAAGTTCGCACAAATCAATGTGTCATCGATGTAGTATCTTCTTTCTAATTGGCGGAATACTCGCATATCATATAGGCCGCGCCACTCAAGTTGGCGTATATGAAGTTAGTTACAAGCTGCGCAATAGCCAATCAACGCGCGGCTTTATGTGAGCTTCAGTCAGGATTGGATTTGCGCAGCTTGTAGCTAACTTCACATCCGACAACTTGTGTGGCGCGGCCTATACCTACATACAAAAAAAACAGTCGAATAGAGATCCTATTTTTTTGAAGTCGGTTAAAAATAATACGTTCTCACGTCAAACTTATATCGGTAAACATTTCGCTCGGTTAATAAAAAGCCGTGAAGTAAATAGGTGTAAAATACTATAACTTTTCGAATGTTTCAGGTACACTAAAAGTGAACCCAGCCGACATAAGACCGCAGACGAATAGTAAAGCTCCCAAAGACCTGAAGCCGTGCGCTGTCGACGCTTATCTTATCATGAAGGTAACTTACATATAACCATTTTAGGTACTAGCTACAATCTGCGTCAAACCCAATCAACGCGCAGCTTTATTTCCGCTTCAGTCAGGATTGGATATCGCGCAGCTTGTAGATAACTTCACATCCGCCGACTTGTATGATTCGGCTTATATTTAGCTAGGGAAGGGCACGGATGGCCAGTGCCCATCATAAAACAGCCTTTAGTTTGCTGTCCAAGCAAACTTTAAAGTCTATAATTCATTTTTTCTGGGGTGGCAAAAATAGACACTACCGCCTTAGAAAAAAATCTCTGGCTATATCAATGCTTATAACTTAGGTAGCGTGTGCTCATGACGTAGTTTGCTTAGGTGTTCTTAATTTATCACCAAAGTATAAAGCATAATCAGTCATTATTATCTCTCGATATAAATTGTCATGATATAAACAACCTAATTGTTTCTAACTAAACAACCCAATTGTTTCGAACTTAACAAACGTAATTGTTTTTAACTAAACAAACCTAATTGTTTCTAACTAAACAAACCTAATTGTTTCTAACTAAACAAACTTAATTGTTTCTAACTAAACAAACCTAATTGTTTCTAACTCAACAAACCTAATTGTTTCTAACTAAACAAACCTAATTGTTTCTAACTAAACAATGAAAAAAAAAACAGGTTTGCTGTATGGGCGAGCCCCCCTTAATTATTAATATTATTCTGTTTTTAGTATTTGTTATTATAGCGGCTACAGAAATACATCATCTGTGAAAATTTCAGCTTTCTAGATATAACGGTTCATGAGGTACAGCCTGAAGACAGACGGACAGCGGAGTCTTAGTAATAGGGTCCCGTCTTAATTAACCCTTTGGGTACGGAACCCTAAAAATAGTGCGTGGAGTCCCTCCGCGCGGAAGAAGTGAAACTTCGACGCAACAGTGCTTTCATACTCTATGGTAGCGTTAAACGTTTAACGCAACCTTGTCGGAAGTCGCATTAGAAGTTTCACTTCAAAAATTGTTCTCCATTCGGCTTAGTACACCAGTTCTGGATAACCCAGTATTATCAGTCTTTAGCTTATTTGTACACAGTGTTTGTATAGGAACCAATACATTTCAGGATATAATCCAGCTTATAAACGGAGATTCTGCGGACTGGCTCGTGGGGCTCACCGACGTCCCCAAAACTTTCGGATTGGAACTGCTCGACACAGTACTCACGGATTTCTCGCCCATATTCTTTAAGGTAAACTGTAATTAAGACGCATTGTTAATCTTTCTTACTATGGGCTTTAAAAATAAGCCTCAATTAGACTAACAAGCCATTTGTATTTGCCTTTTCAGCCTTTTGGCATTATCAAAAACAATACGTTACGCTTAGGCACATAACAATAAGTTAAAATTATACAAAGAAAAAGTACACGGGCTGTAGAAGAACCAATGTAATCGATATAGCTCAGCGGATTGGCAAGTTGAAATGGTAGTGGGCAGGACACGTAGCACGGAGAACTGATGACAGATGGGGCCAAAAAGTTCACGAGAGGAGCTACAAGGTGGACTGACGAATGTTTGGTGGATGTCCTATGATTATGGAAGGCTTTCGTTCAGCAGTGGACATTTTATGGCTGATGGATTGATCATCCATGAGGATCCATCTATCCGGGATGGATAGGATGTATATTCGCAAAAAAGGCTAAGTGCAGGTCAAAATTACTAGTCTAGTATTTGATTTTTAACATGCTCTCTGTAATTTTGTTGTTTGTACTTATTTTATTTCTCAATTAACATAATGTGTATTAGTTTATTTATTTTTTAAACTATTTTAAGAAATTCGGTGGGGTCGATGCCATTGGGCGATTCGCCCCGCGGTGCGAACCGCTTGCGGGTCGAAACGCCGCTATACCCTCACCAAGAAGCTTTTTCACAAACAAAAAATAACATTATTATTTCTTTTATTCTTTCAGATATCGGAGTTCAAATTCCTTCTAAAAGAGCACGTATGTGCGTTGATCATAAGACTGTTTTCGCCAAATGTTAAGTACAGGTGAGCACCAACACCTGTGATAGGTTAAGGATCTATATCCTTAAATTTTTAGTCCAGCAGTGAAGTCCTACAGTTGATTTAATAATAATAATAATAAGTTTTTATTTCTGTAACCAATAATTAACTAACTTACTGTAGATTGGGGCATTCTATTAAAATAAATCTTCAGTGCTTGACCTCATATTTCGTCTTATATACCTCATACTTAGTGACCTGGAATTTGCTTTTGTTTGTGATTCTGTTATTCACTTGAACCGGACAGAACAAAAATGTCAGGTCTTGGATTTTGTAGAAAATTTAAATTTTTTTTCCTGTCCGTTTCACGCAAAATCTCCTTTATGTAGCATCCATAGTATTAGACTGGAGGCGGCCGATTCATTTCATAGATATTCGTAGCCATATCTTGTATTTACCTACAATTAGTATCAAGTGTTCGTTATTGCTTCTAAACCAAGGATCCAGCGGTCGTCAAGCGATAACTGGTAGACTTTAGAAGTTATGACGTCACAAATATGGCCGCCGACCTTTGTAGGTATTTGCTTATATCTCGAGTTCTATTTCATCAAATAGCTCGTGATTGGTATCGTTTATTAGGTTTTTTAATGATCTATTATTGTTTCTTAGACATCTATCACGTAAGTGTAGTCATAAAAAATATTAAAAAAAAAAAACGATTTTTATACTCACACTTTACCGCTCATTCTAAATTGGGTCTTAGATGATCGCTTTAAAATCCTTTGTAATTAATTATCACTTGTGAAGTGTTGTCGTGCCTTATATCCAGCAACAGTTCTAAAAAAATGTTTGAATTATGGCTTCTGTGGGCACGGAAAATAAGCGCCACGCAGTTCTTACTTTACAGAAGGGGTCATTACTCGTTTATTTATTATTGTAGGACAACGTTATAGCGATCATCTAAGACCCAATTTAGAATGAGCAGTTTACCCGTGTTTGAGCTGTCGCGATTGTCACATATCCAATACTTTTGAGCTCATGCAATCGCACGACTTCTCGATCACGCGGAAAATGCGTGCCGTTATACAACGCACGATTGCGCGCGTAAATACGCGCGCAATCGTGCGTTGTATGGTATGCCCCAGCTGAACAGGCTCTAAGGGCGTTTGTCCACCGCCGCCAGGCCGTCACCGAAAACGATATGACGGCGCCGAAGTAGCGGTACACACATTTACTGTAGCCGCGTGTCCACCGCACGTCCGTCACCCGAGCGCCGCGGTGGACAATTGGCCAAACTGAAGCTAGTACGGTCACTCTTCGGACGGGGATTGCGGGTAGTAAGTTATTTACATTTTCCCCAGGGCCGCGTTCACTTCCCTCCACATCCCGGGCGCGGTGGCGGGCGGCGGCGCGGGCAGCCCGGCGGCGGCCGAGCGGCCCCACTTCCCCGTCACCATGCGCCTGCTGCGGCTTGTCGCCGTCATCCTGCACAAGTACCACGCCGCTCTGGTAAGCGAGTGTATCACACCGCAAGGTGACGGTCACTTCCCTCCACCTCCACATCAAACCGCCTGCCACCTGCCGCTTTCTTCTAAACAAACGCGACCAAAGCGACACCCTTTTACTGTGGACATTCCGCGCGTTAGAACCAAGCGTAATTGAATCCACATTCCTCATACGAACAGCCAGAGTGTGGAATGCTTGAGTCTGTCTTTCCGCTAAAGTACAATATGGGTGTCTTTAGATCCCTAGTAAATAGATATCTTCTAGGTGAGCGTGCTACATCCTAGACCGCAAATCTGCTTCAGGCAATATGTAGGTAGTCAAACACAAACCTATACGAAATCCTCCACATCCCGGGCGCCATGTCTATGGTCCCAAAGACTCGAGCAAACTGTTCTAATTTCAAACCCCTTCACAGGCCTGAGTACAAGGATGTGTTGCAATCGAAAACTATCATCGTTTTCATGTGGTTCTATACTTTTTTGCTAGTTCTTTCAAGAATCCGCCAGGGACACTGTAAAAAAAGATATGGAGCCCCACATAAACTAAACTCAATAACTTATTTTTTTATCTTTTGAACGAAATTAAACAAACAAAATGTTATGAGATGGTTTCTTGGATAATCAGTTAAAATGACGAGTCACTTTTTACACTTTATTGCGCACAATCACTTCACAAAATCACAAAACCCGCAACACAATTTGTTCGCGTAAAAACACTTCACACTTGCACTGATATTCACACAAACTAGTCACTGAACACACCTAACAATCACTGATACTGAGATAATTTCGCTTCGACGGTAAACGAAATACTGAACTATTCAAGGGCCGACCGGTCTATTGATACCAGAATCAAAGTTGCCTCGAATTATCTAAATTAATCGACGCTATTGTGTTAACGAGGTAAACAGTATTAAAGTTATCGAAACTATTGTTATTTAATTGAAAAAAAAAAAACTAAACAAAAGACGACCCTAGTAAACAACCACAGTTTCTGTCATAGTTATCACGCCTACTCGTACACAACTCGTGGAAGTTACTGCGCGCGCCTACCGCGTGACAATAGTTTATAACACAGTGTTTGTTTTCAGGTAACGGAGTGTGAAATATTCCTGTCTCTCACAATAAAGTTCCTGGACCCGGATAAACCGCTGTGGCAGCGCGCGTTGGCTTTAGAAGTTCTACACAAAATGTCAATACAACCAGGTAAGTTGAGCCTTTGAATAAATAAGTAAAGTAAGTTCTCAATTAAGTTCAATGACGTGTTCCACCCCATTTGTTCTGTGCAAGCGTGGTTGATATGACTTAATCGCCTTTCGTGGGAAGGCCTATGTTCAGTAGTAGACTATTGGCCATTGCAGTACAGTTAAAAAAGTAAGTTATTATAGTCTGGTTTGGCTAGATATGGGAGTCAAAAGTTTAAAAAAATGGGTAAATTATAGTCTGACCGTTTAACTGAGTCCTCGCCTGCGACAGGTGCGAGCGCGGGGTCCCCGCCGCTCGCACCTGTCTCAGTCCCCTTTGTCGTCTACCCCCGCGCCTCTGTACCGCGCAGGCGAGGACTCAGTTAAACGGTCAGACTATAGTACCCTTACATGTTATGGTGTTGATAAAACAGATCTAGTATTTATCGTATCATCTCAGCCACGGTAGCGCTACGTTATAAGCGCTTTGGATTAGCCGTTCCATAGCTCTTCGCTTATAATGAAGAAGATTTTTATTCACCGAATTAGCCGTAGCGCTCATAGCGTAGTTTGACTATGTAAATAAATAAATATTAGGGGACATCTTACACACGGTCTCTGAGCATAGCTATCCCAAACTAAGCATAGCTTGTGATATGGCTGCCAGAGACTGATATACTACATAGACATATTTTAAATGCATACTTATATAGATAGTACCTAAATAACACCCAGACACAGAGCAAACACCTATGTTCATCACACAAATGTTTGCCCTGCGTGGGGATCGAACCCACGTCTCTTTGACCCAGAGGTCAGGGTCACTAATCACTTATCCTTTGCTTATTTTTGATGACATCATGGGGGTTGGGGGGTCTAGATGGTGATTACGTCAGCATTAGTTATTAATTTTTTACGCATATGTGTGTTTTTAAAGTCCACTATCCTATTATCCTATGTCTATTTTCTTATTTCTAGAATTAAATCTGCAGCGCATTAATCAATTATAATCGGCCAAGTACGAGTCGGACTCGCGCACGGAGTGTCCGCACTGTATGGGAGCCCCCTTTAAATATTTATTTTATTTTAATTTTATCATTTATTATTGAAGCGAATATAAAACTTAATATTCTGTGAAAATTTCAAGCATCTACCTGGTACCATTATTAATATAGAGCGAAAAACGTCTAAAAATGCAGGTTTGTTGTATGGGAGCCCCCCTTAAATATTTTTTTTATTTTGTTTTTAGTATTTGTTGTTATAGCGGCATCCAAAATACATCATCTGTGAAAATTTCAGCTGCCTAGCTATCATGGTTCATGAGATACAGCCCGGTGACAGACGGACAGACAGACAGACAGACGGACAGACATCGAAGTCTTAGTAATAGGGTCACGTTTTTCCCTTTGGGTACGGAACCCTAAAAAAAGAAAAATGTATACAGTTAACAATGTTTACGTAAGAATGGGGGGGAGGGGTAAGAGCTTTGCTTACTTTTGCTGACAAGGGGGGAGGGGGAGGGGGTAAATAATTATAATAAATCTGCTTACGTAATACTTGAACGGCCCCGACTGACTATTCACCGAATATCTTCTCTATGGTCATTTCTTGTCATAGAGCTACTGAAGTCGTTCTGCGAGTGCTACGACATGAAGCCCCACTCTACGAAGATATTCCAGCACATTGTGAACGCGCTGGGCGCCTACGTACAGAGCTTGTTCGTCGCTTCGAATGTCAACGTGCCCGCCGGTGAGTCTGTTTGTCATTTTACTTTGTTATAATGACCGGGTTGCATTGTTTCATTGACAACAGAAAAAAACATGGCCAATATTTTTTAATTATCTAACGCACTAATTATAATTATGATTTTTATACACAGTAAGCCTATTCTAAGTAGTCGGGTCGTGTAACTCTAAGCAGCGTTACCACCTTGAACTAAAAAAAAAGCACCAAATTCCACCAAATATTTTTTTGTATCTCAGACTTATAAAAACCTAATTAAAATAGAAAACCAACGATATACCTACATAATATGTTATCAAAAAAATGGGTCAGCCGTTTTACTATGTACCAATTAACATTAGATTAGATATACCTATTTACCTAACTAACTAGATACTTCTTTAGACAGTGAAACATCCAAGAGTAATTTAATTTGTTATTCAGTAATCAAGATCAAAAAGTGTAAAAAACAAGTTGAATGTAAAATATGTTAAAATTCATGATCATCAAATCTAACTAATTTTATGACTTCATCATCATTCATATACTCTGACGTTACTGTCGATGACGCCGACGTCGACGCTGAAGATGTTGTAGGTTCTGCTGGTATTTTTTGTACGAATACTTAGTATTTTTGCCAATAGATGCAATGACCTCACTGACTATTGACTAGGGACGGGGAATCCCCGTTCAAATCCAAAGCATACAACAGTATGGAACTCCTAAATGGTTGGGGATTTCCCTTAAAAATGAATTACTAGATCCCATATTTAAAATCCACCAAACCGCCAAAAAAAAAACGCTATATAACGAAAAAATACCACTAGGAAAAAACACCAGTTCTGGCGGGAAAACCACCAAGGTGGCAACCCTGACTCTAAGTAGCCGGGTTGTGGAATTCTAAGTGGTGGGGTCGTGTATACTAAGCGCCACATAAATCGGCGGATGGGAAGTTATGCGCAGAACGCTGCGCAAAAGCCGAAATATAGGTATACGCGGGAGTCGGAGAAAAGAGACGCCAGGGCACACCCGCCCGCCAACCTCATGCCTCCCGCGCGCTTCCTACGCATTGTGTACACATGCGCAATAATTAGCGAATCACGGCGAAGTGTCATCTGCGGCTAACTTCTCATCAGTCGATTTGTGTGGCGCTTAGTATAACCACAGCCCGGGCACTTCGCGATTTTTCATACAAAATCTGCTGTCTTACGCACACTACACAATGCTTACTCACAGAAAACACACATACGGTCGCCACAGGTGCGTTTGTGTTCGGAACGCCTATGGCTGTCAGCGATCACCACAACGTGACGACATGCCGCGTGAGTGATACAGTTGCGTACTCAATTTGCAAAAATGAATATAAATCCAGTGCTTAAAAAAGTAAAACAATTACTTAATTTGGAAGCATTTTAAGAAAAAGTAACCGATCTACTTCATTTGAAAGAAAATACCAAGAGGAATTTACCAAATAATGTAAAATAAGTTCCTATTATTTATCCTTAGGGAAACATTAAAATTTCTTGTTTTGTTACGTATCATTGATATTCAACCATACACAGTACAAGTCTTCCCTATTGTCACAGTCTTGGTAGTTTGTATTATAAAATCCACCGGCCTGTGCAGCCCGCGCGCTGAATGCAAGTTCGGACGCGGGGTGGAAGTGAGGAAGACTCAAACGGGTAGGGGGTAACGAGTGGCCGTTCTATACATAGTATTATTATATATTCTTTGGTATAACTCCTAAGTAGCCGGGTTGTGTAATATTAAGTGGCAGGCTCGTGTAACTCTAAGTAGCCGGATCGTGTAATTCAAAGTAATCGTTGGCGACCCTCCCGGGCGGCGAGTCGTCAAGTCCTTTAGTATCCGGGTACATGACTCGCGCTAGCAATGCCTCGTCTCCAGGGTAGTAGTCCTCTTCGGGGGGCGGGGGCGGGGGCTTGAAGGCTGTGCCGCTGCGAAGAGCGATATCTGAAGAATGGAAAGAGTCTTTCAGTGACCAATTAGTCATGCAGTTACATAGTAGGGAGTTGTGAACCCGTCAAACAGGATTTCTCTCAAAAAGGGGGGAAATTTGCTGTCGCATATTTATCAGCCGGTTTCGATACGAGTAATATTCGGCAAGATCGTTTATCGTATCTGTTGTTGTTGTTGCTAGCCTGTCGTGTCCACTGCTGGGCAAAGGCCTCCCCCGATCTTTCCAGATTTGACGGTTTTGTGCTATAGTGTACCAGTTCTTATTAAAAGTGTCGTGTCGTGTCGGTGTCGTTATCGTATCTATATCCTAACAATATTTGCGAGTATGAACTAAATCTGTCAAGAACGAGAAATATAGGCTTACGAAGATTCAGTTCTACTCACAGAGCTATTACAACTAGAGAGATAGCGCTGTTGTCGCTTAAGGCAATTCTCATCCACAAAAATGTATGGAAAATCTGACTCAGAGCTGTCAAAACTGTCAAATATGTATTGGAATTTGACACTACTTAGAGAAAAACACGACAACTAGCCACTCAATCGAGATATTTTTCATGTCTCTTTCTAACTCATCCCATATAAAATCATTGCATTCTTTCTCTTCTCGTTTGACCACATTATCCCTCTGGTATCTCTGTGGTTCTACTAGTAATCTACTATCAGAACTACTACAGTAATAATTGGGTATACTCACCGGGTATTTTCCTCAAGAAGAACCTGGAGTTAGAGTCCGTGCCGCCAAAGGCCAGTATCTGCAAGTATAAGTCCACCATCGGCTGGCACCGTCTCAAGCAGGTCTCCAAAGTTGAGAACCTGTTGCTTCGGGTCGACTGGGGGCACCCGAGTCGTTCTCTGTTACAAAATTACGACGAAACTGTTACTAACAGCCAGAATGCGAAACGCTTTATAGGTCCAATCAAACTTAATAGCTTCTATGATGTGGTTTTTGTTGTTAGCCTGTCGTGTCCCACTGCTGAGCAAAGGCCTCCCCCCGATCTTTCCAAGTTTGACGGTTTTGTGCTAAAGTGTACCAGTTCTTATCAAAGGTGTCAAGGTCCTCGCGCCATCTCTTTCAGGGCTTGTCAAGTGGCCGGACCGAGTTGGGATGCCACTTGGTGGTGATTTTAGCCCATGATGTTAATATAGCTAAAAGCTCCGCAGAACCCCACCCCTCACTCCCGCTGACCTAGAAATTTACTACTGATCAATGATTAGCTTCCTGTTCGCAGCCTCCATGAATTATGAATCTTTTATACATTGGTCTGCCTTTCTACTAGAGTACAATATAGGAATCTTCAAATCCCTAATAAATAGGTATTTTCTAGGTAAGCGTGCTACACCTTAGCTCGCATATCGGCTTTAACATCAGACAAGGTGTAGTCAAACGCAAACCTATCCCATTAAAAAAAAAGTTGTCGTTGTTAACTTACCAATATAGGCCAATTTTTCTGTGACCAAGGGGTAGTAACGCTCGCCTATCAATCCTGAAGTCTAGAGTTCAAATCCCAATCCCGTATAATTAATTTCTTTGCTACTTATGTACGGGTTTTCACACCACGGGCTTTTCGGTGAAAGATAACATCGTAAGGAAACCTGCATAGGTACGTCCTTGAAAAAATCGATGGCGTATGTGAATCCACCAACCCGCACTGGGCCAGCGTGGTGGAATGAAAACCAGCGTACATCCTTAGAAGAAACTCGATGGCGTATGTGAATCCACCAACCCATACTGGGCCAGCGTGGTGGATATAGCCCAATCACCCTTTGCTGGTAGTGCTATGTTCACCAGTGGATTTTTAAAAAAGGCCGTACAGAACTGTAGAACTCACGTGCAGTTCATGAGCTGGAAATCGAAGGTCCAGACCTGCATGACGGCATCGACGCAGACTCCAGGAGTAAACCGCCGCGTGCAGCGCTTCTTGAAATGCTCCAATTGCTCGTCATCCATGTCTGTTAAAGGAAATGCTCTTGTTTATGATGACTAATAAAATAAGGCAGGGAGACACAAGCAACCGATGAATATTTGATTTCTATAAAACCAGTATCAAATCATCCACTCCCTGCGCAAACGAGTGTCTGACACCGGACTCTGACACGGGGAACTGTAGTTGCTGTGTCCTGTAGCGGTGTTCGGACACAGTCACACGTTGCTACTACGGTTACGGCCCGGAGCAACTACGGTCACCGGTGACCAGTAGTAGCTACGGGTGATCACCGCAGGACACAGCAACTACGATTCCCTGTCTCTGTGTCCGGTGTCATACGTACATATGTTTCGGATATACCTACGTTATGTTAATATCGAATAGGTAAATAGTGTGAGGAGAAACCTACCGGGCATCCATAGTGGTGTTCATTTTTATGTACAGACAGACAGTGACGTGCTATTTAGAGCTGTACATTGAGACCCAACGTGTGATATACAAATCGGCAAACGTAGCGGCATATTTACTAAACCCCCTTTTTTATTTTTTTGACCCTTTGATCCTTTATGGATAAAACCAGAGCCTCAGGAGACTGGTGGTTATGTTGGAGTTCCCGCCAACCCTAGTCGGCGATATACCCACTAAAACCTGGGGTGCTTTCGCCTCTGCGCTGTGTGTCGGGAGTACGGGCACGCTTCCGCACTCCTCCGCGTCAAATTTTCTAAAAAAACCTCTGGTGCCGCATTGTATGCCAGTAATAAGATCTCCTTTTGTGGATGATAGAATCAAATTAAAAATTACTCACCGTCGGCTATCTTGTCAGTTGCCTCATTTGTTGCAAAAATCGGAAACAATATAAAATAACACAGATCCATTGCAGATAATAATGCTATGCATGACCACATGGATTATAGATCCGTCAGGTCGTTGCTGCTTTCGCGACTTTGTGAATGAAATTGACAAAAAAGTTAGCAACAACTTGTGTTATTTTTAGCTATCCGTAGTAAGGCCAAACTTCACCAAAGTGAAGCGGAGCAGTACTGAGTGCCGAGTGTAAGTTTTACAAATAAAATCGAATTACTTTTACGTCACGTTGCCCGAACGCTCCGAGTTTATGTACCCGAGCGTCGCGTCGAGCACACAAACTCGACACAAATACTTGATTTAGCCAATCACAGCCGTTGCCGCGCTTGTGTTAGATCGATTTAGTGCTCGTTACATTACCGTAAAAAAACTCACATTTAAATATTCAGTTTTCTCTACGTGATACAAGATGGCGCTGTGCCATTTCCATAGAGATCAGTAGTTTTCGAACATAGTTAAAAACTCTCACTCGGCCCTCTGGTCTGGTCTGGTCTGAATATAACTCTGGTCGGGGTAGTTATATTGCCAAGGAGGTTTGAGAAAACAAAACACGCTAGTGACCGGAATGGAGCGGAGATTTTGTTCTCAAAAAGTTAAAGTTAAAAGTTTGTTCTCACAAATGTGGCATTAAAGCAGTGGCCTCACACACTACGCACGTAGCTCTGTTTCACCCTTTGAGCAAATATCTATAGAGTCACAATGGTGCAAAAAAAAGGTCCGAGCCAAAACTCTGCCCAAGCTGTGTAAGTGTGTGAGCAATGTAGTGGGCAGGCTTTTCAGTTAGTCTTACCGCGATTGTTAGCTGACTACAATGCCGCGCGATGCCAAAGTGCTCGGTGACAAGCACTAGTTAGGTGACATAACGTTCGATATTCAAGAAAACAGGTCATTGTGAATTATTATTATTATTTCAGCCTGCGTTGTCCCACTGCTGGGCAAAGGCCTCCCTTCCCTCCTTCCAGACTGCACTTGACTTTCATTGTGAATTATTTAATGTAAACATCTAAGTCGTTATGATGACGGCACTCGGACAGTTTTTTACTACTTTTACTTAGGGACTGTGGCTCTGTAGATATTTGCTCGAAGGTTTCACCCTATTTTGACGGAGGTTGAATTTGATAGTCACTGCTAGATATGGTGCTCCGATTTTATGCATTTTTAGGGTTCCGTACCCAAAGGGAAAAACGGGACCCTATTACTAAGACTTCGATGCCCGTCTGTCCGTCTGTCTGTCTGTCTGTCTGTCTGTCACCGGGCTGTATCTCATGAACCATGATAGCTAGGCAGCTGAAATTTTCACAGATGATGTATGTCTGTTGCCGCTATAACTAAAAAGAGAATTATACAAATATTTAAGGGGGGCTCACATACAACAAACCTGAATTTTTAGACGTTTTTCGCTCTATATTAACAATGGTAACAGGTAGATGCTTGAAATTTTCACAAAATATTAAGTTTTATATTTACTTCAATAATAAATAATAAAATTAAAATAAAATAAATATTTAAGGGGGGCTCTCATACAGTACGGAACCCTCCGTGCGCGAGTCCGACTCGTACTTGGCCGATTATTTAATTACTCGTTTGTTATGTTAATTTAATAACTCCTAGTAGTATATAATTCAATTAGTTCATTAAAGATGTTAATTACATGTTTACAGGTTCTTCAGGCATTCCGCAGCAGTCAGGGTTCTACTGGAAGGGAGTCTGGCTGCCTCTCTGTGTCACGTTCGAGCCCGGCACCGCTAAATCTGTTTAGTAAGTTTACACTTCAGGCATTCCGCAGCAGTCAGGGTTCTACTGGAAGGGAGTCTGGCTGCCTCTCTGTGTCACGTTCGAGCCCGGCACCGCTAAATCTGTTTAGTAAGTTTACACTTCAGGCATTCCGCAGCAGTCAGGGTTCTACTGGAAGGGAGTCTGGCTGCCTCTCTGTGTCACGTTCGAGCCCGGCACCGCTAAATCTGTTTAGTAAGTTTACACTTCAGGCATTCCGCAGCAGTCAGGGTTCTACTGGAAGGGAGTCTGGCTGCCTCTCTGTGTCACGTTCGAGCCCGGCACCGCTAAATCTGTTTAGTAAGTTTACACTTCAGGCATTCCGCAGCAGTCAGGGTTCTACTGGAAGGGAGTCTGGCTGCCTCTCTGTGTCACGTTCGAGCCCGGCACCGCTAAATCTGTTTAGTAAGTTTACACTTCAGATGACTTATAACCTATAACACCTAGTCTCGGCGGCGTCGTGTGTTGGGTCGTTCTCTTCCCTCAAATATGGTCGAGGAGAGCGATGGCTGGCACATGCGTCACACTCGTGATCGGGTGCTGCATGCGGGTCGCTGGTTTGCTCGTGGCATTCACGCAACTGCTAACGCCGAAACTGCTAACTAAAGCTAAGATTTAAACTAACCCATCTCAGCACGGGTAGCACGGCAAAGGGAAAAAAACATTTTATCCACTTTTAATGTCAGTTGTCATTGTCATCCATACTTCATTTCCTCTTCGAGGAGATATAATGGTGGAATGCTAATTTGTCCCTTTGCCATGCTACCCGTGCTGTTGTACAGTCGCGTTCAGTCAATTGTTAAAACTAACTTAACCAAGGGCACAGACCCTGGAGTCTGTGGAACAATAATTTAAATATTTAAAAAACTTATTCTGACTCGGTATCATTATAATACAAGGGTATCATCAAAGAAGATGCTTCTTTCCAAAGTGCAAGTGCGTAGTTTAATTTTATCTAGGCGTACAGACAGTAGCTAGACTTCGAAATAAGCTACAATAAAAATGTCGAATGTCGAACCAGGCTGATCCTAGAGATCTTTTTTCTTTAAAATATCATTTTTGGCTTACTTTTTAGATGGAATAAATGGAAGAAATAAAAACTGCTTTTTTTAGTTGTGTCATAAAACTGAAAATGATTGTGTGGTTTTATGAAACCACTGGTATAAATGAGTAATAGTCTATACACTACAGGGTCAGCTGATGCGAACCATATGCGCCGCCATATTGGCCTCGGCTGCTCTGTCGAGTGCCTTTCACTTTACCCCTACTCCGCAGCCGACCGTCACGCGACTTGCAATGTATGGACGAAAAAGTTTGAGGCGATGGTTTATTACCAGTGTTACTACCAATCTTACTACCAGTAGTAAGAACGGTAAATGAATTACCGTTTTTACTACTAAACTTGAAAGTTGTTACAGCAGTAAAAATAAATTACCTGTGTTACTACCGTAAATTTAAATTAACAACAAGACACAAAATATGACCTGTCATGCTAGATTTGCATGTCAGGTGTCAAAGTGACAGCTGTCAAATTAAAACTTTTTTCAGGTCATAGTTCATATGACATATGACAGACATCAAAGTGACAGCTGTCATTCTGGAATTCAGAATAAAGTTGCATTACAGGTGGCAAAGTGACAGCTGTCATACTTAAAAATCGTATAGTCACGTAACTGTCGATTGTAGACTTTTGCTGTCTCTGCAAAAGTGAAAGAAATATATTTCAGATGACAGATGTAAAACTTCACAAAAGTGACAGAATATCTCGTCGAGTGAAAAGAGTACCTAATGCTCAAGAATCGACGAATGGAGATAGTTTTAAATTTGACAGCTGTCACTTTGATACCTGTCATACAAATCTAGCATGGCAGGTCATATTTTGTTTCTTTTTGTTAATTTAGATTTACGGTAGTAACACGGGTAATTTATGTTTACTGCTGTAACAACTTTTAACTTTAGTAGTAATAACGGTAATTCATTTACCATTCTTACTACTGGTAGTAAGATTGGTAGTAACACTGGTAATAATCCGAGGCGATGTAATAAAAGTTTCATTTTAATAAAATGTCACTTAGATAAATCAGGTTCTACCGTCGTTAAATCTGTTATCTATTTTTTTTAATTTTCATAAATATATGTTGTTTCAGTATCGAAATGCTGGACCGCACCGAAGCGCCCGCGATCCAAGATGGCTACGGCATATCGGTGGCCTACGCCTGTCTAATGGAGATCATACGCTCTATAGCCATCACTGTTGAAGGGACTGAATATTTCAGGTACTTATACAGTTTATCTGTTTGAGGTCGGTTCTTAAGTCTTTGACTCGTACGTCTACCTAGAATAAGTAGTCCAGCCAGAATGTGGAATGCTTTGCCTGGGTCTGTCTTCCCGCTAAAGTACGACGTGGGTGTCTTCAAATCCCGAGTAAAGAGGTATCTTCTAGGTAAGCGTGCTACACCCTAGACCGCATATCTGCTCAACATCAGGCAGTATGTAATCAAACGCAAACTTATACGGAATAAAAAACGTCCTGTTAGGTAGGTCCAATTTAAAAAAAAAAATCAATCGTTGAATCCAGCTCGGCTGAAAATTCGGAAAATTGCGTAACGTTTTCTCGTCCGACATACCTCAGTGCCTCAAGTCGGAAGTTTTCGATCAGTGTGTGTTGCCAGTGATGACTTATGGCATTGAAACGTGGTCTCGTACTATGGGCGTTATTAAGCTTCAAGTAGCACAACGAGCTATGGAGAGGGCTATACTCGGAGTATCTCTTCGAGATTGAATCAGAAATGAGGAGATCCGTTGAAAAACTAAAGTCACTAACATAGCCCAGCGGATTGGCAAGTTGGCCAGTGGGCAGGGCACATAACACGGGGAAGACTGATGACCGATGGGGTTAAAAAGTTCTCGAGTGGAGACCACGTAAAGCAAGCGTATCATAAGACGTCCACCCACAAAGTGAACTCTTATGTTTTTACTACGTAACGCAAATTTCATGTCAATGCCAACAAAATCCATTCCGAGTAATTACTAAACACATAAATACTTCAATTCACAAATCACTAAAATCTAACATATTTTGTTTATTTCAGGCTTCAAGAACTATACGAGCAAAATGAGACCCAAAGTGAAGCTGAAGAAAAGGAAATTAATTCCAACAAGACTAACAATCAAAAAGGTACTGTATTAGTCTTTAATAGTCCACTGTTGTACATAGGCATGCCCTCGAAGAGAAATGAGGCCATATGCATTACGCTTGCCAAGCTACGGGATCATCTGTTTCATGCATTTTGTCTATTCCAAATTACAATTTTGTGTGTGATACACAGCTGTTTTTTTAGGGTTCCGTACCCAAAGGGAAAAACGGGACCCTATTACTAAGACTTCGATGTCCGTCTGTCTGTCTGTCACCGGGCTGTATCTCATGAACCATGATAGCTAGGCAGCTGAAATTTTTACAGATGATGTATTTCGGTTGCCGCTATAACAACAAATACTATACGCTATAAGAACTGATAGCGCATGGCGGAAGTTGCATCTACGTACGAAAGGGTAGAAAGGTGGTGAACAGACAAGATTTTTGTGACTTATCGCAGGAGCAACTATTTGACGTGTGTGCTGTACATTTATTAGAAGACGACATTCTGGTTGTAGGGTTGTACCACTCAAACCTCACTAGTCACTCAGTTTATTTAGACCTCTTCGAACGCCTCCTTTACAAAGTTACTAATGAAGGCTTTAAATGCATAATTGTAGGAGATGCGAACATCGATTTTTTACAGAGCTCGAGTGCTCAAAAAAAGCTTAAAGATATAATCGCTAGTTATAATTTTGTCCAGTTAGTCATTCACCCTACTCGAGTGGACGGAGATAGTAGAACGCTTCTGGATCATATATATACTAATATGTCTACAGAGCGCGTCTGCACCGTAGTTAACGTTAACACACAGCCGCTTAGCGACCATAACGCTCAGCGTCTGATAGTGGAAGAATGTGCCATCCCCACCCCCGCTCACCGGCTGACCCGCAGCTTCACTGCGGCTAATAAAAATAACTTTATCAACGCCCTTGAATCTGTTGATTGGGACCATGTGATAGACAAAGCGGGACAAAACTGTGAGTCCTTGGCTACTTCACTCATACTCATTTTAGCAAGCTATTTTAATACGTGCTTTCCGCAAAAAAAACGGTCCAATTTAAGTAGTAAGCATTGGGTCGATACCGAAGTACATAATTTGAAACATCTACTGAATGATATCGCTCGATTAAGAAAAATATTTCCTACCAACGAACCGCTACGGGTCAAGTATGAAGAAATATCGCTCAAATATCTAAAGTTACTAAAAACTAAGCGTGTAACATTTTACTCAAATATTATAAAAAATAACCCGCGTTGTATGTGGCGCGTAATTAACACGGAGCTAGGGCGCGGAACCCGCGAAAGAGTTGACTTCACTGATCTGGTACGGGACGAGTGTGGTCAGCAATTCGATACCAAAAAAACATTTGGTTGACGCGCTGAACCTTGAATTTGTTTCAGCTGCGATAAAATCTGGGGCTCCTGTGGCAAACAATAGTCGCGCGTTAGCGGCGCTGGGTGACGACTCATCCGCCAGCGATGTATCAATCCGACTTGAACCCTTTTCACCTAGCGAAATTGTTACGATAGCTACTGCCCCAAAAAAAAGTTCCGACCTTTACGGCCTGTCAGCCGATCTTATAAAATCGGGTATAGTGCCTTTAGCACCTGTTCTAAGTAGACTTTTCAACTTATGCATGCGTAAAGGAGTGTACCCATCAGCTCTTAAAAAAGTAAAAATCAGCCCCTCTACAAGGGCAAAGGGAAAAAGTCTGATCTTAAGTCGTGCCGTCATAATGGTACCAGGTAGATGCTTGAAATTTTCACAGAATATTTAGTTATATTCCCTTCAATAATAAATAATAAAATAAAAATCAATATTTAAGGGGGCTCCCATACAGTACGGAACCCTCCGTGCGCGAGTCCGACTCGTACTTGGCCGATTATTTAAATTCCGGGTTGGCTCGTTAGTAAAAGTTGTTCATAATTATTACCTGAATCACCTCCTTTCGGCATAGTATACTCTTTCTGAACAACCTATTATATATCGCCTTTAGGTAATATTTTGGTTTTGTGCTATCCCATGGAAACCTATTAATTTTCCGAGATATAAAACAGCCTATGCCACTTGCCCTCTTTCAATGTCCATGCCTAAAATCAAGTCAATTCGTTGCTCCGTTGCTGCGTGAAAGAGGAACACACAAACACACTTTTGGATTTACAATATCAGTAAAAAATAAGATGTTATTATTTTCCAATAGATTCAGAGAACAAGACGAAAGAAGCGACGAACAACGGGCACGGCGAGGCGGATCAGAACTCCAACGTGGTGCAGAGGATTGAAGAAGTAGAAGAGAAGGAGATGCAGCTCAGGCTAGAAGTTAGTCCGATTTCTCTCCTTTTCCGATAGATTCAGAGAACGAGACAAAAGAAGCTACGAGTAATGGGCAACCCACGTGGTGCAGAAGATTGAAGAGGTGGATGAAAATGAGATGCAGCGCAGGCTAGAATTTAGTCAAGAGTTTTTTGATATCCTCTTGTAACAGCTAACCATAAACAAAACCGATTACCGAAAACAAAAATAAAATCAATTATATGTGTTACTTGTGCTCTTTGTGTTAACAATAAAGGATGTCTATCTGTCTATCTATATAAAAAAGTTACAAGTATATTTCTGTTCTTGCTAGACAAAGAGCGCACTATAGCAGGCTGTGACGTCACGGCACGTAAGTGTTATACATTCGCCATACTATGCTATGCTTTGTGGCAAAGGGACAAAGCATTCCCTCTCCATCCCTACCAAAATCTTTACAAGCTTATATCTCCGAACTTGACTAGCCAATTTTTTTTTTCAGTTTACGTATCATAATTAATTCTAGGATTCACTAATCCTAATTCTTTTAATTAATTTTATCTACACTAATGTTGTAACATTCTACTTATGTTTCCAATACTTGACTTATAATGACTACTGTTATAGCGCAGACAACACAACACTCAATTTAAGCAATTTTACATGATGTTATAATATCCACATCGATATCGTAAAATCTTATTATAACATCGCGCGCTCGCTCCTGATTGGCACTGCGCGAGATTTTAGAATGGCCTTAGATTTTTTTTAATTTTTATTAGTGAAGATAAAGTAGTGTATGCAACTGCATATAACACGGGTATTAAAACACTCGTTATTGCATAAACTACTATAATACCAGTCAACTACCCTATTCCGTATACGGTTGAAGTCAGTTATGCCATTTTTGGCGAAAAATGGTCAATATTCTTGTAATATTCCTTATTTCCATTTCAGTTGCTGAAGTCGTCGTGGTGCGGCCTCGTGTGGGGTTTGTCTGTGTTAGCTGAAGCGAGTATCGGAGAGTTGGAAAATATTCTACGTGCCATGCAGACTTTGGCGAGGATCAGCGGCAAGGTATGTAAACTGAAGGCTAATGAATTTCACATTCATGAGGCTTGCCCACCCTTAAATTTCTTTACGCATCTCAGAAAAAAGTGCAAGTGGAGTCCCTCCGCGCGGAGGAAGTGAAACTTCGACGCAACAGTGCTTTCAAACCCCCTCCATGGTAGCGTTAAACGCTTAACGCAATCTTGTTGGAAGTCGCATTACAAGTTTCACTTCAATAAAATGAGAACGCTTGTTTACGGCAAAATGTTTCATCGGACAGACCGTTTTTTTTTTTTTCATCAGATTCGCGATGGTGTATGGTTTATAACGAACATGTATTGACGCACCGGATATCCATCCGGCGAAAAATATATGTATTTGTTTATTGACGGTCCGTTTTCCGGTGAAATAACCGGCCGTGAGCTAGTTAAGATATAGCTAGGCTTATGAAGATTCGGTTAATATTAAAAAATATGTAAATGTAGTACATATATCAGTCTCTGGCAGCCATATCACAGACTTTTCTTAGTTTCGAAGACCGTGTGTAAAGTGTCCCTAATATTTATTTATAATATTTAAAATTAGCTGTTGCCCGCGGCTTCGCCCGCGTGGTATTTTATTTTTTTGTGCTATTGCTATCCCATGGGTACATTTTATTTTTATGGGATAAAAAGAAATCGAAAAAAGTAGTGTGTCATTTTCCGTCTTTCAAACTTGTCCATTGTCTTTGCTAAGTTTCTTCTTTGCTGTTGAGGCCGCTTTCCCTTCGGGAACTCCATATTCAGTAAGGACTACTAGTACTACAGGAAAAATAGACTTTTTTTTGGTCAATAATCCCAATTGGATCTGTCAGCATTTTGTGATTTTATGCTCAGTAAGTGATGCTAAACCTTATAAAAAATAAAAATTGGATCGGAAATTTCGTGTAAAATTAAACTCTTTTTTTCCCTCTACTATAGTTTATTCTGTGTGTGTTGTCAGGTGGGTCACGCGACGGGTCGCGACGCGAGCATCGCCGCGCTCTGTCGGTGCGCGCTGCCCGGCGCGTACTGCGTGGCGGCGCTGGGAGCGCTGCCGTGCCCGTGGCGGCGCGAGCTGCCGGCGGCGCCCGAGCCCGACTACCGCCACCAGGTGGTGTGGGTGGGCACGCCGCCCCCCACTCCCGCGCCCACCAACGGTACCTAACAACAGGCTACTAGTTCGACTGGTAGCGTTTATAGCGTAGTTTGACTAGATGTTTCTTAGCGATCACCAAAGTTAAGCAACGTTGGGCATGGACGGTCAGTATTAAACGGCGGAGCGCGAACGGGTGATCCTGTCGGATCTCCGAATGCGCCAAAAGAGAACTGGGCGTCGGAGGAGGGTCTTCCACGCTCTTTTTTTTTTTACCTGGGGAAATGTTTTAAAGATACCACCGCGCCTCGGGGCAGGCGGGTGGTTATGTGGGAGTCCCCGCCCATTGCTGGACGGTATACCCACCAAAACCCCAGGGTGTTCCGCCACTGCGCTTGATGTCTGGGCTACGGGCACGCTTGCGCACTCCTTCGGATGGGCGCCATTTTGAGGTCATTTTCATTTTGCTTACGTAAACCACATTTTTGGTTCGGTTTCAACATGTCTAGACTCTAGAACATTTTCTGCGTTGCGTTATCTAAGGCTATGTAACGTAGATATATTTGATATTGTATACAACATACTTGTTTATAAACGACAGGTCAGCAACAATCGTTCGTGATGGTATCGTCGCGGCACGTGACGGCGATGAAGGCGCTCCTGTGCGCCGCGCAACGTGACGGCGACACCATACAGCAAGCCTGGCTGCCCGTGCTCACAACCCTGCAACATCTGGTCAGTATTCCTCTACTATTCATACTCCACTGGTGAATATAGGCCGCATAACCCGCACTGAGCTAGGGTGGTGGGTATGGTAACTTTATGGCCTACATGCGTTAAGCAAAATGTGACTTAAGAAATAAAACCGTTTCATTATTTACCTAACACAGCGGTGGAATCACATCTGAAAAATTCGTCGCAGAAAAAATCCGAAATTCGAGGGAATTGTTTCACACATTTTGTCTATTCCGAGTTGCAGCTTGTATGGAACAGCTGTTTTTTTTTTATTTTCGGTTGGCTCTATAGTATAAGTTGTTCATAACGATGATCTTAATTACCCTCTTTTGGCTTAGTAAAGGGTAAGCAGATAACCCTGTATAATATATCTGAATTTACGGCAGTGCACCCCAACGAGTTGATACGATTTATCATGATGAATTGACTGCCTCGGTGGCTCAGTGGTTAGTGACCCTGACTACGGGATCTAAGAGGCGTGGGTTCGATTCCCACCCAGGGCAAACATTTATGTGATGAACATAGGTGTTTGCTGTGTCTGAGTGTTATTTAGGTATTATCTTTACAGGATTATTTCTAACCATTTAGCATCCTTTTAGGGCCTTTTTCTGTACATCAAAACTAACAACTTTTGTTCTACGACTTTTATTATTTATTAGTTTATTTTATTATTTATTAGTTAAGTATTTAGTTTAAGTATTTATTAGTTTATTTTATTATATCATTTATTTATGTATTAGTATTTATAATATTTGTACGTATATGTCTATTGTATATTGTATAATTCTTTTTTATTTTTAAAGTGTCCTCTAAATTAGCACACCCCGTCGTTTTTTCTTTTGTACCATCTCTCTCCATCCTAAGGTTGCCTGGAAGAAATCACTTTCAGTGATAAGGCCGCCGGTTGCTTCACATATTGTATCATCTAATTTTTTCTATTTTTTCTGTTTTATGTGTGTGTGAATCAATAAAGAGTTTATCTATCTATCTATCTATCTATCTATCTTATTAATTCTCAAAAAAAAAGTTGTTGTTCCATAGAAAAATATCGTTTACCTTCGACAAAATTAAGTGTATGTGTATGGCACAGCTGATTTTTTTTTTAGTTTTGACAAAAGTCGCAGAACAAAAGTTGTTAGATTTGATGTACAGAATAAGCCCCTATAAGGATGCTAATTGATTAGAAATAACCCTGTATAAGTACGTATTTAAAAATATGTATAATTATGTAGTATATCATTCTCGGGCAGCCATATGACAAGCTTTGCTTGGTCTGGTGTCAGAGACATGTATATTACGTCCTGCAGTGGACTATTAAAAAGGCTGTTACAGTACAGTTACAGTACCGTGTGTAAGATGTCTCCTAAAATTATTTTTAAATGAATTCCGTGTTCAGGTTTGGATCCTGGGCCTGAAACCGTCTACTGGCGGCAGTCTGAAGGCGAGCCGCGCGAGCGCAGACGCTAACGCTGTCATGAGCACTTCAGCTGTCATGGCGGATTTGCCTGGTAAGCCATATCATTTAGCCTTTTCCATTATCTACATCAATATTGCAATAAAAATCATACAAAGGATGGGAACGTATCCATACTATGTGACCTATTTTTGACGTGACAACGTCTTGGATGCCGGCTTCACGCACGAAAAAGTGTCACGTACTGCCTGAGCCGAGCGTGCAAGTGCAAGCGAGAGCGCAGAACAAGCCATACGCACGATAGGCGTGTTCGGCATGTTTCATTTGTTGATTCAAAAATGTTTTCTCATGTTATTATCACGTAAAATTATCGTCCGTCAACCGACTTCCCAGACAACTAATTTTTTATGCCCGTGATTAGAAAAAAATGACTAAGCGTGGTATTTTGAATGATCGAACGGGTCACGAAATATAGGTACATTCCCATACATGTATATTTGTGACTGTTATTTTTATGTTAGACAAGTAACTAACAATTTCTAGTTGTTTATAAATCAGCGTGCTCCTTATAAATCATGCCATTTTTTTATATATTTTTTCAGCTATTTTTTAAAGACATTCCGTTTTTAGGGTTCCGTACCCAAAGGGAAAAACGGGACCCTATTACTAAGACTTCGATGTCCGTCTGTCTGTCTGTCCGTCTGTCACCGGGCTGTATCTCATGAACCATGATAGCAAGGCAGCTGAAATTTTCACAGATGATGTATTTCTGTTGCCGCTATAACAACAAATACTAAAAATAGAATAAAATTAATAATTAAGGGGGGCTCCCATACAACAAACCTGATTTTTTTAGACGTTTTTCGCTCTATATTAATAATGGTAACAGGTAGATGCTTAAAATTTTCACATAATATTAAGTTTTATATTAACTTCAATAATATTTAATAAAATTAAATAAATATTTTATATTTATTCCAATACAGTACGGAACCCTCCGTGCGCGAGTCCGACTCGTACTTGGCCGATTATTATAAATTAGAGTTTAAACTTGAAAATATTTTGCAGCTGGTGTGTTTTTTTGCTTGATTCGCAGATTATTCAATGCCAATAATGTCTTATTCGTACCTATATTTTTTTGGATAGTAAAAGCCATGAATGTATTAATTTTATCCGTAAGTTTGTAAATATAACGTGGGGAATAATCGAAATTTCGATTAATTTCGCAATGTACTACAAATGTGCAGAATGAGCTATCTTTTTTGCTATTTAGCGCTAGCTGTAAGCTAAGCCTAGTATAATAACTAGGTATTCTTTAAGCGCTAGAGTTCAGACGCTAAGCTCAGGGCCGGATTTAGGGGAGGACAACCGGGACAACTGTCCGGGCCTTCACAATAGATTTAAAAAATAAATCTTTCAAATCCCAACGATTAAGGCTCGGTTGCACCATATTGGTAGTTATAGTTAAGATTATTGTCAAATTTAACAATAACAATAACGCTGACTTAAACAGTGACTGCGAAATGTGTTGCACCAGGGTATTCCTTGGAATAGTTAAAGTTATCAGGACTACAATTATTCTGACAGACAATTAACGTTAACAATAACATTAACCAGTGAATCGTGGGCGGTTACGGTTACAGTTAAAGTTATGACGTCATCTTACAAATTGTCAAATGGTGCAACACATTATTTTCCCCAACCATTACTTTAACATGTTTGTCATTGCTAAAGTAACATGGTGCAACCAAGCCTAAAAGTGTTATATTTTTACCTACAGTACTTTGCAAGAAAAATATAATTTTTTTATTCTTAAATATTGACTAAAACGATTAATCTATACTTGTTCACTCTAATCAGGCAATCAGTTAAATACCAAAATGCCAAGTCGTCCTGATAAGTTAATACTCAATTCATTTATTTCTGCAAAACACAACTGTCTACATAATTTGTCAGGTACAATAAATTTGTCAAATCCAGTTTATACTTGGACTTTACTACCCATCTTGAAAGAGTAGGTATAGGCCGAATCATACAAGTTGGTCAATGTGAAGTTAACTACAGGCTGCGTGATATCCAATCCTGACTACAGCTCACATAAAGCTGCGCGTTGATTGGATATCGCGCACTAACTTCACTTCCGCTGACTTGTATGATTCAGCCTATACTTATCCCTCTATTTATCACCAAGGGGCCTCCACTCCATAGTTGCCCCAGGGCCTCCACACCTCCGAATCCGGCCCGGCTAAGCTAATCACTTGCTAGTACAATTTCGACCTTACCTACCTTATTTTACAGTGCCAATTCGAGTAAATGTTTTATTGTTTCGCTAACGATGCATTTCAGGGCAGCAAGTTCCCGTCGCCGAGTCATTAGGAGTTATGAGTGGTATAACTAACACTATTATACAACCATATTGTATCTATTTGGAGTTTTTTGTATCTTTTGTTGTATCTATTATAGTTATGAACCGAAAATCAAATATCTTAGCGGCTGTGAAATTAGCTACAAGCTGCGTGAAACTCAATCCTTGGTATACCAAGCGCCACACAAGTCGGCGGATGGGAAGTTATGCGCAGAACACTGCGCAAAAGCCGAAATATAGGTATGCGCGGGGAGCCAGAGAAAAGAGACGCCGGGGCACACCCGCCCGCCAACCACATGCCTCTCGCGCGCTCACTACGCCCGTGCTCAACACTGCGCCACGCAGCGTCGGCATTGTGCACACATACTCAATAATTAGTCAGGATTGAGTTTTGCGCAGCTTGTGGCTAACTTCACTGACAACAAGAAGTTCTATTCGAGTATACGGATTGAATGTTTGAAATTATGGGATGGCATAGAAACCAGATGTTTCTTGGGAGGCAAAATCGGATAACGGTGATATTTTACCGTAGGCCCGGACAATGTATTTTGTACCATGTTTCAAAATAAGCCTAATAATGTGGCAAACATTAACTCCAAAAAATGCCATTTATCGGCATATTTACTTTGTACAAAATAGTTGGATTTTAGTCTTTATATTCCTATTTACTATTTCCTATTTATATTTTTTAATTTTTATTGATTTATAATTTAAAGGAAATAATAGAAAAATATTTAAAAGGGAATATTCCTGAATACGGTCATGTCATAAACTCCATACAGTTTTGCAATGTTTCTTTTCATAATCGTAACTCTTTAGTTTCGTCTTCAAATCACGAAGGATTATTTAATTCAATAAACATGAAATGAAATACTATTTTTCAGTGTATTGCCTCCAAATAGATACAATCAATCTAGGATACAGCTTATGTCCGTCACGGAGCACTGGGAGGAGCTTGCTGGCCTTTTGTTTTGACTTTTGTATTGTTTTGCAGCTCGGTTGCGGTCATTTTCCCCTAAATATACACAGAATATTTTTTTTTTTAATAATGGCACCACTTACTTTTACTGTGTACTTTGAAAAGTATGCACGAATACATGTGACATCCATGTACATTATTGTTGATGTATCAAAAACGGCGCAGCTGATTTCTATAAAATTTAAATGGGACCATTTTGGGGGTATACCCTATCGAAATAAAAAAAATATTTTTTCAAATCGGTTCACAAGTGATATCGATGAACAAATATACAGACGAACACAGTACCTCCTTCTTTTCGGAATTCGGTAAACAATATAAATAAAGTAAAAAAAAATTGACAGTTATAATGATCACTGTCACATTCAAGCTATTTATAATTTGTAAATTCCCGTTTACATTTAAAGTGAAATGATCATTGATCAGAAACCATCTTGGTTTTAACAATAGTATTATAGAGGTAGTATTAGTTTATGTTATAACTTATACTTGTCTAAATGATCGGGCATATTTTACGCCAGTAATGGCTAGAAAACCATAAAACACTTTGTTGGGGATAAATGTCCGTAACAGATATTGGTGCACTGTTTGTTTTACTTCATTAGTTGAATACACTACCCTGTATTAAACTACGTATCCATAAATACCACTGATAATACACAGCCTAGCACTACGAAATGCTTTGATAAACTCGACAATTAGATTTATCCGAAAATGTCTACAGTACACACATTTTCGGATATCGGATATATTTCGGAATTTAAGGGCGCGTCTAGTACATCTAGACAAACAACTTTTGTTCTAGGACTTTTGGAAAATCACGAAGATAAAATAAGCTTTTTAATACAAAAAGTTCGTCAACGCGCGGCAAAATGTATGGAGAAGCGAATTTTATTTTGCGAATTTTCAAAAGTCGTAGTACAAAAGTTGTTTGTCTAAATGTACTAGACCCGCCCTAAAAAGGTTTTTTGTTTAATACCTATGAACCCTGTATAAAGGATACGGTAGGTATACTCGTATGATGATCAAATGAGGCAACTGCCATTCAATGAAATTAACTAAACTAGGTATCTCATTTGTGACTTTTCCCCGTCTTAAATGTCCCATTATAAATATTAGTCTATTATTAACAATGCATATTTCTACCACAATTGTTCAAAGAGTGGAAGGCAAGTGCCTATAAATATAATATACAAGGAAATATTTCTATCAAGGGTGTTTGATGACTAAATTCGATAATAAATATCAAACTCATCACACCATATTTTGTGAAATACCTTTGCCATTTTATTATCGGCTAAGTGGGGTGGCGTTGAACTTCGCGTTTCATTCCGTACTCCTAGTACGAGTTTGTCGAGTTTTTTATACGCTCGATAAAATAAACGTAAAAAACTATGGCATAAAGCTTTGGAGGCTTAAAAAGGCCTTATTTCAATCAGAACACTGGGGTTAAACCAATCTTGGTTTTATAGAATCTTTATTATTGCCCTTGTATTACAGCGTTATCAGCCATGCTGTCCAGAGTATTTGAGTCGTCCAAGAACTTGGATGACGTGGCGTTACACCACCTGATCGACGCGCTGTGTAAACTGTCCAATGAGGCCATGGAACTAGCTTATTCTAATAGGGTAAGATAATCGTCGTCGTTCGTCGTTTCAGCCATAGGACGTCCACTGATGAACATAGGCGTCCTGGATAGGCTTAATCATACAAGTCCGCGGATGTGAAGTCAGCTACAAGCTGCGCAATATCCAATCCTGACTGAAGCTCACATAAAGCTTCGCGTTGATTGGCTTTCGCGCAACTTCTAGCTAACTTCACATCCGCCGACTTGATTCGGTCTATACCTACCAGCTTTTTTTATAGTCCATTATAGGACGTAGGCATACCCACAAAGGTTGATTGAGCCATAATTCAGCACGTTGGCTAAGCGCAAGGTGGATCACATAAACCCCAGATCTTCGAAAATCGGTTGGAAGCGGCTTGCATTCAGCGCGATTCTGCTGTTTTAATGTCTTCATGCCATAGGGTAATATAAATGCATTAAAATGCGAAAATAGAGCAGAATAATTCCAATATTCAGAATAATCCATCAATTGAGCCAGCGTGGTGAATATGGCCCCATCACCTTTCGAGGATAGCCCTGTGTTCAGCAATGATCTTGTAAAAGTTGATATGACGAATAGTTAAATCTAAGATCTGCTCCCGTATTGCGTATGCGTTCGACTTCACTTTTCCTCTCTCTCGCTCTCGTGGGGTAAATAACGCGCGAGCAAGAGAAAAATCGAAAACGAACGTCAGAACGCGTACTTCCTCCTTTGTATTTTTTTACTTGTGTTTCCTCCTTTGTGTTTTGTGTGCTATAAGTTTCAAATCTTAAGAATACCTAAGTTTTTAGATCATTTTTAGTAAATCTCGTCAGCCAGAGCCAGATATCGATTTATTCTTCTCAAAGTAGAAATATATTACTGAAAACTGCATGAGTTGCCTAACTGAAATATGGCATTATTCTTAAGTGTCAAATTCGTAAGATAGTTAATAAGTCAATGTACCTATATATTATTTATGTGTATAATATTTAAGTTGTTGTGTTATATTTAAGTCAAAAACGTTTGGTTAATAAAATAAAATATGATACTTCTTTAAATATGATTGCAAGTGTTTATATTATTTCAGGAACCATCGCTATTCGCCGTGGCCAAGCTACTAGAAACAGGTTTAGCGAATATGCACAGAATCGATGTCATGTGGAGGCCCATCACTAACCACCTTCTAGAAGTAAGTTCCTGACCCTTCTGGTGGTTCTGGTTGTTGGTTTCTGGGTACTTCATACTCTTATTTTGTGTTGTTACCACCATTTCGCCTAAAAGTGAAGCAAAGTAAGCGACATTATCAAATTAAAATTCTGTTTTTTGACACTATAATTTATATTCGTCATTTTTTGGATCCCATACTAGGATGACCTGTGTCGTTGGATCCAGGCTCTTCCCAAGATGGGGACTTGTTTTTTACCGACTTCCAAAAAGGAGGAGGTACTATCTGGATGTTTTTTTTTGTGTTTGTTTTCCGATATTTTCGCCGTTTGTGAACCGATTTAGAAACATATTTTTTTTATTTTAAAAGGGTGAACGGTGCACAACCACCCATTTAAATTTTTGCGAAATCGGCTGAGACCTTTTAAATAAATCCACAATAATGTTTTATTTTTATTTTATTTTATTTATTAGGCTTCACATTGATAACTGCATCAAAAAAAACATCAATTACTTATATACTAACTTATACTAAATGCGTCATCTTTCTAAGGAAGCACCACATGCATGCATGTTCTTGAATGTCACATCGATTCGTGCAAACTATTCGAATTCTGTGGACGTTGGAAGTCGGTAGTGCCATTAATTGTGAAAAATATATTATTTATTAAAAATATATATGCAATAAATACGTTTTTAAGACCGGGATATTTTTCACGATTATTTGACGATGTAAACAAAAGAATTTTTTTTTTTCTTAAAATCTGTAGATACCCTATTAGCCTACTGATATGTTTATATTTTTAGGTATGTCAACACCCTCACATACGGATGAGGGAGTGGGGCGTAGAGGCTATCACTTATCTAGTACAAGCAGCTTTTCAGTATCATCACAATAACCCTAGTTTGCTGAACGAGGTAAGTTTAAGCAGTTCAAAAGATATTTATAAATGTCATAAAATCGAAATTCAGTTTTATCATAACTATGTAGGTACAATACACCAGACCGGGCACAAAAAAGTAAATATTGTAGTCAAAAAATGAATCTATCACATTTTTAATGAATTCACTAGAAACTGTTGATCCTGGACATGACTTAAAGTTCAGTCTCAAGCGGCGGCAATCAATGTTTGTATTCGTCTGTCGCTATTTTCTTATCGAAACCTGACAATTTAGCAAACGCAAGATAGATCGCAAAAAAGACATTAATGCACAAAAAAATCACGTATATTATTTTCTCAATAGATCACCGAAATTCATCGTTTATTCACATTTTTTCCTTAAATACGAAAAAACGTCGACAGGCCATGCGATTACGGTGACGCGTTTATTTACCTTTTTTTTAAATAGAAGTTCGTTCATCCGAACGGACTTTATGACGTTTGTTCATGTATTGAAAGGCTTGTTAAAAAGTAAGTTTTGTTTTTGTCTCAAAAATCTTACTCAATATATTTTCCAGTCTCGAGAGCGTCTACTACTAGAGCCGCTATCAGAGTTGTGCGCGGTGCGACATTGCGACGTGCGAGCGAGACAGCTAGAGTGCGCGGCGCGGTTGTTGCACTCTAGAGGAGAACAGCTAGGGGCAGCCTGGCCTCTGATGATGGAGATCATCTCAGCTATATCCTCGCATCACAGGTATGAACTAACCTTGAAACACTTTGGAACACTTTAAAATAGCCATGATGACTAAAAAAATATAATTAGTCCGTCAGATAGACTATCAAAAAATATTAGACACGTATTTTTTCTTTTGTCAATTAAACAAAAATTGATAAAGATATAGCCCGTTGAAGTTCCGCGTGACGTCACAAGTGCTATACTAATGTATAGACTCCTGTGAGAGAAGTGACGTCACGACCCCGGCTCCCAAACTTTGACAAGGTTTATCTTTGTAATTTGTTATTTGATTGATAAAAGAAAAAAATATGTGTCCAATATTTTTTGATGATCAAACTCACGGACTAATTATAATAATGTTTTTTTTTTACCTAGCCATCATGTCTATTCTTTTGCACACTCTATCATTAGCTCTTTGATACGTGCGAGCGAGACAGCTAGTGCGCGCTGTGAGGCTATCAAACATACAGACCAATATAGATTTGTCTGCTATATCTTCACAAGCGGCTGAATTTGTTTTTCTTTGTCTAATATACTGAATCAATTTTATCGCTTAATGTCTCAAATATTATACGTCCTTCTAATGTTCTTCACTGGCTAAGTTCATTCACCTTTTCAGCTGATTTTGAGTATTTGTAATATCAGCACTGTAAAAGCTCAAGCGTAAAAATCTGTAAATGAAACTCATTTAACTTTACAGTGTATTAATTTTGATTCAATTCGTTTATTTCTTGCAAAATAGGCGTAGGTTAGGTTTAATATGGGTCAGTGCCTGAAATAAACTTTATATTTTATTTTTGCTAATTTATCCTAAACTTCCAAAATCTTTCGCAAAAGTCAAATACAAGCATATATTTTCTTCCTTTCTACAGTGAGCAGCTAATTCGATCAGCGTTCCAATGCGCCCAAGTAGTGGCGGGAGATTTGTTGGGCTGCGCCGGGCCGCGTTGCTTGCGTCGAGTTCTTACTACCGCAGCGGCTTTCGCGCTGCAAACCAAGGAGCTCAATATTAGCCTCACAGCCGTTGGACTTATGGTAAGTTATTCAGAAACTATTAGGTATATGTTATGATGAATTGATCTATTGAGCATTCCAATGCGCCCAAGTAGTGGCGGTAGATTTGTTGGGCTGCGCTGGGCCGCGTTGTTTGCGCCGCGTGCTCACTACCGCGGCGGCTTTCGCGCTGCAAACCAAGGAGCTCGATATTAGCTTCTCTGTTGTTGGATTTATGATGAGTTATTGGGCGACTAGGAGTATATAGAAAGGTGCTGAGTCGTTCTACGTTCCAATATGCCCAAGTAGTGGCGGGAGATTTCTTGGGCTGCGCCGGACCGCATCGCGTTTGCTTATTACTGCGTCGGTTTTTGCGCTGCAAACCGATGAGCTCAATATTAGACTCTCTGCCGTTGGACTTATGGTAAGTTATTGAATAGCTAAGAGTGTGATGGTAAGAAGTTGATCGGTTCTGTTTTCAAACGTGCCCAAGTAGCAGCGAGATGTTTAATAAGCGTTGTTTGCGCCGAGTGTTTACTATTGCGGTGACTTTCGCGCTGCAAACCAAGGAGCTCAATATTAGCCTCACTGCCGATGGACTTATAGTAAGTTATTTAGAAACTATAGTAGGATATAGTAAGCTATAGTTTTATTGAGTGTTCCAATACGCACAAGTAGTGGCGGGAGATTTGTTGGGCTGTGCCAGGCCTCGTGCTTACTACCGCGCCGGCTTTCGCATTACAAACTAACGAGTTCAATATTAGCCTTACTGCCATCTCACTGCCGACGCATTTACAGTGAGTTATTGTCAAAAAATAGGAGTACCGATATAAATACAGTGAGAAATGAATTTGTTGAATGCTCCTAAGTTTTGACCTTAGAAGTCCCTGTAAGTTTCAAAGTTTTACTAAAAAGTATTATTGTGTTAACTTGTACTCATTTTCCAGTGGAACATATCAGACTACCTGTACCACAACCGCGACAAGCTGGTGGTAGCTCTGGCTAACGACACGGCCGTCTGCCCTGAAGTGCCCAACCACGCCGAGCTCCCACCGCTGGACAAGCTCTGGATGTGTCTCTACATCAGGCTCAGTGAGTATATACTGTGGTACCAGGCTATCATAACAAGCTGGTGGTAGCTCTGGCTAACGACACGGCCGTCTGCCCTGAAGTGCCCAACCACGCCGAGCTCCCACCGCTGGACAAGCTCTGGATGTGTCTCTACATCAGGCTCAGTGAGTATATACTGTGGTACCAGGCTATCATAACAAGCTGGTGGTAGCTCTGGCTAACGACACGGCCGTCTGCCCTGAAGTGCCCAACCACGCCGAGCTCCCACCGCTGGACAAGCTCTGGATGTGTCTCTACATCAGGCTCAGTGAGTATATACTGTGGTACCAGGCTATCATAACAAGCTGGTGGTAGCTCTGGCTAACGACACGGCCGTCTGCCCTGAAGTGCCCAACCACGCCGAGCTCCCACCGCTGGACAAGCTCTGGATGTGTCTCTACATCAGGCTCAGTGAGTATATACTGTGGTACCAGGCTATCATAACAAGCTGGTGGTAGCTCTGGCTAACGACACGGCCGTCTGCCCTGAAGTGCCTAACCTCCGAGCTCCCACCGCTGGACAAGCTTTGGATGTGTCTATACATCAGGCTCAGTGAGTATACTGTGGTACCAGGCTATCATAACAAGCTGGTGGTAGCTCTGGCTAACGACACGGCCGTCTACCCTGAAGTGCCTAACCTCCGAGCTCCCACCGCTGAACAAGCTTTGGATGTGTCTATACATCAGACTCAGTGAGTATATTGTGGTACCAGGCTGTCATAACAAGCTGGTGGTAGCTCTGGCTAACGACACGCCGTCTGCACTGAAGAGTCCAATAATACTCAGTGAGTATACTATGGCATCAGGCTATCATAATAGCTGGTGATAGCTTTAACGACCCGGCCGTCTGCCCGGAATTGGCCCAATATCCCATATATCCATCTCTATATCAGACTTGGTGAGTATCTATCAGTCATAGTTTATATTTCCTGTACAAAACGTGTAAAAGTTGCCGTATATGGTCGTTGAAGGTGCTAAACGCCATCGAAATTAGTGTGACAGATGAAAGTGATATGAAGTTCACAGGGTCAGCTAGTAAGAATATAGATGAAATGCGACCGCTCTTGTATCAACTGAAACATGGTTTACTTTCCAGGTGAATTATGTACGGAACCGCGCGCGCCCGTGCGTCGCGCGGCTAGCCAGACGCTGTTCAGCTGTATCGGCGCCCACGGAACCCTGCTAAGCAAAGCGGCTTGGAGAACATTACTGGCAGTTCTATTCCCAATGCTGGACGAGGTATTCTTTCAACTTACTAGTTAAAACTTTTGGCCGCGGTTTCGCCTGCGTCATATTTTGTTTCTTTTTTTTTGTCCGATCCTATAGAACTTTACTGGCTGTTCTATGTCCCAATGCTGGACGAAGTATTATATTGATTTTGTAGTTGTAAATTTTACGAAAGTTTTCCAACATCACACTCTTCTAATTGTAGCTTGTAGCTTTTTGTCGTCTTTCGAACGACAGGCAAACGGATAAGCTATACATACTATATATATAGTGTTGTCACGTTTTTTATGTCACTTAAGTTTGATCTGTGTAAAGCTCTGACTCATGTTATTTGATATTACTGTATTTGTAATAATTCTTAGTTTTCTTTTTGTTGTATGCAGTCACGTTTCAAATATAATTTAATTTCTGTAACGTAAGTTGTGTTCCAATGTTTTAGTTTTGTTTTAATCTTAGTGACGTCGCGTTCTAGATTTTGTTTCTCTTTTTTTTTCAATCTGTTCATGTTAAGATGTGGCATGTATTGTTTGCAAGTTAAGACTACATCGTGAAGTGTAGATGTACTCGTAAGTTATCGTTAAGAATGTTTGTTATGAAATTGACACATTTGTATTGTATTGTAGTAAAAAAAAAATTGTCTTATCTGTCTGTGATATTTTGTATAGGCCGAATCATATAAAGTTGCGGCGCAAGTAAACTTAGCTACTAGCTGCAATATCCAATCCTGACTCAAACTCGCATGAAGCTGCGCGTTGATTGGATATTGCGCAGCTTGTAGCTAACTTCACATACGCCGACTTGTATGATTCGGCCTATAACAGCATTTGGAGAAAGCAATGGAGAAACGAGGGAAGTTCATACGCGAACCAGCTTAGTAGCGTCAATAGTAAATTGAATCGGACCCCAGCATTGTTTACTAAATGTGTGCTATTATTGTTCGTAGGTTCAAAAGCAATCAAACATCGCAAGCTCAGAGAAAGTGGACACCGGCGAACACATTTTGATTCATCACACGAGGAATACTGCGCAGAAACAGTGGGCGGAGACGCAGGTTGGTTATTTGCAATCACTACATCCATCCATCAGCAATAGGACGTTCACTGTTGGACATAGAGCCCCCCTATGGATCTCCAATAAGACCATCGCGATCCATTTTAATCATTTCATATTTAAAAGCGAATCACCTACTTTTGTGTATCTGTGTGTACGATTACATTTTAACGAAGTAAAAACTAAAGTCTAAAAATTTAGATAACGAAGTATGACATTCAGACACAGAGCAAACACGTATGTTCATTACATAAATACGAGCCCAGGGTGGGAATTGAACCCTCACCTCTTTGATCCAGTACTCAGGGTCTCTAACCACTGAGCCACTGAGGAAACCGAGGCAGTCAATTTAAGAGCAAAGATCTTATCGGTGGAAGAACTTTCACATCTCACAGTCTTCTGCCAGCGTTTTCACCTTGTACCACTTGACGTCTATAGGTCGAATCATATAAGTCGTCGGATGTGAAGTTAGCTACAAGCTGCGCAATATCCAATCCTGACTGAAGCTCACGTAAAGCTGCACGTTGATTGGGTTTCACGCAGCTTGTAGCTAACTTCACTGAGTGTGACGCGTGTGTGACGTCACCTGTCGGCGCCATCGGAAGATCAGCGCCGGTTGTTCGCAGCCGGCATTATGCTGAGGTGGAGCCGACTTGTCGCAGAAATAAAATAATGTTTTGTTAGTGTAGTGTTAAGTTCTTTTTTTTTTATAGTGCGTAAACATTTTTTTTTCGGTCAAAGACAAAGATCATGACCAACAACAAAAAACATATGGTAGTAGTAGACGGGCAAGCACTTGATTTTGTCGATGAATACGTATACTTAGGCCAGATAGTTTCCTTCCAGAACCGCCAAGACAAGGAAATTGAACGTCGCGTCGAAAATGCTTGGAAGAGCTACTGGTCTATGAAGGAGTACATGAAAGGCACTTTTCCTATTTCACTAAAACGCAAATTAATCGACATGTGCATCTTGCCCGTCCTAACCTATGGTGCCCAGACTTGGTCATTGACCGATTCACAAAGGTCCAAACTTGGGGTCTGCCAAAGAGCAATGGAACGCAGCGTGCTTGGTATCAAAAGAATTGATAGAGTCCGCAACAGCACACTGCGTTCTATGACAGGGGTAGTTGACGTCGGCCGAAAAGTCGCCAAACTAAAGTGGGATTGGGCGGGACATGTGGCGCGGATGCACCCCGATCGATGGGCCAGGATCTTTTTCTTTTTTAGTGTGAAAACATTTTTGTTACATAAATAAATTTCTGATTCTGATTCACATCCGCCGACTTGTATGATTAGGTCTATACCTATTCTTTAATTTGGTTTGAAAATGTTCTCCGTGGTTTTTCCCCTTCTCTTTCATTTTGCTCCTATGTGTAGCCTGATATAGTTTTGTCGTCCAGGTGCTGACGCTATCGGGTGTGTCGCGCGTCTTCCACTCGCGGTTTCCGCTTCTTATGTCGGTAGGAGACTTCAACCGATCGTGGAGCGCGCTACTGGACTACATCACTGACTTCGCTCTCAGAAGGAGTCACGAGGTAATTATGTAGTACTAGATTTTGCCCGCGGCTTCGCCCCCATTATATTTCGAGGCCTTACCACCCCTAATAAAGGAGGTGGAAAATAAAAAAAAAACAAATAAATTCGATTTGACATTTGATCGATTCGACAGTTCTTTTTAGGGTTCCGTACCCAAAGGGAAAAACGGGACCCTATTACTAAGACTTCGATGTCCGTCTGTCTGTCTGTCTGTCACCGGGCTGTATCTCATGAACCATGATAGCTAGGCAGCTGAAATTTTTTAACATTTCTTGGAGCGCACGCCGGAATAGCTTGCAGATAGCAGAATGTATCCTACTTACTTAACACTTATTGTTATAATATGGAAAATTTACTCAATATCACTATAATTTATAGCCTATGTGTTATTCTGATATATAAGCTATTTAATTGCAAAGTTTCATCTGAATCCGTTCAGTAGTTTTTGCGTGAAAGACATCCATGGACATCCATCCATCCTTACAAACTTTCACGTTTATAATATTAGTAGGATTGGTGTCCAGCTTTTGATATTGTCGCGCGTATTCTACTCACGCCATACTGCAAGCGATTGACACCAAAAACATAACATTTTGTTACAATTGGGGTGAAAAAAGTTTTCTCCCGGAATGTAAATTTCATTAAAAATGTTTAGCCATGTCAGAGGCCTTCAGGCGGCCTAAAAACTCTGACACCAGGGCTAGCCACCCGGCCTATACGAACTTACTTACTTTTATTAAAAATGTACCGCGAATTTTCTCGATTTTTTACAGAAAACGCGAAAACACTGGTGGATTCAGAATCCTCTTAAGATTAAATTGAAAACAGACTGCCGCTGCAGTTGCATCTCTGTGAAAATGTTTAACAATTGATTCCAGGTATCTCTAGCAGCGTTGAAGTCGTTCCAAGAAGTGGTGATGGCGGCGGGACGGGCGGCGGCTGAGCCTGCGCACCGGCGCGTGTGGGCCGCCGCCTGGGCCGCCTGGACCAACATCGCCGCCGCGCTCCCCGCCGGCACCACTCGTGAGTATACACGGTTCTGCTGGACATAGGCCTCCCCTAACGATCTCCAATAAGACCGGTTGGTAGCGGCTTGCATCCAGCGCGTCCTACGCTGCGCTTGCCGGTACGTGGTCTCCACTCGAGAACTTTTCGACCCCATCGGTCATCAGTTTCCGAGCAATGTGCCCTGCCCATTGCCATTTCAACTTGCCAATCCGCTGGGCTATGTCGGTATATAACTTTGGTTCGTCTACGAATCTCATTCCAGGGGCCTGATTCTCTATCAACAAAAAGTAACGTAACGCGGTAAGTATTTTTTGTTTCCGAAGTCAAAGTCAAAGTCAAATTCTCTTTATCTCGTAGACACATTACATGTTCTTGAAAACGTCCGACAACAATGCTTTTAATTATATTATGATTATAGAATTATTTCTTAAAAATTAAAATTCGTTTCAAAACACACCTAAAAATTATCAAAATACAACAAATTAAAAGTAGAACAAATTAAATAGGTACCAAATAAATACTATACAAGAAAAAAATAAACGTCAGTGTCATTTGAGGTGACAATTTGAATGTGAGTTCCGTGAGTTTCGTTTCGTCAAATGTTCGATAAATGTAAAATTACGTTAAAATTAATTATAGACAGAAATTAAGTTAGGTTATTAGAAAATAAATATTTTTCACACGTTGGTATTTCTTTAAAACAAAGAGCACGTTAGAGCACGTTACGCGCTTGTTTTCATACAGAATCACCTCGCAGATTCGATCTCGCGGAGAGACTCCGAGCATAACCCTTTCCATAGCTCGTATTATACAAGGTTATTTCTAATCAATTAGCATCCTTTTAGGGGCTTATTCTGTACATCAAAGCAAACAAATTTTGTCACGGGTGAACGATATTTTTTTATGGCAAATTATTTTTTGAATTTTGACAAAAGTCGTAGAACAAAAGTAGTTAAAGCCGGGTCACACAGAGGCGGGAGCCGCGAGAAAGCGATCCGATAGCGGTCCAGTACAAAGGATCGCGCCCGATTTTTATGTGTCAGGTTGCATACAAATTCGAATATTACAAAAAATCCCGTCCCGGATCGCAATCGCTCCCGCCTCTGTGTGACGAGAGCTTTAGTTTTGATGTAGAGAATAAGTCCCTAAAAGGATGCTAATTGATTAGGAATAACCCTGTATAGGCCGAACCAAGCGCCTTGACGGCTGTGATGTTAGCAAGCTGCTGGAAGTCCAATCTTGACTGAAGCTCGCATAGCAGCTGTGATGATTGGGTCATCCACAGCTTGTAGCCAACGTCATAGCCGTCAAGATGTTTACCCTATACTTGTTATATACCCTAAATAGTTTGGCCTATACTTGTTGGTAACCACAGACACAGGCGTGTGTGGGCGTCTACCTGTTATTGACTCGTATGTTTTATTATATGCGGCAAGGTATCACCAGCTTCCAGAGAAGCTGTGTTGTTATGGTCACAAGAAATTATTATAGAAATATAAGTTTTTTAAATACAAGCCTTTTAAGATCCTGGATATCATGTAGCAGCAGAGTGCTAGCCAAGTAAAATAAGCCCAAACACGACAGGTCTATCTTGTTTAGTACAGGAGTTCTATGGCCACCTTCCGACCCCATCATCAGATCAGTTCCATGATACCATATTATTTAAAACATATTTGCTCGTAAAGTGGCTGTAATTACACCAATTTCAATATCGTAATGTATTTCATTACGCACTTGTGCGTTATTGTAATGTAAAACGCACGCCGCCACCGACTGCAGAACTCTGTGGTCTCGTTTCTCCTACTTTCACTCAAGAGAGTGCGAGACATTACGCACTTGTGCGTTATTGTAATGTAAAACGCACTACTTTCACTCAAAGTCAGAGTTTTATCAATTTCCTCGCAAATATGTTATAAAACGTCGTATGATATACGTGCGCTTTGAAAATTACAGCCTCTGCTTCCTTATAGCCCTCGCCTACGGTTTGGGCTAGCAATATCGCCTCGGCTGTAATTTTCAACTTACCGCACTATCTATCTTAATGTACTATTATTACATTGTTACGCGATATACATATGCGTACAAACTTCAGCTCAATCGGAAACCGGAGAGTTGGTCAAATTTAACTTGCAATATTCCACCCGAACTTACATACACAGGTACATCCATTGCAAGTTAAATAAAAGCTTGTATAGGCCGCGCCACACAAGTTGGCGGATGTGAAGTAGTTACAAGCTGCACAATAGGCAATCAACGTGCGGCTTTATGTGAGCTTCTGTGAGGATTGGATATTGCGCAGCTTGTAGCTAACTTCACATCCGCCAACTTATGTGGCGCGGCCTATAAAAACGCTTATTTTTCTATCCAAAATATTTTCCTTGGCACAGCGGGCGAGGACGGCAAATCCGGGGAAGTGTACGCGCCGTCGCTGAGCTTCCTCACCACTCTGGTGCAGATATTCCCGCTCATCTTCCAGCACATACGGCCCACGTGAGTTATTTATCCTTGCTCTCCGTTAGCTCTCGGCCGCCCGATCTAACTATACTGGATTAAATTACCTGTACTGTACTAGCCTTTTTAATAGTCCACTGCAGGACTTTGGCCTACCCACGAAGGGTGATTTGGCCATATCCACCACGCTGGCCCAGTGCGGGTTGGTGGATTTACATACGCCATCTTTCTCGCACATATGCAGGCTGCCTCGCGATGTTTTCCTTCACCGAAAAGCCAGTGATGTGAAATTCAGTAGGTGAATTCCAAGGAATTTACTGGGACGGGACCGGGATTTGAACACAAACTCACGATTGAAAGGCGGGTGTCATTACCACTTCACCACCACAGCTTACTGGATTATCTACTTACCCTGTATTAAGACGAAAGGGGGTAATTAAGACCATCATAAAAACAACTTTTACTGTGGGGCCAACTCAAAATTCGAAAAAAAAAAACAACTGTTTCATACAACTGCAACTCGCAATGTACAGAATGTATGAAACAGCACCTGATTTTTTTCCCCAATTTTGAACTGGCCCGATAGTAAAAGTTGTTTGTAATGATGGTACTAATTACCCCCTTTCGGGTTAGTACACCAGTTTTGGTTAACCCTGTATAATATAGGGCGAAACTTACAATTTTATGCTATGATGCGAGCTACAAACTATGGATAACCCAGTTCTCGCGCAGCTGTTAATTGAGCTTTAAGTTAGGATTAAGCTATCCGCAGCTTTGTAGTATGATTCGGCTTATAATTCCGAAATGAACACCGAAATCAAGCAACGTTCCGCACGGTTAGTATTTGGATGGGTGACCGCGGGTGGCATTCTCCAACTGAGCGCTATCGTGTCTGGGATTGTAGGTCCTGGTTGTTTTATTTTAACCGTTTAGCTATATGAGAAGCCCTCAGGCGGCCCAAGAACTCTGACACCAGGGCTAGCCACCCGGCCTATACGAACTTACTTATTGTTAAATAAAGAATTTTCTAAATCATTGATATTGTCGCCAGGTTCACAGCAGCGGACGTCCAAAAGCTGGGTTCATCTTTATCAGCCATGTGCCGCATGGAGCCCGCTACTGGGCCGGCCGCTCTAGACACGTTGGCGGCCGCGCCCGCGCCGCTCACTACACATGCGCTACGCTGCCTCGATACTGTACACAAGGTATATCTCATCACAAGCTGGGCTCATCATCAGCCATGTGCCGCATGGAGCCCGCTACTGGGCCGGCCGCTCTAGACACGTTGGCGGCCGCGCCCGCGCCGCTCACTACACATGCGCTACGCTGCCTCGATACTGTACACAAGGTATATCTCATCACAAGCTGGGCTCATCATCAGCCATGTGCCGCATGGAGCCCGCTACTGGGCCGGCCGCTCTAGACACGTTGGCGGCCGCGCCCGCGCCGCTCACTACACATGCGCTACGCTGCCTCGATACTGTACACAAGGTATATCTCATCACAAGCTGGGCTCATCATCAGCCATGTGCCGCATGGAGCCCGCTACTGGGCCGGCCGCTCTAGACACGTTGGCGGCCGCGCCCGCGCCGCTCACTACACATGCGCTACGCTGCCTCGATACTGTACACAAGGTATATCTCATCACAAGCTGGGCTCATCATCAGCCATGTGCCGCATGGAGCCCGCTACTGGGCCGGCCGCTCTAGACACGTTGGCGGCCGCGCCCGCGCCGCTCACTACACATGCGCTACGCTGCCTCGATACTGTACACAAGGTATATCTCATCACAAGCTGGGCTCATCATCAGCCATGTGCCGCATGGAGCCCGCTACTGGGCCGGCCGCTCTAGACACGTTGGCGGCCGCGCCCGCGCCGCTCACTACACATGCGCTACGCTGCCTCGATACTGTACACAAGGTATATCTCATCACAAGCTGGGCTCATCATCAGCCATGTGCCGCATGGAGCCCGCTACTGGGCCGGCCGCTCTAGACACGTTGGCGGCCGCGCCCGCGCCGCTCACTACACATGCGCTACGCTGCCTCGATACTGTACACAAGGTATATCTCATCACAAGCTGGGCTCATCATCAGCCATGTGCCGCATGGAGCCCGCTACTGGGCCGGCCGCTCTAGACACGTTGGCGGCCGCGCCCGCGCCGCTCACTACACATGCGCTACGCTGCCTCGATACTGTACACAAGGTATATCTCATCACAAGCTGGGCTCATCATCAGCCATGTGCCGCATGGAGCCCGCTACTGGGCCGGCCGCTCTAGACACGTTGGCGGCCGCGCCCGCGCCGCTCACTACACATGCGCTACGCTGCCTCGATACTGTACACAAGGTATATCTCATCACAAGCTGGGCTCATCATCAGCCATGTGCCGCATGGAGCCCGCTACTGGGCCGGCCGCTCTAGACACGTTGGCGGCCGCGCCCGCGCCGCTCACTACACATGCGCTACGCTGCCTCGATACTGTACACAAGGTATATCTCATCACAAGCTGGGCTCATCATCAGCCATGTGCCGCATGGAGCCCGCTACTGGGCCGGCCGCTCTAGACACGTTGGCGGCCGCGCCCGCGCCGCTCACTACACATGCGCTACGCTGCCTCGATACTGTACACAAGGTATATCTCATCACAAGCTGGGCTCATCATCAGCCATGTGCCGCATGGAGCCCGCTACTGGGCCGGCCGCTCTAGACACGTTGGCGGCCGCGCCCGCGCCGCTCACTACACATGCGCTACGCTGCCTCGATACTGTACACAAGGTATATCTCATCACAAGCTGGGCTCATCATCAGCCATGTGCCGCATGGAGCCCGCTACTGGGCCGGCCGCTCTAGACACGTTGGCGGCCGCGCCCGCGCCGCTCACTACACATGCGCTACGCTGCCTCGATACTGTACACAAGGTATATCTCATCACAAGCTGGGCTCATCATCAGCCATGTGCCGCATGGAGCCCGCTACTGGGCCGGCCGCTCTAGACACGTTGGCGGCCGCGCCCGCGCCGCTCACTACACATGCGCTACGCTGCCTCGATACTGTACACAAGGTATATCTCATCACAAGCTGGGCTCATCATCAGCCATGTGCCGCATGGAGCCCGCTACTGGGCCGGCCGCTCTAGACACGTTGGCGGCCGCGCCCGCGCCGCTCACTACACATGCGCTACGCTGCCTCGATACTGTACACAAGGTATATCTCATCACAAGCTGGGCTCATCATCAGCCATGTGCCGCATGGAGCCCGCTACTGGGCCGGCCGCTCTAGACACGTTGGCGGCCGCGCCCGCGCCGCTCACTACACATGCGCTACGCTGCCTCGATACTGTACACAAGGTATATCTCATCACAAGCTGGGCTCATCATCAGCCATGTGCCGCATGGAGCCCGCTACTGGGCCGGCCGCTCTAGACACGTTGGCGGCCGCGCCCGCGCCGCTCACTACACATGCGCTACGCTGCCTCGATACTGTACACAAGGTATATCTCATCACAAGCTGGGCTCATCATCAGCCATGTGCCGCATGGAGCCCGCTACTGGGCCGGCCGCTCTAGACACGTTGGCGGCCGCGCCCGCGCCGCTCACTACACATGCGCTACGCTGCCTCGATACTGTACACAAGGTATATCTCATCACAAGCTGGGCTCATCATCAGCCATGTGCCGCATGGAGCCCGCTACTGGGCCGGCCGCTCTAGACACGTTGGCGGCCGCGCCCGCGCCGCTCACTACACATGCGCTACGCTGCCTCGATACTGTACACAAGGTATATCTCATCACAAGCTGGGCTCATCATCAGCCATGTGCCGCATGGAGCCCGCTACTGGGCCGGCCGCTCTAGACACGTTGGCGGCCGCGCCCGCGCCGCTCACTACACATGCGCTACGCTGCCTCGATACTGTACACAAGGTATATCTCATCACAAGCTGGGCTCATCATCAGCCATGTGCCGCATGGAGCCCGCTACTGGGCCGGCCGCTCTAGACACGTTGGCGGCCGCGCCCGCGCCGCTCACTACACATGCGCTACGCTGCCTCGATACTGTACACAAGGTATATCTCATCACAAGCTGGGCTCATCATCAGCCATGTGCCGCATGGAGCCCGCTACTGGGCCGGCCGCTCTAGACACGTTGGCGGCCGCGCCCGCGCCGCTCACTACACATGCGCTACGCTGCCTCGATACTGTACACAAGGTATATCTCATCACAAGCTGGGCTCATCATCAGCCATGTGCCGCATGGAGCCCGCTACTGGGCCGGCCGCTCTAGACACGTTGGCGGCCGCGCCCGCGCCGCTCACTACACATGCGCTACGCTGCCTCGATACTGTACACAAGGTATATCTCATCACAAGCTGGGCTCATCATCAGCCATGTGCCGCATGGAGCCCGCTACTGGGCCGGCCGCTCTAGACACGTTGGCGGCCGCGCCCGCGCCGCTCACTACACATGCGCTACGCTGCCTCGATACTGTACACAAGGTATATCTCATCACAAGCTGGGCTCATCATCAGCCATGTGCCGCATGGAGCCCGCTACTGGGCCGGCCGCTCTAGACACGTTGGCGGCCGCGCCCGCGCCGCTCACTACACATGCGCTACGCTGCCTCGATACTGTACACAAGGTATATCTCATCACAAGCTGGGCTCATCATCAGCCATGTGCCGCATGGAGCCCGCTACTGGGCCGGCCGCTCTAGACACGTTGGCGGCCGCGCCCGCGCCGCTCACTACACATGCGCTACGCTGCCTCGATACTGTACACAAGGTATATCTCATCACAAGCTGGGCTCATCATCAGCCATGTGCCGCATGGAGCCCGCTACTGGGCCGGCCGCTCTAGACACGTTGGCGGCCGCGCCCGCGCCGCTCACTACACATGCGCTACGCTGCCTCGATACTGTACACAAGGTATATCTCATCACAAGCTGGGCTCATCATCAGCCATGTGCCGCATGGAGCCCGCTACTGGGCCGGCCGCTCTAGACACGTTGGCGGCCGCGCCCGCGCCGCTCACTACACATGCGCTACGCTGCCTCGATACTGTACACAAGGTATATCTCATCACAAGCTGGGCTCATCATCAGCCATGTGCCGCATGGAGCCCGCTACTGGGCCGGCCGCTCTAGACACGTTGGCGGCCGCGCCCGCGCCGCTCACTACACATGCGCTACGCTGCCTCGATACTGTACACAAGGTATATCTCATCACAAGCTGGGCTCATCATCAGCCATGTGCCGCATGGAGCCCGCTACTGGGCCGGCCGCTCTAGACACGTTGGCGGCCGCGCCCGCGCCGCTCACTACACATGCGCTACGCTGCCTCGATACTGTACACAAGGTATATCTCATCACAAGCTGGGCTCATCATCAGCCATGTGCCGCATGGAGCCCGCTACTGGGCCGGCCGCTCTAGACACGTTGGCGGCCGCGCCCGCGCCGCTCACTACACATGCGCTACGCTGCCTCGATACTGTACACAAGGTATATCTCATCACAAGCTGGGCTCATCATCAGCCATGTGCCGCATGGAGCCCGCTACTGGGCCGGCCGCTCTAGACACGTTGGCGGCCGCGCCCGCGCCGCTCACTACACATGCGCTACGCTGCCTCGATACTGTACACAAGGTATATCTCATCACAAGCTGGGCTCATCATCAGCCATGTGCCGCATGGAGCCCGCTACTGGGCCGGCCGCTCTAGACACGTTGGCGGCCGCGCCCGCGCCGCTCACTACACATGCGCTACGCTGCCTCGATACTGTACACAAGGTATATCTCATCACAAGCTGGGCTCATCATCAGCCATGTGCCGCATGGAGCCCGCTACTGGGCCGGCCGCTCTAGACACGTTGGCGGCCGCGCCCGCGCCGCTCACTACACATGCGCTACGCTGCCTCGATACTGTACACAAGGTATATCTCATCACAAGCTGGGCTCATCATCAGCCATGTGCCGCATGGAGCCCGCTACTGGGCCGGCCGCTCTAGACACGTTGGCGGCCGCGCCCGCGCCGCTCACTACACATGCGCTACGCTGCCTCGATACTGTACACAAGGTATATCTCATCACAAGCTGGGCTCATCATCAGCCATGTGCCGCATGGAGCCCGCTACTGGGCCGGCCGCTCTAGACACGTTGGCGGCCGCGCCCGCGCCGCTCACTACACATGCGCTACGCTGCCTCGATACTGTACACAAGGTATATCTCATCACAAGCTGGGCTCATCATCAGCCATGTGCCGCATGGAGCCCGCTACTGGGCCGGCCGCTCTAGACACGTTGGCGGCCGCGCCCGCGCCGCTCACTACACATGCGCTACGCTGCCTCGATACTGTACACAAGGTATATCTCATCACAAGCTGGGCTCATCATCAGCCATGTGCCGCATGGAGCCCGCTACTGGGCCGGCCGCTCTAGACACGTTGGCGGCCGCGCCCGCGCCGCTCACTACACATGCGCTACGCTGCCTCGATACTGTACACAAGGTATATCTCATCACAAGCTGGGCTCATCATCAGCCATGTGCCGCATGGAGCCCGCTACTGGGCCGGCCGCTCTAGACACGTTGGCGGCCGCGCCCGCGCCGCTCACTACACATGCGCTACGCTGCCTCGATACTGTACACAAGGTATATCTCATCACAAGCTGGGCTCATCATCAGCCATGTGCCGCATGGAGCCCGCTACTGGGCCGGCCGCTCTAGACACGTTGGCGGCCGCGCCCGCGCCGCTCACTACACATGCGCTACGCTGCCTCGATACTGTACACAAGGTATATCTCATCACAAGCTGGGCTCATCATCAGCCATGTGCCGCATGGAGCCCGCTACTGGGCCGGCCGCTCTAGACACGTTGGCGGCCGCGCCCGCGCCGCTCACTACACATGCGCTACGCTGCCTCGATACTGTACACAAGGTATATCTCATCACAAGCTGGGCTCATCATCAGCCATGTGCCGCATGGAGCCCGCTACTGGGCCGGCCGCTCTAGACACGTTGGCGGCCGCGCCCGCGCCGCTCACTACACATGCGCTACGCTGCCTCGATACTGTACACAAGGTATATCTCATCACAAGCTGGGCTCATCATCAGCCATGTGCCGCATGGAGCCCGCTACTGGGCCGGCCGCTCTAGACACGTTGGCGGCCGCGCCCGCGCCGCTCACTACACATGCGCTACGCTGCCTCGATACTGTACACAAGGTATATCTCATCACAAGCTGGGCTCATCATCAGCCATGTGCCGCATGGAGCCCGCTACTGGGCCGGCCGCTCTAGACACGTTGGCGGCCGCGCCCGCGCCGCTCACTACACATGCGCTACGCTGCCTCGATACTGTACACAAGGTATATCTCATCACAAGCTGGGCTCATCATCAGCCATGTGCCGCATGGAGCCCGCTACTGGGCCGGCCGCTCTAGACACGTTGGCGGCCGCGCCCGCGCCGCTCACTACACATGCGCTACGCTGCCTCGATACTGTACACAAGGTATATCTCATCACAAGCTGGGCTCATCATCAGCCATGTGCCGCATGGAGCCCGCTACTGGGCCGGCCGCTCTAGACACGTTGGCGGCCGCGCCCGCGCCGCTCACTACACATGCGCTACGCTGCCTCGATACTGTACACAAGGTATATCTCATCACAAGCTGGGCTCATCATCAGCCATGTGCCGCATGGAGCCCGCTACTGGGCCGGCCGCTCTAGACACGTTGGCGGCCGCGCCCGCGCCGCTCACTACACATGCGCTACGCTGCCTCGATACTGTACACAAGGTATATCTCATCACAAGCTGGGCTCATCATCAGCCATGTGCCGCATGGAGCCCGCTACTGGGCCGGCCGCTCTAGACACGTTGGCGGCCGCGCCCGCGCCGCTCACTACACATGCGCTACGCTGCCTCGATACTGTACACAAGGTATATCTCATCACAAGCTGGGCTCATCATCAGCCATGTGCCGCATGGAGCCCGCTACTGGGCCGGCCGCTCTAGACACGTTGGCGGCCGCGCCCGCGCCGCTCACTACACATGCGCTACGCTGCCTCGATACTGTACACAAGGTATATCTCATCACAAGCTGGGCTCATCATCAGCCATGTGCCGCATGGAGCCCGCTACTGGGCCGGCCGCTCTAGACACGTTGGCGGCCGCGCCCGCGCCGCTCACTACACATGCGCTACGCTGCCTCGATACTGTACACAAGGTATATCTCATCACAAGCTGGGCTCATCATCAGCCATGTGCCGCATGGAGCCCGCTACTGGGCCGGCCGCTCTAGACACGTTGGCGGCCGCGCCCGCGCCGCTCACTACACATGCGCTACGCTGCCTCGATACTGTACACAAGGTATATCTCATCACAAGCTGGGCTCATCATCAGCCATGTGCCGCATGGAGCCCGCTACTGGGCCGGCCGCTCTAGACACGTTGGCGGCCGCGCCCGCGCCGCTCACTACACATGCGCTACGCTGCCTCGATACTGTACACAAGGTATATCTCATCACAAGCTGGGCTCATCATCAGCCATGTGCCGCATGGAGCCCGCTACTGGGCCGGCCGCTCTAGACACGTTGGCGGCCGCGCCCGCGCCGCTCACTACACATGCGCTACGCTGCCTCGATACTGTACACAAGGTATATCTCATCACAAGCTGGGCTCATCATCAGCCATGTGCCGCATGGAGCCCGCTACTGGGCCGGCCGCTCTAGACACGTTGGCGGCCGCGCCCGCGCCGCTCACTACACATGCGCTACGCTGCCTCGATACTGTACACAAGGTATATCTCATCACAAGCTGGGCTCATCATCAGCCATGTGCCGCATGGAGCCCGCTACTGGGCCGGCCGCTCTAGACACGTTGGCGGCCGCGCCCGCGCCGCTCACTACACATGCGCTACGCTGCCTCGATACTGTACACAAGGTATATCTCATCACAAGCTGGGCTCATCATCAGCCATGTGTCTGTCAAACTAAACTGTGGCTGGAGCACGCGTGCACGTAGTACACGTTTATTGTGGAAAGTCATTCCCACTTTCCACAATAAACGTATATTCTAAGCGCCATACAAATCGGCGGATGGGAAGTTATGCGCAGAACGCTGCGCAAAAGCCGAAATATAGGTGTGCGCGGGAGCCAGAGAGACTCGCGCCGGGGCACACCCGCCCGCCAACCTCTTGCTTCCCGCGCGCTCCCTACGCATTGTGCAATAATTAGCGAATCACGGCGAAGTGTCATCTGTGGCTAATTTTTCATCCGCCGATTAGTGTGGCGCTCTGTATACTACGTGTATATACTGTACGGTTGAGGCCGTGTTCGATTGTATCAAGTGTTGATGTTTGTTGACAGGAAGCGTTAGTCCGGCACGAGCTGTTGCCGGCGATGTTCTCCGCGCTGACGTCGCTTGCGGAAGCGTGCCTCGCGTGCGGCGGCGGCGCGCGGTGTCTGGCCGCGTGTGCGGCGCTCTACCGCGCGGCCGCCGCGCCCTCCGCGCGCGACCTGCCGCGGCTACTACTGGTAATGAGTATAACAAGATTGTGGTGTGACTTAGTCGTGGAAACTGTAGTATTTTCCGCGCTGACGTCCCTTGCGGAAGCGTGCTTCGTGAGAGAGCGAGAGGAGGTAGCCAGTATCTAGTCGCGTGTGTCGCGCTCAACCGGGCCTTCCGCGCGTGACCTTCCGCAGCTACTACAGGTAATGATTATAACAAGAATAAAGCGTGGCTGTGTCATGGATACTGCTGTTTTCCGCGGTGCACGGTGTCTCTCCGAGTGTGCGGCGCTCTACCGCGCTTGCGTCAGGTATTTAAAATATTTCAGAAAATATAAAATTATGATACGACTGCGTCGCCAACACTGCTGCGTATTTTACATGAATACCAAATACCTCCCGCACTATTACTGGTAATATTTATGATATGATATTAAAGATATCTAATCAAAACCGGTGCTTGGTCACTCGCTATACAACGATTTCCGTCTTTACCCCTACCGACCCTTGTATTTTAACCGACGGAAAAACGGAGGAGGTTCTCAAGTCGACGCATATATATATTTTTTTAAGTATGACCACGCATAACTTTTTACATAGTAGCCCGATTTCAACAATTCTTTTATTTTGTTTGATAAAGCATACTTCAGAGGTGGTTCCCGTTTAAATTTTATCGAAATCGGCTAACCCATTTTTGATAAAACAAAAAATGTGGAAATCACTACATCGATCCTTGCGAATTCTGTACACGGTTAAATTCCATTATGCCTTTTTTTGCGAAAAATAATTTTATTTTCATATATTATGCAACTTCCAGGCATTACACTCTTCGGTGAAGCAATGTGCGCAGGACAAACGGCGGAGAGCCAGCGAGGTCAACGAAGACGCCGCGCAAATATCTGGTCTGCTATTACAGGTATTTAAAATAATAATAGGGAACATATCACATCAAAATATCTTTCCAAATTCGTGATTTTTTCAAATAAAAATGTTTAAACTTTTATAATATACTATAAAACAATACGAAACAATGTTAATGGTACGAAAACACTAAAACCCCGGAGTCTGTAGAGTATAATATGTACAAATAAGTGCGAGTACGAAAGAAGCTTAAGATGTTTTGTTTTAATTTTTTTTTAAGTTATCTACAAGGTAAGGTACCAGCATCTTCCTGTTGCCGTTATTAAAATCAAGCAAAAAAAAAACACGATTTTTGTTTGAAAGCTCCCTGCAAATATTTATTTAACAATTTAACTATTTATTTTTGAAGCTTAACTAAATAATCTGTGAATATTTCGAGCATCTACCTGTCACCGTTATTAATATCGAGCGAAAAACTGCTAAAAATTGAGGTTTGCTGTATGGGAGCCCCCTTTTTTTACTATTTTTAGTATTTGTTGTTATAGCGGCAACAGAAATACGTCATCTGTGAAAACTTCAACGTTCTAGCTATCACGGTTCATGAGATGCAGCCTGGAGTCACGGACAGCGGAGTCTTAGTAATAGGATCCCGTTCTTACCCTTTGCGTACGGAACCCTAAAAACTTTCATATCATCATCATGTTTTACAGATGTTGAGAATAGATTAGAATAGGTTTAAATTTTAATAAAAGTAGAATCATTGTCATAATTAAGAATACATTTGCTATTGAAATGTCCACCGTACGACACATAATATGCGTCGCATGAAGTTTTTTTTGGGATTAAGTTATTCGGATTATAAAACTACGGCGAATTGTATCTTACATGGTTTAGATAAATAAACCAAATGAAACATGGACTAAATATGTCTGAAAACATATTTTGAGTGCTCTCAACTTTTACTTCTTACTTAGAGTACAGGCCGAATCACACAAGTCGGCGGATGTGAAGTCAACTACAAGCTGCGTAATATCCAATCCTGACTGAAGCTCACATAAATCTGCGCGGTGATTGGGTTTCGCGCGGCTTGTACCTAACTTCACATCCACCGACTTGTATGATTAATCCTATAAGTTTGTATGGGTCGGGTAGCTAGCCCTAGTGTCACAGTTTTCAGGAAGGCCTCTAATTTCTAGTTATATTACAAAATAGCTGACTGCATCGGTGGCTCAGTGGTTAGTGACCCTGACTTCTGGATCAAAGAGGCGTGGGTTCGATCCCCACCCAGGGCAAACATTTATGTGATGAACATAGGTGTTTGCTCTGTGTCTGGGTGTTATTTAGGTACTATCCATATTTGTATGTATTTAAAAATATGTCTATGTAGTATATCAGTCTCTGGCAGCCATATCACAAGCTTTGCTTAGTTTGGGGTCAGAGACCGTGTGTAAGATGTCCTCTAATATTTATTTATTATTTATTTATTTATTTTTGCAGATTTTGGAGACAGGTCTTCCACTAGCGAGAGAGCATCCCGAAGATTACAAAGAATTCTGGGAAACGTTACCTAAAGTATTAGAAACGTTCCTTTTTGAGCCACCGTAAGTATTATATTATATTGAATACTAGCAGACCCGGTAAACTTCGTATCACCTTCCTCTCATTAATTGGGTCGATTTTTTTTAAATTCTGAAGAATTTACAGAATTTACAGAATTTACAGAATTTACAGAATTTTTATTTGCAACAAAAATAAGAGGTACAATACATAACGACAAAACAAATGATAAAACACAAAAAAACAACAGTATTTTACCTAGTATTTCTGTCACAAAACTGGTCCCAACTCAGCGTAATGCTGGTTGCGCTTACGAGCAACCAGCGCTGATATTCTGTTGGAACCAGCAAGTGACATTACGACCGATAAAAATGCGTGGACAGAAATAAAAAAATAACAAACAGAACAAAGAAAAGAAACAAAGTCTAAACAATGAACAAATGACAAATTATACATAATAAGACATATAAATATAAAATGAAAAATTCAAACAACAACGAATAACCTCGCCAGACCTATCGGCATACACGCTACACGCGCTGAAATATTTTTATTATATTAAATAATTAACTATTGGTATATGTTTGAAATAACTATACTTATAAACAGCACTTTTAAATGACACTGGTGTCAGTTTTCAGGCTTTCCTCACTTTTTTGATGGGCAAGAAGAAAACTTTTAAGTTTACATCTAAAACCATGAATACTTTGCAGGTTCCTAATGGGTGGTGGTATATTGTTCCAGCATTTCGTTGCTGCATATCTGAAGCTGCCCCTAAACACAGTTTTGCTGTGGTGCTCTGTTCTGAGCAAAGACAACTTCTGACATGCACGTACTGAGTGAGGATTGCGACCTTTCTTCCATGATAACTTATCAAATAGATAACGCGGAGTTTCGTATTTTACTACACCGAACAGGAGACACGCTAAATGCATCTTACGCCTATGCATCATCTTCAAGAGGCAATGCTTATTTAAATATGGAGTCACGTGAGACCTGTACGGAATATCAAAACAAAAACGTGCGCATGCATTTTGTACCCTTTGTATTAGCCGTTTTGTCTTAGATAGTAACCTGGGTCCGTATACCGCATCCATATAGTTTAGCTTAGATAACACTAAAGACTCCACTAACTGGACTCTCAACTCCTCTTTTAGAAAACGTCTAGTCCTGTACAGCACCTTCAATTTATAAAAACAACTTCTTACGCAATTTATAATGTGTTTCTCGAAACGAAGTTCACAGTCCATATGAAGTCCAAGATTTCGAGCTTCATATACTCTTTCAACGGGTTCACCCATAAGTGATACATTTATAGATGGATGTACTTTAGCAAGTTGGTGCCTACTACCGAAAATAATATACTTAGTTTTAAGTGGATTAAGTACAAGACAGTTATCTGTCGCCCACGCAGCTATTCTGACGAGGTCCTCGTTCAACTTGCTAATAGCTGTATCAATGTTAGACGGATTGCAAGAAATGTAAACTTGAATGTCGTCTGCGTATATATGGTACTTGCAGTATTTAATATGTTGCGTGACATCAGCAGAATACAAGGAAAAGAGGACCGGACCGGCAATGGAACCCTGCGGTACTCCTCTATTTACATACTCCGAATCAGATTCCATTGACAGTCCACTTATCCTTACCGATTGTGAACGATTTGAATGGAAACTATTAAACCACTGAACAGCATCAACATCAAATCCATAATAGCTATACTTAGACAGAAGGAGGTCAATATTTAGGGAATCGAATGCTCTAGAAAAATCGAGCAACACGAGAACCGTACACATTCCGTCATCTTGCGCACAAAGAATGCTATCTGTAACGTCCAGTAAGGCGGTAGTAGTACTACGGCCTTTTCTGAAACCTGACTGAACATCCGGTAAAATTTTGTTTTTCTCGAGAAACTCTGTAAGCTGGATACAAACTGCTTTCTCTAACATCTTTGACAAACAAGGCAAAATACTTACAGGTCTTAGATCCTTCAATTCAGTCGGACTTGAACTTTTTGGTAATGGGCGAACGATAGCATGCTTCCAAATATCTGGGAAAACATTTGTTGTAATGGAGGTATTTATTAAGGCCAGAATAGTATCTATTGTATACGGAAAAGTCATTATCAACATATCCAAGCTTATCCCGTCACAACCTTTTGCATTCGATTTCAAGCTTCTGATAATTTTAAGTAGTTGATACATAGTAATTTGGTCAATATGAAATACTGCTTCACTGTACTTATGATGTTCAAAGTATGTCAATTGTGATATAGATGCGGTAGCCGAACCAGGGATGGTCAAAAAGTGTTTATTTATGACGTTAGGGTCATCAAAGCAAGATGGCAACTCAATATCGTCATTTGGTAGTACTGCGCTCCGAAGATTTTTCCAAAGAGTTTTAGGGTCACGAATATTTTGATTAATATTTCGCTTAAAAAACGCAGATTTTTCATAGTAAAGAGCTCTATTAACAGTAGTTTTCAAACTTTTGTAGTAACTCTTTTTACTTTCAGTTTTTGTTTTCTGATAATCAGCTGCTGCCTTATCACGCAAACTCATCATAAGCTTTATGGTGTCAGTTATCCACGGGTAAGATCTATCTCTAATAATAGCTGATGTAATCGGCGCATGACGGTCAAACAAACTTACTATATTTTGATTGAAAGCATGTAACATTGCATTAACATCTGTTAGCTGGGAGATAAGATCCCATCTGATATTCTGTAGATCAGAATTAAAACTGTCTAAGTTAATATTTTTTATTGGCCTAAAGTTAATAATACGAGGCAAGATTTTCATCCGCTTAATGTTGAACTCACAAGTGACAAGGCTATGCCCAATTACATTCCCTACTAAATCAAGCGTTATTCTATTTGTAGGCAGATCCGTGCAAACCAAATCAATCAGTGTTTGGCTATTATCAGTAAAATGAGTCGGTTTTGTTACTACTTGCTGCAAGTTAAAATACTTAAGAAAGGATGTCAATTTTATAGTACTACTATCAGTATCACTTAAAAAATTAATATTTAAGTCAGCCAAAAAAATTATGTGGTCATACTTGGGGCTTGAAGTAATGGAATCTGTAATGGCGTCAAGAAATAAATCCACATTCACCCAACGGGGCCGGTATCCTGTGCCTATTAATAACTTTTTTCCATTAACGGTCAATGTGAGCCACATTTGTTCGACTGAATTATGTAGCGGGTCAATCGGATGGCGCCAAGTACGAACATTAATACCTTTTTTGATGAAAAACCCTACCCCTCCACCACGGGAGCGCAGCGATCGTGGTCGTGGCACGTGTCTCAATCTATAACCTGGAATCGCAGGAGAGCGACCTTCCTCTCCAGCCTGGATCCACGTTTCATTAAGTGCCAAAATATCTACTCCACTCCGCGTCACTGAAGCTACAATGTTATCATGGTTAGTACCCAAGGAACCTGCATTGTACAGACCAACTATCAGGTTTTTATTAGCCATTATGACATAATACAATAAAGAAAGTACATAACAAATAAACCAGACAGACACACAGTGAGTACATTTTGTTGAATTGAACAGTGCCTAATTTCCTTAAATATATACAAAATAAATGAGAACTTTTTAGTATTATATATACTTAAATGATTACAATTGAACATAAATATACCAATTAAAGCCACCCCATTATTCGATTTTTTATCATTAAACTGATTGTAAAATTTTATATTCCATAAAACCACCACAAACGAAACAAAAAACGCAATATTTTGATGCAAAACATGAAACCTCCGAAAGGTTTGCGTTTGACTACATACTGCCTGATGTTGAGCAGATAAGCTGTCTAGGTTTAAGCACGCTTACTTAGAAGTCAAACAAAAAATATTTGCGGGAAATTGTAGCGCATTTTTAAACTAATCAATTATGGCCCGTATTTAGATTTGACTTGTTCAAAAAATACCGACAGTTTTTTTTTCGATCTGACCAAGAGAGTTAATGATGATTTTTTCATGATTTCATGATTTCTTTTGGGGTTTGTAGTAAGACAAGACATCCTTACATTAATGTATTGCTTGTATTATTGTAGTGTGGGTGGCGGTAAATGCGCACGCGCATTAGTGGTGTGTGTCCGAGAGATGGCGCTGCGAGCGAAGCCACGCCTCCCGGCTGCGCATTTACGGCCTCTCCTGGCGCTAGTACGTGCCGGATCCACGCACTCCACACATCACCAACCTATACGTAAGTTCACTGATTCCATTTTTGAACATTAGTGGTATGCGTTCGAGAAATCGTGCTACGAGCAAAACTGCGCCTTTCGGCCGCACATTTACGGCCTCTCCTGACGCTAGTACGTGCTGGGTCCACGCACTCCACACATCACCAACCTATACGTAAGTTCACTGATTCCACTTTTGAACATTAGTGGTATGCGTTCGAGAAATCGTGCTACGAGCAAAACTGCGCCTTTCGGCCGCACATTTAAGGCCTCTCCTGACGCTAGTACGTGCTGGGTCCACGCACTCCACACTTCACCAAACTATACGTAAGTTCACTGATCCCACTTCTGAACATTAGTGGTATGCGTCCGAGAAATCGTTCTACGAGCAAAACTGTGCCTTTCGGCCGCACATTCACGGCCTCTCCTGACGCTAGTACGTGCTGGATCCACGCACTCAACACTTCACCAACCTATACGTAACTTCACTGATCCCACTTCTGAACATAAGTGGTATGCGTCCGAGAAATCGTGCTACGAGCAAAACTGCGCCTTTCGGCCGCACATTTACGGCCTCTCCTGACGCTAGTACGTGCTGGATCCACGCACTCAACACTTCACCAACCTATACGTAAGTTCACTGATTCCATTTTTGAACATTAGTGGTATGCGTCCGAGAAATCGTGCTACGAGCAAAACTGCGCCTTTCGGCCGCACATTTACGGCCTCTCCTGACGCTAGTGCGCGGCGGATCCGCTCACTACGCATCAACAACCTATACGAACGTTCACTGATCACTAACGATCAGTCAGAAGTGGACTGATCATTAGTAATATGCGTCCGAGAAATGAAGCTGCGAACAAAACCACGTCTTCCCGTCGCCCCTGGCGGTGGTACGCGCTGGATCCACGCACTCCACGCACCATCAACCTATACGTACTGTAACGGAAACTGGGGGTTTTTTAGACTTAAGAAAACCCACAGAATACCGCACACATAAATTTATTTAAGAAAAAAAACTTTATACTACACCTGCTCGGAAAGTACCTTGATACCTTACCTACCTTACGGTAGAAAGTACGTCATTGCATATCGAACAAATATGCGGGGAGAAAACGCATCTGAGCGGGAGAGAAAAGTGTATGAAAATCCATTTCATTTTTGTTTTTTAATTTTGGGTAAGACTATGCGCTGGTAACCTAAATATCAAAAGCCAAAAAGTTTTTACAGTGAGTTTTTATCTCCAAGTTCGCAAAATGACACTGGCCACTATAGTCAAACAATTTGAAAAAAGAACATGTGAAAATTGCAGACGCCATTGGCGCCATTTTCAAGTGTTACATTAAGCTTCACTAACTGCAACAATTTCAATATAAATTTCAATTAGTAAAGATTTCGTTTTTTATTTTCCTCGTAAGTGTAGTATAAAGCACTATGTATCACTCGAGAGAAAGTGCGATTCCCGATCTCGGGTGTTTTAAACGACACCCTCGACGGTAATCGGTCACTTTCTCCTCTCGGTGAACAATGTACTATTACTCCATAAATAATTTCTCTTTACTACATGAACAATATTGGTTATACTATTTTTACCATAAAACGTTTCAATTACCATTATATTATTATACTACATTGGACTTTTAACCGTGTAAATAACTTTTATGTACATAAAAGAGTGTAAAATGACGGTCTGTTTCAGAAAATGAACAAGAACTGAAAGAGAGGGAGGAGTTCGCGCGGACGTGTTTCGAGACGTTGCTACAGTTTTCCATGCTAGAAGATATCGACTCTCTCACTGGTGTGGAAGGTGAGTAAAAAGACAAAAGACATAATACAGTACATCATTGTTCTCATTGTCACAATCAAATTCAAATTCACTTTTCAAATTTACTTTTCCATTGTTTCAAAGTTCAATGTTTAGGTCTGTACGCGAATTTCATTTTTTTTGGATTTTTTAGCTACTACCTACCTACCTAACCTTACTTACTTTGCCTACTTACCTACTTGAACTACTTTACTTTTTGGTGTATGTACCTCGTCAATACTACCTCTACAGGGCTATTAGCTTGCCCTGTACTTGCCTGTAGTGATTAAGATTATCATTATGAACAACTTTTACTATGTGGCAAACCCGGAAATCGAAAAAAAATCTGCTATTTGCATACAACATTGCAACTTGTAATCGACAAAATGTATGAAACAGCTGATTTTCCTTTCACAAATTCTGGATTGGCGCCATAGTGAAACTATTTCATAATGATGGTTTGAATCACCTACTTTCGGCTTAATACACTTCTTGATAACTCTGTACATGGAACATTACAGCACGGTAATGGTATCTAACAGTATGTAGTCTTCATACAAACGGTCAGAACGTGAATCATACCTACGCGCCTCGGAGTTCTGTATACACTCGGTACACCAACAGTCGCAGATGCGCCGTAGTGACGAACGAACGAGTTGGTTTGTAATCAGCAAGTGTGCGATTTACCTACCAGACTGGCAGCCCTAGCGCGTGTTACGTACTGCTCGGCCTCGCGGGGCTGCATGTTTATTTCAAGGACAGAGCCGAATCACTGTTAGATACCATTACCGTGACCATAAAGACCCTGTGCAGTTTTACTGAGTACGCTTTTTGTTCCAGACGACACGGACCCGTTAGCAATAGTAGCGTTATTAGATAGGTTCCAAGAAGTCATCTGCAAGTACACGCAGGACGACGACAATACGGAGCCTTTACCCAGGTAAGTACCTTACTTCACTTCAATACTTTCAAATATTAGTAGATTATGCAACCAAGGGACAAAGTACTGTCTTCTGTTGCGGGCGATGTTTTGAAGCCAGAGAGTAGCGAGGGAGTTTAAAGTTAATTAAAGGGAATCATTTAGAGTTCTGATTAAAGCGAGGGGTTCAAGACGCCCGAGACAAAGACAGACTTTGTTCTACTACCGTTCATGCCCCCTGCAAGAAAAAAAAACAGTAATGTTAATAAATCAGTGCTATGCGAGACAAGCGCGCGTGCTAGTACTCCAACCTTGAGAAAGATCGCCAAATGCAATTGAAACTATAGTAGCAGTTTTCTACTAAAATTGTGCGTGAGTAACACCTGTTTTACTTAATTAAAATGTTAATAATGTTAAACACTGACATAACTTCACTGAGGGTGCTCACTAAGCAACTCGGTATTGTTCACAATAAAATTAAATAAAAATAGAACATTGGTACCTTTAAATTTTCGTGGAAATGCAAACCAGATCCGAAATGAGAAATAAAGAATGTAAATACTAAGTGACAATCATGGCCCACTCAATTGTCGTGGCGAGCTCGATTATCAAATAAAATTTCTTTACAATTGTCGTATTTGTTCTAACTAAAAAAGTTTCCATACGAATTATGACATTCCAAATTGAAATAATTTTACTCCTTAGGGAGTTTCATACATTATTATTGCCTTGCCATAGCCAACAAGATTGTGTTAAAATGTAAAGTCTTGTTTTACGTTGAGGAGAATGTATGACATTTAATTGGTCTATATTTTCTATAGTGTAGTTTATATTGTCATCGATAGGTCCTGAGTTAATTTCCTCGCATTATTTAAGAGAAGTACTATACAAGCCTCGGCCACAACTAGGCATTCATGGACTCACGTATGTGTGCCTCGGCCCACAACTCACGCACGTCCATCAATGCCTATGTAGCTGGTCGATACAGTAATGTACTATAGATGTGTTATTATGTTGACAGGCATCAATTGTCCGAGATATCGTTCGTGTTGAAGGCGATAGCGACGCTCACTGAAAGTATGAAAAAAGCACCCCCGGGCAAAGTCGATCCTGCGGCCTGGCAAAAATTAATAGGTAAGATTTTCGCCTCATATTTGGTGTACTTGCTTATTTTTTAATACGAAACATTTGAAAGACTGAGATGTTGAACTGTTTTTCTTTATTATCATTGGGAAAGTGCAGACAAAAAGATTTATTCAATTACTTATTGGCCTTTGAAAACCTATGTCTTATTTTCTCAAGAGTACGTTGTTTACTCGTTTAGCGTATGTCTTTTTATGTTAGTTTCTCTATGTCCCTACAGATATCATATACAGGGTTATACAAAACCGGTGTACCAAACCCAAAAAGAAGTGATTCAGAATAGATCCTCACGTTATGTAGAATATATCCGATGATACATGTTCCCCAGTGCTGGTTATACTTGATGCTATATCTGTTCTCCAGGGCTGTACCCAGTGCTGGTGCGGTGCGCGAGTTCGGGGCGCGCGGGGGCGGGCGCGGGGGGCGCGCTACGGGAAGCCCTACTCCAGTACTGCTCGCTGCTAGCCGCCCCCGCGCCGCCCTAGCGCCGCCTGCTCTACACCATACACATATAGCCGCAGGTAATTACACCATACCAATGAAGATATATATTAATAATACTTTGACTGCCTCGGTGCCGGTGGCTCAGTGGTTAGTGACCCTGACTTCTGGATCAAAGAAGCGTGGGTTCGATCCCCACACAGGGCAAACATGTGATGAACATAGATAGGTGTTTGCTGTGTCTGGATGTTATTTAGGTACTACCTATATATAAGTACTCGTATTAATATTAGTATATCCGTCTTTGGCAGCCATATCACAAGCTTTGCTTACTTTGAGGTCAGAAACCGTGTGTAAGATTATGTTCCCTAATATAAAAAACCACAATCCATATAAAACCGACACTCGTTACCCCCCACCTGTTGTGAGTCTTCCTCACTTCCACCCCGCGTTTTGTATCACGACCGAGCCCCAGCGCGGCCGGTGGTTTCTCCAAAAAAAAATACCTAGACTATGACAATAGGGAAAACTTGTGCTGTGTATGGTTGAATACCAGTGATACTTAACAAAACAAGAGATTAGTATGTGTGTGTTTGTGTGTGTGTCCATAGATTTATAGACCACATGAAAAAATTCCCCTGAAAATTATTTTGAGCACTGTGGGATTATTATAACTTTATGAGTTATGCAGGAAAATTAAAAATTTTAAACATGCATATACCTCAGAAGTAATTGACCTCACAAACATATTTCATACTCAATTACGTTTTCTAGTAGTCAACCATCTAATGACTTCGTAAAAATTGGTTTTTATCATCATCATAATCATCGTCACTAATTCACTATCTACGGAAGCGTATCATACGCATGTCTCGACTCGCACTTGACAACTTATTTGAAGTCTGTTGAAAACTACTAAATTTAAAATATATCGGGATATTTAAAGCGATTATTTATTTTCTTTTTATTTCAGCACCGTCGTTGAAGATAAACTAGCGGCGACGCGCGGACGCGCTTGCTGACTCGGTGACTGGCGCACTAAACTAGTTAGCAATCGCAAACCTAACTATGCAATATTTGGCACTTAGGTATTTTACTGGCGCACATTATCGAACACTTTGAAAAAAAAGTTTTCATTTTTCAAACAATTATTATTAAATTATTTATATTAATCCATTGAAATGAAATATCGTTGTTTGAACAGAATGAGGTTATGACAACTGTGTATTGTATGTATTATGTATATGAAGTATGATTTTGATTTACGACGCTAAGCTCGGTTCAGACTAGCGTTTTATAATCTCGTTTTTGGAAACGCAGGTAGGGACGTATAGGCGCGCATTTTGGCACACACGTTTTTATTTTTATTTTTTAATTTCATAAAGGTTTGCGTTTGACTACACACTGCCTGATGGTAAGAAGATATGCGGTCTAGGATGTAACACGCTTATCTAGAAGATACCTATTTACTCGGGATTGGAAGACGCCCAGTCAAAGCGTTCCACATTCTGTCTGTTCGTATTAGAAATGAGGATTCTAAACGCTTGGTTCTAATGCGCGGAATGTCCACCATAAAAGGGTGGCGCTTTGGTCGCGTCTGTCTAGCCGTACGATAGAAAATAGAAGACGTCCGAATGAATAAGCCGAAATATGTCCGTTTACGCGATTTTAGGTTTTTGAAGCGTGTAATGTAGCGCGCGTGTAAGCGCGTATGCCGGAACGACCGTATACGCGCAAAGAAATACGCTTAAAAAACCGCTCTTAGGAGATGCATGTGTAAAAACTTCGGTCCACGCGCTATCTGCTGAAAGAGCCAATTGAACAAAATTGCTAGTATTATGGACCTCAAGCCTTATGTCTCAAATTATGCTAATGCTCTATGCCAAAAACTTTCTTCGTACTCCTTAAAAACCTTTAAAACGAAGAAATAAAGAAGAACCAGATATTTCACTTTAAGAAATTGAAGTGAAATAACTCAAACTTTGTGTTTATTATATACATATTTATTTCATCAGTAAAAGCAATAAGATACTTTGTGTGAAATGAACCCCAAATCTATCATGTGTCTAATGATATATGTAATGTATGTACTCTAATGTATTTATATTATTTGTTGTACAATAAAGATGTTGTTATTGTGTCGTGTGCATTTTTGATATGAAAAATATTTTAATGTTTCTGTTATTCGCTTTGATTTTTTAAATATAGTGTATGCACATGAGAGTTCAACGGTGTTCGATAATGTGCGCACAACTTTATTTATCATTCCTGTAATTGTTATTGTAAAGGTTGAAGTTGTTTTAAGATATTTAGTTATGATTTTGTCTATGTTTTGTACTATCATTTTTTAATTATGTAATTTTATCTAAGACCCGGAAGATTATAAGTTCTTTAGTCAGAAGAGTTGGAATCAACAGAGCTACCGTTTATTTTTTATTACACATTTGACAGCCTCGATGGCTCAGTGGTTAGTGACCCTGACTTCTGGATCAAAGAGGCGTGGGTTCGATTCCAACCCAGGGCAAGCATTTATGTGATGAACATAGGTGTTTGCTCTGTGTCTGGGTGTTATTTAGGTGCTATCTATATAAGTATGTATTTAAAATATGTATATGTAGTATATCAGTCTCTGGCAGCCACATCACAAGTTTTCTTAGTTTGGGGTCAGTGACCGTGTGTAAGATATCTCCTAATATTATTTTTTTATTTATGTAACACTATTAATAGTATTATATTAAATCTTCATTGTAACATATCTCAAGTAAACCAAACAATAAAATAACTTCACCCTTTACACGATAATGTTTAATTTTATATTTAAAAAAAAACTTATTATAATTGTATAATTTATTGTTTGCAATTATGAGAAATCTCACAGGCTGTTGCATGTATGTGAAATACATACATAGATGTTGATAGAGGTTTTTATAGTATTTTGACAAATTTTAGACTATTTTGATCACGTAATTATGTTTTATGAAATTTAATCTTACCACAGGTTACCTTCTATAGATGCCGCAATTTTAAAACTTATAAACTTAAGTGTACTGAAGTGTATGCGTTCCTATCGTAATGATCTCAAAGTTATACACAGCCAGTGGTGCCACTTAACTATTTTAAATCAGATTTTATAGTGGTTATTTCTTGCTTCCAAAGGTGTACCGCTCAACTAATTATTTAGCTCTTTTACGACCAAAAACATATAAATAATTTTAGTTTTTTGGCGTACTACACTATAAATTTAACTAAGTACGTCTCACTTGCGGGAAATCAAACGGAACACTGCAGCTGAAACAGCTGTTCCATACAAAACTCAAGACGAAATCGACAAAATATATGAAACAGCTGATTTTTTTCTCGAATTTCGCTCTGGCCCCATAATAAAAGTGGTTCAAATGGTGGTCTGAATGGAATGAATAGTCCTTTCGGCTTAGTACACCAGTTCTGGATAACCCTGGAGATATTGGCAACGAACCAATAAAATTATTTGAAAATACTTCGACCGATTTGCTGATCGCTACATTTCGGTCATCATGAATGCGGAAAATTGCGGAATCTATGAGGGGTAACCTGCGACTGTCGCACAGCATTATGTAAAAAAATATTCCAAAATATATGCATAGATAGAATGAAATGTAGATTCCTAGATTACTGTAGTGTTTTCATACACATCTGGTCAAAGTGCCACAGATAACGAATATTTAGGCCTTCCACAGACTTTGTGTCTGATACTTATTAACGACTGTAACTGTATCAGCCTTTTTAATAGTCCACTGCAGGACATAGGCCTACCCACCGAGGGTGATTGGGCCAAATCCACCACGCTGGCCCAATGCGGGTTGGTGGATTCACTTACGTCATCGAATTTCTTCTACTGACGTATGCAGGTTGCCTCGCGATGTTTTCTTTCACCGAAAAGCCAGTGATGTGGAATTCTGTACATAAATTCCGAAGAACTCATTGGTACGGGACCGGGATACCTGATACATAAACCATGACAGCTAGGCAGCTGAAATTTTCACAGATAATGTATTTCTGTTGCCGCTATAACAACAAAATTAAATACTAAAAACAAAATTAAAGTAAATATTTAAGGGGGGCTCCCATACAACAAACCTGAATTTTTTTTTTTCGCTCTATATTAATAATGGTAACAGGCAGATATTCACTTCAATAATAAATAATAAAATTAAAATAAAATAAATATTTAAGGGCTCCCATACAGTACGGAACCCACCGTGCGCGAGTCCGACTCATACTTGGCCGATTATTTATATTGTGTCTTGTGCTATTTATTTGTATTTTTTCTTTTTTATTCGTTTAATGACTTTGGTTTGCCTCGTTACCTAGCTCTAGGTTAATTTTGAGATGACGTCCATTGGGCTCAATTTGTCGTAGTTTTAGTTTTTTAGTATTTTTTGGACTCGAAAAAATTACACTTTTTTTTTTAAACTTCAAATTTGCGTTTCGTAAATGAAACGCATCGTGTGTGGAAGGCCTTATTTAGCATTAAATTATTTGCTAATCTACTGTTACCTAATACTTTTACACGTTTGTATAACAGATGTCGCTGTTAACGTTTTGCTTATGCGTTTTATAGATTTTGTATTTTAAGTTAACTATTATTTATCGGTCATGTATTAAATGCTGTCCCACTGAATACGGAATAGCTAGTATGCCTTATTATATCTCTATGATATGGACCTTTTTTAGGGTTCCGTACCCAAAGGGTAAAAACGGGACCCTATTACTAAGACTCCGATGTCCGTCTGTCTGTCTGTCTGTCCGTCTGTCACCGGGCTGTATCTCATGAACCATGATAGATAGGCAGCTGAAATTTTCACAGATCATGCATTTCTGTTGCCGCTATAACAACAAATACTAAAAACTGAATAAAATTAATATTTAAGGGGGGCTCCCATACAACAAACCTGTTTTTAGACGTTTTTCGCTCTATATTAATAATGGTAACAGGTAGATGCTTGAAATTTTCACAGAATATTTAGTTTTATATTCATTTCAATAATAAATAATAAAATTAAAATAAAATAAATATTTAAGGGGGGCTCCCATACAGTACGGAACCCTCCGTGCGCGAGTCCGACTCGTACTTGGCCGATTATTTCTAAAGTTGTTTCACCTTGCTGGTTATTTTGCTGCTCGTACGAAAACGCAAGTTCCGCCTGAGCCGAGCGTGCAAGCGAGAGCGCGGCACAAGCGATAGAGAGGCACGATCGACCTAAGCGTTCGGCTTGTTTCAGTTGTTGATTTTACAATGTACTCTTATGACGTAATCACGTAAAATTAAAATTTATGTTGAGAGAAGTACTATGCTACTAACTAGACTAGAATGTAGAATGCCTTTTTTCTTATGTTAGATATTATAGTTAGCACATGTTTGTAGCCAATAAATAACTGTGCCAAATATTTAATTAGTGCAGCTAAGCCATTTTTAACTGACTGCAGCAAAAGTAGACCATTTTGCGTAACCTAAAATTCACTAATTATATTTTAAGCAAAATATTAACGGTGACATCTTTGGCTGCTCATATTTATAAACTAAGTGACTACAGTTAGACCAACTTACATTAGTCAAGAGCGCTACTATCGTATTGTTTTAACGAAGCTTACAGCAAATGTTAGTTCTATCAATTGACCACGCGTTTGTGTAAGTTGGTCTGTCTGTATAGTTAGAAATTTAAAATCACAATATCTTGTGCAATTTCAATAGTGTAATAGCCATAGTTAGCTTTACCTTATAATATGTTTGGTCGTAGAAAGAAAGTTCATAAAACACTATTATAACACCACTTGGAGAACGTTCCTATACAGGGTTATCCAGAATTTGTGGACTAAGCCGAAAGGAGTTGATTCAGACCATCGTTATGAACAAATTTTACTATGGGGCCAACCCGGAATTCGACAAAAAATCAGCTATTTCATACATTTATCAAATTTTAGGTTGAACCAGAGTAAAAGTTGTTCATAATGGTGTTATTAATAAAAATATTGCTTTTTTATGGTATGAACTACGTGATCCGTTTAGGGAGGGAGATCCAAAATACTACTCTTGGTCACAGGAGCAGGAAAGATCGTCTTGGATACTAATACTATGCTCACTGCGGCGAGGAGGGTTAAAGATTGTAAAAAATAGGTCACGTATTAATACTGAGCGCCGCACAAATCGGCGGATGAGAAGTTAGCCGCAGATGACACTTCGCCGTGATTCGCTAATTATTGCGCATGTGTGCACAATTCCGACGCCGCGTGGCGTAGTGGTGAGCACGGGCGTAGGGAGCGCGCGGGAGGCCTGACGTTGGCGGGCGGGTGTAAGTACCCCGGCGAGAGTCTCTCTGGCTTCCGCGCATTCCTATATTTCGGCTTTTGCGCAGCGTTCTGCGCATAACTTCCCATCCGCCGATTTGTGTGGCACTTAGTATGGTATGAATTCAATACTATGAAATGATTCATGCGTTAAAAAGTAATATAAATAAAAAATCTACATTATATATTCTTCTTCATATAATCTAGAAGACGAGAATAACTTTCTTTCTACGACGAAAATAACAATAACTTACTTAAAATACTTGTAGCTAAGCTTCCATTACGTGTGATTAGACTTTGTTTAGATTTACTTCCAAATGTCGATGTAATGAGATTACATCGTTTCAGTATTTTTGTGGGGCGCGACACACACTTGGCGATATCCAAGCGACAAAAAAATTAATAAAATTGATCGTAACCGAAAATATCATTATTTTGTCACATATCTGTGGGTGAAAAGGTCATGATGTACTTGAATGGAGACCACGGACCAACATGCTTTGCAGTCATTATTTAAATAAATAGAATGTAAGCCGCTTTCAACAAGTCCTTTAAAAACCTAGGCCATTGCCCAGTAGAAAGATATGAGTATCATGATGTGCTTATGATGGTGGTTTTACTACAGAAGTGTTATTTTTACCAGTTTTTCCACTCCTATTACTTAATACTCTATAAGGGTCGCCTCCATCACTGATAATTGGGCCCGAGAAGATTTTAAAAATTTTTCCCAAAAAAAAGTTTTAAAAAGTGGAATCAGCAAAATAATGTCTAATATTTACACTTGCGTTTAACGCATTTCCAATGTCATTTTCTTACTAAAAAAAATTATGCAAGTAAATGAATACGAATTTTTAAAAGTCGTAGAACAAAAGATGTTTCGTGTTGATGCACATAATATGCCCTTAAACGATGCTAATTGATTTCCAGTAACCCTGTATAATAATCTTATTTATATTTACGGCTATAAAAGAAAGCCTCCAACCATCTGTTCGCTAACCTATTAAAGCCAGAATTAAGTGATTATGACCTCACAATATCACCACTACAGTCTTTACATGGGCGGATCAACTTTTGTCGCCGTATATGGAATCGGCAACTATTGTGGCGTGGGTGTCGCGAGTGTGCGCCGAGCCTAATGAGGCCATAGCGGACTGTATGCGACGTTTTATCATTTAAGCGAATATTTTATTATCCAGAGTTCGTTGTGTTGTTATTTTAATAAACGATATTGTAATATGAATTGTGTATACTTTTACTTAGACACTTCGAGCAAATATCTATAAAATCACAATCGTGCAAAAAAAGTGTCCGAGCCAAAACCCTGCCCAAACTACGTAGTGGGCAGGCTTTTTAGTTAGTCGTAAGGTGATTGCAAGCAGATTACAACGCCCAAGCACACAAGCAAGCACTAATTTTTACAAGCACTAATATTTGACATTACGTCGAGATTCGAGAAAACGGGTCATTGTGAATTATTTAATGTAAATATATAAGTCGGTAAGTATGACGGCGCTTGGACATTTTTTTACTACTTTCATTTAGGCACTGTGGCTCTGTAGATATTTGCTCGAAGCATAGACATGATAAATTAGTCTAGTTTTAGTTATTCGTTGCGAGGTATTCCTTCTTAGGCAATGAGTTTGCTATTATTGTAACAATGCTAGATCTTTTTCGTTAGGCATTGAACAGTTTCCGTCTTAGAAAAACCTAGACAGGCAAAAACTTTACCTAGATCTGCTGTAGCTCTCATATTTTTTACCTAGATAAACTACTACTACGTGCCTACTTTCTAGACGTGTTGAAGGAAACCTTGATTTCTAAAGGTGTTTCAAAGACCGTCTTTGGAACTTCAATTGTACACTTCGTCCGATACTTTCATTGACCTTATAGAAAGTGGCCGCTACCCGTCCACCCAATGGTGTGTGTAGGGGGTATAATAGGGGTAATTTATATTTACCCGTGTACCCACTGCGTCAAGGTTGGAATTAATTATAAAAAATATCTATTTATTTTGTCGATAATTTTAACATGAAAAATAATTTGATAACTCAATTGTTTATTAAAACTATATAACTAATCTCTTTACATATTATTTAGACCTATTTAAGAGATGATGGTTTATATGTGAAGCTAGTAGGTACCTACCAAGATAAAAATAAATACTTTTTACAAAACTTAAAAATCATTTCATGGACTATAATTATTAAAATTAACCTACTTTAAATAAATAATATATAGGTACACTAGCTTTTACCCGCGGCTTCGCCCGCGTTATATTTTGATTTTGGCTTATGTTTATGTCGGCTGCGAAACCTAATAACCTAACCGACAAATATCAAAATACCTTAAAGGAATGCAAGGTTGGAGTGTATATGCAAGGGTCAGGGGTCTTAATTACAAATGAATAAAAACTATACCTATATTTCAATGTTTTTGGCTGTTTGCAGTTATAATAAACATTACAATGGTACAGCAAAGTTTATACCTACTTGTTCCTAATAATTGCTTTTTTACAAATATTTGTGCAAAAATCGATAAATTCGTTTCTAAGGTTTTTACGTGTTAGATTAATTCCAATTTTTTGTTCTAAATAAAATCTCTGCTTTCCATAAACTGGGCATTCCAAGATTATGTGCCACTGCACATGAGTCTCCTCTTTTGTGGGTTCACAGATGCACGATGGGCTTTCCCTCAACTTAAATCGATGTAAGTATTGGGAAAACCCACCATGCCCCGTCAGCACTTGAGTTATGATTCCCACTGGTGCTATTTCTCTTACGATCTTGTATGCCGCCCTTGCATCCGGAAAATATGTTTTGGTTGCCGCCGCTGTGTGGCCATCCTGATAACGCCGGTTCCACTCGTCAAGAGAGTCCTTTCGGATTTCTCGCTTGACGAATGAAACGGGGCAGTTATCGTAAATAGGTCTGCACTTCGAGTGCAGTGCTGCTTCCTTTGCTAGCTGGTCCGCTCTCTCATTTCCCTCCATCCCCGCGTGTGCTTTAATCCAATAAAGTTTCACTATTTTATTTTGTGCGTGTAGCAACTTTATGTTAGCTTTGAATTTACTGCTAAGGGATGGAGGGAAGATACGCCAACTACCGTTTCCAGTGCAGACCTGGAGTCACAAAAGATTTTTGCTTTTTCGGTAGCATCAAGAAGTGTCAATAACTCGGCCTGGTACACGGAGCACCAATCGGCCAATTTCAGCTTGCGGGTACTGATCTCAGTGGCATCATCCCAAATGGATAATGCCGCCCCAACTTTCCCTTTAACTTTGCTGCCGTCTGTAAATATGTTAATTTCTCGGTTAAGATTTTGCTCTAGTGCTGCTCCGTCTGCCAGGCATATGAACTCCAGCTCCTCCTGCTGCGCTGGGTGTGGCTTCTTTTCTGTCTCTCTATCTCCAGTTACTTGCTGGGAATAACCCTTCTCAGTTTCATAAAGCAAGGCTGCTTCCTGGACTCTGATATGACTGCCGCGGATTAGGGGCCGCGGAGGGATATATGGAACTGGTGGTGTGGGTGCCGCCACCTACCCTACCTTCCGCTAGGCCGTCAACGTGTTGGCAGACGCAGTGGGGCTGCAGGGGAAGAGAGGTGTCGGTATCGCGATGGCCGTTCTCACTGCCCTCTGCAGTTGAAGAGGCAGGCGCCGGGCTACTATGACTGACCCGCTGCACTGGAACCAGGGCGTTGGAATGCTGTCTGACGTTCAGTACTGGTTAGTCCAGAGTGGTGGATGACGATGTGTCTTGTGCTCCGAAACACTCCGTCATTATGGCGAGAGCGCAAGCTCCGTTATGGAGCCCGAGTCTGGGCTAGCTCTGTTGAGTGCCGCGAAGGAGTGCGAAAAATGTAGGAACGTCCTAAACTTGCCATGACAGGTTATTTCTGGCGCTTAGACGGCTGCTACCGCAGCCCGCTCACTTAGTTTTTATCCTATCCTACGGGGACTGTTAAAGTTTTTGCGATAAAAAGTGGCCTATTAGGTCACTTTTCGTCTTTCAAACTATATTCATGCAATAAGCCAAGGCAAGTTGCTCCGTTGCTGAGAAAAAATTATTGTTAAGTCCTACGGGAACCACAATTTTTTCGCGATGGAAAGTATCCTATGTCACTTTCCGTCTTCCAAACTATACCCACCCCAAATATCAAGTCATTCCGTTGCTCCATTGCTGAGAAACAGTTATTGTCCTATCCCATGGGAATCACGAATTTTCTCGAGATAAAAAAGTATCCTATTATCACTTTGTCTTTTAAACCAAAGGTATCCATACCAAAAATCAGGTCAATATTTTGCTCCGTTGCTGCGTCAAAGAGGAACAAACCAACAAACTTTTCGGATTGATAATATTAAAGTATGATGTATACCATAAAGGTAGAATAAAGAAACATGTTAAACCTCTAATGATAGAAGATTTAAAAATATTTTAAATGTCAGACAAAATGACGGCCTAGTATTAAACGTCATAGTAACATGTAGCATGCAGAGGTAAAATAACATTTTATCCAATTTTAATGTCAGTTGTCATTTTCAATCCATACTTTATTTCCTCTTCAAGGGGATATAATGGTGGAAAAACAATTTGTCCCCTTGCCATGCTACTTGTGATTTATAAAAGTCTGCAGACAATGTCACCTGTCATCCAATTACGTTTGGCTGTGACGTTTCGTTAGTCCATATTAGCGTCATAGAGGAATTAATCACTTAGCGTCTTTGTGATAGTGGCGACAGTTTCGCTTTCGATGGTTTTTGTCCTGTCCTACAGGAACTATGCAATTTTTCGGGATAAAAAGTATCCTAAAGCTCCTTCCGCCTTTTAAACTATGTCCATGCCAAAAATCAAGTCAATCCGTTGCTCCGTTGGTGCGTGATGGAGTAACAAACCAACAAACCAACAAACTTTTCGGATTTATAATATTAGTAAGGATTATCCTAAAAACTCTAAAAATGAGAAACTTTTTTTTACAAATGATAACTTTACGTCTGACCACATGTTGTCTGATGATAAGTAGGTAGGTAAAATGTATTCTTGTCTAGTGTGTAGTTTACCTATTACTATAGTTCGGCCGTTCAGAGAATGCGTTCCTGACTCGTCATCTTGAAAAAATGTTTTGGCCGTTATCTCGGAAAATATGTACTTAAGGGCAAAAAACATTAAGATCATTATTGTAGAAAATAAAATTTCGCATCTTTTGTTTCCATTAAACTTTTTTCATTTAATGTTTTAAGGTCCATTTAATAAAATTTCATTAAATGGGCCATAACTCGTAAACGGTAAGTTTTACAAAAAAGTTTACTAAAAACAAAAGATGCTAAATTTTATTTTCTACAATAATGATCTTAATATTTTTTGCCCTTAAGTACATAGTTTCCGAGATATCGGCCAAAAACATTTTTTCAAGATGACGTGTCAGGAACGCATTCTCTGAACGGCCGAACTATAAGAGTTCGATGTCCGTCTGTCCGTCTGTCCGTCTGTCTGTCTGTCTGTCTGTCACCGGGCTGTATCTCATGAACCATGATAGCTAGGCAGCTGAAATTTTCACAGATGATGTATTTCTGTTGCCGCTATAACAACAAATACTAAAAAGATAATAAAATAAATATTTAAGGGGGGCTCCCATACAACAAAACTGTTTTTTTAGACGTTTTTCGCTCTATATTAATAATGGTAACAGGTAAATGCTTGAAATTTTCACAGAATATTTAGTTTTATATTAACTTCAATAATAAATAATAAAATTAAAATAAAATAAATATTTAAGGGGGGCTCCCATACAGTACGGAACCCTCCGTGTTCGAGTCCGACTCGTGCTTGGCCGATTATTAACGTATATTTAATTAATAAAATTTTCAGGGACTTTCAAACAGGGGGTCCTAGATACAGATTGTTATCTTGCTATTTCTTATTAGGTAGGCCATTTTAAACCTACTTCAATATCACTGCAAGTCGGTTCTTCATAAAATGTCATATTCTATGTTCCTGGAAATACGAACTATCGAGCTAACTGGACTAATAAACCTGTAAACACGAAGCGAACGGTTAAAATAACCATAGTTCATCAACCCCACGCCGCTCCCAGAAATAGAGCGCTTCCTCCACCGCTGCACCGGCGACGTGTTGGTTTGTTTGGACGTTTTTCTGCTAAATCGGGATGAGGCGAGGCGGATTTCTAGAGAAAGTTTCACTTTAGCTTCATTGGAACTAAAATGTAACTACCTAAGTGTAATAATTTTTCGCAAAAAATGGCAAAACCGCCTTCCATCGTGTACAAAATTCGAATATTTCGCTCGAATTGTTTACATTATTGTTGATTTTTCAAAAATAGCTCAGCCGATTTCTGTAAAATTTAAATGGGACCACGTCGGCAGTATACCCTTTCGAATTAAAAAAGATTTTTTCGGTTCGATTCCCAATTGGCGGAATTATAAATGAACATACACAAAAAAATACATACAGACGAACATAGAACCTCCTCCTTTTTGGGAGTCGGTTAATAAGTCAGTAAGTTCTTATAGGCCGGGTGGCTAGCCCTGGTGTCAGTTTTTAAGCCGCATGAAGGCCTCTGACATGGTTTAACGGTTACAACAACCGGGACCTACAATTTAACGTGTCATCCGAGCCAAAGTATCGCTCAGTTGTAAATGCCACCCGCGACCACTCATCCGAAGACTGACCGTGCTGAACGTTGCTTAACTTCAAAAATAATCGGCCAAGTACGAGTTCCGTACTGTATGGGAGCCCCCCTTAAATATTTATTTTAATTTTATTTTATTACCTATTTATTATTGAAATGAACATAAAACTAAATATTTTGTGAAAATTTAAAGCATCTACCTGGTACCATAATAAATATAGAGCGAAAAACGTCTAAAAATTCAGGTTTGTTGTATGGGAGCCCCCCTTAAATATTTATTTTATTTTATTTTTAGTATTTGTTGTTATAGTGGCAACCGAAATACATCATTTGTGAAAATTTCAGCTGCCTAGCTATCATGGTTCATGAGATACAGCACGGTGACAGACAGACAGACGGACATCGAAGTCTTAGTAATAGGGTCCCGTTTTTCCCTTTGGGTACGGAACCCTAAAAACGTAAAAAGTTAAGATCATCATCGTCATCATTTCAGTCATAACACTTCAACTGCTTCATCTAATAAATCTCTTATAATACCGGTTAAAACACAAAATTATTTCATTATACAGTCATACCTACATATTTATGATTTGTATTAATTTATTCATCATTAGCAGACGACCGCAGTTTTATTGGAATGTTATGAATAAACTTCTGAACTTCTTATTATTCATGTTTATTTTAGAACTCGTAAACGAGTCAAATAAGTAGAACCTATATCCTTACTAATATTATAAATCCGAAAAGTTTGTTGGTTTGTTGGTTTGTTACTCCATCACGCGCCAACGGAGCAACAGATTGACTTGATTTTTGGCATGGATATAGTATAAAAGGCGGAAGGAGCTTTAGGATACTTTTTATCCCGAAAAATTTCATAGTTCCTGTAGGACAGGACAAAAACCCTCGAAAGCGAAACTGTCGCCACTATCACAAAGACGCTAAGTGATTAATTCCTCTATGACGCTAATATGGACTAACGAAACGTCACAGCCAAACGTAATTAGACGACAGGTGACATTGTCTGCAGACTTTTATAAATCACAAGTAGCGTGGCAAGGCGACAAATTGTTTTTCTACCATTATATCCCCTTGAAGAGGAAATAAAGTATGGATTGAAAATGACAACTGACATTAAAATTGGATAAAATGTTATTTTCCCTCTGCATGCTACATGTTACTATGACGTTTAATACCAGGCCGTCATTTTGTCTGACATTAAAAATATTTTTAAATATTCTATCATTAGAGGTTCAACATGTTTTTTTATTCTACCTTTATGGTACAGAATCATCATACTTTAATACTATCAATCCGAAAAGTTTGTTGGTTTGTTCCTCTTTGACGCAGCAACGGAGCAAAAGATTGACCTGATTTTTGGTATGGATACCTATGGTTTAATAGACAGAAAGTGATAATAGGATACTTTTTATATCTCGAGAAAATTCGTGATTCCCATGGGATAGGGCAATAACTGTTTCTCAGCAATGGAGCAACGGATCGACTTGATATTTGGGGTGGGCATAGTTTGGAAGACGGAAAGTGACATGGGATACTTTCCATCCCGAAAGAAATTGTGAGAAACTTTTCATCGAAAAACAATTTTTTCCGACTTAACGATAAATTTTTCTCAGCAACGGAGCAACTTGCCTTGGCATATTGCATGAATATAGTTTGAAAGACGAAAAGTGACATAGGCCACTTTTTATCGCAAAAACTTTAACAGTTCCCGTAGGATAGGATAAAAACTAAGTGCGGTAGGAGCCGTCTAAGCGCCAGAAATAACCTGTCATGGCAAGTTTAGGACGTTCCCACATATTTCGCACTCCTTCGCGGCACTCAACAGCACTAGCCCAGACTCGGGCTCCATAACGGAGCTTGCGCTCTCGCCATAGTGACGGAGTGTTTCGGAGCACAAGACACATCGTCATCCACCACTCGGGACTAACCAGTACTGAACGTCAGACAGCATTCCAACGCCTTGGTCTCAGTGCAGTGGGTCAGTCATAGTAGCCCAGCGCCTGCCTCTTCAACTGCAGAGGGCAGTGAGAACGGCAATCGCGATACCGACACCTCTCTTCCCCTGCAGCCCCACTGCGTCTGCCAGCACGTTGACGGCCTAGCGGAAGGTAGGGTAGGTGGCGGCACCCACACCACCAGTTCCATATATCCCACCGCGGCCCCTTATCCTCGGCTGTCATATCAGAGTCCAAGAAGCAGCCTTGCTTTATGAAACTAAGAAAGGTTATTCCCAGCAAGTAACTGGAGATAGAGAGACCTGGAGAGAGCTGGAGTTCATATGCCTGGCAGACGGAGCAGCACTAGAGCAAAATCTTAACCGAGAAATTAACATATTTACAGACGGCAGTAAAATGAAAGGGAAAGTTGGGGCGGCATTATCCATTTGGGATGATGCCGCTGAGATCAGTACCCGCAAGCTGAAATTGGCCGATTGGTGCTCTGTGTAACAGGTCGAGTTATTGGCACTTCTTGAGGCTACCGAAATCGCAAAAATCTTTTGTGACTCCAGGTCTGCACTGGAAACGGTAGTTGGCGTATCTTCCCTCCATCCCTTAGCAGTAAATTCAAAGCTAACATAAAGTTACTACACGCACAAAATAAAATAGTGAAACTTTATTGGATTAAATAGCACGCGGGGATGGAGGGAAATGAGAGAGCGGACCAGCTAGCAAAGGAAGCAGCACTGCACTCGAAGTGCAGACCTATTTAGGATAACTGCCCCGTTTCATTCGTCAAGCGAGAAATCCGAAAGGACTCTCTTGACGAGTGGAACCGGCGGTATCAGGATGGACACACAGCGGCGGTAACTAAAACATATTTTCCGGATGCAAGGGCGGCATACAAGATCGTAAGAGAAATAGCACCAGTGGGAATCATAACTCAAGTGCTGACGGGGCATGGTGAGTTTTCCCAATACTTACATCGATTTAAGTTGAGGGAAAACCCATCGTGCATCTGTGAACCCACAAAAGAGGAGACTCCACTGCACATAATCTTGGAATGCCCAGGTTATGGAAAGCAGAGATTTGATTTAGAACAAAAAATTGGAATTAATCTAACACGAAAAAACCTTAGAAACAATTTTATCGAATTTTTGCACAAATATTTGTAAAAAAGCAATACTTAATTAGGAACAAGTAGGTATAAACTTTGCTGTACCATTGTAATGTTTATTATAACTGCAAACAGCCAAAAACATTGAAATATAGGTATACTTAGTTTTTATTCATTTGTAATTAAGACCCCTGCTGATCATGTCAGGGATATTTCGCGATATAATAAAAAAAATCCTCGGAAGCAGCGTCGCAAGAGCGGCACTGCAGCCCGCCTAAGTTGCGACACTCCTCATAAGGCATGCAACCCACCGGCCATCCTCTCAGCTGCTTTAGTTAAAAGCGGCTGAAACTCGAGTGCCAGCCTCTAAGCTTCCTAGGGGAAAAGACCCAAAGAAGAGGGAGACTTCGAGCGCCGCCTTTTCAGCTGCCTCAGACCTCCCCCACGACAAGGCGGGAATACACGGGGGGGGGTTATATTTACACTCCAACCGTAACTTAACCAACAAAAGCATTCCTCTAAGGTATTTTGATATTTGTCAGTTAGGTTAGGTTTCGCAGCCGACATAAACATAAGCCAAAATCAAAATACAACGCGGGCGAAGCCGCGGGTAAAAGCTAGTACCTATATAAGTAAATGTGTACTTACATAATACGTATGTGTAAGTATACTATGTTAGCCCTTACCTAAGAACGCCTAAGTTCCTAAGTGAAGCAACATGCAGTCCAATACAGTCAGTTTTCAGGTGGCTGACAAGTGGCATTTTACAACGGAACGCTACCATAGCTCGGATAACTCACCAGGGCAACAGATTTAAGACCTTTAAATTTTAGAACGATGAGCGTACCTAGTACTGATCTGTCTGAGCAGGGTTTTGAACTGGTGCCTCTATTTAAAACATCTGAATGGCACACGGCGCAGGCTCATGCACATAGGAATGTGCATTTGGTTCGTCTCGAAAAAAGAGCCATCACGCACGACTGTACGAAGTTACTACCTAGTAGGTACCTGCACCTACTCGTATATTGAGGCACGGTAATGATAGGTATCTAACATTACCGTGATTGAGGTAGATGGTATAGCACCTACTTATTGATAGTCTGTGGTATAGGCCGCGCCACACAAGTTCGCGGCCTATACAAGGTAACCTGACTGGTTCAGTTAAATAGGTTATCAACAAATTGAATTCTCAGAACAAGGCGCAGCTTACAAGTACGGCATAAATCCGACAAACAAGTTCCCCGGCCATGACCAAAAGCGGCTCAGTGGGTTAAATGATGTCACCGCATCCTCCGCGACTTCATGCTTCTGTAGGTATGGTACAAGACAAGTATGATCAATAATATTTTGAACGTACCTCCTACTTAAGCATGACCTAATAGGTCCTCAAAGTGGGCGATAACGCCCCCTGTGTAGGTATGTGTCGTAAGATATTTTCAGGAGAACGCTTGGAAAATTTTGAGGACGATTGCCCTGACACAGGCCCTATTGGGCCCTATGGTCAAATTAAAAATATTCGTCATCAGCTTTGCAGCCCACTGCATGACATAGTCCCATTTCCTTTCAGTGTTATGTGCAGAGTAAAATGCCAATCTCATCTAGGTTTCTTAACATAGGTAAGTATGTACTAGGTACAAAGATATGTAGCTGATTCGATGTTATGGTAGGTAGGTTCAGAAAAAAAATAGTGGTTCTAGAAAAAGACATTATCGAAGTGGGCGTTGAGACTAAGTTTGAGAGCCTGTGATATGATGGATAGTGGTAGGATTACGTCAGGATATGAATTGATCGACGTTATGTAGGCAGCTGTTGGCGGTACATAAGTCATTTATAAGTGCCTGTTTCTTGACTGGTTACCTTGGGGACCAATTCATTGATTTTTGCGTGGGTGGGAGGGAAAGACACGCGATTATGCCTTATGGCAGTTATGGCCATGATAGTATTTAGCACCTACCGCGATCCTACCTACTGTAGCTGCTGGTCTTTACCGGTGTAAAAAGGAGATTTATATTTTCTGGGCGCAAATGTAAGGTCTAGTTATTTACATTTCCAGATGAAAAGTCTCAAAAAAGTTAGCTATCCGAGCTCTATACCTAAAACATTAGTTCTTCTTTAGCAGCCGGATAAAAATTCATTTTGTTAGGTATCCTATACTGAATCCCAAGAAGTCTATGATCAATACGTATGTGCCTACATTTGGGATGTCTTTGTAACATAATAGGCGCCATCTTATGCATATAGTGAAAAAATTAATGATTACGATGGCGCCTCCAAAATTGAGCCTAAATGTCTAGATTGTAGCCATTTTACAATGCAGTTCTTGTAATCTACTCGTAAAAAGCTGAACCATATTATGTATAAGAAATGCATTTGGCTTTCTAGCTTCTCACAAGCCTTTGCATACTCGTAACCATATTTGAGGGTTAGTGGCTTGGAAGTCTTGAACTTATGAAAGTTCCTACATGAGGCAGCTACATACCTCAGACAAGTACCTATCTTCCAGAGGGTTTTTAGATCAAGGAAAAGTATAAATTCATAGACATAAATTCTCATAATTGCATGTTTTATTTCAGTTCACACGGAATGTTGTGCGAGAGCCATCAAACATATTTACTGGCTTAGTACTCCTCAGCACCCTCGCCCTCGCCCTCCGCGGAGTCCATGCCGACCTCTTCGTAGTCCTTCTCGAGAGCGGCCAAGTCCTCGCGAGCCTCGGAGAACTCTCCCTCCTCCATACCCTCACCCACGTACCAGTGGACGAAGGCGCGCTTGGCGTACATCAGGTCGAACTTGTGGTCCAGGCGAGCCCAGGCCTCGGCGATGGCGGTGGTGTTCGACAACATGCACACGGCACGCTGCACCTTGGCCAAGTCTCCGCCGGGCACCACGGTGGGAGGCTGGTAGTTGATGCCGACCTTGAAACCGGTGGGACACCAGTCCACGAACTGGATGGTCCTCTTGGTCTTGATGGTGGCGATGGCCGCGTTCACGTCCTTGGGCACGACGTCGCCTCTGTACAGCATGCAGCAAGCCATGTACTTTCCGTGGCGAGGGTCGCATTTCACCATCTGGTTGGCGGGCTCGAAGCAAGCGTTGGTGATCTCGGCGACGGACAGCTGCTCGTGGTACGCCTTCTCGGCGGAGATGACAGGCGCGTACGTCACGAGGGGGAAGTGGATGCGGGGGTAGGGCACCAAGTTGGTCTGGAACTCGGTGAGATCGACGTTGAGGGCGCCGTCGAAACGCAGGGAGGCCGTGATGGAGGACACGATCTGACCGATGAGCCTGTTCAGGTTGGTGTACGTGGGGCGCTCGATGTCGAGGTTGCGGCGGCAGATGTCGTAGATAGCTTCGTTGTCGACCATGAAGGCGCAGTCGGAGTGCTCCAGGGTGGTGTGGGTGGTCAGGATAGAGTTGTAGGGCTCCACGACGGCGGTCGAGACCTGAGGCGCGGGGTAGATGGCGAACTCCAGCTTGGACTTCTTTCCGTAGTCCACGGAGAGTCGCTCCATCAACAGGGAAGTGAACCCTGAGCCGGTGCCGCCTCCGAACGAGTGGAAGATCAGGAAGCCCTGGAGACCGGTGCACTGGTCGGCCAGCTTACGGATCCTATCGAGGACTAGGTCTACGATTTCCTTGCCGATGGTGTAGTGGCCGCGGGCGTAGTTGTTGGCCGCATCTTCCTTACCAGTGATAAGTTGTTCTGGATGAAACAACTGTCTGTATGTGCCAGTGCGGACCTCATCTGTGAACAAAACATTTAAGAATTAGACTAAGAATTTCAATGCAATTTGTTGTAAAATATTTATAGATAGGTATCACAGCCTCACAAATTGTATCCTATCCAGTAACTATACAACACTCAATCAAAATAAGGCGGAACTTCAATGAGTAGAAGTCTAATTGTGTTTAGGCTAATAGGTATGAATGATCCATCGTCAAAATGTGTAATTAGCTAGTCATAAATGCTAAAATGTGCAATCGACCTATCGTGTAATGGTCAAGTTGTTTCACGGCCTAAACTATCATTTGACTAAATGCGGAAGTACTTATAAATTCAAAACCTAATATTCAAAAATATTCAGTTTGCTCTTACATCCCCTATTGCCGTTAAAATATATTTTATACAACTTTCAGATCCCTACAGCTAGGTACATATTGATATCATCAAGCATTCAAAGATTTCCACACAGAAAACTCCACCTACTAAAAACAAACAGTTTGAAAATCTAACTTACCAACTACAGTAGGCTCGAGATCGACGAACACAGCACGGGGTACGTGCTTGCCCGCTCCGGTCTCGCTGAAGAAGGTGTTGAAGCTGTCGTCTCCGCCTCCGATGGTCTTGTCTGTGGGCATCTGGCCATCAGGCTGGATGCCATGCTCCAGGCAGTAGAGTTCCCAGCAGGCATTACCGATCTGGACTCCGGCTTGGCCAACGTGGACTGAGATGCACTCACGCTGTTGAGAGAAACATTTTGGTCAGATTCAATACATAGTTACTAAAATAATGTAGTACTAGTAGGTTCTAGAAGAAGTAGAACCAACGGAAGCCAAATAGGTCAAGTTAGATACCTATATACAGTATCCTAAATAGGGAAATTCTGAGTGGTACCTACATAATACCAAATTCAATAACAAGTGAGTCAGCTTGCATGGGCCAATACCTACTCAGAAATCAGAGGCATCAATCAATCAAATAGGAAAATTATAAAACATCTATGTACCTAGGAGCTTTTTACGATTTAGGAATGCAATTCGACTTATTGAATGCCCTACCTAGCCTCTTTAGAACTTCATATAATACCGCTTAAAAAGAATGTAGTAGGTACCTAGGCACCGATATCAAATACCGTTTCGCGAGAAACAAGTAGGTACCTACCTACTTTGCCTCAAGAGAAAGGTGAAAGTCGAACGCGCGTGGATAACCTTTTGCGAAAGCGCCATTGAGCTTACCTAGCTCAATGGATAAAAAAAACTACGAGTGCCATTTCATTACCTACTATCAATTTCTCAATTCGACAAGGTCAAATGCAAATAGTTCGACGAATCGTTGAAATGAAAAACACGGTGAGATCACGTTGTCAACCTCAAGTGAGGTCATCGTCTATCGACCACGTCATCCAAGCACCGGCATGAATATGCAGATAAATCAATTCAAAAACACGGAAAAACTATTGAATTAATTCGCGGTGACTGTTAGGAGAGCAGCAATAAGCTAAAAATAGATTTCCATGAGGAAAATGAGGAGAAATTATTGATTTTATGAGCTAGGGCGTGGCGGCCGGTAAAAAATCCTTGGGCTCGGTCACGCATATTAGCCGATCAAATAATACGAATTTACACGTTTTTAGGGTGTCACAGCTAAGTGAAACATAATAAAAACAATATCGCATCTTCTAGCAGTCTCGCAAGAGGAAATTAGCACTTTTTTATCTTGACAAAAGTTGTTAGGGCTAAATAGAAATATTAGAAAAGACGAATGAATACTACAGCGATTGGGGTTATTTCAACTTGGCCGTGTAGTATGCCGACAAAATGGTGGCATTGCCACCCGGCACTCCAATTTTGCGGTAATCTCGAAAAACTGCGTTAGATTATTGTTAGATAAATGAAGATTAGTACTCACCATTTTGTATTGAGTTTGTTGAACTTATTCGTAGAAAATATAAATAAATTAATCAGTCGTCGTTCAGCGCGACCGGTTAAGAGGCTTGCCAAACGAATGTGAATCACGAAAATTCCGTTACGATCCCTTTTATACTGCCGGCGTTACGGGGGAATGACGCTCGCGTCTCTGCTTTGTGATTGGCGGATTTGCTGCCGCATGGGCGTATCGACCAATAAGGTCAAAGCTGCATTATATCACCATTGCGGGAATATGTGGGTTGGTGAATCATTCGAAAATTTAAAAATTTAGTGATGTTCGCATAGTTGCTTTATCGATAAAAAATCGAAAAATGTTTTTCTCGAAAAATACACACACATGTTTAAGGTGGAGTGGTAGTTAATGTATTTGTTTATTCGCTTAGTACTTAACTAGTACCATAGTATTAATTAGTACTGTAGTAGTAATTCATATTTCTAGAGTGCTAGATGAAAAATAAATGCAATTATTACCTTTGATACAAATGGAACAGATTTTTTTTGTTCTGAATGTTGTCGATTTTATACGCTGCAAATTAACGAGTAAAATATACTTATAAAGATAATTGGGAGGTGCAGTGTACTAAGTCCAAGTGCAGAACGATTCGTATTGTGCATAATAATTATATTCTAAAATTCTAATCAAAACAAAGTTTTGATTTGAAAAAAAAGCTTGCGTTCGCTACGGTCTCTCACATACCCACATTTAATGTTATGTTAGTAATTGCTAGCCAGTTTGCGTATTTCATTATAATGGGGAACTCAGTGCAATTATGGAAGTATGCCTGTTTTATAATAGAAAGTTGTGATAAAGCAACGCATCAACTTATTATTACGTTAGAACAAGAGATTTGTACTTAAATCGACTCTGAAGGTGTGTCATTAGGTTCCACTACACACGGCGCATAGAAATAAATAATAAAAGTGACGGAAATAATACTACACTACTGAAAGCTCTTTAGACTGGGATATTTCCAATCAATCAAGCATTAGATTCTCTTCGAACTAATATTATCAAGACCTATGACAAACTTTGGTGCTTGCTGTAAATAAATAATAGCTAATAAGAAATACCTACGGCAGTCGACAGTACAATGGATGGTATGAAAATGAAGATGCTTGTAAAACTTGAAATAGCATATTATTGTCGAAACTTAACCTATGGAAGTTGACGGAACATCACTACGTTGAAAATCGTTACTATCTTTGTGTGTCGCTAGCAACATCACCCCACACGAAGCGCCAATTTACACATAGTACGCAAGCACAACTTCTTTGTGTGCGTGTGAACCGTCTGGATTGATCTATCGCATTTTTTCAAAAACTGAGTGATTTATCCGCTAAAATAACATGGTAACGAAAACCTTATGCAGTATTTTTCAAATGAATGATTTTAAACATGTTAAATCATGTTAAATAAGTTATTTTTAAATAATAAGTTAAGTTGTAGACACACACACATTCAAATACTCATTCATGCCCAAATATGGATCAGTCGGAACCAGACAGACACAGGCTGTCAAACATTTCTCAAATAGTTTAGTCACGCATTTAATGTTTTCGTTTGTATAGAAAATGTGAATAGCAATATACAAAGGGAGGCCTATGCTCAACAGTAGGTTGTTAATTGCTGATGATGGCTATGACACAAAAGTTTGCTGATATAAATAACTAGATTTTAAATAAATGTATATTCTAAGATTAGCTAGGTTTTTAGGTAGCCTCTCCATATTTCAAAATTATACTAAACCTGCGACTCGAAGTATTAGGTACTTAAGGTTAAATAAGTTTTTAGAAACAAATATTCTTGTTATGAATGACTACATTTTTAAAATTCTGTCTCCGATATCCGCAATATTACGTAATTAAGGTATAATAAGCTTTTCTAGATACAAATATTTTTGTAATGTAATGACTACAACTAAGATTACACTGTCTGGTACGATTGTATAAAATTATGCCACACCCTATGAAACAGGGTAAGTATACATGTAAAAAATTAGAATTAGTTTCTATGTACATGTGTTATGCATAAATAAATAACTAACTAACTAACTAACTATGACCTTATACGTACTTACTTACCTATATCAATTATAATGTAATGAAAATTAGACATGGGATGACCGAAAGAATTTTAGTTAAATATAATTATTAGTACTGTACTGTGCCAAACGAGTTAAAGTTGATAGCCACTGCTGAACATAGACCTAACCTCAAAGGGTGACATTCATCACGCTAGCCCAGTGCAGATTAGTGAATTTTCTTATTTCTACCTACTATAAAATTTATTCTACTAACTTAGGTACATATTCCCTACGATGCGCGATGTTTTCTTTCACTGAAAAGCCGTGAAAATCTGTCTATACTGTTTATAGGTAAATCATTTATTAGGTATTATTTAAACCCGTACCTGAATCACATCCAAAAGAATTAAGGTACGTGCAGTGAGGAATTTGCACAGCTATATTTAAAAAAAAGTGTGTTGAAAATCATCAATTTTACTAATTATGGCGCAATAGGGATGTTAATTCTAGTCTTAATAATGTTTAGTGTTAATTTTATGATAGTCCATATTATTATAATATTGAAAATCACATTTTTAATTTATAATACAACTAAGTTATTAAAAATGATTTTAAATGCTATGATTTATAATCTGTTATCACGTGAAAGCAAAACATCAATGTAAGCTTATTACGTCACTACCAAACAAGCTGGCAAAGACTGTTTACTTCTCAGCATTTTCTACTACAGTTTGCCTAAAATAACATGAAGTATCTTATGTTTTGCGGTTAGTGACGTCATTTCAGTCACGTGACATTTTTTTGTTAGTGTTTTAGCGGAAAAAATCAAAATTCCTCTATTTTTGTATATTTTTTCATCGAAATGACTTTAAATATTTTTATGGTGAACAAGAGTCAATCTTAAAAATATAAGCAATTCCGAAAAGTAAGTCAAGACGGGTAACATTTAATAACTTCATAATTAAAGTGAATAAACAACTGAGTTTCGCCATAGCTAACCTTTTCTTTAAAAATAAATCTTTGGATTAATTTTTATAATTGGAGTTTTATGATTGGAACACGCCATGCGCCATTTCCCTGCTTGTAGTGCTTGTCCTTGTTAACTTCTAAAAAGTTTGACAATCTCTAACATAAAACGGATGGAAAAGATAGCGGATTGCGACTTGCGCCATCTATCGAAATCGTGCTGCAACACAAGAGCACACAACTTACTTCTCATTCACGGTGTATTTTATCAACGAAATAAGGATGTTCATTCATTATGGTATAGAAATGTGCTATTGCGCCATCTGTTGATGATAAACAAAATATGGTGCAAAATAACGTGTGTAAATCTACAAGAAAGTTGATGTTACAATAAAGACTTTAATTTATTTTGTGTAATTAATTCTGTATTACCTTAATCCTAAAAAATAGTTAGATCGTTAAGTGAAATTCAGTGAATAAAATGAAAGAGAGAAAGGAAAAGTTTAGCCACATTCGAAACAGATGTTACCTTATCACAAAGGAAAAAAGTTCAAGTTGATTTCGGAATTCAGCGGACGGTTTTTCACTACGGCCACACTGCACTATTTCCGTTTCAAGATTGTGCGCGCGCGATCATTCGGCGCGCGAACGTTTCAACACGCGACGCTATTCGATTCGAAATACGAAAATTCAAATCGTGAAAATCTAATTTATTTCGCCGTGCTAATAATGAAATAGAACAAAGTTGCCATATTTAAATTGTGTTGTGTGTGAGACTGAGAAAGTGTTGTGAATTTGTTGTCATTGTTGATTGTATTTTGGATATTTTTGGAGCGGTAAGAATTATTTATTTACATTTTTATGCGTAATTTTTACGACCTTGAGCGTTATAATTATTTTCGGAGAATGACATTCAGCGTTTAGTTTGTTCTTTAGTTTTCTGAGAAAACCCGCGTCTTGCGTCTTTCTTTTTATGGGTAGAGTGGCCGTTAGTTACTAAGACTTTCTACAGATATGGCGCTAGCCCTAGCCTAGAGTAGGAAGTGTTCTAGGATCTAGACCAGTCTGGCTGGAGGTTAAGTCGAAAGTAGTGTATTTGTAGTTTCTAAGAATCTTGATCCGACTTTCTATGGAGATAAGAATTATTTGAATTATGAATACTTACTTAGTTGTACAACATACCTATATCATATGTGCTGTACGTAGGTATGTAAATAATTTAAATATGTCTAAGTACCTAGATATATTCTAATATTACACACGGTACCTTTTTAGGTATCAGATAAAATATATTTTGAAATACAGGGTTACCTGCTAGTTACTCTGCGTACCAAGCCGAAAGAAGGTGACTAAGATACTAAGATCATTTAGACAATAATTATGAACATATTTTACTATGGGGCCAACCCAAAATTCTAGAATTAAAATCAGCTGCTCCATACAACATTGCCACTCGGAATCGACAAAATGTATGAAAGAGCTGATTTTTTTCCCTCGAATGCTAAGTTGTCAATAGTCAACTTGTTACTCATGATGGTCTGAATCACCTCCTTTCTGGTTAGTGCACCGGTTCTGGATAACCCTGTATACTATGATACAAAGATTATATTATTATAAATGACTAGACGACCCGCCCCGGCATCGCACAGGTGTATTATACAAATTAACCTTCCTCTTGAATCACTCTATCCATTAAAAAAAACCGCATCAAAATCCGTTGCGTAGTTTTAATGATTTAAGCATACAGACAAACAAACAAACAAACGAAAATAGTGACTTTATTTTATACTATGTAAGGATATTATTATTTTAATAATAACGAATGTAATTATTATAATTAATTGACGTGTATCGTTTATATTTTTGATACCAATAAATAATATGAATATGAATATGTCTGTACCATCTAGTCCAGCATGCGACCAGGAAAAGAAGTCTTCTCGACTCGTGAAAAAGTGACAGATATAGGTATACTTAGCAACGCTGTATCGTTCTGACACGACGAAAGAAATATTTCGTGGTGTGCGCATCCTAGCCCGACAGAAATCTACTTGTTTAATGAGTTGAAAGTTAAAAAAATCTTCACTAATTGGTTTCATTCACAAAAGATGGATTACAACAGAATGATGCCGTATGACTGAATACGTACCTACTTATCATTTACCCATTATGTTATTTTTAAGCTTGGACCAATTTCATTTATTTGCATGTAGGTACACAAAAAATATATGGTTGTTTACAAATAATTTTGTTCCACGTAATTTAGGTATACGAAAATGGTAGCTGCACCTGTGCAGCCTGTTGCAAACCTTGAAGCCTTAATGAAGCCAGAGGTTTTTAAATATTTAAATACCTAAGCACTCTTTTATGCTCTTACACATAAATCTACACAACGCTGTGCGTATAGTAAATAAAACTCCTTGACGGTTGTGATGTTAGCTATAGTACTAGCTGCGCAATATCCAATCAACGCGCGGCTTTGTGTGAGCTTCAGTCAGGATTGGATATTGCGCAGCTTGTAGCTAACTTCACATCCGCCAACTTGTGTGGCGCGGTCTATACAAGCAGGGCTTTATCACGGTAATGATTAAGTAGTATACAAGGGGAGCAAAACCCAATCCTGACTGCTGCATAAGGATTGGGTTACGCACAGCTTGTACTTATCTAACTTTACAATAACCAAGAAATTTGACTCGCCCTACATTGTCCTCATGGATTTCGAAATCTTGTGTCTCACTCTCGAATCCGAGAAAAGAAAACGTAAGTCATATATTTATCCTCATGTTATTCTGTAGGTATTTTTTACCTTCGCGAATTTTACTTAAATTGTTGTAAATAATCCTTATCCTTACTAATATTATAAATGCGAAAGTAACTCTGTCTGTCTGTCTGTCTGTCGCGCTTTCACGCTAAAACTACTGCACCGATTTGAATGAAATTTGGTACACAGATAGTCTAGAGCCTGAGAAAGGACATAGGCTACTTTTTGATTCGAAAAAATAGTTTTAAAGGGTTGAAAACGGGGGATGAAAACGCATTGGCTAGAATCTTAGAAGAAAAAACTTATTTTCTACCATGACAAATGGTAATTTGCATCTTGACTTTCCAAATTACATTCTCTATGCCCAATGCCCATTCAAGGCTGCTCAAGTTGCAAATGTCAAAGTCAATCAATCTTTTCCTGTAAAATTTAGAGAAGGTTACATGTATTTTTTCAGTTTAATTACGTAGTTTTCATTCTAATAGGTATGCCTACAAAACGCAAATCGAATCTAGCGCGTAGTTGTAGCGGAGCTCGCGTAAAGAAAATTGCTAGAAGCCAAGAGTCTGAATAGCACACTTAAACGCGTTTGACATTAAATGCCGAGCGCCACGCATCTCAAAGAGCTGCTGAGACTCAAGAGCAAAACCAAGCGCGTCGAATTTTAGATGCTGAGCGTCACGCAGCTCAGAGAGCTGCTGAGACTGAAGTTGAAAGTCAAGCGCGGCGACTTTTAGATGCTGAGCATCACGAAGCGCAAAGAACTGCTGAGACTCAAGAGCAAAAAACCAAGCGCGTCGAATTTTAGATGCTGAGCGTCACGCAGCTCAGAGAGCTGCTGAGACTTAAGGAGAAAGTCAAGCGCGGCAACTTTTAGATGCCGAGCATCACGCAGCGCAAAGAACTGCTGAGACTCAAGAGCAAAACCAAGCGCGTCGAATTTTAGATGCGTTAGACGTTAAGCAAAAAATTGCATAGTTCCTGTAGGACAGGACAAAAACTATCGAAAGCAAAACTGTCGCCACTATCACAAAGACGCTAAGTGATTAATTCCTCTATGACACTTAACGAAACGTCACAGCGAAACGTAATTAGATGACAGGTGACATTGTCTGCAGACTTTTATAAATCACAGGTAGCATGGCAAGGGGACAAATTGTTTTTCCACATAGGGGCGGTGTTTGAAATGACATGGCATTATTGCTATGACGATAAAGTTCAAAATAAAATCCTACCTAGGAGACGTTTGAAGTTTGTCCACCATCTTTGTGAAATCAAATTTGACATTTGATCAGCAGTTCAAGTGTCATTTGTGTCTAGATTACATAGCAGTCTCTATAGATTTTCGACGCCATGTTTGTGGAATCATGCATCACAACTTTTTTACTTTATGTCACTTCTACTGTTTTTCCTTATTCTGAGTTTTTCCACCATTATATCCCCTTGAAGAGAAAAAAAGTATGGATTGAAAATGACAACTGACATTAAAATTGGATAAAATGTTTTTTTCCCTCTGCATGCCACATGTTACTATGACGTTTAATACCAGGCCGTCATTTTGTCTGCCATTAAAAATATTTTTAAATCTATTATCATTAGAGGTTTAACATGTTTCTTTATTCTACCGTCTACCTTTATGGTACAGAATCATCATACCTACTTTAATATTATCAATCCGAAAAGTTTGTTGGTTTGTTCCTCTTTTACGCAGCAACGGAGCAAAAGATTGACTTGATTTTTGGTATGGATACCTATGGTTTAAAAGACAGAAAGTCATAGTAGGATACTTTTTTATCCCGAGAAAATTCGTGATTCCCATGGGATAGGACAATAACTGTTTCTCAGCAATGGAGCAACGGATTGACTTGATTTTTGGGGTGGGCAAAGTTTGGAAGACGGAAAGTGACATAGAATACTTTCCATTTCGAAAAAATTGCGGTTCCCGTAGGATAAGACTATAACTTTTTCTCAGCAACGGAGCAACGGATTGCCTTGACTTATTGCATGAATATAGTTTGAAAGACGAAAAGTGACAAAAGACACTTTTTATCCCAAAAACTTTAACAGTTCCCGTAGGATAGGATGAAAAGTAAGCGAGCGGGCCGCGGTAGCAGCCGTCTAAGCGCCAGAAATAACCTGTCATTTCAAGTTTAGGACGTTCCTACATTTTTCGCACTCCTTCGCGGCACTCAACAGCGCTAGCCCAGACTCGGGCTCCATAACGGAGCTTGCGCTCCCGCCATAATGACGGTGTGTTTCGGAGCACAAGACACATCGTCATCCACCACTCGGGACTAACCAGCACTGAGCGTCGGACAGCATTCCAACGCCCTGATCCCAGTGCAACGGGTTAGTTATAGTAGCCCAGCGCCTGTCTCTTCAACTGCAGAGGGCAGTGAGAACGGCCATCGCGATACCGACACTTCTCTTCCCCTGCAGCCCCACTGCGTCTGCCAACAGGTTAACGGCCTAGCGGAAGGTAGGGTAGGTGGCGGCAACCCACACAACCAGTTCCATCCCACCGCAGCCCGCCTCAGAAGCAACACTCCTCATAAGGCAGGCAACCTACCGGCCATCCACTCAGCTGCTTTAGTTAAAAGCGGCTGAACAACGAGTGCCGGCCTCTAAGCTGCCTTGGGGGAAAGACCCAAAGAAGAGGGAGACTTCGAGCGCCGCCTTTTCAGCTGCCTTAGACCTCCCCCGCCACGACAAGGCGGGAATACACAGGGGGTTGTATATACACACTCCAGCCGTAACTTAACCAACAAAAGCATTCCTCTAAGGTATTTTGATGTTTGTCGCTTAGGTTAGGTTTCGCAGCCGACATAAACATTAGCCAAAATCAAAATATAACGCGGGCGAAGCCGCGGGTAAAAGCTAGTGCAGAAATAAATGTATTTTACAGCCGCGAATTTCTTGAAAATAAAACTTAATTTAGGACCTTGAAGGATTTTGTTTTGTGCAGTAACACAACACAATAGAGTCACGCTGCGTTTGGACCGATAGATAAAACTCAAAAAATCTAAGTCATGTTACTTTTTTTTTGCGCGAATAAGTCCGCGCTTGACCACCAACTCTCCTGATGGTCAGAGACGTTGTGGTCGAAGATGAAGCACGCAGACCTAGAAGATAACTATGCACTCTGACCTTGAAAAGCTTATCTACTTATCCTCGTGGCGCTCCTTCGACCCACCTAGTCAAGTCCTGGGTGGTCGAGCCCGCCCACCATCAAAGTCCTCAGACCAGCACCGCATACCTACAACCGTGGGTACTTACCGATATTTGTGTGGGCGCAGGAAGACCCTGGGCCAGTGCCGTAGGCTGTTGAGAAACCGGACCAGACGGCCCGAATGACAAGGCCTGTTTGCTTACTGCGTTTCGTTTACTATACCTACTGTAATAGTGCACTGCTGAACATAGCTCGACCCACGAATGTCGATTGGGCCATACCATACCTACCTCGCTGGCCTAGTGCGGGGCTTTATGTTTAAAACCTAACTAAACCTAACTGTAAAAAGCAGAAAGTATGTACATATATACAGGGTTATTCCTAATCAATTAGCATCCTTTTAGCGGCATTATTACCTGAGCAACTGCTTAGTCTGTATAAAGCTCAAGTCAGGTCGTGCATGGAATACTGCTCTCACCTTTGGGATGGCTCCGCCAAATATCAACTGGAGGCTCTGGAGTCGATTGAGAGGCGAGCCAAGAGGCTGATCGACAACGACACTCTGACTATGTCGCAGCTGCAAAGTCTCGAGCATCGACGTAAGGTAGCGTGTTTATCGGCCTTTTACCGGATCCACTTCGGAGAGTGCGCCCAGGAGTTGCACAATCTGGTCCCACCTGCCCCTTTCTTCTATCGTACGGCTAGACAGACGCGACCAAAGCGCCACCCTTTTATGGTGGACTTGGTTCTAATACCAAGCGTTTCGAATCCTCATTCCTCATACGAACAGCCAGAATGTGGAACGCTTTGCCTGGGTCTGTCTTCCCGCTAAAGTACAATGTGGGCGTCTTCAAATCCCGAGTAAATAGGTATCTTCTAGGTAAGCGTGCTACAACCTAGACCGCATATCTGCTTAACAACAGGCAGTATGTGGTCAAACGCAAACCTATTCAGAATAAAAAAAAAAAAAAAAAAAACTGTACATCAAAACTGACAACTATCGTTCTGCGACTTTTGTCAAAATTTAAAAGAAAATCAGCTGTTCCATACATTTTGTCGCGGCCCGCGGGTGTTCGATATTTTTCTATGGAACGACATTTCTTTTTTTGAGTATTGACAAAAGTCGCAGAACAAAAGTTGTTAGTTTTTATGTAGGTATAGAGTAAGCCCCTAAAAGGATGCTAATTGATTAGGAAGTAGCCTAGGTACCCGTATATTCCGTTATTCACAAAAATAACTCTTTGAGATAAAACTGATTTAGAAAGTACTACAAATATGTATTGCGCTATCCTTTTCTATTTATCAATCCGAAAGTGTGTTTGTTTGTTTATTGGTTTGTTCCTCTTTCACGCAGCATCGGAGCAACGGATTGACTTGGTTTTTGGCATGGATATGGTTTGAAGGACGGAAAGTGACATTGGCTACTTTTTATCTCACAAAAATAAAATGTTCAGGGTATAGCTGAAAATTAAAATATCTTGCGGGCAAAGATAAAAAATAAAATACGTTTATTGCAATGCCGCGGGCAAAAGCTAGTACTTATAAACATAAATTAAAAATTTAAAAAACCCCCGACACATTGACAACCATTTTGGGCACATTTGTAGAATTTTGGTTCTTCCATCCCCACTTTAACCTACCATAACTCTTAAACGGCTCAATCGATTTTTATAAAACATAGCTAAGAACACTCTCGATTAAGTCTTCTTTCATCCAAAAAAAACTAAACTGAAATCGGTTCAGTGGTTCGGGCGCCACAGACAGACAGACACACAGACAAACAGACACGTCAAACTTATAACACTCCTCTTTTGCGTCGGGGGTTAAAAATAGAACCGCAGGTTGTATCAAGGTCCGATTATTACATATCAATGTTCTGAAGTAGTTCTCTGGCCCTATTCAATGAGCTCTACCTAGGTATATAAAGCGTGCTTTATCTTATTTGCGTAATTAACACCACAAATGTCCGTACTCGTATTCATTCATTCATTGTTTGTTATATCAATGAAAAGATTAGAAACCTCTTTGTAATTAGCTCATTGAGCGTCTGCGAACAGTGGTTTACTATCGTAAGCCGTAGGTCATCCATTGTCGAACATAGGCCCTCCAAATAAAATAATCGGCCAAGTGCGAGTCGGACTCGCGCACGAAGGGTTCCGTACCGTGATAGAGACCCCTTAGCCCCATTCTTCTTGCCATTATTAATATCGAGCAAAAAAACTCCTATAAATCACGTTTATTGTATGGGAGCCCCCTTTAACATTTTTTATTCTGTTTTTAGTATTTGTTGTTATTTCTGAAAATTTCAGCTAAGTATCTAGATCTATCACGGTTCATGAGATACAGCCTGGTGACAGACAGACGGACGGACAGACGGACATCGCAGTCTCAGTAATAGGGTCCCGTTTTTACGCTTTGGGTACGGAACCCTAAAAAGGACCCGTTATATACGTGAATGCACCTTGCACGCACGATATTCCCTCAGTGGTGGCAATGGAATTTCTTTTTTGTTACTTGCAAAGGTAATTTTACTTCATACCTTAGTTTTCAGGTAAATGTAAACATCGTGAGTAACCCTGTAGTATTTTATCTACGTCTATTGAAGAAAGCCGGGTCGTTCCTGTAAGTTCTACTAGTGGAACTACCGCGAAGAAATTTTCCCGGTAGTTCTACTGTGGAACATTTCGCTTTTAGGGCATAATTATGGTCGAATTTGTTTAAACGATGGCATTACGTGAAACTACCTATAAGCCAGCGTGGTAGATATAGCCTAATTGTTCTATAAGGGAAGGCCTATGTTCAATAGCGGCCTGACTGTTAAAAAGTAACAATCCCATAAAAAACATAGCATGTAAGAAGTACAATACCTACAACAAGTCGAAAAGCAGTTCTACTAGAATAAAACATTGTGGAATCAAAATTAAATGTAAACACACAAATCTGTTGCACTGCTCTGCTATCAATACATAAATGGTTTGGATTTGCTTTGACTTAAAACAAATTCGATACAAAAATATTTTTCCTCTCAACTCTCTGTTTAGTTAAATAAATAAATAAATGGGGGACATCTTACACACGGTCCCTGACCCCAAACTAAGCAAAGCTTGTGATATGGCTGCCAGAGACTGATATACTACATATACATATTTTAAATACATACTTATATAGATAGTACCTAAATAACACCCAGACACAGAGCAAACATCTATGTTCTTCGCATAAATGCTTGCCCTGGGTGGGGATCGAACCCCCGCCGCTTTGATCCAGAAGTCAGAGTTTCTAACTACTGAGCCACCGAGGCAGTCGAGTTATTTATCGACTTCCAACACTAACACTAAGATGAAAGCGTATGACGTCATCTACCCCGGTCAGGCATGACATCATGGTCAGAAATTCCAGGCTCTGAGTCGCCAATAAAGTGCATCAACGAACATTCACCCAAACCGCAATGTTGCACGACCTGTGAATCAATAGCTGAATGTATTGCTAAAGCAAACAATTATTCAGACGCGTAGAAAGGCTAAATAGGTATTACTTATGTCTAAGAGTGGGTACTCGTAGACTCGTAGTATGGTTGGTACTTACCTACCTATACAAGGTGTAGTTTTGAAAAGTGCAGTTGCAGGACTTACAGCAAGGTACTATGTATTTATACTAGGATATAACTTACATAGCCCAGAGTTCACCAACGCTTGTTTAAGTTAAACGTGTGATTACTGTATTTAACCAACGGTTTTTGCTTGCTGAACAGTAAAATTTCGTTAAAAAGCTGTTTAAGATTTAACTAACGGTTGATAAATTAACATCTGTTGGTGAACTAGGGTCTAAAACCCGAGTTTAATCGTTGTTTAAATACAGTAATTGTACGTTTAACTTAATCAAACGTTGGTGAACTTGGGTCTTACTCTACTTCTGTTCTATCCAAAATAATGTTGACCTTTGACCAAATATTTGAAACAGCTAATATTTTTGTGGTTTTAAGGTTGGTCTCTTAGTAAAAGTTCTTCATAATACTTAAATGTCTTAACCGACAGCATAGAAAGATGATATCAATTCGAATATCTATATATTAAACGACTGCTCAATTTTCAAGGCGTAAGGGTATCAAAGGTTAGGTACCTATCTGGAGCACATTATAAACAAACGCACAAAATCGGTGTTCCCTCTTTATGATACCTAAGGACTATAGAACCACCATAGCTACTCAAATATGGCATTTTTTTATCGGGCAAAAGTGTCTTTAATAACTGCAACAAAACTACACTACCTACTACTACAAAAAAAGCATAATATTGGATCATCCACAGACCTTAGAAGGTCTTAAGATAATCTAAATGTGGCATTGGAACTTGTGTACATCATATAAGTCTATAAATAATTGAATCGTCTTAATTTGTCTGATTCAGATTTCCAGGATCCAAACCCAAAGAGCCTTGTTCCAAATACTCACGGCTATTTCAATAACTTCGAGAAAACAGTGTGTTCACTTCACACCATCACTGCAAGATGCGTCACAACACGCAGAATTATGGATTGTTTTGAGTACAGTCACGATACAGAGTAAAATTTAACACGAGTAACATTTTAATGGCCAGTATCTTTTAGCATAAATCTGGTAAAAGCTCGTCGCATAGCTTGCAAATTGAGGATTTAGTGATGAGATCATTTATACCGAAATATCTTCGTATCGAGTAATTCCTTCTCTTTATGAACTGTCCAAGGCTTTTTAAATCATTACTCTGTACGTGTAAGCTACATCAAATACCTATATTAAAGATTCAACTGTAAAAAACAAGTAAACAACACTAAGATGTCAGAAAAAACCGCAAGTCTGAGTCGACCATGACGCTAGAGAGTATTTTAAAAAAGATAAGCTTTAAAGCTGCATGACTGGCTCAAGGCACCATTCTCAGACCTGTGTTATTGAAATGATATACCAATCAAGCTGGTATATTGACTAGTAATGTCACGTAATCAAACATGAGTAACTACTGACAACACAGCTGTAACAGAAGTTATTATTCGCTCAGAAGCTCCGTCTGATAAATCAAATCAATATCAATCTGTAATCAGACTTCTTTCATTATAAACATTGTCTTAAACTTAGTCATTCATAAGACATCTACTGTTGGAACATAATATAATCTAGGTTGGTTGGTTGTTACAAATATATATTTACATTTCATAAAAGACCAGTTGGAAGTCGCTTCCAGCGAGTTTCTGCGGTCTTCATCAGGACATATATAGGGGAGGGAAGGGTATTGCCGTACACCTAACTTTAAATAATTTTTTCTACGAATTTGTTCAGCTTTAGGCTGTCACGTTCCAGATAATGTAAAATACTTATACTATAATACGTGTTGGTAAATAGAAGAGCAAGTTAATAAATATATAATATTGTAAAAATTAATTTTTTTGAATGTGAGGCATTTACGGAATTACCCGACGCTTGAGTGTAATTCCGTACACGGTTCGTTCAATATCGTACAAATTTAAAAGCCTCCTTAAATTCGGTTTATGAGCATATTATCGATAATAAAAGGTTTCATTTTTATTTCAAGACATTACTTATTAGAAAAGTGCACACAAATAGTTATCAGAATTAATTATTCGCAAAATACAGCCATCAAAAAATTAGTACATTTGTTATAGGTTATTAACGGTTAAATATAACTCGAACTCGTTTTTTTGTTTTGGTAAGCTGACAAATAATAAATAACTATTTAAAAATTACACAAACAACAAAACATCAATAAATAATTTATAGCAGGTGTGTATTATTCCGTTCATTTTACGGTATTTCGGGCGATACCGTACAATGTACGGAATTTCCCGAAATTAATATTCTACCTTTAACCGTCTAAATTAGCTGTAATTTACTCGATACAGTATTAGTAACAACATAAATATTCGCTAAATTCATCTACAAATGAAATAAATAGCCGTCATTACAAAAAACTGTAACCCAAACCCAGTTACGTCTTATTTTCCGATGTCACAATACTATAAAAATCAGGACGCAATCAAGTGCCCACCTATTTCATCGGTGTCATGGCCCGGACTGATTCCATAGAGTGCGACAAGGCGAAACTAGACACAAGGAATACGTGCAATAGAGACAAATGCATGTTTCTCGGTTTCTTATTATTATTTTGAAGTGTACGGAAATGGCCGCTGTACGGTACAACACTCCGTTCCCCTATTACACTCACTGGGTCAATACCCGGTGACACGGTACGTCAGTGATTCTGCCTATTCGAGCAAATACACAATCGTACTACCTATCCTGTTTACGAAGCTATTCATGCCACTTTCAATTCCTTTGTAGAACTTTCTTAAATGAATAAAGCTAGCAGACTGAAACATTAGTCGGTAATGTTTCCAATTCTAACTAAATAAGACATTTACCACAGTCTATACCTAGGTACTGCAAAGAATAAGACCAATCTTCCCTGCCAACAGATGGAATAAAGCACGCTCCCCTCTGCTCTACAAACAGAGATGGAATAAAGCATACCAGAAAAACACACAAGAAGTGCAATTATTCCAAATACCTTAACATTCAGCTTATAATTGCTAAACAGCCGAAACAATACAGATTTCGCGTTGTAGCGTAAACAGAACAGTGACGACATCATCCAATCCGAGGCGCTAATATTAAATCCTGGCACGGAGCCACCTCACATCGATATGGATCATAGCTGCTAAACTAATGTAGGACTTGGAATTTGAAATTTTAAAAAAATATATTCACAAAATCTGACATCAGCGGATCTTCCCTTAAACTCTTTGAACATCATAATTTAAGGCAAAATGGCAGTGGGCTTGAGCATTTGGATTATCTTTAGACCTTCAAGGGACTTTGGATGATCCAATGTTTTTTATGTATAGGTAGTAGTAGTTACCTACACGACTACATCCACATTTTAGCATATAGTACCTACTGTATTTTGTTGTAGGCAAAATTCTTTGAACAACAATTTATCGAAAACATAACAATTGACCCATTGTCATTCTGAGAAAATGAGCTATAGCTTTAGAAGTATTTTTTTGCAAAAAGGTTTTTAGGATCGGCAGATAAATACGTTGCTGTAAACTTTGTACATGATCAAAGGTAACAAACAAAAAGAAGGGGGACTGAAACTGTCTCTTTTATTCTCTTCCGGAGATTTCTTTTACTTTTTGAAAGATCGCATAGCATAGAAACGTTGTTCAGAATCATAAAAAGGATTTAAATGTTTTTTGAATAGGTACAACATATCTTTGCATGGATGTAATAATTTTTTAATATTTTTAATGTTTGATTTATTCTAAATAATAGGTAGTCTCTATTACCTACCTAAAATTTTGAGGGAGTAATAAATATGAAAGTTACGGCTAGGAAATAACATAAATAATCAAAAATGACCTCATAGGAAATAATTTTTATTTAGCAAGATTTTTTCGGTCGATTCAGTCTGGGATGTTGATGTTAGCTAATTTTTTAGCCAAATTGTGACATTGTATTTTAGAAAGTAAAAAGAGAAACGCATAGTGCATGACGTAACACATATATGTACCTAGTTTAAAACAAATTGTAGACTTGTGAATAACTAACAATGAGACTAAAACAATGAATAAGTGGTTGTAGACTTAGAGTATTGCTTGTTTAGGTAGCACAACGTCTATAATTCTATTAAGTCATTGGTATGATATTAATTTTGCATGTTCATAACACCATCGCTGATTATTCTCAAATTAAAATCTAATTATTTAATGTCTTAGTTTTCAATTTTTAAAATTAACGAAGTTTTTTCTTATTTGCAGCAAATTCCACTTGATTATTTATTCCTAACTTTATCTTCGGTTCCGTTATCTTTAGCAAATAATATGCAAATCTACCGAAAACTCGTTATTTGCTCTAATATATAAGAGAATCTATTAGTATTCCATTAATAGCGTCTTACAAGCTACGTGTGTGTATTGACGTGACCAAACTATACAAACAGTGCTCAAATAATATTCTATAAAATCCATTGTTGGATCCAACACGAGTCAACTGTAACTTCTCATTAATTAATCATTATCAACATTTTTGTCATATTGTAGGTATCATTTCAAGTGTATCGTGTCTCCTGTAGATATATATAAGCTCTAGTATAGCGTCATTCAATCTTTTTGCAAGTCTTATGTCCTTAGTGAACGACTAGTTCTAGTTATATTCTCAAACGTTCTTAATTCTTGTTCTATGTATGTTTCATAAATTATTATTTATTTTCATATTATATCATTATATTTTCATAATAAGAGAATATCTCAGTAACTTTGATTTATTTGACTACGAGTCGCTTAAATTTATTAATAACGTCATTTTTTCTGAATCAATATTATCAATCACTACTTCACTTCATCTTAAGTTTAAAATTAACACTTTTATTGAGGTAACCATTCTATTCTATGCTTCTTTTTACCCCAGTGTCTGCCTATCCATTTGCCAGTCAAGCTTGTTGAAATTTTCTTTGTTATTGTTAATATATTCTACATAAATACATCTATAAAAATCCTTTTTCCAAAGTTCAAATATTTATTTGGCATTTGCAGAATTAATATAGTATATACTTTTAAAACCTGTTTGCTCGACGATTGGTGCATCACTCCATTTTGCACTTGCTTCCAAAATTAGTTGCTGAAACGTAATGTCGATGACATCATGTTACCATTTTTTGTGCGACTTTTATCAAAGTCATTTTATTTACCTCGTATTGTAATTATGTTCTCATTTACTTTATTTTTGTTGCGGTTACAAAGCTTCGATGACCTAACACTGAAACCAAAATTAAAGATGGAAGCCTCTGTAAAAAAGTAACGGTTAAAGAAGAAGGAATCAGAAATCATTCTAGGTTCGAATCCTAAAGTCTTTCGCAAGAGCGTATGCATGTAAGCATCAATTGTAAATTGCGACTACCATCAAACAACGGTGGTAGACTTCGTGAAAACAGTTTTCCATCGATAGATTTTATGTTCTCTTATATGTGAAGTTTCCCAACACTCTTATGTGGGACGAGGCCCGTGTTCAGAAGTGGGATATCACACGACCTTTATGTTTACAAGATTCTGAATATATTCTACATATTGTCGCAGATAGAGTCATTGTATTTTGCTCATATTTCTAACAAGACCTTGCCATTTCGTGGCAGACAAACATTTTTTCCTCCACTCAAAAGGTCATTTCACAGCTGTTATTCAATGCGAGACATGGAATAAATTAGTCATTTTGTTGTTGGTGCAAGACATGTCTAATGGTCTTACGTCAGGGTTGCTACATACAAGCGGGTCAACACAGTCGGTTCGGCAGAATTTGTCGAACTACAAAGCCGACTCGAAACAGCTAAGTACTACACTTGTTCGGCACCACTCAGCTTGTGCCGATCTCGACATTGATTGGGTAGTTTCTTCGAGTCAGATCGGCTTTCATACGGCCGTTCGCACATATTTTCATTTCCTTTCTTCGCGCGTCGCAGCACTCATCCTATTACATATATTCGGTTTTACCACCTGGCTTTTCCGAAGGTGCCAGCTCGCTGCCGCCCAGCCTATCGGATTTTTTTCAAACATTGTCCTACTTAATATTATTAACGTGAAAGTTTGTAAAGATGGATGGATGTTTGTTACTCTTTCACGCAAAAACTACTGAACGGATTGAGATGAAACTTTGCAATTATATAGCTTATATATCAGAATAACACATAGGCATATAGTCATATAGTCATTTATTCAAAACACCATTTGTTACAAGTCAAAAACACATACACATACATATATAATAACACATAGATAAATTATAATGATATTTCGTAAATTTTCCATATTATAACAATAAGTGTTAGATAAGTAGAAAAAATTCTGCCATCTGCGAGCTATTCTAGCGTGCGCTCCAAGAAATGTCAAAAAAGAACTGTCGAATCGAACAAATGTCAAATCGAATTTTTTGTTTTTTTATTTTCCACCTCCGAAATATCATGCGGGCGAAGCCGCGGGCTTTTGCCCGCATATCCCCGAATATCTACCTATATATGTAGAAATAGGTTTTCCTATTTCTACATATATAGGTAGATATTCGATTTACCAGTCCGGTATTGCCGATCGATGCCGATCCGATTACATGTGTAGCAAGCGTCACTCTTCGAGTCAGGGTCTCGGGTGGTTCAGGTCGTAGATGATGCATATGCAATGAAATCACCAAGTTAGATCGAGGATGGACACAGGATGTGACCTGCTTTTGGATGCAAAGTTGCTTGATTTATACGTCGGTGACATAAGTTACCGAATGATCAGAATAAACTGACCTCCGAAATGGGTCTTGATAATAATAATTAGAATGATGCGTGAAAGTAAACTTTACTACACTTGCATATTTATTATACTTACAGAAGAAAAAGAGAAGTCTTTATCACTACTTGAATTTTTATATGTAAGTACAAATGATTCATTGGAGTGGTTTTCCCTACAGAAGTTTATTAGTTAATTGCTTTACTTAGTTCATAGAATTTGTAAGGTAGATACATATACACTTAGGACAACAAAATAAGCAAGGACGCTAGTAGAGTCTATCTAGACCCGTGCTTTGTCTGTTAAAAGTTAAGTAAAATTGTCAAAGAAAGAAAATGACAAAAGACGGACTAACTATAGGTACCTACTCCAAAGTAACTTTGTGTTTATTAATTAAAGCGTAGGGGTACTTTGAAACCCAGGCTCTCCAAATAATATACTCGATCAAAATAAGAGTGAAATTTCCCCAATTATGTCCAATATCCTAATTACTCATTCACCAGAAAACTTTTAAAAGCACATGACAAATGTGCCGTAAAAACAAACAATAAAAGCTGCAACTGTATACTTGTGTAGTTCCCAGAATGACTGGTGGTATAATTAGTTACTATGACGTTATTTTGGTCACCTGCCGGCTGCCAACTGGGCTTCTCATCAGGAAGTTGCATCATGGGCAGATTCGCTGGTGTTAGTCTAGGAGTCAACTGTCTGGTGGGTCTTCTATTTTTGAGTACGTAACCTGCAAGCAGATAAATTGCCTGTCTAAATTGTTAAACTACCTCGTTAGAAATAGTTCAGATATCATAGATACAATCATGATGATAGTTTGTTATAGACCTTTTGTTTTTTGTTCCATAGAATTTTTGTCATTGCTCTGAATTCAGATGCATATGCATAATCTTAGGCCAATTTTGGCCTAAGATTATGCATTTGCTCAGTCTAATTTAAAACTTGGATGTATCAAATGGTATCAAACGACAGAGTTCAGCTTTCATAAATCAGTTCTGGACGAGCAGGAACATGTTTTTCCGGATTGCTTTATTACTTTGCTTGTAATGTTAACGAATGATCATAAAACCCAGTCAAGGCCAAACTAAATTGGTTATTTTACTCGTAAACTTAGGTGCTTAACTGATTTCCGTTCCTAACAGGAAAAAATGGCGCTAGTTGAAGATATGAACCACATTGTAATGTGAGGTTTACCTAAATGATATCGTAAATCAAATTATTATTGACCCGTGTAACCTGTGCTTGTTTTTATCTTTAGGTACGTTAGTATCGTATAAAGTACTTAGGTACTTTAGTCAAGCTATTGTAGAATCCTGAATGTAGTAGTGGCAACCGGCAACCCCATAGACAGCTAGCAACACTGGGTTTTGACAGCTAAGTGTGGTTCTTGTATTTTGATTTTGCATTGATTAAATTCGAATAATAAATAAGTCCCAAGAAGCTACACAGTGTTTGATTATTTATTGGCCAGGAGGCCACCACAGCTACGATTATAATAATATTTAATCCGTAGCAGATCAAAGCGTCAAGCTGTAAGAAAGTCATCCCCGTATTCCCCGTATCGAAATCGAACTCTAGCTTACATTAGTTGTCTGGTTTTTCTATTTTCATATTTCTTTATTTACCATTTCTGAAAACGTCTAATTTTTGCTACTGCTTCTACATTATTTTCATCCGATTTCAAAAAAGGGACGGTTCTCAATTCGTCTGTTTGATTTTTGGATGTTTGTTACGCGATTTCTCCGCCAATTACGAACCGGTTTTGATGAATTTAATTTTTTATTATTTAAATTTTATCGAAAACGGCGGAACTATTTATGAAAAATAAATAATGTGAAAATTACTATCTCGATGATACATTGATCCGTGCGAACTATTCGAATTGTGTACAAGTTTGAAGTCAGTTGTGCCATTTTTGGCGGAAAATAATTGTTCCTTTTAAATTACTCTATAAAATGCATAATATACCTACTGGACTACATAAATAGCAGTCATGCAAACGTATCTACTATCTACTATTTTCTCGAAAATGTCTTGTAAAAATTTTTAGTTTCCACCAAAACATTTAACACCCCAAGATAGCTTAGTCATTCCACTAAATATAACATTCTGTATCCTCTGAAATTTTGCATCAAAAAACGAATCTGATTTGAGAATATCTAATGCAGAGCGGTTCTCCGAAGCGGCGTGTTTTTCGTCATAAATTTCGAGTTCCAGAATATAAATAGCCAAAAGAACCGGTCTCGTTTTGCATCCAGTGTTTTGCGGGCAGATAACCTTGGGAGCCACAGGCTAAATTATCTCTTATTGCTCTATTTATGGTCGTTTTAATTATTGCTGGTGATGTAAGCCAATTAATATGCATGTGGTCGGTAAAAAGTGGCTCCAATTGTTTGTGATTCCATAAAATGACTTTAACTTGACTGTCGTATTTATCTCCGCATTTATCAGGCTTTTGTCCCATTCTATAAATGCAACTAATTTTGGTTGAGTCTCTTCGGGTTTTATTCAGTTTTGGTTCGATTTCTGGTCAATGGGTAGTTAATTCTGTGGCTAGGAGGAGCATTTATCTAACTTTAAACGTGGTTACTTACATAGATAGGCTTTTATATTTGATTTCTCCACGTTTTTGATTAGAAGACCTGTTGGTTGAGTTAATTTTTTTTTCGTTTCCGATGGGATATTTCCTACTGTTTGTTAGTTCTTATTCTTTTTAATTTCTCTACAATTTCTAACCTACTCTACTTCTTGTTTTTAGCTATGCAACGTCCACTGTCAGACATATACCGCCCAAACAACTAGATAGAACTTCTTAGAGAGCCATGTATAGGCCGAATCATACAAGCCAGCGGAAGTGACCTTAGTTAATAAGCTGCGCGAAATCCAATCAACCCGCAGCTTTATGTGAGCTTCAGTCAGGATTGGATATTGCGCAGCTTGTAGCTAACTTCACATCCGCCGACTTGTATGATTCTGCCTATAGCTTGTAAGTTGTATTAACCCTAGGGATAGGTAAGTAGGTATATGCAAATGCGCTGGCTTGTATATAAAACAAGATTTCATTATAAATTTTCTTATCATCAGCTCCCGTACCCGTTATTGTTTGTACAATGATAAGATATCTATCTACCGTCTGTTCTTGCACCTGTCTCCGTTGCTTTGTTATTCTTGAGTACAGTCAGTCCGAATAATTTTAATCTTAGGCAGGTCAGTTCACCTATTGTATGGATATTTAGTTGTTTGGCAAACGAGTCCAATACTTAGTACGAGTGTATTACCTAGAGTCCTAGATAATAAATACGTACTGGACTATTGCATATGGACCGTTCCTTTGTGTACACAGCATAGTATAATTATTATCTATCTTTTTTTATGAGCCTGAATTGTCCCATTATTGGGCAAAGGCCTCCTCTCGAGATTTCCAGTTTTGTCGGTCTTGTGCCGATTCCTGCCAATGCGGATCAGAGGTTTTTAGTTCGTCTCGCCATCTAGTAGGCCAACGAGGCTGCACCAAGTTGGGGCTCCATTTGGTAGTGGTTTCTGCCCTGAGATCTTCTGGTATGCGGCTGACGTGTCCGCCCGGCCTTTTCAAATATAATTATTTTATTTATTTAGCTTTTGTACAGATCTAGGAATGGTGTGTACTATGCTGTGTACACAAAGGAACGGTTCATAAATGGTCTAATCAAGTAACTGTATTTCGTTAATGATTAAGTTTTTCTTTAAAAGTGCTGCACATATTGAAAGAATCCAATCCAAAGAGAAAAGAAGCCTGTAACGTTTGTTTGATAGTTCCAATTCGTCACGATCCTCAGCCATCTGTTTTGTTTTGTTCTGTGCATACAATCTGAGGACAACTGCTTATTCAATCTTCGATGTGGCATTCACAAATCGCCTTGTACTCACTTACCTACTCATACAACCAAACAAATAGTACTCTTGAGCGGAGCCACTATCGATCTTTCCAAAGAAAACGCGTAGTTTCATAAACACGTCACCTCAAAGTTGCGTAACAAACAATTATTCTGTATTCATTCATTCGTTTTATGAACTAATTCTCCTTGAAACGGCTGTAGGTGTGAAAAACTGAATCAAAGATACTACCACTCATATGGTAGAGCGGGACAGAAGAGTTATAAAGGTGTGCTGCGTAGGCGCACTCGTTCGCATATCCGTTAAATCTATTTTTGAGCCCTTCTTCAAAATAGCCCTAGTAACACTTTATGAGTTTTCGAAAACGGCGAAAACTGACACTTTATTATGTATTTTGTTGGTTTTATCGGTAGTTTTATTTTGGACGTCCATTCATATGAAACCCTTTGAAATATTACCGTTGGCCATGGTTCGTTGGGTTAATTCGGGAAGTAATGGGAAAGATGAGAGCCATGAGATTGGTTATTTGATCTGCTCCGTAATGGCGAATAAACATGGATTTCGTTTCAGTTTTAACTGTCTCTTCGAGTCGGAAAAAGTTTGTCATTTAATGTTCTATTATTATAAGGAAGAGCTTCTTTTGAACTGTAGAGTCTACCTAGCAGTTCTTGTTATACGCTCTTTTTGTGGGACCAAAAACATGATTTAAATTAACAATTTCAAAAGTTCACTATATAAATATCGTACCCTTTGATTATTTACTTGTCAAGTAAATAATCAAAGATCGTACCTAACTATACTGTAAAATTAACAGTGGGTCCCAAACTCGGCTAGGCCGGTCTCTTGGGAGCCCTTACAAGGTAAAATTAGTCCGATTGATTTCACCTTTTCAAAGTACAAGAATAAAACATTTCTTTTACCTTATAAAAAGAACTGGAGTTACGTCTTTCCAAAGGGCTTTTAGAACTTAAAAGGTTTTCCTAATAGTGACAGGACAGCATCTTAGCCTCTGTCCCACTTATGTCTTACATTTCTTTGTATAGTTTTTTGAGTGGAACTGGGAAACAATCAGCTGTTCCACACAAAAAGTTCATTGAGTCTCCATAAAATCTATGCATTTCTTTTTTCCGCGATTTCGGTGGTGGTCCTAGTAGAAGTTGGTCTAGAATGATATCCTAGAATATTCTCGTCATTTAGAAAGATACCCAGCAAATTTAAAAGTACACAATTATTAAATAATAGTTACATAAGTGAAGCGACTCACAATGTGGACGAATGACCTCATCCTGACCGCAGGTTCGCGCTGTATGCGAGCCGCTACCAACCGGTCTCATTGGAGATCTGTAGGGGAAGCCTATGTCCGGCAGTGGACGTACTATGGCTGAAACGATTAAGCGACAGTTTTTGTATGATTTCAGACTTCTAGATTAGTCAGTTGTATTTTTTTTTTAATATAAGGGGGACATCTTACACACGGTTTCTGACCCCAAACTAAGCGAAGCTTGTGAAACGAGTAATGCTGCCAGAGACTGATACACATAATTATTTTAAATACATACGTATATAGATAGTACCTAAATAACATCCAGACACAGCAAACACCTATGTTCATCACATAAATACTTGCCCTGGATGGGGATCGAACCCACGCCTCTGCCACGGTAATTTGTCTGCATGTTGCAAAGAATTCGTTATGGATCACATTCCAGGCGCCGATAAAATGTAATTTTAGTTTCGGCCTTCATTACCTCGATCTGGAGTAGGTCACTCGTTATGAAGAAGATAAAAATATACTTATTTATACTTACTTTACTTAAAATTGACTCGAGTTTTTACTCATTCAAATAATCATTTTGAAAATATTCTTCTTATTTATCTACATACACTCGAACGGTTTCGACTGATATGGGAGCTATAATAATATGTAGGTACCTACATTATGTCCCATAATTATTTATTTATTTCCCTGTTTATGATACAGCCTAGGTAGGTACCTACATATTATTTTATTAAGAAGGAATTCGAGTTCAAAATGCCAACTCTTTTACTGACCTGCTAGCTTAACATGCGACCAAAAGCCACGAAAAGAACTCTATTCGACGTGAGAAAAAGTGATAGATACTTATATACTTTGCCATAACGCTTTCTCGTTCTGACACGTCGAAAGAAATATTTCGTGATGCGCATCCTAGCCCGTCTGGTCGATAGAGGCTGAAACAGCTTCTAGATATCTAGAATCTATTTCTATGCTGCCTTGTATTGTATAGCGGCCCTGGATCTATGTATTGTGATGCCTGGTTGCTTTTTTTTTGTTCATATACGAAGCGTCGTTAAATTCTTTTAATATTTCAGCCATAGAACGTTCCTGTTCTTTGAGACATCCACTGCTGAACCATAATCCTTACATAGTCCTTACATAGTCACTACATAGTATAAAATAAAGTCGCTTTTTGTCTGTTTGTTTGTCTGTATGCTTAAATCTTTAAAACTACGCAACGGATTTTGATGCGGTTTTTTTTAATGGATAGAGTGATTCAAGAGGAAGGTTTATATGTATAATACACCTGTGCGAAGCCGGGGCGGGTCGCTAGTATAAAATAAAGTCGCTATTTTCGTTTGTTTGTTTGTTTGTCTGTATGCTTAAATCTTTAAAACTACGCAACGGATTTTGATGCGGTTTTTTTTAATGGATAGAGAGAATAGGGCCTATTCTGTGGGATAGAGTGATTCAAGAGGAAGGTTTATATGTATAAAAATTCCCGAAATTCCCACGGGAACGGGCACAACGCGGGTAAAACCGCGGGGCGCTGCTAGTATAAAATAAAGTCGCTATTTTCGTTTGTTTGTCTGTAGGTATGCTTAAATCTTTAAAACTAAGCAACGGATTTTGATGCGGTTTTTTTTAATGGATAGAGTGATTCAAGAGGAAGGTTTATGTATAATACACCTGTGCGAAGCCGGGGCGGGTCGTCTAGTCCTTCTATAAATATCTCTTGTAAGATATGTTGAAAATGTTTATTTGAAAACGTTCTATTTATTATACTCCAATTCTTTTTTAAGAACTATTTGTATGTACATCCACAGACCTTTGAAGGTCTGTGGATCAAATGCTTTTTACGCAGTAGTAGTGTAGTTTTGTTGTAGTTAATAAAGGCACTTTTGCCCGATTAAAAAAAGGTAAATAAAGTATTTAGTGCGTAGGCATTATACGATGCACTTATACACTTAATAGCAGTATTCATTTTCACGTACCAACTTTAAATTCCCATTAGCATTCAATTTGCTTCAATGATGTTAATCGCTCCGATGTATTGGCCATTTGCGATGACCTAGGAGCCAGGTTATTCGTCATCTACATAGAATATGCTGTAGTTATGAAGGTTATTCAAATTAGGAGTACTAAGCCGAAAGGGGGTGATTCAGAAACTATCATAGAAAAAACTTTTAAATAGAGCCAAGAATAATCTGCCAAGTACGAGTCAGACTCGCACACGAAGGGTTCCATACTGTATTGGAGCCCCCCTTAAATATTTATTTTAATTTAGTTATTTATTATAAAAGTAATCATGCGCTCAATATTCTGTGAATATTTCAAGCATCTACCTGCTACCATTATTAATAACGAGCAAAAAAACGGCAAAAAATTCAGGTTTGTTGAATGGGAGCCCCCCTTAAATATTATTTTCATTCTATTTTTAGTATGAGATACAGCCTAGAGACAGACAGACAGACGGACAGCGGGGTCTTAGTAATAGGGTCCCGTTTTTATTCTTTGGGTACGGAACCCTAAAAGTAGACCATCCGTCCCTATGCAATTTTGTATGAGACAGGCACGGATTCGACAAAATGTAAGTAGGTAACATTAGTCTGGATTGGCCCCATATATAAAAGTTGTTTACTATGAGTGTCGGAAGATTACTGGCTGCCTTAAGCCCACCCCTTTAAGCTTACTATATCCGCTCGCCGGAATAGCCCCCCCAAAAGTCCGACGAAATATTGCCTGCTCTATTGAAAAACAAAAACAAGAAAACGACCACAGACAGTCTTGTAGAGAGGATGTCTGAGATATCCTCTCTACAAGTCAGTACCGCCTGCCAACCGCCTCAAAAGCCGCAAGAATTTCCCAAATTGCACAAATCAGTTAATCGGTCACCCCAGCGAGGCCCGCTGCAAACTCTGGCAAGAAACCTATCCCCCATCACAAGACTTTCTAGAGCCAGCGGAAGAACTCCCCCCAGGGAATGACGTGGCCAACGTGGAAGTCGTTGAATCGACGCCGGACCCAAGTTGGCCGCTGCAAGTTTAATATGGCCAAATGGGGTTTCTCTGACGAAACCTCAGTGGAGTGCGACTGTGGAGTTGTGCATACAATGCAACACCTATTGTCCTGTCCTCAGTGCCCAAATACCTGCACACTGAGCGACCTAGTGGAAGCCACCCCTCCTGGAGTAGCAGTCGCTAACCACTGGGCAAAGCTTATCTAGATAGATCATCACCATCCAGATCTATCACCTTAGAACCATCGACACGAAGAAGAAGACTATGATTGCCTGAATCGTCCTCTTTCGGATTAGCAGGTACACCTTTTCTGAACAGCCCGATATACATAGAATACAGTGTAGTTATACAAGATTCTGAGTAGGTGGATGCAATCATCACGCCGGATGAATAACTTGAAATAATAGCTTTTGCACCTCGTTGGTATAGGTAATTGCAGATTAGGTAGGTAGGTATGTATTAGGATGTGGATTATGTAGAAAAATAAAAAGAACGTACCCAGCACATTTTAGGTCAATCAGAAAATTCTTAGATTAAGTATATGAATAATTATTTTGAATCTTAATTCTTAGAATTCTTCTGCCAGTATGTAGTCAAACGCAAACCCATATTAAATAAGAAGTATTTGATGTTCTTCGGGGAAATTAAGATTTCGACAAAAGAAATTGATGAAAGCTCTAGACACAATAAGACTTTATAGAACTAGGTAGTAATATTATGAACAACGATAACAATAGGTACCGATGACTTTTATTATTACGGGGAGGGCGCGGGACGGGCTCGGGACGGGCCGGACAGGGCCCATACGACGCACGTTCCATACATTTTGTGTAAAAGTCGGACGGGCCCCGTCCGGGCGTCGCGCGTCGTACGGGCTACGAAAAAAAAATATGGAACGTGCGTCGTACAGGCGTCGTATGAGCCCTGTCCGGCCCGTCCCGTGCCCGCCCCGTCCTAATATAAATCATCCCTTAGTAGATTACAAATAGACAAACATATTTTTGCAATGATATAACTCCATCACAGCTTAACAAGGGGGGACATAGGGGTGAACTCATCAGAGAATTCAGAGAGCATTGGATACCCTACAGCTGAGATGATAATGTTGATGAACTCATTTTATAAACACTCATAGTCTCACAAAATGTACATGAATTAAAATGAAACAGCGTAATTTCACCAATGTCAATGGCAGAATCATCAATACGTGCTAGCGAATGACATCAGCGATCTAAACACTCGACACAGCTGTCATCTCTGGGTCAAGTACTGCCTTTATTTACTTATCTATTCATTGTAGTAGGTTCAAGAATATAATGCGAACTTCTGAAGGCCTTCTGTTTAATCTGAAGGACTTTTGTTTAATAAACATGTTATTCATTGTAGTTACCCTTTTCTAAGTAATTATACATATTACCTATACCTCGTTGTGAATCGTCATCGTCACCAATAATTATAATTTGCTGTGTATTGCTAAACCATGGTGGGCTAGTTAGTGGTTGTAACGCTGGCCTGTCATTCTTGAGGCCGTGGGTTCACATCCCGGGAAACTCATTGAAATACATAATAATATACAGAAAAACAGAAATTTATTTGCAACAAAAATAGGAGGTACACATAAACAAACAAATCATAAAACCCAAAAATTAACATAATTTCACCCAATACAAAAACTGGTACGGGACCAATGAGTTTCTTTGGATCTTATGTACGGAATTTCACACCACTAGCTTTTCGGTGAAGGAAAACATCGTGAGGTGACCTGCATACATTCATTACGTCCGTTGAAGAAATTCGACAGCATAATTATGTAGAGCCACCTCCGCACTGGGCCAGTGTGGTAGATATGGCCCAACCACCCTTCTTGGGTAGGCCTACGTCTTGCAGTGGACTATTAAAAAAAAGGCTGGTACAGCAGGGTGTATTGCTCAAATATTTATATTTTCTAGTTATGTAAACACAATATTAGCATTTAGGTATCTCAATGTTATAACCGTGTTTGATTCTTATACCGGGTAATTTCTAATCAATTAGCATCCTTTTAGGGGCTTATTCTGTACATCAAAACTAACAACTTTTGTTCTGCGACTTTTGTCAGAACTAAAAAAATCAGCTGTTCCATACTTTTTGGTAAACGACATTTTTCTATGGAACAACAATTTTTTTTTTTAGTTTTGATAAAAGTTGCAAAACAAAAGTGTTAGTTTTGATGTACAGAATAAGCCCTTAAAAGGATGCTAATTGATTAGAAATAACCCTGTATTAGGTAGGCACTTCATAAATTCCTCATTTACATATTCAACAGGTCACAGGTCGTTTCTAGGTCGTTATCGCCTTCATGCAAATGATCTTTAAAATACATTATTATCTTAAAAGAAAACCACTTTGTCATATATAATACACATCATCATTATCAGCCTCAACCTGTAATAATCCACCGTTGCGGGTATAGCCCTCCCTTTGATTATGCCATTCACCTCTGTTCTGTCCTTTGCCAATTACATCCATTTGATCTGTACTGCTCGCTTAGTGCCGTTGACCCTTCTCATTATCGGTCTGTCTAGATTTTGCCGTTCTAACTTGAACCATCACTTGGTTTTAGACTTGCAGCACCTTTTTTTTACGAGGGGGAAATCTTCGAATGATACCCGACTGCTTTGGTGTGCAGTCGGGTTATGTAGGATTGTACCCACTAAAGCCCCCTCGGTGGCCAGCTTTTATGCCTTCTTGGGAGCTCCGGGATCTTCAAAGGAACGCACCGGTGCTCCCAGCACTTCGTGTAACTACTCGCCTGGTAGTAGAACCAGGCTTGTGCGGTCCTCTACGACAGCGTTGCCACACACGCTGCTGTCCTCCTCGGGCCCACTTGAGTGGATGGCCAGAGCCCCAACTCTGACCACCCACGAACCCAGGCTCCTCTTTTAGTAGGCTCTTACTACAGGCAGAGGATACCGATGCCGTATCCTAGTGTCCTGCCATCAGGGCAGACTTGCACCACCTACCGTCACTATGTCCTGCACAGCTCTATTTGAGATTTGTCACACAATCGGTGATAATGATGGATAGAGATCTATGGAGCGTAAAAATTTGGATATACAAATAAGTAAGTTCGTATAGGCCAGTGACTAGCCCTGGTGTCAGAGTTTATAGGCCACCTAAAGTCTCTGACATGTCGAAACAGTTAAAACAACCGGGACCTTCAATTTAACGTGTCATCTGAGCCACGGTAGCGCTCAGTTGGGAAATGCCACTCGCGGTCATTCAGCCAAATACGGACCGCGCGGAACGTTGCTTTATTTCGGTGATCGCTGACAAACACCTAGTCAAACTACACTACGAGCGCTACACAACACCTGCCGTTTCGGAGGAGTTCGATAGCAAACACTGTGACACGAGATTTTATATACTTATTAGATATAAATAATCCAATACCTAAATGAATATCTCATGTATAAAATAAAATAAAATAAAATAAAATAAAATAGCCTTTATTTCCCAAATACGTTTACAAATTCATAACATATTTAAATCTTAAAATTTTGAATCTCAAATATTTTATTTGGGCACCCAAATTAGGTAAAAGGCCTCCTCCATACTGTGCCATGAATTTCGATTTAGGGCATGTCTAGTCCAGGTTGGGCCCGCTGCTTCCACTACGTCATCGGACCATCTTCTTCTGGGGCGTCCGACTGGCCGCGCGCTCTCTCTCGGGTACCAGTGGATGATGCGTTCGCTCCATCTGTTGTCTGTATTTCGTGCAACGTGTCCCGCCCATTTCCATTTCAATTTACAGAGCATTCTTGTTGCATCCATGATTTTGGTCTCCTGTCTTATTTCTGAATTTTTTACTCTGTCTTTTAACTTGAGTCCTAGCATAGAACGCTCTGCAGCTCTTTGAAAAGTTGTAATCTTTTGTACCAGTTTTTTAGTCAATGCCCATGTTTGGCAACCATAAAGTAGAGTTGGTAATATAGTATTGTCCATCAACCTTTTTTTTTAAATGAATAGGAATCTGACTTTTAAATATATCTTTGTGGGACCAATATTTCCGCCATGATGCCGCTATCCTTCTATCTATTTCTTTGGCGGTAGAGTCTCGGAAGGAAATAGTTTGTCCCAGGTATATGTATTCGTTGACATACTCTATGTTGCAGTCATCCAGTTTTATAGGTTGTGATCGTCCGTTGGTCATAATTTTGGTTTTTGATAAATTCATATGAAGTCCGATTTTTTTGCTCTCTATATTTAAAGTACTAATCATATGTTGTAGCTCATTGTGAGTTTCTGCCAGAATAACCACGTCGTCGGCGAAGCGGAGGTGCGTGAGGTGTTCTCCATTAATGTTGATGCCATATTCCGACCAATCGAGTTTTCTAAATGTCGACTCTAGAATGGCCGTGAACGCTTTTGGAGAGATAGGATCACCTTGTCTTACCCCCCTCTTTATTGGGAATGGGAGGCCGGTAGTTTCTGTTCTCACTTTCGCTTTATTTTTATTGTAAAGACCTCGTAGTAACGCTACATATTTTCCGTGTACGCCTTGCTCTATCAAGCTTTCCCAGAGATGTTTATGCGATATAGAGTCGAATGCCTTGGTATAGTCGACAAATGATATATAGATTATTTTTTTGTACTCGTTGCATCGCTCTATACATTGAGTCAAGGTAAATATATGATCTATAGTGGAATAGCCCTTTCTAAAACCGGCTTGTTCCCGAGGCTGTTGTTCATCTAAGGCATTTGTTATTCTGAATAGGATTAACGATGAAAACAGCTTGTACAGGGTTGGTAGTAGACTTATGGGCCTATAGTTATCCATAATGTTTGGATTGCCTTTTTTGTACAAAAGCGTTATAATAGAATAATGCCAGTCTGCGGGAAACTCTTCCTTTTCTATAATTTTGTTGAATAAATTCGTCAGTTGTGGCGCCAGAGGCTCTAGCATTGCATGAAATTCCGTCTTCTCCGGGTGACTTATTTTTCTTCAGGCGACTTATCCCGCGCTCTACTTCATGAATCAGTAGAGCCGGAACATTCTCGGAGCTTTTATTGTGTGTATCTGATTCGCCTTCTGTGCTTGAGTATAAAGTAGAGTAAAACTTTGTAGCGACCGTTAATATGTTTTTCCTATTAGTAATGCTTTCGCCGGTGGTGTTATTCATTTTCGGTATCCATTCTTTTTTATGGTCGAACTTTTTTCTACTACGTTTTGTTGAACTTCTAGTTTCTAATTCTTTTTCGATATTTGTTAATTTTATCTTCCGGCTGTTTGCTAAAATTTTCTTTTTTATTTTCTTATGTAAATGCTTGAGTCTATTTCGCTGGGCTTTAGTGCGTGGGTATGTACTTTTCAAATGTGCTCTTTCTTGTATCAGTTTCTTGGTTTCCTCATTTAACATTTCAGATTCTATTTCTTTTTTATTTTTTGGCAGTTTTTGTATACATTTTTTTATTGCCGAAATGGTACTTTGGTAAGATTGGTTGATGTCATTACTAGATATGGTTGGTATTTGTAAAGCCATCAAATTTTTCAGCGACTCTACTTCTATTGGTGAATAGTTTTGATATTTTTGGCCAAATGTTTTACGATTTTTTTTTGTTAGGTTTATATTGTAGGTCAATCTTAGCATTCTGTGATCTGTAGAGTAATTAGTATCTAGTACTTCGAGATTATGAACTTTGTGTTTTTGCTTTACGAGTACAAAGTCGATTTCGTTGAGCGTTCGACCGTCTGGCGATTTCCAAGTCCATTTTCTTTTTGGGTGTTTCTTGAAAAATGTGTTGGAAATTGCAAATCTGTTTTCGTAGCAAAAATTCAGCAGCATTTCGCCTCTTTCGTTTCTTTCTCCGTAGCCGAATGGACCGCAGATATCTCTTTCTTCTTCTAGTGGCATTCCAATTCTAGAGTTAAAATCGCCCATTATAACCGTATCTTTCCCAGTGTCTATGAGAGCTTTAGTTAAGTCTTCATAAAAACATTTAACTTCTGTTTCTTTCGCTTGTTCTGTAGGGGCGTATGTTTGTATAATGTGTATTATATTGGTTTCGATTTGAATGTCTAGTCGGACAACTCTATCAGAGTATGTCTTGAAGTCGATAATACAATTTCTAAGGTACGGAGCTACGATAAACCCTACTCCGTTTCGTCCTTTTTTATCTCCTCGATACATTAAAATATATTTGTTGTTCTCTATTATTTGCTGTCCACTAATTTTGACTTCGGAAATTCCAATAATATCGTATTTGATAGCTTGTAAGGCATATTCTAGCTCTATTATTCTGTTTCGAGCTTTTAATGATCGTATATTATAAGTACATAATTTTAAAAGAGTTTTTTGAGAAGTAGAGTTCCTTTGATTAAATTCTTTATATGGAAAAAAGATTTCAAGTTGTTTGTTGCTGTTGCATGGAGGGTTATAGTCATCTACTCCCGCGGCGACCACCCGTATTGGGAGTTTTGAATTGTTGTATTTATTTATGTGTTTGTATATCTCATGTATACATCAGTATAAATCAGTAGCGCTCGTAGCGTAGTTTGACTAGGTGATTGTCAGCGATCACCGAAATTAAGCAACGTTCCGCACGGTCAGTACTTGGATGGGTGATCGCGGGTGGCATTTTCCAACTGAGCGCTACCCTGGCTCGGATGACACGTTAAATTGTAGGCCCCGGTTGTTTTAACCGTATAGCCATGTCAGAGGCCTTCAGGCGGCCTAAAAACTCTGACACCAGGGCTAGCCACCCGGCCTATACGAACTTACTTACTTATCAGTATAAATTATAATGAGTGCAACCTCGCTGCTCGCGAACCGGTCTTGTCCTCAGCTAAATAGGAAATAGTTTATCATTGCTTATCTCGCTAGTCTTGCCTGGTGTTTTCCTCGCAAATACCTGCTTATTTAGTTTTATTTGTCTAGTTGGTACCTACTATTGTTGTTGGATTGTTACCAATCTTACTTAGAGCAATCAATAGATGCTTTTAGATTTGTAGTATGTATTAGGTAAGTATATTATGCTGGACGCGGCGGTTCTAGTAAAGTTTTGAAATAAATGCTTTCATCATCTTCATCACTTTGATTTGTTTGCATGAAAAATATTTAAAACTCGTAAAAAGGTCGTTTTATCGTTGTAGATACCTCGTTTGCAACCATAAACAGCATTCTTATAGCTGTCACTGACAACTACTGCTATGCTATAACTGTCCTGCAACATCACATTAGGATGTTGTAAGTTCATATGGGTCGGGTGGCTACTTGGCTAGCCCTGGCGTCAGAGTTTTTAAGCTTCCTGAAGGCTTCTGACTTGGCTAAACGGTTAAGACAACCGGGACCAACAATTTAACGTGTCATATCTGAGCCACGGTAGCGCTCAGTTGGAAATGCAACCAAATTGGATGTAGTTGATAGATTAAAACAAGTTCTTCTTAATTATTATTTGTAGTAGCGATGGATCTATGTGTCTGATTAGTAGACAGTTATTTGCGGAGAAAAGAGTAGAGAAATAATATGTCATAGTTCTAGATTTTTTGCCCCCTAAAAAACATATGCTCTGATAATGGCACCTACTTCTCCCAACTCAACCATGTTTGTTCATTTAAAATGTTATTTATAAGGTTTAATTTGTAAAGTTAGGACGTTTCGAGCGATGAGTCAGTGATTAGCAAAGAAAGAAGTATTCACCAGCTCTGCGTTAATTGTTTATTGGGATCGTTGGCACGGCGCCGCCGGCGCGGGCGCAGGCGTTTCAAATGTTGTGTGCGCCCAATCGGAAATCCGTGTGAATAAAAACTTAGAACGAGTTGAAATTATTAACAAAACCTAAGTATTTTAAGTATGTAAGTCAGCTTGTAATTTATGACTGGCTTATGAAGACAATAATTTTATTTGAGTTATTTTTAATAATTCTTTTGAACTGAGCATTGAAAGACGTTTATAAATCTTATGCCATTGTTTTCTACCATACTCTTAGTAAGTACCTGTCGATAAACTCTGATATAAGTATGTCTTTATTAAATTTTTATGTAGCTATAACGAAAGAAAACAGTGTTTGCCAAAATTCAAAATCGATCACGCTAGTTGAAGAAAAACTTGAACAAAAGTTGGAAATAGATAACAAGGCCTTTTAAAGCTTGGAAATGCAAGATTTGCCCAGTAGCAGATCTGGGTGGTTGACGTTCTAATGCCCCATGTTCTGAAATATGCCATATTGCTATGGCAATTGTTTCAAATGTTCACGATCGCTGCGCTCGCGCTGAACAAAAGTGTCGAATGTTTCTTATGTTTAGGTACGTGCCTACTTCTGCCTTTTATTGAAAAAACACTATTTTCAGTGCATTACGATGCACTTCCGCACTAGTATCGTAGTATTATTATATATTCTTTGATATTCTTTGCTGTACTAGGACTGGGCTGGACATGTTTGCCGAATGCCAGATGATCTTTGGTCCAAAATAACCACCTATTGGACACTAGGCCATAAACGAGCTCGCGGCAGACGATGGCGGGACGACCTTGACAGGCACCGGAAGGACTGGCATACTTTAGCCCAGGATAGAGATAAGTGGAAGGAGGGTAGGGGAGGCCTTTGCTCAACGTTGGGACAGAATAGGCTCCTAATAATAATAAAAAATAATAATAATAATTCTTTGCTAGTATGTAACACTCATGGACGTACGCTCAGTTATAGTTCCCAGATGACGGCAGATCCCTATCCCCAAGTACAGAGTTCTGGAGATTTGTCCGATACCATCCGACAATTTGTAGCGCTCTTAGCGTAGTTTAACTAGGTGTTTGTGCACCGAAGTTAGGTATGCAACGTTCCGCATGGTCTGTCTTTGGATGGGTGACCGCTGGTGGCATGTCCAACTGAGCGCGGCCGTTGCTCGGATGACACGTTAAATTGTAAGCCCCGGTTGTTTTAATCGTTTAGCCATGTCAAAAGCCTTCGGGCGGCTTAAAAACTTTGACACGCTACCCAGTGGCCTACACGAACTCGCTTAAAATCCGACAATTCCATCGATCTCTGACGTAACACGCTGTGTCGCTGTCCTATGGCTATGACAATTTAAATACCCAAAAGCGATACTGAGAATGTGGCCAAGTATAAGATGATCGCAGAGTTATCGCGATGCACCCTTGACCGCTATTCGTCAGCATGACATCACCGATCACCGAGCTCTCGTTCTGGCGCACGTGCGAGCTCACTCTCTCTTTCGATGCTGTTTCACTCGCTCCCATGCGCGGGAGTTGGTGCAAGTGTGTTTTCTTGGTGTAATTTAAACATTGCTGATGTAGGTTATCATCGACAATTTTGATATTTTCAATATAAGTACAGAATCACTGGTTACAGTTAACTCATCTCTTGGTGTAATTTAACATTGCATACCTACATCATCCACTATTTTGATATTTTCATTTTAATGTACAGAATTACTCGTGACTTATTGTAGTTAATTTATTAGGCTAAACTTTGGTAAATAAAGAAATTGAATTGAACTTACCCACAAGTTACGTAATAAGTACTTTAAGGGCGTTAAGTAAGTTAAGTTTACTATATTAAGAAGAACAACATTTACTATGTGCCCAACCCCGTTTTCGCGAAAAAAAATTGCTGCTTCATAGTCCATAGGAAAAGTTCATTGACTATCTTCTTTCTTCTTCTTTCTTCTTCTTTTCAGCCATAGGACGTCCACTGCTGGACATAAGCCTCCCCTAAAGACCTCCAACAAGACCGGTTGGTAGCGGCTTGCATCCAGCGCGATCCTGCGGTCTTAATGAGGTCGTCCGTCCACCTTGTGGGTGGACGTCCTACGCGCTTGCCGGTACGTGGACTCCACTCGAGGACTATGCTATCGACAAAATGTATGGAACAGCTGTTTTTTTTCAGTTTTTTTGGTTGATCCGTGGTAGTAAACGTTGCTCGTGGTGATGTACTACGAGTAAAGTCGTCCTTACGAGGTTATGCGTAACCCATCATCAGTAACCGTGTATAAACGAGCTTACCTCATTCTGAGAGGTTAGTCCAGGTTTACACGTAAATTGAAACCACGGCTGTTTGACGGAAAAAAAGGAAGAACTAAACAAAATGTACAAAAGTAGTGTAGCCATGTGGCTCCATACATTTTGCTTAGTTCTTCGAACGCGAACGCGAAAGTTTTAGTGAACTAACTAGGTACGCAAAACCTGGACTAATGGTTCTGATTACTGATGGGATCGAGAAGTTCTGGAATGGAGACTACTGACAACGTACCAGCAAGCACAGTGTAGGACGATTCCGTTGGATGCAAGTCACATAGGATCGGTCCTGTACGAAAACTATAGGGCAGGGTGGAGAGGCATATGACGTCTACTGCTAAAAGTAGGTGTAAGTTCTGCTAGACGCCCGTGGTCTAAATTATAATGATGAGCTTAATTGGAAGTTTTAATGATATTAATTATATCTAAGACGAAGGAGAATGGCTGAATTTGGGCCAATGTAACTTTCCAATTCAATTCATTTATTCTCAAATATAGGTACAACACTGTACACTTATGAATGCCAACATTTACAAAAAATAGTCATAATATTGTCCATCAATCACTAACACACGTAAATTGTCCAATGCTGAACAAATACCTTCATCATGCATAGATTTTCAGTGGGACCCAGAGAGCAAAATTAGACACATTTTCATAATGGATGGACCATTAATTACCTACTTACTGGATAAAACTTATTATAAGTAATGAAACAATACACTGCTAAAAACAACCAAAAAAAATGCAAAATGTAAAAGCGGTATCACTGATCGGACCCTGAATTTATAAAACCTTTTTTAGGTTTGCTATAGTTCAGTTCATTTATTCTCACACATAGGTACAAAAATGCACACATATGAATTTAAAAAAAAAAACAATAAATACAATTTTAATTTTAACTTTTTTTTAGGTTTGCTTAATATAAGTAATTAGGTAGGTATTATTTGAAAATTTTGAATGTCAATAAGTTTGAAAACAATTTAAAATATTTTACCGCTGGTCATAACAAATGGCGTCACCTTTCCTGTAAACGCCATAAAGTATGTAAATAAAGGCGTATTTGGAGATAACCGTAGGTCGTAATACTTGGAAATGATTTTACCGAAAAATGATCTTGGATCTCCATTTTTGGATGCGTACACAGAACAGCAGAACTTCTCTCTTCTGTGGATGCGTATATCTGGGAGACTGAGAATATCAGTATAGCACTAACCCAATATTAACTTATAATTTTAAGCCACTATCTGCGAGAAAATATCTATAATGTCACAATCGTGCTAAAAAGTGTTCGAGGTAAAACTCTGCCCAAGCTTTGGGCAGGCGTTTAGTTAGTCGTAAGACGATTGCAAGTCGACTACAACACCGCGCGATGCCAAAGTGCTCGGTTACGAGCACTAATTAGGTGACATAATGTCGAGATTCGAAAAACGGGTCATTGTGAATGATTTAATGTAAATATCTAAGTCAGTATGTATGACGGCGCTCGGTAATTTTTTTACTACTTTCACTTAGGGACTGTGGCTCTGTAGATATTTGCTCGAAGGCTACTATAGACTTTACTAATATTATAATAAACTCCACTAAGCAACTAAGTTTTCAGAACGTGAAAAAAATGGTTTGGTTGCGTTCCATTTACAGTAAATATAAAATAGTTGTAAACAAGTAACAAGTATGAAATAAAAGAATATTCATAATTGTTTACTTATTAACTTTTTAATTTATCGTAGTTACGATTAGATTCATTTGTTGATGAGATAAGTTTTTATGAAGATATTTAATTTGATCGATCGCCGCCTCGTTGATCTACTTATGTAATTATTATTTTTTATCTTATACTTACTACGAGGACTACGAAGATAAAATAAAGATAAGATGAGTAAGAGTAAAGCTACAACAGTCAATTACCTGTAGGTATTCTTATTAGACATTTACCTATTGCCATTATCATTATTGTAATTGATTTCGCAGTTACTCCGTGTACAGTGTACAGCTGTACACCTATACTAATTCAATGTTCATTATAAAAGATGGTTTTTCATCTTTTATAATTTTGAACGTCTACCGTCTTACCACGAAAGTTTTACGCACGCTTTAGACAATGTTTAACGAACAAATTGGACGGTCAAACAGTGTTTAAATCGTGTTTAAATCTTTTGTGGTAAGGCGGCTAGAGTCTTAAGTATAATTAAGTACCTAATAGTTTAAAGATCTTAAAACTGCAGTGCAGTAAATAATTTCGTAAAGCCTCAGTGGCTAGCTCTGGTGTCAAGAGTTCTAAAGTACAGTTAAATATAGCATTAAAATTATTAGTAAGAAACGAAGCCAGTAGTAAAATTACGCGCGTGGGCGTGACCATACCGCTCCATAATTCCATGAATGGTTGACGCAACTGCGCCTACGCACCTTACGCCATGCGCCTGAGCCTTCGAGATCTAAAGAGAGGCTACTTACTCTTTGTCCAGCACTTATAATATGTAGCAAATATTCATATACCGCAAAATGCATGGTTACGCACACGGTCTGTGGTTACGGAGCATACAGTGCAGAAAGCAGCAGGTATTGGGTGAGCACATATTATGTGATATAGGTAAGTGATTTCTGTAATGTGTAATCTGAATCTGCAATAATATGTAATCTCTGAATTTGTAAATTCTAAAGTTAAGATTACGGTGATAAAACGGTAATGATATCTTACCGTGGTAATGCCAATTATATTATTATTATTACCTATTACATGCTTCAATGCTAATTATAGACATAGATAGACGTAGTGTACTTAATTACCAATAAGACCACATTGTAAGTTGTAAATGAAAAGATATGAATTAAATTTTGTGTTTGTTCTGCTTTGTGAGTAATAATTGTGTTATACAGGGTCATAGGTAAACGCAAAACTTTTTGAGGATGGGTCTAGTACATCTAGACAAACAACTTTTGTTCTAGGACTTTTGGGAAAATCACGAAGTAAAAATCAGATTTTTCATACAAAAAGTGAAAAAGTTCGTCAACGCGCGGCAAAATGTGTGAAGAAGCCAATTTTTTTTTTGCGAATTTTCAAAAGTCGTGGTACAAAGGTTGTTTGTATAGATGTACCAGACCCGCCTTTAAAAGGCTTTGTGTTTAATACCGTTTATTACCAGTGTTACTACCAATCTTACTACCAGTAGTAAGAACGGTAAATGAATTACCGTTGTTACTACTGCAGTTGAAAGTTGTTACAATAGCAATAATAAATTATCCGTGTTACTACCGTAAATATGAAACAACAAAAAAAAACCTATGACCCTATATATTGACGTTAGGCGTAGATGTGTTTATGTACGTAATTACCTTATCCCGTTAGATCGAGATGACATGGCCCATCTCGCGACATCTGTGGCCAGAGCCTTATGGCACCTCATTCCGATCAGTTTTTTACGATGACAGTCCGGAAAATATCAATAACTAGCTTACCACCTACTTGAAGATATTTAATCTACAGTAACACCTGTTTAATTTGGTTATTGGAATTTTAAACATGCGGTCACATTTCAGACCTTGAATAACTGTTAAAAGAGTAATCCTGTTCCTGACTTACTTAGTTCGATCAAAATTCCTATCCTGGAGTATTTAGGTAGCGCACTGTTTTTACTGACTTCCAAAAAGAAAGAGGACTAATAATATGTGCTACAACGTGCTACAACCTAGACCGCTTATCTGCTTAACAACAGGCAGTAGGTGGTCAAACACAAACCTATTCTGAATAAAAAAAAAAAAGACTATGTGCGTAATCGGCTGAGCTGTTTTTGATAAATCAACAATAATATACATGGATGTCACATCGATTCGTGCAAACTATTCGAATTTTCTACACGGAGAAAGTCAGTGGTGAAATATGTTGCGAAAAATATAACTTAAAACCTACTTTTTTGTTTGTTATGTATTGCGTTTCTCCGTACGTGAGCTATGGTGACCTCTTACCATCAAGAGGTCCGCCAGTTTTTGTGTCACAAAAAAAAAACACTACCTATTATAGATTTTATCACAGTTGAAAATACTTAAATAAAAAAAAGTCTGAAGTAGGTATTATGGCACAATAGGCTTGTTTACTAAAAAAAAATATAATATAATTAGTCCGTCAAATAGATTATAAAAAAATATTAGACACCTATTTTTTCTTTTGTCAATTTAACAAAACTTTATAAAGATGTAGCCCGTTAAAGTTCCGGGTGACGTCACTAACAACAACGAAGAATATATAATAATTATACGTAAGAATATATAATAATGCTAACAGCTATCAAATGGCTACCGCCCAAGTAACATAAGCTTCTATAACCAGGGCTTTTTATCACCAAACAGTAATATAGTAGACCTATAGTGGTAACCGTTATCACTGCTTGTACTATAAAGGTTTTCAACAGAGCGGTTTGGTTCCATAAGATAAAAGAGCATTTAAGTTCTATAAATTAGCTCTTAAAACGTCTACAGGACCATACAAAAGAATACTTAAAGTGTTGCATTATAATGGGTGTAAAATATGCGATTATAGTGCTATTTAATACTATAGATAACCTGAAGGACACTTTTATGTATCTATTTGGCACTAATAATGCGTCAAAGTTACTTTTTTAGTACTAGTACTGTAGAAGTGTCAAAAACTCTATTACAAGACAAATTTGCACTGTAAAAGTACCTTGTACAACAATTTCGTAACGTTTTAGCGTTTTAAAAGCTCCCTAAATATGTCTATGGTGCCAGTTCTGTAAAAGCCATGAACATTTTTCTATAGTACTAAATAGTACCAAAAGGACTCCTGGCGCATCTTTTAAATAACTTATATTTTAAATTGTTCTATAAGTGAGTTTGTATTACTGCTACACAACTAAAGCATACTATAAATGTACTAAAATCTACAATTAATGGACTAATTAGATCTATACTAGCTTTTCAGTATCTTTTATATGACAAGTACTTCATAACTGGACTTTATATTTAGATAACAAAACTAATAGCCCGGGAGGTAAGTGCAATAAATATTACTAAGTACTTTCTAAAAGCTGAATTTTCGGTGTGTTTTGATGGTGTACAAGAATACCTGAGAGTTAGTCAGCTAGAAAACTTAGCGTTTGATGAGGATACCCGTTAGAATTATTAAAAAAAAAAAAGTATCTTGCAACTACTTCTAATAGCTGAAAATTGGTGTATGGGTAGAAAAATAATTTAAAAAAGTTTAATTACCAAAAATTACCTGAAACTTTTAAAGCCTACTTGACTTGACAGACCTTGTTACCTACAATCTCTGTCAGTCAGGACTTAAAGCAGCGCCGCTTTAAATAAAGCCTAACTGACAGGCTCAGTTACATTTTTTTTTTATTAATTCATACAGTTTTTCCCTCCAACCTCTAAACGTCCCAGCTGACTGACTCCGTGGTATTTTAGTACAACACCTTGATAGCGTAATACCAAAAAATCAGCTTTTAGGAAGTAGTTGCATTTTTTCCGCTTACCTCCCGGGCTATAATTAGTGTTAGGTGAAAAAAATGGCTGACGTTTTTTGTCATGGTAGCTCATTAACAGCACGGTTGGAGCCAATAAGCACTATAGCAGCCATAGTCGGAAGAAGTTCTTATTTTAATAATTAAAAATTAATTAAAACATGAAAATTATGAGGGCGCATTTTCAAATTTGAAATCAGTACAATGACTTTACCGACACAATTATTTTCGCAAGTGCAAGTTACTGCAGATTTATAGTCCATGTATTGTAGTTATGTCCTTTTAAATACGTGTTACGTTTATCAACAATGCCTGTAGTGACATAAAACATAAACTTACCGATTTTTGTTTTCATGAAGAAAACTCACAAATTGCAAGCAATTGTAATAAAAAAGATCATTGGAATCGTTTTCGGTGCACAATAACACTTTAAATAGGTTTTTGGTTACTTTTATAGAGCAAATTTATGTCAAAAACGTTGCAAGTAGAGCTATTTTAGTACTAAAAAGCGTTTCTTATCACTTTTACATCTCAACTACAGAGCTGATTTATCACCGTGACAGCCTTTATGTAATGATTATAGAATAAATCAGTGATAATACTAGGGCCTATTCGTGGTTCTGTAAACGTTTACAAGACTATTATAGTGCCAATCATGAACACTAATTAGCACGCTCCAAAACGTTCTCAGGTCTTTTATAGTACCAGATTTTGTTACTTGGGGCGGCTACCGACGTCACGAGCCCCCACTCTCACGTGTCCAATATTTTTTTTATAATCTAACTGATGGACTAATTATAATTTTATACCTAGTAAACATCCCTATTACGTCAGCTAATTCAGTTTTATGTACCTAATAGGTATGACTGTAATAAGTATATTTCAAGTCCTTGCAGAATATACCTACACAAACAAAACATGAATTACAAAATAATATTCTTCGGATTTACAAGTTATTAAGATTCATCCCATTTAGTCATCACGATTCTCGTCACAAGCGATTTTTTTATTAGTCACGGCTGGTTCCTGACGCCAAACTCGGTGCCCATTCGTAACCAAGTCGCCACAACGTTGACTAGTCGGGAAGATTTATTTTAATTTAATTTATTGTGTTTAAGTGACATAACATTGTGTGACAGTGACGTAATTAGACAAGTGTTTGTTCAAGTTTAGTGTAAAAGTTCATTAACTTTTGATATATGATTGATCTCTACATTGGTAAGTTTTTTTTTTTGCACAGAATTTGATCATTTATATATTTTTTGGCCATAATTTGTTTTTTGTCTATTAATTAGTGTACTGTTATTTTGTATTTATTACAAAAATAATTCTATGTAGCCCAGGCGCCAAAGTTCGGCAGACTATCTCTTTTAGACAAATGGCTTCATTTGAATACGCCTTATAACAGAAAAAATGCCAAGTCGATGGTTTACATACAGGACCCTAAAACTAACATATCATCATAGTATTCTGTGATATCATTATTATATCAGCTGTAGCCGTCCACTGCTGAACATGGGCCTTGCCCATAAATATTTAGATTCCCAGTAAGACCGCGATCGCTGCAGGTCCATCTTGTCGGTGTCTTAGTTAGGTATGTAAACTGTTTGCTACTCTACATTTATTTGTCTATAATTTCGTAGTAGGTAAGTATATTTACAACTGAACGCTACCGTCTCACGGATGGTGCATTGTCGGATGTCTCTGACGTCTCGGTTGCGTTTAGCCACTACCTTCGGAAGCTTATATTACTGCGTGACACAAGCGCGAGGCTCTCGGTCTACCTATACAAATTTACTTTTCAATACTTTCGTTATTTTACTGTACCTAGTAGGTATTTACCTTAGGTTGTTGGTATTTAAGCAGGTGTTGCCCTCGGCGCGCCAAATCGGGCGTCGTGGAGTGTGTCATGGTTCCCTCGACACAAATGCCAACTGTTCGCCCGTTTGGTGGAATAACAAAATCACGTAATAACCTAGACCTCCATATGTATTTTTACCTAAATAAACGAAAGTTCGAGTATAGGACGGACAAAGTTCTTGGTGGCTTTGAAGTTAGCTACAAGCTCCGCGAAATCCAATCCTCACGCCTCGCAAGCCCTCTGTCAGTCAGGATTTAGTTTTGTTTGCACAGATTGTAGCTAACATCACATCCGCTCCGCCTTAAATTTGATTCGACCTATAGCTATTTTTACCCGACTAGGGCAAAATAACAAGTAACATCAGCTGTTCGACGGAAATAATGTAGATAAATAATAGTAGCTAACCCCTACCTAACACAATCTAAGCACCTACTATTTTTTTGCGACTTCAGAAAATGAAAGTGGTTCCAAATCATACCTAGTACCCTAGTACATGACGTCCTAGCTAGATTTTATCTATTGTGTACGAGAAGGCTTGACCGATTTTTATGATTTGTTTGTGTAGAATTCCTACTATTCAGGTCGTAGACTATTTCTTATACCTACCCCTCCCTAGGGTAGGGAGTGATAAGGGTAGACCACCCAGATTTATTTTTTATGGCCAAACAACGTAACAGCCGCTAGTCAACGGTCTAGTAAACAGTAAGCTAGTTAAACTTAAAACAACTAAACGCTAATTAAACTTAAAAAAGCCTTTAATTCAGATCCACTTAATCTACTAACCACTTAATCTAATACAAACATATAAAATAAACATGCTTACAGTAGGTAGGTAAATCATAAAACTTAATCTAATACTTATAAGTTGCTGATTGCTTGTTTTCTGTAGATCCGTTTGCCAATCGGCAAAGGCCTAATTAAGATTACAAGTAGGTACTAGTTATTCAATACAATGGTTACAGATGACCATAGAAGAGACTCTTCGGACGAGTTCCGACATCTGAGCGACGTTTGATGGATGCGATGAGATGGTCTGTGGTACCTATAACATAACCATATTCAATTGATAATAACATCTACTTGCTGCTCTACTTGGTATTACATATACTTTTTTGCTCGCGGATTCGCTCGCGTAAAATTTGAAATGTTGTGCTATCCCCTAGGCTTGGAAACTTTCATTTTTTCGGGATTTAAAATACATTTGAACTTAAACTATATTCATGCGAAAAATCAAGCAAATCCGTTGCTCCGTTGCCACGTGAATGAGGAACAAACCAATAAACCAACAAACACACTTTTGCCTTTATAATAATAGTAAGGAAGTAATGATTTCGATGTTAATCTCATAGTTTTTTTTTAAATTGACAAGTACCTTAATTAACTACAGCAAAATACAATAAAACTACGTATTTACATTTTAAGCTGCTACTACTTTATAAAAAGCAAGTGTACTGACACTTGATGACCTGGAACCGCTGTCAGGGTCTCGGAAATTTCGGCCCACCCTCGAAATTTCTTAGCCCACCCCAGTAAAACTGAAAATGAATACATTATATTTTCCTCGGGTGGGAAAAAGTAGGGAGTTGCCCCCTAGAGAACATTTCTAGCCACGCCAATGGTTATAACCCGATTTTATTATAGAAACCGGAGCGGGTCGCTAGTTACAGTAAAAAGGTTACGACTTCTCCAGTCTCAGTTGTACCAATAGTAAGATATGCAAGGAGCTTATGATCGTATTTATTACAAATCCCCTGCGAGCGGCGAGCCGTCCCACGCCAACCGGATTAGGTGGCTCTACCAAACATAGCGTGGCATATGGTGCCAGTTTGCATACTTACATCACTTATGACATTCATTATTTTATGCTTTTTACACTACTGCCATAGGAGGTACCTAAGTAAGTAGGTTTGTATAAGGCTAGCCTTGGTGTCAGGTTTTTAGGCTGCCTACAAATCTCTACTGTCATGTTTCTTCATGAAGGTTGGCCCTAACTAAGTATAGGTATATGCTGCTGCAGCTAGCTTAGCCACTTACCTAGCAGACTAGATTAAGAGTGTCACATCAATTTGAACCAATGTCATGACTAGAAAGTCTTTGACATGCCTATGATTAAAAACTCCGGGACCTAGTAGTGGCGGAATTACGTATTTGCCGCCAGTAGGCTGTTGAATTCTATAATCTGCCGCCCTAGGTTTCAGCCTGCTGGTAAATCGGCCACTGGTACTTAGTGTCTTCCAAACCACGGTAGAGCTTGTTTGTAAATAAATGCCTCTCATGTTTTCCCATTCGAAGTGTTTTCAAAGAAAATAAATGTATTGAAATCGATTCTAAGATCTTCTTATTCTTCTTCGGTTGGGGGCGAAAAGTCCTGCACTGACGTCCCGCATGGGGTGTTTTGTGCATGTCCCCCACCAGCGTCTACCAGAGCCAGCCCAGCTCCTTCAAGCAACGGAGCCGCTTGCACCACAATACCTTCTAAGACCGTCCAAGATCGAGAGAAACGAGGAAAAAGATTTATCTAATGGTCCCTTTTCTTTGTCTGCAGGTAGCTAAGTATCAAAATGGCGACGAAGTCGTACAGCAAACACAAGGAGTACCGGGAGTACTCCAACTCTAGTAATACACCAGGATACACAGACGAACAGTTTGGTAAGTATTACGATTACCACCCATCATCAGGCTCCACCCATCACACACATGACCTCATTTACGACCGCAGGATCGCGCTAGATGCGAGCCGCTTCCTTGTCCCTGCCACTGTGTTGCTTGCTGCTTAATAAAGATTTATAGGGGAAGCGTGTGTCCAACAGTGGACGTCCAATGGCGAACCAGGTTTCCAGCGGAATAGCAGGTATTTTGAAGTGGTAATGGAACGATCTACTGACGACACCGCAAAGTTCTCGATTGACGATGGGGTCATAATATTTTCGAGAACGGGTACCGGTATGAGCAATTTAGGACGTCCACCTATGTGGTGGATCCAAGGACACGCTGGATGTAAGCCGCTTCTATTCTTCTAGTAGAATTTATCACAGTCTAGTCGATGAAAAAGGATTTCCACACACAACCCATACTTAGATTTTCTTTCCTTTTTGTTAAATACTTTGCTGTCTCCACATTTTTTTTACGAATTGACTGTTTCTTTTCTCTAAATGACGCCCTATTTAATTTCCTGATATGATAAAAGCTGATTTTTATTACCTAAGTGCTATCTTCACATTGTTTTACGAATTGACTGTGTCTGTTCTTTAAATAAGATCCAATTTAATTTCCAGATATGATAAAAGCTGATCTCCTCCCCAAAGGCAGCAAGCTGAACTCTCTGGACCGCACGGGCGCGGGCGGCGGCACCAGGGAGTACCACTACGAGTACAAAGAGGAGAAGCATCCCTCAGGGAAATACGACAGAAAAGATCTTCACACTGTTGAGGTGAGGATCACTACGTCAGTTCTGGTATTTGTAACATCTCATGATTTCTCAAAAAGCATTATTAACGTAAAATAACTACTACATCAAAAGCAGCTGGATTCAAGGAGAGCCTAGCGATAATCATATTGCTCGAGCCCACTGCCAGTTGGCATTGGCTTCAGAATAATGGCGTCTGTAAACGAAATAATTGGTACCTACAAGCTAGCTTTGCAGTGATGCTTGTTACACTTTATTGGTGTACAAAACTTTGCAAAAAGGCAGTGCCAGCAGCAGTGACTATGCCATGATCAGTTGACAGCGCGAGTGACCCAAGTACTTTAAAATATACGTACCTGCACTGTCCATTTCTCTGTCAAGCATGTGTGAGCTGAATGTTAATGTAACATGTTATTTGTGATTTTTTGATAGGACCGTTCTCAGTTCTAGTCCTAGTATTAAAATTGTATCAAGCACCTTCTACAAATAATCTGTAAAAAGAAAGATGATGAAGATAACACGATTCATTCTAGATTCATTTGTCAGCGATGACGCATCTAGCTAACTAATGTACAGTCATTTTATACTAATGCCACAGAATAAAAAAATATCACCACCTAATACCACTAATTGACTGACCCGTAAACTAACTAGGACGAAGAACGAAGACAGATTCACCCCAATTAGTGTAGAGTATCTTCTGACTTCTTCAAGATCAAGAAGATTCCCAAACCATCAGTACTGATAACTAATACAACCCTAATGATAACATTCTAGCTGGTACCTAAAGGCTGCAGAATGGAACGTAACAGTCCTGGACGGGATTACTGCTATGACTACGAAGACAGGCGTCCAGGGAAGTACCATAGGACCGACCCTAATGACATGTTTGCCGTCGAGGTAAGGATTTCACTGATATTCTGGTTTTGGGTACGTCTTCTTTTCAAGGCTACTTAGGCGCTGAAAGTTACGAGGCTCCATTATATCTGATGGTGGATGTGTCAAAATTCTTCCAAATTTCTATGGATCCTTCCTTCATTTTTATTGTAGAATCTTCGTCTTGATATACAGGGTTATTTCTAGTCAATTAGCATCATTTAAGGGGCTTATTATGTACATCAAAACTAACGACTTTTGCACTGCGACTTTTGTCAGAACTCAAAGAAAAAATCAGCTGTTCCATACATTTTGTCGCGGGTGAACGATATTTTTCTATGGAACAACAATTTTTTTTGAGTTTTAACAAAATTCGCAGAACAAAAATTGTTAGTTTTGAAGTACAGAATAAGCTCCTAAAAGGATGCTTATTAATTAGAAATAACCCTGTATATTTATTCTTTGTGATGTGGTTTGTCTGGGTTATAGTGTCTTCTGTCAGGTTTCCTAAGCTGTTTTGCATGGTAGACTTATTTTGGATTCTAAGTACTGTATTTTTCTGTTAAATGGCAACGGAGCATGCCTTGTATCTTTGCATGCTTGGGTTACCTGGTCTTCCTTGGTTTAGGGCAGGTTATGCGTTCTTAGGAACCTGCCCAGAAGTGAATTACTTTCTTTGACGAAGAAAGCTTTTCTATCGCGCTATCGCTATACACGCTATTTACATTGACATCTTCAAAATTGTAGGAACGAATGTTTGAGTGGGACCTAGTTTTTCCTGTTCAGTGAGTGAACCAATTCGAAGAAAGAAAAGTAAATTTCAGTTTCTATCTATTATGTATCATCAGGGGATTATTGCCTATTCATGTCGGAATCTCTCTTGTGCTAAAAGCACGTGATTGGGTATCTTCTATACTTTCTTTTGTAGACTTTTCCTTGCCTCAAAGGCCGTAATGTGTACGCGTTCTGACTTACAGCTTCTTCCCGCGCGAATAACTGGTACGAGCAGGAGACAAAGCAAAGCCGAACGTCAGAACTCTTATACGATACGACCTCTGGTCCTCATACACCTACCACAGGAACGGCAGATCTATTACCCTGTTTTGACAAGCCAATGTCTTAATTCCAGGAGTTCACAGTCCCGCCCCGCACGGCTCCGAAGAACTCGGAAACCAACACGTACTACTACGAGCGCGAGGAGAGGGAGCTGCCTGCCGTGACCGCGGGCACCAGGACTTATAACTATGAGAGCAGCACCAGCTCGTCTACTCCAGGTAACAGTATTGCCAGCAATGACACGGTAATGGTATCTAACAGTATTCCGGTTTCATACAAACGGTCGGAACGCGAATCATACCTACGCGCCTTGGAGTTCGGTATACATTCCTTACACAACGGTGGCAGGGGCGCGCCGCGGTGACGAACGAACGTGTGGGTTGGTATCAGTGAGTGGGCGATTTACCTGCCAGGCGGGCAGCCCTAGCGTGAACGTTCTGCGTGGCCAGCACAGAAAAAGTGGTCTCGCACTATGGGCCTTATTAGTACGCTCCAAGTAGCCCAACGAGCTATGGAGAGGGCTATGCTCGGAATCTCTCTGCGAGATCGAATCAGAAATGAAGTTACCGACATAGCCCAGTGGTTTCTGGCACCATTTCTTTGGTTCGCACCACGTATAAACCCTAATACGAACTTATGCATTGGCTGAAAGTTATTATAAAAGTATCTACCTGATAGTTCATGTGGAGATAAATAATGAAAAGATTGGTTTTCTTACAATCCGTCAGGCCACAATTAAATTTGGAAGCTCATGAAGTGCATTGAACTTCCAGGCTACTCGAAGGTGAAGACCTCCAAAGCGACGAAGGATCTCTCACACAACGTGGAGGAGCTGGACTCGCTGCTGGACGACCTCCAGAAGGATCAAGAAAGGCAGCTCTACAAAAGTGAGTAGCTATAGCTTATGATTAGTCGGAATAGGTAGTTCAATTTTACGTAAAAACAAAATAAAATAAATATTTGCCCATATAACAAACGTAATATATTTGCCGTTTTTTGCTCGATATTAATAACGGCAACGTTTGAAATGGGGCTAAGGGGGCTCCCATATGGTACGGAAAACTTCGTGCGCGAGTCCAAGTAGCACTTGACCGATTTTTAGGGTTCCGTACCCAAAGGGCAAAAAGGGGACTCTATTCTAAGACTTCGCTGTCCGTCTGTCTATCTGTCACCAGGCTGTATCTCATGAACGGTGATAGCTAGAACGTTAAATTTTCACAGATGACATATTGCTGTTGCCGCTATAACAACAAATAATAAAAGAGAGAAAAAAAAATTAAGGGGTATCCCATACAACGATTTGAATTTTTAGCCGTTTTTCGCTTGATATTAATAACGGTGTCAGGTAGATGCTTGAAATATTCAGAGAATATTTTATGGTTAAATGTCCACAATGTTTAAAAATAATAATAAAATTAAAATAAAATGTATTAAGGAGGGCTTCCTAATGGTACGGAACCCTATGTGCGCGAGTCCGACTCGCACTTAGCCGATTATTGTTTGTTTTCCTCGTGTATCTTTTATTAACTAAGACCTTTGGTATAAATAACTTACATCGCGAATGGATATTTCCAGGTGGCTACGCTTCAGATACTGCTGAAAGCACATCTTTTGACTACAGAAAAGGGTAAGGTTCTTTAGTAATGTTTTAAACAATTATTTGGAAGTTTGATACTGAAAGCTTACATATGTAAATAAACTGATATCACAACCCTGAACCATAAGTCCATGGGTTCTCATTTTTTCCCAAGTAGGTAAATTATAGCTAACGGACTTCTACTACTATAATCCTACCCTGTACCGCGCAGGCGATGACTAAGAGAATTACATACATTTACAGGGTTGTCTACTTACCATCATTACGAGAAACTTTCACTATGGACCCAACTCAAAATTCAAGAAAGAAGAAATAAAAACTTTTTATTTTTATTTATTTTTTCTGGCAAAAGTGCCTTTATTAACTACAACAAAACTACACTACTATTACACAAAAAGCATTGGATCATCCTCAGACCTTTGAAGGTCTAAAGATAATCCAAATGCACAAGCCCACTGCCAGTTGGCAGCGTGCCCAGCATGCTGGCTGCATTGCCACGCTGAATGGCAATGCTTAATAAAAACGCTGTTCCATATTGCAACTAGGAATCGACAAAATGTATGGAAGAGCTGACTTTTCCTCCAGTTTTGAGTTGGCCCCATACTAAAAGTTGTACGTGATGATGGTCTGAATCACCGCCTTTCGGCTTAGTACACCAGTTCTGGATAACCCTGTATACTGAGCAGTCTGCATCTATAGGTGGGACAGGTAATAAGATAGGTGTGCCATTTTGTTTCTTCAATAACACAATCAACAATTCAACAACACCTATCTTATTCAAAAAATATCAATCCTAGAAAAAGTAATGGGAATCAAAGTTGTAGGAACATTTTTAACAATTTTGGTCACGACCATTTCTCGTGTAAAATTCAAATTACGCGAGAGAAGATTCAGTTATTCATTGAGGTGATCTAAACAAGCAACCTGTCGCAGTACCCACCGGCAATGGTTAACTACAGTCCGTCCAAAAAGAGTTGACAAAAAATGAGGGCGCCACTGTCGTACATGGTATCCCCAATACTAAGTCATAACTGATTTTGATACTTGTTATTAATGTAATATTGGCATTATTTATTATTATTATGTACATTTGGCCCTCGCTAGACTGATCTTATAAACTGAAACGATCATCGCGTCGTGTGTGCTCAACTTCAGGTAGTGGTTCAAATCGTTACGCACCTATTCCTTTTCATTAACTGAACGAGCTCCCAGTTGGAATGAACCGAAAAACTGATCATTTCATCACATCGTAAGAAAATGCAACGGATCCTGCGCTTTGCCCTCCCGCTCGCACAAGCGCAGATTTCTAATGCTCGCCTCCAATGGTGCCTACGCAGTACGCACCAGGCTTTAACCATCTACGCACACGTTCAGTTGTTCTAATGTATCAAGTAAAGAGCCCTCGCTTTCAGGTCGTCGATTTACCATGTTACTAGACGTTCCGGTGATGTTCCTGATACGGATTTTGTTGTATTATATTATATGGCTTGCAGGCCCTCTAGGAACCCAGCTAGCATAGCATGCGACCACGAATGTTCCTACACTAAAAGAACTCTTTTCGACGTGTGAAAAAGTGACAGAAATATACTTTGCCATAACTCTGTCTTGTTCTGACACGTCGAAAGAAATATTTCGTAGTGCGCATCCTAGTCAAACCGTATTCTGCCCCAGGCTAGGCATACGATTTACGGCGGCCATTTTAAAGCCGAATTTTCATAATTTTGTATGATAATAACGTTTTTTATGGCCTCTAAAATTGACTTGGAACAAAACTGAGACGTTCTACGCTGCGCTCGTTTGTAATTCCTAAATGAAAATACCGTTTTAATTTCAGAACGCCAATGAAAGCGCCATCTAGCGGTTATTCGACGTTGAAGCGCGAGGAGCACCTGGAAAAGTCTTCGTGGAGCTCCTCCCCCCCTCCACCCCCCAACGTTACCTCTCAGGTCCGACAGGAGGTCTTCAGGGAGGAGAAGACAGGTTAGCACCAACCCTTCTTACAACCCACTGCTATATACGTATCTATCCTCATTGTAATGTAGCGCTCATAGCGTAGTTTGACTGGGTATTCGTTAGCGATCATCGAAGTTAAGCAACGTTTAGCACAGTCAGTCTTCGGATGGGTGACCACGGGTGGCATTTACAACTGGGCGCTACCGTACTCAGATCACACGTTAAATTGTAGGTCCCGGTTATTTTAACCGTTTAGCCATGTCAGAGGCCTTCAGGCGGCTTAAAAACTTTGACACCAGGGCTAGCCACCCGGCCTATGCGAACTTACTATTAAAGTAAGTAATCTTACTTACCTACTTTTAAAGTAGGTAGGTAAGTAAGATCCTTACAATTTTGCATTACTGCGCAACAGAGTACCATAAAATTTTCTGCTGTCTTTGCGCTATTGTGGCAAAATTTACGGCCTGACCTGTACATAGGCTAGCTCTCGAAGTTACTGACACAAATGAAAGAAATTAACCTGAAATGTTTTCATCTACCACTACTTGATTTGATTTGGTATTAGCCACAATAGCTACAATGCAGGCGGCCTTAAAACTGACTCCAGCGGGCTTAGCATACGGACCATAAAATAATACTATCGACGTGTTAGAACTTGACAGAGTTATGATGAAGCATATCTGTCACCTTTGCACACGTCGATAAACTCTTGTCGTAGTCTTGTATGCTAAGCAAGCTGGTTTAGCCATCCAGTGTATAGGAACTTACTTTATATATCGTTACAGAGTCTCGCGTGATCCCGGCGCAGGTGTCGCCCGTATCGCCACTCCCGGTCCCGCAGCCCGTGTGCCACCACTGCCACCACGTCACCAATACTGGCACTGTGAGTACTTACACTTTGTTCTCATACCTATTTGGATTTTTCTGCATTTAGGTTTTAAGTTGCACCTTCATTGACATTCCAGCTCTGTTCGCTTTGGAATATATATATTCCTCTATTAAAAAAGAGTCATCTAATAATATTGTCATCATACGTGAAGAAGCAAAATGAATATTTCTCGGAAATTCTTACCCGGCTATGTTATTTACCTTATTAGGGTAATTTAAATTAAAATCGGTTGAAATTCTACGATTTTCGACATCAAAGCTCAGTACCTACTTAGTACCATAACGTCATATCGTGAGATGTAGACATCATAAGACCAATTAAGAATAATCGGTCAAGTGCGAGTTAGACACGCGCATGAAGGGTCTCGTACCGTATAGAAGTCCCCCGTATATTTTATTTTAACTATTTAGTTTTGAAAAGAATATACAACTTAATATTCTGTTAATATTTTCAGCATCTTCCTGCTACCGTCATTTATATCGAGCAAAATCACTTTACTTGTATCGGAGCCCTTTAAATATCTATTTTGTTTATTTTTAAAGTGCATATTTGAACAAATATTCTGAGAATATTTCAAGCATCTACCTGTCACCGTTATTAATATCGAGCTAAAAACGTCTATAAATTCAGGTTTGTTATATGGGAGCCTCCTTAAATATTTTTCTTTCTATTTTTAGTATTTGTTGTTATAGCGGCAACAGAAATGCGTCGTCAGTGAAAATTTCAACGTTCTAGATATTACAGTTCATGAGATACAGCCTGGTGACAGATTAACGGACGGACAGCGGGGTCTTAGGAATAGGGTCCCGCTTTTTTTTAAAAAGAGTATAAAAGACGTTCTTATCACAGCGCATTTTTTTCAGACTACCTTTGAATTCATCCTTAGTAACAAGGCCTTAACTTACATCTTTTACTGTTTCAGTTGTCCCGTACAAGTACTCCCATGAACAAAGTGACGACGACCGTCAAAACCTACACATACGAGGTGCCCGCCGACCAGGACCCCACCACTGTACCCCTACCGGTACACGCCGACTCCGAACGGACCTATCTGTCCTCAGAGGAGAACGTACTCAAGTGAGTACATCTCTATATTAAATGGTTAATGTTGTTATGTTGTATTTCCAAAATGTAAAATGTCCCAAAGTATGTACCTACTTAGATACTTTTAATACTGTGACATGTAAAAAAACCATCTCAGAAATTTATGTGTACAATTTGTGATACTAGAGGTAGCACCGTAAACACTTAACTTGCATGGGAGTGGGTAAATAAATTTTAATTTGTAATTGAAATTGTGTGTAAAATTGTACGTGTGTTTTTATGATAAGATAAGATAACTTTATTGATATTAATAGAACCTAATATTACAAAAAATATTGCATAATATTTATTCATTAACATGCTCTCATATGTTGTAAGTATGAGTATGAATTAAATGTACAATATCTTCACTCTTCTAAAGTCACACTCTATCCATTACATAAAACAACACCACTTCTGATCCCACTTCTGACACACTATCCGTTTATATTGCAGGAGCAACACGTTAACCCGTTCAGTGGGGCGCACGCCGTCCCCGAGCCGACTGGCCGTGTCCCCCGGCCCCGGCGGCTGCCAGTACTGCCAACACTGCAACACCCACATCCGGGAATACAACACCCACATCGTTAGTGGAACTGACGGTAAGTCTCTACTTCTCAGTAGGTATACTACCAGTTTCCTGATATTTTGGCTTTTCAATTCGTGTTCTGTCCCACTCATTCACGTGACTAAATCCACCAATTTTTTTCGAAATATCTAGAATATCGTTCCAACTTTTCTTGATGATTTCTATCTGTGTTACTTAAGACTGCGCCTAATGCTATGAAAAATCAGATTTAACCCGCGCTTCTTGCATCGCCCGCTATCATCTATGCGGCTTTGTTTAGAGTCGAAAATCGCATGACACAGTTTATGATGATGTTGGCTTCGAGCTCCAGCTTATATTTTTAGGTGGGATTTTATTTATTTACAAGCATGCATATTTATGTCCTTGAAAAAAAAAAACAATATTTGTACACCTGCAAAGGTAGAATATTTGATACTATCCACCTAATTATTAATTAGACCTATGTTAGACAATATTCTCGCAAATAAACTGATTTTATTTATTTATTTATTTTTATAATTTCGAGCATTTGAAATAAGATGTAATTTTTATGATGAGAAATTTTAATTTTGTTTTAAAATAACTAATAAATAACAAATATTTTCCGAAATTCTACGCGATTACGCTGCTACTTTAGGGTTTGTCTTTCCTATAGAATTGTTTTGATATGGATGTTTATGTTCGTTACCGTTACACCACGTCTTCAAAAGTACACCATTCGCTTGATTTTACATTAGGCGCCTCCTTAACTCAAAATCGAGATTATTGTTGCCTTGTTGTAACTTAGGTGCATTGAGTGTGTTATCTGATTTGAAACAATGGTGTTTGTTCCAGTGACGGACCGCACGAGCGAGCGCGTCGTGTACCCGAAGCCGGCCAACGAGCCGGTCAAACTGCTGCCCTCGGAACCCCATAATGGACACGGACCACATGTAAGACATTTACTCCCTTTTTCATACAATTTAGAAAAAAAATATCAAAGAGTCAAAAAATTTTACGAAAATTTTACGTGATAACGTCATATGAAAACATTGTTGAATTAAAAACTGAAACAAGCCGAACGTTTAGGTTAGGCCGATCGTGCCTCTCTATCGCTTGATCCGCGCTCTCACTTGCACGAACGGCTCAAATGGAATGTGACACTTTTTCATGCATGCAACCGGCGTTCCACGATTTATAAGACGTTAATGATGAATAAGTAAGCAACACTCAGTTGGATATAACTTGGATATAATGGTCTGGCCAACGAAAGCTGTCTCCAAGAAAAAAGGCGGGAATTTTAGAAAATCAAGAGCTGTTAGCTTGTTTTCTAGTACCGCTCAGCTGATCTCCATGAAATTTAGCATGCACGTAGTTCTCTGAGCGGTACTAGGAAACAAGCTAACAGCTCTTGATTTTCTAAAATTCCCGCCTTTTTTCTTGGACAGCTTTCGTTGGCCAGACTCTATAACATAAAGTTTCATGTTCAACTTTTCTAGGGTGGGTGGGTTCTGCTCGCGTGACGTGATTAAATTGAAATGTTTTTAATTTGTATAGTGCTTCCCATGCTACATTTATCTTAAGAGTTATTTTTGTGATACCCACCCACATTTTAAAAATTTGCTCGATCGCCAGACTTGAACCTATGCTCGGAATTTTAATTCGTTTCCAGATTTGACATTAGCTACTGTCATTTTTGACAGTATGTACTGTCAAAAACTGTCAAAAATGACAGTAGCTAATGTCAAATCTGGAATCGAATTAAAATTCCGAGTATATATCTTGGCAGTGAAATACAAGACATTGGCAAAATTGTGAAACACCTTCACAGAAGCCATAAACAAGAATTGAATTGAATATCTTTTTGGAACATCGGTCCAGACTCTTTACCCAATTAAGTTAGAACGCTTACCGAGTCTCACGAGCTATCACAACTAGAGAGATAGGTAGCGCTGTTGTCGCTTGAGGCAATTCTCAACCGCAAAAATGTATGGAAAACCTTGCCCAGAGCTATCAAAACTGTCAAACATAAATTGGAATTTGATACTACTGAGAGAAAAACGCGGCAACTAGCCACTGAATCGAGATATTTTTCATGTCTCTTTCTAACTCATGCCATATTAAATCATTGCATTTCTTTCTTTCTTTTCTCGATCGACCACATTTTTGTACTCTAATTTCTGTCCATCCAAAGGAAGCCAGGAAGAAATCGCTCAAGGCGATAAGGCCGCCATTGTACCACCTAATTTTAAGAATATTATGTACTTTGTAATTTAAGCTGTTTTTTTGGTGTACAATAAAGTTATATTGTATTGTATTGTATCCCTCTGGTATCTATGTGCTCACGTCACATTTTTGAAGTGTTTATCTTTTTTACCCACTTTACAGCGTGGGCGGTTTATTGATAAAGTTTTCTATAGTAGTATATTTTCTTCCACCCCCAGGGCCCGACAACCTACAAATACTCGGAGACGACGTACTCCTCCTCCAACACGCACGAGTACCCGCGCGGAGGGCCGCGCGGCCTCGCGCCCTCCCCCTCCCCCGCGCCCTTCCCGCGCCCCACCACCCCCTCACCCGGCAACCAGCAACCCCCCAAGAAACTCGACGATCTGATGGCTGACTTCCCTGAAGCTGTAAGTACAAATAACTACATATATTCATTAATGCAATAGGCATGATTACTGAGTATAATAATCGGTCAAGTACGAGTCGGACTCGCGCACGGAGGGTTCCGTACTGTATGGGAGCCCCCTTAAATATTTATTTTAATTTTATATTATTTACTATTGAAGGGAATATAAAACTAAATATTCTGTGAAAATTTCAAGCATCTATAGTCAAACCGCTAAACTCAGACATCGCCTGCGCGGTACAGGGGCGCCGGGGGAGACGACACAGGGGACTGAGACAGGTGCGGGCGCCGGGGACCCGCTGCCCGCGCCTGTCTCAGTCCCCTGTGTCGTCTCCCCCGGCGCCCCTGTACCGCCGCAGGCGATGTCTGAGTTTAGCGGTTTGACTATACCTGGTATCATTATTAATATAGAGCGAAAAACGTCTAAAAATTCAGGTTTGTTGTATGGGGGCCCCCCTTAAATATTTATTTTATTTTTAGTATTTGTTGTTATAGCGGCAACCGAAATACATAATCTGTGAAAATTTCAGCTGCCTAGCTATCACGGTTCATGAGATACAGCCCGGTGACAGACAGACAGACAGACAGACGGACATCGAAGTCTTAGTAATAGGGTCCCGTTTTTCCCTTTGGGTACGGAACCCTAAAAATCATTAGGTATTGCATTACCTTATAGTCGGTTAGAGTATCAAAAAATATTGGACACGTATATATATTTTCTTTTTGACCGACGAACCGAACCGGAGGAGGTTCTCAATTCGACGCGTATATATGTATAACCACGCATAACTGTTTTCATAGTAGTCCGATTTAAATTTTTTTTTTTTTTTTTTGGAAAGAGTACCTACTTCGAAATTGGTCTCATTAAAATTTTATTGAAATCGGCTGAGCCATTTATGATAAATCAACAATAATGTGAAAAATGCTATATCGATTCGTGCGAAATATTCGCGAATTCTGTACACGGGTGAAGTCGGTCATGCTGTTTTTTGCAAAAAATAATTATTGTAATGGCAGAAATGCGCTAGATGCAAGCCGCTACCAACCGGCCTTATTGGAAATCCATAGAGGAAGCCTGTGTCCAGCAGTGAACGTCCTATGAAGGATTAATGTATGGATGGAATTTGAATCCAATCCGATAACGAACAAGCGTACCAAATACCAATAATGCAGTTGAAGTATTTCAACAAACTGTTATTACAGCGGACTACTGCCCCGCACTCGCGTAATGACGGAATTCTGTACTGTACTGTGTCATCATTATAATAGTCCACTGCAGGACGTAGGCTTACCCATGAAGGGTGATTGGGCCATATCCACCACGCTGGCCCAGTGCGGGTTGGTGGATTCACATACGCCATGGAATTTCTTCTACGGACATATGCAGTTGTCTCACGATGTTTTCCTTCACCGAAAAGCCAGTAGTGTTAAATTACGTACATAAATTCCAAAGAACTCATTGGTACAGGACCAGGATTTGAACCCACGACCTTACGATTGTAAGGTGGGTGTCACTACCACTAGACCACCACGGCCTCTGATGGTATTCATTGAATGAAAATGTGTTTGCAGCGGTTCCCAACCCAGCCAGACGGCATGACCCGACGTAAAGTAGAAGTGACCCACGAGAGCCAGTCCGCCGCCTCCCGGGACTTGTCCCCGCGTCCCACGCCCACCGGCCCAACAGTGGGCTCCAAGAACATAGCGGGGCCCGCGGTGTACTACCCGCCCGGACACACGCCCTTCGCGAAGAAAGATACCCCGGTCGGCGGTGGCGGAGGATACGAGGCTAGCTCGGTGAGTATCAGTATACTACATATAGAAGACAAGTAGAAGTTAATATAAGATAAGATAAGATAACTTTATTGTTATTAATGGAACCTTATACTATTACAAAAAATATTGCATAATATTGATCCATAATATACTCGTCTGGTTTACATAACATTTTTTTTTTTTTTTCACATTTTACTAATATTATTATTTTTACAAGATACACAAATGCCGTATCATTTAAAAAATCATGACAAAAATATTATTAAATTCATTAAAAAGTATACATAATGTTAATATCTAAAATCAAATAATTACTCAGTACAAATCGCAGGCTGTAAAGAGGCTTACAATTTAAAATAAAAATCATTATTTTAAAATTAGGCAATAATTAATCACAAATATAGGTAGATATATTTAATATAGGTAGATATATTTAAATTTAAGTTTATGGAAGTAGGTACTTACCACTATTGTCCTACGGCCGCCATATAAAAGGATATAATTTATCTGACGAATTAAATCACATAATAAAGTGAAAATGTTTAAGTCCAAAATAATTCATATTTCAATAGACTATTGATATGGAACTGGGTTTCTCCACCCCCCAACAACCCTAGAATTCTAAGTGATAAAATAGCTTCTGTAGGCAGACTACACATAAATATTGTAACTCAGTAGTTTCTACATGAGATAAAATCCCTAAATCGTGTGACATGAAGTCATTTTGACTGCCTCGGTGGCGCAGTGGTTAGTAGCCCTGACTACTGGGTCAAAGAGGCGTGGGTTCGATTCCTACCCAGGGCAAGAATTTATGTGATGTACATGGGTGTTTGCTCTGTATCCAAGTATGTATTTTAAAATATGTAAGTATATGTAGTAGGTATATCAGTCTCTGGCAGCTATATGACAAGCTTTGTTTAGTTTGGAGTCAGAGACAGTGTGTAAGATGTCCCCTAATATTTATTTATTACTATAATAGCGACCCGCCCCGGTATCTTACAGGTGTATTATACATATCAACTTTCCTCTTAAAAAAACGGATTTTTCATCTCAAAACGTCTGATGTAGTACCTGAAACACGTACTTTTAACACAGGGCTAATTCCCTATAATCATAAAATGATCAATTCGTGTGTATTGCAGGCGATGGCGGCGGGCGGCGGGCGGTACGCGTCCGGGCGCGGCATGTACGAGTACGAGTCCGGCTCCCGCTCCAAGGAGAAGCACTCCGAGACCAAGACGGCCGTGCCCATCTGCCTGCCGCTCTGCTGCGCCATGCCCTGCGTCATCATGTAACCGCCCCTCTGCCCCTGCCCACTAACGTATATAGAAGGTAGCCACGGATGGACTTTGCCCACTCCGGAAAACATGAAAGTCAAAAGCCGCGCCACACAAGTTGGCGGATGTGAAGTTAGCTACAAGCTGCGCAATATCCAATCCTGACTAAGGCTCACATAACGCTGCGCGTTGATTGCCTATTGCGCAGCTTGTAGCTGACTTCACATCCACCGCAACTTGTGTGCCTATAACCTCAGGAAAAATAGAATTGAACTTTGCACTAAATTTCCGATCCATTTTTTTTTTTTAAGGTTTAGGATCACTTTCTGAGTATATAATCACAAAATGCTGACAGATCCAGGTGGAGCTTCAAGCGCCATCTTGAAAAAACGTTTTTAGCCGAATCTCGGAAGCAATGCACTTTAAGGCAAAAGTCACGGATACCATTATTGTAGACAATAACATTTAACATCTTTAGTGATGTTATAAGAAAACATTTTTGGACCAGAAATTTAGTGCAAAGTTGACCGAAAAAAAACCGTCTATTTTTCCTGAGGTAAATAGGTAGGAACATTATATTTTTTGGAGTGGGCAACAGTAGGCAGCACTCGAAGCCAAGGCAGCCGTGCGTCATCATGTAACCGGCAACTCAAGTTCGCGGTGATGTTACACTTGATTTATTAATGTTACTGCCCCTGCCCTTGCCACGACTACTTACGACTGAATGCCTGTTGTTTGACACATGGATTTGACGTTAGAGCAAGGGCCGGACCGAGAGTTTAGGGCCCTGGGCTAATACTACTTAGGAGCTCACCTATAATACTAACTAGACTTGATTTAAATGATTTGAATGGGTTTGATTAATCGCAGAGCAAACCTTTACTAAAATTTTATAATTTTTTCCATTATCGTCTATTTTTGGCTTTAACTTGACTAGCTAAGTCAATAAGCTAAGGTGCCTCTGAAATCCACGTGGCCCTGGGCTAAAGCCCAAAATATGATAGATCCGGCCCTGGTTAGAACTCTAAACTACAACACCCGTACGTACCTACCTTAGGCTGAATCACACAAGTTGGCGAATGTAAGTTAGCTACTAACTGCGCGATATCCAATCAACACGCAGCTTTATATGAGCCTCACTCAGGATTTGATATCGGGCAGCTTGTAGCTAACTTCACGCCCGTGGACTTGTATGATTCGGCCTATACATGGCAAATAGATTAAACCATTTTATTGCACCTACTAACTTAAATCCATGTGTTAGCAAACTTATTATTAATAGCATTGAGAAAATTCCACAGCAAATAATTTCTACGAACTATAAACCATAGGTCAGTTATTCTTGTCAAACTACCAAAATTGTCAACTCAGTTTTTGCAATGATTTTGACTGGCTAAAGACGATTGTGTTTAAAATCAATCATCATTATTTTCTTATAATACGTAGCTAGGTAAAGACAAAGGGGCACGACGATACCCCCCAAAATGCTCTTTGCCCCTCCCAGAAAATACGCCAGAAATCATTTTATATGTGACCATATCAGCAAAAGCAATTCGGGGCCAAACCGCCCCTATAAATAAATCCTAGCTACGTCCCTGACTATCACCTCACTTCATGTGAGAATCTGAAATTTAATATTCAAAATGCAATAATAATAACAGTGAAATGCAATAAAGCATAATAAAATTATACAATTGGTTCATAATTTGTAAAATTACAAATCTTGCTAGTTTACACTCTGTAAAATATGTTAAGAAAAACAAAGAATGGAACCAATATTCAGTTGTAAAGAAGGGTTCACACGGGCGTTTTTTCGACGCGTTTCAGCCAATAATGTAAACGTAGCGTAAAAAACGTAAGCGCACCTGAATGTTCTGTATAGCACGAGTGAATTTAATATTAAACCTAGTGTAATTGTAATAAGATCGATATTACTAGCAAGTTTTAATTGGCATTATTTTTAGGCGTATCTGGTATGCCCGGACATATTTTCACATTGATATTATGAACCTTATTGTGTAATTTACGGCAGAATTTTCATTGACGTACTTATACCGTAGTTGTAAGCCATTTTGAAAATTCTGCTGTAATAATTTTTTGCCAGAAATGGCAAAACCGACTTCCATCGTGTACAAAATTCGAATACTTCTCTCGAATTGATTGTCTACAATTTTTCCATTATTGTCGATTTTTCAAAAACGGCTCAGCCGATTTCGATAAAATTTAAGTATGACCACCTCAGGAGTATACCCTTTAGAAGTAAAAAATAATTTTTGATTCGGTTTATAACTGGCGAAAATATCAATGAACATACACAAAAAAAAAAAAACGAACACAGATCCTCCTTTTTGGAAGTCGATTAAAAATCACGAATGAGGTTCACATTTTAATGTCAAGATTTGTTTGAGATCCATGTATTTTAATAACATCGAATCTCTTTGTATCGTCATTGTTGTTTATTTAATAAGGGTATAATTATTATAAAAGCTACACTAACAAGTGCCATTCATGATATTTTAATTAAGCGGTCCAACGTAGAGTTACGTGGACCTATTGAATTAAAGTACCTTATTTGTGTATAAATTGTAATTTTTATCTGATATTAATAAATTTAATAACAGTATTGGGTGTTTTATTTTAAAATCAATATCTAAAAATTGTACTCATATCGCCTAAACGTGATGGCGTTCTTTGCATTTGCATCCCGCGCGAAAAATTGATGCATTTTCGCGCGAGCGGGATGCAAGATAAAATATACAGCCCAACGCCACCAAATGTAGTAGACGATGATAAATATCGGATACATCGTGCTAGGCCGAAACTTCTTGGCGTGCGTGACGTTAGGTACAAGCTGCGGTCATACGTGAGCTTCAGTCCGGATTGGGCTATCCGTAGCTTGTAGCTAACATCACAGCCACAAGATGTTTGATCCGGCGTTTAATTGTATCCTGGTCCTATGTAAAGTCGCGCAATGAGTGTTGTTTCGTCTGTTCTCTGTGAAGTTGGCTAACAAGTTGCAAAGAATCTTACCACTGACAAATTGCTACTACGACTCGCCTCATGTTCACAGCTATAGGCCGAATTCTGACTGAAGCTCACATAAAGCTGCGCGTTGATTGGATATTGCACAGCTTGTAGCTGACATCCGCCAACTTTTATGATTTAGCCTATACCATTAAGTTAGATTCAGTCTAAAAGGCCGCATCATACAAGTCCGCGGATGTGAAGTTCGCTACAAGTTGCGCGAAACCCAACCAACGCGCAGCTCTGTAAGCTTCAGTCAGGATAGGATATTGCGCAGCTTGTAGCCAACTTCACATCCGCCGACTTGTATGATTCGCTCTATACATTTGGGGCATCCCCATGTTTCTTAAGCGCCAGAAAGTGAAGGTCTCAAATACATCTCGATCAGAATATTAAGTAAATTATCAAATAAAACATGTTGTTCGTAATAAAAACACATATATTTTGCTTTTATATTTTACCAAAAGTTTTTGGATCAAGTCCAACAAGGCAGTCTGCGGGTACCACATACGATATACAAGCTCTGCGCCCGGATTCACCCGCGCTTACACGTAAGGCCTTTTGGTTCCGTGCCGTCTCAGTGGATCTGTCTTTATAACTATACAGTACAATTTACTCCGATGTGCGTAGTATAACTAAAAGTAATAATAAGATACCGAGATCAAATAGGTACGGGTGATCTCAATATTTCAACGGGCCGTGCCCAACCTAGAAAAATTGAAAGCTATAATACTTTCTACATTTCTGAGGTTAGCAATAGTGAGCAACTTGATTAACAAAATAAATATGTAAAAGATTCTAACGTCTGAATTCAGTAAAAAAAAAAGGATACGATACGTACAACTTAAAACTTTTTTTGTAATTTACTAACAATTTCAAGACATTTCAATTCAAACGATTTTTAAACTATAAAGTTTGATTTCAACATAGAAAAATTGTAACAACCTTTACGAATTTAAACAATCATCAAAATCAAGCAAATACTTCAAAAATACTAATAATGAACACAAAACCTGCGTGGAACATTACTTTTATCCAAAAAATCATAGAAAAACGTCCTTCAAGAATATCAATCTATTCAAAAATATGAATTAACCGTATTAAAATAAACTAAAATTTAAAGAACTACTGAAACAATTTCTTATCAGACATAGTAGCACTAAAATTGTTGCCATCTCTTTCACATATATTAAAACAGAAAGAGACGCAGCCAATTCTAGCTAGCTGACTATAAAATGCAACACAGTCAAAATCATAAGTTTTCTATCCATGTATAATTCACTGTTTATCAGATGAAAATAAATTATACAGGGTTGTTTCTAATCAATTAGCATCCTTTTAGGGGCTTATTCTGTACATCAAAACTAACAACTTTTGGTCTGCGTCTTTTGTCAGAACTCGAAAAAAAAAATCTGCTGTTCCGTACATTTTGTCGCGGGTGAACGATATTTTAATATGGAACATTTTTTTTTTAGTTTTGGCAAAAGTCTCTGAGCAAAAGTTATGAATTTTGATGTACAGAATAAGCCCCTGAAAGAATTCTAATTGATTAGAAATAACCCTGTATATTATGTGCAGTAAAGACCGGATCTAACTTAATGGTGTCTGCAAATCCACACTCCACATCTCCGCTGTCATATGCTTAGCTACTGTGCAACGACTCTTCGTGTTCACACACGACATTCAGTTTGATTCGGCTTATGAGTGTAGTATTGTAGTGTAACACACAACTTTATTAAAAAAAATCAAAGATAATCGCATCAAAGTACGACAGATCCACCATCTGGCTTTCCTGGCTATGATTTAAAAACAAAAATGTCAAGTAATTCGTTTTTAAACCAGCGCCCGCGCGCCCGACGACCGCCATTCTTTCCCCACTCACAACGTTCAAAAAAACACTCAACAACAAAAAAATCTACAACGAAAATACATTAAAAAAAATGTCGGCCGCCAGGCGAGTACATAATCAACATGAGTCCGTTCGAATCGCTCCATGATAATTTCTATTTGATAATAACAGCTTTTTGTATTTATATTTTTGTATTTTTTTTTAAACTTTAATTGTACAGTTATGTGGTGGGGGTTTATAAACTAAATCGGTTTACCTATGTATGTAGTTATGTTATATCGACTGTAAACTTAACCCTCGTCTGTGGTGTAGTAATTTAAATAAAATAAAAAATGGTTCACAATTTTTGAGTGGGTTGCACCAAATTACTTTAACGATAACCAAACCCTGACTAGTCGTAAAATCTCTGGTTACGTCAAAAATATATGACGATATCTAAAGATTTAACGACTGGTTAGGGTTTGGTTATCGTTAAAATCCCTAGTTACGTCAAAAAAATTTGACATAACCAGAGCATTTACGGCTTTTTAGGGTTTGGTTATCGTTAAAGTAATTTGGTGCGTGGGTTGCACCAAAAACTGCAGTATACTATTAAAAAGGGTTGGCACAGTACAGTACAGATGGAAGCTGTGGCAGCGATTAGTTGTAAATGCCACCCGCGGTCACCCATCCAGACTGACCGACGTTATCGACTGTACGGGCACGTCAAATCACTACATAGTATAAAACAAAGTCGCTTCCCGCTGTCTGTCCCCATATATGCTGATATCTTTAAAACTACGCGACGGATTTTGATGCGTTTTTTTAATAGATAGAGTGATTCAAGAGGAAGGTTTATATGTATAATACACCTGTGCGAAGTCGGGGCGGGTCGCTAGTAAATAATAAAATCGATCGAATATCAACCAAGGAGGAAGCTTCCAATTTGGTCGCATATGCAAGAAATTTTCATACAGATTATTGAAGTGAAACTTCTAATGCGACTTCCAACAAGGTTGCGTTAAACGTTTAACGCTACCATGAAGGGTATGAAAGCACTGTTGCGTCGAAGTTTCACTTCTTCCGCGCGAAGGGACTCTACTTTCATTTTTTATTGTCAAGGGTTGTGAATCAATGAAAATAAACTGAAATATATCTTCCAATTGTTGATTGGTTGATAACATCCAATAATTCTTTACAAGAGTTGTAAATAACGGTTTAGTTTATAAATCCCCACCATTGTAACATTATATGTGAGCATGAGAATTGAATATACAACTAACTTTGGCCCGCGGGTCTCACATCCTCACACGTATGAGTAGAAAGCATATCGTTAAAGCTGATTTATATTGGTTACAAGCCACTGTGAGAATAATATATTTCATATACGCCAAATGTAGCATTGAATCCTTTTTCTCGCACATGGAAAGATACAGATAGACCATTATCGGCCGAATTCAACTTCGCGAAACAGGATAAGAGTATAAACGTTAACTGCTCGCTTTTCTTATGCATCGGAAGTCTTGCTCAAACCCAATACACAGCATACTTTTGTCCTGCTCGCACATAGGAGTAAATACGCGAGCGCTGGACAAACGAGGTGACGATACGCGGAGAGTATTATTTAATATAGGTTTGCGTTTGACCACATACTGGCTTATGCAGTCTAGGGTATAGCACGCTTACCTAGAAGACAGCTATAAAGAGTATAAATGAGCTATTAGAAGAAATACAAAAGAATTGAAGTCATTCTTTGTTAGTTATGTAATACTGATTAAAATTTATCATTTTCGTATTAAGTATAAGAAAATTTCATCATTTTACAATACAAATCATGCTATGATCTAACGAGTACTATCTGCATCTCTTTTAGTTTTAATGTGCGAGAAAAAGACCCGTTAGAATTGTCAAATTCGGTTATGAATTCAAAAATGTAGTAATAGTAGTAGTCACTAGTGATGGTGTTTCAGCAGTACCAATTACTTTTGAATATAATGTGGTACTCTATAATCACACTATTGGCGTTTCAGTGGTTCGAGTATTTTAGAACAATTTGTTCTGTGTCTTGCTACGCTCTAGGAGAACGGTAAGTAAGCCAATGCAGTTTGATTTGTTAATTTCTTTATAGATGTTCAATGGTTGCTGTCCGAAATACATCTAAAGCATTTTGAAATTAGTAGACGTAGTGTTACAGAAGCTTGTATTTAGAAATTATGCACGTTCAATACGATTTATTTAAAAAAAAAAAAATTTTTGACGTCAACACTACTTCAGATAGTTCGGAATCCATAGGTGAATCATCACTACATAGTATAAAACAAAGTCGCTTACCGCTGTCTGTCCCCATGAATGCTTATATCTTTAAAACTACGCAACGGATTTTGATGCGGTTTTTGACGTGACAACGTCTTATAAATTGGTTTGCCGGGTGACACTTCAAGAAACTGCGTTACGCTCCGCTCACGTTATGCGCTCACAATGAGAGCGTGCCGTGCGAACTTACGTGCCTCTCACTCGCTCTCATTCGTCTCATAGTCGTTGTCACGTAAAACTTTCGCCTGCATACCGGCTTTACAGGCAACCAATTTTTTTTAATAGATAGTGATTCAAGGGGAAGGTTTATATGTATAATGTGCGAAGCCGGGGCGGGTCGCTAGTGATGTAGGTATAAAAGCTTATGTCGATGACAATAATTCACAAATAATGAATTAATTTTGTATGTTGAATTATGTTGGTGGTGTTAGTGTATTTCGGACCCCATCGTATGTAAAACAACATAGAAGGATTTCGTCCAATCATAGCTTGAATAACTTCTGATTGGTTGCCTATCCGCCATTTTGATATGCATTCACATTTTTAGTTGAACATCTAAAAAGAAACAAACTGTAGGTATCTATATAACGTGGCGTGTTAAAGCTCCAAACAGTTTTTACATAGATTACAAGATTACTATGTAGTTCTTAAAGCTATACTCAATGCTCATAGTCACCTATAGATATAGCAATTTTATAGATTTTTGGGAAACTGATCAACTCAATTTTGAACCCTAACTTGATTGATATAAAACTTAACGTTTATTTTTTTATTTGGACGCAAAGGAACACTTTGTTTAATCCAAATGCGATATGATTTTATAACGGATGTGTACTTACGAGTCTTTCTAACATTTTTATAATCATTATTATTTTTAGTAAACTTTGGGCCGAATCAGAAGAATGGAAATCGGCGGATGTGAAGTTAGCTACAAGCTGCGCGAAACCCAATCAAAGCGCAGCTTTATGTGAGCCTCACTCAGGATTGGATATTGCGCCGCTTGTAGCTAACTTCACATCCGCCAACTTGTATGATTCTGCCTATAACTATTTTTATTATGTGATAAAACCAGCTGATTGGCTTCCTGCCTCCTGTTGTACAAATTGTATTACCACTAATATATTCCCTAGAAGAGGAAACAAACTGGATTGACATTGAGAAATTACATTAAAAGTGTATAGAATGGTTTATCATAATTATTTTCCTTGAAGCAACTAGAAATTATCCGTCTTACCACAAAAGTTTTACACACGCTTTAGACAGTGTTTAGCAGTACAAATTGCACGGTTAAACAGTGTTTAAAGCATGTTTTAAGTCTTTTGTGGTAAAGCAGCGAATGTTTTAACCCAGCCAAATTGGTTCACAAATTATATTCAGTGATATAGTTATTGCAACAAAGAGTACTTTATAAAAAATTGTAGCATTCATAATTTGATTGTGCTTGCTATACATTTTCACATACATAAAAAGAAGAATCAGTTTCCCATATAATTTTCTAATGTTGATATAACCATGTTATTATATGTATATCCATTATCCACACATCTTTAGTGATATTAATTATTCACTCATGATATACCGTTATAATATGTATAATACACAATTGGATCTCCTATTATTATTATTATTAATTACCTAATTTTTAATATTTTTTTTCATAAAAAATCACAATGGGTAACAAGATAACTCAGTATGTCTGAGTTAGTACCGTCTTATTTGGAAAATTCTATTTTTACAAAGTGATTGGTAGATCGCATTGAGAATGTAGAATAAATTGGATATATTTGAACACATTCAAGAGATTTCAAGTTTTTTTAAAGAAATAAGGAACTAATGCCCGGATCGTCAATCCAATGTTAATTAAGACTTTTAGGTGTGTAAATGCGTATCATTATGAACAACTTTTACTATGGGACTAACTGTGAAATGGCCGACAAAAATCAGCTGCTCCATACATTTTGTCGAGTCAATAAACCTTTTGTATGAAACAGCTGTTTTTTTCGCGATCTCGCTGTTGGTTTCATAGCGAAAATTGATCAGAATGATGCACATATACATTTCCCAAAATAAAAACTTCTGTAAACATTGGATAGGTAAAACCGCATGTTCAGTAGACTTAGGGAGACAGTTGAAAATAGACCTTTGGTATCATTATTTTAAAGCTCATGATATCACTCGGCAAAAATTCGATTTGCGTACCATAGAAATGGGTATAGCTTAGTTGATATTTTCGGGCAATTTGTGGCAGATCTAGAATATTTTAAGAGTATTTTAAGACGCCATAAAGTACAGAAAGGAACTCTAGGGTGAAAGGGTACATACGTGATAGGTATTAGAATTTTTTTTAAACCTGATTGAGTTATAATTCAAAAAAATCTCTTGAAACATGAACATTGAATGACCAGATATTCAAAATACCGCAGAATATCACAAAAACAACGAAACGATCCACCAAACAAAACAAAATTTGTTAACCACTTAAAACGAATACAAAATAAATACATGACTAAAACATGGACACGTGACTATTTAAATACTAAATAATTTTTTAAACTAAAAAAAAAATATAATCATAAAAGCGTCCGGAGTGCCGCGCGGAGACATTGAGCGCTCGCGGAACTAACAATATTCGAACAAAATACGCGCTCGTTTCGCTCGCGCTTTATTTTCTTATTTACTTTTAGTTAATGTGCACCTTAATCTTGCAGGGTTGTTTACTTTACATATTCCTTTGTTATTTTTTCCATAAAATTAGGTGAATCATTTTTACCAATTTATTTCGGTCTTAGCAAAACAATGATTTAATAAAATTATGACCGTTGGATTACGCAGGATGAAAGCCACTTCCAATGCACATTAAAAAAAAACATAATTCAGATAAACAAAACGCGAGATCTACGCGCCGTATTCTGAGCTTTAATAACAAATGCGTAGTAACTTTGGAAATCAGCTATTGTCTTTTGGGACCTTATCCAACGCACAATTAATTGGATTTTCGACTTTGTTACTGTGGAGTTGAGTTTTCAGAAGCAAAAGCAAAATTGTAGTTGGCACGGAACTGTGCAAAGCTAGAGTTAGACATAATGGTTAGATGACGGAATAATTAAGATCTTTCTAAAGCAATGGAGTTGAGAATTGACTCCGCTAAAAGGCCTAACACTCAGCCATCCTGCAAATGGCGATACCTCAAGCTTAACTAGCTAGAAATGATTATTATGCTCTAAAATGACCCCATGTTAGAAAAAGACAAAAGACGGCTTCCAAGACTACGGCACTCTTATGAAACAAAAAGGGATAGATATATTAAACAAGTCTCTCGTCCCAACCATTCGTTTCCTAACTACATTAGCTAACTTACAAACTGTATGTACATATTCGAGCACTTACCTCTATATACAATGGGATACGCTTACGACTAAAGTAAGGACACTTGGAAACAACACGGTGACAACGAACTTTTGGCACTACACAGAACAGTCTGACTCACGCCGCTCCCGCTCACTATAGCTCTCGCTATATAGGGTGTTGCGATAGCCACGATTCACGCGAGGTGTTTCTATTGTGTACAATACATATAGTACGATTCAAAATTTACAATTTTGTGACCGAAAATGGGATAAGAATTTTATCTCAAATCAAAATTACAGTGGTTATTAGCTTGACTTAACTGATTTTTTTTGTTGCGTATCTTGATCTTGCAATCTGTCTTTAAGATGAGTTCTGTTCTTTTTGGCGTTTATGGTGCAGCTCCCAGTGGAGCTAGCCCATTGTTTTAAACTGAAATTTAGAAAACTTTTGTTTATGCCATCAGATGCGAATCGGATGCTTAATCCGAAAATTGATTTGGATTGAATTCTTCTAAGACAGTCAAAATTAAATGATATTTTGTTACGTTATCGGAAATTCTTTATAAATGAACTTTCTAGAAATTTTATCTTCAATACCTCTCGCAAATACGCGATTGTCACAACACACTACAACAAGCGCAGCCGAGTAGTAAACCCGAAACGGTACAATATCACAGGGTCACGTCAGTCGATCACCACGTACGGTAAAGCTATGAGGTCTCCGAGCCGCGCGCACTCGTGCCACTCGGTGAAGTTGGTCGGACGCAGAGGCCTCCCTAAATCGTCCCGTTCGGTTTCATCTTCGGCACGATTCATGGCCTCTTCTAGAGTTTCGATCGCTTGAAACTCCTCATCCGGTAACGTCACAACAGGCGTCGAATGTATCTGATCGTAATCGTACGGTATACTATCCGCCGCGTCTTTGACCATATCGAACAGAGTCTGCCCGTCGATATTCTCTTTCGTCCTCTCGACCGTCCTGTGGTCCTGGTGTTTCGTTTCGAAAGCGTCCTCCACCTCCATTTCGGTGACGGGTTCGCTTTTCGCGAAGGGAGTCTCTTCTTCCGGCGATAATATGGGAGCTTTGAGCCTATCACTCGGTTCTAGGTTGGGAACGCCGACCATTTCGGCCTCGACCGTTTCCGTTTTTGTTTTATCTGGGAGATCTTCGCTGTCGACGCTGGTCGCGTCGCTGTCGGGGGCTTCCTCTTTGACGGGTTCTACTTCTTCTATAGGATACGGTCTTAGAGGAGGCGGTGAAGGTGGTGGGGGTAATTCGGGGGGTTCGGGCGCGAACTCCGTCCAGGGCAGATGCGTACAGAGGGGCACTTTGGACATGTTTTTGGCGCAGTAATCGTCCGCGTAATCCGAGTATTTGTATAGGGGGACGACACTGGTGAAGAGGCCGGGTTTTTCCGGGTCCGTGGGTTTTCTGACGGCGTACTGGTGCGGGTGAGTGGGAGCTCTGGTGCCGTTGATCCCTGGGAGGAACGCGTGGTGGAGAGCCAGGATGTGTAGGGGGTGGACTTCAGTCCTCCTGGCGGCGGGGCAGTCTTCTTGCGCGGTTTCTTCGCCGCAGGTGCAGTCGTGGTACTCCCGCTCGTCTTCTAGCGGTGGGAGGGGTGAAGGGGGGGCAGGTGTGGGCGCGCGGGGAGGGGGCGAGCCGCCGTTCCGGAGCGGGGAGTCCACCTTAATTGGTACCGCTGGAAAATTACAATTGTCTTATTAGTAAGATAACGTTTATTAGATCAATAACTGATGTATAGGCCGGGTCACACAAGTTGGCGGAAATGAAGTTAGATAAGCTGCGCAATATCCAATACTGACTGAAGCTCTCACAGAGCCGCGCGTTGATTGGATATTGCGCTTGTAGCTAACTTCATTTCCGCCAACTTGTGTGATGCGGCCTATGCATGGTTTGAAGTTAGTAAATTTTGGTGTTGCTTCAAATATTGTTAGTAGGTACTTAGATACATTTACAGACTTCCAGAGAGCAGAGTGAAGATCAGACTGAGAGCGCGCGGTCGCAACCCGCCGAGGCTGCGGTTGACCGCGGCCCGCGCGATTCTACTAGTTGCCCGCCGTACAGCGGGCGCCGCGAACAACCGCGCACACCGCGGCCGTAAAACGTGTCGTGAGATTTGTTTTTTTAGCCCCCGACGCAAAAGAGCGGTGTTATAAGTTTGACGTGTCTGTTTGTCTGTCTGTCTGTGGCATCATAGCGCCCGAACCGCTGAACCGATTTCAGTTTAGTTTTTTTTGGATGAAAGTAGACTTAGTCGAGAGTGTTCTTAGCTATGTTTTATAAAAATCGATTGAGCCGTTTAAGAGTTATGGCGGGTTTTTTAAAGTAGGTTTTTGATATTTATCAGCATTCTTCAGAAGCTGCGGGCCCGTAACCGCGGCGGGGGCGGCTAAAAACCTCTTCGTGAGTCCTTAGCCATACCTCCGATAAATCTCCATACAGATCTTGTTTGCATGTAGTGTAGATCTCGAGTTGGTATGTTTAGCCACGAGCGTAAGCGCTCTACAAACTCTCCTTTTTAAACCATATTATGTGTATACTAAGCGCCACACAAATCGGCGGATGGGAAGTTATGCGCATAACGCTGCGCAAAAGCCGAAATATAGGTATGCGCGGGAGCCAGAGAGACTCGCGCCGGGGCACACCCGCCCGCCAACCTCATGCCTCCCGCACGCTCTCTACGCATTGTGCACACATGCGCAATAATTAGCGAATCACGGCGAAGTGTCATCTGCGGCTCACTTCTCATAAACAAAAATAAATAAATAAATATACGGCCTATGATGGATATATATCTAAAAACAGTGTGTACTGACCGTCGGGTTCTATGAGCATGACGTCTGGCGAGTGGGGAGAGTGGGGAGAGTGCGGCGAGGAAGGCCGCGCGCCGCGCGACTGGATCTGCTCCAGAAGCTCTTGCGTCGTCTTCACCTGACAAATAAAACAATAGGCTATTTGACTAGTTTTTGGAAATCGTTTTAAATTATTCGTTAGTACATAATAATCACACTACATTTATATTTCCGAGAGATCTACTGTATTTACAATGAAAATCAGTGTTAATAGATTTTCAAGATCCCGTCAAAAACGACATTCTGTAATGGTGCTGGTCTGTGACGTCACACGCTAGAAAATACGCTAGTTCACGTTCAAAAATTGACAAAATATACTTTAGGAGTAACTTACAGATCTAATAATACTACTCCGAAAACCGGGTTTAGCGCAGCTTCACCGCCGACTTGCATAATTCGGTCTATAAACTTACTTGATGGAAACTTAAGACATTAACTAAGTTGCTTATTTAAATGGATTAATCTTCTTATCAAAAAACTGGGCCAGTATGTAAACTTTTCACTGTTGACTTTAGAAGTTCTATAATGGTGTTGGATTATAGATATATGTACCTATCACCATCGTTAAAATGATCGCAAAATGTCAAATGTCGGATATAGGCTTCCTGTATGACCGATGGAAACGGTTTGCAACTGGCGTGCTTTTGCTGTCACGATCAGATCTTCCATCTTGTCCGTGGACGTCATATTACCAGCACGCGTGATCTTGCTAGTAGCAACTTGTGCCTATTGAATTTCCTGACTACTAACCTTCTTATCGCCGACTTTAGGCATCCTATGTACAAGCGCGGTGTAGGGATCGAGCGCGTCCTTCCGGCAGCCGTTCCGGCGCCGGTCGGCCGTACCGTTCCGGTCGCGCCACGGTGCCGGACCGGGCGGCCCGGGCGCGGCCGGCGCCGGGATCGTGATGCCGCCCGGCGACTCCGTGCCGGATCCGGCTCGACCGTGACCCCTGCAAATGAAAATAAAACTTTAACTACTGGGTCATTACCAAATCACACATACTGAAATGAATAAATAAAATGACACGTTAAATTTTAAGCGTTTGGCCATGTCAGAGGCCTTCAGGCGGCTTAAAATCTGACACCAGAGAATAACAAATAAACCAACAAACACAATATTATTAAGGAAGTGAGGATAAGCCTTTGCTAATATAGTTATGTTACCTACCTACTCATGTTTAAAATTTACTGTTTACCCGTCTATTTAAGTACCAACAATCTTAATATATAAACTTACTTTACTTTCATTATGTAGGTAATTCAAGTAGTCCAACTATTTATGATAAATATGTAGGTACATACTTACATAAATACCTATGTAATTTTTCAACAGTTTTTCAACAGTTTTTTTCTCAATAGTGTTCGGCGCTTGCATTACTCTTACCTAGATATAATAGCCTGTCTACTATGAATAGTAAAATTGTATGTATATGTATAGTAGATTACCTCGTGTTTCTAAGAATGAATAATTTATAAGTTTATAAAAATGAATTTTTGTTAATTCTTTTGAGAAATAAATGTCTTAAGCCAGATAAGTCACAGAACCCTATAAACTGGCAATCAATGTAACTAAAACTAACCTTCTTTTTTACCGGTCAGTACTTGGATGGGTGACCGCGGGTGGCATTTTCCTACTGAGCGCTACCGTGGCTCGGATGACACGTTAAATTGTAGGCCCCGGTTGTTTTAACCGTTTAGCCATGTCAGAGGCCTTCAGGCGGCTTAAAAACTCTGACACCAGGGCTAACCACCCGGCCTATACGAACTTACTTACTTACCTTCTTTTTTTAGGTTTTTTGTCTCTTTTCGCTTTCTTCTCATCGTACAATGTTTCAGGAGACGGCGGCCTCTTCACGGCTGGAACATAAAATACAATTATGTAGATATTTTAATTTTATTATTGAAGGGAATATCCCTTCAATAATAAAATTAAACATAAAATTAAATAAAAAAACTAAATATTCTGTGAAAATTTCAACCATCTACCTGGTACCATTATTAATATAGAGCGAAAAACGTCTAAAAATTCAGGTTTGTTGTATGGGAGCCCCCCTTAAATATTTATTTTATTTTTAGTATTTGTTGTTATAGCGGCAACCGAAATACATCATCTGTGAAAATTTCAGATGCCTAGCTATCATGGTTCATGAGATACTGCCCGGTGACAGACGGACAGACGGACATCGCAGTCTTAGTAATAGGGTCCCGTTTTTCCCTTTGGGTACGGAACCCTAAAAAGGAAGTGTTCAATAAAATTACATAAAATTGCGTTTTTATGTCTTTTTAGTTCCGTAGTAAAACGAAGAAACATAAAAACGTAAATCGCACGCTTACTAGTTGCAATCCAACACGTTCGTTCGTTCATCACTATGGCGCGCCGCGGCTGACTGGCATACCGCGAGCATACCCCGCTCCGAGGCGCGTAGGTATGTTTCGCGTTCCGACCGTTTGTATGGAGACGGAATACTGGTAGATATCATTACCGTGGTATTGAGTATATTCTTTAAAAAAAGGGGGGTGGGGGGATCGTTTCACACACTACGCTAACAAGTATGTGAGTGTGAATTAAATCAGTCAATAGCGACGCAAGATATAGGCTTACAAAGATTCAGCTAAACAGATGCGAGGTCTGCTGTTCGGAAAACTACTAGTACTAGTGTAGAGGTATAGACCGAAATTTCTTGGCTGCTATGATGTTAGCTACAAGCTACGGGAAACCCAATCCTCGCGCAGCTGTTATATGAGCGTCAGTCAGGATTGGGTTATCCGCAGCAAACATCACAGCCGCCCAGAAATTTGATCGACCTACTATTCATATTCATTTATTCATACAACAGTCAAATCAAAATACAACAGTAAAACAATCAGAGTTAACAAAGATATTTAAAAAAAAATGTTATGTATGTAAAAGATGCAAAATGAAAATATGAATCCTTACATAGTATAAAATAAAGTCGCTATTTTCGTTTGTTTGTTTATTTGTTTGTCTGTATGCTTAAATCTTTAAAACTACGCAACGGATTATGATGCGGTTTTTTTTAATGGATAGAGTGATTCAAGAGGAAGGTTTACATGTATAAAATTCCCGAAATTCCCACGGGAACGGGCACAACGCGGGTAAAACCGCGGGGCTCTGCTAGTAATAAATATTAAAAAGAAAAACGCAATGAAATAATAAGTCAATAATGAATTAGTTTAAAAAAATAACAATTAATAAAACAATAAAAAATTGAGTGTCATTTAAATATAAGGTACGTACTGAAAAGTACCTACAACAAGAGTAGTAAGTAGAAGTGTAGATTACTTACGTGGCGTGAGAGGTTTGTGCGTGTTATTGTTGGTTGAGCACGTGGGGTTCGCGGGCGCGGGCATGGGCACGGGCATGGGCACGGGTATGGGTATGGGCATGGGCACGGGCACGGGCACGGTCACGGGCGCGGCCGCGGGCACCGGCGCTGGCGGGTCGTCGTCCACTAGGATCACGTCCTGTGAGTCCGACTCGTATCCGCCCCATGCTGTCAACACACAAATAAAACTGTTCACTTTTTTTCGGCTCTTGCACCGCCTGTGTTTTGTATAGGTTGGATAGGGCATCGGGAGAGTAGGCCATAACCTGGCTGCATTTTACAGAGCTTCCACTTGACGTCAGTGTTGCCATTGCTACGGAAATAGAGGCATGATGACTAGGTAAAAAAATCATTATTATAATTAGTCCGTGAGTTAGATTTTCAAAATATATTGGCACCTCTGGGTAAAATCGTACGAGCAGCAACACTAATCGTTCAATTTATTCGTTTATTTCGTTCCTATTTATTGTTCTATCGCATGTGGCTACGCACACCAGCGGGCTTAACATACGGACCATAAAATAATACTATCGACGTGTCAGAACGTGACAGAGCTATGATGAAGCATATATCTGTCACCTTTGCACACGTCGATAAACTCTTGTCGTGGTCTTGTATGCTAAGCTAGCAGGAGTCTAATATCTTCTTGGTCTGAGATTGGCACGTATTTTTTTCTTTTGTCAATCAAACAACGAATGACTATAATAAACTTTGTCAAAGTTTTGGAGTGGGGGTCGTGACATCACTAGTGCGGCGTAGTCTATACATTAAATGTAGTGCACTCGTGACGTCACGCGAAACTTAAACAGGCTATATCTTCAATTTTTTTTAATTAACAAAAGAAAAAAATACGTGTCTAATATTTTTTGATAATCTGACGGACTAGTTAAATTTTCTTAGACATTATGCCTCTTTAATAATTTCGCCAAAACTTTCGGCAATCAAGGGAATGAAGAAGCATTAAAATGTATCTCATACGGCAATTTCTCAAAAGAGACGTCTACAAATGGTATATTATTCAGAGAAAAATCTAACCAAGATGATATATGCATCGTTTGAAAGCTTGCTTTGTGGGCTCCTCTAAAATATTTAATATATATTTTTTCACACCTCCATTTTGAAAAAACTGTACTTTCTCGAGATGTAACACATGTTATGGTTGATTTTTTTAATACCAGCCTCCATACATTTTGTGGACGTGTCCTTTTACCTCAAAACACACCTATCTGTCATACGAAACAAGCCAATGTATTTTAATGGCAATCCTACTTGGCGGTCACAATTTTCGCACTACTATTGGCTTCCTGATCTCAGCAGTTACTGTAATCTTCTCTCTCGGTTTCCGGCAGCAGGAGTATAGTATCTCTCTTGGAAGCGGTCGTTTTGTCTGGCTAGTAACTTCAGGAGAGCGCAGAAAGTATCTATTAACCTCGTAAGCCCTCATGTACCGATATAAGAACTAAAACTTAGTAGTCAGTAAAGCCGCGACTTAGAGGCCAAGTAGTAAGTATCGCCGGACGTGTAACCTATAACGCTTAGTTTGAATTTAAAAAATCGCGCCAAGTGAAAAAGAAATGTCATAGTCTGTGGCTTCAACTATCGAAATTCATGTATCAGAACTTATTTAGCCTGTACGCCGCGCCACATAAGTTGGCGGATGTGAAGTTAGCTAAAAGCTGCGCAATAGCCAATCAACGTGCGGCTTTATGTGAGCTTCAGTCAAGATTGGACATCCGCCAACTTGTGTAGCGCGGCCTATAATAAACGAAATGTCATGTGTCAAAACACAATTATTTTCTGAAGATGGATTAGAAGAGAATAGTTTTTTTTTTCATAACAAACCTAGGTTTAATTGTTAAATAGGCTCGTATTGTGTAAATTAAATAACTGCATAACAAGCGAACATATAAATTTTACATATTTGACGTAGTTTTGTAACAATTTTTTTTTTCATTTGAAAATGAATTGTTCTGTGCAATGAACATTTGGTATTGATTGTGTAAGATCTATCTATGTTTTTATTTGTCGGAATTTGTTAATAGGTGCTGGGCTGGGCTGTGTGATTGGTGGATGTCTAGATCGCGGTCACGCCGCACCTTGCCCGCTTGTGTCTAGAGGGAGCTTTACTCAACATTGTGCAACAAAGTGGGCCATAGTTGGTCACTCAATTTAGGGTTTTCTGCGTGCCCTGTCCTAAGCCGGATGGGAGTGATTAAGATCATCATTATGAACCACTTTTACTATGGGACAAACTCGAAATTCGAGAATAAAAATCAGCTATGCAATTGCAATTCTAAACAAAACAAAACTATATGCTGTTCTAAACAAAATTGCAACTCGGAATCGACAAAATGATCGAATTTAGAGTTGGCCATATAGAAACAGTTGTTCATAATGATGATGTGATATAAATCACCTCCTTTCGGCTTAGTATAGTAAGCGCCACACTAATCGGCGGATGGGAAGTTATGCGCAGAACGCTGCGCAAATGCCGAAATATAGGTATGGGCGGGAGCCAGAGAGAAGAGACGTTGGAGCACACCCGCCCGCCAACCTCATGCCTCCCGCGCGCTCTCTACGCACGTGCTCACCCCTACGACACGCGGCGTCGGAATAGTGCACACATGCGCAATAATTAGCGAATCACGGCGAAGTGTCATACGCGGCTAACTTCTCATCCGTTGATTTGTGTGGCGCTTAGTATACGAAACAGTTCTATATAACCCTGTGTAATTGAATATATTTTCACAGTGAAATGAATACTCACCGGGTCGCGAAGGTGGCCGCGGGCTCGGCACGGCAGGGCTCAACCCTTGCTGCAAAATTAGTGCACAAGTCAATGACTAATTCAACTCTCTCTTAGGACTGCAAGGAAAAAGATAGAGATTTGTAAGCTAGTTCAGAATTTTCTTTTCAGCTATAGCATAGCACGTATACTGCTGGGCATATAGTGACTGCCTCGGTGGCTCAGTGGTTAAACCCCGATTACACCTACCGAATACAGTAGCGAGTCAGTGCTCTCGGCCGAGCGCTCGCGACATGTAAACACATAGGCCAGTGCTCGGTCGAGCAACCGGGCGAGACAATCATTCGGACCCAGTTCTACTTTTTGGGCCGAGCCACCCTCCCCCCGCCTCTCCGCGCTGGCTCACTCGGTGCATATGAACAGGCGTACTCGCCATTCGATGCATACTCGTCATTTTACGCGGGAATTATAACAAGTACGTTTTGTTAAAAACGTAAAAAATGACAGGTGTAAACAGCTACTCGGCCGTGTCACTGTCTCGGCCCAGCGACGTTTTACTCGGGCCTTTAGTGACCCTGACTCCTAGGTCAAAGAAGCGTGGGTTCGATCCCCACCCAGGACAAATATTTATGTGATGAACATAGGTGTTTGCTCTGTGTCTGGGTGTTATTTAGGTATTATCTATACAAGTATGTATTTAAAAATATGTGTATGTGGTATATCAGTCTCCGGCAGCCATATCACAAGCTTTGCTTAGTTTGGAGTCAGAGACCGTGTGTAAGATGTCCCCTAATACCGCGCAACACGTAACTTTTCATCCCACCTCAGCGAGGAAATAACTAAAGTCGTCTACATATCGTACTGTTTCAAATACTCCTCATGTGATTGTTGAGGGATAAAGTTCATAAAACTTTCAGTCAATTCTCTTGGCGTCAAATAAGCTTCCTCGTCGCTAGAATCATCATTTTAAGTTATTCACTGGTTTTCAAGTTTCTTGTTTTAAACATAAGATTTTAACATTAAGACGTGAAAAGAAAATGGCGCGTCCTATGTAGTATTGTATTCTCTTTGATGGCGTGCGCAAAGCAAATTTAAAAAAGTAGTACACCAAGAAGGTCCCTTTTTTAAGTCGAAGAACCTTTTTTAGTTTGTTAAAGTCTAAGATATTACAAACTAAAAAAGGTTGTATGATAAATTCGGCGTCATGTAGGTAGAAGCAAATAGGTTTTATGTTTTGAATTCACAAACTTGGTGCACACGATGTTCTTAATTCAATTTTACTTTATCCTCTAGCGGATAAAAACGGCTTTTGCACTCAGATATCGAATAGCAAAAATACTCTTTCCGAGATGGGGGGGATGAAAATAGTATTTAATTATTACCCTTTGCAGCGCCGGCGATGTGAGCGGAGTGCCGCCAAGTCGCCGCACCGTGCTGCGCTCTGCCGACGACCGGTTCGAACCTGAAGACAAACAATGATATAGATGATATAGACTGCCTCGGTGGCTCAGTGGTTAGTGACCCTAACTTCTGGGTCAAAGAGCCGTGGGTTCGATCCCCACCCAGGGCAAATATTTATGTGATGAACATATGGGTTTGCTCTGTGTCTAGGTGTTATTTAGTTAGTATGTATTTAAAAATAAGTATATGTAGTATATCAGTCTCTGGCTGCCATATCACAGCTTTGCTTAGTTTGGGGTCAGAGGCAGATTGTAAGATGTCCCCAAATATTTATTTATTTATTTAATGTTCTATTACTATTGATAACATATACTTTGTATACTGACTATGTAATCTTTCCATACAATTATTCATATACATAGTGTGTTTTGGTAGCTTTGGTGTTTTGTTTAAAAATTGACATTTTGTATTTCTATTTCCTAACATTAATTCAATCTTATTACGATTTTCAGTTACTATTAAATTTTGACATTATGAATATACACTGGATTTTCGGATATTTGCATGTTCAACACGGATTGAATGTAGTGAAACATTTTAATATTTAAGACCTGCACTGTGTGCATGCTACCTATATTGACTTGGATTGACTTTGAAACAAAGAAAGCCATTATTGAAAGCCGTGGTAGTAACACCAGCCTTACAATGTTGAGATTATAGCTCAAATCCTGGTACCGTAGCAATAAGCTCTTGGAACTTACGTACGTTTAAACAAATTCACAACACTGGATTTTCGGTGAAGGAAAATATCGTGGGGCAACCTGTATTCTTCCGTAGAAGAAACTCAATGGCGTACGTGAATAAAGCAAAAACCCGCACGGGGCCAGCGTGATGGATATGGCCCAATTACCCTTCATGGGTGAGTAAAAAGGCTAGTGCAGTACAGCATTGATGAAAAGACTAGATTTGATTAAACACTATCCTAATAATAAGAAAAATAGCGACCGGCCCCGGCTTCACACAGGTGTGCCCGCATAGGAGTATTATACACATAAACCTGCCTCTTGAATCACTCTATCTATTAAAAAAACGCATCAAAATCCGTTGCGTAGTTTTAAAAATGTTGGGTTCTCCGACCCCTCAAGTTAGATTTCCTCGTATTTTTTTTTTTTTGTATTCTACCCAGACAATCTCAAAGTTACATTTTAACTAAATAAAATCAAATTTACTTCCTCCGCTTATGAACTAATATGCCTCAGACAGTGATTCATGGGTTAAACTTTACATTTGTATTGAGGGTTTAAAAAAAGCGCTACCATACTAGTAAAGCTGTGGTGGTCTAGTGGTAGTGGTAGAGGTCATGGGTTCAAATCCCGGTCCCGTACTAATGAGTTCTTTGGAATTTATGTACGGAATTTCACACCACTGACTTTTCGGTGAAGGATAACATCGTGAGGCAACCTGCATGCGTCCGTAGAAGAAATTCGATGGCGTTTGTGAATCCACCAACCCGCACTGGGCCAGCGTAGTGGATATGGCCCAATCACCCTACGTGGGTAGGCCTACGTCCTGCACTGGACTATTAAAAAAAGGCTAGTACAGTATACTAGTAAATGCTGGTTGGTAAGCTTCACATTTCTTTGATTGCTCTCAGACTCAAACATGGCTAAAACCATCGAACGGAGCTCGGACGTCGAGGCAGGCTGGCAATGCTGGGCGTTACCAAAGATACAATGGGTCAATGGGGTACCAGGATGTGGCAAGACCACATGGGTGATCAGACACTTTGATGTGGACGGGGACGCTATCATCACAACAACAACAGAGGCAGCAAAAGATCTGAGAGAAGCTATCGCACCGAATATGAGATCTGGTAAAATCCAGAGTGCGAACCATGGCTTCATCCCTCGTAAATGGTTTTGGAAAAGAGAGCTTCAGGCGCCTTGGAGATATCCTTACAATATCAGGTTTAAACCGAATCAAACTTCATATAGCCCAATTTGGGTTAACCGCAGCTTCTAGCTAACATCACAGTCGCCAAGATATTTGAATCCGCATATCTCGCGGAAAAAATCCTAATCCTAATGAATGGCGTTAGCAACGTGGTAACTGTGACGTTTAGAATTCAATCAGACGTACAGAATTTCACAGCGATTTGTTCGGTAACGGTAGCCGGTGCGTAAATCGGTCGATCACGACGCTTGGGCAACGCGCCCTTGACCCAGTTAGCGACAGTGCCCAGTCGACTTGCATTGCCAGTTGTGGCCATTGGACCAAAGGAGTCATTGGATGACGGGCTTCGAGCCACAATCGAATATCTATAGTCACAATCGTGCAAAAAAGTGTCAGAGTCAAAACTCTGCCTAAGCTACGTAGTGAGCAGGCTTATTCGTTAGTCGTAAGGCGATTGCAAGCCGACTGCAACACCGCGCGATGCCAAAGTGCTCGGTTACAAGCACTAATTAGGTGACATAACGTCGAGATTCGAGAAACGGGTCTGAATTATTGTGAATTATTTAATTATTTAAGTATGACGGCGCTCGGACATTTTTTACTACTTTCACGTATGGACCGTGGCTCTGTAGATATTTGCTCGAAGGTGACGGGACGAGCAGGTTGCTCGCTTGATGTTGAGCGTTAGGCTCGGCCATACTATCGCAGTGCCAATAAATATATTCAAATCAACAGTTCTGGTAATAGTGGGCAGGGTTTGTAGTTTTAAGAATGGATGGCTGCTGGAGCCGTTAAGTTCTCGGATAAAGACACAGACAGCGCCGCGTAGGACGTCTACCGGAAGACGCGGATGAGTGCGGAAGCGTGCGCGTAGCCCCGACAGATACCGCAGTGGCGGAAACACCCCAGGTTTTTAGTGGGTATGCCACCGACTAGCGGTGGAGACTCCCACATATCCACCGGCCTCCCCAGGTTTGGTGGTATCCATAAAGGATTTTCCTGGGTAAAAAAAAAGGACGTCTACAGAAAAGGTGAATCGGCTAATCATACAACAACAATACGTCGGTTTGCCTTTTCAGTAGAAGTCCTACAAGTCAAGTAGAAGGCGCTTGCTGGTTTGTGGCCTCTGTCCGAGAACTTTACACCATGGCGCTAAACGCCATCGAAATTAGTGTGACAGATGGTGTCAAGAAGTTCACCCGGGACAGCTAGTAAGATATAAATAAACACCGCACTCTCACTATATCTCTTACCGGTGTGTCCGGGTGAAGCCACGGAGGGTATGACGAGGTCTCGCCATCGCTTCACCAGCACCTTGGCGCGCCGCGCTAGCGAAGGGTCTGTGGTTTTGCGGCGGAGCTCGTTCACATGCTTGCCAAGTCGGGTGGTCTGGAACATAGGATCACTTACTGTTACTACGAGATATGAAATTATGTCCCTGGTGTCTATCAATGTAATATTCGAAATGTAAATTTATCAAAAAGCACCCTGACTATTTTAATTTAACAAAGCGTCTAATAAATCACACAAAATTAGATCACAATACAGACATAAACTCGTGGGATCAAAGTCTAACTTAGCAATGCATAGTTCCAGCCGGCATTCTATGGCTATAAAAATATTTAATAAACTGCCAAATAATCTATGAGATATCGAAAAGGAAAACTGTTTTATAAAACAACTAAAAATTATTATATTATCCAAATAAACTGCCCAATAATCTAAAAGGAAAACTGTTTTATAAATCACGGGTCGAACCTGGACACGATTAGCACAGGACCGAGACAAATGGCACCGTAAGAGAGAGGCCTATACCCAGCAGTGGCATAGAGAAGGCTGCGGATGATGATGATGAACCTAGTGTTTGATCACTACTATGTGATGCTATGCTGTGATTCGTTAAAATTTGAGGCACACGTACCACTAAGAACCTGTTTAATGTTTTACTCCGGATTTATAAAAGTTTTTTTTTTTCAGGAAACAAAGACGCTGATGTTTCTGAATAAAACATTAAACCTCGACTGCCTACTTTACATTGCAATTTCAGTTTCATTTTATCCACAGATCCCATGAGATGGGTCATGTCGTTTCGAAGTAACGGGAACTTTAATTCTTTTGCCAATCAAACAAAACATGACGCGTCAAAGTTCAGGAGTGAAGTCGCATTGTCACTTCTATGTAAGGAGTGTAGCTAGGTGTGACATCATGCGGAACTTTAATGGGCTTTTTCAAATTCATAGTTTTTTGTTTAGTTGATAATACAAAAAAGTACGTGTCTAATATTTTGGATAACCTAACTAACGAACTAAATATACTTTGTCATTTAGCTTATTACATAGTTATTACTCACAGATCTCATCAAACCACTAATTCGTACTATGCGCTTCCACAATACTGCGTTCTAAAATGTGTTTCGCAAAAACGTTTTATGCCGTATATGCGTATTTGCTTCATATACATGTCCCGCGAGTCGGTTAAAAAAACATCTCTCTGAACCTCTATGAATCCACTTCTATTTCCTAATATCGGCTCATCTGTATGTAACAGGCAGCAACAAACAGATGGGTCCCTCATTCAATTGTAGATAGATGCAATTCTTTATTGTATTATGTACCAATGGCAATTTTGTATGAATACAAGCAACAAAGTTGTGTCACAATGATCCACTGTGTGAAGTTTATATTTAGGTGTGTGATAAGGTCTTGTTAATAATTTCTAACGCTTCTGTGATAATATACTTAGTTATAAAAGTGCGAAAGCAAGCCTCTTCCGACCTCTCTTATTGACCGACGAAACGGAGGAGGTACTCAATTCGATGCGTATATATTTTTTTAATATATTACGCATAACTTTTTACGAAGTGGTCCGATTTCGATATTTATTTTTAAATTGGTCCCATTTAAATTTTATCGAAATCGGCTGAGCCATTTTTGATAAATCAACAATAATATGAAAAATGCTACATCGATCCGTGCGCGTTGGCGAGCCGGTATGAACCGACGTCTCGTCTTTCTGACTCCCGCGCATGCCTATATTTCGGCTTTTGCGCATAACTTCCCATCCGCCGATTTATGTGGCGCTTACTATAGAAAATGTTCAAATGATGAATGTACTCACCTCCAACAGCTCTTTTGTAATATTAAACTTCTCCAAAATGGATATGATTTCGTTAACGGTATGCATGTCGACAACCTGGAACACAAAAATAAAACAATTTTAGTAACAATTCTTAATCGATAGCATATTTATAATATCCACATCGATATCGTAAAATCTCATTATAACATCAATAAAACGCGACCAATTAACCTGGCGAGCCTTATGTCAAAATCCTCATACAAGTTGTATAAAATTTTGATATTAGGCTGGCTTTTGAAAACAGTTGGGTTATATGTGAAAACTTCGTCGAAACTACTAAACTTACATACACAAAACTCTTTGGTAAGATCTTGTGCCAATGAAATAAAATAAGAACAGCGCGCGCTCGCTCCTGATTGGCCCTGCGCGCGCAGCATAGATCATTGGTTAGATTTTAATGGCGCCAAGTTCACTGTGACAATACACGTACGCGTGAATTTAATGTTTCGCAATATGTTTTTATTTTATTTTTATTAGTGAAGATAAAGTAGTGTATGCAACTGCATATAACACGGGTATTAAAACACGAGTGTGAGTTTATGAAACGAGCGCAGCGAGTTTCATAATAGTAACGAGTGACTACTACTAACTTCATTATATGACAGTTGCATAAACTACTATTACTATTGTGTACTATTGTATTGTGTAGTTTACTACTATGTAATTACAATTTCAATTACTGCTAGCTACATATTAGCTACTTTTGGATGAATGTATCAGTTGCCAACAGCAATTGACTGGTTTCACACAATAATAAGGAAATGTCACATCAGTCAGGCATAACTTAGGGTTATTAGCCTATAAAACTTCCTAAAAACTCAACTCGGAAAGTTATGACAATTGAATAACAATTATCACTATTTAATACCTTACTTATAGGTACTCGGTGTATAGTACATTACAGTAATGTGATGTAACATGGTCAAATTAGTGACTAATTTTTGTTCGTAATTATGGTCCTCCTCCTTGAGTCGAATTCCTCATGTCTGAGGGTCGTGACCACCACCTCCCAAAAGCTTCTCTTTAACAATCCTGCGCCATCGACCTCTATCCTCGGCGGCGTGGAGCGCCTCGTAAACTGACGTGTCCAGCGTGGTGCGGATCTGATCGGACCAACGCATCGGGCTCCGACCTCGTGACCGCCTGCCGTCGACTTTCCCCGTAACCATTAGCTTTTCTAAGTTGTCTCCGTCCTTCCTAGCTATATGGCCAAAATACTCAAGGACACGTCTAAGGCAGATGGTCGAGAGTCTATCCGTGACCCTGAGCTGTTTAAGAATATGTAATTATGGCATGTAGTAACAATTTCAAGGGACGGAATTTGTGGTCATTATACCTATTACATTTTACTGCAAGCATGATTTAAACATGCTGTGAAATCACTAATTTCATTGAACTATCATATCAAGGTAGTTTTAAGAGTCAAGACTAGATTTCCATTGCCCTGGAGTTCTAACTGGTTAAGATTCAGTGTAAAGATTTACAAAATAAAATAAGTAAACTTGACAAATACTATGATGGGCCAGTAAGCCAAGAATGCAACCACGAAAAGACACAAAAAGCAATCTTTTCGACGTGAGAAAAGTGACAGACATATACTTCGCCATAACTATGTCTTGTTTTGACGCGTCGAAAGATATTTGCGTGGCGCGCATCCTAGCCGGCAGGACAGAAAATTATAGATCTGAGACATTCTTTAAAGAAGATTATACAGGAGAGCCTTATTAAACAGTAAACATCCATGGCTAAAATGAGGAGACAATATATAATTCAGGAACCTCATGAGATAATAAATTTTCTTCAAAAAGTATGGCAATTTGTTCAAGTCTTGCGGGTTAATAATCACTGACAATTAATCAAAATTGTTCTGAAAAAAGACAAAATAAAGCAAAAAAGCAGCAGTATGAAAACAATAAAGGTAAATGGCATAAATAAAGGGAGACCTATGCCCAGCAGTGGGTTATCAAGGGCTGATGATGAGGATGAATGAGCAATAATTCTCAAAGATATGCAATGCTATTTTGGGTATATGATATGCTACTTATGAGGTATTTTAGGTAGTCAAGTTTTAGGCTAGTAGAAGAATTGTGTACATTCTTCTGCTAGCCTCAAACTCAGCCACAGACAGTATAGAGTAGTATAGACCAAGGTTAGGGAGCTAGCAGTGTGATATCACTACATAGTGTTTCTATATACAATAAGGAACTTGGGTAACACACCCTTTGACTTGTTACTTTCGAGCACTTAGCTACAGAAGAAGAATTAAGCTAAATTACAGTGCATTTCTAGTGCAGAGGATAAACCGTCCCACAAGCAGGGAGCTACAATTCTTACTCTGTGCTGACATAACCTCCATGTCAACATTATCCTTTTTAAAGGTTTTAGATGACAAAACAATGCTAACAATTGCAGTGTTCTTCTCAGCAATGATAAATACAGCAAGATCTTGCCAGTAATATCTAACAAAGAATCAATTTAATTTAGAAGTTTTTGAAAAGATTTTGGGGCTATACCAGCAACCCAGAACCCTGCCCAGTTACTTTAAGGAGCTGGGCAATGACTCGGGTAGACACTAGATCGGGATATGCACAAAACACCCCAAGCAGGATGTCAGTGCAGAACTTATCGCTCCCACACTGAATAAGAATAAGATTTTGGGGTTATGTTGTATCACATTGTGAAATCAAAAACCACCCTCCAATAAACAAACCAAACAGAATTCTCAGAACGTTTAACAACAAAATGTAGGAAATGTAATCAAGCAAAATGTTATCAAACATTGAATTAATCATCGTGATAAGAAAGGGAAAGATAAGCTTGCATAGTGTAAAATGTTTCAGGTCCTTCTTGCTTGAGTATAAAACCAAACTTCAGAACTTCAGAGACACTACAGGCCAAACCATTCAAATTGGCAGATGTGAAGTTAGCCACAAGCTGTGCAATATCCAATCAACACGCAGCTTTATGTGAGCTTCAGTCAGGAATGGATATTATGCAGCTTGTAGCTAACTTCACATCCGATTCACAGCCTTGTATGATTCGGCCTATGCGAGAAAGTATGGACCTCTTTTCTTTACAAGAGATAAGCTGTAGTCCACCAGGTCTTTAGCGATCTTTGAAAATGTGATATCTCTCTGATATGTACATTTCCTCTGTTATCTCTTTACTATTCGAAGTTGGAATGTCTTGCTATGAAACTAAAGGATGTCCTGAAAGATCAAGCAAGATATATCACAAAATTCTTACTGTGTTAAAAATCAATAATGTTGTTGCTATGCAAGGATAAATTGCAAGTTTTCTATTGGTGGTTGAGAGAAAGCCACAAAAACATACTAGTTAACTTGTTTTTTTGGTATAGGTTTATAAGATTTTAATATCATGGGTAATATTACTAAGGGCAATGAACTTCGATCTTTAATAGGCTTTCCGAGTACCTAGCAGCAATCTTAACTCATCTATAAGATCTCTGTAAACTAATGTAGTAGGTAAATCACTAAAATATTCCCTTCTCGTTAAGTCAATCAGAACTAAAACTTTAAGTATATTTTTCACTCAAGTAATTTTGTCATTATCAAGGTAATACCGACACTCTGTAGTGCTCAAGACAGGTATGAAGTTAGCAATAGGCTCCTCATAACACTCAATGCATATTTTGTTAAAATGTTATGAAATGTTGACTGGTTTAGACAGATAGTAATGGCACCAAGAATGACGTTGATGAGATTAACAACTGCATGAATTTCTACCGATTAAAAACACTGCTTCAAGAAATTGAATTAAATATATCATTGCATGGTTATTACATATCCTGAAAAATTCACAAACTCATCAGAAAAGTTTTTACTGTACTTACATACTATTCAGCAACTCAACGAAGTAAATCTCAGAACAGCTTTAGAGAAAAACTATTAGTAATTACTGTACCTTCTGTATGCCTGGAAATTTCTTTCAAGCTGTGATTGCACTATGAAAGACTAGAGATCTGATAGGAAAGATGAGAATACTTTAAAGTAGAAGTACAGGGTAAGTAAAATCCCACATGGGCTTAGACCACACCACTGTAACTTCATCCTGTACTCACATGAGGTCATTCAGTACGAATAACGCTTTTCCAACTCAACCTTGCATCGTAAACCACAAAATATACGGGAAAGGTCACGCGTGGCACAATTCCATACTTTCACATTGCAAAATTTTTGGCACTAGGGACGACGCGCGAGGGACGAGGAGCGAGCTAACGACGTCAGTGCCCCGCCGAACTCCCGACGCTCACCAACCGCACACTTGAGACTTCCGTCTCGTGATCCACACTATATTTCTACTTTCATGATACGACTGATAACTACACTCCTCGATAAGACTTCGCGCACCAACGGCTACTCCAGATCCAACCTCCCAAGTAGCTTAATCGCAACATTGAATCGGGTGTCATGGGCTCGTGGACCGTTTTCGTATCTCGGCCGATTTATCCAATATACGAGCTTAAAAACTCGAAAACTTACATTGTAATTGTTATCCAACGCATTCAGAAGTCGATTACTTAGTTCATGAGCGTTATTACTCATTTATAAACGAAAATATTGAACTAAATACGACGAACGTGTCTTCGGCTGCGTCGTAATGGCGGACCGACGACTACGTATGCCCGTGCCAGGGCATTTTAGCCGAATAATTCAGCTGATATCTACTGAGGCGACGCACTCTCGTGTTTTTCCGTTTCTTTTGACGGATGAACTTCATTTTGCACTTTTTACACGCTAGATGGCAGCACTTGGTCTAAAATTTGCGTTATTTTTCTAGCTCAATTAATCAAAATAATTATTATCCACTGTCTATTAATTAATTATAAATCATATTTGATGAAATAAGTATAATTATAATGTAGGATATGCTCAATATAATGATATAAAATTTATTGTAATGGTAATAATTACACATTATTTTTTTGAATTGGCAGCTATAAATGTTGCATTTCTTTTGTTTATCAATAGATGGCAGTCACCTTTGATTTGAATTTAAGAAATGGCAATATTTTTGATTTCACTCTTTTTCCCCCACATAAAAAGCAATTACCAGTAAAAAATATATTTTATCTTTTTAGTAGGAAGTAGAAGTAGTGAAATTGCGATAAGATTAGTCAGCTTTTCAGTGTGCACCTACCTACATTTTAAGTTTAACTTGAAATTTTTTCAAAATAATATCAGTGAAAAGAACGATAGTTGAAGTATAGTAGTACTCATTTATAACAGTAAAACTAAAATAATTAGTACTTTTTAGTAAAAGATATCATGTAAAAACATTTTCATGTGAAATTAAGCCAAGTCAAAGAATTGTCGCCGAATCGCTACCAAAAATATGTGTTAGTTATGTAAAGTGTTCGTGCTTATCGTCTGCACTGAACTGTTACAAAACCACACATTCATTGTGTTTTATGCGTTGGTGTTCAAACATTGGTTTTACTTAGTGTATTTTTGCATCCTGTAAAATATTGTGTCGTATGCCGAACTACAACTGCAGGCGAAGCATAATTAGACAACGTATTCTGAAATAGTTAACTAAGACTCAAGTGGGTGTCTAATATCAATAATAACTGTGCAAAATTGAAAAACTTTATCTTATGAAAGTTAACCTAAAAAATGTCCTCAGAAATTGATGTGAATGATGAATAAACATGAAGTAGCATAATATTTAGTTTTATTTATTAACTTCCTTTAGGTTTTAAAAATGGTAAAATAATAATTATATTTTAATTGGAGAATTGACTATTTATATGGATACAGGAATTAATAAATAATTATGAAGCCAAAAGAAGTACTGTCGCCATGTTTTAAAAAGTACATAAATGTCAAACTCTAAATTACCAGTCCGCTATTGGTTGTTCATAGATTCCTGCCTGATACGTAGTATCTATGGTAGTCTGTGATGTCACTTTATCTTTCAAAGTTCTTCCGCTTCACACTAGGTGGCGCCATGTCGGTCATACTAATAGTGATGGGACAGTTTTTAAGATTGTGAACAAGTTATCAAAATTACGTCAATCGTTTTACCACGTTAGTTTTACTTACCACTTTATTTAATATATACTAAATATAATATAATTTTATTTATAAGCAGATTTTGGCTGTATTTTTACTACCTAACTTCTCTGTAGTTATACATGCTCTCTAGTTATAATTATAACTAGAGAGCATGTATAACTACAGAGAAGTTAGGTAGTAAAATTTAACAACAACTATAATTGTAATTGTTCTATACTAAGCCGAATGATGGTGACGTCAGACAATCATTATGAATAACTTTTACTATGGAGCCCACTCAGAATACAAAAAAAGTCAGCTGTTCCATATTTAATTACCGCTGGAATCGCTACCAATGTATGAAACAGCTGAATCTTCCTCTCTTCCGGATTGTGCAACCATAGTAAAAGTTGCTCATAGTGATGGTCTGAATCACCTCTTCTTGCACAGCTGGATTGTCTGTGGTCTATCAGTCTCTGGCAGAAATATCCTAAGCATTTTTTGGTTTGGGGTTAGAAACCGTCTGTAAGATGTCCCTCTAATGACCATTCCTGCTAATTATAGATATTCGTGTATTTAAATCTATTTCTAGACTTTGCTGATGATTTAAGAATTGCATAGAAAGAAAATTATTTTGAACTACCTACGCGTAAATCTACCTAGTGATGTAATTTCGATAACTTTATCACACTCTGAAATATACTAAGCGCTACACAAGTCGGCGGATGAGAAATTAGTCTCAGATGACACTTCGCCGTGATTCGCTAATAATTGCGCATGTCTGCACAATGCCGACGCCGCGTGGCGTAGTGTTGATCACGGGCGTAGGGATTACGCAGGAGGCATGAGGTTGGTGGGCTGGTGTGCCCCGGCGTCTCGTCTTTCTGGCTCCCGAGCATACAAATATTTCGGCTTTTGCGCAGCGTTCTGCGCAAAACTTCCCATCCGACGACTTGTGTAGTTGTGTGGCGCTAAATAATACTGTCCCACCACTATTAGAACTACCGGCATGGCTCTACTTATTATGGTGTAAGCGGCAGAACTTTGAAAGATAAAGTGACATCTAGTGCTGAGTAGCCTAACTACGCCCGCGCCCGGACCGCCGGACCGCCCGACCGCCCTAGACCGCTCGTAACGCGCCAGTTTGCGCAGGTACTGCCGTACCGCCGGACCGCCCTAGACCGCTCGGACCGCTCTACCGCTCCGACCGCGCCTATGTGCGGATCGCTTTAAAGAATAAATAAAAAGAACAAAAGCTCTTCATGTATAAGTACTTTAGTAGACGAATAACTTTACTGAACGAATGGTAAGTCTAGGCCGAATCATACAAGTCGGCGGATGTGAAGTTAGCTACATGCTGCGCATTATCCAATGAACGCGCAGCTTGTGTGAGTGGCTATAGTAAGAGATATTGTTGATGTAATTCGGACCTCTTTTTGTTGTCATACTTGTCATTGTCACTGTCACCAAAGCCTCAAATTGTCTTCCGGACTTTCATTTCATTTTCGACTTTGCATTCGTTTCGATTTGTGCGAGTCGTGTATCGCGCTCTATTTACCTAACATGGCATAGAAAAAAATATTTGCATACACACTACACCGAGAGGAAACCGCAAATATCGCAATCGTTACTCGCACTCGGTTGGCATCGTTGTTGTGATGTATTCGCGCTGTGTGATGGAGAAAATGGTAGTGTTGTGTTAGATGGGGGATATAGTGGAATTGTGAGAGTGACGATGGATCGTCGATGCTCCCAGTCAGTGAGGACGCTAAACTTCGATGACTCGGACTCGGACCCGCCAAAAAAAGGGCAGAAGAAGGACCTGTCGGCCTCTGCAGCCCCGCCGTCGCTGAACCAAAGCGCCGAAGGTCGGTATAGCTTGTTATATTTTGATCGCTATGTATGGGTGGTGCTTTCCTAGCAATTTCAAGGTTCTACTGCCGTTTCTTTGCGAAGGCGTGAACGGGTGATCGCTCGCTCATTGGCTGAAGCCTAATACTATGCCAAATACATTGAAAAATAACTGACCTACCTTCTTATGATGATTTCGTGTTTTCAATATTTATTACTACATAAAATCTTAATTGCAAGTGATATTGCTTTGAAATGGGATAATTAGTAGTAAATTATTGTGTTTGACATAGTTTGCGGTAATTATGTAAAGAAAGTTTTTTAAAACAAAAGTTCATCTTTTTAGAATCCCACACTATTATGAATAACATTTTCCTTCATAGAATTCTTTGAAAAGCACTCGCACAATAATAAAGGAAATAAGTTAATTGTTTACAGCAAAGTTAAAGTGATAGCTATGAGAAAACTCATTATAAGGCAAATAGCTAATTAGTACCTATTTGTTTTATTTTTGTTAATTTAATGACAATATGGATAGTAACTGACCTCTTAAAAGGATCTGAGTTGACCCTCCTCTACCAAGATATTAAGCAGGTACAGCAATGAAGTGCCTAATTATTGCAAAATGTATGTACATATACGTAGTTTTCAAATGAAATTAATTCAGGTGACTTGTTATTTTCATTTGGTGTACTGCACTGATATCTCACATGGGGTGTTTTGTGCATTTCCCCCTTGTAGATGCTGATCTAATTGAGCCAGCCCAGCTCCATAAAATAACAGTGACTCTGAGCTGCTAGCACAACTGTTCCAGTGGCTTGGATGATGTCCGAGATCAGTGGTGGATTAACTACATGGCTGAGTAGGCTGGAGCCAAATAATCTAAAAGATATTGAAAAGGAAAACTGTTTTATAAAACCACTAATAAGTAAAAACTAAAAATTATTCTATTATCCAAATGCTATTACACATTAGATGACTTTTTAACGATAATCTAGAAAACATAATAAATCGTTCCAATACAAATAATTAAATTGCCATACCCTTATCAGGGTCATATGTATACAAAACATGTTAATTAAGATCCCCATGTAAATTTCATATGTTGCAATAAATGATTTGAGTTTGAGCCTAGAGTGGCAGATTTTACGTGGCGGCAAATTTAAGACCATTTCATATTATTCAATTGTCAAAAATAAAAGTTAAAATTTTATGCCTAAATATTATTAGGTCTACAAAAACAAAACGACTTTGTACTAAGCGATTCGCTTCTTCCTTCATAATGCAGACAGCCTGGGGTTGGGATGCCTCCGTCATTGTTTCCTGACAATTTCAATTTGGATATCTTCAAGTCAAGAGTGAATGGGTATCTTCTAGGTCTACATACTCCATCTTCGGCTACAACTTCAGTTTCCATCAGGCAAGTTAGTGGCCAAATGCAGTCCATTCCTGCAGAAAAAGCAGGATGCAAGCCACTATCAACCTGTCTTATTAGAGAGCCGTAGAGGATGCCTATGTCCAGCTATGGACATCTTATGACTGATAGATGGATCAGTGATGAGGCCAACCAGGTTGGAGGTCTCTTAGCTTTTTCTCATTCAATTTGGAAAAATACTCGTAAATGTATTGTTAATGCAGTTTTCTCTAAAAACTCTTTCTTTGTTTTGCACTGAACAAGGCTGGGTTGTCCTCAAGTATTATTGTATATCAGCTGTGTTGAATGTGTGACCATTTGGTTCCTAGTAAATAAATGATTGTGAAGTGTGCTTAGTAGTGTGTGCATAGGTACAGTGTAATCAGCTGTTATTTTTCCTTGTTAAAATTGTTTGAACTGCTTTTGTTCCAGTACAAATGTTGGTAGGTATGTACTGACAGTCTTGTAGTGTAGCTTTGCAATATTTGCAATAATATATTATTATTGTACTGTAACCAAAATAACCTGCAACATTCCTTGTTGTTTTGTAGAAACAAATTTTACTTAGTGTATTTCTATGTAGCCCTCATAGCTTACTTTGACTTGGTGTTGTCTTAGCTTTGCAATAAATCAATTAATTATTATTGTACTGTAATCATAATAACCTGGAACCTTCCTTGTCTTTTTTTAGAAATTAATTTTTAGTGCACCTATTCCTGCATAGCTCTCATAGCTAACTTTGAGAAGGTGTTTGTCAGGGATCACCAAAGTCAAGCAATGTTAGGCACAATCAGTCTTCGGATGGGTGACTGCGGGTGGCATTTTCAACTTAGCGCTACCATGGCGCTGATGACATTTTAAATTGTAGGTTCCGGTTGTTTACCCATTTTGTTTTGAGAGACTCCAGGCGGCTTAAAAAACGACACCAGCACCCAACCTATATGAACTTTCTTTTTTAGTGTATTTGTGGTGTCCAACTGCATACTTTTTCCAAGTTTTCTATGAGGCCACTCCCTATGGGATATGTGAGGCTAATACTGGGAAAGAATCATTCAAATATTACAGATCATCAAAACAATGTGTAATACTGCTTCCATATTGTGACTTATTTTGAAGTGTGTGTATTTGTTTTGTGATACATTTACTACAGGTTAGGTTATATCTACGAAAAAGAAGTGAGAATTGCCTCCATGGCTTTTGGTGAAACAATGATTGATTGTAAATGCTTTTCTACTCAACTTGTTGAGGTAGGTATGCTATGCATATTACGATTTACAAAGGTCTTGCATGTCAAGCATGTATCCCTATGGAGTAGTAGGTATAGGTCGAATCATACAAGTCGGCGGATGTTAAGTTAGCTACAAGCTGCGCGAAACCCAAATAATGCACAGCTTTATTTGAGCTTCAGTCAGGATTGGATATTGCACAGCTTGTTGCTAACTTCAATTCTGCCGACTTGTATGATTCGGCTCGTACTTCTTATTCTTATTCTTATTCGATGTAGGGGCGATAAGTCCTGCACTGACGTCCCGCATGGGGTGTTTTGTGCATTTCCCCCTCCAGCGTCTACCCGAGCCAGCCCAGCTCCTTAAAATAACGGAGCGTGGCTCTGGGCCGCTGGCATAACTGCTCCAGTGGCTTGGATGGTGTACCAGATAGCGATGAGGATGATGATGTCGATGCTGATGATAAAGCAATAGTAGCGTCATGCAACCCGCAAGCGATTCTAGTTTCTGCCGTGGCCTTGCAATGCCACAAAACATGCTCTACCGTTTCATTCTCCTGCAAGCAACCACGACAGAGTGGGCTGTCGGTGGCTCCCAGTTTATACATGTGACTATTCAAGTTGCAGTGACCAGTAATGAGCCCTACCATAAGTCGGAGGTCTTGTCGCTGCAACTTCAATAGATCGTTTGTTATGTTTCTGTTCAGGGCTGGGAAAGCAGCTTTGGCATGCCTGCAATCCTCCCTTTTGTCCCACATATTTTGTTGTTCTTTTTCAGTGTGACGGCGCAGTAGATCACGCACTTCCACCGCTGTCGGCTTGCAGTGTCTAGCTGCTTTGTCCTCCACCTGTTTTTTCGTGCCCTCTTTGGCAAGGGTGTCTGCTATGTTGTTACCCTGGCATGAGCCGTGACTTTTTGTCCAGCGTACGATGGTTCTGCGTTTGTTTGAAATACTTTGGAGTGCTGTATGGCACTCGGCTATAACCCTGGACCTTGTTATAGGTCTCCTGAGTGCGTAGATCGTGGCAGCACTGTCAACCGTGAACATGATCGCTTCCTTGGAGTCATCTTTTCCAGGAGATACTAGAAGCTCATTTAGTGGCTCTAGTGCTTTTACGGCCAGTAATAGGCCCATGGCTTCCGCCTGCAAGGCCGTTGTGGTTTTGCTCAGGGCAAGAGACTCCTTGAGCCCAAGCTCCGGCGAGTAATAGCCACAGCCAGTCCCTTCCTTATTTTTAGCACCATCCGTGTATATATTCCAAGACGGCGTTACACTGTCTAAAATGCCATCCTCTATGATCAGATCATACTTTTTACAGTCCAGGTGCGTTTTGGCTATCCTGTCTGTACCACTTATAGCTTCAGGGATTATTCCTGTCGCCCTGTCGATTATTCTGCAGTGGTTAGTCGTTGCACCCGTACTCTTCCACTGATTTGTAGATTTTATTCGTAGGGCTGAAGCCATCGCTTCCTGCTGAATGTGCAGATGCAGTGGTGTGAGCCCAAGAATAATTTCGAGTGCAGCTGATGGTGTATTTTTCATACATCCGCTGATTAGCGAGCACGCAAGTCGTTGCGTTTGTTGTAGTTTTGCTTTTACAGTAGCTAGGTTCGTACGTGTCCACCACACTACGCAGCCGTACGTGAAGACCGGTCGCACTATAACAGTATATAGCCAGTGACAGAGCTTTGGCTTCAGACCCCAGTCCTTTCCCACCGCCCTGGTGCACTGCCATAAAATGTTTGTTGCCTTCGTGGTGACATACTCAAGTTGTTTTCCCCACAGAAGTTTGCTGTCTAGCCAGATTCCTAGATATTTAACTTCCTTGCTAAGAGTTAATTTGGTACCGAATAGCGAAGGAGTTTTCAAGTCGGTTTTCTTTGTTTTTCGTGTGAATAGCACTAACTCTGTTTTTTGCGGATTAACAGAGAGGCCGTGGCGTTCACACCATTTTTCAACTACTTTGAGTGCTTTCTGCATCTTCTCACACAGGGTCGACTCAAAGAGTCCAGACACCATGATTACCAGGTCATCAGCATATGCCACAGTGACAATGCCTTCTTTATTGAGGAGTACAATAAGCTCGTCTACCACTACTACCCAAAGTAAAGGTGACATGACTCCTCCTTGTGGACAGCCCTTAGTAACTCGACAGCGCGTGGCGCCTGCCGTTTCAATGTTGGCTGTTCTGTTTGCTAGCATTGTGGTTATCCAACCATTTACTCTGTTATCTACTCCCTGCTTTTTCAGACCTTCTTCTATGCTAGGGAAAGTAGTTTTATCAAATGCCCCTTCAATGTCAATGAAGGTAGCCAAACAGGATTGCTTGCTCTCCAGAGCGGATTCTATTTTATACACCACTTGATGGAGAGCAGTCTCCGTTGATTTACCCGATTGATAGGCATGTTGATTATTGTGGACTGGATTGTCTGCCAGAGGTCCACATCTAATATGCTTATCACAGAGTCTTTCCAGTGTTTTCAATAGGAAAGAGCTGAGGCTTATTGGCCTGAACGACTTTGGGTTAGTGTAGTCGGTTTTTCCTGGTTTCGGTAAAAACACCACTTTCACTTCTCTCCAGGCTTTAGGTATATACCTCCACGCAATGCAGGATCTAAATATGGCGATGAGGTGTATTTTAATCGTGCTTAGGCCCCATTGGAGGAGAGCTGGAAATATGTCATCTAGTCCGGGGGCCTTGTGCGGCTGAAAAGTGCTTATTGCCCAAAGAAGGTTTTCTTCCGTGACAATAGAGTCGGCAAAATCCCAGTCTTCCCTATCAGGTTTTTGTGGTATGTGTGGTTCCCATCTGTCTGAGTCGTTTAGTTGACAGTCTGGAAAGTGCGTCTGTAATAGCAATTCAAATTGCTCTTGTTCGGAAGCCGTGTAAGTGCCATCAGCCTTTTTCAGAGTACCTAGTTTTATTTGTGAGTCACTAGTTATAATTTTTCTTAAGCGTGCAGTTTCACTCTCAGATTGTATAGAGTTGCTAAACTTTTTCCAAGAATTCTTTTGGCTCTTTTTGACCTCGACCTTGAACCGGTGGCGCATTTTTCTGTAATCTTGCCAATCTGTCTGTGCGTCGGTGTTCATGGCTCTATTGAAATGGTGTCTGACCTTTTTTCTGAGCTTAGTCAGGTCTTTATTCCACCATCTGTCTTTTTTAGGAATTGAACTATAGTTTTCCTTTTTTAATGGGCAAGCTTTTTCATAGCTTTCTTTCAGAGCGTGTACCAAGGCTTCCGTCGTGGTCTCTATTTCCTGCGGCGATAGTTCCGCTTTTAAATCAAATTTTGGTGTCTCTGACATGGCCTTTTCAAGTGCATCTCTAAAGGCTGGTATGTCGGTCTTTTTTGGATTTCTGTAAGATCGTGGTTCGTGTTTGCCAGTGGTTAAACTATATCTGATCCATCTATGGTCCGAACCAGAGTATTCATCAGTCGCTACGCGCCAATTATTTATTATTTTAGAGATATCATTTGTAACCAACGTGATATCTATAATTGTCCTGGCCCAAGATGTTACAAATGTAGGCTCAGTGCCATTGTTTAGAAGGTTCAAATTATGCCTGAGGATGAAGTCAAGCACATCGTTTCCTCTCTCATTGGTGTTGGTGCAACCCCAAACAGTGCAGTGGGCGTTTGAATCGCATCCTACTATGCATTCTAGCTTATTAGCTGTGCAGAAATGCATCAGCTCTTCGAGCGCTGGATGTGGCGCATCTTCAGTTATGTCCAGGTACGCCGAGGCTACAATTACAGTGCTGAGATTGCCTTGGAGACCTGTGTCTAATTTAACTACAGTGAGGTCGTCAGTGCACAAGTGTGTCACCAAAGACGCTTTATATGGCTGCGGAATATATATAAGAGTACGCATTTTGTTTTGCACAGTAGGAGTAAATACATTACCTCTGAGACCATTTAAACCGCTTACCTTGCCACGGACTAAATAAGGTTCCTGGACCAGTGCTATTGTGTTCTGTCGCTTCTCCAGGGCTTCGCGTAGGGCAGCGGAGCCTGAGACGCTATGATGAATATTACCCTGAATGATATCGAGATTAGTACAGATGTTAAGTGTACTATGTGATCCCCCGGCTGCCGCAGCAGCCGGAGTGTGTGTGTTTTTATGACTATTATCTTTTTGAGAATCCATTATTAATTAATACAAATATATTTGTGGACCCCTACCTTAAGTTAGGCATCGTGGTCGGCGCGAGGGCGGGCAGTCCGGTCCATGTCCATGGACGACGCAGGCGAAAAGATGCTGAGCCCATACAGGTCCAGCATCCCGTCGCCCCCGTCGGCCGCGTCCAGCAACCTTTCCTCCTCCTCCCGCGTCCACCCCATGCTCCCAGTGAGCGGCGTGTCGTCGTCGACCTCGGAGAGCGCGGAAGCGATTTGAATGCACGAAGCAGCGCCCCCGACATCCCCACCCACCGTTGCCGCCGACGACTCACCTCCTCTGTCAGCCCTGAAGCCCCTCACTCTTACGAAGACCTTCGCACATATATAATAAAGCCGGAAGTCCGCGCGCCTGAGTGGCTCTATGTCTTCTGGCGCGATGCCCATCACCAGAGTATGATTACGGGCGCTACCCTCGAGACGCATCTCGTGGGTAAACACCCGCCATCGCTCCACACCTACCTCCGGGTTCATCGCCACCAGATACTGCACGAGGGGTTCCGGCCCGTCTCCGCATAGCGCCGGCACTCCTCTCCCGAAGTCCGGAACATTTATGACAGCGGTGTAGTACCGCGGCACCTCGCTCTCCGGGACGACCACGCACTCGCCGAATCCCTCCCACAGGGCGGGCGACCGTTCGACTATGAGTTTGAGCCACTCGAGTGCGTAGTCGTCCGCGGGTACATACCTCAGCCCACCGCGGCAGGTCGTCGCCAGCTTTTCGAACCGCGGTAGGTGACCGTTCGCCTGCCGGTTACCGCTGACATGGCACTCTTGCTGCGCCTGTTCAACGGTCATCCTCACATGCATTGCCCGCAGCTCGTCCATCGGCATGCGGCTGCGCTCCATGACCAGCACCGCGGGGCGCCAAATCTTAGCAGCCTCAGCGTAAGACGAGGGCCCCGCGGCGTGTGTTCGTGCTACCGCGAGCGCGCCGCCGCCGGGCGGCAACGGGCCCGCGGGTGTATCGGGTGTGCCGCGAGTGTGGGGTGTCGCGTGTGCTAGTGTCGTATCAGCGTTGACAATATTCGCGCGCTGGCAGAGTTTTTTGTCGGATGCTACGTTCGACGTGGGCGACACGAAGTCCGAGCTCCGCTGTCTCTTCGCTCCTCGGGTAGTTCCCTCCTCTACCCCCGAGTGTATAGTATCCGTGTCGGACGCGACGATTCCGGCAACCTCTCTCTCTATCCCCCCCGTCCCCGTGCTCACCTCCTTACCCTTTTCCCTCCTATGGCCGTCAGACGGGCATAGGGCGGTTTTCGTTCCAGGCCGGAGAGCACCAATAGAGCCGATTGTTGCCGGGTCGCGCGCCACGTGTTGTGCGTTCAGCGGCAGGGCTCTCGGGGGAGGCGGCGGCCCTCGGGCGCGCGCCGCGCCAACCGGTTTGATCGCGGGCCCGGCGCTTGGGCCCGGACGTGGCGCGGCAACGCGGCCGAGGCTCGCCGCCCGTGGCAGGTCACGCGTCATGCAGGCCACGATAGGGGGCGCGAGCGCCGCCATACCGGGCAGAGGCACGATGCCCTCCTGTCGGAGCTGACTCCATTGCTCCTTAAGCTGGTCCCCGAAAGCCCTGCGCTGCCTCAAAAAAGCTCGTCGGCTGACGCCGCGATATAAGCCGGGGGACGGCCAGCCGCCCTCCCGGCGCCCACCTGACCCTACTCCGGCGTCGCGCTCCGCCGCCGTCTCCCGGCGCCTCCCGCGCCGCTCCGCTCCGGCTCCAGGCTTCTGCACTGGTCCAGGTGCTGCTGGCTGCTGGGTGGCTGCGTCTGTCGGTCCAGTAGTAGCTGCGGCCGACGAGGCCTGGGACTCCACCCCGCCGTCGCCTTCGGTAGCCCATTTCTCACCCTCCGGCCCGGTGACCAGAGGGCGCCGGGTGCTAGCCGGGTCGCAGGGCATGCTCACATTATTAAAATCGCTCATCATAGTACTTTTATTTTATTTTAAGCTGCAGAACTGTGGAGCAAGCAAACAGTTAGTGGGCGCTCAGTGAAGGGTAGAAGCAGTTGCCCAGGCTACTTCCCCCCGATATTTCGCGTGCTAGGTGGTGAGCGGGTCGTCCCGAGAAACACAAGGGAGGCCGCACTCCTCCACCACACACGCCCGGCCACGGGCTGCCGCGGAGGGGGTGGGCTGCTCGGCATACCAAGGGATTATTTGAAATGCCGTTCACCCCACTCCCCCTCCCACTCCCCCGGCTCGTACTTGGTGTATATTGTACTTAAAATTTCCATTCATTCAAATGAATGCCTAAATAGTCCAATCACTACCAACAGACTATAAATTCATAAACAAACTGTCATCATTGTTGCTTAAATCCCAAAGATGTAATTAGAATAAAGGCTGAACTTGTTTATGGCTAACAGTATGGCTTCCGCAGTTATCATTACAGCATGTATGAACTCCTTACTAACATGGATTACTGATCACAGAGCTATTACAACCAGAGGAATAATGTGGTTGATTGAGAAAATCCAAAGGAGATGCATTGATTTAAAATCTATACCAATATCAATTATTATATATTCTTTGCCAATATTATAAAGAGGAAAGATTTGATTTTTTGTTTGTTTGTATTGAATAGGCTCCGAAACTACTGAACCAATTTGAAAAATTCTTTCACTGTTGGGAAGCTACACAATCCCCGGGTGTCATACGCTATATTTTTTTTTTAAATTAGGGAGGCTGCTAGTAATAAATATTAGGTGACATCTTACACACGGTCTCTGACCCCAAATTAAGCAAAGCTTGTGATATGGCTGCCAAAGACTGATATACTACATACGCATATTTTTAAATACAAACTTACATAGATAAATAACACCCAGACACAGGGTGGGTTTCGAACCCACGCCTCTTTGATCCAGGAGTCAGGTTCACTAACCACTGAGCCACCGAGGCAGTCGAGACACCGAGGCAAATGGCATGAGTTATTTATAAAGAGACATGAAAAATATCACGATTCAGTGGTTGTTGCCGTGTTTTTCTCCCGATAGTTTCAAATTCCAATTTATATTTGATTGTTTTGAGGTTGAAAATTGCCTCGAGCGACAACAGCGCCATCTCTACCTATTTTATACATTTTTATTCAGTTTCACTTCACATGTCCAGGTACTTATCTGTAGTAAAATCTTTCATGTCACCTATATTTGATCTACTTTCCAATATTGAGCTGTGACATTTGGCATTTCTGTGCGACTCCAATGACAATGCAATGTCAAATTCCATAGATCTGTTGTCTGATGATGAAGTGACTCTCTGAACATAGGCCATGAAAGACGATTAGTCCATAAATACCTACTACGAGCAGACGAAACTATCGATACACTTTCTCGGTCTTCTCTACAATTACCACTAGCACTCAAATTCGATCGCAAGATCTCATGTACGTGTATTTGAGAGACAGGAACCTAAATAATACAAATAGAAACCATTAATTCACAATTTATTGATTAAATACTAAAAATGGAACGATTACAACCAAAATTAGAGATTATTTTTCAAGTTCAACAAAGACAATGATCTGACATCTCTTTTTTTTTTAATTTTCTTCACAATCAGCTCACGTTTCTACTTACGCAATATTTTGGCGATGATGAAGCCCTTGTCTTGTCATCAGCTCATGTAATTATTATTTTAACACATAAGTTTTAGCAAAAATAAATTAGCTAGTAACGTTTTATAAAAATATAAGTTATTTACAACTGCAAAGTTGTCAAGGTTTAATTTATTATATTGAGCTAGCACTCCAAATTGCTATAAGAATGCACGTCGACAGAAACGACATAGCAAAGTCACTCATCACTAGCGCCACGAGTCAAATCTGAATTAATTTAAATATTTGGCGCTAAATTTCAAACGACCACACGGCCATTCTGCTCAATCGCGACCCTGCGATTATGGCTTTACAGAATACGTGAAAATAACATGTCAAATGCATCGACAAGGATCATCAACACCTTAACTAACAATTATAAAACAAATAAATTAAGTCTAAACAAAGAAAGGGCGTAAAATTATTACACCTTACAATGTTACAAACATAGACAGTACTGGAAAGTTTTACAATATGGTTATAAATAATGGAATTTTCCATGATTGTTCTATTTGTTTTTCACAACGTTTAATTAATTAATTAATTAATTAATTAATTAATTAATTAATAAGTTAACAATATCTTAGATATTTTTATCCTCTTTATAATTTATAATATTTACATGTCATGTTCGGTACCTACGGAATTTATTCGTAAATTAAACGACGCCAAAATTGCATTGTGCGAGACACTTAAATTAGAGACAATAAATTTTGGAAGACATTCTGAATAACATTTATTTTTATTTTAATATTTTACGACCACATGGTCATTTGAATCTAAATTTGTTGTTCAATAAACAATGTAGGAAATAATGTAGCAGTACTGTCTTAACCAATTAATACTTTTTTTTTTTTTTAAAGTGTATGCGACAAAATTATTACGGTTTAGCTTAATTGAATAATTAAAGAAAAAAAACACAAACATCAGGAAATGTGTCAAAATCACAATATAACAGCCCTAAAGGTTATTAATTAATAAGATTGCGCCCTAATTATATTGATTAATAAGATTGCTTCTATTCACAAATGGGGTAATAGTAATAACATTGTCAGTAAATAATCACTACCCGCTAAGCAGCAAAAGTTACAATAACATTACTGAAAATAACATCAACGAGCTTGTAACTTACAAACATAAGGCCGCAAAGTTCATGCAAGCTTACAGCGAGCTTGAAACGAAGCCCTAACGGCCATGCTGTAGATAAACCATGTAACTTGCCCAGAGCTGATTTCCAAAACTTTGCATAACTTTAAAACGTGAAGTTGCAGTAACATTACACATGAAATATATCTGAAAGTTGTAAAGTTAACTTTCCGCAAGTATAACGTTTAACATTTCTACAACTTTAAATTTGAAAGATAACAGTAACTTGTCTCATCTATCTTGCTAAAAGGTTACAAATGAAACTTGTCTTTAGTTGTCGCAAAAGTACAGGCAATACCAGACAGTGAAGTTAGTAAAATTATATTGCTCCAAAGTTTTATTTGTAACGTTCCAATCGCAATGTTGCAACAATGTTGATTACTCAAATTTAGGTATGTTTGGGAGGCTATATCCCTGCAAAGTTGAAATGTAAAGTTTCATGCGAAATATATCAGTAACATAATAAAATAACTTATAATAAGTTTCAACATAACAATAAGATTTTTGTAACTGACATGTTCCTGCAACATGATGTCTGAAATTTACAAATGTGACATTTACAAACTTACTACAACTTATTGCAAGTTTCATGCTTAGTGGGTACCATGGCGTAAAATTATATTTATAAACATTTTAAAATCACAGTTATTATGTTCACTGTGAAACATTTTGATTGAGTGTAATAAAAGTAGATAGTGCAATGATAACTTCACAGTGCAAACAATAGATTAATAGGTTTGATTTGTTATGAAGAGAATAATTAAATTAGAAATTTAAGATGCATGGAGATGTAATAGAAAGTCAAACAATGTACGATACAACAAACAGAAGTAACACTGCCAGTTCCGTTGTCTTGTCGTAAGTTTAAGTAAAAAAAAAATTGTAAAGGTAAAACACGGCTTGCAAAAACGCGGATAGATATATTTTTAAATCAGAAAGAATAAAGAAAGTGAACCACCACTTCAAGCTTACACCATTCCGGTTTCTCGCTCATCAAATCTGTAGAGAGGATGAAGAAAAAGGTACAACCGACCAAGTCAAACATCCCTCCAAGCTTACACCATTCCGGTGTCTCGCTCATCAAATCAGTAGAGAGGATGAAGGGAAAGGTACCACCAATCAAGTCAACCACCACTACAAGCTTACACCATTCCGGTGTCTCGCTCATCAAATCAGTAAAGAGGATGAAGGAAAAGGTATCACCTACTGACCCCAGGCTCATCACAATCACATGACATATTGCCCAGGAAGGCCAAAGCTCAACCATTCCGATATCTCACTTTGGCGAATCAGTAGGAAGGAAGAAGGAAAGAGGACAAGGATATGGAAATAGTAGAATCACGTAAAAACCATACATATATCAGTGCAAGCATTGCGAAAATACGTTAAATCTTACCGGAAAGACAACAGATATGGCATGTCTATCTTATTCAGCCGGCTGTTCTCGAAATATTAAAGATTATAACAATAAATGATCAATAAATAATAATCAATAAATGATCTATATGCTTAGCTCAACCATGGTTGCAAAAAAAAGACATCAGTTTCAAAAACAATCTACGTGGAGATTCGATTAACCGGACTAACTAGTGTCGTTGAGCATTCGGATATTCAAAAATCCGGATAATGGAGTTTCCACTGTATATACTGTTCACATAAAAATCAAGGTTTACCTAGAATTTTTACTTACTAGATTCCATATACCATAACATCAAAATAGTGGCAATATCAATAGGCAAAAATAACACTTGACGCATTAACTTACAGGAAAAGTAAAGTTACATTCACATTATTTGCATTACTGAAATGAAACATCATCTTATCTAAGAATCGAATATCTGTACTATACAGACTATTTCTGGATTTTAATTTAGTATAACTGACTTGGTTACAAATAAAAAAAAAAATAAGCGACATCAAATATTTCATATTAATCCAACCAAGGCACTAAAACAATCAGAATGTAAAACTGCTCGACCATCCCTGATCCGCTATGAAGTCATTTTAAAATCATTATCAATGAAAGCTTCTGCAAATTTTTATTTTGTAATTTTTATTTCTATTGTTTAGTTATGTTATAAGGCCAATACTTAAATCATTCTTATTCAAAATTTCCAATGAGTTTCTATAGGTACTTTTATACTTATCTGTAGATTAAAAATAACCCGACACAAATGACAGTCAAGAAATGGTTATTAGGTACATTCAAAAGCAATTATTTTAGAACGGCGCATCTACAGAACTACAACGCATCAAAATAATAATAATAAAAACAAAAACAAAATTAATATGTCGCCTTTACAGGAAGGTGACAGATTGCCAACAAATGAACTTCGTAATTAAGTCAAAATTTATAAAATTCAGTAAGTGATGACATAAAAAAAAAGGATTTATTTGATGAGGCGAGCGAATACAAATATTGATAGAAATTCCGATTTGGTGTCCTTAACTTTCCAATTCAGGAATCAGTGTCTCATGTTAACCATAGCGAAGTTTAAAGCAGATCTAACTCAAATGCCAACTTTAACGTTATAATAAAAGATAATAAAGGCAATAGGGGATCTTTGTTGTTGTCGTTCAATAAATATTGCTTAAAATAGTGCGAAGTTATAAGAAAGAGCGATTTGAATGTAAAGAAGCAAATGTAAGTAATGTCAATAAAAATAACTTCAATTAGGTAAACAGAAAAACAAAACTCTGAAAGTGAACTTATTTCAGGTTCACACTTATACAATAACTTTAGTTCTACTTTGGCGATCAGCCCTGTAACCCGTTCCACATTTCTGAAAAGCAAGGCTATGACAGGAATGAATTACTAATTTCAGGCACTAATTACTAATATTTTGACAAAATTACGAATTAACCAAGTTCTTTCTTTTTTTTTTTTTTTTTTAAAATACATGATATCAAATATTTTATCTATTGGTTCTATGAATTATATTTCTTAAAGTTTAATAATTTTCTTTTTAATTTAATACATGAGTAGACACCCGTTATACAAAGAATTAAAATGTGTATTAAAAAAAAGCTGTTAGTTTCCATAGTAAAATTCTATGAAAACATGAATTTAATTTACACATTCTTACATTGTTAAAGCTTGAGAAAAGCCACTGGCTGAAAATTACATATGTGAAATTAGTTCACAGCCAGTGGATTTATTAGTTATCTTGTAACTTATTTGTGTCAAAAATCTAATTTTGTCTCTAAGCCTAATAATGAAATGATGTTCAGTACAGTTTACACTATCACACCTTTAAAATATCAAGACAGCTTTGATAAAATCAGTTTTTCTAAAGATCTAAGGTGAAAACCATGCTACTTTATGTGAAGTTGGCTAAACAGAACACTTTGGTTTCCATTTTATATTTCTTTATTATGAGCATCAAAGATGTAGTGATTAGTATTTGATCTTACAATATTGTATTACATTGTTTATATTCAATTATATATCATAAGGTCTATTTTTTTTTAAATGTCTCAGCATTAAGATCTCAATTTATGAAAATGATAATAGTAGACTGATATTAGACGTCTTTGAATATTTTCCTCTATAGCAGTAAAGACAGATAGTTCAGCCATGATAGGTTGGCCATGTTTTAGCGAAGGTATTTTATTACAACATATGTATTAATTATCAGTTCTTCCATTGCAACAACCAACATAACAGTAAAATTGTAATATTATTCTAGATTAAAAATAATTTTGGAAGATAGCCAGCTGTCACTAATAAATACTTTAGTACCTCCAACACTTATTCTGGCATTATTGCAACAATCAAAAATAAACATGAACAAAATAAATTATTTACCTATTACTCATTCTTATCATATAAAATCCACTGTTAGATTTCAGCTCTCTGTTCTTGAGGAAAGCGTAGATGATCATGTTGCACGGGGAATTGAAGACAGTATGTAGCCGTTAGCATGAGGCATATGCCTCGAAGCACTCTTATCTCTCATTGCTCCAGCACTGCAGCATCTTTCCGAGCCATTGGATCAGCCTCAGCATAGAACTGCATTTTTCATTCTCTGCCAGAAAAACAACTTGCATTAGCTCTATAACAATATCACTACGTATTATAAAGCAGTCTCTATCTCTGTGTGCCTTTTTTTTTCTCTTAAATGACCTAAACTATACAACAGATTGCAATGCAGTTTTCCGCTATTGTATAAAACATTTCTTTCAAAAGGTTTATACCTATAATTCAATCATAGCTGGGTGAAGCCGGACCAAGTAGCTAGTTAATTTTAACTCTAAATTAGCCGAATAGGAAACTAGGTCTTCAAGGTTTAATTGTGACTTGTACGTCTGTTTGTGAGTGTTATACGATCAGATAATGCTTTTGAAGGAAAATAAAGAGATAAATATCACAATTGTCATAATGTAATGACTACGGAAGTAAACCGTATGGATCATCCTCCATGTCAGCTGAAAACCAGCACTCGGCAGAAAACTCTGTAACAGACTATTGCAATTCTCATACTTTACCTACATCAAAAACACTTCCTAGATGCAACAGGAGAGTGTAGTCCTTTGAAAGTACTTACAGGCAGTCACAATGGCATGTAATATTTAGGTAGCTACCGTTTCTATATCACAAACCAAAGAAGAACAAAGTTGAGGTTAGAAGTAAAATATTGCGATCTCGTCACTCTGCGTTGCCAATATATTGAACAAAACACATCACCTGATTTGTTTCCTTGCGAAAAGTTTAAATCTTCAAGGCTTTCTCAGATTTTCCTCAGTTTCTTCACGTGTTCGCAAGTTGCAGTACGCAGAAGATCACACAGCCCTTCAAAGGTCATGATGGATATCCCAGCACCGCTGCTTTGAGAGACAGGAACCTAAATAATACAAATAGAAACCATTAATTCACAATTTATTGATTAAATACTAAAAATGGAACGATTACAACCAAAATTAGAGATTATTTTTCAAGTTCAACAAAGACAATGATCTGACATCTCTTTTTTTTTAATTTTCTTCACAATCAGCTCACGTTTCTACTTACGCAATATTTTGGCGATGATGAAGCCCTTGTCTTGTCATCAGCTCATGTAATTATTATTTTAACACATAAGTTTTAGCAAAAATAAATTAGCTAGTAACGTTTTATAAAAATATAAGTTATTTACAACTGCAAAGTTGTCAAGGTTTAATTTATTATATTGAGCTAGCACTCCAAATTGCTATAAGAATGCACGTCGACAGAAACGACATAGCAAAGTCACTCATCACTAGCGCCACGAGTCAAATCTGAATTAATTTAAATATTTGGCGCTAAATTTCAAACGACCACATGTACTATACCAGCCAATTTTTTAATAGTCCTCTGCAGGACGCATGCCTACCCTCGAAGGGCGATTGCGCCATATCCACGACGCTGACCCAGTGCGGGTTGGTGGAATCACACACGCTATCGAATTTTTTCTACGGACGTATGAAGGTTGCCTCACGATGTTGCACTTCACCGAAAAGCCAGTGGTGTGAAATTCCGTACATAAATTCCAAAGAACTCATGGTACAGGATCGGGATTTGAACCCACAACCGCACGATCGTAGGGCAAGTGTTACTACCTCTAGGCCACCACGGCTATTGATCTCATGAACATACTCATGTATTTGGTAAAAAAACAATTTACAAGTCAAAACAATTACATAAAATATTAACGATTAAAAACGATCAATAAAACTGATTTCATTCGTCACATTAAATAAATAAATAGTGCATTAAACTAAACTATAATATCCTAAACTCTAAAAAAAAACAAAAAAAACTCGGTAAAAACCTCGTGAATGTTAGTTTTTACCGACTTCCATAAAGGAGGAGGTACTATGTTCGTCTGTGTTTTTTTGTGTATGTTCATCGATATTTTCGCCAATTGTGAACAGATTTAAAAAAATATTTTGTAGTTCGAAAGAGTATACTTTCGAGGTGGCTCCATTTCAATTTTATCGAAATCGGCTGAGTCGTTTTTGATAAATCAACAGAAATGTACATGGATGTCACATCGATTCGTGCAAATTATTCGAACTCTGTACACGGTGCAAGTCGGAGTTGCGATTTTTTGCGAAAAATAATTATATTATGTAAAAGTAACCACAGAGGGATACCACTTACTTAACATACTTACCTATACGAACTTAACACTAAGAATATAATGGAGTTTCCACAACGACCCTTTCCAAGTAATGCTGTAGGCAAATTAATTAACAAGTTACACTTGATACGCAAGAAATGTATAATTTAAAGTTCAACACACCGTGACTCACTCCTGTGCCGAGGGAAATCAAATGTTATGGAAACATGGAATAGTAGGCGGGTTACCTTATAAATTAAGTACCTACATCGCTTATTTAGTTTCGAGTCCAACTAGTCATTATTTGCAATCTTCTCTAGCATTAAATTTGAAGGAAAATGTGAACAATCCTGGTCTTAATCTATTTTTTCAATTTAATTATTTTTCACAAAAAATGGCAAAACCGCCTTCCATCGTGTACAAAATTCGAATATTTCGCTCGAATTGCTTACATTATTGTTGAATTTTCAAATACGGCTTAGCCGATTTCTGTAAAATTTAAATGGGACCATTACCCTTTCGAACTAAAAAATAATTTTTCGATTCGGTTCACAATTGGCGGAACTATCGATGAACACAAAAAAAATACACACAGACGAACATAGAACCTCCTCCTTTTTGGAAGTCGATTAAAAATCAATCGCCAGCTGCTAATGTTTTACACAGTAGTGGATATAAGACAAGAGCGTGTTCTAGGTTTTACATCGAAGCCTTTTGGATTCAATTCTGCCTAAGCCCTAAATCCTACACTCAACTGGGTCAAGCAAGCCCCTTCCAAAATAAAGTCCTGTGTAGGCCGCACCAAACAAGTTGGCGGATGTGAAGTTAGCTTCAAGCTGCGCAATATCCAATCCTGCACTGAAGCTCACATAAAGCCGCACGTTAATTGGCTATTGCGCAACTTGTAGCTAACTTTACATCCGCCAACTTGTGTGGTGCGGTCTATAGCAGCGACTTGTCCTACGGCTGCCACGTTGAACATAAACTTGAGATATCGATGTAAAAAACATCGTGACTCAACCAACAAATAAAAACCCAGGAAACGAATCGATACATACTCAATGTATCGATTTGCTTCACGGGTACGGTGTTACGATGCACCCATGTTTACTAAGCGTTCGTCATTCAGCGCGTGGAGTATTAGTAAGGGCTATTATTAAGCCATCAACTAAATTACCCTTTTATCTGCACGCAGGCTGTTAATACCTGATTGCTAGAGTTGTCTCGAAACTGGAAAACATCATTCGTGTAGTCCGTGCCCAATTTTCACACCGCTCCGATCGTCATTGCTATTGTATACAATTTTTTTCAAATATTTTGAAATATCCCTGCTGTTTGCTATAAATCAAGCAGTTTGTTGTGATTCAAATATCTTCTAGTATTGCCTTCTCATGGTTATAACAGCTGAAATTAGGCCGTTCTTAGACAAGGGTCCCCTACCATTCGTGCTGGCCAGGGAATGGAACAGACTGCCGGCTTTCTTGTTTTTTGAGCGATATAATGGAGAGCTTTGGAAAGTTTGAGTAGAGAGGTATTTTCTGAGGCTTCTTGCGTGTTTCTTCTACGACCACAAAGTAGCTTACCGTCAGGCGAGTCAGTGGTCATGTACGGACTCATTCGCTACAAAAAAAGCTGAATTTTGCGTGGCTGACTCCTGCATCCCATCCTGAAGTCTCCATCGCTGATTGTGATATGCCCTCTTATTTCGACCCCTTTTCTCCCTTCGTAAAGTTTATTATCCTAGAAGTGTCCTTTATCGTCCGCCGGGAAGTCTCCCCTTCTCTTCGCTGATCAGGGTTTTTATTATGAACTCTTAGTTCGAGCTTGAATTGGATCGCATTGTCTTTTATCTCCCCTTTTCACCAGCTGAAAGAGTGAGACTTAAGTTAAAGTTATCTAATGATTCACGATACTCGATATAACTTGCGAAGTGAGCGGCCAAAGATTTTGTCACGATCTGTTTACCAACAGTTGGTCGCTAGAGTCAACATCAAATTCATCATTCAACACACACATATTGTTCGGGGAATAATAAAATTTGCATAGAATTAGCGGGTGAAAGTGAGCTTTTACTTGTAACATCAATTTTAGATACGCCACCTGAGCTCTTCGAATTGGAAGGAGCCTTTCGGTCTTAATATCCCGAGGGAAATAACTCTACTATAGGCTTGCCTTGAAATAATTGCCTTGTCTTACATACTTCGAGCAAATATCTACAGAGCCACAGTCCCTAAGTGAAAGTAAGTAGTAAAAAAATGTCTGAGCTCCGTCATACATACCGACTTAGATATTTACATTAAATAATCACAATGACTCGTTTTCTCGAATCTCGACGTTATGTCACCTAATTAGTGCTTGTAACCGAGCACTTTAGCATCGCGCGGAGTTGTAGTCGGCTTGCAATCGCCTTACGACTAACTAAAAAGCCTGCCCACTACGTAGCTTGAGCAGGGTTTTGGCTCGGACACTTTTTTGCACGATTGTGACTTTAGATATTTGCTCGAAGCTTACATAACTAAAATACTGTAGTCAAGTTCTTAGATAATATGAAAATGTTGGACGGTATGAATTGACCATTTCTCGTTAGCCAAATCAACAGTACCTAAATTCTTCATTGTATCATAATTAAACATTTTTGCAGCGGGGTTTTTTGCTTTGTTATATTTTTTGCCTACTTTAAAGTTAATACATATGATATACAGGGTTATGTCTAATCAATTAGCATCCTTTCAGGGGCTTATTCTGTATCTATAGATTAAAACCAACATTTGTTCTGCGACTTTTGTCAAAACTCAAAAAAAATTTTTGTTGTTCCATAGAAAAATATTCGTTCATTCGCGACAATATGTATGGAACAGCTTTTTATTTTCGAGTTCTGACAAAAGTCGCAGAACAAAAGTTGTTAGTTTTGATTTACAGAATAAGCGCCTAAAAGGATGCTAATTGATTTGAAATAACCCTGTATATTGAAAGCTGTGCTCGCATATGTTACATAAATATATCGTTTAGTATCTAAATCTTGGCATAGTATGAACCAAATAGGTCATGAACGAGTCGAGATATAGGTTTATGAAGATTCAGTTAAAGAGATGTGCCGCGAGGTCTACTGTTCGGAAAACGACTAGTATGTATGGATAAGAGGCTTAGGTGAAACCAGAGAACAGGAAAAAAATTGATATCTCTTTTCTACGGGCGAAACAAACACTATTAATGAATGAGCAAGCAAAGACGATTGTCATAAGTCATTTGGTGTTGTTTTGTTTAAAAAACAGCAAACGACACAATTCCTTTCATGGAAGCTTCGATCAAATATCTAAAGAGTCACAATCGTGTAAAAAAAGTGTCCGAGCCAAAACTCTGCCCAAGCTACGTAGTGGGCAGGCTTTTTAGTTATTCGTAAGGCGATTGCAAGCCGACTGCAACGCCGCACGATGCCAAAGTGCTCGGTTACAAGTACTAATTAGGTGACATAACATCGAGATTCAAGAAAACGGGTCATTGGGAATTATTTAATGTAAATACTCGTATCTAAGTCGGTATGTATGACGGCGCTCGGACATTTTTTTTAACCCCCGACGCAAAAGAGGGGTGTTATAAGTTTGACGTGTCTGTTTGTCTGTGTGTCTGTCTGTCTGTCTGTCTGTGGCATCATAGCGCCCGAACCACTGAACCGATTTCAGTTTAGTTTTTTTTTTGATGAAAGGAGACTTAATCGAGAGTGTTCTTAGCTATGTTTTATAAAAATCGATTGAGCCGTTTAAGAGTTATGGTGGGTTAAAGTGGGGATGGAAGAACCAACATTCTACAAATGTGCCCAAAATGGTTGTCAATGTGTCGGGGGTTTTTTAAATTTTTAATTTATGTTTATTACTACTTTAACTTAGGGACTGTGGCTCGAAGCATGGAATCGTCAAATACAACATTATGACCCAAAGATAGACAACATGTACAAAACTTTAGGTACCTAGAGAGAAAAAGAAAAAACAAGCTATATGGAGTAGACATTAATATCTGACGATAAACATGGCGTATGTCCTATCAAAACGCTCCGCACGCCCAACTGACATCATGCGGCGTGTTGCAAACGTATCATTGTTTGGGTCTTGTAGAGAAACTAACCTTTTTGTTAGCTTCTCTACATTCAGACTCTTTTAACGATAACACTGCCAACTAACAATTCTAATTGTGAAATTATTCAAATTTTTGAAATGTTTATCATTGACAGGATCAGCGATCCTTGTTTGGTAAAATTGGGCAGTCTGGAGAAGGAAGTCATGAAAGAGACACGAAAGATGGTGCATGTTTTGTGGTATTTTTTAAGAAAGTATACATGTTAACGTGTGATCTTTGAACGTGGTGACGGGTCCTGCAGAGAAGACAGCATGAGCGTCTGGTAACTCTTCTTCGCGAGGCTTCGGTCTCTTTGACTTTGTTTCAGGAGGACCTCAACTTTTGGGGCCACTGACCTTGCCACTTACCTTAGAGTGCCGAGCGAGTGCTACAGGCGATTCCACCTCAAGCGCCAGAACAACACCATGGGCGTCTTCACGCTAGCGCCCAGCTAGCGCACATGCGCCTCCACCTCAAGCGCCACAACACCACGGGCGTATACACGCTAATGCACAGCTGGCGCTACAGGCGCTTCCATCTCCAGCACCCTGCTGGCGCTACGTCTATCGGCGAGTCCAGCTTGTCTTCGCTCCAACCTCGGCCAGCCTCCAGTGTGTTTTCTTTGTGTGCTACCCCTCCCCTGTTAGGCTAACATTCCACGGACTCTTTACAAAATTCTCTCTCTATTCGCTTCAAGAAAAACGTATAGACTATAAGTGCAGTGAGTGTCTGGTGTAAATAAATGTGTAAATACTAAGGTTAGTTTTCTGTTTTAATCTCCTCTCTCCGAACCGTTAGGAATCCTATCCACTAGGTAGGACTCTTAGGTTGGTTAGGTTTCTCTGAAGTCTCTTAACCTGTGGTGCTGCAACCGGCTTCCCCGCTTGCAACATTACGGGTTCTTCTCCAATTCTCTTTTAACTTGTGGTGCTGCAAACGGCTTCCCCGTTTGTAATATTACAGTCTAGACCGGTTCCTAACCTAGTGTAAGACCTAGACTCTACTAATACGGAGCGGAGTCGAGTTTTGTTTGGGTTTATAAGCCTAAATCTCGACTTCACCGATTTGATCTTGTTACTTGTTAGGATTAAAATAATAAACAATTCTCTTAAATAAACATGGTATATCTGCTGGTAAATGATGCTACAGGAAATGTCTCCCCTTTTTGCTTGAAATACCAATTAAAATTCGACTACGAAAAATTAAAATAAACCCGACTAAAAGTAAAAATTCTAAAAATAACAACGGATTGCACTCCGGGAGAACCGGCAGAGGTGAAAACTTGAACTTATAAAGTACTATCATTTATGTAGTAAAATGCAATATCACACACACACACTCGCGCAAGCGCCCTGCGCCGTCTTACGAATTTTCGATCAGGTCACGTATCTTGACGCAAGTTTATCATTTTTTACCCATCCCAAAAAGTGCACAACGCCGCAAAGTGCAAAGAAGTTTTCACTTCAAAAAGTAGAACTTGTATACCAAGTTTCGTTTAGATTCGTGAAAAAATTCGACTTGTAGGTACCTATCCTATGTACCTATGTGAAAAGCAACGTCCGGACAGATGAAATAAAATTTCAAAGAGTTACTTTTTATGATAAACATTTCAAAAATTCGTCGCGGATGCAGGATTCGAACCTTGCGTCTTCGGATCACTAGCCCGACGCTTTGGATCACTGAGCTAACCCGCTATACTGACTCGCGACGAATTTTGTGAAGTGTTTATCATTTTAACCAACTTATAGCGTTGGTGGCGCCACCTGTGATACCCGTATTAGACAGGTTATCACTCAATTGAAGTTATAAGAACTTCAGTATTGACGAGAGATTGAAATAAAATTTTGCAACTTAATGCAGAAAAGCCTATATACTCGTAACTGAAACAAACGTTTAAAAAACTTAGGTACACAGTAAGCCCGATTACAGAGGCGCCATCGTAATTATATTAGCTAAATAGCATAGTTCTGTTTCTTTTTCACTTTAGGCATTCGATAGAGAGAACGCTTTTTACGTTGCTATTAAATTTACGCTGGCGCCTCTGTAATCGGGCTTATTGAATATGTACAGCGCTTTGCGACTGACTCTAGTCTCGCGAAGCAAATATGGCTCACGGACGGCCAGCTCCGCCCTGCTTTCGTGGAGTTTAGGCTTTACGTAGGTTACCTAGAATACCTACTTACCTAGTGTAAGGTGGGTTACCTATCTAGGTTTATCAGAGCAAGCGGACACGCGGCGTGGGCACGTTGTCTTGTGAAATTCAGCTTGATTCGCGTGGTTGAGTCTGCGAGATTTTCAATGCAGGATCTCAATAAACCTAACTTAAATTAGGGTTTTGTATCCAAAGGGTAAAAACGGGACCCTATTACCACGGTAACGATATCTAATTATAAAAACAGAATAAAATAAATATTTGAGGGGCTCCCATACAACAAACGTGATTTTTTAGGAGTTTTTTTTTGTCGCTATTAATAACGGCAAGAGGAATGGGGTTAAGGGGGCTCCAATACGGTACGGAACCCTTCGTGCGCGAGTCCGACTCGCACCCGATGTTTTTATGACCTCTTTTCAAGTTCCAAGCCCTCCATGAGTCAGTAGGTATCAATACTCCCGGAAGGGATAAAATGTGGCAGAACAGATTTACAGACATCGCTCCGATAGGCTTTTATATCCTTTTGATGGGTGACCGAATTGCGGGCGCGGTTTACCCTGAGGGGTCGAAAAGGGGGTCAATAGGAGCTTCTACAGAATCTTGTATAGAGACTACGCACCTGCAGTCGCAGCGTAAAATGTTTTCCGACAAGGTAGACAGAAGATAAAAAAAATGCAAGTGGAGTCCCTCCGCGCGGAAGAAGTGAAACTTCGACGCATTAGTGCTTTCATACCCCCTCCATAGTAGCGTTAAACGTTTAACGCAACATTGTTGGAAGTCGCTTTAGAAGTTTCACTTCAAAAATGATGATGGTGATATTTAATGATATCGCTCCCACAGGCTTTTTATATCCTTTTGATGCGTGACCGACTTGCGGGCGCGATCTACCCTCAAGGGTCGGAAAGGGGTCAATGGGGATTTCTACTCCGCACTTGAACCTATTGAATACAAGTAGCACGACTTGCATAGAAATTATATACCAAGTATGTAAGTGCAGCTTAAAATGTCCTTCGACAAGGTGGAAAGATGATAATAAAAGAGACGTCCACAAGTGGTATATTACTCAGAGAAAAATCTAAACAAGATGATATATACATCGTTTGAAAGCTTCTCTCTCATCGCTTCATCTTCTTGGATCAAGGCTTGTTAAAAATTTATAATTTATAATTTTTATCCCTCCATTTTTTTAATGTGAAAAACAAATTGTATGAAAAATAGAAAAAGCTCGCAAATTTTTGTAATTTAGCAATTATAATGTGCTTCTATCGTCCCTTTACTTGAATTTTTACTGACTCTTCCACATTTATCTCATACTTTGGAAAAAATGCTTTTTTTTAACCATTTGAAGAACTTTTTTTGATACCATACTCAATCAGAGTTGCCAGAGATAAACTGCCTAGTGTGCTAAATATATTTGTTTTTCCTACGAAATTCCAATTTAATTTTAAAAAATTCGGATTATTCGTTTTTGTTTTTAACTGATGCAATAGACTCAGTAAACTATGTACTTCCTCAAGATGTAACGCATGCTGTGGTTAAATTTTTCGATTATTATTATTATACCAGCCTCCATACATTTTGTGGACGTGTCCTTTATATGATAGAGTGGGAACACGCTGGATACTTACTAGCCGCTTACAATCGGTCTCGTAAGGCTGGCCTATGTCCAACAGTAGTAGTAGTACTAGAAGGATAGGATGTTCGTCCTATCCTTCAGCATCAATGACGATGATAATGTGAACTATCGACATGCGTCAATAGCTTTTGGGGAGGCCTATGTCCAAAAGTGGACGTTCTACAGTTGATAATAGTGATGATGATGAGATTTATCGATATCTCTGGATAACCTTTTGCAATAGCGGTCTGCCCTGAGGGGTCGAAAAGGGGATCCAGGAATCGAACCCTGCATTGAAAGCAGAGGCAGAGCTTCTACCAACTAGTTCGTGTAGGCCGGGTGGCTAGCCCTGGTGTCAGTGCTTTTGAGGCGGCTGAAGACTTCTGACATGGCTGAACGGTTAATACAACCGGGGTCTAAAGTTTAACGTGTCATCCGAGCCACGGTAGTGCTCAGTTGTAATGCCACTCGCGGTCACCCATCCGAAGAGTGACCGTGCAGAACATTGCTTAACTTTGGTGATCGCCGATAGACACCTAGTCAAACTACACTATAAGTGCTCACAACTGTCTTCCGGCTTTCCTGTTTCCTAAGAGATATAATTTAAAGCTTTTCAAGGTCAGAGTGAATAGGTATCTTCTAGGTCTGCGTGCTTTATCTTCGACCACAACGTCGCTTACCATCAGGCGAGTTGGTGGTCAAACGCGGAATTATTTACGTTAAAAAAAAAACTACGCTAGGAGAATTATTATGATCAAATCAAATCAAATCATTTATTTTGACATAATAAACGTGTTACAGTAGTACATGATCCATGATGATGATTCATATAAGTTCAGCTATTGTTATCCGGCTATCCGAAAATCACCCTTATATCAGGGACGGGCTATTGTGATACGTTATCAGTGTTGCAGATGAAGGTAGATAACGAAATCTATTTCTATTTACAGAGGTCATCGCACATAGAACAAACCAGAAGGATTCTCTATACAAGGTTACTGATAATTTTAAACGATATAAAACGGGACTCACTCACGTGTTCGTATAGTCATAACACGACTATAGTTTCGGTCGCGTTCGGCGACCTTTCTCAAGTTGGCGAGTGCTAGCACGCGGAGCCGTCTCGCAATGCATTGATAATACTATGTTACTGATAATATAACTAATTAGCATCCTTTTAAGGGCGAGCATATTCTGTACATCAAAACAAAAGTGTTTCATATTCGACCACAACGTCGCTTTCCGCTGTCTGTCCTCATGTATGCTTATATCTTTAAAACTACGCAACGGATTTAGATGCGTTTTTTTAAAATAGATAGAGTGATTCAACGGGAAGGTTTATATGTACGAGTAAGTATAATACACCTGTGCGAAGCCGGGGCGGGTTGCTAGTTTTAAATAAAGTTTGCTGTAGAGACCTAAACGACGCGACGCCATGCTTGATGCTGACGAACGAATCGAAGGTCATGGAACCTTTTCGCCATTTTATTCAACTGTAGGTATACAATAAACATGTTTTTTAATTGATCGGTACCTACGAAGTGCAATCAATACACTCCGTGGGGTGATTGTACACTGGCACTGTTATCACACACGATAACAGTGCATTCGAGCACACGTACACGCGTTAGGGATGTGCCGCAATGTCGAATTATCGATAAGATATCGATATTTTCCATTTCCACCTGGTCATCGTTATTGATTGACGTATTGTTTTCTCGTAAGTGGGTGCGGATGATTGTTTTGACATCTGATAAATACAAGGTGCATGCGTCCATAATATCTGTTTGGTGTTGTGCTCAGAGTTACATTCAATTATTAGGGTTCCGTACCCATAGGGAAAAACGGGACCCTATTACTAAGACTTCGATGTCCGTCTGTCCGTCTGTCTGTCTGTCTGTCCGTCTGTCACCGGGCTGTATCTCATGAACCATGATAGCTAGGTAGCTGAAATTTTCACAGATGATCTATTTCTGTTGCCGCTATAACAACAAATACTAAAAAGAGAAAAAAAAATATTCAAGGGGGGCTCTCATACCAACCTGATGACCAACAAACCTGATTTTTTAGACGTTTTTCGCTCTATATTAATAATAGTAACAGGTAGATGCTTGAAATTTTCACAGAATATTTAGTTTTATATTCACTTCAATAATATAATAATTAATAAAATTAAAATTAAAAAATATTTAAGGGGGGCTCCCATACAGTACGGAACCCTCCGTGCGCGAGTCCGACTCGTACTTGGCCTATTATTAGAAATCCTTTGTCTGTGTCCAGGAGGCGAGTGGTAGCGCAACAGCGAATTCACATGTCAGCGCCGGTATAGGCCGAATCATACGATTTGGCGGCTGTGATGTTAGCTACAATCCTGCCTGAAGATCAGGAGCGAGGATTGGGTTATCCGCAGCTTGTAGCTGATATCACAGCCTCATAGACGCCATTAAGTTAGATTCGATCCAAAAAGCCAGGTCCAGAAGAGTGTAACGCGTAATGTAATATTACGTGTAATTTAGCGTCAACAGTGTGGACGGCACACGAACGTAAAGCGAATTGTGTACGCGAATCTAATTCAAGAACTCTTACCACAGTTGCTACCAACATGCCGAATAGGAAGATTGCGATAGCTGGTGCTGCTTTCTTTCTACATCTCTTCCCAATGAATGACCACCACCAAACATCGTATTTTAGATTTTTTTAAGTAATTCGGATTTTGTGGATCTTCAAATAACAGGTTTTTCTTGATACAACTACTAATTTCAAGCGATTATTCGTCACTTCACATACGAGTAATTAACTTATACACGACACAACTATCATGAACGCCGCCGTCCAAAAAAGCACTGCGAGCATCTTTGTGTTCGCGCTAAAAACCGACAGCCAATAAATAAATAAAATAAATATTAGGGGACATCTTACACACGGTCTCTGACCCCAAACTAAGCATAGCTTGTGATATGGCTGCCAGAGACTGATATACTACATATAAATATTTTAAATACATACTTATATAGATAGTACCTAAATAACACCCAGATACAGAGCAAACACCTACATATGTTCATCACACAAATGTTTGCCCTGGGTGGGGATCGAACCCACGCCTCTTTGACCCAGAAGTCAGCGTCACTAACCACTGAGCCACCGAGGCAGTCAATGGACCGAGTCAATGGATCAGCCCGAGCGTTACATGAAACGTTCGTAGTGCTGTCCACACGTAGAATTCGTGTTACATTACATGTAATCTTACATTACGCGTCACACTCGTCTGGAATCGGCTTAACACAGAAGATCATTGTCTTCTAGCATTTTCACTACATGTTTTTTTTTTTGTAGAGAGGATTGCGTTTGACTACATACTGCCTAATGTTGATACCTTATAGCGATTCTAGTTTGTTTTATCACTATAAGTCAATTGAGTTCAAATCGTGTTTTCCCGATGACACCGCCTAATGAAAATAAAAACATGTTTAGTATAGATATGAAATCAGCGACAGATTTCGCCAGATATACATCGTTCGGAATAGGTATGAAATCCTACTAATATTATAAACGCGAAAGTTTGTAAGGATGGATGGATGGATGTTTGTTACTCTTTCACTCAGAAACTACTGAACGGATTGAGATGAAACTTTGCAATAATATAGCTTATATATCAGAATAACAAATAGGCTATAAATTATAATGATATTGCGTAAATTTTCCATAATATAACGATAAGTGTTAACTAAGTAGGAAAAATTCTATCTGCGAGCTATTCTAGAGTGCGCTTCAAGAAATGTCAAAAAAAAACAACTTTAGGATCGAACCGTCAAATCTTTTTTTTTTATATTCCACCTCCTTTATTAATGGTGGTAAGGTAGGGCCTCGGGTTTTAAAGAAGGAAAGTGACAGTCTTCTTTTAATCCCGGATAATCCATGGGATAGCACAAAAATCAAAATATAATGCGGGCGAAGCCGCGGGTAAAAACTAGTTATGAATACTTTCGAAAACCTTTTTAAATAAAAAATGAATTAGATGAGCTATATATTTACACAGATATATTTTAATATAAACCTAGCTTTGGTTCCTAGCCTTTGCTCAAACAAGAAATAGTAAATAATCGGCCCGGTACGAGTCCGACTCGCGCACGAAGGGTTCCGTACTATATTAAATATTTAAGCCCCCTTTAAATATTTATTTTATTATTTGTTATTAAAGTCAATATACAACTAAATATTCTGTGAATATTTCAACACTCGTCGTATTTTGAATTCAATTAGAACTATGGAACTGTTTGGTTCTACCACCACTGCCACTATGACTTTCTTTTCAACATTGGTTGAGCGCAAATTTCTAAAACAATCCAAGACTCGTTTAGAAAACTGATAATCATCTATGCTATCTAGTGCAGCAAAATGATTCTTTTTTTAGAGTTCCGTACCCAAAGAGTAAGGAAATATCTAAGACCCCGCTGTAAGTCTCTCTGTCCGACTGGCTGTATTCCAAAAAAAATATAATGCTCGCCTCAATAACCGAAAATCTATACCAAAAAGAATTATATTTTATGGGGACATTTTGGTATCCTATACCACGGTAATGTTAGATATCATTACCGTGCCTATACACTCTACAAAGTAGAGGTTTTCTTAAATTTTGCCATGTAGAGTCTGTATGATTCTCAAAAGCAGTGTTAGTGAATTAACAAACCATTAGCGCATGGTGGGACACTCGATAACTGTAACAGTCTGTTAATAGCTATAACAAGACATTAAATATTTGACATCGCTTGATGAAATTAGGCCTAATTAAGAATCCCACAACGTCGGCTCTCAGATGACCACCCCTAAAAACATACAGTCAAATCAAGATCCTCCTTCTTTTTAATCGACTTCAAAAAAGAGGGATTTTCTCAATTCTACTGTACATTTGTTTTATTAACCGACTTCCAAAAAGGAGGAGGTTCTATGTTCGTCTGTATGTATTTTTTTCGTGTATGTTCATCGATAATTTCGCCAATTGTGAACCGAATCGAAAAATTCTTTTTTAATTCGAAAGGGTATACTCCTGAGGTGGTCCCATTAAAATTTTACAGGAACCGGCTAAACCGTTTTAAAAAAATCAAAAATAATGTACTTAAACAATTCGGGCGAAATTTTCGAATTTTGTTCACGACGGAAGGCGGGTTTGCCATGTTTTGCGAAAAATAATTATATGGAGGTATGTTACGCGATTATTCCGCTAATTATTACTATTAAATCAATTTTTGTGATCCCTTTTTTTAAATTTAGATCATTCTTATTTACATACGAACTCGACGATCATACGGTTGTTTTTTTGGCGAAAACTTTCATCAGAAGTCAGTAGAAAAGCAACTATAATGTACTGAGTCATCATCAATACAAAACACACAAGCACTCACTATACCTGTATAAGTGTAACTATAAATATGATAAAATTAATTACTGTTAATTTAGCAAGTAATGCTCCACGGACATGCGTACTCTTTTCATTGACCTCACCAACCCACATAGTTAAAAACATTACATAATTAATTACTTGACTCCGTTTCATAACAATTGGCCGGGTAGCACCCTGTCGCAGTAAATAAGAAAAGCAACGACTATTATCTTATAGCATCTAGGAAAATTGCCCGGTGTGATAGCTAGAGCTGATTTTTACGAAAATATTTTCGTCATCCTATACTTTTATTTGTAGTCTTTGAGGATAAGCTTTACCTTTTGTCTGTTTTTCCAGTAAGGTACATGGGTATTTTCAATTCCCAAAATTATAAGTAGAGAAGATACTTACTTATTTCTATATTATTATATTCTATACTAGCGACCCGCCCCGGCTTCGCACAGGTGTATCACTACATAGTATAAAACAAAGTCGTTTCCCTGTCTGTCTGTCCATATGTATGCTTATATCTTTAAAACTACGCAACGGATTTTGATGCGGTTTTTTTAGTAGATAGTGATTCAAGAGGAAGGTTTATATGTATAATACACTTGTGCGAAGCCGGGGCGGGTCGCTAGTTATACATATAACCCTTCCTCTTGAATCACTGTCTATTTAAAAAAACCGCATCAAAATCCGTTGCGTAGTTTTAAAGATATAAGCATACATAGGGACAGACAGACAGGGAAGCGACTTTAATTGATACTATGTATTGATATCGGTAAGCATGCTTGCATTATACACTGGGTCTGTTCTTATAACCAGGTAGGATGTGGTGAAACGCAAACTTATCCTATAAAATTATAATATGTATAAAATACAGTCGAGTATTCCTTCAAAATTTTCTGTCTGCGTAAAGCTAAAGATTTTGTGGATAATTATAATTGGTACAGATATAATGCCCTGCAAGTACCTATGCATAGTAATTTTGAAATCCTTACTAGCTCTATCATTGTTAATATGACACAGTACTAAATGCAAATTAAATAACTGCTAGTACCGATGCTGCCATAAATAAATTGTAATTAATTAATGCAGATTACGAAGCAGCTATAGTGTTATTATTTTTTAGTTCATGGCCTATTTGGCTGAATTATACGTGGCATAGAGTAGGTTAGTACAGACAGTCGACTCTGCGCGATAGGTTCTAATCTTCGAGCAAATATCTACAGAGGCACAGTCCATAAGAGAAAGTAGTAAAGAAATGTCCAAGCGTCTTCATACATACCGGCTTAAATATTTTTTACTTCAAATAATACACGATGACCCGTTTTCTCGAATCTCGACGTTATGTCACCTAATTAGTGCTTGTAACGGAGCAATTTGACATCGCGCGGCGTTGTAGGTAGCCGGCTTGCAATCGCCTTACGACTAACTAAAGAGTCTGCTCACTACGTAGCTTGGGCAGAGTTTTGGCTCGGACAATTTATTGCACGATTGTGTCTCTATAGATATTTGCTCGAAGGTTCTACTTCTAATACACTATGATAAGGTCGGAAATATTGTGAAAGCTCTCCCCGCGACAAAAATGCATTGATTCTCAACTCTTTCTCAGCAATTTCCGGCATGGTCCCGTAATAAAAGTTGGTCATAAAGATGGGTACAATGATATTCTAGAAAAACTCCGTCGTCCAGATTTACACCCCATACCGATAGTTCAGATTTAAGTTAGGTAGACAACTTTAGTCCTCACCATTTTTGTTGAAAAGTGAGATATTAAGCAAAAACCATTCCCCCTTAAATTCAAGATGGCGGCTTACGCACCGACGGAATTTGGTCGCCATTTTGGATTTAGACTACCTGTGACCCCCATTAAAGGTTGCAGCAAAAAAATGGCTGCCGGGATTTTTTGCAATTTAAAATGCTAACCCGGGCTAAGATGTCATGTCGGACAGGACGGTGAAAACACTGGCGGAGGACCGCGAAACGTGTAAGTTTCTCCATCGACAGGTTTAAAATTTTGAATGGATGAATAGAAAAACTGTTTACTTGTCTTTTACGGAAATGTGTTTAGCTCAGGCTTATTCCGCTCCATCGACGACAACCTTGTTGTTACGCTTCCGAGCGCGAAACATCTGCGTTTTATTGACGTTGAGAAATGTATTCTTTGGAGAGAGATTGCGATTTCGACCGGGCATTTCAACTATCTTGTTTGTTATAGGAAAGGTTGTTTTATTAACCGACTTCTAAAAAGGAAGAGGTTCTATGTTAGTCTGTATGTATTTTTTTTTGTGTATGTTCATCGATAATTCCACCTATTGTGAACCGAATCGAAAAATTCTTTTTTAGTTCAACAAAAAAATCAACAATAATGTAAACAATTCGTGCAAAATATTCGGATTTTGTACATGATGGAAAGCGGTTTTGCCATTTTTAGGGTTCCGTACCCAAAGGGAAAAACGGGACCCTATTACTAAGACTTCGATGTCCGTCTGTCTGTCCGTCTGTCACCGGGCTGTATTTCATAAACCATGATAGCTAGGCAGCTGAAATTTTCACATATGATGTATTTCGGTTGCCGCTAGAACAACAAATACTAAAAACAAAATAAATAAATATTTAAGGGGGGCTCCCATACAACAAACCTGAATTTTTAGACGTTTTTCGCTCAATATTAATAATGGTACCAGGTAGATGCTTGAAATTTTCACAGAATATTTAGTTTTATATTCCCTTCAATAATAAATAAAAAAAATAAAATAAAATAAATATTCAATTTAATTTTTATTAATTTAAGGGCTCCCATACAGTACGGAACCCTCCATGCGCGAGTCCGACTCTTACTTGGTCGATTATTTAATATGCGAAAAATAATTATTGTAAAAGTGTTGAAGGCGTAGTTGTAGGGTTGATCGGCTTAATGGTATTCTAGAGACTTTTCTTGTCTCTTTTGACAATTTGCGGCCACTTTGGTGCCACTTTAGCGAACTTGCGCCTACCCTAGAAACTTTTTTGTTCACCTCAGAAAACTTGAAAGTCATATTTTATTTTCCTGGGGTTGGCAAAAAACGGCTGCTGTTGGTTGCTGCCCTCTCAAAAATAATCGGCCAAGTGCGAGTCGGACTCGCGCACGAAGGGTTTATTACCGTGTTGGAGCCTCCTTAGCCCCATTCCTCTTGCCATTATTAAAAGGGAGCCAAAAAGTAACGTTTGTTGCATGGGAGCCTCTCTTAAATATTTATTTTATACTGTTTTTAGTATTTGTTGTTATAGCGGCAACAGAAATACATTATCTGTGAAAATTTCAGCGGTCTAGCTATCACGGCTCATGAGATACAGCCTGGTGACAGACAGACAGACATACAGACGGACATCGGAGTCTTAGTAATAGGGTCCCGTTTTTACCCTTTGGGTACGGAACCCTAAAAAACCTAGTCTACACACCTATACTTCTAGGTAATAGTCGCAAGTCTCGTGATGTTCCTCCTGTGCCGATCGCTTGGACTTCTTAATCGTCGTCGGCGTTTCGGACTCCAATAGACAAACCTTTTATGTTGGGCGCCATTGTAAGAGGGACTCCTACAGTTTAGCTGGGCAGAGCGTTCTAGCCAGAGAATCCACTGCAGAAATGCTAGATTGGCTTGGCAAGAATGCAGTCGCGAGCGGAGCGCTGTCTTATATGCGATCGTGATCGCGTGAGGACGTCCACTGCTGGACATAGGCCTCTCCAATAGACAAACCTATACAGACGCGACCAAAGCGCCACCCTTTTATGGTGGACATTCCGCGCGTTAGAATTAGAACCAAGCGTTTCGAATCCTCATTCCTCATACGAACAGCCAGAATGTGGAACGCTTTGCCTGGGTCTGTCTTCCCGCTAAAGTACAACGTGGGCGTCTTCAAATCCCGAGTAAATAGGTATCTTCTAGGTAAGCATGCTACAACCGCTTATCTGCTCAACATCAGGCAGTATGTGGTCAAACGCAAACCTATTCAGAATTAAAAAAAAAAACAATTAATATTTGAAGTTAAATTCTAGAAGAAATACCATGGTTACCGTCAGCCCTGGAAGTCTAGACAACTAAAGCGTGCTAGCCCTGGCTAAGGCATCGCTAGATCGCCCTCAAGGTAAAAGGTCAAGGCATGCGATTAGTTTCTTGGCTTGTGGCGAGTCTTAGTAGGCAGAGCACAAAGCATGAAAAACTGGCGACCAAAGGGCTCCAAAATCAGTGGAAACCAAGTAAAGGCATAAGGGCAGCATAGGTTATCGACAAGGTGGACAGACGATCTCATTTTTTTTATCGCGAATAAGTCCGCGCTTGACCACCAACTCGCCTGATAGTAAGCGACAATGTGGTCTAAGATGAAGCACGCAGACCTAGAAGATGTATTCACTCTGACCCTGAAAAGCTTTAGATTATATCTCTTAGGAAACAGGAAAGCAGGAAGACTGTTCCATTCCCTTTCCCTGGCGGTACGAATCTGAAATGTTGAGTCAAACCGCTTCGTACGAATCGAAGGAAAATCGACAATGTAGGGATAATATGGCGTCTTCCTACTTGTCCTATAATAATGTCTCATTAAGATAGTAGGATGCATGCCGCTTCTGACTGGTTTTATTGGAGATCTTTAGGGGAGACTTATGATTAGCAGTGTACGTCTTGTAGCTTATAAAGTGATTCCTCTGATATTAGTGGAATTGGCTCGTAGATCGGCCTCGAGGTAAAAGGTTCAAGGCATATGATTATTTTCTTGGCATGTGGCGGGTGCTAGTGACAGATGAATAGGGTCTGCTCAGACGGCAGTTATTAGCCCGCGCACTTGGACGTTGCGAACGTTTAAATACAATACTTTGATACGTACGAAGCGGTTTTAACACAACATTGATTCGTACCGCCAGGGAATGGAACAGTCTTCCTGCTTTCATGTTTCCTAATAGATATAATCTAAAGTCTAATCTTTTCAAGGTCAGAGTGAATATGTATCTTCTAGGTCTGTGTGCTTCATTTTCGAATACAACGTCGCTTACCATCAGGCGGGTTGGTGGACAAGCGCGGACTTATTCGCGATAAAAAAGAAAAACTTGAGATTTTGGGTAGTGCGATGGGATTCAAGCGTGCATTTTAAGTAAGTATTTTCTTTGGTGTAAAGGGATACTGCACTGTGTTAGAACTAGTGTCTTTTACTGGACAGAGTCGTCATGTCACGTCGTACGATTTACAATTCCATACCAAAACCAAAAGCATCTGGACACTTTCAAATCATCATCATTACATAGTATAAAACAAAGTCGCTTCCCGCTGTCTGTCCCCATGTATGCTTATATCTTTAAAACTACGCAACGGATTTTGATGCGGTTTTTTTTAATAGATACGAGTGATTCAAGAGGAAGGTTTAAATGATTATATAATACACCTGTGCGAAGCCGGGGCTTGTCGCTAGTGACATTAAACAAATAACTGCAAAAACACCTTCAGCTTTCTTCTGAAAGCCATGATGCAACAGTCAGATACGGATAAAACACAGATCAGAGAACAATCTCTGATCTGTGGGATGAAACAACCTTCAAAGAGCACCCATAATTTTGGATCTGTTAGTTTAGCATACGACCACGAAAAGAGCTTTGTCGACGTGTGAAAAAGTCACAGATATATACTTCACCATGACACGTCGAAAGAATTATTTCGTGGTGCGTATACTAGCCCGGCTTTAGTAGAAAATATCACTTAGTCACTAACACTGTGCTATCACGGATTTTAGTTGTCTTACAGCTATGGCCTTTCAGAATTTCAATAACATAGACATTGAAATTGCAATTGCGCTACGAGGTAGAATTTGGTGGCTACAAAATCTTTAGTAATTAATTTTTGACCATATCTCGGTAGTAAAATTCTATAAATACGCCTTGTGGTTAGTCTATAAATACTTTGTTATCTACTATGATAAGACTGCCTCGGTGGCTCAGTGGTTAGTGACCCTGACTTCTGGATCAAAGAGGCGTGGGTTCGATCCCCACCCAGGGCAAACATTTATGTGATGAGCATAGGTGTTTGCTCTGTGTCTGGTTATTATTTAGGCACTATCTATATAAGTATGTATTTAAAACATGTACTTATATGTAGTATATCAGTCTCTGGCAGCCATAGCACAAGCTGCTTTGTTTGGGGTCAGAGACCGTGTGTAAGATGACCCCTCCATCCATCAGCCATAGGACGTCCACTGCTGGACATAGGCCTCTCCTATGGATCTCCAATAAGACCGGTCAATAAGATGTCCCCTAATACTTAAGTATTTATTAATAAATAAATATAAATATTTAGAAATATTTATTATTTATTTATTTATCTGACCGTGAGACCGTGTGTAAGATGTCCCTAAATATTATTATTATTATATTATTATCTTGTCCACTACAATATTTAGACTACGTACTAGGCAGTAACAAAGTATGCAGATTGTAGACCAACATGCCATTGTCGCGGCGTACCTTTCTGTTTAGAAAGGTCGCGCATATTTGAGATTATGAGCCAGCGTCATTAGGTCTGAACTCTACCAAAGCGGGGCGGAGCTCTCTAGTCCGTAAAGTTGCTTTTTCATTTACATAAGCAAGTCGATATCGCGGATCGAACCTGAACGCCATTGTTTTTGTTAAGTATATGTGCAGTCGTGATCGAGTCAGGAATGTCGAAATCCGTACCAAGGGCCTTATTGTGTAAGCGCTCTGACGTTCGGTTTCGTTTTTCTCCTGCTCGCGCCAGTTTCTCACGCCCCAAAAGCGAGCGAGAGGAAAAGCGAAGCCGAATGTCAGAGCGCTTACACAATAAGGCCCCAGATCCAATGTTGCCGATGAGCCACGGCATTTTTTTTTTTGGTTCTCAGTGGATTGCCCCGAGAGGCAGGGAACATAGCAAGCAGAACAGAACCGTTGGCCGCAATGACCAAACACCGGCAAGTCCACCGATAAGGTGGTGGACAGACGATCTGATGAAGACCGCAGAGAGTCGCTGGATGCGAGTCTCTAACTTGTTTTTTTGGAAATCTATTGAGAAAGTCTATGTCCAATAGTTGACATCCTACGGCTGATATACAGGGTCATTTCTTATCCTTTTAGGGGCTTGTTCTGTACATCAAAACTAACAAGTTTTGTCCAGCGACTTTTGTCAAAACTAAAAAAAAAACAGCTGTGCCATACATTTTGTCGAGGATATATTTTTCTATGGAACAACTTTTTTTTGAGAATTAATAAAAGTCGTAGAACAAAAGTTGTTAGTTTTGATGTACAGAATAAGCCCCTAAAAGGATGCTAATTGATTAGAAATAACCCTGTATAGCTGATACGATTAAAAATCCAATATGGAACTTTTTGGTCTGAGATCATGGATTGCAACGCGCGCAGAGCAGCTTCACTCCGCTTCGACGGAGTCTGGGCCTACGACCCAGCCTCGATCATTACGGTGTAGTTGGCCTACTTTGAGGTTTGTTGAGTTAGGAAAATGCTTGATGCTAGGTATTAGGCCGTCTTTTAGTTCTAGGACAAGGTTGGCCCTTGTTCGATCCTTAGTTCTGACAAGTTCCTTAAGATTTTAATCTGATTTACCACACACGAATCCTACCCGACCTAATTAGACTTCGACGGGGACGCAACCAAGCCAGAAGTAGCCAAACCGTTTAAGTTGCGTTGCCTTTGGTGTGAGAACGGCCTAAAGCTGTTTTTCCACCAGAGAAGAGAATATGTGGAGTGGAACAAGCCTGTGAGCTTTTAACACTAGTAAGATTTAAAAGAGGTACCTGAAATTAATATATTGGTTGATCATTTCCACCGCTCTTCGATACATACCTATGTACATCTCATATCTATATGTATCATATTACTAGCCGAAAATCGACGCTCATTTATTAACACTTACCTAGCAGAATCTCAAACTGAAGTACACAATTTGGAGCTTAAATAGACACCTTTTAGGTGTTTCCGTACTATCAACTTGCTAGTAACCGGGTCCTTACGGAGTATATGTCAATCTGTGTGTAATCTAATCCATCTGAATGATTGAGACACAATCAGAGCTAGGTACTCGTACGTGGGCCGCGGCCTACATTCGACGACGTTATCGACATCTGTATCTGATTGGAGCGTAGAGATCTAGAGAGGCGCCTTGTCTTTATGCCGAAGAGAAGCTTCCTTTCTATCCTGCACGCGATACTAATGTAAATAAGCTTAGCTATTGAAGTGCTGATTACATAAATAATCGGCCAAGTGCGAGTCGGACTCGCGCACTAAGAGTTCCGTGCCGTATGGGAGCCCCATTCTTCTTGCCGTTATAAATAGCGAAAAACTCTTAAAAATCACGTTTGTTGTATGGGAGCCCCCCTTAAATATTTATTTTATTCTCTTTTTAGTATTTGTTGTTAAAGCGGCAACAGAAATACATCATCGGTGAAAATTTCAGCTGCCTAGCTATCATGGTTCATGAGATACAGCCCGGTGACAGACAGACAGACTGACATCGAAGTCTTAGTAATAGGGTCCCGTTTTTACCCTTTGGGTACGGAACCCTAAAAATAATTATAATTCAAAGGGTAAAAACGGGACCCTATTACTAAGACTCCGCTGTCCTTCTGTACAAGAAACGTGTTTTTTTTTCGATACTAATAACGGCAACAGTAAGATGCTTGAAATATTTACAGAATATTAAGTTGTATATGGGAATATAATATATTCAAAATTATAATTATATATTCAAAAATAAATAATTAAATTAAAATAAAATATATTAAGGGGGGCTTCCATAACGTACGGAACCCTTAGAGCGCGAGTCCGAGCCGCACTTGGCTGATTATTTCTGCTCCTAAGACCCCGCTTTATTGAAACGACAAGTATCAAATCAAGATCTTGCGAGATCTGTGGATTTGAGCTATCGGTATTACGCTGAGATTTCGTACCTTCTACTTGACTTAGTTATTTTACCTGATTGCTCGGGAAAGGAGAACGATGTTTTTTGGGCGTGGGTATGCGTTGCTATGTGAAATCGTTATTCACGATTTCCAACGTTCTTTGTAAAGAATATTATCAGTAAATAGTCTGACTAGTGTGAGTTGTGGACTATTAGGACTTTATTTTACTAGAACAACGGGGTAGAGCCACCCTGGTGGGTAAACAAAATATGCTAGGTATTTTCTTACTGGTCCTTAGTCTGAGGTATTTCCTATAGACATGTAATGCGTAAGAACGAATGAATGAACGTTTAATTAATGCGCCATTTAATGAACGAGAATAAGAATAAAAATCGGCCAAGTACGAGTCGGACTCGCGCACGGAGGGTTCCGTACTGTATGGGAGCCCCCCTTAAATATTTATTTCATTTTAATTTTATAATTTATTATTGAAGTGAATATAAAACTAAGTATTCTGTGAAAATTTCATGCATCTACCTGTTACTATTATTAATATAGAGCGAAAAACGTCTAAAAATTCAGGTTTGTTGTATGGAAGCCCCCCTTAAATATTTATTTAATTCTCTTTTTAGTATTTGTTGTTATAGCGGCAACAGAAATACATCATCTGTAAAAATTTCAGCTTTCGAGCTATAACGGTTCATGAGATACAGATAGACAGACGGACAGCGGAGTCTTAGTAATAGGGTCCCGTTTTTACCCTTTAGGTACGGAACCCTAAAAAGCGGAAAGTTTGACTAGTGATTCTACATATTAGGGTATTCTTTGTCCTTTTACAGTACGAAATCCAAGTAACAAATTTTCGAGGAAAAGTAGAGCGTTAAATAAACAGAATATCCATTTTTTAAAACATCAGTACCAGCACTTTTCGATTTTGAATTTTGACCGTCCAAAATTGTTTTGAAAGCGCGATTTTGTTGTTTACATTTCACGCTATTGTTGCCGACTTGACCCAGTTTGATTCGGTGGAAGTGTCAACATTGGACGTTGAAAGTTTTTAGTTTTTTTTTTTCTGAGAACTACTGAAGTCTTGGAATGTTTTTCTAGCTGAAAAACAACTCGTGCGAACAGACTTCAGAACAGGAGCGGTTGCTGAGCAAAGCTTGAATTACTTTTTGCGCTTTTGCATCATCATCTTTTTACATTTTTAGGGTTCCGTACCCAAAGGGTAAAAACGGGACCCTATTACTAAGACTCAGACAGATGTCTGTCTGTCACCAGGCTGTATCTCATGAACCGTGATAGCTAGATCGCTGAAATTTTCACAGATGATTTGCTCGCTATTAATAATGGCAAGAGGAATGGGGCAACAACAACATTGTTGTAAGTACAAAGTCGAGCAGAGCTATAACCAACCGTTCATTATCGTTATCTTAACTTCCTTACTAATATTATAAATCCGAAAGTATGTTTGTTGGTTTGTTCCTCTTTCACGCAGCAACAGAGCAACGGATTTGGCTAAGGGGCTCCAACACGTTACGGAACCCTTCGTGCGCTATTCCGACACGCACATGGCCGATTTTCAAAAATTAAATATTACCAGCAGATGTGTAAATAAATGTATAAGCTTCTATAAGGTCTTGTGGTAGTATCGCTCGCCTTACAATCGTAAGATCGTGGGTGCAAATCCCTGTCCCGTACAAATGTGTTCTTCAGAATTTATTTACGGATTTACATACCACTGGCCTATTCGGTAAATAAAGTAAAACATTCTTTATACGTTAAGTCTACGTACGGTTACGTCCGTAGAAAAAATTCGATGGCGTGTGTGAATCCATCAACCCGCTCTAGCCCGGAGTGGTGGATATGGCCTCATCATTTTCCGTGGATAGGCCTGGGATCAGTATTGAACTATTAAAAGTCCGGTACAGTATAACTGTATAACTCCCCTGTGTTGGGTCGAGGGTTAAAACAACATTGTTGTAAGTACAAAGTCGAGCAGAGCTATAACCAACCGTTTATTATCGTTATCTAAACTTCCTTACTAATATTATAAATCCGAAAGATGTTTGTTGGTTTGTTCCTCTTTCACGCAGCAGCAGAGCAACGGATTTGACTTGATTTTTGGCGTGATGGACATAGTTTGAACGACGGAAAGTGACATAGGCTACTTTTTATCCCAGAAAAATAACATGCTCCCATGGGATACTTAGCACAAAAATTTAAATACCATGCGGGCGAAGCCGCGGGAAAAAGCTAGTTAAATCTATTTCCAAATGACGATGTCTTTTTAGGGTTCCGTACCCAAAGGGAAAAACGGCACCCTATTACTAAGACTTCGATGTCCGTCTGTCCGTCTGTCTGTCTGTCACCGGGCTGTATGTCATGAACCATGATAGCTAGGCAGCTGAAATTTTCACAGATGATGGATTTCGGTTGCCGCTATAACAACAAATACTAAAAACTAAATAAAATAATTATTTAAGGGGGGCTCCCATACAACAAACCTGAATTTTTAGACGTTTTTCGCACTATATTAATAATGGTACCAGGTAGATGCTTGAAATTTTCACAGAATATTTAAGTAGTTGTATATTCCCTTCAATAATAAATGATAAAATTAAAATAAAATAAATATTTAAGGTGGCTCCCATACAGTACGGAACACTCCGTGCGCGAGTCCGACTCATACTTGGCCGATTTTTTAATCAGCTATTACTGTACAATGATGTCCAGTTACGATGTGTAGGTACGCCCCCAGCGCGCAGTGTGGTAATGAATCACACAAACTACCACATGTGCTTGTGGTACAGTGTTGAGTTTCGCTATCTCATTAGCATTAGGATGTTCCTATATTCGGTGAATTTTGTCGCAGAATCTTCTCAGATCTAAATTCTTGAAGTGATTCAATTTTCAGGCACTTCCTCTCGCCGTGAATGTACGATTTTGTGCGCTCGCGTCACACATGTGATGCACCACATTATTTCTTTTTTTCACTATTAAAAATTGTTTCTTTGCTTTGAGAGAGATTAAAATTCATAGTTAATGCACCACGCTGGCCCAATACGGGTTTATAGGCTTGATATGTACGAAAAATAGCAACTCTATGCAACAATATGTACTTATATGCACGTGATTTCTGAAAAAATCGGTTAAAATTCAAACCCGACCTCTTTAAAAATTTTTGTTCGGTAACCATGTAGACCGGTTTTATAGAGTTCAAATCTGGATTAGAAATTTCATGAAACGGACCGCGAATATATTACGTTTTTAGGGTTCCGTACCCAAAGGGTAAAAACGGGACCCTATTACTAAGACTCCGCTGTCTGTCCGTCTGTTCGTCTGTCTGTCACCAGGCTGTATCTCATGAACAGTGATAGCTAGAGAGATGATGTATTTCGGTTGCCGCTATAACAACAAACGTGATTTTTTTGCCGAGGGGCTTCCATATAGTACGGAACCCTTCATGCGCGAGTCCAACTCGTACTTGGCCGATTTTATTTTGAAGGCGAATAAAATATGACAACGGAGCTACGAAAGTCGAGACCCATGAATCATTTCAAGATTATTCTAATGAGAACTTAAAAAAGAAATGTCTCTGTCATTGCGCGATTATCTCCGATCTATTTCCACGGGCAATGTTTTCAATGTCGTGATGTTGGCATTGCGCAACCACTGCGATATTGTTTGGGTCGAGTGATTGTTTTTTTATTCCGAATAGGTTTGCCTTTGACGACATACTGCCTGATGTTGAGCAGATATGCTGTCTAGGCACGCTACCTAGAAGATGCCTATTTACTCGGGATTTGAAGACACCCACGTTGTACTTTAGCGGGAAGACAGACCCAGGCAAAGCGTTCCATATTCTGGCTGTTCGTATGAGGAATGAGGATTCGAAGCGCTTTGGTCGCGTTTGTCTAGCCGTACGATAGAAGAAAGGGGCAGGAATTCGTATTCCTGCCCCTTTCTTATGCGTATCGATGCGATCGTATGCGTCGATCTAGCTCTGTTTATGTGCTTACGTGGGTTTCAGTGTCAAAGAACGTTATTTTTTAATATGTGCGTTTCTGTCTGTATTTAGACATCCTTTTATGCCTCTCGACGACTTAAAGTTCGAGCGACTATGGACCACTAAGGCTCTGTTGATATCCACGTGGGTTTTAGTGACAAAAAGTGGTGTTATTTTAATTTGTCCATTTGTATGTTTGTTTAAAGACCGCCTCTTATGCCTCTCTTCTGACTTTTTTTCTTCTGTTACTACTTTGTTCCTTTTTGTGGTGTCAATATATTGTTGTTGTAAATATATGTAACATCGTACCTCCCACAATAAATGACGCAGTTGCAGTTTTCTATTCGAAATCGACATGTTTATTATGTAGTTATAATTTAGTTTAGTTAAAATTATGATATCACTGGAGGTTGTTGTTCTTGTTAACCGATTTCCAATTTTTGTTTTGTTTTTGGTCATCGATAATTCCGCCCATTGTGAACCGAATTGAAAAATTATTTTTTAGTTCGAAAGGGTATACTCCCGAGGTGGTCCCGGCTAAGTCCCGGTCCCGTTTTTGAAAAATCAACAATAATGTAAACAATTCATGCGACTCGGCCGGAGTTACAAGTAACTGCACGGCACTGTTCAGCTGCGGTGACTGATCAATCTGAATGACCGCTAAGAATCACCTAGTCGAAACGCGCTGTAACCGCTACTACACATTCTAATAGAGTTCTACAAACTTAGTGCCATAGTCTTATAACATTTGAAAATACATACCAATAAAATTAATCCACTTTTATACTACCGTCCGGTTTCCTTTGATCAGAATAATTGAATATGTATGCGATATGAAAGCTATAGCTATATTATGTCATATATCATGCTAAATCTCTCTTCACTAAACTTGTTGCCGTGTTTTAAATTTTAAGTGTTATGTTAATGATAATGACACTAGTTTTGTGTGATCGTAAATCTCTAGTTTTATTGGTTTTGTTACAGACCAGCTGTCTGCGCGGGATTTTTTGTTCGGTGCCAGAAATTTGCATTTTACGTTTTTGCTCTGTCAAAGAACAAGACACTAAAATATAATGATGTCTAAAAAATTATCTACTTTGACTCAGAATCAGGTTGTATGTATAAAAATTTGCTCGTAAGGTTGCTTTAATTATTCTCTACCCACTGCCATTTCAACTTGCCGAAGTGATCGGCTTTCACACACTTTCGGCTCGAGCCACAAATCACTACATAGTATAAAACAAAGTCGCTTCCGCTGTCCCAATGTCCCCATGTATGCTTATATCTTTAAAACTACACAACGGATTTTGATGCGGTTTTTTTAATAGATGGAGTGATTCAAGAGGAAGGTTTATATGTATAATAAACGAATTACGGGTTGACCCCATAGTAAATTTAATTCACAATTATTATGGTATGAATCGCCTCCTTTCGGCTTAGTACTCCTTCTCTGAATAATCCTGTATACGAATAAAGTCACTCCCTCTAACCACAAAAGATTTAAACACGCTTTAAACACTGTTTAGCCGTGCAATTTGTACTGTTAATGATTGGCTAAAGCGTGCGTAAAACTTTTGTGGTAAGACGGACTGTGATTAACGATGTCATTACAAACAGTAAACAAGCTCCCGTATCGTATTCTCCTCACGTGTACGTAGAAGCTCTCGAATTACCTGAGAGCTTCGTATAAACATTGTAAACGTTAACTTTTTCATGCACGCGGCTAAATTGGTGAACTAGAACTTTTCTGGTGGATTTTTTAGATTTTGTTTAGGGATTGAGATCGTGGCGCCGTGATGTGACTTTAGAATTATGTTGGTAGGAGTGAATAAATAATACATGTAAGTGAGAGCGACTCGCATATTTGATGGTAGTAGCTTACGTACGGTGTAACGTAACGGTAGGAGAGTTTGGGACAGTAACGGCCCTGAAATAGAGCTGATATCGCGCAAGGTGAACTAAGAAAGGTGCCTTTGTTTGGTTAGGTTAGGCACTGACAAGTATTTCGTGAGTGATCGATTTTATTTTTTAACCGACTTCCAAAAAGTAGGAGGTTCTTTTTTCCTGTCTGTTTTTTTTTTTGTATGTTCATCGATAATTTTGCCACTCACTATTGTGAACCGATTCAAAAATTCTTTTTTAGTTCGTAAGGGTATACTCCCGAGGTGGTCCCATTCAAATTTTATAGAAATCGGCTGAGCCGTTTTTGAAAAATCAACAGTAATGTAAACAATTCCAGCGAAATATTTGAATTTTGTAAACGATGGAAGGCGGTTTTGTCATTTTTTGGGAAAAATAATTATTTATTCTTCATAATCTTCATTGGCAGTTCGGTTTCAGATTGACGATAGGAGGAAGAGGCATAGGTATGCCGGAAGTAAACAACACCGGAAGTCTCCCCTTCCGAGGGAAGATTGACGATAGGAGGAAGAGGCATAAGGTATGCCTCTTCCTCCTATCGTCAATCTTCCCTCGGAAGGGGAGACTTCCGGTGTTGCCATTACCTCTCTGCAAAGGGTTTTCGGGGTTGCGTTTATGCAAAAATTTTAATTCGCTTCATGGGTTCTGACATGACTCAGCGTGCAGTCGTAAATGTCATCCGTGGTTACCCATCCGAAGACAGACCGTGCCGACCGTTGCTTCACATCGGTGATCTTTAAAGAACAGTTAGTCAAGCTATGATAGGAGTAGAATACTATTGAACACGCTAATCATAATTAATTTTCGCAAAAAATTTCAACATCGACTTCCACCGTGTACGAAAGTCGAATAATTTGCACGAATCGATGTGGCAACCATGTACATTTTTGTTGATTTATCAAAAAAGGCTCAGCCGATTTCGAAAAAATTTAAATTCGACCACCTCGGAAGTATACTCTTTCGAACCAAAAAAGATTTTTTTAAATGGGTTCACGATTGGCGAAAATATCGATAAACATACACAAAATAAAATAATTGGCCAAGTACGATTCGGACTCGCGCACGGAGGGTTCCGTACTGTATGGGAGCCCCCCCTTAAATATTTATTTTATTTTATAATTTATTATTGAAGTGAATTTACAACTAAATATTTTGTGAAAATTTCAAGCATCTACATGTTACCATTATTAATATAGAGCGAAGAACGGCTAAAAAATCAGGTTTGTTGTATGGGAGCCCGCCTTTTTTAACCCCCGACGAAAAAGAGGGGTGTTATAAGTTTGACGTGTCTGTTTGTCGGTGTGTCTGTCTGTCTGTGGCACAAGGAGCATTGCTGTGGCATCATAGCGCCCGAACCACTGAACCGATTTCAGTTTAGTTTTTTTTTGGATGAAAGGAGACTTAATCGAGAGTGTTCTTAGCTATGTTTTATAAAAATCGATTGAGCCGTTTAAGAGTTATGGTGGGTTAAAGTGGGGATGGAAGAACCAAAATTCGACAAATGTGCCCAAAATGGTTGTCAATTGAAAGTTTGTTGTCAAATATTTTTGTGTCGGGGGTTTTTTAATTAGGTATATTATTAGTAAGAGTATTTGTTGTTATAGCGGCAACAAAAATACATCATCTGTGAAAATTTCAGCTTTCTAGCTATAACGGTTTATAAGATACAGCCTGGAGACGGACAGACAGACAGACAGACGGACAGCGGAGTCTAAGTTATAGGGTCCCGTATTTACCCTTTGGGTACGGAACCCTAAAAATACATACAGACGAACATAGTACCTCTTCCTTTTTGGAAGTCGATAAAAACGCGATCGTGTGACATAGGTTGTATTTTTTGGGATTGGCTTATGAACTAACACTTCGGTTGCGTTTCTCTAAACAAATGTTCTATTATTTCTTCTGCGAGTTTGATAGCAGTTACGCTACTGTCGACCTTCATACGGCAATCGTAAACAATAAGAATTATTTAGCGCCTCTTTTATAGCCAGCTTGATTAGGTTAGGGTCGGGCGCCGGCCGATTGGTGTACAGCCAAGAAGTGTTTATATACTAGTACTAGTAGTATATGTATACTACAAACTGGTGACTAATGAAGAGTAATGGTAAACGTCTAGCCGGTAGACGGTATGATACTGAACAATGTGCTCTATCCACAGATCCTGCGTAATGGGACGTGTCTCGAGCTAACTTAGCACGAAATAAAATAAACAAATATAGGGGACATCTTACACACGGTATCTGACCCTAAACTAAGCAAAGCTTGTGATATGGCTGCCAGAGACTGATATACTACATAGGTATATATATTTTATATTATAAAAACATACTTATAAAGATAGTACCTAAATAGCAACCAGACACAGAGCAAACCCTATGTTCATCACACAAATGTTTGCCCTAGGTGGGGATCGAACCCACGCCTCTTTGACCCAGAAGTCAGGGTAACAAACCACTGAGCCACCGAGGCAGTCAAAAATGGCATAACCGACTTCAACCATGTACAGAATACGAATAGTTCGCACGAATTAGTAGGTAGTGAAAATACACTTGTTATGCGAGTGTACGTAATGCTCAAATTATATTGAAAATACGATTAATAGATGACAGGACAATTTCTTCATTGTCCTTCTCTGAGGTCAGGTAACAAGAAAGATAGACAGGCAATCTTTCTTCAAATCAAATATGCACTCGTTTATATATATTTCAGTAATATATTCATAACACCCTGAGATACTAAAAACACTCTTCATATAAATATTAACGCGTTTCTCATAAAAAATGTTCACGTTTGACATTGAATTGAGTTTTACTTTGTTTACATTTGCAAACTTCAAAGATAAAATGTTTGAATTATTTAAAAAATATTTAAAAATCTTTCAACTGGTTACAGCTATAAAAAATAAAACATTGAAAAAATGTAATAAGGAGAAATCGGTGTCATTCAAACACAAAGTTAAAAAGTTAACGAAAAACACGCAAAATTACATTTGGTTGTATCACTACATAGTATTAAGCAAAGTCGCTTCCCGCTGTCTGTCCCCATGTATGCTTATATCTTTAAAATTACGCAACGGGTCTGATGCGGTTTTCTTTAATAGATAGAGTGATTCAAGAGGAAGGTTTATATGTATAATAAATAATATACCTGTGCGAAGCCGGGGCGGGTCGCTAGTTTTTCATAAACGTATGTACTTTCTAAATTATCTATTGGAATCACGTATTCATCAGACATTTCTATCACATAGGATTGTTATATAACACTTACATAAAATACATTAAACATATCAACGCGAGCATTTCAAATACATAAAGCTGGAAAAGTGTTTTTCTAGAAATGAGCGATTGAACGAACTATCGATAAAACTATATTTCAAAATCAGTGTAGGTCTGGATTCTTTGTCTAATGAGGTGACGGTGAAGGTAAGGTACTTTGGACTACTGAGGAATTCACATGATTCTTTCCGAGATTGTTTATTGTATTGTCCATAATTTGTACAGTTTTGTAAAGCTGATATTGAGAGTCAGCGAACTAAATTCCCCGCTTAGAAAAGTCTCTGAATGAGCGAGCTTTCTATCATCGTTATAAATAAATTCATTTTATTTGATTTAATTGAACCCTATGCTATGTCTGTGCATTACTATCATACAGGATTAAAATTATACCTACGGAAATATTTTTTTTGTGCCGTAATATTTTAGCATATAAATTCAACATCGGCCCTTATGCCACTAGGTAGAGTCGGTACAGCACGTTTCGTTTCGCCACTTCACTCTATCATGCGTCATCTCATCATCAACTCCTTTCTCTCGCATATCATCTTTCACACAATTCATCCACACTTTTTCGGTCTTCCTCTCCCGCTTTCCCGCTTACCATCCTACTAAGAATTTTATTGCGACATGACTATCGATAAAATATCGAAATTATTTTCAATAATCGACATTGGCAAACGTTTGCGACACCTCATCTCTAGTTTGCGATATCAAAGTTTAAAAAAACAAACCTCTGGCGAAGGGCCAAAGTTGGCGGTTTCACCCACGTGCCGTTATTTTGATATTGCTGTGCAAATAGTACACGCTGGAATGCAACTACGGTCGGAAAATTAAGCCGCTTTGATGTGCAATGGCATAGTGTAATGGTCATGTCTGTGACTTGTCCGATCTATTTTAAAAAATACATCGCGAGAGTGATTTATTATTTTGTTGTCGAAAATAGATGATAGTCAAATTAAACTAGGTACGGTCAGTGAAAAAAATAATTATACTACATTCGATAAACAAATAAAATGACACAGATAAAATAATTTGGATGTTAATCTACGTCTCGAGCTGGTGGAAATTCATAAAAAAAAACATAAGCAAGATGCCAACCAACGATCTAGGTAGAGCCATCACAAACGCATCGTTATTGTCTTTTAAAAAGCTGTTTTGAAGCAGTAAATGGTTTAAATTAAACAAAACTGCCTATGTTCAGCAGTGAAGTTTTAGTGAAGATGAAAAGTCGGGTTAATTTTCAGGGCAATGCACTAAATAGCCCAGGGTAGATACGCAACTAGCACTTTATGCGCTCGGTGTGAGGTTCTTACTATGGGATGGCGTGTCTGCCCCTTCCTAATATAAATCATCCCTATTACTGATGGCTTATTGTAATCTAAAACTTGGTATTGGTAATTTATACACCTCAAAGGTTTATGCCCTCTGCTTGGTCACCCCTGCAACCCTTTCCGCCAATTTATCCCTTTATCCCCTCGAGAGGAAACAAAGTATGGATTGACTTTAATAACTGATATTTAAAGTATTTAGTTAAAATGATTTAATCCCTTTGCCATGTATCTGGTGCTGGTCACATTTGTAATAAAAAAATATCAAACACCCTTTTATGCGTAATTTAGAAAATAGCCCCCATTTTCCCAACTGTACAAATTTTGTCATCCGCATAGAGGAGCGTGGGGTAACGCGGCTAGAATAATGTTTCCTGCGTCGGGGAATGCGACGATGAAGAAACTGCGTTAAATCATCTTGCTTATGTTGCTAATTTTTCCGAAGTAGTAGAACGTTAATAATTGCGCAAAATCTTGTTCTTATCGCTAATCATTATTCTTGGACGGGACTATGTCAAGAAGAAGGCGTTCAGCTGACGCATGAACTCTGCTAAAGAAGGTAAAATCTCTTCGTAATCAAATCAGGATCTGTGTAGAAAAATTATGATATCAATATAGTCCAACGGTTTAGAAACAGTGGCAGTAGGTTGGGCACATAGCACGCTAGAATTGATAGCTGATGACTAGGTAATAGTCTGGAATGGAAACCAGCAAGCTCTATGTAGAGTTTCACCCACGAGGGGGTGGACGATTGCACAAACACTATGCGAATTGCGACCTGGGGCCTTATTGTATAAGCGCTCTGACGTTCGGCTTCGCTTTTTCTCCTGCTGCGGAAGTGCGGAAGGAAGAAGTGCGAGCGGGAGGAAAAGCAAAGCCGAACGTCAGAGCGCTTACACAATAAGGCCCACGCTTGCAATTGGTCTTATTGGAACTCCATAGCGGAATTTTATGTACCTACCTATGTTTATCAGTGGACATCGTACGGTTTACGACGATGATGTATCTCTGTCCACACAATTTTTCTTTGTTTCCTATTTACTTAGCGCTACCAGCTTCTTTGCCAAGTTTAGCTCGATTACAGTATTTTCGACCAATTTGCCCGAAACATCGGCTTGGGCTAGTTCCAATGCGTTATGTTCTGTATTTTTATTTACGTTTTAATATGATGGGCGCGACAAGGGTGTGTCGCACGAGTTTTTATTAATACGTTCGTGTCTTACGTCAGTTATGTTACTGTTATTTTTGACCGACGAACTACCGGAGGAGGTACTCAATTCGACGCGTATTTATATATTTTTTTATGTGTAACCACGCATAACTTTTTTGTAGTTGTCCGATTTTAATCATTCTTTTTTTATTGGAAAGGTTATAGTTCGAAATTAGTTCCATTAAAATTTTATCGAAATCGGCTGAGCCATTTTTGATAAATCAACAATAATGTGAAAAATTTAACATTGATCCGTGCGAAATATTCGCGAATTCTGTACACGGGTGAAGTCGGTCATGCTATTTTTTGCGAAAAATAATTATGTCGTATAGTTTTAACTGGCGTATGACCGCGGCTTCTAACAGGACTATTCAATTTTTGTGGGACAAAAAAGTTTGACACTCTCCGATTTTTAAGTAAGTTCGTATAGGCCGGGTGGCTATACATATAGCCCTGGTGTCAGAGTTTAAGTAAGTTTGTATAGGCCGGGTGGATAGCCCTGGTGTCAGAGTTTTTAGGCCGCCTGAAATCTCTGACATGGCGTAATGGTTAAACAACCGGGACCTACAATTGAATGTGTCACCCGAGCCACGGTAGCGCTCAGTTGGAAAATGCCACCCGCGGCGACTCATCCAAATACTGACCGTGCGGAACGTTGCTTAATTTCGATGATATACATATATCCTTGCAAGATCAAGTAGATGAAGTAGAAGAGTTGCCCCGTGAAAGTTGTGAGAACAAATACTTTAAGATTTATAATAATAGTTAAGTCTATTCATAATTACTTTTATCTACACTAATGTTGTAACATTCTACTTATGTTTCCAATACTTGACTTACTCGTATAATGACTACTGTTATAGCGCAGACAACAAAACACTCAATTTAAGCAATTTCACATGATGTTATAATATCCACATCGATATCGTAAAATCTCATTATAACATCGCGCGCTCGCTCCTGATTGGCCCTGCGCGCGCAGCTGCGCTCTCATTGGTTAGATTTTAATGGCGCCAAGTTCACTGTGACAATACACGTACGCGTGAATTTAATGTTTCGCAATATGTTTTATTTTATTTTTATTAGTGAAGATAAAGTAGTGTATGCAACTGCATATAACACGGGTATTAAAACACTCGTTACTATTATGAAACGAGCGCAGTCGTCACACACTCGTGTTTTAATACCCTTCATTATATGACAGTTGCATAAACTACTAATATGTCAAGTAGATATTGGAACATTTTCTACCTGTATTTGATTTCCTCAATAATTTTCTCATTAGAATGACGTAATATTGAGTCCTTTTAGTCTGTGTCCTAGGTTCATTGTCACAATCCTTACTTTCTTACTCCTACTAATATTATAAATCAGAAATTGTGTTTGTTTGTTTATTGGTTTGTTCCTTTTTACGCAGCAACGGAGCAACGGACTTAGTTTAAAAGACGGAAACTGGATAGTGACTAAGGCTACTTTAATCGCGGAACAATAAAAAGTTCCCATAGGACAGCACAAAAATCAAAATATTACGCGAACGGAGCCGCGAGCAAACGCTAGTTAACAATAGGTATAAAGACTCAGTGCGACATTTGTGTATGTTTATTTATACTTATGGGATGGGACTTCCCAGTAAGTACAAATACAATCCTTACATAGTCCTTACATAGTATAAAATAAAGTCGCTATTTTCGTTTGTTTGTTTGTTTGTTTGTCTGTATGCTTAAATCTTTAAATAGTTTTTTTAGAAAAGACGGTGTGTGTCTTCAAATTAAAACAAGAGTTTGAATTTTAATTTTAAGACACAGACTCATTAGCATCATCACCACACCATAATTAGAAAATTATTGTTAACAGGACATTTCTAATAAAAACCCAACGTAGTATAATATAAAATCCTTACATAGTATAAAATAAAGTCTATTTAATTAACTATTTTTGTCTGTTTGTTTGTCTGTATACTTAAATCTTTAAAACTACGCAACGGATTTTGATGCGGTTTTTTTTAATGGATAGAGTGATTCAAGAGGAAGGTTTATATGTATAAAAATTCCCGAAATTCCCACGGGAACGGGCACAACGCGGGTAAAACCGCGGGGCGCTGCTAGTATAAAATAAAGTCGCTATTTTCGTTTGTTTGTTTGTCTGTATGCTTAAATCTTTAAAACTACGCAACGGATTTTGATGCGGTTTTTTTTAAATGGATAGAGTGATTCAAGAGGAAGGTTTATATGTATAATACACCTGTGCAAAGCCGGGGCGGGTCGTCTAGTAGTTAAAGTAATACCATAAAGTACGGGGAAAACCTTGCCATATCTTGGTGTTAGGACATATCCACATTTGGATATTTTAGGCCACCATAAAACGATTTGATTTTGTAAATACGTATAGGTCGGGTGGCTAACTCTGGTGTTAGAGTTTCCTGAAGTTGCCTGAAGGCCTCTGACATGGCTAAACGGTTCAGTGATGTTCCTGACACGGCTTTTGCCGTATTATACGGCTTTCAGGCCCTCTTAAACCCCAAAAAAGGCAAATACGGGTCGGCTGCCCTATAAAGCCTTTGTTTTAATAATAAAAAATCTTTTTTTTAAATACGGCCTTATTGAATTTTCTTTTATATTTTCACTACAATACGGATTTTTTGAGATTGACATACGGCCACTCTAAAATTTACTTGGAACAACACTGAAACGGTCTAAGCAACTATGTCCCACAATGAGCCACGGTAGCGCTCAGCAGTAAATGCCACCCGCGTTCACCCATCCGAAGTCTGAACGTGCCAAATGTTGCACTTCGGTGATCGGTAAGAAAAACCTAGCCCAACTACGCTATGAGCGCTAGGTTAATATAACAGAAGCACAATTAAAAACCGCCTGCCCGATGGTCAGATGATGTCATCAAACTTGCCGGAAGGCAATGGATGAGGCTAGCACAGAACCGGAAAGAATGGCGAGAAAGAGAGGAGGCCTATACTCATCAATGGGTGGAACAACAGGCTGAATAGGTAGATAGAGACAATTAATAATTATTTTTTTTGCAAAAAATGGCATGACCCACTTCAACCGTGTACACAATTCGCGAATAGTTCGCACGGATCGAAATAGAATTTTTCACATTATTGTTGATATATCAAAAATGGTCCAGCCGATTTCGATAAAATTGAAATGGGACCAATTTCGAAATATACTCTTTCCAATAAAAAAAGAATTATCAAAATTGGACCACTTTGTAAAACGTTATTCGGGGTTATACATAAAAAAAAAGAAAAAAAATATATACGCGTCGAATTGAGTACCGTCTCCGTTACGTCGGTCAAAAAATATAATTTTATCTGAACATCACATAGGTACATCCTCTCATAAGTGCTTGACTCGATTTATTACCAAGTCGCGTCTAATTTTACATCGTTTAGTGCCATGCATTTTACATTTATTTAGCGAATACTTTCGATTTGCGCAAACGATTACTCATGCGGAGTGCCAGACTTGTTTACATTGCGTTTTATAATGTTGCCAGTTGCATTAACCGCGTACAATGTTAGGCGAGTTTACTTTCCGCTCGTTGAGTAATGCCAGAGATGATATGTGTAGATAAGATCTGATACTCATCACTTTATGAAGGTATATCAGCCGTTGAACAACTGCAATATTTGAGGAGTGAATGAGTTAAAATATGCTATTAGAATATGCTATTGTAGTTCAGATAGGCGTGCGGCGAAAAGCTATATTCGTGACGGGTATCTGCCGGGCTAGTACGCAAACCACGAAATAATTCCTTTGACGTGTCAGAACGAGACACAGGGGCGTAGCTACCGCCGTATCTGCCGTATCAATTATACGGGGCCCCCGGGACACGGGGGCCCCCGACGTGCGTAAGCAAAAATTAATAAAATTAGAAAAACTAAAGTCATCATCATCTATAAATTTTAAATGATTTAATAAATCAGTTTGCCGAAAAAGGCAAGCAGAGTGCATATTTAATTTGAAGTTTTTAAAAAATTTGAAAAAAGTGACAGATAATTATGACTAATGATATATTTTTTTTTAATTTTATGCAAACATTTTTTTCTTTTGTGATAAATCATTATCCTTCAAAAGGGCCCACAGACAAATTTTTATACGGGGCCCCGCCAAGGCACGCTACGCCACTGACGAGACACAATTATGGTGAAGTATATATCTGTCACTTTTTCACACGACGACAAAACTCTTTTTTCATGGTCTTATGCTAAGCTGGCTGGAGTATTTGTTATCGCTCTCATGCCAGTAGTATATGTATGCAAAGAACTGTATACAGGACCGGAAATTGAACCCACGACCTCAAGATTTGTAAGGCGGGTATTGCTACCAATAGACCACCCCGGCTTCTTACAGTTTTTAGGGTTCCGTAACCAAAGGGTAAAAACGGGACCCTATTACCAAGACTCCGCTGTCCGTCTGTCTATCACCAGGCTATATCTCGTGAACGGTGATAGCTAAAACATTGAAATTTTCACAGATGACGCGTATTTCTGTTGCTATAACAACGAATACTAAAAACAGAAAAAATATTTAAGGGGCTCCCATTCAAAAAACCTGATTTTTTTTCCGTTTTTCACTCGATATTAATAACGGTGGCAGGTCACTTCAAAAACATAATTAATATAAGAAAAATATTTAAGGGGGGTCCCATACCCTTCTTCTTCCGTAACCTTTCGTGCGCGAGTCCGACTCGCGCTTGGCCGATTTTTTCACAATGCCGTCTAAATGTCAAAAAGGGTCTTCAAAGCAAACGAGCATGTTATGGTAGCTTTCTATTCCGTTTACTAAACATTATTTGGCAATCGGAGGAAGTTAACGGAACTAGTTATTTTAATAACACGTTATGTTATGATGACATAACGTTACGACTTGCTTACTCGCTGATTGCTTCGCGATAACGTAAAATATTGTATTTGTAACAGTTCACATGGGTAACAGAATGAATATCCCAGACTAATGGATACCCTTAACAGAAATTTAAGAAATAACGATAGACTAGTTCCAGAGTAAGACTCGGCAAAGTTCGAAAGCAAGGCGTATATAACAAATTATTTATGTATAATAAGTTGCCAGTTGCCATCAGAAATTTATCTTATCTTGACTTTAAAATGAAAATTAAAGCATTTTTTATTAATAATGCATTTACAAGCTAAATGACTTCACGAAAATTAGACTAACTCTAACTGAATCTTTGTTTGAATTTTAGTATTTATTTTCTTATGAACTTTGTATTTTTTTTTTATTTTGACATGTTTCGGTTTTATATTTTACAGAAATTATTATTTTACCCAAAGCATTATTTTTGACATTAACTAATTAATTTTTTAATATTGTATTATCGTTATGATTTTAATGGATTTAGAATATTAAGTTGATTGCATATTTCTTATAAGCATCCTTATCCTTACATAGTATAAAATAAAGTCGCTATTTTTGTCTGTTTGTCTGTATGCTTAAATCTTTAAAACTACGCAACGGATTTTGATGCGGTTTTTTTTAATGGATAGAGTGATTCAAGAGGAAGGTTTATATGTATAATACACCTGTGCGAAGTCGGGGCGGGTCGTCTAGTCATGAATAATTGTAACTGACTTGCCTAATATAACGCAACTTTGTTATAGGGTTAATAAAGAATCTGAATCTGAATGAGAGTAGGCCTGACTGTGTTTTTAACCTAATTTTGCCCATGAGACTTTGAGACTTTTTTCAATCCTCCATTTTCCCGTTTTGAGACTTTTTTCAATCCTTCATTTTCCCGTTTTGAGACTTTTTTCAATCCTTCATTTTTAACCTTGTTATTTGTCGCGATATTTAGCACGTTTGTACCGACTTCCAAAAAGGAGGAGGTATAGGTATGTTCGTCTGTGGGTTTTTATTTTGTGCAGGTCGTGAAAAGTAGGTTTCAAATCTCGAAAATTCCCGATTTAATAAGGTTATCAGATGGGTTTGTCCATCAAACAATGGTACTAATATGTACCTACTCGTATATTATATATCACTACATAGTATAAAACAAAGTCGCTTCCGCTGTCCCCATGTCCCCAGTCCCCATGTACGAGGGTCAAACTGAAAGTTCTTAGAACTGGCCACTTATAAACAATATAATAAAAAAATAATTCTATAATTTGAAAATAGAACTCTTTGCCAATATTACTGAGTATATACTTCATTCATTTGTCATTTGTTTTACGATTTGGCGGCAAATTGAAAATTGTCTGTGTCACGTCAACATGAATTTAACACGAGAAAATTTTCGTGCAATGATTTTTTATGACTTTCGATGTCATTTAAGTCAACAAGAAAGTTATGATAGACTACGATTGGCCTTTCACGATGAAGCCCCATCTCGTGCGACTGTTTACAACTGGTTTAATGAGTTTAAACGTGGTCGCACTAATCTCACTGATGATTTACGTGAGGGACGGCCTTCTACGGCGACGACTGAAGATAACATCTGTGTTGTGCGGCGTATGATAGAGACTGACAAAAGAGTGACCTATCAGCAGATTCGGACAAGCTTAGGCATCGGTATGAGTCAAGTGCACAAAATCCTACACGAACATTTAGCGGTCAGGAAGCTTTGCGCCCGGTGGATACCTCATAATTTGACTGAGGCTCAAAAACTCCATCGTGTGGATTGGTGCCGTAAAATGATTGAAAGATTTAACGGAGGTGACTCAAATGCTGTGTTCGACATACTAACAGGTGACGAAAGCTGGATTTACTGTTATGATCCTGAAACCAAAAGACAATCTGCTCAGTGGGTGTTTCCTTTCGAGGAGTTGCCAACTAAAGTGAAGAGAGATCGAAGTGCGGGGAAAAAAATGGTGGCCTCGTTCTTTGGAAGGATAGGTCATTTCGCGACAATTGTGTTAGAGGATCAAAAAACAGTTTCTGCAGAATGGTACACTACCAATTGTTTGCCACTTGTCTTGGAAAAAGTTCGAGAGAAACGACCTCGCAGTAGGATCCTCCTTCACCACGACAACGCCTCATCGCACACCGCCAAGCGAACGATCGACTATTTGGCGACATCAAACGTTGAATTACTGGGTCACCCGCCGTATAGCCCCGACCTCGCGCCTTGTGATTTTTATTTATTTTCAAAAATTAAAGAAAAACTTAAAGGAAAGCGGTTTATGAATGCTGAAGAAGCGGTGGCTGCGTATCGCGATGCCATTGAAGAGACCCCTAAGGACGAGTGGGCAAAGTGCTTTTCCCAGTGGTTCCATCGCATGCAGCGGTGTATTGACGTGAATGGACAATATTTTGAAAAGATATAATAAAACTAATAACTGGCTAATGTAATCAGTTTTTGATTTTCTAAGAACTTTCAGTTTGACCCTCGTATGTCTTTAAAACTACACAACGGATTTTGATGCGGTTTTTTAAATAGGTAGAATGATTCAAAAGGAAGGTTTATATGTACAATAAACCTGTGCGAAGCCGGGGCGGGTCGCTAGTAAGACATATAACTATCGAACAGTCCATTTCTTCTATGATCTATTTACAAAGTCGTATATATTGACAGTGTAGTTCCGAAGGACACGTACAGGAAGCTTCCAGAACTTTGTGTTCTCACAAGTTTCAATATGAGCCGGGAGTTAGTATGTTAGTTGTTGAGCAAATATCGGTACTTGTGTTCTTATAGTTACGTTGTTTGATTAGCCTGTTTTCATAGATACTTGTCGTTTGTCGCACCTGAGAGCTTTTAATAGTGTCCTGTAAAGGCCTATTCTCGAAAGGTGATATGGACATCAAACTAAAGTTTATTAACAAGTTCAGTACAATTTGACTGCCTCGGTGGCTCAGTGGTTAGTGACCCTGACTTCTGGATCAAAGAGGCGTGGGTTCGATTCCCACCCAGGGCAAACATTTATGTGATGTACATAGGTGCTTGCTCTGTGTCTGGGTGTTATTTATGTACTATCTATATAAGCATGTATTTAAATATGTATACGTAGTATATCAGTCTCTGGCAGCCATATCACAAGCTTGGTTAGTTTGGGGTCAGAGACCGTGTGTAAGATGTCCCCTAATATATATTTATTTATATTTTTATAATTTTTCCGACAAGCGAACTCCTCCAGAAAACCTCTTTCAAATTACGATACATATTAATATTATCCTATTGTCAACATTATCACCATTCATAGCCTTCTTTAGTTCACTGCTTGTGCCATCGGCCTCGGTCCTCTGCCAATCGTGTCCAGACGGGCTACCATACGCACCACGGCATTATTTTATCGACGTGTCAGAATGAAACAGAGTTATGGTGAAGTTTAAATCTGTAATTTTTTCACACTTTGATAAAAACTATGACGTTGTTCTTATGTTAGGCTAGTAGGTTCGACCCCCTTTTTTTTTTTTTACCAGGGGAAATCTTTTAAAGATACCACCGCACCTCGAGGGCAGGCGGGTGGTTATGTGGGAGTCCTGCCGACTGGACAGTATACCCACCAAAACCCCTGGGTGTTCCGCCACTGCGCTTGGTGTCGGGGCTACGGGCACGCTTGCGCACTCCTCCGCGGCACCCGACAGCGCTGGCCCAACTCGGGCCCCACCACGGAGCTTCGGCTCCCGCCAGAATAACGATGTGCCGAACACCAGACACATCGTCATCTACCACCTGGGACCAACCAGCACTGGGCGTCAGACAGCACCCGTGTCCGACAGCCCTGGTCCCGATGCAACGGGTCAATTAAAGTGGCTCCGCGCCTGCCACTACGGCTGCAGAGGATAGGGAGAACGGCCGTCGCGATACCGACACTCCTCTTCCCCTGCAGCCCCACCGCCTCCGCCAACACGTTGGCGGCACCCGTTAGGGCCGCTGGCAGGACGGATAGGCAGCGGCCTTCTCGCCGCCCGTCCATCCCGTCGCCGCCCCCGCCTCGATGGGCTCGGCCGCGTTATCGCGACAAGCGCGACACCGCAGTCCACCTCAGTCGGCAAGCCGACCTACTGGCCAGCCTCCGCACGGGCTTGTCTGGGCCCAAGACCCGGAGAGGCCGGCCCCACCTCGGGTTCCACTTCGTTCACCAGGCTGGGAAGACCTGGCTACTAAGCCTCCCCGCCACGACAAGGCGGGAACCCACTCGGGGGGGAGGTTCGACCCCCTAATTCGACTATATCAGACCACCAACGCTCATTTTCCTTGCTTAGGCCACCATTCTGTATACGCCTTATTCCATCTGACGTCACTTCGCTTTGCTAAGTTGCCACGTATCCTGCTCAACCGTTGTAGGTATTTTATTTATAATTTTTGTAGAACGTATACAGATTTATATAAAGACATTGACGCACTCTAGTTAAATATTGAATTAGCCATTGTTTCTATTGTATATTCATATCATAATATTTTGTTTCCTGTTGTCCACAGATGCGGGAAAAGCGCCGAGAACAAATCTCGTGCGTATGCGCAGATCGGCGCTCGGGAAATCGGCGCCAACACTCTCCGTCCACGTTGTGAGTAAACAAAGTTTAATTATATTAATTTAAGACACTTTAGGGAACGTAGACGTACCCATAGTTCGTGCCCCAGTTTTTAAAACTTTCGAACCTAAAGGCAAATAATAATCGGCCAAATACGAGTCGGACTCGCGCACGGAGGGTTCCGTACTGTATGTCCCCGTTAAATATTTATTTCATTTTAATTTTGTTATTTATTATTGAAGTGGATATAAAACTAAATATTCTGTGAAAATTTCAAGCATCTACCTGATGCCATTATTAATATAGAGCGAAAAACGTCAAAAAATTCAGGGTTGTTGTATGGGAGTCCCCTTTAAATATTTATTCAATTTTGTTTTTAGTATTTGTTGTTATAGCGGCAACAGAAATACATTATCTGTGAAAATTTCAGCTGCCTAGCTATGGTGGTTCATGAGATTCAGCCCGGTGACAGACAGACGGACATCGAAGTCTTAGTAATAGGGTCCCGTTTTTCCCTTTGGGTACGGAACCCTAAAAACGTGACTTAAACATGACTTTACACGAGTTGACCAATTTATCCTTCCGGAGTTAGCGATCTATCGAACGCCAGATTGACTAAGACGTTCCATATTATTATGGAAACAAGCAGTCGACTCAATAACTCTCTCAATTGTTGCTCAAATCGCGTTGTATATTGTCCGACTTGTCTGTCGCGTCGCTACCAGGTGGGTCTAAATGTAAGGAGGTTGAGGAGACCGCAAACCTCAACTGTCCCAAAAAGGACGACTAATCTCGACTCTCCTGTAAGACTTACCGCTGAAGTTTCTCAGGTATAAGGTATTCTTTGGCCTGGACATTCCCTGCCTGTGCCAAACTCTTAGTCTACTTTTTGTGCTGCAGTGTCTTTTTTTTCGAACTCGCATTTAATTTCGATGATGGCCAAATCCCTAAAATTTAAAACCGAAACTTAAAAATTTTAATTCTTTAATGTTGAGTCGGTGATACTTGAATAAATGAATATTAAATTAATTAAAAGTCTCTTATATTTATAAAAGACAATTTTGCTTGAAAATTTTAAAATGAGACATGTTACCTGCTCAAAGGTGAAAATGTAAACAAATGTCGTATTAGTTTCGCTGTTCTAAAACCTAAATATCTTTGGGTTGGGTATTAAAACGAGGAGCACAAACCTAAGGATTGCGACACTATGGGGGAGTCACGAGGGTGTTTTTCAATCGTTCCTATGCATTCTGGCTGCCGGAGTTGCGCCGAAGTATATTTAGTTAATTTTTAAACTGCCTTGATAGATTAGGTGTGAAACAAAAAATAGGTTAGGTTAGAACATGACAAACAACGCACGAGCCGAGCGAGCGAAGCGAGCGTGCCGCGGCAGCGGCCGGCGAAGTGCCAGAAGTAAACTGCCTTGATAGATTAGGTGTGAAACAAAAAATAGGTTAGGTTAGGTTAGAACATGACAAACAACGCACAAGCCGAGCGAGCGAAGCGAGCGTGCCGCGGCAGCGGCCGGCGAAGTGCCAGAAGTAAACTGCCTTGATAGATTAGGTGTGAAACAAAAAACAGGTTAAAAATTCTGATATAGCCGAAAGTGAGGTTAAGTACTAAAAAAAATATTACTCAAAAACTAAGGGCCTGCGGCTGGGGGGAGTTGCAGGGAGGGGCTTACCCCCTCCCCCCAACCCTTCCCCCTTCACCCCTCCCCGCGGGTACCGGGCGGCTATAGTTTAACCGTTAAAATTTCAAAAATTTTAAAAATAATTTAAAAAAAACTACGCTTCGCCGGTGGTAGTGGGGGGGTGACTCCCCCTCCCTCTACCACCATCTTCCCCGCCCCCCCTGCCCCCCTAAAATCGTGCTCATTCTTTCAATACCTTACCCATATCTTTCATCAGACAGTTAAACTTACAGCGTCAGACATTCTCCCCGGTCCATTTGACCCAGTGCTATCCAACCTGTCTGCTCGAAATTAATGATTTGTATACCCCATTAATATTAAAATTGCACCTGACAAATCTCAGCTGTCACAGGGGACGCTGGAATGCCTTGGCTTGCTTCCAGGAGTTATAATTTAGTAAACAAATAGTGCGCGTATGAAACGTAGTCACTAAAACAGCGGTGGGATGATCTTTTTATCACTTGGTGTAAGAAGCTAGGGCTTGTGGTCAAGGTTGAAGCAATTACTGTTTACTTGGCAGGATATTACCTTCTTTATGTAGAGGTAATTTCTGCAGAATTTGCTTTGCTTTATCTCTTACTAGGTACCCGTCCCAGCTTTGCCCGGGTACGATTGGCTAAAGAAAGGCTAATGGTAAGGATCCCAATTTTTTTTATAAATATAATGTAGCCTATGTTCACCGGGGATAGTGTAGCTTTCCAACAGTGAAAGAATTTTCCATATCAGTTCAGTAGTTTCAGCGCCTATTCGATGCAAACAATCAATCAAAACTTTCCTCTTTATAATATTGGTATAGATTATATTATGTATACGAGAATTATGTTCTTGTTCAGCATCGTCAGGACGGGCTTCCATGAGGGATTTCGTGTCATTATTAGTTTTATAAAAGTTTTAGCCCACATTTGTGTCTATTTTTCTAGACATGGTGTCTAGTAAATTTACTATGAGCATTTAGCTTATAGTAAATTGTATTTACGAAGTTATTGCTGAAAACCTAAGTAAACCACAATAACAAGGCAGCAGAAACGTGTCCCACCCGCGCAGTGTTTTCACAGCTTGCCGAATGTCGGGCCTGAGGGCGTTTTCCCGGCGCTTTCACTAAGGCCGTTCTCACACGACACAACGGTTAATTGATCAAACCTAAAGTGCTCAGTATGCTGAGTGTGAGTTTTGTCGTAAACATGACGCGCTCTACGGTGAGCGCGTAAGCATGTAATTTGTATAAAGATAGTACAGTTCAAAAACGCGCCGCTAGTGGCGCTGTACATTTCTTCATACAAATTACAGGCTTACACGCTCGCCGTTGAGCGCGTCAAGTTTATGACAAAACTCACACTCAGCATACAGCACTGTGAGTCACAGGACAACGACAATTAATCTAAATAAAACTAAAGTGGTTGTAAATAGATCTTTAGGTGTCCAGCGCTGCCAGCTGTGCGTGACTGGTTGCGTCTCCGCTGAAAACTAATTTCTAACAAGTTTTTCCGTAGTCACTGTAATAGTAATGGTATTTACCGTGTCGTGGTCAAGGCCGTGGGCCGTTATTATATGAAGAGAATCAGGTTTTGTCACTATCATCTAAATTAGTATTATAAGTTCCGACGGCATGTGAGGATTCTCATAATGATAGAAAAACATGCACTAATGCAATAATAAATTAGTTGCGTATCAATAAATATTTTTCATATCAAAAAAATGGCAAAGCAATCCATCGTGTACAAAATACGAATATTTCGCTCCAATTGCTACTATTGTATTGTTGATTTTTCAAAAAACAGCTCAGCTGATTTTTAAATGGCCCCACCTCGTGAATGTACCCTTTCGGACTAAAAAATAATTTTTCGATTCGGTTCACAATTGCCGGAATTATCGATGAACATAAAAAAATACATATAGATAAACATAGAACCTCCTCCTTTTTGGAAGTCGGTTAAATAGTTACTATGCAAGTTGCGTAGAAAGCGCGCGGCGCGGCGGCGCGGCGACGTTGAATACTGGTTTTATTTTGGTAACCTCGTGTGAGATAAGCCTTAGTTGTAAGATTTCGCCGAAATGGGAGGAAACGTGGGCCGAAGTTGGGAGTTTAAAGGGCATCTGATGAATAATGGCTTGTTGAAGTAATTAAAGTTATGCCTCGAGCAAATGTGCTCAGTAACTTGGAAAATTGGCGTTGTCTGTCTGCTGTTAGAGCCTTTTCTACATAAATTATGTTAAATTGTTGGCTTTGGTTGTTTTACCGTTCAGCTATGTCAGCCTCAGTTGTTGAGCCATTGAGCTAAGTCTGACAGAGGCTTTTAGACGGCTAAAATGCTTACCGTTATAATATAGGTACATTTTATAGACATTTTTCATGAATTTATCTGACTTAAAATCAGACTAACTTTTACTATGTCTATGATAAGGTCTATCGGTTAAATCATGATTTTAGTATCCTTGTACTAACTAGAATATTGGGAGCTTATTATAGACGATAGAGGAGCCAGAGACAGACATACAAATATAGACGTTAAACACCCTTAATTTTTGCATATGGTGTCCTTATAAATGGAGTCGTGATTCTATCGGAATTTCCAACTGTGGCCTACAAAATAAGAGTATTTCTCTCGGGGAAGACGGATAAAAAACATCTACAACTCAATTTCTTGCCCTGTCGGAGTTTCTGCCAACAACATACCTATCTGACCAAGATATTTTTCCGCGACTTTTTAATCGCCGCTGTCACGATGTCGCTCACTATGCAGTTCTGCATAAAATGTCATTTGTTTGAAAGCAGCACGTGGTTGTGTGTTCCAGAAAGAGCCATGCGCCGTGTCGAGAAGGCCGTCGCGGCTGCCCCCGCCGCCCCCGCACCACAGACTTTCACTCGTGGTAAGTCACTACACTAAGGACACTAAACAGAGCACAGGGGCCTTATGGTGCGACCTCACTCTCCACGAGGCGACACGAGAACCGCTTCTGTAGCTAACTTCACACCGCTGACTTGTATACGATGTGAAGTTAGCTACAGCTGCGGTGCTCGTGTTGCCTCGTGGAGAGTGTGGCGGCACCATTGTGATACTATTCATAAAATGAAAGCTCTCTATGGCTGTTAGTTCTCCTTCGTTTTGATAGTCAACCATTTATTGCTACGTTTGTTTTAACCGTTTAGCCATGTCAGAGCCCTTCAGGCAGCTTAAAAACCCTGACCAGGACTAGCCACCCGGCCTTTACGAACTTACTTTTATTACAACATATACAGGGTTATTCCTAATCAATTAGTATCCTTTTTAAAGGCTTATTCTGTACATCAAAACTAACAACTTTCTGCAACTATTGTCAAAACTTAAAAGAAAATCAGCTGTTCCATACATTTTGTCGCGGGTGTACGATATTTTTCTATGGAACAACATTTTTTTTATTTTGAGTTTCGACAAATGTCGCAGAACATAAGTTGTTAATTTTGATGTACAGAATAAGCCCCTAAAATGATGCTTATTGAATAGGAATAACCCTGTATAAGTAATAAATATATTCGCTTAGGATCGCTTTACAAATGTGTTGAAGCAACTCGAAAAAGTACCCTACTTCTAGTTTACGATTCATAAACTAAGTGTACTCGCGCGGTCGCGATGACCAAATATTGGGAGAAAATAAATTGACCATTATTGAACCATTGACGCCACGAAGAAGAAGATGCATTCCAAGCATTCCGAAAGTATCAGTTTGTATAAAATATGCTCAGGTAATTAAAAACCTTCTCAATGTGCTCCTCTGTTAATAATAATCAAACATATCCATCAACTAGATTGTAATATTGCCTAACAGAAACCAGATTTATCTTCAACGAATAGGACTTTAAGAGAACTCATCAAAATGCACATAAACATCTATTTTCTTCAATACAAAGACAATAAAGTTAAATAGAAGTCGAGATGTTGAAACTAGCATGTAAATGGCACTGTTGGACTGCGCTATCAATATTTACATTCATTACACCTCAGAGAGTGTTATATTTGTGTACGAGTATTACCTAATAAAGTTTGTAGCGATTGTAAAAGTCATTTTTATCGCTGAAAAATTGAACTAAGTCAGGTCTTAGTTTTCCCTCCCTCCACTTGGATCCACAGCTCGGCTTCACATGTGGATCTTCTGATACCTTTATCTCCTCTTAAATCCACCGGTGGATCTATGGATACTTCTTTTTCCTCTTAAATCCACCGGTGGATCTATGGATACTTCTTTTTCCTCTTAAATCCACCGGTGGATCTATGGATACTTCTTTTTCCTCTTAAATCCACCGGTGGATCTATGGATACTTCTTTTTCCTGTTAAATCCACCGGTGGATCTATGGATACTTCTTTTTCCTCTTAAATCCACCGGTGGATCTATGGATACTTCTTTTTCCTCTTAAATCCACCGGTGGATCTATGGATACTTCTTTTTCCCCTTAAATCCACCAGTGGATCTATGGATACTTCTTTTTCCTCTTAAATCCACCGGTGGATCTAGGGATACTTCTTTTTCCTCATAAATCCACCGGTGGATCTATGGATACTTCTTTTTTCTCTTAAATCCACCGGTGGATCTATGGATACTTCTTTTTGCTCTTAAATCCACCGGTGGATCTATGGATACCTCTTTTTCCCCTTAAATCCACCGGTGGATCTATGGATACTTATTTTTCCTCTTAAATCGGTGGTTTTTATGTGGGCCGAAATATTCCCCAAATGAAACAGGTGAAACTGCTAGACAAACATTTTTGCAGTGTTAGAAAATTACCTTTATAATCGCATGCTGTATATTCTATCCCGTTTGCGCTTACATAGATTTTCAATGCTCGCTTTTGCTCTTAATCGGTCTCGTGATTATTTAGGCATACGTCCTAGCAAGCTATCGGTTCAGAAATAGAGCCCCCTGACATACTGAGAAAAAACATAGACATAGAGACAAAATGTAAACAAACTCCGCTGCCCAACAAAACTATCGCGAAACATACAATGAAGTGACTAAGCAATATACTTAGACCAAATAAAAAAATCAGGACATAATGTTGAGAAACAAACAATTGAGGCCGGCAAAACTACGCCTCGCCGTGTGCAGACACAATTACACACACAAACACGTATAACGAAACCACGCCTTGGCTCGTCAGTCGATATATGGCGGCGCAACACCGACGCACTCACACCACATCACTACATAGTATAAAACAAAGTCGCTTCCCGCTGTCTGTCCCCATGTATGCTTATATCTTTAAAACTAAGCAACGGATTTTGATGCGGTTTTTTTTAAATAGATAGAGTGATTCAAGAGGAAGGTTTATATGTATAAAGCACCTGTGCGAAGCAGGGGCGGGTCGCTAGTGTATACATAAAAAAACTGGCCTCATTTGTATCTTTTCACTTGTTCACGACGTTCTGTCTTGATTTTTTTATTTGGTCTGAGGCAATATATATTATTATTGTCGTCTGAAGAGGCCTTTAATAAACCATAAGTACCACCTATGATTATTCTCGAGTATAGTGCCATAGTGGTTTACTTCGTCCTTGTAGTCACCGCAGAGTAACGTAAGAACTAATGTAAAATGCACTTAGCGTGTTGTGTAACGTGACACAATCTGCGGTCTTCGGATTGATTTGTTTTGATGCTTGGATAACTTATGTAATTTGTATCGGAAGGCAGTTAAAGTATTGAGACGAGTTACAAGTGTCTCTTTCTTGCAGACTCGTCCTAGAGAATAATTATTATACCTCTAATATGAAGCTATCTGTTCGGATGTTGATTCAACTCTACAGGTCCTATTGTTGTGTGATATTTCCCTAAAAAAAGGGGGAAATTTGCTGTCGCGCTAATTAATTTTTGGTATAGGCCGCGCCGCACAAGTTGGCGGACGTGAAGTTAGCTACAAGCTGCGCAATATCCAATCCTGACTGAAGCTCATATAAAGCCGCTCGTTGATTGGTTATTGCGCCGCTTGTAGCTAACTTCACATCTGCCAATGGCTTATGAAGTTTCAATTAAACAGATGCGAGGTCTGCTGTTCGGAGAACTACTAGTGCAGATAGCGGCACGTAAGTTTAGCGCTGAGCGAAATGTGGAGGGGAAGGCTGCGCAAGGGTTTAGTAAAGCGGTCACCATGCGCAGCCATCCCCTCCACACTACCCTCAGCGCTAAGCTTACGTGCCGGTACCTGTACTAAGTTAGTCTATTGATGACACCTTCAGCACGGTAAAGATATCATTTGCATTAGCACCGTGCCTTCAGAGCTGTGTCAGATTCAGTTCTTTAGGGGCCCGCAATGAATACGTTGGGGCCCCGGCACGGTAATTAAAACACAAACGAAACATTTAGCGTAAATTGTTGTACTTTATATTTTATTTAATCGGATTATTTATTTATTGTGTTATGAGTATATTTTAAACTAGCTGCGCCCCGCGGTGTTACCCGCGTTAGCCCGAGAATAAAAGTAGCTAATGTGAACTCTAGCGGTTTTGGCAGCGCCCGCCAGATTAGCTCGCAGATGGTAGATTTTTACCCACTTACTTGACACTTATCGTCATATTTTGGACAATTCACACAATATCTTTATAAATTGTAGTCTATGCGTTATTCTGATGTATAAACATCGTAAAGTTTCATTAAAATCCATTCAGTAGTTTTTACGTGAAAGAGTAACAAACATCCATCCATCCATCCATACTTACAAACTTTCGCGTTTATAATATTAGTAGGATCTATTAAAAGTCATTAATTACGCAATCCCGCCGACTAGTAATGCTTTAATAAATAAAAATCGGCCAAGTGCGAGTCGGACTCGCGCACTAAGGGTTCCGTACCGTATGGAAGCCCCATTCCTCTTGCCGTTATCAATAGCGAGCAAAAATCTCCTAAAAATCACTTTTGTTGTATGGGATTTAATGTTTAACATATTGAAACTTTATATAAATATTTATTTTATTCTGTTTTTAGTATTTGTTGTTATAGCGGCAACAGAAATCATCATCTGTGAAAATTTCAGCTGCCTAGCTATCACGGTTCATGAGATACAGCCCGGTGACAGACAGACGGACAGACGCACATCGAAGTCTTAGTAATAGGGTCCCGTTTTTACCCTTTGGGTACGGAACCCTAAAAAAGTAGGTAAGTACATGAATGTTATGCAATTTATAACTATGTTTTATCTTAACTGATTTTATGATATGATTTGATAGCTTTATTTAGAATTTGATACTGCATGTTATGATCGTGATAATGTGTCTTTGTGGCAGAATAACTATTTGCCTATAAATATTTAACATTCGCTAGAGAAGCAATAGTTTACATAATTTCTTTGATGAAATAAAGTTATGTCTTATTTATTTATAATTTATTTATCTTTTATATTTATTTTTTATTTACTGACTCCAAAAAAGGACTTCACGAGTTACTATGTTCGTCTGTATGTATTTTTTCGTGTAGCTATATTCATCGATGTTTTCACCAATTGTGAACCGTATTCAAAAAATCTTTTTTATTTCGAATGAGTATACTTCCGAGGTTGTTACATTTAAATTTTATCGAAATCGGCTGAGCCGTTTTTGATAAATCAACAATAATGTACATGAATGTCACATCGATTCGTGCAAACTATTCGAAATCTGTACACGGTGGAAGTCGGTAGTGCCATTTTTGCGAAAACAATTCACCACAAAACACCTATCATGGCACCAATGGAATCTTTCTATAAAATAACTAACTGGTTCTCTACATTAAGCCCGATTACAGAGGCGCCCGCGTAATTATATTAGCTAAATAGCATAGTTCTGTTTCTTTTACACTTTAGGCATTCGATAGAGAGAACGCTTTTTACGTTGCTATTTAATTTACGCTGGCGCCTCTGTAATCGGGCTTAGTGTCTATGGAAACACACACACTGTCACACAACCTTTGCACCACACATCACCTTGTCTCGGGTCTGCCTCTGGCTCCTACGGGGTCGGGTGCTTTCTTGATGTAACCATACAATCGTAATCTCCCGCAAAATATTCAGAATAATAATTAGTCCTTTAAGTAGTTAGATTATTTATCAAAAAATATTGGACACGTATTTTTTCTTTTGTCAATCAAACAATAAATGATAAAGGTAAACCTTATCAAAAGTAGTGAGGGTCCTGAACTCGTGACGTCACTTCACTTCTTACTTACTTTTTACTTCTCTGACAAAAGTCTATTGATTAATAGTGTACTCGTGACGTCACGCGGAACTTTAACGGCCTATATCTTCATAAATTGTTGTTTAATTGACAAAAGAAAAAATACGTGTCTAATATTTTTGATAACAAATCTGACGAACTATATTTGTTTTTTATATTTATTTTTTATTCACTTTTTAAAGACAAAACACGGATTAGCTTCTCCAAAATAACTTTTGAGATTATTAATATGGCGGATGTAGAAATGTCTCGAAAGTACAAATGGGACAGTATTGACATAAGGCCCTTGAGTAAGCAATAGTACCGCATCAAATCAGTCGACTCGCACATTACATTAGGTAAGCCATTCGATACAATGCATTAAGTTACGCAAGCGTAACTCGAGTAATCGACGATTACGGCCAAGGTCAGGGTTTATCCTCTGTTATGTTTGTTTTCTATGAGAGAGTTTAATATTTTCATACGACTAGTGGAGAAAGCGGGGTGATATATCGCGGACATAGAGATCTGTGACCGCGGATACTCTGTATGAATTGTTCCACAGTTAGCTGCGGCCTGCAGCCAGCAGTGGCCTAGTGCTCGACCACTCGCAGAGCCCGAAATGTTTAAATAAAGACCTGTGATTGGTTGATGACTAGGCTGCCGCAGGCCGTAGAGGTCTGTGGGACGCTTGAAAGAAAACATAGTAAGGTATAGATCGAATGAAACAGCTAGCGCCTCGCGCGCCGGTGAAATTACTCGTAGCTTCAAGCGGCGGGAAACCCACACCTCAGGCAGCTGTTAAGTGGGCTTCAGTCAGCATTGGGTTATCCGCAGCATGTAGCTAATATCACAGCCGTCAAGATGTTTGATTCTGCATACACCTGGAGAAGAAATTCAATGTTTATCTACATTCATTAACCCATTCCTAGATTGATGGTATATCCTCCATGGTGAATTGGTAATTTGGTACTAAAAAACTTTTCTATAATACTGATAAGACTGGCGCAGTATGAGGTACATGACCCAAAATATACAAGAATTTAATTCGATGTAATGAGTGATTGAGTACAATACTTACTTCAAGAAAGTAAAAAAAAAACAATAGTACGTAACATAATTATGACGGTAGTACATTTCATAATTATTTATTATTTAAAGCATGCGATTACCAAGACCTTACAGGACAAGACATCTGTAAACTGAAATTCGAAATCGATCCCGATACAAACAGCAAACCAATTTACACTCAATCTAAAGCAATTTTCCGCTATATCAATATAATAACGACCGCCAATTAAGCTTGTTTATTATGTCATCATGTCGATTATCTTACAGAGTGATAAACAGTATGGACAGTAAGTAGAATGAGAGAAATGTTTCAATGGCAACATAATTTGTGACTATGGTTATTTACGATAATAGAGTTAATCCTTTCAAGCGTTCAAAATAAATTAATTGCTAAATATGGCGTTAGTCCCTTTTTGAGGAGATAATTTGGTGTAAAATATTTGTCTTCTTGCCATGATAGGGTTGCTGTCTTGTTGTTTCTCTCCTCCTATTAGCATATCGATAGATAAAAACCTTTTTTTCTCAGCTTGTTGTGTCGCAGACGTCTGAATGAGGATCACAGGCCTCTGCCATTTCTTTCCGCGCATCTACGTTCTAATGTTGGGATCCAAACAGCCTAACTGAAGTGAGACTAGGTAGGTCACGTGATTCGCATGCACCCGGAGAGATGGCCGGAGATCGACACTCCATAAGAGCTCTCAGACGGCTGGCGACCTCCGGGTCGATCTCGAAAGAAGTGGCGAGACGAACTTCGCTCTTTTCAGCCCGATTGGGCTGACTTGGGGGAAGATAAAACCCTTACTGCAAATATAGTTTCGTGTGCCTAATGATCGGGTAAATGTTTGTATTTGAAATGCGGCCTAAACGAGCGTGTTTATCGAGTCGCGGTAGGAATGTTCTACATTCAGAGTGCCACCGGCGTTACCGATCGTTGGAATACCTATAATCGCCTTTGATTTAGGACCTCTAATATAATATAACAGATTAAACAAAATATTAAAAATGGATAAAGTAAACAAATTCGAATGCAACCAGCTACTACTTAAATACTTGCTATCCCTTGACTATGACGAAACTGAAAAAATACTAGAAGTAATAAAATGATATGATGGGGTTATGTTCTTATGTTCTAACGGGGCTGGCCTATGAGTTAACTTTGTTGTTTTTGCGGATCTCATTTCTGATTCGATTTTTACTTGGGCTCTATCTCAACTGGTTGTTGGGTTACTTGGAGCTTACCCATGAACATGTCGGTAGATAAACCCCTACTGCAAATATAGTGTCGTGTGCCTAATGATCGGGTACATGTTTGTATTCGAAATGCGGCCTAAACGAGCGTGTTTATCGCATCGCGGTTGCGATGTTCTACATTCAGAGTGCCACCGGTGTTACCGATCGTTGGAATACCTGTAATGGTGTGGTGAGCCTTTGATCTGTATTGATATCAATCCTTTGGCATGGCGGCATTGAACGAACCACATTCCTCTCGAATTGGGACTTGTTATCTTGAGCTAGCGTGGACCTAAGTTTAATGTTAATAATTATTGACTTTACAACCCCCACCGGTCATCAGTCCTCCGTGTTATGTGCTCTGCCCCTGCCGTTCCAAGTTGCCAATTTGCTGGGCTATGTCGGTAACTTTGGTTCTTTTACAGATCTCTTCGTTTCTGATTCGAATTCGCTGAGACACTATCTCCATAGCTCTTTGAGTTACTTGGAGCTCACTTAATATAGTGTCGTGTGCCTAATGATTGGATAAATGTTAGTATTCGAGTCGTGTTTAACGCGATGCGATTCAGAGTGCCACCGGCATTACCAAACGTTGGAATACCTACCTATAATGGTGTGGTGGGCCTTTGATCTGTGTTGATTCCCTTTGGCGTGGCGGCATTGAAACTACAAGCAAAATATAGACATGAAAGATTAGTATACGCTTTCTGTATGATTATGATACGATTCTGTGTTTAACCGTATTGACAATTCTGTAGGTACTGAAACTGAAACGGAATTGGCGTAGGGACAGCTGCCACTGATGTGCATGGGCCTCGTTTCGTAACTAGTAAAATTTAGAAATAGGGCTTCTCTAAATCAAGCTATTTGCTCAGGGGATATGTATGAGCGGGATATGGGGGTTGAGGGTGGACACAAAAAAGGGGGAAATTAGCTGTAGCGTAGTTTATCTACCGATTTTGGTAATATTTGGCAAAATAGTTTAGTATCTAAATCCTAAAAAGAGTTGCGAGTATGAACGAAATCGGTCAAAAACGAGTCGAGATATAGGCTTATGAAAATTCACTTAAAGAGATGCGAGTTTATATCACTCTAGATCACTCTAGAATTACAGGTTACAATTATTATTAAATCCAGGAAAAGCTCTATTGATTGATCTTGATTCATTATTCTACTATGTTAATACGGGACTTATCGCGCAATAAAACATGAGATATAATAGTAGAATAATGTGCTCAAATCGCAAAAGTTTAAAAATAACACTTATTTTGATTCGTTCTACAGATGTGTTTTATAAATATGTCGTCAAGGTAGAAATGTCCCGTATAAAATCGTATTAGATATAATTTATTTCCGAGCCAACTATTTCAGTCTGGAAGTCTGTATTCGCAATACAACGTTCCAAATCACATGGAGCTATTTGCGTAATCGCAATAAAATAAATCTCTTAAAGCCGTAACGGTACAAATGTTACAATACAAGGGTAGATATTTCTCCTAGCTAGGGCTTACTCAGTAACCCTTAGGTCTGGGCTCCACCAGAGCGGAGCAGCACCCCTAACATGGCAAAGGGATTAAACCATTTTATCTACTTTTGATGTCAGTTGTCAATATCAAACCATACGTCTTACTTTGTTTCCTCTGCGAGAGAATAAATTGATGGAAAGACAATTTGTCTATTTTATTACAAGCTTTTATTTAGTTTCACCTGTCCCGTTGTCTGTCTGTCGGTCTGTAATCAAATCTTGCAAGTTAAATTTGATTCACTTCCCGGTTACCGATTAAGCTGAAATTTTGCATACATGTGTAAAACGCGTGACAAAGCAATATAATGATGAAATGGTGCTGATCTGATGATGGAGCTGGAAGGTGGCCAAAGAAACTTCGCAATGAAACGACGCAACTCCATCGAGTTTCGGCTCGTTTGATTCGTCTTGGTGAGCACTTGTTCAGTAAAAGCTTGGTCTTAAAAAAAAGTTTTTTTATTACTCAATGTATGAGACACTTATACAGGGTTCTCCAGAAAGGGTGTAGTATAAGTTACGGTTCGATACAATGTAGAATGCAGTATTGAATGAGCGCATTAGAATACGTGATTAATTGTGCCTCTACGAGTATCGATTGTGTAATGTAGTCTTCGCTAAAGAAATCTGAGTTCGTGAATCCAGTACATACTGAGACTGCATAATCTAAGATACATTTTTACCGAGACACAAATCTGTCGTTACCAAAGCTATGTTTAGTTCTTCGCTAAGTAAATATTGGATTTCGGCAAAGGGCTTACGGGCTATTACGTTCTGTCCGCCCATTACCACTCCGCTTTAGTGGAGTCCCAGCTAAACTAACAATTATTTATTCTATGTCCTCTGTCTATACATCTCGTCTAGACAATGACCTATTCGACCTGACTTCCCCTATTTCAATAGTTTTCTGCGATACTCTGAGCTAATATTGGAATTATAAGCTCTTCGCTTGGAGAAATATTGCTGTAATGCAAAGCTTCAAGTAATAATGCCTTAAAAGATAATATTAATATGCCTATGTGAATTGGGCGCCATTTGCCAGATATGTTGTTGATAATGATGGTAAGTAATGTTCGTCATTCTGTCGTCCTGGTGTCAGAGTTTTAGGTCGCCTGAAGGGTACTTTGTTCTTATTCTATGCCTGAAGACATAATGATGGTGTAGTCAATTGATAAATTGTCAAAAATTTTACCATTGGCCAAATTACTGTTCTGTACTGCACCAGCCTTTTTAATAGTCCACTTCAGCACGTAGGCCTACACACGAAGGGTGATTGGGCCATATCCACCACGCTGGCCCAGTGTGGGTTGGTGGATTCACATACGCCATCGAATTTCTTCTACAGACGTATACATACAGGTTGCCTCACGATGTTTTCCTTTACCGAAAAGCCAGTGGTGTGAAATTCCGTACATAAATCCCAAAGAACTAACTGGTACGGGACCGGGATTTGTACCCACAACCTCACGATTGTAAGGCGGGTGTCACTACCACTAAACCACCACGGCTTTATAGCCAAATCATCAATATTTTATGTCACGGGAATGTACTCACGTTTATTTATAATGGTCATAAGAGTTAAATAGACTATAGTTTCGATCGCTTTCGGCGATCTTTCTCAAGTCGAGTGCTAGCACGCGTAGACGTCTCGCAATGCATGTATAGTGCCTAATTCATATTCTAAGTAGTATGTCCTGAGCCTGACGCACTATATATAATATATCTACATGTACAAAATTAGGCAATGTCGTTTGAATAGACAGTCATTCTCTTTCTGAACTCCGTGACGTTCATCGCACGAGACAATGTAGCCGAGTAGCTCGTAAAACGAAGATGGACAGGATCCAATCTCTTACGCGCCTGCCCATTTCAAGTTCACACTAACACAATACATACAGATCGGCACAATGGTGCTGAGATACTTAACGGCTTTCCAACCGGTCATAGTTGTCTCATTCGCACGTTTGAAAATTAGAGTATAGGCCGAATCAAACTTGTTGGCGGTTGTGATGTTAGCGCGAAGTCTGTAGCTAATTTCTCAGCCACCAAGATTTCTCTTTTCACAGAAATGAAATCTTCTGGTTTATTTACTTAATATGTACTCTGTTTACGATTTAATAGAAAAAATACCGACAAACAGTCATCGTAATATGAAGAAAAAATATAAAACATGTCTATTTTTAGGACAAACCAATGATACATAATTATATTTTTCGTGAATCATTTTTTTTTTATTTTAATGTGAAATTTAGCGAGCGAGTTGGAATTTGGCATATAAAACACACTTAGGTGAATGCGGTAGTGGCGCCTATATTCACCTCAGCAGATAAGTTTGTTTGTACAGTTTGGCAGTAGCCAAGCCGCTAAACTCATAAAGTGACGGAGTCACGACCCACTTCGTTAACCAAATGACAATGGGATGATAAATAACATTGTGTTAGAAAACTGTTCATAAAAACCGGATTAAATGCGTTCCCATAAAAACAATAACAAACAGCTGAGACGAGGCCGAGACTTGCGCATGAGCGACGCGATTAGCGATAAATTGATTCATATTTAAAAAACTACATGAATTAAGAAAATAATTGTAATAATTTAAAGAGAAGTATATGGGCCTCATTAGTAAGCTCCAATTTGCCCAACGAGCTATGGAAGAGCTATGCTCGGAGTCTCTCTGAGAGATCGAATCAGAAACGGCGAGGTCAGTAGAAGAACTAAATTGACCAACAGCCCTGCGGATTGGCCAGTTGAAATGGCAGTGGATAGGGTACATAGCATGGAGGATATTTATGATATTTTGGAAAATTAACGTCGTTAGATTAACACTTTTGACTTTGGCTTATTACCCGACTGCCAAGGAAGGGTATCGTTGAAAGGTCGATTTATTTAGGCAAATATCGCTATCTTATAAATCGCGTAACCTTCTAGTATTATTGCACCCTTTTAAGACCGTTGGATAAAGTAACATGCACAGTAATATCTTGTACCGCTTTAATACCATGGCGTAGGGTTACCACATGAAATAAGCTAAAAGTTCAGAGTTAAAAAATCTTGAAATACTGCATAATTTACTTAAGTACTAATTTTCTTCATCATCACAAACTGCTTAATTCGACCCACTGGAAGACATAAACCTTTATCTTTGGCCAATCTTACATAATATAACAAACAATAAATTACGTTATAAATTATCTTAATAAAGACGGCTTTGTCTTTATTTGACTGGAAATTCTTAAAATCTATAGTCAAATCTATAACAGTCTATCATATATCTATCATATATATAGGTAGTTACCAACATCCTCTGCCAAGATGGATTAGTGATCTAATCAATACAGCAGGAATATGGATGCAATCCGCTTCCAACCGGTCTTAATAAAAATCTATATCTATCTAATGATAACGAAATGACCAAATCTCGATCCCTATTCTAAGATCATGAACATTCTAAAATCTCAGGACAAATTCTGAGATATGAAAACCCTAACATGAAGGCACTATAATTCAAACTGTGACAATGACTCACCCTATGTAATGTCAAAGATCTACGCCAAGGTGAAACGGAACGGCAAAAACTGGCTGATTTTCCAAACACGGCCCGATAGATAAATTGATACGGTAGAAAAACACCGGCTGGGTAGGATTTTTTTTTATTCCATCAAAGGATTGCATTAGATCACTATCTCACTTGTATGGACATCACGATTGTTTATATAGAGCTGGTTTGACTCACTTGTCCTGGACATTTATTGCGTGATTATTATGATAATAGTAGTTTATGCAACTGTCATATAATGAAGGGTATTAAAACACGAGTGTGAGTTTATGAAACGAACGCAGCGAGTTTCATAATAGTAACGAGTGTTTTAATACCCGTGTTGTATGCAGTTGCATACACTACTTTATCTTCACTAATAAAAATAAAAAAAACATATTGCGAAACATTAAATTCACGCGTACGTGTATTGTCACAGTGAACTTGGCGCCATTAAAATCTAACCAATGAGAGCGCAGCTGCGCGCGCAGGGCCAATCAGGAGCGAGCGCGCGATGTTATAATGATATTTTACGATATCGATGTGGATATTATAACATCATGTGAAATTGCTTAAATTGAGTGTTTTGTTGTCTGCGCTATAACAGTAGTCATTATAAGTCAAGTATTGGGAACATAAGTAGAATGTTACCACATTAGTGTAGATAAACTAACATAAGTAACTAACACTTATGTGATTCTAAAGAATAGCGCACACAACGTCTGTAGTCGTAATCTTTAAAAAAATTAAACTAATATCCTCTTCTAAAGCTACTCTCTCGGGCCACTATTTATTTATTTTCTTATAGAAAAATAACATTACAGTTATAACCATTGTGTTACTTATCTTATCGTTACTTATAAATCTAATCAATATAGGAATTCAAATATAAATTCTAATAATCTAAACAATGTATAAAACTTAATGTATAAAAATAGTCTAATCAATATAGTAACTTTGGTCTAAACAATATAGGAACTTTGGTCTAAGCTATGTAGGAACACAAATATAGAAATTCTAATAATCTATGCAATATAGGAAATCAAATAAAGAAATTCTATAACATACCTACCTAGCCATGGCAGTACTAGGAATGTATCAAGCACGGGAAACAATACGATACGTTCTACTATGCTCACTTAGCCTAATAGGTCAGTAAAAATAAAATTTAACTTTGCACTGAATTTCTGATCCAATTTTTTATAAGATTAAGGATCACTTACTCAGCATAAAGTCACAAAATGCTGACAGATCCAGATGGAACTTCAAGCGCCATCTTGAAATAACGTTTTTGGCCGATATCTCGGAAACTATGCACTTTAGGGCAAAAGTCATGGCGATCATTATTGTAGAGAATAAAATTTCGCATCTTTTGTTTCTCCGGTTATTCTATCGTTTTATTGATTTAATCTAACATTTCAAGAGTAATCGGCCACGATAGAAAAATCTGTTCATTAAATGGGCCATCAATCGTAAACGGTAAGTTTTACAAAAAAGTTTACTGGCAACAAAAGATGACACATTTTATTCTCTACAATAATGGTCTCCATGACTTTAGCCCTAAAGTGCATAGTTGTTTATAAAGTTTATAATAGTTTCTTACTCATTTGGAAAGTTAAAAATGTGCAAAATTGGCCTAAAAGAAGTTGCTAAAATTTCTTTGCAAAAGCTCTTAATTTTATTCAGGAAATTCGACAGTGCCGCCTCAAGTTCGAACTACAGCTGAGTTGTTTGGTAACAAAAAACTTAGATGGATAGGAACCGATCATTCGCAACGAATGGACTTCTTGTTCAGGTCGTTAAATAAATAATAGTTGAGAAGGCGTGCAAAGGCTATTGTACCATCGTGGTGCGGAAATAACGTTTTTATATTGCACAAACCTGACTGGACTGGAGAGAAAAAAATTGGGAAGTAATTGGAAAAGTACCACCGGCTCAATTCAACTAATTTAACATGTCTTTATACTACATATTTATCATCGTCAACATAGGTAGAGTCCGAATCATACGAATCGGCCGAGGTGAAGCGTAGCCAGCGGGCTTAGCATAAGGACCATAAAATAACACTATCGACGTGTCAGAGCGTGACAGAGTTATGATGAAGTATATATCTGTCACCTTTGCACACGTCGGTAAACTCTTGTCGTGGTCTTGTATGCTAAGCTAGCTGGAGTTGATATGGAACTGTGCAAGACCTACAAAAGTCGTGAACATTAATTTTCTTGGGCTTATCGATGTGTTACATAGTTGCGATCAAGTGTCAAAATCATTTCTTTCAACATAAAACTGTGTTGGATTAAGTTCTCTGCCATGTTTTCTAAATATGTACACTACGCAATTCTAGGTATGCTTCGCTCAGGCGGCTCGCGAGCACGGCCACGCGGGACGTTGTGCGCTCTTGTTACTTTGCCACAATCCATAGTAATATTACGTACGGATTAGAATTGTGGGGCCGCGCCGCGGAGTACAAGAGAGCTTTTTCTATGCAAAAACGGGCTGTGCGGGCCATTTTCGGGGTTTCGGACGACGTGTCTTGTGTGGAGCTCTTTAGGGAACTGCGCGTACTGCCACTGCCGTGCGAACTAATCTATCAGGTGGCTCTTTTCACGCACAACCATTTAGAATTATTTGAGAGGAAAGGTACCTATTTAAGATTAAATTTAAGAAGCAATGCTAGGAAAAACCAACTGGTGACTCCTTCTCATAAGCTGGCGAAATCGGAGAGGTCTGTATATATTGGTGGGCCCGCTATATACAACCGAATACCCGTAGAAGTTCGGGATGCACCTTCCGCTGGGTCGTTTAGGAATAAATTAAAATGTTGGCTACATGAGCAACTATTTTATGACGTAAATGACTTTTTAAAATTACCTGAATTGTATTAAGATTTAGTGACTAATTTGGAAATTGTCAAGTATTATCTATTTTTATTTCGTGCTATATTGTATAGTGCCCTAATGTAATGTTTACTTTTTGACTTGTAACAAATGGTGTTATGAATAAATGACTATATGACTATATGTATGCTGGGTATGCATAGCTGAACGCGGACCATTCGAAGGACAGTAAAAAATAAGTCTTATTTTTTTACTAGCGACCCGCCCCGGCTTCGCACAGGTGTATCATACATATAAACCTTCCTCTTGAATCTTTCTATCTATTAAAAAACCGCATCAAAATCCGTTGCGTAGTTTTAAAGATATAAGCATACATGGGGACAGACAGCGGGAAGCGACTTTGTTTTATACTATGTAGTGATAGTGATAGTGAAGAAGTTATGAAACTGTAAATAAAAAATCCAATACAGTAAATCGTCAGTACCTACATCACTGACCTTCAATGTTATGTAAATTCTTGTGAACCATCAAAATAGTCCAAATCAAACTTCTTAGCGGTTTGATGTTAGCTACAAGCTGCGGATAACCCAATCTTCGCGCAGCTGTTAAGTGAGCTTCAGTCAGGATTGGGCCGCAGCCTGCAGCTAACATCACAGGAGCGCCAAGTTGTATGATTCGCCCTATACCCCTTATTTTGGAGAAGCTGTACAGCTGCTTATTTTACATGAAATAAAAAATATATCTTTATTTACAGGTAGGGTCAGGCAGGTGCAGCTCCCCGGGCACGGGGCCCCTGTCCCCCGCGGAGGGGCCCCGGTGGCCCCACGCTCACCACGCGCACCCCCTACACCACGCGCTACTGTCGTCCAGCGTGAAGCGAGGGAAGGAACTGTTAGTAAGCTGTGGTTAACTTTACCTAGTACGTTCGCAATGCGACCTAATGTGCAGTTTGATTGCAAATTGAACGATATACCTGCGAGAGCTATGCGACTTATATAATTATTTTTTCGCCAAAAATGGCATAACCGACTTTCCACCGTGTAAAGAATTTGAAAAGGTCGCGCGTATTGATGTGTCAGCCTCATGTAGTAATTTTTACATTATTTTTGATCTTTCAAGCATCTACGTAGATCTATTATATAAAAGGCTTCGCTGAGTGACTGACTGACAGACAGCCTACAGCCCAAACCGCTAAAGATACGAACATGAAATTTGGAACAAAGATACATTGGACCACGTAATGGAGCACTAAGAACGGAATTTTGAAAAATCGACCTCTAAAGGGGTAAAACGGGCCCTTTTCGTTTGTATGTAACTTTTTATTCCCTTTACCGATTGACTTGAAACTTTGTATACATGCTACTCAAACAAAATAAAAGTTACGTTTGTTCCTGTTTTTCCGAATATTCCTTATCTAAGGGGTCAAATTGGGTCCCAAAGTTGGTGAAAAAAGCGTCTATTACATCCAACGAGCTGAACGGTTATGGATGAAATCTGGTATGGAGGAAGCACACAACATGTTTCAACACATGAACTATTATTATCCCGGAAATTCTATGGGGATCCTTAGGGATAGCCAAAATTAATCAGTTTCGGCTGCCGCCCAAACCGCTAAAGATATAAACTTGAAATATGGAATATAGGTACATTGTATGACGTAATGGAGCACTAAAGACGAAAACTTTGAACTTTTGACCTTTGACGGGGTAAAACGGGCTCTTTTCGTTTGTAAGTATATTTTGTATTCCTGTACCGATTGACTTAAAACTTTGTTAATATGCTACTCAGACAAAATGAAAAATACGTTTGTTCCTGTTTTTCTGAATTTTCTTTATCTAAGAGGTCAAATAGGGTCCCAAAATTGGTGAAAAAAACAAATTACATCCAACGAGCGGAACGGTTATGAATGAAATCTGGTATGTAGGAAGCACATAACATGTTTCAATACAGTAACTATTTTTATCCCGGAAAATCTATAGGGTCTCTTAGGGATAGCCAAAATTATCAGATAAAGCTAAGATAAAACGGGTAAATGAATTCTAACAAAATTTGGTACGATGCTAGACAATAACACAAATTACCACCTGGGGTATCTACTGCTATCCAGGAAAATTTCAGTGGGTCACGATAACAATTTCTTAAAAAAATGCTAAAAAACTATTCGTAAATCGATGCAATATTGTTTAAAAATAGCCCACCCTTTTAACTAATAGATGACTATATTGACGTTTTGGGAAAAGTCCCGGATTCCTTGTCGAAATCTAGACCAAACGTCCTATAAAAGCATGAAAAATAACTTGAACGCATTTTTATAGTAATATAGTGAAGTATCTAGAATAAAATTTAGATATTGACTCATCCGTCAATGGGGCAAAATGGGCCCCTAATAGTTTACGAAAGATTTTATTTTGTGAGCCAATAGATTTGAACTTAGGGTACATACGGATAAATAAACTTACTTTACTATGGGTTCTACCTGAAAAAGCGAAAATTACCTATTCTTTACATTTTGCCGCGGGTCGATGAACTTTTTATGTTGAACAGCAGATTTTATTTACGTGATTTCGGGGTTGGTACCATAGTAAAAGTAAGTCAAATGATGAGTATAATAGAATCCTAGAACATGCCTGTCGTCTAGATATAGGTACAATATGTATTTCTCAAATAAAATATACCTACTTGTGTGCTACTTTTTCATCTGTACAGGGTCAGAGAATGCCTGAAAGTCCTACAAGTGTCTCTGCCACTTTTGACTGGGTGAACGGTTTTGGGCAAGATTGTCATTGAGTTCAGGATAATCAAAATTAAATTTCTAATAATCTAATGAAACATGTTGAATACCTGTACTGAGCTTTTTTAATAGTCCACTACTGAACGTAGGCCTACCCACGAAGGGTGATTGAGCCATATCCATCACGCTGGCCGAGCGCGGGTTGCTGAATTCATATACATCGATTTTTCTCTATGGACGTGCCTTTGCAGGTTGCTTCAATGTTTTCCATCAATAAAAAGCCATTAGTGTAAATTTCGTACATAAGTTTCAAAGCTCAGTGGTCAGACCAGGATTAGGACCTTACGATTGTGATGTGGACCATGACATGCGAATGGAGTTGGATATAATTTGGTATGCGAGTGGGAAACTACATGGTTCATGAGTGAGCAATGTACCGAAAAATATTCTTTTTACCACATAAAGAATGAGTATGTATTTTAACATATAACTTTATTAAGTATTTATCTTCTGACAAGTTATAAGGCAACGCGGGCCAAACCGTAGGCTATTAAAGTCAAAGAACATATTTACTGTTGAACTGTGTTACATTGAGATCTTAATACTAAGAACAAAAATATTGAATTAACCGTTAAATCCAATGCGGTCATAAAATAATTATTTGAACATGAATAAATCATACAATTATTATTTAATTAATTTCAAATATTTTGCAAATCAATTTCATCTAAAAATTGTCGTAGGTACTCCGTAATAAGCTTTAGACACGAGCGAATTCAAGCAAATACTGAGACAAAGCAGGCTAATCTTATCTTTGCAAGTAATACGAAAACCCGAGCTAAACCATGAGCTATTATTTTAAGCAAGAAAGTACTAAAACAACGCGGGTCAAACTGTGGGGAAATACCATTTAAAGTAAGTACTCATTATCATTTTGAGAAAATACTAAAACAACGCGGGCCAGACTATTATCATGGGCTATTATCATTGCAAGTAATACGACAACGCAAGCCAAACGGCAGGCTATTATAATTTGGGATAATATAAATTGCATATCAAATAAATAATCGCCTATCAATACATACTCATCATTTATATTCTTTTTTACATCAAATAACTTACTTCACTACAAATAAACTAAATGTTTAACAAAACTCAAACTGCAGATAATTCGAAATTTTACATCAATATGACATTACTTTTTTCCTCATAATGTAATACAGTTAAATTTATTTTTGTACAAAAATACTACATACATAGCATAAATACTGACTGCACAGCAAATTTTTCATATTTCATAGCAAAATAACTATCCCGGTCGCATAATCCCTAAGTTGACCCTCGCTTCCTAGGGAATGCTCTGTTATCAGGGGTTAGATCAATGGATGGTTTCTTTAGGGTAAATTAGTGAAGAAATTAGATTAGGTGTGATACAAAAAATAGGTTAGGTTATGTTAGAACATGACAAAACAACGCACGAGCCGAGCGAGCGAAGCGAGCGTGCCGCGGCAGCGGCCGGCGAAGTGCCAGAAGCGAATCGCCTTTATAGATTAGGTGTGAAACAAAAAATAGGTTAGGTTAGGTTAGTTTAGGTTAGGTTAGTTTAGGTTAGGTTAGGTTAGTTTAGGTTAAATATTAAGACGACTGTGATTAATAAAATGCTGTTTTATTTAGAAAAACTGCTGTAAATAATACAAAAATAGAAGCTATATTTAAAAGAAAAAGAGTTAACAGGTATAATGTGCATTAAGATTATTAGCTGTGCATTGATGAAAAAGCTTTTGCTTTAGGAAAAATCGCTGTACGCTGCGAAAATAAATTGTAGTGTGTTTAGTGATATTTTGAGTTGAATATTATGCTGTGCAGTGTGCAATCAGTAATTTTGATGGGAATTTGGAATCTTATTGCATAGAATAAGGTTATTTTTTGGTTTGCGTTTAAATACTACCCTTATAATTTTAAGCAAGTACTACGACAACGCGGGCCAAGCTACTCGTACGTGCTATAAATTACCATTATAAGCAAGTACTGAGAATGTGCAGGCCAAACCACGACCTGTTATTATTCTAGCCAAATACTGGGATAATTTAGGCCAAACCGTAGACATTATCCCTTCAAGTAATACGTTTTACGATAATGCGGACGAAACCACAAACTATTATTATTTTAAGCAAGTGCCAAGACGACGTGGGCCAAACTGTGGTTTATTATCATTTTAAGCAATTACTAAAACAACGCGGGCCAGCCCGTGGGCTATTATCATTACAAATAATACGACAACACAGGCCAAACGGTAAGCTATTATAATTTTAAGCAAGTATTAAGACAACGCGGGCTAAGCTGCGTAATTTATATACCATCTTAAGCAAGTACTAAGAATACGCAGGCCAAACCGTAACCTATTATCATCATCATCCTGCCCTTAGATTTACTTGATGACAATAAATATTATCTTATCTTATCCCACTAGGTGGGGTCGGCACAGCACGTTTCTTTTCGCCACTTCACTCTATCATACGCCATCTCATCATCAACTCATTTCTCTCGCATATTATCTTGCACACAATTCATCCACACTTTTTTTGGTCGTCACCTCCTATTTCTGCCGCTTACCATCATATTTAGGGTTCTTTTCGTGACATTACTCTCTTCCCGTCTCATGCCCTTACCAAGATAGCCTGCCACTCTTTAATTTCTCAGTCACTGGCGCTACTTTCAGACTTCTTCTAACATACTCATTTTTAATCTTATCCATTCTTGTCTCTCCGCACATCCATCTTAGCATTCGTATCTCCGCTGCATGCAATTTCCTTTCATTCTCCCTATGGTGGCCGAACACTCTGACCCATACAATACGTTTTTTATCCAGCCAAATACTAAGACGATTCAGGCCAAACCGTAGGCATTATCCTTGCAAGTAATACGTTATACGACAATGCTGGGCTACACAAGCTATTATTATTTTAAGCAAGTGCCAAGACAACGCGGGCCAAACTGTGGGTTTTTATTATTTTGAGCAATTACTAAAACAACGCGAGCCAGACCGTGGGCCATTATCATTGCAAGTAATATGACAACGCAGGCCATCAGACAGCCTTTTTTAATTTTAAGCAAGTACCAATACAACGCGGGTCTAACCGCGGGCTATTTTCATTTTAAGCAAGTACCTATGTACTAAGACCACGCGGGCGAAGCCGCGGGTTTTAAGCTAGTCCTATAAAAAACTTATAGTTCCTATATATCGTTCGGAGAACATGGGGCCCCCGTTTCTTCCAAAGGGGCCTCGGTGGTTCAGCGCTCACCACGCACATTCATACACCACGCGCTACTGTAACCTTAAATGTTTGTTCCGACCGATCCGCGTGTATCTTTGATTAATCCAAATAATAGGCCCCATGTTTCCCTTGAAGGGCCCCAGTGGTAAGTTCTTGAGTCCCTTGATTTATTTTCTAGTACGTTAAGTCGTAAACTTAACATATCCTAGAATCAACTTTTGCAAAGACCAACCTCGGTATCGGTATCTGCTAAATTAAGGCTGTTTTATAAAATACAAATAAAAACAGCCATTCTCGCCCACCCTTTTAAAACAGATGTTATTTTTGAGTTGTCAGGGTCAGTCCTATAGTAAACGTTGTTCCTAATGATGAATATGACATCCCAGCTTATGAGAATTGTTCAACCGGTTGTTATTCAGTAGGTATATTGCAAGTTATAATCAATTTTTAACCGACTTTCAAAAAGGAGGAGGTTCAATGTTCGTCTGTATGTATAATATAAATGCCAATGTGAACCGAATAGAAAAAAAATCTTTTTTAGTTCGAAAGGGTGTACTCCCGAAGTGTACTTAAATTTTAAAGAAATCGGCTGAGCCGTTTTTGAAAAATTAACAATAATGTAAACTATTCGAGCGAAATATTCGAATTTTGTACACGATGGAAGGCGGTTTTGCCATATTTTGCGAAAAACAATTATATTTAGGTACATATTTATATTACTTTTGACACAGTTTACCAGACGCAATGATCAAGGACTATGAACAAGGCAGGTTGCATTGTTTCAGTTTCATAAAGTATTTTATAACGTAAGTGTATTGTTTACATGTCTAACCGAATTAGAACTAAGGATATGTAAGTATTACATTGAATGCAGCATTACTCAACATAATCATCGGAATCACATTCGATTGTTTACTTTATGTTGCGACGTTAAAGTTCATTTTGCTGTATCCTTGGTTTTTGTATAGTCATCTGGCAATCTAGATTAGGGAAAGGCTTGATGTTGTTTAGGTGCCGCCTTATAAGATAGAGACAGTATGGGAGAATATGTCTAAACCACCACAACAGCGAAATCATTGTAAATTAACTCGGCGATCTGCAATCACCACTTGTGGTGAATAATGTTATCAAATTGCTATCCAACGGGGTAATGGGGCCAGCATTTTGGGAACTGTGCCCGCTGGTAGTGGGCTTTTAGATTAGGTTTTTCATCGTCATCTATACATACTTAATTTTTTTTTTTAGCTCAAGTGTTTGATTTTTATTTTTTAATTTGTTTAGGTTTGTACATATAGCATAGTAGTTGTAATATATAGTTAAGTTTATGAAATGTTTTATAAGTTTTGCCTGAAATAAAAAACTCCTTTTGTATATAATATGTTTAGGATTTACAATAAAACGCGATTGTTTTATAAATGTTACTTAGGTAATTAAAGAACAATTGATAACGAATTTACATAGAACAAAAGTGCAGCCACAATGACCTCTGTAACTATTGTCTAATCTTTGGTTAATGTAGGTTAAAAGCGACAAGAATTTTCAGGTACGCTTCGACTATAACTAAAAAGACATAAACGAAGGCAAGTAAATCTTTGTGCAAATGTGCAGCTAGCTTTTCTCTGAGTAATTTTAAATCGAAATAAATTTTATTGAAAAGAGTCTACTTTTTTACACCATTTTGTGGTGCTTTGCGCCTCTACCTCGTGATTGTACTGCCATTTCATTCTCGGTGGCGCTGGCGTGACCTATATGATCCGTACTTACCCCGCACAGTCTGCCGAATTCTGTAGGTGTTTGACATTTTCGCCGAGTGCGGAACCTACGGCGCGGACTGGAGGCGCGTTTACCCTATCGCGAGCATAAGCATAAAACAATGCCACGGTACGAGTCAAAAAGTTTCTTTTCATAAAATGTTGTATAGTTGTCCATACTGGACCTGCGTGTAGCATTCACGTAAGCGCCTTATCGTGATTTAAAGCTAAGGCTAGGTTAGGTCTTATTTTCGAGATAATCTAGCAACGATGTGGGTAATCCCAGATTACTGCCGTGATACGGAGCGAAGTGTGCCGGTTGACTAACCCTGTCTTCATTACCCCAATGACATGAGGTCAGATGGATTTATCTTGGTATAAAATGCTTTGTTCTAATTGGCTAAGACTCTTTTTGTAATGTCTTATTCGCAAAAAAATTACTTCCTGGTTCGAAATTGTCCCTTTTTTAAAATTTCTCTGGGCGTAAATGCCCCTGTGTGCAAATACAGGCCGTGTAGTGTACTAAGCTGAAAGAGGGTCATTAAGACCATCATTATGAACAACTTTTATTCTGAAGACAACCTAGAATAGGCATGATGATGGTAAAAAAAATTATTATAATTAGTTCGTGAGTTAGATTATCAAAAAATATTGGACACGTATTTTTCTTTTCTCAATCAAACAACAAATGACAAAGAAAACCTTGCCAAAGTTTGGGAGTGGGGGTCGTGACGTCACCTCTCTTACAGAAGTCTGTGGCAATTGTGACGTCACGCGGTATATTGACGGGCTATATCTTCATTAATTTTTGTTTAATGGACAAAAGAAAAAATACGTGTCTAATATTTTTTGATAGTCTCTCTGACGGACTAATTATATTTTTTAAGTCATCATGCCTAATCGAGAAATAATCAGCTGTTCCATACAAAATTGCAACGCTGAATCGACGAAATGTATGAAACAGCTGATTTTTCCCGTATTTTGGATTGGCCCCATAGTAAAAGTTGCTCACAATGATAGTCTCATCTTTCGACTTAGTAAACCAGTTCTGGATCAACCTGTATTACTATGCGACACTTCTCATGTTCGAAAATGTCCCTGCCAGAAAATGTATACTTGTAATCTAGCTACGATTGGCAAAGGATCGAGGCAGATGGCACTATAAGAGAGAGGCCTATACCCAGCAGTGGGATTAAGAAGGATGATGATGATGGTGATGAATCTAGCTACGATATAAATAAAGTGTACAGGTTGACTAACTAAATCTAGATTACCACAATGACATGGGGTCAGATGCATTTATCTTGTTGGTGTGAAAAATAGTTTCGTCAATGATTTCGCGCCAATTGCAATCTAACGCTTCAGATTATCTCTCGAGTCTTGGTATAACCTGCTTTGTTCTAATTGGCTAAGCTTATTGCAGTGTTTTTTACAAAAAAAAGTTCTGGATTCGAAAGTGTTTCTTTCTGAAATCTCTTCTCGCCGAAAATTTATACAAATACCTCTATGCGATACTTCTCCTATTCGAAGTTCTTCAAATTAACCTGTATCGAACGTATCCCTGGCTGCAAATGTTCCAGTCTCAAATATGTCCTTAATCGACATTGCCTCTATGTCAAACTGTCTCAGTGTTCACACTTCTATCCAAAGCTATTCTGTATCACTACGTAGTATAAAACAAAGTCGCTTCCCGCTCTGTCTGTCCCTTACTTATGCTTATATCTTTAAAACTACGCAACGGATTTTGATGCGTTTTTTAATAGATATAATGATTCAAGAGGAAGGTTAAATGTAAAATACACCTGTGCGAAGCCGGGGCGGGTCGCTATTTGAAGATATTCCTTGTTCAAAAATGCGTCATTCTTACTGAAATTATGTTCCGACCATTCTTCCTCCATATCTACCAATAAGCAACGACGATACTACATGTTCAAAAACATTCTTCATTTTCCGAGACAGAGGTCAACTACAAAGACAATATAACACGTGACCTTTTCTTGACACACGCTCTTTTACTGTATATCCTTGATCAGTCGATATCTCCAGTCTCCGAGGATGTTAGGCAGTAATTGACAGCTTGACTGATGTATCAATATTTATTTGCCATACGCGCCCTTTGAAATGCGATATGGGAATTCGAGAGATGAAGGTATTCTTGACTTGCGATATTGTCTTTTCAAGGTTGAAATGTACGAGCGCTCATAAGAAATGCGTCACGTAGAAGTTTGATATTGACTGTTTTGTTTTTCCGAAAAAGGGTGGCTGCACACTATAACGTACCATACTATGTCTGTGCTAGGAACGTCTTAGGCAAAAAATATTCTTTGTATTGAAAAGTAGGTATGAGACTATGCTCAAATACGGTTGAAACCACAGCCCACATTTGATTTGACTTTAAAATAAACTAAATTGTAATTAATAGGTATCCGTGTTATTTATCCTAACTAAAATGTTCGGAAACGTGGTTTTCGCTTCTAAAGAGCGCTTGGGCGTCTCAGTAAGAGTGCACTTTTTAATTTAAAAATATTAAAACGTATTTTTTGAGTGTTAGAAAATTTCATGAAGAGTAATCCTGTCATCGCAGCCATGGGGGTCATTTGACGGCAATTTTATTTCATATTTAATGGCAACATTTTTTCTTTACAATCCAATAAAAAAATCACAAATGTATCTCATAAATTCGTGTTATTATTTTTAAATTAATAAGTGCACTCTTATTGAGTCACTCACTATAATCAAAATTTCAGACTCACACTTCTAGCAAATATCTATAGAGTCCCAATCGTACAAAAAAGGTGTCCGAGCCAAAACCCTGCCTAAGCTACATAGTGGGCAGGCTCTTTTTAGTTAGTCATAAGGCGATTGCAAGACGACTACAACGCCGCGCGATCCCAAAGTGCTCGATTACAAGCACTAATTAGGTGAAAACGGGTCAATGTGAATTATTTAATGTAAATATCTAAGTCGGTATGTAATTATGTATGACGGCGCTCGGACATTTTTTTACTACTTTCACTTAGGGACTGTGGCTCTGTAGATATTTTCACAGACTCACGGCTTTTTTTCCGCCAGTATTATTTTCAACCATCTCACCGCTATGTGATGTACCTATCCCACTAGTGGACTTAACGTGTCATATCTGTATTGTCGACAGCGATGGTCGCAGGTGGTCGGTGGCGTCGCTCCCTTCCTCCGGCTACGGCACCACCCCCGGCAGCTCTAGTTTATCAGTAAGTATCATATTTGTGTTCAAATGTTTTGATACCATCTACAAAATCTCGAAGCTTAACTTCCCCTGATACCTCAGGAAAAATAGAATTTTACTTTGCACTAAATTTCCGATCCAATTTTTTGTTTTTATAAGGTTTAGGATCACTTACTGAGCATAAAATTACAAAATGTTGACAGTGTGCTGCTGCGTGTTTGCTACGGAATTCATCCATTCAACAGCCGTAGGATGTCCACTGCTGGACATAGGCCTCTCCTATGTATTTGGTATAAAGCTGGTTGGAAGCGGCCTGCATCCGGCGCATTCCTGAGATCTTTAATATATCGTCAGTTCACCTAGTCCGTGGACGACTACGCGGCGATTGCTGATCCGTAGTCTCCATTCGAAAACTTTACTGAATGGTACCTTTAAAAAAATTAGCACTATCTGCACAACCTAAATCCAAAAAAAAAACTAAATGCACTTGACTAATGCACTTGTTCCGAGTATTGTGATTCACTTTGCACTTCCGTGTAAATTGTTTTGTTAACTTTTCTTAGTAGGCAATTATGTCTGTCGAAACGTTCGGACGTGACCTACTGGTGCTTTTAAACATATTTTTTTGCAAATATTAGACGATTTTGCACGTATTCACTGATGTAGCAAAATATACAAAAGAATTGTTTCCACCACTACAACTACCAGCCTTTTTAATAGTCCACTGCAGGACGTAGGCCTACCCACGAAGGGTGATTGGGCCATACCCACCACGCTGGCCCAGTGCGGGTTCGTGGATTCACATAAGCCATAGAATTTCTTCTACGGACGTATGCAGGTTGCCTTACGATGTTTTCATCGAAAAGCCAGTGGTATAAAATTCTGTACATAAATTCCAAGGAATTCATTGGTACGGGACCGGGATTTGAACTCACGACCTCTCGATTGTAAGGCGGGTGTCATTACCACTAGACCACCACAGCTTCTTACTTAATATGTAAGAGACCAATGGATTAACAAGTTGAAATGGCACGACCATTTCACCATTTCACTTAACACGGAGGACTATTAGGACGATGGGGTCGAAAAGATCTTAAGCGACTAAAATTTTGTGCAAAAAGAGAACAGTCGTGGCGTTATGGTGAACTAACAATAATATTGTAATCAGCAGCCAAGGTACCGACTACTTGGTAGACGCGAGTACTGATAAAAACCGAATTGGTGTCTACCAAGTATCAAACACTTATACGAGTAGTTGTACTAGCAATGACAGAGCAGTGTTGTCAACGTAACAAAATTAGTAAAATGGCACACGGGCGACCTCACCTACGACGCTTCTCTTTTTGCACAAACTCTACGAACCGACAAGCGCAGCGAAGGACGTCAACCAATAAGGTGGACGGATGACCCTATAAGTACGCAGGCTCGCACTGGTTGCAAGCCGCTTTGAACTGGTCTTATTAGAAATCTAAAGGAGACGCCTATGTCCAGCAGTGGACGTCTTATGGCTGAAACGACGACGACGAGGTCAAAGGCCACTTTATTGACACTTTTGGTGGTATTAAGGCCAACTAAACCTAATTGGGAGTGGGGTCCCTCCTGACGTTGCTGACCAGGGGTCGGCGAGTAGTTTTAGATAGGGTCCGGATATTGTCGAAAAATTTTGACGAGGTCCAGAAAAAAAACTAATTCAATTAAATTTTTCCTACCTATGAATTATTTTGTATCAAATCAAATTTTGAATCATAAAACACAAGTGAAAAACTACACTGACGATCATGAGCCTGTTTTTTTTTTTTACTAAGCTCGTACTAAGCGTACTTCTTATTAATAGTACTAATCGTACTTCTTCCGTCATTGTTTCCTAACAATTACATACAATCTGGATATCTTCAAGTCAAGAGTGAATATGTATCTTCTAGGTCTACATACTCCATTTCGGCTCCAACTTCGCTTTCCATCAGGCGAGTTGGTGGCCAAATGTAGCCGCATTAAGTACAAAAACTAATAATATCCCCACTTAGCCAAGTGGGGATTTTCGGATGCTAACAGGGTACAATGTGATTGCGGTGCCTCTGAGCAGAGTATGGATCACCTACTTACGTGCCCACAGTGTCCGAGCCCCTGTGCGATGGAAGACCTGTACAAGGCTACACACTGCGGGGTCGCAGTGGCCAAATATTGGGAGAAATTTATAAAAATAATCATTTTTGAACCATTGACTGGACGAAGAAGAAGATGTATAAAAAATTTTTTTTTCTTATTTGGCGGTCCGAGGTTCGACCTTTCGTGGTCCGCAAACGGACTGATGTCCGCCTGTTGTGATAGACCTTACGAAAGAGACGCTGTCAAATCTCTGAACTTTAGCAATCAGTGATTAATTTGTTATTGTTTTCGAGAATTTCAGTACCTATCAAACTTTCTACAAGTGTGATGCAAGCTAATTACAATTTTATCAGCTAATCGAAACGCTGATTACCATTAAATACAACATGATCGAATAATATTCTTCGGAAATAACTCATAGTGGTTTATTACATTTCTATTTCTTGTAATATTTACACAAAATTGAGTTTTATTTTAAACTAGCGACCCGCCCCGGCTTTGCACAGGTGTATTTATACATTATATACCTTCCTCTTGAATCACTCTATCTATTAACAAAAAACACTATCAAAATCCGTGGCGTAGTTTTAAAGATATAAGCATACATAGGGACAGACAGCGAGCGGGAAGCGACTTTGTTTTATACTACGAGTAGGTAGTGACGTGTTAAAGCAGATTTTAGTTACGCACATTGCTAACGTAATGTTTTGAATGTCATCCAAAAGTACTAGATCGTTATCTACTATGTGCATGGGTTGTAAATAACACTCTTGTGTGTGAGTAAATGTACCTCGCTGATTTGGTTTTCCAAAAATAACTTTTCAATGTTATTTTGGTGACTGTTCACAACGTTACACCTATATTTGTCATTCACGTTGGGTTTTTATTAGAAATGTCATGTAAACAATAATTTTCTAATTATGGTGTGGTGGTGATGCTAATGAGTCTGTGTCTTAAAATTAAAATTCAAACTCTTGTTTTAATTTGAAGACACACACCGTCTTTTCTATGGGGCTTTACCCACCCTATAAACTTAGAAACTTTTTGGACCTTTAAAGTAAGTAAGTTCGTATAGGCCGGTTAGCTAGCCCTGGTGTCAGAGTTTTTAGGTCGCCTGAAGGCCTCTGACTTGACTTGGACCTCTAAAAACTTAGATATCAGTAATGTACTATATTTATGGGGTGGCTATAATTATTTTTCGCAAGAAATCGCAACACCGACTGCCACCGTGTACAGAATTCGAATATTTTGCACGAATCGATGTGACATTCATGTACATTATTGTTAATTTATCAAAAACTGCTCAGCCGATTTCGACAAAAAAGAAATTAATGGGACCACCTCGGGAGTATACCCTTTCGAACTAAAAAAGATTTTTTTAAATCTGTTCGCAATTGGCGAAAGTTTCGATGAACATACACAAAAAAAAATATACATACAGACGAACATAGTACCTCCTCCTTTTTGGGTGTCGGTAAAAAGTAGGCAGCTCCCCGTAGAGAAAATCTCTTTTCGAAGTTATGGGTATACGTCTCCAAAGTATAAGTAATATATAGATAGTGCGAGGCGAGGCTAGGGCCAAAGAAGTAAACACAATTTAATCACAATGAGAACCATCATGATAAAATATTTTTACACAATAACATAATTAGGGTTCCGTACCCTAAAGGTAAAAACGGGACCCTATTACTAAGACTTTGATGTCCGTCTGTCTGTCTGTCACCGGGCTGTATCTCATGAACCGTGATAGCTAGGCAGCTGAAATTTTCACAGATGATGTATTTCTGTTGCCGCTATAACAACAAATACTAAAAATAGAATAAAATAAATATTAAAGGGGGGCTCCCATACAACAAACGTGATTTTAGGAGTTTTTTTGCTCGCTATTAATAACGGCAAGAGGAATGGGGCTCCCGGTACGGAACCCTTCGTGTACGAGTTCGACTCGCACTTGGCCTATTATTTTAAATATCAATACAATATTTCGCCGCACCCTGTACCACGGTAAAGATGTCATTACCGTGCCTATACGTATAAAATAGTAGTTTATGCAACTGTCATATAATACCCGTGTTATATGCAGTTGCATACACTACTTTATCTTCACTAATAAAAATAAAAATAAAAACATATTGCGAAACATTAAATTCACGCGTACGTGTATTGTCACAGTGAACTTGGCGCCATTAAAATCTAACCAATGAGAGCGCAGCTGCGCGCGCAGTGCCAATCAGGAGCGAGCGCGCGATGTTATAATGAGATTTTACGATATCGATGTGGATATTATAACATCATGTGAAATTGCTTAAATTGAGTGTTTTGTTGTCTGCGCTATAACAGTAGTCATTATAAGTCAAGTATTGGAAACATAAGTACAATGTTACATCATTAGTGTAGATAAATACTTTTACAGTACGGCATAAACGGTCGGGATCGACATAAAGAAAGTCTCGTAAATTTTGTTTATCCTTAATACATAGCTAGGTACGGCTGGGTATCGGTCTTAAATATTTATACTAAAATATTTTTGAACACTAGAAGCTTCGAGCAAATATTTATAGAGTCACAATCGTGCAAAAAAAGTGTCCGAGCCAAAACTCTGCCCAGCCCGGGTAGCACAGCAAGGGGAGAAAACCATTTTATACTACATCTGCTCGGAAAGTACCTTGATACTTTATCAAATTTACGGTAGAAAGTACGTCATTGCATATCGAATAAATATGCGGGGAGAAAACGCATCTGAGCGGAAAAGTGTATGAAAATCCATTTCTTACGTGGTTTTTCTTTTTTAATTTTGGGTAAGACTATGCGCTGGTAACCTAAATATCAAAAGCCAAAAAGTTTTCACAGTGAGTTTTTATCTCCAAGTTCGCAAAATGACACTGGCCACTAGCTGTGTGTTGGATGGTGTCAAACAATTTGAAAAAAGAACATGTGAAAATTGCAGACGCCATTGGCGCCATTTTCAAGTGTTACATTAAGCTTCACTAACTGCAACAATTTCAATATAAATTTCAATTAGTAAAGATTTAGTTTTTAATTTTCCTCGTAGGTGTAGTATAAAGCACTATGTATCACTCGAGAGAAAGTGCGATTCCCGATCTTGGGATGAGATTCAAACGACACCCTCGACGGTAATCGGTCACTTTCTCCTCTCGGTGAACAAAGTACTATTATCCACTTCTAATGTCAGCTGTCATTGTCAATCCATACTTTATTTCCTCTTCGAGGGGATAAAATGGTGGAAAGACTATTTGTCCCTTTGCCATGCTTCCCGTGCAGTAGTTAGTCGTAAGGCGATTGTAAGCAGACTACAACTTACTACTATTTATCCGAAAGTGTGTCTGTTTGGTTTGTTACTTTTTCACGCAGCAAGAGAGCAACGGATTGATTTGATTTTTTGGCATATTGATATACTAGCAGCGCCCCGCGGTTTTACCCGCGTTGTGCCCGTTCCCGTGGGAATTTCGTGAATTTTGATACATATAAACCTTCCTCTTGAATCACTATATCCATTTAAAAAAACCGCATCAACATCCGTTGCGTAGTTTTAAAGATTTAAGCATACAGACAAACAAACAAACAAACGAAAATAGCGACTTTATTGTACCTATACTATGTAAGGATGTACATAATTCAATGGTCGGAGGGTGACATAGGCTAGTTTTTATCCCGGGAAAATAAAAGGTTCCTATGCCATAGCATAGCACAAAAGTCAAAGCATGCATGCGAAGCTGCGGGCAAAGGCTAGTATTAAAATAAATCGAACACTAGAAGCCAATGTAATCATTAACCATTAGTAGGTATAGATTTTATCGCAACTAATCGTCCATCAACGCTAATTGCTTTGGATTGTTATTCATTTCGTTCGATGTCGATATTACACCTTAAGTTTTTTGTAGCTTGATTTTGAAATTGTATTATATCTTCATCTCGCTCTAGATTACGTAAAGATTTATTAATAGCTCGCACGTAGAAAAAAATAATTAAGGTCACAAAAAGCCCAAAGGCTAATTTTGATCTTACTTTGAACCTCTCGGACTTGAATGTTTACTGTTGCTTATTCTAGTTTCGTATAGCCCAGAAAACTGTTCTTGTATTTTTTTTAAATTTTTAACCAATTTCTAAAAATGAGAAAATTCGGCTTTTATGAACCATTACAATAGCTAACGAGGATATGTAAATGAAGGCATTTATATTGGTCCTTACATACACATCCTTCGCTACGCATCCTCGCACATACATATTTGCTGGAAACGCAGCCATACAATAGCACTAAAAGATTCATAACTACTTTGCTTAAAATTGAACTTTTAAATTACATCTAACCATAGGAGACCGGCTTTGAATAAACCGGTTTTTTGTACTAAATTGTAGTGGTACTAAAATGTTTGAAATTATGAAGTTGAATAAGGTGCAGCGTATACTGCCATACATAGTAGCTATATGATAATGTGCGACGTCCTCCCCCGTGTTGCAGTCGCAATGTTCGTCGCAAGAGCGGCTGCTGGCGGTGCAGGCGGAGCCGGCGCGACCGTGTCCACACTGCCATCAGCACCAGAACTCGCTCAAGTAAGTCTGTACCATGGCTGTTACTGTATCAACAATGTTCGTCGCAATGATCAGGATCGGCTCGGATTCCTGCACCATGAAATATACCTCTAAAGGTAGCATTCGGTTCCCAGAGACCGCGACCGAGTCGCGCGACCGGTGGGCGTGGCCAAAGACAAGCGTGGCGACCGCGACGCAGTCGCGCCAGAGGCAGTGACGCCACGCGACTCAGGCAAAAAGGTTATCAAAATGGTGGCGTTTTCTTCGCACGAGGACGATATTTTAATAGAATCAGTGCATAAAAACCCACCTTTATATGATGGAAGGCTCCAATCTTATTTTTTCTCCAATTCTCTTTGTTCCGGAGGCATAGATAATAACATAAAAATATCATCATTTTCTTCCTCCTCCAATAGATGCCGTATAACTCTTTTCATAGCTGCGGATAAATTGTCCGACATATCTTACTAAAATGAACACAACCGTCGCCCATAAAAAGTGCAGGTCGAGTGGCGATGTCGCGGTCGCTGTCGCTGGCATAGGAAAGTTAGGGGTCGCCCCACAACAGGCGACCATGGTCGCGTGGTCGAATGGTCGGGGTCGCGCGTCGTGGTCTCTGGGAACCGAATGCTACCTTAAGATTCCATCTCCCGTGGCGTTACATTAGCCAAGCACATCAGCTGTAGACAGTACCTGTACATTTTTTTGAGATCTCTGAAGTTAGGCACGAACCGCGCCCTGTGCAGTTAGACGTAGTCTCGATACTTGAAATATGCGTTCTGCATGCCGCTTGCCTGACTTCCGAGACCTCAAAAATATTTACGCGTAGCTTAGGTACTGTACTGGGAGAAAACCATTAAACAAAAATGCAAGTGGAGTCCCTCCGCGCGGAAGAAGTGAAACTTCGACGCAACATTCCCAAGTAACAAAATCTGGTACTATAAAAGACCTGAGAACGTTTTGGAGCGTGCTAATTAGTGTTCATGATTGGCACTATAATAGTCTTGTAAACGTTTACAGAACCCCGAATAGGCCCTAGTATTATCACTGATTTATTCTATAATCATTACATAAAGGCTGTCACGGTGATAAATCAGCTCTGTAGTTGAGATGTAAAAATGATAAGAAACGCTTTTTAGTACTAAAATAGCTCTACTTGCAACGTTTTTGACATAAATTTGCTCTCTAAAAGTAACCAAAAACCTATTTAAAGTGTTATTGTGCACCGAAAACGATTCCAATGATCTTTTTTATTACAATTGCTTGCAATTTGTGAGTTTTCTTCATGAAAACAAAAATCGGTAAGTTTATGTTTTATGTCACTACAGCCATTGTTGATAAAGTGACACGTAATTAAAAGGACATAACTACAATACATGGACTATAAATCTGCAGTAACTTGCACTTGCGAAAATAATTGTGTCGCTAAAGTCATTATACTGATTTCAAATTTGAAAATGCGCCCTCATAATTTTCTTGTTTTAATTAATTTTTAATTATTAAAATAAGAACTTCTTCCGACTATGGCTGCTATAGTGCTTATTAGCTCCAGCCGTGCTGTTAATGAGCTACCATGACAAAAAACGTCAGCCATTTTTTTCAGCTAACACAAATTATAGCCCGGGAGGTAAGCGGAAAAAATGCAACTACTTCCTAAAAGCTGAATTTTTGGTATTACGCTATCAAGGTGGTGTACTAAAATACCACGGAGTCAGTCAGCTGGGACGTTTAGCGGTTGGAGGGAAAAACTGTATGAATTAATAAAAAAAAAAAAACATGTAACTGAGCCTGTCAGTTAGGCTTTATTTAAAGCGGCGCTGCTTTAAGTCCTGACTGACAGAGATTGTAAGTAATAAGGTCTGTCAAGTCAAGCAGGCTTTAAAAGTTTCAGGTAATTTTTGGTAATTAAACTTTTTTAAATTATTTTTCTACCCGTACACCAACCTATTAGAAGTAGTTGCAAGATACTCATTTTTTATTTTTAATAATTCTAACGGGTATCCTCATCAAACGCTAAGTATTCTAGCTGACTGACTCTCGGGTATTCTTGTACACCATCATACTCGTAACATACCGAAAATTCAGCTTTAGAAAGTACCTAGTTATATTTATTGCACTTACCTCCCGGGCTATTAGTTCTGTTATCTAAATATAAAGTCCAGTTATGAAGTACTTGTCATTTAAAAGATACTAAAAAGCTAGTATAGATCTAATTAGTCCATTAATTGTAGATTTTAGTGCATTTATAGTATGTTTTAGTTGTGTAGCAGTAACACAATTTAAAATATAAGTTATTTAAAAGATGCGCTTTTGGTACTATTTAGTACTATAGAAAAATGTTCATGGCTTTTACAGAACTAGCACCATAGACATATTTAGGGAGCTTTTAAAACGCTAAAACGTTACGAAATTGTTGTACAAGGTACTTTTACAGTGCAAATTTGTCTTGTAATAGAGTTTTTGACACTTCTACAGTACTAGTACTATAAAAGTAACTTTGACGCATTATTAGTGCCAAATAGATACATAAAAGTGTCCTTCAGGTTGTCTACAGTATTAAATAGCACTATAATCGCATATTTTACACCCATTATAGTGCAACACTTTAAGTATTCTTTTGTATGGTCCTGTAGACGTTTTAAGAGCTAATTTATAGAACTTAAATGCTCTTTTATCTTATAGAACCAAACCGCTCTGTTGAAAACCTTTATAGTACAAGCAGTGATAACGGTTACCACTATAGGTCTACTATATTACTGTTTGGTGATAAAAAGCCCTGGTTATAGAAGCTTATGTTACTTGGGTTGCTTTCATACCCCCTCCATGGTAGCGTTAAACGTTTAACGCAACCTTGTTGGAAGTCGAACTAGATGTTTCACTTCAAAACAATATTTGACGAAGATTCGTTCTCCAAACAGTGTCTGAAATATTGTGTTCACACGTGTTTTGTGATGAAATTGCAGCAGCTCGCAAGGCAGCGGCATGAACAACTGGGCGTCGCTGTCAGACAGCGGCGGTAGCGGCAACGCGGCTACTTCGCAGAGCCCCGCGCGCCGCGTCCGCAGCCGGAGTCTTAGGTGAATATACTATACTATATAAGTACACAATAGGCATGATAACTAAAAAAATGGAATATCAGATAGATAATAAAAAAATATTAGACACAAAACTACGTGTCTTTTGTAAATTAAACAAAAATTGATGTCGATAAAGCCCATTAAAGTTCCGCGTGACGTCACTAGTGTCATACAAATGTTTAGACTTTCGTTCTCGTTCTTCTGTACTTTTCAATCTGAGGTTATAAGAATATATGAATAGAAAGATGCTCAAATCCTTTCCCTTCATTCCTAGTCCAAGATAGATATACATCCAGAACGGTGCACATATAGTCTGTAGTACGTTCTCATTCTTCTCCAGCTCCAGAGACGACTTCTCCCATTCACTGTTTGAGTTAGATGCTCACATCCTCTCCCTACCTTCCTAGTCCAAGTGAGATATACGTCCAGAACGGTGCACAAGTCTGTAGTACGTTTTCGTTCTCCTCCAGCTCGCCCGTGCGGTCGGGCGCGGGCTTCAGCGGCGGCTCGGGCTCGAGAGACGACGCCGTGTCTGCCATGTCTTCACTCTTCACTGTTAGAGTTAGATGCTCACATCCTCTCCCTTCCTTCCTAGTCCAAGTGAGATATGCGTCCAGAACGGTGCACATATAGTCTGTAGTACGTTCTCGTTCTTCTCCAGCTCGCCCGTGCGGTCGGGCGCGGGCTTCAGCGGCGGCTCGGGCTCGAGAGACGACGCCGTGTCTGCCATGTCTTCACTCTTCACTGTTAGAGTTAGATGCTCACATCCTCTCCCTTCCTTCCTAGTCCAAGTGAGATATGCGTCCAGAACGGTGCACATATAGTCTGTAGTACGTTCTCGTTCTTCTCCAGCTCGCCCGTGCGGTCGGGCGCGGGCTCCAGCGGCGGCTCGGGCTCCAGAGATGACGCCGTGTCTGCCATGTCTTCTCTCTTCGCTGCGAGGTTCCCGGCTGCCCAACGGGCGATGGATGATAAGTGAGTATCCATTAGTATACATTATTAACTTAAATCCAGGGCCATACTTTGGCTATGTTGGCTAGAAATTACAGTCTTGGTTCCAACATACCAATGTGTGGATCGGTCTTGGACTGATCGTCCAATATCAATTCTAGACCAATCCACAAGTTGGTGTGTTGGAACCAATACTATAATTTGTAGCTGACATAGCCAATATGTGGCCCCGGCATAACGTGGTAGTAGATAATGTACGCCTGAATTAAATGAATTTTATTTCATATAAACCTCCAATGATATCCGTTGATACTAACCATCCAAAAACGAGTGTTGCTTTATCCGTTTAAATATGTTTTGTTTTAAAAGATAAAACTAAATAAAACTTCTATTCATACTAAAAAGAACTTCGAGTTTCAGCAGCATATTTTATGAATCTGTCTATAAATAATGTATGCAATATTTCAGGTTGCGAGCTTTGATTGACGAAGTCACCGAACTAGATAAGAAACCCGACCGGCCGCCCATTGAAAGATTTGTGCAGAGACAGGTGCGTTACCTTTTTTAACTTAGGACGTAAAAATTTTTTTTTGGTTCAGCGAACTATTATTCCAAATGATTTCAAGGGTGGTGGGTTTTATAACTTTGAAGTATGTGTCTATTCAGGGTCATAGGTATTAAACGCAAAACCTTTTAAAATCGGGTCTAGTATATCTAGGCAAACATCTTTTGTTCTAGGGCTAGGAAGAAAAAAATCAGCTTTTTCATACAAAAAGATCGTCAACATGCGGCAAAATTTATGGAGAAGCTATTTTTTTTGCGAATTTTCAAAAGTTATAGTACAAAAGTTGTTTGTCTAGAATAGTCTAGATGTTCTAGACCCGCCCTTAAAAGGTTTTGCGTTTAATACCTATGATCCTGTATGTATAATTTTCTATCCAAAATTCCAAACCTACTAGAATGCCTAAGAAATTAAACCACGATAAAAAGTTGTCAATGCCAACTTGGACCATTATTTTGCCAAATTGATTTCCTTTTCGAGGGGATAAATTGGTGAAAAAACAATTTGTGTATGTACAGAGGTAATTATTTTAGATTTGCAGTTACAGAGTTGCTGGTCGCATCGCAACCCAATGTCCACATTGCATGGGTTGATTGTTGTCTTTTTTAGTTAGTAGTTTGTGCTAACTTATTTTGGGATATATTATTGGTTGTTCAGGTATTGGAGATGGCGCGCGACTGCCTCCACAAATCCGAGTCGAAGCAGGTGACCAGCAGCTATTTTTATGATATGTCGGATAGCTTGGATCGGTTACTGGCTGAGGTAAGTTTTCTAAAACATTCTTATACAATATAGCAATAGCAAATTGACGAAAAATAAGCCCGTCCGATGTTGTTGAAGCATTCAGTACAGCACTGTTCTCATTATTTTGAGATACTAAACCTGAACATCAGATCAAATCAGATGTTACACTGAAAACATTTTATTTCAATTGCTTGGCGCTGAAATGACTGATAAAGATGTGCTAATTAAAAAAACTGCCTATTTTGGTCCGATATAATTTTTTAAACTTTTATCTTGTTACCGAGAGTCACCTCTGTTGAGTTTCTTTCAAACTTTTACAATAATTTCACATAATTATTAATTACAGACGCGAGAAAAGTCGGCGGAAGCGGGTGCGCAGGTGGCGCCACTGGTGACTCGGCTGATCCTAGCGATGGCGCGACCGGCGCGCCTGCTCGAGTGCCTCGAGTTCGACCCCGAGCGGTTCTACCGGCTGCTAGAGGCGGCCGAGGGCCACGCGAGGCATTTACAGGTCATTTGTTGTAATTTAAGATGGTGGCACCACTGGTGACTCGGCTGATCCTAGTGATGGCGCGACCGGCGCGCCTCCTTGAGTGCCTCGAGTTCGACCCCGAGCGGTTCTACCGGCTGCTAGAGGCGGCCGAGGGCCACGCGAGGCATTTACAGGTCATTTGTTGTAATTTAAGATGGTGGCATCACTGGTGACTCGGCTGATTCTAGCGATGGCGCGACCGGCGCGCCGCTATTTTTTTTTTTTTTTTTTTTTTATTTGAAACAAAATACATATACAATATACTTATCCATATAACAGTACCAAAAAACCTTTCGGTTTGTCTCGGTACCTTTATTCACCACTCGCTACTCATTAATCACATAATAATAAACTACCTAATCTAAATAAAATAAAAACAAAAACAATTCGCACACCTAGAATAACAACAACTGAAACTAAAATCAATTTAAGTACCATTCAAGCATAAGCATCAGTGTGCAAAAACCTAAACACCACGAAGTAAACAGCTGCTCACTCGCAAACAATAAAATATTATCTTGCGAAGCAGAATGAAGTGCGGAACGATCGAACCGAGCGCCTACATCGCTTCATCGCCTCGCCGCGCCGCTGCCGCCGGCCGAAACTCGTTCCGACGCGGCGGAGTAAACAACGCGGTACAAGGTGCTCCATTTTCCCACAAAGGCGCCATCTTGATTTTAATATATATATATATTTTTTTTACTGTTTTTAGACATAATGTGAAGAAGCATGTACTTAAAAAACAAGTAGAATAATTTGATAAATAGTCATTATTATTATTATTTTATGAAAACTGTGTCTTATGCCTTGATTTTTTCGAAAAAATATTTCTTATATATACGTTTGCAATTTTTGTTGTTTAAGGTTTGTTTAATATTTAAGGGTATGCTATTTATAAAACTGGGAATCATAAATGATAATGTTCTTCTACCATAATAATTACTAACTCGTGGTATATCTAACATCATATTCCTGACTTTTCTGGTGTTGATATTATGTGCAATAGGTATTTGAACTTCAGTATTATTAAACTGTTCTATTAGCAAGGACATCTGCATTTTTAATTGTACAGGCAATACCTTACAAAAATCAAAGATATCTATAGTGTTTTCTTTGTACTGTATTCTAATCTTTTTAGGGACTATATTTTTTAAAATTCTTACTTGCAAATTAGTTAATTTGTCCATGTAGGTCTTAAAAGTTCTTCCATAACTTGTAATACCATATGATATAATGGATTCTGCCAATGCTACATACATAGTCCTTAAGATTTCATACGGTACCTTGGATTTTATAATACAGAACTTAGCTAATATCGCCCTTAGTTTATCACATATTGACTCGATGTGATTACTCCAGTTGAATCTATTGTCCACTATCAGTCCTAAGTACTTATGATGAGAAACTTGCTCTATTGCCTCACAGCTGCAGTTATCAATATTGACTTCAAGCGATTTATGCAGGCAATCGTGGTTGTGTGCAATGATTTGGAACGGCTCTGAATGTTTCAAATGACTAGAGTGGACATGAATTATTTTTGTTTTGGCCGCATTTAAAACTAGTCCAGCGTCATGCGACCACTTTGCCACTTGCGTGAAGTCTTCCTGCATAAACTGTACAGCCGTACTAAGATTCTTGCTGGAAGCAACTAAGCAAGTATCGTCCGCATATTGGTATACAGAGCAGTGCCTGACAACATTTTCCATATCGTTAACGTAAGCAAGATAGTTTAACGGCCCTAGTACGGAGCCCTGTGCTGTGCCTTCGGTGACTTTAATGGCATCACTATACTCCTCACCTACCTTCACTCGATATTCCCGATTGCTAGAATAGTTTTCACACCAATCTAAGATGAAGCCTCGAATGCCAGTATCATCTAATTTTTTAAAAAGAATATCATGCCTCAAGGTGTCAAACGCCTTACTAAAATCAATAAATAACAAAATCACGTGATTTTTATCATTTAGATGCTGATTCACCTCGTCTGTAAACTTTGATAATAGTTGAGATGTGGATTTGTTACGTTGGAATCCGTACTGAACATTAGAAAGAACATCGTTTGCAGCATAAAAATCATGTAATTGATGACTAACAAATTTTTCTATTATTTTATCAATTATTGGTAGTATCGTTATTGGCCGGTAGTTGTCATAATTTTTGTGACTGCCGCTTTTATAAATTGGGCGGACAACTCCAGTTTTCAAATCTTGCGGATACTTCCCACTCGCAATGCTGCAGTTGATTAATTTAACAATAACACATAGCAATTTATGACAAATTGATTTTATATCTACACATCTAATACCATCGACACCAGGTGCTTTATCAGTGTCTAAACTTTTAATTATTTTGAATATACCTTCACAGGATGCTTTCTTAAACAGTATAGATTTATTAAGCGGGAATCGATATTCAGCTTCGTTTAAAAGTTTTTTGTCACATTTTGGCATAATTTTCTTTACGTTTTCACTAAAATTTTTTGCAAAGTTATCCGCTATAGATTTTGTGTCTATATTGTTACTGTTAAAAGCTTTTAAAATATCATCATCCACAGAATTTCTACTCTTTCCTGATATAGTGTTTAATATTTGCCAGAGTTTACGAATATTTGTTTTATTTTTGTTTATAAGATTAAGGTAATATTTGTTTCTACATTTTTGTATGTATTTATTTGTTTTGTTTCTTAGTTTATTATATTCAAGTCTTAGGGTATTATTAGTATGATCATTTTTCCATTGCGTATATAATATATCCTTCTTTCTGCACATATTATTAGTTTTATTGTTTATCCATGGATTTTTATTTCTTTTGCTTTGCATTTTAATTTTCTTTTTGTAACTGCACTCATTATAACAATCTTCAAACTTATTTTTAATACTCGAGTATATTTGTAAAGGACACTCTGTGTCACCAATATCACTCCAATCAATCTCGTTAAGCAACGCTTTCATTTTAAAGTTGTCAAATAATTGTATATTTTTTGTATCATCCTGTATTGGCGTACTACGATTCCCTATGGAAGAAATTATTATCATGCGGTGATCGGCCAATACAGTACCGAGCGCGGCCGAGTAAACATCTAATGAGCGCGTCCTTACGAAAATATGATCGATGCAGCTACGTGTTGTTATTGCGCCTAGATTCTCAATTCTCGTATAGTCTGATATTGCACTTGTAAGGCCACACTCAGACATACAACCAATATAATAGTCCCTTAAGACACTATTTGTTTTAAGATCGATGTTGATGTCTCCCGACAAGTAAATATCGCGCTTTTGCAAAAGTGTATTAGATCATGAGCAGCTGCTTAACTTCGTTTACAAATAGATGCTTACTGGTGCTTGGTGGTCTATAAATTGCACAAACAATTGCAGTGTAATTGTGAGGTGTGTTAATTTGACAAATTATGGATTCGCAGTGACTAAAAGTGTGGTTAATTTTATTAAATCCGTGGGTGCTTTTTACGTAAACAATAATACCTCCACCCCTTCTAGTCTTGCGCAATTGATGGTGCAATGTATAGCCACACAAGTTGAACATGGAAACGTTATTTTCAGTAATATTAACCTCAGTAAGTATTAAAACATCAATTTCGACTTTTGAAAAATTAATTAGATGATTTATATAGCAAAAGTTCTTCTTTATAGACCTTACATTTATATGAACTACGTTAAACCTGAATTGATGTGGAAATAAAGTAGGGATACACTCATCAAAGCTGTTAATATCAGAACAGTCAAGTAATTCTTGATGGTCAGGGAATATATCTTGGCTGCCTGATTCTAAAGTCATCTATTACCGAGACGTAGTTTGCTTATCCATCTGGGTAGCCAAGTTGTCTATGTCCTCTTCACTTCTCACTACCAAAGGCTTATCTTGTTCATCCTTGCGTGCCAAGATCTTTCCGTCTTGAAACCAAACATATTTATACATTGGTCTAAGTTTTTGTTGCGCTTGCCATAGTAATGCTTTATTTTCCTTAGTCAGAGCTCGTCTAAACAACAGATTCGATTAAACCACCGTAGGAGAGGCTCCGCTAACCACGTCCTCGACCAAGACTTGAAGCTTCTTCGCAGCGAGTATCCAGTTTTCAGCTTGGAAGCGTTGCTGCAGCCCTATTAGAACATTACCGTCTCGTCCAATACGGTTATCCATTCGCTTGACATAAACAATCTCAGAGCTACTCATTTTCAATAAATCCGAAGTCTTGCGGGCGATGTCTCCGAGGTTTTCGTTCTGCAATTTAGGCAAGCCAAACACTTCTATTACGTTGTCCAATCGTTGCTGATTGAGGTCGCGCATTTTTTGTTTTAACGAATTCAATTCGAGCTGCAGGTGAATATGCTCATTTTGAAGATGGGTAAACTTACCAGTGAGGCTCTTTATTTCTTTTTTATGAGTCTCAACTGTTTTAGTGAGGTCATCAATTTTGTTGCAGCAGACGCGTAAGGATGTCTCCAGGGGCTGTAACTCCTTTTTCATGACTTTCTTCATTTCCATAACGATGTTTTGTAAAAATTTATCCGTATCTATGCATCCTTGAATGCCACTCGTAGAATTACTTGCGACTTGCCCTACTTCCTCATCATCCTCTTCCTCTTCAGGAATAATGAAGGACGACTTCCTCATTGGCGAATCACGTTTGCATTCGCCACAGGTCCATTCTAGGGAGTCCGAGTTTTTCAGGGCGGCAATCTGCTTAGCGCTTAGTCCAGAACAGGCTTGGTTCGCGTGCACCGTCTTTCCACAACTTCTGCACTCTAACCCAGGCGCCCTTTTATTGATACCTTTGCTGCACACATCACACGGTGTCATTTTTACTTCAAAAAGAAAACGATTATCACAAAAATTTAAAAATAATTTATAACGAGGGTAATTTATTTTAAAAAGTCGGTATTTCGCACACACAATATCTAACAACTTGTCGTCTCGAGAGCGAGCGAGCGAATGATTTGTGTATCTGTAGTACGATACGATGTACGTAGCACTAGTACGTATCGCCCATGGCCGTGTGTGCAAAAGATACTTAACTACACACTATTATCCCGGTCAATTGAAACACAAAAATAAACTTCTGCTCGGGCTTTACCAGTGGTGGCAAGATGTGCCTACCTCTTTGTGTAGTTAGTTATTATTAAATGTTATTTTCCAGGGCATAACGACTGACATACCGCAGTACATCATCCACAAACTGGGCTTATCAAGAGACCCGCTGGAGGAGATGAACGTCCCCCCCGCGCCGCCGCCGCCCCCGCAAAATACTTCACCTGCCAAGTAAGTTTATTATCTCACTAGCTGACCCGGTAGCGCTAGTAGCGTAGTTTGGCTAGCTGTTTGTCAGCGATCACCGAAATTAAGCAACGTTGAAACTCAAAAATAATAATCAGCTGTTCCATACATTTTCTCGCGGGTTAATGATATTTTTCTACGGAACAACAATTTTTTTTGAGTTTTGACTAATGTCGCAGATAACAAATTATTATACTCCGCGCCACACAATTTGATGGATGTGAAGTTGCTTGCAACTAGACTAGCTGCGCAATAGCCAATCAACGTGCGGCTTTATCGGTCCCTGCCGCCTGCAGCCGTCTCAGTCCCTTTTGTCGCCTACCTCCGCGCTCCTTTACTGAGGACTGAGTTAAGCGGTTGGATTATAATTACCTACCGACGTTTGTATGGAATGACGAGCGACTGTAATTTTTCTGTACAGTAATATCGCTTAGTATCAAATTGTATTAGCATCAGTTTCCCCCGCAGGGTCCGCGGTCGGCAGTCCCCGCCCGGAGCGCCGGGAAACAAAGATGGCGCTCCGCCCTCGGAGAGCGACTATCAAGTCATCAAGCTCATCTCTAACGGAGCCTACGGCGCTGTTTACTTGGTCAAACACAAACAGACTAGGCAGAGGTGAGATATAGTCACATTAGACTATATTATACCACATAATACTACATCAGACCACATAAGACCACATTATACAACATTAGACCAGAGTTCCAGAGCGCCCAGCAACAAAGACGGCGCTGAACCTCTCCGTGCCAGCTCGTCAGCCGCGTCATTACCTCTGGATCTGCTGTGTCCCTTGATCCACTGGAGAGTTATACGATTATTTTTACTTTATTCTTCCAGTAGATTCCACTGGGGTGTTGCTCCAGTGAAGTGGTACCTGTAAGAAAACTATTTCCATTCTGGAAGCGGCTGTGAGGTTCGGATTTGATCCGAACATTGGGTGCCTGGTATCCGACCCCTGTCTTAGTTTTTCCAATGTATAAGCTATGTAAGCTAGTATCTGCGTGTGGATACCGGAGCTATACCCGTTAGCGGTTAAGTATATTAAGTGCACTGGGCTGATGAAACTTAATAATTAAAGCACTGTTTCTATCCAAAGGTACGCAATGAAGAAGATTAGCAAAAACAATTTAATACTAAGGAATCAAGTGGAACAAGCGTTCGCGGAAAGAGATATTCTCAGCTTTGCTGATAACCCTTTTGTGGTAAGTTTACACCTTACATTACTAATTCTTGTAAAAAAATATAGAATTTGCCTGTTTTTGTGTAATTTGTGTTTCGTTGTCTACAATATTTATAAGTTACACGTATTGCTTTTAAAAGTGATCTTAAATTATCGTGATAATTTGCATATTATAACAATCGAAAACTTTCCTAGAAATAGAAAATGAAATGTCCCGGAAGGTGAAAAATTGTATGTGCATCTAAAGTTTTAAAAGGCATATTTGACGATGTTCATAAATCGAAGTTTGTGAAGCAAATGGAGTTTGTGAACTCGAGACGAGTCATTGCGCACTAGTAAATTTATGTAAAAGCGGGGGTGAGGAGTTAGAATTTGTGCAGCTAACTTCGTAGACAGTGGCGTAGCGTGCCTTGGTGGGGCCCCGAATACCTAATAATAATATTTCGTTGGGGGCTCTATGAAGGGAATTTCTCACAAAAGAAAAAAAATGTTTGCATAAAATTAAAATAAATATTTACATCATAATTAGAGGCGTGGGTTCGATCCCCACCCAGGGCAAATAATTATGTGATGAACATAGGTGTTTGCTCTGTGTCTGGGTGTTATTTAGGTACTATCTATATAAGTATGTATTTAAAATATGTATATGTATTATATCAGTCCCTGGCAGCCATATCACAAGCTTTGCTTAGTTTGGGGTCAGAGACCGTGTGTAAGATGTCCCCTAATATTTATTTATTTATTTTTAATTAGCTATCTGTCACTTTATCCTAATTTTTTACAAACATTTCAAATTAGATCTACATACACTCTCCTTGCATTTTTTTCGGCAAAATGATTCACTAAATCATTAATAGCTGTTAAAAGATTTATAGCACTTTTTATTAATATTTGCTTATGCACGTCGGGCGCCCCGTGGCCCGGGGGCCCCGTATAAATGATACGGCAGATACGGCGGTAGCTACGCCCCTGTTCGTAGATGCCATTAAATTTGATTCAACTTTTGCTACTCTTAGAAAATAAACATGCCTTGTCATAAACGACGCGTTAACCCGAGTATATTGACACAGGCACTAAAAGGCTGACTTTAAAGTCCATAGGATAGCTGCGAAATAAAAGGCGACAAGGCGGGCGGGTGTGCTCGGCTGATAAGGCGCCGCCCGCCCTGCGTGATGGGACCTACGCAAAACATGACACATTAAAATCTCACCCCAAATAAAAAAGTCAAGACAGAACGTCGTGAACAGACAAGTGAGGCCGGTTTTTTACACATGTGGTGAGTGCGTCGGTGTTGCGCCGCCATAGTTCGACTGACGAGCCATGGATTAGTTTCGTTGTACGTGTATGTTTCTGTACACGGCGAGGCCTAGTTTTGCCGGCCTCACTTGTTTGTTCACAAAATACTGTCTTTATTTTTTTTTTATTTGGCCTGCAGTCAAAGTCAAGTCAAAATTTCTTTATTCCGTAGACACAATAGAGGCACTTGGAATCGTCTGGTAACAATATTTCAAAATTCTAACAAATTACATTTTTAATACAACTAAGTAAGCACACCCTTTAGATTTTACAAGATCAAGTATTAGGTACAAAAACAATATATTTAATTTATACCAAAATAGAATATGAATCAAAAATAAAATTGTACCAGTATCATAAAAATAACAATGTCATTTTCAGTTTAAAAATGTCTATGAGTATGAAAAATAAAGAAATTATAATCACATATCAAAAAATTAAAAATATCATGTTTGGTTATTCCTGCCTGAGATTAGAATAGAAATACAAACAAAAACTTTTTCCAGGTGACAATGTACTGCTCGTTCGAAACCAAGCGGCACCTGTGCCTCATCCTGGAGTTTGTGGAGGGCGGCGACTGCGCGACGTTGCTGCGCGCCGGCCCGCTGCCGCACGACATGGCAAGACATTACTTCGCCGAGGCGGTGCTGGCCGTCGAGTATCTGCACTCTTACGGCATCGTGCACCGGGACCTTAAACCTGACAAGTAATTTTTAGGGTTCCGTACCCAAAGGGAAACTCGGGACCTTATTACTAAGACTTCGACGTCCGTCTGTCTGTCTGTCTGTCAGCGAGCTGTATCTCATGAATCATGATAGCTAGGCAGCTGAATCTTTCACAGATGATGTATTTCGGTTGCCGCTATAACAACAAATACTAAAAACAAAATAAAATAAATATTTAAGGGGGGCTCCCATACAGTACGGAACCCTCCGTGCACGAGTCCGACTCGTACTTGGCCGATTTTTAAGTATTTTGTATTATATATTCCTCGTGAACACTAGGTACTTACTTAATATGGCTTGCCCAGATGCCGAGGCACTAGAATACGGCATCGGTACCCCTGCCTGTAGTAAGAGCCTACTAAAAGGGGACCCCTGGGCTCGTGGGTGGTCAGAGTTGGGGCTCTGGACATCTACTCAAACGGGCCCGAGGAGGACGGCAACGTGTGTGGCAACGCTGTCGTAGAGGACAGTACAAGCCTGGTTTTATCACCAGGCGAGTATTCGTACAAAGTGCCGGGAGCACCGGTGCGTCCCCTTGGAGATCCCGGAGCTCCCAAAAAGGCACAAAGGCTGGCCACCGAGGGGGTTTTAGTGGGTACAATCCCACATAACCCGATTGCACCCCAAAGCGGTCGGACATCTTTAGAAAATTTCCCCCTTGTAAAAAAAAAGGTACCTTTTATGGTTGCAAAATGAGTTTTCGTTGAGTAGTTCTATTGTCTATTAATTGCAAAAAAACTCAAGAAAATTTAAATTTCGTTTGATGACCGAGGGGCATGCCTTTAGTGAAGCAGCCATTACTTAGGCCATCTGATGTGTGCTGTACATACTCCCTAAAATTATGATATCGTATAACTTTTTTCTATTATGATTATTTTGTGTAACTATCTATCTTACTTTACAGTTTACTCATCACTGCAACTGGACATATCAAGCTTACTGATTTCGGACTAAGCAAAATGGGCTTAATGTCATGTAAGTATATACTTTATATTCTTATTTTTATTAATCTTATAAATATTTTATTTTCACAACAATTAAATTGATAAGAAGCCAAAAGCTCAGAAAAAAAACAATAAGATTCAATTCCGTAGCATGCCGAAACGTAGATTATCGTCAAACAAGGTAGTCTTGACTTTAAGCTGTTTCAATATTGATGCGTTGGTACGATGTGCTGTCCAAGGAATTCTCAGCATTCTTCTCCAGCACCATGCTGGCCATTCTCCAGCAAATATGATTTCTATGAAAATAAGTCAGTGTGAGTTTTATTTACGGTAATATAACGAGCGCCTAACCGATCGAACACAAGCGTGGCAACGTCTGTGATTGGCTTAGTCAAGTGTGTGTGTCAATGTGCTCGCGTGTGTGCTCGGCGCGCTCGGTCAACGTGACGTAAAAGTGGAACGTCATTGCAGGACACATCTAGAACCCTCACCTAGAATTAGAATTATGTGTCGCGGCGACAGTAGTCTGATGATGCTGCGTGCAGTCGACTACGGAACTGTATACTAAGCGCCACACAAGTCGGCGGATGGGAAGTTATGCTCAGAACGCTGCACAAAAGCCGAAATAGGTATGCGCGGTAGCCAGAGAGACTCGCGCCGGGGCACACCCGCCCGCCAACCTCATGCCTCTTGCGCGCTCCCTACGCCCGTGCTCACCACTACACCACTTGCGTCGGCATTGTGCACACATGCGCAATAATTAGCGAATCACGGCGAAGTGTTATCTGCGGCTAACTTCTCATCCGCCGACTTGTGTGGCGCTTAGTATACCTTTCTTGTCTTTCTCGAGCCAATTTTGGATTTTTATCAATTTAATCGTTGTAAAAAAACGAAATCGAATCTAATAAAGTACTATAATTATTATAAAATTTGTCTATACATTTTTCCTGTGTTTATGTTGGTATATTTGTGCAGTGGCCACCAATCTGTACGAAGAGTACGCGGACCGCGAGGCGAGACAATTCTCTGATAAGCAAGTCTGCGGCACGCCCGAGTATATCGCGCCCGAGGTCATACTGAGACAGGTATGTTTTTTTACATTTTCATTGATTTTGTTTGAACCTTACAATAGACATGATGACTGGGGAAAAAATCATTATTATAATTAGTCTGTGAGTTAGATTATCAAAAAATATTGGATACTGGTTTTTCTTTAGACAATTAAACAGCAATGACAAAGATAAATCTTGTCAAAGTTTGGGAGTGGGGTTCGTGATGTCACCTCTCTTACAGAAGTCTATACATTTGTATAGCACTTGTGACGTCACGCGGCACTTTAACAGGCTATAACTTCATCACTTTTTGATTTATTGACAAAAGAAAAGTATGTGTTTAACATTTTTTGATAGAGTCTGGCTAGTAAAAGCTGATACCGAAAAAGCGCGGCAAATTTAAAAAATAACAGCATGGCAGCCCTAAACTGAGATGGGAATACTTTTTCTCACTCGTACGACGTAGTATTGTTACCATTACCGCGATTTTGATTCTTCCAAATATTTTGGGATTCGCCAAAATTATTTTTACATTTCAAGCTTTTATTTGCCGAGTAGGTTTTTAATCACGTTAAATAATTTAAATTATTTTGATTACGTGATTATTATACTAAACTGAGGCTTTTGTGCATGCCCTCTAAATGATTATCAACGCTTACCTACTTATCAGCTACTTCAATACTATGAAGATTATTGAAGAGCATTCTAGGATATACTATGAATCATTTTGTAGACTTTAGTTCATGACGTATATTTATAAAAAATGTTTTTAATACAATGTCACTTAGGTACTTTCCGCTATAAATACACAAATTTAAGGGTAAATCCGCGATAGTGGTATCACCGAGTGTTGTCATATAAAACGTTTGCGAAAAGTTCTAGTATCAACTTTCGCTAGCCAGACTCTAGTCTATCTGACGGACTAATAATATTTTTTGAGTCATCGTGCTTATTCGGCATGTAATTTCAGTTATCTGCGACGGACTCGTCACACCTGCACCGTTATGCTACGAATAATGTCTTTTACACGTGGTAACACTACTCTGAAAAAGATCGTACTTGACTGAGTAGTAAGTAGGTATGTACGAGTAGTAAAGTGAATGCCTGGTAGACAAAAATATATTCTTAAGGTCAAGGTAAAATTATCTAAAACAGAAAAAGATTACATTATGATAGTAGTGGTGACTAGGGACGATTTAAGTTCTCTTATAACTTGTCATGGGCTATCAATTTATATCTTGAGTGAAGTGATGAAAGCGATTAATTAAGGCTTCTGATTCATCCATAGATAGCATCAGTGTCGCGTGGCACGTGACTGTTTGAGCTAATACATAAACCCTAGTATAGGCCGAATCATACAAGTCGGCGGATGTGAAGTTAGCTACAAGCTGCGTAATATCCAATCAACGCGCAGCTCAATGTGAGTTTCAGTCAGGATTGGATATTGCGCAGCTTGTAACTGACATTGCATCCGCCGACTTGTATGATTCGGCCTATATCAGATGTTGAAGCCGCCTAACGGCTTCTGACATGGCTAAGAACGATTAAGACCACCGGGACCAACAAATAAATGATTAGTAAAACGATTGTAAGTTCCAAAAAAACCATCTCCGGCAAAGTCTGTTAATTATATGAATCACTATTTTGCAAATATTGGCAAAAAGTTGGCAGAGGATATGTTAATAAACCATAAATCACCGGATCAAAATACAGCTGACATTAATAAGACACAAGTGAATTCTTTTGTGCTGTTAGACACCGACCTAAAAGAAGTGCATGATGTGCTTATGAGCCTCAAGTCAGAGAGTGCTCCTGGGTGGGATAATATCCCAACTAGTTTCCTTAAATTGGCTAAACATCACGTAGTTCCAATTATATGCCACTTAGTAAATCTATGCTTCTCTCTGGGCGTATTTCCTTTGCTTTTAAAGAAATCTATAATAACTCCCGTCCATAAAAGTGGTGACACAAAAGATGAAAACAACTATAGACCAGTGTCGGTACTGCCGTGTATTTCAAAAATTCTAGAAAAATTAATTAATAGCAGGCTTATTAAATACCTGAGCAAATTTAATATAATATCTGACTCACAATTTGGATTCCAAAGTGGTAAATCTACTGAAGATGCTGTTACAGCTGTTACTTCCTTTATAGTAGATCAAGTAAACCAAGGACGTAAATGCGTAGCTGTATATTTAGATTTAAAAAAAGCGTTTGACACCGTATACGTCCCCATTCTTCTGCAAAAATTACACGAGATTGGTGTTCGAGATATAGCCTTAGCTCTTCTGAAAGACTACTTAAGTAATAGGAAACAGAGAGTCAAAATTGGAGTGCACATCAGTGAAGATGCAGATATTACATACGGCGTACCTCAAGGGAGTGTGTTGGGACCTACTTTGTTCTTAATATATATTAATAATTTATGCAACCTTAATCTATCGAACGCAAAAATCTTTTCCTATGCTGATGATACAGCGGTTGTGTTTTCAAACACCACATGGGAAAAAGTACGGGTACAAGTAGAACAAGGTCTTCTAAAAATAAACCACTGGTTAAAGCAAAACTTACTCACCCTAAATGCTTTGAAAACAAATTATATGTGTTATACTAAGTATAATCGAACCCAACCTAAAAGCGACTTCAGTATAAAACTCCATGAGTCAGATACTATACATAATTCTATGTGTAATTGTACAATATTAAATAAAGTAAATTCAACCAAGTATTTGGGAGTTCATATTGACCAGAGACTATCTTGGTTTACACAAATTGATGCTGTTGGTGCTAGGATAAGAAAATTGGTTTGGATTTTTAAGTCTCTACGACATGTTGCACCACAACATCTACTGAATAAAATTTATATAGCTTTAGGTCAATCTATTTTATCGTATTGTTTGCCAATTTGGGGAGGAGCAGCTAAAACTAAATTTTTAGAGGTTGAAAGGGCCCAGAGAATTTTACTCAAAGTTATGTATTTCATGCCATATAGATATCCTACTAACCAACTATATACATTAAGCCAGCTTCTAACTGTCAGAAAACTTTACATTGTACAAGTAGTTCTCAAAGTTCATAAAGATACGCCGTATAGTGATAACGTTCTTAACAAAAGAAGAAAGGATAAAGCAATTGTGGTCCAACCTGTCAAAAGCTCTTATGCTAGCAATCAGCTTGTTAACAAATCAGCAAGATTATACAATGAAGTTAACAAAATTTTGAATATTTATCCTATGAATTGTCATGAATGTAAAAAACATCTAACCAGTTGGATACTTACAAAAAACTATGACGAAACAGAACAACTGTTACAAATCAAGAAATAATAAATAAATCAACTTAAAAGTATATTTGGACTCAACCCACACACATGCACGGACACACACACGCATAACACACACACGCACAACACACACACAACACACACACGCAACACACACACGCACAACACACACACGCAACACACACACGCACAACACACACACACACGCACACACACACACGCACACACAAATATTAAAATAAAAATATATATGTTTTTGGAAAATGTTTGCAAGTTAGAGATTAAATTTAAAATGTTTTCTTTTTGTTAAAAAATGTTAAATTAACCAAGATTGTTACCATAGTATGGATATCGAAGAGCGGGGTCTTATAAGTGACAACAACATAGTCAAGCTTTGGTATGACTGTTTGAGCAAACAATGTATCATCGAAGTACATGGATAGACGTTTAATTAAAAAATCACGTTGGTGAGGTACTCATTCTGTAGGAGAATAATTATTTTTCGCAAAAAATGGCATAACCGACTTCAACCGTGTGTAGAATTCTAATAGTTCGCACAGATCGCCGTAGTGACATTTGTTGATTTATCAAAAATGGCTCAGCCGATTTTGTAAATTTTAAACGGGTTCACCTTAGAAGTATGATCTACCAAACAAAAAAAGAATTTTTGAAATCGGACTACTTTGTAAAAAGTTAAACGTGGTTATACATAAAAAAAAAAACTTGTAAACCTCCTTCGTGTTGTCGGTTAAAAATTAACCCTAGTTTGCTTCCCAGGGGTACGGCAAGCCGGTGGACTGGTGGTCAATGGGCATCATTCTGTACGAGTTCCTCGTGGGCTGCGTGCCTTTCTTCGGGGACACGCCTGAGGAGTTGTTCGCGCACACTGTCAATGGTATTTCTTCATATATTCTTTTTATTCCACAGCTTACCTTATGACTCTTCACTGTGCCTCTTTGAATAGAAGCCGCTTCTAACAGGACTTATCAAAGATCTAGAGGCCTATGTCCTGCAGATAAACAAACAGAAATGGACAAGATGCTTTTTTCGAGTGTCAGTCGAGTCCAAAACGGCTCATTGATCCATTTCAATACCGCACATCTCGTTTTCAATCTCCAAAGATCGTTGGTTTAGCTTGTGGATTAACGTCCTACTCTGCTTTTGTAATTTTAAAGCTGTGCTATGTCGGTAACTTTGATTTGTGTACGAATATCCTCATTATTGATTAAATTTTCTTTTAATTTACAAATACAATCAAATCAAATAATTTTAGTAATTTAGTTAAAACAATAAATATGTGCAGATCAATTAAAGACTGCATGTCAGGAGCCAGGCTTCTGTTAAATTAAAAAAAAAAGATTACAATTATGCAAATAAACAATTAGTATTATACAAGTGAAAAATGTTTAACAGAATTAAATTCAGAAAGAAAAAATATGCTTTGAAACATGAAAAAAAAAGAAAATTTGGAAATCAAATAAAAACTAATACAAAATACATGCGTGCTATTGTGTGAGTGTGTATTTTCAAGGATAGTTTTAGCCGTAGCTCGTTGGGCTACTTCAAGCTTTTTTATAAGGCCCATAGTGAAAGGTTTCAGTGACATTTTAAGCCATAACTGATACAAGCTGAATCAAATGTCATGACGTGTGTAAAGAGGCGTATCATTGCGCAGTATCCATTTATTTATATGCCAGCGGCGCAAAGAGTGGGGACTTTGCGTAGCTTGGCCTACAACACTCACTGACTCAAACTTTCTACACTAAACGCCACACAAGACGGCCGATGAGAAGTTAGCCGCAGATGACACTTCGCCGTGATTCGCTAACTATTGCGCATGTGTGTACAATGCCGACTCCGCGTGGCGTAGTGGTGAGTACGGACGTAGGGAACGCGCGTAAGGCATGAGGTTGGCGGGCGGGTGTGCCCCGGCGCGAGTCACTTGTCGAGTGCATACATATTTCGGCTTTTGCGCAGCGTTCTGCGCATAACTTCCAATCCGCCGACTTGTGTGGCATTTAGTATACATGAGGTATTGAGATAAGTCGGGCGAAAATACGTCGAATGCCGTTCAGCCGAGTTGGATTATTGGACAATTGTTATTTACATGATTTTATTTGAAACAGATGACATAGAGTGGCCGTCCGAGGAAGATTTCCCCATAGCGGTGGAGGCTCGCGCGATCATCACGGAACTGTTGGCGCGGAATCCTAGAGACCGACTCGGGACGGGCGGCACGCATCAAGTTAAAGTAAGGAAATATGCTGTTTTATCCATGTTCGTACATATTTGTGCGGTCTGTTTTCTACCTTTGTCATATTTAAGCGTCCCCCAGACAGCTGCTAAATGCGGTTGCAGCCTAGCGATCGACCAATCACAGTGGCCGATATTTTCAAATCGAGACCTGTGATAGATAGATAGATAGAACTCTTTATTGTGTGCACTAATACTATTATTGTACAAAGTAGACAACTTATCTTAAATTAGTGCCACAAATGGCGGCCTTATCGCTGAAAGCGATCTCTACCAGGCAACCACTGAACGGAAAGAGATCACAAACAAGAGTATAAATGGGAGGTACCAAACACAACTGATAATAATAAAAATGTAAAGTGATGAGTGATTGATGAAAGGTCCGCAGCTGTCTGTGGGACCTTTTATAGAGGTAGATATACTCATCATTAAAAATTAAATTTTTCTATCTTATTGATCCCGCCCCGAAATCGCCAGAATAAATTAGTCGTATATAAAAAATTCATGGATCCGACCAAATGTATGAAATATCGAACATTTCGTAGTTTTTGGGTTGGCCCTATAGCAGAGCTTGTTCAGAACGATGAATATATTCTACTTCGTGGGATTATAATGTTGTATGATCACTTTCTCCATTCATTTCAATTTTTTATTCTATTGCTTTCTCTCAACACATTCTTTTTATTAATAATCTCTGCTCTTCCAGCCATCCACACTCAGACTAATTACCTAATCATTTAACTATTTATTTCTCTCTCAGGAACACATCTATTTCTACGGCTTAGACTGGAACAACTTGCTCAGGCGGAAAGCTGAGTTCATACCGCAGTTAGAAAACGATGAGGATACCAGCTATTTTGATAGTAAGTTGTTCACTCCCAAACTTCATTAGTAATAACCTAATTGAATTTAGTTCAATGGCAAATTTGTATACTTCGAACAAATAAGTAGAACCGTAAGTATTCCTTTCCCTAAGCCATTCAGGCCATTTTCAACCCCCTGGAACTACGTTTTAGAAAAAGCAAGACGTATGAATATCATTATTTTCATGAAACGTAAGCGCAGTGAGCGTGTGAGCCAATTTCGAGATATACTCGTATTAACAATTAAGATATATTTAAAAACGCTAGTCAGTTTTTTTATCTGTTTTTACTTAGTCTAGTCTGATTATCTTTTCTAAACTAGTTTCTACGATAATAAGTCCGATTACAGAGTAACATCGTAATTATTATAGCTAAATAGCATAGTTCAGTTTCCTTTTCACTTTAGGCATTCGATAGAGAGAACGCTTTTTACGTTGCTATTAAATTTACGCTGGCGTCTCTGTAATCGGGCCTATTGGGCACTCCGTCTTATAACTTCTTCATAAATCTTTTTAAGGTCGCCTGAAAGAGACTGCTATAAGAAGTAACGGAGCCATTTGTTTCACTATTTTTGCAGCTGTTCTATGTGCTCTTTGTCTTAATGTGAGCAAATCTGTGTGGCGATAATATCTTGGCGGCTGTCATGTTAGATTCAAACTATAATCAAATCTTGACTGAAGCTCACTTAACTGCTGCAGAAGGTCTTGGGTCGCCATCTCCAAATTTGGCAACTAGGACAAGAAGTGTGAAAACCATGGATTTTAAAATCCAGAAGCCGGACGTGTCACCAGGTTTTTTTTTAAACCCGGACTGCAAATGAATCCCCGCTCGAATATTTCCTGGACGCCCTCTAAACTAGGACAAATCTGGGGAAACCCGGACCTATGGCAACCCTATCTACAGCGTTTAGCTAACTTTACAGATGTTGGATTCGGCTTAGATATATTTTATGTCTGTAGGCCGATGTGACCGGTACAACCACAGCGAAGTGGACACAGACGAGGCGGCAGAAACGGCGCCCGAGCCGGCGGATGAGGGCGGAGTGTTTGCTGCTTTCTCCAGCACCAGCCCTCAATGGCGGCGACACACGCAGCATTCTTACCATGACCACGACTCTAGGGTGAGTCAGCACAAGTTCTAGCTTTGCATCCACACCGTTTTTACAGAGGCTGAGAGAAAAATAGCAACAATAATGTTCCATTGTGATATCCATTACCTTTCCACAAATTGTATTAAGTTGGCTCTACACGTGTAATGGTGGCTCCACATTAGTGCCGTGATGCTTCGTAAACAGGCGTGAACGAAAAAATGGACGGGCTTCACGGGGTTCACGTGCGTTCACGCCTGTTCCCCGATCTGAGTTGGTATTTTGTCCCGCGACAAAGGGTTCGCGCCCTCTTCTATTCAGTATCCTTTGAATGTAGAGGGTACGACTTGTGCCATGAATTTACGCCACTAATGTGAAGCCGCCACAGTAAAAGAGGAGTACAATAATATCCTACATTATGAATTACAAAGGTTGTACTCTCCTCAATTATGGGCAAAATACTAATCGAACTATTGTTACAGAGTACCGACAGCTGGCCTGGTACCCCGGACAGCAACGGCCCACCGACCACTCCCACTGCCCCGTTACATCACCACCCTAAATGCCCGGTGAGTTCTACAGTTCATTAGACAAGTTTTAATTTTTCACTATGCGATCTTTGATACTTGCTCTTTTTCAAGTTGCCCTCAAAATGCCAATTTGGTGTATTTCTCTAATCATATTCAAAAAAATTACATAGGAATTTATCAATTCCGACTTTTTATTCTAAGATTCCAGTATTGCGGCAGAAGAAATGAAAATCATTGAGTTGTTCTGTCTAATATGTGTATTGGAATTTGACAAGAATTTGACACTATCGGGACAAAAACACGTCAATAGCCACTGAATCAAAATATTTTTCATGTCTCTTTTTAACTCATGCCATATTAAATCAATGCATCCCTTTCTTTCTTTTTTATCGAACGACCACATTATATGCCTCTGATATCTCTGTGGCCTCAAACGACAAGAGCGCTCTTTGATTGAAATAGGTCTATGATACGAGTGAATGTATGTGGTGTTGTAACAGTGGTGTTATCAATAAATGACTATGAAAAACATAGCTAGCACCATGCTCACATTATACTTAATTGTGACACACACAATATTATAATTTTTTTTTGCGTTTGACGTAGTATGTGATTTCCACTCTAGAACTTTTCGACCTCATTGGTCATTACAAAATAAATAAGTTAATATATGACACTTAATTTTAACACAGGGTATTATTTTTTTTATCTCTAGATAATGGGTGGTAGTGCGTCAACAGCGGAGTCTTCTCAGACGGACAGCGAAGACGTCTCTCCCATGGCGAGACGACGCTTGCGGCCCGCGCACCATCACCCACCCAGCCAGCTCGCGCACCACCCGCCGCCTGCGCCCAAACTGTGAGATTAACTAAATTACATAATGTTACGATATCGGTTCTTGGATAATCCTCAGAAGAATTACAAGTAATAGAAGTATTGCTAAATTTTACTCAAATAAAAACTATGTTACAGCTGTCTTATTCATATCTGGTTATACAGCGTACGCGAGAGCGAGTCTGTCGCATGCGTCAAAATCACCAGTTGGAATTTCAAAATGGTTAAAATTTGGTTAAATTTCGTAATTTGTCTTTTTCGGAAATTTGAACCCTCTAGTTCCAGTATGAAGGTTCAAATCTCTGATCATATAACCTTCCTACTTTTTACCTTTTTGAATTTGGACACCCGAGATAGCTCAATGCTAGTTTGTGAAACCCTTCGAAATTACGTAAGTTCGGGTGTGTGTGCATCTTTTTCTAACACCTTTTAAATTTAAAATGGGACAAAGTGATGTATATCTCTTGCTATTTTAGTACTGTTTCTATTACTTTAGTTCTTATTCTATGGGATAATCAGTTAAAACGCCGATTATTCACTGAGTATCTGAACACGAACACTGAACACGAGATACTTTCGCCCCGATAGAAAACACGATAACTGAGTCGAACGAAAGGCATCGCTTTATTTACATCTGAATAAAAGTTTCCTAGAAATCTCTAGAACCATCGATGCCATTGTGTTTGACAAAGTTAACAGTCTCGCAGTTCTAGACTTCCCTATTGTACTCTAAAACACTAAAAAATAACACAATAGACGGTAAACAAAGCGCGACCCGCGACCTTGTTTAAAAAACCCCAGCTTATGTCATAGTTACCGCATACCTACACGTAAACAACGCGCGCCTACCGCGTCACAATATATATATTCACTAAAAATACCACCATCATTCATACACTATCTCACATGAACTTCATTAACACTTTCTCGCGAACACGTGACTATCAAATACACACTGTCCCGCAGTGATGTACCTGATATGGCTTTTGCCGTATTGTACGGCTTTACTCTCTGACCCTCTAGGAACCCAAAAAGGCATAATACGGCTTGCGGCTGTCCTTTTAAAGCCGTAAAATTTTAAAATTTTCCCATATATTTTCACTAAGGTCACTTTAAAATTGACTTGGAACAATACTGTGCCGCGAACACAATCATGATATTCTCATGAACAATTTGAGTGTGAAGTGTTTGTGCGAACCAGTTGTGTCGCGTGTTTTGTGATTTTGTTTAGTGACTGTGGGCAATAAAGTGCGGAGTGAATAATCGGCGTTTAACTGATCATCCAAGAACCCAACTCTTAACAATATGTTTTATTACCAAAACCACACTATCATTCGAATATTCGAATACACTAGCGACCCGCCCCGGCTTCGCACAGGTGTATTATTATACCATATCTTCCTTCCTTCCTTTCAGCCATAGGACGTCCACTGCTGAACATAGGCCTCCCCTAAAGATCTCCAATAAGACCGGGTGGTAGCGGCTTGCATCCAGCGCGATCCTGCGGTCTTAATGAGGTCGTCCGTCCACCTTGTGGGTGTTAAATCATATAAACCTTCCTTTTAAATCACTCTATCTATTTTAAAAAACCGCATTAAAATCCGTTGTGTAGTTTTAAAGATATGAGCATACATGGGGACAGACAGCGGGAAGCGACTTTGTTTTATACGTAGTGATGAAATAAAATGAACAATGAATACTAGGAGAGAGTTATTTAAATATGTCTACGATCATTATTTTAATGTCTAATTATGTCGCGATTACAGGTCGGACCTCCCGCGCAAGGAGGAGCGCAGCTTCGACCGGCCGGACAAGGCGGATAAAACCAAACTGACCTCCATCGTGGCCAAGTCCATGCGACGCTCGGCCAGCACTTCTGGACTCTCGCTCATTATACATCCCGGTATGTTACAAAATACATTTTAGTGTGTGACAGTGGTTTTTAGGGTTCCGTACCCAAAGGGTAAAAACGGGACCCTATTACTAAGGCTCCGTTGTCCGTCTGTCTGTCTGTATGTCACCAGGCTGTATCTTATGAACCGTTATAGCTAGAACTCTAAAATTTTCACAGATGATGTATTTCTGTTGCCGCTATAACAACAAATACTAAAAACAGAATAAAATTAATATTTAATGGGGGGCTCCCATACAACAAACCTGAATTATGAACCGTTTTTCGCTCGATATTAACAGGTAGATGCTTGACATATTCACAGAATATTTAATTCTATAGTCAATTCAATAATTAATTAGAAAAAGTATAAGTTAATTCACGTTAAATTGTAGGCCCCGGTTGTTTCAACCGTTTAGCCATGTCAGAGGCCTTCAGGCGGCCTAAAAACTCTGACACCAGGGCTAGCCACCCGGCCTATACGAACTTACTTACTTACTTTAATTCAATAATAAATAATTAAATTAAAATAATATTAATATTTAAGGCGTAATAGTACGGAACCCTTCGTGCGCGAGTCCTACTCGTACTTGGCCGTTTATTTTTTATTATGATACTAGGTACAAAAATAGAGTAGCGCTCATAGCGTAGTTTGACTAGGTGTTCGTTAGCGATCATCGAAGTTAAACAACGTTCAGCACTGCCAGAGGCCTTCAGGCGGCTTAAAAACTCTGACACCAGGGCTAGCCACCCGGTCTATACGAACTTACTTAATTTTTACAAAAATAGATGGAGGAATAGAAAAGAGGACTTACGCTAAGGCGCTGCGTAGTTTTGCGTCTACTCGGTTTGGTTTGAATGGATACTTAGAAATGCGTACATTACCATGAAAAATCAACTACGTATCGGCGTGTCCGCGCCTCTGATTCTATATGTAAAAACCTTCATAGTCGATTTGGCTGTCACACTCAAAACTAATGCAATGATACCCTTATCTATACCAATATTATAAAGAGGAAAGATTTGTTTTTTGTTTGTTTGCATTGAATAGGCTCCGAAACAGAACCGATTTGAAAAATTCTTTCACTGTTGGGAAGCTACACGATCCCCGGGTGACATAAGTTAGAGAAATATTTTTAAAAAATTAGGGAGGTTGCTAGTCCCTTTATAATCGCAAATGCTACCAAATTTGAATGTAATGCGTTAGTAGTAGACTATTAATTATCTCTGAATTACGAGAAGACGGAGAATTTAATGGAAACAATCAAGTGATGTACTATATGACACAGGACCGAAAGAGCAGCTGTTGCGTTCGCATACACACACAAATACACACACACACACACACACACACACACAGACACACACACACACACACACACAGACACACACACACACACAGAGAGAGATAGAGCCTACTATAGTTTTGTATAATACACATATGATTAAATATAAATATTTAATAGTGTATAAAACGTAGGCTTTAAATTACACTTAATTGTCAAAGGAAACTGTACCCTGCAACACAGGCTCTTCGGAGACCTAGTGCAGAGTGCACGCACCTAAGTAGCCTAAGCAAGTTATGGGACTTTTATAATTATTTATTATATATTTTATAATGAAGTGTGATTTTGTTCGCAGCGGACGACAGCACGTTAAGCGCGGGCGCCGGCTCCCCCTGCGCCGGGAACACGTCGTCGACCAACTCGTCGCGCGACTCGTCCCCGTGCCGCGACCCGCCCTCGCCCTTCGCGCTGCCCAACCACTCGTGAGTACTCACATACACTCTCAGAGCTAAAAACTTTTTGTGGCGCCGCCATACTCTCCACGAGGCGACACGAGCACCACAGCTGTAGCTAACTTCACATCGTATACAAGTATACAAGTCGGCGATGTGAAGATAGCTACAGAAGCTTCTCAAGAAACTTCTGTAGCTTACAGCTGCGGTGCTCGTGTCGCCTCGTAGAGAGTGTGGCGTCACAATTGGCTTCTATGAAATTAGCTACAAGCTGGGTAGATCTTCGCTACTCACGCAGCTGACATAGCGAATTTGCTACTGCGCAATGATTCGCCTCGTGTTCACAAATATAGGCCGCGCCACACAAGTTGGCGGATGTGAAGTTAGCTACAAGCTGCGCAATATCCTCAATAAACTCACATAAAGCCGCACGTTGATTGGCTATTTTGTAGCTTGTAGCTAACTTCATTATCCGCCAACTTGTGTGGCGCGGCCTACACCAAGAAATTTAATTTGACCTAACATTGTTAATAGATTTCAGACCTGAACTATTTTGTTAGTATAACTGGCAGTAGCAAAATATAGTTTCATTTATGTGTTATCTTATTATAAAATAACTTCTTTAGAACAATCTAATCTTTTTATTATTATCACAATGCTTAACTTTCGATTCACGACGAAAAATGCAAAAAGATGTTTTTTTCTTATATTCTGGGTTTTAATAACAACTTGGTTCTCGCTTTCATAAGTTTAAAATTTCTGGGATCTGTGGGTTCGGAATTTTCGCTATAACAACAAATATTAAAAACAAAATAAAATGAATATTGAAGGGGGACTTCCATACAACAAACCTGAGTTTTTAGCCGTTTTTTTGCTCGATAATAATAACGGTAACGCTTGAAATATTCACAGAACATTGAACTGTATGTTTACTTCAATAATTAAATATTAAAATAAAATAAATATTTAAGGGGGGCTCCCGTACAGTAAGGAACCCTCCGTGCGCGAGTTCGACTGGCACTTTATTGTGGCCGATTATTGTGGTTTAGAATTGCTTCAAGTGACAACTGCTTTATCAATCTGTTATTTGTTGAAATCTGTGCAGACAACCAATTTTCTCGTAGTTTTATTTTCTTTGTAGTAATAATGGCGTTTATTATTATAGTCTTTGGCAGCCATATCACAAGCTTTGCTTAGTTTGGGGTCAGAGACCGTGTGTAAGATGTCCACTAATATTTTTAATTTTATTTATTTATTACAGGCTGATCCAAGCATCCAAACCGCCAATCGTAGTTCGACGAGGGCCGGCCGGCTTTGGCTTCACGATACACACTGTTCGAGTATACTACGGGGATACTGATTACTACACCATGCACCATTTGGTTTCGGTAAGTTACATATTGTGATTAATTTGAGCTTAATTTTGGAAGTGAAAACGTCTTTAGAGGTGCACTTTTTGGGATGGGTAAAAATGTTTTCTACCGCGCGGCGAAAATGTATGCCTGCTCCTGCTTATTCATTTAAGCGGCGCAGGGCGCTTGCGCGAGTGTACTGTACTGTATCAGCCTTTTTTATTAGTCCACTGCAGGACGTAGGCCTACCCACGAAGGGTGATTGGGCCATTTCCATCACGCTGGCCCAGTGCGGGTTGGTGGATTCACATACGCCATCGAATTTCTTCCTTGGACATATGCAGGTTGCCTCACGAATACTCACGATGCTTTCCTTCACCTAAAAACCAGTGCTGTGAAATTCTGTACATAAATTCCGAGGAATTTATTGGTACGGGACCGGGTTTGAACCCACGACCTCACGATTGTAAGGCGAGTGTCATTATCACTAGACCACCATGGCTTCGGTAAGTTACACGTGATTAATTTGAGCTTAATTTTGGAAGTGAAAACGTCTTTAGAGGTGTTGTGCACTTTTTGTGATGGGTAAAAAATGTTAAACTCGCGTCAAGACACGTAAGCTGAACGAAAATTCGTAAGACGGAGGGAGAGTAGACCGCCGGCGCGGCGTAGGAGAGAAAGTAATATATTTCTCTTTCTACCGCGCGGCGAAAATGTATGCCTGCTCCTGCTGTTTCGTTTAAGCGGCGCAGGGCGCTTGCGCGAGTGTGCGTGTGTGATATTGTATTTTACCACATAAATGATAGTACTTTATACTGATAAATAAAACAATTCGTGCGAAATGATTCCCTAACCATCTCAAAATATTCAAAAATGCACAACGTTAATGTTCAAGTTTTCATTTCTGCCGGCACTCCTGGAGTGCAACCCGTTGTTTTTTTACTTGTATATGTAGTATTTTGTTAGTTTTGTGTATGACATTTCGGTACTAGTCCGTGTTAATGAGACGCACTAGTCTTTTTGTAAGTCGAATGCTAAATACGAGTACAGGCATCAGGTAGGGTGATTATACCATTATACCACTTGTACTTACAAGCATATTTCATGTGTCATTATCAACATTTTGACAGACAATATGAATTATTTCAACATGTGAATAGACACCATTATCACATTTGAATAATCGTAGAATATTTGCAGTTGAATGTCACAGTTGGTGTACCTACCCATTGCCATTTTGACTTACGTATTCGCTGATGGATTCTTGAGGGCTATACTCGTACTTTGCGTCACGTAAAGTCAGTCATTTTATTCATAAACATAGTTTACAAGTCACATCAGAAAAAATAATAATATTTATAAAAGTCGCAGAACAAAAGTTGTTAGTTTTGATGTACAGAATAAGCCCCTAAAAGGATGCTAATTGATTAGAAATAACCCTGTACAAAGACGACAATCATCGCGAAAATAACGGCATTTCCCATTAGTGTGGCTCGGGCATTGGCAACGCTACCGAGTTTGGCCTTCCTGGTTTTGACTTGAGGTTTTAATTTCAGGCGGTGAGTGAGCAGGGCGCGGCGTGGGCGGCCGGCCTGCGCGCCGGCGACCTCATCACGCAACTCAACGGGGAGTCCGTGCAGGGATTGTTGCATACTCAGGTTAGTATCCACTATATAGACTACTAGCGACCCGCCCCGGCTTCGCACAGGTGTATTATACATATAAACCTTCCTCTTGAAACACTCAATCTATTAAAAAAAAACCGCACCAAAATCCGTTGCGTAGTTTTAAAGATATAAGCATACATGGGGACAGACAGCGGGAAGCGACTTTGTTTTATACTATGTAGTGATATAGACCAATAAGCGCAGACTAAGGTCTATCCCACCGCTGTGTTAAAGACATAAATGAAAATGTCTTATAAATTCATTATTTTTTTTGATGTAGACTTGTATAAATACGTTTTGTGTTTTTGTCAGGTTTTGAGGTTACTGTTGGCCGCGCCGCACGCCACTCTGCGCGCTACGCCTTTGGATCAGACTACTATTCAGGTAATGAAGGAGTCCTCAGGTTGTATTTAGAGTTTTAGGGTCTTTTGAGGTATTTAAAGTTTTAAGGTCTTTTTCGCTCTCGTTATAATTTCTAAGAACCAAAAAAAAATAATTTAGAAAGAAACGCTGAAGAGAAATAAAATCATTCAACGAGAGATGTGTATACTGTATAACAAAAAATAATCTAATAACTCGAAATACTGACGAATTAGTGTCATTTTATTAGTAACCGGAAACTACAGTAGTTTCCGTGTGACTTCATACATTTTAATAGTGCCCCTGGCGGAAACGAGGAAGAACTAACGAAAATGTATGGAGCGAAACGATAACTATAATAGTTTTCGTTACTATGTTACGTCATACTATACGTAAGGCTTCAGTTTTCCCTTTCAGTACTTTGTATACTTTCATAGACTACAACAATCTTAAACGCTTTGTATGAAACCTTTTAAATGGTGTTTAAGCTTAAACATTTTATTACACGTTGTATCTAACTTTACATCCGCCGATAATAAACTTTTAATACCTGGTCGGAACTCAGCAGTAACGCAAATTCCGTAGTTAGATCTGATCTTCACATTTTTTTTGTTGACGGGGATTATGGGAGAAATAAGTCAGTAAAAATTGAATTTAACTTTGCACTGAATTTCCGTTTTTTTTTTTTTTATAAAGTTTAGGATAAAATCTGATCACTGAGCATAAAATCACAATATGAACCACTGAGCATAAAACATCTGAATCACTGAGCATAAAATCACAAAATGCTGATCTGTCAGCATTTTACTGGAAGATTTTAAAAAATACTGGAAGCAAAAGATGCGAAGTTTTATTCTCTACAATAATGGTCTCCATGACTTTTGCCCTAAAGTGCATAGTTTCGATAGTTTCGTAGAGATACGAAACTCGTAGAAATACGTTTTGTCAAGATTGCGCTTGAAGCTCCACCTGGATCTGTCAACATTTTGTGTTTTATGCTCAGTAAGTCATCCTAAACTTTAATAAAAAAAAGTATCGGAAATTTAGTGCAAAAAGAACGTCTATTTTACTGAGGTAAAATGTTAGTTAGTTGTAATTGTAAGGGGTCCACTGGAATGAGCAAAAGGGGTCCATGAGAAAAACAAGTTTGGGAACCTCTGGTTTAGTCCTCTTCTTCGTCGTGTCGATGGTTCTAAGGTAATGATGATCTGTCTAGATAAACTTTGCCCAGTATTTAGCGACTGCTACCCCTTCCGGGCTAGTATGCGCGCCACGAATTATTTCATTCATGGTGTCAGAACGAGACAGCGTTATGGCAAAGAATATAACTGCCACTTTTTCACACGTCGAATTGAGTTATTTTCATCGCTTTTCGTGGTCGCATGCTTTATAGCCTGGTTAGTATAATAATAAATAAATATTAGGGACATCTAACACACGGTCTCTGACCCCAAACTAGGCATAGCTTGTGATATGGCTGCGAGAGACTGATATACTACATATACATTTTTTCAAATACATACTTATATAGATAGTACCTAAATAACACCCAGACACAGAGCAAACATCTATGTTCATCACACAAATGTTTGCCCTGGGTGGAGATCGAACCCACGCCTCTTTGGCCTAGAAGTCAGGGTCACTATCCACTGAGCCACCGAGGCAGTCAAAATAATATATCGTTGGTGTGCAGGCGGGCGGCAGGAAACGCGTGGGTTGCGGCAGACGGGCGTCCGCGCCGCCGCGGCCGCGCCCGCGCCGCCGCTGCTCGCTCTTCAGGAGGATCTCCACCAAACGAGCCTCGCAGGAGATGCACCAGGTAATATTAAACGCGGATTTGGAAAATTAAAAAAAAAAAAACATTTAGGCATTAACGCGAAATGATGACGATTGTAAATAAATAAAACGCTTATTAGGCCCGATTATAAAGGCGCCAGCGTTTTAATAGCAACGTAAAAAGCGTTGTCTCTATCGAATGCCTAAAGTGAAAAAGAAACTATGCTATTTAGCTATTATAATTACGATGGCGCCTCTGTAATCAGGCTTATTGTTCCAAAAAGTTAACACAAATAAGTTGTATACTAGATCCTACACCTGTGTCGTGATACCTATGCTCTTACTAATCATTATGTAATAAAAATCAAAAATACCGTTATTTACGCAGAAACTTTGATAACTACTACCGATACTTATTACCGATTACTAATGAGATTTCGCCACACAAGCCAGCCTAGCGGGAAATTATTGTACGCTTGAAGGGGCCGGCTGTTACAAAAATTACAAGTGTCGGTGTATATTCGCACGGTACATTTCGAAAACAAAAATAAATCAACATTTTGGGAAATAACACCTTTTAGGATTTTAACATTTTGCTAAACCTAAATAAATCAGCTTTATTGGAAATGATACGTTTTGAGAATTCAACATTATGAGAACTCAACTTTTTGCGAATCCTAAATAATTCAACATTTTGGGAAATTATACTTTTTAGGAATTCAACATTATGAGAATTCAACTTTTTGTACCTAAAGTCAACTGAATATTCATCTAAATGTATATGTAAATGTTTCGTGCGCAGACGTTGGACCGGCTGGGACGCGAGTGCGGCGGCGGCCCGTGTGCGCAGCTTTCTTCTCTGGAATGCACCGCGCCCCCCGCCCCACCACCCGCCATCGTCGACAGCCCTAACCAGCACCCTATATACCAGAGGTAAGTAATCGTTATAGTTTTACCTTTCAATATACGGCAACATACATACCACCATACATACATATACAGACATATAGAAATGGCATATACCGACCACCAATCTGACAATCTGATCCCACTCGCCCTTTTCTACTATCGTACGGCTAGACAGACGCGACGAAAGCGCCACCCTTTTATTGTGATAAATCCACGTCGAAAGTTGTGTAAAATTGGCGCACAAAAATACTAACGACTATATTTAATTATTTGCTCTACATGAATTTTTCAACGTACTGTAATAGTAGTTTATGCAACTGTCATATAATACCAGTGTTATATGCAGTTGCATACACTACTTTATCTTCACTAATAAAAAAAATAATAAAAAAAAACATATTGCGACGGGACGGGACGGGACGGAACTGGACGGGACGGGACGGGACGGGACTGGACGGGACGGGACGGGACGGGACGGAACGGGACGGGACGGGACTGGACGGGACGGGACGGTTTTTGGGTTCTTATTCTTAGGATTCACGCGTACGTGTATTGTCACAGTGAACTTGGCGCCATTAAAATCTAACCAATGAGAGCGCAGCTGCGCGCGCAGGGCCAATCAGGAGCGAGCGTGCGATGTTATAATGAGATTTTACGATATCGATGTGGATATTATAACATCATGTGAAATTGCTTAAATTGAGTGTTTTGTTGTCTGCGCTATAACAGTAGTCATTATAAGTCAAGTATTGGAAACATAAGTAGAATGTTACAACATTAGTGTAGATAAATAAAGTAAATCGCGCTCAAATTGAAAATGTTTTGCTATAAGTTAAGCAAAAAAAATGTTTCTGATAGGCACCTCAGTTTGTAACATTAATTCTTGCCGAGGCCAGAAGAATAGCACCCTATGTAGAGGGGTGATGAAAAGTAGGAGAGTATCACTCTCGTGAAAAATATATTTTTGCTTTGGGCGACGTACTTTGAATCCCTCGCTACGTTCAGGATTCTATTCTAGAATCCCGCACTTCGCTCTGGATTCCAAAAAGCGTCCTCGCCGTAATAATATAATTTTGCTCCCTTATGATACAATGTAGTATTTGGTTGCAGGCCGTCGTCGCTGCACGGGCTAAAGCACAAGCTGGTGGCGGGCGGCGCGGAGGTCCGCCGCGCGTCGCTGCAGCACATGCCGCTGTCGCCGCTCGCGCGCACCCCCTCGCCCTCGCCGCAGCCGCAACCCGCTTCCCCCACCAGGTATGTGGTGTTATATGTTTCCTCAAAACTGTTTGAATACATTAAACGTATTGTTCTCTTACTATACAGGGTTATTTCTAATCAATTAGCATCCTTTTAGGGGCTTATTCTGTACATCAAAACTAACAACTTTTGTTCTACGAGTTTTATCAAAACTAAAAAAAAACATTCTTCTATAGAAAAATATCGTTCACCCTCGACAAAATTTATGGAACAGATGTTTTTTTTTGAGTTTTGACAAAAGTCGTAGATTAAAAGTTGTTAGTTTTGATGTTCAGAAGAAGCCCCCAAAAGGATTCTAATTGATTAGAAAAAAACCCTGTATATAGGCCGAATCAATCACAACTATAGTTGTGCGTAATCTAAATATTACTCGTAATATTGGGAATAAAATACTGAAATCTTAACATTTTTTATTGGTTATCTGTTATAATATTGTATACTTAATTGTACAGGTAGTATATAGTTGGATAATAAATCTATGTAATAAAAATAAATCGCAATTAGGCTTGTAATTGCAAGGATATTTTAGAATAAGCTGAATAGGTTAGGAAAATGAGCTACCAAGACTTACGAGTACTCAAGCTTAGATTGACCCTGGGAATGGTCATCTTCGGCCTGGTCAACAACCAATGACAGGTCTTTATTTAAACATTTCGGACTCTATGATTGGTCGAACACTAGCTCGCAGCTGTAAGCTGTAATCGCAGAGCTATTACAATCAGAGGGATAATGTGGTCGATCGAGAAAATCTGAAGGAGATGCATTGATTTAATATATCATGAGTTAGAAAGAGATATGGAAAATATCTCGATTCAGTGGTTGTTGCCGTATTTTTCTCCCGATAGTGTCAAATTACAATTCATATTTGACAGTTTTTGGCAACATTTTCTATACATTTTTGTGGTTGAGAATTGTCTACAACAGCGCGTGCGTTTCATCAAATAGTTCCTATGCCGTCATGTTGGCACCCCTGCAGGAGTGCAAAGAAAGAATTATATGCCCACACTTATTTGCATCACTGCCAACATGACGGCATAGGAACTATAAGATGAAACGCACTATATTTCTCAGGTTGTATTTAGCTCTGACTCGTGACGTTTACCGATTAATTCATTTACTGTTTTATTAGGATGTTTACATGCCGTTTCATTGTTACGTACCTATATTTCACGTCTGTTATAATATTGGACTTCATCGCAAACTCATGTCGTATCTTATAAGTCTATGTATATGTATGTATTGTCCTGTCTATCATGAAATATGTATGTTTCATCTGTGAATATCATGCACAATGTCAATCAAGTGCACATCCTTTCATTTTGTGAATAAAATGAACGCTATGACCTCGATTCCACGTTATTTCACTAAAGGAATTTTAGTTCTAATGCTATATTTTACTAATGGAAACATACGTATAGGCCGAATCATACAACTTGGCGGTTTGATGTTAGCTACAAGCTGCGGATAACCCAAACCTCGCGTAACTGATAAGTGAGCGTCAGTCAGGATTGAGCTATCCGCATCCTGTAGCTAACATCACATTCACCAAGCTGTATGATTAGGCCTATAAGAAATAGCTTCCATTTTAAAACACGTCATAAGTTGGATCTTAATTTTCCATCCATATTTAAATGGGACCGCATGGGGTCCCGATTTAATTCAAGTATCAAGTGCCTCTAGCTATTCGTTTGACTGCTTTAAATTCTTGCTATCTCACATTGTGTTTCTAGTAGTAAAATACTCAGTTAAATAAGTTTATTTTTGTGAGTTAATGCTGGAATCAAGGCTAATATCTTTCTAAGCTTTCTGCTCTCATGAAAAAATGTTAACGCCATCTTTCCACTGCGAGCGTAGCAAACTTCATACCAAATTCTATTCTAATGAATACTGGCCAATAAACCGCAAAAAAGTGTCGTTGTCTTGTTTCGTTGCACTGCGATGAAATAAGACAGTAACACATTTGTCGGTGTGATTTGGCAAATTCGGGTACCATCGGAATGCTTTCTCTCAAACATGCTTCAATACTCTTCTATCGCTGTCTGGTATTGCCAAATCCATCCAGTGTCTGTGAAAAACGGTGTACGTAATGTATACTTTCATTCACTAGTAATATCTTATACGAAATGTTGTTTTTTATTCTTGCTAAAATATATGCATTGTTGTTAACAACTTGTAAGTACTACGAGTTTAAACCGGAAATTGCAGTAAAAGCTTGTCGAAAGACAATCAAGTTTTCCAATAAATAGTTGGTCCAAAAATAAATATGAACAACTGTACTTTTTTGTTGGAAATCCAACATCCGTCCATCCTGACAATGTGGGTCTCCTCACACACAACCCTGGTGGGAACCCAATAATAGTTTGCCGAAAGTCACTGAGCTGTATCTGTTGAAGTTAGTTGATAAAGAAAGAACTTGACAAGTCTGCTACACTCGCAGTAATTCGTGGTAATATCACTATTTATCGCTCACGTGTAAGTAACGTAACACAGCCGAGTGGAGGCGCGCAGTCCATCGCCGCTGGCGTCCAGAGAATGCTCCCGCCGAGCCTGGCCGCGCCGCGACCCCGCCTCACCCCTGCTGCGGAGAGCTCTGTCGCCTGACAGGTAACTTGACACTAGTATACAGTGTGAGTAACGTAACAGATGAGTGGAGGCGCGCAGTTGGTTGCCTCTGGCTTCGCGGGAGTGCCTTGCCCCTGTTTTGGAGTGCTCTGTGGCCTGACAAGTAACTTGACAGTGGTAGGTGGATAATTATGTGCTTGTCATATAGTAATCACAGTTATATGAGTGCTCTTGCCGCGTTCTTGCCTCACCTCTACCCCGGAGACCGTTTGCAGCTTGATTGGTAATTTGTAATTTCTGTCATGTAAAAGTAAACAAAGCTGCGTGAGTGTTCCCACGCCGATCGCGCGACCCCGCCTCTACACTGCGAAGAGCTTTATCAATAACAGGTAACAAATCTGCTATACAGGGTTACTGGTAACCAATTAGCATCCTTTTAGTGGCTTATTCTGTACATCAAAACTAACAACTTTTGTTGAACGACTTTTATCAAATCTAAAAAAAAATGCTGTTCCATAGGAAAATGTCGTTCACCCTCGACAAAATGTATGGAACAACTGTTCTTTTTTTTTAGTTTTTACCAAAGCCGCAGAACAAAAGTTGTTCGTTTTGATGTACAGAATAAGCCTCTAAAAAGATGCTGATTGCGACAATGCGATTACCAGTAACCCTTTATATCTGCCATTATCTCTACCCCGTGTAAGTTACTACATTTGGTTACTGCCGCAATTCTACCTCTTCTCCTTGGGCAGCAACAGGGTTGGACTAAAACAGCGATTACTTGAATAAGAAAAGTAAGTTCTAAACCTACACCTGTTTGTCTTTATGGAGATTACCAATTTTGCAATGGTGACGTTATATTGGTCGACGAAGACATACGTTAATGTGGTGACCTAAGTTGCCATCCAAAGCAGTCTAAGAAAAGACTTTTATGACTTCAAAAGAGTTTATAATTTATTCAAAAGGTCCACTAAGTGTAGTTTTTGTGTTCGAAACTATTTTAAACGAAACCTGCGTTAACTGATTTGGCGTTTTTACAGACTAACGGTTGATGGCAAAAGGTTTTTTTGACCAAAATTTTAATTGTTTTTTTTTAATTGTGCAAAAGCTATCAATTTTGTCTTACATTTACTATTTCTTCATATTCATTTCTGTTTGCTTTTTGTGTGCATATTGATTCGATTCATCGTCATTCATTTTGTTATATGTTTTACTAACCAGCAGGATGATTTTGCTTTTTGTCTAAATTCAATCGCAATGTAAATAAACTCTTCCTAAACCTCTTACAATACAAAAATAAGTTTATTCGAAGCTTTCACCACTGAGATTGCGATTGAATTCCACAGCTTACAAAATCAAGCCTTGTGTCGTAAACGTTTATCTCATTATTTGACTGTATTTATTTGCAGTATTTTTTTTTTAATAATTACCTTTCACATTTATAAAATTATATTGTGTATTTTGAAGTACATTATAGGCTTAAGCTATAAGCTAGCTGTATTTATTGACAACTTTTTTTATATAAATGCTTGTATACGCAGCTACGTCAAAACATTAGAGAGACAATGACCAGCTATACAAGCTAAGCGTAAGCTGTGTTTTATTACAATAAAGCTGCTTCTCCACTTGGGATAAGATGTGTAGATAAACGGTGTGAAAGCTAATGAAGTCTTGTTTTTTACCGTCAGGGCTTGTTCACATAGAACGTCAGTTTTACTGGATCCTTTTAACCTGATCCGTCGCTACTGATGGTATTATTCACACAGCATTTACAGAACCGATTTTAACGGATCCGACGCCAATAACATATACGTTTAAACGGACCCGTAAAACGGATGTCGGATCGGTATTTTTTACTGGATCAGGAATACTGTATTCTGTGTGAACTCGCTCATACAACTACATACGCGAACAGCATATTATACGTTTAAACGGACCTGTAAAACGGACGTTCTATGTGAACGAGCCCTCACTTAGATAAAATGCTTCACAATAACTTTAGGATTCCATGAAACACACATAATATGGATGGAAGGTGGAGTACATCTTTGACTGAGTGGCTTCCAATAGCAGACAGGCGTTCCGTAGGCAGACCACCAGCCCGATGGGTCGACGACATCAGATCCATCGCGGGACACGCGTGGATAAGATCAGCCCGAGACAGGGAAAACTGGCACAAGGGAGAGGAGGCCTATACCCAGCAGTGGGTCGATACAGGCTGATGATGATGATGACACATAATATAGAGAATTAACATCCAGGCTTAAACAAAAGTCTGAATTGACCACTCACAAAGCAAAGATATACAGAAACACAATGGATGGATGGACACAACATACAAAATTAAACCATTGTTATGCAGACACTATTCCCCAAACTGGGTACAATAAATCACCCTTATATTGGGGCCTAGGCATTCCCGTCATGCTACTACAAAATTGTATGAAAATTTAAAACATTAGGTTGCAAAACTTTACTATACACACCAATATTAAATCTGACAAATCTTGTAAAAGAGCTACAAAAACACACACGCGTTTTACGTTCGTTTCACGCAACTACACGTTTTATCACTAGTGGATACGCAGCTTTAGGCATTTGATCTCAGAACCAATTCCCTACATTCATCCCTTAATTAATTCCTTCAGACTCCACCCTCGTTCAGCCGAGTCAAAATGCTCGATATCGCCGCTATGTTGCGGCGGTGTCGCCGGAGTCGCAGTTTCCACGGGCACCGCTAGACCTAGGGTGGTATGGCGCGCCCCCGCCCCAGCGCCCCCCACTCCACCCCCGCAGGAAAAGGTTGACGAGCCCTTGCTGCCAAGGATAGCTGAGGAAAAGGACTCTCCTACGCATCATCCCAGAAATATGCCGCACAGGTATTTATACTCATTTATTTCGTAGTCTTATTTACACGTCCGGTTACAATATTAATATCAATAAGCAGAATATACTTAGCAAAGCAATGAAAGCATTTGAATAGGGAACTTCAGATTTTGGAAGAAGAATTGTTGTGATGCTGTAATGGTGTTTATCGTTCCTTGGAAAAAAAAGTTGAAGAGGCCTCGTCACTGAGAAAACCTGAGAAAAGACTCGCCTATGCGGTCATGCAAGAGACATGCCACATACGTGAGATATAAGTAATAGATAATGGTAGGTATCCTTTAACTGTTATTGCAAAGGTCATATTCATGTTCCTGTCGAAAGTTTTAACAAGCGGCCAAAGAAACCTATGTTTATACAATGCTTCTCATACTTCATTATTGACATTGATTTTAATTTTTGTACATTCTATATTGATAATAATTTTGCAATGAATGTTTTAATAAGTATTAATAAGTTTATAATTTTTAAGAAGCAATAACTTTGTATTTTGCATGCTCGATCAGAGTTGGATGTAGTGATACTAGATATAAGTAGTTTTAAGACCAGTACCATGTACCTAACCTACATTGTTGCAAATAAAAATATGAATATTAATATTATCTAAAATGCTAGACCACTTAGAAAATTCAAGTTTTCCAAAAATTACGAATAGAATGTTTCCAGATTCTGCATTTCTATCTCAATATTATTTATTATTGTTTTGTTTTATTGAATATTTCAATGTGTTCAATTATTTTGTAATTTTGCAATGATATTTATTTTGTAATGACGTTTCTAAGCGCATGTGAAATGTCAATGGAATAAATGAATTTTGAATTGAATTGAAATATGAAAACTAACATCATAACTTACGTCTCCGAACCTTTTTAGGATATTTCTTCATTTTTATTTCCATACTTTCCCTAGAGGGTATTGACATGACTTATCTGAACTTAGGACTTACAATATTTGAATTGTATTAGGACGCCAGCGAAGCAACAAACGCCGAGCATATTCACATCGTCGCCCAAAACGAGCCTGGACAAGTCTACGTTCAACGCGACGTCGTCTTTCGCCTCGCTCTCTCTCTCCGACGAGAGCTTCGTGGACACATCGGTCGACGTGTCCATGCTCGATACATCTAGGGAAATGTATATGGGTAAGTGAAAATTACGTACCGTCTTCTCGTCCGACATACCGCAGTGCCTCACGTTGAAAGTCTTTGAGTGTGTATTAGAATTAATGAGCGATGACTTAATTTATGTCACTGAAAAGTGAACTCTCATATGAGCCTAATTTATTAATAAAATAGCTCAACAGAGTATTAAACGATAAATAATGAGCAATTTCAGTATTCACTGACAAATTGCTTCGTTTTGGTATTTCGGTAGGCCTGGCGCCAAAGTTGTAAAAAAGTAAGTTCATAAAGGCTGCCTAGCTCTAGGATTTTTAAGGCGTTTGAAGGCCTCTGACTTGACTAAATGGTTGAAACAACCGGGATCTACAATTTAACGCGTCATCCGAGACACGGTAGTGCTCAGTTGTAAATGCCACCCGCAGTCACCCGTCTGAAGAGTAACTGTGCCAAAGTACAGTAAAGCTGTACTTCGGTGATCGCTGACAAACACCTATTCAAACTACGCTGAAAATGGTAGAAATAAAGAAAAATCGTTAGTTTCGAGACCACTTTATAAATTCTGAAAAAGAAACTGAATTTAACTGTTTTTTTTTATATTGATATTTATTAATACAAGGCTGTTTGTTTTCGGCCAAAAAGAGGCCCTTCCATTTGTCTCCTGCTTTCTGTGGTGTATCCGTTCCGGTAACTGACAGCTTGGAACTATTAGGCGTTACGCTATCATCGACTCTCAACTTTGGCTCTTATATAGAGTCAAAAGCACAATTAGCCTCAAAAAAACTTGGTGTTCTCTCTAAGGTGAGACGGTATTTCACACCTGAACAACTGCTTAGTCTTTATAAAGCGCAAGTCAGGTCTTGCATGGAATACTGCTCTCACCTTTGGGATGGCTCTGCCAAATACCAGCTGGAGGCTTTAGAGTCCATTGAAAGGCGAGCCAGGAGGCTGATAGGCAACGAAACTTTGACTGAGTCGAAGCTGCAGAGTCTCGAGCATCGACGTTGCGTAGCGTGTTTATCAGCCTTCTATCGGATACACTTCGGTGAGTGCGCCCAGGAGTTGCACAATCTGGTCCCACCTGCCCCTTTCTTCTATCGTACGGCTAGACAGACGCGACCAAAGCGCCACCCTTTTATGGTGGACATCCCACGCATTAGAACCAAGCGTTTCGAGTCCACATTCCTCATACGAACTGCCAGAATGTGGAACGCTTTGCCTGGGTCTGTCTTCCCGCTAGAGTACAATGTAGGTGTCTTCAAATCCCGAGTAAATAGGTATCTTCTAGGTAAGCGTGTTACATCCTAGACCGCATATCTGCTTAACATCAGGTAGTGTGTAGTCAAACGCAAACCTATTCGAAATAAAAAAAATATATATAAATATATTTTCCGTTACCATAGCCATTTTTAACCTGGTTTTAAATTATGCAGACGACAGCCGAACAAGTCTTGACACAAGCCTACCACCATTCGATGATAAACTGAAATCTACAAAACAAGATCAACCGATCGACACACAGCCCAAAGCGCGCAAGAAATCCGACTCCAGTCTCAAAGAAGAAGACCTCAAAAAGAAGAAGGACGTCAAAGAAGATGATAAAAAGAAGAAGGATGCCAAAGAAGAGGAAAAAAAGAAGAAACCCGAGTTGAAGAAGCAGGACTCTATAAAGAAACAGGAGTCTAAAAATAAGGAGAAGACGGTTGAAGAGGCTAAAGTTCCTGAAGTTAAAGTTGAGGAGAAATCAAAGGTAGGTTTTTTTTTATTTAATCTAAACTATAATTATCCTTTTTATCCTTTTTAGGGTTCCGTACCTCAAAAGGAAAAAACGGAACCCTTATAGGATCACTTTGTTGTCCGTCTGTCCGTCTGTCAAGACCCTTTTTCTCAGGAACGCGTGGAGGTATGAAGCTGAAATTTATATCAATTACTCAGGTCTACTGTCCCTTGAAGCTGTGAAAAAATCAAACTTCTAAGCCAACGCAATCAAAAGATACAGCCGTTTATGCCGCAAATTTTCGACACTTGCAAGGGAATCAAAACCTACAGGGTGCTTCCCGTGAACTCAGAATCTTGAAATTTGGTACGAAGCAACGTCTTATAGCATAGATAAAGGAAAAATTACGAAAACCATAAATTTTTAGTTACATCACATAATATATTTTTTTTTTAATAATTTTAACCTTACTACCCATTTCCTCATAAACGCGTAGAGGTATTAAATTGAAATTCATACCAAATACTCAGGTCTATAATACCTTTAAGCTGTAACAAAATCAAACTTCTATGTCAACGCAATCAAAAGAAACAGCAATTTAAGCTGCATATTTTGAAACTCGCAAGTACTCGCAAGGGAATCAAAACCTAAAGGGTACTTCCAGTCGACCTAGAATCTTGAAATTTGGCATGAAGCAACGTTTTATAGCACACATAAAGGAAAAATTCCGAAAACCTTAAATTTTTAGTTACATTACAAAATATATATTTTTTACTTATTACTTTTTTCCTCATGAACGCGTAGAGCTATCAAGTTGAAATACTTACTTAGTACTTAGTTACTTAAACGATAAAGAGATCTTTGTCTTAAATTTATGCTCCTCCATCTTTCCCCATTGTAATGTTATGAATTTCATTTTGCAATAAGATTACCATAGTTATGACTCGATTGTCGTAATGAACGAACTTTGTAAACCTTGCAGGTTTGTACGGAACTCTCGGTGCGCGAGTCCGACTCGCACTTGGCCGGTTTTTTTAATACATTTATCCTTTTTTTGTGCTGTTTTAAATTTCTAACGAAAAAAAGCCAATGTTATTATTCATGTGTTTTTTATGTGATATTCTTTCACATATAAATAAATAAGCTACAAGTAAATAAAGTGCGGTTTCTTAGGGCTGTCAAACAACTTTCTAGTAATTGGTAGATACCTTTTTTTAACTCCGACGAAAAAAGAAGGGTATTATAAGTGTCATATCGGTCTATTTGTGATTGTGTGACGTTCTTAGATCAAGAATAGGATTTGAAAAACGGTATTTTTTGTTTGAATATATACATATATCAATGATATCATTCTTAGCTATACCAAGCATCTCAACAAAATCTGTTTTCCAGGATTGTTTGATGCATTTTTAACAGACTTCCAAAAAAGAGGAGGTTCTATGTTCGCCTGTATGGATTTTTTTCGTGCAAGTTCATCGATAATTTCCGCAATTGTGAACAGAATCGAAAAATTCTTTTAAAGTTCAAAAGGGTATACTCCCGAGGTGGTCCAATTTAAATTTTACAGAAATCGGCTGTGCCGTTTTTGAAAAATCAACAGTAATGTAAACGACTCTAGCGAAATATTCGAATTTTGTACACGATGGAAGGCGGTTTTGCCATTTTTTGCGAAAAATAATGATTTTATTAGTTTATTGGTTTACTAGGCCCAATTATGAAGGCCATCGTAATTATAATAGCTAATTAGAATATTTCTGTTTCTTTCTCACTTTAGGCATTCGATAGAGAGAACACTTTTTACGTTGCTATTAAATTTACGATGGCGCCTTCATAATTGGTCCTTTTTTATTACTTTGTTGCTAACTATATGAACTAAAGCAGGTGGAAAAAATAATGGAGCGCACCGGATCAGTGAAGAAATCTGACAAGCAGCTCGATAAGGAAGCTAAGAAACAAGAAAAGGCAGACAAGAAGGAAAAAGAGGCCAAGAGGGAGTCGGTGAAGAAGCTAGAGGGACTGAAGCGGCAAGACTCCGTTGATGCAAATAAAGTGAGTTTCGCTTCTATAATATTATATATTCTCCATTTTTTTAGGGTTCCGTACCCATAGGGGTGAAAACGGGAATATTCCATACAATATTAATCATACGTGCTAGATACGAGTATAAAAGCTAGCATCATTCATGGACCATTACATTCCAGTCACCGGAGTCGGAGAGTGCGAGCATAGCGGAGAAGACCAGGAGTAGCAGCAGCAGCATGGTCAGCAAACTTCTTGGAGTGATGGGTAGGAAGCGGGACGAGGACGACCGCCCGCCGCGCCGACACGACAAGCAGAAGAAGAAGGTCAGTAGAACAGGAGTAGACCATCAGTAGACTTTGAGTAGACCACAAATAGACTAGGATTAGACCATAAGTAGACTACGAATATACCATGAATAGACCAGGAGTAGGCCTTAAATAGACCACGAGTAGACTATGAGTAGATCATGACTAGAACTTCATCATATCAGCTGTAAAACATTCTTAATTGGGTATACGTATTTAAACGGGGTATTTCTCTAAACAATGGAAAGATTCTAGTATAAAATCATGCAAATTTTTACGGCAAACAAAAGAAAAATGTCAGCATACCGCAGGTAGATCATCATATCACCCGTCAAACATTTATAGCTAAATATCTGATGTACCGGGTGTTTCTGAAAACAAAACGTAGAATAAAGTAAGTCATTATTTTATAGGTCTGGCTAGCCCTGGTGTTAAACGTTTTTAAGCTGTCTGAACGCCTCTGACACAGAAAAACTATTTAAACTATTACATTTGAATATAATATAACTATACTATAACTATTTAAACACCGGAAAAAAATGGTTACGTATTTTTGCATGTATTTTATTGATATTTTTGACAATTCTTTAATTTGAATTTAAATGAAAAAAATATCAAACCGAAATAAGGAATTTTTTAACTTGAATTGGTTCGCTTTTCACCGGAACATCTCTTGTCTCGCCTTCGATTTGTCTCATCCTTAGTAAATTCTTCTTCAGGCTTGGATAATTGAGTAATGCAGCTATCTCAGTCTTACCTCCTAGTCTATTATTCCGACGTAGACCTTCCACAAAGCCCTTGAAATAGTTCATGATAGTTTCGTATTCGAAATCTGGTTTTTTTGAAGGCTGTAAGTAATACATAATACATGTTTAAAATATAGGGTCTTGCGGCGGCATCATGTGTCGGATCGTTCTCTTCCCTCAAATATGGTCGAGGAGAGCGATGGCTGGCACATATGTCATACTCGTGATCGGGTGCTGCTTGCGGGTCGCCGATCTGTTCGTGGCATTCACGCAATGCACCGACTAAATAACTTAGGCTAAGATTACTCTCTTTGTACAATAAAATCAAAAAATTGTGTTCAGTTAACAAAGGGCACAGACCCTGGACAAACCCTGGTTACTATACATATTTTCAATTTAAAAAAAAATAGGGTTATCCGCTGGACAACAACTTTATCGTTATCTATTTTAATATGATGCTAACCCGGAATTGGAGAAAAAAAAGTAGTCTACACAAAATTGCAACTCTGAATCGACAAAATTTACCTGATTTTTTTCGAAATCCGAATTGGCCTCATAGCATAAGTTGGGCCCAATAATGATGGCGCCACCGTAATTATAAAAGCTATTTAGAATAATTTCTGTTTCATTTTCACTTTGAGCATTCGATAGGCAGAACATGTTTTACGTAGCTATTAAATTTACCATGGCGCCTTCATAATTGGGCCTAATGATGGTTCATAGACTTCAAAAGCTAGTTAAATATAAATTTTAAAAAAAAGCTATCACGTACCGCCTCTCTCACTATGCCTCGGTGTCCTTTGTTGCCATACATTTCATCGATTTTTGCAATCTCGTCGTCCAGATAGTCGCGTAAAAGTACGTTCAAACTTTTGTGTATGTCACCGAAAGTTACACAAAACATTCTGAAATAAAAGATACTGATTAAGCGACTTCAAAAAAGAAGGTTCTCTTGGACCTCTGAAGTATGATCTACCAAACAAAAAAAAAAATCTTCAGAATTGGCGGAATGATCGCGTAATTAAAATACAAAAAAAAACAAATTATATACTTCGTCGAATTGAGAACAGTACTTCAATCACAGAATTTGATTCTCATTTATTAATATTAATACCAGTATTTTATAATATTTAGGTTTACAAATGACTAAATTACAAAAAAAAGTATTTGATTTTTGTTAGTAATAAAATTGTCCTCCAACATGATGTCGCGACGAAATTATGAGGTTTAAAAAGTAATGACGGAGGTAACATAGAACTGAAAGGAATGGATGGAATTGGAGGAGAACATTGTCCAGCAGAGAAACAGTACAGTTTAAATTTAAAAAAAAAAATGGTCCGAAATTGGTCGCCCCCTAAAATCTACCGCTCTAGGCTCCAGCCTACTCAGCTTGCTGATAAATCCGCCATTGACATTAGCTATTCAAGATCCAAGTGAATATGTAACTTCTAGGTAGAGAATACAATCCCGAGCATGGTTTTCAATCCCGGGATTACGGGATTTTTAATAATCCAGGGATTTGTAATCCAGGGATCCCAGGTTATCCCGGAATTAGAATTTCGTAAATACAATCGCAGAAATATCTAGAGTATCCAATGTTTGACTTCCGATTCCAAGCCTGCTTCGTAGTTTAATGCCAACATAAGCAGCAGCTTTTACGCCGGTTGGAGTAATAGACATATAGACGATATTTAAGCTATTTATATGCTGATGATTCTAAGTATTATCTTCGAGCTCCTGTTTAGTATGTATCGTGCGACAGATCTAAGGTTTGTTTTTGTCGACATGTAATAAATGCTATTAAGGCTTGTGGAAACCGCGACCTTGGTCACAAAAATAATAAGTTATCTACCCCTAAAAATTATCCAATTTGAGTTGAATCACTACGAACGTCTTAGCTTTTACAGTTTTATAAATGACCTTGTAAGTCTCTAAAAACTCATATTTTTACGCAATAATTTTGGCTGATGTATACATAAACTTTTCTAAAAGAAATTTGACGTCTCGTACGTCGTACTCGTACGTGCAAAATTTCTTCATCAAGCGATTGACACCAATAACATAACATTGTGTTACAATTTAAGGAGTGAAAAGAGATTTTTTCCGGAACGTAAATTTTTTCAAAAATGTACCAAAAAATCTCTCGATGTTTTACAGATAACGCGGAAACAGTGGTCGATTCAGACTCCTCTTACTCGTAATATAATTTAGGCAAAGTTATTTTCAAGGCGTAATGGACCACGGAATGCAAACTTAACCTGTTTGTAGCAATCCCGAAAATCCCGGGATTACCCAAGTACAGTCCCGGGTTTTTCGGGATATCAGGCGAGTTGGTGGTCAAGCGCGGACTTATTCGCGTTAAAAAAATACTTAAATATAATTTAAAAATCATATAGATGCTATTCAGAATCGATGATACGAGTATACATCGATTTGAGTGAACTACTCGAATGTATACGTAGTTTGCTATGATTGAAGTCAGTTATGCCATTTTTGGAGAAACATATAATTTAAAGACGGTTTACTGCTCGTTTACGAATTTGGGCTTCAACGGCAGCGACTGCAGCACGGTAATGGTATCTAACAGTATTCCGTCTTCAATACAAACGGATGGAATGCGAATCATACCTACGCGCCTCGGAGCTTGGTATACACTCCTTAGGTACACAACGGTCGCAGGGTTGCGCCGTCGCAGTGATGAAAGAACGTGTGGGTGTGTATCAGTGGGCGTGCGATTTACCTACGAGGCGGGCAGCCCTAGCGCGTGCGTTTATGTTCTGCGTGGCCACGTGGCGCTGTAGTTATTTATTTCAAGGACAAGGCCGAGTCACAATATTGTTAGATACTATTACTGTGACTGCGGCGGCGGCGTGAGCTCGTGGCCGAGCGGTGAACTCACTTGGGCGGTTTAGGGTCCACCGGATCCCCTTTCAATAAGTTTGCTAAGATTTGTCGTAAGAAGGCAAGTGCTTCCATTGTGTTTTCGGGTAGGGAGATCCCGCTCTCTTTACAGTCGGACTCAGGCCTGTAGGGCTCTGACCAGTAGCTGGACGTTCTCAGTGCAAAATTCTGACTGAAATACAAGTGAAACGTAACAAATAGTTCAAAAAACCTGACTGGAAAAAATCAACAGATAAGCAAATCACTCAGGCTTGGTTGCACCTATTACCCGTTACAATCCTACCGCTTAACTTAGTTAGCGGGACTGAGACAGTCGCACCTGTCTCCGTATGCTTTTGTCGTCTCCCCCGGCGCCCCTGTACCGCGCAGGCGATGACTAAGTTAAGCGGTAGGATTATAGTTAGTTATTATTAAGATTACATTTTGTTAAATTTAACACTAACAGTAACGCTGACTTTAACCGTGACTACGAAATGTCTTGCATTGCACCAGCTTATTCTTTGAAATAATTAAAGGGATTACTTATCAGGGTTATACTTTTCTGACAGATAATTAACAGTGGAATTAATCAATATGCTATTGTTGAAGTTAAGGGTACAATTAAAGTTATGACGTTATCTTACAAATTGTCAAATGATGCAGCACATATTTTCCCTAACCATTACTTTAACAGGTTTTTTTATTACTAAAGTAACATGGTACAACCAACCCTAAAATAATTAAAATGGTTGTAATTATTCCTGCTTAAATAAAATTGTGAATACTCCATGCTTCTTCCATATGAGCAGGACGCCAAAAACCCGAGGGCCAATATTGTAGTCACTGAAACATGCAAGAAAGACATGTGTACTTTTTTAACCGACTTCAAAAAAGAAGGTTGTCAATTCGTCTGTTTGTTTCTACTTATGTATCTACTTATGTTTTGTTACGCGATATCTCCACCAATTAAATACAAAAATAATGATCAAAATCAAGCATCGTCCAAGGGAAGGCGCATATTATTGCAAGCGATGATAAAATCGCAAGGGGTGCGCACGGTTCCATAGGTACGTACCTAAGTAATATATTCCATGATGATGCACAAGAGCTTATAGGGAACGGTCGTAATATACCGCTCGCAAAAAGTCATTAGTAATATCGGGCAGTGACAACCATAAAGATCAAATACCTTCACAAAGAAACTGCCCGCAGTATATGGTGTGATGTGATCGGCTTACCAGGTCCTGTACTCTAGACCCTGTAGCTCATACTTTAGAGATAGTCCAATTTAAATTTTAACAGCATAGCTGTGTTCGATAAATACAGACGGTTTTCAAGCGTTGGATATATTTGTTTATGAGAACAACGATACCTATTACAGAAGATGTCCGTCCATCATGAACAGCAATCCGCGTATAGGCCGATCATACAAGTCGGGCAATATCCAATCTTGACTGAAACTCACATAAAGTTGTATGCTAATTGGGTTTGGCGCAGCTTGTAGCTAACTTCACATCCGCCGACTTGTATGATTCGGCATACATACGGAGTGAATTAATAAAAAAACAGTTGAAAATTACTTACATTGGAAATACATATCGGAATTCAGCTGTTGCAGCTGAGTCTGCGACAGTAAATGTATTTCAATTTTTGTATTTTTCAGGTGCAATAATTGTTTAGTCTCTGTAATTGTCTAATCATAGTCAATTTTACACGCTCGCTTCAATAGTTATGATGAATGAGTTTAGATTAGTTCCAGTTTAATAGTCAAATGATTTACTTCATCAGTAGAAATTTGGACCCTTTCGAGTGGTTGAAGAACGAGAGTGGTTCACTAGCGAACCATCTCAGTAAAGAGTTTTTTTTTTAAAATATTAGGGGTTTTTTAAATTCCTTATAGGTTTGCGTTTGATTACATACTGCCTGATGTTAAGCATGTCTAGGTTGTAGCACGCTCACCTTGAATTTTTTTATGTATATAATTACTCGTATATATTGAAGACAAGACACGTTGTACTTTAGCGGTAAGGCAAAAAAAAAAACCACATTCTGGCTGTTTGTATGAGGAATGAGGATTCGAAACGCTTGGTCCTAATGCGCGGAATGTCTACCATAAATGGGTGGCGCTTTGGTCGCGTCTGTCTAGCCGTCCGATAGAAGAAAGAGGCAAGTGGAACCCGATAGTGTAACTCCTGGGCGCACTCTCTGAAGTGTGTCCGATAAAAGGCCGATAAACACGCTACCTAACGTAGATGCTCGAGACTATGCAGCTGCGAGTTGCGACTTATATGGTGTCGTTGTTTATCAGCCTCCTGGCTCGCCTCTCAATCGACTCCGGTGCCTCCAGTTGATATTTGGCAGAGCCATCCCCAAAGTGAGAGCAGTATTCCATGCAAAAACTGAATTGTGCTTTATAAAGACTAAGCAGTTGCTCACGCGTGAAATACAAAAAAACAAGTTTTTAAGCTGTCTGAACGCCTGTGACACAGCAAAACATAGAATAACTTTTTAAACACCGGAAAATAATGCATTCATTAATATTTTTGACAATTATTTATTTTGAATTCAAATGAAAAAAATATCAAATAGACATTAGGTATTTTTTAACTTGAATTGGTTCGCTTTTCACCGGAATATCTGCTGTCTCGCCTTCGATTTGTCTCATCCTCAGTAAATTCTTCTTGAGACTTGGATAATAGTGTAATGCAGCTATCTCAGTCTTATCTCCTTGTCTATCATTCCGACGTACACCTTCCGTCAAGGCCTTGAAATAGTTCATGATAGTTCCGTAGTCAAAATTCTGGTTTTTTGAAGGCTGTAAGTAATATATAATACAAGTTTAAAATACATGGTTATCCGCTGGACCTGTACTATGCCGAAAGGAGGTGCTTAAGGTGAAACAAGTTGACGGCACGAACTTATATTTGGCGAGCTAAAATAAATGATATCTCAGGTGTCTTGTCTAAAAAGAGATAGATTTGGCGCTAAACAGTAGATATAGTGCAAGCACACCCATTGCAATATAATTTTGTTTTTATTTGTTTGAAAAAACTTATAATTTTTACCTAACACGGCTGCGTACTAAATGCGCATAAGGGTTTTCTCGGTTGTAAATTATGAAAAAACTATACTATGGATTAATTTAAAAATCAGTTATTTGAACTAACGAATATATAAACTAGGCCGCTATTTTCATAAAAGATGACTCAGTTAAGTTATTCTGTGCTTTTTTACACCCAAAGTTTCCTAAAAATTTGAGTCAAATTTCAAATATTTCAAGGCTTATATCATTCGAGTAGATAGTATTTTTCACAGTTTTATTAGCAAGAAGCATAGATTTTGGAAAAACAATATAAATCTTAGTTTTGGAAATTCAACAACAAACACTGGTGTGATTACCCACCGACGTTTGTATGGAGTGACGAGCGACTTGTTTAACCTTAAGATCAATATTGTCAACAACGTTGATAATAATGGTTGGCTTTATAGCATAAGTTGTGCATAAAATGCCCAATTATGAAGGCGCTGTCGTAATTATAATAGAACATGTTTTACGTAGCTATTAAATTTACCATGGCGCCTTCGTAATTGGGCCTAATGATGGTTCACAGACTTCAAAAGCTAGTTAAATAAAAATTGTAAAAAAACCATCTCGTACCGCCTCTCTCACTGTGCCTCGGTGTCCTTTGTTGCCATACATTTCATCGATTTTTGCAATCTCGTCGTCCAGAGAGTCGCGTAAAAGTACGTACAAACTTTTGTGTATGTCACCGAAAGTTATACAAAACATTCTGAAATAAAAGATGCTTATTAACGACTTCAAAAAAGAAGGTCCTCTCGGACCTCTGAAGTATGATCTACCAAACAAAAAAAGAATAATCAAAATCGATTCAGAATTGGTGGAATGATCGCGTAATTAAAATACACAAAAAAACAAATTATATATACTTCGTCGAATTGAGAACAGTACTTCAATCACAGGCTATAATACATATTTAAGACTTTGATTCTCATTTATTAGTAAAACGAAACATGTTATACCTATGTTACTGTAGATTTTATAATATTTAGGTATACATATGATTAAATTATTTGAAAAAAGTCTTTTATTTTTGTTAATATTAAAATTGTCCTCCAACATGATGTCGCGACGAAATTATGAGGTTTAAAAAGTATTGGGCGGAGGGAGCATAGAACTGAAAGGAATAGAAGGAATTGGAGAAGAACTTTGTCCAGCAGAGGAACTGTACAGGTTAAATAAAAAATGAATAAATGGTCCAAAATTGGTCGCCCCCTAAAATCTGCCGCTCTAGGCTCCAGCTTTCCGATGAATCCGTCATAAAAAAATAATAAGTTATCTTCCTCTAAAAATAATCTGTTTTGAGTGATTTTTTTTTCTGTAATTAGCACTTTAATCCTTAGAACGTCTTAGCTTTTACAGTTCTATAAATGATCTTGTAAGTCTCTAAAAACTCAAATTTTTACGCAAAAATTTTGGCTGATGTATACATAAACTATGAACTTTTCTAAATGAAATATGACGTCTCGTACGTCGACGTGCAATATTTTTTCATCAAGCGATTGACATCAATTACATAACATTTTGTTACAATTTAAGGAGTGAAAAGAGTTTTTTCCGGAACGTAAATTTTATCAAAAATGTACCTAAAAATCTCTCGATGTTTTACAGATAATGCGGAAAGTGGTTGATTCTAACTTCTCTTAATATAATTTAGGCAAAGTTATTTTCAAGGCGTAATGGACCACGGCATGCAAACTTAACCCGTTTGTAGCAATCCCGAAAATCCCGGGATTAGCCAAGTACAGTACCGGGTTTTTCGGGATATCAGGCGAATTGGTGGTCAAGCGCGGACTTATTCGCTTTAAAAAAAACTTCAATATAATTTAAAATCATATAGATGCTATTCCGAATCGACGGTATACATCGATTTGAGCGAACTATTCGAATGTATACGTAGTTTGCTATGATTGAAGTCATTTGTACCATTTTTGGAGAAACATATTGTAATTTAAAGACGGTTTACCGCTCGTTCACGAATTCGGGCTTCAACGGCAGCGACTGCGGCACAGTATCGGTATCTAACAATATTCCGTCTTCAATACAATGCCTCGGAGCTTGGTAAACACTATACATTCCTTAGGTACACACCGGTCGCAGGGTTGCGCCGTCGCAGTGATGAAACAACGTGTGGGTTTGTATCAATGTGCGTGCGATTTACCTACCAGGTGGGCAGCCCTAGCGCGTGCGTTTATGTTCTGCGTGGCCACGTGGCGCTGTAGTTATTTATTTCAAGGATTTATTTCAATATTGTTAGATACTATTACTGTGACTGCGGTGGCGGCGTGAGCTCGTGGCCAAACGGTGAATACTCACTTGGGCGGCTTAGGGTCCACCGGCTCCCCTTTCAATAAGTTTGCTAAAACTTGTCGTAAGAAGGCAAGTGCTTCCTTTGTGTTTTCGGCTAGAGGGATCCCGCCCTCTTCACAGTCGGACTCAGGTCTGTAGGGTTCTGACCAGTAGCTGGACGTTCTCAGTGCTAAATTCTGACTGAAATACAAGTGAAACGTAACAAATAGTTCAAAAAACCTGACTGGAAAAAATCAACTGATAAGCAAATCACTCAGGCTTGGTTGCACCTATTACCCGTTACAATCCTACCGCTTAACTTAGTTAGCGGGACTGAGACAGTCGCACCTGTCTCCGTCTGCCTTTGTCATCTCCCCGGCGCCCCTGTACCGCGCAGGCGATGACTAAGTTAAGCGGTAGGATTATAGTTAGTTGTTGTTAAGATTACATTTTGTCAAATTTAACACTAACAGTAACGCTGACTTTAACCGTGACTACGAAATGTCTTGCATTGCACCAGCTTATTCTTTGAAATAATTAAAGTGATTACTTATCAGGGTTATACTTTTCTGACAGATAATTAACAATGGAATTAATCAATTTGCTATTGTTGACGTTAAGGGTACAATTAAAGTTATGACGTTATCTTACAAATTGTCAAATGATGCAGCGCATATTTTCCCTAACCATTACTTTAACAGGTTTTTTTATTACTAAAGTAACATGGTACAACCAAGCCTAAAGGAATTAAAATGGTTGTAATTATTCCTGCTTAAATAAAATTGTGAATACTCCATGCTTCTTCCATATGAGCAGGACGCCAAAAATCCGAGGGCCAATATTGTAGTCACTGAAACATGAAAGAAAGACATGTGTACTTATTTAACCGACTTCAAAAAAGAAGGTTGTCAATTCGTCTGTTTGTTTTTGTATCTACTTATGTTTTGTTACGCGATTTCTCCACCAGTTAAATACAAAAAGAATGATCAAAATCAAGCATCGTACAAAGGAAGGCGCATATTATTTCAAGCGATGATAAAATCGCAAGGGGTGCACGGTTCCATAGGTAATATATTCCATGATGATGCACAAGAGCTTATAGGGAACGGTCGTAATATACCGCTCGCAAAAAGTCAATAGTAATATCGGGCAGTGACAACCATAAAGATCAAATACCTTCACAAAGAAACTGCCCGCAGTATATGGTGTGATTGGCTTACCAGGTCCTGTACTCCAGACCCTGTAGCTCACACTTTAGAGGTGGTCCAATTTAAATTTTAACAGCATAGCTATTTTCGATAAATACAACCGGTTTTCAAGCCTTGGATATATATTATTTGATTATGAGAACAACGATACCTATTACAGAAGATGTCCGTCCATCATGAAGAGCAATCCGCGTATAGGCCGATCATACAAGTCGGGCAATATCCAATCTTGACTGAAACTCACATAAAGTTGTATGCTAATTGGGTTTGGCGCAGCTTGTAGCTAACTTCACATCCGCCGACTTGTATGATTCGGCATACATACGGAGTGAATTAATAAAAAAACAGTTGAAAATTACTTACATTGGAAATACATATCGGAATTCAGCTGCTGCAGCTGAGTCTGCGACAGTAAATGTATTTCAATTTTTGTATTTTTCAGGTACAATAATTGTTTATCTCTGTAATTGTCTAATCATAGTTAATTTTACATGCTCGCTTCAATAGTTATGATGAATGAGTTTAGATTAGTTCCAGTTTAATAGTCAAATGATTTACTTCATCAGTAGAAATTTGGACCCTTTCGAGTGGTTGAAGAACGAGAGTGGTTCACTAGCGAACCATCTCAGTAAAGAGTTTTTTTTTTTTAAATATTAGGGGTTTTTTAAAATTCCTTATAGGTTTGCGTTTGATTACATACTGCCTGATGTTAAGCATGTCTAGGTTGTAGCACGCTCACCTTGAATTTTTTTATGTATAAAATTACTCGTATATATTGAAGACACCCACGTTGTACTTTAGCGGGAAGGCAAAAAAAAAAAAACCACATTCTGGCTGTTTGTATGAGGAATGAGGATTCGAAACGCTTGGTCCTAACGCGCGGAATGTCCAACACAAATGGGTGGCGCTTTGGTCGCGTCTGTCTAGCTGTACGATAGAAGAAAGAGGCAGGTGGGACCCGATAGTGTAACTCCTGGGCGCACTCTCTGAAGTGTGTCCGATAAACACGCTACCTAACGTAGATGCTCGAGACTATGCAGCTGCGAGTTGCGACTTATATGGTCAAGGTGTCGTTGTTTATCAGCCTCCTGGCTCGCAGTTGATATTTGGCAGAGCCATCCCCAAAGTGAGAGCAGTATTCCATGCAAAAACTGACTTGTGCTTTATAATGACTAAGCAGTTGCTCACGCGTGAAATACAAAAAAAAAAAGTTTTTAAGCTGTCTGAACGCCTGTGACACAGCAAAACATAGAATAACTTTTTAAACACCGGAAAAAAATGCATTCATTAATATTTTTGACAATTATTTATTTTGAATTCAAATGAAAAAAATATCAAATAGACATTAGGTATTTTTTAACTTGAATTGGTTCGCTTTTCACCGGAATATCTGCTGTCTCGCCTTCGATTTGTCTCATCCTCAGTAAATTCTTCTTGAGACTTGGATAATAGTGTAATGCAGCTATCTCAGTCTTATCTCCTTGTCTATCATTCCGACGTACACCTTCCGTCAAGGCCTTGAAATAGTTCATGATAGTTCCGTAGTCAAAATTCTGGTTTTTTGAAGGCTGTAAGTAATATATAATACAAGTTTAAAATACATGGTTATCCGCTGGACCTGTACTATGCCGAAAGGAGGTGCTTAAGGTGAAACAAGTTGACGGCACGAACTCATATTTGGCGTAGCTAAAATAAATGATATCTCAGGTGTCTTGTCTAAAAAGAGATAGATTTGGCGCTAAACAGTAGATATAGTGCAAGCGCACCCATTGCAATATAATTTTGTTTTTATTTGTTTGAAAAAACTTATAATTTTTACCTAACACGGCTGCGTACTAAATGCGCATAAGGGTTTTCTCGGTTGTAAATTATGAAAAAAACTATACTATGGATTAATTTAAAAATCAGTTATTTGAACTAACGAATATATAAACTAGGCCGCTATTTTCATAAAAGATGACTCAGTTAAGTTATTCTGTGCTTTTTTACACCCAAAGTTTCCTAAAAATTTGAGTCAAATTTCAAATGTTTCAAGGCTTATATCATTCGAGTAGATAGTATTTTTCACAGTTTTATTAGCAAGAAGCATAGATTTTGCAAAAACAAATTGATGTAAATCTTAGTTTTGGAAATTCAACGACAAACACTGGTGTGATTACCCACCGACGTTTGTATGGAGTGACGAGCGACTTGTCTAACCTTAAGATCATTATTGTCAACAACGTTGATAATAATGGTTGGCTTTATAGCATAAGTTGTGCATAAAATGCCCAATTATGAAGGCGCTATCGTAATTATAATAGAACATGTTTTACGTAGCTATTAAATTTACCATGACGCCTTCATAATTGGGCCTAATGATGGTTCATAGACTTCAAAAGCTAGTTAAATATAAATTGTTAAAAAACCATCTCGTACCGCCTCTCTCGCTGTGCCTCGGTGTCCTTTGTTGCCATACATTTCATCGATTTTTGCAATCTCATCGTCCAGAGAGTCGCGTAAAAGTACGTACAAACTTTTGTGTATGTCACCGAAAGTTATACAAAACATTCTGAAATAAAAGATACTTATTAACGACTTCAAAAAAGAAGGTCCTCTCGGACCTCTGAAGTATGATCTACCAAACAAAAAAAGAATAATCAAAATCGATTCAGAATTGGTGGAATGATCGCGTAATTAAAATACACAAAAAAACAAATTATATATACTTCGTCGAATTGAGAACAGTACTTCAATCACAGGCTGTAATACATATTTAAGACTTTGATTCTCATTTATTAGTAAAACGAAACATATTATACCCATGTTGTTTTTTACCGTAGATTTTATAATATTTAGGTATAAATATGATTAAATTATTTGAAAAAAGTCTTTTATTTTTGTTAATAATAAAATTGTCCTCCAACATGATGTCGCGACGAAATTATGAGGTTTAAAAAGTATTGGGCGGAGGGAGCATAGAACTGATAGAAATAGAAGGAATTGGAGAAGAACTTTGTCCAGCAGAGGAACTGTACAGGTTAAATAAAAAATGAATAAATGCAATCCCCAAAAACCCGGGATTAGCCAAGTACAGTACCGGGTTTTTCGGGATATCAGGCGAATTGGTGGTCAAGCGCGGACTTATTCGCTTTAAAAAAAAACTTCAATATAATTTAAAATCATATAGATGCTATTCCGAATCGGCGGTATACATCGATTTGAGCGAACTATTCGATTGTATACGTAGTTTGCTATGATTGAAGTCAGTTGTACCATTTTTGGAGAAACATATTGTAATTTCAAGACGGTTTACCGCTCGTTCACGAATTCGGGCTTCAACGGCAGCGACTGCGGCACAGTATCGGTATCTAACAATATTCCGTCTTCAATACAATGCCTCTGAGCTTGGTAAACACTATACATTCCTTAGGTACACACCGGTCGCAGGGGTGCGCCGTCGCAGTGATGAAAGAACGTGTGGGTTTTTGTATCAGTGGGCGTGCGATTTACCTACGAGGCGGGCAGCCCTAGCGCGTGCGTTTATGTTCTGCGTGGCCACGTGGCGCTGTAGATATTTATTTCAAGGATTTATTTCAACATTGTTAGATACTATTACTGTGACTGCGGTGGCGGCGTGAGCTCGTGGCCAAACGGTGAAAACTCACTTGGGCGGCTTAGGGTCCACCGGATCCCCTTTCAATAAGTTTGCTAAAACTTGTCGTAAGAAGGCAAGTGCTTCCTTTGTGTTTTCGGCTAGAGGGATCCCGCCCTCTTCACAGTCGGACTCAGGTCTGTAGGGTTCTGACCAGTAGCTGGACGTTCTCAGTGCTAAATTCTGACTGAAATACAAGTGAAACGTAACAAATAGTTCAAAAAATCAACATATAAGGAAATCACTCAGGCTTGGTTGCACCATATTACCCGTTACAATCCTACCGCTTAACTTAGTTAGCGGGACTGAGACAGTCGCACCTGTCTCCGTATGCTTTTGTCGTCTCCCCGGCGCCCCTGTACCGCGCAGGCGATGACTAAGTTAAGCGGTAGGATTATAGTTAGTTGTTGTTAAGATTACATTTTGTCAAATTTAACACTAACAGTAACGCTGACTTTAACCGTGACTACGAAATGTCTTGCACCAGAGTATTCTTTGAAATAATTAAAGTTATTACTTATCAGGGTTAGATATACTTTTCTGACAGATAATTAACAATGGAATTAATCAATATGCTATTGTTAATGTTAAGGGTACAATTAAAGTTATGACGTCATCTTACACATTGTCAAATGATGCAGCACATATTTTCCCTAACCATTACTTTAACATGTTTTTTATTACCTACTAAAGTAACATGGTAACCAAGTCTAAAATAATTAAAACGGTTGTAATTATTCCTGATTAAAAAACATGACATCACATACGAGTACCTATATGTAAATTTTACTACTCTCCTTTTAAATCCCTTCATTTTAATACTCTACTCGATATATAGCCCGAGATCCCGCTGCAGGATTATAGCGCTCATACGCGCGCGTACAAGGTTCAAACCAAGATTTTACGTAATTATATGAATAGGAAAATATCTAAACAGGGTTGCCTTGCTAAATGTCGCCGCAAGTACATATTTGTTATTTAATAATGTAATTAAATAAAACTAGCAAATGTGTTTGATTAATTTTTGGGAAAACATTGAATTAGTTTGTATTTTATATGTGTTACCGGCCAGACCCGATTTCAGAACAATTTATGGAATTTTGTTTATGGAACAGTTTTTGTTGCAACTGCATCTCACTAAACCTTAGCCTTGTTAAACATTTGTTTAGACTATCCCGTACCAGTTTATCTTGGCGTATGTATATCAGTATCAACTAGTTTGACCTAGCCTAAACTGGTTTATGCCAATGGGCTTAGGATGAACCTGTTTGGACTAGGCTATATAGTTAACTAGACGACCCGCCCCGGCTTCGCACAGGTGTATTATACATATAAACCTTCCTCTTGTATCACTCTATCCATTAAAAAAAACCGCATCAAAATCCGTTGCGTAGTTTTAAAGATTTAAGCATACAGACAAACAAACAAACAAACAAACGAAAATAGCGACTTTATTTTATACTATGTAAGGATCTTATCGTGTATAGGAAGAACTAGTTTAGCCTAGGCAAAACTAGTTTGTCCTGAAATCGGGTCTGTGAAATCGAAAGTCAGTGGTGTGAAAATTCGTGTATAAGTCCCTAAGACTCCTCTGGTAAGATTTTACTCAACTTTTTAGGTTCCCTTTGCGAATATTCCATGCTTCTTCCATATGAGCAGGATGCTAAAAATCCGAGGGCTAATAGTGTAGTCACTGAAACATGAGAAAAATATCGTATTCCGACAAATTCCGTCCCATGACATGTCCTTGATTCATTTGTTATTATAGCGGCAACAGAAATACATCATCTGTGAAAATTTCAACGTTCTAGCTATCACCGTTCATGAGACAGCCTGGAGACAGACAGACAGACGGACAGCGGAGTCTTAGTAATAGGGTCACGTTTTTACCCTTCGGGTACGGAACCCTAAAAACAGTTAAAAATGACTTACATTGGAAGTACATATCGGAATTCAGCTGTTGCAGCCGAGTCTGCGAAAGTAAATGTATTTCAATTTTTGTGTACACATAAAATAAAAGTATGTTAGATAACTAATTAGTTCTGATTATTCTATGAAATTGCATTTTCAGGTGCAATCATTGTTTAATCTCTGTAATTGTCCAATCATTTTCAATTTTACACGCTTTCTTCAATAAGCTTGATGAATAGGTTTACATCGTCATCAGTCTAAGCTTCGTGGTAGTAACACCCGCCCTACAATCGTGAGGTCGGGTTCAAATCCCGATCCCGTACCATTGAGTTTGTTTGGAACTTATGTTTAGATACCTACAGAATTTCACACCACTGGTTTTTCGCTGAAGCAAAACTTCGCGAGGCATTCTGCATACGTCTGTAAAAGGTATTCGATGACGTATGGAATCCACCAACCCGCATTGGGCCAGCGTCATCAATACAGGGTTATTTCTAATCAATTAGCATCCTTTTTGGAGTTTATTCTGTACATCAAAACTAACAACTTTTGATCTACGACTTTTGTCAGAACTCAAAAAAAAAATCTGCTGTTTCATACATTTTGTCGCGGGTGAACGATATTTTTCTATGGAAAAACAACTTTTTTTTTGAGTTTTGACAAAATTCGCAGAACAAAAGTTGTTAGTTTTGATGTACAGAATAAGCCCCTAAAAGGATGCTAATTGATTAGAAATAACCCTGTATAGCTCAATCTCGCTTCGTGGGTAAGCCTGAGTCTTGCAGTGGTTTAAAAACGCTGTTACCGGTACAGAACAGTCGAAGCTTGTAAAAGGTTTAGAGCAGCAGAGAAAGGCGAACCATCTCAGTACCGAGACTTCGTGATTGGTCGAACATTGATCGCAGCCGCGCCCGCGCTTTGTCTGTCTGAGAAATGCTTGAATCTCCTCTCAGCTCTCGTCAAAAGGCCGATTCACACATCAGTGTAGCCACAGCTCCGACACAATACCGGCACAGTGCAAATTATTCTTTCATACATTCTCTATGAACGCATCCTCAGTAGTCAGGGTGAGTGACGATATAGTGCTCCCTGTGCCAGTGTCGACGCCGGCAATCACTGATACTGATAAGAGGAGATGAGTTCTTATACCGGGTGACTGGTAAATAATTGGCATCCTTTTATGGGCTTATTCTGTACTAACAACTTTTGTCAAAACTCAAAAAAAAAATTGTTGTTCCATATAAAAAAATTGTTCACCCGCGACAAAATGTATGGAACAGCTGTTTTTTTGAGTTTTGACAAAAGTCGCAGAACAAAAGTTGTTAGTTTTGATGTACAGAATAAGCCCCTAAAAGGATGCCAATTATTTACCAGTCACCCTGTAGAATGTATGAAAGATTAATTTTCACTACTATAAGGAATTAACATTCAAATTATTAAAGATAAAAAAATAAAGTCATATCATAACCAGAAATTAATTTAATAAGATTTATTTCATTAATTTCAAAATCAAATAATTTAATTAATTAATTTATTAATATTAATTAAATAAATATTTTATAATTTACTACTACTTATAAACTTTCGTAAATAAATGTATTAATATTAATTAAGTAAATATTTTTTAATTTACTTATACTTATACTTTTTACTGTGTCGGATCTGTGGCTTCACTGATATGATTGTGAATCGGCCTTTACGGTTGACCTTTTCTAGTACCTTACCATTTGATACAACAATAACAAATGTTTATTTATTAACAGAGCGGCAGCCACCCACCGCCTCAGCAGCCTGCTAAGCCAGACCCACCCGTCGAGAAGAGTGCAGAAATACAAAAAGAAGATGACAAGAAGACCAAAAAGGGCCGCGGCAGGGCGTCGAGCTCTTCTTCGGGCGAAAAGTAAAGCTACCACCATTTTGAAGTTATCTTCACTACCAGTAATAGTGAAGATGCCACCAGTTTGGATCTTCACTCGGAAAAGAGAAGTTACCCATCAACCTGGATGTATTTGTACTCGTATGTACAATTTGACTAAATCTTTTGTGAACTTTGAAAGTTGTTCAAAAACTTCGCTAAATCATCAATGAACACTAAACAATGTGTGAGTGAGACTGTTCACTCATTTAGTAAACATTGCAAAATATACTGAACGAATGAGTGAGATTGTTCACTCATTCAGTGAACATCACACATATTGTCAAGCAAAGTCGTTTCTTTTTTTGTGACCGTTTATGTATTCGCTGATGCTCGGGCCACACTAATGGGGAATGCCGTTAATTATCGCAACGATTGTCGTCTTTTGTAAGTGTGGCCACTAATCAACGCAATAATTTGACAATTCAATTAATCCATCCATCCATCCATCAGCCATAAGAAGTCCACTGTTGGACATAGGCCTCCCCTATGGATCTCCAATAAGACCGGTTGGAAGCGGCTTGCATCCAGCGCTATCCTGCGGTCTTAATGAGGTCATCCGTCCACCTTGTGGGTGGACGTCCTACGCTGCGCTTGCCGGTACGTGGTCTCCACTCGAGAACATTTCGACCCCATCGGTCATCAGTCCTCCGCGCTATGTGCCCTGCCCATTGCCATTTCAACTTGCCAATCCGTTGGGCTATGTCGGTAACTTTGGTTCTTCTACGGATCTCCTCATTTCTGATTCGATCTCGCAGAGAGACTCCGAGCATAGCCCTCTCCATAGCTCGTTGGGCTACTTGGAGCTTACCAATAAGGCCCATAGTGAGAGACCAGTTTCAATTAATAGAGTTGTTAAATTATCGCGTTAACGTAAGCCGATAACTTAGTGGCGGTACAAGTGTGCTCACTCTATGGCGTTAAATTTATCGCAGTAATGATCGCGACGAAAGGCATTGACGTTGCCGTTGACGTTTTCCGAAGTGAGGCCCGGGCATGAGATCTTCTTAACTACACTTTGCAACAACAGATTGCAATGCGGTCTTTAATATTTTTTTGAATATTTCTTTCGGAAGGTATATACTATAACATTAAGCCCGATTACAGAGGCGCCAGCGTAAATTTAATAGCAACGTAAAAAGCGTTCTCTCTATCGAATGCCTAAAGTGAAAAAGAAACAGAACTATGCTATTTTGCTGAAATAATTATGATGGTGCCTCTGTAATCGGGCTTATTGTATATATGTAAAGTATAAAGTTTAGTATATACTATATTATGATAGCTATTTATTCGTACCCAGAAAGGGCAGCTAGTTAAAAAATATGAAACGACTTCTCCTAAATCTTTGATGAATGCTAAAAAATTAAGTGAACAATTTTAAAACGACTTACATGTTCCTCTCGAAGTTTTTATTCATTTTGAGGTCCCTTATTTAGACGCAGTTGCATGTGCTATATTCACGGGATGGTCAATATCGTCACATAAATATATTTGTGTATGTGAATATTACAGAATCTTTGCCAATGTTGAAAGCCTTGGCCAATATCACTACATAGTATAAAACAAAGTCGCTTCCCTGTCTGTGTGTCCCTATGTATGCTTATATCTTTAAAACTACACAACGGATTTTGATGCGGTTTTTTTTAATAGATAGAGTAATTCAAGAGCACGGTTTATATGTATAATCCTGTGCGAAGCCGGGGCGGGTCGCTAGTTAAAGTATAATAAAGAAATTTACAATCAAAGATACAAGATACGCCCGGAAAACAATACCCTTCCTTTGCATTCGGGTAAAAAAGGTTTTTACTTTTGCAATTTAAGAGGTTCAAAGTTGATGTAAACTGAGCTTGCATTTACCACCTTAACAACTAAAATGCTAGTGAACAATTTCACTAAATCTTAATTAACTAATCAACAAAATCACTAAAACATAATGATGTTAGTGAATTTTGCAAATGGAAGCAAGATGAGGCATAGACGAGATTTTAAATTCATTTATTTAAATGTTATTCAATTTTATAAAGTCTTAAGGTCAAATGCAGAGTGTTACTCTTAACGACGTATATGTTCTAGGGTACTATGGGGCCAACCCGGAAAGAGCAGAAAAAAAAGTTCCGTACAAAAAGTTATAAATTTTCCACAAAATGTGTGAAACAGACGTTTTTTCACTATTTAGGGTTGGTACTAAATCAAAAAATATCCCATAATAAATACGTCGTATATATACATATATACACTTTGTATAATAAACCTATCTAAGCATAATATGACTAAAAATGGTTTCAATCGATGTGGTTGTAAACTAGAACGAAATGTATAAATAGAAAAGAGAAAAACATTATCCTACTACTCAGGCAGTCGGGTAAAAGTTAAATAAACGTGTAATACATGTGTAGTTAAGAAGTGTGAAAGAGAGGCTTAAGATGAGAAAGATGGCAAGAGCTTATCGCTTCAAAAGCTTACGAAATAGCTTAGATTGAGTTATGCTATGAAAATGAAATAATTAACCAATTAGATGTATTATAAAAATAAGAAATAAAATTAAATAAACTAAATTATTAAAATGAAATACGATCTAGTAACAGATGACACAGTCTGTTTTGCAGATGGGTAATCGCAAGCGATTTTTACAACTGAACTTTTTTGTGTCTTGATATCCATGAATATTACTAGAAGTATATAAAAACTTTGAATGATTTTGTTTTATTTACAAAACGTTAATCAAATATCAATAAATGTATGATTTGCTTTACTATTGATTCTGCATAGAGAATTAAATTACCGCTTATTGTAAACAAATAAAGGATATGCATTATATTTACTATTTACAGTGTAAAATTCGGTTATTTGATATGTGCAAAAACCGACACTGATCGACCGGGCCGAAAAATTGACTATACGTTCAAAATCTGACGTTCTTTCGGTAAAATATCAGCCGATCTGAGCGAAGCTGACCAATTTGAGCCAAGTTGAGCCAAGTTGAGCTGAGCTGAGCAAAATATAGGAATAGCACACACACCTATAACATAATGAGATCAATTCTTTACAATTTAGATATTGAAAGTGAAATTATTGCGTAAAAAAATCATAGCATAACTCATTTTTCTACATACCATGTGTATCAGAAATACCTAATCGGCCAAGTACGAGTAGGACTCGCGTACGAAGGGTTCCGTACTGTACCCCCTTTTAAATATTTAATTTATTTTAATTGTTTATTATTTAATTGAATATACCACTAAATATTCTGTGAATATTTCAAGCATCTACCTGTTACCATTATTAATATCGAGCGAAAAACGGTTAAAAATTCAGGTTTGTTGTATGGGAGCCCCCCTTAAATATTAATTTTATTGTTTTTAGTATTTGTTGTTATAGCGGCAACAGAAATACATCATCTGTGAAAATTTCAGCTTTCTAGCTATCACGGTTTATGAGATACAGCCCGGTGACAGACAGACGGACAGCGGAGTCTTAGTAATAGGGACCCGTTTTCACCCTTTGGGTACGGAACCCTAAAAAAGAGAGGCACTTATCTAACGCACGTGAGAGAAAATGAATGGGATATATTTTTATCTACTCGTCTTTTTATCCGTGTCCTGTATATTTATAGAGAGTATGATGATGCAACCAAAATGTTTAGAAATGATTTTGAAATGTTATGGTTTAGTCGATGTGGGGTTGTTCTTTCCCTTCCCGTGATTCTGGATATAACTATCTCTATCGCACGTTTCTTATTGCTTTTATAAGGACTTTATAGAATGGCGATAAAAATGCAGATGTATTAGTTTTTGATGTATTTTTTCGTTATTGAACTATTATGTATTGATTTATTATGCCATACATTTTGTGAAAAAATCATCAAACGTTTTTAATTTAACAGCTTATTGAAGTGAAACTTTTAATGCGGCTTCCAACAAGGTTGCGTTAAACGTTTACCGCTACCATGGAGGGGGTATGAAAGCACTGTTGCGTCGAAGTTTCACTTCTTCCGCGCGGAGAGACTCCACTTGCATATTTTTTCGTGATCTGCTGGTCCCATAATGGTGTTCATAATGATGAATGTTCATACTTCCATAAACATTCTGCTTTTTATAAATCAACATCTTGTGTTTGTTTAAAGATCGGAACAATCTCATATTAAACTATCTGTTGATGTTGGATCATTCAAAATGGTTTAGTAGTGTTTAAGAAACATTTTTAAACATACGAGGGTCAAACTGAAAGTTCTTAGAAAATCAAAAACTGATTACATTAGCCAGTTATTAGTTTTATTATATCTTTTCAAAATATTGTCCATTCACGTCAATACACCGCTGCATGCGATGGAACCACTGGGAAAAGCACTTTGCCCACTCGTCCTTAGGGGTCTCTTCAATGGCATCGCGATACGCAGCCACCGCTTCTTCAGCATTCATAAACCGCTTTCCTTTAAGTTTTTCTTTAATTTTTGAAAATAAATAAAAATCACAAGGCGCGAGGTCGGGGCTATACGGCGGGTGACCCAGTAATTCAACGTTTGATGTCGCCAAATAGTCGATCGTTCGCTTGGCGGTGTGCGATGAGGCGTTGTCGTGGTGAAGGAGGATCCTACTGCGAGGTCGTTTCTCTCGAACTTTTTCCAAGACAAGTGGCAAACAATTGGTAGTGTACCATTCTGCAGAAACTGTTTTTTGATCCTCTAACACAATTGTCGCGAAATGACCTATCCTTCCAAAGAACGAGGCCACCATTTTTTTCCCCGCACTTCGATCTCTCTTCACTTTAGTTGGCAACTCCTCGAAAGGAAACACCCACTGAGCAGATTGTCTTTTGGTTTCAGGATCATAACAGTAAATCCAGCTTTCGTCACCTGTTAGTATGTCGAACACAGCATTTGAGTCACCTCCGTTAAATCTTTCAATCATTTTACGGCACCAATCCACACGATGGAGTTTTTGAGCCTCAGTCAAATTATGAGGTATCCACCGGGCGCAAAGCTTCCTGACCGCTAAATGTTCGTGTAGGATTTTGTGCACTTGACTCATACCGATGCCTAAGCTTGTCCGAATCTGCTGATAGGTCACTCTTTTGTCAGTCTCTATCATACGCCGCACAACACAGATGTTATCTTCAGTCGTCGCCGTAGAAGGCCGTCCCTCACGTAAATCATCAGTGAGATTAGTGCGACCACGTTTAAACTCATTAAACCAGTTGTAAACAGTCGCACGAGATGGGGCTTCATCGTGAAAGGCCAATCGTAGTCTATCATAACTTTCTTGTTGACTTAAATGACATCGAAAGTCATAAAAAATCATTGCACGAAAATTTTCTCGTGTTAAATTCATGTTGACGTGACACAGACAATTTTCAATTTGCCGCCAAATCGTAAAACAAATGACAAATGAATGAAGTATATACTCAGTAATATTGGCAAAGAGTTCTATTTTCAAATTATAGAATTATTTTTTTATTATATTGTTTATAAGTGGCCAGTTCTAAGAACTTTCAGTTTGACCCTCGTATTTGGAGCATTTTTATAGGTATCTGGTATCGGAGGTAATTGTTATTACAATTATTAATTGTATTTTTGAAAATATTAACATGGTGAAATGTGAGAAACTTTTTCTTATGGGTACTTAACATTATTATGTACCAATATCTTATTTGTTTCTTAAAGGTGCCAAATCTTAGTGGAGATGCGGCATAGGATGCAGCAAGTTTACCTTGAAAATACATCGTATCAAGCCGTTAATGAGTGTAATAATGACTGGGCCCGTACTATGAACTCTTAACGCGAGCGAGATAGGCTCGCTTTAGCTTCCGTCTCGCTCTCTCAGCTGGAGAAAAAGTAAGCTATTTAAGCTTGCGCTAAAAGCTTACAGTACGGCCTCTGTTATAATTATCTTCGTTTTCAGGTACCGGTATATCAGTGTTCGGTGTTGTGTGTGAAATGTAAAAATAAATATAATCGAGAAACTGTATAAAGATCGTTATAAGCTTCCTTTGTGGTCTTCGCACACCATATTGACTCAACACCGGCTCGACTCGTGCAAAGCAATTTATCATTTGCGATATTGGTAATTATTTTACAGTTGGTTTTACATTGCAAATAGGGAAGAAATCTCCCGTCGTAAATGTTTTTTTACAAGAAAGAAAAAAAAATAGTGTTATACTATAGGTAGATGACTTGCTGTTGATCACATCCTGCGTGGTTTTAGGCAGAATGGTGGTATAGGATGTAGCACGCTTGTCTAGAAGTCACTAAGGTACATACTGGCTTACCTACTATCTACGCAATAGATTAAATCATAAACGACTCAAAAAATAAACATCATATTATTTTAAAAAAAATAGGTTTTTTGCGGAAGATGATTTGTACTCTACTGACCTTTAAATGATGCTAAACATGGGCTTATGAAGGCGAAAATAATAAATGAAATAAAATTACAATTTTGTACTTCGAGTATTTGTACTTGTTGCACTATAATTTTGAATAACATGTGTCTAAAACTAATTTAGGGGCTTATTGTCTGAAATGAATGTTTTTTTTTTATTATTTAGATTTTATTCTTTACGTAACATTTATTTAAATGCTCTGCTCCGAGTTGAGTTGTTGTTGAGTTGATACGGTGTGCGAAGACCTTTAGACTGTCCCTAGGTTTAGTGGAAAGAACGCATGATTTCAGTAATCGCTTTTCAGTATTAAAATGTTGAGGCGTCAAAAATAACTGTTTTAGTATTTTGTTAATGTTTAAAAAGGAATTGTTGTACATATTTTGATGCACTTGACAAGAAATATAAGCTACTTTAGGTGTTCTATTATCTAGTTACCTAAATAACTAACGGTTTTCCCACATTTTACTAAAATTTTTTTTTTTTATATGAGCGAGAATCGCGTAAGTAATTTTTCGTAGTAAAGTGAAATTGAGTGTTTATGTTTTTTGATTTTTCTCATCAAAAATGTTCCTCAGTGTCTTAGATTTAAAACAAATGTTACCAATTTGATAGAAACGTACTGATAATGAACTTTGTAAATTGTGATGTAAAGCTGAATTTCGAATGAAAAACTTCACATAACGCAGCGCTTTAGTCAATTCCCGCGTAAGTTGTAAATTATTTGTTGTAAATTATTTATCATTGGTGTACTTACTACGATACATGGATAAAGTTCTCGCTAATTTGGTTTCGCTTTGAAGATTTTCCACCCTTGGGGTTATTTGTAAAAAAAAACCAGATATAGATCACTTTATTTCTTGTCAAGTATGTCAATTGGTATTTTGTAACTAAATCTCATTTTTAGTGTAGTATTTTAGTTTATAGAAATGATTTTTGTACACAGTTTGAATTAGTCGTTAGTGACGGTATTTTTGTGATATATTTAAGAAAGCTTATTTGCTATATTTGAATCCAATGAGTGTACTGGATTTTTCTGTCTATTTTTCCCTAAGTTTGTAAAAGCTATACGTTTCACAATTTTTGGTTAATTTTTATCTGGCAGATAAAATTAATAGAAAGTTGTGAAACAAAGATGGAATAGTTTGTCTTATTTTGTTAGTTTATTTACCTGTTATATTTCACTATTTTCGACAGGTTTACTCTAGTTTTTTATTATGTTTTTCAACACGAATCGATTGATGTTAAGCCATATGAAATACGAAATGACGAATTTATGAATGAATGTATTATTTTGTATTAACAACATTATAAAGTCATATCACATTCCATTTTATCATCCGTGCCATAGCGAATACTCGTTAAAGTTTGAAACATTCTTTTCTAAATCGAGTTTACTAATGATTTGTAATATTCAAATTTCACGGCACACATTACTTTTTAATATTATCGTCGCTGTTTCTTTATAGTTGGCTCACGAATAAATGCAGTATGATACTAAAATTAACTTTTTTCTAGAGGTGAAAACAAGCCTCAGATTTTGCAACTGTCAATTAATTTTAACTTAAGAACACCTTTGTTGAGAAACATGCCATGTACTGCTTGAAACCATTCTAAAACCATGCTTACTTTACTTTATTATGTATCTTAGGCATTCAAATTTTACGGCGACCTTAATTTTCATATGCTTCATTTTCAATCACGTCTTCCTACAAACGAATTGGTTTTGTTATTGTTATTTTTCTACTTGTAAATATGGCTTGTTGAGGCAGTCTGAATAGTTTTTATCGTTTAGCAGGCTAATAAGACGAGGAAATTGGCTTTCGCAATGATGAAAATCAGCTAAAGCACTGTTATTTAATTTTCTAATAAAAAAGTAAGCGTTGTATTACACACAAATTTTCTGTTTCTACGTACTTTTTCTTTGGTTCTAGCTAAATTTAAATTCAAAAACATTCCATGCATCTCATATTTTTCAGTAACATAAATACTGAGTTGTTTGTCAAAATAGTTTTACTTAATGTAAAATTGTATTGTAACTAATCAATAGGTCACTTATTTTTTCTTGTATGTTTGTAAGAATGAGCAAAGTGATCTATATCACCCTGTAGGATGTGTTTTGCTATTTTCTGACGAAATTCTATCTGATAGATATGATTTATCCGAAAATTGTGAAACAGGCCCTAAATTTTGCTTTCACAATTTGGATTTGTGTTACTACTATCGTATTGTAACTTAAGGTATGCCCTTAACAATACTCATTGTTTAATTGTTAATTTTAGTGTAAATTAATTATATTTTGTGCATGGTAATACAGGGTAAAACAGTTCAAAGATTACCCTTCATTCTATTCGTTTTAAATTGAGAAAGCGCCAACGGTTTATGACTCTAACAAAACAAGAAACAATGAATTTTTTGCGTAGTTTAGTAAATTATTGTAAAACTATGGATGTTGGGAGAGTTCAAAAAAAGTTTTGTTAGGTGAATTCTGCTGTCTTAAAGTATATATTAATTTGTACCTATTTTCAGACTATACCAGGTATTCCATAGATGAACGAAAACTATAAAAGCTTATTTTAAAAATTATTACCGAAAAACTGATTTAAATGGTGTGTCGTGTTGACAGCGCTGAATTAATCTAACAAGTTTTAAATTGACTTGGAACTTAGTTGACTACTATAGTTCTTAGTTGGCAACTGTGTTTTTAGTTGACAACTGTGATTCTTAGTTGACAACTGTGATTCTTAGTTGACAACTGTGATTCTTAGTTGACAACTGTGATTCTTAGTTGACAACTGTGATTCTTAGTTGACAACTGTGATTCTTAGTTGACAACTATGATTTTTAGTTCACAAACATGGTTCTTAGTTGGTAACTATAGTGCTTAGTTGACGATATTTTACTGGGTCGTAGTATACGATTCGGTCATAATTATGTCAATTCTCCTGAAATCTATAGTTATAAGTTTCTTTGATAAATAACGTTGTTTCGGGACCATGACTAATTATGTTGCAAATTAGAAAATATTTATGCAAAAATACCTAATTATTGTTCGCACTGAATGCAAGGCTAAATTGTTGTCGATTGTACCATTTTATTAAACTAACAAATGAACTCAGTTTTAAAGTTACCGTTATTTCAATTATCGAACTAGAATTTTAGTACGGTCAGATTAGTTTAGTTTAGAAAATGGAATCGACACAAATGTTTCAGTTTTATAGCATAATACATGGTCAAAACCTTTGGTAAAATAAATTGTATGTATTAAAAAGCATGTAACGAAAAACAAAATATCGATGTATTGTGTAGCCCGCCATAAAATGTACTGCGTTTTAAAATAATTAAAATTTAAAAACTAGTGTTAAATTAAATGTGATTTAATAATAAATTGTCTATAGTGAGCGAGGGAATTATTTTTCTCTAGAATAATTTACGTGTACGAATTGATATCGATAAAATAAAGTCAAATAAAGAATTACCTAACTGTTCTTATTTTATTTGTGAGGCATTTCTTTATATTAGATGGGCCTGATAAGCCCTAAGTAGGTAATGCATTTCTAGCTTGTAGGTACAATAATTGTACAATTTGTACGTACAGGGTTGTCTGATCCTGAACTGTGCCGAAAGGGGGTGATTAACACCATTATTAGGAAAAGCTTTTGCTATGGGGCCAACCGGGAACTCAAAAAAAAAACTTTTCCATTCAAAATTGCAAATCGGAATCGACCAAATGTATCCTATCCTACCTGCTTTCGGCTTAGTACACCAGTTCTTGATAACCCTGTATATAGGTTCTTGGATTATATCCCGCTTGATCTTTAGTAGTTGATATGCAGTTTATGATAATAGTATGCTTAGTTGTTTACCTTTTTCAAAGCTATGAAATATTGAAAGGCTGTCTGCTATCGCCTAAACAGATGAACGAGTACCACTTACGATTTTTATAAGGATTTTGCGGGTTAGCTCGTTCATTTCGAAAATCCTCATTAGGATTGTCTAACGGAGTCTGATTGGATCCCGACTGAGCTGTGGCCGAAGGCCGCCTCAAGCGGAAGAAGCTTAACTGAGTGTTACACACATTTATTTTACCTTTTAGAAATAGAGCTTTTAATAGACAGGCGGCGTCGCGCTCGCGCGCCATATCGTGTAGGAGCCTTCGGTCAGGGGCCTTACTGTGTAAGCGCTCAGACGTTCGGCTTCGCTTTCCCTCCCGCTCGCTCTCGTGGCGTGAGTAACTGGCGCGAGCCAGGAGAAAAAGCGAAGCCGAACGTCAGAGCGCTTACGCAGTAACCCCAGGACTCAGGAGCGTTTGCTTACGTACTTTTTATCTCGCTAGATATAGAGTTATGAAAACCATCCAAACTGCATCTAGTATATACTAATATATCATATTATATTGTTGTGCAATCACAACTATTGATTTACTTATTTATATTTTTTTGTCTACTCGATCAACTTCATTTCAATTGTGGAACCCTGTGTAAGGTTCCCAATTAAAATAAAAATACAAAAATAAAATATTCTTAAAAGGCCTCATAAATTTACCTATAGTGTACCGGTTGTGGCCACTGTACCGGTAGTGGCCATTTGGTGTCAAAATTATTGCATTAATGATAATTATAAACAATGTATCACCATAAATATTGTTTGTGTGAATCTAAATGTTTGAAAATTTCTTTAAAAATATTGTTGTTACAAAAAATTGTCTTATAATTTCTTAAAATTAAAAGTGGCCACAAATGGTACTAAGATGGCCACAACCGGTGCGTCTACCCTACCAGCATTTCTCGAAACTAGGTGTAAAAATAAAAATCACAAACTTTTTTCAAATTTTATTAGGTGTCCATTTTGATGTAACAACTGAAAATTAACACTCGCTATTATAAACCCGTAGCAAAGCTAAAATTTTAATAATTACCAGCTATGGAGGATTAGCTATTTCTATTAAATCAATCTCGAAGGGCTTAGAATCCAAAAACAACTGTATTTTTGTGCGCAGACAAATAAATTAGGAACTGAAACTTAAGGATTGTTAATCCCGATTTGACTAAGTATTTTTGGATTTTGAAGACAGACCCTTACAAATTTAAAGATATAATAATTACGGATTATGTAACCAGACATTTACCACCCCTAACATACAATAGATATTCAGTACAGTCCTAAATACAGATAGAAAGTGTGCGCTTTCAGTACACCAAGCCTATTAGCATAATTGAGGGTAGGATGGAATGTTTTTCTTACGGAAACCAATTTATCTTCAAGCAATAACTGGAAATAGTATGTATCCAATTTTACATTAATTTTCTGGGTTTTTACTAAGTTTCCAGTTATCAGTATTAAATTGAGCTTCTTTTAGTTTGGTAATTCGTCCAATCTACGGTAAATGTAAAAAATCTATGCCTACTCCAATAGGTTCCGAAATAGACGGTTTTTTTTGAGGCGAACCACTCGACTTGGGGTACTGAAGCCACAGTTAAAAAGCTTAAAAAATAACATCAAATCTTTTAACCAATCCTAACAATGGAAGGATGTGAGATGGACTCGATTGGAACAGAACAAAAACGCGTTTTGAAATACACTGCACAATTATTTTGCTAAGTCATTTACAAAAAGATGTCGAGTGAATTTCTTTCACAATGTTTTTTCTACTCGTTCTATGAGTACAATATTTAATGTATACAGTGTTGATGTAAGTAGATCGGAGTTTTAAAAACACAAGGCAAAGATCGGAGGCGAGGCGAAGTAAGAAGGCACTTGTCTTGCCGCGCCTCGATTTTTGCTCTGGATGAGGATTAGTTAACATTAAGCTAAGTTTGCATTGAATTTGATATTAGCTAGAAGCTAGAAAAGACAGGGCCTTACCACTAGGACCTAATAAAGATGTCTAGAGAAAAACTACTGATAATTCGAAGAATTCAATGATTTCTCTCGTTCTGAAATATACTTTTTTCTAGATAATTAAAACCCTGTGGCAAGTCCCCACTAACATTATGATATTAAACTTGTACCGTCTTACCACAAAAGTTTTACGCACGGCTTAGACAATGTTCAACAGTACAAATTGCACGGTTATACAGTGTTTAAAGCGTGTTTAAAAATTTTGTGGTATGACGGATAAATCTCCATAACCTCGTGTTCACGTCTATTACAAAATCATTTTCTAATTTACCCTGTCTCTACGGTTTAAATCATATAGCTTTAACATTTACAATAAATTAAATAACAAAACTTAACAACGGAAATGTATAACGTTGTCTATTCAATCCAGTTAAGTTTGCGACAGACAGAGGACGACGACAGCGGCTGTAAAACGGCCAGTAAATCCTTACTAATATTATAAATCCGAAAAGTTTGTTGGTTTGTTGGTTTGTTACTCTATCACGCGCCAACGGAGCAACGGATTGACTTGATTTTTGGCATGGATATAGTATAAAAAACGGAAGGAGCTTTAGGATACTTTTTATCCCGAAAAATGTCATAGTTCCTGTAGGACAGGACAAAAACCCTCGAAAGCGAAACTGTCGCCACTATCACAAAGACGCTAAGTGATTAATTCCTCTATGACGCTAATATGGACTAACGAAACGTCACAGCCAAACGTAAATAGACGACAGGTGACATTGTCTGCAGACTTTTATAAATCACAAGTAGCATGGCAAGGCGACAAAATGTTTTTCTACCATTATATCCCCTTGAAGAGGAAATAAAGTATGGATTGAAAATGACAACTGACATTAAAATTGGATAAAATGTTATTTTCCCTCTGCATGCTACATGTTACTATGACGTTTAATACCAGGCCGTCATTTTGTCTGACATTAAAAATATTTTTAAATATTCTATCATTAGAGGTTCAACATGTTTTTTTATTCTACCTTTATGGTACAGAATCATCATACTTTAATACTATCAATCCGAAAAGTTTGTTGGTTTGTTCCTCTTTGACGCAGCAACGGAGCAAAAGATTGACCTGATTTTTGGTATGGATACCTATGGTTTAATAGACAGAAAGTGATAATAGGATACTTTTTATATCTCGAGAAAATTCGTGATTCCCATGGGATAGGACAATAACTGTTTCTCAGCAATGGAGCAACGGATCGACTTGATATTTGGGGTGGGCATAGTTTGGAAGACGGAAAGTGACATGGGATACTTTCCATCCCGAAAAAATTGTGGTTCTACGGGAACCACAATTTTTTTCGACTTAACGATAAATTTTTCTCAGCAACGGAGCAACTTGCCTTGGCATATTGCATGAATATAGTTTGAAAGACGAAAAGTGACATAGGCCACTTTTTATCGCAAAAACTTTAACAGTTCCCGTAGGATAGGATAAAAACTAAGTGAGTGGGCTGCGGTAGGAGCCGTCTAAGCGCCAGAAATAACCTGTCATGGCAAGTTTAGGACGTTCCCACATATTTCGCACTCCTTCGCGGCACTCAACAGCACTAGCCCAGACTCGGGCTCCATAACGGAGCTTGCGCTCTCGCCATAGTGACGGAGTGTTTCGGAGCACAAGACACATCGTCATCCACCACTCGGGACTAACCAGTACTGAACGTCAGACAGCATTCCAACGCCTTGCTCCCAGTGCAGTGGGTCAGTCATAGTAGCCCAGCGCCTGCCTCTTCAACTGCAGAGGGCAGTGAGAACGGCAATCGCGATACCGACACCTCTCTTCCCCTGCAGCCCCACTGCGTCTGCCAACACGTTGACGGCCTAGCGGAAGGTAGGGTAGGTGGCGGCACCCACACCACCAGTTCCATATATCCCACCGCGGCCCCTTATCCTCGGCTGTCATATCAGAGTCCAAGAAGCAGCCTTGCTTTATGAAACTAAGAAAGGTTATTCCCAGCAAGTAACTGGAGATAGAGAGACAGAAAAGAAGCCACACCCAGCGCAGCAGGAGGAGCTGGAGTTCATATGCCTGGCAGACGGAGCAGCACTAGAGCAAAATCTTAACCGAGAAATTAACATATTTACAGACGGCAGTAAAATTAAAGGGAAAGTTGGGGCGGCATTATCCATTTGGGATGATGCCGCTGAGATCAGTACCCGCAAGCTGAAATTGGCCGATTGGTGCTCTGTGTAACAGGTCGAGTTATTGGCACTTCTTGAGGCTACCGAAATCGCAAAAATCTTTTGTGACTCCAGGTCTGCACTGGAAACGGTAGTTGGCGTATCTTCCCTCCATCCCTTAGCAGTAAATTCAAAGCTAACATAAAGTTACTACACGCACAAAATAAAATAGTGAAACTTTATTGGATTAAATAGCACGCGGGGCTGGAGGGAAATGAGAGAGCGGACCAGCTAGCAAAGGAAGCAGCACTGCACTCGAAGTGCAGACCTATTTAGGATAACTGCCCCGTTTCATTCGTCAAGCGAGAAATCCGAAAGGACTCTCTTGACGAGTGGAACCGGCGGTATTAGGATGGACACACAGCGGCGGTAACCAAAACATATTTTCCGGATGCAAGGGCGGCATACAAGATCGTAAGAGAAATAGCACCAGTGGGAATCATAACTCAAGTGCTGACGGGGCATGGTGAGTTTTCCCAATACTTACATCGATTTAAGTTGAGGGAAAGCCCATCGTGCATCTGTGAACCCACAAAAGAGGAGACTCCACTGCACATAATCTTGGAATGCCCAGGTTATGGAAAGCAGAAATTTGATTTAGAACAAAAAATTGGAATTAATCTAACACGAAAAAACCTTAGAAACAATTTTATCGAATTTTTGCACAAATATTTGTAAAAAAGCAATACTTAATTAGGAACAAGTAGGTATAAACTTTGCTGTACCATTGTAATGTTTATTATAACTGCAAACAGCCAAAAACATTGAAATATAGGTATACTTAGTTTTTATTCATTTGTAATTAAGACCCCTGCTGATCATGTCAGGGATATTTCGCGATATAATAAAAAAAATCCTCGGATGCAGCGTCGCAAGAGCGGCACTGCAGCCCGCCTAAGTTGCGACACTCCTCATAAGGCATGCAACCTACCGGCCATCCTCTCAGCTGCTTTAGTTAAAAGCGGCTGAAACTCGAGTGCCAGCCTCTAAGCTTCCTTGGGGGAAAAGACCCAAAGAAGAGGGAGACTTCGAGCGCCGCCTTTTCAGCTGCCTCAGACCTCCCCCACGACAAGGCGGGAATACACGGGGGGGTTGTATATACACTCCAACCGTAACTTAACCAACAAAAGCATTCCTCTAAGGTATTTTGATATTTGTCAGTTAGGTTAGGTTTCGCAGCCGACATAAACATAAGCCAAAATCAAAATACAACGCGGGCGAAGCCGCGGGTAAAAGCTAGTTGTATTATAAATTGCCACACAAGTTGGCGGATGTGAAGTTCGCTACAAGCTGCGCAATAGCCAATCAACGCGCGGCTTTATGTAAGCGTCAGTCAGGTTTGGTTATTGCGCAGCTAGTAGCTAACTTCACATCCGCCGACTTGTGTGGCGCGGTCTATACCTAACTGTAATATCTCTAAAGTTAGATCTCGGTTATGGTGATAAAATGTTTCACTGGTCGTCTCGCTCGCTGGCCGCTGCCGCAGCCGCGTCAATCTGGGGCGGGTTTTATATTCAAGTAATTAGCAAATTAGAAATCAGAGCGTCCGAAACATTTCTGTTTGACCTGTTTCAAAATATTTTCGACCGGTGTAAGGCTCCTCCAGTTCTGAAGTTTAGGGTCTTCGGCCTCTTGAGAAAGGGAGTCGAAGAGATCCCTGGAACATTGCTGCTTTCTAGGCTCTTTTTGTCGTTGACTCACAAACTTGTCGCGTTTCTCGACATGGGGCGTCTTCCACACCACCTCGCTTGGTTTTTTCTCTTTAGTAAGTGAAAAGTAAGAAAATAAAGTACTGGATTGCTCAGGTTTCTTTTCATTTTCATCGAAATAGTTCATAAAGGAAAAGGTTTCGTCGTGGTCGAAATCTCTTTGGGTGACGTACGAGGGCACAGGGCGACTGACAGAGGCACCTTGCCGTGATTTAGCCAATTTGTTTTGAACTTGCTTTACGTTCATGATAAAATCATAGTACCTTTCGATTTCCCCTGCACATTTGAAGCAGATTGTATTCATTGTGTCCGTTTCTTCAATAACTATATCGAGGCACATAAGGATCTTGTCGATCATGCCTGTTTGTAGACAGTAGTCCCCGAATAAGGAAACATTAAACTTGGACTCTGATGCACAGATACGACAAGAATTACGTGAGAAGTCCATTATTTGCTTTTAATCCACCGCAATTTTCTATTTGAATGTTTTCAATCAAGTATGTACTTAATTTCCCGCCTACGAAATTTAAAACTTTTAAAGTATAAAAAAGTGCGTTCGAAAATCCTACCACTCTACACCCGTGCGTTATGCGTAAACGAATATTTGCCAATAAACACTACATTGGACTTGGACGGCTTAATTTGTGTTGTGTATACTCAGCCCTTGTTATTTTTACTGGATCATTAGACGCAGGTATTTCAAATAAAAATATAATAATCAGCAAGTAAATAACAAAGTAAATATGTATAAAAATAATTGAAATCAATGCGTTCATTTTTAAACGCGTATGACATTTTAAAGACGTAGAACGTAATTTTTAAGGATTCAGCGCAAATTGTTAAAATTAAAAATATTTATGTTGATATTATGGAATGTGTTAATGTTCCAACTATTGATTTAAGTAGTAAACTGTAAAACAAAAATTTACAGTATTATGTATTGAAACTTGAACATTCATATATTTAATATTATTAATATTTAGCTATTAATAACTACACAATTAACGATTCTTAAACTTGAAAATAATCTAAAATAGCAATTCACAAAATTAACTGATTCGAAATTTACGCATTTAATAAAACAGTTATAATATGTCTTATATTTAGTACTAACGATTTAGTTCAAATTTCATTAGGTAATGTTACCGTACGAATGTATGAAAAAGAGGAATTAGCAAAAAAAAAAATATAAATAAAATTATTTTCTAACCATTCTCAATTCGATACTACTATCACAAGCCTCCACAATCCTATTCGATTCATACGAACATATCTTTAGTTTATAAAATAATACAATATAGGTACAGTCGTTTTTATAAAGCGAAGCTTTTTTCATTATTTTTTTCAGTTTCAAACTCTGGTTGAAATTCCTACTTCGTTTATTTGTTTACCTTTTAATTGCAAATTGTGCCAATCTTTGGATCAAATCATCAAGTTTTAGTTACCTACACACTTCATCAGTGATGCGTTCCACAGTCGTAGGTATATAATTTTTCAAGGATAACACCTGTTCTCACAATTTACATTAAAAGTATTTAAACATGTTGATCTAAACGTTATCTTCTTCTTTCTTGCCCCAGAATTTATCAAATCTCGTGCGAGCTCTGTCTAAGACTTCAGCTGCAGTCAGGCCTCCCGAAGGAGGTTCGTTCACGACAGTAGTGTCGACCACTCCTGGTGCGATCTGAGTCGCTTCTGTCGACTTTTTGATGACTTCCTTCTCTTTTATAGGTTCCTGAGTAGGAGTTTCAGGAGTTAGCTCATTGCTGTTGACTCCGTTAACTCCATTGACGCCGTTAACCCCGTTGACCCCGTTGAGTTTGTTCATGTCTAGAGCCTTGGTTTCGTCGATGGGGGTGAGACTTATTGGTGTGGTTGGAGTCTTGTCGGTACGCTTGCTGAGGCTAGTCGGCGATTCGCTCTTTTTTAGCGAACGTATCGGCGACATTTGCTGGTGGTGTATCGGAGCGATTTCTGGAATTATTATTGATCTTTTAAGATAGATAATTTGGGTCTAGTCATATTTTGGAAGTTTCAACTCTATTTTACTAAGATATAAGAAATCAACTTCTAAGAGTCTTGATAGAATTTGTTTGAAACTTCCAAAATAATAATTTTACCAATAAAAGCACATATACATAGATAAACATTAATATTTCATTAAAGTCGTAACAGCTACGTAGAAAGTCGTCTATTGAAATGAAAGAAGATATTGCAAGGCGTAGAAAAACTCCCATTATTCAGTAGGTACTTACACAAAATTTAGTCAGTGTTGAAAAACTTCTATTAGCTAATTATTTTCTAAAACATCTTTTTCTACTTTTAAAAAATGTCCGAGGTGAAAGAATATTTTTACACCTCTTTAAAATCACTTAAACATGCTACCTTTGGAGACACGACTTGTTAAAACTTTTAAATTTTGAATTCCATGCTTATTTTTCCATAAACGATTAACGATTAAAGGAATCATGCAACTATTTGGAACCTTATGATCATGGACAGTCGTAATGATATGAGTAGCTTAACAATAATAGGTTGTATTTAGCTTACTTTAATTCCTAGGGTTATTAGCTTCCTACTAACTCAACCTTGAAAAGATGCTTTCGAGTTCGAGTTTTGTGGAAGACAGAAGCATCGAAATAGCATCTTCCCGAAGAAGGACAGGCAGCATGCAGAAGTGAACGATAATGAGATGGGGAAAACAACAGATAATCAATTCAAGTGCCAAACAGTGACAGTGTACGCAAACATCGATACAGACACACACAGACAAGTGTATACATACGTGTTTAACGCCTCAGCGGAGTACGGTCAAAATAAATAAAAGCATTTCAATTATTGGAATAACACAATTTAATCATGAACTATTTAAATATAATTAAATATAAAACAGGTTATATATTTTTTTCTGGTGTCGATCGTGTGTCGTGCTTATGTGGCAGTGACCCGGGTCACTGTCGCATGGTCTGTCACACTGGAGGGTGTATGATGGTCTAGGCGGGGGTCGTACCTGCAGGCCCCGGCTTCACGGTGGCGCCATCTTCCGCCACGGACCCACCCTTAAACTCTGAGCTAGGGCGCTTAATGCTCTCATCTGAAAATGAGCGATCGTATGGTCGGATGACGTGAGACGTTACGTTCTATGTCCACATGTGACGTTGACAGATAAAGCTTTAAAAGTGTACTTGCTAGGCGGTTCTAATATTAATCCCAGAGCTTTTATTTTTTTATTAATAATCTAGATTTATTATTAATAATATCTAAACCTGTAGACATAGACCGATTAAAAATAAATCAATGATCACAAACACAAGACGTGAAATGTAAATGTATGGTATGGGTGTTCCTACGTCTAATTCTGAATTACTTTCCATTATGCAAAAAAGAATTCCAGTGTGTGTCAGTGTAGCACAAGCTCTACTCCTGTATTACTTGTGGGTGACCAGACTCAAAAATAAAATATGATATGTTTCTACTGTGTCCAATGTTGTATGGCTCATGAGTGTGATGGTATCATTTGGCTTCGAAATACTCTATCGTAGTCTTACCTAATACAATATTAATTTATTACACGAATTACCAAAAGGTTAACGAGTATCTCATTCATAAGCATATTGCCAGTCTAATATAGCAATTTTAACATTGTCAAATATTTTACTACGCGTCAAGAGTTCGAAAATTGTGCACGAAATAAGTTTATTTCATTTATGAAAGAAAAAGATACTCCTTTGTACAAAATTCTTAGAAACCTGCGACTGGTTGTACGGCTTGAAATTTCAATCATTTTCGCTGCGTTTGAGCCTCAAAATGGGTTTTGAATACATTTTTAAAAAGCTTCATTTGATAAGCAAAAATTATTATCTAGTTCCCAAAAGCCCCCATTTCTTAGACACGTTATATTTTCATCCCTATGGCCTATAGGCTTCAACGTCATTATTTAACCAAATCTTCTAAAACACACATCAGTTTAGAAAATTAAGCACCGAAGTACCAAACAACTCTGAAATTATCTTCTTTTGAAGCATACAGAACCGAAAACTTTTTTGGCAGTATTCTATTTCAGTGCTATGATCAAAAATTCCTCAATCACGGATTTCAAAATGCAGATGTAATTTTGTATAACATAATTTGAACAAAGTCTGCTAGTCCATATGCAGATTTTTAAAAATTTAGATTTTTAAAACCGCACAAAGACTGTAGTAACGGCGTTTACGTATTCACTGTCGACAATTGTTGTTGCATTTAGTGGGTAGGCAAAGTTTTTACGAAGTTTTTACAGTGGTAAACTTTATAGAGTGGAGTCATTTTAATAGGTAACATTTGACAGTTCATTTATGCAAAGAAAAATATACCTTACACTAAAGGAATAATACTCATGAAAACAATATTGACGACGACCAATAAGTGTTCTCGAAGAAGTATTCTTTGGTAAGGTATATTTTTCTTTGCATAAATGAACTGTCAAATGTTACCCATTAAAATAACTCTACATTAGGTCGAATCACACAACTTGGTGACTGTGATGTTAGCTACAAGCTGCGGATAATCCAATCCTCGCGCAGCTGTTAAGTGAGCTACAGTCAGGATTCGCTATCCGCAGTTTGTAACACAGTTATGCAAGTTGTATGATTCGATATGTACCTAAGTTGTAGTATTTTATATTTTGCTATTTGTTTGATGGAATAAATTATCCCACTTAGTAGGTAACAGGTATATTCTCCACAAAATCCCTATGCAACATTAGGTACATCAATATTTTCAAACCCGTGCCAAAAATAGATAAATTAGACCCCATTTAGACCCATTTGCGAGTTTAGCACTCGGCATTGTGCTGGTAAAACACGTCTGCCGCGAATGAAACCGTACAACCAGCCAGCCCGGCCTAGCTACACACACCCAGCTTGCTCAGACTCCTACACTCACCGCTTTTCACGTTCTGCGTGACAGTGAATGTCTTGCCAGTGTCCAATGGCACGGTCCAGTTGACTGGATCGGGCGAGCGCATGTTCAGTTGCTCGGGAGACTTAACGCGAGTCGGCTCCGGAGGGGACTTCACCACGGGAGAGTCGTCGAAGAAGTGGTCTTTGGCTACGGACGCGCTTCGGTGCGAAGGGATTTCGTCGTCTGGAATTTTCCGGGTAGTTGGTTACAATTGGGTTGGAAGTATAAAAACAGTACAGTACAGGTCGCGACATATGGAGCTTCAAACTGCGCACTAGAAAATTTAACTCAGCCGATTCACACAGAGGCGGAAAGTGCGGGAAAGCGATCTCGATCCGGGACGGGAATTCTTTGTTAATGTTTGAATTTGTATGCAACCTGACACATAACAAGCGGGCGCGATCCGCCGCTATTGCTTTGCACTGGACCGCTATCGGATCGCTTTTTCGCGGCTCACGCCTCTGTGTGATCCGGCCTTTATTACCTACACAGTTAAGTAGTATAGGAGTTAAGTCTCCTAATACGCAGTTTTAATTGCAGCAAGGAGATTTAACTTTTATTAAGAATGCAACAGGAGTTAGTTTTCTTGTGTGCAGCTTGACACTCCAGCGTTATTTTTACGTGACGGGACGTATAGTGGTGTCTAATGTTAAGTAAATGATCTTTGGTAAGAGCTATATATATCTGTCGCTTTTGAAGCTCATCGAATTGCTGGCTAAGACAATCTAAATGCTGCCTTTTTGTATTTCTTTGGGTTGTTTTCTGTGAGTTTTCTTATTTTACATTTAAATCATTCAGTAGACTTTTTTGTCAAGCGATACATTTTCAGTACCTAGGTACAAAAAGAAGATGGTAGGTATTTTATTAATTCAACAACTACTTAGTGATACCTATTAATTCACAATTATAAAAAATAAACGTTAAGACCCAAGAAAAAGTTATACATGTATAAATAAATAATATTCCTAACGATTAAAAAAAAACAATCACAAAACATCCTCGTACAAGAAGATATATTACAACATCGACTAGGTAATTCTAAACTAAACAATCACATCCAAACCAAGTATGCATTACCTATAACCTAGATCTAGAACAGTAATCAAAATTCACATCACATGCATATTAAAAACCTCTAATCTGTGAGAAAATACTTACCTTGACTGAAATAAAAACCATCTGAAATTTTCACCATCTTACCACAAAAGATTTAAACACACTTTAACCGGGCAATTTGTTCCGTTAAACAGTGTCTAAAGCGTGCTTAAAACTTTTGTGGTAAGACCGTCAGTGCTTTACCTAATGTCGTCTAACTTGTCTACCTATCAGTGAGTTTAAATGCCTACTTATTTATACATCTAAGTCTAACTTGAGGCATATTTGAAATTAATATAAATAATTTTGAACCTTGTTTTATTTAGATCTTCAGTTCATATTTCATAATCACTACCTAAAAAAACTTACTATGTAAAACCTACATCACACAACGTAGCTTTGAATCTGCTGGCCCAAATCTTTGTTGAATTCTTACCGTACTAGTAAATTGCATCTGACACATCAGTGCATCATTAACGAGAATTTCTATTCCTACTAACTCAACCTGTTGAGTATTGCAATTTAAGCACTCGAATTTTAGTTACTTGATAAATTCCCAGTGACTCCCAATTCAATTCCCAGTAGCCCTAGCTTAACTTCCAGTGACCCCAATTTTTCCCAAGTGACCCACATTGCAGAACGCTCACAACTACAGTGGTCTAGTGCAGGGTGTACACGGACGGACAATCACACCACGTGACGAATGGAAGCCATTCCCGACGGTGCCAATGCTTTGTGACCGATCGTTGCGTAGACGCACTGGAGGAATCAAAATTTAGACCAAAACAAAAAGCCACGACACAAAAAGCTAAGGAACAAAACGGTAGCTGTTTATCAGTTTAACATTAAGTATTATTATTTATAAACTTGTAAACAAATTGTTGTAACCATATTAATGAAACTTAAATATTTAACAATTTCAATAAAACTGCCTCTTTTGATGTTTAGTGTATATTTAACGTTAGTGAGACCCAAAATCGTGGAATCCAAATTAATGTTACATTTACAAACACAAAGAATATTTAAAGGGAAACACCAAAAGAGGCAGTAATAATTTCAATAAAAAAGCCGAAAAGGCTATAAAATAAAACCGCACATTGCCAATTTCGAAATAGATTGTTCACTCAAGCGTCACAGGCATAAGCGCGCCAATTGTTATAAAATGCACAGAGCGTCGACGCAACTGTCACCTTTTTACGCACCCAATTTTATTCCGACTTTCGACACGCTCCGACTGCGGCGGCCTCGCGCTGGCGTCTCAACAGCCCCATTTGTTAAGGTCCCAGGTGCCCCAGTAGTCCCAGTTGCCCCACTTGTCCCAGATGCCCCCACCCCACTTTTGGCCGGAGCTGACGGCGATCGCCCTCCCCTTGACGTAGACCTAACTCTATGACTAGTTCCTCTACTCAACGGCAAACCTACAAGAAATTGTTTCTACTGAACTTTGTGGCCGATGGGAATTGGCTCTTTTAAATAAATAAACATAAATAGGAACTTGGATCTTAAAAACATTTAGTTAAATATAAATAAATTGCAACAAAAAATCAAATCAAATGAAGCTTTAAAAATAAGTTCTTAGAGCCAGATTCTCACACAGCCAAAAGGTAAAGGGGCAAGCACCAGGCAGGATACACGACAGATATAATTATATAAAGTACGATTAGTTGTCTAAACATCAATTAGAGTATTTAGTAAGAATAAATAATACATTCTAAACATAAATTTAAATATTCAAAGTATATTAAAATCTTGTAGGTAATTAAACGTTGCCCTAATTCGATATTATTGTTAGGTACTTTTAGTATTTATACGTCATAAAAAAGCAAAATCAGAAAAAAAAAATGACACAGTATTCTAGAAATCAGTAATTTATTATGGTGCTAATTATTTCCATGCGGCTCATAAAAATATTGTGGCCAAAGAAAAATCTTGAAGGAGTATTGTAAATGGGAAAGTCTATAATGTCTTTTTTGTATCTGCCTAGTCGAGGAGTATTCTAAACATCTTAGGGAATTTTGTATCAATCCCACCGCTGTTTTGATAAAAAATGCGGCTATCGAAGTCTTACTTAGCCTACAAGAGACTGATTTAGATTCCTACAAGGCACTATATTTACTGATAATTATTGTTAATGGAAACCGCTGCGTAGGATAACACTCTCTGATAAATGATGGGTGCAAATTTGTGAAATTTCACGGATTTACTAAGTAAGTTCAATGTTATAGAGAAATGTTTCGAATTTGGATTCATCTCATCATTATGGGTCGACGAGTTTTACTTTTTACATTCCAATTAGAGCACATTAATTACAAAAAATGATTATAGTAAACATATAATTCGAATGATACTCGTAAGATTATCAAATGCTAAATGTGTATTAATTATACATTTAATTAAGCTAAATCATACCAGATTCCCGTGATACAGGCCCAGCCTAGTGCGGGAATCGCCATTATTTCTGTAGTGTTTGTAAAACACCCATAAACATATGTTTTAGCTTAATTAACTTGGTCATGTACTTCCTGTTAACCTGGGTTTATGTAAATAAATATATTTTCATTTTTTCATTCAATGATAAGAATCATAGTTCGGAGGACGGTGCAGTAGGTACTTAGTGATGCCAGGCTCCGAGCTGATACATGTTTCACGTGTTCAAATAGTCCAATACTGGCTGATATGTTTGGGTCAGAGAGTCTAGCAGCGATTTCCATTTTCCGCACAATAGCCCCCAATAGCTCCCTGCCCCACATGTAAAGCGTCACGTCACACCCACCGGTCGGCTTGGCGGGGCGCGGCGCGGGCTCGTGTCCGTTGGGGAGCATCTTGGCGTGCGCGGGCGCCGGGTCCGCCGAGCGCGGCCGCCTCCGCGGCGACCTGAACGCCGCGTTCTCGCCGGACTTCGCTCCTGGAACACCACATGATATACCTATCAGCAAACGATCCAAGGGCTGGTGCTTACCTCGGTCAAAGACTCTGTCAATAACTGCCTCGTTAGTCCAGTGGTTAGAGACCCTAACTACTGTGCCAAGGAGGCGTGGGTTCGATTCCTACCCAGGACAAGCATTTTTGCGATGAGCATAGGTGTTTGCTTTGTGTCTGGATGTTATTGTCTATATAAGTATGTATTTAATAATTATTTTTCGCTAAAAATGGCAAAACTGCCTTCCATTGTGTACAAAATTCGAATATTTCGCTCGAAATGTTTATATTACCTATTGTTGATTTTTCAAAACAGCTCAGCGGATTTCTGTAAAATAAAATGGAACCTCCTCAGGAGTATACCCTTTCGAACTGAATAAGAATTTTTCGATTTGATTCACAATTGGGGGAATTATCGATGAACATACACAAAAAAATACATACAGACGAACATAGAACCTCCTCCTTTTTGGAAGTCGGTTGACAATATGTATGCTGTACAGCTTCTTCCGCTACTTCTGCGTGTGACGACAACCGAAACGAACCAAACTTTTTCGGAGACGTCCCTCTCTGATTCGATTATTAAAACTAATCCTTACCGTCTTGCACGGCGCCCTCATCGAAACTGTGCCCCTGCAGCTTCTTCCTCTGCTTCTGCGGCGAGGTTTTGTGCGGGGAGCGCTCCAGCGCCTTCTGCTCCTGGAGCTTCACGTGGATCGACTGGTGTGGCGCCGACCGGAATGAACGGTACTTCTTCGGAGACGTCCCTTTCGAGTCCTTCCCGTCCTTATCGTCACGGGTCATGGCCCTGGAGGTAGACATAAAGTTAACAGTGAAACTATTTAATTGTAGCTCTTCTCACACTTGATTTATCTCAAAGAGTTCTTTTATAGCTGTGTGTTTAATAGTTGGTTTAATTTTGTAAGTTGGTTGATGATAAACACTTCAACTAATTTGGTGTTAGCGTCTAATGTCTAGTTTAATCTTTAATTAATTAAATTCAAAGCACCGGGACGGGAATCGGAGTATCAGCTATATGCAGGTACAAATATTGCAGTCACGATACATTTATGAATAAGCAAAAAAACTCTTTGAGCAGTAACAGTCTTTGACTTTGTGGCTGTCTTGGATGCATTGGCTATAATTATATAAGCTTCGCTCGGCATGATGATGTTGAAGCTCATAGGTTCTCAACGTCTGCAATGTCGCCTTGAGGGCGTTTGAGACTTTTAGGGAGGCAGCACAGGAATTAGGGAGCTGAGATGATACAGAGAGCCCTGTTTCGGATTTGCGACAGACACTAGTAAGTATAAAGATACTTAAAAACTGATTGTGGAGGCAGTCAAAATAAGGCTGAGAACCTATGAATTTGCTTTGTAGGCTCCAAGCGCTTTTCTAATTTGTGTGGGAGGCTAAGCTGTTATGGAAGCGAAATCAAAAATTGTAACATCCCAACAATCCTCTTCTTGTTCCATTTGGGTTTGACTGTTTATGCTTCTGCTAAAATGTTTACATGACATATTAAACTTAAGCTGTTTTTTGCTTCAGGCTTACTACATATTTCAAAAATTATAAATAAGTAGGCGTTCGTCATATAGTTTTTATTTCTTAAAGGCCTTAGAATAATTCATGTAGTGGTTCAGTTCATGAGTATTTTCAGTTAATCATAATGTACAGTAATAATAATGTAGGTATGCACAAAGTTTTTCTGTACAGTTGACATAACAATGTACATCATGATGATCGAGGGTCAATGACTGTTGAGATGGGCATGACAAAACAGTGCATGGACAAAAATATTAAACAAATCAAGGATTCCACTGTTTTAAACTATTAAGGTTTTTACCAATGTTAAGATTACCACTTACGGGATTCCCATAAAGATTGCCGTATTCCCAGAGTTACTGATCACCCTTCGTGATAGTAATGGACTATTATAAAAAAAAAGCTGATACAAGACTGAAATTCTGCGAATCAGTGATCAAAAAGTTTTAAAAACTAAGAGCAGTCGAAACGGTATAAAGGGTTTCATTTCGTCGGTATTTTTAGCAATATTCACGGGTAGGCTGAAAATACTACGAATCGGTGTTCAAAAAGTTCCAAAAAAGAAGACCTGATGAAATAGTTATACCTGTTTCAGAGCCAAAAATATTGGATAAAATCCCGTAAGTAGAGGTAAAACAAGGATCCCTGAGGCTGGACCCAAGGCAGCGATCAGTGCATCACTTACTTGTGATTGGTGGAAGCGAGTGATAATGCCGACAGCGAGGACCGCCGGGATACCTGGTACCAGAGCTCGATTTGCTTATTGTAAAGCTGCGTGATGTGTTCTGGAGCTAGCTCTGTGCCCCAGCCGCGGTACTGTCAAATTAATGGCAACTTTGAATATGGAAGCATGATCATGAAGCGTTGGCGGGTACGTCACTATTCTATTCTGGGTGTGGCTGGTATATTGACTTAGGTATGTTTTATCGGGTTTTGTAGCATTTTATGTAACAGGAATGGTTCTAATGACAGATTTACGACAGCTGAGAATTTTATTATTCTACAATCGATGACAATATAGTTCTTGGGCTTATACAGATAGAGATTTTACTTTTGTTTTGATTGTATCTTGTATTTGAATATGATAAAGTTTTTATTTTATTATGTACTTAATCCAAGTATTTCAAAGTGGGGACGTTTATCCGTAACTTAACTATTGTAAAAAGTAGAAATAAACGCAGAACAAAGAAATACAAAAAGTGCAACACTTGTGATACGCATGATTATACCACTAACTTTATAATAACGTAATTCAAGTAATTTTCTAAGTTCTTCATCAGCTTTGTCCTTGCTGCCGCGTACTCGTACTACCAAGTACTTCTATCTCCCATTTCCATTCGATTCTCGGAATCTACGCCATTAAAATTGTTTATTCATGAGCCTCAAAGCGTTTTCAGGCTTGATTGCTGTTAAATAGTTCGTTTCGTAGTAAATAAGTTATCTTGAAAATTGCGAAATGTTCCGCTAAATTGTTTGTGTCTATTTCGTATACATGAATGATTTATTTGTAGCGAATGAATGATGGAGTTCAGATGTTATTACTGTTTCTAATATTCTACTACATATTCAAATTGTATTTTGTATCTATAATCTATATTTGGTTATGACAGTTTGCTAAGTGGAAATTTCTTTGTTCTGAGTTTCTAGCTTACGTTATTTGTTAGTTTTTAAATTATGCTATGTTAGTATGGAATACACATGCTTAACACGCATTAATTTTGAGCGTCAGTAAGTATTTTTTCACTCGGGCAGTAGTTGTATGATGCCAGTTGATCGTACATCCACTCATTAAGTGAGTTGAGGATGTCGCATGTGTATCCGTGTGGCACGGAGTGGCCGCAGACCTTGTATTCGCCGGCACGCTTGCGCAGGTCCAGCACCTCGCGGTACCAGGAGTCGCCCTGCGGCAGCCCCAGTGGTTGCAGCCCCGCCGCCCGCAGCGTGCTCGAGCTGTCCTCCCCATAGCCTCCCCCTCCCGCCCCCGCGTCCTTCCCATCACCCAGCATCCTCTCGCTCGCCTCCTCATTTGACTTCCCTTTACCCCTGCATTTCGTAAATGTCCCTTTAGACGCCTCGTACACGTATTGAGAGAACGGTCTAAATTTCTTTTTGTACTCGCTTTTGTAACGTTTCCTATTATCTTTGTTACGATCCTCCCCGTTGGATATGAGGGCCGATAGCGCGTTACGGAACGTCGATTTTCTGGAAAATTCCATTTTATGTCTTAGAACTGTCGTTCTCTCGTGTTCTGCGATGATGATGCGGCAACAGAAACGGCTCGCGCCGAGCCGGGTTAGTAGAACAGACATGCTTCAAATAATTGTTAAGCTCGCAATGGTGAGGGATGTTCGACGGAGAAGACTAAGGACCGACAGAGGTGAGACAGGGGGCGCGCGCCCCGTGACGCTAGAACTCAGTGTTGGAAGTGTGGTGATACATCGACATACAGATCTAATTAAAACAGTATTAATGAACGATCACATCGACAAAAGTGCAGGACACATTGAAATATTAAAAACTATTGTAGCTGTCATTCCGTACTAAATGTTAGTTTTGGACTAAACTACTCGGCCTAGACACCGCCACCGTGAGGACAGTTGAGATGTTAAAGCAAATATCAAAAACGAAATTTAGACTTTGTTCTGCTTAAAAAGGTATTTTTTAAGTATAAAATCAGGGGCAGAACAGAACCTTGAAGGAACCCTTCACCGAAACACAGGTTGTTGACATTCATTTCGATTACGTATAAATCTACAAAATGGAATGAGCTCTCTAGAAATGCAGAGATGAATACAGAAAAGATACTATTTCAGACAGAGTATAGTTCTCAGTAATATTAAAAAATCTAATTCATAGAGAGAGAAACTCTCATAACGTAAATTTCTCTACTGTAAGTACGTAAATTGGCTCAGATAAAATAAATAATACAACACTAAGTGGAAGTAGATTGCTAAATGTAAATTTAACTGTAAGTGCCAGAGAAGTTGGAGAAATTAGTTCAAAGAAGTTTTACAAAAAGGTTCGTGAAATAAAATATGTTTTTTCAACCCTCGCAGTTTTTGTTAGTAAAAAATAGTTCGAATATCAGACGTTTGAGAGGATTTTGTAGTTGGAGTTTATAGAGGTGTGTAGAGAATTTGTTAGTGTTTAGCAAAGCAATTTTCTGTATTCCAATGTGATTTCAAAATGCTCTTGAATATTGTGAAAGTTTCCTTCAAGAAAGGTTTAGTACACAAAGCTATTGAGAAACACAGAAATATTGAAAGCTGTTAGCAGTTTAGTACAAAACGAGTAATCTTCACCTGAAAGAGTTTAGGGGTTAGCTTTTTTACATGTTACAAGAAAGTAAGTACATACATATTCAACAGTATTTACAGTTTCACACATAAATCTCATGGAAGAAAATACAATATTCGAAGAAGATTTTTGTCCGGTTTTTGCGGATTTTACCTTAACAATTTTCAATGAAATCTTAGAGAGTGTGTGTGAGTGTAGTGTTCCTGAAATTTAACACGACGTTAGAGGTTTACTGAACCCCAGTTGATGTGATAATTTCAATGATTTCGTTGGCAAAAAAGCAGCTGCGTTAGCTTAAGCAGAAGCTTTCGTGGACGAAAATACTATTCGTGAGCCAATAAATCGAATTTTATGTGAATCAGGTGAATTGCATTTATAGACTGTTTCTTAGATATTCTAAATTGTTACATATACAATAATGATTCTAAACATGCTAAGACAATAATAAAATGAGATAGACGAAACAATCTATAAGTATTAAGAACTAGAAGTAAATATTAAGCTTGTTATGAAAAGAGTGATAAAGCTGAAGCTAGAGTTTCAGAATGTTTTCACATAGAATACTTATAATAATATAAAAACTATTGTTAAAACAAAACACATTAATACTGATGATATGAATTGAAATAGTAAAAATATTCTGAAAGATACGGATGATAAATACATTTTTTCATAAAATTAAAGACCTAGGTATGCTTCATGATTTGTCAACGTAAATGGTCATCAATCAGTCAATGCTGAAATACTGATAGCGAAATTAATCCAGAAGACTTGAAAGATGTACTCGCAAGTACTGCACAAAACAACTTAAACTAGTCAGAATTACATATCACAATCTTTAAAATAATCAGTGTCAGTGACACAAATGTTATTATTATTGAAGAGACAAATCATGAAGTACGCAAGTGTAATATCTATAGAACACGTCATGATGATGGCTCACCTTTGGACGCCGGGCTTCTGGCCGTTCCACAAGTAGTCCTCGATGTAGCGCTTGTGGCCATCATCGTGGTCTCCATCCACGTGGTTCATAAGAGGTTCCGCTTCCACTGACCCTGGAAATTTAATTGTTTCCTTACTGAAGGAACAAAGTGTAACAGAGAATGGTAGTAACACTGGTAATAAACCTTTTATTCATAGTTCGTAATTATTATCGGACCAAGCCTGGGATCACTGTATAATTGACTACAATATTATATATCTTGCCTACCCTCGATGTAAATTTAATAAGTAAATTCTTTTTTTTGTGTTTTTTTTTCGCTTACATTAACTTATTTACGAAATGTTTACGGTTAATTTAGACAAAACGTCACCATTATTTTAATCACTATTAATACGGAAGGCACTAAATTCCACGACACAGGAATTTTCCTAGTGTGGGATCTAGGGTTCACCTACAAGTATGTACAGTCCACGGACTCAATGTATGTAGCATAATAAGTCTAACTATTAGTTATTATGTATACTATAAAACTGTATAACTTTACCTATTTCTGTACATAGCCTTAAGAAAAGTCAAATAAATAAATAAATTTAAAAAAAATTTAATCCCGCTAGTCCAGCATGCGACCACGAAAAGCCACGAAAAGAACTCTTTTCGACGTGTGAAAATGTAACAGATATATACTTTGCCATAACGCTGTCTCGTTCTGACACGTCGAAAGAAATAATACTTCGTGCGCATCCTAGCTGAACGGTTTTTGGAATCGGTTATTAGGTGCATTACCAACCTACCCTTGTTGCAGAGGCACCCAAAGAAGAAGGTACCTTATAAACACCTTTAAATGCGTGTACAGCGAACACAAGTTATTAACTTCATGATAATTCAATAATGAACCTGATAATTTAACATACGTTTTATTTTTTTAACGTGAACGACTAACTTCCACAAACGAACCCTTGAGCTATAAGGGTGGGTGAAACTGAACCAATATTTTCATGTTATTGCAGCTATAAAAGAACAAGCAAAGGCTATGATTTTCATCCATAAACAGAATTTATCAGTTCAAGATGACAAAGAAATCGAATTAAGTGGAAAATCTTTTTTTTTTTGCAATTAAGTTCAGTTAAAACGCACTCCCAAGTTTGTATAGGCCTCTGACAAGGTTAAACGGCTCTAACAACCAAGGGCTACAATTTAACGTGAAATCCGAGCCACGGTAGCGCTCAGTTAGAAATGCCTGTCACGCGACCGCGAGAAATCCGAAGACTGATCTGCCGTTGCTTAACGCGCTACTGAAACAATGACTAATTCTAAAACTGTAATTATATTTTGCTTTACCTCTTCAACTTTTGTTTTAATTTAATCTCCAAAGATTGATTCATTGTTCGTGTTAATTTGAAGCAAAATTCTGCACGGAACGTTTTGTTAAAATTGCAGTCCATTGTCAGTAATAATTGGTATAACCTGACACACTTTATATTACCCAACACTAGCAAGTGTCGTGGTAAACAAAATACGTGTGAAATTATTGTGTTGTAATTTTAAAACTCGATTTAGATCTTAGACTGTAATATTACTGGGCACAGATAACGCTATTGAGATAACTGAAAAGCACTAGTTACGTAGAACTTAGTAGGAGGTACTTAATCACACGATATGTTAACAATTGAACAAAATGAATATTTATAAAACCGTTGATGCTATCATTGAAATATAGCCAAAAAGTAGTATCGATTAAATCATTTTTTCAACGAAAAAGGTACATCACTATCAATTTATATTCGTTTGCGAAATATGGTGCCACTGCCAGGGCACACGTCAAAATAATACCCCTTTTTGTCACCGGGGGTTAAAATACAACGATAAGCCTGTGTATTAATTTATTTGTGAAAATATGGAATACTTACCTACCAGCAGTTCCCCGCGTGATATTACGATTTTTACTAATTTACTAAATATAAGTAGCCTATGACCCTCCCCGACCTATGAACTATACGTGTACGTGTAAAATATCTATGGCAAAAATTCATCAATTTGATGTTTCTTTGCTAAGTAAAAGACTAACAAACCAATAAACCCACTTTGTTAAAATTCCTTGTTAATTTTAACAAGAAGGTAAGGAATTTTCAGAGTTTGCAAAGTTATTCTCGAGTTTTTTAGGGTTCCGTACCCAAAGGGTAAAAATGGGACCCTATTACTAAGACTTCGATGTCCGTCTGTCTGTCTGTCACCGGGCTGTATCTCATGAACTGTGATAGCTAGGCAGCTGAAATTTTCACAGATGATGTATTTCTGTTGCAGCTATAACAACAAATACTAAAAATAGAATAAAATAGATATTTAAGGGGGGCTCACATACAACAAACGTTATTTTTAGCAGTTTTTTTTGCTCGCTATTAATAGTGGCAAGAGGAATGGGGCTCCCATACGGTACGGAACCCTTCGTGCGCGAGTCCGACTCACACTTGGCCGATTTTTATATACCTACTAGCTGACCCGACAAACGTTGTTTTGCCATTTAAAAAACATTGAGATAAAAATTCAGGTATTAACTATCTTGTCTCTCAAGTGGGATCAAACTGCACAGTGTGCAAAATTTGGTTGAAATCGGTTCAGTAGTTGAGAAATTAATCGCGGACAAACAACGTTACACGAAATTTTTATACAGGGTATTAAGCGCAAAACTTATTAAGGAAAATTTTTTTTGGAGAATCACGAAGCGTCAACGCTCGGCAAAATGTTTGGAGAAGCGAATTTTATTTTTGCGACTTCCAAAAAGGAGGAGGTTCTATGTTCGTGTGTTTGTATTTTTTTGTTGTGTATGTTCATTGATAGTTTCACCAATTGTGAACCGAATCGAAAAAATATTTTTTAGTTCGAAACGCTATACTCCCGAGGTGGTCCCATTTAAATTGTATAGAAATCGGCTGAGCCGTTTTTGAAAAAACCAACAATAATGTAAGCAATTCGAGCGAAATGTCCGAATTTTGTACACGATGAACATTGATGATTTCGCCAATTGTGAACGGAATCGAAATTTTTTTTTTTAGTTTGAAAGGGTATAACTACTCCCGAGATGGTCCCATTTAAATTTCACAGAAATCGGCTGAGCCATTTTTGGTAAATCAAGAATAATGTAAACAATTCGAGCGAAATATACGAATTTTGTACACGATGGAAGGCGGTTTTGAAATTTTTTGTGAAAAATAATTATTAAAAGTCGTAGTACCTACAGAAGTTGTTTGTCTAGTTGTACCTACTAGACCCGCCCTTAAAAGGTTTTGCGTTTAATACCTAGGACCCTGTATATAAAGAAGAAAGATAAAAAGAAAGCACACGTGACCAGAATGCTGGCCTGTATTTTGGTCAGAAAGTCAGCCTCGCACTTCAGCGAGGCAATGCGGCCAGCATTTTAGGCACGTTGCCTGAGATTAGAGACTGTTTAAACATATTAAAGGTTTACACAGTATCTAACTTTTTAACTAGTTAACTTTAGATCTAAGATATTTTAGTTTAGATAGGATAATTTAAGTTAGATAGGTTTATTTAAGTTTGGATTAGTTATTTTAGTTTAGATAGGTTATTTAAGTTTTTATTTTTATGTTATTTAAATATTTATAGATTAGTTAGTCAATATTATGTCAGTTGAATAAAATATTTATTGTAGTAGGTTAGAAAGAGAAAATAAAAGAAGAAAGATAATGATGAATGCGGTATCAATGTCGGATAATCCATGATAGGTATTTAGCGTTTCTCAGACGTCTGAGAGCTGACCTAGCTCTTTGACATTCACCTCTATTCAGCCATTCTATTCCGGCGGCTTGGTCCGGCCCAAATTGGATATTCTAAGAAAAACCTGCCTCTATTTCGTATTTATCTTTTATGTCTGTCAATGGAAGATATCAGACATGGTTCTAAGATTTCAGCATTTGAATGGACTCTACAGAAAGGAGACAATCTTTATTTTACTGATCGTTTCTTTTTTTTTGCCTCTGACCATTGATCTAAAATACTGAGCTGAAGCTCCCGATTTTTTGCCCAAAATGACACAAACAATTTCAATCATTTCAATCCACCTATACGATAGGCTGCGCCACACAAGTTGGCGGATGTGAAGTTAACTACAAGCTGCGCAATATCCAATACAACGTATGTATGTATGTTCTGTTTCTTCTGGACATTAAATGTTGAATGACAAATATTTATACTTTGTATACAAATTGTTAACAATTATGTTATTAATAACGGCGCGGAATAAAACACTTACAATAAAATGGTTAAAATTACGTTTCAATGTTGTTTGATAAGCAAAGTTAAATAAATTCCCTAATTACGTTGGGAATAACAGATTTACAATAATAATAAAAAATCTAGTCCTGAGTGAAGATCACATAGAGTCGCTGGTTGATTGGATATTGCGCAGCTTGTAGCTAACTTCACATCCGCCAACTTGTGTGGCGCGGCCTACACCAAGCACATAAATTCGAATAGTTCGCTCAAAGCAATGTACGTATCATTTTTAGTTCATTTAATGCTGATTGTTCAAAAACCTCTCAACCGATTTCGAAAAAAAAGAAACAACTTCTGAACTCTACCAAATAAAAAATAATCATCATAATTGATTCAAACATTCATTGGCGGAATGATCACGTTGTTAGACTGTAGGTATGTTGTTTCTGTACCTACATACAGAAACAACATACCTAGGAACAGTACAATCGAGAATTTAATAATTAACTTTAAGGTAAGTTTTTATAAATAATTGGCCAAGTGCGAGTTGGAACACGAAGGGTTCCGTACTTTTTTCCGGTTTCCGATTGTTCCGTACCCTATGGGAAACCCCTTAGCCCCATTTCAAGCTGTTGCCGTTATTACGTTATTTTTGCCGCTTTTTGCTCCATCCTTACTAATATTATAAATCCGAAAAGTTTGTTGGTTTGTTGGTTTGTTACTCTTTCACGCACCAACGGAGCAACGGATTGACTTGATTTTTGGCATGGACATAGTTTAAAAGGCGGAAGGAGCTTTAGGATACTTTTTATCCCGAAAAATTGCATAGTTCCTGTAGGACAGGACAAAAACCGTCGAAAGCGAAACTGTCGCCACTATCACAAAGACGCTAAGTGATTAATTCCTCTATGACGCTAATATGGACTAACGAAACGTCACAGCCAAACGTAATTAGATGACAGGTGACATTGTCTGCAGACTTTTATAAATCACAAGTAGCATGGCAAGGGGACAAATTGTTTTTCCACCATTATATCCCCTTGAAGAGGAAATAAAGTATGGATTGAAAATGACAACTGACATTAAAATTGGATAAAACGTTATTTTCCCTCTGCATGCTACATGTAACTATGACGTTTAATACCAGGCCGTCATTTTGTCTGACATTAAAAATATTTTTAAATCTTCTATCATTAGAGGTTTAACATGTTTCTTTATTCTACCTTTATGGTACAGAATCATCCTACTTTAATATTATCAATCCGAAAAGTTTGTTGGTTTGTTCCTCTTTGACGCAGCAACGGAGCAAAAGATTGACCTGATTTTTGGTATGGATACCTATGGTTTAAAAGACAGAAAATGATAATAGGATACTTTTTTATCTCGAGAAAATTCGTGATTCCCATGGGATAGGACAATAACTGTTTCTCACTTGATATTTGGGGTGGGCATAGTTTGGAAGGCGGAAAGTGACATAGGATACTTTCCATCCCGAAAAAAATTGTGGTTCCCGTAGGACTTACTTACAATATATTTTTCTCAGCAACGGAGCAACTTGCCTTGGCTTATTGCATGAATATAGTTTGAAAGACGAAAAGTGACATAGGCCACTTTTTATCGCAAAAACTTTAACAATTCCCGTAGGATAGGATAAAAACTAAGTGAGCGGGCTGCGGTAGCAGCCGTCTAAGCGCCAGAAATAACCTGTCATGGCAAGTTTAGGACGTTCCTACATTTTTCGCACTCCTTCGCGGCACTCAACAACGCTAGCCCAGACTCGGGCTCCATAACGGAGCTTGCGCTCTCGCCATAATGACGGAGTATTTCGGAGCACAAGACACATCGTCATCCACCACTCGGGACTAACCAGTACTGAACGTCAGAGAGCATTCCGACGCCCTGGTCCCAGTGCAGCGGGTCAGTCATAGTAGCCCAGCGCCTGCCTCTTCAACTGCAGAGGGCAGTGAGAACGCCATCGCGATACCGACACCTCTCTTCCCCTGCAGCCCCACTGCGTCTGCCAACACGTTGACGGCCTAGCGGAAGGTAGGGTAGGTGGCGGCACCCACACCACCAGATCCATATATCCCACCGCGGCCCCTAATCCTCGGCTGTCATATCAGAGTCCAGGAAGCAGCCTTGCTTTACGAAACTAAGAAAGGTTATTCCCAGCAAGTAACTGGAGATAGAGAGACAGAAAAGAAGCCTCACCCAGCGCAGCAGGAGTAGCTGGAGTTCATATGCCTGGCAAACGGAGCAGCACTAGAGCAAAATCTTAACCGAGAAATTAACATATTTACAGACGGCAGCAAAATTAAAGGGAAAGTTGGGACGGCGTTATCCATTTGGGATGATGCCGCTGAGATCAGTACCCGCAAGCTGAAATTGGCCGATTGGTGCTCTGCGTACCAGGCCGAGTTATTGGCACTTCTTGAGGCTACCGACAAAGCAAAAACCTTTTGTGACTCCAGGTCTGCACTGGAAACGGTAGTTGGCGTATCTTCCCTCCATCCCTTAGCAGTAAATTCAAAGCTAACATAAAGTAACTACACGCACAAAATGAAATAGTGAAACTTTATTGGATTAAAGCGCACGCGGGGATGGAGGGAAATGAGAGAGCGGACCAGCTAGCAAAGGAAGCAGCACTGCACTCGAAGTGCAGACCTATTTACGATAACTGCCCCGTTTCATTCGTCAAGCGAGAAATCCGAAAGAACTCTCTTGACGAGTGGAACCGGCGGTATCAGGATGGACACACAGCGGCGGTAACCAAAACATATTTTCCGGATGCAAGGGCGGCATGCAAGATCGTAAGAGAAATAGCACCAGTGGGAATCATAACTCAAGTGCTGACGGGGCATGGTGAGTTTTAATCTAACACGGAAAAACTTTAGAAACAATTTAATCGAATTTTTGCACAAATATTTGTAAAAAAGCAATAATTAGGAATAAGTAGGTATAAACTTTGCTGTACCATTCTAATGTTTATTACAACTGCAAACAGCCAAAAACATTGAAATATAGGTATAGTTTTTATTCAATTGTAATTAAGGCCCCTGATCATGTCAGGGATATTTCGCGATATTATAAAAAAAATCCTCGGAAGCAGCGTCGCAATGAGCGGCACTGCAGCCCGCCTAAGTTGCGATACTCCTCATAAGGCATGCAACCTACCGGCCATCCTCTCAGCTGCTTTAGTTAAAAGCGGCTGAACCTCGAGTGCCAGCCTCTAAGCTTCCTTGGGGAAAAAGACCCAAAGAAGAGGGAGACTTCAAGCGCCGCCTTTTCAGCTGCCTCAGACCTCCCCCACGATAAGGCGGGAATACACGGGGGGGGTTGTATATACACTCCAACCGTAACTTAACCAACAAAAGCATTCCTCTAAGGTATTTTGATATTTGTCGGTTAGGTTAGGTTTCGCAGCCGACATAAACATTAGCCAAAATCAAAATATAACGCGGGCGAAGCCGCGGGTAAAAGCTAGTATCACTATATGGAGCAAAAGCGGCAATAAAATTACGTTTGTTGTATAGGAGTCCCTCTTAAATATTTATTTTATTCTGTTTTTAGTATTTGTTGTTATAGCAGCAACAGAAATACATCATCTGTGAAAATTTCAGCTGCCTAGCTATCACGGTTCATGAGATAAGCCTGGTAACAGACAGACAGACGGACGGACAGCGGAGTCTTAGTAATAGGGTCCGGTTTCTTTAGGTACGGAACCCTAAAAACATGCTTCTAATCGAAATTCACGAAAAGGAAATACCTACTAGGCAAGTTTACGCTATGTTAAACATCGATAGAGAATTGGGCCCCAATTCTTACTTCTTATGTGGTCAAATACTTGTCATAACATTATGTTTCTTTTCTATAAAACTACCTTTTGCCTTCTCATGTCCCAGTTCCCGAAAGCACGCCAACGTGTCCCCCAGGGTATTAGGGTAAAAGTTCGGAACTATGTTACCACGATAAACCGTTTTGTTTGGAGCCAGTCATGTAAGATGGTTTTCAAAAACACGCAAGTCGAATGGAATAAATCTTGTTTTAATTTACGAGTAGAGCGTATTTAGGTACCTAGATATAGTCGTAGAGTCAAACAAATTATAAAAAAAATTGGCCAAGTGCGAGTTGTACTCGCGCACTAAGGGTTCCGCTCTCTGTGGGGACCCCCTTAGCCCCATTTCAAATGTCTACCTGATGTCGTTATTAATATGGAGCAAAAAACGGCTAAAAAAATACATTTGTTGTATGGGAGCCCCCTTAAATATTTATTTTATTCTGTTTTTTTATTTGTTGTTATAGCAGCAACAGAAATACATCATCTGTGAAAATTTCAGCTGCATAGCTATCACGGTTCATGAGATACAGCCTGGAGACAGACAGACGGACAGACGGACGGACAGCAGAGTCTTAGTAATAGGGTCCCGTTTTTACCCTTTGGGTACGGAACCCAAAAAAAAATAGACAGCAAAAATGTAATGTACCTAACAGAAAAAATATTTTCACCTAAAGAAACTTTTTGACAATTTGTGAGGGGAGCACGGAATTCTAAGCTAAAAAGTTAGAAACATTGTTTATAATCAGATTTATCTACAACTGTATTACCTGACGACTCGACGTTCTCAAATTTTTAATCAAAAGGTAATTTCGTTTAACACCTAGCCAAGTACCCACTCTTAAACCATTGTTACTGGAAAAATTGGGGCACAAGTCCGGACACAGCCTGATTGTCAAAAAATCATTAGTAAAACGATATTGTTACTGGGTGTTCCCTGAAATAGAATAGGGACGTTAAAACATCGATATACAACACATAAACAGAGAGAAACGGAGGGTAACCTCGTATCAAATAGGCGTCTTAAATATCTATACATATAAATAAAATTGGAGTGTAATTTGTAATATTGAAATAACCGTTTTTTACTACATGTAAGTATATGAATATATATACGATACATACACCAAAATAACATTTTTTACAATTTTTGTCTCTCTTTCTGTTTGTTCCGGCTAATCTCTGAAATGGCTGGACCGATTTTGACGGGACTTTTATTGGCAGGTAGCTGATGTACAAGGAGTAACTTAGGCTACGTTTATTTTAGAAAAAATCTTTTTATCTCGGGCTAAAACGGGTAACACCGCGGGGCGCAGCTAGTTGGAATATAAAATATCAAAATATTCAAAAACTGGATATTTGAATACCATGCTTATATTAAGTACTAGCAGCGCCCCGCGGTTTTACCCGCGTTGTGCCTGTTCCCGTGGGAACTTCGGGAATTTTTAAACATATAAACCTTCCTCTTGAATCACTCTATCCATTAAAAACCGCATCAAAATCCGTAGCGTAGTTTTAAAGATTTAAGCATACAGACAAACAAACAAACAAACAAACGAAAATAGCGACTTTATTTTATACTATGTAAGGATAAGGATACCGATTTCGATAAACCAATAAATGAAAGTAAGTTCGTATAGGCCGGGTGGCTAGCCTTGGTGTCAGAGTTTTTAAGCTGCCTGAATGCCTCTGACATGGCTAAACGGTTAAAGCAACCGGGACCAACCTACAATAACCAATAAATGATTTCACAATTTGTAATGAACTCTCTAAACATTACTGTCGTTATTTTCGTTTTACTTTGATGCTGTTTCACAATTGAATTGAATTGAAATACTTAGTTTCACTTAGTCGCTCATTGTATTTGTCATCATCGTATTATTTTTTATTCTAATTTATGATATATCGTCAATATTCTTAAAAGTAGTTATTAATGTAAAACAGCAAAAGTCTTGGTCCAAATTCTCTGTCTTGTCAAACCTACAAGGTTATCTGCTGACCCTGTACATTATTATATACTAGCTTTTACCCGCGGCTTCGCCCGCGTTATATTTTGATTTTGGCTAATGTTTATGTCGGCTGCGAAACCTAACCTAACCGACAAATATCAAAATACCTTAGAGGAATGCTTTTGTTGGTTAAGTTACGGTTGGAGTGTATATACAACCCCCCCCGTGTATTCCCGCCTTATCGTGGGGGAGGTCTGAGGCAGCTGAAAAGGCGGCGCTTGAAGTCTCCCTCTTCTTTGGGTCTTTTTCCCCAAGGAAGCTTAGAGGCTGGCACTCGAGGTTCAGCCGCTTTTAACTAAAGCAGCTGAGAGGATGGCCGGTAGGTTGCATGCCTTATGAGGAGTATCGCAACTTAGGCGGGCTGCAGTGCCGCTCATTGCGACGCTGCAACCGAGGATTTTTTTTATAATATCGCGAAATATCCCTGACATGATCAGGGGCCTTAATTACAATTGAATAAAAACTATACCTATATTTCAATGTTTTTGGCTGTTTGCAGTTGTAATAAACATTAGAATGGTACAGCAAAGTTTATACCTACTTATTCCTAATTATTGCTTTTTTACAAATATTTGTGCAAAAATTCGATTAAATTGTTTCTAAAGTTTTTCCGTGTTAGATTAAAACTCACCATGCCCCGTCAGCACTTGAGTTATGATTCCCACTGGTGCTATTTCTCTTACGATCTTGCATGCCGCCCTTGCATCCGGAAAATATGTTTTGGTTACCGCCGCTGTGTGTCCATCCTGATACCGCCGGTTCCACTCGTCAAGAGAGTTCTTTCGGATTTCTCGCTTGACGAATGAAACGGGGCAGTTATCGTAAATAGGTCTGCACTTCGAGTGCAGTGCTGCTTCCTTTGCTAGCTGGTCCGCTCTCTCATTTCCCTCCATCCCCGCGTGCGCTTTAATCCAATAAAGTTTCACTATTTCATTTTGTGCGTGTAGTTACTTTATGTTAGCTTTGAATTTACTGCTAAGGGATGGAGGGAAGATACGCCAACTACCGTTTCCAGTGCAGACCTGGAGTCACAAAAGGTTTTTGCTTTGTCGGTAGCCTCAAGAAGTGCCAATAACTCGGCCTGGTACGCAGAGCACCAATCGGCCAATTTCAGCTTGCGGGTACTGATCTCAGCGGCATCATCCCAAATGGATAACGCCGTCCCAACTTTCCCTTTAATTTTGCTGCCGTCTGTAAATATGTTAATTTCTCGGTTAAGATTTTGCTCTAGTGCTGCTCCGTTTGCCAGGCATATGAACTCCAGCTACTCCTGCTGCGCTGGGTGAGGCTTCTTTTCTGTCTCTCTATCTCCAGTTACTTGCTGGGAATAACCTTTCTTAGTTTCGTAAAGCAAGGCTGCTTCCTGGACTCTGATATGACAGCCGAGGATTAGGGGCCGCGGTGGGATATATGGATCTGGTGGTGTGGGTGCCGCCACCTACCCTACCTTCCGCTAGGCCGTCAACGTGTTGGCAGACGCAGTGGGGCTGCAGGGGAAGAGAGGTGTCGGTATCGCGATGGCGTTCTCACTGCCCTCTGCAGTTGAAGAGGCAGGCGCTGGGCTACTATGACTGACCCGCTGCACTGGGACCAGGGCGTCGGAATGCTCTCTGACGTTCAGTACTGGTTAGTCCCGAGTGGTGGATGACGATGTGTCTTGTGCTCCGAAATACTCCGTCATTATGGCGAGAGCGCAAGCTCCGTTATGGAGCCCGAGTCTGGGCTAGCGTTGTTGAGTGCCGCGAAGGAGTGCGAAAAATGTAGGAACGTCCTAAACTTGCCATGACAGGTTATTTCTGGCGCTTAGACGGCTGCTACCGCAGCCCGCTCACTTAGTTTTTATCCTATCCTACGGGAATTGTTAAAGTTTTTGCGATAAAAAGTGGCCTATGTCACTTTTCGTCTTTCAAACTATATTCATGCAATAAGCCAAGGCAAGTTGCTCCGTTGCTGAGAAAAATATATTGTAAGTAAGTCCTACGGGAACCACAATTTTTTTCGGGATGGAAAGTATCCTATGTCACTTTCCGCCTTCCAAACTATGCCCACCCCAAATATCAAGTGAGAAACAGTTATTGTCCTATCCCATGGGAATCACGAATTTTCTCGAGATAAAAAAGTATCCTATTATCATTTTCTGTCTTTTAAACCATAGGTATCCATACCAAAAATCAGGTCAATCTTTTGCTCCGTTGCTGCGTCAAAGAGGAACAAACCAACAAACTTTTCGGATTGATAATATTAAAGTAGGATGATTCTGTACCATAAAGGTAGAATAAAGAAACATGTTAAACCTCTAATGATAGAAGATTTAAAAATATTTTTAATGTCAGACAAAATGACGGCCTGGTATTAAACGTCATAGTTACATGTAGCATGCAGAGGGAAAATAACGTTTTATCCAATTTTAATGTCAGTTGTCATTTTCAATCCATACTTTATTTCCTCTTCAAGGGGATATAATGGTGGAAAAACAATTTGTCCCCTTGCCATGCTACTTGTGATTTATAAAAGTCTGCAGACAATGTCACCTGTCATCTAATTACGTTTGGCTGTGACGTTTCGTTAGTCCATATTAGCGTCATAGAGGAATTAATCACTTAGCGTCTTTGTGATAGTGGCGACAGTTTCGCTTTCGACGGTTTTTGTCCTGTCCTACAGGAACTATGCAATTTTTCGGGATAAAAAGTATCCTAAAGCTCCTTCCGCCTTTTAAACTATGTCCATGCCAAAAATCAAGTCAATCCGTTGCTCCGTTGGTGCGTGAAAGAGTAACAAACCAACAAACCAACAAACTTTTCGGATTTATAATATTAGTAAGGATTCTTTGCCTGTACTAAGCGGAAAGGGGATGATTCAGTCCATCAATATGAATAACTTTTATTATGGTGCCAACCCAAAATACGATAAAAAAATCAGCTGTTCTATACAAAACTGCAACTCGGAACCGACAAAAATTTGTATGAAATAGCTGTTTTTTTCTCAAATTTCAGTTTGGCCTCATAGTAAAAGTTGTTCATAATGCGAATCATCTCGTTTCGGTTAACCTAATACACCAGTTCTGGATAACCTTGTATTTAGGTAGTCTAACACTACCACAACCATAATTTACAAGACATTGGGTCCGTGGGGGCCGGGAGCTCATTTCATTTTCAAAAGTCTTTCTGAGCGTCTGGTGGACGCGACGCGTGACCAAAACGCTGGTGTTTATCTGGCTCAACGCATAAGCATTGATATTCAGCGTGGCAATGCAGCCAGCATGCTGGGCACGCTGCCAACTGGCAGTGGGCTTGAGCATTTGGATTATCTTTAGACCTTCAAGGGTCTGTGGATGATCCAATGCTTTTTATGTAGTAGTAGTGTAGTTTTGTTGTAGTTAAAAAAGGCACTTTTGCCCGATTAAAAAAAAAAGACATTGTCATTTTAACATACAAGCAACGACAAGCAAACACCTAACGTTAAACCATTGTTTCTGAAAAATGGGGTACCTACAAAGGCTAATTGCTGCAAAAACGCGTCATTTGTAAAACGATATTGTTGTCAGTTGCCGGGTGCTCCCTAAATGGGACAAGGACGATCAAACACTGGTGGATGGAGCTTTTTGCTCATCAAATAAGCTTTTGATACAATACTGCTCTAGTTTTTCGGGATAAAACCTTTTTCATGTCTCACTTTTGATAAACGGCAGATACTCATGATAAAAATGTTAGTTATAAAGGTCTATGGGTAAGATTAATTACTTTTGAACAAAAATAATCTTAATGAAAAAACTACTAGTTCTAGAAAAATGGATACCTATAGATTTCTTAAATATATAATCTATTTCTTATTTAGATTACAGTCTAGTTTAGGCTAAAAAATATTCAACAGGAAAGATAATTAAGTTTTGAAAAAATCGTAACAACCGACTTTATGTCGAAGTCGATTGAGTATGCAATAACACAAAACACGAGAGAACAATTTCACAAAAAATCGATTTACCTAGACAAAAGTAATGCAGAAGCTATTAATACACATAATAATCTTCTTTTTGGAAGTTGGTTAGTACCAAAGACGCTACTTGCATTAAAAAAACTACATATCATCATATAAAAATACATTATTACGTTTTACATTAAGTCTGAAGTTTTTGATTTGACCTTTCTACGCACGTAGATAACTTGAATGAATTTAAATATACTCGTATAATAAGCAAAGAAAATTGCAACGGACTGTAATTTCATCTATAAAAAGTAATTACAAATTTAAAACATAAATAAAAACGTAACACGCTTAATACTGGAAAAAGGTCCCCCAAACGCTTAAACCAGTTTAAAATATGCAAAACGACAATGGCATTATAAGCTCCTTTTTACATTCTCTCGCAAGTTCGCAAGCGAGTAAACCCCGAAACAAATGCGGAATAGCAGCTCCATAACTGTAATTTTCATAAACATAACATACTTTTAGGGAAATGCATCAAGAATCCATAATCGCCATAATTAATAAGACGCCACATTACCACTCCTACACAGTCGATTTTCCTTCGATACGTACGAAGCAGTTTGACTCCACATATTTTCTGAATCGTGCCGCCAGGGAATGGAACAGTCTTCCTGATTTCCTGTTTCCTAAGAGAATTATAATCTAAAGCTTTTCAAGGTCAGAGTGAATAGGTATCTTCTAGGTCTGCGTGCTTCATCTTTGACCACAACGTCGCTTACTATCAGGCGAGTTGGTGGTCAAGCGCGGACTTATTCGTGACAAAAAATAATCGGCCAAGTACGAGTCGGACTCGCGCACGGAGGGTTCCGTACTGTATGGGAGCCCCCCTTAAATATTTATTTTATTGAAATTTTATTATTTATTATTGAAGGGAATATAAAACTAAATATTCTGTGAAAATTTCATCAGCATCTACCTGGTACCATTATTAATATAGAGCGAAAAACGTCTAAAAATTCAGGTTTGTTGTATGGGAGCCCCCCTTAATATTTAATTCATTTTGTTTTTAGTATTTGTTGTTATAGCGGCAACCGAAATACATCATCTGTGAAAATTTCAGCTGCCTAGCTATCATGGTTCATGAGATACAGCCCGGTAACAGACAGACAGACAGACGGACATCGAAGTCTTAGTAATAGGGTCCCGTTTTTCCCTTTGGGTACGGAACCCTAAAAACTGGCCATTCTGTGCGAGATTTGAGTTTCATTATTGCCGCCGGCTCGACGTGATACAATTTTAAAATGTGCATTGAGCCGTGAAGCTTGGAAGTTCGCTGGACAAGTTCATCGAAAGATTTAAAAAGTTATGTTTGACCTTGGCTTCGATATAGGGATTACCTAAATTAAGGAGTCTTGTAGATAGATAATGGAACTGAAACAAAGAGCACAGCCAGAAGGTTTCTAAGTCTGAAACATAAGTTTGATTTCTGTTGATAAACAGAAGTTTTTCGTAATTTTCAGGTGTCAGTTTCAGTGGTTCAGTGTTACTTAGTCAAACTGCCTAATATGTGACCAATAATAGAGTCAATTGCAAAAATTAAGTTTTTTTTTTCTAGAATTCCCAAAGTCCTACCGGAATCCTAAGGGCCTAAAAACCCCTGAAGTCTTAGGTCAAAACTTAAGGTAGATTTTTATTACTTCAAAATTATTTTTATTGTTATTTAAATTCCGATTACATAACCCTAATCGGAACTGATAAGGTACTGGAACAGTCACAAACGAAACGATTTATCGGCTAATAAAGCGTAGCGGAAAAGTCCTGGGAAAGAAACATGTCTGATAGATCTGAACATCAACATCATCGCTTTATATCGGACTGAAACATCAACGACGAGGTTTGATATCCCAACCGACTCATAAAAACATAAGCACCCATGTTTGTACCATAGCTGCCTAAATATTGTGCACCGCAGTGCCTTAAAACAGTTTTTATTGCAAGTCCAGCAGCTTCCCAAAGGTCGTTTAAATCTGTTTTTATGAAGCCGACTGCGTTTTGCATACGAAATAGGTATTATTTGAACTGCCTGAATGGCGCATGGCGCTATTTATTGCATAGAATTGCTTTCAATGGGGGTATTAAACTACTGCATAAGTCCAGACTTCACCGATACCGAGCGAAAACATGCGGAGCCGGATAGGCCGTCTCGATCCTTACTATAAGTAATATGATATCCAGGGAAACCAGAGGTTAAGCAACTGTGGCATTTCTGCAATAGACGTTGTGAAGTTAACTACCAGAAATTGCGCAATACCTAATCCTAACTGAAGCTCGCATAAAATTTGTCTCACAGTTCCTTAACCTCTGTTTTCCCCGATTTTAGCGATGCCTTCATATAGCGGTCGTAATATTGTAAGCTGAAATTATTACTTCTCCAATTCTCTAGGAAACCGCGCCATTTTGTTTGCATCGACAAAGTTTTAGTGACTTCAACGTTCCAATGTATTACGGTCTTAATTTGACTGATCCACTATGTTAGGAAAACAGTTTTAGCGAAGTACACAATAAAATAGCTCGACTTTATCTATGATTGTGTTTTATGACATTCTTAGTTTTTGCCTGCGGGTGTGTTCGCCTGATAATTTGATTTTTGCTCTATCCTAACCTTTTATTTTTTCGGGACAAAAAGTAGCCGCTATATCACTCTCGACCTTTAAACTATATCCATGCCAAAATCAGATCTATCAGTTGCTCTGTGCTTCGTGAAAGAGTAAACACACTTTCGGACTTAAAACTACCCCTTGACCGGCGCGACGCCTGATCAAGTCAGGATAAGTAAACATGGCAATTATCCAGTGGACTAACGGATTACAATATTCTACATGTGTTGTTTTTAAATTTTCGCGATTTGAACACATTATTATTATGTACCACGGGACTAATCGCGCACTAAAATTACGAGATAAATAAATAGGTACCTCATCATCCCGACGTTTCGATCGAGTTGCATCGATCGAATTTAATGCGCGATTAGTCCCTTAGTACATAATAATAATAATAGTACAATAGCCGTGGTGGTCTAGTGGTTGTAACGCTGGCCTGTCATTCTCGAGGTCGTGGGTTCAATCCCGGTCCCGTACCAATGAGTTTCTTTGGAACTTAAGTACGGAATTTCACACCATTGGCTTTTCGGTGAAGGAAAACATCGTGAGGCAACCTGCATACGTCCGTAGAAGAAATTCGATGGCGTATGTGAATCCACCAACCCGCACTGGGCCAGCGTGGTGGATATGGCCCAATCACCCTTCGTGGGTAGGCCTACGTCCTGCAGTGGACTATTAAAAAGGCTGGTACAGTACATAATAATAATATACTACCCCTCTTCGCTCCGTTTGCGGAGTTTGGCCTTTAGGACGTAGGCAGGCACAAGGCAACCAACCTGATTGACATGGCAAAATCACGATAGGCACAAAATGCTCACTTCAAGATTTGAATGCACGGTTCTATTGGCTATCAGCCAATGAAGCCAGCGATCGTCCATAATCGTATCCACAAGGATTGCGGGAATATAATGAGATATCACGTGATCATTTCATGATCATCACCATGCAATAAAAAAAAGTGCACCTCCGCGCGGAAGACGTGAAACTTCGACTCAACAGTGCTTTCATACTCCGTCCATGGTAGCGTTAAACGGTTAACGCAACCTTGTTGGAAGTCGCATTAAATTACAAGTTTCACTTCAATTTAATTTTTTTTTTAAAACACAATTTCTAAATCAAACAGTGGCACGTGCCGTTCTCTTCAAAATATCATGTGATTAATGGGCAATCCCTAGCTCTTTGAGCTAGTCCAAACAGGACAGTTACAAATTGAAAGAGTTTGTCAAAACGAAGTTGCTACTCTTGCAAGCCTCAGCAACTGGACTGAATATTTGAAACTACACTCAGGACGGCATGAACTATTCAGTATTCAGCTATTCACAGTTTAGCTGGTTCAGGGAACTTTGATATCGCACAGAGGCGGTATTAAATGGAATTTAGTACCTACTATACACTAGTCACTCAGAGCTTTCAAAAACCGATTGTAAAGTCCGTTGACGTTTAACACAAGTGCGGGTCGGACTCGCGTACGAAAGGTTCCGTATACCGTATAGAAGCCCCCCTATCCCCCCCTATCCCTAATACATTTTATTTTAAATATTTATATTTGAAGGGTTATAAAATATATTTATATTATATCAACTTAATATTCTGTGAATATTTCAAGCATCTTCCTATTGCCGTTATTAATATTAAGCAATAAAATCACGTTTTTTGTATGGGAGCCCCCCATAAATATTTATTTTATTTAATTTTAATTATTTATTTCTGAAGCGAATACTTAACAAAATATTCAAATACAAATATTTTATTGGTACCACCATAGTTACATGTCAAATAACTTACAAAAAAACATACAAATTCTCTGAATATTCATATTCTGTGAATATTTCAAGCATCTACCAATCACCGTTATTAAAAGCGATAGAAATACGGTAAAAAAATCGAGTTTGTTGTATGGGAGCCCTCCTTGAATATTTTTTTTCTGTTTTTAGTATTTGTTGTTATAGCGGCAACAGAAACACGTCATCTGTGAAAATTTCAATGTTCTAGCTATCACTGTTCATGAGATACAGCCTGGTGACAGACAGACTGACAGACGGACGACGGAGTCAGTAATAGGGTCCCGTTTTTACCCTTTGGGTACGGAACCCTAAAAATTATGAAAACTCTATCCGCCCATCCATCCATTAACCATGCGATGTCCACTGTGGATGTCCACTGCTCATTCCTACGGATCTCTAATAAGATGAGTTTTAAACTTGTAAGCAGCTTGCATTCAGCATGATCTGACGACCTAAAAGAAGCCTTCAGTCCTCCTTGTGGGTGGACGTCCTACGCCGGTAAGTACGTGGTTTCCAATTTTCGACCCTCATCGGTCATCAGTCCTCCGTGCTGTATGCCCTGCCCACTACCATATCAACTTGCAAATCCACTGGGCTATGTCAGTTACTTTGGTTCTTTCTTCTACGGGTCTCCTCATTTCTGATTCGATCTCGAAGATAGAAGATGAGCATAGTCGTCTTCATAGCTCGTTGAGCTAGAAGCCGTATTTTGAAATTTAATTTAGTACCTACAGAGTGTCTGACCAATAAAAACCGACTGTAAAATCTGTTGGCCTCTTTTCCTAATTGATAGGTGATGAAAACGTCAACTAAGTATAGTAACAAAAATGTCTTTTAACTGTGCTACGGTACAATGAAAGCATTAGCATTAAGTCTTGGATGTTATAATTTCTGTAAATAAACAAATTGGATTTTTTTCGGTGCTTTCTAGTAGGAGAAAAGTAATACACTAGGCACCACAAAATTATTTCTTCTTACATTCTTATTTATATAAAACTAGCTTTTACCCGCGGCTTCGCCCGCGTTGTATTTTGATTTTGGCTTTTGTTTATGTCGGCTGCGAAACCTAACCTAACTGACAAATATCAAAATACCTTAGAGGAATGCTTTTGTTGGTTAAGTTACGGTTGGAGTGTTTATACAACCCCCCCGTGTATTCCCGCCTTGTCGTGGGGGAGGTCTGAGGCAGCTGAAAAGGCGGCGCTCGAAGTCTCCCTCTTCTTTGGGTCTTTTCCCCCAAGGAAGCTTAGAGGCTGGCACTCGAGTTTCAGCCGCTTTTAACTAAAGCAGCTGAGAGGATGGCCGGTATGTTGCATGCCTTATGAGGAGTGTCGCAACTTAGGCGGGCTGCAGTGCCGCTCTTGCGACGCTGCATCCGAGGAGTTTTTTTTATTTTATCGCGAAATATCCCTGACATGATCAGGGGTCTTAATTACAAATGAATAAAAACTAAGTATACCTATATTTCAATGTTTTTGGCTGTTTGCAGTTATAATAAACATTACAATGGTACAGCAAAGTTTATACCTACTTGTTCCTAATTAAGTATTGCTTTTTTACAAATATTTGTGCAAAAATTCGATAAAATTGTTTCTAAGGTTTTTTCGTGTTAGATTAATTCCAATTTTTTGTTCTAAATCAAATCTCTGCTTTCCATAACCTGGGCATTCCAAGATTATATCCAGTGGAGTCTCCTCTTTTGTGGGTTCACAGATGCACGATGGGCTTTCCCTCAACTTAAATCGATGTAAGTATTGGGAAAACTCACCATGCCCCGTCAGCACTTGAGTTATGATTCCCACTGGTGCTATTTCTCTTACGATCTTGTATGCCGCCCTTGCATCCGGAAAATATGTTTTGGTTACCGCCGCTGTGTGTCCATCCTGATACCGCCGGTTCCACTCGTCAAGAGAGTCCTTTCGGATTTCTCGCTTGACGAATGAAACGGGGCAGTTATCCTAAATAGGTCTGCACTTCGAGTGCAGTGCTGCTTCCTTTGCTAGCTGGTCCGCTCTCTCATTTCCCTCCATCCCCGCGTGCTATTTAATCCAATAAAGTTTCACTATTTTATTTTGTGCGTGTAGTAACTTTATGTTACTGCTAAGGGATGGAGGGAAGATACGCCAACTACCGTTTCCAGTGCAGACCTGGAGTCACAAAAGATTTTTGCGATTTCGGTAGCCTCAAGAAGTGCCAATAACTCGACCTGTTACACAGAGCACTAATCGGCCAATTTCAGCTTGCGGGTACTGATCTCAGCGGCATCATCCCAAATGGATAATGCCGCCCCAACTTTCCCTTTAATTTTACTGCCGTCTGTAAATATGTTAATTTCTCGGTTAAGATTTTGCTCTAGTGCTGCTCCGTCTGCCAGGCATATGAACTCCAGCTCCTCCTGCTGCGCTGGGTGTGGCTTCTTTTCTGTCTCTCTATCTCCAGTTACTTGCTGGGAATAACCTTTCTTAGTTTCATAAAGCAAGGCTGCTTCTTGGACTCTGATATGACGTTCGAGGATAAGGGGCCGCGGTGGGATATATGGAACTGGTGGTGTGGGTGCCGCTACCTACCCTACCTTCCGCTAGGCCGTCAACGTGTTGGCAGACGCAGTGGGGCTGCAGGGGAAGAGAGGTGTCGGTATCGCGATTGCCGTTCTCACTGCCCTCTGCAGTTGAAGAGGCAGGCGCTGGGCTACTATGACTGACCCACTGCACTGGGACCAAGGCGTTGGAATGCTGTCTGACGTTCAGTACTGGTTAGTCCCGAGTGGTGGATGACGATGTGTCTTGTGCTCCGAAACACTCCGTCACTATGGCGAGAGCGCAAGCTCCGTTATGGAGCCCGAGTCTGGGCTAGTGCTGTTGAGTGCCGCGAAGGAGTGCGAAATATGTGGGAACGTCCTAAACTTGCCATAACAGGTTATTTCTGGCACTTAGACGGCTCCTACCGCAGCCCACTCACTTAGTTTTTATCCTATCCTACGGGAACTGTTAAAGTTTTTGCGATAAAAAGTGGCCTATGTCACTTTTCGTCTTTCAAACTATATTCATGCAATATGCCAAGGCAAGTTGTTCCGTTGCTGAGAAAAAATTATCGTTAAGTCGAAAAAAATTGTGGTTCCCGTAGAACCACAATTTTTTCGGGATGGAAAGTATCCCATGTCACTTTCCGTCTTCCTAACTATGCCCACCCCAAATATCAAGTCGATCCGTTGCTCCATTGCTGAGAAACAGTTATTGTCCTATCCCATGGGAATCACGAATTTTCTCGAGATATAAAAGTATCCTATTATCACTTTCTGTCTATTAAACCATAGGTATCCATACCAAAAATCAGGTCAATCTTTTGCTCCGTTGCTGCGTCAAAGAGGAACAAACCAACAAACTTTTCGGATTGATAGTATTAAAGTATGATGATTCTGTACCATAAAGGTAGAATAAAAAAACATGTTGAACCTCTAATGATAGAATATTTGAAAATATTTTTAATGTCAGACAAAATGACAGCCGAGGATAAGGGGCCGCGGTGGGATATATGGAACTGGTGGTGTGGGTGCCGCTACCTACCCTACCTTCCGCTAGGCCGTCAACGTGTTGGCAGACGCAGTGGGGCTGCAGGGGAAGAGAGGTATCGCGATTGCCGTTCTCACTGCCCTCTGCAGTTGAAGAGGCAGGCGCTGGGCTACTATGACTGACCCACTGCACTGGGACCAGGGCGTTGGAATGCTGTCTGACGTTCAGTACTGGTTAGTCCCGAGTGGTGGATGACGATGTGTCTTGTGCTCCGAAACACTCCGTCACTATGGCGAGAGCGCAAGCTCCGTTATGGAGCCCGAGTCTGGGCTAGTGCTGTTGAGTGCCGCGAAGGAGTGCGAAATATGTGGAAACGTCCTAAACTTGCCATGACAGGTTATTTCTGGCGCTTAGACGGCTGCTACCGCAGCCCACTCACTTAGTTTTTATCCTATCCTACGGGAACTGTTAAAGTTTTTGCGATAAAAAGTGGCCTATGTCACTTTTCGTCTTTTAAACTATATTCATGCAATATGCCAAGGCAAGTTGCTCCGTTGCTGAGAAAAATTTATCGTTAAGTCCTACGGGAACCACAATTTTTTCGGGATGGAAAGTATCCCAAGTCACTTTCCGTCTTCCAAACTATGCCCACCCCAAATATCAAGTCAATCCGTTGCTCCATTGCTGAGAAACAGTTATTGTCCTATCCCATGGGAATCCCGAATTTTCTCGAAATATAAAAAGTATCCTATTATCACTTTCTGTCTATTAAACCATAGGTATCCATACCAAAAATCAGGTCAATCTTTTGCTCCGTTGCTGCGTCAAAGAGGAACAAACCAACAAACTTTTCGGATTGATAGTATTAAAGTATGATGATTCTGTACCATAAAGGTAGAATAAAAAAACATGTTGAACCTCTAATGATAGAATATTTAAAAATATTTTTAATGTCAGACAAAATGACGGCCTGGTATTAAACGTCATAGTAACATGTAGCATGCAGAGGGAAAAAAACATTTTATCCAATTTTAATGTCAGTTGTCATTTTCAATCTATACTTTATTTCCTCTTCAAGGGGATATAATGGTAGAAAAACAATTTGTCGCCTTGCCACGCTACTTGTGATTTATAAAAGTCTGCAGACAATGTCACCTGTCATCTAATTACGTTTGGCTGTGTTTGGCTGTGACGTTTCGTTAGTCCATATTAGCGTCATAGAAGAATTAATCACTTAGCGTCTTTGTGATAGTGGCGACAGTTTCGCTTTCGAGGGTTTTTGTCCTGTCCTACAGGAACTATGAAATTTTTCGGGATAAAAAGTATCCTAAAGCTCCTTCCGCCTTTTATACTATATCCATGCCAAAAATCAAGTCAATCCGTTGCTCCGTTGGCGCGTGATAGAGTAACAAACCAACAAACCAACAAACTTTTCGGATTTATAATATTAAGTAAGGATAAGGATAAGGATTCTCGTGTCACAATGTTAGTTACCTCATTCCTCCGAAACGGCTTTACTGATTTTTACCAAATTTTATAGGCATATACAGTAGGTCTGAGAATCGGCTACTATCTATTTTTCATACCCCTAAGTGATAAGGGTTGTTCACCCTTAACATTTTTTTATACCTAGAAATAAGTTATATATGGCAAAACAACGTTTGTCGGGTCAGTTGATCAGTGAATTTTACCTTACTCCTTACTTTTAACTTACTCTATGGTGTCCAATTTTTTCAACCTTTCCTTATTGTCAAGTACTTCATCTCTAAGCAATGCTAATTCCTGCTTAAGTAGGCCTTCATTCGTGCTTAGTATGCATACCTCTGCTTTTAGTTCACGAACGACTGTCAATATCTGTAGCATCGTATCCTTACACACACCATCAGGCTTGCCTTGCTCAACATCAGCTGCGATGTCAAGTTGCTCTACCTGCGGCTGGCTTTCCTCCAGGACGAATGTTGCTGCCCCGTGAACTGGAGTAGACGGTTTGTTGTCTCGCGGCATTACACACTTGCAGGTTGGACACAACCATGTTGAAAGCACATTTGCCTTAGCAGGTAGGTATATTCACGCAAGCACGGTGGTAAACTCCTGCGCATTTTCCGCATTTCGCGCCCTCTAGTGGCGAAATGAATTTTCCGCACCCACCGCACTTCAGCATGGTAATGATGTAGTCACGTAGTTCTTCTGTTTTCTGATAGGTGGTGTTGTTAGTTTGTCAACGTTACTCAACAATAGATGGCGCCACCAGTTTAAAATATAGTAGGTTTCTTCCAAAATGTTTACTCAAAAACAGAGTACATAGTACCCTCTTGTCAAAAATTATGCAAATAAATTTAGTAGAAAAGCTAGTGCTTACTCAGGTATCCATTGGCTACCCAGTCTAGAAATAATAATTGTCGGCGAAAGAAGGAGGAGGCGGAAATAAGCTGATGATGGCGAGGATAACCCAGTCATAAAATTTTATTTCGATCTATCATTGAGAACTCGGTTCTTGAAGTTGTTGGCTCGTACGTCTACCTAGGACAAGTAGTCCAGCTAGGCAAGTCCAACTTCAAGAAAGAGGTCAATCGCCGAATCCAACTCGGCTGGGCAGCTTTCGGAAAATTACGTGACGTCTTTTCATCCGATATACCTCAGTGCGTCAAGACGAGAGTTTTGATAGTTGTGTGTGTAGTGATGACATATGGAACTGAATCGTGGTCTTTTACTGTGGGTCTTATGAATAAGCTCAGGATAGCCCAACGTACTATGGAGAGGGCTATGCTCAGAGTCTCTCTGCGAGATCGAATCAGAAATGAGAAAATCCTCAGACGAACCAAAGTTACCGACATAGCCCAGCGGATTAGCAAATAAAAGTGGCAGCTTGTAGCCAACATCATAACCGCCTAGTTGTATGATTCGACCTATGACCGGTGACCCAAATATTCGTTTTGACTACAAATGAAGTTATAGCTCAATAATGCAGCAAGTACTAGTTATGAAGCTAATTAGGTTAGATGTCATAAATTCAGAATTTGGGCGTGTCGGCCCGAATAGTGTCATCACGAGGGTCGTACCGTCGTTTGGCATAATGGGATTGGTAGCGAATATATACGAGTGATTTCTGTGCCCCAACTTGGCCATATAAGAACAGTAATGTTATCTATAATCCTACTTCTTTACTTAGTCCTCGCCTGCGCCTGTCTCAGTCCCCTTTGTCGTCTCCCCCCGCGCCCCTGTACCGCACAGGCGAGGACTAAGTAAAGCGGTAGGATTATACCTTTAAGTATAATCCGATTTCAGTGATTTTTTTTCATGTAATCAGCACTTCAATAGCTAGGATTATAATTTGGATTATACGTCTTAGTTATTACAGTTTACATGATAGATAGATATAAACTTGTCTTGAAAAAATAATAAAGCGTACTAGCGTGCAATATATTATTTCTTATTCAAGCGATTGATACCAAAAACATAACATTTTGTTACCTACAATTTAAGGGGTGAAAAGAGTTTTCTCCCGGAACGTAATTTTTTTCAAAATGTACTGAAAATTTTCTCGATGTTCTACAGAAAACTACAGTGATCGATTCACGATCCTCTTAAATCTAATGGTTGAGGTAGAGGATCTAAAGTTTAATAAACCTAATTTAGTTTAATAAAGTTCTCTAATTTGATATAAATGTAATTTATTGCAAACATTATTAGATTTTTGCTAGGCTAGGGTAGATGAAGCCAAAAATGGCATGTCTGCTAGGATAGACTGTTGATACTAAGGAAATTGTACCCACCACCATTCTACACAGTTTGAGCAAAACATTTTACTTTCACTAATTTATTTCTATAGACTTCTACATTGATCATTATCAGGCGTATGACTGCTACTAGCTATCTTCTATATTTCCAATAAGACCGTTCGGAAGCTTCGGCTTACATCCAGCGTGATCCTGCGGTCTTGATTAGATCAACGGTCTACGTTGTCGGTGAACGTCTTACGCTGCGCTTGCTTATACGTGGTGTCATTTGGGCTTATAACCCTATCGCGGCCATCCGTTTTCCGAACTTTGTGTACGGATTTCGCAAGTTAAATTGGCAGTGCCCACTGCCACTAATTTGCTGGGCTGTGTCTAGCAAAATGTTTTATAGTAACTTAGATTAGATTCGTCTACGAATCTCCTCATTCCTAATTTCTTTTGATCACGTAGAGACTCTCCGAGCTAGTAGCCCTCTAGCTCCATTATATCAAACACTAGTTTAGTTTTCCTTCTTCGAAAAATTCGATTTCTAAGTATTGCTTAGTCAGCTGTGATCTAAGACGGGATTGATGTAACCTGCACTGAAATCGCACTTGGGGTGTATTATATATTTCCCGCTTTGCAAGCCTACTCAAACCAGTGGAGCTTCTTAAAAGCTTCAAGTTCGCAGTGGTGCTTATAAATTATAAGTCTAATGCCAAAGAACTAACCTTCAGCGACGGCCGCCTTTTTCAGGGCACCCATGGAGATGCTCTTCCTTGGAGCTGGCTCGTTGTCCTTGGGCCACGCGAACTGGTTGCGGTACTCCGTGCTGGCCAGCGTCTCGGGCTCCTTTACCGCCATCACTTCTCCCATGGCCGTGGCTGTCGCCTACAAGAGAAAGAGAAACCTTCAGATTGATATGATAGTTTAAGGTGGTAATTCAAGCTCATGACTCAGTCGAAATAAATATGTGCCCTAATTACAAGGGTCTGTACTGTACCAGCCTTTTTAACAGTCCACTGCAGGACGTAGGCCTACCCACGAAGGGTGATTAGGCCATATCCACCACGCTGGCCCAGTGCTGGTTGGTGGATTTATATACGCAATCGAATTTCTTCTACGGACGTATGCAGGTTGCTTCACGATGTTTTCCTTCACCGAAAAGCCGTTCGGAAATTACGAAGTAAAGAGAAGGAAGTAAAATTAGTTTTGTGGACTGTACAGATTGTACGAAGACGCTCTTCGATTGCCATGGAAAGAATAAAAATATCCTACTAATATTAAAAACACGAAAGTTTGTGAGTATGTATGAATGTTTGTTATTCTTACACGCAAAAACTACTGAACGGATTGAGATGAAACTTTGCAATAATGATGCTTATACATCAGAATAGCACATAGGCTACAATTTAAAGATATTGCGCGAAACGAAGTTCGACGGATCAGCTAGTACAAAATACGACAGACCTTTACCAGTAAGATGGACAGACTATCTGACAATAGTACTCCTGAAATGTGCTAGATCAGGCCTGTTGAAAAGTTGTAGAAGAGCATTAGCGGACTTAGGGTGGTAACTAAAGGGCTCAAGGCCTCTCCAAAAGCATCTAGATGCACCTGGATGGGATAAATGCTACCTTCAGCTGGTTGAACCCTTTTCCAAATAAAGATCAGCGGCCGTATTATGTACGAGATCTACGTTCGGCTTCGCTTTTTCTCTTGCTCGCTCTAATTACTTGCGCCACGAGAACGAGCGGGAAGTAAAGCTAAGCCAGAACGCCTAGACCAGCGGTTCTCAAACTTTTTTGTTTACGGAGTCCTTTTGGAAAGTGAAATATTTGACGGAACCCTGAAGTAAACAAAAAAATATTTTTTGAACTCAGTTTTTCGGGAAAATGTCTCAAAAGAAGCGCGCATGACCAAATTCTTTCTGAGGCCGAAACATTTCTGAGTGCTAAAAGATTGTTTTCTATTTTTTCTCATTACTATGAGTACTCCCGTGGAACCCCTAAAAAGGTTTTGCAGAACCATAGGGCTCCGCGGAACACACTTTGAAAATGGCTGGCCTAGACAATACGGGGGCAGCCCTTTCCAAACTATCCACTAGTGTAGCAGAGGCTTTACCGTCTTTACCAGGTTTTAACAGCAGGTTTAAGACCGTACCTTGGGCTCGACGGTGTCGGTCCAGCGTGGTTGGCGCGGGCCCTCCGACTTGCTGCGTCTCCCTGCGCGCTCTGCGTCATTTCTTTGCGCACTCTGCACAAGATACAGTCAGTTTTAAACATGAAAATTAAAGTGAAAGTGGAGTCCCTCCGCGCGGAAGAAGTGAAACTTCGACGCAACAGTGCTTTCATACCCCCTCCATGGTAGCGTTAAACGTTTAACGCAACCTTGTTGGAAGTCGCATTACAAGTTTCACTTCAATGATATGATTTTAGAATACCTGAATATGTAATTGTGATTCATGTCATATTAGGTCATGGGTAATCAGACAGGACTTGGCTAGCTAGGACTAGCTAAAACTATAGTAATTTTTAGTCATTTCGAGGGAACAAAGTTTATCTTGTGGACATTTGAACAATGCCGCCAGGGCAAAGCAATAAAATCAGTCACGAGACCATGAGTAATAATCAGTTTATGTAGATAGTACTGTACTGTACCAGCCTTTTTTACTAGTCCACTGCAGGACGTAGGCCTACCCATGGAGGGTGATTGGGCCATATCCACCACGCTGGCCCAGTGCGGGTTGGTGGAATCACATACGCCATGGAATTTCTTCCTTGGACATATGCAGGTTGCCTCACGATGTTTTCCTTCACCGAAAAGCCAGTGGTGTGAAATTCCGTACATAAATTCCAAGGAATTCATTGGTACGGGACCGGGTTTGAACCCACGACCTCACGATTGTACGGCGGGTGTCATTACCACTAGACCACCACGGCTATGTAGATAGTAGGTACGTGAAAATACCATTTTAAATTGTATGAGAAGAAATTCTAACGAAGGAAGCAAATAGCTTGATCACCGTTTTGTTTTCCAATTTAAAGTAGGTAAATTATGACCAGTAACAGGAATTTTGTCGGGCTCAAAGCAATTCCCAGTGGAATAGATTTTGGATGAAGAATATAAATTGAATTTGTGTTGCATATAGGTAGGTAAAGATGTCATTGGAATATCTACACTTGGAAAATATTTCATATTTTTTATATGCAAAAGGAAATTGATACTGAAAGAGCTAGTTCTGTTAAAGGTCGAAGTTTGAGTTGTCTGATAGTTGTTGTAAAAGTTTGATTCCACTGTAGCCAAATGAAGTCTAATGCGTTACACACTTGAGAATAAAATATGTTCTTTTGGTGGAGATGAAAAAGAGATCTAAAACCCGATCTGCAAACTACTGTAGGAGTTTCTGCCAACATGTTGTTATCAAATGTGGCTAACACGTTTTCCAATGGAACCGTCTGCACACAGCTATCCAGCTACAGATCGCGGCATATAAGTCTAGCGCTGAGCTAAGTGTAGAGGGGATGGCTGCGCATGAGTTTAGTATAGCGGTCAACATGCGCAGCCATCACCTCCACAGTACCATCAGCGCTAGACTTACGTGCCGCTATTTGTACAAGATCATCACATCAGGACAGCAGAATCGCGCTGAATACAAGCCGCTTTCAACTGGTTTTATTAGCGATCTTTAAGGGAGGCTTCTGTCTACCAGTGGACGTCCTATGGATGGATGGATGGATTGTAAAGGTAAGTGTACAGTTAGACTGACCCTGGCTCTGTCGAAGGCCGAGGTCTGATGCGGCCGGATGTCGTCAGCAGGCGCCGGGTCGAATATCTCGTTCGTCTTGTACGCCACTCCGGGGTACTTCTTGCGACGAGGTATCGCCGGCTCCATGGGACCTGGGGCAGAAAAAAACTATAAGTAGGTACATTGTTATACGTTACATTGTGGTACGTTGTGCGCTAAATGTAAAAAAAAACTGACTTGGGATTTCTTGCCTTCTGGTGCGATATGAAGGTTATTTAACTAGGATTCCCTAAGATAAGAGAGGGTTATACAAACATAGACTATGAGGGCACGTACCCTTGAACTCAGGCAGCACGGAGGGTGGGGTGGGTGCGAGGGCAGCCTGCTTCACTACGCCCTGCTGATTCTTGTACTATCAACCTTATAACTATGAACCCTTTGACAGAATCAGCACCGAAAGCAGCACGGAAGGCGCGTTGCTTTACCACTCTGCTGGTTCTCGTACTCGTGCTATTGTACTGGCTATGAAACCACACACACTCTTAAACAGAGGCAGCATCGAAGGCAGCACGGAAGGTGCGTTGCTTCACCACACTCTGCTGATTTTTGTTCACATGGCATTGCACTAACTATGAGAGTACGTACTCTTGGATAGAAGCAGCACTGAAGGCAGCACGGCAGGCGCGTTGCTTTACCATACCTTGCTGATTCTTTTACTGTTAACCTTAAAACTATGAAGGTACGTACCCTTGGACAGAGGCCGCACAGAAACAGGTGTGGACGCGGGATGCTTTACCACGTCCTGCCGGTTCTTGTACTCGTGACACTGTACTCTCAATCAACTATGACGTTGTAATCCTGACATTCTACTCTCAACTTTCAGACTGAAGGTACGTACCCTTGGATAGAGGCAGCACAGAAGGCGGGGTGGGCGCGGGGGCAGGCTGCTTCACCACGCCCTGCTGCTGCTCCTTGTATTCGTGCCATTTGTACGTGCTGCGGTATTCGGAGTGCAGCTGGAACAAGGGAGAATATGGTTAGTCGAGGGAAACAGTGTCCAAACAAAAGGTAATCAAAGAGTGACTTCCTATATTTTGCTATAGCGCTGTACTCTTAGATTATGTACTGTTCCGGCCTTTTTGTAGTCGACTACTGAGCATAGGCTCTCCCCGCGAAGGATAGTTGAGCCATATCGACCACTCTGGCCCAGAGCGTGTTGGGAAATTCACATACACCATCGAATTTCTTCTACGGACGTATGAAGTTTGCATCACGATGTCACCGAAAAGCCAATAATGTGAAATTCCGTACATACGAGTAAGTTCTGAAGAACTCACTGTTACGCGACCGGGATTTGAAACCGCGACCTCACGATTGTCAGGCGGTGTTACTACCACATGATCACCACGGCTTCACTCATAATATCTCGTACGCTTTAATATTAAGAGGCTACGGAGAGCGCCATTGAAGTGGCTAATTTTTGGTCAATAGCCGGAATATAATTTTTTAGCACGCTTCATCGACTCGCAAAGAAGAAGAAGAATACTAAATCAGTAGGTACGTTTATTATGACTTCTAGTTCTCACATCACATCCTAACGAAGCTCTATTAATCGGGTAATCAAGAACCTAATATCGCGCAATCAAGAAAAGTATCTGCTCCTAGAGATTGAAACGTGCAATTTATTTCTACACTACATAGTACGCCCATCTTATCCGTACAGGGATGTAGCTAGAAGCAATGTAGGTTTTTCTAATTCTATATTTACCCGTGACTAACATCGGTGTAACTTGATCGAAACGTCGGGATAATGAGGTATTTATTTATTTCGTGTTTTCAGTGCACGTTTAGTCCCGTAGGTATATAAGAACACTAAGCCCAATTACAGAGTCGCCATCGTAATTATATTAGCTAAATAGCATAGTTCTGTTTCTTTTTCACTTTAGGCATTCGATAGAGAGAACGCTTTTTACGTTGCTATTTTTACGCTGGCGTCTCTGTAATCGGGCTTATTGTATAGACACCCGTCCTGAAAAATTTGGTGCGTGGTCGTTAGGCCAAACAAAGACTGAGGCGACGACTTGGACACGTAACTAGGCGAAGGACGGGGACGGGGGGAGAAGTAGTAAGAGTATACTTCTCACCCCGTCCCCGTCTATCCCCTAGTTACGTGCCCAAGTTTAGTGGCAAGATACGAGGCAATACGGCGAGGTAGTTTTCTACAAGGATTTGGATGTTTTGGACACCTTAGTGCATTTCACACTTAAAAAGGATACTTATACGTGCTTAGTTGACGTCAGTCCTATTGATACTTCTCCTCATATTCTCAACCCTTCCTCCCCCCGCCTCTTTTTCGCTTAGATTCGTGCCTGAGTGGCAAGATAGAGGCGATCGTGGCGAGGTAGTTTTCCGTCTGACAGCTCTCGACATCGATATTGGTAGTGAGCTCGCGACGTACAGAGGTCGTTGAGCTTCTGATATGTGCAATATGTATCACTACATAGTATAAAATAAAGTCGCTTTCTGATGTCTGTCCCCATGTATGCTTATATCTTTAAAACTACGCAACGGATTTTGATGCGGTTTTTTTTAAATAGATAGAGTGATTCAAGAGGAAGGTTTATATGTATAATACACCTGTGCGAAGCCGGGGCGGGTCACTAGTTACTTATATTTAGATACGTACATTATTTACTGAGCGAACGAAATGGGCGAAGCATTTCAAATTTGACGTGAGGTTTTTGCTTTCATCTGTTCGGATGTTGATTCTCCTCTATAGGTCGCATTTTTCAACGTATCTTGACGAAACTTGGTTCTATATATTACGTACAACTACTAGTTTACTAAGCCGTGGTGGCCTAGAGGTAGTAACTTCCGCCTTACTATCGTGAGGTCGTGGGTTCAAATCCTAATCCCGTGCCATGAGTTCTTTGGAATTTATGTACGGAATTTCACATCACTGGCTTTTCGGTGAAGAAAAACATCGTGAGGCAACCTGCATACATCTGTAGAAGAAATTTGATGGCGTGTGTGAATCCACTAACCCGCACTGGGCCAGCGTGGTGGATATGGCCCAATCACCCTTCGTGGGTAGGCCTACGTCCTGCAGTGGACTATTAAAAAGGCCGCTACAGTACTGTACAGTACAGTACAGTACGTTACTGTAGTACAGTACAGAACTAGTTTACTAATTATTTACGTATTTTTAATAGATTTTCAAAACGTGGAATAGGTTCTCCCATCGAATTTCTTCTATCAACTTTCATTCACCGAAAAGACAGTAGCGTGAAAAACTCCAATCATAAGTGAGTTCCAGAGAACTCATTATAATAATATGTAGGCATTAAGGTCACGTCAGCAATTTCAATTCAAAAAATCCCACCACAAAAAATAAATCTCATTTTTGAACAAAGAAAGTACAAAATCCCAAGGACCAAAACATTTGTTCCGCTCCAAAAAGCCGGTAATCGCGCGTGAACTGATAAAACAATGTTGACCCTTTCAGCGGAAGAAATTGATTTCTTTCCTTCCTTGGATACTTGGGGGAAACTAATCATTCGGAAAGTTCTGACCTTCTGGGAGTTAGCTAGTTTTGTAAATATTTTAGTAAGTAGTAGGTGGGGATATTAATGTTGACATTTTTTTTGTAGCAAAGTATATTTCTTTGGCGTTATATCCAAGTACAGATAGCGCGCGAGTTGAATGCAGTCGGGGTCTGAGGTAAAGAGCGGGAGCATCTCCCCCCGCTATCCGCACGCCCCACCTCACGCGCCTGGGCGGGTTGGGCGTGCGGATAGCGGAGGGAGACATTCGCATTCCTAAGCTCTGCATTCAACTCGCGCGCCTACCATAGGTACCTACTCATCCTGCTTTGGGAGGCATTGACCTCTGAACTTGACGATCTATTATTCTATGATAGGTACCTTTCACACCGATAAAATATAAGAAACTAGATGACCCGGCGAACTTCGGTTTCACTGCCGGGCTGATTTGTGAATCTAAACCATCCAGGGCGCCACCCAATTGCATACAAAAAAATTCATTGTTATCTTGTTTTGACACTTCGAAAGAAATATTTCGTGCCGCGTATCCTAGCCTGGCTGGACGCACTTGAAGAAAAAACTAATCTTATGGAAAGTTCTGACCTTCTGGGAGTTAGCCAGTAATATTGTAAATATTTTAGTATTTTGCCCTCTTCGAGGAAATTATTGTTGACGCTTGTTTTTGGAGCTTGGTGTTATATCCAAGTAGGTATACTCATCCTGTTTTGGGTGGCATTTACCTATGAACGTAACGATAAAAAAAAGTTGTTCCACAGAAAAATATCGTTCACTTTCGACAAAATGTATGGAACAGCTGTTTTTTTTTGAGTTTTGAGAAGTGACAGAACAAAAGTTGTTAATTTTGATGTACAGAATAAGCCCCTAAGAGGATGCTAATTGATTAGAAATAACCCTGTATACTCGTAATAATAATGTGGTCAAATCGCGAAAGATTACAACATACGAGTAAAAGATTTTCCTGGGTCAAAAAAAGATGTTTTCTACCTAATCACCGTAATCAAAGCAGCGATTATGATCATTGCAGTTCAGTGGCGGATTTACCAGCAGGCTGAGTAGGCTGAAGCCTAGGGCGGCAGATTTTAGGGGGCGGCAAATTTCGGACTATTAATTTTATAATTGACAAAAATACAAGATTAATTTGTATACATAAACATTATAAAGTCTACAGAGAAAAAACAACTCATGGGATCAAAGTCCAACTTAGCAATGCATAGTTCCAGTCCGCATTCTATGGCTATAAAAATTTTTAGTAAACTGCCAAATAATCTAAAAGATATCGTTTTCGATATCTTTCAGACCATTAATTTTATAATTGACAAAAATACAAGATTAATTTGTATAAACATTATAAAGTCTACAGAGAAATAAAAACCGGCTAAGTGCGAGTCGGACTCGCGCACCGAGGGTTCCGTACAAACCTGCAAGGTTTACAAAGTTCGTTCATTACGACAAAAAAAGTAATAAGTTTATATTTATTAAAAAATATATATTTTGTAATGTAACTAAAAATTTAAGGTTTTCGGAATTTTTCCTTTATGTGTGCTATAAAACGTTGCTTCATGCCAAATTTCAAGATTCTAGGTCGACTGGAAGTACCCTTTAGGTTTTGATTCCCTTGCGAGTACTTGCGAGTTTTAAAATTTGCGGCATAAACGGCTGTATCTTTTGATTGCGTTGGCTTAGAAGTTTGATTTTTTCACAGCTTCAAGGGACAGTAGACCTGAGTAATTGATATAAATTTCAGCTTCATACCTCCACGCGTTCCTGAGAAAAAGGGTCTTGACAGACGGACGGACGGACAGACGGACAACAAAGTGATCCTATAAGGGTTCCGTTTTTTCCTTTTGAGGTACGGAACCCTAAAAACAACATATCATTAGTTTTACAGCTTAGTATCAAAGGGGGGGGTGTAGCAAAATTCAACAGCCTACTGGCGGCAAATATTCCATAAACCGTATTTTATAAAACTTGAAATTATGTCCCTGGTATCTCTATATCTGGTATCTATATATTCGAAATATGTAAGTTTGTCAAAAAGCACCCTGACTATTTTAACAAAGCGTCTGATAAATCGCTCAAAATTAGATCACAATACAGACATAAACTCATGGGATCAAAGTCCAACTTAGCAATGCATTGTTCCAGTCCGCATTCTATGGCTATAAAAATATTTAATAAACTGCCAAATAATCTAAAAGATATCGAAAAGGAAAACTGTTTTATAAAACAACTAAAAATTATTCTATTATCCAAATGTTATTACACATTTTGTAACGATAATCTAGAAAACATAATAATAAATCGTTCCAATACGAATCATACGAATAATAAAATTGCCATACCCTTATCAGGGTCATATGTATAACTATACAAAACATAACTATACAAATACGTAAACCCGCCACTGTTGCAGTTTTCGAATATTATTATGTGACTTCGAGTAACATTAACATGCTGCTCCTACCCAAGTTTACACCATCGTGTCAGATTAGTGGAGCTGTATTTTGAATTGAATTGGAACACAACAATAGGCAAGTCAACAAACAGAACCAGAACTTTCCTCATAACTTTGCGTACTAAACAATAACAGATGGAAAATGTTACAATCTTGTTAAGAGCCCATGTCCATTTCAGAGGATTTGTTTTCGTCTCGCTCCCGATTTTTTTTTTTTAGTCTAGAAATTAACTTGAATCTCTATTTTTACCGACATCCAAAATGGAAGAGGTACTTACTATGTTCGTATTTTTGTTTTTGTTTTAATAAGTAGGGTTCGTTTTTTTTCTGTATGTTCATCGATATGTTCGCCAATTATGAAACGTCTTAAAACATTATTTTATATTTCGAAAAGGTAGGTACAACTTTTAAGGGATGGACCATGCATTTGAATTTCATCGAAAGCTACTGAGCCGTTTTTGATAAATCAATAATAATGCTAACATGGATGTCACATCGATTTGTGCAAACTATTGGAATTCTGTACACGGTGGAAGTTGGTGGTGCAATTTCTCAATTCTAACTCTAAAATGAACTTTAATCTCTATTTTAATAAGTTGATCAGTTAGGAAAAGAAATGGGAAGACCACGAAGAGCGTTCAAAGAGTATATTAAATTTTTTAAAATACAAATATTTCTATTCAAATCCAAATACCTAAGTTTTGTTTAAAGTGAACAATTTTGTTTAGTTTGTGAAATGAAATATATTTTGATTCAAGAAGTTCTCAGTTTCAGATTACTAAATCTGATCTGATCTGTATTTTAGATACTATTTTTTTTCTGAACTTCAGATATTTAAAAAAAAAATTAGAATATTTTGTTAATTAAGTAATATTTTGTTAGTTAAGTAAGTAAATTAAAACATTTTCCTTTTTTTTCTCAATATGACGACGTCAATCAATTATTAAATGTAGAGCCACCTTTATAAGGGGAGCACGGATTTCCGAGACACAAGCTTATAGCTTAGTTCGGCAATCCATAGCTCATGAATATTGTAGCTAATAAATAAGTTCATTTTAAGTTGATAATTATGTTAAATTCGATACATTTTAAGTTTATTAGCAAAATTGTAATTAATTAATTTGTGTCAATAAATCATTATTACCTAAACTTATTACCTAATTTTTTTCTGGTTTTTCTATTTTTTTTCTGTATCTAGATTTCCCAAAATGTTGCGATGTGTGAGCGAGATAGTCGCGAAATATGGTCTCTTAACCGAGAAATAGAGACATCGTTCGAAATCGATATAATCCAAACACCGAAGCACGTGGCTTCAATCGTGACGCCTCATAAATATTGCAAGCACGTTATATCGGACACACAGGGTGGCCAACATTGCGGCTGATTGAGAGATAATCCCAACTATTTGGAACTTTGACCGGAATGAGGAAAAATCATGTCACCAGCGGTGCCGCATTGTATTAATCACCAAAATCCTTTTGTTTTTAACCAACTTCCAAAAAGGAGGAGGTTTTAATTTCGTCTGTATCTATATTTTTTGTGTATGTTCATCGATGATTTCGCCAATTATGAACCGAATCGAAAAAATCTTTTTTAATTCGAAAGGATACTCCTCAAGTGGTCCTATTTATTTTCGCTCGAATTGGTTACATTATTGTTGATTTATCAAAAACGGCTCAGCCGATTTCTGTAAAATTTAAATGAGACCATTTTTGGAGTATACCCTTTCGAACTAAAAGAGAATTTTTCGATTCGGTTCACAATTGGAGAAATTATCTATGAACATACACAAAAAACAAAAAAAAAACATACACACGAACCTAGAACCTCCTCCTTTTTGGAAGTCGGTTAAAAACCCAAGTATTTGACATATCTCCGCTCAACGTGATCTGACATCTGATAAATCGTTATCAGACAAAACCGAGACTCTGGGATTTATTACAGAAAGTCACGTAGCCAATTTTCGTGTGCGTTGTCTTGTTAGGTTTGGCTGGGTTTGAGACAGGGACAATCAAACTAACTGACATTTTCACTTTAGAAATAGGACCTTCAAAAAGAGTCATGGGCGATTCGCCCCGCGGTGTGAACCGCTTGCGGGGCGAAACGCCGCAATACCCTATTTTGTACACTATTATTTTCATTTTTTTTTAGTTTCAGTACTGTATCACACTTTTTTAAATAGTTCCTCTATAGGACGTAGACGTAGGCAACCCACAAAGGGCGATTGGACTATATCTACCACGCTGGCCAAGTGCGTTGAACATAAGTGTATCCACCAATACACTTATGTTCAACGGACATATGCAGGTATCCTCACAATGTAATCCTTCACCGAAAAGCCAGTAGTGTGAAAATCCGTACATAAATTCCAAAGAACTCATTGGTACGGGACCGAGATTTGAACCTTCGACCTTACGATTGTAAGGCCTCTATCACTATCAATAAAAGCTAGCGCTCGTAGCGTAGTTTGACTAGGTGTTTGTCAGCGATCACCGAAATTAAGCTACTCGTACGTTCCGCACGGTCAGTATTTGGATGGGTGACCGCGGGTGGCATTTTCCAACTGAGCGCTACCGTGGCCCGGATGACACGTTAAATTGTAGGTCCCAGTTGTTTTAACCCTTAAGCCGAGACAGAGGCCTTCAGGCGGCCTAAAAACTCTGACACCAGGGCTAACCACCCGGCCTATACGAACTTACTATCACTAAAACACCACGGCTTAAGACTCAGGCTAGTTTCAGTTATTTGAAATACCGTATATCCTGTTTTAGTTAGGTTTTCTAATTTTAATTATCCCACACTGTTAATTAGATGATGGTCACCATGGGCGTAGACAGCACCATCAATTAAACACGGCGGCCTGGTGTGCCACTGGCCTGGTTTGCGAATAATTGCTGACTCTACTTCACGTATGAACAATATGGGAAACTCTGTTATCGCGATTTTTTCCCATGGAATAGTAGTTTTTATTTTGCGATTTTGGGGTTGATCCTAGGTATAGTAAAAATTGGTCTTTCTACAATTATATCCTTGCTTCCTTACTAATAGTATAAATCCGAAAGTATGTTGATTTGTTGCCCTTTCATGCAGCAACAGGTAGACACGATTTTTGGCATTACTGTAGCTTAAAGGTTGGAGAGTGACATGAGCTATTTTTTATCTCGAGTTTGATAAAAAAATGATGGTCACCATGAGCGCAGACAGCACCATCAAATAAACATGGCGGCTCTGTGAGCCACCCTGGTTGGCCAATAATTACCGACTCTACTTCACATACAGAATAAGAAAATTTGCCGACACATCTAAAATAGTATGCAAGATGCTATGTATCGTTATACAGGGTTATTTCTACTTAGTTAGCATCATTTTAGGGGCTTATTCTGTACATCAAAACTAGCAACTTTTGTTCGGCGACTTTTGTCAAAACTCAAAAAAGAAATCAGCTGTTCCATACATTTTATCCAGGGTGAACAATATTTTTCTATGGAACAACAACTTTTTTTTGAGAATTTATAAAAGTCGTAGAACAAAAATTGTTAGTTTAGATGTACAGAATAAGCCCCTAAAAGGATGCTAATTGATTAGGCAAAACCCTGTAACACAACGTGATATGGAGGGAACTCAAACTTTGATATCGTTAAAGTGCAAAAGAGCAACCGCATATCTTCCACTGTTTCAGTTAGTAGTAACCCTATACCTCTGTTTGTTTTATCCCACTTCGCTCATCAAATTATGGTCACCATGGGCGTAGACATCACCCATCAATTAAACACGGCGGCTCGGTGTGCCACTGCCCTGGTTGGTGAATAATTGCCGACTCTACATACGGACACTATGGACAGTGCTAAAATAGAGCAAATTGCTAATACCGACATTACACTAAGTATACGATACGCATACTTATACAGGCTTATTTCTAATCAATTAGCATCCTTTTAGGGGCTTATTCTGTACATCAAAACTAACAACTTTTGTCAAAACTCAAAAAAAGAACAGCTGTTCCTTACATTTTGTCGCGGGTGAACGATATTTTTCCATGGAACAACAAATTTAGACATATATATCACTTTTTTTTGAGTTTTGACAAAAGTCGCAGGAACAAAGTTGTTAGTTTTGATGTACAGAATAAACCCCTAAAAGAACGCCAATTGATTAGGAAAATATATTCTTACTGTGAATAATTTATTTTTTTCGTAACCTACTTCAACCGTGTACAGAATTTCAATAATTTGCACGAATCGATGTATCCTCGATGTAGTTTGTAATTTCACATTGTTATTGATTTTTAGGGTTCCGTAACTCAAAAGGAAAAAACGGAACCCTTTAAAGAATTACTTTGTGGTCCATCTGACCGTCCCTGTGTCAAGATCTTTTTATCTCAAGAACGCGGAAAGAATCGAGTTGAAATTTAAATCATTTACTTAGGTATATTTATTAGACCTCCTACAATTGTAAAAAATTAAACTTCTCACTTATCGTAGAAAAGAGGTTAGAGCCGTTTATGTCGTAAAAACGGCATATTTCGACACTCACATGGGAATCAAAACCTACTGGGTACTTCACGTTGACCTAGAACTATGAAATTCGGCAATAAGCATTCTCTTAGAGTACAAATATAGGAATAAATCTAAAAACTGTACATTTTTAACTAAATCAGAAAAAAATAAGGCATAAATTAAGAAAAAATGTGTGAAAATATTCAAAGTGAGAGTAAATGGTAGCATGTGTGGTATCATACGAAAGAGCTTCATTCACATGCTAAAACAGCGCAGTAGTGTAAATACAGTTGACTTCAGATGAGACCCAACCCGTATTATAACAGCGTGGTGGATATGACCCAACTTCCCTTTATGGGTAGCCCTATGTTCAGCAGTTGACTGATACCTGTTTATTGAAGATTCAATGGTGATGAAAAATCATCAATTTTCTGGTTTAAGATATTTATTCTCTCAAAGAATTACATAAAATTCACTTAATAGAGAAAATACATGCTACTCGTATATTATAGCAAGTGTACACGCAAGGTCTCCGCACCAACGTGATATTTATAAATAAATAGGTAGATAAATATGCAGACAATGTATAGGTAGGTTAACATAATATAATTTATATGTGTGTGTTAAAAGCGGAGTTATTTTTTTACTTTTTTTTATTGTACCTAATGTTGGTACTTAAGTAGGTAGGTAAAAAAATATTAGGTAATTGGAATAGGCAAGTATTGTAATAAGAATTTTGCAATAAAAGACAAAATATTGCGATGAAAGCGCAGCGGAAGTTCGTGATGTCAACCATTCCAACCTTCAAGTAGACAAAAACTGGTTGCAAAATAGCATAGATTATCTTAATTTGAATTATCTAACAAAAGTCTTGTTTGCGATCGTTTTGTTCCAAAAATGGAGAGACTTTACTGATCATAAAAACCTCTCATCATGGGAAACTAGCTGTTGATATCCTAACAATAACACGAATATGATGACACCTTGTTTAAAGCAGTCGGTTAACAAAAACACAGCTTAGGCGCCACCGTCTCCTTTCCTTAGAAGTTTACGATAAAAAGTTGGCAAATGTCCAATGGCTCTACCAGACGTCCAGATCGATAGATTTTAGGTAAAACTTGAAAAGACTGGAAATCTGTATTTATGGTGCTCTTGGCTGATGGCCAAAAACTTCTGAGCTAGATTTTGAGATAGCATTTACATTATTTTCGAGAATCACCTACTCGTTCATGTATTGTTCAGTTTGTCCACTGCTGCAAATGCTGGAATCAATTGCCCCCTTATTTTGGTAGCAGTAAGTATCACTATGGACTATCACTACATAGTATAAAACAAAGTCGCTCCCCGCTGTCTGTCCCTTATGCTTATATCTTAACTACGCAACGGGTTTTGATGCAGTTTCTTTTAATAGATAGAGTGGTTCAAGAGGAATGTTTTTATGTATAATACACCTGTGCAAGCCGGAGCGGGTCGCTGGTTGTAAGTAAATAAGATGTACAAAAACAAACTGATCAAGTAAAGAACAGCCGATCGAATTTAGCGCTGGATCGCAACTGGAACAATGTAAGCCAGCACTGAAATGCACTGGAGTGCTGGGTTTCATTATTCCCAAAAAACTCCCAATTGTGTCTATGTAATGTATGCATACCTATTTATATCTGCGCTTGATTTACTCTATGTGGATCGACCGCAGGAGCACGATAGATGTAAGCCACTTCCAACCTGTCTTTTTACAAGCTTTTAATTAACTTGCATTGGATGTACCTATGTATGTAAGTAGGTATGTAAGTTCGGGTGGAATATTGCAAGTTAAATTTGACGAACTTACCGGTTTCCGATTGAGCTGAAATTTTGCACGCATATGTTTATCGCGTGACAATGTACTCGTTTTACTTGTCTTGGCTAACACTCTGCTGCTACATGATATCCAGGATCAAAATCTTTAGTTTTTTAAAAGTTATTTTTTTTATAATAATTTATAAGAAATCCATACAGATATTATCCTTATACTATCACGCAATAAATCATGAAATAATTAAATATTATGTACCTCTAATCATTAGAATTAGAATCATTTTTCGAAAAATTAAGCTTAGTACTAAAATTAAATATACAACGATTTACTGTAATAACATATATGTAGTACCGAAAAATAAATCTCGTCATCTCACAATAATAAAATTATAAAAATTGATTACAATATTAAAACCTCAAAATAAATCACATATTTCTTTCTACTCGTAATTTCAAACTATCGGTGTCGTGGAATCATGTAGTCAACAAGTGCAAACTGCGTGGTGTGGGCAAAGTGTAGTATGGTGTGTTGTGGTGTTAATTTCTAATTGTACGGCTTTGCATGTCTAGTGCCCACGACCGATGCTTGGTCGAAACTTCAGGAAAAACAGGTATTGAAATAACTCATGTTTTATTGCGCGATTAGTCCCGTAGTATACCGATAATGTGCTCAAATCGCGAAAGTTTAAAAATAACATCCATATGGGATGGCTATGGAGTAGACGTCCTACAATTGATAATAATGACTTATTACAATGTCAAGTATAGGTATACTATGTACCTAAGCCAAATTGGCTTAGATTTGGTTCCCAACCCGGCGAAACATCTGCTCTAAATGTTAGTTTTTGATTGTTTAAGTTCCTGGTTATCTGCGTCATAGGGAACAGACATGATGACTGGGGAAAAAATCATTATTAAAATTAGTCCGTCAGTTAGATTATCAAAAAATATTGGACACGTATTTTTTCTTTCGGCAATCAAACAACAAATGACAAAGATGAACCTTGTCAAAGTTTGGGAGTGGGGGTCGTGACGTCACTTGTCTCACAGAAGTCTATACAGTTGTTTAGCACTTTTGACGTCACGCGAAACTTTGGCGGGCTATTTCTTTTTAAATTTTTGTTTAATTGACAAAAGAATAACGGTTCATGAGATACAGCCTGGAGACAGGCAGACATCTGTCTGTCTGTCTCCAGACGGACCAGATGGACAGACGGACAGCGGAGTCTTAGTAATAGGGTCCTGTTTTTACCCTTTGGGTACGGAACCCTAAAAAATACGTGTCTAATGTTTTTTGATGGTTTATTACAAGTATAGTTAAGACTATTGGCAATGGCGAGGTTAACACTGTTCTGTCATTCACCATTCTATTCCTGATCGAAGATTCTAAGGTTTTGCTTATTATGCGGCCAATTCCAAAATAGCGAAAAAAGACAGCTGTTCCATATAAAAAGTTCATTTTATAGTTCATTTCAGAGAGCACTCGACAACTGAAATGTATGAAACATCTGATCTGAATAATTTTCGCAGTTTTGAGATTGACACCATATTTAGATCGCTTCAACTGTTTTTCATTGTTATATGAACACAACTCAGCGCAAAAGCTCAGCAGTTACGCGGGAAGAAAGGCAGCTGCATTACATTTTCAGAGAATTTACTAAAACTAAACTAACACTTTATTAAAACACTCCTGGCAAAACGTGAACCAAACCATAACTACTGATCTATTTTTATAGTGCTTTACAAGAAAGAGTTATTTTTGTGATAAACGTTTTCAAAATTTTGTCGCGAACGCAGGAATTGAAGTTTCCTGTTTTGGATCACGGACGGCCCCGAAGCTCTACCAATTGAGCTAGTTACAACCTGACTCCACTCCAAGTTTGACTAAATATTTAATTCGAATTGGCTATTAGACATTAAAAATATACTATTGATTATGGTAATCCTTAAAGTACGAGTAAAATAGCCTGAAAAAAAAATCACTTTATTTAAACTAAAATAGCAATTTCCGCAAATCGCACGAAATAAAATACTATATTTTTTTGATATTTTATCTGTGACATGAACGCTCTAAAATGGGCGGCAACTCTAGTATTAACTAACGTTATTTACTAGTGTGTGACGTCAAAGACCAGCGCCATTACAAAATGTCGTTTTTGGCGGGATCTTGAATAACTATACAGTAACACTAATTTTCATTGTTAATACAGTAGATCTCTCGGAAACATAAATGGAGAGTGCTACTTATGTACTAACGAATAATTTAAAACGATTTCCAAAAACTAGTCAAATAGCCTTCCTGCGTTCGCGACGAAAAATGTTTATCACAAAAATTACTCTTCAAACCGAAACTCCACAAATGGCAGCACAGTCCCAATGTTGTAATTTACTTTAGCTCTTATTCCGAGTTTGTAATATTTGTAGCTATATAAACGTAAACAGAATTCCGCAATCAAGCTGTCAATATTGACGTAGATTGAGATTATCTCGGTCTGTTTGTCTGATTACGTAATCAACAGACGTACTGTGGTGCTGGTGTTGAGTTATTTCTACTTTCTTTGTTTGAAGATATTTCTTGATGCTTGGAAATACGAGGTGTACAGTTTTTGGTACTTACGGAATTAGCAAAATAGCAAGTTACCTAACTCTCATGAATATCCTATGCGTAGAAAAATACATTGCTTGACATATAAGCCACTGCTATAAATTTTCAATACGATGGAATCAGTTAATAATCGGCCAAATACGAATAGGACTTGCGCACGAAGGGTTCAGAACTGTATGGGAGCCCCCTTTAAATATTTATTTTATTTCAATTTAATGATTCATTATTGAATTGAATATACAACTAAATATTCTGTGAATATTTCATTTATCTACCTGTTACCATTATTAATATGGCGCGAAAAACGTTTAAAAATTCAGTTTTGTTGGATGGGAGCTTTTATTCTGTTTTTATTATTTGTTGTTATAGCGGCAACAGATATACATCATCTGTGAAAATTTCAGCTTTCTATCTACAACGGTTCATAAGATACAGCCTGGTGACAGACAGACAGACAGACGGACAGCGGAGTTTTAGTAATAGGGTCCCGTTTTTACCCTTTGGGTACGGAACCCTAAAAAATGAGCATCCTTTTTTTTTTGAACATTAATTTTCATCTTCTAAAGCTCGGATTTTTTATAACTGAGAAGATAATGAAAACGACATTTAAGTCGTCAGAGAGTTCAACGTCTCTCTAGAGCACTAAGCGGGGTAATGTCGCGAGTCGCGAGGCTTGCTTGCCTGACCTATTTCTAGCCACCGTGTGAGATAAACCTACAGGGTTACCATATGACTAAATCGCAGCTGCAGAGTCTCGAGCATCGACGTAAGGTAGCGTGTTTATCAGCCTTTTATACACTTCGGAGAGTGCGCCCAGGAGTTGCACAATCGGGTCCCACCTGCCCCATTCTTCCATCGTACGCTAGACGGACCCCGCCTATACGAACTTACTTACTTAATGGCAACAAGACCGATTAAGAAGCAGGAGAGAGCATTGAAAATCTATGCTTGTGCAAACAGGAGAGCATAACATGCGATCCTCTGAGGACCTTAGAAATGATTCTAACGTTTCAAGTATTGAGATCCTGTTTCCATTCAAGTTTCAAAATTATTTATTTTCACAAAAAACAGTTTAGGAATACGTCGGCTCTATCTACATAACTGGGCATACCTAAGCTCTTAAATTTTGGTAGCTAGCTGTCAATCATAATTTAATGATTGATGAAGTGAAACTTGTAATGCGACTTCCAACCAGGTTGCGGTAAACGTTTAACGCTACCATGGAGGGGGTATGAAAGCACTGTTGCGTCGAAGTTTCACTTCTTCCGCGCCGAGGGACTCCACTTGCATTTTTTTGATAGTTTGTCTTTTTGTTGCTTTAAGTAGGGTTATTCAATTGTATTCTTAGTAGGAAGTATTATTTAATTTTTTTTCTGTGTAAATAGGTAAGTGTAAATTATTTAAAAACTAGACGACCCGCCCCGGCTTCGCACAGGTGTATTATTTATATAAACCTTCTTCTTCTATCCATTAAAAAAAACCGCATCAAAATCCGTTGCGTAGTTTTAAAGATTTAAGCATACAGACAAACAAACAAACAAAAATAGCGACTTTATTTTATACTTTGTAAGGATAGTTGAAAAAATAGAGTTAAAATTCCTGAGATGTTCAATTTTCCAAGTCTTTCTTTACAATTTCGTTTGTATTATTTCTATTTCTAAATATTTATTTATTGAAAGTTTTCGTGAAAACAGTAACTTTTTGTTTGTAGTTCGACCAGCACGGAAAACATGGCAAAGGGAAAAATTGTCATTCCACCATCATATCCCCTCGAAAAGGAAATAAAGTATGGATTGACAATGACAACTAACATTAAAAGTGGATAAAATTGATTTCTCCCTTTGCCGTGCTACCCGGGCAGCAAAATACGCGTTTTAATGCAAATGGTATAAAGTGTTGAACCAGTCTTCCTACATAACCAAGTACTAACAGCAAATTTCCATAAACCAGTAAACAACAGCAAGCGATAAATAAATTAAGCAAACATTGATTGCTTTTAGCTAATTGATGAAATCTGTAAAGTTAATGCCGTTTCCACGCCGGCGGGTAATGGAGAAACACTGTGGATTGGTAACTGAAACTCTGTTTCATAAAAAAACCTAGAGATTTTGGCAAGTTAGTAATTCGATTATTATTTTGTGGAATTTGAAAGAAGTGTTTTTTGTACAAATATATTATTATATAGAAAAATTCATGAAATTGTTGTTAAAATGACCTACCTATTTATTGTTTAAGAATGCCCAGAGCCTGAAGTGTCGGAGGAATAAAGATTTTTGACTTTAACTTTAAATTGAAGTAAAATGTACTATTGACAATACAATACAATGACAACAACATTTTATTGACACCGACAAATAAAAAAAAAACATAACAAAAGAAAAAGACACATAAGGCGGTCTTATCGCTAAAAGCGATAAGAGCAGTGACCAGTGGATTTCTAATCAAGAGAATAGTTTCCATTAAAGAACTTTTATACCCCATCAACCATCAAATATGCCCTGCGTGATATGTGCCCTGCCAATTTGAAATAGCAGTGGCTGTTTCAAGTTTACCTAACTTTACGGCCTCATCCGTCTTTGGGGCTATGTGTCCTTCCCACTGCCATTTCAACTTGCTAACCCGCTGGGTTATGCTGTTAATTATATTTCGTCTGCAGATTTCTTCATTCCTGATTCGATCTCACAGAGAGACTCTGAGCATAGCCTTCTCCATAGCAAGTTAGGCTACTTTGAGTTATTTAGAGGACCCATAGTGAAAGACCACGATCAGTAGTCTCGGACCTACCGATTTTTCGGTATTTCTACCGAAACACCGAAATGTAGAAATCTTTCAACGATTTCTGATATGGTTAGGAAATTATTCCAATTTTTTAAATTCACTAAAGAAAAGTTGTCTATTAGGTAAAATTCTCCCGATTTTCTACCGATTTCAAGATTGCCACGAACTGAGATAGAACGACAGGCTACTTTGCGTGGTGATCAAATTTCTAAAAAAAATTGGCATCTGGCGGCCACATTAAGTACGCTATTTACAGCTTTATGCCTGAAAATTCTCAATATACCGATTTTTGGTACGAATATACCGATATTTCTAGGTAGCTCTACCGATTTCGCATTTTGTCATTCGAGAGTACCTACACCATAAGTAAAATCAAGAGAAAGTGCCATCGTAGAGTTTAAAACGGCTGCTCAATATGCTGATCATAGACCTACTTAGTTTAAATTTAAATAGGCGCCATGAGTCATCATCAGCTATCTTACTACTACGTCAGATTTTACCGCGATAATTAATGTGTAATGTTCTGTTATCGCTTTATCAGATGGGGGAAATGTCATTCGTTTTGTTTCATGTTTCTATGTGAAACTTAGAAGATCTTGATGAGTAAGCTTCGAGCAAATATCTACAGAACCACAGTCCCTAAGTGAAAGTAGTATAAAAATGTCCGAGCTCCGTCATACATACCGACTTAGACATTTACATTAAATAATTCAAAATGACCCGTTTTTTCGAATCGCGACGTTATGTCACCTAATTAGTGCTTGTAACCAAGTAGATACTTTGACATCGCGCGGCGTTGTAGTCGGCTTGCAATCGCCTTACAACTAACTAAAAAGCCTGCCCACTACATAGCTTGGGCAGAGTTTTGCCACGGACACTTTTTTTGCACGATTGTGACTCTATAGATATTTGCTCGAAGTTAGTAAGTAAAGGAAGCTGGTCCATGAGTTATCTCTTTCGAATATTCTTACTTCCTTATTAATACCGTGATCGCTGACAATCACCTAGTCAAACTACGCTACGAGCGCTACGAAATTAAGCAACGTTCCGCACGGTCAGTACTTAGATGGGTGACCACGGGTGGCATTTTCCAACTGAGCGCTACCGTGGCTCGGATGACACGTTAAATTGTAGGCCCCGGTTGTTTTAACTGTTTAGCCATGTCAGAGGCCTTCAGGCGGCCTAAAAACTCTGACACCAGGGCCATAGGCAAACCATTTAACTCGCGGAACGCCCGCGGGGTAAAAAGGGAGCGGGGGGAGATGTTACCGGGTGGGTAACAGGGGTACGCGAAGCAGAGAGCTCACATCTCACCCCTGTCACTCACCCGATATCATCTCCCCCCGCTCCCTTCTTACCCCGCGGGCGTTCCGGGAGTTAAATGGTTTGCCTATGGCCACCCGGCCTATACGAACTTACTTACTTACTTACTTTTAATACCGTGAAACCCTCCAGCTTTGGCCACATTTTGTAGAAAAAATGTTGGTACACTAAACAAAATTAAGAAAGGGGGATAATCATATGACGTGAACGCGAAGTATACACAAATTACTACTAGTCGAGCATAAAATAGTCTGTAATAAATAACAGATTTTGTATAGGTACGTATTATAAATTGGAGAGTGTATTTGTTGGTTTGCAATAAATAGATTGGCGTGATTTTTGGCATGGGCGTAGTTTGGAAGACGGCAGGTAAAACTAATTTTTAATGTCTTTGAAAATTAAAAATCCCTGAGTCGCGATCCTACAAAAGTAAAAGGTTATTGATTCTCTAACGACGACGTAGAGTCGTAGAGTTTAGAGTGGCTAAGCATTTTTATTTTAGAATTTAGTTTGGAATAACGTTTTTTTTATTCAAATCGACATCCAAATCCTTACAACAATCGGCACCTACTATTTAAAGTGTCATCCGAGCCACGATAGCGCTCAGTTGTAAATGCCACCCACGGTCACCCATCCGAAGACTGACCGTGCTGAATGTTAAGTAAGTTCGTATAGGCCGGGTGGCTAGCCCTGGTGTCAGAGTTTTTAGGCCGCCTGAAGGCCTCTGACATGGCTAAACGGTTAAAACAACCGGGGCCTACAATTTAACGTGTCATCCGAGCCACGGTAGCGCTCAGTCGGAAAATGCCACCCGCGGTCACCCATCCAAGTACTGACAGTGCTGAACGTTGCTTAACTTCGATGATCGCTAACGAACACCTAGTCGAACTACGCTATGAGCGCTACAGTAGGTACCTACTATGAAAAATAATCAGCCATGTACGAGTCACGAAGGGTTCCGTACTGTATGGGAGCCCCCCTTAAATATTTATTTTATTTTAATTACTAATATTGAAGTTAAATATACAACTAAATATTCTGTGAATTTTTCAAGCATCTACCCGTTACCATTATAAATATCGAGCGAAAAACGGCTAAAAATTCAAGTTTGTTGTATGGGAGCCCTACTTTGAAAAATAATGATAATCGGCCAAGTACGGTCACGAAGGGTTCCGTACTGTATGGGAGCCCCCCTTAAATTTAAATTTTATTCTATTCGGCAAGAGAAATACATCACCTGTGAAAATTTCAGCTTTCTAGCTATAACGGTTCATGAGATACAATCTGGTGACAGACAGACAGACAGACAGAAAAACGGACAGCGGAGTCATAGTAACAGGGTCCCGTTTTTACACTTTGGGTACGGAACCTTAATAAAAACGACGAGGGAAATTGTCATTAAGTTTACCTTGGAATTGAAGTAAACCGCAAGTAAAAGCGGCCTCAACTGCGCAAGTCAATGTTGCGTTTCGACGATGCCTCAAGTCTCAAGAGCTGTTAAGTTTCACAAGAAATCTTACTTTGGTCTCTTTAAAGTGTTACTATTTTTAAGCGAACTGTATTTGTGAAATACACAAGAACGTATTTTGAAGTGAAACTTCTAATGCGACTTCCAACAAGGTTGCATTAAACGTTTAACGCTAACATGGAGGGGGTATGAAAGCACTGTTGGGTCGCAGTTTCCATTCTTCCGCGCTTGGACTCCACTTGGACTTTTTTTTTGACGTGACAACGTCTTAGTAATCGATGAACGCCGGCTGCACGCACGATAAGGTGTCAAGTTCCAACTGAGCCGAGCGTGCAAGCGAGAGCGCGGAACAAGCGATAGAGAGGCACGATCGGCCTAAGCGTTCGGCTTGTTTCAGTTGTTTAATCAACAATGTTTTCTTATGACGTTATCACTTACCTATAGTTAATTAATTAATTGTTAGATATTATTGTTAATATTAAATATTAACAATAATTTATATTACATTTTTTTTTAAATTTTTGTAGCCGCTTCCGCGGTCTTATTGGAGATCTATAAGGGAGGCCTATGTCCAGCAGTGGACTTCTTATGGCTGATGGATGGATGATTGTTAATATTGTTTCGGCTACTAAAAGTTTATATTTAAATTTGAAATGCTAAATTCCAAATTATAATAAGTACGACCTAAATATTTGAGAACACAATGGAGGGCTCTGGCGTCTGTAACACAGTTTCGTTACTAGTACTTACGGACGCCAGCCAGTCATTAATACAAACAAAAATTTGTATCTAACTTGTCTCTCATTTTATAAGCGTCAAAACATTTTTGTAAATCAAATTAAATTATTGCACAATTCGTAATCTTTTGGTTCAATAAAGAATGATACTATAAAAAACCTAAACCTAGAGTGCCACCGGCAGCGGGGCAGGGCCCAAGCTACCTGTGGTTGGGGCTACAGTGAGAGGAACCTCCTGACGATGCGCGCCGTGTCCAGGATGACTGCCTTCTGTATTTGACCCTTGACCCAACTGTCTAGCGAGAGCCTCTTAACATGGTGGTCGAGACTCTTCGCTATTAAGCCGTTTACCGAAACGACTATCGGGACAATGATCGTCGAGTCCACATCCCACATGGCGGTAACCTCGTGAGCCAAGTCAAGGTACTTACTGAGCTTGTCCTTTATTTATTTATTATTAGTTACCGTCCGTAAGCTTTACAGACAACCAACTTTTGAAGTGGAAAATTCTTAAGCGGCGTTGTGCACTTTTTGGGATGGGTAAAAATGTTTAATTTGCGTCAGAACATGTGACCTCACCCGGTCAAAAAGTCTACGAACTATTATGGCATTGGGTGATAAGGAGGGGTCGTAAGTTAACACTATTCATGGCTGCTAAATGAGCTTTCGTAAACAGCACGAGTTTAGCTATAAATGCCATCTCAAAAAAAATTATGTAGATATAAGGCGATATCGGGGGTAGACAAAAAATCACGAAATTAGTGTGACATACTTTACGCATGACCCCTAACGTAAACTTTCACTTTCACCCCTATTTTGGCGTCAGGTGTTGAAATACATTTATTATTGTTGTAACCAGGTGTTCAAGGGGCGGCCAGGTATTTAATTACCCACATTCGTAGAAATCGCAACCAAACAGTGGAAAAACCAACACCAGTTTAAATATGTAAAGAAGGCCGGGGGGTGAATTCCCTCATGGTAAGGGCGGTCACGTGACGGTCGATAAACGGGGTGTAAAGTACGGGGAAGAATTTATACTAGTTCTCACGTTTCGTACTATACGTACGTACTACGGAATCGTAAAAACAGCGCCCCTAGCTTAGCAAAGGAGTTAAACCATTTTATCCCATTGACATTTGTATATAGACATGAAGCTACGTAGAAACTAAGACCTACATGCCGAGGAGCTCAATATGGCTGCCGTCTCTAAGACAAGTGTACTTATTTGTCTATGTCGTAGTAAGAGTAGATAAACCGTTTTGTTTTTGCAAAAATGCTAGGAATTTTGTGAAAACACGGATAATTAGATATTGGTTATGATATTTTTCTATCTTACTGAAAAGTTTTAGGTTAGGTTAGACTACAAAAACCATTGTCTTTTGTCAAGAACAAGTTGAACAAACTAGGAAGAAGGTGAGGGTGACAAAGTCTAATTTCATAGACACTTACATTAAAAAAAATGTGGGAGTCTCTATGTATTTCTAAACTCTATGGGTTTAAACCGTTTTAGCACAGCATTTTAGTCACTTTTAATGTCAGTTAATGTCAATGTCAATTCAAATCTTGTTTCCTCTTCGAAGGGATAAATTGATGGAAAGACTATTTTCTCTGTATACCTACCATGATATGAGTGTTGAGGTACCTACGTACATATATGCTCATCATTATGAACATCTTTTACTTTGGAACCAACTGCAAAACAGCGAAATCAAAATTTTCGTTAAGTAAGTCAATGGACTTTTTGTAAGGAACAGCTAAATTGTTTTTTGCAATTTCAGGGTTAATCTCATTGTAAATGATGGATACAACTTCATCCTAGAGTGCGTATTCCTGATGAATTAGTAAGTAAGTACCTAGTACATAATTCCTTATACAATCATAACTACATGGGTCTGGGTTATTCGGAAAGATTGTACTACTTACACAAAAATTGATTTATACCATCATTATGAATAACTTTTACTATGGAGCCAAACCAAATTAGGATAAAAAAATAAGCCGGTTGTATTAACCGAGAGTCAGAAGCTTTTGGACATCTCATAAACTCTGACACCAGGTCTAGCCACCCAGCCCATACGAAATTACTATTGCTGTAGATACGTACAGTCAATTACACATATACCTACTTCATGTTAGCGGTTTCTCAATACTATTTCTTGATACGGTTTATCTGAAATTCAGATTTATCTTATGACGACTTAGTATGAGATTACTCTGAATAGATAGCAGAATAGTCAGCACGTAATTTCAATATTATTTAGAGAGCGTGAAGCAAATAGACTAAACTTGTTCTGGATCTGTAGCACAAATCTATGTACATATTATAAGTCTCTACAATGTACGCTTTATGTATCTATCTAGATAACAAATTGGCTGAGCACAACGGCCCAAAAGATATTAAGTACCTATAATACCTATATACCTACATAAGAAGCTGATAAATTTTGACACAATATGAACCAGAATCAGAATCATTTATTGACGTATCGAGCTTAATACTATAATTAAAAATACAAAATCTGTATAATAATACATAGTACCGCCAAGAATAGGTCTCGTCATTCAACTAAGAAAATACATAATTAATTAACGTGTACAAATATGAAACGAGTATAAATATTTAAACAATTGATAAAAATAATACAAACGCGTAAAAAAAATATGTACGCGCACAATGGCATAAAACTGGGTCGTTATGTTTGTGATTGATGTTTATATTTATTTCCATCTAGACAGATAGATAATTAATCAAAGAATCTAACGTTTTCCATAGACTTAAGTGTAATTTTCTCGCAGCAAGATCCTCAAAGCGTTAAGCGGTAATCTACGTAATGAAAACACTCGAACGGCGTACGATGATGTCATCGCAATATTTCGCGTGTTAGATTCAACGAATTCCCTGAATCATGTTTTATAGAACGACCAAGTTATGTATGAACGATCAATTTGTGGAACTAAAAAAATTTCACCCTATCACGGCTACATTTTTTTTTAAAGTACGCTAGTAGCGCCACTCTTAAACAGCAGACTGCTAACTCTCAAGCTGTAGTTGTATTTTTTTTGTACTGCAGATGTGATTTTCCTTAATAAAATATACTTGAGATTATTTATGATTGTTATTGTAAGAATTGTGTCAGGATTTTTTAATTATCTTTTATTTACGACACGATAAGATTTCATGAAAGATCTCGAAATAAAAATTTGGTTATGGAAGGTACCTACAATACCTTAAAGATTAAGAAAACTAAAATAACTTTACCATAAACAAACTTACACAATAAACAAGTTTAGTCAATTGGATTTGAACTATTTAGTATTCATTGTATTGGAAACCCTTAAGAGAAGTCTATGTCCAGCAGTGGAAGTCCAATGGAATAATGATACATTGTTTATGGTACATCACTACATAGTATTAAACAAAGTCGCTTCCCTGTCTGTCTGTCCCTATGTATGCTTATATCTTTAAAACTACGCAACGGATTTTGATGCTGTTTTTTTTTTAATAGATAGAGTGATTTAAGAGGAAGGTTTATATGTAAAATACACCTGTGCAAAGCCGAGTCGGGTCGCTAGTACATATTACAAACGTAAGTGAATGTAGAGCCAGAAAATGTTTTTAGTTCGTAAACGCCATTAGGTATGTGGAGTATTGTGGAGTCTGCCATTGTTTTTTACCTATCTTCACAACAATGGTCACGATCTCCGTCTGGCTTAGAGATCTGAATTTCATTATTGTTATACCTACTTACGTTGTAGTAAAAAGATAATTATACTTAGTATTACTCAGCAAGACGTAATTTGTTAGCAGGTTTCTAGAGGACTTTTTTTTACCGAGCCGAAGTTAAAGCAACGTTCGGCACGGTCGGTCTTTGGATGGGTGACCGCAGGTGGCATTTCCGACTGAGCGCTACCGTGGCTCGGATGACACGTTAAGTTGTAAGCCGGTTGTTTTAACCATTTAGACATGTCAAAGGTCTTCAGGCGGCTTAAAAACTCTGACACCAGGGCTAGACACCCGGCATATATACGAACTTACTTAGATGTCTTAAATAGACGTATGCAATACCTAGGTACTGTGTAAGTAAGTACAGGTTGCCAAGTCAAGTCAAGTCAAAATTTTTTTATTCCGTAGACACAATACAGGCACTTGGAATCGTCTGGTAACAATATTTCAAAATTCTACCAAATTACATTTTTAATACAACTAAGTAAGCACACCCTTTAGATTTTACAAGATCAAGTATTAGGTACACAAACAATATATTTAATTTATACCAAAATAGAATATGAATCAAAAATAAAATTGTACCAGTATCATAAAAATAACAATGCGGCACGTAAGTCTAGCTCTGAGGGTAGTGTGGAGGGGATGGCTGACGCCATACTAAACCCATGCGCAGTCATCCCCTCCACACTTCACTTAGCGCTACACTTATATGCCGCGACCTGTAGGTACGAATACATATTTTATATGCATTTATACCAGTGTTTTTTAATCTTTTTGAAAACGCGAGCCCTTTACATGTACTTACAACTGTTTTAACGACCCCTTGAGGGTCAACATTAACGATTCTTACAGTCGATGGAAGTTCTACGCTGCGTGATCTCTATTCGAGAATTTTACTCAGATCTCATTGCTGATTCAATCTCACTAATTTAAGTTTATTTCTTAATAACGGGGAAATACCATAAACAATTACTTATATTTTACCAGCGACCCGCCCCGGCTTCGCACAGGTGTATTATACATAATTATAAACCTTTCTCTTGAATCATTCCATCTATTAAAAAACCCGCATCAAAATCCGTTGTACAGTTTTAAAGATATAAGCATACATAGGGACAGGCAGACAGGGAAGCGACTTTGTTTTATACTATGCAGTGATTTCAAATCTCAGGTTAGGTCAAAGGCACGGTAATGATATCTATTACCGTGTCAAAGGGCAATGAACATTTGCGCACTCAGCCTTAAAAGTTAAAACACTAACATAAATTAGCAATTCTCGACATTTACAAACGTTTTTAAATTGTCTTTAAAAATTGCTGTTTTGTGCATTTTTCCCCGTATAATGCGAACACTAACGTAGGTGCTTAGCATTTGCTTACTATCAATGTTTTTATTTTGTTCTCATTAAAATTTTACAAAAACTATTTGTTTCCGAGAATGAATGTAAATATTTATCTCTATCAATATTTATTGACGTCGCGCTTACTACTTCATTTCAGCATTCGGGTAAAACAAAAAGTTATTTATTTTGTAATATTGTTTTGTTAATTTCCAAAACCTTATTAAGAAATTAGAGAGCGCCTTCATTAATATAAATTTTATTTTGCCTGACATGAGACCACAGGTACTTTTCCATTCATTAAGATTTTTACTACCTACATTTCAGACAAAATAATTATGAATAAGAATATATATTATGTATACTGTACCTTACATATTTAAGTAGGTATCACTTACATTTGAAGCCCAATGTACGTTCCGCGTCTCTGCCAAAACACTTTTTTCCATTATAACACAGCACAGAAAAAAATATCACACCATCACACAACACTGGCCACTTGCAGTCGTTAACACCATAAAAAACACTATCGAAAATAGAACTCGGACGGAAAAAATCGTATCGTTTCGTTTTCTCGACAGAACCGCGGCGCGTTTGAATTTAGAAAATTGTTAGCGCAAAAAATGTAATTGGCCACGTCCGCGCCTGCGCCGTCCGCCTCTCTGACTCACTATAACAATGTTTCGCTCCGTGACGTGACACTATGCAAATCTCCATGCATTTTTCTCAGCTTTATCTCTGAAAAAATCACCGATCAACCAGCTGATAGATAGGTAAGAAAAAATCATACGCTCGGACGGATTAGTAGGACGTGCGAGACGCAAATATCGCGCACTCGCTCTCCCTAGAGGGGCTCTGATAACTGGCGCGATAATTTGCATCTGATAGCCCACTGATAATAATTTCCTTTGCAACCTATTGTTAGAACGGAACGTTACGGTGAGAGCATTTCGAAATGCAGTTATAAAGAAAATTAGCACACGTCTTGTCTAACGAGTCTATAGACAGCGGTCGTGTTTTGTTTATAAAAAAGTTACTATCAGCTTTACTCCACGCCACAAAAAACTGGTACTGGCTGATTAAAAAATGTAGGTAGGAGAGTTTTCCGGTTACGAATTCAAAGTTAGAACAGCGCATATCAGCCGCGCAATTAAGAAACAGCCAGTAAATTGGGATAATGTCCGCCGGGCATGAATCACCTCATTGCGTTCGAATTAGGAACACTTTGCACATAAAAACTGTATACTTCTCACGGCACTTGTAAAAAACTATTGCAAAACACGTGGTCGAATTCGCGGGCCGGCACGCAATATTCGAATTTGCGTTCGCGGTTTGATTGTGACAGCTCACTTTTTTAGGTTCGTTCGGAGTTCGAATCGCGGCCGCGCGGGTTGACTCTTGACTCTAATTATTGCTTGACGTTTTTGACAGATTTGTTTTAATTTTTTTATTATTTGGCTTGTGCAATGTGTTTATTATGTGAGTGGTACCGTGTCGCGGGGCGATGGCCGACTAGAGTAAGAAGTGGGGCGAGTGGGAGTGGTGGCCGGCAGACGGCAGGTGGTAGGATCGATAGTCTGGGCGCACGCACTGACCGTCGCGTGTTAGGGAAAACTATATTCGGAATAAGGGCGGTTTTTATTATCTGCTGACGAAAATATTTATGGAATTATTTTTATTGTCTATGGATAGAATGTTAGTGCCAATTTGGGTCTTTCATAAGCTTAGGGATATGACTTTCGAAACGCTTTTTAAGTAGATATGCTTTTTTTTGGCAATAATAAGTGGATGCTATTAAATAGCACAGTAAAGATAATCCCAGCAGAGGGATAAATAAGGCTATGGAACATGTAGGAAGTTATCTAGGAAGTTAGGAAGACACTGAAAAATAAAATTATTGTCAAAACATTTCGCGAGTTTTTTTTACAACATAAATTAATCTACCTACTAGAATTACCTACTTATTATATATCTCCAACCGGTTCATTCTGTAAGCGAAAATATTGCACACAATACAAAACATGTCGAATTTAGAACGTATCCTCTTTTTATCAGTCGGTTAATTCATAGTTCCTTGAAATGAATAGATTCAAATCTCAATCACAATGTTTTTGTCAGTTATTATGCAATATTGTTTTACAATAAGTGGATAAAAAATCCACACAATCTTTTGCAATTTGTTTTGGTAGAGTATGCAGTGATAAGAAAAAAACACGCATAAATCAATTGTAATCACGTTGAGTTTGTTTACATTGATGCTGCGATAAGATAGGTGCATTAATATTTCCTGATCTTCTGATTTCCATAAAGGTAGAGGTTCTCAATACGACTCTATGATAATTTAAAAAAAAAAAAATTTGCTGCTCTATAAATTTTGTTGTTTCAATGAACTTTGTGTTTGGAAAGCTGTTATTTTTCGCAATTTTACAGTTGGTTAAAATCATTTATTTTGAAAACAAACAAATCATTTATTTTGGCTTAATAGAAGTTTTACAGTAATACGTGATCCATAGGCTCCTGAACTAGTCCACTACTGTGTCTCAGGAGTCAGTGGCTTCTCCATATTAACATAATATAAGGTGTCAAGACACGCGAAAAAACAGTTTCATCCTCACTTTATATGTTTGGGAGCTACCCCTTAAATAAACAGTTTTGAAATTTTTAAGTATTCAAAATTGAGATCTGTACTAAAACTATTCTACTGTCAAATTTAATGCCATTTGGTTCATAAATGTGGAAGTTATAAGGCTTTGTAGCATGAGGACGGATGGACGGTCGGACACAACGAAGTTATAAGGTTTCCTCATTTTACTACGGAACCCTAAAAAGCATGTCAACATGTAAATAAAGAGTAGACTTAGGTAACTAATTAAAAAAAAACGAAATTTAGAAAATTAAATTTAAAAAATTTGAAAATTGATAAAAATTAAAAGTAGTCATTTATACATTAACATAAAAAAATTACAAAGCAAAGATTACATACCTAATAAAGATAATAACTTATTTTCCTTTGAAAAATCCCGTGTTTTGTAAAACTACATCCTATAGAATAGAATTTATTGTAAAATTGTCACGACCGATGCATGTGTTGTTATTATCAGTTTGTAGAAGAATTTCAAGTAAACTGAGAACTAAAGAAAAATCTAATTTACTTTGACACTGGAGCTCTGAAGACTATTAAGTGCCTTTAAAAAAATGTAGAGCAAAATTGTTAGGCGCCAGTTAAAATATCACAGCTCGATATTAGTAACTTGCGTCAATAAAGAAAATATTATAAGTTCATTTCCTCTTGCTCGCACTCATTGAGTTGTGCAAGCGAGAGGACATGAGCTTTAAATATTTTCTTTATTGACGCGAGTTATAGGTAATATTAACTAATTGACCGACGAACCAAACCGGAGGAGGTACTGAAATCGACTCGTATATTTTTATTTTTTTTGTGTGTAACCACGCATAACTTTTTTCGTAGTCGTCCTATTTCAATGTTCTTTCTTATTGGAAAGAGTATACTTCAAAATTGGTCCCATTAAAATTTTATTGAAATCGGCTGAGCCATCCTTACATAGTATAAAATAAAGTCGCTATTTTTGTCGTCTGTTTGTCTGTATGCTTAAATCTTTAAAACTACGCAACGGATTTTGATGTGGTTTTTTTTAATGGACAGAGTGATTCAAGAGGAAGGTTTATATGTATAATACACCTGTGCGAAGCCGGGGCGGGTCGTCTAGTTTTTGATAAATCAACAATAATGTGAAAAATGTAACATCGATCCGTGCGAAATATTCGCGAATTCTGTACACGGGTGAAGTCGGTCATGCTGTTTTTTGCGAAAATTATTATTTTCCTGTCCATATAATTATTTATTAGTTTGATATTTTAGCGTAATGTACCGGACCAATTATTTTTATACTCCTGTCCATGTTTATCTGTAGCATTCATTTATCATCTACCCAATAATTAAATACCATCCCGTTTATCCATTCAACTAACAACTTTCCAAATACGTAGAGAACAGCCCAAAAATACTTCCTGTTATATTATCATAATGATGTTTGATGCACTATATTTATCATTACTGCTATTTTAATTGATTTAAAACTACAAGAGTGCAAAAGAGCAAGTTAAACTGGCAGTGGACAGAGTACAGGTCGGAGAACTGATGGCTAATGGAGCCAGAAAGTTATCGAATGGAGACCGCGTACCCGGAAAAGCAAAAGCCTTTCAGCAATAAGAAGAGAGAGGCCTCAGTCCAGCAGTGGACATTTTTTACTACTTTTACTTAGGGACTGTGGTTCTGTAGATATTTGCTCGAAGATAGAAGCCGAGAACGATAACTTTATTGATGTAAAACTTCGGGAGTAGGGAGGATTTTGACCCTGAATATTCGGTATACATTAAAATATACCCGCAATGCAGTGTCCTAAATCCTGCATCCTGTAAAAGAGTGATCCATTTATAAGTAGGTTTTACTATTATAGAGCAAGAGCCCACCCCGGCGAGACCTTCGTTACTTCATAAAGGCTGAAAGATTTTCTGTGTACTCGTATGTCTCCAACACAGATAATAATATATTATAAAGCTCAACGTCTCTCTATCTGTCCGCTTTTTATAAGTATTTATACCGACTTCCAAAAAAGAGGAGGTTTGTCTGTGTGTATTTTTTTGTGTATGTTCAACTATATTTTCGACAATTGTGAACCGAATCGAAAAACTATGTTTTAGTTAAAAAGGGTATACTCCCGAGGTGGTCCATTTAAATTTTTGATAACGTTTTTGAAAAATCAACAATAATGTAAAAATACGAGCAAACTATTCAAATTTTGTACGCGATGGAAGTCGGTTTTACTATTTTTTTGCGAAAAATAATTATCAAATCAATATCAGTACTGGTGTAAGAATAAACAGCAAAAAAATCTTTTAGAAATCGTTATGTAAAAATATAGCCGAATCATACTACTTGGCGGCTGCGCTTTTCGCAGCTAACGTAATGTTATGCAGTAGGCCGCGCGCGGTAATTACGGGCGGCGAGTTGTTTACCTAATCGCGAGATTTATGGTTTTATGACGCAGGCGGTATCGGTCTTTGTGTCCGCCCTTTTGTGTGATTTTTTTGTCTTTGTTTTGATAACTTTGTAACAATAGGGATTCTCGAACTTTACACTTGTTTACTTTGTCAGTCACAATGGCACCGAATATTCTACAGATTTCTAGAGAACCTTTATTCCGATATAAATAGGGCGATGGTTTTGGTTCATGGCAGTTATCGCGTTTTATACCGGAGCGAAAACATCTCGTGTTCAAGTACCGCACTGGTACCGCACCAGTGATTGTGAAGTGACTAGTTGTGTGAATATCAGTGCCAGTTTGAAGTATTGTGCGAACCAGTTGTGTCGTGTGTACTGTGATTTTGTGCAATAAAGTGCAAAGTGAACAATCGGCGTTTTAACTGATTATCCAAGAACCCATCTCGTAACAGTAATATTATTGCTACTGCGCAACCACTCGCCTCTAACTAACCTCTCCCAGCCAGGTTCAAAAGTCGCAAAAACTTTATTTGCCACACTGCACCCATAATGATGGATCCGGCTGAAGCCAGATCTTTGGCCAGATGTAACCTATGGACAGAAAAACATCCCGTCCCATCCAGCTATCCTCCCCCAACAGGAAAACTTCCACCGAGCCACGACCTGCAATGGCACATCTGCAATGGAAGTCCATTGACAGACTCCGTTCACAAGTAGGCCGTTGTAGATACAACATGTATAAATGGGGCTTTCGAAGATTTCCCACTCGTAAAAAAGCCATAGCAATAAATATTAAGAAAAAACTTTATAACTATATTTCTACGATAAGTCCCATATTTCACGCAACAATGTCCTCTTGTCAACTTTGATATCAGTAGAATCTGAACACACGGACACAGGGGACAATGGGCTATTGTCAACAACTTGTGACAAATTGTAATTATCTAATGTTACGTTGTATTATTTGGAAATCGTTTATATTTTCTCTTTCTATATTTTCAAACACCCTTCCACCCACGCCTTATCGAAAAATCTAAGGCTGGTGCAAACTAACTTTCGCTTCAGCCACTAACGTCGATGCTTAAAAAAAAATCGGCCAAGTACGAGTCGGACTCGCGCACGGAGGGTCCCGTACTGTATGGGAGCCCACCTTAAATATTTATTTTATTTTAATTATTGAATTGTATAAACAACTAAACATTCTGTGAATATTTCAAGCACATATATTAATATCGAGCGAAAAACGGTTAAAAATTCAGGTTTGTTGTAATATGGGAGCCCCCCTTAAATATTAATTTTATTTTAATTTAATTTTATTAATTGAATTGAATATACAACTAAACATTCTGTGAATATTTCAAGCATCTTAATATCGAGCGAAAAACGTTTAAAAATTTAGGTCTGTTGTATTGGAGCCCCCCTTAAATATTAATTTTATTCTATTTTTAGCATTTGTTGTTATAGCGGCAACAGAAATACATCATCTTTGAAAATTTCAGCTTTCTAGCTATAACGGTTCACGAGAGACGGCCTGGAGACAGACAGGCAGACGGACAGCGGAGTCTTAATACTTAATAGGGTCCCGTTTTTACCCTTTGGGTACGGAACCCTAAAAAAACACGAGTTGCACTCCAGCAGTGCCGGCAGAAGTGAATAATGTTGTGAATTTTTGAATATTTGGAATGGTTAGGTTCGCTACAACCTTCACTAATTTGAGAGCCACTGCTCTGAGAATTAATTTTGTTCACACAAAAAGAAATGAATTAAGTAGGGATGTGACTGTATCCGGTAAATTTTTGTTACCATAATTTCCGGTCACTAAAAACGATTTTAATTCTTAACTTGTTACCAAAGTAGGTTCTTAATTCGATAATAATAATTGACAAATGAAAACCGAGGATTACAGCTGTGGTCTATTGGTAGTAAACACTTGCCTTACGTAGGTTCAAATCTCATGGCGTAAAAATGACTTCTTTGGAACTTGTGTACAGATTTTTACATTAGGCTTTCCGGTGAAGGAAAGCATGGAATAATTTAATACGCACTGGGCCTGCATAGTGGAAATGACCCAGTCATCTATGGACTAGGTGGTCGTCCATGTAATAAATAAATATAAATATTTGGGGACATCTTACACACGGCCTCTGACCCCAAACTAAGCAAAGCTTGTGATATGGATGCCAGAGACTGATATACTACTTATACATATTTTTAAATACATACTTATATAGATAGTAACTAAATAACACCAAGACACAGAGCAAACATCTATGTTCACACATAAATACTTGCCCTGGGTGGGGATCGAACCCACGCCTCTTTGACCCAGTAGTTAGGGTCACTAACCACTGAGCCACCGAGGCAGTCATGTGATGATGATGATAGGATAACCAAACAAAGGAGCACTCCACCGAACGTGGTGTTATGTACGGGGATGGCTATGCGACGGCTTGATATATTTGTTTTATTTTGAATAGGTTTCCGTTTGACCACATACTGCCTGATGTTGAGCAGATATGCGGTCAAGGTTGATATGGTTCGGCCGTCGCTGTAAATTTCGTTTGCGCGATGCAGCCCTCGGCTTGTGATTGGCTGACGTTAGTTCCTCGAGGCGCGCGTGTGATGGCGCCGCATGTAGCGAAGTAAGTCGCTACATCACTCTTCTTGAGTGTACTGTGTATGCAATAAATACGCCATAAAATAAAGCTGACTTGCAATTTTCCTTGCGTGCTATTTTACGATTTGTGACAAACTTGATGCTTGGTATTACCATAAATTCGTTACCTACTTGGAAGAAGACAGTACGGTGTTGGTATTTGTAGGTAGGTACAGATAATATTATGAGTATTGCGTTGCGTGTTGGTTTTTAAATCAGAAATCAGCGAAACTAAATCGTAAACATCACGGTAGTCTTTGCTCTAAATACTTACTTGATTGCGTATTTTGTTTTTACAAAATACAATATCACTTTCCTCATGTAGATGAGAATCAACATCTAGACAAGACAATCTAAAATAGCATAAAATAGATTCGTTTTCTAGAGGTGTGCTTCGTACAGACCTACAGAAATTCCAAAGAAACTCATTGGTACAGGATCGGGGTTTGAAACCATGACCACACGATATAGGGCGGGTGTTAGTAGGTAGTTACCACAAGGACTACCACTATTATTTATTAATATTCAGCCAAACAAAGAAAAACATTTTAATTTACCTAGCAAGAGTATTTTAAGCGATTTCCGGCAACCGACCAAAATTGCAATGTCACATCCCTAAAAACCCTGAAAAGAGCCTTCAAAGTTCAAGGTGATTCAACGGACACGGTTGTTGCCCTCGCAGGCACCAATGGCAGCGCCGCACCCCTTCGAATTAAAATATATCGACCAATCAGCGTGCGGGATCTTGCATGCTTTTATCTATTCTGTGACGGGATGCCGACGCGTTATTGGGCGATAACACAAAGCGATGTGAAAATGTGAGATCGTAATGTCAACTGTCAAATCGTATTGAATTTTCCGAATTTTCACGTAGGTAAATGGAGCGATTTTATTGAGTTTTTTATAACTTTCTACTTAAAGGTGGCAGGGAAAGTTGGATGAATGGCGCCATGGGACAAAAGCTTTTTAAGTTAAGAATATTTCTGAATATTGGAGAGATGATGGAGCAGGTCATATGCGATTTACGGGGCGTTTTTAGGTGGACGGATATTGTATAAATTAATTGTTGGAATATCGAAAAAAACCTGTTCCCGTCAGCTGAAAGTTGAGCTTATACTTTTTCTACCTCTATAGTAGCGCGCAGAACATTTAATTTTGGTCTCGAAAAATTAACGGAAAATTATTAAGTGTATTCTTCAAATAAATGTGTAAGTTCTAAATTTAATTACAAATCTGATGGGTTAGTAGAGGTTTACTGTATTTTCAATATACGTGTATATTTATTATCCTTACATAGTATAAAATAAAGTCGCTATTTTTATCTGTTTGTCTGTATGCTTAAATTTTTAAAACTACGCAACGGATTTTGATGCGGTTTTTTTTAATGGATAGAGTGATTCAAGAGGAAGGTTTATATGTATAATACACCTGTGCGAAGCCGGGGCGAGTCGTCTAGTTTTCAATATACAGTAGTTTCCGTGTGTCTCTATACATTTTTGTATGTCGCCCCTGGCGAAAACGAGAAATAACTAATAGAAATGTATGGAGCCACACGCAAACACGCAAGTTTTAAGTAAACTAACGTAACGTTTTAACGTTTCGAATCCTCATTCCTCATACGAACAGCCAGAATGTGGAACGCTTTGCCTGGGTCTGTCTTCCCGCTAAAGTACAATGTGGGCGTCTTCAAATCCCGAGTAAATAGCTATCTTCTAGGTAAGCGTGCTACAACCTAGACCGCATATCTGCTTAACATCAGGCAGTATGTGGTCAAACGCAAACCTATTCAGAATAAAAAAAAAAAAACTAAGACGAAGGGCTCTAGAAGCGCAGACGAACCAAAGTTACCAACATAGTCCAGAACACAGACTACTATAGATACTATGGTCCAGAAGAAGGCAGATGTACGTACCTAGTATCTAGACACGCGGCAGCGTGTCCAGCCAAAGTGTTCTACAGAAACCTGGCGACGCAGCGGCCGTGTGTAATATTACACGAACCATTTGGTATCTAGACACGCCGCAGCGTGTCCAGCCAAAGTGTTCTACAGAAACCTGGCGACGCAGCGGCCGTGTGTAATATTACACGAACCATTTGGTATCTAGACACGCCGCAGCGTGTCCAGCCAAAGTGTTCTACAGAAACCTGGCGACGCAGCGGCCGTGTGTAATATTACACGAACCATTTGGTATCTAGACACGCCGCAGCGTGTCCAGCCAAAGTGTTCTACAGAAACCTGGCGACGCAGCGGCCGTGTGTAATATTACACGAACCATTTGGTATCTAGACACGCCGCAGCGTGTCCAGCCAAAGTGTTCTACAGAAACCTGGCGACGCAGCGGCCGTGTGTAATATTACACGAACCATTTGGTATCTAGACACGCCGCAGCGTGTCCAGCCAAAGTGTTCTACAGAAACCTGGCGACGCAGCGGCCGTGTGTAATATTACACGAACCATTTGGTATCTAGACACGCCGCAGCGTGTCCAGCCAAAGTGTTCTACAGAAACCTGGCGACGCAGCGGCCGTGTGTAATATTACACGAACCATTTGGTATCTAGACACGCCGCAGCGTGTCCAGCCAAAGTGTTCTACAGAAACCTGGCGACGCAGCGGCCGTGTGTAATATTACACGAACCATTTGGTATCTAGACACGCCGCAGCGTGTCCAGCCAAAGTGTTCTACAGAAACCTGGCGACGCAGCGGCCGTGTGTAATATTACACGAACCATTTGGTATCTAGACACGCCGCAGCGTGTCCAGCCAAAGTGTTCTACAGAAACCTGGCGACGCAGCGGCCGTGTGTAATATTACACGAACCATTTGGTATCTAGACACGCCGCAGCGTGTCCAGCCAAAGTGTTCTACAGAAACCTGGCGACGCAGCGGCCGTGTGTAATATTACACGAACCATTTGGTATCTAGACACGCCGCAGCGTGTCCAGCCAAAGTGTTCTACAGAAACCTGGCGACGCAGCGGCCGTGTGTAATATTACACGAACCATTTGGTATCTAGACACGCCGCAGCGTGTCCAGCCAAAGTGTTCTACAGAAACCTGGCGACGCAGCGGCCGTGTGTAATATTACACGAACCATTTGGTATCTAGACACGCCGCAGCGTGTCCAGCCAAAGTGTTCTACAGAAACCTGGCGACGCAGCGGCCGTGTGTAATATTACACGAACCATTTGGTATCTAGACACGCCGCAGCGTGTCCAGCCAAAGTGTTCTACAGAAACCTGGCGACGCAGCGGCCGTGTGTAATATTACACGAACCATTTGGTATCTAGACACGCCGCAGCGTGTCCAGCCAAAGTGTTCTACAGAAACCTGGCGACGCAGCGGCCGTGTGTAATATTACACGAACCATTTGGTATCTAGACACGCCGCAGCGTGTCCAGCCAAAGTGTTCTACAGAAACCTGGCGACGCAGCGGCCGTGTGTAATATTACACGAACCATTTGGTATCTAGACACGCCGCAGCGTGTCCAGCCAAAGTGTTCTACAGAAAACTGGCGACGCAGCGGCCGTGTGTAATATTACACGAACCATTTGGTATCTAGACACGCCGCAGCGTGTCCAGCCAAAGTGTTCTACAGAAAACTGGCGACGCAGCGGCCGTGTGTAATATTACACGAACCATTTGGTATCTAGACACGCCGCAGCGTGTCCAGCCAAAGTGTTCTACAGAAACCTGGCGACGCAGCGGCCGTGTGTAATATTACACGAACCATTTGGTATCTAGACACGCCGCAGCGTGTCCAGCCAAAGTGTTCTACAGAAACCTGGCGACGCAGCGGCCGTGTGTAATATTACACGAACCATTTGGTATCTAGACACGCCGCAGCGTGTCCAGCCAAAGTGTTCTACAGAAACCTGGCGACGCAGCGGCCGTGTGTAATATTACACGAACCATTTGGTATCTAGACACGCCGCAGCGTGTCCAGCCAAAGTGTTCTACAGAAACCTGGCGACGCAGCGGCCGTGTGTAATATTACACGAACCATTTGGTATCTAGACACGCCGCAGCGTGTCCAGCCAAAGTGTTCTACAGAAACCTGGCGACGCAGCGGCCGTGTGTAATATTACACGAACCACGCGGCAGCGTGTCCAGCCAAAGTGTTCTACAGAAACCTGGCGACGCAGCGGCCGTGTGTAATATTACACGAACCATTTGGTATCTAGACACGCCGCAGCGTGTCCAGCCAAAGTGTTCTACAGAAACCTGGCGACGCAGCGGCCGTGTGTAATATTACACGAACCATTTGGTATCTAGACACGCGGCAGCGTGTCCAGCCAAAGTGTTCTACAGAAACCTGGCGACGCAGCGGCCGTGTGTAATATTACACGAACCATTTGGTATCTAGACACGCGGCAGCGTGTCCAGCCAAAGTGTTCTACAGAAACCTGGCGACGCAGCGGCCGTGTGTAATATTACACGAACCATTTGGTATCTAGACACGCCGCAGCGTGTCCAGCCAAAGTGTTCTACAGAAACCTGGCGACGCAGCGGCCGTGTGTAATATTACACGAACCATTTGGTATCTAGACACGCCGCAGCGTGTCCAGCCAAAGTGTTCTACAGAAACCTGGCGACGCAGCGGCCGTGTGTAATATTACACGAACCATTTGGTATCTAGACACGCCGCAGCGTGTCCAGCCAAAGTGTTCTACAGAAAGCTGGCGACGCAGCGGCCGTGTGTAATATTACACGAACCATTTGGAGCTAGTTTTGACCCTCTCATAACTCGAAAACTATTTAGCCTACATACACGAAATTTGGCACATTATTATATCTTCTTTGGCAGAGGGCAGAGTACATACTCGTAGTTTGAAGAACGGATGGCCACTTATTTTTTTATCCTATATAATATACTTAACACAACTTTTACTTTGTTTAGTTTTTGTTTGACCATGTTCTGTATTAAGTATTAGAGAGATTGATTTTATCTTTTAAGAATTATTTATATTTGGTTTGAAGAATATATTTAGCTTTTGAGAAATAAAACTATTAAATTTATAATCTTAACACAATATTACTAGTAGTTGTCCAAACAGTAGACCTAGCGACATTTCTCTAACTGAATCTTTATTATTTATCAACAAGATACCAAATAACATCAGAAACGAAACAAACAAAAAATTTTTAAAAGAAAACTAAAAGAGGTCCTCATATCCAAAAGTTATTACTCAGTACAAGACTTCTTAGACGAAAAACGTTTCGACACCGCAAACTAATAAAAGTAAAATAAGACAAAATGCTCAGCTAATGTTGTTCCCATTACCTTAGTGTTTAAGTTAATTGCAATACCCTAATACAGGGTCCATGAATATGTAACTTTAAGTTTATATAAATGATACATTTATAAATTAGACTAGGAAAATTTGTATTTATGGTGCAATAAAAACGATTGAATTGAATTGAATCTTTATTAGTCTATGAGAAGACGCAGGCAAACCAAAGTTAACCGACACTGCCCAGCGGATTAGAAAATTCAACTAACGAGTAGGAAATCTACGGAATCTTATGCCTATATCTCGACTCACTCTTGCCCGAATCTGTTCATACTCGTAAATTTAAAATGAAGTCAAAAATCGCCAACAACAAATAATCTGCCAAATACGAGTCAGACTCGCGCACGAAGGGTTCCGGACTGTATACCTTAAATATTTATTTTATTTAAATTATTTTTTATTAAAGTAAGCATGCAGCTAAATATTCTGTGAAAATTTCAACCGTTACCATTATTGATATCGAGCGAAAAACGGCTAAAAATTTAGATTTGTTGTATGGGAATGGGAGTCCCCCTAAAATTTTATTTTTATTCTATTTTTAGTACTTATTTGTTGTTTTAGCGGCAACAGAAATAAGTATATCATTTATGAAAATTTCAGCTTCCAGGCCATAGCGGTTCATGAGATACAGCCTGGAGACACACGAACAGACGGACAGCGGAATCTTAGTAATAGGGTCCCGTTTTTACCCTTTGGGTACGGAATCCTAAAAACCATAAAAATTGTCTAACCTAAAACCTATGCACCTAGGTACCAAGTTTCGTCGAGATTCGTAGAAAAATGCGATCTATAGACAAAAATCAGCATTCGGACAGACGAAAGCATAGGTAATCATCGTGTGGAAGCACAGACCTCGCTTTGCTTCAATAATAGGAGAACTTTTTTACAAACTTTTATTTAACATGCAATGGATGTAGGTTCCTATGTATACTCGTATGTATGTAAGTTCGGAAGGAATCTTAAAAGTTAACTTTGACCAGCTTTTCGGTTTCTGGTTAAGCTGAAATGCACGCAAATGTACCTATATTGCGTGACAATGCAATAATATGGTACCATGGAGCTGATCTGATGATGAAGTCGGAAGGTGGCCATAGGAATTACTCCTGTACTAAACAAGATATACCCGTCGTGTTTGGGCTCGTTTTACTTGTCTCACTCTGCTGCTTCATGATATCCAGTATCTCAAAAGTGTAGGTATTTTAAAAGTTATATTTTTTTGTCAGCCTATGTGTCCCATTGTTGGGCAAAGGCCTCCCCCACCTCTTTCCACGCATCCCGGTCTTCTGCTAAGTTGGTCCAGTCGGAATGAAAAGAGCGAATTATATATTTCAATAATAATTTATTCATTTATCATTGGGCTATATTTGGCCACCAACTCGCCTGATGGAATGCGAAGTTGTAGCCGAAGATGAAGTACCTATGTAATAGGTATACTTAGGTAATTGGGTAGGTATATCAGATCTAGGTTGTAGGTCTTATAAATGCTTGCTAAGCACCGATTAAGCCTAGTTTAGCCTGGGATTAGTCTAATAAGGAAGCCCCGCGACCTCTGGCGGCGTAGGAATTAGCTAGGTTTGGTCGATAACTCATTTTCTAGACTAGCATAGATAGCCTATATTGTGACCTGAATACCTAATGTGCATTTTTAGGGTTCCGTACCCAAAGGGAAAAACGGGACCCTATTACTAAGACTTCAATGTCCGTCTGTCTGTCTGTCTGTCCGTCTGTCACCGGGCTGTATCTCATGAACCATGATAGCTAGGCAGCTGAAATTTCACAGATGATGTATTGCTGTTGCCGCTATAACAACAAATACTAAAAACAAAATAAAATAAATATTTAAGGGGGGCTCCCATACAGCAAACCTGAATTTTTAGACGTTTTTCGCTCTATATTAATAATGGCATCTTACTTCTTACTTTACTAATATTATAAATCTGAAAGTGTGTTTGTTGATGACTTGGTTTATTAATTTGTTCCTCTTTCACGCAGCATCGTATCGATTTTATTTATGGCATGGACAAAGTTTGAACGACGGAAAGTGACATATCTAGGCTACTTTTACAAGCTATTATTTAGTTTCACCTGTCCCGTTGTCTGTCTGTCGGTCTGTAATCAAATCTTGCAAGTTAAATTTGATAATTATCTTTAACTTGCAAGTATCAAATTTAACTTGCAAGATTTGATTACAGGCCGCGACAGACAGACAACGGGACAGGTGAAACTAAATAATAGCTTGTATAACTAATATAAATTAAAAATTTAAAAAACCCCCGACACATTGACAACCATTTTGGGCATATTTGTAGAATTTTGGTTCTTCCATCCCCACTTTAACCCACCATAACTCTTAAACGGCTCAATCGATTTTTATAAAACATAGCTAAGAACACTCTCGATTAAGTCTCCTTTCATCCAAAAAAAACTAAACTGAAATCGGTTCAGTGGTTCGGGCGCTATGATGCCACAGACAGACAGACAGACAGACACACAGACAAACAGACACGTCAAACTTATAACACCCCTCTTTTGCGTCGGGGGTTAAAAAGTAGCCTATGTCACTTTCCGTCGATCAAACAAAATTTCAGCTCAATCGGTAACCGGGAAGTGGATCAAATTATTGGATTGAGTAGAAATTACTTATCTCAGAATACAGTATTCTGAGATACTTATGTGTAAATCGCGTGACAGTGCAATATTATGATGACATGGTGCTGATCTGATGATGGAGCTGAGTGGTGGCCAAAGGAACTTAGCAATGAAACGACACAACCTCATCGAGTTTGGGGTTAGTTGTTTTATTGTTTTTAGTATTTATTGTTATAGCGGCAACAGAAAGATAGCATCTGTGAAAATTTCAACTGTCTAGTTATCACGGTTCATGAGATACAGCCTGGTGACGGACAGACAGACGGACAGAAGGACAGACGGACAGACGGACGGACAGCGGTGTCTTAGTAATAGGGTCCCGTTTTTACCCTTTGGGTACGGAACCCTAACAACAAAATATCATCCAAGATATTGTCTAAATGAAATGTTTGATTTATAATTGGTTATAAAATGATGGTTTGTACAATAAAACATTTGTGGATATAAGGTATTTTTTAAATATTAAATTAATAACATACGAAACGTTGTTTGTAAAGTGAAACACTATTAAAATATAAAGTTTTTGGAATGAATATTATACGAATAGTTGGGTTTAAAGTGAGATATTGCCAAAAATTGTTTGTGAAACATTAGGGAGCCTAAAATAAGTATGAATAAATAAAATTAAATACCTATTACTATGACCATGGCATGGCGGTATGAAAAATATCACAGCGTTTTGTCTGCAATAAAGTGCCTGTTAGAGGTTTTGGATATCCACCAACCCGCACTGGGCCAGCGTGGTGGATATGGCCTAATCATCCTTCTTGGGTAGGCCTGCAGTGGACTATTAAAAAGGCTGGTACAGTAGAGGTTTTTGGTGAATAAAAAAAATCCGATATACGAGGATCCATCAAGTGCCGCTCCTGAGATGGATGGATTAATTCTCATCTATCACTTGCTTGTACTAGGTACGTACCTAATATAAAGATGGATTTACACGGGTGACTAAAGTCGCACGATTTTTGCCGCGCGGCAAATATTTGCCCTGGGTGGGAATCGAACCCACGCCTCTTTCACCCAGGAGTCAGGGTCACTAACCACTGAGCCACCGAGGCAGTCAAAATGAAGTCCAAGATGTTTTACTTAATACGCTGGACTATGTTGGTATTTTTTAAATTAATAACACGATTATTTATTAGAACGCGAAACTGCGAGACCGAGAAGCAGAATTTCCAACAATGGCGTCGTCCCCTAGGATTAGGTACCTAACAAGCTCCTATTATGTCTTTGTCTTCTCGGACTTGTCCAACGGGGTCAAGCTTTGTTAGCTTTGTTCTATTCAGCTTTTCATTACTAACCAACTGTATAAGGAGGAGTATATGTATGTATTTCATGGGCGTATACAGAATCAGATTATACAGTTAATAGAGGGCTAGATATGCTTGAGAGTCTCTCGACGTGATGGAAATGATGAATCAAAAATAAGGAGATTAGTAGAAGAATCAAAGTTACCGACGTAGCCCAGCGGATAGGCAAGTTAAAATGGCAGTTGGCAGGGCACATAGCACGGCGACTGATGAGGTCGAAAAGCGACCCGTGCAATGTAACTCGAGTAGAGACCACGTACCGGCAAGCACAGCGTAGGACGTACACACCCACTAGGTGGACTGATGACCTCATTTTTTAATTGACATTTTAAGTATAGGGATGTTCTATATGTTCGAATAGTGATGTGCTATAAAACTCTTGTGGGTAGGTATCCCGTGCCATAATCAATGCATGTCTTTTAGATTTTCTTGATCGACCACATGTCATTATCCCTCTGGTATCTCTGTGGCATCTATCTATACCCTTTCGGTAGGTATTATTCACGAACTAAATAAAGGATACGATACAACGTACAGTGTCACCAACTTAGCTGTTCAGGTGGGCAAAATTGGAACTACATGTGCTTTAGCCGTCATTTTGAATTCGTCATTTGAATTTGCGCCACTAGCGACGCCGTCAATTGAACAGCTGATTTGGTGGCACTGGTTGTACTTATTATTGTTTAAAACGGAGTAGGTATTATAGTTTGTCAGAACAATAATATCGACATTTTACTAACCAAGCTCACCTTGATGGCCTTGACCCCTCGTTCAAATGTTACCCCTATGAGGCCCTGTGACGTAAAAGGCTATACGTCAATTTGTCTAGCCTAAACTGGCGAAGGAAAATATTGGTAGAACGTGGCATTTAAACTATACCTATCTAAATACCTAAGTAGCGCTTGTAGCGTAGTTTGACTAGGTGTTTGTCAGCGATCACCGAAATTAAGCAACGTTCCGCACGCTCAGTATTTGGACGGGTGACCGCGGGTGGCATTTTCCAACTAAGCGCTACCGTGGCTCGGATGACACGTTAAATTATAGGTCCCAGTTGTTTTAACCGTTAAGTCATGTCAGAGGCCTTCAGGCGGCTTAAAAACTCTGTCACCAAGGCTAGCCACCCGGCCTAACGAATTTACTTACTTTTTTAATACCTAAGTAGATAATTTCGTAGATGGCATGCTCTGGTACAGCCCGAATCAAAGTTCTTGGCGGCTGTGAAGTTAGCTACGAGATGCGGGAAACCCAACCCTCGCGCAGCTAATCAGTGAGCTTCAGTCAGGATTGGGCTTTTCGCAGCTTGTAGCTAACTTTACAGATATCTTTAACACTTTCACTGCTGAAAACACGTACGTCAGTGTTTTCGATTTTCACTGCCAGGGGCGGCTACACACGCCAGGCGTGTTGCACCGAATTCCATAGGACGGTGCGACAACCCACACGCGTGTCTGTTTTATCAGAAGTAACGCCAATGCGTGCAAACATGCGAGGCGTGTGCGACGATTAAAAAAAAAACACTATAAAATGTAGAAAATAACATAGTTTTTATGCTACTCTATCAAATATAACATGCTGGCAAATTTTTAATCTAGTTATTTTTAATTTATACTTTGGCAAAATAATATGTATATTAATTTACTAAAGTATTAAACTATATTATTAGGTATTAAAGCATTGACTATGCATTGTTGTCCTGAAAATATTAAAATTTCCACAAATGTGTGATGCAGGCATAGAAATAGGCGCGTAAACACGCCGCGCGTGAGAAGTCGCACTGGCGCTACTCGTCGGGCGGTGTAATGGCCAGTGCGACTTTACGCGCCTGGCGCGTTATCTTACCGTGCGTGTTAGCAAGTACTCGCGTTGCTCCACTATTACTGTAGTTGCGCGAGAGCAACCGGTCTCGACGCGATGGCGTCTGTCCGCGCCTAGCGTGTGCGTTTAAGGATTCGCAAAAAGCTTACAAAAGTACCTCAGAAGTGAAAGTGTAGTTTGATTTGGCCTATATCAGAGTTTTAAGTCACCACCACGGGTAGCATAGCCTGTATGGCAAAAGGGAAATAACCATTTTATCCACTTTTAATGTCAATTTGTCATTGTCAATTCATACTTTATTTCCTCTTCGAGGGGATAATCTACCTAATGGTTGAAAGACAAATTGTCCCTTTACCATGATACTCGTGCTGAAGGCCTTTAACATAGCTAAATGTTTAAAACAACCGTAACCTACAATTTAAAGTGTCATCCAAGCCACGGTAGCGCTCAGTTGAAAAATGCCACTTGCTGTCACCCAAAGACTAACCGTTGCTTAACTTTGGTGATTGCTAAATAACACCGATTCAAACGATTATTTTTATACCTAGGTACATTGGTATGCCGTGGTGGCCTAGCCTAGAGGTTGTAACATCCGCCTTACAATCATGAGGTCGTGGGTTCAAATCCCAATCCTGCGATCCAATGAGTTCTTTGGAATTTATGTACCTACGGAATTTCACACCACTGGCTTTTCGGTGAAGGAAAACATCGTGAGGCAACTTGCATACGTCCGTAAAAGAAATTTGATGGCGTATGTGAATCCACCAACCCGCACTGGGCCAGCGTGGTGGATAGGCCCAATCACCCTTCGTGGGTTGCCCTACGTCCTGCAGTGGACTATAAAAAAGGCTACTATAGTACAGTACATAGGTACCTAGCTATTGTTTTGGAGTATGATCAACTGTTACTATGGAATCAACACTGCTGAAATAGCAAATAAAACTATTCCAAAAACCAAAAAAAATATTTGTTTTAAAAAGAAATTCTAATATAAAACTTTGTCAATATTCATAGCTGTTCTAATTATTTATTTTTATTCTTTATATACTCTCGCGTTTGACCACACCCTGCCTGATTAGATACTGTCTAGGGTGCAGCACGCTTTTCTTGATTTGAATACTCCTAGGTCGTAGATTTTTAAAAATTTACATAATCTTGGACAAAATATCCATCAGTCAGCGGTTTTCTTTTACGATTTCAAGTCTAAGTACAATTATTATTAGTCCCATAGTAAGTAAACATCGTTCATTTTAAATATAATTATATGTTAGGGACCAACCCACCTAGATCATAAAAAATCGGCCAAGTACGAGTTGTACTGGCGCATGAAGAGTTCAGCACCGTAGAGGAGCTCCTCAGGAAAAAAAATCACGTTTTTTGTATGGGAGCCCCCCTCAAATATTTATTTTATTCAGTTTTAAGTATTTGTTGTAACGAGTATAGCGGCAATCGAAATACATGATCTGTGAATATTTCAACTCTCTAGCTATTACGTTTCATGAGATACATACAGCCTGGTGACAGACAGACAGACAGACGGACGTGTAACAAACCTCAGATGGTTTGATCGTCCACATCTGAGTAATTAGGCATAAGACGAAGGTATTCTTGTAGATCAGAAGTCTCTTACATGAAGTTATAATTCTTTCTAATAATATCTAAAGAAACTTTCCATTCAAATGATATTCAAACAATCAGGTAAATAAAAACATTTAAAAAAAAGCAACAGATCTTCAATCTAGGTATATAAACTCTTTGCAGAACGCCTTGCATATAACTAGAGAATTTAAAATAAGGAAAAAAAAGAACAGAGAATTAGACGGGACGGACAGCAGGGACTTCACTTGAGAAAATTATAGAAAAATGTTGGAATATTTCATCTTTAATAGGTATATTTAGTTTTGTTCCGCAAGATTCAGAGAAAGGAAAAGCAGAGAAGAGTTTACTAACTAGGAGAATTTTGATCCTGGTCTAAAAAGTGGAAGTTGGAAGAAAGTTGTTTTCGATCGAAGGACGAGGATGTTCCTAGAGGATTTGGTTTCGTATAATCGTATCACTTTTTAAATAGATATGTCATAGTAGGTATAGAATTGTTCAGCAGATGATGTTCCTGCGAGTCGGCCAGATCAGTACCTACTGCATTGGACTTTTGGATGATTTACTGTTGTATTAATGTACAAATGGACATCAGATGAAAAGAGGAGGTCTATCATAGGGAGATCTTTAGGCCTATATCCGCCTTATTGAAACGATGCGGTATGGAGGATTCTCACACGTATCTATTCTTTTATGAGTATGAACGAGTTGCTTACGACGCTACGCTACACCACAGAAACAAGGCAATTTATTATCTACTCTGACCTGTTGCGGTTTGATAAATACGCATACATCTTCAGGTTCCTATGGCGGTCTTGCATAAGTTGACTTACGATGTTTCCTACTCTATAGAAGTATGTTACTGACGAAACTATCCTTCATTGAGCATTTACTCACGAGTAGAAGATAGAAGCTTCTAACTTTCGCCCTTTATGATTCTATGTATGAATTACAAATGTTTTAATTATTTGTCTTTTTCAGCTTCGACTATTTGTGAACATAAAATCTTAAGATATTATATTCTATGCGGATTGAGAATCTCCAGAAATTGAGGAATTTCCAGACATGACGTGCTTTACCTACTCGTACAATTTGCGAAGGACAGAGTGTTCATAGATAAAATGTCATTTAAGTATTTATATTATGGGGATTGAAGAGTCGACTATTGCTATATCTTATTATTGCTACATCTCATTATTTTAATACTAGCCGTAAGTGCTACTCGATCAATGCTGTATTTTCATTAGTGTGCAGAACTCTTGAAGCCAGATAGAGCTTGGGCCAGTGTTTCTCATTTCCGAAATGGAGGGATTTCCCGTGTCCGTATAAGAGTGTAAATTCTGATCACTTTGAAATAAAGCTATTGAAAGCTTATTGATTTGAATATTAATTTATAAGGCGAAGTCGATTCTCGAACCTTTATCTATAGTAATCTAGGAGCTATTCTTGTGAACACTCTGGAATAATTCGTGCAAGTTTTATGATTTTCCTGACTTTATGAAGTAATGTTTAACTGACTATAGACTGCCACACTCGCGACTCCTGGTTTTCTTTCCTGCTTTCTTTTCCCAGGATGGCGTTAGATTTACGAAAGCAGAGAAGAGTCATTTTCATGGTTTTCAGCTCTCTCGAGCGCCATGACTAAATAATCAGAGATAAACATAAAATAAAATAAATCTCTGATACCTAAATAAAATTGAATAAATTTAATATATTAAAACTAACTAACTGTCAGAAATAAATCAATACTATTCTTTCTGGCATTCATTTCTTTTATTATATTCGTAGTTTGATAATAATATTAGTTCAATAATAGAGTTTCTTTGTTCTAAAGTACTAATTTAATGGAATTTCCTTCTCATCTCATGTCTAATAATTTCTTATGCAACTAAGTCAATATTTTATATCTAGCATTGTTAAAGACTATTTATGTAATACAAAAATATTCTAAATAAACTAACAGAGAAGCTCTAGAATCACTATTTCTATATAGCTCTTGAGACATTAGATAGGAACTTCATTTCATTCTGAGATTAGTAATATACTGTCAGGATCATAGAAACTCAAAGTAGGTAGAACATAGGGTTTTCGTTCTGAACTTAGGTAATTTATTAGGCAGGTATTTCGAATCACCTTTACCTAGGGTTTATGCGGTCTATAACGCAGGATCCTCTTCTAGACGACCACTGGCCAAACTAACGTATAAATAAGTAAATAAATTAGGAATCACACTGCTGATTACTAGAATCAAAATGTAGACTGTACTTTATCACGTAAAACGGAAACCGATGGCGCTAGGAGTAAGTATGATAATTTGAACCTGAGAGGTTCACATTATAGTATTTGTATTTCTTGTTATTTATCATTACTAAATGTAAGCTAGGGTCATATTGAATGTCTGTATCGATATTTCATGCATTCTTAACATCTTAGGATATTTCTTTCACGAGGTTCATTTCATAATTTCATCACTATCAGGTGGAAACAGGTCGCATAGCTAGTTTGACATAAAGCTAGGATTCATTGAAGGCAAATGAAGTTTCTATAATCATTTTCTCTGACATTTTAATTTAGACAGGTTTCTTAAAATAGGTTCTACACTTCTTAGGTTTATAATTGAGGTTAAATAGGCAGGCTAGGCTAGGCATGTTACATTTCAGCGTCCGTGACTAGGATAGGTTTGTTACAATTTGGTTTCGCGACCAGGATCATTACAGACGGACAGCAGAGTCTTAGTAATAGGGTCCCGATTTTACCCTTTGGCTAAGGAACCCTAAAAAAACTAAGGCACGGACAAACTTTTTATATAACCTAGAATCGATTTTATTTCCCGTGGACGTAGCTAAAAATATTATCCCAAAATAACATTAGGCTCTTATTGTTTGTATTTACCATGGAAGTGGGCACTTATCGCTGTTTTTCTAAGCGTAATATAATACGTCTGAAACCTGAAAGGTTCTAATAAAGAGCGACCAACTTATTTCGACAGCTGAACAAAAGTCACGACTAAAGTTTTCCGAAGGATTCTACACGTTTCATTTAGAAATCGCGACAGTAGCGCCATCGTCCGACCCCACAGTTATGTTGGTTTTTCTGTGTATTGGTTTGTCTTTGTCCAAGCTGTCCGTCCGCCTACGCCACCATTACAGAGTTAAGTTACCTTCAGGGTTATAATATGATAGTCTACCTAACCTAATACAGTACCCTCAGCTTGAGTTTATTCGTAACAGAAAATAACCTATAATATAGTAGATGTACCGGTTGTGGCCACTGACCCGGTTGTGGTCATTTTAGGTCAAAATTATTGCATAAATAAATTCTTTATTGCATGATACAAAAGCCACTTATAAATATTAATAATTGTAATAAATATTATTTATATTTACATCATCGGCTAGCGGTTACAAACCTATGTAGTAAGTACACAGAACCTAAAAAATCGGCCAAGTGCGAGTCGGACTCGCGCACAAAGGGTTCCGTACCGTATGGAAGCCCCATTCCTCTTGCCGTTATTAATGGCGAGCAAAAAACTCCTAAAATCACGTTTGTTGTATGAGAGCCCCCCTTAAATATTTATTTTATTCAGGTTTTAGTATTTTGTTATTATAGCGGCTATAGAAATACATCATCTGTGAAAATTTCAGCTGGGTAGCTATCATGGTTTATGAAATACAGCCCGGTGACAGACAGACAGACGGACAGACGGAACGACGGACAGACGGACATCGAAGTCTTAGTAATAGGGTCCCGTTTTTACCTTTTAGGTACGGAACCCTAAAAAGCAAGCTGCAAAAGCTTGTATTGTAGGTACCACAGAACAGCAGAACTAGATATAGGTAGGTACCTACTGTTTACCTTCAGGGAACTACAAAGTTATGATAATAAAAAAAAAGTAGTGCTGCAGTATCCGCAGGAATGTAGGTATAGTTTGTTAGTAAATGAGTGTGTACGTGTGCATAGCATTGCAAATGATTGGTAATTTTATAAAATGTACTTAATACCATAAATATTATTTGTTTCAATCTAAATGTGTGAAAATTTCTTTATAAAATAAAATTGTCTTATTAATCCTTAAAATTCAAAGTGGCCTCAAATGATACTAAGATGGCCACAAGCGGTGCATCGACCCAATTTAGTTTCCGTGTTTATTTCCATGTTACTTATGTAGATAGGTATGTAATGTATACATTTTTGTACATCATCGCCCTAAGCGGACACGAGCAAGAATTAAAGAAAATGATTCGTAATCACAGAAAAACAATAATATTTTACTTATCATTTATTAATCAGACTCATTCTAGGGAGAAAAGTATATAAAATATAATAATAATCAGAAATAAACTTTCAAAATGATATTTGGAGGAGTTTTAATAAATAATCTCATGAGACAGGCATTATAAACTCAGTTTCCAGTTAACAACAAAAAAAAGTAAAATTGGCGGTAGCCAATGTGGCAAGTCCTACATGTTCACTCGTAGATCTCCGGTTTTAAAATGAATGTAGTAAATGAAAGCGCCACACAAGTCGGCGGATGAGAAGTTAGCCGCAGATGACACTTCGCCGTGATTCTCTAACTATTGCGCATGTGTGCACAATGCCGACGCCGCATGGCGCAGTGTTGAGCACGGGCGTAGGGAGCGCGCGGGAGCCATGAGATTGGCGAGCGGGTGTGCCCCGACGTCTCGTCTCTCTTACTCCCGCGCATACCTATATTTTGGCTTTTGCGCAGCGTTCTGAGCATAACTTTCCATCCACCGACTTGTATGGTGCTTAGTATAAAGTAAATTAGTTCGTATACGAGTAAGGTCGGGTGGCAAGCCCTGATGTCAGAGTTATACGTCGAATCAAACTTCTTGGCGTCTGTGAAGTTAACTATAGGCTGAGCAAATCATTTCTCCTCGCGCAGCTGAAACAACGAATTTGCTACTCGCCAATGACTTTGCGTTAAGTTCACAGAGCCAAAAAGTTTCACTCTGCGTATACCATTATTTTATGATTTTCTTTTTAGCTTCGGACATAATATGTCCGATGCTAAAAATAATAATATGTCCGATGCTAAAAATAAACTTGTGTCCATATTTTTTAGAATCTTACTGCATTAAAGATCATAATTATTAAATATTGGGAATTAGTACAATTATTTACCTATCTAATAAACTTAATACCTGTGCTGTAAAAGTATTCTGTATTTTGACACAGTTTAATTATTATTTTATACAATAATAATTGATTTTTTGGGTTCCGTATCTAAGGGGTAACAATGGAACCCTATCAGTAAGACTATGTACCAGGCCTGGCTGTAACTCATGAATCGTGACAGCTAGAGAGTAATTGATCACAAGTGATGTAACTTATTTCTATTGCCAATAAAATGACAAATACTAAAACCAGAATAAAACTAGTAGTTCTCTGAACAGTAGACCTCGCGATAAATCTTCAGAGCCTACTCTTGACTTGCTCTTAACTGATTTTGTCCATACTCGCGAATTTTGTTTCGATTTAGTTACTCAACAATCTTGTAAAATATTATTATCATATTTGGCAGTTAAATAACGCGACAGATTTTTTTTTAATTTAATTTAACGTCAATAGGAAGACGCTTGGAACGGAGCGAGGGGGCTATAAACCATCCCATGCAGTACAGAACCCTTTGTGTCAAACACGCACTTGGCCGATTTATTGTGTTTCTACTTATTACAATCATCCACAGTTTTTTTTTTACCATTTGCTTGTGTTTTTAATGTCAAGTCAATCTGTCAAACATCAAACAGTTAGTTAAGCCATGGCCATGGCAACATTTTTCTCGGTCGACGATTCCGATAGCGGGGAAATGTAAATATTGCGAATTAAATTGTTTGTTTTCCTAAAAACTATGTAAATATTAAAATAATTTTGCGCCTTGATTGTAAACCTCATTGTTGGTAACAAAGTTCAATCTACAAGATCATGAGTTCCGACGTCCAAGCAATCACATTCGAACAAAGAGTCAAGGAAATGCAAGAAACAATTTCAAGATTTGTGGAAGCTAACAAGTCTGATAGATCTTACATTCAAGTTTGGGATAATAATGGACCTCCAAATACGTCAGGTAGGTACATAAAGTTTAAAAATATTCATCCTCCTGTCTACATTGCAAATTATTTTTGTAATATCTTTTGTTGATTGCGAGTAGTGTCGAGTCCAGTTTTAATTCTACGATCAAAAGAATCGTATAGAGCACAAGTTGGCGGATGTGAAGTTAGCTACAAGCTGCGCAAAACTCAATCTTATCTAAGTCGGTATGTTTTTTTAAATTTATTCCAGGTGCTCCAAACACTACACGGCACCATTACGTCCCAGGCGAAATATACAGAGATGCATTTATGACTATGTTATCAAATCAACAACACTGGCCATACATGGTGCAGATGTTAGACGCAGCACTTGAAAATTACAGCTGTCATGGATCAGAGAGAAAAATAGACTGCCACCAAGCGCAAACTGCACTCAAAATGTTCGATGAGAAGATAGAAAAATGCAATTTTGATGTTGACCTATCAAGCGCCCTTGATGATTTATATGCTGTGTTTTACTGGTCACCTTTCAACTTATACTTCGGCCCAAAACCAAATGCCAGAGCCCCAATAGATAAAGGTAACACAATAGATGACGACCTCTCTCTTGGTATGCCTGTTTCTACAATTTTCCTGTCGTTGCTATTGGAACGAGCGTTTAAGAACTCTAAAATAACTGCAATGACGGTTAAATTATACATGTTATTATTGTTAAGCAAACCGATGCCTGAAGTGGATATGGTATTTAGAGAAATATCACCATCTTTAGATCATTTTGTAGCTACATTCTTGAAGTATGAAATGGAATTAGAACTTAACACTCAAAACCTTCAGGACATACTTTATAAACTTAGAAATGATAGGAAAGTTTTGTTGGAAAATGGCAAAACACTGCATCATTCTATTATGCTACTGATGTGGTCTTTAGATATGGTTAAAATTAAAGCCTGTGAAAGATGTAGAGAAACTGCGATAGACAATGAGAAGTTACTTTTTAATTGTAAAGATAAAGAGTGTCCATTTTCTACGAAAACTACTAAATATGCCTTGCATTCGTTTGTTAAAGTCGAGAGTACTCGTAATTTTATTAATTATATAGAGCCGTTATTACCAAAATACATTCATATGTACAAGGTGATACGAATACTTCAAGTTTTAATGAACAACAAAAATTCTGAAATGAATTCTACAGTGACTACAGTTCCTAAGTCGATTGAGACAAAATTTGTAAATTGTACTTTTACTGAACAAGATATAGCATTTCTTTTCCGGTCTAATGGGTATGGGGTACATTATGATTTTCTGGTATCTCCATCTGATAATTTAAATTTAGACGAATTCAAGAAGTTGAAGGAAAAATTGAAAGGCAAGCCTTCTTGCACTTTAATTTGAGTAAGTAATGAAACTTTCACAAAAATTCATCATAATATGTCAAAAAAAAACTACAATCAGCAAAAATGCTATAATATTTTTACCACAAATTGTTTTATTTATTTATTTATAGGCGAGCAGTAAAAACTGATGTGCCTATATCAAGCAGAGTCGAATAAAATTAGTATTTATCTGTCAAGGAATTTTTTTCCTTCTTTATCCAAAGATCCAGTCTATTCTGTTAATTACCACTAAAGTTTTACGCACGCTATTGCAATCGCAATGTTTACCAGTACAAATTGCATGGTTAAACAGTGTTTAAAGCGTATTTAAATCTTTAGTGGTAAGGCGGTTATCTAAGCATGTAGGTAGGTGTTTAGTTGTTTACATAATTATGTAAGTATTGTCTATTTTTATTTGTCTTTATTGTTATTGTTTAAGAATACTATGTTTTATAAATAAAATCGAAATTAGTACAATATAGTTTTTCCTTTTCAATATAATTTTTTAATGGACTGCCTACGATTTGATCTGGCTCAGTGGCCCTGTGGTTAGCGATGCTGATTCCTGGGCCAAAGAGGAGTGGGTTCGATTCCCATCCAGGGCAAGCATTTGTGATGAACATGGTGTTTGCTCTGTCTCTGGATGGTACTATCTATATAAGTATGTATTCAAAATTATGTATATTATGTCGTATGTATATCAGTCTCTGGCAGCCAAATCACAAGCTTTGCTTAGTTTTGGGTACTTCGCGAAGTAGACCGAGTGTGTGGACAGTCACTTCGAACCAGTGCTTACACTCAAGGTTGTTTTTCGCCATAAATTTCGGTCTTTGGTCTGAAAAAAATCTCTAAATAAGAAATATGGGGTTGGGAGGTCCCAGCGCGAAGCTATGATGTCATTTTACCCAGAAAAACCCCTAAATTGTAAATGTAAAGTCATTGTACCCTAAAAATCCCTAAATCCCTGTTTCAATTAAAAACGCCCTAGGTAATACATGAAACATGCACTTTCAATATCAAAATTCATAAAAGTGGGAACACTGCTTCGAACTTCGGACGCGACCAAAGGAGGTTGCAGTTTATTTCTTTTTTTTTATTGAATTATTACTCCACAGACTCTGGGGTCTGTGCTCTTTAAGATATACTTACCTACATTATTTTTTGTTATAATAAGATTTAAACAATATTTCTTATACCTAAAGATTTTATAAGAGGATTCTACACTAAAATAAATCAAAATCTAATTCCATTTTTAAACTACGATTTCAAACTACGATATTATGGTGCGTGTATACTAGGAGCAGTCCGATCCCCACGTGCAGCGCGCGCCGGCCGTGGCCTCCTCGACCATGTTTGAGGGAAGAGGACGACCCGACACACCACGCCGCCGCAGGTAAGAACGTTTTTGCGAGCATGAGTGCTCCAGGCATACACACATCTCAAACCCGTTTCCCAGGCTGCAATTGATAAGACTTACCTTATCGACGGGCATGGAAGGGCACGCGCGGCACAGGTTCCAGAATGAGCCGATCATCTGGCGGGTGCCTCCGGGCCGGCTCGACAGGGGAAAGATCACGCCCCGGCTGAACAAGGCTGGCGCATCCGCTGCTGAAAGAGAAACACGATATGAGACACCTTAGGTACCTAGCTAGAAACCCTCTCCTAGTTTGTGCTAGAGTCCTACTAAGATGTCCAGAGAGGTCCCAGAGAGAGTAGCTAGATACTCTCTGGGACCCCTCTTGGGGTACCAGGGAAAGGGAAATAAGTGTACAGGTAGCTAGAAAGCTGCCAGAAAAATATAGAAAGATAGATAGATTGTTAAATTCTTTATTGACACACCAAAACTTAAATAAATTAGGAAAACTTACCTAAACTAGAAACTTCAAACAAGTGTTACAATAGAGTTACATACTTGTCTCAACATGGCTGAAAATTTCCCTACCTACACAAGCATCAAAAAACGTTCCGAAATTCTAATAAACGACATTTTAACTACCATCAAAGGTTTCTTACTCTTTGAAACGTTAACAAGACCCTTAAAAATGCTAGCCTTGTCGTGATTTCTAAGTAATTGCCTTCACGAAATTCAAAGTACTTTGATGGCAATACTCGAGCGACGTATGGTGGTGGCTTTATGGAAAAATTCTCGGAAAATCTTGGCGCGGGGCCAAGGCGATGCAATCTCCGATTTTTATGCTCAAATCCCACAAACGCGGAGCGGAGAGTTGTGCGGAGCTGCGGGTCTAAAACGGCCGCTTTGCCCGACAGTCTTGTCAAATCATAAAATCTCTACGTATGATAAGCGCCACACAAGTCGGCGGATGGGAAATTATGCGCAGAACGCTGCGCAAAAGCCGAAATATATGTATGCGCGGGAGCCAAAGAGACGAGACGCCGGGGCACACCCGCCCGTCAAAGTCATGCCTCCCGCGCGCTCCCTACGTCCGTGCTAAACACTACGCCACGCGGCGTCGGCATTGTGCACACATGCGCAATAATAAGCGAATCACGGCGAAGTGTCATCTGCTGCTAACTTCTCATCCGCTGTCTTGTGTGGCGATTTACTAAGCGCCACACAAATCGGCGGATGACTCCGAGAGATTCTCCTGAGCTTAGGTTAATTTCATCTGCATCAAAGTCATAACGTAATTGTCAATTCAATAGCAGTCGTTTTAGATCCGGATCTCCACCCCGCTTGCCTTTGGTGGAGTTTGAACCATACAAATTGTCTAGTTTGGGATGTGATGCGCAATGCGGAGTATGGTATTGAAACTTAGTTGAAACATGCTTTGTTTACAAATTATGGGGATAAATAAGATTTGTTTCTAAATTGGCTAAAAGGGGTGGGATTAGGTTTTTTAGCATTTTTAGCTGATGGAATTTTCAGTAAGTAATAAAATGCCAGTCACCTCTATTCGCGTCGCTCCCCTTTGGTGGAGTTTGAACCATACAAATTGTCTAGTTTGGGATGTGATGCGTAATGCAGAGTATGGTATAAATAGTTGAGACGTGCTTTGTTTACAAATTTTGGAGATAAATAAGACTAATCCTGAGTGGGATAAAATGGGATTAAAAGTAAAGTATCTGTAGGGAATTTCCAGCAATAAAAACAATAATTATTTTTCGCAAAAAATAGCATGATCGACTTCACCCGTGTACAGAATTCGCGAATATTTCGCATGGATCGATGTTACATTTTTCACATTATTGTTGATTTATCAAAAATGGCACTGCGGATTTCAATAAAATTTTAATGGGACCAATTTCGAAGTATAGGTTCTCTTTCCAATAAAAAAAGAATTATTGAAATCGGACTACTACGAAAAAAGTTAGCGTGGTTATCCCTACATTAAAAAAAAAAACGCGTCGAATTGAGTACCTCCTCCGGTTTTGTTCGTCGGTCAAAAACTGCACGCCTTTCTATTAAACTTGAAACCTAGCTTTATTTGGAAAATGATATGAGATAAATATGTAAACAAATGTATTGAACAGGGCTTGCTGTTATTGTTATACTACTACTACAGACTACTGTACCAGCCTTTTAAAAGTCCTCTGTAGGACGTAGACCTACCCACGAAGGGTGATAGGGCCATATCTATCCATCACGCTGGCCCAGTACGAGTTGGTAGATTCAATCGAATTTATTCTACGGACGTATGCAGGTTGACTCACGAAATTGAGATGTTTTCATTCACCCAAAAGCCAGTAGTGTGAAATTTCATACATAAATCCCATCCCGCCCAAGAACTCGTTGGTACGGGACCGGGATTTGAACCCACGACCTCACAGCTTCTGCTGTTGCTATGTGCACTGCAGCAGGCAAAATAATTGAATATACCTAATTACGAGCTATAGTAATCGTGTTACTGGAGTTCGTGCAGTTTTAGACTCAAAAGTTCTACAAGAAATCTGTATATATAAAAATGAATTGCTGTTCGTTAGTCTCACTAAAACTCGAGAACGGCTGAACGGATTTATCTTATCTTAGTCTTGAAATGTTCGTGGAGGTCTAGGGAAGGTTTAAAAGGCGAGAAGTGAAACGAAGTTCGCCGGGTCAACTAGTATAAAGATAAATAAATGAATTAATGCATATTAGGGGGTCCCCTAAGTAAGAGGTCTCTTACACACTAACTCTGACCCCAAACCAAAGAAGATTGATAGGTAATAATAATACCCCAAACTAAGCAAAGCTTGTGATATGGCTGTCAGAGACTGATGTACTACATAATATACAAATTTTTAAATGCATAATTATATAGATAACACCTAAATAACACCCAGACACAGAACAAATACATATATTATGTACAACACATAAATATTTGCCCTGCGTGGGAATCGAACCCACTTCTCTTTGATCCAGGAGTCAGGGTCACTAACCACTGAGCCACCGAGGCAGTCATAGATATTTGTGATGAAATAGTTAGGTATGTAGGCATAGCTTCGATGACCAGCTTCGCTCTAAGGTTACTAAGTAACAAGATGAACTTATTTCTCGAGTTTTTTTTGCATTTTTTTCAGGATTTGTAATCAGTATTGTATTCGATTAGTAATAGCGTATAATACAAATAGTAGAAAATAGTAGAAATGGGCTGTGCACCCATCCCCACCATAGGAGATAGCTCGGTGGGGATAAGTGCACTACACAAATGGTCAGTGCACCTATCGCTACTGGTAGAACTAAATCTACAAAAAGTGCACCTATCCCTACCAGAGTGGATAGCTCGGTAAGGAAAAGTACACCAGCCGGCTGTAGAATAAAGGAACATAAACTTACCTAAGATCAAATGAATCAAAATGAAACAAGAAACTTTTAAATCACTTTTTTCTCACACAATTTCTTTCAATGTTCACAAGTAAGAATGTCCAATCGAACAGCAAAATCTACCACAAAGTTAAACTAAGCACAAGCTGTCGCCGAGCACAGAAAAATAATACACTGCTAAAAGTAAATAATGTAAAGCCTGCAGGCATTTGGTCCGAAGCACGGACGCAACTGCAATACTTAGGTACTAGGTACTTTGGGAGATGAGCCAACTTTTCGCATCGATTTGAGCGTATTGGCGTAGTCGAAGCCGTGGTGGTCTAGTGGTAATGACACTTGCCTTACAATCGTGAGGTCGTGGGTTCAAATCCCGCTCCCGTACCAATGAATTCCTTGGAAATATTTATGTACGGAATTTCACACCACAGGCTTTTCGGTGAAGGAAAACATCATGAGGCAACCTGCATGCGTCCGTAGAAGAAATTCGATGGCGTATGTGACACCAATCCGCACTGGGCCAGCGTGGTGGATGGCCCAATCACCCTTTGTGGGCAGGCCTACGTCCTGCAGTGGACTATTATAAAGGCCGGTACAGGTACAGGCGTAGTCTAGAATTTGGAAGGATTTTGAGAGATTTCGATCCTAGATGAGACAAAAAAGGGTTTTATTATATACTAGCTTTTACCCGCGGCTTCGCCCGCGTTGTATTTTGATTTTGGCTTATGTTTATGTCGGCTGCGAAACCTAACCTAACTGACAAATATCAAAATACCTTAGAGGAATGCTTTTGTTGGTTAAGTTACGGTTGGAGTGTATATACAACCCCCCGTGTATTCCCGCCTTGTCGTGGGGGAGGTCTGAGGCAGCTGAAAAGGCGGCGCTCGAAGTCTCCCTCTTCTTTGGGTATTTTCCCCCAAGGAAGCTTAGAGGCTGGCACTCGAGTTTCAGCCGCTTTTAACTAAAGCAGCTGAGAGGATGGCCGGTAAGTTGCATGCCTTATGAGGAGTGTCGCAACTTATGCGGGCTGCAGTGCCGCTCTTGCGACGCTGCATCCGAGGATTTTTTTTATAATATCGCGAAATATCCCTGACATGATCAGCAGGGGTCTTAATTACAAATGAATAAAAACTAAGTATACCTATATTTCAATGTTTTTGGCTGTTTGCAGTTATAATAAACATTACAATGGTACAGCAAAGTTTATACCTACTTGTTCCTAATTAAGTATTGCTTTTTTACAAATATTTGTGCAAAAATTCGATACAATTGATTCTAAGGTTTTTTCGTGTTAGATTAATTCCAATTTTTTGTTCTAAATCAAATCTCTGCTTTCCATAACCTGGGCATTCCAAGATTATGTGCAGTGGAGTCTCCTCTTTTGTGGGTTCACAGATGCACGATGGGCTTTCCCTCAACTTAAATCGATGTAAGTATTGGGAAAACTCACCATGCCCCGTCAGCACTTGAGTTATGATTCCCACTGGTGCTATTTCTCTTACGATCTTGTATGCCGCCCTTGCATCCGGAAAATATGTTTTGGTTACCGCCGCTGTGTGTCCATCCTGATACCGCCGGTTCCACTCGTCAAGAGAGTCCTTTCAGATTTCTCGCTTGACGAATGAAACGGGGCAGTTATCCTAAATAGGTCTGCACTTCGAGTGCAGTGCTGCTTACTTTGCTAGCTGGTCCGCTCTCTCATTTCCCTCCATCCCCGCGTGCTATTTAATCCAATAAAGTTTCACTATTTTATTTTGTGCGTGTAGTAACTTTATGTTAGCTTTGAATTTACTGCTAAGGGATGGAGGGAAGATACGCCAACTACCGTTTCCAGTGCAGACCTGGAGTCACAAAAGATTTTTGCGATTTCGGTAGCCTCAAGAAGTGCCAATAACTCGACCTGTTACACAGAGCACCAATCGGCCAATTTCAGCTTGCGGGTACTGATCTCAGCTGCATCATCCCAAATGGATAATGCCGCCCCAACTTTCCCTTTAATTTTACCGCCGTCTGTAAATATGTTAATTTCTCGGTTAAGATTTTGCTCTAGTGCTGCTCCGTCTGCCAGGCATATGAACTCCAGCTCCTCCTGCTGCGCTGGGTGTGGCTTCTTTTCTGTCTCTCTATCTCCAGTTACTTGCTGGGAATAACCTTTCTTAGTTTCATAAAGCAAGGCTGCTTCTTGGACTCTGATATGACAGCCGAGGATAAGGGGCCGCGGTGGGATATATGGAACTGGTGGTGTGGGTGCCGCCACCTACCCTACCTTCCGCTAGGCCGTCAACGTGTAGGCAGACGCAGTGGGGCTGCAAGGGAAGAGAGGTGTCGGTATCGCGATTGCCGTTCTCACTGCCCTCTGCAGTTGAAGAGGCAGGCGCTGGGCTACTATGACTGACCCACTGCACTGGGATCAAGGCGTTGGAATGCTGTCTGACGTTCAGTACTGGTTAGTCCCGAGTGGTGGATGACGATGTGTCTTGTGCTCCGAAACACTCCGTCACTATGGCGAGAGCGCAAGCTCCGTTATGGAGCCCGAGTCTGGGCTAGTGCTGTTGAGTGCCGCGAAGGAGTGCGAAATATGTGGGAACGTCCTAAACTTGCCATGACAGGTTATTTCTGGCGCTTAGACGGCTCCTACCGCAGCCCACTCACTTAGTTTTTATCCTATCCTACGGGAACTGTTAAAGTTTTTGCGATAAAAAGTGGCCTATGTCACTTTTCGTCTTTCAAACTATATTCATGCAATATGCCAAGGCAAGTTGCTCCGTTGCTGAGAAAAATTTATCGTTAAGTCGAAAAAAATTGTGGTTCCCGTAGAACCACAATTTTTTCGGGATGGAAAGTATCCCATGTCACTTTCCGTCTTCCAAACTATGCCCACCCCAAATATCAAGTCGATCCGTTGCTCCATTGCTGAGAAACAGTTATTGTCCTATCCCATGGGAATCACGAATTTTCTCGAGATATAAAAAGTATCCTATTATCACTTTCTGTCTATTAAACCATAGGTATCCATACCAAAAATCAGGTCAATCTTTTGCTCCGTTGCTGCGTCAAAGAGGAACAAACCAACAAACTTTTCGGATTGATAGTATTAAAGTATGATGATTCTGTACCATAAAGGTAGAATAAAAAAACATGTTGAACCTCTAATGATAGAATATTTAAAAATATTTTTAATGTCAGACAAAATGACGGCCTGCCGGGCTAGTATGCGCGCCACGAATTATTTCGTTCGTAGTGTTGGAACGAGACAGCGTTATGGCAAAGTATATATTTGTCACTTTTTCACACGTCGAAATGAGTTCTTTTCGTCGCGTTTCGTGGTCGCATGCTTTATAGCCTGGTATTAAACGTCATAGTAACATGTAGCATAGAGGGAAAATAACATTTTATCCAATTTTAATGTCAGTTGTCATTTTCAATCCATACTTTATTTCCTCTTCAAGGGGATATAATGGTAGAAAAACAATTTGTCGCCTTGCCACGCTACTTGTGATTTATAAAAGTCTGCAGACAATGTCACCTGTCGTCTAATTACGTTTGGCTGTGACGTTTCGTTAGTCCATATTAGCGTCATAGAGGAATTAATCACTTAGCGTCTTTGTGATAGTGGCGACAGTTTCGCTTTCGAGGGTTTTTGTCCTGTCCTATCCTAAAGCTCCTTCCGCCTTTTATACTATATCCATGCCAAAAATCAAGTCAATCCGTTGCTCCGTTGGCGCGTGATAGAGTAACAAACCAACAAACCAACAAACTTTTCGGATTTATAATATTATAGTAAGGATAGTGTATAAAATGTGCAATTAATAACTAAATAAATAAATATTAGGGGACATCTTACACACGGTCTCTGACCCCAAACCAAGCAAAGGGGGGGCAGTATTGATTTAAAAGTTGCCAAGGAAGTTACTAGGGTGGTTTCTAGTATATTTTGTACAAAAACATTCTACCATAATTATTTTTCACAAAAAAGGCAAGACCGACTTCAACCGTGAACAGAATTTGCGAATACATAAATGGCACGAATCGATGTAGCAGTTTTCACATAATTGTTGATTTATCAAAAATAGCTCAGCCGATTTCGACACAATTTAAATGGGACCAACTTCGAAGTATACCCTTTCCAATAAAAAAGAATTATCAAAATCGTAACACTGTAAAAAATTATGCGTGGTTATACATAAAAAAGCAAAAAAAATTAGGCGTCCACTTGAGCACCTCCTCCTTTTTTTCGTCGGTCCAAAATTGTTGTTCGACACAATAAATCTGTATAGAATTTAATACTAATTCTTTCAACAGGAAAATAACCCAAAAAGGTGGCGCTAAAATTGTGTATCATTCGTCATTTTCCAAGTATTCCTTACATTTCTCCCTATTCTCTATACAGCCTTAGGTGGCCGAAGCTAAGAAAAGTAACGACATTTTAACGACCCACAAACATAAATCATAAGACGTGAAGATATTAGGACAAAACTGGTACGGATATCACACTAATCTTTGCTGTGGGTAGACCGTACATACTATTTATATGTATAGGGTCATAGGTATTAAACGCCAAGTCTAGTACATCTAAACAAACAACTTTTGTATTACGACTTTTGAAAATTTGCCAAAAAAAATCGCTACTCTCTTTCTCTTCTTTTGCCACGCGTTGATGAACTTTTTGTATGAAAAAGCTGATTTTTTCTTCGTGATTTAACAAAAGTCCTAGAACAAAAGTTGTTTGTCTAGATGTACTAGACCCGCCCTTAAAAGGTTTTGCGTTTAATACCTATGACCCTGTATACCTATATATATACATATATGTATATACGTAAATAGAATCCATCTAAATCTTCCAGACTGTAGGTAAGTACAGTAGGTACCTACTTATGTATATAGGTCTAGTTTATAAACTAGTATTACTCCGTTAGTTCACAACTTTTTGTGCGATGATAGAATTGCGTCGAATTGTTGTCACGCTTCAACGAACATGGATTTGGGATATTTTTGGACAGTATAATACAATGCAACTCTTTCGTGACCTTTGGCTAAATTTCTGATAGAAATAAATCAGAAATTTTATGAACGAACTACTGATCTGTCAGGCGATAGAAGTTAGCTCTTGTTGCCCCCCCCCCCCCCCCCCCTATTCTATCGCCTGGCTTCTGGGTCCCATGAGTCTGGAACAGTCCTGCGCAGGCCCTCTATTTTATCACCTGGCTTGGGGCAAATCTCGCAGGGCCTATGGGGTCCAAAATCAGTTATTTTTACCGCGAATAAGTCCGCGCTTTACCACCAATTCGCCTGATAGTAAGCGACGTTGTGGTCGAAGATAAAGCACGCAGACCTAGAAGATACCTATTCACTCTGATCTTGAAAAGCTTTAGATTATATATTTTAGGAAACAGGAAAGCAGGAAGACTGTTCCATTCCCTGGCGGTACGAATCAGAAATGTCAGAAATCAGATTTTGCAAACAAAAAGCTCATCGAATGTTACTAAAATGTATCAGTTCGACTTTTTTCTTGCGATAGATATTGAATTTAGTACCTTAAATTTAATAACGGGTATAACACCGAGAGTGTCACAAACAATATTCTTCTCTAGAGCCACAAAAGTTTATCTCCGAAGCTGTCATCATTATAGAATTCATCAAAACGCGCAAACAAACTTTTGCAGAACAATTTTGTTCGTGACGAGAATATCTTAACTTTGGCTTGGCATGGTCCACAGTTCTGTAAGACAGTAACTACGGTGTTGAGTTTACTCCCAACGGCCCCCACTGAAACGGGGGGACATTAGGACAAAGTATTATTTTTTGTATTTTGGTCGCCAGCGGCGGTCTATGGACTATTAAAAAAAATTGGTCTCAATGTGAAAAAATCGCTAAAATAACCCAAATATTTTTGTTTGGAGTAATGTTTGTTACGTCTATTATGATTTTATTTAATTAAATTAAGAATTCTCTTCTCTATGTCAAGATAAGAAAATTGCGAAGGGAAATATTATAGATAGATCTCTAAAACATAATATATAGTTTGCGTTTCACTACATACTGTCTACAACTGTCCGTCGACTAAATATACACCCAGTTTACAGAATAGATTTTTGGATTTTGACTTTTACTACTTTAATCCTTAATTCCTAAGTTATGTTTCTTTTATGAACTTCATAATTGACGTAAAAACGTTGCTCATTCCAAACGAAATTTTGGTGGTGACGTTGGGACCATTATTTTGTAATATCCCAACGACCACCACTGGCGGCCGATGGCACAAAAAATAATACTTTGTCCCAACGTCCCCCAGTGGGGGCCATTTTAGTAGGAGCCGTTGGGAGTAAACCCGGTGTTGGGTTATTTGCCAAATTTGAGAGCTGAAGCACGTTATAATGAGACACATTTCGTAGAATTACATGAAGCAATTCTTAGCTGAAGAATACTTAGCTCTTTAGCAGGTGCTTCGCATGTCTAACTACCTAAGTATTTTATATAAGGATTTTTAGTAAACGAATTTCTTATTTATATGAATTTATTTCGGTTTCGATTGACTAGGTGGTAAAATGTTAGGTACAATGTTATTTTTTGGACCCTTCTGTGCGCAGCAAATTCAGAAGAGAGGGAGGAGACCGTATACAGGGTTTCCGTGGACCGTACCAGCCTTTTGGTAGTACACAGCCGGACGTAGGCCTACCACCAATAGTTTCCAAAACTGAGCGTTAGCATGGCTCTGGATTATCACCATATTATCAGCCACATGAAGATTACTGGTGGACATGACCTTCCCTACGGATATTCAAGACCAATCGTAAAGTGCCCATAGGTGTTCCTGCTGTTTTGGTCACATCATCGATCCACCATGTGAACGGTACCGTGTCCCGAATGACACTAAAATTAAATTAAATTATTTTTATTGAGACAAAAACGAGACTACATCACACATTTATCTCACAAACTTATCTTAAAACTTAACTTATCGGTAATGTGTTATTAAAAATAATTATTTTTAATAACACATTACCGATTAAATTAATAAAAATAAACAACAGACGCAAAATACAGTTAAAAAACTAGTCATCCAAATTATTGTTATGTAACAGAGAAATGTAATTAGGTATGTCATAATTATTAGTTAATTAGTCATAAAATCACTACATAGTATAAAACAAAGTCGCTTCCCGCTGTCTGTCTCGATGTATGCTTATATCTTTAAAACTACTCAACGGATTTCGATTCGGTTTTATTTTAATAGATAGAGTGATTCAAGAGGAAGGTTTATATGTATAGATATAATACACCTGTGCGAAGCCAGGGCGGGTCGCTAGTATCACATATTATGTCAAAACATCAATCATAATCTTTACGATTTCGACAGTGCTCGTAGCGCTGTTACCGTGATCCCATTGGTCTGTGAGGTTTTCACAGTATGCCTTAATAATAGATGTAACAGTTTTCCAATTATCAAAAATAATGTCAAAATCAGAATAACAATTGTTTGGTAGTAAAAGATTGTAAGTCGCTATTGCTTGGTCATGGTCTCTGTTCAGAAACTTTAGCAAGTGCTCTGCCCACTGCCACGCTAACGTGCTACTCAGTCATATTTCATGTAGGTTTTGTGTAACTTTGGCTCGTCTTCGAATTTTCATCACGATGCTGAAATTTGAAAGGCTTCGTATGGGCTCCTTGAGGTTAATGAACCAATTAGGCTTTGCCACGTAAAGGTTAAGCTGCATTTTGAAACCTGATACTGGCAGAGTATTGGTTATTATTGGCTTTAACACTAAAGACATCCCATTATGTTCTTGACGATAGTGTTCAGAAAAAATCAAAGAAACATTCAAAAGAAAAACCGTGCAAGTGGAGTCCCTCCGCGTGGAAGAAGTGAAACTTCGACGCAACAATGTTTTCATACTCCTCCATGGTAGCGTTAAACGTTTAACACAACCTTGTTGGAAGTCGCATTCCAAGTTTCACTTCAAAAAAGACACAAATATTAAGTTTCTACTAAGTATGAATTTGTTATGATTGATGTTGATTGATCTTCAAGGGTATGTCTAAGTCCAACAAGTGCATTATTGTATTGTATTGTGTGTTGATTGCTAGTACAATACAATACAGATGCTGCTGTTCGATAAAGGTAAATATGTGTTTTAACTGCTGAACTTTTGTTGAAGAGGTTAACACACATCATCCATCCATCATCCATCCATCATCCATCCATCAGCCATAAGAAGTCCACTGCTGGACATAGGCCTCCCCTATGGATCTTCAATAAGACCGGTTGGAAGCGGCTTGCATCCAGCGCGATCCTGCGGTCTTAATGAGGTCATCCGTCCACCTTGTGGGTGGACGTCCTACGCTGCGCTTGCCGGTACGTGGTCTCCACTCGAGAACTTTCCGACCCCATCGGTCATCAGTCCTCCGCGCTATGTACCCTGCCCATTGCCATTTCAACTTGCCAATCCGCTGGGCTATGTCGGTAACACACATATTTACCTTAATTGAAAAGCAGCATATCTATATTGTAGGTAAATTTATACTAGCAATCAACACAAAACACAATACAATAATGGACTTGTTGGACTTAGGCCTACCATTGAAGAGCATTCAACATCAATTCTAAACAAATTCATATTATAATACGTACACATAATTTGGTCAGCCCGGATAATTGAGATCATTAAATTAATCATAATGTAGGAGCTGCAGTGGAACTTTATTAGCAAAAATCTGTACTTCTTGGAGAGATCTCCTTTACCTAAAGCTTTGGGGCAGAAACGAGCTCTTAGAGACTTCTACGTGTCGTTCTTCGCTATTTTGGTAGCCTTTGTTACTGTAGCAGTGGGCAGGGTACAAATTTTGAAGTACGGATGGGTGATGGGTTCGTAAAGTTCTCGGATGGAGACCACGTACCAGCATTTTATCATTTTACTTCAGAAGAAAAGAGAGATGTAATATCATGTAGAGAGGTGAAACCATTGCCAGAAATCCTGATACCCTGAAAATTGCTTCAAAAACACTTTTCAATAATATTCCAGCTCATAAAGTCGATATACCTATATTGTGTCTTGCGCAAACATTACGCCATTAAACATAAGTAGATAGGCGCCTACCTAATATCAACTTCAGTAGGTACCAAGCTTTATTCATTTACAGTTTTTTGCTTGGTTGATAACGCATTTGTTTAGGCTATAGTTAATGTTTTGGGTATATATTGTTATTATGTTTGTGCCCAAACTTCTTACGAGTACGTGTATTCGAGTATCTATTGAAAGACCTACCAACTTACCCTATAATATAGGCTAGAGTTCTAGAGTAGAGTAAGCTGCACAATTTACTTTTGGAAGCTTTTTCAAAATGTTTCAGCTATAAGCGCTCCTTGGGACATAACGAGAATGTTTTCGAAGATATATAACGCTGTAAAAGAGGCAACATAATCAATTTCAAGGTAATCAAAGCTAATATAGATAGGTTATTAGGTTCAGGTTAAGTATACCTATAGACGATATTAGGTAAGTGCCTGTATAATCAAAATAGGTAACCGTCTATAGATTGTAGATTGACTGCAAAAAAAACGCAAGCGGTCAAGTACCTGTTAGGTGATTTCCAAGATTTTTGTCACAAATATAGTTACTGGAGTTTTTCTCTCGCGTTCAGTTTCGAAAAGTCACCCAGCCAATGACGACGGATATCCTTACTAATATTATAAATCCGAAAAGTTTGTTGGTTTGTTGGTTTGTTACTCTATCACGCGCCAACGGAGCAACGGATTGACTTGATTTTTGGCATGGATATAGTATAAAAGGCGGAAGGAGCTTTAGGATACTTTTTATCCCGAAAAATTTCATAGTTCCTGTAGGACAGGACAAAAACCCTCGAAAGCGAAACTGTCGCCACTATCACAAAGACGCTAAGTGATTAATTCCTCTATGACGCTAATATGGACTAACGAAACGTCACAGCCAAACGTAAATAGACGACAGGTGACATTGTCTGCAGACTTTTATAAATCACAAGTAGCATGGCAAGGCGACAAAATGTTTTTCTACCATTATATCCCCTTGAAGAGGAAATAAAGTATGGATTGAAAATGACAACTGACATTAAAATTGGATAAAATGTTATTTTCCCTCTGCATGCTACATGTTACTATGACGTTTAATACCAGGCCGTCATTTTGTCTGACATTAAAAATATTTTTAAATATTCTATCATTAGAGGTTCAACATGTTTTTTTATTCTACCTTTATGGTACAGAATCATCATACTTTAATACTATCAATCCGAAAAGTTTGTTGGTTTGTTCCTCTTTGACGCAGCAACGGAGCAAAAGATTGACCTGATTTTTGGTATGGATACCTATGGTTTAATAGACAGAAAGTGATAATAGGATACTTTTTATATCTCGAGAAAATTCGTGATTCCCATGGGATAGGACAATAACTGTTTCTCAGCAATGGAGCAACGGATCGACTTGATATTTGGGGTGGGCATAGTTTGGAAGACGGAAAGTGACATGGGATACTTTCCATCCCGAAAAAATTGTGGTTCTACGGGAACCACAATTTTTTTCGACTTAACGATAAATTTTTCTCAGCAACGGAGCAACTTGCCTTGGCATATTGCATGAATATAGTTTGAAAGACGAAAAGTGACATAGGCCACTTTTTATCGCAAAAACTTTAACAGTTCCCGTAGGATAGGATAAAAACTAAGTGAGTGGGCTGCGGTAGGAGCCGTCTAAGCGCCAGAAATAACCTGTCATGGCAAGTTTAGGACGTTCCCACATATTTCGCACTCCTTCGCGGCACTCAACAGCACTAGCCCAGACTCGGGCTCCATAACGGAGCTTGCGCTCTCGCCATAGTGACGGAGTGTTTCGGAGCACAAGACACATCGTCATCCACCACTCGGGACTAACCAGTACTGAACGTCAGACAGCATTCCAACGCCTTGCTCCCAGTGCAGTGGGTCAGTCATAGTAGCCCAGCGCCTGCCTCTTCAACTGCAGAGGGCAGTGAGAACGGCAATCGCGATACCGACACCTCTCTTCCCCTGCAGCCCCACTGCGTCTGCCAACACGTTGACGGCCTAGCGGAAGGTAGGGTAGGTGGCGGCACCCACACCACCAGTTCCATATATCCCACCGCGGCCCCTTATCCTCGGCTGTCATATCAGAGTCCAAGAAGCAGCCTTGCTTTATGAAACTAAGAAAGGTTATTCCCAGCAAGTAACTGGAGATAGAGAGACAGAAAAGAAGCCACACCCAGCGCAGCAGGAGGAGCTGGAGTTCATATGCCTGGCAGACGGAGCAGCACTAGAGCAAAATCTTAACCGAGAAATTAACATATTTACAGACGGCAGTAAAATTAAAGGGAAAGTTGGGGCGGCATTATCCATTTGGGATGATGCCGCTGAGATCAGTACCCGCAAGCTGAAATTGGCCGATTGGTGCTCTGTGTAACAGGTCGAGTTATTGGCACTTCTTGAGGCTACCGAAATCGCAAAAATCTTTTGTGACTCCAGGTCTGCACTGGAAACGGTAGTTGGCGTATCTTCCCTCCATCCCTTAGCAGTAAATTCAAAGCTAACATAAAGTTACTACACGCACAAAATAAAATAGTGAAACTTTATTGGATTAAATAGCACGCGGGGCTGGAGGGAAATGAGAGAGCGGACCAGCTAGCAAAGGAAGCAGCACTGCACTCGAAGTGCAGACCTATTTAGGATAACTGCCCCGTTTCATTCGTCAAGCGAGAAATCCGAAAGGACTCTCTTGACGAGTGGAACCGGCGGTATTAGGATGGACACACAGCGGCGGTAACCAAAACATATTTTCCGGATGCAAGGGCGGCATACAAGATCGTAAGAGAAATAGCACCAGTGGGAATCATAACTCAAGTGCTGACGGGGCATGGTGAGTTTTCCCAATACTTACATCGATTTAAGTTGAGGGAAAGCCCATCGTGCATCTGTGAACCCACAAAAGAGGAGACTCCACTGCACATAATCTTGGAATGCCCAGGTTATGGAAAGCAGAAATTTGATTTAGAACAAAAAATTGGAATTAATCTAACACGAAAAAACCTTAGAAACAATTTTATCGAATTTTTGCACAAATATTTGTAAAAAAGCAATACTTAATTAGGAACAAGTAGGTATAAACTTTGCTGTACCATTGTAATGTTTATTATAACTGCAAACAGCCAAAAACATTGAAATATAGGTATACTTAGTTTTTATTCATTTGTAATTAAGACCCCTGCTGATCATGTCAGGGATATTTCGCGATATAATAAAAAAAATCCTCGGATGCAGCGTCGCAAGAGCGGCACTGCAGCCCGCCTAAGTTGCGACACTCCTCATAAGGCATGCAACCTACCGGCCATCCTCTCAGCTGCTTTAGTTAAAAGCGGCTGAAACTCGAGTGCCAGCCTCTAAGCTTCCTTGGGGGAAAAGACCCAAAGAAGAGGGAGACTTCGAGCGCCGCCTTTTCAGCTGCCTCAGACCTCCCCCACGACAAGGCGGGAATACACGGGGGGGTTGTATATACACTCCAACCGTAACTTAACCAACAAAAGCATTCCTCTAAGGTATTTTGATATTTGTCAGTTAGGTTAGGTTTCGCAGCCGACATAAACATAAGCCAAAATCAAAATACAACGCGGGCGAAGCCGCGGGTAAAAGCTAGTTTCTGATAAAATAATAAAGAAACCGCAAACCCGCACCATCTGCCCGATTAAAAACTTAACGACCTATAAAAGAGCGTCCCACAGAATTAATCAAACGATATCCATGCGGCCTAACGACCTAACGTGACTGTCCTGACGGCCTTAATTACATACCATGATGCCATCGGGATGAGGACCATGACGTCATCATCTGACGTCACCAAGACATCTCCGCATCCTTCGGCAAATCATGCTGAATCGATCCGAGCTAGGGGACACATACCCGCAGAAAGTGACCGATGTGTATGCATTAAGAGATAAACCAGTGACGGACTGGCTCTAGCGTGATTTGAACGTGTGATAAAATATTTAATTGAAAAGTGACAATGAACGTTCATCATGTCGTGGCTCGGAACAGATACTTGAAGCCAACCATTCCTGTTGATAAACTGGTAAGTGGTTCTTCTCATCTTATAGCTTAAAAAAAATAGCAATATTCGAAATTCAATTTTGACGTTTAATTGGCCGGGGTGATCAGCTGATGGCTGAACTCTGGCCACGTAATTAAAAACAAATGTCAGAGAACACTTATTTTACTCACGAACAAAAGATGCCGCGGAAACGCAATAAAAAGCCTCAATGACATAAAACTGATAAAAATGGAGCCTTGGGGTGAAAAAATGTGACAGATGCTTGAACACTTACGAAATTGGTATCCCAGCACAAAACTGCACACTTTTCTAACGTATTACCGAACGAATGTCCTTATTGTTTCAAAATTGGAATGTTGCGATTTGAATTTTGAATGTGGAATTGTGTTTTTTGGTAACGCGAGCGCGGTACGGTGTGTTTTTCGCGCTGGACGCCGGCGTGCAAGGAGACTGCCGCAAACTCCGTGAAAAATCAATAACTACCCCCCACACTTGGCCGCATGCGGAACTCAGCACAAAACGTAACAACTGCTCACCCGGTTCCGTATTATGTAACTGAGAGGAAACGAGACGGGCGTACATCCGTCCGCTCTACCCCGAGCAACCCTCAAGACGGCCAATCATGAGCCAATATGCCAATTCAAGATGGCGGTTGACGTTTGACGTTTACGCGCCAAATGTGACAGCTCTGCGTGTTAATTCCAGTTCCAATCGCCAGGTTTATTGATTTAAATGTCTTCATTTTGGCAATAAAATTGGTAAATAATGATTTCCGTGTACGAATACAGTCGGTTACGTCGCTGACTTAATTCAATAGCCCCGAAAAAGTGTTGAGATGGCTCTCAAAGACTGCGTTTTTGCGTCGGTACTTTTTGCGTTCCTTTTTTGACCGGTTACTTTTTGAATTGACAGTTTTTGTTTAAAAATAAATAAACTGAATAGGGTGAACGTCCTTGGTAGTTTATTAGTATTTTGTTAGTGTACATGTTTATTGTTTTTAGGTTTAATTTTTCGTCTGGTTGACGCAGTGCAGAGGTTTCCTTAGCGCTGCAGTTCATTCTAGGTTAGCAAAAGTTGGAGAAGTAAATCAAAGACGTTGAAACATAAATAAATTTAGAGCTTATTGAAGAATGAGGTAGTTTAGTTTGAGTACTGTTGGCTGGTTTGGGAAAATACAGCTGCTTGGGCAGGACTTAATAACAACAGGGGTAGAGGGTAGAGTCAATAGAAAGCGGAAAAATAAAAAAAATCTCATATAATAAACCGGTAATTAATATTTAATTTTCGCAAACAATGGCAAAACTGACTTCCATTGTGTACAAAATTCGAATAGTTCGCTCGAATTGATGTGTACAATTTTTACATTATAGTTGATTTTTCAAAACGACTGAAATTTGAATTTAGTTGCGTCATTTTTTATCATCAGCGTGCTACATGATCAATATGTCTCCCGAGTCACGGTAGCGCTTAGTAATTGCTTATTTGAAATTAAAAATACCCAAGTACAACCCGGTCTCAATATCTGTGCACCTGACTTCGTGACGTCATATCGAATTATCGGGACGTATATACATTACCGGACGTCTAGTATACCGTCCGGACGTAAATTATTATCGGGACGTGTATCGGCAACGAAGATGCTAACCGTACTGTCGCACCGGGGAGTGCGCGGAGAGGTGACAGGGGAAGCGGGAGAGGCGCCGCATTCCAGCGAGGTGCACAGATATTCTGACCGGGTTATAAGTTCGTATAAGGTGGCTAATATTTACTGGTGTCAGAGTTTATAAGCCGCCTGAAGGCCTTTGATATGGCCAAACGGTTAAAACAGCCGGGACCTACAATTTAACGTGTCGCCCGAGCCACGGTAGCGCTTAGTTGTAAATTCAAAAGACTGACCGAAAATTAAAAATATGAACATACCTACTGTTCAATTATAGTTCATTAAAAATACATATCGTGTTTTTTGATGTTTTAAGGTTGCGTAGTAAAACGAGGAACCCTAAAAACGTAAATCACATATTTGCTAGTTAGAAAACCACACGTTCATTCATCACTCGGCGCGTCTCAGCTGCTGACTAGCATACGGAACTCCGAGGTGCGTATTAGGTATGATTCGCGTTCCGACCGTTTGCTGTTAGATATCATCATTACCGTGGCTATGCCTTGGTAGAGTCTGAGCTAATAAACGAGAACGAGGTCCAAGAAGAAATTTTAGTGTCAATTGCTCCAGTCCGCTTTGGTGGGTTTGATTTTTGTTTTTACTTCAAAACGTGGTGGTCTAGTAGTAATGACTCCCGCCTTGCAATCGTGAGGTCATGGGTTCAAACCCGATCCCGTATCAATGAATTCCTTGGAATTTATGTACGGAATATCGCACCACTGGCTTTTCGGTGAAGGAAAACATCGTGAGGAAACCTGCATATGTCCAAGAAAGAAATTCCATGGCGTGTGTGAATCCACCAACCCGCACTGGGCCAGCGTGGTGTATATGGCCGAATCACCCTTCGTAAGTAGGCCTACGTCTTGCAGTTGACTATTAAAAAGGCTGATACAGTACAGTACTTCAAAACGAAGTTAAAATTCATTGCACTAATACTTACATTAGGTTTTAAACGCAGTGTCTAAAAACCGTTTCCAAGTTTTAAGCCAGATAGTTTAGTGCCTAGCTGCGACCTAAGTCTAGGCATTGCGACACAAATAGCCTATATATTAGGTTATCTAATTACCTAGTTAGGGTTCATTGTCGCTAGAGCTCTACCTATTTATTAGGGTTAATGCCTACGTAAGGGTGCAATTTATTGTAGCCTACTCGTATTTGATAATGAAGCATTTTATAAAACTATATACTTACTTTGGCATTTGTAATGAAACTGAGTTATAATGTTGCTCTATCTATAAATATAGTAATGTATCGTGGTTGTTAGTCTCGCTAAAACTCGAGAACGGCTGAACTGATTTGGCTAAGTAATTTTGAAATATTTGTCGAAGTTAAGGTGAATAATATAAAAATGTAGGAAGTAAAATAGAAAAAATCGGCCAAATACGAGTCGGACTCGCGCACGGAGGGTTCCGTACTGTATGGGAGCCCCCCTTAAATATTTATTTTATTTTAATTTTATTATTGAAGAAAATATAAAATTAAATATGCTGTGAAAATGTCAAGCATCTACCAGGTACCATTATTAATATAGAGCGAAAAGCGTCTAAAAATTCAGGTTTGTTGTATGGGAGCTCCCCTTAAATATTTATTTTATTTTGTTTTTAGTATTTGTTGTTATAGCGGCAACCGAAATACATCATCTGTGAAAATTTCAGCTGCCTAGCTATCATGGTTCATGAGATACAGCCCGGTGACAGACGGACAGACAGACAGACGGACATCGAAGTTTTAGTAATAGGGTCCCGTTTTTCCCTTTGGGTACGGAACCCTAAAAACGTTAAATTATTCTTTTCCATACAAAATTCCTGCATTAGTTGTAAACAGTTGACAGATGGCGAGATGACGTTCACCGGTTCAGCTAGTTATGAATATATTTTTTTAGTTTCTGCATACCTAGGCCGTGCACTGTTGGACTTAGGCCTCTCCTATAGATCTCCAATAAGAATGTCTAAAAGTGGCTTGCGAACAGCGTGATCTTGTGATTTTGATGAGATTAATTCAGGTTATCGCACCACTATTGAACATAGGCCCCTATAAATGTCCAGGAGTGCTGGTACGATCCGTTAGTTCAAAAAGGTCAAAATTATTTATTCATGTCAAAGTTCAACTAGGTTTTGCTAGATCTAGCCAGTATTATTATATCTTCTTTGCTCTATCTGCCAATCTGAAAATGGGGAACTGTAGATACTTTTCATGAGTACCAAATACTTGAATCAATATTTTTTTATGATTTAGGTCACGCGTGGAGACAGATTGAGCCAAAATAATAAACTGCTCCATAATATAAGCATTCAGCTATCATCATAAACAAAACCAGAGCAATCAATCTCAGGTCAATCACGTTCGGTTCAATAGTCTTTGGAGATTCTGCAGAACTTTCAAGGTTTCCCACTTCTAGCGCCATCTATGTATCTAGTTGGGTACTATTACGGCCAGTCTTCGGATGGTGGTATTGCCGAGCGCTACCGTGGCTCTGATGGTACGGCAAATGGCAGATCTATCACGGTTACTTAAGCCTATCAGTATAAGTTATGTCAGAGGCATTCAGGCGGCTTAAAAGACTGTCACCCGGCCTATATGAACTTACTAGCCACTTGCCCCGGCTACGCACTGGTCTATTATACATATAAACCTTCCTCTTGAATTACTCTATCTATTAAAAAAAGCCGCATCAAAATCCGTTGCATAGTTTTAAAGGAATAAGCATACATAGACACAGACAGACAGGGAAGCGACTTTGTTTTATACTATGTAGTGAAGTGATTTATCTACGTTTTTTTATTATTTTAGGTACCTACCTACTATTTGTACGGCTAGAAATAAAGAAATTTACTCATACTCATTTCTTGGTAAAAAAAAAATTACAAGTCAAAATACATTTACAATATAAAAATAACAATTCTAAAACAGTCACTAGAAACAATTTCTTTGTATTCATATTAAATAGGTAAATAAATTAATCAACAACTATCATCAAAGAATTCACAAACTTACATCGTGAAAGGAGTGCTCAATAAGCTTTTTTTTTTATTCCATATAGGTTTGCGTTTGACTACATACTGCCTGATGTTGAGCAGATAAGCTGGAGGCTAGAGGCGGAATTTGAAGCTGTTCAGCGATGGAGCTGAAGTTATTGAACCTGGTAATTTTTAAATTGTTTGTCAAAGAAATCGTTATCTTTTTTTGTATTACAATCCTAAAGTAAATTACTTAATAGGTATATAGATGTGTGGTAAAAATGCCACGATGTAATTTATGGATGTCTTATTTACACACACACGTAGGTAGGTATATACCTACCTACGTAGTCAATGGTGTGTAAAAAAGGTACGGAGAAGAAATTCTACGGTGTTCATGAGAGGAGTTCCTGGTGGACCAACTGTTTTCGCACAACTAGTTGTGCCATCGGATATATTATATTTTCATGATCTACATAATTGCAACTGGGCCAGTGCATGCAGCCCGATCATCCTTCGAGGGTAGGCCTATGATCAGTATAAGCCGAATCATATAAGTTGGCGGATGTGAAGTAAGCCACAAGCTGCGCAATATCCAATCCAGACTGAAGCTCACATAAAGCTGCACGTTGATTGTGATTTGCGCAGCTTGTAGCTAACTTCACATAATACCGACTTGTATGATTCGGCCTATAAAACAGTACAGTTAAGATCAGCGACATCTTTGATTTTCAGGTTGCAACATGATCTGGGTTCTAACTTAGCGTGTGTGAAAAAAGTTTTCCATTTAAAGCATAGATGGCAGGGTTTTCAATGTAATGGGGGTTTCATTCGGATTTTCCTGCTTTCTAGAAGTTGCCGTTAAATAGGTGCGGCGTTGCAGTCGTATTATAATGCCGAACTGTAGCCTACTGTAGGAAATCTAGAAAAGTTTTTCAAATTCAAAGTTGATTTATTGACCATAATAAATCGTAGCAAGGTAGCATACAGAGTCTTAGAAAATAATATACCTAAATATTATGATAATGCCCATAACATAAATGAATTTGTTACTACCCGGATTTCAGACCTAAGTAAGCGCTATAGCTTGTGTTGTCTCAAAAATCCGTGCCCCATATAAAGTACCAAGACAAAATTAAATTACCTACTAGCCATTGACGTCAAACTGAGAAAAAACATAATTTCATTTACAATAGTCTAAAATGAAAATCGTAAAGTTTGGTGCATCTTTATGTAAGTAAGTAAGTAAGTTCGTATAGGCCGGGTGGCTAGCCCTGGTGTCAGAGTTTTTAGGCCGCATGAAGGCCTCTGACATGGCCAATTAATATTATTAATTAGCCATAGCTAATAAGACATGGCTAATTAATATTATTAATTAGCCATAGCTAATTAGACATGGCTAATTAATATTATTAATTAGCCATATTAGCTATTATTAATTAATAGCTTTAGGTTATAGATAGATTAGCTTTGAGAAACACGTCGCCACGGAAAAGAAAACGTTTTGTCTCCTTTATAAATGCCATAGGTGACACAGAATACACTGACACAAACCAAAGTTATAATAACACCCCCTTGTTGGATCGAAGGTTAATAAAACTGGTAGAAATAAAGAAAATAAATATCTCACGAAAATCCATTAATGATGACAAATTGGTACTTGTCCTATTTATCCGATGTCCTTGTTAATTTGATGAATGATTCCCGGATGTTCTCGGATGTTCCCGGATGTTCGCGACCTTCGCCGCGGCCTTGGAATATGGAGGCCAATGAGGAAAACATTCTGGATAATTATATATTTTTGTTATTTTGCTCTACTACATTTTAACCCATCCATCAGCAGCCGTAGGAAATCCACTGCTGAACATAGGTCTGACTTATGGATTTCCAATTAAATCTTGAAAGCGGCTTTAATCAAGGGCGTTTCTACGTTTCTAATCATATACTTAAATCAAAGTTTAAGCCGCCTGAAGGTCTCTGACATGGCTAAACAGCTAAAACAACCGGAAGCTAAAATTTATCGTGGCATCCGAGCCATGGTAGCGCTTTGATGGAAATGCCACCCTCGGTCAACCATCCAAAGACTGACCTTATTGAGCGCGCTAATTGAGTCAGTAATTGACTGCACTTACTTCTTACACACGGTCTCTGACCCCAAACTAAGCATAGCTTGTGATATGGCTGTCAGAGACTGATATACTACATATATACATATTTTAAAATACATACTTGTATAGATAGTAACTAAATAACACCCAGACACAGAGCAACCACCTATGTTCATCACATAAATGCTTGCCCTGGGTGGGGATCGAACCCACGCCTCTTTGACCCAGAAGTCAGGGTCACTAACCACTGAGCCACCGAGGCAGTCCCTAAAATTTGATACTGATGACAAATTGTTATTGTATGATACTCGTCCTATTTCTCCGGAATGTCCGGCGTCCTTGTTGGTTTGATGAAAGATTGCCGGATGTTCGCCGACCTTCGCCGTGACCTTGAAATATGGAGGCCAATGAGGAAAACATTCTGGATAATTACATATTTTTATTATATTGCTCTACCTACCTACTAACCTTTGAAGCCGTCTGTCATTTGTAGGAAGTCCACTGCTGAACATAGGTCTCACTAATAAATCACTACATAGTATAAAACAAAGTCGCTTCCCGCTGCCCGTCTGTCCCTATGTATGCTTATATCTTTAAAACTGCGCAACGGATTTTGATGCTGTTTTTTTTTACAGATAGCATGATTCAAAAGGAAGATTTATGCGTATAATACACCTGTGCAAAGCCGGGGCGGGTCGCTAGTTTCTAATAAAAACTTGAAAGCGGCTTGAATACAGCGCGTTCCTACGTTCCTAATTACCTACTAAGGTAAGGTAAACGTACCAATGTACGGACGTTTTTGAACTTCGCTGACTTTGCAGTAATACTACGCTGATACTAACAGACTTACAACAACAAAGTGAATATGACCATATAGGGCATTTATCTGAGTTTTATAATAATTACATTTTATCTAATTTGTTTGAGCTGTAATGGGAATTAATACCCAAAATGTAAAAAAATACCCAAATGTACCAAACTGCGGACGATTTGTCCTAATGCGCGGAATGTCGACCCAATTCCTGGACGCTATACGAAATTGAACTCTATTTGTTTTACATTAGAGTTTAAATAGCCTTTCTACCGTATTATTATTTGTATGAACTTTAAAATCGACCCAAATCTATTACAAATCGTCCTAATACACGGACGCTATGCGAATTAGAACTCTATTTGCTTTACATTAGAATTTAAATTAACTTTATATTGTATTATTTCTTACTATTATTAAAGAATATTTTAGTTAAAGCCATTCAAGGTGTCTTAAATCAAAGAAACAATAAATAAATTATATTTCAAACAAAAGAATAATCACATTATGAAAAAAAAATACTGAAACGTTAGGTAGTTAGCACAATAGCATTGGTATAGGAACCGTATTTAGTCCGTGGCAAGATAATCGGCTTAAATGATCCCCAAGGTAATGTGTTCAGTCTTCCCATGCAAAATAAAATGCGTTCTTTTTTATAATTATATCCCACAGGTCCGTAAAAGGCACCTTAGGTGACACATTTTTGTAATGATGATTTCACGGTAGTTAAATTGGATACCAGTCTCTAAGGCAACCTCAGTAGTATATTTACCTTTAGAGCACGGCGTACCTGGATATCGTAGAAGTGGCGCAACATCTGGCGGTCGAAGAATTAATGCTTTCAGTACAAGAAAAAAACAAGAAACTAAAGTAGGGTGTGACTCAAACGCCCACTGTGTTGTCTGGGAATGTCCAAATACAAATGAGAGGAGAAATGACGTACTTGACTTCATCTTCAGGCATTATTCAAATCTACTAAAGCATGGCTCTGACTTTATTTTCGTACCGTCTTGGGAATCAATTATCGACACCATACTTACTACGAGCAATATCTCTAAAACAATCAATGAGTGGCGCGTGGCAACTGATGAAGAAGCACGAAACTGAAGCATACCGATATAGCAACTTTTAGAAATAAACTCAAAATAGCTATAAAGAGGAACCTTTACAATAGCTAGAAAACAGCTCGAGAAAGAAAAGCATGAGCTAGTCATAGAGAACGATGTATCTGACAATATATTGCTATCTTGAAACATATACGCGGATAGTGCAAAAAACAAGATTGGACTAAGAGACTCCCTTGCCCTGAGTAAAACAACATAAACTTTGCAAGCGGAAGCCATGGGCCTTTTGCTAGCCGCAAAAAAACTTAAACTTTTTGAACTGAGCTTCTAACAGCTACTGGAAACAGTGAGGCCAAAGAGGTGATCATGTTCACAGTTGACAGTGCTGCTACTATCTATGAACTCAGAAGACCTGTAACAAGGTCAAAATTAATCGCTGCGAGTCATGCAGCATTCCAAACTCTATCAAATAAACAGTGCGATGGAAAAAGAGTCACAGATCATGTTCAGGCAACAACATAGCAGACACGCTTTCCAAATAGAGAAGATTCAGTTGTAACTTAGAAAATCAAATTGTTTTATTATATTGTAATCTTAATCATATAATCTAAATCCCAATTTTTTAGTACTATAGTTGATTATTGTATCGATATAATAATCAACTTTTACAAAAAAAAATGGCTCAATCAAGAGACAGATTTTTACTTTGGTACAAGGACTAGCCACGCGGCCCATACGAACGTCCTTATTTACTTTTTATTACCTATTTATGACAAATTAAATGTTTATTATTTTCTATGAAACACCAAAAGTTTAGTATATCATTAAAAAAAACATAATATCAAAATCTGAGAACAATAAATCTTACATAAGATAATCTTTTAAACACAATGTAATATTGTTTAAATATTTGTTGTGAGTCAATCAAAAACAATTGTTTTTGTCATGCACAAAAAACAGTTTAAACAATACTAAAGCATATTGGACACGACTATTGTTTGAACTAGTCCAAAATAATTCTTAATTCCTTTGAATGAGACGCAACCGAATTATAATAATTACTTTTTCACGGTTTTGAAAACGAAGTTCTTACATGCAAGGAAAAACGAGACTTATTTCAAGGCAATAAGGTCGAGATCCAACCTTTGGTACAACGAGTTTTAAAGAACTGATGTGTGTCCCACTTCTCGGACGAAAAATGTGATTATTGTCCGTGCATTGGGACAAGTACGGGTTTTGTGAGTACCATTAGGCGGATACGCAAATATTATAAATAATCAACAAGATTATGTCTAGATTAGAGGTTATAATATTAGGTAATTTATCTAAGTATCGTAATAAAATAGCACACTTACCGTATCACATTACACAACTAAGAAATTATCTGAAGTTTATGACAGGGTAGACAACAAATTCAGCTACTGAATTAACAGATTAACGAAAATTTTACGACACCGCACTTTTGAGATCATTTGGTTTGAACACCATTACACTACGTGTACAGTTTTTCTTGTATAATACTTTGAAATATAACCAAGAATTTATTCTCATTCATAAGATTAAGTTAAACTTTCGTGGAAAATTACAAAAATTAAAAAACCGAGTAACGTCCGCGTTCTGGGACTCGTCCGCAATTACGTGCGTTTACCTTACCTACCCAAATCAAAGTTCCAGATTGTCGGTGGCCGTTTTAAGCTACGTTTACCGTTACGTGGTCTCCATTCGAGTACTTTACGAACCAATGAGCCATGTGTTCAACGAACTATGTGCCCAGCACACTGCCATCTCAACTTGCCTACACTGGACTTTACAGGGCTATCTGCTTATCCCTTACTAAGCCATAAGAGGCTGATTAAAAGCATCTTTATAAACAACTATTATAATAAGGCCCAAAACCATCCAAAATTGGTGGTCAAACGCAACCCTATTCTGAATAAAAAAAAAAAAACAAGAAAAATATCACCTGATCCGTACTAAACTGCAACTTGAAATCGATAAAATGTACGATAACGATTTTTTTCTTAAATTCTGGGTTGGCCCCGTAGTAATAGTTGTTACTTAATAACGATGGTCTAAATCACCTTCGCCTTATCAAATTAAATCAAAAATTCCGTATTATCACACACATAGGATTCATAAATGGAGATTAAAATCAAAATTGGTCATTGATTAAAATTGGGTATTAGATTACAGAAATAAATTAAATTATTAAGTTGCATGTCAATTATTTTAACAGTATCTTAATGTGATGCTGCAAGACAGAAGTTTTTTGGCGGGAACGCGGAAAAATCGTGTCGCCTCATTTAATTATTTTGAAACAACACGGGACAACATGATACGTCACATTATATCAGTTGCCTACACTCATGCACGTAAATCAGCTCAAAATCAACGAAATACCACAATTTTTCGCCAATTATCACTGATAAAAACTCAAGTTTAACAAATAATTAAAGGGAGTGGGAGCTTCAGTCAGAATCAGGTTTTGCAGCTTGTAGCTAACATCAGAACCACTAACAAGTTTGATCCGTTCTATAGGTACTTAAGTACTATAAGTAGGTATCGAACATGTCATTATATAGCACACACATTCATCCGGGAGCTCACGCGCGCACTGAATCATGCCGTACACGTCAGGTGAGCTTTTAGTCTGGGAGACAAGGGCGTAGATATTCACTATACTGGCCGAATCAAACATTTATGGCGGCTACATGCAGTGGATAACCCAATCCCCGCGCAGCTGTTAAGTGAGCTTTAGTCAGGATTGGGCTATCCACAGCTTGTAGCTCTAACATCACAGCCGTCAAGTAGTTTGATTCGATGTAAAGCTATGTGCACCTGGGTCAATGAAATATAGGCGCTACTGTAGGTACCTATATGAAGTAATAGAATGAAGCCCTGTGGTCTTAATGAATACGAGGTAGGTAGGTTAGGGTAGGCTAGGGCAGAATAAGAACTAAAGTAACAGACACCGTACTAAAATAGCAAGAGAATACATCACGTTGTTCCATTTAAAATATGAAATTTAAAAGGTGTTAGAAAAAGATGCACAAACACCCGAACTTACGTAATTTCGAAGGGTTTCAGTACCAAGCATTGAACCTTAGAAAAATAACGTTACTTTTCTAAGCATTGAGCTATCTCGGCTGTCCAAATTCAAAAAGGTAAAATGTAGGAAGGTAAAATGATCAGAGATTTGAACCTTCTGCTGAAACTAGAGGGTTCAAATTTCCGATCACATCGCAGAAGACAAAGTGAACCAAACTTCAACCATTTTGACATTCAAACTTGTGATTTTGACGTATGCCGATAGACAATGCGTTTTTTAGGGTTCCGTACCCAAAGGGAAAAACGGGACCCTATTACTAAGACTTCGATGTCCGTCTGTCTGTCTGTCCGTCTGTCACCGGGCTGTATCTAATGAACCATGATAGCTAGGCAGCTGAAATTTTTACAGATGACGTATTTCTGTTGCCGCTATAACAACAAATACTAAAAACAAAATAAAATAAATATTTAAGGGGGGCTCCCATACAACAAACCTGAAATTTTAGACATTTTTCGCTCTATATTAATAATGGCAACAGGTAAATGCTTGAAATTTTCACAGAATATTTAGTTTTATATTCACTTCAATAGTAAATAATAAAATTAAAAGAAAATAAATATTTAAGGGGGGCTCCCATACAGTACGGAATCCTCCGTGCACGAGTCCGACTCGTACTTGGCCGATTATTTTGTTCCACTCACTTTCGCGTAGGCTGTAGAACCAGATATGAATAAGACAGCTGTAACGTATTATTGGAATAAAATTTAGCAAGTGTTTATTACTTCAAAGAGTTACTTTTTATATTTATTACTTGTGATTATTCTGAGGGTTAGGGTACCTTTTCATCAGATGTGCATCAAATGATGCTTAACGACACTGTTATAATGCGACTTGAAATGGTTCTATCATATAGAATTAAAGACGGTCAGGGATTTTTTTTGGCCAACTTGTATTCTCCAAATGGGTCCCCGAACACGCCCATTTGGTTTGTCGGACCCTCTACAAAAAATATACTTAAACCTATATTTGGGTCATCTTATACACGGTCTCCGATCCAAACTAAGCAAAACTTGAAATATGACTGCCAGAGACTGATATACATACTTAAATATTTTTTAAAACAACCAGACTGAACAAACACTTGTGTGCATCACAAAAATGCTTAAATGAGTGGGAATCGAACCCACGCCTATTTGGCATAGGAGTTAAGGTCACGGGCCACTGAGGCAGGTACTCAGCACTGGGCCACTGAGGCAACTTTTATGATAGTGATTAGTTCTTCTTCTTCTTCTTTAATGTTTTGGCGTCGCATTATTGTGCATTTGCCAGTGTCAAGTATAATTTTTGAAATTTAATCAAAATATGGTCATTTGTTAATTTCCTTTAGTGCAATAACAAAACTCGCTCGGGGTCTTGGACTGTCAGAGGTTTGCAAGGTGGTGCCTACTACCATTTCTTGATGTACTCATAGGTACGACTAGTCTTAGTGGTGTTCGACTTGAAACAATGTCTTACCATAAATACAGGTACAATAGGGATGTTTACTGGATATACAATTTTTGTTATTATTATAATTAGTCCGTCAGTTACATTATTAAAAAATATTGGACACGTATTTTTTCTTTTATCAATCAAACAATTAGTGACAAAGGTAAAACTTATCAAAGTTTGAGAGTGGGGGCTCGTGATGGCACTACCCGGTACATTTGGTAGCGGTTAGTGACGTCACGCGGAACTTTAACGGGCTTCTTCATCAATTTTTGTTAAATTGACAAAAGAAAAAACACGTGTCTAATATGTTTTGACAATCTATTTGACAGACTAATTATATTTTTTTAGTAAACAAGCCTATTACTCAGCTGACTGTCTGGCGATAGGTACACGTAGCGACGCGATACGCACGCTACGCGTCGCTAGAGCTACGTAATGTATTTCATTTGCTACGCTACGGCCCCAGGGTTACGCCGTAGGCCGTAGATTTTTGACCCGAAAGCCGTAGACCACGGTACTTAATTGTCATAGGCTGCCCGCTATAAAATAGTTAATAACATATTTGCTCGTAAAGTGGCTGTAATTACACCAATTTCAATATCGTCATGTATTTCATTACGCACTTGTGCGATATTGTAATGTAAAACGCACGAGTGAACGATACTTTTTAAAATCTTAGCAAAGAGTTTTTATGTCAGAAAAGTGCTCAATATTTTATGAATAAAATTTACTTTGGGAGATAAAAGATAATAAATAAACATTTAATTCTTTAATTTAATTAATTTTGACAACAAATTACAACCATTTATCTCTAACAAAAACACAAAAATATTTATTTGCTTTATTAGTAATACTGGCTGCTTTTGTACCTTTGCCTAAAAAAAAGTTGATGCGCGCGCATCGCTAATTTGTGGACAAGTAAAGATTTATTCGTTTAAGAAAGTCAGAGTTTTATTAATTTCCTCGCAAATATATAAAACGTCGTATGACATACGTGAAATTACAGCCTCTGCTTCCTTATAGCAATATCGTCTCGGCTGTAATTTTCAACTTACCGCACTTATATTATAATGTACTATTACCATGCCTATGCTATTAACGTTTTGTAGTCAAAACTTTGTTAAAACTAGACATTACTTGAGTTTGCGATCAACAAAAGTCAGATTTGAAAAAAAAGGTAAAGTCGAACGTTACGTACAAGTTACGAGTCTGTTTAGTATAATTAACTTTTACTTCGAACCAAGTCTGAGAGCCTAAAAAAATCAGCTTTATTTTTACTTTCACGGTTGGACCCATAGTAAAAGTTGTTCATAACTAATCATCAAATATGTATAAAATATTTAAACCACATACCTCTCCACTTCTATAAATCCACAAATTCTATAAGGAAGATAAAGGTATTCTGCAACTGCTTCGGTGGCTCAGTGGTTAGTGACCTTGACTTCTGGGTCAAAGAGGCGTGGGTACGATCCTCACCCTAGGCAAGTATTTTTGTGATGAACATAGATGTTTGCTCTGTGTCTGGGTGTTATTTAGGTACTATCCTTACTAATATTATAAATCCGAAAAGTTTGTTGGTTTGTTGGTTTGTTACTCTATCACGCGCCAACGGAGCAACGGATTGACTTGATTTTTGGCATGGATATAGTATAAAAGGCGGAAGGAGCTTTAGGATACTTTTTATCCCGAAAAATTTCATAGTTCCTGTAGGACAGGACAAAAACCCTCGAAAGCGAAACTGTCGCCACTATCACAAAGACGCTAAGTGAATAATTCCTCTATGACGCTAATATGGACTAACGAAACGTCACAGCCAAACGTAATTAGATGACAGGTGACATTGTCTGCAGACTTTTATAAATCACAAAGTAGCGTGGCAAGGCGACAAATAGTTTTTCTACCATTATATCCCCTTGAAGAGGAAATAAAGTATGGATTGAAAATGACAACTGACATTAAAATTGGATAAAATGTTTTTTTCCCTCTGCATGCTACATGTTACTATGACGTTTAATACCAGGCCGTCATTTTGTCTGACATTAAAAATATTTTTAAATATTCTATCATTAGAGGTTCAACATGTTTTTTTATTCTACCTTTATGGTACAGAATCATCATACTTTAATATTATCAATCCGAAAAGTTTGTTGGTTTGTTCCTCTTTGACGCAGCAACGGAGCAAAAGATTGACCTGATTTTTGGTATGGATACCTATGGTTTAATAGACAGAAAGTGATAATAGGATACTTTTTATATTTCGAGAAAATTCGTGATTCCCATGGGATAGGACAATAACTGTTTCTCAGCAATGGAGCAACGGATTGACTTGGTATTTGGGGTGGGCATAGTTTGGAAGACGGAAAGTGACTTGGGATACTTTCCATCCCGAAAAAATTGTGGTTCCCGTAGGACTTAACGATAGATTTTTCTCAGCAACGGAGCAACTTGCCTTGGCATATTGCATGAATACATTTTGAAAGACGAAAAGTGACATAGGCCACTTTTTATCGCAAAAACTTTAACAGTTCCCGTAGGATAGGATAAAAACTAAGTGAGTGGGCTGCGGTAGGAGCCGTCTAAGCGCCAGAAATAACCTGTCAAGGCAAGTTTAGGACGTTCCCACATATTTCGCACTCCTTCGCGGCACTCAACAGCACTAGCCCAGACTCGGGCTCCATAACGGAGCTTGCGCTCTCGCCATAGTGACGGAGTGTTTCGGAGCACAAGACACATCGTCATCCACCACTCGGGACTAACCAGTACTGAAAGTCAGACAGCATTCCAACGCCCTGGTCCCAGTGCAGTGGGTCAGTCATAGTAGCCCAGCGCCTGCCTCTTCAACTGCAGAGGGCAGTGAGAACGGCAATCGCGATACCGACACCTCTCTTCCCCTGCAGCCCCACTGCGTCTGCCAACACGTTGACGGCCTAGCGGAAGGTAGGGTAGGTGGCGGCACCCACACCACCAGTTCCATATATCCCACCGCGGCCCCTTATCCTCGGCTGTCATATCAGAGTCCAAGAAGCAGCCTTGCTTTATGAAACTAAGAAAGGTTATTCCCAGCAAGTAACTGGAGATAGAGAGACAGAAAAGAAGCCACACCCAGCGCAGCAGGAGGAGCTGGAGTTCATATGCCTGGCAGACGGAGCAGCACTAGAGCAAAATCTTAACCGAGAAATTAACATATTTACAGACGGCAGTAAAATTAAAGGGAAAGTTGGGGCGGCATTATCCATTTGGGATGATGCCGCTGAGATCAGTACCCGCAAGCTGAAATTGGCCGATTGGTGCTCTGTGTAACAGGTCGAGTTATCGGCACTTCTTGAGGCTACCGAAAAAGCAAAAATCTTTTGTGACTCCAGGTCTGCACTGGAAACGGTAGTTAGCGTATCTTCCCTCCATCCCTTAGCAGTAAATTCAAAGCTAACATAAAGTTACTTCACGCACAAAATAAAATAGTGAAACTTTATTGGATTAAAGCGCACGCGGGCATGGAGGGAAATGAGAGAGCGGACCAGCTAGCAAAGGAAGCAGCACTGCACTCGAAGTGCAGACCTATTTAGGATAACTGCCCCGTTTCATTCGTCAAGCGAGAAATCCGAAAGGACTCTCTTGACGAGTGGAACCGGCGGTATCAGGATGGACACACAGCGGCGGTAACCAAAACATATTTTCCGGATGCAAGGGCGGCATACAAGATCGTAAGAGAAATAGCACCAGTGGGAATCATAACTCAAGTGCTGACGGGGCATGGTGAGTTTTCCCAATACTTACATCGATTTAAGTTGAGGGAAAGCCCATCGTGCATCTGTGAACCCACAAAAGAGGAGACTCCACTGCACATAATCTTGGAATGCCCAGTTTATGGAAAGCAGAGATTTGATTTAGAACAAAAAATTGGAATTAATCTAACACGAAAAAACCTTAGAAACAATTTTATCGAATTTTTGCACAAATATTTGTAAAAAAGCAATACTTAATTAGGAACAAGTAGGTATAAACTTTGCTGTACCATTGTAATGTTTATTATAACTGCAAACAGCCAAAAACATTGAAATATAGGTATACTTAGTTTTTATTCATTTGTAATTAAGACCCCTGATCATGTCAGGAATATTTCGCGATATAATAAAAAAAACTCCTCGGATGCAGCGTCGCAAGAGCGGCACTGCAGCCCGCCTAAGTTGCGACACTCCTCATAAGGCATGCAACCTACCGGCCATCCTCTCAGCTGCTTTAGTTAAAAGCGGCTGAAACTCGAGTGCCAGCCTCTAACCTTCCTTGGGGGAAAAGACCCAAAGAAGAGGGAGACTTCGAGCGCCGCCTTTTCAGCTGCCTCAGACCTCCCCCACGACAAGGCGGGAATCCACGGAAGGGTTGTATATACACTCCAACCGTAACTTAACCAACAAAAGCATTCCTCTAAGGTATTTTGATATTTGTCAGTTAGGTTAGGTTTCGCAGCCGACATAAACATAAGCCAAAATCAAAATCCAACGCGGGCGAAGCCGCGGGTAAAAGCTAGTATACATATATGTATCCTTACTAATATTATAAATCCGAAAAGTTTGTTGGTTTGTTACTCTATCACGCGCCAACGGCGCAACGGATTGACTTGATTTTTGGCATGGATATAGTATAAAAGGCGGAAGGAGCTTTAGGATACTTTTTATCCCGAAAAATTTCATAGTTCCTGTAGGACAGGACAAAAACCCTCGAAAGCGAAACTGTCGCCACTATCACAAAGACGCTAAGTGAATAATTCCTCTATGACGCTAATATGGACTAACGAAACGTCACAGCCAAACGTAATTAGATGACAGGTGACATTGTCTGCAGACTTTTATAAATCACAAGTAGCGTGGCAAGGCGACAAATTGTTTTTCTACCATTATATCCCCTTGAAGAGGAAATAAAGTATGGATTGAAAATGACAACTGACATTAAAATTGGATAAAATGTTTTTTTCCCTCTGCATGCTACATGTTACTATGACGTTTAATACCAGGCCGTCATTTTGTCTGACATTAAAAATATTTTTAAATATTCTATCATTAGAGGTTCAACATGTTTTTTTATTCTACCTTTATGGTACAGAATCATCATCCTTACTAATATTATAAATCCGAAAAGTTTGTTGGTTTGTTGGTTTGTTACTCTATCACGCGCCAACGGAGCAACGGATTGACTTGATTTTTGGCATGGATATAGTATAAAAGGCGGAAGGAGCTTTAGGATACTTTTTATCCCGAAAAATTTCATAGTTCCTGTAGGACAGGACAAAAACCCTCGAAAGCGAAACTGTCGCCACTATCACAAAGACGCTAAGTGAATAATTCCTCTATGACGCTAATATGGACTAACGAAACGTCACAGCCAAACGTAATTAGATGACAGGTGACATTGTCTGCAGACTTTTATAAATCACAAAGTAGCGTGGCAAGGCGACAAATAGTTTTTCTACCATTATATCCCCTTGAAGAGGAAATAAAGTATGGATTGAAAATGACAACTGACATTAAAATTGGATAAAATGTTTTTTTCCCTCTGCATGCTACATGTTACTATGACGTTTAATACCAGGCCGTCATTTTGTCTGACATTAAAAATATTTTTAAATATTCTATCATTAGAGGTTCAACATGTTTTTTTATTCTACCTTTATGGTACAGAATCATCATACTTTAATATTATCAATCCGAAAAGTTTGTTGGTTTGTTCCTCTTTGACGCAGCAACGGAGCAAAAGATTGACCTGATTTTTGGTATGGATACCTATGGTTTAATAGACAGAAAGTGATAATAGGATACTTTTTATATTTCGAGAAAATTCGTGATTCCCATGGGATAGGACAATAACTGTTTCTCAGCAATGGAGCAACGGATTGACTTGGTATTTGGGGTGGGCATAGTTTGGAAGACGGAAAGTGACTTGGGATACTTTCCATCCCGAAAAAATTGTGGTTCCCGTAGGACTTAACGATAGATTTTTCTCAGCAACGGAGCAACTTGCCTTGGCATATTGCATGAATACATTTTGAAAGACGAAAAGTGACATAGGCCACTTTTTATCGCAAAAACTTTAACAGTTCCCGTAGGATAGGATAAAAACTAAGTGAGTGGGCTGCGGTAGGAGCCGTCTAAGCGCCAGAAATAACCTGTCAAGGCAAGTTTAGGACGTTCCCACATATTTCGCACTCCTTCGCGGCACTCAACAGCACTAGCCCAGACTCGGGCTCCATAACGGAGCTTGCGCTCTCGCCATAGTGACGGAGTGTTTCGGAGCACAAGACACATCGTCATCCACCACTCGGGACTAACCAGTACTGAAAGTCAGACAGCATTCCAACGCCCTGGTCCCAGTGCAGTGGGTCAGTCATAGTAGCCCAGCGCCTGCCTCTTCAACTGCAGAGGGCAGTGAGAACGGCAATCGCGATACCGACACCTCTCTTCCCCTGCAGCCCCACTGCGTCTGCCAACACGTTGACGGCCTAGCGGAAGGTAGGGTAGGTGGCGGCACCCACACCACCAGTTCCATATATCCCACCGCGGCCCCTTATCCTCGGCTGTCATATCAGAGTCCAAGAAGCAGCCTTGCTTTATGAAACTAAGAAAGGTTATTCCCAGCAAGTAACTGGAGATAGAGAGACAGAAAAGAAGCCACACCCAGCGCAGCAGGAGGAGCTGGAGTTCATATGCCTGGCAGACGGAGCAGCACTAGAGCAAAATCTTAACCGAGAAATTAACATATTTACAGACGGCAGTAAAATTAAAGGGAAAGTTGGGGCGGCATTATCCATTTGGGATGATGCCGCTGAGATCAGTACCCGCAAGCTGAAATTGGCCGATTGGTGCTCTGTGTAACAGGTCGAGTTATCGGCACTTCTTGAGGCTACCGAAAAAGCAAAAATCTTTTGTGACTCCAGGTCTGCACTGGAAACGGTAGTTAGCGTATCTTCCCTCCATCCCTTAGCAGTAAATTCAAAGCTAACATAAAGTTACTTCACGCACAAAATAAAATAGTGAAACTTTATTGGATTAAAGCGCACGCGGGCATGGAGGGAAATGAGAGAGCGGACCAGCTAGCAAAGGAAGCAGCACTGCACTCGAAGTGCAGACCTATTTAGGATAACTGCCCCGTTTCATTCGTCAAGCGAGAAATCCGAAAGGACTCTCTTGACGAGTGGAACCGGCGGTATCAGGATGGACACACAGCGGCGGTAACCAAAACATATTTTCCGGATGCAAGGGCGGCATACAAGATCGTAAGAGAAATAGCACCAGTGGGAATCATAACTCAAGTGCTGACGGGGCATGGTGAGTTTTCCCAATACTTACATCGATTTAAGTTGAGGGAAAGCCCATCGTGCATCTGTGAACCCACAAAAGAGGAGACTCCACTGCACATAATCTTGGAATGCCCAGTTTATGGAAAGCAGAGATTTGATTTAGAACAAAAAATTGGAATTAATCTAACACGAAAAAACCTTAGAAACAATTTTATCGAATTTTTGCACAAATATTTGTAAAAAAGCAATACTTAATTAGGAACAAGTAGGTATAAACTTTGCTGTACCATTGTAATGTTTATTATAACTGCAAACAGCCAAAAACATTGAAATATAGGTATACTTAGTTTTTATTCATTTGTAATTAAGACCCCTGATCATGTCAGGAATATTTCGCGATATAATAAAAAAAACTCCTCGGATGCAGCGTCGCAAGAGCGGCACTGCAGCCCGCCTAAGTTGCGACACTCCTCATAAGGCATGCAACCTACCGGCCATCCTCTCAGCTGCTTTAGTTAAAAGCGGCTGAAACTCGAGTGCCAGCCTCTAACCTTCCTTGGGGGAAAAGACCCAAAGAAGAGGGAGACTTCGAGCGCCGCCTTTTCAGCTGCCTCAGACCTCCCCCACGACAAGGCGGGAATCCACGGAAGGGTTGTATATACACTCCAACCGTAACTTAACCAACAAAAGCATTCCTCTAAGGTATTTTGATATTTGTCAGTTAGGTTAGGTTTCGCAGCCGACATAAACATAAGCCAAAATCAAAATCCAACGCGGGCGAAGCCGCGGGTAAAAGCTAGTATACATATATGTATCCTTACTAATATTATAAATCCGAAAAGTTTGTTGGTTTGTTACTCTATCACGCGCCAACGGCGCAACGGATTGACTTGATTTTTGGCATGGATATAGTATAAAAGGCGGAAGGAGCTTTAGGATACTTTTTATCCCGAAAAATTTCATAGTTCCTGTAGGACAGGACAAAAACCCTCGAAAGCGAAACTGTCGCCACTATCACAAAGACGCTAAGTGAATAATTCCTCTATGACGCTAATATGGACTAACGAAACGTCACAGCCAAACGTAATTAGATGACAGGTGACATTGTCTGCAGACTTTTATAAATCACAAGTAGCGTGGCAAGGCGACAAATTGTTTTTCTACCATTATATCCCCTTGAAGAGGAAATAAAGTATGGATTGAAAATGACAACTGACATTAAAATTGGATAAAATGTTTTTTTCCCTCTGCATGCTACATGTTACTATGACGTTTAATACCAGGCCGTCATTTTGTCTGACATTAAAAATATTTTTAAATATTCTATCATTAGAGGTTCAACATGTTTTTTTATTCTACCTTTATGGTACAGAATCATCATCCTTACTAATATTATAAATCCGAAAAGTTTGTTGGTTTGTTGGTTTGTTACTCTATCACGCGCCAACGGAGCAACGGATTGACTTGATTTTTGGCATGGATATAGTATAAAAGGCGGAAGGAGCTTTAGGATACTTTTTATCCCGAAAAATTTCATAGTTCCTGTAGGACAGGACAAAAACCCTCGAAAGCGAAACTGTCGCCACTATCACAAAGACGCTAAGTGAATAATTCCTCTATGACGCTAATATGGACTAACGAAACGTCACAGCCAAACGTAATTAGATGACAGGTGACATTGTCTGCAGACTTTTATAAATCACAAAGTAGCGTGGCAAGGCGACAAATAGTTTTTCTACCATTATATCCCCTTGAAGAGGAAATAAAGTATGGATTGAAAATGACAACTGACATTAAAATTGGATAAAATGTTTTTTTCCCTCTGCATGCTACATGTTACTATGACGTTTAATACCAGGCCGTCATTTTGTCTGACATTAAAAATATTTTTAAATATTCTATCATTAGAGGTTCAACATGTTTTTTTATTCTACCTTTATGGTACAGAATCATCATACTTTAATATTATCAATCCGAAAAGTTTGTTGGTTTGTTCCTCTTTGACGCAGCAACGGAGCAAAAGATTGACCTGATTTTTGGTATGGATACCTATGGTTTAATAGACAGAAAGTGATAATAGGATACTTTTTATATTTCGAGAAAATTCGTGATTCCCATGGGATAGGACAATAACTGTTTCTCAGCAATGGAGCAACGGATTGACTTGGTATTTGGGGTGGGCATAGTTTGGAAGACGGAAAGTGACTTGGGATACTTTCCATCCCGAAAAAATTGTGGTTCCCGTAGGACTTAACGATAGATTTTTCTCAGCAACGGAGCAACTTGCCTTGGCATATTGCATGAATACATTTTGAAAGACGAAAAGTGACATAGGCCACTTTTTATCGCAAAAACTTTAACAGTTCCCGTAGGATAGGATAAAAACTAAGTGAGTGGGCTGCGGTAGGAGCCGTCTAAGCGCCAGAAATAACCTGTCAAGGCAAGTTTAGGACGTTCCCACATATTTCGCACTCCTTCGCGGCACTCAACAGCACTAGCCCAGACTCGGGCTCCATAACGGAGCTTGCGCTCTCGCCATAGTGACGGAGTGTTTCGGAGCACAAGACACATCGTCATCCACCACTCGGGACTAACCAGTACTGAAAGTCAGACAGCATTCCAACGCCCTGGTCCCAGTGCAGTGGGTCAGTCATAGTAGCCCAGCGCCTGCCTCTTCAACTGCAGAGGGCAGTGAGAACGGCAATCGCGATACCGACACCTCTCTTCCCCTGCAGCCCCACTGCGTCTGCCAACACGTTGACGGCCTAGCGGAAGGTAGGGTAGGTGGCGGCACCCACACCACCAGTTCCATATATCCCACCGCGGCCCCTTATCCTCGGCTGTCATATCAGAGTCCAAGAAGCAGCCTTGCTTTATGAAACTAAGAAAGGTTATTCCCAGCAAGTAACTGGAGATAGAGAGACAGAAAAGAAGCCACACCCAGCGCAGCAGGAGGAGCTGGAGTTCATATGCCTGGCAGACGGAGCAGCACTAGAGCAAAATCTTAACCGAGAAATTAACATATTTACAGACGGCAGTAAAATTAAAGGGAAAGTTGGGGCGGCATTATCCATTTGGGATGATGCCGCTGAGATCAGTACCCGCAAGCTGAAATTGGCCGATTGGTGCTCTGTGTAACAGGTCGAGTTATCGGCACTTCTTGAGGCTACCGAAAAAGCAAAAATCTTTTGTGACTCCAGGTCTGCACTGGAAACGGTAGTTAGCGTATCTTCCCTCCATCCCTTAGCAGTAAATTCAAAGCTAACATAAAGTTACTTCACGCACAAAATAAAATAGTGAAACTTTATTGGATTAAAGCGCACGCGGGCATGGAGGGAAATGAGAGAGCGGACCAGCTAGCAAAGGAAGCAGCACTGCACTCGAAGTGCAGACCTATTTAGGATAACTGCCCCGTTTCATTCGTCAAGCGAGAAATCCGAAAGGACTCTCTTGACGAGTGGAACCGGCGGTATCAGGATGGACACACAGCGGCGGTAACCAAAACATATTTTCCGGATGCAAGGGCGGCATACAAGATCGTAAGAGAAATAGCACCAGTGGGAATCATAACTCAAGTGCTGACGGGGCATGGTGAGTTTTCCCAATACTTACATCGATTTAAGTTGAGGGAAAGCCCATCGTGCATCTGTGAACCCACAAAAGAGGAGACTCCACTGCACATAATCTTGGAATGCCCAGTTTATGGAAAGCAGAGATTTGATTTAGAACAAAAAATTGGAATTAATCTAACACGAAAAAACCTTAGAAACAATTTTATCGAATTTTTGCACAAATATTTGTAAAAAAGCAATACTTAATTAGGAACAAGTAGGTATAAACTTTGCTGTACCATTGTAATGTTTATTATAACTGCAAACAGCCAAAAACATTGAAATATAGGTATACTTAGTTTTTATTCATTTGTAATTAAGACCCCTGATCATGTCAGGAATATTTCGCGATATAATAAAAAAAACTCCTCGGATGCAGCGTCGCAAGAGCGGCACTGCAGCCCGCCTAAGTTGCGACACTCCTCATAAGGCATGCAACCTACCGGCCATCCTCTCAGCTGCTTTAGTTAAAAGCGGCTGAAACTCGAGTGCCAGCCTCTAACCTTCCTTGGGGGAAAAGACCCAAAGAAGAGGGAGACTTCGAGCGCCGCCTTTTCAGCTGCCTCAGACCTCCCCCACGACAAGGCGGGAATCCACGGAAGGGTTGTATATACACTCCAACCGTAACTTAACCAACAAAAGCATTCCTCTAAGGTATTTTGATATTTGTCAGTTAGGTTAGGTTTCGCAGCCGACATAAACATAAGCCAAAATCAAAATCCAACGCGGGCGAAGCCGCGGGTAAAAGCTAGTACTTTAATATTATCAATCCGAAAAGTTTGTTGGTTTGTTCCTCTTTGACGCAGCAACGGAGCAAAAGATTGACCTGATTTTTGGTATGGATACCTATGGTTTAATAGACAGAAAGTGATAAAAGGATACTTTTTATATTTCGAGAAAATTCGTGATTCCCATGGGATAGGACAATAACTGTTTCTCAGCAATGGAGCAACGGATTGACTTGGTATTTGGGGTGGGCATAGTTTGGAAGACGGAAAGTGACTTGGGATACTTTCCATCCCGAAAAAATTGTGGTTCCCGTAGGACTTAACGATAGATTTTTCTCAGCAACGGAGCAACTTGCCTTGGCAATTGCATGAATACATTTTGAAAGACGAAAAGTGACATAGGCCACTTTTTATCGCAAAAACTTTAACAGTTCCCGTAGGATAGGATAAAAACTAAGTGAGTGGGCTGCGGTAGCAGCCGTCTAAGCGCCAGAAATAACCTGTCAAGGCAAGTTTAGGACGTTCCCACATATTTCGCACTCCTTCGCGGCACTCAACAGCACTAGCCCAGACTCGGGCTCCATAACGGAGCTTGCGCTCTCGCCATAGTGACGGAGTGTTTCGGAGCACAAGACACATCGTCATCCACCACTCGGGACTAACCAATACTGAAAGTCAGACAGCATTCCAACGCCCTGGTCCCAGTGCAGTGGGTCAGTCATAGTAGCCCAGCGCCTGCCTCTTCAACTGCAGAGGGCAGTGAGAACGGCAATCGCGATACCGACACCTCTCTTCCCCTGCAGCCCCACTGCGTCTGCCAACACGTTGACGGCCTAGCGGAAGGTAGGGTAGGTGGCAGCACCCACACCACCAGTTCCATATATCCCACCGCGGCCCCTTATCCTCGGCTGTCATATCAGAGTCCAAGAAGCAGCCTTGCTTTATGAAACTAAGAAAGGTTATTCCCAGCAAGTAACTGGAGATAGAGAGACAGAAAAGAAGCCACACCCAGCGCAGCAGGAGGAGCTGGAGTTCATATGCCTGGCAGACGGAGCAGCACTAGAGCAAAATCTTAACCGAGAAATTAACATATTTACAGACGGCAGTAAAATTAAAGGGAAAGTTGGGGCGGCATTATCCATTTGGGATGATGCCGCTGAGATCAGTACCCGCAAGCTGAAATTGGCCGATTGGTGCTCTGTGTAACAGGTCGAGTTATCGGCACTTCTTGAGGCTACCGAAAAAGCAAAAATCTTTTGTGACTCCAGGTCTGCACTGGAAACGGTAGTTGGCGTATCTTCCCTCCATCCCTTAGCAGTAAATTCAAAGCTAACATAAAGTTACTACACGCACAAAATAAAATAGTGAAACTTTATTGGATTAAAGCGCACGCGGGGATGGAGGGAAATGAGAGAGCGGACCAGCTAGCAAAGGAAGCAGCACTGCACTCGAAGTGCAGACCTATTTAGGATAACTGCCCCGTTTCATTCGTCAAGCGAGAAATCCGAAAGGACTCTCTTGACGAGTGGAACCGGCGGTATCAGGATGGACACACAGCGGCGGTAACCAAAACATATTTTCCGGATGCAAGGGCGGCATACAAGATCGTAAGAGAAATAGCACCAGTGGGAATCATAACTCAAGTGCTGACGGGGCATGGTGAGTTTTCCCAATACTTACATCGATTTAAGTTGAGGGAAAGCCCATCGTGCATCTGTGAACCCACAAAAGAGGAGACTCCACTGCACATAATCTTGGAATGCCCAGTTTATGGAAAGCAGAGATTTGATTTAGAACAAAAAATTGGAATTAATCTAACACGAAAAAACCTTAGAAACAATTTTATCGAATTTTTGCACAAATATTTGTAAAAAAGCAATACTTAATTAGGAACAAGTAGGTATAAACTTTGCTGTACCATTGTAATGTTTATTATAACTGCAAACAGCCAAAAACATTGAAATATAGGTATACTTAGTTTTTATTCATTTGTAATTAAGACCCCTGATCATGTCAGGAACATTTCGCGATATAATAAAAAAAACTCCTCGGATGCAGCGTCAGTGCCGCAGCCCGCCTAAGTTGCGACACTCCTCATAAGGCATGCAACCTACCGGCCATCCTCTCAGCTGCTTTAGTTAAAAGCGGCTGAAACTCGAGTGCCAGCCTCTAACCTTTCTTGGGGGAAAAGACCCAAAGAAGAGGGAGACTTCGAGCGCCGCCTTTTCAGCTGCCTCAGACCTCCCCCACGACAAGGCGGGAATACACGGAAGGGTTGTATATACACTCCAACCGTAACTTAACCAACAAAAGCATTCCTCTAAGGTATTTTGATATTTGTCAGTTAGGTTAGGTTTCGCAGCCGACATAAACATAAGCCAAAATCAAAATCCAACGCGGGCGAAGCCGCGGGTAAAAGCTAGTATACATATATGTATTTAAAATATGTAAATGTAGTATATCAGTCTCTGGCAGCCATATCACAAGCTTTGCTTAGTTTGGGGTCAGAGACTGTGTGTAAGATGTCCCCTAATATTTATTTTTTACTATTTATTCAGCTCCTTCAAATCTAAGTTGAACAAAAAAGAGAAGTAAAGTTGGTAGTCGTCGTGATAATAATTATTTTTTGCAAAAAAATAGCATTACCTACCGATTTCAACCGTGTACAGAATTCGCGAATATTTCGCACGAATTGATGTAGCATTTTTCGCATTATGGTTAATTTATCAAAAATGGCTCAGCCGATTTCGATAAAATTTAAGTGGGACCAATTTCAAAGTATACTCTTGCCAATAAAAAAGAAATTATCGAAATCGTACTAATACGTAAACAGTTATGCGTGTATACATAAAATCCGTTTCGTCTGTCATAAGTCGAACGTAACCGTCCATTTTCCGAGGGAATCGACGGTAGCCCCCAGATGAGTATTTCCAGTAACAGAGCGCGCGCTAACTACGTAAACGCCGGCGAGTCTGCCAGCAGGAGGCGCCTCTGTGTGCAACTGGCAAAGATCAACTACTGTAGACCAAAGTTGTTAAACCATTCAATAAGTACAAACAAGCATGTTTGTAATTGAATGGTTTAGAAGCAATTTTAATAATAATTAGACATTTTTGTAAACACCGTCATTCTAAATTAATTTAAGTTGGTTATGAATAAGTACCTACTCGTTTGGATTTTAGAGTCTGGCCAACGAAAGCTGTCCAATAAAAAGGCGGGAATTTTAAAAAATCAAGAGCTGTTAGCTTGTTTTCTAGTACCGCTCAGCTGATCTCCATGAAATTTAGCATGCACGTAATTCTATAAACTACGTGCATGATAAATTAATTGATTTTTTAAAATTCCCGCCTTTTTTCTTGGACAGCTTTCGTTGGCCAGACTCTATTCGGCTTGTTTTTGAAACTTACGATTTCAAATCTGCTATAGCTGGAAAAGTGAAATAGGGGGGAGGGCACTGTAAGCTGAAACACAGGCTACGGCCTAGTTCGGCAACAGAAACCTATTACAATTTTGTGATCAATTATTCTAGCTTAGTTAAGATATGTATTTTGTAAACATTGTTTTGGTCGAATAAAAATTTATTTATTTATTTTATTTAAAGCATACTGAATAGAAAACCTAATTGTTAACGGTCTTCAAAATAGGCGGTTCTCTATTCGTCTGCATGTTTTTTTGTATCTAGACACACCGAAGCGTGTCCAGCCAAGACAAATAAAAAAGAACTGGCGCCGCGACGTGTGTAATATTACACGAACCATTTCGAGACACTTTAGACCCCTTCATAACTCGAAAACTATTTAACCTATATATATGAAATTTAGCATATTCATTAAAGTTCTTTAGCTTATCTACAATACAAAATTTCATTAATTTTGCTCTGACGGTTAATGAAATATAAACGTTTAAAAACCGGGGTTTCATTGACTGATTTACTGACTCACTGACTTATAGATCAAAAACCTAACCCACTTCCAGATGACCTAGAAACTTGATATTTGGCATCAAGGTAGACTATCAGACATATATAAAGGAAAAAATCTAGAACTTTAAACTTTCACCCCCAACCCTATAAGTATAATAGAGGATGAAAGCTTGTATGAGACTTACACAAATTTTCATGCTATAAGTCTAAAAATTGATATAAAGACTCCCTGTTAGAAATAATAAAACACGTGTTTTAGGATTTTTAATAAATCAGCCCCCAAATTGGGGGATGAAAATTTGTAAGTCACTTTCGAAACTTTTGATGCCAGAAGTCAGAAAATGGATATAAGAACTCGTTGTAAAACATGATTTCAGGATTCTTAACAAACCACCCCCCCAAACCCTAAAACTGGGGGATGAAAGTTTGTATGACACTTTTGCAAAGCTTGATGCTAAATGTCCAAAAATTTATAAAGGGACTCTTTATTGTAAATAATAAAACTCGTATTTCAAGATCTTTAGTAAATCTCCCCCTAAAATTTAAAACTAGGGGTTAAAAGCTGGTATGAGACTTTCGCAAGTTTTGAAGTTAGATATGTGAAAATAGATTAAATTATTCCTTGTAGTAAACTACAAAAAGAAGTGAAATCCAACAAAAACATTTTCATCTGAAATGGAGTTCACACTATCAAAAAATCTCAAGTAAAGCCAAGCTTTTAACTCTACACGCCTTACTCTACACAAAAAACTATAATATTGGTCGTACTGTCTAAAAGGTATACGATTGTATTAGATCCAAGCTCCTTACTCAACACGCGTTAACTTTACATACCTACTCTATACTAAAAACACCAAATATTCAATGGAAAATAACATTTAGGAGTTTAGACGAAACGTATTTTGTAAAGAAAAGGAAAACAAAAAAAAATATCGGCCAAGTACGAGTAGGACTCGCGCACGCAGGGTATATTTCGTACTGTGTGGGAGCCCCCTTTAAATATATTTATTTAACTTTAATTTACTTATTTACTATTGAATTGTATATTCAACCATTTCACCATCTAAGCTACTGGAGCAGTTATGCCAACGGCCCAGAGCCACGCTCCGCTACTTTAAGGAGCTGGGCTGGCTCGGGTAGACGCTGGAGTGAATGCACAAAACACCCCATGCGGGACGTCAGTGCAGGACTTATCGCCCCCACATTGAATAAGAATATATACAACTAAACATTCTGTGAATATTTCAAGCATCTACCTGTTACCATTATTAACATCAACGAAAAACGTTTAAAAAAAACAGGTTTGTTGTATGGGAGCCCCCCTTAAATTTTAATTTTTTTCTGTTATTATAGCGGCAACAGAAATACACCATCTGTAAAAATTTCAGCTTTCTAGCTATAACTGTTTATGAGATACAGCCTGGTGACAGAGAGACAGACGGACAAACGGACAGCGGAGTCTTACCCTTGTTTTTACCCTTTGGGTACGGAACCCTAAAAAAAGCGATATTAGATGATGATAATAATAATGCATATTATATCGGTCTTTGTCATAATCACGCTACATGAATTGCACCTAAGCTAAAAAACGAATAGAATAGTATAGAATCTTACATTAGGTAGGTATTAATAAAAACTTTGCCCTGCTTTCTTTCGTCGTTGAAAATATTTGACATTCTCTCACGTACCCCCAATATGCAGACGGATTACATTCACTAAATTCCATCACGCACGCTACATAATACCTCCCTGAATCAACTAAATTTTTAGTAACCTTGATTTTAATAATGTTGCTGTTATTATAAGATCTTCGTAAATATAAAGATGTTTTAGTTCAATTTGTTGACTATCGTCTGAAGATGTAAGCAACAACTCGTCATTTGTGTTTGTTTTTCAAATAGTGAATGTTCAAAAGCTTCCTCTATAAGCTTTCATAATCTTTGTCATTTTCCGTCGTCCACACAGGCACTGCGCATGTGTGCGTTACCCGCCGATTCTAACCTAAATTCGAATTTCGAGCTTCGGTTTACGCGGACGTGCGCGCCAGCCCGACAAACAATTTAAAAATAAAACATTTTTTTTTCTCGCCCGCTCCGTCGTTCCGGCCAGTGTGAATGTTTTCCAATTTTTATGTGAAAAAGTGCGTTTTTGATACAATTTCTCTGGAATAATGGAATAATGGTTATAAATAGTGCGTTCGCGAGACCCAGTGCAGACAAGCTCGACGTATTTCGGTGACAAATCTGACGGCCTCGGGTCGCGAACTTTATGGCCTATTTTTTAATAGCACATTTTTAGTGGTGTTTTTTGTGATGAAACGAAAGAAGTGATCGTATTTTTGGATTTATTGCTGCAGATTGACAGGTAATTTTTCACTCTATTTTTGATATTTTTAGGGTTCCGTGCCTGAAATAAAAATTACAACCATATTTTTAACTGGCAATTTATTTCGCAAATTCGAATGACACAATCTTGTATAAATCTACATAAGTAAGCGCACTGTGATTATGAAACATTGGCCTACTTTTAAAAACACAATTTTACACTCAAGATCAGCGAAATGCTAAAAATACATGAGTAATAATGTATTTTTACTCGAAAATCCGTGTAAAACAGACACGTTTTACACGGCTTAGAGGCAAAATGGAGAAGAACCACTTTGTTTACATTTGTTTGAGGAAACTGCAGTTTACGTGGTGGAAATTTATCAATAAGTTGTGTTTAAAATATTTCATTCATAATAAAGTTTTACGTGGAGTAATTTGGCAAAATATTGTGGAAACACGTTGCTACTAAAATAGTCTTGGCGGTTTCGTGATGATATGATAAATTGTAAACTTCGGGGTTACTCATCCTGTTGAATCTAAATTATGCTTTATCTTGTTAGTGAGAAGCAGGATAAGAACAAAGCCGGAAAAGCTTTTATCTGTATTTGATAGCAAATGAATAAAAATCGTACAGCCAATAAAAAAAAAACTAACACATTTTGCCATCATCACGGTACGTTTACGGAATACTACCTATACAGGGTTATTTCTAAGCAATTACATCCTTTCAGGGGCTTATTCTGTACATCAAAACTAACAACCTTTGTTCTACGAGTTTTATTAATTCTCAAAAAAAAGTTGTAGTTCCATAGAAAAATGTCGTTCACCCTCGACAAAATGTATGGAACAGCTGTTTTTTTTAGTTTTAACAAGGGTCGTAGAGTCTGGCCAACGAAAGCTGTCCAAGAAAAAAGGCGGGAATTTAAAAAAATCAAGAGCTGTTAGCTTGTTTTCTAGTACCGCTCAGCTGATCTCCATGAAATTTAGCATGCACGTAGTTTATAGAACTACGTGCATGCTAAATTTCATTTTCTTGGACAGCCTTCGTTGGCCAGACTCTAGAACAAAATTGATTAGTTTTGATGTACAGAATAAGCCCCTAAGAGGATGCTAATTGTTAGAAATAAACCTGGATACTGAACTGTATCAGCCTTTTAAAAGTCAACTGCAGGACGTAGGCCTACCCACGAAGGCTGATTGGGTCATATCCACCACGCTGGCCCAGTGTGGGTTGGTGGTTACGGAATACCTACACAATAAAGTTTGCTGAAAATTAAAGCATTTCACGCATTATTTTGTTGTGTTTTTGTATTGTCGTCTATTTATTAATAAGTAGATATATTTATCTCTGCGCTTTATGAAGAAGCAACGTAGTTTTATTGTTTTTGCTAAGTTAAAAAATCGGCCAAGTGCGAGTCGGACTCGCGCACGAAGGGTTCCGTGCCGTATGCGAGTCCTATTCCTCTTGCCGTTATTAATAACGAGCAAAAAAACTCCTAAAAATCACGTTTGTTGTATGGGAGCCCCCCCTAGATATTTATTTTATTTTGTTTTTAGTATTTGTTGTTGTAGCGGCAACAGAAATAAATCATCTGTGAAAATTTCAGCTGGCTGGCTATCATGGTTCATGAGATACAGCCCGGTGACAGACAGACAGACGGACATCGAAGTCTTAGTAATAGGGTCCCGTTTTCACCCTTTGGGTACGGAACCCTAAAAAGACACTTGCGCTGTAAAAAGTTATCTTTTTATGGGTGGTGAGTTGTAACTATTTCTAAAACTAATGTAAAAGTTTATTTAAAAAAAAAAAATATTCCACACATCAGAAGGAAATAACAATAGACGGGCTTGTTGCTTGAGGCGGTCTCTTCCAGGCAACCTAAGTACGGAAAGAGTCTTAAATAATAGACAGAATGTACACTAAGTATAGAGTACACAAAATCAATTCTTTTATACTTAGTTAATTATTATTTAGTTTCATTTTACTAACGAAACAAAACAATTTGGAAACAATAGAGAAAACAATATCGCATCGCACAGCTAGCCCAATCTTTCTTTAAATATCAAGTTTTTTTTTTTATCAATCTTTTTATGACCAGTCATATCAATAAAAAAAGATGTTTCTTTTATGTGAATGTTTATTTTTATTGAGTTATGCAGCATATCTGGACAATGTCTACATATCACCATTCATCGTCATCATTTTCAGCCTGTAGTCGCTCACTGCCCAGCAAATGCCTCTATTTTAGTACTTAAATACTTCAGTAATCATTTTGGTCCTGTGCCAATCTTGTCCACCTAATATAATGTAATTAGTTAAGAACAGAAAAATAGTACATTGTTCACCGAGAGGAGAAAGTGACCGATTACCGTCGAGGGTGTCGTTTTCCACCCGAGATCGGGAAATTGAAATTGTTGCAGTTAGTGAAGCTTAATGTAACACTTGAAAATGGCGCCAATGGCGTCTGCAATTTTCACATGTTCTTTTTTCAAATTGTTTGACACCATCCAACACACAGCTAGTGGCCAGTGTCATTTTGCGAACTTGGAGATAAAAACTCACTGTAAAAACTTTTCGGCTTTTGATATTTAGGTTACCAGCGCATAGTCTTACCCAAAATTAAAAAAGAAAAACCACGTAAGAAATGGATTTTCACACACTTTTCTCTCCCGCTCAGATGCGTTTTCTCCCCGCATATTTGTTCGATATGCAATGACGTACTTTCTACCGTAAATTTGATAAAGTATCAAGGTACTTTCCGAGCAGGTGTAGTATAAAGAAAATTGCACACTATTGACAATAAGGCTTTTTCATCGGTTTGTACTAAAATGAGAAGAACGTAAGACTGCGACTTATAGTTATTTAAAAGAAAATGTAGTAAAATTAGTCCGAGACTAGAGTTTGTGCAAAAAGAGAAGCGTCGTAGGTGAGGTCGCCCGTGTGCCATTTTACTAATTTTGTTACGTTGACAACACTGCTGTCATTGCTAGTACAACTAAAAGTATTTGATACTTGGTAGACACCAATTCGGTTTTCATCAGTACTCGCGTCTACCAAGTATAGTCGGTATCTTGGCTGCTGATTAAAATCTTATTGTTAGTTCACCGTAACGCCACGAAGGTTCTCTCAAAAAATCTATAAAAAATATACACAAAATAATAGGCACGTATTTTTCTTTTACGAATTAAACAAAAAATGATGAAGATAAAGCCCGTTAAAGTTCCAAGTGACGTCACGTCTATGTACACTTTTTTTTATTTCGTATAGGTTTGCGTTTGACTACACACTGCCTGATGTTAAGCAGATATGCGGTCTAGGATGTAACACGCTTACCTAGAAGATACCTATTTACTCGGGATTTGAACACACACACTGTACTAAACACTTTTATAGAAGTGACGGTATGAATTTCCACTCCAGAACCTTGACACCCTATATCTTTGAATTTTCTTAATTACAACCTATAATTTAACGTGTCGTCCGACCCCGACCCCGACGGTAGCGCTCAGGTGTAAATGCCACCCTCGGTCACCCATCCGAAGATAGAACGTTGCTTAACTTCGATGATTGCTAACGAACACCTAGTTAAACTGTGCTAATGAGCGCTACAGCGGTCTAATTATAATAATATTTGTTTTAGCCAGTCAATATTGCCTATTGATCTCACTGTTTGACAACAAAATTATTCAAACAAGAAAAATAGTAGGTACGGAACCTCAAAATCATTCCGCTCAATTACACTCTTGACAAATATTTGATACATTACAATAACTTGATGTTAACTTACATATTTATCGCTTTATGCAAAAATGGTCTCAAGCTTGGCACACTTTGGGTGTTGTTTGCCAAAACACTGAATATTTATGGGCTACCCTAAAAGGGGGGAAGGGGGGTTGGACGCCCTAGTTTCTTAATCTGTTTTTGATGGATTAGCTGAGTATGCTTTCATTCAGGTCATTTTAGTGACATTTTACTAAACAGGTTACTACAATTATTTTTCGCAAAGAATGGCAAAACCGCCTTCCATCGGCGTATTTAAAATTCGAATATTTCGCTCGAATTGTTTACATTATTGTTGATTTTTCAAAAACAGCTCAGCCGATTTCTGTATAATTTAAAAGGGACCAACTCGGGAGTTTAATAAATACCCTTTTGAACTAAAAAAGATTTTTTCGATTCGGTTCGCAATTGGCGGAATTATCGATGAACTAACACAAAAAAAAACAAACAGACGAACATAGAACCTCCTAATTTTTGGAAGTCGGTTAATAAACCCTAGTAGTTCTTCGAACAGTAGACCTCTCGTAACGCGACAAAAATACCCCTTTTTTAACGCAAATAAGTCCGCGTTTGACCACCAACTCGCCTGATGGTAAGCGACGTTATGGTCGAAGATAAAGCACGCAGACCTATTAGAAGATACCTATTCACTCTGGGTGATACCTGTTCACCTTTTTTGAGGGAAATAACCCCTCCCTCTCCCCAATCGAAAATGTACTAAGTTTCGTCGAGATTCGTTGAAAAATGCGACCTGTAGACGAAAACCAACATCCGGATAGACGAAAGCAAAATAGCCGTGTTAAGAGTAAGCCGAGTACTTACAATATGTATACCAATATTATAAAGAGGAAAGATTTGATTGTTTGTTTGTTTGCATTGAATAGGCTCCGAAACTACTGAACCGATTTGAAAAATTCTTTCACTGTTGGGAAGCTACACAATCCCCGGGTGTCATAGGCTATATTATTATTTTTTTAAATTAAGCAGGCTGCTAGTAGGTAATGAGCTCCAAATTGCCCAACGAGCTATGACAATATGTTCGAAATCTCTGCGAGTTCGAATTGAAAATGAGAAGATAGGTTTTTGAAGATTCTATTTATGAAATGTGCAGCGAAGTCTACTGTCCTGAGAACTACTAGTTAAGCTATATATCGTCAGTATATTGATCCCAGTTCTTCAGAAGATGAATCATTTAGATACTCGACTTATCGCCAGCTTCGGCCACTCGAAAACAACTAAATTAGCTTCAAAGCTAAATGATTATTAAAATAGCTGCTTATTTATAAACATATGAGCAGTTGGTTCAAGGAGTTTGTTTGAATAAAGTTAATATTTATCACTAATCATGGTTAAAGACTTAAAACAATCGAATTGAGATATTTTTAGGGTTCCGTACTCAAAGGCTGTTCGTCCGTCTGTCCGTCTGTTTGTCATCAGACTGTATCTCATAAGCCGTGATAACTAGAACGTTGAAATTTACACAGATGGCGTATTTATGTTGCCGCTACAACAACAAATAGTAAAAACAGGAAAAAGCTTAATTTTAAAGGGGGGCTCCCATACAACAAACCTGAATTTTTCCTTCCGGACCCAAGGCACACCTACTATTTTTGCTGTTTTTCGCTCTATATTAATAACGCTGGATGCAAGCCGCTACAAACCGGTCTTGTTGGAGATCCATAGGCGAGGCCTATGTCCAGTAGTGGACGTCCTATGGCTGATGGATGGATGGAATAACGATGATAGGATGCCTGAAACATCTACAGAATATTTAGTTAAACATTGACTTTAGGTAAAATAAATATTTAAATTAAAGTAACGCCTAATACAACAAACGTGATTTTTTTGCTAAATATTAATAACGGCAACGAGAAGTGTTGTATATTCCCTTAATTTAATTAAAATATTTCAACGGGTATCTTCCATACGGTACGGAACCCTTCATGCGCGAGTCCGACTAGCACTTGGCCGATTATTTTATTTATTTTGTAGTTATTTAATTCAAGGTTTTGTTTTGCAAAGAGCAACAATCTAAATAATTATAATTATCTATTTAGGTACTAATAGGGCACTGATATACCATATAATTATGAACGACTTTTACTACGGTACCATCGACTTTTGTGAAAAGTTGTTTTGTTTGTTTTGTTGTTATCATTAGCAAATTAGTAAGAAGTTCGTATAGGCCGGGTGGCTAGCCCTGGTGTCAGAGTTAAGCCGCTTGAAGGTCTCTGACGTGGCTAAACGGTTAAAACAACCAGGACCTACAATAGGCATGATGATTGGGTAAAAAAAATCATCATTATAGTTAGTCCGTTAGTTAGATTATTAAAAAATATTAGCCACGTATTTTTTATTTTGTCAATCAAACAATAAATGACAAAGATAAACCTTGTCAAAGTTTGGGAGTGGGGGCTCGTGACGTCACTAGAGCGACGTAGTCTGCACATTTGTATAGCACTCGTGACGTCACGCGGAACTTTGACGGACTATATTTACATCAATTTTTGTTGAATTGACAAAAGAAAAAATAAGTGTCTAATATTTTTTGAAAGTCTATCTGACGGACTATATGTTTTTAGTCATCATGCCTATTTAACATATCATCTGAGCCACGGCAGCGCTCCATCGTAAATGCCACACGCGGTTACCCATCCGAAGATAGACCGTGCCGAACGTTGCTTAACTTTGATGATCGCTGGTAAATACCCAGTCAAACTACGCAATGAGAGCTACTTGAGCAAATTATGAGCACTGAGAAAATTAGACATATTGTCAGTTAGCACAACAAAAGTGTCAGGGAATTAATATCGTAAAACAAAATTTATTTTCCACTTCGTGGTCTAAGAAATTCCAAGGATAGCTTTCCATTCCCTGTTGCGTAAAGCAATGTATAGTCTGTAATATCCCGAGTATTGATCTAAGAATCCAATGAGCGAGCTAGATATATCTATTAGGTAGGTAGGTATGTATTTACCCACTGGCTTTCAACCATCGTCTTAAAAATGTTTTTGGTCTCAAACTATACGATCTGTGACATTTGCCGCGGTCCGTTTGTTATTTTAGGTCCGTAAGCACAGAAGAAATAAAATAATATCGACGACAATAATTATCTATTTAGGCAAAAGGAAGAAAAGTAAATTAAAGACCTTTTCTTGTGTAAGTTGTTTGAAAAATAAACGGTGAAATCAATAGTAAAAAAATATCGCCAAATGCGTACGAAACGCCGTAAATAGTAGCAATTATCTACTAAAATAAAGCGTGATTAACACCTGTACTATAATTTAATTTAAAAAAAAAAATAGTGTTGTAAAACTCCATATCCTTAAAATCACTGGTTTATTATTTCACTTTGCACATTATAAATACTTTCTTTAAACGGCACTTATATACCATATCTCACTTATATATAACTTATATGAATTTGGGCAGAGTAACAGTGTAAACACTGGAGGTGCACATCGCACCGCTTCACCGAACAGACTGCCGACTTTCTTTCCCCTCTCTACGGCCATGCTTTTTCCCCTTCCAATTTTAAGTCGGGTAGTCTTTCAACAGACTAGGTAGTCAAATCAAAGTCTTTAAATCAAATTGAAGACTAAATCAAAACAAATAATCGATTTATATCAGAGTCCAATTAAATACTTATTTAAAAAAAAAAAAAACAAATACCATTAAAATACTTAAACCTAACACTAGTAACGATAAATAAACCAAAAATTAGATATTTTTAAAAAACCTGACCATTAGTTTTACTGGATTTTTTAAAGCTATTACCTATAGCTTTTATACCTATTAAGTATCGTTTTGCTTATTTAGTATTTACGGTTCTACTTCAATTTATTTATAACATGTATAAGTAATATTTTAATGTAATTAATTCTAACTGTAATTTTAAAATAAGTGGCGTATTAGCAGAGAGACGTTAGTACCCAAGATACAGAACTTTCTTGTTCGGATGCACGATGGACGACCCTTATAACTGTACCATATTTTATTTATATTTTGGTCAATAAACAAACATTTAACGTTATTTATCGAACAATCTCGATTAAATCACTCGTTCAACGAAAAACCCTTTTCAAAAATGATTAATTTGTTTTGGGCCATGCTAAAAATTTGCATATAAGTATAGGTGAACATGTCACGCATGACACGTCAAATGTTGGAGCACCTGTCTTTTTAATTCGGATCGGGAGGAAATGGACCTTAGTCAACGAAGTTTGAGAAACAGTGCGGTAAACTAGCAGGCATCTCCGCGCTTCCTGCATTGCGATACAGCTATAAATCTATTATTGAGATGCTGTAACCGCCGATTACAAATATTGCAACTGGATTCCATTTTGACGCACTTGTACACTAAGCGTCACACAAATCGGCGGATGAGAAGTTAGCCGCAGATGACAATTTGCCGTGATTCGCTAATTATTGCGCATGTGTGCACAATGCGTAGGGAGCGCGCGGGAGGCATGATGTAGGCGGGCGGGTGTGCTCCAGCGTCTCGTCTCTCTGGCTCCCGCGCATACCTATATTTCGGCTCTTGCGCAGCGTTCTGCACATAACTTCCCATCCGCCGATTTGTGTGGCGCTTAGTATAACAATACCTATTTGCTATCGTTAATGAAGGGAGATTTACCAATCTCCCTGAAACGAAAACTCATCGATATGTGTATTCTACCCATCCTAACTTACGGTGCACAAACGTGGTAGCTCACCAATGTTCAGAAGTCTCGCCTTCAGGTTTGCCAAAGAGCAATGGAACGCAGTGTACTTGGTATCAAAAGAATAGACCGCGTCCGAAACACCACACTGCGTTCCATGACAGGCGTTAGCGACGTCGGCCTGAAATCTGCAAAGCTCAAATGGGAGTGGGCACGTGAGTCGTATGCACCCAGACAGATGGGCAAAGGTCTCAACGGAGTGGGTTCCTCTGTCCAGTCGACCCCGAGGCCGTCCTCCAACATGATGGCGCGACGAAATCGAGAGGTTTAAAAAAGGTTGGACGGAGGTAGCACAGAACAGAAAGGAATGGAAGGAATTGGGGGAGACCTTTGCCCAGCAGTGGGACAGTACAGGTTAAATAAAAAAATAAAAAAATTGCAACTGACTTCTCAGAAGGTAGAACAACTGAAATGTACAAGCTGTTGTTGTTTTGAATTTTTGCCATATTTAGAGAGGCAAATCTTCGGGTCACGGTAAAGGTCTCTAACAGTGCTGCGACTCGGCCCTGGCCTTGAAATATATCTATAGCCCCGCGTGGCCATGAAGTACGTAACGCACGCTAGGGCTGCCGCCTGGTAGGTAGGTAAATCGCAGGCTAACATTACAAGCCCACACGTTTGTTCGTCACTACGGCGTATCTGCGACTGTTGGTGTACCGAATGTATACCGAACTCCGAGGCGCGTAGGTATGATTGGCGATTGCCCTGATGCCGGGGCACGAGAATACGGCATCGGTATCCCCTGCCTGTAGTAAGAGCCTACTAAAAAGGGACCCCGGGCTCGTGGGTGGTCAGAGTTGGGGCTCCGGCCACCCACCCAAGCGGGCCCGAGGAAGACGACAGCGTGTGTGGCAACGCTGTCGTAGAGGACCGCACAAGCCTGGCTCTTGCCAGGCGAGTAGGCACACAAAGTGCTGGGAGCACCGGTGCGTTCCTTTTGGAGATCCCGGAGCTCCTAAGAAGGCACAAAGGCTGGCCACCGAGGGGGTTTTAGTGGGTACAATCCCACATAACCCTACTGCACCCCAATGCAGTTAGGGCATCTTCAGAAGATTTCCCCCTCGTAAAAAAAAAAAAAAAAAAGGTATGATTGGCGTTCCGACCGTTTGTATGAAGACGGAATACCGTGCCGCTGATTACAAAACAATATTGTAATTTGACGCACTTGTAACAATACATATTTCAAACCGACTTCTCAGAAGGTAGAACAACTGAAAATAATTTCAAGCTTTTGTCTTTAATTTTTGTTAATTTTAATATTTAGAGAGGTGAATCGTTCGGTCGTTCATTTCAGCCATAGGGCGTCCACTGCTGGACATAGGCCTTCTCTATAGATCTCCAATAAGACCTGTTAGGGGCGGCCTGCATCCAAAGTGATCCTGTGGTCTTGATAAAGTCGGCCTTGCTCTTTGTGGGTGGACGTCCTACGCTGCGCTAGCCGGTACGTGATTTCCACTCAAGGACTTTTCGACTCTATCGGTCATTAGTCCTCCGCGCTGTGCTCTCTCTGCCCATTGCCATTACAACTTGCCAATCCGCTGGGCTTTATCAGTAACTTTAATTCTTCTTCAGTTGCCCTCATAGATGTAAATGTATAGTCTTATATTAAGGCTCAATAATATAAACTGTGGTCTATTAGGTACTTAGATTACGTGCTACATCCTAGACCGCATATCTGCTCAACATCAGGCAGTATGTAGTCAAACGCAAACCTATGGAATAAAAAAAAAACTTAGAAACTGTAACGGCCAATTACAAATATTGCAACTGGACGCATTTTGACGCACTTGTATTGTTATACTTATTTTCAACCAACTTCTGAGAATGAAAAACAATTTAACTGTATGATTCAATTTGAATTCCATCGTTAGGTTTTCTCAACACACTTCAGTGCCTCAAAGATACCTAAAGGTATTGTTTATTGCTCTGAACTGTGTACAAGAAGATGTCTATCTGTCGATTTCGTTCGATATGTACGAAGCGGTTTGACTCAACATTTCTGATTCGTACCGCCAGGAAATGGAACAGTCTTCCTGCTTTCCTGTTTCCTAAGAGATATAATCTAGAGCTTTTCAAGATCAGAGTGAATAGGTACCTTCTAAGTCTGCGTGCTTCGACCACAACGTCGCTTACCATCAGGCCATTTGGAACTTGGTTCATGTACATTTAAGTCATAAAGTTAATAATAATCGAGATAATTTGATAATTAAACTTTACCACTTTTTTCGCGTATAACTGTAAAAATATCGATCTTACGAAAAAACTTGCAATAGATAAATTGTAGAGATTCACATTTACTACAACTTTAGTCTTTGAAAAGTTGAAAATTACCGAGATATTAAGCAAAAACAAAATTCAAGATGGCGTCTAACGCACCGGCGGAGTTTGGTCGCCATTTTGGATTTAGACTACTTGCTCCTGATAGGTTGCAGAAAAAAATTGCTGCCAGGATTTTTTGTAATTTCAGGGCCTTTTTAGGGTTCCGTACCCAAAAAGTAAAAACGGGACCCTATTACTGAGACTCCGCTGTCCGTCTGTCTGTCTGTCTCCAGGCTGTATCTCATGAACCGTTATAGCTAGAAAGCTGAAATTTTCACAGATGATGTATTTTTGTTACCGCTGTAACAAAAAATAGAATAAAATTAATAATTAAGGGGAGCTCCCATACAACAAACCTGTTTTTTTTTAGCCGTTTTTCGCTCTATAAAAATAATGGTAACAGGTAGATGCTTGAAATTTTCACAGAGTATTTAGTTGTATATTCACTTTAATAACAAATAGTAAAATTAAAATACAATAAATATTTAAAGGGGGCTCCCATACAGTACGGAACCCTCCGTGCGCGAGTCCGACTCGTACTTGGCCGATTATTTTGACTAACACGACTGGGCCACAAACTTCGCGCAGCTTTTATGTTAGCTTCAGCCAGGATTGGCTTTTGCGCAGGTTGTAGCTAACTTCACAACCGTCAAGAAGTTTGACTCAATACAGTACTTGACAAATATCAACTGGAGGCTCTGGAGTCGATTGAGAGGCGAGCCAGGAGGCTGATTGACAACGACACCTTGACTATGTCGCAGATGCAAAGTCTCGAGCATCGACGTAAGGTGGCGTGTTTATCGACCTTTTATCGGATACACTTCGGAGAGTGCGCTCAGGAGTTGCACAATCTGGTCCCACCTGCTCCTTTCTTCTATCGTACGGACGCGACCAAAGCGCCACCCTTTTATGGTGGACATTCCGCGCGTTAGAACCAAGCGTTTCGAGTCCTCATTCCTCATACGAACAGCCAGAATGTGGAACGCTTTGCCTGGGTCTGTCTTCCCGCTAAAGTACGACGTGGGTGTCTTCAAATCCTGAGTAAATAGGTATCTTCTAGGTAAGCGTGCTACACCCTAGACCGCATATCTGGTCAACATCAGGCAGTATGTAGTCAAACGCAAACCTATATGGAATAAAAAAAAAGTACTAGTACTGAACAGATTCTGATAATTATTTATCTTTAGGGAACAGCCACTCAGCCATTTTAAGCAGCTTTAAGCCCATACGCCTAATTTAGCCTCAACCAAACGGGGTCAGAAGAACTATCAATAATATATTTATAGAGCTGTTACGGAATGCAGTCGAGTATAGTAGCGATTTTGTGGTTTCAACTGCTCGATATAGATTTATGGGCAAGGTGTTCATGAGTTTACATGTCAGGATTGAAATATCGTAAAGCTAGCTGAGTCCCGCCGTTTTGCTTGTTTTGCTACGAGTTTGATTGTTACACTTAATCCAATTTTGCTCCATTGTACTGAAATAAACATTGACCGAGAAGTTGTGGTGGCGTAGTGCGAGAACGGTCGCCATCGAAACGTAAGGTCTTGGCATCAATTCCCGATCATGTACCTATTAGTTCATTGCAGGTACCTTATTAGAAGAAATTCAATAACCAATAGGTATATACTCCGCGTCACACAAGTTGATGGATGTGAAGTTAGCCACTAGCTGCGCAATAGCCAATCCTGACGAGACGTGACGTGGAAGCCGCACGTTGATTGGCTATTGCGCAGCTAGTGGCTAACTTCACACTTGTGTGGCACGGAGGTATACCTACGTCAAGAGTGGTGGATGTGACCCAATCGCACATCTAGGGTAGGCCTATGTCTGTGTACTATTAAAAAGACTGACACTCGAAAACACGGCTTATAACCCCACGATTGTACACTAATAATAATCCGCGCTTCCCAATCCCAGCCCGGGTAGCACGGCAAGGGGAGAAAACCATTTTATCAACTTTTAATGTCACATGTCATTGTCAATCCATACTTTATTTCCTCTTCGAGGGGATATAATGGTGGTAACACTATTAGTCCCTTTGCCATGCTTCCCGCGCTGGTCTTTATTAATAAATGAATACCTAAACTAACTTGAGGGCAAATTATACAGGGTCACAGGTATTAAACGCAAAACCTTTTAAGGGCGGGTCCAGTACATCTAGAACAAACAACTTTTGTACTACGACTTTTGAAAATTCGCAAAAAAATCGCTTCTTCATACATTTTGCCGCGCGTTGTCGAACTTTTTGTATGAAAAAGCTGATTTTTTCTACATGATTTTCCAAAAGTCCTAGAACAAAAGTTGTTTGTCTAGATGTACTAGACCCGCCCTTAAAAGGTTTTGCGTTTAATACCTATGACCCTGTATTTCTTATTGTGTTGTGGATATACCTAGTGCGGCCCTACGTTCAATTAGTGAAAGTACGTTTTCTGTTATTCCTTAAAAGTTATCAGAAGCAGCTTTTAGAAAGCTTTCAGGAAAATTAATTGAATAACCATGTGATAGTAGATAAGTTGATAGGTATTCTTGGGTTCCGTTGTTGATAATAGGTATAACTGGTGTTTGTATAATACGTGTATTTATGATTCCAATTACATAATGAACTTGCATTGTAAGTACGTAAGTAGGTATAACTTCTATAACTTCATAATCAAATCGCCAAACCACATCAGGGTCACTAACCACTGTGCCTCCGTGGCTCAGTGGTTAGTAACCCTGACTTCTGGATCAAACAGGCGTCGCTTCGATCCCCACCCGGGGCATGCATTTATGCGACGAACATAGGTGTTTGCTCTGTTTCTGGGTGTTACTCGTATTTAGTTACTGTCTATATAAGTATGTATTTAAAATATGTATATGTAGTGTATCAGTCTCTGGCAGCCATATCACAAGCTTTGCTTAGTTTGGGGTCAGAAACCGTGTGTAAGAGGTCCCCTAATATTTATTTATCTATTTAAATATAGATTTTTTCTCTATCCCTGCATGAACGTATTCAGTGTGGAGAGCTGACGCCGGCATTAAATGAAATGACATAGTCAGACCATCATTACGAACAACTTTTACTACGGGGCCAACCCGGAATTCGAGAAAAAAATCTGTTCTCTACAAAATTTCAACTCGGAATCGGATGATCGTTTTTTTTTTAAAACTAAACTTTTTTTTATCTTAAAATTTAGTGTAAATTTTTAGTTGTTCGTAGTGATGCTCAAAGGTCATTGACCTCAGAAACATATTTCTTAACCAAATATGTTTTTCTAGCAGTGTACCATCTAATGATATCATAAATATAGACTTTTATCCTTGATCATAATCATCGTCACCATCTATCAGCCTATCATACGCGTGTCGAGCGAGACACGCCCATTTGCCGCCTGTAGGCTATTTTTGCCGCCTGTAGGCTAATTTTGCCGCCCCTATCGTCCTAAAATACGAGACGGCAGATAAATGTATTTGGTAATTCCCTACTACATTGTTTTCAATTTTGTTTCATTATAAAAAGTTACGGAAAGAGTGATCTCTTTTCGAAACTTTTCAGTCACAAATTTTCTCAATATAGGTATAATTAGTTCCCAGATGATTTTTACTTCCGCATGATTTATGTAAAGATTGCACAAGAAATGTCACACTCGTGTTTTAATACCCTTCATTATATGACAGTTGCATAAACTACTATTACGGGATCGCATAATTAGTTTGCTGCGCTTGTTAAATATTATTTTATAAAATCACAGTGCTGTCGAGTTTTTTTGTGCCGTAAGTTCGTAGTAGGGACCCGTGAAATTCCTGAACTAATTTTAGTCACAACTTTGCCGCCCCTTAAAATCTGCCGCTCTAGGCTTGAGCCTACTCGTATGCGTAAACCCGCCACTGTGACCCCTTAACCCCACATTAAATTTCTAACTGCGCATCAGAGTTTTATGCCACTATCAACCCCCACCCTTTCGTTACGACGTGGGTAACGTGATAGCATAATAACAGGCTCTATACTCGGTTCCATAACATGGCTACACCCTGTTTAAAACCAGAGTGGTGTCTAGACGCTATACATGGTGTTTATAGTTACACTAATTTTACCCACGCCTTTACCGCGTAATATTAGCCAATGACATTTTCTGACATTAAAATGATGTACGGATCGTGAATCGATCACTGTTTTCGCGTTTTCTGTAGAAAATCGAGAAAATTTTTGGTATATTTTTGATAAATTTACTTTCCAGCGGGCTTAGCATACGGACCATAAAATAATACTATCAACGTGTCAGAACGTGACAGAATTATGATGAAGCATATGTCTGTCACCTTTGCACACGTCGATAAACTCTAGTCGTGGTCTTGTATGCTAAGCTAGCAAGAGAAAACTCTTTTCACCCCTTAAATTGTAAAAAAAAATGCTATGTTGTTGGTGTCATATGTTTTTATAAAAAGTTTTTAGTTTATGAATACTTTTAGCCAAGTTTTGCGTAAAAATATGACTTTTTAGAGGCTTATACCTTAAAATCATACCATATTCAATGATCTTATATATAAAATGAGGTAGAGTAGATGCGTTATACTGAGTGAGAAATATTGTACGCATATATTTATTTTGAAAAGTTTTTAATTTATGTATACTTTCAGCCAAGTTTTTGCGTAAAAATATGTCTTTTTAGAGGCTTATACTTTAAAATCATACCATATTCAATGATCTTATATATAAAATGAGGTAGATGCGTTATACTGAGTGAGAAATATTGTACGCATACATTTATTTCAGAAAAGTTTTTAGTTTATGTATACTTTCAGCCAAGTTTTTGCGTAAAAATATGTCTTTTTATATGCTTATACTTTGAAATCATACTGTATTCAATGATCTTATATATAAAATGAGGTAGATGCGTTATACTAAGTGAGAAATATTGTACGCTTAAATTTATTTCAGCAAAGTTTTTAGTTTATGTATACTTTCAGCCAAGTTTTTGCGTAAAAAATGTCTTTTTAGATGCTTATACTTTAAAATCATATTGTATTCAATGATCTTATATATAAAATGAGGTGGATGCGTTATACTCTGCTTTGCGTGGCGAACTCAAGCTAATTAGCTTGAGTCAAGTCAGTCGCGCCTTGTCTTGCGCCGACGTTACACACGTCACACGTACAAGGCGATTTTTTTTTAATTTTTTTTAATGAGTACAACATCTCTATTTGTGAAAGCTCATTGATTGTATGGAAATATTTTTACTTTTATTTTACCCAATTCTCTAAGAAGCGACAACTTAATATCATGCTTTACTCGGTTCCATAATTTGGTTAACTAGCACCCTGTATAAAGCCAAAGTGGTGTCTAGACGTTATACATGGTGTTTATATACAAGTACACGCATTTGTTAGTGTCGGCGCAGCGGGTGAGATTGAAAAACCTTGTCTATAGAGTATTGGTTTTTCATTTATCTTAGTCAACTTTATTTCTTAGCTGATTCTTGGCTTGTAGCTAACTTCACAGCAGCTAAGAATTTTGATTCGGCCTATAGGTAGGTACTGATGATAGGTTTATGTTTGACTACATCTTGCCTAATGTATCCAACAAAACAATTTCGTGTAAAATGGGGCCAAGACGAGACTACATAGTTTGCACCATCAAATAATTATCAGATCTCGAATGTATAGCCAAGCTTTGAACTCTACAGGACTTAACTCTACAAGCCTTTACTTCACTAACTATACGCCTTAATCAATAAGGCTTGGCTGTTTCGCTACTTTCATAGGGGCGTAATATCAAAATTTGCTTTATTCTTTAGACATAATATGGAAATGCGGTTAGAATCCTCTTTTTACAAAGGTTTTCGATAACAAACATAAAATAATTATAATAGGTGCAAATTTACGTATTATTACATTACACCAAATTACTAATAACAATTTAGTAAACTAGATAAAATAATTAAACATTTAATAAAATCTTTCAATACGTGTTTCATAATTCATAACAAGAAATCACTGTATCTGTTATAAGACTTCTAGCGGAAAAAAATGTCGAAGTCTCACAATCATTTTTATCCCCCAAATCTAGGGGTTGATGATGATTTACTAAAAATCCTGAAATATGTGTTTCATTATTTAAAACAAGGAGTTCATACGCCAATTTTCAGACTTCTAGCATTGAAACTGGCGAAATTCGCATACATGTTTCCATCCCCCAATTTACTAAAAATCCTAAAATATGTGTTTTATTATTTCTAACAAGGAGTCGTCATACCAATTTTCAGACATATGGCGTAAAAATTCCAAGTTCTGTTGTATGTGTACCATTACTTGCCTCCATACCAAATTTCAGCTTTCTAGGACTTCAGAAGGTTAGGGTACCTTAGGTAGTTATTTTTCTTAGTAGAGTAGGTTTTGATGATCATCAGTGATCCAGTCAGTCAGTCAGTGACGAAATCGGGGAAATACGGGGGGAAATTTTTAGATATCAATAAGTCGAACCCACCCCTCTTGACGCGGGAGTTGGGGTCACTAAACACTGGGCCAATGAGGCAGTCAAATACAATTTTACGTATCATCAGAGTCACGCTCAGCTGTTAGTACCACCCGCGGTCACCCATCCGAAGACTGACCGCGCCGAACGTTGCTTTACTTTGCTGATCGCTGACAAACGCTTACGTATTCAAATAACGCTACGAGTATAATAAAACTATTTCAACGGTTCTGTTCGTGACAGTTTTTCAATATAAATGTTAATACAGCTCTCATATCCAGTTTAATAATGTTGTCGTATAGCGTTGAATCTCGATGGCTGGAATGTTGAACGCAGAAATGTCTAGACCACAGACAGACCAATGTTAGGTTGAATACCGCTTTTATGTGGCAACCGGGGACGTGTTAATATTTTTTGTGGGATGAATTGAAAGGAGATGAAAGTAAACAAAGCAAAACGATTGCCTGGTCAACCGCTTTGTGTTTTTTGAGTTTCGCATTTTTTATGCATTTTATGACCTGATTTTCTTTTAAATCTTGTAGTAAGTAAATATCGCAGTAAAAAAACATTAAATGTAGGCAATTCAATTTGAGTACTTACCTACACTGTTTGACTGCCTCGGTGGATCAGCGGTTAGTGACCCTGACTTCTGGATCAAAGAGGCGTGGGTTCGATCCCCACCCAGGGCAAGCATTTATGTGATGAACATAGGTGTTTGCTCTGTGTCTGGGGGTTATTTTCATAGGTAGGTAATCTATACAGGGTTATTTTTAATCAATTAGCATCCTTTTAGAAGCTTATTCTGTACATCAAAACTAACAACTTTTGTTCTGCGACTTTTGTCAGAACTAAAAAAAAAAATCATCTGTTGCATACATTTTGTTGAGGGTGAACGATATTTTTCTATGGAGCAACAACTTTTTTTTGAGTAGTTATTAAAGTCGTAGAACAAAAGTTGTTAGTTTTATGTACAGAATAAGCCCCAAAAAGGGTGCTAATTGATTAGAAATAACCCTGTATAAGTATGTACATATTTAAAAAGATGTATATGTATTATTATTCTCCGGCTACCATAACAAAAGCTTTGCTTAGTTTGGGGTCAGAGTGTGTAAGATGTCCCCTAACATTTATTTAGTATTTATTATGGGCATTTTTTTTTCAGAACTCCTTCAAACATAAAAATCAGTTGAAAACATCTAAGCACATTTTTTGCTATAGGTCAGTGTTATCTGTAGATAGGTACCTATCATCACAATATCTGACACGGTGGAAACAACTGAAATCTAATTAGTACGCCCTACACGGGTCGGTAAAGTTATAAGCTTGTACGTGCTATCTTATCATCAACAACCCGTAATCCTGCACTAATGATAACGGACGGCTGCGATCAATACCGACACAAAACAACAGATAGATACAGTTGCCGTAGTAGCCTTTGTAACCGACTTCAAAACGAGAAGACAATCTCAATCTTTTGACTGCCTCGGTAGCTCAGTGGTTAGTGAACCTGACTTCTGGATCAAAGAGGCGTGGGTTCGATCCCCATCCAGGGCAAGCATTTATGTGATGAACATAGGTGTTTGCTCTGTGTCTGAGTGTTATTTAGGCAATCTATATAAGTATGTATTTAAAATATGTATTATGTAGTATCAGTCTCTGGCAGCCATATCACAAGCTTTGCTTAGTTTGGGGTCAGAGACCGTGTGTATGATGTCCCCAAATATTTATTATTTTTATTATTTATTTATTTAAACGTCGACTCGACGTAAATACGACTAAAATAAATAGTTATTTTAGTTATATAGAGTCATTAGTTATATGGATAACTATTAGTCAACAAAACCAGAGTGCATAGCAAGAGACCCATTTCCAAATTATCCGCGAGCCCAAATAATTTTCTCTGGACATTATTTCGCCTACTCAAAAGCTGGGGTGTGTCACTAGCCCAGTATAAGTCAACCGTACGTCAAAGGAGGCATTGCTCTTCGTATCCCGAGTGAGTTATTTGTGCAGCCAGAATAAAAACGATGATTTCATTGACCTACGTCAACACGCTCGGTTTGTGTCTTACAAAACCATGGATGTTGACGCGTAAATGGATCAGATGTAAAGTCGCTCGTCTTTGAAAAAAATATTTACATATATTTTATTTATATTCGTTTATTGCACAATGCACTGTTATAACAAAAGTTCTTACAAACTAGAGTCTTAACTTAGTGACATTAAGAGGTAACTAGATCGGGTTTGGCTGGTATCTGTGTTATAGTAACGTTTCGTTTGATAAAATAGAAACAACACAGATACTCGTATCATGACACGTTACCAATGTGGAAATAATAGTATTACGTATAGCTTTTTAATCTTTATTTTTTCTTTCGTTTGACGGCTATATTCTAAAAGAGATATTAGATTTGATATCTTTTCAAAGATGCAGTCATCTTCTCCATGATACGAATATGTTGCAGGCATTATGTTGTTTAATAATCTCTTTAATAATTACTTTATTACAAAAACACATATTTAACTACTAATTGCGACTAATGTGTAGAATGCTACTGCTACTGTGCTAGGTTTGCAGCCTGTGTTTTAGGTTTTAGCCTTCTTTTTGTCGTAAGCCTAAAACACAGGCTGCAAACGTAGCACAGTAGCGGTAGCGTTCTGTACATAAGTCGCAATTAGTAATTAATTATGTGTTATTATATAGGTAGTAAGTCGACTTATGTCTTTGATTATTACATTTATTACAACAGTTACAGGCGGCCGCCATTTTACGAAGAATCGTGGCTTTAGATTTTCAACCTTGAGCGAATCCCTTATTTTTCTTTCATCCATGGCCAACGCGTTCGCTTTGTATCTTCCAAAACAGACCTGACAAATTATTTACTTGAAACTCGGTAAAATCTTATTGTTTGTTTCGTTCGCACCTACATAATGTTTGGTGTTGTCAGACGCGCGGTGTATTTATTAAAAACTTCGGGTTTATTGTATTCTGTATAACTATAGACAGAGTTATAGTAAGTTTTATCACTGGTCACTGTGATTGTAACTTTGTAATTTGTATAAACTTGGATTTATGGCGTACACACATAATACGCGTGGTACCAACGAGGTATGGAGAGGGCTATGCTCGGAGTCTCTCTGCGAGATCGAATCAGAAATGAGGAGATCCGTAGAAGGACCAAAGTTACCGATATAGCCCAACGGATTGGCAACTTAAAATAGCAATGGGCAGGGCACATAGCGCGGAGGACTGATAACAGATGGGTTCGAAAAGTTCTCGAGTGGAGACCACGTACCGGCAAGCGCAGTGTAGGACGTCCACCCACAAGGTGGACAGATGACCTCATTAAGACCGCTGGATCGCGCTGGATGCAAGCCCCTTCCAACCGGTCTTATTGGAGTTCCGTAGGGGAAGCCTATGTCCAGCAGTGGACTTCTTATGGCTGATGGCTGGATGGATGCACATACGACAACGGGCTGAAAAAGATGCTGGTAAACTTGGAACCACCGATAGCCATGCGTGGCTGTTAGCAAAACAAAACAGTAGAGCATGTTCTGTGGCATTGTAAAGCCGCGGAGGAGACTAGAACATTTACGACTTACATAATATCTCTGCATCATCATCGTCATCGCCATCACAATCACCATCCAAGCCTCTGAAGCAGTGTGCATTATTGTACCTATATGAGAAGAAATGAACAAGCAGTTGCGCCAGCGGCCCAGAACCAAGCTCCTGGGCTGTCTCGGGTAGACGCTCGAGGGAAAAATGCACAGAGCACCCCATGCGGACGTCTTTGCAGGATCTGTAATCCACACACACACCACATGGAGTAAGAATAAAAACTAATTATAGACAGAGTTGTGTGCCGAACCTCGATTATTTGGATTCATACTATATTTTTTTCACGTGGTCTCTTACCTAAGGTCTTAGGCTTTATTAGGTACCTAATAAATAAACTCTAAGTCACTCAAAGAGCCATGGAGAGGGCTGCTCGGAGTCTTTTTGCGAGGTTGAATCAGAAATGCGGAGATCCGTAAAAAAGACAAAGTTACGTAGCGGATTAGCAAATTAAAATGGCAGTGGGCAGAGCAAATAGTTCAAAAAACGAATAGCGGATGGGGTTGCAAAGTTCTCGAATAGAGACCGTGAACAAAAGCGAGGACAGATCACTTTATCGCGACAGCTCGGTCGCGTCGGGTCCAAGCTTCTTACCGGTCGTACTCGAGATCCATAGGCGAGGCATAATTAGGTATATTCAGCGGTGGACGTCCTATAGCTGATGGAAGAATGAATACTGTATTTAATTTTAGTTATCATGTTTGTAATCAGGCGTCCCATTCTTACCGTTACTCAACTTCTACAGCATTTTGTGCTCCAATCTGCGCTCTTTTCGCGTTGTGTAAACGTTGACTCGACGTTTATACGAGTATATGACTAGCAGCCTCCCTGATTTAAAAAAATAATAATAATATAGCCTATGACACCCGGGGATTGTGTAGCTTCTCAACAGTGAAAGAATTTTTCAAATCGGTTCAGTAGTTTCGGAGCCTATTCAATGCAAACAAACAAACAATCAAATCTTTCCTTTTTATAATATTGGTATAGACTATAGACTAATTACGGGACAATTATAGAACTAGTCAGCAAAAGCAGAGTGATCTTTGTGATAAGCATTTCAAAAATCTGAAGCGAACGCAAGAGGCGGCCTAGCTCAGTTGGTCAGAGCGTCGGGCTAGTGATCCGAAGGGGCAGGTTCAAATCCTGCGTTCGCTTCAGATTTTTGAAATGCTTATCACAAAGATAACTCTTTGAGATAAAATTTAGTGTAAGCGTTTAGTGTGAAAGCACTCTAAACAAAAATCATATCAAAAACACAGTGCATAACAAGAGGTCCATTAACAATTATCCGCGAGCCCAAAAAAAAATCTCTAGACATATTTTGGCCTACTCAAAAGCTGAGATGTGACATTAGCCCAATATAAGTCAACCTTACGTCAAAGGAGGCGAAGTTTACATATACGACTATTTAACTACCTATGTTAATTATAGATATCTGTGAATTTAAGAATTATTTGACACTATCTGTCTGATAAATATACAGGCTTATTTCTAATCAATTAGCATCCTTTTAGGGGTTATTCTGTACATCAAAATATAATTACTTTTGTTCTGCGACTTTTGTCAAGCCTAAAAAAAAACAGCTGTTCCATACATTTTGTCGCGGGTATAACCGATATTTTTCTATGGAACAACCAACATTTTTTTTGAGTTTTGACAAAAGTCATAGAACAAAAGTTGTTAGTTTTGATGTACATAATAAGCCCCTAAAAGGATGCTAATTGATTAGAAATAACCCTGTATACGTACTCTTCATGCTACATCTAATACTCATCAAGTTGAAATCTTGGACTGACAGATACTAGACAATTAAGCTAAGCGTCCACTTGTCAGTATCGTACGCAACGGACGCGTCGCATCAAACAGATACAAGTTTTCACAGTGCGTCCACTGTATCGGCAGCGTACGGATTACCGACGGTGAGTACCAGAATACGGTTTGACGATGCCATTCGGATTTTCGTAGTGAGCGTACGTGCGGACTCTGTGAGGATGGAGGAAAGCGATGAAGAACAAATTGTCGTTGTAGCTTGTTTGTTAGCGGAAGAGGAAGAATTGGAAAAAAAAGTTAAAAAGAAACATAGTATCTGGATACACGACATATTCAAGAAGAGATCGGAACATGGAGAATATCACACCCTGTTTCCTGATTTGTCAAACGATGACACCAAGTTCTTCCAATATTTTCGTATGTCGCAAGCTAAATTCAATTATCTTGTTTATATCCTGAAGCCACACGAGAAACTGCGCGCGGGGTGCGTCCACTGATCGGCATTCCGTATGACGTCATCGACACGCATCGCAAAAGTTGCCTCTCGGAGCAATGGTGTCGGCATTGCCGATGTGCGATGCGTACGATGCGGACAGGTGGACGCACTTATATGAGTCTCTATACAAAGAATGCTACGATCCGTTGCGTGCGATGCATCCGTTGCGTACGATACCGACAAGTGGACGCTTACCATTACGCGTCGAAGCCCAATAAACATCTAGACTAGTAAAATTTACAATCGTGGCGATAACGCTGAGCAGAACACATTCTTGCATGACGTTTGCATACCGACAAACTGAAATATACTCTTTGGGATTAGAAATGGTTGTAGCGTAGTAGTAAATGGTTTTTTAGCTCTCACTCTGTGGTATTTTCATACCTATACTTATCAATATTTTTTGTAATGTCTCGGTACTAAAATTTGTTTTATTTTATGGGTATTTATTACATGGGTAAACAAAAGTCGTAGAACAAAAGTTGATAGTTTTGATGCACAGAATAAGCCCATAAAAGGACGCTAATTGATTAGAAATAACCCTGTATAGAAAAACTAGTTGTAGCTCGCGTCTTCGCCCGCGTTATTTTTATTATTTTTGTGCTATTCCATAGGACCCTTTTATTTTCCCGAGATAGAGAGTAGGCCATGTCATTTTCCGTCTTTCGAACTATGTCCATGCCAAATGTAAAGTCAATCCATTGCTCATTGGTAAGGATTTGACAGAAGACATACCAAATTTTTCATGTAGGTACTAAACTGAAACTACAAAATAAAGGTAAATAACACCATCTGTAAAAAATAACTGTATTTAGTAAAATGTTTCTGCTAAAAGTAAATACAATTTTCCCATTAACCACTAGACAGTTTTTTTGTAGTATATAAAAAAGAACAAGTTTTTTTTTAGTGTATAATTATTTATTTGTATGTAGGTATATTTTTCAGATCTTAAGAACGACCCTAACGATTCTAATGTTTATATAGAGCTGTTCTTTTTAAGTTTGTCTGTAGGTATAAATGTTGTATTGCCAAGTCGCCCTCTTTAATGCGTTTACAGTCTGCAAATCTTTCTAATTATAGTAAAAAAACATTGTAATAAAGAACCAAAATAAATAAATGAATAATAGCGCGAATCATAATTACAATGTAACCTTCCCACCCCCGCGCGACACGTCATAAACGCTGTAATGGCCGCGTAACGTGGAACAGCACCGAATAACGGCTCATAAACTCCTTCACGGCACCAATCTGGACGTTTGTCTTCACAAATATTGATAATCTGAAAGCTTGCACCAGCAACACTAGTAACTTTATTAAAGCAAGATATGTTGCGCATAATATCTTAAAGTTAGTAGTGTTGTAGTTGTAGCGACCAACTTCGCTACATTCGCTACAAGATGGCGCTAGCTAAGGCACAAATTCTTCCGCCCGCCAATCACAGGGGCGTATCACCGCGCCTCAGCTAATCAGAAGCCGAAGCCTGCATCGCGCAAACGTAATATTCAGCTACGGCCGAACTACACTAAGACCTAATGTTACACTGTCGGATAGCTATACCCGAGCACAACACTTCGCTCGGTGGAGTACTCCTTTGCGAGCAGTTATCCTAACATCATCATCATCGTGTAGACGACCTCATAGTCGAAATAGTGTTTGCTGAAAATCTGCAAAGGCATCAATTTGTCTTTACTATATTGATGACTAGACGACCCGCCCCGGCTTCGCACAGGTGTATTATACATATAAACCTTCCTCTTGAATCACTCTATCCATTAAAAAAAACCACATCAAAATCAGTTGCGTAGTTTTAAAGATTTAAGCATACAGACAAACAAACAGACAAAATAGCGACTTTATTTTATACTACGAGTATGTAAGGACAAGAATAAAATTTTGAAAAAAACCTTCGACATATATTATTCTTCTTCTTCGTGTCGATGGTTCTAAGGTGATAGATCTAGATGGTGATGATCTATCTAGATATCTACTACTAGACAAATATTATTGAAATTAACTATGGAAACTAGCATTATTGAAATTATATTGTCACCTTGATTAAATCTTTTTTCAAACAAAAAAAGGACAGTTCAAAATTCATTGATATATTTTAGTCTGTTTTATAAACCAGGATGCCACAAAGCCATGGACAGACACATTGATCAAATTTTTAACACCTTTTTGTTGGCATTGGCGCAGCAAAAAAATCCAGAAGGGGAAACTGCCTACTTCTGCCTATCCCAGAAGATACAATTACTTTCAAGTCGTCTGGGGTGAAAAAAGAAGTTTATAGAGTGGATTGAATTGACCCTTTACCCCTTGGATACGCCTATATGCATCGAGGGATAAACGTACAAAAGATTGCATCAACAACAGCAACATCACGGTAATGATATAGCTAACAGTATTATGACTCGGCCACAGCCCGGACACTCCGCGATTACAAAATCTGCTGTCTTACGCACACTAACACAGTACTTACTCACAGACAACACACATACGCACGGTCGCTACACGCGCACTTGTGTGCGGAACGTCTATGGCTGTCAGCGATCACCACAACGTGACGTCATGCCGCGTGAGTGAGACAGTTGCGTATTCAATTTGCAAAAATGAATATAAATCTAGTGCTTAAAAAAGTATAACAATTGCTTAATTTGGAAGCATTTTAGCAATAAGTAACCGATCTACTTTATTTGAAAGAAAAATCAAGAGGAATTTAGCAAATAATAGTTTATTGAATCAGGCGTTACTTTGCGGAAGTTCATCTTCAAATTCTTGTTTTGAATAAATATTTAGTGTATTTCCGCTCTGTCGTAGTCATATAAGTTAAGGGTACTATTCAAAATCCAAATTAAATCACAAACAAAATTAGTAATTAATCATCAAACTGTATCATGGTTCGACTATGGTTAGGTCAGGTTAGAAAAGTTAGGCTTAGGTATGTTTACAAAATATGAATGAACCTGAAACAATTTTTTTTTTTTTTTTTTTTTTCTTTTTTTTTTATTCTTGCGAGTGAGCTCGAAGAGTCAACACGTCCTGAAGATGCCTCGTTTAGAGGCGAAACACGTGTCGAATAAAGTGCAGTAAGAATAGGGGTGCTATTTATTGACTAAGTATTTTTTCAATTATTTTATACCATTTTTTATAAATAAATTATATTTGTAATTTTAACATATTAATTAAATATTATTTTCAGGTTTACTACATTTTTTAAATAGATTACTAATCACTATTTTTGTTACAGGTTTAATTATTTTTTATTATTTTAAACGGATTGATTAAAAAAATTTGTTTCAGGTTCATTCATATTTTGTAAACATACCTAAGCCTAACTTTTCTAACCTGACCTAACCATAGTCGAACCATGATACAGTTTGATGATTAATTACTAATTTTGTTTGTGATTTAATTTGGATTTTGAATAGTACCCTTAACTTATATGACTACGACAGAGCGGAAATACACTAAATATTTATTCAAAACAAGAATTAGCAAATAATGTAAAATAAGTTCCTTTTACTTATATCCTTAAATAAACATTAAAATTTCTACCGGCCAGTGTAGGCCGCGCGCAGAGTACACGACTCGGTACGTGAAACGCGGGGTGGAAGTGAGAAATACTCAAACGGGTGGGGGGTAACGAGTGGCCGTTCTATACGTAGTATTATTATATATTCTTTGACTCGGCCCTGTCCTTGAAATATGTATCTACAGCGCCACGTGGCCACGCAGAACGTATCGCTAGGGGCAGCCCTTCAGTATTTTTATTTCATATACTTACTGCTTATGTACCTACTTGAGTTTCTTTCTAGTTTTGAATCATATTGTACCTATTTTGATGTAATAATATTATATTTATTAAAAAAAGAAATCCGTCATGAATTTTATTAAAATAAAATCGGCCAAGTGCGAGTCGGACTCGCATACGAAGGGTTCCGTACCGTGTGGGAGCCCCATTCCTCTTGCCGTTATTAATAGCGAGCAAAAAAACTCCTAAAAATCACGTTTGTTGTATGGCAGCCCCCCTCAAATATTTATTTTATTCTGTTTTTAGTATTTGTTGTTATAGCGGCAACAGAAACACATCATCTGTGAAAATTTCAGCTGCCTAGCTCAGTGGCGTGCACACAGTTTTAAGACAGGGTAGGCAGAAAATTTTACTCACCAAAAACACGTTGGTTTTGGTTCGTCGTCTTGTCGATTGATAAATGTAGGTAATTGCCAAATGCCAGCTCAAATATCCATAGATTGACTGATTTTATAGACATATCAATATATATTTGAAGTGGCCTTTCGGCGCGTTTGTTTGATGTTTTGTAAGCTCTTGTTTCCCCAAAAAGCAAACAATGTCAATAAGTCGCTGAAAAATATTTCGGTTCCGATCGACTTTCGCGTTATGTCTATCGATGTCGATTTGTATCTGAGAGTTTAAACGCGTCTCTATTCGATTTTTTCCAAAGGTGTGATATTTAAGGGAAGCTTCTAAGTGTTTTTCAGAATGTTCATTATTCAGTATTCTCGCGGCGGTAGGAAAATTACGAATATCAGCGTAACCGATGTCGTTCCAGACGGTTTTATTATTTGAAAATAGTAGACAAACGAAACAAAATAACCGATTACTGTGTATGCAACCTGTCAGCCAATGATATGAATCATATTGTTTTTTATTGAATTTACGACTGACGTTACCTTTAATTTGTACCTATTAATTGCAAATCCGGTGTAGCACGACTTATCTCGATAACTTGTTTTTTTCACCGAAAGATAGTTTTGAAAACGCATCATATTTTATTTTCTCAATACACACACCATCTGAACAACTTTCACAGACAATATTATCCATTTTTCACTCTACAGCGTTAAAATCCTAAATATCTGATAGCGTAGTCACAAACACAATACAAATTCAAAGTATAAAATATTTCCTAAAATATTTGCATCGTACTTATAGCAAACTTTCTTTCGGAAATGTTCGGTACGAGTCGTAATTGTTCGTGTTAGAGCAAAAAGACACTGGCTTTTCATGCAGTTGTGTGCGTGATTTTTGTCATTGTGTGTCAGCAAAGCCCTCGTAGCTATAGAAACGCACACACATTCAATCCGCATGACCACGACTTACCACGAGAGCACACATACAAAACTTTAAGAGATCCATAGTTTGTGTCTTTGCCGTGGCAAGGGCGGGTGGCGCTCGTGCAGCGCGAATCGGTGATCGAATACCTTATTGATACCGCCGGCACTCGATAGGTGGAGCTGATTTATGATTTAAGTTTTTATGTTATTTTGTTCATTGATAAAATATTATTAGATCTATTATCAGAACTAGGGTAGGCAGTGTCTTTCTGTCTTTATGAAGCGTCCGCCACTGGGCCCTAGCTATCATGGTTTATGAGATACAGCCCGGTGACAGACGGACAGACGGACATCGAAGTCTTAGTAATAGGGTCCCGTTTTTACCCTTTGGGTACGGAACCCTAAAAAAGGAAGTGTTTAATAAAAATAAATAATATTGCGTCTTTGATGTTTTTATAGTTCCGTAGGAAAACGAAAAACTATATTAAATATAGTGTTTCGTTTTCCTACGGAACCATAAAAAGCGGTAAGCGGTAATTTACGTTTATAAATTTTATAAACGTAAATTACCGCTTACCCACACGTTCGTTTATCACTACGGCGCGCCGCGGCTGACTAGCATACCAAGATATACCCCGCTCCGAGGCGCGTATTTGAGTCGCGTTCCGACCGTTTTTATGAAGACGGAATACTGTTAGATATTATCATTACCGTGGCAACATTGTTGTTAAAGCAAGATAATAATACGGAACTCAGTGTAACAGCTGTTTTGATTGACTGTTGGCTTCCGTAGGGTTTTATGTGATTTAAACGGTAGCTGTTTCACACACGCCACCTATCCTACTAATTTGGCGCTCTTCTATAATGAGGCACAGAGTTCACCAAAGCGGGAAGAAGCGAATGAAAGAACACAGTGGTTTTACAAAAAAATTCAAACTTATATTCAGGTATGTTAAAATATCACAGCCTGAACTCTCAATGCGTTTTTGCATTTTCTCTTATAAACATTTTAAAAAGCTATTATGCGCTTATAGTATAATAAATACTATAAGCGAATAATAGCTTATAGTATGTTTAACGTTTACCTAAGTACACCTATAATTGTTCTTACAACACGTGGTTTTGGGTTTACTGAATTAAAAAAAAATATATAAGAAAAAAAATCCATGGTTTCCATGGAATCAGCCAAAATCGCGATATACTACCAGTAAACGAACAAAACAAGAGATTATGAATCGCTCTCGAATCGTAATGCATTCATTAAACACGAATCGCATCATAAATTGTTTAGTAATCGTAAATCATTGATGAGACATCAAACGCAGGCGGATGAACGGAAATATTCGAATACGATTTAAGGATCTTTTATGGTTTCCTTCCTTTTATTGAAGTTGGGTAAGAGTGCTCCGTGGTTTTACTCATGCAGAGTTTTTTGAAAGCGTATAAAAGTACGTAAACCGACTCCCCTGGTAGTAAGCTACGTTGTGGTCGAAGATGAACCACGCAGACTTCACTATAAAGGACACGTTCACAAAATGTATGGAGACTGGTATAATAATAATCAAAAAAATCTAATCAGAGCACTCGTTACATCTCGATAAAGTACATGTTTTTCTGAGTCTATTAGCCTACATCAGATTAAAACAAAAATAGCCCTCCGATTTTATTAAAATTAATTTTGAATTTCGTAGGAAAAATAAATATATTTGACACACTAGGCAGTTCATCTCTGGGAACTCTGATTGAGCCTTCAAATGGTTAAAAAGTATTTTCATCATTTGGACACACTTTTTAATGCTTTTTTGTCATATTGTTCTAACTGGGCCAACTAGTTTAATGTAATTTTACCAAAGTATGAGACATATGTGGAAGAACAAAACTGTAACTTAATAAAACTGTATACTTACTATACTTACTGTATACTTATATACTTACTGTGTACTTAATAAACTGTATTTCTATTTTTCATTCAATTTATATTTCACATCGCAAAAAAATGGGGGGATAAAAAATATAAATTAAATATTTTGAAGAAGCCAAGACAAGCTTTCAAATGACGTACATGTCGTCTTGGTTAGATTTTTATCTGAATAATATACCACTTGTGGAAACCTCTTTTGAAAAAGCTTCTGATTATGTTTATCTGGAAAGAAAAAAGCTGACAGTTTGTTTGTTCCACTCCCTGGCCGTAGGGATCAGAAACTTCGATTTAAAGTGTTTCGTGAGGAAATCAACAGTTTAGTTTCAGTTTCAGTTTATTTATTTCGACAAATGGGTGTCACAGACACACATTTGAATGGTCAATAACAATCTACAATACAGTATACACTTAAAAAGGAACGAATTACTCACATGGTTATAAATTACCAACGTTAAATCACAATTCATTTCTTATCTACATTCATTCAAATATAAACACAATTTACATCTAATTTACACTAAATTTGATCTAAGCCGTGGTGGTCTAGTGGTAATAACACCCGCCTTACAATCGTGAGGTCGTGGGTTCAAATCCTGAACCCGTACCAATGAATTCCTTGGAAGTTGGAATTTATGTACGGAATTTCACACCACTGGCTTTTCGGTGAAGGAAAACATCTAGAGGCAACCTGCATACGTCCGTAGAAGAAATTCGATGGCGTGTGTGAATCCACCCGCACTGGGCCAGCGTGGTGGATATGGCCCAATCACCCTTCGTGGGTAGGCCTACGTCCTGTAGTGGACTATTAAAAAGGCTTGTACAGTACAGTACAGTTACACTAAATATTCTAAACACAACAAGGTGCCAGTTTATGAGTGGTGAAAACCTACCAAAACCAATGCCCAATTGCCCATCCACTTTGGTAGATTTTCGTCAGTCAGTGTAGTGGTAGTGAGGCGTGTTTCTACTAGGAGCAACTATGTATTTTTTACGTACCAAATAGCTATTTGAGAGCTAGAAAGCATGTTTTTTCCCACCCCCGAGTTGCGCGAGCTAACTCGCCTCTTCTGCGTATGTTATCCGCACTTGACGGGCTCATGATGTCATACCCCATCTGTGAACTCTTTATGGACCTTTGACTTGGCATGGACAGATGGACGAAGATTTTGACGCTCTGTTTAATATATTGTGAACTAGCGATCGGCCCCGGCTCTATCTATTTAAAAAACCGCATCAAAGTCCGTTGCGTAGTTTTAAAGATATAAACATACATAGGAATAGCCAGCACAGACTTTGTTTTATACTGTGTTGTGAAGTGTGACGTGTTTACGTTTATCTTGTGTTTTTATTGAATATATTTTTTGAATTAACTTTAAAATTGTTTACATATGTTATTTGACTGATTTCATTGTTTGTTAATTTAATTATTGACATTAGTGAATCTTAGTTCTGTTTGTAACAATAACTATGATTTAATTAACGTAATTGGTGTAAGTACCGTGTAAATTGAAATAAATAAATTGAATTGAAAAACTAGTAGGTATATACTGTAGTATAAAAAAGATGGTAGGATTAAGTAGTAAATATTTATTTTGTTAGGTATACGTTTGAATTAATTTGTAGACATAATTTTGTGATGAAATACCTAATTGGAATTTTTTTGTTTAGTTCAATTCAGGTTCTTTACTCTTTTGATATAATGTAAATAACACGTAACTTTTATGCAACTTTAATTTAATTTATTATTTCATTGACCTGTAAGAAAACGTTATTAATAAAGTGAAATGAATCAGTCGTGTAGGGCAGTACATACCTACTTAATCCAAGCTCTGATGCCACATTTTCCGAAATAAATCACCATTCGCCACTTTGTCTTAATGATATCATTGATATAAGAATAGCGCGCCGGGTATTCCCAGTTGGGAATTCGCTGCGGGGAATTTTGATGAGTCCAATAATTATATGAGTCTGACTTCGAGCAAATATCTACAAAGCCACAGTCCCTAAGTGAAAGTAGTAAAAAAATGTACGAGCGCTGGCATACATACCTACTTCGATATACTCGTATACCTACATTAAATAATTCACAATGACCCATTTTCTCGAATCTCGACGTTATGTCACCTAATTAGTGCTTTAACCGAACACTTTGGCATCGCACAGCATTATAATCGGCTTGCAATCATATTCATACTCATACTCATTTATTTATACAAAATTGCATACGTAAAAAAATTCCAGTAGGTAGTCAATAATAATCATAATTATGATCATAACAATCACCTTACGACTAACTAAAAAGCCTGCCCACTACGTAGCTTGGGCAGAGTTTTGGCTCGGACACATTTTTGCACGATTGTGACTCTATAGATATTTGCTCCATGGAGTGTAAAAGGGTAAGGAGGAGTGTAGCTTTAGGGACATCGCGGGATTACCAAAAATATTTTTTTAGACCGAATATTTCCTTTAAAAGTCGTGACGCCATTTACCAACCGATTTTGATAATATTTGACAAGATTGTTTATTGATAGCGCGCGAGTTGAATGCAGTCGGGGTCTGAGGTAAAGAGCGGGACTACTGTTAGCGCGCGAGTTGAATGCAGAGCTTAGGAATGCGAATGTCTCCCCCCGCTATCCGCACGCCCAACCCGCCCAGACGCGTGAGGTGGGGCGTGCGGATAGCGGGGGGAGACATTCGCATTCCTAAGCTCTGCATTCAACTCGCGCGCTAACAGTAGTTTCTAAATCCTAGGTATGAAGATTCAGCTAAATAGCTGCTTGGTCTATTGTTTAGAAAACTACTAGTAATATTATCCAAGAACTTCAGAACAGTGATGACGTATAGAAAATCTTGTATAGTGGGACATTGAATGCTTAATTTGACTGGAATTTCTTAATTTGATTTTTGTTCAAAGCCACCGCCGAACCGCGCGCCGCCATATTTTACAAGCAATGTCAAGAGATAATACGAGTAAGATCCGAAAATATGATTTTTTTTTGTTTTCTTCAAAATTATAGGAAAATCATTTTCTAAAACAGAATAAAGAAAGTAAATACTGTACCAAGTAATAACACAAGCTCGATAAATTTTCGCATTATCTTTTTTGGCTGAAATTAAAACGATGACTACATCGCGAGTATACAAGAAATCAAGGTCAATATGAATCTTTTGATGAAGTGACGAGCAAGTCCTATCGACGCGATTATCAGTCCAAGGCTCTACCGGGGCTTTTCAATATTTTTACAGTAGGTTATATATCTTTATATTATATTATCTTTAGTGAATAACACGAAACCCAGGTCAGTCATCAAGCTATTGAATAGAGCATGAATTGTAGAGCAAGTCCTAAAGGACTTTCGTTTTAGTTTTAGTGAGTCTTTAGACTCGAATCTCACTCCATGGCATCTACAGGGGTTTCCCAAAATTTATAATTTTAGGATATTATCTTCAGTGAATAACACGAAATCCAGGTCAATTATCAAGTTGTTGATGAAATGTAGAGCACGTCCTACGAGTATAGACGCGAGTATCACTCCATGGCTCTACGGGACACCGTCCGAACATAATCTAAAAGAAATCCGGCGCGCTGTGTAAACAAGCCGACAGTAGCGTCTAGGGTTGCCCACTTACAGCGGATTTTTGATATTTTACTTTTCTATTATTTTAATCCCCGACGCAAATACAACGGGGCGCCTACTTTGGGTTATTATTGAAATTACTATATTAATTTTATTCATTTTCGTTTTTTAACCCCCCACGCAAAAAGAACCGTCTGTCGTGTGTGTGTGTGTGTGTGTGTGTGTGTGCGTGCAAGCGTGAGTGCGTGTGCGCGTGTGTGTCTGTGTGTGTGGTTCGGATGTCATTATTTATTTGAAATCAGGTTTTCTAACGATGACCAATATGTTTCATCAAAGTCGGTTCAGCCATCAGAGTAATCAGATCTTTTGTTAGCTGCGGTAGGAATTAAATTGCGTTGGGGTTTTTCGATTTTTTATTTAATCTTATGGGTTATTCATCATGGCATTTCTTCAGATTCTAGTGTTCTTGAATGTACCATAGGTAGTGTAGATCGGTCAAAAATTAGGTTTCATTATTGCTATAAGGTTGAAAATATACGCTACGAAAATATACCTAGGACAACTTTACAGTTTGTCCGCCATACCTATTCCTAAAAGAACTATAATGTCATGTGACGTTTGGTTAGTAGTTCAAGTGTCACCTTGTTTTTCTAGTGAAAATCCTTTTTGGATGCCACCTCACCCCTGGAGTTAGGGATGTTATGTGGGAAACCCACCTACCACCACCTACTGGCGGTGTACCCACTAAAAACCCTGGGTGTTCTGTCTCTGCGCATCTTAGTCAGTATTGCGGGAACGCTTGCGCATACTTCCGCAGTTGAAGTGTCACGCGTATACTAAGCACCACATAAATCGGCAGATGAGAAGTTAGCCGCAGATGACACTTTGTCGTGATTCGCTAATTATTGCGCATGTGTGCACACGCCGCGTGTCGTTGTGTTGAGCACGGGCGTAGAGAGGCATGAGGTTGGCGGGTGGGTGTGCCCCGGCGTCTCGTCTCTCTGGCTTCCGCGCATACCTATATTTCGGCTTTTGCGCAGCGTTCTGCGCATAACTTCCCATCCGCCGATTTGTGTGGCGCTTAGTATTTGTTATTAGTATTTTATTACATAGCAGTTTCTTTGCGTTTGCGGCGCCATCTTGCTGTGATCGTGTCTAATAATTTTTATATTTTAAGGCATTTCCACCGTTTTAATAATTTAAAGGTCATGTCAACTCATGTCCCATTGCTGGGCAAAGCATTCCCTTATCTCTTTTTATGCATCACGGTCTTCGGCTAAGTTCATTCATTTGTATCTGTGCGAAGCCGAGTCCGGCTAGTTGCTTATTTACATTTTTTATACATGTTATTGCCCCTTTACTTCATTCAATCTTATTGAGTTATTTTGTATTATTTTTAATCAATTGTTTTAAATAGTTATACTCGTTTCAATATTTTCTTAGTTGAATGACGTAGGCTCGACGTTGTTGGCGGTACTATGTATTATCCTTACTAATATTATAAATCCGAAAAGTTTGTTGGTTTGTTGGTTTGTTACTCTATCACGCGCCAACGGAGCAACGGATTGACTTGATTTTTGGCATGGATATAGTATAAAAAACGGAAGGAGCTTTAGGATACTTTTTATCCCGAAAAATGTCATAGTTCCTGTAGGACAGGACAAAAACCCTCGAAAGCGAAACTGTCGCCACTATCACAAAGACGCTAAGTGATTAATTCCTCTATGACGCTAATATGGACTAACGAAACGTCACAGCCAAACGTAAATAGACGACAGGTGACATTGTCTGCAGACTTTTATAAATCACAAGTAGCATGGCAAGGCGACAAAATGTTTTTCTACCATTATATCCCCTTGAAGAGGAAATAAAGTATGGATTGAAAATGACAACTGACATTAAAATTGGATAAAATGTTATTTTCCCTCTGCATGCTACATGTTACTATGACGTTTAATACCAGGCCGTCATTTTGTCTGACATTAAAAATATTTTTAAATATTCTATCATTAGAGGTTCAACATGTTTTTTTATTCTACCTTTATGGTACAGAATCATCATACTTTAATACTATCAATCCGAAAAGTTTGTTGGTTTGTTCCTCTTTGACGCAGCAACGGAGCAAAAGATTGACCTGATTTTTGGTATGGATACCTATGGTTTAATAGACAGAAAGTGATAATAGGATACTTTTTATATCTCGAGAAAATTCGTGATTCCCATGGGATAGGACAATAACTGTTTCTCAGCAATGGAGCAACGGATCGACTTGATATTTGGGGTGGGCATAGTTTGGAAGACGGAAAGTGACATGGGATACTTTCCATCCCGAAAAAATTGTGGTTCTACGGGAACCACAATTTTTTTCGACTTAACGATAAATTTTTCTCAGCAACGGAGCAACTTGCCTTGGCATATTGCATGAATATAGTTTGAAAGACGAAAAGTGACATAGGCCACTTTTTATCGCAAAAACTTTAACAGTTCCCGTAGGATAGGATAAAAACTAAGTGAGTGGGCTGCGGTAGGAGCCGTCTAAGCGCCAGAAATAACCTGTCATGGCAAGTTTAGGACGTTCCCACATATTTCGCACTCCTTCGCGGCACTCAACAGCACTAGCCCAGACTCGGGCTCCATAACGGAGCTTGCGCTCTCGCCATAGTGACGGAGTGTTTCGGAGCACAAGACACATCGTCATCCACCACTCGGGACTAACCAGTACTGAACGTCAGACAGCATTCCAACGCCTTGCTCCCAGTGCAGTGGGTCAGTCATAGTAGCCCAGCGCCTGCCTCTTCAACTGCAGAGGGCAGTGAGAACGGCAATCGCGATACCGACACCTCTCTTCCCCTGCAGCCCCACTGCGTCTGCCAACACGTTGACGGCCTAGCGGAAGGTAGGGTAGGTGGCGGCACCCACACCACCAGTTCCATATATCCCACCGCGGCCCCTTATCCTCGGCTGTCATATCAGAGTCCAAGAAGCAGCCTTGCTTTATGAAACTAAGAAAGGTTATTCCCAGCAAGTAACTGGAGATAGAGAGACAGAAAAGAAGCCACACCCAGCGCAGCAGGAGGAGCTGGAGTTCATATGCCTGGCAGACGGAGCAGCACTAGAGCAAAATCTTAACCGAGAAATTAACATATTTACAGACGGCAGTAAAATTAAAGGGAAAGTTGGGGCGGCATTATCCATTTGGGATGATGCCGCTGAGATCAGTACCCGCAAGCTGAAATTGGCCGATTGGTGCTCTGTGTAACAGGTCGAGTTATTGGCACTTCTTGAGGCTACCGAAATCGCAAAAATCTTTTGTGACTCCAGGTCTGCACTGGAAACGGTAGTTGGCGTATCTTCCCTCCATCCCTTAGGAGTAAATTCAAAGCTAACATAAAGTTACTACACGCACAAAATAAAATAGTGAAACTTTATTGGATTAAATAGCACGCGGGGCTGGAGGGAAATGAGAGAGCGGACCAGCTAGCAAAGGAAGCAGCACTGCACTCGAAGTGCAGACCTATTTAGGATAACTGCCCCGTTTCATTCGTCAAGCGAGAAATCCGAAAGGACTCTCTTGACGAGTGGAACCGGCGGTATTAGGATGGACACACAGCGGCGGTAACCAAAACATATTTTCCGGATGCAAGGGCGGCATACAAGATCGTAAGAGAAATAGCACCAGTGGGAATCATAACTCAAGTGCTGACGGGGCATGGTGAGTTTTCCCAATACTTACATCGATTTAAGTTGAGGGAAAGCCCATCGTGCATCTGTGAACCCACAAAAGAGGAGACTCCACTGCACATAATCTTGGAATGCCCAGGTTATGGAAAGCAGAAATTTGATTTAGAACAAAAAATTGGAATTAATCTAACACGAAAAAACCTTAGAAACAATTTTATCGAATTTTTGCACAAATATTTGTAAAAAAGCAATACTTAATTAGGAACAAGTAGGTATAAACTTTGCTGTACCATTGTAATGTTTATTATAACTGCAAACAGCCAAAAACATTGAAATATAGGTATACTTAGTTTTTATTCATTTGTAATTAAGACCCCTGCTGATCATGTCAGGGATATTTCGCGATATAATAAAAAAAATCCTCGGATGCAGCGTCGCAAGAGCGGCACTGCAGCCCGCCTAAGTTGCGACACTCCTCATAAGGCATGCAACCTACCGGCCATCCTCTCAGCTGCTTTAGTTAAAAGCGGCTGAAACTCGAGTGCCAGCCTCTAAGCTTCCTTGGGGGAAAAGACCCAAAGAAGAGGGAGACTTCGAGCGCCGCCTTTTCAGCTGCCTCAGACCTCCCCCACGACAAGGCGGGAATACACGGGGGGGTTGTATATACACTCCAACCGTAACTTAACCAACAAAAGCATTCCTCTAAGGTATTTTGATATTTGTCAGTTAGGTTAGGTTTCGCAGCCGACATAAACATAAGCCAAAATCAAAATACAACGCGGGCGAAGCCGCGGGTAAAAGCTAGTTATACATATTTTGTATTTTTAAATATAGTATTAAGTTCGATTCAATAAATGATTCTGATACTGATTCTGCTTCTTATTAGCGATTTAAGGAGTGACTCGCAAAACATTTTTAACTGACGTATGACGTAGACAGCACGTAGACAGCCCTATCTTCATAGGTGATGTAGAGTTCAATAAACAGACGCCCCGGTGGGATCTGAGAGCATGCAGTGATCTAGTCACGGCTCTACCGACATATAGAGCTGTATAATATTATTATCTAGTGTATTTTATTATTTTATGAAATCAAGACTTATATGTTTGCTAAATATAAATAATACCAGTAAAAAAACTAAATAGCTAGAAAATTAATCAAATAACCCGCCCCTCATCGGTAGTTTAATGATTTTCCCATTTTCCGGTTTAAGTTATTTTATGTTATTTTCTTTGTATACAGGGCTATGTCCTTACCCTATACTAACCGTTGTTTAATTTAACTCGTTGTTGTTGTTGCTCAGAACCGGTTACACGGACTCGGTTTCTACTTCTGCCTACCAGCTGTTATTGAGTTATCGCGCACAGCGAGCATCTTTTGTTTGTGATTATTGTAATATTAGATTAAATTGTAGATTAGAATGTAGCTATTTCTTACGATAATCTGTTGTCTAGACAAACCTAGTTTAGGTTTTAAGACAATATAATAAGTGTAATATGTTTTTAAAAGTTACTTAAATAAATAAAATTACACTTTTGCCAATTTATTTTCGGGACTTTTATACAATACAAACAAACATGTCAGTCCCAATGTAGGTATATTCTAACTTATTTTAACTTACTAGCTACTTAATACTACTACATTATTCCGGATCACTTGAGGCGACTCACCAAATCGAGCTAGGATCAGCAAGTATTCTATTATAGAGTCCAGCGTAGAGCCTGTTGAAGTGATTAAAGGAGTCATTAAGGCCATCATTAATAAACAACAAGAATAACAGATTTTTCTTCTCATTTTGTGCCATAGTAAAAGTTGTTCGTAATGATGGTCTGAATGACCTCCTTTCGGCTTAGTGCACCAGCGGGGCAATTCTGTCTACCAATCTCATTACTAAGGTGAAACGTTCTTGAACCTGTCTCGTTTTTCTGACAGTTTTGAGCTGTCGGAACTGTCAGAAAAACGAGAGAGGTTCAAGAACGTATCATTTTAGTAAAGAGATCGGCTAACAGAATTGCCCCGCTGTATTGGATAACTCTGTATTGGAAAAACACTTTATAAGTAACTATTAATCACATTTTTTTTATTTCTATTTCCCAGATCAGAATGGCGACAACGGCCACAGAGGCGGGCGCGACAACGCCAGGCGCGGATTCAGTGGGGGGCGAGAACCCCCCGCCCCGCCCCAAGCAAGCCCGCCCCCGCGGCAAGCCCCAGCCTGAGAAGCCTAAGCGGTCCCTGTTGTGTTTAGGATTGAAGAATCCGTTGAGAAAACTGTGTTATGATATAGTTGAATGGAAGTATCCTTTTACAAAATTGATCAAGTTGCTATTATCAAGAGCATGCATTGTCAAAGAGTTATCTTTGTGATAAGCATTTCAAAAATATGAAGCAAACGCAGGATTTGAACCTGCCCCTTCAGATTACTAGCTAAGGAGGCGGGCTGGCTCAGTTGGTAGAGCGTCGGGCAGGTTCAAATCCTGCGTACGCTTCAGATTTTTGAAATGCTTATCACAAAGATAACTCTGAGATAAAATCTAGTGTGGAAAGCACTCTAAATAAAAAGCATATCAGCCTGCATCGTCCTACAGCTAAATTATCTTTCCATTATAAAATAATCCAGAGTCCAAAATCTAGTGCGTTTAGCACCTTTGCCTTCGACACAGGCAAGGGACCCCAAATTAGAATCCCGGTTAAGCAGATATTGGATGACTTTATTTATGTATTTACTTTATAATTATGTATGTACTATCTGCGCCCCGCGGTGTTACCCGCGTTAACCTGAGATAAAAATTAGCCTATGTCCATATATCCAAGGTCTAAGCTACCTTCATACCGAATTTCATCCAAATCGGTTCACACGTGTGTGCGTGAAAGAGTAACAAACATCCGTACATACATACTCACAAACTTTCGCGTTTAAATATTAGCAGGATTAGTTGATTTTGTCGTTCCGTGGCACCTTAAAAAAGCTCTTAAAACTTAACACAATTGTACATAAGTATTTAAAGTACGTACCTACCTATTTGTTCTTTTTCTTTTGGTTTTTAAATATGAAAGAAAGTTGTTTTTAAACTTTCGCGATTTGAACACATTATTATTATATACTACGGGACTAATCGCGCACTAAAATTGCGAGATAAATAAATACCTCACCATCCCGACGTTTCGACCGAGTTGGATCGATCGTGGTTACGGGTAGACTCAACCTACCCGTGACCCGTGATTTATCTCGTAATTTTAGTCCGCGATTAGTCCCGTAATATATAATAATAATGTGTTCAAATGGCGAAAATTAAAAAACAACTTTCTTTCGTATTTTAAAACGAAAAGAAAGAAAACATATCAATACAATTTACAAAACATTCTCGTAATCTCGTAATTTTAGTGCGCGATTAGTCCCGTAGTACCTATGTAATAATAATAAGACAGAAAGTTATTTAATCGCCATTAAACAGTTTGACTAGATCAATAAGTTCCGTACTTTTTTATCATAAATTTCCTTAGCACCATTCAGACCGTTCGAGTACATGATACTGACGACCATCTTCGCAAATTGTATAGCTTTAGCAATATCCACTCCATATCCTAACGCAGACACAAATCATATAAATCAAGTATTGGTGAGTTACAAGTTACTGACTAGAGCTATTTTTGTGATGAACATTTCAAAAACTCGTCGCAAATGCAGGTCTCGAAGATCCGAAGACGCAAGGTTCGAGTCCTGCATTCGCTGAAATGTTTATCACAAAAATAACTCTTAGTCTTTTGCTTTGAGAAAAACTTAGTGTGGGATGCACTATAAAATTAAAATCATTTCAAGTTACTGACTAGTTTAAAGTAGGGTGTCCACTGTCCACTGCCTACCCAGCACTATTAAGTTATTATTTATGTATGAGTGTCTCTGTTAAACAGCCAGTGGTGTAGCTTGCCTTGCCGGGGCCCCGAAAAATTTTTTTACCCTTCTAAAGGGTAAAGATTTCTCCAATTCTACTATACGGGACCCCCGTGGCCCGGGGGCCCGTATAATTGCCCGTATACGGCGGTAGCTACGACCCTGAAAACAGCCTAAAATACTTTGCACAAAATTTTACAGAGGTACACTGTTACGTCGTGTATTGAGAAGAATATTAAGTGATTGTTTAAAACTTTAAATAAATAATATATAATAATATAAATAATAAATTTTAGGGGACATCTTACACACGGTCTCTGACCCCAAACTAAGCATAGCTTGTGATATGGCTGCCAGAGACTGATTACTACATATACGTATTTTTAAATACATACTTATATAGATAGTACCTAAATAACACCCAGACACAGAGCAAACACCTACTCGTATGTTCATCACACAAATGTTTGCCCTGGGTGGGGATCGAACCCACGCCTCTTTGACCCAGAAGTCAGGGTCACTAACCACTGAGCCACCGAGGCAGTCGATTTAAAAGTCGAATTAATGTGCAGCAACTTTCTGAGGTCTATATCAGGAGGTATACATATACGGATATAACATTTTACAGAAACAGAACACTGGTACATAGGTATAGTAAAATGTCTACATGATGACAATGTATTTGGCGGAAGGACTACTTCCTGATATTTCCATTGAAAGTTTCATTCCCAATTTCACCCCCTTAAGTCATTATTTCCAAAAAAAACATTGAACACGTGATTTTTAGTTTTAAATGAACTATTTAAACAAATTTTCAAAATCGCAAGTTAAAAATAAAAGGACTTTTATAAAAACGTTCTTACCCCCTTAAGGGATGAATTTCAAAAAATCCTTTCTTAGTCAAATACAACCTCCAAATTTCAAGGGTCTGCGATCAGCGGTTTTGGCTCTGCGTAGTCTGTCTGTTCTTTGGTTTTTATATATTTAGATGATGTAACCGGTCTTATTGGAGATCCATAAGAGAGTCGTATCCTATGTCCAGCAGTGGATATATTATGGCAGAAGGATGAAAGACTTAAATGTATCTTATAACTGATACGATCATGATAAATGATACCGTGACGCGTGACCAAAATGCTGGTGTTTATTTGGCTCAACATATAAGCAGCATTGCCATTCAGCGTGGCAAGGCTTTGCTGCCAACCGGCAGTGGGCTTGAGCATTTGGATTATCTTTAGACTTTCAAGGGTCTGTTGATGACCCAATTGCTTGTTATGTAGTAGTAGTTTACGTATTTTTCGATTATGCAAGTCTTGTATTTAGTGGTAGTTATCTTTTAAAATTGATAAAAAAAAAATGATATCTAAATGTTAAATTTTTGTTTATTTCAGGAAGTAGTAGAATGGGTATTCATGGCCATCTTCACAGCCGAGTGTGTGATGAAGATCATAGCGTACGGCTTCTACTTCCATCCCGGCGCCTACCTAAGGAATGCGTTCAACAGTCTCGACTTTACTATCGTCGCTGTTGGGTATGATTATATTTTCATGTTAATTTCACAACTCACGGTTCAACGGCATCATTGAAAGGCTTTGGTGGGGCCGAAACCAACACCAAGAGGGCCTTTACAAACATTAAATCATACAAACATACGGTTTTGGGGTAGTAGGAAGAGGAAAACTACTGTAAAGACAGGGAATTTGTACAGTTCTGTGCTAAAAGCCCGGGAGGTAAGCGCAAAAAATTACAACTACTTTCTAAAAGCTGGATTTTTGGTTTTACGTTGTCATGGTGGTGTACAACAATACCCCCAATTCAGGCCACTGAGATGCTTAGCGTTTGGTAGAGATACCCGTTTGAATTAAAAAAAAAAACAGTATCTTGCAACTACTTTTAAGAGCTGAAAATTGAGAGACTGTCAGTCAGGCTATAAAGCGGCGCTACTTGAAAGCCTGATTGACAGGTCTTGTTACTTGTGTCAGGTAATTTTCTGTTGTTAAACTTTTTTTAGTTATTTTTCTACTACCCGTACACCAATTTTCAGCTTTTAAAAGTAGTTGCAAGATACTCAATTATTTTAAAAAAAAATTCAAACGAGTATCTTCACCGAACGCTTAGCATCCCAGCTAACTGAATCCGGAGTTTTGTTGTACACCACCATGACAACGTAATACCAAAAATTCAGCTTTTAGAAAGTAGTTGCAATTTTTTGCCGTTTACCTCCCGGGCTATATGGGAATGATTTATTACGTGACTATATGCTGGCCTATGGAATGTGGTGCGGCACCCACTAAGTAATGCCTCATATCAAAATATTTAGGCGGGTGGTGACTTGCCATCTACTAAATGAGTCCCCCTATAAAGGCTACCGCAAGTTGGCACCAGAGGGGGAACTTTGGTGTGGACGGCTTAGGGTGTCGAGAGGTGTGCTGCGCGTACTAAAAGCTACTAGCAGCGTTATGCCTTTTAACACTTCCACCCTGGAGCTTAGGTTCTTAGCTCTTGCGATATTTATTTATTGTCATATTCATTCAGTCATTATTAATAATAATATAGCGCCATCTATCGAGTAGGCTGCGAAGCTAACGCAGAACTGTGCATCGTGCGAGAGAAATTACTCGCCCCATTCCGATATTCAGTGACTGTAATCTTCTGTTTTAGGCTATATGGCTAGAGTAAACTATAGCAGGAACTTGAGTAGGACTCCTTTTACCAGTACGAACATCAGGAAACTCAATATTATTGTGAACGTCGTTCTTAGTTTTTCCTTCCATACTAAGTTCTAATATGGATATTCAATGAATGGTGTAATAGTAAATTGTATCATAAGGGAGCAGAATAATATTTTTACGGCGAAGGCGCTTTTTTGAATCCAGAGCCAAGTGAGGGATTCTAGAGTAGAACCCTGAACGTAGCAAATGATTTAATGTACGTCACCCGAGCCAAAAATATATTTTGCTCCCGAAGGATACACTCTACTTTTCGTCACCCTCTATGAGAAAATAAAAGGCACCTCATATTTTATTCTAATAAAATTATTAGAGTAACAACTAAATTGAAATTAAATTGTATCTAATTATAAAACAAATGAAAACTTATATTTACATTCTTTTCATTCATTTTCTTGGCGCTGAACACTAACATTACAAATATGTACTTCCAAATTCAAAAAAGTGCGCGGCTAAGAACACTCCGGCGCACTTATAAAGTTTCATAGAAAACAACACCTTTGGGCGCACTTAAAGGCGAACCAAGTAGTCCTTTTCGAATAGATGTGATGAAATAGTACATTGTTCACCGAGAGGAGAAAGTGACCGATTACCGTCGAGGGTGTCGTTTGAAGCCCGAGCCGTAGGCGAGGGCTTTAAAACACCCGAGATCGGGAATCGCACTTTCTCTCGAGTGATACATAGTGCTTTATACTACACCTACGCGGAAAATAAAAAACTAAATCTTTACTAATTGAAATTTATATTGAAATTGTTGCAGTTAGTGAAGCTTAATGTAACACTTGAAAATGGCGCCAATGGCGTCTGCAATTTTCACATGTTCTTTTTTCAAATTGTTTGACACCATCCAACACACAGCTTGTGGCCAGTGTCATTTTGCGAACTTGGAGATAAAAACTCACTGTAAAAACTTTTTGGCTTTTGATATTTAGGTTACCAGCGCATAGTCTTACCCAAAATTAAAAAAGAAAAACCACGTAAGAAATGGATTTTCATACACTTTTCTCTCCCGCTCAGATGCGTTTTCTCCCCGCATATTTGTTCGATATGCAATGACGTACTTTCTACCGTAAATTTGATAAAATATCAAGGTACTTTCCGAGCAGGTGTAGTATAAAGAAAATTACTTATAAAGGCGCACTTATAAAGAGGATTAAAAACTCATTATTACCCGCTAAAAGTTTCTTATAGAAAAAACCACCTTTGGGTGCACAAAAAAGGGAACCAAGTCGTCCTTTTCGAACAGATGGGATGAAAAACACAATAACGCTATCCGCCTTATAAATAAACGCAAAATTACTTCGAAGTACTCGTAATCGGAAGGAGTAAGGAGTACTCGGTCAAACTGACCGCGCTTATTCCTTTTTCTTATTGGAAATTTAAATTCACTTGAAAAAGACAACACGGAACAACTACTGTAAACAAGCACTTCTCTGCGTTTTTAATGGATTATAGTCGGTGTGAATATGAAGAGCCAAGGATCTAAGCAGCAGTTATCCTGAAAGTACTATTTGTCTATGTTTCATAAGATTAAATTATTGTTGTTTGTTCTCATTTAAAAATATTCTACTTATTTTCAGGCTAATAACAATGATTCTCCCAAACGTGACCAATGACCTGATAGACGTCAAAGCGTTGAGAGCCTTCAGAGTACTCCGGCCTCTGAGGCTCGTCTCAGGAGTGCCAAGTAAGTATTATTTCATTTATACGTAGGTATATACATTTTTTTTCAAGAGTTATTTCATTTTTTTGAAGAGTTATAAGAGAACATTGCCGAAAGGAGGTGATTATCATCAACAACTTCAACTTCAATCAACAACCATCAATATGAACAACTTTTGGAACCAAACTGGAATTCAGGAATAAAATCAGCTGTTTCATACATTTTGTCGATTCCGAGTTGCAATTTTGTATGGAACAGCTGTTTTTTTTCTCGGATGGTTGGCCCCACAGTGAAAGTTGTTCATAATAATGGTCTTAATTGTCCTTTTTCGGCTTAGTACAATACAAATACAAAAAATACAAAAATCGCGAAGAAAAACAGCCGCTCTCTACATGTTGTTGAGAGTCAATGAACTTATCATGTGGAACAGCTATTTTAGAGTTCCGTACCCAAAGGGTAAAAACCTACCTAGGGTAAAGACCCTATTACTAAGACGATATTAATAACGGTGACAGGTAGATGCTTGAAACATTCACAGAATATAAGTTCTATATTCCCTTCAAAACAAAATAATGAAATTAAAATAAAAATATATTAGGAGAGCTTCCATACGGCACGGAACCCTTCACGCTCGAGTTCAACTCGCACTTGGCTGATTATTTGACTTGTATAATACTTAAATTATTTTTTCTTTTATTTAGTGGAAAGAAAAGCTTCCCAGCACGGGAAGCATGGCAAAGGGAGTAATAGTATTTCCATCATTTTATCCCCTCGAAGAGTAAATAAAGTATGGATTGACAATGACATCTGACATTAAGAGTGGATATAATGGTTTTCTCTCCTTGCCGTGCTACCCGGGCTGCTTACCCAGCGCTAGGACACAACAGGCTGAGATTAATTAAATAAATAAATGAAAACAAATATCAACACAAAAACTGTCACATTTCTAAAATTAGGATTCTATTAACATTTTAGCCCCATCAGTTACCACAAAATAAAAAGTGTCCAAAATAAGCTTTGATCTAATTCTATTTGTACATTTTTATCATTTCATTGAAACTAGCGTTTCAATGAAATTTTCTTATACCCTCAATATGATGAATACCCTCATCACAATTATAAGAAAATACGACTAAACTAACGTACTAACTGATATACGGTCGAGCCGCTAGGAGTACCTATTCAATACCCCATCCTCAGGGAATACGCGCGCCCCTGTCGACGGCACGTAAGTCTAGCGCTGAGGGTACTGTGAAGGGGCTGGCTGAGCATGTTGACCGCCATACTAAACTCATGCGCAGCCACCCCCTCCACACTTCACTCAGCGCTAGAATTATATGCCGCAACCTGTACGTGAGTTTAGCCGTATTTTCTTATAATCATATTATTATTTACATTACCTATTGTACATTTCCAGGTCTCCAAATCGTGCTGAACTCTATCCTGAAGGCGATGGTGCCCCTGTTCCACATCGCCTTTCTGGTACTGTTCGTCATCATCATCTACGCCATCATCGGCCTCGAGCTTTTCTCGGGGATCCTACACGACTCCTGTTGGTTAGAAAACGGCACAAGTAAGACCAGTTTTTTCTTTTGTATATTACTAGTTTTTGCCCGCAGCTCCGCCTGTGTTATATTTTGATTTTTGTGCTATCCTATAGGAACTTATAATTTTTTCGGGATAAAAAGTAGCCTTGTTAAAAGTCCATGTTAAAAAAAGTCAATCCGTTGCTTCGTTGCGGCGTGAAAGAGGTACAACCTACCAATAAACCAACAAATACACTTCCAGATCTATAATATTAGTAATTTATGTAATGAATAAATATGTAGATGCAGTAAACACCTGCGGTTTGTCTACGTCATCACCAGCCTCAAGATCTTCTTAGGAATCATGTTTTTCATAGACAATGTAACATTATTATGTGACATTAGTAAGATATTATTATTCTAGCATAAGATACAAAACTTGTAGCTTCGTAGACCACCAGCGGCTTATCATCATATTTTTTTTTCATATAAGTTTGCGTTTGTTTATGCTTTGCCTGATGTTAATCAGATATGCGGTCTAGGGTGTAACACGCTTACTCGTGATTTGAAGACACCTAAATTGTACTTAAGCGCGAAGACAGACTCAGGCAAAGTGTTCCACAATATGGCTGTTCGTATGAGGAATGTGGACTCGAACGCTTGGTTCTAACGCGCGGGATGTCGGTAAACGGTTGGCGCTTTGGTAGCTTCTGTCTAGCCATACCAGTAGCCGTAGCCGTAGAAGAGAGGGGCAGGTGGGACCAGATTGTGCAACTCCTGGGCGCACTTTCCAAAGTGTATCCGATAGAAGGCTGACAGACACACCACCCTACGTCGATGCTCGAGACTTTGCAGCTTCGACTTAGTCAAGGTTCCGTTACCTATCAGCCTCCTGGCTCGCCTTTCAATCGACTCCATCACTCGATGATGGTATCATCAATACCATCATCAGCTTCAAGCTCTTTTCAGGAATCCTTCTCGATCTCTGTTGGTTAGAGAATGGCAATAGTAAGACCAGTTTTCCTTTGATGCTAACATAAGATTCAAAAGTTCCAGTTTTGTAGACCACCGGCGGTCTGTTATCATCTTCTATGCTATCATCGGCCTTGAGCTCTTCTCGGGTACTCTTTGTCCTACATGACTTCTGCTGAGCACTAGTAAGATCAGTTTTCCATTCTAAAAGATTCGAACTTTCTAGTTTGTAGACCACCTGCGGTTTGTTATCATCTTCTATGCAATCATCAGCCTCGAGTTTTTCTCGGAGGTCCTTCACGAAGGCGACTCCTATTGGATATAAAATGGCAGTAGTAAAATCAGCCTTCCTCTCGATATTATTATCTAGCATAATGCAATTAAAAACCTCCCGTGGTTTGTCCTCATCATCTACGTTATCATTTATGTTGAGCTCTTCTCAAAGATCTAGCGAGAAAAGTAATAACAACATTAAAATCGTAGTTAAATAATTTATAGATTCTTTTTTAATATCTATTAGAGCTAATTGCTCCCTCCTTAAATTGCGACGCCCTTACGGGGTCAATGTCACTAAGTTAAGACTCTAGTTTGTAAGAACTTTTGTTATAACAGTGCATTGTGCAATAAACGAATATAAAAATTAAAATAAAAAAATCTACTGTAGTATTCGTTTTAACTTCAACTCAACTAACGCTTCTGGATTTAGTATTACTTTATACTGTTACAGCGCCACCAACTTAACTGTTCAGTTGACGGCGTCGCTAGTGGCACGAATTCATATGATGAATTCAAAATGGCGATTGACGCACATGTAGTTCCAACTTTGCCCACCTGAACAGCAAAGTTGGTGGCACTGTACTAGCTGACCCGGTGAACTTCATCTCACCATCTGTCAATTGCCAATGCAGGAAAATGTTGTACGGGCAAATGAAATTAATGTTTTTATTACTTTTTAATTTTTTTTTTACCGTTTAAACCTTCCCACAGATATTTCAAGATCAAAATTTGCCATATCGGTTCAGCCATTCCCGAGTTTAAGCGAGACTAACAACCACGATCCTCCCAGAGACAGCTCGGTAGGGATAAGTACACTACACAAATGGTCAGTGCACCTACCCCTACTAACTGGTACCACTGGAACTACATCTACAAAAAGTGCACTTACTCGTATCTCTACCTGCATGGGTAGCACGGCAGAGGGAGAAAACCGTTTTATCCACTTTAAAATGTCAGTCTATACTTTATTTCCTCTTCGAGGGGATATAATGGTGGAAAGACTATTTGTCCCTTTGCCATGCTTCCCGTGCAGCCCGGGTAGCACGGAACGGGAGAAAACGATTTTTTCCAATTTTAATGTCAGTTGTCATTGTCAATCCATACTTTATTTCACTTAGAGGGGATATGATGGTGGAAAGACAATTTGTCCCTTCGCCATGCTTCCCGTGCAGGAGGGATACTAGCTTGGTAGGGATAAGTGTACTAGCCGGATTAAATCCTACTAATATTATAAACGTGAAAGTTTGTAAGGATGGATGGATGTTTGTTACTCTTTCACGCAAAAACTACCGAACAGATTGAGATGAAACTTTGCAATTATATAGCTTATATATCAGAATAACACATAGGCTATAAATTATAATGATATTGCGTAAATTTTCCATATTGTAACAATAAGTGTTAAGTAAGTAGGAAAAATTCTACCATCTGCGAGCTATTCTAGCGTGCGCTACAAGAAATGTCAAAAAAGAACTGTCGAATCGAACAAATGTCAAATTGTTTTGTATGTTTTTTTTTTATTTTCCACCTCCTTTATTAAGGGTGGTAAGGTAGGGCCTCGAAATATCATGCGGGCGAAGCCGCGGGCAAAATATATTTTTATACATATTGTTTTGTTCCACAGAACTGATGGATGATCCGAGACCTTGCAGTAAAGACGACACGGGCCGGACGTGCGAAAAAGGCGTGTGCCAGGATGGCTGGAAAGGGCCCAACTTTGGGATCACTAACTTTGACAACATTGGCTACTCTATGCTCACCGTGTTTCAGTGCATCACGCTCGAAGGCTGGACCGATATCATGTATTATGTGAGTGTCGCCGTTATTGGTTTATGTTTGTCAGTGATAAGATAAAAGTTAGTTTGAATGGCCTGACATGGTTGAAATAACGGAGGCCGATAATTTAACGACTTTCAGTTGCTGCGTGAAAGAATAATGATCTAACGAACACTTTCGTATTTATAATTTTAGTAAAAATTTATGAGATTCTCAGAAGTAAGTGGAGGCTAAATACATCTAAATTTTTTTACAATGGAAATTAACGTGGTTTTCACAAATTTTAAACGATATACAACGGGACTCAATCACGTGTACGTATACTGCCACTGAGTGCAATACAGACGGCTCCGCGTGCTAGCACTCGCCAACTTGAGAAAGGTCGCTGAACGGGACCGAAATTATAGTCGTGTTATGATTATACGTTATACGTACACGTGAGTGAGTCCCGTTGTATATAGTTTAAAACATCTAAAATATGTTAAATCTTGTATTAGTTAGATTAATTGATTGATTTTGCCATCACTTTCAGTTCACTTTCCATTCAAACGAAGCACTGCTTTCTGTGATCAACATTATAATGCCATGTAGGTACAATTATTTACTTGAACTTATTACTTTTCCAGGTTTCCGAAGTAAAAGGAAATACTTGGGTGTGGATTTACTTCGTGTCATTGGTTATATTTGGAAATTTCTTCGTCATGAATCTTATTCTCGGTGTGTTGTCTGGGTGAGTTAAATAACAAATAAAATTAAATATGTACTGTCCCTATGGAACTGACTCCTTAAAACAGTCTCAGGCACAAATAGACTGCTGCAAATCGATTTTAGCTAATTAAATGGGAATACTTAATTGAGACACTATTTTAGTCAATATTGATGCAACATTTTCAAAAGAATAACAAAATTAATGGAATATTTAATATGCTGGACACATTATTTCAACAATCATGTAAAAAAATAAGTTTATAAATATCAAGATAAAATAATAATTATCAGGGTTTGATATTTTTTTCCATATATTTTCAGTGAGTTCTCCAAGGAAAGAGAAAAGGCAAAGAATCGAGGAGATTTCCAGAAGTCTCGAGAACGCCAGCAGATAGAAGATGACCTGAAGGGCTACCTGGACTGGATCACAGTAGCTGAGGAGTTGGACTTGGAGAATGACCAGGGACAGAAGGATAATGATCAGGATTCACAGGGTAACATGCTTTTTTTTAAATCAAATAAATCATATCAGGCTACTTGCATACGTCTTCAAAAGGGATTTGATGGCATATGTGAATCCACCAACCCGCACTGGGCCAGCGTAGTGGATGTGGCCCAATCACCTTTTTTGAGCAGGCCTACGTCCTGAAGTAGACTAACAAGAAATGGCTGGTACAGGATACAGGAAGACATATCAAGTTTCATCAGGCGACTAAATTGGGACGACAGAAAGCCGAACAAGCTGGTAATAAAATTAGTCTTATTGAAAATCCTTATGGGAAACTTATGTCCAGCAGTGGACGCCCTAAGGCTCATAGGCTTTTATGAAGATGATGAAGAATATTATATGAAGATTAAGACAAGAGGCATTAAACTTAAATAAAACACTGAATTTGATCGCAAGCGGCGACGAAAGGGAAATACAAAAGAAATGTTGGTAATCGCGTTTAAAAATTCAATTAAGCGGAGTTCTCGAGCGGAGATTCATAGGGGAGGCCTATATCCAGCAGTGGACGTCATTATGGCTGATGGATGGATGGGCTGATCGAGTGCAATGGATTTCATGCAATACAAAAGAAAAAAAACAAAAAAATATGGTTGCATAATATAAACTCTAAAGTATTAACTTGTAAAAATCTAAATGAGACAATTTATGATTTTTCTATAGCTTTTGATGTAGATCAACTATGATAAACTATGTCATTGAAGGGTATATAATGTCAGATTATGTTTTCAGGTAACATGAATGACAAGCGCAGTAATGAAGGATCACAGAGCAATGTTAATTTCAACGGAGATCAAACGCAGACGTCTAATTGTAAAATATATTGCAGGAGGTTTGACAAGGTACAATTATAGGACCACTACTTTTTTTAATAGTCACACTTTTTAGAAATGAAAATAATGTCCAAGCATTTATTTTAAAGAAATATAGAGTTGTAAAGTATCGTATACTTACTTTAAAAGCTAAAATAAATTTTAAGTCAGTAAGAATTGGCGTGCCAATATCTAAAGAACACAGAACAAAATAGGAAGTTAAACAAAATTATAAACGTTAAATTTAGTTGACTTTTGAACGGAATTACAATATATTACGATATCGTTTGTTTTATTGTTAGTTTTGAGCATATTTGTTTAATTTTTACAAGCTTTCATATAACTTGCAATGGATGTACTCGTACCTATAAGTTCGGGTGGAATCTTGCAACTTAGACCAACTTTCCGGTTTCCGATTGAGCTAAAATTTTGCACGCATCTTGGCTAGTAGGTACTCTGCTACAAGATAAGTAAAACGAGCCCAAACACAACGGGTTTATATGCGCGGGACGGGGCTACATGATATTGAAGATCTCAAAAGCTTGTATTTTTAAAAAGTTTAATTTTTATAATAATTTATTTTATAATTTTCAGGTGAATCGAAGAATGCGTCGGGCGTGTAGAAAAGCAGTGAAGACGCAAACATTCTACTGGGCTATCATCGTTCTAGTATTTCTAAACACTTTAGTATTAGCTACTGAACATTATAAGTAAGTACCGTATGAACTATAACAATATTTATAAAAATTTACCGAGTGCGAATCGGACTCGCGCACGAAGGGTTCCGTACCGTGTTGGAGCTCCCTGAGCCCCAAAAATCACGTTTGTTGTATGTTAGCCCATTTTAAATATTTATTTTATTCTATTTTTAGTATTTGTTGTTATAGCGGCAACAGAAATACTTCATCTGTGAAAAATTCAGCTTTCTGGCTATAACGGTTCATGAGATACAGCCTGGTGACAGACAGACGGATCGCGTTAAAGGGTTTTTACCCTAAAAAGACTACCACTATTCACGGTAGAGCGTGTTAGTTGGCGCGCTGCTAGCTAGCAGTGGGCTTGAGCATTTGGATTATATTTAGTAGTAGAGTGGCGTAAGACGTAATAATTGGCAAAGTGCGAGTCGGACTCGCGCACGGAGGGTTCCGTACTGTATGGGAGCCCCCCTTAAATATTTACTATTTCAAAGAGTTACTTTTTATGATAAACATTTCAAAAAATTTTATCATAAAAAGTAACTCTTTGAGATAAACCTAGTGTGGGATGCACTATAAAATTAAAAAATCATTTTATTTACTATTTATTATTATTTTAATTTTACTATTTATTATTGAAGTGAATATTCAACTAAATATTCTGTGAAAATTTCAAGCATCTACCTGTTTACCATTATTAATATAGAGAGAAAAACGTCTAAAAAATCAGGTTTGTTGTATGGGAGCCCCCTTAATTATTAATTTTATTCTGTTTTTAGTATTTGTTGTTATAGCAGCACTCGAAATACATCATCTGTAAATAAGTTCAACTCTAGGTATTACGGTTTATGAGATACAGCCTGGTGACAGACAGACGGACAGCGAAGTCTTAGTAATAGGGTCCCATTTTTATCCTTTGGGTACGGAACTCTAAAAAGGAAAATAGGTCAAAAGCATTTTGTTTAATCGATCCATCGATTTACTCGATATCAACGATGGAGTGTAGCACATAAATGGATTAATAAAATTCCCGGCAGAATCCAAAATCGTAATCTGCCATCTTTTTAACCGACTTCCAAAAAGATGGAGGTTCTATGTTCGTCTGGATGTATCTTTTTTTGTGTATGTTCATCGATAATTTCGCCAATTGTGAACGGAATCAAAAAAATCTTTTTTTAGTTCGAAAGGGTATACTTCCGAAGTGGTTCCATTAAAATTAAACAGAAATCGGCTAAGCCGTTTTAAAAAAAAAAACAACAAACATTCTGCAACGATTTGCCGAATGTGGTCTCTTACATTTTGCCCACCCAACTCGCTTTAGCTTCTGCACCAGCGTGGATTAAAGCTTATGAATTGGGCTTATGAGTAATTTTTTTGTGGTACCTAAATGAAAAGATCATATACAGGATCATATACAAGATATATTCCTTATCGGTTAGCATCCTTTTAGGGGCTTATTTTGTACATCGAAACTAACAACTTTTGTTCTGCGACTTTTGTCAAAACTAAAAAAAAGTTGTTCCATAGAAAATATCGTTCACCCGCGACAAAATGTGTGGATCAGCAGATTTTTTTTTGTTTTGACAAAATTCACAGAACAAAATTTGTTAGTTTTGATATACAGAATAACCCCTAAAAGGATGCTAATTGGGTAGGAATAACCCTGTATAAGTTTATATTTAAAACTATATTTTATTTTTCCTTATTATTACACAGTTGTACTACATTAACAGTCACGTTATACACTCGTTTGAGTCAATTTTAATGTAGTATATGACGGGAAAATAGCTTTAAGCTTATTTTTAAATAGTGCCACTTAGTATAATTTCGAAGGACTAAGAATGGAAGTGGCATCATTCCTGGGGTAACGCTTGTGACAAACGGTGCTGATTGGTTCCAAGGAGGTTCCAAGTGACATCGCATGATCGGCTGATGGGCGGGAAAATGCGAGGTGACAGTGACAGGTCAGATGTCAGTTGTTGTAAAAAGAGCTTGGTCGGAAGAGGTTGTGCGTTGTGGTGAACTGTCATCAGAAAGGCTTGAGTGGTGGCAGCGTGCGTTACGCTGCGGAACGCCATGTCCTTCGCTACAATTGTAATCATACGAAATCTTCTGTTAAATAAACTGATTGTTCGTGACGTCACATTTATCTCCTCGCCCGCTAAACCCACGCCACGCCACACTAAAGCATTGTTGGGTCAGTGGTATTAAATCATTACCATATTGAAGCACCATAACTGATGGGGATCCTTTTTATGGATCCGATACATTTTAAGAAAAAAATAGAAATAATTATGTATGGAAACTTATTATCTATACATTTGAAACGAAAAAAAATATTCAAAAGATATATTGTGTTTGATTTCAGACAAGAACATTGGTTAGACAAGTTCCAGCAGTACGCAAACTATTTGTTTGTGGTGTTGTTTACGATGGAGATGTTGATCAAAATGTACGCGCTGGGAATTCAGGTAAGTTAAGACGACACGTTAAATTGTAGGTCCCCGTAATAAATAAATAAATATTAGGAGACATCTTACACACGGTCTCTGACCCCAAACTAAGCAAAGCTTGTGATATGGCTGCCAGAGACTGATATACTACATATATATATATATATATATTAAATACATACTTATATAGATAGTACCTAAATAACACCCAGACACACAGCAAACACCAATGTTCATCACACAAATGTTTGCCCTGGGTGGGGATCGAACCCACGCCTCTTTGACCCAGAAGTCAGGGCCACTAACCACTGAGCCACCGAGGCAGTCGAATAACGTAATTTTAACCTTTTAGCCATTTGATAGGCCTGTAATAATGTAATGTGGCTTATAATATCTGCTCTAAGGCAGTGATCGGCACACTTTTCTGCTCTAAGGCAGTGATCGGCCCACTTTTCTGCTCTAAGGCAGTGATCGGCACACTTTTTTGCTCTAAGGCAGTGATCGGCACACTTTTCTGCTCTAAGGCAGTGATCGGCACACTTTTCTGCTCTAAGGCAGTGATCGGCACACTTTTCTGCTCTAAGGCAGTGATCGGCACACTTTTCTGCTCTACGGCAGTGATCGGCACACTTTTCTGCTCTAAGGCAGTGATCGGCACACTTTTCTGCTCTAAGGCAGTGATCGGGCACACTTTTCTGCTCTAAGGCAATGATCGGCACACTTTTCCATTCAAAGGCCACATAAGACAGTGTAAAGTATCACAGTAGGCTGCACACTTATAAAATTGAGTTTATAACATACTAGCCTTAGATTTCGGTTATCGCGCACCCATGTTAACGCAAAAATATTATGCGCGAGCGTAAGTACTGTGTGAACATAGCGTACGCCAAAATTTTTCGGTACTTTACAGTAGATAAAATTTGTAAACAGGTATGGACAAAGTCTACTACTATACCACCGATAAAAAAAAAAAAGCCAAGTCAGCGCTAAGTTTCTCAGTTTTTAGTAATAAACCGACTTCTGAAAAGTAGAAGGTTCTATGTTCGTGTGTATGTTTTTTTTTTATGTATATTCATCGATTATTTCGCCAATTGTGAACCGAATCGAAAAATTATTTTTTAGTTCAAAAGGGTATACTCCCGAGGTGGTCGGTCCCATTAAAATTTTACATAAATCGGCTGAGCCGTTTTTGATATATCAACAATAATGTTAACAATTCGAGCGAAAATTTCGAATTTTGTACGCGATGGAAGGCGGTTTTGACATTTTTTGCGAAAAATAATTATTTGAATGGTATTCATGAGCAGTAGAGACTATTGACCTTTACTATGCGAGAGCATACTACGCGTGATTTAGTTTTTTTCCCCAGTTATTTCAAAACAGGCATGAGCAAAGGAGATCACTTTACTGCTTAGGTATGCACGAGCGCAGCGAACGCGATTTTTTCCTGTATTTTTTCGTAATTAGAAAACAACTTAGAACGAAGTATACTAATATACCTTAATGGACACGATGACTAAAAAAAAAATTAGTCCGTCAGATAGATAATTAAATTTTTCTTTTGTCAATTAGCAAAAAAATATGAAGATGTAGCCCGTTAAAGTTCCGCGTGACGTCACACAGACTTTCGTGAGAGACATGGCGTCACGATCCCCACTCCCAAACTTTGTCAAGGTTTATTTTTGCTATTTGTTGTTTTATTGACAAAAGAAAAAACACGTGTCCAATATTTTTTCAATCTAACTCACGGACTAATTACGAGTGTAATAATAGTACATTATGAAATAAGTGCGGTAAGTTTTCAAAGCTCACGTATGTCATACGACGTTTTATAACATATTTGCGAGGAAATTAATAAAACTCTGACTTTGAGTGAAAGTCGTGCATCAGTCGAAGCATCGTGCGTTTTACATTACATTACCGCACGAGTGCCGTAATGTCTCTCACACTCTTGAGTGAAAGTAGGAGAAACGAGACCACAGAGTTCTGCAGTCGGTGGCGGCGTGCGTTTTACATTACAATAAAGCACAAGTGCGTAATGAAATACATTACGATATTGAAATTGGTGTAATTACAGCCACTTTACGAGCAAATATGTTATAAAGGTTTTTTACCCAGTCAGCATGCCTATTATACGCGTGTGTAGCTAATGCGAAGCTATTCGGTTTTCAAGTAGTTTGAAAACGTTTTTTGTCTATTCGGTTTTCTAGTAGTTTGAAAACGTCTGCGTCTTTTATTTCATCCGACGAAAATAGCATACACGTTTATCAAACCATGTATTGCTCGACTTATACCACAGTAAATTTGCATAAATCGCAAGATGATGTAATAGTGTTTGTTGCTAAAGTCTCCGACTTTTCTTGGAGGAGAAGTCTGACGAACATACAAAAAAAGTAGTTTGAAAACAGATATGATAATAGTAGGTTACACATGACCTCCACATATACCGAGAGCCGCACCATTAACGGTCGTAAACTTTTTTTGTAAAACTTACCGTATACGATTTAAGGCCCATTTGGATCGGTACGGCAAAGTTCAATTCTATTTTTCACGAGGTAATAGGAGCAGACTTTAGAGTTACTGTCTTGGAGTCAAAATCTTGTCACATCAGGGCCCTATTTTATAAAGCTACAAGTTACAATTCTACAGGCAAATTGACATTAATGACGCAGTCTCGACCAATCACGAATGCGGATTCCGTCAATATTGCCAGTAATTTACCTGTAGCCTGTAACTTGTAGTTTTATAAAATAGGGCCCAGACCAAGATTATTTTAGCTTACGGCTTCATTGTTATTGTACAGAACCCATGCTACACTAGGCCCAATAATGAAGGCGCCATCATAAATTCAATAACAACGTAAAGAGTGTTCTCTCTATCGAATGCCTAAAGTGAAAAAGAAACAGAAATATACTAATTAGTCTATTTCTAAATTAATTAGCTATTATAATTACGATAGTGCCGCCATAATAGGCTATTTGACTAGTTTTCGGAAATCGTTTTAAATTATTCGTTTGTACATAATAAGCACACTACATTTATATTTCCGAGAGATCTACTGTATTAACAATGAAAATCAGTGTAAAAAATAGATATTCAAGATCCCGCCAAAAACGACATATTGAATGGCGCTGGTTTTTGACGTCACACACTATAGTAAAGAAAGTTAGAACTAGTAAATACGCTAGTTCACAACTAAAAACTGACAAAAAATAATTTAAAAGTAACTTACAGATCCAATAATATTACTCCGAAATCACAAAACACAAATTACACAAACAACAGTCAATCGAGAAATCCTTGTTTACTATCATGTGACGTCACCAGAGTTGCCGTCCTTTTTAGAGCGTTCGTGTCACAGGTAATAAAAAAAAATATCGTACTTTATTTCGTGCTATTTGAGAAAATTAAACATATTTTAGTTTAAATGAAGTGAGATATGTCTTTTTCAGGCTATTATCTGTAAGGATTACCACCATCAATAGTATATTTTCAATGTTGTCAAATAGCCTATTGAGCCTACTGTCTTCTTATTACAGGGTTACTTCGTGTCTTTGTTCAACCGTTTCGACTGCTTCGTGATGGTGTGTTCCATCGTGGAGCTGATCCTCACGGAGTGTGACGCGATGCCACAGCTCGGTATCTCCGTGCTCAGATGCGTCCGGTTGCTCCGAGTTTTCAAGGTTACCAAGTAAGTATTAATGTATACCGGTCTTTTAATAGTTTCCTGCTGAATATGCCCATTTTTTTAACACAAATAAGTCCGCGTTTGACCACCAACTCGCCTGATGGTAAGCAACGTTGTGGTTGAAGATGAACCTAGAATATACCTATTCTTTCTGACCTTGAAAAGCTTTAGATTATATCTCTTAGGAAACAGGAAAGCAGAAAGACTGTTCCATTCCCTGGCGGTACGAATCAGAAATGTCGAGTCAAACCGCTTCGAACGTATCGAAAGAAAATCGACAGTGTAGGGGTGGTAATGTGGCGTCTTCCTACTTGTCCTGTAGTAAAAAGGGGATGATAGAATAAGGTCGTGCAGCTCAGATGCACACTCTCCGATATGAATCCTATAAAAATGGACAGACTCACAACCCTACGGCGATGCTCCAGGCTATGAAGTTTTTTGAAACTAACTTTTCATCACCTATAAGCCGAACAGCACGCCGGTCCACCGATTCCAAGGCCTCGAGCTGATATTTAGCCAAGCCATCCCAAAGATGGCAGCAGTATTCCAGACACGAACGGATCTGTGAGTGTGAAATACCGCCTAACCTTGTTCAGGATACCCAGCTTCACACCAGCCAATTTGGCCCTAGATTCTAGGTACGTGCCGTAGTTCAATGAGGGAGTAAGTGTTAGCCCCAGCAGTTCAAGGCGGTCTATCATTGCTTTAAGAGTATCTCGAAATGTAGGCGACAGTGCAAAGGGACACTTTTTTGCGGAGAACAATTGAACTAGCGTGGTGGATACGACATAATCTGTGGGAGATTGGGTGGTATTTTGGTCGTACGGAAGACCTCGCGGATTTGAACATCGAGGGTACAAACCCCGGTCCCGTTAAAATCGTGATCTTTTGTCGATATCGTTTGTCGATCTTGATCTTATGCCGATATTTATAATCTTTTCTATTATTTAAACAAAAATTATATTAAAAAGTATTTTTTTAAAACAAGCTTTTACTGAACAGGTACTCACCAAGACGAATCAAACGAGCTGAAACTCGATAGGGTTGTGTCGTTTCTTTATAGAGTTCCTATGACCACCTTCCAGCTCCATCATCAGACCCTGGTTACCATTAAAAGACAAACTACTCGCCATGACCATTCAAATGAACCCAAACTTGATGAGGTTGTGTCGTCTCATTGCTAAGTTCCTTTGGCCACCTTCCAGCTCCATGATCAAATAGGCTCCATGTCATCAAAATATTGCATTATCACGCGATTTACACATGTATGCAAAATTTAAGCTCGGACGGTAACCGGAAAGTGGATCAAATTTAACTTGCAAGATTTGATTACAGACAACAGTACAGGTGAAACTAAATAAAAGCTTGTAATTGACATCATTTTCAGATACTGGAAGTCTCTCTCCAACCTGGTGACCTCTCTCCTGAACTCGATCCAGTCCATCGCTTCTCTTCTGCTGCTGCTGTTCCTCTTCATCATGATCTTCGCGCTCCTCGGGATGCAGGTGTTCGGGGGGAAGTTCGACTACAAGACGGAGGAGGAGAAGGAAAAGCACAACTTTGACACGTTCTGGCAAGCCGTGCTGACGATGTTTCAGGTAAAAGATTAAAATGAACTACTCTAGTAGTTAAACGTATCGTCCGACTTCGAAATCGAATTTGAAGTTTTCCAACATCAGACGCTTTTACGTCATCACTATCACTGCATAGTATAAAACAAAGTCGCTTCCGCTGCCCCAATGTCCCTATGTATGCTTATATCTTTAAAACTACGCAATGGATTTAGATGCGGTTTTTTTTAATAAATAGAGTGATTCAAGAGGAAGGTTTAAATGAAGCCAGGGCGGGTCGCTAGTCAATAATAATTTGGACGTCATGTGTCATCTTTAAACGTCAGAGAAGCGAAGTTTTGAATACGTTCCAGCTCTGTATTGTCGCCAGCGATACCGACCTCCGCGGACCGCGCGCGCTTTTTAAATTGAGAATACAATCTTCTTTTCTTGATGAAGATGAAAATTTTCTCTTGCGGTGAATTGAAACTTTTATTTTGCTTGCGCAGTTTACTTAAATATTATTTGGTGAATTTTAATACATATTATTTTGTTAATAGCCTTTTGGTGTGCATTTCAATGCCTATATGACGTGACCTTGTAAACAAAAAAGATCGCATTCTCAATTTGAAAAGCGCGCGCGCGGTCCGCGGATGTCGGTTACGTCGCTCGGAGGTCGGTAGCGCTGGCGACTGCGAAGGCTCGCCACATTGTCACTAAATTGTGCATCATCAATCGAAGCTAAGAAGATAAGCCGTGGTGGTCTAGTGGTAATGACACCGGCCTTACGATCGTGAGTTCGTGGGTCAAATCCCGGTCCCGTACCAATGAGTTCTTCAGAATTTATGTACGCAATTTTACACCACTGGCTTTTCGGTGAAAGAAAACATCGTGAGGCAACCTGCATACGTCCGTAGAAGAAATTCGATGGAGCATGTGAATCCACCAACCCGCACTGGGCCAGCGTGGTGGACATGACCCAATCACCCTTCGTGGGTAGGCCTACCCCTTTACAACCGGCTCAATACAATCGTGAGGATCGATAAAAAAATTGGCGCAAAAACCATATTGATTTTGTAAACACAACCGGTCTCATACGTTCGTGCGGGATGAGCAGATAACCGCACGATCGTATGAAACCGGTTGCGTTCACAAAATCACCATGGTTTTCCCGTCAATTTTTTTTTGATGATTTTATGCCTATATTGAGCCGGTTGTAAAAGGCTACGTCCTGCAGTGGACTATTAAAAAAAAGGCTGATACAGTACAGCACAATCGAAGCTTGGACGTCTTGGAGTCAGTCAGTTTTTGGATGGGTGACCGCAGGTCGCATTTACAATTTGTCGCTACTCGGACGACACATTACCTATTGAAGGTCCCGGAAGCTTTAACCGTTTAGTCATGTCAAAGGCCTTCAGGCGGCTTAAAAACTCTGACACCAGGGCTAGCCACCCGGGCTATACAAACTTATTACTTTTATTTTGTGTTCTAACCTAAAAAATGTGACATTTCAGATCCTGACAGGCGAAGACTGGAACGTGGTGATGTACGAGGGCATCAACGCGTACGGCGGCTCGGGCACGGCCGGCATGCTCGCATCTCTCTACTTCATCATCATCTTCATATGCGGCAACTGTATCCTTGCCATAGAATAAGAACTAAAGTAATAGAAACACTAAAATAGCGAGAGATATACATCACTTTGTCCCATTTTAAATATAAAATTTAAAAGGTGTTAGAAAAAGATGCACATACGAGTACACCTGAACTTACGTAATTTCGAAGGGTTTCACAAACTAGCATTGAGCTATCTCGGCTGTCCAAATTCAAAAAGGTAAAAAGTAGGAAGGTAAAATGATCAGAGATTTGAACCTTCTTACTGGAATTAGAGGGTTCAAATTTACGAAAAAGACATGTGATCAAGTGTAACCAAATTTTAACCATATTGACATTCCAACTGGTGATTTTGACGTATGCGACAGATATTGCGTTTTTTTTGTTCCACTCGCTCTCGCGTATGCTGTGTAACCAGATATGAATAAGATAGCTGTAACGTAGTTATTATTTGAGTAAAATTTAGCAATTCTTCTATTACTTGTTCTGAGATCCTTACAATAACTTTATTCCAAATAGTAATGACTCTTTGGAACTCACAAAAGTATTTGTGACTAGCTGCCCGCCCCGGCTTTGCCCGGGTACGATTAGCTAAAGAAGACAGATTTTATAAGTATTGTGCCTATATACCTACTACGTAATAATGTATGTATGGAATTTAAGTAAAGATCCCCAAATTTATTGAAAATAAAATATAGCCTATGTCAACCAGAGATAGTGTAGCTTTTCAAAAGTCTTTCTGAGCGTCTGGTAATCGCAACGCGTGACCAAAATGATGGTGTATATTTGACTCAACGTATAAATAAGCATTGCTATTCAGCGTGGCAATGCTGCCAGCATGCTGGGCACGCTGCCAACTGGGAGTGATTATCTGTGGGTGAGATTATCTTTAGACTTTCAAGGGTCTTTGGTTCATCCTATTGCTTTGTACGTAGTATAGTTCGGCCGTTCAGAGAATGCGTTCCTGACACGTTATCTTGAAAAAATGTTTTGGCCGATATCTCGGAAACTATGTACTTAAGGGCAAAAAACATTGTGATCATTATTGTAGAAAATAAAATTTCGCATCTTTTGTATTCACTAAACTTTTTTGTAAAACCAGTTACCAGTTACGATTTATGGACCATTTAATGTTTTAAGGTCCATTTAATGAAATTTCATTACATGGGCCATAAATAGTAAACGGTAAGTTTTACAAAAAAGTTTGCTGGAAACAAAAGATGCGAAATTTTATTGAATACAAAAATGATCTTAATGATTTTCGCCCTTAAGTACATAGTTTCCGAGATATCGGCCAAAAACATTTTTTCAAGTTGACGTGTCAGAAACGCATTCTCTGAACGGCCGAACTATAGTACCTAGTTTAATTATGTTGTTTTAGCATAAGTGTGTATTTTGTTGTAGTCAACGTATATCTTCAAATAATATCCTTAGCAAAGTACCAGATATTCTGCTGAACGTGTTCTTGGCTATCGCCGTGGACAATTTAGGAGATGCTGAAGAAATGGATGAAATTCAAAAAGAAGCCGTAAGTTTAAGTTCAAAATAGAATCTAAAAAACCTTTTTAAAGTTTTAAAATTATATTTTGTACGTTGTAAAAAAGTTTGCTGGCTTTAATTGGACAAAACATTGTAAAAAATATATTAACAGCTGTTTACAAATTAAACTACATTATGTACAATATAATTAGGTATAAAGAAAGAAGATATTTAGAAAAACACAAGACTATATAGGTATATTTACAAAACAAACACACCGTCCAGACCAGCAGTCCGCAGCGTGTGGGAAGGTCCCCTACCGGGCTACGAAGTAATAGACAACGTTATGGAAAAATATATATTTTTTACTTTTTCACAGATTGAAAAGAGTTCTTTTCGTGTTCGTATGCTGGACTAGCAGAACACTGGCCGCGTTACCTCGCTGAATCTCAAAGCTTTGAGCGAAGTACGCGCCAGGGGCCTTACTGTGTAAGCGCTCTGACGTTCGGCTTCGCTTTCCCTCCCGCTCGCTCTTGTGGCGTGAGTAACTGGCGTGATCAGGAGAATAAACGAAGCCGAACGTCAGAGCGCTTACGCAGTAAGGCCCCAGCTCTTAGGTTTCCGGAGGCGAGGACCAAACTTTTTGAAATAGCTTTACAAAAACTCTTTGTGTCGGAAGACCACGGACCTAAAGTTAGTTTTTTTTTATTTTGCAAATTCAGGATGCAGCCGAAAGCGCTGAAGCTGGGAATCCTGTGTTAGATGAGAAAGGAGAGACTGATGATGAATTCGCGAATGAGGAAGAAGGATACACCAGCGAGGGGTAAGATGATAAATAAATCATAGAATCAGTTAAAGTTTTAAGGCATGTTGAGTAGGTACCTATTGGAGTATTAATTCTTTAGCAACCACTGTCACTAAGTTGCTTTTATGTTAAGGAGTTATAACCGGAGCATTTAGTAGTAATCTAGTAGTATAGTATATAGTAATATCTTGGATTCTACTATGAACATTAAGGTGAGTATAGACTACAACATTATCTCGAGCATTTGTACGTACCAAAGCCACCGAGGCAGTCAATTTCCATGCAATGTTACGTTCCTCTGTTCGGCGTAATGCTCACCCGTAACATTTCGTTGTACCTTGCGTCAAAATAAAGCATGTCACGCCGCACTAGCGCATCGCTAGCGCTCGTGCATAGGCTCGACGAAATGTTACACCAATACACTTGTTGGTTTGTAAAATTACTGTAACAACAAAACGGCGAGCGTGCTCGACGTCTTGTTCGTAAAAAGTTATTAGAACATTTACAGCAGCTCGTTGTTCTGTTACAAGTAAATGTTGTAGTCTATGCTCACTTTTATGTTACAATGCTGCCTCCCTGAGTTATGAGCATTCGTCTGTAATTTAACAATTTATTTTCGATTTTGAGCGTTGCTTTAATATCATTATAAATATGTACAAAGGAATGTAGAGAGATAATTTTGGGATTATTTATGTGTCATCTGATTCTAGTGTGCTAAAACTTTGGGAATATTATTGTATTAATAATAATAATGGAGGTAAGCTCATATCACGTAATATTTCATTTCAATAGCCCAGAACTGTACAAGTTTCCCGTCTTTACAATAGTTTTCTTCTTCCTACCACCCAAAAACAGTGTTTTTAGGGTTCCGTACCCAAAGGGTAAAAACGGGACCCTATTACTAAGACTCCGCTATCCGTCTGTCCGTCTGTCTGTCTGACCGTCTCCAGGCTGTATCTCATGAACCGTTATTTATAATATTTTGTTTGAAAAAGGGCCTCTCAATGCTGCCCACGGCTCCATTGATGCTCTTCAATAGTCCAGGCCTAGCCCATAATGTGAAAACTGAATAAATGTAGGTAAAAAACCGTGGTATTCAAAAAATGTAGATACTTAATTTATCAATAGAACACACACTTTATACAAAGATGTTTCTTCAGTGTTTTTATAACAACCTTTTTTTCCTGTTCTGTGCTAACAAACTAACTTGTTACCCTAGCAAGCCTTACGAAAAATATAAGAGAGTACCCAGGTAAGTCATACTTCAAACGTTTTTAATTTATGTTTAAAATGTTTCGTAACTATAATCGTGTATTATTAGTATTTTAAAAGTATTTACTTATTAATTAAGTATTTTCCTCATTTCTTTTGTTTCTAAAGCATATCTCATTTTAAAAAAAAATGTGAGTGTCTTTCTCTGCCACTTCGATCAAGAATACACTGTGTATTTCTGATCGAAGCTCTGCAATCAAAGAACTGTCACATTGTCTTAGAATTTAACAAAAAAAAGAGACACGAATTGTTTCATTAGTGGACTCTGCATTTAACTAGCGAAATACTACAAAGTTTCCATCCGTCCATCCACCCATCAGCCGTGGGACGTCCACTGCTGGACATATGCCTCCCCCATGGATTTCCAATAAGGCTGGTTGGAAGCGGCCTGCATCCAGCGCGTTCCTGCGATCTTGATTATATCGTCAGTCCACCTAGTCAGTGGACGTTCTACGCTGCTCTTGATGGTCCGTGGTTTCCATTCGAGAACTTTACGGCCCCATCGGCCATCCGTTCTTCTAACTATGTGCCCTGCCGACTGCCAATTTAATTTGCTAATCCGCTGGGCTATGTCTTTGGTTCGTGTGCGGATCTCCTCATTTCTGATTCAATCCCGCAGAGATCAGACACCGAGCCTAGCCCTCTCCATAGCACGTTGGGCTATCTTGTGCTTATTCATAAGGCCCACATTAAAAGACTACGTTCCAGTTCCATATGTCATCACTGGCAACACACAACTATCAAAAACTTTCAACTTTTTAACTACAGAGTTTAATTACATTAAAAAAAAATACAGTATACGCAATACATTTCAGGTCTGAAAATGAATATGAAGAAACCGGCTCAGAAGAAGAAATAGATGAACAGGAGCCAGAAGAAAGGGACAATGTTAATGATATTGATATTCTCGTCACCAACAACGAGAAAAAACAAAATGGTAAGAGAAAAAAATAAAGAAGACAAACGAAAATTTTTAAAAAAGATTAGAATAGCCCAATAAAATAGAAACAATGTTAAAAAAGTGTGTTTGCCGATAGGAGACGTGAAAAAAGAAGACTCACCGCCGAAAAAGCAGGTGGCCATATCGGCCAGACCACGGCGATTGTCAGAAATAGAAATTAAGGATCAAGAGAAACCCATTCCTGATGGCAGCAGCTTCTTCATATTTTCAAAAGATAACTGGTACGAACAAAAATAATTTCATTTGACAAATAAAACTTACTGACCTTTGAAAAATATTTAAAAACTGTTTATATAGCCAACTATTGTCAAGTAACCAAGCCCTACTATAGTTCCTTGGGTGACACCAAAACATTTTTTTTTCGTATTAAAAATATTTATTACGGCTAAAGCTAATGTTACACTAAATTAATGATAAATATCTACACCGAGTCGATTGATTTTATAATTATATTTCTAATATCTTTATCCGCAGCTTTCGCGTGATGTGTTACAATGTACAAAACCACTCCTGGTTCAAAAATTTCATCCTTATATGCATTCTTGCGTCTTCCGTAATGTTGGCTTTGGAAGACCCAAACTTACCGGATGAAAGAAAACCTGAGGTTAGTTATCATTTTATATATTTAGCGTTACCTTATATACTGGTTCCCTTGTATAACACCGACATCCTCGCAGCGCTAGATAGTTTACAATACAAACAACAACTTTTATTCTATGACTTGAAAATTTGATAGATTTAAGTTTAATTCAAAAATAATTAACAATTCAGTTTTTCGCTTGAACGTCTAGAAATTCAGATTCCGATTATTTCTTTTTTAGAACATGTGAATGTTGTTTACTTTACTTGCATGCAAATTTAGTGACGTAAAAACAGAGCTAATAATGTCACAATTGTACAATACAAACTTGAAAAAGAAAAAAAAAAAACACCTTGAGACCACTACTGAAAGCGAATGAGTTCTTTAGAATTCTTGCACAAAATTTTACGCCTGACTTTTGGGCGAAGGAAAACATCGTGAAGCACCTTGTTTATAATTAAGTGATAATAGGAAAAAATCGATGGCGTCGCTAGCTATGCCATAGACGTGGCCAACATATAGTATAAAAAAAAACATACTAAATATCGTATTTTCCTTTGAGAGCCTTGATGCAGCAGCGATATTATAGTTAGATAGATAGATAAACTCCTTATTGCACACTAAGAAATAAACAAAAAGAAGAAACAAAATACATAAACAGTGTAACAATGGGCGACCTTATCGCTGATAGCGATCTCTGCCAGGCAACCTTAGGATAGAGAGGACAGAAAGCGTATAAATAAAGGGGTGCGCATTAATTAAATAAATAAAAAAAAGTAGTTAAGCGTTGATATGGTGTAACATCCCATAATCTCAAATATTTCTTTCAGTCTCTAAAAGGAATCGACTACTTCTTCACGGCGGTGTTTACATTGGAACTGCTGCTCAAATTGGTCACTTACGGGTTTTTATTCCACAAGGACGCTTTCTGCAGGAACGCTTTCAACCTTCTTGATTTGTTAGTGGTCTTTGTCTCGCTGCTCTCCGCAACTGGGTTTGTATTTTTCAGTTATTATAAATCGACCTTTCGCTGTTTTCGTGTCTGAGGAATGAGATATCATTCATTCATTCATTCATTCATATACTTTATTTGCTATCACACTTGGCTTCTATCATTTATTTTTAGCCTAGTCAAATCAACAACGATATTATGTTCTTTAAGTAAAGTTAGGTAACGATGAAAAATATTTTTATCATCACTTTTTTCTCAAATGTGTTTCCACGAATATCTTCGGAACATTTTTGGAACATTTATTACTTATCAAATCTTTCACTAGGCCAAACAACTATTTGTAAAACGTTTCGTTTCGTTCACTTTGAAGATTAGGTGCGAAACAAAGAGTAGTTTAGGAGTATTATTATATCTTCTTTGGTTTAGGTTAGTTATGACCTTATGACAAACAACGCACGAGCTTAGCGTGCGAAGCGAGCATGCCGCGGCAGCGGCCGGCGAAGTGCCAGAATCAAATCGCTTTTGTAGATTAGGTGTGAAACAAAAAGTAATCATCGTTATTATCAGTAATAGGACGTGCCGCTGTTCTTAGGCCACCCCTATATATTTCCAATAAGACCGATTAAAGCGGCTTGCATCCAACGGAACACTGGTATCTGAAATATTTAGTTTGTTGCTGATTTAGGCATTTGTTTTCGCTCGCTTTTTGTCACTCATTCAATATTTCCGTATGCCATTTCTAGTTTATTTAACCGAGCGAATTCGAATTAAAGGTGTCAATTTTAAAGGCGAAACCTTTAATTCGAATTCGCTCGGTTCAAATTAATAGGCACTTGATTAAATACTACCCATCAGAAACTTAGGATTTTCACCAACCAATTATATACACGAAGTATACTTAACAAGCTCTCTAGCTAGCCTAGCTACGGGGCTGAGGTAACTTCTACTTTAATTTTGCCAGGATTTAGTTATTTTGTTTCTTGTTTCGTGTAATTTTTGGGTTCGCGGCACCAATTATTCTTAATTTTTCCATATTTTCTTCACAGGAACAGTCAAATATCTGTTATAAAGATTTTAAGAGTGTTTCGAGTGTTAAGACCATTGAGAGCAATCAACAGAGCAAAGGGATTAAAGGTCAGTTTTTATTTCAATCTAATATTTTATTTTCGTTTTACTCTTTTTATTGAAAAAATCCAAAATTGCTTTATTCAATATTTATTGGAAATTAAATCATATTGGCATGCTGTTGGAGGCCAAATTTACCACTGATTTCGATTACCGAAGCTATTTTTTTTTTCTTTTGGCTAACAAGATAGCCCAAAAAACTGATGTTGTAAGATCAGAATTATTTAAATTTGTACCTTTGGCCTGAAACATTAAGTCACTTTCGGCTTGACTTGACTTGTTCGTTAATTATTATTGTAGTTAATGTAAAACTTTAAATCTGTCCTTTAACAATTGTAGTTATTGTCAAACTTCACGTATTTAATACTTATTACTCTTTAGTAAACATGTTTATATCAATTTTAGCACGTAGTTCAGTGCGTGATCGTAGCTATAAAGACGATCGGAAATATTTTGCTGGTGACAAACCTACTGCAATTCATGTTTGCGGTCATGGGGGTGCAAATGTTCAAGGTATGGGATAGAAATTTCATTCAATATAAAATTTAATTCTTACCGACACCTTTGGGTACCTCTTTATGCTTTAGAGTAAGTATGCAATAGAAATCTCGGCAATTTCCTAGAATCATCTGATTTCGTTTCTATGTGTGAGGCTTCCCGCATATATTTTTAAATTTCGTGCATTTTTAGTTACTAACCGTTTTTTTTTCGCTTTATTGTTCGTGGGTCCAAAAAATTCTAACTGGGAGTGTGCACGCTTTATTTTCTCCATTGAAAAGCCCAAAGGTGTTGTGTGATGATTTTTTGGACTCAAAAAGAGCTTTAGTGTGTTTTTTTGCACAGTATGCCCTACCTGGACATTTCACTCGATACTAGGAGTGAGGTACTTGGTTTAATTACTGTGTTGTTTTGTTTTTTTACCATTCCACAGTCAGATCAGGACACTGGCATTTTTTTTAAAGTGAATAATATATATTTTTTTGTCACAAATAAAACCAAGGACTAACGTTATGTAAGTAGGCCCAGAATTGTTTTCTTGATTGATTTTTTAACATATTTTTTTTGCACTTTATATACATCGTGCTACATGTCCCACAATGCACTTGGGATGAAATGGGTAAAAATATAATCGTGAATGGGTAATGTTTTTTCTTTGTTTGCTTGAAATGTGTGCTTTAGTATGTGGTCAAGTGTGTGTTTGCTTCGATCAAGTCTATTGGGAACATTTTTATTATAAATCACATGCTTCAATTTATGTTTGCTGTAGTTGGTATTCAGTTATTCAAGGTAGATAAATATATTTTCTATTACTTACTAACTAAAGCTTAAAATCGGATCGTATTTACAGTTTTAAAAATACATGTATGGAACCTGCGTAATCAAATGCAGAATGTTGAAATGCTTAACTGTATTTCTATTTAAACCAAAACCATGATCTGCCAATGTAACGCTAGACTCTTAAATAAATGAAATGTTACTTAAAAATAATCGTTTCAAGCAATAAACAATTGATTGCATGTATGATAAAGCTATCCTCATGTGTCTATAGACTTTTCAATTTCAGTTTTTATTTGGTATGTCTATATTTCTGTTTCTATAAAATTGACTATCGAGAAAGAAATAATCTTTATCATCTGCATTAAGCAGTAGATTCTTATTAGCCTTGTTGGCATTGTAGGAACTCATACCTGTATTATGATAAAATTTACTAACAAGTGGTGGTTGCAACTACGGCTTGGGCTGTGTGTACTAGCTTTACACATTATGAATTTAGTTTATGTGAAATGATGTGTTATGCAATGGTTTTGTTGTTCTAATGTTTTTGCTTTTGTAAAGCGTTAGAAACCGAGGTCAGGTGATTATAACTGGTTGTATTTAGATTTATGTTTTTGTAGTTTGAAAATGATAATATCATTTATTTTTCAATATAGGTACACTTGTGAAGGTATGTTATATGACGTAAAATACACAATTCAAACAAATTGGTTTCAATTCTTATGTAACTTACTATCTTTTATTATGTGCGCAGTTAATGTTTAATTAATACATACCTACCCATAATAGTAGATAAACTTCAACACTATGATAATTTCTTTGTTGTTGTAAAAATTACCGGAAGTGGTTTTAAATATGCCTTTTTAATTTTTCACGGTTTCAGGGTAAATTTTTCAGATGTAGTGATGTTACAAAAACAACGCGAGATGAATGCCGGTAAGTTTTATGTACGAGAATGGTGTTTTAAAGAGAATTTGTATTCGTAATTGTTTTAAACGATATAAAACGGGACTCACTCACGTGTTCGTATAGTCATAACATGACTATAGTTTCGGTCGCGTTCGGCGACCGTTCTCAAGTTGGAGAGTGCTAGCACGCGGAGCCGTCTCGCAATGCACTCGCTCCGCGTGCTAGCACTCGCCAACTTGAGAAAGGTCGCCGAACGCGACCGAAACTATAGTCGTGTTATGGCTATACGAACACGTGAGTGAATCCCGTTTTACATCGTTTAAAATGTGTGAAAACCACGTAAATTTCCATAGTAAAATCGTAATTGTTTGTTTAAGCAATACGTAAATAATACCTATTTTGTTTAGATAATGTTTTTATTTGGTTTCTAGAGGAACATTTCTGGTATACCAAAAAGGAGCTGAAGCTAAAATAGAAGATAGAATTTGGACTAAATACAGATTCAACTTTGACGACGTGCTGAGTGGAATGCTGACGCTCTTTACTGTTTCCACTTTTGAAGGATGGCCAGGGTAAACAATATTTTAGACAATTATGCAGTTCTTACTTTACTCGTTTAGTGGCACTGAGCCGACGAGTTAAGTGTATGGGAGTAGCTAACTGAACCACGGGTGGGTGATGCCAATCCTAGAAACTTTTTGTCTCCTCCAGAAAACTAGAAGAAAGCATCAACTTGACATTTTTTATGATGCCTGAAAGTCAATAAATTTTGCAAGCAGTTGCTTTCCCTAAAGAAAATTGTCAAGTGGTCAAGTGCTGTGGAAAAGCCACTAGTGCAAACCACCTCTAGACGGTCCTGTTGGTAATGCGTTTAGTAAATTCTTCAGAGAGTTAAGTTGAATTAAATTGGCATCGGCGCGATCCGCAACTATCGTATGTTACATCACTTATTGTCGCTTCTACATACAGTAGTTTCAACTGCTTTTCTTTCAACGTTTAGCCATGTCAAAGGCCTTAAGGTGACATAAAAACTAACTCAGGGCAAGCCACCTGGTTTTACAAACTTACTTAGTAGTGGTGTAGAATTACAAGTAAATCCATTGGAGTCTATGTCCGTCAGTCCTGCAGCTAACATAATGTTGATAGATGATTTTTTTTCAGGTTATTATCCGTATCAATGGATTCCAACGAAGAAGATCATGGCCCAATTGAAAACTCTAGGCCGCTGGTGGCATTTTTCTATATCAGCTATATAATTGTCATTGCTTTCTTCATGGTAAGTATCTACAAAAGCTTATTTTGCTTTAGTTATAATTATAACTAGTTTGTAGTTTATTCGGAGTTTGGCCCGGTTGTAAAATTTGTTCTTATTGATGAGTATAATTTATACTTAGGTATACGTACTTTTTTGAAAGTTCATGCACTGAAAGTTTCATAAACTGAAAAAACAAAAATAAAAATAAATAAATCATTTATTGACTAAAAACAACTATTGACCATTCTTGATTAATTATGAAGAATCGGCTGGCGCCCGTACTAGTAATTAAACTGTCTTACAGGCGCCAGAGCCTTCCGTCGATATTTAAAAATTTCTGATTGATTCTAATGTATACTTTTGTTTATGACAACAGATAACATTAGAATCAATCAGAAAATTACAATTTTAAAATATAATAATTATGAAACAATAATAATAAAGAAAAATACATGTACCTATATAAAAAGAAAGGTTTGATTTAGATATATTTTATTTAAACAACACCTGTGTCGTGTAGGGTCAACCCCATGGTGAAGATCATATTTTTACAATATTTTTAACTTCCAGGTGAACATATTCGTAGGTTTTGTCATAGTAACATTCCAAAAGGAGGGTGAAGCGGAGTTCAAAGACTGCGAGCTCGATAAGAATCAGAGGAACTGCATCGAGTTCGCTTTGAAAGCCAAGCCGGTTAGAAGGTGAGATAATTACCTAAGCTAAACTTAATCCTCACTTTACTAGCTCATTAGTTCTAAAAAGGTCTGTAGCGACTAACTTCGCTTCATGCACTACAAGATGGCACTAGCTACGCGCGCCGTCCGCCAGCCAATCACAAGCCCTATCACCGCGCCGAGTCCGCATCGCGCAAACAAAATTTTCATAATAAGATCTAATGTAACACTGTTGGATAGCAATCCCCGGGCATAACATCTCGCTCGGTGGAATACTCCTTTGTCGTGTTATCCTACTATCATCACCATCTCCACATAGACAACCACCAAGTCCAAAGGTCTTTGGGTGCAAATGCCGTTTTAAAGAAAATTTGTTCTAAATTGTATAGGTAAAACACATGCAATAGCAACCAATCCCATAAGCCTTATACAAAATACCTTAACTAGACTATACATACCGCTAAACTCAGACTTCGCCTGCGCGGTACAGGGGCGCCGGGGGAGACGACACAGGGGACTGAGACAGGCGCGGGCAGCGGGTCCCCGGCGCCCGCACCTGTCTCAGTCCTCTTTGTCGTCTACCCCCGCGCCCCCGTACCCGCGCAGGCGAAGTCTGAGTTTAGCGGTTTGACTATAGTACTTACTAGTTCCCAGATAAGTAGAGAGTGAGAATAAGACTTCGAGATATTAAAAAAGTAGTAGAAGCAGAACTTGAATAATAATGTGCAAATATTAGGATCTCCATTAATGTTAATGTTGCGGAAATCACAGATTCTACGACTTTTGGGCCATTGAATCACAATCTACTGGCTAAGGCTGTAGCCGGGGTTGTAAAAAAACTACATGCAAACCTAAAGATTTACTACGGTCCTAGGTCCAAGTAGTACGGAATTCGTATGTCGAAAAAGGATACATGCTATAGGGTCCATCTTACTACCAACTGTTATGGCGTGAGATTTTAGTATATAGAGATTGACTTGGACTTCGATTGCTTCTTTCTCGTTTCTGCCAGAGGTGCTGTCAACAATTATACGGAGCCACACGGAAACTACCATAGTTTCCGTTTACGTATAAACTCAGTAGGTACTCCTTTAATATTATGTAATTATTTGTGTTTCAGATACATTCCAAAGCACCGCATTCAGTACAAGACGTGGTGGTTCGTGACGTCAGAGCGATTTGAGTTTGTCATATTTTTCTTCATCGTTCTCAACACGATTGCTCTCATGATGAAGTATCACAAAGCTGATGAATTATATAGAAAGGTAATACTTGGCTGTCTTGTCTTCTAACTCAGGAGCGACATCTCCTTACTTGGTTAATTTGGGTAGAGGAAAATAGTGTCTATTACAGAACAAAAAACACGGATCATACCATCATCATCTTTATCTGTAACTTTTGTAGTACCTACTAGTAATACTATATACACTTTTAGACAAAACTGTGTTAAAGTGCTTGGTGTTAAATACAAATTGAAGATCTAACTGTAAACTGTTTTAAGCAATAAATTATTTCATTTCATATCATCCGCAGCCTTCTTTATGATAGAAATATTATCTATGCATGCTCCACATCTGGCAACTCTATTTTTCCTTTTTGACATTTGCATGTAGCTTTCTCTCTCTTACTCATGACACTTCAAACAATCAACATCTCATTTAAAAGCTAATCTTTATTTTAAATTAAGTTGGTGATTAATCGCTAAATACAATTGAAATCATTGTGCTAAATGTACCACTTTTGATGAATTAAAAGGCGGTGTGTTTATTATCGCAATACCGTGTTCTTATTTCGCCTGTGTCGTCGATCGCCGTTGTACCACGCCTATACAAACACGGCGCCTCTGCATGTCCTGTGATAAGATATTTCCAGGACATAAAATCAACACTTTATCCCACTGCTGGATATAGGCCACACTCATGTTGTGTCATTTATTTTGCCTAGGTCCTTCGCTAATAGGCTAGTTGATTTTATTGATGTCCTCTTGTAACAGCGAATAATAAATAGAGCCTAGTATCAAAAACAAAAACAAAATAAAAATAAAGAAGTTACAAGCACATTTATTTTCTTGCTAGACAGAGAGCGCACTATGGCAGGCTATGCCGTCACTGCTCGCAAGTGTCGTACAATGTTATACTTTGTGGGAAAGAGACAAGACATTCCCTCTTTATCCCTACCAAAATCTTTACAAGTTTATATCTCTGAACTCGATAAGCCAATTTCAATATTTTTTTCAGTTTACGAATCACATTTAACTGCATAATTAAATAATGTACTAATACTTTCAACTAATATCAGTCAACTACCCTATTGTGTTAGGTTTGACCCGCGATTTTCAAAATATTGTCGACCCATCTTGCCGCCGGTAGAGCAGTTTATCGAATGTTCATAATTAGTTAAAATTTGTTCTGTATCTTATTAGTAAAAATATATTCTTTTGGATTTTTTCAGGGTCTGGACTACATCAATATGATATTGACGACAGTATTTATGCTTGAATTTGTTTTTAAACTGGCAGCATTTAGATTTAAGGTAAGAAAATATATAGCACAACCTCAGACCAAATAAAAAAAATTAGGACACAACGTCGTGAACAGACAAGGCCGGTTTTTTAAACATGTGGTGAGTGCGTCGGTGTTGCGCCGCCATAATTCGTCTGACAAACCAAGGCGTAGTTTCGTTGTACGTGTATGTGTGTTATTGTGTCTGTACATGGCGAGGCGGAGTTTTGCCCGCCACACTTGTTTGTTCACAATATTCTGTCTTTATTTTTTTATTTGGTCTGAGAGCATACCTTCTTTGATTTTTGGTAGATTTAGGCGGGTGTTCTCGGTCTGTGCGCGAAATGCTAATTTTCTCGGTTTTATATTCACAGATTAATATTCACATTTAATGTTAGTTAAGATATTATTACTCATAGAAAAACTACTTATTGTACGTTTACGAAAACCTCATTTTGCGACTATGAATAGGTCAACGAGGTAATTAATAGAGTATACAGAACGTAGTTTATAGAACTACGTGCATGCTAAATTTCATGGAGATCAGCTGAGCGGTACTAGAAAACAAGCTAACAGCTCTTGATTTTTTTAAATTCCCGCCTTTTTTCTTCGACAGCTTTCGTTGGCCAGACTCTACACACCAAATAAAATAACCACAACAGCGGTCAGTCTTTTTGTTTTGTCAGACAAAAGTGCAACAATCCTAGTGTAAAACTAGGGTTGATACATTTTTGTGCGTAGACTGACAAACATCTTGGCTTTTCGATAACCTGCTAATGTACCTCTAGACGATATATTTAGATCTTAAATGACTCTACTTTATCTGAAGTTCCTTTTAATCATGTTTTTTTACAGAACTATTTTGGCGATGCGTGGAACACGACTGATTTTATCCTAGTAGTGGGCAGCATCATCGACATAGTGACCACCCAAGTCAACGAGTCTGCACCCAAAGATGCCGTTAATGTAATTCTTCTTTTTCAATATTTTCTTTAGTTGGTATTCGCCTTCTGTGTCCTATACCTAGTTCTCTTAATTTCATTCTTCTGTTATTTCTATTTTTACATTTATTTTCTTTATTTTTGTTTTCTTAAATTTAGTCTTTCTTGAATCTTTACATATTTCCTTTTTTATGTTCGTTTTTCGATTGATTTTTTTTGATTCTGTCTTCTGTATCTTTTATCTTTGTTTTACTTCTTATTTTTTCATTTAAACATTTCTTCATTACAATTTTTCTAAGGAATATTTAAAAAAATGTGCACTGGTTTTAATTATTTTTCTTTTTTTAGGTTGCAGGACATGGTCAGGGATATAATGTGGTAAGGTTATTTATGTTTATTTTATATATTATCATCATTATTTTTGTCAATGACACGAAACTTTAAAGGCTACCATTAAAATAAGCTAGATGACAAATAAATATAATTAGTCCGTCAGTTAGATTATCAAAATGTACCTAATAGATATTTATTTTTTCTTTTCTCGATTAAGCAAATAATTATGTACGGAGAAAGTTTTAGCTCGTTGAAATACCATGTCACATCAAGCTTATGTCGACTTTTTACTATAGAGAGACGTCGTGAGCCTCCTACCTTCGAGCAAAGATCTATAGAGTCACAATCGTGCAAAAAATTGTCCGAATCAAAACTCTGCCCAAGCTACGTAGTGGGCAGACTTTTTAGTTGTTTGTAAGGCGATTGCAAGCCGACTACAACGCCACGCGATGCCAAAGTGCTCGGTTACAAGCACTAATTAGGTAACATAACGTCGAGATTCGAGAAAACGGGTAATTGTGAATTATTTAGTGTAAATATTTAAATCGGTATGTATGATACATTTTTTGACTACTTTTACTTAGGGACTGTGGCTCTGTAGATATATGCTCGAAGCCTCCTACTCACCCACTTGATCTTATAGTCATCATCGTTATCAGTCATAGGGCGTCTTCTTTTGGACATATGTATCATAAAAAATAATTATGGGGATTTGGGGATTTGTAGACCTTTAGTCCAAAAATCCTCTACGGCATTGCGGAAGGGGTTTTGGTGATAAAAAGTCCAAAAATCCCTTCCGCAAAACCGCAGGGGATTTATGGAAAAAAAATCCACAAATCCCCTGCACAAGGGAACATCTAAGGGGATATGTGGAATAAGCCCCTTTCTGATTAGATTTCGCAGAGAATTCTCCATAGCAGGGTGGGCTATCTTGGTCCTATTCACAATGCCCACAGTGAAAGACTTCACAATAACAGTGTTTTCGCACTGTGATCGAAGCGAATCCGATCAGAATTTGTAAAGGTTCGGTCCAAGGAAATCGTAGAATTATGTATGGTAATTTACGCACTATGTACGATTACCGTCATTTAATTTTCCGACTAGATACCTAACCTAGTAATAGATACAGATGAAATAAGATCTTGCAAAGTGGGCTCAAACTATATACAGTAACCCAAAAAAGCTTTAAAATATGGTAAAAAAAATCACAGAATAAAACAACCGTATTTAATTCTTATTCAAAATGGAATTTCGTATTTTCTAATTTGATTTTTGTTGAAGGCCGCCATCATGTCGCCATATTTTACAAGCAATGTTGAAATATAATAAGATCAGAAAATACGAAATTCCTTTGAATTGTGATTTTTAGTGAAGCAAAATAATAGAAAAATCATTTTCCAAAACAAATAAATGAAATAATTAAATATGGTATAGACCAGGTAATGGCCTTAACTTGACACTCTAATTTTGCATTATCTCATTTTGATTGGATTAAGACCGTAAGAAAGAAATAAAGTTTATTTATTTACAGGGTAGATAATGAAATCGGTAAAAATTGTTCGCGAAACAGCATTAATGTTAGATCTTAAATTAAGCAGTTGGATTAACATCAGGCCCCAAACTTGGCTAGGCCGGTCTCTTGGTGGCCCTTTACAAATTCATTACCATGATCTAAATTTGCGCGTTATTGCACCTTATCATTCCATATCAAAACTTGAGCTATACAGGGTTATTTCTAATCAATTAGCATCCTCTTAGGGGCTTATTCTGTACATCAAAACTTACAACTTTTGTTCTACGACTTTAGTTAAAATTAAAAAAAAAAAACAGCTGTTCCATACATTTTGTCGAGAATGAACGACATTTTTCTATGTAACCACAACTTTTATTTTGAGAATTTATAAAAGTCGTAGAACAAAAGTTGTTAGTTTTGTTGTACAGAATAAGCCCCTGAAAGGATGCTAATTGATTAGAAATAACCCTGTATAATTTTAAATGATATTAAACTTTTGTCGACTTCAAAATTAACAAAAAGTTGAATTCAGAAACATTAAAAAGATATCCTAAAGATGATTACATGCACCTCTTTGTTTTTTTAGAGTGCATCGTTGAAATACATCACATTCTTCCGTCTGTTCCGAGCGTTGCGACTGATAAAGTTGCTATCACGTGGTGAGAGAATCAGAACCCTGCTGTGGACGTTCATCAAGTCTTTCCAAGCTCTGCCTTATGTCGCGCTGCTGATTGTCTTGCTGTTCTTCATTTATGCTGTGGTGGGGATGCAGGTGAGGATTTTTTCATGAAATATCTACTTCAAATTTGCTGTTCATGAATCATTTATACCAAAGAAACGAACAGTGGCGTAGCGTGGAATAATTTATAGACGTGGGCAAAGTCGCATCCGCAAACGAGGCGAGCCCCATTTTCTTACGTACACAAAAAAAATGTCTTAATAAATATAGAATTGTCTACATCATGATACGTCACATGATAGTGAAAAAATGGGTCGTTCCCGAAAGTTCTACTATTAGGTCTACTATAAATATTTTAGAACTAGTGGGACAAATTTTTCCCGGTAGTCCTACCTTAGAACTACCGGGACAAAATTTTCCCGGTAGTTCTAAAATTTTTATGCGCAATTTTAAAGCAAGTAAATTCGTATAAGCCGGGTGGCTAGCCCTGGTGTTAGAGTTTTTAGGCCGCCTGAAGGCCTCTGACATGGGAGAATATTGAAAATTATATTTATAAGGTAAAATATAGATTCGAAAAAAAAACTTATATTCAAAAAGGCTTCGTGAATACCTTATTGCACTTATACCTTTGTCTTTTATTCTTTGTTCTAACATTTGCTGGTCTGTATTTTTCAGTTGTTTGGAAAAGTCTACATCGGGGACAGCGAAATAATAACCAGCAACAACAACTTCCAAACGTTTCCAAGTGCTCTTATGGTTCTATTTCGATCTGCAACAGGTAAATAGATCCAGACTGTTGCTTTCCAAAGTCCAGATTCTTACAAATATTTTATTGTACTCATAATTACACATTTCTGAACATTTTTTGCTATGAGGCTCAAACCCCAAAATCGAATTAAAAATCAATACGAAAAGTTTATTCTATCGACAAATGTACTTTGAGGAAATATTATACGTAGTAATATAGCTCGATGCAAATGTATGGAACCGCTAATTTGGAGTTGGCTTCATAGTGAAAGTTGTTTATATTAATGAGTACCCATATAATGCCCCTAAAAGTTCCTATCTAGTTGAGAGCGAGCCCAGCACGCTGGCAGCAATACCTTGCTGAATATCATTGCTTATGCAGGGTCATAGGTATTAAGCATATCTAATTCTGACATGAAATTTTTTAATACCTAATTATTAGTAATTTCTGGCATATTGCATACTAACATACTGTTGATAATAACTGTTATTAATATGTTATCGTTGATAACGATAACCGTATTTTAAATACTACTTGTTTCTTACCGGTACCTGTTGACATCCAAATTGTCACCTCAAATGACACTGACAGTTATTTTTTGCTTGATAGTATTTATTTGGTATTTAATTTGTTCTATTTTTAATTTGTTGTATTTTGATAATTTTTAGGTGTGTTTTGAAATGAATTTTAATTTTTAAGAAATAATTCTATAGTCAAAATATTAAGCATTGTTATCGGACGTTTTCAAGAACATGGTAATGTGTCTGCGAAATAAAGAGAATTTGACTTTGTCTTTGACACAAAACCTTTTAAGGGCGGGTCTAGTACATCTAGACAAACAACTTTTGTACTACAACTTGTGAAAATTCATAAAAAATGTTGTATGAAGAATCAGATTTTTTTCATCGTGATTATCCAAAAGTAACTAAAAATTTTTGTTTAGATGTTCTAGACTCACTCTTAAAAGGTTTTGCGTTTAATACCTATGACTCTGTATAAAGACGTTGATCTAATTAAACACCAGAATTTTTGTTAATCATCGCGTCCAGGCTATTAATTTTTTTTTTCATAGGTGAAGCATGGCAAGATATTATGATGGAATTATCAAAGAATGACGATGAAAGACCGGACAAGCCTTTGAAATGTGCGAAATTAGACATAGATAATAAAACACTGGTTGTAAACGAGAACGAGCCTTGTGGAACCTGGTCGGCATTTCCCTATTTCATATCTTTTTCATTGCTGTGTACTTTCTTGGTAAGATTTTTTAATTATATTGTTCTTAATTTTGCTACTCATTTTTTATATGAATGATGGAAATAAATTAAATCAAAAAAAGAAACGATGTGTGTGTGTGTGTATGTGTGTGTGTGTGAGGGTGAGTATATTATTTTGTGTGGGAGAGTTGTTTTCTTTGGTGTTGTTTGAAGGTAGGTATAGTTCGGCCGTTCAGAGAATGCGTTCCTGACACGTCATCTTGAAAAAATGTTTTTGGCCGATATCTCGTAAACTATGTACTTAAGGGCAAAAAACATTAAGATTATTATTGTAGAAAATAAAGTTTCGCATCTTTTGTTACCAGTGAACTTTTTTGTAAAACTTACCGTTTACGATTTATGGCCCATTTAATGAAATTTCATTAAATGGACCTTAAAATATTAAATGGTCCATAAATCGTAAAGTAACGCATTCTCTGAACGGCCGAACTATAGTACGTGTGCTAAGTGATTTGAAAGTAATAATTTATGGTCGTGATTTCAGATCATAAATTTATTTGTGGCTGTCATCATGGATAACTTTGACTATCTGACCAGAGATTGGTCCATTCTAGGACCTCATCATTTAGACGAATTTATTAGGTAAGTACATTATTATGATAGCACTTGTACAGTACAGCATTCAAGTTCCTTGCTATTAGATGAGTTGTGTTAGATTTCAATCTTTTCTTGTAACCACTTGTTTTTAAGTAATATTAGGACGGACTGACGGACGGACCTCACGAAGTTTTAGGGGTTCCTCGTTTTAGTACATTAGTTTTTCTTTGACATGTAACTTATATAGTTATAAATAAATGAGTATGAGTATGAGTTTTACTACGCAACCCTTATAACTTCGTTCTGTCCGTCCGTCTGTCCGTTCTTATATTACAATTCCTTATAACTTCCACATTTATAAACTAAAAATTAAAAAAACTGCATTTAAATTTGACATTGTAATAGTTTTAGTAGAGATATCAATTTTCAATGCTTAAAAATTTCAAAACTGTGTGTTTGAAGGGTAGCTAAATATTTTTTTTTACTCCAATTAACTAAAATGAATGGGTTTGTAAAATGAATGTAAGGTTTCATGATATTTTTGTGTCACATGTACCATGTATGAGATATAGGTCGCCAAAGTTGAAAAAATTATGTGTGTCCTTCCCGAGTTTCTAAAGTATACATGAAAGAATGTTCAATCTTTCTGAGTTTATTGACTTTACACTAAAAATCTTTTCTGAAAATTATTTTGAACACTGTGGAACTATATAACTTTTGAGTTTTAAAGGAAAATTGAAATTCTTAAACTTGCCCATAGCATAGAGGCCATTGGCATCACAAACATATTTCTTAGGCAATTATGTTGTTCTAGCAGTCGAGAATTTGCTGTCACGCAAAGTATTTACCAGCCGATTTCGATAATATTTGGCAAAATTGTTAAGTATCTAAATTGTAATAAGACTTCCAAATATGAACCAAACGGTCAAGAGCGAGTCAAGATATAAGCTTATGAAGATTCAGTTAAAGAGATATGTCACGAGATTACTGTTCGCAGAACTACTAATATTAGTAAGGATTACAATTAAATGAAATGAAATGAAAAAAGTTTATTCGACATTACAGATGAAATATGACTAAGAATAGTAAACATAGAGATGTCGAAAAGGGCTCACCTCAGCATAAATGCTGAGTGCTGGTTGACACCGAGCACTCAGCGCTGGTTTTCAGGTGAACCCTTTTGTTAGTGGGTAAACAGTATGACATAAAAATATATAATAATATATAGAAGTAAAAAGTGCTTAAAAAACAATGCAAAAACAAAGTGCAGAAGTCAAATAGTACAAGTTTACAAACAATAACATTGCGATAAATAAATAAAATAATAAAATAAAATCAATACATTTTACATATCACTTTAAAACAACACAAAAACTAAATGAAGAACAACACATAAATAAATGCTAGCAAAAAATATTACCTAGAAAATGGACAACAGTCATAAAAAGGAATGGTCGTAGACTATCAATCCGTGCTGAATTTGTTTGGATAAAAGATGGTGCTTCAATTTCGAACGGAATGAGTAAAGATTCTTCAGCTCCCTGATAGGAGGAGGCAGGTTGTTCCAGCATTTGGCCATTAAATTAATCTTGTACCATTTCAGATTATGGAGCGAATACGATCCAGACGCAAAAGGCCGGATCAAACACCTTGATGTTGTCAACTTACTTCGAAAAATCAGCCCTCCGTTAGGTGCGTAAAACCCGGTTCCATTAAGAACTTTTACTTGTTAATATTAATTTTAGTAATCTCAAAAATATACAGGGTTATTCCTAATCAATTAACATCCTTTTAGGGGCTTATTCTGTACATCAAAACTAACAACTTTTATTCGGCGACATTAGCCATAAATAAAAAAAAAATATTGTTGAGCCATAGAAAAATATCGTTCACCCGCGATAAAATGTATGAAACAGCTGGCTTTTTTGAAGAAAGTCGCCGAACAAAATTTGTTAGTTTTGAGGTACAGAATAAGCCCCTAAATGAATGCTAATTGATTAGGAATAACCCAGTATATCACGAAAAATAAGAAATTTTTATTTGAAAACGTCTTAGTCACTCCAAAATAAAACTTTATTTCGTCATCATCAAATCATTATGATCATAACGTCCCTTATTCCCTGTGGGTTATTTATAAAACCGGTTGAAAGTGACTATGACACAACAGTACTGCAACGTTATTTGCAGACGATTAAAAATTTGCAATTCTCTAGTATGTATTCATGATCGTCTTTTGAACTTTTTAAAATTAGAATTGCCAAAAAACAGTTCATATGTTTTACCTCGATTAAATTTGTCGAACGGGTGACGTTTTTCGAATCACTGAAATGTCCAAAATCCTGTGGTTATATACGCCACCCGTTTTACGCGAATTCTGAGATACGCGGTTTTCTTATTGTTCGCCGCGCGCATCGGCATGTTTGGTGTACGACAAATTCGTGTTCCGCGTGGATTGTTTTACGTACGCATTGCACATTAAGGTGGGTACTGACCAACGTTACGAGGTGTAATGTAACATTCGCATCGAGCGTGTACGCATCGAACATGTTACGCTGGGTTTTAAAATCAGCGTAACATGCTCGTCAAACATCTGTGCTCCGCTTTCGCCGTTAGTTCACTCAAGATGGCCGATCTATTCCAAGCGTCTTCTTTCTTGAATTTGTTATAATGCTCTGGATGAGCTGGGTTCCACAACACTTCCTCTTCTCTGTATTTTTCTATAAAATACAGAGTTTTTTCTTTGTGCCACTCCATGTTTAAAGAAATAAATACGAGAGAAACGACGTGTGTTTACTCGCGACGCGCGTGCGCTCGGGACGACTTGCAAGAGCGTACTGTCCAAACCGCGTAACCCTCAAAGGATTCGCCAAAAAACCGACAGCCGGGTGGAGCACACAAAGCGAGTAGCGAGCGGCTCGTTGCTCGCTGGTTTCCCCGTAACACGACGTACTGACTGCACGAATGCTCGCGGTGTAACACGTTACATTACGCCCCGTAACGCCGGTCAGTACCCACCTTTAGGTTTACAACGACTTCGAACTTATTCATATGCGTTCTTAATACGCTTTTATATACCTAAAGTGGCCAAAGTTGAACCCCGACTCGCGAATTCGACTCACGCGGCTATTGCATGATCCCACCTTTCGCGTAAGTCCGGGGTATTATTACGTAATTTCTACTCTGTTTTCAGGTTTTGGAAAACTATGCCCTCATCGAACGGCATGCAAGAAACTAGTTTCAATGAATATGCCTTTGAACTCCGACGGCACTGTCAACTTCAATGCAACACTGTTTGCTGTTGTCAGAACACAACTACAAATTAAAACTACAGGTACTGCTAACGATAATAATGATGGCCTTCTTTCGTAAACATTCCATAAATGTGGTCGTGCTATAGAAATTAAAAAATGCAAGTGGAGTCCCTCCGCGCGGAAGAAGTGAAACTTCGACGTAACAGTGCTTTTGTACCCCCTCCATGGTAGCGTTAAACGTTTAACGTAACCTTGTATTTCACTTCAAAAAGTGAAGTATATAGTAAATAAGAGACTTAGTTTAACTGTTAACTACTACTTGACAAAAAGCTTTTGGCCATATCTTACGAATTTCTACGATAATACTGTCATGGTCATGACACCTAATGTCGCTGGCACCCTAGTTATTTTCAATCCTATTTTGTTTGAATAATTCATTAAATGCTATAAATTAATTATCTCTGCACATGCATCTTTTTGATGACTTTTCTTCCTAAGGTGTCATTGATGACTGTAACACTGAGCTCCGAGCTGTAATCAAGAAGATTTGGAAACGGACGTCTCCCAAGCTCCTGGACCAAGTGGTGCCACCTCCAGGGGATCCAAATGAAATCACCGTCGGCAAATTCTATGCGACCTTCCTTATTCAAGATTACTTTAGAAGGTAAGCTGCACAACTTTTGCAAGATATGAAAATGTCATCGACATACACATTTCTTAAATCGTATCAAAATAAAATATTTTTAAGTCTAGTATTGTTATTTTTAGATAAATGTGCGTATAGTAGGTAATTATACTAATCATGTTCTTACATATTATTATTTGAAACTAAATTTTTATTGCACATAGACCTATAGGCCGAATCATGCAAGTGGGCGGATGTGAAGTTAGCTACAAGCTGCACACTATCCAATCCTGACTGAAGCTCACATAAAGCTCCACGTTTATTGGGTTTCGCGCGGCTTCCAGCTAACTTCACATCCGCCGAATTGTATGATTCGGCCTATACCTATGTTATAATATACTAGGTTCATTTGGTAATATGTATGCAGTAGATCGTTGGTGTTTTGTTTTATCATCGTGTCCACCTTAAAGTATTTTGTAGTTTAATATTTATGGTATCACAAAAATATATATGTATTTATGTATTCCATGTTTAAAACATTATCATTAACACATTCTTTCTATTTTTTAGGAACCATGCGTAAGTCATTCAAACATTAAGCAGAATTTGAAGATACGCTGTATTTTTGCTTATTTCTTGGCAACGGTTCAATTTTTATTTGAAAGCCAAGAGAATCGCTTGAAAGATTTTTCTGGAGCATTTTTTTGATGTGAACATGCTCTTTTAATTGATCTTAGATTCATACAATCCTCTTTTACAAATACTGTAAAAGATTAAATGCAGCATGTATTAAAATGTAAATAATTATTGACGATTGTGTGACTCTTTCGATTTTTGTTTTTAGCTTCCACGCATTTTAAGGTTTTCTTTACCATCAAGCATCTACGCTCAAAATTTTAGCATGTCTTTTTGAGATTCAGTTTTCGACATTCCAAAGCATGTTTCCACCGCGTATAACCTTCATTGGTGTTTTACAATCACTTGCTTTGAGAACGCACAGTCTTTTTACGTTTTTTTCTCTCTTATTCTTTTTTTCGTGTTTTCACCATTTGAATATTTTTCTTTGTGTTTGTAAGTTTATGCATGGGTGAGAGATGCAAAGTTTCACAAATTGGCTTCAAGGTAAACAATATCAGATTCGGCAAATGATTGTAAGGTTCTACCGGAAAGACATGTGTTGGAACTTTTTTTTATAGTGTAATAGTGTATTTTATTTTATGCACTTTGAAATTTTTGACGACACCACGTTTGTAATTTAAGTGATTGCAATAATTCAACATCATAATACATGACACCGCTACTCAGAAATAAACATCGGTGACAATCAAAATTCAGATACTAAATTCATACACATACTCACTCTGAAAAGAACACAATAGCATCTTATGATATACTTTAGGTGCGTTCGTGTTGGGCTCGATGGCATTTTTAGCATTTGCAAAATTAGCGTTGGTGTAAATCGGATTGTTCGGTTTGGGAGTTTCGCCCATTTTGCTAACATTACTATTTTTGCTCACTCCCCAAAAGAACGCTAAAACGTCATACTCTTTATGCCAGAAAACGAACACAAAGAATCCGCTAGGTCAAAAGTGGCATTTCACGATGGCATTGGCATTGTCAGAGGCTTTCAGGCGGCCTAAAAACTCTGACACCAGGGCTAGCCAGCTGGCCTATACGAACTTACTTACGATGGCATTTTTAGAGGGATAATGTTATCGATCGAGAAAAAGAAAGAAAGAGATGCAATGGTTTGAAATGGCATGAGTTAGAAAGAGATATGGAAAATATCTCTATTCAGCGGCTAGTTGCCGTATTTACCTCTCAGTAGTGACAAATTCCAATTCATACTTGACAGTTTTGACAGCTCTGGGAAAGAATTTCCATACATTTTAGTGGTTGAGAATTGCCTCAAGCGACATCAGTGCTATCTCTCTAGTTGTAATAGCTCTGTGGTTTTTGAGCTATACGAACGGTGAACGAAAACAGTCAGTTAAAAATAACACTTTTACTCACACATTCTCAAAACGACCGCTGAATGTGATCGATGTTGGCGTTTTTAACTGTTAATTTTGCCATCAGTAGGCAACTCGAACGCACTGTTCATCAAGTTTAGGTTTTAACCGATATCTCCGACAAAAACGATCAGGTTCAGAAAGCGCAAGGAACAGGCGGCGGCTGCTTCGATACGAAACAACCAGATGACTCTGCAAGCTGGTCTGCGGACCCTGCATGAAGCTGGGCCAGAGCTGAAGAGAGCGATCTCAGGGAACTTGGATGAGCTGGTCGGAGAGATTGTGGAGCCTATGCATAGGGTAAGAATGAGTAAAATACTATGACAAGAAAATAAGAAAGAAAATGTCTTTTTGTGTTTTTTAAAACCTGTACATATTTTTCGTCCAAAACGATCGTAAAATTTTGATAAAAGTTATTGGACAAAAAATTTTTGTCTGATAGTTTCGTAATTTATTTGCGTTAGATATGAATACAGTAGGCATTAGATATGAACACATCTGGTTTTATATCTACAGTAGATTAATTAAAAAAATATTTTATTAAAAAAACAGTCTCAAGTCTGTAATATAAGACCAGTTTGCCTCTGAGTAATCGCCTGTTCGAATGTAATTTACCGCTTTTTGATAGGACGTCCGTTGCCGGCCTAAGTTCGGCCTATAAGAGATTTCCAATAATGTCAGTTAGAAACGGTTTGCATCTAGCGCAATCCTGTGGCATTAATGAGGTCAATCGTACACATCTCGTTTTTAGGGTTCCGTACCCAAAGGGTAAAAACGGGACCCTTTTACAAAGACTTCGATGTCCGTCTGTCTGTCTGTCTGTCACCAGGCTGTTTATCATGAACCGTTATAGCTAGAAAGCTGAAATTTTCACAGATGATGTATTTCTGTTGCCGCTATAACAAACAATACTAAAAGCAGAATAAAATTAATATTTAATCGGGGCTCCCATACAACAAATTACCTGAATTTTGAGACGTTTTTCGCTCGATATTAATAACGGTGACAGGTAGATGCTTGAAATCTTCATAGAATATTTGGTTAAATATGCACTTTAAAAATAAATAAATTAATTAAAATAAAATAAAAATGTAAGGGGGGTTCCCATACTAGTAACGTGATTTTATTGCTCGATATTAATAAAGGCAACAGGAAGATGTTTCGAATATTAAGTGGTATATTCCGTTCAAAACTAATAAATAAATTTAAGGGGGCTTCCACACGGTACAGAAACCTTGGTACGCGAGTCCGACTCGTACTTGGCCGATTATTATGTAAAGTTTTCGACTGCATCGGTTATCAGACTTTTGTGCCCTGCCTACTTTCATTTCAAATTACTTTCAATGCTTACGTATGTGTAATTTTGCAGCGCAACCACAGCCTGTTCGGATCAGTATGGACGAGTATCAAGCAGAAAAGTAAAAGTGGCTTTGGACGCGACAGCAATATCAGGACCACCTTGGCGAGCCCCACTTCTATGAACACTAATGGTAACAAAATTATTGAAAGCCTCATATTAGGTATAATATTTAGCCTATTTTGTCTACACCTTCTTATTATAAAATACTCCCAAAAAGGAACAGATTTTCAATAAAATTAGTCCGGTTTTGTTTCGGTGTGGCCTGATTTTTCCGCTGTTAATGGATTCCCGTGATATTTTTTTAGTTTGTGGAATAGAGTAATTTAGCGAAATTATTTATTTTATGATTAATTATGTATATATATTTTTTTTTAAATAAAATTTTACTAACCACAGACAACTAAAATTTACAATAATTTGATTATACTGTACAAAGAGAGTTAGTAAGTACTTGAAATCTTAGCCTAAATTAGTCAATGCACTGCGTGAATTTAATTTATTTATATTTAGCAGTTCAGTCTTGTTAAGTTCTTGTCACAATAATAATAATTCAATGAATAATACTAATAATGTAACACTGCTGGCGTCATTTTCTCTGATAAATTTACAATAAAGTTTACGAATGGAACGATTTTACAAGCTTTTACTTAGTTTCACCTGTCCCGTTGTCTGTCTGTTTGTAATCAAATCTTCAAATTAAATTTGATCAACTTTTACTAAAGTGAAACTTGATTCAATAAAAATAATAATGATGGAAGTAATTCTTTTTTGAGCTAGAAAAGCTCAGAGAAATTGTGAATATTGACAAATGTTAATTGTTTAAGGTGATAAAAGCGGGGGCCAGTCGCTGAGCATCATGATGAGACGAGAACTGGGAATGGACGGAAAGATACCAGAAGAAGAAATGTGAGTTTCGTAGCTAGAATTGACCTCAGAAACAGTTTTATTAGTTTTCTTGTACATGTACCGGACTTTTATTAGTCTACTGCTAACATGGGCCTACCCATGGAAGGTCATTTGGACATAACTACCACGCCGGTGCAGTGCGGGTCGGTGAATCCACATACTAACAAATTTCTTTTGCGGACGTAAGTATGCAGATTGCCTAATCATGTTTTTCTTCATTTAAAACATATAGGATAGGGTTAGTAAGTAATGTTTTAGATATTTACCTAATGTTATATAATCATGATTGCTGTGTTCGTTCTACTAGGTAGGGTATATCTGTATAAGTACTATGCAAAAAAATTTAATTCAATACGCACCATGAATGCACAAAGATCAAACGGTCGATGGGTTTGAAAAGGTCACGATTGGAGACTGCGTAACGGAAAACGATGCGCAGGACAGTCCACCCACAAGACGGGTGGATCTCTTAAAAACTGCAGAATCGCACTGCATGCAAGCCGATTCTAACCGACCTTGTTGAATCTTCTTCTTTCTTTCTTCTTTATCTTCTTCTTCTTTCTTATATATAAAAATGAATCGTGGTTAGTCTCGCTAAAACTCAAGAACGGCGAGACCGATGTGGCTAATTTAGATTTTGAAATATCCGTGGAAGCTAAGGGAAGGTTTAAACGATGAGGAAATTTTAAAAAGTAGCGTGAAAAATAATAAAAACTTGAAATTAATTTTTCCATACAAAATGTTCCTACCTGTGAATGATTACAGTATTTGGTCGCCGGTGGCGCTAAGGTGATATGAAGTTCACAGGGTCAGCTAGTAATAAATAAATATTAGGGACATTTTACACCCGGGCTATGACCCCAAACTAAGCAAAGCTTGTGATATGGCTGCCAGAAACTGATATACCTACTACATTTACTTTTTTTAAATACATACTTATATACATAGTAACTAAATAACTCTCAGACACAGAGCAAACACCTATGTTCATCACATGAATATTTGCCCTGCGTGGGGATCGAACCCACGCCCCTTTGACCCAGAAGTTAGGGTCACTAACCACTGAACCACTGAGGCAGTGTAGATATTATAAGGGAGGCCTTTACCTAGCAGTTGACGTTTTATGATTTAAAAGATAATTATTTTTCGCAAAAAATGGCAAAACCGCCTTCCATCGTGTACAAAATTCGAATTTTTCGCTAGAATTGTTTATATTATTGTTGATTTATCAAAAACGGCTCAGCCGATATCTGTAAAATTTCAATGGAATCATTTCGGGAGTATACCCTTTCCAACTAAAAAACAATTTTTCGATTCGGTTCACAATTGGCGAAATTATCGATGAACATACACAAAAAAAACAAAATATATACATACATACAGACGAACATAGAACCTCCTCCTTTTTGGAAGTCGGTTAAAAACTGCAGAATCGAGCTGCATGCAAGCCGTTTCTAACCGACCTTGTTGAAGATATGGGGAGGCCTATACCTAGCAGTTGATGTTTTATTATTTAAAAGAAAAAGATAGATAGATTCATTTATTTTCAGTAAGGATAATTACATACATTGGTAGGTATACAACAATATTCTATGAGCAACAACTTACGAATTGTCAAAATAACAACTATTATTCACTAGCTTTTACCCGCGGCTTCGCCCGCGTTATATTTTGATTTTGGCTTATGTTTATGTCGGCTGCGAAACCTAACCTAACAGACAAATATCAAAATACCTTAGAGGAATGCTTTTGTTGGTTACGGTTGGAGTGTATATACAACCCCCCCGTGTATTCCCGCCTTGTCGTGGGGGAGGTCTGAGGCAGCTGAAAAGGCGGCGCTCGAAGTCTCCCTCTTCTTTGGGTCTTTTCCTCCAAGGAAGCTTAGAGGCTGGCACTCGAGGTTCAGCCGCTTTTAACTAAAGCAGCTGAGAGGATGGCCGGTAGGTTGCATGCCTTATGAGGAGTGTCGCAACTTAGGCGGGCTGCAGTGCCGCTCTTGCGACGCTGCACCCGAGGATTTTTTTTTATTATATCGCGAAATATCCCTGTTCCTAATTATTGCTTTTTTACAAATATTTGTGCCAAAATTCGATAAAATTGTTTCAAAGGTTTTTACGTGTTAGATTAATTCCAATTTTTTGTTCTAAATCAAATCTCTGCTTTCCATAAACTGGGCATTCCAAGATTATGTGCAGTGGAGTCTCCTCTTTTGTGGGTTCACAAATGCACGATGGGCTTTCCCTCAACTTAAACCAATGTAAGTATTGGGAAAACTCACCATGCCGCGTCAGCACTTGAGTTATGATTCCCACTGGTGCTATTTCTCTTACGATCTTGTTTGACGCCCTTGCATCCGGAAAATATGTTTTGGTTACCGCCGCTGTGTGTCCACTGTCCATCCTGATACCGCCGGTTCCACTCGTCAAGAGAGTCCTTTCGGATTTCTCGCTTGACGAATGAAACGGGGCAGTTATCCTAAATAGGTCTGCACTTCGAGTGCAGTGCTGCTTCCTTTGCTACCTGGTCCGCTCTCTCATTTCCCTCCATCCCCGCGTGCGCTTTAATCCAATAAAGTTTCACTATTTTATTTTGTGCGTGTAGTAACTTTATGTTAGCTTTGAATTTACTGCTAAGGTATAGAAGGAAGATACCCCACCAACCGTTTCCAGTGCAGACCTGGAGTCACAAAAGAGATCCCCACCAACCGTTTCCAGTGCAGACCTGGAGTCACAAAAGATTTTGCTTTTTCGGTAGCCTCAAGAAGTGCCAATACATGCACATGAAGTGCCATGCCTCGGTCTGGTACACGGAGCAATAATCGGCCAATTTCAGCTTGCGGGTACTGATCTCAGCGGCATCATCCCAAATGGATAATGCCGCCCCAACTTTCCCTTTAATTTTGCTGCCGTCTGTAAATATGTTAATTTCTCGGTTAATATTTTGCTCTAGTGCTGCTCCGTCTGCCAGACATATGAACTCCAGCTACTCCTGCTGCGCTGGGTGTGGCTTCTTTTCTGTCTCTCTATCTCCAGTTACTTGCTGGGAATAACCTTTCTTAGTTTCATAAAGCAAGGCTGCTTCCTGGACTCTGATATGACAGCCGAGGATTAGGGGCCGCGGTGGGATATATGGAACTGGTGGTGTGGGTGCCGCCACCTACCCTACCTTCCGCTAGGCCGTCAACGTGTTGGCAGACGCAGTGGAGCTGCAGGGGAAGAGAGGTGTCGGTATCGCGATGGCCGTTCTCACTGCCCTCTGTAGTTGAAGAGGCAGGCGCTGGGCTACTATGACTGACCCGCTGCACTGGGACCAGGGCGTTGGAATGCTGTCTGACATTCAGTACTGGTTAGTCCCGAGTGGTGGATGACGATGTTTCTTGTGCTCCGAAACACTCCGTCATTATGGCGAGAGCGCAAGCTCCGTTATGGAGCCCGAGTCTGGGCTAGCGCTGTTGAGTGCCGCGAAGGAGTGCGAAAAATGTAGGAACGTCCTAAACTTGCCATGACAGGTTATTTCTGGCGCTTAGACGGCTGCAACCGCAGCCCGCTCACTTAGTTTTTATCCTATCCTACGGGAACTGTTAAAGTTTTTGCGATAAAAAGTGGCCTATGTCACTTTTCGTCTTTCAAACTATATTCATGCAATAAGCCAAGGCAAGTTGCTCCGTTGCTGAGAAAAATTTATTGTTAAGTCCTACGGGAACCACAATTTTTTCGGGATGGAAAGTATCCTATGTCACTTTCCGTCTTCCAAACTATGCCCACCCCAAATATCAAGTCAATCCATTGCTCCATTGCTGAGAAACAGTTATTGTCCTATCCCATGGGAATCACGAATTTTCTCGAGATAAAAAAGTACCTATCCTATTATCACTTTCTGTCTTTTAAACCATAGGTATCCATACCAAAAATCAGGTCAATCTTTTGCTCCGTTGCTGCGTCAAAGAGGAACAAACCAACAAACTTTTCGGATTGATAATATTAAAGTACGATGATTCTGTACCATAAAGGTAGTAAAGAAACATGTTAAACCTCTAATGATAAAAGATTTAAAAATATTTTTAATGTCAGACAAAATGACGGCCTGGTATTAAACGTCATAGTAACATGTAGCATGCAGAGAGGAAAAAACATTTTATCCAATTTTAATGTCAGTTGTCATTTTCAATCCATACTTTATTTCCTCTTCAAGGGGATATAATGGTGGAAAAACAATTTGTCCCCTTGCCATGCTACTTGTGATTTATAAAAAGTCTGCAGACAATGTCACCTGTCAACTAATTACGTTTGGCTGTGACGTTTCGTTAGTCGCCATATTAGCGTCATAGAGGAATAAATCACTTAGCGTCTTTGTGATAGTGGCGACAGTTTCGCTTTGGATGGTTTTTGTCCTGTCCTACAGGAACTATGCAATTTTTCGGGATAAAAAGTATCCTAAAGCTCCTTTCGCCTTTTAAACTATGTCCATGCCAAAAATCAAGTCAATCCGTTGCTCCGTTGGTGCGTGAAAGAGTAACAAACCAACAAACCAACAAACTTTTCGGATTTATAATATTAGTAAGGATTATATACTCAACAGAATTATTAGGCATAATATTACAATAAATTAACTAAAATTTGGTACATTACATAAAATTCAAACTACAATATTAAAAAATTAAGATGTCAGAAATACCTACTGTAATGGCATGATAATTTCAATAGTTCTAAAAACCGTCACCAGTTAGCGCTGCTGTAAATGTAGACCTGTCATCGACACTTTAACAGGATTTCAGTACTTCGGTGAATATTTTCGTTGTTATTTTCATAAATATTTTCACATTTTCGAACTTACAAGGATGCCTCCACTATGTGTTGTTCCACTATGCTCTTCAAGAACAACAATAATATGAAACTTTACAACGAGAATTGTAAATTCAAAATGCAAATACATACATTGTATTTAGATAAGTAGTGAGCTAGGGATTGTTGTTGTTGCCAAATAGGTACGTACCTTTCGATTAGTGCTTCCTTCTTGCCAACGCATTTCGCATTTCTATTCTTGAGTTCATTTTTTAACTCATTTACAGTCCAGCTACCGTATTTATCAACCATTTTCAATTATTTAAGTGCTATTTTAATTACTTCTCACAAAATCCTCCTACAACACGTTTGAATATACCACGTTTGACAGATTTGACAGGTCTCCATCTACAACAGCGCCACCAAGCGGGAGAAATCGCGAGATTTCTCGCCATTGAAATGTCTGCAATAGCATCGTCAAAAATAACAGATTAAAATTACATGTCAAAAATTTCGTAATAGTACTCTAAAGTTTCAAATACAATAACAGTTTCAAATTTAATGTTAAATTACAGAAAAGAAGACGACGGTAACCACAGCGACGAAGAAATCGCACTGCAGCCTCTACTTCACGGGAAAGACTCCGAAAGGATATTCAAAGTTATCGAGTAAGAAACAATATATTGCTAAAAATCCTCAAAACCCCCTTATAATACTTTAGTTTTCGTCTCGGCAACATTCACATGCTTTAGATGGTATATTTTGAAATTACGTGTCGTGATTTTTTATTATTTTTCTGTGTAATTTAAATCATGGCACATTAAAATTGTTTTGTCAAACTTTATGCAGATGCAGAAGGCAAAAACAGCAAAATACGATGTCTTATAAAGTATTTAACTCCTTAATTGCATTAATTATGAAGATGATGAAACATTTTTTTACTGAATTTTTTTTTTATTTCCCATATATTAACATCCAAAAAGAAAAAAAAAATTGCGTGCTTAGGTATTTTAGAAGATATTACTACTACTGTACAAGCCTTTTTTATGGTCCACTGCAGGACGTAGGCCTACCCACGAAGGGTGATTTGGCCATAGACACCACGCTGGCCCAGTGCGGGTTGGTGGATTCACACACGCCATCGAATTTCTTCTACGGACGTTGCCTCACGATGTTTTCCTACACCGAAAAGCCAGTGGTGTGAAATTCCGTACATCATTTCCAAAGAAACTCATCGGTACGGGACCGGGATTGAACCTGCGACCTCAAGAATGACAAGCCAGCGTTACAACCACTAGACCACCACGGCTTCTTTAGAAGTTCATACACGAAGCCATATATGGCATCGTATGCGTTTTAGTGAAACTATACTGAGCCATATATGGCATCGTATGCATTGATTAAACAACAAAATCATGTCTGATGAAAACCTTTAAATCTCAACTACCAAACAAGTTAAATTAAAATTATCTCTAGAGTCTGGCTAGCGAAAGTTGATACTAGAACTTTTCGCAAACGTTTTATATGACTACACTCGGTGATACCACTATCGCGGATTTACCCTTAAATTTGTGTATTTATAGCGGAAAGTACCTAAGCGACATTGTATTAAAAACATTTTTTATAAATATACGTCATGTACTAAAGTCTACAAAATGATTCATAGTCGGTTCTTTCCCGTGGTTCACCTATTTTGTCCACCTGGTGGACCACGGGTAAACATATTCTTCCGTGGTCCACCTTAAACTCTCGTAAATTATTTTTATTGAAATATGTTGCCTATTGTCCACCTCTTTTCATTGGCTAGATTAAATCTATGCAACATTGATCCCGACAAATTAAAAAGTATACCGAATGATTTTTAAAAAAAAAATCATTTATTGAAATAATTTACTTCAATTAAAATGATGATTACTTAAAACTAAAATTGCTCTCAACGTAGTTTCTCCAATGCGAAATTGATTGGAATTTCACCATTTATTAACTGTAATTGTATCCCCAGAATATCATCGTCGTTATCAATATATATTTTTCTTCTCTTCGATGTTGTCTTGAAACTTGATGTTTCTAGTTTTGTTAAACCTTTTAATAGATTTATTACCGTTGCATTTCTTTTATTTACTTCTTTATTCAATTTCGAATGACAATACTCTACACTATTATTGGTGCGGTGTCTTTCACCAAATACGCACAAAATTTCACTGAATTTATCAGTCAGCCAAAAACTTTCAACGTACTTTAAGAAGAGTAACATTTTTTTGCTATCACGGCTTTCAGATTTAACATACTCCAATCCTTCTTTGATGCTTTCATTGGGTATCAAAGGTAGAGCAGCAATTAATGCAGCGATCCGCTTTTCTCCTTTCGATTTTAAGCCTAACTTTTTGTCCTTCTTCCAAATCGCCCTCTTCCAATGATAAAAACAACCGCGCAATGTTACATGTGGAAAAGCGCATAAAATAGCATTTATTGCGGCTTTCTCGAAATCAAGATGCATTGTTTTAGGATTGAAATTTGGTAACTTTGATTTAATTAAATCGAACACAATCGAATATGATTCCTGTTTTTTGTTCGGCATCAATACGTATATCAGCGGTACAACTTTTGTAGTCGTTATAGTACTTCCGATATCTCCATGTAATATGTACAATTGTTGGAATGGTTTCGGACAACAAGAAAAAGTGGCATCACCGAAATATTCAGTAACATCAGCAATGATCTCTCTAGCTCTTTTGAACAAAAGACAATGATTCGCGATCCTTCATAAAAATAGTTTGCCAAAACCAAGTGTGCAAATTTGATGGGAACTTCCACTTCTTCAAAATCGCTATAAATAGTTTTTTTAAAGATTTATTTCTTATTTTATATAAGTTGTGTTGTATGCTCGAAAACGACGGTATTTGCGTAACCATGTTCAATCCTTTACTTTCTAAAATATCAACACTATCCTTATAAAGTTGTGTTAAAGGCAAATCAGTGTTTTTGACTTTGTTTTTCAAAGATTCAATTTAATTTGCAACCACAATTTTGGAAAAATCAGATGCACATGAATGATTTTTTTTTCTTGTCACCTTTCCATCCTGAAAGATTTTAAAAATGTAAAAAATCAATTTTAGTATTTGAAAAGTTCTAGGAGCGTGGAGGGTTTACGAAACAGGACTTCCTGAATGTTGACTTACCTTAAGGATAATATTTCCGGTACATTTCTTTTTTTTTGTACTCCGCACATCTCCATAAAACCGCTGCAGTTTTTTTAAAGGTTTTGACTCTGTAGAAAAAATATACATCATGCACCAATACAGTGCCCCCCTTTCTGGTAATATAGTGCAAATCGCTTTCTTCGTCTTGCGTATCTCCCATTTTAATAAGATTTAATTTTACTCACAAGCGATCAGGGACGGAGCACTATTTCATTAAACAGAACACATCTAATTCTGTCAGGAATTACTCAAAGATTAATTGTCAAACAATAAAGAAACAATAGGTACGTTGTAAGTTCTTGAAAAAGAGGTGCACTTGAAAAGATTCAATTACAGTGAAGCACGTCAACGAAAGACCAAAAATATTGTGTGCTCAAGGGTGGACCACGGTTAAATAATAATTTCCTATGGTTCACCTTAGTTCACCTGGTGGACCACGGAAGAATATGTTTACCCGTGGTCCACCAGGTGGACAAAATAGGTGAACCACGGGAAAGAACCGTTCATAGTATATCCTAGAATGCTCTTCAATAATCTTCATAGTATTGAAGTAGCTGATAAGTAGGTAAGCGTTGAAAATCATTTAGAGGGCAATGCACAAAAGCCTCAGTTTAGTATAATAATCACGTAAGTAATTAAAATACAGAAATTATTTAACGTGATTAAAAACCTACTCGGCAAATAAAAGCTTGAAAAGAAAAAAATAATTTTGGCGAATCCCCAAATATTTGGAAGAATCAGAATCGCGGTAATGGTAACAATACTACGTCGTACGAGTGAGAAAAAGACGTATTCCCATCTCAGTTTAGGGCTGCCATGCTGGTATTTTTTTAATTTGCCGCGCTTTTTCGGTATCAGCTTTTACTAGCCAGACTCTAGCAGTTATTACTGTAGACCAATAAGCTGTACATTTTAGCCACGAGCAACGCCATCTATACATTTTCTTTACAATCAATGTCACGATGGGGTGCTAGCCATAGCTGGTTTGTGTCGGTATTCTAGTTTCATGAGTAGGAAGAGACTTATATGCAGAACGGTTGTTTTACTTGTAAGAAAATTCAACAGATGGCGTAACTAGCGAAAAATAAACAATTCACAGTAGTTAAAGCTTTGACCAGTCAGAATCCGATTTGGTTCGTGTACATAAATATTATACTCTAGAAAAAGTTAAAAAAGCATTAGACACGGCAAATATATCGTGGAGTAAAGTTTTCGTTATTAAAGTTTTCGAATGGAGACCACGTAGCGGCAAGTGAAGCGTAGGACGTCTACATAGCTAGACAGATGCTCTGATCGGATGCAAGCCGCTGCCAATCGGTCTTACTGGAAAAAAAGGAAGGCTTAAGTCCAAGAATGTGACCCTCCAGTAGGTACTTATATTTTCTTAGTGACGTAAGATTTTATGCTAATTATCTTGTAGTTTTAGGCGATTCATCATTACAATTTATAAATAGATAGATATACAGGGTTATTTCTAATCAATTAGCATTAGGGGCTTATTCTGTACATCAAAACTAACAACTTTTGTTCTACGACTACCTGTTGACAAATAAAAACTACAAAAAAAACAGCTGTTCCATACATTTTATCGAGGGTGAACGATATTTTTCAATTTTTTTTTTAGAATAAAGTTTTGATGTACAGAATCAGCCCCTAAAAGGAATGAATGAATGAATGAATGAATGAATGAATGAATGAATGAATGAATGAATGAATTTATTTGTCTATGAAACTAGGTGTAACACAGGTGTTATACAATGTAAAAAGTACTCTAGCTTCTACCTCTAGAGGTTTACAGACAACAACTTACAAACTAATCTTATGTTGAAATTATTACATTTGCCAGAGTAGGTAAGTATATAAAACACAATAAAATTTATGTTTCATAAGTTATACCGGGACATAAAATAAGTCAAAATATATACCTAAACAAATTAAAATATGTTACTACAAAAATCTTAATTCTCAAAATGTCAAATAAGAAAAAATGTCAATTCAAAAAATTTGTCAGATGCAGATATATTATCATTATTTAATTTCATTTAATTGCTTGTCGGTCAGAAACATGTCAACAGTGTAGTAAGCTTTCTTTACTAATAAGCAATTCAACATATTCTTGAAAATATTCGGATCTTCTTGGCTTCGTATCACTTTTGGTATCTTATTATAAACTATAGGCGCCATACAAAACACACTCTTGCTTAAAAATGTACTTCTAGATGGTAAGTTGCGCAATTTACCTTCATGTCTGCTTCCTACAGGCCACATTTCGAATAGGTTAGGGTTTAATTTTACGAATAAAGATATTTCAGCTATATACATACATGCCAACGTTAAAACTTTTAGTCGAATAAAATGTGGCTTACATGAATTTCTCTTTTTTAGCCCGCACATAGATCGAATGCACCGTTTTTGTGCTATAAACTGGGTGCTATAAAAGGGTGCTGATTGATTTGAAATAACCCTGTTTAGTAAAGCTTTTTGTAGTATTTTTGTTAGGATAATACGTTTTTGGATTAAGATAGCTTTCCCCTGATTCCTTACTGATATATTATAATTTTTTTTTTTTTTAAATAAGACCAAGTATTTTGTTGTATTTGCCGCATCCGTATAAGGTTTAGTGAGCAATATTGTCGTTTGCAGACAAACATCCAACGATTTAATGCAGAGTATGCGAAACAACTGTAAGTCAGGTTTTAGTGTGTTGTGATTGTGCTTCGTATTTGTATCTATATAAATCTTCTTCATCCAGATAATTTCTTTTATATGTAAGTATATTTATTATGTATAAATTGTAGATATCTTTTAGAAGTATGACTTGTTGTGCTGATGCTCTATTAATTGCTGTACAGTGCGTAGTTCGATTAACGGGTTATAAGGCCAATTATGACGGCGCCATCGTAATTATAATAGCAATTTAGAATATTTCTGCTTCTTTTTCACCTTAGGCATTCGATTGAGAGAACACTTTTTAGGTTGCAATTAAATTTACGATGGTGCCTTCATAATTAGTAATCATAGTGTAGTTTGACTATGTGTTTTGCTAGCGGTCACCAAAGTTAAGCAATGTTTTAACATTTAAAAGAAGACTTGGCCAGTCTTTGGATGGGTGACCGTTGGTGGCATTTACAACTGAGCGCTGATGTAGCTCAAATGCTATTTAAAATTTTGGGTCACGGTTGTTTTAACCTTTTGGCCACTTCAGAGGCCTTAAGGTGGCTTAAAAACTCTGACACCAGGGCTAACCACCCGATTCATTAAACGAACTTACTGTAAGTAGATACATTATATTTTTATACTTGCTGTAAAATAAGTAGGTCTATCACTTACTGTACAGTACGTAGCTCTATTCTTTGCTGCACAGTAAGTAGATCTGTTTGTTACCTACTGTACAATAAGTAGTACGTAGCTCTATTAATTGAAGTAGGTACAGAAATGCAGTCAGTTGCTATGTTTGGTTTGACATTTATATATTTTTTTATTAACATGGAGCATGTTTTAGATTTTGGATTAACTCAATTAACAGCTGTTTGGGTGCCTACATTGTGTTTTTATATTATTGTACCTAAGTAATTAATTGTAATTAATTGTAAAATATTTTAATTGTTTCTTTCCTATTTTTTTTTTGTTGGTCCATAAGAGTTTTCCTATGCCTATGAATTTTCGAAGAAGTGATAATGAGTGATTTTCTTACTAAAATCAATTTCCATTTGCATTAAAATACTCGGTAGATCTACGATCAAAGTACCTAACATAAAATACATCCCGTTAGTCATAAAAAAATAATGTTACATACATTATTTTTTAGTAGGAGATTTTATTTTTTATTAAAAATAAAATTTTAAGCTGTCCAACGACTGCTAGTTTACTCTACTATTTTCTTAGTTTTCACTAGCAATTATAAGTAAAGTAAAGCATTGCTTGGGAAAATAAATTTCATTACCTATAATTGTCAGATTATCAAAAAAATAATGGATAAAGCGTTGCCTAGTTCGGAAGTGGCTATTGACGTCATTTCTAAATAAAAAGTGTAGTTAGGCGTGAGGTCAACTGACGTAAGTCGAATTCGCGTAAGTCGGGGTTCCACTTTGCTATGTAAAAATTAATAAAGAAGGCATATAAATACGTTCGAAATTGCTATAAACACAATGTTCATTGCGTACGTAAAACAATTCCACGCGAAACACGTTCGAATTTTTCGTAAACCGAACACGTTGATGCTCGCGGTGATAAAAAATAAAACCGCGTATCTCCTAATTCGCGTACAACGCGATAGCGTAAGTCGGGGTGTTACTGTACTTACTACATACCTATTGACCGTGAATTCATTAGCTCTAGAATGTAGTTTTAGTAGTCGCTATAATCAACTTTTACTGTGAGGACAAAATCTTTGAAACTGCAAAGGAAACATCACTTGTTCTATACATTATGTTGAGGATCGACGATTATTTGAACTTAACTGATTTTCTTGCCGTTTCGGTTTTGATCTAGTAGTGAAAGATGATCATAATGACGACGTCCTAGACAAGTATTTTAATGTATACTACTTTTTTACCTAGTATTTTCATTTTATATCCGTAAGAAAAATACTTTTCTTATCTAAATTTTATGATAATCTAACTGACGGAATAATTATATTTTCTTAGTTATCTAACTTATGACAAATTCAAGTTTTCGAATTACATTATTATTATTTTTTGTTAAATTATTATTGAAAATAATATAATTTTCGTTGCAGCTCGTGACAAACTGCCCCGACAGAACAACAACGTGCCTTATTGTGTGGAAAATCCTGCCGAGAACCTTATTACTCGAGTAAGTTAATTTACTCATATAATCCTTACTAATATTATAAATCCGAAAAGTTTGTTGGTTTGTTGGTTTGTTACTCTATCACGCGCCAACGGAGCAACGGATTGACTTGATTTTTGGCATGGATATAGTATAAAAGGCGGAAGGAGCTTTAGGATACTTTTTATCCCGAAAAATTTCATAGTTCCTGTAGGACAGGACAAAAACCCTCGAAAGCGAAACTGTCGCCACTATCACAAAGACGCTAAGTGATTAATTCCTCTATGACGCTAATATGGACTAACGAAACGTCACAGCCAAACGTAATTAGATGACAGGTGACATTGTCTGCAGACTTTTATAAATCACAAGTAGCGTGGCAAGGCGACAAATTGTTTTTCTACCATTATATCCCCTTGAAGAGGAAATAAAGTATGTATTGAAAATGACAACTGACATTAAAATTGGATAAAATGTTATTTTCCCTCTGCATGCTACATGTTACTATGACGTTTAATACCAGGTCGTCATTTTGTCTGACATTAAAAATATTTTTAAATATTCTATCATTAGAGGTTCAACATGTTTTTTTATTCTACCTTTATGGTACAGAATCATCATACTTTAATATTATCAATCCGAAAAGTTTGTTGGTTTGTTCCTCTTTGACGCAGCAACGGAGCAAAAGATTGACCTGATTTTTGGTATGGATACCTATGGTTTAATAGACAGAAAGTGATAATAGGATACTTTTTATATCTCGAGAAAATTCGTGATTCCCATGGGATAGGACAATAAATTTACTGTTTCTCAGCAATGGAGCAACGGATCGACTTGATATTTGGGGTGGGCATAGTTTGGAAGACGGAAAGTGACATGGGATACTTTCCATCCCGAAAAAATTGTGGTTCCCGTAGGACTTAACGATAATTTTTTCTCAGCAACGGAGCAACTTGCCTTGGCATATTGCATGAATATAGTTTGAAAGACGTTAAGTGACATAGGCCACTTTTTATCGCAAAAACTTTAACAGTTCCCGTAGGATAGGATAAAAACTAAGTGAGTGGGCTGCGGTAGCAGCCGTCTAAGCGCCAGAAATAACCTGTCATGGCAAGTTTAGGACGTTCCCACATATTTCGCACTCCTTCGCGGCACTCAACAGCACTAGCCCAGACTCGGGCTCCATAACGGAGCTTGCGCTCTCGCCATAATGACGGAGTGTTTCGGAGCACAAGACACATCGTCATCCACCACTCGAGACTAACCAGTACTGAACGTCAGACAGCATTCCAACGCCCTGGTCCCAGTGCAGTGGGTCAGTCATAGTAGCCCAGCAGCGCCTGCCTCTTCAACTGCAGAGGGCAGTGAGAACGGCAATCGCGATACCGACACCTCTCTTCCCCTGCAGCCCCACTGCGTCTGCCAACACGTTGACGGCCTAGCGGAAGGTAGGGTAGGTGGCGGCACCCACACCACCAGTTCCATATATCCCACCGCGGCCCCTTATCCTCGGCTGTCATATCAGAGTCCAAGAAGCAACCTTGCTTTATGAAACTAAGAAACGTTATTCCCAGCAAGTAACTGGAGATAGAGAGACAGAAAAGAAGCCACACCCAGCGCAGCAGGAGGAGCTGGAGTTCATATGCCTGGCAGACGGAGCAGCACTAGAGCAAAATCTTAACCGAGAAATTAACATATTTACAGACGGCAGTAAAATTAAAGGGAAAGTTGGGGCGGCATTATCCATTTGGGATGATGCCGCTGAGATCAGTACCCGCAAGCTGAAATTGGCCGATTGGTGCTCTGTGTAACAGGTCGAGTTATTGGCACTTCTTGAGGCTACCGAAAAAGCAAAAATCTTTTGTGACTCCAGGTCTGCACTGGAAACGGTAGTTGGCGTATCTTCCCTCCATCCCTTAGCAGTAAATTCAAAGCTAACATAAAGTTACTACACGCACAAAATAAAATAGTGAAACTTTATTGGATTAAAGCGCACGCGGGGATGGAGGGAAATGAGAGAGCGGACCAGCTAGCAAAGGAAGCAGCACTGCACTCGAAGTGCAGACCTATTTAGGATAACTGCCCCGTTTCATTCGTCAAGCGAGAAACCCGAAAGGACTCTCTTGACGAGTGGAACCGGCGGTATCAGGATGGACACACAGCGGCGGTAACCAAAACATATTTTCCGGATGCAAGGGCGGCATACAAGATCGTAAGAGAAATAGCACCAGTGGGAATCATAACTCAAGTGCTGACGGGGCATGGTGAGTTTTCCCAATACTTACATCGATTAAAGTTGAGGGAAAGCCCATCGTGCATCTGTGAACCCACAAAAGAGGAGACTCCACTGCACATAATCTTGGAATGCCCAGTTTATGGAAAGTAGAGATTTGATTTAGAACAAAAAATTGGAATTAATCTAACACGAAAAAACCTTAGAAACAATTTTATCGAATTTTTGCACAAATATTTGTAAAAAAGCAATACTTAATTAGGAACAAGTAGGTATAAACTTTGCTGTACCATTGTAATGTTTATTATAACTGCAAACAGCCAAAAACATTGAAATATAGGCATACTTAGTTTTTATTCATTTGTAATTAAGACCCCTGATCATGTCAGGGATATTTCGCGATATAATAAAAAAAAAACCTCGGATGCAGCGTCGCAAGAGCGGCACTGCAGCCCGCCTAAGTTGCGACACTCCTCATAAGGCATGCAACCTACCGGCCATCCTCTCAGCTGCTTTAGTTAAAAGCGGCTGAAACTCGAGTGCCAGCCTCTAAGCTTCCTTGGGGGAAAAGACCCAAAGAAGAGGGAGACTTCGAGCGCCGCCTTTTCAGCTGCCTCAGACCTCCCCCACGACAAGGCGGGAATACACGGGGGGGTTGTATATACACTCCAACCGTAACTTAACCAACAAAAGCATTCCTCTAAGGTATTTTGATATTTGTCAGTTAGGTTAGGTTTCGCAGCCGACATAAACATAAGCCAAAATCAAAATACAACGCGGGCGAAGCCGCGGGTAAAAGCTAGTATAGTAATAATTAAATAATTGTTGTTAAAAGTCTTTCTGAGAGTCTGCTGTTGTTTATTTGGCTCAACGTATAAGCATTGCCATTCAGCGTGGCAATGCTGCCAGCATGCTGGGCACGCTGCTAACGGTAGTGGGCTTGTGCATTTGGATTATCTTTAGACCTTCTAGGGTCTTTGGTTGATCCAATTGCTTTGTATTATTTTAAGTATGTAGTTTTAGTTAATTAAGTAGTATTGTATTTTGTTGTAGTTGATAAAGGTACTTGGCCCATAAAAAAACTTAGATATACTCTACTAACTCTAAGAATTCTCTGAAGAAGTTACCGACATTGATCAGCAAATTGGAAAGTCGAAATGACAATGGGAAAGTGCTTTCCCATTGTCATAGCACGGAGGATGCCACTGATGGTGGACAACGTACCGGCAAATACAACGTGGGATGTCTTCTGATTATTAAATTCATGATTAAGGTTAAATAAGTTTAGATACATTATCTTCCTGTAATGTAACGACTACTCCATGTAAGATTGTGTCTTCGATTTCGTTGATTTTTTTTCCTGTTTACTCTGTCTGGTACAATTAGTATAAAATTATGCCACACCCTATCAAACAGGGTATACAACTATACGTCATGTATTGTATTGGAACTAATAATTAGTCCTTAGCATTAAGTACTATTTGTGTTCCTATGTACATGTGTTTTGCATAAATAAATAACTATAACCATTAAGACCGCAGGATTGTGCCGAATGTAAGCCGCTTCCAATTTTCAAGGGTGTTACAACTAAGGTTTGTTTAAGGGTTACGCAGTTAAAAATATTGTAATATTTACTCCCATGTTTGGTCCACACTTCACCCCTAACTAGCTTTGCCTATGCTAAAGGAACATTTGTGTATAGGTGCTGACGCAGCAAGGTCTCGGCAAGTACTGCGACCGCGAGTTCGTGCAGAGTACTGCGCGTGAGATGCAAGATGCGCTCGACCTCACGCAGGAAGAGATGGACACGTGAGATCTGTTTTTCATATAGCTTTACTAGTGGACGGAGCAAGCCCGTGACATGACTAGGGGACGCAGCAAGACAGTGGCATCACTAACTTTACTAATTCAACAAGGTCTAAGTAAGTGCTGCGGCCACTAATTAGTACATTATACTGCGCGTTTGGTCTTCTTATAGCTTTACTAGTTGACGTAGCACGGCCCTAGCGTGACTAGGAAATGCAGCAAGACCGTGACATGACTAGGACGCAGCAATGCCGTAGAGTGACTAGATGACGCAGCCAACCCATAGCATCACTAGCTGATGCAAGAAGGCTTAGGTAAGTGCTGTGACGGCAAGTTCGTGCAGAGTACTGCGCGTTACATGCAAAATGCGCTCGACATCACGCAAGAAGAGATAGACATGCGAGTTCTATTTTTTTATTTTATTCTCCTTTAGCTTTGGTGGGTCACGCAGCAAGACCAGGTGACGCAGCAAGTACTGTAACAGCGAGTTGTGTAAAATACTGCGTGTAAGATGCAGAAACTGATGCAGTAGGAGATGAATACTAGAGATCTGTTTTCCTTTACTTGTTATTTCAGTAGGTGATGCAGCAAGACCTACTTTCCGTATAACATAGTTTTTAAGAACATATTCCTATTTTTGATATTTAACCTCTATTTTGTGTTGCAGCGCCGCCAATCAAATCATTTTACAAGAAAGGACAATGAGTTTAAGAGCCCGAAACAAGCCTACGGATGTGGTAAGAATAGATTTATTATTTTAGACTTTGACCAGTATAATGAACCCGCTTTGTATTTTGGTACCTACATAATATAAATAACATAATATTATTGCTTTCAAAGTTTCAATTAGCAATTTTATTTCCTTTGCAAAACTGGATAGAATATTTCTTAATTTTTTGTGCACTTTTTCAATTTCAAAGTGTTCAATTTACTTTTATAATAGGTACTTCAAAAACTTTATATGTTTTTTCATTTTTGTTTCAGGAAAGCATATTTGCTCGACAGTATCATCCCTTCCACCAACCCCCAATGCAGCCCCCCATGCAACCCCTTATGCAATCTCCAGTATCGGGTCGACAAATAACTAAATAACAGTAAATTTACGAAAGTTTGGTCCACATTTGATACCTCGACGGTTGACAACCGTCAGGGTTTGTTTTACCCCATTTTTACCCCTTAGGGTGTACCCCTGTTTTACCCCTCGAGGGTTTTTGTATCAGGTCTCCGGTTGAGGCGACGTTTTTGACGATTTGTGTATACAGTTATATTTATTGTTTTAGTGTAAGCGAGCTTGTTGCTTCGGAATGAAACGTATTGTTATGACGATAGTTTTAGTAGATAATTAGATATTCCAAATTTGGCTTTTATACTATTGAATTTGTTAGTGGGAGATTGTCCATTATAAATGATTTAGTTGTAAACGTTAGTATGTTTAGTATTGGATTGATTTGTTTTAATTTTTTATTTTGAGGATTGTGGCCAAAATGGGCACGCCATTTTTAGAGTAGACCAAAACTATACGGTATACGTACAGCAACGAAAACATTAAATTGTCTAGCACTAAGACTAAATAGTAAATTGAATTTTTAAAACTAAACAACTCTGGACAGCAGTTTTTGTTGAAAATAAAATTGAGAACCATGTTGGTTTTAACAGTTTATAAATAAAAAAAAACCTTATCAATATTGGTCTGTACAGACACAAGCCAATAACACCTCTTGTTTATAATCAAAGGTAAATCGTCATAATCATTACAATTGTTGTATGGAATATAAAAACATAGATTTCAGAAACAGGTCAAAATTTAGAATATAATAATATTATTATAACTTTTTACTCATGGGTAATATTGAAATTTTAATTACTCTGCTATAGAGTTTTGAAAATAAAAATAATATATCCAATATTTTCCATACTAGAGCAAATATTTTCGGAATGCTAGGAAATCGTTTTGATAGGATTTGAAAGTTTTGTAGTTTTGTGAAAGAATTGAAACGTTTTTATATGTATACATGATTATAGTATTTAAATGGAATGTATTATTGTGGCAATGTGCCTTATTTATTCAAAAATATTAGTAACTATGTGCCAAAGAAAATTTATAAATTGTGCGACGTTGCCTTAGTGAAATATATTATGATTATAGTTATATTCTGCTTCAAAATTTCTTAATGCAAATTGGATATATGACTATTATGTATAAAAATTATGATTACTCTAAATTCTAATGATTTTAAAAATATTGAAGAACGAAAGTTATTTCAGTAATATATTTTGTATCTGAGTATGTTCTAGTCAGGTAAATGAAAATTTTCTCGCTTCTTATATGATGTGAACGTATAAAGAGATGAACAATCTATGGTGTATTTTGTATGAAATATTATTGTTATTGTGAATAAATTGTTATTCTATTTTAGTTGTGTTTTTTTGTCTTTGATGTTAAATTATTGTATACAAGATAAAATATAGGTAAATAATAATACATGAATACGCAATATTACCTAAATGTTTGACTAATAAATCGACTCCGGACCCAAGTTGGCCACTGCAAGTCTAATACGGCCAAGTGGGGGTTCACTGACGCAGACTCTGTGAGGTGTGATTGTGGAGAAGTGCAAACGATGAATCACCCTTTGTCCTGCCCCCAGTGTCCAACCACCTGTACACTGGGTGACCTCATAGAAGCATCCCCTTCTGGGGTAGCAGTGGCCAACTACTGGGCGAATCTTGTATAGTTAGCACTATTAAAAACTATTAGAACCATCGACACAAAGAAGAAGACCTAAATTTTAAGAAGTTAATTTATTTATAAGTTACTTTTCAACTAAAATTTACTCATTTCTTTAGATTTACATGCATATCTTTTCTTATTACTCCCTTTGATCCCATTCTTCTGTGTAAACTGTTGACTGTCCTTCTTCTTCGTATTCCCATAATATATCCAAATGTCTTTTTATTTCCGTAAATATATTTAGAACTCTTTCTCCTGTACTACCCATAGTTAGATCAGTAACATATCCAGGCTTATTGAAAAAGTTTAAATTAACGTTTTCAACTGTTAAAGGGTTGACGTGTTTTGAAGTACTTATAGAATCATCTGATACCGAATCATTCATTGTTTTTGCAGGTTCTTGATCGTTTTCTATGTTTTCTTCCTGTATTTGCTGTTCAGTTGGTTTGTCAGCATTACGACCTATATCATCAATTTCTTCTTGTAAATTTGTAATTGTATGTTCTAAATCAGATATTTTGCTAATAACAATGCTTGATGTAGCTGGTACTATATGTTCTACAGTTGATTCTACAGTTAGTTTTCTTTTTATTTCTAAATCTTTGTTGGATGAGTCAGGTATGCATAAATTAGATAATTCATGATTCCCAACGTTTGATTCTATTGTCAATGTTCTTTTATTTTCTGAATTCTCGTTGGATATTTCACTTCTAATGTGTTTCACAAAGGCTTCGATGGTAGCAGCTTGTTCATCAAGAAGATTGAGAAGAGTGCTGTGATTGAAAAGCTTGTCCATGATTTTATAGTTATATATCTATGCAAGCATTTACTATTCCAGATATCTCTTCATTCTTTCTTTACACTCTTGTTTTTTAGCTTTTCTTCTAAGTTCTTCACACACGTCAATTTTTGGAGGAGGGGGCGGCAGAGGCGGTGGAGTACAACCTCCCCAGGGTTTACTTGGGTGAACATCCTTAGATGCAGCTATAGCATCGCAGCGGTCTGTTGTTGTCTTTTCCTTTTCCACTACGCATACTAAAAGCTTTTCACGCGAGCGCTTAGGTTCGACTGGGTTTTTAATTTTTTCTTTACAGATTGCGAGACATGGTGGGGGTGGCTTAGGTTGCTCGACCGGTGGCTTAGGGCAAAATATAACACCAGCTTTTTCTTTCTTTTTTCTGGTTTGTATCGCGCATGGATCTGGTGGGATTGGTTCGGGGAGTGGTTTAACTGTACATACTTTTACTTTTGCGACGTCTCCACGTTCTACTTTTCTTTTTGGATTGGGTATAACATTACACAAGTCAGCAGGCTTGCTACTCCTAGATGAGCACTCTTCTCTGCTCATGTGGCCAGATTTTTAGTGGTGTGGATGGGTTACGGATTTTTTACTATTGCATGGCTGGGTGTGGTGTAGCAGATTATATGAATGAAAATAAAGCTACTTAATAAACCATTTCTTTCAACCGGTCATTTTTTTCTGAATCTTATGAAAAATCTACCTGTCAAAGAAAGTATTACTCTAAAATGCTCTAAAAATATAATAAAATGTCATAGACATCATAGACTAGTTTCAGAAAAGAGGTTATTAGAGAAGTTGTTTGCAATCTGTGCAATGTATAGCAAAAGAGGATACTCTACTGTCCTTTTTGAACGGTCTACTGCTGTACATAAGCCTATCCACACATGGGAATTGGGGCATTCACCACGCTGACTAAGTTTGGCTTAGTGGATTTACATACGCCATCGAATTTTTAATATAGAATCATGATGATTTCCTTACAATGCTTTGTTGTACCGAAATGAAAGTCTACGCAAAAATCAACGCTACTTCCAATTATTGCCCATTGTCACTTCAAATTAATCTTATAGGCTAAGTCGATAGCTTTGTTTGCCTATATTGTTTATTTGTATTCCTGTTTCAGTCCGTTTATTACCAGTGTTACAAACAATCTTACTACCAGTAGTAAGAACGGTAAATGAATTAACGTTCTTACTACTGCTGTAGAGTCGTTAGTACAGCAATAAAAATTACCCTTGTAACTATCGTAAACCTAATAAAATATGGTAAAATACGGTAATTCATATACCGTTCTTACTACTGGTTAGTACCATTGGTATCTAGTAATACCTACAGGTAATACACGTTCTAGGTCTTCCGGAACAGAGAGCTCATTTCGTCAGTGACAACACCATCCTGAACGTTTTTGCGAACCGTTTTGACTGTCAGTACATGAATCATTCTTATATGATTCATGTGCTTACAAATAATCAAAATATGACATGTAAATAACTAACATTTTAAAGTATAATGTTTTGCTAATTATTATTGTAAACCTATGATCTTTTGGTCGAAATAAATGATTATTTATTTATTTATACAACATAAGATATACCTAAAATGAGAGTATACCTAAACCTTAGTGGATCACAAGTCCACGCCATTATTTGTAGTTCACCTATCTCTTTAGTTCATTCAACTTGGTAGGTAGACCACGGGTAAGAAAGGGGCCGCTACCCGTCCACCCACTTTCTTCACCCACTGGTGGATGTAGGGGTAATTTCTATTTACCAGTATACCCACTGCGTCAAGGTTGGAGTTAAATATAAAAAATATCGATTTAAAGGCCTAGTAGAGTCTGGCCAACGAAAGCTGTCCAAGAAAAAAGGCAGGAATTTTAAAAAATCAAGAGCTGTTAGCTTGTTTTCTAGTACCGCTCAGCTGATCTCCATGAAATTTAGCATGCACGTTGGCCAGACTCTACCTACAATATAAAAATACATACCTAAGTAATTTATGACAAAAATACATAAATATTTTGTCTGCCTGGATGGCTCAGTGGTTAGTGACCCTGATTCCTGGGTCAAAGAGGCGTGGGTTCGATCCCCACCCAGGGCAAATATTTATGTGACGAATAGGTGTTTGCTCTGTGTCTGGGTGTTATTTAGGTATTATCAATATAAGTATGTATTTCAAAATATGTATATGTAGTATATCAGTCTCTGGCAGCCATTATCACAAGCTTTGCTTAGTTTGGGGTCTGAGACCGTTTACCATTAGAGATGTCCCCTAATATTTATTTATTTTAGTAATAAAACCCCATTGTCCAGAAGAGTTAACCATATTTATTTGCTTTCGTCACAAGAAGGATCTTCTTTTCTTCTGATTGGCCACTCTGGATTTTTCAGTCTCTCGTAGCAAAGGGGGGAGCCAATACACTCCAGTTTTTTCTCCCTCTCGTGTATAGTTTTCAAGCTGCAGGGGGGCTTCGTATCGCAGGGGTGGGGGGGAAACACTTTGTTGCAAGATTTGGAGTACATGAATGCTCCAGGTTTGCATGTGGCTGAAAGAATACAAGCAATAACTTTTTTTATCGCGAATAAGTCCACGCTTGACCACCCACCAACTCGCCTGATGGTAAGCAACGTTGTGGTCGAAGATGAAGCACGCAGTCCTAGAAGATACATATTCACTCTGACCTTGAAAAGCTTTAGATTATATCTCTTAGGAAACAGGGAAGCAGGAAGACTGTTCCATTCCCTGGCGGTACGAATCAGAAAAGTTGAGTCAAACCGCTTCGTACGTTTCGAAGGAAAATCGACAGTGTAGGGTGGTAATGTGGCGTCCTCCTACTTGTCCTGTAGTCAAAAGGGATGGTAGAATAAGATCGTGCAGCTCTGATGCACACTCTCCGAAATGAATCCTATAGAAAATGGACAGACTCGCAACCCTACGGCGATGCTCCAGGCTATGAAGTTTTTTTGCAACTAACTTTTTATCGCCTATAAGCCGAACTGCCGGTCCACCGATTCCAAACTATTTTGCGCAAAAATGGCACCACGCACTAGAACGCGCTGGCTTCAAGAGGCGGGCTGTGGGCCTTATTAGTAAGCTCCAAGTAAGTAGCCCAATGAGCCATGAAGAGGGCAATGCTCGGAGTTTCTCTGCGAGATCGAATCAGAAACGAGGAGATCCGTAGAAGAACCAAAGTTATCGACATAGCCCAGCGGATTGGTAGGTTGAAATGGCACATGGGCAGGGCACATAGCGCGGAGTACTGATGACCGATGGGGTCGAAAAGTTCTCGAGTGGAGACCACGTACCGGCAAGCGCAGCGTAGGACGTCCAACGGAAGACCGCAGGATCGCGCTGGATGCAAGCCGCTACGAACAGGTCTTATTGGAGTTCTTTAGGGGAGGCCTATGTCCAGCAGAGGACGTCCTATGGCTGAAGCGAACGAACGATGGATAGGATAAGAGATGACAATGATTATGATGACAATGCTGATTTCGTAGCTGCTAATAAAGACGGTGATGATAATGACAATACGCATGATGGGTAAAAAAAAAAAAAAAATACTTTATTAATTCGTGAGTTAGATTATCAAAAAATATTGGACACGTATTTTTTCTTGTGTCAATGAACAACAAATGACAAAGATAAACCTGGTCAAAGTTTGGGAGTGGGGGTCGTTACGTCACCTCTCTTACAGAAGTCTATACATTTGTATGGCACTTGTGACGTCACGCGGAACTTTGACGGACTACTCGTATATTATCTTCATACATTTTTTTTTTAATTGACCAAAAAAAATATACGTGTCTAATATTTTTTGTTAGTCGATCTGACGGACTAATAAAATTTTTTTGTCATCATGTCTGTTGTGACACTCATAAAAATCTTACTAATTTCTCCGGGCAAGGCAGGATTCTTGATATTTTCTAAACAAATGTAGGGTTCCGGGCAGTCGTTCAGCTGAAAATGGGGATCGCACGGCTCGGGTTCGTCGCACGGATGTGGCGGGATTACTTTTGCACATTTTTTCACATCGGCCTTTTCCAATCCGAACGGCATCTTTGGTCTGGAAACCAGTACTAATATAGGCCGTATCATACAAGTTGGCGGATGTCAATCAACGCGCAGCTTTATGTGAGCTTCAGTCAGGATTGGACATTGCGCAGCTTGTAGCTAACTTCACATCCGCCGACTTGTATGATTCGGCTTGTAATAAGTTTGTAGTTTACTAAGTCTATCGAGTGCGTAAAACTTGATAAACTTATTGTTTTTTTTTTTATAGCAAAAAAGTCCGCGCTTGACCACCAAATCGCCTGATGGTAGGTATGCGACGTTGTAGTCGAACATGAAGCACGCAGACTATCAATGATACCTATTCACTCTGATCTGTGTAAGTACCTATATGATGAATTAAACTTAACGGCGCAAGTAACTACGGCAAGTCATTGCGCAGTAGCTAATTTATTTTGTCGGTGGCGGTAAGGAGTGGAGATTCGCGCAGCTTGTAGCTAACTACAAAGACACCGTTTACTTTAAAGGCGAGTACAGACTAACGTATTTGAACGCGAGAGTCTTTCTGGTGTTACCCATGTTCGAAGGCTAGATAAGACAATCTGGTTCCACCTGCTCCTTTCTTCTATCGTACGGCTAGACAGACGCGACCAAACCGCCACCTTTTTATGGTGGACATCCCGCGCACTAGGACCAAGCGTTTCCAATCCACATTTCTCATACGAACAGCCAGAATGTGGAACGCTTTGCCTGGGTCTGTCTTCCCGATAAAGTACAACGTGGGTGTCTTCAAATCCCGTGTAAATAGGTATCTTCTAGGTAAGCGTGCTAGTCCCTAGACCGCATAATCTGCTTAACATCAGGCAGTATGTAGTCAAAAGCAAACCTAAAGGAAATAAAAAAAGAATTAAGCGCGGAATTCGAATGCGAAAGTTCTGATTAAGTATCTACCTACCTAAGCACGGTAATTGTATATATGCCGTACTCGGCCCTGTCCTTGAACTAATAAACTACAGCCCCTTGTGGCCACGCATTACGGAACATACGCTAGGACTGCCTGCTATTGCCCTTATGCCAGGGCACTAGAATACAGCATCGGTATTCCCTGCCTGTAGTAAGAGCCTACTAAAAGAGAACCCCTGGGCTCGTGGGTGGTCAGAGTTGGGGCTCTGGCTATCCACTCAAACGGGCCCGAGGAGGACGGCAGCGTGTGTCGCAACGCTGTCGTAAAGGAGAGTACAAACCTGGTTTGAACAGACGAGGAGACACACAAAGTGCCGGGAGCACCGGTGCGTTCCTTTTGGAGATCCCGGAGCTCCCAAGAAGGCACAAAGGCTGGCCACCGAGGGCTTTTAGTGGGTACAATCCCACATAACCCGACTGCATCCCAAAGCGGTCGGGCATCTTTAGAAGACTTCCACCTCGTAAAAAAAAGGACTGCCTGATAGATAAATAGCACACTTACCTACTGATTACGAACCTACACGTTCGTTGTCACTACGGCACGGCGGCGGCGCGTCCCTGCGACTGCTGTGTACCGAACTCCGAGACGCGTAGGTATGATACGCGTTCTGACTGTTTGTATGAAGAAGTAATATTGCATAGATACCGTGACCTAAGTAATTCATGTTCAAAAAGTAACTCATGAACTTACGAGTAGAGGAACAGGTATTTTAATGGTTTGTTTGGTGATTGGCTTCATCATGGGAGCAAGGCTCGTTACGGGGACATTGGCAAGGTTTCTCCTTCTGAAGCACCTCCACCAGCGGCGCCACTGGCGCAACACAAGTCTTATGTGAGCAAGTCTTGTCGCAACAATGAGTATGGCAAGAATTCATGTTAGTCGCTTCGTCGGCCATTGCACATCTATCTGACGGACTAATGATATTTTTTTATTTCTTCATATATTCATGCCTATTGATTCTTTAAGAATGGAAGCGATCTACGTAGCGTTTTCTATAGCACTGGGATCATCTCGCTGTATATGAAGCCCTAAACCTGATCTAACTTTACCAAAAGATGATACTCGGATCACTTCTATTCTTAACTACCCAATGGTATACATAGTGGGCTTTTGTCTTCCTCCAGGAAAATCGAAGAGATCGTCCAAGCGCCCAACTTAGCTCAGTACCGCGCGGCGATCGAGTCGCTCCTGCACACTCTCGGCGGCAGCTCCCCCCACTCCGAGCCCGCCCCGCGCGCCTCCAACCTGCACACGGCGCACTTATATACCAATTTCAGCGTCACACCGTTTTCCAAAAAAATTGTTTTGTCTAATTTACATAAATAAGTAGAGGTAACTTCCTTGGTAAAGAGTAAGTAAAAATAAAATCGAAAAAATTTGGAATTTTCTTAAAAATTTCACGGATTTTGTGTTATTGTTTTTGTAATAATGTCAAAATAACAGTTTGTGGTCGGTGAAAACAAGTTTTAGGTTTTAATCAATAATTTTGAATTTTTTTTATAAGAAGGTTTTACTTTTATGTCTCGTCCACACTCGCGCCTCGGCGAGAGCCTCGTGCGAGGCAACGCGAAGAAAATGCGGGACGCCAACACAAGCACCCCATCCACTCTCGAGCTCGCGTTCCCTCTAGTCACCTCGTAGAGAGTGGAGCGCGTATGATGGGCTTCCGTAAATGGTAACGGTGATTATGATGATGAACAAAACCAATTTTAACGGTGCAAAGACGGTTTCTGCGATTTCTGTACAAAAAAAATGTATGGTTACTACCCGTATTTATATCCGTCTAAATATGTACTGGGTGCCTTGGGATATAATTCTCTCGAAACACGCCGAACGCATGATACCATGTACAGAATCCTCCACGGTATACTAGACTGCCCTACTTTACTGTCAGAGGTGAGTCGACTCTCAGTTCCAGAGAAGCTGTTCTCCCCCGTACCCCCGCGCACCGTGGCGCGAGACCAGTCTCCCATCTGCCGAGCACAGCGACACCTCAATGCGCTGGTGTCCACACAGCCACAGGTTGATGTTTTCGCCGAGAAATGGTCCATATTTGTTAATAGCTCTTTACTGTACAGTGAAAAACACTCTATTTTATAATAATTTCCATAGGTATTATCACACATCATTCAGTTTGCTATGTATCTAATAAGGTTTAAAATGTGTTATACCAACTTGTGTATTAGTTATTTATTTGAGTAGGTAAATTTAGCAATGTCACATTTTTTGTATACCTATTTTTTTGGAAGTATTAAGAGTAAAATAAGTAACGAATTGGTGGAAATGTTATTTATTAAGGAAATAAAGAATTGAATTGTAATTAGATGGTTAATTGCTATAAAAATATAACGGGCTAGGAAATTTTAATATGTTTGTGAGGTCAATGAACTATGAGCAGAGCGAAAGTTCAAAAAATTAAATTTTCCTTTAAGTTATGATTTCACAATGTCCAAATAGTTTTAAAAATAAAGTTTTTAATGTAGATTAATAGAGAATAATTTTAGTAAACTCAGAAAGTTTGAAGATTCTATCTTGAATAGGTAACTATAGAAATTAAGTTTTACATTATTTTAGGGAATTATTTAGCACGAATTATCAGTATATAATATAACTAGCGACCCGCCTCGGCTTCACACAGGTGTATTATACATATAAACCTTCCTCTTGAATCACTCTATCCATTAAAAAAAACCGCATCAAAATCCGTTGCGTAGTTTTAAAGATTTAAGCATACAGACAAACAAACAGACAAAATAGCGACTTTATTTTATACTATGTAGTGATAGTACTATAATTTCTGTGGTAAAATAAAATACATGAAAATCGATTATCTCGAGCGTAATACGTGGGAGAAATTAGGGATGACGTTTTGTCAAATGGTAGGGTAAAAATATATTAGCAATATGTTTATGTTATGCTACAATTTCTTCAGTACAAAACTCTGAATTACGCACATTGAAGACGTAAATCTGATTGGTTACACGCAACACAGCGTCAACTGTTCCAATGTCAAATACTTATCCATCCATCCCTCAGTCATAAGACGTCCACTGCTGGACATAGGCCACACCTATGTATTTTTAATAAGACCGGTAAGTAAGAAGCTCGTAAGGGCCAGGCGGCTAGCCCTGGTCTGGTGTCAAGGTTTTTAGGCCGCCTGAAGGCTTCTGACATGGCTGAACGGTTACTGACTACTGACTATTTTTAGAATTTCCGAGTCATTTCCACAATAAAAGTTGGTGACAATGATGAATAAATTGCTATATTAGGTACCTAGTCAAAACGAGTACATAATCAAAGTAAGTAAGTTCGTATAGGCCGGGTGGCTAGCCCTGGTGTCAGTGTTTAGGTCGCCTGAAGGCCTCTGACATGGCTAAACGGTTAAAACAACCTATACCTACAATTTAACGTGCCATCTGAGCCACGGTAGCGCTCAGTTGGAAAATGCCACCCGCGGTCACCCCTCCAAATACTGACCGTATGGAACGTTGCTTAATTTCGGTGACCGCTGACAAACACTTAATCAAGTAATAAGACGGGTTGGAAGCGGCTTGTATCCAGCGCGATCCTGCGGTCTTAATGACAAATGAGAGAGAAACCGAGCAAAGTCCTGTCTTCTCAATTTTTTTTTATTTTTCCCTCAATTTTTTAATTTAATGTTTCTCGACTTGTAGAGGTTCACTTTTTGTCTTTCAACCGGTCTTATTGAAGATATATCGGGGAGGCCTATGTCCAGCAGTGGACGTCTAAGGGCTGAAACGACAACGACGAAAACTTGTCAATCTATAAACAAATAAAAATCTGACAGTATATTTCAATTAGGTATATTTTTTATTCATCATCAGATCTAGATGAAAAAGAACTTGACGACGTTTTTGACAAAGAAGGGTTCGTTTTTGAACCAGAATCGGAAAATATGGAATATATTTTATTTTTCAAAGCAGAAAAAACACCGTTTGTTGCATCAGGAGTGACTGCGTGAGTGGGTTTTTCTTCTTTATTGGCAGTGAATGCTTGCACTGGTTTTTCTTCTTTTTTTGGTTGGGGCTCGTCATATGGAGAACTTTTTTCGGTAAAACTGCTTAAATTCTTAGGGAAATTTTCTAAACTTGAGCTTATTTGGTTACTAAGAATATCTATCGCTGAATTTGCTGTCTTAATAGCTTTTTCTATTACTATCGCAGCAGGTCCAGGTGGATTATTTTCTTCTTTAGGATCTTTTTCCTTTGACGTGAAGAAGTTGATACTTGTAAATGATTTAGAAGTTTTGTTATCGATATTTTTACCACTGTCAGCATTCATTGCTTCCGTAGCCTTCATTTTAGCAAGTGTTTTAGCACTTTCGGTGGCTAGCAAGATAACAGTATCTTTAGATGTGTCGTAAACAATTCCTATGCAATCTTCCATTGCCAATTTTATAGTTGCTATGGCTTTATTATGAGCTTCAATGAAAGACCTAGTAGAATCAGGCTCAAATATTATGTTCGGCACAATATTTCCGAGATCAACTTTGTTATCTTCTTTAGTAGTGTCTTTTATTTCATTTAAACCTAAGTTTTTATAATAATTACTGTCACAGTCTGAGTTGATGTTTGAATCTGTAGGTTTATTTGGATCGTCCGAATTTTTGGAGAGTGTATCGTCTATTTTTTCAGCTAGTACCGTATAAGAATTGGAATCTGGTGAAATACATGGTACATCATTCGATTCCTTGATAGAGTCACTGTACTTACTAGAACTAGTAACGATAACTTCATTTGGATTTTTGTTTTGGCTTTCCTTTGTGTCCAAATCTGAAATTAAAATTTCATCCTCGATTTTGTCACAATCGCTTGAGCTACTTTTTGGAGAGCATTTCCTTTTTATTTTAGGCTTGCAATTCGGTGGTTTTTCACATGCAGGTGGTCTGTGCACAGGCTTACCGCATGGTGGTTTATCTGGCGGAGATCTTGGCGGTGCAGATTTCCTTTCTTCATTTAGCTCTTTGCATGCTTGCTTACATTTTTTAGGGTCTTCAGCTTGAGAACAGTCGGAAAGGCAGACTTTATCAGGATCTGAACCAGAATCCATACTTAAATAAGAAGTTTGTGCGTCTACTTTACTAATCAAACTACTTTCACCTATATCACGTTCTTCTGCTCTCTTCAAAGATTTTTGCAAGTGATAGACTTCTAAACTAGGATAAAAATCGGGAAAATCGTTCCTTGCAGATTTTAAAGCTTCTCTTACTAGAACTTCGCAAGATTCTGTTGTATTCGATTTTGGCTTAAAATCTGGATAGATTACTTCTCTGATGTATTTGTATCTGCTTGCTTTATTGTTGCCACTTATTGGTTTTGGGTAATCTTTAACTTCTTCAGTCACAAATTCTTTTACTATTGTTACTGATCCAGGATACTCAGGGTCTTGTATTATTTGACATTGTTCAAAGACTGTGTTTATTGTATACTTGCAATCATCACCAGTACTTTTTAAATATGATAGTTGAATTAATACTGATGAGTTACTCGTTTGTGTGAATTCATCACTTTCTTCAAATATATTGTCGATTTGAGTTTCTGAATTTTCAGATATCATAATACGATTCGATGGAATATGTTAGATTTTTTCATTGTGGTGGTTTAAAAATTACATTCTGCTGGTTTCAGTAGATTTAAGTAAATCACGGATGCAGTTATTTCAGTGAATATTGGATTATTTATTGAAGTACACCATTTTGTCCATTGTTAAAAATGGTACATGTGTCATGGTGTGTCAGAGTTGTTTTTTTGTCATAATGACAAAGAAGCAACGACAGCGGAAAGTTGAAAACTTATTGAACCTTGTAATTCTTCGGAGATTGAAATAACAAGAAAAAAAGAGGTTTACAATTCTAATGGTTTGTGCTACTACTGTCGCTTTTTTAACCGACTTCCAAAAGGAGGAGGTTCTATGTTCGTGTGTACCTATGTATTTTTTTTGTGTATGTTCATCGATAATTTTGCCAATTGTGAACCGAATCGAAAAATTCTTTTTTAGTTCGAAAGGGTATACTCCTGAAGGGTACACCCCATTTAAATTTTACAGAAATCGGCTCAGCCGTTTTTGAAAAAAAACAATAATAATGTAAGCAATTCGAGCGTAATATCCGAATTTTGGGTATACTCCCAACGGCCGCCACTAAAACGTCCCCCAGTGGTGGTCGTTAGCACCAGTTAATATGTTTAGTGCCAACGTCCGCCAGTGGCGGTTGTTGGGTCACTAAAACTGCCACCAGTGGTGGTCGTTAGCACAGAGTATTACATTTTGCCACGACTAACTACTGAAACACAGTCAGGGCTCTGGAGGAGGTGGGATCTCTATAATATAGTTCAAAATACCAGAATATAATAAAAAAATAAAATATATTATTAGCAAAATGCATCATGGCTGATAGTTGAGGTTACACTATCTATCTCGAGACAGTGCCGTGACCAACTTACTGTAGTTTTACGGCACTCACTTTGTTTCGGTAAAATTAATAAATCTTTAGTAATAAGTGTTACAACTTTTGACAACAATCTCATTACAAAAGGGTTCAAATTAAATGTTAAATCAAAGAGTCGATATATTTCTAAGAAAAGCACCTGATTTATTGATTATAAAATATACCTGATTACAAAAAGCACCTGATACCGGATTATTGCAGTATTATTTTGCTAAATAAATATGTATAAAATGATATTAGATAAAAATTATAGCCTTATTATTAAGGTTTAAATTGTTAACCTTATTATAGCAAATGTATATTTGATATAGTAAGATTATAATAACAAACAATTGAAAATAAAATAATATTTAATTATGTCTGAACGACCGCCACTGGCGGACGTTGGCACTAAAAATATTAACTGGTGCTAACGTCCGCCACTGGGGGACGTTTTATTGGCGGCCGTTGGGAGTATACCGATTTTTGTACACGATGAACATCTATAATTTCGCCAATTGTGAACAGAATCGAAAAATTCTTTTTTAGTTCGAAAGAGTATACTCCCGAGATGGTCCCATTTAAATTTTACAGAAATCGGCTGAGCCGTTTTTGATAAATCAAGAATAATGTAAACAATTCGAGCGAAATACATATTCGAATTTTGTACACGATGGAAGGTGGTTTTGCCATTTTTTGTGAAAAATAATTGTTGAACTTACGCGATTTGAGCAAATTATTATCCTACTACGAGAACAAAACCATAACAAAGCATTCTGTGAACAAGACTAGTTGCACACTGAACATAATATGCTATTGACTGTCGTATTAAATATATTGGCTACCTACCTACTTAATTCCTGTAAGTATTTATTTCAAGCAGAACTAAAGTGGTAACCTAAATCCATGAAAATCAGTACAGTTCTAAAAAACAATCGGCTGTTTCATACAAAATGTTCACCTTCAGTGGAGCCATTTCCACATTAAAAGTTGGTGACAATGATGAGTAAAATTGCTATATTAGTCAAATACGAGTACATAATCAAAGTAGGTACAGTAAGTAGTTATAAAAACGACTTGCACGCCGGTATTTTTACAGCTTTCAGCACCTCCCCTTCATCCACCGATCTTGGAAGATATACCCGGCTGGTGCACTTATCCCTACCGAGCTATCCCCCCTGGTAGAGATAAGTGCACTCTTTGTAGATTTAGTTCTACCAGTAGGGATAGGTGCACTGACCATTTGTGTAGTGCACTTATCCCTACCGAGCTATCTCCTCTGGTAAGGATGGGTGCACTGCTCATTTCTACTATTTTCTACTATTCATATTATAATATGCTATTACTAATCGAATGCAATACTAGGGAACATTGGCTTATTGAAAAAATAATTTGCTGAAATGATGAATTTTCATCACATAAATACCTACTGATGTAAGAGCCTTATGTCCAACAGTAAAGGTCTAACGACTGAAAAATGTAGATGACCTTTAGTAATGCTAAGATGCGCAAGCAAGACTAAATCAGAAAGCTACAATATTAATAAAACAGCAATAACATTGATTAACAAATGTAATTTGGCTTATTTAGTAGAACATCCACCACCACCGCCAGAACTGTCTTCTGAAGAAGGGTCACAATCTCTTAGTTTCTTTTCTTTATTTTTGCTTTTATGTCGGGCTTTGCAGGGTCCTTTAGCTGGGTCGATTTCAGCACATACTTCTGGATTGAATGCTGGTTCCCGAAGATCACAAGGTTTTTCTTTGGGAGGACATTTAGGAGGCTTAGGTCTTTCTGCTTGCTTAAAGTTTTTATCTTCTCGAGGACAAAGGGAATCCTTGCCGGATGATAGGCAAACGTCTACTTTTGGTTCAGGTTTCTGGGATAAATCTACTGGGCATTCACGTGGTTGGTATCGCGATGCCGATTCCTTATTTTTGTCTCCTTTCTTCATAGTTCTTTTGGTTGGATTGTTTTTTAGAAGGGAATGTGGACGTGGAAAGATATCGGTGAATTTAATTGAATGTAGAGAAAAGTTTACATTATGAGAACTTACTGTCGAATTCCGAGATGTTACGTTACCGGCTTAGGTAGGTTCTGGTTTTGCTTTTAAAATGAAATCTGCATTTCCATGGTTATTTTCTTGTATTCTTCTTCAAATTAAAATTGTCCTGTTTGTGTTTTATGTTTTATACAATACTAAAAAAGATACTTTTAGATTTTAGATGTTGACATTGAAGTTTAATGATTTTGACATTTATTTTTAGCACGGAGAAGATACTTTTCTCTAGGGTTTAGAGCTTCTTCAGAGCTTTAGAGGCTACAAAGGATTATGTAAAACACAGAAAGAAAAATAAGTACCTGTGCGACTAACTTCGCTTCATTCGCCACATGATGGCGCTAACTATGCTACGCACGCGTCCACCGGCCAATCACATGGCGTATCGCCGCGCCTCAGCCAATCAGAAGCCAGAGTCTGCATCACGCAAATGGAATTTACAGCGACGGCCGAACCATACCTAGACCAAATGTTACACTATGGGATAGCTATCACCAAGCACAACACCTCGCTTGATGGAGTACTCCTTTGAGAGCGTTTATCCTAACATCATCATGATCTTTACAAGGACGACCACTACGTCCATATCAAGCAGACGGCAGACCTCTTCTTTCCATCATAATCATCAACTACATCAAGCAGACGCATCACCAGCCAACACTCCAGTCTCATCACAAGCTCCAACGCAGCCGACTCACCGCGCTACCTGGATCCTGATGCAACCAGGCACACACTCGATCCCGACTCACTGTGGATGGCTCAATCCCGATTCACCGTAGATCCCGTCCGGTCTCGACTCACTGTAGACCGCGAGCAACCTGCCTGCACTACTGGCACATGCTTCGAGACTCAACGCTACAGCTCACTTGGAACAAATCGACTACTCGTCTGAAAAAATGAGAAGTGGGAGGATGTAGCGACTAACTTCGCTACATTTGCCACATGATGGCGCTAACTACGCTACGCGCCTGTCCGCCCGCCAATCACATGGCGTATCGCCACGCCTCAGTCAATCAAAAGCCGGAGTCTGCATCATCCATCCATCAATCAGCCATAGCACGTCCACTGCTGGACATAGGCCTCCTCTATAGATCTCCAATAACGACGGTTGGTAGCGGCTTGCATCCAGTGTGATTCTGCGGTCTTAATGAAGTCATCCTTTCACCTCCTGGGTGGACGTCCTACGCTGCGCATGCTGATACGTTGTCTCCATTCGAGAAATTTTCGACCCCATCGGTCATATCAGTCTTCCGCGCTATGTGCCCTGCCCATTGCCATTTCAACTTGCCAATCTGCTGGGCAATGTCGGTAACTTTGGTTCTTCTGCGAATCTCCTCATTCCTGATTCGATCTCGCAGAGAGACTCAGAGCATAGCCATCTCTATAGCTCGTTGGGCTACTTGGAGCTTATTTATAAGGGCCACAGTAAGAGACTACGTTTCAGTGCCATAAGTCATCACGGAGTCTGCATCGCGCAAACGTAATTTACAGCGACGGCCGAACTATACCAAGACCAAATGTTATACTATCAGATGGCTATCCCCGAGCACAACACCTCGCTTGGTGTAGTACTCCTTTGCAAGCGGTTATCCTAACATATCTTTACATGGACGATCATTACGTCCAAATATCTAAGTAAATAAATAAGCTAGGTAACCAGCACCACTAGCATGGTAATGAGATAAAACAATTTTTATTCACTTTTAACGTCAGTTGTCTATGAGTATGTCAAACCATACCTACTATATTTCCACTCCGAGGGTATATATTGGCGGAAAGACAATTGGTCCCTTTGTCATGCTAGGAGTGCAGAAGTATAAATAGTCCAGCAGCCCTCTCCTGTGATCTTAAAGTGATTAATAACAGGCTGAATCTTCGTGAGCAGGTTAAGTTCGACGAGATGCCCAAATCATTCTTATAAAAAAATGTCGATCGAGGTAGCTAAAGTACTGCGCTGGTATTAAACATGTCGATTTGGTGGGGTGTCGATATTGTTACAATAACAGTAAGTTTTTTATTTGAATATCGAGGTAAATGAACGATAAACCCGGAACAGCAATTGTCTTACAAAATGGAGAGTCCTCCACTAACAATGTTTCCAAATAACGTGTCATCATGAGTAATTTTGAATCATCAAAGTTATTAATAACAAGTTGATTTTTTGTGTGCAGCTTAGTAAATGTTTGGTTTAAAACAATCAAATGGCTACATAGTCCTACAAATTTAGTGGTATGTTTTTCTAGTCCTACGCTTAGAAGTTGTTTATGCCTGCGTAGTACTTTAGCTACCTCGATTGAGAATTTTTATAAGACTAATATGGGCGTCTCTTCTAACTTAACCTGCTCACGAAGATTCATCCCGTTATTAATCACTTTAAGATCGAGAGGGCTGCTGGACTAAAAGGTTTGGGTGTAATAAAGTCCACTATGATTCTGCTGGCTCCAGCTTAGTTACAGAAAATAATGTAATTGGAATATTCTAATATCACTCAAATATATAGATTAATATAGGTTAATCTGTGTTAGTTTTGGTTGTAACTTGTTTGGACTATTAAAAAGGCTGGCATTTAGGTACCTACTTGTGTCAGCCTTTTTAATAGTTTATTGCAGGTCGTAGGCCTACCCACGAATGATGATTGAGCCATGTCCACCACGATGACCCAGTGCGGGTTGGTGGATTCAAATACGCCATTTTTAGCTATTCGCATGTTAATATCATCACACTTATGAGGTTTCTATTTCTACTGTAATTTTACCTGTAGAAGCATTACAGGATGAATGATGGTTATAATTGATGATTACATACGAATGCGAAAAACGGCTAAGAATTCAGGTTTGTTGTATAGAAGCCCCCTATTATATATTTTATTTTGTTTTTAGTATTAGTTGTTATAGCGGCAACAGAAATACAGCATCTGTGAAAATTTCAACTGTCTAGCTATCACGATTCATGATACAGCCTGGTGACAGACAGAAAGACAGACAGACGGACAGATGGAAAGACGGACGGACAGCGAAGTCTTAGTAATAGGGTTCCGTTTTTACCCTTTGGGTACGGAACCCTAATAAATTACCAAGGATTATAAAATATCTGCCACTTGTTGTTTCTTATCTTTACTGCCAAACCTACCATACTATTATACTATGAAACATTTACTTAAAATATCAATAAAACCAGAGATTTTAGTCGAAAAATTTACTGACTTAATATTTTTCTAATGGATGAGTTTTCTAATTCATTCAAAAATTTGTACAATTGAACTTCAATGACCTCGGCCCAAACTGATTGATTAGTTAAAAATGACTTGTTGGCTACAATAACTTGCTATAATTTGTCACAAAGCTATTGCCTTGTGTTGTGAGCTATTCACCATATATAAATACTCCGAAAACTACTTTTCCTTTGGTTTATCGCAAGGATTGCCTTTGTCTTTATCAGAAACACATATCTTATTTTTTTGGGTATTCTGTTGCTTTGCTTCACTCTTTTTCTCTTTTTTACAAGGACTTGGAATGTCACAAGTTTCTGACCCACTTGAAGTTCCTTGTGCTTTATTACAAGGTGACTTTTCTTGATTCTTCTTTTCTTCTTCGGAGCAAGGAAATTTATCTTTGTTTGTCATATTCGATATTTCGCAGCCAATTTTATTAGTTCTTTAATTCTTTATGCCTTAGTCATTTACATTTATTATATTGCCTCTCTCATTATATGTAATGTGTTTGGTTTGTTGTCAATTGTATCCATTTTCCTATAATAATCCTGGAGCCGTAACAAAGCTCTTCTTTATTTAATTAATTGATTGTTTGTAGGTACCTGTAATAATTAAAGTTGATTTACTAATCAAATATGTAATATGTAGTTAGTAATATTCTCAAAATCAAAAACTATTCTCGAATGATTATCAAGAGGTCTTCTTCTTGGTAGTTCCACATGGATTGTTCTTGTCTATTCCTGCATCAGGGCTGCACGTATATTTCCTTTTTTCTTTTTCTGGTTTTTCAACCTCTTCTGTTTCCGTCTTTCCATCTTTGTCTTTCTTTTTGTAAGTACAGGGATCCTTGCCTTTTTTGCAAACCGGTGGTTCTGGATTTGGGAGTCCTTGTAATCGTTCTGGTACGATAGTGCAAGGATTATTTGAAGCTGTTTTACTTTTTTTTGTTTCATTGGAACTAACGTCTTTGGCTGACATTTTGTTTGGATGCAGGATAACTGTTTTAAGGTTTCAGTCTGTTTTTGATTTGCCTTTATTTCTTCTGTAATGTTTAAGATGTTGCACCCTGAATGTGAATGTGAATAGGTTACAATTTCTTACACTTTCAACTTTGTTGCACCCTGTTGGCTACATTACAGCCCAATACTGTGATGTACATCATCCTATATTACACTCTCTAAAAGTATATGATGAGTTTTCTATATTGTACAGTTAGACTTCCTTTGGTCCAGACAAAGTTGAGACTTTATTATTCCTTTATTATTTTATTTATCACTACTAATCGGTAATAATTAGTAGTCTAGTATTTACCTTTATTAGAAGATAGAAGAAGAAATTCCAAAGGTTTGGTTTACTGGCAGCGAGATTTACAGGTAAATCTTTGTAGATTTATTAACGTGGCTAGATACAGTGCAGTCATTGTTTGAACCTGTAAATAATGTTTTGGAGCTTTCTGCTTTAGCTAAAAAGATTTACTTGCTACATTTTACATAAATAGTTCTATTTTCACAAAATAATATCACAGAAAAAATAATGATTGATAGATAGAAGATTATTCTTGTCATAGAGTATTTAGTCTTTTTTTTTAGGGTTGTGTAAAAAGATTGGAACAGGAGTTTATTAAGAGGTAAGTACAATTAATTATTATGAAAGGTTACGATGATGTTAGTGGCTCTAATGTCGGGGTCACACATTGGATTGTTGGCTATAAATTACATCCTTGGTTCCAACGGTTTATAGTGTGAATCCTCAGAAGAATTACAAGTAATAGAAGTCTTGCTAAATTTCACTCAAATAAAAACTACGTTACAGCTGTCTTATTCGTATCTGGTTATCCAGCATACGCAAAAATGAGTGGAACAAAAAAAAAAAACGCAATGTCTGTCGCATACGTCAATATTGTTAAAGAAGGTTTCTTATGTTTTTGTGTATATAAGGAAACCGTACTAAACAGTCTTGTCAATTATTACGATACAAAATATTCTGTATGAATGCTTTAAAATAAATGTTATTTATTTTATTCATCGTTTTATATTCTCAACGATCCTCATCAAATTCCTCGCAACATGGTAGCATTTCGCGCGGTTGAAGAATAAATTCGATGTGAATAAAATTTTTAAATTGAGAAGAAATTTTGTGCAAAAAATAAAGTGCGAAAAATCGACATGGCAACCAAACCTGTGATTATGAAATTCAAGATCGGTGACTTGGATGGCACTAACTGGTCAGTATGGAAATACAAAATTACTATGATGTTAAAAGGGATCCCCAAAGCCCTAGACATATTAGAAGGGAGATTTCCAGATTCAACCAGCAAGAAGGCTGATGATACTGCTCCACAAGAGTATCTAGAGCTTGATAGCACAATTTTAGTCATTCTCACGAGCAATATGTCAGATGAAATTGTCCAAAGAATCATGCGTTTTGAGACTTCTAAAGAAGTATGGGATGAGCTCAAGAGGCTGTATGACGGAGACGGTGATGACTTAGTCTATGACAACTGCCTTAAATTCTTCGAGTACAAGAAGAAAACGGACGACAACATGTCAATGCACCTTTCAAAGCTACAGAACATCTGGTTTAATTTAAACAAAGAAGTTACAAAGCTTGGAAACAATGAACTGCCAGAGGTACTTCTTATATGCAAGATTTTAGATACTTTGCCGGAAGAATACCTCACGTTTAAATCCAGTTGGCTGTTGATATCTAAAAAGGAAAGGACAATAGAAAGATTAACATCACAACTCTGCGCCTTTGAACGAAATGTTGAGACACAAGCTTCGTCATCCAGTAGCGAGAGTAATCAAGCTCTAGTAGTAAATACTTCAAAGAAAAGGAACGACAAAATGATCAGCAATAACAAGGTAAAATGTAATTATTGCGGATTAGAGGGACATAAAGTACGTAAATGCAAAAAGTGGTTGAGTGATGGAAGACCACCCAAGCCTAGTTCAAACGCCAACATCGTTACGAATACAGACTTATTGATCGTTGACACAGACTTATACCCAGATAAAGAAAGTTGGTATTTAGATAGTGGGGCAACTAGTCACGTCACCTTCAGAAGAGATCTGTTTCAAACGTTTAAGAGCTTCGACAAAACGCATACTGTAACGACAGCGAATGGCGAGAAAGTGATTGCCACTGGTAAAGGTGACATCAAACTAGAAGCTTTGGTTGGTGATCGAAAAGGATACATAATATTATGCGATGTATGGTGTGTACCATCACTACAGAAAAATCTGTTCTCGTTACTGTCAGCACAGGACAGATTACCGGGCAGCACTTTTGAATCAGAACCAGAGTTCTGCAGATTGAAATCTAATGGCGTCGTTAAAGTCACAGGTGAACGAAAGAAGAGAGGTGGATTATTTAAACTTAACGTAAAAAATATAATGCCACAAACCTCCTTTGAAGTCAATGCGATTACGACAAGTCAAGATTTATTACAACTTTACCATGAGAGATTAGCTCATCAAAGCAAACTCCATGTGAGGAAAGTTATCGAAAGAGAACTCGGGATAAAGGTAGAAAGTAACAACACAGAGTTTTGTGAAGGATGTAGCTTCGGTAAAATGCATAGACAACCATTCGGCACTAGAGTTAGAGCAGAAGTACCTGGAGAGATCATGCACTCAGACGTGTGTGGTCCATTTCCGTCCTCGTACAAAGGATATCGGTATTTCGTTCTATTTAAAGATGACTTCAGCAAGTACCGTTATGTATACTTCATGAAACAGAAGTCTGAAGTCCACTCAAACCTTCAACTGATGTTAGAAGAAAGCAAGGTAGCTGGTCATGTCATCAAAGAACTATTAAGCGATAACGGCGGAGAGTTCGATAATGAGAAAACTCGATTAATACTACAAAAATATGGCATAAAGCAAAGATTGATCATGCCATATACGCCTGAGCAAAACGGCTGTAGCGAAAGAGAAAATAGAACATTAGTCGAAGCCGTTCGTGCGATGATGTATGCACACGAAGAGCTGCCAACCGCTTGTTGGGCAGAGCTCGTAAGTACAGCAGCGTATGTACTCAACAGAACAGGACGTACTCCCGTAGAAGGTAAATCTCCATACGAACTGTGGAATAAGAAAAAGCCAAAGATAAGCCACCTTAAAATCATCGGAAGTCCATGCTACGCCCATGTTCCCAAGCAGAAGCGTAAAAAGCTAGACAAGAAAACTGAAAGATGTTTATTGATCGGCTATGACGGTGATGATGGATATCGACTTTTGAATTTCAGCAAAAATGGATGTTCGTTGGTACGTTCAAGAGACGTAAAATTTCTTGAGTCAGAAATCGGTAAGAGTAGGTAATGTAAAACAGAATTCAGAATTGACAAAGGCTCAGGAAGATACTGAAATTGAAATTAGTCTACGAATGCCATCGAATTCTGTTGCAAGGGAGGATATTCCGTTGAGGCCAGTTATAAGAGAAGAAATCAATCAAAAGATTCATGATGTAAGGGAGGAAGGTAATGAAAGTACAGAAACCTTTTTGAAGAATGTATACCTCCTGAATCTTTGAAACGAGTCGAAAACAGAGTTCAGTAGCTATCTCTACGACAGAAAGCGAAATAGTTTCAGCAAGTGAAGCTGCACGCGAAATAGTATGGTTACAAAGACTATTCAGTGAGATTTCTACTCTAAAGCAAATTCCGATTTTGCAAGTCGATAATGATGCGGCAGTAAAACTTGCTCAGAATCCGGAAATGCATAGAAGAACAAAGCACATAGCAATAAGGCACTTCTATGTAAGAGAACTAGTTGCAGATGGAACACTCGAAGTCAAGCATGTGGGGGCAAACCTGCAAAATGCAGATTTCTTGACTTCTTGACATTTCTAGATTTCTTTCTCTCAGCAGGCCGTCACTTGTTTCCATTATGGATCGAATAGGTTTAGGCTGTTTGTAATCCTGCCTGATGTTAGTTTACTTAACTACACAAAAAGGGAGGATGTTAAAGAAGGTTTCTTATGTTTTTGTGTATATAAGGAAACCGTACTAAACAGTCTTGTCAATTATTACGATACAAAATATTCTGTATGAATGCTTTAAAATAAATGTTATTTATTTTATTCATCGTTTTATATTCTCAACGATCCTCATCAAATTCCTCGCAACAAATATCACCAGTTAGAATGTCAAAATGTTTAGTTTAGGTCGTTTGTATTTTTTGGAAATTTGAACCCTCTAGTTCCAGTGAGAAGGTTCAAATCTCTGATCATTTTGCCTTCCTACTTTTTACCTTTTTAAATTTGGACACCCGAGATAGCTCAATGCTAGTTTGTGAAACCCTACGAAATTACGTAAGTTCGGGGGATCTTTATCTAACACCTTTTAAATTTCAAATTTAAAATGGGACAGAGTGATGTATATATCTCTTGCCATTTTAGTACTGTTTCTAGTACTTTGTTATTATTCTATGTGTGAATCTGTCTTGAATTGATATTGGACGATTAATATTAGTCCAAAAGCGATCCACACATCGCATAAGTAGGTAAGTTCGTATAGGCCGGGTGGCTAGCTGGTATCAGAGTTTTAGAGGCGCCTGAAGGCCTCTTACATGGTTAAATAGTAAAAACAACCGGGGCCTACAATTTATTTATTGCGTTGAAGTGTTGGAACCAAGACCACAAATTGTTGTCAACATAGAGTCTGGCCAACAAAATCTGTCCAAGAAAGTGTTTCTTGGACAGATTTTGTTGGCCAGACTTTAGCCAATTTGTCGTCTCGGCATGAGGCATAAATAAACACTTATGTTTATCTTATCCAATGGATTGTACCTATCGGACACTATGTTATAATTATACTAGCAACCCGCCCCGGCTTTGCACAAGTGTATTATACATATAAACCTTCCTCTTGAATTATTCTATCTATTAAAAAAACCGCATCAAAATCTGTTGCGTAGTTTAAAGATATAAGCATACATGGGGACATAGGGACAGCGGGAAGTGACTTTGTTTTATACTATGTAGTGATAGTGATTTTTTGACAAAAAAACGAAGGTAGTACTCAATTCAACGCGTATTTTTTTATTTATAACCACGTTTAACTTTTTTCATAGTAGTCCGATTTCGATGATCATTCTTTTTACAAAAAAGACTATACTTCGAAGTTTGTCTCATTTAAATTTTATCGAAATTAGCTGAGCCGTTTTGATAAATCATCAATGATGTGAAAAATGCTACATCGATCCGTGGGAAACGGTTGAAGTCGATCATGCTATTTTTTGCAAAAAATATTTTTCTTTTCACATGAACAGTAAGGATATTCATCATCATCATCATCATAACAGCCGATGAATATCCACTACTGGACATCTCCCTATAAATTTTCAATTAGAACCGCTTCCAAACCAGAAGCGGTTTGAATCCAGAATGTTTCTACGATTTCGAGATCAGATCGTCAATCTGCTTTGTAGGTGGATGTCTTATACTGCGCTTTCTATACTTGTGTAAAGTTGTTTATATTCTCTTAAAAGTAACCAATATTTATGTGTAAACGGATCAATCCAGCTGTGAATTATTCGAAGTAACTTGACCCGCCAACACAGAACTATATTCGTCTATTGGTGTATGAAGATCACAACACATAGAAACCTCTTTAGGAAATAGATTCGCGGGACAAGTTAGATCAAATAGGTTGTTTTTAAAAAAAAAGAATGAAGGTTGAATATTGACACTAGCAAATGCTTAACCATGCGACGCCAAAACATAAAAGAAGATGAAGGTTGCATACCTTTTGGCGAGAATGAAGAGCGAAAGAAAAAACAAAGGACGATCGAAGATGTAAAAATGGAGCGAGGGATAGAAAAAAGTTGGTAGCGATATATTAATTGAATTATGGAGAAACATGTAATAAATTATATTGTTTCACTGACTACGAGGTGTTTGAATCCTATTTTTGGTCTCCATTTGACATCTGCACGGCCCCATCGGCCCCGTACTACAAATAAAACGAACGAGTAAGTATAATAATATTAATCAAATTAAATACATTTTTATAAACTCATATGCCTTTATTTCGTACTGGTGCGTTTTTCTTACAAATAATGTATACTTATTAAAAATTAAACAAAATTCATATTATTTTGATCTATTATTATTACAATGACATACGTTTATCACTTAAATCGATATGCTTTCTGAAATTAAAAGCAAAATGCTCAATAAATAAATAATAGACAAAGATTATGCGAGGACAACATTATATACTCATTGATTAATTGTTATTTTTTATATACTTTGTTACCTTTTTCTGGTAATAATTTAATAATATATCAATAATACTTAACAATTTACTTATAAACAAAAGTGATCATAATTATTTCAATTCAAATATTAATAAGTAAACACATTACCACTCCTTTGCGTCGCGTAGTCGGGTAAAAAAACCGTAAAGTTATACGTAGTTGAATTAAACTCGTATTATACTGTTGGCGCATTTTAAATAAATGAAACACTTTTGTCATTTCTCTTTTTTTGGACAGCTAGGTAATATTTTTTTGTTAAAAGATCGATTAAAAGATGTCGAAATACAATTGGAAATGTAAAAATAAACATACCAAGCACCCCGCTCCGTATCAACATTAATTAATTATTATTTTTACATATTAATCTTCTTTCAAAACACGAGTCTAGTCTGGTTGCAGGTTAGTAGATTCACATACGTCATCGTATTTCTTCATGTATTCATGTTACAAATATCTAATATGCTTTTTTTTCGTAGGGGCAAAAGTGCCTTTATTAACTACAACAAAACTACACTACTACTACATAAAAAGCATTGGATCATCCACAGACCTTTGAAGGTCTAAAGATAATCTAAATACTTGCACCCACTGCCAGTTGGCAGCGTGCCCAGCATGCTGGCTGCATTGCCACGCTGAATGGCAATACTTATGCGTTTGTATTATATGCTTAAAAGTATTATTAATATCTATACATATTTTTACCAGAAAAAGGTCAGAATTTACGTCTTTGGTGATAAATTATTGCTTCTAGTACACATAAAAAAGTAACATTATTTATTATTCTTCACTGGGATGTTAGTTCAAGTCTTTGGCGCTCCTCTAAACTGTATGATTTTCAAATAAATCATATTGTTTTACATTTTCACTAGTAGAGTTAAAGAATAGGCATGACGACTGGGTAGAAGAAATATTATTAAATAATAGTCCGTCAGTTAGATTACAAAAAAATATTTGACATTTATTTTTTACAAGCTTTTATTTAACTTGCAATGGATGGTACCTATGTAGGCAGGTAAGTAAGTTCGGGTAGAATTTTACAAGTTAAATTTGAGCAACTTCCCGGTTTTCGATTGAGCTGAAATTTTGCATGCATGTGTAAATCGCGTATAACTGATGATGGAGTCGGAAAGTGGCTATAGGAACTCCTGTACTAAACAGTGTATTCAAAATAAACAAAGGATTTATGTGACACGGCTAGCACTCTGCTGCTACATGATATCCAGTACCTCAAAAGCTTGTATTTAAAAAGTTGTATTTTTATAAAATGATAATATTATTTTGTCAATCAAACAACAAATAGCAAAGATAAAGCGAGTCAAAATTCGGGAGTAGGAGTTCGACTTTGTAGTAAAAAGTCTGCAAAATAATGACGTTATCATGAAACTTTGACGGAATAATTTTATCATCTTTAAGTTTTTGTTTAAAAACGAAAAAAATACATGTCCAATATGTTTTGATAATCTAATTAACGGACTAATTAAATGTTTTAATCGTCCAGTCTATAATTTGATACGATAAAAAACATAATGAAGTACTAAGGCCATATTTACATACTTTAATCTCAATTTATACAAATATAAACTGAGAAATAATAACTAAAAAAAATGGACGGAAATGATAAGAATTGATACTAATATTTTTCATCACTGAAAAATTATACATTAATATAACACCTTAAAACAGTTATGAACATAGTTACATCGAATTGTATATATTATGCCATTTGATAAGTTTTCGTACACATTTAAAACTATCATTTTATATAAAAAGTAAAAAACACAAATAATCTCAATAGTAATTTCAAAATAATCTAAATAATTAAGCAATTGACTTGCACATTTGTTTACTTTGTAAACCCCAGTCAACGGAGCTTTTTACAACAATATAAAAAAATAAATTACAATAATAACTTAATTTAGGCAGTAAATATACATAACGATAGGAAAGTAATTAAATTGTGCATTTTGGACAGCTCATGGAAGTATCAGCTCATAAAAATTAAAAAAAAAGTATAACCTATTTCCACAACATGAGGTAAAAATAACGAGAAACATTCATAACCCTACAATGACAATGACGTACTTATTAACGTATATATAACTATATTTACATTACACAAAGATTTTGTCAATACTTTGGTTCTCTCGTATTAATAATATAATAAAAATTATAAATAAAATGAGTATAAACGATAGCAGAATGCAACATATGAGAAAGCAAATAGCTACTGACCTTAAATGTAAAAGAATTAACCGAATTGTACATAACATTATATTAATCTATATACACATGAGATTTTCTAAAGGAATGAATAAGGATTTAACTAAAATTCTCACAAATGTACCGATTTTATAGTAAGTGTCCAAAATCACTTTAGTTTTGTTCGTTGTTGGTCGCCGACGGCTACTCGCACGGCGTCCGCTGATATCTGCAAACAAACAAATACATGTTTTAATAAGCTTTACTTGATAATGTTATTTATTACTCAATATACTGTAAATTATAGGTACCGTACGGGCTCTTTAATAGTAAAATAAAAATGAATTGTTCTGGGCTACGTGCTAATTACCTACCAAAAAAAAAAAAAAAATTCCCAATTACATTTTGTATCAGCGTACAATTTTTCATGTGAGGGATAGATCTAGATCTCGTCAGAGCCTGTATAGCAGGGTACAATTTTCTATTGGTCCGCTTATGTAGGAGTACCTTATTTAGTCGGATAAAATAGGTATTTTATTGTATTCAATAAAGACAGTTTCCCGTAAAAATATAATTTAGGGTCATATTGAATCTATTAAAGTAATAAAACATAGCACCTATCATAAAAAAAAAAATAACACCAAAAGACCAATCTAACATTCCTGACATTTCAATCATGGGACCCCATTAAAATAATAACAAATGCATTAATCCAAAAAATCAGGAGTACAATACATTCTTTCGCACATTTGTCGACCTGCCTCGTATTGGTCCCTACGGGGCCAAGGGGCCCAACAAAGGGCCGGGGCCCTCCCAAGGGCCCTGGAATAAGTTACGGGGGGCATTAAATTTAAGTGATTCCTCAGCGAACACTTTAAAAGTTCTCTAATGAAAGGGATAGGGGCACTGAATTGTTTCTTTAGGACTATAAATTAGGAAGGTACGCGTACTATTTACATGACATTGTAGATTGTGATTTCTAAAAAATGGCAAAAGCAAGCTTAAAGTTGTTATTAAGGAATTAACAGCGTAATAGCAAAAAAGATCAGCTGCTCCACGCATTTTGTTGAGAGTTAATGAAATGTTTGTATGTGATAGGTAAATTAATTTTTTTCACTATTTTGCAATGAAACCGTTATGAAAGTTGTGCATAAACACTGTATTTTGAAAATTAACCAACTGTATAATTGCAAAGGTAAATAATATTCAGCATTCGATTATGCTGGTATTTATGAATCTACTTGTAGATTTGTTAGTTTTTTTTGGTGACTGGCCTGTGTTTGACCATAATTTGCCTCATGTTTAACAAAGATATAGCACACTAACCAAGTAGATACCTGTTTACCTACTCCGGATTTATTACTTTGATTTGATTCGAATTTCGCTACGTCGCACAGAGCTTTGCAATTAAAATATTTCATAGTAGATAATATTTTATCCATAACTTGAAATTCTCTAGAAACTCCTTATCACATTCATAAAATTAATTTCTTTTGTATTATTTTCAGCATGTTAAAGTTCAAAATACTATGCCATCCAAATGTTATTTTTCTGTAGCTTTGATGTATCACCCAGGGGACAGGGAATTCACATCTAATTTGATGGTGGGATCAAAACAGAGCACTGTGAGAGTGATTCTTTATCCTAAAAGTAGTGTTTGATGAATAGTTGATGCCGAATTTGCTACTCGATAGAGCTTTATTGATTGGAATCTTTTGCTGGAAATAACTCTTTTTATCTGTCGTAAACAAGTCGTGAGTAAGTGATTGCTTGTTTTTTTTTTGGTATATATTTTGAAGTTTAAGTTTCGATAGATTCTAAAATTGTGTAAAATAGAGCAAGTTTAAAAAAAAAAACTGATTGATTTACAGATGTAATTTTTTTGGATCGATCATCTAGCGTTGAATGTCTTGTTGAAACCCATACGAAATGCTTAATTGTTTTTAATTAATATCCTACAATTGATAAAGAGATTATTTGTGTAATTGGTCTGAGCACATCTGCACTATCGTAAGTTTGCCGAGTTACTAATACAATTTGCATGTTAAGACTTGAAGACGTTTTTAGATTACTCTAAAGTTGTGATATCATTTATAAATAACTAGTTTTTACCCGCGGCTTGGCCCTCGTTATATTTAGATTTTGTGGTAACCCATTTGAAACTTTTATTTTTTCGTGATAAAAAGTAGCACATGTCACTTTCCATCTTTGTAACTAAGTATGTCCATGTCAAAAATCAAGTCAATTCGTTGTTCCGTTGCTGCGTGAAAGAGGAGCAAAAATATAAGTAAGGATTTTACTGTCAGTGGATATTTGATTTCTACTTTGAAATTGAAAGAGTAAACCAAATCGTAAGCCTTAGCAAAATCCATCTTCCAATGGACAACAAATGGCACAGGTGCGAACATACGTCCCTGCGGCACACCTGTGCCGGCCGCGGTTCCGAGTGATAAACCGTCCTAGATTTATTCTGCACGGGCGGCCATTTGTTTTTCAGTGGTTATTTAACGGGCGAACAGTTAAAAGGCAGTATAATCTGCGAACACTTAAGTGCTTATGGTCATTTTGTGCTTTTAGAACCATTAAATCTTTAGCAATGTTAATTTCTTGTGATTTAATACCTTGTTTCGCAAAATTTTAGGAGTTTTTTGAAATGTGTATCTACGGTAAATGTCATTATTGAAGCGTGTTCTTGTGCCCTGTAAGCTACCGTAAATTGTTACTTTTGTTGATAGTACTTACTTATTCATGTAAATTGTTTACTAAACCTCTTATTAACTTATACTAAACTAATATATGACCACATCTATACCACATCATTCAAAACTGTTCTTTATCAGTTCCGATATCTTCTTTTACAAATACAAATACTAAAAATATCTGTGATACAATACCTACCACTATTTGTTCAACGTTCAAACTTCTCATTAGTTATTCTTTGCTTCGTGAAGAAAATCAAATCACCACGGATAAACAGGTTGATAAAATCAGCCAAGCATATATCACCTGTAGGTACATTTTCAAAAATTATATAATCTCCTACTCCAAGTAGTTCATATCTCATGTCTTTATATTACCTACTATACCACAGAGTTAAATGAGATAGCAGATCTTTAAAAAAGGTAAAAATATTAAAAGAAGACCGTAAAACGTACACAGTATACAACCGACAAGAAACTTGCTTTTAAAGGACAACGTTTATTAATTTTAGATCAACGCAAGAAATCAAATAATATGTTATGGGGGTTTTTCAAGTTATCGAATATTAATTGATAATAAGTAGCAATGCGGTCAAAATTATTACTTTGATTGATTGTCAGCTGTACCTGTCCATGGTAGGCATATTATACGTGTACCTAGATTGTGTTTGTTTGTTTTTCCTTCCTAGACCATGTAACAGTTTGCGAAAATTCGATGAATTTGCGTAAAGAACACAAGAAACAAACTCGTGTGTTTATCGGGAGCAATTAATTTGATTTCTAAATGATTGAACTTAACTAGTAACTGGTATAAGGTAGAGAAGAGAAAGACTCTGATGACTTACCACTTGGTGAGCAGGCCGGTGGCTGCTGAATGTGAGTAGGGTCCTCCGTAGGGGGAGTACTGGGAGTAGGGCGCCGCGTACGCGTACTCACTCGCCAAGGTCGTTGTGCCTGGAACGGATCATAGAAATTGGCTTAGCTAGAGCGTAGTCTAAGAGATCTCCAAACTTGAAGTATGTACTTAGTATACAGTACAACACAAAAAGACAACAGATGTTTTCCGAGTATAATGAGAGGGTGCTCAAACGCGAATATTCGAGATAAAGAAAGTTAATTGTAAGCAATTTCGTTTGTCTAATCACAGTTTTCATGCTTAGTTTTACTTTTTTTTTCTCAACCTATGCTGTCCCACTTCTGGGCAAAGGTTTAACAATAGTGGAACTAAAATTTAATTTGCTGTAGACGCAGGAACTTACAATTTAAATAAAATTTATAGGCTATTTGTAATTTTAGGTAAACAATTACTGTTTTATATAGATATTAGAACTTTTCGAAAAAAAAAAGGTATTTCAAGCAATTTTTCAAAATAAGATACGAACCAGGCCTACGAAACAGTCCTAAACAAAACAAAGAAAATATTAAAAAGTATTTCATAACTGTGCACTTAGATACACGTAAATATTATGACCAAGTCAACTGAGTTTTGTTCGCATAATTGACTATTTAAACATTTATTTTCTCAAATGTTTGCGCACGCACCTACTTCAAATGTCTTAAAGCATATGAGCACATAGCGTATAATCCGCACAAGTACAATATTAGCTCATAACGCCCCGCCCGCAACAAATATGTTACCACCCTCGCGTAACGAGCTTTATATGCGTAACCACTCCCCCACCACCTCCCAAAAGTGACAGTTTAATATTTATAACCGAAGCCTACCGACGTACTCACAACTCTCAGATCCACTTCTGTCGCATCGCAAACTCGTGACAAGGTTCGTTAACCGTTCCAGACAAAGCCATACGATTCCCCCCTCTAAAATTATTTGCATAGAACCCCGAATGAGCTATTAAAGATGTCTACCTCCCCACCCGCCGCCCTCCACTCGGGATAAGCAGATTGCGGTAGATTAAAGACCAAAAGCATAAAGAGAAGTGCGGTCCCCAGACGAGCGCCCTGTGGCACTCCATTTTGAAACCTCCCTTTAATATGCATAAGTGCTAAAACTCGGTGGTTCTCTATGATATTTTATGATGTTATAACACAGAGAGTCGGGCGGTCCGACGAGAAAATTAGATTTTCCTCGGAGTGGTTCGGAGTGGAGTACTCAACTTTGTCGAAAGCTTTAGTCGAGTTTTTTCACCGTGATTCTTGAACTGTTTTTCTGTTTGGCCACTTTTGTTTTAGCTTTTTCTCATTGTTTTATTTTGGTGCGTGAATCTTTATTGTAGTCTGTAAGTGGCGGATTGGGGTGGGAATGATATTTTTGTGCTTTTCCCTTTTAACATTTTCGAACATATTTCGGGGAACGGTTTATTTCCCTTGTTTGTAATTATGCGGTACTTTATAAAATATTTGGAAGAATCCAACTTCGAAAGTAAACATACGTTATTTTTTCCTTTGTGTTTTCACACGGATGCTTAGGTATTTGTAGCCTGGTTGTCAATGTTTGTTAATTTTGACATACCTCGTTCGCGGGTTCAAATTGCTACGAGGCAGGAATATAGGTATATTTAAAAAAAACACTTAAATCAAATATATAGGTAAAATAAATAAAACAAACGGGGTGAGCTAAATAAAACCGTTTAAAAAAACACTGGAAATCTTTAAACTATTTATTGACCCTCATTTTATTCAGTTTCCTAGTAGGTTTAGAATTTTGATTTGAAATTACTAGAGCATATTTAACTATGTTTCACGAACACGATGTATTAAAAAAAAGCTCTACGAAAACACGATGTAGTGCAAACAAATCTGTACGATAACACAGGATTTCGACCAATCTCAAAATCGAAAAAACACCCATATAAAAACTTCATTCACTCTGGAAAACAAGTATGAAACAGTTGATACTGTTTTGCGATTTTGGAATTGGTCCTTTAGTAAATGTTATACATAATGATGAGCACATAAATGTTATACATAATGATGAGCACAGTGATAATACAGAATAGGCTAACATACAAGGTACTTACCATCATAATGAGCGTACGGAGGGTAGGGCGGTGCGGGGGGTTGGAGGACCACCAGCGCCGCCGCGTCAGGACTGGCGGCCGCCGACGGGGGCTCGCCACCCGCGCCACCATTCGACCCTGTCGAGTCGTTCGTACCTGGAGAAGAGAGTCATGATTTGTCAGAAGACACTTCATTTAAATAATACGTATCACAGTATTAATTAAATTTAAATATTAGAAAGTTTAAGTAAATTGACATAACTTGTCGTTAATATAGGAGAAGACGCTGGTTCTCGTAGTACAGCCCCTGGCTAGTTCGGGAATCAGAGGCTTCATTACTTTACCTGTACCTTATTTTATGTCAGTAAAATTTTTTGATTGATTGATTTACTTCAAGCAAGGAGGAAAGAAAGAAGTTCCTATACGTCTACGCTATCTTCTTCTAGGAATATAGTGAACGATCAAGAACGCGAGCGAGCTGGCCTTGAAAGAAGACAACGGCATCAGGAACCGGGGTTTTAGAACACGGTTTTGGTATAGTCGTCGTTTTCGTAAGAGCCGACTAAAAGGGGCCCTCGGAGCTCGACGATGGTTGTTTTTGGGGATTCGGCGTGCCAGAACATTGCCTAGATCAATTTTACCCTAAATTGCCAAAATCCCTGTTTCAATAAAAAAACCGCCATGTTCATTGAGGCTCGTTATGACTAGATGTTAACTAATATTCAACATCGTTACTAATATTATGAATGCAAAAGAATGTTTCTTGGTACAACATTAAATATTCAGAAGCATTTGAAGTTTTTACTATTTGTGGGTGAATGTCCCGAGCTTTGCTAATTATAAAACACCTATACTGGCTCTAACACTAGACTAATAAATTTCCAGACAAATTGTAAAAACGGTTCAGATTTACAGTCGTTGTGGTGTGTCCAGCGACGTGTGACCAGACGAGACGTGGAAGCCAATAAATTATTCTAAAAAACCTATTAGGAGCTTTACTACTACTGTTATAGCTGTTTCATCTTGATAAGAATCTAGTGGTAAATCACGTTCGTAAAATTCTTCAACGTACTTTGGTACATGATCCCGATAATATTAACTGTGTAAAATTAGCTCGTTACATTTTGTTCGATTAACGCATGTGACACGTCTATAAGTGTCGGTGGCTTATAAATGATAGAGAGATAAATTAAGTAATTCAGTGTATAAAAAGTATTTGCTAATTAAATTCAATGTAACGCTATACGTGACTATTGTTCTAAACGCAGTTGAACTTATTGTTTTGTTGGAAATAAAAATGAAGCAATCGATGAATTAGCTTCCTCATACAGTTTGAATAGTTAAATTATGGTTCAAATCAGAGTATTTTTTTTATGGGCAAAAGTGCCTTTATTAACTACAATAAGATACAATATTACTTTTTATGTTAAAACTACCTACGCTTCTACTACATAGAATGCAATTGGATCATCCACAGACCCTTGAAGGTCTAAAGATTATATTGATCTCCTTTATGGGCTCAATTTCAAAGTTATTCACTTATTGTCAGATGTGTCATTTTGAACTAAGTTAGACACATTTTTGATCCAAAATCAACTAATCTGATTTGCTTCTAATGCCAAAGACATTTGCGTACTTTTCTCATTATAATAATTATAATGTGAGTTTAAAGAAATTTTTAGTCATCTACTCGTAAACCCATATAATGCTGATGAAAACAAAGCACAGGGCAGTGTAGTCTTTAATTTATTTCTAATCGTTTTTTTTTTTGGATTTTTTGTTTGTCCTGTGTTTTGTTTTATTCAAATAAATATCTGTCTATTATTACCTAGGTATATTGTTAAGTATGATGAGCACATAAATGTTATACATAATGATGAGCACAGTGATAATACAGAAATGGATGAGAAAAGCAAGAGATAGGGAAGAGTGGAGGGGACTAGGGGAGGCCTATGCCGAAGAGGCAACTTCTACGGATAGATAATAAGTTGTAAATTAATTCTTTATAAGTTGTTAACCGTAGTAGAATAAATGGCTTTTTATTTTTATTATATTGTTAAGCAAGCAAGTAACTCAATCTTCTAATAAAGTCTACTTAGAACCAACAAAGTCTTTCGAATGGTTATAAAACTTGATTGCTAGAAAGTTTTCTCCAAAAAAAGATCTCCAGACTTTTTGTTAAAGAATTTTAATTGATACCTATCCCCTCCAGCTAGGGAATTATGATGACAAAACTAACGGTTTTTCTTCCTCGTTTTCTATAAACACCATGATTAGCCACTATTGTTCATTCTGTTTATCCATGGCTGTACTTACCCAAGTCACGCCCTAAAAATTTGCGGTGTCTTAGAATTAACGGGTCTTCCGATTATCTTGATGGCATACATTTTTGTGGTGTAAGTAGGGAATTTAGGACGGTACGGTATTGGTTTGGAAGGGCCTCTTTTGCTACAACTTTACTGTACATTCAATTTCATTTTATTTAAATTCATTCAACAAAGTTTAAGAATCATATCTAGAAGTATTGAGTTTAATTTACACTTAAAGTGAAATACCCAGAAGTAGAATAAATTTTACTTATTACATAAACTTAGTGTAACAATAGAAAAATGTATGAAACAATCCATCTTAGTTGCTAATGAATTCGTGGCAAAAGATTTTATGACATATTTTGAGCGAAACTGAACTAAAAACACAGCTGTTTCTGGTTTTGTAACATAAAGTTTGTTACTTTTGCTTATAGCTAAACTAATCATTAAATCAATATCATCATAGGTAGTTTAGTTCAGCCACTGTAAGTTAGTCTCTTCTCATTTTCGTTAAGCTTTCATTCATTTCTTGTACCAGTCTCATGAATACCTGCGTTTCTCAATCTTATCAATGCGTTTTGAATATCATTGCGCCATTTTTACTTTGGTAGGTACCTATTCCTGCATTTACCGTTATATAGACGACTATCTGAACAATCATATCTCATAACGCTCATAGCGTATTTTGACAAGATGTTTGTCAGCGATCACCGAAATTAAGCAAAGTTCCGCACGGTCAGTTTTCGTTTGGGTGACCGCGGGTGGCATTTACTACTAAGCTCTACCCTGGCTTGAATGACACGTTAAATTTAAAGTCAGATTGTTCTAACCATTTAGCTATGTCAGAGGCCTTCAAGCGGAAAACTCTGTCACCAGCTGGCATAAATAGGAACTTACTTTTATCATAGTATCTCACAAGCACTCAATAGAAAACGCTTCTCATCTCAGCTGGTAGTATCAAACCAGTCTTGACCGCATCTTCCTGTGAATGCCCGTGGACCATCCCTCTCAGTAACACAAGATGGTAACCCGACACCTACCACGCGACACCTGCTCCATTGTCGCTTCCTTCAATGGATTGTGGTTGGCATTGTGAGTAGAAAGTATAAAGTGAATGACTGTGAAATGGTATAACTATTTCGAGGTTTTGGATGAGGAAATCTAGTGTGGTAGCTGAGAGCACCTTGGATTTATCTGTTTTGTTATTTTTTTTTAGTTATTCACTTAAAAGTAAGTAGTTCGTATAGGCCGGGTGGCTATATAGCCCTGTCAGACTTTTTAAGCCTACTGAAAGCCTCTGACATGACTTAACGGTTAAGACAACCGTGACCTACCTACAATTTAACGTATCATTCGAGCCAGGGTAGCGCTTAGTTGAAAATGCCACCCGCGGTCACCCATCAAAAAATGACCGTGCCAAACGTTGCTTAACTCTGGTGATCACTGATAAACTCCTAGTCAAACTACCTACGCCATTTTTCCCATAATAAAGCAAGTTCAATTTCCTGGGTGTTACTATCAAATCGCTTGAATTATCTTATTGGAGCCATTTTAGGCGCTACAAATATTTCAGAGCTGTTGTGAAACTACTGAACTAAAACATAACTGTTTCGCTAAATTCCTGCAGGGATTGAAAAATATGAATCATCCCACAAATAGAAAAAAAATGGGAATAGGCACAAAATCAATGGAGGTGAACTAAATACCATTGCTTTAGAAGTTCATCGTCATTTTCTATTAATAACTAGACGATTTTGGTCAATGATACTAGTATTAGTGGTACTAGGTCCAAATCACATGGTCACGACATTTTTTAACGTTTTTCACAAAAATAGGTCTGCGTGCTTCATTTTCCACCACAACGTCGCTTACCATCAGGCGAGTTGGTGGTCAAGAGTGGACTTATTCGCGATAAAAAAAAAAACATGTCTAGACTATTTTCCCCTATTTTGTTTTTTTTTATTAGTCAATAAACCAAAATATCTACGTTTATTCCATACAATTCCGTAGTAGCCAGCCATTGATGGGAGCCATGAATGAATGCCTGAATGGAACATTCCCATGCCGCGCTAACCGCAAGTCATCTCGCGCTCACCGACAATCATATTGATTTTCGTTGTTTTGTTATCATATGGGAATATTGGTTTTGTAGTTTAATCTCGATGTTACAATAAAAATTGTGTTAAGCTTCAATATAAACGTTGGTGACCTCGATTCTAGAGTCATCTTTCAAAACGGAACTCACCTAATATTCTTTGCTCTTCACTATCATCACTATCACAACATAGTATAAAACAAAGTCGCTTTCTCTGTCCCTATATCCCTATGTATGCTTAAATCTTTAAAACTACGCAACGGATTTTGATGCGGTTTTTTTTAATAGATAGAGTGATTCAAAAGGAAGGTTTATATGTATAATACACCTGTGCGAAGCTGGAGCGGGTCGCTGGTATTAAATAAAAAAATAAAATGTGAGATAGCTAGAATTATTAATTAGTGTACTGTTAGCCGCATAATCGACTCTCCGAGTCGATTGGTATCGGCACATCCCTAACGCGCGCCAAGAGAGGGCACAGCACTAGCGACGCCACAGACTTAGAAAGGAACGAGCAATGGCGCGCATTAGTATCTTTAGTAATATTGATAACGATTGGATTACAAGTGTAAATGGTGCTATACCAGACTTTATAATACGCCCACGATCGACCACTAACAAAATAAGGGAATTCAGGCGCATCTTTTAATAGTACCTAGTCTAACTAGCTTAAAGTACCTAATTATTCAATAAATACATCAATTACATCTGCAAAGAAAACCATAACAGACAATTGTAACTGATCTATAATATCAGAGTTCAGAGTATGAAATTCAAGAAGAAAAGGAGCTGTCCTGTGTGTTGCTTGTACTAATAATAATTGCAACTCGGAATCGACACAACAAAGTATGAAACACCTGATTTGATGATATAATATGATTTTTTTCTCGAATTCCGCGTCGGCCGCATACTAAAAGTTGTTCATAATTATCGTATGAACCCCTCTTCTTAGTACACTTTTTCTGAATGAACTAATAACATTTATTTTTATCATCATTTACTTACCGGAGGCTCAAGTTTGCGGTTTGCCAAAGGACAATGGAGCGCTGTATTATAGGCATATAAAAGCACGGACAGAGTTCAAAACGCAACACTGCGTTCTATCACATGTGTAGTTGACGTAGGCCAAAAAGCTGCTAAACTAAAATGGGATTGGGCGGGTCATGTAGACAATAGACATAATTTTATTTGCTACAAAAACCAAACAAATACGCATACAAAACAACCACATAAAAATACATAAACAACTAACGTACACATGAATAGCATGTAATGCATTATGTTTCGTCTCTGTTACAAATCGGTCCCATCTCAGCATAATGCCGACCGTGACAGCCGATGCCGGTCCTCCGATAGGACCTATAGGTGACGTCACGAACGCGTCTGTCGCACAGCATGCGTACAAATAACATGAGCATGTGGTTCGTATGCACGGGAGATCGGCCAGGAATTCGGCGGTAAATGGAAGGAAGTGGGGGAGACCTTTGCCCAGAAGTGGGACAGCATAGGTTGAGAAATTACCGGAATGTGGCGTGTAGTGCGGATGCGCAGCGTGCTCGTAGGGCGCGTCGAACAGCTCGCCGTAGTACCCGGTAGCGCCGCCGGCGGCGCCACCGAGCTCCGTTAGCAGCTTGTATTCGTCCTTCAGACTCCACTTCGATGAGGACCAGAGCTGGAGAAAAAAAAACATTTCATTTATTTATCATACATAACATACATATAAGTATCTACACATAACACGCTAAACCTATTTTCATACATAGTAAAGATGTGGGTAGGTACTTAGAAATTTCATCTTAAAGGTATTCATAATAAATATTGGCAATAAACATAATAAATAGTAATGCAAAATAGTAAGCCTTGCGAAGCAGCCCCCACTAGGAAAACCCGTGTCGAGGACTACTGCAGCCCGCTTATCCCGCCACATAGCCGAGCAAACGTATGTGCATACAATTAGGTATTCTTTAAACAATAACCGCCTTACCACAAAATATTTAAACACGCATTAAACATTGTTTAACCGTGCAATTAGTATTGCTAAACAATGTCTAAAGCGTGCGTAAAACTTTTGTGGTAAGACGGTAGATTTCAAAATGTTTGTTAAAGTTATTTAAAATATCTTTTACATTGTAAAAACAGCACAAAACAGCACATTATTTATCATAAAGTACTATTGCCCATATTTATTTTTCATTATTTTGAAGGAAAATATCGTTAGGTAATAAATACGTCCGTAGAAGAAATTTCGATGCCGTATGTGAATCCACCAACCCGCAAAAACGTTATTGATCTTTAATTTGTAAACAATATCCAATACAAGTCTAAAAACCACAAGCTGAAAGCTCATCAATCAAGGCTCATCAGTCGCGCTGATGGCCGGCGGACATGACGTCACGTGACGCCATCCCTCACAAGATGGCGGGTTGTTAACGCGCCAATTATTTTAGAATATAGTGACCAAGAGGTTCTCCGATATCGAATTTCATCGAATCAGGATTTAGACTAAGCAATTTTGCCGAATATTATTGAAATCGGCTGATAAATAGCGCGACAGCAAATTTCCCCCTATTTGAGGGAAATACCCCTGAAACAAAAAAATGCAGACGACAAAAAAAAAAAAAAAAACATGAAAAGTTTCGTCGAGAATTGTTGAAAAAATGCGACATGTAGACTCGTCGTCGTATTGAAGCAAAGACCTTCGCTTCGCTTTGGTCACTAAATTCATCAGCCCAAATATCTGCTCATTCAGGACTCGAACCCGAAATCCAATAAACCACAAACTGAAAGCTCAATCACGACTCATCGGCGCGCCAATGGCGCCCGGGTGTGACGTCACGCTATCCGTCACAAGATGGCTGCTGTTTACGCGCTAATTAGTTTATAAAAGTACGAACTTAACAATACTGAAAATCACTGGGAAAACATTGTAATATTGTGTCTGAACCGAAGGCTACCGTTATAGAAGTAAGTAAGTAGGTATATTAATATTATAATCAGTTAACACAAGTACATAACGTTTCACACACACTACCTACTAGGATTCCCTGTGTCAAGACTGCAACGAAAAACATTAAACTCTAAGAAAACTAACAACCAGACACAGAAGAGCTGGGAATCGAACCCGACATCCATCACGAATCAGTAAACCACAAAATGAAAGCGCAATCACGGCTCATCGCGTCAATGGCGTCCGGATGTGACGTCACGCCATCCGTCACAAGATGGCGGCTGTTTACGCGCCAATTCGCGCTTCATTACAGAGAGTGCTTGTTTGTTGCGGTAATCAGCTGTGTAGTCACAATATCTTCGGCAAAAAAGTAAGTTTGGCTAAAATATTATTTGTTTGGTTGAAGTAATTTTCTTTCTAAAACCAAGGTTAAGCATTAGCAACTATCCAAAAAAAAATCTATCCTTATTCTTAGAATAATTTAAAAGAAGGAGAAAGGAAATAAGTATCCTTTGTGACTTTTTCCACTTCTTGCAAATTACCTCTAACGTAGCGATTAAGGTTTAAAACAATTCCACTGCATGCTTCTTCTTTACCCATAACGTAGCGACAAAGGTAAGGTACACAAATCATTCATGATCAACTTTACATAATCATCATCATCATCCGCAGCCTTCTCTTTCCCACTGCTGGATATAGGTATCTCTCTTACAGTGTCATAATATTTGTCTCGGTCCTGAGCTAGGTAATCGTGTCCAAGTTCGAACACGATTTTCACTATAATTCGTCGACCCATCTTGCAGCCGGACGACCAACGCTCCGCTTGCTTTGCCTCGACTACCACTACTATATAACTTTACATAAAGTAAATAATTTCTATTTACCTAAGTCTACTTACGTTTGAGTATATTTGATCTCCATTGTAATGACTTCTTTGTCTCTTCACGTCGTCTTCTGAGTGGCTATTGAAGTCTCTATTCTCGTCTGCAAACAAAAACAACATATTTTAACACAAAACATTGCTTGTGTAGGCCGAATAGAACTTCTTGGTTACTATGAACACGATGCGCAATAACAAATTCGTTACATTATCAGCTACGCGAGCAGCTGGAATGTGCGCACCTTGTCTTTGCCAAGAACCATAGAATAAGAACAAAGTACTAGAAACAGTACTAAAATAGCAAGAGATTCACATCACTTTGTCCCATCATAAATTAGAAATTTAAAAGGTGTTAGATAAAGATACATAGATTTCATTACCGTGCACATACCGTGCACATACACCGAACTTACGTAATTTCGTAGGGTTTAGCTACTAGCATTGAGCTATCTCGGGTGTCCAAATTCAAAAAGGTAAAAAGTAGGAAGGTAAAATGATCAGTGATTTGAACCTTCCTACTGGAACTAGAGGGTTCAAATTTCCGAAAAAGACAAATGACCTAATCTAACCAAATTTTAACCATTTTGACATTCCAACTGGTGATTTTGACGTATGCGACAAACATGGCGTTTTTTTTCCACTCACTCTCGTGTATTCTGTATAACCAGATATGAATAAGACAGCTATAACGTAGTTGTTATTTGAGTAAAATTTAGCAATACTTCTATTACTTGTAATTCTTCTGAGCCAAGAACTTTTTTTTTTTTTTTTACGTGATTTTGACGTATGCGACAAACATGGCGTTTTTTTTCCACTCACTCTCGTGTTTTCTGTATAACCAGATATGAATAAGACAGCTATAACGTAGTTTTTATTTGAGTAAAATTTAGCAATACTTCTATTACTTGTAATTCTTCTGAGCCAACAACTTTGATTCGGACTGAACTAAGTAGGTTGTAGGTGTAGGAACTAGTTTGGCTCACACAAAAATGGATATGGAAATGGTAGATTTTGTACTTGATGGGTACAAAATCTACCATTTCCATATCCATTTTTGTCAATTCACTTTCCGATCACTAACATGGACAAAGAAACGATTGTCGTCTTCATACAAACTTTATACCTCATATACAAAATTATTTTATAAAAATACATCTTCATTATTAAGGTCCATTATTAAGGTACGGGTGTTTCAGTAAAATTATTAGCGTTAAATGAGAGAGAAACTTTTAACTGTCCAACGTTACAATATTTCATTTTAATTCAAACTCGAAGCCGCAAAGGAGTAGAATTTAGAAGTTTTAATAATAAGGCCACAGTTAAGCAGTAAATTTAATAGCACAGTAAATCTTGGCCGTCTCGGTTGGTGAGTACAGGCGTGGCTGTACTAGTGATGTGCTTTGAAATCTATCGATATGTCGATATCGATAACCACGATAGATACAGCAGCTTGTACCTTATATAGTGTATACAGGGTTATTTCTAATCAATTAGCATCCTTTTAGGGGTTTATTCTGTACATCAAAACTAACAACTTTTGTTCTGCGACCTTTGTCAAAACTCGAAAAAAAAACAGCTATTCCATACATTTTGTCGAGGGTGAACGATATTTTTCTATGAAACAACCACTTTCTTTTTGAGAATTAATAAAAGTCGTAAAACAAATGTTGTTAGTTTTGATGTGCACAATAAGCTCTTAAAAGGATGCTAATTGATTAGAATTACGAGTAACCCTATAGTAACAGTGTTTTTCATGGTGAACTGCAAAATATATCTCTACATATTATATGTTCATTACAGCTTAAAGCCTTTCGGAATTTCTGTAATTTTGTTTGATTTATAATGTTATTTATGTGTATCTGTGTAATGTCATGTCGAATATATTTAATTTTATTTCCAAGCTGTATGAAAACGACTACATTTTAAATGTTACTAGTTACTATCTATACTTGACTTACGAACAATTTTATCAATGAATGACTATACAAATCATTGCTAATGAAAAATAACGATAAATAACGCTGCATAGGAATACTTAAAGATAAAAAAAATAAAAAAAATCTCTATAGAAAAAGATAAATTATAGAGCCCTTAGTCCAGGGTGTTCCGTAGTTTTCTTAAACATTCGTGGCTCCATACATTTTGGTTAGTTTTTCCTCGTTTCCGCCAGGAGCGCTGTTGTACCAAAATGTATAGAGCCACACGGAAACAGCTATAGTTTCAATTCACGTGTAAACCTGGACTAACCCCTCAGATCTGGGATAAAAGAGAGAATTTACCATCGAATGCCACATGTACATCTAAAATATCATTCAATCAAAGTTTATGAGCAAAGCTTTTGTCTGTTGAACGATGTTCAGACTTTAAGACTTTCGGTAAGCATTCTTACCTCCCTGTTCCTTTACTTTCTACTGTGTTGTTTTGTATCAATTTTCTCTTTCATATAATCTACCTTTTATAAAGAGTCTATATAAATGGTAGCTCAAGTATCGATAAATGTCTGGCACAACACTAGCTTTTATATCCAAAAAGAACATCTCCGGCAAGTAAGCTAAGCTCCTGTAACATAACTCCAAGTTTTCAGAGCAGTGTTCGCGCAAGTGGGCCCATGCGACTCATCGCGACAAATACATTTGAAATATGCAACTTGAAAAGTTTTAGATAATAAAGTATATCCTATGTTGTACCTATAATGGTAAGACGTAACATTTTTAATTGGGTTTATTTTCAAAGGTATTTCAATGCAAAAAAATGAAGAGACTGTATTCCAATATACTATCAACTGCTGCATTACCTACATCACTGAATTCAAATGGCTTATAAAGTCCATGTTTCCCATAGCTTAAAAATATCATCTAGTAAGTAGACTGATTTTCTTTCTGTGTACCTATACATATTGCTAGTTTCTCGTCCATTTTAAGTTTGTTTTTCTAGTTTACTGATCGTGATTCTGACTGTAATAACTTTTGTATTAAGTTGTTGTCATAGCTTTGGGAAAATGAGGTTCTTATTTTTATTTTCGTCATCATTTTGTTCTCTTTCTATTTTGTCTTTTTTTTGATCTTTATGCATTTTTGTTTCATTGGTTTCTATAGGTGGGTACTCTTATAAGTATGTATTGTTGTAGTAAACTAACCTTGGTCTTCATGTCTTTTCCTCTTCAGTCCGGCCGGAGGTCTCGTTATCTTTGCGTCGACCTACTCGATCCCTAGGCTACCTGAGTTGGGGACGTACTACAACGTCAAGAAGGAAGGGTCATTCTGTTTCTACGTTTTCTTCCTTCTGTCCTTTTCACTTCACGGTTTCTACTTTTCGTGTCAATTTTTTTCTCTTAGCTTTGACCCTAACCTTTGTACCATTAAATTGAATTTGCTTTTTACTATTTTTTTATTATCGAGCAAAAGTGCCTTTATTAACTACAACAAAACTACACTACTATTACATAAAAAGCATTGGATCATCCTCAGATCTTTAAAGGTCTAAAGATAATCCAAATGCTTAAGCCCACTGCTAGTTGGCAGCGTGCCCAGCATGCTGGCTGCATTGCCACGATGAATGGCAATGCTTATACGTTGAGCTAAATAAACACCAGCATTTTGGTCACGCGTCGCGTCCACCAGACGCTCAGAAAGACTTTTGAAAATGATATGAGCTCCCGGCCCCCACGGACCCAATGTCTCAACTCCAAATGGCTCAAATATGTAACCACTACCGAGGTTAGCATATTTGCGCCGCTTGTGCTGCTCCGCCGAATTGGCCGCAGCTCCAGCCCTACTCTGAGCCTCAGAAAGATGTGATTTTTACTTATACTTAAATAAGTATTTTAAGACTCACCTTGGTCTTCATGTCTTTTCCTCTTGAGTCCCGCTGTGGTTCCGTTGTGTAATGCGTCGACCTGTTCGATCCCCAGGATCCCGTTGATGCTGTAGCTGCCAGAGTTGGGGACATGCTGCTCCGTCGAGGGGGACAGGACGGTATTGGTGCCGGGCGCGTTGCCCGCGTGGGTTATCACCTGGATGGAAAAATAACGTTTGGAGTTAGTCAGACTTGAGAGGGGGCTGAAACATGGTTAAGGTCGATAAAAATCAAGATACATTTTTGATAAAATTTAGGTTCTGGGAGAAAACAATTTTCACTTGTAACAAATGATTTATGTTTTTGGTTTCAATCGCTTGAGTCAGAAATATTACACGCTCGTCCCTTTTTTTTAGTTTTAGAGGCTTTTAACAACTGTAAAATCTAAGACTGTACTCGTATCTGTACTCTCAATTTTATCCGATTTGAATCACCATCAGATGATTCTAAAATTTAGAGGTAAAGTAAAAGTTCGTGTAGGCCTAAAATGAGCCGGGTGGCTAGCCCTGGCGTCAGCATTTTAGGCCGCCTGAAGGCCTATGAGAGGTAGATAACAGCTTAATGTTTTGGCCAAGTTGGCACTTCACAATTGCCTTAAGCTTGTGTCGGTCGATAAGAATGATTGGAAGTGACTTGCACTTAGCGGACTTCTGAACGTCGTCTACCGACCTCCTTATATAAACATGCTTAAAGTATCAGATTTTCTTGGTTGAGAAGAGAAATAAATAAGTAAAGTACTTACAGATACGACGCTTCCTTGCGCCGAGCTGATCTCTTGCTCCTGTTGTTGCTGCTGCTGCTGGTTGTGCGCGTGCTTCGCCTTCTCCGCCGCCTTGTTCCTTACGATCCTGAGGACAAACACGTTTCTAGTTAGATAATAAAATCTCAAATACATCATTGTCATAGGTACATAATATCAGCTATAAAAATAAGTACACAAATGAAGTAGGTCATCTTGTATTGGTCTCTGTCTCTAAAATCACATGGACTGTAGAATCTAATACTTACACACTACACTACACACTTACACATATATCTATTTTTAAATATTTATGTAAGTAGAAAATTAACATAACACCCAGACAGAGAGTAAACATCCATGTTCATCACAAAAATGCTTGCCCAGGGTGGAAATCAGGCCCAGGATTCAAGTTCTATAACCACTGGGCCACCGAGAAAATCAGTAATTTTACCAGGAACTGGGACAAATAACAAAGCCATGTAATAGTCTGACCGTTTAACTGAGTCCACGCCTGCGCGGGTACAGGGGCGCGGGGGTAGACGACAAAGGGGACTGAGACAGGTGCGGGCGGCGGGTCCTCACCGCCCGCACCTGTCTCAATCTCCGCACCTGTCTCAGTCCCCTTTGTCGTCTACCCCCGCGCCCCTGTACCCGCGCAGGCGTGGACTCAGTTAAACGGTCAGACTATAGTTTAATTTTATAAAAAATACATTTCCATAATTTGATACCGATTAGGTTAATTGAGAAGCAGAAACCACTTAAAACTAATAAGCAAACTTAGTTGTGTTGTGTTGTTTTGAGTTTTAAACAACAACATGATATCAAAATCCACTTATTGTATGAGTAGATACCTAAAGATTTTGTTCTTATTAAACGAAGATATAATTTATCGAAAATGACATATAAAATGAGTGTAATTTCTAAGTTACGATCATACAAAGCGTGCAATTAGGCGCAATGACATGAATAATCCATTACTGTGGAGCAGAGGGTCAAAAAATGCGGTTCGTCTGTAAAGAACCGCGGGAAAAGGTAGTGATGTGCTCGTTGAAGATTGATTTTTCAAGACTGTAGACTTGAAGATTTTAAACTATTCAAGACTTTCAAGATTCACTTATTAGTTTCAAAGACGAAAGACGTTTCGTCTTTTTTAAAATTTAATCTTTATTTTATAGAGTTGACGGACTCTACATGACAACGTTTAAAATTTTGAACATTTTATATGGAATAACTTTTTTAATGTATTTTTAGTATAATTATTAGCTACCTATGTTTCACGTTGTCTAGATGTTACCTAACTTCACAAGAGCATAGAAAAGGATAGGTAAAGATGGCTTGTGAAGGCAAATATTAAAAATTGCTAGACTAGAACATCCTCCAACTGTCACTTTGGAGCAACTTTCTTTTTCAATGTTTTTTGTATATTATTGAAATGCACTGCAATGCAATGCACACACACACAAATGGGACTATACATACATACGAAAGAAACAAATCACTACTTAAGAAACAACTTAAGAAAAAAATGACTACTACTGTGTATTAAATTCAAGCATCAACACAAAAATGACAAAACCAGATAGGTTGAGGGGATGCTTTTGTCCAACAATGGAACACAGCAGGTTTATAAAAAAAATTACTCTATTCCACCTTTTTTTTTAATTTTCTCTAACCTACGAGGTAGGAAATTCAAGAAAACATCAGTCAGACTGCAGTCTTGAATGTAGCGCAGTGTTGTTATACAATTTTCCCATCCTTACTATAAATGTTATAATTTCAATACCGCAATGAATCAAGCGCCACGTGTCGCGACATCCTTCTGCAATATACCGAACTGCGGTTGCGATTTGTTTCGCTTCCGACCGCGGCAAAAAAACGTGGGTGTGCGATCGGCTTTATTTTTATAACGTTGACAGTTTTGGGGGACTTCGAAATTTTGAAATTAGACAAATAAATATAAATATATTTTTATTGTAAAAAAATTATAGCTAAGTACGTATTTAAAACATCTTATACTAGGGCTAGCCACCTGGTCTATATGAACTTACTTTTTCCATTTTATGCTGAGTGAGGTAGGTACTGAACGTTTTGTTGTATGGATTTTCTGTTGATTATTGTTTCGTGATTTAGTGGTTGGTTTCGTAGTAAAAGTTACCCATAATTATGAGTGTTTGGAATTCTGAACGTTCCTAAACTTTGTAAAGATAAAGCCTGTATGTACAGTATAGAGGTATAATATCCTAGTACACCATCTAGGGGTGCGCCGCGCTATTATGGTGTCCTAGTATAAAATACGAGTAGAGTTCTAAGAATATTTTGGATTTGTAAAATTTTTAAATAGATAAATATGAGGGGACATCTTACACACGGTCTCAGACCCCAAACTAAGCAAAGCTTGTGATATGGATGCCAGAGACTTAAACTCGGGTCACACAGAGGCGGGAGCCGCGAGAAAGCGATCCGATAGCGGTCCAGTACAAAGGATCGCGCCCGCTTTTTATGTGTCAGGTTGCATACAAATTCGAATATTACAAAAAAATCCCGTCCCGCATCGCGATCGCTCCCGCCTCTGTGTGACGAGAGCTTTAGTATATCAGTCTCTGATTACATATTTTTAAAATACATACTTATATAGATAGTACCTAAATGACACCCAGACACAGAGCAAACACTAATGTTTATCATAAATATAAATGCTTGCCTTGGGTAGGGATTGAACTCACGCCTCTTTGATCCAGAAGTCAGGTTCGCTAACCACTGAGCTCCTGAGGCTGTCAAGTTTATATTTGTATCGTACCAATACGTGATACAAATACAAGTACACATTTTATTAACACCATAAATGGCAATTTTATAAATTCTGGTCACACGGAACATCCGGTATTTTTTTTTTTGCAGATTGATTTTTTTTATTTTTGCGATATTGGTACCTAGTGCTTATTCTTTTACATAAAAATATCTTACAAACAAATAAATAAGCAATAGGTACCAATATCACAAAAAAAAAAAAAAGCATCGATATTAGTAGGTAGGGTAAGAAAAAATAAAAACTATTGGCGAAAAATTACCAACATAACTGCAAAAAGCCTTTACAATTCATCCAACATTTCAATACAATAAATTGTAGGGAAAAGCCATTTTATAAAGGGCAATACTTCAACAGCGTAATGACATTTACATTGAAATATAAATAAAATTACAAAAAGCCGGCGCACCCGCACGCTTCCTTTCATAAATCACGAATATTTGCCAACAATAAAAGCACTTGCATTATGAGCTGTCTCAAACTACGACCAGCATCAAAATCATGAATATTGGAAATAAAAATTGTTAAAAATATGTCGGAAGCCAAATTGTCGCACTGCTGAATACGGGTCTCGTCTCACTACTTTCCAAAATGGCTACCACTGCCCTGGGGAAAAAGCAAAATTAGCAAAAAAACTCCTAATTAAATCATATTTTGATAAACCACTTAGACAAAACACCAATTATATAAACAGTGATACCAAGGCAGATTTCATTTTATTAATTAGATAGATTCAGATGTTCAATTAATAAATGCCGTATGTAGGTACAATAATACTTTAAATAAAACTATTCATAAAGAACTTATAAATAATACAGTAGATATAATATATACTTAGGTGTAATGTATGTAAAGCCCAGGTTTTCAGAAACATATAATTATATGCCTTAGTTACGATGTTGTCAATATAATTCCGAGCAGTTTTTCACCCTGACAATTTTTTCAGAAATTCGTTTTATGACTACCTTCTTTTTGACCTTATCAAAACAGAAAATTGCATTTGACAACGCATCTTCTTTTTGAAGATGTACGCCGATTCTAGTTTCAAACAGGCTGTAAAGGATACCATTAAAACGTTAGGGTTAAAACATGACCGCGACTGGTAACCCTTTCCGGAAACGGATATGATCATCGTGCTTTTTGCGGTGTTGTTGACACTCGCTATTTCAAATTTTTGCGGGTAAAAATAAATTTTGTCTATCCCTACTAATATTATAAATGTGAATGTAAGTTTGTTTGTTACGCTTTCACTCAGCAACGGATAGACGTTGTTTTTGCCATGGATATAGTTCAAAGGTTGGAAAGTGGCGTAAGCTACTTTTTATCCCGAAAAAATAAAAGGTTTCTGTGGGATAGCATAAAAATCAAATAACGCGGGTGAAGTTGCAGGCAACAGCTAGTTTTACTATATATGTATTTTTTCTCATTTATATAAATCATGTATATGAAGACAGACGAGCAAACATAGTAGGTAATGTGCATTTATGGACAAAAAAAAATCTTTCTACGGCTCTTTAGGATTAAACGAAAACAAATAATTGCAGAATACTGACTAGAAGAAAACTATGCTTATTTTTAAGTTATAAGTTATTTAGTAGCATAAAACTAAGTTTAGCAAATAGGTATTTAGTTATTTTAAGGTTGTAAGTTATAGTGGTCCAACCCAAACTGGGCCAGCGTGGTGGATAATAGCCCAATCACCCTTCGTGGGTAGGCCTACGTCCTGCAGTGGACTATCAAAAAGGCTGGTACAAGTTATAGTTGTCAAAGTTCGTTAATGTTCAGCTTTAGCAAGTAGAAATCATTTGATATTAAGAATGAGTTATTATTAGGGTTTGTTTCTTTATCAGCTTAGTTTGGAACTGCGAAATATTTTCAAGAGTTTTTGTTTTTTTTTTACACCTTATAAAAGAAAAGATCATTAACAAATAACGCTATAAAAATTATCACTACCACTAGACCACCACGGCCTCACAATGAGTAGTATATCTGTAAAAGGCGAAAAAAATACCCAAAAAAAACTTTGCTGTCTGAAATGATCAGCCTTAAATCTAAGTAGGACTACATATATCTGTAAAAGGCGAAAAAAATACCCAAAAAAAACTTTGCTGTCTGAAATGATCAGCCTTAAATCTAAGTAGGACTACATAAATCCCCAGTCATAAACAAATAATAACAATTACAGAGCGATCATCAATCTCCGCAAAGACTCTATTACATACCCTAATCTGACCTTTTTGATGAGTTTGCGAGACAATTTTTGCATATGTCAACCCTCGAGGCCCAGCCAATAATTCAGCGAGAGCGCGCCGCTATCTATCATGGCGGAATGAACTGTCACGCTGCGCGGGAAAATGGTAAAATCAAAATGGCGGATAGTTGGATGATATTAGTTTTTTCGCTAGGATTGGCAAATAGTTTTATCTGTTTTCTGTACCAGCCTTTTTAAAAGTCCACTGCAGGACGTAGCCTACGTAGCCACGAAGGGTGATTGGGCCATATTCACCACGCTGGCCCAGTGCGGGTTGGTGGAGTCACATACGCCATCGAATTTCTTCTACGGACGTATGCAGGTTGCCTCATGATGTTTTCCTTCACCGAAAAGCCAGTGGTGTGAAATTCCGTACATAAATTCCAAAGAACTCGTTGGTACGGGATTAGGCCTGGGATTTGAACTCACGAACTCACGATTGTAAGGCGAGTGTCACAACCTCTAGACCACCACGGCTTCTGTTTATCTGTTGTCTGTTTTCTAGACAAAGAAATTTGAATATTTTTCAAATCTGATGGATAAAGCTAAATTGGTTTAAGTACTTTATCGGTTACGGATGTAGGTAACCTGTCATCAAAATACCCAATGACACCTGTCTACTACATCAATACGCTAGCAAGATTTGATGCTCGAACAGGTTTTTTTACGAGATATTTGAATGTCAGAGAATTTCATTACAGCCATTGAAAGAGTTGAAACAATTGATAGGCAATAGTTTTCGCGATACTTATAATATGTTTCTCTATTGTTTATACATCTATTAAAGATAATCAATTTTAACTCTAAATTTTTCAAAAATAACACGTTGCATATTGCGTCAAAAATTTAGTAAAGCTCCCCAAAAAAGCGAATCAAAACACGCGTTGACACTCAACACCCCACAAATCTAACCTTAAATGCACGCTAACAAATTATTCAGCTTGTCAGTGCAAAAAATCCAAATGTCAAACGGGGGCTGCCAGAGTTATAGCTTCAATTACCGCGGGACTCGATTAAAATGTCTTGGCGTTTTGCAAGTTGGCTTTTTGCGTTTTTTAGACGGGACTTTTTATGGTTATGACTGGATTGCTTTTGCTGACTGGAGCTTGCAGTCAGTTTTAAATTACTATTTTTTTATTCTTCGCAGCCTAAGTAATTGTTTCTTTTTTGTACATATCAATTATTTATATCATGTGTACCTTTTTTGTACCTACGAACAACATTTTTTCTAGTGTGCAATTTGCTGAACCTTTTTTTATTAGAAATCTTGAAGAGGTCAGTCTTGTCCTTCTGTGGAGGTTTTGAAACCTAAGGACTAATAGTGATTGTAAAAAAATGTTAACATTGACACTAGATTACAATGATGATGACGGTGATTGTATATTACCCAAGTAACAAAATCTGGTACTATAAAAGACCTGAGAACGTTTTGGAGCGTGCTAATTAGTGTTCATGATTGGCACTATAACAGTCTTGTAAACGTTTACAGAACCCCGAATAGGCCCTAGTATTATCACTGATTTATTCTATAATCATTACATAAAGGCTGTCACGGTGATAAATCAGCTCTGTAGTTGAGATGTAAAAGTGATAAGAAACGCTTTTTAGTACTAAAATAGGTCTACTTGCAACGTTTTTGACATAAATTTGCTCTATAAAAGTAACCAAAAACCTATTTAAAGTGTTATTGTGCACCGAAAACGATTCCAATGATCTTTTTTATTACAATTGCTTGCTATTTGTGAGTTTTCTTCATGAAAACAAAAATCGGTAAGTTTATGTTTTATGTCACTACAGCCATTGTTGATAAACGTAACACGTAATTAAAAGGACATATAACTACATGGACTATAAATCTGCGGTAACTTGCACTTGCGAAAATAATTGTGTCGCTAAAGTCATTACACTGATTTCAAATTTGAAAATGCGCCCTCATAATTTTCATGTTTTAATTAATTTTTAATTATTAAAATAAGAACTTCTGCCGACTATGGCTGCTATAGTGCTTATTGGCTCCAGCCGTGCTGTTAATGAGCTACCATGACAAAAAACGTCAGCCATTTTTTTCACTCAACACAAATTATAGCCCGGGAGGTAAGCGGAAAAAATGCAACTACTTCCTAAAAGCTGAATTTTTGGTATTACGCTATCAAGGTGGTGTACTAAAATACCACGTAGTCAGTCAGCTGGGACGTTTAGCGGTTGGAGGGAAAAACTGTATGAATTAACAAAAAAAAACATGTAACTGAGCCTGTCAGTTAGGCTTTATTTAAAGCGGCGCTGCTTTAAGTCCTGACTGACAGAGATTGTAAGTAACAAGGTCTGTCAAGTCAAGCAGGCTTTAAAAGTTTCAGGTAATTTTTGGTAATTAAACTTTTTTAAACTATTTTTCTACTCGTACACCAATTTTCAGCTATTAGAAGTAGTTGCAAGATACTTATTTTTTTTAAAATAATTCTAACGGGTATCCTCATCAAACGCAAAGTATTCTAGCTGACTGACTCTCGGGTATTCTTGTACACCATCACACTCGTAACACACCGATAATTCAGCTTTTAGAAAGTACCTAGTTATATTTATTGCACTTACCTCCCGGGCTATTAGTTTTGTTATCTAAATAAAGTCCAGTAAAGTGAAGTACTTGTCATATAAAAGATACTGAAAAGCTAGTATAGATCTAATTAGTCCATTAATTGTAGATTTTAGTACATTTATAGTATGCTTTAGTTGTGTAGCAGTAACACAAACTCACTTATAGAACAATTTAAAATATAAGTTATTTAAAAGATGCGCCAGGAGTCCTTTTGGTACTATTTAGTACTATAGAAAAATGTTCATGGCTTTTACAGAACTAGCACCATAGACATATTTAGGGAGCTTTTAAAACGCTAAAACGTTACGAAATTGTTGTACAAGGTACTTTTACAGTGCAAATTTGTCTTGTAATAGAGTTTTTGACACTTCTACAGTACTAGTACTATAAAAGTAACTTTGACGCATTATTAGTGCCAAATAGATACATAAAAGTGTCCTTCAGGTTGTCTATAGTATTAAATAGTACTATAATCGCATATTTTACACCCATTATAGAGCAACACCTTAAGTATTCTTTTGTATGGTCCTGTAGACGTTTTAAGAGCTAATTTATAGAACTTAAATGCTCTTTTATCTTATAGAACCAAACCGCTCTGTTGAAAACCTTTATAGTACAAGCAGTGATAACGGTTACCACTATAGGTCTACTATATTACTGTTTGGTGATAAAAAGCCCTGGTTATAGAAGCTTATGTTACTTGGGTACTTACATACACAAAGCTATTACAATTAGAGAGATAGCGCTGTTGTCGCTTGAGTGCTTACATAATAGAAAATAGACTAATTGATGTCTCAAGAAGAAATTGAGCCACTGTGTTAAAAAGACAAATCTTGTCGGATGAATGGACAATTTTAACTATTTTTCGACACTGCATGATAAGTGTAGGTATGGGCCTGTCAGATTATGAAATGAAATGAAATGATATTTATTTCACAAAAAATAGAGTACAATCAAGGTGTTATTTGTAGTATTTGTCCAATCTATTTTGCCATTCCTTGGCATTTGAAATATACAATAATGAAATATACAAATCAAGTGTCCAATAAACTAAAATAATAAATTAAAAAAAAAGAATACATATGCAAAAAAAACAATAATGTCACAATATTCAAAGAAGGATGCAGCAAATGGACCTGTCGTTTTTTTTTTTTTTTTTGCAAGTAGGTAGAAAACAAAACATCATTTCTAAAAATGATATGTGCTTCAAAAATATAGTGATTTTTTGCTGTTTTCATATCACTAATTAAAATTAATATTAGACCACCAAAAAAATTACAATGATTTTTTGCTGATTTTATGCTTTTCACTTTTCAATAACTAAATAATTAATTGGTATCTTAAAAGTTGTGTGATACACTCAGACCAAATAAAAAAAAAAACAAGACAAAACGTCGTGAACAGACAAGTGAGGCCAGTTTTTTATACATATATGGCTAAGCGGTTAAAACAACCGGGACTTACAATTTAACGTGTCATCCGAGCCACGGTAGCGCTCAGTTGGAAAATGCCACCCGCAGTCACCCATCCAAATACTGACCGTGCGGAACGTTGCTTAATTTCGGTGATCGCTGTCAATACATGAGTGCGTTGGTGTTGCGCCGCCATAGTTCGACTGACGATCCAAGGCGTAGTTTCATTGTTTATACGTGTTTGTGTGTGTAATTGTGTATGTACACGGTGAGGCTTATTTTTGCCGGCCTCACTTGTTTGTTTCTCAACATTTTATCTTTATTTTTTTTATTCGGTCTGAGGTGATACAATGAACTTGTTTATAAACACTTTCATATTCTTAAAGATTTCAAGGTTCAGGAAGTCATAGTTGTATACATAAGAGAATTTGCTACGTTTCACCACCCTTCACATCTCAATGGCTACAATACTCTGGTCCATTTCAAATCACTCTGAGGGGTGCAAGTCCATTATTGAACAATAAACCGGGATCACTAGCATCAGGGGTTACTTTAAATCGTATTATTTTGACTCTGACAATTTTTGAGTTTGGAGCGTTTGGTTTGGTTGCATTTTCAAAATTTCTTGTCAACATTTTTATTCTTTCATAATCTTTTTGTCTGTAAATCAAAATCTGTTTTGTTATAAATTGTTATAAGGTATTAATATTCCTTAAGAGTTTTTATTCGAGGAACAGTGTTTGAAACTTCTGAAAGACTCTATTAAGATTACTAAAAGTTAAGGTTTAAGATAATTGTGAAACTTTGATAGTATCTAATTTATTCTACTCAATGACCCAAACGTCAAAACCAACCTTTGAAATTTTGATCGACATTCGACAACTGCAATGACCTAAATAAAAAAATTAAAAACTGCAGACGCAACAATCAAACTTGACAAAAACCAAAATACTCTATTCTAAAACCATTTCCCTCTCAATACGATGACGATTGCAGCCCTAAGTACCCGACACGTGGCCGACACGTGACCGGCACGAGACCGGCACGGGACGGGGAAGAAGTGACCGGGTTTAGACGACGCGTTTCGAAGCAAGGAGTGTGCAGCTAATGTGTTACGGAACTCGTGAGGTCAGATGATGTGCAATGGAAACGTTGGGTGAAAGTGAGGGTGATGCCATGAGTGTTTAACGTTTGGTAAAGTCGAACCAAATTTCTTGATGACTGTGAAGTTAGCTACAAGCTACGCAAACCCAATCCTCGCAAAACCTTTATGTAAGCTTCAGTCAGGATTCGGAAGAAGGTTAATTCGGTCAGTATGAATACGATATTTTGTAAAGCAAACTAGGTCCAAATAAGATGCATTTTTTAGAGTTCCGTACCCAAAGGGTAAAAACGGGACCATTACTAAGACTCCGCTGTCCGCCTGTCCGTCTGTCTGTCTGTCTCCAGGCTGTAGATCACGAACCTAGAAAGCTGAAATTTTCATAGATGATGTATTTCTGTTGCCGCTTTAGCAACAAATACTAAAAATAGAATTTAAAAAAAATATTTAAGGGGGCTCCCATACAACAAACCTGAGTTTGTAGCCGTTTTTCACTCGACATTAATAATGGTAACAGGTGGATGCATGCTTACTTTAATAGTGAATAAATAAATTAAAATTAAAGAAATATTTAAGGGGGGCTCCCATACAGTACGGAACCCTTCGTGCGCGAGTCCGACTCGTACTTGGCAGATTATTTATAAATCAAGTGCAAGCCAGTGCAGCGTAAACCGATGGTAGACGCTAGATACAAGTCTCTCTCAACCAGTCATATTGCATATTAATAAAGGAATCTAATAAATCAAAGGAAATAATGATAAATTGCTAAGCAATACTTGATGATTTCTTAATTTTGGAAGTTCTGGGTATTTTTTTTCATAATTTGTGTTATTTATTGCTTGGTTTCCAAGTTTGGAAACAAGTAGTGTGCAGTTAATGTACTAAGGAACTTGTGAGGTCGGAGGATATGGGATGGATATGTTGGATAGAGTCATGAGTATTTAACGATAAGGATAATATCAAAATGTAAAATTTACTGACTTACATTTATAAGAGGTATTTAATAATAATAAATATTAGGGGACATCTTGCACACGGCCTCTGACCCCAAACTAAGCAAAGCTTGTGATATGGCTGCCAGAGACTGATATACTACATATTATACATGTTTTAAATACATACTTATATACATAGTACCTAAATAACACCCAGACACAGAGCAAGAGCAATCTTGCGGTGGGATCTCGGACTGATTTGATTTTGATTTTGTTAATTCTTTATTGACAATAATAAATGATACAATGTGTTTTTAGCATTACATAGCTTAAATAACATTTAACTTAATAAGTTTCATTGTTTTATAGGCTAGTGACGCCTTTTTAAAACTTTAAGCTAACAATTGCTGTTAGGAATTAGACTACTCATTAAAACATGAAATTGCGGTACTTAGTAAATTGATTAGGCATAAATACTACTTACATACTACTCTGGGCTACTTCGTATGTTTATATCATCACAATACACTTTATTACAAACATAACAAATACTAGGTATGATACATTATTATTTTAATGATTACTTCTCGGTCTACCTGATACTGAATTCGCCTTGTCGGAAAATAAAAATAAGACAGGATCAGCATTATCACCTTGATAACTAATTTCCTCTTACTCATCTCAAGTGTTGCCAGCTCACAAATCCACGCGGCTAATTGCGTGTTGACAGATAAGATAAAACTCCCACTTTATGGGGAGTTGTGGGTTATTAGTTTCCCGACGTGTGTCAATGTTTAACGATGGTAATCTGACATGCTACCGTTTATTAATTTAGGGCTAGATATCTGTTATCAGATGTAATTATTGAGATTGTCTACGGGGTGATTGGCGTGAAAATATAATCAACTTGTGTCGGATTGTCTGCAACTTGCGCACGATATTTTGTTATGCCTCATTAGAGCTACGAGTAGTTACGTTTGTTTTTGTTTTACTTTATTGATTTAGGACATGCAAAAGTTGTAGTTTGATGTCTTGTATCATAACATACCTAGCAGTATTTTTAAACACCAACAAATTAGTACTACGAGTACCTACACTAATTTATGCTATTTGAAGGCATCGCGGACCCCGAGGAAATAGCCAATATTGACGCCAGACTCTACCACGGCTACGATATATTATTGTTTGTTTGATTGAGAGTAAGGCGAAGAATTTGTAGACCTATATTTATGTACGTAACCTCCACTCCACTCGAGAACTTTAAACTCTAACAAAAAGGCATTTATGCTAGGTGTCCTGCCCACTGCCATTTCAACTTGCCAATCCACTGCGCAATGTCGGTAACTTTAGTTCTTCTATCTCCTCATTTCTGATTCAATCTCGCAGAGAGCCTTCGAGCATAGCCCTCACCTCACCGTAGCTCGTTGAGTTGCTTGGAGCTGAGGTACTAATAAGTAAGTTCGTCTAGGCCAGGTAGCTAGCCCTGGTGTCAGAGTTTTAAAGTCGCCTGAAGACCTTTGACAAGGCTAAACGGTTGAGACAGCCGGGGCCTACAATTTAACGTGTCATCCGATTCACGGTAGAGCTCAGTTGTAAATGCCACCCGCGGTCACTCATCTGAAGTCTGAGGAGTTAGTCCAGGTTTACACGGAAATTTAAACTACAGCTGTTTCCGTATGGTTCTATACATTTTTGTACAGTGCCCCTGGCGGAAACGCGGAAGCACTAACCAAAATTTATGAAGCCACAAAGTTTAAGTAAACTAATAATAATAATAATCTTTATTGACATCAAAATACATGAGATATACAAAGATGTGTTAGCACCCGGACAAGAATTTCTGATTCCCGGATGCTAACGTCTTCCAACGTGCTAAATAATTTTGAAGTAAATGAAAACTGAAAAATAAAATTAATTCTAAAAATACATTCATGTGATAAATACAATGCCAAGAGATTAAAAATATTAAAGTTATAAATTTGGAATTTAGTTCTTAAGTAAAAACAGATTATAGAATATGTTACTCATGTTACTATATTCGAAACAAAATATACTTAATTATAAAAAGATCAAACTGCGCAAAACCTGGACAAAGGGCTCTGACCGTGCTGAACGTTGTTTAGCTTTGAGTTGCTTAGGTAGGTACTAATAAGGCTCATAGTTAAGAAAATGCATCTAAAGAACAAAAGCCAAGTTTTCCCGCCATCCGCGCACTCTACCGTCAATGGGTTGCGTGTCGGAACGACGCGCCGGAAACGCGGGGAAACAAGATGGCGGCGCCGGAAGCAGACACGTGCTCCCGCGCGCCGGACATCCTACCTACCTTCCATTGAATTATTACTCGACAATAAAACCGAATAGTTGAAGTATAATGCGTTATTATAAGTAAGTAAGTATATATATATTTAGGAAACATTTTCAAATTTCTTAATATTAAACTTAGGACCCACGAAAAATGTGAGACGCACAGCTGGATCCAACTAAAACAAAACATTTTGTCAATATTTAATGGCCTTTTTGATAGAACAGTAGATTTTTTAGGGTTCCGTAGTATATCAAGGAACCCTATAACTTTATAGAACCTAATCTTAAATCTCGAATTCCGTTCCACACAAAAAGTTCATTGACGCTTCAAACAAAGAAGATAATAGATCAAAAAACGTTGCTAAACTTTTTTTTCACAAAACTACCCAACAAGTAAATACCCAACATAAATTAAAATATGCACACAAACTCTAGCATTAATACTGAAGCGTGATGGTCTTTGTCAAAATACTTTCCCATTGTACCACATTCTTTCGTCCTACTATTTGTGATTTGGGTTGGATATAACAAGGTTTTTCAATTAGCTAACGATCGTGGATATTGTTGGAATATTGATAGATTTATTGTATCCTTGATGGAGACATCATAATAATGGAATAGGAAAGTCGGGAGTGGTTATTCACGTATGAAATAATAGTATTTTATTTTGGGGACGGGGCTATATCAATTTATACAAATAAATTTATTTTTGTGTCATATATTTAAGAAAAGTTAGTTATAATCAGCCGAATGGCTACTGTTATCAATTTATAAGCCACCTTAAAGCGCCAAACATGGCTAAACGCTTATAAAACAAGAACAAACGAAAAGTTGTAATTCTGAAATGATGAATATAATATCTTTCGCTCCTTCTTTGCGAGTCAATGTAGCGTGCTAAATATATTATATTCCGGCTTATGACCAAAAATTACGCATTACGCGTTCTCTGTTGCCTCATCTTGAGTCTTCCGCTATTCGGACACATTATTTTTACACTACGTGCACTAAAAATAATATAATTATATATCTCACTATATCGATGTTTCGACCGACTACCATCGTAGTTTGTCAGTGATCACAGTCAATGTAAATTGATCGATACGCCGCGCCGGGACAATGAGGTATACCATATTTATCTCGTATTTTCAGAACGTGACTAGTCTTGTAGTATAAGAATAATGATATGATGAACTCACCTATTGATGCTAGACACGGAAGGCACGTTATCCTGGCTGCAGATCCCCTCACTCAGCAGTCTGTCCCGGATCTCCCACGCGAACATGGTCGGGTTCTCTCTCTTGTACGCCGCGATGGCATCCACCACTGGAGGCGTGGCCACCTTCGGCTTCGAGCCTCCTATCACGCCGGCTTTGAAGCTACCCGTTTCGTAGTACCTGGGAAAATAGAGATGGTAAATATTAATTTTGTTTAAACAGCCTAGCGATTTGCCAAGTTTCAATGGACTGTGGACAGGGCACATTATTGGTCACCGATGAGGTTGTAAGTTCTCGTGTTGAGATCACGTACCGGCAAGCACAGCATAAGTCGTACGTCCAAATACCTAGGTATGTGAGCACCTAGGTATGTGTGCAGATGAACCTATTAAGAATGTAGGTTTGCATGCAAGCCACTTCCAATCAGTTACTTTGGTTATCTACAGGAGAGTAAATCCAACAGTGGACAATTGGACATTCTATGGTGTAAAAGAAAATTTTTAAATGAGCTGATGGCTGATGGAGTTGAAATGTTCTGGAATGGAGACCATGCTATATAATATATGATATCAAACGCAGCTTATGTCCACTTAGGTGGATTGGGCGCACATTTGAGTAAGGCCATACAGTTGGCTGCTAACGGTCGTTTTTAATTGAAATCTATAAGAGAGGCTATTATGAACTTTAGAATGATGATGCTGATGATAAGTTGAGCAATTTGATACGAAAATTGGTTTGATTCTTTCTAGTATATACATATAAAATTGTATAATGTCTTGCTCAGAAATAATTATTTTTCGCAAAAAAATAGTAAAATCGCCTTCCGTCGTGTACACAATTCGAATATTGCGCTCGAATAGTTTACATTATTGTTGATTTTTCAAAAATGACTCAGCGGATTTCTGTAAAATTTAAATGGGACCACCTCGGGAGTATACCCTTTCAAGCTAAAAAAGATTTTTGCGATTCGGTTCACAATTGGCGAAATTATCGATGAACATATTATACAAAAAATTACATACGGACGAACATAGGACCTCCTCCTTTTTGGAAGTCGGTTAAAAATGGCTCACTCTACTTTAAAAAATCCAATCAAACATCGCTACCACACAAAAAGAGCAACATAAATCACCTTCAACTAGGGGCCTGGGGTAGTTTACCCCTGAATTTAATAATCTAATTATCATTGTCATAAAACCCGTCCATTATTTTATTGATCAGAAATTTAATTTCGGTCCTAATGCCAAGTCCCCAGAGTAAGGGCGTGAGTACTGGGAACAAGTGGGACTTTTGTCTCGCTGTCCTGTTTTGTGAGTCCCGTTTTGGTGAAGGGGTGATTATAGCTGATCAGGGATTTCGACTGTGATAGCAATATGGTGTGATTTCTTCGGTGCTGATTTTGTTTTTCAATTCAATTTTATTAAAAATAATTTCAGACACAAATAAAGACAGGACAAGACATAAATTACAAATGTATTGAAAATTCTGCGTTTTAGATAAATGCATTGGTCCAAATAATTAACCCAATTAATGAAAACTTTGCAAAGAATACATATTTATATTATTATACTTAGTCTAAATATTTAGGTAGGTACGCAATGTACATACCGAATATATACGTTAGAGATTTACTGCCAAAAAGTGCCAATTTTCGGTTTATTTTTCGCTATGTAAGTGATTTATAATGAAAACATGCTAGGTATAGAAATAATTTCGATTACGAACTTTATTGTCGACTGCCTCGGTGGCTCAATGGTTAGTGAGCCTGACTTCTGGGTCAAAGAGGCGTGAGTTCGATCCCCCCACCCAGGGCAAACATTTGTGTGATGAACATAGGTGTTTGCTCTGTGTCTGGGTGTTATTTAGGTACTATCTATATAAGTATGCATTTAAAAAATATGTATATGTAGTATATCAGTCTCTGGCAGCCATATCACAAGCTTTGCTTAGTTTGGGGTCAGAGACCGTGTGTAAGATGTCCCCTAATATTTATTTATTTAATTTGAAACCACAAATGTACCTACTTAAATAATATTTTACAGGAATCCAGATTACTGTAGAGTTTCAAATCTTCGTAAGTATTTAAATTATTAGTTAACTAGCTTTTCCCGTGGGTCCGCTCGCGTGATTTTTTAGTTTTAGTGTCATCCCACAAAAACATTTAACATTTTCGAAATATAAAGTAAGTGATGTTAATTTCCAATTTTATAAATATATCAGTGCAAAATTCAATTCAATCAGTATTTCCGTTGTTACCAACAGTAACAAATCAACCAATACGTACTCGAGTTATAATAGATACATATTAGTAAAAATAATAAAGTATGTTTTTGTTACAATATAATTGTTAGTTAAAATAATATTTAAAAAGATTTAATTCGTCTCTCAACACCTCATTTTACCCCAAATTCAAAACTTATTCACAATATAGTGTTATCTAGAAAACAATAACGTATCAAGCAAACGTACACTGCATTACAACAATGGCCGTGTCCCAGCGGACGACACTAGCACCCTTGTTTCACACCCCTAAAGTGCAATGTACAAGTCAGCACACAATTGATATTTAAAGTTACACAATTACCAGAGAAAACTTGATATTTTGGTAACATCATCACTATTATTATACCTACTAGTTTATTTAGATTTTATTCGTCTTGTTTTTGTAACTTACGATTTTAAATCTGCTATAGTTGGAAAAGTGCAAATTGGGGGGAGGGCGCTGTAAGCTGAAACACAGGCTTCGGCCTAGTTCGGCAACAGAAACCTATTATTATTTTGTGTTCATATTCTAGCTTATTTAAGAAATGTATTATGTGAACATTGTTTAGGTCGAATAATTTTTATTTTATTTTATTTATTTCTATACTACGGGAATAATGGAGCACTAAAATTACGAGATAAAAAAATACCTCATCATCTCCCGACGTTTCGACCGAGTTGCATCGGTCGTGGTCACGGGTAGTCTACGTAATATCTTACGGGTAGTCTAATACTCGTAGTGCGTTTAAATCGCGAAAATTTATAAACTACAATCATCATGGATGGAAAATAATTAATTTATTGTAAGAATTCTTGATATATTTTTATGAAAATACGGCTTCCGTAAGCCGAATATTGGATTTTTGAGAGCCCCAAAACCGTATAATACGGCAATAATCGTTTCAAAAACATCGGCAATCGTTGTACTTACCCGACTAAGAACTGTTTTGATTGGAACAGTTTTTCAAAAATAATAAAAAAGAATTGATATACGCCATCGATCTATTCATGTATGAGCTATGCCACAGACTGACAAGCCTCACTCAAGTACTTACTATACACATTATAATACATACACCTACTACAAAAGGGTAGCTCTTTAATCTGACGTGCTTACATACTTAACGTCATATAGGTACGTTATAATCAAGTTTCCTTTTTAGGGTTCCGTACCCATAGGGTAGACAGCTGAAATCTTCACAGATTATGTATTTCAATTGCCGCTATAACAGGAAATCCTAAAAAATAGAATAAAATAAATATTTAAGGAGGGCTCCCATACAATAAACGTGATTTTTAGGACATTTTTTGCTCGCTATTAATAATGGTAAGAGGTATGGGGCTCAGGGGGCTCCACTCCAACACGGTACGGAACCCTTCGTGCGCAAGTCCGACCCGCATTTGGCTGATTTTATTATTTGTATTTTTATTGTGCATAGGTATTTTATTAATATTAAGACTGTCGATATCAGAAAAGTAAAAAATAGATGCACTTTTATGCCCAACTGTACATCAATACACCCTCCCTTAGGGTGTGATCACACTTATAATTGACTTATCTCGATACTCCCTCAAACGTGTGTACAAGCCCTTACACCAAATTGGTTAAGTGCGCCGCTATCAGTATGATGTTTACGGATTACTCTAATTCTGGGTTTAAATTAACTTAAGTTAGGTGGCTTTCATCTTGTTTCGGTGGTTTATTTGTAGCTGCTTTAACTTGGTGCTATAACATTAGTGATTGGTGATGCCCCATCCAGACTCTCCACGAGGCTACACGAGGCAAAGTGAGTATGAGAGTGAGAACGGTGCGCTCGTGTCGCCTCGTCTTCCTTCGCCGCCTCGGCTGCCGCTCTGTTTGCTGTGGATGGAGGCGTGCTGCCTCCGCTCGTCAAGACTCGTGCCAAGAGCCTCGCGGATGCTTCTCGCGAGAATCTGGAGCGGACATAAGGATCACCTTTTCAACCTCACAAGACATCAAGACCGCAGAACCACGCTGGATACCAGCCGCTTCCGCGGTCTTATTGGAGATCTATACCTAAGGGGAGGCCTATGTCCAGCAGTCGACGTCCTATGGCTTGAACGACGGGGTCATCGCGAGTAGTATTTATAACTGAACGCTACCACAGCTCGGGTGATACGCTAAATTGCTGGCCCTGTAAAATCTGGAATAGACTGGATAAACGAAGAACTAATACTTGTTATCTGTAGGTAGGTATAAAGTTAAGTTTTCTGGAAGAAAATATGATTAGCAATAAAACCGTCAATTGTTGCACTAGTTTTAAGATAACCTATATATTTGATTTCAATATAGTTCTAAATAATTGAGAGTATTTCTTTATGCACATAACTATGCATGTTATCGTCAAGTGCGACGTCAGTTATCCAATAATCGGCCAAGTACGAGTCGGACTCGCGCACGGAGGGTTCCGTACTGTATGGGGTCCTCCCTTAAATATTTATTTTATTTTAATTTATTATTTATTATTGAAGTGAATATAAAACTAAATATTCTGTGAAAATTTCAAGCATCCACCTGTTACCATTATTAATATAGAGCGAAAAACGTCTGAAAAATTTATTTTTTTAATTCTCTTTTTAGTATCTATTTGTTGTTATAGCGGCAACAGAAATACATCATCTGTGAAAATTTCAGCTGCCTAGCTATCATGGTTCATGAAATACAGCCCGGTGACAGACGGACAGACAGACAGACAGACGGACAGACGGACATCGCAGTCTTAGTAATAGGGTCCCGTTTTTACCCTTTGGGTACGGAACCCTAAAAAATGATTTACTTATTTTGTGATTCAGTTACACAAAAAACATGCTTAGTGTTCGTTATACTGTTCAAAAGAATGACAAAGCCTATCATCAACAGCAACTAATAACATCTATGAAAAACAAAACCGCCCTTGAGCTAATTTTAAGCCAATTGAGCCACAATAAGCCGTCGTGAGCCGCCGTAAGCTGTGATAAGCCACTTATGAGCCGATTACACTCCCCCGCCGTTACAAGCTTATCTAGATCGCCAATATGTCGGATATACGATATAGCAAATTGATTTTACTTTTATATTGATTTTATTTGTTGCTATTTTAAAGAAGTGTTTGATAAATTCCTTTTGTCTAATAGTTCATTAACGACTCGGCATTTTTTGATGCGGTTCATGTATTGATTGGATAAAATATTGCAGGATGTTTTTAAAATAATTGGTATTGTATTGTGTATTTACTCTGACTCATTGAATGGTCCAAATAAATGGATTTTGTTTCTTTCTGTGATATATTGGTGGTTTATAACAATACCCTTTAGTTAGTCAGTCAAGTTTCCCACACCAAATGCTACGGAACCCAGCTGACTGATTTCAGGGTCCTGTTGTACACCGTTAATTCAACGTAATACCTACCTACTAAAATTCATCCATCCATCAGCCATAAGAAGTCCACTGCTGGACATAGGCCTCCCCTATGGATCTCCAATAAGACCGGTTGGAAGCGGCTTGCATCCAGCGCGATCCTGCGGTCTTAATGAGGTCATCCGTCCACCTTGTGGGTGGATGTTCTACGCTGCGCTTGCCGGTACGTGGCCTCCACTCGAGAACTTTTCGACCCCATCGGTCATCAGTCCTCCGCGCTATGTGCCCTGCCCTCAATTTGCCAATCCGTTGGGCTACGAGTATGTCGGTAACTTTGGTTCTTCTACGGATCTCCTCATTTCTGATTCGATCTCGTAGAGAGACTCCGAGCATAGCCCTCTCCACAGCTCGTTGCGCTACTTGGAGCTTACTAATAAGGCCCATAGTGAGAGGCACCACTGATACCAAAAATATACTAAAAATTCAGCTCATGTTAAATTAAATTAAATTAAATTGTATTTATTGAGCCATTAAAACGGACATGCCAATCACATAATTATTTTTCGAATAAAATGGCAAAACCGGCTTCCATCGTGTACAAAATTCGAATATTTCGCTTGAATTGTTTACATTATTGTTGATTTTTCAAAAAAGGCTCAACCGATTTCTTTTAAATTTAAATGTGACCACCTCGGCAGTATACCCTTTCGAATTTATTTTTTTCGATTCGTTTCACAATTGGTGAAATTATCGGTGAACATACACAAAAAAAATCATACACAAGAACAAAGAACCTCCCCCATTTTGGAAGTCGGTTAATTATAACTCACATATTATCTTATGTTTAGTCGCAAACCTGCCTAGATATGCGTGCCTTGTCCACAGCCATTTTAACTTGTTAATCCAGAGAGTTATATCGTTGACCTTGTTACTACAACACATTGGCTATACTCATACTCATACTCATTTATTTGGTAAAAAATATTTTACAAGTCAAACACAATTCATAAAAATAAAAATTAACGATTCAAAAATAATCACTAGAAATAATTTCATTATTCACATTAAATAAATAAATTATTCAACAACAATTATCATCAAAGAATTCATTTACATCGTAAAAAGAGTCAAGTCAAGTGGCTCAATAAGCCAGCGCTGGAGGCGGAATTTGAAGCTGTTCAGCGTTGGAGCTGAAATTATTGAGCCTGGTATTTTTTTGTACACAATTGGACCCATGACATGTGTGAGTTTTGCAGACTTCACCAACGTTTTTTTTTTATTTTGATCGTGGTTATTGGTCTCATTATTCATATGAGTTCGTGTATATTAATTAGAAATAAACAGTGAATCTGTGGCGCTGTCCCGACGTAGCCCGGCGCATGCAGAAAGCGTGACCGTGCGCTTCCGCCGCTCGCGTTTTGGAAGGGGTAGGGATCTCGCTTATGATCATCTGATAATGTAGACTGTAAGTATGTCACATCAACTGTTTTTACCGACTTCCAAAAAGGATGAAGTACTGTTTTATATTATGTATAACGGGACTAAACTCACGTGTACGGATAGTCATAACAACGAATAGTTTCGGTCGCTTTCGGTGACCTTTCTCAAGTTGGCGAGTGACAGCACGCGGAGCCATCTCGCAATGCACTCAAATATGTGAAAACCACGTTAATTTCCATGGTAAAAAAGAAGTACTATGTTCGTTGGTTTTTTTTTTTGTGTAGGTATATTCATCGATATTTTCACTAATTGAAAAATTTAAAAAATCTTTTTTGATTCAAAAGGGTATCCTGCCGAAGCAGTCTAAATTTTATAGAAATCAGCTGAGTCGTTTTAGATTAATTATTATTATATTCGTGTACATTTTTGTACACGAATATCACATCAATTCGTGCAAACTATTCCAATTCTGTACACGGTGGAAGTCGGTGGTGCCATTTTTAGTGAAAAATAATTATTATATACATCATGATTATCAGCCGTAGGACGACCATCGCTGGACATAGGCCTCCCTAATAAATAGATAAAAGCGATTGGAACCTTGTATCCAGCGTGATCCTGCGGTATTGAAGAGATCGGACGATCTCCACCTCGTAGACCATTTTTAACCGACTTCCAAAAAGCAGGAGGTTCTAATTCGTGTGTATGTATTTTTTTTGTATGTTCATCGATAATTTCGCTAATCGTGAACCGAATCGAAAAATATTTTTTAGTTCGAAAGGGTATACCTCCCGAAAAGGTTCCATTTAAATTTTACAGAAGTCGGCTGAGCCGTTTTTGAAAAGTTAACAGTAATGTAAACAAATCTAGCGAAATATTTGAATTTCGTACAAGATGGAAGGCGGTTTTGCCATTTTTTGTGAAAATTAATTATTTGCATAGAATCGCGCTTATTTCATCTGACCCACTGTTGTTTTGATCAAAATAGATTATAGAGTTCTTTATAACACACATATCTCATCAAAACTTTAAAGGTCAATACAACATTGCCCACTACGCATTGTGAAACAAACATTCGATTAATAGAAGCGACAATCAGGATAGGAACAAAGTGGCACTCGGCGTGGGGCAAATAAATTGAATATTGCGGGCGGACGTACTCAGGCTGCCCGGGGGAATAGGGATGGGCTCCGCACTTTAAAAAGAAAGATGGAGTGCAAAACAACATCTGAATTCTTGAATCAATCTACTGATAATCATTTGCCTGGAAGAAATTGCTTTTAGCGATAAGGTCGCCGGTTGTAACACTAGCCATAAGTTCCACTTAACTTGTTTTCCTAGTTTATTTAAGTTTTGGTGTGACAATAAAGAATCAATCTATCTCTCATTTCCTTTAAAAAATAACTTTTCGGTCAAAAGTATTGGATGGAACGACATGTTTCACGTTATTTTTATTTTTTAACTTAAATGTAAAATAAAGTGGACATAACTTAAGATTTTCGCCCAATGTCATGCTTAGCTACTTAGCTACACACTCATACATAGTAATGACGTCACAAGCCCCCATTCCCGAATGTTGATGCTTATTGTCACGAGCACAAAAAGCAATAGGCATACGAAATCATTTATTGCAACATGTCTTATAAAGTATATTTTTTGAAATCTAAGTAACGGGTTTATAAATAGTTTTATTTCTTTTACCCATTCAACATGCCTATTACTCGTAGTTAATCGATCAATCGTATAAAAACAATGACAGCATCCGTACACTTTTCCCATCACTAGCGCGGGTCAGTTTTCAATTTAAAACAGACAATGGTACGCCCCCTTCCTACAGTTGTTATGTTTCATCGAAATAATGTTCTGTATGGCTGCAGTTTGATTTGGAAATCACATTTGAATGATACACGTGGGTCAAATACGACCCAAGGATAATACCTATTATGTCGGTAGAGTTTTCAGTGGAAATTAAATATAATATTATTGTATAGACTAGCTGAACTTCAGAATTATGACAAGCAATAGAAACCTTGCTAAATTTTACTGAAACAAAACTACGTTACAGCTGTTTTATTCATATCTGTTTATACAGCAGCATACGCAAGAGTGAAACAAAAAAAGCATTGTCTGTACGACGAAATAATAAGTTGGAATGTCAAAATGGTTGAAATTTAGTCCACTTTGTCTCTTGCAAAATGATTGGAAATTTATACCATCTAGTTCCATCAGAAGGTTCAAATCTCTGAACATTTTACCTTCCTCTATTCCATGTCTCTACTTTTTTTAAATTGGACAGCCAAGATAGCGCAATGATAGTTTGTGAAACCCTTTGAAATTACGTAAGTTCGAGTGTATGTGATCTTATTCTAACACCTTATAAATTTCATATTAAAAATGGGACAAAGTGATATTGCTATTTTAGTACGGTTTCTATTAATTAAGTCCTTATTCTGAGAGCTGACCCGATGAATTTCATATCACCTTCATGGCGTTTAGTGCCACCAACGATCAAATACGGAAACTTTGACATGGAAGACCTCGGAATAAGATGGTTTAGTTATTGTTCCGAGCGTAGGACATTCTGTATGGGAAAATTAAATTGCTGCATTCTTTTTTCGGTAACTTCTTTATGTTTTCTCACTGTTTAGCTTCCACAAATATTTCAAGAACAAAATTAACCAAATCAGTCCAGCCGTTTTTGAGTTTTAAGCGAGCTTAACAACCACGATTCATTTTTATACGAGTCTAATATACAAGAAAGATATCTTTATATATTTAATTCTAGCTTCAAAGGTCTGAGGATGATCCAATGCTTTTTATGTAATAGTAGTGTAGTTTTGGTGTAGTTAATAAATGCACTTTTACCCGATAAAAAATTCTACTATACGTGAGTATGTCACTGAACTCCTACTAAACGGCTGGACCGATTTGAATGTTTTTTTTGTATGCGCTTGGGTGACGCCCTGGACTGCTTAGATTCACAAATCAGCCCGGCAGTGAAACGAAATTCACCGGGTTCGCTTGTATGATAAATTTTGGTCATTAAAATAAACAATTCTTACTACTGGACCAATGGCTAATTGTCGAAAAAGAAATCAACAATTCCACACATTTCAGTACACATTTACTCGAGAGTCAGTGAACTTTGTTTGGAACAGCCGATTTTTTAGAGATTTCCGAGCCACGGTAGCGCTCACTTTTAAATGCCACCCGCGGTCACTGATCCGGAGACTGGTCGTCCTGAATGTTGCTAAAAAAGTCTATGGTCAGGTATTACAGAATTTTATTCTTTGCGCTAATTGTAGCATAAAATTCAAAATTGTATCTTAATTCTAACTTGCCTGTGAAAATCTACGTATGCTAGCTTAACATACATCCCGGCAGGCGTGCTTAGCCTGCGGTTAAGTTAACTAAGCACTGGATTACAGCAGTTAAGCATTGGTTCACCACAAATGAGAGCCGCTTAGCTTGGAGCTAAGATTTGTGACGCGGTTTGACTGTTAAGTTAGAATTAAGTTGGCTTTAAGTTAATGTGTTAATGCTTCGACAGACCTATTAAATAAAAATGTTTTTATTCGTTGGGTAGCCTTGCTTTTGAAGTTTTTAGGCCGTATAAGTCTCTATAGTATGTCTCAATAGTTGGAAATGCCACCCGCGGTCTCCAGACGACAGACATGGTCGACGTATAGGAAAAAAATACCAAGTTATCTTTTATATCTATCTAATTTAAACATACTATATCTACTTATGTTATGAGCTGATTTTTTTTGCTATTAATTCAGAGTTGATCCCAATTTTTATGGTTTTGATGGTCGACCTTATGTTAAAAGTTGATCATAATCATACATTCGATGATACTCTAGCTAGAATATATTTTACACTTGGTTGGGAGTACAAAGATATCGTAGAATATATTAGTCGTCTAAAGATAGCTACTGTATGCAACCCTGTACGCCAAATTGAGTCTTGCTTAACGTCTTGCAATCGTTGTTAACACATGAAATGCGAGCATTTAAGCAATATAACTGTAATCAAGTTAATTATAATCATAAAATAGGAGATCCTATCGCCGTTATCGTCTGCTTGTTAATACGTGGACGTGTGTGAGATGTAAAATGAGCGTGGGGTTCCGTACATTAATAAGTATTTGCAAATATATCATAGGTACGCAAAGATCTGGAGCTTTATGATTGAATCATTAGAATGGCTAAACGCATGCGTAAATGGTCAGGAAACTGGATTGAAGCGGGAGCAAGCATAGAAAGCCTTTGCTGGTGCAATTGCTATTAGGTTCTAAAGTTCCGGAATGGAAGCCACCTTTTTTATTTAAAAAAGTGTACTATAACAAGCAGACTGGTCTCCTGTTGGTCATCACCGTCGCTCCTACTGTACTGTACCAGCTTTTTTAATAGCACTCCACTGCAGGACGTAGGCCCACCTAGGAAGGGACATTGGGTTATTTCCACCATGCTGGCCCAATACGGATTGGTGGATTCACATACGCCATCGAATTTCTTCTACGAACGTATGCAGGTTGCCTCACGATGTTTTCCTTCACCGAAAAGCCAGTGATGTGAAATTATGTACATAAATTTCAAAGAACTCATTGGTACGGGACCTTGATTTCAACCCACGACCTCACGATTGTAGGGCGGGTGTCACTACCTCTAGACCACCACGACTTGGTGGACAACACCGTCGCTTATGAAAAACTAATATAATCAAACAGAAACTTACTTACTTGGATTTTTCAGTTTTAAGAACCAAGATAAAACTCAGAAAAAATATTCCATAGAAAATAAACATATACTAAACTAGACTACCCGCCCCGGCTTCGCACAGGTGTATTATTCATATAAACCTTCCTCTTGAATCACTCTATCTATTAAAAAAAACCGCATCAAAATCCGTTGCGTAGTTTTAAAGATTTAAGCATACAGACAAACAAACAGACAAAAATAGCGACTTTATTTTATACTATGTAAGGATGTAGTTGACTTTGAACCAACCGTCTCTAGCTCTACATATGAACCGCGGAACCCCAAGCCCGTCTAGCTCGCGAGAACAAAAGAAAATGACATAAGTGGTAGCATTGTACCGGACGCGCGCGCGCGTGCTGCGGAACGGTGCCGCGAACGGTACTGTACGGCAATGTCTGTACTGTTTGGACTATATGGGTTTCTATATCATCATCCACAGCCTTCGAGCAAATATCTACAGAGCCACAGTCCCTAAAGGCCCGATTACACCTACAGAGTAGAGTGGCGAGACAGTAAAACGTCGCTGGGCCGAGACAGTGACACGGCCGGCTGTTTACATCTTTGAAGTAGCGGCGAGACAGTCAGTCAGTTCAGTTTAAACGTTTTTGTGGGCAGGAAAAAATGGCTAGAAATGATTTAAATATTACTTACACCTCTCCTAGTAGAAGAACTACCTGCATTGTTAGCAGAAGATAAATCTCGCATTTGGACGAGACGTATTTAAATAATCGGCCAAGTACCAGTCGGACTCGCTCACGGAGGGTTCCGTACTGTATGGGAGCCCCCCTTAAATATTTATTTTTTATTTTATTGTTTATTATTGAAGGGAATTTAAAACTAAATATTCTGAGAAAATTTTAAGCATCTACCTATTACCATTATTAATATAGAACGAAAAACGCGTCTAAAAATTCAGTTTTGTTGTATGGGGGGCTCCCATACAACAAAACTTAAATATTTATTTTATTTTTAGTATTTGTTGTTATAGCGGCTACAGAAATACATCATCTGTGAAAATTTCAGCTGCCTAGCTATCATGGTTCATGAGATACAGCCCGGTGACAGACGGACAGACAGACAGACGGACATCGAAGTCTTAGTAATAGGGTCTCGTTTTTCCCTTTAGGTACGGAACCCTAAAAAGACCTGAGTTACAAACAAGCTGCATCTCGTTTCTTTTTACTTCCTGTAATCTGTTGAACAGAAATTCCAAAACTCAACTGTACTTAATGCATTTAAACACGTGCATAAACTTCGCTGTGGTATACAAATCCCATTTCCCAGTCATTAAAACGTGCTTTTTAAAATTCCCGCGAAATAATGACAAAAAGGCATCAAATGGCGAGTACGCGTGTTATCATTTCATTTCATTTATGTATCATTAATTACACCTACCATTACAGTGAGAAACCAATGCGATAGTGTTAAAAACAAAACAATTCATAAAAAAGAAAATAAGAAAATTCATATGCACCGTAAGTGATAGTAGTAAAAAATGTCCGAGCGCCGTCATACATACCGACTTAGATATTTACAATAAATAATTCACAATGACCCGTTTTCTCGAATCTCGACGTTATGTCACTTAATTAGTAATTGTAATCGAGCATTTTGGCATCGCGCGGCGTTGTAGTCGGCTTGCAATCGCCTTACGACTAACTAAAAAGCCTGTCCACTACGTAGCTTGAACAGAGTTTTGGTTCGGACACTTTTTTGCACGATTGTGACTCTATTTGCTTGAAGTTAGTAACTAGTCTTTACTTCCTTTCCTTACTACATCCTTACCTTACTAATATTATAAATCCGAAAGTGAGTTTGTTGGTTTGTTGATTTGTTCCTCTTTTACGCGGCAACGGAGCAACGGATCGACTTGAATTTTAGCATGGGCATAGTTTAAAAGATGGAAAATGACATAGGCTACTTTTAGCCCGAAAAAAATAAGAGGTTCCTATGGGATAGCACAAAAATAAAGCAGCAAAAGCTAGCAGGCTTCCTCCTACACTTCGGTTTTGTGCCAATGTCCAGGTTCGACCGTGTTTTTTTTAATATTTGTGGTTATTAACCCTAAACTACGAAATATTACTTAGAAATAAAATTACCAATCATCAAGGCAGAAAATAAAATATAACGCTAAATACCTATTATAGGTGAAATAACCGAAATTGTCACTGGTCTATTATTGGTCTCAGAGTCGCATTCCGAAACATTAAACAAACTTACCTAGATAGTATCTTAGAGACGCACCCATGCGACACGCTAAGTTGTCAGTATAAGACTAAGCTATCGGCTAATGTCACACAACTGCTGTTGACTAGTAGCTTGATTATCTTTAGTCGTGTGACATTGCTCAACAATCCCTAAACATTAGGCAAACTTACCTAGATAGTATCTTAGAGACGCACCCATGCTACACGCTAAGTTGTCAGTATAAGACTAAGCTATCGGCTAATGTCACACAACTGCTGTTGACTAGTAGCTTGATTATCTTTAGTCGTGCGACATTGCTCAACAATCCCTAAACATTAGGCAAACTTACCTAGATAGTATGTTAGAGACGCACCCATGCTACACGCTAAGTTGTCAGTATAAGACTAAGCTATCGGCTAATGTCACACAACTGCTGTTGACTAGTAGCTTGATTATCTTTAGTCGTGCGACATTGCTCAACAATCCCTAAACATTAGGCAAACTTACCTAGATAGTATCTTAGAGACGCACCCATGCTACACGCTAAGTTGTCAGTATAAGACTAAGCTATCGGCTAATGTCACACAACTGCTGTTGACTAGTAGCTTGATTATCTTTAGTCGTGCGACATTGCTCAACAATCCCTAAACATTAGGCAAACTTACCTAGATAGTATCTTAGAGACGCACCCATGCTACACGCTAAGTTGTCAGTATAAGACTAAGCTATCGGCTAATGTCACACAACTGCTGTTGACTAGTAGCTTGATTATCTTTAGTCGTGCGACATTGCTCAACAATCCCTAAACATTAGGCAAACTTACCTAGATAGTATCTTAGAGACGCACCCATGCTACACGCTAAGTTGTCAGTATAAGACTAAGCTATCGGCTAATGTCACACAACTGCTGTTGACTAGTAGCTTGATTATCTTCAGTCGTGCGACATTGCTCAACAATCCCTAAACATTAGGCAAACTTACCTAGATAGTATCTTAGAGACGCACCCATGCGACACGCGCAGCTGCCGACTGATGTCGCACGGCCGCACTCCGCTATGCGCTAGTTCGACGATCCTTTGTCGTACGACATCGGGCAACGGTCGCCCGTTCACGAAGACGCCGCCCAATTGGTTGACTCCTCCGTGGCCTGAGGACAAAAGAAATTGTTTTACCCTTAATTTGCCCAGACCGTATTTTTGCGAATTTAAATAAGTTCTATCGATTTTAAGGGTATTAGGTAATAGGTAGAGATGGAAAAAATAATTTGAAAAATCCCTTATCAATAGGTTTCGTGATGACGAGCGGGAAGTATGCTGGACGTTTCTAAATACGGAGAAAATTGAGTGTTTGTTTCACGTACTGGAGATTAAAAAGTAAAAAGTTTTTGTAAATATTTATTGTATATTATAAAATAATATAAATAAAAGAATATTTTATCAATTATAAACTAAAATTTATTAAAAAATATCAATAAAAAAAAAACAGTCTGATATAGGAACCCAAATCGCCTTTTTTAGTTTTACCCACTATTATAATAAAGACACATAAAATTACAATCATATGTGGAGGGATCAGAGAGAGACAGAGCTTAAAGTTAAATTACTCTTATTTTCTAAAAAAAAAAAAAACTATACTATAATAGTAGTTTATGCAACTGTCATATTATTATAATGAAGCAATAATATGAAAACACGAGTGTGAGTTTATGAAACGAGCGTAGCGAGTTTCATAATAGTAACGAGTGTTTTAATACCCGTGTTATATGCAGTTGCATACACTACTTCATCTTCACTAATAAAAATAAAAATAAAAAATAAAAACATATTGCGAAACATTAAATTCACGCGTACGTGTACATATTGTCACAGTGAACTTGGCGCCATTAAAATCTAACCAATGAGAGCGCAGCTGCGCGCGCAGGGCCAATCAGGAGCGAGCGCGCGATGTTATAATGAGATTTTACGATATCGATGTGGATATTATAACACCATGTGAAATTGCTTAAATTGAGTGTTTTGTTGTCTGCGCTATAACAGTAGTCATTATAAGTCAAGTATTGGAAACATAAGTAGAATGTTACAACATTAGTGTAAATAAAAATCATTATACAATTATTCTCATACTACTGGACTAAATGCGCACTGAAAATACGAGATAACAGAATAACTCATTGAAGTATCATTGACTCAAATGAATACTTTTAGGAGATATTTTTAGTATGTGATTAGACCCGTAGTATAAGAATAATGTGCTCAAAACGAGACTTTAAAATAATATCAATTAAGGTTATGTTAATTCATTCATTGAGGGACAAGCTACGGTTACCAAGAGCTTCTGACGTTGAAATAGTGATGAACAAACTATGTAGTAATATGTACATATATTTTTTTTATGTCCAGAAGAGACGATCGTTATACTACTTATAAATATTTTTAAGATACCTAAGTACCTACCTAGATAGTAAGTAGTAGTAAGACGTAGTAGTAAGTAGTTTTAAAGAACTTGCTGTATAAAGATTTTGTTGTTAAATTGAATGAGAGTTACACCAGTCTTCAACATTAAGTAATATATTTTATTCATTAACAAATCTGGATTATCCGGTCATGAACCGGGTATCGACCGGAATGTACCGAGCGAACCGAGTAGTTGACCACGACAAGAGACGGTTATTCAACTACGAATTTACCACTATCACTTTGTAGGAATCTAGCCTGGATATGCTAGCCCAAACCATTGTTAGGTCACACAAGCATGTCGACTATACTGGCTTAAAAGTAATTTTGGGTTACCTACTAGTATCCATGAACTATGATAGGTGATAAGTATTTCAATAATCGGCCAAGTACGAGTCGGACTCGCGCACGGAGGGTTCCGTACTGTATGGGAGCCCCCCTTAAATATTTATTATATTTTAATTTTATTATTTATTATTGAAGGGAATATAAAACTAAATATTCTGTGAAAATTTCAAGCATCTACCTGTTACCATTATTAATATAGAGCGAAAAACGTCTAAAAATTCAGGTTTGTTGTATGGGAGCCCTCCTTAAATATTTATTTTATTTTGTTTTTAGTATTTGTTGTTATAGCGGCAACCAAAATACATCATCTGTAAAAAATGCAGCTGCCTAGCTATCATGGTTCATGAGATACAGCCCGGTGACAGACAGACAGACAGACAGACAGACAGACAGACAGACAGACAGACAGACAGACAGACAGACAGACGGACAGACGGACATCGAAGTCTTAGTAATAGGGTCCCGTTTTTCCCTTTGGGTACGGAACCCTAAAAGTTACCGCAGAATTAGCTAATAAAGAAGATACATCCGGATTAAAAGCAGGATAATTATATCCTGTATTTATACAAAAAGTTAGTGTTATCTCGAAATAAATCGTGATAATTATTGATAAGGTTGGTTGAGTGATGTAGGTGAAAACGCGAGGTTTTCACTCCTAACGCTTAAAAGAGCAATTCATTAATGCAAAGTTAAGCCAGATTAAATGAATCCAAAGTATTCGTTACAACATAACAACGTACTACAATATTAGTTTGATTTTTAGATGTTACAAAATCTAAAAAAGTGTAAAGTAAAGTAATTTATTGGCCTTATAACATTTCGTCATATTGGGCAAGTCAATTACAATAAGTGCTAGTAACTTAAAAAATCAAGTGGACAATAAAATTGCAACTTTGTTTAAATAACATCAGAATAACATATTTCGTGACACATTGTCTTGAAACAGTTGACAGAAGTTGCAACTTTATTTACCTTTGAATAAGTAAAATGATAAAGTAGGTACATATAAGTTTGTTAGTAAAATTTGAAAAGCGCTCATATCTTTTTATCCGGATTTGAACGCTTTTCGAATTTTACAATTAATAACAATCACGGTTCTTTCTCTACTACTTTTTCTATAAAATTTACTAACGGAGCTGCCGTTCTTGTTTTTTACTAACTATAGTAGGTATGTTATTAGATTTAAGGAAAAAATAAATCATTAATTATTATCGTCTAAGTAAACATCTCTATGGTTGAAAATCTTCCTTCTTATTGCCTGGCTTTTACTATTAATAGTTAGGCTTGCAAAAGCAAAACACTCTTCTTCCATAACTTGTTATAGAACAACCGTCGTCAAACCACAATGCAATAGTTGGAACTTGCGAATACCGATACAACGATGGTATCAAAACAAACCGGGGAGACCCGGGTATCGACCTGCCCACAGGGCGTAACCGATCGATCGTCACGCCCGGTGCCGCCCGGGCAAAAGTGTTTCTTATCCGGGTGTACTGACGAACCTCACGAACATATCGTAAATAATATGAACATCTTAGCTTTCACACAAATACCAGCTAATGATTTTTGTAGAAAAGTGCCTTATCCGGGTATGTTGTAATAGTTTCTTTTTAATCTTCAATTTATTCATAGATACAGTTTTGAGTCCACCTGCACACTCGGGACTGACCGAAAATGTTTCTTACTTTCCAGTTTGTGATGATAAAACTGCGACTAGCACACCGTCATAAATACTATAATAAAATAGTGCAATCCATTGATTTAAAGTAGTGACAAGCACGCCATATCATTTATTTTGATTTTTGATCATGATATTAATATATTAATATCATGATCAAAAATCAAAATAATAATTATGTGCTGATACTTAACTAGTGTTCTAAGAATAATTATAAATTATTCAGGCTCTACGTGGGCCCTTTCACACAAAAATTCTGCGATTTTCGTCTGTTAGGTACATTTTTAAGATAGTCAGCAGTCAGCTCTTGTAGCTACCTGGTCTAATGCATTTATTATTCTTATCAGTCGACGTACCACCTGCTCGTACAAAGCGATTCGCTTCTTCTTTCATAATGCGGACCGCCAGGGATTGAAATGCCCTGCTTCCGTCATTGTTTCCTGACAATTACAATTTGGATATTTCCAAGTCAAGAGTAAATAGGTATCTTCTAGGTCTACATACTCCATCTTCGCTTACAACTTCGCTTTCCATCAGGCAAGTGGCCAAATGTCCTATTCTGCATAAAAAAATATGATAGCCAAATTTGTCAATATCATCATTTCATCCGTTAGAAATCAACTCCTTTATATATTTTTCAATTACGAGTACAACCGATCGTTCAGCATAGTCTTGCTGTCTGGTCATCTTTCCACGTTGTAGGTGGACGTTTTACGCTGCGCTAGCCGGTTACTGGTCTCCAATTCAGGAAAGTCCTGCTATGTCACCATACCCGGATAAGAAATACCTATACTATAATCCGGATAGCAGCGGATATACTAGATTACTTTACGTGTGTTTACCAACTTTATCTGCCAGTTTTCATTCCTAAAACAGAAGGAATATAAGATTGAAACAGCTCTTATAAGACCTTGGTACACTTCAAATGTTTCCCATACAAGGAAAAACTAAAAATAAACCTGAAACTAAAGTAAACCGCCCCTGGTTTTGGGAGTAATTAACCTTAATAGGGGACAAGATGGCGGACCGGATGGGGGGGCTGAAATGCTGTACACTCAGGTGCAGTATAAACTGAACTTCTAAATCAGTTGCGACGAAACCACTAATCGCAAAATTATCCGCCAAGTATGCATAGCGTATGCGTTTAGTTTACTGTAGAATCTAGGGAGTTGATTTAACGAGGAATCGAAAAGCATCTGTGTGGATTTTATTTTATTCAAAGGTTGCTACTTATTTTATTGCTTATCGTATCGGTTGCCAAAACAAAAACGAAACGAATGGATTCACTAATTGCTTAAGAGCTAGCTACGCTGCATAACCACGTTATAAACAAACTAACTTGGATACAAACATACAGTTTTCGTAGTTAATATGATAACCAAAAACACAGAAGAAAACTTAAAACTAATCTAACAATTGGCGGTTTTATCTATAACAGCAATATTTTTCAGGCAAATGCTGTTATTTGGTAGGACTAAACTGGTACCAAGTAAGTATGACAAAGTTTCATTCATTCATTGGGCTCTGTGTGATCCAGAGACCTTATTGTGTACGCGTTCTGATGTTTGGATTTGATTTTTCTCCTGCTCGCACCAGTTACTCGTGCCACGAGAGCAAGCGGGAGGAAAAGCAAAGCCGAACGTCAAAATGTGTACACAATACGGCCGCAGATCTTATAATACAGGTCATTTACCTAATATGTATAATATATAAGAAGCGCTTGTGAATAACGAAATCAATCACATACATTTAATAAGACTAATAAACATTTTTGTATGCATTTGCATGAGTTTTAGTCAATGCCGAATGTTTGTGTTATTTGTGTAGCTGAGTGTACTTTCTGTAGTTGCTCCCTACAGGTGTCCAACATGGTCGTTACTCTGTTTTCCTCTTCTGGAAATATGCTCCGAGTTAATGAAGAATGAGCCTTTTTACTAATTTTCCTGCTTTCTAGAGGACTTTATTGTTTTTACCTACACAAGTTTACAAAAAGAGGATGGATTTTCGAGTCCTTGATTAACGCTTAACAGATTATTAAGTATCCATTGCTGTGTCTTTAAATGAAATGTGGAACACTGCCTGAGTCTGTCTTCCCGCTAAAGTACAAATCACGAGTATCTTCTATCTGCTTAACATCAGGCAGCGTGTAGTCAAACGCAAACCTACACGAAATAAAAAAAAAACCTAAAATTTAAATACTATTTAATTGTCGTTATTTTTGCTAAGTAGGTAAGTTATCGTCAACTTCTTGCCATCATCCCACTAGATAGGGTCGGCACAGCACATTTCTTTTCGCCACTCTATCATACGTCCTTACTCATGATTCACACAATTCATCCAAAACAAATTAATAAAAAAGTAAGTTCGTATAGGCCGGGCGGCTAGCCCTGATGTCAGAGTTTTTAGGCCGCCTGAAGGCCTCTGACTTGGCTAAACGGTTAAAAAAGCCGGGACCTACAATTTAATGTGTCAAACAATTATTTTTGCTAAGTAAGTATTAAAAACTATTGAATCATCGTATCAATTTTTGAAACTGAGAAATCTGAACTCTACATTTCCGATTCGTACCGCCAGGGAATGGAACAGTCTTTCTACTTTCCTGTTTCCTAAGAGCTTCTAAAAAGAAGACTGTAGAAATATATAATCTGTATGTATAAAAATTAAATACCTATAGAACTGCAGTGTCCAGATTCCAACAGATTGAGGGGAAACGCGACCGGATGCGACTCCCCCGATAACTGCGCTCGATATACGGTGGGCTCATTTTATAATACTCGTAAAAATAAATGGGATTGCCAGTTACCGTACATTTTTACAATTACATTTGATTGTGAGATCGGATATTTTATAGAGCTCGGCCACGTATTTAAAATTAAGTGCTACGGTACCTTGGATGATCTGTTAAATTATAGGTGCCGGTTGTTTAAACGTTTAGACATGTCAAGCCAAACTTTGACTCTAGTGCTTACCATCTTACATCTGGCCATACCATTTGCATGCAAAGAGGGGTAGGATAAATTATTTGCACGATTGACAGTGTTTAATGAACCCAAATCCAGACGAAACTAGTTCAGCATGTAGTTTTTATATTCTGCTTTATCATACCAGCAGTGGCGTATTCACTGCTGGACAGAGGCCTGCCCTATGGATTTCTAACAAGTCCTCTTGAAAGCGACTCGCGCGCAGCGCGTACCTATGATTTGAAATTGTTTGTCTGTCCATCTAGTCGGCGAATGTCCTACGCTGCGCTGCAGGTACGTGGTCTCAATTCTCGGCCCTGCACACTGCTTCCTTAACATGCTAATCCGTAATAATATTCTGCATATCGTCAAACAAGATGTAGAGTTAAAAGCTATTCTTCACTACCATATTCACCAGCGTACAAGTTCACTGCTGGACTCCTTTAAAGGCATGATGACTAAAAAAATATAATTAGTCAGTCAGATAGATTTATAAAAAATAGTAGGCACGTATTTTTTATTTTGTCAATTGAACAAAAATTAGCGAAGATATAGCCCGTTAAAATTCCGCGTGACGTCACGAGTGTCATACAAATGTATAGAGTATAAGACTTTCGTGAGAGACGTGACGTCACGACTCCACTTCTTTGCCTATTGTAGTTTGATTGACAAAAGAAAAAATACGTGCCAATATTTTTTGATAATCTAGTCCGCACTAATTACTTTTAATAATAATTTTTACGCAGTCATCATGCCTATTCTTTTTTTAATAAGATTTGATGAAATCGACTTGATCTAGAGCAACGGTCAATTGGTAGTATCCAAACTACTTGATAGATTTCTCATAAACAAATAACAACATATCTATGTACGAATGTGTATTTAAAACATCAATGGTAATTTCCGTACACCCTGTACGCAGGTGCAAGGACGTCATGCGCGGGCGCCACAGAACAGCAGAACTAGATTAGAAAGGAAATCCATACAAGTAATCTATGAAAACCGCTGTCGCCAAGTGTGTATTACCACTGTAAAATATCTGCACAATAACTGTGCAATTTTCACTGGCATCGGAGATTTTTTTTTTTCCTTTAGAATAGAGCGTAGTATACTTTCTGTCACATCACCAAGGTACCTAAGACCCATAACATTAATTTGGTCATAATTTAAATGCCGTGTTAAAGTTATTAAATTCACTTTATTTTATTAATGTTACATAACAATGGCAAATGCGTGGTACATGTCAAGCCAAAAAAAAAAACAATGGGCCAATCTCGAATTTGAATATGGTATCACAGTTGTTTTTTGGCATTTAGCTAGTGATGGGCGACATGAATTGTGCAGTTTAATTTTATCGATAATGTGATTTTATACGTATTGCATAACTTATGGATAATGTAACTGGATATATGTAGTATATCTAATTGATGAAAATGATTGTGCAGTTTTATTACTATTTAGGGATTTTTGGAATTAACACTGAAAAATCATTTCAACGTGCCGTATTGTATTTATTTATAAAACTTGTGTTTCTATCAGTTCTAATATAGGTACTACATGGATGCCAAATCAATTCCTGCGAACTATGGCGTGTACGAAACACGGTGGAAGTCGCCTAAATTCCATTGTTGGCTAATCAATTGTATCTAGATATTCTGTGCTGGCCACGACTGTACTTAACTATTTTTCATAATGAATATTATCATAGTACAAATATTTTATTAAATTACACCATAATTACAATACAATAAAAATAACTTTATTTTCACATCGTAAATACAAAACAAGCTTAAACTAACATTACATGTGAAGATAAAGTATAGGACTGAAACTTGATACCGGTTTTACATAAGATTAGTTAGGTTCTAGATAAAGATTAAGAATAAGTAGTCTTTAGATAGGCATTAAATAATTAAATAACTAGATTTTAAATATATGTATATTCTAAGATTAGCTAGGTTTTTAGGTAGCCTCTCTATGTTTCAAAATTATATTAAACATGTGACTCGAAGTATTAGGTAATTAAGGTTAAATAAGTTTCTTAGATACAAATATTCTTGTTATGAACGACTACGTTTTTAAAATTCTGTCTCCGATATCCGCAATATTAAGTAATTAAGGTTAAATAAGCTTTTTAGATACGAATATTCTTGTAATGTAATGACTACAACTAAGATTCTGTCTCCGATATCTTTTAAAAAATTTTTCTTACTGATTACACTGTCTGGTACGATTGTATAAAATTATGCCACACCCTATCAAACAGGGTATACATGTAAAATATTAGAATTAGTTTCTATGTACATGTGTTTTGCATAAATGAATAAATAAATAACTAACACAACTGAATTACATGTGACAATATCAGTTATCATAACATCATAATAGAACTTACACTTGACACTGGCAAATGCATATTCCATGCGACACCAATATTTATAAGGAGAAGAATAATTACAATCATATTTTGCGGTATTGAAAATGGCTTCAAGCGTCTTTTTTTATGAGTGCTACTGAAATCAGTTTTCAAAAAATGTTTGGAGCAAATTATACACGATTTTGTAGGAATCCAGTCTTGCCGTCCTGTAGCCTCGATCCATTTACTCTTCGTCAGAGGATCGGCTGGAAAGCTGCAATGAAGATACAATGTATCAATGAAAATCAAAGCAAACATGCAACGGCAGTCGGCTTCGTGTTCAATCTATATATATTGGACCTGAGCACTTTTATTCATAAGGAACATAAAAGTTAAAGTGTGATGCAAATACAATTATTATTAAAAATTACACCACAATCACAAATATTTTATTAAACCATAATATTCAGATAATAACAATAAATTTCGGATTGCGAAATATTAACTTACTAGCGAAATTTATCGATATCGATAAAATGTTTGCAACCACTATCAACGAAAATCTAGGCAGTAAAATAAATCATTTAAATTTAAAAATGCCCACAATTTAGACTTACCAGTGAAAGGATATTCCTCCTTTTTGTAAACTAAAGTCTTTGCTTTGTATTCGACACGTTACAATAGCGCAAACCGGCATTTTTTTGGCAAAAATTACCTGTGAAATCACTTGAACGACTGAGACAGTAAATGTCAAGATTTCACGTAACTTGAGTTATAACTCATGTACGTGGCGACAAACCCCCCCCTCCACATCGCCTTTCTATTTCCTTCTCTCTTCTGTGGCGGGCGCTCGCCCTCGGCTATAAATGAAAGTAACCTGCGACTCGCACTTGACCCCTCCGGGACAATTTCATACCTGATCTGTAATTATCAATACTCTTAAACCTTATTATATCTTATAATCGGAATTGTACTTTCCCTCTTAAGTTGACTGATATTTATGTGTGCGAGGTGTGCGGATTTCTTTCATTAAGAGCAGATGGAAACTGGTTGCAGTCAAGCACAGTCCACTGCCATTTGAACTTGCTAATTTGCTAATGGCGGTAGCTTTTGTCTAATAAAAGGATAGTATCGTATATGTAGAAAGGATCTACTTAATAAAACTTAATAGGTATGGAAGGAAGAAGTATAAAGTACCTAAGTGCTTGTCAAACCGTGACGCGAATGGGATACCAGGCTTTAACGATCCTGGGAATCTCAGGACTAAAAGTTCCCATGTGTTTAGGGTTACCATGTACCTATAAGATTAATTTTCTATCAAAATCGTTGATTTTTTGGCTTAACGTGATTTACGTATTTGCTAGTGTGAGTGAATAATAAGTAATTATCACATATACAGGTACCTATCCATAGCTAGTCCTGCTAACAGTGCTAACCTCTATATTTTTTCTTCTCTAGATTTATGGTACCTACTTTTGTGAATTGGTAAAATGATGCACATTGATATTGTGGTTACAGAATTTGTTTTATTGACTTACAGGCTACTAACAACAGATTCCTTAACAGATTTGATAATATCCTTGCAGACTCAAAAATCTTACAAAACGCCTGTTAACAGTAATTTAAGTAATCATATCTCTACTATAACAAGCGGCAAATCCAAGCACATGCGCTTGGTCAGAACTTCAGAAGAAACGCATTATCATACGCCGACCGGAAGCGGGCCCGCCATCTTGGACGCGGGAAAATCTTTTCCGCCATCTTGGACGCGGGAAAAGCTTGTCCACCGTCTTGAACACTGAATATGCTTGATTTTTGAGCGTTTTGTTTTTCTTTGTTTGTTAAGGACTGTAGGTTTATTTTTAAAAGTTTTAAACATATAAATTCTCTTGGATATTGATTTTTTACACGGCCTAGGAAAAATTGAAAGACTGCAACGATTGAACCTTTTTGGTACCTGTAGAAGATATTTGTAGTGAGATATACTTTACTCATAAAAACAAACAAAATTATCTGTCGTTTAAAATTTCCTCGCGGTATTACTCGTTCTAAAATAACTGAGTAAGGATGTGAAAATCCTAAATAGAATTTATTACCTACAGTTGCTTCATCTAGTCACTAGTCACAGTAATTTAAATAATCATAACTCTTCTATAAAACAAGCGGCGAATTCCCAGCACATCCGCGTGGTCAGAGGAAGCGCATTACCATACGCCGACCGGAAGCGGGCCAGCCATTGCTGCCGCCATCTTGGTCGCGGGAAAAGCTTGTTTTTTGTCTATGGAAAGGTTTTTTTACTTTTTATCGGGAAAATTCTCACTCAATTTAGTGGCCAGTATTTTCTAACTCTGCAAGGTAATATATAAGTATATAATCACACAAAAAGAATTTGGTTACATCTTAATCTACGAGTCACAACTTACTTTTCGACGTCATTCATTTACAGTACTACTGGTAGTAAGATTGGTAGTAACACTGGTAATAAACCCGTTGTTACAGTCATATGACGTCTACTTCTGGACATAGGTCTTCTCATAGTCGAGAACTTTATGACCCCATCATTTTCTCATTCTTCATTTCTGAGTAATTGTGTGACAGTAAATTATAAAAGCTTGAAATGCAAACTGACACAAGTGATGCAGCCTGCTTATATCTTATATTTTTTTTTGATATAGGTACAATTGAGACAGGTTTTGATTTAATAATAGCATAACACAGTAACGCAATAAATTAAAAAGTATTTCTCATATTGTTACCCAGATATTTTGCAATAATATTTACATAACAAGCCCCAGCTATTCTAATTGGCCATCGCAAAGGCGGACACGCAACTCGACCGGTTTTGTTACAAAAGACCTAATTTTCCAAGCACCTTTCTAAAAATCTCCACAATTTACTGGCAAAACCCGTTTCGAGCGTCAGATTTGAACGATTATATGCGCACGCGCCGTCCAATCACGAGCCAGACACGCGTGTGTGCGTGCCTCATACGCGTACACTATACGTGTGATATGTGATACAGCGCGCGCAGTCTCACATAACTTGATACTTGAACAATTTTCCTGTCGTTGGATTTTGAACTGTGTTCTCTAATTTTTAGAGATGCAGTTTTTTTAATGTTATTATGTTTTCTGATGTCATTCACTCCTATTGTGTCTTATATGTTTCACGTGAACTATGGATGAGTCATTTCGTATGTGACAGGAAACGTAAATTTTAGACTTTTTTCGTTTGTTATAATTTCATTGTTTTCAAACGACATTGTTTGTAAGTTTTGTAGGCTGTGGCTTATGAGGATTTAAATGGCTGGTTCTTGCGTCGTTAGGTATATTGCTTCCTATTTACCTAACTATATGTTTATGTAATGGCTGTGTGTTACGATTGTGTTATACGGAAATTTATTTGTAATGCGTGCCTGGTTTTATTTGTTTCTGAACTGTTATTATTCTTTTTATGAATATCAACATTTTTACGTACTTTACTTACCTACCTACCTAATGATATTGTAGGTAAGTACTTATCGGACTTAAAACGATGTTTTAAAAAATATAATAAAACCAAAAATGACATAACATCATAATAATCTTTTATCATCTTTTTGAGTGTCCTTCAGCATCTTTCTCCATCCTAAAGTTGCTTGGATGATATCACTTTTAATAATAAGGTCGCTAGTTGTTTCACTAATATTAAAGCTTTTGTATTTCTCTCTGTCTGTCTGTAATAAGTATCTACATGGTTGTGTGTGTGTTTGAATCAATTAGGAGTTAATCAATCGATCAGAATAATGTCGGCCGTTAGATAAAATAATTAGTAGGGTAGGTGTTAGCACACCGTCGCAGCTTTTGACGGTTTTCTGCGAACTCAATTTCTTTTTAGATACGAGTAGGTACATGTCTAAAATAAAACTATTGCCTTTTTAGGGTTCCGTACCCAAAGGGTAAAAACGGGACCCTATTACTAAGACTTCGATGTCCGTCTGTCTGTCTGTCACCGGGCTGTATCTCATGAACCATGATAGCTAGGCAGCTGAAATTTTCACAGATGATGTATTTCTGTTGCCGCTATTGCAACAAATACTAAATACGGAATAAAATAAATATTTAAGGAGGACCTAATTTTCCAAGCACCTTTCTAAAAATCTCCACAATTTACTGGCAAAACCCGTTTCGAGCGTCAGATTTGAACGATTATATGCGCACGCGCCGTCCAATCACGAGCCAGACACGCGTGTGTGCGTGCCTCATACGCGTACACTATACGTGTGATATATGATACAGCGCGCGCAGTCTCACATAACTTGATACTTGAACAATTTTCCTGTCGTTGGATTTTGAACTGTGTTCTCTAATTTTTAGAGATGCAGTTTTTTTAATGTTATTATGTTTTCTGATGTCATTCACTCCTATTGTGTCTTATATGTTTCACGTGAACTATGGATGAGTCATTTCGTATGTGACAGGAAACGTAAATTTTAGACTTTTTTCGTTTGTTATAATTTCATTGTTTTCAAACGACATTGTTTGTAAGTTTTGTAGGCTGTGGCTTATGAGGATTTAAATGGCTGGTTCTTGCGTCGTTAGGTATATTGCTTCCTATTTACCTAACTATATGTTTATGTAATGGCTGTGTGTTACGATTGTGTTATACGGAAATTTATTTGTAATGCGTGCCTGGTTTTATTTGTTTCTGAACTGTTATTATTCTTTTTATGAATATCAACATTTTTACGTACTTTACTTACCTACCTACCTAATGATATTGTAGGTAAGTACTTATCGGACTTAAAACGATGTTTTAAAAAATATAATAAAACCAAAAATGACATAACATCATAATAATCTTTTATCATCTTTTTGAGTGTCCTTCAGCATCTTTCTCCATCCTAAAGTTGCTTGGATGATATCACTTTTAATAATAAGGTCGCTAGTTGTTTCACTAATATTAAAGCTTTTGTATTTCTCTCTGTCTGTCTGTAATAAGTATCTACATGGTTGTGTGTGTGTTTGAATCAATTAGGAGTTAATCAATCGATCAGAATAATGTCGGCCGTTAGATAAAATAATTAGTAGGGTAGGTGTTAGCACACCGTCGCAGCTTTTGACGGTTTTCTGCGAACTCAATTTCTTTTTAGATACGAGTAGGTACATGTCTAAAATAAAACTATTGCCTTTTTAGGGTTCCGTACCCAAAAGGTAAAAACGGGACCCTATTACTAAGACTTCGATGTCCGTCTGTCTGTCTGTCACCGGGCTGTATCTCATGAACCATGATAGCTAGGCAGCTGAAATTTTCACAGATGATGTATTTCTGTTGCCGCTATTGCAACAAATACTAAATACGGAATAAAATAAATATTTAAGGAGGGCTCCCATGCAACAAAAGTGATTTTTAGAAGTTTTTGGCTCGCTATTAATAACGGCAAGAGGAATGGGGCGTCCATACGGTACGGAACCCTTCGTGCGCTAGTCCGACTTGCACTTGGCCGATTTTTAAATAGTTTATTTTGCCCATGTTATTGATTAGGTACCTACAATAACTATGAAACTTCCCTATGGAAACTAACGTGGTTTTCGTACATTTTAATTAAGTAAAACACAGGTGTTACTCACGTACACGTGATTAACACCTGTGTTTTACTTAATTAAAATTATGAAACTGGCTGGCGCTCGTAAGTAGGTCCTATATGTATTCAAAATTCATTTATTGACTCAAAATACCTATAGTACGAATCAAACTTTTCGGCGGCTGTGAAGTTAGCTCCAAGCTGTATCAAACCCAATTCTCGCGTAGCTGTTGATCCAGCGACAAGGGGATTCAATATTCAAGTTTTGTAATATAATCATAAAAAAATAAAACATTTATTTGACCAACAAAATGAAGATGAACAACAAGTTTTCTGACTCTTGTGCTAGGTTAAAAACCTGTATCAGCTTTTTATTATACGTGGACTGGGTTGACCATATGTGACAAAATAATTATAATGTGTGTGTGTGTGTGTGTGTGTGTATGAGTGAGAGAGAGTAACACTGCAATACGCGAGATCTCTTGAGAGTCTAGGTTTGCAGCGTTACTCGTGTTGAGTGTGTGTGTGTGCGTGTGTGTGTATATGTTAATATAAGTGATCCTTGAATTATAAAATAAAATAAATGGGTCATTCTCAGTTAAGAGGTAATGTGTTGTATGAAGTGACGGCATGGCATTTTTTTTTATATTTTTACTAAAGTTTATATCTTTTTTATGGAAACTTTTAAGTTGAAACCGTTTACAAAGTGGCCAGTCAATTTGTTGGTTTTATCTCGTTTTATAAGCGACCAGGGTAAATACTCCATACAGGGTAGAGACAAAATGCACAGAGGAGGATACTTTATAGACAGGGGAGAGAGAAAGACATATTAAAAACAGGGTTACATATTTTTAAGATTCAACTTTATTTGTTTATTTTTATTTTAATTATTAATTATTTATAATCAGACTTGTCATTTCTTAGCAGTCTTTAAATGTTTCTTAAGCGCTAGGTACAAAATTTAAAAAGGTTCTTACTTTTCCTTTCCATCAAAACAAAAATATCTATAACTTTACTATCAATAGTGAAATAAAAATAAACAAAAACTTCTCTGAGTAACAGTATTAAATTTCTAACTAACTTTAACTCTAAAAACATTATAACTAATAGGTCACTAAAAAAAACTTTTACTAAAACCCGCGTTCAAAGACATCAATAGATTCATTAAATGCATAAAAAATACGCTGGCCTCTCATTTTTAAGTTAGGGGAGGGTAGTTTTTTTAAAACCTGATCCCAGGTGATGAAATAAATATCGTCATCATTAATTCTAAACTTTTTTCCAGTTTCATCACAAATTTTACAAAATATAACTTGAAGTTCATCATCTTCTTCAAATCCTGTGCATACTGCAACATAACGATATTCTGTTTTTGTATCTTGAAGTTAAACCAGCACAAAGTCCCCGTTGTAGAATGTTTTCTTTCCAGATGTTGAGGGCTTTGAATCATCTTTGTGCAGTTTGGTTTTAATACTGGTAGGTACAGAATGCTGTAGTGTTTCTTGAGGCTTCTTCCTGTGTTCTTGAGATGTGATATTGATTAGTGGTTCATCTTCTGAATCGCTCACTCCGTATATATCATCAACACGTAGAGTAAATTTACGATGTGTTTGTGGATAATCCAAAGTACCCAATTGCCCAAGTAACAAAATCTGGTACTATAAAAGACCTGAGAACGTTTTGGAGCGTGCTAATTAGTGTTCATGATTGGCACTATAATAGTCTTGTAAACGTTTACAGAACCCCGAATAGGCCCTAGTATTATCACTGATTTATTCTATAATCATTACATAAAGGCTGTCACGGTGATAAATCAGCTCTGTAGTTGAGATGTAAAAGTGATAAGAAACGCTTTTTAGTTCTAAAATAGCTCTACTTGCAACGTTTTTGACATAAATTTGCTCTATAAAAGTAACCAAAAACCTATTTAAAGTGTTATTGTGCACCGAAAATGATTCCAATGATCTTTTTTATTACAACTGCTTGCTATTTGTGAGTTTTCTTCATGAAAACAAAAATTGGTAAGTTTATGTTTTATGTCACTACAGCCATTGTTGATAAACGTAACACGTAATTAAAAGGACATAACTACAATACATGGACTATAAATCTGCGGTAACTTGCACTTGCGAAAATAATTGTGTCGCTAAAGTCATTACACTGATTTCAAATTTGAAAATGCGCCCTCATAATTTTCATGTTTTAATTAATTTTTTATTATTAAAATAAGAACTTCTTCCGACTATGGCTGCTATAGTGCTTATTGGCTCCAGCCGTGCTGTTAATGAGCTACCATGACAAAAAACGTCAGCCATTTTTTTCACTCAACACAAATTATAGCCCGGGAGGTAAGCGGAAAAAATGCAACTACTTCCTAAAAGCTGAATTTTTGGTATTACGCTATCATGGTGGTGTACTAAAATACCACAGAGTCAGTCAGCTGGGACGCTTAGCGGTTGGAGGGAAAAACTGTATGAATTAATAAAAAAAACATGTAACTGAGCCTGTCAGTTAGGCTTTATTTAAAGCGGCGCTGCTTTAAGTCCTGACTGACAGAGATTGTAAGTAACAAGGTCTGTCAAGTCAAGCAGGCTTTAAAAGTTTCAGGTAATTTTTGGTAATTAAACTTTTTTAAACTATTTTTCTACCCGTACACCAATTTTCAGCTATTAGAAGTAGTTGCAAGATACTTATTTTTTTTAAATAATTCTAACGGGTATCCTCATCAAACGCAAAGTATTCTAGCTGACTGACTCTCAGGTATTCTTGTACACCATCATACTCGTAACACACCGAAAATTCAGCTTTTAGAAAGTACCTAGTTATATTTATTGCACTTACCTCCCGGGCTATTAGTTTTGTTATCTAAATAAAGTACAGTAAAGTGAAGTACTTGTCATATAAAAGATACTGAAAAGCTAGTATAGATCTAATTAGTCCATTAATTGTAGATTTTAGTACATTTATAGTATGCTTTAGTTGTGTAGCAGTAACACAAACTCACTTATAGAACAATTTAAAATATAAGTTATTTAAAAGATGCGCCAGGAGTCCTTTTGGTACTATTTAGTACTATAGAAAAATGTTCATGGCTTTTACAGAACTAGCACCATAGACATATTTAGGGAGCTTTTAAAACGCTAAAACGTTTCGAAATTGTTGTACAAGGTACTTTTACAGTGCAAATTTGTCTTGTAATAGAGTTTTTGACACTTCTACAGTACTAGTACTATAAAAGTAACTTTGACGCATTATTAGTGCCAAATAGATACATAAAAGTGTCCTTCAGGTTGTCTATAGTATTAAATAGTACTATAATCGCATATTTTACACCCATTATTGAGCAACACTTTAAGTATTCTTTTGTATGGTCCTGTAGACGTTGTAAGAGCTAATTTATAGAACTTAAATGCTCTTTTATCTTATAGAACCAAACCGCTCTGTTGAAAACCTTTATAGAACAAGCAGTGATAACGGTTACCACTATAGGTCTACTATATTACTGTTTGGTGATAAAAAGCCCTGGTTATAGAAGCTTATGTTACTTGGGTGAAAATGACGTCATAGCTCTGAGTCACAGAAGCAGCTCAAACTTTTCAAAGTCAGGCAATTAGGTATAAATACGCAACCGGTAACTTGGTGAACCTTTAGTGTGCCTGAAAAAGTCTTTATACCTTCAGTAGAACCTAATTTTGTTGCTTTTTCAGATATGTCTGCATCATCTATGATGAAAATTTTAATATTCGGGCAGGTTTTCTCAAGGGCTTTTGCTAAGTCATTTATTGATGAAATATCGGTGCCACTCGCATCTAATCTATCTGCAGTTCTCTTGCAAGTAGCACCCACTCCATCAGGAGCTCTCTTACCGTGACCTGCTTCATGAAAATTCCATGTGAAATTTTGATTCATTTTTTTTCTAGGTGCCTTTTTTTCTGTAAAAGTCATATTAAGTTGTAAGACTAAGATATACATAATGCCAAGTAAAGGTTCAGAGAAAAATGTAGAAGTATTGATGAAAACGCATACAAATTTATCTCCCCTGGACATCAAGCATCTCCCCTGCCATCAAAAGAGCCAGGGGAAATACGCCAGGGGAGAGACATTTTCGGTAAATATCTAAAATAGCCGTAAAAGTGTTAATTGTACGCAATTCACAATCAAACATAACAATGTATGCACTATTCATAGCGAATATTTAAGTCTATATTAGTATTTTAACAGATAATTGCTAAATAAAACTTACCAGAGGAAAGACTGCATTCACTCAACATTTCTACACCCAGCGAGCGGCTTGACCGAAATGGCCGTTAAAATGGCTGCGCAGTCGGCATATGCGCCGCTTGCTGCTAGCTTCACGTTACATTCTATGCACTCAAGGTCACAACTTACACCAATTAGCAAAACAACACTGATTTTTAAACGAAAACAAAAAGCCAGGGTACGAGACACGAAACACAGAGGACAAATTTCAGCGTTGATATTATTCATGAAAAATTGAAATATAAGTAATTTTACTTACACTACACTGTGACCAAGTTATTATTCTGTACAAAATTAACAATGATAAAGTAATTATTGAATTTTAATACATTCATAATAATTGGTTTACAAATAAAGTCGGTTTGGGGACAGACCAGGGGAGAGATTTTTTTCTTATATTAGAACTTATTGTGACTAAACTACGTACATTTCTGTAATAAATTTGAGTGAGCATGAAGAAAACATTTAGTTTTAAGTAATAAATAGGTTAATTAGGAAGTTAGTGTAAAAAAAATGCATTTTTTTGTCCTTGCCATGGAAAGTACCTCTTAACTGAGAATGACCCAAATACGACACCTATAGGTAATTACGTAGGTAGGTAGGTACGCTACAATATAGAGCCGATGTTGCCACAGTTTGTCAATATCGCATTGAACATCGTAATATAGAGATCATTTCACGGATACTTCTGTTATATTTTAAAATGAATAACACTTAGATACTAGATACTTACTGATACTTAGATACAAAACTCAGATTATTCAATACCTATTCTAGTAATGACACGTGAAAATGATTATAATTCTATTATCTATCTTAGATAGGCAATTAGTGAAAAATATTTTTTCTTATTTCTTAGATTTTATGACGTCGCATTCTCATGCATTTGCCAGTGACAAGTGTTAGATAAATAATTAATTAATTTGTTTGTTTTATAAAGTTTTATTCAAAAAGTTCTTTCGTATAAAATGTATAAAATAAGTACTACGAGATACCTACCTACGCTACACAATTTTGCGATTTCTATGCTACAATATTGAGCCCAGGAAACCACAATTTGTCAATATCGCATTGAACATCGTAAAATACAGAGATCATCTCACGGCGTTCCGAAACCGGTTCAATTTGCTACACACATGCTACACATGTAAGGCGAGCGAACACATACAACCTCCCACTCGTGTTAGCACACCGTCGCGGCTGTTGGCGGTTTTGGGCGAACGCGATTTGATTGCGAGAAAGAAATTGCTTTGTTATTAAGTATGGAGAATATTTGTACAGGATTATCTGCTTACCATGTACTAAGCCAAGAGAGGGGTTTTCAGACCATCATTATGAACAACTTTTACTACAGGGCCAACTTAAACAACACAAAATTGCAACTTGGAATCGACATAACGTAAGTATAAAAATCCGTTTTTTTTCTCGAAAGTCCACTGCAGGACGTAGGCCTACCCACGAAGGGTGATTGGGCCATATCCACCACACTGGCCCAGTGCGGGTTGGTGGATTCACTTAAGTACGCCATTGGATTTCTTCCACGGACTCGTGCAGGTTTCGTCACGATGTTTTTCTTCACCGAAAAGCCCGTGGTTTGAAATTCCGTACATAAATAACCCTGGATAGCCCTGTATTATGTTTAATTTATCAGTTCACCTTTTTTAAAACAAAGATCGAAGTTTTATTTGGGCGTGAACTGCATCTACTTATGTCTAAAGCCAGCATAATCCGAAATCTAAATAGGTATGGCAGTTGTAGCAGAAGCTTTTTGTTTAAGCATCAACACATTTGCTAGGTATCATCGTTCAAAATTTTTTTATTCTTTTATTTCTTAAACTTAAACATACGTACTAAGCACGTAACTAAAAATAAACATCATTAGAGAGTTTTCATGTTTAGAAGTCAGGTAGAGTAAGGTAATTCCTCAATGTAGAGTGTGTAATAGATCATACCTAAACCTACAATGAGCTAAAGAATAAATAAATTGTAGTACCTAATAGAGCATCTACGTGCTTATTGTTGTTTTACAACGATTTGCAAATTATTCAGCACTCATTTGCTATTTCTTATCATAGGTAGTGATCTATTCAGAGACTGTTCACTTCGCTTGAATTTGATTAGTCATAGGTAGTTATAACTTACTACCTACCTCGTACCTAATTCAATATGAAAAGCACCTACTTACATACAGATGGTCTCTTCCTATTTAGTTACTTTTTAATTGGAATAGACTATTGTATAACGCAACATCATCATCAATATTATAAAGAGGAAAGATTTGATTGTTTGTTTGTTTGCATCGAATAGGCTCCGAAACTACTGAACCGATTTGAAAAATGCTTTCACTGTTGGAAAGCTACGCTATTCCCGGTGAACAAAGGCTATATTTTCAAAAAAATTAGAAATCTTTTGCCAATCGTACCCGGGCGAAGCCGGGACGGGCAGCTAGTTAAAATCGGATATAGAGCGATAACATAGAGCAAAAATCCAATGCAAAATGGAAGCAATCGCGACGATGTGTTAAGGGCGTAAGAGTCACTCGAACCCATACAGCCTCCGAGCCTCCCAATTAAACGGAGTAAAGTTCTAAACGCACCTACGCACACAAGTAAACCACGCTCCGCCCAGCTGAACGGACCAATCAGAGCGCGATGTCAACCCTCCTGCGCATTCGCGGCCTTACCATTGGTCGGTTCAGTAACGATCTTTACTCGGAGGGAAATTTCGGGTGTTTTATGAAATCTCGGGCTATATTATACGGCGATGCGACGGTTTTGGTACTTTTCTTTGTTGGGCAATCATAACTGCGAATGTTACATTCTTAGTCGTTTTTAGACTCGAACTTATAGTGACAGTAACTATTAGAATTTTTAAAGACAAAGCACTGGTTACCTACTTATACAGAATCTAACTTTTTTCACCGGTTTAAATGAAATCTGTGTTTTTTAGGTACCTAGGTATTGGTTAAAACGACATTTGCCAATAAGGTAAGTAGGTATATAAGAAATTATATTTCTGAAGAAACAATAATAATAAGGTAGGTAAGTAGTTACCTACCAATCGAACGTACCTAAATCAAAAAATATTTTTTTGTCACTAAGATGATCAGTGCTAAACATAGCTTTTTAGCCTTTTGTTATAGGTAAATCTAAATGGCTAATACCTATCTTACCAATTCCCAAATCACAACCTAAACGCATACTTATAATAGTATTTAAGTATGTAGGTATTTACAGAAAAAAATGGCCACACTTTTTGTATTTCAGTCTCCAGTCTATACTCTTTCGAACTCAAAAGATTTTTTTTGATTCGGTTCATTATAGGCGAAAATATCAATGAACACACATAAAAAATTACATGGAATCTCCTACTTTTTGGAAGTCGGTTAAAAGCACACATTCGCGTTTGTAAAAGCCCAAACTCGTTTCGGTTCTTTATTGAGGCGCGATTGTGCGGGTTTATGTTTGTCGTTATGATAATACGGTTATGGATGATGCGGTCGTTGTTTTTGCGTAATGGGGATGGCAGATTTTTTTATATGGATAAGTGGCATTTATGATAACGTTCCAGGTGGGGAGAAAACTTTTTTTTTAAAATACCTACTCATTGGAATAAAGATTGTTTGACGCTATTGTACTTAAAAGTTGATATTGCAAAGTTGTAGATTTATTGACTCTACAAATTTATACACCTAAGTAATCATGGATATAAACATATTAACCGTTTTTTTATTATTTAACTTGTATAATTTTCCAATTCCTTATCCAACCAATCTAATCAAAATAATAAATCAAATAATCCATAACTGTTTAAATAGTTCGCATTTCGCACTAAGAGCACAGTGCGAAATCTTACACTTGTCATTAGATGTTGAAACAACTAAGAACTTTATTCATAAATTAAAAGCCATGTATTATCTTTTTTTTTTTAATTTTGAATAGGTTTGCGTTTGACCACATACTGCCTGATGTTGAGCAGAGTAGGTATAGGTATAGAAATTTTCACTCTTAGTGCTTTGGTAAGAAGCATCTACTTTTCTACTCATTACACCTAAACATTTTACTCAAATGTAAAAGTTATTTAATAGCAAGTAGGTACTTATATTAAATCTATGTACCTACCTTCATAAGTACCATGTAGGTAGGTATCTCTCAATTCATTAAGGAAAACATCGAGATTATTGAAAGATGTTGATATTATACCGATAGCTAATAATTTACAAAAATAGAAACTACAAACATGATCTATACCTACAGTTCATCATAAGTATACTCATTTATAGGTGTATGAAAACATTGTTGAATCAATAACTGAAACAAATTGAACGCTTAAGCTGATAGTAGACCCAATTATGAGAGCGCCATCGAATTATAATAACCATTTAGAATATTTCTGTTTTTTTTTTTCACTTTAGGCATTCGATAGAGAGAGCACTTTTTACGTTGCTATTAAATTTACGATGGCGCCTTCATAATTGGGCCTTGTGCCTCTCTATCGCTTGGCTCAGGCGAAACGTGTCATTTTTTCGTGCGTGCAGCCGACGTTCATCGATTTTTGATGATTAAGATAAGACGTTACCTATCACGTCGAAAACTGTTTAAACAAATTTTTTTACTCACATGTGTAATATTCCATCATATTCTGGTTGTATCTGTATGCGGCGGACAAGTCCACGCCGCCGCCGGCCCTTAGCCCAAAAAGGGCCGCAAAAGTGGCCTTACTTTGCCCCTCCAGCTTGAACACTAACACTTCACTCTCACTCGAAAAGTATCAAAACCACTTGTCCGTTTCTGCACTATAATGAACTATCACGAGAACATTGTTTTAAAAAAGTTGCGTTCCTTTTTTAAACACTCATTGCGATATTCAAAATGTGGAATTCATTTTCTTTTTACATGTTAGTGATGGCTAGTGGTTGATAAATATTATCGATATTTTTAAGATTTTGTGTCCACACACTGTTTCTCCATATTTATCTAACGCTGTAAGATTTTCACAAGATTAAAATGTGCATAAAAATATATTACCTATAGAATCTGAACAAAGTTAATGAAAATAAACTGTTGTTTTAAATTGAAATTAAAGTATATAATTGAGAACAAGACGATTTATTAATGAAACCACGACCAACGATACCCCGTCATTCTTTTCGACTAATGGATAAGAAGAAAACCATCAACCAATCCCAGATCAAATCTTCAACAAAAAGAAAATCTTTATCCGGTAAAAAAAAAACACTTATTTGTCAAAAGCCAACGATTTGGTTGTTAATTTCAATGCACTAATGATTTCCACGAAAAAACGTTTTGACACCGTGAAAGTAGCATAAAATCGGAGTGGCTACGATTGGCCAGCGTAAGGCTTAGACCGATTAAGTAGTTATAGAAAAAATGCCGGGTTTTGACCGATTTTACCGGTTTTTGGGCGATTTTCCGCTGTTTGAGTACTGCTTTTCCGGTCGGATGGTGGCAGGTGGTACGTAGTGGGCTTTTCTCACGAGAATAGAGACTTTAATGACGATGACGATAGAACAAGGAAGATGAGATTATAGCATTTAGTTTTGTCTATTGTTTTGATAAATTGCGATTTAATATTGAACTTCTACTTAGTTTTCGTGTCATTTTAATTTTCTTTTCAGTAGTTTGTAATTGATCAAGTATTTTAGTTTGATGTCTGAAAAATATTGTTGACACCATCAAATAAAACTAATCGTGGAAATGCATTAAGCTGTCACAGTGACATTTCATGTTAAGTATAATATCCTATCAGAGTTTAAAAAATATTGTCTCTACACTCATTAGGTACTCGAAGTACAATAAATAATTATTTGTGATAATTGTACTTGGTTGTGCAAAAAAAAAGATGGTAACGACAATGGTTTCTATAAATACTTAACATAGGTAAATAATGCAGAAAATCATGAAGGTCGACTTTACACTACTTAGATATCATTAGAGTCTGTATTTATAAATAAAAAAGGACATATTAAGTACTTTTGAATTGGACTTAAATCGCTTGTGTCTGTCCTACACACACAAGAGTCCAATTAATTATTTAGCTAAAATTCTTGAATGAATGAATGATTTATTTGTCTGTAAAACTAGGTGAAATACAAAGGTCATAAATTAAAGTTATGCTCTCTAGCTTCAACCTAAATAGGTCTTTGGTTCATTGATTTCAGTATAGTATTTGTACTCAATGATACACAAACTACGCTACGGGTATGTAATTTGAAAACAATGTAGAACACTTTCTCAGCTACAAACAAATTCGTTACTTTTTAGACTACTGTACCAGCCTTTTTAATAGTCCACTGCAGGACGTAGGCCTACCCACGATGGGTGATTGGGCCATATCCACCACGCTGGCCCAGTGCGGGTTGGTGGATTCACACACGCCATCGAATTTCTTCTACGGACGTATGCAGGTTGCCTCACGATGTTTTCCTTCACCGAAAAGCCAGTGGTGTGAAATTCCGTACCTACATAAGTTCTAAAGAAACTCATTGGTACGGGACCGGGATTGAACCCATGACCTCGAGAATGACAGGCCAGCGTTACAACCACTAGACCACCACGGCTAACTTTTAAGACTATTGGCATTAAAACAGTTCACATAATATATTATTGGCATTATAACTATCGATTCAAGCACATCACTGTCACTGGTCACAACACTATTTCCGAACGGAAATTTTCAAACTTTCACCGAACATTTAGTTCCATTTTCAAAACGATTTGAATAAACTAATTAGCAATCGAATAAATACGTCTTAATCGTCCAATCGACTATAGTCTACAGATGACTAGCGTTGATTTTGAGGTATATTTTACGGTGGGTAGGCAGAATCGATGAATTGTGAAGGGGTTCGGTTTCAGATATCAGATGCTGCGACGCGACCGTGGGATTGGCGTTTTGACAATGTTTATTTCTTTTTAATTACGTAACTTTTTGTTGCCAGTTACATTGGACTACAAGTAAGGTAGGGCAGGCTGAGAAGGCCCACTTTTTTACAAAATCAAATAATTCTTTATTTTATCATCTCAACACAATAAAAACGTGTTTATGAAACCCTTCGTTCTCTTACTAATATTCAAATAAATATATTTTTTAAGTTGTGTAGATAATTTGCATGTTTTTTACCTTTCTTAAAAACCCTTCTTTTGGGCCTTACTAAACGTGGCATGTCTAATAAGGCCCTGACAATAATATAATTATTTATCACGAAAATAAGAACTTGAGATTTAAAATTTACAAAAATATGTAAATTGCAATATTTTTCGACTTGGACAAAAGTGAATCCTAACTGATATCAACAATAGTTTATAAGAAAAAAAAATATTTCTGCTAGGTAGCAAAACAGCCCGTACTCAGCCCTTTTTTACTTTTTACGGGAATGATTTTGATACAGTATATGTTTTTTTAAAGTTAATGTAATGTTTAGGAATTTAATTTCAAGATTTTTTAAAAATAAATACTTCCATACTTTGGGCCTTGATAGACAAAACTGGGTTAAAAGGCCCAGCTATATGGTTAGAAGGCCCAAATTATTGGTAGGAAAGCCATTAGAGGGCTTTTTACCAATAATTTGGACCTGGGATTTATGATATGCAAGGAATGAGGAACGGAGACGATAACATCTTACAAAGGATGATTAAAAAAATATAGAGTATAAAGACATTTTTTATATTGAATATTTAAGGGCCTTGCCAGGTTAGAATAGGATTGCAAGGCCCAATCAAGCCTTGTAAGGCCCAAAAAAGTAACTACTTGGGCCTTCCAAAACGACTTGGGCTTTGAAACCCAAACTAACCATTTTCGTAATAAATTTGATAAAAAAATCACAATCTAAAAGTAAATAGTGTTAGGTAATGATTAAATAAACACTTTAAACTAATCATCTGCTTAAAAATCTTGGGATAAACAACAGAAAACTTACTTTTTGTGTCCGAGAAAAATAGCAAAATAGGTGACGGCGTCCAAGCTCGGCGAGAAAAGTGGCGGCACTGACAAAATGGCGGCCGCCAGCGGAACGCTGCAGGCGCATTCTGCGTTCCTATTGGTCCGTTACTCACGTGACTAGAGACCAGTGCGCTATGAATGTATTTAATGTGTTTTTTGAAACTTGGGCCTTACAACACAGCGGGCCTTCTCAGTCGGCACTACCTTATAAGTAGGTGTAGAGTTTTGTTACTTTTAGTTTTGTCTTTATCAAAGGTTTTCTTGACAATATGATGCAAAACTGCAAATGTTATAACAAAGATTTAAGCACCAATGAAGACTAAGTAAGTATACATTTTTACTAATATATGTTTGTTGAGTTTACAGGTATACATCAAAATCTATAGAAGTGTATTTAGGTCTAAATCGTTACAGATCAGTAAAATTTTTGTAAATTCGATTACAAATTTTATTTAAGTATAACTGTTGCATAAGTTTTGAGATTTAAATAGATATAATTCTAAGGTTCTTTCAGAGGCTTTGTAAAGATATTTTTTTTTGAAATACCTAGTAGGTATGTCCTTAAACATTTTATTACGACATATTTTTAGGTTAACATTGCATTCCGATTAAATTATAATTTACCTCAATCACCAATTTTAATACTTTTAGAATCAAGAAGGAAGTAAAATATTTGTGATGTGTTATGTATCTAACGTATATACTTTTTGCGTATTAACAGATCGTATTTGACTGATACGTTGTCGGTTTTTTTTTGTTATTTTATATTTTTATCCGTGTCTCTAGTCTCTACCTAGCTTGAATTAATATAATATGTAGTTATTTACTATGTACATTCACACGATAAGTTATAGTAATACAATACTCTCGGCTCTTATTTAGACGGGTATCAGAATTACATGCCGTATTGATTTACGTTGTCAAGTGTACATACCTACATACCTACGTACTTAGATAAAAAAGAACTAAGTACATTAATACTACGGTAAGTTCGTATACCTGAGTCGGATGGTTAGTCCTGGTGTCAGAGTTTATAAGCCTCTTGCAGACCTCTGATGGATAAACGGTTAAAATAACCGAGAACTACAATTTAATCCGAGCCCCCTAAATATAATCATATATGTTATTTCGTAAAAAGTTCGTAAAAGTATAAATACCTATATTATTTAATTCCTAAATTTTCAAGAGTATTTTAATTTTTTTTTGAGATTCTCAGAAAATTGTAATACCTTAGTTTGATATATTTTAATTCGTTAGATATTATGATATTACATCACTTTGTATTAAAATTTACACACTTGAACTTGTTTTCAATTTGTCTGCACCGGGAACGATGAGTGGCGGGTTACTTATTTGATAAATTTTCTAGCTATATATTTTATTTAGTGTTACTATAATTATTTGTATTTAGCAAACATAACTCTTGTATGTATGGTAAATAAATGATCTCAATTTATTTGTCAAGACATTTTTTCACCGATATGTAAAAATAAAACATGTAAAAATAATAGCACGATAATTTGGTAAACTTATTGCGGTAAATTTTATCGATATCAATATTACACGTCACTATTTTCCATTTCACTGTCATTATAAGATAAACTGTTTCCCTGTAAATATAACTTAATTTGAATTAAATTGACGAAAACGGATTAGTTATTATTTAAGATTTACACGCGTAATAAACTGACAGCGAGGTTAAGTAGTTCAATGTAAACTGAAGCAATTTTACTGGTGATTTATTTTTATCCAATTTCACAATAACCTTCCTAAAAATCAAAATAAAAATCACTATTTCCAACGTCAATTTTCAAACACAAAAGCAGATACCAATTTTCCATGCCTATTACTCACAATTCACAATTAAAAAACAAACATCAAAATTCACAAATCGAACGTACAAAAACGCAATCGAAAATTCAAATATTGGAACGTCAAATCCGAATTCGAACGTGGAACGCGTTTCCCGCGCGTTTCGCTCGACCGCGCGGCGCGGCGCCAAAATGCTCTCTACCGGCACGTGCGAGGGTGCGTTCGGATTCGCCACCCGCGGGAGATTGCGCTGTTTTTTTTTAATAGGATAGGATGAGTAATGTCATTTTTGGATAGATCCTCTTTTGAGTTCGTTTTTGTTACATTCTCGTTGATGTTTTTTGTAGTTTTGAAATAGGTACTTATGTATGGGTACGGTACCTACTATATTATGTCTGTACTAGTTATTACCCGCGGCTTCGCCCGCATGATTATTTGATTTTTGTGCTATCCTATGGGAACCCTTTATTTTATTCGGGATAAAAAGAAGACTATGTCACTTTCCGTCTTTCAAACCCGAGGCCCTACCTTACCACCCTTAATAAAGGAGGTGGAAAATAATAAAAAACTATTTGACGGTTGTTCGATTCTACAGCGCACTCTGGAATAGCTCGCAGATAGGAGAATTTTTCCTGCTTACTTAACACTTATCGTTATATTATGGAAAATTTACGCAATATCATTATAATTTATAGCCTATGTGTTATTCTGATATATAAGCTATAAGTATTATTGCAATGTTTCAGCTCAATCCGTTCCGTAGTTTTTGCGTGAAAGAGTAACAAACCTCCATCCATCCATCCTTACAAACTTTCGCGTTTATAATATTAGTAGGATAACCTTAATTGACCTTTGAACATTGGTGAAAAGTATACATACCTAGACTACTAGGTATGTGTACTTTTCACCAATGTTCAACATAATTATGTATGTAGATAGGTAGAGGTGTACTAACACCTACCTATCTACATACATATGTTGTTAGTAAAAAATAAGTTCGTATAGGCCGGGTGGCTAGCCCTGGTGTCAGAGTTAATGTTGTTAATTATTTTGTAATACAGAATACAGAATTTTCTTGCTGACTAACGTTGTATTCTTGGTGCTTGTACTGCCTCAGAATAAATACAATAGGTATGATAATATGAGAAAATTAATTTTCTTGATATTTTTTGCTAAATTTTTCTAATAGGTTATTTGCTTAAAAATGTATTTGGAGTGAAAAATAATGCAAGAAGATTAGTCCAGATATTTGAGAGTTCAAATCAGAAACTACCTACCTAACTACATATAATTTATTTAGCAAAATCTTTACAAAATCATGTTTGGTGGTTACCTATTCTGTTCTAAAATGAAGTAAACTACTAATTCTAGACTATTAACTCTAGTTTTTTCAAAAAATACCGATAAAAATACATCCAGAGATGTAAGCAGATGAGGTAGCGCTTTCATGAAATTATTTTTCCGTTCTCCCATCAATACTCCATCTTGTTTTTCAGTTTCAGGGATGCTTTCACAGTAAAAGACGTCTATAAAAGTAAGTACAATGACACACTTGAATACGAGTATGTTCACTGAATCACCACTCAGCCGGTTCATAAGAAAGTACCTACTTCATTGTCTTATAATTTAAGACTCATGCTCTACCTAATCTGCAAATGAAAACTCAGAAAAATACCGTCGTTAAATACTTTAAATAGTTGCTTTTCATTTTATTTAAAAAAAATATTTATTCATCCTGATCAATCTATGAGTTTATTTTCATTGTTTACCTTTTGCGGAAAAGTCCTTCGTGAAAAAGTTTTCGTGAAAAAGTTTTTCGTGGTTAAGTACTGACACGTTAAATTTAATAATAATGTTATTCAGTTACAAAGTTGGCCCAATAACGTTACGCACCATTCGATTTAACAGTAGCTCTAACCAAATCGCAACGTGGCATAAGAGCTTTAATTGATCTATACAAATTGCTACGTGACACTCCATTTTGCTTTAAGGCTTTAAAAAGAATCGCAATAAAAAGAATTGTAAGTAATAATCAGATTGAAGTCAACTAAATTGTAAAATATACGAGAGCATTAGGTACTTACCTCATACCTGCATCAGCCTTTTTAATAGTCCACTGCAGGACGTAAGCCTACCCTCGCAGGGTGATTGGGCCATATCCACCACGCTGGCCCAGTGCGGGTTGGTGGATCCTGAAGTAGGCACCTGCTTACCAACTAACGTACCAACTAAGTAACTTCATAAATATCTGTCATTGGGAGACTCAATTTTAGGGTTCTGTACCCAAAGGGTAAAAATGGGACCCTATTACTAAGACTCCGTTTCCGTGTCTTAAGTATAGTTGTCCGTCTGTCTGTCACCAGGCTGTATCTCATGAACGGTGATAGATAGAACGTTGAAATTTTCACAGATAATGTTTTTGTGTTGCTGTTTTAACAACAAACACTCATTTTACAAAAAAAAAAAATTAAGGGCATACAAACATTAATTTTAGTCGTTTCTTTTCCGTTTTTTTTTTTGACACGTAGATGCTTCGAATGTTTAGTTAAATATATTAACTTTAAAAATAAACAATTAAATTAAAATACATATAATGAATATTTAAGGTATTCCCATACATAAAACGTGTTTTTTGCCTGATTTTAATAAAGGTAACAGGAAGATGCTTGAAATATTCACAGAATATTTAGTTAAATATTCAATTTAAAAATGAACAGTTAAATTAAAAACCTTTATAAATTCCTTCCGGTACGGAACCCTTCGTGCGCGAGTCCGACTCCCACTTGGCCAATTTTTTTTATTGTAGTACCTACACTTATTAGACGTAGGTAAGTATGTGTAGGTATTCAAATTCTGTTTACATCTACATAAGCGATTTGAATGAGCGCCTATAATATTACACCCCAACAATATTAGGTAGATATTATTATTATCAATTATCAGTAATTAATAATCCTAATGTAGTAATTAATCAACTCATCAAAGGCATCACTAATGCACTCCCAAATTGATTGATCTTATCAACGCTGATTCAATAACTGGAGCAAACAGATTAATGATGTTAGGGCATCGCAATATGTCTATCTATAATAATTCTACAATCTGTAGCGCTCATTACGTAGTTTGACTAGGTGCTTGGTAGCGATCATCGAAGTCAAGCAACGTAAAGCACGGTTAGGGATTACCGTGGCTTAGATGACACGTTAAATTGTAGGTCCCGGTTGTCTTAACCGTTTAGCCACGTCAGAGGCCTTCAAGAGGCTTAAAAACTCGGACACCAGGGCTAGCCACCCGGCCTATAACCTATAGGCCTATAGAACTTACTTTTATAATAATTTTCGCCATTACATACTGAATCCGCCAAAGAAAGACCCGGTTCTTGATCCTCGGTTTCATCGGTTATGCGAATACTAATAATAATCATAATTAGTATTGTAACTAAAAAAAAAAATATAAAAAGGGATGATTCATGATACAATCAAAATAAAATCATATTTGACATTGGCAATGTTCTGCAAAAGAGTGTGACGCCAAAATTATACTATAGAGAAACATAGGGAAAATTATTGATTCGTTTTCTAATAACATAGTGACTACAATACTTTTGTACTTAACATAAATAAATAAAATAATAACCAATAAACAGTATCTCTATCATTCAAGAGTAAAACGTAAAACCTTTTATCTTATTATGCACCACCCAGTAATTAGTTTCAACCTGTTTTTAGAATTGTTTTATAATTTCAAGTAAAACTTTAAAATAACTTCGATTAAAATAACGTATAAATATAAACAGCGTTATGCAACTCCAATCTCAATGTCAAAGAACTAAAAGCGATATTAAAATCTTAGCCTCAAGTCCCTTACGTCAATTCGTCACCGAAACAAAGCTCCTCGCTAAGTGTCAAAACAACGTAACAACCAATTTAAACCCATAGAGAAATAATACTTAATTGTTTGATCCGATGAAATCGTTTATTTTTTTAATTAACTAATAATTAATTAATCTTGCTTAGAAAAGAATAATAACTTTGAATATGTACCTTAATGTTTTTAATTTTTATATGATACATCTTTTCATGTTGGATATAATGTACAAATATTTAATTATGTGTAAAATTTCTTTTAAATTGCATTTTTACCATACAATTTTTGCTACATTTTGAGACAAAAAACGCTCTATGGAGCTCTACATAATTGAGTTTTTTGTACAAAACATTTGTAAGCACATCCTTACATAGTATAAAATAAAGTCGCTATTTTCGTTTGTTTGTTTGTTTGTCTGTATGCTTAAATCTTTAAAACTACGCAACGGATTTAGATGCGGTTTTTTTAAATGGATATAGTGATTCAAGAGGAAGGTTTATATGTATAAAAATTCCCGAAATTCCCACGGGAACGGGCACAACGCGGGTAAAACCGCGGGGCGCTGCTAGTAATTTATATACTCGTACGTAGAGTTTAGCTTAACTTGAGCTTATTTATTTCACGCGTTCAATAGGTAGGTAAATTTAGCAGGTAGGTACAATTTTTATCAAAAAACGTTGGTCGCAACTTACCTATTGTACATTTTTATGTCTGAGAAGTAAAAATAATATTAAAATGTAAACGTTTTTAGTTTCATTTCAGTTTTTAGCACGAACTCAACAAAGGTTACGATTTTTTCTCAATCGGCAAATATACATATATCTAACAATTATTTGTAAAAAATCGTAACGTTTTTTTTGTATCAAGTTAATTCGTGTAGGACCATTAAACTCTGCTTTAAATTAATTTCAGGAACCTATTTAATTTAAGTTATTTTGTTAAATCTTCGTGGCGTGTTTCCCTAGACGACGAACATGAGTAATTAAATTCTAGGATGTCGTTGTTGGCACTCATCATTATTATGTTGACATAATTATGCTATGGGACCGACGTTGAAATAGCGAAAAAACAAAACTGTGCCATATAAAAAGTTAATGGACTCTCGACAAAATGTATGGACGGCAATTTTTTTTGCAATTTCGTCGTTGGTCTCATAGTAAAAGTTGGTTATGTATAATTATGAGCACAATGATTTTCGAGATTAATAATAAATAGATAATCAATTAGTTATCAAATGAAAATTTCATTGATTCATTATGCATACAGTATATAATATATTGCTTTATTGTTTTACAATTAAGTGAATAAAATAAATGTGTGTGTAAAGAGTAAAAAAAGAATTATTTATAGACTATGTAGGTATGACTTGTAATATCTAAATATTTTTCTAAATCGTCCGTGGTTCTTTTGTTTTTCTTAAAGAAAGATTGGCATTTAATAAATATTTTACGAAAAGGAATATTCGCTCATAAGTCTCAATTTTCATCAAAACTGAATCGTCACTTACGACGTTTTTCTTCGTGCCACTTCCGTCTATTAACGGCTCTGATTGGCTGTCCAATTGTCAAAATGACAATCAAGGCGTGTCTAATGGAGTGGAACGTTTTGACAGGAGCTGTCTCTTTCTTACTCGTTTTAGGGTACTGCGTGTTGAACTGTGAGTTAGGGTTCCGTAGATATCTTATTTTTGTATGTACCTACAAATTTAACAAGAGTGAAGTTTAACTAAGTCAAGTCACAGTATTTTAATCCTTTTAATCCTATATTCTTATCTATTTCATTTTTATTTTATTCCTTCTTGTGGTGTTAATAAATTGTATTTAATTTTATTTTTGTATCAACGAATTTAATTAATGTGAAGTTCAACCAAGTCAATGTTACACAATACAGTATTATTTTCATTTATTTTTCCTATTTATTTATTTACTAATGGTCTGAAAACCACATAATACTTAAGCACTGCAAAAGCCGTATCAAGACCATCACTGGAATGTAAGGTTAAAAAAAATAACACAGCAACTGTCAGTCTTATCGCCTAAACCTTTAACAGTCAGTCACAGGGCAGCATTTCTCACCATCAACCTACTTTACTTTTACTACTTACTATACTTTTTTAATTTTTAATTAGTTATGACATAGAAACAATTATTTTTGACGAGGCCCATACAGCTGAAAACATTTTATTAATTCGATTTTTAATTTGATTATTTATTTTTAATTAATGTATTTTATAATGTGAGTGATTCACTGATATTGTTTAGTAACGAAGCCCCTATACAGCGGATTAAAAAATACAAATATTACTTTGAAAACATTGTTATCTACTTTGTTTAGGTGTGACTTAACAGTACAGCTGATCGACGCGACGTTTTTACTGCAGTAGACAATTTGCGGGTAGATTATATTTGTCGCTTTCTGACGGAGACACAAAATAGGTTTCTGAGCATGGTTTTATTTATTTTTTATTTAATTATTAATTTTATTTGATGTTATTAATTGCTATGTTTTGTTTTATTATGATATCATGTTGGACGAGTCCATGGATAGGAACATCGATGCGAATAGTTAATTAGGTATTTGTTATCAGTGTAACTATTATGACAATAAATTATTTCATTTAATTTCAAATCCGCCAGTCATCGCAATTAGTTCCGCGCTGGGAACAGAACCCACTACCGCCGGAACTGCACACTTACTCACTTTCATTATCATCTAGTTGAATTTCGAATTTGACATTTGATCACTAGTTCAAGTGTCATTTTGTGTCAAGATTCGATTTCGTAAACGCATAGAAACTGCTATGTAAGCAGTTTGGTACTAAGTACGTTTTCAACGCCATGCATGTTTCTGAGATCATGCATCACATTTTTTTTTACTTTATGCCACTTCTACTGTTTTTACGGGACCCTATTGCTGTCCGTCTGTCTCTTCGTCTGTCTGTCTGTCACCAGGCTGTATATCATGAACCGTTATAGCTAGAACGCTGAAATTTTCACAGATAATGTATTTCTGCTGCCGCTATAGGTGACTAAAAACAGGATAAAAATAATATTTAAATAGGGCTCCCATACAACAAACCTGAATTTTTAGCTGTTTTTCGCTCGATACTTATTAATAATGGTAACAGTTGATGCTTGAAATATTCACAGTATATTTAGCTGTTTGTTCACTTCAATAATACATAATGATATTGAAATGAAATAAATATGTAAGGGGGGCTCCCAAACAGTACGGAACCCTCCGTGCACGAGTCCGACTCGTACTTGACCGGTTATCATTATTCTGAGCCGTTTCTGAGCATTAATTAAATCGCATTCAGTCAAATTAAGAATGCGTCAAAATAGCAAACCGTCAAAATGGCGAACCGTCAAAATAGCTAATCGTCAAAACTGCTTACAGTCAAAATTGCAAATCATACTTAAATCTATTTAATGTGTACCTTTACGTGACCTATATCACCTATACCTACTAGCTCTGTGTACTAGCCACATACCTACCTAAGCACTAGCTATGTCTTTAAGGATGTAAGATTCAAAGAAGTGCATACCAACTGGCGGTCTTATCGCACAAAGCCATAACCGACAGACACAAAGGACAGCATTTCTCACCATCAACCTGTCCGCCAGTCATCGCAATTAGTTCCGCTCCGGGAACAGAACCCGCTACCGCCGGAACTATTTACAGTCACAGTTTCATTATCATATTTTAGGGTGGATATTAATGAGTTGGATATTTTTGTATAGGAATTTTATTGCTTGATTCAGTTTAATTAACCGACTTCAAAAAAATGAGGTTCTTATTTACACTGTGTAGATAAGTACCTAATTTTTTTTTGTATGCATGTTACGCGATTACTGCGGATTTTAATGTTTTTTTTTTTGTTACGAGAAACTGTACTGTGCCTGTACCAGACTTTTTAATAGTCCACTGCAGGACGTAGGCGTAGGCCTACCCACGAAGGGTGATTGGACCATTTTCACCACGCTGGCTGGCAACATTTCGCCAGCGTGGTGTTTACAGTCGTGAAGTCATGGGTTCAAATCCCGGTCCCGTGCCAATGAATGTCATGGAATTTATGCACGGAATTTCACACCACGGGCTTTTCAAAATTCGGATATTTCGCTCGAATTGCTTATATTTTTGCTGATTTTTCAAACACGGAAAAAAGCCGATTTCTTTAAATATTAAATTGGATCACCTCGGGAGCCACCACCACCCCTTTCGAACTAAAAAATATTTTTTTTGATTCGGTTCACAATTTTTTTTTACGCAAATAAGTCTGCCTTTGACCACCAACTCGCCTGATGGTAAGCGACGTTTGGAAAGTGAATTGGCGAAATTAATTATCGATGAACATAGGTACACAGATGAACATATAAAAACCTCCTTTTTGGAAGTCAGTTAAAAAGTCAGAATCAAATAGCATTTGTCACAAATAAATTTCATTTCGTTCATTTTAGATTAGTTTGGAATTGAAGATCTAAGATGTTGATACACCAAGAGCAAAACGAGCTATCCATGGCACCGTGTGTCCGGGCCGTTTCCCAGGGATGTTGCGGTCGGGTGTCCATTACAATCGCATTACGATGGGACTGGGACCTCTCGTGGACGTGGACTCACACAAAAATAAAAAAAAATCCCTGTTTTCAATGCTTTGGTATCTAAATTTAAAAAAAAAATCTGCCAAGTACGAGTCGGACTCGCGCACGAAGGGTTCTGTACTGTATGGGAGCCCCCCTTAATTTTTTTCAATTTAATTATTTATTATTAAAGTAAGCATGCAGCTAAATATTCTGTGAATATTTCAAGCATCTACCGGTTACCATTATTAATATCGAGCGAAAAACGGCTAAAAATTTAGATGTGTTGTATCCCTCCCTTAAATATTTTTTTGTTCTATTTTTAGTATTTCTTGTTCTAGCGGCAACTGTGAAAATCATCTGTGAAAATTTCAGCTTTCTAGCTATAGCGGTTCATGAGATATAGCTTGGAGACAGACGGACAGACGGACAGACGGATAGACGGACAGCGGAGTCTTAATAATAGGGTCCCGTTTTTATCCTTTTGGTACGGAACGAAAATGGCTTTGGGTAATGTTTTCAGTGATATTTTACAATTGCATCCCTATCCTGGCGAATAGACAAACTGTTTTTCCATCAATTTGTGCCGTTGAAGATAAAATAAAATATACATTGATAAGGACAACTGAGAAAACCTAGAAGTTGAAGAAGTAGTTTAATCCCTTGCTAGGCTTTAGCTCTAGCAAGTTTTTAACCGACTTCCAAAAAGGAGGAGGTTCTATGTTCGTGTGTATGTTCATCGATAATTTCGCCAATTGTGAACCGAATCGAAAAATTCTTTTTTAGTTCAAAAGTATACTCCCGAGGTAGTCCCATTTAAATTTTACAGAAATCGGCTGAGCCGTTTTTGAAAAAACCAACAATAATGTAAGCAATTCGAGCGAATTATCCAAATTTTGTACACGATGAACATCGATAATTTCGCCAATTGTGAACCGAATCGAGAAAATATTTTTTATTTCGAAAGGGTATATTCCCAAAATGGTCCCATTTAAATTTTACAGAAATCGGCTAAGCCGTTTTTGATAAATCAACAATAATGGAAACAATTAAAGCGACATATTCGAACTTTGTACACAATGGAAGGCGGTTTTGCCATTTTTTGTGAGAAAAAAATGTTATTTTAGGCAGCCGAGGGGTGCTAGAAGTAAAAATGCCATGTAGCCACTAACATAAGATCTAGATAAGTATATCTTACTTTGGCAAAATATACGTACCTATATAAATAGTATACAGGGTTATTTATAATCAATAAGCATCCTTTTAAGGGCTTATTCTATACATCAAAACTAACAACTTTTGTTCTACGACTTTTATAAATTCTCAAAACAAAGTTGTTGTTCCATAGAAAAATATCGTTCACTCTCGACAAAATGTATGGAACAGATTTTTTTTTTTTGAGTTTTGACAAAAGGCGCAGACCAAAAGTTGTTAGTTTCGATGTACAAATAAGCCCCTAAAAGAATGCTAATTGATTAGAAATAACCCTGTATATCTTTGTCTACAGCTTTTGATTACCTTTTGCTGGAAATTCGCCTACTGTTCTTACTATTCACCTTTGCCATGTTCTCAAATAGCGCGCTATGGCTATTAAAATCTATAACTGTTTACCTATACATATAAAAGTATTAGAAAGAAATAGCTTTAAAAAAACTCTAAAGTCCTGGCTAATTTCAAAAGTCTTGCAAAATTGTCACTCCGACACACAACACAGACGGTATCTAAAAATGTCTTGCTACCCACACTACGCGATTCACATTTGTTAACAACAGGATTCCACGACGCCGATAACTTGAATCCATCTTCCCGGTTGAAATTTTTATGATTTTTGATTTCCACCGCTTCAGAACAGGGAGAGGGTTTTAATGGGTGCATCCATCCATCATCCATCCATCAGCCGTAAGACGTCCACTGATGGACATAGGCCTCCCCAATGGATTTCCAATATGGCCGGTTGGAAGCAGCCTGCATCCCGCGCGTTCCTGCGATCTTTATTATCAATCCTCATAACCTTGAGGAGATTTCTCCCCCATAAAAAAGCCCAATCGGCAACAGTTATCAGTAACTGACACACATAGGTACCTACACAAGCTACACGCACACAGGCGCACCAGATCACAGGGCACGACGGTCACGCGCGTCGAAAGCGAAACTCGCAGCTGGAGGTAGAAAAACTGAGGCGCAGGCTCACGCAGAAACACGGACGGACATTCATTTTTAACCGACTTAAAAAAGGAGAAGGTTTTATGTTAAACCTGAAAAAATTAGTACATTGTGGAAATAAATGAAATGAAATGAAAAATGTTCGTCTGTGTGTTTTTTTGTGTATTAATTTTAATTTAATTTTATAGATTCCTAATTAATATCAACTATAAATAAATAAATATAAATATTAGGGGACATCTTACACACGGTCTCTGACCCCAAACTAAGCATAGCTTGTGATATGGCTGCCAGAGACTGATACACGACATATATGTACATATTTTAAATACATACTACGTACCTAAATAACACCCAGACACATAGTAAACACCTATTTTCATCACACAAATGTTTGCCTTGGGTGGGGATCGAACCCACGCCTCTTTGACCCAGAAGTCAGGGTCACTAACCACTGAGCCACCGAGGCAGTCAAGTATATTATCGATAATTTCGCCAATTGTGAACCGAATCGAAAAAAATGTTTTTTAGTTCAAAAGGATTGTACTCCAGAGATCGTCCCATTTAAATTATACAGAAATCAGCTGAGCCGTTTTCGAAAGAAACCAACAATAATATGAGCAATTCGAGCGGAATATCCGAATTTCGAACACGATGAACATCGATAATTTCGCCAATTGTGAACCGAATCGAAAAATTCTTTTTTAGTTCGAAAGGGTATACTCTCGAAATGGTTCCAGTTAAATTTTACAAAAAATCGGCTGAGCCGTTTTTGAAAAATCAACAATAATGTGAACAGTTCTAGCGAAATTCGATATTTGTACACGGTGGAAGGCGGTTTTGCCATTTGTACCCAAGGGGTAAAACGGGACCCTATTACTAAGACCCCGATGTCCGCCTGTCTGTCTGTCACCAGGCTTTATCTCATGAACCGTGATCGCTAGACAGCTGAAATTGTCACAGATGATGTATTTCTGTTGCCGCTATAACAACAAATACTAAAAACAGAATAAAATAAATATTTAAGGGGGGCCCCATAACTGTGAATTTTCAGGAGTGTTTTGCTCCCTATTAGTAACGACGGGAGAAATGGGGTTAAGGGGGCTCCGACACGGTACGGAACCCTTCGTGCGCGAATACGACTCGCACTTGGTCAATTTTATTCAAAAACCATGTTGTGGGAACTCCATGGGATGTCCAGCAATTGAAATTCTTATGACGATTGATATCATGATGTTGATTAATACATGATATCTTAAGTACATACCTACATATCTAAGAAGGTATAACTTCTATGAGCTTTTCTGTCATAATCATACATTAAAAAAATACGAAAGCTTGCTCTACGAGTGTCACACTAATTTACCAATTTACTCATGTGACATAAAACAAAACGACCTTGTTACCAAATCCTTGATTCCCGTAATTTACTCCAAAATTATACCCTACGACATTTTCACACCATCAGTAGCTACTTCCAAAAAACGACACGTCATCAATATATCAACCAACTTATTGATAACCTTACACGGGGCCGCCACTATCGCATTTTAGAAAGAAAAACCAAACTATCCACTACAGAAAAATTTAGTTGAGATATTTCTCCAAGTCTGAGATGAATAGCTACTTCCCAAAAAATAACACGTCATCAATACCAACTTAGTTTTAAACTTGAACGAAGCCAGTACAGTCGCATATCGGAAACAAAACCGGACAACCGACTATGGAAAAAAATGGTTCAGAGTTTTGTCCAAGTGTAAGATAAGTTGGTTGGTGTACACCAGAGACAATTTGTGGCCCATTCATAGTGGGTTTCACTAGCCCACGTCCAGACCAGTCGAGTAGCTCGCCGAGTGAATGGGACGTTTTTTGTGCGAGTACACTTGCCCAAATCGGTGTGAAATTAGTTTGGCTGGCGATGTTGGCGGGCGTGGCCATTTTGAGAGCGACTACACTGTGCGATTGATTCAGCACTTACTTTATTTTTGACCCACAGTCCACGACGGAACAGAGTCGATATATGCGTTTGTGGTGAGAGGCTGTTTGTACAAACTTATGTGCCGTTTTCCTCCACAACTACTGATGCAGTTTTCAGTTATGGTTTTGAGTTTAATTGGTGAATGTTTAAAGATAGGTAATACGTTGATAACTCACCAGGGGGCGCTGCAGAAAGTATTTTTGCATGTTCAATGTGCAAATTAATGTTGCCAATTGTCTCCAAAACCACTTATCTGAATTTGTTTATTAATGAAATTTAAATTAACATACAAATAATTTCTATCGGTATACTATACAACCAGCATAACAACTTTCACTACAAATATTTTATGTTGAATATCGAAGTAAATTTATGTTATGTTACTCGTAGCATTCAGAATTTGAATAAATAATTGTAATAGTGCTTAAAAATTATTGAGCATTGAATTATTGACACACAATAAAAAAAATTAAACGTTGACATTTGTTAGCTTACAAGTCAGAAATTAGCAAATATCTACATTTTAGTAAAAATCACTACATATTTCTCAACCAAATAATTTGTACACTGTTTCTTCTGGGCGCAAAAAAAAAACATATCTCGTCTATATAACGCCTCGCTGTTCACTATTCTATGACCTCAGGAACGTGCTATGCTAGCTGCTTCCAACCGGGTAAGTAAATTTGCAATCCATGGGAGAGGCTTATGTCCGGCAGTAGGCGTCCAAGGCCTTATGGATGGATAAATTGACGGAACCAAGCAATTGCAAACATCTAAGTTATTACTAAAAATATCATACATTTAAAACGCTGCAAACAATCAAATCGCTTCCGCTCATTCAACCGCTCTCACACTAACCTAACCCGCCGATATCAATACGTGCACACACACAGACAGCCTCCTAACAACACACGGTGCATTTGTGTGCATCCCATTGAAAAAGGCCCAGATCTTTCACACTTTTTCTTCTTGATGAACTGATGACAGTCACTTTAAAAACATATTATTTGGATGGTAATCAGTGGACTACTGGTTTATGTTTTAACTTAGAATGAAACTTAATACCATCGGTGAATAATGTCAGCGGAGGTGTGACAAACCGACAAACTTATCCATAGAATACAAAGCAAGTTACACCTGTACTAGCCTTTAATAGTCCACTGCAGGACGTAGGCCTACCCAGGCAGGGTGATTGGGCCATATCCACCACGCTGTCCCAGTGTTGGTTGGTGGATTCACATACGCCATCGAATTTACGGACGTATGCAGGTTGCCTCACGATGTTTTCATTCACTGAGATCCCAGTGGTGTGAAATTTCGTACATAAATTCCAAAGAACTCATTGGTACGGGACTGGGATTTGAAGGCGGGTGTCACTACCTCAAGGTCGGATGAAATTTATTGGTATCTGTGAAGTTAGCTCAAGCTGCAAACACCCCCAATTCTCACGGAGCTAACTTAACTTTGCTATTTCACAATGACTACTCTCGTGTTCATATAGGTACTTACACCAAAAAGTTTAATTTCGCCTATACAGACCGTACGAAGAGACGTTTTAATTTTTTTTATTACGAATGCCATAGCACTTGTACATATTTAACTATTGAAGAAGCTAATCTTATAACCGCAATAGAAGAAAAAAGAGGAAATAAATAAATAAAAGCAAATAGGTACCCAACCAGTTTCTAGAGTCTCTATTTAACAATAGTAGGTATCTACTTTTTCAGTAGAATTACGTAACACAAAAATAAAACATTTATTAACAAAACGGCGCCGACACTAGCGACTTACTGATTAAAGTTATAAATTATGTAGAATTAACGATGTTTAGACCTGGCTGAAAATAATTCCGAAAAATGAAGAATTTAAGGGATGACAGCGGGACTTACAAAATTTAATAATCGGCCAAGTACGAGTAGGACTCACGCACGAAGGATTCCGTACTGTACAGTAGCCTCAAATATTTTTTTATTTTAATTTTATTATTTATTATTGAATTGTAAATATACAACCAAACATTCTGTGAATATTTTAAGCATCTAACTGTTACCATTGTTAATATCGAGCGGAAAACGGTTAAAAATTTAGGTTTGTTGTATGGGAGCCCTTAATTTTTTTTTGTTATAGCGGCAACAGAAATACATCATCTGTGAAAATTTCAGCTTTTTAGCTATAAGGGTTCATGAGATACAGCCTGGACACAGACAGACGGACAGCGGAGTCTTAGTAATAGGGTCCCAATTTTACCCTTTGGGTACGGAACCCTAAAAATGAATGTTATCAAATAACATAGAAATAACAATGCTTAGACCTAACATAAAAAATAAAACACTATCAAACGGAGCACCGCACCGATACGAAAAATTTGCTACAAATAAATAATAATCAAAGTGAGGTCCTAGGTTCAAATATTAGTTCCTTACCATTGAGTTCTTTCGAATTTCTATACGGGATTTCATACCACTGGCATTTCGGTGAAGATAAACATCGTGAATTTGTGATGCGACTTGCATACGTCCGTAGAAGAAATTCGATGGCGTGTGTGATTCTACCAATCCGCACTGGCCAGTGTGGTGGATATGGCACAATTAGTGGTTTATTAAAAAGGCTGGTACAGCACAGTAAACTATAATGTATATAAAAAACTTACCATCTCCGCTTTGGTTGCTGCTGTGCGCGTGGTACTGGTCATCTGAAAAATCGTACTCTGCGTCAGATAAGCACATCTGCTCTCAATACCCAGATTGATTTCTTAATATTTCTATAGTTTATTCCATAGTTAAAAACAGTCCACTTGGACATAGCCTTTATAGGCGAGGTCTATCCGAGCTACAGTAAGTCCAACAAAAATACTTCTACAGTATTATTTTTGGACGGGATTAAATTTAAGAGAACTTTAACAGACTAGCTTTTTATCATGATGTAACTAGATGTTTTACTATATTTATGAACTAATATTTGCACATCTGTTTGCAGACTGAATGCAATGTACATAGATATAAGACCAACCATCTATATGACTTGTAGTATACATGTATTCTTAGCAAATAAACGATTTGATTGATTGATTACAGAAATAATATTTTGGGCCTGAAAGGGATAAGGCAAAGAAGAAGCATACATAGTGCGCTCGATTCTAACTGAGGCATCATGTTTGTATCTCGTTCACACTCGTTTAGTGAAGGAAGTGCTATATTGCTGTCTTATCCTCATTATGATCATTCTTCAGTTTTGAATGTCGTAAGAAAGATACGTAATTTGAAAAATGACATACTTATAACACCAATTCCTATTATTATTATTTAAAAAAATCAAGCAATAAACTACCTATAAATAAAAATGCCCAACATGTTTTTAATTATCTCTTCAAATAAATTGGAAATTTTCAGATTATTATTTTTATCTAAAATTTTGAGTCTCTTTTTAATATAGAATTAATCTTCGTTTGACCACAATCTCGTTTTAAAAAAAAAAGCGATTTAAAAAATCTTCGCAGAAATTTTATCGAATTTCTTTTTCAATGTAAAACGATTTTTTTTAATTACCTCCATTTCGATGATCACTGCTCATCAACTCCTGGCTCTGAAGCGTTGGAGCATGTATCAGCACTTTCTGCTGAGGGCTGTGAGGGTCCAGACCTTCAACTTCCAGGAGCGGAGCATGATGCTCGTACGAATGCACGACCAATGGAGGAGCGTGCAAATCCATCGTAGAACACTAGCACATGACATACGTCAGTCACTTTAAAATTGGAATCACTTTTAAAACTGTCTTACAACCAAAAAGTTTAACTGTCACTGTCTGTAACTTGGACTGTCTCAGAATCAAAAAAGCTTTAAGACACTAATAATTTTGATCACTTAAAATTAATACAATTTGGACGGATTTTTGTGGCACTAGTGATTATAATCGTTGATTAGGTATGTTCGTTGACGCTTCTATTCGTTTGTAGGTCTATGATTTTTACACTACAGTTTGACACTTTTTTTGACAGTTCTTTTTGACACTTTGAGTTTGTAAATTGGTTCTAGTGGCACTTCTAATCTTCTAATAACTATGGAGGAGAATTATAGGAGTATTTTGAGTGGAAATGTAACTTTTTTCTGTTTACATTGTAGTGTTGTATTCCAGACGAGAGACATCACCGAAGTTTTTTCCGGATTTTCTGGGATTTCAGCATTTTGTACCTGAAATAGAAAAAAAAATGGTTAGTAAATTCTAAGCAAATCTTTGAAACAAACTACATAAATTCTTTGATGTCCACGGCCAGGCAAACATAGTGTCAGACATGTATGACGTAGCAGCAAGGTGGGAAGCAGGTAGGTATATAAAGTATAAACCTACCCATAATTATCAATTGGACCAAATTCACCACGTTTTTTCAATGTACGGTGGTGCAAAAGTCAAAGTAGTATTAACTTATTAACAAATAATAACACTGAAATCGGTAAAACTCATCGAAATTGACCACTTGATCACTTGAGAGGCCGTGGTGGACTAGTGGTTATAACGCTGGCCTGTCATTCATGAGATCGTGGGTTCAATACCGGTCCCGTACCAATCAGTTTCTTTGGAACTTATGTACGGTATTTCACACCACTGTCCGTAGAAGAAATTCGATGGCGTATGTGAATCCACCAACCCGCAAGGGGCCAGCGTGGTGGATATGGTCCAATCACCCTTCTTGGGTAGGCCTACGTTCTGCTGTGGTATAAAAAAAGGCTAGTACAGTACAGTACAGTACATCGAAATAGTCTCAAGATTTTTAAAGGAAAAGCTATGTCTAGCAGTGGATGTCGATCAGCTAAAATGGTGATGATGATGAAGATATAATACTTATTTAGGTTGAAAATATGAAAATTTAAATAGATGCAAAATATTTAAATATGCGAACAAAGGACACCCTTTGTGACTCGCGATACGGGACTTATTACATGGAGCCAAGTTAGTTCAAAATGGATGTGATTATTATTTCTATCTTCTTGACTTGGTAGGTACCTATATCTAAGTAGATACCTAAGAGTAGAGTTCAGTAGTCTATAAAAGCACGCCGCTTCGCTTAGACGATTGCTTTACCAGCGAAAAACTAAGCCACATTAATATGGATTGTCCAAGAAAAAAAAAATAAGTTGTTGATATGTAAACACTAATTAAAGTACATATTGTATAAAAAATACTTTTTAGCGAAAAGATGAAAAAAGATAATTAAAATTTATTTTCAGCTAATTAAAAAGTTATAAGCTTCAGAACTTAACTTTTTTTGCTGTAAGTCATAAAGCCACCCGTTGTTACAGGTAACTGTTTTAGGTACCTTTGATTCCTGTTATTATTTACTTTTTTGTAAGTGTGCAAAATAGTGAGTCGTTTCTCTATTTATATTTTTAATATTTTTATTTTTTTATTTTCCAACTTTTTAACCGACGAAACGGAAGAGGTAGGTACTCAATTCGACGTGAATATTTTTTTATGTATAACCTCGCATTACTTTTTAAATAGTAGTCAAATTTCCATAACTCATTTTTTATAAGAAAAATTATAGTTCGAAATTGGTTCCATTTAAATTTTATTGAAATTCGCTGAGCCATTTTTGATAAATCAACAATATGATAAATGCTACATCAATCCGTGCGAAATATTTGCGAATTATGTACACGGTTGAAGTCGGTCATACCGTGTTTTGCAAAATTATAATTATTTATTAGTCAGTATTTCAAAACTACCGTATCCAGAACATTTTTCCGACATCCCAGATCTCCTACAAAACAATAGGAGTTCTCGCCACGAACTTTTGCCCGTTCTTCGTTAAATAATACATACACATTTTCATATATTCATACATATTTTATTTGCAAAACGGAAGCCAAGTTTGATTTATATTCTAGTTTCGCTAACTCATTGTTTTTAAAATTACCTACTTATAACCATTTTTATACAAAGTAAGTTTGTATAGGTCGGGTGGCTAGCCCTGTGCCGGGCTAGTATGCGCGTCACGAATTATTTCGTTCATAGTGTCAGAACGAGACAGCGTTATGGCAAAGTATATAACTATCACTTTTTCACACGTCGAAATTCTTTGTCTTTTCGTCGCTTTTCGTAGTCGCATGCTTTATAGCCTGGTGTCCCAGTTTTCCGGCCTCAATCAATTAATACAATATAACGAGCTATCTGAGCTGCAGTAGCGCTCAGTTATAAATGCTACCCGCGTTCACTAACCGAAGACTGAACGCGCCAAATCTTGCCAAATGAGCTCTTGCTTCCAACTACTTATCGAAGCAAAGAATATTTTACTTCAAAAAACACAGCATGTACTTATTCGTTATATTTATACTAGGTAGTTTCCTTTCCCGTCCCCCTTTCGCCAGGCTTCTATTGAATACAGTAATACCCTGACTTACGCTATCCTGCTTCACGCGAATTCGAAGATACACGGTTTTATTTTTTATCGCGGTTCGATTTACGAAAAATTCGAACGTGCTCCGCGTGGAATTGTTTTACGTACGCAGTGAACATTGTGTTTATAGCAATTTCGAACGTATTTTTATGCGTTCTTTATAAGTTATTACATAGCAAAGTGGAACCCTGACTTACGCAAATTCGACTTACGTGACTATCGCTTGGTCCCATCTATCGCGTATCCTTTCGAAAAAAATGTCCTAAAGAACATTGGAAATGACATAGCAATATGTTGTGAAAGATATACCTAACGAAACGGATACTTAAACAGACAAAACCTCACAAAAAGATAACTTTGCTTTAATTGCTTTTTATGCTTTATAAAATGTAGTGATATCTGTACACAAAATCACTTAAAAATGCATGCAATAAGTAAGACCTAAGTAAGGTCATTAGTCCCGCGTAACCACACAGTACCACGACGCAGACGGACGATCCAAAACGATTTGACCGTGTGAAACGCCCAGTAACTGAGTCAGAGATTGAATCACGCATTAAAAAATAACGCGTTGATTCATGTTGAATTTTTCAAAATTAATTGTGAGCTGGAAAACATAGTGTGGAACATATTTTCCTACGAGTATAGTAAACGGTTTAATGGAAAACAACGTGAGGCAACCTGCATACGTCCGTAGAAGAAATTCGATGGCGTATGTGTATCCACTATCCCGCTCTGTACGGTACAGGTTTAACATTTACCTCTTTTTCGGGTAAGTTTCTTTGGTAAGTGTGGTTTTATTAACAAAATGTGTGTATTTGTAACAAAAACAACAAAATACAACACTTACACTTCCCAGCAGCGTTGTGAATATGGATCAATCACCCTTCGTGGGCAGGCATATGTTCAGTAGTGAACTATTCAAAATGCTGGTACAGCATACCAAGTTTGTATATACCAGATGGTTAGTCGTGGAGTCAACGTTTTTAGACCGCCTGCAAGCCTCTGACATATAAATATTATCTAAAGTCTCGTGACGTCACTCCGTAGTAAAAAGTTTAATACATTGACGTCACGCGGAACTTATCGGGCTATATCTTCAGAGTTGTACAGTATTTATTTTTGGTTAACATGACACATACTAACATAATACGTATTTCTCCCTCTAAAGTGTACGTGTTCTCATCTTATGCTATTTAATACTTGAGCCTAAATGCTAAATTGAAATCAATAACATCACTATCACTACATAGTATAAAACAAAGTCGCTTCCCGCTGTCTGTCCCGATGTATGCTTATTTCTTTCAAACAACACAACGAATTTTGATGCGGTTTTTTAATAGATATAATGATTCAATAGCAAGGTTTATATCTATAATACCTACACCTATGCGAAGCCGGGGCGGGTCGCTAGTGTTTATAAGTTTGATATGAGCCTAATAAATTCACAATTTATTGTAGTGTACGGCTAGGATACAATTTACACTAGTGTTTGTACTTTTTCCTTGTTACTTTCATGTAAAATAAAGACTTTTTGAAATAGAAAAATTGAAAAAAATTTACAATATGTTTGTATCCAATATTTTTATTGTCGAAAAAAACCGATGAATCTTATTAAAATACCTATGTATTTTACAAAATTCTCCAAAGTAGCCGTAAACAGTTTCGGAGAAATTACGTCTCCCTGTCTTACGCCTCTTTTTAAAGGGATCGCCTTGGAGCTCTCTTCCTGTACTCGGACCGACATAGTGGCGTTATTATACAAGCACTTCAACACTTCGATGTACCGATAGTCAATACGGCATCGTTGGAGAGACTCGAGCACAGCCCAAGTCTCGACCGAATCAAAGGCTTTCTCATAGTCCACAAACGCTAAGCAAAGTGGCAAGTTATACTCTTCGGTCTTCTGTATAACCTGCCGTAGCGTATGAATGTGGTCCATGGTACTAAAGCCCTTTCGGAAACCGGCTTGTTCGGAAGGCTGGAAGTCATCAAGCCTGCGCTCGAGACGATTCGTAATGACCCTTGAAAACAGCTTATAAACATGGCTCAGAAGCGAGATGGGTCTGTAGTTCTTCAATAAGGTGTTGTCACCTTTCTTGAAAAACAACACCACCACGCTTCTGTTTTTGGAGAACGCCTTCAAGCTCCTGGAATGGAAAGGATTCGGCATCAATGTCAATGGCGAATACCTCACCCACCTTCGGTTTGCCGACGATATAGTAGTCATGGCAAAATCGATGGAAGAGCTCAGCACGATGCTCGAAGGCCTCAATCGGGTTTCTCAACAGGTGGGTCTTAAGATGAACATGGACAAGACGAAAGTTATGTGTAATTCCCATGTTGTACCCACCCCGATCTCTGTTGGGAACTCGGTTCTTGAAGTCGTTGACTCGTACGTCTACCTAGGACAAGTAGTCCAGTTAGGTAGGTCCGACTTCAAGAAAGAGGCCAATCGCCGAATCCAACTCGGCTGGGCAGCGTTCGGAAAATTGCGTAGCGTCTTCTCGTCCGACATACCTCAGTGCCTCAAGTCGAAAGTTTTCGACCAGTGTGTGTTGCCAGTGATGACTTATGGCACAGAAACGTGGTCTCTCACTATGGGCCTTATTGGTAAGCTCCAAGTAGCCCAACGAGCTATGGAGAGGGCTATGCTCGGAGTCTCTCTGCGAGATCGAATCAGAAATGAGGAGATCCGTAGAAGAACCAAAGTTACCGACATAGCCCAACGGATTGGCAAGTTGAAATGGCAATGGGCAGGGCACATAGCGCGGAGGACTGATGACCGATGGGGTCGGAAAGTTCTCGAGTGGAGACCACGTACCGGCAAGCGCAGCGTAGGACGTCCACCCACAAGGTGGACGGATGACCTCATTAAGACCGCAGGATCGCGCTGGATGCAAGCCGCTTCCAACCGGTCTTATTGGAGATCCATAGGGGAGGCCTATGTCCAGCAGTGGACTTCTTATGGCTGATGGATGGATTTTACAAAAATAAACATTTTTTATTATCTTCCCCCTACAACACAAGTAGTATAAACCCCAACATTATCATTATCACATATAAACACACGGTAGGACTGTCCGTCCGTACAAAGGTTAGTCCGACGCGCCCGCGCAAGGCTGTGGGAACAGTTTGACAACACAATACGCGTCGGTAGCGAAAGGAGTACGGTCTAGAGATATTTCTGAGGATAAGTAAAAAGGTAAAAATAGTTGGCTCAATCTTGATGTGTAATTTTTTTTCTAAGTTTAAATTGGTTTTTCAGCAAAAAAAAAAATAACAACTAAGTGCAAAAATAAGGTAGAACAAATTTGATTGTGGGTATAATAAGTATGTAAATCCACCCACCGGCACGGGGCCGGATAATTATAAAATAGTTGGCTCAATTTTAATTTGCTATTTTTTGTCCGAAGTTTAAATTAGTTTTTTGTTGAAGAAAAACAACGAAAAGCAACCTGCATATGTCCGTAGAAGAAATTCGATTGTAGTTAAAAGTATGTAAATCCACCAACCCGTACCGGGCCAGCAATCGGTCGATCATCGTCAGCATAAAAAACTACAACTATATAAAAAGACTATAGTATGTACAGTACAAGAAATTGCTATGAAATCGATATCAACCCGAAATGACATAACTCTACTTGGTTTATACCTATCAGGCAAATTAGTTGGTTGGGCTTTCTCACAGAGTGTGCAGAAATGAGAGTAGGTATGACCACGAAGACATGTAGGTGTCTATATCCTCGTGATCATACTGATATGACAAACTAGTATGACCACGAGGAAACACCGAATTCATCCAAATTAACATTAAAACCATATTAAGTAATAGAAAAATTGTAAAAACTAAAAAAAAATTTAGAACTATAGCCACACGTAGGTTTACCGTTTAAAATATCCATCAAAAATATCTAAAATTGTCGTCACATTATTCCATAGCCATATTTTTTAACCAGTCTCACTATAGGTAGTATAGTATAGGTGAATGAATAATTATTTGGATTGTATACTTTTTGAAATCTCTAATTAACTACGGACAGCTGTTTATCTTAAGACATGATCATGGATTATAACGCCGTGTGTAGCGGTCGTTCCCACGTATTCAGACGTATCCGTTGATCTATATCTCTTGTATATAAACATAAGCATTTTAAATGTATGTAGTTATTTTTAGGTAGTTTAAGTAAAATATTCAAAATATTCTCTAAAAGGAGGAAAAGTAAGATATTTAAAAGAGGGAAAACTCAATAAAAGTCCTCTAAAAAGGGGAAATTCGCTGTCACACTATTTGTCAGCCAATTTAGATAATATTTGGGAAGATCGCTTAATGCCTAAATCTTAGCAAGAATAAGCATGATGATTAAAAAAATATAATTAGTCCGTCAGATAGACTACTATCAAAAAATATTAGACACGTATTTTTTCTTTTGTCAATAAAACAAAAATTGATGAAGATATTATAGCCAGTCAAAGTTCCGCCTGACGTCACAAGTGCCACACAAATGTATAGACTTCTGTAAGAGAGGTGACGTCACGCCCCACTCCCAAGCTTTGACAAGGTTCATCTTTATCATTTGTTGTTTGATTGACAAAAGAAAAAATACGTGTCTAACTTACGGACCAATTATATTATTGATTTTTTAACCCAGTTATCACGCCTATTGAAGATATGAATCAAATCGAGACGAGCGCGTCGGTTTATGTAGCACCGTACTGTACTGTACCAGTCTTTTTAATAGTTTACTGCAGGACGCAGGCCTACCCACGAAGTATGATTGGGCCATTTCCACCATGCTGGCCCAGTGCGGGTTGGTGGATTCACATACGCCATGGAATTTCTTCCTTGGACATATGCAGGATGCCTTACGATGTTTTCCTTCACCGAAAAGCCAGTGGTGTGAAATTCCGTACAGAAACTCCAAGGAATTCATTAGTACGGGACCGGGGTTGAACCCATGACCTCACGATTGTAAGGCGGGTGTCATTACCACTAGACCACCACGGCTCATATATCACGGGATACGTAGGTACTTGAAGATTTGGTTAAACAGATACGTACGAGGTATACTGTTTGAAGAACTACTAGTATTAAATTATATGAGCCCCAAGTCCCGTTCATAGTTCTGAATTTATGATTCAAATAAGTATGTTACGAGTAGGTAGATAATTACAACCCGGTCACAATATCTGTGCACCTGACTTCGTGACGTCATATCGAATTATCGGGACGTATATACTTTACCGGACGTAGTATATAGTATACCTACCGTCCGGACGTAAATTATTATCGGGACGTGTATCGGCAACGAAGATGCTAACCGTACTGTCGCACCGGGGAGTGCGCGGAGAGGTTACAGGGGAAGAGGGAGAGGCGCCGCATTCCAGCGAGGTGCACAGATATTCTGACCGGGTTGTATATCACTGTATGATTCATCGATTCAAAAAGTAAAAAAAGAAATATCTGGAATTGAGATATCAATCTATTTTGTGAGTTCATATCCTATTAAAATCCAGCGCATAAAATGCTTTATGTGTCATTTATGTACGGTAGTATCATTAATTTAGACGTAATACCTATGTTAGACGGGTCCAAACTAGTTCTGAAACTAGTTGACGGATTTGTAGTGTTAATTGTAGAGTGACCACGATTTGCTATAAAAATAGATAACAAAAACTTAGCAATATACAGAAAAAATCAAAGAAAAGAAACGTAGTTATTGTTTAAAAGAAGCGGACAAGTCTTATTATTAAAACTCAAAGTATTTTTCAAATTAATTAAAATTTGTTAGTCCGTCTTTTTGTCTTTTACGTGTTAATTAAAATTGTTAAAAAACGACAAAAGACCATCGAGCTATATTACTACGTATAGAGAGGACGACGAACATCCCTACCATGTTCCGCCCAAATGCAGCCATATGGCTGCACATCAATTAGTTGCTTGCTAGCTCTTGAGTACATCAGTCTAGTTTGTTTTAAAACGAAAAAAGTTCAAAATTATTGAATATGGTCTCGTGTGTGTTAAGATATTGCACGAATAATACAAAGAATACGGCGAAGTGCAAAGGAATAACTTTCCATCGGTGAGTAATTAGATAATCATTTTACAATTAAATGCAAACAAAATATTATCGGATGGCGCGTGGACGCCATGTTGCGATACTTTTCATAGACTAAAAATGAAGATGTGACATTGTGTGTGTAACAAGTGTAGGTAAAATTAGGGTTTGTTCCCAGTGTTACTACCATTCTTACTACCAGTAGTAAGAACGGGAAACGAATTACTCTTCTTACTACTACGGTTGAAAGTTGTTAGAACAAACAGTAAAAAAAAAATACTCCTCTTACTACCGTAAAATTATAATAACAAAAACAAACAAAACATGACAGATTTGTATTTAAACCGAATTTAAGTTGGTAGATATTATACTTATAAAAAAAAAAACAAGAACTGTTACCAAAAACTAAACAGAAAAATTGCTGTAGTACCTAATCATAAACTTTCGCAATTATAATATTAGTGTGATTAGGCAAACAGTGGTATATTATATAAAATACTTAAACGAATGAATTAGTTTAACTTAAATATTTATATTATGATATCATATTACGTTCGTCGTGGAAATCTTTGAGGGAGGCCTATATCCAGCAGTGGACTTATACGGGCTGATGATGTTGACGAATATAATATTTTCTACTGATCAATAATTCAACTAATATTATATTATGAAGAAGAAAAAACAAATTTACGAATTCAATTGAAGCGTGTGTAGGTAATATAAACTTTGTCACTTCTGTAGTCAGTCAGCATCTTAGTCTATAGAAACGACAAGTTAATGCAGAACGTTGAACGAAACGCGTAAGCGCTTCGAAGAACCGCGGCGCTTTCGACCTTTTTGCCACGAGAAAACTATACCTTAAAAGTGTTCTAGCGCTGCGTGTTTATACTGGCTGATTAGACGACTAATTATTGTTACAGTGCTGAAGCGCACTTTAGATTATATTCTTAACAAAATTGAGCATGATATTTGGTCACGGTAGCTTCTCTATACGTAGTAATATTTCCTCAAAGCAAAAGACAAGTCGACTACTCAACGAAAAGTTCATAACGTACAACAACATCTTAGATCTAAAATACTTACTCCGTAGTTTGAAGAACGGATGGCCTATCCTATATTATAGGGCTGTAACGGTCTCGAATGCAGACCACGAACCAGTAAGCGCAGCGGAAGACGTTCACTAACTAAGTGGACTTATGATATAAGGAATGCACTGTGTGCAGGCCGCATTTAACAAACCTTATTGGAAATCCATAGAGTAGGCCTATGTCCAGCAGTGTTCGTCCTAAAGCTGATGGATGGATGACGCCGTCGTCTAAATTAGTACACTGTAAGAGTAAAAATACCTACCTACTTGCAATTGGCGTAATATATATAACTACAAAGTATAAAAAAAGTCGCTTCCCGCAGTCTGCCCCCATGTATGCTTATATCTTTAAAACTGCAGAACGGATTTTGATGCGGTTTTTTAAATAGATAGAGTGATTAAAGAGGAAGGTTTATATGTATAATACACCTGTGCAAAGCCGGGGCGGGTCACTAATACTTAATATAAGTAGGCACTTTAGAAATAAAGACAATTGAAAATAATATATAATATTTGTACCTGTCTACCCATTTTCAATCCTGTCTAAAGAATAAAATGAATGACGAATGATGAATGAAGTTTGTGACAGAAATATAGATTAAATTACTTTAGTATAATTAGTTTTAATATTTATTTTAATCTATGTTGTACTGTATGTTACGTGTTTTAGTTACCTCCCTATGTATTTTTATCACAATAAAAACTGTCTAGGTATAAATGTCCATGTCTATGATTGAAAATGTAAATATCTCTCCACCTTTCCCAACAGCACAGACACCCTAACCATAATTAAATAACGCCTTTGTCTAACATTTTGGCTGTCTGCGAACAATTATCTGTTCAATGTCATCGTTTTTTGTCCATTTAATATATTCGACGCCATTTTGGCGGCCATCTTGCACGCAGCGGATGACGTGAGTGAACAGTGATAATGTGTGATTTTATAAAAAATGAAATAGTCGTTACTGTATTTTTACATTATAACTTTGTACAATCAAGAGAATTTTTAAACTTTAATCACTAAAAATTGCTAAAAAACTACAAAAGAAAACTTAACATTTACGTATAAATAAAGTATAAAAATAGGAGACGTCTGTGAATAAGTACGAGGCGAGTCGTTGCGTATAGCAAATTCATACCTACGTCGGTAGTGTTGAGGAGTGGGAATTTGCATTAATTTTGATATGGCCTATATTTGATGCACATTTAACTAGTTTCAGGGGGGCAGAGAGTTTCAGATATGTAGCCGCTGTCCGTATTAGGTATAGGCTCACGTTACAGGCTAAATTAAGATATAGTGGTGGCATTCATTGCATTGAAGCCGTGGGGGTCTAGAGGTAGTGACGCCCGCCTTACAATCGTGAGGTCGTGGGTTCAATCCCAGTCCCGTACCAATGAGTTCTTTGGAATTTATGTACGGAATTTCACACCACTGGCTTTTCGGTGAAGGAAAACATCGTGAGGCAACCTGCAAATGTCCGTAGAAGAAATTCGATGGCGTATGTGAATCCACCATCCCGCACTGGGCCAGCGTGGTGGATATGGCCCAATCACCCTTCGTGGGTAGGCCTACGTCCTGCAGTGGACTATTAAAAAGGCTGATACAGTACAGTACAGTATGCATTCATTATCAGCCCGTGGTAACTGCTGGGCATAGGCCACCTTTGTCCTTTTTCAAACCAATCACCTCTATCCTTTTTCGTACTGCATTTTTTTATTGTACGTCGCAGCCATAGTGTTTTTCTTAGTCAATGGACGCAGATGTACAATACAAAAAAAAAAAAACATTTTATTCAGATGCTGCCTCAGGAAGCTGTTAAATACTTAGTAGGTAGGTAGACATTGAGCATTTTAAATAATATAATCGACGTGCAACATTGTTGTCTTAAGATATGGTTCATCAAAATTTAAGGATATTTTTAAGTACAGTTAATAGTTTTGCATATTAGCATTATCATATGACTGAAAAATAACTCTGTTTTTAAATATTAGTAGACATCTTACACACGGTCTCTGACCCCAAACTATGAAAAGCTTGTGATATGGCTGACAGAGACTGATGTACTACTTCAACATATTTTTAACCCCCGACGAAAAAGAGGGGTGTTATAAGTTTGACGTGTCTGTTCGTCTGTGTGTCTGTGGCATCATAGCGCCCGAACCACTGAACCGATTTCAGTTTAGTTTTTTTTTGGATGAAAAGAGACTTAATCGAGAGTGTTCTTAGCTATGTCTTATAAAAATCGATTGAGCCGTTTAAGAGTTATGGTGGGTTAAAGTGGGAATGGAAGAACCAAAATTCTACAAATGTGCCCAAAATGGTTGTCAATTGAAAGTTTGTTGTCTTAAAGCTGTATAAGCGAGTTCTATAATTAAGTCGCAATATTTGATCTGTATGTCAATACGGGGGTGACATAGTCACTGCGTGACTAAACCCCTTTACAATTAATAAAGATTAAAAAAAAATGAAAAAGGTTGTTGTCAAATATTTTTGTGTCGGGGGTTTTTTAATTAGGTATATTTTAAATACATACTTATATAGAGGTAGATATTACCTAAATAACACACAGACACAGAGAAAACCCCTATGTTCATCACATAAATGCTTGCCCTGGGTGGGAATCGAACCCAAGCCTCTTTGACCTAGTAGTCAGGGTCACTAACCACTGAGCCACCGACGCAGTCAACTCGGTCATAGTATAAAAGCAACAAAATAACTGTACTATTGCAACCCTTCAATGCGTCTCGAACCGTGACTGAAAATGTAAAAATTACTTATTTGGTAAACAATACCAATTTTACGGTAAATTTAACAAAATAACCCTGCGTAAGCGCAAGTACGATAATTGGGAATTTACCCTCCTTCGAAAGGGACTACTATTGGAATATTAATGTGCGGGAATTTTAATATTTTATTTTTGTTTTTGCTGTATGAATACTTTTTGAAGTGACCGAAATAGTACATTGTTCACCGAGAGGAGAAAGTGACCGATTACCATCGAGGGTGTCGTTTAAAACACCCGAGATCGGGAATCGCACTTTCTCTCGAGTGATACATAGTGCTTTATACTACACCTACGAGGAAAATAAAAAACTAAATCTTTACTAATTGAAATTTATATTGAAATTGTTGCAGTTAGTGAAGCTTAATGTAACACTTGAAAATGGCGCCAATGGCGTCTGCAATTTTCACATGTTCTTTTTTCAAATTGTTTGACACCATCCAACACACAGCTAGTGGCCAGTGTCATTTTGCGAACTTGGAGATAAAAACTCACTGTAAAAACTTTTTGGCTTTTGATATTTAGGTTACCAGCGCATAGTCTTAAGGTGGGCATACACGATGCGATGATTTGATCAAATTTTCGCTTCATTCCAACTGGGAGCTCATTCAATTAATTCAAAGGTCCTCAATAACTACTAACCAGCTATAGTTAACTACCTATATTTTGCCTCCACTGAACTGATCTTATGAATTGATGCGATCATCGCGTTCTGTGCGCCTAGTTTCAGGTAGTAGTACAAATAGTTAACTACCAATTCCTACCTTTGAATTAACTGAATGAGCTCCCAGTTGGCATGAAGCGAAAATTTGATCAAATCATCACATCGTGTATGCCCACTTTAACTCAAAATTAAAAAAGAAAAAACCACGTAAGAAATGGATTTTCATACACTTTTCTCTCCCGCTCAGATGCGTTTTCTCCCCGCATATTTGTTCGATATGCAATGACGTACTTTCTACCGTAAATTTGATAAAGTATCGAGGTACTTTCCGAGCAGGTGTAGTATAAATTATCAAAATTGTTTCTGATCCGTATAGCCAGGGAATATAATATAGCGTAGGACGTCCACCCACAAGGTGGACGGATGACCTCATTAAGACCGCAGGATCACGCTGGATGCAAGCCGCTACCAACCGGTCTTATTGGAGATTCATAGGGGAGGCCTATGGCTGATGGGTGGATGGATAGCCAGGGAATAAGTTTGACTATTGGTTTTCCGGTTTCCTGAGAATTTTTTAAAATAATCTGTAGCTTTTAAAAGTCATAGTGAATATGTATTTTCCAAGTCTGTGTGATTCATCAATCTTATTCACGTAAGTTGGCGGTCAAGCACGGACTTATTCGCGATAAATAATAATATTATTATTAATAATATTAATAAGTTAGCTGACCCTGAATCCTGGGCTAAGGAGGCGTGGGTTCGATTCCCACCCATGGCTATCATTTTTGTGATGAATGTAGACGTTTGCTCTGTATTGAAAAATATGTACCTATATTATGTAGTATATCAGTCTCTGGCAGCCATATCACAAGCTTTGCTCAGTTTGGGGTCAGTCAGAGACCGTGTGCAACTGTGCAAGCTTATTTATTTATTTATTTAATGCAATACCTACTTTATTAAATAAAGTAGTTAATTAAGAAAAACTTCACTCATCTTCCTAAAAACTAATAGTAGGCACCATCGTACTGCAGTCGTTACCTCTGAATTCCAGCAGTGCACCCCTCACTGCCCTTGTGAACTACCCTCTTTATTGTAATGACTGTTAAGGTGATTGGGCTATAATTAATAGAGTAGTTATTACGGGTGTGATAGTTTAGTGGGTGAATATTTTATAAAGTTCACTTGTTTCATTATGCAACGTTCCACACGGTCAGTATTTTGATGGGTGACCGCGGGTGGCATTTCTAACTGAGCGTTACCGTGGCTCGGATGACACGTTAAATTGTAAGTCCCAGTAATACTAAAAAAAAATTATTACGTCGCTGTCTGTCCACATGAATCTTTAAAACTACGCAACGGATTTTGATGCAGTTTTTTTTAATGGATAGAGTGATTCAAGAGGAAGGTTTATATGTATAATAGACCTGTGCGAAGCCGGGGCGGGTCGCTGGTAGATAATAAAGTGATCTCTCTTTTGGCGTGGGCGTCAGGAGACGAACTGGCTTAGTTGGCAGCGCGTCGGGCCAGTGATCGAAAGACGCAGGTTCAAGGCCAGTTCGCGACAATTTTTCTAAATATTTATCACAAAAATAAGTCAACCAAGAATTTCACGTGAAAAGTAAGGCTGTAACCTAGAAAACAACAATAAGTGCCAGTTCGCACGGCTCCCGGGCAATGTCTAGGCCGTGTGAACCAGTGACGTAATGTATTACTTACTCGCCCGCCAGTAATGTAACATTATGTCATGGGTTTGAAAGGAAAATGCTTTCTCAGGTTCTTGTTAAAGCTATGTATTGTTTATTTTTATTAGTTTTTTCTCAGAGAAAAGTGAGTACCTCGGTATTGTCTTGTTTAGCATTAGTTTGGCGTAATACTCACCGTGATTTCTGTTCCGACTTACTACCCATTATTTAATAAAACATATTAAATTTTCTAGAATATGACGTGTATGTGACGTAATCAATTTTTCATCTTCCGTGACAAAAGCTATGCTCCGATTCTAAATCCGCCAGGAAAATTCTATCCTTGTGCATCGCAGAGACAAAAAATTGACACACATCTTATCTCAGATATCTACTAAATACTTTTACTATGGAATAATATAATACTACAATATCACTACATAGTATAAAATAAAGTCGCTTTTTGTCTGTTTGTTTGTCTGTATGCTTAAATCTTTAAAACTACGCAACGGATTTTGATGCGGTTTTTTTTAATGGATAGGGTGATTCAAGAGGAAGGTTTATATGTATAATACACCTGTGCGAAGCCGGGGCGGGTCGCTAGTTTTTATTAATAACACCACTGTTACTTGTCTGCCATCATAGAACTGCGACTACCTACATACCTAACCTGCGTACATCCGTAGAAGAAATTCGATAGTGTACTGACTTATATGAATCCACGAACTTGCACTGTCTCATTTTGGATATGGTCCAATTAATCTTCTTGAGTATGTTAATATGTTCAGCAAGAGATTATTAAAAAAGCCTCTACAGTTGAGTACTGCAAACAAATACCCATACTGTACTTATCTGGTTGGTTATTTCAGACATGACGTCAGGAACCGTGCCCTTGGGCGCGCCCGCCTCACCGTTGTTGTATGGGACGCGGAAATCATGTACATATTACCTATTAGTGAGCTCATAAAATATTAACGAGTTTTCATATAACTACATCTATAATCTAAAATGTTAGTATTTGAACCGGGACGTTCGGACATCCATCAATAATTGTTTGGCATTACTATAAGTTCTGAAAAAGTCCTACTAAGTAGGTAAGTTCTCTAAATCTACTTATTTCATTATAAGGGTTCCGTAGTGAAACGAGGTACCCTTATACGTTCGTTGTGTCCGTCCGTCCGTCCCATTAATACAAAGCCCCTTATAACTTCCACAATTATCAACCAAATTGCATGAAATTTAACATTTTGAAAGATTAGGTATAGATCTCTATTTCAAAACTGCGTATTTAAGGGGCTTTTGAGGGTTTCTAAAATACCTGTTATTTAAACCATTTTTAGGGTTCCGTACCCAAAGGATAAAAACGGGACCCTATAACTAAGACTCCGTCTGTCCGTTTGTCTGTTTGTCTGTCACCAAGCTGTACCTATCTCATGAACTGTTATAGCTAGAAAGCTGAAATCACAGGTGATGTATTTCTGTTGCCGCTATAACAACAAATAAAAACAGAATAAATATAATATTTAAGAGGGGCTCCCATACTACAAACCTGATTTTTAGCCGTTTTTCGCTCGATATTTATAATGGTAACAGGTAGATGCTTGAAATTTTCAAAGAATATTAAGTTGTATATTCACTTCAACAATTTATAATAAAAAAATAAGGGTGGCTCCCATACAGTACGGAACAGTCCGTACGCGAGTCCGACTCGTATTTGGCCGATTATTTACTATTTGTGAGATATACGAGTAGGAAGCCAAAGTTGAAAATAGTGTTATGTGTGTATTTACTGTATAAACTAATATTTGTGTCCATTGATTTTCCTGGAATGTAGCCCAGTAGAGATTAATTAATGGATGTTTTTTTTAAATCTAATTTTGAATGTCATTGAACTTGTACATTAGAATTTGTTAACTTGGTTGTGTGCGCATTTTATGTGTGGTTAGACAGTTTACAAATAAAAAAAATATTTCATTCATCATTTCATATCCTAAATTTTAATAGCTGTTCAGGAACAGTAAAGATGTTCACCTTAAACATTTCAGCCCCTCTTAAAAAGTAGCGTATTGAATGTAAAACAACAGTTAGAGGCAAGGAATGCCCTCCCCTTGTCCATTAGGGAACATTTCCTGTCTTATCGGCGAAAGTGTTCGTAACGAACTTTCTTACTCCAACGGTTTTTTGGAAAACGCGGGAGAGTTAACCGTTTACGGGAAAAAATATTGACGGTATACTATGATCCTTACATCCTTATCCTTACATAGTATAAAATAAAGTCGCTATTTTCGTTTGTTTGTTTGTCTGTTTGCTTAAATCTTTAAAACTACGCAACGGATTTTGATGCGATTTTTTTTAATGGATAGAGTGATTCAAGAGGAAGGTTTAAATGTATAATACACCTGTGCGAAGCCGGGACGGTTCGTCTAGTATTAAATAAAGGGTTATTTCTAATCAATTAGCATCATTTTAGGGGCTTATTCTGTTGGTACATCAAAACTAATAACTTTTCTTCTGCGACTTTTATCAGAACTCAAAAAGAAAATCAGCTGTTCCATACATTTTACTACGGAACGACACATTTTTTTTGAGTTTCGACAAAAGTCGCAGAACAAAAGTTGTTAGATTTGATGTACAGAATAAGCCCCTAAAAGAAGCATTTAATACATAGATATGTATTTCTCTCCGTATTATTTTTATTCCTTCCCTAAATTTTTTTTACAACTTTCACTCTCTTATAACCGAAATTCGATAGTTAACCGAAAACCGGTAGAAATGCGGAAAAGCTGCCGAATAGATAACAGTAGCTATCACTATCACTTCCTTCCTATGTTCCTACCAAGTATACCTTATCAGACGTCAACGAAGTTCATTAACCTCTTTAATTACCCCATTGTAAGACAATGCAGCAAAAACTTAATAACTATTGGATAATTATGGATAAACAAAGATGGTTTTTCTATGTGCATCTTAGCCTTGGTAGTTTTGCTGTGACTTGTGATTGAAAGATGTAAAGGAAAGTAATTTTTTTTATACCTTTGATCACCGAAGTTAAGCAACTTTTGGCACGGTCAGTCTTGGGGTGACCGTGGGAGGCATTTACAACTCAGTGTTATCGTGACGAGCCAACGAAACTCGTCTAACTCTAACTCGAAAATCGTCGAACTTAAATACCGAATTTTAAACCACCGTTGACCGTCTATTAGCGGCTTCAAAACTGTCTTCCATCCATCCATCCATCCATCAGCCATAGGACGTCCACTGCTGGACTTAGGCCTCCCCTATGAATCTCCAATAAGACCGGTTGGTATCGGCTTGCATCCAGCGTGATCCTGAGCTCATCCGTCCACCTTGTGGGTGGACGTCCTACGCTGCGCTTGCCGGTACGTGGTCTCCACTCGAGAACTTTTCGACCCCATCGGTCATCAGTCCTCCGCGCTATGTGCCCTGCCCACTGCCATTTCAACTTGCCAATCCGCTGGGCTATGTCGGTAACTTTGGTTCTTCTGCGAATCTCCTCATTCCTGATTCGATAATAATAACCGAGCATAACCCTCTCCATAGCTCGTTGGGCTACTTGGAGCTTATTAATAAGGCCCATAGTAAGAGACCAAAACTGTCTTGTAAGTCTTGAAATGATAGTGATGAAGAAAACGTAGACGTTAATTTAAAAGGTATGATTAGTACGTTGTCGGAAATTTCTGGCATAAGAACTGATATGTTTATTTGTGACGAAGCAAAAAAAAAATGAACAACCACAAACTTACAATATTACACGGACCTACTAAAGTAATAGACGGAGCGAGCGAAGTGTCTATGCTTTGTGATTGGTAAACTTTTACCGTACCCAAAGGGTAAAAATGGGACCCTATTACTAAGACTCCGCGGTTCCGCTGTCCGTCCGTCTGTTCGTCTGTCTATCTTTCACCAGGCTGTATCTCATGAACCGTGATAGCTAGAACGTTGAAATTTTCACAGATGACGTAATTCTGTTGCCACTATAACAACAAATACTAAAAACGTAAATAATTACATATTTAAGGGGGGTTCGCATACAACAAACCTGAATTTTTTGCGGTATTTCGCTCTATCCATACAGTACGGAACCCTTCCTGCACGAGTCCGACTCGTAATTGGCTGATTTTTATTTTCTCTGTCCGGATTTTCGTTAATTTATGCTAGTTATCTTCTGGTCGCATTTTACAACGAATCCTTTTGTCGTCAGCGATTTTAGTATTTCTCTCAAAAAGGCGGTCAATTACCGGTTTTGATAATAAATAATTCCATTTACTTAATGTCAAGGCAGTTTTTGAAAATTCATTATGGTTTTTATTGTTAAGGTGAAATTGCGAAACCTTATTTGGCGAGGTCGTCAAGATTTCCAGATCTCAAAGTCTTTTTAACCGACTTCCAAAAAGGAGGAGGTTCTATATTCGTCTGTACATATTTGTTGTGTATGTACTGTACTGTATCAGCCTTTTTAATAGTCCACTGCAGGACGTAGGCCTACTCACGAAGGGTGACTGGGCCGTTTCCACCACGCTGGCCTATTGCGGGTTGGTGGATATATTTTTGTGTTTGTTTATCGATAATTACGCCAATTGTGTTTTAGTTTTAAATTTTTTTTAGTTTTAAATGGTATACTCGCGAGGTTGTCCTATTTAAATTTTAAAGAAATCGGCTGAGCCGTTTTTGAAAAATCAACAATAGTGTAAACAATTCGAGCGAAATACTTATTCGAATTTTGTAGGTACACGATGGAAGGCGGTTTTGCCATTTTTTGCGAAAAATAATTATTAAGAGCTCATTTCAAAAGCTCACACGTGCTAGAACTGTTCCATCCATCCATCATACATCCATCAGCCATAAGAAGTCCACTGCTGAACATAGGCCACCTCTATGAATCTCCAATAAGACCGGTTGGAAGCGGCTTGTATCCATCTATCTAGAACTGTTACTAATCAGAAAATCAACTTTCACCTTATCCGTTACTTATCAAGGAATCTTATAAAAAACGCCAACCTGTTAGGGTTGTTCCCGGGTCATTATACCCACCTGCGGAGAAGGCAGCTGACGCGCGCGTGGCTTAGGATTCCCGCCAAAAGGACTGGCGGTTGGGGTAGATCAGTTATGATGACTAAAATGATTTGATGGATGGAATATTTAAATAAATAATTATTTTTCACAAAAAACTGGCAAAACCGCCTTCCATCGTGTACAAAATTCGAAAATTTCACACGAATTGTTTACATTATTTTTGATTTATCAAAAACGGCTCAAACAATTTCTATAAAATTTTAATGGAACTATCTCTGGAGTATACCCTTTTGAACTAAAAAAGAATTTTTCGATTCGGTTCACAATTGGCGAAATTATCGATGAACATACACAAAAAAACACACACACGAACATAGAACCTCCTCCTTTGTGGAAGTCGGTTAAAAAATAAAGACGTATTACATTCGGTCTCTGACCATATATAACGCAAAGCTTGTAATTAGGGCTGGTAGAGACTGTTAAAATACCTAATTAATAATACATATTTAAATACATAAGTAACAAGGTTATTCCTAATCAATTGACATCCTTTTAGGGGCTTATTCTGCACATCAAAACTAACAACGCATTATTTTATGCAAAAAATGGCAAAACCGCCGTCCATCGTGTACAGAATCCGAATATTTGCTCGAATTGTTTACATTATACCTACTGTTGATTTCTCACAAACGGCTCAACTGATTTCTGTAAAATTTAAATGGGACTACTTCGGAAGTTATACCTGTATACCTTTTCGAAGGTAAAAAGATTCTTTCGATTCGGTTCACTATTGGCGAAATTATAGATAAACAAACACAAAAAATATATACAGACGAACATAGAACCTCCTCCTTTATGGAAATCAGTTAAAAATAACACAATAGACGACATACTCTAAAACTTAACACGTTCACATCCGCATAACATATCTCATTAACAAAAGCGCTAACTAAAAACTAAATGTCATTACCATTACACCATGTAGGTACGTTGCAATATGTAAAGCCATGCAGTAACGATGGCAGATATGCAAATATTTAACGTTTCCCACATAAATATGGCACCTGTTGTTTGAAACTATTTGAATTATTCCACGTATTTGCATTTTAAGTTTGTGAGGTCCTGAGCTTTGTACCCCGTGGGCAGTAATGCAACTTTATGTACTTACTACTCAAATTTAGTAAATTTTTATTTCATATAAATCATCAAAATATTATTGAATGTTTGTAATAAATTATTGTAGATAGGTGTACATTTTTAATATAAGTGTTATACTAAAATACAAAATACCTTAAAATTATAAGTTTTTTTTTTTATGTTAGTATAGGTCTTTGCCAAAAAAGAGAAAAAATGATTGTCGTAGGTACGTTGGGAACTAAAAATTGCAGTTTTATACCGCCATAAAGTAAATTATTTTATTCGTTCGTCCATGAAAAAAAGCTATGAAATTTAACCATTATAAAATACCTACTAGTTTTTGCCCACGGCTTTGCTCGTTTTTCACCTTGTATTTTTCCGGGATATATTATATTAGCCTAGTATGTCACTTTTTAACCATTAAAATAAATATAAAATAAGTAACATCGATTTTTAGGGTTCCGTACCCAAAGGGTAAAAACGGGTAACCCTATTACTAAGACTCCGCTGTCCGTCTGTCCGTCTGTCTGTCTCTAGGCTGTACCTCATAACCGTTATAGCTAGAAAACTGAAATTTTCACAGATGATGTATTTCTGTTGCCGCTATAACAACAAATACAAAAAACAGAATAATACTAATATTTAAGGGGGGCTCCCATACACATACCTGAATTTTTAACCGTTTTTCGCTCGATATTAATAATGGTAACAGGTAGATGCTTGAAATATTCACAGAATGTTTAGTTGTTTATACAATTCAATAATAAATAGTTACATTATAATAAAATGAATATTTAAGGGGGGCTCTCATACAGTACGGAACCCTGAGTGCGCGAGTCCAACTCGTACTTGGCCAATTATCTTTTAAAGAAAAATTATATTTGGAGATATTTATTTTTCATGAAAAATATTTATAAACAAGTATAAATCTTTTGCTTACGGTTGACTTACTGTCAACGTGTTATACGTGGTCCGAATTAGAGGGCGGCAGTTACAGCTTTAATTATCACACGTACCTAAGTCAAGTGGGGGTGTTAATTTAATTTTTATGGGCAATAATGACAGTTATTTCAGTCTTTTTGTTATGAGTGACGGTTGACCATAGTTATGATGGTAAAGTGGTAATATTATCGTTATTAATTAATTCTCAATTGAAAAGTACTGCTTCTCTACACAACGGGTATATTTTAGGTTATCATTGCAATCATGATTATGATCAACGTTTACAATGGGCCAACCAAGAAACAGCTGTTCCATACAAACATTCATGAAACACTGTCACGACAAATTGCATGGAAAAACTTCTTTTTAACTTTTTTACGGTTGGTTCCATAGTAAAAGTTGATACTTATGATGAGTACAATAATATCCTAGAAGCTTACAAAAGGTCCGTAGTCCATACAGATCCATAGAGAGAAAAAAAAACGAAATCCTTACATAGTATAAAATAAAGTCGCTATTTTTGTCTGTTTGTTTGTCTGTATGCTTAAATCTATAAAACTACGCAACGTATTTTGATGCGGTTTTTTTAATGGATAGAGTGATTCAAGAGGAAGGTTTATTATATGTATAATACACCTGTGCGAAGCCGGGGCGGGTCGTCTAGTATAAAATAAACTCATTATTTTATTTCTTAACTCAAAAATGTCATACAATTATTTACACACGATAGAATGTTCAATAGAAAAGTAGTAAATCAAAATCGTCATTTAAACTTTCTAATATTTGAAAAGTCTATATCTACCTATACAAAGGCCTCTCCTGCAGAACTCAAGACTATTAGCTAGCGATTGAGTTGAAAAAAAACATAGAATATCAACTAATGAACTTAACCTTTGTTATCAAACAGTTCATCCGCCAGGACGTTAACACGCTAGAAAACCGCAAGTCTGATGACACTAACAGGTGGTACCCCTAAGCCACGTGGTACGAGAGTACGGCTAGCAAAAACACCTATATTTGTTCTCATAGACTCTATTTTGCCGTATTTTTTGCACGTGTTTGATTAATATAATTAAATTCATCTTCATTTAACTTAATTTTTGAGGCTATTACTAATTTAGCCGTTAAATTAATTAAATAAAACTATAATGATTCTTAATTCCTAAAAATAATTAAACACCTACCTAAGGCCTAAGTCAAATGTTTTTTTTTCAATTGAATAACCTATATATATTTCAAATATTATACAAATCGTTGAAAGTAAGTATGTTTATTTATATTGTTAATCTACTTTTGATTACGTTCGTACGTTCGTATTTCTGTTCACAAAGTTTTAAATTGTGTGTTTTTTTGTCAAAATTTTCGAAATTATGACGATACTTTTTTAATTGTAAGAATGTTTTTAAATGGTTTTAGTAAATTAAAATTATGGATAACTAGCTGACGCGGTGAACTTCATCTCACCATCTGTCAACTGGAACATTTTGTATGGAAAAATTTAATTCATGTTTTAATTTTTTTACTCACTACATTCTTAAATTTTCTCACCGTTTAAACCTTCCCTCAGCTTCCACAGATATTTCAAGACCAAAATTAGCTCTATCGGTTCAGCCGTTCTCGAGTTTTAGCGAGACTAACAACCACGGTCCATTTTTACATATAAGAAGGTTTGATTTCATAAATTGTTTGTTGCTGACGCTACACATAGCTTACGCACTAGTTAGTTGCGTGATTTTTTTGTGCGAAATGTCAACGCAGGTCAGATGGGTTCCTTTACCTGTAGGGTTGAATGAAAGGGTTTCTAATTAGAAAAAAAATATCTAGATGATTTTAGTAGAGAAAAGAAAAGTTTGTTATGGGTTTTGTTTATGTGCAGCAGTTATTTTAGAGCTAACATTGAAAAAAGTGGCTGGTTACTGGTTGTAACGCTGGCCTGTCATTCTCGAGGTCGTGAGTTCAATTCCGGTCCCGTACCAATGAGTTTCTTTGGAACTTTGTACGGAATTTCACACCACTGGCTTTTGGGTGAAGGAAAACATCGTGAAGGCATCCTGCATACGTCCGAAGAAGAAATTCGATGGCGTGTGTGAATCCACCAACCCGCGCTGGGCCAGCGTGGTGAATATGGCCAAACCATCTTTCGTGGGTAGGCCTACGTCCTGCAGTGGACTATTAAAAAGGTTGGTATAGTACAGTATGGTAAAAAGTTAAAAATTATGGGAATCGTGATCGTGTAAGTCAGAAATTGACTAGGAGAAATAATGAATATACATATGCATATTGTTTAATAATTGACTTTTAAGTAATAAAGTAGTGATTTTAAAAAGAAACAAAACAACCTAGATAAACCTGGATTATATGAACTCTGTTAACTTATATTTACCTAAACAGCAGTTAGCTTCTTATTCTCATTCACATACATTCTCGCAAAAATAACATTAGGTAATACATGTACCTATTATCAAACTCTTTATCTACCTATAAAAAACGGAAAATGTTCCAGCGACATCAAAGTCCCAATAACTAAATCAAGCAAACTATTACTCTCATCGAAAAGCACCGCTATTCAAATAGTAAAGAACCGAATGCCTAAGGCTAGGTCTAGACCGCGACAGTTACCTAAATTATAGCCTAGAACGCGTAAACAGTACCTTCAGTACTTTCCTTAGCGCGGCTCCAACGGTTTTGAACTCGAAAGTTATATTAAGTTAGTAAATATCAGAACTCATGCATTTTGCAGTCTAAGCGGCTAGGACGTACCTACTATTATACATTAAACTAATAAGTCCAATTTTTTGTGTATTTGGTCACCATAAACTATTTTCATAAACATTGGTTTCTTAACATTTTTGGCGGAGCATGTGCCCTATTTTTTCTAACGTAGCTGTGCCCGAATGGATTGTATAATGGTACAACCCGGTCAGAATATCTGTGCACCTCGCTGGAATGCGGCGCCTCTCCCGCTTCCCCTGTCACCTCTCCGCGCACTCCCCGGTGCGACAGTACGTTTAGCATCTTCGTTGCCGATACACGTGCCGATAATAATTTACGTCCGGACGGTATACTAGACGTCCGGTAATGTATATACGTCCTGATAATTCGATATGACGTCACGAAGTCAGGTGCACAGATATTGTGACCGGGTTGTAATTACCTACATGTGCCATACAAAACTTTTTTGATAAAGTTACTGATTATGTGCCATGATACATATCTACAAAGATATTCTGGTGTTTCTGAATAAAAATTATAATGGGTTTTTAGGAGACTCACCTCAACCACTAAGGAGTATAAAAATACCCTACGATCTTTTGCCAGACTTACCAAATATTTACAAAAGAAGTCGGTCAAACCGTGACTCGAGATTTTTATATATTTCAAGATTCATTTCCTTAGACTAAACGAATGCCACGTTATTTTTTCAACGACCATAAATCGAACAATTACAATATTTACAAGCAACCACCGACTGTACTTTTTTTTTTAAATTTTCCAACCACTTAAAGCAAAAGGTCAGATCTAACTCCACTTTCTTGACCTCCCCTTTCTACCGGGTCAACAAACCTGCCCTAGCGACAGGTGGCTCCTACCGTTACAGAAAAAAAAAAACACCCTCTATACGTCTTACTAGAAAAAACTATAACAACCCTAGCAATCAGCTGTTAACTGCCAACTTTACTTAACACTACATAATTATTCACTACTCTTAACTGTAAAGAAATACGATTGGAAATCGTCTGTCGATTACTTTTCCAATTGCACTTGTGTTGGTTTTTCATTACAACTCTACCAAGTTATAAATACAGCTGACGTAACAACTAACAGTTTTTAGTTTTAAGTTTATAAAGTTCAAAATGCATTGTTTATAGGAATATAACTGTAAATTGTTTTTGTGTTAGGTAGTAGGAAGTAGGTAAAATTGCTAGGTTTTTGTGTGCGATTGCGATGGGCTTGACAAATAATTTGAATATTGATTAGTTTTCAAGGTCAATCCGCAGTTATTTTATTTCAGCATCATTTACATTTACATCATTCACATTTTTGTCGTATTTGGATAAAATAAGTGTTACTTTATAGAAGTTCTTACTTTACAAACTCTACACCTTAGTCTATTTATGCGGCTTGGCTGTTTCGCTAACTGCGCATGGGCGTATACAAAGAGTTCTTGTTGTAACGAAACGGCCAAGTCACATATATTGACTAAGCTGTAGAGTTTGTGAAGTAAGAACTTGTAGAGTAAGGCGTGTAATGTTAGAAGCTTGGCTTAACGTGAGATCTGACAACTTTTTGATTGTGTGAACTGTGATATAGTCTTGGCTCCACTTCACATGAAAATGTTTTTGTTGGATTTACATTTACATCATTCACATTTGTCGTATTTGGATAAAATAAGTTTTACTTCATAGAAAACTTTAGACTTCAATCGCGTGATATTATGATTTTTATGCCCATCGGAACATTTTATTTTTCCGGGATAAAAGTTATGATTCTAATCAATATAAAAAAAACTTCTGAAATGAAAATGATAATGTTTTAGATTTGGTCCCAAGGTTCTCGAATAGAGACCATGTACCAGTAATCGCAGCGTAGGAAGCCCACTGGGCTGTTGATCAGAAGGTGACTAAGACCTCGTTGTGAACAAGTCGCATTAAAACGATTCTTATTGGTAACCGTTTTAGATGAGTGACTCTTAAAAATTGAATAAAAAAACACTGAAAAAAAAGAATATTCTGTTTGTGTTTCATATAACTGATAGTTCAGTTTAGTCAGTCTTAGAGTTTTATCAAACAAAGTATTTACCTACTTGCGTTACTGCTTGGTAGGGGTCGACGAAGGGCATCATAGCCCTCCCCTTTTAGATTTCTAATAAGACTTTTTGAAAGCGTCTTGTATCTAGCACGTTCATGCTATATTGCAGTGTTACCTGTCTATTTTGATTTTTTTTTTAACATTTGAATCATTATAAAAAAACTAACTTCAGAAATGAGAACGATAATGTTTCAGATTTGGCCCCAAGGTTCTCGAATAGAGACAAAAATTACTCAATGATTATAAAAAATACGTTTAAAGAAAAAAACACAGGTTCACTCCCAACAAAAGCTATACTCGGTAATAACGTTAAACATCTAATTGTGCATACAGGATGTTCCTAAACCGTTTTCCGTATCATTGTCATCGCAGGAAATGACTTCACCCTCTATAATTGGGGATCCACGCGTCAAGAAGTAAAAAAATCTATTAAATAACGTAGCATGTGCCGAACGTTAGATTTTTTTGTTGGTTTAGCTCGTGCCATTGATCGACTGGATGTTCTTGATGGATTGGCAAAGTTTCAACAACAGATAGGCTTTCTGTTTTTCGAACTAAGTACCCACCACTACCACGCTTAGCCGGAGTTTCTTTTTCTATTAAAGAACAACATAGGTGTCTTCAAAACTAGTGTAAACGGATAATAATTTTTTGCCGTAAATTGCAAAACTGACTTCCATCGTATACAAAATTCGAATGGTTCGCTCGAATTGATATACCTAGGTACCTATACAATTATAACGTTTTTTTTTTTATTTGAATTTGGAACATTGGAAATATAGCCTTTCGAGCTAAAAAATATTTTTTTGACTCGGTTCACAATTGGTGAAAATATCGATGAGCATACACAAAAAAATACATACAGACGAACATAGGAACTCCTCCTTTTTGAAAGTCGGTTAATGAGCGTACTACATTTTAGACCGTGTATCTGCTTAGCATTTAGCTGGATGTGGTCCAACGGCCAGATCAGCATCATTGTTATCAGTCACAGGATGGTCACTGCTGGACATAGGCCTCCTCTTTGTATCCCCATTAAGACCGGATGGAAGCGACTCGCATCCAGCGCGCAATCGTGCAGGGTCAACTGTCCATCTCAAGGGCGGACGTTCTTCGCTGCACATCCCGGATTTTCACACTGGTTGATTAAAAAAGTTCCCCGTCTGCGCTGGCCATTAGTGCTAACCGCTGAACCAACATCATTCCGAGTGAAGATTTATAGCAGATCGCCGGCGGCGGCCGGACGGTAAACAGCCCGATAATTGTGTGGTTTTCTCTAGAGAAGGAACAAAATATCGATTAAATGAACTTTTTTTATCGAAGTCGATAAATATTAGCATGTGTTTCTAGTATAAATTTTAACAGTTATCAATTTTAAACAATAGTTTGGACTTCCAAAACTTTAGTTACGAGTACTCATTTTGTTTATTTGTATATAACATATCAGTTAAAAACTGTGCTGTTTCTATCGGGCAAGGGATGAAATCTTGAAAATTTTAATTTTATAGGAAGTAGCTTGTCTAAAATTAATTTGTTTAAAGCATTTATAATGAAACTTGAATACTGATCATCAGTATCGATCTTGATCTCTAAAAAATCTTTTCTACAAATGAGAAAAGATTAAATTTTGAAGCAACAAATAAAAATATTTGATACAGCAATGAAAAAGCATTTTGCGATTAACCTATCGCGACAAAAAACTGTGATTTCATATTATCAAAATCGCCAGACTATTAACAATCAATTTGATTCATCCATCCATTAACACCGTCTTCGTTACCGTGAAATATCTACGTTACCAACTCATAATAAACATGAAGTTAAATCAAATTAAATGTTCTCAAGAAATTGCTTGGTAACAGATGAGGTATTTTGAAGAGGCTATGTTATTTAAAACTAACCGTCTGCCTCGTCTTTGTCTGGGTTGAACTGTTAATTACATCATTAAACATTTAAAATAATAAACGCTTCAAATGTAAATATGTAAAAAAAACAAATAAGGTAAACAACCAATTTTAATGTTTAGTTTTCTGCTGAATATCTAACATATCAGACTGCCTCGGTGGCTTAGTGGTTAGTGACCCTAACTTCTGGGTCAGAGGGGCGTGGGTTCGATCCCCACCCAGGGCAAGTATTTATGTGATGAACATAGGTGTTTGCTCTGTGTCTGGGTGTTATTTAGTTACTATCTATATAAGTATGTATTTAAAAATATGTATAAGTAGTATATCAGTCTCTGGCAGCCATATCACAAGCTTTGCCTAGTTTGGGGTCATAGGCCATGTGTAAGATGTCCTCAAATATTTATTTATTATTTATTTAAAAAAAAAAATATTATCGACATGTTTTACGCATCCAATTCGAATCGCGCGTCTCATCCCTATTCAATTGGAACACCGGTGGCTAGAACACAATATTGGATTTGATATTGAGCTCTTAATGTTTTTATTTGCTGATGATTTCGGTCACTAATAATGTTGTTGAGATTATTCCACTGTCGATATAAAACACTACCAGTAGCTACCAATTTTTAACCGACTTCCAAAAAGGAGGAGTTTCTATGTTCGTCTGTACATTTTTTTTGTGTATGTTTATCGATAATTTCGCCAGTTGTGAACTGAATCGAAAAATTATTATTTTTAGTTCGTAAGGGTATACTCCCAAGATAGTCCCATTTAAATTTTACAGAAATCGGCTGAGCCGTTTTTGAAAAATTTACAATAATGTAAACGATTCGAGCAAAATACTCGAATTTTGTACAAGATGGAAGGCGGTTCTACCATTTTTTGCGAAAAATATTTATATTGACTATACGTATATATACCTAATTCTTTAGATCAAATGTAACCTAGTATGTAGCGCTCATAGCGTAGTTTGACTAGATGTACGTTAGTGATCATCAAAGTTTAGCAACGTTGAGCACGGTCTTCGATTGGGTGACCGCGGGTGGCATTTACAATTGAGCGCTACCGTGGCTCGGATGACACGTTAAATTTCAGGCCCCGGTTGTCTTAACAGTTTAGCCATGTCAGAGGCCTTCAGGCGGCTTAAAAACTGACACCAGGGCTAGCCACCCGGCCTATACGAACTTCCTTACATGAAATGAAATAAGAATATCACGACGCTTTCATTCCGAGATCAAACAGTATTTTTACACATAAAAGGTAACTTTTTAAGGTCTTTAGTATGAAATTTAAATAGAACACCAAAGTTTTATTTTATTTTGAATCAATTTCTTAGAAGCAAACTTTCACTTTGAGAGAAGGAAAAAATGCACATTTTTCAATATAAGTATTGGCGCAAGAAATGTAAAATGTTAGAATCAGAAAAATTTCTTTTGATAAAAATTTGGTAGAATAATACTTTGAGTATTATTATACCAAATTTTATTAAAATATGCCGATGAATTTCTGAATGGTAGTCCTGTGCCAATAATTTCATCAAAACAAATAAAGTACGGACTTTGCCGCTACGGGCTCCCCGATGGAGGAAAACATCGAGCAATATGTAAATACTTATTCCGTAGAATATATACATACGCCATCGAATATATTCTACGAAATAAGTAAACTAAAGTTTTCGAATGGAGACCACGTACCGACAAGCGCAGCGTAGCACGGCCACCGACTAAATTGGACCGATAATTTAATCCAGAACGCGCTGGATGCAAGCCATTCCAATCGAGCTTATTGGAAATTCATAGCCAGGCTATGTCCGGCAGTGAATATTCTATGACTGATGAATGACAGTTAGAACATAGCATAGCTAGTTAGTTTTGATGTACAGAATAAGCCCCTAAAAGGATGCTAATTGATTACCAATAACCATGTTTATAGTATAGCTTAGTTTTTGAGTAGTCAGAGTCCCGCATAAAGATCAGCTATAGACTGGTATAAATCAATACGTAAGAAGTGATCAGAGGGAAGTGGTTGCGGTTTCTGCCACCTGTTATTCTGAGATTCTCTAGCCTTTCGGCTTCCTGTTTACGGCTATTATGACTTTCTTGAAACCTTGACCTTTTGGACTGGATCAATCAGGTTTAAAATTGACCAGAACCACAAAATACTGATATGTAGTACCTACGTAAATATACCTATTTATATGTGCTACTAAAAGTTAGTCATAAGTTTTAAAATACTATTTTAGCCAATAAGAACACTTACTCGTATTAATATGCTAGAGAATAATATGTGCTGAATTATGCTATTCAAGATTCAAGAGAAAGGATTTTTAAGTTCAATCTTAATCATTTGAAATGCTTTAGAAATTTCACTTTGAAGCCTTCTTTTTTTAATTTTTAACCGACTTCAAAAAGTATGTTCGTACGTATGTTTTTTTGTGTATGTTCATCGACAATTTCGCCAATTGTGAACCGAATCGAAAAATGTTTTTTTTTATTTCGAAAGGGTATACTCCCGAAATGTTCCCATTTAAATATTACAGAAATCGGCTAAACCGTTTTTGAAAAATGAACAATACTGTAAACAATTCGAGCAAAATCTTCGAATTTTGTACACGATGGTTTTGCATTTTTTTCCGAAACGGTTTTGCCATTTTTTGCGAAAAACAATTACTATTTCTCAATTTGTATCCGTCGTGGACTACTGAGAAAATGCGGACCGTTGAGTTAAGTTAAAATAAAGTTGTGACTTCAAATCGCTATCGCATACAAATGAGTTCTAAGTACGTACTAATTTACACCCCAGTCTTTTTACCGAAAGAAAGCATTGGAAAAAAACCTGCATTATGTCCAAAAAAAAAATCGACTTAATTGTACGACTGAGACTGAGACGGATGGCGGATATATATAGACCAAATTTCTTATTAATTTGATTTAATATCGAGACCAATTACTTAAGTGTGGAGTATAGGCCTATGTTTAAAGTGGTTTAAATATCGAATCAGTACGGTACGGATACGCCTTAAAAATCTAGATCACGAAGAAAAACTAATAAATACGAGAAACAATCAACAATCTGGTTCAGACTACCGTGCTCACTCATCGCGACGTCTTCACCGGATGTACCTCCATTGCTCGTTCGACCGTTCCAAATTCAAAACGGAGCCGTTTCCGGTGTGACGTCACGGCCGCCATTTTGTCGTGTGCTCTCGCCGTGTCCATGGGAGCAAGCTCCCGTAGGAAAGGATGTAAATTTTTATGGGGCATTTTAAATGCTTGGAGTTTTTAGTTTGATGACGAATTGCTGAGGTTATCATGGGAATGTAGTTTGGTTTTTAATTGAAATGACAATAGCTTGTAGGGCTCGCTTATAGTCATGATTATATCGCTTGTTGTTAGGTTATTAATTATATACTAGTTCATTCCCGCTGCTCCACCCGCTTGAAATTTTGATCTTTGTGCTGTCCAATAGGATTATTTTTTTCACGGGAAAAATGTAGTCTATGTCACTTTCCGTCTTTCAAACTATTTCCATGCCAAAAATCAAGTTAACCCGTTGCTCTGTTGTTTATAGAAAGAGGGAAAAACAAAAACAAAACACGCGCACTTACAGATTTATAATATTAGTAAAGACTTAGTTTATTAATAAATAAATAAATAAATAAAATCTTTATCGACCAAAACTAAATTAAATTACTAAATTAACAGTTGACACAATACAGTTTACTCCTTAAAAAAAATACAGGTTCTTTTAAGGTAGTTATATAAATAGACATAACAAAAGCACATTAATTTATCAATTTATTATGTTACTGGCTGGTGCCCGTACTAGTATCTAATGATACTGTGCTACAGGTACCAGCGCCCTCCGTAAGATGTGATATACTTATAATGCGACTTAAAGTGAAAATCAACTGTTTCAAAGCTTTTAAGTTAGTAGAACTTAACTTTGTTATTAAATTAATTTATATTTATTACATTCAACTTTTACGCTAATTACAAGCGCGTGATATAATAATGCCAAAAATTAGAGTTATATGTGCGTAGCACATAACATTCGCCTTGAAATGGGTTTGACTACCACTTGGACACATTAGATGAGAACTACTTCTAAGTCATCTGTTATTTTATTTATAGAAGAGGCCTAAGTATATTATTGTAATATGTGTTACGTAACTTATAGACATGATTTTGTACTAAGTACAACTAACGTACAACTTAAAGTGAATTAGCCACGTACCGGCTAGCACAGCTTAGAATATCCACCTATAAGGTAGACTGATGATCTGATGAATTGTAGGAACATGCTGGATGCAAACCGCTTTCCAGAGGTCTTATTGAAAATCCATAAGAAAGACATGCCAGCAGCAGTGAATGTCCTACGATTGATAATAATGATACAATTTGGTACAAAGTGTCTTTTAGAAAAAAACATGTTTCAAAATTTACTTAAGACAGACGACAACTACCTATAGCAGAACTTAGTCAGTCGCAAGTCTATTAAAACAAAAAGATTACAAACATCATTTTTATTGTAATTATCCGGACTCTACCAAAGTAGATGCTAAAGTTTAAACAATGACATTGTTTGTACCGCGTATCACCAAAAACACTTAATACCTAATCAAAAGAAAAATCTCAAAGAATTCCTTATTTAATATCTTGTTTACTTTATACTTATAATTGTATAAAACACAGTACGACAATGAGGTCATAAAAAACGCGTGGACAATCGCAATGGCCTTTAGTAGTAGCATTGGCCTAACCTCGGAGATATTATTAGTTATATTAAGTTTAAATGAAATTTAGGTAATGATGAGTGGAACGGATGGATTTTAGGAAGGTTAGTGATTGATTAGATTTTATTGTGTAATCGTTTACCTTTCAATAACTGTTTGAAAATTTTTTTTTTTCAGATTTTTGAAGTAAAAGTTCAAGTGCACCTGATTGCGCTGGTTGAAAGCCGTTTATAATCTTCAATTCTGTTCCTATTAAATTTCTAAATGACTCTTCTTAATTTCCAAAATTTAAAATATTTTGAGTTTTTTAGTTGAAAATCATTTTAGATAATTACATTTTAAGGTAATGCAAGACATAGGACTAATGTTTCATCCTTACATAGTATAAAATAAAGTCGCTATTTTTGTCTGTTTGTCTGTATGCTTAAATATTTAAAACTACGCAACGGATTTTGATGCGGTTTTTTTTAATGGATAGAGTGATTCAAGAGGAAGGTTTATATGTATAATACACCTGTGCGAAGCCGGGGCGGGTCGTCTAGTAATATCATAAGATAGTAATGAAGTAGAAAATTGGCATGGTTCACAGACCACAGCATTTTTTTCTCATTTTTGTCAGAAGCGCTATTTTTTTTATTTTTAAAAACCATATTTTGGAGGCATTTATTAATTATAATTAGTAATGATACTTTTATCACTGATTCAATGTACCGGCTTAACAAACTATTATAACTCAATTAATTTATGTGATTGTACTCCTTCGTATTTATTAATTTATATTAGAGTATACAACTGAACATGGTCAACCTTAAAAACTAAACACACAACCCATCTCCGACCATACCCGGCGCAAAAGAGCCCAAAATACTGGCCGCATTACCTCGCTGGATGGCGATGGCCATCCTTTGCGCCAAATACGAGCCGGAGCGGGAGTCATTAGTCTACGTTTAGTGATAGTTAGTTTATGTGATTCAAAATAAATGTTTACCATTTCACTTACCCACGCAAAATGTAAAATTGAAAAACAACGGATACTTTTTCTTCTTTTGAGATTAGTAGATACTCACTAATATTATAAATTAATCTTATGTTTTTTTTGCTTGTTTTTTAATTACTCTCTCAGGCAGAAATGCGACGGATAGCCTTCATACTTTGCGTGGATATAGTGCAAAAGTTAGAAAATGGCAATGAATTGAATTTACTATTAGCAATGCAACATACCAATTGTTGATAATACAATAAAAAAAGATAAAATTCAAACGATAATTAATACGAGTACCTACTATAGGTACCTACTGCAATTTTTATTTTGCAACGAGAATAAGTATTTTGGAAATCGTTTCATGGTATTAGAAATTAAACCACTGGCTATGTTTTAAGGTACGTAAAATGTTTGTGTTTGATTTCCTGAATTTCTATTTAAAAAAACTAAATTGCCAAATCTAGGCCATCTAGACTAAAACAAAGTCAGGGCTGCCAAACTAGCTCATTAAATGGTGACCTTAATAATCCACGACAAAAAATCAGATCGTCGTAGCATCCCGGGTAGAAAAACCATCGACCTTTATTTTTTCCAAGTAGTTTTTACTCAAGTAGTTTTTTTTCTAAATAGTTTAAACTGACAAGGTTGTGCTACCTTAAGTACGGTTGTGCAACTGCCCTGAAAGTTTGTGTTGTATCAGTTTATGTTACCTTTGTGACAATAGTAGAGCTAAATGGATTGATAACTTGTGTTTAGATTTTTTACTGCGATTTTATTTCAAAAGTATCTTAATGCCGACTAAAGAAATTGAAGGATTACTTGATTACCTTGAAGGAATTATCTATATCGAATCACCTGAAAACAGAGGGACATTTACGTGTTTAATGAATTTATCTTATGTACACATATATGTGTGTTTGTGGCATCGTAGCTTTCAAGCAGATAAATGTTTCTCAAACTGACCTTTTTTGAGGGTATTTTTGATAGGTACTGAAAACTTAAAAAAGGAAGGAACTTATTTGGTTTTGTGTTAAAAAAATGATAAATTGAAAATAAAAGAGTGTCTTTTAAATAATGATAGATAAGATAAGAGTGACTCTTAAACGAGTTTTAAATGTTCTGATTTTGCGTATCTCTACGTTTTTAACCGACTTCCAAAAAGGAGTAGGATCTATGTTCGTCTGATTTTTTTTGTGTGTGTTCGTCGATAATTTCGCCAATTGTGAACCGAATCGAAAAATTCTTCTTTCTTTCCCATCCCTTTTTCTTGGTCCCATTTAGGTTTTACAGAATTCGGCCGTTTTTGAAAAATCAACAATAATGTAAACAATTTGAGCGAAATATTCGAATTTTGTTCACGATGGAAGGCGGCTTTGACATTTTTTGCGAAAAATAATTATTTAAAATAACATTGAATTAAAGATAAAATTGCATTGCATAAACGATTCTATTTATAATTTTAGTCAAGAAAAAATACACAATAAGTTGAAACACAAAATAACCAGTTACAGGTTAAATATTTTCAAATTTACTTATCCCGATATTACTAAAACTCTTTCATCTTATTAAACGAATAACTAACGGCATCAAAAAAAATTGATGCTTAATTCTGACTCGATAATATTAACGCGAATGTTCAATTATCTACACCTTCAAGTCAGGCGATCAAAATACTTATCAAGTTTCACTTCGCTTTTCTCGGAAGCAAAATCAAAAAACTTCATGCAGCAGAACTGATTCTTTTTTCGCTTGCTTTTTTGGAAGTAACAGTAAAATATCTTGTGTACCTAAAATACGTATATTTCTGGAAATATAGTTAATGCATCATTGTTGCTGGTAGCATACTATACTCATTTATCACTGATGTTAAGCAGATATGCGATCTAGGATGGAAACACGCTTACTTAGAAGATACCTACTAACTCGGGATTTGAATACACGTACATTGTACTTTAGCGGGAAGACAGACTCAGGCAAAGCGTTCCACATTCTGGCTGTTCGTATAAGGAATGTGGACTCGAAACGCTTGGTTAATGCGCGGGGTGTCCACCATAAGGGTTGTGTTTTGGTCGCGTCTGTCTAGCCGCACGATAGAAGAAAGGGGAAGGAAGTGGGTTTAAACATTTAAATAACTCTTGACACCTCCAAGAGTCTGTAGATGATCCAATAGCTTTTAAGAAGTGTTCAAAAAATCACACCATTAGCAAATAAGGAAATAATAACTTATAATATATATAGTTAGTGTTCCGTATTGACGAACAACAGTTTCCATCGGAACTTCTTAGCAACATGAGACTTTAAGTACCTATACCTATCTCATCTCACTGGGACAGTTCAAAATTCTAAGCAGTGAAAACTTGCCATGGGCGTTACGTATCGCCCTTTTATTCCTACAGTCACACAAAAATAAAAAAAATAAACAGTATTACTGTACCATCATTTCAAGGCCGCTAACGTCGAGTTCGACTGATAGTTACAGTTCACGCACTGCGGCCACGTTTTTTGACCAAATTAAACTATACCAATACTCTGATACCCTGGTACCTAGTGCGTGAAGCAGAATGGAGTACTGAGCCAGCTGAATGGAACGCTGAGCCCACGTGGGATATGCTCTACTGAAGCAATGAAGAGTCAACAAACACTCTACTGCCCTTCTTCGTAGAGTCAATAATCTTCTTCATATGGCTAAATGTGGCTGATTTAATAATTTAGGGACTTTCAATGTATTATAAAATCATCATCATTATACACCCCATCTTATATATGCCCTTTTCGTGGATCTCCTCTATCCCAAGGATGCTCAAAAGAGATCGCTTTTTTGGCCGGCTGCCAGTTGATGCATTACATTAGTCCGGGCTTTTTCAAAATATAATTTTGAAAGTAACTTTTATTGTAGAAACAGCTCTAAAATCGCAAAAGAAAAATAAGCTGTTCCATACAAGAAAATCATTGATTCTGACAATATGTAAGTGGAACAGCTGTTTTTTTTTGGTAATTTCAAAGTGGAACTGTAGCAAAAGCTGTTAAGAATAATTAACATAATCAGCATATTATCTTCTAAAATATTGGCAAAAAAATATCAGCAACTCAGAAATATTTTGGAAAAAATATCAGTGATTCGATACATTTGGTTGTAGTCAATAAACTTTGTGTCTATACTGGTTGATTTCAGCTTTTTGCGATTTCACCTGATTTCACGTAAGCGTAGCCACCTAGCCACTAGATCACAGCATCATCCTGAATGCTTCAGTAGAGCATGTCCCACGTGGAGTCACTGTTCCATTCGGATGGTACTCTCTACTGGTACTAGTACCGTTTAGCCATGTTAGAGGACTTCAGTGTCAAAAAAAATGTCAGTTCTAATTGATCAACCTATTTGCTACTTACTCTGAAATTAATGTAATGATTTTTATTTTAGAGTGCTTTCTACACAAGGTTTTATCTCAAAATTTGACGCTTGCGTGGGAGGTGGGCTAGCTCAGTTGGGAGAGCGTCGGGCTAGTAATCCAAAGGGACAGGTTCGAATTCTGCATTCGCTTCAGATTTTTGAAATGCTTGTCACAAAAATTACTCCGAAATAGCAGAAAGACAGATGCCCATTTTGTGGAAAACCAAAGAACTTTTTGAATAGAACAGCTGATTTTTTGCACCTGTTTCCATGTGAGCAGCCAGCTAGCCACTAGACCGTCGTCCTAAATGCTTCAGTAGAGCATGTCCCACGTGGATTCACTGTTCCATTCGGGTGGTACTTCACGCACTGGGTACCAGTTCGGTTTGGGTTCACTCGACTTTGACTGCTAGTAATTAGGTTAGTGGGTACAGTTTTGTCTGACCATTCAAGTTCTGAATGAATGGCAGAGATCTTGGTATAAAGAATTTGGATAGTTCTAGTAGGTACTTATGGTTTAGCTGCAGGTAGAAGCCAAGCCAAGGGTTCTTCCTTTGCCATTAGGCATATCCTATACCAATCTCTAAGTATGGCCGCAACGTTTTTGTCTATCACGTGCCTGTAGAATCACGGTAGCCAAATTCTGAGATAGAGCTATTTAATTGCACTCATGCTTTGCAAATTACGGGGACTTTCAGTATAATATGCTGATTTTTTGCGGAGACTTTTAGTATAATATGCTGAACTTTTGCTACAGTCCCAACTTTAGGAAGATAAAGCGTGCACATATTTAGGTGTTAGTGTGGTTCTAGTTGAGTTTTTTGTCAATTTGGCATTCAATAAAGGAAAAATATTTGATTAAGGGTCTGGTCTGGTCTAGCACCTGGAGAACGCAACGCGCTACACGACGAGTGAGGTGACCAAAATGCTGGTACTAAATGTGTTAATGCTTGCAGTGTGCTAGGCACGTTACCAACTGGCGCCTGAGACAACCTGCCGATGCAGTGCAGAATAAAATACACTCAAACAGGCACATTGTTATCCCAAACGCTCACCCCATGGCCCTTGTATTTGAACAGAGCAGAACTTTCGTTTTTCTTCAGAAAATATTTTTTTCTCTGGACTTTTCTTGGTCCAAACTTGAGTTAGTGTCTACCAAATGCAGTATGATGGGTTTGTTTACATCCTCATTCATCAATAGCTCCGTGCTCACTCGCTGACCACGGAGTGCAGTCACCGAGCGAGACTCCTGAATGCTTCAGTGGAGCATGGCCCACGTGGGCCATTCGCCACGCAACTCACGTTCTTAGCCATTTGGTTTTTGTGCCGAAAGTTGGCCGCCTCGTGTCACTGCCGATTTGGTTCATGTGTGTTTTGACGGCTAGTTTTGAATTGGTGTTCTGTCAGACTCGAGTAGTGCTCTCTTTGCGTCGATGGTTTTTCTTAGCTTCATACGCAAAAACATGTTAAAGTGGTATGTTAAAGTGTGTTTGCATTGCAGTGGTTCGAACTTGAACCTACTTTTTCTGTATTTTTACCGATTATGTCCGTTTTTCCTACCAAAATACCGAAATGAAGCAATTTCTCATGATTGCTAGAAAACTCTCTTGATATTCTAATGAATTTCGAATTTTGTTACAAAGAAAGGTTCTTTACTGGGCCAATCACTGGTCTACTACAAATATAAAACGCCTACTGAATGATAAATAACAGTGCAAAAGAGCTAAAAAGAAGATAAGACGATAGGCTACTTTGTGTAGTGACTAGGCTGTAGATAAAAGTGGAGTGATTTTATTTCGATAAAGTGGGGCCTATTAAATCAGTCCAGTGTGCTTAGCATACAAGACCACGACAAGAGTTTATCGACGTGTGCAAAGGTGACAGATATATGCTTCATCATAACTCTGTCACGTTCTGACACGTCGATAGTATTATTTTATGGTCCGTATGCTAAGCCCGCTGGAGTCAATGTACTATTTTTCGTGTAGTGATTGGTTCGTGTCGTTGGTTTTCCGTCATCTCATACGCAATTAGGTATGTGTAATAAGTTGAATTAATGTATCCGAGTGTTTTATTTGACCTCCACAAACTCTATTAGCCGTTTAGGTTTTGTGCTGAAACTGTGCTGAACCTTTGTACCAAAGTTATTTATGTAATTGGTTTAAAGTTTTGCTGACAAGAAGTTTTTTTTCTGAGATGTCACAGTAAACTTCTAATTACTGTAAGAATTCAGTATAAAGCTTTACATTAATGAAACTAAAGACACGGAATCTTTTTGTTCAATAAATAAATAAAAGCAGTAATATACCGGGCCGTTGCATCAAGCACGTTGCGTCGGCGTCTAACTTAGGATGCGCACCACGAAATATATTGTTCGACGTGTCAGAACGAGACAGATTTATGGTTATGTCTGTCACTTTTTCACACGTTGAAAAGAGTTCTTTTCGTGTCTTTTCGTGGTCGCATGCTATCTAGCCATGACTCCTGTTGGCTCCTGCGTTCAATTTTACCTGACTTGGTAAACACCATACTCTTTTAAAACTAACAAAGTATATGATAGTCTTGTTATAGTTACTTGTAGTCTCTAAAATAAAACTACAAAATATTCAATTCCTACATTACACCTAGTTCCACAGCAATGTAATATTTACATATTTTTAATAATTAAAATAGCATAATTTTGTTAAATTGTTATAAAAATAAATTTATTCTTATGTTAATGTTTTTTTTTTAATGTAGAATAAGGCTACATTTGGCCACCAACTTCATGATGACCAACTGATGGACAGCGAAGTTGTAGCCGATGATAGAGTATGTTGACCTAGAAGATACCTAATTTTTTTCGCTAAATTTGGATACTTTATGTATAAAGACAGTGATGTACCGATATATGAAGCAAAGTACACGAAAATTATTTTTAGTAGGTACATAAATAAAGACCGTGATATATCGGGCCGTTTTGGACGTAGCATCACGCATTTCGCCGTCGGCGTCCAACCATGTCTCCTGTCGGCTCCTGCGTCTACTGAACTTGACCTTTACTGGGTTGGTTTTCAGTTCAGTTAGTTTTTCAGTTTGTTTTACACATTTCGTAATTAAAATACCTAGCATATTTTTGTAAAAGTATTGTAAAACTTAATTTTGTTTTTACTTATTTTTCTCCGTGATTTTGTCCACGTGATATTTGATTTATATGCTATCCTTCATTACTTTATTTATAGGAATCTTATATTTTTTCGGAATAAAAAGGTAGCCTATGTCACTTTCCGTCTTTCAAACTATGTACATGCTAAAAATCAAATCAATCTTATGCTCCGTTACTGCGTGAAAGAGAAACAATACAATAAACCAACAAATACACTTTCCGATTTATAATTTTACTAAAAAGTTTAGAACCGGCATTACTAAAATTGGTTACTTCATGTGTAAAGGCAGTGATGTACTGAGCCATTCCGACGTACGTCGCCGACGCGTCGGCGTCCAACCATGTCTCCTGTCGGCTCCTGCGTCCACTGAACTTGACCCTTACTGGGGTGGATGCTCTGTTTAATTACGTATATAAGCTGTCTAAAAAGCTTTAGAAGACAGCTTAATGTTTTTAAAAATATGAACGCGACAAAACTTAACTTTTTAAGGCTCGAAGCGAAAACTAGACACTAAACGCGACGGATTGTTTTAAACCTCTTCTTTTTATTTTATTAAAAGACTATAGTGGCTTTTCATGTTTTTTTTTTTGTTTTCACATACGTGCATATGTAGATTTATATCTGAATTTGCATTTGCACGTAGCTTCACCTAGGTAAAATTTTGAATTTTGTACAATTAGATATTTATATTTTTCCGGCATAAAAAGTAAACCTATGTAACTTGAAAACGTATAGTATTACCACGTAAAATAGATTTTTTTTATAATTTTATTTTATTAGCGCTAAGTAAGTCGTTACGTGGCTTTTAAAGTTGATCTGACAAGGTTTTAACTCGTTAAAACATGGCCATATCTTCTTACGTTACGTCTTGATTAGCGAGCTGATTTAAGCGTCAAGAAATAGGTGAATCAGTTGTTAAATTATTATTTTAAATTTAAAAAGTGCACTCTTACTAAGATACCCTTTATTAAGACTAGGTGACCGCGGGTGGCATTCACAATTGAGCAGTGCCCTGGCTCGGATGACACGTTAAATCGTGGATTCCGGTTATTTTAACCGTTTAGTTAGAGGCCTTCAGGAAGCTTAAAAAACTGTGACACCAGGCGGGCTAGTATGCGCGCCACGAAATATTTATTTCATAGTGTCAGAACGAGACAGCGTTATGGCAAAGTATATATCTGTAACTTTTTTACACATTGAAATGAGTTCTTTTCTTGGCATTTCGTGGTCGCACAGGGCTTGCCATCCAGTCCTTACGAACTTACGATTACAACAATATGCAGCTTAATTAGCAGTCTCCCTGCTTTCCCGTTTCCTAAGAGATATAATCTAAAGCTTTTCAAGTTCAGAGTGAATAAGCATCTTCTAAGTCTGCGTGCTTCATCTTCGAACACAACGCCGCTTACCATCAAGCGAGTTGGTGGTCAAGCGCGGATTTATTCGCATTAAAAAATACATTCTGTGTTATGATACCAGCACCGCTGTCATCACAAACGCTATCACAAAGTAATTGAAATTCGCTAGCCGCCGCCGGCCGATTTAGAAAGCGATCGGCCATTGTAGTTCTTTTACTATTTTTATATAAAAAGCGATCGAAAGGTGCCCGGTAGCTCCGAAGCATCGGTGTTTGCTTTTGGTTCTGATAACAAATCTTTAGATATAAATAGAAATTATGATTTTGTACGCTATAGCCATCAGTTAGTAATTTTCTTGTAGTTTTCAAGGTAAAATTTAAGGTAACGTAAAAAACAAAACCAATGTTTTTGCTTTTTATAATATTCTTAAGTATTTATTTTATACTCGTATCAATAATGATTATAAAAAGAAAATATTTAAAACAAAAAACAGAAAACCAGGTTGCCGCCGGCAGTGGGGCAGGGCTTTAGCTACCAGTGATTGGGGCTCCAGATAGAGGAACCTTATAACATTTATTATTAACATTAACAACAGAATGCTGCCGTGACTCAGATGACATAAACAGCTTACAGCTACGTAAGGATTGGGTTTCGTGCAGCTTCACAGCCGTTAACAACATTGATTTGTCCTATAAAATACATAGAACTTAATACACACTACCAATGAACTATAGTCAAACCGCTAAACTCAGACTTCGCCTGCGCGGTACAGGGGCGCCGGGGGAGACGACACAGGGGACTGAGACAGGCGCGGGCAGCGGGTCCCCGGCGCCCAGGTTTGACTATAGTTTAGCGGTTTGACTATAATTTACTCGTATGCTGTACTATGTTACTATTTATGTCACAATAAAAATATGTCTATGTCTATGTGCCTATGAACCTCTATATCAAGCACAAGTCCATACTATTCATTCATCAGCCATAGGATGTCCACAGCTGGACATAGGCCTTCCCTATTTCCAATAAGGCGGTTAGAACTTTACGGCCCCATCGGCTATCCTTTCTTCAAACTATATGCCTTACTCATAGCCATTTTAACTGGCTAATCATCTAGGTTAAGTCGATAACTTTGGTTCGTCTGCGGAAATCAAACCAACTCAAGTCCAACCGAACGTCGTATTAATTAATAATCATAAAGAATTCTCCCAACATAATTTTCCTAAACTACTCATTCTTGTAATTTCCGTCTGTTTTTTTTGCCGCAGACATCGGTAGAGCCATGAGAAAAATGCTTGTGAAGACAAAGAGTAACCTAGACCTGATACCGCGGGTTCCCACACTTGAGTGTTAGATAAAAATACTTGTTTTCACTTACGCTGGCTTATGTAAGTTTTGTTGGCTTCGTAGGTTAAGTGAACCTTCAATTTGGTGAATTTTGATGACTTTGGTTAAACATTGAGAATGTAAATTTTCTTATCAATTTCTTTTTTCATACATACATTTTTTTCACGACTACATTTGACGACCAATTCACCTCACGGGAAACTATGTTGTGATCGTTGGTAAATAAATGGCGTTTTATAAATTAATATGGACATTTTTTTTTTGCTAATAATGGTAACGTTTCGCGAAGCAGTTCTTTTTTAGTAGAAAAAAAAAGTAATAATATTCTCTACCAGAAAAAAATATAATTTTATACGGAAAATTGAGGATTGGGTTACTCACAACTATTTTACTAAGTTTTAACATTATAAGGCGGTTTATTATTAATGAAATATGTCATATTGGTGATACGGTTTTAAACCATATCATTAAAACATATGTATAGTAGCACTAGAATTACTTTTTCATTAAACTATTTTGCTGTAGAAACGAACAAAAAAATTATTGACTCTAAAAAAGATGCAGTCAAAGACAGCTCTACTTTAGTAAGCAAATCATTCAATTAAAACTTGAAGATAAAATTAAAACCTGTTTAAAATTTAATAGACAGAGAGCTTAATCATTATAATTAGATTACCTTTCTCACTCAGCAAATCGACCAAAAACTTCCAAAACAAAACGAAGAAAACCGACCATTTAGCTCCGACGGCGAAAATTCGTAACCGAGTCTAATTACGTAAAGCCGAATGCAACAACATTGCTCAAGCAAAAGACTGACCGATGACAACACTGTAAAAATTACTATTATAATAACATCTTAACAAAAGGTCAAGACAGTCTAAGTTAAAGCGTCACCCTTTTATAGTGGATTTCACGTAAGAACCAAGCGTTTCGAGTCAGTATTCTTGATACGAACAGTCAGAATGTGTAGCGCATTACTAAGTCTATCTTTCCACTATAGCAGTGGTTTTCAAAGTCGTCTGGGCGGCTATATCTAGGAAATTTTACTGTTACCAATTTAAAAAGAAGACTTTCATCGAACTACATTAATAAAGCTATTTTATTGGGTAGGAGGAAATTGTTTGTTATGAATTAAAAAAAAAAACTCATATACGAGGACGAGGTTTAAACACAACTTTACGATTAGAAATCAAGCATTAGTATTTATATTATTACTGCTAGACCGCCGCGTCTTGAAATCGGTTTGGTACACTAAAATTTCGTTTTAAAATATAGATTTGAAATTTTTGGGAATCGGATCATCTTTTAACTAGGAAGTGTCTCTACATATTAACTACATAAAAAAAACTATAAGTACTACTGCAACTATTAGGTACATAAAATATGAGTAATAAGCACTAACTGCCTTACCACAAAAGATTTAAACACGCTTTAAACTTTGTTTAATCGTGCAATTTATACAGTTAAACATTGTCTAAAGCGTGCGTAAACATTTTTATGGTGAGACAGTAAATGTCTGCTCTTTAAAATTTTGGGACAAAATATCTACATATAAATAGGCCACACTGTTTGGTAGCCTATGTGTATCGTAGCAATAATGTTAAAATATTAAAGTATTAACTACCATAGCTAACGTTTATAAATATTATAATACTAGCTTAAAACCCGCGGCTTCGCCCGCGTGGTCTTAGTACATAGGTACTTGCTTAAAATGAAAATAGCCCGCGGTTAGACCCGCGTTGTATTGGTACTTGCTTAAAATTAAAAAAGGCTGTCTGATGGCCTGCGTTGTCATATTACTTGCAATGATAATGGCCCACGGTCTGGCTCGCGTTGTTTTAGTAATTGCTCAAAATAATAAAAACCCACAGTTTGGCCCGCGTTGTCTTGGCACTTGCTTAAAATAATAATAGCTTGTGTAGCCCAGCATTGTCGTATAACGTATTACTTGCAAGGATAATGCTTACGGTTTGGCCTGAATCGTCTTAGTATTTGGCTGGATAAAAAACGTATTGTATGGGTCAGAGTGTTCGGCCACCATAGGGAGAATGAAAGGAAATTGCATGCAGCGGAGATACGAATGCTGAGATGGATGTGCGGAGAGACAAGAATGGATAAGATTAAAAATGAGTATGTTAGAAGAAGTCTGAAAGTAGCGCCAGTGACTGAGAAATTAAAGAGTGGCAGGCTATCTTGGTAAGGGCATGAGACGGGAAGAGAGTAATGTCACGAAAAGAACCCTAAATATGATGGTAAGCGGCAGAAATAGGAGGTGACGACCAAAAAAAGTGTGGATGAATTGTGTGCAAGATAATATGCGAGAGAAATGAGTTGATGATGAGATGGCGTATGATAGAGTGAAGTGGCGAAAAGAAACGTGCTGTGCCGACCCCACCTAGTGGGATAAGATAAGATAATATTTATTGTCATCAAGTAAATCTAAGGGCAGGATGATGATGATAATAGGTCACGGTTTGGCCTGCGTATTCTTAGTACTTGCTTAAGATGGTATATAAATTACGCAGCTTAGCCCGCGTTGTCTTAATACTTGCTTAAAATTATAATAGCTTACCGTTTGGCCTGTGTTGTCGTATTATTTGTAATGATAATAGCCCACGGGCTGGCCCGCGTTGTTTTAGTAATTGCTTAAAATGATAATAAACCACAGTTTGGCCCACGTCGTCTTGGCACTTGCTTAAAATAATAATAGTTTGTGGTTTCGTCCGCATTATCGTATAACGTATTACTTGAAGGGATAATGTCTATGGTTTGGCCTAAATTATCCCAGTATTTGGCTAGAATAATAACAGGTCGTGGTTTGGCCTGCACATTCTCAGTTCTTGCAATGGTAATTTATAGCACGTAGCTTGGCCCGCGTTGTCGTAGTACTTGCTTAAAATTTTAAGGGTAGTATTTAAACGCAAATCAAAAAATTTCCTTATTCTATGCAATAAGATTCCAAATTCCCATCAAAATTACTGATTATGCTGTCATAATATTCAACTCAAAATATCACTAAACACACTACAATTTATTTTCGCAGCGTACAGCGATTTTTCCTAAAGCAAAAGCTTTTTCATCAATGCATAGCTAATAATCTTAATGCACATTATACCTGTTAACTCTTTTTCTTTTAAATATAGCTTCTATTTTTATATTATTTACAGCAGTTTTTCTAAATAAAACAGCATTTTATTAATCACAGTCGTCTTAATATTTAACCTAAACTAACCTAACCTAAACTAACCTAACCTAACCTATTTTTTGTTTCACACCTAATCTATAAAGGCGATTCGCTTCTGGCACTTTGCCGGCCGCTGCCGCGGCACGCTCGCTTCGCTCGCTCGGCTCGTGCGTTGTTTTGTCATGTTCTAACATAACCTAACCTATTTTTTGTATCACACCTAATCTAATTTCTTCACTAATTTACCCTAAAGAAACCATCCATTGATCTAGACCCCTGATAACAGAGCATTCCCTAGGAAGCGAGGGTCAACTTAGGGATTATGCGACTGGGATAGTTATTTTGCTATGAAATATGAAAAATTTGCTGTGCAGTCAGTATTTATGCTATGTATGTAGTATTTTTGTACAAAAATAAATTTAACTGTATTACATTATAAGGAAAAAAGTAATGTCATATTGATGTAAAATTTCGAATTATCTGCAGTTTGAGTTTTGTTAAACATTTAGTTTATTTGTAGTGAAGTAAGTTATTTGATGTAAAAAAGAATATAAATGATGAGTATGTATTGATAGGCGATTATTTATTTGATATGCAATTTATATTATCCCAAATTATAATAGCCTGCCGTTTGGCTTGCGTTGTCGTATTACTTGCAATGATAATAGCCCATGATAATAGTCTGGCCCGCGTTGTTTTAGTATTTTCTCAAAATGATAATGAGTACTTACTTCAAATGGTATTTCCCCACAGTTTGACCCGCGTTGTTTTAGTACTTTCTTGCTTAAAATAATAGCTCATGGTTTAGCTCGGGTTTTCGTATTACTTGCAAAGATAAGATTAGCCTGCTTATTACGGAGTACCTACGACAATTTTTAGATGCAATTGATTTGCAAAATATTTGAAATTAATTAAATAATAATTGTATGATTTATTCATGTTCAAATAATTATTTTATGGCCGCATTGGATTTAACGGTTAATTCAATATTTTTGTTCTTAGTATTAAGATCTCAATGTAACACAGTTCAACAGTAAATATGTTCTTTGACTTTAATAGCCTACGGTTTGGCCCGCGTTGCCTTATAACTTGTCAGAAGATAAATACTTAATAAAGTTATATGTTAAAATACCTACTCATTCTTTATGTGGTGAAAAGAATATTTTTCGGTACATTGCTCACTCATGAACCATGTAGTTTCCCACTCGCATACCAAATTATATCCAACTCCATTCGCATGTCATGGTCCACATCACAATCGTAAGGTCCTAATCCTGGTCTGACCACTGAGCTTTGAAACTTATGTACGAAATTTACACTAATGGCTTTTTATTGATGGAAAACATTGAAGCAACCTGCAAAGGCACGTCCATAGAGAAAAATCGATGTATATGAATTCAGCAACCCGCGCTCGGCCAGCGTGATGGATATGGCTCAATCACCCTTCGTGGGTAGGCCTACGTTCAGTAGTGGACTATTAAAAAAGCTCAGTACAGGTATTCAACATGTTTCATTAAATTATTAGAAATTTAATTTTGATTATCCTGAACTCAATGACAATCTTGCCCAAAACCGTTCACCCAGTCAAAAGTGGCCGAGACACTTGTAGGAATTTCAGGCATGCTCTGACCCTGTACAGATGAAAAAGTAGCACACAAGTAGGTATATTTTATTTGAGAAATACATATTGTACCTATATCTAGACGACAGGCATGTTCTAGGATTCTATTATACTCATCATTTGACTTACTTTTACTATGGTACCAACCCCGAAATCACGTAAATAAAATCTGCTGTTCAACATAAAAAGTTCATCGACCCGCGGCAAAATGTAAAGAATAGGTAATTTTCGCTTTTTCAGGTAGAACCCGTAGTAAAGTAAGTTTATTTATTCGTATGTACCCTAAGTTCAAATCTATTGGCTCACAAAATAAAATCTTTCGTAAACTATTAGGGGCCCATTTTGCCCCATTGACGGATGAGTCAATATCTAAATTTTATTCTAGATACTTCACTATATTACTAAAAAAATGCGTTCAAGTTATTTTTCATGCTTTTATAGGACGTTTGGTCTAGATTTCGACAAGGAATCCGGGACTTTTCCCAAAACGTCAATATAGTCATCTATTAGTTAAAAGGGTGGGCTATTTTTAAACAATATTGCATCGATTTACGAATAGATTTTTAGCATTTTTTTAAGAAATTGTTATCGTGACCCACTGAAATTTTCCTGGATAGCAGTAGGTACCCCAAGTGGTAATTTGTGTTATTGTCTAGCATCGTACCAAATTTTGTTAGAATTCATTTACCCGTTTTATCTTAGCTTTATCTGATGATTTTGGCTATCCCTAAGAGACCCTATAGATTTTCCGGGATAAAAATAGTTACTGTATTGAAACATGTTATGTGCTTCCTACATACCAGATTTCATTCATAACCGTTCCGCTCGTTGGATGTAATTTATGTTTTTTTCACCAACTTTGGGACCCTATTTGACCTCTTAGATAAAGAAAATTCAGAAAAACAGGAACAAACGTATTTTTCATTTTGTCTGAGTAGCATGTTAACAAAGTTTTAAGTCAATCGGTACAGGAATACAAAATATACTTACAAACGAAAAGAGCCCGTTTTACCCCGTCAAAGGTCAAAAGTTCAAAGTTTTCGTCTTTAGTGCTCCATTACGTCATACAATGTACCTATATTCCATATTTCAAGTTTATATCTTTAGCGGTTTGGGCGGCAGCCGAAACTGATTAATTTTGGCTATCCCTAAGGATCCCCATAGAATTTCCGGGATAATAATAGTTCATGTGTTGAAACATGTTGTGTGCTTCCTCCATACCAGATTTCATCCATAACCGTTCAGCTCGTTGGATGTAATAGACGCTTTTTTCACCAACTTTGGGACCCAATTTGACCCCTTAGATAAGGAATATTCGGAAAAACAGGAACAAACGTAACTTTTATTTTGTTTGAGTAGCATGTATACAAAGTTTCAAGTCAATCGGTAAAGGGAATAAAAAGTTACATACAAACGAAAAGGGCCCGTTTTACCCCTTTAGAGGTCGATTATTCAAAATTCCGTTCTTAGTGCTCCATTACGTGGTCCAATGTATCTTTGTTCCAAATTTCATGTTTGTATCTTTAGCGGTTTGGGCTGTAGGCTGTCTGTCAGTCAGTCACTCAGCGAAGCCTTTTATATTATAATATTTTTTATTTCTATAGCAAGTTTGAATCACATTTTCAGCAAACGTAAAACCTAACCAAAAATGTTTTTTTTCACCTGATTTTGGACTCTACCTAAAATCACAATGTGGCGTCAGTAGCAATTCAAATTACGACGAGACGTGCAAATCAAATAAGAAAACTCTGAAAAATACTGATTACACTAACACAGTAATAAGCTATGCCTTATGAAACCAAGTGACATGTAGCCTGTAACTAGTATGTGATCTTGCTGAAACAAATAAGTATTGAAATTGAACACAGCATGATTCACGTTCACGGCAACTACAAAAACCAAAAAGTTAAGGTTATATCCATGACGCCTTCGATACAACATTGAGTTTTCGACACTCCAATAAGAAAAGTTCCAATCCGAGATATCTTTTTATACTGAGACGTAAACATTGTTATTTAACACAAAACGCAATTTAAATTAAGAACGTACTTTCGTGTAACACATTCCATAAAAGTTCTAGAAACGTGCAACAAAAAGGCGAGTTTCCTGAAAACCAAGTAACACGTAAAAACCACTTTCGTAACAGCGAATGAAAAAAGAACATACCAAGTCGGGAAAAATCGGTAATCACGTAACTCAACTTTCACAGTTCACAGTCAAAGACACACTGGCACAGCACTGAGTGTTTTTTGAATTTGGAATGTCCGGAGCGGCACGTCCGCCCGTCGTGGCGTCTCGCACTGAAATGCGGCTAAGTGGAACAGCCCGTGCGCGAGCGCAGCGACTCGCGACTGGTCCGCCGTTTGTGTGCGTATGCCCACATATGCACATACTCACACTATCGCGGCTTATGTAAGGCGGATCCTTATGTAAAGTATATAATTTGGACGGAAAAGCGCGATTACCTTTTCGTGATTGGATTGCTGATGACAGTTAGGTTTAATTGAAGTTTTTCGAAGGTTTTCTCGTGAGGATGTTGCTTCAAGGCTCTTTTTCTTTTTGACTAGTTGTTTAATTTGTTTCAATTTTATATTTTACAAAGTACCTTCCTGTGAGAGAATTGTGTGAAAGGTGGAATGAGCGCAAGGGGAGTGAGTTCAGATTAGACTCAAGATAAAGCGTACAATTTGGACTTGTACAACCCTCAGCTAAAATGTGAAATAACCTGTAAACATTCAAGACAACAGTAGATTTAAGATCTATGTAAGTGTAGGCGCAAAGTCGTAACGCGCAAGGATTTTAATTGATTTGTTTCAAAAATGGTATTCTGGTGGGAGAAACATCGTTTTACAAGCGTTCATGGGTTCAAAAATCAAACCAATACCATTGTGCTATAAATCAACAGATGTTTTTGAATGTTCGGCAATAGGTGAATGTCGTAAGACAACTGTAAATACCAACTTATATTATTTGGAAACTCTAGGATAATTTTATAACGGTTTAAAGTTCTGGTGTAGATATTTGACTTCAACATTTTTATTTATTAAATTTCTTAATTAAATAAATTAAACAAAGAAGCTAACAATATGATGAGTGTACTTGCAAAAAAATATCTGTTAATTTTGGATTTAAATTTATTGTCAAAAACTAAACAAATTAAAACAAATATACTTAGTCAAAATTTGAATAGGTGTATTAGTAGTATTAATAGTACTTAGTACTATTAGAACTTACCATAAATCACGGAAAAACATCCACAAACATAAGTAACCACTTTTATAAACATTTTCAGATGGAAGAAAAAAATATTAATTTTAAAGACAAAAGCAGATTTCATAAATTAATAGCTTTTTTTTCAAAAACACTCAAAACAGTGGTTGAAAAACCGTTGCGAATTATTAAAACACATATAACCTTCTTGCGTCAAGAGAATAATTAACTTTTTAACGAACATGTAATTAAAAATTTAAATGAAGCTAAAAGTCATTACTGAATCGGAATGAGTTTTAAAAAGTAAATCACGGTAAACAACTATAAAATATACAGCTGTTTATGGGTGTTTTTTTCGTTTTTAATTATTAATAATTAGTCGTACCTACTTGAGATATTAAGTCCCGTATTTTTAATATGTAAATTTACTAAAAATAAATCAGACTGTAACCTACATTAAAGTAAAAGTTTCGGTTAAAGTTCTCGAACAGACACCACATACGGAAAAGCGCAGCATCGGATGTTTATCTTTTATTTTATAATTCCTTGGATTCAAAACATCATAATCTCAGTTATAAGAGCAGTTTCAATGAGAGTAAGAGGCACGCGCAAACATGTCAGGGCCTTTTAATGTGAAGATGGAGCAGGAATACTTTACTGACAGTCTGTATGTATCTCGTAAAACAAAAATACCTGTATGCGTTTTTTATAATTTTTTTTATGTATGTGTGCAATATTTTTGTAACTCTGTGGTATTTGATTATATAATTATTGTTTAATAAAACATCATGGACAAATATTAACTTTTTTGACACATTCTGGCTCCTTAATCATCTAGAGACCACTAAAAGCCCAGAGGCACATGCTTGCGCTCACTGCCAGTTGGTCAAAATCAAAATTTGCTTTATTCTTTGGACATAATTATGGAAATGCGCTTAGAATCGTCTATTGTTTGTAGCGTACGAGTATACATACTTGTGCTGTAATCCTTGTCCTGTGTCACAAATTAAACCCGATTACAGAGGCGCCAGCGTAAATTTAATAGCAACGTAAAAGCGTTCTCTCTATCGAATGCCTAAAGTGTAAAAGAAACATAACTATGCTATTTAGCTAATATAATTACGATGGCGCCTCTGCAATCGGGCTTAATGTGTCCACCGAATCGTAATGAAAAATATATTCAAATGTACACTTCGTTAGCGAGTACATGTAAAACGAATAGATACTGAATATGAACATTTGCCGATGTTGCGCAGTGCCAGTGGGCCCCAAACTAGGCGATGCCTGTATCTTGGTGGCCCGGTGAAATACGATTACTTCAAAAGAATTTGCGCGGCTTCGTCACTGAGAAATTTATAAATTATAAACCGACGAAGCCGTGTATAAATATAAATTGATTAGAATTTAGAAATGTACAGTGCTTTGCAATAACATGTCAGTTTGTAAGAACGAGATACATTAGGAGGACGTGTGTTTGAGTGTGTGTATGATTATGTCAGTGAAGGATTGTGAGTAACACCGCAATACACGAGATCTCATGAGAGTCAAGGTTTGCGTCGTAAATGTATATTGTAGTGTTATCGAAATCCAAATTCATATATGTTATTCCCATAATATACCTACTATGAATATATTCATTAATGGTATCTTTCTCTTTTCTGATTTTACTGCGCCAGACGGGGTCCATAATTTTCAACCACTTTGGAACCAAAATTGTATTTACCACCATGTATCTATTGTTTGGAATCTTTACTGATACAGGTATTATAAATCCGAAAGTAAACTTGTAGGGTAATTGGTTTGTTACTCTTTTACGCAGCAACGGAGCAACAAATTGAAATTATTTTTGGCATGGACATAGTTTAAAAGACGGAAAGTGATGAGGCTACTTTTATCCCAAAAATATAAAAGGTTCCTATGGGATAGCACAAGAATCAAAAAATCCTAGTGAAGAATAAATAAATTAGGAAGAAAACGCGTTTTATAAATTTGAAACTTTTCGATATCATCATTCAAATAATAACAATAGCAATAACACTTTTTCCCGATAAAAAAAAAAGAATAACATACTAACATACATTAACTAAATAACAATACATCATCACTTCACTACATAGTAACAAAGTCGCTTCCCGCTGTCTGTCCCTATGTGTGCTTTATGTTTAAAAGTACGCAACGTATTTTGTTGCGGTTTTTTAAATAGGTAGAATGATTCAAGAGAAAGGTTTGTATGTATAACATCTGTGCGAAGCCGGGGCGGGACGCCAGTTTATACTAAATAACAATACTGTCACACTCTTTTATACTAGGAAATAACTTCTTTACTTTACTAACCAATATTATAGGGAACAATGTCACGAGCAGAAGAAGCCTATGCCCAGCAGTGAATTAATACCCACAGGTTAATTAAAAATTGATGATGATGATGGAAACTATGAAAACAAAGCAATTTACTGGCTTACTCACCTTCTTTCACTTCGTCTTAGAAAGCGCAGGGCGCGCGTTGAAGTCTTTTACAAAGAAAGTTCTACACTTTTTCCATTTCTTATGTATGTATATTTTCAACACGCTTTTATTAGGTCGACGTGTAACCTTTGTAATGGAATCTTAATGAAAATTGGCAGCTGTATGTAGTTCTGATGACAATACAATATTATGGTACTGTCGAACTGATCTGATGATGGAGCCGGAAGATATGACCTGGAACTTCATGATGGAAAATCGTATCATAACTGTTTTGGATTTCTTAGAAAAGTCTTGTAATGAACTTTGACCACGATTAGGTTCCAAGGTCTGAAGATGAAGCCGAAAGATAGGCACTGGCATTCCATGAGGAATATCGTTTCATAGTCGTGTTTGCACTTGTGACAAAAGCCACGTAAAGCTTGTTTTTCTAGTGTTTTTTAAACGTTGAAATGTTATTTTCCTTACCTAATTTACTGACACGGAAACGAATTATAAAACTTTCAATTTATTCAATACTTACATAAAGTATGACATACACATTTTTTTTTAATTTCTTTATCAATTTGGGTAGCGCTCGACCTAATTTTGAGTGAATCAAGCGGGTCAAAAGGTTTAAGCTTAAACTTACAGAAGCCGATTTTTCATTTATTTTAGAAGATTTCTATTAACCAGGTTTCCTACCTTGGTGGACGGAGATCACTGGTAAGCGCAGCGTAGAACGTCCTGATAAAATAAAAAATGGCCAAGTGCGAGTTGGACTCGCGCACGAAGGGTTCCGTACCCTATGAGAACCCCATTTCAAGCATCTACCTATTGCCGTTATTGATATGGAGCAAAAAAAATACGTTTGTTGTATGAGAGCCCCCCTTAAACATTTATTTTATTCTGTTTTTAGTATTTGTAGTTATAGCGGCAACAGAAATACATCATCACATTCATTTCAGCTGCCTAGGTATCACGATTGATGAGATGTAGCCTGGAGACAGACAGACGGACAGCGGCGTCTTAGTAATAGGGTCCCGTTTTAACCCTTTGGGTACGGAACCCTAAAAAATAGCAGACGAACTAATCAGATGGCAAAAATATACCATACTTACTTTTTAAATAGGTAAATCGTTTTCAATCAGTCTTACGAGTAGTAGAAATCTTTAGAGGAGGTTTTTGACTATTCAATGGTCTTCTAATATAACTAGTAGTTCTCTGAACAGTAGACATCACATCTGTTTCACTGAATCTTCATTACCTCGACTCGCTCTTGACCGATTTCGTTCATACTCGCTATTTTTTTAAGATTTAAACATTAAGTATTAAGTTCATTTCAATAAAACTTTAATAATATTCTAACTAAAATTAAAATAAATTACTACCACTACATGTACAAACAAAAACATATTAATAAAAATAAGTAGCTGGTAGTTTTATTTTACTATTTACTGTAGTAGCTGGTCTTACATAGATATTGACATTTAAAATTTAGGTAAATATTAAACAATACTTATCAAAATCGGTTGATAAACAGTGCTAGATACCAAATTTCCCCCCTTTTTAGAGAAATAATAAATTCCAAAATATAGAGAAACTTTGTACGACATTTCGTTAAAATTCGTTGAGTTATGTGATATGTAGGAGAGAACCAACACCCAGACAGACGAAAGCCAAATTGTCAAGTCAAGAGACTTTTTCTCACTTCGGTCGCTCTGTCAAATATTTTATTCGGAAAAAATCTTATAATAATATGGTTTTGTTCAAATCCAGTGAACTGTGAAACATAATAATGATGAAAATGATTGAATGAGCACTAAACATGTATGTTTCCAACATAATAGTAAGTTCATATAGGGCGGGTGGCTAGCCCTGGTGACAGAGTTATTAAGCCTCCTGAAGGCCTCTGACATAGCTAAACTGGTCAAACAACCGGGACCTACAATTTAACGTGTCATCCGAGACACGGTAGCACTCAGTTGTAAATGCCACGGTCATCCATCCGAAGACTGACCGTGCTGAACGTTGTTTAACTTTGTTGATCGCTAACGAAAACGTAGTCAAACTACATTATGAGCGCTACTAAAAAAATAAAAATCTAACATAATGAGGACTATAAAAATGAAATTATAAATACCATTAAGCTAAATCATTTTAATTAAAAAATACTCCAGTAGCAAAACTCCAGATATTTCACAATTACTATTCAAATTACTTAAAAAAGTGGAATAGAGCAAAAACCATGCTACCAGACAGGTGGAATGTTGCCGTCTCGCTCTAGCGCAGGTGGGAGCGCGTAGTGCTGTCTCTGTCTACCGGAAGAAGTTGATGGGTAAACTGTAACGGCCAGTTGTCGTAACTGACTTTTGTTGCGTTGTGGCTCTCAAAGTTTTAAATTTAGTAAAATACTGAAAGTGTTTATTTTTGCAGAAAGGTACCTTTTTGCTTTCCATTTTTTAAATAAATATGACATGAATATTGTTTGTTTTGTTTTTCTTCTTCTTCTTGATCTTTGCGCTCTTGACAGAGCGGTCGTGGTCATCACGCAGTATTATTATTGGTAGGGGCAGATGCGCCTCATGATATCTCGCCATCTCTCTCTGTTGGACGTCAATCGGGTACATTCATGCACGGACCCACCCACAGCAGACTTGATCTGATCGGTCCATCTCATGGGCAACCTTCCACGTGGTCTTGTACCCTCAACATTGCCCTGTTTTGTTTTTAATAAATAAAATATGTATGTTACTCTAACATATACAAAAATAATTAAATTCATTACTATGATTGTTAGTTTTCTATAGAATTTACAATAATGACGAAAATGGCCAGCGCACTGGTGGATACGGGTTATGAAATACCCGGCTGGCAAAGTGCTAAGCAATCAAAAACAAATCAAATTAAAAATAATTTATTTCGACGAATCCTTGGGTCATAATTTGGCATACATCATTTAATACAAATTATTTAAAAGATATCTAACATCATCAAATAATATTACGTACATGCCAGTATGTCTGGCATGTAAAAACGTTTTAACGTTTAAAAATTAAACACAAATTTTAAAATATGCCGCTCGATATAAAACCTTGTTAGTCAATATACTTAGTAGAACCATCAGACAATGGTTCATGTATTGACAGTTAAAGCGATTCGCAAATATGCTTAGGATTCTGTTGGGGCTGGCTCGGACCCAACAATGAGCGCTACAAACTTCGAGAAAATATCTACAGAGCCACAGTCCCTAAGGGAAAGTAGTAAAAAATGTCAGAGCACAGTCATACACACCGACTTAGATATTTACATTGTTGCCACTAGTTGCCTGTTGTTGCCACTAGTTTTTTTAAGTTGTTCTTTTGTTGTTTAAATTTTATGGTGTGAACAATAAAGAATTTATCTATCTATCTATCTACATTAAATAATTCACAATGACCCGTTTTCACCTAATTAGTGCTTGTAACCGAGCACTTCGGCATCGCGCAGCGTTGTAGTCGGCTTACGACGAACTAAAAAACCTGCTCACTACGTAGCTTGGGCAGGGTTTTGGCTCGGACACTTTTCTGCTTATGACTCTACAGATATTTGCTCGAAGGCTACAAAAAAATAAAATCATAGTAAAGTTTGAGTGCCACTGGTGTTATAACAAAGCCCATGCGCACGCGCCGCGGTAACTCGCGGCATGAACTAGATCATGACGACTACGCCGGTACTGTACACCCAGTTTATGTAGAAAAGTGACAGAAAACTTTACTATGACCGGCAATAGTATTTATAGTTTATAAGGTATTCGCGTAGTTTGACTAGGTGTTTGTTAGCGATTATCGCAGCTAAGCAACGTTTATCACGGTCAGCCTTTGGATGGGTGACCGCGGGTGGCATTTACAACTGAGCGTTGCATAAGTTGCATTGCAATTATGAGGATGTGGGTTCAAATCCAAGTCTCTTACAAATGATTTATTTAGAACTTATGTGCTGAATATCACACCACTGGCTTTTCGGTGAAGGAAAACATCGTGAGGCAACTGCATACGTCTAGTATTTTGGGGCGGTGCGCGGGCCGCAAGCGGCCCGCGAGGCATTCTTTTTTTTTTTTAATTAAAATATTTTTTTTTTGTCATTTCTAATAGTTTCATCAAAACTACTTTCGAACCAATGTATGGCGAAAGTAAAAAAAAAAAAATCCGCCATCTTGAATTTTCATCAACCCCACCAGGTAGCTCTCTCGATTCCCTATGACATTTGGTCAAACACTCTTCATCCAAGTTGTACCGTTCCCGAGCTATTGAAGATCCAATTTTGTATGGCGGCCATGTTTTTTTCTTCGGAAGCCATCTTTTTTTTCAATTCTCCAAAGAGGTCCCAGGGTTTCTTCAATTTTTTGTTCAAGTGCTTTCCCAAAATTGTTTACCGTTTTTGAGATACGAGGGCATCTCACCATCAGGGTACGACTTTCTTCCAATTTCGGATTTTTCCCAGAGGTTTTGAACCACCCCCAACATGACCCTATATTCACTTTTCCCCCCACACACCTCCTTATACCCTTTAGGTTTCTCTATGTCAGTGAGTGAGTCAGTGAGTCAGTCAGTGGTAATTAAGCTTTATATAGTATCCCTTGTTCCCTGATCTGTGATTTGGCCCAATCATCCTTCGTGGTTAGGCCTACGTCTTGTAGTGGGCTATTAAAAATGCTGGTACAGTTTTAGTACAGAGCAGAGGAAGCGTAGGACTTCCCTCGACAAGATGGACAGACGGTAACACATTTTTAGGTTGGGGGTAACATGACAGAGACTAGAACTGCAGGTTTGCAAATAGCGTATCCAACTCTACATGTTTACTGTAGATTTACAGTTTTCTCTATAAATTCACAGTTTTTAGTTTATGTATCAAAAAACTGTACATAGATTAAAACAGTTTTTTAAAGTCGAAATATGTATTTTTCTAAAGCTTTTTAGCTTTTAAAAAGCTTATTTACAGTGTTAATCTACGAGTAAGTTAGGATTAGTAACGCTGTTTGAAGATGCAATGTATATCATAAATAATCGGCCAAGTACGAGTCGGACTCGCGCACGGAGGGTTCCGTACTGCATGGGAGCCCCCCTTAAATATTTGTTTTATTTTAATTTTATTATTTATTATTGAAGTGAATATAAAACTAAATATTCTATGAAATTTTCAAGCATGTACCTGTTACCATTATTAATATAGATCGAAATACGTTTTAAAAATCAGGTTTGTTGTATGGGAGCCCCCTTCAAATATTTATTTTATTCTATTTTGAGTATTTGTTGTTATAGCGGCAACAGAAATACATCATCTGTGAAAACTTCAGCTGCCTAGCTATCATTGTTCATGAGATACAGACAGACAGACAGACGGACAGACGGACATCGAAGTCTTAGTAATAGGGTCCCGTTTTTCCCTTTGGGTACGGAACCCTAACAACCGATTATTTTGTTAGCGAAATATGTTGCAGAGGAAGTCCTAAGACTGATGTGATGATGATGTCGACTTATTGTTCTTGTTATTCTTCATAGGTCTCGTTGTTTTCTGATAACTCTATCTTTTCCAGTCTACCTTCTACGTAAGCATACAGATACACAAATACAATACAAAAACTTAACTGTCTACAATCATCAAGATTTTCAACACCTTAGAATTTCCACTGTAGAACATAATATGCCTCTACTTTCAAGATTTCCGGTCCAAATGGTTTGAGGAGACTGACATACAGCGCGCTCTTGTGGTTCTTTTTCTATTTTGTGGGTCGTCGTCGATGTTTCAGCCATTGGACGTCCATTGCTGGACATAGGCCTCCCCTATAGATCGCCAATAAAACTGGTTGGAAGCGTCTTGCACCCAGTGTAAACTTGCGGTCTTGTGCGATCATCTTGACGATGACGATGATGATGATTGATCTTGATGATGATCTTGATGATGATATTGTTCTTATTATTCCTCATAAGTCTCCTTGTTTCCCCTGTCTGATGCATCGGTTGTACTTTCTTCGTCACATACCAGTAACAGTTATTTTTGTATTAACCTTCATCTCTAAGGATTGAGTGGAAAACTTGACAGAGATTTTGCCTAGAACTGCAGGTTTGCAGACTGCGTGGCCAACTCTACATTTTTAACTGTTGATGTACATTATTTTTTATTCTTCGCAGTAGTTTTTGCCTCAAAAATAAAAAAATGTAGATTGACAATATTCTTTGTCGGAATACACAGTTTTTTACAGCTTTGTAGCTTTATGGAAGCTGCTTTACAATGTTGGTACGAGTATAAGTTGTGGTTGGTAACGCTGTTTGAAAATGCAACTCATTTATACCTTGTACAACCGATTATTTTATTAGAGAAATCTGTTAGAAATGATGTAGAGACACTTGCACAAGACCAAAACTTGGCAGTATATCTTCAGCCAGTATTATTATCCAGTTGTTTACTGTGGGACATCTACCTACATTTGTTTTCTTCTATAGGTTTTTCTACAAGAGAAATTGGAAGTGTCTTGCATTGAGAGCGTTCTTGCAAGCTGCTGTCTTGAGTCATCTCCTGTACCTTACATTCAGTAGTAGACGTCCTACGGCCGACTTAATGATGATGTCGACTTATTGTTCTTATTATTCCTCATAAGCCTCGTTATTCCCCTCGTCCGTTACGTCTGTTGTACTTTATTATTTCATCGTGTTTAAGGTGATCACTTCTCTATATAGCCAAAGTCCAGCTAAACGTCATAACGCTGAAATTGCGGTAACAGCAATATTAATACGGTTCTACCTCGGAATCGCGCTACATTCAATCTTATTTATACTGAGAAGACCTATAGGATGTTCTATGGCTGACTTGATGATGATGTCGACTTATTGTTCTTATTATTCCTCATAAGCCTCGTTGTTCCCCTCGTCCGTTACGTCGGTTGTACTTTCTTGGTCGCGGTCCGCCGCGCGCGGCCGCGGGGTAGCTACTAGTGCTGGGCGTAGTCGATGTTATGCAACTTTCGGAATATTCATTTTATTTGTTATGTAATTAAGTACTGGTATTAGTAGGTTGGGGGTGTAAAAATTGAATACGACAAATTAAGGATTTGAAATACAAAAATATTCGTTTATATTATTTTTTAGTTTTGATTTGTGTTGATTCTAGTTAATTTACCTCTTTGTTTGTTTATTCATGCCCTAATTCTTCTACCTATATTTTGACTGGCAGATAATGCTATTTAATAAAGTGTAAAATAAATAAATATTTGGATTAGGGAATTGTAAATTTAGCGTGGACCCCGATATTTGTAGAATTATCGCAGTCACAGAAAAAAAAAAATTTTTTTTCGATTTATTTTCATTGCCGCTAAAAGATAAATAGAAATTAACACCTAGTAAATAATTATATTTGGATAAAAATTTGAATATGACAAATTAAGGATTTTGAAACTCAGAAATATTTGGATTAGAGAATTAGGAATTTAGCATGGACTCCGGTAATTGTAGAATAGTCGTAGTCACACAAAAAAAAGTATGTTTCGATTTATTTTTACAGATATCGATGCAATAGATAAGCGTAAGATAACTGCCGCTAAAATATCTAGATATTAAACTTCTAATGTCAAACTAATTATTTATTAAATTATAATTTTACAATATTAAACTAAATTAATTACTTGACATATTGTAACTAATAAATTTTTTGTAATACTCCTATTACAACAATTATATTTGACTGCCTCGATGGCTCAGTGGTTAGTGACCCTAACTTCTGGGTCAGAGAGGCGTGGGTTCGATCCCCACCCAGGGCAAATATTAATGTGATGAACATAAGTGTTTGCTCTGTGCCTGGGTGTTATTTAGTTACTATTTATATAAGAATGTATTTAAAAATAAGTACATGTAGTTTATCAGTTTCTGGCAGCCATATCACAAGCTATGCATAGTTTGGGGTCAGAGGCCGTGTGTAAGATGTCCCCAAAATATTTATTTATTTATTATTTTTATAATTTCTTAATTCTATTACAAAATTAAATGCTTATTGTATATTACCGCAAAGATGATGATTATAATTATGACGACGACTAATGCCTTAAAAAAGGCTATATAGTATATATCATATTACTAGCGGCGCCCCGCGGTTTTACCCGCGTTGTGCCCGTTCCCGTGGGAATTTCGGGAATTTTTATACATATAAACATTCCTCTTGAATCACTCTATCCATTAAAAAAAACCGCATCAAAATCCGTTGCGTAGTTTTAAAGATTTAAGCATACAAACAAACAAATAAATAAACAAACGAAAATAGCGACTTTATTTTATACTATGTAAGGATTATATGATACCATATTTTAGTACAATTAAATTTTATCAAATATATCACTATTTTATTTTTTAAATGTCCGATAATAAATTACATCAATCAAGTTGACCTTGCAGACTATCTTAGGTATTCATAAAACATTTAAATATTAATTTATTTTTGCTACCTTTTCCGACCAAATTAATATTTTATCTTATTGAATTATCTCTAAGTATCGCACAAGTAGGTATTTTTTTCTGTTATCATTAAAATAATAACGCCTTATGAATATTTAGTGCTTCATTAAATTAATAAAGTTTTAATGTGATAATTACCATTATTTCATATTCACTAAAGTTGAAATGATGAGTATTTAGATTTTATCTCTTTATTTATATTGACCTTCAAAAATAAAAAGTGTTACTCGTGTCATTATTCTTAATCACTGAATATTACTTAGCTATTTTTATCAACAGCTATAAACATAATTAAGATATTGTGTTATATTTTTTGTATAGGCAATTTTTTTTTATAAATTTTCGCAACTAGCTAATTTGCTAATGTTCCGCGGTTTCACCTGCGTAATATTTTGGGTTTTGTGCTTTCTAATAGTTACCATCTATTTATTGTTCAGGATAAAAAGTAGTCTATGACAACTTTTATGCTATATATATGCAAAAAAAAAACACGTTCTTCTCTCCCTTTGCTGCTGCGCGAAAGAGTAACAAACAAACCAACAAATACACTTTCGGATTTATAATATTATAAATAAGTAAGGATAATGCAAAAATGCACAGGCTTGATATTCTTTATTTATTATACCTATCTTCCGGAGTCAGTATTATTTTAAATCATTTATGTAGTTATCTAAAAAAAGATTACTTTTTATATTTATTTCAGATTTGGCGCTCGCATCAGTTCATAGAAAACGTAGATTATGAAACTCTGTTGCTGTTTATCAATTCAATATATTAACATCGATATTACACTTTATCGATATTACAATGCAGTGTGTATCCCGTGTCCCTTCCCTAGCGTCCTGCAACGGAAGTACAATAATTGTGAGTCGTCTTCCCCTCTCTGACCACTGCACTTTCTTATTATTACAACTTTGTTTCTCTTTATAATCCTTTTCTTGAAGAATTATATTTTGATAGATACTATACCTACCTCTAGATATAGATATAATGCTTAGCAGATCACATTTTATTTTAAATTTTTGAGTAACTGAATCAAAAACGGAAACATGATCTCGAATCGAACGCCTCCGTTTGTAAAATAAATGTTTTTTTTTTTTTTTAAATTATACAGTTTCATAGGTATTCAATGCAAAACCTTCTAAGGGCGGGTCTAGTACATCTAGACAAACAGCTTTTGTTCTAGGACTTTTGGAAAATCACGAATAAAAAAATCAACTTTTTCATACAAAAAATCCGTCAACGCGAGGCAAAATGTATGAAGAAGCTAATTTTTCTTAAGAATTTTCATAAGTCGTATTGTTTGTCTAGATGTAATAGACCACTCTTAAAAGGTTTTGCGCTTAATACCTACGACTCTGTATACAAACATAAAATGTATTTACAAGTACTGTTTCGAAAACTAAATTATATTCGATTTGTCCTAGGGTACTATCAAAGTTCTAATACGGTTTTCATGGTATGTTTTTAAATATATATCCCTTCTGCAATACTGCCTTACCTATTGCCAGTCCAACTTGATAATTCAATGGGCTATGTTGGTATTTCTTTACCGACATCCAAAAAGGAGGAGGCTTCTATGTTCGTCTGTATTCGTATTCTTTTTTTTTTCTGTATATTCTTCGATATTTTGCCAATTGTGAACCAATTTAGAAAAATCTTTATTATTTTGATAGGTTCTCGCGATTTCCCATTTCAATTTTAATCAACAATAATGTACATGGATTTCACATATTATTATGTACATTAATTTCACATACAATTGTGCAAACTATTAAAATTCTGGGCGCGGTAAAAGTCGGTGGTACCTTTTGCGGAAACTTACTATCAATTAAATATAAAGTTACATAAAATTGAAGCACCTAAACTAAAATAAGTTAAGAAATTCAAAACATGCATCGACAAATTTGTCGATTTTTCCCTTACATAAATACATCACAAACTAACACATTTTCACACACACATAAGTCTGTATCGTTTAAAATTATACTATCTTCTAAATTGTTAAAGTATTTGGTTCAACTGTAAAATGTATTTTCTAACTCTGTACTGTATCAGCCTTTTAATAGTCCACTGCAGGACGTAGGCCTACCCACGAAGGGTGATTGGGCCATATCCACCACGCTGGCCTAGTGCGGGTTGGTGGATTCACATACGCCATCGAATTTCTTCTACGGACGTACGCAGGTTGCCTCACGATGTTTTCCTTCACCGAAAAGCCAATGGTGTTAAATTCCGTACGTAAATCCCGAAGAACTCATTGGTACGGCACCGGGATTTGAACCTACGACCTCATGATTGTAAGGCGGGAGTCACAACCACTAGACCACCACGGCTATTCTAACTATTCTATTCTAACTCACCGTATGATTATTTCAGTTCCGTTTTATTATTTTTACAACTGACATTTGAATATTTCTTATGGATTAATATACTTATGCTTAATTACTTCACTGGCATAGTTACCTGTTTTCGTCATTAGATTTGTCCATCTAGTACTGTGCTTGCCAGTAGCTAGGGCTATGCTCGGAGTCTCTCTGCGAGATCAAATCAGGAATGAAGAGATCCGTAGAAGAACCAAGGTTACCGACATCGTCCAGCAAATTGCAAGTTGTGAGCAGCGCACATAACTCGGAGGACTGATGACCGGTGGGGTCGAAAAGTTCTCGAGTGGAGACCACGTACCGGCAAGCGCAGCGTAGGATGTCCACCTACAAGGTGGACAAATGATCTTACCAAGACCGCAATATCACGATGGATGTAAGCCGCTTCCAACAGAGCCCTTAGTCCAGGTTTTGCGTAGTTTACTTAAACTTTCGCGTTCGCATGTGGCTCCATACATTTTGGTTAGTTCTTCCTCGTTTCCGCCAGGGGCGCTGTACAGAAATGTATGGAGCCATACGGAAACATATGTAGTTTCAATTTACATGTAAACCTGGACTGACCCCTCAGGTCTTATTGGAGATTCACATAGGCGTCCAGCAGTGGATGTCATATGGCTGATGCATGGATGATTTCTGATCCCATTCTTTTGACTTATTCGTCAAAACGTCCGAGGGGACCTTGTCCAGGAGGACGATTTGACACCTTCCGATTTTACCTACGTACATTATTGCTTTCGGCAACTTATGGTTTCTTGATTTAATGTATGTTACTTTGATTGTTTCTTTACTTTTAACATCTGTTTTCGATTTTAGACTTACTCTTCGCATAAAATCGTCTTTTTTCTTATATTTTCAATCATTTTCTTACCCTAAAAGTAGCATCATTTTTAAAAATATAAGTAATACTCAACTTCAAGTTTATATTGTATAATTCGTGAATTAGGTGCCTTTTTGACCGACGAAACGGAGGAGGTACTCAATTCGATGCGTAATTTTTTTTTTCTGTATAACCTCGCAAAACTTTTTACATAGTGGTCCGCTTTTGATAATTCTTTTTTTATTGGAAAGAGTATACTTCAAAACTGGTCCCGTTTAAATTAAATAAAATTTATCGAAAACGGCTGAGCCATTTTTGATAAATCAACAATAATTTAAAAAATGAAAATTCGTGGGAAATATTCGGGAATTCTGTACACAGTTGAAGTCGGTCATGCTATTTTTTGCGAAAAATAATTATTTAATATCATCTTTGTAACTTTCTATTAGAATTTGTCTAAGTTTTGCATGTGCTTATTGCTCTCAAAACAGAACTAGGATTTTAACATACACTAGAGCATAATTGTTATTTTATAATGTTAAATAAAGAATATTTGAAATTGAATTGAATGGTTTTCAGGGCGCTTCTTTTCTCTACCTAACCCGATGAAAGAGCTCGTTAGTATAAAACTTCACACTAAGCAAGCAAAGCCAGGCTGAATCTCAGACAATAAAACCTACTACAGTCTGCTACCAAGGAACACCTATCACATTGTACGTACCTACCTATAAGTATACCTACATCCTAACAATTATAGCTACAATCACGACAGAGCGTTAGTCACAACGGTACGTACTGCCTTTAATTATATACCACAACAAGGACAGACACACTAAAAACAAGTTGATGGAGCGAGAAAGAACTAGCCATCTTTTATATGGCGTAAGCCGCCGCACGCGCCCCTTTTTATTTCACCCACACATGGAGGCTTACATGTGTGGCCACACACACATGTAGAGTAGGTGTGTGCGTGTGTGGTATATGGTTAAAACGGAAATTTCTATTCGTGATGAATGTCAGACTTGACATTATGAAGATTGAGATCTGTAAATTGGTATATAGGAATTGGAGGGGTCATTGTTTAGGTGTTTTGGCTTGTAAGATGGTTTTATGCGACTTTAAACGAGGAGGATATTTTAAATAATTAGGACGTGAAGAACAAAGTAGTAAAGTATCTTCGTAGTATAAGAATATCAAAGAGTCTTTGTCAAGGCATTTTAAATAAGCACCTAACTGTTATCTTCATTTCATTTCAGCTATGATGCCCAATGCTTTATCTTTGCATCTTCTTTAGATTTACATTCCGCCTCTGTCGTTGAGGTCTCCAAAATGCTTCTTCTGAGTGCTTCCCGATACTTAGTAGATATCCATTAGCTCATTGCCTCTTCGATTTAAAAATTTATTGGTAATTTTGGTTCGTATGTCGTATGAATGTTGATTATTTGATATTTTGGAAGGATTGAATGTTCTGTGTTCGGGAGTAAACTGAAGATTACTCCCGAATGGGAGAGACTGAGTTCCGTCCAAGCTTTTTTAAGGCTCGCGCACATTATGTCGGGCTGCAGCAGGACGGAGCGGGCCGCAGCGCAATATTGGTATGGAAATGCGGAAAATGCGGCCCGCTGCGGCCCGGCACAGTGCGCGTTATTTCATATAAAATACATGTCGGGGACTGAGACTAATCGTGTAAATTACCCGCAATCGTTATTTGTGGGTCATCCATTAGTATGGCTCACTGGCGGTCTCCAGTTGTCCATCTCACCAAAATAAACACTCTGTACTACTACAACGGGTGGTTATGTTGACCTAGTATCACTTGGTAATTAATTTAACAAGAATTTTCGAAGATGAAAACGGATTTTAAAGTCAATAGGTTGGCACGGGTGCAATGCCGCCTTGCGCTCGGAATAGAATGAAGTTTCTCGCCCATCTGTCATTTCATTCCGACACAAGCATGCAGTGTTGCCACGTGCGACCCCATTCAGGTGATACCCACTTTAAAATCATCACTATTGCTATCAACTAAATGCAACTATGCTGTCTCGCTCCGTCACGGCCATCCTGTATCTTCATACGTCCTCGTGTGAATCTTCTTGTTCTCTTGGCATAACAAGGTCTACAAGATAGCAACCACACTAGTTGTAACAATATGGGGTCGTTTCATATTTTCCCGCATAGTCGTAGTCACACAGACTTCTCACATAGACTTCTGACACAGACTTCTCACACAGACTTAATTCTCACGTAGGTTTAATTATTACACCGACTTTTCACACAGGATTGTCACACAGAGTTGTCACACTGGGTTACCACAAAGAGTTAACACACAGAGCTACCTCACAGAGTTACTAAACAGAGCCGCAACACAGGGTTACCACACAGAGATTCCACACTGAGTTATCACACAAGCTTTTCACACAGAGTTAATTCTCACGTAGATTTAAGTATTACACCGAATTTGCACACAAACTTGCTACACAAGATTGTCACACAGAGTTGCCACACCGGGTTACCACTAAGAGTTACGAGTACCATACAGATTTTCCATACAAAGCTACTTCACAGAGTTACCACACAGAGCTGCCACACAGTTACAACACAGAGAGATTTCACACAGGCTTTTCACACAGACATTTCACTCAGAGTTACCACACAGACTTGTTACGTGGAGTTGTCACACAGGCTTGTTGCACGGAGTTGCCACACAGGCTTGCCACACAGGCTTGTTACACGGAGTTGCCACACAGGCTCGCCACACAGGCTTGTCACACAGAGCTTCCACACAGGCTTGCCACACAGAGTTTCCACACAGGATTGTCACACAGAGCTTCCACACAGGCATGTCACACAGAGTTTCCACACAGGCTTGTTACACAGAGCTTCCACACAGGCTTGTCACACAGAATTTCCACACAGGCTTGTCACACAGGGTGTCCACACAGGCTTGTCACACAGGGTGTCCACACAGGCTTATCAAACAGGCTTGCTTCACAGGCTGACCATACAGAATTATCACAAAAGCTTACCACACAGGCTCACTACACAGTCGTATCACACAGGATTACTACACAGGCTTATCATACAGGCTTACTACACAGTAGTACACAGTCATACCACACAGGAGTACCACACAGGCGTATCATACAGGCGTATCACACAGGCGTTTCACACACGCGTATCACATAGGCGTACCACACAGGATTACTACACAGGCTTATCATACAGACTTACTACACAGTCTTACCACACAGTCTTACTACACAGTCTAACCACACAGGCTTATCACACAAGCTTACCATACACGCTTACCACACAGGTATAGAAACACACACACACACACAGAATACATATACCGTCGTCATTGTTGTCATGATATCGTGCTGTATATTGTCATCAGGTACGGCATTAAATAATAGTGACACTGAAAATCCGTGAATCTAACTTGACGCTATTAATTGAAGTTAACAGTGAACATTAGAACCCTCGATTCCTACAAGTGTGACTGCGCTATTTTGTTGCACATCATGAGATCTTCCCACGTTACTTTCTCTTATTAGAGAACAATCTGCACCCGAATCGAAACAAAATGAAAACTGCTCACCGGATTTGAAAGATGATCGATCGCTGGTTGGATCGCAGTCGTTGACTCGATGCTCTACTCGTACGTCACAACCTTCTTCGCACAGCGCGATGCAACGTGTCTATTCTCTTCGCAGTAATAGTGCGAAGGTGGCACTTTCGTACACCGTCTTCACTTTTGCTGAGTGCCCGCACTTTTTGGTCATTGTGCTGCGCTGATCAATGAGGCTGTATCCTCATGCTGTGGGCGTTGTTGTGATCCCAATTCTGATGTCGGGGACTGAGACTAATCGTGTAAATTACCCGCAATCGTTATTTGTGGGTCATCCATTAGTATGGCTCACTGGCGGTCTCCAGTTGTCCATCTCACCAAAATAAACACTCTGTACTACTACAACGGGTGGTTATGTTGACCTAGTATCACTTGGTAATTAATTTAACAAGAATTTTCGAAGATGAAAACGGATTTTAAAGTCAATAGGTTGGCACGGGTGCAATGCCGCCTTGCGCTCGGAATAGAATGAAGTTTCTCGCCCATCTGTCATTTCATTCCGACACAAGCATGCAGTGTTGCCACGTGCGACCCCATTCAGGTGATACCCACTTTAAAATCATCACTATTGCTATCAACTAAATGCAACTATGCTGTCTCGCTCCGTCATACATATAAGCGATTTGAGTGGATTTTTGCGCTGCGATGCGCCCCGGCATACGAATAATGTGTGCGATCTTTGAACCTCACGATTTCTGCGCGACATCGTCTTGTGCCATTATAGGAGAAAAATAATTATTATTTGTAGCAATGCTTATAATGCTTAGGATAAGGATTAGGTATACTAGACCGGCCTACAGTACCATAAGGGAACAGTACCTTATGAAGAAGCCCAGGTTCTACAGCGCGTCGGGTATGCTCTCTGATGCACGGGTTCCTGATTTCTTTGCAGTTATTCGATCTAGAATCGCGTCTTTTTGGGATAGGATACGAAGATCGAATAACAGCATACTACAGTGCCTGCCTCCAATATTTTGACATTGGATCTCTGTCCACCAGAGCGGAAATCGGAAGTAGCATGACGTCAAATCTAGGTTTGACATTTAACGATATTTTAACTAATTTTTGGACTGCGATAATTTTGTAAACATTACTGTTTATTCTTTCGTAATTATTATGTATGTCTTTTCATATGGGTTGTGTACCTGAAATAAACGTTTATTTACTTATTATTTATTATAAGCAGGTGAGCATACAAGTGTGTTGACCCGGGCGCACGTGCGTCGTTTATTTATCAATTACTACGAGATTTGAACTTCTCGCTCCGCCAGCCAACTGTGGCCAGTTGGAACGGCGGCCGCTATGCACCGCCGCTGGCTATACTAGACTGAGGATGACGATTACAGCTAGATCACGTAGGAATATTAAAATTGTAGTAAAATTGTTCATTTATTCATTTATGGTAAATATATACATAATTCAGTTAAAAACTAGATTAACTAATTAAATGGCATATACAGGGTTATTTCTAAGCAATTAGCATCCTTTTAGGGGCTGGTTCTGTACATCAAACTAACAACTTTTGTTCTGCGACTTTTGTCAAAACTCAAAAAATAAATTAGCTGTTCCATACATTTTGTCGAGGGTGAACGATATTTTTCTATGGAACAAAAACTTTTTTTTGAGAATTAATAAAAGTCGTATAACGAAAGTTTTTAGTTTTGTTGTACAGAATAAACCCCTAAAAGGATGCTAATTGATTAGAAATAAACCTGTATACCTACCCTGTATTGAGGGCGCAACAAGTACAAACTTAAGTTACAATTACAATACCTATTACACACTTAACTTAGGTACATACACTATTGCACAAGGTACAATTGCATTATAATTTTAGACACCAACAGTGGCATTGATTAACTGCTTAAGAATTTGCTTATTAATCACAATGCCTACATGTATATATTAAAAGAAATTAAACATTCAACGCGAAAATTGAAGAAGATTGGTGGTGGAACAGTATCTACCTATAGGTTAAATAAATAAAAATCGGTCAAGTGCGAGTTGGACTCTTGCACTAGGGGTTCCGTGCCGTATGGGATCCCTCTTAGCCTCATTTCAATCATCTACCTGTTGCCGTTATTAATATCTAGCAAAAAACCTGTGTGAGTGGTTACATATTTAATCCGTTTGGAGTTGAGACAGTGGGTCCGTGGTGGCCGGGAGCTCATATTGTTTTCAAAAGTCCTTCTTCTGAGCGTCTGGTGGACGCGACGCGTGACCAGAATACTTGTGTTTATTTGGCTCAACGTTTGTATGAGCGTGAGATTTCCAATCAGCGTGGCAATGCAGCCAGCATACTGGGCACGCTGACAACTGGCAGTTGGTTTGAGCATTTGGATTATCTTTTGACTTTCAAGGATCTGTGGATGATCTAATTGCTTTTAATGTAGTAGTTTATGATATTTGATTTTATCAAATATTTGACTTTGCAATTCTTTATTTTCTCTTGTATTTTTTCAATGAATATAATATTATGTTGCGCAAAAAATTTTAGAACACTAATTTTAGATCTAAATTTTTATTAATAAATAAATTAATTGTGAAAAAATGCGAAACTGGACGAGTATGCTAACGAATCATTATAATGTAATATTTTTGTAATATTAGGTTCTATTAATATCAACAAATTTATCTTATGTAGTTTTAGCCTATATAAGTAATGTTGTATTTTTTGTAGTTATTTAAGACATCCTATATTTAAAAGAAATAATACCATCTTGTATGAACAGTCAGGTAAGTAGTAGTCCAGTGCAACCAGCGGCGCTGCCCGCCTCACCGCGTACAAGTAAGGCACACTTAGCGCAATTTTTTTATATGCTCTCTACAATTACACCACACGTGTGTGCGTGTGGCTCTACCTGTGCCCTACGGCTTCACCCGTTATATTTTGTTGCTTTAAAAGAGCTATTTTAATCGACTGACTCAGTGGTTAGTGACTTGATCTACTGGTACTACTGGTGCAGTGATACTTGATCTCTTAGTAGCTCTTAGTGTTCTCCCGGTATTCTGAAAATAACGTTGGAGTCTTGCTTAGCTAGTTATGCTGAGTGTCAATACCTTTTATATTCGAAGCCAAGCCGAGTGGACGTCGCCATGTTGCTAAAGTACTTTGTGTAATATCTAAATTAAGGTGACTGATCATTGTACATTGTATCAAAAGATTATACTGATGGCGTCTTGAGTTTCTTGCCACTTCTTCTCAAAACGTCTAGGGCCTTACGAACGTGGTATAATTATTGCAATACATGGTGGTACCCTCTAGAAGGTGTAGAACCCATGAAGTATATGAATAAACAAAGAATACTTACCTATTTGTTTCCTTTACTAATTTAGAATCCTGAACATAAGATAAGTACCCTCACGAACATTTTAGGATCAGATTGAAGAGTTTTATATTAGAATCAGGGTTGCTGCATTAGTTTAAAAGTAAGATTTCCATCCTAACAGTAATATTTTGGTAGAAACTAGATAAAGTAACCGCCTTTTTTTAACCCTGATCTAACCCTGGAGTTGTACTACTGGGTCAAAGAGGCGTGGGTTCGATCCCCACCCAAGTCAAGTATTTATGTGATGAACATAGGTATTTGCTCTGAGTCTGGGTGTTATTTAGTTATTATCCATATACGTATGTATTTAATAATATGTATAAGTAGTTTATCAGTCTCGGGCAGCCATATCACAAGCTTTGCTTAGTTTGGGGCCAGAGTCCGTGTGTAAGATGTCCCCAAATATTTATTTATATTTATAAAATGTCTCTACACCACAGTATTGGTTTTTTCGGTGAAGGAAAACATTGTAAGCCAGAATACGTCTGTAGAAGAAATTAGATGAAATCGTTCGTGGGTAGACCTACGACCTGCAGTGGACTATTTAAATAGGATGGTGCTGGTCTTGTTTACCATTGCTGTGGAGAGAACTGCACAATTAATTTATTTGAAAATCTATGCATGTATGGTGTGAACTGTTTAATTTTTTCCCCACTCAATTCGTTGGATTCTGTTTTTATGTATAGTATAGCTTGCACAACTTACTACAAATATAACATATTGTTCCATTCGTACTAGTTTTATTTTATTTTTATTGACAAAAGAAAATTTTGTAAAAATACCTACCTACCAAATTGTGAAAAATTCGACAGAAATATAACTAAAAGTAAAAAATTGTTGGCAAAAACTAAAGTCAGCAAACCGACTTGATAATGTAGGTTGACAACACTAGCACTTATTGTATACTTACATGTTCTTGAAATATCAGTAGTGTGACAAACGAGAAAATAAATCCTGTTTGTCATACTGGTGTGATAATCTGGTGTGACTACGAGTCGGTAGTGGTACCTACCTACTTATTACCTACATATTATTAGTTGTCACAGATAAATTCGCTCGCTCGCTTTGGTGAAGTCGATGACACAGGATGTTTTTCAAGCAAGGCATACTTAGCAAATGTTCTCTCTACCAATATACGAGTATTATGTGTGTACGTGTGACTCTACAACTGCTCTACGGCTGTATGTTATCATTGTAATCATAGTTATGCCTTTTACTATGGGACTCATGAAATTGCACTGCTGCAGTGTGAAGAGAAGTCACTTGGAAGATAAAAAATATCACTCGTAGAACCGATTTCAAAAATGAGTAAGTAAAATTCACCGTTTTTTGGGTTCAGTAATAAACAATAAATCGTATTATTTAGTATTTGTGTTCATGCACAAATTGTAGCTAATTATAAGGTTTTATCTTTTACAAAGATTAGTTTTGTAAAGATTTCGAAGCTGAGCCAAAAAAAGTAAATTTTCAGAGTATAAATTCAAATAAATAACACTAGCTAAATGCCCGCGGCTTCGCCTGCGTTGTCTTAGTACTTGCTTAATAAATGATAAAATATTAGCTAGCGGTCTGACCCGCGCTGCTTTGTACTTACTCAAAGTGTTTATTGACCCGCGGTTTGAATTGCGTTGTTTTTGTTTTCTTCTTTAAAATCACTCACGTCGAATCCTTTTATTAATATAGATCACAAAAACCTTAAGCCTCGTATTTGTTAAGTTACTTTTTAACCAACATACAGACCTACCGATTCTCATAACACTATTCTTAATCAGTGTTATATGGCAATTGGGATCAAAGTGGGCATGTGTGTGTAAGTGTATGTTGTGTGTTTGAGGGTAACTGTAATTCCAAATGGTTGCAATATAAAGCACTTGAGAGTAAAGTCTACTTTCGAGATTGGTAGATAGTTGGAATGGTGTACAAGGTTCTTGTCTTGGCTAATATAACTTTGTTAGTAGTCACTATGTAAATTAGCCAGGTTTTCTTATTAATCTGGCAAGTGTCCTCATTAACTACACCAAAGTACAACACAAATTCTTATGGTAAAACTTCATAAATAAACTAATACTTAATACAAAGCCAATCCTCGATCCTCCAAGCAAAATCGATCCAATCGATCAACCAAAAGAACCTTGAATGTCGAGAGATAATAATCCAAGTGCTCAATCCCACTCTCAATTGGCAGCGTACCATGGCAATTATTATCAGAATGAAATCTAAATCTGACCTTCTAATTTGAAGTAGGGGCGATAAGTCCTGCACTGACGTCCCACATGGAGTGTTTTTTGCATTTACCCCTCCAGCGTCTACCCGAGCCAGCCCAGCTCCTTAAAGTAGCGGAGCGTGGCTCTGGGCCGCTGGCATAACTGCTCCAGTAGCTTAGATGCTGAATGAGATGATGGCAACGTATATGACAAAGCTGATGATGCAGAAGCATCATGCGATCTGCTAGCTATTCTAATGTCTTCCGTGGCTTTGCAGTGCCACAGAACATGCTCTACAGTTTCGTTTTCCTGCAAACAGCCCCGACAAAGTAGGCTGTCAGTGGCTTCAATTTTATACTAGTGACTATTTAAGTTGCAGTGACCAGTTATGAGTCCTACCATAAGTCGGAGGTCTTGCCGCTGCAACTTCAATAGGTCATTTGATGTTTCTATTTAGATTGGGGAAAGCAGCTTTAGAGTGCTTGCAGTCCTCCCTTTTGTTCCACATATTTTGTTGTTCATTTTTGGTATGACGATGCAGCAACTCGCGCACTTCCGCCGCTGTTGGTTTATAGAGTTTTGTTGCCTCGTCTAAATCTGACATAAGGTAACGTTATTAAATTTCAAATACTTGCGGCCAAATTTTGCAAGGTAAACCTATTTAAATATATTCTCCTATTCATATAATTACGTAAAACATTGTTTACACCGTGTACGCCATGAGCGGGAATTTCCATGGTGGGATCTAAATATTAATAGTTAATGCAAAAACAGGTGATGTTTTCCCATTTGACAAGACTGAAAGCTATTGAGGTAGGTATTCAGAGATTTTCTCAACGTTACTTTTACCCATCCTATAAACATTCAATGGAAGACTTTCAAGTTTTCTGGGTGGGCGAAGACGTGTCCAGGATGGGACCTCGCTGCCCACCTGAGCTCGTCGCCCAACTACTCAAAAACAATAAACCAAAAACAACCAAGAAACCATAAGTTCCAGTTCAGATTCATTTTATTAACCGACTTCCAAAGAGGAGGAGGTTCTTTGATCGTATGTATGTATTTTTTTGGGTATGTTCATCGATAATTCCGCCAATCGTGAACCGAATAAAAAAATTATTTCTTAGTTCAAAAGGATAATATACTTCCAAAGTGGTCCCATTTAAATTTTACAGAAATCGGCTGAGCCGTTTTTGAATAATCAACAATAAAGTAAACTATTCGAGTGTAATATTCGAATTTTGTACACGATGGAAGACGGTTTAGCTTTTTTTTGCGAAAATTAATTATTTACATAATTAAAATTGATTTTTCTTTGCGTCTAGATTAATTACGGGCAATATGAGGCTAAAAACCTTGAAAACATGTCTCTGTGATATTAGTAGTACCTACCTTTAGGATATACTACGGGAAGAAATTTTGTGCCCTTGGTACTACCAGTAGTACCACTACAACTAGTAGTACCACGGGCAACTAACGATATTGCGGAGTTGGATCCCTGACTGAATATTAAGACCATTGGATTGAGCTGTAGTACCTAAGTCTCATAAAACATTATTAAGGTTCTGCTGTAAATCTACAAAGTAGGTCTGCCGAGCTAGGATGCGCACCACGTAATATTTCTTTCGACGTGACAGAACGAAACAGAGTTATCTCGAAGTATATATCTGTCACTTTTTCACACGTCAAAAAGAGTTCTTTTCGTGGCTTATCGTGGACAATTGCTTTTCCGGGTTTACTGTCTATTTACCTCAATATTAAAATAAAAAACTTACTGTTACAATACAATACAATACAATATAGTATCTTTATTATCACACCAGTATAACATAAAGCTTAGACTAGAGTTGTTAATGCTACAATATCGACACCCCACCAAATCGACATGTTTTATACCTGCGCAGTACTTTAGCTACCTCGATCGAGTTTTTTTTTTTTGACTAATCTGGGCGTCTCGTCTTACTTAACCTGCTCACGAAGATTCAGCCTGTTATTAATCACGACACACGAGCACAGGAGAGGGCTGCCGGACTATGGCCTACGGGACGTCCTAAGCTAATCACGACGGTGAAGTCTACAGGACTATTTCTATTCACACATACAAAGTCTGTCTATTCGTGTGTAAGTTCAATAATACATCATCGGTGTGCAGTGAAGCGTCTAAGACGCCATTAATATGCGTCCATATTGTACGTTTTGCTGCCGGTTCCGAGTATACAGTAATGAAAGGTGGGGTAGACCGTAGAGCCAGCGTATAATATATGGCGGACTTTTTGTTGGCGATGTTAAAATGCAAAGGTAAAACTAATAATAAAGTTAATACTTTTACTATAGTCCGTTTCATAACCGCTATATCGTCATAATATCAGCAGTATAAAATTCACAACTCATCGTCATCATTATCACCCTACGCTGCGCTTGCGGGTACCTGGTCTCCATTATAGAAATTTACGGCCCTATCAGCTATCCGTTTTGAGAAATATAGTAACCAATTTGTAATGTGGCCTGCCCAGTACTATTTCAATTTGCTAATCCGCTGGGTCATGTCAGTTACAGGCCGCGCCACACAAGTTGGCGGATGTGAAGTTAGCTACAAGCTGCGCAATATCAACGTGCGGCTTTATGTGAGCTTCAGTCAGGATTGGTTATTGCGCAGCTTGTAGCTAACTTCACATCCGCCGACTTGTGTGACGCAGCCTATACTTTGGTTCGTCACTCATTGATTACGGCTCTACAGTTTCACATACGGATTTCTAATACGATGTTAAATGCACAGCGGATTAGCAAGATGAAGTGACAGCGTGCAGGGCACATAGTTCGAAGAAGGTGGCCGATAGGTCTGTAAATTTATCGAATGGAGACCACCTACCAACAAGAACAGCGTAGAATGTCCACCGGCTAGATGGACTGACGGTAGGTATAATTAGAATGCGTGGGATGCAAGTCGGGCTTCCCACCGGGCTTACGTACTGGAAATTCATAGGCGAGGCCTATGTCCAGCAGTGGACGTCCAACGGTTGATAGATCGTCTACTCCAATTTTAGATGAGATGAATAGCTCTTTTAAAGCTCAGACTATTGAAAAAGAATTTTTATTTTACAAAGCGACATCTATTTAATCGGTGTATTTTATTGTAACTAAAACGGTAGGTGCTACCACGAAGGTTCTTTTGTGTTCACTACTGGACAAAATACCTATAGGTAGTCTGAGTGTGGTTCTGTGGAAATATAAAACAGCTTTAGTATTTCAGACAATCTAAAATAGATGGCGCTACAACAATCTTTCATCAACATTTTAATAGTAAGTACAATGAGCTGGATAGATGGCAGTAATATACGAATGAAAAATAACTAACAGAATTTGTGTTTGTTTTCCTGCAAATGCAGTCCATTCAATAATAAAATTGTTGTCCGCAAATAATGGCAAATCCGACTTCCATCGTGTAAGGAATTTGAATAGTTCGCTCGACGCTTTTGTAGATGTACAATTTTTACATTATTTTTAATGTTTCAAAACGACTCAGCCGATTTCAATAAAATTTTAATGGGAACACCTACGCGTTGGGAGTATACCAGTTCGAACTAAATTATTTTTTTATTTGGTTCTCAATTGCCTAAAATATCGATGAACATACAACACACAAAAATACATAAGTACATACGAACGTAGAACCTCCTTCTTTTTTGAAGTCGGTTCAAAATAGCTAGAACGCTATTTTTTTAACTCTGTTGGTACTGTATCGAACGCACCGGCACGGGCTTTTAAAGATCACTTGATCTTAGTAAGACCGCAGAAACACTTACTTAGGATGCAAACCGCTTCCAAATGTTCTTATAGGAAATCCATAAAGTAGGTAGGTACCTAACCTATTGTTTTGTTTTTGTCCTTATAATCTGTTTTTTATTTAATGTGGTTGTCTAATAAAGTGTTGTTGTTTGTTTGTTTGTTTGTTTGTAGGCATTTGGCCAGCAGATAACTACAGATAATGATGATAAACCCAAACAAATTAAGACGCCAGAAAACGCTAGATCCAGGCCGCTTGTCCAGCAATCTACTTCCTGCGGTTGATAATGAAATGATGATAGCAAATAAATACACCACCAAGAAATTGTACAATAATGTTTATTTTCTTTTTTGAAATAACAAAGAATTATTAAGCTAGAGGTTCAGAACCGAGGATCTTAAGTTAAATACATTTTAATTTTAAAATTTCTCGATAGCTAGAAATTAAAAAGTTATCGACAACACACATGCACCACTAGTCTAGACCGCTACACACGCAATTTTCATCCCAAAGTTTGGTCCGACGACAATCATTCCGAGTTTGCCAATTTTGTTTTGCCGATTAGGAACTTATAAATATCATTCATATTCAGAATAGATGATATATATCACGTTATAATGGAGTGTGCACAGAAAGAAACTGTACGCAGATTTTTTTTTCTAAAATCCAATAAATGTAAAAGAAATAAGTAATACGTATGTATACATAGGACACTGCAATAGCATTCTGGCTGAACCAGTGTTGGACTCAGCCAGAATGCTGTTCAAACTAATTCATAGAGTATAAATTGTGGGTCGTTCCTGTGGGTAGCAAATGTAATCAGAGCGACATATTCGTTAAAGAAAACGAAAAAGCTCTTTAAAATTGATTAAAAAAAAATCATTTATATTTCAACTACCTGTATAATCTTTTTCTTTTATAGGCCGACCGCTTAACTCGCGTATCGCCTGCGGTTAAGAAGGCAGCGGGGGGAAAAGTTACCGGGTGGCTGAGAGGGGTGAGACGTAAGCTCTCTGCTCCGCGTACCCCTCTCACCCTCCCGGTAACATCTCCCCCTCCGCGTACCCCTCACACCCTCCCGGTAACATCTCTCCCTCCGCGTACCCCTCTCACCCTCCCGGTAACATCTCCCCCCGCTCCGTTCTTACCGCGCAGGCAATACGCGAGGCGGTCGGCCTATAGTAAGGGTCTTTCTAATACAAACTTCAAAATACAATTACTGCTACAAAAACAACTGGGTCATCCACAAATTACGTTAAAATCTAGAGATTATCCAAAATACGCGAGTAAAATTTTCAAAATCAAATCAAAATGTCCATTGGCAACACTGCTGCCAATGAAAATTTTGAGGCTATCATGGATATCGGGAATGCAGTCAAAAAGGGGTGTCTCCAGTGACCTGTCCACCTGTGTTCACTAAGCAGCTTTGCTAACAACTATTTGGATCCTAATAATCCAAAAAGCCCTAGAATTTGTGATATTTTAGGTGTGTCTGTATGTTTCCATAATATGGTTTATAAGCTCGACTAATTTTGTAATAGATATTTTTAGAGTAATATTTGCCCTTAGTGGATAGCTTACTCCATATATGTGGATAGTTTTGCAGACTCTTTTCTGCTTTTTTCCCCAGCACGGGAAGCACGGCAAACGGACTAATTGTCTTTCCACCGATTTATCCCTTCGAAGGAGAAATAAACTATGGATAGACAATGACAACTGACATAAAAAGTGGATAAAATGGTTTTATCCCTTTGCCATGCTACCCGTTCAGCACAGTTAGACAATTTTCCCCTAACATATTTTTTTAAATTTGGTATCGACAAAACAAAATTGGCTCACTGTGTTTCACATAATTTATATTATTTCATTCACCTCAATATCCAAAGTTAAACATTTTCGCATAAACAATACAGTCTTTAAACGCACTGTTATTAATAAAAATAATTTTTTTTTTAGAAATTTAGTTTGTAACAGAAATATTGCAATAAAAATGTTTGTTCACTTAGATATTCAAGAAACATAAATTGTACGTAAATACAAAGTAATTATATAAATTGAAATGGAACGTATATACACATACAATACAATTATTGTATCATATTATATAATTAATTATGTATATAAAGTAATTTTTGATTGGCCAAGGAACTCTTGTGGATGGATTCTGTACTTTTGTACAGAAGCCTCATAAAAGTACATAAATAATCGTCCTAGTACGCGTCGGACTCGCGCACTTAGGGTTCCGTACTGTATGGGAGCGCCCTTATATATATTTTTAGTAAAGTTTATTCATTTATTATTGAATTAAATATACAAATAAATATTCTGTGAATATTTTAAGCATCTACCTGTTAGCATTAGTAATATCGAGCGAATAACGTCAAAAAAAAATCAGGTTTGTTGTATGAGAGCCCCCCCTCAAATATTTATTTTTTCCTGTTTTTGGTGTTTATAGCGGCAACAGAAATACAACATCTGTGAAGCTTTCTGTTAGCTTTCTAGCTATAACGGTTCATGAGATACAGCCTGGTGAAAGACAGACAGACGGATAGCGGAGTCTTAGTAATAGGGTCCCGTTTGCGTACGTAACCCTTAAAACTGAGACGAATCGATACCTCTTGGTAGGAATATTGCACACAATCCACTGGACCAAAGGACCTTATTCTTATTTCCGAACTATGAAAATACTATGTCTGAACATACCATAAGTTCATCGTATCCACGAGAGTTCCCTAATCAATCAAAATTCTTCTTGTATAATTCAATTTAAAAAAGATACAATCAACTAAACTCTACGGAGACAATTCAACTGAACAAATATAAAACTCAACTGATAATAATGTATATTTCGTGACAGAACAAGATGAAAAACGGATAAGTTTTACATTCGTACCGGTTGAGTTTCCCCTTTGACGAGATGAGTTGCCTCCTAGGTACGCTAACCTTCGAGCAAAAATCTATAGTCACAATCGAGCAAAAAAACTGTCCGAGGCAAAACTCTGCCCAAGCTATGTAGTGGGTAGGCTTTTTAGTTAGTCGTAAGGCGATTGCAATCCAACTACAACGCTATGCGATGTCAATGTGCTCGGTTCCAAGCACTAATTAGGTGACAAAACGGCGAGCTTCGAAAAAACGGGTCATTGTAGATTATTTAATGTAAATATCTAAGTTATGTATGACGGCGCTCGGACATTTTTGTACTACTTTCACTTAGGGACTGTGGCTCTGTAGATATTTGCTCGAAGACTAATAGTGACTAGTACCAATAAATATTTAATAAATTTATATAGAAAACTTAACAAGTTGAGGCCTTATATTATTGACAAAGTGTAATAATAATTATTATGACGTCACAATATGACGCCATCATTGGATTGACAAATAAATCGATAAAATGATGAAATAAATTATTAAATGGTATAACAGCCATATAATCACAGGGTAAATATAAAAACAAATAGGACGTCATAGATTATTATTATAGTAATGCAGTATTATAATTATAGTGAGAGCTTATTATAAAAAAGTTTGTTCGCAAAGTTAGCTTTTATTACTTTTTGTTGAACACTTTTAAAGTACGTCTTAAAACTTTTATAGTATTAATATTGAAATTCAACAGCTCTCACTTGTTATAGTTTAGGTATATCAATTTTTGAAAATTACTAAATAAGGCTTAAGGTAAGAGACTTATAATAAGATAAATATAAAATGGACGCATTGAAATAAACAAAGACAAAGAGGATATAAAAATCATTAATTATTTACACACGTAAGTAAGTAAATCATCAAAAATCACCACATCAATTCATTAACCGCTATTTAATTATAATCAAAACTTTAATGAAAAATTGATTTCAAGATTTTACTTTGATTCTTATATATATTATGCACTTACATTATCAAATTTGAGTAAGTATTACATTTTAAATAACGTTTAATAGAAATTGTGGCAATACTTTGGAAGAATTTTTTCAACATTGAATTCGGCTTAATAACGACTACAAAATTAAATTATCATTAAAACCTACTATTACCACATTAAAATATCATGCATTCAATGCAACACTCACATATTATAATAATTATTTATATCTTGTTACCTTAAGCTAAGATTTAATACAATTAAATATTTTCTATGTTTTAACCACATAAATTCATCTATCTATTCAACATTTTCTGAACTATTGCATTCATAAGACGTTTATAACTACAATACTATTCGAGGGTCACTATAATATTCATTACATATATATATCCACATGTGGATGTTATATATTTTCATTGTCCGGCATTCATTGCTCTTTAACAACGCTTGTGTTATCAAACAAGTCATTGCAAAGCGACAATTTGTCGCATTGAAACACATTTTGTTACTTATCTAATTACCTAGTTACGTGGAGTCACTTTAAATACACTTAAATCTTGTACGGGTAACTTTTGTTCAACATGATATATCTTTTTTAATTAAGTAAAACACAGGTGTTACTCACGTTTGATTTTTAGTAGGATACTACTATAGTTTCGATCGCATTTGGCGATCTTTCTCAAGGTCGGAGTACTAGCACGCGGGCTCGTCTCGCATAGCAAGATCGCCAAATGCGATCGAAACTATAGTAGTATCCTACTAAAAATCAAACGTGAGTAACACCTGTGTTTTACTTAATTAAAATGTACGAAAACCACGTTAGTTTCCATTGTGAAATGATATATCTTACTTAATTTGTTATCAAAATTCCGATTCCAAAACATTTTTTTCAAATCGTACGTGAATTACATTATCAAGACGTTTCTTTATGTTGGGAGTGAAATAAAAACGTTTGTTATGTAATGTTATTAAATTTCTACATAAACGTCAATAACTGATAAAACTACCAGTAGTACGATTAAAAAGTACAAGGAAATAAAAATCTCAAAACAGAATGTCCAGCAGGTAACGTTGAATTTGCAATTAATTATTTATAAAAATAATAACGAAGCTAAAAATTACACTAATAAAATAAGAACTATGCATGATGAATAAAAGTCACCACATTAAAGGTTTTAAGTGAATCAAAAATAACCATATACATAAGTTTTATATTATTATACTAGCTTTTACCCGCGGCTTCGCCCGCGTTGTATTTTGATTTTGGCTTATGTTTATGTCGGCTGCGAAACCTAACCTAACTGACAAATATCAAAATACCTTAGAGGAATGCTTTTGTTGGTTAAGTTACGGTTGGAGTGTATATACAACCCCCCCGTGTAATCCCGCCTTGTCGTGGGGGAGGTCTGAGGCAGCTGAAAAGGCGGCGCTCGAAGTCTCCCTCTTCTTTGGGTCTTTTCCCCCAAGGAAGCTTAGAGCCTGGCACTCGAGTTTCAGCCGCTTTTAACTAAAGCAGCTGAGAGGATGGCCGGTAGGTTGCATGCCTTATGAGGAGTGTCGCAACTTAGGCGGGCTGCAGTGCCGCTCTTGCGACGCTGCATCCGAGGATTTTTTTTATTATATCGCGAAATATCCCTGACATGATCAGCAGGGGTCTTAATTACAAATGAATAAAAACTAAGTATATCTATATTTCAATGTTTTTGGCTGTGCAGTTATAATAAACATTACAATGGTACAGCAAAGTTTATACCTACTTGTTCCTAATTAAGTATTGCTTTTTTACAAATATTTGTGCAAAAATTCGATAAAATTGTTTCTAAGGTTTTTTCGTGTTAGATTAATTCCAATTTTTTGTTCTAAATCAAATCTCTGCTTTCCATAACCTGGGCATTCCAAGATTATGTGCAGTGGAGTCTCCTCTTTTGTGGGTTCACAGATGCACGATGGGCTTTCCCTCAACTTAAATCGATGTAAGTATTGGGAAAACTCACCATGCCCCGTCAGCACTTGAGTTATGATTCCCACTGGTGCTATTTCTCTTACGATCTTGTATGCCGCCCTTGCATCCGGAAAATATGTTTTGGTTACCGCCGCTGTGTGTCCATCCTGATACCGCCGGTTCCACTCGTCAAGAGAGTCCTTTCGGATTTCTCGCTTGACGAATGAAACGGGGCAGTTATCCTAAATAGGTCTGCACTTCGAGTGCAGTGCTGCTTCCTTTGCTAGCTGGTCCGCTCTCTCATTTCCCTCCATCCCCGCGTGCGCTTTAATCCAATAAAGTTTCACTATTTTATTTTGTGCGTGTAGTAACTTTATGTTAGCTTTGATTTTACTGCTGGAGGGAAGATACGCCAACTACCGTTTCCAGTGCAGACCTGGAGTCACAAAAGATTTTTGCGATTTCGGTAGCCTCAAGAAGTGCCAATAACTCGACCTGTTACACAGAGCACCAATCGGCCAATTTCAGCTTGCGGGTACTGATCTCAGCGGCATCATCCCAAATGGATAATGCCGCCCCAACTTTCCCTTTAATTTTACTGCAGTCTGTAAATATGTTAATTTCTCGGTTAAGATTTTGCTCTAGTGCTGCTCCGTCTGCCAGGCATATGAATTCCAGCTCCTCCTGCTGCGCTGGGTGTGGCTTCTTTTCTGTCTCTCTATCTCCAGTTACTTGCTGGGAATAACCTTTCTTAGTTTCATAAAGCAAGGCTGCTTCTTGGACTCTGATATGACAGCCGAGGATAAGGGGCCGCGGTGGGATATATGGAACTGGTGGTGTGGGTGCCGCCACCTACCCTACCTTCCGCTAGGCCGTCAACGTGTTGGCAGACGCAGTGGGGCTGCAGGGGAAGAGAGGTGTCGGTATCGCGATTGCCGTTCTCACTGCCCTCTGCAGTTGAAGAGGCAGGCGCTGGGCTACTATGACTGACCCACTGCACTGGGACCAAGGCGTTGGAATGCTGTCTGACGTTCAGTACTGGTTAGTCCCGAGTGGTGGATGACGATGTGTCTTGTGCTCCGAAACACTCCGTCACTATGGCGAGAGCGCAAGCTCCGTTATGGAGCCCGAGTCTGGGCTAGTGCTGTTGAGTGCCGCGAATGAGTGCGAAATATGTGGGAACGTCCTAAACTTGCCATGACAGGTTATTTCTGGCGCTTAGACGGCTCCTACCGCAGCCTACTCACTTAGTTTTTATCCTATCCTACGGGAACTGTTAAAGTTTTTGCGATAAAAAGTGGCCTATGTCACTTTTCGTCTTTCAAACTATATTCATGCAATATGCCAAGGCAAGTTGCTCCGTTGCTGAGAAAAATTTATCGTTAAGTCGAAAAAAATTGGTTGCCTGTAAAGTCGGTATACGGGCGAAAGTTTTACGTGACAACGACTTTGAGACGAATGAGACGAATGAGAGCGAGTGAGAGGCACTTACGTGCCTCTCACTCGCTCTCATTGTTAGCGCATGAAGTGTGAGCGGAGCGTTACGCAGTTTCTTGAAGTGTCACCCGGCAAACCAATTTATAAGACGTTGTCACGTCAAAATTGTGGTTCCCGTAGAACCACAATTTTTTCGGGATGGAAAGTATCCCATGTCACTTTCCGTCTTCCAAACTATGCCTACCCCAAATATCAAGTCGATCCGTTGCTCCATTGCTGAGAAACAGTTATTGTCCTATCCCATGGGAATCACGAATTTTCTCGAGATATAAAAAGTATCCTATTATCACTTTCTGTCTATTAAACCATAAGTATCCATACCAAAAATCAGGTCAATCTTTTGCTCCGTTGCTGCGTCAAAGAGGAACAAACCAACAAACTTTTCGGATTGATAGTATTAAAGTATGATGATTCTGTACCATAAAGGTAGAATAAAAAAACATGTTGAACCTCTAATGATAGAATATTTAAAAATATTTTTAATGTCAGACAAAATGACGGCCTGGTATTAAACGTCATAGTAACATGTAGCATGCAGAGGGAAAATAACATTTTATCCAATTTTAATGTCAGTTGTCATTTTCAATCCATACTTTATTTCCTCTCCAAGGGGATATAATGGTAGAAAAACAATTTGTCGCCTTGCCACGCTACTTGTGATTTATAAAAGTCTGCAGACAATGTCACCTGTTGTCTAATTACGTTTGGCTGTGACGTTTCGTTAGTCCATATTAGCGTCATAGAGGAATTAATCACTTAGCGTCTTTGTGATAGTGGCGACAGTTTCGCTTTCGAGGGTTTTTGTCCTGTCCTACAGGAACTATGAAATTTTTCGGGATAAAAAGTATCCTAAAGCTCCTTCCGCCTTTTATACTATATCCATGCCAAAAATCAAGTCAATCCGTTGCTCCGTTGGCGCGTGATAGAGTAACAAACCAACAAACCAACAAACTTTTCGGATTTATAATATTAGTAAGGATATACCAGAATATCTAATGCCTCACTAACATAGAGCAACGACTTTGATGATCATTATTCAAAAACAATCAACATCGAAGGCACTAGAGTTCTAGCGGATACATACTGAAACTAAATCATCGACTGCATACATAGTTGGTTATATTAACAAGTGCTAAATTCTGATTATAAAACACTATACCACGGTAATGATATGTAACGGTATTCCGTCTTTATACAAACGGTCGGAACGCGAATCATATCTACGCACCTCGAAGTTCGGTATGCTCTCAGTATACTAGTCAGTCGCGGCGCGTCGTAGTGATAAACGAACGTGTGGATTTGTAACTAGTAAACGTGCGGTTTATGTTTTTATGGTTGCTTGTTATACCACGAAACCCTAAAAACTTCAAAAAATACAACATCTATTTTTTTAACGAAGTCTTTTTGATTCACAGCAAATTTATTTGTTGTAATAAATATAATAATTTTACGTCATAATAGATAGTAACTAGAAAAAAAATCAAGTAGGTATAGAGTTAGTAGATGAAATTAAAATACTGAAAGCAGGCAGCCCTAGCGCTTGACACGTTTTGCGTAGCCACTTGACGCGGTAGATTTATACACAAATATATTATTATTTCAAGGACAGGACCGAGTCACAGATTACAATACTGTTAGATATTATTACCGTGACTATACAGTTTTCGACTTTTTCAAGTTTTGCTAAGTTCAATTTAAATTAAAAACAAAACCTTTTGTAGAGAGAAACACTATTTATTCTCAGCAACAAACTTGCGTTTGTTTTGGTATTACTACTATTTTAACTGACCTAATTGATATGATTCAAATAACTATTGACTATAGTGAAATTTGAAACTATTTGTCTTTTAACACCACGTAATTTTCATATCCAATAACTCGTCACCAGAAATCATTTCTCATCGTTCATCGTAACATTAAATCTTATTTAATACTGTTTCATTATATCTAAATCAATTAAAGGAATCTACACGGAGAGGACACGAAATAACACCATTCGTTTTACTTTTTATCGATTGTGAATTTAGACTAACGTGGTTCAGTTCTTTCGTTTCAAATGTCAAATAACTTCATGATTACAAATCACTTATTCTGTATTTGTATGTGATATTTTTATTTCAGTTAAGTTAAGGTCTTGAAAATAACCCGTAATGTTAGCATCTGATGTTGTTATATCGATTAGTTGATCTTGACCTTGCAGCCACGTTAGCTATCTTCCACAAAAGGCAAGCTCATCTAGAAACTCTATTCTACGCATTTCTAGTCCGGCTTCCATTCCATGAGTCCATTCCATGGTCGCCTTCGATCCTTTATCCAAAATGACTAGATCCTCTGGAATGATGCTAGACCAAACGAGTCTCCAAACCGGAATAGTTCATGAAACGGAAGTCTCGCTCTTACACACTGCACTTTCAAACTGTTAACAAATCTGATATTTTCTTTTTCAACTTTAGGCAGTATCGTGTTAGACTTACAAGACATTAAATTTACACAGACTCGTAACCTAGTAATTGTGGTTCTAGTTCAAAATGCCGTTGGTTTGGCGAATGTCTATCTGGTCATGTCGTTCACATTGATTTTCGTTTCATTGTCGACTCGTCTCAATCTTGGATTGATCTAGTACGGGGTTACACATAGCTTTCCACAATATGGGAGCTAGTAGATGGACCCTAGAATGACGCTTCTACAAGGTAAGTCCCGTCCATCGCAACACCGGTTTGGTTTCCCTGCACAGTGCCTCCAGCAGGAATGTACTTGCCACACGCTTGCTGTAACATAAGAAAACTTCCCTTGTTATATTGTCGACTCCAAAATGTGAGAGACATTTATTTGTAGCTTACACTTAGCCTACCTATTCTATCTACATACCTCAGTAACACATGTAAGCTGAACATCGATAAAAAGCTTTACAACTCGCACTTAATAGTAAGACTCAAAATTGCAAGTTATATACTTTTTTGCTTACTCAAATGTATTGAATGAGCAATAAGTGAATATTTTTATCATAAAAATGCGGGTTATATAAATTTTAATTAAAGTATACACATGACACAATATCAAAACTAAAACATCGATTATGAAGTGTATAGTGAACAGTCAATAGCTGTGAGAGTAAAAGTGTATGAGTGAGTAGTGAAGTGTGCTTTACATGCCAATAATATCAAATGTAGACCCATTGACGTGTGATGTAAATGTATGGTGGTTAAATGATTATGTTTGAGCCTATATAAAATGCTAAAATGTATGGATGTCGACTATTAAGGTCCCGTGGTTGATAATATCGAAGTCCAAGTTTAAACGTTATAAATATAAATTATCCAATGATCGCTGTTTTGTCTCATGATACTACGGCAAAGGAATATAATGGCTTTATTTACTGCAATTTGGATACAATTTTGCCAATTAATTATAATGTGTGCAGTGTGTTGGCATATTTTGTTAGAAAGTGGTAAGTTATAATATTACTTTGTTATTTTTATAATAAAACTCTTGCAACTAATATTTAAAAAAATATTGTGACGACATCCTCATACACTGAAGTATAAATATTATACGATGCACAATTATAGATATAAATATTTTGTATACATTTACAAACACTTCTGGATCTACTTTGCGAAAATCGCTTTATTCTGTACAGAATAAAACGATTGAAATATATTCGAAAATAACCAAAAGAATACATCAAAAAAGAACATTTATACTCAACAACATCAGCACCAACAGCGGAAGCCCATATAATTACAATAATACAACATTGAAATACAAATATACATATACAAAAATATTCATATAAATTTTATATAAAAAGCAACAATTGTTTTGCAGCCAACACCCTGCAGACATTTAAAGCCTCTTTTATGCACGGTTATTACCACACAGTAATTTATTTATTATCTATTTGAAAAAAACAAAACAAAACATTTTCTGTTCTCAACAACAAAAAATATATCTCAAAAAATCTCGCGCAGAAATCTGTCTCTGTTCAACAGATAAGTGCTTAATACACTATATAAGCCTGTTAACCTTTATTACACTAGAAATATATCACTGGTTAAAATATTTAGTTACTCCTTAGGTACGGGTTTTACGTTGTGGCAGCAAAAAAAAGAAACATGAAAAACTGTATAATTATTATCATACTCTTCTCAAAATAATTTTATCTAGATTTTACTTTTAGATTTAACAAAAAAAAAAATAAGGCATCCCATTCACGGCCCTACTATCACTGCGTGGTAACAACTCGTGAACGTACTGGTAAGGGATCTTCGCTCGGCGCTGCCGACATTGACGTGTCGGATGGTCGAGAAGTCGACGTGTACCGACGCACACCCTTCATGCGGCCCTTTCTACTCGAATCTAATAGCAGGACCTGTCAGAGCCAATCACTCAACTGAGATTTTGAAAACAGAACGTTTTTATTCAAAATTTAGAATTCATTCTATTTATTTAACGAAAACGAAACGAAATAAAATAACTGAATCATTTCATGTTTTGTGAAAATATTATTAATTATTCAATTTCAACGAAACGAGTTATTGTGTTGAAAATAAGTGTAGTGTATAGAAAAAAATAACACTTGAATGGCAAACAAAATAAATATCTAGGATTTACAACCATTCAACAAGATTTTGTCAATGAATCGATGTCATTCTCTATTCAATTGTTAATCGTTTAGTGGTAAAAATGTATATTGCATTCAAATACGAAACCAAAATGATAAATATCGATTGTTCCTGAAAAAAAAAGTGTGACATATTTGGCCCATTTTACCTCCTTCAAACATTCCTTATATACTTACCATTGCATAGCAGCAAAGCATCGTGATATTATTTATAAATGTATATAAATTAGCGCTGAATACATAATATGTGAAAATAGCTTTTGTGAAATATTTTGGCAGTACTTCGTTGTGTACATAGCTGACTTTTTATTTGAAGTTTATAGCGTGGCAAACAGCTTTTAGCCACACATGACATTTTAGCAATGACATGGCAGAAGCCACGACGACATCAATTTGAGGATCCAAATTACGTGCTTTGCCGATAGATTAAGAAAAAAACATTCAGTAACTTATTGACTATGAACATTAAATATCACGTAATAGGATCCAATTTTTTTATAGCACATACATCTTACAATAAATTCATATATGTATATACCTCGCGAAGAGATCGTGCTGAAATCGCGAGCGCGATCGGACTGACGCATCGAACCGACCGACGGCGTTTCTGTCGTGAAATGAATAGCCAGCTTTATTTTAGTGAAAAAAGATGATATCGTGTTATAGGAATTTTATCTGTGTTATTAAAAGCTTTTAAGAAGTAAAGCAATTAGGTACTTAGTTTCTTGGTGCCCAAGTAGGTTTTAGACACATTACATACATTAACTACTTAATTGTTATTGAAAACAAGGTATATTAGTATATAAGACTCGCGCACACACACACCTGCTACACACTTCAAAGTTTTTTGAATGTTTTATTGCTACTAATATTACCTACTGTATTTTTGAACACTAACTATCAATGTAGGTAGGTATCTATTTTTTCGGAGCCATTGCGACAAAAAGAGAATAAATGAAGTATGTACATTATATTGAAGGTATTGTGTCTACCTTGTTCATAGAAGTATGCGCATCAATACATCGTGGCATGACAGCTTTTACAATAAGAAAAAACAGATGAGTTCTTTATTTCAGTTTCAGCGTAAGTACCTATTCCAGTTGAGTTTTATTGCTAATTGGTTGAGTCAGGCAATAAGTGTTAACACATAATAGCCTAATTATAGGCAGGCATACGCTAGCTACGTTAAATACTACTATTTCTTACCTACATACTCATATATGATTTTAGTGGAGTCGAAGTTACTTTGTGATTGTGTGTACTATTGCAAAAATTGTATAGAAGTTGCCTTACATTTAATTGTATTAAAATTAAAAGAGATCAAAATAATACAATAGTGCAAAACCTATTTTATACTCCTCTGCGTAATACAGTAAATACATAATTATGCCTAGATGGCTCTACGAGTTCAGTCTCTTTATAAAAGTTCCAGGCTGAATCACATAGATGGCACTAGCTGTCTACAAGTTAACGATATTTATACCTACATACGTATTCGACTCGGTGCTTAGTAAAAATTGTAATTGGCATCTCGTATAGAATACTATAAATTTTAATTTATTGTTTTACTTTCACGATTTCAATAGCACGTTTTTGCTAAAATTTACTTTTTACTGAATTGTGTTTGCCATATTTTTCGTTAAGTTATTGAACGCATAACCTATATTTATATAATAGTAACCTACCGATTTAATAAATCTTGAAATAATGGTACATAAAAATGACTGAAAATAGGCAAACAAAAAATATATAATTATCTCTTATGTTTTTTCTGGTTTATTACATAGTCCAAGAGTTCCGTCAAGTATTTTAGACTGCTTAAGTTAGTTCAAATACGTATACTATACGTATATACGTATGACTTTACCTGGTAGGTATTTCTTAGGGTAGCAACCACAGCTTACCTACATTTAGGACCTATTTGGATGTAATTTTGGATCTAACCCTATTTATGAAGAAGATAACTTTCTCAAAATCAATGGATACCATGTCTATACCCAAGTACTACTTGTCTTTGTACCTAGGTAGGTAAGTACTTGACTATTCAATAGTTGTCATCAAGCATTTTGGTCTTTAATGACATGGAACACCATATTAAGTAAGCTCGTATAAGCCGGGTGGCTAGCCCGTGTCAGAGTTTTAGGCCGCCTGAAGGCCTCTGACTTGGCTAAACGGTTAAAACAACCGTGACCTACAATTTAACGTGTCATCCGAGCCACGGTAGTGCTCAGTTGGGAAATGCCACCCGCTGTCACCCATCCAAATACTGACCGTGCGGAACGTTGCTTAATTTCGGTGATCGCTGACAAACACCTAATCAAACTACGCTACGAGCGCTCCATGAGTTCCGTCAAGTTTTGTAGACTTTTATTCCGTATAGGTTTGCGTTTGACTACACACTGCCTGTTCAAGTTAGGCCAAATAGAGATGATGACTTCACCTGGTACTTCTGAGGGCAGCAGCCACATCGTGCGCAGCACGCAAGAAGCGCTGGAGCACGCCCCGAGTGTGCGGGAGAGGCCATGGGTGAGGGAGAGCCGGGCCTCTTCGCTGCTCCGTTAAATGGGTTCTCCATTTCAACAAATTCTCGATCCTGGAACATGAGGGTATTTTGTTATTCAAAGAAAGAATGAGTTCAGTGGTTGGATGAATGAATTTGAATGAATCTGAACGTTTGATCGACTGGATAGCGTTATGGCTCACATGTTTGAAAATAAATTTGAGTTAGGTGTTTTTTCACGTCGTTATTATTTTTTAGATTAGTGAAATGTTAGGTAGAGTTTTAAAATTTAATCAAAAGCTAGTCTTCATAAGATGAATAAAAGTTTTTGCTCACATGTTTGAAAATAAATTTGAATTAGGTGTTTTTTCATGTTGGATTTTTTTAGATTACTGAAAGGTTAGGTAGAGTTTTAAAATGTGATCAAAAGTTAGTCTTCATACGAGGTATTTTTATACCTCTTATGAAGACATTTTCAAACATGTGAGCAAAAACTTTTGTTTTTGCTCACATGTTTGAAAATAAATTTGAGTTAGGTTAGGTTAGTAGTTAAACGTCATGGCTCATATGTTTGAAAATAAATTTGAGTTAGGTGTTTTTTTTAAGTCGGTATTTTTTTTAGATTACTGAACTTTTAGGTAGAGTTTTAAAATTAAATCAAAAGTTTGTTTTCATAAGAGGAATAAACGTCATGGCTCACATGTTTGAAAATAAATTTGGGTTAGGTGTTTTTTCACGTCGGTATTTTTTTGGACTACTGAAAGGTTAGGTAAAGTTTTAAAATTAAATCAAAAGCTAGTCTTCATAAGAGGAATAAACGTCACGGCTCACGTGTTTGAAAATTTTGAGTTAAGTGTTTTTTCACGTCAGTTTTTTTTGGATTATTGAAAGGTTACGCAGAGTTTTAAAAATAAATCAAAGCTAGTCTTTGTAAGTGTTAACTTTTACTTAATATTAACACATTAGTACTTTGTTTTCTACAAAAAAGTGTTAAATGAATCAAGCAATTATTGTTGACTCAATTGTACACTTATGTTATTTTAGGGTAAGTACTAAGCAAGCTTTTTATGTTTACCATAACGGTTAGTGAAATTCACTTGTTATTTTGGCAACATACTGAATCACGTTTTAGTCAGTTACCAAAATTAGATACCTATTCAAACAAAGATCTCCAAATGATTAATGATATTAATTAACAATAGAATAAGACAACAACAATACCACAGAAAACGACAGATCATGCTCTCAAATGTGCATCCGAATCTCACAACACCACGTTCCATTGTAACCAGATCTACTTTGCAAAGACATAGCTCAGCGGCAACTTGCAGTGAGATTAGACGAAACTGAACAGAGCTTTATGCGTTTTTTTGCTTTGGAAAATGTCAAAACTTCACACTCTTTCACACACGTGATCAATCATAATTGACGTGATAACTGGGTGAAAAATCATTATTATTTCAATCTGTTAGTTACGAGTAGATTATCAAAAAACATTGGGCACGTATTTTTTCTTTTTATGGACCTTGTCAAATTTCTAGAGGGGGCTGGTGACGTAACTTCTATTTTTAAAGTCTATACTTTTGTAGTCTAGTTTTGACGTTACGCAGAACTTAAACGGGCTATATTTTCATTGATTTTTATTCAATGCGCAAAAGAAAAAATACGTGCCTAATATTTTTTTTAAATCTATCTGACGGAGTAGTTATATTTTTTTTGTCATCTAGCCTTTTGGAGTGTTGACAAGTTTCGCAACGCAAAAGTACGTATAAGTTCAGAAACGTTTAAGTTCAGTTTCGTCTCTGGTTGCTGAATTTGGAGCCGGTTAAGTAGAAGATCAGCACATTCTACGACTAACCTCAAACGGTGGTGGGAAGGACACTTGCAAAGACGGTACGTCCGAAGGCGCAGTACAGCCCTAAAGAAAAGTGGAGTGTATAACACAAAGCGAGATAGCAATGGTTTTGGAAAGCCCAGTCCAGGTTTTGGAAAGAAATCCCAATTAGATAATCAAAAATTTCGGGAGACATAAAAGCCCAGTTAAATCACTACATAGTATAAAACTAAGTCGTTTCCCGCTGTCTGTCCCCATGTATGCTTATATCTTTAAAACTACGCAACGGATTTTGATGCGGTTTTTTTAATAGATAGAATGATTCAAGAGAAAGGTTTATATGTATAATACACCTGTACGAAGCCGGGGCGGGTCGCTTGTCATAAATAAAAAAAGAACGATCTAAAATGACCAGTTAATAGAATTCAGAAAGCTGTTCGTGTTTAATTTACGAATTAAATCCTGTTGATGCATATTTAAAAGGGATCCTAAATTTACAGTCAATTTATTAATCAATCAATAAAGGACAAAAATATACTCCTAAATGAAGCCCAAGAAATTAAACTTTAAAGAACTAGTTCAAATTGTATCCAAAAATTCTCTTAGCTTAAAAGAGTTACAGCACATCAAAGAAAACGTCTAGCTCTATTCACACATCAAAGACACGAACGATGTCTTTGCAAATTCTAGAATCGCAGACAAAAGCTTGCCGTGACACACAGACCTAACCAAATCAGACTCACCATCCAAAGCATTCATCCCAGAGCTTCTTCAATAGCCGTGTGTGCCGTGAGCTTGAGATTTTTCTTGGAAACATAAGATTTTGAAGTCAGTTCGGTGACATAGACTCTGCCAAGCGAGCTTACCGTGGTACGCTCCAAACACCTAAGAAGATGATGGTGTTGCAATTCGAAGATGTCTTCGTCCCGACCGGCGTCGTCGAGTTCGACTCCTGACTCTTGGGCAGCGAGCCTGGCTTCGGCTGCTTTCTTCTTGGAGACGAAAGCAGCTCCGGAGGAGGCTTTGGCAATGCGTATGCGGGCAAGGCGTGCTTTCTGGAATTGAAAATAGTTGCATGATACATTTAGGAACATTGAAATATGACGATGAACGTATTAAAATTGTCAAAATTTCTTCTACGCCTTCCCCATGCCAGTCTACAGGTTTTGGTGATAAATTCGAGAAATTGGATGCGATTTTGGGTACAAGAAAGACGATCAAAAGCTACAGTTTACTACGGTAACCTATGCAATTAAGATCATTATTGTTCTTGGGAATAATCATTTTTGTCTAAGCGCCAGTTACAAAACAGCTCAGCAATGTCGTGTCATCTGGAAATGAATTCACTAGCTGGTCTCATTGTCATGTACTTAGAACTAAGTCATATGTTTACAGATGCTTTTTGCTTACTCTTTGCACCTTCGTTTGATGGCCCGTTGGTTCTGGGTGTAGATCCGTTAAATGTTAGACACGATAACGGGCATAGGGAGGGCGATCACGAGTACTCCGGAGAGGGAACGCACAGTCGCACACCTCCTACTATCTTGACCTCTGAGACTATTTCTCTGTAGCCAATTTAATTTTGCAGTGTGATAATTCTTATATTTTCTTTGTGCTGTATCTTACCGTCAGTGTATTTCACTCTTCAGCTTACTTGTTCTGGTGAAAGATTCTTGGAAAGTTAGACACTATGATGACCACTCTTGGCCTTGGGACTAAATCTATTAAGTTCAGCACTCTTTGCTGCAAAACAGCCGAGGTGACTGCTGCCATCTAGTTTAAGAATCCGTAAACAAGCTGGTATTATTGTAATATATTTTACAGAAACTTTTTGACGAACAAGCTGGTCTTATTATATATAAAAAACTTTATAGCCTCGCTATAACTATATTGGAGCATCGCCGTAGGGTTGCGAGTCTGTCCATTTTCTATAGGATTCATTTCGGAGAGTGTGCATCAGAGCTGCACGACCTTGTCCTACCATTCCATCTTTACTACAGGACAAGTAAAAAGACGCCACATTACCACCATTACACTGTCGATTTTCCTTCGGTACGTACGTAGCGGTTTGACTCAACACTTCTGATTCGTACCGCAAGGAAATGGAACAGTCTTACTGCTTTCGTGTTTCCTAAGAGATATAATCTAAAGCTTTTCAAGGTCAGAGTGAAAAGATATCTTCTAGGTTTGCGTGTTTCATCTTCGACCACAACGTCGCTTACTATTAAGCGGATTGGTGGTCAAGCGTGGACTTATTGCGATAAATAAAATATGCAAACTCAGATTCTTTTTGCTTACCCTTTGCGCCTTCCGTTTGTCAGCCCTCTGGTTCTGATGGTAGATCCGTGAGAAGTTGGACACGATGACGGGCACGGGCAGGGCGATCACGAGCACTCCGGAGAGGGAACACACACCTCCTACTATCTTGCCCGCTATTGTCCCGGGGACCATGTCTCCGTAGCTGTGGACAAAGATAGGGAAAATTTAGTAAGAATAAATTATTTTAATAATGTTACTTGTTAAAAATACAAGCTTTTGAGATTCTGGATATCATGTGGCAGCAGAGTGATAGCCAACACAAGTAAAACGAGCCCAAACACGACGGGTCTATCTTTTTTAGTACAGGAGTTCCTATGGCCACCTTTCGACTCCATCATCAGATCAGCTCCACGGTACCATATTATTGCATTGTGCGTGAAAAATTTCAGCTCTATCGGAAACCAGGAAGTTGGTCAAATTTAACTTGCAAGATTGCACCCTAATTTCATACATATACATAGATAGGTACATCAATTGCAAGTTAAATAAAAGCTTGTAATAAATAATCTATCTGACGGACGCTGTCGGCGTTCTAAAAATCTGAAAAGCATAAAAAACTGAGCAAAGGAAAAAATATTCTATTTTAATAGGTAGTGACTGCCTCAGTGGCTCAGTGGTTAGTGACCCTGACTCCTGGATCAAAGAGACGTAAGTTCGATTCCCACCTAGGGAAAGCAATTTTGTGATGAACATAGTTGTTTGCTCTATATCTGGGTGTTATTATCTATATAAATGAGCATTCATTCATTCATCTCGTTTCAATGGCCAATTTTTATTTTTATTTTAAATGAGCATTTGTAAATAGTTAGTATATCAGTCTCTGGCAGCTATATAACAAGATTTGCTTAGTTTGGGTCAGAGGCCGTCTGTAAGATGTCTTCTGATATTTATTTATTTGAATTTATCGCATAAATTTCTTTTAGTACTCGGTAACAAATAGGGATCTAAATTGATTCATTGTACCCTCTACGATATCCGTCACTTCGTGAGCAAAGTCGTGTTATCTATTTTTATATTCTAATTCTGACATGATTTTTTAAATAATTATTAGTAATTTCTGGCATATTGCATACTGTTGCCGATAACGTAACTGTTATTAGTATGTTATATAACGATAACATAACGTATTTTAAATGCTACTTCCCAAGTAACATAAGCTTCTATAACCAGGGCTTTTTATCACCAAACAGTAATATAGTAGACCTATAGTGGTAACCGTTATCACTGCTTGTACTATAAAGGTTTTCAACAGAGCGGTTTGGTTCTATAAGATAAAAGAGCATTTAAGTTCTATAAATTAGCTCTTAAAACGTCTACAGGACCATACAAAAGAATACTTAAAGTGTTGCTCTATAATGGGTGTAAAATATGCGATTATAGTGCTATTTAATACTATAGACAACCTGAAGGACACTTTTATGTATCTATTTGGCACTAATAATGCGTCAAAGTTACTTTTATAGTACTAGTACTGTAGAAGTGTCAAAAACTCTATTACAAGACAAATTTGCACTGTAAAAGTACCTTGTACAACAATTTCGTAACGTTTTAGCGTTTTAAAAGCTCCCTAAATATGTCTATGGTGCTAGTTCTGTAAAAGCCATGAACATTTTTCTATAGTACTAAATAGTACCAAAAGGACTCCTGGCGCATCTTTTAAATAACTTATATTTTAAATTATTCTATAAGTGAGTTTGTGTTACTGCTACACAACAAAAGCATACTATAAATGTACTAAAATCTACAATTAATGGACTAATTAGATCTATACTAGCTTTTCAGTATCTTTTATATGACAAGTACTTCACTTTACTGGACTTTATTTAGATAACAAAACTAATAGCCCGGGAGGTAAGTGCAATAAATATAACTAGGTACTTTCTAAAAGCTGAATTTTCGGTGTGTTACGAGTATGATGGTGTACAAGAATACCCGAGAGTCAGTCAGCAAGAATACTTTGCGTTTGATGAGGATACCCGTTAGAATTATTTAAAAAAAAATAAGTATCTTGCAACTACTTCTAATAGCTGAAAATTGGTGTACGGGTAGAAAAATAGTTTAAAAAAGTTTAATTACCAAAAATTACCTGAAACTTTTAAAGCCTGCTTGACTTGACAGACCTTGTTACTTACAATCTCTGTCAGTCAGGACTTAAAGCAGCGCCGCTTTAAATAAAGCCTAACTGACAGGCTCAGTTACATGTTTTTTTTTTTGTTAATTCATACAGTTTTTCCCTCCAACCGCTAAACGTCCCAGCTGACTGACTCCGTGGTATTTTAGTACACCACCTTGATAGCGTAATACCAAAAATTCAGCTTTTAGGAAGTAGTTGCATTTTTTCCGCTTACCTCCCGGGCTATAATTTGTGTTGGGTGAAAAAAATGGCTGACGTTTTTTGTCATGGTAGCTCATTAACAGCACGGCTGGAGCCAATAAGCACTATAGCAGCCATAGTCGGAAGAAGTTCTTATTTTAATAATTAAAAATTAATTAAAACATGAAAATTATGAGGGCGCATTTTCAAATTTGAAATCAGTGTAATGACTTTAGCGACACAATTATTTTCGCAAGTGCAAGTTACCGCAGACTTATAGTCCATGTATTGTAGTTATGTCCTTTTAATTACGTGTTACGTTTATCAACAATGGCTGTAGTGACATAAAACATAAACTTACCGATTTTTGTTTTCATGAAGAAAACTCACAAATAGCAAGCAATTGTAATAAAAAAGATCATTGGAATCGTTTTCGGTGCACAATAACACTTTAAATAGGTTTTTGGTTACTTTTATAGAGCAAATTTATGTCAAAAACGTTGCAAGTAGAGCTATTTTAGTACTAAAAAGCGTTTCTTATCACTTTTACATCTCAACTACAGAGCTGATTTATCACCGTGACAGCCTTTATGTAATGATTATAGAATAAATCAGTGATAATACTAGGGCCTATTCGGGGTTCTGTAAACGTTTACAAGACTATTATAGTGCTAATCATGAACACTAATTAGCACGCTCCAAAACGTTCTCAGGTCTTTTATAGTACCAGATTTTGTTACTTGGGTTGTTTCTTAGCGGTACTTGTTGACATTCAAATTGTCACTTCAAATGACACTAACATTTTTTTTTTCTTGTACATATAGTATTTATTTGGTATTTAATTTGTTCTATTTTTAATTTGTTGTATTTTGATAATTTTTAGGTGTATTTTGAAATGAAATTTAATTTTTAAGAAATAATTTTTATAATCATAATATAATTAAAAGCATTGTTATCGGACGTTTTCAAGAACATGTAATGTGTCTACGAAATAAAGAGAATTTGACTTTTTGACTTTTTTTTTGTGTTCAAAAAAATAACACTGTTGTTACGACTGATTTAGTGCCAATACCTACTTAAAATATAGGTTTGGTAACCGCACAGGATCCTTGACCCTGTTTCACAACATTTTTATACGTTTCTTTATTTCTAATTCCTACTTGAAAAAGATAACAGTCAAGAGTTTGATCACGGTAATAATGTTGTAAAATGACGACTTTTACGATGCTTGTTGAGAAAGAAGTTATTTTGATGATTTTAACGAAGTGTAAAAATGTTTTGTGGTAATTTATGAGAGTGTCAGATTTCTTTTTAATGCGATTACTGGCAGCACCCCGCGGATTAATTAGGTCGTTTATGATAATTTGAGAAATAATCGGCCAAGTACGAGTCGGACTCGCGCACGGAGGGTTCCGTACTGTATGGGAGCCCCCCTGAAATGTTTTTTTTATTTTAATTTTATTATTTATTATTGAAGTAAATATAAAACTAAATATTCTCCGAAAATTTCAAGCATCTACCTGTTACCATTATTAATATGTGTATAGAGCGAAAAACGTCTAAATAACAGGTTTGTTGTATGGGAGCCCCCCTAAAATATCTATTTTATTCTCTTTTTAGTATTTGTTGTTATAGCGGCAACAGAAATACATCACATGTGAAAATGTCAGTTGCCTAGCTATCATGGTTCATGCGATACAGCCCGGTGACAGACAGACAGACGGACAGACGGACATCGAAGTCTTAGTAATAGGGTCCCGCTTTTACCCTTTGGGTACGGAACCCTAAAAAAGGAAATTTCCCTGGCAGTTCCAAGCACAGTCTATTATAAAAGTGTGTTGGTTGGTTTGTTTGTCACACTTTCACGCAGCAACGGTCAGTCGGATTGCCTTAATTTTTTTGCATGAACATACTTTCTTTGACCAAATAATTAAAATATAGATAGAATGTTGTGAACAAAACGAGTGAGACCGGCAAAACTAAGTCTCGCCGTGTACAGACATACACGTACAAGGAAACTAAGCCTTGGTTCGTCAGTCGAACTATGGCGGCGCAACACCGACGCACTCACCATATGTATAAAAAACCGACTTCACTTGTCTTTTCACAACGTTCTGTCTTGTTTATTTGGTCTGAGCATACTTTTAATATTGGAGAGTAGTAAATAGTACTTTTTGACTCAAACGAAAAAGTATTTGTATGGCATAACACAAAAACCAAAAAATCATAAAGTACGATTTTTTATTTTAATCGATTGTTATGTTTTAAAACGATTTTATGGTGAAGGGTAGATGCTCCGTTTGCATCTTAGTGACATTTTTGACCTCTATGCATTTTACTTAATGATTCTGTGGAAGACAATTTTAATGTTCAAATAATTTCACACATACCATATTTATGATGTTACATTGCAAAATGTGTTCAATTATTCATGTAATTTTGACATCGAATTGCCAATACCGGAGCAGTTGACACACCCTGTGCATCTATTATAAAAATAATTGCATTCACATACAATAGTTATATAGCCGTGGTGGTTTGCAATTTGAGATTGCCACCCAGCCTGTGTGAATTTACTATACATTTGGCTAACAGCTTTATAGACTCCAACCCTCAGTAACGATCTACAACTGAGCTCAGTTATAATTCTACCTAGACGGTGAATAACCCTCGAGCTACCAATGTTTTGTTATTTTTGGCCAGCGGAATTCAAGTCCTTACTTTTTAGTTCAAAATTGGACTATTGTCTGTGAATACTGTACTGTCGGTACTGCACCAGCCTTTAATAATAGTAAACTGTAGGACGTTGGCCTACCCACGAAGGGTGATTGAGCCATATCCACCACGCTGGCCCAGTGTAGATTGGTGGGTTCACATACGCCATCAAATTTCTTCCACTGGCGTACGCAGGTTGCCTAACGAAGATTTTCTTCACCAAAACGCCAGTGGTGTAATATTCCGTTCATACATTCCAATGAATTCACTGGTACATGACTAGGATTTGCACCCCCGACCTCAGGATTGTAAGGCGGATATTATTACCACTAGACCAAAACGGTTTTACAAACAGTTTTAGAATAATCTTACCAAAGTTGCTTCTCAAGTTAATAAACTAAACAATACTCGTAGAAGCCTAGTTTATTGTAAATTTCATTTCTTTGTTTGTTCGCTCAAGGCTCCAGCTGTTTACGTTTGAAGAACAAAGCAGTATAACGAAGCTGGTTTATCGTTGTTTAATGTAAACACATTTTGTAATCTAATGCACCTCAATCGGACTTTACATGTTTTTAAGGAGATTTTATACGCCATTTTTCCATCTCTCTTGTTGCGTTATTTCTTATTAATAAAGATTAAAAACTACTCTTGCCTGCCTCAGTGGCTCAGTGACAATGACTCCTGGGTCAAAGAGGCGTGGGCTCGATCCCCAGGTAAATATTTATGTGATGAATATAGGTGTTTGCTCTACGTCTGGGTGTTATTTAGGTATTAATTATCCATACAAGTATGTGTTTAAAATAGTAGGTATTATGTAGTATATCATAGTCTCTGGCAGCTTTGCTTAGTTTGGGGTCAGAAACCATGTGCAAGAATGTCCCCTAATTAATTGTAAGAATTTTCTTAAACGATATGTATTCATTAATCATACAATTTTGTACGTTTTGTTCTTAATTCCAAGACTAATAATATGCCATGTCAAAGACGCGGCAGCGTTCGGTTGTAAAAACCAATCGGTTTATAAGAAGACCGGTTGGAAACGGTTCTGATCCAGCGTGATTCTGAGATCTTAATGAGATCATCTGTCCTCCTGGGCGTGGACGTCCTGCACAGCGCATACTGATACATGGTATACACTCGATAACATTTCAACCCCACGCGGTCTTCAGTTTTCCGTTCTATGTACCCTACACCAGGTTAAATCGAAGAAAAAAGAAGAAGAAAAAAGAAATATTAATTTTGTAGCAAACATAAACAAGTACAGGGTACATTACTAACTATTATATGGTGGATATCTAATTGCATACAAATAGGCGTCAACTAAAACGCACCCAAACGTTTAAATGGTAATAAAATCGGTAACTTTGGTTCTTCTAGGAAAATCTTAATTTCTGTTTCAGTTTCGCTGAGAGATTCTGAGCATAGCACTCTTTATATGTAACTAGTTGGGCATCTTATAGCTTATTAATAAGACTATGGGCCTTATCTATATGTGTTAATAAATTCGTTTATTAGTAGTGAGAGAACATGTCTCAGTTCCGTAAAAGAAAGTACAAAAACATGTTTTATAAAGTACTGGCTACCCGTTTTGGCTTTGCTCGGTTACGGATGAGTTATAGCTATAAACCTTCCAGAAGAATTATTCTAAAAGATATAGAAAACCGCATTGTAATCTGTTGTCTAGTTTGAAAGATATAAGCGGATACACAGACAGACACACAAAAATAGCGGTTTCGCTTTATACTATGTAGTGAAACTTTTGTCAGTAGTACGATAAACTCATTATAAATTAAACGCTACGCGGCTACGGCGTAGCATTCGTAGCTCGTAGCACTCGTAACTCATAAACGGCAATTAAAAAACTAATTAAAATTCTCTTGAAAGAGAAACACGATTTGAGGGATTTATATGGTTCTGTGGAAAACAGAACGCAAGATACATTCTTTAAACATTTTCGAGTTGATTTAAAAATGATTTTATTGTGTTGTGTGTAGTTTTATTATACTTTTTGATGTATTCGGTTTTGAAGTAAGTTTACATTTCTTGAATGTTCTTGAAGGAATCTTGAAATTGCTCTAAAAATAAGGTACGTATACCTTACGTAATATTTTTAGAGCAATTTCAAGAAATAATGACACAGTATGTTTTGTTTACATTTTGTGTGTAAAAGACATGTAAAGACAATATTTTTACAAAATTCATGTCGTCAATTATCTGTTTAGTTTATTAGATCTGATGACACAATTTATCTTCTATTATTACGCAAAGTGTTAAATGTTCAAAACTATAATTACATTAAATGTTAAGTATACATTGCTTTTATGCTTAATATGCATTTATTACTGAGTTAAATTTTCAATCATACATTTTAATTTTAAAATAAGTTGCGATGCTCTTAAAGTAAGTAAAGTAATTTCGTATAGGCCGGGTGGCAAGCCCTGGCGTCAGAGTTTTTAGGCCGCCTGAAGGCCTCTGACTTAGCTAAGCGGTTAAAACAACCGCGAACTACAATTTAACGTGTCATCCGAGCCACAATAGCGCTCAGTTGGAAAATGCCACCCGCGGTCACCCATTCAAATACTGACCGTGCGGAACGTTGCTTAATTTCAATGATCGCTTACAAACACCTAATTAAACTACGCTAAGATGCTCTTCAATCACTTCTTCAATTTATAAAACAAAAAACGGTAGAACTTATTAAAATTATACCATGACACAATATATAAATGCCAAGCAATTAACTGAAAAGGGGAAACTTTAGGTACTGCACGTACAAATCTAGCGCGTAGCGGGAAACCTCCAAAACACGAGGGACTTATGAAATAAACACTTCGAGCCAGTTTAAGTCTTCGCCAAATAAAATAAAGTTTATTTTATTGCAACAAAGGGCCGACCCTGAGGGATGGATATTAGGGTACAAGCTCACTGAGATCTTAATTTCGTGTATGAGTCAGTGCTACGCAGTTTGTTTATGGCACATTTGTAAATTTCAAACATCATGTTGCAGGAATATATCAGTTACATAAATCTTATTGTTAGGTTGAAACTTATTAAAAGTTTTTTAGTTATGTTACTGTTATATTTCGCATGAAAGTTTATATTTCAACTTTGCAGGGATATAGCCTCCCAAACATACCTAAATGTAAGTAAATAACAGTAAAAGCCTCAAAAATATAATTGTGACGTTACAAATAAAACTTTGCAGCAATGTAATTTTACTAACTTCACTGTCTGTCATTGCCTGTACCTTAAAAATGAAAGTTACTGAAATGTTATACTGTAATGTAACTCTGTGGTTATACATTAAAAAAAATGTACGCGTCGAATTGAGTACCTCCTCCGGTGGTTCGTCGGTCAAAAAAGAAAAACTAGATTCACTGAAGAAACAGTTTTTTAGCTTTTTCTGCGGCATTTTAGCTTTTTAACCGACTTCCAAAAAGGAAGAGGTTCTATATTAGTCTGTATGTATTTTTTGTGTATGTTTATCGATATTTTCGCCAATTGTGCACTGATTTCAAAAAATATAATTTAGTGTGAAAGGGTATGGATAGGTACTCCCGAGTTGGTCCCATTTAAATTTTATCGAGAAGATCGGCTAAGCCGTTATTGAAATGAAAACTCATCAATAACATAGTACCTCGTCGTCGTTTCCTTGACTATAGGCAAACCATTTAACTCGCGGAACGCCCGCGGGGTAAGAAGGGAGCGGGGGAGATGTTATCGGGTGAGTGACTGGGGTGAGATGTGAGCTCTCTGCTCCGCGTACTCCTGTTACCCACCCGGTAACATCTCCCCCCGCTCCCTTCTTACCCCGCGGGCGTTCAGCGAGTTAAATGGTTTGCCTATAATGCTCGTCACAAGCACTGACATTAGCGCTAGATGTGACGATTTCAAAAATTTCCTGTTAACATCAGAACATAATCGTATCATCAAAGATCGTTACATATTGAGTACTCCTTCGATTCTTGCGAGACGAACCATTTGCGCGTTTCAGGAATTTCGTCTCAAATATGCGCGCCATCTACCGATACTTTCTTTAACTACTATAGACTAAGCGCGGTGACGGCTATTTTACAATGTGGAAATTTTTATAATCGGCCAAGTGCGAGTCGGACCCGCGCACGAAGGGTTACGTACAGTATGGAAGCCCCCCTTAGTAAATGTTATTTTAATTTAATTATTTATTTTGGAAGGGAATTTAAAACTTAATACCTATGCTGTGAATATTTCAAGCATCTTTCTGTTGTCGCTATTAATATCGAGCAAAAAAATAACGTTTCCTGTATGGGAGCCCCCCTTAAATATTTATTTTATTTTAATTTCGTTATTTATTTTTGAAGTGAATATTTAAATAAATATTATGTGAATATTTTAAGCATCTACTCGTACCCTACCACCGTTAATATCAAACAAAAAACAGCTAAAAATCCAGATTTTTTTGTATGGTAGCCCCTCTTAATTTTTTTTTCTGTTTTAATACTTGTTGTTATGGCGGCAACAGAAATACATCATCAGTGAAAATTTCAGCTTTCTAGCTATCACCGTTCATGAGATAAAGCCTGGTGACAGACTGACGGACAGATGGTCAGCGTAGTCTTAGTAATAGGGTCCCGTTTTTACCCTTTGGGTACGGAACCCTAAAAAGGTATATAAGACACGTCCATAAGTGGTATATGTATTACAATGATATTTATAGTTCAAAGTTATTATTCAGAGAAAAATCTAACCAAGATGATATAATTATACGTCATTGGAAAGCTTTTCAAAAACATTTAATTTATAGGCCGAATTTTAAAGGCGCTGCCGTAATTTTAATAGCAATTTACGATATTACTGTTCCTTTTTTACTATATGCATTTGATAGAGATAAGAATATTTTACTATGACGATTCTAAAATTGTGTTTACTTAATTGGTCATTTTTGAGCAGTTGGTATGAAAAGAGTTTTGTCGACGTGTGAAAAAGTTGCAGATATATTCTTCACCATAACTCTGTCTCGTTCTGACACGTCGATAGACTTATTTTGTGGTTCGTATGCTAGCCCGGCAGAAGGTCGGTAGCTCGAAACGATTGTTTTACTACTGCAGGGACGATGGGACGTTACACACACATTCACGTCTTAAACTTATAGCTATGTATTCACTGAACAACAATGTTTCAGATACACAGTTTCTGAAACATCACGTAGATTTTTCCAGGAACATCCCGATAAACACGTAGTGTTTACAGAAACAAAATAATTGTCTCTGAAACCTTATGATTTGTTTCAGAAACACGTAGATTTTGTTTCTGAAACAGAGTTTATCAGTGAATACATCGCTTCACACTGCCTTCGATTTGAATAAATATCGTAAGGTAGAACATAATATGTCTCGATCTTGTGGCGGAGACCTAATTTTGTCGCTAGAGTCTGTACGCGATTTTTTTTTGTGTTTTTAGCAATTTGTTGTTTAATTTCTCGCCTTGGATTGGCAAAAATTAATTTTGAGGCAATTATAAATCAAATTAACATGCCAAAAAAAAAACAGTGAATCGTCAGTCTAAGTAAAAAAGATAATTTGACCAAAATTTTGATGCAAATTACTGAATTTAACAGTTTGGCTTAAATAAACCAATTTAAGTGTTAATTAAATTAATTGTGACCGTTATAATTTGATAAATACTTGTGTTTGCAAAAAAGATTTCGCGCGCGGACTCTAGCGTTTCACGTTAAAATTAATTAAACAATCGTAACATCATTACACAGTAGTAAGCTTATAGTTAACACAGCACAACGAACCATTTATTGTTGTTTTATGAAACGATTTTCGATATAATATATTAGAATCTACAGTCGGCGCGCGAGTTGAATGCAGAGCTTAGGAATGCGAATGTCTCCCCCCGCTATCTGCACGCCCAACCCGCCCAGGCGCGTGAGGTGGGGCGTGCGGATAGCGGGGGGAGATGCTCCCGCTCTTTACCTCAGACCCCGACTGCATTCAACTCGCGCGCTATCTGTAGATCATCATTTACATATACGTGGTAACCGATCTAATAATAGTAAACAGAGTGACGATGATGATAACACAATTGTTTTATCGAATTCTGACAATTTTAGTTGTGTGAGTTGGTTGAAATCTACTTCGCATATCTTATATCAGTAGCTATAATTTTGAAACTGTCATGGGGATAAACACAGAGATGAAGTTTATAAGAAAGATTATTTTCTTTTTCACAAAAATTCAAAGAAAAGGCTTTGTATTTGAAAATGAGCTATTTTTACTGCGTTACTTATTTCTAAAACTGTGTTCTATATGATGTAATTAATTTGTTTATTTTTTTATGTAAAGTTATTTCTTCTTTAAGTAGTCTTAACTCAAACTTGGCCAAACCAAAAAATAAGAAAGCTTGAAGAAAACAGACTGTGGGTGTAATATAATATTTTACAGAAAATTTCTTTTTCAACGAAAACATATTATTCCTGACAAAGAGTCGCATTAGATCATTATCTGGAAAAATCCATTTTGTGGGATCCTTCCTCAATGAAGAATTTCCTCCTCCGTGGAATTGGCCGCAGAAAGTTGCCAATCTAGATGGTTAAAAAGATTAGGTATTTCTCTACGGTCAAAGATCTGTTAAAGGAGGTCACTGGTAACTTAGGCACTTTAAATCAAATCCCGAGTAAATAGCTATCTTCCAGGTAAGCGTGCTAGCGTGTTATCTTATCCTCTAAACTCAGAATTAAAACAAGGATTTAAAATTTTGGACTTTACTTTCCATTTTCTTTGTATAAATTACACACGTGAATAAAATCATTCGCCATTTTCTGTCGGTAGCAAGTATCTGTCTGTGTTACCAGTAGCCTTTCTGCCGGCAAGACACCTGCATCAGACAGATGCTCGTTACCACAGATTACAAATAATGGTTCTTGTAAATAATAATTTGTTTAATGCTAGAATTTTATTAGTTTATTTTACATTAATTATATCTGTAATCTTACATATCGCAGTGGTACAAAATTGTGGCACGCACGATACTCGTATCTACTGTTTATCATCAAGTCTATCTCTTCATAAGACAAGACAGGTAAGATAATCATCTATTTAGCTACGCTCAAAGACGAGTTCATGCCATTGACTTGGCTCCATAATTATAATACCTGTTAAACTGAGGATGTGGATATAACTAAGCCCCTCCGCCTTGCGCCGGTCAATATCTTAACGAAGATAAATCTCTCTTCAGGCAAATTCACGGTGCAGCGTTTCAACACTGTATTTAACGTTCTTTGAAGTGAATGCGATTAGTTTATACCTACCTTGGATTAATGCCGTACTAAATATATGCATTAACACGTGCAGTAGGTGAGCGATAATGGACCGAAGCGAAGCTCTTTGTTTCAACTCGGCGATTTTGTTTTTGTCTAACTGAAAAGGAAATCGTCGAATTGAAACAAAGAGCTATGTGGATATATGGCATTGCGACGCTGAATGGCAATGCTTATACGTTGAGCCAAATAAACACCAGCATTTTGGTCACGCGTCGCGTCCACCAGACGCTCAGAAATACTTTGGGCAATTTTATTGTTTATAAGCGTTGGAAAGGTTTATTATCATACTAGCGACCCGCCCCGGCTTTGCACAGGTGTGTTATACATATAAACCTTCCTCTTGAATCACTCTATCCATTAAAAAAAACCGCATCAAAATCCGTTGCGTAGTTTTAAAGATTTAAGCATACAGACAAACAAACAGACAAAATAGCGACTTTATTTTATACTATGTATTGACTCGTATTCCTTAAACTATAATAAACTAACGACCCGCCCCGGTTTCGCACTGGTGTACTATACATACAAACCTTCCTCTTGAATCACTCTATCTATTTAAAAAAACCGCATCAAAATCTGTAGTGTAGTTTTAAAGATATAAGCATACATGGGGACAGACAGCGGGAAGCGACTTTGTTTTATACTATGTAGTGATAGTGATAAATTCGTCTAACATGTGATAGAATTTGGTTCGTAAGATACTTTTTAGTTCTTTTTTTATGAAACATTATTAACCGACTTCAAAATAGGGGGTTCTCAATTCGACGATGTTTTTTGTGCGATGTTACGCGATTACTCCGCAAATTATGGATCGATTTTGATGTTTCTTTTTGACGTGACAACGTCTTATAAATTGGTTTGCCGGGTGACACTTCAAGAAACTGCGTTACGCTCCGCTCACACTTTTCTCGAACTACCCCCTACTTAAGATTTAATCAGTTATTGTCAATAATAATTACTAACACCTAATAATTACAAACAACGAGACGAATGAGACGAATGAGAGCGAGTGAGAGGCACTTACGTGCCTCTCACTCGCTCTCATTCGTCTCATTCGTCTCAAAGTCGTTGTCACGTAAAACTTTCGCCCGTATACCGACTTTACAGGCAACAGTTTTTTGTATTGTATCATGGATCATACTTTAGAAATGGTTCCATATTATCGAAATCGGATAAGTTGTTTTTGAAAAATCAAAAGTAATGTAAATTACTTCATCGATGATTCACTGATTTGTGCGTACTATTAGAATTCTGTACACGGTTGAAGTCTGTTGTGCTTTTTAAGCGATAAATAATAATTTATTCATTTTATGTTATTATGCAATATAGCATTTGAAACTTAAGTACCTACCAGGTCACTAGTGATACATTAATGACCATTAATATTCATCTTTAGACACCAATTTCGAACCTAAGCTCCAAATGTGACCACAATGTCAATAATAACTCTACCTGACCAAGCTATGCCACGAGCTACGCACAAAATCAATCTTCCATCCGAAAAACAAGCCTCAAAATAAATTTTTCCTCTATTAATACATAAAATCGAGCAGAATGCAAACAATGTCTAGATTTGGCGCCGTCCCAGAATAGCAATAGGACCGTCAGATTGTTTATGTATTCCTGGTAGTTGTAGGTACAAGCACGTGGCAGTGTGGTTATTTTTTTAACCGACTAAGACCAAAGTTCACCAACGCTTGATTAAGTTAAACGTGTGATTACTGTATTTAAACTACGATTAAACTCGGGTTTTAGACCCTAGTTCACCAACAGATCTTTAAATTTATCAACCGTTGGTTAAATCTTAAACAGCTTTTTAACGAAACTCTGCTGTTCAGCAAGCAAAACCGTTGGTTAAATACAGTACGCAGACGTTTAACTTAAACAAGCGTTAGTGAACTCGGGTCTTAGTACGAAATTGAAAACTGTAAATCAGTGTAGCTAAAGGGGGATTTACACGAGTATTAAAACCGCACTATTTCTGCAGCGCGACGAAAATCGACCATCTACCTAATTTATGGCAATTCAACTAGGTTGCAAGTAACTAAAGCCGCAAGACCCAAAGTTGGGTAGCATCCAACATTGACCGCGCGGCGACTGGCCGCATGCAGCTGGTGACAATTCAGTTTCAGGCGATCACCCGCCGCTTAAAGGAGTGTTTCACGCAAACCTAAGAGAACTAAGAAGTAATATAACTAAGCCGCATGTACTTTTAGTCACTTGTGTAAATGAGCTAGCGATGCGGCTTGGTGCGGCGATTTGTGTAGCGACTAGCCGCACGGCGAAAATCGACCCGTGTAAATCCCCCTTACGAGTATCTCTACAGTTTCAACAGTAGATCTATAGTTTATCTTTCCAGTTTTCAGTTAAGAGCTAAAAGTCTGCAACGTCATAATGCCGTCTACTATATTTCCCTTTATAACTCGTATCAACACGGCTTTAGTAAAGCACAGGCGAACTCGCCACTCGGGAGCTAAACTATACCTTTTCTAGGTTTGCAATTTTAGTGAGGCAACTGTTGTGAATCCCTGCAGGCTCCACTGGGGAGCCCCGCTAAGAATGCGACAATTGATAAAATGATACAAATTAAGTAAAATAAACTTATTACTCGAGATTTGAAAACACCCATTGATGTGGTACCCTAGCAAAAAGGCAGACTGAGGTAAATCGTTCCACAAATTGTAGATTTAATAGGGTTTTAATCTAAGTTGGGGTTCGCTACACTGCTATAAACTTTCTTGTAGATGTATTCCTTCCTTACTAATATTTTAAATCTGAAAGTGTATTTTATTGGTTTGTTCCTCATTCACGGAGCAACGGATTGACTTGATTTTTTGCACGAACATAGTTTAAAAGATAGAAAGTGACATAAATAAGCTACTTTTATCTCGAAATAATTATTCTACGCAAATAAAACCGGCCAAGTGCGAGTCGGACTCGCGCACCGAGGGTTCCGTACAAACCTGCAAGGTTTACAAAGTTCGTTCATTACGACAAAAAAAGTAATAAGTTTATATTTATTAAAAAATATATATTTTGTAATGTAACTAAAAATTTAAGGTTTTCGGAATTTTTCCTTTATGTGTGCTATAAAACGTTGCTTCATGCCAAATTTCAAGATTCTAGGTCGACTGGAAGTACCCTTTAGGTTTTGATTCCCTTGCGAGTACTTGCAAGTGTCGAAAATTTGCGGCATAAACGGCTGTATCTTTTGATTGCGTTGGCTTAGAAGTTTGATTTTTTCACAGCTTCAAGGGACAGTAGACCTGAGTAATTGATATAAATTTCAGCTTCATACCTCCACGCGTTCCTGAGAAAAAGGGTCTTGACAGACGGACAGACGGACAACAAAGTGATCCTATAAGGGTTCCGTTTTTTTCCTTTTGAGGTACGGAACCCTAAAAATAGCAAAGCCGAGTTCCATCGTGTACAAATTAGAATTGTTCACGCGAATTGATCTAAGTATAAAATTAAACATTATTGTTGAAATCGGCTTTCGATATAAATTTAATTGGGACCATTGATTGATTCGGTTCACAATTGGCGAAAATATCGATGAACATCGAAAAAAAAAAACATACAGACGAACATAGAACCTACTCATTTTTGAAAGTCGGTTAGAAATAAATAAAATATTCCTATGGGATAGCATAAAAATCAAAATAACACGCGGGTTGAACCGCGGGCATAAACAAGTACCTACGGAATAAAAGTTACTTTACATGTAGGTACACATTTTACTCGTACAATGGAATAAAAAAAATCGGCCAAGTGCGAGTTGGGCTCGCGCACCTAGGGTTCCGTACCGTATAGAGCCCCCCTTGATAAAATTTAATTTTAATCTAATCATTAATTTTATTTGATAGGAATATACAACTTATTAATGAATATTTCAAGTACCTTCCTGTTGCCTTTATCGAGCAAAAAAAATCCCGTTACTTGTATGGGATCCCTCCTTAAATATTTATTTTAGTTTAATATAATTATTTATTTTTAAAATGCATATTTAACTATATATTATGTGAATTGTTAAGTAGGTATCTACCTTTCACCGTTATTAATACCGAGCGAAAAACGGCTAAAAATTCAGATTTGTTGTACGGGAGCCCCCCTGAATTTCTTTTCTGTTTTTAATATTTGTTGTTATAGTGGCAACAGAAATACATCATTTGTGAAAATTTCAACGTTTTAGCTGTCGCAGTTCATGAGACACAACCTGGTGACAGACAGACAGACAGACGGACAGACGGACGGACAGCGGAGTCTTAGTAATAGGGTCCCGATTTTACCCTTTGGGTACGGAAACCTAAAATCAATTAAATTCAGAATATATTTCCTCTGGCTTGACTCAGAATTTTGAGAGTGAATACTATCAAAATCTTCTGCCATCTCACTGCTGATGCTAAAATTATCGACCATTATCTCAAGCACTAAAGAGTGATAGTTATTTTTCTGCGGAGATTTAAATTCGTAAACAACGGTTAGGCACCGTATGGGCAGTTAATCAACGTAAGTACGTAATCACTTTGTGAAACGATAACAATTCCCGAAGGAACCGGCAAAATGTCGGAAGTGCTGTCGAATAACTCTACAATATCTACTACTCATGCATGTAGGAAGATATAAATAAATGATTGGAAAAATAGCGCGTGCACGTACACATGGCAAAAATGTGGCCTGAGAGCCGCGGAAGATCGACCTTCACCCACGTGATAACCAGGTAAAACATATTCTTCATAAATTATTATTTACTAGCAGCGCCCCGCGGTTTTACCCGCGTTGTGCCCGTTTCCGTGGGAATTTCGGAAATTTTTATACATAGAAACCTTCCTCTTGAATCACTCTATCCATTAAAAAAAACCGCATCAAAATCCGTTGCGTAGTTTTAAAGATTTAAGCATACAGACAAACAAACAAGCAAACAAACGAAAATAGCGACTTTATTTTATACTATGTAAGGAAAGGATATAAAAACGTTCCTATGATAGCTTGCCTATCGAAAATTCTACAAGTTCTACATAGTATTATATAGTTCACTACATAGTATAAAACAAAGTCGCTTCCCGTTCTGTCTATCCCTATGTATTATGCTTGTAAATAATATCTTTAGTACTACGCGAAGGATTTTGATGCGGACTTTTTTAATACATAGAATGATTCAAGAGGATGGTTTATTCGTATAATACAGTTGTGCAAAGCAGTGGCAGGTTGCTAGTAATATAAAAAAGTAAGTTCGTATAGGCCGGGTGGCTAGCCCTGGTGTCAGAGTTTTTAGGCCGCCTGAAGGCCTCTGACATGGCTAAACGGTTAAAACAACCGGGGCCTACAATTCAACGTGTCATCCGAGCCACGGTAGCGCTCAGTTGGAAAATGCCACCCGCGGTCACCCATCCAAGTACTGACCGTGCGGAACGTTGCTTAATTTCCGTAATCGCTGACAATCACCTAGTCAAACTACGCTAGTAATATTATAAATGTGAAAGTTTGTTTGTTACGCCTTCACGCAGCAACAAAGCATCAGATAGACTTGATTTTTGGCAAGAATCTAGTTTAAAGGCTGGAAAGTGACAGGTGACAATGTCTACTTTTTATTCCGAAAAAGTAACAAGTTCTCGAGGGATAGCACAAAAATCAAAATATACGCGGGCGGAGCCGCGGGCAAAGCTCGTCTGTATATATGTTACAGCCAAAGTAATAAATCTGGATATTATATATACTGTCTAGCCATTATATATAATATCTACTCAATTTAGATAAAGTGATAATTGACACAAAATTAATCACATTAACTAGCTATTTTATATAATATCTTCGAAGACTTGGATAATGTAATAAAACAAACTCGTAATCAGGACAGATTGTCTCTGGCGCTTCGCCGGCCGCTGCCGCGGCACGCTCGCTTCGCTCGCTCGGCTCGCGAGTTGTTGTCACTGTTCAAACCTAACCTAGCAATAGTTTTCCTTGGACTCTTGATCTGCCTACTAGGTTAGGTTAGGTTTGAACAGTGACAACAACGCGCGAGCCGAGCGAGCGAAGCGAGCGTGCCGCGGCAGCGGCCGGCGAAGCGCCAGAGACAATCTGTCCTTATTACGAGTTTGTTTTATTACATTATCCAAGTCTTCGAAGATATTATATAAAATAGCTAGTTAATGTGATTAATTTTGTGTCAATTATTACTTTATCTAAATTGAGTAGATATTATACATAATGACCAGTCATTATGTATAATAACTATTTAATCACTATGACTGTAACATATACATAAATTCACATAAGAATCCATTGGTATGGCACTAAGCTTGAATCCACGATGACAGTTTCCCTACAGGTCCACCAAAGCTTCCGCGATTTTTATGCGTAACGTAATTTAAATTTAAATTATTATGAGAAGAATTCTTATTCAGAAGTTTAATACCTTCAAGCAATTATTTAGTTTTTTTCGCGACGAGGGTAGTCGCCGTCAACACGCTTTATTTTTGTGCTCTTATTTAAATTTTAAAAATAAATAATTATTTGGATTTTAGAGCCAATTTCACATGTGTAATTAAAAAAACAAACTAAGGTACCTGTTTGGGAGTGTAACTTTCCTTCAAATCACAGTGATATCACTTATTTTTGTCACTTCTGTGTTGGTCAACTTTCACTAACCTAACTTTTCATCTGTGCACTACAATATGGAAGCAATTCAGGAATCCCAAGAAAAATTACAGGCTATGTTCTTGCATAAGATGAATGCATTTCAAGAACAATTGCAGCAGTCTTCATCACTTCCTGTCAAGCCTTCTCCTTTGCTGACTGAAGATTTCTCATCCTTCCGGACATATATTCTATTGGCTATGAAGACGCTACAGGATCAAATCAGTCTTGTAGCACGCCAGGTTGACAACCAAGAAACAAGAGCCCGCCGTAAAATAGTTCTCATCCATGGAGTTCCTGAGATGAAGGATGAGGACACGACAGCCTGTGTAGTAAGTGTGGTGAATAAACAATTGAAGATTGGAGAATTCTCTGCCGTCGATGTGAAAAGGTGTCATCGTATGGGTCGTGCATCTGATCCCAAGAGACCAAGACCAATCTTGTTGAAGCTGTGCGATGTTTCGGTTCGGCAGAAGTTGTGGAGTGCTAAAACAGCACTAAAGGGCAGCGGTGTCACAATTTCGGAGTTCCTGACAAAGCAAAGACATGACGCTTTTATGGCAGCCCGCGAGCGTTTCGGTATTAACCATTGCTGGACTCGGGACGGCTTTGTGTTTATTCTGGGGCCCGACAACGTACGACGTCGCATTAGCAGCCTTGCCGAGTTGAATGACATCGAGGCCTCAGCTCCTGCTAACACCAAGAAGGCTGACACTGACGTCGAGAAGAGAGCCCCGAGAGCCGCTCGCAAGGCCTCCGCAAGGCAGTAGCTAAGAAATCCACATACTTCTTCAATTATTCGGTGTATGACTGCACTTCAATTGCTCATATCGTAGGATAGGCCTTTCTTTTATCATTGATATGTTATGTAGGGCCCAGAGCTCGTATATTTGCTTAGATGTTATGGACTATCTAGTTTAAATGTTCATTATTTTATCTTCTTATTAATTACTTGTTTACTTGTCTAGTTTATTTGGTTAATTTTGGTATTACTTTGTTTTCATTCGTTCAAGATGTGCTACCAGTATGTACTAGACAAGAATCCTCAAAAATATTCGGTGAAAACAATTATAATCATTTTAAACTGGTTGTCAAGTTAGTTAATGTTATATAGCCACAATTAAGGTGTAATTTGTGATAATTATTCACGATTTTTACGTAATTCATTTATATGTCAGCTGATCGGTATAATAATAATCAAGCATAATGTTTTCTAAAGTTACGCACGCCGTCTAAACGTAGAACTTGGCAGCACTAGCAGTGAAAAATGTTGTTTTCTTATAGCTGTCAGTCAGAAATTATGTAAATGTCAAATGTCATGTTTTTTTTTTTTTTTTTTCAAAATGGCTTCGCACTAAATCATTTAGCTTGAGTCAATTTTTGTTTCCATTCTTTGTGCTCGACTGACATTTTATTTTGTGTGTAGATCTTTTCGGTTAAAAGTTTGTATCTTTCATATTAGTAGTTTCTTACACGTTATTTGTCACCTGGAATTTGTTTATGTGGTACTTTGTATTGCCTATTAGTGTAAATATTTCTAGCATGTAGTCTATGTTGATTTCTGTGACTATTTTTACTGTGGCTATCTACAATTTTAGTTAGGATAAATATTACTGTGTAAATTTTTCTTTTCAAAACTATTCTTCAGTTACACAACCGGCAGGTAACCTTAGGATTGAGTAGATGCGCCTGCTCGTTATTTTTTGGCCATCATTATGTTATATAATTTTTTAAAGTTTTTTTTTTTTCTCTTAATTTTGTTTATTATTATTAATTTATATTTATAATTATCTGTAACTTATAATATATATTTATTATAATCTAGCATACCACCAATTAACTATATGATTAATATATTTGGCGACAATGAGAACAGCAGCGACGATGAATTTCTGTCTGCATCTTCCTCTGGGTCTATAAACAGTAGTTATGAAAGTTTTAACAGTCTATTGCCACTGTCAGACTTCCTAGATTCCAGTTTTTCCGATGTCCCTAAAAACTTTAACGTTGTTCACATAAACGCTCAGAGCATTCCGTCTTGTTATCCTGATATGCTGGCGTCTCTTGATCAAAAAAACATTCATGCTATATTAGTCTCCGAGACTTGGCTTCGCTCTTGTCTTCCTTCAACGTCTTACTCTCTCCCTGGCTTTATCCTCATAAGAAATGATCGCAGCTCTCGCAGTGGTGGTGGTGTGGCTATTTACTTAAGAGCTAATATTCCATACACTGTAATAGATAAGTCGTCACAGCCACCCCCTGTTAATGGCGGCGAGCATCTTTTTATTGAAATTCTTCTCTCACATACTAAAGTTCTTCTCGGAGTCTATTACTGCCCTTCCAAAAATATTAGCTACTTTTCCTCTTTTGAATCTCTTTTAAACAAATTTATTCCTTCTTATAATCAGTCCATAATAATGGGAGATTTCAATACTTGCCTTCTCAAACAAGATCATCGCTCTTCTTCTTTGGAATCTATCGCCAAATCTTTCAACTTGGAAATTCTCTCACTCAACGCTACACATCATTTCCCAAACTGTACTCCTTCTTTGCTTGATTTAATGTTCGTGTCTTCCCCCAATAACATAGCTAAGCACGGTCAGTACCCTGCTGACAACTTCTCCTATCATGACTTGGTCTTTCTATCCTATAAAATTCGTCCTCCCAAACAAAAATCTCAAATTCTTCTGCAACGCAACTTTGGTGGTATGGACCGGGGGGCTCTTCTTGCAGACGCACTACACATTGACTGGAAGCCTGTTTTAGAAGCTGAGCTAGTGGATGACAAAATCGCTTTTTTTAATAACTTGATCACACAACTTTATGATGTGCACGCTCCGTTACGTACCATTAAAATTAAGCATCAACCTGCACCATGGCTCACGGATGAAATAAAATCTTTGATGCATAAGAAAGCAGCTGCTAAATCTAAATACAAGTTGCATCCAAACGACTCCAATCATGCTAAGTATGTTCAGGCCCGTAATCGCTGCAATAGGATGTGTAGGGATGCTTTCAGACGCCACGTTCATGCCTCTGTTGATGATGAGAATCCAGCCAAAGTCTGGAAGTTTCTTAGGTCATTGGGAGTCGGCAAATCATCTCGCCAATCTAGTCCGAGCAATATCGATATTAACGCTCTCAACCAACACTTTTCTTCTGCTTCTACTATATCTGATGCTGATAAAAATAAAACTATCAATTTTCTTTCTGCCATTCCAACTCCTGACTTCTCTCCGTTTAATTTTAATCGTTTCACTGAATGTGATGTTAAAAAGAGTGTAATGTCGATTTCCTCCAATGCAGTTGGCGGCGACAGCATAAGTCGGAACATGCTCATGCCCATTCTGGACGCTATTCTTCCCATCCTCTGCCATATATTCAACTACTCCATTTCATCTGGGGTTTTCCCTACCATCTGGAAAGACGCGCAAATCTTGCCTCTGCCGAAAAAACCCAGTCCTAAATCCTTTTCCGAGTACCGACCTATTTCTATCCTTCCTTTCCTTTCCAAAGTTCTCGAACGTCTTGTTCACAAACAACTATCCGAGTTCCTTAACCGAGAAAATCTCCTAAATCCTCTACAATCCGGATTTCGTCCTGGGCATAGCACTGTGTCTGCTCTTATCAAGATCACCGACGACATACGGTTGGGTATGGATGGCGGTATGCTTACTGTTCTAGCTTTGTTAGATTTCAGTAATGCGTTCAATACCGTCGATTTCGACATTCTATTGGCTATACTACGCTCTATTAACATATCTCCACCGGTGTTCGATTGGTTTCACAGTTATCTGTTTGGCCGTCGGCAGCGCGTTCGCCTCGGAGAATCTTTTTCTTCTTGGTGTAATGCTGATGCCGGCGTTCCTCAAGGTGGCGTGCTATCTCCCTTACTGTTTGCAATTTTTATAAACGCTATTTCTCAAAACCTTTCGTCTTCCTACCATCTTTATGCAGACGACCTCCAAATTTATTCACAAGCCCGGCTCAGTGAGCTAGACTCTGCCATATCAGTTATTAACACTGACCTGTGTCGCATTTTGGAATGGAGTAACTCCTATGGTCTTAAAGTCAACCCTACAAAATCTCAGGCCATAATAATCGGTAGCTCATATATGATATCCAAAATTGACTGGGATGGAATTCCAAAAGTCGTTTTTGGAGGAACCACGGTACCCTACTGTGAAACGGTAAAAAATCTTGGCGTGATTCTAGACCGCACCTTAAGTTGGGACTCCCACCTCAGGTCGATTAGCTGCAAGTTGTTTGCTTCTGGGGGATCCCTAAGACGTCTTAGGAACTTCCTACCCACTGCCACCAAAGTTGCACTTGCGCAGTCTCTACTACTCCCTATTCTTGATTACGCTGACGCCTGCTATATTGATCTTACGGAAGACCAACTTGACAAACTAGAGCGCCTCCAAAATTACTGTATAAGATTTATCTTTGGGCTACGTAAATATGATCATATATCTGAATTTCGCGCAAAGCTCAAGTGGCTTCCTGTTCGCCTTCGTCGGAATGCTCACATCCTCTCCCTCCTTTATAATATTCTATTTAACCCTTCTACCCCTACCTATCTTAAAGAGCGTTTTTCTTATTGGCATACATCCCACACTATCCCTCTTCGGTCTAAAGACAACCTCATCCTGATGACTCCTTCTGCTCGAACTACTTTTTATGGCAAATCCTTTTCATTCCAAGCAGTCCAATTATGGAATCCTCTACCCATTTCCATTAAACGGGCCCCGTCAGTAATTGTTTTTAAAGAGGAGGTTAAAAAATTATATCTGTCGCAATCTTCAAATAGTTCTTAGTTTTTGGGTGTTTTATTAATTTCTGTAGTTTGCTTATTATTGTATTTGTTTACTTATACGAGTACATTGGTTATTTGTGTATGTTAGAAGTTAAAAGTATTTATTAGTTTATTTTATCATATCATTTATTTATGTATTAGTATTTATAATATTTGTATGTATATGTCTATTGTATAATTCTTTTTTATTTTTAAAGTGTCCTCTAAATTAGCACACCCCGTCGTTTTTTCTTTTGTACCATCTCTCTCCATCCTAAGGTTGCCTGGAAGAAATCACTTTCAGTGATAAGGCCGCCGGTTGCTTCACATATTGTATCATCTAATTTTTTCTATTTTTCTGTTTTATGTGTGTGTGAATCAATAAAGAGTTTATCTATCTATCTATCTATCTATTTACAGAGCCACAGTCCCTAAGTGACAGTAGTAATAAAATGTCCGAACGCCGTCATACATATCGACTTAGATATTTACATTAAATAATTCACAATGACCCGTTTTCTCGAATCTCAACGTTGTGTCACCTAATTAGTGCTTGTAACCGAGCACTTTGGCGCGGCGTTGTAGTCGGCTTGCAATCGCCTTACGACTTACTAAAAAGACTGCCCACTACGTAGCTTGGACAGGACTTTGGCCCGGACACTTTTTTTGCGCGATTCACCTATCGCGATAGAGTCACCTATAGATATTTGCTCGAAGTTTAATACAAGGCCGATAATCGTGACGTCTTTTGAAGACAATGATTTTATGTATTTTGATTCTCCATTTTATCAAAAAACATTGCAGTATCAGTGGCCGGCCAAACCAAACAGCGGTGCGTTGTCGACGGCTTCTTGTTTTCCTTGTCTTAGTTAGTATTTATTTTGGAGCGCGCCGCAAAGCGCGGTTTAAATTTTAAAATAAAGTTTGGAATGCACTGAGCGTTAAAAAACTTTATCTGTCACAGGTGCCATCGCAGTAGATCTGTTGTTATATTTTGTTGTTATTTATTGCTATATATTTTTATTTTTACCATTTGTATGTATTAGTCTATCTTTTGTTTTTTTTTTTTATTTTTGGATTAGGATGTAGGTACTAAATTATATAAATTCGAATTTTAACTTGTTATGTATTTACTAATTAAAAGTTTTTTTTTGTTCCTTTCTCCTTTACTACTCACCCCGTTTTTTTTATTATTATTTCCTCTCTAGATGTAAGGGTTGCCTGGAAGAGATTGCTGTAAGCAATAAGGCCGCCCTTTGTTGCACTAGTTTTAAGTTACTTTAATTTTCCTTTTTGTGTATTCTTCTGTAATTTGTGTTAACAATAAAGTGTTCATTCATTCATTCATTCATTCATTAGTCATGAATTCTAAATGATAACAGTGTAAACAATTTGCTACTGTTATTTTATACCATTATTTATAAACTTCACTTGTAAGGTACAAAATGTATTGTCTATTTTGACCAAACTTCCGAATTGACCTACAAAGATTTAGTGAAGTTCTGTACATGCTTCTTTATACACAACCTTGGTAATCATAGCAAACCCAACATTGAAAAAATCAAAGTACCTATTTTTTTACTTAGAGGTTTGCGTTTGACTACATACTGCCTGATGTTAAGCAGATATGCGGTCTAGGGTGTAGCACGCTTACCTAGAAGATACCTATTTACTCGGGATTTAAAGACACCCACGTTATAATTTAACGGGAAGATAGACTCAAGCAAAGGTAAACTTATTGTTATTTTCCCTTGATTTATTTTCTATAAATTTAATTCAAATCAGTTGTTGTTTGTGAAAAATCAACAAATTCGAGCCAACTATTTTAATTTCGTACGTTAATTGCAACGATTAAAGTCAAAGTCAAAGAACATTTATTATAAAATGTAAGTCAGTTGAGCAGTTTTTGGCGATCAAAAAATTTAAAATAACGGTTTTTCATAATTACGTTACAGAATGTAAGTTTGTCAAGTCATTATTTTGAGATGTAAACAATTTGTAAAATATTTTTATTTGTTATAATCATTTGGCTACTCGTGGGTTTGTCAAACGTTGGTTATCACATGCCAGCCAGTGTTTGAAAAAAAAAACTTTTGAAATGGACGGATACCTAATTATATTATGAAATTTAGGAATTGAAATAGGCATATTGACTTAAAAAAATAATGATTAGTCCGTCAGAAAGATTACATTATCAAAGAATATCACCTAGACACGTACTATTTCTTTTGTCGATTAAAGAATTGAAGATGGCCCGTAATGGTCCCGCGTGACGTCACGAGTCACATACAAATATTAGACTTTTGTCAGAGAAGTGACGTCACGGCCCCCACTCTCAAACTTTGACAAATTTTGTCTTTATCATTTTTTTTGTTTGATTGATAAAAGTTTGATTATCTAACTCACGGACTAATTGTAATAATGTTTTTTTACCAGTTTTCATGGCTTTATATTTGGGTTCACTGCTGCTTTAAAGTGAGTGTATCTCTACCCTTATAGTTCTAGGAAGAAATGTTTTTTTAGTGGAATTCAGGTAGCCGTTTGATGGATGTTGTTTTGATTCGAGTTGTAAACGTTTTAGGTGTTCGCTGCCAATTTCAAATGGTGCTACATTATTTCACATGTTTACTCGTATCTTGACAAAATGTTATAAAATTTTTCTCGAGTTAAACAAATATTAATATAAATAAAAGTTGAGAAGACAACTATTAATCATAGTTGTTTTCGTTTTATGGTTCAAATGGTTACGAAGATTGGTAAAAATTATAATTTATTAGTACAAGGTGGAAATTCATTCATTACTCGACATAAATTGGCATTTATGTCGAGTAATGAATGCTGCAGCTGAAATGTAATGAATAGAACGTACAGGTGGGTTTTTGCTTAAGTCAAAATTGTATCAGAAACGGAGCTTATTCATCATTCAGTTTCAGGTACATACAATGTGGTTTATTTTTAAAGTTCTGTATTCAAAGGGTAAAAACGGGACCCTATTACTAAGACTCCGCTGTCCATCCGTCTGTCTGTCTGTCTGTCCGTCTGTCTCCAGGCTGAATCTCATGAACCGTTATAGCTAGAAAGCTGAAATTTTCACAGATGATGTATTTCTGTTGCCGCTATAACAACAAATACTAAAAACAGAATAAAATTAATAATTAATAATCCCATTCAACAAACCTGATTTTTTAACCGTTTTACACTCTATATTAATAATGGTAACAGGTAGATTATTGAAATTTTCACAGAATATTTAGTTGTATATTCACTTCAATAATAATTTATCCCATACAGTACGGAACCCTCCGTGCGCGAGTCCGACTCGTACTTGGCCGATTATTAAAGTGCTTATGCCAAAACAATTTTAAGGTTCAAACTCTACTAGAATGGAGATATGCAGAGCGTTGCAGGTCTTTTAAGTTCATTGCATAAGTGTCATATCATATTTTTACTATTAAAAAATAAACAGCAACGTAATCGTGATCGGAGCATATTTTGTGTTTAACTAACACCTGTTATTTTGGGTTAAAGTTATAATGATGAATGAGTAAAATGATATACTAGAACAGGGGTCGGCAAGTTTTAGTAGGATCCAGATACTGTGGAATTTTTATAACGAGGTCCAGAAAACAACACTGATTTAATAATTAAATTTTACCCATTACCTATTTTTACGCAAACGTTTTACCATTGTCGTAGATAATTCACAAATAGGAAAGGCATCTGCAATGAGCTTACGGACTACATTGCTTTACCCAATTATTATAAATCAAACTAATACGTCCATTTTTATGTGTAGTTGGTCACCATAAAAAAAAAAAAAAAAAAAAATGGGACATCTTACACACGGCCTCTGAACCCAAACTAAGCAAAGCTTGTGATATGGCTGCCAGAGACTGATATACTACTTATATATTTTTAAATACATACTTAAATAGATGGTAACTAAACTACACCCAGACACAGAGCAAACACCCATGTTCATCACATAAATATTTGCTCTGGGTGGGGATCGAACCCACGCCTCTTTGACCCAGTAGTTAGGGTCACTAACCACTGAGCCACCGAAGCAGTCCAACTATTTTACATTGGTTTCTTAAAATAGTTATCACAGTTCAAGTTGACTAACAATATGTGCTTTTGCAACGAGACGCGAATCGAGAATGCTCCAACCTAAAGGCAATTTTTACATCGATTCCGTATCTTTTGTCGTTTCCTGATTGGCTGTTTTAAAACCACCCGATTGCAGTTCTCATCGGTTAAATGCGACTGCCTCGGTGGCTCAGTGGTTAGTGACCCTAACTTCTGGGTCAAAGAGGCGTAGGTTCGATCCCCACCCAGGGTAAGCATTTATGTGATGAACATAGGTGTTTTCTCTGTGTCTGGGTGTTATTTAGGTACTATCTATATAAGTATGTATTTAAAATATCTTTATGTAGTATATCAGTCTCTGGCAGCCATATCACAAGCTTTGCTTAGTTTGGGGTCAGAGACCGTGTGTAAGATGTCTCCTAATATTTATTTTAAAAAAAAATCGGCCAATCATAAACCAGGAAAATATTACAGGAAGTAGAAAATATCATTCGACGTATATTTAAAAACGAGATTAAAATTTGTGGCACTGATTAAGAAATAATGACACAATCTAGGCCAAAAGGTACAATAAAAATCAAGAAGTAGACAACAAATACTTACAAAATGTATTCACACGCTAAAGTCAAGGTGTCACCTCTCTAGTACTAAATATACGAGCGTGGAGTTACGAGCAATAAACTCGTTCGAGACGGCGCAACAATAAACATGAGTTTGTTGCGTACGTAGGTACTTCAGGGACACTGTACTCTACAAGTACCACTAACTGTTGAGATATCTCAGTCTAAAACTGCACACCCTTTCACTAAAGGTGATAAAGCTTGAAAAAAAAATCCAGTTATGTAGGTACTGTAATCACTACCAATAACTACCTGTACTCGTAATGTGTACTGGGCTTGCTGCAAGCTTGCATACACAGACACACGAATGAAAAGTTGAAAACATTTATTGTAAACGTATTCAGGTTGCCACACGATGTTTTCCTTCACCGAAATACAAATTCGCAATGGTGTGAAATCACGTACATAAGTTCCAAAAAACTCATAGATTCAGGACCGGGATTTGAACCTAACATCTCACGAATGATAGGCGAGTGTTATTAGTTACTACCATGCGCTAGCACGGCTTGGAGTTTACTATGTCGTACAAGCTGTTGTAATATTACAATACACTTCAAAATGAAGCATTTTATTAATTAAATTTAGTTATTACATTTGAGAACATTAATCATCACTACATAGTATAAAACAAAGTCGCTTTCCGCTGTCTGTCCCCATGTAAGCTTATATCTTTAAAACTACGCAACGGATTTTGATGCGGTTTTTTTAGTAGATAGAGTGATTCAAGGGGAAGGTTTATATGTATAATACACCTGTGCGAAGCCAGGGTGGGTCGCTAGTTCTCGATAAATGTAATATTTGACAAGTATAAATGATCACCGGCTTTAGTTTCGTGACATGTTGAATTCTAATCTAGGAGTAGGTCGTTCAGTTCTAGATATCAATGTTGTACGCTGACGCATTTGGATTTGTCGCGTTGCATAAGCCTTTGACGTCAAAACGTGCTTATTCTTATTTTAGACATAATAATATGATAGAAGGATGTTGATATGTAAGTAATATAGAAAGAAAGGTTGAAGGAAAGAGAGAAAGGGGAAGACCACGGGCATTTTTTTCGACTACATACTGCCTGATGTTGAGCAGATATGCGGTCTAGAATGTAGCACGCTTGCCTAGAAGATACCTATTTACTCGAGATTTGTAGACACCCACGTTGTACTTTAGCGGGAAGACAGACCCAGGCAAAACGTTCCACATTCTGGCTGTTCGTATGAGGAATGAGGACTCGAAATGCTTGGTTCTAACGCGCGGAATGTCCACCATAAAAGGGTGGCGCTTAGGTCGCGTCTGTCTAGCCGTACGATGGAAGAAAGGGGCAGGTGGGACCAGATCGTACAACTCCTGAGCGCACTCGCCGAAGTGTATTTGTGGATCAAATTAAGGAGAAGGTAGATATCATATCGTACAGAGAGGTGAAAACACTAGCAAAGAACCGCCAAAACTGGTAGTTGCTCCGCCGACAAGAGCCGAGCTCTTAAATAATAAATTAAAAAAATAACATCTATTTTTTCCCGAATTCCGGGTTATCCCCATAGTAAAAATTGATCATAATAATCGCCTAAATCACCTTCTTCCAATTTAGTGCATCAGTTCTGGATAACTCTGTAAAAGGGAAACCTATGTCCAGCAGTGGACTGGCCCTAAGGCTGAAACGACGACGACACATGGCGCTGAGGATGTTTTGTAAGGGTAGAATTTTAAACTTTGGACACTGTTGAGTTATTTTGTAAATTCTATTAGAAAGAAAGAAAGAAAGAAAATCATTTATTGCCATAATATTACATTTACACATTCTCGTATGAGGAAAAGGAGTATAAATGGTTCTATTATGGACTCGTCATTACTTACAGTAGTTCTATTGTTTTTCTAATCTACCTACATTACAAAAAAATAAAGTGTTATGTATATAAAATATTGTTTGCATGTCATGGAAATTGAAATGTTAAATGTCGGCGCTTGCCAAACATTCGCAACATGCTATACCTACGTACATAAATCCTATAGATTTAAACGAGTCAGCTGTAAAAGGGCATTGTCAAAAATATAACCAAAATTTAAATAATAGTAATACAATTGAATTATGTCATAATTAGTTAATATTAAAATAGAACTATACATTATACATTTAAAAAAAAGTAAAAAGGCCTTGTCAAAAAAATATATAAGATGAAGTACAATTTATTGCATTATTATTATATTTTTCTTTTCTATCATTATTATTTATTTACAAAATACCTTAACTATATCCAATATATATATACAAAACTAAATAATTTATTCTAACTTTTACTAAAATATTGAATAAACTAATACTAAAACTTAAACTAAAAAAAAAAAAAAAAAAACCCAAAACAAAATAAAACCTAGTCTAAAAGCCCCTCGGCAGAGGGTAACGTGGCCAGAATGCTGGCAGCATTGCCTCGCTGAATAGCAATACTCAGCTTTTGGGCGAAATAGATGCCAGCACTCTGGTCACGTGTCACCTCTACCAAACGCCTGGCCAGATCTTTATATAGGTTATGAGCGTCCGGCCCCCACGGACCTAAAGTCTCAACCCCAAATGGCACAAAATGGTACATCCTGTCTAGGGACCCATATTTGTGCCGTTTGAGGTTTTCCGCTTTAGCTGCAGCAGCACCAGCCCTGTCTGCTGTGTCGGGAAGGTGAGACGACGCCAGTGTGTCGACGCACGTCGCGTCCCACACCAAAGGTCGTCCCACTTTCCATGGCACCAACGTCATTCCGTCGGGTCTTTTACCGTCGTCCCGCAACAGTCCATTAGGCTCTAGGACCGACGGGACGCCAGCACTGACAAAGGCCCGACGGATGATATCATTTAGGGTGGCGTGCCGCGAAAAGCGCCCTGCACTTTTTGTGCATGACAATGCGTGGTGACCGAGACGATCGACCATATCGCCACATTGGCAGCGGTGCGGGACCAGACATGGGGCACCTAAACGGAGAGATACGCCTATCCGGAAAGAGTTATTATCCAAAAGGTTGCCAACGTTACTTGAAGGAAGGGCATGTAGCCAAAGCCCCGACTCCCATCTTGAAACGGCAAGCAAGCGAGCGCGCTCTGTGGTACAACTTGAGGTTTGAATTAGTGTTTGCAGTTCTAACTCACAGAGCGGCCCGTCCCACTGTCTCTGAGAATTGGGAGACTTGGGCAAAAGTTGGCTTGGGCAAGCTATTTTCCAACTTTCGACAGCGTCACTCAGATATGTAATTTCTAAATTTGGAAGAGAGGATGATAATATGTCTTTTACTAACTTTTGCGTGCTGAAAACTGAGGACAAGAAAGCTGGCAAAGATACACTAGAAATTTTGCGTATTCCGAGACCACCAAACCTCACAGGCAGTGAGGCTTGGCGCCAAGCGCGATCGTCTAAAGGGGTGTTAAGAATGGTGGTGAGTGTATCTCTTTGAACGTTATCAAGCTGTTGTAAAGATAAAGGATGATTCCAAAGCTGACAACATCTAAGAGAATACATAAATTTTGGAACAAACAGACAGTACCGAATAATGAAATATGCTATATGAATGTTAATTTTTTGGAGACGGTTTGACACTTTGGAGTTGAAGTTTTCGTGCGACGCAAGGTAGACGTTATTATTTCTATACAACGAAAATAATTCTAAATTATTGTTTAAAGTGTGAGTTGATATTTCAAAAGTGCTGAAAAATTACAAGGACATTACAAGTGACCAATTAATAATATTTAATCAACGTGGAATCGCTTTCTGTAAGAAATATTCCCCATAATATTAGTTCATCTGAGGGTGTTTTGCTGCCGTGGACGTGCACTGTGTCGACACAGTTTTTAGTTGGAACGTTGGAAAGCATCGGGATCCGTGTCGCACTGTGTCTTCGCACAAAACGCAAATCCTGCGACTACTGATACGTATGCTGTGGCGAGTTACAACTACTATTACGTATTCTGGGTCTGGTCGCAGCTTCGAGTGCCGGCGGCCTGTCTTACAACTACTGATACGTATTCTGTGGCGATCTATAACTACTGCTACGTATTCTGGAGCAAATCGCTGCACCACAGATATAAAGAGGCAAGATGTCGTCGATTTGCGGAGGTTGTCAGAATAAAATAAAATCCAAAGAGTTCATGGTTTGCTCAAGTTGCAACATGAAGTTTGATTTGGAATGTTGCAACATTACTGTGAAGCGTTTTAACACATTTTCCCCGGAAAAGAAGACAAATTGGAACTGCTGTGGTTGTTCGAGCAAACGACCGAAAACGGATAACACCAACACGCCCGTCAGATCCGCGGCCCCACCGAGCGGTTCGGAGAATGTTACTAAGCGCAACGCCTCTAAGTCTAAAATTCGTCGCGCGTCTTCTGGTGACGCTCCTTGCGAGATTCCCGACCCGGACAGTAGTAAAAGCGATAAAGATATCCGCACCATCATACGCGAAGAGATATCCCTAGCAATGAGAGGCCTAACGAAGGAAATGCAGAATGTTGGTGGAAAGGTTTCTTCTTTCGAACAGTCGCTGTTGTTTTTTAACGCATGTTACGAAGATTTGAAAAAATCTCTGGAAGAGAAAACCACTATCATAGACCAACTTAAGAAAAGTAATGAAGAGCTTACTGCTAAGGTCATTGAGCTGGAAAAGGGTGTCACCGGTCGACTGAATCAGATGGAGCAGCACCAGCGCGAGTGCAACGTGGAGATAAATGGGATACCTGAAAGCCGCTCCGAGAATGTTCTCAAAATTATAGACAAACTTGCGAAAAAGATTGAGTGCCGCATTTCCGAGAATGACATCGTCCATGCTTCGAGAGTAGCCAAGTTAAATAAGGAAAGCACTAGACCGCGTACGATAATTCTTAAGCTTCGGTCCCGGCTGATGCGCGATAATGTGCTCGCAGCAGTTCACACGTTCAATAAGAACAACTCTCGCGACAAGTTATGCTCGGAACACCTAGGAATTGGTGGTGACAGTGTTCCCGTTTTCGTCTCCGAGCATTTAAGTCCCACCAACAAGGCAATCCATGCCGCTGCTAGAAAAAAGAAGAAGGAGTTGGGTTACAAGTTTGTCTGGGTTCGTGACGGCCGGATCTATGTAAGAAAAGATGAAACTAGCGCTGCGATTCAAATACGCTCATTGGACAGTAATTTCTTTTCGTTCAAAAACTAAGTTAGGATTGTTTTTTATTTATTAGCTTTATTATTTGTGTATTAAATCTATAAAAATGGCTTCTATATATTATCAAAATGTTCGCGGCATGAGAACAAAAACAAATGACATTTTAAAAAATGTATTATTAAATTCTTACGACATTTTGGCATTCACAGAAACTTGGTTAAATTCAAGCATTTACAGTAGCGAAATTATAGACTCCCGATATGAAGTGTATCGGCGCGATCGTGTGTGTTACGATTCTAGTCCTAATGTAAAGAAAGATGGAGGGGGCGTGTTAATAGCTGTCTCTCGAAATTATGCTTCTACCCGCATACAAGTCTGGGAATCAAGCTGTGAAGATATTTGGGTATTAGTGGAAATGCGAACGGGCAAAACTGTAAAAAAAGTGGCTATCTGTGCTGTCTACATACCTCCTCCTGTAAAACTGGATACTTTAAATGTTTTTCTTGATAATGCAAATAATTTTGTTGGTCAGGTAGATGAAGTTGTGATACTTGGAGATTTTAACCTACCGTTTATAAAATGGTCCAAATGCAACAATTTTACAACTCCGTCGAACTATGGTAACTTGTTAGGCAATGCTCTGGTTGACTTCATTTCTCTATCCAACATGTATCAATTTAATAGCATCTGCAACGAAGATGACAGAACATTGGATCTTGCTATGAGTACAATACCTGACATTTCTCTAGTGTCACCCCCTGACTATTTAAGCAAACTTGATGTCAAACATCCCCCGATTTTACTTACTATTCCGAACAAAGAAATTGAATTCTTACGCCCTAAGTCGACCACTGAATTCAATTTCTATAAAGCAGATTTTAGTAGTATTTCAGAACACCTAAGAGATATAGATTGGTGTGCAATTTTCGATGACTGTACTACAGTAAATGAAATGACCTCTTCTTTTTACACTATTATTAAAAAATGTATTGAAAATTTCGTTCCCAAGCATAAGTTTAATAGAAAGTTGTATCCGCCTTGGTTCAATAAATCATTGGTAAAATTACTTGCTGAAAAAGAAAAGATAAGAACTAGATATCGTAAATATAAAAACCCTCGTGACTTAATTGAATTTAATATTTTAAGGGAGCGAAGTCATAAGCTGTTTGACATCTTGTACAAAAATTATATTCAAAAAACAGAAAAAAGCATTGCGAGAAATCCGAGAGAATTTTGGCGCTATGTAAAGGACAAACAAAAGACTAGGTCATCACTTCCCGCAGAAATGCACTTGGGTGATAGCGTAGCTAGTACAGGGAAAGAAATAGCAAATTTGCTAGCAAAAAATTTTTCAAATGCTTTCACTTCCAACGCCTCGGAGACTCAGTCTAATGATAGTACACCAAATTGTAATATACCACACAATTGCATAGGCAAAGTTAACCTAACGGAACGTGAAGTCTTAAAACAAATCAAGCAACTAGACACTCATAAGGGACCGGGTCCAGATGGGATCCCACCTCTATTAGTCAAGCGTTGTGGTCCTGCACTGGCGCTTCCTCTTTTACTTATATTTAATCGCTCCTTGTCTTTGGGAGAATTTCCCGACGAATGGAAAAAAGCGAAAATTGTCCCTATTCACAAGAAAGGCAACATAAATAACGTGCAGAACTACAGACCTATTTCAATTTTATCATGTTTTTCCAAATTATTCGAAGCGCTAGTGTGTCCCATAGTAACTCAATATACTTCTCGCCTCCTGTCACAACATCAGCACGGTTTTGTAAAAGGTCGCTCTGTAGAAACTAATCTAGTAGGATTTATTTCAGAACTAACTCAGGAAGTAGACAAGGGTGGTCAAATAGACGCAGTGTATACTGATTTTAGCAGTGCATTCGACAAAGTTAGCCACATACTACTACTAAAGAAGCTAGAACGCATAGGTTTTTATGGATCTTTTTTAAAATGGTTTTGGTCATACCTTACAAAAAGAGAACTAGTAGTTTTTGTCAATGGGTTCGAATCGGAGAGGTATATTGCGGACTCCGGTGTTCCTCAGGGTTCCCACCTTGGTCCTATTCTCTTTTCTATCTTCTTAAATGATATTACTACTTGTATAAAGCACTGCCAATACAAATTATTCGCGGATGACCTAAAAATTTATAAGCCAATAAACAGTCACACTGATGTTAATCTTGTACAAAGTGACATTAATAATATAAGTGAATGGTGTAACAAAAACCAAATGCATCTGAATGTTAAAAAATGTTTTTATATAAAATATACCCGCAAAAAAAACCCTACAAATTCGACCTATGCACTTAATGATGAGTTGTTACAGGAGGTGCAAGAAATACGAGATCTGGGAGTACTGATGGATAGCCATTTATCATTTAGAGCTCATATTGATTCGATAGTTAAAAAGGCAGCACAACAACTTGGCTTTGTACGGCGAAATACAAAAAAATTCAAATCATGTCGTACCAAAATCTTGCTGTATAACTCAATGGTTCGCAGCTGTCTGGAGTTTTCGAGCGTTGTGTGGAACCCCTTCTACGCGGTACACTCGCAACGCATCGAGAGTATCCAGAGAGCCTTCACTAGATCTTTGGCTTTTTCATGTCCAGGTATCTCGCATAGAAGTCCATACTCAAACCGCTTGTCCTTCTTCAAAATAAATAATTTGCGCAACAGAAGAAAAATCAGAGACCTTGCATTTCTATATAAACTGATTCATAATGTAACCGACTCTCCCACAATCTTAAAAGACATCTCCCTTAATACTCCTGGCCATTACCCACGTCGTAGAATTTCTAAAATTCTTAATGTTGCTCATGCGAAGACAAACTTAGCTTATAACTCCCCATTACCAAGAATGTGTCGTACCTACAATGACTTTAATGGTTCCGTGAATGATCTTGACATCTTTCACGATTCTTTAAATGTGTTTAAGAACAAATTGTTTAATTATTTAAGTAAACACAACACTAATGGATAGTGTTCTGTTATTTTCTATTTTCTATTGTAACCAAAATAATGTTGTTTATCTGTTTAAGTATCAAACTTAAAACATCTCATTTTGTTATTTCAAATTTTTATCACTGTGACAATATCATTATCATTGTTCTACCTATTCTTAAAGAATGCTGTAAACACCTATAAGGGGTATATATATCAGAACTATACTGTTTTTTGTGAAAGTGTTAATTCTAGATAATATTTAATGTATATACTGTTGGTGTTTCTTATGTGAATAAATAAAATAAATAAAAAGACACTGAGTAAAAATTTTGAATTTTTTCGTCAACAAAATCTTTGATTGACTCATCTAAAATTGGGGAACCTAATAAGCGGAGCGATCGGTTTTCTAAAATTTTTATATTTGGAGCAATTTGATCGAAAAGCTTTGTTATCTCATCCTTTGGGACTGAGGAGGAATTTGGAATAAAAAGTTCGCATTTAGAGAAATTTAGGGCGAGCCCTATTGTACTAAACTCTGTTGTTAAATATTGCAAGTCTTTAATAACAGTGCTAACGTCGCCTCCAAGGGATCCATCGTCTAAGTACCAGACGTTAAATTTCGATTCTAGTTTTTTGATGATAGGATGAATAGCTAATGAAAAAAGAGCAGGCCCAAGGGGGTCACCCTGCTGACACCCAGTTTCAGACAAAAGCACGTTATTTTTGTACAATAATTTGGAGGGTTCACCATAACATTGCCGAACAAAATTGTAAATAAAAGGAATTTTGTCTTTGATTTGGGCCAAAAAAGCGTTTCTATTAACGGTATTGAAGGCGTTTTTGACATCCACCTTCAGCAAGACTTCACCTCCTTGGTGGTGAAGGAAAGTTCTTAAGGCATGGACTGCCGCCTCACAGCCACCACGTGTACCAAAACCGAGTTGTACAGGTTGGTATTCGTCGCAAAGTGTTTTTTTTATATGCTTGACACAGATTTTGGCTGTAAGGCGACGGTACACTGTGCCAACAGCAATTGGTCTTATGCCGCCATCCTTTTTAAGAAGCGCGCATAGGTTGGCGCCGTATAATAATGCTTTAATGTCGCTATTTACTTTACCTGCGAGCATTAAATTGACTAACGTCGTCAGTTCTTTCAGTAGGGAGTCCCCGATCTCGCCACAAGTAGCACTTGTGAGATCTTTTAAATGTTGCGGAGTGAGAGAGTCGAGTCCCCCCGCTGAGCCGCTAGGAAACGACGCAATGGCGTACGAGATGTCGTCTATGCTAGCAGTAAGACATTCATCCTCTCCAATGGTCGCAGGTAAAGTAAAAACTTGGTTTGGTGGTGAAGGTGGATGTTTGTCTTTGAGTGCCAGCAAAGTGTCTGAATTGTTAGGTGCCAAGGTGTCGTCGGAAAACAAAAGTCGCGCCGAGCCTCTAATATCTCCTTCGCTCATTTTGTTTTCAACTAAACGATAATTGGTAATAGATGATACAGGCTTTGAAGTAATATGTGGAGCGAAGGAAAAATTAGGACAAGATTTTGAATTTTGCTGACAATTTTGTTTAATTTTACTAGTAAGCGAATTGTGATCTAAAGGGTTTTTCAAAACATGGAGAATTCTGTAAGGGAAGGTTAGCAAGTGCTCCCAAGCTTCACTAGAATTAAATTGTATAACATTTTTGATGTCATCGATGAGGCATTTAGCCACACTAATCCGTGCGCCACGGGGAATTCTTTTGATCACTGGTAAGTTTGTTTTATAATTTCCTAAATTTTCTCCGAAATCTGGTTGACTGATTAAATTTTGAAATTGTAGATCATTTGCCAAAGGAGGTAACCGGTGACACCTGCTCTCATGAATTTTGAGCCCGCGATTACCCTTGAAGAAGCGAGGCTGGGAACACTGGCTACACTTTACCAGGTTTTCCGACGACACATCGATACCACCTGATAATGCACTGCTGCTCCGGATAGTCGTATCCCTTCGCGAAGAAAGTGAAAAGGGCACATTAACATTGGCATTTATAGTAATAGTCGTAATATTTCTCTCTTCTTCCTGGTCCGTGAGCTGCTGTCGCCTACCACGCCGATCACTCTGTGATGGCGGAGGCGACAAAGATACGGCATCTTCATCGGGGGTGAGATAAACATCATCGTCCACCGATGACGGTGCACGAGGCATATATTATATCTAAAAAAAGCATAAAAATACACACAAAGGCGTCGCAATAATAAATTTTCCATCAAAACCGTCCATGACAGGACTAATGTTTGTTCTTGCGCAAATTGCGTAATGTGCAAAGCGGCGCGCCACTTGAGGCCATATATTTTCTTCAAAAAGTTGTGTCCCTCAAATTATGAATAACTTTGCAAACAATTCATCGAAAAACAGCGGACAATGGACGGTTGTCCTAAATTATTTATTTAATTTTCAAAATTGTGCGACCATTTCACTCTGACACATTCTGTCAACCATGTCAATCATAAAATAATAAAAATATATTTAAAATAATCAGATGTTAAATAAGCTAATCAAACAAAAAAAATTTAGTCTCAAAGTCATTCGATAAAAAAACAACAATTTAAAATTGCATCCTTATACATAGTACAAAATAAAGTCGTTATTTTTGTCTGTTTGTCTGTATGCTTAAATCTTTAAAACTACGCAACGGATTTTGATGCGGTTTTTTTTTATGGATAGAGTGATTCAAGAGGAAGGTTTATACTCGTATGTATAATACACCTGTGCGAAGCCGGGGCGGATCGTCTAGTAAAATATTAATTAAAATTAAGTCATTCAATAAGAAATAACAATAAAAAGACATTTAAAAATTGTATAAAATATTGATTAAAAGTAGGTAACAACAATTTAGCTGTAAAGGAGCTTTGTTTTTACCTTCCCAGTCCAAAAACAATAGAATTATACTCACTACACTATACTATTATTATTATGATGTCGTCACTATACTATTATTATTATGTTGTCGTTTTTATGATTATTTTTCGATAATAACGTGCATGTTACTGAATAATGGATGAACTGTATGGATTTTATGTATACTTAGCCGGACGTATGTGTTCTTGTAAGTAAATAAGTATGTTTTTGCATGCCGAAAGGTATATTATTGGCGAACTTCTGTATTGTACAACACCTTTGTAACCCATAAACGCAAATAAATAAATGAATTATTATAAATTATGAGTGTTTCGTTTACGATACATACTTCTGATTGAAATGAAAACTTTTTTAGCGATGTTGTGCATTTTTTAGGATGGGTAATAAATGTTAAACTCGCGTCAAGACCACCTGATCAAAAATTCGTAAGACGTTCAAGTTTTCACTTCTGCCGGCACTCCCGGAGTGCAACCCATTGTTTTTTTGTTCTAGCGCCGGTCAATGAGGCACACTTTTAATAGTCTACACTAATAACAATATAATATGTTTTCTTTATGTTTTATAATGTTTCATTTTTATATTGTTTCATTATGTATTCATATTATGTTTTTTTTTTTAGTTGAATGTTACACTCCACAGACTCCTAGGTCTGTGCTTTTTTAAGATTTACATTTTTTTTAAATGACATTTGAACAATATTGCTTATAACTAAAGGCTTTACAAGAGGACACTAAAATAAATCTAAATCTAATTTTCTTTCTCTTTAAATACGATTTTAAATTTTAATTTTAAACTACGATTAAATTATTGATTTATTACTTTACAAATAACTACTTATACCGCTCAGGGCCTCCATCACCGCCGCGTTCCGGTCTTTAATGGCCATCTTTAAATTATAGTCTACGATGGCCTTAGGTGACGCAGTAGTCGCACGCCGCACAAAGCGGCTGATGGCGTCTTCCTCGTTTAACATAATTTCATATTATGTTTAACCTAACACACATTTATTTAATCGTCAATTTCAGAACGCTACAATCTTGCTGTAATTTCACTTTGCAACAAACAAGAAGAGTACTTTAAGATAACATTAAAAGACACATCACGGGAGGAATGCGACCCTCTCCAAGGCGTCTGTCCTCTCAAATGGAGTTACAACAAATAATTATCTTAGTTTAGCGACAATGTCACTTTAATGAAGGATCATTTTAGCTACACTGTTTTATTTAGCATCGTATCTATCATCAGGGGCGCAGCCAGAATTAGTATTTCCAGTTAGGCGCATCTGTATCTCTATTTACTGCATATTTATATGCGTTATTTATGCTTTTTTAGGGTTCCGTACCCAAAGGTTAAAAACGGGATCCTATTATGGACTAAGACTCCGATATCCGTCCGTCTTTCCATTTGTCTGTCACCAGTCTGTATCTCACAAACGGTGTTAGCTAGAACTTTGAAATTTACAGAAGACGTATTTTTGGGTCCGTTTTAACGAAAAAAAATTAAGGGGGGCTTCCATTCAACAAACTTAAATTTTTTGCCGTATTTCACTCGATATTTAATTATGGTGACAGGTAGATGCTTGAAACATTCGCAGAATATTTATTTAAATATTCACTGTACTTAGTGATTCAGACCAGTATTATGAACAACTTTTACAATGAGGCCATCCCGGTAATGTATTTATTTCTCGAAAAATTGTATTTATTTCTCTGTTCGCTCCTTTCGCTATGCCCTATGCTATGAACACTAGTTCATAGGTGCATAATACGTCCTGTCACGAACATGCGTGATGTTGACCATTTGACCATTTGGCTATAACCATAAATATCTGACAGCAGGACTAGCCACTCAGCCTACACGAATAAATAGTATACAAAGATGATTTCTAGCACTTAGTCATATAAAACTATATCAATCCATTAACAAAAGCTCTCCAAATATGGCTTCCATAGGTTTTGTTGGCTATGGTCTATAACATAAGGTATACTTAGGATTATTAATATCCTGGGTCGAATACAATATACTGAGCAACAAATATGTCACTAATCAATGATACTACTGACAGAAAACCTTCAGAATCGGTGGCTAAGTTATGGAACTAACAATTTTCATTAGAATTGTTTCAGAAAAGCGATAGCAGCTCTCTCAGCTAAATCTGTTGAAAAATAGCCTGGTTATTATAAAGGCAGACACGGCAATCGGCACATACAATACCTATACTAGACGGCAATTTATTTTGAGTGGCGGTTAAATCATGAAACTAATATTCTTCATTTGACGACGTCGTAATTGTTTAGGAAGAGTGATAGTGGCTCCGTAAGTTAAGTCGGTTGAGTTATGGGCTGGAACAGTGCCGGATTTACCACATAGCTAGAGTAACATTTACTAGAGGCCCCGTGCAGAAAGGGGCCCGCGTGGCTTGACGTACCTATCTCTACCTAAGTGTAGTTATTTAAATGAAACGTATTAAGTTGTGGTGGATTGAATTTACTTGGTGTCACTAAAACGTAAAAAATCACACTATTTATATCCAAGATCATTACTATTTCATACTTATTGGCCTTGTGGTGGCCAAATTACATCTCGCCTGCGGGATTTTACAATATTTTAGAGACAAAAACTACTAAATGTGAATTTCTAAACTGATGTTAAATAACATCAAAATAAGTTTTCTTTGAAATATCAACCGTCTTATACTCAAGAAATGTACACCTACCTTTTTGACCTACGAATCAAACCGGAGGAGGTACTCAATTCGACGCGTATATTTTTTTTATTTTTTTATGTGTATAACTTTTTTCGTAGTAGTCCGAATTAAATCATTCTTTTTTTATTGGAAAGAGTGTACTTCGAAATTGGACACATTACAATTTTATTGAAATTGGCTGAGCCATATTTAATAAATCAACAATAATGTGAAAAATGTAACATCGATCCGTGCGAATTCGCGAATTCTGTACACGGGTGAAGTCGGTCATGCTATTTTTTGTAAAAATAATATTACTATATAATTATCAGAAAATCCATTCACATGCACCCAAACTCGCCATTGTGCTATTAAAAAAGTTATAGTACCTACTGGTGAAAGACTGTTAAAACGTATAGGTATAATAATTATTTTTTGTAACACCGACCGTTTCGTGTACAAAATTCGAGTAGTTCGCTCGAATTGATGTATACAACTTTTACATTATTTACAGCCGTTTTCAATAAAATTTAATTACAGCCGTTTTCAATAAAATTTAAATGTGACCACTTCGAAAGCATACCCTTTCCACCAAAAAAAGATTTTTTTGATTCGGTTCAGAATTGGCGAAAATATCGATGAACAAACACAAAAAACCGTACAGACAAACATAAAACTTCCTCCTTTTTGGAAGTCGTTTAAAAATCTTGCAAAACAATCTCTCTTTCTCTCATATATATTAAGAGAGCCATCGATATTTTACGAGCCCCGCGTTTCTCAATTCGCCACTGGCCTAAAACCATTATATGGATAGACGTGGCCATCCCTCCATTGTTTCCTTTAGAAGCCTGACGAACGGGTTTGTTTATTTTGTGAAAATTAAATTACGCATTTGGTACATTTGTTGGTGAAATCTATCGATTATCATATTATCTGTAAAATTCAATTACATAAATACATTTTCTTCAATATGTAATTAGTATGGCCGTGGGGTGCCGGCAGAGTAGAATAGCACCCCCCTCTTGTACCAGGTGTCGTAAGAGCCGACTGAGGTACTACGGAACCGATAGATGGCGGTATACCCATCCGAAAAAGCGTAGCTCAAGTGCAACAGGGCGGAGATGGGCAGCAGCATCCCCGCCACGAGAGCTATGCACTGCGATTGCCAACACGCCTGCCCAGCGCGGCAATTACGGGCAAAATCCCCCTAAATGACTGTACGCAATAAAACCAGGCCCCCAGTCCCCGGCAGCTCCGCTAGTCCTGGTTACGGCAGCGACCACGGTAACGGCGGAGCAAGGGGTGCTAAGAATCTCCGGCAGAGATCCGGCTGCCACCCCAACCGACGACGACTGGCCCTGGCAACATATAACGTGCGCACGATGAGGGCTGATGAGAAGATTGCTGAACTGGAAGAAGAGTTGAGTAGGTTGCGATGGGATATTATGGGGTTGTCTGAAGTCCGTAGAGAGGGCGAGGACACGATAACCCTGAAATCTGGCAACCTACTTTACTACCGGGAAGGTGACCAACGGTCCCAAGGTGGTGTCGGCTTTCTCGTTCACAAGTCTCTCGTTAACAACATTTTTACCATCGAAAGTGTGTCGAGCAGGGTTGTATACCTAATACTCAGAATATCCAAACGATATTCGTTGAAGGTCATTCAGGTATACGCACCGACATCGGCACACCCAGATGATGAAGTGGAGGCTATGTATGAGGACGTAAGTCGGGCCATACGTACGTCTAAGACCCGCTTCACGGTTGTTATGGGAGACTTCAACGCAAAGTTGGGCAAAAAAAAGCGATGATGAGTTGAGAGTGGGGCAATTTGGATATGGGCAACGGAACACCAGGGGCCAAAGGCTGGCAGGCTTTCTGGAAAAAGAGGGACTCTTCATGATGAACTCTTTCTTCCAGAAGCCACCTCACAGGAAATGGACCTGGATGAGCCCCGATGGTTCTACGAGAAATGAGATAGACTTCATCATGACTAGCGAGAAACAGATATTTAACGATGTCTCCGTGATCCACAGGATAAAAACCGGTAGTGATCACAGAATCGTGCGAGGCAAACTAAATATTAACGTTAAACTCGAAAGGTCCCATCTGATGAAGTCTACGCTCCGACCTACTCATGCTCATATACAAAACCCCGAGAACTTTCAGCTCGAGCTCTCAAATCGCTTTGCTTGCCTGGAGAATTTTGCGTCGGTGGACGAGATCAATAACGGGCTCGTAGAAGCTGTCCAAACGGTGGGTTCTAAGTTCTTTAGACCCCGCCGTTCAGATAGACCTCAGAAATTTTCCGATCATACTCAAAATCTCATGGCCGAACGACGCTCGCTAAGACTGCAGTCTTCCGATGATGCAAAGTCATACAGGCGGCTCAATAGACAAATTTCGAAATCAGTGCGGTGCGACATTCGTCTCTTTAATACCAAACATATTAAGGAGACGATAGAGCGGAACAAAGGCTCAAAAGTGTTCGCAAGGCATTTCTCTATTGGGCAAAGCCAGTTGACAAAGCTGAAGAGAGAAGATGGCAGTATAACGTCGACCAAGGCAGAGGTATTGGAGGAGATCGAAAAGTTCTACGGACAGTTATACGCCTCGGTATCAAAGCCTGTAAACAGCACGGCTAAAGACCCAAGAGCCAAGCTGACCCGACACTTCACCGAAGACATCCCGGACATCAGTCTGTACGAGATTAGAATGGCTCTGAACCAACTTAAGAACAACAAGGCGCCGGGTGACGACGGAATCACTTCAGAGCTTTCAGAGCTTCTGAAAGCGGGTGGTAAACCGGTACTTAAAGTCCTTCAGAAGCTTTTCAATACCGTCGTCCTCGAGGGCATAACGCCTGAAGCATGGAACAGAAGCGTGGTGGTGCTATTCTTTAAAAAAGGTGACAACACCTTATTGAAGAATTACAGACCCATCTCGCTTCTGAGCCATGTTTATAAGTTGTTTTCAAGAGTCATTACGAACCGTCTCGAACGCAGGCTTGATGACTTCCAGCCTTCCGAACAAGCCGGTTTCCGAAAAGGCTTTAGTACCATGGATCACATACATACGCTGCGGCAGGTTATACGGAAGACCGAGGAGTATAACCAGCCACTTTGCTTAGCGTTTGTGGACTATGAGAAAGCCTTTGATTCGGTCGAGACATGGGCTGTGCTTGAGTCTCTTCAACGATGCCGTATTGACTATCGGTATATCGAAGTGTTGAAGTGTTTGTATAATAACGCCACCATGTCGGTCCGAGTACAGGAAGAGAGCTCGAAGGCGATCCCTTTGAAAAGAGGCGTCAGACAGGGAGATGTGATATCTCCGAAACTGTTTACTGCCACTTTGGAGAACGCCTTTAAGCTCCTGGAATGGAAAGGATTTGGCATCAACATCAATGGCGAATACCTCACTCACCTTCGGTTTGCCGACGATATCGTGGTCATGGCAAAGTCGATGGAGGAACTCAGTACGATGCTCGAAGGCCTAAATCGAGTCTCTCAACAGGTGGGTCTTAAAATGAACATGGACAAGACAAAGGTCATGTGTAATTCCCATGTTGTACCCACCCCTATTTCAGTTGGGAACTCGGTTCTTGAAGTCGTTGACTCGTACGTCAACCTGGGACAAGTAGTCCAGTTAGGTAGGTCCGACTTCAAGAAAGAGGCCAATCGCCGAATCCAACTCGGCTGGGCAGCGTTCGGAAAATTGCGTAGCGTCTTCTCGTCCGACATACCTCAGTGCCTCAAGTCGAAAGTTTTCGACCAGTGTGTGTTGCCAGTGATGACTTATGGCACAGAAACGTGGTCTCTAACTATGGGCCTAATTGGTAAGCTTCAAGTAGCCCAACGAGCCATGGAGAGGGCTATGCTCGGAGTTTCTCTGCGAGATCGAATCAGGATTGAGGAGATCCGTAGAAGAACCAAGGTTACCGACATAGCCCAGCGGATTGGCAGGTTGAAGTGGCAATGGGCAGGGCACATAGCGCGGAGGACTGATGACCGATGGGGTCGAAAAGTCCTCGAGTGGAGACCACGTACCGGCAAGCGCAGCGTAGGACGTCCACCCACAAGGTGGACGGACGACCTCATTAAGACCGCAGGATCGCGCTGGATGCAAGCCGCTACCAACCGGTCTTATTGGAGGTCTTTAGGGGAGGCCTATGTTCAGCAGTGGACGTCCAATGGCTGAATAGAAGAAGAAAAGAAGAAGATGACGATAAAAAAAACATGTTTGTAAGTTCATTGCTGTACCCAAAGTCGAAAAACATAGCTATAATACGGGTAAAATACTGTCAAAACTGATAATAAATCTCACAAATAGTCTTAACTCATGGTTTTGATTTTTTTTTAAATAGTTCGTTTAAAATTACGGTTATTTTGAAAATATAATTTTGACTACCTTAAAAACATCAAAATATTATTCTAAGCTACATTAAAATAAAATTGAATCAAAAATCATTTTATTTCAAAAATTAGTACAATCATGGAAAGTGCAGCCATAGCCATGCAAGCTAGGTGAGTACACACCTGTGTTTTGATGGATAGCCTTCCCTAGAGTGAAGCTTGATGTAGTATGTACAGATGATCAATTTTAATAGAAATTTACAACTAATCGAAATGATATCTTAGTTTTTCATCATAGCAAATTTATATATATTCATAAAATTATCTGAGAGTCCAAATTCTAGTCATTATAATTTTAGTGAGTAAGAAATAATACATTTATAGTTTCATTCGTAAAAAGTTATTTGAGTTGATAAGTAAAATGAGTATTTGACACATTTTATTAATTATTTCATTACAAGCAAAGCATATACTCGTAAATCAAGGTCTATTTCTAAAACAATATAATAATTATGTATATGTATTATGGCGTGTGTGTGTTTGTTTGAGGAAGTTATTGCCAGTCTAGGTTTAGAGCAAAGTTTTGCTGCTCAATGGGTTTCAGCAGAGCTTCAGTCTCTTGTCTCTTCTCATATTAACTTATATCAAGAGATAAAGTTTGATAAAAGGAGATATTGCAAATATGCATAGAAATTGGGCCACTAAAGCGTACAGCATTTCATAATTTGCTTTGTGTCTTTCGGAAAATGATTTTCCCGTTATTTTTTACAATAACAGTGTCCATTAAAAGTAATTTCGTGTATTTGGGTATTAAGGTTACATGTGACCAAAATGACAGTAATTCAATGACTGAACAAAAATCAAATTGGGAAATGTGAAATTACTCAAAAATTAAGCATTTGATGCGGTTGTTTTACTTTGCGCATTTATTTATCATAGTTTAACGGATTTTTTGAGCTACTGTACCTAGTCTGAGCCCATCTTGCATTATCTCCTTTACTACGGGCCCCATACTTCCTTAGTCCAGCTCTGGTTTGAAACCATTATAAGGATAGACGTGGCCATCCCTCCATTGTTTCCTTTGCAAGCGGGACGAACGGGCTTGTTTACTTTGAGAATATTACCCATTTGATACATTGGGAGATATATGTGTTTTACTATTGTACTGAAAGAGTGAGGGATGGAATGGCCTCAATTCCATATTTCAATATTTACTTAAATAATAGATAGATAGATAGATAGATAGATAGATTCATTTATTTTCAGTAAGGATAATTACATACATTGGTATACAACAATATACTATGAGCAACACCTTACGAATTGTCAAAATAACAATTATTATTCAATACTCAACAGAATTATTAGGCATGATTTTACAATAAATTAATTATTTGGTACATTACATAAAATTCAAATATAATATTAAAAAATTAAGATGTCAGAAATACCTACTGTAATTGAAATATCTGCAATAGCATAATGCGTCAAAAATAACAGTTTAAAATAAATAAAATCACATGTCAAAAATTGCGTAACATTAATACGCGGTTTAATCGAATAGGGAAGTAGAATTAATTGTACAATACAGTTTTAAACTATGTTTCGTATGGAATGTACCTTTATAAAATGAAAAGCTCTCATACACGTACCGATTTGATTTCCGGTCCGATTTTAAAGCTTGCCAAAAACAAAGTGTTTTCGAAAAAAAATCCTTCATTTCGTTTTTAGGCATACCTATTCCACAACATAGTCCCTTTAAGTTATAGGACAAACTTTAAGGGACTATTTTATGGAATATGCCTATTTTATCCTGTTTTGAATTCAGCGCGATCCTGCGGTTTTAATGAGGTCATCAGTCCACCTTGTGAGTCGCTGTGCTTGCCGGTACGTGGTAAGTATAGGTAATAAGTAAGTAAGTTCGTATAGGCCGGGTGGCTAGCCCTAGGGTCAGAGTTTTAGGCCGTAATAAGGCCTCTAACATGGCTAAACCGTTAAAACTACCGGGACCCACAATTTAACGTGTCATAGGAGCCACGGTAACGCTCAGTTGGAAAATGCCACCCGCGGTAACCCATCCAAGTACTGACCGTGCGGAACGTTGCTTAATTTCGGTGATCACTGACGAACACCTGGTCAAACTACGCTACGAGCGCTAGTATAGGCGATAGTAAATTGTCTATTAGGTACTATTGCCTGTACTTACGTTTAGTTTCGCTCTAGATTCCCCAGTAGCAAACTAAATCGATGTAGATACAAATATACCTACCAAAGTTTAATCTCGATCGCGTCGGTAAAGTCAATAGGATTACTGCGCCAGCCGGAGATTAACTGCTAAAGTTATAAGCCAGGTTTGTTGCGGTTTACACTGTTTGTAGTAGTAGTAACTGATATAATATACATAGATAGATAGTAATTTATTGTCAGTAACGGATAATTACATATATTGGTGTACGAAACATACTATGTCGCAGCTGCAAAGTCTCGAGCATCGACGTAAGGTAGCGTGTTTATCGGCCTTTTATCGGATCCACTTCGGAGAGTGCGCCCAGGAGTTGCACAATCTGGTACCACCTGCCCCTTTCTTCTATCGTACGGCTAGACAGACGCGACCAAAGCGCCACCCTTTTATGGTGGACATTCCGCGCATTAGAACCAAGCGTTTCGAATCCTCATTCCTCATACGAACAGCCAGAATGTGGAACGCTTTGCCTGGGTCTGTCTTCCCGCTAAAGTACAATGTGGGCGTCTTCAAATCCCGAGTAAATAGGTATCTTCTAGGTAGGCGTGCTACAACCTAGACCGCATATCTGCTTAACAACAGGCAGTATGTAGTCAAACGCAAACCTATTCAGAATTAAAAAAAAAAAAAAAAAAAATGAGCAACATCCTACGAATCGTCAACATAACAATTATTAATTATGTACTCAACAGACTTATTAGACATAATATTACAATGAATTAATCAAAATTCGGTACATTACATTAAATTAAAAATACAATATTAAAAAAATTCAGAAAGTCAGAAATACTGTATTTGAAATGTCTGCAATAGCATCATCAAAAATAACAGTTTAAAATAAGTAAATACTAAATATTTAGGTATTTCAGGTATAACTGAAAAATATAGGCTGATTCAAACTCCTTGGCGGCTTTGTCCGACCTGCGCGAAACCCAATCCTCGCTGTTAAGTGAACTTTAGTCAGGATTGGGTTATCCGCAGCCTGTAGCTAACATCACTCCCGCAAAAAATTTGGTTCGGCCTGTAACAACTACATAGTACTAACAACCTGTAGTATACATATGTATTGTAATTACTATATTAAGTGTAACGTTGTTATTTTAAAATTGCGACCTCACATAATATTTTAATTTACTGAAAGTAGGCTTTAGGCCGATTCCGATGAACGGATGTGAAGCTTGGACGCTAACACAAAAGGAAGAAACCAAACTGTTAGTGACGGAACGCAATATATTCAGAAATAATCTGGGGCCGACCAGTATGGAAGATGGAAGTTGGAGGATACGAAAAAAAACGTGATATTGAAGAGCTGGTAGCGGAGCTCAATATTTTTGGTGAAATTAAATCCCACAGGCTCCGCTGGCTTGGACACCCGGAACGGATGGAAGAGGCGTGCCGTAAAGAAGGCTTATTTGGGCATGCCGGAAGGGCGTGTTGTTGGACGTCCCAACTATAGATGGAAAGATAAAGTGGCCGAAGACCTGCTGGAGATTGGGGTGCAAGGCTGGCATCTACTCGCACAGAATAGGGACAAATGGTGGACATTAGTATCAGAGGCCAAGACACACTGGTTCGCTGTGCCAACAAAGATAGATGGATAATAGGATTTTTCTTTGCAAAGTACATTTTTACTTCATACTAATCATTATGAACAAGCTTTTTTATAATAGCAACCTGGAGCCGCAAAAAATAGCTATGCTGCATGTTTATCAAAATTGATAATATTAGCCACCAAAACCGCAAGGTAATCAAAAGCGCGGCTTATTTCAAGTTCTATTCCACAACATAGTCCCTTTAAGTTATAGGACAAACTTTTAGGGACTTTTTTTATGGAATGTGTCATAGAATAATTATTCTATGAAATATGCCTATTTTATCCTGTTTTCTAAATTACCATTTTTTACTTTTTTCCTTTTATTATGCTTCCTTATAGATCCCTGATGATATCAAATAAATCAACCTACAATTTGAGTACGGTCATCTGTCCAACTCGTAGGTCGTCCTACGCTGCGTATCGGTACGTAAATCCCAATCGAGCACTTTTGGACTTCATCAAACTTTGACCGTTATCAATACCTAACTCATATCTCCAAAACTTGCTTTCGAACACAAGTATAGGTATAGGCCGTATCATAAAAGTCGGCAGATGTGAAGTTAGCTACAATCTGCACAATATCCAATTAACGCGCAGATTTATGTGAGCTGCAGTCAGGATTGGATATTGCGCAGCTTGTAGCTAACTTCACATCCGCCGACTTGTATGATTCGGCTTATAACAGCGTACCATAAGGTGGATGACCTCAACAAGGTCGCATGATCGCGTTGGATGCAAAGATCTATCTATATGCCTATGTCCAGCAGTGGACGCCCTGAAACGACAACGACGACAAATACCTCTATTATCACAGGCTTGGCCTGGTCCTTTATTAGGCATCAATGGAACCCATTATTACTACTATTATTTGTTAAAGAAGGTTTCTTATGTTTTTGTGTATCTAAGGAAACCGTACTAAACAGTCTTGTCAAATTATTACGATACAAAATATTCTGTCTGAATGCTTTAAAATAAATGTTATTTATTTTATTCATCGTTTTATATTCTCAACGATCCTCATCAAATTCCTCGCAACATGGTAGCATTTCGCGCGGTTGAAGAATAGATTCGATGTAAATAAAATTTTTAAAATGAGAAGAAATTTTGTGCAAAAATAAAGTGCGAAAAATCGACATGGCAACCAAACCTGAGATTATGAAATTCAAGATCGGTGACTTGGATGGCACTAACTGGTCAGTATGGAAATACAAAATTACTATGATGTTAAAAGGGATTCCCAAAGCCCTAGACATATTAGAAGGGAGATTTCCACGTTCAACCAGCAAGAAGGCTGATGATACTGCTCCACAAGAGTATCTAGAGCTAGATAGCACAATTTTGGTCATTCTCACGAGCAATATGTCAGATGAAATTGTCCAAAGAATCATGCGTTTTGAGACTTCTAAAGAAGTATGGGATGAGCTCAAGAGGCTGTATGACGGAGACGGTGATGACTTAGTCTATGACAACTGCCTTAAATTCTTCGAGTACAAGAAGAAAACGGACGACAACATGGCAATGCACCTTTCAAAGCTACAGAACATCTGGTTTAATTTAAACAAAGAAGTTACAAAGCTTGGAAACAATGAACTGCCAGAGGTACTTCTTATATGCAAGATTTTAGATACTTTGCCGGAAGAATACCTCACGTTTAAATCCAGTTGGTTGTTGATGTCTAAAAAGGAAAGGACAATAGAAAGATTAACATCACAACTCTGCGCCTTTGAACGAAATGTTGAGACACACGCTTCGTCATCCAATAGCGAGAGTAATCAAGCTCTAGTAGTAAATACTTCAAAGAAAAGGAACGACAAAATGATCAGCAATAACAAGGTAAAATGTAATTATTGCTGATTAGAGGGACATAAAGTACGTAAATGTGAAAAGTGGTTGAGTGATGGAAGACCACCAAAGCCTAGTTCAAACGCCAACATCGTTACGAATACAGACTTATTGATCGTTGACACAGACTTATACCCAGATAAAGAAAGTTGGTATTTAGATAGTGGGGCAACTAGTCACGTCACTTTCAGAAGAGATCTGTTCCAAACGTTTAAGAGCTTCGACAAAACGAATACTGTGACGACGGCGAATGGCGAGAAAATGATTGCCACTGGTAAAGGTGACATCAAACTAGAAGCTTTGGTTGGTGATCGAAAAGGATACATAATATTATGCGATGTATGGTGTGTACCATCCCTACAGAAAAATCTGTTCTCGTTACTGTCAGCACAGGACAGATTACCGGGCAGCATTTTTGAATCAGAACCAGAGTTCTGCAGATTGAAATCTAATGGCGTCGTTAAAGTCACAGGTGAACGAAAGAAGAGAGGTGGATTATTTAAACTTAACGTAAAAAATATAATGCCACAAACCTCCTTTGAAGTCAATGCGATTACGACAAGTCAAGATTTATTACAACTTGACCATGAGAGATTAGCTCATCAAAGCAAACTCCATGTGAAGAAAGTTATCGAAAGAGAACTAGGGATAAAGGTAGAAAGTAACAACACAGAGTTTTGTGAAGGATGTAGCTTCGGTAAAATGCATAGACAACCATTCGGAACTAGAGTTAGAGCAGAAGTACCTGGAGAGATCATGCACTCAGACGTGTGTGGTCCATTTCCGTCCTCGTACAAAGGATATCGCTATTTCGTTCTATTTAAAGATGACTTCAGCAAGTACCGTTATGTATACTTCATGAAACAGAAGTCTGAAGTCCACTCAAACCTTCAACTGATGTTAGAAGAAAGCAAGATAGCTGGTCATGTCATCAAAGAACTATTAAGCGATAACGGCGGAGAGTTCGATAATGAGAAAACTCGATTAATACTACAAAAATATGGCATAAAGCAAAGATTGATCATGCCATATACGCCTGAGCAAAACGGCTGTAGCGAAAGAGAAAATAGAACATTAGTCGAAGCCGTTCGTGCGATGATGTATGCACACGAAGAGTTGCCAACCGCTTGTTGGGCAGAGCTCGTAAGTACAGCAGCCTATGTACTCAACAGAACAGGACGTACTCCCTTAGAAGGTAAATCTCCATACGAACTTTGGTATAAGAAAAAGCCAAAGATAAGCCACCTTAAAATCATCGGAAGTCCATGCTACGCCCATGTTCCCAAGCAGAAGCGTAAAAAGCTAGACAAGAAAGCTGAAAGATGTATATTAATCGGCTATGACGGTGATGATGGATATCGACTTTTGAATTTCAGCAAAAACGGATGTTCGTTGGTACGTTCAAGAGACGTAAAATTTCTTGAGTCAGAAATCGGTAAGAGTAATGTAAAACAGAATTCAGAATTGACAAAGGCTCAGGAAGATTCTGAAATTGAAATTAGTCTACAAATGCCATCGAACTCTGTCGCAAGGGAGGATATATATATATATATATATATCTCTCTCAGCAGGCCGTCACTTGTTTCCATTATGGATCGAATAGGTTTAGGCTGTTTGTAATCCTGCCTGATGTTAGTTTACTTAACTACACAAAAAGGGAGGATGTTAAAGAAGGTTTCTTATGTTTTTGTGTATCTAAGGAAACCGTACTAAACAGTCTTGTCAAATTATTACGATACAAAATATTCTGTCTGAATGCTTTAAAATAAATGTTATTTATTTTATTCATCGTTTTATATTCTCAACGATCCTCATCAAATTCCTCGCAACATTATTAACTAATTTATTTATTTTTTTACATAAAAAGCATTGGATCATCCACAGACCCTTGAAGGTCCAAAGATAATCCAAATGCTCAAGCCCACTGCCAGTTGGCAGCGTGCCCAGCATGCTGGCTGCATTGCCACGCTGAATGGCAATGCTTATGCGTTGAGCCAAATAAATACCAGAAGAAAATAATAATAATTTAATTATGAAATATTTTGGCCCTCTAGACTCTAGGTAATAAAACATTGATCTGATGGTCGGTGCTCCTTTATATTAAGACAGCAGATGAGTTCTTATCTTTACATCCTTGGGTCAAACCCCGGCGGGGCAGCCTTCTAGCCCGTTTACCTATGTATTTCATTCGATTACTACGTTATTAATATTTGTATTTCGTCTAGAAGTGAAGATATTGTAGTGTAAGTCGAGAAATAGAAATAACTCTTGGTTTTTTGCACCAATAACACACAATACATTTTGTTTTAATTAATTTGCCATTATTGTACACCCCGTCCTTTACCTTACTTTATTATCCTTTCCTCTCGTTATCAGGTTGCCTGGAAAAAATCGCTCTAAGCGATAAGGCCGCCGGTTGTCGCACTATTTTAGTTATATTGTAGTTTTTTATTGTTATATTGTCGATTGTGAGAACAATAAAGCGTTTCTATTCTATTCTATAGCACTCAAATAATAATTATTTTTCGCAAAAAAAAAGCGCAACACCGACTTTCACCGTATACGGAATTCGCATAGTTTGCACGAATCGGTGTGACATCCTTATACATTATTGTTGATTTATCAAAAACGGCGCAGCAGATTTTGATAAAATTTAAATGGGACCACCTCGGGAGTATACACTTTCGAATTAATAAAGATTTTTTTCATTCGGTCAAAACATACAGACGAACATAGGACATCCTCCTTTTTGGAAGCCTGTAAAATGACTTAAAAACTAAGGCAACCATTAGTAACATTATCGTTAAAGCGATCTCTTCCAGGCAGTTCAGATATTCTTTTACAGGGTTTTTTCACAGAATCTTCCAAGGAAAGTGCTACTAAGCAACAGTGTGTAAACATTACCTACTGATGATAATAATTGGGTACTGTGAACCTAGAAGGCAATGAGTTCAGATAATTACATTTCAAACGAACGTACCGCTGTCTTTTTTTTCGTGATTTCAATTGTGCCATAGTAAAAGTTCCTCATAACGGTGAGCATATATACATATGAAATACATATGAAAATCTCACTTTGTAAAACGACACTTTGTATAATATCTTATGTTACTGGAACTACTAAGTTTTCATCGTTATAATTAAAAAAATACACACGATCCAAATACGTAATCTTCTTAAACTATTACACAAAAAGCAATTGGATTATGTGTAAGCGGCTGAAGGTTTAAAGATCGTCCAAATGTCCAATAAATACAAATACCGACCGTTAAGGAACATTGTCGTAATAGTAAGTCGCGTTATGTAAAAATAATCGGCCAAGTACGAGTCGGACTCGCGTACGGAGGGTTTCGTATACTGTATGGGAGCCCCCTTAAATATTTATTTTATTCTAATTTTATTGAATTGAATAGATATACAACAAAATGTTCTGTGAATATTTCAAGCATCTACCTGTTACCATTATTAATATCGAGCGAAAAACGGCAAAAAAATCAGGTTTGTTGTCATGCCTTAATCATTGATTTTATTCTGTTTTTAGTATTTGTTGTTATAGCGGCAACAGAAATACATCATCTGTGAAAATTTCAGCTTTCTAGCTGTAACGGTTCATGAGATACAGCCTGGTGACAGACAGACGGACTACAGACGGACAGCGGATTCTTAGTAATAAGGTCCCGTTTTATTCCTTTGGGTACGGAACTCTAAAAATGACACGTCTCATCTGAAAAAATCATTATTTTTTCGTGCAGAGTACACTAACTAAATAAATTCGATGTGATTTAGCGTTGTTTTGGCTAAAGAAAAACGTTGTTTATGACTTCGACTCCATCCCCCGCAAAGATAGTTTTCGAAAGGAAGTCTTCATTCAATAACAAAAGCTAATCTAAATTGAACAGCTGACAGGCGTCTAATTATCCAACAACGCGGGAGGATCTAATTCAGTCCACGTGCGCACGCGCAGTCGTAATGTTTGATATTATTAGAGTGTTATGATCGATCAAAACATAACCTAGATGTGTCGTGACGGCTTTAGTTTGAACTTTTAATGTTTCGATCAAGGTGCTAGAGTAGAGTAGAAATAATAGAGCGGTTATAGTTAACATAACCGCTCTCTCATTATTATATGTATTATTAAGTGATCGTTTTTTTGGTATTTTCTTCTGCCTTTTAGCTAATTTAGGTGTCTGAGCTACCATCACAACATATTAAATTTAAAAATAAAATAAATATTTAAGGGGGGCTCTTATACAACAAACCTGATATTTTAGCCGTTTTACGCTTGATATTAATAATGGTAACAGGTGTATGCTTGAAACATTCACAGTTATTGTATATTCACTTCAATAACAAATAATAAAATTAAAATAAAATAAATATTTAAGGGGGGCTCCCATACAGTACGGAACCCATCGTGCGCGAGTCCGACTTGTACTTGGCCGATTTTCATCTAAAGAAACCTAATTTTTCACTATTTGCTTAACGATTTTGGAACTTTGCAAAACCTTTACTAAATCTTTTGATTAAAAGCGAATGATTATTTCACTAATGTTTTGTGAGCTGACATACGTTGGTTGGTTGGCTTGGTCATGGGCAAGTGATGCAATGTTTATATTGTATTTTTTTGTGTTCTTACCAAAACTCCAACAAAATTTCAAGTTAAATAATGCTGGCCCTCCTCCAGTCCAGATTTGAGTCGTTAGATTACAAGATATGGCAACACTTGGAGGAAAAGGCGTGCTCAAAGCCTCATCCCAATTTGGAGTCACTCAAGACATCCTTGATTAAGGCAGCCGCCGATATTGACATGGACCTCGTTCGTGCTGCGATAGACGATTGGCCGCGCAGATTGAAGACCTGTATTCAAAATCACGGAGGTCATTTTGAATAAATTTTATTGTCATAAGAATCTACGTTTTGTTAAGTTCCTTTTGGTATATAAATGGTTACATAATGAATAAACTTGTTTCAATTATTTTATATTAAACATGTGACAAAATTTATGACCTGACTGTTTATAATGAAATTAAAATAAAATTATTACTTATGGGGGGGCTCGCGCACAATACGGAACCCTTTATGCGCGAGTCTGACTCGTACTTGGCAGATTTTTTTTATTTGTATGTGTTCATCGATAATTCCGCCAATTGTGAACCGAATCAAAAATTATTTTTTTAGTTCGAAAGGATTATACCTACTCCCGAGGTGGTCCCGTATAAATTTTATAGTAATCAGCTGAGCCGTTTTTGAAAAATCAACAATAAAACAAATTCGAACGAAATATTCGGATTTTTTACACGATGGAAGGCGGTTTTACCATTTTTTGCGAAAAATAATTATTATATTTATATACCTAGATTTTCAAGTATAGACAACTAAGTACCGATAATAATTTATAAAATTCGTGCGGCATCGTACTTACTTAATATTGGCGAATGCATTGCTAATGTTACGCCAAAAAAAGGAAGCTTAAGCCCCAAATGATGCCATATGCGAAATGTCCAGAATGCCACTAAAATCTTTACGCGCCCGATCTTACGTCTGATTTACGGCTTTGTTCGCGTAAAAAATACGATGTAGGAATTGTATGACAAAATAGAGATGTGCTACTTATCCGGTAAGATTGGAAATCAAAGATTTTGCTTAATGTTAAATTTGATAGATGTTTTCTTCTTCTTCGTGAGACTTCTCTTTTTCGTGAATCGCTTTATGACGCGCACGCGTCTCCGTTGTAAAAATTAAAATAATAACTAAAATAGACTAATTTCATAACCAGTGTGTGTGTAAATAATAAAATAAAAACTATTAAGTAAAATCTTATCTTTGATTCATCATAGTTAAGTTGCACATAGTTGAAAGTAACAAACATCAATTTGGTTACCTAATCTTAAACTTTTGCGAAGTACCTACAAAGGTAGTATGCGAAGACTTTTGCGAAGTATCTACAAAGGTAGTATGCTTTCCGCAAGAACTCGCGCGTAGAGCATTTTGCTCATATTTATAAAAGTCATTAATTAAAGGTAACTTCTACCAAGTAATATTATTATTATTTTTTTAAATAAAATAGTCTCCAAAGAAAATGTGCTGTGAAGACACAGCACAAGCATAAATTAGTTTGCCCGCGTTCTAGACTTAAATTGACTTGTGATAATTGCTACATGATGTGCATTACAATATACAATATTATCCCTGATGAATTCAAAGAGTATACATTCTTTAAATTTAAAAAACATTTAACTCAGTGGCTAATTGAAAAATGCTTTTATAATATGAAGGAATTTTTAGATTATGGAAAATCAGTTAAAAAATATTATGTAGGTTGACAAAGTACTATAATTTCAGTTTTAACATTTGACATTTTTTTCAATATGACTAATTTGCAAAGAAGTAGGTACTTATTATGACATTTTTATTAGAATGAATTAGAATTATTAGAATTATCATTGACAGTTTTGCATAATGGCAAAACATCATGCTGAAAGTATTATAATGAACAAATTGTATTTTGTTTTAAATTTGACTATTTTAAAATGTATTCGTATGCCTGAAAAGGCAAGTTTTGGCATAAGCACTTTAAAAATGAACCTTGTATGTACCTGAAACTTATGAATAAATGATTATGAATTATGAATTAAAGAAATTGCTAGTCTTCTAAAGCACTCGTACGGAAAAAAATAAGTATAAAAATATTAGTACAAAAATATTTGCATTTAAGTAGGAATAATTAATTGGCATCAAATACGCGAGCTTTCTACGTAGCACGTAGTTTATAACTGTGTTTATTTTTATTTTTGTGTACATATACATTTATATACGGTTATTACTAATCAATTAGTATCCTTTTAGAAGCTTATTCTGTACATCGAAACTAACAACTTTTGTACTGCGATTTTTGTCAAAATTAAAAAAAATGTTGTTCCATTGAAAAATATCGTTCACCCGCGACAAATTGTCTGGAACTGCAGATTTTTTTTGAGTTCTTACAAAAGTCGCAGAACCAAAGATTTAAAGAATAAGCCCCTAAAATGATGCTGATTGATTAGAAATAACCCTGTATAAGTGACAAACCGCCAAAGAAGCAGCGGCAGCCATATCGGCGCCCATTCTCGTTGAGCGCGCGAACGTAACTGTTAACGATTTGCAAAGCTATGTGTGTGTAAAGGTTACCGTTATTCACGGCGTGAACCGCAAAATTCACGCGCGATTCACGCGTTAATGAAGAATCGGCATTAAATTTGTAATCCATTAACTAATATTTACTAAAATGGTCTAGTCGTCCTTCATTTGTAGGTTCAACAATTGACTATTAAAAGACCGGTAAATAACCGTTCAATGTGCAAAATTTCAGCTCAATCGATTGGGGATCGCCATGCACCGCCCTATTTAGTTTTAGTTGCAAGAACAAACATAACAAATGTTATCTTTAAACTTTCGCGATTTGAGCACATTATCCTACTATATTAATACGCAACGCGTGACCAAAATGCTGGTATTTATTTGGCTCAACGCATGAGCATTGCCATTCAGCGTGGCAATGCTGCCAGCATGCTGGCAAGCCAACTGGCAGTGGGCTCGAGCATTTGGATTAAGTATCTTTAGACCTTCGAGGGTCTGTGAATGATCCAATGCTTTTTATACGGGACTTATCGCGTAATAAAACATGAGATATGTACTAAACATAACAAAGCGTAGAGTAGTATATGATTCGGTTTTTTAAAAGAGTGAAGCTAAGTATAATTATTACATATCTCAGAGAGCCAAGGCCCATCCTAGCACAATTTTGATCTTGATAATATCATGAATATTGTTATCATATTTACCACTTTATCAAGTAAAGTTAAATTTATCATCATGTTTCATTGATAATTAGATTTAAGAATATTATGACATTTGCATATGGAGAGAGTCAGAGAATAAATGGAGCTCGACGAGTATTTATATTGTACTAGTTTTTGCCCGCGGCTTTGCCCGCATGATATTTCGAGGCCCTGCTTTATCACCCTTAATAAAGGAGGTGGAAAATAAAAATACAAAAAAAATCGATTTGACATTTGTTCGATTCGACAGTTTCTTTTGACATTTCTTGGAGCGCACGCTACAATAGCTTGCAGATGGCAGATTTTTTCCTACTTACTTAACACTTATTGTTATAATATGTAAAATTCACGAAATATCATTATAATTTTTAGCCTATGTGTTATTCTGATATATAATATAAGCTATTTAATTGCAAAGTTTCATCTCAATCCGTTCAGTAGTTTTCGCGTGAAAGAGTAACAAACATCCATACATACATCCATCCTTACAAACTTTCACGTTTATAACATTAGTAGGATTAATGTCAACCTAATATACCCATATCCACAAATAAATGAATATGAATATGAAAAATAACAATCAGAAATCGTACTTTTAGTATTACTACTGGTACTTTCAGTTCTTTGTTTTGGATGCCGGAATAAAAATAACCGTAATATAGTCGCTGAACGCAGTCGTCACTCTTCACATATTGAATAATAATCCGTAACCGTAACTGGCCGGTAGAGTTCCGGAACCGATATCCGTAACCGCTGAAATGCCGTGACCTACATTTTGGGATTAGAGAACTGACAGATGGTGAACTATTTTTATAATTCATAATTATTTATTCATAAGTTTCAAGTACATACAAGGTTCATTTTTAAAGTGCTTATGCCAAAACTTGCCTTTTCAGGCATACGTATACATCTTAAAATAGTCAAATTTAAATCAATTTCATATTTGGTCATTATAATACGAGTACTTTCACCATGAAGTTTTGCCATTATGCAAAACTATCAATGATAATTCTAGTAAAAATGTCATAATAAGTACCTACTTCTTAGAAAATTTGTCATAGTAAAAAACTGACAAATGTCAAAATTGAAATCAAAGTGCTTTGTCAACCTACATAACATTTTTTAACTGATTTTCCATAATCTAAAAATTCCTTCATAGAGAGGGCTATGCTCGGAGTTTCTCTGCGAGATCGAATCAGAAATGATGAGATTCGTAGAAGAACCAAGGTTACCGACATAGCCCAGCGGATTGGCAGGTTGAAGTGGCAATGGGCAGGGCACATAGCGCGGAGGACTGATGACCGATGGGGTCGAAAAGTCCTCGAGTGGAGACCACGTACCGGCAAGCGCAGCGTAGGACGTCCACCTACAAGGTGGACGGACGACCTCATTAAGACCGCAGGATCGCGCTGGATGCAAGCCGCTACCAACCGGTCTTATTGGAGATCTTTAGGGGAGGCCAATGTCCAGCAGTGGACGTCCTATGGCTGAAAAGAAGAAGAAGAAGAAAAATTCCTTCATAATACACAAACATTTTTCAATTAGCCACTGCGTTAATGTATTATGGCAACCAATGTGGTTTACACTCAATTTATATGACGGGTATGCACATGATAACTGGGTAAAATAATCATTATCATAATTAGTCCGTGAGATAGATGATCAAAACGTATTGGACAAGCATTTTTCTTTTGTCAATCAAACAACAAATTACAAAGATAAATATTCTCAAAACTTGGGGGTCGTGACGTCACCTCTCTTACAGAAGTCTATACATTTGTATGGCACTTGTGACGTCACGAGTAACTTTGACGGGCTATATTGTCTTCATTTTTTGTTTACCTAGCGACCCGCCCCGGCTTCGCACAGGTGTATTATACATATAAACCTTCCTCTTGAATCACTCTATCCATTAAAAAAAACTGCATCAAAATCCGTTGCGTAGTTTTAAAGATTTAAGCATACAGACAAACAAACAGACAAAATAGCGACTTTATTTTATACTATGTAGTGATTGACAAAATAATAAATACGGACTAATTATGTTTTCTTAGTCATTATGCCTATTATATCTCGCAAACACCCATCCGAAGAATAACGTTTTTTGTCAAACGTTTCTTAACTTCAGTGATCGCTAAGAAACACCTAGTTAAGTTTAGGCCGATCGTGCCTCTCTATCGCTTGTTCCGCGCTCTCGCTTGCACGCTCAGCTCAGGACGAATGTGACACTTTTTCGTGCATGCAGCTAGCGTTCATCGATTTATAAGACGTTATTAATAAATAATGACAATAAATAACTATTTATTTAACACACAAAAAATAATACATAGGTAACATTCTTAAGCTAGTGTAACACTAGGCGCCTTTATCGCTGGAAGCGATCTCTTCCAGGCAACCCATTACGTCAAAAACTTAAATTAAAAATTTAAAAAACCCCCGACACAAAAATATTTGACAACAAACTTTCAATTGACAACCATTTTGAGCACATTTGTAGAATTTTGGTTCTTCCATCCCCACTTTAACCCACCATAACTCTTAAACGGTAGTTAGTAAAACTCTTAAACTGTAGCGTTCGAAGCGTAGTTTGACTAGGTGATTGTCAGCGATCACCGAAATTAACCAACGTTCCGCACGGTCAGTACTTGGATGGGTGACCGCGAGTGGCATTTTCCAACTGAGCGCTACCGTGGCTCGGATGACACGTTAAATTGTAGGCCCCGGTTGTTTCAACCGTTTAGCCATGTCAGAGGCCTTCAGGCGGCCTAAAAACTCTGACACCTGGGCTAGCCACCCGGCCTATACGAACTTACTTACTTACTCTTAAACGGCTCAATCGATTTTTATAAAACATAGCTAAGAACACTCTCGATTAAGTCTCCTTTCATCCAAATAAAACTAAACTGAAATCGGTTCAGTGGTTCGGGCGCTATGATGCCACAGACAGACAGACAGACACACAGACAGAAACACAGACAAACAGACACGTCAAACTTATAGCACCCCTCTTTTGCGTCGGGGGTTAAAAAGAAATACTTCGGCAAAGTTATCTATCTGCCTTTATTCAGCAATCCATATAAAATATCATCACTGCAACTGGCACCTAATCTGCGACTCGACGTCACGCATATCCTTCGCGTTGTTTATTTACATGTGTGCTATACACGCACTCATGTGTGAGAAATAAAATCACACGGAATTTATTACACGTCTGTAAGAATGTGACTTGTGTACGTGTGAAGACGTTCACAAACTTAACTGTTATATATATGGTTATCCTAAACTGGTGACCAAGCTGAGAGGAGGTGATTCAGACCATTACTATGGAGTTTTGGCGGGAACGCGAAAAAATAATGTCGCCTAATTGTATTATTTTGTTAAACTTTTGTTTTTATCAGTGACTAGCGACCCGCCTCGGCTTCGCACAGGTGTATTATACATATATACCTTCTTCTTGAATCACTCTATCTATTTAAAAAAAACGCATCAAAATCCGTTGCGTAGTTTCAAGGATACATGAGGACAGACAGCGGGAAGCGATTTTGTTTTATACTATGTAGTGATAATTAGTGAAAAATTGTGGTATTTCGTTGATTATGAGCTGATTTACGTGCATGAGTGTAGGCAAGTGATATAATGTGACGTATCATGTTGTTACCAAAACTCCAAAGACGGCTCTAGTAAAGTCTCCACTGCTTTACTGAGATCTGACTTGGACTATGTTTGGACTTGACTGCAAATTTATTGGACTGTGACGTGACTACGACTGACTATTTTGATAAAATATCAAAAAATATTAAACTACTTGACACTGGCAAATACACAATAACGCAACGCCAAAACATAAAAGAAGAAGAAGAAGACTGTTACTATGAACAAATTTGCACTTGTTGTACGTGTGGAGGCGTTCACAAACTTAACTGTAATATACAGGGTTATCCTAAACTGGTGTACTAAGCCGAAAGAACGAGATTCAGACCATTACTATGGACTAGTTATACTATGGGACCAAACTGAAATTCGTGAAAAAAATCACCCTTTGCACACATTTTGTCGATTACGAGTTGCAATTTTGTATGGAACAGCCTCAGACTAAATAAAAAAATAAAGACAAAATGTTGTGAACAAACAACTGAGGCTGGCAAAACTACGCCTCGCCGTGTAGGTACAGACACAATTACACATACATACACGTACAACGAAACTACACCTTGGTTTGGATGTATAATTTTCTACAAAAAAAAAAAAAAAAAAAAAACACATCAACCAATACAGCTTGGCTTTGGTTCGCGGGGTGGATGTGAGGCTGCTGTTCATTCCCTTCGTACTTTTCTCGGTCAAAATTGTGGAGAGGTGTTGCTCAAGGTAGATGTCAAAAATGCTTTCAATTCGGTTAATAGAGACGCCTTGTTGGTACAGGTCAAGGAAAAAATTCCCGATCTTTTCAATTTTCTTTGGCAATGCTACGGCAAACCCACTAAATTAATTTACAAAAATGATGTTCTGCTATCTTCCGTTGGCTGTCAACAAGGTGACCCTCTCGGACCAGCCATTTTCAGCCTGGCCATTCATCCAATTGTTCAACGTCTCCAATCAAAACTCAACGTTTGGTATCTGAATGACGGGACTTTGGGTGGCGATGCGAACACAGTCCTACGTGATTTGGAAATTCTTATTGACGAGTTTCGTCAAATTGGTTTGGAGCTAAATTTTTCGAAATGTGAACTTTTCGTTTGCGACTCATGTCCAGATAAAGATTTGGTAATTAACAAATTTAATTATTTGGCACCTAATATCAAATCGGTAGACAAGTGTTCTCTTCGCCTTCTGGGTTCGACGATACTAGATGAGTCTTTTCCGCCTTTCGTTTGTAGCGTAGCTACTAACAATACTTATTTCTTTCTCGTTGCACGACATTTGAACATCACAATCATTCGTTTTATGCACTTTTGGACTTTACTTAATAAACAAATCGTAAACATTAAATAGCAAATGAAATTGCAAATGCAGTGACTTTGAAGTTAGCAAGTAATGAGACAGTAAAAGTGACAGTTGGTTTGACGCTGTCATGTATGGACTGCTTGTCGCTGTCATGTATGGACTGCTTGTCGCTGTCATTGTTCGGACTGATCCGTAAAGAAAAAAAAAGAAATTATTTGTGTCTGTATTTTCATAACCTTGTTGGGAGAATGGAACGTAAATAAGTATGTTTTGTTTACAAGGCGTAGTAGATTAAGTGCGGTGACGTCATAAGTGGATGCGTGATTCGAAACGGTTGAAAGGTGACAAGTGAGTTAGCGAATTTTCATTTACAATTGCAAAAAGCTTTTTCTGGAGACTTCGTTGAAGAATGTGGTGCTCCGGACATCCATCTGCCTTAGGGCGGAGGCGTTTAAAAAGAGGCGATTGAGGTTAGTCAGTTGATCTAGTGATTCGCTCGTCAATTTAATCTGAATTTTGATTCGCTGGAAAAACATCTTGGAATCATCCCGGTGAAAAATACGAGTGATACTTATTTGCAGTCTGGTTTGTCCATAGCCTCTTCCCGCGACCTGGTTGATCTTCCTGCGACCTGATTGATCTTCCTGCGACCCGATTGATCTTCCCGCGACCCGATTGATTCCCTGACGGACCCCGCGCTGATGATTCCGGACTCCTGATTTTTTGCACACGTCATTTTGGTCGTATCGACGGGCCAGCCTGGTGGCGTACCTGCCAGCCTACACCTGTTTCCACTTGCGGATTTCATCCTGCGAGCATGCCTGCCACGGATCCACAAGTAATACCTATTTAGTTTTTTTTTACATAACCCAGAGCCGCATGGTCACTTTGGTATGAATATTAAGTTCATCCTCTTCTACAAATTTCCACGATTGAAGCCTTCTGGACAGAGTTTAGACGTATGAGACATTCCTCGTTTTCACTGTATGATCCATGCTTTAGTGAACATAAGTAGACTTTATTTTTATCCACGGACTAAACGACTAGCTACCGTTTTGTTCGCTTGATTGTAATTAATGTTAGAAATCACATTAGTTTGTATTTTATGCAATATCGCAGACGGTATATGCACAGTCTTTAATAATTAAGTTAATTACCCGCCACATTGTTAGAAGTTTGGTTTAATTAGGTTCGCTTTAATTTAAGTACTGAAAATATAGCAATAAGTATTGATAAACTTTACAACGGTTAAGTTTGTGTAATTTTAAGCCCGTTGGCATTAAGACCCTTCTGGTCACCACCGAGTAAACTTACCCGCTTTAGACTTAAGATAATTTAATGTAAATTCAAAGAGTTAAGGTCGTTACAAATAAATTTGTTGTGATTTAAATTACAAAACCAAATCTTTTAATTTTGTCCTCACTCAACAACTCACAGGTAGATAATAATACGGTCTTTGGGAACAGAGGTTCTTTGTTCTTATCGACTTAGTTTATCCAGGTAACATTTTGTTTATTTGTCCAGTAACTGCGACACCACACCTTAGAAGGTGTTGTATCATTTGTCCCCTTTAGTATCATTAGTCCCTTTTTATATCATTTGTCCCTTTGCTCTAACTGGTAACGTTTTACATCACCAATACCCCTTTTAAATCGCCACATTTAATCCTTCTTCTTTTAAATAATTTTTTTTATATCACGTTACACGTTCAAGAAAAAATTCAAAATTTTTTGAGTGCCTCTGATAGGCTACTCAAAATTAACGCCCACATGGCGTTTACCATTATAAGATGTTGTCTGTTTATTCCAAAATTCATGTACCCTTTACGTTGTAGTCCATTGTGGAAACACAATGAGCTCCTTTTGAGCTTAGACGATGTTGTAAAGCAGACCCTAGTATCGGTTTTGAATATTGAGATGAGTGAAAGGGCGTGGTTACAAGCCTCCTTGCCTGTTAGGCTTGGAGGGCTAGGGGTCCGCCAAATTTCAAGTGTTGCTTTACCAGCTTTCTTGTCCTCCATTCATAGTACACATAAATTAGTTGAAAAAATCCTCGCACCTTCTTTAGGCCATTCCGGCGTAGATGTAGCTCATTTGAATGAGGCAACGAATGCTTGGAGGGTCGCTAGCCCAAATTCCGAGCTTCCAAAGACTTTGTCGTCGCAGAGACTGTGGGATCGGCCGATCTGCGAACTAGCACGGAAATCTCTTCTAAATACGTGTTCTAGCGTCGCGGATCGCGCTCGTATCCTTGCGGTCTCTGTATGGGAGTCCGGTCTTTGGTTGCAAGCTTTGCCCTCTTTCAATACTGGTAACCTTTTAGACTTGCATTTCGCAACTGCATTTCGTCTAGCTGTCAGCTTACGCTTGGGTGCAAGGTGTTGTGAGGCCCATCGCTGTCAGTGTGGTACTGCAGTTACTAACGCTAACGCGTGGTGATGGCAAAAGGCCTGACGGCATGACGCTGGTCCCATGGATGTGTGGACGGCCCATAGTATGGGACGCAACTTGTGTCGATACTTTGGCACCGTCACATCTTTCTGAGACTCAGAGTAGGGCTGGAGCTGCGGCCAATTCGGCGGAGCAGCACAAGCGGCGCAAATATGCTAACCTCGGTAGTGGTTACATATTTGAGCCATTTGGAGTTGAGACATTGGGTCCATGGGGGCCGGGAGCTTATATCATTTTCAAAAGTCTTTCTGGGCGTCTGGTGGACGCGACGCGTGACCAAAATGCTGGTGTTTATTTGGCTCAACGCATAAGCATTGCCATTCAGCGTGGCAATGCAGCCAGCATGCTGGGCACGCTGCCAACTGGCAGTGGGCTTGAGCATTTGGATTATCTTTAGACCTTCAAAGGTCTGAGGGTGATCCAATGCTTTTTGTGTAATAGTAGTGTAGTTTTGTTGTAGTTAATAAAGGCACTTTTGCCAGTTAATAAAAAAAATTCTAAAACATCATATTTAGTATATTTAGTATTAGAAAAATAAACGATTTTTTTGGTCAGTTTTGCACTAAATTTCCGATCCAAATATTTTTTTAATAAGGTTTAGGATCACTTACTGAGCAGAAAATCACAAAATGCTGACAGATCCACGTGGAGCTTCAAGCGCCATCTTGAAAAAAAAACGTTTTTGGCCGATATCTTGGAAACTATTCAGATCTTGTCTTAGCGATGAAATCTTTCACGTATTTTATGTAAATTTTCTATGTATTAATGGAAAAAGAAAATGATTCAAGGTAAATATTTATTTCAAACTGGCCTATGAACAATTTTCATTAAATTCAGTCCCAACTCTCACTCAAGTCGCAAAATCACACTTAATACAGAATACAGAATTAATTACTTATACTAATGGACGGAAAAGTAGCATTGGTATTAGTAATTATTCATTTTAATAAGTTTAAACAAGCAGCAGGGCAATGATCTCGTTGCTGAGGTGACGCGTTCTTGAGCTTCTCTCGTTTTTTTGACAGCTTTGAGCCATTAAAACTGTTAGAAAAGCGAAAGGGGTTTCGGGAGCGTATCACTTCGGTGACGAGATAGGTTGACAGAATTGCCCCGCAGGTCTTTCTCTTTACTCCAAATAGTGTCTATTTGAAAACTTAGTATCCAAATGAGACAGTACTAATAACGCAGCTTAAATTACTAAACGTGTAATAACAACTTAGATTACCGGGTCCGGTGACCGGGCCCGGTTAGAAAGTCCGGGCCCGGTTCGCAATCTCTACTCACGATGTTTTCCTTCACCGAAAAGCCAGTAGTGGTGTGAAATTCCGTACATAAATTCCAAGTAACTCATTGGTACGGGACCGGGATTTGAACCCACGACCTCACGATCGTAAGGCGGGTGTCACTTCCTCTAGACCACCACAGCTATTACACTAGCGACATTAACTAAATTATTGTGTTTGTTTTAAAAAACAAGATATTGTACACAGTATTCACCAAACTGGCAGGTACAAGAACTTACACATACAGTATTATTGGGCTGAGTACATAACCCACAAACCACGGTCCAACAAATACATAAACATTAGCATAACAAAGCGAGAAACCTGGCTATTTATCACTTTCTAAATATAGACGAGACTGTACAGTCAGCAAAAATGTTCAAGGATATTTTTAGCTTTCTTTTTAACCCCCGAATAAGAGAGAGGTATTATAAGTTTAACGTGTCCATGTATCTGTGTATCTGTCTGTGGTATCGTAGCTCCCAAACGGATGAACCAATTTTCGTTAAGTTTTTTTTACAAGCTTTTATTTAGTTTCACCTGTCCCGCCCGTTGTCTGTCTGTAATCAAATCTTGCAAGTTAAATTTGATCTACTTGCCGGTTTTCGATTGAGCTGAAATTTTGCATACATGTGTAAATGCAATATTATGATGACATAGTGCTGATCTGATGATGGAGCTGGGACGATGCAAATCCATTTTCGGCTCATTTGATTCGTATTGGTGAGTACTTGTTCAGCTTAAAAGCTTGTTTTAAAAAATAAGAAGTTTTTTTAAATTACTCTTGTTTCTTTTATTGACCGAGCTTTAGCGAGGTCTCTGAGTCTACTGGGACGAGCCGGCACTTGAGCTGTCAGATGTATGTTTGTATGTTTCTTTGTTCGACGATAACTCAAGTACCGCTCAGCTGATCTCCATGAAATTTAGCATGCACGTAGTTTATATATATAGAATTTCGAATATGAGCATCTTCTGTTCAGTGGTGTCGAAGATACCAGGACCGGTGGTAAAAAGAGGCAAAACGGCGCCACTTTCTGCGGGAGTTGCTGAAGACGTAATATTACTGTACGCTCGAGTATTTTGTTTAAAATTGTAAGAATAACCACTCATATTCACGCTTTTGCGTGAATTTTATTATTATTATAGTTAGTGGTTCCCGTTTTTACCCTTTGGGTACGGAACCCTAAAAAGAAGTCACCTAACTTTTTTTTTTTTTTATTCTGAATAGGTTTGCATTTGACCACATACTGCCTGATCTTAAGCAGATAAGCGGTCTAGGTTGTAGCACGCTTACCTAGAAGATACCTATTTACTCGGGATTTGAAGACGCCCACATTGTACTTTAGCGGGAAGACAGACCCAGGCAAAGCGTTCCACATTCTGGCTGTTCGTATGAGGAATGAGGATTCGAAACGCTTGGTTCTAATGGTTATAACTTTCATACCAAAATTATTATAATTTTTCGAAATATTTTTACACAGTATTTATAATATAAAATAGGAATAGCGCGAGGTCCAAGTCCGGGGCGGACTACTAGTTTATTTAGTAGAGGTTTACATTTGACTACAGACTGCCTGATAGTAAGTAAATTTAATTAAAATAATATATGTATAAACTTACTGTCGTCCGTATATCCGTATATATCGTACGTATACTAGTTATCCAACACAGAAACTGCTTATTTTATATCGTAATTTTGTTTTGTTTTCTTAGACTTTCATTCCAACGGTACAAAGCTAACCTAAATCTCTCTAATAAAAATTTAAGGGCACGCCACGTAACATTACACCCTCATTTTTCTTTAAAGCCGCGCTCTTAAGTTCGCTAACTTTCAAAATTTTTCATTTTAAATTCCCTCTTAAATAAATAATGAACAATGAGCTAAGATTGCAACAAAATTAATGAGTTTTTAGATAGCGGGACTAAATCCTAAGAAGATTTCGTGTCCTAGCGCCATTTTATCCGACTACAAAAGAATTAATTTACCACCATCATTTCTGTCTCATAGGCCGAATCAACCCAAAAAAAAAAAAAGAAAAAGCCCAAGCAGTTAAAGTAGCAGTGGGCAGAGCACATAACTTGTAGGACTGATGACCAATGGGGTCGAACAGTTTTCCAGTGGAAACCGGTACTACCGGCAAGCGCAGCGTAGGACGTCCACCCACAATGTGGACGGATGACGTCATTAAGACCGCAGGATCGCGTTGAATGCAAGCCGCTACCAAAGGGTCAAATTGGAAATCTTTAGGGGAGGCCTATGTCCAGCAGTGAATGTCTTATGAAACGAGCGAACGAATGACTGAATCCTTTGTTTTCGAGACCTTCGCCATAAAAAATAATAGTCACTACGTCTTACCAACACACAAACAATAACTCCAGCTGTAGAAAGCGCGTTAAATCCATCGATAACTGTCAATTTGGATTTAAATTTGGAACGTTTACGGCCGTTATTTTTGCGCGGGAAAATGGTATCGTTATTTTTAACGATCGAACATCGGAAATCGGAGCGAGGATTGCTTTTAATTTTTTTCTTTTACTGTACTATATATACTGTACTTACTGTACCGGCTTTTTTAATAGTCCGCTACCGAACACAGGCCTATCAAGTAAGGGCAATTTTATATTTTCTTTTTTCTTATGGCCACCAACTCGCATGATGGAAAGTGAAGTTGTAGCCGAAGATGGATTATGTAGACCTATTCACTCTTGCATACTTATACCCAGATTGTAATTGTAAGAAAACAATGACAGAGGCGGTTTATTCCAATCTCTCGATATTAATTAATTAATTGATATGCAATTTTTGTTTCTAATGACCTTGAGGAAATTTGGAGAAGATTCACTAATAATATAAGGTAGCAATATCGTAGTGAATGATGCAAAAGCAAATTGAAGAGGCAGCAAGGAGGTCACATTTAACGCAGAACTAAGAGCATCGTATAGCAGATAAATTCAAAAGATAACAAATGGAGAGAACCGATAAGCCCGGCGTGTGTACCTAAGAATGTATTGACCAAGTGAACGAAGAGAGAGATGTCTTCTCTTCAACTCGAAGATTTTGCTTTCGTATATCCCGATGTAATTTTAGGGTTCCGTACCCAAAGGGAAAAACGGGACCCTATTACTAAGACTTCGATGTCCGTCTGTCCGTCTGTCACCGGGCTGTATCTCATGAACCATGATAGCTAGGTAGCTGAAATTTTCACAGATGATGTATTTCGGTCGCCGCTATAACAACAAATACTAAAAACAAAATAAAATAAATATTTAAGGGGGGCTCCCATACAACAAACCTGAATTTTTAGACGTTTTTCGCTCTATATTAATAATGGTACCAGGTAGATGCTTGAAATTTTCACAGAATATTTAGTTTTATATTCTCTTCAATAATAATTAATAAAATTAAAATAAAATAAATATTTAAGGGGGGATAATATTTAAATATTTTTGTATGGGATACAGTACGGAACCCTCCGTGCGCGAGTCCGACTCGTACTTGGCCGGTTATTAACTACAATCTCAACTAAACTTAGTACATAGGTTCGATATATCGATGGATTTTTTTGTCATCGGAGATTTTTGATTGAGGGGGTATTTCCCTCAAACAGAGGGGGGATATTGCTGTCGCGCTATTTTTCGCCTGATTTAGATATATATATATATAGCAAAATCGATTAGTATGTAAATCTTAACAAGATTTGCGAGGATGAACCAAATCGGTCAGGAACGAGTCAAAATATTGGCTTATTAAACATTTAATTATTCCCGCTCCGAATTATTTTACGGCAGGTCCTTTGCTTTCCAAGCTGTTCAGTTATGGAACGCGCTTCCTGTTCCTATTCGACGTGCTCCTTCTCTTGCTGTGTTTAAGGAGCAAGTCAAAAAATTTTATTTATCGCAGTTGCCTCCATGTTAGAAAGTCATTTCTAGTTGATTTATTATTAAATGTATTAATTTGTATATAATTTTTATTTATTTTTATTTTAGTACTAGTATGTGTATGTATGCATTATTATTGTAGTATTTGAATGTACATGTGTATATTGATATGTATGTTTATATTTTGTACATTTATGACTCTTTCTTCAAGTATTATTTATTTTGTTTGAATCAATTTCGCTATTATTGTACACCCCGTCCCTTACCTTCCTCTATAATCCTTTTCCCTCTTAATCAGGTTGCCTAGAAGAGATCGCTCTAAGCGATAAGGCCGCCGATTGTCGCACTATTATAATTATATTGTACTCTTTTATTGTAATATTTTCGTTTGTGTGAACAATAAAGCGTTTCTATTCTATTCTATTAATTAATAAATTAAAAACCCGACTGCATAAAATGTGAACAGAACTACAAAAAAACTGAAAAGAAAAAAACCAGCACTTGGACAATGGAACATAATAACTGAACAGTCGGAATCCATTATTCGACAAATTTTTTAATGGATTCTACTCCTTTGCGTCGCGCAGTAGAGTTAAAAGCTGTATTCTCGAGGTCTACTGGTCGGAGAACTACTAGTTTTAGTTTATTGGAAAGGTCATCCAACAGTGGGCGTATCTAAATAGTTTTTAATAATTCGCGATTGCGAGATGGAAAATTGCCGTATAAAAACCCCTTAACATCCATGATACAAAGTGTCATCTTTTAATATCCGTTATATCAAAGATCATAAAATGGCTTCTCGTAAAACGACAGCACTGTGAAGGATGATAAGACTATCCGTTGGTGTCGTTACGTTAGTAACGACGTAGCGGAAACTAACGAAATGAAGAAAGAGATTTGATTTAAAAAGTTAATGTACAAATAAATTATGTATTTTATTTCATTTAAAAATGCGAGTTTTGTACATGATTGGCTCAGATATTGAGCACTAACTTAACAACCTACCTACCCTAACTAAGTAACCTACCAACTTATAACGTAAATGATGTATTTTCTTTCAACATATAAATAAAAAATTAAATTACTTCCAAAGGTGTCAAATGAAAAAGTTGTAAAAGTATTTAAAAAGTTTGTAAAATTTTCACAACTGACTAAGCAAATTTGAAAATTGTGTTTAATTATAATTAATACCTACTATTTCAACAATAAGCTATTTTAATTTTCATCAATGGATTCAAAGCATCAAAAACATTAAAACACAGTAAATTACGTAGTTATTTACAGGATCATTCCAATTCCTGAAAAAATTCTCGTAATATGTAGCTGAAAAAAAAAACATGAGATCTTTTTTGGAAGTCGGTTATTAAGAAAATAACCAACGTGGAATCCCTCCGCGCGGAAGAAGTGAAACTTCGACGCAACAGTGCTTTAATACCCCGCCATGGTAGCGTTACACGTTTAACGCAACCTTGTTGGAAGTCGCATTAGAAGTTTTACTTCAATAATTATATTTCGCAAAAAATGGCAAAACCGCCTTCCATCGTTACAATATTCGAATATTTCACTCGAATTGTTTACATTATTGTTGATTTATCAAAAACGGCTCGGCCGATTTCTGCCAGATTTAAATAGGAGCACCTTGAGAGTATACTTACCATTTCGAACTAAGAAATAATTTTTTGATTCGGTTCACATTTGGCGAAATTCGTATCGATGTTCATCGTGTACAAAATTCGGATATTTCACTCGAATTGCTTTACTATTGTTCGTTTTTTCAAAAACGGCCCAGCCGATTTCTGTAAAATTTAAATGGGACCATTTCGGGGGTACATCTTTTCGAATTAAAAAAAATTTTGATTCGTTTCACAATTGGCGAAATTATCGATGAACATACACAAAAAAATATAAAAAATACATACACACGAACATAGAACCTCCTCCTTTTTAGAAGTCGGTTAAAAATATGGAAACACAAGCAAAGCCAACAACCGCTCTAGCAAGTACTTCTGACCGTGGTCAGCGATATCTCCACTTTGAGATAATGGTACTCCACTGCGGTCGAGTAAGCACTTTGTAAGAGCTGTTTTAGATTAGCGTATATTTCTGCGCGTATACGGCCGTATCGGCATACTCGCTTACACGCGCGCTACATTACGTGCTTCAAACAAGTATTATACAGGGTTATTTCTAATCAATTAGCATCCTTTTAGGGGCTTACTCCGTACATCAAAACTAACAACTTTTGTTTTGCGATTTTTGTCAATACTCAAAAAAAAAACAGCAGTTTCATACATTTTGTCGCGGGTGAACGATATTCTTCTATGGAAAAACGTTTTTTTTAGTTTTGATTAAAGTCGCAAAACAAAAGTTGTTAGTTTTGATGTACAGAGTAAGCCCCTAAAAGTGTGCTAATTGATTAGAAATAACCCTGTACCTATTAAAAAAAACCCTTTTTTTTTAAAAAAGCTTTTACTGAACAAGTACTCGCCAATACAAATCAAACTAGCCGAAACACGATAGGTTTGCGTCGTTTCATTACAGAGCTCCATCATCAGACCCTGGTTACCATTGAAAGACAAACTACTCGCCAAGACCATTCAAATGAAGCCAAACTCGGTGAGGTTGTGTCGTTTCATTGCTGAGTTTTTTTGGCCACCTTCCAGCTCCATCATCAGATCAGCACCATGTGATCTTAATAATGCGTTGTCACGCGATTTACACATGTATGCAAAATTTCAGCTCTATCGGAAACCGGGAAGTGGATCAATATGCAAGATTTGATTACAGACGGACAGACAGACAACGGAACAGGTGAAACTAAATAAAGGCTTGTACAAACTGGACTTATAACGGGCTTAGAAGCCCGTCAACGCTCGATTTGCTAGAGTGCCAAAAGGCGCATAGGTGTGCTTTTGTCAAAACTTAAAACGAGCTTATACGCGCGTAGAAATCGCTAGTCTGAAACCGTTCTAACGCTAGCTCACACGTACTTAGTGGCTGAATCGAGCAATATGAATATAACAGCTTACTTTTTAGTAAGTACGTAGTGTATTTAATTTACACGCTTCGAGCTAATATCTATAGATCGTCATCACAATCGTGCAAAAAAGTGTCATAGCCAAAACCCTGCCCAAGCTACGAAGTGGGCAGGCTTTTTAGTTAGACGTGAGGCGAATTGCATGCCAACTACAACGCTGCGTGGTGCCAAAATTCTGGGTTACAAGCACTAATTAGGTGACATAACGTCGAGATTCGAGAAAACTGGTCATTGTGAATTATGTAAATATCTAAGTCGGTATGTACGAGTATGACGGCGCTCGGACATTTTATTACTACTTTCACTTAGGGACTGGTGCTTTGTAGATATTTGCTCGAAGTTTACACGCTAAAATGAAAATCACCTTTGAAAAAATAAAATGTGTTAAAAAAAAAGGATTTTAGTAAGAATTTCTTCCAGAGATTCAAATCAAAACCAACAATAGCCACTATATACTCGTAGCAAGTACTTGTGGCCATAGTCTGCGATATCTCGAGTTTGAGATAATGGCTCTCCACAGCGGTCGAGTAAGCGCTTTGTAACGCTGGTTTACACGCGCTTAGTGACTGGATCAAGCACTGGCCTAGTTTATCAAGTGTGGATGGTATTAATCCAATTTGGGGCATACAGATACAGATAAAGATCTTTATTGGTGTTGAAGTACATAAAACACAATTCACAAGAGTAATAATTAATTTCAGTACGATACATTGTACATTTGATGTACTTAATTTATGTTGTGGGTACTATCATACTCTTTCAAGGAATAGTAAGCTTTAACATAACATATAATCATATAACCACGGTAATGGATACTATTCGATCGACTGCCTCGGTAGCTTAGTGGTTAGTGACCCTAGCTTCTGGGTCAAAGAGGCGTGGGTTCGATCCCCACCCAGGGAAAATAATTATGTGATGAACATAAGTGTTTGCTCTGTGTCTGGGTGTTATTTAGTACGAGTAACTACCTATATAAGTATGTATTTAAAAATAATTATATGTAGAATATCAGTCTCTGGCAGCCATATCACAAGCTTTGCTTAGTTTGGGGTCAGAGACCATGTGTCCCTTAATATTTATTGTTATTATTTATCATACTATTACCGTGGTGTAACTATTAAATTCTTAAGAAAATTAGGCAGTACAGTTCACTAATTAGTAACTATGTTTAAAAATGAAACCAGTAAAATTAGGCTACTCAACTGGTGCTAACAACATAGCTAACAAATTTAACCAAGAATTTTATCGTTATTCTGTCCTAGATTGGTTAAATATTATCATCCACTCATGATTAACTGGGCCAGTGGTTGACTTATCCGCCTAGTCAGAATAATAACTCTCTGTTGACATACCGTAACGTCAGGAACGTATTAGTATATTTAATTAAGTAAATTTTGACATGAACCGAGGTAATAATACAAGCAATACAATATAATCTGTTTCACAAAAGTTACTACCAGACGTATTTATTAACCCCCGACGAAAAAGAGGGGTGTTATGAGTTTGACGTGTCTGTTTGTCTGTGTGTCTGTCTGTCTGTCTGTCTGTCTGTGGCATCATAGCGCCCAAACCACTGAACCGGTTTTTTTTGGATGAAAGGAGACTTAATCGAGAGTGTTCTTAGCTATGTTTTATAAAAATCGATTGAGCCGTTTAAGAGTTATGGTGGGTTAAAGTGGGGATGGAAGAACCAAAATTCTACAAATGTGCCCAAAATGGTTGTCAATTGAAAGTTTGTTGTCAAATATTTTTGTGTCGGGGGTTTTTTAATTAGGTATATTATTTTACGATGTCTATCCATCTGTGTATTTGCAAACATCTTGTAAATTCTAGTGCACAGCTGATTTAACTCAGACAAATCAAATAAATACAACTCGCCTGATTCACTGCGTGAGTCTAAACAAGCCTAAAGGGCAAGCCTAAAAGGTCTAAAGGGCGGAGTGGATATTGTTTGCCACCAAAGTGCCGAATATGTATGTCTAAATTGGGTCGATGATCACATTTCTCTAATAAAAGGGGTGTAAAATCCACATTTAAACCAAAATTAAAACACGTGTTTAATTAAAATGAAACTTTCGCGAAACAATCTTTGAGGTAGGTATCTTTACAAAAATTAACGCTATACTTATACAATTTGATGTTTCATTTATACCTATATCTATTATGTCCTGTGAATCCGTCAGTTCAAAATTCAAATTCAAAATTCAAAAATTATTTATTGTCACAGGATACAAATTATGCAATGGTTACAGAGTCACTATTCCCCAAACTGGGTACAATAAAGCACCCGTATCTTGGGGCCTAGGCATTCTAGTGTATAAGCACCTAGTAAATTATGCGCAACTACTAGCATAATGTCCATACTATACACTGCACAGCACAGCTGATTTAACTCATACTAATCAAATAAATTCAACTTGCTCGAGTGACTGGGCGAGTCTAAACAAGCTTTTAGAGGTCGAAGTGGACACTTTTTGCCAAAAGTGCTGAATATATCCACAATGGATCGATGACATTTTTATCATAAAAGAGATGAATGAAGGTTTTTGCATAGATTTAGATCAAAGTTTTTGCTTTTCACGAAAATGCTTTAGAATAAGTTGGGTAGAGGTTAAAGAGATTGCTGCAAGTCTTATCGTGTAGCAAAAGTAAATAAGTCTAAGGATAAATTAAATGATTTACTTTTTAAGATCGTATGTGATGTCTTATTTTGGAACGATATCAAGTATAGTGTAAAGAAAAAGATGGAACAACTAGATAGCGCAAAAAGTTTGCACATATTAAGTTTACATAACCTTGTGATTATCACGAGGTCGATGTCTTTTGGGGCTTTTGTGGAGATCAGGAACAACAAAGTTGTAATTAGTAAAAGTAAAACAGCCTTTACCATCCGTACTCTAATCGTACTTTACCGTATAATGTTATATATATGATATATATATACAGTGAAACCTGGATAAGAGAGAGTTGAAGGGACCGCCATCTAATTCTCTCTTATAGAGGTTTTTCACTTATCCAGGTTTCTCACTTATCCAGTTTCAGAAGTGGCTTCTCTCTCTTATAGAGGTTAAAAATACGTCTGATTTGTATGTAGGTATCTACATGCGTGAAGAATGATAAGTATGTTTATAAATAGTATTTAGGTACTAATTGTTCGGGTTGTGTTGATTAGAATTGAACATAGATGATTATTTATTCATTCTAAAAGGCACTTATTTAAAATTAGGAAAATTAAAAAAGTCGAATCTTTTTAATATTTCCATGTCCTCAGACCACAGAGACTGTATTTTCTTTTATTATTTTATAAAAGTTGGATTCTGATAAATCAAATTCATTGCGTATTTTATTTCGAGATTTTCCACTTTTGAACGCATTCAATACCAATCTTAAGCTTATCACTTAACGATTTATTTATTTATTCCTAAAGATTTATTTATTAACACCGAACCTTTCTCCTCAATTGATACTCAACTGTAGTAAGTTTGACCAATAAGATAGTGTAAACGCACATGTGGCTATCCCAAAAGAATGTGACACAAAAATAATGTTAGGTAGATGAAAGAAAATCACAAAATAATTTTGAATAGAGCACTATTTCAATAAACAAAACGCACGTGTGGCCATTCCAAAAAATGCGATACAAAAACAATGTTACTATTCCCACAAAATACAAAAAAATGTTTGAATAGAACACGATCCGAAATCAACGGTAGTTATGTAGTTCCACGAAATTTAAGAATGGGTCATAAAGTGCAGATGTTTCATTACCCTCAACTCTCGCTTATAGAGGTTCAGAAAAGTAGTACTCTCAGTTATAGAGGTCCATGAGGGAAAAACAACTCTCTCTTATAGAGGTTTTGGTCTCTCACTTAAAGAGGTATTTGAGGGTTAAAATGACGGGACCTGGCAATTACTCTCACTTATAGAGGTTTCTCACTTATCCAGTTCTCGGTTAGCCAGGTTTGACTGTATTTAATTAGTTATGATATATTTATGTTTTAATATATTAATTTTAAATATATTTAGTTTTAATATAAAATTTTATTATGTAGATATTTTTTTGAATATATTTTTTATTTATTAATATATTATGATGAAATATAATATTCGTTAATTAATTAATATTATTTATGATTTTTTCTTATTAAGATTTAAATAAATGAAATGTAAATATATAATATTATATTGATTTATATTATATATATTAATTATATATTTTATATAATGTATATTGAACAAATTATATATATTATATATAAAATGATATAATAAATATTTAATAATATATTATTGTGTATAGTATACAATAAAAGTAAGTATATTGTAAGTGTTATGAATATATTTTTTATATATATTGTTAATATATAATAATAAATAATATATATAGTTTATTAATATATGATATATGTAATTTAAATTAATATAATTATTTAATTATAAATGTATTAAATTATAATAAATATATGATTAATATTTAATAATTTTTAAATCTTAATAATTATTATATGTTTATTTATATTATAATTTATATTAAATATTGTTATGGCAGCGGCTGAGGACGCCGCCAATAAAAAGCGGTTGAAGTATGCGGCAATGATACCCAGCTATTTTTTCGTGTCGGTTGCCGTGGAGACATTGGCAGTTGGGGCGCTGAGTCCAAAATGTTAACCTCTGAAATAGGGTGCAGGATCCGGGAAAGAGGAGGTGACTCCCGCTCTACCTCGTTTCAGGCGCAAAGAATGTCCATAGCCATCCAACGTGGCAATGCAGCGAGTGTTATGGGCACCTTTGCACCGGGGACGATGAGGGGCGGGTTATTCGATTGATTTTCTAGCTATATATTTTATTTACAGTTATTGTTATTATTCATATTACTCTCTAAGTGTTGTTTCATTTAGCATTGCGCAAAGCAGTAAACATAAATGTGTTTTCAAATAGCCTTTATTACAACTAAATCATTATCATTAACATTTAAACAATTGTATTTCAATTAAATTACTAAACATATTTTATTATTTACGCTTCATGATAAGTTTGCAATCGTCAGTTTGTTTCTTTCTTAAGTCCATAGTATATGTATTGTATGTCAATTTTTTTTCTGTTCTAACTAGGTATGTCATTATTAAACTATTCCTTCAATGTAGTTATCACCTCTTTGGCGTAATTAGGTTAACGTTTAATTAATTTTTTAATTAGATATATACTCAAATACTTAAAGATTTATCTTCACGACTCGTCAACATAATTACGTGACCAAAATGCTGACCTCTAATGTACAGAGTGTCACCATTGCTATCCAATGTGGCAAAGCAATGGGACAAGCACTTTGAGACTTTTACCATCTTACCACAAAAGATTTAAACACGCTTTAAACAGAGTTTTATGGTGCAATTTGTACTGTTAAACATTGTCTAAAGCGCGCGCAAAACTTTTGTGGTAAATCGGTTAGATTACAAATGTTTGTCATTATCTGCAGTCTGCACATAAGTAGGTATAGTTTTTTTTTAGATTAATATTTTACTAATTTCTGGAGCAAGCGACTCCCCCGATCAGTTATATCGTCACTTTTTAGGGTTCTGTACCCAAAGGGTAAAAACGGGACCCTATAACTAAGACTCCGCTGTCCGTCTGTCTGTCTGTCCGTTTGTCTGTCACCAGGCTGTATCTCATGAACCGTAATAGTTTAGAGAGTTGAAATTGTCACAGATGATGTATTTCGATTGCCGCTATAACAACAAATGCTGAACTTAAAACAGAATAATATAAATGTTTAAGAGGGGCTCCCATACAATAAACGTGATTTTTTTGCCGAGGGGCTCCCATACGGTACGGAATACTTCACGTCCGAGTCCAACTCGTAAGTACTTTGCCGATTTTTTACTTATTTTGGACCCGCTTGTTTCAACCGTTTAGCCATGTGAAAGGTCTTCGGGTCAGTGTTTCCACTTTAAGGGATTTCGCCTTATTTTATGGCAAAAGTGTATGATGTTTCGGGTACTACTTAAGAGCGTTTTGAGTTGAAACAGGGATCAAAGGACTTTTAAGGTGACTTCATGACACACGATTTAGGGATTTTTTGGTTGAAATGGTGTGATGCCACACGATGTAGAGATTTTTGGAGTAAAATGCAGTTACATCTTTGCGCTGGGGTTCCCTCCTTAGGATTTCTGGTTCAAGGATTTAGGGAAATTCCCTAAATTTAGGGAGAATAGAAATCTTTAGTGGAAACTCTTCTTCATGTATGTAGAAGTAGATACCTTAAAAATAAACGCGTCGAATAGTGTACCTCCTCCGTTTCGTCTGTCAAAAACTCTAACACAAGGCTAGTCGCTTCGTCTATACAAATTTACTACCTTTTATACCATTTGCTGGTTTACTTACTTTACTTGTACTTTTTTTTTAACGCAAATAAGTCCGCGCTTGACCACCAACTCGCCTAATGGTAAGCGACGTTGTGGTCAAAGATGAAGCACGCAGACATAGAAGATACCTATTCACTCTGAACCTGAAAAGCTTTAGATTATTATCTCTACTTTTACTTTTTACTGGTCACTTTTGATAGAATCATAAAAATACTACTAGATTATCATATTTGTAATTTAGTTTTATTATACGCTATGCAATCACGGTCAGACACTCGACCTTGCGAGCGACTGCACACTCAGACTCGATTACATTTTAAAACTAAACACACACCTCCTTCCTTCCTTCAAAACCAATCTTAGATGCATTAAACCCACTACAATTTTTATATTAACTTATTCTTACTAATTTTCTTTAGTTTATTGACATAGTTAGTTTACTTATTGTAAACCAATTTGTTCACAATAAACAAAAGTATTTTTATTTATTTTAAATCCCAATGATCCTCCGTTAAACTTTTCGGAGTCTTAAAAAATTCTTAATCAAAGTCATTAATTTGCTTTCTTTACTCGTCAATTCTCTATAGGTATATTTGTATGAACATAATTGTATTTAATATGTAAAACTAACTATGTTTTAGTACATGTCTCTCATGAGTGCTGCATTCTTTTTTTAATATACATTAATGACCTGCCAAAAATAGTAAACTCTCCTTGCATATTAATTGCTGATGACGTAACAATACTTTTTAAATGTCCTTCTGATAATGACGCTTCATTACATTACTTAAAAGAAACCTTAACTACCATAGAAGCCTGGATTTCAGCCCATAATTTAGAAATAAACAAAAACAATACAAAAATAATTAAATTCCACCCGTACCAAAAGAAACCATTAAATCTAAAAAATATGTTAAAAGAAATCAATCTAACCGAAACACGAGAAGCAAACCTGTTAGGAATAAATATAGATTCAAATTTAAATTGGCAGGGACATATTAAAAAAATTGGGTCAAAAATGTCACAATTTCATTATGCTTTGTCAGTGTTAAAATCAAACACCAATATAAAAACTGCCCTAAGTGCCTACTACGCATACGCATACGCCTGGTTGAAATATGGGGTACTAATTTGGGGCAACAGCACAGACATTACCGACTTATTTATTATGCAAAAGAAATGTATACGTATTCTGATGAACATCCGCCCGCGCGCCCATTGTACGCCACATTTTATACAACAGAAAATATTAACCTTACCTAGCATATACATTCTTGAATCAGCAATGTTTGTTAAAAAATATCCTGATCACTTTACAATCTCCGAAAATTCGCGACAAAAAAACAAAATAATAGCACCAGAGCCAAAATTGGAACTCGTAAGGAGAAGTTCTGAATACATGATGATAAAAAAATTTAATAAGCTCCCTGAATATTTACGAAAAGAATCAAACCAACGAAAATTCTATAAAAATCTAAAAAAAATGCTAATCCAAAAGTGCTACTACAGTATAGAAGATTTCTTTAATGACAAAAATGTTTCAGTCTCGCGGAAAGTATGTAATGATGATAAGTAGTGGGTATTGTTATTATGTAAGCTAATATACATCAGCCATAAGAAGTCCACTGCTGGACATAGGCCTCCCCTATGGATCTCCAATAAGACCGGTTGGAAGTGGCTTGCATCCAGCGCGATCCTGCGGTCTTAATGAGGTCATCCGTCCACCTTGTGGGTGGACGTCCTACGCTGCGCTTGCCGGTACGTGGTCTCCACTCGAGAACTTTCCGACCCCATCGGTCATCAGTCCTCCGCGCTATGTGCCCTGCCCATTGCCATTTCAACTTGCCAATCCGTTGGGCTATGTCGGTAACTTTGGTTCTTCTACGGATCTCCTCATTTCTGATTCGATCTCGCAGAGAGACTCCGAGCATAGCTCGTTGGGCTACTTGGAGCTTACCAATAAGGCCCATAGTGAGAGACCACGTTTCTGTGCCATAGTCATCACTGGCAACACACACTGGTCGAAAACTTTCGACTTGAGGCACTGAGGTATGTCGGACGAGAAGACGCTACGCAATTTTCCGAACGCTGCCCAGCCGAGTTGGATTCGGCGATTGGCCTCTTTCTTGAAGTCGGACCTACCTAACTGGACTACTTGTCCTAGGTAGACGTACGAGTCAACGACTTCAAGAACCGAGTTCCCAACAGAGATCGGGGTGGGTACAACATGGGAATTACACATAACTTTCGTCTTGTCCATGTTCATCTTAAGACCCACCTGTTGAGAAACCCGATTGAGGCCTTCGAGCATCGTGCTGAGCTCTTCCATCGATTTTGCCATGACTACTATATCGTCGGCAAACCGAAGGTGAGTGAGGTATTCGCCATTGACATTGATGCCGAATCCTTTCCATTCCAGGAGCTTGAAGGCGTTCTCCAAAGTAGCCGTAAACAGTTTCGGAGAAATTACGTCTCCCTGTCTTACGCCTCTTTTTAAAGGGATCGCCTTGGAGCTCTCTTCCTGTACTCGGACCGACATAGTGGCGTTATTATACAAGCACTTCAACACTTCGATGTACCGATAGTCAATACGGCATCGTTGGAGAGACTCGAGCACAGCCCAAGTCTCGACCGAATCAAAGGCTTTCTCATAGTCCACAAACGCTAAGCAAAGTGGCAAGTTATACTCTTCGGTCTTCTGTATAACCTGCCGTAGCGTATGAATGTGGTCCATGGTACTAAAGCCCTTTCGGAAACCGGCTTGTTCGGAAGGCTGGAAGTCATCAAGCCTGCGCTCGAGACGATTCGTAATGACCCTTGAAAACAGCTTATAAACATGGCTCAGAAGCGAGATGGGTCTGTAGTTCTTCAATAAGGTGTTGTCACCTTTCTTGAAAAAAACAACACCACCACGCTTCTGTTCCATGCTTCTGGCGTGATGCCCTCGAGGACGACGGTGTTAAAAAGCTTCTGGAGGACTTTTAGTACAGGTGTTCCACCCGCTCTCAGGAGCTCTGATGTGATACCGTCATCACCCGGCGCCTTGTTGTTCTTAAGCTGATTCAGGGCCATTCTAATCTCGTACAGGCTGATGTCTGGGATATCTTCGGTGAAGTGTCGGGTCAGCTTGGCTCTTGGATCTTTGGCCGCGCTGCTAACAGGCTTAGCGACCGAAGCGTATAACTGTCCATAGAACCTTTCGATCTCCTCTAATACCTCTGCCTTGGTCGACGCTAAACTTCCATCTTCTCTCTTCAGCTTTGTCAATTGGCTTTGTCCAATAGACAAATCTCTTGCGAACACTTTGGAGCCTTTGTTCCGCTCTATTGTCTTTTTAATATGTTTAGTATTAAAAAGACGGATGTCGTGCCGCAAGGATTTCGAAATTTGTCTATTGAGACGCCTATATGACTTTGCATCATCGGAAGACTGCAATCTTAGCGAGCGTCGTTCGGCCATGAGATTTACAGTGTGATCGGAGAATTTCTGCGGTTTATTTGAACGGCGGGGTCTAAAGAACTTAGCACCCACCGTTTGGACAGTTTCTACGAGCCCGTTGTTTATCTCGTCCACCGACGCAAGGTTCTCTAGGCAAGCAAAACGATTCGAGAGCTCGAGCTGAAAGTCCTCGGGGTTTTGGATATGTTCACGAGTAGGTCGGAGCGTGGACTTCATCAGGCGGGACCTTTCGAGCTTAACATTAATATCTAATGTGCCTCGTACAATTCTGTGATCGCTGCCGGTTTTCACCCTGTGGATCACGGAGACATCATTAAATATTCGTCTCTCGGTGGTCATGATGAAGTCTATCTCGTTTTTCGTGGAACCATCAGGGCTCATCCAGGTCCATTTCCTGTGAGGCGGCTTCTGGAAGAAAGAGTTCATCATAAAGAGTTCCTCTCTCTCCAGAAAGTCAGCCAGCCTCTGGCCCCTAGGGTTTCGTTGCCCATATCCAAATTGCCCCACCCTCAGCTCATCGTCGTTTTTTCTGCCCAACTTTGCGTTGAAGTCCCCCATAACAACAGTGAAGTGGGTCTTAGACATATGAATGGCCCGACTTACGTCCTCATACATAGTCTCCACCTCATCATCTGGGTGTGACGATGTCGGTGCGTATACCTGAATGACCTTCAGCGAATACCTCTTGGATATTCTGAGTATTAGGTATAACACCCTGCTCGACACACTTTCGATGGTAATAATGTTGTTGGTGAGGGACTTGTGAACGAGAAAGCCAACACCACCTTGGGACCGTTGGTCACCTTCCCGGTAGTAAAGCAGGTTGCCGGATTTTAAGGTTATCGTGTCCTCCCCCTCTCTACGGACTTCAGACAACCCCACAATATCCCAACGCAACCTACTCAACTCTTCTTCCAGCTCAGCAATCTTCTCGTCAGTCCTCAACGTGCGCACGTTGTGTGTTACCAGGGCCAGTCGTCGTTTACGGGAGTGGTAGCCGGGCGTCTGCCAGCGATTCTTAGCACCCCCTTCTCCGCCGTTACCGGGGCCGCTACCGTAGCCCCGGGCTAGCGAAGCTGCTGGGGACTGGGGGCCTGGTCTTTTTGTTTGTTCCATATTGGGTATTTGCCCGTAATCGCCGCGCTGGGCAAGCGTGGTGGCGATCGCAGAAACGTAGCTTCGCGACAGGGATGCTGCTCCCCATCCCTGCCCTGTGCCATTTTAGCTACGTTTTTATTTGAATGGTTATACCGCCATTAGTCGGTTCCGCTGTACCTTAGTCGGCTCCTACGACACCTGGTACTAGAGGGGGGTGCTATTCTACTCTGCCGGCACCCCACGGCTTAAGCTGTAAGCTAATAATACTCAGTAATTGTATACTTGCAACGCCCTTACAGGGTTTAATATGTAACTAGTGCTAAGTGAGCAAATTTTTGCATGTTAAATGGCAAGGTTTGAAATAAAGAATAATAAAATAAAGAGTTATTTCCAGTTTTGTTTTATTTACTAGGTATAAAATGTGATGGTTAATTTGATGATACATTTATCAAGTTTTGATAAGACATTTATTAAAATAGAAATAAAACTGTTAAACATAGATAAGGTTTAACGTAGTGTCAGTGGCCACTATTTAAGATAGCGATTATCTGATTAAGCAACGTTCAATACGGCCAGTCTGCGGATGGGTGACCGTGGGTCGCATTTACAACTGAGCGCTACCGTGGCTCGGATGACACGTTAAATTGTAGGCCCCGGTTGTTTTAATCGTCGAGCCATGTTAAGAGGCCTTCAGGCGACTCAAAAACTGACTCCAGGGCTAGCTATCTGGCCTATACGAACTAAGGGTACTTCTTCGAAGACAAAATTTTGGACGTCTATGGGTTTATTTCTGAAACCGACTAACATAACGGCGTGTAATTTTTTTTCTATATAGTTTAGCTTTAACTCTAACTGGGACAAGTGATATTTTTCAAATAGTTGCAGTCTAAGTATAAATTAAAAATATTTGAAGTCTGTTCTTCTGATTCATATGCCGCGTCCGCTTGCCATTTTTCGAAAGAAAATGATCGATATCGCATTTTCCCTTTGGTAAATCATTATGAATTATAATTATATCAAAAGGAAATGAATTGTTCTTTTACAAAAAAAATGTATATAAGTAATAGCTACTTTAGTATGTTTATAAATAGGCAAATAAGAAGTGTCCGGCACATAATACTGATTAATGTGGCGTATGTTTCGCTTGACCGTGCTTGGTCGGGTGATGATGATGAGAGTCTGACTTCCCGCGCGGGGGGAAGCCAGTCGTGCAACAAACGAGCTAGAAGGTGGACATGCGGCTGGTTCACTTAGATCTCGGTGTTACAAAGATAAATATCTGATTCATCTGTGCTTAGTTCAGGTGGCATTATGATTACAATGCCTACTTTATAAAATGTAGTTTATTGTTTTACAACTTCAATCTGTATTTCGTGTAATGCTTTTGGGTTATAGATTCAAGTAGTAAAATGTCAATACTGAAGTCAGTATGTATGATGAGTTATGCATGTATGACGGCAAAATCCTGATTCATCTGTGCCTGATTCATATGGTCAAAACACCATATAAATCATAAAATTCATACTGGAAAAGCTTCGGATACACCCCAACAAGACATCGATGACGACAGTTTTTAGATTGAGACTTCGTCAATCGATGAAAAAATTACTACTCCAAAACTCACCAGAGATGTCCTATTGACTCTTCATCAGAAAACCGTGGATGATTGCTCAGATTCTGACGATGAGGGTATTTTGTGTTTAAAAAGCTTTAACAAAATAACCTTACAAAAGAGTCTCACGCTACTGGTGAAGATATGATCACTCCATCTTCTTTTCAACAATCAAGATCTCGTCAAAAGAATAAGGCTTTGAGGAATACATTGAAAGTAGGTACCTACTCGTAGCTCGGGCCCTTGCAATAAGCTAAAGAATTTTTTCTTGTGGTACTTAACTGTGACTTCATTATTTATAGTTAACGGTACTAAGAAAAATATGTTTCTTTGATAGTTACCAAGAAAGATTACTGTCAGAAATTCCATTTATGTGTAATATAGTGTAATAAATACTTACACTAATGATTCTTTAATTATGGAAGATTATATATAAGCTAATTCATTAAGTATAAAAAACAGGATTCGTGAGTTGTACATGGAAAAAAATAAACAGAAAATAATAAATTGTACCAATTACTATACCAACTCTCAAGTGAAATACCTTTAACTAAGTATTATAATTTAATACTGTTTTAGAGTTCTAAAATGTTTTACAAGAAATATTGTTAATTCATCAATTTTTTCCCTTGCTATGATTGTTGTTTTCATTTTTACAAATATTTTTCCATAATACACAGCCAAATTACGTAGTTTTTCATTTTTAATTCTGATTAATCTGTAATCAATTCTGATTCATCTGGGCCCAAAATATTTGAACGTAGATATCTTGAAAACTACTTTATAAAATCAAGCCTCTCATTGAAATATATGTTCTTTAGTTACCGTTTTTACATATGAGCATGTGTGACATAGCTGAAAGTGAAACAAAATTTTGGCCAGATGAATCAGTCGAAGAATGAAATTTCGAAGAAGTACCCCTAACTTACTTTTTAGGGTTCCGTGCCCAAAGGGTAAAAACGGGACCCTGTTACTAAGACTCCGCTGTCCGTCTGTCTGTCTCCAAGCTGTATCTCATGAACCGCTATAGCTAGAAAGCTGAAATTTTCACAGATGATGTATTTCTGTTGCCGCTATAACAAATACTAAAAACAGAATAAAATTAATAATTAAGGGGGGCTCCCATACAACAAACCTGATTAACAGGTAGATGCTTAAAAGTTTCACAGAATATTTAGTTGTATATTCACTTCAATAATAAAATTAAAATAAAAAATATTTAAGGGTTGCTCCCATGCAGTACGGAACCCTTCGTGCACGAGTCTGACTCGTACTTGGCAGATTATTATTATCTGATAAGTTACATCTTACTTCCTCTTCAGAGGGGCAACGGCGCGAGCATAATGGGCACATTTGGGCAGAATGCACTTTGCAGAGGCTTGTTTGACTAGGGAGTTGTTGACTCAGGTCGATAACTCCCTTGAATATATTATGTAATACTGTTTAGGTTAGTTATAAAATGTATATCATTATTTGACTTTAACTGTATTGACATTGACTTAATTGAAATAAAGAACATCTTACAAAACATTTATATAATATCATACGTACCTAAACGTACGTAAATTGAACACAAAAACTGCAAACTATTTAAATACCTACTTAACTAAAGCAATAACAAAGCGCGCAAAGTTAGTTATTGCAGTAATTGTACAACAGTAACTGCCGTAACTCGGATTACAAATTATTTATTGATCCCCTATTGATACCCAATAAGATCGGTTGTGCTTAAGCGACTTTCAACCAGCGCGTTCTCACGTTTTTAATGGTTTATTACCAGTGTTACTACCAATCTTACTACCAGTAGTAAGAACGGTAAATGAATTACCGTTGTTACTACTGCAGTTGAAAGTTGTTAGAACAGCAATAAATAACTACCCGTATTACTACCGTGAAACTAAAATAACAAAAAGAAACAAAACATGACCTGTCATGCTAGAGTTGCATGACAGGTGTCAAAGTGACAGCTGTCAAACAAAAATATGCTTTTAGCATGAATAACTCTAGCATGACAGGTCATATTTTGTTTCTTTTTTGTTACTTTAGTTTTACAGTAGTAACACAGGTAATTTATTTTTACTGTTCTAACAACTTTCAACTGCAGTAGTAACAACGGTAATTCATTTACCGTTCTTACTACTGGTAGTAAGATTGGTAGTAACACTGGAAATAAACCTTTTTAATTAGATCGTTCGTCCACTTTATCGGTATATTTGTTTCAATGTTACATGTTTTCTCTGCTATTCGTAGAACAATTTTCACTATGGAAACTAACGTGGTTTTCGTACATTTTAATTAAGTAAAACATACTCTGCCCGCTGCCGCCCCTGCCCCCGCACCGCAACCGCTGTCATCGCGACCGCGGCTCGCAGTGCTATGCGAGACGAGCCCGCGTGCTAGTACTCCGACCTTGAGAAAGATCGCCAAATGCGATCGAAACTATAGTAGTATCCTACTAAAAATCAAACGTGAGTAACACCTGTGTTTTACTTAATTAAAAAGAACAATTTTCGTTTATTATTTTTTGATTTCAGAAAAGCTCAGTAAAATGTTAGGTTGGTAGGTAGGTCTTATGATATAACTTAGGCAAAATGATGATTGTAATATTACCCTAGAACCACGAATTCCTAGAAAATATTTTGTTTCATTAAAAAAATTGAAAGGGATGAAACATTGCCCCTTACTTCCTAAAGAGCAAATTCAACAGGCTCTATGTATGTAGATAGATAGATGTAGATTATTGTAGATACTCTTACTAAAAATTGGTCACGACCAAGTCTTATAATTTCTGACTAGAATACAGTGTGTGTGAAAAGTTCAGATTTTACACATGCCTATCTACCCAAGTGGTTAATTATTATCTAAATGCTAGTATTTTTTAGCCGATCGTTTGTTTACCTTTTAATAAATACACTTATTTAATTTGGTTCGCTTTAGTCTTAGTATGTTTTGGCATTATGGCCAGTTGCCAAATTCTAGCTTTCCGCACCACGGAAAAAGCTATTAATTTTGTTAAAAAACGCAACATGTTTAGTGAATGTTTCTCTGACATAAACAATAATAGAGGGAAATTCTTTCCGATTACTCATTAATGGATTTGGTTAAACGGGGGTTTTAACGGGAATCTGTTTATAAAACTGAATTGCAAACAGATTGAAAACAAAAACTTTCGGTAGTTTGTCGCGGCTTTCTAGACCGTATAGTCTGAATCATACAACTTGGCGGTTGTGATGTTAGCTACAAGCTGCGGATAATCCAATCCTCGCGCAGCTGTGAAGTGAGCTACAGTCAGAATCATTGGTTACGAAATAAAATTGGATCATGATCCAATTTTATAGTTATCATAATCCAATTTTTTTTTTGGAACCAACACTGAAATTACAATAACTATTTTTTGCAAAAACAGCATGACCGACTTCAACCGTAAACAGAATTCGCTAATATTTCGCACGGATCGATTTTTCACATTATTGTTGATTTATTGAAAATGGCACAGCCGGTTTCGTTAAAATTTAAATGGGACCAATTTCGAAGTACTTATACTCTTTAAAGATCTTCGCAAGCTCGGGATTGGTGTCTGGCAGGAAATTGTCTAAGACAGAGAAGAGTGGCGACACGTAGTATCGGAGGCCAAGACACAATTTACGTCGCTGCGCCAACATAGTAGTAGTAGTATACTCTTTCCATTAAAAAAAAATATCGAAATCGGACCACTACGTTAAAAGTTATGCGTGGTTATACATAAAAAATATATACCTATACGCGTCGAATTGAGTACCTCCTCCGTTTCAAAAACAAACAGTAGCTTTTCCATACATTATGTCAAAATTTTACGACTTGTATGTATGGAACATCTCATTTTTCCGATATTTTAGAATTGGCCTACTAATGAAACTTGGTCAGTACTAAAATTAGTACAACAACATCTTATACCCAATTTTTTTTCGCAAAAAATGGCAAAACCGACTTCCATCGTGTAAAAAAATCGAATACAAAGCTACAAAGTTCGCTTGAATTTATGTATAGAATTTTTCCATTTTTGAATATTTTTCAAAAACGGCCCAGCTGATTTCTATAAAATTTAAATGGGACCACCACAGGAGTATACCTTTTAGAACTAAAAAAAAATTGTTGATTCGGCTAACAATTGGCGAAAATTTCGATGAACAATACATAACAGACGAAAATAGAACCTCCTCCTTAAAAATGTGTCAGTCGTAAAGAGAAGTACACAGAATAATTAGTTTTCTGCAATTAATGCGCTGATTTTCAGACCTCTGGCTTTCAAACACACAATACAAAACTATAATTTCAGAAACGATTCAGTCGATTTTGATAAAATTCAAACGGGAGGTGGTTCCGTTGACGGATGATCTACCAAACAAAAGTAATCGCGTAACGTAGGTACATATAAAAAACATTCAGTCAAATTGAGAACCTCCTTTTATGAAGTCGGTTAGAAAGTATTAGATTGTATAATAATGGTATTTTTTTGTATTTAATTTGTCTCGGATGTTAAACAATTATTTTATTTTGATTTAGTCTTTAATTTGATATTATTTGATTTGACTACCTTGTCGGTTAAAGAACTACCCCACTTATAGTTGGAAAGGGAAAAGCATGGCCGTAGAGGGGCAAAAGAAAGTCAACCTCAGAAAAATTACAAGTAATAGAAGTATTGCTAAATTTTACTATGATAAAAAGTACGTTACAGCTGTCTTATTCATATCTGGTTTTACAGCATACGCGAGAGTGAGTGGAACAAAAAAAAAATGACATTTGTCTTTTTCGGAAATTTGAACCCTCTAGTTCCAGTAAGAAGGTCCTAATTTCTGATCATTTTACCTTCCTACTTTTTACATTTTTGAATTTGGACACCCGAGATAGCTCAATGCTAGTTTGTGAAACCCTTCGAAATTACGTATGTTCGGGAGTATGTGCATCTTTATCTAACATCTTTTAAATTTCAAATTTAAAATTGGACAAAGGGGTATATTATTTCTTGCTATTTTAGTACTGTTTCTAGTATTTTTTCTTATTCTATGAAGCCAACAGTATTTTCGGTGAAGCAGTGCAGCAGTGCGCGAAACGCCTCTAGAGTTTACACTGTTACTCTGCCCAAATTCCTTTAAGTTATATACAAGTGTCATAGTCTGAAATATGACAAACTGATAATCAAGAAGCCTGACTCTAACACAGAAAAAAGAAAAAGGGAGCCATCAGTGTCTCCATACACACAGGATAAAACTCAGCCTAAAAAACAACAAACACTTAGTCATGTCAAAGCTAACAGAACAAATGCCTTTGATGTAATGAGAAACAGGTCGAATTCCCTAACTTCTTTAAATTCAACCAACAATATTTATCCCACGCAAAGTAAACAATAGCAACTACCGACTGGTAAACGGGAAAATCAAATAAAGTACGATAATCAACAAACATCAAAAACACAATCTCCCCCAAGCCGACTGGTCCTCGTGGGGGATAGAGACCACAACCCTCCAACAATGCAACAAAATAAATATCAAAATTCAAAAATCCATATCGCAGCACTAAATGTACGCACCCTGATAAAACGAAGAAAACTTCACAGAACTAACATACGCTTTAAAACAAGTTAAATGGGATATTGTGGGACTGAGTGAAGTAAGACGAACAGGAGAAAAAATTACATCTTATCCCGACTTTCTGCTATACTACATTGGAATGACCCCGGGTCAGTATGGAGTTGGTTTTGTTATAAAAGAACATCTCACAAACTATATTGAAGGCTTTATTGGTATCTCAGAGCGTATAGCAATGGTAAATATAAAGTTACCAGAGTACCAAGATCCATGGTCTATCATTCAAGTTTACTCACCCACAGAACAATCTGATCTGAAAACAATTGATGAATTCTATAAAGATTTAAATAGAACTATTCAACAGCACGCTTACAAAAACTTAATAATAATGGGAGACTGGAATGGACAAATTGGAGCAAGGCGCAACGGAGAAAATACAGTACTAGGGCCATTTACATACTGCAACAAAAATAGAAGTAGAAATGGAGAGAAGATTATAAATTTTGCTCTAGAAAACAATTTTACCATTCTTAATTCTATATACAAGAAGAACAAAAAGAAAATGTGGACCTGGACTTCACCGGATGGCAAATACAAGAACGAAATTGACTTTATACTGACCAATAGAAGAAACTGCTTCACTGACTTCAATGTTATCAACAAATTTAATTTTAATACCAACCATAGATTGATTAGAGCTGAACTGGAAACAACAAAACCAAGAAAACTTAGACCAAGACAAGAACCACGAAATATCAAACTAGGGAAACACCAGATGGACCAATTAGTGACCGCCTTAAAAGAAAAATTCTTAGACTTCAAAAACAAGACAAAGAGTTTAGATACACAAGAAAAGTATAATTGGATCGAAAATGTCATTAAAACTCAAATAAAATTAACTAAAAATTGCGAAACAGAACCAAAAAAATGGCTAACCACGGATACAATAAATCTACTTGAAAAAAGAAACAAGTTAACTAACGAAAAAGATACAAAAGATCGAAGAAAACATTTAACAGAAATTAGCAAAAAAATAAAAGAAAGTATAAGATCAGATAGGAAAATAAGCAGATTAGAAACTATCGAAAAGCATATTATCAAAACCGGGGGTGTCAAAAAAGCTTATAAAGAACTTGCAATATCTAAAGACTGGGTCGTAAAGATGAAAAACAATAGCGGAAAATGTAATCATCACAGAAAAGATATTTTGGAAATCGCTACATCCTACTACAAAAAATTATATGAATATCATTCTATACAAAAAGAAATAGACTTGACGGATACCTCAAACATTCCCAGCATCCTTCACTCCGAAGTTGAATACGCCATAATTACTCAAAAAAGAGAAAAAGCACCAGGGCCTGACGGAATTAACAATGAAATCCTAAGGCAATGTAATGAGGTTTTGACTCCTGTTCTCGCAGAAATGTTCAATGAAATTGTAAATACAGAAATAATTCCACAGCAGTGGACAGAGTCAAACATTATACTATTGTATAAAAAAGGAGACAAGTACGAAATTGGAAATTATCGCCCAATCAGCCTTATGTCGAACATGTATAAAATATTTGCTAAGATACTATTGAAACGAATTGAAGGAACATTAGACGAACAACAACCTATTGAGCAAGCTGGTTTCCGGAAGGATTACTCAGTGATCAACCACATTCAAGTAGTACGCCAAATTTTAGACAAGTCTAACGAATACCAGCGTACATACTACATTGCATTTGTGGACTACAGCAAGGCATTTGATTCTTTATTTCATGAAAAGATATGGGAGACGTTGAGGGATCAAGGAGTTCAACATAAATACATACGGTTAATAAAAAATGTATATATTCACTGCACTGCGAGAATTCAACTAGAAAAGAAAGGAGAACCGTTTAAAGTTGGAAAAGGGGTCAGACAAGGAGATCCTCTTTCTCCAAAAATATTCTCGGCAGTACTGGAATCAATATTCAGATGTCTCAACTGGGAAAACCTCGGGATCAACGTGGATGGTGTCAAATTAACACACCTGAGATTTGCAGACGACATTGTCTTATTTGCTGAAACACCAGAAGATATAGAGAGGATGATAAACGAACTGGCTACTGAAAGCGAAAAGATGGGGCTTAAACTGAATCCGGAAAAAACAAAAGTAATGACAAATGGAAAGAAAATAACAATAAATGTAGGCAATGATGAAATAGAGTACTCGGATGAATACATCTATCTGGGACAGATCATAACACAAAGCGATTCTGTTTCCAAAGAGGTTGAGAGAAGAATCACCAGCAGCTGGAGGCGATACTGGGGTCTGAAAGAGGTTATGAAAGACAATGAGCTTCACATAAATGTGAAAAGTAAGCTATTTAATACTTGCATATTACCAGTCCTTATGTATGGCAGTCAGACGTGGGCTTTAACACAAAGCACGACGAACAAACTAGCAACCTGTCAACGTGCAATGGAAAGGAGTATGCTCATTATAAAGAAGTCAGACAAACTGAGAAACCGAGTCATTAGAAACAAAACCAAAGTAATCGATATAACATCTAAAATCAGACGACTCAAATGGAAATGGGCGGGACACATGATAAGAGGACACGACAAATGGAGTAAAAAAGTCTCCCAATGGTACTCCAGGGAAGGAAAAAGGAAAAGAGGAAAACCCCAGAAAAGATGGGATGACGATATTAGACAGGTGGCAGGAACCACGTGGAACAGAGTGGCAAAAGAAAGACAAGAATGGAAAAGGTTGGAGGAGGCCTTTGCCAATAGGCAAACAGATTTACAAAAAATCACAAAGAAGGCAATACTTAATTATAATTAAAACATTTACTTAGATTAAGATTAAACTTAAGTTAAAACTATGTGAATCTGAATAAAGGGCTTATATTATATATACAAGTGAGATATTGGTTATAAGTGACGTTTAAAACTTACTTACTTACTATGTTGGCGCAGCGACCCAAATTGTGTCTTGGCCTCCGATACTACGTGTCGCCACTCTTCTCTGTCTTGGACAAGTTCCTGCCAGACATCAATCCCGAGCTTGCGAAGATCTTTTTCCACTTCATCTTTCCACCTGTACTTTGGACGGCCAACGGGCCTTCGGCAGTCCCAAGTAAGCCCTTTTTACGGCACGATCCTCTCCCATTCTTTCCAAGTGGCCGAGCCAGCGGAGCCTATGGGATTTTATCTCACCAATAATATTGGGCTCCGCCACCAGCTCTTCTACTTCTTGGTTTTTGCGAATCCTCAGACTGCCATCTTCGCGCCGAGTAGGTCCCAGTATTTTCCTAAGTACCTTGCGTTCCGCCACTAACAGCTTATTTTCCTCCTTTTGAGTTAATGTCCAGGTTTCCAGCCATACATGAGTATAGGTCGAATGACTGTTTTATAAATGCGGTTTTTTGTACTTCTGCTGAGAAGCCTGGACACTAAGATCTTATGGAGGGCTGCACTACAGCGTAGGGTATTTTGAATTCGCGGACGTTTAAAACAAGTGTTAATAATGTGCAAAGTGAAATAATACACCAGTGATTTCAATAATATGGAGTTTTACTACAAAAGCTAATACAATACAGATAAAACACGTTATATGAAGCAGCTCATCCGATTTGAATAACATATTTAGACATTAGGCTCGTGTTACACCGTACACATTCATCTGTTAATGTGTACGCTCGTTATGGTGTCACGATTTGCGTACGCTGAATGGAAGTGCAAATCAGGTTAATTATTCATTTACAAGTACCGACACGACTGGGATTAAAGCCTTTGTGGTACACGACACGTAAATGTGACTCGGAAAATTCGCGACGAAAAGTCAGCTCATTTTCAAAAGACTTCTAAAAAATACTTCTCAGTAGGCTTCTTCTTCTTCTTCTTTTCAGCCATCGGACGTCCACTGCTGAACATAGGCCTCCCCTAAAGACCTCCAATAAGACCGGTTGGTAGCGGCTTGCATCCAGCGCGATCCTGCGGTCTTAATGAGGTCGTCCGTCCACCTTGTGGGTGGACGTCCTACGCTGCGCTTGCCGGTACGTGGTCTCCACTCGAGGACTTTTCGACCCCATCGGTCATCAGTCCTCCGCGCTATGTGCCCTGCCCATTGCCACTTCAACCTGCCAATCCGCTGGGCTATGTCGGTAACCTTGGTTCTTCTACGGATCTTTTCATTCCTGATTCGATCTCGCAGAGAAACTCCGAGCATAGCCCTCTCCATGGCTCGTTGGGCTACTTGAAGCTTACCAATAAGGCCCATAGTTAGAGACCACGTTTCTGTGCCATAAGTCATCACTGGCAACACACACTGGTCGAAAACTTTCGACTTGAGGCACTGAGGTATGTCGGACGAGAAGACGCTACGCAATTTTCCGAACGCTGCCCAGCCGAGTTGGATAGCTCAGTAGGCTTAAAATGTTCGTATTATAGTTTCTTTACATTAATTAGGATTTGTAGATAAGGAAAAACAAATCTATATCTTATAAAAAGTAAAGATTATTAATATTTTTAGAAAATAACTTCTAAATAATTGGCCAAGTACGAGTCGGACTCGCGGACGAAGATTTATGGGACCCTTAAATATTTATTTTATTGTAATTATTTACTATTAAAGTAAATATCTAACTTAATATTCTATGAATATTTCAAGCATCTACCTGTTACCATTATTAATATCGAGCAAAAAGCGGCTAAAAATTCGGGTTTGTTGTATGGGAGTCTCCCTTAAATATTTATTTTTTTCTGTTTTTAGTATTTGTTGTTATAAATTTCAGCTTTCTAGCTATAACGGTTCATGGTATACAGTCTGGTGACAGACAGGCAGACGGACAGCGGAGTCTTAGTAATAGGGTCACGTTTTTACCCTTCGGGTACGGAACTCTAAAAACTATTTACTTGCTTAATATTAAGGGTTACGCAGTAAAATAAAAAACACATTGGATTCACTAAAATACACCCTAAATACCCTTAAAATACCCTTAAATACACTGTTTAAAAAATACTTGTTTTTAATTGAGATCTATACTAAAACTATCCTAAGCTCAAATTTCTTGCAATTTGGTTTATAAATGAATCAGTTATAAGACTAATATTAGGACGGACGGATAGATGGATAGACAGACGGACACAATGAAGTCATAAGGGTTCCTCGTTTTACTACGGAACCCTAAAAAACATGACATTCAAATAGAGAAACTGCTCCTGTTTTGCAAGTTGATTTTAAAATGAAGTTTAAAGAAGATTTTTGCCCAACTAGTCATAAAACGCAACCCGCACCCGTTTAAAAGGGTTGCAAAGTGATTATCATTAATAATTAAGGAGTTGTAGGCTAATGGGGATTATGAATTACCCCTAACTTGCTAGGGGTCGTGGAGGGTTTGAGGATATCTTTGGGGGTTTACTATAGTGTAGAATGTGTAGATATTCATGACGTTTTGGTTTGAGATCCATTTAGATGCTGCTCCCCTGGTAGGTTGCCTCTTATTTATTATTTTTTTTGGTACTGTACTGTACCAGCCTTTTTAATAGTCCACTGCAGGACGTAGGCCTACCCACGAAGGAAGATTGGGCCATATCCACCACGCTGGCCCAGTGCGGGTTGGTGGATTCACACACGCCATCGAATTTCTTCTACGGACGTATACAGGTTGCCTCACAATGTTTTCCTTCGCCGAAAAGCCAGTTGTGTGAAATTCCGTACATAAGTTCCAAAGAAACTCATTGGTACGGGACCGGGATTGAACCCACGACCACAAAAATGACAGACCAGCGTTACAACCACTAGACCAGCACGGCTATCTATATAATAATTATTGATTAAAATTTAATTTTTTATCAATAAACAATCAGTTGGCTTTATTTAAAGCAAGCTTTTTTTTGGAATTTTTTAAACAAGTAACTTTTGACATCTCTGATTTCGATGGAATCTTCTAAACTGTTAATAGGTATGATAAAATCTCGTGTCAAAGTTTATTTAATTTAATTTTCCGTTTATTTAATGATACAATACAATTACACAATGAATTTATTTGGCTATGGAACTAGATGTATGATAGGTGTTATATAATGTATCATGTACCTACTGTAGCTTCTACCTATTCAAATTCAAATTCATTTATTGACATTAAACCATATTGTATATGATGACAATGAGCCTGTATTTCGGAGATCTGTGCTCCCTTAACAAGACTTATTGAAATACAATATATAACGTTAATAAATTAGTGCATATTCAAGTAATTACAATATAATATTGGTACATTTAATAGTACACAGCATATTCAGATATTTGTCAATAAATTGAAAAAGTTATAATATTTCATTTTAATTGATTACAAAGATTATTATATTTGGTCAAAAAATTGGATTAAAATGTAAAAAAAAAATGAAGTAAATTAAGTAGTTAATAAAGTATAATTAATTTCAGTATAAATACCTCAAAATAAAATGTAGAGTCTCCGGTATAAAGTATGTAGTGAGTGAAGTGTATGGATGAGTTATCTTAGAACTGAGAGCAGGCTCTCAGTTTCTTGATATGATAGTTTCTGTAATGTGTCTGAGACAGTTTTTTTCAGAGAAAATTTATTTAGCTTTTTTAGTTCCACTTGTTCCGATAGTTTGTTATAGATGTAACAGGTCGCGGCCTAAAAGTCTAGCGCTGAGCGAAGTCTGGAGAGGGTGGCTGCGCATGAGTTTAGTATGGCGGTCAACATGCGCAGCCATCCCCTCCAGAGTACCCTCAGCGCTACTTGTACTTGGACTTACACTGAAATAATTACATTTGCCAAAGTATTATAAATATGAAAAACATTGTTTGCTATTGAAACGACTTGCAAGTTACGTCACGAGCCCCACTCCATTTGTTGTTTTATTGACGAAAGAAAAAATATGTGTCCAATATTTTTAACTCACGGACTAATTATAATAATGTTTTTTTCTAACCAGTCATTATGCCAATTGTACATTTAGACATTAAAATATAAAACCATATTGTCACACACATAACCTAAAGTCAATGTTACCACAGAACGAAAAATTAACTGTTTCGCCTTATATTCTGATATCAAAGCAAAACCAAGCTCATTAACTAATATTCTACTTGTACCTCTGTGTCCTAACAAAACTAGGTGAACCAAATAATCAATACTTACAATTATATTAACAATATTGATCTTGCGTCAGTCGTTATTCCGTAGTCGTAAGGTTCATTTTAGGAACGACTGGTTGTAACTTAGGTAACTTAGGAAACTATTACAATTATAATGCAAATGAATGCCAGGCGAATGGTTTCTGTCTGCTCTGTGAAAGCTATTGAAAAGTAACTCTAGTTTCATCTTCAGTTTTTTTTATTTGAGAATGTATCGAAAATAAGGAAATATAGGCCGAACCATACAAGTCAGCGGATGTGAAGTTAGCCATATGCTGCGCAATATCCAGTCCTTTGCTTTTCAGACTGAAGCTTTGCGTTGTTTGTATATTACGCAGCTTGTAGCTAACTTTACATACGTAGTATTATTTTATATTCTTTGGTAGTAGTTTCCTTGTACGTGTATGTGTGTCAGTCATTTCTAGTTGATATTATTAAATTTATTAACTTGTATGTTATTTTTTATTTATTTTTAATTCTAGTATTAGTATGTGTATGTATGCATTATTTGAATGTACATGTGTATATTGATATGTATGTTTAAATTTTGTATATTTATGACTCTTTATTCAAGTATTCTTTATTTTGTTTCAATCAATTTCGCTATTATTGTACACCCCGTCCCTTACCTTCCTCTATAATCCTTTCCTCTCTTAATCAGGTTGCCTGGAAGAGATCGCTCTAAGCGATAAGGCCGCCGATTGTCGCACTATTATAATTATTTTGTACTCTTTTATTGTAATATTTTCGATTGTGTGAACAATAAAGCGTTTTTTCTATTCTATTCTATGTGTGTGTAATTGTGTCTGTAGACTGCGAGGCGTAGTTTTACCGGAATCACTAGGTTTGTTCACAACATTCTGTCTTGATTTTTTAATTTGGTCTGAGGCAGCTAATTCTTTTCTCGAATTCGGGGTTGGCAAGGTATGCTAAATATTATTCATAATTATTGTACAATTTAAGACCGCGTGATCACGCTGGATGCAAGCCGCTTCCAACCGGTCTTATTGAAGATCCATAGGGAAGGCCTATGTCCAGCAGTGGACTTCTTATGGCTGATGGATGGATTGTACAATTTTGTACCCTGAAAATGCCTGCACTTTAATATCTCTACGGATAAACTGGTTGATGATTTTCATAGTGACCTTTATCCAAAAGCAAGTTCATATTTAATTCAAAAAGTCATTAAAACATTACGTATTCATTTCGTCTGTTTGCACGAATCGGCGATGAGCAATGAAAGTTGGACAACATTTTAACGAATCAGCGATAAGCCGCTGCTGCAATATGGATTTAAAACAGTATGGATTCTGTAAACCAGTCCGATTTGGTTAATCTATCTATCTATCTATATAAAAATGAATTGCTGTTCGTTAGTCTTGCTAAAACTCGAGAACGGCTGGAACGATTGGGCTAATTTTGGTCTTATTCTATTGCTCTATATAGGTTCAGTTTTAAGTTCAGTTCCAAACATTGAAACATACGGTATATTGGAGAATGCATAAGGAGATTGGTTCTACACCGTGGTTCAGCAAATGTAGGTTTATTTTCCGCTAAATACGTTCCGAGGAACTTTGACCATATAAATAATAGTACTTTGTATTTTCAAGTTTTCACTTCTGTCGACACTCCCGGAGTGCAGCCCATTGTTTTTTTATATTATCTAACTAGCGACCCGCCCCGGCTTCGCACAGGCAGGTGTATTATACATATAAACCTTCCTCTTGAATCACTCCATCTATTAAAAAAAACTGCATCAAAATCCGTTGCGTAGTTTTAAAGACTTAAGCATACAGAGGGATATAGGGACAGAGAAATCGACTTTGTTTTAAACTATGTAGTGAATTTCTCTACCAACTTAGAAACAATGTCATTTAAGTATGGGTATGTAACCCATACTGCGATAGTCGTGTAGTGCGTAGACGGGTTGTTAATGACAGTCATAAATATTTGCCGCTCAGTGATTGGCGTGATTCCGGCCCGTGAGCGGCGGGCTTTATATTCCGAATCAGGTTATATCTAAATACTAGCTTTACTATACGGATTCACTCGTCATCTATTCATAATTATTATCTTACGAATATTTTTTTTATCGCGAATCAGTCCGCTCTTGGCCATCAACTCGCCTGATAGTAAGCGACGTTGTGGTCGAAAACGAAGCACGCAGACTTAGAAAATACCTATTCACTTTGATCTTGAAAGGCTTTAGATTATAGATACCTTAGGAAACAGGAAGACTGTTCCATTCCCTGGCGGTACGAATCAGAAATGTTGAGCTAAACCGCTTCATACGTATCGAAGGAAAATCGACAGTGTGGGGGTGGTAGGTAATGTGGTGTATGGTATTTTTTTATTTATTAGAAGTAAAATATTTATAATATAAATGAAAATAAATATAAGAGGATATATAAGATATATCCCGGTCTCTGACCCCAAAATCAGCAGAACTTGTGATATGGCTGCCACAGACTAATAGGTGTAAACATATTTTTAAATACATACTTATACCTATCACTACATATAGTATAAAACAAAGTCGCTTCCCGCTGTCTGTCCCCATGTATGCTTATAAATCTTTAAAACAGATTTTTTGCGCAACGGATTTTGATGCCGTCTTTTTTAATAGATAAGAGTGATTCAAGAGGAAGGTTTATATGTATAATACACCTGTGCGAAGCCGGGGCGGGTCGCTAGTAGATAATAACTTCCAGATACCTTATGTTCATCATAAAAATGCATTTCCTAGGTGGGAATCGAACCCACATCGTTTTTTTAAATAGATAAGAGTGATTCAAGAGGAAGGTTTATATGTATAATATACCTGTGCGAAGCCGGGGCGGGTCGCTAGTAGATAATAACTTCCAGATACCTTATGTTCATCACAAAAATGCATTTCCTAGGTGGGAATCGAACCCTCATCTCTTTAAGGCAGGTGTCAGGGTCGCTAACCTCCGGGCCACTGAGGCAGTGCCTCATACTCAGATGTCTGTGAACTTGGCATATCATTGTCTAGCAGATCAGGAATAAATTAGAGTTCTATTCGCATGCAGCATAGTTCTGTAGTTCCTGATACTTTTTAGGAATAGTTCTGCTGATTTTCCTGAAAAAAAGTTAGTTGAAAAAATGATCTGCTAACTTCCGGCAGCAAATCATTTTTCAGATTTTCAAAAACAAATGCATGTTCTAGTCGCTTACAAGTGTGTTCTATAGTTCCTGATACTTTTCAGGAATAGTTCTGCCGTTTTTCCTAAAAAAAAGTTACTTTGAAAAAATGATCTGCCAACTATCGGTAGCAGATCAATTTGCATCATTACTAAATTAAATGCAATCTTTTATTGCATGCAAGTAAGTTTGACAGTTCTTGATACTTTTCAGGCGTAGTTCTGCCAATTTCAGCTGAAAATCAATGTCAGGCGACGGTGATAACTGATGAATGTCTTAAATATAAAAATCAATTTTTTTACATCCTCAAATTGAACAAAGAGGCTGGAACTCCTTGGTTTTGTATAGAAACAGATCTAATCTAGACTAACAATAACAATCTGGATACTAAAGTCACGCGACAATATCAGCAGATCAGGGGTCAAAGTCTGAAAAATGAAAAATGCTAATATATTTTTTTGGAATCTTAAAATTGTACTAGGAGGCCGGAACTCCTTGGTTTTGAATAGAATCTGATTAGTTCTAGAATAATGACTGAAATCTAGACACTAAAGTCACGCGGCAATATCAGCAGATCAGGGGTCAAAGTCTGAAAATTGAAAAATGCTAATTTATTTTTTAGAATCTTAAAACTGTACAAGGAGGCCGGAACTCCTTGGTTTTTAATAGAAACTAATCTAGTCTAGACAATCAATATCAATCTGGATACATAAGTAACGCGACGATATCAGCAGATCATGGGTGAAAGTCTAGAAAATGAGAAATGCTAACATATTTTTTCGGAATCCAAAAAATTTACTAGGAGGCCGGAACTCCTTCGTTTCGTATAGCATCTAATTGGTTCTAGAATAATAACTAAAATCTAGATACAAAAGTCACGCGACAATATCAGCAGATCATGGGTGAAAGTCTAGAAAATGAAAAATGCTAATTTATTTTTTTGAATCTTAAAATTGTACTAGGAGGCCGGAACTCCTTGGTTTTGAATAGAATCTGATTAGTTCTAGAATAATGACTGAAATCTAGACACAAAAGTCACGCGGCAATATCAGCAGATCAGGGGTCAAAGTCTGAAAATTGAAAAATGCTAATTTATTTTTTAGAATCTTAAAACTGTACTAGGAGGCCGGAACTCCTTGGTTTTGTATAGAAACAGGTCTGGTCTAGACAATCAATACCAATCTGGATACATAAGCCACGCGACAATATCAGCAGATCATGGGTGAAAGTCTAGAAAATGGAAAATGCTAATATATTTTTTTGGTATCTTAAAATTGTACTAGGAGGCCGGAACTCCTTGGTTTTGTCAAGACTACCAACAACAATCTGGATAAAAAAGCCACGCGACAATATCAGCAGATCATGGGTGAAAGTCTAGAAAATGAAAAATGCTAATATATTTTTTTGGTATCTTAAAACTGTACTAGGAGGCCGGAACTCCTTGGTTTTGAATAGAATCTGATAAGTTCTAGAAAAATGACTAAAATCTAGACACAAAAGTCACGCTACAATATCAGCAGATCAGGGGTCTAAGTCTGAAAAATGAAAAATGCTAATATATTTTTTTGGTATCCTAAAATTGTACTAGGAGGCCGGAACTCCTTGGTTTTGAATAGAATCTGATTAGTTCTACAATAATGACTGAAATCTAGACACAAAAGACACGCGGCAATATCAGCAGATCAGGGGTCAAAGTCTAAAAATTTAAAAATGCTAATTTATTTTTTTAGAATATTAAAACTGCACTAGGAGGCCGGAACTCCTTGGTTTTGTATAGAAACAGGTCTGATCTAGACAATCAATACCAATCTGGATACATAAGTCACGCGACAATATCAGCAGATCATGGGTGAAAGTCTAGAAAATGGAAAATGCTAATATATTTTTTTGGTGTCTTAAAATTGTACTAGGAGGCCGGAACTCCTTGGTTTTGAATGGAATCTGATTAGTTCTAGTATAATGACTGAAATCTAGACACAAAAGTCACGCGGCAATATCAGCAGATCAGTGGTCAAAGTCTGAAAATTGAAAAATGCTAATTTATTTTTTAGAATCTTAAAACTGTACTAGGAGGCCGGAACTCCTTGGTTTTGTATAGAAACAGGTCTGGTCTAGACAATCAATACCAATCTGGATACATAAGCCACGCGACAATATCAGCAGATCATGGGTGAAAGTCTAGAAAATGGAAAATGCTAATATATTTTTTTGGTATCTTAAAATTGTACTAGGAGGCCGGAACTCCTTGGTTTTGTCAAGACTACCAACAACAATCTGGATAAAAAAGCCACGCGACAATATCAGCAGATCATGGGTGAAAGTCTAGAAAATGAAAAATGCTAATATATTTTTTTGGTATCTTAAAACTGTACTAGGAGGCCGGAACTCCTTGGTTTTGAATAGAATCTGATAAGTTCTAGAATAATGACTAAAATCTAGACACAAAAGTCACGCTACAATATCAGCAGATCAGGGGTCTAAGTCTAAAAATTTAAAAATGCTAATTTATTTTTTTAGAATCTTAAAACTGTACTAGGAGGCCGGAACTCCTTGGTTTTGTATAGAAACAGGTCTGGTCTAGGCAACCAATACCAATCTGGATACATAAGTCACGCGACAATATCAGCAGATCATGGGTGAAAGTCTAGAAAATGAAAAATGCTAATATATTTTTTTGGTATCCTAAAATTGTACTAGGAGGCCGGAACTCCTTGGTTTTGAATAGAATCTGATTAGTTCTAGAATAATGACTGAAATCTAGACACAAAAGACACGCGGCAATATCAGCAGATCAGGGGTCAAAGTCTAAAAATTTAAAAATGCTAATTTATTTTTTTAGAATCTTAAAACTGTACTAGGAGGCCGGAACTCCTTGGTTTTGTATAGAAACAGGTCTGGTCTAGGCAACCAATACCAATCTGGATACATAAGTCACGCGACAATATCAGCAGATCATGGGTGAAAGTCTAGAAAATGGAAAATGCTAATATATTTTTTTGGTGTCTTAAAATTGTACTAGGAGGCCGGAACTCCTTGGTTTTGAATGAAATCTGATTAGTTCTAGAATAATGACTGAAATCTAGACACAAAAGTCACGCGGCAATATCAGCAGATCAGGGGTCAAAGTCTGAAAATTGAAAAATGCTAATTTATTTTTAAGAATCTTAAAACTGTACTAGGAGGCCGGAACTCCTTGGTTTTGTATAGAAACAGGTCTGGTCTAGATAATCAATACCAATCTGGATACATAAGTCACGCGACAATATCAGCAGATCATGGGTGAAAGTCTAGAAAATGAAAAATGCTAATATATTTTTTGGTATCTTAAAATTGTACTAGGAGGCCGGAACTCCTTGGTTTTTAATAGAAACTAATCTAGTCTAGACAATCAATATCAACCTGGATACATAAGTCACGCGATGATATCAGCTGATCATGGGTGAAAGTCTAGAAAATGAGAAATGCTAACATATTTTTTCGGAATCCAAAAAATGTACTAGGAGGCCGGAACTCCTTCGTTTCGTATAGCATCTGATTGGTTCTAGAATAATAACTAAAATCTAGATACAAAAGTCACGCGACAATATCAGCAGATCATGGGTGAAAGTCTAGAAAATGAAAAATGCTAATTTATTTTTTTGAATCTTAAACTTGTACTAGGAGGCCGGAACTCCTTGGTTTTGAATAGAATCTGATTTGTTCTAGAAGAATGACTGAAATCTAGACACAAAAGTCACGCGGCAATATCAGCAGATCAGGGGTCAAAGTCTGAAAATTGAAAAATGCTAATTTATTTTTTAGAATCTTAAAACTGTACTAGGAGGCCGGAACTCCTTGGTTTTGTATAGAAACAGGTCTGGTCTAGACAATCAATACCAATCTGGATACATAAGCCACGCGACAATATCAGCAGATCATGGGTGAAAGTCTAGAAAATGGAAAATGCTAATATATTTTTTTGGTATCTTAAAATTGTACTAGGAGGCCGGAACTCGTTGGTTTTTAATAGAAACTAATCTAGTCTAGACAATCAATATCAACCTGGATACATAAGTCACGCGACGATATCAGCAGATCATGGGTGAAAGTCTAGAAAATGAGAAATGCTAACATATTTTTTCGGAATCCAAAAAATGTACTAGGAGGCCGGAACTCCTTCGTTTCGTATAGCATCTGATTGGTTCTAGAATAATAACTAAAATCTAGATACAAAAGTCACGCGACTATATCAGCAGATCATGGGTGAAAGTCTAGAAAATGAAAAATGCTAATTTATTTTTTTGAATCTTAAACTTGTACTAGGAGGCCGGAACTCCTTGGTTTTGAATGGAATCTGATTAGTTTTAGAATAATTACTGAAATCTAGACACAAAAGTCACGCGGCAATATCAGCAGATCAGGGGTCAAAGTCTGAAAATTTAAAAATGCTAATTTATTTTTTTAGAATCTTAACCCGTAATCCGTCACGAGATCGCGGCTCGAATTACGTCGGGCGTCTCCCTCTCGCAAATCGAAGTGCATCGAGCGTCCCTAACTAGCAAAAATTTGCCGACCGCGCCTATAGATTCGCATATTATGTAATGTTTTTGTTAATTAAGTACTAAGTGTTTATATACCATAAAAAAGGTCTTGAACCGGATTATACTAAGATTCTAAGTTTGTAATATAAAAGACTTACCAGAAATGACGTAACACTGAACATAAACATTGTTAGATTTTCTGTCCCAATTTTAGGGTCATTACACCATCACAACACAAAAAATGTCAAAATATCACTTTCACAGCCAAAAGAGAGCATTTTTACCTTTCACTAGGTATATTAATATGTTTATATTAATTAAAAACCACTCACTAACGAGCATTCGGCTCCCCGAAAATTCGCAACTAAAACGCAACATGGCGTCGATGCGCTGGCTAAAATTAGAAATTTTGATTTATTTGGTTGTCTACCTTGACAGGACAGACCAATGAAGTCATTTGAATTGAACCAATGAACACCCAGAAAATTTATCAACCAACAGGACCGGCTACAAAAATTACTAAAAATCCGTCAATCAGAGCGCGCGGCTTAGGCACACCTTTGGAGCATCGAGCGCGCCAGTGACGCGTCCCGCACATATTCCTTAGGCACACCTTTGGAGCATCGAGCGCGCTAGTGACGCGTACCGCACTTTTACCTTAGGCACACCTTTGGAGCATCAAGGGCGCGCGGGACGCGTCTCGGGAAACTGTACTAGGAGGCCGGAACTCCTTGGTTTTGTATAGAAACAGGTCTGGTCTAGACAATCAATACCAATCTGGATACATAAGTCACGCGATAATATCAGCAGATCATGGGTGAAAGTCTAGAAAATGGAAAATGCTAATATATTTTTTTGGTGTCTTAAAATTGTACTAGGAGGCCGGAACTCCTTGGTTTTGAATGGAATCTGATTAGTTCTAGAATAATGACTGAAATCTAGACACAAAAGTCACGCGGCAATATCAGCAGATCAGGGGTCTAAGTCTGAAAAATAAAAAATGCTAATATATTTTTTTGGTATCCTAAAATTGTACTAGGAGGCCGGAACTCCTTGGTTTTGAATAGAATCTGATTAGTTCTAGAATAATGACTGAAATCTAGACACAAAAGACACGCGGCAATATCAGCAGATCAGGGGTCAAAGTCTAAAAAATAAAAAATGCTAATATATTTTTTTGGTATCCTAAAATTGTACTAGGAGGCCGGAACTCCTTGGTTTTGAATAGAATCTGATTAGTTCTAGAATAATGACTGAAATCTAGACACAAAAGACACGCGACAATATCAGCAGATCATGGGTGAAAGTCTAGAAAATGAAAAATGCTAATATATTGTTTGGGTATCTTAAAACTGTACTAGGAGGCCGGAACTCCTTGGTTTTGTATAGAAACAGGTCTGGTCTAGACAATCAATACCAATCTGGATACATAAGTCACGCGACAATATCAGCAGATCATGGGTGAAAGTCTAGAAAATGGAAAATGCTAATATATTTTTTTGGTATCTTAAAATTGTACTAGGAGGCCGGAACTCGTTGGTTTTTAATAGAAACTAATCTAGTCTAGACAATCAATATCAACCTGGATACATAAGTCACGCGACGATATCAGCAGATCATGGGTGAAAGTCTAGAAAATGAGAAATGCTAACATATTTTTTCGGAATCCAAAAAATGTACTAGGAGGCCGGAACTCCTTCGTTTCGTATAGCATCTGATTGGTTCTAGAATAATAACTAAAATCTAGATACAAAAGTCACGCGACAATATCAGCAGATCATGGGTGAAAGTCTAGAAAATGAAAAATGCTAATTTATTTTTTTGAATCTTAAACTTGTACTAGGAGGCCGGAACTCCTTGGTTTTGAATGGAATCTGATTAGTTTTAGAATAATTACTGAAATCTAGACACAAAAGTCACGCGGCAATATCAGCAGATCAGGGGTCAAAGTCTGAAAATTTAAAAATGCTAATTTATTTTTTTAGAATCTTAAAACTGTACTAGGAGGCCGGAACTCCTTGGTTTTGTATAGAAACAGGTCTGGTCTAGACAATCAATACCAATCTGGATACATAAGTCACGCGACAATATCAGCAGATCATGGGTGAAAGTCTAGAAAATGGAAAATGCTAATATATTTTTTTGGTGTCTTAAAATTGTACTAGGAGGCCGGAACTCCTTGGTTTTGAATGGAATCTGATTAGTTCTAGAATAATGACTGAAATCTAGACACAAAAGTCACGCGGCAATATCAGCAGATCAGGGGTCTAAGTCTGAAAAATAAAAAATGCTAATATATTTTTTTGGTATCCTAAAATTGTACTAGGAGGCCGGAACTCCTTGGTTTTGAATAGAATCTGATTAGTTCTAGAATAATGACTGAAATCTAGACACAAAAGACACGCGGCAATATCAGCAGATCAGGGGTCAAAGTCTAAAAAATAAAAAATGCTAATATATTTTTTTGGTATCCTAAAATTGTACTAGGAGGCCGGAACTCCTTGGTTTTGAATAGAATCTGATTAGTTCTAGAATAATGACTGAAATCTAGACACAAAAGACACGCGACAATATCAGCAGATCATGGGTGAAAGTCTAGAAAATGAAAAATGCTAATATATTGTTTGGATATCTTAAAATTGTACTAGGAGGCCGGAACTCCTTGGTTTTGTATAGAAACAGATCTAATCTAGACTAACAATAACAATCTGGATACTAAAGTCACGCGACAATATCAGCAGATCAGGGGTCAAAGTCTGAAAAATGAAAAATGCTAATATATTTTTTTGGAATCTTAAAATTGTACTAGGAGACCGGAACTCCTTGGTTTTGAATAGAATCTGATTAGTTCTAGAATAATGACTGAAATCTAGACACAAAAGTCACGCGGCAATATCAGCAGATCAGGGGTCAAAGTCTGAAAAATGAAAAATGCTAATTTATTTTTTAGAATCTTAAAACTGTACTAGGAGGCCGGAACTCCTTGGTTTTTAATAGAAACTAATCTAGTCTAGACAATCAATATCAATCTGGATACATAAGTAACGCGACGATATCAGCAGATCATAGGTGAAAGTCTAGAAAATGAGAAATGCTAACATATTTTTTCGGAATCCAAAAAATTTACTAGGAGGCCGGAACTCCTTCGTTTCGTATAGCATCTAATTGGTTCTAGAATAATAACTAAAATCTAGATACAAAAGTCACGCGACAATATCAGCAGATCATGGGTGAAAGTCTAGAAAATGAAAAATGCTAATTTATTTTTTTGAATCTTAAACTTGTACTAGGAGGCCGGAACTCCTTGGTTTTGAATAGAATCTGATAAGTTCTAGAATAATTACTGAAATCTAGACACAAAAGTCACGCGGCAATATCAGCAGAGCAGGGGTCAAAGTCTGAAAATTGAAAAATGCTAATTTATTTTTTAGAATCTTAAAACTGTACTAGGAGGCCGGAACTCCTTGGGTTTGTATAGAAACAGGTCTGTTCTAGACAATCAATACCAATCTGGATACATAAGTCACGCGACAATTTCAGCAGATCATGGGTGAAAGTCTAGAAAATGGAAAATGCTAATATATTTTTTTGGTATCTTAAAATTGTACTAGGAGGCCGGAACTCCTTGGTTTTGTATAGAAACAGATCTAATCTAGACTAACAATAACAATCTGGATACTAAAGGCACGCGACAATATCAGCAGATCAGGGGTCAAAGTCTGAAAAATGAAAAAGGCTAATATATTTTTTTGGAATCTTAAAATTGTACTAGGAGGCCGGAACTCCTTGGTTTTGAATAGAAACTGATCTATTCTACACAATAAATATCAATCTGGATACACAAGTCACGCGACAATATCAGCAGATCATGGGTGAAAGTCTAGAAAATGAAAAATGCTAATATATTGTTTGGGTATCTTAAAATTGTACTAGGAGGCCGGAACTCCTTGGTTTTGAATAGAAACTGATTCATTCTACACAATAAATATCAATGTGGATACACAAGTCACGCGACAATATCAGCAGATCATGGGTGAAAGTCTAGAAAATGAAAAATGCTAATTTATTTTTTCGAAATTAAAAAAATGTACTGGGATGCCGGAACTCCTTCGTTTCGTATAGAATCCGATTGGTTCTAGAATAATGACTAAAATCTAGATACAAAAGTTACGCGACGAAATCAGCAGATCACGGGTGAAAGTCTAGAAAATGAGAAATGCTAACATATTTTTTCGGAATCCAAAAAATGTACTAGGAGGCCAGAACTCCTTCGTTTCATGTAGCATCTGATTAGTTCTAGAATAATTACTGAAATCTAGACACAAAAGTCACGCGGCAATATCAGCAGATCAGGGGTCAAAGTCTGAAAATTGAAAAATGCTAATTTATTTTTAAGAATCTTAAAACTGTACTAGGAGGCCGGAACTCCTTGGTTTTGTATAGAAACAGGTCTGGTCTAGACAATCAATACCAATCTGGATACATAAGTCACGCGAAAATATCAGCAGATCATGGGTGAAAGTCTAGAAAATGGAAAATGCTAATAAATTTTTTGGTATCTTAAAATTGTACAAGGAGGCCGGAACTCCTTGGTTTTGTATAGAAACAGGACTGATCAAGACTACTAACAACAATCTGGATAAAAAAGCCACGCGATAATATCAGCAGATCATGGGTGAAAGTCTAGAAAATGAAAAATGCTAATATATTTTTTTGGTATCTTAAAACTGTACTAGGAGGCCGGAACTCCTTGGTTTTGAATAGAATCTGATTAATTCTAGAATAATGACTAAAATCTAGACACAAAAGTCACGCGACAATATCAGCAGATCAGGGGTTAAAGTCTGAAAATTGAAAAATGCAAATTTATTTTTTAGAATCTTAAAACTGTACTAGGAGGCCGGAACTCCTTGGTTTTTAATAGAAACTAATCTAGTCTAGACAATCAATATCAATCTGGATACATAAGTCACGCGACGATATCAGAAGATCATGGGTGAAAGTCTAGAAAATGAGAAATGCTAACATATTTTTTCGGAATCCAAAAAATGTACTAGGAGGCCGGAACTAAATTAGCATTTTTCAATTTTCATACTTTGACCCCTGATCTGCTGATATTGCCGCGTGACTTTTGTGTCTAGATTTCAGTCATTATTCTAGAACTTATCAGATTCTATTCAAAACCAAGGAGTTCCGGCCTCCTAGTACAATTTTAAGATACCAAAAAATATATTAGCATTTTCCATTTTCTAGACTTTCACCCATGATCTGCTGATATTGTCGCGTGACTTATGTATCCAGATTGGTATTGATTGTCTAGACCAGACCTGTTTCTATCCAAAACCAAGGAGTTCCGGCCTCCTAGTACAGTTTTAAGATTCTAAAAAAATAAATTAGCAATTTTCAATTTTCAGACTTTGACCCCTGATCTGCTGATATTGCCGCGTGACTTTTGTGTCTAGATTTCAGTCATTATTCTAGAACTTATCAGATTCTATTCAAAACCAAGGAGTTCCGGCCTCCTAGTACAAGTTTAAGATTCAAAAAAATAAATTAGCATTTTTCATTTTCTAGACTTTCACCCATGATCTGCTGATATTGTCGCGTGACTTTTGTATCTAGATTTTAGTTATTATTCTAGAACCAATCAGATGCTATACGAAACGAAGGAGTTCCGGCCTCCTAGTACATTTTTTGGATTCCGAAAAAATATGTTAGCATTTCTCATTTTCTAGACTTTCACCCATGATCTGCTGATATCGTCGCGTGACTTATGTATCCAGGTTGATATTGATTGTCTAGACTAGATTAGTTTCTATTAAAAACCAAGGAGTTCCGGCCTCCTAGTACAATTTTAAGATACCAAAAAATATATTAGCATTTTTCATTTTCTAGACTTTCACCCATGATCTGCTGATATTGTCGCGTGGCTTTTTTATCCAGATTGTTGTTGGTAGTCTTGATCAGTCCTGTTTCTATACAAAACCAAGGAGTTCCGGCCTCCTAGTACAATTTTAAGATACCAAAAAAATATATTAGCATTTTCCATTTTCTAGACTTTCACCCATGATCTGCTGATATTGTCGCGTGGCTTATGTATCCAGATTGGTATTGATTGTCTATACCAGACCTGTTTCTATACAAAACCAAGGAGTTCCGGCCTCCTAGTACAGTTTTAAGATTCTAAAAAATAAATTAGCATTTTTCAATTTTCAGACTTTGACCCCTGATCTGCTGATATTGCCGCGTGACTTTTGTGTCTAGATTTCAGTCATTATTCTAGAACTAATCAGATTCTATTCAAAACCAAGGAGTTCCGGCCTCCTAGTACAAGTTTAAGATTCCAAAAAAATAAATTAGCATTTTTCATTTTCTAGACTTTCACCCATGATCTGCTGATATCGTCGCGTGACTTATGTATCCAGGTTGATATTGATTGTCTAGACCAGACCTGTTTCTATACAAAACCAAGGAGTTCCGGCCTCCTAGTACAGTTTTAAGATTCTAAAAAATAAATTAGCATTTTTCAATTTTCAGACTTTGACCACTGATCTGCTGATATTGCCGCGTGACTTTTGTGTCTAGATTTCAGTCATTATACTAGAACTAATCAGATTCCATTCAAAACCAAGGAGTTCCGGCCTCCTAGTACAATTTTAAGACACCAAAAAAATATATTAGCATTTTCCATTTTCTAGACTTTCACCCATGATCTGCTGATATTGTCGCGTGACTTATGTATCCAGATTGGTATTGATTGTCTAGATCAGACCTGTTTCTATACAAAACCAAGGAGTTCCGGCCTCCTAGTACAGTTTTAAGATTCTAAAAAAATAAATTAGCATTTTTAAATTTTCAGACTTTGACCCCTGATCTGCTGATATTGCCGCGTGACTTTTGTGTCTCGATTTCAGTAATTATTCTAGAACTAATCAGATTCTATTCAAGACCAAGGAGTTCCGGCCTCCTAGTACAAGTTTAAGATTCAAAAAAATAAATTAGCATTTTTCATTTTCTAGACTTTCACCCATGATCTGCTGATATTGTCGCGTGACTTTTGTATCTAGATTTTAGTTATTATTCTAGAACCAATCAGATGCTATACGAAACGAAGGAGTTCCGGCCTCCTAGTACATTTTTTGGATTCCGAAAAAATATGTTAGCATTTCTCATTTTCTAGACTTTCACCCATGATCTGCTGATATCGTCGCGTGACTTATGCATCCAGGTTGATATTGATTGTCTAGACTAGATTAGTTTCTATTAAAAACCAACGAGTTCCGGCCTCCTAGTACAATTTTAAGATACCAAAAAATATATTAGCATTTTCCATTTTCTAGACTTTCACCCATGATCTGCTGATATTGTCGCGTGACTTATGTATCCAGATTGGTATTGATTGTCTAGACCAGACCTGTTTCTATCCAAAACCAAGGAGGTCCGGCCTCCTAGTACAGTTTTAAGATTCTAAAAAAATAAATTAGCAATTTTCAATTTTCAGACTTTGACCCCTGATCTGCTGATATTGCCGCGTGACTTTTGTGTCTAGATTTCAGTCATTATTCTAGAACTAATCAGATTCTATTCAAAACCAAGGAGTTCCGGCCTCCTAGTACAGTTTTAAGATACCAAAAAAATATATTAGCATTTTTCATTTTCTAGACTTTCACCCATGATCTGCTGATATTGTCGCGTGACTTATGTATCCAGATTGGTATTGATTGTCTAGACCAGACCTGTTTCTATACAAAACCAAGGAGTTCCGGCCTCCTAGTACAGTTTTAAGATTCTAAAAAAATAAATTAGCATTTTTAAATTTTTAGACTTTGACCCCTGATCTGCTGATATTGCCGCGTGACTTTTGTGTCTAGATTTCAGTCATTATTCTAGAACTAATCAGATGCTATACGAAACGAAGGAGTTCTGGCCTCCTAGTACATTTTTTGGATTCCGAAAAAATATGTTAGCATTTCTCATTTTCTAGACTTTCACCCGTGATCTGCTGATTTCGTCGCGTGACTTATGTATCCAGATTGATATTGATTGTCTAGACTAGATTAGTTTCTATTAAAAACCAAGGAGTTCCTGCCTCCTAATACAATTTTAAAATACCGAAAAAAAAAATTAGCATTTTTCATTTTCTAGACATTCACCCATGATCTGCTGATATTGTCGCACGACTTATGTATCCAGATTGGTATTTATTGTCTAGACCAGACCTGTTTCTATACAAAACCAAGGAGTTCCGGCCTCCTAGTACAGTTTAAAGATTCTAAAAAAAAAAATTAGCATTTTTCAATTTTCAGACTTTGACCCCTGATCTGCTGATATTGCCGCGTGACTTTTGTGTCTAGATTTCAGTCATTATTCTAGAACTAATCAGATTCTATTCAAAACCAAGGAGTTCCGGCCTCCTAGTACAATTTTAAGATACCAAAAAAATATGTTAGCATTTTCCATTTTCTAGACTTTCACCCATGATCTGCTGATATTGTCGCGTGACTTATGTATCCAGATTGGTATTGATTGTCTAGACCAGACCTGTTTCTATACAAAACCAAGGAGTTCCGGCCTCCTAGTACAGTTTTAAGATTCTAAAAAAATAAATTAGCATTTTTAAATTTTTAGACTTTGACCCCTGATCTGCTGATATTGCCGCGTGACTTTTGTGTCTAGATTTCAGTCATTATTCTAGAACTAATCAGATTCCATTCAAAACCAAGGAGTTGCGGCCTCCTAGTACAATTTTAAGACACCAAAAAAATATATTAGCATTTTCCATTTTCTAGACTTTCACCCATGATCTGCTGATATTGTCGCGTGACTTATGTATCCAGATTGGTATTGATTGTCTAGACCAGACCTGTTTCTATACAAAACCAAGGAGTTCCGGCCTCCTTGTACAGTTTTAATATTCTAAAAAAATAAATTAGCATTTTTAAATTTTCAGACTTTGACCCCTGATCTGCTGATATTGCCGCGTGACTTTTGTGTCTAGATTTCAGTAATTATTCTAGAACTTATCAAAATTTTATATTCAAAACCAAGGAGTTCCGGCCTCCTAGTACAAGTTTAAGATTCAAAAAAATAAATTAGCATTTTTCATTTTCTAGACTTTCACCCATGATCTGCTGATATTGTCGCGTGACTTTTGTATCTAGATTTTAGTTATTATTCTAGAACCAATCAGATGCTATACGAAACGAAGGAGTTCCGGCCTCCTAGTACATTTTTTGGATTCCGAAAAAATATGTTAGCATTTCTCATTTTCTAGACTTTCACCCATGATCTGCTGATATCGTCGCGTGACTTATGTATCCAGGTTGATATTGATTGTCTAGACTAGATTAGTTTCTATTAAAAACCAACGAGTTCCGGCCTCCTAGTACAATTTTAAGATACCAAAAAATATATTAGCATTTTCCATTTTCTAGACTTTCACCCATGATCTGCTGATATTGTCGCGTGACTTATGTATCCAGATTGGTATTGATTGTCTAGACCAGACCTGTTTCTATACAAAACCAAGGAGTTCCGGCCTCCTTGTACAGTTTTAAGATTCTAAAAAAATAAATTAGCATTTTTCAATTTTCAGACTTTGACCCCTGATCTGCTGATATTGCCGCGTGACTTTTGTGTCTAGATTTCAGTCATTATTCTAGAACTAATCAGATTCTATTCAAAACCAAGGAGTTCCGGCCTTCTTGTACAATTTTAAGATACCAAAAAAATATATTAGCATTTTCCATTTTCTAGACTTTCACCCATGATCTGCTGATATTGTCGCGTGACTTATGTATCCAGATTGGTATTGATTGTCTAGACCAGACCTGTTTCTATCCAAAACCAAGGAGGTCCGGCCTCCTAGTACAGTTTTAAGATTCTAAAAAAATAAATTAGCAATTTTCAATTTTCAGACTTTGACCCCTGATCTGCTGATATTGCCGCGTGACTTTTGTGTCTTGATTTCAGTCATTATTCTAGAACTAATCAGATTCTATTCAAAACCAAGGAGTTCCGGCCTCCTAGTACAGTTTTAAGATACCAAAAAAATATATTAGCATTTTTCATTTTCTAGACTTTCACCCATGATCTGCTGATATTGTCGCGTGGCTTTTTTATCCAGATTGTTGTTGGTAGTCTTGATCAGTCCTGTTTCTATACAAAACCAAGGAGTTCCGGCCTCCTAGTACAATTTTAAGATACCAAAAAAATATATTAGCATTTTCCATTTTCTAGACTTTCACCCATGATCTGCTGATATTGTCGCGTGGCTTATGTATCCAGATTGGTATTGATTGTCTAGACCAGACCTGTTTCTATACAAAACCAAGGAGTTCCGGCCTCCTAGTACAGTTTTAAGATTCTAAAAAATAAATTAGCATTTTTCAATTTTCAGACTTTGACCCCTGATCTGCTGATATTGCCGCGTGACTTTTGTGTCTAGATTTCAGTCATTCTTCTAGAACTAATCAGATTCTATTCAAAACCAAGGAGTTCCGGCCTCCTAGTACAAGTTTAAGATTCAAAAAAATAAATTAGCATTTTTCATTTTCTAGACTTTCACCCATGATCTGCTGATATTGTCGCGTGACTTTTGTATCTAGATTTTAGTTATTATTCTAGAACCAATCAGATGCTATACGAAACGAAGGAGTTCCGTCCTCCTAGTACATTTTTTGGATTCCGAAAAAATATGTTAGCATTTCTCATTTTCTAGACTTTCACCCATGATCAGCTGATATCATCGCGTGACTTATGTATCCAGGTTGATATTGATTGTCTAGACTAGATTAGTTTCTATTAAAAACCAACGAGTTCCGGCCTCCTAGTACAATTTTAAGATACCAAAAAATATATTAGCATTTTTCATTTTCTAGACTTTCACCCATGATCTGCTGATATTGTCGCGTGACTTATGTATCCAGATTGGTATTGATTGTCTAGACCAGACCTGTTTCTATACAAAACCAAGGAGTTCCGGCCTCCTAGTACAGTTTTAAGATTCTTAAAAATAAATTAGCATTTTTCAATTTTCAGACTTTGACCCCCGATCTGCTGATATTGCCGCGTGACTTTTGTGTCTAGATTTCAGTCATTATTCTAGAACTAATCAGATTCCATTCAAAACCAAGGAGTTCCGGCCTCCTAGTACAATTTTAAGACACCAAAAAAATATATTAGCATTTTCCATTTTCTAGACTTTCACCCATGATCTGCTGATATTGTCGCGTGACTTATGTATCCAGATTGGTATTGGTTGCCTAGACCAGACCTGTTTCTATACAAAACCAAGGAGTTCCGGCCTCCTAGTACAGTTTTAAGATTCTAAAAAAATAAATTAGCATTTTTAAATTTTTAGACTTTGACCCCTGATCTGCTGATATTGCCGCGTGTCTTTTGTGTCTAGATTTCAGTCATTATTCTAGAACTAATCAGATTCTATTCAAAACCAAGGAGTTCCGGCCTCCTAGTACAATTTTAGGATACCAAAAAAATATATTAGCATTTTTCATTTTTCAGACTTAGACCCCTGATCTGCTGATATTGTCGCGTGACTTTTGTGTCTAGATTTTAGTCATTATTCTAGAACTTATCAGATTCTATTCAAAACCAAGGAGTTCCGGCCTCCTTGTACAGTTTTAAGATACCAAAAAAATATATTAGCATTTTTCATTTTCTAGACTTTCACCCATGATCTGCTGATATTGTCGCGTGGCTTTTTTATCCAGATTGTTGTTGGTAGTCTTGACAAAACCAAGGAGTTCCGGCCTCCTAGTACAATTTTAAGATACCAAAAAAATATATTAGCATTTTCCATTTTCTAGACTTTCACCCATGATCTGCTGATATTGTCGCGTGGCTTATGTATCCAGATTGGTATTGATTGTCTAGACCAGACCTGTTTCTATACAAAACCAAGGAGTTCCGGCCTCCTAGTACAGTTTTAAGATTCTAAAAAATAAATTAGCATTTTTCAATTTTCAGACTTTGACCCCTGATCTGCTGATATTGCCGCGTGACTTTTGTGTCTAGATTTCAGTCATTATTCTAGAACTAATCAGATTTTATTCAAAACCAAGGAGTTCCGGCCTCCTAGTACAATTTTAAGATTCAAAAAAATAAATTAGCATTTTTCATTTTCTAGACTTTCACCCATGATCTGCTGATATTGTCGCGTGACTTTTGTATCTAGATTTTAGTTATTATTCTAGAACCAATTAGATGCTATACGAAACGAAGGAGTTCCGTCCTCCTAGTAAATTTTTTGGATTCCGAAAAAATATGTTAGCATTTCTCATTTTCTAGACTTTCACCCATGATCTGCTGATATCGTCGCGTTACTTATGTATCCAGATTGATATTGATTGTCTAGACTAGATTAGTTTCTATTAAAAACCAAGGAGTTCCGGCCTCCTAGTACAGTTTTAAGATTCTAAAAAATAAATTAGCATTTTTCAATTTTCAGACTTTGACCCCTGATCTGCTGATATTGCCGCGTGACTTTTGTGTCTAGATTTCAGTCATTATTCTAGAACTAATCAGATTCTATTCAAAACCAAGGAGTTCCGGCCTCCTAGTACAATTTTAAGATTCCAAAAAAATATATTAGCATTTTTCATTTTTCAGACTTTGACCCCTGATCTGCTGATATTGTCGCGTGACTTTAGTATCCAGATTGTTATTGTTAGTCTAGATTAGATCTGTTTCTATACAAAACCAAGGAGTTCCAGCCTCCTTGTTCAATTTGAGGATGTAAAAAAATTGATTTTTATATTTAAGACATTCATCAGTTATCACCGTCTCCTGACATTGATTTTCAGCTGAAATTGGCAGAACTACGCCTGAAAAGTATCAAGAACTGTCAAACTTACTTGCATGCAATAAAAGATTGCATTTAATTTAGTAATGATGCAAATTGATCTGCTACCGATAGTTGGCAGATCATTTTTTCAAAGTAACTTTTTTTTAGGAAAAACGGCAGAACTATTCCTGAAAAGTATCAGGAACTATAAGAACACACTTGTAAGCGACTAGAACATGCATTTGTTTTTGAAAATCTGAAAAATGATTTGCTGCCGGAAGTTAGCAGATCATTTTTTCAACTAACTTTTTTTCAGGAAAATCAGCAGAACTATTCCTAAAAAGTATCAGGAACTACAGAACTATGCTGCATGCGAATAGAACTCTAATTTATTCCTGATCTGCTAGACAATGATATGCCAAGTTCACAGACATCATACTCAGTGAGTCTTATTTGGTAGTAGACCGATATAGCCCAAGAAGTTGGCAAATTGATATGTCAGTATAGAGAGCACATTATCACGGAAGCTGGTCAAAATGGTTTGTTTTTTAGCGTCTCAACCTCTTTTGGTTTCAGGGTCAATAGTTTAAATGTATGTTACAAATGTTAGCATGGCGTAACATTACAGTTGCTACGAAATATGACATCATGTCACGGCTGCATTCAGAGCACCATTTATGTGGTGTTTGTAAACATAACATTGCATTTCATTCATTTGTCAACAATTACAGCTATCGTTACAGTCAACCAAATTCTATAGTGTAATTTCACTTAAAAAAACAACAAAAGCACAAATTCTCTTAAAAAAAACAGAACCTCTAAAATTCTTCAAAAGTAGAGAGATGCCTCAAAACTATTTTTTTTTAACCCATACTATCCCTAGGCAAAGATCTCCCCCATTTCCGCAAAACAAAAAAAACTACTAAAATAAGAAAAACTAGCAGCGCCCCGCGGTTTTACCCGCGTTGTGCCCGTTCCCGTGGGAATTTCGGGAATTTTTATACACATAAACCTTCCTCTTGAATCACTCTATCCATTTAAAATCCGTTGCGTAGTTTTAAAGATTTAAGCATACAGACAAACAAACAAACAAACGAAAATAGCGACTTTATTTTATACTATGTAAGGATATTCGCTATGGAATCATTCTGATATGCCACATATACAGGGTATCTCAACGTAACATGGTCAGAAAAAATATGATCAAATTGAAAACCTTCTTCTATGGAAGCCGTTAAAAAAGTTTTTTACGTCTTCCTCAACCAATACACGTACCCCTTGATTTCAGTGTCAGTAGTTAAAATGTGTGTTACAAATGTTACGTAACATGACGTAACATTAGAGATGCTACGTAATATCACGTCATGTCACGGCTGCACTCAGAACACCCTTTGTGAAGGGTTGACCTATTTCTGTTTGTAACTTTGTAAGCTTTTAGATTTCATTGTTGTGTGAATAGAACGCAGACACAAGTCTAAATGATTATATGAGCTAATAATAATCACGGTGTCGTGCCGTGGTGGTCTAGTGGTAATGACACCCGCCTTACATCGTGAGGTCGTAGGTTCAAACCCGGTCCCGTACCAATGAATTCTTTGGAATACGAAATTTTACACCTCTGGCTTTTCGGTGAAGGAAAACATCGTTAGGCAACCTGCATACGTTCGTAGAAGAAATTCGATGACGTATGTGAATCCACAATTCACTAAACCCGCACTGGACCAGCGTGGTGGATATTTCCCATTCACCCTTCGTGGGTAGGCCTACGTCCTGCAGTGGACTATTAAAAAGGCTGGTACAGTAATCATGGTATGTTAAAAACTCGACTAACAATCGAGCAAAAGCATTCTATATTAAGTAAGTTCGTTTAGGCCGGGTGGCTAGCCCTGTTGTCAGAGTTTTTAGGCCACCTGAAGGCCTCTGACTTGGCTATACGGTTAAAACGACCGTTCTTCTAAATGACACCATACCATAAAAATAATAAGAATTATGCTATTTCATTTTTGGATGTGTTCAAGGTTTATTAAATATTTTTTTTAATGGTACAATACTGTGAAATTCCTCTACATATGGAAACAAACACACGTGATTCTGCGCACACACAGCAGAGAAATTGCAAAACATAGTTACAGAAAAATACTTAGTCGCATTGAAAACCATTTTGACAGTCATTTGAAAATGTTTCGTAGCAAGAAGATAAAATTGTTAAAAAGTGTGTAAAATTTTCTAGAGTTTGGGTTTGTTTGAGTTTGTAGGTGAGCTCGCCCGCGTGCCATTTTACTAGTTTTGTTACGTTGACAACACTGCTCTGTCATTGCTAGTACAACTAAAAGAGTTTGATACTTGGTAGACACCAATTCGGTTTTCATCAGTAGACTCGCGTCTACCAAGTAGTCGGTACCTTGGCTGCTGAATAAAATCTTATTGTTAGTTCACCGTAACGCCGCGATTCTCTTTTTGCACAAACTCTATGTGAATTTTTAGAACATACAAAAACTTATAAATGAGCAAAGTTTTTGTTCGGAGAGAATACGCAACAGATGTGACACGCATATGATATTCAATAGTAGATTATGCACCTAGAGAACAAAAGTCGTGTCATGGGTCACGGGCGACATATCGAATCCAACATATTGAACCCTGAGCGTAGCGAGGGACTGTAGAGTTAACTTCCTTGCTTCGGATGGGAGTTTTTAGAGTCCTGAGTGAAGCGAGGAGTTCAAATCACCCAAGACGAAAACTGGCTTCATTCTTGAGGTACATGCTCTAATTTTCATACTTCCTGCAAGATTACTTAGACCCAGGAATTTGAATAATGCTAAATACCGTCGGAACCTCACTAAGTTTACTCACTAGATAACTCAGTATTGTTCATAATATTAAGAAAAAAAATAAAACGATCTACAATTTATCCAAGAAAAGCAATCAAAATCTGAAGTGAAAAATAGATAATTATGTAACTACTAAATACGTAACAATCATGGCCTACTGAATTAACATGGCCTACTCGATTGTTGTGGCCAGCTCGATCGAATTATTTTCGAATAAAACCCTCTTTACAATGACAGTAGGTATATGTTCTATGTAAAGAAGTTTTCATACGAATTATGACGTTCCAAATTTAAATCACTTTACTCCCTAGGGAGTTTCATACAACATTATTGCCCGGCCATAGCCATCAAGATTTTGTTAAGATAATAATGTCCTGTTTTAAAGGTTGAGATTGTGTCACATTTGATTGGTCATGTTCGAGTGGTATTAAAAAATGTTTGCTTCGATGACGTAAAAATAGAGTCACGTGACGTCACGTCATGTCACGACTGCACTTGGAGCACCCTTTGTGCAGGGTTGACCTGGTTTTATAAAACTAACAACTTTGTAAGCTTTTGGCTTTTATATTTCATTGTTACGTTGGAGCACTGTCGTAGAACTGTTCATTGTATTAGGTATGGGTTTTTTAACTTTATAATCATAGAAATATTTTAGGTAGAATTATTATTCTGCAGCCAACTGCACGCTACAATAGCAGATTACAGATCATAATAATATCAAAATTTGATAATAATGTGAAATTTAAACAAATTTTCTTGGGTTGGTGGATCTCTAAAGCATTTTCAAACATTAAGAATAGATTTGATAGGTAGGTGTATAATATAAGAATTAGTTTCAAATACGGCGACGTAGGTGGAGCTGGATTGGCCATACGCTGCGTAGAGTCGGACCACATTCCAAGGCAAGCCCTGGACTGGAATCCGCAGGGTAGACGCAAACCTGGCCGTCCAAAGCAGACATGGCGGCACTCGATCATTGCCGAAGCCAAAAGCATTGGACTAACTTGGAGCGAAATGAAACGCAAGGCCCAGAACAGACAAGAATGGCGAAGCACTGTATTAGCCCTCTGCCCGACAGTGGACAGAGGGCTAATACAGTCCCGTGGGGACTTAGGATAAGAAGAAGAAGAAGACGATACACTCAAACTTGCAAATGTGCAAGTGAAGTGGCAATGATGCCGGATGGAAAGCTGTTAAGCGGTAAAAACATGCCGCCGCCTGAAGTCGAAATTTTCTACGATAGAACTACCGGTATGAATTGATACCGTTAGTTCTATCGTGTGTTACCGGTAGTCGTTCTATCGACTACCGGTAGCATTTATTGACCGACGAAATGGAGGAGCTACTCAATTTGACGCGTATATATTTTTTTATGTATAACCAGAACCACGGACAACTTTTTACATAATAGTCCGGTTTCGATCATTATTTTTTTTTGGAAAAAATATACTTCGAAGTTAAATTTTATCGGAATCCTCTGAGCTATTTTTGATAAATCAACAGTAATGTGAAAAATGCTACATCGGTCCGTGCAAAATATTCGCAAATTCTGTACTCGATTGAAGTCGGTCATGCCGTTTTTTGCAAAGAATAATCGTTATTATTATCGTTAGTTCTACTAGTAGCTCTAATAGTGGAGCGCTACCGTGGCTCGGATGACACATTAAATTGTAGGCCCCGGTTGTTTTAACCGTTTAGCCATGTCAGAGGCCTTCAGGCGGCCTAAAAACTTTGACACCAGGGCTAGCCACCCGGCCTATACGAACTTACTTACTTAATAGTAGAATTTACGGGAACCACTCTATGAAGCTCCACGACAGACGCTAGACGTGGCTAAGTGCAGCTGACGCACGTAACACCACAGAAGAGAGGTAAGAAAGAAATCTGCTGTTCTGTGCATAACACCATACTTACACAATTTGTTTCACTTGTTTAAATGACGCCTCGACCACGCGGTCGTAGGCACGTCAGTCGCATCAATTGCAACCCACGGGAGTAATTTTTATGCGATTGAGTATTTGAGTTAGTCGAAAAGTTCTCGAGTGGAGACCACGTACCGGCAAGCGCAGCGTAGGAGGTCCACCCACAAGGTGGACGGATGACCTCATTTATTTTATTTTTATTTTATTTATTTCTTGTAATCAACAGCGTTACAATTACACATAAAAATTACATTATAAAAACACAAATAAGGCCAAAACAGATTACAATAATTTAGAAAACAAATAAATTATAATTTTACCAACAACATCCCAACAAATCCAAATAAAAGTGCAAACTTAGGTTATTTAAAGTGTGTGTGAGGGTGTGTGTGTGTGTGTGTGTGTGTGTATGTGTGAGTAACACTGCAATACACGAGATCTCTTGAGAGCCAAGGTTTGCAGTGTTACTCGTGTGATTACTTTAAAACTACTCACCGGACACATGTAGTTTTTTTATCTCTTTTTTTAATGAGGCTTTCGTTAAGCAGAATAGGTCTATTCTTGAGTAGTACATGTTATAAGTAAGAGCGGCGCGACAAAGGACAGAATTTCGAGCATAATTAGTATGTACAGATGGAACGTGGAACAGAGGAGCTTTAAATCTACTGCGGCGAATCGGTACCCTTAACGAGATGCTGGACAAAAGTTCACTGCTATCAATTTTTCCTGTCATTATGTCGTGCAGGAGTACGATATCGTACTGCTGACGTCGCTGCTCCAACGTTCCTATGGCGTAGTATTTACAAGCTTCCGCGTACGTGTCAAAAGACTTAAAATCTTTAAAACTTAAGAATTTCATAAACTTTTTTTGAATCGATTCCAATTTGTGGATATGAACTTTATAACATGGTGACCAAATACTGCACGCATATTCTAAAATACTTCTCACGTATGTAAAGTATAAAACTTTAATACAGTCTATACTTTTGAAGGAGTTACATACTCTCTTTATAAAGCCCAACTGCCTATAAGCTTTGTCTACTATCGAGTCGATGTGCTCAATCATGGTCATCTTCGAGTCCAATATGATACCTAGGTCCCGAATGGAGTTATTCTTTTTAATAGGAAAATTATTAAAGTAATAGGTATTATTAATAGGTTTTAGTTTTCTAGTATACGTCATTTGTAGGCATTTAGCTATATTTACGGAGATTCTATTTAATGTATAGAAGTGCGAGAGATTGTTCAAATCACTTTGGATCTTAGAACAGTCATCACTGGATTTAATTTTTAGGAAAACTTTTTTGTCATCTGCAAACATGAGATGTTTGGAATCTACTATATAGTTGTTTATGTCAAAAAGGTACGCTATATATAACAATGGACCTAGGATTGATCCTTGGGGAACTCCAGAGCTGATAAAAACGAAATCGCTACGCGCACTACCTATTGCTACAGCTTGTTTTCTCTTGGTGACGTACGAGCTGAGCCATCTGTGGAGATCTCCGCGTATTCCTAGCTCATAAAGCTTGTGGAGCAGGATGATGTGATCCACTTTGTCGAAAGCTTTCTCAAAATCAGTGTATATAACATCAACCTGTGACCCTTCATCCATGCTGTGGTATATATAGTTCGTAAAGGCAGCCAGATTTGTGACAGTAGAGCGCCTATTCATGAAACCATGCTGATTACTGGAAATAGCTTTAAATATTGTTGTGCATATGGTTTTATAAATAAGCTTTTCGAATATCTTGCTGAAAGTATTTAATATAGATATGGGCCGGTAGTTTTCTACTCGGCCTCTTAAACCACCTTTGTGTATTGGCACGATCCTCGCTTCTTTCCATATCTCAGGAAATACACCGAAAACACTGACGGATAATCTAAATACCAAATAGAGTGGTTTTGACAAAGTTTCGGCACACTTTTTTATGAAGATCGGAGGAATGCCGTCGGTGCCGGGTCCTTTCTTGTCATCAATTGAACTTAATATTTTTTTTATGGCACTTTCCGATATCCTAAATGTTTGTACAGTATCTTGTGGCTCTGGGTAGGATAGCAAGTAATTATCATATGATGAAGCGGGCTTCTGAAAAACGCTTTCAAAGAAATCATTAAATCCTGTACATATTTCGGATTCATTGTTTAAGGTTTTATTACCCCACGTTAGAGTACTCGGATAGCCCGAATTTCCAGCTCTTAACGATTTTAAGTACGACCATAAATGTTTTGGATCCTTTTTAAGATGTGATTGTATATGCTCCTTATAAGATTCAAAACATTTTTTCTGAATGATTTTTTGTCTACTACGTAGTATAGAAAACTCGTCGTAGTCCCTAGGATTTCCATATTTTTTCCATCTTGAATGCGCTTTTTTCTTGTCTTTAATGATATGAATAAGTGATCGCGAATACCATATTGGAAAAGCCCCTGAATTAGAAATAACTTTTACTGGGACGTGATCGTCTATTACTCGTCGAAGATGTGAATAAAACTGCTGAATAACTTTATCCATGGAATCCAAGCCGTTGAAAACAATGTCCCAATCGATTTTCGCCAGATCGTTATTTATGTTTTCATAGTTAGCTTTATAGAAACATAACTTGGTTGTTTTTGAGGGTTTTAAATATGATAACATTAGATCTGACGCGTCTAATTCTAGACTTGGGTGAAATTTGTCTTCCCTAACTAATGAAGAGCGAGAACGAGTCACCTCTATCTGAATATCACTGAATATTAGGTCCAAAATATTACCACTTACGTTTTTGTGTAGATTGAATTGCGATAGCCCGGAGAGACTACATGTATCTATAAAGGTAATAGCCGCTTCCTGTAGTTCAGCAGAGCCGTGTCTACTGTAAATTGGTCCTGAAGATGACCATGACACACCGGCTCCTGAGAGATTATAATCGCCCGTAATTATATAGTGATCGTTAGGACATGACGTGTGAATTTTCGATAGGAGATTGGTGAAAGCGATCAGTCGGGCCGCATGGTTATCGTTACCCACTATATAGGCCGCGCATATATGTAAGTTTCTATTATCATTGGCGCCGAGCGAGCTTGATGGTACAGTCACCCAGATACATTCGAGGCCGTCGGACGTCCACTCCGGTCTTTCCTGAGCATGCATTGTTCGTCGTATACACACGAGGGCACCGCCGCCTGTAGATTTGAGGGAAGTATTTCTGCTACGGTCACATCTAAATACGTCATAACGATCGTCACATATCTCCCTATTATATACACTATCGGGTAGCCAAGATTCTGTTATCAATATGACGTCATAGTTATGCGTTAATATGTTTTGCCTGATCTCTAATGTTTTTGTACGTAGCCCGCGAACATTTTGATAAAATAGATTTAATTTAGTTGGGAGCATTATAGCGAATTGCATAAGTATGAAAGTATAGGCACCTATGTATTTTCCTTAAGTAATATGTACTTATACAATGTGCGCAGGTTAAGTATGTTGAGTCGGTAATATGTTTATACGAATATGAATAGGGTGTCAGGTTTACTCTGTAAGTAATAGGCTCGAGATGTATTAAAGAAGGTATTAAATTCGGTAGGTAGTTACTACAATTGGTGTAATGAGGTAAACTATGTTTGTGTAGGTGTGTTGAGGTTATGTATGTGGTGTGATTTTGTGAATGATGGGATGCACTTCCTATTTTATTTAACGTTACATAGTAAAACAGAGATTGCAACATTAACAAGTTTAACATTTTTACGTTAGATACTTTTATCGTAATGTTTCGCATAAATGAACTGAATTTACATTTAATGTGTTCAAGAATATAAACAATATGTACAGACTGTTTATATAAAAGTAGTAAGCCGTGATAAACAAAGAGAATAGCAATAATTTTTATTTTTCTACAATACAATATTGTCGTTTTTGTTTGAAAACTTAACGTGTAATCGTTGCAGGTCATCAGTGGCTTACATGAAATCAAACTAAGTTTATTTAAATTTAGTTTACATACGATACGCAGAATGATTAATGGTAACAATATTTCGACAGCTAGACAACTTTCACCAGATCTTTTGGTGATCCTATCGCGATCACAGGACATTCTTCGTTTTTTCGTAAAAAAATGTTGCAATTTCTAACCCAGACAAATTTGTAGGACTTGTCTTTAGCACGCAGCTTGGTAGCATTAAGGAGTTGTTTGTTATCTGGGGTTAGATGCTCATTTACGAAAAACCTCTTGTCCGCTCCGCCCAGACCTAGGTTCCGTGTGGTAATGCCCTTAGTTTTACGTAGTCCAGAAATTATTTGATCTTTAAGTAATCTCGTCTGAAGTTTGGCAACAATGGGTTTAGGTCTGCCTTCTATCTTCCGCATGGGCTGGACACGGTGCGCCGACTCGACCTGAGAACGCTGCAGCGGGATACCTGCATGAGTAGCAATCTTCAGAACCAAATCAACAGTTGATTCGTCCGGTGACTCAGGGAGACCGACAATTTCGATGTTGGACATACGCGCCAGTTGTTGTTGCTTATTTATTAGTGATTCTAGGTCTGATATTTTACTGCTATCAGCTTCTGATTTTTTCTGGAGTATTTCGAAGTCTTTACGTAGTGCATTGTGTTCTTCTCTGAGCTTTGCGTGTGAGCTTTCGAGACGGTCATGTTTGACAGATATAGTCTTCAACTCTTTCCGGAATTCGGTTGTGAGCGATTGTTTCAGCTCGTTTAGCTTAGAGTCCAGCATTTGTTCGATATGCGCTAGTAAGTTTGCGTCACTATTGGATTCAAAGTGGTTATCGTTATCGGAGCTCGCGTCTGTGGTGGGCGAGCCTACCGCCGGCCGCTTGGACGCGCGTGAAGAAGCACCTGCAGTTTTCGATGACGTCCCTGGCGCGCCGGTCGTGGCCTCGGCCGTTGCTTTTTGCCGACAGACGGGACATTTCCAATCTAAGTATCGTGTTAATTCCGTCGTTGGAATTTTAACACAAACATGGTGATAAACGGTTTTACATGTTGCACAGGATATTCGATCCGCTTTGGATACTTCCTTCTTACAGGTCGCGCAGTTAGATTTCATTGTGATAATCCGCGTAGTTGACTAGTATTGTGTATTTATAATCGGTGAAAAAATTAAATAAAACCGTCTTATCAAAAACCAGTATCAGCTTTGTGCGAGCGAGAGGAGACAATCCAAATACGCCTCAGTGCGACAAGGACGTAGTGTAATCCGTCCAACCGTCCGACCGTTACCCTCTTGTAAGTAGAAAATAAGTGATCAGCTGTTTTTGTGCAATTGTTATCTTGCGATATCTTCGAAGATACGAATTATTTATTAGGGTTTATAATCATACCTTATCTGCAATTTCTTGCTTGTGACGAATATATAGATGTGCAGCACTTTTATACACTTTTTACTAATATTTAAGATCTATTATGTAGGAGTTCGTAAAACTACGTGTGTTTGCGATAGTCGCGAAGGTAGAAGGTAGAAGGTTAAGACCGCAGGATCGCGCTGGATGCAAGCCGCTTTCAACCGGTCTTATTGGAGATCCATAGGGGAGGCCTATGTCCAGCAGTGGACGTCCTTTGGCTGATGGATGGATGGAGTATTTGAGTTTGAGTATATATTTCTTATATTTTTTTCTTTCAATAAAACTTCTGTAGACGACCTAAAGTTACCGACATAGTCAAGCGAATTCGCAAGTTAAAATAAGCAGTGGGCTGGCAGACCCATAGTTCAAAGATCGGATGTATGATGTATTCGTAATGATAATAGAACATTATATGTGAACATTAGGTCCAATTATGAAGGCGCCATCGTAATTATAATAGCTAATTAGACTAGTTCTGTTTCTTTTTCGCTTTAGGCATTCGATAGAGAGAACGCTTTTTACGTTGCTATTAAATTTACGATGACGCCTTCATAATTAGGCCTATTGTCAAGATAAAAAACTGTAGAGTTTATCGAAAGAAAGCAAAGAACAATCTTAGTGAAATCAGTTTTGACACAAAAAAAAAACTAAATTAAATATGGTTAAGAACGTGTAAGTCCCGTTATGTAATGTAATGCTTGTCTTAGACCTGCCCAGACTAACAAGGAAACAAGCACTTCATACTTATTATTGTATAGAATATACTGTACAGATAATTTACTACAGGGACGTTATAAAAACATACAGGGACAAAGATATAAGAACACTAGACTAACTAGACGTACTTAGATTTATAGGGTTTTCAGTTATTCAGTTCAGGGTTCAGTTGCAGCATCACAGTTATCAAACTCCAAGATCGGTTCCCAAGACGGAAATTAGACGAATTACGAGCGTTTGGAACGTCGGAACTATCCCAATCTTAAATGGAGTTGGGCAGGACAGTGATCAGGCAAAGTGACGACAATTGAAGCAAGGCGGTAACAGAGTAGTGGCCTAGACACAGTAAGCTAAACGTGAGTCGTCCGTCAGTAAGGTGGGTGAACGATCACATCATTATCGCTGGTCAAATCGAATACAACGTGCATGAGAATGAGACAGATGGCACTATAAGAGAGAGGCCTACCCAGCAGCCAGATAAAAAATACTGCGGCTGATGATAATAGGCATGATTACTGGGTAAAATTAATTATGATAATTAGTCCGTGAGTTAGATTATCAAAAATATTGGACACGTATTTATTCTTTTGATACTCAAACAACAAATGACAAAGAGAGTGGGGGTCGTGACGGCGCTGCTCTCACAAAAGTCTATACATTTGGCACTTGTGGCGCCACCAAAATTTTGACGGGCTATATCTTCATCAATTTTTGTTTCATTGACAAGATAAAAATATGTATAACATTTTTTGATAATATATCTGACTCTAATTATATTTTTTAGTCGTCATGCATATTATGTTGGTGAAGCACTTATATGAGCATTACGACGTTTCTCCTATTAAGCTTCAAACAGACAGGTAAATATAGGTACCAACACGTATACGACAAACTTAGTATCACTCTTCTATCTCTTTTTAGGATTTCGTACCCAAAGGGTAAAAACGGGACCCTATTACTAAGATTCCGCTGCCCGTCTGTCCGTCCGTCCGTCCGTCTGTCTCCAGGCTGTATCTCATGAACCGCTATAGCTAGAAAGCTGAAATTTTCACAGATGATGTATTTCTGTTGCTGCTATAACAACAAATCCTAAAAAACAATAAAATTAATAATAAAGGGGAGCGCCCATACAACAAACCTGATTTTTTAGGCGTTTTTCGCTCTATATTAATAATGGTAACAGGTAGATGCTAAAAATTTTCACAGAATATTAAGTTGTATATTCCCTTCAATAATAAATGATAAAATTAAATTAAAATAAATATTTAAGACTCGCGCAGGGAGGGTTCCGTACTGTATGGGAGCCCCCCTTAAATATTTATTTTATTTTAATTTTATCATTTATTCCCTTAGTTGTATATTCCCTTCAATAATAAATGATAAAATTAAAATAAAATAAATTTTTAAGGGAGGCTCCCATACAGTACGGAACCCTCCCTGCGCGAGTCAGACTCGTACTTGACCGATTAATTCGGTGTGGGTTGAAAATGACTATCAATTACTTCAGACCATTACTTTTAGGGGTAATGCACAAGTGCCAAGAAAATCCCTAAAATCCCGTAAAACTGTTATTATGGCGAGACAAATGGGAAGAGTCCGGTGAGTATAAAACCTAAGTGCCGCGAAATAGTGTCATTTGTATACGGAAGATGGCGCACTTTTTATGCGGTTGTGCTAGTAGAAGGCTATATCTTCTTGCTCTGTACTCAGCCGAAAGAAGGTGATTAAGACAATTTTTTAATAATGATAATAAACAATTTTTACAATGGAACCATTCCAGAACCAACAATCAGCTGCACTATACGAAATTGCAACTTGGAATGGACAAAATGTATGAAAGAGCAGATCTTTTTTTTCGAATTCTAGGGTGGCCTCATATATACATTTATTAAAAGTTGATCGTAATGGTGGTCTGAATCACCTCTTTTCTGTAGTACCTCGATTCTACACAGTATACAGGATTATCCATTCATATCCAATAGCATATATTATACATATTATGTAGAATGCATACAAAAGAAATACGTCATCTGTGAAAATTTCAACGTTCGAGCTATCACCGTTCATGAGATACAGCCTGGTGACAGACAGACAGATGGATAGACAGACGGACAGATAGACGGACAGCAGACTCTTAGTAATAGGGTCACCGTTTTACCCTTTGGGTACGGAACCCTAAAAAGCAACACACGTCAATTGAATAAAATTACACGATCTAAATTTACCTCAAGCGCAGTAATAACATCCAGAAATAAAAGGCAGCACGATAAATCATGCACAAACAGATGATCCCGTGATAATTCATCAACCACGCAAACAAACTAGTGGAAATTACTCGAACATACGAGTAGTAGGTGGCTAATTAACGTAGATATACGCACAATAAAATACTGTATTGTATCAGTCTCTTTTTTAACCCCCGACGCAAAAGAGGGGTGTTATAAGTATGACGTGTCTGTTTGTCTGTCTGTCTGTCTGTCTGTCTGTGGCATCATAGCGCCCGAACCACTGAACCGATTTCAGTTTGTTTTTTTTTGGTTGAAAGGTGACTTAATCGAAAGTGTTCTTAGCTATGTTTTATAAAAATCGATTGAGCCGTTTAAGAGTTATGGTCGGTTAAAGTGGGGATGGAAGAACCAAAATTCTACAAATGTGCCCAAAATGGTTGTTAATGTGTCGGGGTTTTTTTAAATTTTTAATTAATACAGTTATTAATAGTCCACTGCAGGACGTAGGCCTACCCATGAAAGGTGATTGGGCCATATCCACCACGCTGGCCCAGTGCGGGTTGGTGGATTCACATACACCATCGAATTTCTTCTACTGACGTATGCAGGTTGTCTCACGATGTTTTCCTTCACCGAAAAGCCAGTGGTGTTAAATTCCGTACATAAATTCCGAAGAACTCATTGGTACGGGACCGGGATTTGAACCCACGAACTTACAATTGTAAAGCGGGTGTCACTACCACTAGACCACCACGGCTGCATAAAAATGCTAATAGGGGCAATATTTTAAGGTGTATATCCACGGGCAGCGCGTGAAAAGTGGTCGATCTTTGCATAAAAGACTTCGACCAAACTTCGCTGTGATATACCTAAGTGCTCGGTTACAATCACTAAGTGACATAACGTCGAGATTAGAGAAAACGGGTCATAGTGAATTATTGAAAATATCTAAGTCGGTATGTATGACGGCGTTCGGACATTTTCATACTACGTTCACTTAGGACTGTGGCTCTGTAGATATTTGCTCGAAGATAAAAGTACATAGATTGACCACTGTTGACCATCAGACTTGACTAAGCGGTTAAAACAACCGGGACCTACAATTTAACGTGTCATCCGAGCCACGGTAGCGCTCAGTTGGAAAATGCCACCCGCAGTCACCCATCCAAATACTGACCGTGCGGGACGTTGCTTATTAACCCGTGAGAAGGCGCGCCTAATTTTCTTACACGAGTAGGCGCGCGCGAGCAAATTGCTCACACTATCATACATGTTAATATTTTTAGTGTTTCTATATTTATTGGCTTATAATGTATTCAAATAAATAACACAAGGTTTAGTAAGTAAGAAAACAAGTATTTTAATCAAAACTATTAAACATAATAGCAACTTCTAAAGCAAATAACAAAACAACCTAGTATTCATTAAATTTTTTGGCACGTTTCATAAAAATCACAATAAAAACTGTTACATAACAAAAACTAAAAAGTGTTATTCATCCATTAAATCTACACTAATGTGCCTCTCGAAACATACTGAAAACATGTATTTTACATGTGGATGATGTTTTTTTACATGTGGCGCGTGATGAGCAAATTGCCGCACGTTGGTACACGGCCTCCACAAACGCCTTGCTGCGCGGTCGCAACGCCACTGAGCGGATCGAGAATTGCGTCAGGGGAGAGGGGGTGAATATTTAGGAAGGTACATAAGTGCTTGAATTGGTGTGGCAAGGGAAAGACAAAAAATTTTTGAATTAAATTTTTGTGTGAGCAAATTGCTCATAGCGCGCCTTCTCACGGGTTAACGTTGCAACTTACTCAGTTATACAACTTATTTTAGATATGTATATCAATACTTAGACATTTGTTTCAAGCCTCGATGAGCTTAGAATCTGTATGCTTAAATCTTTAAAACTACGCAACGGATTTTGATGCGGTTTTTTTTAATGGATAGAGTGATTCAAGAGGAAGGTTTATATGTATAATACACCTGTGCGAAGCCGGAGCGGGTCGTCTAGTTTCTAAATAAAAAAAGGATGGATGGATGGATGACCATCTAGTAATATTTCTGAGCGCTTATTAGGTATTCCCTTTTCAGCCATTTCGACATCATAATGTCATCTGGTGAATATTTAATAAAGGCGACCTCCTTCAAACTCCGCCAAAGTTGAACAATGTCGGGAAAAGGGAAAATGTGGGTAGTTACACCCTTCGTGGGTACGCCTAGTCCTGCAGTGGACTATTAAAAAGGCTGGTACAGTACAGTATATTTTCAAACTTAGTATTTCGTTTTTTTTTTAAATTGCTTTGATCTAGCCCATTCTACAAACTTTCAGTGTTACCCTCGTAGTAGTAGGACCTATATACACTTCGTTTAAAATTGCCTTCACTTTTCATAAATTCTAAACCGATACTGCAGTATTTATTTATTTACAATGTTACTTTTTACTGTCGGATTCTTCGTTACTTTTGTTGGAAGAGTTCTGTGCATTTTATTATCGTCTTAATTGCCACGGCATAAAGTTCAGAAAATAACGGCAATTTTACGGGACAAGTTTGAATTGTGTCAGTTTTGCTTATTGGGTTACTACTCGTAGATTCTTGATAACGGCGATGTTATTTTTCGATACGGGGGTGAAGTTGTACGCTTGAAACACGAAAAAAATACAGAAAGACTTTGGCACTCAATAATAATAATTTTTCGCAAAAAATGGCAAAACCGCTTTCCATCGTGTACAAATTTCGAATATTTCGCTCGAATTACATTATAGTTGATATTTTAAAAACGGCTGAGCCAATTTCTGTAAAATTTGAATGGTACTATTTCCGGAGTATGCCCTTTTGAATTAAAAAATAATTTTTCGATTCGTTTCACAATTGGCGAAATTATCGAAGAAAATACACAATAAGAAACACATATGTACAGACGAATATATAACCTCCTCCTTTTTGGAAGTCGGTTAAAAGAGAAGTTACAATAATTTTATGCATCTTCCTGTTGCCGTTATTGATATCGAGCAAAAAACAACGTTTATTGTATGAGATACCTTAAAAAAAATTTTTATTTTAATTTAAGTACTTATATTTAAAGAGAATATTTAACTAAATACTCTGTGAATATTTCAAGCATCGACATGCCACCGTTATCAATATCGAGCGAAAAACGGCTAAAAATTCAGGTTTGTTGGATAGGATGCCCCCCTTATTTTTTTTCTGATTTTAGTATTAATTTGTTGTTACAACGGCAACAGTGAAAATTTCAACGTTCTAGCTGTCAAGTTTCCTGAGATACAGCCTGGTGACAGACATACTGATAGACGGACAACAGAGTCTTAGTAATAGGGTTCCGTTTGTATCCTTTGGGTACGGAACCCTAAAAACGCCTTTTGTTAGGTCAGGGATTAAAAACATTCACGCTTTTTCAATACCTGCGAAACATTTGCAAACGGCATTCATGCAGTCATAAAAAAGTTTAATTTTTGATGAGAAGGTTGCGAGAGTCACAACATCCCAAAACTGTGTGAAAATGTAAGAACCGTTGTCAAGGCGATTTGTACAGACGAAGGTCAAATGGGTCATATTTTTTAGCCAGTGACCTAAAAAGAGCGGTGTTATACGTTCAACGTGTGTGTCTGAATGTACTTCATGATTGTCTAGCCCAAGTACTTATATTGCTTTTTAATTTTCGCGACTTGAACACATTTTTTGTACATACTGCGGGACTAATCGCGCACTACGAGTAAAATTACGAGATAAATCAATACCTCATCATCCCGACGTTTCAACCGATTTGCATCGATCGTGGTCACGGGTAGACTATTTGTTTATCTCGTAATTGTGGTGAGTTGTATTAGTTCCGTAGTAAATTTATAATAATAACAAGTACTTATAAAGGGTTATTGGTCATTGATTCTATTCTTTCTTATGGGTTATAGAGGGGGTTGTTATCAACAAATTTGACCCCATAAGCCCATGCAAAAATTAACCATATCTGAGAAAAATTGAATTAAAGTTTATTTTTTGTGCGTACTTTGGATGTCTTCAAATCTAGAGTAAACAGATACATTCTAGGTTTCTAGGTAAGTGTGATGCACCCATAAGTAAGCGTAAGCCATGGTGGTCTAGTGGTAGTGATACCCGCCTTACAATCGTGAGGTCGTGGGTTCAAATCCCGATCCCGTAACTATGAACTCTTTGGAATTCATGTGCGGAATTTCACACCACTGGCATTTCGGTGAAGGAAAACATCGTGAGGCAACCTGCGTATTATATGCGTAGAAGAAATTTAATGGCGTATGTGAATCCAGCAAACCGCACTGGGCCAGCGTGGTAGATATGGCTCAATCACCCTTCGTGGGCCTACGTTCTGCAGTGGACTATTAAAAAGGCTGGTACAGTACAGATACAGTGATGCACTGTATCCCATCTCTTCTGAAAATCAGGAAGGGTGTGATCATACGCGAACCTATCCAGAACAAAATTTCAAGAAGATTTTTTACCAGGGAGAAATTTTTAACAAAATACCCGATACCCGGTAGATAGGTAAATTATACCCCAGGTATATGGGGTATAGGGGTTACTGGTAATCAATTATCATTCTTTTAGGGGCTTAGTCTATGGGTACATCAACACTAACAATTTTTGTTCTGCTACTTTTGTCAAAACTAAAACAGTAACTATCAAGCAGTGTAATATATCCAACATATTTTTATTTCGAAGTAAATATGCATGTACTGGTAGATGTTTTTTTTTAGTTTCGCGGTATAAAAGATATAGGATACGATACATTAAAAAACATAATAAGTAATTATAAATTGCGAGGTCCGAAAAATCCCATCAACCACTACAAGCATCTTAATTTCGAAATAAAATGCTATTCCTAAGCATAAAGCACACCTATCCAAGCTTTGCTATAAACGCAATTCTACTTTCAAACTGTAGCAACCCTAGCAAGGTCCCAGGGCCGCCACAAGCGCCGAGGGTGTAATTAATTGCCAGCCCTTATTTAGGCGAAGGTCACCGCGACGCGATTATTCTTAACTTCTGTCAAAAGCAGTTGTGTATATTTGTAATACGGCAGCTGGGGAGGGTCGTATTAGCCCTGGTTATTATTTTGCTAGAAAAGTTGATACAGATTATTCAAAATGTAACCGAGTTTCTTGAAATTAGTGTAAAAAACACATATTTTATGGAAAAATAACTGTGTAAACAGGTTGACATAAAAATAAAACACATTAAAATCATTAGAGTGAGTCCCAATGCCCAAAAGAGTAGGGAAGTTATGCTCAAGTAAATTAGCTCATTTAAAATTACAAATTAATGTGTGTGTTTAACGATATCCTACGTGATTTGCTGTCTAAATGTGTCGCTTGCCAAAGCAAAAACCTATTTACTTTTAATTTGACACAACCCATGAAAAAAATATTTCGTCATTCGGACAAAGCGCACTGAATACAGAAATGTGTGTAACTATAGTTCGGCCGTTCAGAGAATGCGTTCCTGACACGTCATCTTGAAAAAATGTTTTTGGCCGATATCTCGGAAACTATGTACTTAAGGGCAAAAAACATTAAGATCATTATTGTAGAAAATAAAATTTCGCATCTTTTGTATACATGAAACTTTTTTGTAAAACCTACCGTTTACGATTTATGGACCATTTAATGTTTTAAGGTCCATTTAATGAAATTTCATTAGATGACGTGTCAAGAACGCATTCTCTGAACGGCCGAACTATAATGAGTTATCCGCCTGCACCGATTGCGATGTGTCAGCAAAAAATAATACAGATCGCGGCGCTTTTAATTAGCGGTACGATGCCCTTGCCCTTAAGTACATAGTTTCCGAGAATTGGCCAAAAACATTTTTTCAAGATGACGTGTCAGGAACGCATTCTCTGAACGGCCGAACTATAGAGACTGAAATGTTTCTAAAATTTATTTGCCCCAAAGCGAACGTCTAAATACGCCCCTGATTTCAACTAGTGCTTTAAGAACGGAGACAATAGGTATTACATACCTCTGGGATAGTTCAAAATGCGTAACGTTTACGGACGGTTTTATTAAGAACTATTCACGTTTTGTGAGGAATTCTGCACTGTAGCAATTTGAAGTGGAATAGTTACAGCTTTCTCGGGAAATTAAACTAACAGTAAAGATGAGGACGGAAAAGTAAACTGTTCAGATTTTATAATTTTACTAGCGACGCGCCCCGCCTTCACACAGGTGTTTTATACATATAAACCATCCTCTTGAATCACTCTATCTATTAAAGAAAACCGCATCTAAATCCGTTGCGTAGTTTTAAAGATATAAGCATACGGACAGACGGAGCGGGAAGCGACTGTATTTATACAATATGTAGTGATTCCTTAACCCAGAAAAAGATTCTTCTGAATGACATCTTGTTCAAAAACTATTTTTAACCGACTTCAAAAAAGGACCTTTTCAATAGGACTGTATGTTTTTTGTATGAATTACTCCTTCATTTTTGAACCAATTTTTTTTCTGTGGTCAACATTATTGTAAAAATTACTATACAGGGTTATTTCTAATCAATTAGCATCCTTTTAGGGGCTTATTCTGTACATCAAAACTAACAACTTTTGTTCTGCAACTTTTGTCAGAACTCAAAAAAAAATCAGCTGTTCCATACATTTTGTCGCGGGTGAACGATTTTTTCTATGAAATAACAATTTTTTTTTGAGTTTTGGCATAAATGGCAGATCAAAAGTTGTTAGTTTCGATGTAGGTACAGAATAAGCCCCTAAAAGTATGCTAATTGATTGGAAATAACCCTGTACAGATGATCCATTGATTCGTGCGAGCTATTTGAATTCTGTACACAGCAATGCCATTTTTGACGAAAAATTTACAAAATACTCACATAAAAATATTTTTTATACCTAAATTAATTATTTGTTTAACAACCACAATGCTGATAAATAAATAATCATCATAGTTATAATACTGATTGCTCATACGTTAGAAGCTGAAACATTTTTAGCATAAAAGAAAATTCATAACCCTTAACGAAATGCCACAAAAGCTTTCAATATATTAATACCTACATATTACATTTCCAAGAAATCGACCAAGTTACGCCTAAAGTAATATTTTACCTAGGTTTTAAATCTTGTGTGGAAATCTAGGCGTGTCGCGGCCTTAGCCAAACTTTAGGTATTCTAGTTCAGGGCTAGAAAACTAAGTCTACTACATTAGGGTTGGCAACATTCGGGGTTCGGGCTAGCTTTCTTCGACCGCTACATATTTTGACTGCCTCAGTGGCTCAGTGGTTAGTGACCTTGACTTCTAAAGTTAAAGAGGCGTGGGTTCGATCCCCACCCAGGGTAAACATTTGTGTGATGAACATAGGTGTTTGCTCTGTGTCTGGGTGTTATTTTAGGTACTATCTATATAAGTATGTATTTAAAATATGTATATGTAGTATATCAGTCTCTGGCAGCCATATCACAAGCGATGCTTAGTTTGGGGTCAGAGACCGTGTGTAAGATGTCCCATAATATTTATTTATTACAGCCCCGGTGGACTTCATCTCACCATCTGTCAACTGTCAATGACAACTTTTACATGCAGGAACATTTTGTATGGGAAAATTCAATGAATGTCTTTATTATTTTACTCACTACATTTTTATATTTTCTCACCGTTTAAACCTTCCCTTAGCTTCTACGGATATTTCAAGACCAAAATTAGCCCAATCGGTCCAGCCGTTCTCGAGGTTTAGCGAGACTAACGGACAGCAATTCATTTTTATAGATATAGATTACTAGCTTTTACCCGCGGCTTCGCCCGCGTTATATTTTGATTTTGGCTAATGTTTATGTCGGCTGCGAAACCTAACCTAAGCGACAAACATCAGAATACCTTAGAGGAATGCTTTGTTGGTTAAGTTACGGTTGGAGTGTATATACAACCCCCCTGTGTATTCCCGCCTTGACGTGGCGGGGGAGGTCTAAGGCAGCTGAAAAGGCGGCGCTCGAAGTCTCCCTCTTCTTTAGGTCTTTCCCCCAAGGCAGCTTAGAGGCCGGCACTCGTTGTTCAGCCGCTTTTAACTAAAGCAGCTGAGAGGATGGCCGGTAGGTTGCCTGCCTTATGAAGAGTGTTGCTTCTGAGGCGGGCTGCAGTGCCGCTCTTGCGACGTTGCAGCCGAGGATTAGGGGCTGCGGTGGGATGGAACTGGTTGTGTGGGTGCCGCCACCTACCCTACCTTCCGCAAGGCCGTCAACCTGTTGGCAGACGCAGTGGGGCTGCAGGGGAAGAGAAGTGTCAGTATCGCGATGGCCGTTCTCACTGCCCTCTGCAGTTGAAAAGGCAGGCGCTGGGCTACTATGACTGACCCGTTGCACTGGGACCAGGGCGTTGGAATGCTGTCCGACGCTCAGTGCTGGTTAGTCCCGAGTGGTGGATGACGATGTGTCTTGTGCTCAGAAACATTCCGTCATTATTGCGGGAGCGCAAGCTCCGTTATGGAGCCTGAGTCTGGGCTAGCGCTGTTGAGTGCCGCGAAGGAGTGCGAAAAATGTAGGAACGTCCTAAACTTGAAATGACAGGTTATTTCTGGCGCTTGGACGGCTGCTACCGCGGCCCGCTCGCTTAGTTTTTATCCTATCCTACGGGGACTCTTAAAGTTTTTGGGATAAAAAGTGGCCTTTGTCACTTTTCGTCTTTCAAACTATATTCATGAAATAAGCCAAGGCAATCCGTTGCTTCGTTGCTGAGAAAAAGTTATTGTCTTATCCTACGGGAACCGCAATTTTTTCGGAATGAAAAGTATCCTATGTCACTTTCCGTCTTCCAAACTATGCCCACCCCAAAAATCAAGTCAATCCGTTGCTCCATTGCTGAGAAACAGTTATTGTCCTATCCCATGGGAATCACGAATTTTCTCGGGATAAAAAAGTATCCTATTATCACTTTCTGTCTTTTAAACCATAGGTATCCATACCAAAAATCAAGTCAATCTTTTGCTCCGTTGCCGCGTCAAAGAGGAACAAACCAACAAACTTTTCGGATTGATAATATTAAAGTAGGTACGATGATTCTGTACCATAAAGGTAGAATAAAGAAACATGTTAAACCTCTAATGATAGTAGATTTAAAAATATTTTTAATGTCAGACAAAATGACGGCCTGGTATTAAACGTCATAGTAACATGTGGCATGCAGAGGGAAAAAACATTTTATCTAATTTTAATGTCAGTTGTCAATTTCAATCCATACTTTATTTCCTCTTCAAGGGGACATAATGGTGGAAAAACAATTTGTCCCCTTGCCATGCTACCTGTGATTTATAAAAGTCTACAGACAATGTCACCTGTCATCTAATTAAGTTTCGCTGTGACGTTTCATTAATCCATATTAGCGTCATAGAGGAATTAATCACTTAGCGTCTTTGTGATAGTGGCGACAGTTTTGCTTTCGAGAGTTTTTGTTCTGTCCTACAGGAACTATGCAATTTTTTGCTTAACGTCTAACGCTTAGTATCTAAAATTCGACGCGCTAGGTTTTGCTCTTGAGTCTCAGCAGTTCTTTGCGCTGCGTGATGCTCGGCATCTAAAAGTCGCCGCGCTTGACTTTCTCCTTAAGTCTCAGCATCTCTCTGAGCTGCGTGACGCTCAGCATCTAAAATTTGACGCGCTTGGTTTTTTGCTCTTGAGTCTCAGCAGTTCTTTGCGCTGCGTGATGCTCAGCATCTAAAAGTCGCCGCGCTTGACTTTCAACTTCAGTCTCAGCAGCTCTCTGAGCTGCGTGACGCTCAGCATCTAAAATTCGACGCGCTTGGTTTTGCTCTTGAGTCTCAGCAGCTCTTTGAGATGCGTGGCGCTCGGCATCTAATGTCAAACGCGTTAAAGTGTGCTCTTCAGACTCTTGGCTTCTAGCAATTTTCTTTACGCGAGCTCCGCTAGAACTACGCGCTAGATTCGATTTGCGTTTTGTAGGCTACCTATTAGAATGAAAACTACGTAATTAAACTGAAAAAATACATGTAACCTTCTCTAAAGTTTACAGGAAAAGGTTGATTGACTTTGACATTTGCAACTTGAGCAGCCTTGAATGGGCATTGGGCATAGAGAATGTAATTTGGAAAGTCAAGATGCAAATTACCATTTGTCATGGTAGATTAAAAGTTTTTTCTTCTAAGATTCTAGCCAATGCGTTATCATTCCCCATTTTCAACCCTTTAAAACTATTTTTTCGAATCAAAAAGTAGCCTATGTCCTTTCTCAGGCTCTAGACTATCTGTGTACCAAATTTCATTCAAATCGGTTCAGTCGTTTTAGCGTCAAAGCGCGACAGACAGACAGACAGACAGAGTTACTTTCGCATTTATAATATTAGTAAGGATTATTATTTATTTTGGTTGTTGTGCTATTCCAAATGGTGCCGCCATACTCTCCACGAGGCGACACGAGCACTGCAGCTGTAGCTAACTTCACATCGTAAACAAGTATACAAGTCGGCGATGTGATCGCCGAAACATCAAACTTCAAACAACACATCGAAACTTCTGTAGCTTACGTCACATCGTCGACTTGTATACATGTTTACGATGTGAAGTTAGCTACAGCTGCTTCTCTCTACAGGTTGCATTTTTCAACGAATCTTAACAAAATACCTATGTTACTCAGTTCTTGTATACAGGGTTATTTCTAATCAATTAGCATCCTTTTAGGGGCCTATTCTGTACATCAAAAATAACAACTTTTGTTTTTAAACAACAAAAGTCGCAGCTTTTGTCAAAACTAAAAAAAAATGTTCTTCCATAGAAAAATATCATTCACCTGCGAGAAAATGTATGAAACAGCTGATTTATTTGTTTCGTTAAAAGTGAATAAAAGTTGTTAGTTTTGATGTACAGAATAAGCCCTTAAAAGGATAATAATTGATTAGAAATAACCCTGTATACACGTAAACTAGCATATTTTAGAAGGCAATCGCAGGTTTTCTGAACCGACACAAATTAACCTCCCCGCCACTCGTCAGGGAATAAATGAAGGAGAAAATGAGAAATACTAGCTGAAATTGAAAACAGAGAGAAATTCCAGTTCGCGAAATTAACTCGCTGGTTTCCGTGGCTTTGGATTTTATAAGAAATAAAAGAAATGGGAGGATTTCCCACTATTGTAGCAATGTGTTAATAAATTCAACTTCACTGTAAGTATTTTGTAAATAGTTTAGTATTAGTAAGAATAAATTTTGTTACTTAAGTTTTGTGAATAAAAGTTTTATAATTGACTGTTAAATATTGCGGAACACCGAAATTATTATATTTTACCCAAAATTGTTGCAATCTTCGTACAAAATTCGATTAGTTCCCTTGAATCCATGTCTACTATTTTTAAATTATTTATTACTAGCTTTTACCCGCGGCTTCGCCCGCGTTATATTTTGATTTTGGCTAATGTTTATGTCGGCTGCGAAACCTAACCTAAGCGACAAACATCAGAATACCTTAGAGGAATGCTTTTGTTGGTTAAGTTACGGTTGGAGTGTATATACAACCCCCCTGTGTATTCCCGCCTTGACGTGGCGGGGGAGGTCTAAGGCAGCTGAAAAGGCGGCGCTCGAAGTCTCCCTCTTCTTTAGGTCTTTCCCCCAAGGCAGCTTAGAGGCCGGCACTCGTTGTTCAGCCGCTTTTAACTAAAGCAGCTGAGAGGATGGCCGGTAGGTTGCCTGCCTTATGAAGAGTGTTGCTTCTGAGGCGGGCTGCAGTGCCGCTCTTGCGACGTTGCAGCCGAGGATTAGGGGCTGCGGTGGGATGGAACTGGTTGTGTGGGTGCCGCCACCTACCCTACCTTCCGCAAGGCCGTCAACCTGTTGGCAGACGCAGTGGGGCTGCAGGGGAAGAGAAGTGTCAGTATCGCGATGGCCGTTCTCACTGCCCTCTGCAGTTGAAAAGGCAGGCGCTGGGCTACTATGACTGACCCGTTGCACTGGGACCAGGGCGTTGGAATGCTGTCCGACGCTCAGTGCTGGTTAGTCCCGAGTGGTGGATGACGATGTGTCTTGTGCTCAGAAACATTCCGTCATTATTGCGGGAGCGCAAGCTCCGTTATGGAGCCTGAGTCTGGGCTAGCGCTGTTGAGTGCCGCGAAGGAGTGCGAAAAATGTAGGAACGTCCTAAACTTGAAATGACAGGTTATTTCTGGCGCTTGGACGGCTGCTACCGCGGCCCGCTCGCTTAGTTTTTATCCTATCCTACGGGGACTCTTAAAGTTTTTGGGATAAAAAGTGGCCTTTGTCACTTTTCGTCTTTCAAACTATATTCATGAAATAAGCCAAGGCAATCCGTTGCTTCGTTGCTGAGAAAAAGTTATTGTCTTATCCTACGGGAACCGCAATTTTTTCGGAATGAAAAGTATCCTATGTCACTTTCCGTCTTCCAAACTATGCCCACCCCAAAAATCAAGTCAATCCGTTGCTCCATTGCTGAGAAACAGTTATTGTCCTATCCCATGGGAATCACGAATTTTCTCGGGATAAAAAAGTATCCTATTATCACTTTCTGTCTTTTAAACCATAGGTATCCATACCAAAAATCAAGTCAATCTTTTGCTCCGTTGCCGCGTCAAAGAGGAACAAACCAACAAACTTTTCGGATTGATAATATTAAAGTAGGTACGATGATTCTGTACCATAAAGGTAGAATAAAGAAACATGTTAAACCTCTAATGATAGTAGATTTAAAAATATTTTTAATGTCAGACAAAATGACGGCCTGGTATTAAACGTCATAGTAACATGTGGCATGCAGAGGGAAAAAACATTTTATCTAATTTTAATGTCAGTTGTCAATTTCAATCCATACTTTATTTCCTCTTCAAGGGGACATAATGGTGGAAAAACAATTTGTCCCCTTGCCATGCTACCTGTGATTTATAAAAGTCTACAGACAATGTCACCTGTCATCTAATTAAGTTTCGCTGTGACGTTTCATTAATCCATATTAGCGTCATAGAGGAATTAATCACTTAGCGTCTTTGTGATAGTGGCGACAGTTTTGCTTTCGAGAGTTTTTGTTCTGTCCTACAGGAACTATGCAATTTTTTGCTTAACGTCTAACGCTTAGTATCTAAAATTCGACGCGCTAGGTTTTGCTCTTGAGTCTCAGCAGTTCTTTGCGCTGCGTGATGCTCGGCATCTAAAAGTCGCCGCGCTTGACTTTCTCCTTAAGTCTCAGCATCTCTCTGAGCTGCGTGACGCTCAGCATCTAAAATTTGACGTGCTTGGTTTTTTGCTCTTGAGTCTCAGCAGTTCTTTGCGCTGCGTGATGCTCAGCATCTAAAAGTCGCCGCGCTTGACTTTCAACTTCAGTCTCAGCAGCTCTCTGAGCTGCGTGACGCTCAGCATCTAAAATTCGACGCGCTTGGTTTTGCTCTTGAGTCTCAGCAGCTCTTTGAGATGCGTGGCGCTCGGCATCTAATGTCAAACGCGTTAAAGTGTGCTCTTCAGACTCTTGGCTTCTAGCAATTTTCTTTACGCGAGCTCCGCTAGAACTACGCGCTAGATTCGATTTGCGTTTTGTAGGCTACCTATTAGAATGAAAACTACGTAATTAAACTGAAAAAATACATGTAACCTTCTCTAAAGTTTACAGGAAAAGGTTGATTGACTTTGACATTTGCAACTTGAGCAGCCTTGAATGGGCATTGGGCATAGAGAATGTAATTTGGAAAGTCAAGATGCAAATTACCATTTGTCATGGTAGATTAAAAGTTTTTTCTTCTAAGATTCTAGCCAATGCGTTATCATTCCCCCTTTTCAACCCTTTAAAACTATTTTTTCGAATCAAAAAGTAGCCTATGTCCTTTCTCAGGCTCTAGACTATCTGTGTACCAAATTTCATTCAAATCGGTTCAGTCGTTTTAGCGTCAAAGCGCGACAGACAGACAGACAGACAGAGTTACTTTCGCATTTATAATATTAAAAAAATATTAAATATTAAATATTAAAATATTATATTATAGTAAGGATTGTTTGTTTTAGCAACGTTCCGCACGGTCAGTATTCGGATGGGTAACCGCGGGTGGCATTTTCCAACTGAGCGCTACCGTGGCTCGGATGACACGTTAAATTGTAGGTCCCGGTTGTTTTAACCGTTTAGCCAAGTCAGACGCCTTCAGGCGGCCTAAAAACTCTGACACCAGGGCTAGCCACCCGGCCTATACGAACTTACTTACTTATTGTTTGTTTTTTTCAAAAAATACTGAACCTACCAAATCATCCAAACGGTATAACACTGATCTATTAAACAAAGAAAGAATTATCAAAATCGATTCATTTGGAGAAATAATCGTATAATACCTACATACCTTCGAGCAAATATCCATAGAGTCACAACCTGATTGAAGTTGGAAAATGAGAATGATCGAGATTATTCTGCCGGTGGTTTTTGAAAACGTCGTTGGTTTGGTTTTATCCATTTTCAACTGACATCAAAAAAGAGGGTTCTCAATCCGACTATGTTTTTTTTTCTATAAACACAAAAATCCCATCCAAATAGATTCATTTATTTGAGACTTACAATGCTATATATTAACGCCACATACATATAAATACAGTTATAAAAACATACACAACACAAACTTAAGAAAAAATGAAGAAAAATATACGAAAACTGAAAAACATTGATGATAAATTGTCATTTGCATATCTAACGATAAATTAACACTTGACACCGACTCAAATTAACATTCGAAAATGTCCAGGCCAAAGCTGGGTTATATTAAAAATTAATAAAACAAAACGACAAAAATAGTTTGTTCTAAACGGAGCCAGAATAACCTCCAATTAAGTTAGGGCCGGAACTGGGTCAGGCGCTTATCGCTCTCACTTCGCTCGGCCGAGATACGTTGCATAAGGATGGCAACTGTGACTTTAGGCTGCTTTCTTTCTGGTGTCTGGTGTTTCTTTCTGGTGGTTTGTCCAATTTCTGGTGGGAACCAGAAATTGGACAAACAGATCAAAAACAATATTTTGATCGCGACTGGAATGACAGAGACCTATTTATTAAAAAATGAAAAAGCCAGTTCGGACAATGTGTCCAAAATTTTGATGCCCGAAACGTCACTGAACCCAAACATTGTGTGATATACTTGACAATCAACATCATCCGCAGCCATCTAAGATGAATGAAGATAAAGAAAACAGATGGAAATAAGTAGAAAAGGATAGAAAAGATAGTTAAGGTTAAAATAACCTCCAATGACTCCAAGTTAGGACTCGGCCAAGATACGTTGCATAAGGACGGCTACTGGGACTTTGGGATGCTTTTCCACCAGAAATTTGATAAATTGATCAAAAAAATATTTTCATAGTGACTAGAATATCAGTGAAAGGGTAGTGGATAATAAAAAGACAGATCGGAGAATATTTCTGAAAATTTTATGTCCGAAACGTCACTGAACCCAAAAAGTGTATGCCTTTTATCTCTGTTATACTTAATAATCATCATGATCTGCAGTTCTCTTTATCACTTACAATAGTTCTGAGCAGCTTAGAATCGACAAAAATGTATAAAATAGCAATTTTTTGTCCTGGTTGCTTTTCGGGCTCCAGCAACGAACCAGAAACAATTCTTATTCTTCAGACTTCGTGTGGAAGCTGCTTCGTGCGTGTTAATTTAGTAAACGTAGATATATGGCATAGTGAAGGAGTTTCAGTGTCTTCAAATTAAATAGTATCTATACAGGGTCATAGGTATTCAATGCAAAACCTTTTAAGGGCGGGTCTAGTACATCTAGACAAACAACTTGTGTACAACGACTTTAGAAAATTCGCAAAAAAAAATTCGCTTCTCCATACACATTGCCGCGCGTTGACGAACTTTTTACATGAAAAGCTGTTTTTTTTCGTGATTTTCCAAAAGTCCTAGAACAAAAGTTGTTTGTCTAGAAGTACTAGATCCGCCCTTAAAAGGTTTTGAGTTTGATTCCTATGAACCTGTATAATTATCATGATACTGATGACTAGCTTCTACTTACTTTAATTTTAACACCAAACTTAAAAAAAGAAATCAGCTATACAATCAATTCAGTCAATAGTCTAAGATGTCAATTCTTTAAAATCAAATCAATCTGAAATTTGGTACACAGGCTTTGTATATTTTACATACTTGGCGATTTTTATTATCAGGGGTAGGTACCTTATTCTCTAAAAAAGGGAAGATACACTGTAGCGCTATTAATTTGCTGTAATAAATAGCGCGAGCGCTATTTATTACAGCAAATTACTTTTAGGTATGAACCCGATAAATCAATCTGAAATTTGGTACACAGGCTTTGTATATTTTATATACTTGGCGATTTTTATTATCAGGGGTAGGTACCTTTTTCTCTAAAAAAGGGAAGATACACTGTAGCGCTATTAATTTGCTGTAATAAATAGCGCTCGCGCTATTTATTACAGCAAATTACTTTTAGGTATGAACCCGATAAATCAATCTGAAATTTGGTACACAGGCTTTGTATATTTTACATACTTGGCGATTTTTATTATCAGGGGTAGGTACCTTTTTCTCTAAAAAAGGGAAGATACACTGTAGCGCTATTAATTTGCTGTAATAAATAGCGCTCGCGCTATTTATTACAGCAAATTACTTTTAGGTATGAACCCGATAGTTTCATACCTAAAATTAGAACTAAAGTAACAGAATACTTACTAAATTTTGCTCAAATAAAAACTATGTAACAGCTGTCGTATTCATTATACAGCATACGCGATAGTGAGTGGAACAATTAAAAACGCATTGTCTGTCGGCATACGTCAAAATCACAAGTTGGAATGTCAAAATGGTTAAAAGTGGTTCCACTGTCTTTTGCGATATAATTGAATTGAATTGAATTTATTTATTTGCATAATATACAGAGTATTCTTAAAAGCTAAGTATATACCCTGCCTAGTAAGGCATAGCAAACATCATTAGGTAAGTAAGTGAATATCTTAAAAATTACTTACTGAGCTAATCTTATTTTTAAATGACTATACATAGACATAGTATAATTCTACATAGTACACAATTTCACATATAAAACATAATATAGACAGAACTAGTTTGACATAAATTCATACTACGAGCTACTTTAAATGTTATTTTTATTTAATTTTAGCAGTGAGGTAAATCGTCTATACTGTAATAACATTTATTTATTAACAATTTTTTGAGATTTTTATAGAAAGATTTTTCATCAAGTTCATCTTTTAAATGGGTAGGTAGAGCATTGTTTATTTTATGAGCATATATTCTGGACCTCTTTTTATAATTTCAAGTTTTGGTTCTGGTGCTATAAGCTGATTTTGTCTTCGGGCATTTGTGTTAAAAGTAAAAAGTTTTAGGAGTTTTTAACAAACATTGCTGCTTCTAAGATGTATATACAAGGCAGTGGTAATTTTTTTTGCTGTGCCGTGTTTTTTGCTTTTGTTTGATCGGAAATTTAAACCCTTTAGGTCCAGTAAGAAGATTCAAATCTAGCATCATTTTACCTTCCTACTTTTTAAATTTGGACAGTCGAGATAGCTCAATGCTAGTTTGTGTAACCCTTCGAAATTACGTAAGTTCGGGTGAAGGTGTATCTTTTACTAACATCTTTTAAATTTCACATTTAAAGTGGCATGAAGTGATGTATATATCTTGCTATTTTAGTACGGTCAAAGAATATATAATAATACTACGTATAGAACGGCCACTCGTTACCCCCCCACCCGTTTGAGTCTTCCTCACTTCCACCCCGCGCTACGTACCGCATCGTGTACTCTGCGCGCGGGCTGCACTGGCCGGTGGATTTTCTAATAAAAACTACCTAGACTGTGACAATAGGGAACACTTGTACTGTGTATGGTTGAATATCAATGATACGTAACAAAACAAGAAATTTTAATGTTTCCCTAAGGATAAATAATAGGAACTTATTTTACATTATTTGGTAACTTCCTCTTGATATTATCTTACAAAAGAAGTAGATCGGTTACTTTTTGTTAAAATGCTTCCAAATTAAGTAATTGTTATACTTTTTTAAGCACTAGATTAATATTCATTTTTGCAAATTAAGTACGCAACTGTCTCACTCACGCGGCATGTCGTCACGTTGTGGTGATCGCTGACAGCCATAGACGTTCCGCACACAAATGCGCGTGTAGCGACCGTGCGTAAGTGTGTTGTCTGTGAGTAAGTGCTGTGTAGGTGTGCGTAAGACAGCAGATTTTGTATGAAAAATCGCGGAGTGTCCGGGCTGTGGTACGGTTTCTATTACTTTAGTTCTAATTCTATGGTTACGTAACTATATCCTAAAAAGTCTTACGAGTATGGACCCAATCGGTCAAAAAAGGTTAAATTGAAAAGAGGTTTACTTCTCGGAGAAAGAACTATACTAGTTACGGCCAGTTTTTACACTAATATTAAAATTTCGAATGAAAGAGTTCATTTTGCAAATTCAGCGTTAGATAATAAAAGTTGATTACACTGCAAAAATGATGTCATAGTGATCGTCACTTAAAGAACCAACCGATATAATAAAGTCGAAACCGTTCATCGCTATACTGAGCCAACAAATAACCTTCACGAGCAATTTTGTATGCAATTTCGGAAAGAACAGAATAAAGGTAAGTACTGTTCGACTGTCGATACGTGTTGGCGCTCTGCCAGATAGGTATTGCTTTATGAGAGTTCGTGTCTCAAGGTGATAAGCGCACTGCGGTATCACGTCGGTTGGATACTAGTTCGCTACCTCATTAACATCGACAGCATTTTTACCCGACTGCCCAAGAAGGGTATTCTTTTCCGCGCGTATCTTGTATGTTTTGTTTGTAAAGAAGATCTCGCAAAGTTGGCTCAGACATTGTACAGTAGCCCAAAAAAAGGTTTGAAATATGGTAAATAAATTCACAGAAAAAAACAACAGCATGAATTTCTTAATTACATTAGAATTTAGATTTTTGTTCAAAGCAGCTACATATATGCAGTTATATAGATCTTAGCGCAGATTGTAGCACTGATAACGTAGCCTGTAGCACTGATAGCATAGCTCGTAGCGCTTATTTCGTATTTGTAGCCTAATAGCGTAGCTCCTAGCGCCCATAGCGTAGTTTGTTGAACTCTTAGTATAGATAGTCATCATCATCAGCCTGTAGCGACCCACTGCTGGGTATAGGCCTCCTCTACCTTGTGCCAGTTTGCCCTATCTTTGGCTGATAGGATAGATAGTAGTAGGTACTTACACAGCATAGCCGTAGCGCTCATAGCGTAGACTTTAGCAGTCATAGCGAACCTGTTTCGAATAATGAAGCTCACTAAAGTGAAGCTGCAGCCAATGTAGTCAGTGCACAGAACAGCAGAACTAGATCAGTATTTGAAAAGTCTGTGTACTCACTTTTACTTTACCACATTTTTAAAATGAAAAGTTTCAATATTATTAAATAAATAAATATTAGGGGACATCTTACACACGGTCTCTGACCCCAAACTAAGCAAAGCTTGTGATATGGCTGCCAGAGACTGATATACTACATATACATATTTTAAATACATACTTATATAGATAGTACCTAAATAACACCCAGACGCAGAGCAAACACCTATGTTCATCAGACAAATGTTTGCCCTGGGTAGGGATCGAACCCACGCCTCTTTGACTCAGGCCTCTTTGACTATTGTTTGTATTGTGTCCCCTATTCGGATTCGTTAATACAGAGAAACAAATAAACAAAAAAAAATTAACCAAGAACGCAATATTTTTTAAAAGTGTAGTAATAAAGTAGATTTTAAGAGTATCAATCTATGTACAGAAACCTTTGAAACGAGCTATTAAGACCCCAGCAATCGCTGATCACAGCGCCGACATAATTGAGTAATTACTACCACTCGACTGCAGCCGGCGATCGATGATGTACTAAGTCTACATCCGACCTATTAATGTTATTTATTCAACCTTATATTATGTTACTCTCTTAGCGTTGTTTGTTTAGGTGTCTCTCACCGATCACTGAAGTTTAGCGACTTTCAGCACGGACAGTTTTCGGATGGGTGACCGGGAGTGGCTAGGATAATAAGTTCTTATAGCCGCTTATTAGAAATCTTTGGGGGAGGCTTATGTCTAACAGTGAGTGTTACGCGTAGGTAACTATTACTTATAATTAACTAGCGACCCGCTCCGGCTTCGCACAGGAGTATTTTATACATATAAACCTTTCTCTTGAATCCCTATATTTATTAAAAAATAATCGGCCCAGTACGAGTAGGACTCGTGCACGCAGGGTTCCGTACTGTAAGGGGGCTTAAATATTTATTTTATTTTAATTTTATTATTTACTATTGAATTGTAGATGCAACTTAACATTCTGTGAATATTTCAAGCATCTACCTGTTAACATTATTAATATTGAGCGAAAAACGGTTAAAAATTCAGGTTTGTTGTATGGGAATGGGATGCCCCCGTTTAATATTAATTTTATTCTGTTTTTAGTAATGTAAATTTTATTTGTTGTTATAGCGGCAACAGAAATTTATCATATGTGAAAATTTCAGCTTTTTAGCTTTACGGTTTATGAGACAGACGGAAAGCGTAGACTTAGTAATAGGGTCCCGTTTTTACCCTTTGGGTACGGAACCCTAAAAACGCATTAAAATCCGTTGCGTTGTTTTAAAGATATAAGCATACATAGAGACTGACAGAACGGGAAGCGACTTTGTTTTATACTATGTAGTGAAGAACGTGAAGCAGAGAGTTTTGTGTGAAACTGCTAGAACCTGCTAGACCGAGACACTTATCCCATCTCGCGGGCTCTATGGATCAAATGAATCTGAACTCAACCTTCTATCTTTGTTTCGAAAATGTCAAAACAACACACGCTTTTACTCAAAACAATAATATTGTTCTGAGCGCTTATTAACCGACGAAAAAAACGGAGAAAATTTTCAAGTGATGCGTATTTTTTACGTATAACTTTTTACAGAGTAATTTGATTTTGATAAATTATTTTGTGTTGGAAAGTATATACCCACCCACTTCAAAATTGGTCTCACATAAATTTAATCGCAATTGGTTTGTTGGTTTATGAATAATCCAAAATTTTGAGAGCCGCTCAATCGGGTGAGATATAACTTAAATAGAATCACCTCTAAAGAAAACAAAAATCCTACCATCCCCTTTATTTATTTATTTAACAGACAAGAAGAAAGACTCCTCACTACCACCCCTACACAGTCGATTTTCCTTCGATACGTACGAAACGATTAACTCAACATTTCTGATTCGTAACGCCAGGGAATGGAACAGTCTTCCTGCTTTACTGTTTCCTAAGAGATAAAATCTATAAAGCTTTTAAAAATCAGAGTGAATAGGTCTTCTAAGTCTGCGTGCTTCATCTTCCACCACAACGTCGCTTACCATCAGGCGTGTTGGTGGTCAAGCGCGGACTTATTCGCGTTTAAGAAAATATAAAATCTTTATAATGTAGGTATTTATATAATAGGTGGAATAACATACGTACAAAAACATATATACAGTCGAATTGAGAACCTCTTTTGATTCGGTAAGGTAAAATTCACAGACGTTCCAAGCCCAGTTCTAAAATTCTATTTCTGCCAAACAAACATGTGACCTTACCATATCTAGCAAGCGACACTCTCAGCAATGTCGTCATAAAACAGAGCAGGGAATGCTGAATTTATCAACTGGAAGGTATCTGAGAGGGCAACATCGTAAAACGAAAACAAGTTTCTGAATTTTTGATACTGGCAAGAAAATAGGAAGAATTTAATAGAATTAAAAACAAAATGGTTTAAAATTCGGTCGACCAATTTCGTTAGGTTTTCAAAATAAGGTCAATATCAAGCTTTATGCCGCTCTGAACCCAAACAAGATTTCAAAGATTTTTCTATTCCTTTTCACATTTGTTGAGATACTTAAATAAATCACTCCGAAAACCATTAACTTTTGCATACATCCTTACTAATATTACAAAACAGTAAGTACGTTTGATTTGTGACTCATTAACGTTCTTTTTGGCATGAATATAGCATAACTCAACGGTTTGGAGGGTGGCATAGTCTGTATATGCCGTTAAATAAAAGATACCTACAGGATACCATAAAAATCAAACGTAACGCGAGCGAAGACGCACGCAAAAGCTAGTTTAAAATAAAAAAAAAATTCAGTAGCTTAATTATTTGACTGATGAATAAAATGGTGCAAACATGTGTAACAATACTACAAAATAACATATTATAACCTACCATACCCACAGAACAATACACAAGATAAATGTACCTACTAACTACGAGTAGTACTAGGACATTAACTCAGGTCTTTCACACGTTGTGCCTAGTTTAGTTTATCTGATGTTTCACCACAAATCGGCTATTTATAAACACATTAGTCATTAGTTAAGCGATTGACCTAGTCCTTAGAATAGACCTAAACGATCGCGTGGATAGCATCCTACCGAAACTAATCTCATCCATCAGCCATAGGACATCCACTGCTGGACATAGGCCCTATGGATCCTACAATAAGATCGGTTAGAAGCGGCTTGCATCCAGCTCGATCTTGCGGTCTTAATGAGGTAATTCGTCAATCTTATCGTCCGAAACTAATCATTAATATTATCGATTTATTTGTACGTCGTGGCATAGTAGAACTTTCACCTTATAATAGCCGTGGGTTCAATTCCTGACCCCGTATCAATTTTGGTTGGTTGCCTGGAAGAAATCGCTTGAAGCGATAAGGCTGCCATTTAGTAATGTTTTTTTTACGTATGTTTTTGTATTGTAATTGTGGTTAAACTAGTAAAGAATTATCTATCTATATAATTTTATTGTAGTGTTCGATAGCAATCATCGTAGTTAAGCAACGGTCAGCAAGGTCAGTGTTTGGATAGGTGACCGCGGATGGCATTTACAACTGAGCGCAATTGTAGCTCGAATAACAAGTTAAGTAGGTCCCAGTTGTTATAACCGTTTAGTTATGTCAGATACCAGGAGACGACTTTAAAACTCTGACACCAGGGCTAGGCACCCGGCCTATACGAACTTGCTTTAGTACTTAGTTTTACTATTTTTATAACGAATAAGTCCGCGCTTGGCCACAAACTTGATGGTAAACGACATTGTGGGCGAAGATGAAACACGTAGACTCAGAAAATACCTACTCGTAGAACCCGGTCACAATTTCTGTGCACCTGACTTCGTGACGTCATATCGAATTATCGGGACGTATATACATTACCGGACGTCTAGTATACCGTCCGGACGTAAATTATTATCGGGACGTGTATCGGCAACGATGATGCTAACCGTACTGTCGCACCGGGGAGTGCGCGGAGAGGTGACAGGGGAAGCGGGAGAGGCGCCGCATTCCAGCGAGGTGCACAGATATTCTGACCGGGTTATACCTAGTGTGAATTTCAAAAGCTTCAGATTATATCTCAGAGGAAACAGGAAGGCTGGCAAATCTTTTACATTACTATTGATGTAGGTAGCGCGTAATCTCGGAAACACATTAACTATTTTTCAACCTGGAAAGATATGAGGTTCATCTATAAATTTAGGAGAAACCACGGCGTAAAGTTCGAGCTTCATAATATTATTGTACGCGCTAAATACGAGTACTAAACTGCCTTCCAGCTCAAAAGTAAAAACAATACGGCCATAAGACCGCTCCGATAGTTTTGCTCGCGTTTGGCTGCACAAAATAAATGAAGAGAGAGGGTCAAGTCTGGCAAACCTTACATGTAACTACAACTGGAACGAATCGTACAATAGCAATGATGACAAAAAAAAATTGTCCGTCAGATAGAATAGCAATAATTATTTTTCGCAAAAAATGGCAAAACCGCCCTTCATCGTGTACAAAATTCGAATATTTCGCTAAAATTGTTTACAATATTGTTGATTTTTCAAAAACGGCTCCGTGATTTCTGTAAAATTTAAATGAGACCATCTCGAAAAAAAAGTAGCTAAAAAACAAATTTTACGATTCAGTTCACAATTGGCGAAATTATCGATGTTCATCGTGTACAAAATTCGGATATTTCACTCGAATTGCTTACATTATTGTTGAATTTTTCAAAAACGACTCAGCCGATTTCTGTAAAACTTAAATGAGACCACTTCGGGAGTGTATCCTTTTGAAGTAAAAAATAATTTTTCGATTCGGTTCACAATTGGCGAAATTATCGAAGAATATACACAAGAAAAACATAAAGACGAATATAGAAACTCTTCCTTTTTGGAAGTTGGTAAAAATATTAGACACCTATTTTTTTACAATTAATTCTTGAATATTCTTGATAGAACGCCATATCTTTCGCTTAAAGTTTTCTCCATAATTGTAACCATACGTAATCTTCTGTAAAATAAACGGATTGTTCGTGACGTCGCATTTATCTCCTCGCCCGCTAAACCCACGCCACACTAAAGCATTGTTGGGTCAGTGGTATAGAATAATTACCACGTAGACCATCACTGATGCGGATCCTTTTTATGGTTCCGATAAATATAATGTTTGTGTTGCAAGTTAATCTTCTGTTCCCGTAATATTTTGTCGTGGTTTCCCGCCACGCCGGCGAGATGTTTACAATGTTCTGAGTGTATGATTCACAACTCCCCCTCGACGCGGTTCCTCGATTGTTTACCGATGGAAAAGTGACCATGTTTCTTTGTTTTGTTTAGAAAACTATGTGATGTGAAACACGAGCTACAAATTACTCAAGAGACTGGAGAATAAATGTAGCTCTTTTAAAAAATCACACAACAATTTCATCATCATCAACATCCACAGCCTTGTTTATACTACTGCTGGATATAGGCCTCTCTCTTACTGTGCCGTCTGCCTCGGTCCTGTGCCAATCTTGTCCAGGTTTGACCCGCGATTTTGATTTACCAATTTACCAACTGCAAAACACTTCGCTATTGAACATTTGTTAGGCAAATGAGCATTTCAACTCTGTAATTATTTTGCGAAGCTTGTTAAAATATTCAGTCTAATATTTGTAAAAAATAGAAAAAAAATACTTGTACAGGTCTTTGTAGCGTCTCGTAGAGCACGTGACCAGAATGCTGGCATCTACTTTGGCCAAAAGCTGAGTAATGCTAACAGTAAGACAATGCCGCCAGCATTCTGGCCAAGTTACCCTCTGCGACAGGGCTTTTAGAACAGTTTTATTTTGATTTTAGTGTAAGTTTTAGTGATTTTTAGTATAAGTTTTCTTTTCTTTTTTCAATTATGTAGACTGCTAATTAGATCGCACTTACGGTACTGTACTGTACCAGCCTTTTTGATTTTCCACTGCAGGATGTAGGCCTACCCACGAAGGGTGATTGGGCTATTATCCACCACGCTGGCCCAGTGCGGGTTGGTGGATTCACATACCATTTAATTTCTTCTACGGACGTATGCAGGTTGCCTCACGATGTTTTCCTTCACCGAAAAGCCAGTGGTGTGAAATTCCGTACATAAATTCCAAGGAATTCATTGGTACGGGACCTGGATTTGAACCCATGACCTCACGATTGTAAGGCGAGTGTCATTACCACTAGACCACCACGACTTCAGATCGCACTTGAACAACATTAATCAAATTCAAAAACATCCTTACTATATATATTATATATTATATATTATATATATATATATTATATATTATATATTATATTATTATATTTATATTTTATATTTTTATATAATATTATAAATGCGAAAGTAACTCTGTCTGTCTGTCGCGCTTTCACGCTAAAACTACTGAACCGATTTGAATGAAATTTGGTACACAGATAGTCTAGAGCCTGAGAAAGGACATAGGCTACTTTTTGATTCGAAAAAATAGTTTTAAAGGGTTGAAAACGGGGGATGAAAACGCATTGGATAGAATCTTAGAAGAAAAAACTTATTTTCTACCATGACAAATGGTACTTTGCATCTTGACTTTCCAAATTACATTCTCTATGCCCAATGCCCATTCAAGGCTGCTCGAGTTGCAAATGTCAAAGTCAATCAATCTTTTCCTGTAAAATTTAGAGAAGGTTACATGTATTTTTTCAGTTTAATTACGTAGTTTTCATTCTAATAGGTATGCCTACAAAACGCAAATCGAATCTAGCGCGTAGTTCTAGCGGAGCTCGCGTAAAGAAAATTGCTAGAAGCCAAGAGTCTGAAGAGCACACTTAAATGCGTTTGACATTAGATGCCGAGCGCCACGCATCTCAAAGAGCTGCTGAGACTCAAGAGCGAAACCAAGCGCGTCGAATTTTAGATGCTGAGCGTCACGCAGCTCGGAGAGCTGCTGAGACTGAAGTTGAAAGTCAAGCGCGGCGACTTTTAGATGCTGAGCATCACGCAGCACAAAGAACTGCTGAGACTCAAGAGCAAAAAACCAAGCACGTCGAATTTTAGATGCTGAGCGTCACGCAGCTCAGAGAGCTGCTGAGACTTAAGGAGAAAGTGAAGCGCAGCAACTTTTAGATGCCGAGCATCACGCAGCGCAAAGAACTGCTGAGACTCAAGAGCAAAACCAAGCGCGTCGAATTTTAGATGCTAATCATTAGACGTTAAGCAAAAAATTGCATAGTTCCTGTAGGACAGGACAAAAACTATCGAAAGCAAAACTGTCGCCACTATCACAAAGACGCTAAGTGATTAATTCCTTTATGACACTTAACGAAACGTCACAGCGAAACGTAATTAGATGACAGGTGACATTGTCTGCAGACTTTTATAAATCACAGGTAGCATGGCAAGGGGACAAATTGTTTTTCCACCATTATATCCCCTTGAAGAGGAAATAAAGTATGGATTGAAAATGACAACTGACATTAAAATTGGATAAAATGTTTTATTCCCTCTGCATGCTACATGTTACTATGACGTTTAATAACAGGCCGTCATTTTGTCTGACATTAAAAATATTTTTAAATCTTTTATCATTAGAGGTTTAACATGTTTCTTTATTCTACCTTTATGGTACAGAATCATCATACTTTAATATTATCAATCCGAAAAGTTTGTTGGTTTGTTCCTCTTTGACGCAGCAACGGAGCAAAAGATTGAATTGATTTTTGGTATGGATACCTATGGTTTAAAAGATAGAAAGTGATAACAGGATACTTTTGTATCCCGAGAAAATTCGTGATTCCCATGGGATAGGACAATAACTGTTTCTCAGCAATGGAGCAACGGATTGACTTGATTTTTGGGGTGGGCATAGTTTGGAAGACGGAAAGTGACATAGGATACTTTCCTTTCCGAAAAAATTGCGGTTCCCGTAGGATAAGACAATAACTTTTTCTCAGCAACGGAGCAACGGATTGCCTTGGCTTATTGCATGAATATAGTTTGAAAGACGAAAAGTGACAAAGGCCACTTTTTATCCCAAAAACTTTAACAGTTCCCGTAGGATAGGATGAAAAGTAAGCGAGCGGGCCGCGGTAGCAGCCGTCTAAGCGCCAGAAATAACCTGTCATTTCAAGTTTAGGACGTTCCTACATTTTTCGCACTCCTTCGCGGCACTCAACAGCGCTAGCCCAGACTCGGGCTCCATAATGGTGCTTGCGCTCCCGCCATAATGACGGTGTGTTTCGGAGCACAAGACACATCGTCATCCACCACTCGGGAGTAACCAGCACTGAGCGTCGGACAGCATTCCAACGTCCTGATCCCAGTGCAACGGGTCAGTCATAGTATCCCAGCGCCTGCCTCTTCAACTGCAGAGGGCAGTGAGAACGGCCATCGCGATACCGACACTTCTCTTCCCCTGCAGCCCCACTGCGTCTTCCAACAGGTTGACGGCCTAGCGGAAGGTAGGGTAGGTGGCGGCACCCACACAACCAGTTCCATCCCACCGCAGCCCCTTATCCTCGGTTTGCTGCGTCGCAAGAGCGGCACTGCAGCCCGCCTCAAAAGCAACACTCCTCATAAGGCAGGCAACCTACCGGCCATCCTCTCAGCTGCTTTAGTTCAAAGCGGCTGCACTACGAGTGCTGGCCTCTAAGCTGCCTTGGGGGAAAGACCCAAAGAAGAGGGAGACTTCGAGCGCCGCCTTTTCAGCTGCCTTAGACCTCCCCCGCCACGACAAGGTGGGAATACACAGGGGGGTTGTATATACACTCCAACCGTAACTTAACCAACAAAAGCATTCCTCTAAGGTATTTTGATGTTTGTCGCTTAGGTTAGGTTTCGCAGCCGACATAAACATAAGCCAAAATTAAAATATAACGCGGGCGTAGCCGCGGGTAAAAGCTAGTTTAAAGATAAATGAAAAAATGAAGCAATGCAAAAGACGATCACTTGGTTTTATTGGAAAACATAGGCAAAGCCTATGTTCAGAACATCCATCGAATACCCTTGATGTTGATGGTAGGGGAAATAAAGTTTATTTTTGAAATGCATAAAAAGATGAATGAAAAGTTGATTCTTGAAATGCATGAAAGTTGAATTTTCGTTGATTCAATGTTAATACAATAACAAATCATAGATATCAATTTAGATACTTACTATTAAACAATGTTTAACTAGTCAAGCAGTGAGTAAGTTCGTATAGGCCGGGTGGCTAGCCCTGGTGTCAGAGTTTTTTGGCTGCCTGAAGGTATTTGACTTGGATAAACGGTTAAAATGACCGGGACCTACAATTTAACGTGTCATCCGAGCCACGGTAGCGCTCAGTTGGAAAATGCCACCCGCGGTCACCCATCCAAATACTGACCGTGCGGAACGTTGCTTAATTTCGGTGATCGCAGACAAACACCTTGTCAAACTGCGCTACAAGCGCTACAAGTCAAACAGTAAAAATACAATATCATTTGCAACAAAATCTGAAACGTAAAATAACTATAAAAACAAAACATATAAACCCACAAAGTAGCGCCAAAAATAAATAACCCTTCCCTTGAATACTCGGACATAAACAAAGCACTATAAACGAGTACATAATCTTCATTGTATCTATTTAAAAACAAACCTAAATTTTCCATATTCATGGTCACTCTACCCGCGAACTAACTGCTACATATGCTGCGCCATTGGCTGAACTCCAAACGATTTAAAATTAATAAGTATGAACTGTTACACCGAGAATTGGAAATGATAAAATGCTGAAGTTGCTTTATTTTTTCAAGTAAAAGATAAAATGTGCGCAAATTATAGTCGGAAATGGAAATCTGGATCGATCAAATCGTTCGAGTTATACATAGTCAAAGTCAAATTCTCTCTATTTCGTAGACACATTACATGTTCTTGAAAACGTCCGATAACAATGCTTTTAATAAAATGATTATTGAATTATCTCTTAAAAATATAAAATTATTTCAAAAAATTATCGAAATACAATAAATTAAAAATAGAAGCAACTAAATGCCAAATAAATACTATACAATATACATATAACATATTAACGATTAGTATATGTTCTGCACACATTCCAAAAATATTACATTCTGTTTTATAGTACACTAGCTTATGCGTGGTATTTTGACTTTTGTGCTATCCCACAGGAACCTTTCATATTTTCGGGATAATAAAAAGTAGCCTATGCCACATTGTTGATCATTGTCCTCATATTGTACTAACAGATTATTTTTCGCAAAAAATGGTAAAACCGTCTTCAATCGTGGACAAAATTAGAATAATTCGCTCGAATCGATGTATACAATTTTCACGTTATTGTTGATTTTTTGAAAATGGCTCAGCAAATATCGATAAAATTTAAATGGAACCTCCTTGGGAGTATACTTTTTCGAAGTTATAGGTACTTAACAAAACTTGCTATGCTATAACGGCCTGTTTTTTTCTGCTGCGGAATATACGTCCATTTTGTACTCAGAATGAAACTTAAGATGGGCTCCTTTCGGCATTTCTCTCATTTATTGGATTTTGTTGCTATTGTATCTTTGTGTGGCGTCGCAACAATTTTATATCATTAACATTTCTTTTTTTTTCATGGGTTAGACTTTAGCGCTAGACTATAGCCGCAAGAGTATCAAGCTATTCAGAGCACATCTCCACTCTACATCCCTACTAATATCATAAATGTGAATGTAAGTTTGTTTGTTACGCTATAACACGAAAACTACTTAACCGTTTATCATGAAACTTTTACGCATATTCTTGGAGGTATTATATATAACTACTTCATGGATGACTACGTAAAAACTTTTTGGATGACAGCTGTCAAATTTAAAAGTGGTGTTTATAGACATCTTACCAAATATTGTAACCAATACACAATCTTGAGCTGCGCGGGTGAAACCGCGGGGCGCAGCTAGTCTACTTTTAAACGATTCCTTAAGTATGTGTATACAACCAGTGTTAAGGCTACGTCACATACTTTGATCTCGATTTATTAAACACAGGATTATGTCAGACAAGGTTAGAATATAATTGGGCAAGTGGGAGCTTGCATTGAGTAAGAGGGTTCCTGATAATAAGGTGTTAACAACACATGTTTAAAAATCATGTAAAACAATCTATGGCAAACGGCCTGACGCCTATTTTAATAAGAAACATGTGTTTATTTACTAATGAATGTTTATAATTTGTTCAGAATTATGGTTTTTATTGACAAGATTAAGAATTTTATTCTACTGTTAGTTTTCGTGCTAACGGCTTTTTAAGTAGCATTTACCTGCATCATTCTTCTAAAAATTAAAACTGAAATATTCAAAATAACTCCTTCAAAACATGATACCAATAAATGGAACAAAATGTTCAGTTCAAAAACAAAATAAAACACTAAATTGTTATTTGACGCAAACATATTATTTTGTTACTTATCTTGGGATCTGAGACCGTTTTTAAATGTCCCTAACCTATTTTTTATTTTAATAGGTACGTAAAAATAACTCTGTAGTTTTACGTACTACGGTATGTATAGTAATTTTTTACATAATTAAAAAGTTATTTTCAGAAAAAATATACCTACGTATTAATAAAACTGTTTATGATTCTCATAGAAGCGCGGAACCCTAAAACTACCAAATGAGCTATAAATATCGAGCATTAGATTAGAGGCAGGAAATTGATTTTAAAAATGATGATCAGATAAAACGGTGTTTGATGTTTTTTACGATTTTACTGGCATTCCTACACGACGTTGAATCATACATTTTGTAAAAAATTCAAGGATGAGTCAAGCAACGTTTTAAATAGAATGAAGCACTGAACGGATATGACCTGCTATGGGAAAGTTTAGGTCTTAGGATTTTTACGCAATCGTTTACAGAGGGCTAAGTGGGAGTTTCTCGATCGCGTTAACGTTTGATGTCATTTCTATGGAAACGGCACAGCGCCATCTAATGTCACGTACAGAAAACTGAATAGCTAAGTGTGAGTATTTTTTACGGTAATGTAACGAGCACCAAACCGATCCAACACAAGCGCGGCAACGTCAGTGATTGGCTAACTCAAGCGTGTGTGTCAATGTGCTCGCGTGTGTGCTCGGCGCGCTCGGTCAACGCGACGTAAAAGTAATTCGATTTGATTTGCAAAACTCCCACTTGACACTCAGAGCCTTCAGTACAGGTTTCGCATAGTTTACTTAAACTTGCGCGATTGCGTGTAGCTCCATACATTTTTGTTATTTCTTCCTGCGCGCTTTCTTCTTAGAAGCGCTGCATAAAAATGTAAAGGAACACACGGAAACTACTTTAATTTTAATTTACGTGTAAGCCTGTACCAACTCAGGCAGGATATGATAGGCAGCGCTCATAACTTAGTTTGACTAGGTGTGTGTCAGCGATCATCGAAGTTAGGAGACGTTTGGCACAGCCAGTCTTCGGATGGCTGACTGCGGGCGGCATTTCCATCTGAGCCGTAGTTCGGATGGCACTTCCAATTTCAGGTCCCGGTTGTTGGTTACAATTAAATCATGTCAGAAACCTTCAGGCGGCTTAAAAAATTTGACACCAGAGCTATCCTAAAAAATGAACTTACTCGGATAAGTCAAGCGAAGGTTAAAAGTTTCCTCCTTTCAAATCTGTTGACTACTTGCACGCGACTACGATCCCACGACACATATCGCCCTAGTGTGGGATCTAGTGTACAACTTGTTTTGTGTTAACTTTTAAGAACAATAAACGTTTTATTAAATATACTACGTGGCGCTGGCCACGGATGTTCCTATTTTATATAAATTAATAACGTATTAATTAATAACGTATCGCAGAGATTGTAATTAATCTGTTGTTTTAGCCGGAAGTCGGCTAAGGAATTCATTTCAACAGGCGTCCTGCCACTTCAGTTGGCTGATCCACAGCCAACTGAAGTGACACAATGCTTGTTTTAGATTTATTGGCTACCTTCCTCAGTATTTCACTTTGGAAACTAGCGTGGTTTTCGCACACTTTAATTAAGTAAAGCACAGGTGTTACTCACGCTTAATTTTAGTAGGAAACTGCTACTATAGTTTCGATCGCATTTGGCGATCTTTCTCAAGGTCGGAGTACTAGCACGCGGGCTCGTCTCGCATAGCACTGTGCTAAAATTAGGCGTGAGTAACACCTGTGCTTTACTTAATTAAAATTCCTCAGTATTAATCATCACCAGCCATAGCCTTTTCTAAACTTGAAATAAATAAAGCTTTGGTAAATAAGGACATTGAATTGAATTGAATATACCACCATTGGCCATATGCCTGTCTCTTACTTTACCATTCTTCAGTGTTACCAGGCCGTAACAAAGCGAATTTCGCGAAACATTTCTCCACAAAAATATTTTTTATCTTTTCCTTGAATATTTGTATCACATTTGCAAATTTACAAGGCAAGTCACGTCTATACCCGAATAAAAACGCTAAAAGAGCTTAAGACAACCAGATACTGTATAATTTGTAATTTATTTAAAACAGGTGGCTCCTCGAATTTGAAACGACTCCTGGTTAGATATAATTACTACTTAATTCACAGGTCCCGGCTGTTTTAACCGTTTAGCCATGTCAGAGGCCTTCAGGCGGCCTAAAAACTCTGAAACCAGGGCTAGCCACCCGGCCTACCTATACGAACTTACTTACTTACTTATTCATTGATATTTGCATAAGAACAAGTTAATTTCATGGTGATTTTCAGATAAGAAAAAACTACAAAACGAACTTTGCCAACTGAACTTTCTCCACAAAAAATTTTTGATTGAATCATTGATAAAATTTACTTGAGGATATTGCATCCCCTGTGCGACTGCGTTGCATAGAAAACCACATCAAAAACGTTTTGATATGGTGCTCAAGGGCCCAAATAGCCAAAAAACTAGACTCTAAAAATGTGAGTTTTACAAAAGATTGTACTGTTCACCAATGATTGTAATCTTTACTGACAGTACTGACACATACGTGAATGAACTTTTCTTGGTGCCTACAACGGCTCCCCAGCACAAATAGAACTTTAAGTCTCATATCACAGTTAAACTTCAAATTATATAGGCAAGCGCCGTATGGAACTACACGCGCACCAGTCCAAACCGTAGGATCCATACACGCTACAGTGGTCAATCTTTTTAAGAAATTTAAATTATAATATTCAAAGTCGTACATGCCGTACGTGACGTACGCGTCTCACCATCTACATTTACTGCTGCAAACGTTCGACAATTCCGACGCTTTTAGTTTTAGCTTCCTTTCTCTCATGGCGTAGACTGATAAGCGTTCGTTTTGAGCAGGTAAAATGAACTCGATAATTTCGAATAATATATTTTTATCAACACGTGCGTTAACAAACTCACCAAACTTGCAGTAACGGCCACATCTATCTCAAGATAAAGCAGATGCCCTCAAATTCCACCTATCTTGAACTACTATCACATCTATTAATGAATAACGTATGCGAGTACAAATCGGGGAAAAAACCTTATATGGGGAGAAGAATCACTGAATATTTTTACTAGATTGTGATCTTTATCAACACGTGCGTGAATTTACTTTTCAACCTTGAGGTAATAATAATAAATATTAGCGGACATCTTACACACGCTCTCTGACCCCAAACTAAGCAAAGCTTGTGATATGGCTGCCAGAGACTGATATAGGTACTACATATACATATTTTAAATAAATACTTAAATAGATAGTACCTAAATGACACCCAAACACAGAGCAAATACCTATGTTCACTACATAAATGCTTGCCCTGGGTGGGGATCGAACCCACGCCTCTTTGATCTAGAAGTCAGGGTCACTAACCACTGAGCCACCGAGGCAGTCAAACTCAAAATGGCCACATATATCTAAAGCAGATGCCCTCAAAGGCCGGCAAACAATGTATAACCCGGTCACAATATCTGTGCACCTGACTTCGTGACGTCATATCGAATTATCGCGACGTATATACATTACCGGACGTCTAGTATACCGTCCGGACGTAAATTATTATCGGGACGTGTATCGGCAACGAAGATGCTAACCGTACTGTCGCACCGGGGAGTGCGCGGAGAGGTGACAGGGGAAGCGGGAGAGGCGCCGCATTCCAGCGAGGTGCACAGATATTCTGACCGGGTTATAAACTCTAAATCTCGCACCACAGTTAGACATATAGTCATATAGTTGTATAGGCAAGCTAAATTCTCTGGAAACTGTCATGAAAGATCCGTAACCAACCATTCTAAAATCGGACTAATCAACTTTGCGGTAACTTTAACTTATACATCTTTTACAACCATATCTACATACATCTGAAGTAGATGCTTTCAAAGCCACCTATCTTCATCAATATACTATCACGTGTATTCGTGAATGACGTACCGACGCGAGTAGAAATCAGGAAAATCATAAAAAGGCCCTCATATGACGAGAAAATATCACAGAATATTTTTACTAAAAATGTTGATCTTTATCAACACGTACCTTGCGGTTACGGCCACATATCTAAAGCAGATGCCCTCAAAGGCCACTAGCACAAATATTGTGAAGTTTTTTTTTTATCTCGAATTAGTCCGCGCTTGACCACCAACTCGCCTGATGGTACGGGACGTTGTAGTTGAAGATAAGGCACGCAGACCTAGAAGATACCTATTCACTCTGACCTTGAAAAGCCTTAAATTATATCTCTTAGGGAACAGGAAAGCAGAAAGACTGTTCCATTCCCTGGCGGTACGAATCAGAAAAGTTGAGTCAAACCGCTTCGTACGTTTCGTTCTCTTTATTTATATACTATCACGTGTATTGGTGATGACGTACCTACGCGAGTAGAAATCAGGCAAATCATAAAAAGACCCTTATATGACGAGAAAATATCACAGAATATTTTTACTAAAAATGTTGATCTTTATCAACACGTGCGTGAATTAACTTTCCAACCTTGCGGTTACGGCCATATATCTAAAGCAGATGCCCTCAAAGGTCACTAGCACAAACAATGTGAACTCTAAATCTCGCACCACTCTCAAACTTCACACGAGTTCATCGCACTGTTTATTTTCAAAATAGCGAGCGGATCAATTCATATTTTATACGAGGATTTTGTTATAAATATAGAATATTTTGTGTAGAGGTGGAATATTAAGGGCAGAGTTTGAACAATGCGCTGATAATGGCGCAATTAATTGTTATGTTTAACCGACTTCCAAAAAGGAGGAGGTTCTATGGTCGTGTGTTCTTGTTTTTGTGTATGTTCATCGATAATTTCGCCAATTGTGAACGGCATCGAAAAATTCTTTATTAGTTCGAAAGGGTATACTCCCGAGGTAGTCCCATTTAAATTTTACAGAAATCGGCTGAGCCATTTTTGATAAATCAACAGTAATGTAAACAATTCGAGCGAAATATTCGAATTTTGTACTACACGATGGAAGGCGGTTTTGCCATTTTTTGCGGAAAATAATTATTAACAAAGACTTTAGAGTAACAAGACGAACTTTTTTTTGTGACGGGGAGGAATCTTTTACAGATACTTAGCTGCATTGGGGTGCAACTGTATTATGTGGTCTTAACCACTAAAACCCCCTCAGTAGCCGACTTCTATGCTTTATAACGGCACTAGGATCTCCATTGGAACGCACCAGTGTCTTCTAGCATGTAAATTAACGTCCCAGGACTATACAGGCCTGTTTACAACGACGCTGGCTAAGACGCACCGTTGTCTTCAGACTCGATTGGGTGATTCTCATCCCCAAGTGCGCCCCCCTTGAATCCCAGGAGCCCTTTTTAGTCGACTTTTACGACCGGGATACCGAAACCCTATTCTATCACTCCGGTTCCAGTAACAAGTCGAACTAAAGCTAGCAATTTTTTAATTAACCGACGAAACTGAGGAGGTTTACAAGTCGACGCGTATTTTTTTTTTTTAATGTTTGACCACGCATGATTTTTTACAGACTGATCCGATTTTATTAATTGTTTTTTGTTTGGTAGATTATACTTCAAAAATAGTGCCGTTTAAATTTTATCAAAATCGGCTGAACCATTTTCGATAAATCGACAATAATGTGAAAATTACTACATCAATCCGTGCGAACTGTTCGAATTCTGTACACGACTGAAGTCGGTTATGCCATTTTTGGGAAAAATAATTGTAAACACTATGGAAGTCGCTATCTAATTTTACAGGTTGTTTAAAATTTACATCACTCTATTGAAGCTACTTCAAATAAATATAATTCTTCTGTACGTGTGTATGTCACTGAACTCCTCCTAAACGGCTGGACCGATTTGAATGATTTTTGTATGCGTTTGGGTGGCGCCCTGAAAGGTTTAAATTCATAAATCAGCCCGGTAGATGGCGCTGCAGCGGGTCCGCTAGTTTTTTTTATAAATAAAATTATAAAACATATTTTCGTTTCTTTTTTGCCTTGTCCTTGAAAAATATCTGGTCTAAATCGTATCTATAGGTACCTGGTCTGTAGTTGACACAAGAAAAACTACCAAAAACTCTTTTACAAAATCTTAATTTTATCTCGAAATCTTATTTTATACTTCGAAATTGGTCCCATTTACATTTTATCAAAATCGGCTGAGCTATTTTTGATAAATCAATAGTAATGTAAAAAATGTTACATCGTTCCGTGCGAAATATTCGCGAATTCTGTACACGGGTGAAGTCGGTCATGCTGTTTTTTGCTAAAAAATAATTATCTCCCTAAAAAGTGTTCCTAAATTTGGCTCAGCCGTTTTAGAGAAACAACATAACAAATATTCTTCCACCTCTTCCATCCATCATGCTTTCACGTTTATCATGCCGTAATATTTAAGGATCAGAACACACCGAGCTGCGATTCACATTGCGACACGACAAACTTTCTCATACCATCGAAAATTATCATTTACTAGCTGCCCGTCCTAGCTTCGCTTGGTTATGGATAAGTTATAAAAGCTTTAAAACTTCCAGAAGAAATATTCTAAAAGATAGTGAAAACAACATTGCAATCTATTGTCTAGTTTGGAAGATATGAGCGGATACACAGACAGACACACAAAAAAGCGGTTTTGTTTTCTATACCAAAATAATAAAGAGGAATGATTTGATTTTTTGTTTGTTTGTTGTTGCATTGAATAGGCTCCGATACTACTGAACCGATTTGAAAAATTCTTTCGCTGTTGGGAAGCTACACAATCCCCGGGTGTCATAGGCTATATTATATTTAAAAAAAAATAGAGAGGCTGCTAGTATACTATATAGTGATCTACAAAGATCGCATTTTATGGTTAATTGTTTTAAAGATAAATACAAATAAGGTTCTTTGCTTGATCAATGCTCATTTGTTAATAAGTTTATATCAACGTAGTATTTCCGATAAAATGCTCATTAGCAGATTATTGTTTATTTTTGTACAGAGAAATCAGGAATGAGGAGATTCGCAGAAGAACCAAAGCTACCGACATAGCCCAGCGGATTGGCAAGTTAAAATGGCAATGGGCAGGGCACATAGCGCGGAGGACTGATGACCGATGGGGTCGAAAAGTTCTCGAATGGATACCACGTACCGGCAAGCGCAGCGTAGGATGTCCACCCACAAGGTGGACGGATGACCTCATTAAGACCGCAGGATCACGCTGGATGCAAGCCGCTACCAACCGGTCTTATTGGAGATCCATAGGGGAGGCCTATGTCCAGCAGTGGACGTCCTATGGCTGATGGATGGATGGATGTACAGAGCAAAGTTCGGGTGATCTCTAGTGGTTAGTCGTATTGAACAGTAAGTATAGTGGATTCATACCCCCGACATAAAGATATGGTTGAAGGTTATTCTATACTGAGGATGATGCCCATTGACGGGCGGAGGTCGGCGAAGGCATGCGATGGGTTTTACGAGTTTCTTTCACTATTTGTGAAATGTATATTTCTGTACAAGTTGGAAGTAAAGTATGTTAAAAAATACAAAATACTACTACCTACCTACTATACCTTTATGCGCGAACTTTTGTGAGGTTCTCTCATAAAATAGCAAAATAGAATTTATAAGTGAAGCGTAAGTGGTCTCTTCAGCTTATCGGAATGATTTATAAATCTTTATAAAATTACAAGTTCATTATTAAACGCAATGTTTTTATTCATACTAAACTAGCGACCCGCCCGGCTTGGCACAGGTGTGTTAGGTATACATATAAACCTTCCCACCAGGACGTCGTTAGGACGTCCACCCACAAGGTGGACGGATGACCTCATTAAGACCGCAGGATCACGCTGGATGCAAGCCGCTACCAACCGGTCTTATTGGAGATTCATAGGGGAGGCCTATGTCCAGCAGTGGACGTCCTATGGCTGATGGATGGATGGATGGATGGATAAACCTTCCTGTTTAAATAGGTACTCCATCTATTAAAAAAACCGCATCAAAATCCGTTGCGTAGTTTTAAAGATATTAGCATATACAATGTGTCCGGGTATGACTTACCGATATTTCAGGAGAGCATTTTTCAGGATTTTTTATCGGCAAATCCACTTTCCTACAATGTCCAACTTCACTTCCCTTAAAATGGCGGCCATTTTAGTTTTCAGTTGCGAATAATGTAGAGCATGCACTAAAATTGCAATAAGTGAGTATAAGTCAGAGTCGGAGAATGATAAATTTGGTGTTATTCGAAAGATAATGTGTTGTTCTAGCGAATTTTAAACAAATTTTATTGACATTAACAGTCAAACATACTAAAAACATACAAAAACAGAAAAAAATAAGCAAAAAAAAAATATTTTTTGGTGTATTTCTTCCCATTGCACGAAAACTAGCCTGTTAAGTTGTTATTATTTTATGCTTTTTCTAAAGCTAATTACGGTGTCTTTAAATTAAGACCAAATTTGTTACATAACCGGCCACATTGTATAGCGACAGACAGCGGGAAGCGACATTGTTTTATACTATGTAGCGATTTACACAACATAACGATACTTTTTTAACAGAATAAACTGCTTATTTCGTAAGCAGTTTCTAAAAATTCAATTAAAACTCTCCTAGTAAATACCTATTGCACTAAACTGCGAAATTAATTTTAGCTGTAGGTCATGTCATTGTCACTGTCATTTTCGGCTATTTTTAACCGACATACAAAATGGAAGAGGTTCCATGTTCATCGATAATTTCGCCAATTGTGAACCAAATTAAAAAATTCTTTTTTTGTTCGAAAGGGTATACTCCCGAGGTAGTCTCATTTAAATTTTACGGAAATTGGCTGAGCTGTTTTTGAAAATCAAAAATAATGTAAACAATTTGAGCGAAATTTACGAATTTTGTTCACGATGGCAGGCGGTCTCACCATTTTTTGCGAAAAATAATTGTTGGAACTGCTTCTGAATAAGTGACTACAAAATAAATAAGTATAATAAATGTTTGAACCATATTAGACAACCCTTTAGAGTGGAACTAAGTAAATTATAAAATAAAGTTTCTCTAGGTGTAGGTAGGTACAATTGAAAAAAAGGCACGAAGCTCACGCACAGTGAAGTCATTTTATAACGTAGCCACAAAAAAAACATACCGACCTATTACGAAAGTCGACAAAAAAAAAATTGTTTTGTTTACTAGGTTTTTGATTATTTGAGTCTTACAGTGAAACATCAAACTATGTATCATTACATCAAAACAAAAATACTCGCCAAGAAGCTGATACAATATGCCAAGTCACAAATCAATCATGTAAACGCTCGTTAAACTTTTTACGTGGACGTAAACAATCGAAAGTTTCCAAAAACCTTGTAACTGTGTCGTAATATCTGTAAGACGGGTAAGTGGGTCACTGCTGGCGTCAACGGACCAAGGTTCGACTCCTGTCAGGCACCTGTGTCGATACACTTGTTTATTTTAGGGGATTTCGTAATCGTAAGTACCTATTTAGTATTTATTTAGTGTCTGAAGACTCGTGTTTTTAACCAGTGTGTTTTGTGTGTTTTTATTACCTACCATGTATGGTGCCGAGACACTTACACCCTTACACATGAGGCTGTGAACAAAAACAATGTTACACAGCCATGTTATGTTTGTGAGGCCCATTGCTGTCAGTGTGGTACTACGGTTGACCATTGACCGCCACGGCAGCCTTAACGATGTCATTCGCAGGGCTTTTGTCCACCGTCAATATCGCAGCCGTACTCGAACCGCTCGCGCGTGGTGATGGCAAAAGGCCTGACGGCATGACGCTGGTCCCATGGAAGTGTGGACGGCTCTTAGTATGGGACGTATCTTGCGCAGATACTTTGGCACCGTCACATCTTTCTGAGACTCCGACTAGGGCTGGAACGGCGGCCAATTCAGCGGAGCAGCACAAGCGGCGCAAATATGCTAACCTCGGTAGTGGTTACATATTTGAGCCATTTGGAGTTGAGATATTGGGTCCGTGGGGGCCGGGAGCTCATATCATTTTCAACAGTCTTTCTGAGCGTCTGGTGGACGCGACGCGTGACCAAAATGCTGGTGTTTATTTGGCTCAACGCATAAGCATTGCCATTAAGCGTGGTAATGCAGTCAGCACGCTGCCAACTGGCAGTGGGCTTATGAGCATTTGGATTATCTTTAGACCTTCAGAGGTCTGTGGATGATCCAATGCTTTTTAAGTGTACTTTTGTTGTAGTTAATTAAGGCAGTTAAGACCGAAAAAAAATTGAAAAAAAAATGTTACACAGAGAGACATGTAGAGGTCCATGCTCAGCATCAAATCAAACGTAGGACGATAGTCCGGGTCGTCGGAACCGTAGTAGCTATTCTTAAGTGGAGCTGGGCAGGACACGTGGCAAGACGAAGTGACGACAGGTGGAGCACGGCGATAAATAACAGAGTGGTGGCCTAGACACGGTAAGTGGAGGGTGGGTCGTCCGGCAGCAAGGTGGGTCGACGATATCGTCAATTTCGCGGGTCGAACTTGGACACGATTGGCAAAGGACTGAAGCATATGGCACTATAAGAGAGAGGCCTATACCCTGCAGTGGGATAAAGAAGGCTATGATGATGAAGTATTTAGGTACTGCTAGCTTATAGAGTAGATTGTCTAGGTATTTGTCAGCGATCAGAGAAGTTAAGCAATGTTCGTCACAGTCAGTCTTCGGATGGGTGACCGCGAGTGGCATTTACAACTGAACCAAATAATGGGAAAAAAATAACCATTTTAAACCACAGGCACAACGAAGAACCCAAGGTTCTGCTACAAAGTTCAGTCGAGAAGAAAACGCTAAGTTATTAAATTATATCTTCTTCTTGTAAAATTCTAAAACCTCTATCCTTACATAGTATAAAATAAAGTCGCTATTTTTGTCGTCTGTTTGTCTGTATGCTTAAATCTTTAAAACTACGCAACGGATTTTGATGCGGTTTTTTTTAATGGATAGAGTGATTCAAGAGGAAGGTTTATATGTACACCTGTGCGAAGCCGGGGCGGGTCGTCTAGTTGTTTATAAAATGAAATAAGAAAATTTTAGTACCTCTTGAAAATTCGACTCGAAAAACGGTAGGTAGTTTATTATAGTAACATGGACTTTTGTGAACGTTTCCTACGTCAGACCTAAGCGTTTAAAGTCGACATCTTTATAAATAAAATGAATCGAGTTTGTTAGTCTCGCTAAAACTCGAGAACTGCTGAATCGATTTGGCTAATTTTGGTCTTGAACTATTTGTGCAAGTTAAGGAAAGGTTTAAACGATGAGAAAATGTAAAAATGTAGAGTAAAATAGTAAAATTTAATGTGAAATTAATGTGATTTTTCAACCGACGAACCACCGGAGGAGGTACTCAATTCGACGCGAATATTTTATTTTTTATGTATAACCACGCATAACTTTTTTCTTAGTAGTCCGATTACAATAATTATTTTTATTGGATGAAATTTACTTCGAAATTGGTTCCATTTAAATTTTATCGAAATCGGCTGAGCCGTTTTTGATAAATCAACAATAATGTGAAAAGTGCTATCGGATCGACCGTGCGAAATATTCGAGAATTCTGTACACGGGTGAAGTCGGTCATGCTATTTTTTGCGAAAAATAATAATTGTAGATCAGATTAAAGAGTAATTAGATGTCATGTCGAAAAGGGAGGTGAAGACGCTGGCGGAAGACCGCGAGACGTGGAAGTTGCCCCACCGACAAGAACTGCGATCTTAAATTCTGAATGAATGAAGTTGGCGGCGCAACGAGAGACGCACTGCTTGTAGCCAACTTCAAAGACGCCAAAAATTTGGTTCAGCCTATAAATAGGTATCTGCTAGGTAAGCGCGCTACACAGCTGCAGCTGATATTTACATGATCACTACATAGTATAAAACAAAGTCGCTTCCACTGTCCCCATGTCCATATGGATGCTTATATTCAGACAGCCTCGGTGGCTCAGTGGTTAGTGACCCTAACTTCTAGGTCAAAGAGGCGTGGGTTCGATTCCCACCCAGGGCAAGTATTTATGTGATGAACATTGGTGTTTGCTCTGTGTCTGGGTGTTATTTAGTTACTATATATATAAGTATGTATTTAAAAATAAATATAAGTAGTATATCAGTCTCTGGCAGCCATATCACAAGCTTTGCTTAGTTTGGGGTCAGAGGCCGTGTGTAAGATGTCCCCTAATATTTATTTATTTATTTATTTTATATCTTTAAAACTACGCAACGGATTTTGATGCGGTTTTTTTAAATAGATAGAGTGTTTCAAGAGGAAGGTTTATATAATACACCTGTGCGAAGCCAGGGCGGGTTGCTAGTACACAATAAAAAAGAAAAACATAACAATTTTCCCGCTAAAATAACACTAAAACAAATGGCGGTTGCGTTTAAAATTACACAAAAGCTTCCACAATCACAAACAAAGTTTCCAAAAAGCCTATTTAAAATGTAAGCATAAATCAGAACCAAGGGAAATATGGGAGGGTCGAATGCATGGAGGTAATATGTAACAACTGGTGTCACATATTAACTCCTAGTACAAAAGTATGACTATACTTTTTAAATTTCAATTATCAAAATGCGTGAAAAGACATGTGAGAGACCATTGATCCGATCTATCTCTCTTCAATCTTTCTTCTCCTACCTACCTTCAAGAACGCTTTATTTTCCGGCGTTCTCTTCTAACCCGTTTTTTAAAATCATCTGAGAATCTTAAACTTGACGTTCCTAAACATAAGACAAACTTTTACGCTTCATCTTTTACTGTGGAATCTGTTAGATTATGGAATGAGTTACCGGTGGATATCAGACGCGCCCCATCACTGAATGTGTTCAAACAAAGAGTCAAATTGCATTACCTGTCTTCTTAGGTACATTATTGATTCTGCTCGCTTTATATATTTATTTATTTAGGTAAGTATAAGTAATAATAGTATGTAATCATATAAGTAAGTTTATTTTTGTATTATGTAATACATGTATGTTTATGTGTCTAGGTAGGCATTTGTATTTATTTCAATAAATATTATTTATTTATTGGTTTGTTTGTTATAAGTGTTCATTGTTTATTTTTAAATTATTTTTGTTAAGGCCGCTGTTTTGTTAATTTGCTATTTCCTGTCCGTTCTTGGTTGCCTGGAAGAAATCGCTTGAAGCGATAAGGCCGCCATTTAGTATAACTTTGTAATGTTTTTATTTTTCGTATGTTTTCTTGTATTGTAATTGTGGTTAAACTAATAAAGAATTATCTATCTATCTATCTATCTCTTCTTATTTAGTAGTTGGTCAGTGTAACAAAAATCTTTCTCTGGCAAGAAAACCACCAATTGGCATGGATTGACATTCGGGCATTGAAAAAATAATATGGCACACACATGGCAACTTTGTTCTTTTTCCTGTAAATTGAAGCTTAGACATATTTGATGAAAACTTTTAAATGCAGCACAATACCGTAAATAAAATAAGAGTTTCTTGAGTTTGTGAAAACGTAGTTACAGATTTTCACAACACTAAGTTTTCAGTGAAGAAAAACATCGCGAAGAAACTAATATAGCGATAGCATGTGTGAATCAACCGACCCATACTAAGTCAGCCTTATACTCGTAGATTTGGCTAAGTCACCCTTCGTGAATAGTATAAGATGTGCTGCAGCAGATTATTAAAAGGCCAGTACAGTACAATACACTTTCTTCTCGAGGATGTCCATCCAGTAGTACGTAGTCCATGTTATAATCCATGGTCAAATGTAAGTGTTGGCGTGCGTGCAATCAGTTATTTTACTCAAATATGTGAACATGGAAGGTCAATTTACAGAAATAACAGTTTTATAACGGCGGCGGCCAGACTAACCAGCTATTTTGCTGCCTGTTATTAGCACGTAGTTTTTAGTTATGACTAGGGATCTAGAGCATACAGCCTAATAATTAACTTGTGGCCACCTTAGTTTTACTGGTGGGGGCAGTTGAAGAACCTGAAAAGGGCTAGGCTAGATAGAGCACAAATTACCAAGAAAGACTTGCTGTAAAAAAAGGCGAAAAAATACATCTTCTAATGATTTCAATTCAATTCAATGTATGTCTTTTTAAGTTTGATTCACAATTACATTATGTCATACCCGGATTGGCACGGTGTAGAGATGCGATATGTTGCCATAATCGAACAAATGGTATCTACCACAAAAATATAAATAAATCAGAATCTATGAGACAAATCGCGAAAGTCCGATGTTTTCGTGAATATCGTGATGCAGGGCGCAAATTTTTCAATTTTGGTGTAATATTTTCAAAAACATAAAAAGGCTAGATTGCCCTTTCCGGGCTTAAACGACGAGTTCACTTACAGAAAAAGTGCTAAATCTACCCCCAAAAGGGCTAAGATAATATAATAATATAGAATAGATGCTCCTTGCTCCTAGATATATAACAATACAGACATAAACTCGTGGGATCAAAGTCCAACTTAGCAATGCAAAGTTCCAGCCAGCATTCTATGGCTATAAAAATATTTAATAAACTGCCAAATAATCTTAAAGATATCGAAAAGGAAAACTGTTTTATAAAACAACATAAAATTATTCTATTATCCAAATGTTATTACACATCAGACGAATTTTTTAACGATAATCTAGAAAACATAATAATAAATCGTTCCAATACGAATATTCGAATACATTCGAATAATAAAATTGCCATACCCTTATCAGGATCATAATCGTATGTATAGCTATACAAAACATGTTAGTTAAGAACCGCATGTAAATTTCATATGTTGTAATAAATGATTTGACTTGACTATATCCCAAAGCCATACTCACTCAGACAGATCCTACTATAACGTACTACCTACTAGTATCTAACTACACGTGTAATTAAGCTTTAATCGCTCCCAGTGGGTTGGCTACCGTATAACTTAGTCAGGAGCTTAAGTGGACAGGCCCAGAGAGGCATATGCTTAGCCGTTACTTACTTGTCGCTAGCTTAGATGTAACTCAACGGGATTTCAAGGGACTCCGTGTATTAAGTTTCATATGTAATATGAGGCAGTCTAATAAATTTCATCATTATTACATATTTTTATTTGTGATGAACTTATGTTTGCTTTGTGTCAGATTGATATTATTTATCAATTTAAGTAAGTATGTATATTATGTATATAATTATATACATGGTTATTTCTAATCAATTAGCATTCTTTTAGTGGCTTATTCTTTACATCAAAACTAACAACTTTCGTTCTGCGACTTTTGTCAAAACTCAAAAAAAAATTCGTTTTTCCATAAAAAAATATCGTTCACCCGCGACAAAATGTATGAAATAGTATTTTTTTTTAAATTTTGACAAAAATTGCAGTACAAAAGATGTTAGTTTTGATGTACAGAATAAGTCCCTAAAAGGATGCTTATTGATTAGAAATAACCCTGTATAATGGACTGTAGCCGTTTCTGGCAGCCAAATTACAATATTTGCTTAGTTTGGCGACAGACTAGAAGTCAATGACATAATATTTTACTTAATAAATTGTGTAAGTATTAAAAGCCAAATATAACAAAATTACCTATATTTATTTACGAGGAGATTCCTAGGTCAATCAAAGCTAAAACATTGAATTGCCCACTGGCCAGCTGATTAGCAAGATGCAGTGGCAGTGGGCAGGGCACATAGCACGGAGGACTGATGACCGATAGTCCCGTGAAGTTCTCAACTAAGGAGATAACCCATCCTGCCCCCCGACCGCCTAAGCAATAGCAATCGTAATAGCAATCGTTTATGACTTCATTTTAGACATTTGGCACCGCCTATGTGACGTTAGCCATCAATTGCTTTGCGCGGATTGCGAAAGCAATCGTTGAATGAACAATTTTGATGGCTAACGTCACATAGGCGGTGCCAAATGTCTAAAATGAAGTCATAAACGATTGCTATTACGATTGCTATTGCTTAGGCGGTCGGGGGGCCGGTTTCGCCCCGGTATGGACAGATTTAAAAAAGGACAATAAACAAATGCGAATTCACCCGTGTACAGAATTCGCGAATATTTCGCACGAATCGATGTTACAGTTTTCACATTATTGTTGATTTATCAAAAATGGCTTAGCCAATTTCAATCAAATTTTAATGGGACTAATTTCGAAGTATATTCTTTATAATAAAAAAAGAATTATAGAAATCGGACTATTACGAAAAAAGTTATGCGTGGTTACACATAAAAAAATATATGTATATAAACGCGTCGAATTGAGTACCTCCTCCGATTTGGTTCGTCGGTCAAAAACCGAAATGTTGATGTTTTGCAAGTGACTTAGTATATAACCGTTCATAAGCTACCCACACTTGCTTTCTTAAGTAGCAAGCTCTACCAAATGACAAACAAGTTTAGCATAGTTCAAACGGGAGAGTTGCCGGTGGAGTCACTGGAATCCAGGAAGGAAGCTGTATAAATTGCTGGAACTTTAACTGGGTCAAACGCAAAGTGAAGGGGTATTGAGGTTTATGAATATGGCTCTACAGTCGGATAAGGAAATGATTATTGCATAGAAGTACAGAAAGTGAATGAGAAACTATTATAGTTTTATATCATGGCAAATGCATGAAGTAACAAGTTATTTAAAAAAAACAAGCTTTTATTGAACAAGTACTCGCCAAGACGAATCAAACGAGCTGGAACTCGATAGCGTTTCGTGGTTTTATTCCAGAGTTCCTATGACGACCTTCCAGCTCTATCATCGGACCCTGGTTACCATTGAAAAACAAACTACTCGCCAAGACCATTCAAATGAACCCAAATTCGATGAGGTTGTGTCGTTTCATTGCTAAGTTATTTTGGCCACCTTCCAGCTCCATCATCAGATCAGCACCATGTCATCATAATATTGCATAGTCGCGCAATTTACACATGTATGCAAAATTTCAGTTCAATATGTAACCGGGAAGTGGATTAAATTTATCTTGCAAGATTTGATCACAGAACGACAGACAACGGGACAGGTGAAAGTAAATAGGACTCCTTGGAGGAACTACACATTTCTCCGGCAGCGAAACGCCTGGCGCAATAGAGGTGGACCAGTTATGTCAGCGACCCAAACCCGTGCTCCATTATTTTAAGGAGCTCGAATGGTTTGAGTAACCTGACATCGGGGGGAATGCACAAAACACCCCAAGCAGGACGTCAGTGCAGGACTCATCTAGAATTAGAATTAGGGGGTGAACGTTGAACCTCCCCCTCCCCTTTCCCCTTTTCCCCTATCGGAGATGCTAAGCCCATGACAGCAAGAAAAAGTTCTACCGCGACATAATAATGTCAACGAACAAACTGACGAGCGGCGCCACCCTCGCATGCTCCGAGATAATGTCCATCAATCTAGATTACCCCCCAACTTGCGACGTGATTGCCCGACCTGCGTCTTTGTAACTTTGATAGGTATTGTGTGGAACTTTCATATGGAGAGAATGTGTACAGAATCCTACGGTGAAAGTGTTCTCATCTTAACGTCAACAGACTTTGACAAAGTATGAAAATTATAAAAACAAAGTCGCTTCCCGCTGTCATGTATGCTTATATTTTTATAACAACGCAACGGATTTTGATGCAGTTTTTTTAATATATAGAGTGATTCAAGAGGAAGGTTTATATGTATAATACACGTGAGCGAAGCCGGGGCGGGTTGCTAGTATAAAATAATATCAAAGCTGGCAGCTCACGTCGCTATTTGGTGTTCGTATATTTTTTACTAGCGACCCGCCCCGGCTTTGCATGGATGCAATGTACAAAGTGCGTTTGCAATCGTAAGCCCGAAAAAAAATTTATTACATCACATTAGAAACCTCTAAAATGATCAGAGTTCCTCTACTATATTATGCATGTATTATGCATATGAACCTTCCTCTTGAATCATTCTATGTATTTAAAAAAAGAACATCAAAATCCGTTGCGTAGTTTTAAAGATCAAAGTATGTTTTATAATTATGTATTATACACATAAACCTTTCTCTTTAATCACTCTAAGTATTTAAAAAAAGACATCAAAATCCGTTGCGTAGTTTTAAAGATCTAAGCATATATACTGACAATCCTTATTCTTACTAAAAACGACAATAAAAATTACATAAAACTGACTAGTAAAATGGACACTATGTATTACGAACCGGTCGTACCTGAGGGATTTTCGAGCAAAATACAGGTGTATCCAGGTAAATCTATAATAGGTATATGGTATACCTACTCATAACCCTTAATAATTATTTTTTGCAAAAAATGGTAGAATCGCTTTCCGTCGTATACAAAATTCGAATTTTTCGCTCGAGTTGTTTTTTCGAATTGTGGTTTTTTCAGAAACGGCTGAACCGTTTCTGAAAAAACCACAATTTCTGTAAAATTTAAATAGGACCACCTCAGGAGTAGGTATATCTTCTCGAACTGAAAAAAAGAATTTCGATTCGGTTCACAATTGGTGAAATTATCAATGAACATACACAAAAATATAACATACAGACGAACATGGAATCTCCTCCATTTTGGAAGTCGGTTAGAAAGATCGATAGACGCGCAATGCGTGCCGTGACGTTTTTTAACCCCCGACGCAAAAGAGGGGTGTTATAAGTTTGACGTGTCTGTTTGTCTGTGTGTCTGTCTGTCTGTCTGTCTGTGGCATCATAGCGCCCGAACCACTGAACCGATTTCAGTTTAGTTTTTTTTTGGATGAAAGGAGACTTAATCGAGAGTGTTCTTAGCATGTTTTATAAAAATCGATTGAGCCGTTTAAGAGTTATGGTGGGTTAAAGTGGGGATGGAAGAACCAAAATTCTACAAATGTGCCCAAAATGGTTGTCAATGTGTCGGGGGTTTTTTAAATTTTAAATTTTAACTTGTGTATAGTATTGTAACGAAGCTCTATAACACTGAAAGAATATTCTGTATATTTCTGAAAGCTAAAAGATTATAAGGATAGATATGACACGAATTCAATCACGAGGCTATGAGGGTATATCCGAAAAAAATTACCTACATTATGCAAATACCTGGAATCCGCTTGAAATGCGATTGCAGCTGATAAGATATTATGCTCATATCGTTTTCGAAATTGATATTTCAGTTTGGAATATATTATACTTATAGAGAAGGCTTCATATTAGGATTAAGTATTTGAAAGAGAAACGCTAGACCTCAGACCAAATAAAAACATCAAGACGGAATGTCGTGAACAGAGAAGTGAGGCCGATTTTTTATACATGTGTGAGTGCGTCGGTGTTGCGCCGACATAGTTCGACTGACGAGCCAAGGCATAGTTTCTTTGTACGTGTACTTGTGTGTGTTCTGTATGTATAGGGTGAGGCATAGTTTTTCCAGCTTCACTTGTTTGTTCATAACATTCTGTCTTGATTTTTAGGGTTCCGTACCCAAAGGGAAAAATGGAAAAACGGGACCCTATTACTAAGACTTCGATGTCCGTCTGTCCGTCTGTCTGTCTGTCTGTCTGTCACCGGGCTGTATCTCATAGACCATGATAAAACAAACAACAAACAACAACAAACCTGAATTTTTAGACGTTTTTCGCTCTATATTAATAATGGTACCAGGTAGATGCTTGACATTTTCACAGAATATTTAATTTTATATTCCCTTCAATAATAAAAATAAAATAAATATTTAAGGGGAGCTCCCATACAGTACGGAACCCTCCGTGCGCGAGTCCGACTCGTACTTGGCCGATTATTTTATTTAGTCTGAGCGCTAGACTAGGCGCGCGAATTTCAACATTTATATTAACTACGAGTATTCATCTTGAATTTACGCAAACGATTTTTGCAGCAATGAATAACTTCTACTAAACGATTACAGCCACAATTATCACTTAAACTGGTTTATTTTCGCTAAAACTGTTAATTGAGTGATTTTCACCATAACTTTGGTTAAATCAACCTTATTATGTAAACTGATTATCATATTGTTTTTTTGGAGTAAGCTAGATTTTAACACAACTAATTAACTGCCGCGTATAAGTTCTTTTAATCCAGGGTGAGTAGTTCAGCAACGTATTGGAGATCTATAGAGTAGACCTATGTCCAGCAGTAGACTTCCTATTCCCCTAGTGCATACCTAGTGCTACTATTGAACTGCACTGACTCTACATCATGTAATAAACTACAACTTATTTCCATTTAAAGTACGGAACTCTAAAAAATTTAGCAAAAATAGAGCCTTGACTAAATAATTATATTTTATATATTTTTTTATATTTTTTTTTTTTTATATTTTGGGGACATCTCACACACCGCCTCTGACCCCAAACTAAGCATAGCTTGTGATATGGCTGCCAGAGACTGATATACTACATATACTTATTTTTAAATACATAATTATATAAATAGTAACTAAATAACACCCAGACACAGAGCAAACACTTATGTTCATCACATAAATATTTGCCCTGGGTGGGGATCGAACCCACGCCTCTCTGACCCAGAAGTTAGGATCACTAACCACTGAGCCACCGAGGCAGTCAAACTTTTGAAAGTTTTGAAACTGATCTTCTGACGATAGAGAGAGAATCTACGATTGTATTTAATAAAATAATCCTACTAATATTATGAACGCAAAAGTTTGTATATATGGATGTTTTTTGCTCTTTCACGCAAAAACTACTAAACGGATTGAAGTGAAACTTTGCAACAGTAATGCTTATACATCAAAATAACATATAGGCTATAATTTATAAAGATATTGCTTGAAATGAAGTTCGCCGCATCAGCTAGTAATAAATAAATGAAATTATTGCAGGCACAGATCCATATTAAACTTAACCAAAATTAAAATTAGTGCACTGTAAAGAGGTGTTTGTCTAAATAAAAACTATATAATTATGCATACTGTAAAAGGGTGTTGTCAATATTACAAAATAAACATGTTATTGATGCTATTTCATATCAATTTATTACTGTTAGTTAGCTAATAAACAGTTTTTACGATCACTCATACATTTATTGGACGTGCTAATAAAATCTTTAATTAATGTCTCGTTTGTAGATCTTACATTTCTATTGCTAAACTAGACACAGTTCAGTGCCAGAATTAAATATTTAAAAGTAATGTAATAAGCTATGTTTTACTTTTAACATTACTTTTTTTTTTAAAAATCGTCAAATTTTGTGCATGAATATTCAATACGAAAATACCTTTATCATTATATTAGCTATAACTAACTTACCAACTTATCCATGTTCATACTTGTCTAGTATTAGGTGACATTGGCTGCAGACTTTTATGCATAGGTAGAAGAAGAAAAAATCTGCCAAGTGCGAGTCGGGCACGAAGCATCTACATGTTGGCAATATTAATATTGAGCAAAAAATGATAAAAAAAATCACGTTTGTTGTATGTATGTATAGGAAGTTAAGATTCATATTTATTTTAATTCGTTTTTAGTATTTGTTGTTATAGCGGCAGCAGAAATACCTACATAATCTGTATAACGGTTCATGAGATACAGCCTGGTGACAGACAGACAGACGGACAGATAGACGGACAACGGAGTCTTAGTGATAGGGTCCCGTTTTTACACTTTGGGTAGGGAACCCTAAAAAAGGGAAAACACCCTACGACATGATCATCACTAAATAGAGTTGAAAATGCATAGAAATCGATAATTATAAACAAGATAAATGTCTTATGTGAAAGCTTAAAAAAAATATGACACGGGTGAAGCCGCGGGCAAAAGCTAGTTAATTATATAGCAGACAGCAGTCATTTACATACCCACTTAGCATTTAATAAATTAATGCTAATATTAATAACCATTTGTCTCCAATCACACTAATAGCATTTTAGACAAATGATCCTATTTGAAACGAAGCGACATTCGTACGAGGTTCAAAGAGATATAATTATTATTAATTGTTGTAAATTTAAGGGCCTTGCTGCCAAGATCTCTCGTGTAATTTCACATTTTCGAAGACAAAAAAACACTCCACGTGAATTTGCGAAGAATTTCCCAAATGCATTTGCACATCGTCGAATACCAATTATTAGCACTTTGTAAATTTCTCGTTCTACACTGTCAAAATTTTACCTATAGGAGGAAAAAGAATTTTCTACAGTTTCTCAATATTTTTTGACTGAACTCTTTTGTTATATATTGTCTGTAAATTAGGGTACAGAAATGTCACAAAAATGTATTGTCAAAAAAAACGTTGAGAAACTGTTAATTTTGAAGTTTATGATTTCCCTGTAATATTTACAAAATTAAATGTAGATATGCGGTATTTACAATGTACGGTATTGAAGTTTCACCGTCGATATTACACATGTTTTTTTTTATATTCTGGGTGTTTTTGTAGACAACGGACATAATATGGTAGGATACCGTTGTAATCACCCTTATATAGCCAACTTTTACTATGGAGATGACCCTGAAATCGCTAAAATAACAGCTGTTCCGTGTCAATAGTTCATCGACGCTCAAAAAAAATCATGGAACAACCTTCGAGCAAAAATATATAGAGTCACAATCGTGCAAAAGTGTCCGAGGCAAAACTCTACCCAAGCTATGTAGTGGGCAGACTTTTGCATTAGTCGTAAGGCGATTACAAGCCGCACGATGCTAAAGTGCTCGGTTACAAGCACTAATTAGGTGACATAACGTCGAGATTCTAAACAACGTGTCATTGTGAATTATTAAAATATTTGAATTTATAAATATCTAAGTCGGTATGTATGACGGCGCTCGGTCATTTTTTTTACTACTTTAACTTAGGGACTCTGTAGATATTTGCTCGAAGGGCACAACCGATTTACCAATTTTTTTCGTGATTTAGAGGTTTGCCTCGTAGTAAAAGTTGGTCATAATTATGAGTACGATGACATCCTATATTATGCCCGTCGTCTAATTCTACAAAACACTCGTATAACATCGTTTTTAAGTAGGTATTTAATTTAACTGAGCGGATGGAAAATAAAGAAAAAAACATTTCTTTCTTATCTTAAATTAAAAGTGATCAATATGTATGTATAATTATATTATTGAAGATGTAGTATATTATTATAATGTGTAATTATTGTATTCGGTTTGTGATAATTAATACTTTTTAGCCAATTTAGCACCTTGTTGCAAAATATTAGGTCAACACTTTGGGATTATGTCTAAACATAACTCGTACGTACTTTTATAGCTTGAAAATTGTTTTTGGTTTTCCTTATTCTAACTTCATTATAACGATACGAACTTGTACATAATTATCAGAATAGCTTTAGAAGCGTCGTAAATAACTCTGATAAACATAACATTCTTATACACAAACTTGGGAGAAAATGAGTGTGCATGCAGGTATTCGTATATTTGAGCTACCGGCATCTTTTTTTATGAAGTGACACCCTTATTATAGGGGTATAAAAATAGTCCTATTCTTAGATTTACTAATTACTCGTATTCACAAAATGTTATAAATATCTATCAATTCGTTTTGGAGGAGTTAAATCTTTTTTGTCCTAATATTATGCATGTAATATTAGAAAAAAATGCATCGTTATGATTAAAAAAAGAGACCATTTCGAATAATTCGATGCAGTAAAATGTATGTTGTTTCATTGATAAATTAGAGATAGAGCAAGATAAAAATGTCTAAAACTAAAAACTAATATATGCGTTTATTTAAATATTTTTTTCTGAGCGAAATCCAATCAACGCGCAGCTTTATGTGAGCTTCAATCAGGATTGGATATGAAGCAGCTTGAAGCTAACTTCACATCCTCCGACTTGTAAGATTCAGCCTATACGTACTGTAATATTCAACTCTTGCCTTTGAATGATGAATCTAGGTTTGATAAAACTAAATCACTTTTTTATGATATTGACGACAGCAAGATAAACAAATATAAAAGTACTAGCGACCCGCCTTGGCTTCGCACAGGTGTATTATACATATAAACCTTCCTCTTGAATCACTCTATCTATTTAAAAAAACCGCATCAAAATCCGTTGCGCAGTTTTAAAAATATAAGCATACATGGGGACATGAGGACAGCGGAACCGACTTTTCTATACTATGTAGTGATAGTGATAATTATAGATAAAAGATACCTATTAGTAAAAAAAGTCATCGAAATGTGAACAGAGCAAATTTTTGAGCAAATTAAGCGCCAGCATACCTGATAAAAGCAGTTGTATCTTGAAACATTGAAATTAGAAACAAAGGGAAAGTATTTGGGTCAGATTTAAAACGGTAAATGCTCACGTTCGGAGCAACATTCTACCTACAATGTAATTCTTAAACTTAAAAAATTTAGAGTAGAATTTCCTTGAAGCATAGTAAAATATTTTAATATAAGTAGGTACCTACCCGATCATTTTTTGGGCAAACTAAAAAGTTCAGATATAAGTATTGTTCGAGTGGTTCCCAAATATACAGTGTTATTTGCTTGCTCTGTAATAAGCCAAAAAAGATCATTATTATGAACAACTTTTACAACGGGCCATCCGGAATTCGAAAAAAATCAGCTGTCTCCTTCGAACAAATATCTACAGAGCTACAGTCCCTAAGTAAAAGTAGTAAAAAATGTTCGAGCGCCGTCATACATACCGACTTAGACATTTACATTAAATAATTCACAATTACCCTTTTTCTCGAATCTCGACGTTATGTAACCTAATTAGTGCTTGTAACCGAGCACTTTGGCATCGCGCGGCGTTGAAGTCTGCTTACAATCGCCTTACGACTAACGAAAAAGCCTGCCCACTACATAGCTTGGACAGACTTTTGGCTCGGACACTATTTTGGCGCGATTATGACTCTATAGATATTTGCTCGAAGGCTGTCTCATACAAAATTGCAACTCGGAATCTACTAAATGTATGAAACAGCTGATTCTTTTGCGATTTCCGGTTTGGTCCTATAGTAAAAGTTGTTCCTAACGATGGTCTAAATCACCTCTTTCGGCTAAGTATACTACTTATAGAGAATTAGAGAACCCTGTATATAGAGAAATGTCAACATAGAGACAATGGTTTATACATATTTGGTTATAAAATTCAACTATTCTAGGACCAAAAATGGAATAAAAAAAAATATGATACGTATTTAAAATCAAGATAACAAACATAGTACTAAATATTTAAGAATATGACTGTACAAATTATCATAGCCATTTTATACTACGAATTTAACCCTGAAATATCTAAAAGTTACTGAACATTTTCAGTGACCTTCGTTCGATAAAATGTATATTATAATACAGCCGATTTCAAGGCTTTTTTCATAGTATAATCATAATCATTTAATTCATAATTGTTAATTACCTACAAGTCAGTTTTATCGGTCTGACTGACTTATATCATGATTAAAACATAACCCTACCTACCTACCTAACCCAGAATATTTCGGTCATCTACAAATACACTTCGACAAAGAAACAGCCCCGCAGTGTAAATCTAAAACTAGTTACGAAAAGTGAGACGCAATACGGCATCGGGACCAGACATGAGAAAATGTCAATACCTACTCGTACCTAGAGCTAGACGCGAAATCGTATCAAAACCACGCGCGAGCCAGATGTTTCCACGCACGCGGCAACAATCCGTCATGCTAAATGGTTTACGGCCCGCTTGGAATGTTACCACTTCGCAAATGAAAATGAAATTAACAAGCACTGAGTAAACCATTTATGGGGGGAATCCGCCATGACAGTTATTTTCCCGCGTCAATTTTTAATGCCGCCGACAGGTGTCAGCACGGACACGGCCAATCACATCGCTTCATAAACAACACAGTTCATATTCTGATTCTACGTCTTTTGGTAAAAACTATAATGAAAAGGACTTACCCAAGCGTTGTCATAGTCACGATGGTGTACCAGAACGCCGCAGGAATGGAAGTGAAGTTTGTATCCTGTTCGTTCTTCTCCGCGTAGAACATAACAGTGGCAAATATGATGATAGCCATCGCCAACGAGAAGACCAAGAATCCCAGCTCACTGGCACAAGACTTGAGGGTGTAACCCAGGATTCTCAGCCCTTGGGAGTGCCGCGAAAACTTGAAGATACGGAACACTCTGAACACTCTTAGGGTGACGAAGGCTCCTGACACGTCGTCGTTGTCAGTGATCCCCAAGCCGATATAGTACGGCAATATGGCCACTACGTCGATGATCGACATGACTGATCGCACGAATTTGCATCTGTCTGGAGCTGCAAACAGCCGGAGCAGATATTCAGCTGTGAATATCATCACGCAAGCAGTGTCCAGGCAGAAGAACACTATCTTATATCTCTCCCCACAGGGCAGCGTCCCTGCCTTCCCGGGCCTGTGCCCACACGGAACTGTTTCCACCACATTTGCCATCACAGACACGGCAATGAAAAATCCAGTAACATAATAGAACACTAAAGCGGCCGTCGACGTGTGAGGGTTTTCGAACGCCCTCCACATCTTTTGCCTTAAATCAGTCAGTTGTGGGAGACTTTGGTCTCCCGCTTCGCTCAATTTATCATCCATGAGACGCTCAGCGTTCTCGCGCTTCCTATCCCTATAGTCCTCATAACAACAGTCTCCGATCACATCGGGCAGAATGCCGAAGAACGCGAGCTCCTCATCGTACCCCGTCAAGCACTCATGTTTTGGATAATGCAGCTTTCCAGTCCTGTAATAATTCAGTATATGCCTGAAGATATCGGGATCCCTGTCGAAGAAATATTCTCTGCTGTCCTCGTCGTAAAAGAACTCTCGTTCGGTGGATCCGAGGAGAGAGTCGGGGTATTTCTCGAGGGTGTTCCTCCATGTTTCGAAGCGTCGTCCGGAGACGTTGATGAGGAGTTTCTCGTCTTCAGCTCGGCGCCGGTCTTTGGGGACGGGGGGCGGCGGGAGCGGGTGGGTCGCGATGGGGACCCAGCCGATGGCCGCGGCCCGAGCGAAGGGCAGCCAGGCGGCCACGGACGCCATGGCGACTGACTACGCCGCCGGCGGCGCGCACACTGCTCCCGTCTCCCCCCGCGGCTATTTTCGGCAGCCCGCCCAGATGACGGCCGCCTTGCCATGCGCCGGACTGAGATTACCCCACGTGTTGACGTGATTAGCAATCATGTTTTTTTAAATATGTATTTTTTTTACTTTACATTCTGTGATGAAATATGATTGAGGATGATGAATGATGGTTTGGTATGTGATGAATTTACCTATATGCTATGATAACAATGAACGCACTATTGTTTTAAACGTTACTGCACAAAAACAAATAGGTATGGTACAAAGACACTCATGGTCCAATTTTCATGAATCTTTTGCTACGATATTTTTTTATTAGGTATTGTTAAAATTTGTAATTAAAAAAAACAAGTAAAAATATAATGAATAGTGCAACGTAGGACGTCTACCCACAAGGTGGACAAAATGGTCGTATCAGGACACCAGGATCACGCTGGATGCAAGCCGCTTCCAATCGGTCTTATTCGCGAATCTATAGGGGAAGTCGATTTCCAGCATCAGGCGTTTTATGGCTAACGGATGGATAAATAAGTGTAAAACCCATTTCCGAGTAATAAAATTCGTAAAAATAAACAATTAAATGTGATATTAAGTCAGTAGCCGAATGAAGCGCAGAGCCATTTTCAACAATGAGTTAGAACATTTCTAAGTGCAACAGAAAAAGACAGCCCAATTCATACAATGGGACAAAAAGTTTATACTCTACAATTTAGAATAATAATTTTGCACAACAAAGTCAAAGTGAGGAATGTCTGTTAAAATTTTGGGATGTATAACATCCCAACAATTTGAAACTTATTCTTCAGATTTAAATAACATCATCATCAGCTTGTATCGACCCACTGCTGGGTATAGGCCTCCTCTCCCTTGTGCCAGTTTCCCTGTCTTGGGCTGATCTCATCCACGCGTGTCCCGCGATGGGTCTGATGTTGTCGACCCATCAGGCTGGTGGTCTGCCTACGGAACGCCTGTCTACTATTGGAATAAATAACATAGGTACTCGTACAACATAAATTTTCAACTTCGTTAAATTGAAAATTTGCTCGCATATTTTCTCCCAGACGATATCCATTTTTGGTTTGCATTTGTTAGCTACAAAGTAGAACTGATACGTTTATAAGTACATTAATTACGCCATAATCATTATTATGGCAATATCATTTTTGTAAGCCTTTCAACACAAAAAACTTAATTATTTACGGTTGCTTACAACCGGTTAAGTATTTAAAGTGACTAAACAACCGAAATTTACATCGAAAAAATTACCGTTATGAATTTAAAGCTAGAATTGAAATAATTGATCTAAATAGCAGTGTATGAAACAACTCTAATTTTTCTCGAATTCCGTGTTGGTCCCATTTGGACTAGACGATCTGAATAACCCGCTTTCGGCTAGGTAATTTATAAGGAGTGAAAAAGTTCTCGAGTGGAGACCACGTACCAGGAAGCGCAGCGTAAGACGTCCAACCACGAGATGGACAGAATATTATGACACCATTTTAAGACCGCAGGATCGCGCTAGTTATGCAAGCCGTTTTCAACCTGTCATAATGGAGATCTATGTCCAGCAGTGGACTCCCTATGGGTGATGGAAAGATAGATATAATATCTTTTTCAGATTGATTGATAAGGTACGTAAAAAAAAAATGTAAGTCTGAATGGCTACTAACATTTCCGCTAATACAATGTTGTTTACGGCTTTCTACGTTTGATGTTTAGCGTAATGCTAATTGAACGGTCGAATGTTTGTGAAAAGTAATGCTGTGGACGGCTTTTACGAGAAAGCAATCGTTGCCAATCATGGAAGAAAGAAAGACAGGGGAAGATCTCTGTTTTCTTGTTCTATGCTGTCCCAGTGGTTGGAAGCAGCTTTCATCGTTTGTGCGATCGATTGTCAAGTTGTACTGGTATTGTCAAAAAAACAGGAATTTCCAAACCTTCTATTTTGTGATTAACCTATATCGACTTCTTGCTGATTTTTCATAAAAATGTCAAGAGCATAAATGCCACCGATTCAGAAGTTCCCTAATATTGACGCTTTGGTGGCAGTCGCGATTTCTTCTTTATGAAGTAAGCCGTAGTTGTGGATTCAAGTTATTTTGAATTTTTTTTAAATTAAAGTGCAGCAAAGACTGGAGAAAAATCTTCATAAAAAATCAGATTTGTAGTATGTGATGTGAATGAATCTTGAATATTCTGGAACTGGTTCAGAGCTTAAGTAAATTTTTATGGGACCATTTAGATATTTTTTTTTATTTGCATTTGACTACATACCTACTCCGCAATGCTTAATGAATTAGGTATTGCAACATATGTAATATTTACATTCGGTTCTTAACTAACATGTTTTGTACAGTAATTTATACATGACATGTGACCCTATAAGAGTATGACAATTTTATTGTTTGTATTTGAACGATTTATTATTAGGTTTTCTAGATTATCATTATGTTATCGTTCATATTCATATTCATTTATTTGCCACTAAGTGTTACAAAGGTCTTATATTAAAAATTGCACTTACAAACTTAGTCGCCCTTTTCGGGCATTGCAAATTACATACTAGGGCGCTATATAAAGTTTCGAAATAATTTGAACTTACGTAAATCTATTGGGCAGCTGATCGTTGTATACATCTCATTCTTGTTAGTATACTAAGATCCTGTTATAATTTTTTGAAGCTATTAAATTCAAAGTATTCCTCTAAAGAATAAAAACAGTTCGAAGATAAAAATTGTTTCAATTTTAAATTAAATGTTGTTGGTTTCGGCTCTTTTCGTATGTCTATTGGTAGTTTATTGTAAATTTTGATTGCCATATAGTAAGGGCTTTCATTTAACATTTTTATTCTTGAGTATGGTAAGCTAAGATTATTTTTGTTTCGGGTATTCAAATGATGTGTTTCTTTTATTTTACAAAAGGCATGATTGTTTTTAAAAACGAATATGCATAATTCTTGTATGTATAGGGAGGGAAGTGGTAGGATATTATATTTTTTGAAAAACGGTCTGCAACTAACCGTACTGTCTATTTTTGCAATAATTCTGATGCATTTCTTCTGCATTATAAACAATTGTTCGGCATTAACGCTGTTTCCCCACAGCATCGTTACTACCTGATGTTAAGCAGATATTATACGGTCTAAGGTATAGCACAATTACCTAGAAAATAGACTCGGGCAAAGCGTTGCACATTGTGGCTTTTCGTATGAGGAATGTGGATTCGAAATACTTGGTTCTGACATGCGAATATGTTTCTTCATTGTTCTGTCGACAACGCGTGTGTTTTCATAGATCCTGCTGATCTGCTTGTCTATACGTCCACGGTACCAATAGTTAATCCCAGGCAGGCTATTTTCTGCCCGAGTTCTAACTAGTAATTGACTAAGTCCCGTGGGAGAGCTTTCTAGAAAGTGACTAAATCGGTTAAACGTAATTTTGTATTCGTGAGTGTTATAATCGCTATAACGTTGGTACGTACGTATGGTACGTTATCATACGTTATGGTGATTATACCATAACTCGTAGCGTAGTTTGACTAGGTGTTTGTCAGCGATCACCGAAACTAAGCAACGCTCCGCACGGCCTGTATTTTGGATGGGTAACCGCGGGTGGCATTTTCCAACTGAGCGCTACCGTGGCTCGGATTACACGTTAAATGTATGTTGTAGGTCTCGGTCGTTTTAACCGTTTAGCCATGTCAGAGGCCATCAGGCGGCCTAAAAACTCTGACAACAGGGCTAGCCACCCGGCCTGTACGTACTTACTTAGTATAACCGTGCTAGAAACGTATCAGGAAACAAAATGTCCACTAGACTGTGCCGTCACTGACCGGTACACGGCACCGTCGCGTGCCATATACAGAACCTTTACATTCGTCCTTGTTTCCGCTAGGGGCGCTTTACATAATGTAGTTACCTACGGAAACTACTGTAGTTCAAATTTAGGTAGGGAGATCTACCAATCTCCCTGAAACGAAAACCTATGTGTATCCTGCCCATCCTAACTTACGGTGCACAAACGTGGTTGCTCACCAATGTTCAGAAGTTTCGCTTTCAGGCTTGCCAAAGAGCAATGGAACGCAGTATACTTGGTATTAATAAAGTAGACCGCGTCCGAAACACCACACTGCGTTCCATGACAGGCGTTAGCGACGTCGGACACAAATCTGCAAAGCTCAAATGGGAGTGGGCGGGTTTGTCTGGGTGGTCATCTGTCTAGGTGCATACGACATACGTATGCACCCAGACAGATGGGCAAAGGTCTCAACGGAGTGGGTGCCTCTGTCCAGTCGACCCCGAGGCCGTCCTCCAACACGATGGCGCGACGAATTCGAGAGGTTTAAAAAGGATTGGACGGAGGTAGCACAGAACAGAAAGGAATGGAAGGAATTGGGGGAGACCTTTGCCCAGCAGAGGGGCAGTACAGGTTATTTTTTATTTATAAAAAAGGTACTTCTATGTGTTATTAGCTTGTTCTAACCCCTAGAGCGTTTCGGCCCCGGAAAAATATTCTCGCCGACTATAACTGACCTACGTTGTACGTTACGTACGGTACGAGTACGTACGTTATATTACTGGACTACTCGACTAGTACTAGGCTTGTGCGGTTCTCTACGACAACGTTGCCACACACGCTGTCGTCCTCCTCGGGCCCGTTTTAGTAGGCTCTTACTACAGGCAGGGGATACCGATGCCGTATTCTAGAGCCCTGTTGGTCAAAACGTAATGTGTTTTCTAGGTTGTAACTGATGTGGCCTGACAAAAATTGTCACCCATCAGAAGACAGACGAGCCGAACGTTGCTTAACTTCGATGATCGCTAACGAACACCTACTCAAACAACGCTGTGAGCACTACGCATTTGATTTTTGATATAGATTGCGATTTTAATTTTAAGTTCAATAATTCCCAAACTCAAAGTAAATTTCCAAACCCCTGGCAACCCTATCCCGGGAGAGTTTTCTCTACGCATGCGTCCGCCGTGACGTCACTGACTAATAAATTGATTTTCATATACCCATCTTCCTCCCTCCAACACTTTCTTAGGTCTCCCCATCCCTCTTTTACAACTGAAAGCTTCACTGACCTTTTGTATATTTTTCACAGCTTCAAAGAGTATTTCAAAGGCTTTTGTCTTGGGGTAGTAAAAAGACGTAAAGCTGAATATGGCTTGCGGCTTTTTTTTATTTTTTTATAGGCCTGAAGTTGTCGCAAGTGTTAGTAAATTACTAGCTTCAGGTTTAATTGGTCCTCCGAGAGGAAGGTCGCTTGTAGGCATCGATGCAAGTCTAAAAATAACATGACCTATCTAGGTAATTGTATTTGCTACGAGTATGATAAGATTTGCGAGGGTTGAGTTCTAAGTTTAAATTGCAATTTAACTGTGATTGGTGGGTTTATTTTAGAATGACTTACTTAAGGTTGTATAATTACATATTTTTTAAAAGTTTTTGTAGTTTAAAGTTTGTTTAGAAAGTAAATTAAGTTGTGAAAGGTTTTCTAAAAGTTGTTATTGGAAATGTTTTAATCGACACGTTTTTCTACTGATTATGGGGAAAATAAAAAAATAATATAAATTATGTATCTAGGTAGGTATTGTAAACCTAACCCACTAATAGCTTTAGTACTACAGAAATAAAAAACCGTCCTTCCGGTTAAAACTGTAGTGTGGTAGAATAAAGTCAATGGTGTGATTGAAATTGGTGTTTGTGAAAAATAATTATCTTACAAACAGATTATTACTCCTTGATCCTTGAATGTAACAGTCATTGAAAACTCCGGAAGATGGCGTTTGCATGCTAATTGTAGCATATCGTTATATATATCGTTGCTGGTTGTGAAACAGATGACTCTTATGGTGCGGTTCCACCAGAAAACAGGAACGCTAGGAACACGATAATCGTCATCCACTATTCAATGCAAAAGTATGTAACAGCCGACTTAAAACCTGCAAAAGCTCTCTGAAACATACAACAGCATTGGAAGGTCTCCCCAGAGATACTAGAATTGAGGCGTGGCTAAAACTGCACAGTCTGCCACCCAACTAATATATATCGCCCCTGCCGAAGAACTTCCCCCCTGGCTATAAGGAAAACTGGCCTGTCTGGAAAACCCTGAACCGACTCCGTTCCCAAGTGGAACGAAGTCGGGAAAATATGGTCAGGTGGGGCTTTATAGACAGCTCGGAAACAGTCATCTGTGGCTTTAATCCACAGACAATGCCTCACCTACTGAACAGTGCAGCCTGCCCTGACACGTGCACATCAGACGGTCTTTACAAGGCCACAGAGAAGGCCATTGGGGTGGCAACATTTTGGTCAAACAAAATATGATTAATTTATTTTATCTGATCTTTGTGTTATTAATTATTCTTCGCAAAAAATGGCAATACCGCCTAAACCTGCTAGAATTGTTTACATTACTTTTGGTTTTTTCATAAATGGCTCAGCTGATTTCTGTAAAATTTAAACCTTGGGAGTATACCCTTTCGAACTAAAAATATTTTTGTTGCGGTTCACAATTGGCGCAATTATTAGTGTATAATATAGTGCTTAGTTCAGAAGAAAAACAATTTGCTGTTTTTTCTCGAACGCCATTTTATTTACAAACCTTAAAGTATATCTTCGGTGAACACAGCCTTATAAGTTGTTAGACTTGGTTGCCTTGGAAGAAATCGCTTAAAACGATAAAGCCGCCAGTTACAAATCTATTGATTGTTTTGTCCCCGTTTTTTAAACGTAATTTGGTCGTCCAAAAAAGTGTTATTGTTTGTCTTCTTAAAAATATGTAATACCTAAAAAGTACGTACCAGCAAGCGCAGCGTAGGACGTCCACCCATAAGGTGGACGGAAGACCTTAAGACCGCAGGATCGCGCTGGATGCAAGCCTCTACTAACCGATCTTATTGGAAATCTCTAGGGAGGCTTTTTTTTTAACTAAGCCAAAAAGAGTGATTTACTCCGTCATTATGAACAACTTTATACTATGGGGCCAGCCAGAAATTAGAGAAAAAACCGGCTGGTGCACTTATGCCTACCGAGCTATCCCCCCTGGTAGGGATAGATGCACTTTTTGAATATATTGACAGCTGTTTTTTTATAGTTTATTGAATCAGGCGTTACTTTGCGGAAGTTCATCTTCAAATTCTTGTTTTGAATAAATATTTAGTGTATTTCCGCTCTGTCGTAGTCATATAAGTTAAGGGTACTATTCAAAATCCAAATTAAATCACAAACAAAATTAGTAATTAATCATCAAACTGTATCATGGTTCGACTATGGTTAGGTCAGGTTAGAAAAGTTAGGCTTAGGTATGTTTACAAAATGTGAATGAACCTGAAACAATTTTTTTTAATTAATCCGTTTAAAATAATAAAAAATAATTAAACCTGTAACAAAAATAGTGATTAGTAATCTATTTAAAAAATGTAGTAAACCTGAAAATAATATTTACTTAATATGTTGAAATTACAAATATAATTTATTTTTGAAAAATGGTATAAAATAATTGAAAAAATTCTTAGTCAATAAATAGCACCCCTATTCTTACTGTACTCTATTCGACACGTGTTTCGCCTCTAAACGAGGCATCTTCAGGACGTGTTGACTCTTCGAGCTCACTCGCAAGAATGACGGCTCGCCGCGCCGGCGCAGCTTATATACTCGTCGTGACGCACCGAAGTAAAGGCGATGTGACGGTAGTTAGTAGACGGTAGTGAGCTCGAAGAGTCAACACGTCCTGAAGATGCCTCGTTTAGAGGCGAAACACGTGTCGAATAGAGTACAGTAAGAATAGGGGTGCTATTTATTGACTAAGTATTTTTTCAATTATCTTATACCATTTTTCAAAAATAAATTATATTTGTAATTTTAACATATTAATTAAATATTATTTTCAGGTTTACTACATTTTTTAAATAGATTACTAATTACTATTTTTGTTACAGGTTTAATTATTTTTTATTATTTTAAACGGATTAATTAAAAAATTTTGTTTCAGGTTCATTCATATTTTGTAAACATACCTAAGCCTAACTTTTCTAACCTGACCTAACCATAGTCGAACCATGATACAGTTTGATGATTAATTACTAATTTTGTTTGTGATTTAATTTGGATTTTGAATAGTACCCTTAACTTATATGACTACGACAGAGCGGAAATACACTAAATATTTATTCAAAAGAAGAATTTGAAGCTGTTTTTTTTTCGATTTCCGGTTTGGTAGGTACTATATCCTGTACCGACCTTTTAATAGTTGACTGCTGAACATAGCCCTCCCCACAAAGGGACATTATGCCATATTCACCGCGCTGGCCCAGAACAAGTTGGTGGATGAACTTAATTATGCAACTTCTTCGGTTTTTTTCTATCAAAGGGAAAAAATAACATTCAATAATCTTTGTAAAATGTACATTTAATCTTACATGTAATCACGAACTATTTACATTTGAAAGCGTACTAATTAATACTTACTATACATACACAAAAATACTTTTTTCAATTGTGTACAGCGGACGATAAAAACAATCCAATTTTTACACAAAAGAAACCCAATTTCCGCAAAATAAATCCTATTATGCGAAAAGAAATTTAATTTCCGCAAAAATATTACTCCTGCGAAAAGTTGTCCAATTTTCGCATAAAACAAATGACCAGCATAAACAATTTTTTTTGATTACATTCAGTCAATTCATAAATAAATACCTTATTAAAATTGTGCGCAATTTTTGTACTAAACAAAAAATTGCATACTACTAATTATTGCCTACCTATTTATTAACATTATATGAAAATACTATTTGAAAAAACAATAAAAGAATTATAATACTGTTATACCGGATTCAATGCGCGAATATATACTAAATTTTATACAGTGTGTTCGGTTCAACGATAAATAATCCTGTTAAAAGATTGTACCTACTCGTCATTATGTAAAACTTTTACTATGGGATGAAACCTAAATCTGTGAAAAGTATTAGCAGTTCAGTTCCAATAGCTAAAGTAAATATTTTCTAACTATTGAACAAGGTAGCTATGTCCTTTTCATGCTATATTTGTAAAAAAAACACAAATTTTCCAGCAACAATCCAAGGAATAGTGGTAATAGTAGGAATAGTAGTAGTATAAACGGTTGGAGATCAAAACTCTGAGTCTCTATTTATTATATAATATTATATTATGTCATAATGAAATAAATAAATTAGGTGTTATGTTTGACAATCAAACTCTGCAAAAATATATACAAATTAGCTTTCTCATGATTTGGTTTGGTCCCATAGTAAAAGTTATTATTGTTGATGAATATAGTACGTATATAGTGATATTTTAAACCATTACTGTCCAACCTGTCACTCTGTATGTGTTGTCTCTGTTACAGAGCAGTCAGAAAAACATCACCACTACGGCAAATAGAGAGGCGGCCTTAGTTTTCTGCATATTTCATACAGGTTACTAAAAATTGCACAAGTTCTTTGGTGAATGTAGAAATCGATAAATATGAATGAAATCTAAGTACAGTAAACTGTTATTTAGATGACGTCGTCCAATGATTCATTTTTTATCTATACAGGGTGACTGCGAATTCATAAGCAATACTCTAAAATATAGTTGTGCTCGTCATTATGACTAACTTTCACTATACGACTAAACTTGATATCGCTAAAAAATATCTATTCCATACAAAAAGTTGAAACCTGAACAAAATTTATGGAACAACTGATTTTTCTTCCCAATCTTCTTAGCTACGAAACTAGCGACATCCTAGAGTGATGATAATAAATTCGTAGACACCCTGGATATCTCCTCAAAGTTTAAAATGTGTTATGTGAATGAACTTATTTTTGTCCAGACGTACGAACTTAAAAAACAATTTACTAATACTTAAGGACTAGAAATTCATAAACAAATTAAATAAACTATTATTTAAACTAGTAAGTGAACTTAAAAAATATCTGCTTTTACAATTATAAACTTAACTTTTAAAAAATATTCTTACAAATAATGACTATCATGTGAGCAGTAAGTTTTATTGATTTCTTTTAGTGGACGTGTTATTGCACAAATTTTCATTTTCAGTATGAAAAATCAATGGTAAATATTTACTTTGAAATTGCCAAAGTTTTAAGCTATAATTATTAAATGTATGTGGTACGTGAAAAAGTTGTAAATTAAATTTTAACTTCGTGGAAAAATCATACAAGAATTTATACAAAGATTTTTACACAGAGCTTAATTTCATACAATTTTGTCGAAACACCGTGAAAATCTTTGTTTAATTTATTTTGTTAGGTTCCCATAAGCTTTCATATAGCAACATGTAAACCCAATCTATATTTCCACCAATTTCGAAATTAAATTTTTGCACAATATTACATAGAAAATGCATTTTTTTTTAAACTAAATCCTTTTTTTCTTTATTAATGAAGACCATTTATAACTCAATCTCAAGCTCTGTTTTATCCCTTAAGCTGCTCTTAAAACATTTTTATTATTACCTAGTTTTTTTTATATTCTTTAAGTAATATCACGCGCGAAAACTGTCACATACTGTAATAAATTAAACATTTAGCTATTTAACTAAAATTAAAGGAATATAACATTTGCAGTCAACCTATAACGGTCGAATGTGAATTAAAATTAAGTTCTGCTAGAATTTCTTAGAAAACAGTAATATTCAAAATAAGAAGCTGGTTGACTAGTTGAATATTTAAATACTCTAGGGTCTAGGTTATCATTGTATTCATTTTATCAAAGACTTGTAGATTTTAACTGGACTAACAATTGTTTTCAATTGATAAAAAATTTAACCAAACTAACACAAATATGGTTACATAATAAAGTAAATAAAATTATATTTTCACCAAATTGCAATAAAATGTTCTTACACCAGTTTTTACACAATTGCATTTTCTCAATGGAATGTATTGGAGATCTTTTGACTAGAAAAATGATAAATTTAAATGTGTTAGCTACATTTTTGTAAAAATAAACTTTATACTAAAGGTATCTGAGCAAATTTATTCATAAAATAACCTGACTGGTAAATGCACACTGGCAAATACACAAATGTGTAATGCCGAAATTCTCACACGAAGAGAAAAAAATACAATTGATTTGTTATCTAAATCAAATAACTTTGAGATGATAAAAACAATAGTATTTCTATTCAATTATCTCAATGTACAAAAGTTGCCCAAATTACAAGTTAAATAAATACAAAATGTCTGAATTTTCGCTACATTTTTCGGACTGTCCAAAACGTCACCCGATTTTATCGGACATTTTGCTAAATGTTTTATAAAACAATTTTGTTTTACAAATTACATTTTTAAGCTAACAAACAAACAAACCACTTGAGATTTTTTAAAGAATAAATAAATAATCTGTAGTAAATAGAAGAAACGTAGGCAATTCGTGTATGTTAAACAACATCACCATTTTTAATTAGTTACACATTTTTGCCAAGTTACACAAATCTTCAAGATTCAAAAAAAAAAAAAAAATTAATGCACTTGGAAAATTCTGATACTTTTTAAAAATCTAAAAATACAAGTATACAGAATGTTTGGTAACTTATGTAATACTGTAACTTTTGTTACAAAAAAATATAAACTCAAATCTCAAGTGATTTTATACACTAAAATTAAAAATATGTCTATAGTAAAACTAAATGACTACAATATTCCACGTTTGACTAGCAACATTTGATATAGAGATCAATTCAGTTACTATAAGGTCCGTTTTAGATCACCATGCAAGGTTTAAAGTAAAAAGAAATGGTAGTCACAAATTAAAGAAAGGAAACATTACAATCAAGAGTACCTATTAGGAATGTTAACTATAGGTACAGACTATTCTTTTGCAAAATGCAGGAATTTTCAGAGGTATCTCGAAAAAATCTATTCCATACTTTCAATGAACTTGACTCATGAATCAGTTGATTTTTTATTTATTTCGGAGTCGACACCTAAATGTATAAAAATTGTTCATAATTATACACTATACAGGGATAACTTTTATAACTTTTGAAGGGTGGGTCTAGTACATCTAGACAAACAACTTTATTTCCAGGATTTTTGGAAAATCACGAAGAAAAAATCAGCTTGTTCAAACAAAAAGTTCGTTAACGCGCGGCAAAATATATAGAGAAGCGACTTTTTTATTGCGAATTTTCAAATGTCGTAGTACAAAAGTTGTTTGTCTAGATGTACTAGACTCGCCCTGAAAAGAATTTGCGTTTAATACTATGACTCTGTATACCTTCATTTATTTTTAAATTTCTACACTTTGAGCCCCTGTTCAGCAGCAAAATATAGAAGTAAAACAAGAAATGTCGACAGAGACTTGTTAGACTACGAACAAATAAAATAAGTCAGCAATTCAGAACGAAATTGGCTCCAACTTAAAACCAAAACAATGTATGATTTAAAATAAGAAACCACTCTGAAGGCTACCAATTTATATGCATGCTTTGAATTCAAAACGAAAGCATTGATTGGTTCGCAAACGTTCTTGCTTGCTGAAAAAATGCCCTACTGGTGACACGTTGTACACGACTTTTTAAAAACTTTTAGGCATTTGCAGCATTTTAGGCATTTAGGGCTGGCTCGCACAGGCTCTTTGGAGACCTAGTGCAGAGAGCAGTGTACCTACTTAAGTAGCCTGAGCAAGTTATGGAACAATTAAACTTATTATTTATTATTTAACTAGCGGCCCACCCCGGCTTTGCACAGGTCTATTATACACATAAACCTTCTTCTTGAATCACTCTATCTATTAAAAAAACGCATCAAAATCCGTTGTGTAGTTTTAAAGATATAAGCATACATGGGGACAGACAGCGGGAAGCGACTATGTTTTATACTATGTAGTGATTTAGCTGTGTATTATTTTTATTCGTAGAACAACATAAGTGCTGCATTATGAACCGAGTTGCAAAAACTCAGCAATTGTAATGGAACTTACAAACTTAGTAATGTTAGAAATAAATACTACTTATTGCAGACATTTAAAAACATTCTCAGAACTTGAAACATTTAAATCAAACTAAGTTAAAAATATGTATATTTTAAATCAGTTTCTGGCAACCATATCACAAGCTTTGCTTAGTGTGGTGTCGAACCGTGTGTAAGATGTCCCCTAATAATTAAAAAAAAAAAACAGATTAAATTTAATACTGATCATACTCGTACCTCTACAAGCTTTCCCGATAACATTCCAGAACCATCAAGCTTGCATGACGATATAAACGGACCAATACATACATATTATTAGTTATTTCGCGCACTATTGTTCCACGTCAATCATTTCCACTGTACACACACAAGTTGCGGGTGCCAAAAATATAGAATGTATACATTTTGTGAAAATATTACTTATACTAAGCGCCACACAAATCGGCGGATGGAAAGTTATGCGCAGAACGCTGCGCAAAAGCTGAAATGAAAACCTATGCGTGGGAGCCAGAGAGACTCGCGTCGGGGCACACCCACTAGCCAACCTCATGCCTCCCGCGCGCTCCCTACGCCAGTGATCACCACTACGACACGCGGCGTCGGCATTATGCACACATGCGCAATAATTTGCGAATCACGGCGAAGTGTCATCTGCGGCTAACTTCTCATCCGCCGATTTGTGTGGCGCTTAGTATATATTTCCATTAGTCCATTAGTCGGCATAAGCCAAATCAATATTCTTGGCGGCTGAGATGTTAGCTACAAGTTGCGGATAAAACAATCCTCATTGAGGCTTACTTAAGGTTAATCGTCTCGGTAAGAGCGCGAAATTCAAAAAATTTTGGGTTTTTGACATTTACAAATAAACTACTGATTTAATTGTTGTTTTTAAACTTTTGCGATTTGAACACATTATTTTTATATACTACGGGACTAATCGCGGACTAAAATTACGAGATAAATAAACCTCATTGTCCCGACGACGTTTCGACCAAGTTGCGTCGATCGTGGTCACGGGTAGTCAGTCTAATCGTGACCACGATCGATCCAACTCGGTCGAAACGTCGGGATGAGGTATTTATTTATCTCGTAAATTTAGTGCGTGATTAGTCCCGTAGTATATAATAATAATACTGATTTTAAGTTTACGAATACTCATTTGGCGACCATAAATAGGAAGCATTTACGAGTTACATACTATTAAAAGCCTAATAAAAAGGTCAGTTTATTCCCGAAAGTGCATCAACTGATTTTTATCTTAGTTTTTAGTTAGTGAACTCTTATGCATAAAAAGGGCATTATTTTGGTTTCTAGGTGTATATACCTCGTTAAAACTACCTATTCATGGCCGCCAAATGAGTTTTTGTGAACTTACTATAAGCAGTTAAACTGTAAATGCTAAAAAAAATTGTGTTTCGCGCGCTACTCAGTGAATCCACCTTAACAGCTGCTTGCGGATAGCCCAATCCTTGGAGCTAACATCATAGCAGCCAATAACTTTAATTTAGCCTATAATATGTATAAAGTTTAACAATCCATATTACTTTTAATTGTGAACCTAAACTGGATGTTGCAAGAAAAAGCAGACAAAATTCATGAAATTACTTAAAATTCTGTGAAATGAATAATTTACATTTGTGTACGCTCAAACAAAGATTTCAGGTTTGATAATAGCTGCATTTACCGCCTTACCACAAAAGATTTCAACACGCTTTAAACGCTGTTTAATCGTGCAATTTGTACTGTTAAACATTGTCTAAAGCGTGCGTAAAACTTTTATGGTAAGACGGCTAGTTTTTACTTTCACATTCATTTAATAGTTCACCTGCACGGGAAGCATGGCAAAGGGACAAATTGTCTTTCCACCATTATATCCCCTCAAAGGGGAAATAAAGTATGGGTTGACAATGACAACTGACATTAAAAGTGGATAAAATGGATTTCTCCCCGTGCTGTGCTACCCGGGCTGATAGACAAAAATAAAACAAGCTATTATAAGATAATCTAAAATGACTCGATCAGTATCCCAAAAACCAAAATCATTATTTTAAATCGCTTTTCAGAATAAATCCTTTAAAGTAACATCGGAATATTGCCTTTCACAAACATCAATTTTATTATAGAAGACAATACTGCCTACGATAGTTGAAAAGCCACATCTGTTTTTTTTTTTCAAATTGAGTTACATAATAGAGAAGTTGCCTCTCCTGGCTCCACCCGGCTACGGATGAGTTATAGCTATAAACCTTCCAGAAGAAATAATCTAAAAGATAGTGAAAACTTCATTTCAATCTGTTGTCTAGTTTAAAAGATATAAACGGATACATAAACAGACACACAAAACAGCGGCTTTGCTTTATACTATGTAGTGATACCTACTGGCACGTGCCCCTTTTTTGCCACATCTGGGCATAATATTATGTGAAATTGCAAAAAACCATACAAGCAGACGTTGCTTAAGGCGCCATAGTATCAGAGTAATTTATCATATGAGGATGAAGACCAATACGCCCCCGGTTTCGCCCGATTTTTCATTCAAAAATCAATATAGAATTGGCATCACCACTTTTACCTAAACTTTATGGATGAAAGCTATAATTCAATTCATGTGCATAAATAACAGATTCAAAAAAATTGTAAACGTATAGAAAAGAGCCCAAAAATGCAATAAATTTTCTGAGAAATCATGTATTTGTTCTAAAAAGCGGTATCTTCGCATATACTCGTAATTTCTATCGATCGAAGTTTTTTGAATTGTGTTTCGAGTTAATGAATCCCCTACCGTATTGTTTTGAAAATCTTGTTTAATTTTTTTTATTAGACAACTTCTTAAGTCAAGTCAGTTTAACTAGGGCTCTAAACAGACTGTATTATAGCCAAGTAGTAGTAAGTATTACCATTTACTTTATTGTATAGAGCCTGTATTTTGAGATTGGATGGCGGCTTAGCAAAGTAAAGCGACTTCCAGAAGTCTATTTTCTCATTATTATAATCAACTTTACCTATAGTACAAATACTGAAATCGTGATAAAAAATAAGTTGTCCCATACAAATACTTCATTGACTCTTCACAAATTGTAAAGTAGAAGATTTTTTATCACATTTCGGAGTTGGTGCCAAAGTACATAATGATGAGAATATAAACCTCTCTAAATCTTTGCACTTTATAAACCATTATGTATGACAGAAGCGCCTTTTTCTCATGATTCTGGGGGTATATGAAACTCAATTACGAAAAAACATATTAGATACAGGCCGAAACATAAAAGTGGGCGGATGTGAAATTAGCTACAAGCTGCGCAATATCCAATCCTGACTAAAACTCACATAAAACTGAGCGTCGATTTGATGTTGCGCAGCTTGTAGCTAACCTCAAATCCGCCGACTTGTATGTCTCGATCTATACGTTTTCAACTATCGCAGGCAGAATAATTAAATACCATGTAGTTGATTACTGCTCGGGCCGGCCTAAAACTGTCAACAAGCGTCAAAACCATGTCGAGGACACTCAAACTTTCAGCAACCACAACCTTGACTCAGAGCACCAAAAGCTGCTGCTGGTGAAGACGGCGTCACAACAGATGATCGTCCTGGTCATCATGTTCCTCCTCGGACTCCGCCGAATCCAGACTCGGTACGTGATCCATGTCCTGGCTCTCGCACTGTTCTAACTCGTTTGGAGCGTCATCATCTTTCCACTTGTCCATAGATCGTCTCCGCGCGTTCATGAAGAAGTTTCCGACTGTGGTGGGTTCTAATCCTAGTTGCCTGGCTATGGTTACTTGCATCTCTTTAGACGGTCGTTTTGTTTCCTGGAAATTTTGAAAAAGGATTATTAGCTTCATTTAAGTTTTTAAGGCAGTATTTGGCGTTGTCCTTAACCCTAAATACAGGGTTATTTGTAATCAATTAGTATCCTTTTAGGGGCTTATTCTGTACATCAAAACTAACTACTTTTTGTTCTACGACTTTTATTAATACTAAAAAAAAAAAGTTGTTGTTCTATAGAAAAATATCGGTCTCCCTCGACAAAATTTATGGAACAGTTAATTTTTTTTTGAGTTTTGACAAACGTAGCTGAACAAAAGTTGTTAGTTTTGATGTACAGAATAAGCCCCTGAAAAGGGTGCTAATTTATTAGAAATAACCCTGTATAAGCGTTGGTTGACCATAGTCATTGCTATGAAAATAGTATTGTAGCGCTCAGTGAGATTCTAAACGTTCATACTACTTTCATAACAATGGTTGCGGCCGGTCGACGTCAATACAGATGGCGAGTACAAGACTAAATACGGCCTAAAAAATAATTAAAACAATATTCTTACATGTAGTGGCAATAAGAAAGTTCCAAATTTAACTTAAACTCAATTATGGCAGAAAGTTCCAACCTTGTTCTCTAACTCTTCTCACAGAACACAATAATATTTTAACTAGGTAATAGTATTGTTAGTCCTACTAATACTATCCTACTAATGTTATAAACGCGAAAGTTTGTAAGGATGGATGGATGAATGTTTGTTACTCTTTCACGCAAAAACTACTGAACGGATTGAGATGAAACTTTGCAATAATACAGCTTATATATCAGAATAACACATAGGCTATAAATTATAACGATATTGCGTAAATTTTCCATAAAATAACGATAAGTGTTAAGTAAGTAGGAAAAATTCTGCTATCTGCGAGCTATTCTAGCGTGCGCTTCAAGAAATGTCAAAAAAAGAATTGTTGACGTACTTAATTTATATTTTTGCTACTTTGTAAAATTTCTTGCATGTGGTGCTTCCTTAGAAAGATGACGCATTTAGTCTAACTTAGTATATAAGTAAATGATGTTTGTTTTGATAAAAATAAGACTAAAAATAAAATGAAAAATATGCAAACAATGTTTGAAAATAGCACTGAATAAAAAAAACATATGTTTTGTTAATCTATTTTTGACCGACGAACCAAACCGGAGGAGGTACTCAATTCGACGCCTATATATATTTTTTTAAATGTGTAACCACGCATAACTTTTTTTCGTAGTAGTCCGATTTCAATAATTCTTTTTTTTATTGGAAACCATACTTCGAAATTGGTCCCATTAAATTTTTAATGAAATCGGCTGAGCTATTTTTGATAAATCAACAATAATGTGAAAAATGTAACATTTCGTTGTCGTTTGTCGATCCGTGCGAAATATTCGCGAATTCTGTACACGGCTGAAGTCGGTCATGCTATTTAGGCGAAAAATAATTATTTAAATAAAAGTTCGTATAGGCCAGGTTTAAATTATACCGTACCTATTGTATTATATTGCAAATAGTTTATGCCATGATTTCTAAAATCAATTATCATAGCGATTAATAAAAGATGGAAGGAAAAGTATAGCTATAGATGATTTTGAAGAAGAATAAATAAAAGGTAAAGCAGCGAAAGAAAAAAGAGGTAAAGACGAAGGGAATGTACTTAAATACCGTAAAAAAAATCGTTCGTCGCCACTAGTACCATTAACAGTTCCATGATGGAACTAATGGTAAAAATTTACAACACTAGTTCATTTAAAATAGACCTAGAAATAATGGAATGAATGAAATTTCATTAAATGGACCTTAAAACATTAAATGGTCCATAAATCGTAAACGGTAAGTTTTACAAAAAAGTTTAATGGCAACAAAAGATGCGAAATTTTATTTTCTACAATAATGATTTTAATGTTTTTTGCCCTTGAGTACATAGTTTCCGAGATATCGGCCAAAAACATTTTTTCAACATGACGTGTCAGGACCGCATTCTCTAAAAACTATAGTGTTGATTTAAGTTTACACTAGTACCATTTACAGCTCCATGATGGAACTACGTACCTACTGATAATGGTTTTTACACCAGTACCATCCATATAGTTAAATGGAGGAACAGCTATTTTGCAGCGAAATATAAACGTTGATTCGTTATATAAACTAAGCTTCGTTTACTAATCCTAGGAGCGGGTTCAGCAGTCCCTCCATTTAACTATATGGATGGTACTGGTGTAAAAATCATAATCAGTAGGTAGTTCCATCATGGAAGTGTGAATGGTACTAGTGTAAACTTAAATCAACACTAGTTCCATTATTTCGAGGTCTATTTTAAATGGAACTAGTGTTGTAAATTTTTAACAGTAGTTCCATTATGGAACTGTTAATGGTACTAGTGGCGACGAACCAAAAAAATCATGTTAAATACCTTAAAAATAGCCTGTAGAGTACGCCGCTGGAGGTCTGTGAAAACCAAACGCGGCTTCTTCGGGGAAGGATGGGTATCCGAAACCATTTCCTCCTTGCGCTTGCAACCTGGAAGGAAACCAGTAGCAAAGCTCAAACCGACGAATCCTTAGCCAAATAGCAAGTTTAAACACCTAACGCTATATCCAAAAGGCTAATAAAGAAGGAATGTATAGGTCAGCCCACATGGTGGACGGATGACCGCAAGATCGCGCTGGATGCAAGCCACTGCCAACCGGTCTTATTGGAGATCTTTAGGGGAGGTCTATGTCTAGCAGTGGATGTCCTACGGCCGATGGATGAATGGTTGGCATAGGTTCCGGGTGCCGAGGCCTGGTGGCAAATATTTTAAGTCACCTCAAGACACGGAATATGACTTGTTGAAACAATCTGGGCCTATAATTCAACATCTCTTTCAGACCACGGTTGCGCTCAATTGTATTCCGATGACTGATTATGCTGATTACTGATTCACTTCGGTGACCACTAAAAAGCAGCATCGGCACACCAGTTAGCATAGCGTAGGACTTCCACCCACAAGATGAACAGAGGGCCATTTTGACCGCAGGATCGCGCTGGTTGCAAACCGCTCGCAACTGGTCTTATTGGAAGTATAGGGATAGCCTATGTCCAGCAGTGGACATTCTGTTTCTAAAAAAATAATTATGATAAAAGAACACCGAGACAAGCACTGCGTGACCGCTACGAATAGTCAGAGTCCGTAATCACTTGAGTAGACTTCATAAAATCAATAGGAATTAATTTGCCCCATAGAATGCTCATTTAATTCTTGGGGCTATAAAATTAACCCATAGTTCCTGATTTGGCCACAGCCTCTTAAGATTTTTAAAGAAACTGGTTGGTATCATTCTCTACTATAGGTCTTACGCCATATTAATCAGAGTTTGGGCTTCACCGAATACGAATATATTCCTAGTCTTATCAATCAACTACTGTACAAGTAATAAACTTGTAGTGTTCGTTTTTTTACTGTAAACTGTTGGTAATCGTACCAGTCTTTTAATATTCCACTGCTGAACATAGGAACCAGCGAAAGATAATTGGAAAATTGAGGTGAAAGAGCAGCAACCCCATTATGCTAAATAGACAAATTGTCTTTCCACCTATTTATCCCCTCGAAGAAGAAACAAAGTATAGTTTGACATTACAACGGACGCATTTTACCCACAACAACGTGGGTAAAGTTGTTAACTAAAATTAACAAAATAACTTTCGTTATAGATACTTACTGCCTCTCTGAGGAATCTGGGCCGCTGGAACAAAAGCAAAATATAAGTTAGATAAAATTTACGATTGAAAAATAATTGGAATTATCCAATCGCCATTAGTATATTTATTATAATTCGTCTATAGACAACAAACATGCTCTAAACATGTACTACAATATTGATTTTATACACAGAAATTTCAACTCTACTCTAACAACTTTACAGCATGTCTTAACGTCATCTTGAATTTCATTCTCTACATCTTTATTCAATTTACTGTGTATAAGATCAATTCAATTCGTTAACAAGTCACAAGGAATATCTAAAACACATTATAATTATGCTAACATCGTTTTTATTTTCTACAAAACAGCATTAGTACCAAACAGGTGTTTTGAACAGCATTTTTAGAATCGTCTTCTTTAAACTATAAATGTTCTAGTTATTTCTAAATTAGACATTTTGAAACAAAGGTTTTTATTTAAATCAGATTGATTTTATTTAGATGCAATAGGCATAATAACTAGGTAAAAAAATATAAAATTAGTCCGCGAGTTAGATTATCAAAAAATATTGGAAACGTATTTTTTCTTTTGACAATTTAACAACAAAATTAAATGACAAATATAAACCTTTTCTACGTTTGGGAGTAGGGTCGTGACGTCACTTCTCTCACAAAAGTAGTGACGTAACGCGGAACTTTAACGGGCTATGTTTTCATCAATTTTTGTTTAATTAACAAGAGAAAAAATACGTGTCTAATATTTTTTGATAATCTATCAGAAGGACAAATTATATTTTTCTACTCATCAGGCTTATTGGGCCTATTAGATTTGAGGTTTCTTGTATTGGTAAAAGCTCATCAGAATCATGTTTCAAAATGTCCATAACATCTAAACATAAAAAAAGTATTATTTAAAAACGCATACCTGGCGACAATGTAAACAACATTAATAAAGGGTTCTGAAATCTCGCAGGCACCTAAAAATCATATTTGAAAATAAATCTATGGCAGCCCGGGCAGAGTAAACAAAAAGGGAGGGAGGGGGAGCAGCGGTAGCAGTCTAACATTCACCTTGGCTTCTCGAAGCTAACAAAATACACATACCTACAGCTATAAAATAATCTTTTAAAACATCTTCTAATACAATGATCCACTGTATAGGCAGTATCTTTGCCATCGTAAAAACTTTATACAGAACAAACGTAGGAAAAATTAAGCTGGGAAGGATACTGCCTAATTAAATGAAACGACATCTATAAGAGCAAATTTCTATACATTTTACACATTAACTTTTTATGAGATAGACATAAATAAACAAATAAATAAAATTAATACATTCAGACATTCCCCTCTTGATCTAAATAAAGAGGCTTGTCACAAAGCGTCCTGTCTTTAATAAAAAATGAAAAATACTTATATTACTTGCTATATATATATTGCTGTATATGTATATAAATTGCTATTTTACCTTTGGGACAAGTCTATTTACATAATTCATAATACCTATAAGAAACCAAGTAAGTCCACTGCTACACAGCCACGGATTGGTAGAGGAAGGATAGGATTAAAGGATTTGTTCAAAACATTATAAAACCAAGTTTTTCTCGATCCTAAAATGAATAAGTGATTAAAATCGATATTTTCCAAGTTGCCCTAGAAGGTGTTTTCAACTGCTGTAATCGTGAAGTCATTTATATAAACTTAATATTGTTCATCAATATATCGGTTTCTTTTAGCTAGAATTCCAGAATCAATTCCTATTTGTATTGATTCTTATGTCAATATATTTTTATATTGACTTACAAATATATGATTTATTTCAAGTAAGTCAATAGAAGAAGATAAGACACTCCGAGTTTTCAAAGTTAAGTGAATTTCTCGCTATTTAACAAAGATTTGGAGTCATTTAAAGACTTAATTTTGATTTTGGAGAGACAAACATTTGGATTTATATGTATTTAAGACTTGAACACATTTAGAGTGATTACATTTATATTTTAGCGACATACATATTTGAAGTATTCACAGTGATTTTCTTATAATTCAACAAAATTCAAAATAATGTGTTCTCATAAAGCTCAAATCAAATATAGGTAGCAAGAACTAAATTTGAACATTTTAGTCGAGAAAACCAAAATCCCTAACAAAAGGAATCCAGGTACCAGGAGAACAGGAATTCGGAAGAGGATAGAAATCAAGAGGGGAGGACTCACAAGCAAGAAACGTCCCCAGCCGGTTCGTAGGCAGTGTCCCACGGGGGCGGAGGCCCGGGGTACGCGGGGCCCTGCGGGGCGCCCTGGAACTCCCGCGGCTGACAGTAAGACTGCTGCGGCATGTTGTTTACATTGTCGCCTTTATTCGTTTGGTGCTGATTTGGGGCATCTGGAAATGTATACGTTAGTGAACATTCATTCTAATTTTCCTTCCATACATGGTGTTAAGTGAGTTATATGCTTGCCCTGTACTAAGCCAAAAAAGGGTGATTAAGACCATCATTATGAACAACTTATACCATCGGGCCAACCTGGAATTCTAGAAAAAAATAAGTTGTTCCATACATAATTATTTTTCAAGAAATGGCAAGACCAACTTCAACAGTGTACAGCATTCGCGAATATTTCACGGATATATATTATAGCATTTATCATATTACTAGCTGCCCCGGTGAACTTCATCTCACCATCTGTCAACTGTCAATGACAACTTTTACATGCAGGAACATTTTGTATGAGAAAAATCAATGAATGTCTTTATTATTTTACTCACTATATTTTTATATTTTCTCACCGTTCAAACCTTCCATTAGCTTCCACGGATATTTCAAGACCAAAATTAGCCCAATCGGTCCAGCCGTTCTCGAGTTTTGGCGAGACTAACGAACAGCAATTCATTTTTAAAAATATAATAATTGTTTATTTATCAAAAACGGCTTAGCCGATTTCGATAAATGGAACCAATTTTGAAGTATACTCTTTCCTATAAAAAAAGAATTATCGAAATCGCACTACTATGTGAAAAGTTATGCGTGGTTGTACATAAAAAAAAAAATATATATACTCGTCGAATTGAGTATCTCCTCCATTTCATCGGACAAAAATTGCAACTTGGTGTCGACAAAATATATGAAATGGCAGATTTTTTTCGAATTCCTGGTTGGCTTTATAGTAGTCGTTGTTTTTAACGATAGTCTGGATCACAGAACAGCATAACTATATCTTCTTTGGTCTGCATCACCTCCTTTCGGCTTAGTACACCAGTTCCGTATAACCCTGTATAATTTCGTGTACAGTGTGGCATATGGACAGCGTCGGGCGCAAAAAAATCAGAAGATAAGAAGACACTAGCACAACTTAAAATGAGATCCTATTCATTTAGTTTAATAGTGGTAAGGTCGCCGTAACACCTGGACGTAAAACGATATTTACGAGGCCAACATCGATGTATCAGTATTTATGGTATAAAATAGGAATAGCGCGAGGTCCAAGTCCGGGGCGGACTACTATAGTATGACCATTTAACTGAGTCCTCGCCTGCGCGGGTACAGGGGCGCGCGGGTAGACGACAAAGGGGGACTGACTTTGTCACACTTTGACGCACTTTGTCGTCTACCCCCGCGCCCCTGTACCGCGCAGGCGAGGACTAAGTTAAACGGTCAGACAATAGTATAATTTATTCTATTATTCTGTAGTTTTTGCTTTACTTGAAGAATGAATAGCTCATACTTTTATTGAAATTCTTTTCTCATACCAACATTTTCTGGACCAACTTCCTCATTGCTATTTTTGAGATGGAATCAAAAGCAATATACCTTTATATAAGAACTGCTTGAAGATGAAGATCTCAAAGAACTAAGTAAACGTAAACATGAAATGTTTCCTTTGAGTTTTCTCATGAAAATGTAGTGGTAAACCACACGACGTTACAAAATTTTGACGACGGTAACTTAAGAAAGTTGTACGTAGAAATAATAAAAGAACCCACGAAGTTCACCATCATGAAAAGATTCACTTTGAGGCCAAACCCGAAATTGCAAAAACCTAGCTATTTCATTTAAAAAAAAAATTGACTTCGACATACATATTTCAGAGTTAGTGTTGCAGCATAATGGCACACTAGATCTGTAGTTTCAGTATTATTTCACTTTTTTTAACACATACAGAACAAAACAAACAAAATTCATGCTAATGTTCCTTTCCTAGCTTAACTCATATTAAACCCTTTCAAAAAGAATTGGATTTTGGTTTTAGACACGTACAAAAATATAGCCAAATCATTTTATTTTTCAAGTTTTCTAGAGCTCATTTAGCTAACTCATGAAATGGATTATTTTTAAGATCGTTTATTTTTCTAACTTAAAAAACATTGAAATATAATTCTAAACTACCTAATATATACCTATTATTTTTTAGACTTAACCTGCTAAGGATTATAATTATTATCTATATTAACCCAATCAATATTGCGGAAACAGGTGTCACATACATGTACCTACGTACATCTACGAGTAAGTTACTGGCTCTATAGATAATATTTAGAGCCCCTAACATTTATGTAATAATAATCTTATATAGCCAGAAATTGTACAGTTCAGTTTCATCGTTTATTACCTATACTCCGACCTTCAGTATCATATGAACCTCGAATTCCTTTCTTTCACCCCCGATTTAGGCTTAAAACCATATCTGTATTCCACAGTTCCTTCGCCAAATCAGAACATAGAAATTCCCAAAGTCGTACCGTTCGAATTCCAAAATCTTCAGTAAAACCTTCGTGATGGGAAAGGTAAAAAGCCCAAGAAACCCCTCGGTACAACTAGAGCAATCCAGGGCGGGCGGGGCGAGTAGGGGGAGGGGAGGTACGGATCGATAGCAAGGCGGGCAGGGGCGGGGGGTGACGTCACAGGGCGCCATGTGCCTCGGTCGCCCCTTTAGGTTCATGAGGCTTGGAGTTCACATTCGAATTACTGTGAGAATTAACACATGAATTTTATGATGTCGGTTAAGATTTAATATTTTTAAGAAAGGCTTAAGCTGAGGGTTCTTGTTGTTGTTGTTTTTGGCAGAGTAGAGTAACTGATAATTTAACTGTTGAGCGACTAGCTAATTTAGAAAACAAGTTGATCGATAATTGTATAAACGTCTCTGTTGTGAAAGAAAAATCATTTGTACCTAACTTGTTTCAAACTCAATATTTTATACACGACTAGCGACCCGCCCCGGCTTTGCATAGGTGTATTATACATGTAAACCATCCTGTTGAAACACTCTATATATTTAAAAAAAAAAAAACATCAAAATCCGTTGCGTAGTTTTAAAGATATAAGCATTAAGCATACATGGGGACAGACAGCGGGAAGTTACTTTGTTTTACACTATGTAGTAATATACAAGTTGAAACGTATCCTAAATTATACTGATATGTACCAAAATAAACCTGGTTGCTGTTTTTGTTTAATTTAAAAAAAAGTAACGGTTTATACTGAAATACCTAGGTAGGTACTGAAAAGGATTCGGAATATGAAATAATAGACTCCTTTACAGTTCAACAACTAGCTCAGCTGGTAGAGAAAGGAGGAGAAATAACAAGAATTATAACAAATCCAAACCTATGTCCAAAGTTTGACTTTTGGCTAGACAAAACTTAAAAACGTCTGTTTCAGATTTGAGTAAGTATCCGGCATTGATACGTATTGACGACCTCAGACCAAAAAAAAGATCAAGACAGAGCGTCGTGAACAGACAAGTGAGGACGGTTTTCCATACATGTGGTGAGTACGTTAGTGTTGCGCCTCTATAGTTCGACTGACGAGCCAAGGGTAGTTTCGTTGTACGTGTACATGTGAGTAATTGTGTCTGTACACGGCGAGGCGTAGTTTTGCCGGACTTGTTTGTTCGCAACACTCTGTCGTGATTTTTTTATTTGGTCTGAATTGACGACTGAAAACATACCCTTCATGTCAGGGTGTCTTTTCATAGCACTCTAAGGTTGATACAGAATTTCGTACATGGGTTCATTAGGTAGAGTTAAGAGTACAAAACGTAGCACTTATAGCGTATTTATTGTACACTAGCTGACTCGGTGAACTTCATATCACCATTCAACTCTCAATTGCAACTGTAAAAGTTACAGGAACATTTTGTATGGAAAAATGAAATTGATGCTTTTATTATTTTTGTCACAGCTTTTATACATTTACTCACCGTTTAAACCTTTTCTTAATTTCCACGAATATTTCAAGATAAAAATTAGCCATATCGGTTCAGCCGTTTTCGAGTTTTAGTGGGACTAACAACCTCGATTCATTTTTATATTCATATAGATTAAACACAACGCGATATTTTTTCTAGACACTTAAGCGTGTTACATCCTAAACCACAAACCACAAATCAATTTACCTTCAAACCGAAGGGTGGCAACGGTGGTACGCAAATGTAACAATGAAAAATATACATCGATTACAAAAAAATGCTTTTTTTTCACGTAAAGTCCTTGTCCTTAAAATGCGGATAGCATAAAACTTACGTTTTACTTCGTGAAACAGCAAGCTAAATAATCTTTAGTACTTTATTGTTAGTACAAATAGAACTGCAAGTAAATCGAGAAAGTTATACAAAGATACATCGAACATGGAGGAATACCAAAGAACTCTTTACTATAAAATGATTGAAATAAATGGATTAAACCTAATCCAAAATTGCCATCGAAAACACCTTTCACTCATCTTTAAAAGGCGGAGAGAGCGAGGCAGAAACAACTCTGCTTTACAGTATTTAGTATTTCACTTTTAGACCGCGGAATTTTCTACTTCTAGTTTTTTTCCGTATTCAAGAAAATATTTTCTGTGATAACGCATTTTCTTACGAATTTCCTGTGATATATGATATTTTTTGATATTTCCTGTCTCTCCTGTAAACATTATACTAATACCAAAAAGGATACACTTCGGAGAGTGCGCCCAGGAGTTGCACAATCTGGTCCCACCTGCCACTTTCTTCTATCGTACGGCTAGACAGACGCGACCAAAGCGCCACCCTTTCATGGTGGACATTACGCGCGATAGAGCCAAGCACTTCGAATCCACATTCCTCATACGAAGAGCCAGAATGTGGAATGCTTTGTCTAAGACTGCTTTTCCGCTAAAGTACAAAGTGGGTTCAAATCCCGAGTAAATAGGTATCTTCTAGGTAATCGTGCTACACCCTAGACTGCATATCTGTTTAACATCAGGCAGTATGTAGTCAAACGCAAATCTTTACGAAATAAAAAAAAAACATAATAAATAAATAAATAAATATTTTGGGACATCTTACACATGGTATCTAACCCCAAACTAAGCAGAGCTTGTGATATGGCTGCCAGAGACTGATATACTACATATACATATATTTTTTTAATACATACTTATATATATATATATAGTACCTAAATAACACCCAGACACAGAGCAAACACTTAAGTTCATCACATAAATACTTGCCCTGGGTGGGGATCGAACCCACGCCTCTTTGATCCAGTAGTCAGGGTCACTAACCACTGAGCCACCGAGGCAGTCAATACTCGTATTATTCGTATAAAAACGTACTCGTTATATTGTACAGCAAATACCATTGTTTCGTGTTCTAGTGCGGTGCATCGATCACGAACCGCTGTGACCGAGATATCGATTGTGAAGAATCGATGCTCGCAGCTGACAGAGATAAGATTGTCAATCTACGCAGCACGGGAAATTTGCGTGAAGTTTACATATTCTAAAAACTTTTTTGTATTCCCCTCTTTGCATTATACAGAGTCATAGGTCTTAAACGCAAAACCTTTTAAGGGCGGGTCTAGTACATCTGGACAAACAAGTTTTGTTCTAGGTCTTTTGGAAAATCACAAAGAAAAAATCAGCTTTTTCATACAAAAAGTTCGTCAACCCGCGGCAAAATGTATGGAGAAGCTAAGTTTTTTTGAGAATTTTCAAAAGTCGTAGTACAAAAGTTGTTTGTGTAGAATTGTACATGTGCTAGACTCGCCCTTAAAAGGTTTTGCGTTTCATACCTATGACCCTGTATGTTAATTTTAATTTAAATATTTGCCACCTAACGCTCATGGCGCAGTTTGAGTAGGTGTTTGTTAGTGAGCATCGAAGTTAAGCAACTTTTGGCAAGTCAGTCCTCGGATGGGTGACCGCGGGTGGCATTGACAACTGAGCGCTACCGTGGCTCGGACGGCACTTTAAATTATAGGTCCCTGTTTTTTTAACCAGTTAGCCATGTCAGAGGCCTTCAGGCCTTCTTAAACCTCCGACTGACTGAATATAGACTGGGGCTATATTGTAGCCACCAGGCTTATAATTATGAACTTACTTACCTTAATACTATAATTATTAGTATTAAATTATTTGTTATCGAATTTTTAAGAAGGCAACATGTAAGAAGGTAAGATGGGACATTCACAGGACCGAAAAGATCAGCGGAAAAGAGGAGGCCTATATCCTGCAGTGAGTGACAGACAGATAGGTTGGACGGATCGATTTAAATAATTTTTTTGGGTAATTTAATCCAGAATTACTTATTTTATTTAGATATCTCATAACCACAACAAGTACAAACAACAAAAAAATAATATTACGTGCTAAAGGAATCAATTTTCCCTCGAGAAAAGACGCCGTCAAAATTCAAGCAGATGTAACAAAAAACAGAGCGTTGAACTGTTCGTCTTATCTGTCAGCCGCTAACATCGATTGTCGACAATCGATACCCGGTTCGGTCACAGCGGGATCGATGTAGTACGTCACTAGCACTTTGAAAGTATTTACATCTGCAATAGGGTGTGTAACCTTTGTGATGACGCGTTGAGGTTCTAGATTTCTTTCGTGTGTTATTTTACGTATTTATAATCATAATTAAGTAAGGTCGTATAGGCCGGGTGGCTAGCCCTGGTGTCAGAGTTTTTAGGCCACCTGAAGGCCTCTGGCCTCTGACTTGGCTAAACATTTAAAACAACCGGGACCTACAGTTTAACGTGTCATCCGAGCCGCGGTAGCGCTCAGTTGGAAAATGCCAGTCGCGGTCACCCATCCAAATACTGACCGTGCGGAACGTTGCTTAATTTCGGTGATCACTGACAAACACCTAATCAAACTACGCTACGAGCGCTATAACCATAATAAATGCATAATAATTACTAGACGACCCGCCCAGGCTTCGCACAGGTGTATTATACATATAAACCTTCCTCTTGAATCACTCTATCCATTAAAAAAAAACGCATCAATCCGTTGCGTAGTTTTAAAGATTTAAGCATACAGACAAACAACAGACAAAAATAGCGACTTTATTTTATACTATGTAAGGATTTTCATTGTACCAGTCATAGGACATTATTTGTTGGACTTAGTCCGTTCCAATAGTTTTATATTTAAGCTTTCTTTGGAATATTTACAGCGAATTATCATCATCACATCAGACGTAGGACACTCTGCAGTACTGCACCGTTTTGGTGATTTCCAACAGGATTTGACGCATTCAACTTGCATCCAGGACAATCCTGCGATTTTTAATCAGAGCATTTGTCTGCTCGCAAGGTAGACGTCTTATGCTTCGATCGCGGTAAATTCGAGATCTTTACGATCCCATCAGCTTTTAGTGCCTTCATCTCACATGGCTGTTACAACTGGACAGATAGCGCTGTTGTCGCTGAAGGTAATTCTCAACCGTAAAAATGTATGAAAATATCTTGCTATTTGAAAGAAAAAATTTGACACAGCAGAGAAAAACACGGCAACTAGCCACTGAGTCGAGATATTTTTCATGTCTCTTTTCTAACTCATGCTATATTATATCATTGCATCTCTTTCTTTCTTTCCTCGATCGACCACATTATCCCTCTGGTATCTCTGTGCTTCATCTAATGCCACTTCAACTTGCTAATTCACTGTCTCTGTACCGATGCCGAAGAGAAGATACTAAAATAATCTGCATATAAAAATAATTTAATAATTATGTTGAAATTGGCATTCTTATTGATTTTGGAATTTATGATAATTGTGACAAAAAATTTGTGTATTGTAATTAATTTTATGGGTCAATGGCCTGAAATAAATGAATTTTAAATCACCGCTTTTTGTAGACTAAAAAGATCACAATAAGATTTTTCAAAGTTAATTAAAACTTTTCACGGAATATCAATACAAAATTAAATTGAGAACAACAAAGTTCCAAAGATGTTAGAAAAAAGCGCGTTGAGCTCTTCTTATCTGTCAGCTGGTAACATCGATTGTCGACAATCGATGCGCGCTGGCGGGCACAGCGGGATCGATATAGTACGTCACTAGCACGTCAAGTATTTACATTTAAGGTGGGCATACACGATGCGATGATATGATCAAATTTTCGCTTCATGCCAACTGGGAGCTCATTCAGTTAATTCAAAGGTAGGAATTGGTAGTTAACGATTTGTACTACTACCTGAAACTGGGCGCACAGAACGCGATGATCGCATCAATTCATCAGATCAGTTCAGTGGAGGCCAAATATAGGTAGTTAACTATAGCTGGTTAGTAGTTATTGAGGACCTTTGAATTAATTGAATGAGCTCCCAGTTGGAATGAAGCGAAAATTTGATCAAATCATCGCATCGTGTATGCCCACCTTTACATTGCAAAGCTACTATGATGGCATAAAACCCGTTAAGCCGGGGTTACATTGCGAAAATAGAGGCACATATGATAACTTTAATTTCGTGAAACTTGTTGCAGGACTTGTAAAAATTTATATACCTCTTATTTTTGTTTCAAATAAAATTTTCTGTTTCTGCTTAGTTAAAATAAATAGTGTCATAAAATCGTCAGTATCACAGTAAGCATGGCACCATATGCATCGAAGTGTTTCTGAAATGCATAAATGCATTCCCTATCTACAAAATAAAGAAAAAGTATTTTTAGTAAAAGAAAAACAGAAAAAAAAATATATTAGTTGATGTCCAACATTGGTTTACCATTTTAACCACATATCCACGCTTTCGTGAAACTGAATTCGTCGCGTTTGAAATTAGTTGCGTGACATTCGTTTTACCAAAAAATGCGCAGGGCACATAACTAAATCAGTGTTATAAAATTAATGAATGCATTGTAAAATAAGTTTTTTTTATTTGATACACTCCACAGACACCGGGGTCTGTGCTATTTCTGCGAAATTTGATATTTATAACTACGTGAAATTGTTGATAAAACTATTATCGTTAAATTAATTTTATGTCACTAATTTCGCAATGTAACTCTGGCTTTAGGCTTGGTCCAAATTTCCATCTTGTTTGCGTAAACCGACAGTGAGTTTCCAAAAACTACATAAATCATTATTTTATTCCTTTTCAAAGCCAAAAACTAAATTATTAATTTTATTGCTTATTTCTCTATACATATATCTTATTTCTTATAACTTCAAATGAAAAGTTGTTATCAACTTTTCATTTGATGAAGTTATAAGAAATAAGTTACCTATAAGATGGGTCGACGACATAGTCAAAATGATTCTACGTGTAAAAACGTACGTGCAACTTGTTTACACGTCGACAAAACGCTTTCGTGGTTGTACTCGTATGCTAAGCTAGCTGGTTTTATTTATATTTATTGTCCTAAAAAAAAAGACGTGTGGCACTCGGGGACTGCCGCGGTAAAGCTATTGCATAGCATATAAACAGCTGCTTATGTATTCGTCCGATTTCGGAGCAGCTCGTCTCGATTCGTGCGAGTTTCGTAGAGTCGTACAATACGTCTAATCCTAATCGCACACAACGCCGTGTCGAAGACTGCCGAACTGAAACGACGTTAGACGATGCACGGCCTTCAAGCCACACCTCCTTGCCCGTCGGAGTGGGGAGTGTGAGGTTTTTTCGTTACGGAATTTCTGGATTCGGTTCCCGCGCGCAAGGCCCGTGATAGAAGCTATGCAATAGCTTAAAAATGACCTTAATAAAATCCAAAATCTGCTCATTTATTCCTCTAAAGCGAAACAACGTTCACCGGATCCGGGTAGTATTAGTATAAAGGCGGTATGAAGGTGGACTATAAGCAGGAAAAAGTGCCCGTGGTCCATCTAGGTGGATAGTGGTGGACCATCGGCAAGAAAAAGAGCTCGTGGTTCACCCAGGTGAACTAAGCAGGTGGACCACGACCGATTCCTGGATCGAGGCAGATGGCAGATAGAGGTCTACCCAGAAGTGGATAAAGCGGATGTTGATGATGACGATATCAAAGAAAATCAGCTTTTTAACTGACTTCCAAAAATGAAGGAGGTTCTATGTTCGTCTGTATGTTATTTTTTTGTGTATATTCATCAATAATTTCGCTAATTGTGAACCGAATCGAAAAAATATTTTTTAGTTCTAAAGGATATACTCCCGAAGTTATCCTATTTAAATTTTAAAGAATTCGGCTAAGCCGTTTTTGAAAAATCAACAATAATGTAAACAAATCGAGGGAAATATTCGAATTTTGAACACGATGGAAGACGGTTTTGCCATTGTTTGCGAATAATAATTATCATGTTTTTGATAGTAAAAAAAAAAAAAGAAAAACTAGATAACGCTCCCTCATATTGCTCAAAAATTCCCTGAAAACATTTTGGAAACATAGTAATGCTTCTACTACTTAGTGGTTGAATATCTGGCAAATATAAATATCTTCATGATTACTCTGCAAAAAAAGTTTGCCACTACAAAAGAAATATAATTAGACTTGTGAATCAAAATGTGAGTATTTCGTAAAATTTTAACCGACTTCCAAAAAGCTTCCTTTTTCTTTTAGGTTCTATATTCGTCTGTACGTTTTTTTTTTGTGCAAGTTCCTCGACATTTTCGATTAAACTGAACAGAATGAAAAAATATTTTTTAGTTTTAAAGCTAGTACTCCTGAGATGGTCACATTAAAATTTTATCGAAAAAGGCCAAGACGATTTAAAAAAATCAATAATTTCAAAATTGCATATTCGAGCAAACTAGTAGGATTTTGTACACGATGGAAATCGATTTTGCCATTTTTTGCGATAACTAATTATTGTTAAACTGTTAGGTGTATTCTCAGTAATATTGTAACATTATGTGCTTCACGTCACGCAAAAAAAGCTTAGAAGCCAAAAAGCTAAGTACCTTATTTATTTTATCTTATCAGTGTATCGATTTCTTATGTAAAGAGAAATATCGATTGACTATTCGATTATAGTTCCGATACATTTACTCTTAACATCCTAGTGTTTCAATAGGTTGTGTCATACATAGTTTTATTTTATGAAGGCTTTATGAAGGTCAAAGATTACAGAATAATAAATAATTAGAGCGCGAAAGATGTAATAAATGTACCTAACATGAATAATTGAATATGTATTTAAAATTTGCTAGAAAATGATAAACAGCTCTGCGTGGCTATCTAGTGATATTACACTATATATATTTGGGAAACCAATATATTTTATTAAATAAAACGACCGCCAGACATTTTCAACACACTTAACAACTAACTTGTCATCTTATTCTTTCAATAGTGAAGTGCGAAGAGCCATTAATGAGGTCTTATTTCAATGGGCTACACTGCTGGAAATGTATGGTGTTTCGTCTACTTTTACAGTTTACTTACGGTACGGAATCCTAAAGTATACTTTTTGTTCATATAGGTTTGCGTTTGACAACCCTTTGTAAACAATAACCCCAAACAGAACCGCCAAAACTCACGCATCGACTTCATTTCATATTCTCTACTAGGTACGAAAATACAAACCACAGAACTCACGGGATGTGTCAGCAATACAGTATGTGAATATTGTGTTTTTCAATACTCTTCGCAACCTACGCGTGACTCCATTATATAGAAAATTAACTTCCCTATATCGTTGAGTATATTTTTGGGTTTCCGTACCCAAAAGGTAAAAACGGGACGGGACTAAGACTCCGCTGTCCGTCCGCCTGTCTGTCCGTCATTTTTTTGCTCGATATCAATATATTTAATAAACTGCCAAATAATCTAAAAGATATCGAAAAGGAAAACTGTTTTATAAAACAACAAAAAAATATTCTATTATCCTAATATTATTTCACAGTAGACTGTTTTTTTTACCATAATCTAGAAAACATAATAATAAATCGTTCCAATACGAATAATAAAATTGCCATACCCTTATCAGGGTCATATCGCTCATTTAAAACTACAACGTGGCACAACGAAAAACTGGAATTTTGGGAAAACGACTTTGAAACTTTTTTATTCTTATAACTTTTAAAGTAAGATGGCTACAAAAAAGATTTTTATGCCCGTTTTAAATTTCACTAATAAACTATCAATTTCAGTGAAAATGTCATTAATTTATGCATATCTTTTTTGTAAAATTGTAGTTTTATAAAAAAAGTCCCTACATGTCACGTTCTTTCTCTAAAAATAATGAACTTACTGACTGACATAGGGTTATATCACGTTATAGGTAATAAAATGAAGATATTTTAGAATGTAGTACAGAATAATAACACTGTGTTGAAATTGTAATAAGAGTATTTATTGAAAAAAACAACTAGTTAAAGTGTAACTTACAAGTTTTATAATCAGTATCAAACAAACAAATAATACAAAAATAAGTAAGTAGCGTCTTTTATACCTAAATTGAAACCTTAATTTACCTATCAGTCTAAATAATCCTACGTCTAAAAATAATAATTTAAACTGGTGTCATGAATTATAGAAAGATTAATTATAGTGTCGTATATGGCAAAATTTGTAGCTAAAGAAAGGTTTAAATGGAAAAGTATGTAAAGTATCACAAGGTACTTAGGTAACGTTAACTATTTTTATAATACTTATTTATCATAAAACATGTTGTTTATAAAGGCCGCTTCTGTACATAGTTTATACTTATAATTAGACAGGTACTTCTTTTACAATAACCATAATGACTTAGGTATATTGACTATTTGCGAACCTATAAAATATCTAGGAAATGTCACAATTAATCTTTTTTGAGGAACAGAACTAGGTACTAATATTAATCTAAACTAGGTACTTATATTAATCTAATGTTTATGATAAGTACTTTCTAAAATAGAAATTCATGCATGACAAAATCATGCATATTTTTAAAATAAGATGACCTACCTACTTCTAAAGTTAATTTTGAGACTGATACTAAGGGAAGTCCCTTAATTACAGTATCAGTCTCACAAAACCACAAACGTCCATTGTTTTTCAATACCACCCAAATTCCAGTAATCTTCCAATTATTTTCGCTGTTCTACGGTAAAATTAATTTGATATTTAAATGAACAGTTTGCAAGGCTCCTTCATTTGACGTTCTGGCACAACTTTCGTAGTTCTGATGGAAGTGTAGGATTTTCCGGCTTTTCTTAGTTCTTTCGCGATACTTTTTTTCCACTTTTCTTCTCGTCTTTGTTTCTTCTTCCCCTTCTTTGTCGGAGTAATTTCATTTGTTTTATTTTCAGTATTCTTTGCCACGACATCTTCACGAGCCTCATCCTGTGGTGTGTTTGCATTTTTTTCCTGATCGCATATTAAATCCGCAACAATAGGATCTTCAGATGTAGCTATGAATTGGTCTTTAGTGCTGGAAACACAATTTTCTATCCCTGCACTATTTATTAAGTCTTGTGACAATTCGTTTAAAGGTACTGTAGTCAGTGTTGTCAAGGTGTAAGTCTCTTCATCATATTCTGAACTTTCTTGAATTACCTACATTGTTGACGGTGAAATTCGGGTTTCTAACGGAATCGTCGCTATCTTCGATGAAGGATTCCTCACCTGAGCTTCTAGATGAGCTGGAGCTAGAAGAATTACTACGCCGACGCTTTGCTGGATGATAATTTCGCCATTTCTATCATTCTTCTTGATCGTGACTCCATCTTGAAAGAAAAAAAAAGCTTTATTAGTAAAATATTATTATAAACAATGTGACAAAACGATGAACTTCTTACATACAAAGTGACATGCTAACACAAGCTATTTTATTTTCGTAATTTTCAAAGGAACAACGTGTTATTAAAGTGATGAGCAAGTACGATCAATTATTTTTTTAATACTAAAATGCTACATAATAAGTGTGACACATTATAGAATAAAATAAATAAGTAATAAAATAACTTACCTTTACTCCAATAAGGTGTCATGCAGGTCGTGACACGTTGTTGTCTTAAACCGCGAGCAAATACTCTCGCGCGCTGCACTGTCACACTGAGGTGGAGCGGTGTAGTAATAAGCTTAGCTGCCGAACGGGACAGCGCTACATCGTGACATGTCCTCTCTTTTCCTCATACTTTTGTCAGTATTGGCTTAAATTATACCACGTTTTTGCACTAAATAGATTCGGGTACGGTGAATAAAATGGTGGTAATAACACAAAACCGAGTTATGCCACTGTGACACGTTGTAGTTTTAAACGAGCGATATATATAACTATACAAAACATAACTAAGAACCGCATGTAAATTTTGTATGTTGCAATAAATAATTTGAGTTTGAGTAAAGAGAAAGCCTCTACATAGATGTCTACGATACGGACCCTATACTCGACTCGACTACCCTATTCATAGTGTCCCCTTCTGGTACTACGACCCCTTTTATACTAGTGGTGTGGCATGTCGACCGATTACCCGTTTTTTATCGATATTCGAAAGTTCCGACGTTACAAAAACATTAGCCGGTGTTATCAATCCCAACTGAGACTAAAAACTGTAAAGTAGCTGTAAAAAAGTTGTGAAGCTGTTGTTTCCGCAAAATATACAGGTAGACTGGACTCCAACCAATCTACTAAATCGTGCTGAGCCCATATAATTTGTACAAACAAAATCAATTACCATCAATTCTATCCCTTCTTGGCGCAAGCCGACGAGTTCATTCCACCCTGGAAATAACCTGAACTCGTCCCTAGTCCTACCCCCTTTGGTCGACCAAAACTAATTGGAACGAACTCACGGGTGACGATGTGTCTTCAGGATCCGATTGCATCCGCCGTCATTCACTTACACTTCAGTTCAACAGCCAATCACAATAAATATATTTGTATTTGTGAAAATCAGAATACATGTTTTTGGTAGTTTGTACTATAACCTACTGCACCAGCTAGTTTTTGACCTAACGTCTTATCACTAGTGACGAACATCGACCGAATCGCAACGCGTCTCATCGTAGTATGTAGACAATAGATACTCACAGCTGATTTTACGTGGTTATACAGTTTGATAAACTGAAACAAGAACGTTTCTAAGGTTCCGTACCCAAAGGGCAAAAACGGGACCTTATTACTAAGACTCCGCTATCTGTCTGTCCGCCTGTCTGTCACCAGGCTGTATCTCATGAATGGTGATAGCTAGAACGTTGAAATTTTCACCGATGATGTATTTTTGTTGCCCCTATGACAGCAAATATTAAAAACAGAAAAAAATAAGGGGGGCTCCCATACAACAAACCAGATTTTTATTCATTTTTCGATCGATATTAACAACGGTGACAGATAGATGCTTGAAATATTCACAGAATATTTAGTTAAATATTCACTTCAAAAATTAATAGTAAAAAAATAAGTTCGTATAGGCCGGGTGGCTAGCAAAAATAATGAAATAAATAAATTAATAATAAAATGAATATTTAAGGGGGCGCCCATACAAGAAACGTTATTTTTTGCTGGATATTAATGACGACAACAGGAAGATGCTTGAAACATGAGAATATAAAGTTGTATATACCCTACAAAAATAAAATATATTAAGGGAGGCTTCCATACTGTACGGAACCCTTCGTGCGCGAGTCCGGCTCGCACTTGCCTGATTATTTGTATTATTCACACACGCTGTTCTACTAATTTCATTGAGTTGCTCTCTTAGAATTCAGTTTGAAAATAAACACATTACGTTATCTTGATATCTAATACAAAATTAATTCAAGACATGACCTGAATCGTATAGAAATATAATAATACGTAAACTCCTTTATTTGTAGCTAAAAAAATGCTATGCTTTTGGTTAGAAGGCCCCACCGGCTTACGCTAGTGTTGTGACGACCATCGACCGCTCACCGGCGCGTCATATCGATTGTCGATAATCGATGCGCGCAGCTGACTTCACGTGCTTGCAAGTTATGGATTTTTAAACTCTACAACAAGAAATGTTTTTAAGTTTGTGTAAAAATCATAAGATTTTTCATAATTATTATATTTTTATAAACATTTTTTATACCTATGTGTAAAATAGATGTTATATTAGGCATTAGGTCAGTACGCTACCAGATTACGCTAGTGTTGTGACGACAATCGACCGCGCAGCGGCGGGTCATATCGATTGTCGAGAATCGATGCGCGCAGCTGACTTTACCTGCTTGAAAGTTATGGATTTTAAAACTTTACAATAAGAAATGTTTTATAGTTTTGTGTAAAAATCAAAAGATTTGTCATGTTATATTTTGATAAACCTTTTTTAAACCTATGCATTAATCAATTTAATCAATTGATGTTCGTAACTAATGTAAGTGGTAACTATTGTGCCGTTTTAGTTATTAAATAAATAATAATAATACCTATGTGTAAAATAGATGTTATATTAGGCATTAGGTCAGTACGCTACCAGCTTACGCTAGTGTTGTGACGACCATCGACCGGGCAGCGGCGGGTCATATCGATTGTCGAGAATCGATGCGCGCAGCTGACTTCACGTGCTTGTAAACTGGGGATTTTTAACCTCCACGATAAGAAATGTGGCATTTTATTGGGCTATTATATTGGCATGAATGGACTAGTGTTCCTAAGTAAGTAATTTAGGTTACCAACAGTTGGCTGGAACATCGAATAAAGTTAAGTGGTGATTTAAAGTTTTTCTGGGCTAGGATGCGCACCACGAAATAATTCTTTCGACGTGTCAGAACGAGACAGAGTTATGGCGAAGTATATATCTTTATTATAACAATTGTGATTGGTTTATTTTGACTTGTATCTTACATTTTGATATCAATAAATGATATGAATATGTGAATATGAATACAGCTCGTCGTTGTCGTTTCAGCCATGTGACGTCGAATGCTGGACATAGGCCTCCTCCATAAATCTCCAATAAGACCTAGCTACAGTTGAAATTATGGACATAATAGAACTTCCTGACACTTGACTATATAACTATTTCGCTACAATTTTATTGTCTACCCAGCTACGCCGTAGCACGGGGCTTACGAACGTAGACAAAGCATTTTGTAGAGTCACTAATGCAATTTTTTTTCAGTATTTACTTAGAGTAGCAAGTCTTTAGGCATATATACTGCTACAATCCTACCAATATTATAAACGCGAAAGTTTGTGCGTATGTATGGATGTTTGATTCTCTTTCACGCAAAAACTACTAAACGGATTGAGATGAAACTTTGCAATAATAATTCTTTACATCAGAATAACACATAGGCTGAAGATATTGCGTGAAACGAAGTTTGCCGGGTCAGCTAGTTATATATAGGTTACACCCAAAATTCTTAATTTTTGCCATGAATTAATAAAATAAAACTGTTTATTTTTCCCTTTCTCTATCATCGCGTGACCTCGTAAAGTGCGAAATACGACCGGTAAATACGTCTATGTAAGTAAAATTCCACATATAGGTACACCGAGTTCAAATTTATGATAAGTACCTAAGTTCGGATAGGCCGGGTGGCTAGCCCTGGTGTCAGAGTTTCTAAGCCGCCTGAAGGCCTCTGACATGGCTAAACGGTTAATACAACCGGGGCCTACACGTTTATCGTATGTGTATTTAACGTGTCATCTAAGCTACGATAGCGCTCAGTTGTAAACGACACCCGCGCGGTCACCCATCCGAAGACTGACCGTGCTGACCGTTCGATGATCACTAACGAATAAGCAGTCAAACTACTATTTTGATGATCATTTACTGTTTTTAAAAGCATGAAGTATATTTAGCCGACTTTCAAAAAGGAGGAGGTTCTATTTTCGTCTAAATGTAACTTATTCTTTTTTTGTGTATGTTCATCGATATTATCGCCAATTTTGAACCGAATCTAAAAATTCTTCATACATAATTCTAAAAAGTATACTTCCGAGGTGGTCCCATTTAAATTTTATTCAAATCGGCGGAGCCATTTTTAAAAATTCAACAATGGAAAAAATTTATACATCAATTCGAGTGAACTATCCGAAGTTGTAACTAACATCATAGCAGACAAGATATTTGATTCAGCCTAAACTATACCTATTTTATAGGGTGAGGATACTTTGTAGATATGTTGAACAGGATACCGGAGGTTGTTCCACAAGATACATGTATTTGTACTACGAGGAAAACAGTTACTAAGGGTTGATCCATCGGCTGTCGGTTTTTCGCGCGAACACAAAGACGCTCGCAGCGCTCGTTTGGACGGCGTTCGTGACGGTTGTGTCGTATGTACGTTCATGATGTGGAGTGACGAACAATCGCTTGAACTTATTAGTTTGTATCAAGAAAAACCTGTTATTTGGGATCTAAAAAACCCGCAATACTATAAAAAATTCTGAAACACGATGCTTGGAGTGATATTGCTCATTCATTGGAAAGAGATGTAGAAGAATGCAAAAACAAAATGATTCGTTTGCTTGCTTACATCGGGGTAAAGTTTTTATATTGACCACTTATGTGTTGAGATTTTAGTTCCACAAGTAAAGAAGATCTTCTTTTATACAAATTAGTTTTCCACCATCGACGCTTTCGACTTTTGCGGTCTTCAGTTAGTAAATACATGAAAATAAAAGCCGCACCAGCTATCACGACCTTCCATGTTCGTAGCAACTGAGTGGAAACAGCTTTTGAAATATTTTCGCGTTCACAATTCGCTTTGAGTTCGTGTGCCGTCCACACTGTTGATGCTAAATTACACGTAATCTTACATTACACGTTACACTCGTCTGGACCCGGCTTAACAGGATATGTAACAGGATAAATAATATCATCCTAATTCCCGGAACGTTAATTAGACTACTGGTCTGGAATAATTGCCCTGAAAGCAAACTAAAGATATAAAAAGCTCTAATTTCGTACAGCTTCAGCATTGTCAGCAACGTCAAATTGACTATTGCAAAAAATCCTTTTTTCCATAAGTATGAATAGATAGCATTGAAATTATTTGTGCTTTTGTGAACAGACAGATCAGCAGGACTAAAGAATGATAAACATTCTCGCATCTCATAGATATAGGCCAAATCATACAAGTAGGCGGATGTGAAGTTAGCTACAAGATGCGTGAACACCAACCAACGCGCAGCTCTATGTGAGCGGATTGGATATTGCGCAGCTTGTAGCTAACTTCCCATCCGCCGACTTGTATGATTCGGCCTATACTATGTCCAATCTTACTTACTAAGTAAGTAATCTTACTTACTAAGTAAGTAAGTATAGGCCGGGTAGCTAGCCCTGGTGTCAAAGTTTTTAGGCCGCCTGAAGGCCTCTGACTTGGCTAAACGGTTAAAACAAACATCTTACTAAAATAAGTCCACGTTTGATCACTGATTCGCCCGATGGTAAGCAAACTAAGCTACTTTGTAGTCAAACTTAAAACAAGCAGGCAGAAGAGAACTAATTAAGAGTAGTCCTAACCATAGACGCGTAAAGCCTTAGGTTTGGTACATATTATACCTGCCCATGTATCACGGGAACAAGAAAGATGGCAATTTGCTCTGTACACTGACTGTGCAGATCATAAATGTGGATTCAAATCAATTCGTAGTACCTAATTTGAAAAAGGACGAAGGAAAATCATATGGTCTTTGAATTGGTAATTTTAATTAGGTATCCCAATTTCAGGAACCTACCTTTCTTTGAGCCAAAACAGATTAAGTTTATGACCAATTTTGCGGAAGTTGAATAAAAAATACCGTGAAGTGGAGCCCCTTCGCGCGGAGAAGATGTTATACTTCGACGCAACAGTGCTTTCATACCCCCTCCATGGTAGCGTTAAACGTTTAACGCAACCTTGTTAGAAGTTTCACTTCAATAAATGATTCCGACATATTTTAGTTAGGTGCGTAGTTACGGTGTGTTATGTCAGCACATGCGCCCGTATTTGGCCAAAACTTTCAATTGTTGAATATTCAAACCCGTATCAAACGCTCGCACCAACTAACCATCAGGTTTCTTATCACAAACCTTAAACAAAACCAAAACAACACAGAAAAGCGTCTAACGTATCAAAAATTCCAAAACATGCATTACCTGCGAGTCTGAGCGCCGACATCCTCTGAAACTCCGGTTCCTGAAGCCACTTCCACATCCTCCTGAACGTTTCCCGACCAGACTTAAGCTTCGACCAGGGTTTAGGATTCCGCAGCAGATCGCTAAGCGTCCCTTGTGACCGGCAAAGCACCCTTTGAGCAAAAATCGCCTGCGGGATCGAGTATCTCTTTAGCTCCCCACTTATCCTTTGCGCCAGTTCTTTTGTGTTGATTTCTTCTGTGTCACTTCCTGTCTGCTGCTGCGCTTGTTGCTGTGCTTGCTGTTGTTCTTCTCTGGCCATCAACGCCGCATTTAGATCTAATCCAGGGCTAGGTAAAGGCGGCGTGGGCGACCGCCTTTCAAATGAACTGGGCGACGCACTCCGCCTACTGTACGCAGACTGTGGCGACAGAGGTTCATTGTACGCAGCAGGCGATAGCGAGGCGTACGACTGCTGCTGCTGTATAACAGTGAAGGTCCCCCCGGCATGGTACGCGAATTTGTCGGAGACCGTGCTGATCGGGGGGAGAGGGAGCAGTGGAGTAAGGGTCGCGTAGGATGCCGGCTCGAGGCCGGGGGGTGTGAGGCGTCCGTTGACGGCTGATAGCGGGTGGAAAGCGGCATCTCCGTCGGGGAGGAGGTCGCCTGGGGAGAGTCTGGGCGGCGAGGCGTTGCTTGGGGCGACGATGACGGTGAGGGGCACGCGGTCCCGGCAGCGAGGCTCCTCCATGGCGCGCGGCCGGCGGCAGCGGGGTCGCGCGCGCGACTGACCCACGCCTGCGCCGACACCGCCGCACCCCGCGCCCTGCAACACACCCCTGGCTTGTACTTACCCTCGGTTAGGGCTACCATACTTTTACATTTGGATGGATTATTCCTATTAGAATAATTATTTTTTACAAAAAACAGTTACGAGTAAGGATAGGATACTCATAAGATTGTGTGGGCCCCATTTGGCAAACTAGGCTTGAGCCCGTATGTTGGTAGAGTTTCTTCACAAGTACGATTTTACTAATAATGTCTACATAATAATTAATTATTTATTATTTAAAAATGAAAAATAATAGGTATACCTGTTTAGAAAAGTGAAAACTTTACATGCGATGAAAGATTAAAATCAAAGACTTGCGTGTCAGCATACGTATTCGTAGGACGTTAATTGACAATATGGAAAAATCGGCCAAGTGCGAGTCGGACTCGCGCACGAAGGGTTCCGTATCGTGTGGGAACCCCATTCCTCTCGCCGTTGTTGTATAGGAAAAATCACATTTGTTGTATAGGAGCCCCCTTTGAATATTTACTTTTTTCTGTTATTAGAATTTGTTGTTATAGCGGCAACAGAAGTATATCATCTGTGAAAATTTCAGCTGCATAGCTATTCACGATTCATGAGATACAGTACGGTGACATACAGACAGACGGACAGACAGACATCGAAGTCTTAGTAATAGGGTCCTGTTTTACCCTTTGGGTGCGGAACCCTAAAAACTATCTGATTAAGATCGTGGAAAAACGTTTGATGAACGCCGCTACCAACCAGATTGAAAATCTATAAGAGAGGCATAATTTAGCTTTTAATATCACCTGCTCGAAAATTACCCATTATATGTCATAGAATCTCAACTTAAAACGAGTCATTATTTACTGAACACATGCTCGAGGGCTATGACAGGTCAATAATGTTGTCTGAAACTCCCTAGGGGTTAAATTGATTTAAATTTGGAACGTCTAATTCGTATTAAAATCTCACAACTTAGAACATTTATCCTTAAATGTTCTAAGTTGTGAGTGTGAGTTCTAACTCTATCGTAAAAAGGTTTCATGTTGCAAAATCAAATATAACCTCATTTCTACTCGACTTCACAGAATAAAACCTTTTTGGTGCCCGTATCAGTTCGACTTTATAGAATAAAAAACCTCTTTGCAATGCTCGTTTACGCTATGAGAATCGATCTGGTCATGGTCGTCTTGGGCGACTTGAACCCCTCGCTTCACTCAGGACTCTAAATAATTCCCTCACTTCGCTCGGGAATTAACTTAAAACACCATGATTAACTATAGAGTCGCTGCGCTACGCTGCGCTCAGGGTCCAATTACCGCCCGTGCCATAAGACACCACTTGGTTCTCTTGGTACATAATCTACTATTTCACCCTTCTGAAGGCTTACCGTGCCAAACGTTGCTTAAATTCGATGACCACTCAGAAACACCTTCTCAAACTACGCTAGCATATTGGAAACGCAATTTATTTTATAGTCTGACCGTTTAACTGAGTCCTCGCCTGCGCGGTACAGAGGCGCGGGGGTAGACGACAAAGGGGACTGAGACAGGTGCGAGCGGCGGGTCCCCGCCGCTCAGACTATAGTCTTAAACATTTTTTCTCTATAAATGGCTACCCTACTCGCTTCAATTCTCATCCCTCTTCCCGTAAACATATCTATATCAACGCAATAGAGTTCAAATTCCCCCAGCCTCTACATCTATTTGACACTATACAATGCACCCCTAACATACCCATGGGCTATCCAAGCAACATTAGGAATAGCTACCAATCTAATACTGGTCTAAATTCCATTTCTACAGAATTTATAGTTAAAAACCCGCAATGTAGAGTAAAATAGAGTAATTTTCGTGAGCTTTGGAGCTTAGTAAAAGGTGTCCCGGTTCCAGGGTTTTGTCACGTGTCTACTAGCCTAGCTCATGATTATAGCATTTATGGCGTAGTAACCGTATCGTACCTGCGTTTAATTGTCCCACCATTGGACATAAGCCTACCCTCGAAAAACAATTGAGTCATATCCACCATGTTGAACTGAACGTGATGGGCAGCTTGTTACAGATTTTTCATATGCATAACTTCAAATTCGATACAATCGGAGTTAGTTACACTTTTTGTTTAAATACTTTTTTGTTCATTGATAGAGATAACGACACTGTGCTGGCAATTGGCAGTTGGCTGTTTTTTTTTCTAATTTTTCTGTAAAAAATAATATCGCGAGGAAACCTCCACACTATACGTAAAATTCTATCGTGCTTATGAATCCACCAACTTAAAACTGATTTTAAGTTGGTGGATTCCAAAAATTAGAAAAAAAAAACAGCCAACTGCCAATTGCCAGCATAGTGTCGTTATCTCTATCAATGAACAAAAAAGTATTTAAACAAAAAGTGTAACTAACTCCGATTGTATCGAATTTGAAGTTATGCATATGAAAAATCTATAACTAGCTGCCCATCACGTATTCGCCCGGATACGAATGAATTATAGGTACCTACTTAACTATAAACCTTCCGGAAAAAATATAAAAACAGTGAAAACCGGATTGAAATCTGTTTTGTAGTTTGGAAGATATAAGCGAATACACATAAAGACAGGCACAGAAATAAAAGTTTAGTATAAATCTATACATGTAGTGATATTTACTCGTACCTAATCGAGACTTCGTGCGAAGTGGACAACTTGCTAACGTGACGTTTTTCGTTGAATGTTATTTCACAACCATTTTAAATTCTGATTATTTAATGTTATGAAAAATAGCGAAAACTCTACTTTAAGTTAAATCGAACATTTTATGTTATATGAGTTAAGTAAAGAAGCTTTTTTATTCTTCTGTTCTGCGAGATTGAATCGAGGATGAGATTTTAATTGCAGACAAACCAGAGGTGCGGATTAATTATAATTATAAATTCGTAACGACATTAAAAATAAGTTCGTATAGGGCGGGTGGCTAGCTCTGGTGTCAGAGTTTTTAGGCCGCCTGAAGGCGTCAGACATGGCTAAACGGTTAAAACAACCGGGACCTACAATTTAACGTGTCTTCCGAGCCACGGTAGCGCTCATTGTAACGACATTGGACAGGCCACACAAATAGTACTAACCTAGTCATTGTTATATCTGCTGCCTACTTCAAAGCACAAACCTATTCTCATTGCTAGAAAGGATCGGTCCACCACGCGTACGAAGATGATATTCGGCTTACCAGAGATATTTTCATACGATTTTCACAAAACAAATATTTACTTAATATCTAGGCAACTTATCAAAACAATTCTAACAATATTAGCCCCGAAATGTACGTGTGCGTAGAGAACAGTAGCGGACACGCACACAAAGAAACGTAATGACCCCTCGACACCTGGCTCTGGCTCGTGACAAAGGGCTCGTAGGGATGCGAATAGTTTTAATCCGATAATTATGGTATCGATAAAAATTATCGATATCCATGAGAAAATACTCAACCTTAGGTTAGTCTTTAGAATTACCTCCGCAAGTTTCCCAACATTTTTTATTATAATTCTGGTCTGACTGTCAAAATTTTATTGTTTTTGGATAAAAAAGAAACTGATATTTAATCAGGTTCATAATTTTCAGGTTTTTTTTTGTGTTAGTGCTTTTAAATTATTGGGTACTGATAACTGGTAAAAGTAAAAAAAATGTTAAAACAGCAATTAATATAAATAAAATATTTAACAAAATGACTACTTGCAATCCTCAACATTATAAGTTAGCTTTAGTTAAACACACGAACCTACACGAAATAAATAAAAGAGATAATGCAAAAATATATCGAGGTTAGGCTGTTACATTGTACAGTATTCAATTATTTGCTTTATTTGTTACAATTTACAATTACAATCTTCATTATAATTAATTTCATATCTTATCATCTTTGACATTGCTTGTAAAATATGGCAGCGTGATGGCGGTCCTGAACAAAAATTAAATTAGAAATGATTAAATTCCATTCAAATTAAGCATTCCATGCGGTTGTTTTACTCTGCGTATTTAATTTACTTTATTTTAATGGGTTTTTACTACTGTACACAGTCTGGTCCCACTTTACAAGACTTCAGTGTACTTTTAAATATTTTCTAAACACATACCTAATAGTTGCAAATATCGATAAAAATTAAGCCGAGCACATCCCTAGCTACAACTGCGGCTGCCGCCCCTGTACCGCGCCGCGACTGTAGCGACGTTAACTTACAATTACGTCACTGTTTCCCTTTTAAAACTACCTACCGTCTACCTACCTAGACTCACTTTATACAATTGAACGAAATGACAAGAGAGGTTTAGTAATATAGCCAAATTTTAAATTACTTATTGAAGTTGAGTCTGTGAGAAAACTTTTCAGAAAAATAGCAAACAACAGAAATTTTGGGGATTTTTTTCAAAAACCAACACCAATACACATAGTTCACCAATTTCGTTACAATAGACATAATTTAATTTCTGACAGACGTATACATATTACAAAACGACCGCATAAAAACACAAAACCAATTAAATACGTACACATGAGTAGACTGTTATTGCTATATGTTTTGGATTGTTTCGCCTCGGCGACAAATCGTCGTCGTATATAGACACGTCTATTGTTTATTGTCAATTCAGTTAAATTAAAAAAAAGCTATCTAAATTGGACTACTGTGAAAGAGATGAAATTAATTATTCGGGAACTTAATTATCACTTTTGCTGGAACCACAATCTGAGCTGTCAGTCATTGTTAACATCCTAGCATTTTTCTAATTTTGTGTTATTTTGTGGAATGTCAACAGGAAAACAGTATCATTATGAAAAAATAATGCAAAATAGGTTAACAAAGCGATGGTGGCGACCTCATTTATTTTCAAGTCTTTTATGTCGCACTGTAAAGTTTCCTTTCATGCATAAACAAATATAAACACTTGATAACCTCCTTCGTTTCGTCAGTTAAAAATGTAGAGTTCAAAATTGACTAAAAATCAAAAGTTTTTAAACTCGCATAAATATAAAACGAGCTTCAGCCAACGTTGTCGCATTATCTTTCCGAACCCCCAATAAAGCGGCACACGTCGAAATTTAAATTTGAAAAATTTATCTGCACACCGAAAAAATGTACAACCATGTTCTAATCACCCTTTAGAAATCACCCTAATTCATTTGCATAACATGTTTTTTTGGAAACAGTTTTTAGGGTTCCCTGAGAAAAAGCCATAATGCTCAGTTGGATTTTTTCTCTTTGATGACGCTTTCGATTTTCTATTTGTATATCAAAAACGACCTATTTTTTTGACAAAAACAATAAGCTAAAAGCTAATATTAAGTTTATTATTTGAAGTCATGGTCTGTGAAAGTATTGAGAGCTATGCAATTTTAAAACATTATTATTTATTAGACATTTTTAATAGCAATTCAGTTCAACAATAAAGATATTGGAGAAATCTTCTTATGCGAATAAATGAAAAAAAAACTTATATAAATAGCATTATTATATACCATTAAATATACCAACATTTTTAAATGTGTTTGATTGGACAGTTTTGAGAACTTATTTATTCAAAACTTAAAAGCAAGGTCCTGTAGATAGAGCGCAACTACGCTTTACGGACCTCCGCCAGAGTTTTCACTTCGTTGTACGACATTATCACTACCTTTTTTTTAAATTTTGATCTCTGAATGCTCTCCGTGATCTTCGCTTACCTCATTTTCCTTCTACTTTTCTTTTTGTTCTTAGAATAATTGACCGAAAATAACAAACATATCAGTGACTACTTTTTAACCGCGGCTTCGCCCGCGTGATTTAGGTTTTATTTTTTCGGGATAAAAAGTAGCCTATGTCACTTTCCGTCATTCAAACTATGACCATTCCAAAAATCAAGTCATTCTGTTGCTTCATTGCTGCGTGAAAGAACAAACCAACAAATACATTTTTGGATTTATCATCACTACATGGTATAAAACAAAGTCACTTCCGCTGTCCCCACGTCCCCATGTATGCTTATTATATCTTTAAAACTACACAACAGATTTTGATGTGGTGTTTTTATAGGTAGAGTAATTTAAGAGGTAGGTTTATATGTATAATAAACCTGTGCGAAGCCGGGGCGAGTCGCTAGTAATATTATAAGTAAGGAAAGATTAAAGTAAAGTAATATCTTCTCCTATTTCGTAAAATAAGAGTCTCCGAAAATTATAATACGGAACCCTTACTGAAATTGTCAACACGCTTGACAGTTTCACCACCCTACCAGACTACTGCCAAGTGACAGCTGCGCAAGCGGCCATATTGCGTGACGTCATATCGACATCGATCTTTTACGCGACAATCGATTTTATCGACCGCACACCTGTGTGGCCCGTGCCGCACTCACTTCCGGGTGCATTGACCTTTTTACTTTTTCTTGCACTTAAATGTGTTATCTGTGGTCTGCTATGCGTACTATTGCATACTCTGTGATTGAGTTGTGCAATTTTTAACTGAAACTGAGGAGGTTATCAAATATTTTTATTGCTGTTTTCTAAAACCATTCAATTGAAGTAGTAAGAACTAAGAACAGTTATTCATTTACAGTTCTTACTATAAGATTGGTAGTAACACTGATACCTAATAAACGATATCGACGCGTAGGTATATGCAGGTTTATGTTTTTTTCTGAATACTTATAACTTTTAACAAATTAGTCCGATTTCGATAGCTCTTTTTTGTTGGAAAGAGTTTGCTTCGAAATCAGCTCCGTATAAAGTTTATCGAAATTGGTTGGCTGTTTTTTGAAAAATCAACAATAATCTAAAAAAAACAAACATTTTTTTTTGTTCTATATAGGTTTGTGTTTGACTACATACTGCCTGATGTTAAGCAGATATGCGGTCTAGGATGCGTACCTAAAAGTTACCTATTTATCATCGATTCAAGCGAATTATTTGAATTTGGTACGCAGATTGTAATGGTTGAAGTCGGTTGTACTATATTTCACGAAAAATTATTAATTTAAGTGTGTAGTAATTACTTAATACTTTTAGTTTTTACAAAAGAAAAAAAAAGTAAGTATTAAAACGAATGTCAACCATAATTTAGAACTACTATTTAAAACTTGAGAGTCACACATAGGGCAATGGAGCGAGCCATGCTAGGCATTAGCTTAAGAGAATGGGTCCGTAATATGGAAATCCGACGACGGACAAAGGTTGCAGATGTTGGAAGCTGTATTACACGACTCAAGTGGCGCTGGGCAGGACACGTGGCCAGGCGAGATGGGGGAAGATGGAGTAGATACTGTACTACTACTATATATATAGTGTATATATATTATATTGAAAGAACAAATTATAATTTTGTAATGACTTATAACTATGCTTGTTGTCAATAAATGATTTGTATTTGTATTTGTATATATGATACTGTGTTGTAAGATACTGAGTGGCTTCAAATAATAATAATAATAATAAATATAAATATTTGGGACATCTTCCACACGGCCTCTGACCCCAAACTAAGCAAAGCTTGTGATATGGCTGTCAGAGACTGATATACTACTTATATATTTTTAAATATATACTTATATAGATGGTAACTAAACTACACCCAGACACAGAGCAAACACCCATGTTCATCACATAAATATTTGCCCTGGGTGAGGATCGAACCCACGCCTCTTTGACCCAGTAGTTAGGGTCACGAACCACTGAGCCACCGAGGCAGTCAAATAGCAGACAGGCGTGTAATAATAGCTAATATATAATACAGGGTAATAGCTGAGTGCCATACAGCACTCCAAAGTATTTCAAATAAACACAGAATCATTGTACGTTGGACAAAAAGTCACGGTTTATGTCCGGGTAACAACATAGCAGACACCCTTGCCAAAGAGGGCACGAGAAAACAGGCGGAGGACAAAGCAGCTAGACACTGCAAACCGACAGCAGTGGAAGTACGTGATCTACTGCGCCGTCATACTGAAAAAGAACAACAAAATATGTGGGAGAAGAGGGAGGATTGCAGGCATGCCAAAGCTGCTTTCCCAGCCCTGAACAGAAACATAACAAACGATCTATTGAAGTTGCAGCGACAAGACCTCCGACTTATGGTAGGGCTCATTACTGGTCACTGCAACTTGAATAGTCACATGTATAAACTGGGAGCCACCGACAGCCCACTCTGTCGTGGTTGCCTGCAGGAGAATGAAACGGTAGAGCATGTTTTGTGGCATTGCAAGGCCACGGCAGAAACTAGAATCGCTTGCGGGTTGCATGACGCTACTATTGCTTTATCATCAGCATCGACATCATCATCCTCATCGCTATCTGGTACACCATCCAAGCCACTGGAGCAGTTATGCCAGCGGCCCAGAGCCACGCTCCGTTATTTTAAGGAGCTGGGCTGGCTCGGGTAGACGCTGGAGGGGGAAATGCACAAAACACCCCATGCGGGACGTCAGTGCAGGACTTATCGCCCCTACATCGAATAAGAATAAGAATAAGCAGACAGGCGTTCCGTAGGCAGACCACCAGCCCGATGGGTCGACGACATCAGATCCATCGCGGGACACGCGTGGTTGAGATCAGTCCAAGACAAGGAAAACAGGAAGAGGATACAGCCTATACCCAGCAGTGGGTCGATACAGGCTGCTGATGATGTTGATGATGTAAAACTTGCGCGGCACAACATGAGTGCGCTCGTCACTTCCCCTGAACTTTCAATCTAAAAAGTTCACTTCAATTTGAAACACAGTAGGTAATGTTTACAGTTTACACACTACTTTTGAACGGTTGAATGACTACTAAAAGTGTATGGCACTTTCCCTAGAAGACCCTACCATAGAGTCCTATTCAACTCCTCAAATCTAAATCAATATTACAAAGTGACCAACATAGAGGTAAGTAAATAGTTTAACAAGATGATAGAAGAGAATTAAAGACAGTAAAATAACATGTTAAACGAGTTAAAGAGCACAATTATTTTTTTGTTTTAAATAGTCGATTTTTGTTAAGCCCATATCAAACTTGTTCATAAAGTCATGTATTCACTGAGCAACATTGTTTCGGATACACAGTTTCTGAAACATCAGGACAGGGAGCACTGAAACATACCGATAAAAAGTAGTGTTTACAGAAACAAAATAACTGTCTCCGAAACATTATTTTTTAATTCAGAAACACGTAGATTTTGTTTCTGATACAGGGTTCATAAAATTGTTGCTCAGTGAATACAGGGCTTACTCGTAACTATGAGCATATGTATTACCTATACACCTTTAAATTTCCGTGCACTTTTCATTGCAACACCCTGTTTGTATTCGTAGACTTTTGTTGCGTGTACCACACAAAGTACAAGCCCCTTCATAAGGTTTCATGTTACTGGCAAAGGAAGTCGCCACTTTTGAACGAGGGCACCCCTTGTGACCACATCCTAGTGATAAAAGTACCTACCTACCTTTTGTGTTACATCATCATCAACATTATCAGCCGTAGGATATCCACTGCTGGACATAAGCCTCTCCCATGGATTTCCAACAAGCCCGGTTGGAAACGGCCTGAATCCAGCGCGTTTCTAAGGTATTAATAATATCGTAGGTCCACCTGGTCGGTGGACGTCCTTCGCTGCGCTTGCTGGTGCGTGATCTCCATTCGAGAGCTTCACTGCCCCATCGGCCATCAGTTCTCCGAGCTATGTGCCATACCCATTGCCATTTCAACTTACTAATCCGCTGGGCTGTGTCGGTTACTTTGGTTCGTCTGTTAATCTCCTCATTTCTGATTCGATCTCGCAGCGAGACTCCGAGCATAGCCCTCTCCATAACGCGTTGGGCTACCTTGAGCTTATTCATAAGGCCCACAGTCAAAGACCTAAATAGTTTTTCGTACACTAAATACTAATCAAAAGTTCATTATTTTTACCGATTTCCAAAAAGGAGCAGGTACTATGTTCGTTTGTATGTATTTTTTGTTTATGTGAACAAATTTAGAAAATATTTTTATTTTAAAAGGGTATACTCTCGAGGTGGTCCTATTTAAATTTTATCGAAACATACTGAGCTGTTTTTGATAAATCAACAATAATTTACATGGATGTCAAATCAATTCGTGCAAACTGGGGGGCAATTTTGTTAGCCGGACTCTTTACTGAAGTGATACGTTCTTGAACCTCTCTCGTTTTTCTGACAGTTCCGGCAGCTCAAAACTGTCAGAAAAACGAGACAGTCGAACGTGTCACCTTAGTAACGAGATCGGTTGACAGAATTGCCCCGCTGTTCGAATTCTGTACACGGTGAAACTCAGTGGTGCAATTTTTTTGCGAAAAAAATAATTTATAATAATTTATTTATCCATAGTATTCAATTGTAAGTTCATGTAGGCCGGTTGGCTGGTCAGGGTTTTGGCCTGTGTGTATAACTGTATTTTGTTTTCCAATTCCGACCAAGCCAATGTTTGCCAATTTATCTTATAATTAGGTATTGTACCTAAATTATTTAAGTAAAACAAAGATCTACAATCTAACTTAATTATTTACTGGTCGGTAGAGTCAAAAAAAGTAAAAAATTATGCCTACATTACAAATACCTAATTGCCTTTTCTGAACGTTGGGTAAGTACTTACGTTCTGAAAAAATACCAAACTAGGTACCTACTTACTTATTTAGATACATAGATAGATAATAATAATATTGAGAAGAAAAAAGACAAAGTCTAAAATGGAAGTAGCAAACAAAGGATATAAAATTTATTTATTTAGTTCATGCATGAAGGTAATAGGTAGCTAATTATTTATAAGTGTCTTCTACAAAAGCTTTTCTTACTTTTATCTCAGTTTTATACAGTTAATTAACTACATGTGATTCTCTTATAATTTATCATTACTAACTACTTCTTCCCTATGGTCCATCCTTTGAATACGGAATAAACCAAGAAACGAGAAGCCACACAAAAAAAAAACAGCAGATTTCAGCGCTCTCTTTCTGTGTCTTTAAAAACAATGAAAAGTGTCGTTGATGTACCTAAGTGGGTAAATGGTGGTCGTAGCGCATTTTTTTATAAATGCAAGAGTACTTCTGGTTTCTTCCATGTTCGATGGTTTCATTCTACGGCAAACTAACCACGTTGGCCCGAACTTAACCTACAAATTCTTCCCAAAGTAAAACATCGAAATCCTTACCAAATCGATAATCTGATCGTTTTCATCGACATTTAATTCAAAACTGCCGTAATCCGTGTTAATTTCCACGCTTCTTCCATTTACGTGGACGTTTATTACGAATTCTGACATTGCTAAAATGCTAAAAATATCCGATAATGGTGAAAGATCGTATTGGAAAATATCACCCTCACAGTCCGTTGTCATGGCAACGCTTCGACCGGGTCACCCAAACGCGCGCGAAAGAACAACCATTACCCTACTCTCTTTCTCCAATACAATTTTCACGTAGACCTAAACGAGACAGACATGTCTGTGTCATTTCGTTTGAATATAAGTGTCGCTTGGTAAAATCGATATCGCGCAAGGCTAGGAGTCGATTATCCGTTCGTTTGCGCTCGAAACAAAAATAGCTCAAGTGTTCTTTTCACGCTTTTTTCTCACACTTATTTCTGTAGCGGTAGAGTTGATATTCGTGTAGATTGTGTGGAGCTTGGCAAGTATAAAGAGTGTAGTATGTGAGCGTGTGCATCGACTAAGTATTGATTTTCGCGATCCCTACGCGAGTGAAATGCGACGTTTTCGATTTATTGGATTACTTGTTTCACTCGATATTGCTACGAGTGAGCTCGTTTTTGGGATTGTTAGGCACTAACCTACCTGCTACGGTGAAAACTGTCGTAGCTGAATGAGAATAGATTTTGTTAGTTTTAACTGCCTGCTTCGGCTTAGCATAGGCACAAAATACAATACCTACTTAGTACAAACAGGTACAATAGTAGGTAAATAGGTGTACAATGCTATACAAAATGCATGAAAAATTATTTCTTCGTAATTTTGAAAGTAGATAGGTAGGTACAACCTAAGTGCTTTATAGGTAGGTATGGGTAGGTATTTACCTAAGCTCTACTTATATTTTATTTGTACCCCTCATCACTGTAAGTAAGTATATTTTTTTGACTTGTAACAAATGGTGTTATGAATAAATGACTATATGACTATATATATAAATAGGTACCTAAAGGTGACTGGTAGGGTAGGGATTGATTTTAGTGATAACACCGCCACTTGTAAGTTACGCACAACCTCTTGAAAGCGAATTTCGTGATTTTAATACGGTTGGTCTCATACCTAGTAAAAGTTGTTCATTTATTGATCTACTAAAGACTAAAAGGTTGTGCATACATTACCAGTACCTAACTCATAACGACTACCATCGCGATTTTCTATAATTTTTAACCGACTTCCAAAAAGGAGGAGGTTCCATCGATAATTTTGCCAATTGTGAAACGAATCGAAAAATTATTTTACTTCGAAAGGGTATACTCCCGAGGTGGTCACATTTAAATTTACATAAATCGGCTGAGCTAATTTTGATAAATCAACAATAATGCATAACATAACATTTCGAGCGAAATATGCAAATTTTGTACACGATGGAAGGCGGTTTTGCGAAAAAAAATATTAGGTCATTTTTTTATCTCATCAAATACCGTAGTAATAACTATCTAATCTGTGACTCTACACGGGAACCCTGTGTTCACACGTCAAGGTCACCTCAAATAACAATGCACAATGCATTATGAACTTTCGTGCCTCCCTTTTGAGTCGCTATATGTTTCAATTTTGCGTGGCAATTGAACGACTTTTTATTCGAAAGCTATATGTATAACAAAGAAAAGTATAATGTACTAGCTGCCCGCCCCGGCTTCGCTCGGGTGTGATTGGCCAAAGAAGACATAAATAAGAAGAATTTTATAAAATATATTTCGAGTGAATTTATAGCCTATGACACTCGCAAAGAATGTGGTGTGCTATTGGTAAAAGAATTTTCAAAATCGGTTTAGTAGATCCAGAAATTACCCCCTTACAACCTCACAAACTATACCTCTTTATAATATTATTGACCGAGCGTTAGCGAGGTCTCTGAGTCTAATGGGACGAGCCGGCATTTGAGCTGTCAGATGTATGTTTCTTTGTTCGACGATAACTCAAGTACCGCTCAGCCGATCTCCATGAAATTTAGCATGCACGTAGTTTATATATATAGAATTTTTAAGTTTTATGAGCATCTTCTGTTCAGTGGTGTCGAAGATACCAGGACTGGTGGTAAAAAGAGGCAAAACGGCGCTACTTTCTGCGGGAGTTGCTTGGGTCAAATCTAGTAATTGAAATTCGACCCTCTTAGCGTTGACTGATTGATCTGATATTTGGTACACACCTTTAGTTCCAATGACAATATAATTATTATTAATTATTATATATTTTGTTTAACTTTATATAGGTATTTAAACAATTCTATATATTTTTCAACATTAAATATGTTGGAGCGCTTTACGCAAAGTTACCTTTTGAACCATTCATATACTTAGTTACTAAGCACATTAGTTCAATCTTAAAAATCATAGATGGCTCCGTTCATCGAGCGACAAAATCCTGAATCCCGCAAATGACTTTTGAATTTAGTGAGCTATTTGATGTATTTTGTTATCTTTGCGTTTTCGGTACGGCAAAATAAACCATCGGTCTCGGAGTTTAAGAGATTTATTCGAGGGAAGTTTTCGGTGCTTTCTGCTTTTGACTCTTTGGAGGACGCTCTTCGCGCTCAACAAAGTACTCATTATTAAGGTGCGCTTACACGAGAGCAATAATTGGTCGGGACACGAATGGACCGATCTGGAGCAATTAATGGAGCAATTTCAATAAATTGCGGCAATTATTTCGGCGATATTGCTCCTAATTGCTCCTAAATCCTAATCCAGATATTTCATATCGCTCAATGTCACAGATACGAATTGACGAATACCCAATGGGCTTGGAAATTTCTAGCAATTTTTGTATATATCTCATTCGCACTTGTTTGTTTTGCGGCTTGCCGTCTTGCTTCCGCGGGGAGAGCGAGAGGTCGGGTGGAAGTAGTTGATGAAGTTGCGCTTTATCGCTCAATATTGTATTGCGCAGCATTAATGCTTGTTACCGTTGCCGTAAATTGCTTGATGTAGTCGTGACGTCATAGTTGACGAGTATTGACTGGAATTGAGCAATTTTAGTTGCCCGTGTAAGCGCACCTTCACGAACATTTTATTTAAAATCCTTATTTAAATTCTGACAGTACTTATGTCAAAACTCCAAATTTTTATGGTCAGTGTCAGTTTCTTGTGAAAGTTTTTGAATATTTTGTTAAAATAAAACAGGACACTAAAAAAGTGATGACGAGAATCTTTGCCTCATTGGCGTCATATGAGTAAACTGTTGAATATTGGCACTACTTTCGGCTGTGGCTACTTAATCTGAACATAGCGTTCAATAAGCCTCCGTGACACTTACTACCACTAGAGCCGTCTGCGATGGCCTTTCCACCTCCCTGTGGTATCGACTGCTACGGGGCATTCTCCGTCGGCTCTCCTGTTATCAACGGGATAACTCTTCGCAACGTCTACTACTGCAGAGCTAGCTGCAACGGATTTTCCAACTCGCCCTCTACTACTGCGAGGCCGTCTGTGACGACTTTTTCCGGTCTCTGTGGTATCTACTGCCATGGGGTGTTTTCCTACGGCAGTCTTGTGATCGAAACCTAGCTCTCCGAGACATCTACGACCACTGGGGCTTTTTGCAACGGCCTTTCCAACTTTCTGTGGTATACAGGGTCTATTTCAATTGCCTTTGCAAAAACGTCGTGGACTTTCTTCTTAGAGTAGCTCGCAGAGTGTGTACGTTTAGATTTGATGATAGCTAGAGGACTGTATGTAACGTTTACTTATCTTTTAAATAAAATCGTATATAGATGCTGAATTTTTTTGGTTTAAATAATTTACGCTCGAACTAAGTAAAGAATCCCAAAGAAGGTTTCTAACATTTTTTCTTAATAGACATTTAACAGTGTATAGGTACCTACTAACATTGTAACGTTCACGCTGAACGCCCCACGATTTATTTTTGAGTCTGATCAATGCTCGAGTGATAAGAAAATTAGTGCGTTGAATGCAGTATTTACCTAGGACACGGTAATGATATCTAATACCGTGCCTAGGACTACCAAAATTACTTTTTATCTTTTAGTACATTCTAACAGTAACTTCTCAATAAAACCGTTTATATATTTTATATGTTAAATGAATAACCGCTCTCTTTGTTCTTTGAAGCCCTATGAGCTATGCGACTTCTGCTAGTGTTAGATTCCATTCAGTGTGATCAGATTTAGCATAATTCAAACATTGTAGCATAACAATAGCAATTTTCGGCAAAAACTCATATATTTGAAATATTTTACCGAATGATATATACATTTACTTCACTCATCATTGCAAAACTTTCACACCAACATTATTATATATTTTTTTGTAATCACAGTCGAACTGATAATAGGGCGTAAACATATAAAGTCGAACAGCTATTTAACCCCAACGCGACATAGTCATATCGCGATGTAGTCTTTTTTTTTTATTTATTTGAATGTTACACTCCAGACTCCAGGGTCTGTGCTTTTTAAGATTAACATTTTTTTTTTAAATGATTTGAACAATATTGCTTAAGCAATAAGCGCGATGTAGTCTTAAAGCGATCTAGTCATATCTGCTACCTAGTCAAATAGAGATGTAGTCGTAAAGCTCCTAACCCAATAGGAATAGCGCGAGGTCCAAGTCCGGGGCGGACTACTAGTATAGTATAGTTTAGATGATACTACGCTATAATATAGGTAGGTATTTACTTTCTATAGGTAGGTAAGTATGTGCTTAGGTACTATTATTTCTTCAGTAAGTAATTAAGTTACAAATACAAATTTATTTATTGAGGTAAAAACGGCCAGGATCAATAACATTTGCCTCACAATATTAAAAAGAAAAAAAACAATAAGCAGAAAAATAAATTATTATACCTACAATACGGAATGAAAAATAAGATTAAAAATTAAAAATAAACATGAATCAGTTATAATCATACAATGTCAATAATGAAATTATAAAATGTCAAACAAAAAATTAGCAGGTACACAGTCAAAATTAAGTTCTTATTGGCCGGGTGACTAGCCCTTGTGTCCGAGTTTTGAGGCCGCCTGAAAGCCTCTGACATGGTTAAACGGTTAAAACAACCGGGACCTACGATTTAACGTGTCCTCCGAGCCACGGTAGTGCTCAGTTGGAAAATGGCACCCGCGGTCACCCATCCAAATACTGATCGTGCGAATCGCTGACAAACACCTAGTCAAACTACGCTACGAGCGCTACTAGTTCATTTATTTCTTCAGTAATATAAGGCATACTTAGTTATAAGGAAACAGAGGAAGGGGAAGACCACGGGGATCATTTTCAGACCAAATTAAAGATAACTAATATAAATTTAAAATTTAAAAAACCCCCGACACATTGACAACTATTTTGGGCACATTTGTAGAATTTTGGTTCTTCCATCCCCACTTTAACCCACCATAACTCTTAAACGTCTCAATCGATTTTTATAAAACATAGCTAAGAGCACTCTCGATTAAGTCTCCTTTCATCCAAAAAAAACAAAACTGAAATCGGTTCAGTGGTTCGGGCGCTATGATGCCACAGACAGGCAGACAGACAGACACACAAACAGACACGTCAAACTTATAACACCCCTCTTTTGCGTCGGGGGTTAAAAAGGTAGGTGTCATGTCGTACAACGAGGTGAAAACACTAAACTTCTTAGCAGAAGACCGCGAGACGTGGAAGTTGCTCTGACTAAAGTATTGCTCTTAAATTATGATTATGATGAATAAGAGGCAATAGAGGCATGTTTAATTGTATTAAATCAGCTGTTCTATTGTTTTTCTCCGTTGGAAGCACCGTAACTAAAGGCGCGATTTTAAAGGATTTTCGACAGATCTAAATATAATTTTACAGTGATGCTCAGTGCTCTCCTTTTTTAAGGTTCCGTACCCAAAGGGTAAAAACGAGACCCTATTACTATCTCCAATGTCCGTCAGTCCGTCTGTCTGTGACCAGGCTGTATCTCATGAACCGTGATAGCTAGACAGCTAAAATTTTCCCAGATTATGCATTTCTGTTGTCGCTATAACAACAAATACTAAAAACCGAATAAAATAAATGTTACCCATACAACAAACGTGATTGTTTAGGAGATTTTGCTGGCTATTAATAATGGCAAGAGGAATGGGGCTGAGGCTCCAACGCGGTACGGAACCCTTCGTGCGTGAGTCCGACTTACACTTTCCTGATTTTTTATAGACCAAAACCAAAAAAAACAGCTATATTTTTAGCTACATCTTTTAAAACAAGGCTTCAAAATTGAGCGCGAAATTACTTTAAGTAGGTAGGTACCAGTGAGTGACCAAAGGAAGCATTTAGGTGCCTTCGATTGCGCACCACGTACCTTGGTTGTTAACCCATTCAGCGCCGAGCCCGCCCATCGGCGGGCAATTTTTTTTAACTTTCACGCCGAGGCCGCCCATGGGTTGATTTTAAACTGTAATAGTAACTGCGGCATCTGGGTAATATCGTTACTTTTCAGAAAGGCAGTGAATGGGTTAAGATACTTTGTCAGTTACTGTTACTGATGAAGTCTATACCTACAAGTATGTCCTCCTCCTAAGATTGCCTGAAAAAGATCAGTTTTAGTGAAAAGGCCACCAGTAGTTGAACCCATATTCAAGCTTCTGTATCTCTGTATGTACCTATGTGTGTTAAACAGTAAAGAGTTTATCTACATAATTATTATCTATGCTGACTTTTGATAGTCCACCACTGAACATAGGCCTATCCACGAAAGGCTTAAATAGATTATATCGACTACGCTCGCCCAATGCGAGTTTTAGGATTCCCATAAAGGTACAAGTTGGTAGCGGACGACATGAGGCAGCAGCGAACGATGTGTCGCAGCGACACTACTGGTTTCTATGTGTTCCAATCACAGAACAGCAGAATTTTCCTTCTCTCTTCTGTGGTTCCAATGAATTTACCTCCGTAGTTAGCGGCACGAAGCTAGCGATGTAATTTCATAGAAATACATAGAAACCAGAAGTGTCGCTGCGACACGTCGTTCGCTGCTGCCTCATGTCGTCCGCTACCAACTAAGGTACAAGTTGGTCTTAGAGCGCTTGTAATCGTCCGTTTTTTTTTACCGGACAACGGAACTTAAATTTTTACCTTAAACTTTTTACCTTAAATTTTTTGAAGGACCGATGTCCGATGCATCTATACACAATCATTATAAACCGTAAAACACCGCGAATCCGGTTAAAAACTCGGTCCGTTGTCCGGTAAAACAAACGGACGTACAAGTACGTACTATACAAGCGCTCTATGGAAGATTTCCTTCAACGAAAGGCGGCCAGCTCCTAGAACTAATTTGGCGCTAAACTCCCCAACACATAGATTGTGTCGGACTTATAACGAATTTAATGTCTCATTGGATGATCTCGATGTCTTCTACGATTCTTTAACTATTTTCAAAAAGAAACTATTTAAGTCTCTCTCTAATGATGCTTAACGTTCATATTTTGTAAGTTTTAGTTATTTTAGTTAATAGTTTATAATTATTATAGTCTAACCACTAATGGCGAATGTTGTATACGCCTATAATTGGTGATCATATCAGTCCTGTGTATTACTGTATTTTAAATGTATTTAAGTGTGTTTAATATGTTCACTGTTGGCGTATCTTTATTAAATAAAAATAAAAAACGAAAAGCCAGTGTGAAACCCCTGATATAATATTCTAATGAACTAATTGGTAATGAATCGAGGTTTGAACCCACGATCTTAGATTGTAAGGCGTTCTTCCACTAAACGTTCGGTTTTAACTGTTTAGCCATTTTAGAGGTCCTTATAGGAACCAGAAGTTAATTCTCATATTAACCTTGAAATATTAGAAATATCTACCATTTTCTTTACCACGAAAGTATCAGAAAGAAAAGTTATTTCTGCTGTAGCTCAATCTGGCTTCATAACTTGACTTGCTTAGTAAAGTCATTTAGGAGATTCATGAACTCTGACACCAGGGCTAGCCATCCAGCCTTTACGAATTTATTTTTTACTAGCTTTTACCCGCGGCTTCGCCCGCGTTGTATTTTGATTTTGACTAATGTTTATGTCGGCTGCGAAACCTAACCTAAGCGACAAACATCAAAATACCTTAGAGGAATGCTTTTTTTGGTTAAGTTACGGCTGGAGTGTATATACAACCCCCCTGTGTATTCCCGCCTTGTCGTGGCAGGGGCAGGTCTAAGGCAGCTGAAAAGGCGGCGCTCGAAGTCTCCCTCTTCTTTGGGTCTTTCCCCCAAGGCAGCTTAGAGGCCGGCACTCGTAGTGCAGCCGCTTTTAACTAAAGCAGCTGAGAGGATGGCCGGTAGGTTGCCTGCCTTATGAGGAGTGTTGCTTCTGAGGCGGGCTGCAGTGCCGCTCTTGCGACGCTGCAAGCGAGGATTAGGGGCTGCGGTGGGATGGAACTGGTTGTGTGGGTGCCGCCACCTACCCTACCTTCCGCTAGGCCGTCAACCTGTTGAAAGACGCAGTGGGGCTGCAGGGGAAGAGAAGTGTCGGTATCGCGATGGCCGTTCTCACTGCCCTCTGCAGTTGAAGAGGCAGGCGCTGGGCTACTATGACTGACCCGTTGCACTGGGATCAGGACGTTGGAATGCTGTCCGACGCTCAGTGCTGGTTACTCCCGAGTGGTGGATGACGATGTGTCTTGTGCTCCGAAACACAACGTCATTATGGCGGGAGCGCAAGCTCCGTTATGGAGCCCGAGTCTGGGCTAGCGCTGTTGAGTGCCGCGAAGGAGTGCGAAAAATGTAGGAACGTCCTAAACTTGAAATGACAGGTTATTTCTGGCGCTTAGACGGCTGCTACCGCGGCCCGCTCGCTTACTTTTCATCCTATCCTACGGGAACTGTTAAAGTTTTTGGGATATAAAGTGGCCTTTGTCACTTTTCGTCTTTCGAACTTTATTCATGCAATAAGTCAAGGCAATCCGTTGCTCCGTTGCTGAGAAAAAGTTATTGTCTTATCCTACGGGAACCGCAATTTTTTCAGAAAGAAAAGTATCCTATGTCACTTTCCGTCTTCTAAACTATGCCCACCCCAAAAATCAAGTCAATCCGTTGCTCCATTGCTGAGAAACAGTTATTGTCCTATCCCATGGGAATCACGAATTTTCTCGGGATACAAAAGTATCCTGTTATCATTTTCTGTCTTTTAAACCATAGGTATCCATACCAAAAATCAATTCAATCTTTTGCTCCGTTGCTGCGTCAAAGAGAAACAAACCAACAAACTTTTGATTGATAAGATTAAAGTATGATGATTCTGTACCATAAAGGTAGAATAAAGAAACATGTTAAACCTCTAATGATAGAAGAATTAAAAATATTTTGAATGTCAGACAAAATGACGGCCTGTTATTAAATGTCATAGCAACATGTAGCATGCAGAGGGAATAAAGCATTTTATCCAATTTTAATGTCAGTTGTCATTTTCAATCCATACTTTATTTCCTCTTCAAGGGATATAATGGTGGAAAAGCAATTTGTCCCCTTGTCATGCTACCTGTGATTTATAAAAGTCTGCAGACAATGTCAACTGTCATCTAATTACGTTTCGATGTGACGTTTCGTTAAGTGTCATAGAGGAATTAATCACTTAGCGTCTTTGTGATAGTGGCGACAGTTTTGCTTTCGATAGTTTTTGTCCTGTCCTACAGGAACTATGCAATTTTTTGCTTAACGTCTAATGATCAGCATCTAAAATTCGACGCGCTTGGTTTTGCTCTTGAATCTTAGCAGTTCTTTGCGCTGCGTGATGCTCGGCATCTAAAGTCGCTGCGCTTGACTTTCTCCTTAAGTCTCAGCAGCTCTCTGAGCTGCATGACGCTCAGCATCTAAAATTCGACGTGCTTGGTATTTTGCTCTTGAGTCTCAGCAGTTCTTTGCGCTGCGTGATGCTCAGCATCTAAAAGTCGCCGCGCTTGACTTTCAACTTCAGTCTTAGCAGCTCTCTGAGCTGCATGACGCTCAGCATCTAAAATTCGACGCGCTTGGTTTCGCTCTTGAGTCTCAGCAGCTCTTTGAGATGCGTGGCGCTCGGCGTCTAATGTCAAACGCATTTAAGTATGCTCTTCAGACTCTTGGCTTCTAGCAATTTTCTTTACGCGAGCTCCGCTAGAACTACGCGCTAGATTCGATTTGCGTTTTCTAGGCATACCTATTAGAATGAAAACTACGTAATTAAACTGAAAAAATACATGTAACCTTCTCTAAATTTTACAGGAAAAGATTGATCGACTTTGACATTTGCAACTCGAGCAGCCTTGAATGGGCATTGGGCATAGAGAATGTAATTTGGAAAGTCAAGATGCAAATTACCATTTGTCATGGTAGAATATAAGTTTTTTCTTCTAAGATTCTAGCCAATGCGTTTTCATCCCCCGTTTTCAACCCTTTCAAACTATTTTTTCGAATCAAAAAGTAGCCTATGTCCTTTCTCAGGCTCTAGACTATCTGTGTACCAAATTTCATTCAAATCGGTTCAGTAGTTTTAGCGTGAAAGCGCGACAGACAGACAGACAGACAGACAGACAGAGTTACTTTCGCATTTATAATATTAGTAAGGATTGAAAGTGCAGCGCTTTTTTTATTCATAACTAGCTTTTGATATATCATTTTTATTCATATCTAGCTTTTGATAGCATGATATTTCGAGGCCCTACCTTACCACCCTAAAAGAGGTGGAAAGTAAAAAAACAAAATAAATCGATTCGACAGTTCTTTTTTGACATTTCTTGGAGCGCACGCTAGAATAGCTTGCAGATGGCAGAATTTTTCTAATATTTTCACTTTATGCCATATCATTATTATGGGTGTATAATTTCCTGAAATAAACGATTTATTATTATTATTATTATAATTTATAGCCTATCTGTTATTTTGATATATAAGCTATATAATTGCAAAGTTTCATCTCAATCCGTTCAGTAGTTTTTGCGTGAAAGAGTAACAAACATCCATCCATCCTTACAAACTTTCACATTTCTTAAGTAGGATATAACTACATTTGGCTACCAACTCGCCTGATAAAAAGCGAAGGTGCAGCCACTGAGTACTTTGGTAGCAGCCGAGACTGGAGTAATTAGAAGATATCTATTCACTATTGTTTTAAAGATAATAAATATATCCAGATTGTAATTGTCAGGAAACAATGACGGAGGTAGGGCATTCCAATCCCTAGCGGTCCATAAGGTAAAAACTTAGGATTAACTGGGATACCTAAATACTTGCTTAAAAGTAGGTACAATAAATAAAACTCAACTGGTGTGTTTGTTTGTTTGTATTGCATCAACTGTAACTCTTTCAGTTTTCTTCGTTATTGAGCAAATTTACCTACATTATTATAATTGTTTGCAATTAACACATTGAATTGTTTATTTTGGTTTATTCAATTTGTAATCCACTAGTCCAGGCTATATAACTTTTGTAGGAGCCAAAAAAAATTCTTTGAACGCGGTGTCTTTGTAAGAGCGTCATTTTTGTTGTGATTTTTAATTAAATGTAATTGAATGATGTTTTATATTTATTTCATTAGTATACAGGATTACTTGTAAAACACTAACAACCTTATACGAATATTGCATGATAATATTACTACATAGGTACAGTTCGGTGTTACGGGTCTTACTGCTAATTAATTTTTCATATTTTTTTTCTACTGCTGCTTTGAAACGACTGAACCAAAAATATATGTCCACTTTTGTCTGTATATGCGGTGCCCGACAGGGTCCATAATAATCGTTGTATCCGATAAGTATAGTAACATCTTGAACTGTGTAGAAGACGTAAATACATTAAGCATTTTTTATTTCGCAAAATATCTCTACAAACTCTATTCTTTTTTCAGCGACTTTCACGTGACTTAGCTCACAAATAGCATAAAGATCGCGCATTATAAACGCAAAAAAAACTATAAACGAATTAAAAATCGTTTGAAAGTCAGTTGAAAAGTGAATAAACATTTCAATGTGTTTGTGCAAACATAACAACGCATGCTATGTCAATGCTCTGACCTCCTCGACAACTCACCGGCACTCGCCGTCACATAATTGTTTTAAGCTTTAAGCACCAATTTTCTTTATAACAAGTCGTTCGAAATAATTAAACGACTAAAATTCTATAAATATCTTACTATAATATAGGTTAAAAATACATGTTATAACATTTTTACAAGTCTATCTTTAGTTTATCAAACAACTTATTCTAAAATTGGTGTTTCATTTTCTTTAATCATTAGAATAAGTCATTTAACAGATGTTTCTACTAATGTAAATTAATTTAAGAAATATGTAAAAAAAAGTATGAGAAAATGAAGAAAGCGCTGTAAGGACATGAATGTGACAAACAACACAACAAAATGATATTAATTACTATGTAAATTCGTGTACTACTGTTAAACAATACGAATACAAAATTATAAATACACTCTTCGGAACATATTTACATAATTTTTTATAATGGACATGGACACGACTAAAATATACTATAAGTAAGAAGTAATAAATTCGCTAAAGAAAACAATGTTAATAATTGCACATCAGATGAACTAACAAATCCATAACTAGGAGTACTTTTCTACCGGTTATTTTATTATTCTTACAATTATTTCCTATTTACGTATGTAAGTTATTTCGATTTTATGAAATCAAAAACTTATTGATAAGACGGATTTACGTTCCATAATTAATATTAGGTTGAAACAAAGGGAGAAAATAAGTAAATTTATATAGGAGATTATAATTCTTGAACAAGCCATGCGAGAATCAAACTTGTTTCCAAGTAGGTATTTATTATGAAAATATAGAGGTATATATATAGCGTGCCTAATTCAAACTTTGCAAAGACTAAGTCATATTATGCCAGTAAAGTATATAGGTACTTAAATGGGTACAATATAATCTCTAAAATTATAGAATATAGTAGAATTATTTTATATTTCAGCGCAACTACGCGTAGAAGCGTTACTTAATCGTACAATTTAATATTATAGGGTTATAATTTGAAACTCTGGATTCGAAATCAATTTCCAGACTGCTGGGTGCCCAGTTTTGTTACAATTTTGAAGGATATTCGAAAATAATGCATCTAAAACTAAATACATTTGTGCTTTGACATTCACAAGAAAAACTAGCACCAAAAGTTTAAGGATTAAGAAATATTAGAGAAAGAATTTCACACGATTGGGTAAATTTAAGTGATGCAATTCCAGGGAAGATTTAAGAGTCAAGCTTTTGCAGAAATGAATTCTAACGATGACGATAACCATTCAAAGTCCAGGCATTCAAAATAATGTTAATCATTTATTTCTAGTTAGCACGTTGTATAGAACGCATCATAAATATCATACAATATTGTTGTATCTAAGGCACATAATGTTTAGGCTTTCAATTATTACTCCATATCGTATCAATGGTGCTAACCAATACAACAAAATAAATAAATCTCTGTGACAAATACACAATTTTCTAATTTATGAGTATCAAATTTTGGTAACAGCAATATGAAGATCGTTTATGGCATACAAAATTTTGTATTAGTCACATTTCAAACAATTGCAAAGCTATAAAAAACTAACAATCCTACATCATGCTGAAACAAGTATAACTTCCAGCTTTTTACTGTTTACATACCTTTATTACAATATTAACAAATGCATCCAAGTTTCTTTCCAATGACACTTTTGTATTATTTGTATCTTATTCCATTTCTTGAGCACTTTCGTGCATTATTTGCCAATTATACAAACAACTATTTCAATATAAGACACGTTCTGAATGAACAATTGAATCACAGTCTAGAATTTCGGCACCAATGAGCTAGTAAATTCGTCACCATTTCTACGTTGCCTTACATCTTAAGGTCGTCTCTGCCAGATATTACATGACGAAATTGAGTATTTGAATTATAATCAACAAGCCTTAGTGTCAATTCTATTTATTCAACTAACTGTTTTAATATTCATCTAATCTCGTCTATAGCTAGCAATTGACTAATTCCCGCCTCTGCCTAGTTGAACTATTATAGCTATTAAATATTCTAATATATTTTTGTTCTGTGAGATTGCTATGTAATAATTGTACCAAAATGCTTCCCTAACTTTATACCAATTTTATACATAGAATCCAGTCTGTCCTGCCACCCTTTCTATAGAAAAAATATTCTGCGAATCAACTTTTACGATTATAGGATCAATCTAGTTTCAGTACCAATTTCTAGCTTTACTAAAGCTGTTTTGTAATTATTATATATTTAATTATTGCTTGTCATTTATTGCTACTATTCCTACAAACTATTTTACTATGTTTTATAGAACATACCAAGGCATTCTTTATTATGTGATGATCTTTTGAAATACTAAATTAAAAACGTTACTAGTGAAATTATTCTTTCCGAGGCCTCAATGAAAATGAAAGTAATTTTAATGAATGCTATCAAAACAACTAAAAAATTACTCGTAGTTGAAATCGGGTAATTAATTTCATTATGATCTTCGAGTCACTTTTTGTCATGACCAAGTTTTAACTACAAACTGTTGAACTTAACCGTACCGTACTTACAAACATCTATATATATAAAATCGTGTATATATATTTGGATTTCATTACGTGTAATTTGGCCACAATTTTAGTTTCAACCCCTTACTAATAAGCGTAAGGGGCGTAATAATTGTAAATATTTTATTTTTAAGTAAATTTACATTGTAACTCTAATGACTAGCTTTTCTCGTATGGCCACGGAGTTTGCAAAAAAGATATCTATTTTACGAATGAAAGTCAAGCAAAATCTGAAGAAGTACTAAAGAGGCTAAATGAAAATTTAGTGATAAAGAAATATGTTTCCTCATTTTGACAGAAAACTTTCTTTAACTTAAATTGAATATCTTCAATTTGTCATGGTTACAATTTATGAGCCGATTGATTTATCAAAAGAACACTACAATTTACAAATTCCTATAGTTAACGTTATTATAAGTTTACTTATGAAAGGCACCTATAAAATGTCCTTCGACGATTGTCGATCTACCCAGATTCATTATTGTTTTCTATTCGATCTTAATTTGCAACAAATCTCAAAGATTATGAAATAATGTTCCTGAGATCACAACGTTTTAAGTAAGTACATAACAATTAATACTGAAAATATAATAAATTCATGATTTTACCAAAGCTGATCAAATGTGAAAACAATAACAAACCTCCTAATCTGTAAGCTACTAATTTACAACTAAACTAATACTAAGCAAGGCTCGTCTTTATTAAATATTCAATAAATTAAAGAAAAATATGTTTTAAACTAATTGACGCTTACACTAATTTCTTTTTATTACAAAACACACAACAACGAAACAAAAACAACTTATAATATCACACTTTCGTCAATATATTCAAGTTTTGACGCTATAAATGGAAGCATTCAATTTCAATATCCGCTTTCCTAACTGTCTCACAGCTCAGCAAAGAATAATTTTTTAAGCTGCACTTCAATATTTTACTTCACTAAATTACTGGAAGGCTCGATCATAATCATACGTTTAATTTATATTCTATAAAAATATTAGAATATAATGTTTACATTTTTTTTATCTTCGTTTGTATTTTAATACGTTATTATTTTATTATAGTTGGAGTATTTTGTTCGCCTTAACAAATGAATGTTGTATCAATCGCCCGCAACTAGATGGCGCTATAATAAATAGCTGAAGCCGCTGCGACAAAGTCACCTCGCGTTGCGGACGTCAACACTGCTACGAATATCTCTACAACGTTTATTTACAATGCAATACCGCCATCATGGTAAAACTTTACAGGGATCTCTCGTGTCTTAATATCATGTAACTTTTACCCTCTCTCTCGAAAAATAATTATCCCAGAATTTCCTTGAAGAGGCTGCATAGTTCTTTATTAATTTAACTCATAGCAGAGCGTCCCGTTGCGCACGTATATCGTCACATTTTTTTAAAAGTTTTTTTTGTAACTACTTTTTAAAAGTTTTTTAACAATGAAACTGGATATAGGTAAACGTACTTTTCAAGAGTATAGCTGCTATTCCACTGGAGATGAAATTTTCAGATAAACATGGTAAGCAGAGGAAATTATCCACCAATTGAATCAGTTAACGTGACATATGGCGTAATTTATTAGGGAATTTTCTTTGCACTTCATTCATTTTTGCTTTACACAGTTACACAGTAGGGATGTACCTAACTGTATAAACAAAGTGGGAGAAATAATCAACCTATAAAAATTACATTACACCACGACGTCAACACGATCCTATCGATGAATTTTCCTCACACTTCTTTAAATTAGACATTTCATCCCTGATAGAAATTAATAGATACACAGTCAATCTCAGAGGGTAACAGTTTAGTTTTTAAGGTGCGTATAGATTAAGTAACATGTTGTTTAACTTGTGTTTTATAACCTGTTAAATAACAACATGTTTTATGACATTCAGTGCCTACATTACTGAAACATGTTTTAGAGCAATGTTCTACAACATGCTATATTATTTTGTACAGGGCTATCTAGAACTGATGTACTAAGCTAAAATGAAATAATCCCGGTCATTATTATGAAAAACTTTTACTATGAGTCCAACCAGGAATTTGTCAAAAAAATCTGCCGTTTCATTCGATTTTGTCGATTCCCAGTAACAATTTTGTATAGACTGATATTATTTTTCTTTAATTCTAGGATCAACACCCATAGTAAAAGTTTGATCATATGTAGATCAATAGATAACACTGTTATTTTAAAACTATCGCAATTTAAAAATGTAACTTGGTCAAAACATCGGGAAAAAGAGGTATTTAATAATATAAGTATCTCATGTTTCATTGCGCGATAAGCCCCGTAGTACAAGGATAAAAATGTAACACTTTACTGTACACAAAAAAACGAACAGGAATACAAAGAACGTTAGTGTAACTGTGATGGTGACTTTATTGCTGGAAGCGATCTCTTTCTGGCAACCCATAATGATCTCCTTTCAGCTTGGTACACAGCAAACAGATAGCCCTGTATTAACATGTACGCACGTTTGGACAAAGACACTGAGTACGATAAGAACCCCCAAACTCAAGAGGTTCGGTGCAAGACCGGCCGCCAATGAGGCAAAGGCGCGGGAGTCCACCGAAGCACCGAGTTTGTCGCGAGCGCGTACGTCGGATGATCTGTCACAAAATCATTTGACATTGACATTGACAGCTCTGCGTCGCATGAGGCGGGCTGAGGCGTGGATCACGGGGACCGCAAGTCAGGCGCTGGCTTGTCGGGGGCGATGTCTTCAGAGGTGTCGACCACTTGGCCGACGGAGCCTGTGGTGTCCATCGCGCTCGCTTCCGACGTGATGACGCTCGATTGGAAGAACCGTTCTGTGGACAGGACTGATTTTTAGTTTGTTATGGCAACTGCCTATAACTTGAGTTGTTCTGATCAGTGTTATTATTGAAACGGCAATTGCCGTAATTTACTTATTACGACAGTTCAAGTTGTGTTTCTGTAAAATGCGGCAGCCATATACCTACTATACGGCAATTTCAAACTTTGCAAAATCCCAAAATATACTTTGGTGAGATTTGGCGAAAATTCGTCGAACGATTCTGTCAGATACAAAACGAATGTGCAGTCGTGGTGGTCTAGTGGTCGTAACGCTGGCCTGTCAATCTTGAAGTCGTGGGTTCAAATCGCAGTCCCGTACCAATGAATTTCTTTGGAACTTATGTACGGAATTTAACTGGCTTTTCGGTGAAGGAAAACATCGTTTGGCAACCTGCATACGTCCATAGAAGAAATTCGATATGTGGACCACCATATATTGGATCCATTAACCCGCACTGGGCCAGCGTGGTGGATATGACCAATCACCCTTCATGGGTAGGCCTACCTCCTGCAGTGGACTATTAACAAGGCTGGTACAGTACAGTAGATACGAAAGCCTTAACACGCGAGTTTGACTTGTACTAAGCCTATTTCAATCTATTTAACTGGGTCTTTTATTTCATCTGCCTCAGTGAAAGCGATGGGTTTAACTTTATTTATTTTTTGTTTATGAAATAACTTACCATCATCAAGTAGCACAACATGGTCGGGGCCGGCGGGCGCCGCCATCATGTTGAATTCTTCTTCTAGAGTAGGGAATGGTGCGTTCCATCTGTAAATATCACATCAATATATAGACTTATTTTATTTACACAGAAAAACAAAAAATAACTTAACCCTTTGAAGTTGTCAGTGCGAGCAAGCGCGCGCGATATGTTACCGCCACTCGAACACATCTTTTTTGCCTCACGGCGCCAGCCCGGCGAGACCACTTGATAAACTTATCATAAAATCTTAAGTACTGAACCGATTTGTATTCTGTAAATGTAGTTCTGATGAGAAATATATTACCTATCCGATATGTGACAAATATACAATTTTTTGTTATAAATATTGATTTTCAAACACTAAGTCAAAAATAGATGAGTTTTTTGTCAAGGTAATTTTCTCTCATTCTCGGCTCGATTTTGAGGCTAGAATATCTACCCCGGCACTAAGAAGGAACCATATTTTCCACCAAACCTCCTTTTCATGCTAGTTTATAATAAAAATCAACTAAAAAATCAAAATGAAATCGATTATTTTTTGTCACAACTAAATAGCACTTGACTAATGAATGGCGGGCTTATTTTACAGTTCATTCTCTAAACAACAGATGGATATAAAATTCCCATGCTATAATCGACTCTATACCCTTGTGAAAAGGTTTTAAATGACCTGTAGTACGATGGTTCAAATCCGCACCATTAGCCATAGACGGATGCAAACATTCTAGTATTTTTGTTGGTTCGGATTGGAATCATTAGCCGTCAGGGGGTTAAATAACAATTTCCGCTATGACTAAACTAATACTAGAGGGTAACGTGGTCAGAATGCTGGCAGCATTGCCTCGCTGAATAGCAATACACAGCTTTTGGGCGAAATAGATGCCAGCACTCTGGTCACGTGTCACCTCTACCAAACGCCTGGCCAGATTTTTGTACAGAGTATGAGCGTCCGGCCCCCACGGACCTAAAGTCTCAACCCCAAACGGCACAAAATGGTACATCCTGTCTAAGGACCCATATTTGTACCGTTTGAGGTCTTCCGCTTTAGCTGCAGCAGCACCAGCCCTGTTTGCTGTGTCAGGAAGGTGAGACGACGCCAGTGTGTCGACGCACGTCGCGTCCCAAGCCAAAGGTCGTCCCACCCTCCATGGCACCAACGTCATTCCGTCGGGTCTTTTACCGTCGTCCCGCAACAGTCCATTAGGCTCTAGGACCGACGGGACGCCAGCACTAACAAAGGCCCGACGGATGATATCATTTAGGGTGGCGTGCCGCGAAAAGCGCCCTGCACTTTTTGTGCATGACAATGCGTGATGACCGAAACGATCGACCATATCGCCACATTGGCAGCGGTGCGGGACCAGACATGGGGCACCTTAATCGGAGAGATACGCCTATCCGGAAAGAGTTATTCAAAAGGTTGCCAACGTTACTTGAAGGAAGGGCATGTAGCCAAAGCCCCGACTCCCATCTTGAAACGGCAAGCAAGCGAGCGCGCTCTGTGGTACAACTTGAGGTTTGAATTAGTTTTTGCAGTTCTAACTCACAGAGCGGCCCGTCCCACTGTCTCTGAGAATTGGGAGACTTGGGCAAGCTATTTTCCAACTTTCGACAGCGTCACTCAGATATGTAATTTCTAAATTAGTTAGAATATTTATCTTTGAATATACTTATACAATTTTGTCTGTAACAATTAGATTTTTTAACATACCTACAAGTTTAAAACCCTGCTTGATATAGCAATGCGTTCTTTACTCTGAGTACTGTACTATAGTACTCTAGTAGTATAGGTACCGGTTGTTTTAATTGTTTAGCCATGCTAGAGGCCTTCAGGCGGCCTAAAATCTCTGACACCAGAGCTAGCCACTTGGCCTATACGAACTTACTTACTTTTTAGTGCCTTTTCTTTTGTCCCTGGGAAAATCCTTAATGGATACCACTCCACTCCGGTGGAGGCAAGGTGGTTATGTGGGAGTCCCACCAACGACTGGTCAATACCCTGAGGTGTTTCCATCGTGTCGCTAACACTGGGGTACGGGTACGAATGCGCATTTCGTTATAGTAGTGCCTGTCCCTACATCTAGTGAACTGTGCCAACATCTGCCGGACTAGGATGCGCGCCACGAATTATTCCTTTCGTAGTGTCAGAACGAGACAGCGTTATGGCAAAGTATACCTATCAAAGCGTCAAAATCCGTTGCGTAGTTTTAAAGATATAAGCATACATGGGGACAGACAGCGGGAAGCGACTTTGTCTTATACTATGTAGTGATAACGGGACTCAACTCACGTGTACGGATAGTCATAACAACGAGTATAGTTTCGGTCGCGTTCGGCGACCTTTCTCAAGTTGGCGAGAGCTAGCACGCGGAGCCGTCTCGCATTGCACTGTACTAACAGTTGAAGAGATATTCAGCATACCTCGGTGGAGCTCTAGTGGCAGCTCTCGGAGCGTACAGTCCGAGTCCGCCCGGTGGTGACACCCCGCCGCCGCCGGGCAGCACGGCGCCGCCGCCACCCGCGCCGCCCCCCAGCCCTCCTAATGAACCGTATGGGAACATCTGAAACAAGTGGTCGTAAAGTTGTTATATTTTCCACCGTAACCTATTGAAAAGTATCACCGCCTGACCCCGTCATCAAACGAGGGCCTGGTAGGTAAATCTGTCATCCTTACTAATATTATAAATCTGAAAATGTGTTTGTTGGTTTGTTCCTCTTGACTTGATTTTTGGCATGGACATAGTTGGAATGACGAAAAGTGACCTATTAGGCTACAATCCGGTAATAGTTATTTTACCTCTGACATTTTTTGCTGTCTTTGTTTAAACTGTGATGATGTTTATTGACTAGACAAAGACAGCGAAAAGGCAGCTAGAAATGTTGAAATAACTGCAAACGGACTGTACTTTTAATCCCAGAAAAACAAAATGTTCCCATGGGATAGCAGAAACATTAACCTACAACGCGGGCGAAGGCGCAGCCACGGAAGACCTCAATTGGAAATGTCGCCCGCGGTCACCCATCTGAAGACTGACCGTGTGAAAGTTGCTTAATTTAGGTGATCGCTGACAAACACCTAGTCAAACTACGCTACGAGCGCTAGTATAGTGAATGATAAGGATCACAGAACAGAAGAACTAGATTAGGACACTGACCTGCTGAGGCTGCGTGTGGAAATGATTGAAGTGCGACATCGGCGGGTGGCAGTCCGTGCGGTACGGGTGCGGCGAGCGGCGTCGCGGCGACGCGGGCGGCGAGCGCACCTCGGGCGACGACGGGGAACCCCCCGCGTTGTTGCCCACCAGCTCGCTCGCTGGAAACGTGTAGATATCTTTCGGGGAATCAAGTCGGACACTCCATTAGCAGTACAGATAAATTAGAACCAAATAAACAGAATAAGTAAAACAAAATGAAGGATTAGATCAAGATATAGTTTATTGCTCTGAAAGTCTGAACTGTGTACAATAAGGTTAAGTTGGGTAAGATTATCCAAACGGACATGCAATATTTTGTTTCAATAAACTAGCTAAGCTTTGTTAGCTGTCTTACACTATTAGAAATATTTGGTATTTTTGACCGATGAACCGGAGGAGGTACTCAATTCGACGCGTATTCTTATTCTTATTCTTATTCTTATTCGACGTGGGGGCGATAAGTCCTGCACTGACGTCCCGCATGGGGTGTTTTGTGCATTTCCCCCTCCAGCGTCTACCCGAGCCAGCCCAGCTCCTTAAAGTAGCGGAGCGTGGCTCAGGGCCGCTGGCATAAATGCTCCAGTAGCCTAGATGGTGAATAAGATGATGGCGATGTGGATGACAAAGCTAATGATAATGCCAATGCAGAAGCGTCATGCAACAATTCGACGCGTATATTTTTTTTTTTTTTTTTTTTTTTTTTAAGTATAACCACGCATAACTTTTTCATAGTAATCCGATTTCAATAATTCTTTTTTTATTGAAAAGAGTGTACTTGAAAATTGGTCCCATTAAAATTTTATTAAAATCGGCTGAGCGATTTTTGATAAATCAACGAATGTGAAAAATGCTACATCCATCCGTGCGAAATATTCGCGAATTCTGTACACGGATGAAGTCGTTCATGCTATTTTTTGCAAAAAATAATTATTTACTATCAATAGGCTTGCGTTTGACCACATTTTGTATTATGTGGATAAGATAGGAGAAACAGCCTTTTTAGCACTAAGCAAGTAGAATAAAGAAATATAGAGAAAGACAGAGAGAAAAATTTACAAATTAGGGATACAATAAATGGGAAATTCTAAACAAATCTTTTTAACCGTTTAGAATCCATTGATATTTTAGCTGATCTCTTTTATAATCTATCTAAGATGTGGCACGTTAAAATAAAAGTTATATGCTCAGGTTGCTCAGTATGCTCAGGTTAGAAGTTCCCCTCATTTTGTCGGATAGAATCAGGTAAAAAGAGGCCAGACCATTTTTAAATGCTATTGAAAAGAATCCTTATCATAAGAGGAAGAAGCCAATGAGAGGCCTACCTGTAGATCTGATGATGGCGACCGGGCGGGCCATCGGCGGCAGCGGCGGCGGCGGCAGCATCGAACTGCTGAAGTACGGCGGCTTTGGACTCCGGGAGAGACTGTGGACCTGGAACAATAGATAAAGAATTAATGGTACTGTGGTATATGTTACATTGCTAGTAAATGTAGGTAGACTTGGGTCCTTAGACAGGATGTACCATTTTGTGCCGTTTGGGGTTGAGACTTTAGGTCACATGGCTGGCACATGTGCCATACTCGTGATCGGGTGCTGCTTGCAGGTCGCCGGTCTACTCGTGGCATTCACGCAATGCACCGACTTGATAACTTAGGCTAATATTTAACTATGTTATAATACTCTTTGTACAGTAAAATAAAATAAAAAAAATGTGTTTAGTTAACAAAGGGCACAGACCCTGGAGCCGTTTGTGCCGTTTGGGGTTGAGACTTTAGGTCCGTGGGGGCCGGACGCTCATACTCTATACAAAGATCTGGCCAGGCGTTTGGCAGAGGTGACACGTGACCAGAGTGCTGGCATCTATTTCGCCCAAAAGCTGTGTATTGCTATTCAGCGAGGCAATGCTGCCAGCATTCTGGCCACGTTACCCTCTGCCGAGGGGCTTTTAGACTAGGTTTTATTTTATTTTATGTTTTTTTTTTTTTAGTTTAACTTTTAGTATTAGTTTAGTCATTGCGGAAAGTGTTATTGTGTATTTTTTGTTTTTCTGTGTAAATAAAAGGTAGACTTAGTTCTATACATTGTATGTAGGTAGTTGGGGAAATTATAAAGTAAATCAGTTCTGTCACCGACCTCTTCGTTTCACTTGCCGCTCCGCCGAATATGCCCTAAATATTCTACTGGTACCTGTACCAGCCTTTTGAATAGTCCACTGCAGGACGTAGGCCTACCTGAAGGGTGATTGGGCCATTTCCACCACGCTGGCCCAGTGAGGGTTGGTGGATTTACATGCGCCATGGAATTTCTTCTACGGACGTATGCAGGTCGCCTCACGATGTTTTCTTTCACCGAAAAGCCAGTGGTGTGAAATCTCATACATAAATTCCAAAGAACTCATTGGTATGTTATTTTTTAATTTTTGTGCTATCCCATGGGAACATTTTATTTCTTTAGGATAAAAAGTAGCCTATGGCACTTTCCGTCTTTCAAACTATGTCCATGCTAAAATCAAGTCAATCCGTTGCTCCGTTGCTGCGTGAAAGAGTAACGAACCAACAAACACACTTTGGGATTTGTTTAAATTCAAAATTACTTCATTTCAGGCGCTAAATCAATATATAATATGTCCTCCTCCTTGCGTCGATTTCCTCATGTCTGAGGGTCGTGACCTCTGCCTCCCAGAAGCTTCTCTCTCACAATGTTCTTCCATCGTCCTCTATCTTCAGCAACCCGCAGCGCCTCATAGATGGATGAGTCAAGAGTGGTGCGAATCTGATCGGACCAACGTATCGGACTACGACCACGTGACCGCTTGCCGTCGACTTTCCCTGTGACCATCAGTTTCTCGAGGTTATCGTCTTTTTTCCTTGCAATGTGGCCAAAGTAGTCAAGGACACGTTTAAGACAGATGGTAGAAAGTCTAGTCGTGACCTTGAGCTGTTTAAGTATCGATACGTTGGTCCGGTGAGCTGTCCATGGAATCCTGAGCATCCTTCTCCAGCACCACATCTCGAAGGCATCAATGCGTCTACGATCTGCTGCTTTTAGAGTCCAAGTCTCAGCAGCATACAGAAAGATGGAGAAAACTAGAGTGCGGACTAATCTAATTTTTGCTTTCAGTCTTATCCCCCTGTTCTTCCATATCTTATCGAGCTGAGACATGGCCCCCTTCGCCATACCTATACGTCTTCGCACGTCACCTTCACAGGAGCCATCATTACAGATGCTGGAGCCGAGATAAACAAAATTGTCAACTATGTCCAAGTTTGACACCCCATTGATGTTCAATGATTTAGCTCTTTCAACCACCATGATTTTAGTTTTCAATCTGTTGATAGAGAGCCCAAAACTACAACTAATACGCTCCATCCTATCCAGCAGCTCAGTCATTTCAGCTTCGCTTGCAGCAATAAGCGTCGTGTCATCAGCATACCGGAGGTTTGTGACTTTAACACCACCAATGCTTACGCCTCCATTCCAGTTGTCGCAAGTTTGTCGCATTATAACTTCTCCATACGCGTTGAACAAAATGGGGGATGCAATACAGCCTTGGCGAACACCTTTTCCAAAACAGAATGGCTGGGACAGCATCTCGCTAATCCTGACTACCCCTTTATTGCTGTAGTAAAGCGATTGAAGCAGTGCGGTGAGGTGTTTTGGCACGCCTAATACAGTGAGGACTCGCCACAAAGAATCCCAGCTAACGCAGTCAAATGCCTTACTGTAATCAACAAAACACAAAAGGACCGGCACATTGTACTCATAAGCCTTCTCAATTAACTGTCTTACATTGAGGATTTGTTCCCGCGTGCCTCTACCCTTAACAAAACCGGCTTGTTCTTGCGGAATCTGCTGATCCAAGTAATGGCGAATACGGTTATTAAGGATATGGAGCAGAATTTTACTTGCGTGGGATATAAGCGCTAGGGTACGGTAATTGTCGCACTGCTTTGTTGAGACTTTCTTATGGAGCGGTAGAATTACAGATTCCGTCCAGTCTTCCGGCCACACGCCGCTGACCCACACCTTATTGCAGATGGCTTGCAATGTGTCGACACCCCTATCGCCCAGCGCTTTTAGGATCTCTGCTGTTATCTTATCGGGACCCGGTGCTTTCTTGATCTTTAGAGCTTTCAATGCTGCGACAATCTCGGAACGTAGAATGTCAGGTTCCATGCCTAGGTCCTTATTGAAAACAAAGCCATTCCGTGCGTTCTGTGACTGGTCTTCATATAACTCTTCACAATAAGTCCGCCATCTATCCACGATTTCGTCTAGCTGGTGCAAGAGTTGCCCGTTGGCATCTTCAATTATCCATGACTTAGGCTTGAATTTTTTGGTAAGAAGTCGAACTTTCTTAAAAAGATCTGCAGTCTGATATTTGAGAGAATGATCTTCAATGTCTTGACAGATTCCATCGATGTAATTGTTTTTGTCCTCTCTGCAATATGCATCAATGGTTTTACAAAGAACATTGTATTTTCTTCTCACTTCAGGGTCCTGCAGTCCCTTAACCTTCAGGTCCTTTCTTTCTTGAGTAAGTGCCCAAGTACGGTCTGAGATCCAAGACGATTTCTTTGGGTCGGGCTTTTGAAAATTACGTAGCTCAATCAGTGTATCATTAACAATTTCTTTAAGATGACGCCACTGAGAGTCCGCCGTTACATACTGATCGGAGTTTTCCTGACTTAGCTTATCCTCAACAGCCTGTTGGAAAAAATCTCTTTCTGCGAGCGTAAGTTGTGTGAGGTACATTTGACGACGCTTATTTGGTGCCTTAAGGCGAAGCGCAAAATTTGCGACTAATAATATGTAGAACAATATTAATAATTAAAATTTTTAACAATGGTTGTTAAAAGTTACATAACAATTATGTATAGTCGAATATTAAATTAAATTAAAAAAATCGGCCAAGTACGAGACGGACTCGCACACAGAAGATTCCGTACCGTATGGGAGCCCCATTCCTCTTGCCGTTATTAATAGCAAACAAAAAAACGCCTAAAAATCACCGTTGTTGTACGGGAGCCCCCCTTAAATATTTATTTTATTCTGTTTTTAATATTTTTTGTTGCAGCGGCAACAGAAATACATCATTATCTGAAAATTTGAATTAAAAAAAAAAAAAAACATTTGAATTACTATTAAGTAAAATAAGAAAAATATTTTATTTACACAGAAAAACAAAAAAGAACTTAAATAACAATTTCCGCTATGACTAAACTAATACTAAAACTTAGCTAAAAAAAAACACAAAACAAAATAAAACCTAGTCTAAAAGCCCCTAGTCTAAGAAAAATTAATAATATTAGTGAGGATTTTGCATTTGTAGACGACACCTGCTAAATATACCTGTAACTGCTGAACATCGCTGGGCTCCTGACAGACGAAGGTGACGAAATCTCCGAGCGAGTCCTGCTGCGCTGTCTCGTACTTGGCGCTGCTGTGCTGAGACGAAAGCGCTTCTGATGCTGGAAGGTAGTAAAATATACCATTTTAAAGGCAAGCTGAAACCTGATACCTATTTTTTTTGTATAGGTTTGTTTTTGACTACCAGAAGATACCTATTTACTCGGGATTTAACCTATTTACCCACGTTGTAGTTTAGCGGGAAGATAGACCCAGGCAAAGCGTTCCACATTCTGGCTGTTCGTATGAGGAACGTGGATTCGAAACGCTTGTTTATCTTGGGAACGCGCGGGATCTCCAACCTTAAAAAAGTGGCGCTTAAGAGGTGAAAAAATAACTTTTCATACCACCTTCTCGAAAAATGATTCTTTAATTATGTTGTACGATCTTCACAGAAAACAAGTCATTATAATCTTAACACAATCTCGAGGGGCTATGGCAGGTCAATAATGTTGGATGAAACTCCCTGATAGAGTAAAGTGATTCAAATTTGGAACGTCTAATTCGTATAAAAATTTCTTAACTTACAACATTTAAGGACATCGTAAAAAGGTTTTATTTTGTGAAATCAAATAAAGCATCTTTTCATTGCACGGCAAAGGGCATTGTAAGGAGATCTTATTAGATTTTATAGAATAAAACCTCTTTGGTCCCCGTGTCAGTTCGATTTTATAGAATAAAAAAAAACCTCTTTGCAATGCTCGTGTTAGGCCATGATAATCCAGCTGGCCATGGTCTTATGTTTTTCAAGTAGTATTTACATTCTCTTGATAATTAAGGATGTGTGCTTTTCTATGAAAATTCGTAGGTACCTACCTACATTCTAATCATCAGTACATTAGGTATATACCTGTAGGATGCGTTTCTGTGGGGGGTGGTGCGTGTTGGTAGAATATGGTGTTTGACGGCACGAGGGGGGACTGGGCGCTCAGGCCCGCTGAGCTGTGAGGTATGCCTGGAAAAAAACACGGGAGATATTAGCTATTCGGTTGTTTTGACTTCATTCTGAATTTGAGAGAAAAACTGATAGATATGACACAAAATATGACTGCACACAATCATCATCATCATCATCTACAGCTTTTTTTATCTCACTGCTGGGAATAGGTCTTTACTTTATAGCACAATACTGCACACAATATGATACCTGAAATTACCTATTAAGCAACGTTCCGCACGGCCAGTATTTGGATGGGTGACCGCGGGTGGCATTTCCCAACTGAGCGCTACCGTGGCTTGGATGACACGTTAAATTGTATGCCCCGGTTGTTTTACCGTTTAGCCACGTCAGAGGTCTTAAGGCGGCCTAAAAACTCTGATACCAGGGCTAGCTACCCGGCCTATACGAACTTACTTACCTATAGATGTTACAGAAAACAACTAAGTATGCAGATTGTAATTGCATTTGTTTGAGATCTTCTAGTGGGTTTAGCGTCGACCACCAAATTACCCTGCGTCCCTAGGGGATAAAATTTACATTTTGGAGAAACGACTTAATACTAATGCGGTTTGGGGCTGCCGGTGAAATGCGCCCGTGCTCTACATCCATCATGGAATTTAAAACAAAAATGTTAAGTCGATGTCCACATCGTAAAACTTTGGAAGCATTTATATGGCACATAAATCGTCCAACAGAACGATATGCGAGGAAAAGTCCACCTTACGTAAGCTATGACAGAATTTTCCTTCTAGTTATTTCTTTTCCAAAAGAATAGGTACGGTACGAAAAAAAAACTACATCCAAGACAATCAGGCAAAGAGAAGTCGACCAGGGAGATGAAATTGCAAAAAAATAGCTCTCCGTGGACGACACCAATTTAACGTTACGTTTGTTACGCGATATACGTTTCATAGTGTTTTCATAGCTTCTTTACAAATCTGACACTAATCTTTAATATACATACCGTCTTAAAATAATCTGCCAAGTACGAGTCGGACTCGCGCACGAAGGGTTCCGTACTGTATGGGAGCCCCCCGCAAATATTTATTTTATTTGAATTTAATTATTTATTATTAACTAGCAACCCACCCCGGCTTCGCACAAGTGTATTATACATATAAAACTTCCCCTTGAATATCTCTATCTCTTTAAAAAAAAACGCATCAAAATCCGTTGCGTAGATTTAAAGATATAAGCATACATGGGGACAGACAGCGGGAAGCGACTTTGTTTTATACTATGTAGTGAAGTAAGCATGCAGCTATATATTCTGTGAATATTTCAAGCATCCACCTATTACCATTATTAATATCGAGCGAACAACGGCTAAAAATCAGGTTTATTATATGGGAGCCCCCTTAAATTCTTTTTTCTGTTTTTAGTATTTGCTGTTATAGCGACAACAGAAATACGTCGACTGTCAAAATTTCAACGTTCTAACTATCACCGTACATGAGATACAACCTGGTGACAGACAGACAGACAGCGGAGTCTTAGTAATAGGGTCCCGTTTTAGCCTTTGGGTACGTAACCCTAAAAACGAAGCACTCACAAAGACGGCACAAAAAATCACGTTTCATGTATGGGAGCCCCCTCAACGATTTATTTTATTCTGCTTTTAGTATTTGTTGTTATAGCGGCAACAGAAATACATCATCTGTGAACATTTCAACTGTCTAGCTCACGGTTCATGAGACACAGCCTGGCGACTAGACAGACGGATGGACGGATAGACAGCGGAGTCTTAGTAATACGGTCCCGTTTTTACCCTTTGAGTACGGAGCCCTAATAATCGGCCAAGTCGAGTCGAGAAGTTCGAGTCTGACTCGAAATTTTAAGGGTAGATAAAAACCCCATTCAAATATCCTCGCTTAGCTGTTACGTGAGCTTCAGTCTGAATTTTGTTGTCCGCAGCTTGTAGCTAACATCACGGCCGCCAAGGCGTTTGATTCGCCCTTTAGCTAGTTTTAGGTAGTTATATTCATTTTGAAGATTTTCTAACAAAAGAAAAATTATCTACTACGTATCATGTAGCTGTTGCAATACCAAATATTGTAGATAATACAGATGTTTTCGTCAGAAAGGCGAAAGTGAATACAACAATAGAAATAATAATCGGCCAAGTACGAGTCGGACTCGCGCACGGAGGGTTCCGTACTGTTTGGGAGCCCCCCTTAAATATTTATTTAATTTTATTATTTATTATTCAAGGAAATATAAAACTAAATATTCTGTGAAAATTTCAAGCATCTACCTGGTACCATTATTAATATAGAGCGAAAAACGTCTAAAAATTCAGGTTTGTTGTATGGGAGCCCCCCTGAAATATTTATTTTCTTTTGTTTTTAGTATTTGTAGCGGCAACCAAAATACATCATCTGTGAAAATTTCAACTGCCTAGCTATCATGGTTCATGAGATACAGCCCGGTGACAGACAGACGGACAGACGGACATCGAAGTCTTAGTAATAGGGTCCTGTTTTTATCCTTTGAGTACGGAGCCCTAAAAACGAACCACCCACAAAGATGACATGACAGACAATACCTATACAAACTATTGCTTAACCCTGCGAGTTCAGTAACCCACTGATTCACTCAGTAATTATATTCACCGATTGAACACTATATTTAGAGCGACGGCATGTTACGGACACGTACAGAATAATAATATTATATTAAAATGAGTGTGTTGTTTAGTTGTTGATTGTTTGCGATTAGTAAGAATTTACCTTTTGTTATAGGTTTTCGGTAACTACAAATTGTAATTTGCAATTTGGAGTTTCCGAAAAATCAAAACAAAAGGAAAACTCGTGCTAGTCGCGTGATCATTGTCTTGATGATGATTGTGTTTTAAAATTGAATGCACCGATTGCTCATTAACCGACTTCCAAAAAGGAGGAGGTTCTATGTTCGTCTGTATGTTTTTTCACGATGGAAGGCGGTTTTGACATTTTATGTGAAAAATTATAATTTTAAGAATTAAATACCTATAGTAAATAAGTTTTTCGAATTCGCTAATTTTAAATATTTGTAAAAATATTTTCTTCAGAACTCTTCTCTCATAATTATAATAGAAGTGAACATTGTGACATCTACACAATGTTTACTTCTATAAAATGAATATTAGTGTACCGTCTTCATCCCTTGAGGGTTAAAACTAAGATTAACCGGTGGTTACAAGGGTGGCCAAGAATGGGCTACATTCGGTGCTGGCATAGAGATTTGTGGGTGTGACCCGGTATATGAAGTAACCCTGACTGATGCAAGACAAGTATGAAGATCTAACCTGCGTTAACCAAGGTTGCCTAAATACATTGGACTAAATACGACAAACACCATGCCCCTCAGTGTTTTTGCTCAAAATATACAGTGACATAAATAAAGCAAGGCTAGCGGTGCCAACTTCTTCGTCAGCCTACTACGTAGCTGCAGTAACTGCAGCAGCATTTGTTTCCTAAAGATCTTGCATTTATTTTATTTATTAGGCAGTCAACAGACCACAGAAAATACATGATTTAATATTTTTGACCGATTCTGTGGTCCAAAAGAATAAGCACACAGCATGGTGAACATTTGTATACATATTATTCCAAATTCAATATTTAAAATAAAGAGAATGGTGTAAATATTTAGTGAAAAATAACCATTAATAACATTATTTTCACTTTATAGAAAAAGTAACAATGTCAATTAATCTACAATAGTTATCTACTATTACCTAAGTAGATAATTTATGAAATGAAATGCATATTACCGTTAATTACTGTAAGTATTGCACTACATTATGGTTTGGAGGCGAAATATTTATACATATTACTTTTAAATTGTCTGAGACTAAGTCCGAACAAATCGAAATCCAGCTCATCAACGCCGTCGCTTTTCGGGCACTAGAGCGGCATACATCATTGCAAGAGCGGCACATTCGAGAGCATTGAGTAGGTGTAGGAATATCACAGACAGGTGAGCAGATGTTCCATACTTTGAGGAGGAGCACCGCAGTTGCACGACGGTAGAATCAGAACCAACGGTAACCAAGCTTAGGACACAGACCTATTGGGCTCAAAAATGATCAAGACGAAGTTTTTGGCCCTAGTTGAATTTTTTCAGGGGCACGGTTATAGATGCTCGCATCAGATGCACACAAAAATCTTGTTCGGTAGAGGTTGAACGGAACTATCTAAAAGAGGAATATATACAGGGTTACTGGTAATTAATTCGCATCCTAAGGGCATATTCTATCATTCCAACTTCTAAAAATTCGTATTAATTTCTTCCCTACAAAATTTCAAAAATTCTTTTGACCTGTCTAAACATAATTAACTCCATTACAAACTGACACCAGAGCAGCTAGCCACCCGGTCTATACGAACTTACTTACTTACTTACTCTTTTTAATAATTATTTTTCGCAAAAAATGGCAAAACCGCCTTCCATCGTGTACAAAATTCGAATGTTTTGCTCGAATTGTTTACATTATTGTTGATTTATCAAAAACGGCTCAGCCAATTTTTGTAAAATTTAATTGGGACCACCTTGGGAGTACACCCTTTCGAACTAAAAATAATTTTTCGATTCGGTTCACAATTGGCGAAATTATCGAGGAACATACACAAAAAAAAATACATACACACGAACATAGAACCTCCTCCTTTTTGGAAGTCGGTTAAAAAACGCGCGCACCGCCACCCGCGAAACTTGGAACTCAGAGGAGATTCTGTGTTAATATGAATGAATGAATTATGCAATAGTTAAGTTTGTATGTAAAAACAATTATTTATACATATATGCTGATTCCAATCATTATTTTTTGGGAAATTGTTGACATTTGGAAAAAGTTGTATGACAACAGCTGTCTTGACGTACAGAATATGCAGCATGCGACCACGAAAAGCCACGAAAAGAACTCTTTTCAACGTGTGAAAAAGTGCCAGATATACAGGGTTATTTCTTTTCAATTAGCATCCTTTCAGGGGCTTATTCTGTGCATCAAAAATAACAACTTTTGTTCTGCGACTTTTATAAATTCTCAAAAAAAAAATTTGTTATTCCATAGAAAAATGTCGTTCACCCTTGACAAAATGTATGGAACAGCTGTTTTTTTTTTAGTCGCAGAACAAAAGTTGTTAGTTTTGATGTACAGAATAAGCCTCTAACAGGATGCTAATTGATTAGAAATAACACTGTATACTTTGCCATACCGACTTTGTCTAGACACGTCAAAAGAAATATTACTTCGTACGCATCCTAGTCAATCCTAATAAATCCTAACCAAGCAATGACCAAGATTTTGGCCCTGCTCGAAATTATTCAGGAGCACAGTTATAATGCTCGCATCAGGTGCACACAAAAGTCTTGTTTTGTAGAGGTCGAACTCTACTCTAAAAGAGGAAGGTATATAGAAAGATCAGATACCTACAGCACTCACTGAAGCATTGCGAGACGATCATGGCAGGGGGCGTGGCGCGTTCACACGGCGGGTCGCAGGACGGCGGAGCTGTTGTAGCCGCAAGAGCAGCACAACATATAAAATAGAAAGACCCCGAATAAATACCTAGGCTGTATGATAAGTACCCGTGTTTACCTATTGATGGCACCACTGCCGCAAAATTTATATTTATGTAATATTTAGCACAATATTTATCTTTACAACGATAACTGTCAAATTTTTTGACAGATTTATCGAACCGTTTGGTTTTGACAGATGCTGAAAGTCATCGAGTCGTAATTATTTGCAATTATGGAGAAAGAACACAGAAAGAACAATATCGATTTGTTATTTCGATTGAAACTGGCCGAATACGATACGAATTGCTACCCCACCCACCTTATTCTTCAGATTTGGCTCCATGCGATTTATTTTTGTTTCCAAACTTAAAAAAATGGCTTGGTAGAAGGTGATTCTCGTCAAACGAAGTAATCATCGCCGAAACAGAGTCATATTTTGCAGAGTTCCAGAAATCTTATTTTTTGGATGGGTTGAAGAAGTTAGAATATCGCTGGACTAAGTGCGTCCAACTGAAAGGAGACTATATTGAAAAATAATAATAAAAAAATAATAATAAAAATACATTTTCTTGGCTAACACAGGTATTTATCATTAGATAAAGATACAGAAATACAACACTGGATGAAGCAATGCGACATGGGTAAAACGGGAAGCCTGACGCGCTTCACACTTGAGTTTAATTCTGTAATGCACGTTGTTGACAGCAAAAGTAGCAGAAAGAAAAGTAGCAGTAACAGATCAATGTCTGTACCAACTACAGACTATGGCTATTTACTTTTTAGGGTTCCGTACCCAAAGGGAAAAACGGGACCCTATTACTAAGACTTCGATGTCCGTCTGTCTGTCTGTCTGTCTGTCACCGGGCTGTATCTCATGAACCATGATAGCTAGGCAGCTGAAATTTTCACAGATGATGTATTTTTGTTGCCGCTATAATAACAAATACTAAAAATAAAATAAAATAAATATTTAAGGGGGGCTCCCATACAGTACGGAACCCTTCGTGCGCGAGTCCTACTCGTACTTGGCCGATTATTTATTTACAAAGTGCTCATAAGCGGTATTGAAGTATTACCGACGATAATACCTAACTAATATTTACACTTGTTCCCATATTTACACAGTATCTTCTCTGAGGACCAAGTATCGCGGTTAGCGGCGCTCGCGCTTTTTACATAGAGTTGTGGTATTTTTTTAAATGTTGAATGGGAGAATATAAATACGAATTTTTAGGGTTCCGTACCCAAAGGTTAAAAACGGGACCCTATTACTAAGACTCACAGATGATGTATTTCTATTGCCGCTATAACAACAAATACTAAAAACAGAAGAAAATAAATATTTAAGGGGGGTTCCCATACAACAAACCTGAATTTTTAGCCGTTTTTCGATCGATTTTATTAACGGTGACAGGTAGATGCTTGAAATATTCACAGAATATTTAGTTAAATATTCACTTCAAAAATAAATAATAAAATAAACATATTATTTAAGGGGAACCCCATACAAAAAAACGTTATTTTTATGCTCTATATTAATGACGACAACAGGAAGATGCTTGAAATATGCACAGCATATGATTAGGTTGTACATTCCTTAGGAAACTAAATAATTAAATTAAAATAAAACATTTTAAGGGGGGCTTCCACATTGTACGGAACCCTTCGTGCGCAGTTCGGCTAGCGATTGGTCGATTATTTAGGTATTAGGAGTCGTAAAACAAAAGATGTTCGCTTTGATATACATAATATTATGTCATTAAAAGGATGCTAATTGATTACCAGTAACCTTGTTCTAGTAAAACCCAAATATAGAGAAGTATGAGGAAAATAGAGTGGATTTTGCACATTTTAACTAAAATAAAGCACAGGTGTTACTCACGCTTTATTTTAGTAGATTACTGCTACTATAGTAATCTACAAAATACAGCGTACTTTAGGTAATCACTACATAGTATAAAACAAAGTCGCTTCCCTGTCTGTCTGTCCCTATCTATGCTTATATCCTTAAAACTACGCAAAGGATTTTGATGCAGTTTTTTTAAATAGATACGAGTGATTCAAGAGAAAAGTTCATATGTAAAATACACCTGTGCGAAGCCGAGGCGGGCCGCTATTGTCCAACCGCTTAACTCAGTTATTTCTAATCAATTAGCATCCTTTTAGGGGCTTATTCTGTACATCATAACTAACAACTTTTGTTCTGCTACTTTTGTCAAAACTCAAAAAAAATATTTGTTGTTCCATAGACAAAATGCCGTTCACCCGCGACAAAATGTATGGAACAGCTGATTTCTTTTTTAAGTTCTGACAAAAGTAGCAGAACAAAAGTTGTTAGTTTTGATGTACAGAATGTGCCCCTGAAAGGATGCTAATTGATTAGAAATAACCCTGTATATCATACATAAGATTCATAGATACAGCACTCACTGAAGCACTGCGACACGAGCATGGCAGAGGGCGTGGCGCGTTCAGCTGGCGGGTCGAAGGGCGGAGGCGCAGGGCTGTTGTACCCGCAGTAGTATCCGGACTCCAGCTTGATGCCGGAACCGCCCGGAGACTCGGAGCCAGATTCTTGCAGGATCGACGCTGGAAGCAACAGACAATTAGTCTTCAGTTACGCAATTCAGCTGAGGTGAAACTGAACTATACAGGAATATTTCAATTATCATCCTTTTAGGGGCTTATTCTGTACATCAAAACTAACAACTTTTGTTCTGTGACTTTTGTCAAAACTCAAAAAAAAAAAAACAGCTTTTCCATACATTTTGTCGAGGGGGAACGATATTTTTCTATGGAACAACATTTTTTTATTTTGAGTTTTGACAAAAGTAGCAGAACAAAAGTTGTTAGTTTTTATGTACAGAATAAGCCCCTAAAAGAATGCTAATTTGATTAGAAATAACCCTGTATAGGTAGCATAAACAAACGAGTGTTTCAGCTGAAAAACTCTTCTCTGGAATTAAAGTAGGTTACTTTTAATATTTTACTGAATTAAGATTTTCAGATACTTATCTAATTCTCACAAATATACTCATAGATTTTTGAAGAATTAATTCTGCGTTTACCCTTGGCCTCTGCCAGTGTTCCTGCTGCTGCCAGAATATCAGTACCCTAAACAATGATGCGGCAAAATTGACGTGAGTGTGCAGACTCCTTACTACTACTAATCCATCCATCAGCCATAAGAAGTCCACTGCTGGACATAGGCCACCCCTATAGATCTCCAATAAGATAGATTGGAAGCGGCTTGTATCCAGCGCGATCCTGCGGTCTTAATGAGGTGATTGGGCAGACGGATAACGGTTATAATAGCTCGAAAGTTAAATTTTCACAAATGACGTATTTCTGTTGCCGCTATAACAAAAAATACTAAAAGCAGAAAAAAAAATAAGGTCCAATAAGGCTGAATGCAATGGCCGATTTTGACGCAGCTGTAGCATGGCCTGAGTCTAAATTCAAATATGGGGTAGAACAATAAGAAATCTCTTCAAATAAATTTCTAAAATCTTATAGGTAATCCATAAAACTCATTAAACCTGCCCTACACTGACGCATCGTGCAGCAGTCTCTAGGCCGTATAAAACACATTTGTAACATTCGCATGTTAATTATAGGCCGAGTCGTTACGCAGAAGAAAATTTATATGTCAGCAGCTCAGACCAAACAAAAAAATCGAGACAGAATGTTGTGAACAAACAATTGAGGCCGGCAAAATTACGCCTTGCCGTGTACAGACACAATTACACACACATACGACGTACGACGAAACTTTAGGAAACTACGCCTTGACTTGTCAGTCGAACTATGGAGGAGCAACACCGACGCACTCACCACATGTATAAAAAACCGACCTCACTTGTATATTCAATCAATCAAAATTTGTATTGACATAGCATAAGGTACATGAAAAATAATAAAGCCTCTGATTCCGAATAAGCCAGGGGCTGTTCTACAGGAACCAACGTCTTCTCTTATATTAACGACAATATTACTATGCCAATTTACTTGTGCTATAATATTAGAAAATATTACTTATTTAAATTTTATTGATGCTATGACAGGTCTTATTTAAATTTATTCACGACGTTCTGTCTTCATTTTTTTATTTGGTCTGAGGTCAGCAGCGGCAAAGATATGCGCAGCTTGTACTCGTAGCTAACTTTATACACTCCATTAACCTATATTTCAGCAACACATTAAACAGACCTTTACAGACTGCTGCAAGTTGAGTCTGTCTGAGGCAGGCTTTATAAAAACGTACCTTTTGACAGCTTCCAGAGTTCCTTTGACGAGAAGACCCCAGTCGCTAGAATAATATCGTTGCAAATTACGCCGTTGTAAGGATTGTGACTATAGCCTGAAACCCACCATTTCAGACGTTAAACTACCGGTTATACAGGCTTAACTGTCGGTTAAACCATTGGTTAACTATAGGTCAGATCACCGGATAACGATTCGTTAAATTGTCGGTTAAGGTCTAACAGTTGTCAAAAGAGTAAATTGTGATATTAAATATCAAGTTTTTTTTAGTTGGTGAGGCCCTCTGTCAATAAATACTATCCGCCTTACCAAAAAGATTTAAACACGTTCTAAACACAGTTTAACCGCGCCATTTGTAGATACTGTTAAACATTGTGCGCTTTAGCGTGCTTAAAACTTTTTAGCAAGATGGTATACGTGCTTTAAACACTGTTTAATATAATTATTCTTTGTTATGATAAGGCTTGAATCATAGTTTAGGTAAATCTTTTTTGAAAACACAGATTTTAAACTCAAATTATGTAGGTACCTAACTATTGTAAAAAAAAACTTCACATTTAATTTAGAAAAATACTCCAATTATTTTTTACGGGTCCTAAATAAAAATAATGATTACGTTATTTTTAGCTAGGCTATTTGTCAGTTTTTTTTTTATTTGACATCTGTTAAAACCTCAACTCAAACATTTTGCTAATAGTATGGAGGGGGCTTTCTACTAGTCACAGCTCTGTAGTTATTCAATAAATAGAATCAATATTTCAATGTATTATGGTATGTAAAAACTTTTCTTAGTCAAATCATTTCGAAAATTCATTTCTTTTTTTCAATAGTAGTGTCAATCATCTTAACTCGACCAAAAATAGCGTAGAAGGCAAAAACTATTTCAATATATTGTATTTTTCTCAGAATTACAATTAATTTAAAAAAATATATGTAGATATATGATATGATTGACACCATGACATTATTTCATCAATAGTCACTTTGTCAAAAATTTAATTTTAAAAAACAGTTATTTATAGGCAGAATCAAATTACTTTGCGGATGTGCTGCAAACGGATAAGAATGTCAATCCTGACTGAAGCTCAATTAACAGCTGCTCGAAGATTGGGTTCCGCAGCTTGTAGCTAACATCAAACCGCCAAGTTACGTGATTCGGCCTATACTCGTACCGTAAGCTCTGGTTCTTTACGGATCACGGACCTATCGAAGGAAAACGACGGATTTTACTAGCGGCAGCGTCCGCGTGTGTTAATTACAAAAAGGTTTGTAATTATTGATGAAATAACACAGAAACTTAACTCTAAAGGGATCTAAAGGAGCCTGTTTATTCACAGGTTTTGTGAGGTTTCACAATAAGCCACACACAACATCAATAAAACAATCTTAAGTAATGAAATAACCACAGGAAATAACCTAGAGTCAATACTGTTTTAAATAATTTAGTGTGTCAACTAATAAACACTAGGTTGCATAGAACGGCAGTATAACAAATGTTGTTATTATTATAAACTACGGGAGTAACCGCGCACTAAAATTACGAGATAAATAAGTACCTCATCATCCCGACGTTTCGACCGAGTTGCATAGATCGTGGTCGCGGGTAGACTAAATGACTGGTCTACTCGTGACCACGATCGATGTCACGTTTTTTTTCTGTTAAGCATAAACCTAACCTTGGAGGACTATCCAATCATGCTGAGAAATACTGGACCATCCATCCATCAGACGCAGAATGCCCGCTGTTGGACATAGGCCTCCCCCATGGATCAATAAGGCCGGTTGTAGCATCCAGTACGTTCCTGCAATCTTTATTATATCGTCAGTCGACCTAGTCGATGGACGTCCTACTACTAGACCAGAATTCCCATTTATATAGTTTATGGAATACAAATTTTTTTTTTCTATAAATCATCATACCTTTGTAATTTTAGGGATTATATCGTAACAAGCTTTGTTCTAACAGTGACAACAATAACTTCTAATAGATTAGTTACCATCGTTTTAACTAACCATTGAAGTGAATTTAAGAAGCAATTTAAATTATATGACCCATTTTGCTACAGTTACAGCATATCAACATTAAAACAGTATTGACCAAACATCAAAAAACACCAAAAATATGAAAAACACTGAAAAAGAGAAAGAACACCGACTACAGTAAAAAAACTGGAATTGCAATCCCGAATAATTTGGAAAAAGCAAGGGTGAGTGCAAGCCAATACTGAATTACAAAAATGCAACAACAAAAATATGGAAAACATTGAAAAACACGTTTTGTGCAGTGCCAATCACAAACAGGAACTCGTAATTTTGGGTTTGTGGCAATCATATTCATTTTGGATGTTCTCAAATAATTTTGCTAACCATTATGTAACAATTTAGTAATTTTTATCAATATCAACAAAATTTTATTTTAATCCGATATAAGAGAGCAAGATGATTAGGGTTAAAAGATTGCTACTATATTCAATATAGATTATAATCTTATTTGCAAGGACTGTAAATTAGTGACATATTATTTATATAATCGTCTTTTTCGCAATATCTTTTTTTAGATGTCTTGACGAAGGAGAATTCTTCGTAACTGTGATGCCTGGCTGCTCAATAATACAGCTAGATAATAAAACAATAATAGACGCAATTTTAAAAGCTTTTTGACAGCTCTGAATATAGTTTTAAAGAGAGGCTCTCCATATCTAGTAACCTGCAATAAAAAAGACAGCTATATTTTTAGTTCTGTAAATCTGTCTAGTTATGCCTTCAAAATTGGGCGCATTTTACTCTTTATGGTTTGGACAGTATTTGTCCAGCGTTGCCAATGCCTATGTCTCTAATTCTTCTGAAACTGCGGTCGAATTCCGCCAATCAGGGACAAAAAGCCTCCAGGGGGGCTTCAGCGCGGACTATCAATGTACATTTGGATTTCTTGTTAATTTCTTTGGATGCTTTGTTTTTCAATTGGTTTTTTTTTTGTTTTTATCATATTCCCCGCAATACATTCAACCCCCACACCCATCCAATGGAGGTAGCATTCCCCGCAATTCGGGGAATTCCTTACAAATCGGCAACCCTGTCTTTGACACAAATGTGTGTCACCAACTTTGAGGTATAGCTTATTTTAATACATCCATGATCTCGCTCCACGAGTTATCAATTGACAGCTAAACTACGGGGAATCATGATTATGTATAGGTACCTAAGTACAAGGTCTTTAGGATTATGTGCTTTTTAGCTTGACTTTTTGGTGTGCACGGCAGAGCAGATTAGATCAGTCAGATAATTTATGTATTAAACTTGTCCATAAACAGTAAAGAATATGATTGCCACAAGTTTGCCGCACGCCGCGCCGCCGCCGCAGCGTGGTTACCTTTGCTCTTGGCCTCGTGTTCGTTCTCTTTGTCCCTAGGCTGGGGGGAGAGCGACCCGCTCAGTATATCTGAAACGTGACCTCGCGTTGTAGAGTTAGACCTATTTTGTTAAGTTAGGTTGATGTTAAATTTATTTGAAATAACACATAAATACCTACAACTAACTATACATAAAACTAAACCAATATGCAGAAGGCACTCATCTCAGCAAGATTGCTGAGCCGTTAGTCCAGGTTTTGCGTAGTTTACTTAAACTTTTACGTTCGCGTGTGGCTCCATACATTTTGGTTAGTTCTTCCTCGTTTCCGCCAGGGGCGTTGTACAAAAATGTATAGAGCCATATAGAGACAGCTGTAGTTTCAATTTACGTGTAAACCTGGACTAACCTTTCATTTTACACCATACATTCAGCATTGTTTTATATATGAGCCCCTTATCGAGGATTGATAACATCAACATAAAAAAAAACATATGTTACAACAAGTTTTCTATACCCATCTATAATCCAACCGCTTAACTCAGTCCTCGCCTGCGCGGTACAGGGGCGCCGAGGGAGACGAAAAAGGGGGACTGAGACGGGTCCCCTGAGCTAGCACCCGTCTCAGTTAAAAAAAAAAAATTAAAATTCATTTATATCAGGCCATTGACCTATAAAATTAATTATAATACACACAATTTTTGTCACAATCATCTTAAATTCCAAAATCAATAAGAATGTCAATATCAACATAATTATTAAATGGAGATTATTTTAGTATATATCTTCTCTTCGGTATCGGTACAGAGACGTATCTATCACAACAATACCGAAGAAAAGTACAGCGGCCAGATATTAATGTTCTACAGATACTATGATGACTATAGTATGATGGTAGGCCTTAATGTATCAATAAAATCATTTTAAAAACGTTTCATGCGAAAATACCCTGGTAAGAAGCTAGGCGATAAATAAGAGAGTCAAGCAAAATATAATTATTGTTCGTAAAAAAACAGCATGACCGACTTCACCAGTGTACAGAATTCACGAAAATTTCGCACGGATCGATGTTACATTTTTCACATTATTGGTGATTTATCAAAAATGGCTCAGCCGATTTCAATAAAATTTTAATGGAACCAATTTCGAAGTATACTCTTTCTAATAAAAAAAGAACTATTGACATCAGACTACTACGAAAAAAGTTATGCGTAGTTATACATTAAAAAAAATACGCGTCGAATTGAGTAGGTACCTCCTCCGGTTTGGTTCCTCGGTCAAAAAGTACGTAAGAGAGAGAGAGCCTGTTTAAATGAGACTTGTACTGGGGTACTCGATGAGCAATAATGAATGTCTTACAATTGATATGATGGTGGAAACAGTACAAGTTGACCAATAAGGTGAATAGATAATTTGATTAGAAGTGCTAATAGCATTAGATGCATTAGTGGACATTTTGGGGCTAACATAGAGATTCTAATGAAGGTGTTGATTAAAACATAGAAAGTCAATTCTACACTATATTGAACAAGCATTTAATAAATAAACAAATGCCTGTCAGTGAAGTTATAGGTCAAAAATCTTGGCCACCAATCAACATAGAAACTCAAAAAATAAACACAAAAGAAACCATAAAAATTACGTGAGCGAGCGAGTATAAAAACGCATAAAATAATTTATACGCAATACCCATAATTTTGCAGCTATAAGAACGCTTATAGAAGGCCCAATTGTCAATACAGCTAAGTCATGCAGATAGTAGCCGGAAAAAAATTATTATACCGCATAAGCAAGCACGTATAAAAAAATTAGGTTATAATCTAATAGGAAACTGAACTGTCTATTAAAAATGCTGGCGAAGTCTATGTCAAATAGCGATCATCGTACGATGAATAAACTAAAGATGATGATTGTAAATAATTCTAAGCGATACCAACCATTTTATAGATATACAATTGTCTCTAGTATGTAGTTATTAGTGAAGCCATGGAATTTATAGATCATTTGTTCGTAGTCTATATTAATCGACAAAATAACACAAGCAAGCATAAAAAGTACGTAAAACACGTTGATGTGTACGAGTTGACGCTGGATGCAAACCATGATACATTTGGTCTATGCCCATGAGTGGACGATCTAAAGCTGATTTGACAAATGTGTTAATAAGTAATTAAAAGCACACATTAAATAATTTCTGCGCAATGCCAAAAGGTTTGCAGTTGTAAGAATGCTTAAAGCAAGCCTCATTGTCAGTGAAGCTTGAAACTTTAAATATTAGAGAATACTGAGATAGATGGTGGACAAAAAGTCACGAAAAATTAAGCTAAAAGTAAAAACGTGCAAGCGGAGTCCCTCCGCGAGAAAGAAGTGAAGCTTCGACGCAACAGTGCTTTTATACCCCCTCCTTGGTAGCGTCAAACGTTTAACGTAACCTGGGGCCTTACTGCGTAAGCGCTCTGACGTTCGGCTTCGCTTTTTCTCCTGCTCGCGCTAGTTACTCACGCCACGAGAGCGAGCGGGAGGTTGTTGACTTGTTGGAAGTCGCATTACAAGTTTCACTTAAAAAAATAGCGGCAAGCACAATTACTAGGCAAGCATAAAAAGTACGTGAGCGAGAGACCTGGCAGACCGTCGCTCCCATTACCGTAGCTATTGATGAAGTTGGCTAAGTACAAGTCCAGCTCTCGGACTGACACGTTGATGTGGTACGGGTTGACGCAGAGGCCGGGCTGCGTGCACTCTGGGTGCTTCTCCAGCCGCTCGCCGTCTGTGCTTTCCAGCGGTATGGCTTTGAATAGGATCACCATTACCAGGTCTAGGCGCCACACCTGGAATTTGAATTGAGGGTCTGTTAGTTTCTTATTACTTACCGTAAGTAGCACTCATACCGTATTTTGTCTAAGTATTCGTTAGCGATCATCGTATTTAAGCAACGTTCAGCACGGCCAATCTTTGGATGAGTGACCGCGAGTAGCATTGAATGAAATGAAATGAAATCATTTATTGTCAAAATAGTACATTGATAACCAAATATAGAATAGAATAGAAAACACTTTATTGTAAACAGTAAAAATGAGACAACAGTAATACATGAAAAACTTATTAGTAAATATAATTAAAAAATAGCATCTATGTTCCTATTTATGGACTCGTTCAACATAAAATAAAATCATAATAAAATAAAACAACATTAATAAACAATTAGATCAATTAAAATTCAATAATTAAACAAAAACTTCATAAAACTATGTTCCAAAAACTATTTCGTATCTGCGTCAGAAAGCGATAAATATTTTGAATGTACATACATTCTGTAGGTAGAAGATTTTACAATCTACCCGCAGATGTTCTGCACTTAAAAACATCGATCAGCTGTACCACAGATTAATAAATAGTTACACTGTACTGTCAAGTCATACCTGAACAAAGTAAACTATATCGTTTTCAAAGTAATGTTTGTAATGTTAAATCCGCTGGATAGGGAATTCGTTATTTAACAATACCAATAAATCATACATAAAACTAAATTTAAAATCACAACTACATTAATTAAAAGTAAATATTCTAATTAAAAATCGAATTAATAAAATGTATGCAGCTTTATAGGGGCTTCGTCAAAAAAAAAAAATCTAGGTCATACCTAACCAAAAATTGAAAAGATTACAGTAAAGAATAATAATAAAATAATTAGATTGCAATGTCACCAAATAAAGATACATACGAGTAGTTATACAATAAAATATGAACAGTAAAATTAAATAATTATTAGGTAGGTAGTGTATTGCTTAATGCAATTCTGTCTCTATTACCTTATAATCTCTGTTATCAGTGTTTAAATATTCAGATATTTTGTAGATAGTTTTTGATAACAGCAAGCACTTGACATTAGCACGAAATTTATTTTCATTTTCTAATTTAAAGGTAGTTTATTATTTACGCTACCGTGACTCGAATGACACAGATATAATAGAACAACCTGTTCTAACCGTTTAGCCAAGTCATAAGCCTTACAATTTACAATTTTTTGAAAATCTCTATGGACCAGTATTATCCACCAAGACAAAAGGCTGAAAATGACCTAATGCCCATAATATTTCACTGCAGACTAATGTTTCTCTGGGAAACGTTTATAACATAGAAATATGTGTTGCACGTTTAGATGTCAAGACTAAAGACGTGACCTTCAAACTATATTTGTGTTTTATTTATGTTGTAGCATAATATAACAGTCGCTTTTCATAAAACGTTTTGTGAGCCAGACATGTATTAAAGAAATTTCATACATAGAATTAGCTAGCCGCCTAAAATTATCGCATTAACCTTAATTTCACTCTTCCTTTTGTACATTTATTCTTTTTAACGAATCCATCTAGAATTCTTTGTAAGAAAGATTCTTACCTTACTCACTTACCTGTGGCAATCTATTTGCCAAATGGTCAGTGTGGGATTCAGTTACTACTTCTTTTTTTAACGCAAATAAGTCCGTGCTTGACCACTTACTCGGCTTAAGTTAAGTGACTTGTGGTCGAAGATGAAGCACGCAGATCTTGAAAAGCATTAGATTATATCTCTTAGGAAACAAGAAAGCAGGAAGACTGTTCCATTCTTTTCCACTTATGAAATCTATCCGAAATGGATAGATAGAATAGATGGATGGATCCCTTATAAAATAAGGTCACCTTATCCGCCTGCCTGAGGCAGTCTATCCCCCTCATCTTGCCTTTCTGGTCAGGGCTCAAAGCAAGCAGGCGGCTCAAATTCAAGTTGAGTGAAGTTCAGTTACTTCTTGTCTCATCTTTTATATCTAATCAATCCCTAATATCATACATAAGATCCTTATCCGCCTGCCTAAGGCAGTCTATCCGCTTCATATAGCCTTTCTAGTCGGGGTTGGAGAGCACACATGCGTAGGCGGTTAATTTCAATTGAGTTCAGTTACTTGTTCTCCATCTACCTAAGCTATCCCTAATAGCATACTTAAGAGATGTTCACCTTATCCGCCTGCCTGAGGCAGTCTATCCGCCTCATCTTGCCTTTCTGGTCGGGGTTGGAGAGCACGCAGACCGCCGGCCGCTTGCCCGTGATGCTCAGCACGAAGTCCTCCCGGCAGTCCTGCGTGATGTCCTTCCGTAGCTTGCCTAGTAGCCGTGACGCCCATTTTTGTTTCACTTCTGCTTTTTCGTTCTGGAACATTATAATTATTTTGTTATTATTGCAAGCCGTGGTTGACTTGTATTGCGGTAGTAACACCTCCGTTTATCCACCCATCAGTCATATGACCAGGGTTTTCAACACCTACGTTCTGAATTCCCCACAAACTTCCTGAAAGTGTGGGAAATGTGGAGAATTTGATGATTTTGTTTAGAAAATACTCGTGAGGATTGTAGTGTTTCAAATTCTCCGCAATTTGGGGGATTCCCCACGTATTGGCACGCTGCATATGACGTCCACTGCTGGACAGAAGCCTCCCCTACGGATCTCCAATAAGACTGGGTGGAAGCGGTCTGGCTGTATGACTGTATGACCAGGCTTTTCGGTTAATGAAATCGTCGTGAGGCAGCCTGCGTACGTTTGTAGAAGAAATTCGATGGCGTATGTGAATCTACCATTCCGCACTAAGCCAGCGTGGTGGGTACGGCTCAATTATGTAGTTAAGTGGCCTTCGTGGGTGGGCCTTCGTACAGCAGTGAACTAAATGATGGGTACAGGTACAGGTGTTATTGGGGGGTCGCAAAGTTGTCGTGTAGAGCCCACGTACCGACAAGTGCAGCATAACACGTCCACCCAAAAGGTGGACAGATAACCTCATCATAACCGCAGCATGGCGCTGGATGCAAGCCGCATCCAACCGGTCTTATTGGAGATCCATAGGGCTATGTCCAGCAGTGAACATCTTTTGGCTGATGGATGGATGGCTTCAAGAACTAGTGTCAAATTAGTAGCACATAGCGTTTATAGCGTAGTTTGACTCAGTGTTTGTAAGCGATCACTGACGTTTGTTTAACGTCAGTGATCGCTTACAGGTTCAGAACGGTCAATCTTTAGATGGGTGACCGCGGGTGGCATTTTTCAACGGAGTGCTACCTCGGCTCTTATAAATACGAACTTACTTTTTTGTCTAAGTACGCGAATGTTCCTTTATTTTTAATAATTATTATTGTATTACTTTCTGTACCGTTTTACATTTTCAAACTTGATTTTCAACGAAAAACAATTTCAGTCTATGTACTGAATAATTCAATAAAAATCTTACAATACTTTTAAATAATTAAGTAATTATGGTAAAATTAATGAGTCACTTAAATATCTAAATTAGTCAATAAAATAAACTTAGCGTATTTCGTTATCAATAATTAGTTAGTATATGCAAAGAGTTGAAAGCCCAAAAAAGGAAGCATAAGCATCAAAGTTTTGAAGAAATATTCCAGCCTGTCCCCCGGATCTGTCCCCCGGGGGACAAAACGGAAGAAAAAAATATTTTCTGTCCCCTGGTTGATCATCGGGGGAACAGACCGTACACTAACAGAAATTACTTAATTAATTGAAATTACTTGTATTTGTTCTGGAATAAATGGTATTTTTTTCCAAACTGATTGAAAAAGATATTACCTGCAATTCATATTTAGTATGGCGTTCCTCCTCAAGACTCATCCGTTTCTCGTGTTTCTTGTAATATTTCCGTTTGGCCGCTTGTAAATTGAACCAAGTATACGAAAAGGACTTTACAAATGGCATCAGGGCCTCTATGAACGGATGGAACTCGTCCTGTGAACAATCAAACAGTTACAAAGCTAGTTTTAAATTCTCTTGCAGATGTGGGGCCCAATTTGGTACTGGCGCCCAACGTGGTACAAAAATGGGGCGATTTTTTTGTGAATCCTTTTGTATGTTTCATTAATTATTGTAAGTTATTGATACTAATTGTAACTAATGTCTGGTGTGTTGAATTAATGGGTAGTTCCTAATCAAATATCGGCTGTTTGGTTCAGATAACGTCATTGCATATAAAGGTTAAAAGTTTGGTAATAACTGCTCCCAAGCACTAAAACTTGATGAATAAAAAAAAACCTTTAATAAAATATGTGAAGTTGAGTAACGTCTTTTATTTGACTCAAAGTCAGACGTTGTCTAAACCAAAGAGCCAATTTCTTAATGCAAAACTTACTAACGACAATGATTAATATCGAAGTATAAAACATTTATTTACATACAAAAGCGCTTGCAAACAATGAGTACACATCGTTCAGGGTTACACAATCCAGACAGTGATATTTTATCCAAGCCGAATAAAGATTAAAAACAATCTTGAGACTTGAGCAGTATTTTGAGGGTTTGTGAAGTATATACGAGTGCGAGAATGTTTGTCAACGCCTAACTTTTCTGGGAGCCTGGTACCAGGGTTCACTTATTTTCTAATTTACACTCTTAAAAAAATACTATCTTATACTTTACCTTATAAAAATCACCAAGTGAAAAAGTAAGCAAAAATAGCATGTACTGACTTTCCGAGCTTATTTAATTTTTTACTTGATAATTTTTATTTGATAAAATTATTGCGGAACCTTAACTTAAAGCTTTCTTAAAAAAACTGTAGAAATACCTTTTGACCATATCTTTCATAAGACGTTATGGATAGGTATCTTTGCAGAACCGCTGATGTATAAAATAATTTGTCCTTTATAGGTCGAATGATACAAGACATTGGATGTGAAGTTAGCAACAAGCTGCACAAAACCCAATCAACGTGCAACTTATGTGAGCTTCAGTCAGGATTGTATATTGCGCAGCTTTAGCTTAATTCACATCCGCCGGCTTGTATAATTCGGCCTTACCAATTATTCGGTTTCAACATCTTTGACACCTTACTACATTCGTAAATCTCGTTAGTTAAATCAAGACTGGCATAAAAACTGGGACAGACAATTCCGTTTAATTGCCTCACGAAGTTTATGGCTGCTCGGACCCATTACAACTAAAATTAGACCTTAATGAATACAACTAGGGATTTTGTAGGCTTGATTCAATGTGACCTACTTAATTTGCTAGAATCGAATTGTCTTTAAAAAAACGATGATAAATTAAGGATGGTAAAAATAGGCTGGCATTGAATTTGCCACTATTATTGCGCGACTACACTATTTGTTAGAATAGACCTAAAATACTACTTGATCACACTTGACACTAGTAAGAAATATTTATGTTGTTTACTACTAAATAGACTGAAAAATTGTGAAACATTCGGTGCACTACAACACTCGCTATTCCAGCAGACTCACAGACACACATTCACCTTATTTTTCAACTTCGCATGCCTGTGAACGTATACGGAACTTTGAAAGATAGTATGAAAACACTATATATATTTTCTATGGAAGTTGCGAATGCTCTAAGTTCCGTATACGAACAAACCGCGCAAAGTTGAAAAATCAGGCCCCTGAACGAAGAACGTGACCTAGACTCTAATACAAAATAAAACCTGAAAAAAACAACGTGGATAAAACATAAAACCATCCACAAGGTAGAAAAGCGAATCGCGACTAAGGTGGGTACTTTTAGTTTTTTTTTTTTTTAATTTAAATTAATGATCCACAGACTCCAGGGTATGTGCCCTTTGTTAACTAAGTTACAATTTATAGAATGCGACTGTACAATAGAGATGGGTTAGTTTAAATCTTAGTCTAAGTTAGTAGTTTCAGTGCATTGAGTAAATGCCGCGAGCGAACCGGCGACCCGCATGCAGCACCCAATCACGAGTGTGACGCCTATACCATCGCTCTCCTCGACCATACTTGAGGGAGGAGAACGACCCGACACACGACGCCGCCGCAAGAAGGAGCCTTCGATGGCGAGAATGAATGCTCAGGGCATGCACGCAATGATAATTTCTAAATAATTCACATAGTTTCTTAATATACTTTTTAGGTTTGGTACTTTTAGATTTGAAAGTGATGACTTTGTTTTCAATAGTAAATTTTAAGGGTAGATAAAAACCCGATTCAAATATCCTCGCTTAGCTGTTACGTGAGCTTCAGTCTGGATTTGGTTGTCCGCAGCTTGTAGCTAACATCACGGCCGCCAAGGCGTTTGATTCGCCCTTTAGCTAGTTTTAGGTAGTTATATTCATTTTGAAGATTTTCTAACACAAGAAAAATTATCTACTACGTATCATGTAGCTGTTGCAATACCAAATATTGTAGATAATACAGATGTTTTCGTCAGAAAGGCGAAAGTGAATACAACATTAGAAATAATTGGCCAAGTACGAGTCGGACTCGCGCACGGAGGGTTCCGTACTGTTTGGGAGCCCCCCTTAAATATTTATTTTATTTTATTATTAATTATCGAAGTGAATATAAAACTAAATATTCTGTGAAAATTTCAAGCATCTACCTATTACCATTATTAATATAGAGCGAAAAACGTCTAAAAATTCAGGTTTGTTGTACGGGAGCCCCCTTAAATATTTATTTTATTTTGTTTTTAGTATTTGTTGTTATAGCGGCAACAGAAATACATCATCTGTGAAAATTTCAGCTGCCTAGCTATCATGGTTCATGAGATACAGCCCGGTGACAGACGGACAGACAGACAGACGGACTTCGAAGTCTTAGTAATAGGGTCCCGTTTTTCCCTTTGGGTACGGAACCCTAATAAAAACGTAAAATATTCTAGACACTTAATAATTCTACACATTCAATATACTAATTGAGCCATTGTACTATATGGGTCATTGGTTTTTATATACGAAGCAGAAGTTAAAACTCATTTGTTATTCACAACGCGCACAGAACACAAATGTATACGCCTGTGTTGCCACTTGAATCATAACTTTATGTATTCATTATGCGTGTGCGATTTGTGATTTATTGGGCACTTGACACTGGTAACACTGTATCGGAATTTTCGATTGTTTTTATCTGAACGCGTGAAAGTATTTGATTTTCGGAGAATTGAGGATAGAGATTGTTTCTGCATTTTGATATTCTTGGAAGCTAGCTGTAAATATGGTATTACCATACCAATGCAAGAGGATATACCTATCGACACTGCACGGTAGGTATTTACCTATAGGTACGGTTTTCCTTTAACTGTATGTTTGATTCTAGCAAGACACCCTTAGAACTTAGTAGTAAATTAATAATAGTATTATGGTAGTAGGACGAAAACATTATTTCATGGAAACGTACGATTTTAACATTATGTTTCAATACGAAATACAAAAAAAAAACTACTAAACAAAGAGTTACTAATAGAGAAATGTTTTGTTAGGTTCACTCATTTTCAATGCTCTCTAAACTAAATAAATATAACTTCACCTTATTTCAATTGTAACAAGCCAAATATAAACATTGTAAACACGTAATTTCAAAAAGTAGGTAGAACTGTACATAAATTGTTGAAGGTGCCGATAAATCATCATCTACCTACTTCACAAAATATTTCCAAACCTCAGATAAATTCAATAACACTACTAACATCAATCTTCTACCAACTTCGCAGAACAGGCCAAATATAATTCTAAACCCTAACCTAAAAAAGTGTAGTACCAAAGGCATCATTACCATCAAATATTTCCTAACCTTATCCAAATTCGATGACCATATAACCATGACCAATTGACCACTACAAACATCATTTTTTAACCAATTTCGCGTAACAGGCCAAATAGAATATTAAAAAGCTAATCTATTAAAGTGCCAAAAGTGGCACTGAATCATCATCTACTACACAAATATCTCTTTAGCCCAATTCAATGGCAACCACTAAGACCAATGTGCAACCAATCTCGCATAAAATAGAATCATAAATTGACTGCCTCGGTGGCCTTGTGGTTAGTGACCCTAACTTCTGGGTCAAAGAGGCGTGGGTTCGACCCCAAACCAGGGAAAATATTTATGTGAAGAACATAAGTGTTTGCTCTGAGTCTGGGTGATATTTAGTTACTACTATCTATATAAGTATGTTTTTAAAAACAAGTATATGTAGTTTATCAGTCTCTGGCATCCATATCACAAGCTTTGCTTAGTTTGGGGTCAGAGGCCGTGTGTAATATATCCCCTAATATTTATTAATGTATTATAAAAACCTAACCTGAAACAGTGTTTTTTTTAATCAAAAGTCAAAAACAAAGAGTAAAAAGACAAGTAAAGTTTCTATGTCATAAAATATTTCCTAAATATTGATGATATAGGTAGTGATAAAGATTTCTTAACCTCAGCCAAATTCAATAACGACTACTAACATCAATCTTCAACCAATTTCGCGTAACAGGCCAAATAGAATTCTAAAAACCTAACCTCCAAAAATACCCAACGAGAAGATAAACACAGAGCCAGTCACAACAAGAGTTGGCTGACGCCGTAGACGCCCCGGCTTCAGGCCAGCTGGCAGGACCTGTGCCACGTGGACTCTTCATTCAGAATCGGATTATTTTTACTAGTTCTTGTTGCCAACTGGAACGGTCAGCTAGCAGAGGACCGAAACTAGACGATGAAGAAAGTTGCAAGGTTTTTCTCTACAGATGGACAAGTAAGTAATTTGAATGATTTTTGATTGTCGCAGATAAGTCCGCGCTAGACCACCAACCAGTGTTTAAGAGCCAAGTTCACTAACGCTTGATTAAGTTAAACTGTATTGAAACAACGATTACACATGAATTTTAGACCCTAGTTCACCAACAGATGTTTAATTTCTTAACTGTTGGTTGTAATCACACGTTTAACTTAAATAAGCGTTAGTGAACACGGGGCTTATTTGTTCCAAGTAAATTTTAGAGTGGCCGATGTCAACCTCAAAAAAGCTGTATTTTAGTAAAAATGTGTTGAAAATTTGATAAGACGGCTGTATTAAAAGGACGTATTTTTTCATATAAAAATACGGCTTTATGCCTTTTTCAGGTTTTTAGAGGCAAAGACGGCTTTTGCCATATTTTAGGCTTTGTCGTTGTTTCGCCCCGCAAGCTGTTCGGCTTGTGGGGCGAATCGCCGATGACTCTTTTTGAAGGCCCTCTTTCGCCCCGCATTGTTTGGAGCGGGGCGAAAAGGTAGGAACATCACTGTCACCAACTCGCCACATGGTAGGTAAGCGACATTGAAGATGAAACATGCAGACTTAGAACATACTTATTCACTTTGAAAAGCTCCAGTAAGAAAAAGGAAAGCCGGCAGTTTTCCGGCTGACTCTACAGCTCAGAAATGTTGATATAATTAATGATAACATTGACGTTTTGTTACAAAAAAGTGCAGTTGCTAAACCCGGAATTTCTATTTTCTTCGGAAAAAAAGGACTCCGCATACGATTGAAAAATATAGCTAAGACGACTATGACTATGTTGAATTCAAAATAGACTTATTTTTGACCGACGAACCGAACCGGAGGAGGTACTCAATTCGACGCGTATAAATACATATGTCGGAGATAGTCATTGTTCCCGCCGACCGACATCGTCATTAGTGGTTGCGGGCTCAGTGGGCGTCATCAGGGTAAAATGCAAGCACAAAACACAATTTTATTATCACTACTTATTTTAGTTCAAATTTTAGGTTTGTTTACACATAAGTTCTGATGAATTCACGATAATGCAATGTAAAATCAACTGTTAAGACCGAGCAGCGAGTTCGGGGCACCGATCTTACTTTTCTTAACCACACAACAACGTTCCAACCCGATCGTTTGCTCCCGCGCAAAAGCCTCGCACCAACTGTCAACCAAAACAAGCCAAGATGGCGCCTCGACCTCGCTCGAGGCAAGTACTCTGCTCTGATTGGTCGTTACGTACAAAGTGTACTACAATACTCTTATTTTTTTGTTGAATTATTGAGATTTGAAGTTATAAAAAATGTAACAAATCAATTGAGATTAAATTAAGAGTTTTCAAAGTAATTATAATGTAAACAAACACTATTGTGATTTACGTATGCAAACAACAATTAACTCGACTCATAGCTTCCTCCGACACGGCCTTCCTGACGTATTACACGCCCTCGTGTGATGTTGAAGGCAGCGCATCATGTGCAGAAAAGAAAGAAATTCTTGTAGAGCTCGGCCACTCCTGACGACACGTTTGTAGTTCGTTTTTCACGTTACGCGTTCTGCCGTTGACAATATCGAAATGGCCTCCTCGCCTTTGAATGGCCACCTCGCCTTTTTTTTTAGTTTGGCCAACTCGCCCTTTTTTTATTTTGGCCAACTCGCCATTTTTTTTGGTTTGGCCAACTCGCCCTTTTTTATTTTGGCCAACTCGCCCTTTTTTTTCTTTTGGCCAACTCGCCCTTTTTTATTTTGGCCAACTCGCCATTCAAAGGCCACCTCGCCTTATACAAATCTTAACAGCTACCTCGTGATGCGCCACCATCAACCTATAGGATTTCTTACAAAACAACTTGAGTATTCGCCACACACAGTCTGAAAGCTAACGACTTCAAACAAAATAAATGTAGTGTAAAAATCTTACCATCATATTCATCTGACAGGCACGGATCTGGCTCGGTAGGACACACAAGATTGGGGGAACTTGAATTTTACCCTCTGACATTTCAGATCCCAGAAACTGGACCTGCTTCCTCAGAAAGGCTAATTTTTTTTCATATTGAACGAAGCTTCAGTGCCACTAAGAGACCGTCCACTAATGACGAGACCGTCTATGTAGACAGTCACATAGGAGTGCGATAAGCCATATTAATAGCTCTCTGATATATAGAGGGGACATTTAGAAGGCCCAATGGCATCACAGTAAACTCATGACGAGCGTCGGGGGTAACAAAAACGGTTACCTTCATAGATTTTTACTCTATGGTTATAGGAACTTGATCGTACCATCCACTATCCATGTCAACACACGTGTAAAATTCTGCGCCTGATAACCTCTGAACTTGACCGCCGATTAGACATAAAGGATACCGGTCATAGACTGTATTGGAATTTAATTCTCAGTAGTCTATGATCATTCAGCCCATGCCATTGTGCTTTTTGACTAAAAGTATCTGAAGAAGGGCGATTTGCTCGGTCTAATAACTCTAGCAGATAATTACTCACTACACCTATTCTATACTGACTTCTGCTTTTCAGGGCTCAAGTGATATGGTCGCTGTTGTACGATTTTGATAGGATCTATTAAATTTATTTCCAATTCACCTGTCTTTACTCTACTAGTAGGTGTGGCTCCAACGAATGAGTTCTTAAAGCAGCTAAGAAGTTTTGTTAGTTGTTGTTAAGGTATCCACGTCGTCAAAGACAGCCGCCACGTTACCTACATCGCAAATATTAACAGTACAGGAATATAGAAAGTAGATCACTCGATATGTGTACGGATAACCCTAAGGCCAATAAATCGTGACATTCGTGACCAATAAGATTATTGTTGTTTAAGTAATCAATCGTCAGGTACGAGTATAATGTGAAACGAAATATCTACGTCATGACTATTAAGAACTTGGAGGATTTAGCAAACGTACCCTCTGTCATGGTATAAAAAATGTACCTACGTATAAACGATACACCAGATACTCCATTGTACAATTTCAGACCCTAAAGCTGAAGCAATCAAGGCGAAACTGAAATACCAAAAACTGGGCTGCATCGCTTTCGCCCGCTCCGTAAACCCGTCACACAATAACATTTCGACCCCATGTCTTAGGCATTAGGTCGAAACTTATAAACACCTCCCTTGCGCCTCACGCAAATCTGTCTGAATGTAGCGAATGCTAACCGCAGTGCGTTTCCAGTCCGTAGATAAACCGTCCCCGATTAAGGAAAATTCTAGATATTTCTTTACCCCAGTCTAAATAATAATTGCGCGCTGAAACGTACCAACAAATTTACGAGAGATGCCTTCTTTAATTTAGGAACAATCGGCACCGGAATCAAAACAAAATAAGAACCGCTCACCAAATTGCGTAATTTTTCCGATGACAGGTTTCAGGCCGCATACATTTACTCAGTTCACAACGCTAGGTGCAGCGGCGGTGGGCTGAGCGCTGCTGCTTGCAACTGGCAATGTTTTTGAGCACCGCGATGTGACATGGGCCTCAAAACCACATTTGTAGCAAGACACCAGGGGCCGCCTAGTAATGGCCTAACGGCCGCGTTTCCACAAGCGTAACATTTTGTTGAAACAAAACTTAACCTAGGACGTTTATTAATTTAGCGTATTACTTGCGATAAGAGAAAGCTGTTGCATTTTACTGCGGGTAATTAGTTTACGTTGCATTTTACTGCGGGTAGTTAGTTATTTAGAAAAAAAAACATTGCGAGTGGCCCATGTGTGCAATTATCTAAGATACAACCATTTCCTCCTTACCCAACCTAGCCCATCGTTACATCGGAAAAGTGAATAAACGGCTTGCATATGCAGCAAGGGATTGCCTTTTTTACGGTTTGACCGTAATCATTTTTAATGTCTACGCATGTTTCCAACGTATCATACCGAGCAAGAGAAAAAAATCTTTAAATTCTACCCACATTATGTAGGGAAAAGCTATCTGAGAAAAATATGTTGCAACAGGACCTTTCAAAGCCTTACTTAGTATGAGAATTAATTTACTTCCCTGTTTATCACGATCAAATGAGCAGATATCCGTTGCTAGCTAGGCCCGGGCATCAATGTCAGCATCTTCCGCTTGAAGTTTAGGCACCTTAATGCTTTTATCCTTCGGTAATCGGTGGATCGGTTAGCGCCTCCACCAATAACCTCATGCTGGTTTGTTGCGCTTTAAATAACGCACGCCATCCTTCTTTTGCCGCTGTCTGTTCACTCACGTTTTGTGCCTGCACCGATCCCCACTTCTGATGTCGGAGATAGTCATTGTTCCCGCCGACCGACATCGTCATTAGTGGTTGCGGGCTCAGTGGGCGTCATCAGGGTAAAATGCAAGCACAAAACACAATTTTATTATCACTACTTATTTTAGTTCAAATTTTAGGTTTGTTTACACATAAGTTCTGATGAATTCACGATAATGCAATGTAAAATCAACTGTTAAGACCGAGCAGCGAGTTCGGGGCACCGATCTTACTTTTCTTAACCACACAACAACGTTCCAACCCGATCGTTTGCTCCCGCGCAAAAGCCTCGCACCAACTGTCAACCAAAACAAGCCAAGATGGCGCCTCGACCTCGCTCGAGGCAAGTACTCTGCTCTGATTGGTCGTTACGTACAAAGTGTACTACAATACTCTTATTTTTTTGTTGAATTATTGAGATTTGAAGTTATAAAAAATGTAACAAATCAATTGAGATTAAATTAAGAGTTTTCAAAGTAATTATAATGTAAACAAACACTATTGTGATTTACGTATGCAAACAACAATTAACTCGACTCATAGCTTCCTCCGACACATATATATTTTTATGTATAACACATAACTTTTTTCATAGTTGTCTTATTTCAATAATTCTTTTGTCAATAATTTATTGGAAAGCGTATACTTCGAAATTAATCCCATTAAATTTTTATTGAAATCGGCTGAGCCATTTTCGATAAATCAACAATAATGTGAAAAATGATACATCGATCCGTGCGAAATATTCGCGAATGTACATGGGTGAACTCGGTCACGCTATTTTTTGCAAAAAATTGATTATTATTTTAAAGAATCATTAGAACGAAGTTTCCCGCAGCTTTTCTAAAGGACAATTTGATAGCAAATCTCAATCGTCAAGTTTTTGCACATTTCAATCAATTTGTCTATAATCTCATACTTATTGATTGATAGGTGATCGACTCTGTTGAGATTACGCCATTTATCTTAAGTAATGTATTTGAATTCTTCATCCCGTTTGTAATGACGTCAGTAAATATTATTTTTAGGCGTGTTTTATCTACTAGCAACTTTATTGACCTAGGCCAAGAAAATGTTGAAAAATAATATCACTAAAAAATCAGCTCAAAAATATGTAATATTTTGAATCCTAAAATAGCTAAATAAAAACAATACCTAATAAGTAAGTAAGTAAAAGTAAATACCTAATAATAGGCTTTATTGATGCCCACCAAAACCTCGAGCCCATCCCGTGAAGTGAAAACTGAATAACAATACCAGTTATGTTGAGCCTGACAATTACGATTTAGATATCTTCAAGTCAAGAGTGAATAGACCTTCTAGGTCTACATAGTACATCTTCGGCTACGACTTCGCTTTCTATCAGGCGAGTTGGAGGCCAAATATAGCCCTATTTTTGCATAAAAAACGACGTTGATTTTGACGACAACACATTTTCCAATCAATGAAAATTGTCTACTTATGCTTCTCACTAATGAATAAGTACATTTAAAATCAAAGTTAAAACTTACAAGAAATACGAAATAGTTTCATATTCATTTTCGTCCAGTTTATTGACCCTGCAACTACATATTTGGATGACCAGCCAGGCTTTCACTATGCACCACGATGCCAGGATATTCGATACATCCTGCCAAGTGGGCAACCCTCTCGTCTCGCCAAGTGATGTCTGAGCTACGTCCAAGTTTTTGTAGATGTCTCACAAAATGATATTGTGACTAGGCAATCTAGCAGTTTAAAGGTTTGATCAAGCTATTCAATACGATCGGTTATAAACTAAAGCTGCTTTTTATCTGACATGAAACAGGAATCAATCCCATTTCTTCAATTTGTTTTTACCCAGGTCATATTTGTATGACCAGCCAGGGGTCTTATTGTGTAAGTGCTCAGACGTTCGGCTACGCTTTTTCTTCTACTCACGCCAGTTACACCACGAGAGCGAGCGGGAGTAAAAGCGAAGCGGAACGTCAGAGCGCTTACACAATAAGACCCCAGGTTTTCACTATCCACTGCGATAGGAGTACCGAAAGGTTCTACCATGTGGGTAACTCCCTCGTCTAGCCAAGTCATGTCTGAGCTTCGTCCAAGTTTTTACAGCAAGATGATAAATGTGACTGGACAATGGTTGTTATTGTTGCAAGATAAAAGGTTTAATCAAGCTATTCAAAACAATCAGTGATTCAGTGATGACTTATGGCACTGAAACGTGGTCTCTAACTATGGGCTTTATTAATAAGCTCCAAGTAGCACAACGAGCTATGGAGAAGCCCACTTGGAGTCTCTCTGCGAGATCGAATCAGAAATGAGGAGAAACGCAGAACAACCAAAGTTACCGACATAGCCCAGCGGATTGGCAAGTTGAATGGGCAGGGCACATAGCGCGGAGGACTGATGAACGATGGGGTCGAAAAGTTCTCGAGTGGAGACCACGCACCGGCAAACGCAGCGTAGGACGTCCACCCACAAGGTAGACGGATGACCTTATTAATACCGCAGGATCGCGCTGGATGCAAGCCGTTATTAACCGGTCTTATTGGAGGTCTATAGGGGAGGCCTATGTCCAGCACTGGACGTCCTATGGCTGATGAATGGATGGATTCAAAACAAACAGCTATTAACAACAGCTGCTTTTATCAAGCAAAAATCAGGAAACAGTCACATACTCTTCAATTTGTTGTTACCCAGATCAATGATAAATAATCGTTGGCCAGACCATTGACCGTACGATATTTGGGTGGCCAGCCAGGTTTTTACTACGCGCCACGATGCCAGGAGATCCGGAAGGTCCTGCCAAGTGGGGAACCCCCTGGCCATGCCAAGTCATGTCTGAGCCACGTCCGAGTTTCTACAAACTCTCGCCAAGATATTGTTGTGACTGGGTTCTGCTGCTTCGGTTTTTGGAGTTCAAGTACAGATTTCATGCTATCATAAATGGAGTATACAACCAGTTGTTTAGCTCTTTGCTAAACTTCTATACAGAATAATCGGCCAAGTGCGAGTTGAACTCGCGCACGAAGGGTTTCGCACTGTATGGGAGCCCCCTTTAAATAATTATTTTATTGTAATTTAATAATTAATTATTGAAGTAAACATACAGTATATAACAAACGCAGTATTTTATATTCTGTGAGTATTTCAAGTGTCTACCTGTTACCGTTATTAAAATCGAGTGAAAAACGGTTAAAAATTCAGGTTTGTTTTATGGGAGCCTCCCTTAAATAAATATTTTTCATTTTGTTGTTATAGCGGCAACAGAAATACAGCATCTGTGAAAATTTCGACTGTTGAGCTATTACGGTTCATGAGATATAGCCTGGTGACAGAGAGACAGACAGACGGTCAATCGGACGGACAGCGGAGTCTTATTAATACGGTTTCGTTTTTACACTTTGGGCACGGAACTCTAAAAAGGTACGCATCGTTAAAAATCAAATTTAGTGCGGAAACTACTTTGAAAACTCGAAAAATATAAAATCAGCCTGCATTTTGTCGAAGGACTTATAGAGCAGCTCTGCATTTTTCATGAAAATTTAAAATTATTATACAATATTGTCGGATCGTATTTGTCATTTAGCGAAAGCTATTTCGGTTGACATGGTACCTACTATCCTTATAAACATACTGGCAGTTCAAATAAAATTCTAGTCAATAATTATTTTCGCTAAAAATGGAAAAAACCGCCTTCCATCAATTATGATGATGTACAAAATTCGAACATTTCGCTCGAATTGTTTACATATTGTTGATTTATCAAAAACGGCTCAGCCGATTTCTGTAAAAATTAAGCGGGACCACTTCGGGAGTATATCCTTTCGTACTAAAATAATTCGATTTGGTTCACAATTGGCTAAATTATCAATGAACATACAAAAAAATACATACAGACAAACATAGAACCTCCTCCTTTTTGGAAGTCTGTTAAAAATATGCAGCTCTACTACATTGCATATTAGTAACAGAAACTCTAAAATAACCCATATCGTACGCCAAAAAGCGCGGTAAAATGGGACGAAAGAAGAAAAAAGAAAACTACGAAACGACATCATAAAGCTATCACAACTGGCGATAAGGTGCGAATATTTGGCAAATATAAGAACAACACGGGATAGTGAGATTGTTGGCAAGGAGCGGGTGTAGTGGAATCCCGTAGTAAATAGGTGCCTGTTGGTAGGCATGATTATTTGATCTTTGTTTTTGGGGGTTTTGGCTAGTTCGGCGGCTGGTTTGCTTTTCTCACAAACTTTTATTTACTTTCACCCATCAAGCTTAAAGCTTGATGCCTTCACCTGTCCCGTTGTCTGTCGTTCTGTAATCAAATCTTGCAAGATAAATTTGGTCCACCTCCCGGTTACCGATTGCGCTGAAATGTTGCATACAGATGTAAATCGCGTGACAATGCAATGTTATGATGACATGGCGCTGATCTGATGATGGAGCTGGAAGGTGGCCAAAGGAACTTAGCAATGAAACGACACAGCCTCATCGAGTTTGGGTTCATTTGAATAGTCTTGGCAAGTAGTTTGTCTTTCAATGGTAACCAGGGTCTGATAATGGAGCTGGAAGATGGTCTAAATTCTGTAATGAAACGACGCAGCCCTATCGAGTTCGGTTCGTTTGATTCGTCTTGGCGAGTACTTGTTCCGTAAAAGCTTGTTTTTTAAAAAAAAAAAAAAAAAATACTTGTTCTTTTAAAACTAACAAGGTATGGCCATATCCATAGCCCAATTATGAAGGCGCCATTGTAAATTTAATAGCAACGTAAAAAACGTCGATCGAATGCCTAAAGTAAAAAAGAAACAGAAAAGTGCTAATTAGCCATTATAATTACGATGGCGTCTTCATAATTGGGCCTAATGAAAAAGTGGCAAAATAAGTGGCAAATAAAAATACTTGCTCTAACTTAGGGCTACTTTGGAGTTTAGAGGTTTCCGAGTTTCTTTAATTTGTATCATTTGTATTTATGAAAGTCGAGATACATAATATACAGCAATATCATACATGTAGAAGAAATCATAAATGAATAGAAAGATTAGGTTTGTTTGAAGTTTTACTAGTATTATTATTTATTTAACTATTCAGAATTATTTTGTACTACCTGCCCGTCCCGGCTTTGCCCAGGTACGAACAATATTTTAAATTACATATTATAGCCTATGTTCACCGGAGACAATGTAACATTACAACAGTAAAAGTATTTTTCAAATCGGTTCAGTAGATTCAGAGGCTATTTGATGCAAGCAAACAATCAAATCTTTCCTCTTTATAATATTGGTATATATTGAAGCTATGGCTTGCTTGTTTTTTTGTAAACCTGTTTTATGGACAACAAAAGTTATTGAGATCGATACGAATACAATAAAACAAATTCTGTTTCTGTCAGTTTTAAGAAAAATTGATATGGGATGTTGATACGAACAGAAATCGGTGTACATCACCATCTAACTGTTAACGGCCACTTATTTAACATAAGTCTGCTTTATAACTTTCAAAATTATCACCTGAAAAGTTTGTTATGTTAAAAATATCACTACATAAAACAAAGTCGCTTCCCGCTGTCTGTCTGTCCGTATGTATGCTGATATCTTTAAAACTACACAACGGATTTTGACGCGGTGGTTTGTTTTTCATAAATGGAGTGATTCAAGAGGAAGGTTTATATGTATACTACACTTGTGCGGAGCCGTGGCGGGTCGCTAGACTAGCAAGGTAAGAATACTAAGTATTCTACTATAAATATTCAAAAATAGTATAATCTATATGGTACCTATGAGACAAACGCTATCCAAAACCATGTTTACCGACTAAATCACATCTGATAGGCAATAAAGCTATGCCTAATCGAATCAAACAAACTATTAGGACCACTTCCAAACGCCATACTATGCCAAAACACTGGAGTGCGTTCACCCCGAACATTTTGGCGGCAAATAGCACGTGACGTTCACTTCATTATTTTTTTTTCCGGCATTATTTTGCGTTCCAATTTATTTTATAGATATTGGCGCTGGTTCATCGGGGATGCCCACTGTTCTTGGCCGTGGCACCGCTTGGCGAACCTAACTGGGGCGCTACGTCATCCAGGAACACTGGCCAAAATCACAACACACGCGGAAAAAAAATACGCGCGGCCATCTTGCCACGCGCCGTTTTGGCGCACAAACGCAACAAGTATCAGCGCGACAGCGTCAAAGCGCATACAATTTGCGGACATTGCACGTATTTCTACAATAAATCCTTTCGTGGTTTCGCATGCATAATGCTTGCAAATTCGATTATATGTATTTGGGTACTTAGAGGGACGCATGCGGAATTTGCCGCGAAGATCCCCGAGAAATGTCACGTACTGAGTGAAGGACAAACTATGCAGCAGTGGATAATAACGATAAAGCATGGCTGATGTCCAGTCTCGTGACAGCCTAGGCTTGTTCGGAGCTGATCTGAAAGCAAATAGCTCGAGCGCTAAGATCTAGGGAGTTTGATTGCTTTAAATAACTGCGACGTAGATGCAACATTTTTATTTTATTTATTGTAACAAAATGTAAGTTACATGTTTCGTTTTTACTCGTAATGCTGTTTTTTTCGCGTTTGGAGGTTTTTAGGTTTAAAAGTTCAAACAGCATTGTATTACCTACTGATAAAAACTAAAAGCTTTATCTGAAAATGATTCTAAACGTAGCTGAAATACTTGTTTATGAATTTGTTTCTTGATAGAAAAAGTGTAAAACATCACTATCATCACTACATAATAAAACAAAGTAGCTTCGCGCTGTGTGTCTGTCCCTATATATGCTTAGATCTTTAAAACTACGCAACGGATTTTAATGTTCTTTTTTTAATACTTAGAGTGATTCAAGAGGAAGGTTTGTACCTATGTTTAATACGTCATGTAGAGGAACTCTGATAATTTTAGAGGTTTCTAAAGTGATGTAATAAATTAATATTTTTTTTGGGTTTACATTGCAAACACACATTGCACCCGTATCAAACCGAGGCGGGTCTCTAGTATTAGTAGATAATATTAACATTTATAAATCTGACTTTCAAACTGTTCGCTGTAAAATAAGATTCTAAAAACTTTAAAACTGAATCAAATTTCTAATGCTCTACAGTAACTGTAGAGATAGTAGAGTCTCGTATAAATCCGGTCTATTTTTATAAGCACAGCCAGTTTACGACACTCGTCGGTGAGCGGTGTCAAGAAAACAATATTTTGATATGAATAGACTATGTTTAACGTGATACTGTCGATTACTCGATGCCTGGCCACCTCAAAAAAGAACAAATATGCCGAAAATTATAGGATATGCCGTTTCTATATTAAGCGAAAACTGAAATGTTCACTAGACTCGCACTTCCATAACTTACGTCAATACGTTAATCTATTATTTTGACGGAGAAGAGAGTAAATCGAAATAATCGGCCAAGTACGAGTCGGACTCGCGCACGGAGGGATCCGTACTGTACGTCCCTTAAATATTTATTTAATTTTAATTTTAACATTTACTATTGAAGGGAATATAAAACTAAATATTCTGTGAAAATCTACCTCGTACCATTATTAATATAGAGCGAAAAACGTCTAAAAATTCAGGTTTGTTGTATGGGAGCCCCCCTCAATATTTATTTTATTTTGTTTTTAGTATTTATTGTTATAGCGGCAATCTGTGAAAATTTCAGCTGCCTAGCTATCATGGTTCATGAGATACAGCCTGGTGACAGACAGACGGACAGACGGACATCGAAGTCTTAGTAATAGGGTCCCGTTTTTCCCTTTGGGTACGGAACCCTAAAAAGAACAAATATGCCGAAAATTACAGGATATGCCGTTTCTATTAAGCGAAAACCGAAATGCGCAATAGATTTTCACATCTATCGTTAAGGATTTTATACGTCAAATCCATCTGTTTCGTGTGATTTTACATAAATACAGGTCACTTTTCAAAAATTTTAAGGATCTACCTATCTTGCTGTTTATCACCAAATGACACTTTATCGTGTACTTATATCATTTTTAAATCGATTAATTTGATGGAATAGGTAAATCGAAAAAAAAAATAGCAGTTTCTTTGGACCTCTTACATATGTTAAATGAAAAGATATCAAAACCAATTATTATTTGATACATTACACGTTTACACGTGTTATGGTTGGTAAATGCTGTAAAGGGTTTTAGAAATTCAATGTATATGTACTCAAACAAATACTCGTAAGCAAGTGAGTGGCCCATTGAAACGGCGTTAAAAGCACAACTACGCATTTTTCCTTCTATTCCTCTCTTTAGATCACTATGGTTGTACTGTATTGGTCTTTCAATAGTCCACTGCAGGACGTAGGCCTACCCACGAAGGGTGATTGAGCCATATTCACAACGCTTCGTGGATTCACATCCGCCATCGAATTTCATCTATGGACGTATGCAGGTTGCCTCACGATGTTTTGCTTCACCGAAAAACCTTGTGAAATTCCGTACATAAATTCCAAAGAACTCATAGTGGACCGGAATATGAACCCACGACTTTACGATTGTAAGGCGGATGTCACTACCTACCACCACGGCTTACTTTATCACTATGGTGAATGCTCTTTGACTGAGTTCAATACTGAGTTGACATTGAGTTCAATCTGCGATACGATAGAAGATCTCGTCACATGACTACATCCTATATATGGGTTGTGGTCAATGCAGGCTCTTGCTTTGTAAATTGTAACGATTTTCAAAGGTATCATAAGTCATTCCTATGAAAATAGCAGGTCTTGCTAGCCGGTTCATTCGCACTTACTTGTAGTTATAGGTTTCGCCACACAAGTCGGCGGATGAAAAGTTAGCCGCAGATGACACTTCGCCGTGATTTGCTTATTATTTTGCATGTATGCACAATGCCCACGCAAGTGACCAAGTAGTGTACGTAGGGAGCGTGCGGAAGGCAGGCGGGTGTGCCCCTGCGCCTCGTTTCTCTGGCTCCTGCGCATACCTATATTTTGCCTTTTACGCAGCGTTCTGCGCCAAACCTCCCATCCGCCGACTTGTGTGGCGCAGATAATACTAAGATTGTAAGTTACATAAAACTCGGTCACAAAAACTGTCAAAGAATTTACAAATTGCGTCCCACACAACATTGGTTGCACTCAAACGCAATACACATTCAAATCCCAAAATAACTTCAAATAAAACTAGAAACAAACAGTAAACATTTCCCTTTGCAACAAAGCGTCGTTGTCCCAACAATGTACTGCAAATCGAATATAAATCTACGGTAGTTTTGCTAGCATGTAGATTGTATGTATTTATAACGGCATACCAACAAGTGAAGTACAGTAACAGCTGAACTGCTACAGAAATAGAAAATAGTTTCAAGAACTAAGGGCGGGAGCAAGATCTAGCGGGTAGAAATTTTATGTATTGCAATCTTCGAGCAAATATCTACAGAGCCACAGTCCTTAAGATAAAAGTAGTAAAAAATGTCCTAGCGCCGTCATACATACCGACTTAAATATTTACATTAAATAATTCACATTGACCCGCTTTCTCGAAACTCGACGTTAAGTCATCTCAATAGTGCTTGTAACCGAGCACTTTGGCACCGCGCGGCGTTGTAGTCGGCTTGAAATCGCCTTACGACTAACTAAAAAGCCTGCCTACTACATAGCTTGCGCAGGGTTTTGGCTCAGACACTTTTTTTGCACGATTGTGACTCTATAGATATTTGTTCGAAGATTGCAATGTCTTTACCAAAAAGGAGCCGTCAAGTCCTCTAATGGAAACCATGTGCCAGTAAGTACATAGCGTCCACTGATAAAGTAGTCCGAAAATCTCATATAGTCCGCTGGAAGAAGCTAGATACAAGGTGCTTTCAACAGGTCTTATTGCAAATCCATAGGGGAGACCTATGTCCAGCAGTGCACGTCTTGTAGATTGTAGGTATTTATATCAGCATACCAGCAAGTGAAGTACGGTAATAACTGTTGCAGAAATAGAAAATAGTTTCAAGAACTACGGACGGGAGCGACATCTAGCGGGCAATGATTTTGGGCATTGTAATTAATAAATAATAATAATGATAAATATTAGGTGACATCTTACACACGGCCTCCGACCCCAAACTAAGCAAAGCTTGTGATATGGCTGTCAGAGGCTGATATACTACATATACATATTTTTAAATACATACTTATTTGGATAGTAACTAAATAACACCCAGATACAGAGCAAACACTTATGTTCATCACATAAATATTTGCCCTGGGTGGGGATCGAACCCACGCCTCTTTGACCCAGAAGTCAGGGTCACTAACCACTGAGCCACCGAGGCTGTCAAATTATACGTAATATCTTCACGAGATAGTAAGTAAGTAAGTTCGTATAAGCCGTGGTGGTATAGTGGTAATGACACCGGCCTTAGAATCGTGAGGTCGTGGGTTCAAATCCAGGTCCCATACCAATGAGTTCTTCGGGGTTTATGGATTTAGCAACTGGCTAGAAAATAAAAATAACTAATCACAGGCCACCTCAATGCCAGTTTTCTTGAAAAGTGGCGTACCTATTACAAAAACTGACGCTTTCCGTGTCAGTCTGTCCGTTCGTGGCATGAACATTGATATATGACTAAACGTAACAAAAAGCTCTTTACACATTAAAACGAACTAGTTTATATTATCTCCGCTGATTATTTCAAAGAGTTTCATAAGTAAGTAAGTAACTTCGTATAGGCCGGGTGGCTAGCCCTGGTGTCAGAGTTTTTAGGCCGCCTGAAGGCCTCTGACATGGCTAAACGGTTAAAACAACCGGGACCTACAATTTAACGTGTCATCCGAGCCACGGTAGCGCTCAGTTGGAAAATGCCACCCGCGGTCACCCATCCAAGTAGTGACCGTGCGGAACGTTGCTTAATTTCGGTGATCGCTGACAATCACCTAGTCAAACTACGCTACGAGCGCTAAGAGTTTCATTGTAGCATGTGCTTGTATAATGTACCTACACTGGTGCAACGAAAAGAAAACTGTTCATAGTATATACAATGATAATCGGACATAATTATACACGCCAATAATAACAAATTGAAAAATTTAAGAGCAAGGCATCCAGGATCTCAAAAGCTTGTATTTAAGAAGGAATATTCTTCCATTTTTCAGATTTCCTTACATCTACAATAAGATAAATAAGCAACTTTCCATACATTCTAAAACACTTAGAGATTGCAAAACTGCCCTAATAAAGTTCTTAAGCAACCTTTCGTACGACGATACCGAAAAATTACTGAAAATTACCATCTGACATGAGCTCATACGCTGTTAGCCACGCTCACACAGCACGTTCACACGCGCGCGTATGTATACTCACACACACATGTAACACTGCAAACCTTGACTCTTATGAGATCTCGTGTATTGCGGTGTAACACACACACACACACACTCACACACACACAGTCGTTTTGTGGCGTTTCTTGTCTTATTTTGTAACTTTGTCATTTAATTTTATATTGTGTATAATTAATGAATTACCCAGTAATCTAATAATTTAACTTAAAAGTCGCACCAATACCCTATAGTTGACAATCACTGAATAATTATACAATACAATATGTTTTGGACCCTGCGATACAGGATTCTCCTAGTGCAGGGCCGCCATCAACCTGTAAACCATCTATTTAGCATTCCTAAAGTCTAGCTCTAAGTTGCTTTTAAGGTTTAATGTTAACATTATGCTTAATACATGATTTTGTATATTTTGTAATATTTGTATGTGTGTTACGCGATTACTCCGCCAATTATAACTTTTTGAAGATTCTTTTTTGTTTGGTGGTCTCATTTAAATTTTATCAAAATCGACAGAGCTGTTTTTAAAAAATCAACTATCAAAAAATGGCATACATAGATTTGAGCGAATTATTCGAATTTTGCACATGACTGAAGTCGGTTGTGCCAATTTTAGCGAAAAATAATTAGGCAGTGGAGGCGATTGTATGATTATTTTGTTGTTGCGAGTTTATGAACTCCGGGTCCGTTTAGCTCGCAGTGAAAAGCAAGCATAAGGACCCCAGACCAAATAAAAAAGTCAAGACAGAATGTTGTGAACAAAACAAGTGAGGACTGTAAAACTACAACTCGCCGTGTACAGAGACAATTACACACAAATACACGTACAAGAAAACTACGCCTTGGATCGTCAGTCGAACTATGGCGGCACAACACCGACGCACTCATCACATGTATAAAAAACCGGCCTCACTTGTCTGTTCACGACGTTCTGTCTTGGTTTTTAGCGTTCCGTACCCAAAGGGTAAAAACGGGACCCTATTACTAAGATTCCGCTGTCCGTCTGTCTGTCACCAGGCTATATCTCATGAACCGTGATAGCTAGACAGTTGAAATTTTCAAAGAAGTTGTATTTCTGTTGCCGCTAGTACAACAAATACTAAAAACTAAATAAAATAAATATTTAATTGGGGGGCATACAACAAACCTGATTTTTAGCCGTTTTTCGCTCGATATTAATAACGGCAACAGGTAGACTCTTCAAATATTCACATAACATTTAATTGTACGTTTACTTCAATAACTAATTATTAAATAAAATAAAATAACTATTTTAAGGGGGGCTTCAATACAGCACGGAACCCGTCGTGCGCGAGTCCGACTCGTACTTGTCCGATTATTTTATTTGGTCTGCGACGCCATCGACCATCCAAAATCAATAAAAAATATTTTCATCAGAAACAGTTTGACAAACGGACGTCCAACAAAGCTGCAGCTGTCAAAGTCATCTTCGAAATCTCTCGCTATTCCTATTTATTTCGGTACGTCCGCAACCGGAGTATTTTTAGTTGTTAGAATAAAGTTTAAACGATTCCTGTGACTCGTCGCTGAATTTGTGAAATAGTCGCCGAGCTATTTTCAGGCCATTTTAATATTATTCTTTAGCATTTTTATTTGATGGGAACACACAAGCTTGGTAGGCAGTAGTAGCAGTGCTACAAAAGAACAAAAAGCCAAAATCTGAGATTAATCAAAAAATATCAAAAGAACTACAATTTGAAAATCATTCATTCATCCTTTTTTTACAAGCTTTTGTTTAGTTTCACCTGTCCCGTTGTCTGTCTGTTGGTCTGTAATGTCGGTTTAATCTTGCAAATTAAATTTGATTCACTTCCCGGTTACCGATTGAGCTGAAATTTTGCATACATGTGTAAATCGCGCGACAATGCAATATTATGATGACATGGTGCTGATCTGATGATGGAGCTGGAAGGTGGCCAAAGGGAATTCGCAATGAAACGACACAACCTCATCGAGCTTGAGCTCATTTGAATTGTCTTGGCGAGTAGTTTGTCTTTCACTGGTAACCAGGGTCTGATGTTGGAGCTGGGAAGGTGGTCATAGGAACTTTGTAATGAAACGACGCAACCCCATCTAGTTTCGGCTCGTTTGATTCATCTTGCCGTGCACTTGTTCAGTAAAAGCTTTTTTTTTTTTTTAAATATTATACATGTTTAAAGGTTTAAGTGAATGACCTAAAAGTTAACCCATTTCCACGACGTTCACGTAAATCAGAGTCACCGAGTGGTTTTACTGTTACCATTGTATAAAATTATTAGTATGAGATATTTTTGTGGCAGTTGTTATGTAGTAAAGACGGTTTAAGTTGTTGAGAGACTATACTTAGCTAAAAAATCTACTTTAAGGGCAACCCGGAATTAGAAAAAAGAATATCAGCTGTTCCACACATATTTGCAACTCTGAATTGACCTAGATAAATACAATACGATATTTTATTTTATAATAACATCATTGTTACACGTTAAATTAATTAAATCAATTATACAATCCATCAATTGGTACAATTCAATAGGAATAACAAGTTAAGTATTTATTAATTAAATGTCAATGATAATTTTTATACTTTTAAAAGGAAATAATGCAAAATGGGCTCAGACTGGGTACAGTAGCTCAAAAAATCCGTTAAACTATAAATGCGCAGAGTAAAACAACCGCATCAAATGCTTAATTTTTGAGTCATTTCACATTTTCCAATTTGATTTTTGTTCAGTCATTGAATTACTGTCATTTTGGTCACATGTAACCTTAATACCCGAATACACGGAATTACTTTTAATGGACACTGTTATTGTAAAAAAATAACGGGAAAATCATTTTCCGAAAGAAACAAAGCAAATTATGAAATACTGTACCCTTTAGTGGCCCAATTTCTATGCATATTTGCAATATCTCCTTTCATGTCACGTTTGTCCGCGATGAACTCTTCAACTACTGCACCGATATTAACCAAATTTTGTACACTATGTGCAGTTTTATCCAACTTGAGAGATAGGATAGTTTATATCTCAATTTATAATCGCATTTTTTATTGGTAATATTTTTGAATATTATTGTGCCAAAACAACGTTTGGCGGGTCAGCTAGTAAATTTTATAAAAAAACAATGTCATTATGTCAATGTATTAATCAGCTGATTTTTTCTCGATTTTTTGGGTTGACCTTATTATATACTCATACTCATTTATTGATACATTTTAATACACGTCGTATAATTACATCAAATAATAATTTAATAATTTTTAATACAAAACGAATTCGATTATGTTCATTCAAAATAAAACCAAAATAAATTAATTAAATTATTTATACAAATCATTCTAATTACAATTGCAGAAAATAGGAATAATGTAAAAATTAATTAAATAATTATAAAGCTTCATACTAACAGTATGTGGTTACTAAATTATAGGATAAGTTGTCTATATTGATCGCTGATATTGATGGTCTAAAATTCTAAATCATCCCCTTTCGGCCTAGTACACAAGTTCTAGATAACCTGTATAGAATGTTCCGCTGTATCCAGCGCCACGCCTCGCTTGCAATCGGCCGACCTTCTGGTATCGGGTCGTTGCATTGAATAACGCGGCTAATGCAAAGTTCCAGCTTTCAATTACGCTCAAACTCTGATTTGATATTATATAGACTTGATAGCCAGACTTAGACAAATTATTTTAAGAAATATATGCGATCTTAGCGCCTGAAACTCTGTTCCCATTTTCAAATTTAAATTACACAGGGTTATCCAGAACTGGTGTACGAAGCCAAAAAGAAGTGATTAAGAGTATCTATGAAAACAACTTTTAGTATGGGACCAACCAGGAATTCGAGAAAAAAAAATCAGCATTATCATTTTCGAGCAAATACCTATATCGAAATCGAGCAATGTTCACTCGAGGTTTATCATACATATTGTAGATTCCAACTTGCAGTTTTGCAGTTGAATGTTTGTCTTGAATTTCACGTTGGTCCCATATTAAAAGTTGTACACATGATAGTGTAAGGTTGTTTATATTCTCTTAAAAGTAACCAATATTTCTGTATAAACGGATCAAACCAGCTGTGGATTATTCGAATTAACTTGTCCCGCCAACACAGAACTATATTCGTCTATTGGTGTATAAAGATCACTTAACACATGGAAACCTCTTTAGTAAATAGATTCGCGGGACAAGTTAGATCGAATAGGTTGTTTTAAAAAAATAATAAAAGAGAATTAAGGTTGAATGTTGACACTGGCAAATGCTTAACCATGCGACGCCAAAACATAAAAGAAGATGAAGGTTGCATACCTTTTGGCGGGAATGGACAGAAAGGAAAAAAACAAAGGACGATCGAAGATGTGTAAATAAAGTAAGTAAGTTCGTATAGGCCGGGTGGCTAGCCCTGGTGTCAGAGTTTTTAAGCCGCCTGAAGGCCTCTGACATGGCTAAACGGTTAAAACAACCGGGGCCTACAATTTAACGTGTCATCCGAGCCACGGTAGCGCTCAGTGAAAATGAAGATGTGTAAATAAAGCGAGGAATAGAAAAATGTTTGTAGCGATATAATAATTAAACTATGGAGAAACATGTAATAAATTATATTGTATCATTGACTACGAGGTGTTTGAATTATACTTAGGCGTCATTATTCTATGCTTATAATAGTATTAATCACACCAGTACACTACTTCTGTATAACCATATAATTTAAATCTGACAGAATTTCTGACGCTATGATCACATATACTACTTGAAATAATTTGTCTATCAAATGTGTAATATATGTAGAATAACCAAGCAGATAACCATGATCGTTTTCGAGTTCGTTTTAGATTCGATTCGTTTAGTTCCAAAATAATCCAACATCTACTTCATTACATTTGGACTTTTGGAACCCGGGATTGCGTCAGCATCTCTTGAATCTTTCAAAATCAAATAAAAATTATAACAATGCGGTAAATTTGGTCATCATTTTTGTAATAATCGGCCAAGTACGAGTAGGACTCGTGCACGCAGGCTTCCCATAAATATTTATTTAATTTTGATATATTTATTTATTATTGAATTGTATATACAACTGAACATTCTGTGAATATTTCAAGGATCTATTATTACTATTATTAATTTCAAGCGAAAAATGTTTAAAAATTCAGGTTTGTTGTATGGGAGCCCCCTTAAATACTAATTTTATTCTGTTTTTAGTATTAGCTGTTATTGCGGCAACAGAAATACATCATTTGTGAAAATTTCAGCTTTCTAGCTATAACGGTTTATGAGATACAGCCTGGTAACATACAGACAGCGGAGTCTTAGTAATAGGGTTCCGATTTTACCCTTTGGGTACGGAACCCAAAAAACTACAGTAATATATTTTTTTTTTTACATTGGGATGAAACTTTGCAATAGTAATGCTTATACATCAGAATAACACATAGGTTACAATTTATAAAGATATCGTGAAACAAAGTTCACCTGGTCAGCTAGTTAAGGCATAGTTTCGTTATCCGAACAAAACACAACCAAAAATATAACCACTAGGTAATAATGTAGCACGATTCCACAATCGAAACGAAAATGCCAAATGAAATTCCCAACGAAAGTAAAGGCAGCTCCCAGGGCTAAGAAGGAACTTCAAAGGAGCACGATACAGGTAGCATCCTGATCGAACACCAGGAAAACCCGGCGCAGGACGTGCCATTAAAATCCAAGAGGGCATTACGATTCCTCCCGTATCGCGAATTTATTACGCTAGGACGCTACAGAGAATAATCAAGTTTACTTCGACTAGGAGAGTTTTAGTTAGAGATAGGTTACGTAAACCAATCTGTACTGTTCTATATCAGGCTTTAACAGTCCACTTCAGGACGTAGGCCTACCCACGAAGAGTAATAGGGCCCCAGTGTGGGTTGGTGGATTCACATACGCCATCGAATTTCTTGTACGGACGTATGCAGGTTGCCTCACGATGTTTTCCTTCACCGAAAAGCCTGTGGTGTAAAATTCCGTACACGAATTCCAAAGAACTCATTGGTACGGGACCGGGATTTAAACCCAAGACCTCATGACTGAAAGGCGGGTGTAATACCACTAGATCACCGTGGCATAGCAAACATGGCAAACCAATCTGACTCGATTTAATAAAGGGGATATATGAGGGCCCAGGAATTCTCTGTAAGCATTTTTTTCTTTAGTACATTTTTACTGTAAAAAAATATTTAAAAAAATCAAGATACGGATAGCAAGATCTCAGTCACATCAGCTTCGAACGGAAAAAAAACGCATCAAAACGATCGATAGGTACGCTTGGGAAAGATGACTGCGTAGATGCAGAAATAATCACAACATCACAAAATTTGAACTCAATTATTATTTTTCGCAATAAATGGCAAAACCGCCTTCCATCGTGAACAAAATTCGAAAATTTCACTCGAATTCAACTGCTTATATTATTGTAGATTTTTAAAAAACGGATCAGCTGATTTCTGAAAAATTTAAATGGGTCAGCCTCGGGAGTATACCTTTTTGAACTAAAAAATAATTTTACGATTCGGTTCTCAATTGGCGAAATTATTAATGAACATACACAAAAAAATACATACAGACGACATAGAACCTCTTCCTTTTTGGAAGTAGGTTAAAAAAGAGCTTATACGGACTGACTTAATTTTTTGGCATGAACATAGTTTGAACGACGAAAAGTGATAAGGGCTACTTTTTTCCCAAAAAAATAAAATGCTCCGATGAGATAGTACAAAAATTAAATTACTACGCGGGCGAAGCCGCGGACAAAAGCTAGCTCATTATAAAACCCGTAAAGTGCTCACTAATAAAATGATTTCGGAAACGGTTTCGGAGTAAATCACGTGGTCCAGTCCACTGATTATTACAATGAAGAAATACATGGCATTTTGAATACATTTTTAACCGACTTCCAAAAAGGTGTAGCTTCTATGTTCGTGTGTGTGTTTTTTTGTGTATTTTCATCGATAATTTCGCCAATGTTTTCGCAAATTTGTGAACCGAATCGAAAAAATATTTTTCAGTTCAAGGGGTATACTCCCGAGGTGGTCCCATTTAAATTTTACAGAAATCGGCTTAGCCGTTTTTGATAAATCAACAATAATGTAAACAATTCGAGCGAAATATTCGATTTTGTACACGATGGAAGGAGGTTTTGCTATTTTTTGCGAAAAATAATTATTTGTGACACGTTTGCGTTTGATCACCTTTGATTTAAAAAAATAAACAAAAAAAATGCCAAGTCGATGAAAACATGCAGTCTAGAGTTATAGCTTAGGTACCTACCTAGAAGATTCTTGTACAATATGAAGACACCAACGATGGACTTTACTGAAGAATTAATGAATGAATCTTTTTGATTATGACACTAGGTGTAATACCGCTGTTAAACAATGTAAAAAGAACTCTTCTTTAACTTCTACATAGAGGTAGAGTAGAGAAAGACCATAGATAAATACAGACTCAAACAAAGCGTTCCATATCTACCATACAGGGAGGAAATCAGGGTGCCTAGTGAACTTTGTGGATAGTGACGAAGTTGCGCTATCATAGACGAAGCGTCTCCGAAGACAGTGGGGATGGTTCGCGACTGCCTCGCAATGCCGCGCGTGTCTCGTCACTAGGGCTCGGAATACTCGTAGGTAGTTCAATTTTTATATACAATACTTGCAGAAAGAAAGTCAACGTAACCACAACATGGATAAAACCTGAAATCCCGGGAAATTTTTCATAGAAAAAGAAGGACGAAACATAAACATTTAGTTTCTAAAGCTTTTTTTGTCCAAAAACCAATCCTTGTTTCAATTTGCTGTTAGTATCGACAAGGATGCAACTATTCTAATAGGGGGAGAGACGTAAAAGAACGACTATCACCCACTTGATAACCAGATGATACATATTGTTTTATCAAATATCATCAATTTATAAACACACCTATGATAGCTTGCCTATCGCAAAGTGTTCATGGCTATTTTAGCTAAATTAATTTTGGGCCCTTTTTTCGATATCTTCTTCTTCTTTTCAGCCATAGGACGTCCACTGCTGGACATAGGCCTCCCCTAAAGATCTCCAATAAGACCGGTTGGTAGCGGCTTGCATCCAGCGCGATCCTGCGGTCTTAATAAGGACGTCCACCTTGTAGGTGGACGTCCTACGCTGCGATTGCCGGTACGTGGTCTCCACTCGAGGACTTTTCAACCCCATCGGTCATCAGTCCTCCGCGCTATGTGCCCTGCCAATTGCCACTTCAACCTGCCAATCCGCTGGCCCATGTCGGTAACCTTGGTTCTTCCACGAATCTCCTCAGTTCTGATTCGATCTCGCAGAGAAACTCCGAGCATAGCCCTCTCCATGGCTCGTCGGGCTACTTGAAGCTTACTAATAAGGCCCATAGTGAGAGACCACGTCGATATCTTCACTCATTTGATAACCAGATAATTTTGGTTCCAAATTATAGTTTTTAATACAGAGAATAGGTACGATAAGGCTACACAAAAGGCTGATTTAAATAGCTGATAATGTAGACGAGCGGTGCAAGAAAGCGTAGCGATACTAATAAGATTACGCAACGTCAAATGATTCTACCTCTATTGGTAGATTTTAGAGTGAATCGTGCTGCGCTATCTCAGACGCTGCGTCTCCGAACACATCCGGGATGGTTCACGCCTGCCTCGCTAGTACTCGCTGTGCCGCGCGTGTCTCATCACTATGCTACTACGGGAATTAATTCGATAAAACAGGGATGCAGTATGCTAACTTGCCACAGTTGTAGCACATGGGGTGCTACAAACTGAAGTGTTAAACTTTTTGGTAGCTTTAAATCCAGCTTTAGTTAATACAGTGCCAGTTGGCAGGACGCATTACCTCAGGAAAAATAGAATTTAACTTTGTACTAAATTTCCGACCCAAGTTTTTTATAAGGGTTAGTCACATTCAGAGTATAAAATCACAAAATGCTAACAAATCCAGGTGGCGCTTCAAGCGCTATCTTGAAAAATGTTTTTGGCCGATATCTCGGAAAGTATGCACTTTAGAGCAAAAGTCATGGACACCATTATTGTAGAAAAAATATGCATCTTTTGTTTGTTGACAGGCAATAGACCCAATTTTAATGGCGACATCGTAATTTTTATAGCTGTTTAAAGTGTACCTCTTCCCTTTTTCACTACGTGCTTTTGAAAGAGAAAACAATATTTTAAATTGCTATTAAATTTACGATGGCGTCTTTATCAATTCCGCAAAAATACGTAGAATGAAATTACAATGAATGTACCTATGTGTGTATATGTGTGTGAATTCGGGTGGAAACTTGCAAGTTAAATTTTACCAACTTCCAGTTTCCAATTGAGCTAAAATTTTGCACACATATGTATATCGCGTGATAACGCAATAATATGGTACCATGGAGCTGATCTGATAATGGAGTCGGAAGGTGGCCATAGGGTGTCCTGTACTAAACAAGATAGACCCGTCGTGTTTGGGTTTGTTTTACTTGTCTTGGCTAGCACTCTGCTGCTACATGATAGACAGGATCTCAAAAGCTTGTATTTAAAAAGTTATATTTTTTTAATTATATATTCAATCGCTCGTAAAAGACTTTTAGTACACAGGTGGGTGATTTCATATGAAAACAAGCACGTAACGCGCTCTAATGTGGTCTTTGCTCTTAAGAAATTTGTGTAAAAATATTAATTTTTCAAATAATTTAACTTGAAAACGTTTTATAATTTATTTTAACTTAATTTTATATTTATCAAACATTTCTCCAAACGAAATTCACTCGAATTAAAAAAAATACCGAGTTACATTACATTTTTTCGATAGAGAATCAGGCCCCAGGCTAGCAATGACGATAACATAAAAAGTCAATAGTACAAATAAAAGTTCAGCTGCTCGCATTAATTTACTAATAATTGTTACTACTATATTTTGTCCCAATCTTTACTACTGCAGTACACGCGCACAGAAACCCCTCAGCACTGCATTTCCCACGTGTACTACGAAACTATGGAGGTAGTAATTAAACGACATTTGTAAGCGGTGTGGCGTAGTATTCATACGTAACGGTGAACGTCGCGGATACGATTCCTGTAGCGGAAAAAAGTACTTAGCCATTGTCGAGTACTTGAATAAAATCGATGTTTATACGCAAAAAATAGCAGCACCAACTTCCACCTTGCACAAAATTTAAATAGTTTGCACGAATCGATGTGGCATCCATGAAATGAAATAATTTATTAATATGTCGAGTTACAACCACTTCTTAAATTAATAGTCTGTGTTAGCATCAGACAATCTCCTCACAAAAATGACAAAATAAATACAAAAAAAAATTAACAATAAGTCGGTTACATTATCTAAATTCTTCATACAAAGAAAAATGATAAAACATTTTAGCTGTAAAGGGGCTACTAATATCATACAAAATAAAATGTATGTGGTCAACTTTAATTCACTATAGTCATTGTCAAAGTACTCTTTAATTGTGTTAATAATCCTGTCTAACAGAAGCACCTTCACGGCGTTGACAAATTGATTTTCATATATGGTATTTTGGTTTATTACCAGTGTTACTAACAATCTTACTACCAGTAGTAAGAACGGTAAACGACCGTTGTTTTCATGTATAGGTTATATCAGTGTAAGTAAGTTCGCATAGTATTGTTATAGCATTATAGACATTGTATAATTATAATTTACGCATGCTTTTTCTGTTGTGACATTGAACCTAATTTTTGACATAATCGAGTTTTTTTTTTAAATTGCTCATGCTTATTCAATTTTTAATATTATTTTTTGATTTTGTATTGTATTTATTATGTTTTCTTTTTTCCGTTGGTTTTTTATTTTACTTTAATATTGTGAGGCAAATGTAATTGATTCAGATCGTTTTTCCTCAATAAATAAATTTGAATTTGAATAGGCCTGAAGGCCTCTGACATGACTACACGGTTAAAACAACCGGGACCTACAATTTAACGTATCATCCGAGCTAGGGTAGCGCTCAGTTGAAAAATACCACCCGCGGTCATCCATCCAAATACTGACCGTGCGGAACGTTGCTTAATTTCGGTGATCGCTGACAAACACCTAGTCAAACTACGCTACGAGCGCTACATGTACATTATTGTAGATTTTTCAAAAACTATTCGATTTCGCTTAAATTTAATTAGTACCACCTCGGGAGCACTTCATCATAATCATCATCCACAGCCGTCTTTGTCCCACTGCTGGGATAGGCCTCTCTCTTACTGTGCCATATGCCTCGGTCCTGAGCCAAGCGTGTCCAGGGTATCAGGAGTACACCCTTTTGAAATAATGAAGATTATTTGAAATCAATTTTTATCATAATATAAAGCGTCCTTTATCGTTTTATTTATTTGACAAGCTTTTAATTTACTTGTAATATCCGGACAAAATCTAGCAAATGAATTTTAAAATCACAAATGAATGAGGAAATCTCGAACCCGGACATGAATAACACAGGACTGTGACAAATGTCTCCATAAGGCCCAGCACACACGGTGAAACGCAACTGCAACAAAACCCTTTTGAAGTTATTGATTTGAAACCAGTTTCAACTATTTTCCACACACGCCGCAACCACAATCAATTCGGTTTTCTTTGAGAAAAGACGTCTTATGACGTCAAGACAAAAAAATGAATGAAACGCAACGCGAGTTTCCTGCACGCCGGTTTCAATGAGACTGATTTGCAACGCGTTTTAAACCGGTTTCAAACTGGTCGCGTCATGTGTGGTCTCTCAACGGAATCTATTGCAGAAAATTAAATGAAACTCAAAAGTAACTAGTAGTTGCAGTTTCGTTGCATTTGCGTTTCACCGTGTGTCCTGGGCCTAAGGGAGCGGCCTATTGCCATCAGTGCGATAAAGACGGCTGTAGAACGCCTGGAAGAAATCGCTTAAAACAATAAGGCCGCCCGCGCCAGTTAGAAACCTATAAAATGTTTTGTTTTGTCCCTATACTTTGTTTTTTTATTTAATGTGGTTGTCTAATCAAGTGTTATTGTTTGTTTGTTTGTTAGATGATCATGATGAAATGAAAGAGGTGAAATTTTAGCTAAAACATAACTTTCCAACGTTGGCAAATGTCCGAAGATCTACTAGATCAAGGTTTATGTTTTAGAAATCCTACATTACCGGCTAAACATGTCAAAATAACCTTTTATAGTATGATGGATGGGTCATGTAGAATGCGGGGATTATAGCGGGAAAATCCGACTGTTTATACGTGAGGTAGGTTAGGCAATAAGCAGCAAACATTTCTAATTTGCTTTATTTACTCTATGAACAAGCCGTGGTGATCTAGTGGTGGTGACACCCACTTAACAATCGTGAGGTCGTGGGTACAAATCCTGGTCCCGTACCAATGAGTTCTCTAGAATATTTGTACGGAGTTTTACACCACTGCCTTTTCGGTGAAGGAAAACATCGTGAGGGAACCTGCATACGTCCGGAGAAGAAATGCGATTGCGTTTGTGAATCTACCAACTCGCACTGGGCCAACGTTGTAGATATCCCAATCACCCTTCGTGGGTAGGCATACGTCCTGCAGTGGACTATTAAAAAGGCTGGTACAGTAATTGTCAAGCCAAGTCAAGTCAAATGTTCACAGAGTGCTCTGTGAACATTTGGCTTATAAACTTGGGTTTGGCATTTGGATGAGAAAAGAAATGGAACAATTTTGGAAGAAGTTTGAAGCGTACTGCACTGATTGCTCTCCGCCGAATGTATTGGCTGACGCAATAACGTTGAGTGTTGAAAACTTTAAGTTTTTACGGTTCCGTACCCAAAGGGAAAAAAGGGACCCTATTACTAAGACTTCGATGTCCGTCTGTCCGTCTGTCTGTCTGTCACCGGGCTGTATCTCATGAACCATGATAGCTAGGCAGCTGAAATTTTCACAGATGATGTATTTCTGTTGCCGCTGTAACAATAAATACTAAAAAGAAAATAAAATAAATATTTAAGGGGGGCTCCCATACAACAAACCTGAATTTTTAGACGTTTTTCGCTCTATATTTATAATGGTAACAGGTAGATGCTTGAAATTTTCACAGAATATTTAGTTTTATATTCACTTCAATAATAAATAATAAAATTGAAATAAAATAAATATTCTCAGTAGGCCCTAGTGTTAGTGTCTTATACAGGACTAGCTTAAAACCCGCGGCTTCGCCCGCGTTTTCTTAGTAGACAGGTACTGGCTTATGAAAATAGCCCGTGGTTTGACCCGCGTTTGTCTTATTACTTGCTTAAAATTGTAAAAGGCTGCCGGTTGGCTTGCGTTGTCTTGGCACTTCCTTAAAATAATAATAGGTCGTGGTTTAGCAAAGCATTATCGTATAACGTATTACTTGCAAGGATAATTGCCTATAGTTTGGCCTGAATTGTCTTAGTATTTGGCTAAAATGATAATGGGTCGCGGTTTGGCCTGCGTATTCTTAGTACTCGCTTAAGATGGTAATTTATAGCACGCAGCTTAGCCTGCGTTGTCTTAATACTTCCTCAAAATTGTAATAGCCTACCGTTTGGCACGCGTTGTCGTATTACTTGCAATGATAATAGCCCACGGTCTGGCCGCTTTGTTCGAGTAACTGCTTAAAATGAAAATAAGCCACAGTTTGACCCGCGTTGTCTTGGCACTTGCTTAAAATAATAATACTTCGTGGTTTCGCCTGCATTGTCGTATAACGTATTACTTGAAAAGATAATGCTTAGTAGGCATTATCTTTTCAAGTAATAGGCATTGCCTACGGTTTGGCCTTAATTGTCCCAGTGTTTAGCTAGAATGATAATAGGTCGCGGTTTGGCCTGCGCGTTCTTAGTACTTGCTTAATATGGTAATTTATAGTACGTAGCTTGGCTCGCATTGTCTAAGTACTTGCTTAAAATTACAATGGCCTGCCTTATGGCTTGCGTTGTTGTATTGCTTGCAATGATAATAGCCCATGGTCTGGCCCGCGTCGTTATACATAGTATTTGCTTAAAATGATAATGGTTTTGTCCGCATTTTCTTAGTACTTACTTTAAATGGTAATTTCCCACAGTTTGGCCCGCGTTGTCTTAGTACTTTTTTTGCTTAAAATAATAGCTCTTGGTTTAGCACACGTTGTCGTATTACTTGCAAGGATAATAATTAGTCCACGGATTGGCCTGCTTTGTATTTGCTTAAATTTACTTGTATCTAAAGCTTATTATGGAGTACGACAATTTTTAGATGATAAATTGCAAAATATTCGAATTAAATTTATTAATAATGATTGTATAATTTTTTCACGTTCTAATGATTATTTTATGGCCATATTGGACTTAACTGATAATTCAATATTTTTGTGATTAGTAGTAAGATCTCAATGTAACACAGTTCAACAATAAATGTTCTTTGACTTTAATAGCCCACGGTTTGGACCGCGTTATTTTATAACTTGTCATAAAATAAATACTTAATAGAGTAATATTTTAATATACCTACTGATTTTTTTTATAGCGAGAAAAGAATATTTTTCGATTTATGATGAGATATATGATGATCATGAGTTGAGCCATGTAGTTTCCCACTCGTATACCAAATTTTATCCAACTCCATTCGCACGTCATGGTCGGCCAAGTGCGAGTCGGACTCGCGCACGCAGGGTTCCGTACCGTATGGGAGCCCATTCCTCTTGCCGTTATTAATAGCGAGCAAAAAACTCCTAAAAATCACGTTTGTTGTATGTCCCTTTTATATTTATTTTATTCTATTTTTAGTATTTTTTGTTATAGCGACAACAGAAATACATCATTTGTGAATATTTCAGCTGCCCAAATATTACGGTACCTACGGTGACAGACAGACAGACGGACATCGAAGTCTTAGTAATAGGGTCCCGTTTTTACCCTTTGGGTACGGAACCCTAAAAAAGACCAGTACAGGTATTCATCATGTTTCATTAAGTCATTAAAAATTTAATTTCGATTATTCTGAACCCAATGACAATCTCGCCCATAACCGTTTACGCGGTCAAAAGTGATCGAGACACTTGTAGGACTTTCAGACATTCTCTGACTAAGTACAGACGAAAAAGTAGCACACAAGAAGGTACATTTTATTTGGAAAATACATAGCGCACCTACATCTAGACGACAGGCATGTTCTAGGATTCCATTATACTCATCATTTGACTAACTTTTACAATGGTACCAACCCAGAAATCACGTAAATAAAATTAGCTGTTCAACACAAAAAAAATCATCGACCCGCGACAAAATGTAAAGAATAGGTAATTTTCGCTTTATCAAGGTAGTTCCCATAGTAAAGTAAGTAGTTATTGATCCGTATGTACCCTAATTTCAAGTCTATTGGCTCACAAAATAAAATCGTTCATAAACTATTAGGGGCCCATTTTGCCCCCATTGAAGGATCTAAATTATCTCAATTTAATTCTAGATATTTCACTACGTTTAAAAAAAAACGCGATCAAGTTATTTTTCACGCTTATATAGGATGTTTGGTCTGGCGTTAGACAAGGAATCCGGGACTTTTCCCAGGACGTTAATAGTCATATATTAGTTAAAAGGGTGAGCTATTTTCAAACAATATTGCATCGGTTTTCGAACAGTCATTTAGTACTTTTTTCAGGAAATTGATATCCTGAAGGACCCACTGAAATTTTCCGGGATAGCAGTACCCCAAGTGGTAATTTGTGTTATTGTCTAGCGTCGTACCAAATTTCGTTAGAATTCATTTACCCCTTTTATCTTAGCTTTATAATTGATTATTTTGGCTATTTCTAAGAAACCCAATAGATTTTCCGGGATAAAATAGTTATTGTATTGAAACATGTTGTGTGCTTTCTACATACCTACCAGATTTCATTTATAACCGTTCAGCTCGTCTGATGTAATTATTGATGCTTTTTTCACCAACTTTGGGAACTTATCAGACCCGTTAGATAAGGAAAATTCGGAAAAACAGGCAGAAACGTAACTTTTATTTTATTTGTAAAGCATATATACAAAGTTTTAAGTCAATCGGTAGAAGTAAAAAAAAAATTAATGCAAACAAAAAGGGCCCGTTTTACCCCGTTAGAGGTCGATTTTTCGAAATTTTCGTCCTTTGTGCTTCATTACGTTGTACATTGTACCTATGTTCGAAATTTCAAGTCTCTATCTTTAGTGGATTGGGTTGTAGCCTAAACTGATTAATTTTGGCTATCCCTAAGGATCCCCATAGAATTTCCGGGATAATAATAGTTCATGTGTTGAAACATGTTGTGTGCTTCCTCCATACCAGATTTCATCCATAACCGTTCAGCTCGTTGGATGTAATAGACGCTTTTTTCACCAACTTTGGGACCCGATTTGACCCCTTTGATAAGGAATATTCGGAAAAACAGGAACAAACGTAACTTTTATTTTGTATGTGTAGCATGTATACAAAGTTTCAAGTCAATCGGTAAAGGGAATAAAAAGTTACATACAAACGAAAAGGGCCCGTTTTACCCCTTTAGAGGTCGATTTTTCAAAATTCCGTTCTTAGTGCTCCATTACGTGGTCCAATGTATCTTTGTTCCAAATTTCATGTTCGTATCTTTAGCGGTTTGGGCTGTAGGCTGTCTGTCAGTCAGTCACTCAGCGAAGCCTTTTATATAATAGATGGAGAGCTGACGTCTACAATAAATTAGACCCATACCTACCTAGTACTCGTAATTAAGCAACGTTCCGCACGGTCAGAATTTGGATGGGTGACCGCGGGTGGCATTTTCCAACTGAGCGCTACCGTGGCTCGGATGACACGTTAAATTGTAGGTACCGGTTGTCTTAACCGTTTAGCCATGGCCTTCAGGCGGCCTAAAAACTCTGACACCACGGCTAGCCACCCGTCCACACGAACTTTACTCGTAATCAGTAAAAGAAAAAAAAAACTTGGAGTAAAAAAAGCAGGGTTTCTTTTAATATAGTCTGTTTTAATAATAACTAACTAGCTTAAGACATAACTAAACTCTTTTAAGTATATTTAAGTTCATAGTATATGAAAAATTGGTGTCGACGTAATAAAAAGCGAAGCGAAGGCCCGCCGGCTCGTTTTGAAAACGATATCACAAAAACTGCAGGTTCTACTTGAATAGATTATCACAGGACTGATAGCCGACATACAAGCAAAGAAGCCTATGCTTACCTGTGATCGACCATGACTCGCCTCATGTATAGAGACGCCACAAAGATTGATTCGGCCTGTACCACGCGAATCTATTTATTCACCCAAGTTTATAAGCCAAAAAGAAAAGAAAAAATATATTAAAAGAAACCCTGCTTTTTTTACTCCAAGTTTTTTTTTTCTTTTACTGATTACGAGTAAAGTTCGTGTGGACGGGTGGCTAGCCGTGGTGTCAGAGTTTTTAGGCCGCCTGAAGGCCATGGCTAAACGGTTAAGACAACCGGTACCTACAATTTAACGTGTCATCCGAGCCACGGTAGCGCTCAGTTGGAAAATGCCACCCGCGGTCACCCATCCAAATTCTGACCGTGCGGAACGTTGCTTAATTACGAGTACTAGGTAGGTATGGGTCTAATTTATTGTAGACGTCAGCTCTCCATCTATTATATAAAAGGCTTCGCTGAGTGACTGACTGACAGACAGCCTACAGCCCAAACCGCTAAAGATACGAACATGAAATTTGGAACAAAGATACATTGGACCACGTAATGGAGCACTAAGAACGGAATTTTGAAAAATCGACCTCTAAAGGGGTAAAACGGGCCCTTTTCGTTTGTATGTAACTTTTTATTCCCTTTACCGATTGACTTGAAACTTTGTATACATGCTACACATACAAAATAAAAGTTACGTTTGTTCCTGTTTTTCCGAATATTCCTTATCAAAGGGGTCAAATCGGGTCCCAAAGTTGGTGAAAAAAGCGTCTATTACATCCAACGAGCTGAACGGTTATGGATGAAATCTGGTATGGAGGAAGCACACAACATGTTTCAACACATGAACTATTATTATCCCGGAAATTCTATGGGGATCCTTAGGGATAGCCAAAATTAATCAGTTTAGGCTACAACCCAATCCACTAAAGATAGAGACTTGAAATTTCGAACATAGGTACAATGTACAACGTAATGAAGCACAAAGGACGAAAATTTCGAAAAATCGACCTCTAACGGGGTAAAACGGGCCCTTTTTGTTTGCATTAATTTTTTTTTTACTTCTACCGATTGACTTAAAACTTTGTATATATGCTTTACAAATAAAATAAAAGTTACGTTTCTGCCTGTTTTTCCGAATTTTCCTTATCTAACGGGTCTGATAAGTTCCCAAAGTTGGTGAAAAAAGCATCAATAATTACATCAGACGAGCTGAACGGTTATAAATGAAATCTGGTAGGTATGTAGAAAGCACACAACATGTTTCAATACAATAACTATTTTATCCCGGAAAATCTATTGGGTTTCTTAGAAATAGCCAAAATAATCAATTATAAAGCTAAGATAAAAGGGGTAAATGAATTCTAACGAAATTTGGTACGACGCTAGACAATAACACAAATTACCACTTGGGGTACTGCTATCCCGGAAAATTTCAGTGGGTCCTTCAGGATATCAATTTCCTGAAAAAAGTACTAAATGACTGTTCGAAAACCGATGCAATATTGTTTGAAAATAGCTCACCCTTTTAACTAATATATGACTATTAACGTCCTGGGAAAAGTCCCGGATTCCTTGTCTAACGCCAGACCAAACATCCTATATAAGCGTGAAAAATAACTTGATCGCGTTTTTTTTTAAACGTAGTGAAATATCTAGAATTAAATTGAGATAATTTAGATCCTTCAATGGGGGCAAAATGGGCCCCTAATAGTTTATGAACGATTTTATTTTGTGAGCCAATAGACTTGAAATTAGGGTACATACGGATCAATAACTACTTACTTTACTATGGGAACTACCTTGATAAAGCGAAAATTACCTATTCTTTACATTTTGTCGCGGGTCGATGATTTTTTTTGTGTTGAACAGCTAATTTTATTTACGTGATTTCTGGGTTGGTACCATTGTAAAAGTTAGTCAAATGATGAGTATAATGGAATCCTAGAACATGCCTGTCGTCTAGATGTAGGTGCGCTATGTATTTTCCAAATAAAATGTACCTTCTTGTGTGCTACTTTTTCGTCTGTACTTAGTCAGAGAATGTCTGAAAGTCCTACAAGTGTCTCGATCACTTTTGACCGCGTAAACGGTTATGGGCGAGATTGTCATTGGGTTCAGAATAATCGAAATTAAATTTTTAATGACTTAATGAAACATGATGAATACCTGTACTGGTCTTTTTTAGGGTTCCGTACCCAAAGGGTAAAAACGGGACCCTATTACTAAGACTTCGATGTCCGTCTGTCTGTCTGTCACCGTAGGTACCGTAATATTTGGGCAGCTGAAATATTCACAAATGATGTATTTCTGTTGTCGCTATAACAAAAAATACTAAAAATAGAATAAAATAAATATAAAAGGGACATACAACAAACGTGATTTTTAGGAGTTTTTTGCTCGCTATTAATAACGGCAAGAGGAATGGGCTCCCATACGGTACGGAACCCTGCGTGCGCGAGTCCGACTCGCACTTGGCCGACCATGACGTGCGAATGGAGTTGGATAAAATTTGGTATACGAGTGGGAAACTACATGGCTCAACTCATGATCATCATATATCTCATCATAAATCGAAAAATATTCTTTTCTCGCTATAAAAAAAATCAGTAGGTATATTAAAATATTACTCTATTAAGTATTTATTTTATGACAAGTTATAAAATAACGCGGTCCAAACCGTGGGCTATTAAAGTCAAAGAACATTTATTGTTGAACTGTGTTACATTGAGATCTTACTACTAATCACAAAAATATTGAATTATCAGTTAAGTCCAATATGGCCATAAAATAATCATTAGAACGTGAAAAAATTATACAATCATTATTAATAAATTTAATTCGAATATTTTGCAATTTATCATCTAAAAATTGTCGTACTCCATAATAAGCTTTAGATACAAGTAAATTTAAGCAAATACAAAGCAGGCCAATCCGTGGACTAATTATTATCCTTGCAAGTAATACGACAACGTGTGCTAAACCAAGAGCTATTATTTTAAGCAAAAAAAGTACTAAGACAACGCGGGCCAAACTGTGGGAAATTACCATTTAAAGTAAGTACTAAGAAAATGCGGACAAAACCATTATCATTTTAAGCAAATACTATGTATAACGACGCGGGCCAGACCATGGGCTATTATCATTGCAAGCAATACAACAACGCAAGCCATAAGGCAGGCCATTGTAATTTTAAGCAAGTACTTAGACAATGCGAGCCAAGCTACGTACTATAAATTACCATATTAAGCAAGTACTAAGAACGCGCAGGCCAAACCGCGACCTATTATCATTCTAGCTAAACACTGGGACAATTAAGGCCAAACCGTAGGCAATGCCTATTACTTGAAAAGATAATGCCTACTAAGCATTATCTTTTCAAGTAATACGTTATACGACAATGCAGGCGAAACCACGAAGTATTATTATTTTAAGCAAGTGCCAAGACAACGCGGGTCAAACTGTGGCTTATTTTCATTTTAAGCAGTTACTCGAACAAAGCGGCCAGACCGTGGGCTATTATCATTGCAAGTAATACGACAACGCGTGCCAAACGGTAGGCTATTACAATTTTGAGGAAGTATTAAGACAACGCAGGCTAAGCTGCGTGCTATAAATTACCATCTTAAGCGAGTACTAAGAATACGCAGGCCAAACCGCGACCCATTATCATTTTAGCCAAATACTAAGACAATTCAGGCCAAACTATAGGCAATTATCCTTGCAAGTAATACGTTATACGATAATGCTTTGCTAAACCACGACCTATTATTATTTTAAGGAAGTGCCAAGACAACGCAAGCCAACCGGCAGCCTTTTACAATTTTAAGCAAGTAATAAGACAAACGCGGGTCAAACCACGGGCTATTTTCATAAGCCAGTACCTGTCTACTAAGAAAACGCGGGCGAAGCCGCGGGTTTTAAGCTAGTCCTGTATAAGACACTAACACTAGGGCCTACTGAGAATATTTATTTTATTTCAATTTTATTATTTATTATTGAAGTGAATATAAAACTAAATATTCTGTGAAAATTTCAAGCATCTACCTGTTACCATTATAAATATAGAGCGAAAAACGTCTAAAAATTCAGGTTTGTTGTATGGGAGCCCCCCTTAAATATTTATTTTATTTTCTTTTTAGTATTTATTGTTACAGCGGCAACAGAAATACATCATCTGTGAAAATTTCAGCTGCCTAGCTATCATGGTTCATGAGATACAGCCCGGTGACAGACAGACAGACGGACAGACGGACATCGAAGTCTTAGTAATAGGGTCCCTTTTTTCCCTTTGGGTACGGAACCGTAAAAACTTAAAGTTTTCAACACTCAACGTTATTGCGTCAGCCAATACATTCGGCGGAGAGCAATCAGTGCAGTACGCTTCAAACTTCTTCCAAAATTGTTCCATTTCTTTTCTCATCGATCGTCACTAAATTGGTGCAGACTCTTGCCTTCAGAGTTTACGATTCATGGCTTTTACTAGTATTTGTAGGAGGGGAGGTGGCGGTCGGTTTGGCTAAGGTACTTGTTGTGGTGGTTCAGTGGCAATGACTGCCGCCTCACATTAATGAGATTCAAATCCCGATCCCGTATCAATAAATTTCTTAGAATTTATGCACGGAATTTCACACCACCTTTTCGGTGAAGGAAAACATCGCAAGGCAATCTGCAAACGTCCGTAGAAGAAATTCAATTGGCACGTGTAAATCCACCGACCCGCACAAAGCCAGCGTGGAAATGGCCCAATTACCCTTCTCGGGTAGGCTTACGTCTTGCAGTGGACTATTAAAAAGGCTGGTACAGTACAGCACTTGTTGGAAAACTTTGTGGATAGTGACATAAAAAGCAGTCAGAAACAAACTCGACTCATTAACTTAGTATTGTCAAATTCTACAATAACGTGTTCTACAAAACAATATTTTGTTTTGAGTAAAGAATTAGTAAGATTGTTGGATTATTGTAGATAAATAATATTAAAATTACGAGTATAATCTAAAAAGAGTAAAGTGAGTGTAAAATATGAGATATGTATTACTCATACCTAATTCTTTTTTTCATTGTTGTTCTTTCAATAAAATTATACCTACCTAACTTAGTACCAGATCTAAAAAAGCTCAATTGACTTTTAAAGCATTTTATAATGCCATAATTAATTACAATGATAAAAAATATAATACTTACCTAATTAGGTATTCTAATAGTGCGTTTTTTACTCTATTTTTGTCATTGTTAGTAATGATGGCAATATAAAATGCTTCAAAATAATAGCTTTTAGGATATAATATTTTGTGAGAACAAATATCATTTACGCCAATTATCAAGCACAGGACAGGGGTCCTGTGCCAGTCTCATCCAGGCGTTGCCGCAAAACGCCACCGTTGTAAGGGGGTGGAGGCTTATTGTGCACTGCAGTGGGCCGAAATAAGCTGATGACGATGATGAAATATCATTTAAAATAATAAGCTCTAGGTATTAATACAACGGGCCACAATGAAACCAAATACACCTTACAAAAGAAAACCCTCATCTCTTGAACTCTATCTCAAAGACGAGCCCCAACTTTGGGACTAGTCAAGAGCTAATATTTTATTTGGCACTCGGTCAACGGTCACCACAGAGAACACTACAGTGTCTACTGATTCAAGGTTATGGTGCACAGATCTCAGGAGATGGGCCATGTCATCTCGAGTTAGCGGACCTTTTATCTATATTTTAATTTACACCGACAGCGATTCTACTTACGAGTACTACTGTATGCAACGTGTAACAGAAAGGTTGAAAAATACTTATATATAAACCACGCATGTTCAGACATAAGTCAAACTTAGTACTAGTAACTCAGCACGGTAGTTTAAGAGTTACACCAAGTTAAAGTTTTGCGTAAAATAACCCGATGAACGAAAATAAACAGACAGCCCTAAAAATGCCGCACGTGCCGGGCGAACTTCGGCCGGCCCGGCCGACGGCAATCGAAAGGCGACGCGCTTTGTAAGCGCGCCGCCGTCGCTCGCCGAAAAAGCCATTGACGCGGCAAATATGCCGCGCAGCTTATATGGAATCTATACCTTTACTCAACGCTCTATAGTGTTGAGTTCGGGTATACCATAAAAATATGTACCGCCTTGTTGAGGATTTTAAAATATACTTGACTGCAACATTCGTTTTGGGGATACTTTAAAAATATGAACCGTCGTGTTAAGGATTTCAAAATATACCCGACCGCAACATCCGTTTGGGGTAGGTATCAGATAAAGGGACGTGTATTTTGTAGGTTAGGTTTATTTATTTTTTGTTTTGTTTCACACCTAATCTATCAAGGCGGTTCGCTTCGGGGACTTCGCCGGCCGCTGCCGCGGCACGCTCGCTTCGCTCGCTCGGCTCGTGCGTTGTTTGTCATGTTCTAACCTAACCTAACCTATATTTTGTTTCACACCTAATCTATCAAGGCGGTGTGCTTCTGGCACTTCGCCGGCCGCTGCTGCGCGGCGTCTGCAACTGTTATTATTTGTTAGGGTTGTCCAAAATAATAAGAAAAACATATTTTTATAGCTTTATATGGGAAAAATAGCATAGATTTTGAAGTTTAAAATTCATACAATTGATTCATGACTGGATACACATACAAGCCTTTCAGTATTGTTCAAACTTTCTGTTACACGATGTATACTCAATTTTGACCGACCTAATTATTTGAATATACCTAATTAAGTATATATTTTAATTATTTTTCTTCAAAACCTCTTAGATTATCATTGCCATTAAAGCTTTATCATAAAGAAAAAGCGATCAAATCAACGTAATATATTATAAAACCATAAATATATCGTTTATTACCCAAAGAGGAATTTACAATACAGCATGAAATGAATCATAAGGCTCCAGCCATACAGCAGTGTTGCACTGCGTTACCGACTGAATCAGACTTCTTGGCGGCTGTGAAGTTAACGACAAAATGTTTTTTTTTTTTTTATTCTTTAATTTATTGGGGACTTTGGCCAACAGTGGCATGTCAGTCCCATCGTAACCTGATCTACGTTATGACATAAATACTACATTGTAGTGGATATAATGCTGTGTACAACCCCGAAAGCTAGAGGTCAAGCATACGCTGCGTCTTATCCGAAAGGAGCAGACGCAGCGCACCCGCTGGCCCCCAGCAGTCCAGATCGTGCACAGCACTACCTAAAGATAAAGTCGCCGCGGCCGCGCGGCGGAGCCGGGCTGGTCCCGTGGTGATCACGCACCCGCCGGACTCCGCCGCGCGGTCGACGCGACGGCGCGGCGCTTACTAAGATAAGGGCGATTGATACTTGAACATCTCGTAGGTTTTAATTGCGGCTTCAGCCGAAGGTGTCGCTAAAATATGGGTGAACATACAGCGACAAAATGTGATGCGATGTCTCTCAGCCGGTTTGACACTAAACTTGGTGATATTACTTTTGTCTGCTTACACAATTATTATTCCCAGGGCTCAATAAATCACTTCTTGTAGCGCTCGTAGCTTAGTTTGACAAGGTGATCGCTGACAAAAATTAATAATGATTGTCAGCGATCGCCGAAATTAAGCAACGTTCCGCACGGTCAGTATTTGGATGGGTGACCGCGGGTGGCATTTTCCAACTGAGCGCTACCGTGGCTCGGATGACATTTTAAATTGTAGGTTTCGGTTGTTTAAACCGTTTAGCCATGTCAGAGGCCTTCAGGCGGCTTACTAACTCTGACACCGGGGCTAGCCACCTGGCCTATACGAACCTATTATACACGGTCATACAACTCTACATTCTGCAATGGAAGTTTCGTAGGAATGAAAATAATGCTTAGGCGATGTTTGTAATCAAAACATTTCTCGATGTATGAGCATTTGCTACATGTAAGTGTCATACAACTCACATTGGGCCGGGTAAAGAGATGTCCTGTCTCTAGATCTCGAGGTCACAGTCACTTTTTTAGAATGTATTTTCGATGGAAATGAGTGTCAATATTTTTGTTTAGAGATCTAAAAGGCCTTTTTTGTTATACGTTTATGTTTTAGACTAGTGATGGATTTATGCAATGCAGATGCAGTTTTTTTAAGTTTTTATTTTATTTTATTTTCGATGATTAAGGTATGCGAATGTTTTTTGTGAATTCTAAAATATTCGACGCGGAGAAATTAGATTAAGAATTATTATTTCTTTTAAAGTGCTAAGATTCTACGCTATTTATTTTCTATGTGTAGCAGAGATTAATTATTTTGTTTGGTTATAATTATGATTATAATTCATATACACTATGGGCCAAGGCCAACCCAGAAAACGCGAAAAAAAATTATTAAAATATATTAATAAACGGTAATATGCATGTTGCATACGAAATCTTTTCGTATGCAACATACATACGAAAAGTTTATTACCGTTCGACGATATAAATCATCAGTCCCATAGAGCTGTTTTTTGTTCTCAATTAATTTCAGGGTTGGTTCCATAGTAGAGTTTATAAAAATAAATATAAATATTAATACGCGTCGAAATTAGTACTTCCTCCGGTTGGTTCGTTGGTCAAAAAACGTTATATATCAAAGGGCGAGTGCCCGCGTGTTTCATCAAATTGGATGCATGTTCGTAGTAATATTAAACTACGATTAACGCATTTGCATCCCAAAACAAACCCAGATACTGATTCAGAATTATAGCTAAGTGCATGCTTTAGCGTTATCTTGCAATTTACTAGCGTTCTAGGAAAACGGTGTAATCTTACTAATAGACATTTTCGTTTAGATATCACTACTTAACTTACATGTTATAACAAAGTCGCTTTCCGCTGTCTGTCCCCATGTATGCTTATATCTTTAAAACTACGCAACGGATTGTGATGCGGTTTTTTTAATAGATAGAGTGATTCAAGAGGAAGGTTTATATGTGTAATACACCTGTGCGAAGCCGGGGCGGGTCGCTAGCTATGAATAAATTTTAACTGGAGCCAAACCGGAATTGGAGAAAATAATCTGCCAAGTACGAGTCGGACTCGCGCATGAAAGGTTCCGTACTGTATGGGATAAACATTTTTAAATTTATTTAAACCCTTAAATATTTATTTTATTTTAATTTGATTATTTGTTATTAAAGTAGGCATGCAGCTAAATATTCTGTGAATATTTCAAGCATCTACCTGTTACCATTATTGATATCGAGCAAAAAACGGCTAAAAGTTAAGATTTTTTTGTATGAGAGGCCCCCTTAAATAATATTTTTATTCTATTTTTAGTGTTTGTTGTTATAGCGGCAATCGAAATACATCATCTGTAAAAATTCTTAAAGCTTTCTAGCTATAACGGCTTATGAGATACAGCCTGGTGACAAACAGACGGACAGCGGAGCCTTAGTAATAGGGTCCCGTTTTTACCCTTTGGGTACGGAAACCTAAAAAACAGCTGTTCCATACATTTTGTCGATTTCAAGTTGTAATTTTCTATGGAATGGCAGATTAAATGTTATCAATTTAATTATTTTTTGCAAAAAATGGCATGACCGACTTCAACCGTGTACAGAATTTGCGAATATTTCGCACGGATTGATGTAGCCTTTTTAACATGATTGTTGATTTATCAAAAACGGCTAAGCCGATTTCGATAAAATTCAAATAAAACCAATTTTGAAGTATACTTTTTCCGGTAAAAAAAGAATTATCGAAATCTGACTACAATGTAAAACGTTATGCGTGGTTATACATAAAAGCGTCGAATTGAGTACCTCCTCTGTTTCTTCGGTAAAAATGATGTATATTTTTTACTTTTTAGGGTTCCGTACCCAAAGGGTAAAAACGGGACCCTATTACTAAGACTCCGCTGTCTGTCTGTCCGTCTCCAGGCTGTATCTCATGAACCGTTATAGTTAGAAATAAAAAAGTAGCGCTCGTAGCGTAGTTTGACTAGGTGATTGTCAGCGATCGCCGAAATTAAGCAACGTTCCGCACGGTCAGTACTTGGATGGGTGACCGCGGGTGGCATTTTCCAACTGAGCGCTACCGTGGCTCGGATGACACGTTAAATTGTAGGCCCCGGTTGTTTTAACCGTTTCGCCATGTCAGAGGCCTTCAGGCGGCCTAAAAACTCTGACACCAGGGCTAGCCACCCGGCCTATACGAACTTACTTACTGTTAGAAATCTGAAATTTTTACAGATGATGTATTTCTGTTGCCGCTATAACAACAAATACTAAAAACAGAACAATATTAATAATTAAGGGGGCTCCCATACAACAAACCCAATTTTTTAGCCGTTTTTCGCTCTATATTAATAATGATAACAGGTAGATGCTTGAAACATTCACAGAATATTTAGTTAGTTGTATATTAACTTTGATAGTAAATAATTAAAATAAATATTTAAAGGGGCTCCTATACAGTACGGAACCCTCCGTGCGCGAGTCGGTCTCGTACTGGGCCGATTATTTAGTAAAGTGATTATGATTATAGAAACAATGTGATAAGTAAGTAAGTAAGTTCGTATAGGCCGGGTGGCTAGCCCTGGTGTCAGAGTTTTTAGGCCGCCTGAAGGCCTCTGACATGGCTAAACGGTTAGAACAACCGGGGCCTACAATTTAACGTGTCATCCGAGCCACGGTAGCGCTCAGTTGGAAAATGCCACCCGCGGTCACCCATCCAAGTACTGACCGTGCGGTACGTTGCTTAATTTCGGTGATCGCTGACAATCACCTAGTCAAACTACGCTACGAGCGCTACAATGTGATTAAAACCCTCCCTTATGAATCGCCTAATTCGAGGAAAAACAATATTTTTCTAGACACTGAACAAATATTTGGGTGATAAATATCAGAAAGGAAGTGCACGATAAAACTTACGCAGCGGTCTGACTGCATTGCGCTCTTTGTGAGGTTTCGCCATTTTATTCGACGGCAGATCGGATAGATCCGTGCCTTTTATCAATTTGGTTTCTCTCATCTTTTCAATGTTTTAATTTTCAAATTCAAATTCAGAATCAATGTTACCAGACAAAATTTTAGAAAAATACTGGTATCGCAAGAAATATAAAATAATATAATAAAATATATAAAAAAAATGAATCGTCGTTGTTAGTCTCGCTAAAACTCGAGACTGGCTGAACCGATTTGGCAAATTTTGGTCTTGAAATATTTGTGGAAGTTAAGAATTTTATAACAGTTGCGAGAAAAATACCAACAACATGGATTTCATTTTCCCATACAACATTTTCCGGCATGTACAAAATGTCATTGACACTTGACAGATGGTGAGATGAAGTTCACAGGGACCGCTAAAGTCTGACCGTTTAACTGAGTCCTCGCCTCGCAGTCTCAGTCCCCTTTGTCGTCTACCCCCGCGCCTCTGTACCGCGCAGGCGAGGACTCAGTTAAACGGTCAGACTATAGTAATAAAATATAAAATCTCATTTAACTTTAACTGATTCTACCGAATTGAAAAATGGAGAAGGTACTATGTTCGTCTGTATGTATTTTTTGTGTATGTTCATCGATATTTTCGTCAATAAAATTTTTATTTACACAGAAAAACAAAAAAGATCTTAAATAACAATTTCCGCTATAACTAAACTAAAACTAAAACTTAAAATATACGCTCATACTCTATACAAAGATCTGGCCAGGCGTTTGGTAGAGGTGACACGTGACCAGAGTGCTGGCATCTATTTCGCTCAAAAGCTGAGTATTGCTATTCAGCGAGGCAATGCTGCCAGCATTCTGGCCACGTTACCCTCTGCCGAGGGGCTTTTAGACTAGGTTTTATTTTAAGTTTTAGTATTAGTTTAGTTATAGCGGAAATTGTTATTTAAGATCTTTTTTGTTTTTCGTCAATTATTATTAACAGTATTTAAATTTTTTTTTTTCATTCCCATTCAAATTTTATTGGAATCGGCTGACAACACAAAATCAACAAAATCAAGCAAAACTTGTTTACATCACTTTGAGCTAACTATTCAAATTTTGTACACGATGGAAGTCGGTTTTGGCATTTGTTGCGAAAAATCATTATTTAAATTTAATTTCAAATCGTTACTTTTTACGTGACGCTACTACTTTATAATGCACTATATCTATAACCCAAAAACAGCTGTTCCATAGAACAAATTCATCGACTTACCTACACCCAGTTTGGCAGCTAGAGCCTCCTAAAACTTGATGTGCTTTTATAAAAAATAATTATGAGTAGTTTAAAATATCTTTTTTGTCTAGATTTCCACCCCTTATACCGGTCACTGGTCATTTACACATAATATCTAAGAGTCACCTTCAATAGTTTTCAAAGTACTGAATGAGCACGTAGTATGAAAACGCTTTTTAAGAGTATTGCCCTTTAAAATCTTTAGTCAACACAGGTATAGCCACACTAGCGAAATTGTAGCGCTCGTCGCATAGTTTGACTAGGTGATTGTCAGCGATCACCGAAATTAACCAACGTTCCGCACGGTTAGTATTTGGATAGGTGACTGCGGATGGCATTTTCTAACTGAGCGCTACCGTGGCTCAGATGACACGTTAAATTGTAGGTCCTGGTTGTTTTAACCGGTAAGCCTTGGAGGCCTTCAGGCGCCTATTGACTCTGACACCAGGGCTAGTCACCAGGCCTTTATGAACTTACTCACTTTACTAGCGAAAATATTTCTGAAGAATTAGCGATTTCTTACACGAAAATGTTATATTTTTGTCAACAAAAGCGCTTGAGTATTGAAAGATTTCGGTGACAATTATCATAAAGGAAGTGCAGTGATAAAGCTTACACAGCAATCTGACTGCATTGCGCTCTTCGCAAGGTTTCGCCGGTTTATCGGAGGGCAATACAAATTACACGGCAATAAAATAATGGTGCTAAACGTAGAAGCTATTGTTCGTAAAAACGTAGTATGAAAAGTAGCCTATGTCATTTTCCGTTTTTCAAACTACTCGTATGTCCATACCAAAAACCAAGTCAATCCGTTGGTCCGTGAAAGAGGAACACACCAATAAATACACTTTCGGATTTAAAATGAAAAACTATAAATGTATTATTTCTTTTTCACTAACTTTATAATAACTAGAATTTGAACTATTTCATGAATATATTTTGAAGTGTTAACAATTAGCAAATATGTAAAACTAAGACTTCATTTTATTAGTTGTAAATCTTTTATATACTTGATCATCTATACATAACACACCAAGTTTCAATCTAGGGAAGACTATCCATCAAATTCCTTTCATGTTTGTGCTAATCTTCTTCTCTATTAGGTATATAAAAATGAATCGTGGTTGTTAGTCTCGCTAAAACTCGAGGACAGCTGGACCGATTGGGCTAATTTTGGTCTTGAAATATCCGTGGAAGCTAAGGGAAGGTTTAAACGGTGAGAAAATATAAAAATATAGTGAGTAAAATAATAAAGGCAGCTAGTTTTTAAAATAAAATGATATTAAGAAGTATGAATAACACCGTCATTATAAACTGAGCTACGGAATTCATAAGACAGAATGAGTTTTCACAACAGTGCTTTTCAAGTTTTTAGGACTAACGAGTAAGAAGTAACCAGAAACCAAGATTTATGACCCAAGATTAAATTTTAAATGATCGATCCATATTTTTCTAACTCTTTAACTCTTCTCTTTTCTAATACAAGGAAGAGTTAAAAGCCAGTGCTAAAAATATTATGTACTCGTAAGTCTCTGCTTTTTGAGATATTTAGCTGAATCTCTTATTTGTCTTTTTATTCAAAATAAAGACATCAATTATTGAGATCCCACAGGAATATCGTTATGCAATAGTAGATTGTATCATATGGGAGCAAAATAATATTTTTACGGCGAGGGAGGAGTGAAGGATAATCCCTTACTTCGCTCTGGATTCAAAAAAACGCCCTCGCCGTAAAAATATTATTTTGCTCCCATATGATACTGTCTACTATTACCACACAAATATTTTAACATTCCTGCACCGTAGCACAAGGTGAATTGCACGCATCCCTCCTTTTGCGTCCGGGGCTAAACCGGAAAAAAATCAACATGTTCTATAATATGTTGAATTTTTTTTCTCGATTACAAACCTACATATTTCCTTTCAAAGCCAGCCGAGTCGTTTTTGAAAAATCAACAATAATGTGAAAATTACTACATAGATGCGTGACAACTATCCGAATTCTCTAGAAGGTTTAAGTCGGAAAAAAAATATTATTTCGTCTCTAATTATACATTTCTTATTTTACATTAATTATACATTTCTTCTTATTTTCTAATTCTAATGTTCAAAATAAAAGCAAAAACCTAAATAAATAATATGTACACAACAAAATATTGTTCCTTGAGAAGGAACTAGTTTCCAAAACACGGGTTCCCTACACCCAGTTTGGCAGCTAGAGCCTCCGAAAACTTGATGTGCTTTCGTAAATAAATACTTTTGAATTTTTTGAATTTTTTTTTTGAGTTTTTGAATTAACTTATTTTCCGACTGCTTTCCATTGGGAATTAAATCGAATCAATTACTAAGAATTTCTTTAAGATCCCACGGCAATACCGTTATGCAAAATCCCTTTACCTCGCAAATATTAACATTCTTCCCTCGTGGCACAAGGTGAATAGCGTCCGATGCACCGCGCACAATTATTTGCAAATTATGTACTTGTATTCGGCGCACGCGCGGATTTTTTTACAATGGCACAGGCAGGACTGTCGCACTCGCATAAGTGTTATGTTAATTTGTGCATTGTTTTGTTGCGTGTGTCATTGTTGCGTAAGTCAACAGGATATTGGTAGAAAAGTGATGGATTTTCGCCCTTCCGAAACTTTTTTGAAACCGTTTTTTCCGTAGAAGCGTCTGGAAGAAAACGGTGTTAACATATTTCACTCATTTGTTGTGGTTTCTCGTCTGTTATTTTTACAGTTTAATGTGGCGTCATTAAAATGTTTTGTATCTATATAATTTTTAAAGTAGTCTGACTATATCTATCTCCTTTCTAATTGTTTCTATCCTTCTCCTTTCGGCTTAGTACACCAGTTCTGGATAACCCTGTAGACAAACGTTGTTATAATTTCTGATCTGTTGTAATGTAGCATCTACCCCTGATCGTTACTCCCTACATTACACACTGCAAATCGACTGAACGACCGACATAATCATAACTCTATACACATAATATCTTGTGGGCGCAGGGATGGATTAAGGGTGAGCGCATCCGGGGCAGTTAACTTAATAGCTCCCCTGAATGTTCCAGTCGATTAGAATCTCGTAATTTCTTAAAGGTGTGCTCTAACTATGTGCCTTATTAATAAGCTCCAAGTAGCACAACGAGCGGCAGCGGGCTATGCTCGGAGTCTCTCTGCGAGATCGAATCAGGAATGAGAAGATACGTAGAAGAACCAAAGTTACCGACATAGCTCAGCGTATTGTCAAGTTGAAGTGGCAATGGGCAGGGCACATAGCTTGGAGGACTGATGACCGATGGAGTCGAAACGTTCAACTAAGAATTTCAAATAGCCTCATCAAAATTATCCATTTACATTACAATTGGGAATTAAGAATACTAAAATGCCATAAAAAATACACATACATCAATGAAAGTTATCTCTTAAAACACTTTTCTAATTTAGATTTCCTATTGGCTACATACTTCCTGATGTTAAGCAGATATGCGGTCTACGATGTGGCATGCTTACCTATAAGATACCTATTTACTCGAGATTTGAAGACACCTACGTCGTTTTTAGTAGAAAGACAGACTCAGGTAAAGCGTTCCACATTCTGGCTGTTCGTATAAAAACACGGCTGCTCAAATCAAAAATCCTTTATAAAATTTTCATGCTAAAGTTTCAGAGATTAATTGATGGTGTAATAATTATATCGAAGATAATAACGGTTATTTTAATAGAAAAAGATACATTTTATAACACGGATTACCAAATTTAGAGGTTATAAGATTAATAGCTGTCATGAATCACACGGACTTGTCTAGCAAGTAATTAATGAAACTTTTTGTTTTTATTCCACAAAGCAGGATGTTGCCATCACGAGCCCATTTTATAAATACTTTACATACTAACAACCATATTAAAATAGAGTTAAAAGCTATAATTAGACTAACATTTTAACTTGACATTAAGCCCGATTACAGAGGTGCCAGCGTAATTATATAAAAGCATGTAGTAGCGTAGCGTGTAGTATAAAAGCAGCCGATTTTGGTAAATTAACAATAAAAAACAAGGTCCCGTGAACATGTACGTCGTACTAATCCCGTACTTTTCACGCCATAATTTTACGCCCTAGACTGCCTATTCTGTGTATTGGGGTGGAGGACGCCACATACGCAATGCCAGTGTCCAAGCTCTTGGGATTAATGATGTGAAAAATGAATAGATAACCCACTACTCGCGTTCTTAATCCTGCCTTGCCGCTCTAGTCTACCGTTCCTTAACCCAGCCTTTTTTTTACGAGGGGGAAATCTTCTGAAGATGCCCTAACTGCATTGGAGTGCAGTCGGGTTATGTGGGATTGTACCCACTAAAACCCCCTCGGTGGCCAGCCTTTGTGCCTTCTTGGGAGCTCCGGGATCTCCAAAACGAACGCACCGGTGCTCCCAGCACTTTGTGTTCCTACTCGCCTGGCAAGAGCCAGGCTTGTGCGGTCCTCTACGACAGCGTTGCCACACACGCTGTCGTCCTCCTCGGGCCCGTTTGGTTCGGTGGCCGGAGCCCCAACTCTGACCACCCACGAGCCCAGGGGTCCCCTTTTAGTAGGCTCTTTCTACATACAGGCAGGCAGGGGATACCGATGCCGTATTCTCGTGCCCCGGCATCAGAGGAACCCTTAACCCAGCCCTGGCAATCTATTTGCCCCTACCCCCATATCTTAGCTAGCCCTGGCAACCCACACCCCAATACACACAATATCTTACCCAAAGCCAGCGTGCTAACTCTCAGGATTAGTGATGTGGTACCATAAGCCTCTGCAGACTGTACACCGCCATATTTGCATGCGATGCTCGTTAAACGTCATCGCGTATTGCGGGACGTCTTAGCGGGATTCCGGGACTAATTGCCGGGATTTCTGGGTAAGGAACTGCTGTCTAGAGCCGATAAAGAAACATTGACTTAGCACGTAGCGCTCATAGCGTAGTTTGACTAGGTGATTGTCAGTGATCACCGAAATCAAGCAACGTTCCGCACGGTCTGTATTTGGGTGGGTGACCGCGGGTGGCATTTTCTAACTGAGCGCTACCGTGGCTCGGATGACACGTTAAATTGTAACACATGGTAACACAACACGTTATGGATACGCGTAATGGTTGCCTGGTTATCGCTATCTGCGATAAGGCCGTCATTTGTGGCACTCATCTATGATGTTCATTTTTGTGCCTTTTGTTCTAAATATTAATATTTGTGCACACGATAAAGAGTTCTGTTTGTTACATTATGGTGCCTGAACCTCTATCGACAAAACGTAAGTAAAACGTAACGCGATAAGTTCGTCTGTATGTATTTTTTTGTGTATCTTCATCGATAATTTTGCCAATTGTGGACCGAATCGAAAAATTATATTTAGTTCGAAAGGGTATACTCGTACTCCCGAGGCGAGGTGGTCCCATTTATATATATTAAAGAAAACAGCTGAGCCGTTTTTGAAAAATCAACAATAATGTAACGAGCGAAATATTCGAATTTTGTACACGATGGAAGGCGGTTTTGCCATTTTTTGCGAAAAACAAGGATTTTTACGCGAATAACGTTTCGAGAAACGTATTTGAAATGCAAAAATATGTTAAAAATAATTTTAAACTTAATTTAAGTAATTTTGATTTAAAAATAAATATTTTCAACGGGAATTTCTTAAATCAAAATTTAAGTTACCTAGAGCACGTTACGAGTACGTTTTCATTTAGAATCACCCTACTGGGCCACAGATTTATAGTACGAGGAAGTAGGTAGGTTTGTATAGGCCGGGTGGCTAGCCCTGGTTTCTAGAGCTTTTAGACCGCCTGAACACTCTGACACCAGGGCTAGCCACCCGGCCTGTACGAACTTACTTAGACCGCCTGAAGGCCTCTGACATGGCTAAACAGGTAAAACAACCGGGACCAACCATTTAATATGGTGTGTGTACGACCGCGACCCGACATTTCTGTCGGAAGGTAAGTTACATTGTAGATTTTAGTGTAATAATATTGTTGTTTCTACTTTATTAATAGCCAAGTTTTATTAAGTATTTTAATTTAGAATAAATAAGTTTAATGTTGTTTAGTTATTAATGTAAGTTTAGTATAGGATAGATTAAAGTTATATAATAACAAATGAGTAATGGGGCATCGGCAAGTATGCCACAATGGCATTCGAGCCACGGAAGCGCTCGGTTAGAAATGCTACCCGCAGTCACCAATCCCAACACTGACTGCGCGGAAAGTGGTTTGACTTCGTTGATTGCTGACAAACACAAGATTGTAGTGTAGTGGATGGAGTATAGTGTAGTAAATAGGAGATGGAACTGTTTCATTTTGGATTATTTTTTTATTGAAACATAAGATAGGATACGTAGGATTCTTCAAGAGGTTCCTTGGCTTTTGGCTGAAGGAAAAAATCGAATCATAAATGAGGAGATCCGTTGAACAAAAGTAACCGACATAGCCCAGCGGATTGGCAAGTTGAAATGGTAGTGGGCAGAGCACATAGCACGGAGGACTGATGACCAATGGAGTTGAAAATATCTCATTCAGAGACCACGTACTGGCAAGCGCAGCGTAGGACGTCCACATACATGACCTCATCAAGACTGCAGGATCGCACTGGATGCGAGCCGCTTCCAACCGGTCTTATCGATTTATAGGGCAGGACTATGTCCAGCAGTGCACGTCCAATGGCTGTAATACGAAAGACGATGACGACAAAAACATCGAAAATATGTAAGTTCTCGTTATAACTGGCGCCAAGCACTAGTGCCTTATCAATAGGACAGCATTATTCAGCAAGCAGCTCGAGAGGCATTGCGATTCCACTGCAGTACCACGCGGCTAGCATAGTAACAGATACTTGTTACTTTTCTTATTCCCATCCTTGAATAAGAAAATTCACAACTTTTAATACGGAGCTTACCATGAAATTCCGAAAAAAGCAGCGGATTGCACTCCGGAAGTGCCGGCAGAAGTGAAAACTTGAACATTAATGTTGTGCATTTTTGAACATTTTGGAATGGTTAGTGAATAATTTCGCACGAATTGCTTTATTTAGCAGTTTAAAAATACTACACACGCACGCACACTCACGCAAGCGCCCTACGCCGTCTTACGAATTTTCAATCATGTCACGTGTTCTGACGCGAGTTTAATTTTTTTTACCCATCCGGAAAAGCCCGCAAAGCCGTAAAGAATAATCACTTCAAAAAAATGATAGAACGTGTGTAATCTGTAAATCTAATTTTTGACCAAACCGTAGGAGGTACTCAATTCGACGCGTAATTTTTTTGTGTATAACTTTTTTCGTAGTAGTCCGATTTCAATAAAAAAAAAATTATTGGAAAGAATATACTTCGAAATTGGTCCCATTAAAATTTTATTGAAATCGGCTGAGCCATTTTTGATAAATCAACAATAATGTGAAAAATGTAACATCGATCCGTGTGAAATATTCGCGAATTCTGTACACGGGTGAAGTCGGGCATGCTATTTTTTGCGAAAAATAATTATTCTTTTTTTTTTGGTTGACATGTTTTCTTGTCCGTGACAAGTATCTACTTACTGTAGTGATGATTATATTTTATTATATTGAATTCTGATTTTGACATGTATTTGGAATTATTATTCTTTGTATGAAGTAGAAGCTAAGTAGCTTTATTATATTTTGTTGCAGTTAAAGGGACTTGCTCTTTGTCAAATTCATATCATATTTGGCAGAGCTAGAGGCATAATTATACTTTAATTTTATTTCATGTATTTGTATAGAAAGTTGGCTCATAGGGCTGAATCTAAATGTACACCTACATTCGGCTGAGAGGAACTTCACAATACAATTGTGCGTCAGAACTCTATTAATACGAGAATGAAAAAGGCATCCAGACCGCATCTTTAGCTTTATCCGTAGAGATCTACACAGAAGCCATCTCTTTCTCCGACGCACATTTAACAATATGCATACACCCCAAAATGCATATTTAAGAAAAATACATTTCTGGGTCAAAGAGGCGTGGGTTCAATCCCCACCCAGGACAAATATTTATGTGATGAACAAAACTGTTTGCTCTGGGTCTGGGTGTTACTTAGTTACTATCTATATACTCGTAAGTATATATTTAAAAATAAGTATATTATGCAGTATATTAGTCTCTGGCAGCCATATCACAAGCTTTGCTTAGTTTGGGGTCAGAGGCCGTGTGTAAGATGTCCCCAAATATGTATTTATTTTAAAAATATTTATTTCAGAGTGCTGCACTGTAGAAAATATGAATGCATCGCAAAATGCATGTTATTAATAAAACATACATTGCATTGTACTGTAGCAAATACTCGTATACCGCAAAATACATAAATTTACTCGTATACCGCAAAATATATAAATTTTTAGGAAAAATATACAGCAGAATGCAGTATTGTGTAAGCGCGTATGAATAAGTGATTTGTTATGCTTTGCGAGTAATAATTAATCAGAGAACAACCGAGCTCTGTTCGGAGCAATAATTAAAATAGTTTGAAATTCACGTTTTACAACACCAATACAGATAAACTATTGCGGTATTTAAGTAGAACTTTCTATTCCAAAAGCTCTGTCTACGCACCGTATTTTATAACATGACCGTTTCCGAGATCCAAATGTTGTAACAAATACTACAAAACCCAAATACATCACTACATAGTATAAAACAAAGTCGCTTCCCGCTGTCTGTCCCCATGTATGCTTATATCTTTAAAACTACGCAACGGATTTTGATGCGGTTTTTTTTAATAGATAAATTAATTCAAGAAAAAGATTTATATGTCTAACACACTTGTGCGAAGCCGGGGCGGGTCGCTAGTAAATCAACAATTAACAAATATGAATACAAACAAATAAAGCATTGCTCGTTTAGAGATACGTATAATTACTGCAGTTACGCGTACCTAGTTGTAACGAAACGAAATTAAGTCGCTAGATTGAAACGCGATATCCCATCGAAATAGATCTGTGGCTTTACCGCATTGCGTTTTGTTATTGCTCTCAGCTGTAAGTTTTTAGTTTGAGGTTGTGGCGAATTGTGTTTGTCTAGTGGAATGAATAACTTCCGTAGCTTTGAATTAAGGGGACTATATGCGCCAATTTTCCGTCTCCCTCGCGCAATCCTACATTAATAAAGATAAAACAACTCAACAAAAAAATAATCAACCTTTTTAGTATTAACCCGGCGAATGTTACAACAAAATATAGAATTTTCCTCGCGCTTTGACATTCTTAGTCTTACACATAAAAAACACATAAGATTTTCAAAAAATTATAGGATACATTTTTTTATCATAAGATGATGGAAAACTTGTATAACGTTTTGTTGTATTTTTTTAAATTTTCTTTGATATGGAAGATTAGATCTCAAAAAAGTTCGTTCCTTTGGATTTACTCTGTCAAATTAAGATATTTAAAATGGAAAAATACTACAAAATGTGCAGAAATTTTCTTTGAAAAACAAATAAGTCTGATAGGTTTTGGAAACCTGCATGTATTTTTTTTAATGTTAATTGTACATTTGAAACCCTATTTAGCATTTAAAATGCATATTTATAATAATTATGTACCTACCGAAATGCGCAAAATAAGATTTTAAAGTAAATATCTACTTAAAAATATTTTATTTTGCGGAGTGTAACAGTATATTTTAGGTAAGTACCTAGTTATATGGGAAATCTAAGTAAGTAAATATTGTTATCAAACTCAAAGGTTGTGAAACTAAGTATTTCGGTCTTTTTTTCATGTTTTTATTAAATTAAAGTGATAAAAATGTGAACGTTAGACCGCTTAATTATGAAATATGTAATTGTAATATTGTAAACTATTCGTATATCACTAATATTTAAGTTTTAATGTTATTTTTAAAGTAATAAGTTAATAGGTACGAACTTACTTACGAAAGATAGTGCTGGGCACCTACGAATTCACAACAATGAAATAAATCATAGATTTTTCGAAAAAGAGAACGGAAAAGCTACTCATTAAAATATACGAGTTTAAAATAAAAAGCCCCCTCGCCCCTTCAGCTTAAGTGGTCCCGTTTCAATGGAGCCGCCATCATTAGGAGAAAGAGTAATTAAAAGCCCGATAAAAAATCGTGAACGAACAAAAACTCTTTACTTCCTTCCTTAAAAAAAGATAAACGTACAGCGTAGGAAGTAAAAAGCGTAAACATTCCATAATCAAAAAAAAATGTTGCAACTGTTGAACGATAAACAAGATTGTGTTTGGCAACGGTGCAAGACGGGCCCCGATTAGACTGCGCCATCATCATGCTTCATTCAATATTTTTTTTACCGAACACTGTAATTTCTTGGCTCGAACGCATCCGTTTACATGCCAAACAATAAATTTATTAGTCGAACGGAGGAGTGGCAACACTAAACTTACGTCACACATCAACACGTCACTCATGGCGTCACTTTGACATTTTCGAATTTGATTTTCGAATGCGTGTTCGATTCGCGCGGTTATATAACGCACGCGCCGTCAAGGTGACTCGACGAAGCTACTACTGAATCTATTTTGGTTCGAATTTCATAAATATCCCGTGACAGCTCATCTCTCCTCTCCCGCGAGCGACGCGGCCGCCATGTTCGAAGCGCCTTGCGTAATTATCGAGGCGCTGTCGTCGCTACAGAAATATCTAGTCAGTCTGTGAACCCGCGTCCTTGCTCGTCCAAGTCCTTTCTCAAAGTTTGGCGTTTATGAGGTAACGGACGCATGACGTCGCCTGGCAGAATGCCGGCCGTACGAGCCCGACGAAAAACCGAGACTCTCCGCTTTAAATATAGCTTCGTCCCCGCGTACCTTGAGGGACGGCCGGGAATCTATCTATACTCTATACCGCGAGACCGAAAGACGCTCTTTTCCGATCGATATCCGCGCTCGCATATTCTCATAACAATCAAAATAACCAATGTAAAACTAATCGTATATCAACGCGTATAGGCGGCGGCAGATGCGCCGACCAAAATTGCCGGCCGGCCATCAATAGTCGACCTAATTGAATATTATACGGCAATTTGTGTTGCCGAAAATCTGGCTGCCGTAATATGCGGTGTCCATATATCGTGGGGTAATGTTTTGTACGGCGACACGTTGCAAGTTGCAGAACTATATTTAGTGCAGAGAGAAGCCCTGTTTTAGCGCGAGCTGTTTGCGCAACGCCGGGCTGCTGTTCTATTATCGGAAAAATGGTCGGCGTCGTGCGCGCAGGCATCGGTTTAGGCGCTTTTTGGTGATCCCACTTCTAGGATTTGGTGAGGGATTTTCAGCAGATGGACTTTACAAGAAAATATTTCAACGGTTTTTACTTTTGAAGTTCTAGACGCTAGAACGTCTGAACAGCTGTCGATTTTCCTTCGATACGTACGAAGCGGTTTGACTCAACATTTCTGATTCGTACCGCCAGGGAATGGAACAGTCTTCCTGCTTCCTAAGAGATATAATCTAAAGCTTTTCAAGGTCAGAATGGATAGAGTCTTCTAGTTCTGCTTGCTTCATCTTCGACTACAACGTTGTTTACCATCAGACGAGTTGGTGGTCAAGCGCGGGCTAATACGCGATCAAAAAAAATAAAACAAAAAAAAAAGAGATATAATTCGAATTCTTCACAGCAATCAATAGCATCAAAACAGATTTTGGGCGTGTTGTATTGAAGGAAATATTTGATCTGTTATAGAACCTTTTTGCTCTTTCAACCTTTTAGGATTTAGTGAGCGGGGGTATGAGGCAGCAGACTTTTTACTATTCATATATTATTATTATTCTATACAGTTTTTACTATTCTAATGTTGTTAGAGTTTATTAACAAAAATTTTGTAGTTGACTCGAATAAACATTTGCTATAGTCTATAATCAAATGTTTTTTTCAAGTTTATAACTACCTACTATTTTTAAATGGTTATAGGTTTATTAGGTCCAATTATAAACGCGCCATCGTAAATTTAATAACAATGTAAAAAAGTGTTCTCTATATCGGAAGCCTAAAGTGAAAAAGAACATAAATATTCTAATTAGCTATTTTATAATTGCAAAGGCGCCTTCATAATTGGGTCTAATATCCAACTAAAGGACGACTAAACTTCACTCGGTAAAAAAAAGTTTTTTAGATAAGAAATACTTTTTATAGAAATGAAATATCCAAATACTTGAGCGGTTTTCAAAATCCGAAACATTTTATTTATAAAAATCGGTCAAGTGCAAGTCGGACTCGCGCATGAAGAGTTTCGTACCGTGTTGGAGCCCCCTAAGCCCCTTTCCTCATTCCGTCATTAATAGCGATCAAAAAATCACGTTTGTTGTATAGAGCCCCCCTTAATCATTTATTTTTCTGTTTTAATGTTATTAATTGTTGTTTTAGCTATTTATTGTTATAGCAGCAATAGAAATACATCATCTGTGAAAATTTCAGCTGTCTAGCTATCACGGTTCATGAGGAACAGCCTGGTGACAGACAGACGGACATCGGAGTCTTAGTAATAAGGTACCGTTTTTACCCTTTGGGTGCGGAACCAAAAAAAGTGCCCGTAAATAAACACGTTTTATATCTACTTAGTATTGTTTAATAACACAACACAATCAAAAGAAAACGTTGAAATAAAAGTTTCAATCGAGAAGTGAAGAGGCATGTCGTTTGGCGCCTTGCGATAATGAAAAATATAGTGGAAACGGTAAATCTTTACCAAGGCGAGGATTCTTATAGACTATATAATCATTTTTTTGCAAAAAATAGCATGATCGACTTCACCCGTGTACAGAATTCGCGAATATTTCGCACGGATCAATGTAGCATTTTTCACATTATTGTTGATTTATCAAAAATGGCTCAGCCGATTTCAATAAAATTTAAATGGGACCAATTTCATAGTATACTCTTTCCAATATCGGACTACTATGAAAAAAGTTACGCGTGGTTATATACTTACATAAAAATATAAACTCGTATTAACGCGTCGAATTGAGTATCCTCCGTTTCGTCGGTCAAAAATATAGTGGAAACGGTATATCTCTTTACCAAGGTAAGGATTCTTATAGATAAAATTAAATACCTTGTAATAGTTAAAAGAATTCTTAAGATATTGAACAAAACATACACATATGTGATAGAAATTGCTAAAAATCAAAGAGATGCCTTTGCATAGCAGTGAGTAAACAACAAATATGATTTTTCTACTTAGTTCTTCATTTGTTTTCATATATTAGAAACAGTCTAAATTGACTAGCGCTGTGACCTTGTGTTTGTGTGAGATCCGTGGTATGTATTCCCAATATACGAAATGTTTTTTTTTTATCGCGAATAAGTCCACGCTGGACCACCAACCCGCCTGATGGTAAGCGACGTTGTGTTCGAAGATGAAGCACGCAGACCTAGAAGATACCTATTCACTCTGACCTTGAAAAGCTTTAGATTATATCTCTTAGGAAACATGAAAGCAGGAAGACTGTTCCAATCCCTGGCGGTACGAATCAGAAATGTTGAGTCAAACCGCTTTGTACGTATCGAAGGTAAATCGACAGTGTAGGGGTGGTAATGTGGCGTCCTCCTATTTGTCCTGTAGTAAAAAGGGGGTGGTAGGATAAGCGAGAGCTAAGCGCTTGAAGCATTACTTGTTATTTTCTTTTTTAAATATTTTACCAGTCGACTACATCCTACTATCATTATTTTTCGCAATGGCAAAACCGCCTTCCATCAAGTACACATTCAAATATTTCACTCGAATTGTTTACATTGTTTCAAAAACGGATCGGCCGATAGCTGTAATATTTAAATGGGACCACTTCGGAAGTATACACTTTCGAATTAAAAACATTTTTTTCGATTCGATTCAAAATTGACGAAATTATCGATGAACATACACAAAAAAAACATACGAACATAAAACCTCCTCCTTTTTGGAAGTCGTTAAAAAAATTAACAATATCTGAAAGATAATCGGCCAAGTACGAGTCGGACTCGCGCACGGAGTGTTCCGTACTGTATGGGAGCCCCCCTTAAATATTTATTTTATTTTAATTTTATTATTTTTTATTGAAGTATATATAAAACTAATTATTCTGTGAAAATTTCAAGCATCTACCTGTTACCATTATTAATATAGAGCGAAAAAGTCTAAAAATTCAGGTTTGTTGTATGGGAGCCCCCCTTAAATATTTATTTTATCTTGTTTTTAGTATTTGTTGTTATAGCGGCAACAGAAATACATCAACTTTGAAAATTTCAGCTGCCTAGCTATCATGGTTCATGAGATACAGCCCGGTAACAGACAGACAGACGGATAGACGGACAGACGGTCATCGAAGTCTTAGTAATAGGGTCCCGTTTTTCCCTTTGGGTACGGAACCATAAAAAAATGCCAAGTCGATGCCTACCATCTAGAAGGCCGCTTTCCCAAACTAAGTACTAAAGAAACGCGTAAAGATCTTTTCGCGAGGTGTTTTCAACACAAACCAAGAAAAATCGGCAATCCTAGCAATGAATGGAGTTCATAAACGTCTAAACACTGTTAGAAAGGCGAAGTAAACAATTTTTGATGCGAAGATAGTCTAAACTGTAATACCTACTCCAGCTTCTGAGAGAAATTAAAAGCTTTCCGCGAGAAATATGATTTGTCAGTGACGTAAAACAACGGAATCTTTACACGCTTTAGATGTTTGTGAGTGATTCAGTTTTTTTTTACTATTGAGTGCACGAATGCCTGACAATACATAGCCAATAAGTAGTGCATGATTCCACTTGGTACATTTTGGCGAAACGATAAGTGTGTGCTGTGATAGTGCTCTGCAGGTACAAAATTGGGTTATGATAATTCTCCATCTTGATAAATATCGCAAAATGCGGTCTAGACCACAGTAAGCTTTCTATGATCCATAAAAAAAGAACAAAAAAAACCTATACTATAAAATGTACTGCACTATTGATAATAGTAGTTTATGCAACTGTCATATAATGAAGTGTGTTATATGCAGTTGCATACACTACTTTATCTTCACTAATAAAAATAAAATAAAAACAAATTGCGAAACATTAAATTCACGCGTACGTGTATTGTCACAGTGAACTTGGCGCCATTAAAATCTAACCAATGAGAGCGCAGCTGCGCGCGCATGGCCAATCAGGAGCGAGCGCGCGATGTTATAATGAGATTTTACGATATCGATGTGGATATTATAACATCATGTGAAATTGCTTAAATTGAGTGTTTTGTTGTCTGTGCTATAACAGTAGTCATTATAAGTCAAGTATTGGAAACATAAGTAGAATGTTACAACATTAGTGTAGATAAAAATTATAATAAGCTGTCCTTTTTAATAGTCCGTACGTAGGCCTACCCACAAAAGGTGATTGGGCCATTTCCACGCTAGCCCAGTGCAGGTTGGTAGCTTAGTAGCTTCTTGATCGAAGCTTAGTAGATTCACATAAGCCATCGAATTTCTTCAACGGACATATTCAGGTTTCCTCACGATGTTTTCCTTCACCGAAATGCCAGTGATGTGATAATCCGTACATAAATTCCAAAGAACTTATTGGTACGGGACCGGTATTTCAACCCACGACCTCACGATTGTGAGGCGGGTGTCACTACCACTAGACCATTACGGCTTAACACTTGTGTTATATTCTTATAAAAATGTGAAAAACTTACATTAGCTACCATAGTCAAATCACAATTTTTGCTAGAAACAATTTCCTCTCAATATTTTCTTTGAGTATTACAAAGAATCGTGAAGGTGCCTGCGTCGATATGGTATCGGGAACCTCATCAGAAAGCAGATGTCTGCAGCAGGCACAGATAAATATCGGGAAAAGCATCGGGAAAGTGAAATTATTTCCCGATCGCTGCACCTTTACGGGGAGTTCGGAGACTATCGTGGCAACATACGAACTATGGTTTCAATAGATCTGTTTAAAATAACTAGAGATAACTGAATATAAGAATACTCTTTATAGAGTTTTTACTCTTATTTATATTTTACTCTTATTTTGTACACCATTTTTAACCAACTTCTAAAAATGAGGAGTTCTATGTTTAATATGTTCGACTGTTTTATTTCTTTTGTGTATGTTCATTGATAATTGCGCCAATTGTGAACCTAATTGAAAAATTATTTTATAGTTCGAAAGGGTATACTCTCGAGGTGGTGTCATTAAAATTTTACAGAAATCGGCTGAGCCATTTTTGAAAAAAAACAACAATAATGTAAGCAATTCGAGTGAAAATTCGAATTTTGTTCACGATAGAAGGCAGTTTTGCTATTTTTTGCGAAAAATAATTATCTATATTATTGTGTTTGAAATGAGATGGCATTATTTATATAAAATTAAGGTTTCAAATAAATAAACACAGTTTCTTTTAACAAAATGCTACTACAGTTTAAAAGATTACATAATTAGACGAAAAAACCCAATATTATCACGTTCATTCCGAAACAAAGACAAGCCAAAGTTCCTAATTAAAAATATTTATTTATACCTAGATAGTTTATAAAATATTAGAGATAATAATATGTATATGTATTATCTAGCCTGTAAGAAAATACCTATACGCTGCTGGGTTCTCAAGTACCTATGCCTAGTGTTAGCAAATACCTTTGTGTATGTTAATTTCTTAAGGTTTCTTAGAGATGCAAATAAAGATTTCTAATTCTATAGGAAAGATGGGACTTTTGAATTTTGTCCGCCATATCAATACAATCTATTGTGACATTTAATCAGTAGTTCAAGTGTCCTTTGTGTCAAAATTACATAGCACTTTCTATGCTTTCGACGCCATTTTGCTGTGATCATGCATTACATCTTTCTTATTTTATGTCACATCTACTGTCATTGACAGATTGCAATGATAAAGTTAGTTGTAGTGTTTTGGCGGGAACGCGGAAAAATCATATCGCCTAATTGTAATAAGTATTTTGTTAAATTTTGTTTTTATCAGTGATAATTAGTGAAAAATGGTTATGTGGTATATAGTTGATTGTTCGCAGATTTACATGCATAGGTAAGTGTAGGCAAGTGATATAATGTGACGTATCATGTTGTTCCGTGTTGTTACTAAAACTATATAGACGCCTCCAGTAAAGTCTCCACTGCTTTACTGAGGTATGACTTGGACTATGTTTGGACTTGACTGCGTCTTTATTGGACTATGACGTGACTACGACTGACTATTTTGATTAAGTAAATATCAAAAATTATTTTAAAATACTTGAAACTGGCAAATGCACAATAATGCGACGCCAAAACATAAAAAAGAATAAGCAGTTGGTTATGCCATTTTTAGCGAAAAACAATAAAAACTTGATTACAAATCTTGACCGCGTTCAATTCCTCAAACGTGACATTTTTGTCGGAATAGAACCCAACCACATGGCAATTTAATATCGCGCGCGGCAATGCATTACAATATGATGCATTTGCCGACGTGGCTCCGCAATGCGTATGTCTCCAGCTCACCAGACGAATTGGAAAGGGGAAATATTGTTCCTTGGCGCCGACGAAGTCAGTAAGTTAGTAGATGATAATATAGGTTAGTCTGGGTTTTAGAAGTTGTGAAACATTCTTTAAAGCTGCCTGATACCTATAGCTAAGTGGTTAAACTAAAGAAAACTTCATATTATCTCAGACCAAGTAAAAAATTATTTTACTACGAATATACGGGATTTATCCAACTCGGCTGGGCAGCGTTCGGAAAATTGCGTAACGTCTTCTCGTCCGACATACCTCAGTGCCTCAAGTCGAAAGTTTTCGACCAGTGTGTCTTGCCAGTGATGACTTACGGCACAGAAACGTGGTCTCTCACTATGGGCCTTATTAGTAAGCTTCAAGTAGCCCAACGAGCCATGGAGAGGGCTATGCTCGGAGTTTCTCTACGCGATCGAATCAGAAATGAGGAGATCCGTAGAAGAACCAAGGTTACCGACATAGCCCAGCGGATTGGCAGGTTGAAGTGGCAATGGGCAGGGCACGGAGGACTGATGACCGATGGGGTCGAAAAGTCCTCGAGTGGAGACCACGTACCGGCAAGCGCAGCGTAGGACGTCCACCCACAAGGTGGACGGACGACCTCATTAAGACCGCAGGATCGCGCTAGTTAGTAGATGATAATATAGGTTAGTCTGGGTTTTAGAAGTTGTGAAACATTCTTTAAAGCTGCCTGATACCTATAGCTAAGTGGTTAAACTAAAGAAAACTTCATATTATCTCAGACCAAGTAAAATAATCGGCCAAGTACGAGTCAGACTCGCGCAAGGAGGGTTCCGTACTGTATGGGAGCCCCCCTTAAATATTTATTTTATTTTAATTTTATTATTGAAGGGAATATAAAACTAAATATTCTGTGAAAATTTCAAGCATCTACCTGGTACCATTATTAATATAGAGATGGAAGCCCCCCTCAAATATTTATTTTATTTTGTTTTTAGTATTTTTTGTTATAGCGGCTACCGAAATACATCATCTGCGAAAATTTCAGCTGCCTAGCTATCATGGTTCATGAGATACAGCCCGGTTTCAGACGGACAGACAGACAGACAGACGGACAGACGGACATCGAAGTCTTAGTAATAGGGTCCCGTTTTTCCCTTTGGGTACGGAACCCTAAAAATATTCTACTACGATTATACGGGCCTTATCGCGCAATAAAACTTGAGATATAAAATTGCGAAAGTTTAAAAATAACACAAGTAAAATATCGCAAATAATATAATAGCCTAGACTCTATATTCTGTAAATTTACTAGTGAATTCAGTAGGTAGTTGGAATAGCGCTCATAGCGTAGTCTGACTAGGTATTTGTCAGCGATCACCGAAGTTAAGCAGCGCTCCGTACGGGAAATATTTGGATGGGTGACCACGGATGACACTTCCATCTGAGCGCTACCGTAGCTCGGATGGCACGTTAAATTGTAGATTCCGGTTGTTTAAACCGTTTAGCCACGTCAGAGGCTTTCAGGCGGCTTAATGACACTCTGACACCAGGGATGGCCACCCGGCCAATACGAACTTCCTTACTATTGGATTCAATTCGGAAAATGTGCATTAGAGCTTATCTTACCACCCCCGTTTTAATACGGGACAAGTGGAAAGACGCCGCACTGCCCTAAACTGTTGATTTTCTTAACGAAGCTTCTTGACTCAACTCAAAAAAAAGGTATCTTCTAAGTCTTCGTGCTTCATGATCGACCATAACATCGCTTACCATCAAGCATAATGGTGGTCAAGCACGAACTTGTTTGCGATAAAAAAAATACTTCCCATTATGTCTGATCAGCTGGAGACATACGGTTGGAGCAACAAGAGCTTACATTATTTTTATACTACTAAGCGCCACACATATCGGCGGATGGGAAATTATGCGTACAACGCTGCGCAAAAGCCGAAATACCTATAGGTATGCGCGGGAGCCAGAGAGACGAGACCCCGGGGCACACCTGCCCGCAAACATCATGCCTCCTGTGCGCAAATTAAAAAAAATCGTTTCAAATGACATCACAGCACGCGTATTTTTTTTAGGAACCGCAAGTTACGCACTAGTCGCCCGCTACGCAGCCGCTCGCTTTTGAGACCTCAAAAACACGCGCACATTGCGTTTACTGTACTTCTCTAAACAAAACGCAGCTAGGCGCAAGCCTTAACTAAAATATTCGTTGTACGCAGCCGCTCGCTTTTGAGACCTCAAAAACACGCGCACATTGCGTTTACTGTACTTTTCTAAACATAACGCAGCTGGGCGCAAGCCTTAACTAAAATATTCGTTCTACGCAGCCGCTCGCTTTTAAGACCTCAAAAACACGCGCACATTGCGTTTACTGTCCTTTTCGAAACAAAACGCAGCTAGGCGTAATCTTAAACTAAAATATTCGTTCTACGCATCCGCTCGCTTTTGAGACCTCAAAAACAGGCGCACATAGCGTGTGCTGTACTTCTCTAAACAAATCAATGCTACTCTACAAAATCTCTGAGGAGAGTTCTCTATGAATGAAGGCGTATTCCACAAGCCGTGGTGGTACAATAAGTTGGCACCACGTGGCCATCGCGCTGCCAACTCCTCGCCCTTGACACTGGCACCGTCACGCCGATGATTGTGGTTTTTACAATTCATAACTTCCGTTGCTATGCCAAGAAAGTAGTGGGGAAAGTGGGGCGATTCTCTATAAAAAACACACGCGCTTCGTGCCCCCCGTTAAATAGACTATACAGGATTATTCCTAATCAATTAGCATCCTTTTAGGGGCTTATTCTGTACATCAATACTAACAACTTCAGTTCTGCGACTTTCGTTAAAACTCAAAACAAAAAACAACTGTTCCATACATTTTGTTGCGGGTGAACGATATTTTTCTATGGAACAACATTTTTTTTTTGAGTTTGTTAACAGATAGTTATAAGAGGAAAAATCAACAACAAACAAAGTGAACTAGAAAGAAACTAATAACTACCCAATTTTTTATTTCTAAGAAATTCAAGAATTTGTTAGTTTGCAAAATACATTTGAAAAGACAAAATCATTCACACTTTACTATAGATGTTCTACAAAGATTGGAGTACTACACAGAATCACCAGAGGGATAAAGTGGTCGATCGAGAAATGAGAGAAATAGATGCATTGATTAAATATGGCATGAGTTAGAAAGGGACATTGAAAATATCTCGCATCAGTGGCTAGTTGCCTTGTTTTTGTCTCGATAGTGTCAAATACTTCTCAAATTCCAATACATATATTTGACAGTTGACAACTAGTGATATTCCATACATTTTTGTGGTTGATAATTGCCTCAAGCGATCTTGTTCTCTCTTGTTGTAATAACTCTGTGGAGTACTAGCACGCGGGCTTGTCTCGTATAGCGCGTGCTAGTACTCCAATCTCGAAAAAGATCGCCAAATGCGGTCGAAACTATAGTAGAACGTCAATCTAAAACACTTAAGCGTAAGTAATTCCTGTGTTATATTTAATTAAAATAGTACTAAATAAATTCTCTCGAGTAGATAATTATTTTTCGCAAAAAATGGCAAAACTGCCTTCCATCGTGTACAAAATTGCTCGAATTGATTATGCATTATTTTTAATTTTTCAAAAACGTCTCAGCCGATTTCTGTAATATGTAAATCGGACCACCTCGGGAGTATCCCCTTACGAACTAAAAAGAATTTGTCGATTCAGTTCACAATTGGAGAAATAATCGATGAACATACACAAAAAAATACATACAGACGAACAAAGAACCTCCTCCTCTTTGGAAGTCGGTTAAAAAGATCGCCAAATGCGCTCGAAACTATCGAAGCCTTGGTGGTCTAGTGGTAATGACACCCGCCTCACAATCGTGAGGTCGTGGGTTCAAAAACCCGGTCCCGTAACAATGAATTCCTTGGAATTTATGTACGGAATTTCACACCATTGGCTTTTCGGTGAAGGAAAACATCGTGAGGCAACCTGCATACGTCCGTAGAAGAAATTCGATGGCGAATGAGAAATCCACCAACCCGCACTGGGCCAGCGTGGTGGATATGACCCAATCGCTCTTCGTGGGTAGGCCTACGTCCTGCAGTGGACTATTAAAAAAGGCTGGTACAGTACAGCTCGAAACTTTAACTTTAAACTTTAACGTCAATCTAAAACACTGTATTGCACTGCACCAGCCTTTTTAATGGTCCACTGCAGAACGTAGGCCTACCCACGAAGGGTGATTGGGCCATATCCACCACGCTGGCCCAGTGCAGGTTGGTAGATTCACATATGCCATGGAATTTCTTCCTTGGACATATGCAGGTTGCCTCACGATGTTTTCCTTCACCGAAAAGCAAGTGGTGTGAAATTCCGTACATAAATTCAAAGGGATTCATTGGTACGGGGCCGGGTTTGAACCCACGACCTCACGATTGTAACGCGGGTGTCATTACCACTAGACCACCACGGCTTCTCACGTAAAAACACGTAAAGTGTAAATCCTGTGTTAAATTTAATTAAAATAGTACCAAGTAAGTTATTTCGAGTAGAAAAGCAGGAAACGCCGGCAATCCTCAGGTGTGAGGCGACCTTCGTAACGGTAGCAGCACGTAAAGGGAAGCCGCGAGCGCTGCCAAAACTCACGCCAAGTCCAGCTTTGAAGCCCTACTTGGCAGTGCTTTACTACTCGGACACATGTTTATACGTTTAAACTGGTACAACTATCGGTCAAATCTTTTTAGGACTTTTAAACGTTAGTCGCCGCGTATATACAGGATGATAGGTATTAAACGCATAACCTTTTAAGGGCGGGTCTAGTACATCTAGACAAACAACTTTTGGAAAATCACGAAGAAAAAATCAGCTTTTTCATACAAAAAGTTCGTCAACGCGCGGCAAAATGTACCTATGGAGAAGCGATTTTTTTTGCGAATTTTATAAGTCTTAGTATACAAAAGTTGTTTATCTAGATGTATATACTAGACCCGCCCTTAAAAGGCTTTGCGTTTAATACCTATGACCCTGTATATTTTTATGTATGACCACGCATTTACAAAGTAAGGTAAACGTCCCAATACTAGTGAAATTCTGAACTTCGGTGACTGTCATGCAAAAGGAAATTAACTTACAGGCCTGAAAATTTTTGGAGAGGTCCTGAACTTATCATAGAAGTACCTACATAGTTTTATATTTGTATACAAAAATGTTAGCGCGGAAGTGAGTATCGAAGTACCTAGACAAACCTACTGTGGTTTTTGGGTGCTGAGCTTATTTATAACAAACTGTAATATGAGTTGAAATCTAATAAAAAAAAATATGTATGTAGGTACGCATAGAGTAGTCTGATTTTAATAATCTTTTTTTTGTTTCGTAGATAATATTTTACAGGAAATCGGCTGAGTATTTTTTGATAAATCAACAATAATGTGAAAATTGCTACGTGTTTCCGATCCGTGCAAACTATTCGATTTCTGTACACGGTTGAAGTCGGTTATGCAATTTTTTGCGAGAAATTATTATTAAGCGCTTATAGCGTAGTTTGACTAGGTGTTTGTTAGCGATCATCGAAGTTAAGCAACGTACCTACAGCACGCTTAGTCTTTGGATGGGTGACTGCGGGTGGCATTTACAACTGAGCGCTACCTTAGTTCGGATGACATACTAAATTGTAGGCCCTGTTGTTTTAACCGTTTAGCCATGTAGCCATGTTTAGCCAGGCCTTCGGGCGGCGATACTTGACAAATATTACTAGTATTTTTTAATTACGTATCTGTCACAAAATCAAAGCTAGTATTACTTAAATTGATTTCAATTTAGAATAGACAAAGCTGAGTAGAAATGAGTTCAAAAAATTGTACCTGCGAGCACTTGAGCAATTTTTTTCACAAATAGACAATTGAGAGGCAAAAACATGTAATTTGAACCTATGTATTTTAGAATTTCCCCATGTCATATTCAAAACATTCCTGGAAAATACGAGTATTTTAGAATTTCCCCATGTCATATTCAAAACATTCCTGGAAAATACGAGTACTAACGATTTTTCGTTTAGGTACAAAATGCATGTCCCGAAAACTCAAGCACTGAAACCTCGACTGCAAACTTCTAATTACAAAGTTGGAGTTTTAAAACAGAATGAGGCCGTCAGAATGCATGCAATTCAACCAGAACTGCTGTAAGTGGTCGTCCCCACTATAGAGGCAGAGATTAGAAGCAGGCAGATGGACAACTCTGATGGACTGCCTCGGTGGCTCAGTGGTTAGTGACCCTGACTTCTGTGTCAAAGAGGCGTGGGTTCGATCCCCACCCAGGGCAAACATTTGAGTGATGAACATAGGTGTTTGCTCTGTGTCTGGGTGTTATTTAGGTATTATCTATATAAGTATGTATTTAAAATATGTATATGTAGTATATCAGTCTCTGGCAGCCATATCACAAGATATGCTTAGTTTGGGGTCAGAGACCGTGTGCAAGATGTCCCATAATTTCTATATATTTATTTAACTTATATAATTATTTTTCGCAAAAAATGGCACGACCGACTTCAACCGTGTACAGAATTCGCGATTAGTTTGCACGGAATGATGTAGCATTTTTAACATTATTGTTGATTTATCAAAAATTACTCAGCCGATTTCAATAAAATATTAATGGGACCAATTTCAAAGTTAACTTTTTCCAATAAAAAGATTTATCAAAATCGGAACACTGTGTAAAAAGTTATGCGTGGTTTTACGTAAAATATAGTCAGTCAACAAAACAAACTTGTTCAAGATAAACAAATGCATGGAGAGAAAAATAATATCAGCCAGTTTAGAATGTCGGTAAACCCAAGTAGCATTTTTCGATAGCACTTGAAAATATAGACAAAAGTTGACATTCCTTGTTTTTATTTTTGTTAATTAACTGAAGTACAAGGCGCGGCATACAAGTCTAGTGCAGAGCGAATTGTAGAGGGGATGGCTGCGCATGAGTTTAGTATGGTGGTCAACATGCGCAGCCATCCTCTCCACAGTAACCTCAGCGCTAGACTTACGTGCCGCTACCTGTAACTTGATACAATATTTCGAATATAAATGTTATTAAATAAGTGTTAAACGAAATATTTTTTTCGTATCTTAGACACTATAATAGATCCAACCGTTTATTTTCTTTTTGACAGCACCATTTTATGTAATTTATAAAAAAAAAACTACTGCACTTATGGACTCAATTTGTCAAAGATGATTACTATACGGGATCAAGGAGCAAACTCAGGCAGTTGTCATATTTTTAAAACCTCGCATTTTTGCGTAACATGACGCAGTTACATTCTATTAGTGCTGTCAAAAAGAAAATTAACGGTTGGATCTATTTTATAGTAAGATATTTGAACATTATGATTACTTAACAAAATTTATCCCGAGGTTATTATTGGTTTAAAGGTTCTGGTGCTACTACGCCAAAATATGAGAGCTCCAGATAAAAAGAAACCGCAGAAAGATTCGTAGTCGCAATTCAATCATTTTTAGACATTGACAAAAACGTTATACATCGGTTTTTTAAAGACCGAGATAATAATAAGTATTTATTCTATATTTAAAAAAAAAACGGAAACATCAAGTAATGTTATTCAAATCCAATCGTGTAAAGCCTGTTTTTTTTTTTTGTTCTATATTTCGATACAGATAGAAGAATAAGCAATTCTAGGTTTATTTAGGTATACTCGTATCTATAGGGTTATAAGATGCACATTGAACAATTTTATAACCACATATTATAAATATTGTCTATATTTATGTTATGAATATTACTGCAAACTCCATAAGTAAGCTTCAGTTTAATGGAACCGTTTAGATCTTCAGTTCATTTTAACAACTTAAACAATGTTGTTTTAGTATTAATTGTACATCTCTACTTTCATCATCTGTGTCGGCGGCAAGTTACTTTTAATGTGGAACCATGAACGTTAGGCGATACGAGCGCTGCCAAGTTAGGTCGGCGGCGGTGGTCGAATCTTGAGTAGGACCTGCCTTTCCGACCTTGGGAACCAGGCTTTACACGCTTGGATTTGAATAACATTACTTGATTGATGTTTCCTCTATCCTGAATAATATGATAATTTTAGAACAAAGTTTCGCTTCCTTCACACACAAGTTTACACACGAATTTTTTTTTTCTTTAGTAAACTTTGACATATGTGTCAGAAAATATCCCAATAAAAATAATTATTTTTCGCAAAAAATGGCAAAATTGCCTTCCATTGTATTCAAAATTCGAATATTTCGCTCGCATTGTTTACATTGTTGTTAGGTTTTCAAAAACGTCCACCTCTGGAGTATACCCTTTCAAACAAAAAATATTTTTTTCGATTCGGTTCACAATTGGCGAAATTCTCGATGAACATACACAAAAAAAATACATACGACACTCATATTGATACGATTAGAATAAATTAGATGAACTTAGAACCTCCTCCTTTTTGGAAATCGGTTAAAAAGTAGTCAGCTTTTGTTCTAATGTTCTTCTCCAAAAAAATTATTTACCTACTATTGAACAAAAATTTCCACTATGATGGTCAATACAGAAGATCTTAGTCAGATCGTCTGACTTTAATAATGGACATCCTATCCCTCTTTATAGACCTTCGTATATGTTCAATAGTGTACTATTAAAGAACAGCACAATACATTCTATGCTATGCTTGCCAATGTGAGATCTCTATTCAAGAACTAATGAAATGTTTTCAAACCGACTTCTTACCGATTAGGCCCAGAACACGGGGGATGATGTCACAAGTGTCTATTCATCGTTATGTAATCTCTCTCGCCTCGATCAAGCTCGCCCTAAAGGAGGTTATATGGACTGGAAAGCTAATAAATATATGAAAAGCTTTTAGTACTTTCCTTTAAGTCATAAGTCATAAGTCATTTATTGGTAAATGTCAATTTACACGTCAAATAATATACATTAATTACAATGATGTAATAGATTAACAATCGCAAAAAACAAAAGAAGTACAAATAATTGAATTTCAATAATAATTGCTAAATTAAATAATACAATGTCAGTCGAACCAAAAACAAGTTAATAAAAAGAATACAAATGTCATAAATAAAGAGCTGCGAATTAATACAAATTAGTTATGTCAACCGTTTATAAAATTCATCGTACCTATAGAAAGATTGCTCGACAAGCCAATTTTTTAATTTATTTTTAAAAGACAGTAGGCTTATCGCGGACCTTATTTCCAGCGGTAAGTTATTGTACACGGTCGGAGCCATGACATGAGTTAACTTAGATGACTTCTCGAGGGAGTGGGGGACGGCCTGCAGCTTGTGCTTGTCCCGGGTGGGGTATCTGTGCGCGGAGCCCCGCTCTGGATACGCAGCCAGGTTCGTTCTGGCATACACCGCCACTTGATAAATCAGGATGCCGGTCAGTGTCAGGATTCGTAATTTCTTGAAATATGGGCGAGCCGGAGTGTCCGATGCTACGCGGGCGATGCACCGCACCGCACGTTTTTGCATAATGAACGCTCGTTCCCAATCCGCGGCTCTAGCCCATATTTCCGTTCCATACTGCAGCTGCGAGTGCACTGTGGCAAAGTAGCAAGCTCGCGCTACCTCTTGTGGAACTACCTTTGCCACCCGGCTTAAAGCGAAGCATGCGCTTCCCAGCCTACCACAGACTTTGTCTATATGAGCGTCCCACTTCAGTCCTCGGTCGATCTCGTACCCTAAGAACGTGGTCGTACACCGCTCCTCAATTCTCACTCCATCCACCAGTACACATAAAGGTCTTACGGCCTTACCCGACAGACTAAATTGGACGAAGTGAGTCTTTGATATGTTCAGAGCTAGACCGTTCGTGTGGAACCACTCAGATAGTTGGAGGGCCGTGTCGTTCAATCTCCGCTCCAGAGCGTCGACCGTCGGCGCCGTGACTACCACGGCCACGTCATCCGCGTACATCAGCACATCGGACGCGGGCATGGCGTCGGGCAGGTCATTCAGGAGCAGGGAGAACGTTATATTGGACACGGAGGATCCCTGGGCCACGCCCATCTCTGACGTCATCGGATCCGACCTGTGCACACCGCCACCAGCGACCACCACCTGTGACCTCCCCCGCGTCAAATCCGTCAAGACGGCGTGAGCCGGGCCCGCCACTCCATAGTGCGGCAATTTAGCAGCTAGCACGGCGTGGTCTGCGACGTCGAACGCCTTCGATAGGTCGCAGCACAGAATTGCCACCTGCTGCTTACACCTGGCCTCTCGGGCTGAAATGATGCGTCGTACCACCTCACGCGTAAGCGATGTTGTAGAGCGCCCCGCTCGATAAGCGTATTGACGATCGGATAAGGCATTAGTGTTTGATAAAAAATCTCCGAGTCGAGTGCTCAATCCGTTTTCAAAGATTTTAGCTACCGCGGGTATTATCGAGACCGGTCTATAACTGTCTATGCTTTCTCGTCTTCCTTTTCCCTTATATAAGGGCGATACTTTGCTGATTTTTAGGGGACTCGGGAAACATCCTTCCCTTAAACAAGTGTTAAATAGGTCGGCCAATACTGGAGCTAGGGACTTAATCACTAATCTTATTAATTTCATTGATATTTCGTAAATGTCTTTTGATGGTTTCGGCGGGATTCGCGACATCACAATACGATGCACTTCATCCGCGTTAAACCTACGGAACCGCAGCGATCGGTCGGCGGGCGCGCGTGCGGCGGCCAGCGTGTCGAGCGCGCGCGCAACATTCGCGCGCGGCGCCGAGCAAACTAAAGACGCGTTCACGAAACGGGCGTTAATAGCACTGACGGCAGATTTTTTATCAGGATATTGCGTACCATCCGGCTGTTTAATTAGATCCGTAAAGTCCTGCTGAGGAGTATTGAATTTTCCTCTCTCTTTATTTACAATATTCCACATAGTTTTAGAGGCATTACTACTAAAAATAATTAAATTAGAATAGTATTTCGATTTGTTCATTTTAATTAGCTGGTCATATAAATTATTCATGTCAGAAATTAGGGCATCGATGTCAACATTATTTGGATATTTCCTACCAATTTCAATAATGTCAAAAAGCAAATCCTTATAATTAATTACATCTGGTGTTACCCAAGATGAGTCAGGTTTTTTAATTTGCGCCTTTCTCAAAGGAAAGCAGGTGTCATATTTATTTTTAAATATGTTAAGGATCGAAGTAGCTTTCTTGAAAGCATTGCTGTTACGCGATGTAACATCTTCCCAATCGATGCTATCTAAAGCCAGTGCAAAGTAATGCCGATTGGTATTAGAAAAGCTTCTAACATATCGTACAAGTGGTTGAGGAACATGCTTTTGAGCGATTAATGTACATTTAACAGCGCGATGGTCACTCAGATTAGTGATAACAGGCGCGGCGGTCATCGAGCCCGCCGGCAGGTTCGTGTAGGCATGGTCCAGGCTGGTGGACGTCGATGCAGTCACCCTAGTCGGAAAGTCCACCTCGTTGGTCAAGCCATGCGTTGTCATTAAATCTGTTAACGCATTAAGATCGCTCTTTAATGCGCTATTAGCGCTGAAATTATAATCACCGACAAGAATACAGTGTAGGCCTAATTCTGTAATTTTATCGAGCAATCTTTCAAAATGTGTCAAAAAGTGTTTAGTGCTAATTAAATTCGTACGATACAAACACACAATCGTCAGACTCAATTCTATTAAATCAATAGCCGAAACTTCCAAATATTGTTCTACAGAGAGAGAAGTAAGTTCAGTATTTTCAGTGCAACGCATCTTATCAGTTACAAATATACATGAACCGCCGTGCTCGAATTGCCTCCTACAATAAAACGAGGCCAATTTAAAACCGTCGATAGTCACGCTTACGTTTACTTAATATAATATGTTGAGGAAGCTGCGGATAGCCCAACCCTCGCACAGCTGTAAAGTGAGCTTCACTTCGGATTGCTTTCTCCGCAGCAAGTAGTTAACATCCGAGATTGATGATAGCCGTGGTGGTCTAGTGATAGTGACAACCGCCTTACAATCGTGAGGTCGTGGGTCCAAATCCCGGTTCCGTACCAATAAATTCTTCGGAATTTATGTACGGAATTTAACACCACTGGCTTTTCGGTGAAGGAAAACATCGTCATACATCAGTAGAAGAAATTCGATGGCAAATGAATCCGCCAGCCCGCACTGGACCAGCGTGGTGGAAATGGCCCAATCACCCTTCGTGGGTAGGCCTAGTCCTGCAGTGGACTATTAAAAAAGGCTGATACAGTACAGTACAGTTCAGTTAAGATCACCCCCGTAAGAAGCTAGTATTCGTAATAAAAATCTAGCTAGTTTTACAATATAAAATCGAACTACTTAAAAACGGGAATAATTCTGTAAAAATTAGCTTAAAAAGAGACCAAAAGAAATTATCATTTTAAACCTTCAATTTGGAGAAACCATAAAAACAGCCAAACAAATCTCCAAAACCACCATTCGCCGCGAAATTTTACACCGTTTTTATAGAGAAAACACTATAAGAGGCATAAAGCAATTTTATTCTTATATTTTCGCGATAGCTTTCCGGGCATTAGTATGCGGTCCCCGTCCTGTTTATGGTGGAACTTCTATATGAGGATTATAAATCATGTCTTTTCTCATGGGGAATGTTAATCATCGCTGGAAGGTCACGGCTGAAAAACACTCGTCATTCGGTGGCAATTTGGGAGATAGTGGGAGGAGAATAATTAGCTGAGGAATAATGTCTTGTTTTTAAAATTTGCTAGGACGTTTGGCTTAATAGGAAGACGCTTGAGACGACTCAACGGTAAGACGTATATGAAAGTTTCGAGCATTGTCAATCTATCTATTAATTACCCAGTAATCTAGTAATTTAACTTAAGAGTCGCACCAATACCCTATAGTTGGCAATCACTTATGTTTTGGACCCTGCGATACAGGATTCTCCTAGTGCAGGGCCCGCCATCAACCTGTAAACCTTCTACTTAGCATTTCTAAAGTCTAGCTCTAAGTTAATTTTACGGTTTAATGCTAAACATTATGCTTAATAAATGATTTTGTATTTTTGTATTTGTATCTATCTTTCCATCAGCCGTAAAACGTCCACTGCTGGACATAGGCCTCCCCCACGGATTTTTAACAAGGCCGGTTGGAAGCGGCCTGCACCCAGCGAGTTCCTGCGAACTTTATTATATCATCAGTCCATCTAGTCGGTGGATGACCTACGCTGCGCTTGCTGGTCCGTGGTCTCTATTCGAGAACTTTACGGCCCCATCTGCCATCCGTTCTTCGAACTATATGCCCTGCCCACTGCCACTTTAATTTACTAATCCACCGGGCTATGTCGGTAACTTTGGTTCGTCTGCGGATCTTCTGATTCAATCCCGCAGAGAGACACCGAGCATAGCCCTCTCCATAGCAAGATGGGCTATCTTGAGCTTATTCATAAGGCTCACATTAAAACACCACGTAAACCTTGCTTAGCAGTGAGATACAGCAGACTAACAACAGCTACAATGTCCTCCATGATAAAACGTTCCAAGGAGGAATTATGCTCAAAGGGGTCGATAAGTTTTCGCAATATCATATTGTATCGGCAAACGTAACGAAGGATGTCCGCCCACAACGTCGACAGATGGTAACGACTAATGATGAAACAGTTAAAAAGTTTCTTCAAATACAACGCAATCAGCGATTGCATTTAAAACTGATTTAGCGATAATATTCAATCACGTCTACAAAAAATAATTTTCATGTAAATATTCTGTGTGTTTTCCGGAGCAAAAACAAAAAAATGCGTAATAAAATAATATTTCTCGTTCAAAAGCTTAAATTGAGAAAGTAATACTAGTACGGAGTTTGCCTTACTCCCACTGATTACAAGATAATTAGCGATAAAAATATGAATAGTTCCAACAAAATCTAACGTTATCTCAGTAAAAGGCCTTCAGCAAAAATACCCGGGCAAACAGGCATAAACTTTACTACCCCCATAAGTGGTACTCTTCCATTTCGTTCAGAAACGGTGGGAATCATAAAAAAGGAGGAAAACTCACATAAATAAAGATAGATGAAGTTCTCTGAATATGTAGGGAATGTGTAAATATACGTTGTTGTGAAAGGCTGTAAAAGAAAGGTCGATTACTGCAGATGTCTGCAGCGCAGTTTCACGCTAGAACTACCAAGTGGATAAAAAATAATCGGCCAATTGTGAGTCGGAGTCGCGCACGGGTTCCGCACTGTATGGGAGCCCACCTCAAATATTTATTTTAATTTAATTATTTAATATTGAAGGAAATATATAACGTAAATCCTGTGAACATTTGAAGCATCTTCCTGTTGCCGTTATTAATATCGAGCTAAAAATAACTTTTTTTGTATGGAAGCAAAAGGGGGGGGGGTGCTAAATATTTATTTTATTTTAATTATTTATTTTTGAAGTGATTATTAAAACAAAAATTCTGTGGATATTTTAAGCATCTACCTGTCACCGTTATTAATAACGAGCAAAGAGTCTTGGTAATAGAGTTTACCCTTTGGTAAAAACGGGACTCTCTGACTACCCAAAGGGGTACGGAACCCTAAAAAACTAATCAGGGAGACGACAACCAACACTATTAAGCTTTGATCTGACAGTTGGGGTATATGGCCTTGCCACCAGTCTTGACTTGTCTTTGCCACTAGTTTTTTTCATTAGAGACAATTTGTTTTGTCTGTCTGAAGCATAGAGATACTAGAAGGATAATGAGGTCGATCGAAAAAATAAAAGAGTTGCATCGATTTAATAAAGCACAAGTTAGAAAGAGACATGAAAAATATCTCGATTGAATGGCTGTTTTCAGATATTTAGACAAGGAACGTCAAATCCCAATATTTATTTGACAGTTTTGACAGCAGCTTGGAAAAATTCCATGTATTTTTGTCACAGAGCTATTACAACCAGAGAGATAGCGCTGTTATCGCTACCAGTATTGTCTCTGTCAAATATAAATCTATTGGAATTTGACAAGAATTCGACACTATTGGCAGAAAAACACGGCAACTAGCCACTGAATCGAGATATTTTTTCATGTCTCTTTCTAACTTATGGCATATTATATCGATGCATGTCTTTCTTTTCTCGGTCGAGCACATTATCCCTCTGGTATCTCTGTGATTTTTGTGGTTGAGAATTGCCTGAGGTAACTACAGCATAAGTCTGTTATTTATGGATATCTGTGATCTGAAGTATTGTAAAAAAAAAATAGAGCACTCGTTTAGTTACCAGAGACAAAACTGAACTGAATATTTTGTGAAGTTATGGATAAGTAACGTAAAAGCGTGTCATGTTGTGACAAGGTTAAGGTGCAGTTTGAATTCATATGATCTTCGTGGAAGTCTACACGTAAACTATAAGATAAAGACGACTTTATTTGCTTAGTTTACTTCTCAATTTTATATTAAGTACAAAATGTTTCGCAATCGAAAATTCAAAATATTACGCAGCCATGAATTCTTGTAGTCCTTCTGTAAGACAAAGAGGTTATTTCTAATCAATTAGCATCCTTTTAGGGGCTTATTCTGTACAACAAAACTAACAACTTTCGTTCTGCGACGTTTGACAAAACTCAAAAAAAAAAAACTGTTTCATAGATTTTGTCGCGGAAATAAATTCAACGGAAAATTTTTTTTTTGAGTCGCAGAACAAAAGTTGTTAGTTTTTATGTACAGAATAAGCCCCTAAAAGGATGCTAATTGATTAGGAATAACCCTGTATAGATGAACTAAGTCGAACAGATTCACCACGACAACCATGAGAACATTTTCAAAGAGATTTTCATTTATTTTATTTTTTGTCATCGCAATATTTCATTATCTGTGTTACCAGAGTTGAATTGATGATATTAGAATCCATATATCAATTCAATCCATATCATAGTTTTGTTCCGTTTTACAAATAAATTAACACATCGACTGCCGCAAAATTTCATCGAAAATTACAAAAGTATTTCCAGTTGCATTAAGACTAAGCACTTACCTCATTTCAGCTGCACCAGCTCTCCAGTATGTTCCAGCACTTGTTAAACTCCATCAATAAATTAAAAATAACAAGTGTACCTGCTCAACTCTTAATCACTTAAAATTCCGACAGACATTCTCGTATTCTTCACAAACCCTTGCAAAATAGCCGATATCCAAAAATCAATTTGGCTAATGGAAATTCAACGAAGTTCGTGAAATAAAAAAAAAATCGGAAAAAGAAATGTAGGTTCGTGCAATAATACATTCGTGGGGTGCATTCGGGAACCATGCACATTTACATAATTAAATACTAAAATTGTGACTAGAAAATTAGTTTAAAATGCAAGGTGTAAAATCCCTGCGCTTTACAAAGCAATAAGTTTTAAAAAATTAGAAGAAAAAACCTACATTTAATGTATTAACGGACACGTTATTAATCAATTGTCATATTAGAAAAAAAACCGTAACAAAATTATTAATTACATTTCTATCTTTCTGATCACAATTTGACATAAATTACCTGATAACTCTTTCAAATAGTTGTATTTATTTACAAATATTTCATTTCAATTTATTTGTTAATCGATCTCTTTCTATTTGAAAGTGTTTTAAGTAAAATAAAAAATGCGCTTATGTTTGTTACGTGATGTGTCTAAATCTTAAACCAAAACCGCCTTACCAAAAAAGGTTTAAACACGCTTTTAACACAGTTTAACAATACAATTTGTGCTGTTAAACAGTGTCTAAAGCTTGCTCAAAACATTTGTGATCAGGCGGATAGTTTTCAATATATTTTTAATATTGACAACTTGTAAAAATGTGGTTAATCAAAAATAGAAAAGTTTTTCTGACATTTGAACACTTCAAGCAACAAATTCAAAAATTGAACCAAATATTTTAAAATACGAAGGGTTATATCAACATTAACAGTTAGTGAAAAAACATTCAACATCGAGAAGAGTGAAAAGGGTGATATAAACAAACACACGATAGAGGGGGATAGAAAACATCGAATATATTTTTTTAACACCGATGCGACGCGGGTTCGCGCGACTGCCGGCCGGGTATCTTTGGTCCAGATTTTATTATCTGTGTTAGTTTTAATGTTTAATTTTGGAATTTTCTTTTAGGTCACATTTTTTATTATATGTTTTTTTTTAAATATATAAATTTTCACGAAATAACTACGATGTGAACGCTGATAAATGCACATAGGTATACCTATATCAAACTATGATAATTTTACACTGTTTTTTGTCACATTTTATTTATTTTCGCATGATTTTATCGAATCAGCAATAAATAGCTATAATGAAATGTAAACATTTACTGCCGGTGGATAATACAAACTCTACAAATGTGTAACTTTTGAACATAGATTTTCTAAAATGGTAACACGTATACCTACTCCTAACCTCTAAAAATTAAACTCTGTAAGTATCAAACTTTTTAACAAAAGCTTTTACTGAATATTGACACGCATAGGAACTCCTAGTCAATTTAAACTCTATGTATTATTGTCAAATTTTTAATAACTTAGTTCACAAAATTTTAACACGTCTACAGCCAGTTAATAAAATTGAGCTATATGAATGTTTTAAAATTTGTAACTAAATTTTTCACAAAAATTCTAAACAATGTAATATTTTTACGTAGTAGCGTAATAAAAGCAACATTCATTGTTCAAATGACAGTATTCCGGGCACGATCGTTACCACCAACATACCAGCTACATCCACATACTCTCAGTGAATTTGACAAAATTAAATTAGAATTTCAGTTCTGTATTGCAGAATTCAAATACGTAGCTCGGTTCCGCTGGTGCCCTAGTTATATGTGTATCTAGAGAACTAGATATCTAGCTCGATAAGCTTGCGTTTAGGTAATTTGTTTGCATAATATTTAGTTATTTTGCTCTAGGTTGATAGATAAACTCTTTATTGATTCAAATCGACGGGGGTTTCTTTATGAAAACGAACGTGTTACATGACTGAAGTCAATTTTTGTTTTCAACCTTATTTTTTCCTGTGTCATATTAATAGATTTTACATTTCACATTGTGAGGCGTTTTTTAGCTAATTATTTAACCAGGTTAATTTATTATGAAGCCAGTTATTTAAACTAACATTAAAAGATCCCACTTTTTCCTTCAAATACGAGTAACGTCATATTAAACACATTATTAATGAATGTTTGTTTAAAACTGTGCCCATTGTAATCTGTAACCTAAATAAGGAAATAGACATAATATTGATTAAATTTCTTTAGTATCGTAGCATTCAAATGGCAAAGTTCAATTCTTGCGTGGTAAGCTAAGCCGTAAGCATAATGCATCGGGCCGTGAAGACAATCGGAAACGTAGAGCCATATTGAGCTGTTACGTTCAGGAGCTCTTGTGTTGAGCGCAGGTTTAAATATTTTCTAAATAGACACTTTCAAGAAAGTTGGCCGGATATTCTGCCTTTAATAAGTAAATTGAAAAAAAAACGCAATTTAAAATCAAGCTCTAGGTTTTTTGTTGATGACTGATTGTTTATTAGTTGCATAGGAGAGCTAAAAAAAGTATCTTAATATTCGGATTTTTATATGCTTTTTTGATGTTTAGAACTATTTATAATACATTATCATTTAGCACAATTACTGATACTTTTTTATATTTATAAAAATGAATGTTTGTCTGTATGTCTTTTATAGAATCGTCAACTATGCATTTTATCATGAGATGATTTTTAGCAAAGTTGTTGTGCGTGAGCCAAAGAAGGTATCTGAGTTGGTGAAACGAAGTTTGCCGGGTCAGCTAGTAGTCTATAAAGCACATGTCACCGCAATTTTATTTTTCGTAATCCTACTTACTATATCAATTTCAAAATATTTATAAAAAAAAAGCCCGATTTATTTCCTACAAAAATGTTACAATGATTTTACGAGTAATATTTTTTTTTCATAAACTAATTGTTGTCCATTCAAATAAGCTCTATTAAAACGATTAACAAAAAAAAGTCTTGCTAACCTTAAAATAATCCAGGGATGTAGAAGATATAATTGAAAATACGGAGCTCAAGTTAACCGAAGCTAAGCAGGCGTCGCGCACTGGCGCTTGAAAACGTAATAGAATTGCGAGTACCGTTCCGCTCCACGGCTCTTAAATAAAATGTGCATGTTTCGGGGCTCAACCGACTTTTAAAGGGTTAAGACTATAGTCACGTGTACTTATGTACCTTAGTATATCTCGATCCTCTGCGATCTCTGATTACTTATTCTGTGTTCTAACCACCGTCCAAGCTATCACATACAAAATCAACAATTGTTGAGAAAAATCATTTTTTTTTAGATATAGTTAAACTAGCGACCCGCCCCGGCTTCGCACAGGTGTATTATACATATAAAACTTCCTCTTGAATCACTCTATCTGTTAAAAAAACCGCATCAAAATCCGTTGTGTAGTTTTAAAGATATAAGCAAATATGGGGACAGACAGCGGGAAGCGACTTTGTTTTATACCTAGTGATGATACATCCTCATGTACTTTGTTGAGAAACTTAGAGGATTGTAAAAAATATTTTATCATACGTTTATGTCTCATGAGGAAAACGCGCAGTTTCATATTTATAATTAACCTCTTTTATTGGGTACTCTCTTTGAAATGTTTTTTTTTTAATTTTACATTATTTTATTTTTAGCGTTTTATGTTATTGAATGAAGATATATTAGATAATATAATTATGTCTTTCCTTGAGTACCTAACAAAAATGTATAATACGAATATGTATATATGTGCCCAATCCACAAGTTATAAAAATATTCATATACCTAGAGCGTTTACAATAAAATTGTGAACAAGTCATAAAATGAATTAAAAAACGCTAATGTTCGTAAATAGAACAGCTAGTTTAGTTGATCAATGATCTTCAAACTCCTATGTAATGTGATAAAAACAATGAATATTTTCGTTGTATTAAAATTAGTAAATACTCCTACGCGCAAAAAATTGTTATGGAACTAATACTTGAAAATAAGAGTTAACTTTGAGCCATAAGTTTTTGCAACGTTTGCATAAGTTTTGTTCTGGAAAAACTGGGCAAAAAGTACTCGTAAAAAGAACATAAAAATATCAGTAAAACACTTTCAAAATTAGAACAAGCAAATTAAAAAAAAACGTTACGTACTGTATCGGAGCCCCCCTTAAATATATATTTAATTTTATAATTATTTATTGTTGAAGTGAATACACAACTCAATATGTACTGTGAACTGTGAACATATCAGGCATCTACCTGTTACCATTATTAATATCGAGTGAAAAACGGCTAAAAATTCAAGTTTTTTGTATGGGAGCCCCCCTTAAATATTAATTTTATTCTGTTTTTAGTTGTTTGTCGTTGTAGCGGCAACAGAAATGCGTCATCTGTGAAATTTTCAACGTTCTAGCTATTACGCTTCATGAGATACAGCCTGGTGACAGACAGACAGACGGAGGAGACAGCGGAGTCTTAGTAATAGGGTCCCGTTTTTACCCTTTGGGTACGGAACCCTAAAAAGAACACAAAAAACAACAATTTATTTGTAAACTCCGTAGAGACCACTTTGAAAACAGCATAAAAACAATACTAGCAAAAAACAAAACATTTAACAGCTGCTATTTCATTATTTCAGAACAGAAAAAGACGTCACATTAAAAACATCGGTAAACAACTTTTTCAAAATTGGAACGAGCAAATTAAAAAAAAACGCCAAGTGACCGAAATCAACTTGCAGATAGAATCACTCGTTAAAGCAGATACGGTTGCAGATAGCAATGGGCGTTATGCTAGAATAGCGTAGTTTCCCTGCAGTTGCTTTACATCTTCGCCATATTGATTTACTAACACATTACAACGTGTTGTTATGTTTTCTTCGTCTGTCAATTTTTTATACTGATTGCTTGTTGATTACTAAGTACCAATTAAACAGAAAAAGATGTACTTTTTTCTTTTTTGACCGACGAACCACCGGAGGAGGTACTTAATTCGACGCGTATATTTATTTTTGATGTATAACCACGTATAACTTTTTTAATAGTAGTCCGATTTCAATCATTCTTTTTTTATTGTATGGAGTATACTTCGAAATCAGTCCCATTTAAATTTTATCGAAATCGGCTAAGCCATTTTTCATAAATCAACAATAATGTGGAATATGCCACATCGATCCGTGCGAAATATTCGCGAATTCTGTACACGGGTGAAGTCGGTCATGCTATTTTTTGCAAAAAATAATTATTGTTTGTATTAATTTACTTTATATGTTCCTTATGTCTTAAATGTATAGTTTGTTTATTTCTATAGATTACCATTAAGTACACAACACTGGTATGACATTTTTTATTTCCGGCAACATTTTCTTTTTATTTTAATACTAGCTTTTACCCGCGGCTTCGCCTGCGTTGTATTTTGATTTTGGCTTATGTTTATGTCGGCTGCGAAACCTAACCTAACTGACAAATATCAAAATACCTTAGAGGAATGCTTTTGTTGGTTAAGTTACGGTTGGAGTGTATATACAACCCCCCCGTGTATTCCCGCCTTGTCGTGGGGGAGGTCTGAGGCAGCTGAAAAGGCGGCGCTCGAAGTCTCCCTCTTCTTTGGGTCTTTTCCCCCAAGGAAGCTTAGAGGCTGGCACTCGAGTTTCAGCCGCTTTTAACTAAAGCAGCTGAGAGGATGGCCGGTAGGTTGCATGCCTTATGAGGAGTGTCGCAACTTAGGCGGGCTGCAGTGCCGCTCTTGCGACGCTGCATCCGAGGATTTTTTTTTTATTATATCGCGAAATATCCCTGACATGATCAGGGGTCTTAATTACAAATGAATAAAAACTAAGTATACCTATATTTCAATGTTTTTGGCTGTTTGCAGTTATAATAAACATTACAATGGTACAGCAAAGTTTATACCTACTTGTTCCTAATTAAGTATTGCTTTTTTACAAATATTTGTGCAAAAATTCGATAAAATTGTTTCTAAGGTTTTTTCGTGTTAGATTAATTCCAATTTTTTGTTCTAAATCAAATCTCTGCTTTCCATAAACTGGGCATTCCAAGATTATGTGCAGTGGAGTCTCCTCTTTTGTGGGTTCACAGATGCACGATGGGCTTTCCCTCAACTTAAATCGATGTAAGTATTGGGAAAACTCACCATGCCCCGTCAGCACTTGAGTTATGATTCCCACTGGTGCTATTTCTCTTACGATCTTGTATGCCGCCCTTGCATCCGGAAAATATGTTTTGGTTACCGCCGCTGTGTGTCCATCCTGATACAGCCGGTTCCACTCGTCAAGAGAGTCCTTTCGGATTTCTCGCTTGACGAATGAAACGGGGCAGTTATCCTAAATAGGTCTGCACTTCGAGTGCAGTGCTGCTTCCTTTGCTAGCTGGTCCGCTCTCTCATTTCCCTCCATCCCCGCGTGCTCTTTAATCCAATAAAGTTTCACTATTTTATTTTGTGCGTGTAGTAACTTTATGTTAGCTTTGAATTTACTGCTAAGGGATGGAGGGAAGATACGCCAACTACCGTTTCCAGTGCAGACCTGGAGTCACAAAAGATTTTTGCTTTTTCGGTAGCCTCAAGAAGTGCCAATAACTCGACCTGTTACACAGAGCACCAATCGGCCAATTTCAGCTTGCGGGACTGATCTCAGCGGCATCATCCCAAATGGATAATGCCGCCCCAACTTTCCCTTTAATTTTACTGCCGTCTGTAAATATGTTAATTTCTCGGTTAAGATTTTGCTCTAGTGCTGCTCCGTCTGCCAGGCATATGAACTCCAGCTCCTCCTGCTGCGCTGGGTGTGGCTTCTTTTCTGTCTCTCTATCTCCAGTTATTTGCTGGGAATAACCTTTCTTAGTTTCATAAAGCAAGGCTGCTTCTTGGACTCTGATATGACAGCCGAGGATAAGGGGCCGCGGTGGGATATATGGAACTGGTGGTGTGGGTGCCGCCACCTACCCTACCTTCCGCTAGGCCGTCAACGTGTTGGCAGACGCAGTGGGGCTGCAGGGGAAGAGAGGTGTCGGTAACGCGATTGCCGTTCTCACTGCCCTCTGCAGTTGAAGAGGCAGGCGCTGGGCTACTATGACTGACCCACTGCACTGGGACCAGGGCGTTGGAATGCTGTCTGACGTTCAGTACTGGTTAGTCCCGAGTGGTGGATGACGATGTGTCTTGTGCTCCGAAACACTCCGTCACTATGGCGAGAGCGCAAGCTCCGTTATGGAGCCCGAGTCTGGGCTAGTGCTGTTGAGTGCCGCGAAGGAGTGCGAAATATGTGGGAACGTCCTAAACTTGCCATGACAGGTTATTTCTGGCGCTTAGACGGCTGCTACCGCAGCCCTTAGCACTTAGTTTTTATCCTATCCTACGGGAACTGTTAAAGTTTTTGCGATAAAAAGTGGCCTATGTCACTTTTCGTCTTTCAAACTATATTCATGCAATATGCCAAGGCAAGTTGCTCCGTTGCTGAGAAAAATTTATCGTTAAGTCCTACGGGAACCACAATTTTTTCGGGATGGAAAGTATCCCATGTCACTTTCCGTCTTCCAAACTATGCCCACCCCAAATATCAAGTCGATCCGTTGCTCCATTGCTGAGAAACAGTTATTATCACTTTCTGTCTATTAAACCATAGGTATCCATACCAAAAATCAGGTCAATCTTTTGCTCCGTTGCTGCGTCAAAGAGGAACAAACCAACAAACTTTTCGGATTGATAATATTAAAGTATGATGATTCTGTACCATAAAGGTAGAATAAAAAAACATATTGAACCTCTAATGATAGAATATTTAAAAATATTTTTAATGTCAGACAAAATGACGGCCTGGTATTAAACGTCATAGTAACATGTAGCATGCTGAGGGAAAATAACATTTTATCCAATTTTAATGTCAGTTGTCATTTTCAATCCATACTTTATTTCCTCTTCAAGGGGATATAATGGTAGAAAAACAATTTGTCGCCTTGCCACGCTACTTGTGATTTATAAAGTCTGCAGACAATGTCACCTGTCATCTAATTACGTTTGGCTGTGACGTTTTGTTAGTCCATATTAGCGTCATATAGGAATTAATCACTTAGCGTCTTTGTGATAGTGGCGACAGTTTCGCTTTCGAGGGTTTTTGTCCTGTCCTACAGGAACTATGAAATTTTTCGGGATAAAAAGTATCCTAAAGCTCCTTCCTCCTTTTATACTATATCCATGCCAAAAATCAAGTCAATCCGATGCTCCGTTGGCGCGTGATAGAGTAACAAACCAACAAACCAACAAACTTTTCGGATTTATAATATTATAGTAAGGATAGTTAACTTTAGGTACAATGATTGACAGTTAATTAAACCCTTTTTTTGTTTATTATTTTATTTCTTTTCCTTATTACTTATTTTGAAAGATTAGCTCGAATTCGTATTTATATAATTCGTACAAACTCTAGAGGCTTTTTATTTCTAGAAACATTCCTAATTTAATTTGATATTACGCGTTATTGGTGTTTTGATCACTTCTTTTTTAATGCGAAAACGATTTGACTTTATTCAGAACTGGCCTTTGCCCGCGGCTTTGCCCGCGCTCACTTTATAGCCTATGACACTCGCAAATAATGTGGCTTTCTATTGGTAAAAGAATTTTCAAAATCGGTTCATTAGATCTAGAGATTACCCGGGCTACAACCTCACAAACTTTAACTCTTTATTATATTAGTATAGAAGTATAGATAACTAGAGTAATTATTTAGCTAGCATTATTGTTTAAGAAATTGCGCTTTTAAATACTATTGTTATAATTATTAATCCCTCTTAGATTAATATGGAATTCATTCAATCAGAACCTGATAAATACAAAAATGCCCAAGAGCTGGTAAATTGTAAATTTTCATTGTAAATCGGCTAAGGTACCACATAACAACATTTTTGATTGACTCTACATTATATTAATTTTCTTACAATATTCACTTATTATCAGTACTGACAGGACATTACATTCTGAGTTAACACATCACTTTTTAGTCTATTAATATCTAATTTTTTTAACAACATTGATCGTATTTGAATTAATTGAGAAGCTTTTCTTTATAAGAATCACTACATAGTATAAAACAAAGTCGCTTCCCGCTCTGTCTATCCATTTTATTTATGATATTTAAACTACGCAACGGATGTTGATGCGGTTTTTGTTTAATAGATAGAGTGATTCAAGAGGAAGGTTTATATTACACCTGTGCGAAGCCGGGGCGGGTCATTAGTAAAATATATACAACCCTTACTTCCCGTATTACGAGCTGCCAGTTGGTATGTGTTTTGTCCTGTTACATCAAATATATTTTCAAATTATATGCCTGTTTTTTTACTATTTTCATTAATCATTTCTTTATTTTACTAAATTTTGAGTTTCAGTGCCTAAACTAAGGTATAATTAATTGGTTAATGTTTTCGCGTGATACATTTTGACTTAAACATAATGAAAACTTTTCTTCTTTCAAAACTGAATTCTTTTCGACATAAGTAGTGAAAATGTATAAACTTAAATGTTTATAATTCAAAACAGTTAAGCTAAGATTATCCAATTTCAAAAGCTTGCGGCGAAAGCTTCTTTTTATAAAAACCATTAGACGCTAATAAAATCTATTCGAAGTGGATTTCGATTTTTTTTCTCTCATAACTCTTACACCAAATCCTGTATACTTACATAAATACATCTGGGAACAATCAATGACAACTTTTATTGCACTTTACGTTGTCGCCTTGTAATTTTCTTAATTTTATGTACTTTCTAGATTAGACGTTGGCTCAAAAAACCATTCGGAATTCTTATTAGATGAATCAAATATGTCGTTTCGTTCTACGCTCTCTCCTTGAGATGCTACACGGGTTTTAAGAGGTTACTTTATTTATTGAACTGATGAAATTCAGCGCTGTTAAATCTTTGATCGTTACACAAGATATACGTATTTTGGAACGTGTTTTTTTTAAATTTATAACATCGATTAATGCTGCGTTTTAGAAGCAAAAGAATACTATAGTTTTGAGGTTATATTTTGACTGCCTCGGTGGCTCAGTGGTTAGTGACCCTGACTTCTGGGTCAACGAGGCGTGGGTTCGATCCCCACCCAGGGCAAATAATTATGTGATGAACATAGGTGTTTGCTCTGTGTCTGGGTGTTATTTAGGTACTATCTATATAAGTATGTATTTAAAATATGTATATGTATTATATCAGTCCCTGGCAGCCATATCACAAGCTTTGCTTAGTTTGGGGTCAGAGACCGTGTGTAAGATGTCCCCTAATATTTATTTATTTATTTATTTATTTATTTATATCAAAATGTTTAAAAAGTATATTTATTTATGCACAGATTTTTGCTTTGAATATTAAAGTGAAAGATTGTAATACTCCAGAAGCGAAATAATACAAGTTATCACACAACCAAACACAATATTTTCCTGATCATAAAAGTTCCGTTTCACGCTGTTTATAACTGACCTCTATTGATCTGTTTACACCGTTTGTATCCACTCTCCTCATTTCTTTTATTACTCCTTCTTATTGGCTTCCATTTTGATAAAAAGTTTTTGTATTAGGCTTAATGTTGTTACCATCCACGTGAACTGATTTAAGGTTATTTTTTTATTTTTGACACACATTTTTCGGTTGTCAAAATACGTTAGTTTTAATTTTTGAAATCAATCAATCAACCTTAACCGATCGTTATAGAACTCAACATTAGAATAAACTCACAAAAGAAAACTGGTAGATTTTTTTTCCCGTTTTGTTTTTTTTTTTATAATTAGGCACGAGCAGCAAGTCGCATTCAGCCACCAATCACGTGGGTCCAAATCGATCTGTCGGGGAAATCGCACCGAAAATACCCGGGCGGGTCGCGCTTAGGTAAGCGACAGTAGCTCACAACATCTGTTAATATGATCATTGTTAATTACATATGGGTTCTGAATATATTGTAGCCACCTGTCCCGAGGAGGGCGCTTGGAGGTAGGTCGCTACGTCGTCCACCATGCAGGCGCGCGGGAGGTCGGGGAGGAACATAATATTACGAGCGGCGCATGACGACTGGGCTGCGCGGTGCCCCGCGACACACTGACTTCACTGACACTGACGCGCTGCGATACCCCGCCTTCCTCCGCCCCACCCCTCCTCGCGCCCCGCTCCCTTTACCACGCAGGGCTTTCGCGAAGCTTTTCCGGGTGGGTCTTATTGACATTTCTGTAACGTTTTCTTTCACTGTTGGAGATTTGGAGTTCAATTTTCGAATTGGGAAGGAAATTGAAGTGAAAATTAGAATGAGAAGAACTTATAGCCAAGTTACAAGATAATATTAGACTATATATTATATTATATATTATTATATTTTTAGAAGACTCACTTAAGCAAATAAATGTATAATTAATGTTAAACTAAATACCTTATTACATTTTTTAAAATATTTGTACACCTGTAAAGGTAGAATATTTGAGACACTTCGTTCCTTTAACATCTACATTGTAAGACAATATTCTGACAAATAAACAAATTTTGATTTTGATTTTAAATAATTAAAGTAGAGTCATTTTGTTTTATATTTTGAGTTTCCGTAGCCTAAAGCTTAAGTATATAATAATAGATCTCTACCGTGTAGACGAATTTATTCAAATTGAATAAACACGTCCAAAATGTATAGAAATTCAAGACATTTTTGGGTACAAAAGAAAATAACATAGATTTTTTATTCTGAATTCAAATTCATCAAGAACAAAATTTTAGGGCTTTAACTCTACATTTACTACAGTTTAATCGAGAACATTATTTTATATGTACATCTCTGTATATTAGTGTATTGTTATGATTGATAAAATGTAATTTTATTATTTTAAAGTTCTTTGTGCCTAAAATTGTATGTCAATGATGGATAAAGCTGTTGAGACTTGTAAGATTTTTGTAGCATATGTAACAACACAGTTTCACAAGAAATGATTCTGATTCTGACTAGTACAAAAAAAATATTTTATCTCAAATTTGCCCTGATATCCCAGATACCTAAAATCCTTGAGGAATTTTCCCGTTGCCAGCCCTATCCCACTACGTCGTAATGCATTCGCACTCGCCTCTGCTCGGCGCCGCTCGGACCGGATCGGTACGCGCTCGGCATCGCTCGGGAAGCTTTTTCGAATTCGGCAGCAGTATTACGTACTTTGCGACTGCGATTTGTAGCGATTCTAAATTCAAAGTCGCAGCACGATGTCGTGCCATTTCTTACACCATTTTAAACTCGAAAACGGCTGGATCGATATTTATAATCAAAAAACTTTATTACCTTTATTCATCCATCCATCCATCCATCCATCAGCCATAGGACGTCCACTGCTGGACATAGGCCTCCCCCATGAATCTCCAATAAGACCAGTTGGTAGCGACTTGCATCCAGCGTGATCCTGCGGTCTTAATGAGGTCATCCGTCCACCTTGTGGGTGGACGTCCTACGCTGCGCTTGCCGGTACGTGGTCTCCACTCGAGAACTTTTCGACCCCATCGGTCATCAGTCCTCCGCGCTATGTGCCCTGCCCACTGCCATTTCAACTTGCCAATCCGCTGGGCTATGTCGGTAACTTTGGTTCTTCTGCGAATCTTCTCATTCCTGATTCGATCTCGCAGAGAGACTCGAGCATAGCCCTCTCCATAGCTCGTTGGGCTACTTGGAGCTTATTAATAAGGCCCATAGTAAGAGACCACGTTTCAGTGCCATAAGTCATCACTGGCAACACACACTGAACGAACACTTTCGACTTGAGGCACTGAGGTATATCGGACGAGAAGACGCTACGCAATTTTCCGAACGCTGCCCAGCCGAGTTGGATTCGGCGATTGGCCTCTTTCTTGAAGTCGGACCTACCTAACTGGACTACTTGTCCTAGGTAGACGTACGAGTCAACGACTTCAAGAACTGAGTTCCCAACAGAGATCGGGGTGGGTACAACATGGGAATTACACATGACTTTCGTCTTGTCCATGTTCATCTTAAGACCCACCTGTTGAGAAACCCGATTAAGGCTTTCGAGCATCGTGCTGAGCTCTTCCATCGATTTTGCCATGACTACTATATCGTCGGCAAACCGAAGGTGAGTGAGGTATTCGCCATTGACATTGATGCCGAATCCTTTCCATTCCAGGAGCTTGAAGGCGTTTTCCAAAGTAGCCGTAAATTTCCGTAAGTTTCGGAGAGATTACGTCTCCCTGTCTTACGCCTCTTTTTAAAGGGATCGCCTTGGAGCTCTCTTCCTGTACTCGGACCGACATAGTGGCGTTATTATACAAGCACTTCAACACTTCGATGTACCGATAGTCCACACGGCATCGTTGGAGAGACTCAAGCACAGCCCAAGTCTCGACCGAATCAAAGGCTTTCTCATAGTCCACAAACGCTAAGCAAAGTGGCAAGTTATACTCTTCGGTCTTCTGTATAACCTGCCGCAGCGTATGAATGTGGTCCATGGTGCTAAAGCCTTTTCGGAAACCGGCTTGTTCGGAAGGCTGGAAGTCATCAAGCCTGCGCTCGAGACGGTTCGTAATGACCCTTGAAAACAGCTTATAAACATGGCTCAGAAGCGAGATGGGTCTGTAGTTCTTCAATAAGGTGTTGTCACCTTTCTTGAAAAACAACACCACCACGCTTCTGTTCCATGCTTCTGGCGTGATGCCCTCGAAGACGACGGTGTTGAAAAGCTTCTGGAGGACCTTTAGTACCGGTGTTCCACCCGCTCTCAGAAGCTCTGATGTGATACCGTCATCACCCGGCGCCTTGTTGTTCTTGAGCTGATTTAGGGCCATTCTAATCTCGTACAGGCTGATGTCCGGGATATCTTCGGTGAAGTGTCGGGTCAGCTTGGCTCTTGGGTCTTTGGCCGCGCTGTTGACAGGCTTAGCGACCGAAGCGTATAGCTGTCCATAGAACCTTTCGATCTCCTCCAATACCTCTGCCTTGGTCGACGCTACACTGCCATCTTCTCTCTTCAGCTTTGTCAGCTGGCTTTGGCCAATAGACAAATTCCGCGCAAACACTTTGGAGCCTTTGTTCTGCTCTATTGTCTCTTTAATATGTTTAGTATTAAAGAGACGAATGTCGCGCCTCACGGATTTCGAAATTTGTCTATTGATCTGCCTATATGACTTTGCATCATCGGAAGACTGCAGTCTCTGTAAGCGTCGTTCGGCCATGAGATTTAGAATTTGATCGGAAAATTTTTTTGAGGTATATTTGTACGACGGGGTCTAAAGAATTTAGCACCCACCGTCTGGACAGTTTCTACGAGCCCGTTGTTGATCTCGTCCACCGACGCAAAGTTCTCCAGGCAAGCAAAGCGATTTGAGAGCTCGAGCTGAAAGCTCTCGGGGTTTTGGATTTCGGAAGGTGCAGGTCGGAGCGTGGACTTCATCAAGCGTGACCTTTCGAGTTTAACGTTTATATCCAATGTTCCTCTTACGATTCTGTGATCACTACCGGTTTTCACCCTGTGTATCACGGAGACATCATTGAATATCCGTTTCTCGGTGGTCATGATGAAATCTATCTCATTTTTCGTGGAACCATCGGGGCTCATCCAGGTCCACTTCCTGTGAGGCGGCTTCTGAAAGAAAGAGTTCATCATGAAGAGTTCCTCTTTCTCCAGAAAATCAGCCAGCCTCTGGCCCCTGGGGTTCCGTTGTCCATATCCAAATTTCCCCACTCTCAGCTCATCATCGCTTCTTCTGCCCAACTTTGCGTTGAAGTCCCCCATAACAACAGTGAAGTGGGTCTTAGACATACGTATGGCTCGACTTACGTCCTCATACATAGTCTCCACCTCATCATCTGGGTGTGACGAGGTCGGTGCGTATACCTGAATGACCTTCAGCGAATACCTCTCAGATATTCTGAGTATTAGGTACACAACCCTGCTCGACACGCTTTCGATGGTAATAATGTTGTTAGTGAGGGACTTGTGAACGAGAAAACCGACACCACCTTGGGACCGCTGGTCACCTTCCCGGTAGTAAAGCAGGTTGCCGGACTTTAGGGTTATCGTGTCCTCCCCCTCTCTACGGACTTCAGACAACCCCACAATATCCCAGCGCAACCTACTTAACTCTTCTTCCAGCTCAGCAATCTTCTCGTCAGTCCTTAAAGTGCGCACGTTGTGTGTTACCAGGGCCAGTCGTCGTTTGAATACTTTGGAGTGACAGCCGTGCATCTTCCAGTGATTCTTAGCACCCCCTGCTCCGCCGTTACCGGGGCCGCTGTCGTAGCCCGGACTAGCGGAGCTGCTGGGGACTGGGGGCCTGGTCTTAATTGTACTTGTCATAGGGGGTATTTGCCCAATAATCGCCTCGCTGGGCAGGCGTGGTGGCGATCGCAGAGACGTAGCTTCGCGACAGGGATGCTGCTGCCCATCCCTGCCCTGTGCCATTTTAGCTACGTCTGAATTGAATGGTTATACCGCCATTAGTCGGTTCCGCTGTACCTCAGTCGGCTCTTACGACACCTGGTACTGGAGGGGGGTGCTATTCTACTCTGCCGGCACCCCACGGCCACTTTACCTTTATTAGTGGGAATTTATTCTTTTTCTAATGGCAAAATAGCTATTAAATCTTTACTCCATTTCAGTTAACATGGTTGGTTCTGAGGTGACACCAAGTTTCTTGGGTCAGCTAGTTCTTAGTAACCAAAACCGAGTACGTCGTATTGCATTTGCAAGCTTTTTCGAATTCGGCAGGAGTATTATTATACTTACTTTGCGACTGTGACTTGTAGCATACAAATCACAGCTGCAGCTTAATATGGTCGCAAAATTAAAGTTTTACAAAAATACACGGCAATCGAGACGAGTCTTCAAATAAATGTCACGATTTTTTTAAATCCTTTTTGACCTTTTTAGGGTTCCGTACCCAAAGTGTAAAAACGGGACCCTATTACTAAGACTTCGATGTCCGTCTGTCCGTCTGTCTGTCTGTCACCGGGCTGTATCTCTTGAACCGTGGTAGCTAGACAGCAGAAATTTTCACAGATGATGTATTTCCGTTGCCGCTATTACAACAAATACTAAAAACAGAATAAAATAAATATTTAAGGGGGGCTCCCATACAACAAACGTAATTTTTAGGACTTTTTTGCTATTAATAACGGCAAGAGATATGGGGCGCCCATACGGTACCGAACCCTTCGTGCGCGAGTCCGACTCGCACTTGGCCGATTTTTGTGTAGATCATTTTTGAAAATTCACACATACCAAACCCATGCGCAGTCATACCTTCCACAATACCCTCAGCGCTAGATTTGTGTGCCGCGACATGTAAGACGATTAAAGTTTAATTTAAAAAATGTGATCATAACTCTTTTTAAAAGGTATTTTTTTCTCATAAATGGTATTACTTATCTAATTCAGTTGGCAATTGAAAAAATTGAGGTTACCAAAGAAGAAAAGGCAAAAATCGATTAATTTATTCAAATAAAACTACTGATCTACCTGCATCTTAAATAATGACCAAATACCCTTATTAATTCAGATTAATAAGGATTATATAAAATACGCGTTTGTGACTTTTTTTAACGAGTTCAAGAATTATGTAATACAATGAGACTGCGTACAAAAAATGCATGTCATGGGATTTTTATTTGCGTTTTCGGGATTGATTATAAAAGAAAAATAATTTATAATGATCAGTACATAAATATTATACTACCTAGCCTGTCCCTCTGAAAGGCCTTGTACTTTACGAAAAATATCTTTTATAAACCATCCAATAAATAAATTGTAGTAAAACATCAAAAATATTGACCACAACTACGTGTCGCGTTAATTGTACGCGTTAATTTACGCATTAAAACGCAGGTAGAGCATAGTAGAATAAGGCATGAGGTTGAGAAGATCCGTAGAGAAACCTAAGGTATCGACATAGCTGCTTCCAACCGGTCTTATTGGAGATCCATAGGGAAGACCTATGTCCAGCAGTGATAGTCATATAGTCGCAATTACTGTCGCAGAGATTGTCGTAGTCGCGATTTACCTAATTATCTTGTAAAACGCAGACGTGACATATCTGTTCTCTTACAAATCTCAATTTCAACTTTATATGTTTTCCCATAAGAACGAAATTCCACCACGACAAAACAACTTAAAGTGTTGCGTTCGACTTTTGAAATATCCTAATTTAACCTTACCCGTTTATACTAATATAAGCTTTCTGCTAAAGTTGTTTGATTCATATTTGATTGAAGATGTATTTCAGCTGACGCGTCTATAAATGTCATATTTATTGTCAGTGTGTGCGTGAGTTTGGTGGTGTGAGTCAAAAACACATCTTGGGCGGATCGGCGGCGGCGTAGCATTTTAGGCAGTTTTTTTTTTTTTGTAAAGATAATGTTATCTTTTTCTTTATCTTTGGTTTGGAATGATTTTTGTTTCTGTTCTTTTTGTTGCAGTTTATTGATTGTAGAGGAAAATATAGAAGTCATAAGGCAGGCTCATCATAACTCTGGAATTTTTAACCGACTTCTGAAAATGAGGAGGTTCTATGTTCGTGTATACTCGTATGATCATCAATATTTTCACCAACAGACCAGTGTCTTTTCAGTGAAGAAAAATATTGTGAGGTAACTTGCATACGACCGTGGCAGAAGTTCGATAGAGTATGTGAATCCACCAACTCGCACTGGGCCAACGTGGAGGCTATAGAATCACCCTTTTAGGGCAGGTCTATGTTTATCAGATTAAAAAGGCGATAAATATATTTAAATATAATAATAATAAAAACTCTACAGACACAAGTTCCATATTATGTAACAAAATAAATAAAAATTTAAAAATGACTCCAAATATGACTAAAAGACCGATTACCGAGGCGCCAGCGTAAATTTAATAGCAACGTAAAAAGCGTTATCTCTATCGAATGCCTAAAGTGAAAAAGAAACAGAACTATGCTATTTAGCTAATATAATTACGATGGCGCCTCTGTAATCGGGCTTTAAGTCACACTAAGTCATCAATTCATTAAATGTAATAAGTGGGTAATTCTTACCTCTGCAGCAGCTGACTATACATCTTATTGTCCCTTTACAGCATCCAATCTTATTGAGTTATTTTAATAATAATAAATAAAACGTTTATTGTTCCAAAAAATGTTGTATTATTTTTAATCAATTGTTTTAAATATTTAGTTATACTCGTTTCAATTTTGTACACGGAAATTACGTACCTATGTATTTTCTTAGTTGGATGACGAGACCTATTGTTGGCGGTACTATGTATTGTTATACAGATTTTGTATAGTATTAAGCTCAATACCTCAATAAATGATTCTGATTCTGCCGATCCGCCAGACTTCTTGTGATGGAGTTCTTACAGCTGTCAACTCTGGACATGATACAATATAAAGTAATACAGTATAACTAATTGGTTTTAGTTAATACTAGCTTTTGCCCGCGGCTTCGCCCGGGTGTATTTTGGTGTTTGTGCTATCCCATAGCTATAGGAAATTTTGTATATTTCCAAGATAAAAATTACAAAAAATGACACTTAAACTTATCCACACAAAAATCAAGTCGATACCTTCTTCTGTTACTGTGTGAAAGAAACATAAACTGACTAATAAACACACTTTCAGATTTTTAATATTAGTAAAGAATAAAGATACGAATGGCAGGCCAGTTAGGCTTTAGAATCATTTTTTTTTTGTGAAATATCTCCAAATTATTAATCATAGAAGTTCCATACAAAACTATTTTTTTCTCTTATAATTACGTTTTGCTACATTTAAAAATGGACTCAAAAGAGCGTGTGACGTCACAATGGTACCTTACTACTGTAAAATGTAAAATTGTGACGTCACACGCTCGTTCGAGTCCATTTTTAATGCAGCGTAGGACAAATAAAAGTAATTTTGTATAGAATTTAAATTTTGATCCTTGCATTTCAAAATAAATTTTTGATCTTGAAATCTGTGATAACAATAATTAGCAATCAGTTGTTTATTTTCAATTTTTATTACTCTTATTTTACGTTTATGTACATTTTTATACTATAAGTATATAGTATTAATACTTCATATCTTGTATGCAGTAACAGTTTATGTAAATAAATATTTCGAAATTGAATAGTTTAAAATACAATGACGTTGGCGACAACAATAAGTGTTATTTTATTTAACCCATTAGTTATGTTATCAAAAGATATTTGACATATTATAGCGCCCAGAGGGCCCCCTCTCACCCCGCCATCGGGGAGGGCTCGGCGCTCGAGTCGTTTGAGAGCGCGTGCACGTCTCGTTCCCCGCACCTCAGTGAGTCCGTAGCATCTCATCGAGACGGACGCGCTCCGCTCGCGCGCCGATACCGCCGCGATCGTATAATTATGTACATAGCGATTACGTAGTGGTCGTTCAATAAATATCTGCCATAAATCTCGGAATTTCACTATAATATCTTTTTATTTTATAAATCAAACCAAAAATACCAAAAATAGAGTATCAAAGATCAAGAGTTGGGTCTTAATCAAAGCGTGACTTTACGCGGAACTTTAAAAGGCTATCCGTCTTACCACAAAAGTTTTACGCACAGTTTAGACAATGTTTAATATTACAAATTTCACGGTTAAACAGTGTTTATAGCGTGTCGAAATATTTTGTGGTCAGGCGGTATATCTTCAACATTTTTTTGTTTAATAAAAAAACGTGTCTAATATTTTTGATAATCTAACTGACGTCCCCACTATATTTGTTTAGTTGTTTAATCCATATACACTATATATATTAATAAACACATCTTCATTTTCAGCTATCAAAGGTACATTAACTTCGTTAAATAACAACATATCTATTTTATATTTATTTACTAAAGATTATTTTGAGATTCAACAGGCTGCATTTTTTTAAGTCTTTTGAAAAAATGTACAATCAATTTAACAATTTAACAATTTTTATCAAGCTTAAGTAAAATTGACGCTGTTTACAATGTTTCCAAGGCAAAAGACGAATATCCAGTTAACAATAACCTAATAATGTAGAGACATCACAAGGCTGGTCGCAGCAGTCTTCAATAATCCCGCGTTTGGACTTCAGCCCGCTGTAAGCGTGGTAAGTGCGGGGTCCGAACCAGCCGATCTTGTTCAGCCCGTAATGGATGTTCCTTCCAGATCTCTTGTCCTCCTCGTAAGCTCCCCAGTCACAGATCATAGACATTTTTTCAGCTAAATGTCTGCCACAGTAGTATCCAGGTTCAGCTTGACTCTTGGAGATGGAAGCGACGATGATAAGAACAGCGATAGCAACGAATTGAGCCTTCATTGTTGAAGTTGTCTTGATCTCGAGAGTTCGTGATCGAATGTAATGAAAGGGATAAAATTTGCGATATTTATACTAAACGGTTGAATAATTAATATTGGGAACGATTTAAATGCTGACCAAAATACATTTCCTGACACTAATAATGAGTACCACATGAAATATAATGCTTGCCGTACTGTACTGTACTAACCTTTTTAATAGTCCACAGCAGGGCATAGGCCTACGCACTCACGACCACGGGCGGGGTGACCCGCGAAATTGATTAATTCTCACCAAATATTATTTCACGGTAATTATGTTACAATACTGGTAGGTTGTTAGGTTTTTCTTACAAAAGCTTAGAAAAGCTTTAATTCATAGAAAATTCTCTAAATAAGGTTGGGTATTATTACAGCCTGAAAAAATCCTACTCAGTTAAAAATACAAAAAAAAAATTTAATTTGTTATGTAAAACAATAAGCATTAATATTGTTATTTTGGATACGTAATAAGTAAAATGTTGGTTTGAAATTAACTTTGACGGAGTTTAAACAGTTTTAAATATTAGAAAAATAAAAAAAGCTTCACTTCTTTAGTACTTTTGGAAACACGATTTGGTGAGTATTATTAATTTTGGCGGGGATTTAGAATTTGTTGGAAGCAAAACAAGAGTATTTCTGGTAGGTGCTTAAACAGACGCCATTAATATTCACCATTGACACCTGATCTAAATTCAACTTGGCACCATGTAGGTTGCGGGATATTTTCAGGTTAAGGCTTCTTACGCTTGAACTACCCCTTGACGTGCGTCGGCAGACAAACCTTACTAATATTATAATTTCGAAAGTGTGTTTGTTGGTTTGTTTCTCTTTCAGGCAGCAACGGAGCAACGGATTGACTTGATTTCTGACATGGACATAGTTTGAAAGGCGAAAAATCGGCCAAGTACGAGTCGGACTCGCACACGGAGGGTTCCGTACTGTATGGAAGCCCCCCTTAAATATTTATTTTAATTTTATTATTTATCATTAAAGTGAACATACAACGAAATATTCTGTGAAAATTTTAAGCATCTACCTGATACCATTATTAATATAGAGCGAAAAACAACTAAAAAATCAGGTTTGTTGTATGGGAGCCCCCCTTAATTTATTAATTAAAAATTATTATTTTATTCTGTTTTTAGTATTTGTTGTTATAGCGGTAACAGAAATACATCATCTGTGAAAATTTCAGCTTTCTAGCTATAGTGGTTCATGAGATACAGCTCGGTGACAGACAGACGGACAGAACAACCATCGGAGTCTTAGTAATAGGGTCCCATTTTTACCCTTTGGGTACGGAACCCTAAAAACGACACAGGCTACTTTTTATTCCGAAAAAATAACAGGTATCTATGGGATAGCACAAAAATCTAAATTACGCGAAGTTGCGGGCAAAAACTAATACTGTATAAATCTTTACTTTATACCAGGATTTTGTAACTCAGTGATGTAAAATAATAATATTTTAACTAGCTACCCCTCCCGGTTTTGCCCAGCTACGAAAGAATTATAGCAATAGCTGTAATTTTTTACAAAATAATTATAGCTATAATTCTTTCGTAAAATAAACTTAAAAACTCTAAACTTCTAAACCCTCCGGAATACTATATTTTAGAACAGTCCTTAGAATTATTATTAAACTAGATTTTGCCCGCATGATTTTTCGAGGCCCTACCTACCACTCTAAAGGAGGTGGAAAAAAAATTGATTTGACATTTGTTCGAGTTGACAGTTCTTTTTTGACATTTCTTGGAGCGCACGCTAGAATAGCTCGCAGGTGGCAGAATTTTTCCTACCTACTTAACACTTATTGGTATAGTATGGAAAATTTACGCAATATCATTAAAATTTATTTTTATTAATTTATAGCCTATGTGTTATTCTGATGTATAAGCTATATAATTGCAAAGTTTCATCTCAATCCGTTCAGTAGTTTTTGCGTGAAAGAGTAACAAACATCCATACATCCATTCTTACAAACTTTCACGTTTATAATATTAGTAGGATAGTTTTTGCGTGAAAGAGTAACAAACATCCATACATCCATCCTTACAAATTTTCACGTATATAATATTAGTAGGATACTACGGGACTAATCGCGTACTAAAATTACGAGATAGATAAATACCTCATCATCCCGACGTTTCGACCGAGTTGTATCCATCGTGGTCTCGGAGAGACAGAACTCGGTCAAAACGTCGGGATGATGAGGTATTTTTCTATCTCGTAATTTTAGTACGCGACTAATCGCGTATTAGAATTACGGGACTAATCTCGTAGTATATAATTATAACTTGTTAAATATTTCTAGATCAAAATTAGCCAAATTGGTTTAGTTGTTCTCGAGTGTTAGCGTTACTAACAACCACGATTCATTTTTATATGCATATTTATTGTTGTTTATCAAAACACATAACAACTTTTTTTGTAATATGTTTCAAGTCATACAATTTAATTACTTGCTACATAGCAACGATGACATTATTATAAGTGAAATTATTATTTTAATAATAACGAATGTCATTATAATGACATTATTGACGTGTTATTTTATATATGCTAATAAATAATATGAATATGAATAACGCCGCGAGTAGCTCTCAGTGAAAGTGTAACACACCTCTCGACACCCCATTGACTTACATTTTTGATGCGACCCCTAAGCCATCCACATCAATGTTGGTAGGTATTTATTTGTTAGCAAGATCACATCCTTGTACTTACATGTATTGTCAAACAAACCTATCCTATCTAATAATAAATAATCGGCCAAGTACGAGTCGGACTCGCGCACAAAGGGTTCCGTACTGTATAGGAGCCCCCCTTAAAGATTTATTTTATTGCAATTTAATTATTTAATATTAAAGTAGGCATGCAGCTAAATATTCTGTGAATATTTCAAGCATCTACCTGTTACCATTATTGATATCGAGCGCAAAACGGCTAAAAATGTTGATTTGTTGTATTATTTTTATTCCTTTTTTAGTACATATTTGTTGTTATAGCAGCAACAGAAACACATCATCTGTAAAAATTTCAGCTTTCTAGCTATAGCGATTCATGAGATACAGCCTGGAGACAGACAGACGGACAGCGGGTCTTAGTAATAGGGTCCCGTTTTTACCCTTTGGGTACGGAACCCTAAAAACCGTTAATTCTTCGACGGAAATAAAATAGAAAACAATCTTCTCGTAGATCACAGCGAATGTTCGACCCGTCGTAGACGCTATCTACGACTTCGTAGACGGTCTACGGGTCCTCGTAGGTAGTCTACGGCTCTCTTGTAGAACGTTGTATTTAGCTGTCGTGAGAGAAAATGTTCTCAATTTGACTTTAATTTATTTGGTTTTGTAAAGTACAGTGACTTTTAGATGTGTATTTCATCATTATGAACAACTTTTTGCAAACTGCCTGCAAAATCTCGGTTAGTAATTATTTTTCGCAAATAATGGCAAAACTGACTTCCATCGTGTTCAAAATTGGAATAGTTCACTCAAATTGATGCATAATTTTTTTAAATTATTGTTAAGAAAATTTTATTGCACCAACATAAATGACATTCAAAAAAGTACCATTTACAGCTATCTACATAATTTAAAATAATCGGTCAAGTGCGAGTCGGACTTGCGCGCGGACCCCTTCGCATGGAAGCCCCCTTCATATATTTCATTTGAATTTAATTATTTATTTTGGAAGTAAACATACAACTAAATATTCTGTGAATATTTCAAGCATCTTCCTGTTGCCGTCATTTAATCGAGCAAAAAAATCACGTTTCTTGTATGAGAATAAATATTTAAATAATTATTGAATTTTAATTTATCTATTTTTTTTTAAAGTGAATATTATATAAATATTCTGTGAATGTTTCAAGCATCAACCTATCACCGTTATTAATATCGAGCGAAAAACGGCAAAAAAGTCATGTTTGTTGTATGGGAGCTCCCCTTAAATATTAATTTTTTTTTTTGCGTAGGAGGCGAGCTGGCTCAGTTGGTTAGAGCGTCGGGCTAGTGATCCGAAGGGGCAGGTTCAAATCCTGCGTTCGCTTCAGATTTTTGAAATGCTTATCACAAAGATAACTCTTTGAGATTAAATCTTGTGTGGAAAGCACTCTAAAATAAAAATCATATCATTACTAAAACTTATTCATAATGATGAGTATGATTTATCTTTGAAAATTTCTTTGCAAAACGACAACTGATAGGTATATTCCTAATTTGGCTTTTGCAGTGTTGTTTTGCTCTGCGACTAAGCTTAATATTTCAATAAGTTATAATATGAAATGTAGCGGTTTTCATGCGCGAGCTGTATATCTAAAATACGTATTGTACGTATGTATGTAACTGATTAGCGACGTAATGTAGGCACGATGCAGTGTAATGTTATTGCAGAGGCTGCCGGCAGCGGGGGCAGAATAGTTACCCGCAGAGAATACAGAAAATAAATAAATAACATTACACATTCATAGCTTTTCATGACATTCCCTGCATGTGTCGTTCTTTTTACTTTGTTTATTTTGCATTCTCAAGATAAAGTTAAATACTATTTATCGGGGATTTATTTTTAGCTGATATTAAGAAAAAAAACTAAAAATGTTTTTTTTCTTTTTTTTTCTTTCTATGTTTGGTTTATGATCAAAATAAGATATCTTACAAAAAATATACAAAAACAGTGTAATTGAAAATTTATTTCCGTTTAACAATAAAAATACAAAAATACTAAGCCAGACGATTTATATATGAACAAGAAAACGTAGTCATACGAGAAAACAAACATGCCTGTCCTTGAACCCACGTTCGTTTCCAGTCCCGTTTCCTCTGCGCCCACACTAATCTGCAAATAATTAGGAAACAATTCTAATACAGTACTACTACAAATATTATACTGTATCGGCCTATTTTGGCAGCTCCAAACTGAACCTAGGCCTACCCAGTACCCACTAGCCGTGACTGGCCTCTTCTTATTCGGTGTAGGGGCAATAGGTCCAGCTAGTTTAGCATACGACCACGAAATAAACTCTTCTCGACGTGTGAAATAGTGACAGATATATACTTCACCATAATTCTGTCTCATTCTGACACCTAAAAATAATTATTTCGTGGTGCGTGTACCTACTAGCCCCGCTGCACTGACGTCCTGCGTGAGGAGTATTGTGCAATTCCGTTTCCAGCAGCTAGGTATGAACATATTACGTCCTACTATGAGAATATATTTCTAATGTATAGAAATAACATTAAAATCCTAAGCATGTTTTTTTCACACCATCTTACGTTCATTAGTAAAAAGCGAACAGAATCCGTTCACGGTTATCGAGAATAGAACGCACAAAAAAGTATTTTTATTGATTTACAGACACAGACATCTTTTTGAGTAGGCCTGTGTTCAGCTGTGACTATTAAATTCCGTACAGTACACTTGTGTATATTTTGTGCCCATAAAACTAATTTTCGTTGAAGGCAAAAAATCTAATAATATATTGCCAGGGAATGGAACAGTCTTCCTGCTTTCCTGTTTCCTAAGAGATAGGTAATTATAATCTAAAGTTTTTCAAGATCAGAGTGAATAGGTATTTTCTAGGTCTGCGTGCTTCATCTTCGACCACAACGTCGCTGACCATCAGGCGAGGTGGTGGTCAAGCGCGGACTTATTAGCGTTAAAAAAAAACACATACAAATTTATGTTGGTAAATTTCCGGTTTCGTTTCCTCTGCGCCCACACTACTCTGCAAATAATCAGGGAGCACTAAATCTAATATAGCACTAGCATTCACAAAACCCAAGCGTATATTATGGACTAGTTTTCGCGCCTGGCTGCACTTGTTATGTAGAAATTTTCAATAAATTTTACTTGCTGCGATTCTTTGTTACATGGTTTGATGTGATATCGTCTTATAAATCGACTAGTGACCCGCTCCAGCTTCGCACAGGTGTATTATACATATAAACTTTCCTCTTGAATCACTCTATCTATTAAAAGAAACCAAATCAAAATCCGTTTCATAGTTTTAAAGATATAAGCATACAAAGGGACAGACAGACAGCAGGAAGCGACTTTGTATTGTACGATGTAGTGATAAACGCCCCCTGCACACACAAAAAAGCATGACTCATTGTCACGTTCCACCGGGACCAAGCGAGCAAGCGAGAGCGCAGAACAAGCGATAAAGAGACACGATCAGCCTAATCGGTCTGCTTGTAACGTAAATGTCGTTATCACGTGGAATTCTCGTTCGTAAACCGACTTTACTACCTTTTTTATCTCAATCATAGCATAGGATGTCCACTGCTACTGAGGAAGCTCTATAGCTTCCTTAGGTATAGAATTATAGATGACACAACCCAGGATCTCAGTGACCGACCACCTTGGCGGTATGCTTGCTAGTATGTGGTCTCCATCTCCACTCGATAACTTTTCAATCCTATTGTCCATCCGTACTTTTTGCCCTGTCCATTGCAATTTCAACAACCACATCATATGAATCCGTAACTTTTTAAACTGAACAATTATTTTTCGCAAAAAATGGTAAAACCGCCTTCCATTGTGTACAAAATTCGAATATTTCGCTCGAATTGTTTACATTGTTGTTGATTTATCAAACACGGCTCAGCCGATTTCTGTAAAATTTAAATGGTTCCACTTCGGGAGTATACCCTTTCGAACTAAAAAAGAATTTTTTGATTCGGTTCACAATTGGCGAAATTATCGATGTTTATCGTGTACAATATTCAGATATTCCGCTCGAGTTGTTTATATTATTGTTAGTTTTTTCAAAAACGGCTCAGTCGATTTTTGTAAAATTTAAATAGGACCATTTGGGGAGTATACCCTTTCGAACTAAAAAATAATTTTTCGATTCGGTTCACAATTGGCGAAATTATCGATGAACATACACAAAAAAAAATACATACACACGAACATAGAACCTCCTTTTTGGAAGTCGGTTAAAAATATAAACTTGTAGCGACTAACTTCGCTGTGGCGCCACAAGCTGAGGACATCGCGCAAACGAAATTTACAGCGATACCGAACCATTATAAAGACCTAATGTTACACTATCGGATAGCTATTCCCGAGCACAACACCTCGCCCGGAGGAGTACTCCTTTGTGAGATGGGATCGGTGTTATCCTATCAACATCTCCTCATGGACGACCATCCAAGTCCAATAACTCTATATGCTATTTATATATCACAAACAGACCAACGAGCTCACTCGCATTCACTGGATTAATAATAGCGGGTGTAGTATATTATATTAGGCCGGCAGTGTGCGCTGGGGCTTAAATCCAGCGCAGTGTGCGCCGAGCTTAATGCGAGATTTGATTCCATGAAGCAATGGATCGTACCATTCTTGAGATTTAGTTTGCACTTCGTTTGCTTAAATAAAGCTCTATAAAGTTTTAAGAAGTCTCTCTGCAAGGTCAAATTGTACTGTACTGTATCAGGCTTTTTAATAGTCCACTGTTGGACGTAGGCCACATATTCACCACGCTGGTTCAGTGCGAGTTGGTGGATTCACATACGCCATCGAATTTACTCTACGGCCGTATACAGGTTGCCTCACGATGTTTTCTGAAGAAGCCGTGATGGACTAGTGGTAATGACACCTGCCTAACAATTGTGAGGTCATCGGTTCAAATCCCGGTCCCGGTTATTGTGAGATTTGATTTTCTGAAGTGGATCGTACCATTCTTTAGATTTAGTTTGCACTTCGTTTGCTTAAATAAAGATCTATAATGTTTTAAGCAGTCTCTCTGCAAGGTCAAATTAGGAACGAGAGGATTCATAAATGAACCAAAGTTACAGAGGTCAGAAGATTAGTAAGTAGCAGTGGCAGTGGGCAGGGCACATCGTTGATGCCTCCTTAAAGTTCTGGAATGCAGAACCGGTACGCGTACCGGTTATTGGAGCTTGAGACGTCAAAATGACATGGGGGACCGGTGCTCCAGTCAAGCCCACATAACGATGAAAGCAAGCGTTAACTAAACAAGAAGTACCTTCATTTTTAGGGTTCCGTACCCAAAGGGTAAAAACGGGACCCTATTACTAATACTTCGATGTCCGTCTGTCCGTCTGGCCGTCTGTCCGTCTGTCCGTCTATCCGTCTGTCCGTCTGTCTGTCTGCCACCGGGCTGTATCTCATGAACCATGGCAGCTAGGCAGCTGAAATTTTCACAGATGATGTATTTTTTTTGCCGCTATAACAACTAATACTAAAAACAGAATAAAATAAATATTTAAGGGGGGCTCCCATACAACAAACGTGATTTTAGGAGTTTTTTTGCTCGCCATTAATAACGGCAAGAGGAATGGGGCTCCCATACGATACGGAACCCTCCGTGTGCGAGTCCGACTCGCACTTAGCCGATTTTTTTTATTGATGTTCAAGGTTAAGTTATGCTAAACGTCATTAAAGTACTTTAAAGTTAATACGGTAGAAGGAGACAACAGATGTTTCGTAGCCTTTATTTTCTTCAAAAAGCTGTTCAACCACATTGCATGCAGTCTAGACCAGTAATTGACTTTAATTAATTCATGTTTAATCTTACTGTTTACTATGCTGTTTGTAACAGCTCACTATGATAATGTTAAAGCTCAATATATTGTTATCGCTCACTATATATGGTATTTTAAAGTTTCCGAGCGCTTGTCTTTGTCTTTTGCCATATTTTTAATGCAGTAGAAAAGGACAACAGATGTTTGTAGCCCTTGTTTTCTTCAAAAAGCGGAGCAACCAGCCCGCAGGCTGTCTAGGCCAGTTATTGACCGTTATTCTTTTTAATTTCCACCCGTTTGACTTTATAGGTTCAGATAAATGGTGAATTTTGCCGCGGGCGACTTCTATCGGAAACACATCGTTTATACCTATCTAGTTGTACAGATGCTTATACGGGTGTACGTGGAAAATTCTGTGGAAAGTCTGTGTGTCCGTATTACCAGAGAATAAAAACTAAAGTAATAGAAACCGTACTAAAATAGCAAGAGATATACATCACGTTGTCCCATTTTAAATATGAAATTTAATAGGTGTTAGAAAAAGATGCACATACACCCGAACTTATGGGGACTTGAAGGGTTTCACAAACTAGCATTGAGCTATCTCGGGTGTCCAAATTCAAAAAGGTATAAAGTTCAAATCTCTGATCATTTTACATTTGATTTTAACTCAAATTTCCGAAAAAAGACAAAAAACCAAGTGGAACCAAATTTTAACAATTTTGACCATTTTGACATTCCAACTGGTGATTTTGACGTATGCGACAGACATTGCGTTATTTTTTGTTCCACTCACTCTCGCGTATGCTGTATAACCTGTATGATCGCGTATGCTGTATGACCTGTATGATCGCGTATGCTGTATAATGTAAGATATGAATAAGACATCTGTACATAACGTAGTTTTTATTTAAGTAAAATTTAGCAATACTTCTATCACTTGTCATTCTTCTGAGGTTATCACTATGTGTCACGTAGCACTCATAAGCGTAGTTTAACTAAGTATTTGTCAGCAATTACCAAAGCTAAGCAACATTTGGCAATCGGCACGGTCAGTCTTCGGATAGCTAATAACCGGGTGGCATTTACAACTAAGCGCTATCGTGGCTCGGGTGACATGTTTGTAGGTCCCGGGTGCCGTTTAGTCTTTTCAGAGGGCTCTAAGCGTCTTTAAAACTCTGCTTTGAGTCTTGCAGAGGTCTACAACAATGTATAAGTTAATTATTTTTCGCAATAAATGCCAAAACCGCCTTTGATCGTGAACAAAATTCGAATATTTCGCTCGAATTGTTTACATTAATGTTGATTACGGCTCATCTGATTTCTTTAAAATTTTAATGGAATCTCGAGAGTTTACCCTGTACACATAATATAGTTTATATAGTTTTTTTTGTCCAAATGCTGAAATGTAGCTAGGTAGCTTAAAATCTCTGACACCAGGGCTAGGCTATATACTTAATGCTAAACTTAAAATTTATATATAGTGAGCAACGCCACAAACTAGACCTAGTTATTATATAGTTATTTGTAAACATTTCCGGTTACTGCAATAGAGAAATAACCGCTATCTGTTATGGCCGTTTCTAGGTGTGATAAACAATAGGCAGTATTTGCCGATTGTAACTATTTTGAGATAAAAAGTTGGACATCTCTTTAAAAATGTACAGATATGAGGTTCATTTTCATCAAAGTTGACCAAAGGTCTTTTAAAACTTTAGAGCAAGCCAACCCAATATAGAGCTAAATTGGATTGGCTCTAATAAAGGCTCTATACTAAGCTGAAAGCGTGAGAAAAACTATGAGGCGAAACAAATCCCCCTGTTTCATTTGTCATTTCGAGATGCCAATATTTTTGTAGTTGGGACAACTTTTTAGGGTTCCGTACCAAAAGGGTAAAAACGGGACCCTGTTACTAAGACTCTGCTGTCTGTCTGTCCATCTGTCTGTCTGTCTGTCACCAGGCTGTATCTCATGAAAGGTGAAAGCTAGATTGAAAATTTCAGATGTCGTATAGCTGTTCCTAACCTTCCCCAAGCCGGCTGGTCACCGTGGGGAAGCAAGACCACAACCCTCCAGCAAATATAAATACGTCTTTCAACATAGGAACGTTCAACGTAAGATCTCTTTCATCAGCAGAAAAATACTTGGAACTGATATACTCTCTACGAAATATTGAAATAGATATACTAGGACTGGCAGAAGTCCGAAGAATGGGCTGTAATATAGAAGAACACGCTGATTATATATTTTGTTACAAAGGCGAAACACCAGGCCTACACGGAGTCGGCTTTTTGATAAATAAGAAGCATAAAAATAGGATACTTAACTTCTCAGGCCTCTCCGAAAGAGTTGCACTATTGCAAATTGAAGTCAACAATAAAGTATTGTTACGCAGTAGGCCACGCCGTTAGTAACTATTTATTAATCTGTGGCCGCGCGCGGGACGACGGCTAGTTGTTTACACTTAACCGCGAGATTTATGGTTTTATGACTCAGGCGGCACCGGCCTTTGTGTCGCGTCTATTGTTTGTTGTTTGTTAGATTTTTTTTATTAGATATTTTAGATAGGAACAATAGGGTTTCTCGAACTTTACACTTGTTTACTTTGTCAGTCACAATGGCACCGAATATTCTACAGATTTCTAGAGAACCCTTATTCCGATATAAATAGGGCGATGGTTTTCGTTTGTGGCAGTTATCGCGTTTTATACCGGAGCGAAAACATCTCGTGTTCAAGTGCGGTACCAGTGATTGTGAAGTGACTAGTTGTGTGAATTTCAGTGCCAGTGTGACGTGTTTGTGCAAACCAGTTGTGTCGTGTGGACTGTGATTTTGTGAAATAAAGTGCAAAGTGAACAATCGGCGTTTTAACTGATTATCCAAGAACCCATCTCGTAACATTTGGTGTCAGAAGGGTGGATAATTGAAAATGCCGGTAACACCATACGACGATGAGACGCCGCGCACAAGGAGTCAGCGCCGACAGGAGGAAGCGCGCCGACTAGAGGAGCAGGAGCGCCGCCAGGAGGAGGTCGATACACGACGCTTCGGAAGCTATTCGCTGTTAATGGAAGGCAGCGAGTCCGAGGCAACCAACGACGACTCCAGAAATCCAAGAGCACCTGCTGCAGCACCTACTGTGGCACCTGCTGTATCACCAGCTGTCCCTGCAGCATTTGATATGGCTGCAATAATGTCGATGATGCAGTCGATGTTTGATCGCAACAAAGAAGAACAGGCTCGTCTACTGGAAGACCAGGCTCGTCTAATGGAAGAACAGGCCCGCAACAATGAAAGACAGACTCGTCAGCTCGAAGAAAAATTGGACCGCAACAGAGAAGAACAGGCCCGCCAAAAAGAAGAACTCCTTTCAAGCTTACAGACGACCTTGGGCAAAGAGATAAAAGAGGTCAAGGAAACGGTCGATCAGCACGACGCCAGCATAAAGGAGCACAATAAAAAGATGGAGGAGCATGAATCTCGCATCTTCGAGGCGGAAACACAAATCGCCGATGTGAGGAGGACCTTGAACGTTATCAAGTCTGGAGGCGGAACCGTTGCACCTACAATCTTCTCGCCAGCTTCACAGAAGCTTAAAGTGACGCCTTTCGACGGGACATCATCATGGTCAGCCTACAAAATTCAATTTGACGCTGCCGTTCAAACCAATGGATGGAACAAGGACCAAGCCAAGAACGCCCTCATAATGAGCCTTCGCGATGAAGCCCTGAGTATTCTTGATGCTGTGGGCAAGGAAGTGACCTACGATAAATTGATGGAAATGTTGGAGAGTCGCTACGGCGATGAGCACCTGGAGCGTGTGTACAGAGCGCAGTTAAAGAACAGGGTGCAACGTCGCAACGAAAGTCTTCAGCAGTGGGCTGTCGAAGTGGAGAAACTGTTCCGGAAGGCTTATCAGTCAGCACCGTTACCCAACGACGAGCATCTAGTGGAAGCGTTTTCTAACGGGATAACAGACTTCGAAGTTAGAACTGCAGTGAAACTCGGGCATCACAAAACACTAAAGGAAGCTTTGGCCCAAGCCTTGGAAGTGGAAGCTGTACGAAATCCAGCGAGAGATGTTCAACACATAAAGGAAGTTAAAGAAGCGTCACATCGTACGAGGTTTGGTCCAAGATGCTACAACTGTGAAGAGAGAGGCCATTTATGGCAGAATTGCCCAAAGCCATGCCGAACCAGGGACGATCGACTATTGGAAGAACGGAAGGATCGCGAGGCAACGCATTCACTATGGAGGAATAAACGACCTGCTGAAGAAAGCGGAAAAAGGCGAGTGTTATCCGGGCCAGAAAAGCCAAAGATTTTGATCTCACAAGCTCACGATGGGAACAGCTTGATCATCAATGGTGCCATCAATGGAACTTCTTGCAAGCTGACATTGGATACTGGAGCCTCTCGTACTGTCATCAGTTCCCGATTGGCTAAGCGCTTTCTTCCGAACTTCGAAAGCTGCAAAACAGTTCAACTTCTGACAGCGACCGGTCAGCACATATCCGTCCGAGGAGAGAAGCTGGTGGAGTTAAAGCTGGGTGAGAAAACTTTTCGACACAAGGTCATCGTGGCTGATATAGTTGACGATTGCATTCTGGGTCTTGACTTCATGCGAGAACATCATTGCGAGATAGACGTCAACCAAGGAATCTTGAAGTGTGGAAGAGAAGAAATCTTCATGGAAGGCGCCACATCAGGAAAGGTTTATTGTCTGCAGAGAACAGTTCTTCCACCTAGATCGGAGACCATTGTGGCAGTTAGATTACCGCCGAAGTTGGGACATCAACGACGATGTGTGCTAATAGAACAGTCGGAAGGTGATCAACCATGGTTATTGGCCCGAACTCTGGTGAGGACTACTAATACCGCTATGGTGCGTGTGCTCAACACAAGTAACGAGGAACAACTCATCAAAGGAGGAACCCCAATTGGTACTTGTGAAGAAGTAGACTGGATGCGCAGATGCCAAGAACAACCAAAGGAGAAATACAACTGTGCTGGGAGTTACAACGTGTCAACGCTATTGGAAGATTCCCGTAAAGACCTGACCGAAAGAGAACTTCTGATGGCAAAGAAGATGCTGCAGCGCTACACCGACATATTTGCTCTCGATGATGCTGTCAACGGGAAGACTGGATTAGTGAAGCACACAATAAATACAGGAAGCGTGTCACCGATTCGACAGCGGCCAAAAAGGATACCAGTGGCTCGAAAAAAAGAAGTTGAGTCAATGATCGAAGACATGGCACGCAATGGTGTGATAGAACCTTCATCCAGTCCGTGGTGCTCGCCAGTGGTTCTAGTGAAAAAGAAGGATGGCAGTATGCGGTTCTGCGTTGATTATCGACGACTCAACGACGTAACGAAGAAAGACAGCTATCCTTTGCCGAGGATTGATGACACGTTAGATACACTGACAGGTATGAAGTGGTTCACTACGCTGGACTTGAAGAGCGGATACTGGCAAGTGGAAATAGATCCTAAAGATAAAGAGAAGACCGCATTTTCGACGGGAAAAGGCCTGTGGCAATTCAACGTGATGCCGTTTGGATTATGCAACGCGCCCGCTACGTTCGAAAGACTAATGGAGTTAGTGCTCGCGGGACTGATTGGAGATGCATGCCTAGTCTATTTGGACGACATCATAATTGTGGGAAAAACCTTCGAAGACCATCTGCAAAACCTGGAACGAGTATTGACTAAGATTCGCGCAGCCAATCTCAAGCTGAGTCCGAAGAAATGTTCCTTCTTCAAGAGGCAAGTGAATTTCCTGGGACATGTGATTTCCGAAGCTGGCGTACAGACGGATCCAGGAAAAGTCAGTGCTGTCAAGGATTGGCCTGTGCCAAAAGACAAGACGGAAGTTAGAGCATTCTTGGGTTTATGCTCCTACTACAGGCGATTCGTGAAGAACTTTGCTGACATAGCCAAGCCGTTGCATAGACTGACTGAGGAAAAACGACCCTTCCTCTGGGATGAAAATTGCGACGCAGCTTTTCAAGAGCTAAAGAAGCGACTTTGTAATACGCCTATTCTTGGCTTCCCGGACACAGAGAACGAGTTCATCGTGGACACTGACGCCAGCAACACCGGCATTGGAGGAGTACTGTCACAAAGGAAAGGAGACCAAGAAGTGGTGATTGCGTATTTCAGCAAATCCCTGTCCAAGCCGGAAAGGAACTACTGTGTGACCAGAAAAGAGTTACTTGCAGTGGTGAAGACATTGCGACATTTTAGCAAGTACCTGCTCGGGCGAAAATTCCATCTGAGGACCGACCACGCTGCTCTGAAGTGGCTACTACAGTTTAAGGATCCCGAAGGCCAAGTGGCAAGATGGATTGAGCAACTACAAGAGTTTGACTTCACCACGGAGCATCGCAGTGGAAAATCTCATGGCAACGCGGACGCACTGTCAAGAAGGCCATGCTCAGAGGACTGCAAGCATTGCTCAAGACATGAGTCGAAAGATTCAGTGCCCGTCAGAATGCTCAAAGCAGACATCGGTGACGAATGGAAAGAAACCCTTCAGGTTGCACAAGAAGAAGACGCCGACATCAAGCCGATTCTTGAATGGATGGAATCAGATGCCCCTAAGCCAGACTGGAGTGCTATTGCTTCAATGAGTGTTACGACAAAGAGCTATTGGGCGCAATGGGATAGTCTGGTGCTTCAGGAGGGAGTACTTTGCCGAAAATGGGAAAATGCTCGTGGCAATCAGTGCCATCTCCAAATGGTTGTACCCAGAGCAAAGATACCTGAAGTTTTGAAGCTGTACCACGAAGGGTTTTCGGGAGGACATCTGGGTGTGAAACGGACACTCTTGAAAATTCGAGAAAGGTTTTACTGGATCAACTGCAGAGATGACGTAGAAGACTGGGTACGGAAATGTACGAGCTGTGCATCAGTGAAAGGTCCGCATACCCGCAGCAGAGGAGCATTAAAGCTGTATAATGTTGGAGCACCATGGGAGCGAATCGCACTGGATGTAGCCGGACCATTTCCTGTGAGCGAAAGTGGCAACAAGTACTTTCTTGTCGTCATGGATTACTTCACCAAGTGGCCGGAAGTCTTCGCGATTCCAAACCAAGAGGCATCGACGATAGCAGACAAATTGGTGCATGAAGTATTCTGTCGATTTGGAGTACCATTGGAAATCCACAGTGACCAAGGAAGAAATTTTGAATCTCAGCTGTTTCAAGAGACGTGCCGAATAATGGGTGCACACAAAACAAGGACAACGTCTTACCACCCGCAATCAGATGGAATGGTGGAGCGATTCAACCAAACTCTGGAGAGATACCTGGCAAAAGTAGTCGGAAGCAAACAACGGGATTGGGACAAGCATATCCAGCCATTTTTGTTGTCATACCAAAGTGCTGTTCATGAGAGCACCAATGTCACTCCCGCTTTTGCCAATTTTGGACGGGAATTACGGCTACCAGCCGACTTAATAACTGGCATTCCACCGGATTCTCCACAACCCATAACTGAGTACGCCAGTGACCTCCGGAACAAGATGAACGACATCTATGAGCACATTAGAGAGCATGGCCAGCAAGCATCTGAAAGAATGAAGACTCGGTACGACAGAAGGGCTAACAATCCTGGGTTCGAGGAAGGCTCGATGGTATGGCTGCACAATCCCATACGCAGCAAAGGAAAGTCTCCAAAGCTACAAGCCAAATGGGATGGACCGTACCGAGTGGTGACCAAGATCAACGACGTGACGTTCCGCATACAGAAAGGACCTCGAGGTGCCCCCAAAATAGTTCACGTGGATCGATTGGCGCGATATCACGGATGCAACGATGCTCGGGACGAGCATGTCTTGGGAGGAGGTGGTGTTACGCAGTAGGCCACGCCGTTAGTAACTATTTATTAATCTGTGGCCGCGCGCGGGACGACGGCTAGTTGTTTACACTTAACCGCGAGATTTATGGTTTTATGACTCAGGCGGCACCGGCCTTTGTGTCGCGTCTATTGTTTGTTGTTTGTTAGATTTTTTTTATTAGATATTTTAGATAGGAACAATAGGGTTTCTCGAACTTTACACTTGTTTACTTTGTCAGTCACAATGGCACCGAATATTCTACAGATTTCTAGAGAACCCTTATTCCGATATAAATAGGGCGATGGTTTTCGTTTGTGGCAGTTATCGCGTTTTATACCGGAGCGAAAACATCTCGTGTTCAAGTGCGGTACCAGTGATTGTGAAGTGACTAGTTGTGTGAATTTCAGTGCCAGTGTGACGTGTTTGTGCAAACCAGTTGTGTCGTGTGGACTGTGATTTTGTGAAATAAAGTGCAAAGTGAACAATCGGCGTTTTAACTGATTATCCAAGAACCCATCTCGTAACAGTATTATCCATAATACAAGTATATGCTCCAACCGAGAGAGCTTCACAAAAAGAACTTGATAATTTTTACAAAACTTTACAGCTAGCGCAGGACCAGGCAGGAGAAAATGTGCTTGTTATCGGAGACTTCAACGCGAAAATAGGCCAAACAAAAGGAAAAGACAACTTGGTACTGGGAAAATTCGGATATGGAAATAGAAATGACAGAGGAGAAGTACTAATTCAATATGCTTTAGAGAATAAGTTATCGATAATGAACACATTTTTCAAAAAGAGAGGCAATCGCAGGTGGACATGGCTTTCTCCTGACGAAAAAACAAAAAACGAAGTAGATTTCATCTTATCAGACACACCAAAAAATATAAATAATATCGAAGTACTACACGGGTTAGGATTTAGATCTGACCACCGCCTAGTAAGAGCTACTTACGTCATAACAAAAGAGAAAAAGTGTAGGATATCATTTAAATCGCAATCGAACTCACTGAAAACAGCAGAAGAAATTACCCGATTTCTCAAAAATTTGGAAGAAAATATACAAAACCTAAAGACTCAAGACGAAGAAGATATCCAGGCATTCTATGACAAATTGGAAAATATAATTAAGAGAAGTATGACATCAAGAAGAACCGGTGAAAAAATAGATACTTCAGGAAAAATCCTTACCAAATCTACACGAGATCTTATAACAAAACGTACTGAACTTTTGAAAGAGAAACAAAAAACGAAAGCAAAGAAGGAAGAACTAAGTAGATTATACAAACTAACAAACAAGGCTATCAAACATGATTACCAAGACTACAGAATTAAGATAATAGAAACAAACTTACAAAAATACAAAAGCACATAAAAATCTTACAGACAACTAAATACTCACAAAAACTGGATCCAAAATCTAAAAACAAATACAAAAGAAACTAAAACCAGACAAGATATCTTGGACTGTGCTACTAAATTTTATAGACAACTTTATGAGAAAGAAACGAATGGCCAACCTAATCTAAACTTACCTATCAATAAATCACAAGAAAATCGAGATAACACAACCAACAATCAAGACCTAACAACAGTGACTGTCGCAGAAGTTATAAAACATATACAAAAAATGAAAATGGATAAAAGTCCTGGACCTGATGGGATACACAACGAAGCTCTAAAAACTGGTATCACTCTCCTAGCGCACCCCATCTCTTGCTTGTTTAGTAAAGTTTTAGCATCTGGCCAGGTACCAGTACAATGGAAGAGATCTGATATTATCTTACTGTACAAAAAAGGAGATCCACAAGACTTAAGTAATTACCGTCCAATCAGTCTCCTTCCAAGCGTGTACAAATTATTCACATCGATCTTACAAACCAGAATGGACCCAATGATTGACAACCATCAGCCGATTGAGCAGGCGGGATTTCGTTCTGGTTTTTCTACAACAGATCACTTACATGTCGTACAACAGGTTATAGAGAAATTCAAAGAGTTCAATAAGCCCCTATATATTGCATATATAGATTACGCTAAAGCTTTTGACACTATTTCACAAGACTCTATTTGGGAAGCTCTTCGAAAATGCGACATCGACGAAAATTATATACGGGTGCTTAAAAATATTTACGAAGGCAGCGTCAGCAAGGTCAAATTAGAGAAACGTGGACAAGACATACCAATCTGCAGAGGGGTGAGGCAGGGAGACCCTCTCTCGCCTAAATTATTTGTAGCAGTACTTCAGGGCATCTTTGATAATCTTCATTGGCAGTCAGAGGGTATAGAGGTACGAGGAAAACGACTGACACACCTAAGATTCGCTGATGATATCGTCCTCTTTGCAGAATCGAGTAAAAAACTAGAGACAATGATCCACTCTTTGAGCGATGAAAGCGAAAAAGTAGGTCTCAAAATGAATGAGGAAAAAACTAAATTAATGACTAATAGCATCAAAATCGCAATAAATCTGAAAGGGAAACCGCTAGAATATGTAAACCACTACATATACTTAGGAAAACGAATATCGTTTGGAGATAAAAGCGAAGAGGAAGAGATCGAACGAAGAATAAACATGAGTTGGAGAAAATTCTGGTCCCTGAAAGAAATTCTGAAAGGCAATATCCCCCTGCACCTCAAAAAGATCGTCTTAGACACCTGCATTCTACCGACCCTCACTTATGGATGCCAAACGTGGACATACAATACAAAAATAAAATCCAAACTTGTAACTTGTCAAAAGGCTATGGAACGAAGTATTTTGAAAATCAGAAAAATCCACAAAATTAAAAGCATACACATAAGAAGAAAAACTAATTTAATAGATTCCTTACATTATGCTTTGAAGCTAAAGTGGCGATGGGCAGGGCATTTAGCAAGATACAAAGATAAAAGATGGACTTCGGAGACAACGAAATGGGAAGGACCATTTGGAAAGAGAAGAAGAGGTCGTCCAATGAAAAGGTGGATAGATGACATCATAAACACAGCGGGAAACGATTGGATGACCAAAGCCAAAGATAGAGACACTTGGAACAAGCTGGAGGAGGCCTATACCCTAACAGGGGTTCCAATACCCGAGGAAAATAAAAATAACAATTAACTTATATGTCTAAATAGTTATTATTAAATATTATTTGTTATTTACGACTCTATAACTAAGCTTGTATGATGTATGTATGTATTGGAAATAAATGGCTTATTATTATTATTATATTATTATTATAGCTGTTGCCATAACAACAAAGTAATACCTACTAAAAACAGAAAAAAAAAATTAAGGGGGGCTCCCATACAACAAATCTAATTTTTTGCCGTTTTTTGCAAGTTATTAATAACGGTGACAAATAGATGCTTGAAATATTCACAGAATATTTAGTTAATATTTTCTATAAAATTCATAATTAAAACAAAAATAAAAAATAAACGTCCGATCGCACTTGGCCGATTATTATATATGAATTAAAATATGGTTAATATTCATAGATGTTTTGACTCCTAAAAGGTTTTTGAATCAATTTCCGCGCTAATGCTCGCGAAAACATAAGTTGTCAGTAAGACCTGTTTGTGGAGACTGCCCACTTTGTGGATGGATGTCGTACGCTACGCTTGCCTTATCTTGTTCTCCGTTCGAGACTTCTATAGTTATTTGAAAACATGTTCAGTTGCAATAGAAAAATAACCGCTATCTATTATGGCCGCTCGTAGGCGTGATAAACAATAAGCAGTATTTGCCGATAGTAGCTATTTAGAGATAAAAAGTTCGATATCTCTTTAAAAATGTATGGAAATGTGGTTAATTTTCATCAAAGTTGACCAAAGGTCTTTTAAAAACTTTAGAACAAGGCTCTATGTAGTGCTTGCCTTATACTATTGTAGCGACTAACTTCGCTGCATTCGCTACAAGATGGCGCTAGCTAAGCTATGAGCTCTTCCGCCCGCCAATCACAGGGCGTTTTGACGCGCCTCAGCCAATTAGAAGCCGGAGTCTGCATCGCGCAAACGAAATTCACAGCGACGGCGGAACCATATCAAGACCTAATGATACACTATTCGATAGCTATCCCCGGGCACTACACCTCGCCCGGTGGAGTACTCCTTTGCGAGATGTTATCCTATCGTCATCATCTCGACATGGACGACCACTTAGTCCATAGTCTAGGGATGGGTTATACTTGCAAAATCGCGTACCAGGGCTTCCAAGTACGTCCACCTTGAAATACCAGAGTGAATTACCAGGGCTCAAAATACCTTCAAGGTATTTTTTTTTCATAGGAAATTGGTCTGTGTTCTCTTGACGATAAGGTGCAAATTTGCAAAAAAGCATTACCGAAAAAGTACTTCAAACCCTTGCAAGTAATTCGACTGCTGTGGTACTTAGAACCAGGCCTCAAAATACCTTAAAGGTATTTTTATTTTCATAGGAAATTGGTCTGTGTTCTCTTAACAATAAGGTGCAAAATAGCATTACCGAAAAAGTACTACAAACCCTTGCAAGTAATATACCTTCAAGGTATTTTTTTCCATAGGAAATTGGTCTGTGTTCTCTTAACGATAAGGTGCAAAATAGCATTACCGAAAAAGTACTTCGAAACCTTGCAAGTACCTTGCAGTCTACTGCTGTGGTCGCCCGTCCGAGTACGGCCGAGCGGGCCGAAGCCAAAGAATATATAATAATACTACCCGCAGCCAAGCCACGACTTAGCGAGTGACATTACCTTCAAAGTATTTTTTTACTTTCAAGTGTTGGGGACGATACCTGGTTAGATACCTGGTCCACATACTTGCAAGCAAATACCTGGTGACATTACCTGGTCAAGTAAATACGCACCTTCCCTAGTCCATACTATACTAAGCTTAAAACTGCCGAAAGGGGGTGAGAAAAACTATGAGACGAAACCGGCATTTAAGATGAAATCAACGGTTTCAGTTTTCTGGGCCCTACAGTAAAATTTGTTCATTATGATGATCTTAATATAAAATCTCACTTACGTCTTAGTACAAGGCAGTCATATAATCCTGTCGTATTTCATTTAAAATTAATTGTATTGTACATTGTTTTTTTTTATTATTGAAAATTTAGTAACTACAGACTCCAGGGCCTGTGCCCTTTGTTAACTAAACACATTTTTTTTAATTTTAATGTACAAAGAGAGTAATCTTAGCCTAAGTTATTCAGTCGGTGCATTGCGTGAATGCCACGAGCAGACCGGCGTATGTTTTATTGTTTGTTTACATCTGTTTTTGTGACTTTAAATTATTTTCCATTGAAAACAACCTTCTATTCGGTAGTCAGTTAAAAAGCAGCTATAAATGTATATATATATAAATATATATATATATATGACGGGAGGGGTCAACAAACGTGTATTATTGTCTCGATAACCTCCTTGATCATAGTGCTAGTTATTGAAATATGAACACCAGCGAATTTCCGATATCAACTTTATTCTGCTTACAGAGTAATTCTTCAAAAATTACAGTAATTGTCTTCGAATCAAACAATTGAACACTCCGATGATTTTCCAACATCTTCTTGTATTTTCGTCAAAACAAAAAGTGACTCAAGCCACGCCGTTTCCCGCCAATGTGTACGTCAGTGTGACGTGGGCACGACATTGAAGTTGACAGAAAAGTCATCTGTCAAATGCATCTCGAAATATTATCTGTCTGTGTATTGCCAGTAATTAAATAAAGCAAATCAGCTCAAGGGGCTGCTCTCCGACATATTATATATAACGGGACAATAGCTTTAATTAATTTAATTTTAAATAGTGCCACTTAGTATAATTTCGAAGGACTAGGAATGGAAGTGGCAACATTCCTGGGGTAACGCTTGTGACAAACGCTGTTGATTGATTCCTCAGAATAAGGAAAAGCAGTAGAAGTGACATAAAGTAGAAAAGTTGTGATGCTTGATTCCACAAACATGGTGTCGAAAATCCATAGAAACTGCTATGTAATCTAGACACAAATGACACTGGAACTGCTGATCAAATGTCAAATTTGATTTCACAAAGATGGTGGACAAACTTCAAACGTCTCCTAGTCAGAGCTTTTATTTTGAACTTTATCGTCATAGCAATAATGCCATGTCATTTCAAACACCGGCCCAATGATTGATTCTATGGAGGTTTGAAGTGACACTGACATCGCATGATCGGCCGATGGGCGGGAAAATGCGAGGTGACAGGTCAGACAGATGTCAGAGAGTTGTAAATAGAGCTGGTTCGGAAGAAGTTGTGGAAAACTGAGATTAGAACGGTTCAAGTCTGGTGATTCTTGATAGAATGGTGGCAGCGTGCGTTACGCTGCGGAACGCCATGTCCTTCGCTTAAAGTTCTCTATAATTGTAATCATACGTAATCTTCTGTGCAATAAACTGATTGTTCGTGACGTCGCCTTTATCTCCTCGCCCGCTAAACCCACGCCACGCCACACTGAAGCATTGTTGGTTCAGTGGTATAAAACATTACCACATTGAAGCAGAATCATAACTGATGCGGTGCCTTTTTATGGATCCGACATCAGAAGGTGGGATCGAAGGGCTAGATCCTGAGGAGATGCAGGATTACAAGAAAAATCCTTTGACTGCATCAATCATTGTCGCCTATGTATCAGAGCAATAAGATAACATAGAAGACCACTATGCTACAAGACAGTCTGCACCGGGGGAGGAAAAGGAATATAACTTGCTTCGTGTGCTGTTGGCCGGAACATGTCGCTGCGGCCTATTTGGAGAGGCGGGTCCGGGTTCCAGGGAAGCTGGGAAGGGTCACCTGCAATAACTACCAATCTGCGAGAAGCTGTCTGACAAAACCCCGGGTGAGCTCGTCCAATTTTAGTTAGAAAGTAGCTCTGCATGTTTTTGACTAAATCTGACTTAGTTGTGTTAAGTTTCCTAGTACTACCGCGCGCAATGATTGGATTTAAAGTGAACCTCGCGTCGCGTCGCTCGGATCACGCATGTTAGATCAGATCGGAAATATTGGTCACTTTTAAGAGAATATAAAGAACCTTACACAATAATGAAGTAGACAATGTCCTTTCGTACATACTTTAGAATAATGCGAACCGTTGTTAAATTTAATGATAGCCTGTTGTCATGGCGACCCTAGATCTATGATTGGCTTTTTCAACATTCGGTCAGTCAACTTTCAGTTTCCTTAAGGAGGTGGCAGTACCATGCAAGAAGTTTATTGTTGACTCAACAAACTTCTTGTTACAATGCTGCCACAGATTTTACTTTCGGAGGTAGGTCAAGGAAATATTTTAAGTGATTCTTAAATTCTCTGTAATAATAAAGGCGAGGGTAAGAAAAGCTGAACTCATTTAATTTTTGTTGGTGGGTAGTTCGAAAACTGCATCTAGGCTGAGTCGAAGGGATGCAGTTGTCCGGTTCTCTGCGGAGATCGAAGGGACGCTGTTATCCGGTCTCATGCCTCGATCTGGTATCTGATTAGCGTAGGTGGGTTGTACGAAAGTTGCATCTGGGCTGAGTCGAAGGGATGCAGTTGTCCGGTTCTTGCGAAGATCGAAGGGACGCTGTTATCCGGTCTCATACCGATGGACTGGAGTCAAAGAGACGCAGTTGCCGATTCTCGCATTTACTGGGTGGTGAGTGCGGTTTGAGGGACACTGTTGTCCAATTGGGTGTGCGATTTGGTAGTATTGGCAAAGAGTTGTCCTAGTGAGTGTTGATTTTCCTACCCTGCGCTAATGTAAAAAAAAACAATTAATGATTATTATTTACCTTGTCTAGTCATCTCTTGTTTACTATCTTATCTAGTGATCGTTTCGAACACGATTAGAAGTAACATTATGTCAGGAATGGACGAGCGGTAAACGAATATTCTGTACAGGCCTTTTTGATAGCCCAATGCTGAACATACGCCTACGAAGGGTGAATGGGCCATGTTCGCCACGCTAGCCCAGTGCGGGTTGTTGGATAAACAAACATTCACATTGCTCTTTTGTTACAGATACTGATGATAATCGCCCGAGGACGTGCGAATGTCAAGATGGCCGTAACGGGACAATAGCTTTAAGTTTAATTTTAAATAGTGCCACTTAGTACAATTTCGAAGGACTAGGAATGGAAGTGGCAACATTCCTGGGGTAACGCTTGTGACAAACGCTGTTGATTGATTCTATGGAGGTTTGAAGTGACACTGACATCGCATGATCGGCCGATGGGCGGGAAAATGCGAGGTGACAGGTCAGACAGATGTCAGAGACTTGTAAATAGAGCTGGTTCGGAAGAAGTTGTGGAAAACTGAGATTAGAACGGTTCAAGTCTGGTGATTCTTGATAGAATGGTGGCAGCGTGCGTTACGCTGCGGAACGCCATGTCCTTCGCTTAAAGTTCTCTATAATTGTAATCATACGTAATCTTCTGTGCAATAAACTGATTGTTCGTGACGTCGCCTTTATCTCCTCGCCCGCTAAACCCACGCCACGCCACACTGAAGCATTGTTGGTTCAGTGGTATAAAACATTACCACATTGAAGCAGAATCATAACTGATGCGGTGCCTTTTTATGGATCCGACATATATATATGTGGCGGTGCGCTAACATCGGTGAGTATAGACAGTTTTCTCGGTCCCTGCCTACATCAAATGATAATCTTCGAGGCTACGATCCTCTATGTTTTACTAGAAACGACAACTAATTTTCACTGACTTCCAAAATGAAAAAGCTTTAGATTTTGATTTTCGATTTTCGGTTCATACTTACAAATCTTGTTAGGAATTAGATATTGATATTGAACCTCACTACTTAAAGAAAAAAAAAATACCAACTAGATGACCTAAAGTGATGGTCACCGATAATTTCTTATTTTTACCGACTTCCAAAAAAGAGGACGTACCATGTTCGTTTGTATGTATGTTTTTTGTTATGATCATCGAAATTTTCGTCACTAGTGATTTATTTTTATTTCAAAAGGGTATACTTCCGAGATTTTCCCATTTAAATGTTACCTAAATTTATTTATTTTTTTTAATAAATCAACAATATTGTACATGGATGTCACATCGATTCGTGCAAACTATTCGAACTCTGTACACAGTAAAACTCGTTGGTGCCATTTTTTTTGCGAAAAATTATTATTGTATCTTAATTTTCGAACGTATTAAGTTACTAGTACTAAGTACTTTCAAAAAATTTTCGATCAAACTCTAAATCGGTTCAACTCTAAACTCTTCGGTAAAAATAAGAAATTATTGGTGACCATCACTTTAGGTCATCAACTTGGTATTTTTTTTCTTTGGGAGTTTCAATATCTAATTCCTAACAAGTTTTGTAAGTAGTAATAGTAAGTACTCGTGCTAAGTGCGAGTTTCCTTGCGATGTCTTTTTCGTTTCTCGCATTAGGCTATGTAATAATAATATAAAATAGCCTTTATTTCCCAATATTTACAGAGTTTAAAAACATACTAAAATATAGCTAAAAATAAACAATTTGAAAAATATGAGTAATATTATTTAAAGTATATACATAAATAAGCACTAATATTGGGTCACCCATTTTTGGGTGTAGGCCTCCTCCATCCTTTTCCAGTTTTGCCTTTGTTTAGCCTGACGGGTCCAGGCTGGTCCGGCCATCTGGCAGATGTCGTCGCTCCAGCGCCGTCGAGGACGTCCGCGAGGGCGTTTACCATCGTACGGATGCCAATGTAGCATCCTCTCGCTCCATCTATTGTCCTGAGATCTCGCAGCGTGGCCAGCCCAACGCCACTTCAATCTGCATGCTAGTTCGACGGCATCCGTTACGCTTCTTATATTCCTAATGTACGTGTCTCTTTTCATATCTTTCAATTTGATTCCCAGCATATGCTAGGCTATGTAACCTAACTATTATTAAACTTCGTTCCAGTTCTTTCTAGGTGTTTGGTAATAGGCTAACCGCGTTGTAACACGTAATATAAATTCCTATCCAATATTCACAAATTCTGCGGAAACATTATGTCCAAGAAAATTGCAATTTTCTCAGCGTTCCCGCCTCGTACAGCATTTAGGGAATAGTTTTATAAAGAGGACTAAACTTTCAAACGATAAATGTTAAGGAATTGTGTGAAAATAAATCTTAGATACGAAAGATAACCAGTAACCCATTCCTAACAGGTCATATTGGAAAACTATAAGGGAAGTTTTTTTTTTATATTTTAGTGTATAATGTTTAGTTAATAATTAATTGTAGCGCTCGTAGCGTAGTTTGACTAGGTGATTGTCAGCGATCACCGAAATTAAGCAACGTTCCGCACGGTCAGTATTTGGATGGGTGACCGCGGGTGGCATTTTCCAACTGAGCGCTACCGTGGCTTGGATGACACGTTAAATTGTAGGCCCCGGTTGTTTTAACCGTTTAGCCATGTCAGAGGCCTTCAGGCGGCCTAAAAACTCTGACACCAGGGCTAGCCACCCGTCCTATACGAACTTACTTACTTAGTTAATAATTTAGTTTGTAGTTTTATTTAGTTTATTGTAATTTTTATTTATAATGTTGTGTTGAATAAATATAACTGTTATAAAAATACAGAATACAGAAATTTTTATTTGCAACAAAAATAACAGGTACAATACATAAACAATGACAAAACAAATGATAAAACACAAAAACATCAGTATTATACCTAGTATCCCTGTCACCAAACTGGTCCCAACTCAGCGTAATGCTGGTTGCACTTACGAGCAATAAGGGAAGCCTTTATCCAACAATGGACTTCCTACGGCTGATATGATGATGATATAATTATTTTTCCAAAGAATGGCAAAACCGCCTTCCATCGTGTACAAAATTCGAATATTTCACTCGAATCGTTCACATTATTGTTGATTTTTTAGAAACGACTTAGCCGTTTTCTGTAAAATTTATATGAAACCACCTCAGGAGTATTCTCGACTAAAAGACCATTTTTCGATTCGGTTCACAATTGGCGAAATTATCGATGAGCATACACAAAAAAAAATATACAAACGAACATAGAACCTCCTTTTTGGAAGTCGGTTAAAATTAGTGTGAAAGCTCAACGTTTTTCATGGTTTCATTATAATCAGGTAGTCAGTAAAACCTATATCAAATTGTCACACTTTCTCAGTAACGTACATGTATTATTTGTATGGGATAGGGACAGTGGGTGATTCACACCGCGGTTCGAATCGCTCGTGGTTCGAAACGACCCAAGATCCAATCTATCAAGGTGCCGTGCTACGAAAATGTGCTACGAGCTACGATGATTCTACGAATGCTACGAGAGAACTTAGCTACTAAAATGTTGAATGCCAGCCCATGTACTAGTAATTACTAGTAAGAATAGCGTCCTACGCTGCGCTCGCATTTAACATTTTAGTAGCTACTAGCGATCCGCCTCGGCTTCGCACAGGTGTATTATACATACAAATCTTCCTCTTGAATCATTTGAAGAATCAATTAAATATTAAAAAAACCGCATTAAAAACCGTTGCATAGTTTTAAAGATATAAGCATACATTAGGGATTAGAGACAGACATAAGGGAAGCGACTTTGTTTTATACTATAGTGATAGTGATAGTGAAGTTCTCTCGTAGCATTCGTAAAATTGTCGTAGCTTGTAAAGACAGACAGACAAATCTCTTTATTTACAACCACAATTTAAAAATATAAACATTATTTACAAATATAAGACAAAGAAATATTGTGAAAGAAGATTATAAAGTGGCGGCCTTATTACCCATGGCGAGTTCTTCCAGGCTTGTAGCATATTTTTGTAGCGTGACACAACGTGATAGATTAGGAAAGAGAAGTGGTTCTCTACTTGAGAACTTCTTCACCCCGTCAGTCACCAGTTCTTCGTGCCTGCCCACTGCCTATTCAACTTGCTAATCTATTGGGCTATTTCAATATTTTTTTGGCAGTAAGGACAACACAGCGCCCGTACAAATCGTCGTTTCAGCCGACGTCTACGTGAACATAGGCCTCCTCTACACAGGGTTATCCAAAACTGGTGTACTGAGCCTACGGGAGGTGATTCAGATTATTTATCATTATGAACAACTTTTTCTAAAGCAACTTTGTATGGTGTGGAATAGATGAGATTTTTTTATTTATGGATTTTAGATTTTTTGGAGTTGTCTATAATGATGATCTTAATCATCCCTTACACAGGGCAGGCATGTTTATAATTTATCTCCAATAATTTATAATTAATAATAATAGTTTATCTCCAATGAGATCAGTTAGAAGAGGCTTTCATCCAACGCGATATTAGGCCCAATTATGAAGGTGCCGCCGTAAATTTAATAACAACGTAAAGAGTGTTCAGAGTATTATTCTATTATCCAAATGCTATTGTTACGAGATGGGTTCTTGGATAATCAGTTAAAACGCCGATTGTTCACTTTGCACTTTATTGCACAAATTCACAGTACACACGACACAACTGGTTCGCACAATACTTCAAACTGGCACTAATATTCACACAACTAGTCACTTCACAATCACTGGTACCGCACTTGAACACGAGATGTTTTTACTCTGGTATAAAATGCGATAACTGCCACAACAAAAACCATCACCCTATTTATATCGGAATAAGGGTTTTCTAGAAATCTGTAGAATATTCGGTGCCATTGTGACTGACAAAGTAAACAAGTGTAAAGTTCGAGAATCCCTATTGTTCATAATTATTACGCCTGAGTCATAAAACCATAAATTTCGCGATTAGGTGTAAACAACTTACCGCCCGTAAGTAATATTGAATACTGAAATTTGTGTTGTCCTTAATGTGTCTAGCATTAGGTGTTTTACCTTAATTACCGCGCGCGGCGCGGCCTACTGCATAACACTATTATCTATTAGACGATTTTTTAACGATAATCTAGAAAACATAGTAATAAATCGTTCCAATACAAATAATAAAATTGCCATACCCTTATCAGGGTCATATGTATAACTATACAAAACATGTTAATTAAGAACCGCATGTAAATTTCATAATACCTATTTGTTGCAATAAATGATTTGAGTTTGTTCTCTCTTTCGGGTGAAAAAGGAACAGGAATATTCTAAATTGCTATTATAATTACGATGTACTGTACTGTACTGTATCAGCCTTTTAATAGTCCACTGCAGGACGTAGGCCTACCCACAAAGGGTGATCAGGTAATTACGATGGCGCCTTAGGCCTATTGCTGAGGTTAATCGTTCCCCTATTTATTTTTGTTATTTATTTATTTATATATATTATATATATACAACGTGTAACAGAAAGGTTCAACAATACTGAACGGCATGTATGTGTATCCAGTCACGAATCACCTGTATGAATTTTAAACTTCTAAAGTCAACTTATTTTTTCCATATAAAACTAAAAAATATTTTTTTCCTATTATTTTGGACAACCCTAAAGTAGTGAGTTCGGTGACCGGGCGCGGCGCGGCTCGGCCCGGCTGCGTCAATCGGTTTCATGTCGCCGCCGCCGCACGCCGACAAAGCGCCGTCGCCTTTCGGCACCGCGGCGTAGCTCCGCGCCCCGCGCGCCGCTCGCTACCCCCGCTGCCGTCGGCCCGACACGCGAACTTGGCTTACGAGTTACTTTTTAAGGTTTTAGCACAGAATAGGCCCTAGTTTTAGGTCCAAAATCAACAAGGAAATGCTAGAGTTAGGCTACGTAATACTGTTTTAGGAAGGAGGCTAATTACCTACTTCAGATACTTAGACCTACCTAGTACCTAGTCGAGACCTAATTCAGTAAACTATTGCAAAATGAAATTGAGGTAGGTACCTAATCGTATCCAGTTCCATAATTACTTACCTAATGTTTTTAAATGAAATACCTAAGAATTTTCATAATTATGAATACTTACAAGTACCTACATTGTGTAGATACCCAATTTAGGAATTCTATCTTAGCCAAATACCTATTAAGGTACCTACTTAAGTACCTAATAGTAAGGTTTCTTGGCACTCTTGAAAGTAAACAAATGTTAGGTATAGGCCGCGCCGTACAAGTTGGCGGATGTAAAGTTAGCTACAAGCTTCGTAATAGCCAATCAACGTGCGACTTTATGTGAGCTTCAGTCAAGATTGGAATTTTGGAGCTAACTTTACATCCGCTAACTTGTGTGGCGCGGCCTATACGTGTAGGACTGTAGGTACTTACCCTAACTTATCACGGGATAATAAAATTACCTACCTAGGTAATTAGGTCCTATGGGCACTCAGAAGTGATAGAAAAAAAAAACAAATTAATAGATTTTTTAATTCACTTTTTTTATTTTCCACATAACTACTTAGGTACCTAGGTACTTAAAGTTAACACACAACAGGGGCGTCCACAAACACTTAACAAAAGTCAAAGGAGTGGCTCGAAATGCTGTGCTCGCAGCACAACCGAGTACGACGAGCCATAGATTTTCTCACGTTCACCACCTTGGAATTCTGCCACGATGTGAGGGACAATCTTCTCTGGAGTCGCACGGCACAGAATAAACCACTTTTTTAATGTACATCCACAAAAAGTCTATTCACGTTAAATCCGGAGACCTGGGTGGCCAGCCGTGCCCCCGGGTCGTATCCACCGACCCGGATACCGCTCGTCCAGGCGCTCGCGAACGTGGCGCGCATAGTGCGCGTCTGGTTAATGTGCAACGCTGCTCCTGCCCGACGGTGGTCCTTGGGCTATCTTCAAAATGCTGCAAAATGCGCGTCTGGAGATTTGAACCAACTCGAACACCGGGTCGTCCTTCATTTCTGTTTCCGTGAAAGTTCCCAGTACTAGGCAGACGTAGAAACATCCGTCTAAGTGCGTAAGTGGGAAACGTCAGCCACCGCCGCCGCCGCGCCCACTTCGGTTAGAAAGCGGCCTGTTTTCTTCAAAATGACAGTTCGTCGTTGCCATTGTATCACCAACGCATAATATCACTTCAGCATTTGAAAATATTATCATAAACTGTAATCATCGTGGAATCGAAAGATAGGATAGGTAACGTCTTCACTTCCGCAAGGTCAGAGAGCGACTGACTAAAATTTCCTATTATTTCTATTAAAATTGAAATCAAAATTTTAGGGTTCAGTATTCATTTTTGCATTTCGTTTTTAGTTAAAGTTTTTTTTATGTGCACATAGTTCGAAGAACGCATGGCCGATGGGGCCGTAAAGTTCTCGGATGGAGACCACGGACCAGCAAGCGCAGCGTAGGATGTCCACCGACTAAGTGGACTGACGATATAATAAAGATCGTAGGAACGGGCTGGATACAAGCCGCTTCTAAATGGCCTTATTGGAAATCCATAGGAGAGGCCTATGTCCCGCAGTGGAGTCTTGGGTGGATATATGGATTGTTATTCTTGAAACTGGTTTCAACGGAACGGAACTTAAGGTGGATTTACTAAGTCAGCACGCGAAATTCATTCTTTTTTTATAAATGTTTGCTACCGACGACCGAAAGTACGCACGCACACTATAACAAGTTTAGCCGGCCTCGGCCCGGCGCTCGATCGGGGAAACATTCTCGTTAACAAGCGCCCGAAAAGTACGAGTACGACGTAAAAGTTTCACGTGGAAGTGGCGTGATGTGATATTTCTTTAATAAACTCCTAAAAGCCCAACAATAGCTTGTTGAGAAGGCTATGGTTAATTCTCTCCGCGAGATCGAATCAGGAATGACGATCCATAGAAAAACCAAATTTATCGGCAGGGCACAATAATTATCACGGAGGACTGATGACCGATGGGGTCGAAAAGTTCTCGAGTGGAGACCACATACCGGCAAGCGCAGCGTTGGACGACCACCCACTAGGATGACGGACGACCTCATCAAAACCGCGAGACCGCGCTGGTTTCAAGCCGCTACCAAACCGGTCTTATTAGAGATCTTTAGGGGAGGCCTGTATCTAGCAGTGGATGTTCTATGGCTGATGTTTATTAGAAACTAAATAACTAAGCACACGACATTTTACCATAATAAAATAATACTAGAATAAAAAATTGTACGGAACCCATTTTTTAAATATCATAATTTTTGGGGGCGGAGCTTGAATAGCCGCCATATTGCCCACTCATTAGTGATTGGTTCGGTGTTCGTCAAGGTGCCCCTTGACGTCTCGTTTGTCCGCACCGCCAGTCAACGTGGACTAGCCGATCACAAAGAATAAAATAAAGATGCGTAGTTGAAATGCTCCAACTTTGGTTTGATACCTATTGTTACGCGTGACTTCTATTTTAATGTAGTATTTTTTATGGTAACTAAATTAAACAATTAAATGTATTTGGGGAGTGAACAACATTTTTACTTTAATATTACTTTGGATTTCGTCTCGCTCTTTTTACAGTTAAAATAATACCTAAATTTCCGTGTCGTGTTTAATGTTTTTTTAAAACTGAGCTTTTAAAGTTAAATAAAATTTAACTTTCAATGTAGTTGGGTAGGTATGTATTTTTTTATTTTGACATGACGTGGAGCCGGTAGAATACGCTGAGTACTTAGACCTATTGTCAGTTTTAGGCCACTTAAAATATCACGGCCAGTGACTGTTTTTATTAGAACATAGGTAGTACAACTTGAATTCACAGTTTACCATGTCATCTTTACGACAGTAACTGTTGCGTTTTTGTAAATGCTACTTACAGTTACACATGCAAATAGGTATGAGTGACAAAAAAAATAATTATTTAACTTTGTGAATCATTTTTTTATAGTCCTGCTACATAAGAAAGGGTGTTACATAGACTATGTAATCATTTTATGCGACAGGTAGGTACTTACAACATGTTCTAGTCCAGGCAGTTCAGATGAGTTAGGTACATCAATCTATGACCTTGTAACTTGTACCTATGACCATGTAGGTACCTACTTAATGGGTTGCCTGGAAGAGATCGCTTCCAGCGATAAGGCCGCCTAGTGTTGCACTACCTTAAGAATTCACTTGTGTATTTTTTTGTAAGTTTTTATTTGGTATGTACAATAAAGAGTTATTTGTTTGTTTGTACCTAAATGTTTGTGTGTAAAAGCCCGTCCACGATTTCGTAGGCAAAAATAAAATGTTTCTGCACTACTTATTCTTTGTCAGTCAAGGCCACTACCGTCAGCTGATACATTTAGGGTTGACATCAGGTTATTTTACGCAAAACTTTAACTTGGTATAACTCGTAATCTAACATACTGAGGATTATGAGACCTTATGGGGTAAGTTTTAAATATGTCTGAGCATGTGTGGTTTAAGTATTTTTCAATCGTTCTGTTACACCTTGATATATATATATATATATATATATATATATGTATATATCAAATTAGCACGGTAACAGTAACCAATTACACTAATGATAAATAATTTTACTTACGCTACGTTAATGTCAAATTTAGTTAATAATAATACCTAATAAATTACAAATCACACAACACACACACACAAAAAATATTACCTAGTAGGTAGACGTCCAACGCTGCGCTTACCGGTACGAGATCTCCATTCGAGAACTCCTCCGTGCTATGTACCCACATGTACGAGTAAGCGAGACAAAACCTCTAGAAGCTAGCATTTTTCCTCGCGCTCCGTGCGTTCGGAAGATTTATGCGTCAGTTATCTGCGACTGAATTTATTTGTCTGAGAGTCCTGATGCCCTGGTACTTGGTGTTGAGAATCTAATAGACATGTCTTTTATTTTATATCACAGTAGCTTTTAATTCTCGACGGGCGTTTAGCGTTTAGCCGTCGAGGCTCGAAAATGCAGGTCGCCTCACAGTACATCGGAAACTACCAAAAATTTTTCGACCGCGCCTATGGATACGCATATTATGTACCTTATGTTTTCGTTAATTAAGTACTAAGTGTTTATATTATATAAAAAAGGGCTTGAACCGGATTATACTAAGATGCTAAGTTTGTAGTTTTTTGTTTGGATGCTAAGTAATAGAAAGTAATATAAAAGACTTATCAGAAATATAGTAAAGTTAATCAACGTTAATCTTATAGTTAAGCAACGTTCCGCACGGTCAGTACTTGGATGGGTGACCGCGGGTGGCATTTTCCAACTGAGCGCTACCGTGGCTCGGATGACACGTTAAATTGTAGGCCCCGGTTGTTTTAACCGTTTAGCCATGTCAGAGGCCTTCAGGCGGCCTAAAAACTCTGACACCAGGGCTAGCCACCCGGCCTATACGAACTTACTTACTTACTTACTTATCAGAAATTAAATAACACTGAATACAAACATTGTTAAATTTTCTTTCCCAATTTTAGGGTCATTACACCATCACAACACAAAAAATGTCACTTTCACAGCAAAAGAGAGCATATTTCCCTTTCACTACGTATAATAATATATTCACAATTAAATATAATTATTTTTCGCAAAAAATATATCGTGTTCAAAATTGGAATATTTCGCTCGAATTGTTAACATAATTGTTGATTTATCAAAAACAGCTCAGCCGATCTCTGTAATAATGGGACCACCTCGGTAGTAGGTATATATACCCTTTCGAACTACAAAATAGTTTTTAGATTCGGTTCACAATTGGCGAAATTATCGATGAACATACACAAAACAAACATACAGACGAATATAGAACCTCCTCCTTTTTGGAAGTCTTACAAAGCTTAAATAAATATAATTGATTACAATAATGTCACTTCTATTTCTTCGAAGGTTCACTCCGCGTCTCGAGGGCGCGGTAATAGTCCAAATTACAAATTGTGACCGACTAGTACTGCAGATTAAAACGCAGCCGCGGCCGCTACGCTACGCAGACGCTACGCTGCGCATCGTGTGACATTGTCGCTGGTTAGACGAGTTCAGTAAACCTATTAATATTATTTTTTCCAAAAAATGGCATGAAAACGGCTGACGTGTACAGAATTCGCAAATAAATGGCACGGATCAATGTGGCAATTTTCACATTATTGTTGATATATCAAAAACGGCTGTGTCAATTTCGATAAAATTTAAATGAGACTAATTTCAAAGTAGACAATTTCCAATAAGAAAAGAATTATCTAAATCGTACAGCTCTGTAAAAATTTGTGCGTTGTTATACATAAAAAAATAAACATACACGTCTACTTGAGTAGGTACCTCCTCCGTTTCGTTGGTCGAATAGGCCTGGTGGATCGCCCTGGTGTCAGAGTTTTAAGGCCGCCTGAATTCTGACATGGCTAAACGGTTATAATAACCGGGACTTACAATTTAACGTGTCATCAAAATGCCGCCCGCGCTCACCCATCCAAATACTGACCGTGCGGTACGTTGCTTTCGTTAATTATCGGCTCGTAGAAGGGAGGTTCGATCAATCGACCGATGGGGTTAAAAAAAAAATTATAGGCTTCTTTTAAGGTCAATGGGCTGGTGGACATTATGGTCCAATCGTCTGTCGTGGGCCTATGTATTGTGAAATGTTAAATATAAAATAAAAGTTTGCCGATATAAAACATTACGGTGCTCCCAACACAAGTCAAAAAATACAAATACTCAGATGTTTCTTTAAACGTCGAACGTCTGTTGGCCCCGTGATAAAAGTGGTGCATACTGATAAGACGCTGCCTCTGAAAGTCTCTTTGCAAAGCAACCAACCGCCAGTAGGTATATTTTTTATCTCGGAAACTGCTATAACGAAATTAATCTTTTTATCAGTAAGTATTTAGAATAATTAGTAAGCTAGCTTTTTCTTTTTAAGTTTTTAACCGACTTCCAAAAAGGAGGAGGTTCTATGTTCGTGTGTATGTATTTTTTTGTGTATGTTCATCGATAATTTCGCCAATTGTGAACCGAATCGAAAAATTATTTTTTAGTTCGAAAGGGTATACTCCCAAGGTTGTCCCATTTAAGTTTTACAGAAATCGGCTGACCCGTTTTTGATAAATCAACAATAATGTAAACAATTCGAGCGAAATATTCGAATTTTGTACACGATGGAAGGCGGTTAAGCCATTTTTGCGAAAAATAATTATTATATTTATCCTTGAAAAATTAAACAATAATTTTAACTTTACCTTTCCACCGAGCAATACTTGCAACTTATTCTCACGAAGAATCTATGAATGTTAAGAAATAGAAAGGTCAACTAAAAGTCCTCCGTTAGCGGTGGCCCTTATCCGGCAAGCGACAAATATGCGGATGCCCCGCGGTGTGCGGTAATTTAACCGCTTTTTATTGTACCGCTTTTTACTTTATCTCCTTTTGCTGTATTTTTGGAGAAAAATTAAACCGTATGTTTATGTGGTTTACGCGAATGCGATGGGTGCATCATTAGGTTTTTCCGGGATGCATAAAAGTTTTGTTTATAAGGGCTGTTTCGAGTCAAATATCCAGGGTTATTTCTAATCAATTAGAATCCTTTTAGGGGCTTGTTCTGTACATCAAAACTAGCAACTTTTGTTCTACGACTTTTATTAATTCTCAAAAAAAAAGTTGTTGTTCCGTAGAAAGATATCGTTCACCCTCGACAAATGTATGGAACAGCTGTTTTTTTTTCAGTTTTTGACAAAATTCGCCGGACAAAAGTAAGACAAAAGTTTTGATGTACAGAATAAGCCCCTAAAAGGATGCTAATTGATTAGAAATAACCCTGTAGATATATTTTTTTTTAATTTTATTAATCTGCTTATAAGAAAATGTTCGTACAATATTTCAATTGTTCGCTCGAATCAAAGTACTTACATACCTACCTACTTATAGAGATTGCATTATTATATTTTTCAAAAACAACTCAACCCATTTCTAAAGATACATAAACTGGCACTTCTGAAGTATGATCCACCAAACAAAAAAAATCAGCAAAATTGATTCATAATTTACAGAAATACTTAGAAATAAACTTTATTGCACATTTTTTGGCCGAATAAAATAAATATTTAAGGGGGGCTCCCATACAGTACGGGACCCTCCGTGCGCGAGTCCGACTCGTACTTGGCCGATTATTTGAAGTAAGTTGAAAATAAAGAACAAGTGCCTGCAAAAAAACTAACAGCAACGATTTAAGTGTGCCTCAGAGGGTGATATTAGACAATTCCTACAGGCGCAATTACTAGTTCAGCGAGGACGCTTCGACGCCGACCGTTATTGGTTGTGGTTTTTTTGAAGTGAAAACTTCTTTAACGGCATTGTGCACTATTTGGGATGGGTAAAAATTGTTAAACTCTCGTTAGGACGCGTAAATGATGGAAAATTCGTAAGATGGAGGGAGAGTAGACATGCGGCACGGCGTAAATATCCCCCTCTCTTCATACCGCGCGGCGAAATTGTACCTATGCCTGCTCCTACAGCACGGGTAGCATGGCAAAGGGAAAAAACAATTTTATCCACTTTTAATGTCAGTTGTCATTGTCAATTCATACTTCATTTCCTCTTCGAGGGGATATAATGGTGGAAAGACAATTTGTCCCTTTGTCATGCTACCCGTGCTGTTTCGCTTAAGCGGCGCAGTGCACTTGCGCGAGTGTGCGTGTGTATTTTACCACATAGGTAAGTAAATGATATTACTTTTATACAGATTTCACTAAAATTTAAAAAATGCACTACGTTAATGTTCAAGTTTTCACTTCTGCCGGCACTCCCGGAGTGCAATCTACCGATTTTTACTACCGGCTTTTCCGTGAAAGAAAACATCGTGACCCCACCATCGTAGTAACGTGCATAATAATTATGTTCTAAAACGTTTGTAAATCCACTAACTCGCATTGGGTCATCGCGGTGGATATAGCCCAACCACCCTAGCCCTAGATTAGCAGTGGACTATAAAAACAAAGGCTAGTACTCGTACAACACAACACTACAATATCACCAAGTCTAACTACCGTATAATCTGCGTCAACTAAAACCGTTAGTTTAAATACCTCAGAACATAACAACAAGCATCAAATAAGGCGACCGTTCCACGCGCGGCTACATTACCAAAACAAGCATCAAATAAGGCGGCCGTTCCACGCGCGGGAATCCCACAAACGTCGGTTTTGTAAAACTAACTCGCGCCGGAACGGGCGGCAATAGCGGGGAAAAACCGGCGATATGGCGCGAGACGAACCGGGGGACGAGCGTGTTTGGGTGGGGATGGAGGCGGCATCTTGTAATGTGTCGTCATTATCGTATCAAAAGTAAGGCATAATTATACTGCTGCGTCTCAGACCAAATAAAAAAAATCAAGGCAGAATGTTGTGAACAAACAAGTGAGGCCGGCAAAACTATGCCTTGCCGTGTACAGACACAACACACACATGTACACGTACCTACAAGTAACCTATGCCTTGGCTCGTCAGTTGGAACCTCAGAAGAATTACAAGTAACTCGGAACTATGGCGGCGCAACACCGACGCACTCACACATGTATAAAAAATCGGCCTCACTTGTCTGTTCAGGACGTTCCGTTTTTTTATTTGGTCTGAGTGCTGCGTATAGACTACCGCCATAGGTTTCCAAAAAAACTTGTAGGAAGCGGGTTGTACTCAGCGTGAGGTCTTCTATCAACCTTGTGTGTGACTAGACATCCTTTGCTATAGATACGCTTGCCGGTAATTTCTTCCGTCTTCAGGCTCTCCTTCCCACCCATGAGTTTCCGCCATGTCCAGCCTGGTGAAGCTAAGAGGAATCCGTGGTGGGGCTGCCTCTCCAGACTTTTTCTCCAAGAGGCCGCCGTTGAGTAGGTAGTAAGGTAGGTCGTGTGAGTGGTGCCTGCTAGCCCGCTCTGCACCCTCCATGGTGGGCTCTGCAGACCTCCTCTGCATCCTCCGTAGGTAGCTTAGGTAGGTACGCTCAACAGTATCCGCAAGACCGCATGATCGCGCTGGATGCAAGTCACTTCAACCGGTCTTATTAGAAATATAACTATATGGGAGGCCTATGTACAGCGATGGACGTCCTTTAGCTGAAACGACGACGACAGTAGTTAATAAGGAAGCATAACAGAGAATATTTTAAAACTTGTAAAATTAGTCCTCATCTAAATATTGCAATATTAACAGGTCTTTGATTATATGTCAGGTAGATACCTATGGGTCAAATCAAACTTTTTGCAACTGTGATGTTGGCTACAAGCTGCGGGAAATCCAATCCTGAACTGAAGCTCACGTATAGGCCGCGCCATACATGTTGGCGGACGTATAAAGTTAGCTACAAGCTAAGCAATATCCAATCCTGACTAAAGCTCACATCTAACGTATAGGCCGCGCCACATAAGTTGGTGGATGTGAAGCTAGCTACAAGCTGCGCAATATCCAATCTTGACTGAAGCTCACATAAAGCCGCGCGTTGATAGTTGTAGCTAACTTCACATCCGCCAACTTGTGTTGCGCGGGGATTAGGTTTCGCAGCTTGAAACTAACTTCACACTCACCAAAGAAGTTTGATTCGGATTTTAGAGTTCAGGCACAATTTCATAGCTTACAAAAATGTCTCCTCCATTTGACGTTCGCAGCTCCACGTGACTATTGCAGTCAGCCGCCGCCGAGTCGAAGTTGCATAACGCGCGCCGTTACTTTTTACATCTAGGGCTCAATGTTAAATGCCGGGCCACTTGCGCTGCATATTACACCAGCTCCTGCCGCCATATGCATTTGCTACCAGCTGTAGGTGCAGTGAGCAATCTGCTTTTTTTCCGAGAGGGAAATCTTTGCAAGATACCTAACTGCTTTGGGGTGCAACCGGGATATGCGGTAGATACATAAACACTCAAACCACCTCAGTGACCGGATTTTAGATTGATAGATAGATAGATAAACACCAGATAATATAAACAAAGAAAGAACAACTTAAAAAAATTGGTTGTCTGTAAAGTCGGTTTACTGACGATAGTTGAACGTGACGACGTCTTAAGAAAATACTGATGGAATGGTAGCATTTTTCAAAAGAAAATAACATGGAACGCCTCAGAGCGAGGTAACGCCGCATCAGTCATGTTTTTTCGTGCATGCAGCCGGTGGTGTATCGAATTATAAGACGTTGTCACGTCAAAACTAGTGGCAACAACAGGCGGCCTTATCACTAAAAGCGATTTCTTCCGGGCAACCTTAGGATGGAGAAACGTATTTGAAGATAAAAAAACGACGGGGTGTGCTTTAAAAAGAATGAAAGGACAATGCCGAAGTTATAATAGACAAAACATACATACAAAAAATAGTACACACGAATACTTGAAATACTATAGTTACAAATAAATAAATAGAAATATAACTAATACATAGTTATATATACCTACTACAAAAATAGTAGGTAATAGTAACGAAGCTACAAAACAAACATTGCGGTTTAGCAACTGTGACAAGTGGAAACTTTTTTGTTTGGATTTTGTACTCTCTTGGAAGCTCCGGGATCTTCAGGGGAACGTGCTGGAGCTCCCAGCACTTTGCTTAACTCTAGAATACCTCGCTACACTCAGGGTCCAATATACCGCCCGCAACAGAAGACAGTTTTTGTAACCTCGTTTCATAATTTCACTATTTTACATCTAGGGCTCAATGTTAAATGCCGGGCCACTTGCGCTGCATATTACACCAGCTCCTGCCGCCATATGCATTAGCTACCAGCTGTAGGTGCAGTGAGCAATATGTTTTTACTTTTAATATGTTTAAATTTCAAACATCTACCTGTTACCATTATTAATATAGAGCGAAAAACGTCTAAAAATTCAGGTTTGTTGTATGGGAGCCCTTAAATATTCATTTTATTTTGTTTTTAGTATTTGTTGTTATAGCGGCAACCGAAATACATCATCTGTGAAAATTTCAGCTGCCTAGCTATCATGGTTTATGAGATACAGCCCGGTGACAGACGGACAGACGGACATCGAAGTCTTAGTAATAGGGTCCCGTTTTTCCCTTTGGGTACGGAACCCTATTACTAAGACTTCGATGTCCGTCTGTCACTGGGCTGTATCTCATAAACCATGATAGCTAGGCAGCTGAAATTTTCACAGATGATGTATTTTGGTTGCCGCTATAACAACAAATACTAAAAACAAAATAAAATGAATATTTAAGGGCTCCCATACAACAAACCTGAATTTTTAGACGTTTTTCGCTCTATATTAATAATGGTACCAGGTAGATGTTTGAAATTTTCACAGAATATTTAATTTTATATTCCCTTCAATAATAAATAATAAAATTAAAATAAAATAAATATTTAAGGGGGGCTCCCATACAGTACGGAACCCTCCGTGCGCGAGTCAGACTCGTACTTGGCCGTTTTTTTTTTCGTGATAACGCCGCGTCTTATAAATCGATGAACACTGGCAGCGACTGATAAAGAGTTCTGACCGCCCTATGCTAATTACGAAGACGCCCCCCCCCCCCCCTTCCCCCCTTTTTCAAATGAACTAATGAACTGAATTTTTAGACGTTTACGCTCGATATTAATAACGGTGACAGGTAGATGCTTGAAATATTCACAGAATATTTAGTTTAATATTCACTAAAATAAATAATTACATTAAACTAAAATAATTATTTAGGCGGGCTCCCATACAAGAAACGTGATTTTTTGCTCGTCATTATTAACGGTTCCTGTTGCCGTTGAATCACAGAATATTTAATCTGTATATATTCCCTTCAAAAATAAATAATTAAATTAAAAAATATGTTAAGATGGGCTTCCATACGGTACGGAACCCTTTGTGCGCGAATCCGACTCGCACTTGGACGATTATTATATACTAGCTGCGCCCCGCGGTGTTACCCGCGTTAGCCCGAGATAAAAAGATTTTTTCTAAAATAAACGTAGCCTAAGTTACTCCTTATTACATCAGCTACCTGCCAATATAAGTCCCGTCAAAATCGGTCCAGCCATTTCAGAGATTAGCCGGAACAAACAGACAGACAAAAATTGTAACAAAATGTTATTTTGGTGTTTGTACCGTATATACATGTAGTAAAAAACGGTTATTTCAATATTACAAACAATTATGATCGAAATATTTATAGAAATAGATATATATTATCGAAAACTTTTGCAAAAAGACGATTCTAAGCGCATTTCCATAGGTCTACAGAATAAAGCAAATTTTGATTTTGAACAACACTCCAATTTTATTTAAGTATATGTATAGATAAGAAAGATTCATTTCATATTTAACATAAGTCGTAACATTTTTATGAGCTAAAGAAATTGTGTTAGTAAAGGGGCACATAGTTTTAGAGTGACAGGCCTTTGCCTAACTATCCAATAAAAGTAGAGATTATGGGTACTATGTCTATGTAGGCCTACGTCCTGCAGTGGACTATTAAAAAGGCCAGTACAGTATGTCATGTACATACACAGTTTTATGTGTTTGTTGCCCGTGGTCCTACCAGATGTACCAACAAATTTAAATCTTAGTGTGCAATAAAGGGACACATTACAAACAACTCACTCTACTTGAGATCCTTAGATGTCAGATTAAGACAAAAAAAAAAGACTTTTATTAACAGAAACTTTAATTTCCTTTATTTTTTCCAAACTTAACATTCTTTTTAATTAAACTAGTAGCATCGTCATTCAACTGCTGGAAGAAGGCCTTAGACGTCTTCAAAGATTTATCGTTCGCCTCTACCCCTTTTTTAGTATTCCGATGATCCGTAATCTTGGTAACTTGACCCCCTTTGGCCCGTTGCAACTTCTTCTTTTTCCTTCTTTCTCTATTCTTGTCTGTTTGTGTACGTTCTTCTTTTGTCATCAATTCTCCTTTGCGCTTTCTTTTGACTTCTTCTGGAGCTAATAGAGTAGCGTCGCTTGTAGCGATTGGAGCTACTTCTTCCATCGAAATAGCCGGTGTGTTTGATACGATTTTGACCTCTGCATGTACTGCTTTAGGTGTGTAATGGTAGTGGCATAGAGCGTCCAATTTGGCGAATAGGTCTCGCATATTATCTCGTATCTGAGTGTGGGCTTCAGGCTCTTTTTCTTCTTCAACCTCACCTGAAGCCGCTTGTTTCTGCTTTAAGTACTCTGCTTCGTACACTTGAGCTAAGCTGAGTTTGCTCTTTGAATGGTCAAGGATTTCTGTCTTACGGAATTCTAATTGATCATCGACAGGTTTTTCTTTCTTTTGGACGTCGTCCCAAGCTTTGTCTTTGATTCGTTGCTGAATGATGTCTTCTAAAGTGAGCGTTGTTTGTTCAGTTATGATAGGAGCCGGACGGGAAGTGAGATCGAAGTCGACCACTTCTTCGAGTAGCGAGTTTTGTGGACGTTTCGTAGCATCAACTTCTCCTTTAAGCTGCCATGGGGCATCTTTTAACGTCTTCGCTTCTAATCGTTCAATAGTACTCTTTAACCTTTCTTGCCTCAGTTCGAATTCAGATTTTTTCTCATCAGTGTTTGACGTTTTCTCTGTGATTATATTGTTTACATCTGAGTCTGAGTCACCACTGGAAGCTTCCTCAGCAAATCTAACTTTTTTGTCGTTTTTCTTTGAAGGTTTTGCTTTTTCTACACTGTTTTCAATGTCTTCTTCCATATCTTCTTCATCTAAAGATCCATCAAGATCATTATCATCATCATCTTGGTTCATAGCAACATTGTCGTCAATGTCTTCTCCCGAATCTTCAGATTGCTCAAGCTGATTATCCTGCTCATCATTATCTTCACCTTGATCATCAGCTTCATCAAAGAAGTCAGAGTACTTCACGTTTCTCGTTCCTTCTCCTTCCTCTTCATCATCATCACTCTCCATCTCTTCAAATAAGTCTATGGATTCATCATCACTATCCTGAGGAACCTTTTTACCATCATTTCTTTCTTCTTTCAGTAAAAACTGCTCCATTTCTTGCAGTTTGAAGAATTTGTCATCTACTATAGATGATTTTACTTTTGATTTTGACTTAAGTTTCTTATTTTCCGGGGCTGGAACTTCAGCATCTGTATCAGCTTGCTTTTTGCTTTGATTTTTGCCTTTACCTTTCTTTTTTGAGACTTTAGCAGTTTTTTTCTGATTTGTATCATCTTTATCCTGCTCTGCTTGGTCTTTGGCAGTCCTGACAGGGAACTTTAGCTCGTCTTTTATAGACATACAGTTGGCTACTTCCCATACAAGTTCGTCCCAGCACTCGTTGTTTTGAAGCTCTATTTCTTGCCATATTTGCTCTTCATCGAAGTCCTGGACTATAAGCTCTGGTAAGGCACCTTTTTTCTCTCTTTTGTCATCCTTTTCTTGGACTTTAGTGTAGTCATACAGCGATTTTACCAAGTTTTTAATATCCTCTTTGAGGTCACTTTGAACACTGAGAAACTTTACAGGTTTCTCAGTGAAACCGTTAAACTTGTCAATTATCTTTTCCATTTTGAATGAAACTGCATCAACTTACATCAAATTCTTCTTGGTTTTCAATATAAATCACGATATTCTGCTAAAAATATACAATTAAACTCTACAACACAACCAAAATCGCACGCGGTTGCCTTTTTGACATTTTGTTTTGTGTTTTGACATTTTTCACACGTGAAAGTGACATTGATCAATATAAAAATTTGACAATCCAGATAGTTTTACTCTTTTCTCGTAGCTCATACTCTACAAATTCTACTCAAAGACTATATTCTATGTTAACGTTCGTTCAGCTTCGTTCCTTTTTTTATCTCTAAACCGTTCACTAGTTCGTTCACCTATTTGTTTTTTTCATTGTTTTGTTTAATTAGGTACTTTCGATGTAATTTTCGTAATTTACTGCTAGAAAATCGCGTAATGCTTGCGAAGTGTATCTTAAAATAATACGAGTCATATACCGGCCACAACTAGGCCTCTCCTTTGTGATATACAACCTTCCAACCAACGTAAGTACACGATGCAATAATGCAGTCGTGGTAGTTTCTTGGATTTCTCACTTGACTGGCCATGGCGTGAGGCTTTTTGTGTTCTCCACGCACTGATAGACCATAACTAATTCGCCCACGCACTGCTATCTACCGCACATGAACTCAAAACGGGTTTGTGTAAAGTGAAAGGACAAGGAACTTACAAGGAACCTGTTGATCATTGTAAACAACCACGATATTGTATAACTTGCTAAGACTGTCTTGATAAAGCTTTGCGTGTATTCAGTGACGTTAAAATTGATCTCGGACACATTGGAATACAAATTCAAGGAACTTAAACTGCTTTAAAGTGTACAACTGTATGGATGTTTTTCAGTACAATGGAAGGTCAAGATATGGAGATGAAGTTTAGTGCTGGGAATGATGTGGGCGGGCTGGAGCTGTGCATCGTATGTGGAGACAGAGCCTCGGGCAGACACTATGGAGCTATTAGTTGTGAAGGTATTGAATTGTATATTTAGTTTTCGTTTTCGCTTGTTAGATTTTTTCCCATTCCGTAAAATCCTTTTCCGCCATACCACAAAACATTTAAACACGCTTTAAACACTGTTCAGCAGTGCAATTTATACTGTTAAACATTGTCTAAAGTGTGCGTAAAACTTTTGTGGTACGATGGTTTCTTATTCGATGTTGGGGCGATAAGTCCTGCACTGACGTCCCGCATGGGGTGTTTTGTGCGTTTCCCCCTCCAGCGTCTACCCGAGCTAGTGGCCCAGAGCCACGCTCCGCTACTTTAAGGATTTTTATAGGATCAAAGTAATCTATGACACTGATCTTAATACTATACGACTGCCTCGATGGCTCAGTGGTTAGTGATTCTGACTCCTGGGTCAAAGAGGTGTGGGTTTGATTCCCACCCTGGGCAAATATTTATGTGACAAACATAGATGTTTGCTCTGTGTCTGGGTGTTATTTAGGTATTATCTATATAAGTATGTATTTAAAAATATGTATATGTAGTATATCAGTCTGGCAGCCATATCAAAGAATATATAATAATACTACGTATAGAACGGCCACTCGTTACCCCCCACCCGTTTGAGTCTTCCTCACTTCCACCCCGCGCTACGTACCGCATCGTGTACTCTGCGCGCGGGCTGCACTGGCCGGTGGATTTTCTAATAAAAACTACCTAGACTGTGACAATAGGGAACACTTGTACTGTGTATGGTTGAATATCAATGATACGTAACAAAACAAGAAATTTTAATGTTTCCCTAAGGATAAATAATAGGAACTTATTTTACATTATTTGGTAACTTCCTCTTGATATTATCTTACAAAAGAAGTAGATCGGTTACTTTTTGTTAAAATGCTTCCAAATTAAGTAATTGTTATACTTTTTAAGCACTAGATTAATATTCATTTTTGCAAATTAAGTACGCAACTGTCTCACTCACGGGGCATGTCGTCACGTTGTGGTGATCGCTGACAGCCATAGACGTTCCGCACACAAATGCGCGTGTAGCGACCGTGCGTAAGTGTGTTGTCTGTGAGTAAGTACTGTGTAGGTGTGCGTAAGACAGCATATTTTGTATGAAAAATCGTGGAGTGTCCGGGCTGTGGCCATATCACAAGCTCTGCTTAGTTTGGTGTTAGAGACCATGTGTAAGAAGTCCCCTAATATATATTTGTTTAATTATTTATTCATGCAAAGCTCACACTGTCTGTTCCTGCATGAAATTGTAACAATAAAACCAACCAACAAACATACTTTTGGACTAATAATATTGGTATAGATATTTTGATTGGAAACAAACAGCTATAGTAGCAAAAAAATAACCCAAGACAAAAAAAATATGTAGAACCTGTGTACCAAGTTTGTCAAGATTCATTGAAAATTGGTCATGGGAAGCTTACTAGTTATTATTACTAATATCAAGGCTAACCACCTGAATAAACCCCGCTCAGATGCTCCCCAGACTACATGCCCTCTAAACTAGGACAAATCAGAGAACTCCTCCTAGGAAAAGGCAACCCTGGAAGATATCGCTTCCAGTGATAAAGCCACCTTCTGTTATACTAGCTTAAGTATTTTTTGTATTACTGTTTGTTTTATTTATTTTTTATGTACAATAAAGTGTTTTCTATTCTATTATATTCCTAACCCTACCTGAGATATCACCGAGGACGCAGTGGGTGACCTGCGCCGGCGTCAGCGAGCGGCCTTCCTCGGGGACATTGGGTGGCTCAACTAGGCACCCGACTCATGTACAAAGGGCTGCCCTCTTCTGCAGCCTGAGTGCGGGAAAGGCCCACATGTCAAGGTTCAAGGTTCCTGGCTGAGCTAAACTAACTAGCTATTAAATTGATTACAGGCTGCAAAGGCTTCTTCAAGCGGTCCATCCGCAAGAAGCTGGGCTACCAGTGCCGGGGCAGCATGAACTGCGAAGTGACGAAGCACCATCGCAACCGCTGCCAGTACTGTCGCCTGCAGAAGTGCCTCGCTTGCGGCATGAGGAGTGACTGTGAGTATAATACACATGATTACTAAGTTCCAAAAAGGTGGAGCTATACTAAGCGCCACACAAATAGACGGATAGGAATTCATGGGAAGTTATGCGCAGAACGCTGCGCAAAAGCCGAAATGTAGGTATACGCGGGAGCCAGAGAGACTCGCGCCGGGGCACACCCGCCCGCCAACCTCATGCCTCCCGCGCGCTCCCTACGCATTGTGCACACATGCGCTATAATTTGCGAATCTGCGGCTAACTTCTCATCCGTCGATTTGCGTGACGCTCAGATACTGTTCGTCTGTATGTATTTTTATTTGTGTATTTTCATCAATAATTTCGCCAATTGTGAACGATATTATTTATTTGTTTTATAGGCAAGCAGTATAAATTGATGTGCCTATATCAAGCAGAGTTGAATAAAATTAGTATTTATCTGTCAAGGACTTTTTTTCATTCTATATCCAAAAATCCAGTCTATTCTTACATGTGCTCATAGTCCTTGGTGAGATTATATTCTCAGGCAACCTGTTCCAGTTGTAAACCACTCTGTTGCAGAGGATGTGGTGTGCAGTGTTGGTTTGTGATGGTATATGGGACCACCTTGGGAGTATGACAAATCAAACAAAAATAAGTTAAAAATTAAGTCATATTATTATTCAAAATACATTTCTTTTATTTTTTAAATTCTAATTAAAAAATAAAAGAAATGTAGGACAAAAGTACCAGGCGCCCAGAACAAAACAGAGCTTACCTGCCTTTTCAAAAGTGTAGACTATGTTGTCATCGATAGGTTCTGAGTTTCCACAATCAAGTACATTTCCTCGCATTTTTTGAGAAAAGTACTATACATACAAGCCTTGGCCATAACTAGGCATTGATATGGACTCACGTATGTGTGCCGATGCGGACTCACGCACGTCCGTCAATGCCTCTGTTGCTGGCCGCTGCAGTAATGTACTATTACTTAGTATTGGCTACACAGTGATATCTAATGGGCAGTAATTCTTGTGCGCTTGTCCGGCAGCGGTCCAGCACGAGCGCAAGCCTATAGTGGACAAGGGCAAGGGCGAGGCCAGGGAACACGAGCGACACGCGCACTACTCCAAACTGCTGGGGCTGCAGCAGGCACAGGTGACTACTTTACTATACAATATAACTAAAATGTTAAACAAAATGACACAGGACAAGTCTCGGGAAGTGGCCTTTGCCAGAAGGCAAGCTGAAGGTTGAAAAATAAAATATGAATAACAATATATCTAATGTATGTAAAAGAACCAAAGTTACCGACATAGCCCAGCGGATTGGCAAGTTGAAGTGGCAGTGGGCAGGGCACATAGTTCAAAGAACGGATGGCCGATGACGACGTAAAGTTCTCGAATGGAAACCACGGATCAGCGAGCGCAGCGTAGGACGTCCACCGATCAGGTGGATCCCGCGCTTTAGAACCAAGCGTTTGGAGTCCACATTTCTCATACGAACAGCCAGAATGTGGAACGCTTTGCCTGGGTCTGTCTTCCCGCTAAAGTACAATGTAGGTGTCTTCAAATACCGAGTAAATAGGTATCTTCTAGGTAAGCGTGTTACATCCTAGACCGCATATCTGCTTAACATCAGGCAGTGTGTAGTCAAACGCAAACCTATACGATATAAAAATAAAAAAATGACTGACGATATAGTTAAGATCGCAGGAACGCGCTGGATGCAGGCCGCTTCCAACCGGCTTTATTGGAAATCCATAGAGGAGGCCTATGTCTAGCAGTGGATGTCTACGGCTGTTGAATGGATGGATGGATGGATTGAATTAATAAATATTTATGGACATTTTACACATGGCCTCTGACCCCCAAACTAAGCAAAGCTTGTGATATGGCTGCCAGAGACTGATAAACTACTTATACATTTTTTTTAATTACATACTTATATATATAGTAACTAAATAACACCCAGACACAGAGCAAATACCTATGTTCATCACATAAATACTTGCCCTGGGTGGGGATCGAACCCACGCCTCTAGTAGTTAGGGTCACTAACCACTGTGCCACCGAGGCAGTTAAGACAGCAATTAAAAAACCAGTTTATAACATATTCTCGTAAAGTGGCTGTAATGACACCAATTTCAATATCGTAATGTATTTCATTACGCACTTGTGCTTTATTGTAATGTAAAACGCACACGGCCACCGACTGCAGAACTCTGTGGTCTCGTTTCTCCTACTTTCACTCAAGAGAGTGAGAGACATTACGGCACTTGTGCGTTATTGCAATGTAAAACGCACGATGCTTCGACTGATGCACGACTTTCACTCAAAGTCAGAGTTTTATTAATTTCCACGCAAATATGTTATAAAACGTCGTACGACATACGTGCGCTTTGAAAATTACAGCCTCTGCTTCCTTATAGCCCTCGTCTACGGCTCGGGCTAACAATATCGCCTCGGCTGTAATTTTCAACTTACCGCACTTATATTATAATGTACTATTGTCTTATTGTCTTAGCTAGCTTACCAGTTCATTTTATTGTCCCGCAGATAAACCCAAAGGAAGAGCCGGCAGATGCATTCGGCGCGGTGTCTCCGGCGCCTGCCATTAACTTTGCTCTGGCTGCCGCTGTCGCCTTCAATAAGAGCAATCCAGGTATATAGTACACTTATGCCCGTTTTCACCAACGATCCCTAAACTACGCTAGGAAGCCCTTAAGCTAAGAGCCCCCTAAAGTTGACCCCTACCTACATTCGTTTTCACAGCGCTAAGTGACACCTAAATAAGGGACCCCTAGTAAAGTGACAGTTTATTTTTAATCTATGGTTTCCAATAACCGTACTTTTACCGAATTATTTATTTTGTTGATATTTTACACAAAAATGTGCTTTATTGATAATATAATTTGAATTTTTGGTAATATTATGCATTATAAATAATAGAAAAACACACATTTTCCGGTTTTATGTAGGTTGAAATAGTGGTCAAATAAAAAAAACAATCGTTGTTGTTGTGAAAGCTGCTCTAGCGGCAAGCGCGGGAGGGGCCAGCATCTGGCTCCGCTCGAAAAGCCCTGATCAGGAGATATAAAAATGTATTCCTATAGATAGAAAGACAACTAAGTTTAAGTACCTACTTGCTGGTCCCAACAGAATACAGCGCTGGTTGTATACAACCATCGCAAAACTTTAGGCGCCCTTCAATTAAGTGTTTCTCTATTTTGTTTGTGTATTTCATGTTTTGTTTTTTGTGTACTGTATTGGTTTTTCCCATAAGTAAATATTCTGTATTTCTGTACTTTAGAATAAACTAGCAGCGCCCCGCGGTTTTACCCGCGTTGTGCCCGTTCCCGTGGGAATTTCGGGAATTTTTATACATATAAACCTTCCTCTTGAATCACTCTATCCATTAAAAAAAAAAACCGCATCAAAATCCGTTGCGTAGTTTTAAAGATTTAAGCATACAGACAAACAAATAAACAAACGAAAATAGCGACTTTATTTTATACTATGTAAGGATTAATTATGTAGTTAAATATTTTACCTACATACTTCGAATTGTGTTCTATTTTCTTTGATTAAATTCGGAATCTTTTCACAAAGTTTTGGTGGTCGTACTTCGTGAAAAATTCAATCTTTTACGGTAAATGCGTGGTAGCTTAAATATATTTAAGCTCAATAGCAAGCCCACTGTTTATATAGCATCCGTATGCTCTAAGAAATCGTTCAAAAGCCCTACAAGTAAAAATGGCACGATAGTTGAAACCGCCACTTAGCGCTATGGGGTCGACCTTCGGCCCCGTAAACTTAGGGGATCCCTTAAAGCTTTAGGTGTCCCTTAACCATTGGTGAAAACGAATTTACTGTTGGGTGTCCCTTAAATATTTTTAAGGGACACCCAAATATTTTAAATATTTTTTAGTCCTACAAACTTAGTGGTATGTTTTTCCAGTCCTACGCTTAGAAGTTGTTTATACCTGCGCAGTACTTTAGCTACATCGATCGAGATTTTTTTATAAGACTAATCTGGGCCTCTCGTCGAACTTAAACTGCTCACGAAGATTCAGCCGGTTATAAATCACTTTAAGATTATAGGAGAGGGCTGCCGGACTAACATACATCCTACTGATATTATAAACGTGAAAGTTTGTGAAGATGGCTGTATGGATGTTTGTTAATCTTTCACGCAAAAACTACCGAACGGATTGAGATGAAACTTTGCAATTATATATCGTATATATCAGAATAACACATAGGCTATAAATTATAATGATATTGCGTAAATTTTCCATATTATAACAATAAGTGTTAAGTAAGTAGGAAAAATTCTGCCATCTGCGAGCTATTCTAGCGTGCGCTCCAAGAAATGTCAAAAAATAACTGTCAAATCGAATAAAAGTCTAATCGTTTTTTTTTTTGTTTTTTTATTTTCCACCTCCTTTATTAAGGGTAGTAAGGTACGAGTAGGTATATTGTAGATTGTTTTTGACTATTCAAAAGTGTGTCTGTGACACCTATTTGTCAAAATAAATAAACTGAAACAGTACGGAACCCTTCGTGGGCGAGTTCGACTCGCACTTGGCCGATTAATCGTTATTTGAAGTCGGTTATGAAATGAAATAATTTTATTGTCATAATAGTACATTGAAAAGAATTAAGTAAATAAAATAAAATGCTCATCAATGTCCCTATTAATGGACTCGTCCAACAAAAATATCACAACATCATTAAATAAACTAATTCAATAATAATGATTCAATAAATAAAAATTGAAATAAAAAACTATGTTCCAAAACGAATCTCATGTCTCAGTTAGAAAGCGACAATATTCTGAATGTAGGTATGAAATATATTACGGTCTACCCACAAGTGTTCTACCGCACATAGAATTGTCGGTAATATGACTGTGTTGTACAGTCATATCTAAGCAATAATGTAAATTTTAAATTAATGACTAAAAATTAAAATCATAAATCCGCTGTGTAAAAAGTTAAAGCTCATTGTTTTTCGTTCCACCAGTTCCCGGCTACCTACCAGGCAGCGCCAACGACATGGAAGGAGCTCGAAGGCAGCAACTCCTGCTCCAAACCCAGCTCGCCAAGAACCTGTTCAAAATGGGCCAGTTTGGGGCCATCAACGAGTACCTACAGTCGTACGCCGCTACACCGCCCGAGGGACCCATGCATCCTGTCGAGACTCAACATACCGAACGTAAGTATCATCTTAAATAATCCACTGTTAAATCATAGGCACACCGTCGAAGGGCAATTGGGTCAACTTGCTTATAGCGTAGAAGATTGTTCAAAATGAGTCAGTTCGGGGCCATCAACGAGCATAATGAACTTAAATACCGTCATACTAGTTTAAGCCCGCGGTTTAGCCCTCGTGGTATTTTTATTTTGGAAAGCATCCAATGGGAACATTTTATTTTTCTAAAATAAAAAGTAGCCTATGTCACGTCTTTTATACTATGTCCGTGCCAAAATTCAAGTCAATGCTCCATTGCTGCGTGGAAGAGAAACAAACCAATAAACAAACAAACACACATTCCGATTTATAATATTAGTAAAGATTGGCCATAAATAATCCACTGTTAAAAATACCTAGTTAAATTCTCAAAAAAGGGTGATTAGGTCACATTTAGCCCGCTCATAGCGTAGGAATCTGTTCAAAATGGGCCAGTTTGGGGCCATCAACGAGTACCTACAGTCGTACGCCGCCACACCGCCCGAGGGACCCATGCATCCTGTGGAGACTCAACATACTGAACGTAAGTAGTAAAATAACTTGTGCATTTAGATCACAGAAAAAGTAAAGATAGTTTCAGCAGTCTGCCGCTTCACAATCACGCGTACGGCAATTTTCTACTAGCCAATCACGAGTACAGCAGTCTGTACCAGCCTATTTAATAGTCCACTGCTGGACGTAGGCCTACCCACGAACGGTAATTGGGCCATATCCACCACGTTGGCCCAGTGCGGGTTGGTGGATTCACATTAAGCCATCGAATTTTTTCTACGGACGTATGCAGGTTGCCTCACGATGTTTTCCTTCACCGAAAAGCCAGTGGTGTTAAATTCCGTAGGTAAATGCCAAATGAATCATTGGTACGGGACCGGGATTTGAACCCACGACCTCACGATTGCAAGGCGGGTGTCACTACCTCCTGGACACCACGACTTTGTACAGCAGTCTGCTGCTAGCCAATCACGAGTACAGCAGTCTGCTGTTAGCCAATCACGTGTACAGCAGTCACAGACAAGTCGTGACTCGTACTTCAAAAGTCGCATTTAAATTTTATCAAAATCGGCTGAGCTGTTTTTGAAAAATCAACAATAATCCAAAATTGTATGCCGATTCCAGCGAACTATTCTAATTTTGTACGTGATTAAAGTCGGTCGTGCCATTTTTGGTGAAAAATAAATTATGTATGTTGTGGTTGGACTAAAAAATCGTTCCATTTCTATATAACACGACAGATTCTATATATTACATAGTAATTTATCTGGCCGGGCTGCAAAACACGACAGATACGGATTTTCATACAACTTTTGCCAGCAAAATACGACAGATATGGATTTTCATACAACTTTTGCCAGCCGCAAAACACGACAGATATGGACTTTTTTACTTTTACCGGCCGCAAATCACGACAGATACGGATTTTTATACAACTTTTGCCAGCAAAATACGACAGATATGGATTTTGCATACAACTTTTGCCAGCCGCAAAACACGACAGATATGGACTTTCTTACTTTTACCGGCCGCAAATCACGACAGATACGGATTTTCATACAACTTTTGCCAGCAAAATACGACATATATGGATTTTCATACAACTTTTGCCAGCCGCAAAACACGACAGATATGGACTTTCTTACTTTTACCGGCCGCAAATCACGACAGATACGGATTTTCATACAACTTTTGCCAGCAAAATACGACAGATATGGATTTTCATACAACTTTTGCCAGCCGCAAAACACGACAGATATGGACTTTCTTACTTTTACCGGCCGCAAATCACGACAGATACGGATTTTCATACAACTTTTGCCAGCAAAATACGACAGATATGGATTTTCATACAACTTTTGCCAGCCGCAAAACACGACAGATATGGACTTTCTTACTTTTACCGGCCGCAAATCACGACAGATACGGATTTTCGTACAACTTTTGCCAGCAAAATACGACAGATATGGATTTTCATACAACTTTTGCCAGCCGCAAAACACGACAGACTTTCTTACTTTTACCGACCGCAAATCACGACAGATACGGATTTTCATACAACTTTTGCCAGCAAAATACGACATATATGGATTTTCATACAACTTTTGCCAGCCGCAAAACACGACAGATATGGACTTTCTTACTTTTACCGGCCGCAAATCACGACAGATACGGATTTTCATACAACTTTTGCCAGCAAAATACGACAGATATGGATTTTCATACAACTTTTGCCAGCCGCAAAACACGACAGATATGGACTTTCTTACTTTTACCGGCCGCAAATCACGACAGATACGGATTTTCATACAACTTTTGCCAGCAAAATACGACAGATATGGATTTTCATACAACTTTTGCCAGCCGCAAAACACGACAGATATGGACTTTCTTACTTTTACCGGCCGCAAATCACGACAGATACGGATTTTCGTACAACTTTTGCCAGCAAAATACGACAGATATGGATTTTCATACAACTTTTGCCAGCCGCAAAACACGACAGACTTTCTTACTTTTACCGACCGCAAATCACGACAGATACGGATTTTCATACAACTTTTGCCAGCAAAATACGACATATATGGATTTTCATACAACTTTTGCCAGCCGCAAAACACGACAGATATGGACTTTCTTACTTTTACCGGCCGCAAATCACGACAGATACGGATTTTCATACAACTTTTGCCAGCAAAATACGACAGATATGGATTTTCATACAACTTTTGCCAGACGCAAAACACGACAGATATGGACTTTCTTACTTTTACCGGCCGCAAATCACGACAGATACGGATTTTCATACAACTTTTGCCAGCCGCAAAACACGACAGATATGGACTTTCTTACTTTTACCGGCCGCAAATCACGACAGATACGGATTTTCATACAACTTTTGCCAGCAAAATACGACAGATATGGATTTTCATACAACTTTTGCCAGCCGCAAAACACGACAGATATGGACTTTCTTACTTTTACCGGCCGCAAATCACGACAGATACGAATTTTCATACAACTTTTGCCAGCCGCAAAACACGACAGATATGGATTTTCATACAACTTTTGCTGCTCGCATGTATTTGGCTACTACTGCAATGTTGATTTATCTCGAAGAAGGTTATCAAAGTAATGCTCACATCACCAAGCATGTTTGAGAAATATAATTTTTTTTCAGCTGAGAGCGAAGCCTGCATTCTGAGCACTCCGGAATCACTACAACTGCGAGTGTCGGTGAGCGGGGCGGCAGTCGGCGCGCTGAGAGTGCAGGCCGCGTGCGAGGCGGCAGCCAGGCTGCTTGCCGCCCTCGCGCGCTGGGCGCATGCCGTCCCCAGCTTCCAGGCGCTGCCGTGAGTACTCAGTGTCTCTACAACTGCGAGTGTCGGTGAGCGGGGCGGCAGTCGGCGCGCTGAGAGTGCAGGCCGCGTGCGAGGCGGCAGCCAGGCTGCTTGCCGCCCTCGCGCGCTGGGCGCATGCCGTCCCCAGCTTCCAGGCGCTGCCGTGAGTACTCAGTGTCTCTACAACTGCGAGTGTCGGTGAGCGGGGCGGCAGTCGGCGCGCTGAGAGTGCAGGCCGCGTGCGAGGCGGCAGCCAGGCTGCTTGCCGCCCTCGCGCGCTGGGCGCATGCCGTCCCCAGCTTCCAGGCGCTGCCGTGAGTACTCAGTGTCTCTACAACTGCGAGTGTCGGTGAGCGGGGCGGCAGTCGGCGCGCTGAGAGTGCAGGCCGCGTGCGAGGCGGCAGCCAGGCTGCTTGCCGCCCTCGCGCGCTGGGCGCATGCCGTCCCCAGCTTCCAGGCGCTGCCGTGAGTAACTGCCTTTATATCCACACATCTTTTACTACTAGTAGACGACTAATTAGAAATTTTATTTGATAACTAGCTAGCCCAACCCGGCTTCGCCCCGGTATGGACAGATTTTAAAAGTATAATAAACAAAATGCGATTTTAAATTGAGACACTAGCTTACATGCTTACTACATGCTACTTACATTTGTAAGTTGTAAATTTGTTATTTGATGGAATTAGATTATTTTGACATTATTAATTGGATTTTTGTGACATTAATTATTTTTATTGACATGATGAACTCATTGTTTTTTTTATGACATTATTAGGCATTGTTATTCAGATTTATGTGATGAATTAATTGTAATCATATTACATTATTTTAAATATTCAATTGGACATTTTATGACTCACTGTTATGAATTGAATATTGTATAATTTATTTTGGAATTAACTTTTTTCTTACACTATCGCATTAGTTTTAGACTGTAACGGTAGATGTAAGTTATGAAAAATAAATGAAATGAAATGCTTTTTGTATGGGAAAATGAAATCAATGTTTTTATTATTTTTCTCGCAACTTTTAAAATTTTCTTCGCCGTTTTTAAACCAATCTATCGTACGGCTAGACAGGCGCGACCAAAGCGCCACCCTTTTATGGTGGACATTCCGCGCGTTAGAACCAAGCGATTTGAACCCTCATTCCTCATACGAACAGCCAGAATATGGAACGCTTTGCCCGGGTCTGTCTTCCTGCTAAAGTACGACGTGGGTGTCTTCAAATCCCGAGTAAATAGGTATCTTTTTATCGAAATTGGCTGAACCCTTTTTGATAAATCAACAATAATCCAAATATGCACCAATTCCAGCAAACTATTCGAGCTCTGTACTCGATTAAAGTCCGTTGTTGTTGGACTAAAAATAGTAATTTATCTGGCCGCTAAACACGACAGATATGGATTTTCATACAAATTTTGCCGGCCTCTGCTCGCATGTATTTGGCCAGTACCAGTACAGCAATTTTGATTTATCTCGAATAAGGGTGTCAAAGTACTGTATCAGCATTTTAATGGTCCACTGCAGGACGTAGGCCTACCCACGAAGGATGATTGGGCCATATCCATCACGCTAGCCCACTCACGATGTTATTCCTTCACCGAAAAGCCAGTGCTGTTAAATTCCGTACATAAATTCCGAAAAACTCATTGGTATGGGACCGGGATTTGAACCCACGTCCTCACGATTGTAAGGCGGGCGTCACTACCACTAGCCCACCACGGCTCCAGTCAAAGTAATGCTCACATTTCCAAGCATTTTTGAGAAAGATATTAATGTCTTTCCAGTTTCGAGATCCAAGTGACGCTATTCAAGAAATGCTGGCCCGAGCTATTCGTGTTGGGTTTATGCAAGCTATCGTCCGCTTTGTCGCTGGGGTCGCTACTACCGCTGATGACGTCTCACCTGCAAGCCGTGCTCAGAGACCGCGCGCAGGGGACAGACTGCCTCGACCGGACCGCCGATACATCGGAGCCTGAGGTACGAAACCGTAAATAAGTAATCAAAGTCAAAATTTTTATTGCTCGTACATTGGTGGTATAAATATATGTCGGAGAGCAGCCCCTTGAGCTGATTTGCTTTAATTAATTACTGGCAATACACAGACAGATAATATTTCGAGGTGCATTTGACAGATGACTTTTCTGTCAACTTCAATGTCGTGCCCACGTCACACTGACGTACACATTGGCGGGAAAAGGCGTGGCTTGAGTCACTTTTTGTTTTGACGAAAATACAAGAAGATGTTGAAAAATCATCGGAGTGTTCAATTGTTTGATTCGAAGACAATTACTGTAATTTTTGAAGAATTACTCTGTAAGCAGAATAAAGTTGATATCGGAAATTCGCTGGTGTTTATATTTCAATAACTAGCATTATGATCAAGGTTATCGAGACAATAGACTGACTGCCTCGGTGGCTCAGTGGTTAGTGACCCTGACTTCTGAATCAAAGAGGCGTGGGTTCGATCCCCACCCAGGGCAAGCATTTATGTGATGAACATAGATGTTTGCTCTGTGTCTGGGTGTTATTTAGGTACTATATTTATAAGTATGTATTTAAAATTATGTATATGTAGTATATCAGTCTCTGGCAGCCATATCACAAGCTTTGCTTAGTTTGGGGTCAGAGACCGTGTGTAAGATGTCCCCTAATATTTAAAAAAAAAAAAAAATAATAATACACGTTTGTTGATCGCCCCGTCATATATAATGATGGTTCAATACAAACTTGCCTATTCAAGGCGTGCAACGTTACTGGCAGCTCAATTTATTATTATCAAATCGAATTAATATTACAAAAATAAATGTCCAAGATTATGTTTAAATTAATTACAAAAGATTGATTACAATGTCAAGGATTAGTGTAAGTATTATGTTAGTAAATTACAATGTCATAGATTGATTAGCACAGACTACTATAGATACGAGGGGTGATCCAAAAGTAAAGATAATCAATAACAAACACAATGAATAAAATAAAAAAATAAATTTATTTCTCAACGTAGTCTCCTAGCAAGTCTATACATTTAGTCCATCTCTTTTCTAAACCTAAAATTCCCTTAGAAAAAAAATCTTTATCTTGACTCTCAAAAAAGTCCTCAACCGCAGCCATCACGCCGCTATCATCGTCAAATTTCTTGCCTCGGAGATGTTCCTTGAGTCGTGGAAAGAGATAAAAGTCACTGGGGGCTAGATCTGGTGAATAGGGGGGGTGATCCACCAGCTCAAAGCCCGCTTCCTGAATGGCAGCCATGGCAATTGCAGCTTTGTGAACCGGTGCGTTGTCTTGATGGAACAGCACTCCAGCCCGCAGTTTGCCTCGCCTTTTCTCCTTAATAGCCTCCCGCAATCTTCTTATTTGTTCTGCATAGTAGGAGCCTGTAATAGTGGCCCCCTTTTCCAAGTAGTCCACCATGATTATTCCTTCAGCGTCCCAAAAAACAGACGCCATAACCTTCCCTGCTGAGCTTGACACTTTGAATTTCTTCGGCGTCGGTTCATCGGATCGTTTCCATGTCATCGATTGTTGTTTTGTTTCAGGATCAAAATGGTGGATCCAGGTCTCGTCCATGGTCACAAAATGTGACAAAAAATTATCCTTGTCTGCCTGGAAATTTTCGAGATTTGCTCTTGACATGTCGACTCGTTTCTTCTTTTGCTCGTCGTTTAACATTTTCGGTACCCAACGCGCGGAGACCTTTCTCATATGCAATTCGTTCGCAAGGATTCTTTGAATGCTGCCATATGAGATCCCTGTGACCTCAGCTACATGCCTGATAGTCACTCTTCGATCTTCCAATACAACTTCTTCAACTTTTTTCACATTTTCTTCAGGGAGGGACGTCTATGGGCGTCCTTCGCGGTGTTCGTCTTCCGTCGATGTTCTTCCCAGTTTAAACTCCTTAACCCAGCGTGCAACTGTGGAATATGAAGGAAAGGAGTCCCCTAATGTTTCCACCAAGTCGCTATGTATGCCTTTGGTAGACAATTTTTTCAAGCAGAGGTATTTAATGACAGCTCTGATTTCGTGTTTTTCCATTTTGATGTTCACTCCTTGACAGCCCGTATTCAAATGAATGTAGCTCCCGGGAATCGTGGCCTATTTATATGATTTTTTATTCCTGAACTAGTTGGTAATTGAGCAGGTGACTGATATTTTTTTTGTATTTTTGTGTGCAGTAGAAATAACTGATTATCATTACTTTTGGATCACCCCTCGTACTGTTGATTAGTCAATAATAGTATTCCAATTAATTTTTTTATCTGTCATAAAGTCGCTAACGGTGTAGTAACACTTAGTCAGGAGGACCTTCTTTAGTTTTGCCTTGAAGAGAGTGTGGCTGAGTTTTTTCAGCGAGTTCGGTATTTTGTTGTAGATTACAGGTTCCATACAGAAAATACTTTCACTTGTTATCTTTTTTTTACGCTGGTCTATATATGGTAATAGGTATCTAGGTCTACATACTCCATAATCTCCTAATTATGACATAATTCAATTGTATTACTATTATTTAAATTTTGGTTATATTTTTGACAATGCCCTTTTACAGCTGACTCGTTTAAATTTGTAGAATTTATGTACGTAGTTATAGCATGTTACAAATGTTTGGCAATTGCCGACATTTAACATTTCAATTTCTATGAAATGCAAACAATGTTTTATACACATAACATATTTATTTTTTGTAATGTAGGTAGACTGGAAAAACAATAGAACTGCTGTAAGTAATGACGAGTCCATAATAGAACCATTTATACTCCTTTTCCTCATATGAGAATGTGTAAATGTAATATTATGTCAATAAATGATTTTCTTTCTTCTTTCTATCATCTTCGTCTACAACTTCGCTTTCTTTCAGGCGAGTTGGTGGCCAAATGTAGACATATTTTGTTTTTTTTTTTTTAAAAAGTCGCAGCCGCAAAGTCTCGAGCATCGACATAAGGTGGCGTGTCTATCAGCCTTCTATCGGACATTTATTTTATTTGGTTTTTAGTATTTGTTGTTATAACGGCAACAGAAATATCTGTGAAATTTCAGCTGCCTAGCTATCATGGTTCATGAGATACAGCCCGGTGACAGACAGACAGACGGACATCGAAGTCTTAGTAATAGGGTCTTAGTTTTTCCCTTTGGGTACGGAACCCTAATAATGCTAATAAGAATGTTAAGATTAGGATGCTAATTGATTACCAATAACCTTGTATACTACAGATTTAAAGACGTGTTTTCACGACAAAAAATCGATCTTTTGAGTAAAAATTGTAATGTTTAATTACAGATAACTTTAGCGGACTACTCGGACGAGCGCATCACAGAAGTCATAGCGTTGCTGATCCGGCTCCAGCAGGTGATCTCCAACGTCGACCAACTTCGGCTCACGGAGAGGGAACATGCTCATCTGAGGGCACTCTGTCTGTTCTCACCTGGTGAGTAACTTGATCTAATGATGGACATAGGCCTCCTCTAAAAATTTCCAGTCATTTCACTGAGAATTTCCGGTATGAAATGGCTTGTAACAGTTGTAACTAACGCGTTCCTGAAGTCTTGTACGAATGTCCTACGCTACGTAGTCTCTGGACATGAAACCGTGTCTTTTCTCACCCGGTGAGTCCTACAATAACGCACTCTTTGGAAATATACCGCTAAAGCATTGCATTTGTCGTCGCCCGATATACCTCAGTACCTCAAGTTGAAAGTTTTCTTTAGCTATGATGAGTTATAGCACCTAATTGAGGTTCATGATGGATCATGCGCGTCTGAGGGCGCTTTGTCTGTTCTCACCTGGTGAGTGACTTGATCTAATGATGGACTTAGGCCTCCTCTAAAAATGTCCAGTCATTTCACTGAGAATTTCTGGTATGAAAATGCTGAAACGGCTTGTATCTAACGCTTTCCTCAAGTCTTGTACGAATGTCCTACGCTATGTAGACTCTGGACATGAAACCGTGTCTTTTCTCACCCGGTGATTCCTACAATAACGCACTCTTTGGAAATATACCGGCTAAATCCTTGCTTGTGTCGTCGCCCGATGTACCTCAGTACCTCAAGTCGAAAGTTTCCATCAGCTGTATTGACTTATAGCACCGAATCTAGGTCATGATGGACCATGCGTAGCCTGTTCTCACCCTGTGAGTTACTTGATATAATGATGGACATAGGCCTCCTCTAAAAATGTCCAGTGGTTTTCTGGAAATTTTCACACAGAAAAAGTGATTTCACGGGAAATTTCCGGTATGAAACGACTTGTAACTATCGCGTTCCTGAAGTCTTGTACGGATGTTCTACGCTATGGTCTCTGGTCATGGCACAGTGTCTTTTCTCACCCGGTGAGTACTACTATCGCTTATAGCAGTCAAGAACTTTTGAAATATACCGCTTAAGCATTGCCGCCCGATATACCTCAGTACCTCAAGTCGTAAGATTTCTTAAGCTGTGATGACTTATAGCACTGAATTGAGGTTATGATGGATCATGCGCGTCTGAGGGCACTTGTCTTTTCTCACCTGGTGAGTAACTTGATCTAGTGGTGGACATAGGCCTGGTCAGACGAGCGCATCACAGAAGTCATAGCGTTGCTGATCCGGGTCCAGCAGGTGCTCAGGAACATGCTCTTGAGGGCGTTGTGTCGGTTTTCACCCGGTGAGTAACTTAGTGTTACTGGACATAGAAATTTTCCTCTTAAAATTTTCTCAGTTGTAAATGCCACCTGCGGTCACCCATCAGAAGACTAATCGTCTCCAGGATCAACTTGTCTAACATTATTTGTTTCCTCACAGATGGCGTTCCAGACTTCCAGACCCGCAAGCTGCAAGACTACCAAGCGTCGCTCCTGCACTCGCTCCGGTCGGGCTCAGCCGCCGGCTCGGGCTCCAACGGCGAAGCGCGCGCCTCCACGCTCGTGCTGCAACTCGCGGCGCTCCGGGCCTTCCAGGCGCCCTTCCTCGAGGACGTGTTTTTTGTCGCCTGCCTCGGGGACGTGTGTATCGACGACGCGGTGCCTTATCTGCTGTCCCAAGAACGATAGAAAAAAAAACAATAAAAACTATATATATAAGATGATTAGCTCGTTCTCTACTGTCGCAAGAACGATAGAAAACTAAAATTAAATGACCCGAATGTAAGTTAGGTATTAAAGAGCACAGCGGCCAATTTAGATTGGGCAAGATATTGTGTGTCCATTGGATTGGACTGTTATACCTATAGGTATATAGATGTCTGTATCCATCATAAATCGGCCCTAAGCTAGGTTACACAATAAAAAGCAAAGCGGTCATTTTATAATGGTCACTACCGTGAAACTATGTATCAGCCTTTACAAATAATAACCCTGTATATAAGTCTCGTTATACGAACTTTGTGAGCGAAATAATTGGTAATGATATTTTATGAACCTACATTTGTAGAGTGTTTGCAAAATATATTTTAAGTGTGGTGCCTTATTAAATGTTGTATTTATAAGACTAATTAGTGGTAGTAACTAAAGGTAGAGCAAAGTGTTTTAAAAATGTACAGGGACCAGCAAACACCATACAGGGTTATCTGCCTATACCCTGTACTTAGTTAATAACATTATAAATTAAAAATTTTAAAAACCCCCGACACAAAAATATTTGACAACAAACTTTCAATTGACAACCATTTTGGGCACATTTGTAGAATTTTGGTTCTTCCATCCCCACCATAACTCTTAAACAGCTCAATCGATTTTTATAAAACATAGCTAAGAACACTCTCGATTAAGTCTCCTTTCATCCAAAAAAAACTAAACTGAAATCGGTTCAGTGGTTCGGGCGCTATGATGCCACAGACCAGTGGCGTGCACACAGTTTTAAGACAGGGTAGGCAGAAAATTTTACACACCAAAAACACGTTGGGTTTGGTTCGTCGTCTTGTCGATTGATAATGTAGGTGATTGCCAAATGCCAGCTCAAATATCCGGTGTAGCACGACCTATCTCGATAACTTGTTTTTTTTCACCGAAAGATAGTTTTGAAATATCATCGCATCATATTTTATAATATATCGCATCATATTTTATTTTCTCAATACACACACCATCTGAACAACTTTCACAGACAACATTATCAATTTTTCACTCTATTAACAACGTTAAAATACTAAATATCTGATAGCGTATTCACAAACACAATACACATCAAACAATATGGCGACTATTGACTGACTATTGAAATTAGTAGTAAAAAACATCGAGCCGGTTTTATTTAATTTTAAAAACTCTCTAATTTAAGTAATATTTCCTCAAAGGTAAAAAAGGGAAATATAATACCACAAAAAATGATGGCCATCTAAATGTATAAAATTCAATGAAACAATGGTCTAAAATAATTGCATTGCATAGCAAACTTTCTTTCGGAAATGTTCGGTACGAGTCGTAATTGTTCGTGTTAGCTAAGCAAAAAGACACTGGCTTTTCATGCAGTTGTGTGCGTGATTTTTGTCATTGTGTGTCAGCAAAGCCCACGTAGCTATAGGAACGCACACACATTAAATCCGCATGACCACGACTTACCACGAGAGCACACATACAAAACATTAAGAGATCCATAGTTTGTGTCTTTGCCGTGGCAAGGGCGGGTGGCGCTCGTGCAGCGCGTATCGGTGAGCGGTGATGCGAAATTACCTTCGATCTTATCTTAATGATACCACCGGCACTCGATAGGTGGAGCTGGTTCATGATTTAAGTTTTTTATGTTATTTTGTTTATTGATAAAATATTATTAGATCTATTATCAGAACCAGGGTAGGCAGTGTCTTTCTGTCTTTATGAAGCGTCCGCCACTGCCACAGACAGACAGACACACAGACAAACAGACACATCAAACTTATAACACCCCTCTTTTGCGTCGGGGGTTAAAAATGGGTGATTAAGTTTATCGTTATGAACAACTTTTACTATGGAGCCAGCCCAAAAGATTTTGCAAAATGAGATCAAACTGTGTACAGTAGCTCAAATAAAATCGGTAATAGTACATTATGATATAAGTGCGGTAAGTTGAAAATTACAGCCGAGGCGATATTGTTGCAGTTGTCATATTTTTAAAACCTCGCATTTAAAAGTGAACTTTTGCGTAACATGACGCAGTTACGTTCTATTGGTGATGTCAAAAAGAAAATAAACGGTTGGATCGAATATACATAATTAGGTGAAGTAACGTCGAGATATAAGACGAGACGTAGAGATAAGACGGGTCATTGTGAATTATTTAATGTTAATATCTAAGTCGGTATGTATGACGGCGCGACATTTTTGTTCTACTTTCACTTAGAGACTGTGGCTCTGTAGATATTTGCTCGAAGTATTATTCCATTTAAAAAGTTCGCGGAACCTCGACACAATGTATGGAACAGTTTTCGTGGCCCCATAGTAAAAGTAGGTCATAATGAGCACAACTACAGGCCGCGCCACACAAGTTGGCGGATGTTAAGTTGCACAAACTGCGCAATAGCCAATCAGCGCGCCGCTTTATGTGAGCTTCAGGCAGGATCGGATGTTGCGCAGCTTGTAGCTAACTTCATATCCGCCAACTTGTGTGGCGCGGCCTATACATCCTAGAGTTTTTATTGCTAACTAGCTGCCCCGGTGAACTTCATCTCACCATCTGTCAACTGTCAATGACATCTTTTACATACAGGAACATTTTGTATGGGAAAATTAAATTAATGTTTTTACTATTTTTCACGCAAGTTTTATACATTTTCATTCGTTTAAAATTCATTTCACTACATAGTGTAAAACAAAGTCGCTTCCATGTCTGTCTGTCCCTATGTATGCTTATATTTTTAAACTACGCAACGGATTTTGATGCGGATTTTTTAAATGGATAGAGTAATTAAGAGGACGGTTTATATGTATACTACACCTGTGCGAAGCCGAGGCGGGTCGCTAGTTTATATATATAGATGAATTCGTAGTCACAATAACGCAGATTCAAAATAATCGGCCCTGTACGAGTCGGACTCGCGCACGGAGGGTTCCGTACTGTATACTTAAATATCTATTACATTCTCTTTTTAGTATTTGTTGTTATAGCGGCAACAGAAAGACATCATCTGTGAAAATTTCAGCTGCCTAGCTATCATGGTTCATGAGATACAGCCCGGTGACAGACGAACATCGAAGTCTTAGTAATAGGGTCCCGTTTTTCCCTTTGGGTACGGAATCCTAAAAAAAACATGAAATCCGTCCGTGTATGCAGCTACTATTTAGTATCAGTTAGTTAAGATATTTTTATTGTAACATTGATGAACGCCGGCTGTGCGCACGAAAAAGTGTCACGTTCCCCCTGAGCCGAGCGTGTAAGCGAGAGCGCGGAACAAGCGATAGAGAGGCACGATCGGCCTAAGCGTAAGCCTTTCTTATGATGTTATCACGTAAAATTATCGACCGTAAACCGACTTTGCAGACAATTGTTTTTTTAGGGTTCCGTACCCAAAGGGTAAAAACGGGACCCTATTACTAAGACTTCGATGTCCGTCTGTCTGTCTGTCTGTCACCGGGCTGTATCTCATGAACTGTGATAGCTAGGCAGCTGAAATTTTCACAGATGATGTATTTCCGTTGCCGCTATAACAACAAATGCAAAACAGAATAAAATAAATATTTAAGGGAGGTCCCATACAACAAACGTAATTTTTAGGAGTTTTTTTGCTCGCTATTAATAACGGCAAGAGGAATGGGGCTCCCATACAGTACGGAACCCTTCGTGCGCGAGTGACTCGCACTTGACCGATATTTTTTTATGTTGACGTTTACACATGGCCGTAGGGAATTCATAAGTATACTAAGCGCCACACAAGTCGGCGGATGAGAAGTTAGCCGCAGATGACACTTCGACGTGATTCGCTAATTATTGCGCATGTGTGCACAATGCCGACGCCGCCTGGCGTAGTGGTCAGCACGGGCGTAGGGAGCGCGCGGGAGGCATGAGGTTGGCGGGCGGGTGTGCCCCGGCGCGAGTCTCTCTGGCTCCCGCGCATACCTATATTTCGGCTTTTACGCAGCGTTCTGCGCATAACTTCCCATCCGCCGACTTGTGTGGCGCTTAGTATAAGCTTCAGTCAGGATTTGATCTGCGCAAATGCGTAGCTTGTAGCTAACTTCACATCCACTTGTATCATTCGGCCTATATAAGACTTATAAAATGAATTTATATACTTGTTATAAGTACAGACAGTAAGTGCTACTAGCGAGTTGATTGAAGAATGTGATACATTATAGTTCGGCCGTTCAGAGAATGCGTTCCTGACACGTCATCTTGAAAAAATGTTTTTGGCCGATATCTCGGAAACTATGTACTTAAGGGCAAAAAACATTAAGATCATTATTGTAGAAAATAAAATTTCGCATCTTTTGTTTTCATGAAACTTTTTTTGTAAAACTTACCGTTTACGATTTAAGGCCCATTTAATGAAATTTCATTAAATGGACCTTAATACATTAAATGGTCCATAAATCGTAAACGGTAACTTTTTACAAAAAAGTTTACTGGAAACAAAAGATGCGAAATTTTTTTTTCTACAAAAATGATCTTAATGTTTTTTGCCCTTAAGTACATAGTTTCCGGGATATCGGCCAAAAACATTTTTTCAAGATGACGTGTCAGGAACGCATTCTCTGAACGGCCGAACATATTATAATAATATAACATTTAAAAACTATACAACATTGTATAAATTCTTTATAGGCTATTTCACAAATAAGTGTCTAAAAATGTATTTAATTGACAAGATTCGTAAAATAAAATTATACTTATTTACTCTAAACGTGTTATTTCTTCGCAAAACTAATTTTCACCTAATGTTTTTTTTATTTCCTATAGATTTGCGTTGGACTAAGCCGTGGTGGCCCAGAAGTAGTGACACCCGTCTTGCAATCGTAAGGTCGTGGGTTCAAATCCCGGTCCCGTACCAATGAGTTCTTTGGAATTTATGTATGGACTTTAACACCACTGGCTTTTCGGTGAAGGAAAACATCGTGAGGCAACCTGCATGAGTCCGTAGAAGAAATTCGATGGCGTATGTGAATCCACCAACCCGCACTGGTCTAGCGTGGTGGATATGGCCCAACCACCCTTCGTGGTTAGGCTTACGTCCTGCAGTGGACTATTAAAAAGGCTGGTACATGCACAGGCCGCCAAGGGTAAGACGCAAAGAAACACCGCATCCCATCCCAATCCGCTAACTTGTACCGCCACACCCGCCGTGACCCTTTGGGGCTGGGGTCTGATGGGGAGTAGACGGATACAGATTTCACCAGACAGTGATCAGATGTACCTAACGGAGAGGAAATCGCTACTGAATAAAATGTTAAATTACTAGTGCGAAATAAAAGACTTGAAAATAAATTAGGTCGCCACCATCGCTTTGTTAGCACATTTTGCATTATTTTTGCATAATGATACTGTTTTGCTGTTCATAATCCACAAAATAACACAAAACGAGAAAAATGCTAGGATGTTAACAATGATTAGCAGCTCATATTGTGGCTCCAGCAAAAGTGAAAATTTAGTTACCGAATAATTAATTTCATCTCTTTTGTGTCGCACTGTACCTACTCTTTACCTTATGTCAAAGGATATATAATAATACTACGTACTTATGTTAAAAACAAGAAACTTGAAAATAAGTTAAAATCGTAAAATTAGTGATTCTAGCGACGTGGAAGTTTGTTTGACACTAACAGAATTGACTGAAACTTAAACTGAAACCAGAAGGCACCCAATCACCCAACCTACTGGCTGCTTCATCCGGGCTCGGAACTTTGAGAAAGCCCGGAGCTGTCCCCACTAGAGTCCTTCCTGCTACACAGTAGGAACCCCGGCCCACGACAACTAAGCCCCCCGCTACAACAAGGCGGCAACCCACAGGAGGAGTATAAGTTGAGCCTGCTCTAAGTAACAGGAAGGAGCAAAAAGGTCTATTTATATTACTCGTTCGTTAACGTACTTAACATGCGTCCAGCTTAAGTTGACCTCCAGTTGGTCTATGTTAGTGTTACCAACTTATCTGACCCGGTGGCGGCGTCGCTACTGTCGTAATGCTGACAATATTTTGACGTTTCATTTTGGCGTCGTTAGTTCCTCTTTAGGCCACCGAGTTAGTCGGGTCCACACAACAGCAAAACTAGATTAGAAATGCGATCTATTTCTTTCTCTCTTCTGTGGTCGTGTATTAGATAAGTTGATGGCACGTAAGCAAACCACAGAGTAAACAATATAAGTAGATGGATACACTTCGATGATAATGACAATAAAATGTTTCACAGAAGTACATACATGATGGCTCTAAACACTTTTAATCATTTACCTTATCATATTAAGTCAATGTCAAGAAGAAATTTCAAAATATGTTTAAAAAAATGGCTTGTTGAGAAAGCCTTTCATAGCATGAAAGAATTTCATGAATGCTCTCATGGATCTAGCCCATAATATCTATAATTATAAAAAATAAATCTAGAAAATGGGACCTCATTTTAGTTTTGTCATGTCTGTACATATAAATTGTTTAAAAAAAAATATTTAAATTATATTATGCTTAGTTAAAGAGGTATAGTGTTTATAGAGTGTTGCGATGTATAGGATGTAATTGTTTATTGAGTGTAAATATTAATGAAAAAGTAACAATTACTCGAATTTATGATCTCATATCTTGTAAATATATAATATAAATGATTAGTTTAATAAGATCTCTATTTTGATATAAATGTAATTTTCTTGCAAACATTACTATTTAGATTTTTGCTAGGCTTGGCTAAATGAAGCCAAAAATTGCATGTCGTCTAGGACAGACTGTTGACACTAAGAAAATTGTACCCACCACCATTCTACACAGTTTGAGCAATAAATACTTTTACTTTTACACCACGCTAGAAAGAGAGTTCCGACCACAGAGAGTTAGATAGCAATGTGTAGGTATTTGACTCAAATAGGTATTAGGAGTGCACTCTCCACCTTTACCTAAAACTTCGTGGTTGTAGTTAATAAAAAAAAAAAAACTTTTCTATGGTCTTATCAATTTCGTTATGTTGGTACCTACTCCCTAGCTCCCTAGTTGGTTTTCGATACTGTCAACTTCACTTTGGAGCTGTGCGATTGTCTTTTATTCGCTAAAATTGTGTTTCATTGCACATGTTCATCGATTTTTGCCAATTTTAGCGAAAGTATTGTGTGATTCCCACTAAAATGGGTGGTATTGCGAGTATATGTCGCGCGTCTAACTCTGGGCTCACAAGTACTGATATAAAAAACATAGAAAATGAGAATAAACGAGAAAACCCAGGGACATTGGATGAGCTCCATAAAAAAAGCAAAGGTAGTTTTTACTCACATTTCAATGCTTCTTTCCAAGTCAATAGCTGATTAAAATTCTAGTTGGAGTAGTAATTAGGTGCTGATAATTTATGTTCAGTCAGAAAACCGCGATAAACATTCTAATGTAGCGGTAAAAAGTTTGGTTAACTTGTGATGTAATTCGACCGTAATACCTACTAAAATACCAAAAACCGATTTATTAATGCATGTAAATTGTCAATAAATTCCCAATATTAACGTTTACCTACTTGCACTATTTTGGTACCTACTTGTACACCAACTCAAGTAAATACTAGGTAACTTGCCTTCAGATCATTTTCCAGTCATTCTCTTATGCCTAAAGAATATACTTACTTATATACAATAAATAAGAAAATCAATAAAATCATAATAAAAGATACAGAAATTATCCCTTGTATAATATGTTACTTGGGGTTCTATAAATCCCTTCTTTTCTTATAGTTTCCCAATAAGACTAGTTAGAAAAATTCTGAAGCACATAATAGCTGTATATGTATTGTATATTTGTAGGTACCTATATTTAATCACAACTTTATCTGTGAAAATGATATCAAGCAATGACTTGATGTAGCAAGAAAACATTTGAGGGCTAAACTTTTGAATCGTACCAACGTCAAGGGGGGGTGGGGGGTGGAGGGGGGGTGGGGGAGGGGTTGGTATACCTCTCCTGAGAAGGGGGGGGATTGAATCCCCCCCCTCTCGGAGATATGATTTTTTAAATTTTTTTTTCTACTGTGGCAAAAACAAGTACTAAGCTATAGGGAAGATGGTAGCAAGAACATAGTACCTTCAAAAGAGGGGGAGGGATGTAGAAGCGCTCCCCCTCTTTTGGAAATTTGATCTAAAATTATCGACTTACCAAATGTTGCAACCTAACCTATTTTTTGTTTCACACCTAATCTATAAAGGCGATTCGCTTCTGGCACTTCGCCGGCCGCTGCCGCGGCACGCTCGCTTCGCTCGCTCGGCTCGTGCGTTGTTTTGTCATGTTCTAACATAACCTAACCTATTTTTTGTATCACACCTAATCTATAAAGGCGATTCGCTTCTGGCACTTCGCCGGCCGCTGCCGCGGCACGCTCGCTTCGCTCGCTCGGCTCGTGCGTTGTTTTGTCATGTTCTAACATAACCTAACCTATTTTTTGTATCACACCTAATCTATAAAGGCGATTCGCTTCTGGCACTTCGCCGGCCGCTGCCGCGGCACGCTCGCTTCGCTCGCTCGGCTCGTGCGTTGTTTTGTCATGTTCTAACATAACCTAACCTATTTTTTGTATCACACCTAATCTAATTACGTGGGGTCGGGGTGCCCCGATTCGGATATGTGACTCATTTTGAACCTTGTTGGCGGCCCTGTTTCTGCCATTCCAGTCTATGATAAAAAAAAACCTTCGAAAATACGCAGTGTAAACAAAATTCTAACCAAAAAAGTGTATTTTCAAAAATTAATTTCTCGAAAACTATTCGTCTTCGCAGTTCTAAACTTTGTAAAAAACGATTGTAATAAAGTATTTTACCACTTAAAAAACAGAAACAATACCAAAGCCATTGGTACGTTTCAAAAGGCGAGCCCATTTGAGCTATGGTACAGGAACCTATTATTTTTCCAGGATAAAAAGTAGCCCTAAGTTGGGATGCAAACGATTCATAAATGTTTTTCAAACATCAATATATTGTTCATAAAACATCAATGATATAACATCGAAATAGAAACCTAAAGCGTCAATGTAACATCGTTCTTCATGACAAACATGCGCAATATGGAGCAGTCGCTCACCCACATTGACGGCCATCGATTTCCAAATTGTGCCTGATAAGACATAATTTTTACAATAATTTGGTTACAAAATAGCGATGGGATGTGTATGTACATCGATTAATTGCTGAATTCGATTTCATTCTGATATTCAATTTTTGGTTTCATTAAATGGGCCATAAATCGTAAATGATTTTACAAAAAAGTTTACTGGAAACGAAAGATGTTAAATTTTATTCCCTACAATAATGGTCTCCATGACTTTTGCCCTAAAATGCATAGTTTCCAAGATATCGTCCAAAAACACTATTTCAAAATTGCGCTTGCAGCTCCACCTGGATCTGTCAGCATTTTGTGATTTCATACTCAGTAAGTGATCCTGAACCTTATAAAAAAAAATTGGATCAGAAATTAGTGCAAAGTTAAATTCTTTTTTTCCTCAGGTAACAATCCAACTTGTGATTTTGATGTTTGACGACAGATAATACGTTTTTTTGTTCCACTCTAAGTATGCTGTATAGCCAGGTATGAATAAAATAGCTGTGACATAGTTTAAAATTTACCAAGGTTTCTATTACTTGTTATTATTCTGAGACTTATACTGTTAATTATTATTAGATATCCATAGAATTTGAACTAAAGCAAAATAGATTACTTACTAAATTTTGCTCAAATAAAAACTATGTTACAGCTGTCTTATTCATATCTGGTAATACAGCATACGCAAGAGTGAGTGAGCGAGATTGAGAAAAACGCAATGTCTGTCGGCATATGTCAAAATCACAAGTTGGAATGTCAACTTGCCTTTACCAAGTATTTTAAGACAACTACATAAATTGACTTTAAAACTATTACCATATCAACATATTTTATCTATTTTCAAACTCAAAAAAGCTCAATATTTGGGGGCGGTATAAATTTAAAAAAATTATAAAGAAACATGGTACTTAATAGGTATTTTAAGTTTTCATCAATTTTACATATTTTGTATTATCATTTTAGATGTGATGCCAGTGAACTTCGAAGGTGGCAAACTGATGGTTAACCGAGGGCTGTCAAATCATTTCCAGGTACCTACTAATCTATGGTTATCTGTTATCTGACTGATAAACACTTAACACAAAGCTGTCTCAACAGCTAGATACTCGTATTCGTAAGAAAGTCTGTCAAAATGTTGATTGCTTGACCTAGTTCTGAAGTAAAGTCTCAAATACTGAATAACAAAAGAAAAAACAACAATGAAATAACCTAATGAAAAAAAAAAATGTATTGTTGCAAACATAGCTTGCATTGTTTGTATGACTGTAAATATTGCATGATGATATTTACTTTATTTTTTACCACAATACACAGACAGACGGACAGCAAAGTCTTAGTAATAGGGTCCCATTCTTTGATTATGTATCTGTCTGGATACTGGATTAGCTGGGCAAAACGGTCCAAAAAATATGGTCCATAAATGGCGCCTATCCATACAAATTTTGACAGGTTTGACATATTAAGTACATGCTTATTGTCAAAGATCTGTGACGTTTTCTTTGTGATTAATGTTTATGTTTGTCCATCTAGATTCTAGACAGATGTATAATCAAAGGTCCCGTTTTTACCCTTTGGGTATGGAACCCTAAAAAAGTACATCCTTTTCATGACACATGCCATTTTCATCAGTCCAATATAATTTTGATGTTAATGAAACTCATGATGAAGTCCACATACATAATTCCAAATTTCAAACAATTTGAACCAATAGTTAGAACTTATTTTTATCTTTATTATTATAGTGCTACTATATAATAATACGCCCCGGCTTCGCACAGGTGTATTACACATATAAACCTTCCTCTTGAATCACTACCTATTAAAAAAAACCACATCTAAATCCATTGCGTAGTTTGTAAGATATAAGCATACATGGGGACAGACAGCAGGAAGCGCCTTTGTTTTAAACTATGTAGTGAGGTATCATTAAACAAGGTTGTAAAACTTGTAAATGTATCTTTAAACAAGGTTGTAAAACTTGTATATGTATCTTTAAACAAGGTTGTAAAACTTGCAGGTGTCTCACACTCTGACGATGAGTTCAGCACAGAACGGGTATAAGTTTGGCGCCACGTACATTGGTACAAAGCAGATCTCACCCACCGAGGCCTTCCCCGTTTTGTTGGGAGATGTGGACCCAGCAGGGAATGTTAATATGAACCTCATTCATCAGCTCACGCCGGAAGTCAGGGTCAAGGGAGCGGCGCAGGTTAGTGTTACATTTTGTCATTCTTCTTCTTCTTTTCAGCCATAGGACGTCCACTGCTGGACATAGGGCCTCCCTAAAGATCTCCAATGAGACTGGTTGGTAGTGGCTTGCATCCAGCGCGATCCTGCGGTCTTAATGAGGTCGTCAGTCCACCTTGTGGGTGGACGTCCTATGCTGTGCTTGCCGATTCCACTCGAGAACTTTTCGACCCCATCGGTCATCAGTCCTTCGCGCCATGTGCCATGCCCATTGCCACTTCTACCTGTCAATCCGCTGGGCTATGTCGGTAACCTTGGTTCGTCTACGGATCTCCTCATTTCTGATTCGATCTCGCAGAGAAACTCCGAGCATAGCCCTCTCCATGGCTCGTTGGACTACTTGAAGCTTACTAATAAGGCCCATAGTGAGAGACCACGTTTCTGTGCCGTAAGTCATCACTGGCAACACACACTGGTCGAAAACTTTCGACTTGAGGCACTGAGGTATGTCGGACGAGAAGTCGTTACGCAATTTTTCGAACGCTGCCCAGCCGAGTCATTATCTATCTACAACTTCGAGCAAATATCTATATAGTCACAATCATGCAACAAATCTGCCCAAGCTACATAGTGGGCAGGCTTTTTAGTTAGTCGTAAGTCGATTGCGAACCGACTACAACACCGTGCGATGCTAATTAGGTGACATAACGTCGAGTTTCGAAAAAACGGGTCATTGTGAATTATTTAATGTAGATATCGGAGTCGGTGTGTATGACGGCGCTCGGTTTTTTTTTTTACTATTTTCACTAAAAGACTGTGGCTCTGTAGATTATTGTTCGAAGGCTGATAAGCATGAGCTAGCATATTGAAATAAAATGTAGATTGTAATTCCACAATTTTTAATATAAAATGTTGTATTGTATTACAGGTACAAGAATGCAAGCTGACCGCGACACAGGGCACGGTGGAGTACAAGGGCTCAGACTACACACTGGCCATGGCCCTCGGGAAACCTGACTTCTCAGACAAGTCTGCTGTCTTTGTGCTGCATTACTTACAAGTAAGATATCATTCCATCCATCCTACAGTCATAGGACATTCACAATATTGCGTTTTTGATGTTTTTATGGTTCCGTAGTAAAACGAGGAACCATAAAAATGTAAATCGCACGCTTGTACTGTAGTAGTAATCGTACGCTTGTTTCAAATCCACACGTTCGTTTGTCAGGGCGCGCCGCGGCTAACTAGCATACCGAGAGCATATTGAACTGCGAGGCGCGTGGGTATGATTCGCGTTCCGACTGTTTGTATGAAGACGCAATACTGTTAGGCTGGCTCACGCCAACCGTACGCGCACCGTCGGCGCTGATGGCCGAGATATATGAACTTGTAGGAAGCGTTTTTGAATGACACGTAGCTATCAGCGCGCACGATTGTCGGCGCCGACAGCTATATGCGGCCGTACGCGTCGCGCGTCGGCGCCGCGTAGCTGTCGGCGCCGACAATCGCACGAGCGCCTCTGCTTTCAGCGAGCGTTCTAGTGTCGACTTGTCGAGCGGAGCGGACGTCAACAGCGTGTACAGTCATGGCGAATCGCGAAGTGAATACAGGTCGAGTTATGGCCCTCAAAGTGCCATATAACAAGACAAAGTCTCCTGCAACGGCTCTCTGCTCAATCAATGGATGAACGCATGCAGTCCTCGGCGTCGCCGATTTTTACTTTTTTTGTGATAGGTAGTACAAAGCAGCAATAATGAAGAATGTTACTAGGTATGCCAAATCCCTTGAAATTGTGTCTCAGTAAAGCCTGTATGTATACAAATACACTAGTTTTTGTCGTAGTCAAAAATACCAAGTAGTTTTGATTTTATACACATTCAAAGTTTCGAAAAATATCGAGTCCCGCTATAGTCACGTGACCGCTTGTGACGTCACGTCACAACGCGCCCCCGCGCTTAGTATCAAGTCGGCAGCGCTGTAGTAGGTGTAATAGCTTGCGCGTGTTGTGGTGTGACGTCACACCGTCACTGGGTGTTTACAACTTGTTTTACTTCTATATCGGAAACTAATTGACGTATCGAAGTAATTTTTTCACTAGTATTTTTTATTTTTGACAGAGAATATGGAGTGCTAATAATCAAAATTAGTGAATATTCTTCATTATAAATACACTTTGCATTTTCGTCGTCGTCTGTACAGTAAGGCGGTCAGTACGATACTGATACGAGCCACGCTGAGCCTCAGCGCTGACGAACTACGCGCTGAGCTATGAGCGCCGACGGTGGGCGTGAGACTAAAATCAGCCTTAGATACGTACCGTGTTTGAGGATTTTCAAATAATAAAATGTAATTTACCTTAGTCACCCTTAGTTTCCCTCGTCATAAAACAACTTTCTACGATTCTTCTTTCTCAGTGGAAGCAGTCAGGCTGTGGAATGACTTACCTTTAGAAATTAAGCGTTCACCTTCCTTGAATGTTTTCAAACAACTTGTTAAAGCTCACTATCTGAAATCATTATGCTAAATTTTCCTATACTTAGCTACTATTTTATAACGTATGTAAGTATATGTAGATATATGTATTGTACTATAACGTATATATGTAGGTATATTAGTATGTAGTTAATATTTAAATAAGTATGTTTAGTTTATTATTTTTAGTTTATCAGTTTAGATCTAAGTAGTATTTTTTTTAACAACCAGGTGTTTGCTATGTTAATATTGTCTCTAGTTTAGGCCACTATTTCTTGTTCTCGTTAGTTAACACTTTCACTGTCCCAGTACAAAGTTATAATCTGTATTCATACGTCCACCTACAATCTCGTTCTAGCTGGAAAAAACTGGCAACATTTAACGGAGGCTCCTTTAAAATTTTTGGTAACCTTGTTACTTAGCCATACGTCCATGAGACATTTTTGTTTTTGTTCATACGTCCAGTCAAATAAAAATCATCAATGTTACCTTTAAATTGTGACTCCAACTAGAGTCGTGGACGTAAGCCTTGGGTACAGGCACAGAACAGCAGAACTAGATTAGAAAGGAAATCCATACAAATTTTCTATGAAAACCGCTGTCGCCAAGTGTGTATTACCACTGTAAAATATCTGCACAATAACTGTGCAATTTTCACTAGCATCGGAGATTTTTTTTTTCCTTCAGAATAGAGCGTAGTATACTTTCTGTCACATCACCAAGGTACCTAAGACCCATAACATTAATTTGGTCATAATTTAAATGCCGTGTTAAACTTATTAAATTTACTTTATTTTATTAATGTTACATAACAATGGCAAATGCGTGGTACATGTCAAGCCAAAAAAAAAATAATGGGCCAATCTCAAATTTGAATATGGTATCACAGTTGTTTTTTGGCATTTAGCTAGTGATGGGCGACATGAATTGTGCAGTTTAATTTTATCGATAATGTGATTTTATACGTAGTGCATAATTTATGGATAATGTAACTGGATATATGTAGTATTTAATTGATGAAAATGATTGTGCAGTTTTATTACTATTTAGGAATTTTTGGAATTAACACTGAAAAATCATGTCAACGTGCCGTATTGTATTAATTTATAAAACTTGTGTTTCTATCAGTTCTAATATAGGTACTACATGGATGCCAAATCAATTCCTGCGAACTATTTGGATTTCGTACACGGTGGAAGTCGCCTAAATTCCATTATTGGCTAATCAATTGTATTTAGATATTTTGTGCTGGCCACGACTGTACTTAACTATTTTTCATAATGAATATTATCATAGTACAAATATTTTATTAAATTACACCACAATTACAATACAATAAAAAATAACTTTATTTTTACATCGTAAATACAAAACAAGCTTAAACTAACATTACATGTGAACACAACTGAATTACATGTGACAATATTAGTTATCATAACATCATAATAGAACTTACAGTTGACACTGGCAAATGCATATTCCATGCGACGCCAATATTTATAAGGAGAAGAATAATTACAATCATATTTTTCTAGTTTGGAGCTCGATAATATAAATTAATTCATTGGATTAGCTGAACGTAGACGTAAATGGTTACGTGGGCGAGTAAGAGCGCGTGCTTGTGCTAGCGGGAGAGATTATTCGGGGTGGTTCGTATACATTTTTTCTCGAAACATTCTGTTTTAGCGTCCCTTATTATAAGTCAACATTTATAAATATCTTTAAGTAGTGTTCCATACCTCATAACAAGGAACCCTTATACCTAGACATACATTGTTATTTTGTTAATTGGAACTATACAATGGCATAAGGAACTTCAGAAAAGGTTAATCTTTACTGACAATAGGCCGATTACTTAAATAAAATCGGATTTAATTTTCAAACACGCATCAAAATAAAAAGTAATTTAATTCAAAAACACTAAAGAGTATTGATATCAACTTCGAAGAAAATCAACCCCAAAATAACTTTCATATTTCAATAAAACACAAAACACATCTTCCATCAATTCTATTACAGAATGTTAATGCAAAATCTAAAGTAAATGAACCAAAAATCACGTTGTTTCACACAAATTTAGCTCTAATTTTTCACGTCTGTATTTTCCTGGTTAGAATTTCGGTAAATTATTCTTTTCAGACGCCTACTTCATACAAAGAACTCACGCTCCGAATTTCAAGTCTCTCCTGACCGCTTATTGAAGCGGTTTAGGATGTGCGTGGATCCGTCAGTCAGTCATTCAGATCTAAGCATTTTATATGTCGAGATAATATACATGTATAACTATAAAAAACATGTTAATTAAGAACCACGTGTAAATGGAACGTGTGTAGGAATCCAGTCTTGCCGTCCTGTAGCCTCGATCCATTTACTCTTCGTCAGAGGATCGGCTGGAAAGCTGCAATGAAGATACAATGTATCAATGAAAATCAAAGCAAACATGCAGCAGCAAACGGCAGTCGGCTTCGTGTTCAATCTATATTTTTATATGTATATATATTGGACCTGATAACTTTTATTCATAAGAAACATAATAGTTAAAGTGTGATGCAAATACAATTATTAATAAAAATTACACCACAATCACAAATATTTTATTAAATCAAAATATTCAGATAGGTACTTAATAAGAATAAATTTCGAATTGCGAAATATTAACTTACTAGCGAAATTTATCGATGTCGATAAAATGTTTGCAACCACTATTAACGAAAATCTAGGCAGTAAAATAAATCATTTAAATTTAAAAATGCCCACAATTTAGACTTACCAGTGAAAGGATATTCCTCCTTTTTGTAAACTAAAGTCTTTGCTTTGTATTCGACACGTTATAATAGCGCAAACCGGCATTTTTTGTCAAAAATTACCTCTGAAATCACTTGAACGACTGAGACAGTAAATGTCACGATTTCACGTAACTTGAGTTATAACTCATGTACGTGGCGACAAACCTCCCCTCCACATCGCCTTTCTATTTCCTTCTCTCTTCTGTGGGTACAGGTATGACTCCTTTTGGAGTCATTGGACAGAGAACGTGTAAATATTCGTGCATGGTTGCCTGGAAGAAATCGCCATGGGTGATAAGGCCGCCAATTTATAATCATGTTTAGTCCTTAGTGTGTACATATTGTTTAATTATTGTTTGTGGTTATGAATAAAGAGTTTTGTCTGTCTGTCTGTCTGTCTGTAATTTCGGCCTCGTGTTTGCAGTCGGTGACGAAGCGGTTGGCGCTCGGCGCCGAGCTGATCTACCAGTCTGGCGCGCGTGTCATGGGCGGGGAAATAGCGTTCACTTCGGCCGCTGCCAGATACACCATGGACGGTGAGGGAACTCCGTTCATATCATACGTACACTCGCTCCGATTCATACACTATGGACGGTGAGGGAACTCTGTTCATATCATACGTACACTCGCTCCGATTCATACACCATGGACAGTGAGGGAACTCTGTTCATATCATACGTACACTCGCTCCGATTCATACACTATGGACGGTGAGGGAACTCTGTTCATATCATACGTACACTCGCTCCGATTCATACACAATGGACAGTGAGGGAACTCTGTTCATATCATACGTACACTCGCTCCGATTCATACACTATGGACGGTGAGGGAACTCTGTTCATATCATACGTACACTCGCTCCGATTCATACACTATGGACGGTGAGGGAACTCTGTTCATATCATACGTACACTCGCTCCGATTCATACACAATGGACAGTGAGGGAACTCTGTTCATATCATACGTACACTCGCTCCGATTCATACACAATGGACAGTGAGGGAACTCTGTTCATATCATACGTACACTCGCTCCGATTCATACACTATGGACGGTGAGGGAACTCCGTTCATATCATACGTACACTCGCTCCGATTCATACACTATGGACGGTGAGGGAACTCTTTTCATATCATACGTACACTCGCTCCGATTCATACACAATGGACAGTGAGGGAACTCTGTTCATATCATACGTACACTCGCTCCGATTCATACACCATGGACGGTGAGGGAACTCCGTTCATATCATACGTACACTCGCTCCGATTCATACACTATGGACGGTGAGGGAACTCTGTTCATATCATACGTACACTCGCTCCGATTCATACACAATGGACAGTGAGGGAACTCTGTTCATATCATACGTACACTCGCTCCGATTCATACACTATGGACGGTGAGGGAACTCCGTTCATATCATACGTACACTCGCTCCGATTCATACACTATGGACGGTGAGGGAACTCTGTTCATATCATACGTACACTCGCTCCGATTCATACACTATGGACGGTGAGGGAACTCTGTTCATATCATACGTACACTCGCTCCGATTCATACACTATGGACGGTGAGGGAACTCTGTTCATATCATACGTACACTCGCTCTACTTCATATACTATGGACGGTGAGGGAACTCTGTTCATATCATACGTACACTCGCTCTACTTCATATACTATGGACGGTGAGGGAACTCTGTTCATATCATACGTACACTCGCTCTACTTCATATACTATGGACGGTGAGGGAACTCTGTTCATATCATACGTACACTCGCTCTACTTCATATACTATGGACGGTGAGGGAACTCTGTTCATATCATACGTACACTCGCTCCGATTCATACACTATGGACGGTGAGGGAACTCTGTTCATATCATACGTACACTCGCTCCGATTCATACACTATGGACGGTGAGGGAACTCTGTTCATATCATACGTACACTCGCTCCGATTCATACACTATGGACGGTGAGGGAACTCTGTTCATATCATACGTACACTCGCTCCGATTCATACACTATGGACGGTGAGGGAACTCTGTTCATATCATACGTACACTCGCTCCGATTCATACACTATGGACGGCGAGGGAACTCTGTTCATATCATACGTACACTCGCTCCGATTCATACACTATGGACGGTGAGGGAACTCTGTTCATATCATACGTACACTCGCTCCGATTCATACACCATGGACGGTGAGGGAACTCTGTTCATATCATACGTACACTCGCTCCGATTCATACACTATGGACGGTGAGGGAACTCTGTTCATATCATACGTACACTCGCTCCGATTCATACACTATGGACGGCGAGGGAACTCTGTTCATATCATACGTACACTCGCTCCGATTCATACACTATGGACGGTGAGGGAACTCTGTTCATATCATACGTACACTCGCTCCGATTCATACACCATGGACGGTGAGGGAACTCTGTTCATATCATACGTACACTCGCTCCGATTCATACACTATGGACGGTGAGGGAACTCTGTTCATATCATACGTACACTCGCTCCGATTCATACACAATGGACGGTGAGGGAACTCTGTTCATATCATACGTACACTCGCTCCGATTCATACACCATGGACGGTGAGGGAACTCCGTTCATATCATACGTACACTCGCTCCGATTCATACACCATGGACGGTGAGGGAACTCTGTTCATATCATACGTACACTCGCTCCAATTCATCACATTCATACGTACACACTTAATTCACTCACTCGCGCATACATTTACAACTTTCACTTTCCTGGTGATACCTTTGTTGCGTCTTTAAAATTTAATTTTTGACGAAAATCCATGACATTTTATATTGACCTACTTCTATAATCTATGATATTTACATTGTACATTGACATTTTATATTATTCCGACTGATTCAGATAATTAAGGTTTATTCATAAGTGATTAATGTATTTAATTTCAGATTCGGAAGTATCAGCCACCCTGAGTCCGGCCAACTTCCACGTGTGTTATTTCAAACAAGCCAGCGAACAATTACAAGTAAGTCACTACATGTGCCCTTCTGTTCTGCGGGTTTGTGTGAGGAAGAATGAGAGATTTTATTTCTCTATCTACAGTATGTATGGAATGTTTAAATTAAATTTACAAATGTGTATACTAATTTCTGCAAACACAACGCCACCGTGGTGAAGAAAATCAATGTGCAATGCTAACGCCATCTAGTTTTTTAATGTTAACTAATTAAATCTACAACTTTCAAAAATTAAGTTACAGCAATATTACAAAGGTTAGGTAAATAACGAAAATAATTCGTAATGTTGTAGGAAAGTTGAAAAAAAATATGACAAAAGACATTGTCGCGATTTTACAGTATAACATTTCAGTAACTTTCATTTGTAAGGTACAGGCAATGCCAGACAGTGAAGTTAGTAAAATTATATTGCTGCAATGTTTTATTTGTAACGTGTGTTACATTTTTGCAACAATGTTAAATACTTACATTTAAATAAGTTTAGGAGGCTATATCCCTGCAAAGTTGAAATATAAACTTTCATGCGAAATATAACAGTAACATAACTAAATAACTTTTAATAAGTTTCAACCTAACAATAAGATTTATGTAACTGACATGTTCCAGCAACATGATGTTTGAAATTTACCAATGTGCCATATACAAACTTACTACAACTTATTACAAGTTTCATTCTTAGTGGGTAGATGCTTGAAATGGGGCAAAAATTGCTCCCATAGATAGATAGATAGATTCATTTATTTTCAGTAAGGATAATTACATACATTGGTATACAACAATATACTATGAGCAACACCTTACGAATTGTCAAAATAACAATTATTATTCAATACTCAACAGAATTATTAGGCATGATTTTACAATAAATTAATTATTTGGTACATTACATAAAATTCAAATACAATATTAAAAAATTAAGATGTCAGAAATACCTACTGTAATTGAAATATCTGCAATAGCATCGTCAAAAATAACATATGGTACGGAACCCTTCGTGAGCGAACCCAATTTGCACTTGGCCGATTTTTTGACTGAAATAAACATTGATTTTATTACATACAAGCTTTTATTGAACTTACAATGGATATACAGTTCGGGTGGAATCTTGCAAGTCCCACTTCCCGGTTTCCGATTGAGCTGAAATTTGCACGCATGTGTATATCGCGTGACAATGCAATAATATGGTAACATGGAGCTGATCTGATGATAGAGTCGGAAGGTGGTCATAGGAACACCGGAACTAAACAAGATAGACCCGTCGTGTTTGGGCTCGTTTTACTTGTCTTGGCTAGCACTCTGCTGCTACATGATATCCAGGATCTCAAAAGCTTGTATTTTTTACAGACAATGGATTATGTCATTTAAAATCATGAATTTTTAAATCAAATCAAATAAACAACCGACATTTAAAAAGTTATATTTTTACAATAATTTATATCTAAGTAAAAATATCCAAATGATGGCATTGTTACAGATAAGCAACATCCAAAATAGCATGTCAAATTATTATTACTCAGCAATAGCATCGTCAAATTGAAAATAACATTAAAAAATTATTCTAGCTATATTATGTCACATTGGAAGAAAAAATGTTTTTGTCAGAAATGGCATCTGATAATTTGTAATAAATAGCACTTTATAATTAATTGATTATTCACATAACTTACAATGTCAAATGTGATTTAGCTATTAAATGAAAACATAATGGTACTGTTACAGATAGTAGCAGAAATCGACACGTCGTTCCGGGGAATGGAGTCTGTAGGAACCATCGGATACCAAGTCAACATACCCAAAGCAGATCTAGTCTTTAGAGGTATGTATCATTAGAAGTATATCCGATAAAAGGCCTACAATACATACCCTACAATTACGAAACTGTTTATTTTGTTCCAGGCATGGTAGATTCTAACTGGAACATTGGAGCAGTTTTAGAAAAGAAACTACAGCCGCTGCCGTTCACTTTCGCGCTATCGGGCATGGCCAACCAAGCCAAGCAGCAGTTCAAATTCGGCTGCGGACTCATCATAGGGTAAACCACGCGCGAGTTATGGTGTCCTGGTACTATGCCGGGTATACTGGTTGTATGGATTGGTACAATAAATGTATGATTTGGTACAATGGTTGTATGGATGGGTACAATGGTTGTATGGATCGGTATGATGTTTGTATGTATGTGTATGATAGGTGTATGAGTCGGTACAGCCGCTGTCGTTTACTTACGCACTATCGGGCATGGCCAACCAAGCTAAACAGCAGTTCGAATTCGGATGCGGACTTATTATGGAATAAACCACGCGCGAGTTATGATGCCCTGGTAGTATGCTGCGTACGCTGGTTGTATGGGTTGGTACAATAAATGTATGTTTTGGTACAATAGATGTATGGGTCGATGCAATGGTTGTATGTATGGTTTGGTACAGTAAATGTATGGGTCGGTGCAATTGTTGTATGTATGTGTATCATACATGTATTAGGCTGTACATTCGCGCTATCGGGCATGGCCAGCCAAGCTAAACAACAGTGCAAATTCAGATGCGGGCTTATTATAGGGTAAACCAGGCACGAGTTATGGTGCCTTGGTAGTATGCTCGGTATGCTGGTTGTATGGATTAAAAATAATAAATATTTGGGGACATCTTACACACGGTCTCTGACCCCAAACTAAGCAAAGCTTGTGATGTGGCTGCCAGATACTGATATACTACTTATACATATTTTTAAATACATACTTACATAGATAGTAACTAAATAACACCCAGACACAGAGCAAACACCTATGTTCATCACATGGTTCAATACATGTATGATTTGGTACAATTGTTGTTTGGATGGGTACAATGGTTGTGTGAGTCTGTACAATAGTTGTATGGTTTGGTACAGGAGATACATGTACGGATCGATACAATTGTTGTCATTTGTTGTATGTATGAGAGATATACGAGTTCCATGCTGGGCTGCAATGGTTGTATGGTTTGGTACAATAACTGTATGGTTACGTGCTGTATTAGTATGGTTTGGTACAATAGATGTACGGGCCGATACAACGGTTGTATGGATGGGTACAATTCGAGTCAGTACAACAGTTGTATGGATCGGTATAATAAATGTGAGGTTTAGTATAACACGTGTACGATTGTACCATTGAATACATAAATTTTACCATTGCATATACAAATAGTACCATTGCGTATACATATTGTTTAATTGCGTACACAAATTGTATCATCGCGTACACAAAATGTACCATTGCATACATAAATTGTACCACCTCAATACACCAGTAGTACCGCGGTAGTACCACCGGGGGCGCTCTGGTTGTACATTGTAGCAAGTTTCTGGTGCGTTGTTCATCTGATCTTAGACAAATAGTTATTATAATGTGACTGGTTAACATATGTTTATACTAATATAGTTTACAATAGACTAAAATGCAGCTTCATTACGTTTTCTGTCACTTGTGATCGTAAAAGTCCTCACTGACAATAAGTTGTCAATATTGCCAATATAATAAAGTAAGTTCGTATAGGCCGGGTGGCTAGCCCTGGTGTCAGAATTTTTAAGCCGCTTGAAATCTCTGACATGGCTAAATGGTTAGCACAACCGGCACCTACAATTTATAGTGTCATCCGAGACACGGTAGCGCTCAGCTGTAAATGCCACCCGCGGTCACCCATCCGAAGACTGACCGTGCTGAACGTTGCTTAACTTCGATGATCGCTAACGAACACCTAGTCAAACCACGCTATGAGCGCTACGACTTTGTCGCTCTCATTTTCATCTTCATAATCAGCACAGAGCTATTACAATAAGAGAGATATAGGCAAACCATTTAACTCGCGGAACGCCCGCGGGGTAAGAAGGGAGCGGGGGGAGATGTTACCGGGTGGGTGACAGGGGTACGCGGAGCAGAGAGCGCACGTCTCACCCCTCTTACCCACCCGATAACATCTCCCCCCGCTCCCTTCTTAACCCGTGGGCGTTTCGCGAGTTAAATGGTTTGCCTATAGCTCTGTTGTCGCTTGAGGCAATTATCAACCACAAAAATGTATGGACAATCACAATCACTATCACTTAGTGTCACTGTCAAATATACAGCAAGACATTTTATTCAGTGCACAAATTTTTATCGCGCAATAGATATCATTAATAGAACATATTTCGCTCATAAAAAGATAACTTTTTTTCATCAATTTTTTGTCAAACTATCCCAAAAATAATTAAATTGCATGCACCTTACATTCCAGACAATAACTACTACCTAAAACGTATAGCTAGCTCTCTCAAGGTCAGTGCTACCGGTCAATGGCCCCTCACCGTAGGTAAATAGTCGGCGCGGCGTACAACTCGCCCTCCTCGGCTCTTAGTAGGTACAATACCTACGTCTCGCGACGCAGCCGTTGGTATTCAGACGTAGGGTGACATTGATTATCCCGTTTATCTGTATACTTTCTCTTGAAGTTATTTCAATATTTTTGTACCAAAGTGAGTGAAAGTAAAATAGAGGTTTAATTGTTTGTTTATTATACTTTCCGTATGCAAAGTTTGTGCACTGGAAATAAAATCACCCTGTATGTATTGGAATTTGACAAGAATATGACACTATCGGGACAAAAACACGGCAACTAGCCGAGATATTTCTCATGTCTCATTCTAACTCATGTCATATTAAATCAATGCATCTCTTTCTTTCATTTCACGATCGACCACATTATCCCTCTGTTAACTCTGTGATAATCAGCCAGTCAATCTTCGGATGGGTGGCCTGAGTGACCGCGGGTGGCATTTACAACTGAGCGCTACCGTGGCTCGGATGGCACGTTAATTTGTAGGTCCTGGTTGTTTAACCGTTTAGCCATGTCAGAGGCCTTCAGGCGGCTTAAAAACTGACACCAGGGCTAGCCACCCGGCCTATACGAGCTTACTTTTTTATATTCATAATGTCAACCTTTGGGTTGGTCTCATAGTAACGCTATGGCCAACATTGAAATCGCGAAACAGCTTTATACACAAATATAAATTAATATACCATACCTTATTCTATGAAAACATCCTAATTTTAACTGCGCATCCAAAAGTTCTTCCTAAAATCTTTATTATCCATATTTTTAATAATGAAAAATTAAATTTATATACAGGGTGTTGTTTTGGAAAGTGCATGGAATATGATATGCTTAATTAATATTTTTATTAGTTTTTACAACTTTGAACAACTTGTACTGTGGGTGCAAATGCGAAATCGCGAAAGAAATCAGCTGTTCCATATGCATCCATCCATCAGCCAAAGGACGTCCACTGCTGGACATAGGCCTCCCCTATAGATCTCCAATAAGACCGGTTGGTAGCGGCTTGCATCCAGCGTGATACTGCGGTCTTAATGAGGTCATCCGTCTACCTTGTGGGTAGACGTCCTACGCTGCGCTTGCCGGTACGTGGTCTCCACTCGAGAACTTTTCAACCCCATCAAACTTCTTTAGCGTGCACTTTTTGGGATTGGTAAACAATGTTAAAATCGCGTCAGGACACTTGAACTGATCGAAAATCTGTAAGACGGAGGGAGCAAGTTTTCACTTCTGCCGGCACTCCCGGAGTGCAACCCGTTGTTTTTTTCTCGAATTCCGCATTAATTCCATAATAAAAGTTGGTCTGAATCACTCCCTTTTGATTTAGTACTCTTTATTTGAATAATAAAATTTTGTTATCTCTGAAACTCGTTAGTCGTTACACTTTGCTAAGCACCACCCTGTACAAACTGCCTTAACTATTTTATAAAAGTTCCAAAGATATAATCGCAGTCCAGAACGCTGTAACGATGTTAGATAATTCCTAAACTAATGACTTATCACAACTTTACTGTGTGAATGTACGATAATGTATGTAAACGTGGACATCGACTTCTCATCTCGTAGACATCACATTCATCAGAGGGCTAAGTTGGGGTTTCTTGCTCGAACTCGATCGCGTTAACGTTTGATGTGGTTTCTCTGGAGGTTAGTATTTTAAATAACCTTCATGCAGGCAGAGCACGTTCAGTGATAGTTTAGCGTCTTGAAAAAGGAGTCGATACTAGAAGATTATTTTATATTAAAACAGCAACAATGTATTCCACTAATATATTATTATTCAGGCTTCAGGAAGTAATAAATAGTTTTTACAATTTAATTTTAACGAGAAGATGCGATAATTAACTTGCCAACTTGGCGGCCATCACAGAGAGAGAGAGAGAGCACACATCAAGAGATAGTCGATTTTCTTAGAACTATCTACAGACTATACAATATTGGGGATATCATTACTAAATTAATAATATTCCCTATAATCCATTACTTTAACAATTTCTATGGAAATGGCACAGCGCCATCTTGTGTCACGTACAGAAAACTGACTAGCTAAGTGTGAGTATTTTTTAACGGTAATGTAACGAGCGCCAAATCGAACCAACACAAGCGCGGCAACGATTGGCTAACTCAAGCGTGTGTGTCAATGTGCTCGCGTGTGTGCTCGGCGCGCTCGGTTATCGCGACGTAAAAGTAATTCGATTTGATTTGCAAAACTCCAACTTAGCCCTCTGAGCATCTAGTACAGATTTTGCATTGTTCACTTAAACTTGCCCACTACGCCACGCGTGTGCCGTTAAAGTTCTTCCAGAAAAAAGAAAATCGCCGCTTGTAAATAAATCGAATAGCTAAACCTTTAATTTCACTCGCTGCTGATGGCTTGCAAAAAAAAACCGATTTCATGTTTTTTTTTTTTAATTTTTACTGTATATTTTTTCTTTATTGATAATAACTACCTTTTCATACCCACTGCTGGCTGCCTCTCTTGTAGTGTCATTTGCAGTTTTATGTGATCAATTAAATGGTTTAACAACGTTATTTTACGAGTATAATAAATCGAATAATGTGAGTAATGGAATTATTGATATTTTGCTTGGAATCAAATTTTGAAAATTATTCGTTCTTATGACTATGACCTTATGGCCAACACGATAATTACGTGTGATTCCCATTTTTTAAATGAATATAGGTGTGAGTTTGACTACAATGACATTAAGCATATAAGCGCTAATTTGCACATGTGTTGTCCAAATTTTTCCTCTGTATCAGTATTGTACACACATTGTAGATCTGACTGACCGTTAGTTTTCAGTCACTAGATTGTCATCAGTTACATACACAGCTCTTGTGTCTTGTTGTTCTGTTGTGATGTCTACGAGATGGGTAGTCGTTTGCAGCGGTTTGATTTACCTTGTGTTTTTGTATGTTACGTATTATTTTTTGTTATATCGCCATTTTACGCTACTTACTACCAGTAAGCATTTATGACAATATTGCGATCACTCTAGAACAACATACAATGAGCACGTCATAGTTTTAAAAATTATGTGCTTGACCTTGGCAAATGCAATTCGTGACGCCAAAAAAAGCTTTCTTATTTTTGTTTAAACTTCCTTGGTCAAAACAGATCACGGGATATTTTTTTAAGATTTTTCAGGATATATAGTCTCGCTAATCTACCCACAAAGTGGAAAATTCGTATAATAATTTAGGTAGTCCCTTTTCCCACCAAATATCTATAAATAAATTATGAGCCGCAAATTATAAGTGGTACTCAAGTGCAGCTAGTTTTAACTGAATATCACCAGATAAGTCAGCCGAGAATTGTCATAGGCCTGAACCAAGAAATGTAAAAATTGTAAATTTTTATTTAATCACAAAAAACAGGGTCCAAATTTTAAAATAAGTTAACCACATAATAAATCACTTGCCCATCACCCGCCATTAAGCTTGATTCGCCTGTAAGGTAGGTTCTCTCGATCAAAATGTTGTTCTAGTGTGATCGCAGGCTCATTCCAACGTTGCCCTGTTCCTTTATTTCTTTAGGCGAAGCCCTTCTGTAAGTCGCAATCCACATTTGTGCGTTTTCTCCTTGAACTTGCGTTCTTTTGGTACTTGCGAATGCTTGCAATACTATTGAATTTGCTTTGCTGCGGATAACCCAATCTTGACTGATGGTCTAAGAGCCACTGAAGATCAACCTTCACCGACGTGATAACCAGATGAGACGTATTTTTAACAATTATTATTTACTAGCGACCCGCCCCGGCTTCGCACAGGTCGTATAAAAACATTCCTCTTGAATCACTCTATCTATTAAAAAAAACTACATCAAAATCCGTTGCGTGGTTTTAAAGATATAACACATATACACACATATAGTGCGTTTCATCTTATAGTTCCTATGCCGTCATGTTGGCAGTGATGCAAATAAGTGTGGGCATATAATTCTTTCTTTGCACTCCTGCAGGGGTGCCTACATGACGGCATAGGAACTATTTGATGAAACGCACTCTAGGGACAGACAGTGCGGGAAGCGACTTTGTTTTATACTTTGTAGTGATTTATAAACACGCCTATGATATTACGCCTATCGAAGTGTCATTAACATTATTTTTTATTTAATTTAAAATATTTCATGAACGATTTTTTGGAGGGCTGTATGATTAAATTTGTAATTAAATTATCTTTATTATGATACCAGTTTTGACTGGTTATTAAAACAGTTTCGTATTTAAGTATATTAATAAATTTGTCCATAGTTGCTTGCCAGGTTGTTTGAACAAAATTAAGTAGGTAAATTTACCAACATATACTCCCTACATTAAAAACTATTACTTAGTTGGAATCAAATAATACCGGCTATCACAAGAGTGAATGTAAAAAAATAAAATCGAATTAAATATATTCATAAACACTTCGATAGCTTTTTTCGACTTTCCTAGCTATCATAGGCCTATTTGTGTGTAAATAACAATTCATAAAAAGTATGTGTCATGTGGTTATCAGATGAGCGAAGGTCGTTCTTCCACGTCTCTCCCCCTATGACGCTCACTTAACAGTTGTGCAAAGATTGAGTTTCGCGTAGCTTATAGCTAACTTAACAGCCGTCAGGAAGTTTGAGTCAGCTTATATTCTAATATTTCATGCGCTAAACGCAAGATCGATCGGAAGTTGGTGAAAACGCGCAAATGTCGAGTTGGTCGTCCGCTCAAACTCGAGTCCTGTTGATTTGGTCGGTCGCTCAAACTGGAGTCCTGTCGAGGCGTGAGTGTGTGTATGTAGATAGATGTTGTACATACGGCCTGTTGTTAAAGCGTTTATTTTTAATAGAGTTACGTTAATAAATCAATATTGTTGTTTTATTTTATTTTTTATACCTACCTATCATTTCCCGTTTATCCCCTATGAGTACCTACTGCTCTGTGGATCTTAAAGCCGTGTATTCATTGAGCATCATTTGTTTATAAACTCTGTATCAGAAACAAAATCTACGTGTTTACGAAACAAAATAATCGGCCAAGTACGAGTCGGACTCGCGCACGAGGGGTTCCGTACTGTATGGGAGCCCCCCCTTAAATATTTATTTTATTTTAATTTTATTATTTATTATTGAAGTAAATATAAAATTAAATATTCTGTGAAAATTTCAAGCATCTACCTGTTACCATTATTAATATAGAGCGAAAAACGTCTAAAAAATCAGGTTGGTTGTATGGGAGCCCCCTTTAAATATTTATTTTATTTTTAGTATTTGTTGTTATAGCGGCAACAGAAATACATCATCTGTGAAAATTTCAGCTGCCTAGCTATCATAGTTCATGAGATACAGCCCGGTGACAGACGGACATCGAAGTCTTAGTAATAGGGTCCCGTTTTTCCCTTTGGGTACGGAACCCTAAAAATAATGTTTGATACAATTATTTTGTTTCTGTAAACACTACCGTGGGGAACACGGAAGCAAATCAGTTCCTGCTAGTCATGCATGCGACCACGAAAAGAACTCATTTCGACGTGTGAAAAAGTGACAGATATATACTTTGCCATAACCCTGTCTTGTTCTGACACTACGAACGAAATAATTCGTGGCGCGCATACTAGCCCGGCAGCGGAAACATCTACGTGATGTTTCAGAAACTGTATCCGAAACATTGTTGCTCAGTGAATACATGGCTTAAGACTTTCCCGTGACACTACTAGTAGTACTAGAAGTAGGTACCTACATTTCCAGCACCTAGCATGGCAAAGGGACAAATTGTCTTTCTGCCAGTTTATCCCCTCGGAATGGAAACTAAGTATGAATTTAAATGGGCAACTGACATTTAAAGCGGATGAAATGGTTTTATCCCTTTGCCATGCTAGGGTGCTGGGGCAATATACTGTTGTCAGTACAGATAGCGCGCGAGTTGAATGCAGTCGGGGTCTGAGGTAAAGAGCGGGAGCATCTCCCCCCGCTATCCGCACGCCCCACCTCACGCGCCTGGGCGGGTTGGGCGTGCGGATAGCGGGGGGAGACATTCGCATTCCTATAAGCTCTGCATTCAACTCGCGCGCTATCAGTAGCTTGACGTCTGTCGACATGAGTTGTTGCGCAGTAGCAATTTATTCATATGTCTGGCGCAAGGAGCCAAGCCGAGCAATTCGCGCAGATTGTAGCTGCATAGACGCTATTAACTATTATTATATTTGCTATTAACCTTTAGATTTGATTCAGCCTATAGCCAAAGAATATATAATAATACTACGTACTAAAGGCCTGGTTAGGTCTGCGACATCCAGACTGACAGAAAATGCTATGGGTCGAGAGTGCTGTACTGTATCAGCCTTTTAATAGTCCACTGCAGGACGTAGGCCTACCCACGAAGTGTGATTGGGCCATATCCACCACGCTGGCCCAGTGCGGATTGGTGGATTCACATAAGCCATCGAATTTCTTCTACGAACATATGCAGGTTGCCTCACGATGTTTTCTTTCAACGAAAAGCCAGTGGTTTAAATTACGTACATAAATTCCAAAGAACTCATTGGTACGGGCCGGGATTTGAACCCACGACCTCACGATGGTAACGGTAAGGCGGGCATCACTACCACTAGACAGTCTATCGACAGTCGAGGTCGACAGTGCAGCAGGCATCAAATGGATTCAATGTGATTTATGCCATTCACTGGTCTCTTGCTAATTGCATCCATTTGATGTACCTACATAAACAAAAGTATTTGACGACTATTTGCGTAATCAAAGGGAGGCCTATGACCAGCTGTAGGTTATTAAGATTTGTGAGGGAGACCCGATTCAATCTCGCAGAGATGCGTAATTTATTGCTCATGTTTGAATGCAGCATTGGTCGAGAATTACTGATGGCCGGTAGTGCTGTTACTTTACTATGGGGGCCAACACAATTCGACAAAAGAAATCAGAGCCCTTAGTCCAGGTTTTACGTAGTTTACTTGAACTTTCGCGTGTGGCTACATACATTTTGGTTAGTTCTTCCTCGTTTCCGTCAGGGGCATCCCTACATAGTCGATGTACCACCTCGTACTAACCGATTCGTTTCTTCCTTCATAATGCGGACCGCCAGGGATTGGAATGCCTCCGTCATTGTTTCCTGACAATTACAATTTGGATATCTTCAAGTCAAGAGTGAATAGGTATCTTCTAGGTCTACCTACATACTTTATCTTCGGCTACAACTTCGCTTTCCATCAGGCGAGTTGGTGGCCTAAAATAGACCTAGGTACTACATAAAAAAGGTCGCTGCCGCTGTATAAAAATGTATAGAGCCATACGGAAACAGATGTAGTTTGAATTTACGTGTAAACCTGGACTAAGCCCTCTGACGTTCCGTACTGAGTAGCTGGGAATCGTTTTTTTAAATTCTAACTGTGTTTGATCCCATAGTAAATGTTATTCGTAATGATGGGTCTGAATCACCCTTTTTCGGAATACTTTACTTACTTTACCAGCCTTTTAACAGTCCACTGCAGCCCGGGTAGCACAGCAAAGGGAGAAAACCATTTTATGCACTTGAAATGTCAGCTGTCATTGTCAATCCATGCTTTATAATATTTCCACTTCGAGGAGATAAAATGGTGGAAAGACCATTTGTCCCTTTGCCATGCTTCCCGGACAGGATGGGTGAATACCCACGAAGGGTGATTGGGCCATATCCACCACGCTAACCCAGTGCGGGTTGGTTTTTTTTTTCGGCATAATATAAGCCAAATCTCTGTGAACACGAGGCGAGTCATTGCGTAGCAGCAAATTCGTTGTGTCATCTGCGCTATGGGCAGCTTGTTAATAACTTCAGAAGCAATTAACTTTGATTCAGCCTATGCAGATACACCCTTTCCGTATACTGTAGGTACTGTACTATTGACTGCCTCGGTGGCTCAGTGGTTAGTGACCTTAACTTCTGGGTCAAAGAGGCGTGGGTTCGATCCCCACCCAGGGCAAATATTTATGTGATGAACGTGTTTGCTCTGTGTCTGGGTGTTATTTAAGTACTATCTATATAATTATGTATTTAAAAAATAAGTATATGTAGTATATCAGTCTCTGGCAGCCATATCACAAGCTTTGCTTAGTTTGGGGTCAGAGACCGTGTGTAAGACGTCCCTTATTTATTTTTTTTATTACTTTCACCTTTAACCACCTTATCACCTGTTTGCTTGTAACAACCCCTTTAGCTCGATTTTGCCCTACTTTGATTACTAAAAAGTAAAAAATATAGTTACAAAAAACTAAAAAACAAGCTTTCATTATCGAACAAAAAAAGTATTTTACACTTTTTAAACAACATTTATTAATAGTCCACTGCAGGACGTAGGCCTACCCGCACAGCCTTTCCATATACTTACACATACAGAATATCCCAAATATTAGCGTTTTGGCGTCACGCATGGCCAGTTTTATACGGTCAATAAAACGCAAATTAGTTTAAAAATAACGTAAGTTTATTACATGTAATCAAATAAAAATATATAATTATAAATCTTTATTCTGCTACGTGTAGGTATTATACCGACGAATTATTTTGGTAGGTACTATTACAATAAATTGCGACTATTTTTATTGATTTATTACTACATCTTGGGAACAATTGTGACGTGATATCTTTAAACTTATTATTGTATTCAAAACTGCTCAATTATATAATTTTATTTATAGTGTTCTCATTTAGCTACATGGCCTAGGTTCGACAGTGCCCACCTACAAACTTGATCGCCTACCCCAGAAAACCATAAAATTCAACTCCTATTGCACAGTTAATAGGAGTTAAATCTCCTAGTAGGTAAGCAGCTTTAATTGCAGCAAGGAGATTTAACTCCTATTGCACAGTTAATAGGAGTTAAATCTCCTAGTAGGTATGCAGCTTTAATTGCAGCAAGGAGATTTAACTCCTATTGCACAGTTAATAGGAGTTAAATCACCTAGTAGGTGCGCAGCTTTAATTGCAGCAAGGAGATTTAACTCCTAATACGTATGCAATATGTATGTATTGTATAACGTGTATTATTAATTTTGATATTTGTGATATTTTGACATGATAATTTTAATGATTTTTTGTAATAAGGACTGTATGTCTGAAATAAAGAATAAATAAATAGGAGTTAAAATTCCTTGTATGGCTTGACTCTCCAGCGTTTTTTATAGGTGACGCGAACTCCGTGCCAAATAAAAAAAAATAACACATCACAATTGCTCACGAACAAAGAGTTTTCACTGCAAAGTATGTACCTAAAGCCTCAGAAACATTGCACCTTACATTAGTACATAGTTTTCAAAGCATTATTCGGTAATGTGCCATTTTTCGACACACATCACATTACAAAGTATTTGATTTAATCAGAGGAAAATTCGTATTTCGTCGCCATAGTTTTAAAATAGAATACAATAAAAAACTTTGCCATAATGGTTCAAGATTACATAAATTTTGCCAATAAAAAATAGACCCTATATTTTTGATGATTTGTGATTAGGTTAATGCTATCGAAAATTCGCTATTATTGCTATAGCATTAACGCATAAGGGCCTAGTTTCAAAAGGAAAGCTGGGTGGACACTTCAAATAAAAAAATCTCAAAAAAACAATCCAAAATCCGTCAACCCAACTTAGAGAAAAACTAAACTAAAATTTATGTTTATTCTCCTTATACCAAAATATATTATTATGGCTTGAATTATCAATTATCATTTCGAAGATATTATATTTCTATATTAATATATTCTCGTTATATATCTATGTTTAAACCTAAACTTATATTTAGAGACGATTGCAAGACTTAGTTCGCAATGTGTCATCAAGAGATCCGAGTGTAGTGTATACAAGATAACGAGCGAGCGGTGGCGCCACGTACGTTATGTTGCTAGTATTTTAGAGCAGCATAGAATTAGTTCTCGATTTTGCCAGTGCGCACAGTTACCTTGCGCGTACTCTTAGTTTTGAAATGTTCTTTTTTGCTTATTTTCACTGCCCTCTTCATAAATATTCACTGATATGTACCGTAAATTAAAGCAGTAACCACATTGATTGCATTGTATACAAGATCGTGTTGAGAAATAATAGTATACGCCGAATTAAACATATACCTCAGGAAAATAGACTTTTTTTTATCAACTTTGCACTAAATTTCCGATCCAATTTTTTTTCCGGTTTTTCTATCTTTCTTTTAAAATTTATTCCCTACAATAATGGTCTTGTATGACTTTTGACCTTAAGTGCATAGTTTCCGAGATATCGGCCAAAAACGTTTTCTCAAGATGGCGCTTGAAGCTCCACCTGGATCTGTCAGCATTTTTCTGATTTTATGCTCTGTATGTGATCCTAAACCTTATAAAAAATTGGATCAAAAACTTAGTGCAAAGTTAAGTTCTTAAGTAGTTATTTAAGTATTTCCGATTATGCTATTTTCAAAGAAAAAAGAACATCACAAAATGAGCCAAAACTATGGCGGATACAGCGCAAGTCGTGGTAGCTTCTAACACAAAAATGCCGCGTATTTGGCGTGAAGACACTGAACTTAAATAAAGCTTGTTACACCGTCTTTAGGTCTAAATTCGACTTTCCATTTCAAATTCTTAAGCCGTTTCAACACATCACGCGTTCTCTGTTTCGTTATTTTCATGTTCGCAAAATTAACACAACATATAAATGAAAAAATGAGTTACTGAATTAAAGAATTTTTGTAATATTTCCTTAATTTTAAATATCGTACTTATCATTATGACCAGTTCTTACTATGGAACCAAATCAGGAAATATGATTGTGTAATATGCGACAAAGAGAACACGTTGTGTCAAAACCACTTATGTGATTTTAGGAAATAACCTTGTGATGATTTTTTTGTCCGCTTTTTTCCTCAAATCTTATGATTTTTCGATTTTCTTGCCGATTCAACATTACTAGAAACGCGCAAGATACTCTGCCCGCGAGTGGTGGCGCCACATACGTTATGTTGCTAGCATTTTGAATTCCCTGGCAGCATTGAATTAGTTCCCGATTTTGGCCGTGCGCAGAGTTACTTCGCGCGTACTCTAACCAAAGCTGACCATCGACTAACTACAACCGTGGACTGCACAAACACTAAAAAGACGGTGCGTAAGCATAGAAATGATTGTGCTAAATAAAATCTAAAAAGCAGTAAACAGAGCAATAATTACACTAAGTACAAGATGATTTTAATTATAAAAATCTCAACCTCTTGACAAAATTGACAGTTATTGTATCTCAATTTGACGAAGACGCGGCGAAATAAAAAAATAATATCGACTAAAACGTTTTATGTGTAAACAAATTGAGTTTACCTTCCTTGAAAAACAGTACCTACTCGTACTTCATATCTTGGTTAACAGATTCAGTTAATACATTAGCACAAAAGTGCCAATAGACTAAAATGGGTGACCTTGAACAGACCAATCAGCGTCCAGTATGTCATTTTGTGGGCATAACAGCTGATAGATTGTTTTTTTTCTGGACAATTAAAAAGCAGTTGTCTGACAAAGTCATGACTAACTATTGTTTCACATAACACTATTGAAGGGTTGTAAATCTTATGAGTTTAAGCGCCATTGGCACTTGGACCCTTTAGAATTAGCTACAACCCTTCCATTCATGTTTATTATTATTTTTCTGCATTCGCCGCGATCATTCTTCTGACATAGTTCTGCACCTTACAACATAGGAAAGAAAGCAAATCACAGATCGCGATACCAAAATTCGATTGCTTTAATCCAGAACCAAAGACCAAATTCCTTTTATTTAGCATTCCAATGTTACCATAAATGTAGACTAGGTGGATTATCCAGTATTACTTGTCTTGCATTTGCGTAGTCAATGAACATACTGAAATCACGAAAGAAAATGAGATGTACAAAGTATATTATTTAGAATATTTGCATATATTTTGGAAGCCAAAGAAGTTGGAAGCATTTGTTACTGATGTACCCACTCTTTACAAACTAAACCAATATAACAGGACTAAAATATCCGCCATCATTTTCACAAGTAAGGTTGTATATTCCGAGTGGCTAGTCCTGGTGTCAAAGTTTATTACATTTCTTAAACTAACATGACACACATAGCTTTGTGGTGTATATCCAACAGTAGGGATGTTATGTGTGATTTGGGTTTATTTGTCCTTATGTACAAGGCTACGGATGATATTATTTTTATCCTTGTCAAATTGGTTTTATTTTGTGGAGGCTTCAGTAGCGATCAGTAAACGCCCAATCACAGAACCCATATTTTTCAATACGGCTACGTTGATAGGGCGTCTACAATTTGGCTCCGTAGTTCGTATGACTCAAAATCTAAAATGCATGTTAGACTGTAAAACGCCTTTAATTCAACGCAAACGGGCGTGTCGCGACAGCTATAAAACGCCGCCACCGACGACTTTTTTAAACTTTTTCTTAGTATGTTTGTATAGGCCAGGTGGATAGCCCTGGTGTCAGTTTCTGAAGGCATCTAACACGGCTAATCGGTTAAAACAACCGGGACCGTTAACGTGTCATCAGAGCCAATGCAGCGCTGTTTTAAATTCCACCAGTGGTTACAGTTCCAAAGACTAATCTTGTACATAGCTTAACTTCGGTGATCGCTAAGAAACACCTAGTTTTGACTAGCGTAGTTTGCTACGCTATGAGCGCTACATTCATAATATTAGAAATGTACTGTACACGCAAAAATCTTCTTAAGATATGCATACATTCTTTATTTTTTGACCCGACTGCCACGGAAGGATAATTTTTAAAGATTTGATATAAAGGAGATATTGCAAATATGCATAGAAATTGGGCCACTAAAGGGTACAGTATTTCATAATTCGCTTTGTTTCTTTCGGAAAATGATTTTTCCGTTATTTTTTACAATAACAGTGTCCATTAAAAGTAATTTCATGTATTCGGGTCTTAAGGTTACATGTGACCAAAATGACAGTAATTCAATGACTGAACAAAAATCAAATTGGAAAGTGTAAAATTACTCATAAATTAAGCATTTAATGCGGTTGTTTTACTCTGCGCATTAATTTATCATAGTTTAACGGATTTTTTGAGCTACTGTACCTAGTCTGAGCCCATTTTGCATTGTCTCCTTTAAGCAATATGAGATTTCAATTTCAATTTTATGAATGCCAATGGCAGCGTTTTTTTTTCAGCCATGTTTGTGGCTATATCGACACGCCCGTTTGCCAAAACCTGCGATAACCCACCAACAAAAACCACTAACGTCAAAGAGGGAGATCGACAAAAACATCATGACACATTTCGTTTAAAAATAAAAACTATATTTAAAAAATCATTAAATACCTATGAGATAATAACGTGATGACTTCAGCCCAGCGCGGGCTACATTTAATCGTTCATTCTTCAATTTAGCTATTTTAACCTAATTACCGTACCATTCTTTTTTTTCGTTTACCTATTTGATTCAAACTGAAAGGAGTTTGAACATTTTTGTATGAAAGCTGGTATATCCACCCGCTGCCATTATGTTTCCTTTTTATAAGTTTGCGCGCAATGCAAGTAGTATATAATATGGGTAGGGGACACTTATACAAACAATAGATGTTCAGTATAATAAGCGCCACACAAATCGGCGGATGAGAAGTTAGCCGCAGATGACACTTCGCCGTGATTCGCTAATCATTGCGCGTACACATTGCACAATGCCGACACCGCGTGTCGTAGTGGTGAGCACGGGCGTAGGGAGCGCGCGGGAGGCATGAGGTTGGCGGGCGGGTGTGCCTCGGCGTCTCGTCTTTCTAAGTCCCGCGAATACCTATATTTCGGTAAATTATATTAAATATAGGTATTCGCGGGACCTAGAAAGACTTTAATAACTTCCCATCCGCCGATTTGTGTGGCGCTTAGTATACTATGATACCCTAAAGTATCACGTTCTCAAGATTTGAATGTAAAGATCGCTGTACGAGAACTTTGTACCATAGTACGAAACATTTATTGTGTGTATAAGTGTCCCCAAATCATACGAGTATACATATACCACTTTCATGGTGCGTGGAAATTTTTAAAATAAAAAATTATAATGGCGGCGGGATGATATGTCACAAATGTTCAATTGAAACGCCTTTTAAATTGATAATATTACTGACTATGCAAGCCCGATACGTAAAAACATGCTTATTTATCTGTTAATAATTTGGCTGTTATTTAAAAGCATTGAAAAATAATAAAGGGTACTAGTAATTAGAAAAAAAGCGCCAAATTGGAGAAAGACCGTAAAAGATTTAAATTGGATTTATTTATGCTATGGGGACAGATTTATTAGAATATTTACAAAAAAATGTTCTCTCGTTCTCGTTCGCTCTGCCGTTATTTGCTTGCCATGATTATATTTAATTCCTGCTTTTTGTACGCGCGTGGATTTTTCTTGTGTTGCCAGTTAAGTAACTAGCTATAGTTTTCCATACTTGCCATATTTGCAATTTTTATACTCATCGTTATGAACAACTTTTATCATGAGACAATTAAAATCCTGAATTCGCAAGCAAACCTGCTATTCCATACATAAGGATAGCCCCTGAATGAAAGTTCCATGCATTTTATGTAAAATCAATAATCATTGCGTATGAAACAGTTATTTTATTTTATTTAAAGTAATTCCCCATACTAAAATTTATTCTTATATCTCTGCAAATATGGCAACGCAAAACTATCGCTTATAGAGACATGTTTACGTTAATTCTGGTCCTTCGTGAACTCGTGATCTCATTCTCACAATATTTCTAATAGCCCAGGAGGTGAGATCAAAAAATATCAATCAATCGAAAAGACTCATTTGTTTTTGACAAACAGGGTCCCATGCCAAACGCTAAGGGATGTTTTATTAGGACGGAACGAGCGCGGGACGGGCGCAGGGCCCGCACGATGCACATTCTATACATTTTGTAGAAAAGCCCTGACGGGCCCCGTCCAGGCGTCGTTCGGGCCCCGTCCGGTCCTAATATAAATCACCCTAAGGAACCCAGCTGACTGACTCCGGGATATTGTTGTACACCACCAATGTAATGTAATACCAAAAATTCATCTTATTCAAAATGTTTGCATTTTTTTTTGCGCTCACCTTCTAGGCTATAGAGAGTGAAAGAGACAATGACGATGTTCGAGAACCACCCAAAAAATTAAATTGTGTTACGATTATAATAAACGCACGCATGACACAACAAGTAAAATCCACGCTGGTATACCTAACAATCATCTCTCCGTAATAAAATAACATATTCACATTATAACATTCAACATTTTCGATTTGATATCTCTAAATTTAGTACTGAGTATGTTATGTTAGCGAGTAAATCTAGGTTTTAAAAGTTAATTTTAAAACCGCCGATCAGTGTGAGTAGAGCAATCACAAGTAGAAATTCGCTAAAGCCAGGTTTTCACAGTACGCGTTGGCTTGGACGTATTAGCACGGGAGGTACGCGCAAAAAATTGCAACTAATTTCCTTTACTTTCGTATTCTCACCAAACGCTAAGCATCCCAGCTGACTGAATCCGGGGAATTATTGTACACCACCATGACAACGTAATACCAAAAATTCAGCTTTTAGAAAGTAGTTGCAATTTTCAATTTGCAATTTGCACATGGTCGGTATCCGAGTGCGCTCGAATTACGTGTTTACACAATACGAGTAGCGTCCAAGCAGCCATCCGAGGGCCGAGTGAGAGTTTTTAACTATGTTCGAAACCTAATCGATCGCGTTAACGTTAGATGTGATTTGTATGGAAATGACACAGCGCCATCTTGTGTCACGTTAAGAAAACTGAATAGCTAAGTGCGAGTTTTATTTACGAGCGCCCATCCGAACGAACACAAGCGCGGCAACATCTGTGATTGGCTAACTCTGGTGTGTCAATGTGCTCGCGTGTGTGCTCGGCGCGCTCGGTCAACGCGACGTAAAAGTAATTCGATTTGATTTGCAAAACTCCCACTCGGCACTCTGAATGCACTCGGTCCGAGCCAACTCGTACTGTGTAAACGCGACTCGAAAGAAACGTGTAACAGTGTAAAGGATTTTGAACCTACGGTAAACCGAGTAAAGTTGATTTTCACAACTCCGTGAAACAGTCCGAATTGCACTAACGGTACCGATAACAATTAAAAATGCACTATACATAAACATCAACAGGTTTTGTATCGTGCGATACAACTTTTTTAAACTCGAGTCAATAAAGAAAATTTGTGGGTTCATGCCCTCTTTCTTACTTGCATTACAGAATATAGGTTGCGCCACACAAGTCGGCGGATGTGAAGTTAGCTACAAGCTGCGCAATATCCAATCCTGACTGAAGCTCACACAAAGCCGCGCGTTAATTGGCTATTGCGCAGCTTGTAGCTAACTTCACATACGCCAACTTGTGTGGCGCGCCCTATACAAGGAGTAAACTTCAAGTAAAATTGCACTACACACCAAAATTACCAAAATCAGGAGTTACATACTCCTGTAACGGAGTAGTGTAACAGGAGTTTGTAACTCCTGTTACATACTCCCTCAAACGCTCAAAAAAAAACAACAAATCAAATTACACAACGACAACGCAAATGACACGATACGAAACCTTTAAACTCCTTATACCGTGCGTTTTCATAAGCGCTGCCGCGTAGTCCATTAGTGTAATTCGGACGCGCGAATTTGCACAAAATTAATTACCGTGTCGGTTTTCACTTGCGTTAACCGCGCAGTATCCTCTATTTATTTTATTTAATAAACCTCACCAACACTATTGAATTAACACAGAATATCAGCGCTGGTTGCTCGTAAGTGCAACCAGCATTACGCTGAGTTGGGACCAGTTTTTGTGACAGAAATACTAGGTAAAATACTGTTGTTTTTGTGTTTTATCATTTGTTTTGTCGTTATGAATTGTACCTCTTATTGACGTGACAACGTCTTATAAATTGGTTTGCCGGGTGACACTTCAAGAAACTGCGTTACGCTCCGCTCACACTTCATGCGCTCTCATTCGTCTCAAAGTCGTTGTCACGTAAAACTTTCGCCCGAATACCGACTTTACAGGCAACCAATTTTTTTGTTGCAAATAAAAATTTCTGTATTTCTTTTTTTTTTTTTTTTATTCTATATAGGTTTGCGTTTGACTACATACTGCCTGATGTTGAGCAGATATGCGGTCTAGGATGTAGCACGCTTACCTAGAAGATACCTATTTACTCGGGATTTGAAGACACCCACGTCGTACTTTAGCGGGAAGACAGACCCAGGCAAAGCGTTCCACATTCTGGCTGTTCGTATGAGGAATGAGGACTCGAAACGCTTGGTTCTAACGCGCGGAATGTCCACCATAAAAGGGTGGCGCTTTGGTCGCGTCTGTCTAGTATTTCTGTATTGTACACCAATACAACATAAGAAGGAACAGAACAGATAAAATCTAAGTGACACAGCAATTATAGGCGAAGATAGCCTGTAGCTATTAGTGTAATTCGGACCGTTAAGTAAAATTACCCTACACACCGATCGAGCGGCGCATCCGTGAAGTAGAAAGAATCGAAGCCGATCTATTTCTAAACACAGAGTAGTGAACACTTTTCCTCCAATCGTATTGCTGCAAGTTGCGGCGGTTTTATCTTATTGGTCCTTCGAGCAAATATCTACAGAGCCACAGTCTCTAAGTGAAAGTAGTAAAAAAATGTCCGAACGCCGTCACACATCGTTTTCTCGAATCTCGACGTTAGGTGCGTTCGTTTTGGACTTGATGGCATTTTTAGGGTTCCGTACCCAAAGGGAAAAACGAGACCCTATTACTAAGACTTCGATGTCCGTCTGTCTGTCTGTCTGTCACCGGGCTGTATCTCATGAACCATCATAGCTAGGCAGCTGAACAGATGTTGTATTTCTGTTGCCGCTATAACAACAAATACTAAAAAGAAAATAAAATAAATATTTAAGGGGGGCTCCCATACAACAAACCTGAATTTTTAGACGTTTTTCGCTCTATATTAATAATGGTAACAGATAGATGCTTAAAAATTTCACAGAATATTTACTTTAATAATAAAATTAAAATAAAATCAATATTTAAGGGGGGCTCCCATACAGTACGGAACCCTCCGTGCGCGAGTCCGACTCGTACTTGGCTTATTAACTTTTGCAAAATTAGCGTTGATGTAAACCTTGCGTCTTCGGATCACTAGCAAGGTTCGAGTCCTGCTGCCGCAACGAATTTTTAAAATGTTTTGACGTGACAACGTCTTATAAATTGGTTTGCCGGGTGACACTTCAAGAAACTGCGTTACGCTCCGCTCACAATGAGAGCGAGTGAGAGGCACGCGTCCCTTCCACTCGGGCATGGTTAGCCCGCCTAAGAGCGAGAGAGACAGACATAAAGTCGTTGTCACGTAAAACTTTCGCCCGTATACCGACTTTACAGGCAACCAATTTTTTTCATAAAAATAACTCTTTGAGATAAACCTAGTGTGGGATGCACTATAAAATTAAAATCATTTCACTGTTAGATACCATTACCTTGGTTCAGTCTAAGTGAACTTGGGCTATTATTTATTTTGATGTTTAGTCCATAAAACTCGAAAATCTTTTTGGCATATTTTATTTTGTGCCGAAACAATAAACATGACTTTGTTTCGCTCTGAATCAAAACATCAGACAAAGATAGAAACAATCTAGACATGCTATTTCCTCTATTTCATTGTAATTGCTGTTTTTTTTACAATCTGTAACAAGATACAACAGAATAGCGTTCCATCTCTTTCGACTGCACAATTCACCGCAGTTCCGAGCGGGATAAAAACAGACTATTCGTCTATTGCTTTGAAGCCCGACCATTATATAAAGCCATCTCGCTCTGACTGCTCAATTTACCAGAGTCTAAAAGGAGACAAATACAACTTTGAACGATTTTCCAATAAAATAAAACCACCGCACAGTAATCTTAAGCGTAAGAGACACACATAGACAAGCCGACACTCCTAGTTTTTAACCATTGAAACTTTCATAACACACCGACGACTAATGGCGCGCGTTTGGAACGACGGAGCGGAGAGCGTAGCGTAAGCGTACTGTCGTCGAAAAAATTGCAGACTATTTCGTGAATTATTGGAAGACCTGATGAATTTATTTTTAAAATGAACTGTAAGAAAACTTATTTGTTTTCTCGAAAATGTTTAGTACATGTTCTAACAAATGTTTAGTGCTGCCAAATAAAATATTGCGTTTGACGTTGTCCGCACTAAACTAGAAATCAGATGCATTTGATTTGTCAAAACACAAAAATAACAACAAATGACAAATAGTGTTGACAAATTGATTTTAATAGTCCATATTTTACGCTCACAATTACGCTACCCGCTCCGCGTCTCAAAAGCGCACCCTAAAAAGTTTAAAACACGAATCTTAAAGTTCTTCACCATCTTAAAGCATGTTCACATGTTGCCGCCTTAATGAGCAGTTTTTTATTTTATTTCTAACGTTGGCAATACATGGTCCATAAAATATAATCTTTTTTTTTTTAAATCGGACAGCAAACATGGCTCTGACATTGCAATCACTCTGCCGTCTCATGTTGGACAATGCACTTAAAATTAAAAATATTAGTGACGTATGATGACAATTTTGAACGCATTTGATTTTCGAACGATTTCGTTCCAACGACAATTCGTTTTTTTTTTAAATTTGTGGATAACATTTAGTGGCAGTGATGGTCCAGCACACGCGTCGATGTCGATTATCCATACAAATAGTGATGTGCAAAGAGTTATCGATGATAACAAAATATCGATATAATGAAATATCACGATTAGCAAATTGTGTCGACTTGACGAATCCAAAGTAAAACATTGGAATACAAGTCTTGTTTTTTATAAATTAGAGCACAATTTTAAAAATGGCATTATAACGCTAGTAACGCGAAAAATAAATTCAAATTTATTCGTTAGAAAATTAACCGTGTATAAATATATTGCAATATAAATATCATATCCCAATGCTTTTCTTCAATTCATTATAGTGTCAATAGGGTTGGCAACTAATGGATTTAGCATAACTCTTTTTTTTGTAATTTGATTAATAGCAAAATATTTACGTACAATCAAAAATATATTGTCATTTTGTTTGAGTGATATTTGATTGATTTTTTTCTTGATTTTATTTTTACGTATTGTTTATTTCTGTAGAGATATGCATTGAACGTGTTAAATCTTTGTGAAGCCTAATTTTTGAAATGATAAAAATAATATTTAGAATCACACGACATGCTATCCCGTTCCCGTAACGTTAATTCTCAATGCTATAATAATATACAATAATAATATATTATATAATAATAATAGCTCTTGCTCTTGCTCGAGACACGAGCTAGTGAGAGCAGGAGCGAGCGTCGAAAACCTAACTTAGCGCAAGCGAGATAGCAAATCCTGCAATTCAAAATGTTATTTTTATCGTTTCAAAACTTGAGCACCAGGGATACAATATTTTAACAGTTCAATGCAGTTCTCAGTAGAAAAAAAAAGACAACGGGTTGCACTCCGGGAGTGCCGGCAGTAGTGAAAACTTGCTCGCTCCGTCTTACGAATTTTCCATCAGCTTACGTCATGTCCTGACGCGAGTTAAAAATTTTTTACACAACTCAGCTTAAGAAGTTTTCACTTCACTTCAAAAAGATACACGACGTAAAAACAAAAACTAGAAAAAAAAGTCAAATAACACTTAAACAAAGTCAATCAATATAGTATGAAGACATTTCGATCGTTTCAAAAAAATTAGCTCCCTGATATCTGATAAAAATCCCGAATATTTATTCAAACCAAGCTATGCTATCCATTTGTCAAGTGTATAGTGCCAACCCTATCGTTTAAAGCCGCTAATTGACGTGCAAAAAGACTTCGACAGTAAAACTGCGGTTTTAAAATTGACGACTTTTTGTCGTTCCATTTGACGCTTTTCTCCAGCTAGTCTAGTCGCTAGTCTTTTGTAGTTTATCTTTTCTTTTAAAATAGCTGTGTTTAGTAGCATTGCGTGAAATTGGTATTTATTTAAAGAATTATCATTTTCACACAACACTTTACAACTGGACACGGCTATTTAAAAAAAAAAAGGTAAACTGCAAAAGCGGAAAGCGTCAAATGGAACGTCAAAAAGTCGTGGATTTTAAAACCGCGGTTTAAAAGTCGAAAACTTTTTTACTTCAATCAGCGGCTTAAAGAGTATGTGAACAAGAGAAGTGCGTGTGTATGTGAATGTGTGTGTGTTTATGTGTGTGTGTGTGTGCGCGTGTCCAACATCAGACTCGGAGCCGATTCAAGCACTCACGGCAGGGATGAGCGAGGTGTCCACCTGGAAATAAAAAAAATTGATTGTAAAGTCGATTTACGGACAATAATTTTACATGATCATAAGAAAACATTGGTGAAGCGTTACAAGGCGAACGCTTAGAGCGCTTGTACATGATCGTTTTTAGGGTTCCGTACCCAAAGGGTAAAAACGGGACCCTATTACTAAGACACCACTGTCCGTCTGTCTGTCTGTCACCAGGCTGTATCTCATGAACCGTTATAGCTAGAAAGCTGAAATTTTCACAGATAATGTATTTCTGTTGCCGCTATAACAACAAATACTAAAAAAAGAATAAAATTAATATTTAATTTATGTATGGGAATACAACAAACCTAAATTTTTAGGCGTTTTTCGCTCGATATTAATAACGGTAACAGATAGAAGCTTGAAATATTTACTAAAAATTCAGTTGTATATTCACTTCAGTAAAATATAATTAAATTGAAATAAAATAAATATTTAAGGGGGGCTCCCATACAGTACTGAACCCTTCGTGCGCGAGTTCGACTCGTACTTGGCCGATTATTTTTCACCACCGGATAACGGACCGTTCTTTTCACCTTTTTTTTCTTTTTCTTTTCTTTTATTTTCAATTTAATTTTCTTTTCAATTTGGTTTAAAATGAACTAGCTGACCCGGTGAACTTCGTCTCACAATCTGTCGTTTATCCTTACATAGTATAAAATAAAGTCGCTATTTTCGTTTGTTTGTTTGTTTGTTTGTCTGTATGCTTAAATCTGTAAAACTACGCAACGGATTTTGATGCGGTTTTTTTTAATGGATAGAGTGATTCAAGAGGAAGGTTTAAATGTATAAAAATTCCCGAAATTCCCACGGGAACGGGCACAACGCGGGTAAAACCGCGGGGCGCTGCTAGTCAATTTATAAGACGTTATCACGTCATATTGAGAGGTACGTGGGCTGGCTACAAAAATAGTTAGTGAAATGAATAAAATAATCGGCCAAGTACGAGTAGGACTCGCGCACGAAAGGTTCCGTACTGTATGGGAGCCCCCCTTGAATATTTATTTTGTTTTAATTTTATTACTAATTATTGAAGTGAATGTAAAACTAAATAATCTGTGAAAATTTCAAGCATCTACCTATTATCATTATTAATATGGAGCGAAAAACGTCTAAAAATTCAGGTTTGTTGTATGGGAGCCCCCCTTAAATATTTATTTTATTTGGTTTTTAGTATTTGTTGTTATAGCGGCAACAAAAATACATCATCTGTGAAAATTTCAGCTGCCTAGCTATCATGGTTCATGAGATACAGCCCGGTGACAGACAGACGGACAGACGGACCTCGAAGTCTTAGTAATATGGTCTCGTTTTTCCCTTTGGATACGGAACCCTAAAAACTATACATACACATATGTGTAGTTTGTCATTGCGTGTGGTACGTCATTGAAGACGCTAATCGCGGTGTGACGGTTTGGCGCTTCTGCTTCGGTAATGGCGCCCGAGATGTATACAATGTGTCACAGAAAGGGTGAACAATACTGAATACATTTATAAGTATTCCGTCACGAGTTACCTGTATGAATTTTAAGCTTCAAAAGCTATGTTATTTTTTTCTATATAAAACTAAAAGATAGTTTATTATTTTGGACAACCCTAAAAAACATAAACACACGCAAAGTCGCCTTTCGGCTTCCGTCGGCCGGCCCAGCGAACTTCGCGAGGCGCGTGCGGCATTCTTAGGGTTGACATCGGGTTATTTTACGCGAAACTATAACTTTCTCTAACTCGTAAACTAACGTGCTGAGGATTATTATACCTTTTGGGGTAAGTCTTGAATATATCTGGGCATGCGTGGCTTAAGTATTTTTCAACCTTATTGTTACACGTTGTACATGTACATGACACTTACTCACCGGATGTTATAACTCCATATCGTGCGCCTCGTCGTCGCTCATGGAGCTCTCGGTGTCCGAGCCGAGCGAGGGTTTGGCGCCCGAGAGACGTGCTGTATACATGACTCACCGGATGTTATAACTCCATATCGTGCGCCTCGTCGTCGCTCATGGAGCTCTCGGTGTCCGAGCCGAGCGAGGGTTTGGCGCCCGAGAGACGTGCTGTACACATGACTCACCGGATGTTATAACTCCATATCGTGCGCCTCGTCGTCGCTGAAGTCGCTCATGGAGCTCTCGGTGTCCGAGCCGAGCGAGGGTTTGGCGCCGGAGGACGCGGCGGCGGCGCCCCCCACTCCTGTGATGGCGTCCTTTTCTAGCAGCGCTTCTTCCGTCGCGAACCGCCGCACGTAATCTGTTCACACGAAAGGGAATATTATGGAATGTCGGTACGAATACAGGAGCAGTTTGATGTTGATAGAAACTAAATTATCTTGAAAAAAACTGGGCCTGATCACATGCCAAGGTTGAAACAAGGTTGAAACTAGTTATGATACTTCTTAGCGGCTGTCATGTAAGCTTCAAGCTGCAGATAACCCTTCGAGAATATATCTATAGAGTCACAATCGTGCAAAAATGTCCGAGCCAAAACCCTGCCCAAGCTACGTAGTGGGCAGGCTTTTTAGTTAGTCGTAAGGCGATCGCAAGCCGACTACAACGCCGCACGATTACAAGCACTAATAGGGGGCCGTTCAAGTATTACGTAAGGAGATTTATTACAATTATTTACTCCCCCTCCCCCCTTGTTAGCAAAAATAAGCAAAGCTCTTACCCCCCACCCCATTCTCACGTAAACATTGGTACCTGTGTGCATTTTTCTTTTTTTATTGATTCATGAGCTGCAGATTTAATTCTAGAAATAAAGAAATATATTTAGGATAGTGGACTCTAACACACATTTATGCGATAAAAATTAATAACTATTGCTGACGTAATCGCCATCTAGACCCCCCAACCCCCATGTCATCAAAAATAAGCAAAGGATAAACCCCTCCGCTCCCCTATAGTGCTTACGTAATACTTGAACGGTTCCTAGGTGACATACCGTTGAGATTCGAGAAAACAGGTCAATGTAAATTATTTCATGTAAATATCTATCATCGGTATGTATGACGGCGCTCGGATATTTTTTTACTACTTTCACTTAGGAACTATGGCTCTGTAGATATTTGCTCGAAGAGATAACCCCAATCCTAACTGAAGCGCACTTAACAGGTGCCTGAGGATTAGGTTATCCATAGCTTGTAGCTAATATCGTAGCCACCAAAAAAATTGATTCAAGCTATGCTTACTGTGTGTCCGACTAAATGACTGTGGTTTCGGAATCCAGGCTGGTCGGAAACGCCTTGAACAGTCATTTCGCTTCCATCGGCTCGAGCAAGGTGAAATGTCATAAATATGTATTAAAACTCTCACTTATGTTTCATATATCTAACTGTCCTGACTGACGGGGTGACTGACTGACTGACCTCAAACTTTCTTCTTGTATTCCTCTGATTTGTACATAGCAACCGCGTTGCCATTGAGAGGGTAAATGTCTGTAACCAACCTGACTGACGGAGTGACTGACTGACTGACCTGAGACTTTCTTCTTGTATTCCTCTGGTTTGTACATAGCAACCGCGTTGCCATTGAGAGGGTAAATGTCTGTAACCAACCTGACTGACGGAGTGACTGACTGACTGACCTGATACTCTCTTCTTGTATTCCTCTGGTTTGTACATAGCAACCGCGTTGCCATTGAGAGGGTAAATGTCTGTAACCAACCTGACTGACGGAGTGACTGACTGACTGACCTGAGACTTTCTTCTTGTATTCCTCTGGTTTGTGCAGGTACATAGCAGCTGCGTCGCCGTTTAAAGGGTCGATGGGGTTCGGGTACGTCAGCAGTTGTGGCAGGAACGACTCGAAGATGTTCGATAGGTCTGCAAAAAGTTCATTTTACAGAGTGAGACAAAATATTAAGTACAGAGGGTTAGTCCAGATTTCCACGTAAATTGAAACTACAGCTCTTTCCGTATGGCTCTATACATTTTTGTACAGCGCCCCTGGCGGTAACGAGGAAGAACTAACCAAAGTGTATGGAGCCACACGCGAACTCTTAAGTTTAAGTACACTACGCAAAACCTGGACTAAGGGCTCAGAAAGATTTCAATTTGCAGAGGAATATATCGTAATGCTCCTTGAGCCGTATTTTTACCCTATCATCTTAGTTATAGCCATATTTTGTTCCATTTGAATTGTGCTTTTACCTAAAGAAAGTTAGAGTATTTTGTAGTCAAAACAGCGACATAACTAGAAGTGGACGAAGTGGGTTTTTAATATTTTCCCTTTACACATTTAATTTTTTACTATTAAATTTTAAAATTAAAGTGGACGAAGTGATGTAATACGCGCTTTTGTTTATTTACTTAAATAATGATACTATGCCAACAATAAATGCCGCAGTCTTAAAAGTTACGATTCCAGACTCGTCCACTATAGAGCCACTTCACTTAGTCATCGGCGTAAAGCAGCTGATGTTGCTTTTCTCTACAAAATCATACGCGGTAAATTGGACAGCCCGGACTTGATCCAAAATATCAATTTTTCTGTACCCCGCGAAGTTAGTTCACGCCGAGAAATTACAACTTTTTCTCTGCCTATTTGTCGAACCAATTATGCTCAAAATTCACCCATAAACCGCTTGTGTCGTACTTACAACAGTGTGTGTCATGATGTTGACATTTTCAACACGTCGGTCAACAAAATCAAAAAATACTATTTTTGATAATCTTAAGTTAGTATAATATGTATTGAAAAATTTTTTAGATTCTTTATTGTTGTAATTATTTGTATCTCATATTCATTACTTCATTATTATTTTTTTCTCACTTCTAGCGCTCCATTTATATGCATGCTGTGTTTGCACCTAGAAGGTTGGACAGCCTAACATGTTCTATTGTTTTGTATCACTTAATAATTTTGACTGTATCAACCAGTTTGCAAACCATTTAAAAAAAAAAATGTTTATATTTTTTATTCTTCTGTCCTGTGCTTTTATCTCAAGCTTTTTATATTGCTTGTTGATATTATTAATCAGAATTTCTATAGACTTTAGTGTATGTTTTCTTCCACCAAAAGTAGCCAGGTCAGGCAGAACGACTCACATCCATCTGCCTGTCATACATTATTTTAATTGCAAACCTGTCGTGATTCACGACTGACACATGTTACAAAGGAACTGTCTACGAATGATTCAGAAATCGCATTGTTAAAATAGAAAGAAATACTGCTACAATTTAAAGAATATAATGCCACAACGGAACCGATGAAATCTAGGTTCGAATTGAGAGCGAAAAGTAGGCTTTACTAATATTATAAACGCGAAATTTGTATATGTATATGGATGTTTGTAACTCTTTCACGCAAAAACTACTCAACGAATTGAGATAAAACTTCAAACTCAAACCATTTATTGCAACATAAGAAATTTACATGCGGTACTTAATTAATATGTTTTGTATAGTTATACATATGACCCTATAAGGATATGGCAATTTTATTATTTGTATTATGTACTTTGCAATAGTAATGCTTATTAAATACTTCAGAATAACTCATCCTTACATAGTATAAAATAAAGTCGCTATTTTCGTTTGTTTGTCTGTATGCTTAAATCTTTAAAACTACGCAACGGATTTTGATGCGGTTTTTTTTAATGGATAGAGTGATTCAAGAGGAAGGTTTATATGTATTCTCTTATGTATATGTATTTATATAAATTCCCGAAATTCCCACGGGAACGGGCACAACGCGGGTAAAACCGCGGGGCGCTGCTAGTAAGCTATAATTTACAAAAATATTGCGTGAAACGAAGTTCACCGGGTAGTAGCTAGTACGAAATCTATACTAATATTATAAAGAGGAAAGATTTGTTTGTTTGTTTGCATCGAATAGGCTTCGAAACTACTGAACCGATTCGAAAAATTATTTCACTGTTGAGAAGCTACACTATCCCCGGGTGACACTCTTTTTTTTTAAATTAGGTATTCTTACCCGGGCGAGGCCGGGGCTGGCAGCTAGTAAATAATAAAATTCAATTACCTATCAAGTACCGCTATCCTTGCATGTATAAACCTAGGTCAAATCTAACTTCTTGACGGCTGTGAAGTTAGCTACAAGCTGCGCCAAAGCCAATCCTCGCGCAGATGTTAAGTAAGCTTCAGTCAGGATTGGGTTTCGCGCATATTGTAACACACATCCGCCAAGATTGTTTTTATTCAGCCTATAGACCTAATTCGATAGTGTAGGTCCAAACTAACATTAACTAACTATAATCACAAAGGGCCGACTCAACAGGTAGTATAGATACGTTACTCACCTTAAAGTGCTGTCCACTACTGTCCAGGCCTGTTTGATGACGTCAAAACAGACTGTTCCAGAGACTTATTTATTTTAATTTTATTTTTTTATTTTTTACTTCGTCTATATTCGGGTGGTAGACTTTGTTCATGAAGCCTATAGAGGGCGACTTAAAGGGTAGTGATCGGGTAGTCTAGATACAATGTTACGGAACTAAAAAGGATGACTTAAAAGGTAGTATTGGATGGTTGTTATTTACCATTAAGTGCTGTCCAGGCCTGGTTGATGACGTCGAGTCACACCGTTCTAGAGACCTCGTCTATATTCGGGTAGACTTTTCATAAAGCCTATAAAGGGCGACTTGAAGGGTAGTGGTCGGGTAGTGTAGATACAATGTTACTGAACCTAATAACTCTTGTGATGACGGATGGGTTACGGTTCGGAATCGCAGAGTTAAGAAATCCGAACAACCTAGAAGAACCATAATAAAGGGAAGTGGAACGAACGATGATGAACTGAAAACCGTAGGGCGTACGAGAAAAATCCACGCGTGTTTCTTTGCACCGGAGACAACAACCGACACTATCGTATCTTACATGAGAAGGAAGAAGAATAGCGATAGCTACCGCGCCGAGAAGCTTAAGCTGACCCATGGACATTACTCGTCTTTCGCCATTTCTGTACCAGACAATCTTTTTGATTTCTTTATGTCCGCTGAAAACTGGCCTACTAGTACGCAAATTAGCGAGTGGTTTCGCGGGAACGGGCGGCGCGCGGGATGCGCGCCCCGTCAGAACTCGCGCGGCCGCGCCAGCGCCGAACCCGCGCCGCTCGCCACCCGCATCACCGCGTCCGATGCCAACAAACAATACACGAACTAAAAATTCGTTAACTATCTGTCACCAAAATATAAGATGTATCACCAATAAAACTAAACAACTCGAGGTCCTATTGACAAAGGAATTATCCTGCGATATATTAGTTATCACCGAGCATTGGCTTCGGGAACATCAATTAATATCTGTTACTTTGTGTAATTATGATTTATTATCGTTTAGCTGTAGAGAACTGATAGCGCATGGCGGAAGTTGCATCTACGTACGAAAGGGTAGGAAGGTGGTGAACAGACAAGATTTTTGTGACTTATCGCAGGAGCAACTATTTGACGTGTGTGCTGTACATTTATTAGAAGACGACATTCTGGTTGTAGGGTTGTACCACTCAAACCTCACTAGTCACTCAGTTTATTTAGACCTCTTCGAACGCCTCCTTTACAAAGTTACTAATGAAGGCTTTAAATGCATCATTGTAGGAGATGCGAACATCGATTTTTTACAGAGCTCGAGTGCTCAAAAAAAGCTTAAAGATATAATCGCTAGTTATAATTTTGTCCAGTTAGTCAATCACCCTACTCGAGTGGACGGAGATAGTAGAACGCTTCTGGATCATATATATACTAATATGTCTACAGAGCGCGTCTGCACCGTAGTTAACGTTAACACACAGCCGCTTAGCGACCATAACGCTCAGCGTCTGATAGTGGAAGAATGTGCCATCCCCACCCCCACTCACCGGCTGACCCGCAGCTTCACTGCGGCTAATAAAAATAACTTTATCAACGCCCTTGAATCTGTTGATTGGGACCTTGTGATAGGCAAAGCGGGACAAAACTGTGAGTCCTTGGCTACTTCACTCATACTCATTTTAGCAAGCTATTTTAATACGTGCTTTCCGCAAAAAAAACGGTCCAATTTAAGTAGTAAGCATTGGGTCGATACCGAAGTACATAATTTGAAACATCTACTGAATGATATCGCTCGATTAAGAAAAATATTTCCTACCAACGAACCGCTACGGGTCAAGTATGAAGAAATATCGCTCAAATATCTAAAGTTAATAAAAACTAAGCGTGTAACATTTTACTCAAATATTATAAAAAATAACCCGCGTTGTATGTGGCGCGTAATTAACACGGAGCTAGGGCGCGGAACCCGCGAAAGAGTTGACTTCACTGATCTGGTACGGGACGAGTGTGGTCAGAAATTCGAAACCAAAAAACATTTGGTTGACGCGCTGAACCTTGAATTTGTTTCAGCTGCGATAAAATCTGGGGCTCCTGTGGCAAACAATAGTCGCGCGTTAGCGGCGCTGGGTGACGACTCATCCGCCAGCGATGTATCAATCCGACTTGAACCCTTTTCACCTAGCGAAATTGTTACGATAGCTACTAAGCGCATTGCCCCAAAAAAAAGTTCCGACCTTTACGGCCTGTCAGCCGATCTTATAAAATCGGGTATAGTGCCTTTAGCACCTGTTCTAAGTAGACTTTTCAACTTATGCATGCGTGAAGGAGTGTACCCATCAGCTCTTAAAAAAGTAAAAATTAGCCCCCTCTACAAGGGCAAAGGGAAAAAGTCTGATCTTAAGTCGTACCGTCCGATCTCTCTTGTTCCAGCTATTAGCAAGGTGTTTGAAGTAGGGCTTAATAGAAGGGTTTTAAACTACGCGCTCCAAAGAGACATCCTATCTGATAGGCAATACGCATACCGGGCCGGGCGCTCAACCACAGACTTAGTGCGCGAAGTAGTGTGGCAGATTCTAAAAGCTCGGGAGGCAGGATTGCAGGTCGCTCTGGTCTGCTGCGACCTATCACGCGCCTTTGACACGGCGGACCACCGACTCATTGCTCAAAAATTAGGTTTCCACGGAATGCGCGGCCCTTCCGGGTCGTTGATAATCTCTTTTACGTCAGGAAGAACGCAAGTCGTCGTGGGGGACAAGGGTCGCGTCTCATCCGACGAGCTCGAGAACGAGATAGGCGTGCCCCAGGGATCCTGTTTCTCGAACACTATGTTCAGTCTTCTCTTGAATGACTTGCCAGATGCCATCGTCGACGCGGAGATATACATGTATGCTGACGATGTGGCCGCAGTGATTACTGCGCCATCATCTACTCAGCTGCATCATAAGATAAACTCTGCTGTTAGTGAACTCGATGAGTGGTTTAAGTCGAATGGCCTAGCACTGAACAAAGATAAAACCTGCTTTTTGACTTTTAATCTCAACGGGAGATCGGAAGCTAAGTACTCGGTAACGATCGGAAACACCGCGCTCCAGCAGGTCAACTCAACAAAGTTACTAGGGTTCCACATAGATAGCGCCCTCACGTGGGAGTCACATATACAGGAGCTATGTGGGAAGCTGAGCCGCTCGTGCTTCGCGCTCAGGCGGCTCGCGAGCACGGCCACGCGGGACGTTGTGCGCTCTTGTTACTTTGCCACAATCCATAGTAATATTACGTACGGATTAGAATTGTGGGGCCGCGCCGCGGAGTACAAGAGAGCTTTTTCTATGCAAAAACGGGCTGTGCGGGCCATTTTCGGGGTTTCGGACGACGTGTCTTGTGTGGAGCTCTTTAGGGAACTGCGCGTACTGCCACTGCCGTGCGAACTAATCTATCAGGTGGCTCTTTTCACGCACAACCATTTAGAATTATTTGAGAGGAAAGGTACCTATTTAAGATTAAATTTAAGAAGCAATGCTAGGAAAAACCAACTGGTGACTCCTTCTCATAAGCTGGCGAAATCGGAGAGGTCTGTATATATTGGTGGGCCCGCTATATACAACCGAATACCCGTAGAAGTTCGGGATGCACCTTCCGCTGGGTCGTTTAGGAATAAATTAAAATGTTGGCTACATGAGCAACTATTTTATGACGTAAATGACTTTTTAAAATTACCTGAATTGTATTAAGATTTAGTGACTAATTTGGAAATTGTCAAGTATTATCTATTTTTATTTCATGCTATATTGTATAGTGCCCTAATGTAATGTTTACTTTTTGACTTGTAACAAATGGTGTTATGAATAAATGACTATATGACTATATGACTATATGAACTAAAATGGCCGATTTAAAAGGTAATTACTCACCATATAGCGCCGTCCAGGCTTGGTTAATGACGTCGAGACATACGGTTCCAGAGACCTCGCCTATGTTCGGGTGGTAGACTTTGTTCATGAAGCCTATAGAGGACGACTTAAAGGGTAGTGTAAGAATATGACATATGACAAAAGGTCAACTCAACGGGTAGTAGGTATAGGTACGTAACTCACCATATAGCGCCGTCCAGGCCTGGTTAATGACGTCAATACAGACGGTTCCAGAGACCACGTCTATGTTCGGGTGGTAGACTTTGATCATGAAGCCTATAGAGGACGACTTGAAGGGTAGTGTGGGAATATGACAAAAGGCCAAGTTAACGGGTAGTATAGGTACGTTACTCACCATATAGCGCCGTCCAGGCTTCATTAATGACGTCAAGACAGACGGTTCCAGAGACCTCGTCTATGTTCGGGTGGTAGACTTTGTTCATGAAGCCTATAGAGGACGACTTGAAGGGTAGTGTGGGAATCTGACAAAAGGCCGAGTTAACGGGTAGTATAGATACGTTACTCACCATATAGCGCCGTCCAGGCTTGATTAATGACGTCAAGAGACGGTTCCAGAGACCTCATCTATGTTCGGGTGGTACACTTTGTTCATGAAGCCTATAGAGGACGACTTGAAGGGTAGTGTGGGAATATGACAAATAGCCGAGTTAACGGGTAGTATAGGTACGTAACTCACCATATAGCGCCGTCCAGGCTTGATTAATGACGTCGAGACAGACGGTTCCAGAGACCTCGTCTATGTTCGGATGGTAAACTTTGTTCATGAAGCCTATAGAGGGCGACTTAAAGGGGTAGTGGTCGGGTAGATGCACTCGCACACGCCATACGCCACCTTCGTACGGAGCTGAAACGAATTAAACAAACTTTTTAGTAATAGACACGTAACTTTGTGCTTTCATTTTCGTTTTATAGTCCACAGCTGATTATAGGCCTTCACGAAAGGCCCTTGGGCCGCATCCATCACCCAGTGTAGGCAGCAAATGGACGATACATGCATGAGTGATGATAGATACATAAACAACAAATAATAAAACACACAAAAAACAACATATTATTATACCTAATACATTTGTCACAAAACTGGTCCCAACTCAGCGTAATTCTAGTTGCGCTTACGAGCAACCAGCGGTATGGTATTCTGAGTGTCAAGTGGGAGTTTTGCAAATCAAATCGAATTACTTTTACGTCGCGTTGACCGAACGCGCCGAGCACACACGCGAGCACATTGACACACACTCTTGAGTTAGTCAATCACTGACGTTGCCGCGCTTGTGTTGGATCGGTTTGGCGCTTTACATTACCGTAAAAAATACACACACTTAGCTATTCAGTTTTCTGTACGTGACACAAGATGGCGCTGTGCCATTTCCATAGAAATCACATCAAACGTTAACGCGATCGAGTTCGAGCTAGAAACTCCCACTTAGCCCCCTGTTGATAGCAAGCTCGCGCTAGATGCAAGCTGTTTCCCAATCTCATTGGAGCTCTATAGGGGAGGCCTATGTCCACCAGCGGACGTACTAAGGCTGAAACGACGAATATAAATGAATGAAATGAGAGTACTTACTTCCCGGGGGTCCGAAGAACTTGACACAAAACTCGTTGAGCCCGCCAAGTATGGTCACCTCGTGTTTACTTTCGATACTGAATTGTAATAGTAGTCGGAAAATTAAACATAAATTAAAATATGAAAATGTAATATAATTTTAGTGTGTCAATGTTTATACCAATGAAATGTTTTTTATTTAATGTTACATTTGATATTAATTTTATTAGCAATTAAATATGAATATGTAATGTAAATATTCTAATACCTATTCTATTTTTTATCAGACATCATTTTATTTTAAAAATTGTATTAACCTCTAAGGGAAGGCTATTCACTAAAATACAGGTGTCATACCTAGTTTGGTGGCCATGGCTGAATCTTTCTATGTTTGTACATATTGTACCAAGCAATGATTTTTATTTATTTATTGTTTATCATGCAGACTAGATATTATGAGAGTTGTAATGTAATTGGTATGTCCGTTTTAATATTGACATTTAATTATTTAATACTTAATTTATTATTCTTATTGAATTATACCAATAATTGGTACAATTGGACTAAGGGACTTCTTGAAATGGGCCATCCAATTGTATCCTATTTTATGCAGTGTAACAATAATGAATTGTACAAATGATTCAATTAATTAATTCACATGCGACAATGGTGTTATTAATAAAATATGGTATTGTAATAGCTCTAAGGTCAGACCAAGCCAGGGAAGTCCTAAACGCTGGCTGACGCGAATCATACCTACGCGTCTCTGAGTTCGGTACACAATGGTACACAACAGTCGCAGGGCTGCGCCGTAGTGACGGACGAACGCGTGGGTTTGTATTTTTAACCGACTTCCAAAAAGGAGGAGGTTCTATGTTCGTGTGTACGTATTTTTTTTGTGTATGTTCATCGATAATTTCGCCAATTGTGAACCGAATCGAAAAATTTTTTTTAGTTCGATAGGGTATACTCCCAAGGTGAACCCATTTAAATTTTACAGAAACCGGCTGAGCCGTTTTTGATAAATCAACAATAATGTAGGCAATTCGAGCGAAATATCCGAATTTTGTACACGACGAACATTGATAATTTCGCCAATTGTGAACCGAATCGAAAAATTATTTTTTAGTTCGAAAGGGTATACTCCCAAGGTGGTCCCATTTAAATTTTACAGAAATCAGCTCAGCCGTTTTTGATAAATCAACAATAATGTAAGCAATTCGAGCGAAATATTCGAATTTTGTACACGGGTGAAGTAGATCATGCTATTTTTTGCAAAAAATAATTATTATAATCAGCGTCAGCGTAAAAAAAGAAATTAATTATAATATAATACATGACCCCTAAAAACAACGATTATTTTTGGGCAGCGGTGTAAAACTAGGTCAAAACAGCTATAACTCGAGTCAAGCAATCAGTCTGCATGGCAGACGTAAATTCGGAAAGAATATTTTAGGCATTGTCATTTTGATAACAGTGTTTGTTTTACCACAGTGTAGGTAACGAATCAGTTTGAACACTTGCTTTGACGGCGCGCGGCGTTATATTAAAATTTGATACAAGTACAAGGTCTCGTCACACAGAGGCGGGAGCGAACGCGATCCGGGACGGTTTTTTTTTTGTAAAATTCGAATTTGTATGCAACCTGACACATAAAAAGCGGGCGCGATCCTTTGGACTGGACCGCTATCGGATCGCTTTCTCGCGGCTCTCGACTCTGTGTGACCCGAGTTTAATCAAAATATAGACCGTACGTAAATGTATAAATAAATAATCCGGGATCCTTACTTAATATCAGAAATCCGAAAGCGTATTTGTTGGTTTATTAGGTACTCTTTCACGCAGCAATAAAGCAACGGATAATATTTGACCGACGAACCGGAGGAGGTACCTACTTAATTCGACGCGTATATTTTTTAGGGTTCCGTACCCAAAGGGAAAAACGGGACCCTATTACTAAGACTACAGAATAAAATAAATATTTGAGGGGGGCTGCCATACAACAAACGTGATTTTTAGGAGTTTTTTTGCTCGCTATAAACAACGGCAAGAGGGATGGGGTTCCCACACGGTACGGAACCCTTCGTGTGCGAGTCTCGCACTTGGCCGATTATTGTTTTTACCAAAGAAATATTAACAAAATGTGTCCCACTGACAATTCTACGGAACTGTGGCCTAGGAAAACATACCGCAGGTGATAAGATATATCGATAAATAAAATTCTCACGACTAACTTGTTATAAAGTTACGATTTCGAGAGCCATTTGATCGATTTTTAATCGACAAAGTGAGTTCGCATAAGCCGAGTAGCTAGCCCTGCCCGGGAAGCATGGCAAATGGACAAATTGTCTTTCCACCATTATATCCCCTCGAAGAGGAAATAATGTATGGATTGACTGAATAGCTTAATATTAATCTCATATACTGATATTTTATACAAGTAATAAACAATTATTCTTTTATTATAAATTGAAATCCATTGTTTAAATTTTTGACGTCAATTCAATTCTAATTCTAATGTAATATTTTAAAAATAATGTTGTAAATAATAGTAAATAACTTTATTGTATTATTGAATTTTTAAGTTTATTAGTTCTTTAGCAATTACTGTAAATGACTTGCCCAATATGACGAGATGGTATAAGGACAATAAATTACTTTATACTACACCTGCTCGGAAAGTACCTTGATACTTTATCAAATTTACGGTAGAAGGTACGTCATTGCAATCGAACAAGTATGCGGGGAGAAAACGCATCTGAGCGGGAGAGAAAAGTGTATGAAAATCCATTTCTTACGTGGTTTTTCTTTTTTAATTTTGGGTAAGACTATGCGCTGGTAACCTAAATATCAAAAGCCAAAAAGTTTTTACAGTGAGTTTTTATCTCCAAGTTCGCAAAATGACACTGGCCACTAGCTGTGTGTTGGATGGTGTCAAACAATTTGAAAAAAGTACATGTGAAAATTGCAGACGCCATTAACGCCATTTTCAAGTGTTACATTAAGCTTCACTAACTGCAACAATTTCAATATAAATTTCAATTAGTAAAGATTTAGTTTTTTATTTTCCTCGTAGGTGTAGTATAAAGCACTATGTATCACTCGAGAGAAAGTGCGATTCCCGATCTCGGGTGTTTTAAAGCCCTCGCCTACGGCTCGGGCTTCAAACGACACCCTCGACGGTAATCGGTCACTTTCTCCTCTCGGTGAACAATGTACTATTACTTTACTTTGACAATGACAACTGACATTTAAAGTGGATAAAATGGTTTCCTTCCCTTGCCGTGCTACCCGGGCTGGTGTCAGTTTTTAAGCCGCCTGAAGGCCCCTGATATGGCTAAACGGTTAACACAACCGCGGCCTACAATTTAACGTGTCATTCGAGAAACGGTAGCGCTTAGTTGTAAATAAATGCCACCCGCGGTCACCCATCCGAAGACTGACCGTGCCGAACGTTAACTTTGGTGATCGCTGAAACTACGCTATAAGCGCTACATGGATGAATCGAATGAATCGATTCGACGAAATTTCTAGACAGGTATTTAAAAAAAAACTTAATGTGTTACGTTTCGTTTTGCCGATAGAGAATCAGGCCTCAGCCCGGGTAGCACGGCAAGGGGAGAAAACCATTTTATCCACTCTTAATGTCAGATGTCATTGTTAAACCATACTTTATTTCCTCTTCGAGGGGATATAATGGTGGAAAGACTATTATTCCCTTTGCCATGCTTCCCGTGCTGATGTACATAAATAGCGCTCATAGCGTAGTTTGACTAGGTGTTCGTTAGCGATCATCGAAGTTAAGCAACGTTCAGCACCAGGCAGTCTTCGGATGGGTGACCGCGGGTGTAATTTACAACTGAGCGCTACCGTGGCTCGGATGACACGTTAGGCCCCGGTAGTTTCCAACGTTTAGCCACGTCAGATGCCTTCAAACTCTGACATGAGGGACGTCTGACATGACCGTTTTTAGGGTTCCGTACCCAAAGGGAAAGACGGGACCCTATTACTAAGACTTCGATGTCCGTCTGTCCGTCTGTCACCGGGCTGTATCTCATGAACCATGATAGCTAGGCAGCTGAAATTTTCACAGATGATGTATTTCTGTTGCCGCTATAACAACAAATACTAAAAAGATAATAAAATAAATATTTAAGCGGGGGTCCCATACAACAAACCTGATTTTTTAGACGTGTTTCGCTCTATATTAATAATGGTAACAGGTAGATGCTTGAAATTTTCACAGAATATTTAGTTTTATATTAACTTCAATAATAACTAATTTAATTAAATTAATATTTAAAGGGGGCTCCCATACAGTATGGAACCCTCCGTGCGCGAGTCCGACTCGTGCTTGGCCGATTATTGAAAAATCAATAATAATGTAAACAATTCGAGCGAAATTTGTACACGATGGAAGGCGGTTTTGCCATTTTAAAAAAATTATAGACTAAAATCTCTACGGAATTGAACGAGAAATGCAAGCAGTGTTGTTGTTTTTGTTGTTTTTTTTTTCATGATTTTTAAAAGTAATGTGGTTAATTAAAGTGTATGACAAATGTTTAAAATGTAAAATATTAGATTAAAAAAAAAACAACTAAATGCTTATATGTACTCTTACATAATGTTGCATGCCGAAAGGCTGAATATGGCGAACTGTTTATATTATTATATTTTGTAAGTACTTTGTAAACCCGTATCCTTACATAGTATAAAATAAAGTCGCTATTTTTGTCTGTTTGTTTGTCTGTATGCTTAAATCTTTAAAACTACGCAACGGATTTTGATGCGGTTTTTTTTAATGGATTGAGTGATTCAAGAGGAAGGTTTATATGTATAATACACCTGTGCGAAGCCGGGGCGGGTCGTCTAGTTATGCAATAAACAAATATGAATATGAATATGTAAATGATTTAGGCATACTGCCGAAAGAATCGATAGAATTTGTTCGATCGGTCCTAACTTCGACTTCCTGCATCTGTTACTAATTAAGACTACCAATTCTAGACTAATTTGCAAATCAGCGGGGCAATTCTGTTAGCCGATCTCTTTACGAAAGTGATACGTTCTTGAACCTCTCTCGTTTTTCTGACAGTTCCGATTGCTCAAAACTGTCAGAAAAACGAGACAAGTTCAAGAACGTGTCACCTTAGTAACGAAATCGGTTGTCAGAATTGCCCCGCTGTACAGTAATACCCCGACTTAAGGCGCGATTAAACGACGCGGGCTAGCCCGATCCTACGCGAGCCGAGCCGTCCGTGGAGATGCGGCTCGGCTAAATACGGACGCAAGCCTGCTCGTTTAAACGACGCGGGGTAGCACGATCCTACGCCAGCCGAGCCGTCCGTGGCGGCTACACATCGCGCTGTTGAACCGAGCTGTCCGCTTGTTCGTTCTTCAATATGGATAAAAGAAAACGCCGTGCTGCAGCAGCAGCTACTGTTATTTTGCTCGGTGGTGAATATTTAAAATCGTTGCTCAACTCCATCTCGTATAAAAAAAAATCCCCAATTAAAAAATTCGCTAAAAAAACAAAATAGGTCTTCCTTCGTCGCGCGCTCTGTGTCTGTGACATCTGTTTAGACGGCGCGTATTAACACAAGCCGAGCCGCAGATAGCGCGCGCCTTTGATCTGTGTCGAAAAAACCGACAAGTGATGGATCGTGCGAACTTTGCCGAGCCGCGCCGAGCGCAGTTGTATACACAGCGCGTGGCGCGGCGAACCACGAGCGGAGCCAGGCTCGGCTCGCGTGTTTGCGCGCCGTTTAAACGCCGCTTTACGCTATCCCGTTTACGCAAATTCGAAGATACGCGGTTTTATCGCCGCGCGCATCAACGAGTTCGATTTACGAAAAATTCGAACGTGCTCCGCGTGGAATTGTTTTACGTACGCAGTGAACATTGTGTTTATAGCAATTTCGAACGTATTTATATGCCTTCTTTATAAGTTTTTACATAGCAAAGTGGAACCCCGACTTACGCGACGCGGCTGTCGCTTGCTATCTATCGCGTAAGTCCGGGGTATTATCCTTACTAATATTATAAATCCGAAAAGTTTGTTGGTTTGTTGGTTTGTTACTCTATCACGCGCCAACGGAGCAACGGATTGACTTGATTTTTGGCATGGATATAGTATAAAAGGCGGAAGGAGCTTTAGGATACTTTTTATCCCGAAAAATTTCATAGTTCCTGTAGGACAGGACAAAACCCTCGAAAGCGAAACTGTCGCCACTATCACAAAGACGCTAAGTGATTAATTCCTCTATGACGCTAATATGGACTAACGAAACGTCACAGCCAAACGTAATTAGACGACAGGTGACATTGTCTGCAGACTTTTATAAATCACAAGTAGCGTGGCAAGGCGACAAATTGTTTTTCTACCATTATATCCCCTTGAAGAGGAAATAAAGTATGGATTGAAAATGACAACTGACATTAAAATTGGATAAAATGTTATTTTCCCTCTGCATGCTACATGTTACTATGACGTTTAATACCAGGCCGTCATTTTGTCTGACATTAAAAATATTTTTAAATATTCTATCATTAGAGGTTCAACATGTTTTTTTATTCTACCTTTATGGTACAGAATCATCATACTTTAATATTATCAATCCGAAAAGTTTGTTGGTTTGTTTCTCTTTGACGCAGCAACGGAGCAAAAGATTGACCTGATTTTTGGTATGGATACCTATGGTTTAATAGACAGAAAGTGATAATAGGATACTTTTTATATCTCGAGAAAATTCGTGATTCCCATGGGATAGGACAATAACTGTTTCTCAGCAATGGAGCAACGGATCGACTTGATATTTGGGGTGGGCATAGTTTGGAAGACGGAAAGTGACATGGGATACTTTCCAACCCGAAAATATTGTGGTTCCCGTAGGACTTAACGATAAATTTTTCTCAGCAACGGAGCAACTTGCCTTGGCATATTGCATGAATATAGTTTGAAAGACGAAAAGTGACATAGGCCACTTTTTATCGCAAAAACTTTAACAGTTCCCGTAGGATAGGATAAAAACTAAGTGAGTGGGCTGCGGTAGCAGCCGTCTAAGCGCCAGAAATAACCTGTCATGGCAAGTTTAGGACGTTCCCACATATTTCGCACTCCTTCGCGGCACTCAACAGCACTAGCCCAGACTCGGGCTCCATAACGGAGATTGCGCTCTCGCCATAGTGACGGAGTGTTTCGGAGCACAAGACACATCGTCATCCACCACTTGGGACTAACCAGTACTGAACGTCAGACAGCATTCCAACGCCCTGGTCCCAGTGCAGTGGGTCAGTCATAGTAGCCCAGCGCCTGCCTCTTCAACTGCAGAGGGCAGTGAGAACGGCAATCGCGATACCGACACCTCTCTTCCCCTGCAGCCCCACTGCGTCTGCCAACACGTTGACGGCCTAGCGGAAGGTAGGGTAGGTGGCGGCACCCACACCACCAGTTCCATATATCCCACCGCGGCCCCTTATCCTCGGCTGTCATATCAGAGTCCAAGAAGCAGCCTTGCTTTATGAAACTAAGAAAGGTTATTCCCAGCAAGTAACTGGAGATAGAGAGACAGAAAAGAAGCCACACCCAGCGCAGCAGGAGGAGCTGGAGTTCATATGCCTGGCAGACGGAGCAGCACTAGAGCAAAATCTTAACCGAGAAATTAACATATTTACAGACGGCAGTAAAATTAAAGGGAAAGTTGGGGCGGCATTATCCATTTAGGATGATGCCGCTGAGATCAGTACCCGCAAGCTGAAATTGGCCGATTGGTGCTCTGTGTAACAGGTCGAGTTATTGGCACTTCTTGAGGCTACCGAAAAAGCAAAAATCTTTTGTGACTCCAGGTCTGCACTGGAAACGGTAGTTGGCGTATCTTCCCTCCATCCCTTAGCAGTAAATTCAAAGCTAACATAAAGTTACTACACGCACAAAATAAAATAGTGAAACTTTATTTGATTAAAGCGCACGCGGGGATGGAGGGAAATGAGAGAGCGGACCAGCTAGCAAAGGAAGCAGCACTGCACTCGAAGTGCAGACCTATTTAGGATAACTGCCCCGTTTCATTCGTCAAGCGAGAAATCCGAAAGGACTCTCTTGACGAGTGGAACCGGCGGTATCAGGATGGACACACAGCGGCGGTAACCAAAACATATTTTCCGGATGCAAGGGCGGCATACAAGATCGTAAGAGAAATAGCACCAGTGGGAATCATAACTCAAGTGCTGACGGGGCATGGTGAGTTTTCCCAATACTTACATCGATTTAAGTTGAGGGAAAGCCCATCGTGCATCTGTGAACCCACAAAAGAGGAGACTCCACTGCACATAATCTTGGAATGCCCAGTTTATGGAAAGCAGAGATTTGATTTAGAACAAAAAATTGGAATTAATCTAACACGAAAAAACCTTAGAAACAATTTTATCGAATTTTTGCACAAATATTTGTAAAAAAGCCATAATTAGGAACAAGTAGGTATAAACTTTGCTGTACCATTGTAATGTTTATTATAACTGCAAACAGCCAAAAACATTGAAATATAGGTATACTTAGTTTTTATTAATTTGTAATTAAGACCCCTGATCATGTCAGGGATATTTCGCGATATAATAAAAAAAAATCCTCGGATGCAGCGTCGCAAGAGCGGCACTGCAGCCCGCCTAAGTTGCGACACTCCTCATAAGGCATGCAACCTACCGGCCATCCTCTCAGCTGCTTTAGGTTAAAAGCGGCTGAAACTCGAGTGCCAGCCTCTAAGCTTCCTTGGGGGAAAAGACCCAAAGAAGAGGGAGGTTTGGAGCGGCGCCTTTTCAGCTGTTTCAGACCTCCCCCACGACAAGGCGGGAATACACGGGGGGGTTGTATATACACTCCAACCGTAACTTAACCAACAAAAGCATTCCTCTAAGGTATTTTGATATTTGTCAGTTAGGTTAGGTTTCGCAGCCGACATAAACATAAGCCAAAATCAAAATACAACGCGGGCGAAGCCGCGGGTAAAAGCTAGTACTGTATATGTATATAAACTAGTATGTATATAATAATCAATCAAGTACGAGTCGGACTCGCGCTCGGAGGGTTCCGTACTGTATGGGAGCCCCACTTAAAATTTAATTTTAATTTTATTATTGAAGTGAATATAAAACAAAATGTTCTGTGAAAATTTCAAGCATCTACTTGTTTCCATTATTAATATAGAGCGAAGAACGTCCAAAAAAATCAGGTTTGTTGTATGGGAGCCCCCATTATATTTTTATTTTATTCTCATTTTAGTATTTGCTGTTGTAGCGGCAACAGAAATACATCATCTGTGAAAATTTCAGCTGCCTGGCTATCATGGTTCATGAGATACAGCCCGGTGACAGACAGACATCGAAGTCTTAGTAATAGGGTCCCGTTTTTCCCTTCGGGTACGGAACCCTAAAAATGAAACGTGGTTGTTAGTCTCGCTAAAACTCGAGAACGGCTGAACCAATTTGGCTAATTTTGATCTTGAAATATTTGTGGAAGTTAAGAGAAAGTGAGAAAATATAACAAAAGTTGCGAGAAAAAAATTAATAACAATTTAATTTTCCCATACAAAATGTTCCTGCATGTAAAAGTTGTTATTGACAGTTGACAGATGGTGAGAAGAAGTTCACCGGGTCAGCTAGATGTAAAAAATAAGGTTATTATTATTATTGATTTTACCATGCCTGCACTTCTACAAATATCAATACCTTGAGTTAGCTTATACTTTGCAGAACAATCTTCTGTATGTACGTAGTGTGTTATAAATTTAGAAATTAGACAAAGAAAAATGGTGATATTTTCATTTTATAGCAAAAATACCAAATGCGTGGGAATATCAATTTTCCCTGGGCAAAGGACGTGTACCCATTAATATCTTGTTTCGGTTCGTCTTTGTTTCCGAGTCAGACGCGTCTGGTCGTTACCCTGTCTGGCTCGACTCGCACTTGGCGCTTTCATATTAAATTAAAGGTCACTTTAGTACATCAAGGGGAATAACGTTTACTATGGAACCAATCCTGAATTCGCAAAAAAAATACCGTTGTTTCGAGCAAAACGTTAATTTTACGGAGTAGATCGAAAAACACAGAAATCGCAGTTATTTTTGAATCTCTTTTGTAACATTTTTGGTTTGCAAAATATTATTTATTTATTATTTATTTATTTATGCAAACATTATACACATGAAAAATACAAATTAGAGCTTAAATCTAATACATACTATTCAGAGGTGTACATGTGAACCCTGTTTAATAGGGCATAGCATAATTATTATCTAATGTAATGGGTACTTAATACTACTTACTTATCATGCGAATCCTAAGTTAAATAATTAAATATTCTTAAATTTGACTAGTTAGGTACATTGCAATGGTTGTAAATTTTTATCTTCAAAGAATTCGTTTAGATTGTAATAACACTTTTGTACTAAGTAATGACGGAGTTTATTTTGGAAGCTTTTAAATGATGTTTCTCTCTTTATATCATTAGGGATATTGTTATATATATTAATTGATTATTTTAATATGATTTGTTATTGCTCGCGGTTTCGCCCACGACATATTTTGATTTTTGTGCTATCTCATAGGAACCTTTTATTTTAGGGGATAAAAAGTAGCCTATATCACTTTCCGCCTTTCAAACTAAAGTAAGTTCGTATAGGCCGGGTGGCTAGCCCTGGTGTCAAAATTTTTAGGCCGCCTGAAGGCCTTTGATATGGCTAAACGGTTTAAACAACTTTCAAACTATAAACCTGCCAAAAATCAAGTCAATCCGTTGCTCCGTTCCTGAGTGAAAGAACAAACCAATAAACGAACAATTAAAACACTTTTGGATTTATAATACATATTAGTAAGGATTATACGACACAAACCACGTGATTATTGTTTTGTTTTCGTCCATCCAAAGGTTGCCTGGTAGAAATCGCTGAAGGCGATAAGGCCGCCTTTGCACCACCTGATTTTAAATACCTACTAGCTGCCCGTCCCGGCTTCGCCCGGGGGTGAACAACCCTTACGACTTAGGGGTATGAAAAATAGATAGTAGCCGATTGTCAGACCTACTGAATATGTATATAAAATTTGGTTAAAATCAGTAAAGCCGTTTCGGAGAAGTAAGGTAAACTAACATTGTGACACGAAAATTTTATTTATAAAAAATATACTTGATATCCTTACATAGTATAAAATAAAGTCGATATTTTCGTTTGTTTGTCTGTATGCTTAAATCTATAAAACTACGCAACGGATTTTGATGCGGTTTTTTTTTAATGGATAGAGTGATTCAAGAGGAAGGTTTATATGTATAATACACCTGTGCGAAGCCGGGGCGGGTCGTCTAGATTAAACATATACTATTAATATTTTAACTAGTTTTGGTGTGTAATAAAATTATATTGTAGCTACAGAAAATTAATTTCCAAAAGTCAGACGCGTCTCACGTCTGGTCATTGCCCTGTCTGCGGCGAGACTCGCACTTGGCGGGTTCACATTATCGGTTTTGGAGATTTTTGCCTATTGTAGACTGAGGTCAGACGGGCTAAAATAAATTTTCCAATAAAAGTAAAATTTGTACAGGTCAGGTGACTCGCCCTCGGGCTCCTATAATTGAATCATTAGAACGGCTGAACGTATGCGTAAAGGAGATATTGCAAATAGGTATAGAAACTGGGCCACTAAAGGGTACAGTATTTCAAAATTTGCTTTGTGTCTTTCGGAAAATGATTTTCCCGTTATTTTTTACAATAACAGTGTCCATTAAAAGTAATTTCGTGTACTCGGGTATTAAGGTTACATGTGACCAAAATGACAGTAATTCAATGACTGAACAAAAATCAAATTGGAAAATGTGAAATTACTCAAAAATTAAGCATTTGATGCGGTTGTTTTACTCTGCGCATTTATTTATCATAGTTTAACGGATTTTTTGAGCTACTGTACCTAGTCTGAGCCCATTTTGAATTATCTCCTTTTCACGAGACCGAGTAGGATTCAAAATTCGACGACCAAAGTTCAATTCAAGAGCATAAAGGACACATTTAAAGAAAAATTGCAAACGTGTAGGAAAGTGCTCAATAATGCAATAAACTTTCTACGAAAACATGAATTTGCTCTAAAAAAGCAGTATCTTCGCATTTATTTTCTATCGAGCGAAGTTTTTTTAATTGTGTTATGAGTATTACCATTCTGTACCGTATAGTTTTGAGAATATTGTGTATTTTTTTCAATCCTAAAACTTCAAGATTTGATGGAGAAAAATCAGTTTAACTAGGGCTCTTTTCAAGTATTTTGAGATTGGATAGCGGCTTAATAGCGAGCATTGCAAATAACACAATAGGGGACTTTCGCCCAATGTCTTTATCAACGATAATTATTTTTCACAAAAAATGGCAAAACCGAAATCCATCATGAGATACCTACTATATTGTTTTGAATTTTTTAGATTATTTTATGTTAGGGTGTTCTAATTTGTAGTAATTTATTTTATGTAATTAGTTAAATTGTTATCAGTAATTTGTTGAATACGTAAATTTGCACCTACCTATTATAATTATATTATGTTATCGAAAACCTTTGTAAATAACTAATATAAATTAAAAATTTAAAAAACCCCTGACACATTGACAACCATTTTGGGCACATTTGTAGAATTTTGGTTCTTCCATCCCCACTTCAACCCACCATAACTCTTAAACGGCTCAATCGATTTTTATAAAACATAGCTAAGAACACTCTCGATTAAGTCTCCTTTCATCCAAAAAAAAACTAAACTGAAATCGGTTCAGTGGTTCGGGCGCTATGATGCCACAGACAGACAGACAGACAGATACACAAACAGACACGTCAAACTTATAACACCCCTCTTTTGCGTCGGGGGTTAAAAATCGATTGAGCCGTTTAAGAGTTATGGTGGGTTAAAGTGGGGATGGAAGAACCAAAATTCTACAAATGTGCCCAAAATGGTTGTCAATTGAAAGTTTGTTGTCAAATATTTTTGTGTCGGGGGTTTTTTAATTAGGTATATTATTAGTAATTTGTTGAATACGTAAATTTGCACCTACCTATTATAATTATATTATGTTATCGAAAACCTTTGTAAAAAAGACGATTCTATGCGGATTTCCATATGTCTAAAGAATAAAGCAAATTTTGATTTTGATCGTGTACAAAATTGGAATAGTTTGCTCGAATTCATGCTTCGAATTGATGTAGGTACACAATTTTTACATTATTGTTGATTTCCCAAAAACGGCTCAGTTGATTTCGATACAATTTAAATGGAACCACCTCGGGTCTATACCCAATCGAACTTCTTCTTTGTGAGTCGATGTAGCGTGCTAAAAAAAATATATATTCCGGCTTTTGACCAAAAATTAGCCACCTCAATGGCGCTCTCTGTTTCCTCATTTACTCGTAGGTCCTGAGTGGTGAATCGAACTAAAACATATTTTTTGATTCGGTTCACAATTGGCGAAAAGATAAATGAAAATACACAAAAAAAATACATACAGACAAACATAAAATCTCCTCCTTTTGGGAAGTCGGTTAAAAAAGCTATGCTTGAGCGAACAGGAGAGCATAAATAAAAATAAATATTTGGGGACATCTTACACACGAGCATAGCATGCGAGAACGTTATAAATAATTCTTTCTAACGTTTAAAAAATCGGCTTAGTATCGCTCATAGCGTAGTTTGACTAGGTGTTTGTCAACGATCACCTAAGTTAAGGAACGTTCCGCACGGTCATTCACAGCTGAGCGCTACCGTGGCTCAGATGATAAGTTAAATTGTAAGCCCCGGTTTTGTTAAAATTTTCCGACAAAAATTTCTGGGCCTGCCACCCAGCCTATAGGTACGAACTTATTGAAAAATTTCGGCCAAGTGCGAGTAGGGCTCAGCACGAAGGGTTCCGTACCGTGTTGGAGCCCCTTAGCCCCATTCCTCTTACCGTTATTAATAGCGAGCAAAAAAACTCATAAAAATTACGTTTTTTTGTATGGGAGCCCCCCTAAAATATTTATTTTATTCTGTTTATAGTATTTGTTGTTATAGCTTAGCGGCAACAAAAATACACCGAAATTTCAGCTGTCTAGCTATCACGGTTCATGAAATACAGCCTGGTGACAGTCAGACAGACGGACATCGGAGTCTTAGTAATAGCAAAGAAGATAAAATATACGTACTGGTAATAGGGTCCCGTTTTTACCCTTTGGGTACGGAACCTTAAAAATCGGCTCCTATGGTGTCAATGGTTTCTAAGCCTAGCTGAAAAGACATTCAAAATCAACACATCTAATTTGAATTTGTCAAAGAAGCAGCTAGAATAGTATTAAATAATAAAAAAGATACAAATACATGTGTACCTATAAAACATTTAAATTTTTACAACTACCATTGTTATCAGTTTTTATGACCAAAGACCAAACTATTAATATACCTAACAATGTAAATAAGGAATAGTAATTATGTGAATATAGCACCACCAATGGCCAGATACGGCAACTAAGCATTTAGGAACATTTTGTATGGGAAAATTAAATTGATGTTCATACTATGTATTATTTTCCGAGCAATTTTCTTAATTGCTTCTTTCATTTGAACCTTCCCCTGACAATAACAAACACAACAAATAAAACACAAAAATGTGATACCGTGACCAAGGGAAATAGGGATTCATTTTTAACCGACTTCCAAAAAGGAGGAGGTTCTATGTTCGTGTGTATGTTTTTTTGTGTATCTTTATCGATAATTTCGCCAATTGTGAACCGAATCGAAAAATTCTTTTTTAGTTCGAAAGGGTATACTCCCAAGGTGGCCCCATTTAAATTTTACAGAAACCGGCTGAGCCTTTTTTGATAAATCAACAATAATGTAAACAATTCGAGCGAAATATTCGAATTGTGTACACGATGGAAGGCGGTTTTGCCATTTTGTGCGAAAAATAATTACTAGGGTTCCATACCCAATGGGTGAAAATGGGATCCTATTACTAAGACTCCGCTGTCCGTCTGTCTGTCTGTCACCAGGCTGTATCTCATTAACGGTGGTAGCTAAAACGTTGAAATTTTCACATTCGATATATTTCTGTGGCTGTTTTATTATAACAACAAATGCCAAAAACCGAAAGTCCCATACAAACAAACCTTATATTTTAGCCATTTTTCGCTTGATATTAATAATGGTGCAAGGTAGATGCTTGAAATTTTCACAGAACATTTAGTTAAATATTTACTTCAAAATAAATAATTAAATTAAAATAAAATAAATATTTAAGGTGGGCTCCCATACAAGTAACGTGAATTTTTTGCTCGATATTAATAACGGCATCAGAAAGATGCTTGAATTATTCACATAATATTCAAAAATAAATTATTAAATTAAAATAAAATATATTAAGGGGTCCATACGGTATGGAAGCCTTCGTGCGCGAGTCGTACTCGCACTTGGCCGATTACATTATTGTATTTTTAAATATATGTATAGGTGTAAAGATATAGATGAAAAGATGAAATCAAAAAATCACTACATAGTATAAAACAAAGTCGCTTGCCGCTGTCTGTCCCCATGTATGCTTATATCTTTAAAACTACGCAACGGATTTTAATGCGGTTTTTTTAATAGATAGAGTGATTCAAGAGGAAGGTTTATATGTATACCCGTGCGAAGCCGGGGCGGGTCGCTAGTTGTTTTAAAATATTTTCTCTACGAAAACAAAATTTAAAGATTATAATAGGCAGGTTGTAGTTGGATGGTTGGTACATTATCAATTTGAATGATAATGAGTTAATGAGAGCTATTTGAAGAGATATGGAATTAGATGGATATGTATAATTAAACAGAGGTCAACAAACTTTGAAATTCGCCAATGGCAGATAGTAGGTAGGTAATAAAGGGAACCACAAAAAAGGGTTAGCAACATGAATGAGAGCAACTTGAACATGAATGAGGTCAGTGATCTCAATAATGACTTTTTAGACAGAATGAATTGGAGGAAGAAAAGAGATGTCCATAACTGGTAGATATTATTATTCAAAGAAAAATCTAACCAAGTTGATTTACACAAATGTTATAGTAAGATTTGATGAACTGTTTTTTTGCAAAAATCCTAGGAATTTTGCAAAAACACGGATAATTAGACGTTGGCTATGATATTTCTCTATCTTACAGAAAAAAGTTAGGATTTTTGCATAATTACGAGTTGCTTTAGTAAGATTTGATAACCATATCTAAACTTTACTCTGATTGGCTTGATTTTGGTTTCCTGGCCAATGGGTTGACCTTAGATTACTGTATGTGATTGGTCCATATTGTACTTTGTTTTGTTTTTTTTTTTGGGTTTTTTTTTCGTCATTTACATCATTTGAAAGCTTGTTTTATGGGCTTTTTATCCCTTTCATTTTAATAAATTGTGAGCAAAATGGAAATACAGTTATTTTTTCTGATTTATTAATAATAATGTGCTTATATTGTTCTTTTACTTGCATTATCAACTGATTCTTCCACATTCTTTTCATACTTAGCTAAAATTATAAGAAAAATGGCTCAATTAAGTATGCACAAGGCCTTTTCCTAGTTGTTTGTAATTTTTCTCAGTTAATTTGAACCTGACATTCTGCTTCCTAGAATTATAACTACACTTCGTCAATTGAGTTGGTTGATCGTATTTTACTACTTACTGAGATTTTGTTTCCAAAATTATCAGAAGCTGAAATCATTATTATGTTACAGAGAATAGATAATTTATTAGTATTATAAATAATATTACTTGGACATATTTGCTGATAAATAGAATTATAATTTAATGCAAATCATTGTCAATTTTGATTTTGCTAAGCAAAATTAGGTACTTAATAGGGGAAAGTAGCCCATTGATTTACCCTTCAAAATTCATCAATAACTGATAAATATCAAAATAAAACAACAATAACATTTCAACTTTATGAATTGTTTATTCTTTGAACCTGTACCAAAAGAAATAAACAATCATTAGTGATTTCTGGAACATTCCATAGCAGGTACCTAATGTTTACAGATATGTTTACAAGGTGAAAGTGAATGGGTGAAAAAGTAAAAAAAAAAACAAAAAATACTATAAAAATAGAAGATATTTGTTTGTCTGATTTTGAAATGGGTAACAAAGTCTTAGCCAAGTCAATTGTCTTAGTACCTATAGAATAATAATATGCTATAATTATTTTGTCATGTTTTTATTTTTCCTAGTAAGATGTGAATGGGTTTATATTAGAATTTCTGTAATGGTAGTTGTAATTGTGCCAAAATACTTAAATTAAATAAATATAAATCTATTGAGACATGATAGATGTTTAAAATTGTAAGGTATAATTTGCATAAGTATGAAATTTAAATTAAATAGCTATTGAATATTGGGAAAAATAAGTTGATAATTAGAGCAAAAATTAGCATAGCTTTCATTATGATGCAATTACAAATTTAAAATTAATAACAAAGGTGGCTCATGACAAAGAACTTAATATTAAATGCTGCCCACATAGAATAACAATGAAATAGTAGGATATTAGAGTTACTAGTTGCTATGCACATAAGAATAGGTAATATAGTGAGTGCGTAAGGCCGTCGAAAAAACGCAATGGGACCATGGCCTACATTGGAAATTACGAAATCTACTATCTAGTAGAGACACGGAAGCACACATCGTACGTACGTGTTTATCTATGCGTTATATATAGGAACTACGTTAACCCAGCAGCACTACAAAGAGTGCACCTTCGTACTAACCAAACCAAAAGTCTCCACTTCATGACATAAAAATCCTAAAACCAAACCCTATCAGACCATCATAAAACAATAATTCCTCATCAGATACACACCCCATATCGATTTTAAATAGGGTTAGTGACAATCAGCTGATGGCCCTTCTGCTACTTATTTACATGGTCGCCCGTACGCAATAGGGTCTTTGTAATGACGATAACAAAGAAAGGATACAGTTTGATGACATCTGTGTCCATGCGGCGTTTCCCAGCGCTCGGTGACGACATCTTCGTGATCTACTACTAATAAATCACAATATCGAACACGAACACCAGATAAAACTCACACTCGACGCAGTGAAACTAATTTTTCGTCCACCAGCAGTAGTCAGAAAAATAACATTGTAGAAAAACAATGGACACAAACCATAGACTAAAATTTTGATGTGCAATATTGACGTCACTCTAGCCAACATCACAAATCTTATGTTGTTAAAATATCAGATATAACTGTTATTTTTTACTGATATAGCTGTTTTTTTATCATAGACAAAACGTTCTAGAAGACAATGCGTCAAAAAAATAAAAATATTACGTTTTGTCTATACGTCATCATCATCAGCGGAACTTCGCGTGTGTGATCGAAAAGATTATTTATAATTCTGATTTAATTATAGATTTTCTTTTGCATACGCGTCCGAAAGTTAGTCGCGAAGTTGCGTGTGTAGACTGCGATGCTTTCTCAGCTCGCTGGTCACGCAGAAACATGTGTTTTGATGTGAACATCTAAGCGATATTATATGACAACAAATTCTAATTATCCTTCGATTGAGCTGCAGACTAGTGTATTCCAGTGTTAAGTGGCTTTTATTTTGATATTTGGTTGTGATAAGTGATAGTGAAGTGGTTCAGGTGCCGTGGGAGTATCCGCCGCAACCGGAGTGGCATTTCCTGTCGTGATGAAGTTTCTTCGGTGACTCCTAAGCACTGACAACCCGGCCAAAAGTATGGCGAACCCCGGCATCGGGGCCGCTTTTGACCCCAATGACATGACCAGGTCGGTTATTTGTCAGCTTTACATTATTCCAACACCACAAAGTAGGTACAAATGCAAAGAAACTGTAATTTGGTTTTCCTTACACATATCCTTAAAATTGATGTGTAATCAATTATGGGCTCAGCTGGGCTCAATATTATCCTTAACTAGACTCACTGATGTAAACAAAATGATGGTAACATAACCTAAGAATCTTGAACTGTTTTTGGGCTATGCAGACTAAAAACTACACACATTTTACTACCTGAGGCCTTCAGGCGGCCTAAAAACTCTGACACCAGGGCTAGCCACCCGGCCTATACGAACTTACTTACTTACTACCTAAAGTTCCTTACAGCAATTAATTATTTGTTGATTCTTATTGGAATGTTTCAATAACTTTATTAAAAGAGACATACATTTAAAGTCATTAAAGTGAGTCTCACACATTATTCTACATTGACATTACCACGGTAATGATATCTAACAGTATTCCAACTTCATACAAACAGTCGGAACGCAAATCATACCAACACACCTCGGAGTTCAATATGATCTCAGTATGCTAGTCAGTTGCGATGAGCCATAGTGATGAACGAATGTATGGATTTGTAACTAGTAAGCGTGCAATTTACATTTTTATGCTTCCTCGTTTTACTAACCATAAAAACATCAAAAAAAACAATATGTATTTTTATCTACACTAATGTTGTAACATTCTACTTATGTTTCCAATACTTGACTTATAATGACTACTGTTATAGCGCAGACAACAAAACACTCAATTTAAGCAATTTCACATGATGTTATAATATCCACATCGATATCGTAAAATCTCATTATAACATCGCGCGCTCGCTCCTGATTGGCCGCCCTGCGCGCCATGTTCCCTGTGACAATACACGTTTTTATTAGTGAAGATAAAGTAGTGTATGCAACTGCATATAACACGGGTATTATCATTATATATATGACAGTTGCATAAACTACTATTATTGAACGCTTCCTAAAATTTCACAACCTTGTCCGTTTATTTACAACTTTTCCCATATTCATCACAATCATTTTAATTAAGTAATTGTATAATATTTTTCATTTTCCTTGCAGCTAAAATTAAATAATTATTTGCTTAGTTTTAGGTGTAGAATTGATTTATACCTAAAAAGTATGAAAATTAATTGATGTTTCGGCGTTCATATTATTTATTTTTGTACTACTCTTATCCCTGTAATATTATTATGATAACATAACTAAAACATGTAAATATATGTATAGTGTGGGCGTGCCTCCTTGACATTACAAACCTAGGTTTCAAAAACGAGATAGCCTTAATTATCTCTTGAATAATTTTATCATTGATAAAATGATGACGTTTTTAACACCTGTTCCATTCAATATGTTGCCTTTTTTGGTTTTACTACATTTATGCAGTTGACCCCCAAGAGTGATATACAATGCGATTAAAATAAGAATAGGACCGGCCCAGCGCCATGTTGTGACGTCACTAAGGGAACTTGGTATAGTGTGCAAAAAAGCAATGTTAAAAAATATTGGCTTGTTTTATATTGTAATAGCACATACTTTTTTATCTGATAGGTAGAGAAAAAAAAAACCGGCCAAGTGCGAGTCGGACTCGCGCACCGAGGGTTCCGTACAATACCTCTACGCGTTTATGAGGAAATGGGTAGTAAGGTTAAAATTATTAAAAAAAAATATATTATGTGATGTAACTAAAAATTTATGGTTTTCGTAATTTTTCCTTTATCTTTGCTATAAGACGTTGCTTCGTACCAAATTTCAAGATTCTGAGTTCACGGGAAGCACCCTGTAGGTTTTGATTCCCTTGCAAGTGTCGAAAATTTGCGGCATAAACGGCTGTATCTTTTGATTGCGTTGGCTTAGAAGTTTGATTTTTTCACAGCTTCAAGGGACAGTAGACCTGAGTAATTGATATAAATTTCAGCTTCATACCTCCACGCGTTCCTGAGAAAAAGGGTCTTGACAGACGGACGGACGGACAGACGGACAACAAAGTGATCCTATAAGGGTTCCGTTTTTTCCTTTTGAGGTACGGAACCCTAAAAATTAGTCTAAAAACGAATCATAGGTAGGTGACGTCACAACATGGCGCTAGGCCGGTCCTATTCTTATTTTAATCGCATTGTAAGTTTGTTTATTTCTATCTGTCCTAAATGCAGTGAATGGGACCTATCCCCATTTTTTTGTTTGGAAACTGACATAAACACAAACCAACACTGCACACCCCATCCTCTGCAACAAAGTGGTTTACAACTGGAACATGTTGCCTGAGGATGTAATCTCAGGAAGGACTTATAAACACATGTAAAAATAGACTGGATCTTTGGATAAAGAAGGTAAAAATTTCCTTGGCAGATAAATACTAATTTTATTCGACTCTGCCTGATATAAGCACATCAATTTATACTTCTCGCCTATAAATAAATAAATAATTTAATTTACCCTGCACAAAAATGGTAATTTGTGCCATTATTATATTAGTATTATAACTAGTTAATTTATGTCCAACCATATGCAGAAATGCTTTGTTCTCTCAGTCAACTAAATAAAAAAACCATTTACACATTAACTTGAGATTCCTAAGTTGTAACAAACACCTAAATTTCTTTTATTTATGCTTCACATAAAATATTTTATTTATTTAATATGCTGCACTATCTAGCTTCCAGTATTGGGATAGACAATAGGCTCAATTATGAAGGCGCCATCGTAACTATAATAGCTAATTAGCATATTTCTGTTTCTTTGTTTTACTTTAGGCATTAAATAGAGAGAACACTTTTTACGTTGCTATTAAATTTACGCTGGCGCCTCTGTAATTGGGCTTAAAGACTGACTTACACCCAAGTAAATAAATCTAAAACAAAGTGTCTAAAAAACAGAAATATCAAAAAAATTATACAGGGTTATCTGCTTGCCCTGTATTAAGCCAAAAGGAGCATTATGAACATGTTTAACTATGCCATCTCCGGGATGGCATTTCAAGAATTATAAAAACAGCTGTTCCATACAAAAATTGTTAGTGGATGGATATGTGTTTATATATTTCTAACATCTTTTGTATACCTATTATCATGCAAATAAGTACTTTGACTTTGCTACTTCGAATCAACAAAATGTATGAAACAACTGATTTGTTTCTGGAACCTTGGGTTGGCTGACGTAGTAACAATTGTTCATAACGACAGTCCAAATCACCTCCCATTGGCTCAGTACACCAGTTCTGGATAACCCTGTATAAGAATCACTACATAGTACAAAACAAAGTCGCTTCCCGCTGTCTGTCCCCATGTATTCAATTCAATTCAATCAATTTATTTCAGATAAAAATCCATATACATCAAGTCAAAATACATTAAAATACTTAAAACTACTTAACTACCTACCTTAACCTATAGTTGAGTTTGGACCCGGAATGCTCAACGTGCACCTTCGTCCAGTGCTGCATTATTGGGCAGTCCAGGTCCATCCTCCACGCGAACAGCTGTAGGTAGGTGTTGGAGCTGGCGCGCACACGGCGCATCAGGGACGCATCGTTTGCGCATAATGGCTCCAAAGCTGTCTATGTGCGCTTCCACAAACATCCCCGATGCACTGCAGTATCGCAGCAGCCCCATCAACGCTCTAAAGGCGTTGTTGTACTGGGCGCGCAGAGCGACAAAGGACTTTTTTGTATGTTTGACCCATAGGCTGCTCGTATAATATGCTTTTATCTTTAAAACTATGCACCGGATTTTGATGCGGTTTTTTTTTATATATAGAGTGATTCAAGAGGAAGGTGTACATATGGTACACCTGTGCGAAGCCGGGGCGGGTCGCTAGTTATTTATAAACAATACATTTTGAGTTTAAATTGGTCTATAACTTAATAGCAAACATTCTTAATAGTGTGGTATATGGTTGGCTGGTCTTCTTGGGGTATTCAAGGCCATACAAAATAAGTTCTAAGTGGTGTCAACTCACTGTTTTTGCAATGATTGGTATATTTTTTGCAGTAAGTCATTAAATGCAGTGACTTTATATAAAATGTTGATAAGTCATTATTGAATAATTATTTTTCGCAAAAAATTGCTTCAACCGTGTACAAAATTCTCGAATAGTTCGCACGGATCGATGTAGCATCCTTTTTCACTTTATTGTTGATTTATCAAAAATGGCTCAGCCGATTTCGATAACATTTAAATGGGACCAATTTCGAAGTATACTCTTTCCAATAAAAAAAGAATTATTGAAATCGGACTACTATAAAAAAAGTTATGCGTATAAGCTATTTGACTTTAAGTCGGATCCCATGACTGCTGAGATGGGCGTGGCACAGGGGTCGTCGGTGTCTAACATTCTCTTCTCGATGCTTCTAAACGATTGTCAGCTGCCGACATACTAATGTATGCAGATGACGTGGCGGCGATAGTCACTGATCCCACAATCGAGGGGCTGGAGAGGAAGTTAAACACTGCGGCCTCGCAGCTGGCTGAGTGGTTCCACATCAACGGCCTCGCTCTCAACCTCTCCAAGACTCACTTTATCCAGTTTAATCTGTCAGGCAGGTCGGTGAGACCGCTGGCGGTGCTCCTGGGTGGAGTGAGAATTGAAGAGCGGGAGTCGACAACATTCCTGGGATTCGAGGTAGACAGGGGACTGAAGTGGGACCACCACATAGAAAAGGTTTGCGGAAGGCTCGGTAGTGCGTGCTTTGCCCTAAAACGAGTCGCTAGTAGTGTCGGATGAAGTAGCACGAGCGTGCTACTTCGCTACGGTGCACTCTCAGCTTCAGTACGGCGCGGAAATATGGGCTAGAGCTGCAGACTGGGAGCGGGCGTTCCGCATGCAAAAGCGTGCGGTACGGGCCGTAGCACGAGTACCATGGGACACCCCGGCTCGTCCTTATTTTAGGAAGCTGGGAATAAGAATAAGAATAATTTTATTTTGTTACCATAATGTTGTTCCTTAAGCTAAAGTACTTAAATAAACTAGATTATGTATTACTAAAGAGATTTAAATACATGCATTACTTAAAATTTATTATAAATTAATGAAATTAAAATTGAATTGTATTAGGTAGGTACATATTTTAGGGTTAATTAAATATTAATCAAATAGGGTAAGTTACATATTATAAAAGTATTTATATTTAAGTAAACATTTTATATTTAATAATTTTTAGCCAGTTGTGAAGCACTAGCTTCCACGGTAGGATTCCCTGTCAAATGCGATCGAAACTATAGTAGTATCCTACTAAAAATCAAACGTGAGTAACACCTGTGTTTTACTTAATTAAAAAGGATTCCCTGTGTTTGTGGAAGCTAGTTCTCTTCAGGGATGATTTAGAACAGGGGGTTAGTAGGAGTGAATTATTAATAGTGTGATTGCTGGGAATATTAACGTTGCCTGCAATCCTGATCTATCAGGTGGCGGTGTATGCCAGAACAAACCTGGCTCTAAACACACGTATCGGACCCGCGGCAGGCATAAGTTGTCGACCGTCCCGCGATCCCGCCAAAAACGACATTCTGTAATGGCGCTGTTCTTTGACGTCACACACTAGTAAATAACTTTAGTGAATACTAGTAAAAACGCTAGTTGATACCTATCTAAAAATTGGCAAAAAATACTTTAAAAGTAACTTACAGATCCAATAATATTACTCTGAAATCACAAAACACAAATTACACAAACAACAGTCAATTGTGAAATTCTGGTTTACTATCATGTGACGTCACCAGAGTTGCCGCCCTTCTTAGAGCGTTTACGTCACAGATCAAATATCAAAAATATATCGTATTTTATTTCGTGCCATTTTGCACGAAATGGCACGAGAAAAGTTTAAATAAAGTGAAATATGTCTTTTTCAGGCTGTTATCTTTAAGGATTACCACAATCAATAGTACCTATATTTTAAATGTTGTCAAATAGCCTTTCCGGTTCGGTTTGTTGGTCAAAAAATACTACCTACACTAATTTTGAGCTTAAAAGTGTCTGCCTATTATAAAGTAGGTACCATACCATGGCCATGCTATGCTATGAAATATTAAGGGGCGGTCGTGTATAAAATGTCTAACCAGAATCAAGAATTAAGTAACAAAAAAAATGTTAAAAGAAATATTTATAATATGTTATTCTGGGTCATATCTTCTTTTGGCAAACCATATCTGATACACGCACGTACAAGACGTACAAGAAATAACTACGCTCGATCGAAAAAAAAAATCCAAAGTCACCCCAGTTTTGAACGAAGATCTTATTTCTTCATGAGTTTTTACAAGTAGTATTTTTTAACTTATGTTTAATGTATTAAGGATGTAGTACGTAAAGTATTGGCAAATCACATAAAACAGTTTAAAAGTGGACTTGATTAAGTTGTCAACTGCGTGCCGAGACACGCGTATGATAGGCTTCCGTAGATGGTGACGATTATTATGATGATGATAAAAAACAATTTTTTTTTCATGTCAATAAGATGGTTTAGTGCTAGAAAAGCATAATTGGCTAAGAAATATGTTTGTGAGGTCAATGACCTCTGAGCTATTATATATAGCCATATTATACGTAAGTTCGGGAGTGACATGACGTGTACTTACTCCCGAATTTTAACTTGTTTTTATTAAAAAAATATAAATTAGATGTAGGCCGCGTCACACAAGTCGGCGGATGTGAAGTTAGCTACAAGCTGCGCAGTATCCAATCTTGACGTGACGTGACGTGAAAGCCGCACGTTGATTGGCTATTGCGCGGCTTGTAGCTATCTGCACATCCGCCAACTTGTATGGCGCGGTCTATACGTGTCCTATATTTTTCGTAATCTTACTGACGGACTAATTATAATAACATTTATTCTACCCACTCGTCATGCCTGTGTTATTTATCGATGTATCCTTTGTCCCCAGCTGGTATTTCCAAGACCTGTCGCGCGCGGAGGCTACCCGACTGCTACTGAATGAAACGGAAAGCGGTGTTTTCCTCGTGCGGGACTCCAAGACCATCACTGGAGATTATGTACTCTGCGTCAGGTACTGAAAACCTTTTTAGGATTCCGTACCCAAAGAATCCCAAACCAAATGTATGAAAAATCGTGTGAACTGCTTGTCGCGAGCCACTGGTGGCTGTGGTCTATGGCCCGTCTGCGCCGAATCTTATAGGTTTATAAGATTAAGTTAAGTTCTTATAAGATTCGTTATAGGTTTAATACTTTCTTGAACTCGCGTTCATACATTTCTCAGACAGCTTCGTAAATCGAATCCACATTACCCCTACACTGTCGATTTTCCTTCGATACGTACGAAGCGGTTTGACCAAACATTTCTGATTCGTACCGCCAGGGAATGGAACAGTCTTCCTGCTTTCCTGTTTCCTAAGAGATATAATCTAAAGCTTTCCAAGGTCAGAGTGAATAGGTATCTTCTAGATCTGAGCGCTTCATCTTCGACCACAACGTCGCGCAACCATCAAGCGTTGGTTGGTGGTCAAGCGCGGACTTATTCGCGATGAAAAAAAAAACAATCTTAATGGCATCTGTGAAGCTAGCTTAAAGAAGCTAACTTTATGCACAGATATCATTAAGTTTTTGGATTATTTGCGAGTAAAGACTCAGACCAGAAAACTTGGAAATCATTACATTCTATTTCTCTGGGGTAGGCAAAAGTAGGCAGCTGCTATCTCCTAGCGACAATCTAGCTTCGTATGTTGCAACAGGATCACTCTTACTAAAAATAAATTGATTCCCTCAGTGGCTCAGTGGTTAGTGACCCTGACTCCTGGGTCAAAGAGCAAGCATTTATGTAATGAATATTGCCGCTGTTTGTATGTATTTAAAAAATATGTTTAAGTAGTAGGTATATCAGTCTCTGGCGACCATATCACAAGCTTTGCTTAGTTTGGGGTCAGAGACCGTATGTAAGATGCCTAAGACCCTCTCATATTTATTTATTGGTTACAGAGAAGACGACCGCGTGTCCCACTACATAATCAACCGAGTGGTGTCGGCCGACGGCACCGTCCGCTTCCGCATCGGCGACCAGCTGTTCGCGGACATGGCAGCTCTGCTCTCTTTCTACAGGCTCCACTACCTCGACACCACGCCGCTCACGAGGCGAGTTACACGCGATCTAACATACAGCTTCGCCTTCAGATTCATGGTTATTTGACTGCTTGTTTACAATACGAGGCATGGGATGGCTGTTTGGGGAGGAACTGAGGCCACTGGTTACTTGCCTCTGTCTCATGAATGTGGAAGTAGCTCTTTTCAGGGTTCTGTAGTAAAACTAGAAAACTACGTAATCAACCGAGTGTCGGCAAATGGCACGGTCCGCTTCCGCATCCTCGACCAGCTGTTTGCGGACATGGCAGCTCTGCTCTCTTTCTACAGGCTCCACTATCTTGACACGACACCACGCCACTCACGAGGCGAGTCGCATACGCCCCAAACACTTCATACTTGCACTGTTATTCACACACTCTAGTCACTGAACACTGTTGTTTATCAACATCACTTGAGGTGATTTTGCTTCGAAGATAAATGAAACAATATCTCTGGCCATGGGCCGGCTGGTCTATTTATATACTAGAATGAAAATTACCTAGAAGTCTCCAGATTAATTAAGACTATTCCGGAACTAATAGAAGCTATTGTGTTGACAAACTCATAAAAGTTCTCGAAACGGTCAAAAATACTACTGTTCTTCAAAAGAAAAAAGATGGAATTTAAAAGACTTTTTTCGAAATCTCTTGTGGAGGTCCTCCTCCCGGGGCCGTAGCCCCGGTTGCCTTCACCTAAATCCAGCCCTGCCTGTAGACCATTACAACACCTGCATACGTTGAGTGCATTACAAACTTTTTAGGGTGAGAGCGTGTGTTCTGTTACGGGATCCTTACTAATATACCCCGAATCATTCAAGTCGGCGGATGTGAAGTTAGCTACAAGATACGAAATATCGTGACAATCCTGACTGAAGCTCACATAAAGCTGCGCTTTGATTGGAAATTGCGCAGTTTGTAGCTAACTTCACAGCCAGCGACTTGTATGAATCGGCCTGTACCTAGTATTAAGTTTGTTGGTTAGTTCTTCTTTCACGCAGCGACAGAGCAACGGATTGCCTTAATTTTTTGCACAGTTTGAAAGACGGAAAGTGACTTAGGCTACTTTTTTATCCCTAAAAAATAAAAGGTTCCTATGGGATAGCACAAAAATAAAAATATTACGCAGGCGAAGCCGCGAGCGATCATAGTATCATCTAAATTCAAGCCACTGGAACAGTTGTGCCAGTGACTTAGAGGCACGCTCCGTTACTTTAAGGAGCTGGGCTGGCTCGGGTAGACGCTGAACGGGGAAATGCACAAAACACCCCATGCGGGACGTCAGTGCAGGACCTATCGCCCCCGCACCGAATAAAGGATCATTGAAGTACGTGCTTATCGAGTGTGTATTTTCAGGCCACTGCCGCCACCACAGGGAAAGGCAGCATCAGCTCACCATCAAGTGTTAGAGCTGGTCATCGCCAAGTTCGACTTTACCGGCAATGTGAGTATCACACACACTTTCAAATACTTTCTTATACTAAGCGCCACACAAGTCGGCGGATGAGAATTTAGCTGTAGATGACACTTCGCCGTGATTCGCTAATTATTGCGCATGTGTGCACAATGGCGACGCCGCGTGGCGTAGTGTTGAGCACGGGCGTAGGGAGCGCGCGGGAGGTATGAGGTTGGCGGGCGGGTGTGCCCCGGCGCGAGTCTCTCTGGCTCCCGCGCATACCTATATTTCGACTTTTGCGCAGCGTTCTGCGCATAACTTCCCATCCGCCGACTTGTGTGGTGCTTAGTATACGTCTTTATTGTTTAATAGACTTGTGTTGATTGATTGACTGACTGATAGACAACGTACAATGCAAATTATCACCAAACTAGGAAAGGTATAGAGTCTATACATTTCTATACTATAGACAATAATCATGATGATTGGGTAAAAAATATCGTTATTATAATTAGTCCGTGAGTTAGAAAATCAAAAAATATTGGACAGATATTTTTTCTTTTGCTAATCAAACAATAAATTACAAAGATAAACCTTCTCTAATTTTGTGAGTGGGGTGTCGTGACGTCACCACTCTTACAGAAGTCTATACATTTGTATGGCACTTGTGACGTCACGCGGAACTTTGACGGACTATATCATCATCAATTTTTCTTTAATTGACAAAAGAAAAAATATGTGTCTAATATTTTTTGATAGTCTATCTGACGGACTAGGTAATATTTTTTAGTTAACATGCCTGTTGCGAATTTACCAATAGACTGAGTGGCTGAACCCTAGAGCTGCAGAAATTAGAGGGATGGAGGTGGACAGATGAGCTTATCAAGACCGCAGGGTCGCACTGGATACAAGCCGTCATCAACCGGTCTATTGCAGATCTATAGGGGAGGCCTATGTCCAGCGGTGGACGTCCTATGGCTGAAAAGAGAGATGGCTAACGGTTACCATACAAATATTCATTTCATCGTACGTGGGTTGAGGTACATGTTCAACAGTCGACTAATGAAAAGGCCATGGAGTTCAGACAGCTGCAACTGCTGCAGCAAGCCGGTGAAAAACCCGTTAAAATTTTAGACGAGCTAAATGCGCGTCGCAAGGAAAGGTATAATGTAAGTTTTTTTTTCTGGCAATTGCCAGAATTGGCGTCTCATTAGACCCCAAATGCGTGGACCGAAATTCTTTAGAGATTTTTTGTAAAAGCGTTAAAACTAATAAATAAAATAAATATTTGCGAACATCTTACACACGGTCTCTGACCCTAAACTAAGCAAAGCTTGTGATATGGCTACCAGAGACTGATATACTACTTAAAAACATATTCTTAAATACATACAGTCAAACCTGGATAAGAGAGAGTTGAAGGGACCGCCATCTCATTCTCTCTTATAGAGGTTTTTCACTTATCCAGGTTTCTCACTTATCCAGTTTCAGAAGTGGCTTCTCTCTCTTATAGAGGTAAAAAAAAACGTCTAATTTGTATGTTGGTATCTACATGCATGAAGAATGATAAATATGTTTTTAAATAGTATACGAGTAAAAGTACTAGGTAATTGTTCGGGTTTGTTTTATTCATTCTAAAAGGCACTTTTTAAAATTGGGAAAATCAAAAAGTTTAATCTTTTTAATATTTCCATGTCTTAAGAGCACTGAGAACGAATCTTTTGATTTTATTATTTTATAGAAGTTGGACTCTGATAAATCAAATTCATTGCTTATTTTATTTCGATATTTTCCACTTTTGAAAGCATACAATACCAATCTTAAGCTTATCACTCAATGATTTATTTATTTATTCCTAAAGATTTATTTATTAAACACCGAACCTTTCTCCTCAATTGATACTTATCAACTGTAGTAAGCTTGACCAATAAGATAGTGTAAACGCACGTGTGACTATTCCAAAAGAATGTGAAAAAACAAAGTTAGCTATAAGAAAGAATAACACAAAATAATTTTGAATAGAGCACTATTTCAACAAACAAGATAGTACAGACGCACGTGTGGCCATTCCAATAAAATGATATACAATAACAATGTGACTTGTATCTCCACAAAATACAAAAAAAAATGTTTGAATAGAACACAATCCGAAATCAACGGTAGTTAGTTCCACGAAATTTAAGAATGGATCATAAAGTGCAGATGTTTCATTACCCTCAACTCTCGCTTATAGAGGTTCTGACAAGTAGTACTCTCAGTTATAGAGGTCCATAAGGGAAAAACGACTCTCTCTTATAGAGGTTTTAGTCTCTCACTTATAGAGGTATTTGATGGATAAAATGACGGGACCTGGCAATTACTCTCACATATAGAGGTTTCTCACTTATCCAGTTCTCAGTTAGACAGGTTTGACTGTACTTATATAGATAATACCTAGACACAGAGCAAACACCTAAGTTCATCACATAAAGAATCGAACCCACGCCTCTTTGACTCAGTAGTCAGGGTCACTAACCACTGAGCCACCGAAGCAATCACTACAATACACTATACACTAATAAAAATCGGCCAAGTGCGAGTCGGACTCGCGCACGAAGGGTTCCGTACTGTATGGGAGCCCCAAACCTCTTGCCGTTTTAATAGCGAGCAGAAAACTCCTACTGTTGTATGGGAGCCCCCTTATATATTTATTTTATTCTGGTTTTAGTATTTGTTATTATAGCGGCAACAGAAATACATAATCCGTGAAAATTTCAGCTGCCTAGCTATTACGGTTCATGAGATACAGCCCGGTGACAGACAGACAGACGGACATCGAAGTTTCAGTAATAGGATCCCGTTTTTACCCTTTGGGTACGGAACCCTAAAAAGTATCGTTGATGCAGATAATTATTTCAATTTACGTCGATTCCGTACTTACGTCACGGCGGTTAAACCAGAAGGAAAATAGTTATCTAAACAAATTGTAAACCCATCGTTATAAAATTATAATCTTCATTGCTTCCGACACAAACGCCGAAATCGCGGTTCGCATGCCAAACGATCAAATTATGCATATTGTTGTATAACCGCTGCCCAAAACAACGGTTCGCCAACCTTTATAGAGTTTGTACAAAAAGAGAAGCGTCGTAGGTGAGGTCGCCCGTGTGCCATATTACTCATAGAATAGAAACAAAGTACTAGAAACAGTACTAAAATAGCAAGAGATATACATCACTTTGTCCCATTTTAAATATGAAATTTAAAAGGTGTTGGATAAAGATGCACCCGAACTTACGTCATTTCGAAGGGTTTCACAAACTAGCATTGAGCTATCTCGGGTGTCCAAATTCAAAAAGGTTAAAAGAAGGAAGGTAAAATGATTAGAGATTTGAACCTTCTTACTGGAACTAGAGGGTTCAAAAGAAAAAGACAAATGACCTAATCTAACTAAATTTTAACCATTTTGACATTCCGACTGGTGATTTTGACGTATGCGACAGACATTGCGTTTTTTTTGTTCCACGCACTCTCGCATATGCTGTACTAGACGACCCGCCCCGGCTTCGCACAGGTGTATTATACATATAAACCTTCCTCTTGAATCACTCTACCATTAAAAAAAACCGCATCAAAATCCGTTGCGTAGTTTTAAAGATTTAAGCATACAGACAAACAAACAAACAAACGAAAATAGCGACTTTATTTTATACTATGTAAGGATAAGGAAGGATAACCAGATATGAATAAGACAGCTATAACGTAGTTTTCATTTGAGTAAAATTTAGCAATACATACTTCTATTACTTGTACTTCTTCTGAGATATTACTAATTTTGTTACGTTGACAACACTGCTCTGTCATTGGTAGTACAAGTGTTTGATACTTGGTAGACACCAATTGGTTTTCATCAGTACTCGCGTCTAACAAGTATAGTCGGTACCTTGGCTGCTGCTGAAAATCTTATTGTTAGTTCACCCTAACGCCACGACGATTCTCTTTTTGCACAAACTCTACCTAGGTGCGTAATAAATGTAATAATATACGCCAAATAAGCACCGGTAGATATATATAGGCCGAATCATACAAGTCGGCGGATGTGAAGTTAGCTACAAGCTGCGTAATATCCAATCCTGAAGCTCAATAAATGCTGCGCGTTAATTGGGCTTCGCGCACCGTGCACTAATATTATATACGTCAACTTGTATGATTCGGTCTATACCTAGATAGAAGGATTGTGTATAGTAGGCTTTAGCGATCGGAATATCTTACCTTCGTGAAACCCGTTCCTTGCGTAGCTGTTGTGTGAGGTTTAGTCGGGATTAGGTTTGCGCCGTTTGTAATAAAGCCTAAAGGTAATAAAGCTTTATCTTTGCTATTTTTTCTATAATTTCGCCAATTTATACATTAAATCAACGTATAAAATTCGAATCGATCCATGTCATTTTTTACAGACTTCCAAAAAGCAGGTACTTACTATGTTCGTCTGTACGTATTTTTAACCCCCGACGCAAAAGAGGGGTGTTATAAGTTTGACGTGTCTGTTTGTCTGTGTGTCTGTCTGTCTGTGGCATCATAGCGCCCGAACCACTGAACCGATTTCAGTTTAGTTTTTTTTTTTGGATGAAAGGAGACTTAATCGAGAGTGTTCTTAGCCATGTTTTATAAAAATCGATTGAGCCGTTTAAGAGTTATGGTGGGTTAAAGTGGGGATGGAAGAACCAAAATTCTACATATGTTTGGGGGTTTTTTAAATTTTAAATTTAAGTTTCATTTTTGTGTATGTTCATCGGTATTTTCGTCAATTGTGAACCGATTAAAAAAATCTTTTTTAGTTCGAAAGAATATACTTCCAAGGTGATCCCCATTTAATTTTTCATCGATATAGGCTGAGCCGTTTTTGATAAATCAACAAAAATGTACATGGATGTAACATCGATTCGTGAAAGTAATTCGAATTCTGTAGACGATGGAAGTAGGTGTTGCGATTTTTTGCGAAATGAAATATATATTTTTTTTACAAGAACCAACTAACCGATTTCTATAAAACTTAAATAGGCGGCCTACTTCGGTGTATGTATACTATTTATAATAAACAAAATAAACTGTATGTCCTTTCAATATCATTGAAGTAACACGGTACCAAATTTCGAATCGATAGGACATATGAAAGGTAGTCAGATCCCCTCATCAACTAGAAAAGAGCTGATGATCTTCAAACGGCTGAACAGATTTTCATGAAACACGGCTAAGAACACTCGGGATAATTATCTATGACACAAAAAAAACTAAACGAAAATCGGTTCATCCGTTTGGGAGCTACGATACCACAGACAGATACACAGACACGTTAAACTTATAACTCCCCTCTCTTTGTCGGGGGTTTAAAAGAACTTTTTCGTCGGTCAAAAATGTTTAGCTCCACACGAAAACGTTTAGTTTTAGTAGTACATGCTAAGGTCTCTGCACACAGCTAGTAACCAAGGTCTAGCCGAGAGATCTGAGATCAAAAATAGGTCTAGATTTTTGCGAAAAATTCTTTGATCTGCTTTCGACGCGCCGGCCGTGTTTACAATCGCACGGACTGTACAGATCTTTTCTTGGAACCGTTAGTGTTTATTCAGTATTGATTGGCTGTTAAAATTATGCGAAACTTTCGCGAGGAGAATGCTTTTTCAGTGATATAGAAAACATCTTACGAGAATGCCAACTTGTCCATACATCATTATTTTTTACAATAACATTTTAAATTAAAAATGTTAAAAACCCCCGACACAAAAATATTTGACAACAAACTTTCAATTGACAACCATTTTGGGCACATTTGTAGAATTTTGGTTCTTCCATCCCCACTTTAACCCACCAAAACTCTTAAACGGCTCAATCGATTTTTATAAAACATAGCTAAGAACACTCTCGATTAAGTCTCCTTTCATCCAAAAAAACTAAACTGAAATCGGTTCAGTGGTTCGGGCGCTATGATGCCACAGACAGACAGACAGACACACAGACAAACAGACACGTCAAACTTATAACACCCCTCTTTTTCGTCGGGGGTTAAAAAATAGCATTACCGACTTCACCCGTGTACAGGATTCGCGAATATTGCGCACGGGTCCATGTAGCATTTTTCACATTATTGTTGATTTATTAAAAATGGCTCCGCCGATTTCAACAAAATTTTAATGGGGTCAATTTCGTAGTGTACTCTTTCCAATAAAAAAAGAATTATTGAAATCGGACTACTACGAAACAAATAATGCGTGGTTATACATTAAAAAAAAATATACGCGTCGAATTGAGCACCTCCTCTGGTTCGGTTCGTTGGTCAAAAATCAATAGGCTGTTATCCACCTTCCTTACATAGTATAAAATATAGTCGCTATTTTCGTTTGTTTGTTTGTTTGTCTGTATGCTTAAATCTTTAAAACTACGCAACGGATTTTGATGCGGTTTTTTTTAATGGATAGAGTGATTCAAGAGGAAGGTTTATATGTATAAAAATTCCCGAAATTCCCACGGGAACGGGCACAACGCGGGTAAAACCGCGGGGCGCTGCTAGTTAAATATATTATCCGATTTGAATGTTTTTTATTCATGTAATCTTCTGTAAAGCACTTCAATCGCTAGATTTGTACGTCTTAGTTATAACAGTTTTTTAAATGACCTTAAAGTTATAAAAAAGTCATATTTTTACGCAAAACTTTAGCTGAAAAGTATACATAAACTAAAAACTTTTCTGAAAAAAGTAAGACGTACGAGCGTGCAGTATTTCACTCAATCGATTGACACCAAAAACATAATATTTTGTTACAATTTAAAGAGTGAAAAGAGAAGTAAATATTATCAAAAATGTAGTTACCGCGAATTTTCTCGAAGTACTACAGAAAACGCGAAAACACTGGTCGATTCAGAATCCTTTTCAATCCAAAAAGAACTTCCATAAACCGTATTTTATAAAACTTAAAATTATGTCCCTGGTGTCTATCTATATATTCGAAATATGTAAATTTGTCCAAAAGCACCCTGACTATTTTAACAACATTAGATCACAATCAATACAGACAAACTCGTGGGACCAAAGTCCAACTTAGCAATGCATAGTTCCAGTCCGCATTCTATGGCTATAAAAATATTTAAAAAACTGCCAAATAATCTAAAACATATCGAAAAGGAAAACTGTTTTATAAAACAACTAAAAATTATTCTATTATCCAAATGTTATTACACATTAGACGAATTTTTTAACGATAATCTAGAAAACATAATAATAAATCGTTCCAATACGAATCTAACGAATAATAAAATTGCCATACCCTTATCAGGGTCATATGTATAACTATACAAAACATGTTAATTAAGAACCGCATGTAAATTTCATATGTTTTAATAAATGATTTGACTTTGACTCTTAATGTTTTCAAACGGTTACACTTGTTTGATTGTTTGCCGAATCCAATCCTGACTGAAACTCACGCGAGGACCGGGTTTTCCGCAGCACGTAGCTGACTTCACAGCTGCCAAGATAACAGAGGGATAATGTCGATCGAGACAAGAAAGAAAGAGATGCATGGATTTGATATGGCATGAGTTAGAAAGAGACAGGAAAATATCTCGACTCAGTGGCTAATTGCCATAGTGTTAAATTCCAATACATACTCGTATATTTGACAGTTGACAACAAGTGATAGTAATTGTCCATACATTTTTTCGGTTGAGAGTTGTCTAAAGCGACAACAGCGCTATATCTCTGGTTCTAATAGCTCTGTGATAGGCACCGTTTTGATCAGCCAATTCGGTATCAAGACAAATACATAATCAAAGGCTAACACTAACCTACATAGAAACTCTATACAGCGCGTAGTGTAGTTATTGTCCAGGCTATATTAATTTGGCCGGCATCTGGAGCGCCATAAAAAAGTTTCTTCCGAGTTATTTATAGCGTAAACAGAGACCGTATGGAATTAGATATGACTGATTGTACGGACATTTATTTAAGGGAATTCATATAAATTTTACAAGGCGTTGTTTTGCAAAATGCCTATATGCTTATCTTTTTAACCGACTTCTAAAAAGGAGGAGGTTCTATGTTCGTGTGTATGTATTTTTTTTTTGTGTATGTTCATCGATAATTTCGCCAATTGTGAACCGAATCGAAAAATTATTTTTTAGCTCGAAAGGGTATACTCCCGAAGTGGTCCCATTTAAATTTTACAGAAATCGGCTGAGCCGTTTTTGATAAATCAAGAATAATGTAAACAATTCGAGCGAAATATTCGAATTTTGTACGCGAAGGAAGGCGGTTTTGCCATTTTTTGTGAACAATAATTATTAAATAACTTTACAAGCTTTTATTACACTTGCATTGGATGTACCTATGTATGTGTGTAAGTTCTGGTAGAATCTTGCAAGTTAAATTTGACCAACTTCCCGGTTTCCGATTGAGCTGATATTTTGCACGCATATGTAAATCGAGATTTAAACAATGTTATACAAACAAATGTACAAGAATTGCTCGTTTTTAGGGTTCCGTACCCAAAGAGAAAAACGGGACCCTATTACTAAGACTTCGATGTCCGTCTGTCTGTCTGTCACCGGGCTGTATCTCATGAACCATGATAGCTAGGCAGCTGAAATATTCACATATTATGATGTATTTCTGTTGCCGCTATAACAACAAATACTAAAAATAGAATAAAATAAATATTTAAGGGTGGTTTCCATACAACAAATGTGATTTTTTAAACGTTTTTCGCTCTATATTAATAATGGTAATAGGTAGATGCTTGAAATGTTCACAGAATATTTAATTTTATATTCACTTCATTAATAAATAATAAAATTAAAATAAATATTTAAGGGGGCTCCCATACAGTACGGAACCCTTCGTGCGCGAGTCCGACTCGTACTTGGCCGATTATTTCTAGGTATAAGATTAACCCTTAAATACCCCCATGGGGTCAAAGCAGCTTTGCATTAAAAAATGAAGCAATTGCCACTGTCCGAATATCCCCGCGTCCCCGGTAGCTTCATAACCATCGTCAAGGTTTATATTCCAGTAGGGACCAAGCCACGGGAGTGGCAGGATGTCTCGCTGTACTCTTGAGCGCTGACCCCGTGCGAGTAATTACGTAACTTTTTTGCCGCCTACAAATTCCTTACTAAATCCCAAAAATAATCAAATTCATTTGTAAGTAACATTTTAAGACCTGATTTTGATGCAGACCGATAAATCTGGTGAAGAAATTGAAATCTTACGCAAATTGAGAACATTTGAGTCAACAGAACTTGTTTTAGAAATTATGGTTTTATTTTATAAGATTATTTAGAATAAAGTATTACAATATATTTAACCACATGTTACTCATTTTTAGGGTTCCGTACCCAAAGGGTAAAAACGGGACCCTATTACTAAGACTTCGATGTCCGTCTGTCCGTCTGTCTGTCACCGGGCTGTATCTCATGAACCGTGATAGCTAAGCAACTGAAATTTTCACAGATGATGTATTTCTGTTGCCGCTATAACAACAAATAAACAACTAAAAACCGAATAAAATAAATATTTAAGGGGGGCTCCCATACTACAAACGTGATTTTTAGGAGTTTTTTGCTCGCTATTAATAACGGCAAGAGAAATGGGGCTTCGATACGGTACGGAACCCTTCGTGCGCGAGTCCGACTCGCACTTGGCTCATTATTTTATTTCTTCTACTTCATATTTAAATTTTTGTTTGGGACAGATCTGTAGAGACCCTATGCTAGCAATTACGGGATTTTCTTCGTGTGAGTAATTAAGGGTTAACCGAGCGAACGAAGCGTCTCTGGCGAAATCCATTGATTGTTTCGATGTTGCTTCTCGCGTACAGGTCGCATTTTTCAACTAATCTTGACGAAAGAAGGATGCCAAGACTAGACCTCCTAAAATTATTTGAAAATTTTCTTCTTTCTAATTTTTATTTTTCTTTTCTTTTCACAGAGCTTTGAAGTCCATGCGTGTCGCCCTGTGACTAGAGGCGAATTCTTTCTTTATTCGATACAAAACAGGTGTCACCATTTACTAAAACTAACACACTTTCGGCACGCACACTACAACTCAACGAGATGTTCATGTACACAGTACGCTTCAACTTCATCGGCTGTGCAATGTCGATATTTTTTTATCGATTATTTACACATTTACTTCGAAGATGGAAATATATGTCTTTAGTATAACTATATTATTTAAGTACAAATTATAGTTAACTAGCTATGGCCCGCGGTGTTATCCGCTGTAAAAATTTTTTTATCCCGTGGGATAAAAACTATCTCTATACCAAATTTCATCAAAATCGGTTCAGCGGTTTAAGCGTGAAGAGGTAACAGACAGACAGACAGAATTACTGACAGACATACTTTCGAATTTATAATATTAGTATGGAAGTATAGATTAGCATGGATTTATCATGAAATAAAGTAATTTTCAGGCATTAACTCTTGTATTTGTATATTAAATTAAAAAGTAAACACTTTAATATTGGAAAACCGAAAAATTTAAAAAGCTATTCTAAATTATCAATTTCAAGAACAAGATCAAAACTTGAAGACAGAACACATTCGCAGATATAGCCCATTGCTACAGATTGTGTGCTATTGTCCGGAGAACAGGATAGTTTTGTTGTAATGAGTGCGAAGAGATATTTGTTTAGTTTTCTTTTTACTCAGATATGATAATCTAATGTCTGCGTATTTTTCCATGACAGCTTTAATCAAATTTATTGAATGATTTTCAAGTGGCGATTGGTCAAACTGGTGAGAATCTAAATTTTTAAAAATTTCTAATCCAATACATGTATGCAAGGCTTGATTTACTAAGTACTGCTTGGTGTGTTTTGATTTAATATATCCACAGCTTAAAATATTTTTAAAGATTTTTTCAACTTTTTCGCAAATCAGGATCACATCTTTAGATGGTGTAGTAAGGCCAGTTTGATTCTTTATTTCTATTAGTCTGTGAGTCGGATTTAAATCTTCTGAATGCAGCTCATTTAAACAGTCTTCGCATTTCAGTCTAAGTGACAGGAATTTCACTACATAACCAGCAATGTAAGTTGTTATTTGTTTTGTGAATTCTGTCAAGGTGTTGTCAAAAAACATATCATTTGCTATGTATTCTGTTTCCAAGAGTTCATCTTGCTGTTCAACACATAGTAGTTTTTTTTTCAGACGTGTTATTAATGGATTTTAAAGCAGATGAACAGTGAAGTATGGAAATTTCTTCCAGCGGCACACAGTTTCCTTTTTCGCTGTTTTGTAGTTCTATGTGAACAAGTATTTTTTTGTAGATCGCTTTAAATTGGCGAGCCGTCGGATTGTTGTTGGCCCCACCGTGTGACCTTATGTTACAGAACAGCAACTCTAAGTGGTCTTGGCTTGTTTTATACATAGGGATATAAAACAAGACTTTTTCTTCCTCTACCAACTCTAGATACAGTTGCTGCGAACTTTCAATGCAAGTTAACATTCCAACGAATCCAGTCTTCCTGCCCGACCGCATAACCTTAGTACCGTCCTCTAGCATCAATGATCGGAGATATTTTTTTGCATTTTCCATAAATTCAAACTTTTCACTTTTTTCATAGGAGCATAGGGGCTTTTTGTATTTTGTTTGCAGCATGCTTTTAGAGTTTAGGATATCAAACAAGTTGTTAATTACTTTTATGAAATTTGTTGTTGCAGTGGTATTAGTAAAATAATCCAATCGTAGTTCCATTTCGCAAAATGTGATCGCATCTGCTACACTGTTACTAAACAGCTGTGTTGCCAGCTTAACCTTCATTTTATTTTTTTCGAAATCTATGTGTTCTTTGGATAGTTTGTTTGCGAGATTTAAATGTTCTTTTTGCTGAACTTCGTGAAGTTTTTCAAAGAATCTCCATTGAATTTTACCATTTGTCTCATCTAAAATTGTTTCATAATACTGTAGAGAATTTCTTATTAGCTTAACCATATGGCAAGCGTCGAGAAATGCGTAAACATTTTGTTTTGTAACTGGATGCTCAAAACTGGTTTTTGTATTTTCGGCATTTATATTACACCCTAACTTATTGAGCATGCTGATATTTGCCGGGCAACCGTCGCATGTCAGGGATACTACTCGTACGCCTGTTTCATGGAGTAGTTTCAAGCACTGGATAACTAAATTATGTTTTTGCTCTCCATTTACCCCATCTACAAAAAAATACCCAACAGGCACTTTCCAATCCGCGTTTATTGCTGTGACTAAAAATACCAGAGCATCTTTAGCCTCTCTTAGGTCATCAGTGTTTATGTTGGCGCCAATGTCGACGTAGCCGTGAAATATTTTACCATCCCATTCGATTCTTCGTCTTATAGCCATTTCGTCTATTGATAAACTGCAAATAATTCCGTAGTTAGTGTATTTTTGTTTATTAGCTATAGCAGTTAACGATTCTTTCGTGAAACCAGCATTTGCGTCTACATTCTCATACCATTTTTGTATTGTTCTAGGATGTGGAAGACAAGTATTGAATTTTTTGCGTACATAATTGTATCCTTTTGGTGAATAATAATGAAGAGTTACTGCGAAAGCTTTTACTTCTTGGGAATACACATTTTTGCGGTTGATTTTTAATCCACCATCGTGGACATTTACATTCTCCAGGACCCTTCCGTCTTCTTCACTGATAAATGATCGGTCTTTTAGGGTCTTTATGATGTCTTTTAGCTCAGCTACTTTTTTTGACAATCTCAATTTTACTTGTCTGAGGCGTCGTATTTCTTTTTGTCGTTTTTGTAAATTTTGCTGTGTTCTAATAACTGTCATCTTTAGTTTGCGCCTACGAGGTGTATCAGTAAGGGCAGGTGTATAAACGGATTCTGAAGTGCTCTGAGATCCATCGTCCGTCGACAACTGTAGCATTACGTAAATAAGATAAATAATAACACTGACAAAAAAGAAGAAGGAAAAGCAGTTTACGAAATTTACCTTCATGCGCTTTGGTGGTACTACTAAAGAGAGAAATGTATCATCATCGGTAGAAGTATTCTGAGCAAACTGTAAAAACAGGAAAAACAGTTAATTGTTTTATTTCATAATAATGTCAATAAGTTTTATAATTCAGTCTCGGAAGAGCTAACGAGAAAACCCCCGACACTATATTTTGTGGTGGAGGCCATCTTGGATTTGAATATTAACAAAGTGTATATATAGTATTCTACGAGTCAAGCCCATTCATTTGATATCCATATAGAGGTAATTGTGAAAAAATATGTAATCCACCATTTTGAAGCGGCGGCCATCTTGGACCAATTTACATGAAACATGGCTAACAAGAATACTCGGGATAAAATTAACTATGACACAAAAAAAACTAACCGAAAATCGGTTCATACGTTTGGGAGCTACGATACCACAGACAGATACAGAGACAGACACGTTAAACTTATAACATCCCTCTTTTTGCGTCGGGGGTTAAAAATAATGAAATAATGAAATAAAGAAAACATAAAAATAACTTACTTCGTCCAATATGGGGTGTAAATTAAGTGTTGGTATCGCGCCTTCAGCTAATCTCGTGACTTTATTCTTGTGAATTATCAAATCATCTTCAAAATGACTGGAGCATATTCTGGCATTTTTATGAGGAAACCAGTTGTATCTACCGGTCGCCAATATCCATTTATTTTTTAACTCTGGATTTTTTGGAAATCTGTAAATTAAGTATGTATTAAATAAAAACCGTAATCCAGAAACATTTCCATACAAATCCAGAAACATTTCCATACAAATCCAGAAACATCATATACATTATATCGATTATCGATAATTTGCTAGGTTCCATTTACACATCACTATTCTATCGAGTCATAAGAAGCAGCGTCGTGGGAGTGCGATGACCATAGGAGCGACTACTGTGAGAGAGTAAGATGCAAAAAACCAATCACAGAGCTTCCTTCCCGAGCGTCTCAAGACAACGAATGTGTTAATGCGCATTCAAAATGACGAAAGTTTTTTTAAATTAAAATTACGAAATTTTACTACTTACCGATGGTATTTCACGCCGGTAACACTGGAACTATTGTTTTTACAATTTTTAACTTGACACCAAGACATATTTAATAGTTTATCATGCTGTAAAACCGAGTAAAACGACCGAAAACTCTCTCTCGCTCGGACTATGTTCGACAACAGACTGACAAGCGCTGTCGTAGGTTGGCCTGTTTACTGGTCCAAACGAGAACCACGTATTATTATTCAATTCGCTTCTATGGGGGGGCGCGCGCGCGGGGGCGATGTGGCCCGATCGTTGTTCTGTGTTTCTTTTTAATTTTGTTCTTACTACTGATCTCGGATTTGGGTTTCTCGCCAGTTTTAGATATATTGATTTTTCAGAAACCAACAAACCAATCTATATGGGCTCAACTTCGGAATTACCCTCTCCAATAAAAAATAATTATTATCAAAATCAGACTAAGTAAAAAACTCTGTAAAAAGTTATGCGTATAGGTAATCGTGATAATAATTATTTTTCGCAAAAAAATTGCAAAACCGCCTTCTATCGTGTACAAAATTCGAATATTTCGGCAAGGTTTTCGAATAAGCAGTGCTTTAAAAAATTGCTGATTTTTTGTTATTTTCATATCACTAATCAAAGTTCAACTATAATTTTTATTTTATTTACTACAATTACTTACTATGCGTAAAGACTAGGCTGTAAAGCCTAGACAAGCCAACACTCACAGAAAGCCAGAAATATAATACAATATAAAATAACACTAATACTACAAGCCGTGGGGTGCCGGCAGAGTAGAATAGCACCCCCCTCTTTTACCAGGTGTCGTAAGAGCCTTGTTTTCAAGGGTCATTACGAAACGAAGCCGGTTTCCGAAAAGGCTTTAGCACCATAGACCACATACATACGCTGCGGCAAGTTAGATAGAAGACCGAGGAGTAAAACCTGCCACTTTGCTTGGCGTTTGTGGACTATGAGAAAGCCTTTGATTCGGCCGAGACATGGGCTGTGCTTGAGTCTCTTCAACGATGCCGGATTGAAGTGTTAAAGTGCTTGTATAATAACGCCACTATGTCGGTTCGAGTACAGGAAGAGAGCTCCAAGGCTATCCCTTTAAAGAGAGGCGTAAGACAGGGAAACGTAATATCTCTGAAACTGTTTACTGCCACTTTGGAGAACGCCTTCAAGCTCCTGGAATGGAAAGGATGAAAAAACTTATGCACGCGCAGTGGCGTAGCATGCCTCTGACCATGGTCATGGAGCATGGTCTTCGCTCCGGAGCGAAGATCAATCTAAGAATTATGCTATATTTCTGCCCGCTCGTAGGTTCTAAATACCAATTGTCGAATGGTTGTAAAATAGTTCAGTACCTTCTGAATATTTTCCGATATCCTTGTCATCCATGAATTAATAGTAATTGTCTTCTGACATTTCAGGACCCAGATGACCTGCCATTCCGTCGCGGAGAAAGGTTGATGGTGATCAACAGAGACGAGGAACAGTGGTGGACGGCCAGGAACACGCAGGGACGGACCGGCTCCATTCCTGTGCCGTATGTGCAGCGGGTAAGGGCATAGCGAGTTCAGATAGGTCATAGAGAGATCATAGTAAAGTTAGCTAGGTCATAAATAAGGTCGTCTAGATCCTAGCGAGGTCAACTAGGTCTTAAGATCAGCTATGTCATAGCGAGATCAACCAGTTCATGGTAAGGTCAGCTAGGTCATAGCAAGGTCAACTAGATCATAGCGAGTTCAACTAGGTCCTAGCGAGTTCATAGCGAGGTCAACTAGGTCATAGCGAGATCAACCAGGTCATAGTAAGGTCTCACTGAGTCCTCGCCTGCGCGGGTACAGGGGCGCCTCTGTACCCGCGCAGGCGAGGACTGAGATAAAGGGTTGGACTATAGATCTGAACGGTGGGTATTTTGTCACGTGCGTGTATGTTTTCAGATCCTGGACCCGAGCGGGGCGCCGTACCCGCCGGCGGAAGCAGTGAACCACCTCACCGACCCGCTGAGTCCGCCGCGCGCTCCGCCGCAACGCACCAACATGCAGGTAAATACAGTAGGATCCGTTTATAACGACGGCCAAGGGACCGGTGATACGACGTCGTTCTAACCGGAAGTCGTAATAAAATACAGTAGGATCCGTTTATAACGACGGTCAAGGGACCGGTGATATTACGTCGCTCTAATCGGAAGTCGTAATAAAATACAGTAGGATCCGTTTATAACGACGGTCAAGGGACCGGTGATATTACGTCGCTCTAATCGGAAGTCGTAATAAAATACAGTAGGATCCGTTTATAACGACGGTCAAGGGACCGGTGATATTACGTCGCTCTAATCGGAAGTCGTAATAAAATACAGTAGGATCCGTTTATAACGACGGTCAAGGGACCGGTGATATGACGTCGTTCTAACCGGAAGTCGTAATAAAATACAGTAGGATCCGTTTATAACGACGGTCAAGGGAACGGTGATATTACGTCGCTCTAATCGGAAGTCGTAATAAAATACAGTAGGATCCGTTTATAACGACGGCCAAGGGAACGGTGATATTACGTCGCTCTAATCGGAAGTCGTAATAAAATACTGTAGGATCCGTTTATAACGACGGCCAAGGGAACGGTGATATTACGTCGTTCTAATCGGAAGTCGTAAAAAAACAACTGTCAATTTAAGTTTTTACCAGCCAGGTACCAGCCTTTAAATAGTCCACTGAAGGACGTAGGCCTACCCACGAAGGGTGATTGGGCCAAATCCACCACGCTGGCCCAGTGCGGGCTGGTGGATTCACATACGCCATCGAATTTCTTCTTCGGACATATGCAGGTTGCCTCACGATGTTTTCCTTCACCGAAAAGCCAGTGGTGTGAAATTCCGTACATAAATTCCAAAGAACTCATTGGTACGGGACCGGGATTTGAACCCACGACCTCACGATTGTAAGACGAGTGTCACTACCTCTAGACCACCACGGCTTCAATTAATGTTGTATTTTTGTCAATAAATTATAAAATTTATGGTCCGAAATTTGCCGCCCCCTAAAATCTGCCGCCCTAGGCTTCAGCCTACTCAGCCTGCTGGTAAATACGCCACTGAAGCAGAGTCGTAATAAACGAACAAACTTCCATAGTAGCTATTAGTAAAACCAAACATTTACCTGTGTTTGCGTCGCTATAAACGGATGGTTGTTATAAGCGAAGTCGTTATAATCGGATTCTACTGTATATGACAGTTAGAACCAGTGGTTCTTCAAACAGTAGACCTCTTTAACTGAATCTTCATAACCTTTTAGGCTTAGTACAAGGCAAGCAGATAACCCTGTATTAATGTTTGGAAATAAATGTGCATTTTTGTCTCGTTCCAGCGTACGCTGCCGGCGTTAGCGCGAGTGAGACAGACGCGAGTACCGAACGCGTACGACAAAACCGCTCTCTCTCTAGAAGAGGGAGATATCATCAAGGTAAAGTTAAATTCGTTTATATCAGCGGTTCTCAAACTTTTTTGGTGACGGAATCCTTTAGGAAAGTAAAATAAACAAAACAATATTTATATCAAGCGCCACACAAATCGGCGGATGAGAAGTTAGCCGCAGATGACTCTTCGCCGTGATTCGCTATTTATTGCGCATGTGTGCACAATGCCGACGCCGCGTGGCGTAGTGGTGATCACGGGCGTAGGGAGCGCGCGGGAGGCATGAGGTTGGCGGGCGGGTGTGCCCCGGCGCGAATCTCTCTGGCTCCCGCGCATACTTATATTTCGGCTTTTGCGCAGCGTTCTGCGCATAACTTCCCATCCGCCGATTTGTGTGGCGCTTAGTATAATACTTGTTCTCGGTTCTCCGGTAGAACATTTCAGAAGAAGAATGTTCCCCCATTTATAGCGGCCAAGTAATATTGGCCAATTTCTTCAAATATCAGTATCACCTTAAAACATTTCTGAGTAGCTAGAAAGTTATTTTTGTTTTTTATTTTTTCTCATTAATATCAGTATTCTCGTGGAGAGGGTTTTGAGGAACCCTAGGGCTCCGAGCACACTTTGAGAATGGCTGGTTTATACAGGGTTATTTCTAATCAATTAGCATCCTTTTAGGGGCTTATTCTGAACATCAAAACTAACATTTTGTTCTGCGACTTTTGTCAAAACTCAAAAAAAAAAATTGTTATTCCATAGAAAAATATCCTTCACCCGCGACAAAATGTATGGAACAGCTGATTTTTTTTAAAGGTTTGACAAGTCGCCGAACGAAAGTTGTTAGTTTTGATGTAAGCCCCTAAAAGGATGCTAATTGATTAGAAATAACCCTGTATAATTACTAGCTGCCCCGGTGAACTTCATCTCACCATCTGTCAATTGTATGGGAAAATTAAATTCGTCGTTACTATTTTACTCTCTACATTTTTTTAATTTTCGCACCGTTTAAACCTTCCCTTAACTTCCACAGATATTTCAAGACCAATATTAGCCAAATCGGTTCAGCCGTTCTCGAGTTTTAGCGAGACTAACAACACGATTCATTTTTAGGGTTCCGTGCCTAAAGAGTAAAAACGGGACCTATTACTAAGACTCCAGTCCAGCTGTCTGTCTGTCACCAGGCTGTATATCATGAACCGTGGTAGCTAGAACGTTGAAATTTCCACAGATGATATATTTCTGTTGCCGCTATAACAACAAATACTAAAAACAGAATAAAATTGATATTTAAGGGGGGCTCCCATACAACGAACCTGATTTTAAACCGTTTTTCGCTCGATATTGATAACGGTAACAGGTAGACGCTTGAAATATTCACATAATATTTATTTGTATGTTTACTATAATAATTAATTATTAAATTAAAGTAAATATTTAAGGGGGCTCCAATACAGTACGGAACCCTTCGTGCGCGAGTTTGACTCGCACCTGGGTGATTATTATACATATTTTCTTATATATTTTCTTACCGTTTAAACCTTCCCTTAGCTTCCACAGCTATTTCAAGACCAAAATTAGCCAAATCGGTTCAGCAGTTCTCGAGTTTTAGCGAGACTAACAACCACAATTCATTTTTGGGGTTCCGTACCCAAAGGGTGAAAACGGGACCCTATTACTAAGACTCCGCTGTCCGTCCGTCTGTCTGTCTGTCACCAGAACCATGATAGCTGACACGTTGAAATTTTCACAGATGATGTATTTTTGTTGCCGCTATAATAATAAATACTAAAAACAGAAAAAATAATACACAACAAATCTGAATTTTTTGCCGTTTCTCCCACTATATGAAAACGGTAACAGGTAGCTGCTTGAAATATTCACAGAATGTTTAGTTGTATATACAATTTAAAAATAAATAATTAGATTAAAAAAAAACGAATATTTAAGGGGGGCTCTTATGTAGTACGGAACCCTGCGTGCGCGAGTCCTACTCGTACTTGGCCGATATATTTTTTCTTTAATTGATTTTTTTCTGTCATTTTTCAGGTGACAAAAATCAATATAAACGGCCAATGGGAGGGAGAACTGAACGGGCGCGTCGGCCATTTCCCGTTCACGTACGTTGAATTCCTCGACGAGAACCAGCCCAGCTAAACTGTCCACACTAGGCCTACCCACTAATCCTATACTACATTACTGAAATTTACCACACTAAAGTCCCCGTCACGAGAAGCTATAAATTTTGTAAACAAGTGTTCAGGAGTTCACAACATTTGGACCAACAAAAAAATGAATTTGTTTAAGATTTAATAAATTATTAAGTAACAAATATTAATGAACATATATTATTTAAGAATAATTATTCGCTATATAAGCTATATCTTCAGGTATACCAATTAACCTAACCAATTACTTCACAATTTAAAACCTACTTCTTATATTAACCTTATCTTAACAACAATAAAAAGTGATAACGAAACAATAACAAAATTAACAATAACAACCAGATCCGCGATATATGCAAAGCAATGAAATAAACTCGTACGCATTCGAAACTCGAATGACGCGTTTATTTCAAAATGGCGTCCCGATAGTTTACAATCCCTGCGACGGACGCGTTCCGGTACCAAGAAACACAAACGATAGCGCTTTGCGTCGTTAAAATATGATCCGACTAAATTAAATAGGTTATTACTTTCATATATAACCCGTCTATATTTCATGTCGATTGAATATGGTCAATTTATTATTATCTCGCAGTATAAAATGTCTACTTAGTAAAAGATGTTTGTTTACATAATTTATAGCTTCTCGTGACGGGGACTTTAAGGCTGTTTACTCCTTCTGTAACTATGGGCCTTTATGGGACTTCTTGGCGGTTGTGATGTTAGCTACAAACTACTCAATATCCAATCTTCACTGAAGCTCACTTACAGGGCGAATCATACAAGTTGGCGGATGTGAAGTTTACTACAAACTGCTCAATATTCAAACCTGACAAGCTCACATTTTATCTTATTTATTTACAAGCCAACAGCACAAAAATAAAATTAAACTTAATTATTCAGATGAATATAAATAGCCAATAACAGGCCTAAGAAACAAAAGATGCGAAATTTTATTTTCTACAATAATGATCTTAATGTTTTTTGCCCTTAAGTACATAGTTTCCGAGATATCGGCCAAAAACATTTTTTCAAGATGACGTGTCAGGAACGCATTCTCTGAACGCCCGAACTATAATTATTGCGCATACGAGCACAATGCCGACGCCGCGTGGCGTAGTGGTGTGCACGGACGCAGGGAGTGCGCGGTAGGCATGAGGTTGGCGGGCGGGTGTGCCCAGTCTTGTCTTTCTGGCTCCCGCGCATACCTATATTTTGCCTTTTGCGCCTCGTTCTGCGCCTAACTTTCCATCCGCCGACTTGTGTGGCGCGGATTATACGTGAGATCCATTCGAGAAAACAGCCCCATTGGCTATCCGTTCATTGAACTATGTGCCTTGCCCTCTGTCATTTTAAATTGCCGACCGCTTAACGCGAGTATCGCCTGCGCGGAAGAAGAGTGCGGGGGGAGATGTTACCGGGTGGGGGAGAGGGGTACGCGGAAATCAAGAAATCAAGAGCATTTATTGTCAGCTGTGTACATTTGAGGTGGTCTACATTTCAAGAAGTGTCAACAGCTACCTTCTCGGGCATACAATATTTGAAGCATTGAAATATAATCAGTAATATAATATTACTAGCTGACCCGGTGAACTTCATTTCACCATCTGTCAAGTGTCAACTGTCAATGAGAACTTTCACATGCAGGAACTTTTGTATGAGAAAATTAAAATCAGGTTTTTATTATTTTTCTCGCAACTTTTACAAATTATCTAACCGTTTAAACCTTCCCATAACTTCTACAAATATTTCAAGACCAAAATTTGCCAAATCGGTTCACCCGTTCTCGAGTTTTAGCGAGACTAACAACCACGATTCATTTTCATATATATATACACCACTACTTTTTATGAACATCTAAAAAAATTTGGGGTATCAGTGCACGATACTAAACATATATATGCAATAAAAAGTTAATAAATCAATATCCTAAAATTATCCCTTAAAAATTGAAATAATTGGTTAAATTATTTGCTAGCCATGTTGCAAGACTTGTTGGTAATAAAATTGTGGGCGGGCTTTTGCGAGCGAGAGAGCTAGCAAAGGGAATGAATGCAATAGCGATACATGAATGAAATTGACATTATGTGCATAATTTTAGGATAAAATAAAACCTAAAGAAATAGGCTACCTAAGATCTTTTTTAAATTTTAACTGTACACATATGTTTTACATCGTGTACTGATACCTACATTTTTTTTTAGATGTTCATAAAAAGTAGTGGTGTATAGATGATTAAGAAATGTCATGTGATCAATTCAAAGCCATTACTTATGTGAAACGTCAAGCCTTCCGTCTGTCAGGAACTTGTCAACTGTGTAATAGCATTTGTCAAGTAGGAGTTGAGCTCTGCTCCGCGGACCCCGGTAACACCTCCCCCCGCCCCCACCTTCCGCGCAGGCGATACGCGCGTTAAGCGGTCGGCCTATAGCTGTGGATAACCCAATCCTGACTGAAGCTCACTTCAGAGCTGCGCGCGGATTGGCTTTACTGCAGCTTGTGGCTAACATCACATCCGCCAAGTTGTATGATTCGGGCTATAACAGTGCTGTACTAAGCGCCACACAAGTCGGCGGATGGGAAGTTATGCTCAGAACGCTGCGCAAAAGCCGAAATATTGGTATGCGCGGGAGCCAGAGAGACTCGCGCCGGGACACACCCGCCCGCCAACCTCATGTCTCCGCGCGCTCTCTACGCATTGTACACACATGCGCAATAATTAGCGAATCACGGCGAAGTGTCATCTGTGGCTAACTTCTCATCCGCCGACTTGTGCGGCGCTTAGTATACACCCACTAGGGCTGCGACAAGGCCTACACTATATTACTGAAATAAGCCACACTAAGATTCGCCCTATCACCCAAAGATGAAAAAATTCTGGACGAAAACTAGCCCATATCCATTAGCCAATAGTCATGATGACTGGGTAAAAAAATCGTTATTATAATTAGTCCGTGAGTTAGATTATCAAAAAATATTGGACACGTATTTTTTCTTTTTTCAAACAAACAATAAATGGCATTGATAAACCTTGTCAAAGTTTGGGAGTGGGGGTCGTGACGTCACCTCTCTTACAGAAGTCTATACATTTGTATGGCACTTGTGACGTCACGCGGAACTTTGACGGGCTATAATATCTTCAGCCATTTTTGTTTAATTGAGAAAAAAAACACGTGTCTATTATTTTTTTAATAATCTGTCTGACGGACTATTTTTTTTGTCATTATGCCTACTGACCAAGGATTAAAAAAAAAAATACTAAAAGTATATCGAAATTATTTCAATTGAGATTATGCGAAACTCATTTATTTATTTCTTGCATTTAATGACAAAAAAAAACACCATTTAATGTAAAAAAATCGCTCTGAATTTTTAAGCAAATGTAAAGTTAACGAAAACTTGTTTTTGAATTTTTCTACTCAACTTTTACTAGTTATCCATTTTAACACAGAGATACCAGAGGGATAATAGGGTCGATCGAGGAAATCTGAAAGAGATGCATTGATTTAATATGGCAAGAGTTAGAAAGAGACGAAAATATCGCGATTAATTGCTTTTGTTGGATCATTAGGCACGGAACGTCAAATTCCAATACATATTTGACAACTCGCGAATAGAGTTTCCATACATTTTTACCGACTTCCAAAAAGGAGGTTCGTTTGTGTGTATTTTTTTTATAACACATACAAACGAAATAATTGCGAAAATATCGATGAACATACTTGTGTATATTCATCGATATTTTCGCCATTTATGAACCGATTTATATTCTTTTATATTTCGAAAGGTGTCGAATACTCCCGAAGTGGTCCATTTTAAATTTTATCGAAATCGGCTGAGCCGTTTTTGATAAATCAACAGTAATTAATGTACATGGATGTCACACCATTTCGTGCAATCTATTCGAATTCTGTACACGTTGGAAGTCGGTGGTGACATTTTTTGCGAAAAATAATTATTGTGGTTGAGAATTGTGAGTGACGACAGTATTATCCCTCTAGAATCTCTGTGCATTTTAAGCGTCCCACATACTGAGGCGGCTGATATCGACCAATCACAATCAATCAAAATTTTTATTGCCAAAAAGAAACGGATTTTTTTTTTTCGCGTTGACCGAGGACAACAGCCTTAAATAAAACTCTGTGATTGTTTAATTAAGCCGCCTCAGTGTATATACAGTAATGGTATCTATACAGTATTACGACTCAGTCCTGTCCCTGAAATAAATACCTACAGCCCCGCGTGACCACGCAGTACGTATAGGCCGAATCATACAAGTCGGCGGATGCGCAATATACAATCCCGGTGGGTGATTCTGCATGAAAATAAGCACGTAACGCGAATTACAAAGGCTACAGCCGAAGGATCCAAAAAAATACAAAATGTATTCTAAAAATTAATTTATTAACTAATTATTACAAGTTAAAACTTAAAGTAAAAGGTTTACTTCATCTATGAATGATTGAAGAGAAAGTGTCGGTGCGCTGCAAAAGCGAGGCAGCCGCATCAGCATCCTAAAAATGTCGTTGTATTGGACACGTAAAACGCTGGCAGCCCGTCGAGTACGACTAGTGCACAAACTGCTCGTGTAAAATGATTGACAGTACGCCTTAAAAAGGGTAATTTTTACCTCTCTCGAGCAGCGAGCAAATCTTCGCGCAATCATATTTCCAAAACGTGCTCTTTGTTTTTTAAGAAATTCGTGTGATTTTTTTATTTTTCAAGGAACATAACCTAAAATAGGTCTGTAATTTATTTTAACATAATTTTACATTTATCAAACATTTCTCGAAACGAAATTTACGGAAATTAAATAAATACCTACCGCGCCACGTTACGATTTGTCGATAGAGAATCAGGCCCCTGACTGAAGCTCACGTAAAGCCACGCGTCGATAGGGTTTCGCGGAGCATGTAGCTAACTTCACATCCGCCGACTTGTATGATTCAGCAAATAACACACGCTAGGGCTGGTAGATAAATCGCTTACTAATTACAAACCCACACGTTCGTTCGTCACTACGACGCGCCCCTGCGACTGTTGGTATACCAAGTGTATACCGAACTCCGAGGCGCGTAGGTATGATTCTGTTCCGACCGTTTGTATTAAGACGGAATACTGTATAGATACCGTGGTGTAGGGAAGCCTTAATATAAGCATTAGTTGATAACGGATGGAATTGAAGAAATAAAACGTACATCGAAAGTTGTTTGACTGTTTGTATTTTGATTACATTTTTGTACGTGGAATGGTTTATTGAAGGATATTTATACAGGGTTATCTGCTTGCCCTGTGCTAAGCTTAGAGGGGGTGATTAAGATTATCATTATGAACAACTTTTACTTTTTGACCTACCCAAAATTCGAGGAAAAAATTAAGCTGTCATAGTGCCGCCAAACTTTCCACGAGTCGACACGGGCACCGCAGCTGTAGCTAACTTCACATTTTATACAAGTATACAAGTCGGCGATGTGAAGTTATAGTCTAACCGTTTAACTGAGTCCTCGCCTGCGCGGGTACAGGGGCGTGGGGGTAGACGACAAAGGGGGAGGTGAGACAGGTGCGGGCGGCGGGTCCCCACCGCCCGCACCTGTCTCAGTCCCCCTTTGTCGTCTACCCCCACGCCCCTGTACCCGCGCAGGCGAGGACTCAGTTAAACGGTCAGACTATAGCTACATAAGCTTCTCAAGAAACTTCTGTAGCTAATTTCACATCGCAGACTTGTATGCTTGTTTACGATGTGAAGTTAGCTACAGCTGCGGTGCTCGTGTCGCCTCGTGGAGAGTGTGGCGGCACCATTACATATAAAATTGCAACTTGGAAACGACTAAATGTATGAAGCAGCAAAGTTTTTCTCGAATTCCGATTTGGTTTCTTATTAAAAGTTGTTCATAACGATGCTCTGAATCACCTCCTTTCGGCTCCGTACACCAGTACTGGATAACCTTTTTAAAAAAGTTTTGGTTCTATGACATAAGTTAAATTAACCTTCAGAATTGACTAGAATGAAATCAATTTCACTAAACTATACTTAGTGCTGTTTCCGTCTTTTATCGCTGGTATAGCAGTACACGGCTCTCTTTTGGTGTTACTGAAAAGACCGTAAAATTTTCGCGCTCACTGCGCTCGCGCATAATAGCCGAGCATTGGTCTGTTTTGCTCATGTCTTTTGAAGTTATTGTAAAACCTGACAATTTTTTGTGCTCTGCATAATATCTGCTCTAGTGTTGTTGTTAGATAATAAATAGCACTAGGGTGGTTTGTTATCGCGCTCGCTATGCTCGTTACCTGATCGGTGCTTTGCTTTTATCTCTTTTAAAGTCACTGGAAAAAAAACCGCATAATAGCTGAGTGTCATTCTTCATTCCTCATTAAAAAAAAACTAATATTCTGGAAAACTATCAAATTTTCGCGATCGCACCGCTCGCGCTTTTTCAAATGGTTTCTTTTCTTTTGTTTATTTATAATGTCGATTCAAAACTATTAACTAGAGAAACGCAAAAAAAAATGTTAGTCGCGTAATTTCCGTCTACAAACTAAACTACTAGGTGAACTTGATGACCCCCCTGAATCAATGGCTGGATCCGTCCTTGCCCGTGACCACGATCGATGCAACTCGGTCGAAACGTCATGATTATACAAATACAAAAATATTTATAATGAGTTATTTATTTATGTCATACTAGCTACCTGTCGCGGCTTCGCCCGGGTATGATTGGCTAAAGAAGACAAATAGTAAGGATCTCTATTTTTTTTAAATATTATAATATATAGCCTATGTTCACCGGGGATAGCCGTAGCTTTCCAACGGTGAAAGAATTTTTCAAATCGGTTCAGTAGTTTCGGAGCCTATTCGATGCAAACAATCAAAGAAGGATGTCGGCAGCTCATACATACGAATACCTGTTGTACACGAATACACTCATTTTTAACCCCCGACGAAAAAGAGGGGTGTTATAAGTTTGACGTGTCTGTTTGTCTGTCTGTGGCATCATAGCGCCCGAACCACTGAACCGATTTCAGTTTAGCTTTTTTTGGATGAAAGGAGACTTAATCGAGAGTGTTCTTAGCTATGTTTGAAGAACCAAAATTCTACAAATGTGCCCAAAATGGTTGTCAATTGAAAGTTTGTTGTCAAATATTTTTGTGTCGGGGGTTTTTTAACTAGGTATATTATCTCCCAAGTTTATTTCTAAAAATGTTATGTTCGTCAGAGTAATTTATGCTTCTAAAACTGTTCTGATATGTACAAGTTCGTTTTCAATGAAGTTTTAAATTATTTGGCCACACAAGCATTGGTAGGGGATTTAGATGGTAAAAACAATAAAAATGCATTGTAATTTTTCGGGTGGTCTAATTTTATTTTTAATCAGTGATATGAAAACAGTAAAAAAACGCTATAATTTTGAAGCACATATCATTATTAGAAAAGATGTTTTGTTCCTTGATTGCAAAAAAAAAATGTTTTGACAGGTCGAGTCTCTGTATCCTTCCCCCTTTATAATATTGGTATTGATTTTTAGGGCGCGATTAGTCCCTTCTTAAAAATAATCTAATATTTTAATAGAATAATCTTTTTCTTATGTTTCTTATAGTAGAGGACGACAACAGCATTAAGTAAAGAGAAATAAGTCAAAGTTGAGTACAATATCATGGAATTGTTAGATAAGTACTTGCACATTAACAAATTTCATTATGTTGATAGCTTTTCTAATACATTTTCTCAAAGGGATATCCCTATAGAAATGTTAGATTTTTACTAATTAGATCTTTTATATTTTTAATTATTTTTAGTCAGTCATAAAGGTTTAATCGTGTACCTATGTAAATAGATTTTTTAAATAATTTTTAACTTTGTAACTGACGGCGACGAATAAAAGTAGCGCTTTTTTTTACTGGTTATATGTATTTATTGGATTTTTTAATGTTTCTACAGTGTTCCTTTGTAAATCTGTTACTTTGTATCCAAAAATGACTTTTGTCTTAATAAGCATATGATAAGTCCGATTACAGAGGCGCCAGCGTAAATTTAATAGCAACGTAAAAAGCGTTCTCTCTATCGAATGCCTAAAGTGAAAAAGAAACAGAACTATGCTATTTAGCTAATATAATTACGATGGCGCCTCTGTAATCGGGCTTAATATACGATTAGATAAAAATAGCTAAATAAAAAAAAATGTGTAACAAAATATGGCGATTTTTGACCAATCACAGCTCTATTAATTTCTTCGTCATTTGTTTTCATTGGTTGTCATTTTTGTTTACACGGTCATTTAAAACGAAAGTATGTTCTTTCGAACGCACTTTTACATATTGGTAATCAAAAACTAACTTTCATTAATATCGAAATAAAAAATAAGTTCTTGTTTGAACTTTATTATATTTACATAATAAGAGGCTTAATAACAAAATTATTATCTAAGCTAATCATGGTAATGATATCTAACAGTGGCTCGGCCCTGTCCTTGAGATAAATACCTATAGCCCCGCGTGGCTACTCAATACGTATCACGTGCTAGGGCTGCCTACTGATAAAAACCCAGACGTTCCTTCATCACTACAGCCGCGCCCCTGCGACTGTGTACCGAGTGTATACCGAACTCCAAGGCGCGTAGGTATGAATTGCGTTCCGACCGTTTGTATGAAAACGGAATACTCTTAGATACCATCACCGTGGCCAAATCGTTATTGTATCAATTAATCACGTAATCATTTGAATTTAAATGAATATAATATGCTAATGAATTGTAAACTAAATGTATCTTCCAAAATTATACAATAGTCAATATTTTTATATATGCTATGCAGAATATGCAATGATATTATGTTTAGTGTTTAAATATAAGGTCTGGTTATTTTATTATTCAAAGATGGAATTCGGTTGTTGTTATGCTGGGGTCACACTCATCGCGAATATTTCGATTTATTGTGTATATCGACTATTGACGTAGCTGGTGATTTTGTTCTAAAGGGTGTTCTTTTGCTTAAACTAGAAAAATAAAATTTATTGACTTTCAAGTTTTCTGCGGGGAACCTTCCCACTAGTCCGATCGTCGAACTAATGAGAATTTTCCTTCTCAGTAGTCCGACCGTCGAACATGAGAACTTTTTTCTTATTTTTTCGACTGTCGAATTTATTTTACTCGAAAAATTATACACAGCCAAATAAAATTTTGAAACCCGAAAGAAGGTAATAAAGACCATAATTATGAACAATTTTTACTGTGGGCCTATCGAGAAGTTGAAAAGAAATCAAATTTTTGTCGATTTTGTATGGAACAGCTGATTTTTCTTCCTCAAATTCAGAGTTGGTCATGGTTTATCGAAACAAGCGCTTTTTAAATTTTATTTGTTTGTGTTGTTTAAAATATTCGTTCAAAATAAATTCGACAGTAGATAAAATTAGAAAAATGTTCTCATTAGTTCGACGGTCGGACTATTGAGAAGAAAAATTCTCACTAGTTCGACGATCGGACTAATCAGTCGGACTAGTGGGAAGGTTCCGTAAAATTGAATATATTGACTTTCAAGTTTTCTGGTGTGGGCAAACTAGTTTCTATTTTTGGTACTGCCTACCCGTGTCCCATAACACTTAGTGGTGCTCCATACTAAATAGTGTTTGTGGTGCCACCACGTCTGTATCGAAACAGCTTTGTGTAGGGCTCCAGCATTTTCCTTATAACTGTCGAAGAGTCGCCCGCCCACCGTTTTCTCACTTTTTCGACATTCACACTCCATCACGGCTAGCATACGCACCACGACATAATTTTGTCGACGTTTCAAAACGAGACGAGTTTTATTAAGGCTACATATCTGTGACATTTTAACACGTCGACAATGTTATGTCGCGATGCGTACGCTAGCCGTGCTAGACAGCGGGTGTGAGATTTTGACAAAAAATGTTATATTTCGTCTTGGCTTCAATGACTTTTCAAAAACAGGAAGTGACGTTCCAACGGTTCAGTCCAAAAAAAAGTACAGAAGTGCCCTAAAGTTGAAAATTAGAATGCTTGATTCACGCAAACGCATAGAAAGAAACTGCTATTTTACTAACGACATATTAGTAATAGTTTCGATAATGTCGTTAGCCGATTATTCTGGCGTAGAGTTTGTGCAAAAAGATAACCGTCGTTGCGTTACAGTGAACGATAAGATTTTAATCAGCAGCCAAGGTACTTGTGCCGTCTACCGAATACTTGGTAGACCCGAGTCTACTGATGAAAACCGAATTCGAGTCTACCAAGTATCAAACACAAAAGTTCTAGTACAACTAAAAAGTTGTACTAGCAATGACAGCAGTGTTGTCAACGTAACAAAATTAGTAAAATGGGACACGGGCGACCTCACGTACGACGCTTCTCTTTTTGCACAAACTATCATGTTTAATCAGTCAATTTGTACCAGTGTTTTGAAAGCGCAAGAACGTCCGTCTTCCTCTATTTAAAAAGTCATGTATAAAACACACAAATATACGCTCTATCCTTTCCTAATTAATTTTATTTTTGTTAATTTAATTTAGCAATGGACGTCCTGTAGCTGAAATTATAAATATTTTTGTACATTATTTTAGTCTCAATTTATATTGAACCGTAGCATCTTATCATTGAACTCAAGTATTGAGTAAATGTATAAATATGAATTGTTTTTTCGCCCTGGCGGCGCTTTTCACAGACATTTTGCTTATAAGAGTTTGTGCAAAAAAAGAAGCGTCGTAGGTGAGGTCGCCCGTGTGCTATTTTACTAATTTTGTTACGTCATTGCTAGTACTCGCGGCTACAAAGTATAGTCGGTACATTGGCTGCTGTTAAAATCTTATTATTTCACCGTAACGCTACGACGGTTCTCTTTTTGCACCATGTTACCTACATTTTTCTTTGTGCTAGAAAAACGCTGATTTGCTATAGGTTTTTTAATATAGCATTTGTGTCATGATGAAATCTTGTCTTTTGTCGCGCAAAGAGACAAAGAGACTATGCATATGGTTATTAGTATGTCTCATCTTTGCACGACATGATTTTATCGTGGTGCGTATGCTATGAAAGAGAATGGATAGGGCGTTTTAATTTTTTTATCTTTATTAAATTATATTTTGAGATTATGTGTCATATAACAATGTATTGTACACATTTTAAGTCATGAAAATAAAAATTTTGTCTATTTTTTTAATAATAAGTTATGTGTAATGGTTCAGTAAATACATAATAAGAAATTACTTAATTATTGTGTTTATTTTTAATCCATATTTCTTTTAATTTAATTCTTAACATAAATTAGAGAAACAAACACAGATTTTATAAAGAATAAACTTTATTTCATAAAATACAGAGACTGTGCAATAAAAAGGTAAAAACAGAATTGGGCCATACAAAAAAAAAGTAAAAAAAATATGATCAAATATTCTTATATCTAATGTAAATGAATATCAACAATCATCACAGTATGTTGCCTCTTTCTAACACACAAGAAAAAGCAGAAAGACTTGAGCTCAAAATAATATACCTCAAAAATAAAGAAGACTATGCCTCCTACAATGAGCTGAACAAATTTTATTTCCAAATGTGGAATTCAGATCAGAAATTCAGTAAAACAGTGCATACATTCCATTTTTGTAAAGTAATTTTATTTAACCAGTTTTCCAATTTATACAAACTATAAACTGGGAGCCTCCGACAGCCTGTCGTGGTTGCCTGCAGGAGAATGAAACAATAGAGCATGTTTTGTGGCATTGCAAGGCCACGGCAGAAACTAGAATCGCTAGCCTAGCGGGTTGCATGACGCTACTATTGCTTTGTCATCAGCATCGAAATCATCATTCTCATCGCTATCTAGTATATCATCCATCCAAGCCACTGGAGCAGTTATGCCAGCGGCCCAGAGCCATGCTCCGTTATTTTATAGAGCTGGGTTGGCTCAGGTAAATACTGGAGGGGGAAATGCACAAAACACCCCATTCGGGATGTCAGTGCAGGATTTATCACCCCTACATAGAATAAAAATCATAATATGCACTAAATGCACATTATGGTGTACACTTTCTTGTTTTTGTAAAATTTAAATTGGGTAAGTAGCGCACTTAGGTTTCCTAATCTGAATTATGAAAAAAGAAACAGCCTTAGTTTCTCGGATCTCTGTCCATCAAATTGGTGTGTAGGTTGTTCTCTATATTAATTTTTAACACCACATTTCATTCAAATGCAGCTCGTCTTTCTGTTTTCTTCTGTGTTTTGTGGTTGTCTCATGCTGTGTTCAAGGTTTAGTGCCATTCCAGTCAACAAGACTCGTGTCGCACCAAATGTACTGCCCTGGGAGGGATTTGGTAACTTCCAACGCTGCAAATATGGGAGACACAGCACCTTGGTCTATGGTCAGCTGGCCTCGGTGAGACGTCATGTCGGTATCTACGTATCCTGGATGTACTGCATTTACGATGATGCCTGAAAGGTAAGAAAAAGGTTTTTTTTAGTGGCAAGTTAAGGGGTCCTTGGATATTAACAGAGCCTACTCTGCTGTCCATCGTAACTTGTGATGTTGAGTCAAATCTTTCATGTTTTAAACTGTAACTTTACGAGAAGGACATATAATATGCATAGTATACTTATTTATAGTTTGATGTTATAATTTGCATGTGCATTAAGTACATAAGTAAGTAATTTCGTATAGGCCGGGTAGCTAGCCCATGTGCATTTTGCGAAATAAAAATTGTTCTAAATTTATTTTTGATCTTAGAATAGAATTTGACAAGCTGATGACCATTAATCTCATAAGTACTTTACATTTCATGATAAAGTGTTACCACACCATTTATAGCATTATCATGGTTATACAAAAAATATCGAAAGATACCTACAATATCAAGTATCTCTACCTACTTTGTCATTTTATCAACTTATCGACTCCAAAGAACATGTATGTTACTTATCAATATAAGTAGTAATTACTATCTATAAATAATTACCTTTATCGCTGAGCAACCTCTGCTGAATGAATGTCAACGCTGTGACTCCCACTTTAGAGACTACATACGATGAGCCGCCCCAATCCTTCACCTGCGTTCCTTGCTTGGCCTCATCTATGTACCTCTGCATAAGTGCTGATAGCTCCGGAACGGTCAGATTTGGATCCGAAAACTTTTTTCTCAACTCCTCACTCCGAATATTCCCTAAATGACCAGCTGAACTAGAAACATTCACGACTCTAGCGCCGTTCCTCAAAATCGGAAAAAGAATGTCGCAGGTCGACACCAAGGAGTAATAATTCACAAAAAGAGTTTGCTCTGCCTGGACTGAGACAGGGTCCGGCGCGTGGCACTTGAACGCTATTGCCGCGTTGTTGATCAAAACATCGATCCCGCCGTAATTTTCCTTGATGTAGTCACGGAAAGTTTCCACACTTTTTTTGTCGGTGATATCTAGCTGATGGTACTTGGGATTTAGGCCTTCTTTTTTCAAATCTTCAACTGCTTTCTTCCCGCGCTCGGCGTCTCTGGATGTAAGGTAGACAACACCGTCGAACTGCTTGCAAAGTCCTCGGACTATAGCGTATCCAATGCCTTTATTGGCTCCGGTTACTACGGCAACTTTCGTAGACATTTTCAGCGATTGTTGCGCGAAATCTGTCACGAAATAATATGCGATGTTAGTGGGTATGAATGAATGAAAATTGTTTGTACTTTGATAATTTTGATTAAAGCGTACGTATCGTACCTATAAAAATAAGTGTTGCGGGTAACGTGTACCTAAATTAATAAATAAAATTCCTTAATGATTTATAGAACTTGTAAAAAACCTTACGTACAATACGTACCACAACAGAAACTTTTAGTTAAAGGCCGCTAGTATCCTTTAAGGCCGCTGCATACGTGACGGGTTTTTTCACGTACGGGACGGGACGGGACGGAACGGGAAATTTTAGAAATATCGTTTCATGCTATGGCTACATCTGCGCGCGAAGCTTCGCCGGAAGCTTCGCGCGATGTACATCGTCGTCGGGCGCAGACGAAGTTTCTGGCCACACCTGCAGCGAAGATTGGCGCGCTAAACATCGCGCGATGTTTTCTTGCCAGAGTGAAGTAGATTGACTACTATCATGGTAGATTTTCGATGTAAATTTGGTAGTGTGGTAGATTTATAGTACTTTTTGGAAAACCAGTAGAATTCATAAATATTATATTAAAACCAACCCGCCTCTTCTCCCCTATCTAGGATTACGATTAGAAAGGTGGAATAGCAATAGGCAGGGCACATAGTACGGTGGACGTTGACCGACTTGGTGGACGTATGATATATTAGCAGTAGGATGTCCACTGCTGGACATGGGCCTCCCCTATGGATTTTCAAAAATCCTGGTTGGATACAGCTTGCATCCATCGGCTTTTATCAATGGTTCAACGAGCCGGTGGACGTCCTACGCTGCGTTTGCCGGTAGGTACGTGGTTTCCATTTGAGAACTTTACAAACATCAAAACATATAATCTAAAAAAAATATCATCATCATAAAAACTGATATACGTACTTAATTCTTCTATTCAATATCTCGTTTGATATTCCATTATAAGTAGGTAACGTATAGTTTTTTAACCGACTTCCAAAAAGGAGGAGGTTCTATGTGAACTGTGAACTGAATCAAAAAATATCCTTTTTAGTTCGCAAGGGTATACTCCCGAGGTGGTCCCCCTCCCCCCCACTTCCCCCCTCACTCAAAATCACCGACGACAAAAACATTCATATAGGTATAGATTTAAGAACCTTTGTACAAGTTTCGTCACTGCGTCGAGATTCGTTAAAAAAATGCGACCTATATAGGTACCTAGAGGAAAATCAATATCCGTGCATACGAAAGCAAAATCATCGATTTAATATCCCTATTAATTCGACGATTTTGCTTTCGATTTGGTCTCCTGACTATTCTCACTTCGTTAGCTCGGTCAAGAGGATATCCTAGTGACGAAGAAATTGAGAAATAGGTACATATTTGGACTAAACAATTGCCGTCCCGAGATGCGCCCAAGCTGAGCTTCAATGTGTGTGTGATGCGCTCGAACTGTCCCCCCCACCCGCGCCTCACGGAACCAGCGCGAGCGTGGCCGACCGAATTTTGAACCGAATTTTTTTTAATTTTGAATTGTAGCAAAATATGATATCACGTAGAGTGCGCACAAGATAACTCTGCGTGCGAGTCGTGGCGCCACGTACGTTATTTCACTAGCATTCCGTATTCCCTGGCAGCATAAAATTTGTTCCTCATTTTGGCCGTACGTACGCGTATTCTACGTATATTCTGGTTTCCTAGTAGGTATGGCGGAAAGCAAACAAAAATAATCCTGCCAATGATTACTTATTTTTCTGCCATTAGGAAGCTACATTGTTTGTGACATAGTATTTATTTTCTTTCAAATTATTTCATTATTGTTGTACAAAAACATAATATGTACCCAACTAACATCATAATTATACAATTGATCTTGAACCCAAAGCAGGGATTAAAAGTAGCAATTTCGCTATTTGATTTCTGTATGCGTTGCAGTTTACATTATATATTTTGACTGAAATTACTTCTTTCTAATTTTAAGTTAATTATTTTTAATTTAAATGTCTAACATAGTTCTTCTACAAACTAAAATAAATATGGACTCGCGCTTGAAAGGGTTCGTACCGTATGGGAGCCAATTATGTATTTAAATTATTTGTTTTTTAAATAGAAATATTATATTACTAAATACTCTGAGAATATGTCAAGCGTCTACCTGTTGTCATTATTAATAATTATCGTGCAAAAACTCACATCTGTTTGAATGAATGTAATGTAATGAATTGTAATGAATAAGTATAGTAGGTATTTTATTCTATTTTTTGACCGATGAAACGGAGGAGGTACGCAATTCGACGCGTACCTATTTTTTTTTTTTATTGGAAAGGGTATACGTCGAAGTTGGTCCTATTTAAATTTTCTTAAAATCGGCTGAGCCATATTTGATAAATCAACAATAATGTGAAAAATGCTACTTCGATCCGCGCGAATTCTGTACATAGTTGAAGTCGATATTTATTTCATTCTATTTTTAGTTAGTATTTGTTGTTATAATGGAAACGGAAATACATCATCTGTGCAAATTTTAACTGTTTAGCTATTACGATTCATGAGATACTCGTAGGTACAGCCTAGTGACCAACAGACAGACGGACAGAGGAGTCTTAGTAAGTAATTTGGTCTCGTTATATTACTGTATACCTACCTGCACATCTAAAACTTCTTGCCTTTTATATGGTACCTACAATATTTTCATTCTGCTATTTCCATATTTCTGTTAGTTCCATAGTATAAAAATAATAGAGGATTTAGGTGAGGAGAGGTTTACTGTTTAGAGAACGGCTTGTCATACCTTGGTAATACTTTAAACACGTTTAAAAAAACTAAAACAGTTAGCAAATTAAAGCAGCAGTGGGTAGGACACACACCATAGTAGGTAATACAAGATAGAACATCTACAAAGTAGGTAGACCTTCTTGCGGCAGCATCATGGTGTCGGGTGGTTCTCCTCCCTCAAATATGGTCGAGGAGAATGATGGCTGGCACATGTATCACACTCGTGATCGGGTGCTGCATGCGGGTCGCCGGTCTGCTCGTGGCATTCACGCAGTGCATTGACTAACTTAGGCTATTTCAAGTACCTACTACTAACTCTCTTTGATAGTATAATCTAATAATTGTAAATTTTAGTTAACAAAGGGCATAGACCCTGGAGTCTGTGGTTAGAAAATTTAACTAAAAAAAAAAAAGTAGGTAGATATGAACTGATTAAAGCATTTAAAGCACTTCTAATTAAACTTCTCAGCTCTCTTCAAACTCAGTGGATTGGCAAGTTAAAATGACAGAGGGCAAGGCACATAGTTCAATGAACGGATGGCCAATGGGGCTGTTTTCTCGAATGAATCTCACGTATAATCCGCGCCACACAAGTCGGCGGATGGAAAGTTAGGCGCAGAACGCTGCGCAAAAGGCAAAATATAGGTATGCGCGGGGGCCAGAGAGAACAATGCACAGTTCTAGCCCAAATTCTATGACTCTAAAAATACTAAATTGCCAAATAATTTAAAATATATCGAAAGAGATAACTGTTTCATAAAACAACTAAAAATTATCCTATTATCGAAATGCATTAGACGAAATGCATTATTATACATTAGACGAATTTTTTAACGATAATCTAGAAAACGTAATAATAAATCGTTCCAATACAAATAATAAAATTGCCATACCCTAATAGGGTCATATGTATAACTTTACAAAACATGTTAACTAAAAACCGCATGTAAATTTCATATGTTGCAATATATGAATTGAGTTTGAGTTTGAGATACAAGACGCCGGGGCACACCCGCCCGCCAACCTCATGCCTCCCGCATGCACGCCTGTGCTTACCACTACGCCACGCGGCGTCGACATTGTGCACACATGCGCAATAATTAGCGAATTACGGCGAAGTGTCATCTGCGGCTAACATCGCATCCGCCGACTTGTTTGGCGCTACCTATACTGGCAAAAATCTTTGAAATTATTAAAGAGTCTTTGAAATTATTTTGAGAATTGAGCATTCTGTGCTGAGCACTACCTCTTTAGGGCAAAGTTAATAGGTTTAAAAAGAACAACTTTTACTATGGGAGCAACTAACTCCGAATTGGCGATAAAAACCAGCTGTTCCATACACTTTGTCCATTATCAACGGACTTTTTCTATGGTATAGTTGATATTTCTCGCGGATTCGGCTCTGGTCGGTCCCATAGTAAAAGTTATGATGTACCTACTTAACTCGCCAAAGGAGGTTGTTTTAGGTACCTGTAAGCTCTTATATGTATTTAATATGTGTGATTTTTTTTTGAAAATTTCCAAATCAAAACTATGTTGCCATTTTGAGAATTGGGCCTTCATAGAATTATGCTTTCGTAGAATTGAGCATTCCCGGATTACTTCGGCATTATGCGAATTGGTTATTCTGCGCCTAACTCATTTAGATGTCTGCGGATACAACACGATATTCTGTATAATCGCTGCAACATGTCGCAGCAACTAAACGCCCATATTCCATACATAAAATCTTTTCTTCATAAGTAACAAACATACAACGGTCAAATCATAAGATTGGAAAAAATAACTAATATTTTGAATAAACATCGATATCGATGGACATCACTAGAGCATCGACAAAAATATCGACTATTACTACATCCCTAGTGCTTGTGTACGTACTTGTGTAGGTTTGAGCACTTTGAACCTCCCTTACCTCGACCCTGCCCCCGCATCGTGCGATAGGGACAATTGCAGCTCAGAGCGATTTATACCTACAAAAAACTTGGCGAGACAACGTTTCGTATTACGCTGTTTTCTTCTTCAAAAACTATTTCAATCAAGTATTTTTATATGTCAAAATTTTAAAAAAATATGTGTTCATGATTCTGTCATTTTATATTTTGTTAGATATTATTTAGTCTCTTCTGGTAGGTCTCTAAAGACGTCGGTAATAATGGTGATTTTTTGTGATTTTGAAGGGTCATATTTTTCCTGCTAATTAATTTATCAAGAAAAAGAAAAGACAGGGTAGTCAAAACAGCAAAATTTAATTTTATGACAAAAAATTGAAGCCCTATAAGTATTTTCAAGGAAGAAAACAGCGTAATACATTTATATGGAAAATAACAGACCAACCAGGCTCTGAGAAAATCAGCTACTCAATACAAAAATTATTTTTCATAAATAATGGCAAAACCGCCTTCCATCGTGTACAAAATTCGAATATTTCGCTCGAATTGTTTACATTACACAAAAAAATACATACACAAAAACATAGAACCTCCTCCTTTTTGGAAGTCGGTTAAAAAGGTGGGTACCTACTCTCGACATGTAGCTACTTATGCCCATAAAAAAACTCTCCCTTAATCTTAGTATCTTTTTCTGTATTTATTTCTATGGCGGTAAGGTTCAAAATAGGGCTTCCACTTCATACTCTTCTACTTGAAGCATATTATTACGAGTATATTGAACATTAAACTACTGATATAATTAATCTACTCATTATTTCGTTGGATATTCCATTATATAAAACGTATAGCTTTTTGACCGACTTCCGAAAAGGAGGTTCTATGTTCGTCGAAATCGGCTAAGCCGTTTTTGAAAAATCAACAGTAATTAACGTGATATGAAGGTTAAATCCGTCCCGTCGTGGCACAGAATAGGTTTAAGTTAGTCAGTTTTTTGTCAAAGCTAATAGTTTCCTCAAAACAACTATCTAAAGATGAAAAAGATGCAATGTATGGCGTACATGGGCGTATATGAGGGGGGGTCCGAGGGGTCCGGAAATTAATGGAACTAATATTGACAGACAAGGCACGACTGCGGTGTCGGATCTGCGGGACTTTTTCAGTGAGTTATATTCTATCTTTATATTATATCTTTATATCCTCAGCGAACTGATTAGAATCTTATTAGATTCTAATCAGTTCGCTGAGGACGGAACTTAGGTGCTTACTCCCTAACACCTGTCAAAATTAGTGCAGCAACTAAAGTTATGTAAGGGAGGCATAAACATACTTCATATTATGTACGTACATATAATAAGTACGTTTCTACTTTAATTTTCTTTTAAAACCTCACAGCTCTTTTTTGGACAGTCGGATAAAAATTTTGGACAAGGGGGGGGCCCCTTGCAAGAGCTATATACATATACGTCCGTGATGGCGTACCTAAGCTAAGTAAACGTCTAATTTGTATGGCGGCCATGTGTTTTTAATTGTTCCAAAAAGTACCAAGGTAGTACTCAATATTTTCCGAAGAAAGTACATCTCTAAACCCCATCGTTTTTGAGATCTCTTAGGGGTCCAGGTTAAAGAATTGACCTTCCGAGATTTTGTCATTATTTCTCCCGATTATTTTTTTATCTCCATACAAACCTACAATCAGTTTTTTCCTACCTCTTACAACTATCTAAATGAGTGAGTAATAAAATGTATAACATCTATTCCTGTATTTATTTCTATGACGGTAAGGTTCAAAATAGCGCTTGAAATATCAACCATAATTTACGTATAGCTATCACGGACGGATCACTATATATTTATGTCTATATAGTGATCCGTCTTGTCAAGGCACAGAATAGGTTTAAGTTACTACTAAAGCGCGTCGCGTATTTTTTATTGGGTTGTATTTTTAATATTGCCATATCTTTTAAACTACGCGTTGGATTGATTTGTTGTGAAAAACAATTTTGTTCTCCTTGAAATGACAAAGCTAACAAAAGGATTCAATTGGATAAGTATTAATACTGTGTTTGTCAAAACAGTTATGAAAATTACCTACAATTTCGCGTTCACTTTAAAGTGACCAAAGTTGATATACTGCAAAAACCGATATATATTGTCGCGAACTATTATGTAGACCTAATAAAGCCGGTTATTTTTGAAGTACATCATTTTCATGTAGGACTTACTATGTAGTCAGCGCACGCGCTTAAAAAGTCTCAAAATTTCATTTTTTGCCGACTTTTTTTACAATTTTCAATATTTTACGCTGTAAACGTAACATAACTGAAATAAAATAAAACTAATGTGTTTGAGTGGTAAAGTACAATTCTAATGATGAAAGAATCAAAGTTGTAGAAAATCTAATTTCAAACAACTTTTGTTCCCATAACTTCTGCTGTAAAATTGAAATAACACAAGTTATTGAAGAAATGAAATGGTACCACCAACTATTAAAAAAAAATATCGATCCTACAAAAAGTTGATGGGAATCAAAGTTGTAGAAAATCTAATTTCGAACAATTTTTGGTCCCATAACTTCTGCTGTAAAATTGAAATAACAAAAGTTATTGAAGAAATGAAATGGTATCACCAACTATTTAAAAAAAATATCGATCCTACAAAAAGTTGATGGGAATCAAAGTTGTAGAAAATCTAATTTCAAACAACTTTTAGTCCCATAACTACTGCTGTAAAATTGAAAAAAAAAACAAGTTATTGAAGAAATGAAATGGTACCACCAACTATTAAAAAAATATCGATCCTACAAAAAGTTGATAGGAATCAAAGTTGTAGAAAATCTAATTTCAAACAACTTCGATTCCGATGATTTCTCATGAAAAATTGAAGTAACAAGTTATTGAAGAAATAAAATGAAACCACCAACTATTTAAAAAAAATATCGATCCTACAAAAAGTTGATGGGAATCAAAGTTGTAGAAAATCTAATTTCAAACAACTTTTGTTCCCATAACTTCTGCTGTAAAATTGATATAACACAAGTTATTGAAGAAATGAAATGGTACCACCAACTATTTTAAAAAATATCGATCCTACGAAAAGTTGATGGGAATCAAAGTTGTAGAAAATCAAATTTCGAACAACTTTTGGTCCCATAACTTCTGCTGTAAAATTGAAATAACACAAGTTATTGAAGAAATGAAATGGTACCACAAACTATTTAAAAAAAATATCGATCCTACAAAAAGTTGATAGGAATCAAAGTTGTAGAAAATCAAATTTTAAACAACTTTTGTTCCCATAACTTCTGCTGTAAAATTGAAATAAAACAAGTTATTGAAGAAATGAAATGGTACCACCAACTATTTAAAAAAAATATCGATCCTACAAAAAGGTGATAGGAATCAAAGTTGTAGAAAATCTAATTTCAAACAACTTTTGGTCCCATAACTTCTGCTGTAAAATTGAAATATCAAGTTATTGAAGAAATGAAATGGTACCACCAACTATTTAAAAAAGTATCGATCCTACAAAAAGTTGATGGGAATCAAAGTTGTAGAAAATCTAATTTCAAACAACTTTTGTTCCCATAACTTCTGCTGTAAAATTGAAATAACACAAGTTATTGAAGAAATGAAATGGTACCTATCTATCTATCTATCTCATTCACGCATCACACTATTTCTCTCTTTCACTCTTACATGTCATTACGTACATCCGGCACTGTTTCACAATTCGTTCATGCTTATCGTGCGTTCCAACATTCATGCTAAAGTCATTCTCCACAGAGCTATTCATTCTCGCTGATTATTATAAACGGTGGGGATTTCCCACAAGCATAGACGTTGTTGCCAGTCTACAAAATATCATTCAAAGAAAAAGAATTTCCCGTCCTCGCCACAAAATAAGTAATGAAAAATTCCGTGCTCCTTTTAATTGGTACGAGTACGAATTTGTAGTTGCGATAAAAATATATTAAATAATTGCTATAAATATAAAATATTTGCGATAAATGGTTCAAATATTTACTAAATATTTTTATTATTTATTGTTAAACATTACCGCCCTAAAAATTACCCTAAAAATTGAAAATCTATAGAAGAGGCCCATGTCCAGCAGTGGATGTTCTATTGCTGATAAAATGATGACGATATTTTGGATTCGTTTTTTATTTCAGATTTCATGTGTTGATCTTAGTTGATTTATGATTTTCGTTTGTTTGTAAAGTTCTCTAACGGAGACCACGTACCAGCACGCGCAGCGTAGGATATCCACCGACCGATTAATCCAAGCCGTTTCCGACCGGGCTTATTGAAATTCCATCGGGGAGGCCCATGTCCAGCAGTGGACGTCTTACCGCAGATAATAATGATGATGATGATATTTTTTCACAACTTCCTCAATGTGGGTAATTGGGTTTAAAATTAAAAGGCTTAGCTAATAGCATAATAATTGCAGTAAATGTTAACTAATTAATTTCAAAACCAAGATGGCCGCCACAGAATAGTAAATTACATGATGTTTTTTCATATCTCCCTCAATATGGGATCAAAAGAAAGAGCTTGACTGGTAGAATAAGATCGACTATGACAAATTCCAAGTCAAGTCAAGGTTGATCTTGGTATCAAGATCAGTCAAGCTGGATGCTTAGTCAAGATAAATCATGGTCGATGATTTTGGAGTCAAAATCGATGATCCCGGAGTCAAGGTCGATGGTCTCAGAGTCAAGGTCGATGATCTCGGAGTGAAGGTCGATGATCTCGGAGTGAAGGTCGATGATCTCGGAGTCAAAGTCGATGGTCTCGGAGTCAAGGTCGATGACTTTGGTGTCAAGGTCGATGACCTTAGTGCCAAGGTTAGTCAGTCAGTCGAATTAGAGAACTCTGGGTGCGCGCAGAGGTTATCCAATTTATATATTTCTACATCCCAGATTGCTCCAGATCGCACCTTTGGTATCCTCTGACCCAAGAATAGAATTGCATCAGTGCTGATGCGATTCTATTCTCGAGTTGAGAAGTAGTTCTGTCATTTGCAGTGCAGAGTTACATGCAGTACAATATTTGCGAGTATGAACCAAATCGGTCGAGATTATAAGCTAATGAAGTTTTAAGTTAAAAAAATGTGCCGCGCAGTCTACTGTTTGGAGAACTACTAGTTTTAGATTTTATATTGTGTTAATCTTAGTTAATTTATCATTCTCGTTTGTTCATGCTAACATTCCATTGTCTTACACCTAAGGGTTTTTAGCGCTAAGTCCTCCTTTAGTACAAATGGTGTGCAATAAAATGGTAAATAAATAAACAAATGTTGTTGGCAACACTGGACTCTGCGCGACAGGGAAGCCCAAGTGTAGCCACCCAAGCGAATGTTGTCGCGACAAACCGAAGCTTCGCGCGATGCTTCGCGTTGGCGCGAAGTACCCGGCCACATTATCGTCCGCAGACGAAGATTCGCCGTAGGGCGATAATGTAGCCACGCCATCATACAAAATGTATACGGAAGCGCATATCGACTACGGAAATATGAATTAATGTAAGGGACATTTTGGTGATTTTGAGTTATATACATCGTTGGATTCAGAATTCCGAGCTCTATCGAATGGTATATATAACTTTTTAATATCTTGAAAAAAATGTCGCTTACCACAAAAAAAAGTGAGCAAAAATATCAAAAATAAGGGGTAAAAAGTACGTTAACAGACATAAAAAATGCAATTTGCCTCATACGTTAAGTTTCTCATCCTATTAACCAATTGATTTCCCTTACGCTATTACAAGTTACGTTTTTCAAGTCCGATGTGCCTCTTACATCAATTTACAAAAATATACACTGGCCCTTACGCAGACAAACAAATATTAATTGAAAATCAAACAAACTTAAACAGGCAGAGGTTTTTATAGGAAAGTGGTTTGATTACAGATTTATAATTTTTGCAGCCTCTACGGGACATGTCCTATAATAGTTGGCCTCTTACATTAATATTCGACTACGGAAATATGAATTAATGTAAGGGACAAAAGGCCATTTTTCAAGAGAGCCAAAAAACGATCGCCATTTTTTTAATTTCTTTATATCTTTTTTGTTTCTTGTCTGATTTAAATGACTTCTAGGGCGAAATTGCATAAAATTTTGAACTGTTTATGTTAAAGATATCATTATTTGAGATATCCCTGTAGTTTAGGAATTGACATGTCCCTTACATTATTTTTTTCTGTTAAAATGACCAAAATTTAAAAAAAAGTTATGGTAACGTACATCTCATTATCAAATACGAGGTAAAATTGCAGTGAAGGACATCGCTTCAATAGGTTTTTTTTAAAATAAATAGCCCAAAAGTTTATCGTAGTCATTTATTTTCTATGTAATTTTATTTAAAAATGTGTCAATGACGCTAAGTTAAAAAAAAAAACAACTTAAACAACTTCTTATGTAATTAAAAGTCTTAAGCAATACTTTTAATTAAGTAATATCACAATAAAATGCGTTAGAAAACTTTTTAAATAATAAAAAACTAACGTTCATTATCGTAAAAAGACCATGTAGGAACTTTTATATTCAGTCTTCCATAATATAACAATAAAAGCTTCCAAAAAAAGTTAAACTACGTATAAATCTTTGTAAATTAAACAAAATCATAATATAGTTCTGAACCATGTAACACGAATAGTACTTATACAAATTTAATTGGTTTCTTTTATGGCAACAGTTGTTTTAATTATTTGTGGAACTGTGATTAAGTTTATCCTATTCATTTGACAAAACAAGGAAAGGCATGATCATTATTTCAATTCACTAAAAATGACTGCAACGTACTAGGCTTGTATAGGTATAATATGACTTTTCAAGACTTTCCTTGTGTTGTCATATTAAATTTACAAGATGATATTAACTTATGTATTTACTTATAATAACTGATAAAAACAACATTCCCAGAATATTTCACGCGGATTACCTAAATCTTCCGCATGATGGTGCAGTTTTAGACACTTCATTGGAAACAGACGAAGAATATGAAGACGCACAGTAAATTTTAGGATTAACCTCAAATGAATGAATAATCATTTAAATAATCAATAAATCTTGAAACAGATGATGATGAATAAGCATTTCTTCACTATAATTTAATCATGAAAGCATTGCTACAGAAATGTTGACTAAGATTTTCTCATTGTTTTGATACTCGTATTTATGTTAATTCTGGTAAACATTATTAACAAGTTATTATCACAGTTAAGATAATTCTATGACTTTCATTGGACAATACGAGGAGAGTCTTCAAATCATATAGCCAATTTGTAACTGTCACTTAAAAGCGTTTGAATCCGGTTTTTCACGTCTTTCCTTTTGTTGTAAAATAAAAGAAACTTACTGGATAAGATTCATCCTTCAAATAATTTACTTGCTTAAATCGAGGTTATTATTGTCTTGTTATTTTTTAATAGCTTGTTATAGGTAAACAATGGATATTTAGGTGCCCTATTTGTTTTTGTTTAATTTTGACTGGACATGTTTCTAGGCATAAGTATTTTATCATCTATCTTAATAGATTTTATTGTTTCTTTATGGAAGACTAATAGTAACTAACTAACTAATAGGTATAATATGACTTTTCAAGACTTTCCTTGTGTTGTCATATTAAATTGACAAGATTATATTAACTTATGTATTTACATAACACTACTATGTAGGAACTATTGCAATTAGCCTTGCCTTATTGCCTTACGCCTTTTATGTGCCTGATTGCAATAGGCAGTTCCTACATAGTAGTATTACGTAAATTCATAAGTTAATATAATCTTGTAAATTTAATATGACAACACAAGGAAAGTCCTGAAAAGTCATATTATACCTATATAATAGTACGTTGCAGTCATATTTAGTGAATTGAAATAATTATCGTGCCTTTCCTTGTTTTGTCAAATGAATAGGATAAACTTAATCATAGTTCCACAAATAATTTAAACAACTGTTGCCATAAAAGAAACCAATTTAATTTTTATAAGTACTATTCTTGTTACATGGTTCAGAACTATATTATGATTTTGTTTAATTTACAAAGATTTATACGTACTTAGTTTAACTTTTTTTGGAAGCTTTTACTGTTATATCATGGAAGACTGTATAATTATAAAAGTTCCTACACGGTCTTTTTATGATAATGAACGTTACTTTTGCATTATTTAAAAAGTTTTCTAACGCATTTTATTGTGATATTACTTACTTAAAAGTATTGCTTAAGACTTTTAATTACATAAGAAGTTGTTTATGTTGTTTTTTTTTAACTTAGCGTCAGTGACACATTTTTAAATATAATTACTTTGAAAATAAATGATTATGATAATCTTTTGGGGCTATTTATTTAAAAAAACATATTGAAGCAATGTCCTTTACTGCAATTTTACCTCGTATTTGATTATGAGATGTACGTTACATTAGCTTTTTTTAAAAATTTCGGTCATTTTAACAGAAAAAAATAATGTAAGGGACATGTCAATTCCTAAACTACAGGGATATCTCAAATAATGATATCTTTAACATAAACAGTTCAAAATTTTATGCAATTTCGTCCTAGAAGTCATTTAAATCTGACAAGAAACAAAAAAGATATAAAGAAATTAAAACAATTGCGATCGTTTTTTGGCTCTCCTGAAAAATGGCATTTTGTCCCTTACATTAATTCATATTTCCGTAGTCGATATGTCACGGAGACACGGACGGGACGGGAACGTGGCACCGACGGGGCGGAAAAATATCGTCGCCAACGATGTTTAGCCCGTCCCGTCCGGCACGTGCCCCGTCCCGTCCGTGTTTCCGCTACGTATGCACAGTCACTCCGTTCGTTCCGGAGAGAAAAGTAGTGTTGTACGTTTGCATCACCGTCGAAAATTCGGATTCGGATTAATTAAAATAAATAAGAAAAACAAACACAGATTTTATAAAGAATAAACTTTATTTCATAAAATACAGAGACTGTGCAATAAAAAAGTAGAAAACAGAACTGGGCCATACAAAAAAAGTAAAAAATATAATCAAGGCAAATATTCTTATATCTAATGTAAATGAATATCAACAATCATCACAGTATGTTGTCTCTTTCAAACACAAGAAAAAGCAGAAACACTTGAGCTCAACCTTATTATGCCTTAAAAATAAAGAAGACTATGCCTCCTATGTATTACGAATCGTCTCGAGCGCAGTTTTGATGACTTCCAGCCTTCCGAACAAGCCGGTTTCCGAAAAGGCTTTAGTACCATGGACCACATACATACGCTGCGGCAAGTTATACAGAAGACCGAGGAGTATAACCAGCCACTTTGCTTAGCGTTTGTGGACTATGAGAAAGCCTTTGATTAGGTCGAGACATGGGCTGTGCTTGAGTCTCTTCAACGATGCCGTATTGACTATCGATATTTCGAAGTGTTGAAGTGTGTGTATAATAACGCCACTATGTCGGTCCGAGTACAGGAAGAGAGCTCCAAGGCGATCCTTTTGAAGAGAGGCGTAAGACAAGGAGATGTTGTATCTCCGAAACTGTTTACTGCTACTCTTGAGAACGCCTTTAAGCTCCTGGAATGGAAAGGATTCGGCATCAACATCAATGGCGAATACCTCACTCACCTTCGGGTTGCCGACGATATCGTGGTCATGGCAAAGTCGATAGAGGAACTCAGTACGATGCTCGAAGGCCTCAATCGAGTATCTCAATAGGTGGGTCTTAAAATGAACATGAACAAGACAAAGGTCATGTGTAATTCCCATGTTGTGCCCATCCCTATTTCAGTTGGGAACTCGGTTCTTGAAGTCGTTGACTCGTACGTCTACCTAGGACAAGTGGTCCAGTTAGGTAGGTCCGACTTCAAGAAAGAGGCCAATCGCCGAATCCAACTCGGCTGGGCAGCGTTCGGAAAATTGCGTAACGTCTTCTCGTCCGACATACCTCAGTGCCTCAAGTCGAAAGTTTTCGACCAGAGTGTGTTGCCAGTGATGACTTACGGCACAGAAACGTGGTCTCTCACTATGGGCCTTATTAGTAAGCTTCAAGTAGCCCAACGAGCCATGGAGAGGGCTATGCTCGGAATTTCTCTGCGCGATCGAATCAGAAATGAGGAGATTCGTAGAAGAACCAAGGTTACCGACACAGCCCAGCGGATTGGCAGGTTGAAGTGGCAATGGGCAGGGCACATAGCGCGAAGGACTGATGACCGATGGGGTCGAAAAGTCCTCGAGTGGAGACCACGTACCGGCAAGCGCAGCGTAAGACGTCCACCTACAAGGTGGACGGGCGACCTCATTAAGACCGCAGGATCGCGCTGGATGCAAGCCGCTACCAACCGGTCTTATTGGAGATCTTTAGGGGAGGCCTATGTTCAGCAGTGGACGTCCTATGGCTGAAAGGAAGGAAGGAAGGATGCCTCCTAGCTTATTGTCAATGAGCCGTACACATTTCATTTCCAAATGTGGAATTCAGATTCGAAATTCTGCAAAATAGGGTGCAAACATTCCATTTTTGTTTTGGAAATTTATTCAATCAGTTTTACAGATAAACACATTTGCCGTTTAATAAAAATAAGAAAATGTTTTACTCGTCATATGTGCGTTTAGTATGTAAGCTGGGTGTAAGCAAAGCATTTAGGTTTCTAAATCTGAATTATGAAAAAAGAAACTGCACATGTCCGCGCCTTAGTTACTCGGATCCTTCACTACCTTCATACCTTCACTCCAATTTCATGGACAGATCCGACTCGGATCTGTCCATGAAATTGGAGTGAAGGCTGTTGTCTACAGATATTAATTTTGAGCACAGTACATTTCATTCAAATGCAGCTCGTCTTTCTGTTTTCTTGTGTTTTGTGGTTGTCTCATGTTATGTTCAAGGTTTAGTGCCATTCCAGTCGACAAGACTCGTGTCGTACCAAATGTACTGCCCTGGGAGGGATTTAATGACTTGCAATGCTGCAAATATGGGAGACACAGCGCCTTGGTCTATGGTCAGCTGGCCTCGGTGAGACGTCATGTCGGTATCTACGTACCCTGGATGTACTGCATTTACGATGATGCCTGAAAGGTAAGAAAAAGGTTTTTTCAGTGGCAAGTTAAGGGGTCCTTAGATAGTAACAGAGCCTACTCTGCTGTGCATCGTAACTTGTGATGTTGAGTCAAATCTTTCATGTTTTAAACTGTAACTTTACAAGAAGGACATATTATATGCATAGTATCAGGCCTGTCTCACTTCCATACAAGCGGCGCAATATCCCCGAGATATTTACCTACTATTCTGAAAAAAAAACCTAATTTCCACCTTTTGCATTGCATATAGCGTTCATAGTACAATAACTGTCTGCCGTCTCACTTCAATCTGCTAGGGCTGTCAGAGGTACTACTTTATCTGTGAAAGTAATACACGCGAAACGAGACAGACTTTTGTGTCGCGGGTGCGTGACAAGTCGAGCGAGTGCCAGCCTATTGAGCAGTGTTGTTATCGTAAAAATCTGGGTTGCCGTATGTCAAATTCTGATTTGCCGTATTTTAAGGGAAAAATAACTAAAATGCCGTATATAATTTAAAAATGTTTATTCCTCATTTATTTCTTCTCCATAAAGGTTTCTTATCGTTTCTATAACTTCAGATTCATGTTTATCTAGTGTGTACTTGTCCTTGCTTCTCATTTTGTCACACATGTCACGCGACATCTTAAACTTCGTACAGTTCCCTTGATTTTGAATAAGTTGTCTTGCTAATATAGTTTTATTTACAGTCGAAGTCCTTAATTTTTTTTGGTCATTTGTCACATGTCGTCGCAAAGTTGAAATTTCACAGTCACGATAATTTAACGTCGCATACGGTGCACTTTGCCCTATACAGATTATCTTCAACAGGAGCAATCCAGTCTTTGAAAACGTCGTCACTCTCCCACTGTTGTCGATATTTTTGTTTTATGTGTTTACCCTTTTTAGTCTTTTTTGGCGAAGAAGGTCCTTCAGAGTCACAATCACTCATGTTATTAATTTAATTCACAAATAAACACTAAGTAATTAATGAATTATTTATCTCAAAACCGTAACAAACGAATGAGCTCGAGTATTATGTTTGAGCTATTCAGCTATTCGACTCATAGATTCAAAGATAAACCCAATTCCTACTTTAGTTCAATACGTTGTCTCTTTTATTTTTAACTAAAGCAAAGGAGATGGCACTATACGACGATATGAACTTAGTTGCGAGTCGGGATTTCCCCGGCCATCGGCTGTAAGTGGCACGTTCAAAAACGTTTCGTTTCATACGTTTCGCTGCGCTACGCGCTGGTTAAAAAACGTTTCTTTTCACTTACAGCCATTTGCCGTATTTTTTGATACGGCATTGAAAGGCCTGCCGTATACCGTATTTTGTGAAAATAAAACGTGGATTACCGTATATTACGGCAATTGCCGTATCAATAACAACGCTGCTATTGAGATTAGTCCGGTAACCGGACGCTTGCATTTATCATACCTAAACTCGGGAGTGAAATTTCTGTACCGTAAGGTACGAATTATATATTCTGTGATAGTATACTTATTTATAGTTTGATGTTAGATATAATTTGCATGTGCATTTTAATTATGAAATAAAAATTGCTCTAAATTTATTTTTGATTTTAGAATAGAATTTGACAAGCTGATGACCATTAATCCCATAAGTACTTTACATTTCATGATAAAGTGTTACCACACCATTTATAGCATTATCATGGTTATGCAAAAAATATCGAAAGATACCTACAATATCAAGTATCTACCTATTTTGTCATCTTATCAACTTAATTGAATAAACAAGATATTTTTTTATCACGACTCCAAAGGTCATGTATGTTACTTATCAATATAAGTAGTAATTACTATCTATAAATAATTACCTCTATCACTGAGCAACCTCTGCTGAACGAATGTCAACGCTATGACTCCCACTTTAGATACTACATATGAAGAGCCGCCCCAATCCTTCACCTGCGTTCCTTGCTTGGCCTCATCTATGTACCTCTGCATAAGTGCTGATAGCTCTGGAACGGTCAGATTTGGGTCCGAAAACTTTTTTCTCAGCTCCTCACTCTGAATATTCCCTAAATGACCAGCTGAACTAGAAACATTCACGACTCTAGCGCCGTTCCTCAAAATCGGCAAAAGAATGTCGCAGGTCGACACCAAGGAGTAATAATTCACGAAAAGAGTTTGCTCTGCCTGGACTGAGACAGGGTCCGGCGCGTGGGACTTGAACGCTATTGCGGCGTTGTTGATCAAAACATCGATCCCGCCGTAATTTTCCTTAATGTAGTCACGGAAAGTTTCCACACTTTTTTTGTCGGTGATGTCTAGCTGATGGTACTTGGGATTTAGGCCTTCTTTTTTCAAATCTTCAACTGCTTCCTTCCCGCGCTCGACGTCTCTGGATGTAAGGTAGACAACACCGTCGAACTGCTTGCAAAGTCCTCGGACTATAGCGTATCCAATGCCTTTATTGGCTCCGGTTACTACGGCAACTTTCGTGGACATTTTCAGCGATTGTTGAGCGAAATCTGTCACGAAATAATGTGTGATGTTAGTGGGTATGAATGAATGAAAATTGTTTGTACTTTGATAATTTTGATTAAAGCGTATCGTATGAAAATAAGTGTTGCGGGTAACGTGTACCTAAATTAATAAATAAAATTCCTTAATGATTTATAGAACTTGTAAAAAATTAAACCTTACGTACCACAACAGAAAGTTTTAGTTAGACTTCCTTTTAACTTGTTCTATAAAGTCAAAAATGTAGAACTAGAAAATGTATAGAATTCTGATACAAACAGCAAACTCAATTTGTTTGTATTGACGAATTTACAATGAGGTTAGGAGTTAAGTTGTGACAAGTTAGTAGCACAAACTAAAGCATACTACGACAAGTAGTGAAACTAGTGAAGTGACAACCAAAGAGTACTGAACGCATAGACAATCTGACTATGATGGCGTGGCCACATTATCGCCCTACGGCGAAGTTTTCGTCACTGGGGGCTCATTCATCTAATTCAAACGGTAGTAATTGGTTGTTCACGATTTGAACTACCTACTACCTGAAGCTGGGCACACACGCTGCGATGATCGCATCTATTCATCAGATCAGTCCAGCGAGGTCCTAATATAGTTGCATTGCCAGTAGGTAGTTATTGAGGAATCAAAATGACACCCCTATTTTAATCGAAAAATATTGATTTAACAAAAAAAATTGGCATCAAAGTTGTAGAAAATCAAATTTTAAACAACTTTTGTTCCTATAACTTCTGCTGAAAAATTGAAATAACACAAGTTATTGAAGAAATGAAATGGTACAACCAACTATTTAAAAAAATATCGATAGTTACTCGGATCTGTCCATGAAATTGGAGTGAAGGCTGTTGTCTACAGATATTCATTTTGAACACAGTACATTTCATTCAAATGCAGCTTGTCTTTCTGTTTTCTTCTGTGTTTTGTGGTTGTCTCATGCTGTGTTCAAGGTTTAGTGCCATTCCAGTCAACAAGACTCGTGTCGCACCAAATGTACTGCCCTGGGAGGGATTTGGTGACTTCCAACGCTGCAAATATGGGAGACACAGCGCCTTGGTCTATGGTCAGCTGGCCTCGGTGAGACGTCATGTCGGTATCTACGTATCCTGGATGTACTGCATTTACGATGATGCCTGAAAGGTAAGAAAAAGGTTTTTTTAGTGGCAAGTTAAGGGGTCCTTGGATAGTAACAGAGCCTACTCTGCTGTCCATCGTAACTTGTGATGTTGAGTCAAATCTTTCATGTTTTAAACTGTAACTTTACGAGAAGGACATAATATGCATAGTATACTTATTTATAGTTTGATGTTATAATTTGCATGTGCATTAAGTACATAAGTAAGTAATTTTGTATAAGCTGGGTAGCTAGCCCATGTGCATTTTAATTGCGAAATAAAAATTGTTCTAAATTTATTTTTGATCTTAGAATAGAATTTGACAAGCTGATGACCATTAATCTCATAAGTACTTTACATTTCATGATAAAGTGTTACCACACCATTTATAGCATTATCATGGTTATGCAAAAAATATCGAAAGATACCTACAATATCAAGTATCTCTACCTATTTTGTCATCTTATCAACTTAATTTAATAAACAAGATATTTTTTATCACGACTCCAAACGACATGTATGTTTCTTATCAATGTAAGTAGTAATTACTATTTATAAATAATTACCTCTATCGCTGAGCAACCTCTGCTGAATGAATGTCAATGCTGTGACTCCCACTTTAGAGACTACATACGATGAGCCACCCCAATCCTTCACCTGCGTTCCTTGCTTGGCCTCATCTATGTACCTCTGCATAAGTGCTGATAGCTCCGGAACGGTCAGATTTGGATCCGAAAACTTTTTTCTCAGCTCCTCACTCCGAATATTCCCTAAATGACCAGCTGAACTAGAAACATTCACGACTCTAGCGCCGTTCCTCAAAATCGGAAAAAGAATGTCGCAGGTCGACACCAAGGAGTAATAATTCACGAAAAGAGTTTGTTCTGCTTGTACTGAGACAGGGTCCGGCGCGTGGCACTTGAACGCTATTGCCGCGTTGTTGATCAAAACATCGATTCCGCCGTAATTTTCCTTGATGTAGTCACGGAAAGTTTCCACACTTTTTTTGTCGGTGATGTCTAGCTGATGGTACTTGGGATTTAGGCCTTCTTTTTTCAAATCTTCAACTGCTTTCTTCCCGCGCTCGACGTCTCTGGATGTAAGGTAGACAACACCGTCGAACTGCTTGCAAAGTCCTCGGACTATAGCGTATCCAATGCCTTTATTGGCTCCGGTTACTACGGCAACTTTCGTGGACATTTTCAGCGATTGTTGAGCGAAATCTGTCACGAAATAATGTGCGATGTTAGTGGGTTTGAATTAAGGTATGAATGAATGATAACTGTTTGTACTTTGATAATTTTGATTAAAGCGTGTCGTATAAAAATAAGTGTTGCAGGTAACGAGTACCTAAATTAATAAATGAAATTCCTGATTGATTTATAGAACTTGTAAAAAATTAAACCTTACGTACCACAACAGAAAGTTTTAGTTAGACTTCCTTTTAACTTATTCTATAAAGTCAAAGATGTAGAACTAGAAAATGTATAGAATTCTGATACAAAGAGCAAACTCAATTTGTTTGCATTGACGAATTTACAATGAGGTTAGGAGTTAAGCACAGAATAGGCCCTATTACACAGGGCACAGAAGGAGCATCTTCATACAATCCAAGACTTGGAAATGTGAAAAATACATTTTGTACCATAGACAACTTTTGAGTGAACTTGCAACTTCAAAAGTGATTACCCAAGAAAAAGGGCGGGAACCGCGGTTGTGAAAAGGCGCGTTTTTTAAAATAAAATTCATTTAAACTAATTTTACTGAAGAAAAACCTTCCTTGCTTCGTCTAACATGACGAAACGAAGAAAGCGCAAGAAGGAAGACGATCCTGCGTCGGCGAGGTTGCCTTCCTCGCACTCCGAGTCTTCCACGGATTCGGAGACAATGGAATCGCCTAAGGTTTCCAAGAAAACGGATAGGTATGAAGTTTTCAAAGTACCTGGATATTCGAGAAAATACCCTGAAGACTCGACGAAAACCGAATTTATTGTTTTCCTACAACATATCGTGGAAAACACAGTTTTCACCGACAGGGATCGCATGTCTTTATCCAAAGGCTTACGTGAGCATGGAGTCTCGGGTGTCATGCACCTAAAATCCATTAACAAGTACAAGGTAGGAATTACCTTTGATGTGCCTAATAACGCCAACATGTTCATTAAAAACAAAAAACTGCTTGAACAACTGTCTCTCAAGGCAACCATACCCGCTGGTGATACTGAGGCAACTGGAGTACTAACCTCAGTGCCTGTTGAAATGTCCAACAAGCAGATTTTCTCATTGATCGGCAGCTCGAAAAATGTAATACAAGTAAGGCGTTTTATGCGTAAAATAAAGAGCGATGGAGGTGATGTCACCTTTGTCCCGACACAGACAGTAGCAGTAACTTTTGCATCCACTAAATTGCCAGAACATATTTATTTAGATTCTTGGCGCCATGAAGTACGAGCTTATATTCCTCCAGTGAAGCAGTGCTTGAAATGTATGAAGTTCGGACACATTGCCAAATTCTGTAGAAATGCTGAAGTATGCTCAGTGTGTGCTGGAAGTCACAACTATAAAAATTGTCAGCTTGACCCTGAAAACTCCAAATGTGTTAACTGTAAGGGTAATCATATTGCCATCTCTGCATCGTGTCCCATCAAAAAGAAGAAAATTGAAGAAAATAGAGTAAAATCAGGAACACCTGCCTTCTCGGATTTATTTAATGAAAAAGCTTTCCCGAAATTGTCTGCACGAACACTCGACGTACAAGTCAACAATCTAATGAAGTCAGAAACGTTTATCAATATTTTGGTCGAAACAATAATGAAAATTATCAACAACAAAGATGTTCCTATAAATTCGGGGTCCATTAAAGAGACTCTCCAAAAAACTCTAAGTAATAAGCTTCCCCCTCCTCTATAATGGATTATTTGAACATTATACAGTGGAATGCTCAGAGTCTAAATAGTAATAAGCACATATTTATCAATTACCTTTATACACATAACATACATATTGCAAAAATATCAGAAACATGGTTTAAAGCACATCAAAATTTCTCTATCAGGCACTACAATGTCGAACGTAATGATTGTGGTAACGATCACAATGGTGTAGCCATTATTATTCACAAAAGTATTAATTATATAAAATTAAGCACACACTTTGATAACTCCTTGCAAAATGTCTGTGTCAAAATTACTGTGAACAGTAAAGATATTTGTATCTGCAGCATCTATTGTCCAAAAAATTCAAATCCAGTTTTTAACAAAACTAAGCTTGATGCATTGATAAAATCTATTCCAGGTCCATTCTTGCTAGCAGGGGATTTCAATGCTCATCATACTTCTTATGGTTGTAGTTTTGACTCGCCTCGAGGAAGGGATCTTTTGGAAGTTGTTGATAATAATAACTTAGTTCTACTTAATAATGGTCAAACAACAACAATTGGTTCTTTGACATGGCGTCCAAATGCACTTGATCTTTCCTTAATTTCGCCGTCACTGGCACTTCATTGCGAATGGTCAGTTCTTGATCATCCTCTTGGTACAAGTTATCATCTTCCAGTAATTATTAAAGTATTGCTCCGGGGCTATAACAATGATTCAGAACCAAATACTGGTAGTTGTAATGGTCAACACTTGCCCATCCATCCTAATTACAAGCGAGTGGACTGGAAAGTGTTTAATGACTGTGTAGACACTTTGTTGGAAGGCTTCACGCTTAATTATTTGGATCCTCTAAATTCATATGCACTGTTCTGTGGGTTCTTGCATGATGCGGCCATGAAATCTCTTTCAAGTCAGAGAAGCTTGAGTGGATCTGTAAACAATAATAATAAAAATCAGTCATCTTGTCCTCTCCCTAGATCTCATAATGGTTCTCTCCCATGGTGGAATTTGAAGTGCACAGAGGTAGTTTTGAATTCCAAAGAAGCATATTTAAAGTATAAAAATGACCCTACAGAAGAAAATTATTTGGAATTCAAAAGACTTCGTGCTGTTAAAAAACTAACCTTGAGGATAGAAAGGCAAAATGGGTGGAAGTCACTTTGTGAAACATTCAATAGATGTACTCCAATGTCTGTTATATGGAAATACATGCGCAAATTTAACAAAACATATGTTAATAGCTACAGCGAATCAGACTCATGGATAGTAAATTTTTTAAGAAATTATACTCCAGATTATGCACTCCAGAAATCCAATGTTCTTAATAATAGTACAAACTTAACCGCAGCCAACAGTTTTCTATGCAATCCATTCACTCTCAATGAATTAATGTCTGCAATTCCATCAAGGAGAGATACTGCCTTCGGACTTGACGGTATGCCTTATGCTCTTTTTAAAAATTTGAGCAAAAAGAGTTTACATGTATTCTTAAAAATGTTGAACTTACTTTGGGAATCTAACAATATACCGCAAGATTGGAAAATGGATTGTCTAGTACCTATCTTAAAGCCTAATAAACCCAGGCTATGCCCTGAGTCTTATCGTCCCATAGCGCTAACCTCATGTGTAGGAAAGATTTTTGAACAGCTGTTGAAACAAAGATTAGAGTTTTATGTAGAACAAAATGGTATCTTACCTTCCAATCAATTTGGTTTTCGCAGAAATCGTTCAGCTAGGGAAAGTATCTGTCAGCTGCAGCTTGACATACATAATACTATGGTTGCGAATAACCACATGATTGTTGTTTTCTTTGACATAGCAGGTGCATTTAACAACTTGAATATTGATATACTTTGCCATGAACTTCTATTGGTAGGACTTCCTGGAAAAATCATTAATTGGTTAAAAAATTTCTTAAACAATAGAGAAGTCTTCGTTAAATATAATAGACATTTATATGGTCCTAGACTTTCATCTAAAGGAGTTTGTCAAGGAGGAATTTTGTCACCCTTACTGTTTATATTGTATATACGTTGTCTAAATCTGATTCTAGGTTCAAAAGTTAAAAATTTACAGTTTGCAGATGATTTGGTAGTCTACACATCTGGGAATAATTTACCTCAATTGACTAGCAATGTTAATGATGCGTTAGCAAAATTGTATAAGTATTTTTCGTACCTTGGTCTTGACGTCAATCCCTCAAAATCTAAGGTGGTGGTTTTTGGGAAACGGAACATGTGTATGCCTCTTGTAAGTTATAATAGCATTCCCCTGTCTGTTGTGCCTGAAGTAAAATTTCTGGGAGTTTTATTCTCACATAATCTATCGTGGCATAATTACATAAAGCATATAATTGGTAAAGCTACCAAAGCTTTAAATGTCTTAAAATCCTTGGCTGGATCGTACTGGGGAGCAGACCCTAATGTAATATTGACATTGTACAAATCATTAGTGCGTAGTCACTTTGAGTATGGCTTCTTCTGTTTTGCTGCTGATACTTTCTTCCAAAACAAGTGTCTAAGGCTAATTACGGGGGCATTCATAAGCACACCCATTAATGCATTGCAAATTGAATGCAATCTTCCACCTTTAGCAGTTCGCTTTAATTACCTAAAAGAAAGGTTTATTTTGAAACTTTTCAGTGTATCCAATAACAGTCTACTAAGCAACCTGTCAAGCACTCGCTACATATCGGCAACAAAACCTCTATATGTACTTCAGGATTTCCAAAAATTTAAGGATTATCTTCAAAATATGAAAATTTATCAGTCTAGTCGCATTTTACCCTGCTACCAGGGTTCTTTTGACAGCAAATTTCCATCGATTAATATTGTCATAGACAACAAATTGTCATCTAAAGAAGAAGTAAATTCTATGCTAGCAGAATGGACAGATTTTTCTAAAATATATACAGATGGCTCCAAAAATGATAGCGCAGTTTCATATGCCATTTTTGAATCATCTACAAACATAGGTGTGGGTCATAAAATTGACAAGCATGCATCTTTACTGCGGAAGCTATAGCTATATTAAGTGCAATGAAGCATATTAAAAATAGTATTATGAGATGTAACAAATGGTTAATAATAAGTGATAGCATGAGTGTCTTAAAAAACTTAGCAAATAATAAATTACATGCTAACACTAATTATATAATTTATCTCATCAAACAGCTCTGGGTAGAATTGTCAAGCCTAAATATAAATGTTAATTTTGCATGGGTACCTTCACATAAAGGTGTGATAGGAAATGAAAGAGCAGATTATTTAGCTAACACTATAGTTAGGTTTGCAAATCTTATTCCTGACCAAAGCAGCCAAGATCCCAATGTATTGTTACCATTCACAGATATTGTATATCTTTTAAAACAACGAATGAATAAGTTATGGGGTATGCATTCGTATGAGCAAACAGAGTTGCTAAGTAAAGGATCTTGGTATGCAGCTTTGGATGTCCAAGTAGATTCTACGCCATGGTTTTGCCTAAGGGGTTTCCGTAATAGAAAGTATTACTCTACAATTTGTCGCATGCGTTTCGGCCATTGCCGATTAAATTATCACCTGTATCGCCTAAGAATGGTTGACTCTGCCTATTGTAATTATTGCCTATCACAGGTCGCTGGAGTTAAGTTGTGACAAGTTATTAGCACACTGCACAAACTTAAGGAATTTGGATACTACGACAAGTACATAGTGTGAAACTAGTGAAGTGACAACCAAAGAGTACCTACTGTATGCATAGATAATGGACTATGACTATGTGACAACTTCTTGGTTGGCTCCACAGACTACTATAGATGTTGGCTCTGTGTTTGGTTGATTCCTCTATGGTTGGTTGGCTTGGCAGTGTTAACAGTGCTGTTGCTGCCAACAAGTTTGTTCAATTCCGTCTTTCAAACAGCGCAGCAAATTCGAAAAATATCATCTTAGCATACTTTTATTTGGCTTAGGTTTATTTATTGTACATGTCATCAAAAAAATCAATATAGAGCGCAATTTATCAGGTTTTTCCTGACTTGCAGTAGAATGATAGATTTGTGTATTTTTTTATGCCTATAAAATTTAATATAGCATTCGTTTTTAAATCGTTTATTAGAGTCTCGATTCCCGAGCGTCAAAATTAGTAATGGCACACGGGCGACCTTACCTACGACCCTTCTCTTTTTGCACAAACTATCATGTTTAATTAGTCAATTTGTCCCAGTGTTTTGAAAGCGCAAGAACGTCCGTCTTCCTCTATTTAAAAAGTCATGTATAAAACACACAAACAATAATTACGCTCTATCCTTTCCTAATTAATTTTATTTTTGTTAATTTAATTTAGCAATGGACGCGTCCTGTAGCTGAAATTATAAATATTATTGTACCTACATTTAGTATCAATTTATATTGAACCGTAGCAACTTATCATTGAACTCAAGTACTTGAGAGTAAATGATGTAAAAAAATGAATTGTTTTTCTTTTTTCGCCCTGGCGGTGCTTTTCACAGACATTTTGCTTATAAACAAAATAGAGTTTGTGCAAAAAGAGAAGCGTCGTAGGTGAGGTCGCCCGTGTGCTATTTTACTAATTTTGTTACGTCATTGCTAGTACAACTAAAAGTGTTTGATACTTGGTAGACACCAGTTCGGTTTTCATCAGTACTCACGTCTAGAAAGTCGAGGGGTAAGAACCAGATGAACGTATCTACAAAAATCTCGAAAATCGTTTTTTTGTAGAAATGGTTTGTATCTGTGGCCCTACACGTTGTGCCAAAAGAACATATCGCTACAATCAATAGTTTACTAGTTCGATATTAACGTAACGACTCGAAAAAAAATTAATGAACAGCCAAACAAACTTAACTTCAATACCATCAAAATAGTTCCAAATTAGTTAGAATTCAGTAGCTTCCAGAACAACGTAAAGACATATTCATTAATTAAACTCTGAGTGTAAGCATTGCTAGTACTGATTCTTAATTGAACCACAACAACGTATAAGCCGTTACTACACTTTGGTTCTCCACAATATTTTTACGTTAGTGTTTGTATTTTATGCCATAAGAACGTATATGTACTTACGTTCGTTTGGCTGTTATACTTTGTTATTTCATCATATTTAAGCAAACCAATTTAATACAAATACGTTCTTTTGGCTGATATAGTTTTATTTTTTTTTGTTGTCTACAGCCACATTGGAATGCATTTACGTTAAAATCGTCCCCCTGCACCCGAAATTTAAACTTGAACGGTGTGATTTTAATTTTGGAAGTACTTACTTACTAAGTTTTTTTTCGTAATTATTATTGTTTTAAGTGTTCAAAAGTTATATATAACAAGATGAAGAGGAATAGTCGAACTTGGAAAATTTTGGAATCAGTGAACCCACGAACGTCATCGCACCGATACTTGTGCAAGCCAATGCAGAAATATGTACATTTCATCATTGTTGTTGCATTGTGTTGTGTGGAAGCTTTCTATATATCAATAATTAATTAAAAATATTTTGAGCCCGGTCACAGGCAAATGGAAGCTGACAACATCCACGCAACAATTGAATTAGCCAAAAAGAATATTCCTATTTTCCATCCCTCAGGATTTTATCCCATTATAAGAACAGCTTGTCGAAAAAATCCTTATGACGTTGTTGAAATGGAAACAGCAGGTTTTATTGATATTAAAAAGTTGAAAACTATTTTAATTAAAAATGCAAAAGTAGATTGTAATGGTGAACCCGTAAACTGGTTAAAAATAAGATGGCTGCAGTACAGAAAAGCTGATCCAAAACATATTTATTTCAAGTACAATTTAGATGACACTGAATTTCTTAAGATACATTTTATAAGAAGAAGCAAAAGAATAGCTACAGATAAAATTGTTCTAACAAAAGCAAACGATGGACCATTACCTATTTCAGCTGAAAAGTATGAAGATCTGAAAGATTTATGTAGACAAGGAATTATTCCTTCTCAATATCACAGCATCTATGAACATTTCAAAGTTGGAACCGCAAATGATGAAGAAGATGATTGAAATACCTAATTTCCCCTTTAAATGTTCGAACTCTTTTTGTCATGTTATGTTTATTTAATTTTAATATTAATTTAATTTTAAATTTAATATTAATAAACATTTTAATACTAATTTTCTTTTAATTTTTAATCTAAAATAACGTATGTCGATAAACTTAAAGTACAATGGATTCAAATAATAAGATCCAAAAGAACGTATGTCAAACAAATTTTGGAAAAACTCGTATAATTTATTATTTTAGTAGCCATGATAATAATATTTTTCGCTACTTTTATTCTCTAATGGTACATAAACATGTCTACATACTTTTTTTAGTTTAGATTAAATCGATTGATATTTTGTACGTTAAAGAAGTTCACTATGACATAAATTTCAATGTTTTTGACCTCTCCTGTAAAATCATAAAAATGTATTTACGTTCATTTGGTTCTTATCCCTCGAAGTATAGTCGGTACATTGGCTGCTGTTAAAATCTTATTATTTCACCGTAACGCCACGACGGTTCTCTTTTTGCACCAACTTTACCTACATTTTTCTTTATAGAACAACGCTTTGTGCTAGAAAAACGCTGATTTGCTATAGGTTTTTTAATATAGCATTTGTGTCATGATGAAATCTTGTCTTTTGTCGCGCAAAGAGACAAAGCTATGCATAATTATGGTAATAGTCATTTCGTGATTTATTCATAACACCATTTGTTACGAGTCAAAAAGTTATTAGTATGTCTCATTTTGCACGACATGATTTTGCCGTGGTGCGTATGCTATGCAAGAGAATGGATAGGGAGTTCTAATTTTTTATCTTTATTAAATTATATTTTGAGATTATGTGTCATTCAACAATGTATTGTACACATTTTAAGTCATGAAAATAAAAAAATTGTCAATTTTTTTAATAATAAGTTATGTGTAATGGTTCAGTAAATACATAATAAGAAATTACTTAATTATTTTTTTTGTTTTTAATCCATATATCTTTTAATTTATTCTTAACATAAATAAGAAAAACAAACACAGATTTTATAAAGAATAAACTTTATTTCATAAAATACAGAGACTGTGCAATAAAAAAGTAGAAAACAGAACTGGGCCATGCAAAAAAAGTAAAAAATATAATCAAGGCAAATATTCTTATATCTAATGTAAATGAATATCAACAATGATCACAGTATGTTGTCTCTTTCAAACACAAGAAAAAGCAGAAACACTTGAGCTCAACTTATTATGCCTTAAAAATAAAGAAGACCATGCCTCCTATGTATTACGAATCGTCTCGAGCGCAGGTTTGATGACTTCCAGCCTTCCGAACAAGCCGGTTTCCGAAAAGGCTTTAGTACCATGGACCACATACATACGCTGCGGCAAGTTATACAGAAGACCGAGGAGTATAACCAGCCACTTTGCTTAGCGTTTGTGGACTATGAGAAAGCCTTTGATTAGGTCGAGACATGGGCTGTGCTTGAGTCTCTTCAACGATGCCGTATTGACTATCGATATATCGAAGTGTTGAAGTGTTTGTATAATAACGCCACTATGGCGGTCCGAGTACTGGAAGAGAGCTCCAAGGCGATCCCTTTGAAGAGAGGCGTAAGACAGGGAGATGTCATATCTCCGAAACTGTTTACTGCTACTCTGGAGAACACCTTTAAGCTCCTGGAATGGAAAGGATCAACGGCATCAACACCAATGGCGAATACCTCACTCACCGTCGGTTTGCCGACGATATCGTGGTCATGGCAAAGTCGATGGAGGAACTCAGTACGATGCTCGAAGGCCTCAATCGAGTATCTCAACAGGTGGGTCTTAAAATGAACATGAACAAGACAAAGGTCATGTGTAATTCCCGTGTTGTGCCCACCCCTATTTCAGTTGGGAACTCGGTTCTTGAAGTCGTTGACTCGTACGTCTACCTAGGACAAGTGGTCCAGTTAGGTAGGTCCGACTTCAAGAAAGAGGCCAATCGCCGAATCCAACTCGGCTGGGCAGCGTTCGGAAAATTGCGTAACGTCTTCTCGTCCGACATACCTCAGTGCCTCAAGTCGAAAGCTTTCGACCAGAGTGTGTTGCCAGTGATGACTTACGGCACAGAAACGTGGTCTCACACTATGGGCCTTATTAGTAAGTTTTAAGTAGCCCAACGAGCCATGGAGAGGGCTATGCTCGGAGTTTCTCTGCGCGATCGAATCAGAAATGAGGAGATCCGTAGAAGAACCAAGGTTACCGACATAGCCCAGCGGATTGGCAGGTTGAAGTGGCAATGGGCAGGGCACATAGCGCGGAGGACTGATGACCGATGGGGTCGAAAAGTCCTCGAGTGGAGACCACGTACCAGCAAGCGCAGCGTAGGACGTCCACCCACAAGGTGGACGGGCGACCTCATTAAGACCGCAGGATCGCGCTGCTTGCAAGCCGCTACCAACCGGTCTTATTGGAGATCTTTAGGGGAGGCCTATGTTCAGCAGTGGACGTCCTATGGCTGAAAGGAAGGAAGGAAGGATGCCTCCTAGCTTATTGTCTATGAGCCGTACACATTTCATTTCCAAATGTGGAATTCAGATTCGAAATTCTGCAAAATAGGGTGCATACATTCCATTTTTGTTTTGGAAATTTATTCAATCAGTTTTACAGATAAACACATTTGCCATTTAATAAAAATAAGAAAATGTTTTACTCGTCATATGTGCATTTAGTATGTAAGCTGGGTGTAAGCAAAGCATTTAGGTTTCTAAATCTGAATTATGAAAAAAGAAACTGCACATGTCCGCGCCTTAGTTACTCGGATCCTTCACTACCTTCATACCTTCACTCCAATTTCATGGACAGATCCGACTCGGATCTGTCCATGAAATTGGAGTGAAGGCTGTTGTCTACAGATATTAATTTTGAGCACAGTACATTTCATTCAAATGCAGCTCGTCTTTCTGTTTTCTTGTGTTTTGTGGTTGTCTCATGTTATGTTCAAGGTTTAGTGCCATTCCAGTCGACAAGACTCGTGTCGTACCAAATGTACTGCCCTGGGAGGGATTTAATGACTTGCAATGCTGCAAATATGGGAGACACAGCGCCTTGGTCTATGGTCAGCTGGCCTCGGTGAGACGTCATGTCGGTATCTACGTACCCTGGATGTACTGCATTTACGATGATGCCTGAAAGGTAAGAAAAAGGTTTTTTCAGTGGCAAGTTAAGGGGTCCTTAGATAGTAACAGAGCCTACTCTGCTGTGCATCGTAACTTGTGATGTTGAGTCAAATCTTTCATGTTTTAAACTGTAACTTTACAAGAAGGACATATTATATGCATAGTATCAGGCCTGTCTCACTTCCATACAAGCGGCGCAATATCCCCGAGATATTTACCTACTATTCTGAAAAAAAAACCTAATTTCCACCTTTTGCATTGCATATAGCGTTCATAGTACAATAACTGTCTGCCGTCAATCTGCTAGGGCTGTCAGAGGTACTACTTTATCTGTGAAAGTAATACACGCGAAACGAGACAGACTTTTGTGTCGCGGGTGCGTGACAAGTCGAGCGAGTGCCAGCCTAATGAGATTAGTCCGGTAACCGGACGCTTGCATTTATCATACCTAAACTCGGGAGTGAAATTTCTGTACCGTAAGGTACGAATTATATATTCTGTGATAGTATACTTATTTATAGTTTGATGTTAGATATAATTTGCATGTGCATTTTAATTATGAAATAAAAATTGCTCTAAATTTATTTTTGATTTTAGAATAGAATTTGACAAGCTGATGACCATTAATCCCATAAGTACTTTACATTTCATGATAAAGTGTTACCACACCATTTATAGCATTATCATGGTTATGCAAAAAATATCGAAAGATACCTACAATATCAAGTATCTACCTATTTTGTCATCTTATCAACTTAATTGAATAAACAAGATATTTTTTTATCACGACTCCAAAGGTCATGTATGTTACTTATCAATATAAGTAGTAATTACTATCTATAAATAATTACCTCTATCACTGAGCAACCTCTGCTGAACGAATGTCAACGCTATGACTCCCACTTTAGATACTACATATGAAGAGCCGCCCCAATCCTTCACCTGCGTTCCTTGCTTGGCCTCATCTATGTACCTCTGCATAAGTGCTGATAGCTCTGGAACGGTCAGATTTGGGTCCGAAAACTTTTTTCTCAGCTCCTCACTCTGAATATTCCCTAAATGACCAGCTGAACTAGAAACATTCACGACTCTAGCGCCGTTCCTCAAAATCGGCAAAAGAATGTCGCAGGTCGACCAAGGAGTAATAATTCACGAAAAGAGTTTGCTCTGCCTGGACTGAGACAGGGTCCGGCGCGTGGGACTTGAACGCTATTGCGGCGTTGTTGATCAAAACATCGATCCCGCCGTAATTTTCCTTAATGTAGTCACGGAAAGTTTCCACACTTTTTTTGTCGGTGATGTCTAGCTGATGGTACTTGGGATTTAGGCCTTCTTTTTTCAAATCTTCAACTGCTTCCTTCCCGCGCTCGACGTCTCTGGATGTAAGGTAGACAACACCGTCGAACTGCTTGCAAAGTCCTCGGACTATAGCGTATCCAATGCCTTTATTGGCTCCGGTTACTACGGCAACTTTCGTGGACATTTTCAGCGATTGTTGAGCGAAATCTTTCACGAAATAATGTGTGATGTTAGTGGGTATGAATGAATGAAAATTGTTTGTACTTTGATAATTTTGATTAAAGCGTATCGTATGAAAATAAGTGTTGCGGGTAACGTGTACCTAAATTAATAAATAAAATTCCTTAATGATTTATAGAACTTGTAAAAAATTAAACCTTACGTACCACAACAGAAAGTTTTAGTTAGACTTCCTTTTAACTTGTTCTATAAAGTCAAAAATGTAGAACTAGAAAATGTATAGAATTCTGATACAAACAGCAAACTCAATTTGTTTGTATTGACGAATTTACAATGAGGTTAGGAGTTAAGTTGTGACAAGTTAGTAGCACAAACTAAAGCATACTACGACAAGTAGTGAAACTAGTGAAGTGACAACCAAAGAGTACTGAACGCATAGACAATCTGACTATGATGGCGTGGCCACATTATCGCCCTACGGCGAAGTTTTCGTCACTGGGGGCTCATTCATCTAATTCAAACGGTAGTAATTGGTTGTTCACGATTTGAACTACTACCTGAAGCTGGGCACACACGCTGCGATGATCGCATCTATTCATCAGATCAGTCCAGCGAGGTCCTAATATAGTTGCATTGCCAGTAGGTAGTTATTGAGGAATCAAAATGACACCCCTATTTTAATCGAAAAATATAGATTTAACAAAAAAAAAATTGGCATCAAAGTTGTAGAAAATCAAATTTTAAACAACTTTTGTTCCTATAACTTCTGCTGAAAAATTGAAATAACACAAGTTATTGAAGAAATGAAATGGCACAACCGGCTATTTGAAATAAATATCGATCCTACAAAAAGTTAATGGGAACTAAAGTTGTAGAAAATCAAATTTCAAACAACTTTTGTTCCTATAACTTCTGCTGAAAAATTGAAATAACACAAGTTATTGAAGAAACAAAATGGTACAACCAACTATTTAAAAAAAATATCGATCCTTCAAAAAGTTGATGGGAATCAAAGTTGTAGAAAATCAAATTTTAAACAACTTTTGTTCCCATAACTTCTGCTGTAAAATTGAAATAATACAAGTTATTGAAGAAATGAAATGGTACAACCAACTATTTAAAAAATTATCGATCCTGCAAAAAGTTTATGGGAATCAAAGTTGTAGAAAATCAAATTTTAAACAACTTTTATTCCGATAATTTCTGCTGAAAAATTGAAATAACACAAGTTATTGAAGAAACAAAATGGTATTGGTATGGTCAAAAGTTGTTTGAAATTTGATTTTCTACAACTTTGATTCCCATCAACTTTTTGTAGGATCGATATTTTTTTAAATAGTTGGTTGTACCATTTCATTTCTTCAATAACTTGTGTTATTTCAATTTTTCAGCAGAAGTTATAGGAACAAAAGTTGTTTAAAATTTGATTTTCTACAACTTTGATGCCAATTTTTTTTGTTAAATCAATATTTTTCGATTAAAATAGGGGTGTCATTTTGATTCCTCAATAACTACCTACTGGCAATGCAACTATATTAGGACCTCGCTGGACTGATCTGATGAATAGATGCGATCATCGCAGCGTGTGTGCCCAGCTTCAGGTAGTAGGTAGTTCAAATCGTGAACAACCAATTACTACCGTTTGAATTAGATGAATGAGCCCCCAGTGACGAAAACTTTGCCGTAGGGCGCAGATGTGGCCATAGCATGACTGTATGTGACAACTTCTTGGTTGGCTCCACAGACTACTATAGATGTTGGCTCTGTGTTTGGTTGATTCCTCTATGGTTGGTTGGCTTGGCAGCACAGAGCTATTACAACTAGAGAGATAGCGCTGTTGTCGCTTGAGGCAATTCTCAATCATAAAAATGTATGGAAATTATTGCTCAACGCTGTCAAAACTGTCAGATTTGTATTGGAATTTGACACTACTGAGAGAAAAACACGGCAACTAGCCACTGAATCGAGATATTTTTATGTCTCTTTCTAACTCATGGCATATAAAATCATTGCATCTCTTTCTTTCTTTTCTCGATCGACCACATTATCCCTCTGGTAACTCTGTGCTTGGCAGTGTTAACAGTGCTGCCAACAAGTTTTTGACGTGACAACGTCTTATAAATTGGTTTGCCGGGTGACACTTCAAGAAACTGCGTTACGCTCCGCTCACGTTATGCGCTCACAATGAGAGCGAGTGAGAGGCACGCGTCCCTTCCACTCGGGCATGGTTAGCCCGCCTAAGAGCGAGAGAGACAGACATAAAGTCGTTGTCACGTAAAACTTTCGCCCGTATACCGACTTTACAGGCAACCAATTTTTTTGAAATTCGTTAAGTTTAATTCCGTCTTTCAAACAGCGCGGCAAATTCAAAAAATATCAGCTTAGCATACTTTTATTTGGCTTAGGTTTATTTATTGTACATGTCATCAAAAAAATCAATATGGAGCGCAATTTTTCAGGTTTTTCCTGACTTGCAGTAGAATGATAGATTTGTGTATTTTTTTATGCTTATAAAATTTATATAGCATTCGTTTAAATCGTTTATTAGAGTCTCGACTCCCGAGCGTCTCGACGTTCTTTCCAAATTGGTATCCCAGTTTCTCTTACACAGACTATATATTTCGATGAAAAAGAACGAATGTAAAGTGCGAGCCCGGAAATATAACTTTGCTGTAAATACCTACTAAGTAATCTACGGCTACTATTTAATTACGGCACAACTTAGGATAGAATATTTACTTCTTAGGTAACAAAAACATTATGTTTATGTATTAACATACTATAAAATAGTCAAACAGCCTCAGAGATTTGTAGTACCCCTATACACTGTATACATTACCAATAAAGAGTTTTATTATAATACACCTATGAAATCACGCATCAGCTAACAATAGGCAAATTAAGAATCTCTTGCTTACAACGCGAAATCCAAAAATAAGGGGATTTTTTGGATTTCGCGTTGTAAGCAAGACTTGTTTTGTTTTTGCACATTATTTTTATTATTAAACGGATCCTCGTTTAAGGTAGATGCCATTCAATCAAAGATCTTCAGAATTTTTTAACGTTTTTAATGATTGGTATGTTAGAATTCAGCTACCTACCTAAAATGGAACATAGGTTATACTTACATTCGAATTAATTGCATAGATACATACATTTTTAAATTAAAAGCAAAATACATCTATAAATTAATTACCCAACTACATTGTTAAGTGTTCACATTGTGCTCTTGTGATAAATAAATTCATCGTCGTTTATGCTAGCTATGATATCGTTGATCGGACAGCATGTAATTGTATATAGGGTGCCTGTACAAATGTGGCTATGTCAAATCTAGCCACGTAAATTCCAATAAACTCGTGACACGATCTCGAGAATAATAAATGATTGAAACAACTAGGTAATTTAAATACATCAGGATTCTTATATAAGGGCTAAACATGCCTTTTTTGAAGTGAAACTTCTAATGCGACTTCCAACAAGGTTGCGTTAAACGTTTAACGCTACCATGGAGGGGATATGAAAGCACTGTTGCGTCGTAGTTTCACTTCTTCCGCGCGGAGGGACTCCACTTGCATTTTTATTTATTATGCTCTTCATAATAATTATTTAATTTAAATTATATTTTCTCCTTGTACTTTATCTTTTATTACTCAAGCAAGACTGAGGTATTGAAAATCAAAAATATGTAGGTACTTACATTTAAAGTTTCGAAGCCGTTTTTATTCTTTAGAAGAGCATTGTTGCTTGCGGATGAACGTAAAGCGATCTTTTGAGTCTTTATGGAGTTCATAAAAAAAATGTTATTGTAGTTCCGAGCTATATTATTCGTGGCGCAATATGTGGTCTGCAATCTGCATTTTAGTAGTCGAAAACTTAAATATATAATAGATACTTATTAATACGTAACTCGTAGGTATCTAACTTAAATTATATTTCGATATCTAAATCTTACACTGTAGACAAGATTTTTTAAAATATAATTCACAAATATTACAGACATTTATTTCTACTACTATTGACATTTTCATTTTCGCATTTTTAATAAGATCTATTCTACTTACTGCTGCCTCTCTCTATTCAAAGACAACAAATACAATATAGTTTCGTGTAGCTGTTGCAATCCTTCATTCTCTTCTATATCTTCACTTATATGGAACAGATCTAAAAGCCGGCTTTCTGCTGGAGGGGGGACTTTATCTTCAGGCGCTGGAGAGACCAGTCTATTCACTAATTCTATCAATTGTTCTAGAACATCTCTTTCGTATGTAGAAAGTTCTACGTGTTCTATATCAAGCATCTCTTCGAACCACATTTCTCTAGCAACGTCGTCAGGTGTTTCTTCGGAGTTTATAGTTTCTTCTATGGTTATAACTTCTTCTTTTATAGTGTTATCTTGCTCCTCTTCTACAACCTCTTCCTTTTTAACTATGTCTGGTGCCAATTGAACGTATGGATCTTTACCTTGTACCTGGAAATAAATTAGAAGTACATAATTATTCATCGCCAAAAATGGCAGAACTGACTTCCTTAAAAGCAATTATTGTTGATTTTTTTCAAAACCCGCACAATATATTTCGGCTTTAAATGTGACCTTTCCTAAAGTTTGAACTACCAAACAAAAAGAAATCATCATAATCGATTCATAATAATAATTGACGGAAAAGTCGGCGTGACGTCTTAGATTATATTATTGAATCGTATGTATACAAAAATCAACGGGTTGCACTTCTAGAGTGCCGGCAAAAGTGAAAACTGCTCCCTCCGAGCTCCGTTTTATGAATTTTGATCAGTCACGTTCACGTAGTTACGTCATGTTCGGACGCGAGTTTAACATTTTTACCCATCCCAAAAAGGGCACAACGGTTTTATGAATTTTGATCAGTCACGTAGTCACGTCATGTTCGGACGCGAGTTAAACATTTTTACCCATCCCAAAAAGGGCACAACGGTTTTATGAATTTTGATCAGTCACGTAGTCACGTCATGTTCGGACGCGAGTTTAACATTTTTACCCATCCCAAAAAGGGCACAACGGTTTTATGAATTTTGATCAGTCACGTAGTCACGTCATGTTCGGACGCGAGTTTAACATTTTTACCCATCCCAAAAAGGGCACAACGGTTTTATGAATTTTGATCAGTTACGTAGTCACGTCATATTCGGACGCGAGTTTAACATTTTTACCCATCCCAAAAAGAGCACAACGGTTTTATGAATTTTGATCAGTCACGTAGTCACGTCATGTTCGGACGCGAGTTTAACATTTTTACACATCACAAAAAGGGCACAACGGTTTTATGAATTTTGATCAGTCACGTAGTCACGTCATGTTCGGACGCGAGTTTAACATTTTTACCCATCCCAAACAGGGCACAACACCGCTAAAGAACTTTTCACTTAAAAAATTCGCAGTCGAATGGAGAATCTCTTTTTTGAAAGTCGCAGTCGGTTCGAAAATGGGCTTGGTGATATATTGTTTAATGTTGTTTGTTTTGTCAAATTGTCAAGCTTAAGCTTTTAGTAGGAGTTGAGCTAGACTAATCATAACTAAATTTTGCACCATCGTCATCGTTTTTGTTATAGCAACGACGATATATGGTTCGTCTATGGTTATGGTAAGGTCACTATCAGACATATAGGCCTCCCCTATGGATCTCCAATAAGACGCTTGAAAGCGGCTGGCATCAAGCGAAATCCTGTGGTCCTATTGAGGTCATACATCCATCTTGTTGGTCCTAAGCTGCGCTTGCCGGTATATGATCTCCACTCAAGAACGTCAGTTTTCAGTCCTCCGTGCATCTCCTCCACTAAATTGAGCATAACAATTTAATTCCTCAAAAATCGAATTCAAAAGGTTTTATTGAAAGTAAGTAAGTTCGTATAGGCCGGGTAGCCAGCCCTGGTGTCAGAGTTTTTAGGCCACCTGAAATTCCTCTGACATGGCTAAGCGGTTAAATCAACCGGGACCTGCTATCACTATTATCATTAATAGACACATTATAGTTTCTCCGACTCGTCTAGAGTAGAAAGCGAAGAATCGGCGGGGACCGCCGCCCGCACATGTCTCAGTCCCCTTTGCCGTCATATCCCCGCGCCCCTGTACCGCGCAGGCGAGGACTAAGTTAAACGGTCTGCCTATAGTCTAGGCTGATATGAGATTATTAACTGTATTATTACCTGGCATATAATTTCCCACACATCGTCGCAGCCAGCATTTTCTTGGAAGCTCAATCCTAAGACCTGCTCATCTTCGGTCCAAATAATAAATCTTCCCTGTTGCTTCATGTACGCTGTGTCCAGCTGTATTTTACTTTCTAAAAGAAGCGAGTCATCGGTTTCTGCATTAACTAGCAAATAAGTTTCATTACTTTTCTCGAAATAGCACGCGGAAACTTGTCCAATACCCCTCTCGCACCATTTGGTACCATCTTCACTTAGGTTGAAAAGCCTCACGCGTTGTCTTAGATTGATTTCTAGCTCTTCTTCGTCTTCAGATATATCGTCAGCCATTTTGGTCCTAGCTTGTTTACAGCTTGTAATATATATATTTTAATTTATTTCTTTGCTACGTTTTGTCCTGGTTTTAAGTGCACGACGTTTCGGTACTGTCCTACATAGACTGAAATCAGTGAACAAAATTATTGAAATGTACAAAAATGTTAGGAAGTAAATATAGTCTACGATTAACTCTTTAAAAAATCATTGTGATTAATTTAGGTACCTACGTAATTTTTTCTTTTTTTTTATATTTTAGGTTTTTGAAGATTTTTTACATTGTTACGCCTTTATAGGTACGTTAAATATGCTCCACAATACAACAAAAACTTTTGCGGATAGTTACAGCTGGTACAACGCTGTAGATATTTAGTAACGAACGATACACATCTAATAGGAACAAAAACAAAAGATATCGATTAGTTAGATGTAGAGCACGATGAACTATCGCATATTGCCTCGATAAGAATTCAAAATAACCTTAGTGTAAAAAACAAGAGGTCACTACTGAAAATGCAAATTAAGGAAGAAAAATAGAATTAAAAACAAAATAAAATGGACTTACTTTGGACAAAGAACAGCTGTGAAGGATACGAAATATCACCATACTATAGAAAATGCCTGTTTCCCATACGCACCCTGAATCGCGGTGCGCCTTGAAGCCATGCGCAATTGCGCGCGCAAACTTTACTGATTGCGGGAGACTTGAAAATATCAACATGGGATTATTTTACATAGAGGAGTGTTCTGTTCAGAAAAGTATATGGCCGATTCTTCCGTGTGTTCACAAAGTGTTCTATATCTTGTGTAATCATTAGTCTATGTTTTGTACTTGAATTAGTAGTATATGAACTGTTGTAATGTACACTGCATCGTGCGAATAAAGAATAAATAGATACATAAAATAGTTACCTGTTGTAGATGCAAGTTCGTGCATGCGTATTGACGTGAAACACTAGAGTAATCCACAAGCTGTTAATAAATTAATAAAAAACATAGAGTAATTTTTATCATTTTATAGATTTTTTGAATTTCGAAAAATATACCGCGCAAATGTGAATGAATGAATGAACCTATTGAAAGAGATGTGGTGAAGCGGGATTTTCGTAAAACTTTGTAATTTGTATTCTTCAAATATTTTTCTTCTTGGAAAAAACAATTTATAAATCTACTAGCGACCCACCCCGGCTTCGCACAGGTGTATTTTACATAAAAACCTTCCTCTTGAATCACTCTATCTATTAAAAAAAAACGCATCAAAATCCGTTGCGTAGTTTTAAAGATATAAGCATACATTGATACAAGGGACAGACAGCGGGAAGCGACTTTGTTTTATACTATGTAGTGATTAAGTATTGCAATACATAATGAACTAATTAAGATATCAATTACTAATCAAAATATATTATAAAAAATAGCTATGCAAAGTAGCAAATGGACGCTAATCTCCCAAAAATGTTACCCCGACTTGTCGATTTCTTTTCGTGACACAGAACCAAGGAAGTTGACACGGAACATACCTAATTACCTATCTTTGATTCTGCGCGCGGTAATTTTTCACTTTATTTGATCCCGTAAAATTAAATTCAAGAATAATAAAATAACTATTCACTGGAACAAGACTTTTATTTAGGTAAAGTATAAAATGTAGCGTATTGGATGTTATATAATCTGTAAAGCTATATTTTACTGTAATTAATAATCCTTACTTAATATTATAAATCCGAAAAGTTTGTTGGTTTGTTGGTTTGTTACTCTATCACGCGCCAACGGAGCAACGGATTGACTTGATTTTTGGCATGGATATAGTATAAAAGGCGGAAGGAGCTTTAGGATACTTTTTATCCCGAAAAATTTCATAGTTCCTGTAGGACAGGACAAAAACCCTCGAAAGCGAAACTGTCGCCACTATCACAAAGACGCTAAGTGATTAATTCCTCTATTACGCTAATATGGACTAACGAAACGTCACAGCCAAACGTAATTAGACGACAGGTGACATTGTCTGCAGACTTTTATAAATCACAAGTAGCGTGGCAAGGCGACAAATTGTTTTTCTACCATTATATCCCCTTGAAGAGGAAATAAAGTATGGATTGAAAATGACAACTGACATTAAAATTGGATAAAATGTTATTTTCCCTCTGCATGCTACATGTTACTATGACGTTTAATACCAGGCCGTCATTTTGTCTGACATTAAAAATATTTTTAAATATTCTATCATTAGAGGTTCAACATGTTTTTTTATTCTACCTTTATGGTACAGAATCATCATACTTTAATACTATCAATCCGAAAAGTTTGTTGGTTTGTTCCTCTTTGACGCAGCAACGGAGCAAAAGATTGACCTGATTTTTGGATGGATACCTATGGTTTAATAGACAGAAAGTGATAATAGGATACTTTTTATATCTCGAGAAAATTCGTGATTCCCATGGGATAGGACAATAACTGTTTCTCAGCAATGGAGCAACGGATCGACTTGATATTTGGGGTGGGCATAGTTTGGAAGACGGAAAGTGACATGGGATACTTTCCATCCCGAAAAAAATGTGGTTCTACGGGAACCACAATTTTTTTCGACTTAACGATAAATTTTTCTCAGCAACGGAGCAACTTGCCTTGGCATATTGCATGAATATAGTTTGAAAGACGAAAAGTGACATAGGCCACTTTTTATCGCAAAAACTTTAACAGTTCCCGTAGGATAGGATAAAAAACTAAGTGAGTGGGCTGCGGTAGGAGCCGTCTAAGCGCCAGAAATAACCTGTCATGGCAAGTTTAAGGACGTTTCCACATATTTCGCACTCCTTCGCGGCACTCAACAGCACTAGCCCAGACTCGGGCTCCATAACGGAGCTTGCGCTCTCGCCATAGTGACGGAGTGTTTCGGAGCACAAGACACATCGTCATCCACCACTCGGGACTAACCAGTACTGAACGTCAGACAGCATTCCAACGCCTTGGTCCCAGTGCAGTGGGTCAGTCATAGTAGCCCAGCGCCTGCCTCTTCAACTGCAGAGGAAAGTGAGAACGGCAATCGCGATACCGACACCTCTCTTCCCCTGCAGCCCCACTGCGTCTGCCAACACGTTGACGGCCTAGCGGAAGGTAGGGTAGGTGGCGGCACCCACACCACCAGTTCCATATATCCCACCGCGGCCCCTTTTCCTCGGCTGTCATATCAGAGTCCAAGAAGCAGCCTTGCTTTATGAAACTAAGAAAGGTTATTCCCAGCAAGTAACTGGAGATAGAGAGACAGAAAAGAAGCCACACCCAGCGCAGCAGGAGGAGCTGGAGTTCATATGCCTGGCAGACGGAGCAGCACTAGAGCAAAATCTTAACCGAGAAATTAACATATTTACAGACGGCAGTAAAATTAAAGGGAAAGTTGGGGCGGAATTATCCATTTGGGATGATGCCGCTGAGATCAGTACCCGCAAGCTGAAATTGGCCGATTGGTGCTCTGTGTAACAGGTCGAGTTATTGGCAATTCTTGAGGCTACCGAAATCGCAAAAATCTTTTGTGACTCCAGGTCTGCACTGGAAACGGTAGTTGGCGTATCTTCCCTCCATCCCTTAGCAGTAAATTCAAAGCTAACATAAAGTTACTACACGCACAAAATAAAATAGTGAAACTTTATTGGATTAAATAGCACGCGGGGATGGAGGGAAATGAGAGAGCGGACCAGCTAGCAAAGAAAGCAGCACTGCACTCGAAGTGCAGACCTATTTAGGATAACTGCCCCGTTTCATTCGTCAAGCGAGAAATCCGAAAGGACTCTCTTGACGAGTGGAACCGGCGGTATCAGGATGGACACACAGCGGCGGTAACCAAAACATATTTTCCGGATGCAAGGGCGGCATACAAGATCGTAAGAGAAATAGCACCAGTGGGAATCATAACTCAAGTGCTGACGGGGCATGGTGAGTTTTCCCAATACTTACATCGATTTAAGTTGAGGGAAAGCCCATCATGCATCTGTGAACCCACAAAAGAGGAGACTCCACTGCACATAATCTTGGAATGCCCAGGTTATGGAAAGCAGAGATTTGATTTAGAACAAAAAATTGGAATTAATCTAACACGAAAAAACCTTAGAAACAATTTTATCGAATTTTTGCACAAATATTTGTAAAAAAGCAATACTTAATTAGGAATAAGTAGGTATAAACTTTGCTGTACCATTGTAATGTTTATTATAACTGCAAACAGCCAAAAACATTGAAAAATAGGTATACTTAGTTTTTATTCATTTGTAATTAAGACCCCTGCTGATCATGTCAGGGATATTTCGCGATATAATAAAAAAAATCCTCGGATGCAGCGTCGCAAGAGCGGCACTGCAGCCCGCCTAAGTTGCGACACTCCTCATAAGGCATGCAACCTACCGGCCATCCTCTCAGCTGCTTTAGTTAAAAGCGGCTGAAACTCGAGTGCCAGCCTCTAAGCTTCCTTGGGGGAAAAGACCCAAAGAAGAGGGAGACTTCGAGCGCCGCCTTTTCAGCTGCCTCAGACCTCCCCCACGACAAGGCGGGAATACACGGGGGGGTTGTATATACACTCCAACCGTAACTTAACCAACAAAAGCATTCCTCTAAGGTATTTTGATATTTGTCAGTTAGGTTAGGTTTCGCAGCCGACATAAACATAAGCCAAAATCAAAATACAACGCGGGCGAAGCCGCGGGTAAAAGCTAGTAGACTATAGTTCGGCTTAGTACAGGGTAATCAAATAACCCTGTATATTATTTTCTCTCAAACCCTGCAACAAGTCTTATTTATTTATTACTAGCTTTTACCCGCGGCTTCGCCCGCGTTGTATTTTGATTTTGGCTTATGTTTATGTCGGCTGCGAAACCTAACCTAACTGACAAATATCAAAATACCTTAGAGGAATGCTTTTGTTGGTTAAGTTACGGTTGGAGTGTATATACAACCCCCCCGTGTATTCCCGCCTTGTCGTGGGGGAGGTCTGAGGCAGCTGAAAAGGCGGCGCTCGAAGTCTCCCTCTTCTTTGGGTCTTTTCCCCCAAGGAAGCTTAGAGGCTGGCACTCGAGTTTCAGCCGCTTTTAACTAAAGCAGCTGAGAGGATGGCCGGTAGGTTGCATGCCTTATGAGGAGTGTCGCAACTTAGGCGGGCTGCAGTGCCGCTCTTGCGACGCTGCATCCGAGGATTTTTTTTATTATATCGCGAAATATCCCTGACATGATCAGCAGGGGTCTTAATTACAAATGAATAAAAACTAAGTATACCTATTTTTCAATGTTTTTGGCTGTTTGCAGTTATAATAAACATTACAATGGTACAGCAAAGTTTATACCTACTTGTTCCTAATTAAGTATTGCTTTTTTACAAATATTTGTGCAAAAATTCGATAAAATTGTTTCTAAGGTTTTTTCGTGTTAGATTAATTCCAATTTTTTGTTCTAAATCAAATCTCTGCTTTCCATAACCTGGGCATTCCAAGATTATGTGCAGTGGAGTCTCCTCTTTTGTGGGTTCACAGATGCATGATGGGCTTTCCCTCAACTTAAATCGATGTAAGTATTGGGAAAACTCACCATGCCCCGTCAGCACTTGAGTTATGATTCCCACTGGTGCTATTTCTCTTACGATCTTGTATGCCGCCCTTGCATCCGGAAAATATGTTTTGGTTACCGCCGCTGTGTGTCCATCCTGATACCGCCGGTTCCACTCGTCAAGAGAGTCCTTTCGGATTTCTCGCTTGACGAATGAAACGGGGCAGTTATCCTAAATAGGTCTGCACTTCGAGTGCAGTGCTGCTTTCTTTGCTAGCTGGTCCGCTCTCTCATTTCCCTCCATCCCCGCGTGCTATTTAATCCAATAAAGTTTCACTATTTTATTTTGTGCGTGTAGTAACTTTATGTTAGCTTTGAATTTACTGCTAAGGGATGGAGGGAAGATACGCCAACTACCGTTTCCAGTGCAGACCTGGAGTCACAAAAGATTTTTGCGATTTCGGTAGCCTCAAGAATTGCCAATAACTCGACCTGTTACACAGAGCACCAATCGGCCAATTTCAGCTTGCGGGTACTGATCTCAGCGGCATCATCCCAAATGGATAATTCCGCCCCAACTTTCCCTTTAATTTTACTGCCGTCTGTAAATATGTTAATTTCTCGGTTAAGATTTTGCTCTAGTGCTGCTCCGTCTGCCAGGCATATGAACTCCAGCTCCTCCTGCTGCGCTGGGTGTGGCTTCTTTTCTGTCTCTCTATCTCCAGTTACTTGCTGGGAATAACCTTTCTTAGTTTCATAAAGCAAGGCTGCTTCTTGGACTCTGATATGACAGCCGAGGAAAAGGAGCCGCGGTGGGATATATGGAACTGGTGGTGTGGGTGCCGCCACCTACCCTACCTTCCGCTAGGCCGTCAACGTGTTGGCAGACGCAGTGGGGCTGCAGGGGAAGAGAGGTGTCGGTATCGCGATTGCCGTTCTCACTGCCCTCTGCAGTTGAAGAGGCAGGCGCTGGGCTACTATGACTGACCCACTGCACTGGGACCAAGGCGTTGGAATGCTGTCTGACGTTCAGTACTGGTTAGTCCCGAGTGGTGGATGACGATGTGTCTTGTGCTCCGAAACACTCCGTCACTATGGCGAGAGCGCAAGCTCCGTTATGGAGCCCGAGTCTGGGCTAGTGCTGTTGAGTGCCGCGAAGGAGTGCGAAATATGTGGAAACGTCCTTAAACTTGCCATGACAGGTTATTTCTGGCGCTTAGACGGCTCCTACCGCAGCCCACTCACTTAGTTTTTTATCCTATCCTACGGGAACTGTTAAAGTTTTTGCGATAAAAAGTGGCCTATGTCACTTTTCGTCTTTCAAACTATATTCATGCAATATGCCAAGGCAAGTTGCTCCGTTGCTGAGAAAAATTTATCGTTAAGTCGAAAAAAATTGTGGTTCCCGTAGAACCACATTTTTTTCGGGATGGAAAGTATCCCATGTCACTTTCCGTCTTCCAAACTATGCCCACCCCAAATATCAAGTCGATCCGTTGCTCCATTGCTGAGAAACAGTTATTGTCCTATCCCATGGGAATCACGAATTTTCTCGAGATATAAAAAGTATCCTATTATCACTTTCTGTCTATTAAACCATAGGTATCCATACCAAAAATCAGGTCAATCTTTTGCTCCGTTGCTGCGTCAAAGAGGAACAAACCAACAAACTTTTCGGATTGATAGTATTAAAGTATGATGATTCTGTACCATAAAGGTAGAATAAAAAAACATGTTGAACCTCTAATGATAGAATATTTAAAAATATTTTTAATGTCAGACAAAATGACGGCCTGGTATTAAACGTCATAGTAACATGTAGCATGCAGAGGGAAAATAACATTTTATCCAATTTTAATGTCAGTTGTCATTTTCAATCCATACTTTATTTCCTCTTCAAGGGGATATAATGGTAGAAAAACAATTTGTCGCCTTGCCACGCTACTTGTGATTTATAAAAGTCTGCAGACAATGTCACCTGTCGTCTAATTACGTTTGGCTGTGACGTTTCGTTAGTCCATATTAGCGTAATAGAGGAATTAATCACTTAGCGTCTTTGTGATAGTGGCGACAGTTTCGCTTTCGAGGGTTTTTGTCCTGTCCTACAGGAACTATGAAATTTTTCGGGATAAAAAGTATCCTAAAGCTCCTTCCGCCTTTTATACTATATCCATGCCAAAAATCAAGTCAATCCGTTGCTCCGTTGGCGCGTGATAGAGTAACAAACCAACAAACCAACAAACTTTTCGGATTTATAATATTAGTAAGGATTCGCCGAGACGAGTTAATAGAGCGCTATCTCACTCACACAATTTTTTGACTGCGATTGGTCAGTGATAAACGCTAGGGCGGTGTACACAGCACTATACTCGGAATTTTAATTCGATTCCAGATTTGACATTAGCTACTGTCATTTTTGACAGTACATACTGTTTTTGACAGTACATACTGTCAAAAATGACAGTAGCTAATGTCAAATCTGGAATCGAATTAAAATTCCGAGTATACTTAGTACTTTTTAGTCTACTCATTATTCCCGTACTGTGCAGACGTGCTCTTACTTGTCTTGTGACTGTATTATTATAGATCTCTTCTGTGATTCAGAACGTCGTCATTACGAACAACTTTTACCATGGAGCCAACACAAAATTCGAAAAATAAATCCGGTTTCATAAAAATTGCAACTCGGAATCGATGAATGTATGAAATAGTTGATTTCTCAAATCTTTTGTTGGTTCCATAGTAAAAGTTGTTCGTAATGAAGGTCTATATCACCCTCTTTCGTCGTACAGGGGAACAAATAACTCTGTGCAGGAACTTAATATTTATTTTTAAATATAAGATTATTCATTTTAAGTTTAACCCTGCAACCGAGCTAGCATATGCAACACGAAATAATTCTATAGACGTGACAGAACGAAACAGAGTTATGGTGAAGTATTATATCTATCACCTTTTTATACGTCGACAAAAGTCTTTTCGTGGTCATATGCTAAGCTAGCTGGTAAGCACGAGCATCTATTTAACTCTGATATGAGATGGACGCAGTATTTTTAGGCTTCCGTACCCAAAGGGAAAAACGGGACCCTATAACTAAGACTTCGATGTCCGTCTGTCTGTCACCGGGCTGTATCTCATGAACCATGATAGCTAGGTAGCTGAAATGTTCACAGATTATGAACAAATACTAAAAAGAAAAGAAAATAAATATTTAAGAGGGGCTCCCATACAACAAACCTGATTTTTAGACGCTTTTCGCTCTATAGAATGGTAACAGGTAGATGCTTGAAATTTTCACAGAATATTTAGTTTTGCATTCACGTCAATAATAAATCATAAAATTAAAATAAAATAAATATTTAACCCCCTTAAATATTTATTTTATTTTAATTTTATTATTAATATTTTATAATATTTTTTCCCATACAGTACGGAACCCTCCGTGTGCGAGTCCGACTCGTACTTGGCCGATTATTTTTAATAAATATTATTTACTAGCTGTCCATCCCGGCTTCGCCCGGGTACAAAAGCCAAATAGTAAGAATCCCTAATTTTTTTTTAAATAATATAGCCTATGTTCACCGGGGATAGTGTAGCTTTTCAACAGTGACAGAATTTCAGAAATCGGTTCAGTAGTTTCCGAGCCTATTCGATGCAAACAAACAATCAAATCTTTCCTCTATATTTCATTGGTATAGATTGTCGCTTATTTTGATACAAATCAAACAAAGCTTAATGTTCAAAGCATTTTAATGTTCAACAGTATTATAAAATTGTTTCATATATCAGAACAATACCATGTAAAATATCACAGTCCCAATCACCATACTAAAATAACAACATAAATATACTAAAACTGCACAACAGTAAGTGGTATTTAGTGAAAAGTTTGAGAAAAAAAAAATTCATTACATCAGACTTTAAGCCCGATTACAGAGGCGCCAGCGTAATTATATTAGCAAAATAGCATAGTTCTGTTTCTTTTTCACTTTAAGCATTCGATAGAGAGAACGCTTTTTACGTTGCTATTTAATTTACGCTGGCGCCTCTGTAATCGGGCTTAAAGTCTTGTTAACTTTCATATATAATCAGCGCCACGCAAGTCGGCGGATGAGAAGTCAGCCGCAGATGACACTTCGCCGGGATTCGCTAATTATTGCGCATGTGTGCACACCACCGACACAAGTGGCGAAGTGTTGAGCACGGGCGTAGTGAGCGCGTGGGAGGCATGAGGTTGGCGGGCGGATGTGTCCCGACGTCTTGGCTCTCTGGCTCCCGTGCAAACCTATATTATGCCTTTTGCGCAGCGTTCTGCGCTTAACTTCCGATCCGCCGACTTCTGTGGCGCGGACAACAAATTTAATGGCGTTTGTGAAGTTAGCTACAAGCTACACAAAACCCTGCTCTTCACCTCCACTAATATAATATGTAGATTTGTTACTGTGTAACCTCATCAACATTGCAACATCTTGCCTTGTGATCTTCGTTCGGTCGGCTTCCACCTGTGTTCTCATTTAGAATAACTCATTTTCATATCTTATCCAACTAATAAAGACTAGAATAGGCATGACGACTAAAAAAAATAAAAGTCCACCAGATAGATTATTAAGGCACACATTTATTCTTTTAATTCTTGTTTTGAATAAATATTTAGTGTATTTCCGCTCTGTCGCTAATTTGAAGATGAACTTCCGCAAAGTAACGCCTGATTCAATAAACTATTTATTATTTTGCCACTGAAACAAAAATTTAAGATATAGCCCGTTAAAGTTCCGCGTGACGTCACAAGTGTCATACAAATGTATAGACGTTTGTGAGAGACGTGACGTCACGACCCCCACTTCAGAACTTTGACAAGGTTTATCTTTGCCATTTGTTGTTTTATTGACAAAAGAAAAAATATGTGTTCAGTATTTTTGATAATCTAACTGACGGGCTAATTATAATATTTTTTTTTTTTTTTATCGGTTATTGATGTATTGAGCTTAATACTAAAATTATATATAGGTACAACAGTTTGTACAATAATATAAAGTACCGCAAAATATATCTCGTCACACACTTGGGTCATGCCTATTAAAAAACTAACAGCCTAGAATTTGCTCATGAAGTTCTGAAATAGTGTGCCAACATATTTCTTTACGTAACCCATAGCTTCTGCAGGTTTCGCACCGTCCCAGTTTACAACCTCTTTGTTGTACCATACAAACTGGCCGCGCACTGAGTCGGGGGCGTCTAGGGCCAGGAACAGAGGGGCTTCAGCCCCTTGGTCGATGGTGAGGAGGCCTTTATGTGAAGACATGTCTGTGTCAACGTAGCCCGGGTGAACGGCGTTTAATTTTATACCTGAAATAAAAATGTATACTTAAGTCGAGGGGGTATGGCCTTAAAGGTTTTAGCCTGCCCAAAAATGGGCGTATTAAAATCCCCATCAATTCTTCTGAAGGCCCCATTCACCATCAGTCCAAATGGATGACATCCAAATGAATGTGGCTAATATGCCCAATTTAGTGTATTTAAATTTAGACTTCATTTTTTGCACAAACATTGTTTGAAGATATAGGTAGCCAGAAAAAACTATGTACATAAAGATAAAACCTCAGATGATTTAGTTTGAAGGTAATCAGACAAGTTTCTGAACTATTTTTGACGCTAAAGCGCTCGCTATACCAATGAAAAGTCGCCATTTCTAACGACGAAGTCGCAAACTCGTAACATCGAATGGATGTCATCCATTTGGACTGATGGTGAATGGGGCCCATAAGACTTGTGGCTCTCAGACTCTTGAGTTCTCCTGTTCTGTGTTCTCAGAACAGTAGACCTTGCGAACACAAAAGGCAGTATTATCGATAAAAGCGATTTCTTCAGACAACCTCCTTTGAATGTAAGGAAACTTATAGATGACAAGGATGGTGGTGTAAGTAAATAAAAATACAGTTGCTACACTGAAAGAAATACACTACATAATAAAGACAATCAATAACATGAATTAAATTAAATTAAATATAAAGATTAAATAAAATATGTACTAAAATAGTAGCATGAAATTGCTTTTAGTAATATAACGAAAATCAGGAGGGCAATTCTGTTAGCCGATCTCTTTACTGAAGTGATGTGTTCTTGAACCTCTCTCTGATAACGAGATATGTTCAAGAACATGGCACCTTAGTAACGAGATCGGTTGACAGAATTGCCCCACAGTTCATCAGTCGGATATCAGTTTTTTATTTATTAGATTAGCTGGCTATTATTTTACAATAAACAGGTACATTGATTATAAGAAATGCTAATAAGGATTACAATAATCTTATCAGATTAGGTATTTACAATGAAAATATTTGTAACAAATCATCATTCAAATCATTATCATCAGCCTTGTCATCCACATCGCCATCATTTCATTCACCATCTAAGCTACTGGAGCAGTTATGCCAGCGGCCCAGAGCCACGCTCCGTTACTTTAAGGAGCTGGGCTGGCTCGGGTAGACGCTGGAAGGGGAAATGCACAAGACACCCCATGAGGAACGTCAGCGCAGGACTCATCGCCCCCACTTCAAATTAGAATTTGTAACAAATATTGTTACGATGCAAGAATGATTCCCTTGTACATCAAACAGAATCATGAAGTGAAAACATTTTGACAATAATCTGAGCCAGCACAAATGATCAATCATCCATATCAGTCTTCAGGCTTTTTAAAAACTCGGACACCAAGGCTCGCTACCCAGCCTATACTGTAAGAACTTACTAATGATCAAGATTAGGGATTCCCCATATTTTACGGATTTTTTTGCAGGGTTGATTTGTTCATCAATATTTGGGCACTTTTCTTGAACCCATAAGGTCTTTTCAAACAATGTAATTTGAAAAGACCCCCTATAAAGTGTGTTTTATTTGTAAAGACTCCAAGAGACCGGCTTAGCTGAGTGTGGAGTCTACTAATAATTATCAGTGGACAGTCTAAGATAATCTTAGAGAAAAGTTAGGTATAGGCGGAATCATACAACTTGGCGGCTGTGATATTATTAGCTACAAGATGTGGATAACCCAATTCTTGTGCAGCTGTTAGTTAGATTCAGTCAGTTTTAGGCTTTCCGCAGTATACAAGTGTCGGCGATCAACACTAATTCAGACATAAAATAGTTTAAGTTACAGTATCGAATTAGTTCAGATTAGATTTTTACCTATTTTTTGCCATTCGATCGAATTCGATTCATAGAACATTCTGGACTGCGGATTGCCTGATAGTCACTATTAATTTGAAAAGCGAACAGTTACAATCCACAATTCGATCTCGGCAAGTTAACTAGTAGTGAAAAGTGAGTGTACAGTTAACGGTTGAATTGTACAGGATTGTTTTGTGAATAAAAAGGCTACTTAAAGCCAAGGATTAATTAACATTCTGGAGTTTTACTTCGAGACCCCTGCACGTCGGCGGCAGATCAGCTACTTCAGGCATCTTTGAGTAGGAACTCCTTGCACTTCACGCAGACAGCGTCTTAAGGGGCGAGTACACCAGTGCGTACATAGGCAAGAGAGTCATGCAACGCCACTGAGTTTCTCATCTCTCTCTCGCTCAAGTAGAAGTGCTCGCTACACTAGCAACTTGTACAAACCTTGTCGCCTTCAACTAGCTTGTAGCTAACATCACAGCCATCAAAATTTTGATTTGGCCAACACACAGTATTATTAGAAATGAACTTTTAGATTTGTTGGGTCTATTTGCTTAACACAATTTCACTTAAAATATTGGTTGGTTCTTTTTTTTTCCCTCCTGTAAAATTTTCAAACATATGCAGTATTTACAAAGTGTTCGTAAGCATCACTGATGTAAAACATAATTACCTATGGTAAGTAAATAAAATTTGTATTTCCTTATTACATAATGTTACCTCTTTCATCAAGTAATCTTTGATGTATCTTGGTGGCAGCAATCATCCCCGCCTTAGACACAGCATAAGAAGAATTTCCCCATTCTTTAGCCTGGGTGCCTTCTTTTGCAGCATCTACATATTTCTGCATAAGCGCAGACAACTCAGCAGCAGTTAGATTAGGGTCCGTAAACCTTTTCCGCAGTTCTTCACTAGGAATATGACTCAAATGTCCCATAGAACTTGCGACATTTACTACTCTGGCGCCATTTTTCAGTAGCGGAAAAAGTTGGTCGCATGCAGACACAAAACAAAAATAGTTGACGTGAAGAGTTTGCTCTGCTTGTACAGCTACAGGTTCCGGAGATTTAGTAGAGAATGCCATAGCGGCGTTGTTCACTAAAACGTCGAGACCATCGTATTTTCCTTTAATGTAATCGTGGAATTCCACCAGGCTTTGCTTGTCTGTAATGTCTAGCTGATGATACTTAGGGTCTAAACCTTCTTTTTTTAGCTCTTCCACAGCTTTCTTGCCGCGCTCGACATCTCTTGAGGTGAGGTAAACAGCTCCGTCAAAACGCTTGCAGAGTCCTCGGACTATTGCAAATCCAATACCTTTGTTAGCTCCGGTGACAACGGCGACTTTTGTAGACATTATTGATCAGTACACCTAGAGGTACAACAACTTTACAACACTACAACTTTACTATTTAATTTGTCTAAAACAAAGATTGTAAATAGAGATAATTTAAATTATTTGAATGGATCATAATATAAAGAGTAGTCTGTGAATGAATGGATTGCTGACAGTGACATACGTTAGTGACAGACAGTGACTGTGACATCACTGACTGCAGTGCAGTGTTGACATTGCCACCTCAGTTGGGGCTGTTGAAGAAGTTAGATGGAGCACAAATTATCAAGAAAAGACTTGCAGTAAAAAAAAACAAAATAATTTAGCTTAATGATTTCAATTAGGTATTTATTAAAACATTTTTCAAAATTTAACAGAATTTTATTCAGATATTTTTTATTTTTTAGACACATTCAACATTGAAATAATAGTGTTTTGATACCATATCTTTGATTAGACAGTTTATAAGAAGAACATTTTATCACATATATATAAATAAATCGCGAAAGTTAAATATTATCGCAATGTTAGCACAGCGAAAATTTTTGTTTCTGGTGCAAAATTTCTAAGAAAATGAAAAGGGCAAAAAAGGGCTAGATTGCCTATTCCGGGCTAAATCATTGAACAACGAGTTTACCTACAGTAAAAAGAGCTACATCTAGTCCCAAAAAGGCTAAGGTGGCATCACTGACTGACTGATGACTCCATAAATAAGTATTGACTATGGCTGACTCCCATCAGGACTACCGATTTGTGGCGAATTCCCCAAATGCGGGGAATTCCACCTTCATTAGGAATTTAATGTATGCGGGGAATATGAAGAAAAAAAATACATACTTAGGATCCCGATAGGTGAGATACCTTTGGTGAAGCCAGGCTTCGCACTAGGCATGAATAAATGCTAAGTGGGGAATCGAGATCAATTCTATCACCAATTTCTACAGTGTAAGAGTTCTATGCCGATTTCCGACTAATAAAGTATAGGTAGGTATTGCAATTTTATTATTTGTGTACAAGCTGCGCAACATCCAATCCTGAATGAAGCTCACATGAATCGGCAGGTTGATTGGGTTTCACGCAACTTGGAGCTAACTTCACATCCGCCTACTTTTATGATTCAGCCTCTACTTCATTTACGTATAACTATACAAAACATGTTAATTTAAGAACAGCATGTAAAAAAAACGTCCACATATGGTATGTATATTATTCAGAGGAAATTCTAACCAAGATGATATTTATGTATCGTTAGAAAGCTTGCTTTATGGGCTTCTCAAAAATATTTTATTTATATTATTTTATCCCTCCATTTTTTAAATGATTAATAAAAATTGTATGGAAAATGAAAATAAAGCTTACATTTATTTTTGTTTTTGCCGTAGTATAAAAAAAAGTATTGTCATCGCTCTTTTACATGCCTTATTACCTGATTCATCCACATTTATGTCATATTTTGCTAAAAATATAGAACTCATAAAAAGTTGGTGCATCCAGTTAGAGCAATATTACAAAAACATCACTAAGATTTTGGTCTATTTGCTAAAAATACTTTTATGCAGAGTTCACAGAGATAATCTACATAGGTACTTATTCTGTCAAATATTTTATTGATCCAAAGAAATTCAAAGTTAATTTAAAATAAAGAAATAAATATAAGGGGAACATCTTACACACAAAAAAAATTGTAGGGCTCTTTTTTATTTCAACTGATGTAGAAAAAGACGTACTTTCTCGACTTGTAACGAATGTTGTGGTTAGATTTTTCTATTATTATTATATCAGCTTCCATACATTTTGTGGACTTGTCCACATAATATAATTAAGTTGATCACATCCGCCGATTCATATAATTCAACCAATACTTTTAAAAATCATATCAATCTTCCGGAAGTTCCGGATTTGGGGAATTCAACTGTGGTGTTTGGGGAATTACGGTCATAGGTATTGGTAACTCTGATCTCCGTGCAAAATTGCAATATACAGACGCGTGTTGTAGTTGTACAAGTCTTAATATCTTAGTCTGTGTACAAGTACAAGTGTACAAGTCATACTGCCGTGGGAAGCGGGAACTGTGAATACATACTACAACCTGAACAATGGATACAGAAGACAGGAACACTTCGCTAGACGCAGCAAACGACCCTAACTGTCCAGATGACCCCACAAAGCCTACTGAGGCAGGATCACGGAAAACTAAACGGAACTTACATTACTGTTCCATGTGTGAATATAAATCAGCAAATATTTATGATCTTAAACAACACAGTCGGATACATACAGGAGTAAAGCCATATAAATGTGATGAGTGTGATTACAAAGCAACTCAAGCAGGTAGTCTAAAAAGACATATGTTAACTCACACCGGGGTAAAGCCGTATGAATGTCTCATGTGCAACTACAAATCAACAGTAGTAAATAATTTGAAACGACACATGTTGACTCACACTGGTATAAAGCCATATGAATGTGATATGTGTGATTACAAATCAATACAGGCAGATAATCTGAAACAACATAAGTTAACTCACACAGGGGTAAAGCCATATAAATGTGATATGTGTGAATTCAAAGCAACAAGGACCCATACTTTAAAACAGCATATCGCAACTCACACAGGGGTAAGGTCATATAAATGTGATTTGTGTGATTACAAAGCAACTCAGGCAAGTACTCTGACAAAACATAAGTTAACTCACACTGGGGTAAAGCCATACAAGTGTGATTTGTGTGATTACAAAGCAACTCAGATAAGTTCTCTGAAAAAACATAAGTTAACTCACACTGGAGCAAAGCCGTATGAATGTGATATGTGTCATTACAAAGCAACACTTGCAGGTAATCTGAAACAACATAAGTTAACTCACACTGGGGTAAAGTCATATAAATGTGATTTGTGTGATTACAAAGCAACTCAGGCAAGTACTCTGAAAAAACATAAGTCAACTCACATTGAAGCAAAGCCATATGAATGTGATATGTGTCAATACAAAACAAAACATGCAGGTAATCTGAAACAACATAAGTTAACTCACACTGGGGTAAAGCTGTATGAATGTGATATGTGTCATTACAAAGCAAAACATGCACGTAATCTGAAACAACATAAATTAACTCACACTGGGGTAAAGCCGTATGAATGTGATATTTGTGATTACAAAGCAACAATGGCACATCATATGAAACGACATGTCCTAACTCACAGTCGAGTTAAGACATATGAAAGTGATATGTGTAAGTGGGAGCCTACAGATGGCCAACAACCCTGAATGAGGAGGTGTGACATATTTCGTTCTTTTCAGCACACCAGACCAGCGGGGCAATTCTGTTAACCAATCTCGTTACTCAATTGATACGTTTTTGAACCTCTCGTTTTTCTGACAGTTTTGAGCTGTCAGAACTGTCAGAAAAACGAGAGAGGTTCAAGAATGTGTCACGTCAGTAACGAGATCGCCTAACAGAATTGCCTCGCAGACCTGGCGGAAAACTGGTATGCATAGAAAGAAGAGAGATCTTTTCAAAAAATCTTTTATTTTGGGACAAACCACAAAATTGCAGAAAAATTAGCCGTTTCAATCATTTTATCCCAGCTTCGTAGCTGGCTCACCGTGTACCTTGTATGTATGTACTCGACTGGAATTGGAGAAATGTGCTCTTCTAAAATTGTTTTCATGTGAATATTGATTAAATATATTCTTATTATAACTGAATGTTTTGTTGTTTTCCATGGGAAGTACGCCCCCAGAGCATGAGATATTAGAAGACTAGCTGACACGCCAAATATTCGCCAAATGATGTTTTGGTATGATAATAAAAATATAGCCAAAAAATTGCGATAAAAATTAGATAAATAAACTATCCTATTTCTCAAGTTGGATCAAACTACGCAGTGTATAAAACTTTAAAATCGGTTCAGTAGTAGAGTTCATAGCGGACAGACAACTTGACACGAAATTTTTATATACAGGACATTACAGGGCTATTCCTAATCAATTAGCTTCCTTTGTCAAAATACGAAAAAAAAAATTTTGTTCCATAGAAATATATCGTTCACCCGCGACAAAATGTATGGAACAACTGTTTTTTTTAGTTTTGATAAGTCACAGAACAAAAGTTGTTAGTTTTGATGTACCAAATAAGCCCCTAAAAGGATGCTAATTGATTAGGAATAACCCTGTATATGCTCACATGCGCGACTGGGCTTATTCATAGCACTCTGAGAAGTACTTCTAGTAAGTAAGAAGCACTGTGCTCTTTAAATATGTACCTAATCTAGGCCGGGGTCAGCTTATACTGGATCAGGGATAGTTGGATACACTTCAATGATTATGACCTATCTGTTGTAGATTTATAATAATGTAAAATGTAGTTTTTTAGTTTTGCCATACTGGCAACACTACTGTCACTCTAAAAATAGAATAACGCCGACAACAACGACGCTGTTTTTTTTGGCAAGCACTATTCTCACCAACTAAACCATTAAATTTTTTTCTCTAAAAACCACAGATTAAAAATGGAAATAAACATGTTCGTTCACCACAGCTTATAAAAGGTACAGTATGCATCAGTATTACCATAGAAAGTAGTAACAAATAATAACGATGGACTATTAATTGGTTTGGGGTCGTCCACTAGTCATATGACTTTTGTTAGCAACTTAGGAATTTTTCAACCAATTTCGATGAAACTTGGTACGCGGTATCGCATACTAATGATTTTTAGGGTTCCGTACTCAAAGGGTAAAAACGGGGCCCTATTACTAAAACTCAACTGTCTAAACCAGGCTTTACAAGATGTGGCACTTAAGTACCCTCAGCGCTAGGGTACTGTAGAGGGGATGGCTGCGCATGTTGACCGCCATACTAAACTCATGCGCAGCCACCCCCTCCACACTTCGCTAAGCGCTAGACTTATATGCCGCGACCTGTATCTCATGAACCTTAAAAGCTAGAAAGGTGATCACAGATGATATTGTATCGACGTTGCCGCTATACTAACAAATAATAATAATAAGTATGTAAGTCCCCGTTTGTATACTTTATCTTAATTTAATTATTTATTTGTAAAGGAAATATCGAACTTAATATTCTGTGAATGTTTCAGCGTACTACTCGTAGCTATCACCATTCATAAGATATAGCCTGGTGACATACTGACAGATTGACGGACAGCGGGGTCTTAGTAATAGGATGCCGTTTTTACCCTTTGGGTATGGAACCCTAAAAATGGAATAAAATAAGTATTAAAAATTCCTATTCAACAAACGTGAATTTTAGTCATTTTTCGCTCGATATTATGGTAAAATCAAGACGCTTGAAATATTCGCTAAATATTTCGTTAAATATTCGCTTTATGAAAAATAAATATTTAAGGGCTCCCATACAAGAAATGTTTGCTCGATATCAACCTTCAAATTAAACTTCAACAGTTAGACGCCTGAAATATTCACAGAATAATTTTAAGTAGTAGGTATATTATAAGTAGGTAGCACAGAACAGAAAGGAATGGAAGGAATTGGGGGAGACCTTTGCACAGCAGTGGGACAGCACAGGTTAAATTAAAAAAATCTATTAAGGGGGTTCCCATAACCATTAATGACAAAATTATAGTATCAAATCATGTCAACGTACGATGTCAATATTATTTTTTATTTTAGTTAGCAAAAAAGCTATTAAATAAAATAAAATCTCATCGGCTTGCATGGGTAAATTATTACCTAGCAATGTAAAAATAGAGCCGCTAGCGAAAAATACACGTGGTATTTGATGATATGCCCTCTTGTTAAAAAAATCGTTTTTTTTCCAAAAACCAACATACCCCCCCCAAGACCCTTTCGTTCGAGTAGTTTCGAGTCTCACGTAATTAATAGATGATCCCTTGTTGTGAAAATTTTTGTTTTGTTTTATTTTGCAGAATTTATCGAAATATTTTCATTAAACAAGGTAAATTACAAGCTATTACCTGTTCATTTTCTTATTTTGTAATAATTACTAGTCTTATCGTGCAATAATCTTTATTAATTTTAGTGGATTTGTCTGAAAAGTGAATTCTATTTTGTTGTGCTTTTTATGTCAGTAATTTCTTGCTTTCGGCATGGTACGACCAATTTATCGCACTTATCTATCGATTTAGCTAATGCAGCTAGCACAGCCTCACTCAATTATTTAAATAGGCATATGAAAAACTATAAACCTGGAGGTTTTGTTGTTGAAAGTTTGACTGCTATGCCATTTGCTAAGTTAGGTTTGGCTGCACGCCTGCACAGATAATTCAGGGAAGCAAGTAGCATCTAAAGACTACAGATTTATAAAATGTATACGATTTATTAAGATTTAATTGTTTTAGTGCTCCGTGTCCATGTCGAAGGCAAACGTAAGTTAATTTTTACTACAAGTGTTTCATCTTCTAGTCAGCCGGTCGGCTGGGACTTGTTATAAATTGTTTTGCTCTAAATAAAATGTTAAGTAAATCCTTACATAATTATATCCTAAAGTCTCAGCATGATCAATTACCTATTAATGTATTCAGTTGACATACTATGTGTTTATGTATTTCTCATAAACTTATAAATATTAAGACGTTTTCAGGGACTATGAATTTTCCCTAGTTATATCCCGAAACAAGTCAGTTAAAACCTAAATGATTGGTAAAGGATTTAACACACTGAATGGTTTCTGCGGTCTACAATCAGGTCAAACATCCATTGTGTATGGACTTACAACATCATTCATACATAATGCAGGCTGCGCTCAATTTCACCTGACTGCAGAATGTTGTCTGTATCTATATATTTTGTATGGACCTACAACATTATTCATACATATTGCAGGCTGCATTCGATTTGACAAGAGATGGAGATTTGTGTAACTCCGCCTCATAAATGCTATACCTATTACATTTATGATGCCGGTCCTAAGCCCGGGTAAAGGAGGAAGGCACAAACATTATTATTACAATTGTACGGGAAATCTATTCAATGATAGGTACCCCACAAGGAGGATGGGATCGAAAAAATGTATGGTGGGCATAACCCGGAGCAATGAACTGATCACTTTAACACATCAGTCCAACTGCATCTATATGCTCTGCTCGCTGTTATTGCTTTCATGTGATAGACTAAATTGGTTGGGTACTTTAGTTTAACTATGGATCTCATTCCTATTTTAATCTTATTGTGAGCATCTCAACTTGCCCACCTTAGAATAGTAGTTGATAGTATAAGATTAAGCAATCTTAAAGCAAGATTAAAGTTCTTTGTAATATTAGTGTAGACACAAGCATTATAATATTTATAATAAGGTGTACTTCTATGGAGACATACAGCCTGAAATACCTCATAAACCCTGGTTTGCTAAATATATCAAAATAGATAAAAGAACCACATCTGTAATTTGCCGCCTCCGACTTAACCACCCTTGCACCCCAGTATTCCTGGCCAAACTCAGGATTAGGGATCACTCCCAGTGTGAGTGCGGCCTCGATGAAGGAAACGTGGACCACATATTTTTTAGTTGCCCTTTGATGCAGTACTCCCTATACGATGCCATCCCCCCAGAAATCCCTCGTCCCATCTCTTTCAAACCCCTCCTCCCCCTTGTATATACCCTATTTTTAAATATGCTATGTAAATATATTAAAATCAATAATATTAAGTTGTAAATAGTATTAACCACTAATAATTATATTATAATTAAGTAAATGTTGTGTGTGTGTTCGTCTTATGTGTTTATAGATTATACTGTCTTTGTTTCAGAGGTGAAAGGTATAAAATCCAAAAACTAGAGTAATGAATACAGTACAACATATTGAAACCGTTCAAATTCTCTACATTTGGTGGCAGTGAAATACAAGACATTGGCAAAATTGTGAAACACCTTCACAGAAGCCATAAACAAGAATTGAATTGAATTGAATAAGGTGTACCTACTAGCTAGTGCACATTAAGGATGATTCATATGAGAATGAGAGGGGCTGGATCATTCCTTACATTTTGTCTATCCTGTCCCGTCTGTATATGGAACGGACTACACTATATCCAATGTTTGGAACATGCCACGACCGGCTCGGCCCGTCCCAGCCTAATATGAATCCTCCCTTATTGAATAAAACTAAAGACCAATATATTTAAAAACATTTATTTTGTTAAAAGAAACCAAAAGTTTTGAGTTCATGATTTCACTTCGTTGACCACACACTTAAAGCTGAATTTCAGCTTAGTTCTTCTGGAAATAACCATGATTCCTGAATATGATTTTGATTGATTTTCTTCGGCCAGGGTCAATAATAATTGGATGAACACAAATCTACTTCATTACTTCACACGTAGGTAGCACATTGAATACGCGCCAATACGCTGTGTCTTATTTGTTCTATAAAATAAACAAATTACTGTAACGCAATTAGAGTACAAAATAATAAATAAAGTGGTTTGAGAACTTCGTGAATTATTGTTTTGAAAATAAATAAAGTAAGGTTATGTTGTGTTGTGTGACGTGTGTGAAACTTAAAAACCTACTAAAATTGCAATTTTTCCACTAAATCTACCTCGCCGTCCTTCAAAAACGCAAACTGTGGTCCCAGACAGCGCTGAACCTCTGACTTCACGGGGAGTGGAAAATTTCGCCGTCCTTCAGAATCGCCATCCTGGGGAAGGGAGCAGTCTGCGCTGGACTGCAGAGCCTCTGCCTTCAGCAAAAGTACACCGACGTCATTCTCGCATATCGCATGAAGAGTAGAGTTCTATCACAAAAATCGCACTTATGAATTCTACCGAAATCTACAGATTTTTAAAAATGTACCGCCCTATCAAATTTAGATGAAAATCTACTAAAGAAGTAGGCAATCTACTGCAAACGGTCACACTACGCACTGGTATGATATTCGTTTCATAGACTTAAACAAACATAGACTCGAAACACTTCTAGATACTACATGTGCCACAGGTAGAATATCTCACAATATGGCTGCCATTACAAACGCAACCACTTAATCAAGGGATTGTCCTGAAAAAGGCTTATTAAATATTTATGTGCATAATGTGAGTACGCAATTATAGAAATTAGTTAGATTAATAAGCGCACCCAATCACTTCCAAACAGTTCCAATCAAATCAAATAGGAATAGGTTGAATCATACAAGTCGACGGATGTGAACGGATGTGAAGTTTGTTGCAAGCTGCGTAATATCCAATCCTGCCTGACTAAAGCTCACATAAAGCTGCACGTTGATTATATTATATTGCCGCAGCTTATATGTGTAATTTCTTATCCGTTGCCTTGTAACCACAATTTCCACGAATAAATACTTTTAACTTTGACTTTGACTTGTATGATTCGGGCTATACATACAATACTTTAAAGATTTTAGTAGCTTTTGTCGAATCCAGTTAAATCCTATATAAATGTAAATATGGAAGTTAAATTACATATTTATTATTGTTAAAATAGACGTATACAGCTGCCTACAAGGTTCTACTGGTTCTACAATAGGTACCTATATAAAGCAAACTTAACAAAAGTGGCGATTTTACTAATTCAAAGTTATAAACTTACATAATTATTTTTATGTCATCAAATAAAGGACTATCTGGTGAAATTGTACTGATGTTTGTTAAAAGTCTCATCACCAAGATCTGTCTTCAAAGTCCACAGAGAGAGTGTCTTAGGTTTGACCCGATAATTTGCTTTCGCCTGTACAGATGGTATATTTGTCTATAGCTCTGTTTACCAACCGATTTTTATAATATTTGGCAAAATTGTTTAGTATCTAGTTATACATCCCTCTTGTTTATCATAGAGCGAGACAGATAGTCAGCTAACGCAGCAGTTAGCACGCCTCTCACGCCTTGTTAGTTAGAATGCTGCGTAAGGGTCCACCGGCATAGAAATAAGGTAGGTAACATTAAGAATAGACTCTAGAAATAAATCATTATTATTAGAGCCTCCATATCGGCAACACCTTAGTTTTATTTTAGTTTTCAAAAACTTATTTAAGTGCTCCCTAAATTTAACTATCTACCTAATTTCTAACAAAAATTTGCGAGTAGGTATAAACGTAATCGGTCATGACTCAGGAGCATTTCGAAATATTTACAGAAGCATAGTGGAAGCATTCGAAGATTCAAAGAAAAAGATAAAAATATCATTTATTGCTCTGAACTGTGTACATTTAGGTGTTACAAAATTATTTAGACACAACAGCTTATCCTAACGGACATGCAATAGGTATTTGTTTTACTTACAATTTAAGGCTATGTAGGTAATTCCTTCTTACATCTAGATGAACCAAATTAGGTATAACGAGTATATTTACATTCAAAATTACACAATACAATATTAATTCTAACTAACCACAATATGACTTAAAGCTGTTTACACTATTAGCACTTTTATATTATACCTACTTACGTATAAAGAAGAGATCATTTTAACTTAAATCCTAAAAGATCATAATAATGTAATTATACAGAAATATTAACTAAAGATCTTTGAAATTCTCTCTTTTACATACTCTTTTAAAAATATTTACATAGCATCATCAATTATTATTCTAGATATTATTATCAATGTAACAGAAGCGAGATCTACTGTACGGAGAACTATAGTTCATTTATCTAATTACATTAGGTATTAAAAAACCATGCAGGTAACTGATACCTCTATAATTCTTCTATTGTTGGTCATGTAATCTTTGTCTAGGAAACGGGATAATTTTGTTAAAAACATTAACAGTTGATACTTGTTTCCGTAACTTGGAACGTAATCTTATCTACGTACACGGCATTATGATTACAGGTACTACATAGAAACATTACAAAAACCATACGATAATGCACCTATTGTGCACGATAATAAACTCTATTGCGTGGACACAAGATCTGACAAAGTGCACTGCATACGTTGGTAGTGAGTGTGAATAGTCAAAACAAACCACATTGCGTGGACAGTGCGTGTCACACATTAACAAAAACGTCAACACATTGAAACAATTTGCACCCACACTTCGATACAGTTATTTTTTAATAGTTTCAGATATTACCAGTAAAATCCAAAATAATTGCGTCCATGTTATGTAACTTTTGTCGACTACGAAAAATTGATAAATTTCGCAATGTTTAATTGAAAAACCAGATTAAAACAATTCTCTGATTAGTTTGTAGAATGAGAATATTTTTTATTGTACATGCGGAGTTAGTTTTAGGCAAGTTTTAGAAGATTTACGATATTATCGTGGGTCTATCAATAGACCCAATTTTGAACGAATGATTTGAGTGAACATTTTACTATTTAGGGTAGGTCTATCAAAAGACCTTATTTTGAACGAATGATTTGAGTGAACATTGTGGTATCACTGATTATATTATTTTACTGATTATTATTGCTCCTTATCACTATTTATAATAAATAATTTGCAAAAACTATCTATTTCTAGCCTGCACTATTAAAGCGTCCCGACATTTAAATACAAAAGTGGCTAAAAAAGACAAGTATCCAGGAGAATTTAAAATGAAAAAATACAAAAGTGGCTAAAAAAGACAAGTATCCAGGAGAATTTAAAATGAAATAAAAAAATGAGAGTTGGTCATTTTAGCTGGTGCGGTTTTTTTTTTGCTGTCAAACGTGAGACGCGAGACATCGTAAAAAATTGAAAAATCAAATCTAGTGCTATTTTGAGCACTAATAACAAGTTTTTGGGTTTTTTTGTGTGGTGGTGGTAACTATAACACTGGTAAGTAAATAACACCTAACATAGTTGTTTGTCTTTACTAACCCTCATAATGGAGGTTAACCCGGAGCCTCCGGACCCTCCGGATATCTCCGACCCCCCGACATCAGGAACCAAAAGAAAGGCCAGAGAAAACGAAACTCAGGCGAATCAACCCTCGACAAAAAAAACTATAATAAATCCCGAAATGGCATCAGCATCTATGCAAGGGTTGTACACCCACCCAAATTTGATTATTGGGATTAAAGAATATCTTCAATCCGACAAAGGACCGTTTGTGGTACACGTTTCCCGAACGGAACCAGATCCCGCGGCTGGCACAACCATAAGACCTATAAAATTCGGACAATTGCTATTTAAACACAAAATCTCTAACATATGCACAGATGGAATAAAAAAAGTAGGTAGAAACAAAATATCTGTTGAGTTCAAAACTGGAAGTGATGCCAACGCATTCTTAGATAACGCTATTCTAGCGGAAAACCGCTACCAAGCCACTATCCCCACCTATAACATCACCAAAATGGGTGTTGCCCGACAGGTTCCTGTAGACCTCTCCATGGATGAGTTTGCCGAATCAGCAGTACTCCCCAACGGCTGTGGGATGATACTGAAGGCTCGACGGCTCAACCGAAAATCCACAGTTGACAACCAAACCTCTTGGATACCGACACAGTCCGTAGTTATAACTTTCCAAGGACAGATCCTACCACAAAGAATATTCCTCTACCATAACTCCCTCCCAATCGAACAATACCAATTCCCAACGATCCAGTGTCTTAACTGCTGTAGATTTGGACATGTTAAGGCTCAGTGTAGATCGAATGCAAGATGCTTCAAATGTACTCAACCACACTCAGGTGACACATGCCAAGTCTTAGAGCAGGAAGCTTCTTGCCTTCATTGCAACGGACATCACTTTGCCATTAACAAAGGTTGCCCCGAGCACGGAAGGCAAAAAGCCATCAAACTCCTGATGTCCCAGGACAACATATCCTATGAGACCGCATCCCAAAGATACCCCAAAACAATGAGACCTTATGCAGAAGCCCTAAGAGCACCAAATCCCACTGCCACCCCCCAATATATCCCATCCACTCAAAGCTCCCAAATGTCAACTGGAAGGTCATATCGAAAGACTGTTTTCTATCCCTCCCCCACCAAAGGACCTCAAGAGAAGTCATATGACAGGGCCGCCCATCAGGCTATAGTAGCTGATGAACCATCGGTATTACCTAACGGATTCTCTCTAACCCAACAAATTTCTTCTCCAAGACCCCAAGAGGATAACCTAATTGAACTCTTACTCTCCATGTTAATCTCTATTATTTCAAACAATAATTCATCCTTACCGAACAACGTTGCCCAAAAACTTTCCCAACTCATTTCTATATCCAATAACTATGGATCAAGTCCTTCAATGGAACGCACGAAGCCTCCGTCACAAGAAGCATAGTCTCCTTTACTTAATTAATAAATTCACCCCGTCAGTCATTGCCATCTCGGAGACATGGTTGGACCCAGGAACTCGTTTCGGAGTTTCGGGGTACTCATGTCTCCGGGATGACAGGGCTGACGGGGGCGGCGCCGGATGCGCCTTATTTATGAGGCGCACACTTCCTTTTTCCCAAATTCCCCTTTCATTTCCTCATCCTGGTATCAATGTTGTAGCTGCTAAAGTCCTTGACATCTCTTATGTATCCCTTTATATTCCCCATCCGCATTCAGGAATGATAGCAGATATTTTACACCTTATCTCCTCCATCCCCCCCCCTATTATTTTAATGGGTGATTTTAATGCCCATCACACCTCATGGGGCTCTAGTGACAATGACTCTTTTGCCCTGTCCCTTTTAGAAGTCTTTGACGACACTAATCTCTGTGTCATCAACGATGGCTCCCCAACCCGAAGAGTTAACCCTTCCCAAGACCCTAGAAGCGCAGTAGACCTCACAATATGCTCAGCTAACCTCGCTTCTATGATTTCTTGGCAAATTTTGCACGACTCATATGGCAGTGACCATTATCCCATAGTCATAACTATACCCAACAGAGCCACTCCAGTCCGCAATTTTCATCCATCCCTAAAATACAGACTATCCAACCCTGATTGGTCATCTTATTCCTCATCTCTTGATAATAAACTAGATTCCATACCTACCCCTCCAAATTCCACTCCCATTGATAACTACTCCAAATTTGTAGAAGCAATAATTTCCAGTGCTGATGAACACTTCCCACTCAAGAAATCACCTAAATTCAAAGTTTCAACCCCTTGGTGGGATTCCGAATGCACAACAGCCGCTAAAAGTAGGAAAGAGTCTGAGAAAGCTTACAATGACTCCATGACCATTGAAAACTTTCTTAACTATCAGCATAAAGCAGCTAAAGCAACAAACCTCTTTGCAAAGAAAAAAAGACAGGGATGGATTAATTATTGCCAAAATCTCTCACCCAGAACCCCAGCAACATTAGTCTGGAAACAGATTAAGAGGTACAGAGGAACTTTTAGAAACGATCATGTAAATTCAAATACAACCACATGGATCGAAGCGTTTGCAGACAAAATGTCCCCACCCTCAGCCCCTCAAGTAAGGTCACCCACCCCATCTCCTAATCCCCTCCCAATCTTGAACAACCTGGAAGATCGGTTCTCATTCGCAGAACTTCAAACAGCCCTGGATGGTTTAATAGACTCCGCTCCGGGAGAAGATGGAATTCCTTACTCATTTCTAAGAAATGCTACTGATAGGAGTAAGGAATACTATCTTCAACTAATTAACTGTTTTTATGAACAAGAGATAATCCCTCCACAGTGGAATACCCAAATTATCATCCCTATTCTAAAGCCAGGTAAGAACCCATCTGACCATAACAGCTACCGACCAATCGCCTTATCCTCAGTTTTAGTGAAGGTCACTGAGCATATGATCAAACATCGTCTCGAATGGTTTGTAGAAAGGAATAGTTTGTTGGCCAAGTCTCAATATGGATTCAGGAAAGGTAAAAGCACCCTAGATAGTCTAAGCATTTTAACAACTGACATCCGCATGTCCATAGCTAAAAAGGAATATCTAGTGGGAGTTTTCTTAGACATCGAAGCGGCTTATGACAACGTACTGCTTCCGGTACTCAGGAGTATACTCAACGAGCTGAGTGTCCCAGAGAAACTAGTGCGATTCATTCTTTGCCTGCTCTCTGAAAGAAACATCATTGTTAAAGGCCCAAATGGTCCCCTACCCCCAAGATCAGTTTGCAAAGGCTTACCACAAGGCTCAGTTCTTAGCGCCATATTGTACAGCCTATATACATATAAACTAGAGCAGTCAGTCCACCCGTTTTGTCAAATTTTACAGTACGCTGATGACATAGCTCTATATGTCCCAGAGAAATCACTAGAAGAAGCAGTCGACAAACTAAATAATGCCGTAGACCACCTATCAGAATGGCTAGAAGAACATGGCCTCTCATTGTCAGCCTCTAAAAGTAGAGTTGTTGTATTCTCAAACAAAAGAAATATTCCCCCAGTTGGTATATTTATAAACAACGAGGAAATTCCAGAAGACACCAAAGTAAAGTTCTTAGGCATCTGGCTAGACCGTAAATTGTCAGGCATCGCTCACTGTGATTATGTGGTTAAAAAATGTGAGAGAAACATTAATATCCTCCGATCTCTTTCTGGCGTATGGTGGGGAGCTCACCCATTTACGCAAAAGCTGCTATATAATGCCCTCATCCGCAGCCATATGGATTATGGATCATTTCTCCTCGACCCATGCAACAAATCTGGTCTAGAAAAATTAAACAAAATTCAAGCAAAATCCTTACGCATAATTCTCGGCGCAATGAAATCTTCCCCAATTAATGCCATGCAAGTTGAGTGTGTAGAGCCACCCCTGTCACTTCGTCGGCAATATCTATGTGACAGATTCTTTTTCAAATTAGCAGAAAATCCTGATCACCCCCTACTCCTCAAATTAAACCAGCTCTCCACCCTTTATCATCCCCGTCGTCTAGAAGACGACGACATTCCTTGCTTACTACGAAGCTTATTATTGCTCTCCCGACTTCCTCATCCGCTCCATCAAAATTCAAAGATGCCAATGTACTCTGTTTCATATGATGCATTAATCTTTCAACCTAAGATAATTCTAGACTTTGGAGTTGACAAAAATACCGTAGAAGCCAACAAAATTTTTGCACAGAAAATTAACACAGAGTACCAAGGTTGGATCAAAATATTCACAGACGCTTCGAAATCCTCACTCTATCCAGTCGGAGCAGCAGTGTGGATTCCCTCAACTAGAATCATTTTAAGTTACAAGTGTCCATCTGTTACTTCAGTGTTCACAGGAGAGTCAATTGCGATCCTAGAAGCCATCCTGTTCGTTAAATCACATGGTCTCAATAACTCTATTATTCTATCAGACTCTAAGAGCTGCCTCCAATCTATCCTATCCAATCCATTCCGTTCGAAAACTAGATTCCCAACTATCCATAAAATAAGAGAAGCCTTATTGGAATGTCACAAATTAAATATCAACATTGAATTGGCATGGATTCCAGGTCACTCAGGTATACTCGGCAATGAGCACGCTGATGCCTGCGCCAAGGATGCTGTAACGTCAGGATCATTAGATTATTCTCATATATACGCCCATGACATGTGTACCATCCTAAAACCAATGATGCATGATTGTTGGTCACAAAAATGGCAAATCTCCAAATTGGATAAAGGTAAATTCTATGGAGACATACAGCCTGAAATACCTCATAAACCCTGGTTTGCTAAATATATCAAAATAGATAAAAGAACCACATCTGTAATTTGCCGTCTCCGACTTAACCACGCTTGCACCCCAGTATTCCTGGCCAAACTCAGGATTAGGGATCACTCACAGTGTGAGTGCGGCCTCGATGAAGGAAACGTGGACCACATATTTTTTAGTTGCCCTTTGATGCAGTACTCCCTATACGATGCCATCCCCCCAGAAATCCCTCGTCCCATCTCTTTCAAATCCCTCCTCCCCCTTGTATATACCCCATTTGTAAATATACTATGTAAATATATTAAAATTAATAATATTAAGTTGTAAATAGTATTAACCACTAATAATTATATTATAATTAAGTAAATGTTGTGTGTGTGTTCGTCTTATGTGTTTATAGATTATACTGTGTTTGTTTCAGAGGTGAAAGGTATAAAATCCAAAAACTAGAGTACTTAATGAATACAGTACAACATATTGAAACCATTCAAATTCTCTACGTTTGGTGGCAGTGAAATACAAGACATTGGCAAAATTGTGAAACACCTTCACAGAAGCCATAAACAAGAATTGAATTGAATTGAATTGAACAACGACGCTCTTTAACTTTGTTTGTTTTCTGTTAATAACTTTAAATAAAAGAACCTGTGAATACGTGAAGACTGAGTTTTATCTTCACCTAACGAAACCCGACGAGTATAAATATCCGTCACAACTGGCGACCGTGGATATTACGATTTAAAGCGACGAAATGGAGAACATCAAACGATGGACGCGGGAACGCGCCCAACTACGAAGAGTGTTTACGCGGCACGAAGAATTGGAGGATTCTGCAGATGTCGAGTTCTTGGAGCAAAAGATGCACAGGATGTTCGAGCTCGACAAGAGCATTCAAGAAGAAATGCTGTCCGCAGAAAATTTTGAAGATGAGGCTTACAGTGCGGAGTGCGAACAAGCCGATACATGGCATCAAAGATGGCTGCGGCTAAGAAAATGCTATGTGTCGAAGCAGAGCTGTACGGCGCCGCCTCAAGTGGTACAGAGTCGTCAAAACAACCTCAACCTACCAAAGTTAGAATTAAGAAGATTTGACGATAATCCCAAAAACTGGCTTAGTTTCTGGGGCCAATACAAGAAAATTCACGAAGATGGTGGAATGGACGCCGAAACCAAGTTCCAGTACTTGACCCAAGCGATGGCAGTCGGCAGTAAGGCGCGAAGCCTAGTGGAGAGCTATCCACCCACAGAAGAAAATTACAAGAAGGTGGTGGATACACTAAAATCACGATTCGCCAAGGACGAGACATTAATAGAAATTTATGTGCGTGAACTTTTGCAGTTAGTGACAAAAAAAGACAATTACACCATAGACATTTTGTATGATAAAATAACAACAAATTTACAAATATTAGAATCTTTAGGAATATCAAAAGAAAAATATGAGTGTATACTGTTACCTTTAATAGAGTCATCACTTCCGGAAAGCACACTGTTGTCATGGAGCAAAATACCTCATATAGGGGGCTCTAAATTAACTAGATTGATAGAGTTCCTTCAGAATGAGGTAGAAGCAGAGCAACGAGTGCAGATGGTAAGATGTGAATTCTTAGAAGGCACCACGAGAGCATCACCAGCTACAGCAGCATGCTTATTGAGTGAGACCAAGGTAAAGGAGAAACACGACAGTCAAACTGTAACAGGTAAGCAAAGTTGTCTTTTTTGTTATAAAGCTCATAATACGTTAGAGTGTGGGAACGCCAATGCATTAAGCTTGGAGCAAAAGAAAGATGCCATAAAGAAAAACGGGGGGTGCTACATCTGCTTAAAGAAAGGGCATTTGGCCAAAAAATGCAAAGCATATATTAAATGCATGAGCTGCAGCAGAAGGCACCTAATTGTCTTGTGTCCATCGTTACATCCAGAACCAGGATCTTCGAAAATGGAGAAAAAAGAAGTTGTTAACAACTTATCTAGCAATACTGATCTTTATAGTACAACTTTACTACAGACAGTGGTTGTCAAAATTTCAGGAAACGAACGAGAGAAAGAGGTGAGGGCACTGCTGGATTCCGGGTCGCAGAGAACATATATCAAAGCTGCGTTGGCAGAGGAACTCGGACTCCAGGTAACAGGTCAAGAGAATCTGACTCATTCTCTCTTCGGTGGTGTCAAAGGAACATCAAGGACACACCGAAACTTCTCGTTCCAGGTAAGCAACCTAGACCAGACCTACATCACTACGATGTCAGGTCTGGAACAAGAAATTATTTGTGGAGGCAATATTCCAAAATTAAATGATAGACATCTAATAAAAAATTTGCAGAAGCAACAAATTAAGTTATCCGATGCAACTGCTAAGGACATAAAAGAGGTAGGTATATTGATTGGCTCAGACCAGTTGGGCAAAATCTTAGACAATAAAATAGTGAGTATTACAGAAAAATTAGTGGCAGTGAAGACTAAGTTGGGGTGGACTTTGCAGGGGCCCGTCCAAGCTGGTGTATGTAGTAACGTAGTACACAGCTGTTTCTCTTCTTCAATGCCAGAAACAGAAAACTCACTAGAATTCTTATGGAACATGGAAACTCTAGGTATTAAAGATTCATGTTCCAAACAAGAATTAATAGATACCTATTTTGACATTTCAGTGGACAAGGAGGGACGCTACGAGGTACCATTATTGTGGAAAGAAGGTTACCCCAAGGTTGACTCCAACTACAGTGCAGCAAGGAGCCGACTAAATAGTACCACAGCAAAGCTGTCTAGTACAGGACGACTCAACGACTACCACAACATCATAAAAGACTGGGAGAGAGATGGAATTATAGAGTTAGCCGATTCAGACAACGAAAAGGAAGGTCACTATTTACCCCACCATGCAGTAATCAAACTGGACAGCACAACTACCAAGATAAGACCAGTCATGGATGCTTCATCTAAAGATCAAAAAGGATTATCTCTAAACATGTGTATAGAGAAAGGTGCGAACCTCATAGAGATGATACCGAAGTTAATTATGCTGTTCAGAGCAAGAAAGTACGGAGTACTAGGAGATATCAGGAAGGCTTTTTTGCAAATATCGGTAGCACCAGAAGACCGGGAGTTCCTAAAATTACTGTGGTGGAAGGACCCAAACACAAAAGACGAAGTAGTAACTTACCAACATGCCAGAGTACCATTTGGAGTCGCATGCAGCCCATTTCTTTTAGCATCTACAATCAATCACCACCTAGAAGAATACAAAGGATTGTACCCAGAAACTGCTATGACACTGAAAAAGTCATTTTATGTGGATAATTGTGTGATTCGTTGCGACACTAAATCAGAAGCTACAAGCTTTATAAAACAAGCCACAGAACTAATGCAAAAAGGAAAGTTTGAATTGACAGGATGGACAGTAGGTCCAGAACCTGAAGGCGGGACAGTCTCAGTATTAGGAATGGAGTGGGACAGAACTACAGATGAGCTGTACTGCAATTTAAATCTAAAGACTGTTCTTGAACACATTACAAAGAGGGATCTGCTTTCAATCGCCCAACAGATATTCGATACAATTGGATATCTCAGTCCTGTCTCATTGACGCCACGACTGATTATTCAAAAGACATGGATGGCTAAGACGGGATGGGATGAGAAGATTCCCATAGAGCTAGAAAAGGAATATAAAGAGTGGGTACAAACAATTGACTGCCTCCGAGAGTGCAGAATACCAAGACGTCTCACTGAGTTTCCTATACAACAATGTCAGGTTACAGTACATATCTTCTGTGATGCAAGCAAGGATGCATATGCAGGCTGTGTATTTTTACGGACAGAACATCAAGGACAGGTAACAGTTCGCCTCATAGTAGGAAAAAGCAGAGTTTCCCCCATAAAGCGACAAAACATGTCTCTTCCCAGGCTAGAACTTATGGGAGCTCTCATAGCATCAAGACTGTACCAGGAAGTATTGTCATCAGAACTACTATCTGCTTGTAAAAGTTATAAGACATACTGCTGGACAGATTCGGCCATAGTTCTGGCATGGATACAGAGACAAGAGACATGGAAAACCTTTGTGACAAACAGAATCACGGAAATCTCCAAAAATACAAACAAGGAGGACTGGAGACATGTACCTGGAGTGTTTAACATTGCAGATTTACCATCAAGAGGCTGCAATGCAAAAACACTGTTGGAAACTCGGTGGTGGCTAGGTCCGCAGTGGCTGTATGAAAAGGAAGAGAACTGGCCGAAGTCTTCTGTAAATTATACCAAGGCTGATGAAGAAAATATAAGAAGAGAGCAGAATAAAACCACTTCCGTCAATGTCGAAATAAATACAGAAACATTCTATGATAAACTACAGAAATTCAGACAGTACAGTAAAATAGTAAGACTTGTTGCCAGATTGATGAGACTCAGCCCGAGAATAAGACAATCATATAACATAAATTCTTTTAACATCAGCTTTGAAGAATATCAAAATGCAGAAAAAACATTGACAAAGCTAATACAGAGAGAAACATACACAGATAAGAAGAAATTAGACAAGAAGTTCATAACCACAGAAGAAGAAGGTATCATGAGAGTGAAAACAAGGATACAATATTCTGGAGAAAATAAAGATTTTATATATCCAATTTTATTGCCAGGAAATAATGAAATTGTTTATCGGATGGTTCAAGAAACACATAAAAAGATGGGTCATGCTGGGACACAAACTTTGATGGCAACATTAAGGGACACATATTGGATAACAGGCGTCAGAAAAGTAGTAAAGAAAGTTGTTGCAAAATGTATTATCTGTAAAAGATACAAAGCGAAACACTACACAGTTCCAGAGCCACCGCTACCTGCAGATCGCATCAAGACTGCAGCTTGTTTTGAGGTAACTGGTCTAGATCTAGCAGGCCCACTGTTCCTAAAAAACAATGCAAAGTGCTGGATTGTTTTATACACATGCGCAGTTTATAGATGTATTCACCTGGAACTGTGCGATTCCCTTTCAACAAACAGCTTATTAATGGCTATGAGACGTTTCATAGCAAGACGTGGGAGGCCAAGAATCATTTATAGGAACAATGGAACAAACATGGTTGGTGCTTCCAATCTGATTCAAGAGGTTCAATGGAGAGAAATCGAAGAGGCTACCAGCTTCTATAGAATCACATGGAAGTTCTCCGTGCCAGCAGCTCCGTGGTGGGGAGGGTGGTGGGAGAGACTAGTTAGAGTTGTCAAAGACATGCTCCGTAGGATACTGGGCAGAGCATCGGTGGACTGGGTGGAGCTCTCCACTATCTTATGTGATTGTGAGACGGTCATTAACAGCAGACCACTGACATACGTGGAAATGGGAGATACAAAGCCACTAACGCCTATGTCATTTTTGCAGACTCTACCATCAGGCGAAACACCAGATCTTGATCAAATTGATCAGAAAAGCTTACAAGTCCGGTATAAATACTTACAACAACTAAGAGAAGACTTCAGAAAGCGCTTCAAAAAAGAGTACTTGTCTTTACTGATAAGCAAAGGCAGGGAAAAGAAAACGGAACCGCAAGTGGGAGAATTAGTTCTTATAGAGACCGACAAAAGTAGGTTACATTGGCCTGTAGGAATAATTAAGGAAATTTTCACAGGAAGAGATGGCTGCACAAGAGCTGCACGAGTCGCTACGGTCTCAGGAGAAAAGGTAAGGGCTTATCAGAGACTTTACCCACTCGAACTATCGGCTGTTACACAAGAGTGGTTAAATGCCACACCGGTAAGTAGAGACAGAGGTTCAGCCACCCTGACTCAAGACAGTTCAACTACTGAGTCGCAAGAGGTTGAGCTACCGAGCTCATCATCAGTGCCAGTACCAGTAGTGGTGCCAACTACCAGATCCGGACGCACAATAAAACTACCAAGTAAGTTTCTAGATTAAGTTAGGGTGCTTTCCGGAATAGGTTTATGCTAAGTTTAAATATTTATCAGAACATGATCAAAATGTTATTATGTTTAAATTTCTAGTGTGTGTATTCATAGACCTTAGGTAGTATTTGTCAGTTAAAGTTAGTATAATTTATATAGAAATAGAATGTATTAATTACATTGCACTATTAGTCCTAAGATAATAAGTGTATTGAAAATTAAGTGAAAATACTATGGTGACTAGTAATACCAAAGATTGAATTAATTTATGCCTGAAATTGTTTAATTGGTATTTTAGAATAATTTTTATTGATTTTTCATATTATTTTAAACTCATAGTAAACAATGTAACTTTATTGGTAATCCTAGATAAGAAAAATAGTATAGAATATACAATACATAAGAATTCATACTGTTTTAGTATTTGTACTGTTTTAGAACTTTGATACACGACAATATTTTAGAATCAATGTTTAGAACAAACATTAGTCTGTGACCCTGGGGTATTAAAATAATGTAGTCAGTGAATTTTGTTAATTTATGTCCTGTAACTTTGGCCCCCGGGAGAGTGTTGTAGATTTATAATAATGTAAAATGTAGTTTTTTAGTTTTGCCATACTGGCAACACTACTGTCACTCTAAAAATAGAATAACGCCGACAACAACGACGCTCTTTAACTTTGTTTGTTTTCTGTTAATAACTTTAAATAAAAGAACCTGTGAATACGTGAAGACTGAGTTTTATCTTCACCTAACGAAACCCGACGAGTATAAATATCCGTCACACTATCTACATATATTGTTTACTCTGTGGTTTGCTCCTTACAATATACTGTGCCACCAACTTATCTGATCCGACCACAGAAGAGAGAAAGAAATAGATCACCTTTCTAATCTAGTTTTGCTGTTGTTAGTGGACCCGACTAACTCGGTGGCCGAAAGAGGAACTAACGACGCCAAAATGAAACGTCAAAATATTGTCAGCAATAAGACAGCAGCGATGCCGCCACCGGGTCAGATAAGTTGGTAACACTAACATAGACTAACTGGAGGTCAACTTAAACTGGACGTATTGTATCGTACGGTAACGAACGACCAATCTATATTGACCTCTTTGCTCCTTCCTGTTACCAAAGAATCCTTACTAATATTATAAATCCGAAAAGTTTGTTGGTTTGTTACTCTATCACGCGCCAACGGAGCAACGGATTGACTTGATTTTTGGCATGGATATAGTATAAAAGGCGGAAGGAGCTTTAGGATACTTTTTATCCCGAAAAATTTCATAGTTCCTGTAGGACAGGACAAAAACCCTCGAAAGCGAAACTGTCGCCACTATCACAAAGACGCTAAGTGATTAATTCCTCTATGACGCTAATATGGACTAACGAAACGTCACAGCCAAACGTAATTAGACGACAGGTGACATTGTCTGCAGACTTTTATAAATCACAAGTAGCGTGGCAAGGCGACAAATTGTTTTTCTACCATTATATCCCCTTGAAGAGGAAATAAAGTATGGATTGAAAATGACAACTGACATTAAAATTGGATAAAATGTTATTTTCCCTCTGCATGCTACATGTTACTATGACGTTTAATACCAGGCCGTCATTTTGTCTGACATTAAAAATATTTTTAAATATTCTATCATTAGAGGTTCAACATGTTTTTTTATTCTACCTTTATGGTACAGAATCATCATACTTTAATACTATCAATCCGAAAAGTTTGTTGGTTTGTTCCTCTTTGACGCAGCAACGGAGCAAAAGATTGACCTGATTTTTGGTATGGATACCTATGGTTTAATAGACAGAAAGTGATAATAGGATACTTTTTATATCTCGAGAAAATTCGTGATTCCCATGGGATAGGACAATAACTGTTTCTCAGCAATGGAGCAACGGATCGACTTGATATTTGGGGTGGGCATAGTTTGGAAGACGGAAAGTGACATGGGATACTTTCCATCCCGAAAAAATTGTGGTTCCCGTAGGACTTAACGATAAATTTTTCTCAGCAACGGAGCAACTTGCCTTGGCATATTGCATGAAAATAGTTTGAAAGACGAAAAGTGACATAGGCCACTTTTTATCGCAAAAACTTTAACAGTTCCCGTAGGATAGGATAAAAACTAAGTGAGTGGGCTGCGGTAGGAGCCGTCTAAGCGCCAGAAATAACCTGTCATGGTAAGTTTAGGACGTTCCCACATATTTCGCACTCCTTCGCGGCACTCAACAGCACTAGCCCAGACTCGGGCTCAATAACGGAGCTTGCGCTCTCGCCATAGTGACGGAGTGTTTCGGAGCACAAGACACATCGTCATCCACCACTCGGGACTAACCAGTACTGAACGTCAGACAGCATTCCAACGCCTTGGTCCCAGTGCAGTGGGTCAGTCATAGTAGCCCAGCGCCTGCCTCTTCAACTGCAGAGGGCAGTGAGAACGGCAATCGCGATACCGACACCTCTCTTCCCCTGCAGCCCCACTGCGTCTGCCAACACGTTGACGGCCTAGCGGAAGGTAGGGTAGGTGGCGGCACCCACACCACCAGTTCCATATATCCCACCGCGGCCCCTTATCCTCGGCTGTCATATCAGAGTCCAAGAAGCAGCCTTGCTTTATGAAACTAAGAAAGGTTATTCCCAGCAAGTAACTGGAGATAGAGAGACAGAAAAGAAGCCACACCCAGCGCAGCAGGAGGAGCTGGAGTTCATATGCCTGGCAGACGGAGCAGCACTAGAGCAAAATCTTAACCGAGAAATTAACATATTTACAGACGGCAGTAAAATTAAAGGGAAAGTTGGGGCGGCATTATCCATTTGGGATGATGCCGCTTAGATCAGTACCCGCAAGCTGAAATTGGCCGATTGGTGCTCTGTGTAACAGGTCGAGTTATTGGCACTTCTTGAGGCTACCGAAATCGCAAAAATCTTTTGTGACTCCAGGTCTGCACTGGAAACGGTAGTTGGCGTATCTTCCCTCCATCCCTTAGCAGTAAATTCAAAGCTAACATAAAGTTACTACACGCACAAAATAAAATAGTGAAACTTTATTGGATTAAATAGCACGCGGGGATGGAGGGAAATGAGAGAGCGGACCAGCTAGCAAAGGAAGCAGCACTGCACTCGAAGTGCAGACCTATTTAGGATAACTGCCCCGTTTCATTCGTCAAGCGAGAAATCCGAAAGGACTCTCTTGACGAGTGGAACCGGCGGTATCAGGATGGACACACAGCGGCGGTAACCAAAACATATTTTCCGGATGCAAGGGCGGCATACAAGATCGTAAGAGAAATAGCACCAGTGGGAATCATAACTCAAGTGCTGACGGGGCATGGTGAGTTTTCCCAATACTTACATCGATTTAAGTTGAGGGAAAGCCCATCGTGCATCTGTGAACCCACAAAATAGGAGACTACACTGCACATAATCTTGGAATGCCCAGGTTATGGAAAGCAGAGATTTGATTTAGAACAAAAAATTGGAATTAATCTAACACGAAAAAACCTTAGAAACAATTTTATCGAATTTTTGCACAAATATTTGTAAAAAAGCAATACTTAACTAGGAACAAGTAGGTATAAACTTTGCTGTACCATTGTAATGTTTATTATAACTGCAAACAGCCAAAAACATTGAAATATAGGTATACTTAGTTTTTATTCATTTGTAATTAAGACCCCTGCTGATCATGTCAGGGATATTTCGAGATATAATAAAAAAAATCCTCGGATGCAGCGTCGCAAGAGTGGCACTGCAGCCCGCCTAAGTTGCGACACTCCTCATAAGGCATGCAACCTACCGGCCATCCTCTCAGCTGCTTTAGTTAAAAGCGGCTGAAACTCGAGTGCCAGCCTCTAAGCTTTCTTGGGGGAAAAGACCCAAAGAAGAGGGAGACTTCGAGCGCCGCCTTTTCAGCTGCCTCAGACCTCCCCCACGACAAGGCGGGAATACACGGGGGGGTTGTATATACACTCCAACCGTAACTTAACCAACAAAAGCATTCCTCTAAGGTATTTTGATATTTGTCAGTTAGGTTAGGTTTCGCAGCCGACATAAACATAAGCCAAAATCAAAATACAACGCGGGCGAAGCCGCGGGTAAAAGCTAGTATATAATAATACTACGTATAGAACGGCCACTCGTTACCCCCCACCCGTTTGAGTTTTCCTCACTTCCACCCCGCGTCTGCGTACCGCATCGTGTACTCTGCGCGCGGGCTGCACTGGCCGGTGGATTTTCTAATAAAAACTACCTAGACTGTGACAATAGGGAACACTTGTACTGTGTATGGTTGAATATCAATGATACGTAACAAAACAAGAAATTTTAATGTTTCCCTAAGGATAAATAATAGGAACTTATTTTACATTATTTGGTAACTTCCTCTTGATATTATCTTACAAAAGAAGTAGATCGGTTACTTTTTGTTAAAATGCTTCCAAATTAAGTAATTGTTGTACTTTTTTAAGCACTAGATTAATATTCATTTTTGCAAATTAAGTACGCAACTGTCTCACTCACGCGGCATGTCGTCACGTTGTGGTGATCGCTGACAGCCATAGACGTTCCGCACACAAATGCGCGTGTAGCGACCGTGCGTAACACCCGTATTCACAAACGTTACTGTGAGGTCTCATAGCAGGCATGGACGCACAGGGGTAGCAAAATCATTTCACAAACATTACTTAAGTGGTGAAGCGCACTATGCGTTTGTTAAACTGAACGCATAGCTAAGCAAGCTCGTTAGCTACTTTAGACAACGCATAGTAGACCAAGCGGCTTTTGTAATTCAATATTTTTTTAGAATTAGTACGCTTGTCTTCAATAATGGGTCGGTCTCGTACTAGAGCCACGGTCAGTTCCCTTTCCGACGTGGTGAACGGTATTTTCTTAGTACTGGAATACAATCCTTACTTAATATTATAAATCCGAAAAGTTTGTTGGTTTGTTGGTTTGTTACTCTATCACGCGCCAACGGAGCAACGGATTGACTTGATTTTTGGCATGGATATAGTATAAAAGGCGGAAGGAGCTTTAGGATACTTTTTATCCCGAAAAATTTCATAGTTCCTGTAGGACAGGACAAAAACCCTCGAAAGCGAAACTGTCGCCACTATCACAAAGACGCTAAGTGATTAATTCCTCTATGACGCTAATATGGACTAACGAAACGTCACAGCCAAACGTAATTAGACGACAGGTGACATTGTCTGCAGACTTTTATAAATCACAAGTAGCGTGGCAAGGCGACAAATTGTTTTTCTACCATTATATCCCCTTGAAGAGGAAATAAAGTATGGATTGAAAATGACAACTGACATTAAAATTGGATAAAATGTTATTTTCCCTCTGCATGCTACATGTTACTATGACGTTTAATACCAGGCCGTCATTTTGTCTGACATTAAAAATATTTTTAAATATTCTATCATTAGAGGTTCAACATGTTTTTTTATTCTACCTTTATGGTACAGAATCATCATACTTTAATACTATCAATCCGAAAAGTTTGTTGGTTTGTTCCTCTTTGACGCAGCAACGGAGCAAAAGATTGACCTGATTTTTGGTATGGATACCTATGGTTTAATAGACAGAAAGTGATAATAGGATACTTTTTATATCTCGAGAAAATTCGTGATTCCCATGGGATAGGACAATAACTGTTTCTCAGCAATGGAGCAACGGATCGACTTGATATTTGGGGTGGGCATAGTTTGGAAGACGGAAAGTGACATGGGATACTTTCCATCCCGAAAAAATTGTGGTTCCCGTAGGACTTAACGATAAATTTTTCTCAGCAACGGAGCAACTTGCCTTGGCATATTGCATGAAAATAGTTTGAAAGACGAAAAGTGACATAGGCCACTTTTTATCGCAAAAACTTTAACAGTTCCCGTAGGATAGGATAAAAACTAAGTGAGTGGGCTGCGGTAGGAGCCGTCTAAGCGCCAGAAATAACCTGTCATGGTAAGTTTAGGACGTTCCCACATATTTCGCACTCCTTCGCGGCACTCAACAGCACTAGCCCAGACTCGGGCTCAATAACGGAGCTTGCGCTCTCGCCATAGTGACGGAGTGTTTCGGAGCACAAGACACATCGTCATCCACCACTCGGGACTAACCAGTACTGAACGTCAGACAGCATTCCAACGCCTTGGTCCCAGTGCAGTGGGTCAGTCATAGTAGCCCAGCGCCTGCCTCTTCAACTGCAGAGGGCAGTGAGAACGGCAATCGCGATACCGACACCTCTCTTCCCCTGCAGCCCCACTGCGTCTGCCAACACGTTGACGGCCTAGCGGAAGGTAGGGTAGGTGGCGGCACCCACACCACCAGTTCCATATATCCCACCGCGGCCCCTTATCCTCGGCTGTCATATCAGAGTCCAAGAAGCAGCCTTGCTTTATGAAACTAAGAAAGGTTATTCCCAGCAAGTAACTGGAGATAGAGAGACAGAAAAGAAGCCACACCCAGCGCAGCAGGAGGAGCTGGAGTTCATATGCCTGGCAGACGGAGCAGCACTAGAGCAAAATCTTAACCGAGAAATTAACATATTTACAGACGGCAGTAAAATTAAAGGGAAAGTTGGGGCGGCATTATCCATTTGGGATGATGCCGCTTAGATCAGTACCCGCAAGCTGAAATTGGCCGATTGGTGCTCTGTGTAACAGGTCGAGTTATTGGCACTTCTTGAGGCTACCGAAATCGCAAAAATCTTTTGTGACTCCAGGTCTGCACTGGAAACGGTAGTTGGCGTATCTTCCCTCCATCCCTTAGCAGTAAATTCAAAGCTAACATAAAGTTACTACACGCACAAAATAAAATAGTGAAACTTTATTGGATTAAATAGCACGCGGGGATGGAGGGAAATGAGAGAGCGGACCAGCTAGCAAAGGAAGCAGCACTGCACTCGAAGTGCAGACCTATTTAGGATAACTGCCCCGTTTCATTCGTCAAGCGAGAAATCCGAAAGGACTCTCTTGACGAGTGGAACCGGCGGTATCAGGATGGACACACAGCGGCGGTAACCAAAACATATTTTCCGGATGCAAGGGCGGCATACAAGATCGTAAGAGAAATAGCACCAGTGGGAATCATAACTCAAGTGCTGACGGGGCATGGTGAGTTTTCCCAATACTTACATCGATTTAAGTTGAGGGAAAGCCCATCGTGCATCTGTGAACCCACAAAATAGGAGACTACACTGCACATAATCTTGGAATGCCCAGGTTATGGAAAGCAGAGATTTGATTTAGAACAAAAAATTGGAATTAATCTAACACGAAAAAACCTTAGAAACAATTTTATCGAATTTTTGCACAAATATTTGTAAAAAAGCAATACTTAACTAGGAACAAGTAGGTATAAACTTTGCTGTACCATTGTAATGTTTATTATAACTGCAAACAGCCAAAAACATTGAAATATAGGTATACTTAGTTTTTATTCATTTGTAATTAAGACCCCTGCTGATCATGTCAGGGATATTTCGAGATATAATAAAAAAAATCCTCGGATGCAGCGTCGCAAGAGTGGCACTGCAGCCCGCCTAAGTTGCGACACTCCTCATAAGGCATGCAACCTACCGGCCATCCTCTCAGCTGCTTTAGTTAAAAGCGGCTGAAACTCGAGTGCCAGCCTCTAAGCTTTCTTGGGGGAAAAGACCCAAAGAAGAGGGAGACTTCGAGCGCCGCCTTTTCAGCTGCCTCAGACCTCCCCCACGACAAGGCGGGAATACACGGGGGGGTTGTATATACACTCCAACCGTAACTTAACCAACAAAAGCATTCCTCTAAGGTATTTTGATATTTGTCAGTTAGGTTAGGTTTCGCAGCCGACATAAACATAAGCCAAAATCAAAATACAACGCGGGCGAAGCCGCGGGTAAAAGCTAGTTAGGTATATTGTTACTACCCTAGTACAGTACATAGTATAAAACTAAGTAAAATCGTACAGCCCTGGTGTCCGAAGTTTTAAGCCGCCTGAAGGCCTCTGACATGGCTAAACGGTGAAAACCACCGGGACCTACAATTTATCGTGTCGTCCGAGCCACGGTAGCGCTCAGTTGGAAAATGCCACTCGCGGTCACCCATCCAAAGACTGACCGTGCAAAAGTTGCTTAACCTCGGTGATCGTTTTCGTTAATAAACTTGAGTTTTCCTTAGTTTGCCAGTCAATATGCCATATTAAAGCAAGATAAAATTAAATACTTAATAGCAAAGTAATAACAATAATTTTTATAATTTGTGAAGATAGTAAAACGCTAAAATATCACTTAACACATCGCGCCCGTAATGTAATTTTTTTATTAGCTGTTTCTAAATGCTGCGACATTTTTAAATAAACAAGTGTTAGCTTATTATTCAATTAAAATGAACACGAAAAATCAACAATGTTTCTACGCAAAGAATGAGACGGCTAACGGTTTCAGGTAGTCGAACTCGAACATGAAGTTAGCAATATAAATGGACCAATCCTGTGGACCAATCACATGTCGCTATTTCACGCAGTGCATTTGCTGTGCCAAGCATTACTCAAGTTTTGTCTATGAAAACAAACGGTATTTCCTTAAGTAAAGCATCAACACTGTGCAAAGGGTAACACTTCTCAGTGCGTTCCATTCATCGAGCCTTTGTATTCATGGACAAAACTTGAGTAATGCTTGGCAAAGCAAACGCACTGCGTGAAATAGCGACATGTGATTGGTCCATTTATATTTGCTAACTTCATGGTCGAGTTCGACTACCTGAAACCGTTAGCCGTCTCATTCTTTGCGTAGAAACATTGTTGATTTTTCGTGTTCATTTTAATTGAATAATAGCTAACACTTGTTTATTTAAAAATGTCGCAGCATTAAGAAACAGCAAAAAAAAATTACATTACGGACGCGATGTGTTAAGTGATATTTTAGCGTTTTACTATCTTCACAAATTATAAAAATTATTATGTTACTAGCTTTTACCCGCGGCTTCGCCCGCGTTGTATTTTGATTTTGGCTTATGTTTATGTCGGCTGCGAAACCTAACCTAACTGACAAATATCAAAATACCTTAGAGGAATGCTTTTGTTGGTTAAGTTACGGTTGGAGTGTATATACAACCCCCCCGTGTATTCCCGCCTTGTCGTGGGGGAGGTCTGAGGCAGCTGAAAAGGCGGCGCTCGAAGTCTCCCTCTTCTTTGGGTCTTTTCCCCCAAGAAAGCTTAGAGGCTGGCACTCGAGTTTCAGCCGCTTTTAACTAAAGCAGCTGAGAGGATGGCCGGTAGGTTGCATGCCTTATGAGGAGTGTCGCAACTTAGGCGGGCTGCAGTGCCACTCTTGCGACGCTGCATCCGAGGATTTTTTTTATTATATCTCGAAATATCCCTGACATGATCAGCAGGGGTCTTAATTACAAATGAATAAAAACTAAGTATACCTATATTTCAATGTTTTTGGCTGTTTGCAGTTATAATAAACATTACAATGGTACAGCAAAGTTTATACCTACTTGTTCCTAGTTAAGTATTGCTTTTTTACAAATATTTGTGCAAAAATTCGATAAAATTGTTTCTAAGGTTTTTTCGTGTTAGATTAATTCCAATTTTTTGTTCTAAATCAAATCTCTGCTTTCCATAACCTGGGCATTCCAAGATTATGTGCAGTGTAGTCTCCTATTTTGTGGGTTCACAGATGCACGATGGGCTTTCCCTCAACTTAAATCGATGTAAGTATTGGGAAAACTCACCATGCCCCGTCAGCACTTGAGTTATGATTCCCACTGGTGCTATTTCTCTTACGATCTTGTATGCCGCCCTTGCATCCGGAAAATATGTTTTGGTTACCGCCGCTGTGTGTCCATCCTGATACCGCCGGTTCCACTCGTCAAGAGAGTCCTTTCGGATTTCTCGCTTGACGAATGAAACGGGGCAGTTATCCTAAATAGGTCTGCACTTCGAGTGCAGTGCTGCTTCCTTTGCTAGCTGGTCCGCTCTCTCATTTCCCTCCATCCCCGCGTGCTATTTAATCCAATAAAGTTTCACTATTTTATTTTGTGCGTGTAGTAACTTTATGTTAGCTTTGAATTTACTGCTAAGGGATGGAGGGAAGATACGCCAACTACCGTTTCCAGTGCAGACCTGGAGTCACAAAAGATTTTTGCGATTTCGGTAGCCTCAAGAAGTGCCAATAACTCGACCTGTTACACAGAGCACCAATCGGCCAATTTCAGCTTGCGGGTACTGATCTAAGCGGCATCATCCCAAATGGATAATGCCGCCCCAACTTTCCCTTTAATTTTACTGCCGTCTGTAAATATGTTAATTTCTCGGTTAAGATTTTGCTCTAGTGCTGCTCCGTCTGCCAGGCATATGAACTCCAGCTCCTCCTGCTGCGCTGGGTGTGGCTTCTTTTCTGTCTCTCTATCTCCAGTTACTTGCTGGGAATAACCTTTCTTAGTTTCATAAAGCAAGGCTGCTTCTTGGACTCTGATATGACAGCCGAGGATAAGGGGCCGCGGTGGGATATATGGAACTGGTGGTGTGGGTGCCGCCACCTACCCTACCTTCCGCTAGGCCGTCAACGTGTTGGCAGACGCAGTGGGGCTGCAGGGGAAGAGAGGTGTCGGTATCGCGATTGCCGTTCTCACTGCCCTCTGCAGTTGAAGAGGCAGGCGCTGGGCTACTATGACTGACCCACTGCACTGGGACCAAGGCGTTGGAATGCTGTCTGACGTTCAGTACTGGTTAGTCCCGAGTGGTGGATGACGATGTGTCTTGTGCTCCGAAACACTCCGTCACTATGGCGAGAGCGCAAGCTCCGTTATTGAGCCCGAGTCTGGGCTAGTGCTGTTGAGTGCCGCGAAGGAGTGCGAAATATGTGGGAACGTCCTAAACTTACCATGACAGGTTATTTCTGGCGCTTAGACGGCTCCTACCGCAGCCCACTCACTTAGTTTTTATCCTATCCTACGGGAACTGTTAAAGTTTTTGCGATAAAAAGTGGCCTATGTCACTTTTCGTCTTTCAAACTATTTTCATGCAATATGCCAAGGCAAGTTGCTCCGTTGCTGAGAAAAATTTATCGTTAAGTCCTACGGGAACCACAATTTTTTCGGGATGGAAAGTATCCCATGTCACTTTCCGTCTTCCAAACTATGCCCACCCCAAATATCAAGTCGATCCGTTGCTCCATTGCTGAGAAACAGTTATTGTCCTATCCCATGGGAATCACGAATTTTCTCGAGATATAAAAAGTATCCTATTATCACTTTCTGTCTATTAAACCATAGGTATCCATACCAAAAATCAGGTCAATCTTTTGCTCCGTTGCTGCGTCAAAGAGGAACAAACCAACAAACTTTTCGGATTGATAGTATTAAAGTATGATGATTCTGTACCATAAAGGTAGAATAAAAAAACATGTTGAACCTCTAATGATAGAATATTTAAAAATATTTTTAATGTCAGACAAAATGACGGCCTGGTATTAAACGTCATAGTAACATGTAGCATGCAGAGGGAAAATAACATTTTATCCAATTTTAATGTCAGTTGTCATTTTCAATCCATACTTTATTTCCTCTTCAAGGGGATATAATGGTAGAAAAACAATTTGTCGCCTTGCCACGCTACTTGTGATTTATAAAAGTCTGCAGACAATGTCACCTGTCGTCTAATTACGTTTGGCTGTGACGTTTCGTTAGTCCATATTAGCGTCATAGAGGAATTAATCACTTAGCGTCTTTGTGATAGTGGCGACAGTTTCGCTTTCGAGGGTTTTTGTCCTGTCCTACAGGAACTATGAAATTTTTCGGGATAAAAAGTATCCTAAAGCTCCTTCCGCCTTTTATACTATATCCATGCCAAAAATCAAGTCAATCCGTTGCTCCGTTGGCGCGTGATAGAGTAACAAACCAACAAACCAACAAACTTTTCGGATTTATAATATTAGTAAGGATTACTTTGCTATTAAGTATTTAATTTTATCTTGCTTTAATATGGCATATTGACTGGCAAACTAAGGAAAACTCAAGTTTATTAATGAAAGCGATCACCAAAGTTAAGCAACTTTTGCACGTTCAGTCTTTGGATGGGTGACCGCGAGTGGCATTTTCCAACTGAGCGCTACCGTGGCTCGGACGACACGATAAATTGTAGGTTCCGGTGGTTTTCACCGTTTAGCCATGTCAGAGGCCTTGAGGCGGCTTAAAACTTCGGACACCGGGGCTATACGATTTTACTTAGTTTTACACTAAGTATATACTAGGGTAGTAACAATATACCTAATTGTATTCCAGTACTAAGAAAATACCGTTCACCACGTCGGAAAGGGAACTGACCGTGGCTCTAGTGCGAGACCGACCCATTATTGAAGACAAGCGTACTAATTCTAAAAATATTGAATGACAAAAGCCGCTTGGTCTACTATGCGTTGTCTAAAGTAGCTAACGAGCTTGCTTAGCTATGCGTTCAGTTTAACAAACACATAGTGCGCTTCACCACTTAAGTATTGTTTGTGAAATGATTTTGCTACCCCTGTGCGTCCATGGCTGCTATGAGACCTCACAGTAACGTTTGTGAATACGGGTGTTAGTGTGTTGTCTGTGAGTAAGTACTGTGTAGGTGTGCGTAAGACAGCAGATTTTGTATGAAAAATCGCGGAGTGTCCGGGCTGTGCTAATAGCAAAGAATATATAATAATACTACTGTTACTTAGAGCAGGCTCAGCTTATACTCCTCCTGTGGGTTGCCGCCTTGTTGTAGCGGGGGGCTTAGTTGTCGTGGGCCGGGGTTCCTACGGTGTAGCAGTTAAGAAGGACTCTAGTGGGGACAGCTCCGGGCTTTCTCAGTTCCGAGCCCGGATGAAGCAGCCAGTAGGTTGGGTGATTGGGTGCCTTCTGCGGGGCACTGCAACTGAGGCGGGGGTGCTGATGTACTCGTATAGTTGCCGGGGCCTCAACGGGTTCGCCATAGTTTTGACGGTGGACACGGTGGACCTGCAGGTGAAGTGTAGGTAATATGGCGACGCGCCGCTCTACCTATCCTCTGCAGCCGCAATGGCAGGCGCACGGCCACTTTAATTGACCATTGCACTGTGACCAGGGCAGTCGAGTACTGGTGCTGTCCGACGCTCATTTGCTGGTTGGGTCCAGAGGTGGAGGATGTTACGACACATCGTCATAAATATCCACGTAAATAGTATTACGAGTAGGTATAACTTTGTATAAATGTAGCGTATTTGATGTAAGTCTGTAATGCCATATTTACTGTAAATAAATTGAAGCGTCATCGGTGCGAAATGGGGCGCATGCTCTGATGTGGAGTCAGACTGGGGCTGGCGCTGTCAGAGCCGCCGCGTTGCCCCGACACTAGAGTGATGGAACACTCCAGGGTTTAAAAGGGGTATGCCAAATGCTGACTAGTCGGCGCAGGGGCGTGCGGAGGGACTCTGTCTTCCACGTACACAGTAGGTTTGTTCTTGAAAGTCATAATAATTCTATGTGGGGTAGCCTACATAGAATTATGACTTTCAGGAACAAATAATTTAAAACAGGCTAAAAGGATAAGAATCCAGGCCACTAGTTGTAAGTTGTAATAGCTCTGTGATCCAGGCACAGACTTCTAAAAGTCCGTGGATCCAGGCCACTCAGGCCGTCGCCGGCCGGTAGGACTTAACTTTATTTTAATTATACATTACTAGCGACCCGCCCCGGCTTCGCAGAGGCAGGTGTATTATACATATAAAACCTTCATCTTGAATCAAACCGCATCAAAATCTGTTGCGTAGTTTTAAGGATTTAAGCATACATAGGGACAGAGAAAGCGACTTTGTTTTATAATATGTATGTCACAGAATAGGCCCTATTACACAGTCAAGATGGCCGTAACGGGACAATAGCTTTAAGTTTAATTTTTAAATAGTGCCACTTAATTTCGAAGGACTAGGAATGGAAGTGGCAACATTCCTGGGGTAACGCTTGTGTTGTGACAAACGCTGCTGATTGGTTCCAAGGTTCCAAGCTACTGCGTTCCAGTTCCAGGTTCCAAGGAGGTTTCATGGTTTCAAGCATGAAGTTTTACCTAAAACTTCGTGGTTTCAAGTGACATCGCATGATCGGCCGATGGGCGGGAAAATGTGAGGTGACATGTCAGATGTCAGGGCCCTATTTTATAAAGCTACAAGTCTTGTACTTGTAGTAAAAAACTGTCAACATTGACGGAATCCGCATTCGTGATTGGTCGAGACTGCGTCATTAATGTCAATTTGCCTGTAGAATTGTAACTTGTAGCTTTATAAAATAGGGCCCAGGTGCGTCACGGTAATGATATCTACCTATACCGATATAGATATCATTACCGTGGTTGCGTAGTATGTATCTATATTAGTCAGTGTGGTCGATTTTTTGGTACAAAATGTTTATTTCATAGTCAATTGTATGTTTATTTGTAATACCTATTGTATGGAACTTAAAAAGGAAAAAAAAGTTGTAAATTTAGCTATGGTAGTTTGGTAGTCTGTGGTTAACTGTACAGCACTTATTTGATGACACCAAATTGTACGGGCAGGAAAGCACGGCCCGTATTTCATGTCCCATGCCACCAATTATCAGGCTGTACAATACGTGTCGTACAATACTGGCCGGACATTATCACCTCGTGCAAATAATGTACAGCCCGTATTTTGCGACCCAATAATGTACAGCATGATAAAACGTGTCCCGAAGAAAAGGACACAAAATATCATGCTGTACATTATTGTGTCGCAAAATACGGGCTGTACATTATTGGCACGAAGGGTTGGTTTGTCTTTGACTTCTGTCAGATCCACAGAGGTCGGCGGATGAGAAGTTAGCCACAGATGACAATTTGCCGTGATTCGCTAATTATGCACAATGCCGACACCGCGTGGCGTAGTGGTGAGCACGGGTGCAGGGAGCACGCGGGGGACATGAGGTTGGTGAGCGGGTGTGCCCTGACGTCTCGTTTCTCTGGCTCCCGCGCATACCTTTAAAATATCCTTAACTCGTAATGAGGACAGGTTCGCTTCGCCGGCCGCTGCCGTGGCACGCTCGCTTCGCTCGCTCGGCTCGCGCATTGTTGTCACTGTTCAAACCTAACCTAACCAACAGAGTCGAATTATCTTAGAGAACTCATACCTTGCCATAAAATAACCAAGGTCCAGGGACACAAAATATCAGGCCGTACAATATCGGGCTGTGCAATACTGTGCCGCACATTATTGACACAGGCCGATAATGAACGGCCTGTATTTCACAGCCCAATATTGCACAGACTGATATTCCATGGCCAGTGACATAAATTATCATGCTGTACAATATCAGGCTGTACATCAAAGAGAATTTAACCACTACGTTTACTGTACATTATCATGTCGTGAATTACTGGGTCGTACATTATTGGCTCCCATTTGTTACGTGATACGTAGGGTTACATGTTGATGTTGTTAATATTTTTTGTTGTTGATATTTTTTGGCTTAAATTAATCCCGTTTAGTCTCAATTTCTCAAATACTTGGTAGATGAATTGACTTTTTAATCACGCCACGTTGCTGAAGCTTTCGGAGCACACATCGCCAATTTTTGAAGCAATAGCCAGTTATTTGACAAGACAACATTAAAGACAAGGTGTTCTAGGGCCACAAAACATTCAGTAAAATGCCGAAGGTAGTCTCCAGAAGTATCGTATGCTCCGATACAAAGGACCAGGAAGAATACAATGAGACGAAGCCCCTTCACATATACTACTGCATTTGTGGTCAGATGTCTCTGATCTTGGACTGCACCATCGACCGCCTGCCTCTGCGACCGACGGACGGCGCTCGAGTTATTGACGGCTCCAAACACGCGCACAAAATCACCTCAGACCCTGATGAGACAGTTTACTTGAAGAGAGAAAAAGGTAAACAATTATAATTTACACAATGGGGCCCTTGGTTTGATGATTGCCGCTTGTGCAAACACAGCTATTTATTATTGAACAACTTTTAGAATGTGCTCATAGCGTAGTTCACTAGGTGTTTGTTAGTCATCATTGAAGTTGAGCAACTTTCAGCATGGTCAGAGGCTCGGATGACATGTTAAATTGTAGGCTCCGGTTGTTTTGCCGTTTAGCCACGTCAGAGGCCTTTAGGCAGCTTAAAAACTGACACCAGGGCTAGCCACCCGGCCTACGAACTTTAGCTATTTATTTACATATTTATACTTTTCAGTCTACTCTATCAACTTCATTTCAACTTACTTGTGGAACCCTGCAGTTAGCCGTCAACAAATATTTTCCAATCTATTTCTGTAACATAGCTGCAGTAAGGTTCCCAATTAAAATAAAATAATAAAAATAAAATTTCAATTCTGTTTTTAGTATTTGTGGTTATAGCGGCAACAGAAATACATCATCTGTGAAAATTTCAGCTTTCTAGCTATAACGGCTTATGAGATATTGCCTGGTGACAGGCAGACAGACGGACAGCGGAGTCTTAGTAATAGGGTCCCGTTTTTACCCTTTAGGTACGGAACCCTAAAAAGAAATGATCTCCTTGAGCATTCCTATACAATTTGTCTTCTATTCTTGTTACAGGCATCGAGCGACAATACAGAATGAAATGCAAAAAATGTGCCATACCCATCTACTACAAGCACACACAAGACGGCAACGTCTTATTCATCATGCGAGGAGCCCTAGTCCAGACCGCACCAGAAGGAGGAGTCACCGACATCTACAAACAAGTCGCCTTAACACAGCCTAAGAAGATTATGGTAACCAAACATACGAAGAACATGGGAAAGTTCAGTTCTGTTACTGTTTCCACTATAGATGAAGAGGAGGATGAGATAGAAGCTCGGGAAGTTGCAGACAGTTATGCAAATAATGCGAGGATTATAGAAAAACAGTTAGAGAGAAAAGGAATGAATAAGAGACAGGCGGAGACTCCTGCGCAGGCGACAGAGAAGCGAGTTAGAGGAACTTTGATTGATAAATAAATTATTGGACAGGAAGTTTTCTTTTCTTTTTTACAAGCTTTTATTTATAGCGACCCGCCCTGGCTTCGCACAGGTATATTATACATATAAACCTTCCTCTTGAAACACTCTTATCTAATAAAAAAAAACGCATCAAAATCCGTTGAGTAGTTTTAAAGATATAAGCATACATGGGGACAGACAGCGGGAAGCGACTTTGTTTTATACTATGTAGTGACTAACTGATTGAGTTTCGTTTCACGTATTATCTTCATAATTTATAGCCTATGTGTTATTCTGATGTATTTAATGCAAAGTTTCATCTCAATCCGTTCAGTAGGTTTTGCATGAAAGAGAACAAACATCCATACATACAAACTTTTGCGTTTACAATATTAGTAGGATGCAATGGATGTATATATAAGTTCGCGTGGAATCTTTCAAGTTAAATTTGACCAACTTCCCGGTTTCTGTTTGAGTTGAGATTTTGCACGCATATGTATATCGCGTGACGATGCAATAATATGGAGCTATGTACCATGGAGCTGATCTGATGATGGAGTCGTAAGGTGGCCATTGATACTCCTGTACTAAACAAGATAGTCCCGTCGTGTTTGGGCTCGTTTTACTTGTCTTGTCTAGCACTCTGCTGCTACATGATATCCAGGATCTCAAAAGCTTGTATTTTGAAAAGTTATATTTTATATTAATTTATTCTTAAACAAATGTGGTACAGGATAGACAGGTACTTTCTGAATTATACAACTTGGCGGCTACAATGTTAGGTACAATCTGCGGATAGCCCAATCCTGACAAGCTCACTTAACTACATGAGGATTGGGTTATCCGCACCTTGTAGCTAACATCACAACCGCCAAGTTGTGTGATTTGTACTATATGTGTAATTGTGTATGTAGTCTTTTGTAGTTCGATCCAGGTAGACTTGTAGTAGTTAACATTTAGTAGAATGTGAAAATCAAACAGAAGCTTAGAATAATCTTTGGAGGTAGGTTCTGATTTATTCAATAACGCATATTGATAAGGTAGGCCTATGTTCAACAGTGGACTAAAACGTCGGTACAGGAATAGAAAACTGATGATGATCATCATCATCATCAGCCTGTATCAACCCACTGATGAGTATACGCCTCACTAAATCTACAAAAAGTGCACTTATCCCTACCTAATGTCAGTTGTCATTGTCTACCCATACTTTATTTCCTCTTCGAGGGGATATAATGGTGGAAAGACTATTAGTCCCTTTGCCATGCTACCCGCGCAGGAGGGATAGCTCGGTATGGATAAGTGTACCAGCGAACGAGATGATCTTCCTATTTCTCAATCTAGGAGATAATTACAATATTATGAGCCGGAAGGATAGAGTTTGTGCAAAAAGAGAACCGTCGTAGGTGAGGTCGCCCGTGTGCCATTTTACTAATTTTGTTACGTTGACAACACTGCTCTGCCATTGCTAGTACAACTGAAAGTGTTTGATACTTGGTAGACAACAATTCGTTTTTCATCATTACTCGCGTCTACCAAGTAGTGCGTACCTTGGCTGCTGATTAAAATCTTATTGTTAGTTCACCGTTACGCCACGACGGTTCTCTTTTTGCACATACTCTAGAGGCCATGTACTACATTCACAAAAATGAACTTTTTTGGCAAATTAAATAGAAAGCCTACTATTTTCAAATTTCGACATCAAACTTTTTTAGAATGATTTGTTTTTAAATCTAAGTAGCACTAAATGATTTGAAAAACTTGTTTAAAGATGTTATTTTTGCCGACTTCCAAAAAGGAGGAGGTACTGTGTTCGTCTGTGTGTATTTTTTTGGGTATCGATTTTTTCGCCAATTGTGAACCGATTAAAAATTCTTTTTTTGTTCTAAAGAGTATACTTCCGATGTGGTCCCATTTAAATTTTATCGAAATTGGCTGAGCTGTTATTGATTAATCAACAAAAATAAACATGGATGTCACTCGATTCGTGCAAATTGTTAGAATTCTGTATATGGTGGAAGTCGGTTATGCAATTTTTTGCCAAAAATAATTATATTCGAATGAAAACAATTTTTGTTTGTCACTTTTTTATTTATATGAAAACAATTTTACAATGTTCAATTTTAAACAATAAATATTGATAATTAATAATATCTCAACATAGTATGATTGACGGAATAAATATATTATTTTTGACTTAAATTTGTATATTTACACAATTTATTTACAAATTTAAATAGCATATAGCTAGCATTTTGCTAGAGTTATAAAAATGTCCTTAATAAAATGTAAATTTTTGAAGTGAAGAATTTTGTACAGTATTTACAAATTTTAAAAGAATATTAGATAAATCTATAGACTTGTACATTTCTACCTCAAAATGAATGGGTAGGAATATAATGCGAAAGGAGATATTGCAAATATGCATAGAAATTGGGCCACTAAAGGGTACAGTATTTCATAATTTGCTTTGTTTCTTTCGAAAAATGATTTTCCCGTTATTTTACAATAACAGTGTCCATAAGTAATTTCGTGTATTCGGTATTAAGGTTACATGTGACCAAAATGACAGTAATTCAATGATTGAACAAAAATCAAATTGGAAAATGTGAAATTACTCATAAATTAAGCATTTGATGCGGTTGTTTTACTCTGCGCATTTATTTATCATAGTTTAACGGATTTTTTGAGCTACTGTACCTAGTCTGAGCCCATTTTGCATTATCTCCTTTATAAAGGAGACTTTTTTAAGTTATTAAAATTTAAAAAGGTAAGAAATAGATATAATATATATTTAAATACTGTAACAAGGAAGGATTTTTGTAAATGAATACAAGAAATTATTGGCACTTGAAACTAGGTACCTAAAACGGAAGAATATGCTATACATATATTCGAAAACTTTAAAAATCCTTTAAAAGTCAAAATTAAATACCTCACGGTATAAAGTAGGTAAATCCAGGAAAAACGGAAACATATCTCACTTTACTCTAAAACAAATTTATTTCATGCATCATTACATATAAAATTTCAATTGAAACGGGTATCAAAAATTCAAAATAAATTTATGCCAATCTAAAAATTGCCAACTAATAGTAAGTTTGCCTCATTCTGTAGTAAAATGTAACCCGCTCTGAACTATTGTTTTGACAAAGGATTTTAAACTAAGGTGTCTAATGCAATAAGGTTGATTTCACGTTGTCCTTAACACTATAGGAATGTGGAATATGGCGATGGAAAGGACGTGAACTCTACACTAGGTCGCTTTCACCGAAACATTAAAAGGGCACTTACTAGGGCTTACAGAGCTAATGTAGTTATGATATGCAACACTTTCCTAAGAAAATATGAAGTTAAAACGTTAAAACTTCTATGAAGAGCAAATATCTATAGTCACAATCGAGCAAAAGTGTCCGAGCCAAAACCCTGCCCAAGCTACGTAGTGGGCAGGCTTTTTAGTTAGCCGTAAGGCTATTACAAGCCGACTACAACGCCGCGCGATGCCAAGGTGGTCTGGCACTAATTAGGTCGAGATTCGAGAAAACGGGTCATTGTGATTTATTTAATTTAAATATCTAAGTCGGTATGTATGACGGCGCTCGGACATTATTTTAATACGTTCACTTAGGGACTGTGGCTCTGTATATATTTGCTTGAAGAGTTTTAAAAATATAAAACTGGAATCCAAAGTAGTATTGTGCACTGAAAATAATATATGTGTACAGTGTACAGTGCACACACACGAATCAAACAAAACGAATTAGCGTTGATAAATAAATACACGTTTTGGAAAAATGGATGGAAACGTCGTTCAGACGATTGTGGCAACTTTTTTGCGAGAAAAACATCATTTGTACTTACATAATTTTTGCTCTTAGGAAATAAGTTCCAGTTGTAATGTTTTGTGCGTAGAACTTTTTATAAGTTATGTTTTACATCAAACTCTTACGAAAGTGTCGCCTAATCATAACTTTTTTAACTAAAGGTGATCAAAAAATAATCCTTAATTTACATGTGTTAAATGACAAAATCAATTTTAATAAATGCCACTTCGCACAAAAACAAAATAAATGTAAGTTCTAAAATTATTCACTACTGTCTTTTATAGCGTAATAATTACAAAAAAAGTACCTAGAAACCATATATAATTCTTAGTAACAAATGTCCTTTTGGCCAGGACTAGCTGGCGTTTAAAGGCGAAACAACAATTTGGTTTTACCATCACAAGATAATTCTACGTAATAATAAATATCTATGATAAACAATTATTTTTTATCAAATAAATAAGTTTTCTATTACGAGAAAATTTTAAAATACAGCTTTAAAATTGTGTCTTAAAAAAGAATAATGTCTAACAGAGAAAAATTAAAAACAACCCGAAAAGACATCGTTTAAAATAAATGTGCGCTATATTTGGAGTATGTTCATACAAAATGTTTACTAAAACGTCTTAAAAGACAGCTAATTTTAAAATAGTAAGTATACTGTGAAGATGAAAAATCAGACTTTCATCTTTTTTACAATTAGGCAAAACTAGAACTATGTCTAGTTTGTATATAGTGGTCGAAGCTAAGTAACGGCTAGATTTGTAGAAATATTTAGGCTGTCAGTTTTCTAAACAGAAATTGAATATCCCACTTCTGAAATTGAGTTTAAATATACCGCGTATAAAAGTGGGAAGTGTTCAGCTACTATGCGCTGCAAAAGACTTATTTTCTGCCGCTATACAATATGCTTATAAGATGGCCTAATAGATTTTTACATATCCAGCCTTATATCACTACACAAAATTGGATTTTCCTAATATTGAGGTTTACAATCAGTACTTAACAAGTCTTCCGAATTGGTATTGTCACGGACGCGGTCAAAATAAAACAAATACAAAACATCTTTATCATTTGCAGATAACGAAATAACACCTAGAATGTTATCTAAAGGACAAAAAGAAGAACAATAATTTCTATAAAAGATGCAATTTTTATACGGCAGTTGCTATTTTAAAATAGCATTTTAAATAACAAGTGCCATTTTAGCAAATATCCTCGGCCATATAATTTAAGTTAGGCACGACAAAGTAGTTAAATATTCTATAAGTAATAATTGCAACTTGCACTTAACGCAACACAACTTACCTACTAAGAATAACGAGAAATTATGCGTATCGTTTTTATCTCTAAACATTATTGTGAGATAAATTTATTCTCTCTCAGAATTCGAATATATTTTTCTAATGTAACGTTTTAAATTTTCTCTAATGTACCCATCGTTAAGCTACTTACATTTTCAGTTCTTACAGGGGTACTAGCTAGGGTACTTTAAGTACAATTTTTAAAAACATTATGTTCGAGTTACTAAGTACCCTACTAACTAGAAATCTCACTTTTTCTGTGTTAGTCACAGTACTAGAATATCATATACATAAGTTACACTTTAGTTACGCATTGAAAAGAAACCGAAAATATTGAGCATCAGTTACAAATTCACCCCATTTCACCATCTCTGATAGTCAAGCCGTGGTGGTCTAGTGGTTGTAACGCTGGCCTGTCATTCTTGAGGTCGTGGGTTCAATCCCGGTCCCGTACCAATGAGTTTCTTTGGAACTTATGCACGGAATTTCACATCACTGGCTTTTCGGTGAAGGAAAACATCGCGAGGCAACCTGCATACGTCCGTAGAAAAAAATCGATGGCGTGTGTGAATCCACCAACCCGCACTGGGCCAGCGAGGTGGATATGGTCCAATCACCCTTCGTGGGTAGACCTACGTCCTGCAGTGGACTATTAAAAAGGCTGGTACAGGATAATCAAGACTCAACACTCTTAAATTGTTCTATCAGATATGGCGAAACTGAAGTAGAGTAACATTGAAACGTTCACATTAAATTAAAATGTAATGAAGAATTTCTAATAAAAGCTCCTTATACCAATACAGGCTTCCGTTTTCGCTTTCTTCTGTGGTGCTTGTGACGTTTCGCACCATTTTCGACGCCATGTTGTGAGTCCGCGCGGTTTGGCGCGCGTTCCTGTGAGGCTGCTGCTATAACCTCTTGTAGACCGGTGGTGGCATAGCAGCCGGCTGGTGGAACGGGTGGTACTGGCGGGCTAGGATGTCGCCCTATAACCCAAATAGTACCCTATACATTCATCACACTCGTGAAGCTGTTAGTTCCCTAAATGGAAAGTTAGGAAGCAACCGTGGCTACAAGCGATAGGGACGGACTGCATACTTACAACTTGAGGTTGTTGATTTTGCGCTTGTTTTAGGTTCCTCTCTTGTATCATGAGCTGGTGTGCGGCCCTGTTGAAAAAAGTATAATTATTTGATATTAGTGCCACATAATATGTACCGATAACAGTAACATTTTTTACGTGAATACGTCTTTTAAGACGTGGTGGTCTGAGGTAGTTCTTTGGAAATTATGTACGGAATTTCACACTACTGGCTTTTCGGTGAAGAAAAACATCGTGAGGCAACCTAAGAAATTCGATGGCGTATGTGAATCCACCAATCCGCACTGGGCCAGCGTGGTGGAAATGGCTCAACCATCCTTTGTGGGTAGGCCTACGTCCTGCAGTGGACTATTAAAAAAAAGGCTGATACAGTACGTCTTTAAAATTGCAATATAGGGAGGCAAGTCAAAAAAACGAATGAAAACAAAATCGAGGGATAGAGTTTGGTGCTGCAGCTTCAGATCTATCATCTCTATCCTAAATTCAATTACACCGTTGGATAGCTAAAAGATCAAAAAATTCATTACGCATGAGGACTGTGACGCATCGCGGGGAGTGGAAAAGGGATTGCCGCCATTTTGTTTACGTAAACGTATTGACGTACAACAGACGGCTGTGTTCATGACACTGCTACACCACAATTTTTTTTGTATCATTAATGTTGGTACCTGTCCATTTGTTCCTGCGTCATTTCAAGTGCCTCTTGCATTTCACGGGAGGTATTCCTCACGAATTCGGGGTCGCAATACGCAGCTAAACCCTGTTCTGCAAGTACCTGTACAGATAATAAATAATTATTGAATCATACACCCATCATACAGTGACATTTTCAAATGTTTTGACCAAGTTATTAAATACATTTTGTAGATTTGGTCTTAGCATATCACCAAATGCAGTTGTATGGTATTCTTACCCTGGTGACCAAACTTTCTGCAGAGCCTACTACAGGAACTGAGGAGTTGTTAGCTCGAGGGCTACCCGGTAGTGACACCACGCTCCGGCCTATGCTATCGCCTCCTGTAATCATATTTGGAAACATGTCACGATCTACTTACGTAGATGACTTCTTTTCTCAGGTGACTGCGAGACTACATCTTAAAGTGAATCTGCTTTTTAATAGCTAATGTGATCTATGCTATCGACTCTACTTATTCCAGTTCAAGTACAGTATAGTTCTTAAGACGATCTTTCATAACCTACAACATAAAAATAAATAAGCCAACATACCTTGTTCAGTGAAGTAACTTTACTTTCATCTACTACCGTTCTAAGTTCGTTCTCTAGTTAGTAAGCCTATTTAAGCTAGCCTAAGTTATTAATTCAAAGCAATGGTTCAATTTAATTTACATTCAAATCTAAATCGGTGTCCTCGTGAATATTTGATGATTTCATTTCCAAATTAACGACGTGCAAATTATAAACCAAAACCATTTTACAAGTTTGTCTAAAAGCTTTCTAGTCCTCGTCTATTCTAAAATGCAACACTATTCAGCTTTGTAGATGATGTTAGTTAACATGCTACAAATTATGTTCATGATGATACTTTATACATATTTTGCATTAAATTTTTATATGGATAAAACTTTTAGAATGTGTAAGTAAGAAAATATGCGGTAAACATAACTTTTAATAAATAATTTACCTGTTACTCTTTGAAAGTGCAAAATTTGTGTTACATATTCGTGTCGTTAATATTTGTGAGATATTGCTAATATGAAATTTTGCAGAAGCAATGTGTGACTGTGACCATGTGTAAAATTAATTGTTTTTTCTTATACCCATAAATTTCCGGCTCGATTGGAGCTAAGTGACTTCCTGAAAGCTTGATATTACATTTTATGAGTGTAATTATTTCCTTGGAGAGCTTCCTTCAAATAAAAACAGACTGTCCATAATAGACAAATTATTACTACATTGACTCATTTTGTTCGTCATTCTTCATCATCGTATCAGTCGTAGGAATTTCAAATAAGAGGGTCAGGAATAAAGATTTTGCTTTAAAGCGATTCCAAAAATGTGAACCAAAGTTTCATAAATAAAAGTTCTTTTCCTTTTAGTTCGTGCAAATAATTAAGAATAAATATTTTTCGCAAAAAATAGCATGACCGACTTCACCCGTGACAGAATTCGCGAATATTTCGCACGAATCGATGTAACATTTTTCCATTTTTCACATTATTGTTGATTTATCAAAAATGTATACTCTTTCCAATAAAAAAAGAATTATTGAAATCGGACTACTACGAAAAAAGTTATGCGTGGTTACACATAAAAAAAATATACGCGTCGAGTTGAGTCCTCCTCCGGTTTGGTTCGTCGGTCAGTAAAATAATATATGTATACCCCAAGACAGGTGTTTCATTCCACTCAGTTTGGAGAATAGCGTTTGAGAAATGCTAGTTTGTGACCATATTTTATTGGATTAATTCTGACGTGTTCGGATCAAAGTTAAGTTGTACGAGTATAAGAAAGAAGCTTCCCAGCGAAGTGCGGACCTGGCGAGTGCGGGCGTTCTACAAGCCGAGCGGTGGGGACATGCGAGCCCGCCGCCCCCGACGAGGCGCTGCGCACCATCCGACCTGTGACCGGCGGCTTGATCGCGCGCAGGCTGCGCCGCTCCCCGCCGCGGCACGCGCGCTCCTTCGCGTGAGAAAACGCGAACGGGAGCTTCGCCGCAGCGTTGTATCCGTACAACGTCATCGTCTTCGATTCCGTCGTCGGTGTGCACTCGCTCGCTAGCAGCGGCGATATCTTCGGCTGTATTGTTTCAAAAGCGTTCGGCGATGGCGTCTTGTCTTCCGGCGACGCTTTTCTCGGCAGCGATAGCATCTCTTTTGATGACGTGACGGAATCCTCCGGGTGCACTTTCTGTCGGGACACGGAAGGCTTGGGCCGCTCGACGGGAGTCGGCTGCGTGACTGTGACCGGGAGTGCTGTTTCGTTCGGCGTCGTCAAGTAATTGACGCAGCCGAACGCCAAGCCTATCTGTCCGAGCATCTCTGGGTAATTAGACTTCTGACTACTGTTAGTACATACCGGATTCCACACGGATGCAGTGAAACAAATGTCGTGTTAGAAAGATGCGAGTGTTACGTGCGTAAAAGAGAGGGGTAAGAAAATTTCAAACCACACTAGACTACCTTGAATAGCGTTCTTAAGATCATTTGTGGTTTTTCTGCAATATAAGCATTACTAATTTTAGACGGTTGAATTATGATCTATTAGATATTAATTTCATATCAAGTCTTTATTTTTAGTAAGTATAGTAATTAATGATGTTAAAATGTTGGTATAAAGAAGGGTTACTTACTCGAGTACTTGGTATATTTTTTCGGATTCGCCGTTGAATATAAGTGGCCTTAGTGGTATTTGTTCTTTCGGTTGTCCGTTTGCTCTATAAGAAATGGGTATTCATTGTAAGAAAAAGTTGTAGAACCTATGTACGAGTAATGATTACTTTCATACTCACATATTAGGTGCTAGTGGTCCTCCAGAAGGTCCTAATTCTCTTTGCATTAGGGAACTTAAATGATTCCCAACATTTTCTGAAACAAAAACATCATTATCATTGTACATTTCGAACTTATCGTATCTTTTTTTTTTGTATTCTGAATAGGTTTGCGTTTGACCACATACTGCCTGATGTTCAGCAGATAAGCGTTCTAGGTTGTAGCACGCTTACCTAGAAGATACCTATTTACTCGGGATTTGGAAACGCCTACATTGTACTTTAGCGGGAAGACAGACCCAGGCAAAGCGTTCCACATTCTGGCTGTTCGTACGAGTATCCGAAATTTTCTATGAATTTACCTGGATTAGTGTCGCCATTTTTCTTTCTATGGAAGTGTCTGTTCGGTCCATGTCTTCGTATACTCGACCACACTCCTCCAAATAACGAGTGGTTTCTCTGAAAATAGATCATTACGTTGACGACAATTTTCTGCGCTCACATGGATTACAGCTTCAGTTGTAGATTATAAACTTGTAATTGTGTTAGATTATATTTTTAATCGACTTTCAAAAAGGAGGAGGTTCTATGTTCGTGTGTACTATGTTCATCGATAATTTCGCCAATTGTGAACCGAATCGAAAAATTATTTTTTAGTTTGAAAGGGTATATTCCCGAGGTGGTCTCATTTAGATTTTACAGAAATCGGCTGAGCCGTTTTTGATAAATCAAGAATAATGTAAACAATTCGAGCGAAATATTCGAATTTTGTACACGATGGAAGGAGGTTTTGCCATTTTTTGTGAAAAATAATTATTGGTGGTTAATTTGGTTTCAGAGTTTAATTTTTCTTTCATTTTATCTTGGTTAGCAGATATAGGTGTATATTAGAATTGTCTTTACTTTTTAACAGACTTCAAATTAGGAGGTTCTGAATTATGAACTGATTCTGATAATTCGTTTTAATGGAACAACCTGCGAAGTATTTCGGAGGTCATTATATTTTTTATCGAAATCAGTTTCTTTTACTTTTTGAATAATCGACTCTCTCTCTTACCGGCTATACAGCGTTTTTTCTAATTAATTAGCATCCTCTTAGTTTTTACAAAAGTCGTAGAACAAAAGTTGTTAGTTTTGATGTACAGAATAAGCCCCTAAAAGGATGCTAATTTATTAGAAATAACCCTGTATATTGGTAATATGGTTCAAGAGTTTCGTTTTTGCACTGAGTTATCAAGGTCTAGAATATTCTATAGTTTGTTACTTACTCTATGCATAGGAACGTCGCATTCTCCCGCGATATCATCCAAGTTCCCGGATATTGCCCTCTTCAGCTCTGGCCCTGCTTCATGCAACGTTCTCAGACCTGCTTGTAGAGTCATCTGATGGTTCTGTTCGTCACTTTGCCTCATCTCTTGCTCCTTTCGCTTTTTGAACCTTGAGTAGCAGATTACACAGTTTAAAATCGATTGCAGTATTGCATGTTTATTCTACGTTTTCAATACTTACTTCAAGTCCATAGTTTTTTTGTGCAGCTAAAGCTATGTGTAAAGTGAAAGATATAAAAAAGAGTTCCTCTAAAGCATCAAGCTGCCATTCATTTGGATTGCAATCCTATGTAGGTACGTATGGTCTGACTAGGAGTATGAACTAAAATGAATTTATGTTCTTTATGTAAATCAGGCTGCATTTAAGTGATTTTATTTGTATCTATTTTACTATTGAAGTTATCTTCGATGATGGCATAGCTGATATTTAAAAAAGTATCTTCGGAAACAAAAAGCTGTATGAAGAAATTGTGTTACTGCTCAAAGTATCTACAACCAACAATGTTACCATAGATAACGATTCCTAAGAAGTTCCAAGTCAACTATTCTCTATGATTTACATCGATTATTGCAAGGACAAAACTAAACAGGTACCTAATGTTTTAACTAAATCTAAACAAGGTTCAACTCATTATAAAACAACATGTAACATCGGAACTGAATATAATACAAGATCGGGAATTCAAATACATGCTTCGTATACAATGTCAGATGGTCTTCAAGCTCATGATTATATTTTTAGGAGCTTTTAATCCATGCAGGGGCAAAACTTTATTTCTAATTTTAAGTTTCTCTCAGGGAGTTATCATTGGTCCACTATTATTTATTAGATCTATGAGATGTGGAATTTATATGATACAAAACTCTAAAAAGGGTATTTCCTAACGACATACGGTTCCGTAAGATGCGTTACTTACGCGTGGTTCCTATGGAATAAAAATATTGATGTCAGTTTCGACTAAACCAAAATAAAGTAAACAAAACATAAAAGGTATAAATAAATATCGTCGGGTCCAATTAATTATCACATTTTACTAAATGTCACCTTTAGTGGGGTTATTGGTTTATTTTTCAACAAATCACAATGAACCTAACATCACAAACTTACCTACACCAATCTTGTAATTGTCACTAATAAACATATCATAAATACCTAAACTTTAAGTAAATACATCGCCCGATTAAATACAAAAATCCGTAGTAAGTTTTCTGAAAATAAGTTCAATTTCTTCAACAATTTTGGTTTCATACTTTTAACAATTTTGTAAGATCTGGCAAAAGCATTCGACCCTCTACATAAGTGTAAGCTTTTCACAGTATTGAGAATATAAAACTGACTGAATGTGACACGGACCAGCAAGCGCAGCGTAGGACGTCCACCGACTAGGTGGACTGACGATATAATAAAGATCGCAGGAACGCGCTGGATGAAGGCCGCTTCCAACCGGCCTTTTTGGAAATTAATTAAGGAGGCCTATGTCCAGCAGTGGACGTCCTGCGGCTGATGGATGGATGGATGGAAAACTGACTGACCTTCTAAAGTAGTCCTGGATCAAGAACGTAGCGTAGAACTTGCCAACGGTGATCTCGTTGGGGTCTCCTGGAGGCGGGACCACCTGGTCCAGGAGTTTGGGGGACGTCCGCTTCCAGATCTTTTTGATGACCGCTCGGAGTTCCGTATTGCTGTCGTCGATATTTCCTATATAAAAGACGATATTGAGAATGGTACTGATTGAATTGGTGTTGGTGCAGAAGAGCAACTATTTTAAATTGAGAGGATTTGTAGCAAGGTTGGGACCGTAATTCAATTCAATTCAATTCGTTTATTTACAAAAAAATGTAACTTACAGCATTTAATACTAGGCGTTACATTTTTTATGCTTAAAGACTACGAATAAAAATGTTACATAAAAATATAATACAATATACAAACATGAAATAAAATTAATTTGAGTAGGTAAAATGATATAAGCGCCACAGAAATCGGTGGATGTGAAGTTAGTCACAGATGACACTTCGCCGTGATTCGCTAATTATTGCGCATGTGTGCACAATGCGTAGGGAGCGCGCGGGGGGCATGAGGTTGGCGGGCGGGTGTGCCCCGGCGCGAGTCTCTCTGGCTCCCGCGCTTACCTATATTTCAGCTTTTGCGCAGCGTTCTGCGCATAACTTTCCATCCTTTGATTTGTATTGCGCTTATTATACCTATTATAGAAAGAGCTAGATAGAGTTGTTGACAGAGTCCTCACATGTAGCACCTGGTGACCTGTTCTCGAACTTTCACCGTTAAAATTGGTTACCTACTTCAGTCATGTGAGGACCTATCAAGTAGCCGAACAAACAGTCGCCGTGGCCGTAAACGACCTGGAAATCATCAACGGTATCGCTATTTTCATTGCATTGCTGGAATAATATCGGTTTGCTTGTAAAACATAATCATAATAATCGAAATCACTTTTATTGGTAATATGTATGTCACATTGAATTACAGGCCATTCATAATAAATTAAATTACAAATAGGCTGTATTTAAAAAATCACATTAAACACACACTCTGACTTGGCTAAACAGCTAAAACAACCGGGGCCTACAATTTAACGTGTCATCCGAATCACGGTAGCGCTCAGTTGGAAAATGCCACCTGCGGTCGGGTGACCGCGGGTGGCCGGTAGAGTGATAAATTGTTGAACCCATGATTCTAGTTGACTTTACCGATCTCTCTAGCGAGGTATAGGTCGCGCCACACATGTCGGCGGATGGGAGATGAGGCGCAGAACGCTGTGCAAAAGGCAGAATATAGAAAGCGCGGGAGCCAAAGAGACTCGCGCCGAGGCACACCCGCCCGCGAACCTTACGCCTTCCGCGCGCTCCCTACGCTCGTGCTCACCACTACGCCTCGCGGCACTGTGCGCACATGTGCAATAATCAGCGAATCAAGGCGAAGTGTCATCTGCGGCTAACTTCTCATCCGCCAACTTGTGTGGCGAGGGCTATAGGTACCTTCAGTTTTAATCTTGAGCGAGGTTCTGACGACGGCGAAGAGCGTGGCGTTGAAGAGCACCGTGCCGTCCGAGTTGAGCGGCATGTTCATGGACACGAGCCGCTTGCACGCCACGCGGTGCGGGCACAGCTTGCCGAAACCTGCCGACAGGTGGCGGGAATTTGTTTACAAGATATCGGCCGAATCAAACATCTTGCCGGATGTGATGTTAGCTCCAAGCTGCGGATAAGCCAATCTTGACTCACTTATTAAAAAAAAAAAAAAAAAAATTATTTCGGTTCTCAAGTTTTTAGAATAATAATACATTGGGGATTCCCTTTAAGCAAGATATGCCTGTAATAGGAGTCCCCGCTCTTCCTTAGTATAGCACATCGTAACACGAAATAATTAAATTTTTGATGAAAGTTATTTAGTTATTTATACAATGCAAAGCAATTAAACAAATACAACAACTTACGTTTTATACAAATTCTTAGTGTGTGCGGTTGTATGTGTGTGTATGTGAGTGCACATTTATGGAACCTGTATCAGTTTTTCAACTTCACTATAACTAAGTGGAGTTACCCACTTGCCAGTAGCGGCGTTAGGGTAGGGCGCGGTTGGGCGACCGCCCAGGGCGCGAGACATAAAGGGGCGCCGCAGGCGCCCTTTCGCGTGGAACCAAGTTTAAAATATAATTTGACTGAACAAAAAACCGAAATATTTTCGCGCTCGCTTCGCTCGCGCTCTATCAAACTACAGTGGATCTGCTTGCTTACCCCTGTTCCAGACTTAGAATTTGATCTTTAAGGGTCAGGTTAAACTGAGTCCATGGCCAAAAATACTGATTTTACTGACTAAAACTCCCTAAAATATTGACCATTTACTGACCAAATTTGTATAATACTGAACCTTGGTCGGTCAATATGCCTTTTCGCCCGAACCTCAGTATAAAGAGTTTGTGAAGTAAGGACTTGTAGAGTAAGGCGTGTAGAGTTAGAAGCTCGGCTTTACGTGAGATCTGACAACTTTTTGATAGTGGGAACTGTGATTTAGACTTGGCTTCATTTCACATGAAAATGTTTTTGTTGGATTTCACTTCTTTTTGTAGTTTACTACAAGGAGTAATTTTATCGCTTTTCACATCTTAGGCTTCAAAACTTGCGGAAGTCTCATACCATCTTTAAACCCCCAGTTTTAAAGGTTAGGGGGAGATTTACTAAAAATCTTGAAATACGTGTTTTATTATGTTTGTAATAAAGAGTCCCTTATTACTTAATACTAATTTTTGGACATCTAGCATGAAACATTGCAAAAGTGTCATACAAACTTTCATCCCCCAGTTTTAGGGTTTGGGACGTGGTTTATAGAATCCTGAAATTGTGTTTTATTATCTATTACAACGAGATCGTATATCCATTTTCTGAATTCTGGCATCAAAAGTTTCGAAAGTGACATACAAATTTCCATCCCTCAATTTTAGGGTTTGGGGGTGGTTTATTAAGAATCCTGAAATTATGTTTTATTATCTATTTCAACGAGTTCTTATATCCATTTTCTGACTTCTGGCATCAAAAGTTTAGAAAGTGACATACAAATTTTCATCCCCCAATTTTAGGGGTTGGGGGCTGATTTATTAAAAATCCTGAAATACGTGTTTTATTATTTCTAACAGGGAGTCTTTAAATCAATTTTTATACTTATAGCATGAAAATTTTTAGAAGTCTCATACAAGCTTTCATCCCCTATTATATAGGGTTGGGGGGTAAAAGTTCAAAGTTTTAGATTTTTTCCTTTGTATATGCCTGATAGTTTACCTTGGTGCCAAATATCAAGTTTCTAGGTCATCTGGAAGTGGGTTAGGTTTTTGATCTATAAGTCAGTGAGTGAATGAGTCAATGAAACCCCGGTTTTTAAACGTTAATATTTCATTATCCGTCAGAGTAAAGTTGATGAAATTTTGTATTGTAGATAAGCTAAAGTGTGTAAGATGTCCCCTAATATTTATTTATTTATAAAGAACTTTAATAAATATGCTAAATTTCATATTTATAGGTTAAATAGTTTTCGAGTTATGATGGGGTCAAAAGTGGCTCGAAATGGTTCGTGTAACACACGTCGCGTCGCCAGTTCCTTTTTCTTAGACTTAGCTGGACACGCTTCCGCATGTCTAGATTTGTTAATAGTATATGGAGAATGACTGTAAATAAGTAAGAAAAATGTTTTTGTGTTTGGCCTCCACCATCCCCATAGCCAACCTGCACCGCCTTTTATTATTAAAAAATAACTTAATATTACAATTTAATTTTAATTTGAACAAAACATTTTTTAAAAAACACAAACAAATTATTTTTTATTTAAAAAAGAAGTTATTAATTTATTTTTCTTATCGTCGACATATTTTTGAATCTTTTCTTCCTCTTCTCTTTCGTGCGCTAATGTACTAAGCATCACGTTGGCTATATTTACGGCCACCATGTCGTTGTCCTTCAGACCTTTTTTAGACATTATGTTGGTGGTTATTTTTAAGACACTCCCCATTCCAAAACGGCATTTTTGTCACATCAATCTACAGAAACTACACCACTTTTACCTTAACCTTAGCCCCTGATACTGACCATTTTTCGATAAAACTGACTTTTACTGACCTTAGCCAAAAAAACTGACTTTTACTGACTTTACTGACCATTTTCCACCCCTGTCTTTAAGCAAATGTCGCCGAAAATTTTCATAGTCACGCGAAACACGTACGTTCCACGCGAAAGGGCGCATGCGGCGCCCCTTTATGTCTCGCGCCCTACACTAATGCCGCTACTGTGACTATGTTGAAAAAATCCTGCCTATACAGAATGATTAATAATTTTAGACGAAACAACCTACTTCGGATTTTCTAACAAAATATCGCGCTCGCTGCTCTTGCGCTTTAGTCATATTAATCATGTATTTTTTCACTGTTTTGTTTGCTCACTCTTTATATTGAATAATAAAATATAAGCTCTATTGAAGGATGAAATCGAAAAATTTCTCGCTCACTGCGCTTGAGCTTTGAAGCACTATAGTGAGTGAGCAATCCTTTGCTCACACCACTGTGGGTAACCTATTGTATTTAAATATCAGCTCTATTGAAAGACAAAATCAAAAAATTTTACGCTCGCTGCACTCGCGTTTAGTAGTTTTAGCAAAAGACTGCTGAACCACTAAAGTTTTACTACTTGTTATTTGGGTTTCAATTTCAGTTAGGGGCGCCGTATAAATCTCGCCCAGGGCGCTGGTAGAGCTAAGACCGGCACTGCCACTTGCTGATACATTTCTTACAATCTACTTATACTCCGCGCCACACAAGTTGATGGATGTGAAGTTAGCCACTAGCTAGTGGCTAACTTCACATCCATCAACTGTGCGCAATAGCCAATCCTGACGAGACGTAACGTGGAAGCCGCACGTTGATTGGCTATTGCGCAGCTAGTGGCTAACTTCACATCTATCAACTTGTGTGGCGCGGAGATAACAGCGGCACGATGACTGGGCTATCGCGCCGGGTCCGCAACTTGTAGCTAACAACATCACGGCCGCCTAGCTGTTTGATTCCACCTGTATCAGGTGTTACTTTTGGAAGTTACGAAAATAAAATTAATATTTCTTTCATTTGTTTACTCTACTTAAATTCTACGATCAAATAATTGAAATTATCGTAAAATACTCACCTAAAGGCGGGCTAATTTTTCTTAACAACGTAACTACATCTAAATGTTTTATTCTACCCTTTGCGTCTGGATCGTATTCACTCCATAATCTGAAAACATCAAAACAGTAAGTAATTCAATCTGATTATAATCATATCAGACATAGGACGCCCTCTGCTGAACATAGACCTCTCCCATAGATCTCCAATACTGCCGGCTGTACACACTCGCCGAGAAACCACGAGACAGGCCGAGAGCGAGTATGCGTCATGTCTCGCTCTCTCGCGCGTTGCCTCGGTCGGTCTCGGTCGCGTGTCGGTACTTTGCCCCGAGTCAAAGAATGTCGTTGGGTCTCGCGAGAAAAAACGAGTGTGTACAGGTATGCTCTCGTCGAGAGTTTCAACGGCCGAGACATTCGGCGAGCCGTCTCGGCGAGTGTGTGTAGCCGGCATTAAACTCGTTGGAAGCGTCTTGCATTCAGCGTGATCCTTAAAGAGGTCGTCCACCTTGTGGGTGTCCACAAGTGTACCTATTACGCTGTGCTCATCGATATGTAGGCTTTACTTAAGAACTTGTCTAGTAGATCGGTCATCACCAGTCATCATTCCTCCGTGATTATATGCCTTGTTGCCGTCATTTCAACTTTCCATTCGCTAAGCTATGTTATGTTGGTCACCTACTTTGGTTTCACTACGGATCTCATCATTCCTGATTCGATCTCGTAGAGAGATTCCGAATATAGCCATCTCCATAGCTCGTTTACCCCACGTACCCCACCTCTAAGTACCCCACTTTGAGGTCACCAGTCCCAGTCTGATTAGAACAGGATTTTTTAAGAAAATGTCCTCACCTTATAAATTCATCTAAGTGGTGTGGTCCCAGGATTGACCAGTCTCTAGTTAAATAGTCGAAATTATCCATAATGACAGCCACAAACAAATTAATAATCTGGAAACAAAAAATATCTATGTAAATACAATGTAAAGTCAAAACTACTAAGTTTTACTACTAGGTAAAGCTACTTAAGAACTAAACCTATTTTGTGTAAAGTCAGGGTTGTGCTTTTAATGTTACGAAATACCTCCACAATTTACCAAAAATATTTTGAATATTTCGTATTTCTGGTCTCCACAATAAGGACCCTCGAGCCTAGTGTGGGACCGCTGGAAATAGTTATAAGGAATTGTTTTTCTTTGCTTCGTTTTATTGTTGTCTACATGCTATACTTAAGATTCCTTTGTAATTTGTGTTTGTGAAAATAAATGATTATCTATCTTATCTTATCTTAAATAACAACAGAGAATTTGAAATAGACAACGAAGCTCCACCCAGATTTTTCTCTTAACATGTGGAGAACAATTTTTATGAGCATAAATAAATCTTGAAAACCACATCACAGACAATATTTTGTGTCACCACGGCACTACCATACCGACCACGATTGAAAAGGCAAAGAGTCAATAGCTACAGAATAACTCATATTGTCGAATTTACGTCATCATGATGATTCAGAAAGATAGCTCAGTTTTAGAAGATGATGACTATGAAACAAGGTGGAATGTGTCTTACCAAAAACGAGTTCAGCACATAAAAGAACATGAAGTAAGGGAAGGCGAGCACGCTGCCGCAGGAGCCAGAGTCTTCGTCGTGGTAGTTTTGTCGCACTTCACGTCATCATGATGATTCAGAAAGATACCTCAGTTTTAGAAGATGATAGCTATGAAATAAAGCGGTATGTGTCCTACCAAAAACGAGCACAGCACATAAAAGAACATGAAGTAAGGGAAGGCGAGCACGCTGCCGCAGGAGCCAGAGTCTTCGTCGTGGTAGTTTTGTCGCACTTCACGTCATCATGATGATTCAGAAAGATACCTCAGTTTTAGAAGATGATAGCTATGAAATAAAGCGGTATGTGTCCTACCAAAAACGAGCACAGCACATAAAAGGAGATGAAGTAAGGGAAGGCAAGCACGCTGCCGCAGGAGCCGGCATCCTCGTCGCTGCCCTCCTCGTCGTGGTAGTTCTTGTCGCATTTCACTTCGGGGTCGGGAGACACGCCCATCATGATGTCCTGCCACGCCTCGCCTGGAACACACAAATGATGGAGATCAATCAATCTAGGGTCGTCTTCCTGTTTTGTGAATGAAGGGATCAGATTTGAGGAGATAGGTACTCTCTGCAGCTGGACGTTACGGAGCTCAATTCATAGGGGGTTGGCAGAGGCCGCGGAAAAGTACGGAAGCACGCCCGTGGCTCCGACATCAATAAAGCAATTTCCCGGCTTCTTTTTTTGTGAAGGGCGGGATCAGGTTAGAGGAGACCCTCATTTCTGGAGCTGGACGCTATGGAACTCAGTCCATAGGGAATGTGCAGAGGATGTGAGTCACCATCAGGCAACCGTACGGACAAATGGCATCTCAGCGCCTTTACAGCCGGTTGGCTGGATAGCCATCACGGCTTTGTTGTGCTTTATTCGAGGGCTTCGTGCTAGGTCGTCTACTTCCTTTTCGTTTCCATCCTTCAGCTCGTCCAGGAAAAGATTTCGAGGCAGCGCATGCCAGGCACTTTCGATGGAGGGCCGTGTAGAGCGATGTTTTGAAGGTAAGGGTGTGGCCCGTTGTCAGCGCGGTCAAACATGCTGTACACCAATGGAAAACATGATAGGATTGCGAAATTAGAGCTTTCAACCAACAGCAGGCATCCACTATCGGATCTGCTGGTCCCTTATTGCGTACTCGCGAGGTGTCCTTTCACTTCGCATTTGTTCTTCTCGCACCAATTACTTGCGCGAGTGAGAGAGACGTTTTCGTAATAAGGACGTTGTATTTAATATATTGTGAGTCCCTTTTTAGGGTTCCGTACCCAAAGGGTAAAAACGGGACCCTATTACTAAGATTCCGCTGTCCGTCTGTCTCCAGGCTTTATCTCATGAACCTTTATAGCTAGAAAGATGAAATTTTCACAGATGATGTATTTCTGTTGCCGCTATAACAACAAATACAAAAAACAGAATAAAATTAATAATTAAGGATGGCTCTCATACAACAAACCTGATTTTTAGCCATTTTTTGCTCTATATTAATAATGGTGACAGGTAGATGCTTGAAATTTTCACAGAATTCACTTCAATGAAAAGTAATAAAATTAAATTAAAATAAATATTTAAGGGGGGCTCCTATACAGTACGGAACCCTCCGTGCGCGAGTCCGACTCGTACTTGGCCGATTATTTAAGCTAAGATCTTTTCTCGATACGAAGATGTTTTTTTTTTTTTTGTATGTTCGTCAGACTTCTCCTCCAACACAAGTCGGAGACATTAGCAACAAACACTATTACATCATCTTGCGATTTATGCAAATTTAATATGGTATAAGTCGAGCAAAACATGGTTTTATAAGCGTGTATGCTATTTTCGTGGGATGGGATGAAATAAAAGACGCAAACGAAGATGTATTATATACGAAGAAAGAAGGTCTCTTCTTCGAAGAATTAGACTAGAGTCTAATCAACCAAATGTCTAGATGGGAAGGTATCATACCTGTGGCAGATCTAAACAACACGAGGATAGCTTGCGGAAATGTTTGGAAGTGATTGTTTCTCGTGATGGGCGTCTCGTCATCTATTGCTATTTTGCCAAACACCTGAAAAACAAGTATAGTATTTTAGAAGTTACCTCGAACTCTTTTTCTACAATTCTACCAAAAATCAATTGTACAAAAAGTCCCTGTCCCAGGAAAAATATATTTACTCTATACATTACAGCAAATTTCTCCACTTTTTGAGTGAAATACCCGACTCATAATCTCAAAAATTCATAAATGATAATGATAATGACCTATAGGTTTCCTATTGAAAAATTAAAGAACATTTTGCCAATTTCAACACGGAGACGCTTCGTCTGTTTGGTCAGCTATAACCAACGGCATAGATAAATTACAGTAAAATAATCTATGCCAACGGTAATAAAAATCATCCAGCTCACCTGCATGCCAACAACAGCATAAATGAAGAACAGCATGAGGATCAGCAAGGCAACATACGGTAGCGCTTGGAACGACTTGATGAAAGTCCAGAGTAAGGTCCTGATGCCTTCTCCTCGGGACAACAGCTTCACCAGTCTCATCACACGGAAGAGGCGAAAGAAATTTATCGACGGAATGGAGTGCTCCTGTAAAATCGTAAAGGTGAAATTAAAAAGAATCATTTTTAAGTTCATTATCTTCCTCTTCCATATTCCTCATTCGTAGCTGTTTATCGCACTGCTTCACCCCTAGCATGGCAAAGGGATAAAACCATTTTATCCGCTTTTAATGTCAGTTGCCGATGTCAATTCAAACTTCATTTTTCATTCCGAGGGGATAAATTGATGGAAAGAAAATTTGTCTTGCCATGCTAGGCGTGCTGAGTATAGGTTTTATTGTGCCATCTGTCTCGGTCTTGTAGTTATCGTGGCCAGGCTATAAAGCATGCGACCACGAAAAGCGACAAAAAGAACTAATATCGACGTGTGAAAAAGTGACAGTTATATACTTTGCCATAACGCTGTCTCGTTCTGACACTACGAACGAAATAATTCGTGGCGCGCATACTAGCCCGGCTGGCTTATTCGCGTCGAGTATTTGTCGAGGTATTTTCATAATATCCTCGACTAATCTGCCGGACGACCATTGGTACACTTGCTTATGTTATTTTTAAGTTATGAAAGTAAAATTAATATGTATCTAGGTACTAAAGAAAATCTGGTATCAAATTAGATGTTAGGGGATCAATCAAAGCTATACCTACTAGGCGTTCTAACTACTTTTAAAGAATATTCATCAATCAAATTCCTATACAATTTCTTAAAAAGTTATCTGCACGTAAATATTAATAGTTTATGGTTCTAAATTCCACATATAGTAACATAAATTTGAAAGCTGCTATAATTTTGAATCTCTTTTAAACCCTACCTTGTGCCTTATTATTTATCTTGTTTTATTAATCTTTGAGTGTGGTTTTAATTATGACCTATGTAACAAAATAGTTCAACACTAAATGTAAGGTGGTATAACTTCGCAACTACCACTGATTTGCTGTCTTGTGTTATTCTTCCGTTTTTTGATACTTTCTAAAGCAGTGATTATTCAAATCTACGAGTACAACCTTGACGTTGGTTTCCTTGTTATCTCGATATTTTGATTGAAAATAACTTTATTTTTATATTTCTGTATTTTTATTTTACCTTTTGTTTGTACTCTGAACAATTTCAAACTTCTAATCTCGTTAATGTACCTTCGTTGAACACGTAGGCCTTGTTTTTAATTTCATATTTTTCCTCCAAAACAATTACGACGTTATTTGCATTTACACAGAAAAGAAATACTAAATAACTATATCAATTAAAATAACGTAAAGACTAAAGTCAACTTTAAACTGTTTAAGTGTAGAAGTGTTTCTAATAAGTGCCACAATAAAAGGTGTGTCGGTGTATATCCATTTGCCATTTTGTACAAGTTTGCGTAGTTCAGTGTTACTGTCCCAATGTTTTACATCTAAAGCATTATAGTTGTTCATTTTAGCTGCGTCGTTTTATACAACATAAAAAGCATTTATTACTTCATTTAAATAGGTACGTATATCTAAATCAGTGCTGGTCTATTTGTTTAAAACGTCTTCTGATTTTTTGTGAGTTTTACTAAGCTAGTTTCAGCAACAGAAAAAGCATAAATTGCACAAAAAGTTATGCTAACTTCAAATTATTCCTCCATTTCTTTTGTTTGATTCATGCTATGTCTGTCACTAGTGATTTTGTTAGTTACGGTTTTAGTAACTTACAAACATTAATTTCATTTATTAATTTCTAGATCTAAAAGCATTTTTCTGCTATGTTTTTTCTCAATGTTATGTTTGTAAGTTTTTTTTATTATTATGGTTAAAGACGATTGCGTCAAGCTTGTTCCTTACCTTAACAACGTGTGCTTTAACACCTCCGGCGCCCTGAAATCAATTTTGCCGCTCAATTGTGAACCCTCCACCGTTGAGATAAAAGTGAGATTGCATAGCGTTGTTATTACGACATCTATCGTCCATGCTGGGGACAGTAACTTTGATGGGTTGGTTTTGATAAAACTTTTGAAAAAAATAAGAAAATATAATCTCATTTTATTATCATATATTAGTCTTACGATTACATTGAAAGAAAAATGCGAAAGGTGAATCTAAAAGTAAAAGAAAATTAGATTTCTTTTTTCAAATTTCACTAAAATACAGGGTTATTTCTAATCAATTAGCATCCTTTTAGGGGTTCATTCTGTACATCAAAACTAACAAGTTTTGTTCTGCGACTTTGGCCAAAACTCAATGTATGGAACGGCTGATTTTTTTTTGAGTTTTGATGTACAGAATAAGCCCCTAAAAGGATGCTAATTGATTAGAAATAACCCTTTATAACATTAACTTAAAAATGTAGCTTTCAAGTATTTTAATCATAAAAAAAATAATTAAATCAAATATTAATAAATAAAATAATACAAAAATCACAGTCTTTATCAAAACCATCCAGCATAAAGTGAAGGTGAAACTATAGTTGTACAAATTGAAAACACTCGACAGTTCATAGTTTTATAACTTTGTATATTTTACTGCCAAGTGTATATCTAAGGTGTGTTCAGTGTGGATAGTGTGTGCATGAAGGTAGAGTTACCTGATTCTTCAGTTCGTTTACTTGAGAGAACACAATATCAATGATGCTCCCCAAAACGATGATGAAGTCGAACGTATTCCACGCGTCACCAAAATAATTCTGGATCATACAAACTTAAGTTAGAACTAAATAGTAAACAGAAGATTAAAAAGTCAATTATTTGAAATATTCGTAACAAAACCTAAAAATATGCTTAGTCCGGTAATTCATTATAATAGTTTGAGCCCTGCGATACAGTACTTGTACTCGGAAAGATCGCCAAATGTGGTCGAAACTCGAGTAGTTACTACTTAGTAAATAATAATTATTTTTACAATAGTTACTTTTAAAAATAATTATTACTTACTAAAAGTAAGAGATACCTGTACATATTTTAATTATAAAATACTTGTACTTGCAGGTCTCGTAATCAATCTGTAAAACCTTATTTTTGATTTGGTGATGATATACTTTAATGCAAATTATAAAATTCATTTAATTTTTTAGTATAACTTGTTATTTAATATGATATTATTGAAATTAAATATTCGTTGGCGTTTAATCACTAATTTTGCTGTAAAAGTTTCCGTGAATAAATTATTTTGTATTTATATTTTGTAAAAGCTGGCAATACTAACCTTAAATCTAAACGCAGCTAGTTTGAATATAAACTCTAAAGCAAAAACTGCAGTAAACAGCATGTTGAGCATATCGAGAGCTTTGCTGTACTCCGGTGGCTGATTGTGGTACTTCATCGCGAGAGTGATCGTATTGATCATAATGAGAACAAAGATGGCGTATTCAAACGGCTGTGACGTCACAAACCACCATACTTTGTACTGGATACGATGCTTTGGGATATACCTAGAGAACAAATGAAATCAAATACCTTAAAGAATGATAAAAATTAAGATACTAAAGACACGATTTTTGATTGCAAGTTAAATAGGTTTTTAAAATATCTTTCAAAATCTTACCTTCGTATTGGTTTAGCTTTTAATGCAAACTCTATACAGTTTCGTTGGTTCTTGTCTAACTCGCAGTTTTTGTACTCCTGCTCACCCTCATTTTGGAATGTCACTATGACGAAACCGACGAATATATTAACCTAGAATATAATGAGCATTGAAGTATAGATAATTTCAGCGAGATCGTTATTAATAATGTCATGATTTAGGTGACTATTTTGATTGAAACATACCATAAAGAAGGCAATAATAATAATATAAATGATATAGTAGGCTGCAACAATTGGACGGAAGTTAGTGATGGGACCACGATCCTCAGCATTCGAATCAATTGATACATACAACAACCTGAAAAATATAATTCGTTTTGAATAGAACGAACTTATACCTATATATACATACATCGAATTAAATAATTAAATGCTGAGACATCTCAAGCTGGTTGATTTCGCCATCTTGGGAAGATTAAAATGTCATCTATAAATGCTTACCCTGGCCACCCTTCAAAAGTAGATACGGTGAACAAAGTCAACATTCCTTTCATAACATTATCAAAGTGGAAGTCATTTCTTTTCCATATTCTATCTCGCACCACATAATCTTCATTTTCAAAAACCAAATACGTCCCCCTGAAAATAATATTAATTTGCTGGAATGCTTTTATCAAGTCTACGATAGATATATATTTTGATTTGATGTTATACTTACTGACACTCAGACTCTGTCATTTTAGAAATATCGTTACATCTAAAAAACTTTCCCTGAAAAAGAAAACTTCTGCGATTAAAGTCTTGTAGTGAAACAAATAGTAAATTCCATGCCACAACATCTAAATGACAGCCAGTAATATATGTTGACAAACTCATGATTATTTATCAATGAATGGTTTTTAATGAACTCATTTCTCATGACGCGTTCCGCATGTTGTATAAAAAGCTTATTACAATTGGCAATAAAATAAAATTTGATGCTAAAAAACTCAAAAACATTATCATGAAGGTCCTAGATTACAATAAAATTAGTTTTAAGCTTTCTAATTCCTTTCACTAACTTAACAGATTGAACACATGCAACAGTTCTAATTCAGGTAGATTAGACACAAAACATGCTAAAAGGTTTAAATCATCCAAAGCATATGTTTTTACCCTGAAAAAAGAACATAAAGCTACAACATCGATGCAACAACAAATCCTAAGCTCACCTTAAATAACTGTACACCAACGACAGCAAACATAAATTGTAATAAATACGTAACTAGCATTATATTTCCTATAGTCTTAATTGCTACTATCACACATTTCACCACATACTACATTATCAAGGGCCAGAGAGTGCAAGTTAGTCGCAAGGATATGATGTACGTTACCACGAGCAAGGAACGTTCCAGAAAGAATCCGGTAACCACGCAGCATCGGAACATAGGGGACAAGCAAACCAATTTTAATCACATAGGGGCGTAATTACAAATGGGTATCTAACTGTTGGGGAAAACTTGTTAGAAATCGTATCGGTATTTTAAAACGCCAAGGTAGGGGGATAGTAATGCTGTCTAACACTTAACGAGATTTAGTTTTCTAAACACTGGATAAAACTACACCTTTGGGTTCGATTGATGTTTAGTAATTCATGCTTGAACTAATTTGACGACACTGAACTTATAATTATCTAAGAAACATAATGACATGATTATTTTGATACTACGATTCTGCCTATTCCATGCATGTTTTTAGTCTTTGTTAGAATATAATCAACCTTTGGATTTAATGTAGGTATTTTCAGTAAACCGTTTGCAGAAGATAAAGAAAAAGATGAAGCTAGTCACATCACAATTTCACAAGAAAGTATAGCAAAGCTTTCCAAATATTTTATAATAATGGAAGCTTCAGCAGCTTATATAGAGTTAGCACAAGAGTTCGTCGAAGCTTGAAACAGATACAGTTGTTAAGCTTTGATAAATAAAAAAATACATAAAATAATCATGAGAAATGAGTGGGAAGAAAGGATAGAAGTGGTAGAAGAGATATTACCCAAAGGTGTAAATGGTTTCAAGAAATCAAACAGTGAAAATGGTGGGTTCACTGCACAATGTGTTGTCACTCGTGATTTCGACCCAGATATGGGAATGGATAGAGACTCGGCAATGGTTGGAAACCTTCAGGAGTTGCACATTGAGGTTGAGCCCCCTACCTTGAACATTTGCACTCCCATGACGGCAAACATGAATTGCAGTAACGACGTTACCAATAATATGTTGCCGATCGTTTTGATGGCAACGATCACGCATTGAACAACGTGCTATAATCATGGAAAAAAAATGTCAGAAATCGTTCTCAAAAATATTCGAAGTCAAAAGAAATATCGTTTTAACAGATTGTAACAAAAAATATAAATGTTATTAAAAATATATCTGAATATTCTAATAGTAGTTTAGACTGTAAAGATAACCTTCGTATTATCAGATTACTAGAATTATTGGATTGATAATCATTACTGACCTTAAGGCCCTTGGCCCTGTTGATGGCCCTAAGAGGCCTCAGCACCCTGAACACTCGCAATATTTTCACCACAGATATACTACCAGACCTGAAAATAGAAATTATGCACTAAAAATAAACTCTTTCTTATAATACAATTATGAAATACATAGAACATTATTGTTTTATACTGTCAGATCTCGTGATAACCAATCATATTTCAGCTCGCTGTCGCAATGTTTCAAGAATATTGTGAAAATAAAATGATGGATAATTAAATGACTGCATCATAAATATTGTAGAAAAGCTAGTAAACAGTTTAAAACTAAACTAAATGAAAAAAAAAAAAAAAAAAAAACAAACTAAACTAAAAAAACACGTAACTACTTTAACTTCATAGTAATAAACGAGATGCAGAGAACGACAGGCCGTACATCACCAGCTTCAGAAACATTGTAATAAATGATAGAGGAACGAGTGAGACAGACGTATTTTAAGTTCATAGAAATGAGCGAGACGCAGACGATGAGCTTATTTAAGCACGTTGAAGGCAAAGCTGTAAATGGCGGCCTTGCGCAGTTCCAGTCCGTAAATCACCCACTTCGAGATGAATTTTGTAATACATGATAGTGGAGGGAGCGAAAAAGACGTACTTAGTTCATAGAGATGAGCGAGATGCAGACGATGAGCATGACGAGCACGTTGAAGGCGGAAACGAGCAAGGCGTCCTCGTGCAGCACTATCCCGTCCATCACAGCTTCAGGAAAATTGCAATAAATTGTACAGAGGGTAAGTGAGACAGACGTACTTTAAGTTCATAGAGATGAGCGAGACGCAGACGACGAGCATGTCGAGCACGTTGAAGGCGGAGCGGAGGAAGGCGCCCTCGTGCAGCACCAGTCCGTACGTCACCAGCTTCAAGAACAGCTCCAGCGTGAAGATGCCCGTGAAGAACACGTCGAATTGACTTAGTAACTGCCGAGAGAGATTAATGTAAACTTGGTGAAACGGAAACGGAAGTATAAATAGATTAACAAAAATGAAACTTAAATTTGGGTAGAAACAGGGTGGATAGACTAATTGATCTGATCTGACAGCGATTATTTTTACAAAATAGCTGATTTATTATGTTCTCAGGGTTGAACTTACCCTTGTAGAAAAAGTTGATCAAACCATGAGTATATTTATTCCAGTGTATATACAAAACAACAGCTTGTAAAGTGATTTGGATAGAAGATACTTCTACTCATTTAGAATTTGGGCCATGTCCTGATCTTTGAAAACTTTTTTATAGGGCAAGTGCCTTTATTAACTACAACTAAATACAAGATATACATAATCTAAAACTACATAAACTACTACTACATAACAAGCAGTTGGATCATCCACAGAACCTTGAAGGTCTAAAGATAATCCAAATCCAATTGGATTATCTTTAGACCTTCAAGGGTTCCTGTGGATGGTTCAATTGCTTGTTATGTAGTAGTAGTTAATGTATATGATAAGTTTTCAATCTATATAAACTACTACTACATAACAAGCAGTTGGATTTGGATTATCTTTAGACCTTCAAGGTTCTGTGGATGATTCAATTGCTTGTTATGTAGTAGTAGTTTATGTAGATTGAAAACTTATCAGTGCTCAAATAGGGAATAAGATTTAAACTTTCTGAATTTTAAATGTTCCCAAAGAACAAATGTTCCATGCTGAACAAAATAAACTGTATAAACATAGGCTTACCCAATTCCGGAACCCTTTCTGTGCAGCATCGAGTGGGTCCTCAGCCGCCAACATGGCTGAAGACAACATGATGCAAACCAGAATGACGTTGCCAAACGGGGAAGACGCAGACAGCTTGTAGCAGAGCACACGGAACCTACAGTCGGAGACAACTTTAAGTAACTTTCCGATATTTTTGTGATGAAAATTGTGTGATAGTGGTTAATGTCGGGTCTATGTATGACTATGACAGAGAGAGTATTTTGGAGTCGATATCTATTGGCAATGCAGAAAATAAGGAGACTAAGGAAAAGATAAACAAGATCCTGGAGACAACTGGGGCATCGTAATTACTAAATCTCAAAGTATTCTTAGAGCTAAACAGCTAAGTATATTTAATAATAAACAATACTTAATATGTGTATGTGGTTATTGAAATAGGGTAAGTAAATAATAGTAGGTGTATTGGGCCACAACACTGAAAGCAGGTACACATTGTTGTACAGATAGGTTATGTTGTTAAAGCGATGAAGCATATTATACACATGTTTATACATATATTTAATATTTAATTATAACATTTTACATTGTATAATTGTTTTGAATATCTTGAACGTAAATATTAACGTGAGCATGCACAGTAAAAATCATGCAACTAAAAAGGAACTATTCATGCAACAGTTAACTAAATCCTAGAATCGAAATTCTCTATTAATTCTCATCTAAGGAATTATATACCCCATGCGAATACAAATCTAATTAACTATCTAAGTCACAACCTAAAGTTTCTAGTTGGGGAACACCTCATAGGTACTCAGTACTCATTGTTTCAATTTTGGATTTGGTACTCCACATATAAGGATCACAACAGTCGTGCACGACGAGGACAAATGGGTGATTCGTAAAGTAGGAGGTCCAATGAGATGAGGCCAATCGGTAAGGCTGTAGACACACAACGCCAATACAATGAGACACTGGTACCGCGGCGATGACGTCGCCACAAATCACCTGTTCGTCGGTGAGAATACGAAGAAACTACTAGCATTCGGTATCGGCGGCGTTTGGTTGGGCATGTTCAGTTCTGAAACGCGCCGTGGACGGGCAGTTACCAGTTGCCCCTCTTCTTCATTTTCACCGCCATCTTTGTGAGTAAGAAACACATGACCGTAGATATTGTTTACTACTCTATCATCTACAAAGTCTTCTATCTCTAAAATAATTGACTTTCCCTAATCAAAATTACTTAATAAATCTATGAAAACTCGAGAATAGTTAAAACCTTACGAAAGTGAACTAACTTTTGCAGAAATTCATGCCTATGGATTGCTCGAACTGCCAATACCTAAAAACCTACCTGATTTAAATAGAAAGAAGAAAATTAAATTGCAAACACAGTAAATGTGAGATTAGCTAACAACAGTGTGAAAACAAATATAAATATAAAATTATTCGTAAGTATTAAAAAGATTGAAGGCGAAGCTGTTTTTGACGAGTTTAAAACTAATGTGAGATAAATAAATGAAAGTAACATCTAGTTAGAAATCAAAGCTGATATAAGTTTTGTGGTTTGTCCGAGTCCCTAACCTGTTGGTTTTGGAAAATATGAAGAAAGACGAAGCGTCAGGGATGGGTTTCTTAGTGTCGCAAATATCAACCTCGGAGAGTCGCCGGGGCCGCGCCGACGATGTCGTCGGTTTGCGTTTCAACCTCGGCTCTTCTTCGTATTCTGTATTCACTGTTTTCGTTTGGTTAGCTTCAATCCTAACTATTGTCGATACGAAACAATACGCAGTAACAGTAAACTAATACTGTCAAAACAATTTCTCAAAATAACATACAGCAATATTTGATTGAATCCAAATTAAATGCTTTTCATTCAATTTTAAATCTATAACCTTTTTCATATCTCAAAATAAAGCATCAACATCTTTCTGAATTACATTATTAATCATACCTATATGGTTTCTTTGGTGAATGTCTTCCTCCTCCTCTTCTATTCTCTGTTCTTCTTCTATCCTCTCCTCCTCAATACCTTCTAGAATACTCTCACCGTCTCCTTGGTCCTGCTGCTCCTCCGATGCTGATTCTTCGTAGTCTCTGTCTGAATGTGACCTGCGAGATAATTTGGTGTGTGAAAACTGCTGTTGTGACGGCTTCAATACTTAAACGGAATGGTTTAAGGAAAGGTTTTAAGCCGCTATTTATTTAACTCTTATAGTATCTTGATTAATTTGAAATATCATAAATGTTAAGCTACTAAAGCTTCAACTAACTTGCTGCAATCATCATTTAACTATGTTTCAGATTCGGTATATTTGAACGGAATAAGCAATGGTTTTACACAAGGTATATGCGAATTATTTTCAGAATACTTTGGTTCTGTTTTCGAAAAAGACGTAAAAAGCAACACATCTAATTTCCAACATCCCAAGTTTAAAGATATACAATCACTTTCACATATTTCATTTACCGAACAAGAAATTTTGACAAAAATTAATCAACTTGACAAAAATAAAGGTGCAGGTCCAGATCAAATACCTCCCTCATTCATAAAAATGTGTGGTAGAGAACTGACTGCACCACTAAGCATCATATTTAATAAATCGCTCGCTATTGGGGTGTTTCCTAAACGATGGAAAGTAGCGCATATAGTGCCTGTTTTCAAGGGAGGTGATAAGTCTCGCTGTGAAAACTACAGACCAATTAGTATCTTATCTTGCTTAGCAAAATTATTCGAATCTCTTGTCTATGGACATTTATACAATCACATAAAGCCACTCCTCTCTATAAAACAGCACGGCTTTGTTAAGGGAAGATCGACTGTGACCAATCTGTTGGAGTATAAAAACTATCTATGTAAGAGCTTTGCTACTGGCGGTCAGGTTGACTCTATTTATACAGACTTCCAAAAGGCCTTCGATAAAGTTAACCACAGATTACTTTGTAAGAAGATTTTTACTTATGGCTTTCATGGTAATCTATTTCGTTGGTTAACATCGTATCTCTCTAACAGGAGTCAACTGGTTGCTCTTAAAGGATTCCTATCTTCTCCTATGCAGGTGGTCTCCGGTGTTCCCCAAGGATCGCATTTAGGCCCTCTCTTATTTATTATTTTTATAAATGATCTAATAGAGCTCTTAAATTGTGAATGTCTGCTATATGCTGACGATTTGAAAATATTTAAGACTATTTCATCGTCTCATGACTGCGATCTCTTGCAAAAAGACTTAAATATTGTTTCTGGCTGGTGTAAAACCAATCACATGTTCCTTAATGTTAGCAAATGCTTTATTATAACGTTTTCTAATAAACACCTAAAGATGACCCACAATTATATGATTGACGACCAAGTCCTAGCCAGATCGGTTGTTGTTAAAGATTTAGGAATTTTGTTTGATGAAAAATTATCTTTTAGAGCACCTTTTCAACATATTACAGTGAAAGCTAATCAATTACTAGGATTTATCTTTAGATCTACCAAAGGTTTTAGAAAAGCTAGTTCTATTCTCTACTTATTTTTCACTTTAGCAAGAAGTGTTTTGGAATATGCCAGCCCCGTATGGTCCCCTCACTATAGAGTACATATTGATGAAATAGAAAGAGTACAGAGAAAATGTCTGAGAATGTTATGTTACCGTCAGCACATGGGCCGTTCTAAGTTGAACTATGAAGACAGACTAGCAATGTACAACGTCCAAAAATTAGAAACCCGACGAAAATACTTTGATTGCACAAATCTTTATAAAATAGTTCACTCCATAGTAGACGCTCCCGAATTGTTATCTCAAATAAACTTTAACACTAGGTACAGTGCACGTAGATCCAATCAAATAAATGTCTTTGCTCTACATAGTCACAAAAATAACATTTCTTTTTTCAATCCCCTTGTGAGAATGGCTCGTCAGTATAACGAATTTATTAATAAAAAGTTTGACATCGATATATTTTCTTCAAAATTTACATTTTACATTAAACAAGTTAAAGATATCCTCTACACCAAACCCGTCAAGTCGAGTGCAACCTCTGGGTTGTGCCTGGCTACTAAAAACACATCTGATACTTAGATTGTAAAGAGTGCGCACATCCGCTTGCTGAGTGCGTACTCGATATTTGTTTGTTATTCTTCCTTTAAATCCAGTTTTTACTTTCTTTTTCCATTTACTTATTTATAGTTAACAATTTTTAACGAAACCAAAAGCCTCTATGTCTACTCATTCAATTACTTTTTCTGTGTACACATATATTTGAATTACAATCCAGATCATAATATAATTATATTTAAGTTGAACTTTTGTAACGATTGTGATTTGTTTTGTGTATGAATAAATAAAATAAAAATAAAATAAAATAAACCTCTAAAAGTTCGTACACTTTGTGTAGCGAATATCAATTCTTATGCGTTATAATTGTATTTTGTTTAGATTGTCATAATCGCTTAAGAGTCCACGACTGCCAGACCTCCGTTATTTTATAAAAGATGAATGTTTCTTTGTGCATGTGTTTAAGGTACTATTTTATACACCTTTACTACCCGTTATCTGCCCAAGTAACCACAATCGATACTATTTAGTCGCGGGTCGTACTTACCTGTGTTGGTGATATGCACAGAAAAACTTTCAGATTTTATAAAATAATGAAGGTCTGGCCGTCGTGGGCTCTTGCACTTTAAGTATAGACAGTGTAGTAAGTAAGTAAGTTCGTATGGGCCGGGTGGCTAGCCCTGGTGTCAGAGTTTTTAAGCCGCCTGAAGGTTTCAGACTAGTGTAGTGAGTTGAATACATAAATATTTTACGGCTACCCACCCGATTTTAAGTTTACTTACATTGATAATGCCTACAAAAGTATATGTAGGTATTCACCGCGACCTGCACCGGTTCAGTTTTTAAGCCTTATCAAATTCAAGATAATTATAAACAAATTGCTATTTAGGCCCAAATATTTAAATGAATTACGCGGGTTTACACTGCACCTTCATTATTCCAGTCATAATCTAGCGGAAGTAACGACTTAATTAATAAACTCTCCCTCCAGTACCTAAGCGAGTTATGTAAAGCGGCTCCAGTTTTACGAATAATGTGCTGGCTGAGCGGGCAAATAGCAAATAGAGTAAACAACTAAACAGGTAGTTATGTACGTGCAGCGTACACAACCGCCTCTAGTACTCTAGGCAATATGTTCCCACGTAATTTAATACTATAGATAAGCGGTCGGTTCCCAGTAACAAAACCGAGCAGTGGTCTTATCAGTAGAGCTGACTCTGACGTCTGCGAATAAGACCACCTAGATGCCTAAGTTAGCTTGTAAGATATCTCAATGTATTTTAATTCATTAATTATAGTGCCTTTGCATCGGCAACACGTTTGTTTAATTTCTAGTTTTTAAAAACATCCTCACGCGCTCCAGGAAGTTAACTGGCGCAGCCGGTAGGATAGTCGGCTGCTGTCAGCGCGAAAAGTTCGCTCTTAAATTCGGTGAATTTCCCCCGCGTTGTGCAGCATTAAGTAAACGGTGTTAATACTGAATTCAGTGATATCCGTTCCGGCTATCCACACGAACCAAACAAATAAGTTATCCACGGGCGCAGAAGATGCAGGTCGGTTGGTGAGTAAGCCTTTTTCGCCATCCTTGACCTTCCACCCCATCTTCCTCGAATATTGTAAATTTAGACCTTGGTTATCGGTCAGATTTGCTTGTGTTAATAGTAATTTTGGAAAATTTGGTCTTAAATCGATAGAATTGTGTTAATTAAGGATATTTAGTAATAATATCGGGAAATTTAGTCTTAAATCAATTAAATTGTGTTAATTAAGAATAATTAAAATTAAGTAATAGGATTGGTATTAACTCTACCCAGACTTTAATTTAGGAGTGAATAATTTTAGTGTAGTTGTGTTAAATTAAAATTAATTAAAATGGCGCAGGAACATAGAGTTGGCGCTCTTGCGCAAACGGAAATTCCAAAGGAAATGCTAGGGTTAATTCCTGTCTTCAATGGGGAAACTAAATTACTAAATTTGTTCATGAGAAAGTGTGAATATGTCCTCCGACAACTACAGGGCACGCCCACACGAAACGAATTTCTTATGCAATGCATCACGAGCAAGTTAACCGGGAAGGCCGCCGCCGTTATTAGTGAGCGAAGCGACTTCACTACTTACAACGAGTTAAAAGAGGTCCTAGTGCAACATTTTGGTGACCCTCGGAGTGAGGAATGCGTTGCTATAGAGTTAGAAACACTAAAAATGAAAAGTCACGAATCCTATTTAGACTTCTGCAGCAGAATACAAGATGTTAAGGCCATTCTAATATCCAAAGTTTTTCAGTCAAATTCAGAAGAAATGAGAGTCGCGAAGAAGATCATCTATGATCATACCGCATTAAACGTCTTCCTTTATAATTTGCCCGAGCAAATGGTTCGGTTGGTTAGGTTGAAAAACCCAACCTCACTGGAAGACGCTCTAAAAATTGTACTGGAAGAAGTAAACTTCCAGGAACAATATAACATGAAGTCAAAATTGCTTAGATCCCAGTTTTCGATGCCTAGTAGCCAGAATACTATGAGACCCGCGATTCCCGCGCCTCAATTCCAGTTCGGTATACCTGGGAACCAAAATTTAAATCGACCACCGGTTCCAAGGTTCGGACAGCCTCAATTTGGCTACCGCCCGCAGCTAGGCTCCGCGCCCCAATTTGGCTACCGCCCTCAGCTAGGCTCCGCGCCTCAGTTCGGTTATCGCCCGCAATTAGGCCAACAATCAACACCGCAGCAAGGGTTCAGACCCCAGTTAGGGACGACCCCTCAGCTAGGTTATAGGCCACCCCAATTCGGGTATAAACCACCCCAATTCGGGTACAAGCCACCCCAATTTGGGTATAAGCCTCCTCAATTTGGCTACAAGCCACCCTATCAACCACCTCAACAAATTAACCCGCCGCACTTGCAATCTGGCGACGTATCCATGAGGACCGCCCGTCCCACTGGATTCAAGCTCAACGAGATAACCGGTCACGACGACGAACAAAATTATTACCATGACGATGCTTATCCCTACGACCACGAAAACGACATGTACGGACAATATGAATGTGACCCTACAAACGACTTTGAATACGACGTATACAACAACGACTTGACATACGAGACCCCACTGACAGATTCAGCTCAGGAACAGCTGGCTGAAAATTTTACAGCACAGGCCTCCATAGAGGACAAGAAGTGATAGAGCTAAACTGTGACCCCACACTAAAACTACCCCACATTTACATCCCTGAAATAGACGCGAAATTAATGATAGATACGGGTAGTACTAGATCATTTTTAAAACCCCAGAAAGCATACGAATTCTTCTACGAAAGCGTTAGGAACGAACCTTTCGAGGTAGTTAGTACGCACGCATCTAGCAGACATAGCGAAGTAGTCGAGATTCCGCTTCTGCCCACATTCCGAACAGACGACAGCCACAAGTTTTACTTGTATAATAAGCCCAATTACTGAGGCGCCATCGTAATTATATTAGCTAAATAGCATAATTCTGTTTCTTTTTCACATTAGGCGTTCGATAGAGAGAACGCTCTTTACGTTGCTAATAAATTTACGCTGGCGCCTCTGTAATCGGGCTTAGTGTTGACTCAAGATATGACGGACTGATAGGAAATGACTTACTAAGACAACTTGGTGCCATAATAGACTTAAAGCATTCCGTGCTTAGAACAAAAACGACCCATATTCCAATTATACCGCTACGTATTCTTTCATTAACTTAAAATATTTAGATCGTTAAGCTGCCAAAGCTTCGAATACTTTACTTCAACCAGTATGTATGTTGCATATTCTGTATAGTTAGGAGTGTCATACATAATTTGTTGAATTACCTAAGACTCCCCTAACAGACTTCTTCTGTAGTTTTTTTCACTAATGACAATAGCTGAATTAATGCTTTTAAATAAATAAAATAAATATTAGGGGACATCTTACACACGGCCTCTGACCCCAAACTAAGCAAAGCTTGTGATATGGCTTCCAGAGACTGAAATACTACTTATATATATTTTTAAATGCATACTTATATAGATAGTAACTAAATAGCACTTAGACACAGAACAAACACCAATGTTCATCACATAAATACTTGCCCTGGGTGGGGATCGAACCCACGCCTCTTTGACCCAGAAGTTAGGGTCACTAACCACTTTTGAGGCATGGATTTACAGAAGTCTTGATTACTGGATTACTTTTTCGACTTTTCGTCTAATTCAAAATGGGAGTTTACTCCAGAATTAACTCCATTGATAAACTGGGCATACTTTCTTTTAAACTTCTTTGCGGTGTATAAATAAATATAAGAGTTTGAGACACAGTTTGTTCATACATGTCTGAAGGATAAGCATCGTCGTCGTGGATGTATTCATCATCGGTGTCCCCCTGGCCGCCGTCTGCTATCGCGCTTTGTACTTCTTTTTCATCTGGAGCCTATAGGATAAACAATAGCTTAGTTTCATAGATACAGTAGAATTTTAAGAAGCTTAGCTTCAAAAAAAAGTTATTGTTCCGAAACAACCTCTTTGTTATGATAAGTTAAATGAATTGATTTTTATTTTATTGATATTATCATCCATAAATAAATTAAGATGGACAATCCATTTTTAAATATTTTACTAATATCTTCAATTTACGATTAGATAAAAAGTTATGAAATCGTTTTTTTTAACGTGAATAAGTCAGCGCTTGATCACCAACCTACTATTTCTTAGTTTTCCTTGTGCTGATGCGTTATTTTATTTTACTTTTATTTTATAAATTTATTATAGGTGACAGTACGTGCAGCAGCTGTTTCAAACTAGTAAACTGTCGCAGATTTTATTTTCTGATTTGTTTGGGCCGCAGCTACACTACTAGTTTGTATCACCTTTAGTGGAAATTAAGCCCGCATATTATTTTTCATTTTTTTACCATTTACTGTATGTAATATAAATATTGTTAGCTACTTACCCCCTCTTCCTTTTCGATGTTGGTGAGTGATTCGGCGTCAGCCAAATTGTCGACGGCGATAGCCAAGAACACGTTCAGGAGGATATCTGTCATTTAGTGCTGAGAAACATTATTGATCAGCAAATGTTACAAGATACTTCTTGATTGCTTTTTCACCGGTTAAATTCCATTCCTTAAAAAATGTCTCGCAAAATTGTTCCCGTTTATCTGCCATAAGCCAGTAAAATACTACAAATATTGTCAAGTAATTTATTAACAAGGATAAAGGAGAATAGCAGGAATAAAAAGATAACTATCTGCCAAGGTTCTGGAAATGTATGTGCGCCACCAGAACATCTTTTTACTGTGAAACCAATCCTGCTTTGTAAAAAATCAGCTGTTCCATACATTTTGTCGCAAGTCTAACTTTTAATAAACTTTTTATAGAACAGATGTTTTTTGAATTTTCGGGGTTTTTGTCCCATAGAAAAATGTATGTCTTAAAGAGCGCATTCGCTCTAAACAGGTCACAACTCGGTTGTGATAAAACTAGCTACCCTGCAGATAACTTAGAAGACAACTTGGATTAACAAAGGTTGACTTTGACGAAACGCATCTTACTGCTGATAGTACAGAATATACACTTACTTACATACATTATATTACTCTGGTATACCAGTTATATATATAGATAGATAAATTCTTTATTGACACACCAAAACTTAAATAAACTAGGAAAACTTAAAATAGAAACTTCAAACAAGTGTTACAATCGGCGGCCTTATATCGCTAAAAAGCAATTTCTTCCAGGCAACCGTTACAAGTGAAGGATTAACGAAAAGGTACAGGCGACGGGGTGTGCATGAAAGTGATAAATATACTTACTTAAACAACATACATTCTAATAAATTCTAATAATAACCTACTTATACATAATATAAAATAAACTAATGTTTATAAAAAATCAACTACATCGGAAATTATAAATGACTATATTTAAACAGCTTATAATGATGACAAAAAGAAGTGAAAATAAATAATTTTGGAGAATAATTAGAGACGGCAACTGCGACATAAAATGATTATATACATTCTCTTTAAAAACCGCCAGAGATGGAGCGCGTCCAATAGACACAGGCAATGCATTCCAAAGCTGAACAGCCTGGAATGCGAACGATTTACCATAAAAATTTTCACAACGTGCTGAAGGAGTCATAAGAGAGAGGTTATAGATAGGTATGTGGATCTAAGAGGGACAGAGTGGGACGTATACCAATAGGAGAAGAGTTCTTTTAGGTATCGCGGGGTGGAAGAGTTGAACAAAATATTATAAAGGAAAGAGAGGATATGAGCATTCCGTCGAGAACGAATAGATAACCACTTGAGCTTAGCGCGATATTGGGATATAATATGATCATACTTCCGTAGACCAAATATAAATCTGACACAGAAATTCTGAAGGCGCTCAAGTTTGTCTAGTTGGTCTTGTCTGAGATCAAGGTAACAAGCGTCAGCGTAATCCAGAATGGGAAGAAGAAGAGACTGTGCGAGCGCAACCTTGGTGGCAGTGGGTAAGAAGTTTCGAAGCCGTCTCAATGAACTGCCAGAGGCAAACAATTTACTACTAATGGATTTCAAATGAGCATTCCAGCTTAGCGTACGATCGAATATTACCCCAAGATTTTTTACAGATTCGCTGTATGGTAAAGGAACACCATTAAATATTACACTAGGAAGTGCAGCCCAGTCAATTCTCGAAATCTTGTACGAGCTGCCAATTATTATGACCTGTGACTTATCAGGATTGACTTTTAGGCCATGAGAGTCGCTCCACTCAATGCTTCGGCCGAGGTCAGCGTTCATTGTAGTAATGGCACTGTTAAGATCATCCAGATGGGCTTGTGTATAAATTTGAGATCATCTGCATAAAGGTGGTAGGAAGAAGTAAGACCAGTTCGTTGTACCTCAGTAAATGTTGCAAAGGATACAGTTACCACAGATGAAGAGGATGATGAAGTAGATGCAGGCGAGGATCCCGAAGGAGCCGACGCCGCCGTACGCCTTGATGCCCTCGTACATGACGGCGTTCCAGTCTTCACCAGTCAGTATCTGCCGAAGGACGTTTACATTCGATACTTAAATATTATAACCAACATTTCAATGATTAATCTTCATGCAAGTAAAACACAAACTAGTAAGCATTGGCTGTCCAAATTCAATAATCGGCCAAGTACGAGTAGGACTCGCGCACGAAGGGTTCCGTACTGTATGGGAGCCCCACTTAAATTTTTATTTTAATTTAATTATTTATTTTTGAATTGAATATAAAACTAAATATTCTGTGAATATTTCAAGCATCTACCTGTTACCATTATTAACATCGAGCGAAAAACGGTTAAAAAATCAGGTTTGTTGTATGGGAGCCCCCCCTTAAATGTTAATTTTATTCTGTTTTTAGTATTTGTTGGTATAGCGGCAACAGAAATACATCATCTGCCAGCTTTCTAGCTATAACGGTTCATGAGATACAGCCTGGAGACAGACAGACAAACGGCCAGCAGATTCTTAGTAATAGGGTCCCGTTTTTACCCTTTGGGTACGGAACCCTAAAATGGTAAAAAGTAGGAAGGTAAAACGATCAGAGATTTGAACCCTCTTACTGGAACTAGAGGGTTCAAATTTTCGATCATATAGCAAAAGACAATGGAAACAAATTTTAACGATTATGACATTCTAACTTGTGATTTTGACGTATGCCGACAGACAATGCGTTTTTTTTGTTCCACTCACTCTTGCGTATGGTGTATAACCAGATATGAATAAGACAGCTGTAACATAGTTTTTATTTGAGCAACATTTAGTAAGTATTCTATTCCTTTAGTTCTAATTCTATGTTTTATGCCATGCGGGGGTGCTGATGACGATATATATTAATGAGAGTCATACCTGAAAAACCGTGAGCAACGCTTGCCAGAAGCAGTCAAAGTTGTGACGATCCTTCTCCTCCACTGGATCGTAGTTGAACTTGCCCCCGAAGACTTGCATCCCGAGGAGCGCGAAGATCATGATGAAGAGGAACAGCAGCAGCAGCAGGGAGGCGATGGACTGTATCGAGTTCAGGAGAGACGCTACCAGGTTGGACAGGGATCGCCAGTACCTGGCGAGAAGAGATAATTTTAGCTCTCTCCGTTTTGACTAAATTTTCCGTGCATGTTCGCTCCGTTGTAATTTAAACACAATAAATTTGAGGGTAATGTTTTTTTTATTGATTTATTACACTCCAGACACCGGGGTCTGTGCTCTTTAAGATATGATTTACTTTTGTATTATGATTTGAACAATATTTCTTAAAACTAAGGCTTTACAAGAGGACTCTACACTTAAATAAATCTAAGGGAAGTCATTTTAATAGGTAACATTTGACAGTTCATTTATGCAAAGAAAAATATACCTTACACTAAAGGAATAAAACTCATGAAAACAATATTGACGACGACCGATAAGTGTTCTCCAAGACGGCTTGGAGTTTTATTCCTTTAGTGTAAGGTATATTTTTCTTTGCATAAATGAACTGTCAAATGTTACCTATTAAAATAACTCCACTTTAATAAATAATCGGCCAAGTACGAATCGGACTCGCGCACGGAGGGTTCCGTACTGTACGGCAGCCCCCCTTAAAAAATTATTTTATTTTAATTATTTATTATTGAAGTGAATATAAAACTAAATATTCTGTGAAAATTTCAAGCATTTATCTGTTACCATTATTAATATAGAGCGAAAAACGTCCAAAAAATCAGGTTTGTTGTATGGGAGCCCCCCTTAAATATTTATTTTATTCTCTTTTTAGTATTTGTTGTTATAGCGGCAACAGAAATACATCATCTGTGAAAATTTCAGCTGCCTAGCTATCATGGTTCATGAGATACAGCCCGGTGACAGACAGACGGACAGACGGACATCGAAGTCTTAGTAATAGGGTCCCGTTTTTCCCTTTGGGTACGGAACCCTAAAAAAATAAATATGTTGCGTATATACGTGGAGCAGTCCGATCTCAACGAACAGCACCCGTTCACGAAAGTGACACGCGCGTCTCGACCATGTTTGAGGGAAGAGGGCGACCCAACACACGGGGTTATGTTTGAAGACAAAGTTGGGGAGTTTTGGCAGGAACGCGAAAAAATAATGTCGCCTCATTGTATTATTTTGTTAAACTTGTGTTTTTATCAGTGATAATTAGTGAAGTATTGTGGTATTTCGTTGGTTTTGAGCGTAGGCAAGTGATATAATGTGACGTATCATGTTGTTCCGTGTTGTTACCAATACTCCATAGACGTCTCTAGTAAAGTCTCCACTGCTTCACTGAGGTATGACTTGGACTATATTTGGACTTGACTGCGACTTTACTGGAATGTGACGTGACTACGACAGTGACTATTTTAATAAAATATCAAAAATGATTAAAACTAAATACTTGACACTGGCAAATGCACAATAATGCGACGCCAAAACATAAAAGAAGAAGACAAAGTTCCGAAAAGTAACGTTAAAGACTTGGTAACCTTAAACGCCCTGAGCAGGCGGACACACCGAAGCTAGGAAATGAGGTGTGAAGGCATCACTCCGGTCTTAATTATAATCATCTCACTGATAGAGCCAATGTAAACGAGTCAGATAAACTTGAAGAAAAATAAAATTAAAAATTTATCAAAGTAAGCTAAATGACGTTCAGACAACTTACTTGGTAACCTTAAATACCCTGAGCAGAGCAGGCATACACACCGCAGATACTGAGCGGAGGCATCACTTTAGTCTCGGTAAGGATCATCTCACTGATAGACACGATAGAAGTGGTCCAAAGAAAAAAAAACAACTTGAAAGAAACTAATCAAAGTAAACTAAATAACACGTAAGCTAACTTACTTGGTAACCTTAAACACCCTAAGCAGACGGACGCAGCGAAGCACAGAGATACCGAGCGGAGGCATCACTTCAGTCTTGGTGAGGACCATCTCACATATGGAGCCAATCACAACGAAGCAATCGAACCGGTTGAATAGGGAAACGAAGTAGCCCTGAAAAATAAAAATATTATGTAGCTTCAGTTATCACAAAGCAAAACGTTTAAATGAGTACTGATAAGGATGTTAGTCATGCTGGGCACGCTGCCAACTGGCAGTGGGCTTGAGCAGACGTCTTTTCTCAAAGAAAACCGAAATGATTGTGGTTGCAGCGTGTGTGGAAAATGGTTGAAACTGATTTCAGATCAATAATTTCAAAAGGGTTTCGTTGCAGTTGCGTTTCACCGTGTGTTCTGGGCCTAAGACGCCAAGACAACAAATGAATGAAACGCAACTCGAATTACCTACACGCCGGGTTCAATAAAACTGATTTGCAACGCGTTTCAAACTGGTCGCGTCATGTGTGGTCTCTCAACGGAATCTATGGCAGAAACTTTAATGCAACTCAAAAGTAACTAGAAGTTGCAGTTTCGTTGCATTTGCGTTTCACCGTGTGTTCTGGGCCTAAGTTAGTTGTTTTAAAAAAGAGTATAATTTATACTAATTGACCAATCGAATAAATGTTAATGACAATGAAATACTATAGATGATAAAGAACTTACTTGTAAACCTAAGCTGTACATCTTGACTAACATCTCTAAAGTAAATAGCGCAACAAAAAACGCGTTGCCGTACTCCTGGAACAGGTCCAACCAGGTTGGCTGCCTGAAATAGAAATAAAAAAAAATCAGATCTCAGTTCCGAGTTAGATATATAGTATATACACTCACACACAACTCTCAATCAATTTGGAAATATGTATTACATCCCCAAGAATATGATAAATGAATCTCGAATTACCTCGCAACTCGGAAAAGTACAATGCAAGACTTCTACCCACGGAGAGTAGCAACAAGAGCATTAGCGAAATTATTTAGTCTGACCGTTTAACTGAGTCCTCGGATGTGCGCACCTGTCTCAGTCCCCCTTGGTCTTCTACCCCCGCGCCGCTGTACCCGCGCAGGCGAAGACTAAGTTAAGCGGTCAGATTATAGAGTTTTTACTACAGGACAAATAGAAAGACGCCAAATTACCACCCCCACTCTGTCAATTTTCCTTCGATACGTACGAAGCGGTTTGACTCAACATTTCTGATTCGTACCGCCAGGGAATGGAACAGTCTTCCCGCTTTCCTGTTTCCTAAGAGATATAATCTAAAGCTTTTCAAGGTCAGAGTGAATAGGTATGTTCTAGGTCTGCGTGTTTCATCTTCGACCATAACGTCGCTTACCACCAGGCGAGTTGGTGGTCAAGCGCGGACTTATACGCGATAAATAAAATAGAGATTATTTTTAAAGGCGGCAGCCACTCACTTTTCTCCCCCCATGAAATTAGACAGTACTAGTTGACTTTCAGTTTTTTTTGGGATGGGCAAAAAAGTTTCTCAGGTAGGCCGCCACTACCCATGCCCTTACCTTGCCTTGCCTTACGTTTCAGAGCAGGAAAACTGCAGGATCGCACTGAATGAAAGCCGTTTACAACCGGTCTTATCGGGAATCAATTTGAGGGGACTAAAGTTCCTAAGTATGTTCGTATAGGCCGGGTGGCTAGTCTTGGTGTCAGAGTTTTTAAGCCACCTGAAGAGGCTTTTGATATATCTGTACGGTTAATACAACCGGATCCTAAAATTGAACGTGTCATCCGAGCCACGGTACCGCTCAGTTGTAAATGCCACCCGCGGTCACCCATTCAAACACTGAACGTGGCTTAACTTCGATGAACGCTAACAAACACCTAGTCAAACTACGCTATGAGGGGGTTTGTGTCCACCAATGGATTTCTTACGAGTGATGTTGATACTGACTGGTAATGTTCACTGGCGAGCACCACGGTGTTGAGGAAGACGAGGATGATGATGAGCCAGTAGAAGGTCTGCGACTTGACGGCGCGTCGGCACGCGCGCTTCATGCGACGGTTCACCTGGGGATGGAAAATATAGTCAATACGATCGAGTGATGTTTAGATAGCAGTCTAAAAAAAAAGTCCCCGTCACGAGAAGCTATAAATTATGTAAACAAACATCTTTTACTAAGTAAACATTTTATACTGCGAGATAATAATAAATTGACCATATTCAATCGACACGAAATATAGACGGGTTATATGAAAGTAACAACCTATTTTAATTTAGTCGGATCATATTTTAACGATGCAAAGCGCTATCGTTTGTGTTTCTTGGTACCGGAACGCGTCCGTCGCAGGGATTGTAAACTATCGGGACGCCATTTTGAAATAAACGCGTCATTCGATTCGAGTTTCGAATGCGTACGAGTTTGTTTCATTGCTTTGCATATATCGCGGATCTGGTTGTTATTGTTAATTTTGTTATTGTTTCGTTATCACTTTTTTATTGTTGTTACTTTAATTGTTGCGTTAATTTTATTTGTTATTACGTACGCCAGTAGCCATCATAGATATAATTGATGACTGAAAACGTATGCAGTGTAAAACATCGCAAAGTGAAAAAACGAATAAGATGAAATTGACATGAGGACTAAAAAGTGCAAGTGGAGTCCCTCAGCGCGGAAGAAGTGAAACTTAGACGTAACATTGCTTTCATACCCCCTCCGACAAATCGAGGTCTTTGCCCCTCCATGATAGCGTTAAACGTTTAAGGCAATAAGGCAACCTTTTTGGAAGTCGCATTAGAAGTTTCACTTCAAAAATATAATTAGTCCGTCAGATAAATTATTAAAAAAATATTAGACACGTATTTTTTCTTTTGTCAATTAGGTAAACAAAAATTAACGAAGATAGAATTTGTGCAAAAAGAGAAGCGTCGTAGGTGAGGTCGCCCGTGTGCTATTTTACTAATTTTGTTACGTCGACAACACTGCTCTGTCATTGATAAGTAGTACAACTAAAAGTGTTTGATACTTGGTAAACACCAATTTGGTTTTCATCAGTATATTCGCGTCTACCAAGTATAGTCGGTAGGTCGGTACCTTGGCTGCTGATTAAAATCTTATTGTTAGTTCACCATAACGCTACGAGTGCCACGACGGTTCTCTTTTTGCACAAACTCCATAGACCATTAAAGTTCCGCGTGACGTCACGCATGAGTGTCATAGAAATGTATAGACTTTCATGAGAGACGTGACGAGACGACCCCCACTCCCAAACTTTGACAAGGTTTATCTTTGCTATTTGTTGTTTTATTGCCAAAAAATACGAGTCCAACATTTTTTGATAATCTCACGGACTAATTATAGTAATGTTTTTTTTTACCCAGTCATCATGCCTATTCTCATTGATTATATTATTTAACTAGCGACCCGCCCCGGCTTCGTACAGGTGTATGATACATATAAACCTTCTTCTTGAAACATTCTATCTATTAAAAAAATTGCATCAAAATCCGTTGCATAGTTTTAAAGATATAGCATACATGGGGACAGACAGCGGGAAGCGACTTTGTTTTATACTATGTAGTGATTATTCGTCTTTGATAAGACGAATCAGGGAAAGTATAGGGTTGCGCGACAGCGATTATAATTTACCTTATCAAAATCTTTCTTCCACATGACTCCTATTGATACTTTCTGAGTATCATTGGCCTCCAGGCCCAGGTGGTCGGTGCTGTCGTGCTCGTTATTAGTCTGACCTGAAAACAAAAGAGATGTCTACAAATGGCATGTTATTCAGAGAATAATCGGCCAAGTACGAGTCGAACTCGCGCACGGAGGGTTCCGTACTGTATGGGAGCCCCCATTAAATATTTATTTTATTTTAATTTTATTATTTATTATTGAAGTGAATATAGAACTAAATATTCTGTGAAAATTTCAAGCATCTACCTGTTACCATTATTAAAATAGAGCAAAAAACGTCTAAAAATTCAGGTTTGTTGTATGGGAGCCCCTCTTAAATATTTATTTCATTCTCTTTTTAGTATTTGTTGTTATAGCGGCAACAGAAATACATAATCTGTGAAAATTTCAGCTGCCTAGCTATCATGGTTCATGAGATACAGCCCGGTGACAGACAGACCGACAGACAGACGGACATCGAAGTCTTAGTAATAGGGTCCCGTTTTTCCCTTTGGGTACGGAACCCTAAAATCTAACCAAGATGATATATTATGCATCGTTTGAAAGCTTGTTTTATGGGCTTCTCAAAAATATATAACTTATATGTATTTTCACATCCCTCATGTTCAAAATAAATTGTGTGAAAAATAATGTTGCAGCTTTTTATTTTTCTAGTTTAACAATAATGAAGTGTTTCTATCGTTATTTTAATTGCATTGGTAAATGATTGTTCCACATTGATATCCTAATTTGCTAAAATTAAAAATTATAACATACCAGTGTGACCAGTTAGTAGGTACAATGTGACATAAAAAACAAAAAAAAAGTGTGTCTAATTGGTAAAAAGGTTTTATTTTTAACAATTTCGATACTTAATGGGTAGTATATAAACGCAAATCAAAAAATATCCTTTTTCTATGCAATAAGATTCCAAATTCCCATCAAAATTATTGATTGCACAGCATAATATTCAACTCAAAATATCACTAAACACACTACAATTTATTTTCGCAGCGTACAGCGATTTTTCCTAAAGCAAAAGCTTTTTCATCAATGCACAGCTAATAATCTTAATGCACATTATACCTGTTAAAGGCAATTCGCTTATGGCACTTCGCCGGCCGCTGCCGCGGCACGCTCGCTTCGCTCGCTCGGCTCGTGCGTTGTTTTGTCATGTTCTAACATAACATAACCTATTTTTTGTATCACACCTAATCTAATTTCTTCACTAATTTACATATTGATGTAAAATTTCGAATTATCTGCAGTTTGAGTTTTGTTAAACATTTAGTTTATTTGTAGTGAAGTAAGTTATTTGATGTAAAAAAGAATATAAATGATGAGTATGTATTGATAGGCGATTATTTATTTGATATGCAATTTATATTATCCCTTACTTAATCAAGGTTGCTACAGATAAACTAGCCGTTAAGCCAAATATATTTATTTAACCTAATAATTTCAAAATGAATTAGAAAAAAAATGAAGGGCTCTTTTTAGGGTTCCGTGCCCAAAGGGAAAAACGGGACCCTATCACTAAGACTTCGATGTCCGTCTGTCTGTCTGTCTGTTACCGGGCTGTCTCTCATGAACCATGATAGCTAGGCAGCTGAAAGTTCGGTAGTTTTTGCGTGAAAGAGTAACAAAGATCCATACATCCATCCATCCTTACAAACTTTCACGTTTATAATATTAGTAGGATTAGTTGACGTTCTTACGTGTCTTATGCTCCCTTATGCTTTTGGTTATTTGTTGACATTAGTTTGTTAATGAAGTTATAGTTACCATTACCCAATCCATAGTCCCTCTTCTGTTCGGCCGGGTCGTGTTGGTCCGCTAAAGGTTCGAGGTACTCCGCCTGCGTGATCCAGTCGAGGTACCCTTTCAGGTCCTCTTCTAGCTGCTGCTTTTCTCGAAGCTTCTGGAAGTCACCTCGGTTCTTCGCTTTCTCACGCTCTTTGGAGAACTCTCTGGAAAACCAAACGATGGCTGCATTAATACAGGCTGCATAAAGACAGAAGAATATTGCATTGATATTTTATGAGACTCGAATAAATTGATTACGAAAGCGTAGAAATGATAGTTATGATGGCTCTAATTATTTTCATTCTGTTGTTTTTTTATTTAAAATTATCTACACTTTTTGAAGCCCCTAACTGATCAAATAACATCTAAACTTTTAAGTTTGAAACACTGACTCGAAAAGAAGATATCTAAACCTACTTCCCCTGTACTGTATCAGCCCCTTTTAATAGTCCACTGCAGGACGTAGGCCTATCCACGAAGGGTGATTGGGCTATATCCACCACGCTGGCCCATGCGTGTTGGTGGATTCATATACGCATGTTTTCTTTCACCGAAAAGCCAGTGGTGTTAAATTCCGTACATTCATTCCGATGAACTCATTGGTACGGGACCGGGATTTGAACCCACGACTTCACGAGTGTAAGGCGGGTGTCACTACCACTACACCACCACGGCTACTTTCCCTTACCTTAGTTAAAAAGTCTGAGAGAGAGTGAGATAAAGAGATAGAAGGAGTGAAAGAAAGAGAGATAATTAAAGAGAGAGAAAAAGAGACAAAGAGAGAAGTTCAATATTAAAGTACTTTGACTTACCCAGACAACACACCGAGAATAAGGTTCATGACGAAAAAAGCGCCCAAAATGACCATCGACACGAAGTATATCCATTCCCAACTGTTGCCCATCGCGTCTTGTATCTGCGAACAAGTTTAGTATTCAATGTCTTTCAGTTTATTAGACTCTACGTTAAGTGATCTATTGATGTGTTCTGCAATCTTAGCGAACCCCGTTCATCCATAAAGTTGTCAAAAGCGTGTCGTTGAAGAGTTCCAGAGTTTACAAAATTTAAAGCCCACCACTGAGGCAGGCTTTTCGTGTCTGGTATTGTTCTTATCTATTGACACAAAATTCCCCAGGCAAGCGAAGCAATTTTAGACCTTGATTAGAAACTATTGTAACTGCTGGCAATGCTTTAGCAGTAATCCAATATAATATTCAGTAATCCATTTCATTTCAATCCATTTTATTTCAATTTCTAACATAACGGCAAATAACACCAGTCGAGTTCGAGTATGACGCATTGAAATTCTATGAGCCTAGAAAGGTCAAAGTTACCAAAATTGGTGATCCCGAAGTTATTACTTACGTGGTACATAACATCAGTCCACCCTTCGAGAGTGATGCACTGGAACACGGTGAGCATGGAAAGGCCAAAGTTATTGAAGTTGGTGATCCCGAAGTTATTACTTACGTGGTACATAACATCAGTCCACCCTTCGAGAGTGATGCACTGGAACACGGTGAGCATGGAAAGGCCAAAGTTATTGAAGTTGGTGATCCCGAAGTTATTACTTACGTGGTACATAGCATCAGTCCACCCTTCGAGAGTGATGCACTGGAACACGGTGAGCATAGAAAGGCCAAAGTTATCCAAGTAGATGATCCCGAAGTTATTACTTACGTGGTACATAACATCAGTCCACCCTTCGAGAGTGATGCACTGGAACACGGTGAGCATGGAAAGGCCAAAGTTATCGAAGTTGGTGATCCCGAAGTTCGGCCCGTCCCAGCCGTCGCGGCACTCGTATTCGTCACCCAGTTTGGAGCAGTTGAAACCGTTGTCGACATCGCAGGGGTGCGCGCCTTCCATTATCTCATCTATAAAAAGTAAACATTATAATGAAATCCAATATATGTAGGTAGAGCACAGTTTCAAATCTGCAGAAATCGAGATAATCCTATTCACAATCGTGATGTCTATTTTCGTGCTCGCTTCTCTGTCCAAAAAGGAGTGTGATGGAACGGTTATAACGAAATCTCGGGACTGGATTGTTTAAATAGGTTAAAAAAAGAAAGTCTCAGATATTATTATCATCATAATTGGCAGTTAATTTCAACCCACTACATTCTTGAGCATAAGCCTCCTCTCTATCCTGCCAAAGCGATTGGAGCTAAGCAGGTATTTAGCTCCTACAGTTCAAGATAGTTTTAGTTGGAGAAACAACCGTCCAATGAAGCTCGTGCGCAGATTACTGTGGGCCGAGTGGGAGTTTTTAACTTTGTTCAAAACCTGCTCGAACGCGTTAACGTTTGAAGTGATTTCTATGGAAATGGCACAGCGCTATCTTGTGTCACGTACAAAAAACAGAAAAGCTAAGTGTGAGTTTTTTACGGTAATGTAACGAGCGCCCAACCGATCGAACACAAGCGCGGCAACGTCTGTGATTGGCTAACTTAAGTGTGTGTGTTAATGTGCTCGACGAGTTCGGTCGATGCGACGTCAAAGTAATTCAATTTGATTTACGAATCTCCCACTCGGCACTCTGAGGGTGGCGTACGAAGGCGGGTTGAATGTGAGGAAGACTCAAACGGGTTCGTAAATGAATAATTGTCAAAAAATTATTAAATTATTATTATTGAGACAAAAACGAGACTACATCACACTTACATTTATCTCACAAACTTATCAAATTATTAATAACACATTACCGATTAAATCATTAAAAATAAACAATTAAAATACAATTAAAAGATTAGTCATCCCAAATTATTGTTTTGTCACAGAGAAATGTAATCATGTCAAAATTAAATTAATTAATCATAAAATATCACATATTATGTCAAAACATCAGTCATAAATATCTACAATGTCCACAGTGCTCGTAGCGCTGTTACTGTGATCCCATTGGTCTGTAAGGTTTTCACAGTATATCTTAATAATCACAGAGATCCCAGAGGGATGATGTGGTCGATCGAGAAAAGAAAGAAAGAGATGCAATGATTTAATGTGGCATGAGTTAGAAAGAGACATGAAACATATTGAGTGGCTAGTTGCCGTGTTTTTCTTTCAGTAGTGTCAAATTCCAATACATATTTGACAGTTTTGACAGCTCTGAGTCAGATTTCCCATACATTTTTGTGGATGAGAATTGCCTTAAGTGACAAGAGCGCTATCTCTCTAGTTGTAGTAGCTCTGTGTTAATAATAGATGTAACAGATTTCCAATTGTCAAAAATAATGTCGAAATCAGTATTGGTGGCCAGGGGTGCATTGAGATGGTTGCGAGCGCGTATCAAGAAAGACGAAGATATACCTGATTCCTTATTGTAGCAACTTTTGTGCATCTTCCCCGAGAAGAGCTCGAGGCCGATGATGGCGTAGATGATGATGACAAAGATGACGAGCAGCGCGATGTGCAGCAGCGGCACCATGGCCTTCAGGATCGAGTTCAGCACGATCTGCAGACCTGTGGAGGAACATCGTTACTGTATTTGATCGAAGATAGAACAATTGAGAATGCAGTTCTTCTGGGATATCTTTTTCGACCGACGACGCGACGAAACGGAGGAGGGACTCAATTCGACGCGTATATTTTTTTTGTGTTTAAAATATACACGCATAAGTTTTTATATAGTGGTCCGATTTCGATAATTCTTTTTTTATTGAAAAGAGTGTACTTTAAAGTTGGTTCCGTTTAAATATTATCGAAATCGGCTTAGCCATTTTTGGTAAATCAACAATATTGTGAAAATGCTACATCGATCCGTGCAAAATATTCGCGAATTCTGTACACGGTTGAAGTCGGTCAAGCCATTCTTTGCTAATAATAATTATTGTATAAATTGATACGTACGAGACATTTACTACCTACAGAATTGAGTGATTAGAAGAGCATCCATCACGTACAAAATGCCTATATGACAGGTTATTGCCATCCATTTTAAGTAAAGATATCAAATCACTTTAGGTACAATTAGAGACCTAGACCTCAGGGTTTTGATTTGAGTATACGAAATCAAAAATGAAGCCGTGGTGGTCGAGTGGTAATGACACCGGCCTTACAATCGTGAGGTCGTGGGTTCAAATCCCGATCCCGTATAACATTTTTTAATTTTGTATTCAATTGCCTCTCTACAGCATTTAATCTAATTGTTGAAGTAGATAGCTATTTATTTTAATCATTGTTTAAATTCGTTGCTATCATGTACCTATTGTGAAATGACGAGATATAGGTATTTTGCGGTAATTTATATTATTGTAAAAACTGTTGTATTTATAATTTTAGTATTATGCTCAATACATCAATAAACGATTCTAATTCAATGAGTTCTACGGAATTTCAAACTACATACTGGCTTTTTGGTGAGAGGAAAATATCGTGAGGTAACCTACATACGTCTGTTGAACAAATTCGATGGCGTATGTGAATCCACTAACCCGCACTGGGCCGGCGTGGTGGATATGGTCCAATCACCCTGGGTAGGCCTACGTCTTGCAGTGGACTATAACACGAATATAAAAAGGCTTGTACAGTACAGTATACGAAAAGAAATAGTATTTTATGTAAATAAGTAAGTTCGTATTGGCTGGATGGCTATTTGGTATATTTTTCTAAAGCATCCTTTTAGAGGCTTATTCTGTACATCAAAACTAACAACTTTTGTTCTGCAACTTTTGTCAGAACTCGGAAAAAAAATCAGCTGTTCCATACATTTTGTCGCGCGTGAACGATATTGTTCTATGGAACAATTTTTTTTGAGTTTTGACAAAAGTCGCAGAGCAAAAGTTGTTAGTTTTAATGTACAGCATAAACCCCTAAAAGGATGGTAGTTGATTAGAAATAACCCTGTATAACCATCCAGCCAATACGAACTTACTTATTTAAGTACATACTAGATTTTGCCCGCGGCTTCGCCCGCATGATATTTTTAGGCCCTACCTTAACCCTTAATAAAGGAGGTGGAAAATAAAATAACAAAAAAAAACAATTTGATATTTTGTTTGATTTGACAGTTCTTTTTTGACATTTCTTGGAGCGCGCGCTAGAATAGCTCGCAGATGGCAGATTTTTTCCTACTTACTTAACACTTATTGTTATAATATGGAAAATTTACGCAATATCATTATAATTTATAGCCTATGTGCTATTCTGATGTATAAGCTATATAATTGCAAAGTTTCATCTCAATCCGTTCAGTAGTTTTTGCGTGAAAGAGTAACAAACATCCATCCATCCATACAAACTTTCACGTTTATAATATTAGTAGGATTTTACCATTTCTTTTCGTACTGTACCAGCCCTTTTTATATTCGTGTTATAGTCCACTGCAGGAGACATTACCCTGTATAGCCTTGCCTTGTCAGTTTTTAAGCTGTTTGAAGGCCAAAGCAAAATATGGACTTAAAGTGGGCATACACGATGCGATGATTTGATCAAATTTTCGCTTCATGCCAACTGGGAGCTCATTCAGTTAATTCAAAGGTAGGAATTGGTAGTTAACGATTTGTACTACTACCTGAAACTGGGCGCACAGAACGCGATGATCGCATCAATTCATCAGATCAGTTCAGTGGAGGCCAAATATAGGTAGTTAACTATAGCTGGTTCGTAGTTATTGAGGACCTTTGAATTAATTGAATGAGCTCCCAGTTGGAATGAAGCGAAAATTTGATCAAATCATCGCATCGTGTATGCCCACCTTTAGATTTTTCGGAAAGGAAAAAAACCTTGTCTCTCAGAGAACGTATTGCGAAAAATACACTATTATTATTTTTCGCAAAAAAATGCATGACCGACTTCACCCGTGTACGGAATTCGCGAACATTTCGCACGGATCGATGTAGCATTTTCCACATTATTGTTGATTTATCAAAAACGGCTCAGCCGATTTCGATAAAATTTTAATGGGACCAATCTCGAAGTATACTCTATCCAATAAAAAAGAATTATTGAAATCGGATTACTATGAAAAAAGTTATGCGTGGTTACACATAAAAAAAATATATAGGCGTCGAATAGGGTATAGTATACTAGTATACAAACACCGGACAAACTATTCAATGTTTACATAGCTGTATGATGTCATAACATAGCGGCGGCTATTTTATGTACAGATTAAAAATACGGAATATTTTGTATTGTTTTTTAAAATTTATTTTGTTATTTGACGATCTAAAACGAACATTTTCTGATTGCTATTTGCCTAAATAAATAAAAATAATAAATAAAAATAAAAAATAAAAAAGCCTTTAATTTCTCATCTCATCATTAAATACATTGGTTTGTCATTATTTGCTTTTTGGTTTATGGTTTGCTTTTTGCCTAAGCTATCTCAAAAATACATTTACATTTTTTTCTCGTTCATAGTAAAATACCCTATTGAGTACCTCCTCCGGTGGTTCGTCGGTCAAAAAGTAGGATACCATGTATACTTACTAGGAACTCCGGATACCAATCGCAGCGGCCGCAGCACCCTGAAGGCTCTTAGTGCCTTCACGTCGAAGGCATCCTTGAATATGCTCGACAGCACCGTGCTCACCATGCTGGAAACAACAAAATAAATATTATTTGGGCTGTCAGCACAAATTAAGAATTATAATAATCGGCCAAGTGCGAGTCGTACTGGAGCACCAAGGGTTCCGTAGCCCCCCTTAATGCAATGTTAATATTATTTTAATTTTTAAATTTTTGTTCTGATTTTATAACTAAAATATATTCTGTGACTATTTTAAGCATCTACCTACAGTTATAAATATCGAGCAAAAAAATAATGCTTCTTGTATGGGAGCCCCCCTTAAATATTTATTTTATTTTAATTATTTATTTTTAAAGTAAATCATTAACTTAATATTCTGTGAATATTTCAAGCATCTACTTGTCACAGTTTTTAATATTGAGCGAAAAACGGCTAAAATTATGTTGGGTGTATGGGAGCCCCGCTTAAATTTTTTTTTTCTGTGTTTAGTATTTGTTGTCATAGCCGCAACAGAAATACATCATCTGTGAAAATTTCAACGTTCTAGCTATCACCGTTCATGAGATACAACCTGGTGACACACAGACGGACAGACGAACAGCAGAGTCTTAGTAATAGGGTCCCGTTTTTACCCTTTGGGTACGGAATCCAAAAAATAGAGAACAGAGAACCTGGATTTGGAAGCCTATTCTCTATTCTATTTAAGCAAGGTGTCAAGGTCCAAGGGGTGGTGAAGCTCATCTCAATCTTGAGGTTGAATTTTCTTTAGCAATGAATTCTTTGCAACTCATGTATGCACCACGTCTTTTTCGGTGAAGAATCGTAAAGAAACCTGCATATGAAGAAGAAAACGTGAAGAAATCAATGGCGTATGCACCAACCCACACTGGCCAGCGTGTTGGATATGACCCAATCACCTTCCATGGGTAGGCCTACGACCAGCAGTGGACTATTAAAAATACTGGTACATTCAAACCCTAGTAAAATTGAATATATATCCGATTTTTTTATTAGTTACCGGTTATCCTCCACGAATCAGTGTCAGTGGTAGGCTGGTAGGTATTTAAAACTGCTTAAGAGTATGTGCAAAAAGAGAACCGTCGTGGCGTTACGGTGAACTAACAATAAGATTTTAATCAGCAGCCAAGGTACCGACTATACTTGATAGACGCGAGTACTGATGAAAACCGAATTGGTGTCTAAAAAGTATCAAACACTTTTAGTTGTACTAGCAATGACAGAGCAGTGTTGTCAACGTAACAAAATTAGTAAAATGGCACACGGGCAACCTCACCTACGACGCTTCCACAAAATTGATCAGAATTTAATTGAAAAAAAAAATTTGGTAAAAAGTCTAATATAATTAATTAGTAATTCAAAAGTCTTTCTGAGCGTCTGGTGGACGCGACGCGTGACCAAAATGCTGGTGTATATTTGGCTCAACGCATAAGCATTGCCATTCAGCGTGGAAATGCAGCCAGCATGCTGGGGCCTGGGCATGCTGTCAACTGACAGTGGGCTTGAGCATTTAGATTATCTTTAGACCTTCAAGGGTCTGTGGATGATCCAATGCTTTTTATGTAGTAGTGTAGGTAGTTTAAGCATATATAGTAGTATTGTATTTTGTTAAGTAAGTAAGTAAGTTCGTATAGGCCGGGTGGCTAGCCCTGGTGTCAGAGTTTTTAGGCCGCCTGAAGGCCTCTGACATGGCTGAACGGTTAAAACAACCGGGGCCTACAATTTAACGTGTCATCCGAGCCACGGTAGCGCTCAGTTGGAAAATGCCACCCGCGGTCACCCATCCAAGTACTGACCGTGCGGAACGTTGTATTTTGTTGCAAGTAGTTAATAGAGGCATGTTGACCGACAAAAAAATAAAATAAAACAGTTTAATAATAAATAAATATTAGGGGACATCTTACACACGGTCTCTGACCCCAAACTAAGTAAAGTTTGTTAAATGGCTGCCAGAGACTGATATACTAGATCCTTCCTCCTTTCAGCCATAGGACGTCCACTGCTGAACATAGGCCTCCCCTAAAGATCTCCAATAAGACCGGGTGGTAGCGGCTTGCATCCAGCGCGAACCTGCGGTCTTAATGAGGTCGTCCGTCCACCTTGTGGGTGGACGTCCTACGCTGCGCTTGCCGGTACGTGGTCTCCACTCGAGGACTTTTCGACCCCATCGGTCATCAGTCCTCCGCGCTATGTGCCCTGCCCATTGCCACTTCAACCTGCCAATCCGCTGGGCTATGTCGGTAACCTTGGTTCTTCTACGGATCTCCTCATTTCTGATTCGATCGCGTAGAGAAACTCCGAGCATAGCCCTCTCCATGGCTCGTTGGGCTACTTGAAGCTTACTAATAAGGCCCATAGTGAGAGACCACGTTTCTGTGCCGTAAGTCATCACTGGCAACACACACTGGTCGAAAACTTTCGACTTGAGGCACTGAGGTATGTCGGACGAGAAGACGTTACGCAATTTTCCGAACGCTGCCCAGCCGAGTTGGATTCGGCGATTGGCCTCTTTCTTGAAGTCGGACCTACCTAACTGGACTACTTGTCCTAGGTAGACGTACGAGTCAACGACTTCAAGAACCGAGTTCCCAACTGAAATGGGGGTGGGTACAACATGGGAATTACACATGACCTTTGTCTTGTCCATGTTCATTTTAAGACCCACCTGTTGAGATACTCGATTGAGGCCTTCGAGCATCGTACTGAGTTCCTCCATCGATTTTGCCATGACTACGATATCGTCGGCAAACCGAAGGTGAGTGAGGTATTCGCCATTGATGTTGATGCCGAATCCTTTCCATTCCAGGAGCTTAAAGGCGTTCTCCAGAGTAGCAGTAAACAGTTTCGGAGATATAACATCTCCCTGTCTTACGCCTCTCTTCAAAGGGATCGCCTTGGAGCTCTCTTCCTGTACTCGGACCGACATAGTGGCGTTATTATACAAACACTTCAACACTTCGATATACCGATAGTCAATACGGCATCGTTGAAGAGACTCAAGCACAGCCCATGTCTCGACCGAATCAAAGGCTTTCTCATAGTCCACAAACGCTAAGCAAAGTGGCTGGTTATACTCCTCAGTCTTCTGTATAACCTGCCGCAGCGTATGTATGTGGTCCATGGTACTAAAGCCTTTTCGGAATCCGGCTTGTTCGGAAGGCTGGAAGTCATCAAGCCTGCGTTCGACATGATTCGTAATGACTCTTGAAAACAACTTATAAACATGGCTCAGAAGCGAGATGGGTCTGTAATTCTTCAATAAGGTGTTGTCACCTTTTTTAAAGAATAGCACCACCACGCTTCTGTTCCATGCTTCTGGCGTTATGCCCTCGAGGACGACGGTGTTGAAAAGCTTCTGAAGGACTTTAAGTACCGGTTTACCACCCGCTTTCAGAAGCTCTGAAGTGATTCCGTCGTCACCCGGCGCCTTGTTGTTCTTAAGTTGGTTCAGGGCCATTCTAATCTCGTACAGGCTGATGTCCGGGATGTCTTCGGTGAAGTGTCGGGTCAGCTTGGCTCTTGGGTCTCTAGCCGCGCTGTTTACAGGCTTTGTTACCGAGGCGTATAGCTGTCCGTAGAACTTTTCGATCTCCTCCAATACCTCTGCCTTGGTCGACGCTGTACTGCCATCTTCTCTCTTCAGCTTTGTCAGCTGGCTTTGCCCAATAGACAAATGCCTTGCGAACACTTTGGAGCCTTTGTTCCGCTCTATCGTCTCCTTAATATGTTTGGTATTAAAGAGACGAATGTCGCACCGCACTGATTTTGAAATTTGTCTATTGAGCCGCCTGTATGACTTTGCATCATCGGAAGACTGCAGTCTTAGCGAGCGTCGTTCGGCCATGAGATTTAGAGTATGATCGGAAAATTTCCGAGGTCTATCAGAACGGCGGGGTCTAAAGAACTTAGAACCTACCGTTTGGACAGTTTCTACGAGCCCGTTATTGATCTCGTCCACAGACGCAAAGTTCTCCAGGCAAGCAAAGCGATTTGAGAGCTCGAGCTGAAAGTTCTCGGGGTTTTGTATATGAGCATGAGTAGGTCGGAGCGTAGACTTCATCAGGCGGGACCTTTCGAGTTTAACGTTAATATTCAGTTTGCCTCGCACGATTCTGTGATCACTACCGGTTTTTATCCTGTGGATCACGGAGACATCGTTGAATATCCGTTTCTCGCTAGTCATGATGAAGTCTATCTCATTTCTCGTAGAACCATCGGGGCTCATCCAGGTCCATTTCCTGTGAGGTGGCTTCTGAAAGAAAGAGTTCATCATGAAGAGTCCCTCTTTCTCCAGAAAATCTGCCAGCCTCTGGCCCCTGAGGTTCCGTTGCCCATATCCAAATTGCCCCACTCTCAACTCATCATCGCTTTTTTTGCCCAACTTTGCGTTGAAATCTCCCATAACAACCGTGAAGCGGGTCTTAGACGTATGTATGGCCCGACTTACGTCCTCATACATAGCCTCCACTTCATCATCTGGGTGTGACGAGGTCGGTGCGTATACCTGAATGACCTTCAACGAATATCGTTTAGATATTCTGAGTATTAGGTATACAACCCTGCTCGACACACTTTCAATGGTAATGATGTTGTTAACGAGAGACTTGTGGACGAGAAAGCCGACACCACCTTGGGACCGTTGGTCACCTTCCCGGTAGTAAAGTAGGTTGCCGGATTTCAGGGTTATCGTGTCCTCGCCCTCTCTACGGACTTCAGACAACCCCACAATATCCCATCGCAACCTACTCAACTCTTCTTCCAGTTCCGCAATCTTCTCGTCAGTCCTCATTGTGCGCACGTTATATGTTGCCAGGGCCAGTTGTCGGGTGGGGTGGCAGCCGGATCTCTTCCGGCGATTCTTAGCACCCCGTGCTCCGCCGTTACCATGGCCGCTGCCGGAGCCAGGAATAGCGGCGCTGCCGGGGACTGGGGGCCTGGTCTTATTTTTACTAATCATTAAGGGGGGTTTTGCCCGTAATTGCCGCGCTGGGCAGGCGTGTTGGCAATCGCAGTGCGTAGCTCTCGCGACGGGGATGCTGCTGCCCATCCCCGCCCTGTTGCACTTGAGCTACGCTGTTTTGGATGGATATACCGCCATCTGTCGGTTCCGTAGTACCTCAGTCGGCTCTTACGACACCTGATACAAGAGGGGGGTGCTATTCTACTCTGCCGGCACCCCACGGCTATATATATACTTATATAGATAGTAACTAAATAACACCCAGACACAGAGCAAACACTTATGTTCATCACATAAATATTTGCCCTGGGTGGGGATCGAACCCACGCCTCTCTGACCCAGAAGTTAGGATCACTAATCACTGAGCCACTGAGGCAGGCAAATAACCCTGTATAATACTATCCAAACGTACCCGATGACGACAATGGTGAAGTCTAGCAGATTCCAGCCGTTGCGCAGGTAGGAGCCGGGGTGCATCACGAACCCGTACGCAATGATCTTCATCACGCACTCGCCCGTGAATATCACCAGGAACACGTACTCGATTTTCTCCTGGAACAGTTGATGAAGTAGATATTAGTAGTTCAGTTCAGTTTATTTATTTCGACAAATGGGTGTCACAGACACACTTTTGAATAGTCAAAAACAATCTACATACAGTATACACTTAAAAAGGAACGAATTACTCACATGGTTATAAATTACCAACGTTAAATCACAATTCATTTCTTATCTACTTAAAACCAAGTTAATTTCATTCTAATATAAACACAATTTACATCTAATTTACACAAAATATTCTAAACACAGGTCTTGTTGTGTTTAGAATATTTTGTGTAAATTAGATGTAAATTGTGGTTATATTTGAATGAAATTAACTTGGTTTTAAGTAGATAAGAAATGAATATAGTTACAAAGAGGTTTATACGGTGCAATAAGCTGCAGAGGTTGATGATAGTTACAAAGAGGTTTAATACGGTGCAAAAAGCTGTAGAGGTTGATGATAGTTACAAAGAGGTTTATAGGTACAGTAAAAGAGGCTGCATATATGGACGATACTTACAAGAACCCAGTTGGTGTAGTTGGAGTCGCTGTAGGGGTAGGGCGTGTAGACCGCCAGGGCAATGCAGTTGGCGAATATCGTCGTCAGGATCATCCACTCGAACGGTCTGGGCTCGAGTCAAGGAAATTTGTAGACCATTTGCTTTGTATTATGTACTTCTAAATGTATTACAGATTACCTAGATCTGTTGATGATTTTGTTATTTAAGCGCTTTGTTATTATATTTAATATTTATATGCTCTATAGTTAAATCTACCCCTCAATTAAAGGGGTTCACCAGAATACTAGCGTTGAGTACCTATTGGGTCCTCCCAGCACTCAACATTTATAGCTGAGGTGACTCCCTTTCGACGTTTTTAGGGTTCCGTACCCAAATGGAAAAACGGGACCCTATTACTAAGACTTCGATGTCCGTCTGTCCGTCTGTCCGTCTGTCACCGGGCTGTAACTCATGAACCATGGTAGCTAGGCAGCTGAAATATTCACAGATGATGTATTTCTGTTGCCGCTATAACAACAAATACTAAAATCAAAATAAAATAAATATTTAAGGGGGGCTCCCATACAACAAACCTGATTTTTTAGACGTTTTTCGATCTATATTAATAATGGTAACAGGTACATGCTTGAAATTTTCACAGAATATTTAGTTTTATATTCACTTCAATAATAAATAATAAAATTAAAATAAAATAAACATTTAAGGGGGGCTCCCAAACAGTACGGAACCCTCCGTGCGCGAGTCCGACTCGTACTTGGCCGATTATTTTGTTTTTCGTTATTTTATAAGTTCTTTGTACCTATCTATCTGTCGATAAAGATAATTCATTTCATAACTGTTAGCTTCACTTATTAAAAAGAGTCCTTAAATAAGAGTCGCAACACCGAGCAGATTTGTAATGAAGGGTAGACAGAGAAATGGTTCGGGCCGCAGAGACAGTCTTCGATCGAGATGTGACGGTACTCCTTACTGGCGATCGAGGTCATCGTAAGTAAGTGAATCAAGGATCTAACTGAGTTTAATTGGTAAGTTTGTCCCGTGACAACGATCGATGCAACTCGGTCGAAACGTCGTGATGATGAGGTACGAGTATTTATTTATCTCGTAATTTCAGTGCGCGATTAGTCCCGTAGTAGGTACTTAATAATAATGTGTTCAAATCGCGAAAGTTTAAAAACAACGTATACAGTCTTACCAAAGTTTTACGCACGGTTTAGATTCGACAAAGTTTAACAATACAAATTGCACGGTTAAATAGTGTTCAAAGCGTGTTTAAATCTTTTGTGGTAAGACCATTAGTGTTTAAAGCGTGTTTAAATCTTTTGTGGTAAGACCATTAGTGTTTAAAGCGTGTTTAAATCTTTTGTGGTAAGGCGGTTGGGGTTTCCATAACCAGACTCTGCATAGACTGCGTAGGTCTAATATTTTCCGAGACACTTTCTGAATCCTCTAGACTAGAATCTTGATCGAAACATTAGGCCCAATAGGAATGATAACTACAAAAATATAATTAGTCCGTCAGATATACTACCTATCGAAAAATATTGTTCACGTATTTTTTCTTTGGTCAATTGAACAAAAATTGATGAAGATATAGCCCGTCAAAGTTCCGCGTGACGTCACAAGTGCCACACAAATGTATAGACTTCCGTAAGAGAGGTGACGTCACGACCCCCACTCCCAAACGTTTTTTTTAATAGATAGAGTGATTCAAGAGGAAGGTTTATATGTATAATACACCTGCCTGTGCGAAGCCGGGGCGGGTCGCTAGTAAAGTTATAATTAGATCTTAGCATAAGACTAACTAACTTACAGAAGTACATGTCACCCTGTTTCATAGGGCATAGCAAAGTTTTAGATAAACATTTATGCTAAACAGTGTAATGGAAAGAAAACATTTATAAGAGTCTAGCAAAAATAACACTAAGTAAGTTTGGTACTAGCAGTTAGAGTTCACAATTTCTACTCAATAGCGTTAAGAAATTAATCTAAACAGTTTCACCGGAATTATAACGGACGATATATTGGGCTTCCACCGGGCTAGTATGCGCGCCACGAATAGGGTATTTTACTATGGACGAGAAAAAATCTGTAAATGTATTTTTGAGATAGCTTAGGCAAAAAGCAATCGGAAAATGTTAGTTTTAGACTTTGAGGAAATATTACTACGTATAATATAGCTCGATGGTTTTAGATCACAAAACATCAAAATAAATTTTAAAAATCAATACAAAATATTCCGTTTTTTAATCTGTACATAAAATAGGCGGCGCAGCTATGTGATGACGTCATGATGCTGTGTAAACATTGAAAACTATAGAATGGCAGTGTCAATGTCAGCTGTCAAAGACACTGTCGTGAGAAATATTTACGCGCATTGTTTACATAGCATCGTGACGTCATTCGTAACCACAGAGTAAAATATTGACATCAATCGTTTTCGTAAATTACGCGCGAAATTTTGAAACTGTAAAATTAAAATGCAGTTTTAACCTGAATTTCTTTTTTTGTTTTTTTTTAGTGGTTTATTAGCTCTACAGAATCTAATTGAGATACTTTTTAAAAATGACTATAATAACTAATTATTTCGTTCGTAGTGTCAGAACGAGACAGCGTTATGGCAAAGTATATAACTGTCACTGTTTCACACGTCGAAATGATTTCTTTTCGACGCTTTTCGTGGTCGCATGCTTCATAGCCAGATCTCGGCGTAGTAAATACACTACCAGTGGACGTTTTCAATTAAGTATGATTAATGTTTCGTTTTAAAAAAAAGTCGTGGTGGTCTAGTCATTTTCTATAGGATTCATTTCGGAGAGTGTGCATCTGAGCTACACGACCTTTTTCTACCATCCCCTTTTTACTACAGGACAAGTAGGAAGACGCCACATTACCACCCCTACACTGTCGATTATCCTTCGATAACGTACGAAGCGGTTTGACTCAACTTTTCTGATTCGTACCGCCAGGGAATGGAACAGTCTTCCTGCTTCCCTGTTTCCTAAGAGATATAATCTAAAGCTTTTCAAGGTCAGAGTGAATAGGTAGGCTTCTAGGTCTGCGTGCTTCATCTTCGACCACAATGTCGCTTACCATCAGGCGAGTTGGTGGTCAAGCGCGGACTTATTTGCGATAAAAAAAAGTCATCTAGTGGTTGTAACGCTGGCCTGTCATTCTTGAAGTCGTGGGTTCACATCCCGGTCCCGTACCGATGAGTTTCTTTGGAACGTATGTAGGTACCTACGGAATTTCTCACCATTGGCTTTTTGGTGAAGGACACGAGAACATCGTGAGGCAACCTGCATACGTCCATGGAAGAAATTCGATGGCGTTATATGAATCCACCAATCCGCACTGAGCCAGCGTGGTGGATTTGACTCAATCACCCTTCGTGGGTAGGCTTACGTCCTGCAGTGGACTATTAAAAAAGGCTGGCACAGTACAGTTACCAGGGGCCTTATTGTGTAAGCGCTATGACGTTCGGTTTCGCTTTTTCTCCTGCTCGCGCCATTTACTCACGCTACGAGAGCGAGCGGGAGGAAAAGCGAAGCCGAACGTCGTCAGAGCGCTTACACAATAAGGCCCGGTCGAAACCAATAAACCACATCAAACCCAACATTCGCAGAATTCTCTCGTAAAAAGACAATAACCCCCACTAATTGTTGCTCATAAACCTGACATTTAACTCGATGAATGAGATAGTAAAGATAGGTCAAGAACACAATGACAAAGTTATTTGCGGGATCCTATAGATATCTGCTGCGAGATTGTGCTGCCAGAGAATGCCACAAACAACGTTTGTTATGAGTATGACCCACGCGTGACGCGTCTCAAACTCAGGGTTGGATTTGAACTGGCTAAAAATTTGGTATAGTACAAATCAAACTTCTTTACGGATGTGATTATTGAGACTAATAATAATAATATGCTGAACATAGTATTTTAGTCTAAACCAAAGTGACATAAAAATAACAATTTAATGAAATTGAATAAACTGAACTTTACTTATACAATTACAATTATATGAATATTTTCAAGATCCTAGTATATGTAGTTGCATTTGAATGTTCAAGTTTGAATTAATTTTGACTTTATTATCCATCATTATATTCTCTAGCCGCCGCTATAGGATTCCCTGTCGCGGTGGCTAGTTCCTTTCCAAACTGTTCAAAAGTGCTACGAGTATATTAAATGTTTACAAAATATAATTCTTATGTACCTATACATGCGTAATGAATGAGTAATAAATAACGTATATTCCAAGAAAAAAAAAGAAAAACGCGTTTATTAGTAATATAAAAAATCATTAGTAGTTTAAGTAATAAATTTAGTAAATATTATTTAATTTTGTTATTGTAAGATTGCAAAAAGCACGCAACACACGCAACACCATGTGAAGCTACAAGCTGCACTTTTGTGCAGCAGGATAGGGTTAGGGTAAGTTTGGTTCGGCCTATAAATGCCGGTAAATAAGATGTGGTTGGACTGTTTTTTGCATGCGAAAGCGAGCGTCGTAATTGAGAGCTTGTTGCCTGAATAGACCTAATTTATGTTTTAAGGCAACAATAAAATACGTGAAATAATTGTACAAATGTTTTTTTTGTATACCTATTTATAGTATAGGTTCGCATCCCACTCTACGATTTGTCCATGGGGCTATCTTGCGTATAATTGCAAATTAACATTTAGGCTTCAGCGTTGTGATTATTTAAAACATTAAAAGAATACAACATTTTGGCACATTCAACTTCCCAGGCCATAAGAAAGCGTTATTTTGAGAAACCAGACTCAATTAAAAGTCAAATTCACTTCAATTCAATTCAAAATTCATTTATTCCATTGACATATCACATGCGCTTAGAAACGTCATTACAAAATAAATATCATTAAAAAATAATTGAACACGTAGAATTCAATAAAACAAAACAAAACAAACACTTAACGTATATGTAGGTAAGGTACCTACATTTTTTTAAATACAAATGGCAAATTCAACTTCCCGGGCAATAAGAAGGCGTTATTTGAGAAATAAGATTCAATTAAAAGTCAAATTCACTTTTCGTACCTATGTAGGTAAGATACAATTTTTCAAAATCGGTTCACAATTAGCGAAAATATCGATGAACATACCAAAAAAATACCTACCTACAGACGAACATAGAAACCTCCTCTTTTTTTAGGAAGTCGGTTAAAATCGATACAGATCGGATTTTTCGACTTGAGGTCGATTGTATGACGTCAGTTTTGTCAAAAAATAAAATGCTATGAATGTACTTTAACTAAGTACTTTAAATATTGGGCTGCAAAAACCTTTAAGGGTGAGGAAGAAGAAGGCAATTGGGAACTAAGTACATTTAATATTATTACATCAGTACTATCCTTGTATACTTGGATGTAAGAGTTTTCCTATAGAGCACATTTAAATATTGTTTATTATTTTGGAGTGTAAAATATTTACTTATCATGATCTCATGTAAATATGTTAATGTCCTGTAAATGTAATGGAAATAGATAGATTAGTTTTTCGGATAGGCAATAATATATTTTATAATTAGATTTTATAAAGCCAAAAATTGCATGTCCGCTAGGATATACTGTTGATACTAAAAAATTGTACCACCATTTTACCCAGTTTATGAAATAAATTTTACTTTACTTTACTTTACTATAGTAGCAGAAAATATGTGTATAGTAAACACAGAGGGCGAAGTTATAATAAAAATACTGTAATTACAGCCCAAAATCCAACCCTGCGTGCATCGGTATTCGTAAATACCGTAGTTTCCTCCATTGTTCCTTGTATTTCAGCCCATTCACACATTCGGCATGGTTGGCGACCTGCCAGCTTTTATTCCTTCCATAGCGAGTTGCATGCACAGATATCGCAAGATGGGACATGTGTTCTTGGACTGGTGGGGAGCTAATTTCGTACGAAACTCTTTGTTTAAAATCGCAACTGTATAAAACGCTTCTTCTTCTTACTTATCGCGTCGATGTTTCGATTTTTTAGGGTTCTGTACCCAAAGAGTAGAAACAGGACCCTATTTCTAAGACTCCACTGTACGTCTGTCCGGCTGTCTGTCACCAGGCTGTATTTCAATAAGGGTGATAGAAGATTGAAATTTTCACAGATGACATATTGCTGTTGCCGCTATAACAACAAACACAAAACAGAAAAAAAATTTTAAGGAGGGCTCTCATACAACATATCTGAATTTTAAGCCGTTTTTCGCTCGCTGTTAATAACGGTGACAGGTAAATGCTTGAAATTTTTATAGAATATTTAGTTAAATATTTACTTAAAAAGTAAATAATTAAAATAAAATAAATATTTAATCATGATTTTTTGCTCGATATTAATGACGAACAGGAAGTTCATTGAAATATTCACAAAATGGTAAGTTTTATATTCCCTCCAAAAATAAATAGTTAAAATAAAATATATTGGTACGGAACCCTTGGTGCGCGAGTCCGACGCGCACTTGGCCGATTATTTTTATTTTAGGTGTTCATATTTTATTTGACCAGAATGTTGCCACCCCAATGACATTTTCCGTGGCCTTGTGTGTGTGGTTATGTAGGTCATAATAATATGACTGCCTCGGTGGCTCAGTGGTTAGTGACCCTAACTTCTGGGTCAAAGAGGCGTGGGTTAGATCCCCACCCAGGGCAAGTATTTATGTGATGAACATAGGTGTTTGCTCTGTGTCTGGGTGTTCTTTAGTTACTATCTATATAAGTATGTATTTAAAAATATTATAAGTAGTTTATCAGTCTCTGGCACCCATATCACAAGCTTTGCTTACTTTGGGGTCAAAGGTAAATTTTTGATGTCCCAAAAATATTTATTTATTTAATCACAAAACGCTTATAGTTGTAATTACATAATCATTATTCATAGAGGACAAAATGCTTTCCTAACATGTGTTAGGCGGGGGTTTCTCAGTCGTGTACAGATAAGTTCCTTAGAATTCGTGATACATATAGATTTGTACACCATTGGCTTTTCGGTAACGGAAAACATCGTGAGGCAACCTGGCATTCGTCCTTATTAGAAATTCGGTAGAGTGTATCCACCAACCTGCAATGAGCCAGTGTAGTGGATATGGCTCAATCGACTTATCAATATGTGGATAGGCCTATGTTCACCAGTGAACTATTAAAAGACCGTTACGGTATGGTACAACAAATCAGTTATTCATATGTGCTTACATTTTGCGGAATGAATCCTGCAAAGTACGTTTCGTAAGCATGTATTTTTGACATCTGCTTTAATTTTTTACATGCATATTATACCTTTATCTGTATTCTACAGAAGCTGCGGGCCCGCAACCGCTTCTAAAAACCGCTCCGTGAAATCCTAGCCTATGGGAGTTACTTAACGCGTCGGCTAGCCTGTCTATTGATCTCTATGGTTGCATGCATCACGTAAGAAATATGGGAAGTATCCCGGAGGTATTTAAATGGATATAAATGTCTTCTTTGATCGTTTGATATCTTTTTACAGTTGAAATATATGGTGGATGCATTCCGATCTAAAGATAGATTTGAAACACAAAATACCTACTTAGTCATGGATTTGGCGCCACAAGAAGAAAGCGGGAAATAAAGACGCATTCATATCATTTTAATTGTTCACAAAAATTACTTCATACATTTGACCTTAAGTCGAAAACTCCGAACTATATCGATTTTAACCGACTTCCTAAAAAAGGAGGAGGTTTCTATGTTCGTCTGTAGGTATTTTTTTGGTATACCTATTCATGGATATTTTCGCTAATTGTGAACCGATTTTGAAAAATTGTACCTTTTAGATTGTAATCGGCTGAGCCCTTTTTTCGACAAATCGACGATATTTATTCGATTTCAGTAGGCATTTTTCACTATATTTTTGCATGGAAATTGTATCAACGCAAGGAAATGAAATATCATGTGTATTTCATTTACTTACTTTCTTTTAAAAATTCTAGCCTCATGCCAATGAGTTCTTTAAAATTCAAGTAGGGATTTTTGCACCACTTGCTTTTCAGTTAGAGAGAAAATATAGTGAGGTAGGTAAGAGAACGAAATATTTTACTACTACTACTACTACTAAATCAGTTGAAAATGACACTGGGCAGGGCACGCAGAACTGATGTTTAATACAGTCGAAAAGTTCTCGAGGAGAGACCACGTACCGGCAAGCGCAGTGTATGACAATCGTCCATTACTACTACAGACGACCTCATTTAACCCAGTTGTTACGGATTTCCCTTTTTTCGGAGGATCGTTCTGATTTTTTTGTATTCGGTCTAATTATAGCTGGTTTACTATAAAAGGAAAAATAAGTAAATAAAAAATTGTAGGTGTTACGGAAAAGCTGGAAAATGCTGTTTGATATACGGAAAGCTACAAAGTAATATGTACTGCTATAAATCTGTATTTCGTAAATATTTGAAAAATATATATTTTTGCTTTTTAGGAAGGTAAAATAAAATAAAATTTACTCTTTAATTAAAAAATATATTTTATTGTTTTAAGATTGCAGGATGTAATCCGCTTCCAACCGGTCTAAATAATAAGAAAGTCATAAATAACGGCGCCAAGAAGTAAAACCGGGAAGTAATGAAATTGTACAATATTAGATAAACTCAGCTCATTATAAAATGTATAAGCGTTCTCGTGGGTTGAAATGGAGCTTTTAAGATCGTAATGTAACACAGTACACAGTTATGAACAGTAAGTCATCTTCATAGAAATTGGCCGCCACTTGTTTTAAATTAAATTGTCTTCATACGCTGCGGGCGCTGACGCAGGCACACTTTTTGTACCTACTATCCCATACTTCGAGTAAAATATCTACAGAGCCACAGTCCCTGAGTGAAAGTAGTTAAAAAAATGTCCGAGCGCCGTCATACATACCGACTTAGATATTTACATTAAATAATTCACAATGACCCGTTTTCTCGAATCTCGACGTTATGTCACCTAATTAGTACTAATGTAACCGAGCACTTAGGCATCGCGCGGCGTTATAGCCGGCTTGCAATCGCCTTATGACTAACTAAAAAGCCTGCCCACTACGTAGCTTGGGCAGGATTTGGCTCGGACACTTTTTGGTACGATTGTGACATTTGTGACAATAGATATTTGCTCGAAGATCCCATAGGAACATTTTAATTTTCCAGGGTAAAAAGTAGCCTAAGATAGTCTAAATTTTAAAAATCGGATCTTTAAAATATATCCACGTAAAAACGCCAACAAATCGGTTAAAAAAACCTGACTGTAAAAAATCAACAGAAAGCAATGCACTAATAAGAATTGTAATTATTCCTGATTTTAAATAGGTAAAATTATGTAATTTTTTTATACTTGTAATCCTAATCGATAAGTTTGGTTAAAAAAAACGAACTACTTACAATTTGGCGCCAAAAAGCTCATGATCTCAGACCAAATAAAAAAATCAAGACAGAATAGACAAGAGACCGGTTTTTTGTACATGTGGTGAGTGCGTCGGTGTTGAACCGTCATAGTTCGACTGACAAACCAAGGCGCGGTTTCGTTGTATAAAGTATGTGTGTGTAATTGTGTCTGTACACGACGAGGCGTAGTTTTGCCAGCCTTACTTGTTTGTTCACAACAATCTGTCTTTTTTTTTTTATTTGGTTTGTGCTCATGATACCCAAATTTGACTAAAATAAAAGTATCATCTATATGCATTCACGTAAGAGACACTATTGATTCCCCGACAGCCCTAAGATGATCTACTGTTATTAGCGTACTGTGATCGTATGTATCGTGGATTGAACATCAACTCGTATTTTACGCCTACACCATTGCAATTTACTCTTATTTCGTCGATTTAAATTTTAAGACTGTTTTTTTTAGTAACGAGAGTGAGCTCATCAAAACAATGTGGTATTAACAACCTTGCGGATTTTTGCAAATTGAAGACTTTTTTGATAGGCTATTTTTGTAATTTGTCGACATTCACAAGAGTAAAATAACTAAACAGCAAAAGGCATGATGACTAAGAAATATAATTATTCAGTCAGATAGACTATCAAAAAATATTAGACACGTATTTTTTCTTTTGTCAATTAAACAAAAATTGATGAAGATATAACCCGTTAAAGTTCCACGTGACGTCACAAGTGCCGTACAAATGTATAGTCTGTAATAGTCTTCTGTGAGAGAGGTGACGTCACGACCCCCACTCCCAAACTTTGACAAGGTTTATCTTTTTCATATGTTTTTTGAGTATCCAACTCACGGAATAATTTTAATAATGTTTTTTTACCCAGTCATTATGCATATTGAATTCTTCTATTAGATACTAAATTGTAATTTGTATCTTATTTAGCGTCACTGTCAGCAGTACCTAAAGCATCAAAGAGTAGCATTTTGAAATACTTCTTGAACAGGGATAACATATTCATAATATTGTAATAGTAGGTAATTCTAATTACGTTTTCAATAAGTTAACTCCTCTTATAACATTTCATATTGTTCGCGATATCAGATGTTCCCCCAACACAGGAGAGAACAATGTTTATACCACACCCACTCGGAAAGTGTCTTATTACTCGTTCATTAACGGGTTACAAAGTTCGTAATTTCTTCCTTAAAAATGTGCGGCGGGAAAAGTCATATGGAATTTTATACGGAGAATGTTGTAGTTAGGTATGAAAATCCATTACTGCCCGGTAGCTTTCTTTTGTTTTTTAGCAGCGAACATGAAAAAAATACAATCGTAAAACTTCAAAAAGGTTTTGTATGAAATAATTAGAAAAAGAAGCGGAAAACATACAAACCTCAAATCTCAAAAAGTTTTTATATCAAGTAATTAAAGAAAAGAGGCGGATTTTTTTTTGTTTTCTATTTTTCATGAAATGGGGATGGCAATTTTATTCTGCAATGCGAAAAAAAAAGCGCGGCAATTTATTTCGTTGCGTTAAATATTGTATTTTATTTTCCTCGCAGGTGTAGTATAAAGCACTATGTATCACTCGGGAGAAAGTTCTATTTTTGTTTTCGAGTTTCCTTTAAGCCCTCCGCTGCGCGCCGGGTTTAAACATACTCTCGAACAGAAATAGATCGTTTTCTCCCCTCGGTGTACAATGTACTGACCACTGGCTTACAATCTTAATATATTAAAATCTTTTATTTATTTGCGGATATACGTATTTGCCGGCAGTAGACTTGAATTTTCGATGGTGTGAAATTCCGTATATAAATTCCGAAGAATTTTTTGGTGGTACAGGACCGGGATTTAAACACACGACCTCAGGATTGTAAGGCGGGTATCATTACCACTAGACCAGAATGGCTGTAATATTTGCGATAAATATTCGATTCTGGCTTTATCCCGAACTTCACTGTCACTACATAGTATAAAACAAAGTCGTTTCCCGCTGTATGTCCCCATGTATGCTTATATCTTTAAAACTACGCAACGGATTTTGATGCGGTTTCTGTAATAGATAAAGTGATTCAAGAGGAAGGTTTATATGTATAATACACTTGTGCGAAGCCGCGGCGGGTCGCTAGTACATCATAAAAAGCATTACCTAACTAATTACCCAAATTTTTTTACGGGCAAAAGTGCCTTTATTAACTACAACAAACTACAATAGGTACTATAGTAGTTTTGCATATTTATAAGGTATCCTTATCCTTACATAGTATAAAATAAAGTCGCTAATTTCGTTTGTTTGTTTGTTTGTCTGTATGCTTAAATCTTTAAAACTACGCAACGGATTTTGATGCGGTTTTTTTTAATGGATAGAGTGATTCAAGAGGAAGGTTTATATGTATAAAAATTCCCGAAATTCCCACGGGAACGGGCACAACGCGGGTAAAACCGCGGGGCGCTGCTAGTACCTTATATGCAAAACTACCTACACTACTACTACATAAAAAGCATTGGGTCATACACACACCCTTGAAGGTCTAAAGATAATCCAAATTATTAAGTTATTAAGTATTAAGTTTTATTTCAATTGTAATCTTAAAATAAATGCATTTTGTTGGACATTCACAAGTTTAGTATACACTATGTGTATCTATGTTGAAAAATAAATGAATTGAATTGAAAATGCTCAAGCCCACTGCTAGTTACAAATTTCATTTATACATTTATTTTTATCAGTTTGAGCGACAATGAGAGTTCAGTGAATCTCCTTTGTTCAGTCGGATAAAATGATCAAAGTCGTGTGAAAATTAGATATTGCGTGATCAGCCAAATAAACACCGAGTTGGGCGCCTGCTTTGATCGTGTGATGCATAAAGGCGTTCTGATCGTTAAACACGTGTTATGCGTCTCAATAGAGCCCTGTTGCTAGAGCTATTTAGACAATGTTTCTACGAGCGGTTATAACGCTGAATAGGCTGATTCAAACGTCTTGGCGTTTCTGAACATGAGGCGAGTCATTTTGCTATGGCAAATTCTTTCTTTATTTCTTTATTTGCACAATGTAGTGTACATAACAACTATAACTAATTGTAGTACAAAACATAGACCCCGTTAGGGCGCTGCAAGAGATTAATACTCTTAATTACTTATTACTAATTTATGCTAAGTCTAACAATGTACCTATAATATAGGTATTTAATAAAATTATTTATCTACACTATGTTGTAACATTCTACTTATGTTTCCAATACTTGACTTATAATGACTACTGTTATAGCGCAGACAACAAAACACTCAATTTAAGCAATTTCACATGATGTTATAATATCCACATCGATATCGTAAAATCTCAGTATAACATCGCGCGCTCGCTCCTGATTGGCTCTGCGCGCGCAGCTGCGCTCTCATTGGTTAGATTTTAATGGCGCCAAGTTCACTGTGACAATACACGTACGCGTGAATTTAATGTTTCGCAATATGTTTTTTATTTTTATTTTTATTAGTGAAGATAAAGTAGTGTATGCAACTGCATATAACACGGGTATTAAAACACTCGTTACTATTATTAACTCGCTGCGCTCGTTTCATAAACTCACACTCGTGTTTTAATACCCTTCATTATATGACAGTTGCATAAACTACTATTACAATTTAGTAATAGAGTTGCAATATACTAGAGTAATTTCACAAGCTATACACAGGCTATTTTGGATTTTATTATGTTACTATACTAAGTGTTATGTTACAATTATTATTATTTAATGAGTTACCATTCGTCTTCCATAAAATCTCGAATGGAATAGTACGCTTTCTCTAAAAGCTTCGTTTTAACTTTATTTTAAAAGCAATATCTTTGGCAATATTTTTCAGTTTATCAGGTATCTTGTTATATATTCTTCAGTTGCGCGTGAAGCGGAGACGTGCGCTGCTTTGGGCTAACTTTTTTTTAATCCGTCCTCCTCCACCTTTTCCCCTGGTTTATAAACATTTCAAGGTCTTTTTACAGTAAAAATCTAATAGCAAATATTTATAGAGTCACTATCGTACAAAAAAAGTGTCCGAGCCTAAACTCTGCCCAAGCTACTTAGTAATTTATGTAATAAGTGGGAGAAAAAAAAAACATCGAAACATCGACACGAAAAGAAGAAGAAGAAGTGGGAGAAGCCACTGGCTTTAGAAATACAGTTATAAGACTAGTTCGGAGCCAGTGGATTCATTAAAATTGTTGTCATCTCTTTGTTATCAATAAATAGACTTTGTTTATTTTTTATTTTAGTGGGCAGGCTTTTTAGTCAGTCGTAAGGCAACAAGCCGACTACAACGCCGCGCGATGCCAAAGTACTCGGTTTCAAGCACTAATTAGGTGTCGTAACGTCGAGATTCGAGAAAACGGGTCATTGTGAATTATTTAATGTAAATATCTAAGTCAGTATGTATGACGGCGCTCGGACATTTTTTTACTACTTTCACTGAGGGACTGTGGCTCTGTAGATTATTGCTCGAAGCTATGTCAACATTACTTTTGTCATTTTAGCACGAAATCAAAACAAACAGAAACTCATCAAAAAGACGGAAGTGATTTTGTTGAGCTTATTAATTATTCAACACGTTTGTAGGTATATGTTACGGAAACTCAATTTGTGAGGAGGGTCGCAGTGGAATGAACTAGGGTTAAGATCCTCACTTAAGGACAATGGCTCCACGAAGTCAAGAACCATTATTACAGCCCTAGACTTATAACGATAACGTTTTCATGATACCTGTAATGATTTTGCCTGTCAATAAGCCCAATTATGAAGGCACCATCGTAATAAATGTAGTTCAAAAAAACTTAAATAACACGCTCATCAGACCTTAAAACCTAATCGTGGTCAAAGTTCATTACAAGACTTTTCTAATAAATCCAAAACAGCTATGATACGATTTTCCATCATGAAGTTCCAGTTCATATCTTCCGGCTCCATCATCAGATCAATTCGACAGTACCATATTATTGTATTGTCATCAGAACTACATACATCTGCCAATTTTCATCACGCTACGACCTTTGGAAGATGGTTAAATTATTTACCTTAGATTCCATTCCATAGTTAGGTACATTCGTGGAAATAGCTCCTTAGGAAATACTTTAACCCAGGTACAGAGCGGTTTCCTTGTTGGCTCTCGGCCAGCGATGGATACATCCGCCGATGGACCCCGAATACCGCGGGTTATATGAATCGATCATCTGTTTATTAATACTGCTTTTATTTATTTGTGAACGGATGGTTTTAGTTAATTGCGTTCTATTTTCGAATTTAATCTGAGAAGCAAATATTGGTTTAGTTGTGGGACTCGTGGAGATGTTTTCGTGTGCTGTTTGGTTATTCTTTGGATTGAAATAAGTTTTCTTGTTTGGTCGTGCGTGGAGATTTCTGTTTGGTTTTCTTTTAGATTTATTTTTACAGTGTGTTTGTTTTGCAAAACCATTCAGAGATAAATGTACGCATTATTATAAACAACTTTTTCTAACGGACAATGCCGAAATCGCGTAAAGCAATTAGATGTTCCATGCAACAAGCTATTGAACTCTACGCTAAGTGTGAAATAGATCATTATTTCTAACAGTTTGCAGTAGGCTGCTATGGCAAGGGTGAATAGCATATACAAAGGAAGGCATATGCCCAGCAGTGGGTTATTAAAGGCTGGTGATGATGACGATTATGATTTGCTCTTGGCAAAGCAGCAGCTTGTGTAGGCGCTGTTTGAGCCGATGAGTTGACTGAAAAAGTTACTTCTTCTAAAGGAGTCTATCAGCAAAAAGCTGTTTACTTACTAAAACCCCGAAAGGTCCTACGCAAACTTTACTCCCGCTTCTTTATCATTTAGTCCACAATTTTGACCGGGGTAATTAGGAATGGGGCTTTTAACACGTTTAAATAATAAATGACGAGACCGTTATAGTATTTGAGGTCATCAAAAATAGCATCAAAAAATAAAAAGATTAATCGCCCAAAATGTCGCTTGATAGTTATTGCGTTTCAAGCGTCGATATGATAGGGGCGGCGTTTCAATTGACATGGCACTAATACCACAGCCCGGACACTCCGCGATTTTTCATACAAAATCTGCTGTCTTACGCACATCTACACAGTACTTACTCACAGACAACACACATACGCACGGTCGCTACACGCGCATTTGTGTGCGGAACGTCTATGGCTGTCAGCGATCACCACATCGTGACGTCATGCCGCGTGAGTGAGACAGTTGCGTACATAGTTTGCAAAAATGAATATTAATCTAGTGCTTAAAATAGTATAACAATTACTTAATTTGGAAGCATATTAACAAAAAGTAACCGATCTACTTCTTTTGTAAGATAATATCAAGAGGAAGTTACCAAATAATGTAAAATAAGTTCCTATTATGTATCCTTAGGGAAACATTAAAAGGTGATGTTCTCAAACCTGGCCCATACCTGGCTCGCTTTTATCTTATAGACAAAAATATGACGAATCACGAAAAAATACTGAAAAAAATCCAAACGCTTTAGAAAAAAAGCAAAACATTTATCATTATCGCAGGCCTAGCAACCCATGATTTGAATCTTGAATGAATTTTCCGCCATCTAGTGTACTTAGAGAATGAAAAAGTTAATTTCAGCGTTGCCGCTTTGTGGGAAATCACCCGAATCATTTTAACTCGGTTGGTAATTGAATTTAAACACAGGGATTTTTTAATATTATTTTATCAATCATGAGACATTATTATTTTATAATGATAAAGGATCTTCATGCTAAATATGAGTGTCGATAAATAGTTTTGTCGCAAATATCTAAGGAATTTCGCGAAAACACGCATAATGGTTTTGAGATGAGCTACGATATTTTTCAATCTAAGTGATTGCGAAAATACAATGTAGGTATCAAATCATCCTACTACATGCATTATATTTGTTATTGGAGAATTTCGCCTCATTTTACTGGGAACTAAGAAAAAAGAAACTGGTAATACTGTATACGGTTTGCTATTGTTTTATCTCATTCGGCTTTAAATGTACGAATGCATTGTGATATCTTTGCCTTTGCGACAATTCAATTCTTATTATTTACGACATGGTTACGATAATGGACTTCGATGTATTATAAACCTGACAGATCTGGCGATGCTTTTTTGGACAGCCGTGACATTTTAAATCTGCAGATTTTGAATCTTGTTGCCGATTGACTCCTTTCTTACATCCATGATCCACAACATGGTGGATGACGTTAATATGGCAATAACGCAAAGCAAAAAAATTGTTTGCTTTTTAATTGACTGTTCGATTAAAAAACACTATGCCTCATCGAATTAAGTTGATTTTTCTCCCTATTATAGTCTAGAGCCCGTCATTGAGCCAAAGTCCCATACAAAAAAGAACATGTCCTTTCTTGTTTTGTTACGTATCATTGATATCCTGTACAAGTCTTCCCTATTGTCACAGTCTAGGTAGTTTTTATTAGAAATTCCACCGACCAGTGCAGCCCGCGCGTAGAGTGCACGATGCGGTACGTAGACGCGGGGTGGAAGTGAGGAAGACTCAAACGGGTGGGGGGTAACGAGTGGCCGTTCTATACGTAGTATTATTATATATTCTTTGCTAATACTATGACTTTAGGGTTCAAAATAAATCATCTAAATAGACGTTTGAAGTTTGTGAAATCGAATTTGACACTTGATCACTAGTTCAAGTGTCATTTGTATCAAGATTACATAGCAGTTTCTACGCGTTTTTGACGCCATGTTTCTAAGATCATGCATCACAATTCTTTTACTTTATGTCATTTCTACTGTTTTTCTTTATTCTGAGGACGATATACATAAAATCGCCGTTTGAGCCGATGCTTTGACTGAAAAAGTTTCTTCTTTAAAAGAGTCCTTCAGCAAAAAGCTGTTAACTAAAGCCCCGAAAGGTCCTACGCAAACTTTGTACCCGTTTCTTTATCATTTAGTCCACAATGTCGGCCGGGGTAATTAGGAAGAGGGCTTTTAACACGTTTTGGTAATAAATGACGAGACCCTAATGGTATTTGAGATCATCAAGGATGGCATTAAGATGAAATGGGATACGTAACGCCTTTTGGAGGAATTTAAAAGTAAGGTCTGACTCGTTTTGAAAAGAGGGTAGTTATAGTTAGGTGTGATTGGTTGATTAAGAATTCATTAGGATTGCGACTGGAAGTATTCTCTTACTTATTTATCACCATCTTTCAAACGTTGGACGTCCATTTTGTTTTTTTTTAACGCGAGTAAGTCCGCGCTTGAAAATCAACTCGCCTGATAGTAAGTGATGTTGTGGTCGAAGATAAAGCACGCGGATTTAGAAGATACCTATTCACTCTGACCTTGAAAAGCTTTAGATTATATCTCTTAGGAAACAGGAAAGCAGGAAGACTGTTCCATTCCCTGGCGGTACGAATCAGAAATGTTGAGTCAAACCGCTTCGTACGTATCGAAGGTAAATCGACAGTGTAGGGGTGGTAGTGAGGCGTCTTTTTCACCGACGAACCGAAGGAGGTACCTACTCAATTCGACGCGTATATTTTTTTATGTATTTTTTTCATAGTGGTCCGATTTCAATAATTTTTCTTTATTGGAAAGAGTATACTTCGAAAATGGTCCCATTTAAATTTTATCATATTTATGATAAAATTTACATTTTTATCAAAATTGGCTTAGCAAATTTAAATGGGACCAATTTCGAACAATAATGTGAAAAATGCTACATCGATCCGTGCGAAATTTTCTCGAATTCTGTACACGGGTGAAGTCGGTCATGCTATTTTTTTGCGAAAAATAATTATGGTTATAAGCCTTCTTAACTTCACATCGCCGACTTGTATACGATGTGAAGTTAGCTACAGCTGCAGTGCTCGTGTCGCAGAGAGTGTGGCAGCACCATTAGATGAAACGATTCAAAAAAATCGTTCACCTGCACAGATAAGCTCACAGAATTCTGTGCAGAGGTCCCGTCTGCTTTTACGGGCAAATAGGTTTAAATGGACAGCCCAGTTTTGAAGACGTGGGCAACACAGATAAATATTTATAATGTGAGTTGGTTTGTGGTTTCCATCAACTTTGAGGTTTTTTTTAAATCTATATTTTTAAACCTAGGGGGTTTCCTTAGGATAATGCCATCCTCGACGCATTATTTACATTTTACACTTACAGATATCGTACACAAACAAAAAACAACAACACTACATATATTAGACAACCACATTACATAAAAAACATATTATAAGGACAAAAACAAATACACTACAACAAAATACACTACGCAGGATATTATTTTATAGTGACTGTTTTAAAGAACACGCCTGCAGAAGTACTTTTATAGTCAGGGCCGGATTTATCATATAGATTTTTGGGTTTCAGCACAGGGCCCCGTGGATTGCAGGGCCCTGCCAGCTAAGTCAAGTGAAAGTAAAAAGTAGACGATAATTCGAAAAAATATTTTTTTTACTAAATTGAACCGATCGTAACCGGTTTGGGCTCTTTCGATTGCAGCCCTGGGAATTCTGGGATTAATCAAATCCATTCAATTAATTTACCTAAGTCAAGTCAACGTTAAGGTGTTCGTACTTCAAACTGACAGTTAAAAATTTGATCTCAATCGTGTTCCGATGTTTCTCTCTCAGACTGTCTCTTTCTATCTTGATATCCTATTACACCTACTTTGAGTAATTAGGTATGCCCCTAGTATTAGCCCAGGGCCCCCTAAACTCACGGTCCGGCCCTGTTTATAGTAGATAACTTAACCAGTTCAGTACCTATACTAGTTAGGAACTAACCAATAAGTAAGAACTAACCAATGAACCAACAAATACACTTTACGATCCTTACATAGTATGTATAAAATAAAGTCGCTATTTTCGTTTGTTTGTTTGTTTGTTTGTTTGTCTGTATGCTTAAATCTTTAAAACTACGCAACGGATGTTGATGCGGTTTTTTTAATGGATAGAGTGATTCAAGAGGAAGGTTTAAATGTATAAAAATTCCCGAAATTCCCACGGGAACGGGCACAACGCGGGTAAAACCGCGGGGCGCTGCTAGTTTATAATATGACTAAGAACTACAAGTCCACAGTACTATAGGTACCAAGAACACATAACTCCGGTTTCCCCGCACGTGTTTCCCGCCAAAACAACAAGCAAGCGCCGGACGTTGCGAGATGGCTCAATTGCAGCCGTAATTAGGTCATCTCGCTCTACACGGTGCGATCTAGAGCAAGCTCGTGCTTAGCTTTTATGGACTCGCGGAAAATGCTGATGGCTGGACAGTGGACAGTGTCTAAGCTTTTAATGTCATCGTTTAGGTATTTATTTATCATCTTAGATTATATTATTCCAATTTTTATAAAAAACATTATAAACACTTAACCTACGTTGCCGCCGGCACCGGGGCGGGGCCCAAGCTACCGGTGGTTGGGGCTACAGGCTGAGGAACCTCCTGACAATGCGCGCCGTGTCCAGGATCACTGCCCTTTGAATCTGGCCCTTGACCCAACCGTCTAGCGAGAGCCTCTTGAGGTGTTGGTCGAGGCTCTTTGCTATTAAACCGTTCACCGACACGACTATCGGGACAATGATCGTCGAGTCAACATCCCACATGGCGGTAACCTCGTGAGCCAAGTCAAGGTTGCTGAGTTTGTCCTTCTCGGCCTTTACGAGGTTCTCGTCATGCGGGATGTCATTGTCATTGTCATCATTGTCATCATTATTATTAGCCTGTGGGATATTCACTTTCAGCCATAGAATGGTTCGAACGTTTTATATCATACCTACTAGTATATTATGATAGAAATGAAAGAAACGCCTACAGACAAACAAAAACATATTAATTTAAAAAAAACATCTAAGTTTACGATCCCACCGGAAATTACTTTATTTATACGCACTACTCGTATTTATTGGCAGCCAAGACCCGATCGAAAATATAATATATTACCTACATCAATAATAACATTTTTACATAGTATTTACCTACCTATAATATAGGTACCTACACGTAAAAGTTATCATAAATACCTCAGCTATAAAATATTATTACTAATTTAAGGTACCTACACGCTCAAATCAGTTGTTTGGAAGAGTGGTCATAGTTATTTATTTACCTACTTACCTAATCTATTCATAAATTGTTCATCTATGTATTATGTCCGTTCAAACACCTGCAACTTATCTTTACTTATTCTTTATGTTAGATTGACATGTATTTTCTCTTTTAAGTTAATTTCAGTGCGTGTGAATCTTGAATAACAGAGCGTGTCATTTTAAACTTTTGTGATTTGAGTACATTATTCCTATGCTACAGAATTAATCACGCACAGTAAATACCTCATCATCCCGAAGTTTCGACTGAGCTGCAGAGAGAGACCGTAACAAATACAAAATGATTTATTTAGCAGGAGATTACAGAGATACAAAAATACCAGTGAACCCTGCACTAGGATGACCTGTATCGCAGGGCCCGACTCAGGAGTGCTTACCTACATTCCAAATTCTATCAGGTATACGTATCATGAATAGAGTATTATAAACCGACTCCAGACCCAAGTGGGCCGCTGCAAGATAAACCTAGCCATGTGGGGATTTTCGGATACTGACAGGGCACAGTGTGATTGCGGAGCCCCTGAGCAGAACATGGATCACCTACTTACGTGCCCACAGTGTCCAAGCCCCTGCACGATGGGAGATCTACACCAGGCTACACCTTGCGGGTTCGCAGTGGCCAAATATTGGGAGAAAATAATTTAACTACTTTGAACCATTGACACGACGAAGAAGAACAGAGTATTGAAAAGGATACTTCCACTCAACAATATCGATGCACAGCTTCCTGAGCGGGTTTTTGAGCGTGAGGCAGAAGAGCGCGCGCTTGGGGCGCTCCTGCTGCACCTTGGGTCCGCGGCGCGGGGGCTTGCGCGGCGCCGGCGCCGGACCGGGTTCGGCCGGCGGCGTGGCCGGCGTGCCGGGCGGCACCGGCGCGGCCGCCGGCTCGCATTCCTCCGCCGCGCTCATTGCCACCTGTAGACAAACAAATGCACGCTTTACTCAAATTAAACACATTATAGCTTTCTGACTCTCCAAGGAAATCGGGTTGCCTATAGCTGTGCACACACGGTTCAATAAGGTATTCGTCCATTTCACAAACTTTTTTTCATAAACCGGCGACGACCAACGTTTGACAAACCCATGAGTAGCTAAATGATTATTCCACAAAATTTTTTTTAAAAAAAATTGGTTATATCTCAAATCTTACTTGAAATAGTAACATTCTATAACGTATGATTTGACAAACAATTCTTTTGATTTTTTTGGTAACTGATACAAGTTTAATAAATAATTATTTTTCGCAACAAATGGTAAAACCGCCTTCCATCGTGTACAAAATTCAAATATTTCGCTGGAATTGTTTACATTATTGTTGATTTTTCAAATACGGCTCGGCGATTACTGTTTAATTTAAATGGGACAACCTCGAAAGTATACCCTTTCAAATTAAATAGAAGTTTTCGATTCGTTTCACAATTGGCGGAATCATCGATGAACAAACACAAAAAAAAACATACAGACGAACATACTCGTAGAGTGAATGGGTATCTTCTAGGTCTGCGTGCTTCATCTTCGACCACAACATATGTATATGATTCGACATATTCTCCTAACCACGACATGACAGAATGGCTACATAGTGATGTAGCCACGACTCACGTTACGTAGGCGTCATATTTTTATCACGTAGTTTATCGTAACTAATATAATTTTATAAATATTTCTCGAATCCGTCTGCGAGATTTCATCGCGTGTGTATTCGTGGAATATGATGATGATAGACAGTAGACAGCAGCAGATTGAGAAATCATTATTATAAATAATAGGTTACTGAGAAATTTGATGATATTACTAGTTTGATGCAAGTCGCTTTTAACTTGTTTTTCGGGAAGCTCTCGTGGATTTCCGTCCTTCTTTTTAAGAGGAATAAAAAATGTATTTTACTAGATGTTTAGTGGGTGTACCGGTTGTGGCCATTTGGTGACAAAATTATTGCATAAATGATAATTATAATCAATGTAATACCATCAACATTGTTCGTCTGAAGCTACATGTTAGGAATTTAAAAAATAATATTATTTTAACAGAAAAGGACATGTTCTTTTTTGTATGGGACTTTGGCTCAATGACGGGCTCTAAACTATAATAGGGAGAAAATTCAACTTAATTCGATGAGGCATAGTGTTTTTTAATCGAACAGTCAATTAAAAAGCAAACAATCATTTTAATCATTAAAATCCAAAGTGACCAAAAATGGTACTAAGATGGCTACAACCGGTGCATCTACCCTTAATAGCAATTCTTAATAGCAATTGCTGAAGTTAAGCAATGTTCAGCACGGCCAGACTACGGATTACGAGTGGCATTTAAAACTGAGCGCCGCCGTGGCACAGAAGACATGTTAAATTGTCTTCTCTAAACTCTATGTGAAATACATTCTATCTCAATAACAGCTGCACGTAGGGCGACATTCAATAAACTTTTTGGAAATACCTAGGTTGTTCTGAAAATTGATAGCCACAGAATAAATACAACCTCCTCTGACATGAAACTATATTGAATTGACGGCTAATTTCAACACAAACCTCCTTTGTGAAAATTACTAGCTACCTATGTGTAGTTTTTTTATTCATTTATATAGTTTATTGAATCTGGCGTTACTTTGCGGAAGTTCATCTTCTAATTCTTGTTTTGAATAAATACACTAAATATTTATTAAAAACAAGAATTTTATTTTATGTTAAAAGATTATCTGTCACTCTTCTTTTGTTTGCAACAATGGACCTCTCGCGGGAAGCTTTTTGTGCTATAATATTCTATGATTACAAAAGAGGGTTAACTTTCAAGGAATCTCAAGAAAATGTATAATCTCCTTTTGGGGGCTCTGCTCCTGCGTCAGGAACAATTATTATTACTTATTGGTTTCGTGAGTCTATTGCCCGAAACGAACGAAAAGCGTAACAATCTTTGTCAAGAAAATAAGGAAAATTATTTAAATAAATATGGTTCCTTGCCGATTTCGGCTATTGCGACCTTCGATTCTGCTCTAAGTACAGTTAGATAGGCTTCGCTCGTATGCCTTCATATGGCTGTAGTAGCCTATTTTGGCTTTAAAAGTGCGTGCACACAGGCTACATGTTAAAACACCATTGACAAAATTATAGGTCGATTTCTAAGCTCGTCTCGCCTGGCGTCAAGTTCACGCCTTCTACCATCTTCAAACGTATAAACATTTTCCTGCACAAGGCGACGCCACTCAAGACGGTTCTGGGCCAGTTGTTCCCAAGAGGAGGGATTATTTAAATAGTTTCAGTGCGGTAACGGTAAACGGTAATGGCCGTGATACAAACGGATATAAAAAGTATTTAAAGCTCATTGATGAATCCGGCGCGCATTGTTCCTGCAAGTATGACTGCTTCCAGGAATGCATTAGTGAGTCATCCGGGTCAAGGGATCGACGGGGAGTTGGGATGTTATTTACAGTAGCACGCTGCGTTTTTACCGCGTATGTTAACAAAGTAAGGCGAAAGTAGGTAGGATTTAGGAAGTATAGATGGTAGTATGTACGTAGGTACTCTTATACAGGGTTATTCCTAATCAATTAGCATTATTAATTATTAATTATAACACTATTCAATTACACACATTATCATACACGCGTTTCTCCTCGACAAACCTTGACTCTAAAGAGTTCATGTGTATTGTCGAGGTGATTTACACACCCATTCTGATACACTAAACATTACCTTCCCCTCGGCCCTACCCCAATCGTATCACTAATAATCATTATAATTTTTGAATTTCGCTATTGTCGTTTCGAAAAAGTCGAAAATAAGTTTATATAAAGTATTGTCTTTTAAATATCATTACTATGTAATTTCGCCACTCGTCCGGCGGAGAGTATTGTTATTCCATAACACAGGTTCAATCCTAGCTTGGGTAACAATACGAGTATATCTCAATCTGGAATACTATTATGTAAATCTGATTTTGAATACTTTATGACAGGCGATGCAAGTTAACACGTACCTAATAAATTTTCATTTTGATTTCATTTTAATTTTTTCATCCTTTTAGGGGCTTATTCTGTACATCAAAACTGATTAAGACCTTAATTACGAACAACTTTTAGGAAAAAAATCGGAACATACGAGTATAATAATAATATAAGTTTTATACAAAATTAGAACTTTTACTTTGAACTCGGAATCGAAAAATGTTTGAAACAGCTGTTTTTTTTTTTCGAATTTTGAGTTGGCCCCATAATAATAATTAAGTTGTTCGTAATGAAGGTCCCAATCACCCCCTTTTGGCTGATGGATAACCCTTTAAAATAATAATTCACAAAATGTTTTCAACAAAAAGCTAAGGTCTCAGCCGTATAAAACCAACACCGTTCTAACACGTGGCGGACGGGAAATTTGTTTCCAACAAATCGTACGGCACGTGACAAATCAACAGAATTAATCAAATCCCACCTTTGTCACAACGGGTCCGGGGCATCGGTCACACGTGAAAATGGCTCGCAATGTGAACATTTTCATGAATATACGAAGTACGAGTAGGTAGGTATGTACGTGTATTGAAATCCGAAGATAAGGACACAGTATTTAAAAATAAATTAAAACCATTTCTACTTAAAACTAAATCTTATTTATACAGGATTATTATTAATCAATGTTGTTTAAATTGTTTAGCCATGTCAGAGGCCTTCAGGCGGCCTAAAAACTCTGACACCAGGGCTAGCCACCCGGCCTATACGAACTTACTTACTTTTTTATTAATCAATGAAAATTTATTAAAATTTAAAAAAATCTTTTATTGTATGATAAATATGTAAATAAGAAAATTAATACATATCAGGGAACATCTTTTACACACGGTCTCTGACCCCACACTAAGCAAAGCTTGTGATATGGCTGCCAGAGACTGATATAGGTATTACTACATATACTCGTACATATTTTAAATACATAGGTACTTAAACAGGGCTATTTCTAATCAACTAGCATCCTTTTAGGGGCTTATTCTGTACATCAAAACTAACAACTTTTGTTCTGCGACTTTTGTCCAAACTATAAAAAACAACTGTTCTATACATTTTGTCGAGGGTGAACAATATTTTTCTATAGAACATCAACTTTTTTTTAAGAATTGTTAAAAGTCATAGAACAAAAGTTGTTAGTTTTGATGTACAGAATAAGACCCTAAAAAGATGCTAATTGATTAGAAATAACCCGTTTTAAGTACCTATGTATTTAAAATATGTATACTAATACCTATATCAGTCTCTGGCAGCCATATCACAAGCTTTGCTTAGTGTGAGTTCAGAGACCGTGTGTAAAAGATGTTCCCTGATATGTATTTATTTACTTATTTACATATTTATCATACAATAAAAGATTTTTTTAAATTTTAATAAATTTTCATTGACATTTTAATATGTAACTTATTAATTTACCTAAGATTTCGTGTTTTTTTCTAAAAAAATAAATACATTGATAAGTATGACCTAATTATAGTGCCTTCCTCTCTAGGTACTGATTTACTGCGCTCGACGGGGTCCATTGGCCACTTTGTACCTTTTATATATTTACCACCATGTACTTTATGGAATCAGAATAAACGAATAAAAGTGCAAGTGGAGTCCCTCCGCGCGGAAGAAGTGAAACTTCGATGCAACAGTGCTTTCATACCCCCTCCGTGGTAGCGTTGAACGTTTAACGCAACCTTATTGGAAGTCGCATTAAAAGTTTCCCTTCAATTATGAATTGTTTAACTTTTGTAAAGTATTGTATAGGCTGAATCAGAGTTCTTGGCGGCTTTGATGTCAGCTACGAGCTGCACAAAACTGAAAACAGAGTGAAGCTCACTAACAGCTACGCAAGGATTGAGTTTCGTGCAGATTGTTAGCTATCTTCACATCCGCCAAAAAGTTTGACGTGGCCTATACGTGTACATATATACCTACGTGATACCTTTCATACGTTAAGGTACCTACGAAATTTTAAAGAAAAAGTTAACATCTTTTTAATAGCAAAACCCTTAGTCCAAGTTTTGCGTAGTTTACTTAAACTTTCGCGTTCGCGTGTAGCCCCATACCTTTTGGTTAGTTCTTCCTCGTTTCCGCCAGGGGCGCTGTACGAAAATATATAGAGCCATACGGAAACAGCTGTAGTTTCAATTTACGTGTAAACCTGGACCAACCCCTCAGATGCGGACTACGCGGTGAACCTTTGACTCAACATTTCTGATTCGTACCGCCAGGGAATGGAACAGTCTTCCTGCTATCCTGTTTCCGAAGAGATATAATCTAAACATTTTCAAGGTCAAAGTGAATAGGTATCTTCTAGGTCTGCGTGCTTCATCTTTGACCACAACGTCGGTTACAATCAGGTGAGTTGGTGGTGAAGCGCGGACTTATGCGCGATAAAAACAAGAAAAACACCTTAGTTGTTTTCTTGGATGTTGCCAATGCAACGGCATTCAACGTGTTCTATGACTTTCGGAAAGCAGAATATCTACGGCCTGCGACCTTTCTGCGCTCTAGGGCCGTAGCAAGGTCTACGGCTTTTTGTAATGTTGGCCTTACTTGATTCGAGGCCCAACAAAACAAAGCAAGAAAATAAGACAAATTTTATGAATTTTTCTTTGTGTTGTTTCGAGCAAATACCAGAGCCACAGTCCCTAAGTAAAAGTAGTAAAAAAATGTCCGAGCGCCGTCATACATACCGACTTAGATATTTACATTAAATAATTCACAATGACCCGCCTTATCGAATCTCGACGTTGTGTCACCTAATTAGTTCTTGTAACCGAGCACTTAGGCATCGCGCGGCTTTGTAGTCGGCTTGCAATCGCCTCACGACTAACTAATAAGTACACTTTTTTTGCACGATTGTGTCTCTATAGATATTTGCTCGAAGTTGTGTTGTTAGTATTTATTAAAGCTAGCAATATCGAAACCTCATAAAAACAGCTGTTTCATATCTACGTTAGTAAAGTTTACTATCGAATAACAAGCAACAAAATGCGGATTTTTCCGTATTCACACTGATGTGATTTCACAATTACATCGGTTCACAATGATGTGGATTCAATAAGTAGGTATTAATCCTAGACTAAAATGTGGATTCATTGCTGAATATTATACCCGTTAGAAAAATCCGCTATCACACGTGTTGATATAAGCAATAAAATATTTGCCAAATTCCTCCACTCCCGCAGAATATTCAAATATCATTCGCCGTTGCGCGTGTCGCCACACATAATACAATAGTCAACCTCTTTGATAAATAGCGGAAAACCTAGTTTTTGGCGGGAATACACGCGTCAGGCTTGCTACACACATAAGCGGGCAGCATGAATCGGCAACGTCGGGAGGTAAAATTGAATATGTATGTACAGGGTTATCTGCTTACTTTATACCATAGACGAATATACTATTATAGTTCGTCTATGCTTTATACTATACTAAGCCAAATGGGAGTGATTAAGACCATTATTATGGACAAATTTTACAAAAGAACTACCCAAAGTTCGAGAAAAAAACAGTTGTTTCATTAAAATTGCAACTCGGAATCGACAAAATGTATGAAACAGTTGATTTTGAAGTGAAACTTTTAATGCGACTTCCAACAAGGTTGCGTAAAACGTTTAACGCTACCATGGAGGGGATATGAAAGCACTGTTGCGTCGAAGTTTCACTTCTTCCGCGCGGTGGGACTCCATATTTTATATCATTTTTTTTTCTCGAATTCTGGGTTGGCCTCATAGTAAAAGTGGTTCCTAATGATGTTCTCAATCACCTCCTTCGGCTTTCGGCTTAGTTTCCTAGTTCTGGATAACTCTGTAGACGAATGTTTGGGAAAACAGTCGCTTGGCTGCCGCACAAAATCATTCGGCTCGGCCACTGCCAACATATGCCGATCGGCTCGCGATGCCGCGACGGAAAGGAAGCGCGGCGGCCGAATGTAAGTCGATTTGTGCCGCTCGTAGGTACCCAAAGGAACTACCCGATCGGCACAAGCCGAATGATGCCGAACAAGTGTAATAATTGTTTTAGGCCTCGTTTGTTGTTCAAAAAATCCTGCAGAAACTACAGTGCGACCTCAGACCAAAAAAAAAATCAAGACAGAACGTCGTGAGTTTGTTATACATGAGGTGAGTGCGTCGGTGTTGCACCGCCATGGTTTGACCGACGAGCCATGGCGTAGTTTCGTTGTACGTGTTTGTTTGTGTGTACACGGCGAGGCGTAGTTTTGCCGGCTTCAATTAATTGTTTCTCAACATTCTGTCTTGATTTTTAGGATTCCGTACCCAAAGGGTAAAAACGGGACCCTATTACTAAGACTTCGATGTCCGTCTGTCCGTATGTCTGTCTGTCTGTCTGTCACAGGGCTGTATCTCATAAAACATGATAGCTAGGCAGCTGAAACTTTCACAGATTATGTATTTCTGTTGCCGCTATAACAACAAATACTAAAAACAGAATAAAATAAATATTTAAGGGGAGCCCCCCATACAACGAACATGATTTTTAGGAGTTTTTTGCACGCTATTAATTAATAACGGCAAGAGGTATGGGGCTCCAATACGGTACGGAACCCTTCATGCGCGAGTCCGACTCGCACTTGGCCGATTTTTTATTTTATTTGGTATGAGCAGTGCGACAACAAAGAGTTGGAAATTAAAATGACCACAATCGTATTGTTAGCATTATTAGCAAATATTGGCGATACTTTGGTATCGCCAATATTTAAAGATAGAGTGATTCAAGAGGAATGTTTGTATGTATAATACACCTGTGCAAAGCCGAGGCGGGTCGCTGGTAGATATTATTTGCTCGAAGCATTTTTTTGCGAAAAATATTATTTATGTCGCTGTACTGTGTCGGCCCGCTTCTGTGTGTAGCAAACTTCAGTAGCGATAACGTCACTGTTAACGTGTAGACGTGATTTATTCAACAGAATAGCATAGCATGTTAATTCGTTATTTAACCTGCTAATTAGCAGTTGTTATAACTAATTATGAAGTTTTAATTACGCAGTTATTTCTGTTATTTAGAATTGTTTCGTTTGAAATTGCTCGCTTTTGTTTTTTATTGGGCTAGATGTTCGTTTGTTTTCTTTTGAGACGTGCGTTTGTAGTAAATTTTACGGTTCTTACTTTAAAGAAAATTTTATAGTGCTACAGGTGTTTGTGTGGAATGTAATAATCAGCCAAGTGCGAGTCGGACTCGCGCACGAAGGGTTCCGTACCGTATGGGAGTCCCATTCCTCTAAAAGCTCCTAAAAATCACGTTTATTGTATGGGAGCCCCCCTTAAATATTTATTTTAGTCTGTTTTTATTTGTTGTTATAGCAGCAACAGAAATACATCATCTGTGAAAATTTCAGCTGTCTAGCTATCACGGTTCATGAGATGCAGCCTGGAGACAGACAGGCAGACATCGGAGTCTTAGTAATAGGGACCCGTTTTTACCCTTTGGGTACGGAACCCTAAAAATGATATACAATATAACAAAAGATAGCTGACAGCAGTAGGAAATATACCTTTTCCATTAAATAAAACACTACCAAATCATCACCATCATCATCATCAACACGAAACAATTAACAATACAAAAAATCAAACAAAATAACTAAGAATTCTCCCATAAATACCCAGTTTAACTAAAACAGCTTTATCAAATCAAAAACCAACAAAACTGTTCAACACTTATAATTATCCAGCGCTAAATTGCGTTACTAACCTTATAAGTCTCATTCTTTCATTCATCAGACATATTTATTTATTTTACACTACCTTTAACTTACAATTAAATTTAAAATTGCTTTTATACAAATACACTAAAACGCGCTATATATTACTCTACAATAAAGTAGAAGTTTGTTTGTAGCAAAAGTTCAAGAATTAAAAAATAAAAGTTCTAAAAAGAAGTCCAATTCCTGAACGAAAATTCAGCTCGAATTTTTGCGTCATAAAAGTATCTAATTTCGTGGTAATAAAGTTGAATTTTGTGCGTTCCGCTTGTATTATTACTGTTGTATTAGACACATTCTTTAACTCGCCCGCGCGATCGAGTCGCTCCCCTTCCATATTTTTTGTGTCGTTCGCACCTATAAAGTACACAGTCATAAGAAAAAGTAAAGTTCTTAGGTATAACTGACAGCCGTTGGCTTTTCAAGATGGCAGTTGAGTGCCGAGTCAACTGCCGACTATTCATTTATTTAGATTTCGATTTAGAGATGCAGAATATAGCGAGTGTTATCTTTAATTTTTGCGCACAAGCTCTTGCTGTAATAGCTTTATCTCTTTTTGATTTAAGTTGCAAATCCGTGTATTGTCATCGTGTATTGCTATTGACACGCTTGACACGCTACTTTACTGTACTGTACCAGCCTTTTTTATAGTCCACTGCAGGACGTAGGCCTACCCGCGAAGAGTGATTGGGCCATATCCACCACGCTGGCCCAATGCGGGTTGGTGGATTCACACACGCCATCGATTTACTTCTACGGACGTATGCAGGTTGCCTCACGATGTTTTCCTTCACCGAAAAGCCAGTGGTGTGAAATTCCGCACATAAGTTCCAAAGAAATTCATTGGTACGGGACCGGGAGAACTCACGACCTCAAGAATGACAGGCCAGCGTTAGAACCACTAGACTACCACGGCTTACTACACGCTACATGCTGGGACATAAATCATAGTAGGTACTTACCTAAAACTAGGGCGGTGAATATGTTGCGCGGGTACAACGCCGGTATAAAGTTATTAAAACGTTTTTGTAGCTGACTGTACATAAATCACCGTCGAGCGAGTTAACGACATAAAAAAAATAGTGCGTGGAGTCCCTCCGCGCGGAAGAAGAAACTTCGACGCAACAGTGCTTTCATACCCCCTCCATGGTAGCGTTAAACGTTTAACGCAACCTTGTTGGAAGTCGCATTGGAAGTTTCACTTCAAAAATAGGTAAAGTCGGAGGGGGAGAGCGACTCGCTCGCACGAGCGAGTTTCCCTCGAGCGAGTCAAAGAATGAGTCTTGTATTTATATTGTACGGTCCGAATTCCTCCTTTGTCTGGGAAAATATTTCTCATACTTCGTGTAGAATGCGTTTTGGACAGATGGTGTTTTGATAGATGGCGGGCGTGTCGCTCCATTAGTAAAAACATTGGGTAACAAAAAAGGTTGCTATGCGGTCGGATATTTATTTGAGTTATATGCGTTTTAGTTCTTGGTTAAAAAGGGTCGGGAATACACCTGGGACATATCTTTGAATATGTACAGATTATTCAGTACATAGGTACTCGACGATCTAGATATCCTGAAAGTGATGCGTTGATTTCCTACGCTACGAATTAATAGCTTAGACGGAGACAAAAAACATAGAGAGAGACAATAAATAGATTGCACGCAAACTAAGTATTCGAATTCTGTAGGTACATGATTGAAGTCGGTTAACCTGTTCTTAGGGAAAAATAATTATCGAATTTCAATCTATTTTCGGGGAGAGATGAACACGAGATAGGTTGTGCTGGTCTTTCTTCTCTTTACTTGAAACAAAATATACGCGACAGCAGACGCAATAACTTCCTCTTACAGCCTACACCATCACAGACCAACACTGAACACCACATCCACTGCAACAGAGTGGTTTACAACTGGAACAGGTTGCCTGAGGATGTAATCTCAGCAAGGACTTTAAACACATTTAAGAATAGACTGGACCTTTGGATAAAGAAGGAAATAATTTCCTTGACAGATAAATACAAATTTTATTCGACTCTGCTTGATATAGGCACATCAGTATACACTGCTCGCCTATAAACAAATAAATAATAAATACTTATTTTGTTCGGATTCACAAAATAATGTTACTACTCTGTTATGATGATAATGATAAAGAAGATGAAAACAGCAGCAAAGGTACCCTTAAGAAAGCTCTCATCACTAAATCGACAGCGAATCGATTCACCCTCAGTGCCAATCAAAAAACGGACAAAACATGGAACTAAAAATTACCCACTTGAGATAAATATCACTGTTGTTTAAATTACGATCGTAGCGCCCTCACAAAACTGCAGAGGTATTCAGCCGCTTTGTAAGTTCATTGTGATGGACGAGCCAAAACAACCAATATCCACTATCCAGGTCAAAGGTCAGAGGTGAATGCTAAAACTTTTGGAGAACGCTCTTAAGTCCTAAGTGACAAGGTTCGAAATCGCGTACCGAAGTAAATTTCGTTCTGAACAGAGCTTTATAGGTACATGAGCTTTAAAGTGATAGTGTCAAGGTCTAAAATATTCAATCGACTACTTAGACGAAAAATGTTTCGATACTGTGAACCAAACAAAGTAAATAAGATCCTAACTGTTAACAATACCTAACTGTTCCTATGATTACTTTAGTGTTTAAGTCAATTGCCATACCCTAAAACAGGGTTCATAAAAACGTATACAGTCAAACCTGGCTAACTGAGAACTGGATAAGTGAGAAACCTCTGTAAGTGAGAGTAATTGCCAGGTCCCGTCATTTTACCCCTCAAATACCTCTATAAGTGAAAGACCAAAACCACTATAAGAGAGAGTCGTTTTTCGCTCATGGACCTCTATAACTGAGAGTACTGCTTGTCTGAACCTCTTTAAGTGACAGTTGAGGGTAATGAAACATCTGCACTTTATGACACATTCTTAAATTTCGTGGAACTACATAACTACCGTTGATTTCAGATCGTGTTCTATTTAAACTTTTTTTTGTATTTTGTGGAAATAAGTAACATTGTTTTTGTATCGCATTTTTTTGGAATGGCCACACGTGCATCCATACTATCTTGTTTATTGAAATAGTACTCCATTCAAAATTATTTTGTATTTTTCTTTCATCTACCTAACATTATTTTTGTATCACATTCTTTTGGAATAGCCACACGTCACACGTGCGTATACACTATTTTACTAGTCAAACTTACTACAGTTGATAAGTATCAATTGAGGAGAAAGGTTCGGTGTCAATAAATAAATCCTTAGGAATAAATAAATAAATCGCTTAAGACTGGTATTGAATGGGTTCAAAAGTGCATATACGCAATGAATTTTATTTATAAGAATCCAACTTTTATAAAATAATAAAATCAAAAGACCCATACGGTCTCGGTGCTCTTAGGACATGGAAATAATAAAAAAATTCGACTTTTTTAATTTTCCCAATTTTAAAAAGTGCCTTACAGCATGAATAAATAATCATCTATGTTCAATTCTAACCAACACAACCCGAAAAATTAGTACCTATATACTATTTATAAACGTATTTATCATTCTTCACGGACGTAGATAGCTACATACAAATTAGACGTATTTTTAACCTCTAGTTATAAGAGAGAGAAGCCACTTCTGAAACTGGATAAGTGAGAAACCTGGATAAGTGAAAAACCTCTATAAGAGAGAATGAGATGGCGGTCCCTTCAACTCTCTCTTATCCAGTGTATATATACTTGGAGTTACATATTAAAACATAAATACTTACGCATCGATACTTTTTCCCCATATGATTATTCCATACCTTAGCCAAGCGTGGGCGTAAGCATAATAAGCATTCAAGGCAGTTTTGGCGTTTGTATTGGTTTATAGTTCGGATAGTGCGTATATGAATTGTGATAGTTTTGATTTTAGTTTCCCGATATGGGCATGACTCAATTTATTTTGTTTTGGTTGCTTTGGATAAAATAAATTTGTATGGGCCTGGTGGCTAGCCCTGGTGTCAGAGCTTTTAAGCCACGTGAAGCCCTCTTACACGCTAAACAGTTAAAACAACCGGGATCTACAATTCATCCGAGCTACTGTATTTATTCTGTGAACATTTCAAGCGTCTACCTGTTACTAATGAAAAATGGCGAAAAATTCAGGTTTGTTGTACGGGAGCTGTTAAATATTTATTTTATTCTGTTTTCAGTATTTGTTGTTATAGCGGCAATAGAAATATATCATCTGTGATTTTTTTTCTTTCTAACTATCATGGTTCATGAGATACAGCCTGGTGACAGACAGACAGTCGGACAGCGGAGTCTTAGTAATAGGGTTCCGTTTTTACTCTTTAGGTATGGAACCCTAAAATGTCCTACTAGAGTATGTACAAAAAGAGATCCGTCGTGGCGTTACGGTGAACTAACAATAATATTTTAATCAGCAGCCAAGGCACCGACTACTTGGTAGACGCGAGTACTGATGAAAACCGAATTGGTGTCTACCAATAGTATCAAACACTTTCAGTTGTACTAGCAATGACAGAGCAGTGGTGTCAACGTAACAAAAGTAGTAAAATGGTACACGGGCGACCTCACCTACGACTACGCTTCTCTTTTTGCACACTGTCCTACAAAAATATATCACACACGTGTATTTACCTACTGTAATAAAAGTAAATCACCTCGTAGCAGGTAATATTAAACTCAGTTGTAAACATGTTTCGGATGTAAACCAATAACATGCTTACAGTTTTACGCGCCATGTTTCCTATTGGCCCATCGACTTAAACATTATTTTGTAAGGATCCGGCATTAAAGGGTTAAATTTTAAAATTAAATTTTGTAAAAGAGATGATTTATATTAGAACGGGGCGGGCACGGGACGGGTCTGGTTGAGGTCCGTAAGACTCACGCACGTTCCATACATTTTATAGTGGCCTGTACGACGCCTGCACGACTCCCGGACGGGGTTCTTTTACAAAAAAATGTAAGGAACGTGCATCGTATGTGCATCGTACGGGCGTCGGGCGCGTCCCGTGTCCTTCCTGTTCTAATATAAATCATCCGTACACATCCGCAACAGCTAAGTTCTAAGACTTCTAAGCAACTCTGTGTAGGTCGCATAAAGCTATAAAAATGTATCTATCTATGTCGGGTTAATTTGAAATCATTACCTCTATTTTAAAACTAAAACTACGATACGATCGTTTTATATGCTTTTTTTAACCAAATTCCAAAAAGAGGAGGTTCTATGTTCGTCTGTTTGCATTTTTTGTATATGTTCATCGATTATTCCGCCAGTTGTGAACCGAATTGTAAAATTCTTTATTAGTTAAAAAGGTGACCTCTTTACTTTCGAGGTGGTCCCATTTAAATTTCATAGGAATCGGCTTAGCCGTTTTGGAAAAATCAACAAATATTTAAACAATTCGAGCGAAATATTTGAATTTTGTACACGATGGAAGGGATTTTGCAATTTTTTGCGAAAAATAAATATTGTTTTCTTGACCCATCTTTATCAACCAAGTTTAACAAGTCTATGACCCGATCATTCTGGAACGAGTTAGCGTCTCTAACACTTGAAGCCTTGACTGATATTGAGCCATTTGTTAAATACATTACACGAAATCGTCTACTAGTACATTAGTAACGGCGTGATTGGCCAGTTTTGATGAATTTATGGCGGGAATGTGTGTTGGAGAAAATCTAATTGATCTTTTTAACACGCTTTTATTAGGTTGACGTGTAATGTAACCTGCCTGCCTCAAGTCGAAAGTTGTCGACCAGTGTGTGTTGCCAGTGATGACTTACGGCACAGAAACGTGGTCTCTCACTATGGGCCTTATTACTAAGCTTCAAGTAGCCCAACGAGCCATGGAGAGGGCTATGATCGGAGTTTCTCTGCGCGATCGCATCAGAAATGAGGAGATCCGTAGAAGAACCAAGGTTACCGACATAGCCCAGCATATTGGAAGGTTTAAGTGGCAATGGGCAGGGCACATAGCGCGGAGGACTGATGACCGATGGGGTCGAAAAGTCCTCGAGTGGAGACCACGTACCGGCAAGCGCAGCGTAGGACGTCCACCCACAAGGTGGACGGACGACCTCATTAAGACCGCAGGATCGCGCTGGATGCAAGCCGCTACCAACCGGTCTTATTGGAGATCTTTAGGGGAGGCCTATGTCCAGCAGTGGACGTCCTACGGCTGAATGGAAAGGAAGGTAATGTAACCTTACATAGGTTACATTACACGTCAACCTAAGTATCTGGAATGGATGGAATCTAAGGTAACTAATTTAACCATCTTCCAAGGGTCGTAGCGTAATGAAAATTGGCTGCTGTATGTAGTTCTGATGACAATACTAATAACATGGTACTGTCGAACTGATCTGATGATGGAGCCGGAAGATATGAACTGGAACTTTATGATGGAAAATCGTATAACTGTTTTGGATTTCTTAGAAAAGTCTTGTAATGAACTTTGACCACAATTAGGTTTCAAGGTCTGATGATGAAGCCGGAAGATAAGCACTGGCATTCCACGATGGAACATTGTATCATAGTCGTGTTTGCACTTGTGAGAAAGGCTATAAAGCGTGTTTTTCTAGTGTTTTTTCGATCGAGTGCCTGATTTTATTATCACAACGACCAACTAAGTACCTATGACGGTAGATTTTAATTTTTAATGCATAAAATTAGTACGTATTAGACTCTCTAAGTAGTCTAAGTATTGGTTTCTCTACTCGCGTAATAAATACCATTTTTAACCGACTTTTGAAAAGGAAGAGGTTATATTCGTCTGTATGTTTTTTTTGTGTATGATCATCGATATTTTTGTCAATTGTGAACCGTATCAAAAAAATATCTTTAGTTCGAAAGGTATAGTCCCGAGGTGGTCCTATTAAATTTTGATCGAAATCGGCTGAGCTGTTTTTGAAAAATCAACAGTAAATATTACATTATTGGAGCGAACTATTCGAATTTTGTACACATTTTTTTGGCAAATAATAATTATTAATGCAATTTTTGACGATGGATTGATGTCTACAATTCACGTAATAAGTATAGACAGGTAAAAATATACTTATGTAATGTATGTGATAATGGTCCTGAACAAGGTCCATGAACCAAGCAAAATAAGTTTATTTTCGGAACATTCTTGAATAAACTCTTATAAATATTCACCATCAGTCCAAATGGATGACATCCATTCGATGTTACGAGTTTGCGACTTCGTCGTTAGAAATGGCGACTTTTCATTGGTATAGCGAGCGCTTTAGCGTCAAAAATAGTTTAGCAACTTGTCTGATTACCTTCAAACTAAATCATCTGTGGATTTATCTGTACATAGTATTTCTGGCTACTTATATCTTCAAACAATGTTTCTGTAAAAAACGAAGTCTAAGCTTAAATACACTAAATTGGCAACATTAAATAGCTACATTCATTTGAATGTCATCCATTTGGCCTGATGGTGAATGGGGCCTATAACACTTGAGCCGGTTGATAAATAAATTACACGAAATCATCTACTAATACATCAGTTACGGCTTGATTGGCCAGATTTATGGCGGGAATGTGTTGTAGAGGTAAAAATAGAATATCGTAAAATAATGATACGAGTTGTCGATTTCCAATTACTTTTCATGAAAGCGATGTTTAAACGGTCAGCAATAAAGTGACGTTTTGATCCGTCTTAGAATATTTTTGGTTAGCGGTTGGATATGTTTTCAACAGTTCCATCTGATATATTGTCACAATACAGGGTTATTTCTAATCAATTAGCATCCTTTAAAGGGCTTATTCTGTACATCAAAACTATAGCTCTGCTCCGCGGACCCCTCTCACCCACCCACGGTAACATCTCCCCCTGCTCCCTTTTTACCGCGCAGGCGATACGCGCGTTAAGCGGTCGGTCTATAACAACTTTTGTCAAAACTAAAAAAAAACAGCTATTTCATACATTTGGTCGAGGGTAAACGATATTTTTCTATGTAACAACAACTTTTTTTTGAGAATTAATAAAGTCGTAGAACAAAAGTTGTCGTCAGTCCACCTAGTCGGTAGACATCCTACGCTGCGCTTGCTGGTCCGTGGTCTCCATTCGAGAACTTTACTGCCCCATCGGCCATCCGTTCTCCGAACTATGTGCCCTGCCCATTGCAACTTTAATTTGCTAATCCGCTGGGCTATGTCGGTAACTTTGGTTCGTCTGCGGATCTCCTCATTTCTGATTCGATCTCGCAGAGAGACGCCGAGCATAGCCCTCTCCATAGCACGTTGGGCTATCCTGAGCTTATTCATAAGGCCCATAGTAAAAGACCACGTTTCAGTTCCATATGTCATCACCGGCAACACACAACTATCGAAAACTCTCGTCTTGAGGCACTGAGGTATATCAGATGAAAAGACGCCACGCAGTTTTCCGCAGGCTGCCCAACCGAGTTGGACATATTTTTACTTGGGTTTTATTTTTTTAATACTCAACATAACAGCACCAACTAAAATCCTAGACGAGTTAACAGCTTAGTTCGGTGTGTTCAGGAAAACTCAGGATTGATTAGGTACTTTTTAAATCAGTTAAGTTTTTGTCAAATAACAGTTGTACGTAGTTTAGCAGAAAGGACTCACTTTGGACAGCCATGTATAGGGCTGTCCAAAATCAAAACATGGCAAGAGTAGGTATTATATCGCAAGACAATTGCTACGTTTTGATTTTTCACAGCCGTGTGGGTTTTGTCTTTTTTGGTAATCTACGTCCAATTGTGGCTAGGAGTTGCTGACCATACAATAAATTAAATTTATCTACACTAATGTTGTAACATTCTACTTATGTTTCCGATACTTGACTTATAATGACTACTGTTATAGCGCAGACAACAAAACACTCAATTTAAGCAATTTCACATGATGTTATAATATCCACATCGATATCGTAAAATCTCATTATAACATCAATAAAACGCGACCAATTAACCTGGCGAGCCTTATGTCAAAATCCTCATACAAGTTGTATAAAATTTTGATATTAGGCTGGCTTTTGAACAGTTGGGTAATACGTCAAAACTTCGTCGAAACTACTAAACTTACATACACAAAACTCTTTGGTAAGATCTTGTGCCAATGAAATAAAAAAAGAACAGCGCGCGCTCGCTCCTGATTGGCCCTGCGCGCGCAGCATAGATCATTGGTTAGATTTGAATGGCGCCAAGTTCACTGTGACAATACACGTACGCGTGAATTTAATGTTTCGCAATATGTTTTTTTTTTATTTTTATTAGTGAAGATAAAGTAGTGTATGCAACTGCATATAACACGGGTATTAAAACACTCGTTACTATTATGAAACTCGCTGCGCTCGTTTCATAAACTCACACTCGTATTTTAATACCCTTCATTATATGACAGTTGCATAAACTACTACTACTATTACAGCTAACCATTTCAAAAGTCCCCGTTCAATAATAACAAGAAAGCAAGTTAACCCTCAAGGGGTGTAGTGGGGAAATACATGAAACCCCAATTTTCGGTTTTTCCTACATTTTCCGTAGTCAACTCAGGAATTAGCCCTATAGAGAGACTTTGGTACCCGAGGATGTTTTGTTTTCTCGAGACAATACTTTTATATTATTTTCAACGTAATGAGAGAAACATTTTTTTCGATATTTTTTTTATGGGTATCTTTAGATATCAAATCTGAAAGTTCTGGAAGAAGCTCGATAAAGACCGCATTTATCTTGATTAGCGGGATCTAGAATATATTTTTTTCGTAAATGTCACTGAAATTATATGCAGAACAAATAAGTTTATTCGATATCAGGATTGGTCCCATACTAAAAGATGTTTATTTTATACCATTTACTAAAATTCCCGTTAGAGGTTTTGCTAAGCCACTCTACAGTGTAATCCAGTACTGGTACTGCTACTGTATTATGCTGAAAGGAAGTGAAACAAGACCATCATTATGAACAACTTTTATATACTATGGGGCATTAGCCAAACCGGAAGTCCAGAAAATAAAACCAGATATATCATTTCTTCGATTTCGAGTTGCAATTTTGTATGGAGTTGCTGTTTTTTAGGGTTCCGTACCCAAAGGGAAAAACGGGACCCTTTTACTAAGACTTCGATGTCCGTCTGTCCGTCTGTCTGTCTGTCCGTCTGTCACCGGGCTGTATCTCGTGAACCATGATAGCTAGGCAGCTGAAATTTTCACAGATGATATATGTATTTCGGTTGCCGCTATAACAACAACTACTAAAAATAAAATAAAATAAATATATAAGGGAGGCTCCCATACAAGAAACTTGAATTTTTAGACGTTTTTCGCTCTATATTAATAATGGTACCAGGTAGAGGCTTGAAAATTTCACAGAATATTTAGTTTTATATTCCCTTCAATAATAAATAATAAAGTTAAAATAAAATAATTATTTAAGGGGGGCTCCCATACAGTACGGAACCCTCCGTGCGCGAGTCCGACTCGTACTTGGCCGATTATTTTTAATTTCTTTGATAATCTCGAATTACGACAGACGCGACCAAAGCACCACCCTTTTATGGTGGACATTCCGCGCGTTAAAACCAAATCCACAAAGGAAGGTCGAATCCACATTTCTCATATGAACAGCCAGAATTTGGAACGCTTTGCCTGGGTCTGTCTTCCCGCTAAAATACTACGTGGGTGTCTTCAAACCCTGAGTGAATAGGTATCTACTAGGAAAGCGTGCTACACCCTAGACCTCATATCTGCTTGATATCAGGCAGTATGTAGTCAAACTCAAACCTATAGGTACGAAATAAAAAAATATTGGATAGAGGCTTCGAGCAAATATCTACAGAGCCACACTCCCTAAGTGAAGAGTAGTAAAAAAATGTCCGAGCGCCGTCTACATACCGATTTAGATATTTACATTAAATAATTCACAATGACCCGTTTTCTCGAATCTCGACGTTATGTCACCTAATTAGTGTTTGTAACCGAGCACTTTGGCATCGCGCGGCGTTGTAGTTGGCTTGCAATCGATTTACGACTAACTACGTAGCTTGGGCAGGGTTTTGGCTCGGACACTTTTTTGCACAATTGTGACTCTATATATATTTGCTCCAAGGATAGAGATGAGTATCTTACCTATTCTCTTCTCTCCAAAATCCCAGGAGTCACTTCCATGCGCGTACGCCTGCCACCTTCACTATCACTTCACACATCACTATTTTACACCTTATGTACACAGCTTTACGGACTATTTCACAATACACTATTCACTAAAGGTATGCGATGACTAGGTAGGTATTAGGTATAGAGGGGTAAAAATAGGCAGGTCGTTTATTGTGGTACTCGCTGTTTGGATTTCTTCGGAAGGTTGGTCCCCTGGAACAAAGATAAATTCAATTCAATTCAATCATTTATTTGCAACATATGTAGTTATTACACGCAGTTCACAAGTTACATGTTTTAGACAGTTATATACATATGACCCTATAAGGGTGTGGCAAATTTACAAAATCAAACAATTTTAAAAGTTACAAAATTACAACAAATTATTTTGATACATATCCCAATTGTTAATAATTTAATAATGTCAATAATTATTTAAATTCATAATAATAAATTGTGTCATGCTTTTTCATTAAAATATTCATTAATAGTATAATATGCTTTTTCAATTAAAAATTTCTTTAATCTCAATTTGAATGTCATATCACATTCCGATTCTTTTATATTTTTAGGTAGTTTATTATAGATATCTATAATAAACTATATAAAACAGTGGTAAGTAAATATACTACTGCCAAAGGACACGTCCACAAAATGTATGGAGGCTGGTATAATAATAATTAAATAATCTAACCAAAGCATGCGTTACATCTCGAGAAAGTACATCTCATTCTGAGTCAATTACATCAGTTAACATCAAAAAAGAGCCCTCAGTTAAAAAAATAATAATTTGAATGTCTTAGGATAAATAAATATATTTGACAGAGTAAGTAGATTATTTCTGGCAACTATGATTAAGTAACCTTGAAATAGCTATATTAAAAACATTTTTATCTACATTCTACTTATGTTTCCAATACTTGACTTATAATGACTACTGTTATAGCGCAGACAACAAAACACTCAATTTAAGCAATTTCACATGATGTTATAATATCCACATCGATATCGTAAAATCTCATTATAACATCGCGCGCTCGCTCCTGATTGGCCCTGCGCGCGCAGCTGCGCTCTCATTGGTTAGATTTTAATGGCGCCAAGTTCACTGTGACAATACACGTACGCGTGAATTTAATGTTTCGCAATATGTTTTATTTTTATTTTTATTAGTGAAGATAAAGTAGTGTATGCAACTGCATATAACACGGGTATTAAAACACTCGTTACTATTATGAAACTCGCTGCCCTCGTTTCATAAACTCACACTCGTGTTTTAATACCCTTCATTATATGACAGTTGCATAAACTACTATTATCAATTAGACCCAATTTTTAATGTGATTCTTGAAATATTGCTCTAACTGGATGCACCAACTTTTTATGAATTCTAAAATTGTTGCAAAATATGACATAATTATGGAGGAATCGGGTAATAATGCAAGTAAATGAACGATAGAAGCCATTAATATGGCTATAACAGAAAAAAATGTGAGATGTATTTCCACACAATTTATTTTAATCATTTAAAAAATAATGGAGGGATGAAAAAATATAAATAAAATATTTTTGAGAAGTCCATAAAGCAAGCTTTCAAATGATGTATAGGGTGACTCAGCTTCAGTTCAGTTCTGACTTAGCTTCAGATTATATCTCTCCAGAAACCACATTATTACATTTTTAGTCCCTGTCATGAAATATTTCTGTCCAAGTAGAAGCATTCTGTAATATATTGATCGTATGTGCAAACTTTGAAACAAAAAAATCATAATAGCTTAGCTTCCATAGAAAAATTTGAAAACAGAAATAATAAGATATACCCACTACGTTTAAACCCCTTGTTGTTTTTTGTTACGTATTGATGCTATAGTTCGTGTAGGCCGGGTGGCTAGCCCTGGTGTCAAGAGTTTTAGGCCGCCTGAAGGCCTCTGACTTGGCTAAACGGTTAAAACAACCGGGACCTACAATTTAACGTGCCATCCGAGCCACGGTAGCGCTCAGTTGGAAAATGCCACCCGCGGTCACCCATCCAAATATTGACCGTGCGGAACGTTGCTTAATTTCGGTGATCGCTGACAAACACCCAATTGAACTACGCTACGAGCGCTACAGCACGCAGATACCTTAAATACCATTACCGTGGCCACAGATAGCCGTGTGGGGCCGGCATTATACAGAGATCTTCTCAATTACCGTGGTGACGTCAACAACAACACGTCAATAGTACAGACTACGGCACAATTAAACCAATAGTGCCTGGGGTGTATAGTTTGTAGGACAATTAAGGCTGCGTATCCACCAGAGATACTCTACAAACTGTTGCTTTGACAAGACTTTCACGGTAATTATCCAATTTGGCGATTTTCGCATCCAAATCGGAGAATGGCCGGTCAAATATAAACCGAGCTCTAGACGACCGATATATTCGATATACCTACAACAAAAATACAAAATTCAAATTTACGAAAAAATGAACTGCACCATAAATTCAAGAGAAAAAATAAGCTGCACCATAAATTTTGTTATTAAACTTTTTGTACGGAACATCTGATTTTTTTCTCGAGATTTTATTTATTTATTTGTTTATAGGCGAGCAGTGTATACTGATATGCCTATATCAAGCAGAGTCGAATAAAATTAGTATTTAGCTTTCAAAGATTTTTTTTCCTTCTTTATCCAAAGGTCCTGTCTATTCTTAAATGCGTTTAAAGTTCTTGCTGAGATTACATCCTCAGGCAACTTATTCCAATTGTAGGCAACTCTATTGCATAGGATGTGGTGTGCAGTGTTGGTTTGTGATGGTGTAGGCTGCAAGATAAATCTATGGCGTATATTTTCGTTATAAAGTAAAAAAAATGTTCTTAATGATGAGTATATAAACCTCAGAAAACCCATGCTCTTTGCAATGCAATACCATTTATTTGAATTTGCTTAATATCGAGTGGAAAAGCAGCCTAAGTGAATACTCGTAGTGCCTACTTAAGGGGAGCACAGACTGTAGAACAATTAAGTCGTCCGTCGACCTTGGGCGCTAAGCACAGCCTTCAAGCGGTGATTAACGTCACTGACGTCACTCTGACACACGGACACCAACAATAGGAACGTCACTATTTTATTATTATATACTAGCTGCCCGTCGCGGCTTCGCCCGGGTACGATTGGCTAAAGAAGACAAATAGTAAGGATCCCAATTTTTTTTGAAAATATAATATAGTCTATGTTCACCGGGGATAGTGTAGCTTTCCAACAGTGAAAGAATTTTTCGAATCGGTTCAGTAGTTTTGGAGCCTATTCGATGCAAACACACAATCAAATCTTTCCTCTTTATAATATTGGTACCTATAGAGTATAGACTACGGGACTAATCACGCATTGAAATCTCGAGATAAATAATTAGTTCAGTAGCCCGATGTTTCGACCGAGTTGCATCGATCGTGGTCACGGGTAGACTGTTTCGAGCAAATATCTATACAACCCGGTCACAATATCTGAGCACCTGACTTCGTGACGTCATATCGAATTATCGGGACGTATATACATTACCGGACGTCTAGTATACCGTCCGGACGTAAATTATTATCGGGACGTGTATCGGCAACGAAGATGCTAACCGTACTGTCGCACCGGGGAGTGCGCGGAGAGGTGACAGGGGAAGCGGGAGAGGCACCGCATTCCAGCGAGGTGCACAGATATTCTGACCGGGTTTGTGTCACAATCGTGCAAAAAAGTGTCCGAGACAAAACTCTGCCCAAGCTATGTAGTGGACAGGCTTTTTAGTTAGTCGTAAGGCGATTGCAAGTCAACTACAACGCCGAGGATGCCAAAGTGCTCGGTTTCAAGCACTAATTAAGTGACAATATATTGTTGTGATTCGAAAAAACGGGTCATTGTGAATTATTTAATGTAAATCTAAGTCGGTATGTATGACGGCACTGAAACTACTAACTTAGACTGGCTCTGTAGCTACTTGCTCGAAGGTAGACTGTCAATATTTCATTATTTTATTTAAGTCACGATTGGTATCTCTGTACTGTACTGTATCAGCCTTTTAATAGTCCACTGCAGGACGTAGGCCTTACATTCATACTACATTCACGGTTCAAGAGATACAGCCTGGTGACAGACAGACAGACGGACATCGAAGTTTTAGTAATTGGGTCCCGTTTAATTTTTTTAATTTAAATTAATGATCCACAGACTCCAGGGTCTGTGCCCTTTGTTAACTAAGCTACAATTTATAGAATGCGACTGTACAATAGAGATGGGTTAGTTTAAATCTTAGTCTAAGTTAGTAGTTTCAGTGCATTGCGTGAATGCCGCGAGCAAACCGGCGACCCGCATGCAGCACCCGATCATGAGTGTGACGCATGTGCCAGCCATCGCTCTCCTCGACCATATGAGGGAGGAGAACAACCCGACACACGACGCCGCCGCAAGAAGGAAACCCATAAAATGGGTACGGAACCCTTAAAATGGGTAAAGTTAGTGAAGTCTTTACACGCTATTCACGGCATATCTGGGAGTGGAAGGGATAATTGATGAACACACTCATACACTCACGAGTCGCGCGACTCGGGCCCAGCATGAGTTGCCATTTGCTTACAAACTCTAGCTGTAACACAAAATATGGAGCCCAGATGATAAGTTTTTTTTTTTTTTTTTTTTTTTTTTTCCCTCGGACTTGATCGGAGGCTTTGTTTTATTTTAAAGTTTAATTTTTTAACCAGAATACAAATTTACATAATATTTGTGATATAAAGTTTACTAATTTCGTATCAATTTTGACGCAGGTTAGAATAGAATAGAATATATTTATTTGCATAATATACAGAGCTAAGAGATTAAAAGCTAAGTATACACCCTGCCTAGTAGGGCATAGCAAAACATCATAATATTAGGTAAGTGAATATCTTAAAAATTACTTACTAAGCTAATCTTATTTTAATTCCAATTTAATTTCCAAAAGACTATCCAAAAAACATAAATATTTCAAAAATTTCAAAAGACGTTCCAAACAACAAACATTTAAACTATTTCTTGTAAATATTTTTAACAGCAGTCGCACATGCTTATGGCTTAAGCTTTATTCAATTGACTAGGTGACCATAGATGGTTACTGGTGATGACGGTTGATCGTTAGACCCTGACTCCTGTGCCTTATAGGCGTGGGTTCGATTCCCAAAGCAAGCTCTTTGTGTTGATCGTAGAAACTTGATAAATGTCTGGGTGTTATTATTTTTACAGCCTGCGATTTGTATTTTGTAATTGTTTGATTTAATATGTTAACATTATGTATACTTTGTCAATGAATTTAATACTATTTTGTGATGAAATTTTTAAATGACACTGTATTTGTGCATCTAGTATAAGTAATAATATTAGTAGGTAAAATGTGAAAAATATGTTAAACCGATATTAAACGGGACTCACTCACGTGTTCGTATAGTCATAACACGACTATAGTTTCGATCGCGTTCGGCGACCTTTCTCAAGTTGGCGAGTGCTAACACGCGGAGCCGTCTCGCAATGCACTGCGGGCTGCGGCACGTAGCGCTCGCGATGACAGCGGTTGCGGTGGCGGGGCGGGGGCGTGTAGAGAGGAACATATACGTTCAATGAAGAATTTAGACAGAAATGGATCTGCGGTAGTGGAACACACTCTCGATTCCGATGCACAGCACTTCATCAGATTTGATAGAGCGAAGGTGCTAGCACGAGAGAAGTTTTTCGTGCCCCGTAAAGTTAGGGAGGCTATTGAGATTAGCAGACGCCCTAACTTCAATAGAGACGGGGGATGGACACTGCCACCGACGTGGAGACCGTGTCTTCAGGGAACCAGAGGATTTGACCGTGGGACTGGTGGAGACATAGTGAGCTCAGTGTGCTGGAGTATCCCCGACGGAGACCGTTATATCGAAGAAGAGGATATTCAGTGCGCGCCGACACAACAATCCTCTCTACACGCCCCCGCCCCGCCACCGCAACCGCTGTCATCGCGAGCGCTACGTGCCGCAGCCCGCAGTGCATTGCGAGACGGCTCCGCGTGTTAGCACTCGCCAACTTGAGAAAGGTCGCCGAACGCGATCGAAACTATAGTCGTGTTATGACTATACGAACACGTGAGTGAGTCCCGTTTAATATCGTTTAAAATGTTAAACCGGACGAGAATGTTAATAAATCAATATTATGCAATATTTTTTTGTAATATTAGGTTCCATTAATGTCAATAAAGTTATCTTATCTTATATGATATATACTATATACATACATATAATTATCTAGATACATATAGGTCGAATCATACAAGTTGGCGAATGTAAAGTTAGCTACAAGCTGCACGAAACTCAACCAACGCGCAGCTTATGTGAGCCCTAGTCAGGTTTGGACATTGCGCAGCTTGTAGCTTACTCACATCCGTCGACTTGTATGAGTGGGCCTATACGATACATCTACTTGTTCCATTACTTCAGTACATATATACTAACTGGGTTTGTAATAATTGATTATGTTTTGGTTTATATATTCGAAAATTTCGAAATCTTCGAACTTCACTATTGCGTGCTGTTGCCCACTGCCATCAAAATCAACTCTCTCGCGCGCTCTCTCTCTCTCTCTTTCTCTCTCTCACATGGAGTCGAAATCTTGTAATATATGCTTTCGAACAGTTCTAGCGGTCTCAGGCGTGTAAATGAGCGATGATGTTAATGTGTGCGTGGTTGATAGCGCTTTGTATGAATTTGAGCTTCTGCTCTTCGATATTTTGTGCCTACAGGCATATGATTTAACACACCGCAACCGATTTAACCTTGGTCATCTGCATGAATAGTCTGTGACTCAGCTAAAAGCGACACCTTTTCGGAAACAAATTAGGTATTTGGAGTTTTTTGTCGGAAGTGCCATAGACTTATTTCATACTAGCTGACCCGGTGAACTTCGTTTCCCGCAATATCTTTATAAATACTACTCTTTTATATTTTTATACTAAATATGTAGCTGCAGTCGGAGGATTTCAAAAAAAACCAAATGTCCTTATAAAGATTTAATTAAAATTAATGAAATTATAATTAAAACTATAGTTAATTTATACTAGTGAGCCTAACTGATGTGTAGTCGGAACTGCTTCACCTAACTAGGAGGCAGACGCAGGTCGCCTCGGTCGAACGTCACAAAGCGCTGATGCTGTAGCTCGTGCCTCGGTGCATCCTCGTGTTGAATCTAGAACTGGGTCAGCGACGCAGCAGTTACCGTGGTTGGCCAATATGTAATTTACTCTTTTATTTATATTTTTTTTTATATCCTTTTAAAAACTACTGAACGGATAGAGATGAAACTTTGCAATAGTAATGCTCATAGGTACAACAGAATAGCACAAAGGCTGTAACAAGCAGACAATAGGTGGAACACAATTTCTGGAAGCAAAAAAATCACATAGCTCAATTGAGAACCTCCTTAGTCAAAGCCAAACAGCAAACGTAAATCTCACCATTTTTTGCAATGAACTTTTCTTCCTAAAAGTGAATTGAAAAACTGACCATTGTCCTGTCCTGTGAGTCCAGCTGTCCATAATTTGAACTACCTACTTACGGGTAAGTACCGACACTTACTGTCGTCTACTCTACTTACACCCACCAACCCTTGAGTCAACCCCTTCTCTATAAACTCTCAGTTAGAACCTAATAACAAACAGACAATAGGAGGCACACACTATTTGCAAGCAAAAAAATCACATAGCTGAATTGAGAACCTCCTTAGTAAAAACCACCCGCACTGGGCCAGCGTGGTGGATTTGGCCCAATCACCCTTCGAGGGTAGCCCTACGTCCTGCAGACTATTAAAAAGGCTGATACAGTATACAGTTAGTCAAAGCCAATCAGCAAACGTAACCGCCATTTTTAGCGCTGGAATCTTCATCTTTATAAAAGTGAATTGCAAAACTGACCGTTCTGCAGTCCTGTGAGTCCAGCAGTTCATAAATTGAACTACCTACTTTCGGGTAAGTACCGACACTTACTGTCGTCTACTTTACCCGCGTCTGCCAACCCTCGAAACAACCCCTTCTCTATAAACTCTCAGTTAGAACCTAATAACGTTGACTCCACACGTTGAGTCGTAAGATTGAATTTTTAAGATCGACGAAACAAGAGGGGTGCTATAAATATAAAGGTGTCTATCCACTACAACGTAACAAACTATGACAGAGCTGGTGCTAGGAACGGATCAGGCACGGAAAACGACACGATACGGTCTGTACTGTACTGTACTGTACCAGCCTTTTTAATAGTCCACTGCAGGACGTAGGCCTACCCTTGAAGGGTGTTTGGGCCATATCCACCACGCTGGCCCAGTGCGGGTTGGTGGATTCACATACGCCATCGAATTTCTTCTACGGACGTATGCAGGTTGCCTCACGATGTTTTCCTTCACCGAAAAGCCAATGGTGTGAAATTCCGTACTTAAGTTCCAAAGAAACTCATTGGTACGGGACCGGGATTGAACCCACGACCTCGAGAATGACAGGCCAGCGTTACAACCACTAGACCACCACGGCTACGATACGGTCTACTTTATCAATCGACATGATGACCAAAATTACAAAATAATATATCGGATCCATAAAATGCTCCGCATCAGTTATGTTTCTTCAATGTGGTAATGTTTTATACCACTGACCCAACAATGCTTCAGTGTGGCGTGGCGTGGGTTTAGCGGGCGAGGAGATAAAGGCGACGTCACGAACAACCAGTTTATTTCACAGAAGATTACGTATGATTACAATTATAGAGAGAACTTTAAGCGAAGCACATGGCGTTCCGCAGCGTAACGATAGAATGGTAGCGGCGTGGCTACCATTCTATCAAGAATCACCAGGCTTGAACCGTTCTAATCTCAGTTTTCCACAACTTCTTCCGAACAAGCTCTATTTACAACTCACTGACATCTGTCTGACATGTCACCTCGCATTTTCCCTCAGAATAAGGAAAAACAGTAGAAGTGACATAAAGTAAAAAAGATGTGGTGCATGATTCCACAAACATGGCGTCGAAAATCTATAGAAACTGCTATGTAATCTAGACACGAATGACACTTGGACTGCTGATCAAATGTCAAATACTTGTTGGCCGTGACAAAACATGGCGCCTGGCCGCATTGTTGCAATTTTAGGCAATAATAAAACTACTATTGTTTTTTTTACGTACGGTTACACTCTTTGAGTTAAAAAGAGACGCCGATATATTTATAAGTACCTATTTTAATGCCGAGTCCACTCTTTTTTCTTATTGTCTATGCATTTTGCCGCCCATCGGCCGATCATGCGATGTCAGTGTCACTTAAAACCTTAGAATCAATGAGCAGCGTTTGTCACAAGCGTTACCCCAGGAATGTTGCCACTTCCATTCCTAGTCCTTCGAAATTATACTAAGTGGCACTATTTAAAAAGCTATTGTCCCGTTAAATATAATTCGTCCGTCATCGTCAGGTAGAACGTCGCACTGGTGACGTCACGAGCCCCCACTCTCGAACTTTGACAAGGTTTATCTTATTGTTTTTAAACTTTCGCGATTTGAACACATTATTATTATTTACTACGGGACTAATCGTACACTAAAATTAAAAGTAAACTGACATAGTCTATTCGTGACCACGATCGATGCAACTCGGTCGAAACGTCGGGATGACGAGGTATTTATTTATCTCGTAATTTTAGTGCGCGATTAGTCCCGTAGTACATATTGATAAAAGGTTTATCTTGGTAATTTATTGACAAAAGAAAAACTACGTGTCTAATATTTTTTAATAGTCTAACTAACAGACTTATTATAATAATTATTTTTTTATCCAGTAATCATGCATATTACAGCGTATCATCAACGTCGCAGTTGCAGCTGCGAAGTCTCGAGCATCGACGTAAGGTAGCGTGTTTATCAGCCTTTTATCGGATACGCTTCAGATAGTGCGCCAATCAGGGGCCTTACTGTGTAAGCGCTCTGACGTTCGGCTTCACTTTCCCTCCCGCTCGCTCTCGTGGCGTGAGTAACTGGCGCGAGCAGGAGAAAAAGCGAAGCCGAACGTCAGAGCTGGTGGTGGTCAGAGGTGGTGGCAGGTCTGGTGGTTATGAAATGTTGTTTACATACAAATAGGCCTATGATAGCTTGCCTATCGAAAAGTGTTCATTACTATATTTAAATCGTTTTTTTTTTGGAAATGATTTTTTACCTTTACTTTTTTGATAGCTGGTATTTTTTATTTCCATTAATAATTTTTAATGTAGAGAATATACCTTGATAGGTTTGCTTACTTAATTTTGTTCATACTACCTGGAAAGCAACTGCTGTTCCCATACAAAAAGTTCACAGCATCTCGAAAACGTGTGCCTATAAAGTATGTATGAAACATAACCTAGCATCCCACTTTTCAGGCAGGTACCTAACCAATATCCAAACCTAATGAAGGCATCCGCTAGCGGCGCCACCTGGCGGCTCCCACGTATTCATTACAACACGGTTTCGGAGATCTGATGAAATTGGCTTATTTTAGCTTCTAACTTTGAAAACCAGCGTCTATTTATTCGAACATCATAGTTTATATTAAAAAAAAACACAAAATTATTTTCAAAAGTGCAAACATTTGTGTGATGAACATAGGTGTTTGATCTGTGTCTGGGTGTTATTTAGGTACTATCTAAATAAGTATGTATTTAAAATATGTATATGTAGTATATCAGTCTCTGGCAGCCATATCACAAGCTATGCTTAGTTTGGGGTCAGAGAGAGTCAGAGACCGTGTGTAAGATGTCCCCTAATATTTATTTATTTATTTATTCTACTAGCGGATATTTAGTCGAACATCAAAAATTTACATAAAGCACAGTTTTGGTAGTTACATAGGTAATCATATGCAAAAACGCAAATACTATTTTTAAAATGGTTTTTCCAAAGTAGCTATGAGAACCTTTTCATACTAGTCAATTTACTTATAGCAGAGTTTTGGTTTTGGCATTATAGGTAAATGATGTACCTACTTAAAATTTGGAACGTTATTTAATTTATTATTATAGTCGGTCGGCCGCTAACTGTATGTATTATACCAAAAGCTGAATAAATGAATGAATGAAATATGAAAGAGCAAAGAAGATCTTGCAAAGTGGGCTCAGACTATGTAAAGTAGGTAGCCCAAAAAAGCATTAAAAAAAGGTAAACAAATTCACAGCAAAAACGATGATATTTAATGCTATGGATTTTGTATTTGCTCATTTGTGCGCCAAAAATTTACGAGCAATGTCAAAATACAGAAGGATCCGAATAAATGAAATGCCTTTAAAATGTGATTTTTATTACAGAAAATACTAGGAAAATATTTTTTCAAAACCATGGAATAAGAACTAAAGTAATAGAAACAATACTAAAATAGCAAGAGATATACATTACGTTGTCCCATTTTAAATATGAAATTTGAAAGGTGTTAGAAAAAGATGCACATACACCCGAACTTCGTAATTTCGAAGGGTTTCACAAACTAGCATTGAGATATCTCGGGTGTCCAAATTCAAAAAGGTAAAAAGAAGGAAGGTAAAATGATCAGAGACCTTCTTACTAGAACTAGAGTGATCAAATTTCCGAAAAAGACAAATGTATAAATGTAACCAAATTTTAACCATTTTGACATTCCAACTGGTGATTTTGACGTATACGAACATTGCGTTTTTTTGTTCCACTTGCTCTCGCGTATGCTGTATAACCAGTAATGAATATGACAGATGTGACGTAGTTTTTATTTGAATAAAATTTAGCAATACTTCTATTACTTGTAATTCTTCTGAGTTCAAAACAAATAAAGCAAATAATTAAATACTGTACCAGGTGATGGTCTAAGCTCAATATATATTTGTATTATCTCTTTTAATAATTATGATATTAAATAACAATATCTGCAACTGGAAAATTTACTGGCTCTTTGACTACGGTTTCATGATTTGATAAAATATGCAAATTTACTCAAATAGCTTTAATTTATCCAGTCGTTCAGTTCTCGGCTTTCAGGTAACCAATATCCAGACCTAATGGAAGCAATTAAGCTCATGGCGCCACCTGGTGTCTCACACGTATTTGTTACTCAACGATTTCAGACAAGATCTGATGAAATTGGCTCATTTTAGCTCTTAACTTCGCAAACCAGTGTCTATTTAACATGTTAATCTTTTTAATTTTGAAGTTTTTTCAGATATACATATTTGTTTAACATAACAACAAATCGTGACATAACTGCACCGAATCTTACTGGCAATGTACTACGGTCTAGGATGTACTTAGAAAATACCTATTTACTCAGGATTTGAAGACACTTTCGTTGTACTTTTTTGCCATTGTTACGAGTAACTTTGGATACCGAACAAAAATGTTCATAAGCACATTTTGTCGCGCGACAGCAGCATTTTTGATGAGCAATAAAACATTTCCACTTAACTTCTAATAGCGCATGAACAAGGATAATGTCACTAAGTATTCTGTGGGTAATAGATCCTTGAGGCTCCAAACACAACTAGGTTATTTATACAGGGTGACTGGTTAGGCAATGAAAAACGTGCCACCGTGCACCAAGACGGTGTTTTCGTTTACTGTGGAGATTCCATCACAGTATTCACAGTAGGTACATACTTACAAGCAAATAAAAATATCAGAGTTGTTAAAATATGTTATTAAAATAACAGAAAGAACATGAGTGAAACTCTTGTCTATTCAATAGGACACCTCCTTAAGTTGTCTTGATTCTCGATCGATATCTGGGGTTCCCACAACATGGGCCTTGTGTGGGACCACTGGCTAGACTTTGTGTGGATCTACTGTAGTTTTTGTATTTTAGTTTGTATTGTTTTGTCTTATAAAAATGAGAATAATATATTGTATTCCATTGTATGTTGTCAAAGATAATATTTTTTACTTTACCTTACTATTACTTTACTATATGAAAAAAATCTAACGTATGTATAACCCGGTCAGAATATCTGTGCACCTCGCTGTAATGCGGCGCCTCTCCCGCTTCCCCTGTCACCTCTCCGCGCACTCCCCGGTGCGACAGTACGGTTAGCATCTTCGTTGCCGATACACATACCGATAATAATTTACGTCCGGACGGTATACTAGACGTCCAGTAATGTATATACGTCTCGACAATTCGATATGACGTCACGAAGTCAGGTGCACAGATATTGTGACCGGGTTGTATATCCACTGTATGTTGTCAAAGATGATAAATTTTTCTTTACTTTACTATTAACTAGCGACCCACCCCGGCTTCGCACAGGTATATTATACATATAAACCTTCCTCTTGAAACACTATCTATTAAAAAAACCGCATTAAAATCCTTTGCGTAGTTTTAAAGATATAAGCATACATAGGGAACAGACAACGGGAAGCGACTTTGTTTTATACTATGTAGTGATTTACTGGCTGGAATTGCGAAGACTTTTGACGATTTTTCTGCCCGTCCGTCTCTTGTGCCACTCTGAGAGTCACCCTGTATACAAAGATGTCTACAACAGACTTTTAAAGATCCAGAAAATCCTCGTCCTTGCACGAGGCAATTGTCGGCAGATCTCATTTGGGATTCAGCACATTTGTCTGGACTTCATTTAAAGCCAGACAATGCCAGATGACTAATTACAGAGTAATCTACATAAGATACGAGTATGTTGCCTACTTTCCCTAGTTATGGAGTCTAAAGCCGGGTACAGACTGCTGTAACGTAACATGCAATGTAATGACCTTCTTGCGGCGGCGTTATGTGTCGGGTCATTCTCCTCCCTCAAATATGGTCGAGGAGAGCGATGGCTGGCACATGTGTCACACTCGTGATCAGGTGCAGCATGCGGATCGCCGGTTTGCTCACGGCATTCACGCAATGCACTGAAACTACTAACTTAGTTAGACTAATATTTAAATTAACCCATCTCTATTGTACAATCGCATTCTTTCAAATGCAATTTAGTGAACAAAGGGATCAGACCCTGTAGTCCTTAAATCATTTTTTTTTTTAAACATTAAGGGGACATCTTACACTTATCTTATACATAAGTATATGTAGTATATCAGTCTCTGGCAGCCATTTCACAAGCCATGCTTAGTTTGGGGTCAGAGACCGTGTGTAAGATGTCCCCAAAATATTTCTTTTATTTATACATATTTTAAATACATACTTATACAGATAGTACATAGACCTATAACACCCAGACACAAAGCAAACACCTATTTTCATCACACAAATGTTTGCCCTGGGTGAGGATCGAACCCACGCCTCGTTGACCCAGAGGTCAGGGTCACTAACCACTGAGCCACCGAGGCAGTCAATTAATTTAAATTAAAAAAAAGAAAATCATGCAATAACAATATTTTCCGTCCATATCGTCGCAATGTATCATGCGATGTAAAGTGTGGACGCTTTGCGCGCACGAACCCTGCACGAACAGAGAATTTCAACACGTGCGCGCATCAATCCGCCATTTGTCGGTAAGTAAGTAAGTTCGTATAGGCCGGGTGGCTAGCCCTGGTGTCAGAGTTTCTCGGTTTCTTCGCTGAACACTGCGGGGCGCGCAGTGTGTACGGAGCGCCAGTGTGGACGGGTTGTGAGTCAACTGTATGTTCAGTTACATCAAAAATGTACAGTTTTCAGATTTATCCCTAACTGTGTACTTTAAGACAATGCTCCTTGCCAAATTTTATAGTTCTGGGTCATCGGGAACCAACAAACGAACAATAACACTTTATTAGACAACCACATTACATAAAGAATAAATTACAGGGACAAAACAATACAATTTAGGTTTCTAACTGGCGGCCTTATCGCTTTAAGCGATTTCTTTCAGGCAACCAAGTACGGATAGAAAATAGAAGTTGATAAAAAACGTGGCCTTAACAGAAAGAAGAAATTAACTCATAAACAAACACTTAACAAAAATAATACCTAAAACTACCTAACACACATACCAATAAATGATACATACATACATAACATATAAACTACATATTACCTATCTAAAATAAAATAATAATAAGCCTACATACATTATTACATATTATTGTACTTAAATAAATATAAATAATGCATAAATATATATTATTTCATCATTATACAGCTAAGATGACAGATAATGCGATTTAATTTGATTCTTAAAAAAATTTCAGCGAAGGGGCACGTCTAATTTCCACTGGCAACTCATTCCACAGTCTAACAGCTTCAACTGTAAAAGATGAACCATAGAAAGTGGTTCTGTGTTTTATAAAAGTAAGTTTTAGATTCTCTAAAACCCTAGAAGTACCCTATAGGTTTAGATTTCCTTGTGAATCTCGAAATATGCGTTTATTACGACATAAACTCGAACTTTTCCTACTATAACTGGGAAGTTATCGTGGGGTATTAGTAATTATCTATCTAAGTATACCTTCATCTAAAATATTATGTATATTATGTAGCATATCAGTCTCTAGCAGCCATTTAACAAGGTTTGCTTAGTTTGGGGTCAGAGACCGTGTTAGAAGTTAAATTTAAAGTTAAATTTTGCCCATACCCAGCTGTGGGATAAAGAAGGCTGTGGATGATGATGATAAACTGAGAAGTATGATTATTTTGCAAGAAGCCGTATACAAATAAATAAATAAATAAATATTAGAGGACATTTTACACACGGTCTCTGACCCCAAACTAAGCAAAGCTTATGATATGGCTGCCAGAGACTGATATACTACATAGACATATTTTTAAATACATACTTATATAGATGGTACCTAAATAACACCCAAAGACAGAGCAAACACCTATGTTCATCACATAAATGTTTGCCCTGGGTGGGGATCGAACCCACGCCTCTTTGATCCAGAAGTCAGGGTCACTAACCACTGAGCCACCGAGGCAGTCACTATACGTACATGGTTCCAAGTCGTTAACTTTATGCGTTCTATAGTTAAAAGATCCTTGACATAAGGGCAAGACGGATAGACGCACAGACGGACAACAAATTGATCCTAAAAGGGTTGCATTTTTATTAGAATATTTTCATAGGTACGGTAGAGACCTACGTACCTATGGAATTAATTCTATCTAAAGTAGCATTTAGTACATAATTCTCCGTCGAAACAAACTTAAAAACCTCCGCACGACTTCCTCGTCGGAATGGGTTCTTTATCGCAAAACTTTGTTTTTTCCTATTTGTTATGGCTTTCACGGGGAGAGCTGCTTGTTTATTTGTTTGTCCTTGTTACGGCTATAACCAGTTCCAACTGCGACATTTGATTGGGTATGAAAACGTGCTCGTTACATGCTGTTTTGAGGAATTCACGTTAAAAGTAGATTTTGGTTTAAATAATACTGTGACTTAAACATGTTTAACATAATGTTTTAATCGCAAACCAAGAAAGTTTTAACATATCAAGGCACGCGGCAGCGTGTCCAGCCAAGTCAAAGAAAAAGGAACTGGTGACGCAGCAGCCGTGTATAATAAATATTACACGAACCGTTCCGAGCCATTTTTGACCCCTTCATGACTCGAACACAATTTAACATAAATATACGAGTATGAAAGATACTTATTAAAAAAAAATTAGCTTGTCTAGAAAAAAATTCAATAATTATGCTCCAACAGTTAATGATTATATTAACGTATAAAAACCGGGATTTCATTGACTGATTCACTGATTCACTCACTCACTGACTTATATTATATTATTAACATAAAGTGGAGCATCCTATATATAATATGTACATACGGCGATGAGCGTGTCCGCTGCAATAGCTGGCTTGGTAAACACTTCACGTTGAATAAAACAGGTTCTGTTCTGTACCTACGATCTACCACAGCTATTATGAGTGAACGCGCACACCGCACTTATATTTTATTATAGTTTCTTTTTTTCCTTGATGTTCAGATATGTTGAGAATTAATAGAAAGTTTAGTTAAGACATTGTGTTAAATTATCTGCTGATGAGAACCTATTGTCAAGACAAACCAAATCTTGGTTTTTAGACAATATTTAATGTAATCACTATTGTTTTAAGTATTTGAATAAATAAAAAAAAAAAAAAAAAATATAGATCAAAAACCTAACCCACTCCCCAACTTAGAAACTTGATATTTGGCATCAAAATAGACTATTACCCACATACAAAAGAAAAATCTAAAACTTCAAACTTTTGTTCCCCAACCGCATGAACTAAGGGAATAAAGTTTGTATGAGACTTTCGCAAATTTGTATGATAGATGTCTGAAAATTGTTAAAGGCACTCATTGTTATAAATAATAAAACACATATTGCAGGATTTTTAGTAAATCACCCCCAATCCTTAAAACTGGGGGATATAAGTTGGTATGACACTTCAGCAAGTTTTGAATTTAGAGATCTGAAAATCGATAAAAGTACTCCTTGTAATCAACGAATAGAGCTAAGCTTCTAACTCTACACATCTTTATTTTAGAGTGCTTTCCACACTAGATTTTATGTCAAAGAGTTATCTTTGTGATAAGCATTTCAAAAATCTGAAGCGAACGCAGGATTTGAACCTGCCCCTTCGGATCACTAGCCCGACGCTCTAACCAACTGAGCCAGCTCGCCTACTTCGCAAGCGCCAAATTTTTGAAGTGCTTATCATTACCACCAACTTATAGCGTTGGCGGCGCCACCTGTGATACCCGTATTAGACAGGTTATCACTCAACTAGAAGATCTCATAAAGTGGGACCAGACGGTGCACAGTAGCTCAAAAACTCCAATAAAATATATAAATTAATGATAAGTAGAAGCACATTGAATGCTTAATTTGAATGGAATTTCATATTACCTAATTAGATTTTTGTTCAAAGCCACCATCACGCCGCCATATTCTACAAGCAATGTCAAAAGATAATAAGATCCGAATAAATGATATCCAATATTATTGGTGAGATAAAATCCCATAGGCTCCGCTGGCTCGGCCACTTGGAAAGAATGGGAGAGGATCGTGCCGTAAAAAGGGCTTACTTGGGACTGCCGAAGGGCCCAAGGCCCGTTGGCCGTCCAAAGTATAGGTGGAAAGATGAAGTGGAAAAAGATCATCGCAAGCTCGGGATTGATGTCTGGCAGGAACTTGTCCAAGACAGAGAAGAGAGGCGACACGTAGTATCGGAGGCCAAGACACAATTTGGGTCGCTGCGCCAACATAGTAAGTAAGTAAGTAAATGAAATTCCTTTAGATGTAGATTGTTTTGAAAGAAAGTAATAAGAAAATAATTTTCCAAAACAAATAAAGCAAATATTTCAATACTGTACAGGTAATGACCGAGCTCGATATTCTCTTATTTTTGCATTATCTCTTTTCTCGAAGTCTCGTATGGATTCCATTCTAATACCTATCAAAACCACAATATGAATCACAGCACCGCACGCTGGATGACCTAATGCATATTGCATTGTGCCATATTTACAACTAGATGTACAATGTACTAGTATACTAGCACAGTACAATAAGAGCAGTAGCTCATCTTTGACATGTGGCGGATTTGCGTATTTGGCGCCAGTAGGCTGATGAATTTAACGTTCCAATATGTGACTACGCAAATGCTAGTAAATAGTAGTAAGACTGCTTCTAAGCAGTAAAACGAATCATATGTTATTTTTCTCTTTAGACTTTACAATTAAATCTTTTATTTGTGTCTATAGTAAAACAAATAGTCTGAATTTTGTCGCCCACTAAAATATGTCGCTCTAGGCTCCAGTCTACTCAGCCTGCTAGTAAATCCGCCACAGTCATTTACTGCCTCGGTGGCTCAGTGGTTAGTGACCCTGACCCCTGTGCCAAAGAGGCGTGGGTTCAATTCCCACCCAGGGCAAGCATTTATGTGATTTATGTGTTCAATAACCACGCTCAATAAATTGACCGGTAAGAGCAGGCAAATGTGAGCGAGCGTGCAGCGTTGTTGAAAATATGTAGATTTGGGTGTCGGAAACCCCCTGGAAACCTCAGAAGAACGACAAGTAATAGAAACCTTGATAAATTTTACTCAAACAAAAACTACGTTACAGTTGTCTTATTCATGTTTGGTTATACAGCAAAACGCGAGAGTGAGTGAAACAAAACCGCACTGTCTGTCGGCATACGTCAAAATTGTTTCATCTTTTTCTAATCATAATTTTTCAATTTATTGACAAATATCTGAATATGCTGTGTACTATTAAATTTACCAATATTATATTGTAATTACTTGAATAAGCACTAATTTATAACGTTAAATATTGTATTTCAATAAGTCTTGTTAAGGGAGCACAGATCTCCGAAATACAAGCAATGCTTAGTTTGGAGATCTGAGGCTCATTGTCATCATATACTATTTGTTTTAATGTCACTAAATGAATTTGATCTTTTTCTAACACCTTTTAAATTTCATATTTAAAGTGGGACAAAGTGATGTATATCTTTTGCTATTTTAGTACGGTTTCTATTACTTATCATTCTTCTAAGGTCTAAACAGTGAAGGTAGAAAAAAACTGTTGGTTACGTTGTTCCCTCGTATTCATGTTAAGCTAATGTACAGGTACACAGACGAATTCACACGATATTCAAATAGGCAGTGATGAATTTCTCTGAAGGTAACTTACTGTTCTTAGTGCACTGTGATAGTGTACTATTTTTGCACCACAAATAGGTCGATGCAGCGATCACAATTAGTGATTGTGCTCAGCTGTTTTACGATATCATTGGGTGGGCTCGGAATAGATTCTGTTTCTTTAGTGCTTGCTAATTATTTTTTTGCAAAAAATAGCATGACCGACTTCACCCGTGTACAGAATACGCGAATATTTCGCACGGATCGATGTAGCATTTTTCACATTATTGTTAATTTATCAGGCGATTTCAATAAAATTTAAATGGGACCAATTTCGAAGTATACTCTTTCCAATAAAAGAAGAATTATTGAAATCGGACAGCTACGAAAAAAGTTATGCGTGGTTTTACAATGAAAAAAAAATAATGCGTCGAATTGAGTACCTCCTCCGGTTCGGTTCCTTGGTCAAAAAGTGTTCAGCAGCTTTTAAAATAAATTAATCGATAATGCTGTTTTTGCCCTCGACACAATAAGTTAAATTCTTTATTTAAAGTAAGTAAGAATAGTAGTTCATCCACATAATTAAAAACTATGCTAAGCAAAATACTCGTAACTACTTAAACTAACCGGTAAGTACTCGTAAGTTCGTATACCTAGGCCGGGTGGCTAGAGTTTTTAGGCCGCCTGAAGGTCTCTATCATGGCTAAACGGTTAAAACAACCGGATCCTACAATTTAACGTGTCATCCGAGCCACGGTAGCGCTCAGTTGGAAAATGCCACCCACGTTCACCCATCCAAATACTGACTTAAAACACCCTCGCTGCGCTGGGGTGTTAACTATAGAGTATCTCGCTGCACTCAGGGTCCAATTGTCGCCCGAGACATAAGACACCACTTGGTTCTCTTGGTACATAATTTACTATTACGTATAGGAAGATATCTTAGAATAAGGACTAATTTAGTCCCTATTCTGAGGTAGATATGATTGCGCGAGCAAGTTGGAAAATTGTCGTATAAAACCTAATAAAAAGTATGATTTCTGACAATAAAAGTTCAAACCCCACTTGACAAAGAGTTCCGTACAAAAGACAAAGAAGCGAAAGAATGGAGCGGTCGATAATGTAAATAAACAGCAATAAAACGCGACCTTCGCCGGAGCTGTCATGAAGAATTTTAAATTTCGGGGAAATGATGACCGCTGTATTATTACTGTGTAAGTAGGTATTGTTTGAAACAAAGGAATCTTCTTTTATACTACACCTGCTCGGAAAATACCTTGATACTTTATCAAATTTACGGTAGAAAGTACGTCATTGCATATCGAACAAATATGCGGGGAGAAAACGCATCTGAGCGGGAGAGAAAAGTGTATGAAAATCCATTTCTTACGTGGTTTTTCTTTTTTAATTTTGGGTAAGACTATGCGCTGGTAACCTAAATATCAAAAGCCAAAAAGTTTTTACAGTGAGTTTTTATGTATAAAGGAGATATTGCAAAAATATATAGAAATTGGGCCACCAAAGGGTACAGTATTTCATAATTTGCTTTGTTTCTTTCGGATAATTATTTTCCCGTTATTTTTTACTATAACAGTGTCCATTAAAAGTAATTTCGTGTATTCGGATTGACAATCACATTGACATTGTTTAAAAATAAGGCGCCCATACTCTTCTTCTTTAATATTTTGGTGTCGCATGGTTTATGCATTTGCTAGTGTAACCTATAAGTATTGAACCTTTTTTTGTATTATTTCAAAATAGTTACAGTCTAAGTCACGTCATAGTCCGAAAAAGTCGCGGTCAAGTTAGACCTCAGTAAAGCATCGGCAAACTAATTATCACTGATAGAAACAATATTTCACAAAATAATAAAATGCGGCGACATGATTTTTCCGCGTTCCCGCCAAAAACCACGAAGCCATTTTCGACTTGAAACCATAATAATATGTCACAAATAATAAAATTAGGCTAAAGGCCCGTTTAAAACCGATTTCTTTATTATCCTGGATTCTTATAACAACGAAAAGAACACGTTTCATTGCAATTCGTTGGGTGATTTTTTATTCGTAACTATTACAGGATTTAAATACCTCGTAGTCAAAATATTTTATTCAGCATTCTCCGATCTTAGTAGGTAATATATGGTTACAAACATTTTTTTTATTCCTCGCTCCATTTTCACATCATTGATCTTCGTTAGTTTCTTTCCCGCCAAAAAGTAAGTATTCATCCTTCATTCTCCTTTTTTTTTTAAATATATAGATCTAACTTGTTCCGTGAGTTTGATTACTAAAGAGGTTTCTATGTGCTACGTGATCTTCATACACCATTATAAGAATACAGCAATGTGAATGCGGGGCAAGTTACTTCGAAATAATTCACAGCTGTTTAGATCCATTTATACAGAAATATATCTTCTATATATCTATTTATAAATGAATTGCTGTTCGTTAGTCTCACTAAAACTCGAGAACGGCTGAACGGATTTATCTTACTCGTATCTTAGTCTTGAAATATTCGTCGAGGTCTAGGGAAGGTTTAAAAGGCGAGAAGTGAAACGAAGTTCGCCGGGTCAACTAATAATAATTTTAAGAGAATCTAAACAACATTAGACTCATCACACTATTAATGATGGTTTTACAAAATTAATATAACGACAAAATGTTCTTGATTATTTACGATAAACAGGAAAATAAAAACAAACCTCTTACACGTTTGCCTTCGACTTTCTCGGTGACCCGCGACTTCACCAAGTAACAACTAAATCCTCCTCAGGGCCAGCGCAATGGATATGACTCGTACCTAGCCTACTTTAGCCTATGTTCAGCAGTATACTTTTAAAAATTACAGATACAGTCAAACCTGGATAAGAGAGAGTTGAAGGGACCGCCATCTAATTCTCGCTTATAGAGGTTTTTCACTTATCCAGGTTTCTCACTTATCCAGTTTCAGAAGTGGCTTCTCTCTCTTATAGAGGTTAAAAAATACGTATAATTTGTACGTTGGTCCATTGGTCCTTTGGTTTGTATGTATCTACCTATACATACGTGAAGAATGATAAATATGTTTATAAATAGTATAGGTACTAATTGTTCGGGATGTGTTGATTAGAATTGAACATAGATGATTGACTAATTCATTATAAAAGGGCCTTTTTAAAATTGGGAAAATCAAAAATGTTTTTGATAATTCCATGTCCTTTAGAGCATGGGACTTTTGAGACCGTATGGGGTCTTTGGATTTTATTATTTTATAAAAGTTGGATTCTACTAAATCAAATTCATTGCACACTTTAAGATTTTCCTCTTTTGAACACATTCAATCTTGGCGATTTATTTGTTTATTCCTAAAGATTGATTTATTAACACCGAACCTTTCTCTTCAATTGAAACTTGTCAACTGTAGTTAGTTTGAACAATAAGATAGTGTAAACGCACGTGTGGCTATTTCAAAAGAATGTGATACAAAAATAATGTTAGGTAGATAAATGAAAAACACAGAATAATTTTAAATAGAACACTATTTCAACAAACGGGATAGTATAGACGCACGTGTGCCCATTCCAAAAAAAGTCGATACAAAAACAATGTTACTTATTTCCACGAAATACAAAAAAAAATGTTTGATTAGAATACGATCTGAAATCAACGGTAGTTAGTTCCAAGAAATTTAAGAATGGGTCATAAAGTGCAGATGTTTAATTACCCTCAACTCTCACTTATAGAGGTTCAGACAAGTAGTACTCTCAGTTATAGAGGTCCATGAGGGAAAAACGACTCTCTCTTATAGAGGTTTTGGTCTCTCACTTATAGAGGTATTTGAGGGTTAAAATGACGGGACCTGGCAATTTCTCTCACTTATAGAGGTTTCTCACTTATCCAGTTCTCAGTTAGCCAGGTTTTACTGTACATAAAAGGTAGATACATACATATACCGTGTGTCTCTCAGAGATCTAATAATACTGAAACCACTTATATGTAGTACCTACGTTATTATGAACAACTGAAGATTGCTGTTGGTCCCATAATAAAAAAATCAACGAAATAAATGAAACAAAAGAAACGTATAAAGTCTTGATCGAAGTATAAAGTACCTATAAACGTATCAATTTGATGTACTTATCATTAACGTCTGAAAAGTTTTGCTAACAAAACTAAACTCTTCAGTGCATTTTTTACATGTAGGCTATTAATTATTTATGTAGGTTATATCAAAAAGGTTAAATGTGACCAAAATGGCAGTAATTCAATAACTGAGCAAAAATCAAATTGGAAAATGTGAAATTACTCATAAATTAAGCATTTAATGCGGTTGTTTTACTCTGCGCATTTATTTATCATAGTTTATCGGATTTTTTGAGCTACTGTACCTAGTCTTAGCCCTTTTTGCAATATCACCTTTAACGTGACATTGTAGTGTAACTTTGTAATTTAATTTAACTATATGGATTTTGTAATCTGAAATAAAGTTATTATTATTATATTATTATTATTTATCTCCAAGTTCGCAAAATGACACTGGCCACTAGCTGTGTGTTGGATGGTGTCAAACAATTTGAAAAAAGAACATGTGAAAATTGCAGACGCCATTGGCGCCATTTTCAAGTGTTACATTAAGCTTCACTAACTGCAACAATTTCAATATAAATTTCAATTAGTAAAGATTTAGTTTTTTATTTTCCTCGTATAGGTGTAGTATAAAGCGCTATGTATCACTCGAGAGAAAGTGCGATTCCCGATCTCGGGTGTTTTAAACCTACGGCTCGGGCTTCAAACGACACCCTCGACGGTAATCGGTCACTTTCTCCTCTCGGTGAACAACACAGAACAGCAGAACTAGATTAGAAAGGAAATCCATACAAATGTTCTATGAAAACCGCTGTCGCCAAGTGTGTATTACCATTGTTAAATATCTGCACAATAACTGTGCAATTTTCACTAGCATCGGAGATTTTTTTTTCCCTTTAGAATAGAGCGTAGTATACTTTCTGTCACATCACCAAGGTACCTAAGACCCATAACATTAATTTGGTCATAATTTAAATGCCGTGTTAAAGTTATTAAATTCACTTTATTTTATTTATGTTACATAACAATGGCAAATGCGTGGTACATGTCAAGCCAAAAAAAAAAAAAAATGGGCCAATCTCGAATTTGAATATGGTATCACAGTTGTTTTTTGGCATTTAGCTAGTGATGGGCGACATGAATTGTGCAGTTTAATTTTATCGATAATGTGATTTTATACGTATTGCATAATTTATGGATAATGTAACTGGATATATGTAGTATATATTTGATGAAAATGATTGTGCAGTTTTATTACTATTTAGGAATTTTTGGAATTAACACTGAAAAATCATGTCAACGTGCCGTATTGTATTAATTTATAAAACTTGTGTTTCTATCAGTTCTAATATAGGTACTACATGGATGCCAAATCAATTCCTGCGAACTATTTGGATTTAGTACACGGTGGAAGTCGCCTAAATTCCATTGTTGGCTAATCAATTGTATTTAGATATTTTGTGCTGGCCACGACTGTACTTATTTTTCATAATTAATATTATCATAGTACAAATATTTTATTAAATTACACCATAATTACAATACAATAAAAAATAACTTTATTTTCACATCGTAAATACAAAACAAGCTTAAACTAACATTACATGTGAACACAACTGAATAACATGTGACAATATTAGTTATCATAACATCATAATAGAACTTACACTGGACACTGGCAAATGCATATTCCATGCGACGCCAATATTTATAAGGAGAAGAATAATTACAATCATATTTTTCTAGTTTGGAGCTCGACAATATAACTAATTCATTGGATTAGCTGAACGTAGACATTAATGGTTACGTGGGCGAGTAAGAGCGCGTGCTTGTGCTAGCGGGAGAGATTATTCGGGGTGGTTCGTATACATTTTTTCTCGAAACATTCTATTTTAGCGTCCCTTATTATAAGTCAACATTTATAAATATCTTTAAGTAGTGTTCCATACCTCAAAACAAGGAACCCTTATATCTACATTTGTCTGCATTTGTCTACATTTGTCTACATTTGCCTACATTTATCTACATGTGTCTACTTTTGTCTAGGTTATAGTCTTTCAAACATACCCTTTTAGGAGAATGAAATGAATCGTCAGGAAAGTAAGATGACGTAGATGGTACGTCATCATTTTTAACCTGTAAATATTTTATTCAATCTTTATAAATATATCTTATAATCTTTAAAAAAAAAAAAACATCATCGTATATACTGTAATGTACTATATTACACCAGTCTTTTAATAGTCCACTGCTAAACCTAAGCGTACCTATTAAAGCCAATTAGATTATATACGTATACCCACCACACCTATCCAGTGGAAATTAATGCATTCAGACACGCCTTCGATTTTCTCCTGCATACAAATGCATATTGTGTTACCATCAATCATCGAAAAACTAAACGTCACCACAACGACCATTTTCTCATTTGTCACCATGGCTTTTTACTATCTATTATACAGGCTCAACGAATTCCGTATAGGGGATTCCTTCGAGTCTTATGTTGTGAGGGTAAGAATGTGAATAATCTACAATTTTGGAAAGAAAAACACTATTTGTAATGTATTATATGTACAACATCCCGTCGAGTGTATAATTACGGTTTCTATTTGCGGTATTGAAAATGGCTTGAAGCGTCTTTTTTTATGAGTGCTAGTGAAATCAGTTTTCAAAAAATGTTTGGAGCAAATTGTACACGATTTTGTAGGAATCCAGTCTTGCCGTCCTGTAGCCTCGATCCATTTACTCTTCGTCAGAGGATCGGCTGGAAAGCTGCAATGAAGATACAATGTATCAATGAAAATCAAAGCAAACATGCAACGGCAGTCGGCTTCGTGTTCAATCTATATATTTATATGTACATATATATATTGGACCTGATAACTTTTATTCATAAGGAACATAATAGTTAAAGTGTGATGCAAATACAATTATTAATAAAAATTACACCACAATCACAAATATTTTATTAAATCAAAATATTCAGATACTTCATAACAATAAATTTCGAATTGCGAAATATTAACTTACTAGCGAAATTTATCGATGTCGATAAAATGTTTGCAACCACTATCAACGAAAATCTAGGCAGTAAAATAAATCATTTAAATTTAAAAATGCCCACAATTTAGACTTACCAGTGAAAGGATATTCCTCCTTTTTGTAAACTAAAGTCTTTGCTTTGTATTCGACACGTTATAATAGCGCAAACCGGCATTTTTTTGGCAAAAATTACCTCTGAAATCACTTGAACGACTGAGACAGTAAATGTCACGATTTCACGTAACTTGAGTTATAACTCATGTACGTGGCGACAAACCTCCCCTCCACATCGCCTTTCTATTTCCTTCTCTCTTCTGTGGTGAACAATGTACTATTGTAGATGTATAAGTTTTTCCGGCTGTAAGATAGATCGACGATTTAACTAGGTAAATAAATAAATATTAGGGGACATCTTACACACGCTCTCTGACACCAAACTAAGAAAAGTTTCGTCATTCAGTTGTATTGTATCAAAAAACGTCTAGAAAAGTTAGCTTCCACATGTTACTTTACGTTTCAGTCGTACCTTATGCTATGCATAAGATTTCTTTTAGGTCTTCTAGTTCTTCTACGCTATTCTCTCTTATGTTTAATTTAAAAAAAACTACACATCAGAAACACAAAACATCGCAATCATAACAACTTGTACCCCAACACATTAATTAAATTAACATTTTCGAGCCTCATTAAAAATCCTTAGCAAGACGAAACAGTTAAGTCGTCAGTTAACTTTTCCACAAGACAGAGCCCGGGGCAAGATATTTCGAAACAATCCACGAAAGTAAGAATACCCTCAAAATTCCCAACAAAGTAGAGCTTACTCCATGTTTAAGTAAACAAAAAAGCTCCAGCGTAACGCAGAATATTACAGAGTAGAAACTTAGTAATTTTCTCTCTCATAATTTAAGGCTGATAGATGGATGCATAGGACCAGCCATAGGATGTCCACTGCTGGACATAGGCCTCCCCTATAGATCTCTAATAAGACTGGTTGGTAGCGGCTTGTTTCCAGCATGATCCTACGGTCTTAACGAGATCATCTGTCCACCTTGTGGGTGACGTCCTACGCTGCGCTTGCCCTTACGATAATATAAGGGTTCTCTTTTAACTAAAAAAAAATAATCTCAAGCAGTGTAATTCCACTTGTTACTTTACGTATCAGTCTAGATGTCTTCTGAGAGATTATTTATCATTCCGGAGCCAAAGTTATCGTATTTTTAACCGACTTCCAAAAAAGAGGAGGTTCGTCTGTTTGTAGTTTTTTTTTTGTGTAGGTATATTCATCCATAATTCCGCCAATTATTAACCGAACCGAAATTTTTTTCAGTTCTCAAGGGTATACTGCCAAGGTGGTTCCATTTAAATTTCACAGAAATCGGCTGAGCCGTTTTTGAAAAATCAACAATAATGTGAGCAATTCAAGCAAAAAATTCGAATTTTGTACACGATGGTAGGCGTAGGTAAAAACAATTACTTATTTTAAAAATATTACGAAATACTCACTTGTTTGGTATTTATCTATTTGTTTATTACACGTCGAACATTACTACTTGTAATGTAATTATGCCATAACAAATTATAAGCAATAAGTGGCTCTAGTAAAACAAAAAGGGTAGTCCCTCCGCGCGGAAGAAGTGAAACCTCGACGCAACAGTGTTTTCATACCCTTGGTAGCGTTAAACGTTTAACGCAACCTTGTAGGATGTCGCATTAGAAGTTTCACTTCAATAAGTTGATAGGCTCTAGTGTGTTTCGCATTTATCAAATTTAAACCTTTGAACACAACACGTTTCCAAGCCGTGCTATCATCGTTTTTATAACTTACTAGACGACCCGCCCCGGCTTCGCACAGGTGTATTATACATATAAACCTTCCTCTTGAATCACTCTATCCATTAAAAAAAACCGCATCAAAATCCGTTGCGTAGTTTTAAAGATTTAAGCATACAGACAAACAAACAAACGAAAATAGCGACTTTATTTTAAACTAGCAGCGCCCCGCGGTTTTACCCGCGTTGTGCCCGTTCCCGTGGGAATTTCGGGAATTTTTATAGATATAAACCTTCCTCTTGAATCACTCTATCCATTAAAAAAAACCGCATCAAAATCCGTTGCGTAGTTTTAAAGATTTAAGCATACAGACAAACAAACGAAAATAGCGACTTTATTTTATACTATGTAAGGACTATGTAAGGATAAGGAAGAGAATAGTATTTTAATTGAAATGAGCTTCGCTGAAATACTTAATAGACCACCAGAACTCTACACACACTCACATTCAGAAAACATCTATATCGTGACTGACTTTGGTGGCTGACTGATTTTCTCTTGACTTTTACTGTCACAGTTATCACAGTAAGTCATAGAATTAAAGGAATAAAAACCGAACTAAAATAGCAAGAGACAATCACCTCGTCCCACTTTAACTATGAAATTTAAAAGGTGTTAGAAAAATATGCACATACACCCGGACTTACGTGATTTCTAGTTATTAAGAGCTATCTCGGTTTTCCAAATTCAAAAAGGTAAAAAGTAGGAAGGTAAAATGATCAGAGATTTGAACCTTGTTCATTGTTTAGACTTTGTTTGTTTCTTTTCTTTGTTCTGTTTGTTATTATTATTATTTTTTGTTTCTGTCCGCGCATTTTTATTGGCCGTAAGCCCTTAGTCCAAGTTTTGCATAGTTTACTTAAACTTTCGCGTTCACGTGTGGCTCCATACATTTTGGTTAATTCTTCCTCGTTTCCGCCAGGGGCGCTGTACAGAAATGTATGGAGCCATACGGAAACAGCTGTAGTTTCAATTTACGTGTAAACCTGGACTAACCCCTGTGGTTCCAACAGAATATCAGCGCTGGTTGCGCAACCAGCATTACGCTGAGCAGTTTTGTGACAGAAATACTTACTAGGTAAAATACTGTTGTTTTTTGTGTTTTATCATTTGTTTTGTCGTTATGTATTGTACCTCTTATTTTTGTTGCAAATAAAAAAAATCTGTATTCTGTATTGTTACTGGAACTAGAGTTTCCGATCATATTGCAAAAGACAGACGGAACTATTTTTAACCATTTTAACATTCCATCTTGTGATTTTGACGTATGCCGACAGACAATGCGTTTCTTGTTCCACTCACTCTCGCGTATGCTGTATAACCAGATATGAATAAGACAGCTGTAACATAATTTTTATTTGAGCAAAATTTGGTAAGTATTCAATTACTTTAGTTCTTATTCTGTGCAGTAAGACAGCAGCATGGGCTAGAATCTTAGAAGAAAAAAAATTGCCCTTATTTTCCACCATAGACAATGGTAATTTCCATTTTGAATTTCCCAATTAAAGAAGGATGTCGACAGCTCATACATACGAATACCTGTTGTGTACGAATACACTCAGTTTCTCCCAAGCTCATTTATAAAAATGTTATCTTCACCAGAGTAATTTATGACGCTTCTAAAACTGTTCTGATATGTACAAGTTTGTTTAAAATGAAGTTAAAATAAGAAAAACCGAAAACAATTTTCAAGCTATATGTACCAGTGTACCTACTTTGATTTATAGAATTATAGACAATAGCAGTGCTGCCAACTCCTTTTGGCAAAAATTCGCTATCAGCACGTCAAAAACGCGCCAGAAGCGCTAAATGGTAACTACGACGACTGGTACTACAAAAAAATGAATGATAATGAATTTCGGTATTCATCTACTTCATTAGCAATAGTATAAGAACCACAACTAGCTGCTATTCGAACTTCGGCCGCAGCCTGCGGATGCAGGTCGCGATTGCAGGTAACACACATCTGAAATGCAGCCACTGCCTGCTTCCGCAGTCGAGAGTGATTCCGAGGTTGGCTACACGTGCTGCGACAGGCAGCACGTCGGATTTGTCTAAACAGGTGAACAACACTCGCAGCTGAGGCTCGGTAGCACGTGCTGCCGGAGCCGCAATCGGAATCTTTTTTGCAGAAATTCATACTACTACATAGATAACCAGAGCCCTTACTCGTAGTCCAGGCTTTGCGAAGTTTACTCAAACTTTCGCGTTCGCGTGTGGCTCCATAGATTTTGTTTAGTTCTTCCTCGTTTCTGCTAGGGGCGCTGTACAAAAATGTATAGGGCCATACCGAAACAGCTGTAGTTTCAAATTACGTGTAAACCTGGATTAACCCCTCAGTTGTGCAGCCACAGCCGGCTTCGTGCAGCTGCTGCAAGTGCTGTTTGTAGCTGTAGCCTGCTGCCAAGATTCGAATAGCACCTTTAAGGATTATTACGAGTAATATCAAAATAATCAGGAATATCTCGGATAATTTCAACTGCAGCTTTTTGTTAGTAGTAAAGTGAGTGAAACCTAAAAATATAAGTATTCTTTCTTTTTGATAATCTTTTAGTATTCAAAAATGTATGTTTCTATAAAATATGTAAAAAGACACCTCAGTTCGTAAAATTACTAGTTGAAACACTTAAAACGAGTTAAGGAAGGAGCATGTACCAACTGTTGAAAAAGAAAATAATTATATCAACCCCTCCAAAAATTGCTAAGTCGGAATACCGAAAACGAAATCTGGCAATACTGAATACATCATCTGATCGACTGAATTTGACATTTCCTTTTTTTTTGACAGCAACAGTAATAAAATAGTGATTTTTTTAAATAATGTGCCCATTTTTGGACAGGCTAAAGCCTTTAAGGTCATACCGCCACTTCTTATGTATGTAATCTATAATGTTAAAACAATAAAAAATCATTGTAATTTTTCTGGTGGTCTAATATTAATTTTAATTAGTGATATGAAAACAGCAAAAAATCACTAAATTGTTGAAGCACATATCATTATTATAAATGATGTTTTGTTTTCTACCTACTTGCAAAAAAAAAAAAAAAAACGACAGGTCCATTCGCTGCATCCTTCTTTCTATGCCCATCTTAGATGCCCATTCAAGGCTGCTCGAGTTGCAAGTGTCAAAGTCAATCAATCTTTTCCGTTAAAATTTTCAGCAGTTTTTGTGCTATATTTTTTAATTATTTATTAAAGTTATTGTGTTAGTTATGTAAAGTGTTCGTGCTTATCGTCTCCACTGAACTGTTACAAAACCACACATTCATTGTGTTTTATGCGTTGGTGTTCATACATTGGTCTTTAAGTGTATTTTTGCATCCTGTAAAATATTGTGTCGTATGCCGAACTACAACTTCAGGCGAAGTATAATTAGGATACAACGTATTCTGAAATGGTTAAATAGGACTCAAGTGGGTGTCTAAAATCAATAATAACTGTGCAAAACTGAAAAAACTTTATCTTACGAAAGTTAACCTAAAAATGTCCTTAGAAATTGATGTGAATGATGAATAAACATGAAGTAGCACAATATTTAGTCTTATTTATTAACTTCCTATAGGTACATAGATTTTAAAAATGGTAATATAATAATTATATTTTAATTGGAGAATAGAATATTATGCATACAGGAATTAATAAATATTTATGAAGCCAAAAAAGTACTGACTCCATTTCGGTCTCCATGTTTTAAGAAGTAAATAAATGTCAAACTCAAAATTACCAGTCCGCTATTGGTTGTTCATAGATTCCTGTCTGATACGTAGTATCTATAGTAGTCTGTGGACAGCAGTATGAACTGAACGTTTGACATCTGCCTTTTATGTAACCTGCGTCAGAAAGGTAGGTACTTAAGCGAGTGCGGGTCTCGAAAAAAATAAAGGTGTTACGTTAACTTCGCGTTGGCTTTCGCGAGGTGTTTCCTAACCAAGCTGTTTCCTAGTAGGTTTTGTACGATATAATTGCGAAACTTTATTGTTTTTGACCGACGAAACGGAGGAGGTACTTAAGTCACCGCGTATGTTTGTTTTTAGGGTTCCGTACCCAAAGGGAAAAACGGGACCCTATTACTAAGACTTCGATGTCCGTCTGTCCGTCTGTCTGTCTGTCTGTCTGTCTGTCTGTCTGTCTGTCTGTCTGTCACCGGGCTGTATCTCATGAACCATGATAGCTAGGCAGCTGAAATTTTCACAGATGATGTATTTCTGTTGCCGCTATAACAACAAATACTAAAAAGAAAATAAAATAAATATTTAAGGGGGGCTCCCATACAACAAACCTGATTTTCAGACGTTTTTCGCTCTATATTAATAATGGTAACAGGTAGATGCTTGAAATTTTCACAGAATATTTAGTTTCATATTCACTTTAATAATAAATAATAAAATTAAAATAAAATAAATAATTAAGGAGGGCTCCCATACAGTACGGAACCCTCCGTGCGCGAGTCCGACTCGTACTTGGCCGATTATTTTTTTATGTGTTACCACGCATTACTTTTTACAGAGTGGTACGATTTCGATGATTTTTTTTTTTTGGGAAACTTTGAAATACCTACCATTTATGAAAAACCATTTAAATTTTTATCAAAATCGGCTCAGCCATTTTTGATAAATCAACAATAATGTAAAAATTGCTTCAACGACCCTTGCCATTAATGAATTCTGTACACGGTTGAAGTCGGTCATGCCATTTTTTGCGAAAAATAATTGATTGAGAAAAAGTCTCAGAAACTAACTTTTTATTAACAGAATAAATAACCAAAAACGATTAACAGTTTATACTAGTATAAATGTTTAAATTATCAGATTTTTGCAAAACAAACCTGAAACTGGCGAAAGCATTGCCATCATTATCCAATACGCTGACCTAGTGCGGGTCGGTGGATTTCTCAGTTCGTCAACGAATTTCAGCAGACGTGTGAAGGTTGTATCACGATGTTTTCATTCATTACGTAATGATAATATTATTACCGTGACTATGGTCTCACGATCGTACGGTGAGTGTTACTATACAGGGTTATTCTGTACACCAAAACTAACAACTTTTGTTCAACGACTTTTGTCAAAGCTCAAAAAAAAAAAAGTTTTTGTTCCATAAAAAATAGTTTTTGTTCCATAGAAAATAGTTTTTGTTCCATAGAAAAATACCGTTCGTGAGTTTTGACAAAAGTCGCACAACAAAAGTTGTTAGTTTTGATGTACAGAATAAGCCCCTAAAAGGATGCTAATTGATTAGAAATAACCCTGTATATACCACCACGTCTAACAATACATATCGATTGGTTGAGCGAACGAAGCGAGAGAGATCTTCGTTTAATAAAATCGGCCAAGTGCGAGTTGGACTCGCGCACGAAGGGTTCCGTACCGTAAAAATCATGTTTGTTGTATGGGAGCCCCCCTTTAATATTTATTTTATTCTGATTTTAGTATTTGTTGTTTTAGCGGCAACAGAAATACATCATTTGTGAAAATTTTTGCTGCCTAGCTATCATGGTTCATGAGATACAGCCCGGTGACAGACAGACAGACAGACGGACATCGAAGTCTTAGTAATATGGTCCCGTTTTTACCCTTTGGGCACAGCCCGGACACTCCGCGATTTTTTATACAAAATCTGCTGTCTTACGCACACTACAGAACTACTTACTCACAGACAACACACACACGCACGGTCGCTACACGTGCATTTGTGTGCGGAACGTCTATGGCTGTCAGCGATCACCACAACGTGACGTCATGCCGCGTGAGTGAGACAGTTGCGTACTCAATTTGCAAAAATGAATACAAATCTAGTGCTTAAAAAAGTATAACAATTACTTAATTTGGAAGAATTTTAACGAAAAGTAACCGATCTACATCATTTTAAAGAAAATATCAAGAAGAAGTAACCAAAAAATGTAAAATAAGTTCCTATTATTTATCCTTTGGGGAACTTTAAAATTTCTTGTTTTGTTACGTATCATTGACATTAAACCATACACAGTACAAGTCTTCCCTATTGTCACAGTCTAGGTAGTTTTTATTATAGTCTGACCGTTTAACTGAGTCCTCGCCTGCGCGGGTACAGGGGCGCGAGGGTAGACGACAAAGGACTGGGGGGAGAAAGGACAGGGGACTGAGACCGGTGCGGGCGGCAGGGACCCGCCGCCCGCACCGGTCTCAGTCCCCTTTGTCGTCTACCCCCGCGCCACCACAATCCAAATCCAAACCCAAATCCACCGGCCTGTGCAGCCCGCGCGCAGAGTGCACGATGCGGTACGTGGACGCGGGGTGGAAGTGAGGAAGACTCAAACGGGTGGGGGGTAACGAGTGGCCGTTCTATACGTAGTATTATTATATATTCTTTGCTTTGGGTACGGAACTCTAAAAACGGCGATTTTGCTTTCGTCTGTCCAGATGTTGGTTTTCGTCTACAGATCGCATTTTTCAACGAATCTCCACGAAACTTGGCTCACAGGCTCTATACATTAGTAAAATAGTTTTTTTTGTCGGCGATTTGCCTCTCACAAAGGTGGGAAAATTTCTATTGCACTATTTACCAGTCGATTTCGATAATATTTAGCAAGATTTAGTATCTAAATACCGTGGTGGTCTAGTGGTTGTAACGCTGGCCTGGAATTCTTGAGGTCGTGGGTTCAATCCCAATCCCGTACCAATAAGTTTCTTTGGAACTTATGTACGGAATTTCACACCACAGTCTTTCCGGTGAAGGAAAACATCGTGAGGCAACCTGCATACGTCCATAGAAGAAATTCGATGGCGTGTGTGAATCCACCAACCCGCACTGGGCCAGCGTGGTGGATATGGCCCAATCACCCTTCGTGGGTAGGCCTACGTCCTGCAGTGGACTATTAAAAAAGGCTGGTACAGTATCTAAATCCTAACTGATTTGTTAATATTAACCAAATCGGTCAAGAGCGAGTCGAGATACCTATAGGCTTATGAAGATTCAGTTAAAGATATCTCGCGAGATCTACTGTTCGTAGAACTACTAGTTATAGTACTACTAGCTGCGCCCGGCGGTGTTACCCGCGTTAGGCCAAGACAAAAAGTAGGTAGCCCATGTGTTAATCTAAGGTCTAAGCAACCTTCACACCGAATTTCATCCAATGAGATTACTTGAAAGAGTAATCTAATTGGTTGGAGTTAAGTACTTGCGTGAAAGAGTAATCTCATCAAAAACATAAATGTGAAATGGGAGCCAAAGTGTCGCCACCAAAAGAATTGAGATCTAACACGGGGGCCAAGTGTTCTGTAGAAAATCCTAAAGTTTAAGCTACAAGATCATACCTACAACATTCTAAAGGGATTTACTTATATAATTCAAGCTCGTGATTTGACTTGGCTAGTTTAAGAATAAGTACAGTGCAAATAAGCATTTGTCTGTACGTGTAAACTAGCCAAATCAAATCACGAGCTTGAATGGAAAACTTGAAAACCTTGGTGCCAAATATCAAGATTCTAGGTCATCTGGAAGTGGGTTTTTGATCTATAATAAGTCAGTGAATCAGTGAGTCAGTGAGTGAATCAGTGAGTGAATCAAACAATGAAACACGAGTTTTTAAACGTTAATATATCAATAACTGACTGAGCAAAATTTATGCAATTTTGGATTCTTGATAAGCTAAAAGACTTTAGTAAATGTGCCAAATTTCATGTATGTAGGCTAAATAGTTTTTGAGTTGTGAGGGGGTCAAAAGTAGCTCCGAATGGTTCGTGTAATATTACACACGGCCGCTGCGTCGCCAGTTTTCTGTAGAACACTTTGGCTGGACACGCTGCCGCGTGTCTAGATAAACATCCATACATACTCACAAACTTTTGCGTTTATAATATTAATTAGGATTAACTATTTGTTCTGTCTTTATCATAAATGTGTAGCGAAACAAAGTATTTTATAACAAGTCTGTTTGTCAAACACCCATCAAATTATGCAAATATAATTACACCTCCCCTCCGCCCCCCCGCTTCCTTACGGCAATTGACAATAGGTAGCATTAACATCGTTAGCACAAAACAACCATAGTACAGAAATAAAGCTCCATACTGTACCTACTGGCTTTTTTAATTGTAAAGTGCTGAACCGATCAGCGAAAACGGATAAGTCATGTCAACTACGCCTGGCGTCATAGCGGATTGGTCAAGTTATATACTATATAATCTGCCAAGTACGAGTCGGACTCGCGCACGGAGGGTTCCGTACTGTATGGGAGCCTCCCTTAGAATAGAATAGAATAGAAAACACTTTATTGCACACAGTAAAAATAAGACAACAGTAATACATGAAAAACTTATTAGTGTAGCTCAAGGCGGCCTTATCGCTGGAAGCGATCTCTTCCAGGCAACCCATGCACGGAACGGAATACTAAAAACAAAATAAAATAAATATTTAAAATATTTAATAAATATTTATAAAATATTTATTTAAAAAAAATATAAATATTAATTTTATTAAATATTAAAAAATAAATATTAAATATTTATTTTATTTTTATTTTATTATCTAAAAAATTAACCAAATATTTAGTACTTATAGGTAACCTTACTATAGGGTTTACCAACATTATAATTATTTCATTGTATAAGCGTACATAGTTACTTGTATCGCGAGTGAGTCATAATGAGGTACCAAGACAAACCTGTCGGTTTTTTGGTATCCTAGGTTGTAAACTATATTTTGCAACGTGTGTTGATAAACAAAAAAAAAAATACTATTGAAGTGAATATAAAACTAAATATTCTGTGAAAATTTCAAGCATCTACCTGTTACCATTATTAATATAGAGCGAAAAACGTCTAAAAATTCAGGTTTGTTGTATGGAAGCCCCCCTTTAATATTTATTTTATTTTGTTTTTAGTCTTTGTTGTTATAGCGGCAACAGAAATACATCATCTGTGAAAATTTCAGCTGCCTAGCTATCATGGTTCATGAGATACAGCCCGGTGACAGACAGACGGACAGACGGACATCGAAGTCTTAGTAATAGGGTCCCGTTTTTCCCTTTGGGTACGGAACCCTAAAAAATAGGCCACCATAGCATTTTATAAAAACATTTCTCCTTATGATATTTTCCTTCACCGGAAAATAAAATTATTGAATTGAAAATCCGTATACTACAAAGAGGTCATTTTGTACAGGACTAGAGTCTTACGTTTAGATATATCTGCGTAATGAAGTAGCAAACATTTGGATTAAACTTTCCTCTGTTTTTTGTCATCAACTCATAAAAGTTATCATTGTAGTGATAAAGGATGATTTATATTAGACTAGGCCGTGCCCGGGCCGTGTAAGTGGCCCGGACGGACCGTACTCTAGCTGCTAAGGCTTTTATAGCATTGTGAACGTCAACTTGGTAGCCTGGAAGAAATCGCTTGAAGCGATAAGGCCGCCATTAGTATAACAAATTCGTGATGATTTTTTTTTGTGTTTTTGTATTGTAATTGTGGTTAAACTAATAAAAAATCAAAATAAAATAAAAAAATATTAATTTTCGGACACATAAGATCCATAATTTCACACATTAAAATTAAAATTGATTATAAAATTAAATTAAATTAACACATCAAATTGGGCATATCACACGTTATTAAATCAAATTTGACATGTCACAGTTATTTATTGTAACAGCACCTTAATATGGTGAAGCAAGATAGGACAGCTGAAGTTGTCTGTAATAGCTATCAGAATGCTGTTGCCGCTCGCTCGCGTCCTACTCAACAGCGAGGCAAGTTTTTTGCGCATGATAGCTGCGAAGCCATCAGTACGTGCCTCTGCAAACAAAGAATTATCTATCTATCTTCTTCTGAAGTCTCGTTGTTTTGTGCACCAATTGACAAGAGCATCAACGTAGTATAACGTAGTTAGCGCCAAGCAATGTACCCGTGAACACGCCAATCTCCTTTCAAATTGGAATTACTCAAAACAACGATCGCCCACGTGGCCGCGTGGGCCTGACACCACCAAAACGGACCGCGGAACTGCAGGAAGATTCTGTATAAGAACGTGCGCGTAACGTGCTCTATACTCGGAATTTTAATTCGATTCCAGATTTGACATTAGCTACTGTCATTTTGTGAAATAATGATACTACATATAATAGTGTAGTGATGAACACAAAAATCGATAAACAATCAGTAGGCTAAAAATGAGTAGGCTAGATATGTTAATTGACAATATCACAGACACATTTATAATAAATGTTACAGAAAGTGACAGCGATAGCGATAGCGATGACGGCGACCATTTATAAAATAAATTATTTTAAAATAAAATGATTTAAAATTAATTTTAAAAATAATTTATTTTCAACATCTATCTGTTTTATTTGTCATGTTCCTTCATGATCACATTTATTTATTTATTTCACACACAATTATAAAAGAAAAGTCTCAGATCGTTAATTAATCGTCAAAACTAAATTATCGGTTCAGAAATATTTAATTTCCTGATATACTTAGTTTACGAGAGTAAAATTATAAACGAGAAGAATCGATCTGGAAATATTCCATTTCCATATCGAATAATTTCGCAACGTCACCATTTAGTACTTGTCATAACGTTGCAACACTGAAATTGTCAAATCTGGAATCGAATTAAAATTCCGAGTATAAGTTATGTTTTGTTTAAAAAAAAATCGTGTGAAATTGTTTGTTTTTCAAATAACATAACCTTAATTTCCATAAAGCTTTAAAAGCCGAGATCTCTAGGCAAATCGGAAATATGAGTGACCTTATTCACGACCTACAACGCTCTGCCTATCTCCGCTTCACTCTGGTGGAGCATGGGCCTTACTCATAACAGCGATTGCCCACGTTAGCCGATTCGATTCCCGCTGTTGCCGTCTACAGATTGATTACATCGTTTTCGGGAGTTTTCATTTTAACTGGAGCGTTTACTCACACTTCCAAAATAATCTCCCATACCATGGGGAGATTTAATATTAATATTAAATTAAATATTAGGGGACATCTTACACACGGTATCTGACTCCAAACTAAGCAAAGCTTGTGATATGGCTGCCAGAGACTGATATACTACATTTACATATTTTAAATACATACTTATACAGATAGTACCTAAATAACACCCAGACACAGAGCAAACACCTATGTTCATCACATAAATGCTTGTCCTGGGTGGGGATCGTTAAAAAAATCGACCAAGTACGAGTTGGACTCGCGCATCTATGGGAGCCTCTTGGCAAAAATCACGTTTGTTGTATGGGAGCCCCCCTTAAATATTTACATTATTCTGTTTGTTGTTATAGCGGTAATCAAAATACATCATCTGTGAAAATGTTAACTCTCTAGCTATTACGGTTCATGAGATACAGACTGGTGACAGACGGACAGCGAAGTCTTAGTAATAGGGTCCCGTTTTTACCCTTTGGGTACGGAACCCTAAAAAACTATAATATTTACTTAACACGGCTGCGTAATAATAGTAATGCGTTTTTTCTGTAGAAAAATGTGAAAAATTCTTGAATGGATTTGTTAACAGGTATTTGAACCAACAAACATATAAGATTCAAGATCATTTAATTGTGAAAACATGGTAATGGTGTACAACATACAAAGTCGTAAACAGGTGTAAATATAATAGAGAACGCATGTTTTTGACCATCGTGGCGTACAAATGTCACACAATTAAATTTAAGAAGAGAGAGATTTACTAGGCCGCTATTTTCATAATAGATTCAGTTTAGTCCTTTTGTTTTTTTACGCCCAAAGTTTACTAAAAATTTGAGTCAAAATTCAAATGTTTTCAAGGCTTATTTCATTCGAGTGCGTAGTTTTTACACAGATTTATTAGCAAGAAGCATTGATACTGTACTGACAAATCGATGTATACCTTAGTTTTAGATATCCAACAACTGACAATGGTGTGATTACCTACTGACGTTTGTATGGAGTGACGAGCGATTAGTAGGTATGTACCCTTTTGTAAACAAAATGGCGCCTAATCCGATAGCCCTTGCAACATTGACTTTGAGAAAATATCTCACAAATAATCACAATCGTGCAAAAAAAGTGTCCGAGCCAAAACCCTACCCAAGCTACGTAGTGGGCAGGCTTTTTAGTTAGTCGTAAGGCGATTGCAAGCCTAATAGAACGCCGCGCGATGCGGAAGTGCTCGGTTACAAGCACTAATTAGAGAAAACGGGTCATTGTTAATTATTTAATGTAAATATCTAGGTTGGTATGGATGACAAGCGCTCGGACATTTTTTACTACTTTCTCTTAGGGACTGTGGCTCTGTATATATTTGCTCGAAGAACATTGACCAATTTAAATTCTCTTCTAAAGCGAAGCCAAAGATCACTTCATTGGAAATTAATGAATCCAAAAGGCCTTTGTAAAAGTTCGTCACTTCAAACGTCAGAGGTTGATTGAAACACGGTGAAACGTTTCAAACAAGGTGGAACGGTTGAAACCATAGTACACTTCATCTTTAAGGGCTTTGTAGCCTTCCAAAATCTTAAATTACGTCTCTCGTGCATTTTCACAAGAGATAAAAATCATTAAGATATAATAGTCAATAGGTCAATGAAGGCGCCATCGTAATTATTATAGCTAATTAGCATGTTTCTGTTTCTTTTTCACTTTAGGCATTCGATAGAGAGAATACCTACTGTTTACTTTGCTATTAAATTTACGATGTCGCCTTCATAATAGGGCCTTATATATAAAAATACACCGCATGTTGCAATTTTTATCGAAAGTACAATTTATATAATTTTTATTTCACATCACGACATGTTTACAAAAATTGTTGTAACACTTACTTGCTGAAACCACACGATATCATGTATAACCCGGTCAGAATATCTGTGCACCTCGCTGGAATGCGGCGCCGCTCCGGCTTCCCCTGTCACCTCTCCGCGCACTCCCCGGTGCGACAGTACGGTTAGCATCTTCGTTGCCGATACACGTCCCGATAATAATTTACGTCCGGACGGTATACTAGACGTCCGGCAATGTATATACGTCCCGATAATTCGATATGACGTCACGAAGTCAGGTGCACAGATATTGTGACCGGGTTGTATGTTATTATGATCAAATTTTACAACAGGTCCAACCTCGAAATAGCAAAAACCATTTTGCTATTTCGGTAAAATTTTTGAATGGAGCAACTGATTACTATGCCTTATTATTTCTCTATGGATGTGTCTCTACACAAATTAAAAGATTAATAAATAAATTTAACAAATTAGGTTTTGCATTTTATCTTTCGAGGGCTAAAAAGCTCTTAAATAAAGATGGAACGTTTTACCAGCGGTCAATCATCCCGTCATTGTGTCTGACGAGTTCAGTTATCGTTCAGTTGTTGATTTTCCGTTCAGCTGTTGATTTGGTTGTTCACGCTTTTGATACGAACACGCACCGATACAAACAACGTCTGAAATATCAATTTGCAAAAGTTAAATGACGTATAACTTGTTATAGAGAGAGCTAAACTCGGATTTCACTACGTGATCGAATCAGAAATAAGGAGATTCATAGTCGAACTAACGGAATAGCAAGTTAAAGTGGCAGTGAGCAGGGCACATAGTTTCTCAATCTGATTGTCGATGGGTCCGTAAAGTGCTCCAATGAAAACCACGTACTCGGAGCGCAGGACGTCCACCGAGAAGGTGGATCGATGATCTATTTCGCCTAAGACCGCAGGATCGCGCTGGATCTGTAAGGGAAGCCCATGTCCAGCAGTTCTACGACTGATAATGATGATGAAAAGAAGTAGGTACCTACCTACAGGTAATACGAAATAGAGTCAGAGAGTCTTTGTCGTTTCAGCCATAGGACGTCCACTGCTGGACTTACGCCTACCATAGATCTCCAGTAATGCCGGTTGGAAGCGGCGCATTTAGCGCGATCCTGCAGTCTTGGTGAGATCATAATTTGTTCTCCTTGTGGATGTCTTTTACTATTGTTGTATTAGAATAAAGTAGGTTTACTCCGCGGTGGTGATATTTTGTATTTATTTTCTGTATGTATTTGATAAGGTAGAATGAAAGAAACTAAGAGGAAGGCCACAGAGACCATTTCTAGACAAAATACCTCAAAATAAAAGGTAGATGTCATATCGTACTGGGCGGTGCCTTGCTCGCCGACTTGGTACCGACAAGAGCCTTCTCTTATGATGATGTATTTGATATTTGTGTGCTAACCCATAGAACCTAGTTTATGGTACCTTTTTGAACTAAAACCAAGTCTATTTTATTTACCTTTTTTTTGGACATCTTACACACGGCCTCTGACCTCAAACTAAGCAAAGCTTGTGATATGGCTGCCAGAGACTGATATACTACATACACTTATTTTTAAATACATACTTATATAGATAGTAACTAAATAACACCCAGACACAGAGCAAACACTTATGTTCATCACATAAATATTTGCCCTGGGTGGGGATCGAACCCACGCCTCTTTGACCCAGAAGTTAGGGTCACTAACCACTGAGCCACCGCGGCTGTCACCTTCGGATACGAGTTTATAATAGTAGATATAATTATTTTTCGCAAAAAATCGCAACACCGATTTCCACCGTGTACTGGTAAAGAATTCGAATAGTTTGCACAAATCGACGTAACATCCATTTTCATTAATGTTGATTTTTTTTCGAAACGGCTCAACTGATTAGAATAAAATTTAAATGAGACCACCTCGGTAGTATACTCTTTCAAACTAAAAAATATTTTTCTAATTCGGTCCATTGGCGAAAATATCGATGATATACACAAAAAAATACATACAGACGAACATAGTACCTCTTCCTTTTTGGAAGACGGTAAAAAACGCAAATTAATACGTGGTATACGTATTAATGTTGTAGGTATCCAGCATTAAAGGTACAAGTTGGTAGCGGACGATATGAGGCAGCAGAGAGCGACGTGTCACAAAGACACTACTACATATATAATTTATCTCAAATTAATCGTTTTTCATGTTTGACATTTAACTTGAAATATTGTGAATTTACAAATGATTTCTTATATTCAATAGCGAGAATGCCTAGGCCCCAAGATACGGGTGCATTATTGTACCCAGTTTGGGGAATAGTGACTCTGTAATACATTGCATAATTTGTATCCTATCATCCATCAGCCATAAGAAGTCCACTGCTGGACATAGGCCTCCCCTATGGATCTCCAATAAGACCGGTTGGAAGCGGCTTATGACCGATGGGGTCGAAAAGTTCTCGAGTGGAGACCACGTACCGGCAAGCGCAGCGTAGGACGTCCACCCACAAGGTGGACGGATGACCTCATTAAGACCGCAGGATCGCGCTGGATGCAAGCCGCTTGTATCCTATGACAATAAATAATTTTGATTTGATTTGATTTGACTATGTACTGGTTTCTATGGATTTCTATGAAATTACATCGCTAGCTTCGTGTCGCTAACTTCGGAGGTAATTTCATAAAAATACATAGAAACCTGTAGTGTCGCTGCGACACGTCGTCCGCTGCTGCCTCATGACGTTCGCTACCAACTTGTACCTTAAGAAAGTTCATATACTCCATATGTTAATAAGTTATGTCTGTTCGTATTGAGATTTGGAAGCCTCACGTCCTGATTCAATCCAAGTTTCGGGGTCGAGGCGTCTTAGATGGTAAAGAACAAACTCTGGCGGTTTGTTGGCAAAACAAGATTGCTGATATTTAAATAAATACATGGTTATTTTAATCGTTTAGCCATGTCAGAGGCCTTCAGGCGGCCTAAATACTCTGACACTAGGGCTAGCCACCCGGCCTATACAAACTTACTTACTAATAAATAGATCTGTATAATGCCTACATTTTGTTCTATTTTTAATTTGTAGTACTTTAATAATTTTTAAGTGTGTTTTGAAATGAATTTTAATTTTTAAGAAATAATTCTTTAAGCATATTAAAAGCATTGTTATCGAACGTTTTCAAGAAAATGTAATGTGTCTACGAAATAAAGAGAATTTGACTTTGACTCTACATAATTTACACTGCTCACGAATTCCATAACGCCAAAATTTAAATAATTTATCTCATAATTTTTGCTACAAAAATGATACTTTCAAAAAACCTATTTCACAAACTCATACCTGAAAAGTTTTTACATTTTTGCATTTCAGTGAAAACATTTAGAAGCCCCTCCTAAGCGCTCCTGAAGTCCCTGAAATTCATGAAAATGTTCATACTAAAAGGTTTCACAACATCGTGAAAAAGTTGCAGAAATTTCCGCTGCGCAATGTTATTTTGTACAAATAAAGTTTTATTTTAGCATCCTTAGTTGAATACGCGGAAAAAAGTATTTAAAACGTCAGTTTGTTCTGCGGATTACTCAGAAATTACGTAGTAAGCTGAAAATGGTGATTCAGACTATGATTATGAACAGCTTTACTATAGGTAGGTAGGTTGGCTTTACTAACTTTACTAAACAGCGTATTCGAAATTTGAGAAAACAAAGCAGCCGACTTTTTTTCTTTATTAGGGCTCCGTACCCAAAGGATAAAAACGGGACCCTATTACTGAGACTCGGATGTCCGTCTGTCCGTCTGTCTGTCTGTCACCAGGCTATATCTCATGAACCGTGATAGCTAGACAACTGAAATTTTCACAGATGATGTATTAAAAACAAACACTAAAAACAATAAAAATATTTAAGGGCTTTAGGCTCCCATACAACAAACGTGATTTTTCAGCAGTTTTTTGCTCGCTATTAATAATGGCAAGATGATTGGGCTATGGGGGCTCCAACACGGTACGGAAACCTTTGTGCGTGAGTCCAACTTGCACTTGGCCGATTTTTATATTTTATCGATTTCGAGTTGCAGTTTTGTATGTAGGATTTGAGAAAAATTATGATGAATTTACTGTGAAATTATTATTGATTCAATTTTAATATATATTGTTCATAGACATAGAGGAGATAACAAAATGATGCACGGGAATATACACACTACATTTCTATAAAATTACTAGATTTAGTATTTTCTCAAATGTATTAACTGACGAGTACATTATAGTAATTGTTATTATATTTAATTATGTAATAAGAGATTTACTTAATGACAATAAATATTATCTTAAAAAAATCAGGTCCATAGCTGATTTCTTTCTCGAATCCTAAGTTGGCTCCGTAGTAAAAGTGTATGATAATGATGGTCGTAATCACCCTATTTTCGCTTAGTACAGGCAATCAGATGACCCTGTACGAATATGTATGAATTGACCAGGTTAAACAATCAAGTGAGAGTCAACTCGCGCACGAAGGGTTCCGTACTGTATGGGAGCTCCCCTTAATATATTTTAATTTAGTTAGTTGTTTTTCAAGTATATACAACTAAATATTCTGTAAATATTTGAAGCATCTGCATGTTGCCGATATTAATATCGCGCCAAATATCACGTTTCTTAAATGGGAGCCTCGCTTAAATATTTATTTTATTTTAATTTAATTATTGAATATTGAAGTGGATATACCTAAAATTCATATTCTGTCAATATTTCATTTTTTTCTGTGAATATTTATTTTATTCTGTTTTTAGTATTTGTTGTCATAGCGGCAACAAAAAAACACCACCTGTAAATTTCAACTGCCTAGCTATCACTGTTCATGAGATTTAGCCTGGTGACAGACACACAGGGAATGGAAATTCCTGCTTTCCTGTTTTCTAAGAGATATAATCTAAAGCTTTTCAAGGCCAGAGTGAATAGGTATCTTCTAGGTCTGCGTGCTTCATCTACGATCACAACGTCGCTCACCATCAGGCGAGTTGGTAGGCGCAGACTTATGCGCGATAAAAAAAGACAGTCAGACGGACGGACAGCGAAGTCTTAGTAATAGGGTCAAGATTTTACCCTTTGGGTACGGAACCCTAAAAACTACCGTATGTACCCCATACAAAGCCCTCGGTGTAAGTAGGTCGCGAGGTCAGTGAGTGCCGTCGACCCATGGGATCGCGGACATACACATACGCAAGGACAAACTGAACCATAATTACTCTTCATTTCAAGGAACAAGTGAAAAACTACAATTATACCTATATGGATAATAATTATTTTTCGCAAAAAAACAGCAAACCCGCCTTCCATTGTGTACAAAATTCGAATATTTCGCTCGAATAGCTTACATTATTGTTGATTTATCAAAAACGGCTCGGCCGAGTAATCATTAAAATCATAAATTTTACAGAAATCGGCTGAGCCGTTTTTGATTAATAAACAATAATGTAAACAATTCGCGCGAAATATTCGAATTTTGTACACGATGGAAGGCGGTTTTGCCATTTTTTTGCGAGAAATAATTAAGCGTAGTTTACTTAAACTTTCGCGTTCGCTTGTGGTTCGCTGTACAAAAATGTATAGTTAGTTAGTTCGTATAGGCCGGGTGGCTAGCCCTGGTGTCAGAGTTTTTAGGCCGCCTGAAGGCCCCTGCCTTGGCGAAACGGCTAAAACAACCGGGACCTACAATTTAACGTGTCATCCGAGCGACGGTAGCGCTCCGTTGGAAAATGCCACCCGCGGTCACCCATCCAAATACTGACCGTGCGGAACGTTGCTTAATTTCGGTGATCGCTGACAAACACCTAGTCAAACTACGCTACGAGCGCTACAATAAAAATGTATAGAGCCGGAAACATCTGTATTTCCAATTGCTCATATGAGAATGTGTAAATGTAATATTATGTCAATAAATGATTTTCTTTCTTTCTTTTCTTTCAATTTACGTGTAAACCTGGACTAACCCCTCTGGTACTAGAACTTCGTCGAATACCTACTATTTAGTAACTAGTTAGGTAAGTTACCGATCTTAAATAACTAGTAAATTGTGATAAGAAATCTTTTTGACCGACGAACCGAACTGGAGGAGGAACCAAATTCAAGGCGTATATATATTTATCTACACTAATGTTGTAACATTCTACTTATGTTTCCAATACTTGACAATATATAATGACTACTGTTAAAGCGCAGACAACATTTAAGCAATTTTACATGATGTTACAATATCCACATCGATATCGTAAAATCTCATTATAACATCGCGCGCTCGCTCCTGATTGGCCCTGCGCGCGCAGCTGCGCTCTCATTGGTTAGATTTTAATGGCGCCAAGTTCACTGTGACAATACACGTACGCGTGAATTTAATGTTTCGCAATATGTTTTTTTTATTAGTGAAGATAAAGTAGTGTATGCAACTGCATATAACACGGGTATTAAAACACGAGTGTGAGTTTATGAAACGAGCGCAGCGAGTTTCATAATAGTAACGAGTGTTTTAATACCCGTGTTATATGCCGATATTAATATCGGCAACATGCAGATGCTTCAAATATTCACAGAATATTTAGTTGTATATTTATCCCGCAAACAATAACTACGCATATTTTTTATACTAGTCCGATTTCAATAATTCTACTTTTATTGGAAAGAATATACTTTGATCTTGGTTCCATTAAAATCTTATTGAAATCGGCTGAGCCATTTTTGATAAATCATCAATAATGTGAAAAATGCTACATCGATCCGTGCGAAATATTCGCGAATTCTGTACACGGGTGAAGCCGGTCATGCTATTTTTTGCATAAAATAATTATAATAAAACAATATTTCGAAAAAAAAAAAATATTGTCTGCTAGTGAAATAGCTTTAGTTTTTAGGTAAATAGAAAAATCTTTGCTATGTTAACATACTTATCTCCGAAAGACGTTTCACATCAAAATATATTTTCATCATTTCGGATGTCTATTTGTTATTCTACGGATAGTAGAGCAGCCTAGTAATAGGGCCAAAATCTACATGTTCCGGATCCGCAGAAGCACAAAACACAAACATCATAGAAGTTCAGTTTTATAGAGCGCGCACAAGGAAGACATGTTTTATAGAGCTCGCACAAGGAAGACATGTTTTATAGAGCTCGCACAAGGAAGACATGTTTTATAGAGCTTGCACAAGGAAGACATGTTTTATAGAGCTTGCACAAGGAAGACATGTTTTATAGAGCTTGCACAAGGAAGACATGTTTTATAGAGCTCGCACAAGGAAGACATGTTTTATAGAGCTTGCACAAGGAAGACATGTTTTATAGAGCTTGCACAAGGAAGACATGTTTTATAGAGCTTGCACCAGGAAGACATGTTTTATAGAGCTTGCACAAGGAAGACATGTTTTATAGAGCTTGCACAAGGAAGACATGTTTTATAGAGCTTGCACAAGGAAGATATGTTTATTTATACACGTTGCGGGCAATCCTAGAAGAACAAGACACTTAAGTGTACCCGAGTCCACTTAGTAATACCCAAGCGTTTTGGGTAAAGTCCGAGTATTTTGACGCTTAAGTTTATTCAACACAGGCTGGGTGGGTAATGTTAGAAACGTGCGTTAATAGTTTCTATTGAGTACAAAATAAGTATTTGTTCCCAGAAATTATTTTTGAATTCATGTAGGTAAGTAGTGAACATTTTTTTTTCACAAAAATACATTTAAAATTAAACTTTCACACGTGTGCGTTTTTTTTGTGCACACATGCGCAATAATTAGCGAATCACGGCGAAGTGTCATCTGCGGCTAACTTCTCATCCGCCAATTTGTGTGGCGCTTAGTATAGACACCAATTTGGTTTTCATCAGTAGACTCACGTCTACCAAGTAGTCAGTACATTGGCTGCTGTTTAAATCTTATTGTTGGTTCACTTTAACGAAACGACGGATTTCTTTTTTCACAATCTCTACTTGAGTGCAAATTGTTTGAAACTGTACCTCTGTGCTCTCTTGTTTTGTGTAAGACTCGTACCAATATAAACTGGTTACTGGAGGGGACGGGAAAACCTGCTATTTGGGAGCCTTGTCGGATTTTATTAAACAGAGGTGTCCTTATACTACATAAGTTTAGTTTACCTACGTGACTTATATTATATGGAGCTATTGAGTAAGTAAGTTCGGATGGGACGGGTGGCTAGTAGAGGTGTCAGAGTGCCGCCTGACACCTCTACTAGCCACCCGTCCTACTTGACATGGCTAAACCGCTTAAAACCGGGACACGATTTACGTGTCATCCAAGCCACGATAGCGCTTAGCTCGAAATGCCCTCAGCGGTCACCCATGCAATGACTGACAGTGCCGACAGTTGCTTAACTTTGCTGATTGCTGACAAACACCGAGTCAAACTACGCTATGGGCGCCATATTGAAGAAAGATGAATTATTTTTCGCAAAAAATGTCAAAACCGCCTTCCATCGTGTACATAATAAAAGTCAAATATTTCGCTAGAGTTGCTTACATTATTGTTGTTTTCTCGAAAACGGCTTAGCTGATTTCTGTAAAATTTAAATGAAGTATACCCTTTCGAACTAAAAAATATTTTTTCAATTCGGTTTACAATTGGCGTAATTATCGATGAACAAAGACAAAAAAAAACATACATACGGAACGGAATCGAAATCAAAAACGGAATCTTATTGACATCAAAAGGAATCTCAAATGTACGTATGTAATATAAGGTATTTCTTCTACAACATCCTTTCGAATGAGTCGGGATGTTGCTCCTTTGCTCGAGCTCTGTGGCTTTCCACAGAAAAGTATAGTAATAAGAAACGGGATGAATCGTAATCTAATGGCTTACACGAGCTACCCGCGTAGGCCTGTCGTAGGTACTCGGGGTAAGCCAGGACCTCGTCTTATCTCACATAAATTGCATTTTGTTGTAGCCTGAAAGCAACATGTGGTTTCTGTACATGTAATCTGAAAAAATGTAGGTTCTAATCGAATCTAGGTATCAAATAAGTAATGCGGTTACCATTTGTATCTGTGTTGTCAATTTTTATGGTGAAGATTGGGGCATGATGTTTTTGGGCGAGAAATCCGAAAGAAAATGTAAGCAAGATTATCAGTAAGCTTGGTAAATTGTTAAAGCCATGTGGTATCTATAAAATCTGTAACATCACATAAACGGGAAACATTAAAAATTAAAATTATATTAAATACTCGGTATTTACAACCGACTGTAAAAGAACATCGCGAATAGTCACAGTTAAGTTTGGTTTTGCAGTTTTGAAGCAATTCCAGAAAATTAAAAACACAGAAATCTAATTCACAAAGTTTTCTGGTTTGGAGGTGCCTTGAAGTTGATTGTACTGAAGACTGTTTTTCTTTTTTAACCGACTAAAAAGGAGGAGGTTCTATGTTCATCTGTATGTATTTTATTTGTGTATAATTTCGCCAATAAATTGTGAATTTAATCGAAATTTTTTTTAGTTCTATAGAATAAGGTAGGTATCTTCCCGAGGTAGTCACATTTAAATTTAAAAGAAATCGGTTGAGCTGTTTTTGAAAAATCAACAATAATGTAAACAAGTCGAGCAAACTATTCGAATTTTGTACACGACGGAAGGTTTTGTCCTTTTATGTGAACAATAATTATTTGTCCCAAAATAATTTTGTATGTCGTTTTTAGAGTTCCGTACCCAAAGGGAAAAACGGGACCCTATTACTGAGAATTCTATGTCCGTCTGTCCGTCTGTCTGTCTGTCTGTCACCGGGCTGTATCTCATGAACCATGATATCTAGGCAGCTGAAATTTTCACAAATGATGTATTTCTGTTGCCGCCCGACTCGTACTTAGCCGATTATTTACTTTGCTATGCAAGAAAATCGAATGAAATGTCTTTGTCATGTTTCTTATAGCTTAAATACACTTTTATCCTGAAGGCAGAGACCAAAACTACGGAGAATATCATCCACTATTAAATCACTAGCTATGATTCCTCTTTTTGCATTCCCAGCACTCAATGCCCAGCGATGTGATCCAATACCGAGATATCTCCTAATTCAATAGAGTTAAGCTTCCAATACAGTTGTATTAAATCTCCAATAACAGAGCTGATGGAGGATAACCTAATAAATAATGCTAATATATTTTGTATGCAAAACGTTTTGAATTTACTGATGTTGCTGCGGCTAGGGAATGGATTAGGTAATTGTCAATAGGGATGTTTACTGGGTATAAAAATCATTATTATAATTATTCCGTCAGTTAGGTTACATTTTTTATGAATTGTATTACTTAAAAGATTTAGCAATTTTTTTAGCCACGACGGCAAGAACATGCGTTCTAAACTCTTGAAAGATCTGTATGCAACTTTGTACGTTGTTTGCATTACCATGTTTTTTGACAAATAAATAATCTTGAAATAATCTTGAATCTTAGGTTATTGATAAATATTGGACACGTATTTTTTTTTAGTCAATCAAAGAATTAGTGACAAAGATTAACCTCGTCAAAGTTTGAGAGTGGGGGCTCGTGACGGCACTAGCCGGTACATTTGATAGCGGTTAGTGACGTCACGCGGAACTTTAACGGGCTATATCTTCATCAATTTATGTTATATTTCCAAAAGAAAAAATATGTGTCTAATATTTTTTGACAATCTATTTGACGGACTAATTATATTTTTTAGTAAACATGTCTATTTCAGGGTGCTCTATATAAGAGGTTTTTAAAGCTGTATAATATGAGTTTTATAATCGTATGCTGTCATATCCCGTTCGCAATTAAGTATATAGGTTTCCAATGCTCCAGTTCTTACTCGGTCTCGTGACTATTTACGCGTACGCTCTAGCGGGCAGTCGGTTCAAAAACTTTCGACTTGAGACACTGAGTTGTGTCGGACGAAAAGACGTTACGCAATAAGACGACGACGATGAGCATTCTTATTTCTAATCAGAAATGAGGAGATCCGTAGAAGAACTTTTTCTTTTTGTACCAAAATTAGATTTTGTTTATTGTTTTTTTTTAAAGCGTTAGTGAAATATTGACACATTTTTGTTTTGTTTTTGATGTTGTAATAGATACTAAAAAAACCGGCCAAGTGCGAGTCGGACTCGCGCACCGAGGGTTCCGTACAAACCTGCAAGGTTTACAAAGTTCTAAGTTCAAAGTTCTTCAAAAAAAGTAATAAGTTTATATTTATTAAAAAATATATATTTTGTAATGTAACTAAAAATTTAAGGTTTTCGGAATTTTTCCTTTATGTGTGCTATAAAACGTTGCTTCATGCCAAATTTCAAGATTCTAGGTCGACTGGAAGTACCCTTTAGGTTTTAATTCCCTTGCGAGTACTTGCGAGTTTCAAAATATGCAGCTTAAATTGCTGTTTCTTTTGATTGCGTTGACATAGAAGTTTGATTTTGTTACAGCTTAAAGGTATTATAGACCTGAGTATTTGGTATGAATTTCAATTTAATACCTCTACGCGTTTATGAGGAAATGGGTAGTAAGGTTAAAATTATTAAAAAAAAAAATATTTTGTGATGTAACTAAAAATTTATGGTTTTCGTAATTTTTCCTTTATCTATGCTATAAGACGTTGCTTCGTACCAAATTTCAAGATTCTGAGTTCACGGGAAGCACCCTGTAGGTTTTGATTCCCTTGCAAGTGTCGAAAATTTGCGGCATAAACGGCTGTATCTTTTGATTGCGTTGGCTTAGAAGTTTGATTTTTTCACAGCTTTAAGGGACAGTAGACCTGAGTAATTGATATAAATTTCAGCTTCATACCTCCACGCGTTCCTGAGAAAAAGGGTCTTGACAGACGGACGGACGGACAGACGGACAACAAAGGGATCCTATAAGGGTTCCGTTTTTTCCTTTTGAGGTACGGAACCCTAAAAAAACAAATATTTGGTATAGATAACCTTTACTATGGGGTTTACCAATATAGTTATTTATTTGTATAAGCTTACGTAATTTTTGTATCGCGGGTGAGTCATAATGAGGTACCAAGACAAACCTGTCGGTTTTTTGGTATCCTATATTGTAAACTATATTTTGTAAAGTGTGTTGATAAACAATAAAAAAAAAAACTGAAATTAGTGACATAGCCCAGCGGATTGGCAAGTTGTCATGGTAGTGGGTAGGGCACATAGCAGGGAACACTGATGACCGATTGGGTCGAAAAGTCATCCTTGAAGTCCAACTTCAGGGGTGACCACCAAAATCACAACAAAATCACAACTACCATAACAGCTGGTGTTATTAAAGATCCATAAGGGAAGCCCACATAATATGGCCAGCCATGGACATTCTACGACTGTTTTCAATGGAAACGAACGTAGAATTCGCACATTTTTGACCGACGAACCAAACCGGAGCGCGGAGGAGGTACTCAATTCGACGAGTATATTTTTATTTATTTATAACCACGCATATCTTTTTACGTAGTAATCCGATTTCAATAATTCTTTTTTTATTGGATAGAATATACTTCGAAATTGGTCCCATTAAAGTTTTATTGAAATCGGTTGAGCCATTTTTGATAAATCAACAATAATGTGAAAAATGTGACATCGATCTGTGCGAAATATTCGCGAATTCTGTACACGGGTGAAGTCGGTCATGCTATTTTTTGCGAATAATTATAATACTATAAATCGAGTGCACGAATATTTATAACGGTTACAGTTTCAATTTCATTCGGCGATCTTTCTAAAGTTGCTGAGAGTCGTATTGCTCTGCGGGTCTTATGATTAATGGATAGATTAACGTGGTCAAACATGGGCATACATTATCCACGTTACAAAAGGCTGTGTTCGATGATCTATGGATGATACTGGAGAGCGGCTCTAGCTTCCGGGAAAGATGATTTGTAGGTATATAACTTTCATGAAAACTGACGCCGTTCAACCTGATAAACCTTCGAGATATTATGGTTGAGCTCACATCATATTTTTTTAGTTAAAGTATGTGCCAAAGAGGCAAGCCATTTGATTTTTTTTACGCAAGTAAGTACGCGTTTGTCCATCAACTCGCCTGATGGTAAGCGACGTTGTGGTCGAAGATGAAGCACGCAGACCTAGATACCTATTCACTCTGACCTTGAAAAGCTTTAGATTATATCTCTTAGGAAACAGGAAAGCAGGAAGACTGTTCCATTCCCTGGCGGTACGGATCAGAAATGTTGAGTCAAACCGCTTCGTAAGTGTCGAAGTAAAATCAACAGTGTAGGGGTGGTAATGTGGCGTCCTCCTATTTGTCCTGTAGTAAAAAGGATTTAGTAAAAAGAAAGAAAAAGAAAGGATAGAATTTGATGATAAAATTTTCGATTATGTTATCACTTACTTAGCTGCAATCTAGAACACTTTAAAAAACACAATATTGATCTATATTCTGCTTATGGTCTCCATCTATCCATTAGCCACATGACGTCTACTACTGGACATAGGCCACCAGGATCTCCAATAAGAGCTGTTGAAAGCGGCTTGCATTCATCAAAATCCTGCGGTCTTAATGAGATCATCTGTCGACCTCAGATCAGTCAATTTTAACAAAATACGTTTTTTTTTGTATTTAGTAAAAACACTTTATTATTTTATAATTTAACAATAGGTACATGCCAATACAAAAAATAAAAATAACATAAAAAAATACAAATTCAATTATGCCCTAACAAATCAAATAACCCGCCCTGTCATGGTTTCCGGTGCAAAGGTGCCCATAATGCTAGCAGCATTATCACGCTGAATAGCGATAGAAATTCTTTACACCAAGAACCCAGACCAAATTCGTTTTTTAAATATATACTTGACTCTACATTTATAAATTAATACCTAAAAGCATATCATTGCGCCACGACTCAATTATAGTTTTACATCATCGTAGTCTATACAATTTAAGCTTTACAAAAAAATCATTATTTAAAAGACGAAGTACAATTTTAAACCAGTTTTTTTACCACTACCATTCAAATTAGAGAATACGAAAGAAAGAGATAAAATCTTCTCAAGTCGCATAAATCATAAACGTACAAAGTGGGATATAATTTATTGTCATCAAAGGAACGGTATCTCACCCTTATAATCAATTTAGAGAAACTTTAAACGAAGCTTCCTCCCCCCTACACCTCCCCCCTACTCCCAAGTCCGTGCTCAACGACCCGATGCAAAACATTGATAGCCGCGTGGAATATGCTTACAAACTAGACCTGATTTTGTAGTGATAGTATGAGAACTGGGCCAGGGCGTTTGTACTGATTGTCTCTTTAGTTTGAGGAAAAAAAATTAATGGAGGAATGAGAGTAAGCACTTCAGGGCTTTAATTCCCCCTAACTACAAAATATAACGTAGCAGGTTACGTTATATTTTGTAAAAGTATATTGCTACTTTCACGAACTTCGTTTGGAATAATGTATTTTTAAACCCCGACGCAAAAGAGGGGTGTTAGAAGTTTGACGTGTCTGTTTGTCTGCGTGTCTGTCTGTCTGTGGCATCATAGCGCCCGAACCACTGAACCGATTTCAGTTTAGTTTTTTTTGGATGAAAGGAGACTTAATCGAGAGTGTTCTTAGCTATGTTTTATAAAAATCGATTGAGCCGTTTAAGAGTTATGGTGGGTTAAAGTGGGGATGGAAGAACCAAAATTCTACAAAGGTAGGTTTTTGTGTCGGGGGTTTTTTAAATTTTTAATTTAAGTTTTTATGATTATTAAGTCTATTTTAAGACTATTCTTTAAAAACCGATTTGAAGCTATAATATTGGCAATCACTACATAGTATAAAACAAAGTCGCTTTTCGCTGTCTGTCCCCATGTATGCTTATATCTTTAAAACTACGCAACGGATTTTGATGCGGTTTTTTTAATAGATAAAGTGATTCAAGAGGAAGGCTTATATGTATAATACACCTGTGCGAAGCCGGGGCGGGTCGTTAGTAGAAAATATACCTAATTATATCTTTCACGCAAAATTCTTGAAAATAGAACTTAACTTACAGCACGTGCGTGTTTTGATTTATAATGCTGTTAGATTGGTATTATGTACGAAACGTAGCATCCCATGGCAAGTAGACAAATATTGTTTTTTCCACCAATTTGTCCCTTTGAAGAGGAAACAAAAAATGGATTGACATTGATAACTGACATTAACCGTCTTACCACAAAAGTTTTTTTAAACACTGTTTAGCAGTACAAATTACATCGATAAACAGGGTTTAAAGCGTGTTTAAGTCTTTTGTGGTTAGGCGGTAAAACTTTCAACTCTTTAACTCTAGAGTCCCTCGCTACCAAGTCCAATAATCAGGGTCCGATAATGTCGCCCGTGACACAAGACCCGACTTCGATCTCTAGGTGAAAAACCTACTATTAATCTCTTGTCATGCCGTGGTTGATGCTTTTGATATATTTTAGATAGTAGCAAAATGATTCTTAAATGAGTCTTATGACTCGATTTCCTACTAGGTAGCTTTAGCTATCATTACTAATATTATAAAGTCAAAAGTATGTTTGTTGGTTTAATGTTTTGTACTCTTTCTTGACGCCATGGAGCGGTGGCTGGACTTGATCTTTTGCGTGTAGGTATATTTAAAGATCGTTGAGTGTTACAAACTAATAAGATAACGCTGAAACAGCGGGTAAACAATAGCATGTATCTATTTCAGTAAAATACTCGTATTAGGCCAGAGAACTTCAATTATTTTTAACTGTTATAATTTAAAAAAAAAACAAATGATCGTCCGAAATGTTTTATGCAGACCCTCCACAGAATATTATGTCTAGTCTACAAGGTCGTGTCTAAAGATCTTTGCATATTCTAATAAAAATGTAAATCGTGCACTGTTCTGTATTATACGTTTCGTTGAATAAAATCAATATCTTCACTTCTTATTCACTGTATCTTTAATGTTTTTGCTATGTATTAAACATTGAAAAGCTATCTGCACTTTATGGATAGGTTTATAAAAAAAACTAGCTGTGCTTACAATACCTCTTTTCTACTACTAAATTGTAGCGCTCTTGTAGTGTTCTTTAGCAATAATCGAAGTTAAGCAACGTTCAGCACGGTCAGTCTTCGGATGACTGAGCGTGGGTGGAATTTACAACTGAGCGCTACCGTGGTTCGGAGGACACGTTAAATTGTAGGTCCCGGCTGTTTTAACCGTTTAGCTATGTCAGAGGCCTCCAGGTGGCTTTAAAACTCTGACAAGGCTAGCCTCCCGGCCTATACGAACTTTCTTACTTCTAAATTGGCAATGAAACCGCGCCCGATATCCTCTTTCACACTAAAGTAAAAAAAAAAAGCACATCCCAGCAACAATAGCACAATCTAGACACGGCAAGATTTGATTTGGCTAGTTTACACGTACAGACAAATGCTTATTTGCACTGTACTTATTCTTAAACTAGCCAAGTCAAATCACGAGCTTGAATTACATAAGTAAATCCCTTTAGAATGTTGTAGGTATGATCTTGTAGCTTAAACTTTAGGATTTTCTACAGAACACTTGGCCCCCGTGTTTGATCTCAATTCTTTTGGTGGCGACACTTTGGCTCCCATTTCACATTTATGTTTTTGATGAGATATCATAACTTTTTGTTCAGAAATAATTATTAGTTACATCATGATTGTAGGGTTACACATACAAAGGCTACTCTATCTCACTCCACCATGTTATGTTTGCGAGTATTTCTGTTTCTTTCACATTGTTTATATCATGGTAAAATACCTCTTTGTTCGTTAGCTTAATCGCAGGGCAGATAGCTTCGGAATTATTAGACGGAGTAGACGGCGCTCGCGCCTGTTCTATAAAATGCATAATATAATATTTCACAATGGTTTAATTAGTAGAGTTATGTAACTGTGAACATGGAAAATGTAACTCATATAATCACGTGTAAAATGGAAAATATACAAAATGTATGGAATATAATTGACGACGTTTGATTTCCCTGACCTTAGGATAAAATGATTATCATAGTACACTTATCTCTGAAAAAGTTATCTAGTATTTATTATATTACTATCACAAATGGCATGGTCACAATGAAACCGCGCCCGATCTCCTCTTTCACACTAAAGTAAAAAAACAGCACATCCCAGCAACAATAGCACAATTAAAGATTACACAATAGTCATTGTTGATATTATCTGGATTGAAAGAGCTCGCAGACTAAACATCGGCTGAACAAAGCGGAATGAAACAACTGCGTAAACACCATCGCGATAAAGGACGCAAATCAAACCGGCCCGATCGGAGGATTCTAACAAATAGGTTTCTTGACAAGTTAATGATTCGCGGATTTGTTCCAAATAATTTTTGTTTAAATTGTCTTAAAAAACTTATGATAATCCAAAATGAAGATCTGCAATCTGGGGTCATTTTGTCTCAGTATCTTCTTAAATCTTTGCAAATCCAATCCAAATAAAGTAAAAGACATTGAAAAAGAAAACTTTCATTAGTTGGTTAATGAAAGTTTTTATTGACTAAGGTGTAGAGTTTGTGAAGTAAGGACTTGTAGAGTAAGGCGTGTAGAGTTAGAAGCTTGGCTTTACGTGAGATCTGACAACTTTTTGATAGTGGCAACAGTAACTGTGATTTAGACTTGGCTTCATTTCACATGAAAATGTTTTTGTTGGATTGCTATTACGGCTTGAGGACAACTGCCACATCCTGCACTGTTTGTTTTGTTAACATGATTTTTGCTGTATATGAGTATTTGCTACCTCGAATAAGTATATCACGTGCCAGGTAAAGAAAACCCTCTCTATAGATCTCGATGTCCCTACCAATGACGTCATTAGTAAAAGTTAAACCTGCCAATGACCCTAAAATCATAACAATTTATTCAATACCAAACCTATCGCGTTGTCTAAACCATCTCGTAATCACCGGCAATAAAAGCAAACTAAACTGTAACTGAGTAGTAATAAAAGCAATAATTGATTGAATATAGTAAACGGCCGTCAGTTTCGGCGTAGGCGTATGAAGTCACCCCGCCCACCTGATCGTCGTGACCTAGGTAGATAGCTACAAGTCCTAGATACATTTATTTACGCACTAGATATTACTTCTATGAACTTTAGACTACGACCGAGCAGCTGAACACCTAAGAGCCTCATTCACCCCATTAGTCATTTCATGCGATGTAGCCATAGGAACTGAATATAACAGTTTTATAAAAAACCGCATCAAAGCTGAATGAGAAATGGGGAAATGCATATTCTCAAAATAGTGAACTGGCTGAAAGTGAAAATACAATTCTCAGTTATAAGAGCAGTTTCAATGAGAGTAAGAGGCACGCGTAAACATGTCAGGGCCTTTCAATGTGAAGATGGAGCAGGAATATACTACTGTATCATTATACAATGATACAATGTAATGGGACCACCTCGGGAGTACCCTTTCGAACTAAAAAATAATTGTTTGATTCACTTCATAATTGGCGAAAATATCGATGAACATACACAAAATGCATATTGTATGGCAATCAAAATTTATAATAAATTGCCTGAAAATATAAAAAAGTTACCATATTTCAAGTTTAAGCAAACTTTAACGAGCTACTTGTTGCATCACTGCTTTTACGAAGTATCTGACTTTCTAAATTACAGAAAACCGTTCAATGCCCCTGGTAACTTTTGAGTATTTGTTTGCATATCAATTTAATCTACAATATTAAAAAAAACTACTTCGACATCTTTAAAATTTGTCATAATATTTTTTGACATAATATTACTTGACATTGCTTTGTATAATATTGACTTAAATAATTCTAAAATATAAGTAATGACATTTATTTTATATTCGTATTTTTGTGGTTTGTGGCCATAGTAAAGCTTGTGGCTCTTTAAGAATATATAAATTGAATTTAAAAATATTTTGCACGTCAGAAATGACAGAATGTAAGGAAATTTGTAAACTGTTATATCACCTTGTATAGGTATACTACATTCTGGCAAACAAATAAATTCTTTCGTTCTTTCTTTCTTTCTTTCTTTCAAAAAAATACAAACAAACGAACATAGAACCTCCTTCTTTTTGGAAGTCCGATAAAAAGCAAAATGAATATCGTAATCAAGTCTATTTCGTGAAGCACGTAATGTTCCGTCGCGTCAGTTACCCTTCAATGGCGGCGATCACGTTTTACTCAAAACTTCGCTAAAGACGTCTTTATGAAGTCGCCGATTTCGAACTTTCTGGAAGACTGACTGCCTCCCGAAAGTACATCGACCCTTGATTATAAGAAATGAAAATATTCATAAAAATATGCAATTTATACGGGTATACTAGTTAACTAGATGTCACAATCATTCTTAAATAGATTTTAAGTACAATAATATTATGTATAAATAACTGTTTGTTAATAATTATCATGCCGTGTGCTCATTGTTTTGGACCATGGAATCGGTCGAAATTGTAAACTAATAATTATGTCATGTGTCAGTATGTCATGACTGCCTCGGTGGCTCAGTGGTTAGCGACCCTGACTTCTGGGTCAAAGAGGCGTGGGTTCGATCCCCACCCAGGGCAAACATTTGTGTGATGAACATAGGTGTTTGCTCTGTGTCTGGGTGTTATTTAGGTACTATCTATATAAGTATGTATTTAATATATATATATATATATATGTAGTATATCAGTCTCTGGCAGCCATATCACAAGCTTTGCTTAGTTTGGGGTCAGAGACCGTGTGTAAGATATCCCCTAATATTTATTTATTTATTATGTATTTTCTGTTCTCTGTTATGAGTGCCTATTAAATCAAATAAAAATTAAATGTAATCGTAATAGGTGTTTCGTTTCTTCTCGGAAATACCGCCTTTATAGACCAACTAATATAAATCAAAATAAAAAAATGCCAATGAAAAAAAATCCAAAAATATGCAGAACCGGTGTTCCACGTTTCGTTAAAATTTGTTAAAAAATGCGACCTCCAGAGGAGGATCAACATCGAAGCAAATTATCAAGATGAAAGCAAATTATCAAATCAAAACTGCGACGCATTGATCACTTCGTTTGCTTGGCCAACAAAAAAAAATGTACAACAATTAATTTCTCGTATAGAGGCCAAAGCCACATACTCAATTATTTAACTCTTTCTAGAGAAATTTGCCTTTGTGCTACATAATTATGATAACTCAAGTAAATAGGTATTTCATTCCATATTCTGTAATAGTAGTTTATGCAACTGTCATATAATGAAGGGTATTAAAACACGAGTGTGAGTTTACGAAACGAGCGCAGCGAGTTTCATAATAGTAACGAGTGTTTTAATACCCGTGTTATATGCAGTTGCATACACTACTTTATCTTCACTAATAAAAAAAAAAATAAAAAAAAAACATATTGCAAAACATTACATTCACGCGTACGTGTATTGTCACAGTGAACTTGGCGCCATTAAAATCTAACCAATGAGAGCGCAGCTGCGCGCGCAGGGCCAATCAGGAGCGAGCGCGCGATGTTATAATGAGATTTTACGATATCGATGTGGATATTATAACATCATGTGAAATTGCTTAAATTGAGTGTTTTGTTGTCTGCGCTATAACAGTAGTCATTATAAGTCAAGTATTGGAAACATAAGTAGAATGTTACAACATTAGTGTAGATAAAATATTTAATTGCACCGAAGCTGATGTTCGCAGAACGACAATTGATCTTTATGTTAAGGTTAAGCATCTAATTCTTAAACTACCAGAATAAGTTTCTGTTGCTCGATTTAATTGTCTATGTATTGATTTATTACTTGTCTGATGATTATTAATATTGTTACCACAAGTTTTTTATGTTAGAATTATTTTTAAAGTAGTTTAAACAGTTTAGATCTTACATTTTATAATTTCTTAAGTTGTAATGTAATATAGGCGCATTGGGGCTGACCTGTAACTGCCCACCTATTAATGTTGTAAATAAATAAAAAAAAAAACATTGAAGCTGAAATCTTTTTGCCAATCTATACATTCGTATCTCATCTAGCTAGCCCTGTAATAAAGCAAGTGCCTATACGAGCGCAGAACAAAGACCTTGTGTATGATAAATTACCCATTCTCCCAGATGGTTTCTATCATACTCGTGTCCATAGATATTATGAGATGGGGCATGTTGTGAGATCTAGCGAAGACTTTAAACGGAATTCTGCTTATCAAATGCCCACGCTGTCTCACTCGCGCGTTTGAAAGTTTGTATAAACATCGGCGTCAATTTAGAAAAATTACTTAACAGGTCTTAACTTACTAAAAACTTGTTGCCTTTCCCGGCATCGCCCGAGTACGATTAGCTAAAGAAGTCAAATAGTAAGGAACCCTAATTTTTTTGAAAATATAAAATAGCCTATTAATATAATAATATAAATAGCAAAGCTTTCCAACAGTGAAAGAATTTTTCAAATCGGTTCAGTAGTTTCGGAGCCTAATCGATGCGAACAAACAATCAAATCTTTCCTCTTTATAATATTGGTCTAAATGTAGCTGCTTATTCATTGCGATCTATTAGACAAATATAACAACATATTAAATTAGGTAGTTAGAGCTGTCAAAATATTTTTAAAATTGAGCTTACCGCATTTTAAAAATCCTATTGACCATTCATCAGTCATAACACGTATACTGTACTAGAGAAAAGGTTTTAATACCCTTTTGATTTAACTGAAGAGATTGAAAAACTGAGCCCTTAGTCCAGGTTTTGCGTAGTTTACTTAAACTTTCGCGTTTGCGTGTGGCTCCATACGTTTTGGTTAGTTCTTCCTCGTTCCCGCCAGGGGCGCTGTACAAAAATGTATAGAGCCACACGGAAACAGCTGTAGCTTCAATTTACGTTGAAAAAAAAACAACAACAGAGGGGTTAGTCCAGGTGGACTAACCCCTCTGTTGTTTTCGTTTTTTTTTCAATTAAAAGTTTTATAAACGAAATTTTTGGGAAAATTTACAACGCAGTGATTTTTTATCTTTACGCAAACGAGATGGCATTTGGCGTTCAAAATCTTCTTCAAATCGCGTAATTTCAATGAAAGGACACAATAACCATTCACAACAAATCAATTATTCATATGCGCTCACAGAGCACTGCATTTTGCGGTGTATGTGTTTTTGCTACATTCATGGGTCTCACACGAAGAGTAAAAATTAGTAAAGACACAGCTTCTCTCTAGATCTCTATGCTCGTATCTAATCTACGCTATTGCTTGTTTTACTCTGTCTATTCGAAGATAAAACCGAAGTTACGGTTCTGAGTAGTTATTAATTATTTTGAAATGTTTTGTTTAGGTATTGAACAGTGTGCGAGGATTGAGATTGACTTGGCTTTTTCGACGTGTGGAGTATTTTAAACCCATCGACGAAAAACAAAAGGTTTCTAGATCAGCTGGTTTAGTAAAAATCTTTAAAAAATGTTGTGACGAAGGATTTGAACCTGTATTACCAATCCGCGAACCTAAAACCAAACTAGATCAGATAATGTACCGAACATAGATTAGAAGGAAATTTTTCAGTGATACAGAGTGTGGAAACACTATGCATAATTTCAAAATTTAATTTTTTATAATATAGTGTAGGTAACACACAAGGAGAGACAGTCATATTGGGAAACTATCCAGAAGGATCATGTTCAGAAGTGGAAGTTCCATGGCTCATATAATGATTATTATAAGTTTAATATGGATATTTTTCATATCTATTTTTGAGATCGTAGTTTCAAAGCGTATAAAATCAAAATTGCATCAAAATTTGATGCAATTTTGTGTATCTATTTCAGAATTATCTTTTTTTCTGTGTTCCTAACTATATTTGAATAGCATCTGTGGGATTTCAATTATAAAATCAGTAAGGATCAAGTCAAATTAAGGCCTTGGTATTATCACGCTTGCATCATTTCGAAAAATATTACCAAAATGTCTTTTTAGGGTTCCGTACCCAAAGGGTAAAAACGGAACCCTATTACTAAGACTTCGATGTCCGTCTGTCCGTCTGTCAGTCTGTCACTGGGCTGTGTCTCATGAACCGTGAAAGTTAGGCAGCTGAAATTTTCACAGATGATGTATTTCTGTTGCCGCTTTAACAAAAAATACTAAAAATAGGCGGTACGGAACCCTTCGTGCGCGAGTTCAACTCGCATTTGGCTGATTTTTTTAAAGTACAATGCCTCTCGCTGATACTCCAACACACAGACTCAGATGTAAAATTTATAATATGCCTTCTATTTCGTCGGGAGGTTAAATATAACCTCTGTCATTAGAAACAGAGATTGCGAGAAAATGATTTGTCATTTAAGTATCTCTATTAGGTATCTAGTTCTTTCAGTGCAAACTCGTCAAAACGTTAGCCACAATGCAACTTTAATCAAAAACTACGACTTTTAATTACAAGTGGTCTTGAAGAGTGTAAACACTTAGTTATATACATATTACACTAACTTAACTAACCATATAGTTAGTAAATACAATTACACTAAAAGATAAAAAATATTTTTAATACTTAGAAGATATATTGAAATGAAGTCAGATCTTTTCATGTCAATAATCTAGGTTTTCGCTAGCATTGCAAAGGAAATCTTTAAGTGTAGATTTATACAATTAAAATTTACAAATAAATAGTTTAAATAGTAGAACGTTTCTTTTTGTTATACTGTACATATGATCTAGTAGAGATACCAAAAAAGTGTTAATAAAAATGTCTTTTGTCTAAGAAATTGCAATTTTCAAAAATACTTACAGAGGGGTTTTATCTAATTGTACGTAAACAAAATTAGATACTTCACAAAAATTATAAGTTACATATATAATAGTTGAAAATAACTAAGTACCCTTTTGATAGAGCCATAACGTATCAAAACTTAGTGAATCTCAACCCCTATGATTCATTGTTGGACGATACGCAGTAATTTTTTGAAATACTGCTCGTTTAGATTAATAAAATATACTTTAAAATATTTACTTTATTTAATCATGAAAAAACTCAAACATATTCAGCAGATGGGCAATAGATGACCAAGACCATTGCCAAAAACTTAATGTACAATAGGTACCTACCTACAGTAGGTACCCACTATAACTATAGGTCTGGACGATGTCGATTTAAAGACTTAAAAAAAATAGCTCATACTCACATAGGGTATTCCAGAGGCGTACAAGTAATTAACACACACACACAGACACTCATATAAATTTACAATTTAATACACAGTTTATCATTACACTATATCGCCTATGTCCCGTACAGTACGCGTAACATATTGTGTGCTAAAAGTTGTTTTTCCCGCGACGGTTTAGCCCGGCATTGGCGCTCATATTTGGAATATTAAAAAAAGGTTGAACACGCCTTGATTATGGCTTTATTTTTTTTGTTGTATTTTTTTGTGCGGAGGTTTGGAGGCAGCCAAAGTGGGGCTGGCTGGGCGGGCGGCGCGCGCAATGTCCTCACTTCACTACGATGCGCAGTTTGCATCTCAGTTAGCCAACTTCAGGCATGTATTGTGACCTGGTTTCTCGTCGCAATGAATTATTTTCGAAATGGCAACGCACTGGCGAACGAAACCTTTTTATTGTTAGCTCTGAATGCTAGTACTTTGGTACTGGTTGGTATTTATCGCTTGTTAACATGTCGTAATGTTTAGTTGGAGGGAACGGATAGAAGTTGTTTATTATTATAATTTATTTGCTTGGGTTCTGGATGTCTTGTTGAGGTCGATTTTTGCCTAATTGTCTATGAAAAAGAGATATATTTGATGGGCGTATGTTAGTTTGTCTTTTGGTAGAACTAATTTTAAGCTTTTTGTTTCTATGTGTGTATCTAGGTTGAATTAATAAAAATGATTTATCCCTATCTCTATATGTAAATTTTACTAACATTACTTCGTGAATAGTAATCATGTTAAAATCGATAGTATTTTTATTCTTATTGCTTATACCAACGAAATTAAAATAAGGCTAAAATGATCTTAAATTACAGAAAAGACAATAGAATTGTTATTCTGAAAGTAAACTGTAGTCTGGCAGAGACAATTTTTATCAAACTCAACCCGCAAATTATTCCAAAATTAAATTAGACAATTATTACATAATTAAATACGACAACTGCTACAAAATTAAATTCGACAATTATTACAAAATTAGCTGGCATTGAGATGACGATCGAGTTTCTCACTGAATTTTGCGATCTTTGTTTTATTCATTTGTATTAAAAAACGAGTTTCTCCAAGTGATAATTTCTTGAGATCTGCTCGGAATACTAAGCAGGCGTCAGAAGACAAGAATGGAATAACTTCTTCTTTCAATGTCGCTATTTTCTTCCGTTAATGAGATACAGTTTTAATTTGCTCTATTTCCAGTTATGAAGCCCTGGTAGCCTGATGATAAGATATAAAATAACTTTATTGCTATTAATACAACATAATATGACAAAAAATATTATTTAATATTGATTATCAACATTCTCGTCTGGTTAAACATTTTTTCATACTTTTATTAATAATAAACACGGGAATACGGCGTCTTTTTGCACAAAATAATATTAAATTCATAGAAAAAAGAAATTCAAGAAAAAAATTAAAATTGTAAAATCAAATACTTAGTTACGAATACACAGATAGAAAAATACTTCCTAAAATGGTGGTCGCTCTCATTATAATCGTAAAGTCGGAAATTTGGAAAAGCATGTAGGTATGTTTATTTGGTAATTTTCTGCACACAATTTTACTATTCGATGTTTGTTAATTTTTTCAATTTTTTAACTTCTCCATAGCCATTGTGCCAAGACGAAGCACATTTTTTTCATTCATTTTAAGTGGATGAAGTGAAAGAAGTCTCAGTTTTGACTCGAAAATTTTGCTTTCTTTTGTCCGTATGTTGATTACTTTCTAGAGGTCACATTTTTCGTCAAATCTTGACAAAACTTGGTACACGGTAAAGGACGTTTATGTTTTTAGTCGTCGGTTTTTGTATTTTATTCAGTGTGTTTTTTTTTTTTACAAGCTTTTATGTAATTTCACCTGTCCTGTTATCTGTCTGTAATCAAATCTTGCAAGTTAAATTTGTTCCACTTCCAGGTTACCGATTGAGCTGAAATTTTGCAAACATATGTAAATCGCGTGACAATGCATTATTATGATAACGGTGTGCTGATCTGATGATGGAGCTGGAAGGTGGCCAAAGGAACTTAGCAATGAAACGACTCAACCTCGTCGAGTTTGGGTTCATTTGAATGGTCTTGGCGAGTAGTTTGTTTTTCAATGGTAACCAGGGTCTGATGATGGAGCTGGAAGGTGGTCATAGGAACTCTGTAATGAAACGACGCAACCCTATCGAGTTTCGGCTCGATTGATTCGCCTTGGCGAGTACTTGTTCACTAAATGCTTGTTTTTTTTTTTAAATATAACACTTGTTTTCAAAAAGGAGGAAATTGGCTGTAGCGCTGTTAATCATTCAATTTTGATAATATTTGGTAAAATTGCTTAGTATCTAAATTCTAACAAGAACTGCTAGTATGAACGAAATCGGTCAAGAGTGAGGCGAGATATAGCCTTATGAAGATTCAGTTAAACAGATGCGAGATCTACTATTCTAGTTATAAATTTACTTTACTGAATTGATTCTCTGAAATATTCTAGAAATTTAGTCAGAGATAAATTTTTTTCGTAAAAAATTGCAACACCGAGTTCCACCGTGTACAGAATTCGAATAATTTGCCCGAATGTATCCATGTACATTTTTGTTGATTTATCGATGTCGATAAAATTAAAATAGGAAGTATATTGTTTCAAACTAAAAAAGATTTTTTAATCGGTTCACGATTGGCGAAAATATCGATGAACATACAAAAAAATACATACAGAAAAATATAGTAGTAGTACCTCCTCCTTTTTGGAAGTCGGTAAGAATAAAACGTTCGGCTACGTAAAAAATTAACAGAAAATATTGCTAGTATTCTTTTACAAAAAAAATTAGCAGTATTGACGTAGCAGTGCCGCTACGTGCTACACAGGTTCTACAAAGCTACGCCGTAGCCGCGTAGCAAGTGCTACGAGACCCTTGGGACAGAAAATGTGTAAAGCGAGTAACTTAGTTTTCTTACATGTGTGAGAAACCTAAGGGCATTGATTTTTCTTTGTTGATTATGATGACCGCTGTTTTAGGGTTCCGTACCTCAAAAAAAAAACCGAACCCTTATAGGATCACTTTGTTGTCCGTCTGGCCGTCTGTCCCGACCAAGTGTAAAGTCCTTCTCTATCTCAAGAATACGAAAGATATCGAATAGAAATAAAAATCAGCCAAGTGCGAGTCAGACTCGTGCACGAAGGGTTCCGTACCGAATTACATATACCCTATTTGATTTACTTCATTTCAATTTCATTAGTTATTTTTGATGTGAATATACAACTAAATATTGTGTGAATATTTCAAGCGTCTACCTGTTGCCGTATTTAATATCGCGCAAAACGCGGAAAAAAAACCTTATTTTCTCATTTTAGTATTTGTACGCAAGCTGTTTCCAATTGGTTTCATAGAGATCTGTATAGATTATATATACTCTTTTATTCAGCAGCGGCCTTTAAGCCAGCAATGAATATCCTGTGATTGAATTGGTGATGACGATCACATATAATCCCAATTAACCATCGACTGAAAAAAAAAACCTGAATTCTACGTTACTCTTCATAAAATATCCTCCTCCCGCTACAATACTGGAACAAGCCTCGATAACTTATACACTGATTTACCTCCACTATCTCCTAACATTCTGTATTCTATACAACGTCTCGACATTCACAGCCAGTATCTCAAGCATTTCCCGCCTATCGTGTGCGATTCATACTTCACTGTCGCTGAATAAAATACACCACCTAATGTTGTAGCTAAGCTGCCGTACCTTCGTCACCTCCCTGTTCACCCCCCACTACCCGCGGAGTAGGGGGTGCCCTCCTTTTAGCAGTACAGTCGCGGGAAACTTGTATTATTCGCGGTAGCGTTGTGGGGCCACAAAATTAGAGATTATATTGAGCCGAATGCATTGGTAAAATCCTTAGGTACTGTATCAGCCTACCAGAATTTTTCTTTATAGTCCACTGCAGGTTGTAGGCCTACCCACGAATGGTGATTGGGCCATGTCCACCACGTTGGCTCAGAATTCATAATATGCTAATATGATAAATTTGAAAAGACGTGTTAGCGACATAGCCCAGTGGATTAGCAAGTTGAGAGGCAGTGGGCAGGGCACATAGTTCGTAGAACTGATGGCCAAAAGGGCAGTTTAGTTCTTGAATGTAGACCACGTACCGGATAGCGCAGCGAAAGACGTCCACCGTCTAGAAATATCGATGATATAAGACCGCAGGAACACGCTGGATGCAGGTTGTTTCCAAAGTTGGCTTATTGTAAGTTCACAGGGGAAGCCTATATCTAGCAGTTGACCTCCGGCGGCTGATAATTATGATTTAAGGGTGTTTGTTGGTTTGTTTGTGTTTGTTTCTGTTTCTATTTTATTCAGCAACAGATCCAGCTTTTCATAGAATTCTAAATCTTATTTGCACGACTTAATTTTCACGCATGACCTTAAAACTTCATAGCCTGAATTTTGTGACAGATAGGATTAGGTCTTTATGTCAAAGCAACTATATTTATTAAAGATTTATTACATTCTACACGTTGTATGTCAATCAGTTATTTAAAAAAACATTCAAGCAAAATGCCACATAACTAGCGCTGCACTCATATAACGTGAAAAAAAAACATTCTCGCAAGTTATTTTACAAAGTTTTGTATTTTAATCCAATCAAGAGGTAAATTTGCGATGAGCATATAAATAAAATATAAATGAGCTTATAAATACAAGACTAACTATCGCTTCTTTTTATTCCATCGTCTTAAAAGTTCGAATAAGTAAGAATTAAAAAAGAAAAACAAATGCTGACTTCCTTCCATCCATCCATCAGCCATAGGACGTCCACTGCTGGACATAGGCCTCCCCTATGAATCTCCAATAAGACCGGTTGGTAAAGACCTCATTAAAACCGCAGGATCACGCTGGATGCAAGCCGCTGACTTCCTTATCCTTAGTAAAATTAAGTACGTATTAGAATGTGTGTTTGTTGGTTTGTTCTTCTTTAACGCAGCAACGGAGCAACAGATACAACGGACATAGTTTGAAAGACATAGGCTACTTTTTATCCTGAAAATAGAAGTGTCCCATAGGATAGCACGAAAATCAAAATATTACGCGGGTGGAGCCGCAAGCAAAAGCTAGTTTAATATAAATGCCAGAACAATACAAAAAATAATTTAATAACTGTGCAATAAACGAATGTAAATAAATAAATAAATAATTCGACTCTCGAACCAACTCATGAAAAAAGGTGAAGTAGGTACTTTAGCGCTATCTATTTCTTCAGCTTTTTTTTTGGCTGATTTGCGAGCTATTTCCTTGTTTAAAGTAAAACAATATTTATAAGTTAATTTGAAGTAAGAAAATAGTTCGCGAATTCGGCCAGTTAGTGGCCCTGAGATCCGCTGCGCGGCGATAATGTCACCTCCCGGCACTTTTGTCAGCGATTGTCCGTGACACCTCCACAATGTACTTTCCTACACTGTCACTTGTGTGTTTGTCTACCTCATCATCATCATTGCTAGTCTTATAGTATTAGCTTCCATAGAACTTTTGTCTCTCTATGATTGTGATAGTATTTGTACGGTAATGATATCTAACAATGGGCAAAGGGCAATGGAGCATGCCATGTTAGGTATCAGTTTAAAAGACCGAGTTCGTAATAAGGAAATCCGAAGAAAGACAAAAGTCATTGATGTTGGAAACCGTATTACGAGACTTAAGTGGCGCTGGGCAGGACATGTGGCTAGGCGTGGTGACGCAGGTGGAGTAGATCCCTGACTGAGTGGCTCCCAATGGCAGATAAGCGTTCTGTAGGCAGACCACCAGCCCGATGGGTCGACGACATCAGACCCATCGCTGGTCAAGCGTGGATGAGATTGGCCCAAGATAGGGAACAATGGCACATAAGAGAGGAGGCCTATACCTAGTGGGTCGACACAGGCTGATGATGATGATGATGCTATCTAACAATATTGTGACACGGCCATGTCTTAAAATCTAGACACGCGGCAGCATCTCCGGCCAAGACAAAGAATGATATACCTACAGTGGCACATAGGCACGCAGAACGTATCATACACTAGGGCTGCCCGCCTTCAGTAGTTAATTTCATCTACTTTCTCTTTACCTACTTGAGTTTATTTCTAGTTTTGTGTATTAAGTAAATTACACAATCATACTGTACTTGTTACGATGTATAATTAATACATTTATTACAAAAAAAAACAAGAAATTCGTTGTGAATGAAAAAGGAAACGTTCATTAAATATGTATTGTGTTTTTGATGATTTTAGAGTTCCATAGTAAAACGAGGAACCCTAAAAACTTAAATCGCACGCTTAATAGTAACAAACCCACACGTTCGTTCATTACTACGGCGCACCGCGGGCGCGACTGTCTAGCATACCGAGAACATACCGAACTCCGAGGCGCGTAGGTATGATTCGCTTTCCGACCGTTTGTATGAAGACGGAATACTGTTAGATATCATTACCGTGGTATTTGTTTCTTTGTTTGTCTGTCTTTTGCATCGCCATCATGTAGCGCTCATTGCGTAGTTTGACTAGGTTTTTATTAGCGATTACCAACGTTAAGCAACAGCCAGTCTTCGGATGGGTGACCGCGGATGGCATTTACAACTGAGCGCTACCGAGGCTCGGATGACTCGTGAAATTGTAGGTGTCAGTTTTAACCATTTAGCCACATCAAAGGCCTTCAGGTGACTTAGGAAGTATCTACGAACTGTATCATCATCATTGCTAGTTTTATTGTAGCTTTATTAATTTCCATGGAACTTTTGTCCGTCTGTGATAACTACTGATACTAATTATACTGATAATGTGACCGCGAGTGGAATTTACAACTGAGCGCTACCGTGGCTCGGATGAAATGTTAAATTGTTGTTAAATGAACTGAAAAGGAATTAATGTGAAACCTAGCCGTTCACCAAATGAAATGAAATGAAATGAAACACGATATATAGGCGACGACATATAGGTAGGTACAAAGAACTTATAAAATTAAAAAGAAATGAAAAGCGTCGAAAGGGACTCACCTCAGCTATAAATGTTGAGCGCTGGGAGGACCCAACACTCAACGCTGGTATTCTGGTGAGCCCCTTTAATTCAAGGGTAGATTTAAAAAGCATATAAATATATTAACATACAAGATTAACAAATATGTGACAGAGCGCTTAAAACATCAATAACTATTAACCACCAATGAAGCGGAAAGCTGTCGCGGAAAACCTAAACCTAAGGTAAGGTCCAAAACTAAGGTCTAAACTTAAGGTCCAAACCTAAGATCCAAACCTAAGGTCCATACCCAAAGTCCATACTACTAGTGATGACGCGAGCAAATAAGTGTGCTGTTTTGAAGTACAATATAATAAGGCGGTGGTAACATGGATAACTTTAAATTTAGTAAAAGTTGGTAAAAGAGATAAACACTCTTACAAATTTGGTATGAGCCTCGATACGCGTTCTAGCTTAATTGGATAAAGCGTCGGACCGGTGTTAAAACGCAGGTTCAAATCCTCCAATCACGACAAATTTTTGTAACGGTAGTTTAGTTGTTAGTCTAGTTCTAATCTTTCTTGTTGTTATCTGTTTTTCCTGTGTTTGGTTGTCCTCAAATAAATATCTGTAGGGACATAAGAGGCGTCCATATAATCAGAAGTATCCATGTTTGATTGCGGGTAGGCGTGGGTAGTCGGGCGAGGAGAATAATAACGCAACGTTATGTTATGCGCTGTAATTCCAATCAGATTCCAATCATCGGCACAAAATGGGTCTTGAATCAATCAGTCCAATCATTGATCACTCCAATATAAGATGACACTCCACCAAACACGTAGTACGTGGTCCGATGCAAACCGATTGCCGTCAAGTTATCGAATGGCGGCCGCCGGTCTCTCGCCGCTCCACTAGCGCTCGGTGTTGCGTCAGAGTAAACTACAATGACTGTTCCACCTCGGTGACGTTGACAGCTGACAGTTGCCACTGCTGTTTACTCTCAATATTCAAACGCGCCGTCATATCTATCTATCTATCAAAAATAACTCTTTGTGTTTAAATGTCTTACGAATATAGTGGCGAAATTGGGCCTCAGGTATGCGTGTGCTTAGTATATATATCTATCATATTCTTGAAAAGTCTTTGACCCAGGTCCGGTAATAGACTCCTTGGCCTACTGTCTGGATCACGGGAAGCGACGAGTAAATCATTTATCTAATCCAGAAATTCCTTTCAACACGGTCATTATCTAGGTGAGTGTAGGTGCGGAGATAGCGACTGTTTTTATCACACGTCGTATTAAAATTTTGCTTTATAGTTTACCAAAGTGTAGAGCGTGATTTTGTTGCTAATGTAGTTGTTTGTTCTGTGGTAATGCTATAAAAATTTAAGTACTCTAAGTGCAAGGATATGATTATAAATAGAGTAAATTTTTAGGGTTCCGTACCCAAAGGGAAAAAGTAGTTAAACTTAGTAAAAGGGTCCCGACCCTTTTACTAAGACTTCGATGTCCGTCTGTCCGTCTGTTCGACTGTCCGTCTGTCCGTCTGTCACCGGGCTGTATCTCATGAACCATGTTAGCTAGGTAGCTGAAATTTTCACAGATGATGTATTTCGGTTGCCGCTATAACAACAAATACTAAAAACAAAATAAAATAAATATTTAAGGGGGGCTCCCATACAACAAACCTGAATTTTTAGACGTTTTTCGCTCTATATTAATAATGGTAACAGGTAGATGCTTAAAATTTTCACAGAATGTTTGGTTTTATTTTTCCTTCAAAAATATATAATAAAATTAAAATTAAATAAATATTTAAGGGGGGCTCCCATACAGTACGGAACCCTCCGTGCGCGAGTCTGCCTCGTACTTGGCCGATTATTTTCACCCTTACTATTTTGCGCATCACTAAAACTCTCGAATACTAGACTAAAGTATGATTTTATTTAGAAACGTAGCTGTGCAAGTAGCCCTGTAAAATTAAAATTAATCTCGGGCAAAGAATTTACACTCAGCGACACATCGTCAGTATTTTGCTATGCTATCTGTCCTATAGGCTAATATCGATATTCTAACTGCAATGAGCGCGTACTATGCTTACGCCTAAGCATGGGTATTAATAAGTAGTTAAGTAGTACAGCATAATCATTATTCTGTGCTGTACTTTACTAGCTTTTTAAATAGTCTACTATAGAACATAGGCCCATGAAAGGTGATTGGGCAATATCCACCACGCTGGTCCAGTGCGGGTTGGTGGATTCACACACGCCATAAGAATTTTTCTACGGACACTTTCCTCACGATGTTTCCCTTCACCGAAAAGCTAGTGCTAAATTCCAAAGAACTCTTGGTACGGAACCGGAATTTAAACCCACTTCCTCGTGAATGTAAGGCGGGTGTCACTACCACTAGACCAATATTATAATATTTTAATGATAATACAATCATTATAATATTTTTAATCGATCTTTATTCTTCAGGGACTGATGTTTTCTCAACGACAGCTCCTAGTCTAATGTCATAAAATACCACATTTTTGTGAAATAATGTTGAAAGAAGATCCGTTTGATCTAGAATTATTAAATGATGGGCAGCTTCCTCGACATCTCGCCGGTATTTTTAACAAAAACACGAACACAATAAATGCTTTTTGAGTTTCCGACGGCTTTTTAACAGGTTTTGATACCCTTGTTTGTTTTGGAACGTGGGGAAGTGTTTTCTGACAGCGAGTTTTTAGATTATATTTTGTTAATCGATATCGATAAAATTTTAATTTCAATAGAGGGACGGTAATAGTAATACGAAAGGACATTGATATTCATGTTGATTACTTTGGAATGTAAAGTAAGTATTCATTGACAGCAATTTTATCGATTAATTTTACAAGCTTTCATTTAGTTTCACCTGTCTTTTCGTATAATCACGGTTATACCAAAATACATTGATATTCATGTTGATTACTTTGAAACATAAAGTACGAGTAAGTATTCATTGACAGCGATTTCATCGATTAATTTTACAAGCTTTTATTTATTTTCACCTGTCTCGTTGTCTGTCTGTCGGTCTGTAATCAAATCTTGCAAGTTTTGATCCACTTCCCGGTTACTGATTGAGCTGAAATTTTGCATACGTGTAAATCGCGTACAATTCGATATTATAATGACATGGTGCTGATCTGATGATGGAGCTGGAAGGTAGCCAAAAGAACTTAGCAATGAAACGACAAAACCGCATCGAGTTTGGGTTCATTTGAATCGTCTTGGCGAGTAGTTTGTCTTTCAATAGTGACTAGGGATTGATGATCGAACTGAAAGGTGGTCATAGGAACTCTGTAATGAAACTCTATATTGTCTTGGCGAGTACTTGTTTAGTTGCTTGTTTTTTATAAAATATGGTTTTTTAATGTAATACTTGTTTAAAACAGACTAGCTATTGACCGCGATTTCACCTACGTATTAGATTTTTGTGCTATTCCATTGGAACCTTTTATTTTTCCAGCTTAAAAAGTAGCCTTTGTCACATTGCAAACTACATGCTAAAAAAATATATCTGCTATGTTGGTGTGTGAAAGAATTACACACCGAAAAACACACTTTCGGACTTACAATAATTGGTAAGGATGTAAGGGTTTGAAGTTTTGGAGAGACAGTTATTCTCAATGTCAATGTCAAAAAATTAAACTTTACTTTCAATTTAGAGAAACTGCGGGGCAATTCTGTTAACCGATCTCGTTGCTGAGGTGACGCGTTCTTGAGCTTCTCTCGTTTTTTTTGACAGCTTTGAGCCGTTAAAACTGTCAGAAAAGCGAGAGGGGTTCGGGAGCGTATCACTTCGGTGACGACATCGATTGACAGAATTGCCCCGCTGTTATCCCTGTATTTTGAAACTCAGCACATTTATTGGTAAATATAATTCATAGAAATTTTAAAGCTCACCTACTACCATCCATCATCCATCCATCAGCCATAAGAAGTCCACTGCTGGACATAGGCCTCCCCTATGGATCTCCAATAAGACCGGTTGGAAGCGGCTTGCATCCAGCGCGATCCTGCGGTCTTAATGAGGTCATCCGTCCACCTTGTGGGTGGACGTCCTACGCTGCGCTTGCCGGTACGTGGTCTCCACTCGAGAACTTTCCGACCCCATCGGTCATCAGTCCTCCGCGCTATGTGCCCTGCCCATTGCCATTTCAACTTGCCAATCCGTTGGGCTATGTCGGTAACTTTGGTTCTTCTACGGATCTCCTCATTTCTGATTCGATCTCGCAGAGAGACTCCGAGCATAGCCCTCTCCATAGCTCGTTGGGCTACTTGGAGCTTACCAATAAGGCCCATAGTGAGAGACCACGTTTCTGTGCCATAAGTCATCACTGGCAACACACACTGGTCGAAAACTTTCGACTTGAGGCACTGAGGTATGTCGGACGAGAAGACGCTACGCAATTTTCCGAACGCTGCCCAGCCGAGTTGGATTCGGCGATTGGCCTCTTTCTTGAAGTCGGACCTACCTAACTGGACTACTTGTCCTAGGTAGACGTACGAGTCAACGACTTCAAGAACCGAGTTCCCAACAGAGATCGGGGTGGGTACAACATGGGAATTACACATAACTTTCGTCTTGTCCATGTTCATCTTAAGACCCACCTGTTGAGAAACCCGATTGAGGCCTTCGAGCATCGTGCTGAGCTCTTCCATCGATTTTGCCATGACTACTATATCGTCGGCAAACCGAAGGTGAGTGAGGTATTCGCCATTGACATTGATGCCGAATCCTTTCCATTCCAGGAGCTTGAAGGCGTTCTCCAAAGTAGCCGAAAACAGTTTCGGAGAAATTACGTCTCCCTGTCTTACGCCTCTTTTTAAAGGGATCGCCTTGGAGCTCTCTTCCTGTACTCGGACCGACATAGTGGCGTTATTATACAAGCACTTCAACACTTCGATGTACCGATAGTCAATACGGCATCGTTGGAGAGACTCGAGCACAGCCCAAGTCTCGACCGAATCAAAGGCTTTCTCATAGTCCACAAACGCTAAGCAAAGTGGCAAGTTATACTCTTCGGTCTTCTGTATAACCTGCCGTAGCGTATGAATGTGGTCCATGGTACTAAAGCCCTTTCGGAAACCGGCTTGTTCGGAAGGCTGGAAGTCATCAAGCCTGCGCTCGAGACGATTCGTAATGACCCTTGAAAACAGCTTATAAACATGGCTCAGAAGCGAGATGGGTCTGTAGTTCTTCAATAAGGTGTTGTCACCTTTCTTGAAAAACAACACCACCACGCTTCTGTTCCATGCTTCTGGCGTGATGCCCTCGAGGACGACGGTGTTAAAAAGCTTCTGGAGGACTTTTAGTACAGGTGTTCCACCCGCTCTCAGGAGCTCTGATGTGATACCGTCATCACCCGGCGCCTTGTTGTTCTTAAGCTGATTCAGGGCCATTCTAATCTCGTACAGGCTGATGTCTGGGATATCTTCGGTGAAGTGCCGGGTCAGCTTGGCTCTTGGATCTTTGGCCGCGCTGCTAACAGGCTTAGCGACCGAAGCGTATAACTGTCCATAGAACCTTTCGATCTCCTCTAATACCTCTGCCTTGGTCGACGCTAAACTTCCATCTTCTCTCTTCAGCTTTGTCAATTGGCTTTGTCCAATAGACAAATCTCTTGCGAACACTTTGGAGCCTTTGTTCCGCTCTATTGTCTTTTTAATATGTTTAGTATTAAAAAGACGGATGTCGTGCCGCAAGGATTTCGAAATTTGTCTATTGAGACGCCTATATGACTTTGCATCATCGGAAGACTGCAATCTTAGCGAGCGTCGTTCGGCCATGAGATTTACAGTGTGATCGGAGAATTTCTGCGGTTTATTTGAACGGCGGGGTCTAAAGAACTTAGCACCCACCGTTTGGACAGTTTCTACGAGCCCGTTGTTTATCTCGTCCACCGACGCAAGGTTCTCTAGGCAAGCAAAACGATTCGAGAGCTCGAGCTGAAAGTCCTCGGGGTTTTGGATATGTTCACGAGTAGGTCGGAGCGTGGACTTCATCAGGCGGGACCTTTCGAGCTTAACATTAATATCTAATGTGCCTCGTACAATTCTGTGATCGCTGCCGGTTTTCACCCTGTGGATCACGGAGACATCATTAAATATTCGTCTCTCGGTGGTCATGATGAAGTCTATCTCGTTTTTCGTGGAACCATCAGGGCTCATCCAGGTCCATTTCCTGTGAGGCGGCTTCTGGAAGAAAGAGTTCATCATAAAGAGTTCCTCTCTCTCCAGAAAGTCAGCCAGCCTCTGGCCCCTAGAGTTTCGTTGCCCATATCCAAATTGCCCCACCCTCAGCTCATCGTCGTTTTTTCTGCCCAACTTTGCGTTGAAGTCCCCCATAACAACAGTGAAGTGGGTCTTAGACATATGAATGGCCCGACTTACGTCCTCATACATAGTCTCCACCTCATCATCTGGGTGTGACGATGTCGGTGCGTATACCTGAATGACCTTCAGCGAATACCTCTTGGATATTCTGAGTATTAGGTATACCACCCTGCTCGACACACTTTCGATGGTAATAATGTTGTTGGTGAGGGACTTGTGAACGAGAAAGCCAACACCACCTTGGGACCGTTGGTCACCTTCCCGGTAGTAAAGCAGGTTGCCGGATTTTAAGGTTATCGTGTCCTCCCCCTCTCTACGGACTTCAGACAACCCCACAATATCCCAACGCAACCTACTCAACTCTTCTTCCAGCTCAGCAATCTTCTCGTCAGTCCTCAACGTGCGCACGTTGTGTGTTACCAGGGCCAGTCGTCGTTTACGGGAGTGGTAGCCGGGCGTCTGCCAGCGATTCTTAGCACCCCCTTCTCCGCCGTTACCGGGGCCGCTACCGTAGCCCCGGGCTAGCACCTACTACAGTAAGACTTAATTTTATCGATATCAACATCCAATACCATTCATCCTAACCCTAGGACACAAAATAATCAAAAAAATTATAATCAGCACAATGTGCTAAATGTATAATAAATAAGTAAAATAATAAGTATTAGGGGACATCTTACACACGGCCTCTGACCCCAAACTAAGCAAAGCTTGTGATATGGCTGCCAGAGACTGATCTACTACTTATACATATTTTTAAATACATACTTATAAAGATAGCTAAATAACACCCAGACACAGAGCAAACACTTATGTTCATCACATAAATATTTGCCATGGGTGGGGATCCAACCCACGCCTCTTTGACCAAGAAGTTAGGGTCACTAACCACTGAACCACCGAGGCTGTGCAATATGCAATGTGCAATGTGCAGGTTAGGATGAATGGTATTGGATATTGATAATTGATAAATTAAGTCTTACTGTAAAAAAGGGAGCTTTACAATTTTTATGAATATGTTCTTTTTTATCTCCAGCGACACATTAATTATAGAATTCAGCAAACGCTACATTAAAATACTTTAAGATGTAATTTAATTTCTTGTTACTATGTAGGTATATTACTGATATAAATTATTATAAAAAATAACACTCACTGAAAAATCAAAGAAAATAGGTATAGAGAAGTCATATTAAAAATCATCTCATTTACGTCAACCATTTGTCACATATCTTCGCACCATTAATTACTGTCATTAAAGTTTTCAACGCCACCTACTTTTAATACAGCGAAACATTTGTCAAAGCGTCATCAGTCAATTTTGAGCCTTTTCCTATTTGAAATAAGGTCAGTTTTCGATGTCTGTATGGAGTAGGTATTTGCGGTTGAATTATGACAAATTTAAGATTGTTTTCAGACATATAAATATGCCAAAATAATCACAAATGTTTCGAGCACATAGTTTGTGGTTATGAAGGAATTTTATAACTTTTTTGCGGTGTCGTAAACACGTGGAAGTGCATGTGCCCGGATAAGATTATGAGATAAAATTTTAATAACTTAGGGTAGCAACCACAGATATCAATAGAAAAGAAATATCGAGAGAGAGAGACACTTTTTCAGCTCACGAGATTCTATGTTTATCTTCCTGAGAACCAGGGTTTTATCTTACTATATTAGGCGATAAGGCCGCCCTTGTACCACTTAAATTCAAGAATATTATGTACTTTGTTATTTAGGCTGTCTTTTGGTATACAATAAAGTTATATGGTATTGTATTACTACGGGACTTATCACGCAATAAAACATGAGATATGTACTAATTAAATACCTCTTTTTCTCCAAAAGTTTTGACCAAGTTGCATCGGTCGTGGTCACGGGCAAACTAGATGCGATGCCGTTCATGCCGTACACACTTACCTACTTACGTACACACTTGCCGTACAACTTGAAATTGTCATCACGCCACACTGTGTCTGTAAAGGTCTCAAACCGCGAAAGTTTAAAGGGTTTTTTAAAGTTTAAAGGTACCAGGGTTTTATGTAGAATACTAGTTTATTTTTAATAGAAGAAAAACAGTACTTAGTAAATTTTCTTAGAGATAATGATGATGTGTTTAATTTGACCATTAATTAAAATTTAAATATCTTGATAAACGAGAAATAATTTTTTTTCGGAGAAATCACGATACCGCTGGTGATACCGTGAGTCTCAAGAGAATATATTCCAGACGGTGTATACATACGCTACAAAAATGCATATTTTATTAACATTTTAGAATTCACTTTTCTGTTAGTGATTATTTCATGTTCTGTGTAATTTATGATAACTTAATTATTGGCATTTCTGCATAGTTGTGATTAAAAGTGAGGATTTTCATGAGACTTCGTTTCACAGATCGTAGCTGGAAATGGCGTAATGGCATAAGTGTTGAGATCTATGGTAGCAACAATAGGTCAAATGTTGAATACTTTTTATCGTGCTACGATAGTAAACAGAATGTGTATTGGTTAGAATTAGAATGTATTCGTTATTAAACTCTGGGGAAAAAAAAAAATTGCACATTATAAAAAAAAAATTATAAAAAATAATAATAATAATAAGTAAAATTTGGCTTTGACAAATTGTTTATTGCATTATTATAATTTGTAGCTACATTGTATTTTCATTGCAGCTTTCCAGCCGATCCTCTGACAAAGAGTAAATGGATCGAGGCAACAGGGCGACATGACTGGATTAATAATTATAATAAATAAAAAATTATAATTATAGGTATACTTATTTTGTAAAAGAAAATATTCTGTTTATAACATTGTATAAACATATGCACTCAGCTGCTGCGTTGCCAGTTCCTTTTTTAGGGTTCCGTACCCAAAGAATAAAAACGGGACCCTATTACTAAGACTTCGATGTCCGTCTGTCTGTCTGTCTGTCTGTCACCGGGCTGTATCTCATGAACCATGATAGCTAGGCAGCTGAAATTTTCACAGATTATGTATTTCTGTTGCCGCTATAACAACAAATACTAAAAACAGAATAAAATAAATATTTGACGGGGGCTCCCATACAACAAACGTGTTTTTCAGTAGTTTTTTGCTCGCTATTAATAACGGCAAGAGGAATATGGCTCCCATAGGGTACGGAACCCTTCGTGCGCGAGTCCGACTCGTACTTGGCCGATTATCTTTGTCTTGGCTGGATACGCTGCTGCGTGTCTAGATTTTTGATACTTTTAGGATATCTAACTTTATTCTGAATGGTACTTACTATATTTTTTTCGAATTTTGTCAAATCGTGAGTACCATTAAGAATATAAATTCATAGTTCAAAAATATAAATATGTCAAACGATAGAAAATTATGTTTTTATCTAATATACGACTGCTCCTGAGACTGCTCCATTTTGTTAAAATCAATGAAAATTCTAAAACTGAGATGTAATGATTAACAGCGACATTTTTCTTCCGAACAGTCATATAAAAATATGTCCGACATAAAACAATAACTAAAAAGAAAACACTTCAACCATAACATTATCAGATTTCACGACACCGTACTAAATCATAAAAATACTCAGTACTTCAAAATGAATTATAGAGCTACAAGCTAAAAGAAAAATGCGTAGAAATAAAGTAGTACGCAGGCGAACGTGTCGCCACAACCACAAACGCTGCAACTGAAATTGTTTAAGTTTACAATTTGTCATTTTATTAATGCACCGCAATTTTACGCCTTATTAATAAACGCAAAGTTAATTCGGAGTAGTTAGTCAAATTCAATGTTTTGTCTTATACCAGCCTTTTGCTGCAACCATTATTGTTCTGCACCAATACCAAAGCGCCGCCCGCGCCGGGCTGTCAGTGTCACCTGTCAGCGGACTGTCAGGCGATCCACACCAGAAGACACTCGTTCGGTATTCGCATCAGAGCTACACGACGCGACGGTTTGTTTCGGTGATTTTGTGCGTGGTCAGCGGCGGCGGCTCGGATATTACGAGTATTTGGTAAGTACAATATTGATGGTAACTAATTTTACCTATTGCGTGTATGTACATTTCGCTATACAGTCCACCAGCTATCGCGTTAACAAATTGTCAAAAAAAGAAAAAGACCAAACACGGATTACTTCGAAGTAACTCTGCGTTTATTAATTGAGCGGATCGATTGTATTAAAAGTAAACCCAGTGTCAAAGAAGATTGGTGTTTAGTCATTTGTATTTGACCGCTATATTGCGGAAACTGTGGCGGAAACGCTAATGTAACATTTAATTTTGATCATTAGACCTCAAAAGTCTCTCATGCCAAGTTGTCGTTGATTACTATCAATATAAACAAAAAATAAAATTGGTAAAAAACTTTTTTTTAATTTAAACGGATTAATATACTAAAAGTTTAACAAAAATAACTCTAAAAAAAAATCGTGGGGCCTTCGCCTGAAAGAAGAAAGATTTTTTTAACAATTTGATTTTAGAGTTTTTTGTTGTTATTTTGTTACTAAAAACTGTGTTCTGTATAAAAAGTCCTTTCATTTGATACCCATATTGTGTAAAAAATTGTAGTCCGCCATGTTGTGGCGGTAACCATCTTGTATTTACGTCAATACTGAATACAAAAATTGTATTGTCATCAAAACTAAAGCTGTGTATCAATTATCATATTAATCTGTCCACAGAAAGTGGGTCAAATTTCAATTACTATATTTTACCCAAAAACAGACAAGTGAAGTTAAATAAAACCGTTTAAAAATGCTCGATAAATCGATGATCAAAAGTCAATGTGTTGATTACATAACATTTATGACGCCTGAAATCATGCCTTGAAATATTCGATTAGGGGGAATTTATCCTTTCTTTTCTTATCACTGCACACGATAGTCTCTATCCTAGAAATAACTTTTTCTAGTGACGGCTTCAGACCAAATAAAATAATCAAGGCAGAATGTTGTGAACACAACACACACATGTACACGTACAAAGAAACTATGCCTAGGCTCGTCAGTCGAACTATGGCGGCGCAACACCGACGCACTCACACATGTATAAAAAACCGACCTCACTCGCTGTTCAGGACTTTCCGTCTGGATTTTTTTATTTGGTCTGAGGTGACGGCGTTCTGGTTCTGGCAACACGCTCGTTTGTAATAAGCTGAAATCTTTACGTGTGTTAAGAAATTTCATGAAATAATAGTTAAGAGTACCTGGTGTTTGTTTAGTTAAATATGTTTATATAGGCTGAGCGGTTGATCCTCGTGTCAGAGTTTTAGTTTTAATGTGATGTCTGAAGGCCATTAAAACAAGTTCATCATATTAGACACTAGCAACCCGCCCCAGCTTCGCACAGGTGTATTATACATATAAAGCTTCCTCTTGAATCACTCTATCCATTAAAAAAAAACCCATCAAAATCCGTTGCGTAGTTTTAAAGATATAAGCATACATGGGGACAGACAGTGGGAAGCGACTTTGTTTTATACTACGAGTATGTAGTGATTCGAAAACGTAGCCGACTCTATAATACTTACTTTTTTATTTAATTGATATTTTATAGCTATTAATAATATGTCTTTACTTAATTTAAAAGTTGGTGATTCAGATGTTTATGATTTTATCTTAGTTATTGTATTTATTTACCTACCTAAGTGTAAGTTTCTGTATGTGTATGTATCTATAACTCATTGATAAAAAGAAATCTTAGTCTAATAACTTAAAACCTACTCATATTTTTCAAATAAAATAAAATATTTTACTCGTATCTTTTCCAAGTATTGTGAATATAATAATAAAGATGATATTATATAAGTGATATTGTTATTTTAATAATAACAAATGTAATTATTATAATTTTTTGACGTGTATCTTTTATATTTTTGAGACCAATAAATAATATGAATATAAAGTTTGCATCAAAAGAAATTAGAAAGTAGAGTCAGTCATAAAACAGTTTTTAGGAAGTCTGAAATAAATACCTGTTGTTCTCATAAACTAACACTTTTATCACCGTAAAAGTAGGTTTAACACTAACACATTTTAACACAAATAAGTTTAATACCACTAAAACACGAACATGGTCACACTTCAAACTCCCGCGCTCTACTAAAGTGCTTAAAAGATTTAAGCCTAAACAACTGATTCATACAAGGGGATAAGGAGAGTCACAGCTCTCAAGAAATTCCCCAAAATAATCGTAACTCACCTCTCGATTATTTCGAAAATTCATCATCCGGGAATTCCAGTGGACGCTCCGAGAAGCTCAGTGAACGTAACTTGCAATACGTGTCACAGAAATCACTTTCCACTGAGTAACACTAGCAACTTTGTTAAACTTTCCTGGTAAAATTCCTTTGGATTTTATTTTTTATTTCAGCCACGAGAATGTAAAACTTTAATGAATATGGTAAAAAAACACGTGTTTCAATTATAAAATTCGTATGACATGTGCTTTGTGAATTGCAAGACTATATCGAAACGCAAGCATTTTTGTGTCATTTCTCATCACCGATCACAACTTAGCGACTTGTTTTGGGCGCGCATTGAAACTTGGCGTGATTTTATTGACGAAGAATTACGTATTTCTATTTATAATTAGATATTATTGAATATGATTCGTTCGGTCGGAAGTTTCCGTAAAAATAAAGCGGCGCGTGGCGACGACCGGCGCGCTCCCGACCGCTGCTGGAGCGCTAGGGACGCGACTGTCTTTTATCGATAAATTAATCTACAGGCGACGGAAGTCAATATTTGTACGTACTGGCTAAAAACAAACACTTACAACAGCTGATGTATTATGATAAATTGACAGGCTGGAACAGAATACAAAACAACTGGATTGTACCTTACCTTAGAAGTATTTTTGGCTTTACAGTTTCAAATTTTTAAATAGTGCTATCCTTATCACCATTGTATTTCGTAATCTATGAAGTCATATCAGCTTCAGATACCAACAAAACAGAGCTATGCAGAAATGTGCAGAGCTGGGTAGACCGTCTCAGTCCATAAGCTCTATTATTATATCTATCTAATTGTAATATACCCATCTTATTAACTATGAGGTGCATTTTTTTAGGTTTTAGCATGAATCACATCTAAATTATTAAGTCTACAAACTTCTTAAGATAGGAACTAGAGTACTTGTTACATTATAATACCACTCTATATTAGACCCAGTTTCAGTTTCAAACAATTACATTAATTGTGGGTGTTTTTTTATGATTGACTTCTGTAATTACGTCTTACGTCTAGAGCTTACCGAGCATGGGCGAGCGCAGATGGCGGCTGAGCCCAAAGATTAGGTTATAGGGTGACTAGCGCAAAGGCACCTGAGAAGGTACGGACCTCGGCTTGGTCCGTCACCTTGGGAGATCAGACTTGCCCGGGCACCCTAGAAGAGGTGTGCCCTGTGGCCCTAATGGGTTGAGCTGGTTGACTATTTGGAGAGAATCTAACCGATCTTAAGACAGATCCTGAGGGTCCGTGGCTTCGGCGGGTCGGTGTGCCTTTGGGAACCGGCGCCTTTACCAAATACGGAATACTTTCTGTTGCAGGGAGCTGTCGGATAGGGTGACCCCAGCGCCGCAGATGTGACTACGGCGATGGGATCATTCGGGTCGCCCAGGAGGTGTTTAGGGTGGCGACGGAGAGGAGGTATTAATTGTCGGTATCATTGTATCAACTTATATTATTTTGCAACTATATAAACCTAAACCTTAAAAAATAAATCTCATGATGTCTTAGACATGCTACTTCAACTAAAATAATACGATATCAATTTGATTATATAAATGACTTGTACGTGCATGCTGCTCGTGATTCGATTTATTATATACTAAATTCAACTTCAATTTTCCAATTCGATAAAGATACCGCTTATAAATTGTTTTATAACTAGATTAATTGGTAACTAGATTGATTCGTTTCATATGCAGTAGCTAGTTATTTCTTATTATATAAAAAATATAATTTCTTTATAGGTAAAACAAATAACACAAGCCATTAGCCAATAGACACACTCATGTAAATAGATTCGAGTATAAATACTGTTCAAAGAATAGCAATATCTCTAGAAGTGTGCGTCTTTGAACCAAGAAGTAAAATGAAGTATCATTTGACGTTATTTGCCATAGTGGCAATGGTGACTTTTATTGAGTGTACAGGACGCTTCGAGTACCACGTAGAACATAGTCCAGAGATGAAATTGTCAAGGTTGGTTTTACTTTTACATGTAGCTTTCTTCTCACTGAAGTGGCCCGTTGGTTTTGATTTAACAATTTCAACTTCAGTGATTGGTCAAGTAATAAAGTGCAGTCGCAGTCCGACTCAGTGCGTAGAGAACGGCTTACTATTTCGCTTTACTATTACTACTTCCAACTCACACGCGCGCACACACACACACACACACACACACACACACACACACACACACACACACCCTAACGCAAATGCTCATTTTTAGGGTTCCGTACCCAAAGGGAAAAACGGGACCCTATTACTAAGACTTCGATGTCCGTCTGTCCGTCTGTCCGACTGTCCGTCTGTCTGTCTGTCACCGGGCTGTATCTCATGAACCATGATAGCTAGGCAGCTGAAATTTTCACAGATGATGTGTTCCTGTTGCCGCTATAACAACAAATACTAAAAAGAAAATAAAATATATATTTAAGGGGGGCTCCCATACAATAAACCTGAATTTTTAGACGTTTTTCGCTCTATATTAATAATGGTAACAAGTAGATGCTTGAAATTTTCACAGAATATTTAGTTTTATATTCACTTCAATATTAAACAATAAAATAAATATTTAAGGGGGGCTCCCATACAGTACGGAACCCTCCGTGCGCGAGTCCGACTCGTACTTGGCCGATTATTGTATTGTATAGTGACTTCTTGGTTTGTTTGTAATCACTTGATCCATTTGGAAGACACCGCCTTTTGCAACACAGTTTTAAACTAACGCAAAAGGCAGAGCTACTTAAAATTGTGTACCTAGTGTAAGTTTTTGCAATAAAAATTTATCTACGTGGACTTGAAGTATAAAGTAATATAATATAACTCGTTTAATTGCTCTAGTTCATTAAGGCAGGTATAATATAAAGCGCAAATACCGTTTAAAAACCGTAACAGTTCTTAATATTGACCAATGTTGAAAAGATTTAAATGAGTTTTTTTTTCAGGTATAAAAGAAAAACTTGTCCTCCAGGTCAAGTTGAACGAGATGATGAATGTGTGACGGAGACTAAACCCTCAAGAAGATCCATTTTTCCGCAGTAAGTGACAAGTCGTTCTTTTCATTTAAATAGAAATGTTTCAGAAATAGTTTCTTAAGATGTGCCTATATAATTCATAATCCTCATCTCTAACTACATACTGTTTTGTAGATTAGGTACTAAATTCATCCAAAATTGACAAAAAACCTGTAAAATCTCGAGTGTAGTATTTATCGATATATTTTTCTATCGATGACTATACATCTCTACGTTTGAAAGCTCCCGCGCGGCGTACTGTTGGTATTTTCATTGCAGTTTCATCATATATTATATTCGAATTACGGTACAATATGATAATGTGCAAAAATAGATCAAAGGTGGTTTTACAACTTTTTCTATTTTACCACCATAGGAAATCTAAATGTATATAAATGTATTTCCAATAAGTAAGATCGGTTGAAATGGGTTTGCATTCAGTAAAAAAAGGAAATATAATATATGTTTTTTAGTCTATAATACTGCGTACAGCGTATTCAGAAAGGATGTACTAAAGCGTAAGCGAGGTTATTCGATCATTGCAAACAGATTTTACTATGGGGCTTGGAATTAGATAAACATATGTAATCAGTGATCCCATTCAAAATGACAACTCGAAATCGACAAAATGTATGAAATAGAGGTTTTTTTTAGAATTCTATAACAGAAAAAAACAATGAATTTAATGCTGTTTTAGAGCAGCGAATTGTCCACCTGGCCAGATTGAAAAAGACGGCGAATGCGTGACAGTAACTGAACCATCGAGAAGACAGAACTGTCCACCGGGACAGGTGGAACAAGATGGCAAATGTGTGACAGTAACTGAACCATCGAGGAGGTTCTTCGTTCAGTAAGTGAAAAATGACAGTCATGTTTTTCAACCAACCACAGCCGTCTTATTCGCGCAAGCTTGACTACTGTACCAGCCTTTTTAGGGATTCGTAGTAAAACTAGGAATCATTATAATTTCGTTGTGTCCGTCCGTCCATCTGTCCCAATATTACAAAGCCTAATAACTACTACATTTATGAACCAAATTGCATGACATTTGAAATTATGATAGTTTTATGGATCTCTAACTAATGCCATACTTACTTACTACGGAAGCCATACGCATATCTCGACACGCACTTAACTTATTTTTATTAGTCCACTGCAGGACGTAGGACTACCCACGAAGAGTAAATAAGCCATATATAGTAATAGCTACCACGCTAGCCCAGTGCAAGTTAGTGGATTCACATACGCCATCGAATTTCTTCTACGAACGTACCTACAGGTTGCCTCGCGATGTTTTCCTTCACCGAAAAGCCAGTGGTGTGAAAATCCGTACATGAATTCTAAGGAATTCATTGCTAAGAGACCGGGATTTGAACTCACGATCTCAAAACCCAATCATCCTTCGTAGATAGGCCTACGTCCTGCAGAGAACTATCAAAAAAGGCTGGTACTGGTATAGGTTTTTTTTTTCTTTTAATTCTGAATAGGTTTGCGTTTGACCACATACTGCCTGATGTTGAGCAGATAAGCGGTCTAGGTTGTAGCACGCTTACCTAGAAGATAAACTTATTTACTCGGGATTTGAAGACGCCCACGTTGTACTTTAGCGGGAAGACAGACACAAACGCGTTCCACATTCTGGCTGTTCGTATGAGGAATAAGGATTCAAAACGCTTGTTTCTTACGCACGGAATGTCCACCATAAAAGGGTGGCGCTTTGATCGCGTCTGTCTAGCCTTACGATAGAAGAAAGGGGCAGGTGGGACCAGATTGTGCAACTCTTGGGCGCACTCACCGAAGTGAATCCGGTAAAAGGCCGATAAACACGCTACCTTACGTCGATACTCGAGACTTTGCAGCTGCGACATAGTCAAGGTGTCGTTGTCAATCAGCCTCCTGGCTCGCCTCTCAATCGACTCCAGAGCCTCCAGTTGATATTTAGCAGAGCCATCCCAAAGGTGAGAGCAGTATTCCATGCAAGACCTTACTTGAGCTTTATAAAGACTAAGCAGTTGCTTAGGTGTGAAATACCGTCTCACCTTAGAGAGGATACCAATTTTTTGGAGGCTAATTGGGCTTTTGACTCTATGTAAGAGCCAAAGTTAAGAGTCGATGAGAGTGAAACGCCTAATAATTCCAAGCTGTCAGTTACCGGAACGGAGACACCGCGGAAAGCGGGAGACAATTGGAAGGGTCTCTTTTTGGCCGAAAACAAACAGGCTTGAGTCATCGTGGCATTAAAGTTGACCAGGTTAGCATCAACCCAGTCAGAAACCGCCTCCAGACTCAAGTTAAGCCGTTCGACCATAGCCTCTCTGTGTGACTCGATTTGTGGACCGCTGGTTCTTGCATCTGCGTAGTCTGCGTACCCAAAGATCCCGGGCTTTAGCAGATCGTTGATATGAAGTAGGAAAAGGATCGCAGAGAGAACTGACCCCTGAGGAACACTGTCAGTTTTGGCTTACTGGGCCTGAGGTTCAAAAATAAAGACCCTGGCATAATAACTAACCAGAAGGGTCAAACATACGCGATCTGCGACCCCGATTCGAGGAAATAAAACACTACATCAGAGCTATTCCTGTCCGTTTGAAAGACGGTTGTAAAACATAACATGATGTTCCATTCGACTACCGCTTTAACGAGCCCTTCCTCAGCCGCGGCTGTAAAAATCCTACTACAAACGGTTTATGGCCTTTTGAATATAGATGTGCTGTTTGTATAATAATTGCTAGCTGACCCTGAAAATTTGGTTTTGACAAATAAAATACCCGGAAAAGGGCAACTTATTCAATTTCAAAAACCTTCAAACATACATAAAAATAGGTCAAGCTCTTACATTAATGATTAGTCTAATTATTAGATTAATGATTAGTTTAACATGGATTCGAAATCTTTTTAATAACTCTTTAAAATATAGTGTATGAAGAATAGATTCCTAATTTTGTGCGCATACGTTTGCTTGGCTATGTGGCGGGATAAGCGGGCTGCAGTAGTCCTCGACACGGGTTTTCCTAGTGGGGGCTGCTTCGCAAGCCTTACTATTTTGCATTACTATTAATTATGTTTATTGTCAATATTTATCATGCATACCTACCTTAAGATAACATTTCTAAGTACCCACATCTTTAAGTTTATGTATCTTTATATTGTATGTAAATAGGTTGAGTGTGTTATGTGTACCTATATGTGTGTTTTGAATGTTAAATAAATGAGTCTCGCTACGCTTGACTAGATACCCCACTATTTGAAAACACTACCTCCGTAAATGCGTCAACACATTTTTGAATTGTTTCTTTGAAGTCCTTGTGACAACTGTCAATAATTTAACTGGCCCGGTAAGCCAAATCTGACAGTTCTGCCATCCTTACTATCCTTACTAATATTATAAATGCGAAAGTAACTCTGTCTGTCTGTCTGTCTGTCTGTCGCGCTTTCACGCTAAAACTACTAAACCGATTTGAATGAAATTTGGTACACAGATAGTCTAGAGCCTGAGAAAGGACATAGGCTACTTTTTGATTCGAAAAAATAGTTTTAAAGGGTTGAAAATGGGGGATGAAAACGCATTGGCTAGAATCTTAGAAGAAAAAACTTATATTTTCTACCATGACAAATGGTAATTTGCATCTTGACTTTCCAAATTACATTCTCTATGCCCAATGCCCATTCAAGGAAGATTCAAGGCTGCTCGAGTTGCAAATGTCAAAGTCAATCAATCTTTTCCTGTAAAATTTAGAAAAAGTTACATGTATTTTTTCAGTATAATTACGTAGTTTTCATTCTAATAGGTATGCCTACAAAACGCAAATCGAATCTAGCGCGTAGTTCTAGCGGAGCTCGCGTAAAGAAAATTGCTAGAAGCCAAGAGTCTGAAGAGCACACTTAAACGCGTTTGACATTAGATGCCGAGCGCCACGCATCTCAAAGAGCTGCTGAGACTCAAGAGCAAAACCAAGCGCGTCGAATTTTAGATGCTAAGCGTCACGCAGCTCAGAGAGCTGCTAAGACTGAAGTTGAAAGTCAAGCGCGGCGACTTTTAGATGCTGAGCATCACGCAGCGCAAAGAACTGCTGAGACTCAAGAGCAAAAAACCAAGCACGTCGAATGTTAGATGCTGAGCGTGACGCAGCTCAGAGATCTGCTGAGACTTAAGGAGAAAGTCAAGCGCAGCGACTTTTAGATGCCGAGCATCACGCAGCGCAAAGAACTGCTGAGACTCAAGAGCAAAACCAAGCGCGTCGAATTTTAGATGCTAATCATTAGACGTTAAGCAAAAAATTGCATAGATCCTGTAGGGCAGGACAAAAACTATCAAAAGCAAAACTGTCGCCATTATCACAAAGACGCTAAGTGATTAATTCCTCTATGACACTTAACGAAACGTCACATCGAAACGTAATTAGATGACAGGTGACATTGTCTGCAGACTTTTATAAATCACAGGTAGCATGGCAAGGGGACAAATTGTTTTTCCACCATTATATCCCCTTGAAGAGGAAATAAAGTATGGATTGAAAATGACAACTGACATTAAAATTGGATAAAATGCTTTATTCCCTCTGCATGCTACATGTTACTATGACGTTTAATAACAGGCCGTCATTTTGTCTGACATTAAAAATATTTTTATATCTTCTATCATTAGAGGTTTAACATGTTTCTTTATTCTACCTTTATGGTACAGAATCATCATACTTTAATATTATCAATCCGAAAAGTTTGTTGGTTTGTTCCTCTTTGACGCAGCAACGGAGCAAAAGATTGAATTGATTTTTGGTATGGATACCTATGTTTTAAAAGACAGAAAGTGATAACAGGATACTTTTGAATCCCGAGAAAATTCGTGATTCCCATGGGATAGGACAATAACTGTTTCTCAGCAATGGAGCATCGGATTGACTTGATTTTTGGGGTGGGCATAGTTTGGAAGACGGAAAGTGACATAGGATACTTTCCTTTCCGAAAAAATTGCGGTTCCCGTAGGATAAGACAATAACTTTTTCTCAGCAACGGAGCAACGGATTGCCTTGACTTATTGCATGAATATAGTTTGAAAGACGAAAAGTGACAAAGGCCACTTTTTATCCCAAAAACTTTAACAGTTCCCGTAGGATAGGATGAAAAGTAAGCGAGCGGGCCGCGGTAGCAGCCGTCTAAGCGCCAGAAATAACCTGTCATTTCAAGTTTAGGACGTTCCTACATTTTTCGCACTCCTTCGCGGCACTCAACAGCGCTAGCCCAGACTCGGGCTCCATAACGGAGCTTGCGCTCCCGCCATAATGACGGTGTGTTTCGGAGCACAAGACACATCGTCACTCGGGAGTAACCAGCACTGAGCGTCGGACAGCATTCCAACGTCCTGATCCCAGTGCAACGGGTCAGTCATAGTAGCCCAGCGCCTGCCTCTTCAACTGCAGAGGGCAGTGAGAACGGCCATCGCGATACCGACACTTCTCTTCCCCTGCAGCCCCACTGCGTCTTCCAACAGGTTGACGGCCTAGCGGAAGGTAGGGTAGGTGGCGGCACCCACACAACCAGTTCCATCCCACCGCAGCCCCTAATCCTCGGTTGCAGCGTCGCAAGAGCGGCAGCCTCAGAAGCAACACTCCTCATAAGACAGGCAACCTACCGGCCATCCTCTCAGCTGCTTTAGTTAAAAGCGGCTGCACTACTACAAGTGCCGGCCTCTAAGCTGTCTTGGGGAAAGACCCAAAGAAGAGGGAGACTTCGAGCGCCGCCTTTTCAGCTGCCTTAGACCTCCCCTGCCACGACAAGGCGGGAATACACAGGGGGGTTGTATATACACTCCAACCGTAACTTAACCAACAAAAGCATTCCTCTAAGGTATTTTGATGTTTGTCGCTTAGGTTAGGTTTCGCAGCCGACATAAACATTAGCCAAAATCAAAATATAACGCGGGCGAAGCCGCGGGTAAAAGCTAGTACTAAATAAATTGCCGCAATTTCCTAGTTCGACAGCGCTATCTAGTCAACCCTGAGTCAAGCGTAGCGCGGCCAATCATTTATACAAGGATTAAGCCCTCAGAAGAATTACAAGTACTAGAAGTATTTCTAAAGTTTACTCGAATAAAAACTACGGTACAACTGTCTTATTAATATCTGGTTATACAGCATACGCGAGAGTGAATAGAACAAAAAAAAACGCAATGTCTGTCGCATACGTCAAAATCACCAGTTGGAATGTCATAATGGTTAAAAATTAGGTTAAACTTGGTATTTGAACCCTCTAGTCCCAGTAACTAAGAAGGTTCAAATCTCTGATCATTTTACCGTCCTACTTTTTAATTTATTGAATTTGGACAGCCGAGATAGCTATATTTCAGCAATGCTAGTTTGTGAAACCCTTCGAAATTACGTAAGTTCGAGTGTATATGCATCTTTTTCTAACACCCTTTAAAATTCAAATTTGAAATGGGACAAAGTGATGTATAGTCTTGTTATTTTAGTACGGTTTCTAGTACTGTTCTTATTCTATGGTCAAGCCATTTCCAAAACAATAAATTCCAATAGGAGTAGGATCTATTCTAGATAAACATGTAATAACCAATAACAATTTCAGGCACAAAAGAGACGTGGATAAAGAGCCCTGTCCTGAAGGAATGGAGAGAAGCAGTGGCGTCTGTGTACTCTCTTTTGACGGATTCTAGTCCTGACAATAACCTCAACCGGTAACCGTAGGTATCATGACAAATAGATAAAGCTTATCACCAATTTGCTTGTTTATTGGTTACGACAAATGGGTGCGAGAGACACACTTTTGAATTGTCAAAAACAATCTACAACTACTTCTACTTGACTGTCTCGGTGGCTCAGTGGTTAGTTACACTGATTACTGGGTCAAAGAGGTGTGAGTTCGATTCCCACCCAGGGCAAGCATTTATGTGTTTGCTCTGTGTCTGGTTGTTATTAGTAATTATCTATCTATAAATATGTATTTAAACATATGTATATGTAGTAAATGAGTCTCTGGCAGCCATTTGACAAGCTTGCTTAGTTTGGGGTCAGAGACCGTGTGTAAGATGTCTCAATCAATGAATGCATTAACATTCGACATTTCTATGTTTACTATTCTTAGTCATATTTAATCTGTAATGTCGAATAAACTTTTTTCATTTCATTTTCATTTCATTTCTCCTAATATTTATTATTATTATTATAAACTACATACCTATACGAGTATGTATAAATTATAATACCGCACATAGGTAGGTACTCCATTGCCGTTTTTAGAAGGGTCTTTTGATAGTTCTCCGACTGACAAGTTTAGTGATATCTAATAGAACGTAATAATCGATAATGAGAAATGTACATTTTGATTTAACACTCACTTATTTTTTATACCCATTCCCAGCGAATAAAATGTTACAATTACTCAAAAACGATCTCACCTGACGGCCAAGAACTGGGCAAGTTGGGACCGTGATATTGCATTTGATAAATAAAAAGTTATGCACACAAGAGCTAATCATCAATATAACTGAAGACTCTTCATCGGACAAATAAAAAAATCAACAAAACATGTTAATAAAAGGAATTAAACTATTTTAGCTGTAGTATTTTTATGTCGTTTACTAAGAAGAAAATAAAACCTTAAAATGACCTTAATGCGTTAATTTGCGATTGTCGTATAATAATAGCACTGGTGTTTGTCAAGATTTTTATTCACTCGATAAAAGAGATACTGAACATTTTTCCAACGAAACAATAAAAAAAATCTACTTTTCAAAATAAATTATATTAAAAATAAGGTTGTGTGTATTTTTTTAATGCCCTATACCTACTCTACAAAAGTGAAACGGAGCTGACATGGCTGGGTTGCAGAAAGCGTTGTGAAAAAAAAAACTTAAAATTGCATGCTGTTCCGTTCGCACTTACATACATTTGCAATGCTCACTCCTGCTCTTACTCTACCCCATGCATATTATGTCGTAGCGGACTATGGGACTACGCAGTATTATTATATATTCTTTGCTATGGGTTCAAAAGTAAAGCCCCTGGGACTTTGAAGCGTGTATAAGTAATACCAAATCCGAAATAATCGGCCAAGTACGAGTCGGACTCGCGCACGAAGGGTTCCGTACTGTATGGGAGCCCCCCTTAAATATTTATTTTATTTTAATTTTATTATTTATTATTGAAGTGAATGTAAAACCAAATATTCTGTGAAAATTGCAAGCATCTACCTATTACCATTATTAATATAGAGCGAAAAACGTCTAAAAATTCAGGTTTGTTGTATGGGAGCCCCCCTTAAATATTTATTTTATTTTGTTTTTAGTGTTTGTTGTTAAATCGGCAACAGAAATACATCATCTGTGAAAATTTCAGATGCCTAGCTATCATGGTTCATGAGATACAGCCCGGTGACAGACAGACAGACGGACATCGAAGTCTTAGTAATAGGTTCCCGTTTTTCCCTTTGGGTACGGAACCCTAAAAAAGAACAGAAAATCGAAGAAAAGGCGAATTGTTCTATCAATAGTGCTATGGTAAAATTAGTTACAGTTTGTTCTAACTTAGGATTTCAGATATACAGAAATACAGAAAGAAGATAATGCAAAATGGGCTCTGACTAGGTACAGTAGCTCAAAAAATCCGTTAAAGTATGATAAATAAATGCGCAGAGTAAAACAACCGAATCAAATGCTTAATTTATGAGTAATTTCACATTTTCCAATTTGATTTTTGTTCAGTCATTGAATTACTGTAACCTTAATACCCGAATACACGAAATTACTTTTGATGGACACTGTTATTGTAAAAAATAACGGGAAAATCATTTTCCGAAAAAAACAAAGCAAATTATGAAATGCTGTACCCTTTAGTGGCCCAATTTCTATGCATATTTGCAATTTCTCCTTTATTTACAACAAAAATAAGAGGTGAGACATGAAAACACTTTAGGAAAAATAACTAATTTTCTACAAGTATTTTAATGAAAATTGGGAATAAACACCGGTTGTGGCCACTATACACCGGCTGTGGCGGCGCCGGTGTCTCAATTTAAAGTGATAAATGATTGTTGCAAGTATTTTGTTGCCAGTTTTGTCGCGAATTTCATATTTTCGGATCTTATCATATTTTGACATTGCTCGTAAAATATGACTACGTGATGGTGGCCTTGAACAAAAATCTAGTTGAAAATATGAAATTCCATTCAAAGTATGCATTCAATGCGGTTGTTTTACTCTGCGCTTATGTTAATGTTAAGGTATACCTAATGATTTTCACATAGATGAAGGATTGGTCTTCGTTCCGCTGGAGCAAAGACCAATCCTTCATCTATGGATTTTATTTTACTATTTACTTGATCATATTTTACTATTACACCAAAGATCTATGTCTGATGTCTAAGATGCTACATCACTTTGAAAAAATTACGCAAAAGTGAAATGTTTCCAGATTTTTCATATGTATTTCAGTAAAAAAACTAACGACATACTCTGCCATATCTTACGAGTAGGTACGTCTCCAACCGTTTTCAGCTTGATTTATAAGAAATCTCGTGTTAACATCCTGACATCACTACATAGTATTAAACAAAGTTGCTTCCCGCTGTCTGTCCCCATGTAAGCTTATATCTTTAAAACTACAAAACAGCTTTTGATGCCGTTTTTTTTAGTAGATAGTGTGATTCAAGAGAAAGGTTTATATGTATAACTAGCTTCTGCCCGCGGCTTCGCCCGCGTGGACTACCCCCCTGAAACCGCGTGTACAAAAAAAACAAAATTATTGATAGTATACTTTTTAGTAAAACTTTACTAATTTATGTCAAAAAAGTAACTTGTTTTGAGTAATTAAATTAGTATAATGTGTACTTTACCGGCCTTTTAATAGTCCATTGCTGAAAATAGACCTACTCATGAAGCGTCATTAGGTCATATCCACGACTCTGGCCCAGTGCGGGTTGGTTCCCATACGCCATCGAATTTCTTCTACGGATCTACGAATGCAGGTTGCCTCACTATGTTTTCCGTCACCGAAAAGCCCGTGGTGTGAAATCACATACCTACCTACATAAGTTTCAGAGAACTCATTGGTACGGGACCGGGATTTGAACCCAGGACCTCACGATGAGTAATTAGTATAATCTTCTTATCAGTAAAAACTTAGGTACCACCTAGAAAATATTAACACTAAAAAGTAAAGATAAGATAAGATAATATTTATTGTCATTAAGTAAATCTCTTATTACATAATTAAATATAATAACAATTACTATAATGTACTCGTCAGTTAATACATTTGAGAAAATACTAAATCTAGTAACTTTATAGAAATGTAGTGTACATCTTCCCGTGCATCATTTTATAAGCACCTCAATGTCTATGAACAATAAATATTAAAATTGAATCAATAATAATTTCACAGTAAATTATTATTGATTAACGTAGCGCTCGTAGCGTAGTTTGACTAGGTGATTGTCAGCGATCACCGAAATTAAGCAACGTTCCGCACGGTCAGTACTTGGATGGGTGACCGCGGGTGGCATTTTCCAACTGAGCGCTACCGTGGCTCGGATGACACGTTAAATTGTAGGCCCCGGTTGTTTCAACCGTTCAGCCATGTCAGAGGCCTTCAGGCGGCCTAAAAACTCTGACACCAGGGCTAGCCACCCGGCCTATACGAACTTACTTACTTACAGTAAATTCATTATAATATAATGTCATAATAATATAATTCAATTAATTAGTAAAAAAGCTGTAAAGTGGCTTAAATACATTTTAGGACTTAGTAGGACTTAACATTGGGATCGCGAACAGGCTTTTTAAGTCTGTGAGAGGTCAATTTGACGTACCTACGAGTACCTACCTAATGTCATCTATTAAGAGAATTAAGAGAAGAGAGAAAACCAGTGTTTTTGCGTTTTCTGTATAACATCGAGAAAATTTTCGATACATTTTTGATAAAATTTACGTTCCCGGAGAAAACTCTTTTCACTCCTTAAATTGTAACAAAGTGTGTTTGTGGTGTCAATCGCTTGAGTAAGAAATATTGCACGCTCGTAAGTACGACTCATTTTTTCAAAAAAGTTTTTAAGATTATACTTATTTATATACATTTCAGCAAAGCTTTTCCTTAAAAATATGACTTTTTAGAGGCTTATAACCTAAAGGTCATTTAAAAACTAAAAAACCAATGAGTTGCACTCCGGGAGTGCCAGCAGAAGTGAAAACTTTAACATATAAGGTTTTATCTATTATGTGGTAAAATACAATATCACACAGGCACACCCAAGCACCGTGCGCCGCTTAAGGCTGCGCCTAATGCTAGGAAAAAATCAGATTTTACCCGCGCTTCTTGCATCGCCCGCTATCAAGCGGCTATATGCGGCTTTGTTTAGAGTCGAAAATAACATAACACTGTTTATGACGATGTTGGCTTCGAGCTCCAGCTTATATTTTAGGTGGGATTTTATTTATTTATTCAAAATTTAAGCATGCAATAATAAAACTAATTGATTACTCGGCTAGAACATTAGCCTGGCTACGTAATTTGGCAAAAATAATGTGGTGTTGTCGCTGATAATTTCGAGCATTTGAATTAAAATTTATTTATTTTATGATGCGAAGTTTTTTATTTTTTCTAAAGTAACCGTATTGTTTTCCAAAATTTTACGTGATTACTCTGCTACTTTAGATTTTTTTCTTTCCTGTAGTATTATTTTAATATGGATGTTTATGTTCGTAACCTTTACACCACGTCTTTAACACTCCAATACACGCGCGTCATCTCACAGATGACCAGTTCTGTTTTTTCGTCATAAGTTTGATGGAGGGAGGTTAGCCTGGTCCCCCACCCTAGTATTCCTCAAGCTCCCCTAGCTCGACAGTTCAGTTGCCGGTGTGCGTGCGTCCAGTGCAGTTTGCTCGTGTTTTGGCCAAGAGAATCTCACAGATGACACGCGTGTAAAAATGTAACAGCCAAGTCATCAGTCTGGGGAACGGACAAAACGTGCCAACTCGCCGACTTATCCTTGGTGAACTGGGGAATGAACTCATCAGAGATCATTTGATTATGCTAGTGCAGCTCAGCAATTTGCCACGCACCATGACCTCGCGTCTTCGAGAACTCCTTCCCAACGATCAAATACCACCACGAGCTTCAAGCAACTCAGCAGCTACTGATGCTGGTGGACGCCAGCGCTGCGGATTTTGTTTGGAAAATAAAACAAAACGGTACACCAAATACTCTTGCAAGGAATGGGGCCAATATTTATGTCTGCAACACTGTGCCTTTTCTTGTGCTGATGGATGTAACGTGGGTGTGGCTAATGAAAGTGATTCGGAGTGAAATTTAAATATTTTTTATTTTTGGAGCAAAGGGTTCTTGGTTTTTTTAGTATTTTTTTTTATTGATAATTGCCATTTGTTTGAGTAACTTTCCAAGTTCTAGAAATGAGGCTCAATTGTCATACATTTTACATTATTATTAACGCTACCGTGGCAACTGTGTTACAAAAATTTAACATTTTTGAAGATTTATATACTGATAATTTTTTTCAAATACAAATTTATGAACATTTATGAACTTTTTCATTTATCTATGCACCATCATTCCTGCAAAATTGCGAAAAAACAATTATACTATTCACTTTTGACAAATAAGTGAACAGTCATCTGACAGATGACACGCGTGTATTTATGTCTCACTAGGGGGCGCGTGTATTGGAGTGTTAAAAGTACACCTTTCGCTTGATTTTGGCATTAGGCGCCCCCTTAAACGAAACCGCAAGAGCAGGAATACATTTAGCGCGCGGTAAAAAGAGAACGGGGATGTTACTTCCTCTCCTATACCGCGCTGACGATCTATTGTCCCTCCGTCTTAGGAATTTTCGGTCTGGTCATGTGTTCTGACGCGAGTTTAAAATTTGTTCCCCTTCCAAAAAGTGCACAATGCCGTTAAAAAAGTTTTCACTTCAAAAACCAAGTCGCATAATCCTAGCGATTGAAGTGCTGAGGAAAAAACTCACTCAAATCGGACACTACATATTTAGAGGTAGATAACAGTTTATTGTTTTTGTATGGTCAAGTTGGCGCCTTACGATTGCCTTAACACTGTAAAAAATAACACAATTAAAATAGATAGATCATAATAATTATGTACAATCTAGACACGCGGCAGCGTGTCCAGCCAAAGAGTTCAAAGAAAACTGGCGACGCAGCGGCCGTGTGTAATATTACACGAACCATTTGGTATCTAGACACGCCGCAGCGTGTCCAGCCAAAGTGTTCTACAGAAACCTGGCGACGCAGCGGCCGTGTGTAATATTACACGAACCATTTGGTATCTAGACACGCCGCAGCGTGTCCAGCCAAAGTGTTCTACAGAAACCTGGCGACGCAGCGGCCGTGTGTAATATTACACGAACCATTTGGTATCTAGACACGCCGCAGCGTGTCCAGCCAAAGTGTTCTACAGAAACCTGGCGACGCAGCGGCCGTGTGTAATATTACACGAACCATTTGGAGCTACTTTTGACCCCCTCTAACTTACAGACAAACATAGGTTCATCCATTGGAAGCTATAGTACATTATGGTACAAGTGTGTAATGATGGTGATTACCGCTGAGGCGCTATTGAGAGAGCCTAAGAGATTGAGAAATCTTAAATGAGCCGAGGACGGTAATTATCAATACACACATGTAGCATACGACGTTTTTCAACACACTTGTGGATAAAAAAATACTAATAAAATATTCTCAACAGTGAAATCGAGTTGTGAAAATAGTTTCGAAATGGCGGGAAAACTACTTCTTCTTTTATGTTTTGGCGTTGCATTGTTTTGCATTTTCCAGTATCAAATATTAAGTTTATATTAATATTTTTTCATATTTTATCAAAATAGTCACTTTCATAGTGACGTCATAGTCCAATAAAGTCGCAGTCAAGTCCAAACATAGTCCAAGTCATACCTCAGTAAAGAAGTGGAGACTTTACTAGAGGCGTCTATGGAGTTTTGGTAACAACATGAAACAACATGATGCGTCACATTATATCAGTTCCCTACACTCATGCACGTAAATCAGCTCATAATCAACGAAATATCACCATTTTCCACTAATTATCACTGAGAAAGACACAAGCTTAGCAAAATAACACAATGAGGCCGCGTGATTTTTCCGCGTTCCCGCCAAAACTCGCGGGAAAAATTAAACAGTTTTCTGCGCGCGCAATTGCAATCGGCCATAGACTAAAAGAATGAGGTTTCAGAGCTAAGACTCAGAGATAGGCTCAGAGCTGTCAAACTGTCAAATAATATATACTGGAATTTAACACTACCTGAGTGAAAAATACGGCAACTAGCCACTCAATCGAGATATTTTCATGTCTCTTTCTAAATCATCAACTCATGCAATCATAAATCATTGCATCTCATTCTTTCTTTCCTCGATTGTCCACATTATCCCTCTGGTATCTCTGTGATTTGTACCTACTATTGAACATGATCTTTTATGTATCGAAACATTTTTTTAAGAACAAAGCAACTCAACCATAGAATAAATAAAAACTTAAATTTAAAATTTAAAAAACTCCCGACAGCCATTTTGGTCACATTTGTAGAATTTTGGTTCTTCCATCCCCACTTTAACCCACCATAACTCTTAAACGGCTCAATCGATTTTTATAAAACATAGCTAAGAACACTCTCGATTAAGTCTCCTTTCATCAAAAAAAAAACTAAACTGAAATCGGTCAGGCGCTATGATGCCACAGACAGACAGACAGACAGACACACAGACAAACAGACACGTCAAACTTATAACCCTCTTTTGCGTCGGGGGTTGAAAAAAACCTCTATAACTCACTTGTGAATAATAGTAATGAAAAAGTCACATAGGTGTCATTATGTGCCTAATTGCGGTGAAATTAGAGCCACTTTATGGTCAAGTGTGTTGAAAAATAATTCTAAAACTTGTAATAAATAAATCCCATGATGTCTAAGACACACAACTTCAACTAAAGTAATACGATATTTATTTGATCTTATATAACTTATATGGTCATGCTGCTCATGATTCGATTTTTTATATACTAAATTCAATAATTTTCCAATTCGATAAAGATATCGATTTAAATTGTTTTATAACTAGATTAATTGGTAAATATCTAGATTCGTTTCAAATGCAGTAGTAATTTCTTATTAAATTAAAAATATAATTTTCTTATAGGTAAAACAAATAACACGTGCATGAATAATTAGGTCATGTAAGTAGGTTCGAGTATATATACTGTAAGTCACAAATTTATAACTACAAAGAATCGCAATATCTCCAGAAGTGTGCGTCTTTGAACCAAGGAGTAAAATGAAGTATTCTTTGATGTTATTTGCCATAGTGGCAATGGTGACTTTTATTGAGTGTACGGGACGCTTCGAGCACAATGTAGAACATAGTCCGGAGATGAAAATGACAAGGTTGGTTTTAATTTTACGTGTATTGATCATCTCACTGCAGTGGCCTGTTGATTTTGATTTAACAATTTCAACCTCTGTAATTGGTCAAAAAATGGCAGTCGCAGGTCGACTCAGTGCAGTGGGTAGGTATAAGGAACGCTTTACTATTTTCTACTACTGATCTTAGTACTGTACTGTACCAGCCTTTTTAATAGTCCACTGCAGGATGTAGGCCTACCCACGAAGGGTGATTGGGCTATTGGATATGTCACAGCGTGGTGGGCTAGCCCAGTGCGGGTTGGTAAATTAACATACGCCAACGAATTTATTCTACGGACGTATGCAGGTTGCCTCACGATGTTTTCCTTCACCGAAGTGCCAGTGGTGTGAAATTCCGGACATAAGTTCCAAAGCAACTCATTGGTACGGGACCGGGATTGATCAAACGACCTCAAGAATGACAGCCAGCGTTACAACCACTAGACCATCACGGCTTTTAGTTTAGTTAGTTAGTAGGCTTTATCTTAGTACGGTTGCTACTTAACTGCGTGGATTTAATCAACCAATCAATCAATAATCTTTATTGCAACATATGTGGTAATACATGTAGATCTTAAATAACATGTTTCAAAAGTTATACACATATGACCCTGTAAGGGTGTGGCAACGTTAATTTATATAATATCAGGTATGTTTTCCTATTTTTAATCAATCAATGTCATTATTATAAGTACATATAAAATTAAGGAATAAAGATGATGTATAATACAAGCATGTACTCACTACAATATAACTCGTTTTCGTCCTAAGGCAGAATGTGGCGCGCAAATACTGTTTAAAAACTCTAACAGTTCTTAAAGAATGTTAAAAAAAAATACTGAGTGTTTTTTTTTTTCAGGTATAAAAGAAAAACTTGTCCTCCAGGTCAAGTTGAACGAGATGGTGAATGTGTGACGGAGACTAAACCCTCAAGAAGAACTATTTTTCCACAGTAAGTGAAAAGTCGTTCTTTTCATTCAAATAGATAATTTTCACAAATTGTTTCTTAAGATGTATGTTTCAAAATCCTCATCTCCAATTACCTACTGTTTCGCAGATTAAATTTATCCATGATTGATTTAAAAACCTGTAAAATCTCGAGTGTAGATAAATATTTATCGATATATTTTTCTATCGATGACTATACATCTCTACGTTTGATAGCTCCCGAGCGGGGTACCATTGGTATTTTCATTGCAGTTTTATCATCACTACAATATGGTATGAAACAAAGTCGCTTCCGCTGTCCCCATGTCCCCATGTATGCTTATATCTTAAAAACTACACAACGGATTTTGATGCGATTTTTTTAAGTAGATAGAGTGATTCAAGAGGAATGTTTATATGTATAATAAACCTGTGCGAAGCCGGGGAAGGTCGCTGTTACATTATATTCGAAGTACAATATGATGGGCAAAAATAGATCAAAGGCGGTTTTGCAACTTTTCCATTACTACCACCATGGGAGATCTAAATCTATATAAATGTATTTCCAATAAGTAAGATCGGTTGAAATGGGCTTGCATTCAGTGAAAAAAAACGCCCAAGTGCGAGTCGGACTCGCACACGAAGGGTTCCGTACCGTGTGGGAGCCCCATTCCTCTTGCCGTTATTAATAGCGAGCAAAAAAACTCCCAAAAATCACGTTTGTATGGCAGCCCCCTTAAATATTTATTTTATTAAATAACTTGACCGTTACTGGAAGCTTTTATAATGAGAGAGCGTATCCCTTTCCGTCGAACAGCTAACGTTTTCAGTCCCTTTAAGCGTTGTAACCGGAAGCCTCCAGGTGGCGCCTCTGTAGCGATGCGCGCCATTTTATTTTCTAGGAAAAATGGCGTGCCTTTTGGCCACATTGGCGTTGAATTTTTCGTCGAAGCAACAGCTCCGGGCAGCTCTAGCTAGCTCCCGGCCTGTTGCACAGTTTATTTTTTATAAAATTAGTATCTATAACTAATATACCGATTAAACTCAGTGAATATGTGGTGGTGCTCATCATCGAAATGAACACGTTGTTTCCAAGAAATAACGGAGCTAAGTATAACTACCTGCGCAGTAAGTTCTCACATATTATTATATCTATTTCTCTAAAAAATGGATTTTTTAAAGAAATTTACTGTGCCCAAGGTTTGAAAACCAGTGTGGCATAGCATTATCTCAATAAATAAATTTTTAACGGTTTTTACCGTTCGTTTACAAAATTTTCAGCAAAGCCTAATGGGTTTTAACCAAAAGTGCTTCAAATAGGGCAATCGGTCGCCCTATACAATTGTTTTCATCCCTGTTTAATAAATTTCCTTTAAAAAATAGATGAACGCGACTGCTTCAAGCGGTCAAAGTGGTGTGATGTCAGCTAAGCAGAGCTTCGGCAGCGGGTAAGCGTGCTGAACGTTTCCACCCAGATGGACAAATCTATCGATGAAAATGGGTGAGCGAAATTTGGATTCTTAGTAGAACTTCTTTAAGCTTATATTGCAGCAGAATTTTATTTATACCACAGTTTAACACTGCAGTGTTCATATATTCGGCACCGTAAGATATACCTAGGTTTCCTAAACCTAGTATCAAGCAACCTGGGAAAAATATACGGCAACGATAGCCGATAAATAGCACCCACCTTACGATTTTTAATCTTATTTTACCTAAGAGTTTTTAAAGTGATCAGAACTTTATCTCAGTTGATAAAATTTTGTGCAAAGTTATATTTAATGCGTTTAGATTTCTTTTTATTCGTTAGAAAATGAGCAAATACTTTCAACTCGTGTTGGAAAATAACGAGTTAATAAATGGTTGTCTCGCTGTTTCTATTGAGCTTACTGAGTACCTAAGCGCCTATTTGCGAGCAACTTTTGTTCTTTCGACTCGAAATATACGTGATATTACAAATACCGCCGTTTTAGGATAAATGTTTTTTTCAGAAACTACCTTCTGATAATTTTTAGCAAATTGTTTGACAAAACCATGTATAACAGTGTGGAAGAAGCAACGTTACCATGCTTCAATGCACGTGAACCACCCTCGTGGGGTCGGTATTTCTGATACTTTATGAACGGATCAAACTACCTGATATCAGTGGCGTGTGCTTGATATGAACATGTTGTTACCGATCATATAATGATAAAATCGATAAAATTATAAACGAACAGGTTAGCGCACCTACCGGAGTACAATGCACTTTTACACCATATTAATTAACTATCCTCATGGGGTCAGTGCTTATTGTGATACATGCCACTCTCGCGGAGTGAATTTTACATCATTTATGCAAAGAATTTAAAAACTGAGTGTAAATGTACTTCCACAAATCGTAACAAACATTTGTCTAGTTTCGGCCACTACCTTGTACAGTATTCAATTATTTGCGTTATTAGTTTTGGAAAACGAAATTCCTATTATTTTCTTTCATAGAAAATATGAAATTCTATTCAAATTAAGCATTCAATGCGGTTGACCTTATTTTAATGGATGATTTGAGCTACTGTACATAGTCGGGTCTTTGCATACTATCGTCGCAGGAATGTGTTTTTCACATAATTATAATATGCTATCATCGCAGAACATAATCATAATATGCTACCCTCGCCTCCTCCCTATGTAAAATTACGATGTATATGCCATCACGATGTAGATACCCTTTTTTGTACATTTTTAAGATATTCACGATGTTCAATTTAATAAGCTAAGAGTATGATTTTTACTAAAACCCTCGCCGGTTTTCCATACTAGTAGCTACAAGACCAGTGGCTTCTATTCAGTTCAGAAAAATTGAATAAACATAATTCATGCGATTCCAACTCCAATAATTGCAATCCTAACGTAATTAATTATATCACTATCAAGCATTCGCAAGCTTGTAATAAATCACTGAAAAACGTAGTGATTTTCTTCCGAGTATTCCGGGAGTATTCTCAAACCAAAGCAGTAAGCAATTTGTAGCATACCCAAAAATAATAAAATATGTAAGGGTTTGTGTAAAATGGGGCTTACATCATTAAAATACATTAATTAAATATACCATAAGAAAAATCAGACTGTTCTTTGTAGGAAGTCTGTAAATGGTAACAACATAATAATATTAAAGAAACATGCACACAGCTCGCATCTATTTAAATTCTATTAAATCTCTTCACATTTTCGGGAAAGAAAACCATCCAAGGTGCAATTATGCAAGTACCCTGTTAAGGAGATAGCAAGACTTGCTTGAGCAGTACAATGTTGTGTATCTACTAAAATCATAACTATTTGGAGAAAATTAGCATGTCTTATCCGCAAGGATAGCAATCGTGAACATGTTTGCTCATATCGATATAGGAAAAACATAAATAAATAGATAAACGTCACTAGGAAAGTGAGTTACCCACATACTCTTTGTTTTTCGCATATAACAAAAACCGTGTAAGACTAATAGATATTTAAACTGTCGATGCGATATTTATTTTTTACTTAATCCATACCCCCTATTTCTACTATGTTAGCAGTGTTTAAGTTCACTATTTTAAAATGAATGTCATTTTAAATAATGTAGATATTATTTGAGTACATTACATATCGGCATACCAGAATGCAAAGCTACTAAAGGCCCAACAACATATCTACCTACCTACTTTATATTGTGTAATATAATGTCTTTCTATTTTAAGAAAATAGAGAATAAGGTGCATCCTTTCTGGTTGCATTATTTTGACATTACTTAACAGAACCACTGAACAAACGCAGTGCCTGCCTAATAATTGTGTCTGCGACTACAAACGTGTTGTGAAGTTCGTATAGTGAAATAAAATGACAAACAGATGCGATACCATAATCGCATGACTAATCTGTCAGGTTTAGTTTATAACCGCAGGATTTTTATATTTCATGAAATGGCGTACTTAGTTGTAATTAAGGAGAAAACAGTGAAATTATGAAGAATATTAAATATAATCGTGAGTTGTATCCGGTTTTCATATAAAATTTAATAATGAATCCTCACGCTAGTTTCAATGAAGTGATTATAAAGAATGTTGATGTTAATACATGCAGTAATGTATGTTGCATTTGTGGCCAGATACTACTGCTGCTAGATTGTGTGATCTTCCGTCGGACGGAAGAAAACGTGAAAACGAGTTTGTTTACCGTCTTGGCTCAGGCTAATACCCCTTTTAATGTTTTATTTTGTATTAATGACCATTTATCATAATTATATTTTATTTTGAAACTTTTTAATTTACTTAAATAAATGTAGTGTTAAATTAATGAGATTACTTAATTTTTGAGAATGTTGTAATCCAACATAATAATTTCATTGTAAAAAGCAGCCTAACTAATTTGCTTTACATAAAACCGATCGTTAAGTACAGATTAATCCTACATTCGCAACTTGACGATCGAGCCGGGAGTTATTAAAAATTCAAGGGGCTATTTTTGCCAGTGGTTTATTTTGTGAGTTCTTTCTTAGTTTTTGTTTTCTTTTGCGAGATATTAATCAAGTGAGTTTGTCAAAACTAGTATTAGAACGAACTTAGCTACCTATTTCTCACACATTGTTAGTCGCAGCTAAAACAACTCTTATTAAAAGTCGCGCTATTGCTTCGCATGACAATTGGAAATCTTCAGGCGCAACTCCAACTGATCGCTTTAAGCTAGAGACCATTAAATCTATAGAGATTTACTAACAGGTACACATGTATCCTGTACGTATAAGTACAAGACCAATAACTGTAACGTGACATTTAATTGCATAATTACTTTGATTTTATTTTAGCTGCCATTGTTTGACCATTGTTTTTAGTGGGTCAGTGACATTTTTATTTTATATTTTTTATAAATATTCTTTCAATTTTATATTGACTGAATTGGCTTCTACATAACTACTATGAAGTCAAAAAATTGAAGTAAATCAACTTTCGAGATTTATTGCCAAATTATCAACTCGTGTTGAACGGCACAGGCTAAGCAAGCCACCTACCGCCCCTCGCGGGGGAGAGGTACACTAAATGCAACAGTTCCATCGCGTGGAACTCCCTGCTTTAGTAATGTAGCAAAATATGAATGCATAACGCATCCTTGCAATAATGGCACAGGCTAAGTAAGCCATCCACTGCCCATTACGAGGGAGAGGTACCTGAAAAGTAACAGTTCCATCCAGTGGGACTCCCTGCTTTAGCAATGATGCAAAATATGAATGCATAACGCATCCTTGCGATAATTTCACAGGCTAAGTAAGCCATCCACTACCCATCACGAGGGAGAGGTACTTGAAAAGTAACAGTTCCATCGAGTGGGACTCCCTGCTTTAGCAATGATGCGAAATATAAATGCATTACGCATTCTTGCAATAATGGCACAGTCTAAGCTAGCCATCCACTGCTCCTCACGATGGAGAGGTACTCTAAAAGTAACAATTCTATTGCGTGGGACTCTCTGCTTAGTAATGACGCAAAATACGAATGCATATCGCATTCCTGCAATAATGTAATGTAAATATCATTACCGAACAAATCCTTCTCAATAGGATCTATCATACGATGTCAGATTCTTTCAGGTGGCTTAGAAACCCGGACACTTGGGTTAGCCACCCAGCCTAACCGTAAGTACAAGTATACATGTAGATATGCGATGAACACAACGAAAACGCGTTGTTATAAAATCCTCATGGGTTTATGTACATATTAAATATTTACGTATGTTGTAAATTATTTGTACGTTAGCACTTTGTTGTTGTTTATTGTTTTTATTTAATTTTGCAAATTAAAAGTACTCTTGCTAAATAGGTCATGTTTATTGAAGATAATGGCCTAAGTGACCGGAAGATTCTTGATGTCCATTTTCTTATGGGATTTAAGTTATATTTTATATTTTCTGGACATTATTCACTATAAAGTAACTTAATGTATTTGAAATCATTAGTAATTAAATTGTCACCCGAGCTATAGATCTCACATTGGCGTAATCACATTGGCGTACCTAATACATAATCATAAGTTATAATTTAAAGCCCCACTCCAGGTGACGCCACCAGGCGATAACAAACAGAATCTCATTATAAAAGCTTCCAGTAACGGTCAAGTTATTTAATAGCAGCGTTTTACCTGAAATAAAACGCATATTAAAATACTTACCTTACTGGAAGCTTTACTTTTAATTTCTGCCTGGTGGAAATTACAAAAATTAACGCAATGAGGCCAAAAGGCACGCCATTTTTCCTAGAAAATAAAATGGCGCGCATCGCTACAGAGGCGCCACCTGGAGGCTTCCGGTTACAACGCTTAAAGGGACTGAAAACGTTAGCTGTTCGACGGAAAGGGATACGCTCTCTCATTATAAAAGCTTCCAGTAAGGTAAGTATTTTAATATGCGTTTTATTTCAGGTAAAACGCTGCTATTATGTTTTTAGTATTTGTTGTTATAGTGGCAACAGAAATACATCATCTGTGAAAATTTCAGCTACCTAGCTATCATGGTTCATGAGATACAGCCCGGTGACAGACAGACAGACAGACGGACAGACGGACATCGAAGTCTTAGAGTAACAGGGTCCCGTTTTTACCCTCTGGGTACGGAACCCTAAAAATATACATGACATTACTACAACATAAGACTGTGTACAGGGTATTCATAAAGGGTGTACTAAAGCCAAAAGGGGGTGATTCTATCATTGCAAATAGGTTTTACTAAGGGGCTTGAAATAAGATAAACAAACGTGATCAGTGATCACAATCAAAATTACAATTCTAATCGGCAAAATGTATGAAATAAAGTATTTTATTGGAATTCCATAACAGCAAAAAAATGTTTTGCTGTTTCAGAACAGAGAATTGTCCACCTGGCCAGATTGAAAAAGATGGCGAATGCGTGACAGTAACTGAACCATCGAGAAGACAGAACTGTCCACCGGGACAGGTGGAACAAGATGGCGAATGTGTGACAGTGACTGAACCATCGAAGAGATCTATCATTCAGTAAGTAAAAAGTAATGCAATAAAAAGCTTTTTAACCGGTCACAGTTACCTCTTTCGCTCATTTGCACGTTAAAGTACGTACATAGGCATTGCATTTATATTATACATTAGCAACTGGTAGTTTTCCGAACTGGTAATTGAGGTAACATAGAGACTCTCAAGCATTTGTCTGCAATGAGTGTTACAATACTTTGGCCACATCGCGTGTAAGCCCTGCGACAACCTGTAGCAACTCGTGGTAACCGGGAGAGTAAAATGGAAATGACCCAGAGTGCGTAACCCAATAAGATGGTCCGACAAAGTGGGAAAAGAACTGGGCACAACCATATCTGAACATGGTTATGGATATGCCATAGATATGGTTATGCCCATTGCATAACCATATCTGAACATGGTCATGGACTCATCGACTTGAGAAAACATCCAAGCAGGTGCACATTGTGGCAGCAAGAGTCTACAATAACTTGCCAGAAGTTATAAAGAATGCACCTTCACGACGTGCATTTAAGAATTTGACAAAAGAGTGGCTTGTTGAGCAAACATTCTAAAAGATGGAGTTACTCCTACCTAAGATAGAGTAGGTGTTGTATATATATAAGTAATATATAAATATATTTTTATATCAGGTAAATTTATTTGATATAAACGTATAATAGTACGGACTAACAAATTTTATTGTTTGACATTCTTCTACCTTTTATGGTATAACGAAATGCAGAATATTTAATTATTACTATTGACATTTAATTGATTTATTTTTTTGTTTGAATTTATTTTTTTTAACGAATTTTTATTGGATTTTGTTAAATGCACTTATTTTATTAATAACAAATCATACTATAGCGTTCGCTGAAATATGTTAGTATGTGTAATGACGTGTAACTAGTTGTTATCATTAAAAAGTATGAGTATGAGTATGATATGCCATAGATATGGTTATGCCCATGGTATAACCAAATCTATGGCATATCTATTTATCGATGCATATGGCGTCAGCGCTATGCACCAAGCGGAACATCGCCAGAGATCGAAACATATATGCCATGAAGTACTACAGAGCGGGACATCACGACATTCAGCTGTGAGCAAAGGATCTGAGGAGTGTCCTTTTGCACTGTCACCTATATTAAGAGATACTGCTTTAGCAGTGACATACCGCCTTGAACTGCTGGGGCAAATACATACTCCGACATTGAACTATGGCACGTACCTTGACTCTAGGGCCAAATTGGCTGGTATGAAACTGGGTAACCTGAACAAGATTAGGCGGTATTTCACACCAAGACAGTTGCTTACTCTGAATGAAGCACAGATCCGTTCGTGTCTGGAATACTGCTGCCATCTTTGGGATGGCTCGGCTAAATATCAGCTCGAGACCTTGAAATTGGTGGACCGGCGTGCTGTTCGGCTTATAGGTGATGAAAATTTAATTGCAAAAATTTTATAGCCTGGTGTATCGCCGAAGGGTTGCATATCTGTCCATTTTTTTAGGATTCATTTGGGGGAGTGTGCTTTTGAGCTGCACGACCATATCCTACCACCCGCTGTTTACTACAGGACAAGTAGGAAGACGCCACATTACCACCCCCACACTGTCGATTTTCCTTCGATACGTACGAAGCGATTTCACACCACATTTCTGATTCGTACCGCCAGGGAATGGAACAGTCTTCCTGCTTTCCTGTTACCGAAGAGATTTAAGAAAAAAAAAGAGGAGGTGTTTTCCGAACAATAAACCTCGCACCCCTAAAGAAGCATTGTAAAATAAATCTATGCTCAATGAACAATTTGTATACATATGTAAAAATATTTATATTTGCAGTACGGTTCACCTTCACGGCTTCTCTCCTTAACTGAAACCTAATCGGTTGATAAATAGCATCAAATTTTCTGCTGCAACATAATTTCGTGTTTCAGACCAGGGCATTGTCCACCTGGCCAGATTGAAAAAGACGGCGAATGCGTGACAGTAACGGAACCATCGAGAAGACAGAACTGTCCTCCGGGACAGGTGGAACAAGATGGCGAATGTGTGACAGTGACTGAACCATCGAAGAGATCTATCATTCAGTAAGTAAAAAGTAATGCAATAAAAAGCTTTTTAACCGGTCACAGTTATCTCTATTATATGCACGTTTAAGTACGTACATAGGCATTGCAGTTTTACCAAACATTTGGCAACTGGTAGTTTTCCGAACTGGTAGTTAAAGCGTAGTATTGTTATATATTCTTTGGTTAAAGTAACGATGAGACTCAAGCATTTGTCTGCAAAGAGTGTTACAATACTTTGGCCACATCGCGTGTAAGCCCTGCGACAACCTGTAGCAACTCGTGGTAACCGGGAGAGTAAAATGGAAATGACCCAGAGTGCGTAACCCAATAAGATGGTCCGACAAAGTGGGAAAAGAACTGGGCACAACCATATCTGAACATGGTTATGGATATGCCATAGATATGGTTATGCCCATGGTATAACCATATCTATGGCATATCTATTAATCTATGCATATGGCGTCAGCGCCATGCACCAAGCGGAACATCGCCAGAGATCGAAACATATATGCCATGAAGTACTACAGCGGCGGGACATCACGACGCTCAGCAGTGAGCCAAGGACCTGAGGAGGAGGAGTTTTCCGAACAGTAAACCTCGCACTTAAAAAAAAGCATTGTCGAGTAAATATGTGCTCAATGAAAAATTTGTACGTGGAAAAATATTCATAATTGCAGTACGGTTCACCTTCATGGCTTGTCTCCTTAATTGAATCCTAATCAGTTCATAAATAGCATCAAATTTTATGCTGCAACATAATTTCGTGTTTCAGACCAGGGCATTGTCCACCTGGCCAGATTGAAAAAGACGGTGAATGCGTTACAGTAACTGAACCATCGAGGAGATCTATCATTCAGTAAGTAAAAAGTAATGCAATAAAAAGCTTTTTAACCGATCACAGTTATCTCTTTCGCTCATTTGCACGTTTAAGTACGTACATAGGCATTGCATTTATATTATTCTTTAGCAACTGGTAGTTTTCCGAACTTGTAGTTAATGTAACAAGGAGACTCTCAATCATTTGTCTGCAAAGAACGTTACAATACTTCGCCCACATCGCGCGTAAGCCCTCCGACAACCTAGAGAAACTAGTGGTAAATGGAAGGGTAGAATGAAAACCAGAGTTCGTAACTCAATAAGGTGGTACGACAAAGTGGACAAAGAACTGGGCATGACCATATTCATTTTTTATTATTAATCTATGCAAATAGCGTCAGACCCATACACCAGGCGGAAGACCGTAAGAGATGGAAACATGTATGCTATAAAGTACTTGAGAGGCAGGACATCACGACACTCAGCAGTGAACAAACGACCTGAGGAGGAGGAGTTTTCTGAACAATAAACCTCGCACATAAAAAGAAGCATTGTCGAGTAAATCTGTGCTCGTGGAACAATAAGTATCGTAAAAATATTCATATTTGAGTACGGTTCACCTTCACGGCTTGTCTCCTTAACTGAATCCTAATTGTTTGATAAATAGCATCAAATTTTCTGCTGCAATATTATTTCGTGTTCCAGACCAGGGCATTGTCCACCTGGCCAGATTGAAAAAGACGGCGAATGCGTGACAGTAACGGAACCATCAAGAAGACAGAACTGTCCACCGGGACAGGTGGAACAAGATGGCGAATGTGTGACAGTGACTGAACCATCGAAGAGATCTATCATTCAGTAAGTAAAAAGTAATGCAATAAAAAGCTTTTTAACCGGTCATAGTTATCTCACTCGCTCATTTGCACGTTTAAGTACGTGCATAGGCATTGCAGTTTTATTATACATTTAGCAACTGGTAGTTTTCCGAACTAGTAGTTAAAGTAACAAAGAGACTCAATCATTTGTCTGCATAAAGAAAGAAAGAAAGAAAAAAAGAAAGAAGAAAGAAAGAAAAACGTTTATTTCGTGACATACATGAACAATCACAGCTGATAACAAAAAGAAGAAAAAACGAGCAAACGACAAACATGAGAAACAGTAGTTATGCAGCAATTGCTCGCGGTATGCCATGAAAACCGATCCGAACTCAGCGTGAAATGCTGATTGAGGACAATCAGCGCTGGTATTCTGCTGAGACCGGGAGGTGACGTCACGTGCAACATAAATATAAATGTAAACATTAACAACGATTCAGAGGGTCAGTCAGAAAAAGTGTTTCAATACTTTGGCCACATCGCGCGTGAGCCATCCGACAACTTGAAGAAACTCTTGGTAACCGGAAGGATATAATGGAAACCAGAGGGCGTAACCCAATAAGGTGGTCCGACAAAGTGGGAAAAGAACTGGGCACAACCATATTCAGATATGGTTATGCATAACATTTTCTGAATATGGTTATGGATATGCCATATCTATGGCATATCTATTTATCTATGCATATGGCGTCAGCGCCATGCACCAAGCGGAACATCGTCAGAGATGAAAACATAATTATGCCATGAAGTACTACAGAGCGGGACATCACGACGTTCAGCAGTGAGCCAAGGACCTGAGGAGGAGGAATTTTCCGAACAATAAACCTCGCACCTAAAAAGAAGCATTGTCGAGTAAATATGTGCTCAATGAAAAATTTGTACGTGGAAAAATATTCATAATTGCAGAACGGTTCACCTTCATGGCTTGTCTTCTTAACTGAATCCTAATCAGTTCATAAATAGCATCAAATTTTATGCTGCAACATAATTTCGTGTTTCAGACCAGGGCATTGTCCACCTGGCCAGATTGAAAAAGACGGTGAATGCGTGACAGTAACTGAACCATCGAGGAGATCTATCATTCAGTAAGTAAAAAGTAATGCAATAAATAGCTTTTTAACCAATCACAGATATCTCTTTCGCTCATTTGCACGTTAAAGTACGTATGTAGGCATAGCATTTTTATTATACATTTAGCAACTGGTAGTTTTCCGAACTGGTAGTTAAAGTAACAAGGAGACTCTCAATCATTTGTCTGCAAAGAATGTTACAATACTTCGCCCATATCGCGCGTAAGCCCTCCGACAACCTGGAGAAACTCGTGGTAAATGGGAGGGTAGAATGGAAACCAGAGGGCTTAACTAAATAAGGTGGTCCGACAAAGTGGGCACAGAACTGGGCTTAACCATATTCATTTTTTATTAGTTATCCATGCAAAAGGTGTCACACCCATACACCAGGCGGAAGACCGTCAGAGATGGAAACATATATGCCATAAAGTACTTGAGAGGCAGGACATCACGACATTCAGCAGTGAACAAACGACCTGAGGATAAGGAGTTTTCTGAACAATAAACTTCGCACCTATAAAGGAGCATTGTCGAGTAAATCTGTGCTCAATGAACAATTTGTAAATGTACAAATATTCATATTTGCAGTAAGGTTTACCTTCTCGGCTTCTCTCCTTAACTCAATCCTAATTGGTTGATAAATAGCATCAAATTTTCTGCTGCAACATAATTTCGTGTTTCAGACCAGGGCATTGTCCACCTGGCCAGATTGAAAAAGACGGTGAATGCGTGACAGTAACTGAACCATCGAGGAGATCTATCATTCAGTAAGTAAAACGTAATGCAATAAAAAGCTTTTTAACCGGTCACAGTTATCTCTTTCGCTCATTTGCACGTTTAAGTACGTACATAGGCATTGCAGTTTTATTATACATTTAGCAACTGGTAGTTGAGGTAACGAAGAGACTCTCAAGTTTTGTCTGCAATGAGTGTTACAATACTTTGGCCACATCGCGTGTAAGCCCTCCGACAACCTGGAGCAACTCGTGGTAACCACGAGAGTAAAATAGAAGTGACCCAGAGTGCGTAACCCAAAAAAAAGGTCCGACAAAGTGGGAAAAGAACTGGGCACAACCATATCTGAGCATGGTTATGGATATGCCATAGAAATGGTTATACCCAATGGGTATAACCATATCTATGGCATATCTATTTATCTATGCATATGGCTTCAGCGCCATGCACCAAGCGGAACATCGTCAGAGATCGAAATATATATGCCATGAAGTACTACAGAGCGGGACATCACGACGCTCAGCAGTGAGCAAAGGACCTGAGGAGGAGGAGTTTTCCAAACAATAAACCTCGCACCTATAAAGAAGCATTGTCGAGTAAACATGTGCTCAATGTACAATTAGTACATGTAAAAATATTCATTTTTGCAGTACGGTTCACCTTCATGGCTTGTTTCCTTAACTGAATCCTAATCAGTTCATAAATAGCATCAAATTTTATGCTTCAACATAATTTCGTGTTTCAGACCAGGGCATTGTCCACCTGGCCAGATTGAAAAAGACGGTGAATGCGTGACAGTAACTGAACCATCGAGGAGATCTATCATTCAGTAAGTAAAAAGTAATGCAATAAAAAGCTTTTTAACCGGTCACAGTTATCTCTTTCGCTCATTTGCACGTTTAAGTACGTACATAGGCATTGCATTTATAATATACATTAGCAACTGGTAGTTTTCCGAACTTGTAGTTAAAGTAACAAGGAAACTTTCAATCATTTGTCTGCAAAGAACGTTACAATACTTCGCCCATATCGCGCGTAAGCCCTCCGACAACCTGGAGAAACTCGTGAAAAATGGGAGGGTAGAATAGAAAGCAGAAGGAGAACCTCAATAAGGTGGTCCGACAAAGTGGGCAAAGAACTGGGCATAACCATTTTCATTTTTTATTAGTTATCTATGCAAATAGCGTTACACCCATATACTAGGCGGAAGACCGTCAGACATGAAAACATATATGCCATGAAGTACTTGAGAGACAGGACATCACGAGACTCAGTAGTGAACAAACGACCTGAGGAGGGGGAGTTTTCTGAACAATAAACCTCGTACCTAAAAAGGAGCATTGTCGAGTAAATCTGTTCTCAATGAAAAATTTGTACGTGGAAAAATATTCACAATTGCAGTACGGATCTCCTTAACTGAATCCTTATCAGTTCATAAATAGCATCAAATTTTATGCTGCAACATAATTTCGTGTTTCAGACCAGGGCATTGTCCACCTGGCCAGATTGAAAAAGACGGTGAATGTGTGACAGTAACTGAACCATCGAGGAGATCTATCATTCAGTAAGTAAAAAAGTAATGCAATAAAAAGCTTTTTAACCGATCACAGTTATCTCTTTCGCTTATTTGCGCGTTTAAGTACGTACATAGGCATTGCATTTATATTATACATTAGCAACTGGTAGTTTTCCGAACTTGTAGTTAATGTAACAAGGAGACTCTCAATCATTTGTCTGCAAAGAACGTTACAATACTTCGCCCACATCGCGCGGAAGCCCTCCGACAACCTGGAGAAACTCATGGTAAATTGGAGGGTAGAATGGAATCCAGAGGTCGTAACTCAATAAGGTGGTCCGACAAAGTGTGCAAAGAACTGAGGGTAACCATATTCATTGTTTATTATTTATCTATGCAAATAGCGTCAGACCCATTCACCAGGCGGAAGACCGTCAGAGATGGAAACATGCATGCCATGAAGCACTTGAGAGGCAAGACATCACGACACTCAGCAGTGAGCAAAGGACCTGAGGAGGAGGAGTTTTCCGAACAATGAACTTCGCACCTATAAAGACGCATTGTCAACTAAATATGTGCTCAATTAACAATTAGTATATGTAAAAATATTCATTTTTGCGGTACGGTTCACCTTCACGGCTTGTCTCCTTAACTGAATCCTAATTGGTTGATAAATAGTGTTACGCAGTAGGCCACGCCGTTTGTAACTATTTATTCATCTGTGGCCGCGCGCGGTACGACGGCTAGTTGTTTACACTTAACCGCGAGATTTATGGTTTGATGACTCAGGCGGCACCGGCCTTTGTGTCGCGTCTATTGTTTGTTGTTTGTTAGATTTTTTGTGGTGTTTTTGTAATAATTAGGAACAATAGGGTTTCTCGAACTTTACACTTGTTTACTTTGTCAGTCACAATGGCACCGAATATTCTACAGATTTCTAGAGAACCCTTATTCCGATATAAATAGGGCGATGGTTTTCGTTTGTGGCAGTTATCGCGTTTTATACCGGAGTGAAAACATCTCGTGTTCAAGTGCGGTACCAGTGATTGTAAAGTGAATAGTTGTGTGAATTTCAGTGCCAGTGTGAAGTGTTTGTGCGAACCAGTTGTGTCGTGTGTACTGTGATTTTGTGCAATAAAGTGCAAAGTGAACAATCGGCGTTTTAACTGATTATCCAAGAACCCATCTCGTAACATTTGGTGTCAGAAGGGTGGATAACTGAAAATGCCGGTAACGCCATACGACGACGAGACACCTCGCACAAGGAACCAGCGCAGGCAGGAGGAAGCGCGCCGACTAGAGGAGCAGGAGCGCCGCCAGGAGGAGGTCGATACACGACGCTTCGGAAGCAGTTCGCTGTTAATGGAAGCCAGCGAGTCCGAGGCAACCAACGACGACTCCAGAAACCCGGGAGCTGCGGCACTTCCTGCAGCACCTACTGTGGCACCAGCTGCAACACCTGCTGCAGCACCAGCCACCCATGTGGCATTTGATATGGCTGCAATGATGTCGATGATGCAGTCGATGTTCGATCGCAACAAAGAAGACCAGGCTCGTCTACTGGAAGAACAGGCCCGCAACAACAGAGAAGAACAGGCTCGCCTACTGGAAGAACAGGCCCGCAACAACGAGAACCATATTCGCCAGCTGGAAGAAAAATTGGACCGCAACAGAGAACAGGCTCGCCAGCTTGAAGAAAAATTGGATCGCAATAAAGAAGAGCTGCTATCAAGCCTGCAGACGACTTTGGGTAACGAGATAAAAGAGGTCAAGGATACAGTCGACCAGCACGACGCCAGCATAAAGGAGCACGAATCCCGTATTGTTGAAGCGGAAGCACAAATCGCCGATGTGAGGAAAGCCCTCAACGTTATCAAGTCTGGAGGCGGAACCGCTGCATCTACAACCTTCTCGCCAGCCTCACAGAAGATCAAAGTGACGCCTTTTGACGGGACATCATCATGGTCAGCCTACAAAATTCAATTTGACGCCGCTGTTAAAACCAATGGATGGGACAAAGACCAAGCCATGAACGCCCTCATAATGAGCCTTCGTGATGAAGCCCTGAGTATTCTCGATGCGGTGGGCAAGGAAGTGACCTACGATAAATTAATGGAAACGTTGGAGAGTCGCTACGGTGATGAGCACCTAGAGCGTGTGTACAGAGCGCAGTTAAAGAACAGGGTGCAACGTCGCAACGAAAGTCTTCAGCAGTGGGCTGTCGAAGTGGAGAAACTGTTCCGGAAGGCTTATCAGTCAGCACCATTACCCAACGACGAACATTTGGTGGAAGCATTTTCTAACGGTATAGCAGACTTCGAAGTTAGAACTGCAGTGAAACTCGGGCATCATAAAACACTAAAGGAAGCTTTGGCTCAAGCCCTAGAAGTCGAGGCTGTACGAAATCCAGCGAAGGACATCCAACATATAAGGGAGGTAAAGGAAGCATCACTTCGTACAAGATTTGGCCCAAGATGCTACAACTGCGACGAAAGAGGTCATTTATGGCGGAGTTGCCCGAAGCCACGCCGAACAAGGAACGATCAACCACTACAGGAACAGACAAACCGTGAAACCACACAGCAGCAGGGAAACGAGTAAGCGCCAGGACCAAGGGGCGGGTGCTGGCCGGTCTAGAAAAGGCCCCAAAGATTTTGGTCTCACAAGCTCACGATGGAAACAGCCTGATCATCAATGGTGCCATCAATGGAACTTCTTGCAAGCTGACATTGGATACTGGAGCTTCTCGCACTGTCATCAGTTCCCGACTGGCTAAGCGCTTTCTTACGAACTTCGGAAGCTGCAAAACTGTTCAACTTCTGACGGCGACCGGTCAGCACATATCCGTCCGAGGAGAGAAGCTGGTGGAGTTAAAGTTGGGTGAGAAAACTTTCCAACACAAAGTAATTGTGGCTGATATAGTTGACGATTGCATTCTGGGTCTTGACTTCATGCGAGAACATCATTGTGAGATTGACGTCAACCAAGGAATCTTGAAGTGTGGAAGAGAAGAAATCTTCATGGAGGGCGCCATATCAGGAAAGGTTTATTGTCTGCAGAGAACAGTCCTTGCACCTAGATCGGAAACCATTGTGGCAGTTAGATTACCGCCAAAGTTGGGACATCAACGACGATGTGTGCTAATTGAACAATCGGAAGGTGACCAACCATGGTTAGTGGCTCGGACCCTGGTGAGGACTACAAATACTGCTGTAGTGCGTGTGCTCAACACAAGTAACGAGGAACAACTCATTAAAGGAGGAACCCCAATTGGTACTTGTGAAGAAGTAGACTGGATGCGCAGATGCCAAGAACAACCAAAGGAGAAATACAACTGTGCTGGGAGTTACAACATATCAACGCTATTGGAAGATTCCTGTAAAGACCTGACCGGAAAAGAACTTCTGTTGGCAAAGAAGATGCTGCAGCGCTATACCGACATATTTGCCCTCGATGATGCCATCAACGGGAAAACTGGATTAGTGAAGCACACAATAAATACAGGAAACGTGCTACCGATACGACAGCGGCCAAGAAGAATACCAGTTGCCAGAGAAAAAGAAGTTGAGTCAATGATCGAAGACATGGCACGCACCGGTGTGATAGAACCGTCATCCAGCCCGTGGTGTTCTCCAGTGGTTCTGGTGAAAAAAAAGGACGGAAGTATGAGGTTTTGCGTTGACTATCGACGACTCAACGACGTAACGAAGAAGGACAGCTACCCTTTGCCGAGGATCGATGACACGTTAGATACACTGACGGGCATGAAGTGGTTCACTACGCTGGACTTGAAGAGCGGGTACTGGCAAGTGGAAATAGACCCTAAAGATAAGGAAAAGACCGCATTTTCTACGGGAAAAGGTCTGTGGCAATTCAAAGTGATGCCGTTTGGATTGTGCAACGCCCCCGCTACGTTCGAAAGGCTAATGGAGTTAGTGCTCGCTGGATTGATCGGAGATGCATGCCTTGTCTATTTGGACGACATCATAATTGTGGGAAAAACCTTCGAAGACCACCTGCAAAACCTGGAACGAGTATTGACTAAGATTCGCGCAGCCAATCTCAAGCTGAGTCCGAAGAAATGCTCCTTCTTCAAGAGGCAAGTGAATTTCCTGGGACATGTGATTTCCGAAGCTGGCGTACAGACGGATCCAGGAAAAGTCAGTGCTGTCAAGGATTGGCCTGTGCCAAAAGACAAGACGGAAGTTAGAGCATTCCTGGGTTTATGCTCCTACTACAGACGATTCGTGAAGAACTTTGCTGACATCGCTAAGCCGATGCATAGGCTGACTGAGGAAAAACGATCCTTCCTCTGGGATGAAAATTGCGACGCAGCTTTTCAAGAGCTAAAGAAGCGACTTTGTAATACGCCTATTCTTGGCTTTCCGGACACCGAGAATGAGTTCATCGTGGACACTGACGCCAGCAATACCGGCATTGGAGGAGTACTGTCACAAAGAAAAGGAGACCAAGAAGTGGTGATTGCGTATTTCAGCAAATCCCTGTCCAAGCCAGAAAGAAACTACTGTGTGACAAGAAAGGAGCTACTTGCAGTGGTGAAGACATTGCGCCATTTTAGCAAATACCTGCTCGGGCGAAAATTCCATCTGAGGACCGACCACGCTGCTCTAAAGTGGCTACTACAGTTTAAGGATCCCGAAGGCCAAGTGGCAAGATGGATTGAGCAACTGCAAGAGTTCGACTTTACCACGGAGCATCGCAGTGGAAAATCTCATGGCAACGCGGACGCACTGTCAAGAAGGCCATGCTCAGAGGACTGCAAGCATTGCTCAAGACATGAGTCGAAAGATTCAGTGCCCGTCAGAATGCTCAAAGCTGACATCGGTGACGAATGGAAAGAAACCCTTCAGGTTGCACAAGAAGAAGACGCCGACATCAAGCCGATTCTTGAATGGATGGAATCAGATGCCCCTAAGCCAGACTGGAGTGCTATTGCTTCAATGAGTGTTACGACAAAGAGCTATTGGGCGCAATGGGATAGTCTGGTGCTTCAGGAGGGAGTACTTTGCCGAAAATGGGAAAATGCTCGTGGCAATCAGTGCCATCTCCAAATGGTTGTACCCAGAGCAAAGATACCTGAAATTTTGAAGCTGTACCACGAAGGGTTTTCGGGAGGACATCTGGGTGTGAAACGGACACTCTTGAAAATTCGAGAAAGGTTTTACTGGATCAACTGCAGAGATGACGTAGAAGACTGGGTACGGAAATGTACGAGCTGTGCATCAGTGAAAGGTCCGCATACCCGCAGCAGAGGAGCATTAAAGCTGTATAATGTTGGAGCACCATGGGAGCGAATCGCACTGGATGTGGCCGGACCATTTCCTGTGAGTGAAAGTGGCAACAAGTACTTCCTTGTCGTCATGGATTACTTCACCAAGTGGCCGGAAGTCTTCGCAATTCCGAACCAAGAGGCATCGACGATAGCAGACAAATTGGTGCATGAAGTATTCTGTCGATTTGGAGTACCATTGGAAATCCACAGTGACCAAGGAAGAAATTTTGAATCTCAGCTGTTTCAAGAGACGTGCCGGTTAATGGGTGCACACAAAACAAGGACAACGTCTTACCACCCGCAATCAGATGGAATGGTGGAGCGATTCAACCAAACTCTGGAGAGGTACCTGGCAAAAGTAGTCGGAAGCAAACAACGGGATTGGGACAAGCATATCCAGCCATTTTTGTTGTCATACCGAAGTGCTGTTCATGAGAGCACAAATGTCACTCCCGCTTTTGCCAATTTTGGACGTGAATTACGGCTACCAGCCGACTTAATAACTGGCATTCCACCGGATTCTCCACAACCCATAACTGAGTACGCCAGTGACCTCCGGAACAAGATGAACGACATCTATGAGCACATTAGAGAGCATGGCCAGCAAGCATCTGAAAGAATGAAGACTCGATACGACAGAAGGGCTAACAATCCTGGGTTCGAGGAAGGCTCGATGGTATGGCTGCACAATCCCATACGCAGCAAAGGAAAGTCTCCAAAGCTACAAGCCAAATGGGATGGACCGTACCGAGTGGTGACCAAGATCAACGACGTGACGTTCCGCATACAGAAAGGACCTCGAGGTGCCCCCAAAATAGTTCACGTGGATCGATTGGCGCGATATCACGGATGCAACGATGCTCGGGACGAGCATGTCTTGGGAGGAGGTGGTGTTACGCAGTAGGCCACGCCGTTTGTAACTATTTATTCATCTGTGGCCGCGCGCGGTACGACGGCTAGTTGTTTACACTTAACCGCGAGATTTATGGTTTGATGACTCAGGCGGCACCGGCCTTTGTGTCGCGTCTATTGTTTGTTGTTTGTTAGATTTTTTGTGGTGTTTTTGTAATAATTAGGAACAATAGGGTTTCTCGAACTTTACACTTGTTTACTTTGTCAGTCACAATGGCACCGAATATTCTACAGATTTCTAGAGAACCCTTATTCCGATATAAATAGGGCGATGGTTTTCGTTTGTGGCAGTTATCGCGTTTTATACCGGAGTGAAAACATCTCGTGTTCAAGTGCGGTACCAGTGATTGTAAAGTGAATAGTTGTGTGAATTTCAGTGCCAGTGTGAAGTGTTTGTGCGAACCAGTTGTGTCGTGTGTACTGTGATTTTGTGCAATAAAGTGCAAAGTGAACAATCGGCGTTTTAACTGATTATCCAAGAACCCATCTCGTAACAATAGCATACAATTTTCTGCTGCAATATTATTTTGTGTTTCAGACCAGGGCATTGTCCACCTGGCCAGATTGAAAAAGACGGCGAATGCGTGACAGTAACTGAACCATCGAGAAGACAGAACTGTCCACCGGGACAGGTGAAACAAGATGGCGAATGTGTGACAGTAACTGAACCATCGAAAAGATCTATCATTCAGTAAGTAAAAAGTAATTCATAGCAGTTTTACTAAACATTTAGCAGCTGGTAGTTTTCCGAACTGGTAGTTGAGGTAACGAAGAGATTCTCAAGCATTTGTCTGCAAAGAGTGTTACAACACTTTGGCCACATCACGTGTAAGCCCTCCGACAACATGGAGCAACTCGTGGTAACCGGGAGAGTACAATGGAAATGACCCAGAGGGTGTAACCCAATAAGGTGGTCCGACAAAGTGGGAAAAGAACTGGCACAATCATATCTGAACATGGTTATGGATATGCCATAGATATGGTAATGCCCATGTAACCATATCTATGGCATATCTATTTATCTATGCATATGGCGTCAGCGCCATGCACCAAGCGGAACATCGTCAGAGATGGAAACATATATGCCATGAAGTACTACAGAGCGGGACATCACGACGCTCAGCAGTGAGCAAAGGACCTGAGGAGAAGGAGTTTTCCGAACAATAAACCTCGCACCTATGAAGAAGCATTGTCGACTAAACATGTGCTTGTTAGATCAGCGGGGCAATTCTGTCAACCGATCTTGTCACCGAAGTGATACGCTCCCGAACCCCTTTCGCTTTTCTGACAGTTTTGATAGCTCAAAGCTGTCAAAAAAACGAGAGAAGCTCAAGAACGCGTCACCTCAGCAACGAGATCGGTAAACAGAATTGTACAACTGGTAGTTTTCTGAACTGGTAGTTAAAGTAACAAGGAGACTCTCAATCATTTTTCAATCATTTTTCTGCAAAGAATGTTACAATACTTCGCCCATATCGCGCGTATGCCCTCCGACAACCTGGAGCAACTCGTGGTAACCGGGAGGGTAGAATAGAAACCAGAAGGCGAACCTCAATAAGGTGGTGCGACAAAGTGGGCAAAGAACTGGGCATAACCATATTCATTTTTTATTAGTTATCTATGCAAATAGCGTTACACCCATATACCAGGCGGAAGACCGTCAGAAATGAAAACATATGCCATAAAGTACTTGAGAGGCAGGACATCACGACATTCAGCAGTGAACAAACAACCTGAGGATAAGGAGTTTTCTGAACAATAAACCTCGCACTTATAAAGGAGCATTGTCGAGTAAATCTGTGCTCAATGAACAATTTGTAAATATAAAATTATTCATATTTGCAGTACGGTTTACCTTCTCGGCTTCTCTCCTTAACTGAATCCTATTCGGTTGATAACAAGCATCAAATTTTTTGTTGCAACATAATTTCGTGTTTCAGACCAGGGCATTGTCCACCTGGCCAGATTGAAAAAGACGGTGAATGCGTGACAGTAACTGAACCATCGAGGAGATCTATCATTCAGTAAGTAAAACGTAATGCAATAAAAAGCTTTTTAACCGGTCACAGTTATCTCCTTCGCTCATTTGCACGTTAAAGTACGTAGGTATATAGGCATTGCATTTTTATTATACATTTAGCAACTGGTAGTTTTCCGAACTGGTAGTTGGGGTAACGAAGAGACTCTCAAGCATTCGCTTCGCGCAACACAACACATCGCGTGTAAGCCCTCCGACAACCTGGAGCAACTCGTGGTAACCGGGAGAGTAAAATGGAAATGACCCAGAGGGCGTAACCCAATAAGGTGGTCCGACAAAGTGGGAAAAGAACTGGGCACAACCATGTACAGATATGGTTATGCCCATGGCATAACCATATCTATCGTTTAATCATATCTATGGCATATCTATTTATCTATGCATATGGCGTCAGCTTCATGCACCAAGCGGAACATCGTCGGAGATGGAAACATAATTATGCCATGAAGAACTACAGCGGCGGGACATCACGACGCTCAGCAGTGAGCAAAGGACCTGAGGAGGAGGAGTTTTCCGAACAATAAACCTCGCACCTATAAAGAAGCATTGTCGAGTAAATATGTGCTTAGTAAAAATTTCTACGTGGAAAAATATTCATAATTGCAGTACGGTTCACCTTCATGGCTTGTTTCCTTAACTGAATCATAATCAGTTCATAAATAGCATCAAATTTTATGATGCAACATAATTTCGTGTTTCAGACCAGGGCATTGTCCACCTGGCCAGATTGAAAAAGACGGTGAATGCGTGACAGTAACTGAACCATCGAGGAGATCTATCATTCAGTAAGTAAAAAGTAATGCACTTCATGGCTTGTCTCCTTAACTGAATCCTAATCAGTTCATAAATAGCATCAAATTTTATGCTGCAACATAATTTCGTGTTTCAGACCAGGGCATTGTCCACCTGGCCAGATTGAAAAAGACGGCGAATGCGTGACAGTAACTGAACCATCGAGGAGATCTATCATTCAGTAAGTAAAAAGTAATGCACTTCATGGCTTGTCTCCTTAACTGAATCCTAATCAGTTCATAAATAGCATCAAATTTTATGCTGCAACATAATTTCATGTTTCAGACCAGGGCATTGCCCACCTGGCCAGATTGAAAAAGACGGCGAATGCGTGACAGTAACTGAACCATCGAGGAGATTCTTCTACTCATACGGCAAAATGTGAGTAAAAAATGTTAGTTATTTGTAAAGTCTACTTACATACGATAATTTTAAATGAAAACGACATAATTATGCGTCAGAAGCCGAGCTTAGGCCGATCGTGCCTCTCTATCGCTTGTTCTGCTCTCTCGCTTGCACGCTCGGCTCAGGCGGAACGTGATAATGAGTCATGCTTTTTCATACGTGCAGCCTGTAACTAGTTGTTATCGATAAAGAGTATGAGTATGAGGTCGTAGGTTCAAATTCCGGTCCCGTACCACTGAGTTCTTTAGAACTATGTACGGAATTTCACACCACTGGCTTTTCGGTGAAAGAAAACTCACAATGTTTATCTAATCATTCGGTGAAAGAAATCTATGTTTGTGTAAGTCAGTGAAGAAATTCGATGGTGTTAATAGACAAACTTGCAGTGAGCCAGTATGGTGGATATGGCCCAATCACCATTTGTGGGTAGGCCTACGTCCTGCAGAGGACTATAAAAAAAAAGGCTGGTATTGGTATAGGTTCAAAAATAAAGTCCCAGGATCCTGGCATAATAACTATTTAGAAGGGTCAAACATACGCGATCTGTGACCCCTATTCGAGGAAATAAAACACTACATCAGAGCTATTTTGACTACCTCATTGGCTCAGTGGTTAGCGAACCTGACTTCTGGATCACTGAGTCGTGGGTTCGATCCCCACCCAAGGCAAGTATTTATGTGTTGAACATAGGTATTTGCTCTATTTCTGGGTGTTATTTAGTTACTATCTATATTAGTATGTATTTAAAAATATGTATATGTAGTTTATCAGTCTCTAGCAGCTATATCATAAGCTTTGCTTAGTTTTGGGGTCAGAGGCCGTGTGTAAGATGTACCCAAATATTTATATTTTTATAATAGGCATTATAACCCAGTCATAATATAGTCATATGCTATAATTAGTCCGTTAGTTAGATTAAAGTGTATAAAAATATAGGAGACATATTTTTTCTTATCGTACGTCACGTGGAATACGTCACACGTCACGGGTTACCTATATCTTGGTAAATTTTTATTTAATTGACAAAAGAAAAAATACGTGTTTAATAAATTCCTTCATATTATATCTGACGGACTAATTATATTTTTCTACTCATCTTGCGTAATACCTAGCCTAAGACCAGCGCTGGTTGGTACACAACAAGCTCACGCTGTGTTGGAGCCGGTTTGTGACAAAAATATGAATTTTATTCTTATCTCTAGGTAGGAGTAGAGTCTTTAGAAGTAGCAGAGTGGTCTAAGTGCACAGTTTCAGCAAGGAAAACCATAAGTTGCTTACAAAATAGTTATATTTTTTAAACACTTTACAAAATACTAATAATTGAAAATATATATATGATGTTTTTCATAAGCATTTTCTTTAGTGACACTTCTTATTCTAGATCAACAGCTAATAACGAAAAACAATTCGACTGCCTCGGTGGCTCAGTGGTTGGTGACCCTAACTTCTGGGTCAAAGAGGCGTGGGTTCGATCCCCACCCAGGGCAAGTATTTATGTGATGAACATTGGTGTTTGCTCTGTGTCTGGGTGTTATTTAGTTACTATCTATATAAGTGTGTATTTAAAAATATGTATATGTAGTTTTTCAGTCCCTGGCAGCCATATCATAAGCTTTGCTTAGTTTGGGGTCAAAGGCCGTGTGTAAGATGTCCCCAAACATTTATTTATTTATTATTTTTATTTAATTTCAGGCACAAACGAAGCTTGGGCAACAGAGACTGACCTACAGGAATGACGAGTGTCCGTGGCATCTGTCTAACCATTTTTGACGGATTCTAGTTCTGAGAATAATCTCAACCAGCAACCATGGCAAACAGAATAAACCTTTGCATCAATTTTTTTGTTTATTTATTTCGATTTTAATGGGTGTCAGAGACACGCTGTTGAATAGCCAAAATCAATCTACAATACCTACTATCCCCTTACAAAGAAATCAATTACTCACATATCTAAATATATTACAAGCCTTTTGTTTTTAAAATAAGGTTTTAACAATATGACGTGAAAAAAAGCTTGCTTTCGGCTTAGTACTCCAGTTCTGGATAGCCCTGTAAGCCGGAAATTACAATAGTTTCTGTTTGTCTCAATACATTTTTCTACAGCGTCCCTAGTAAATACAAGGAAGAAATTAAATGGAGTCATGTGAAAATTATAATAGTTTTCGCTTACTAAAAGTAATCATAGAAAAGCTTCAGTAGGTACTTTTTAGTATGAATTTAGTAGTGTTATAAAAAAATCTGGGCTGCCGTATCTCCACTTTTAAATGACTGCCTCGGTGGCTCAGTGGCAGTGACCCTGACTTCTGGATCAAAGAGGCCTGGGTTCGATCCCCACCCAGGGCAACATTTTATGTGATGAACATAGGTGTTTGCTCTGTGTCTGGGTGTTATTTAGGTGCTATCTATACAAGTATGTATGTAAAATGAAGATCTTCATTCATTTTAAATTTCCCGCGCATGGATTATTATCTATGGTGACGCAGCACTATGTTCACGTCTGTGTGTCTAATTGTCTATACATACCCACTGAGAAAAATACTTCATCATTGTAAAATAAAATATTTCACATTAAAATATTGAATAGTTAATTAAATAGTTCTAAATATAAAAAGTTGGATGAAGCAATAGCTTTTAATGTTGTTTCTCTTTTCAGGTGAGTAAACAGTGTAATTTGTAAATCATAATAGTACCTAATTTGTTTATGCAAGCCATTTGTAATACCTACTTGTGTTTTTATTTAAAATAAACTTCTCTTTTCAGAGCAACAACTTTAGTTTTTGTTTCAATAAACATCATATTACAAAACAACATTAGCTACAGCTGTTGTTAACCATGGAGAAGTTAAAATTTGAGTTTGTTGTGAAACCAAGTGAAGACCCGAAATCAAACATTATCTGCATAACCTCGATTATGGACGATAAAAATGGTTTCTTAATTCCGGAAAAATTACAACCGGTGAAACTACATGATGCAGTTATGAAAACCCAAACATATCAGAGAGTGAAAAGTACCCTACAAAGAAGACATGAAAAAAGACAAGTATGGATTTCAGTAACGCCAGAGTTGCGTGATACTTATTTGGACGAAGATGGAAACATGCAGTTCAAAGGATATTTACTGGAAGAGATTACTTCTAAAACGCAAGACCCGGTTGTTACGAACGAAATGTCTACAGAAGTTCTGACCAAAATCCTAGAAAATTTTGCTGAATTGAAGAAAGGATCAAAGCAGGCTAATTTGAAGAGATTGTCTGAAGAATTTGTAATCGAAAAATTCACAAATAAAACATCGAGTGTAACACAATGGATGAGCATATTCGAAGCTGAGTGTACTCGTTTAGGTATAGATGAAAATATTCAAAAAATTCAAGTGTTTCGATTGTTTTTGGAAGATTCTTGTCAAGACTGGTATAATTCTATGCTTATAAAATATACTATAGATTCAGAGTGGTGTATTTGGAAAAAAATATTTTGTGAAACATATGTGAACAAAGGCTGGACACCGGTAAGGTATGCTTTTTTATTTAAGTACAGGCAGGGTTCATTACTAGATTATGCCTTAAAGAAAGAGAGACTCTTACTAGAGATAAACAAGTTAATGGATAAACCTACTTTGATTGATTTAATTGTAACTGGGCTACCTAATTTTATAGCAGATGAAATTGACAGAAATAAATTAAAAGACACTGAGGATTTATTTAGTAGTATTCGGGGCTTAGAACATTTATTAAATAAAAGATTTATGGAAAAAAGGGTATTAGAATCAGAAAATAAAATAAAAGAAAAAAATTTAAAAAACCCACCATGTAGAATTTGTGAAAAAGAAAAGAAAGGCATTCGATATCATTCAGAATCCGTATGTTGGTTCAAAAATAGTGATCGCTCTAAAAAAATACCAATTAGGAGCGTTAATAATTCAGAATTAGAAATGAGTTTAAATGAAGTAGACCCAAAAAACTATTAATTCCACCATTAATCAAAACTAAAATAATAATAAATGATTCCATAGAAGTATTGGGGGTTTATGATTCAGGTTCGAATGTAAGTTTGATCAATTCAAGATTATTATCCTTAAAAACTGACCCAAACAACAAGAAAAGTAATCAAGCAAATTTAAAAACGATTAATGGTGTAAAAAAATCTATAGGTATAGTCACTTTAAAAATGAAGATTTTCCAAATAGAAAAAAATGTGAATGTTTTTGTCATAGATGATCAAAATTTTGATTATGACTTTTTGATCGGATTAGATTGCATAAAATCTTTTCATCTGATTCAAAATGAAAACTTAGAAATCACACAAAACCTAAACAAAAAAATAAAACAAAGTAATAAAAATATTCCTGGCTTTACAGGTGAGAAAAGTGAAAATAAACAATATTGCATGGATGAAAATGATGATAAATGTAAGGTTAACTTTAATGAGCATATAGAAGTAACAAACTTTAACATTTCACTAAATCATTTAGATCCTCAACAGCAATCTAAAATAGATGGATTGATTAGCAAATATAAATCACTATTTGCAAAAGATAAATATGATGTAGGCACAGTGAAAGGATATGAAGCGCATATAGATTTACTTGTAGATACATACTGTAGCAAAAGACCATATAGGTGCAATTTTGAAGACAAAAAAGAAATAGAACACCAAGTTTCAAAATTATTAGAAAAAAAATTAATTGAAGAATCTTATAGTCCTTTTGCAGCTCCTGTAACACTGGCCTATAAAAAAGAAGAAGGAAAAAAATCTAGACTGTGCATAGATTTCCGCAGTTTAAATAAAATAGTAGTTCCTCAGTCGCAACCATTTCCACTTATAGAGGATTTAATGATAAAAACTAGGAATTGTAAATTTTTTTCAACATTAGACATAAATTCTGCCTTTTGGTCCATACCTTTAAAAGTTGAAGATAGAAAAAAAACAGCATTTGTTACTCAAGAAAATCATTTTCAGTGGACTTGTTTACCATTTGGCTTGAAAACTTCACCGGCAATATTCCAAAGGATCTTAATTACATAATTTGCTTAGAAAAGATCAGCAATTTACTTGGACAGAAAAATGTCAAGAATCTTTCGATACAATAAAGAGAATGCTGTGCTCAAAACCTATTTTGGAAATTCTTGATCCTGATTTACCTATACATATTTATACAGACGCTAGTATACAAGGCATAGGGGCTATTTTAAAACAACCACAAGAAAATGGAGAAGAAAAACCATGTGCATATTTTTCGAGGAAATTAAATGACAGTCAAAAACGGAAAAAAGCCATTTACCTAGAATGTTTAGCAATAAAAGAAGCGGTAAAGTATTGGCAACATTGGCTCATAGGGAAAAAATTTAAAGTGTTCTCAGACCATAAACCTCTAGAAAAACTAAATATTAAAGCAAGAACAGACGAGGAACTAGGAGACCTTACATATTACTTGTCACAGTTTAATTTTGAAGTCATATATTCACCAGGAAAAGACAACTTGGAAGCAGACAGTTTAAGTAGAAACCCTGTATTAGAACCACATGTAAACCAGGAAGACGTTTTAAAAATTGTAAATTTTATTAAATTAGAAGACATACAAAATGATCAAGATAAAAATGAAGACATAAAACTGTATAAAAACAAATTAATATTCAAAGATAAAATATACTTCAAAACAATTGGAAAAAAAGAAAAAATTATACTCACTGAGGAATTTAGTAAAAAAATGATAAAAAATGTACATTATACATACTGCCATATAGGTACAAAACAAACAGAAAAAAAAATCAAACCATTCTATACAGCAAAAAATTTAACACATAATATAAAGAAGATCTGTGATAATTGTGAAATATGCATAAAAAATAAATCTAGAACTAAATTTAAAAATGGGTTAATGTCTCATCTGGGTCCGGCAACTTACCCTTTTGAAATAATGTCAATAGATACTATTGGTGGATTTGGCGGCTCACGCTCTACCAAAACATATCTACATCTTCTGGTAGACCACTTTACCAGATATGCCTACATAATAACATCAAAAACCCAAAACGCTGATGATTTTATAAAACTCATAAAAAAAATAAGTCCTGAAAATAAAATTGGAATGATTCTGTCTGATCAATACCCTGGCATAAATTCGAAAGAATTTAAAAGGTTTTTGAAAGATAAGAACATACCTATTATCTTTACCGCAGTAAATGCACCATTTTCCAATGGTTTAAATGAACGATTAAACCAAACATTAGTTAATAAGATAAGATGTAAAATTAATGAAAAATATTATAAAAAAGCATGGACAACTATCGCTCATGAATGTACCCAAAGATATAACGAAACTGAACACACTGTTACAGGATTTTCTCCAACATATTTAATGGAAGGTCAAATCATTAATATGTTGCCAGATGAATTGAAAAAACATACAACACAAAATGATTTATTAAAAGATAGAAAAATAGCCTTGGAAAGAACTATAAAATCTCACAATCAGAATAAGCAACAATTTGACAAAAACAGAACAAACATGCAACTAAAAGTAGGAGACTCTGTATATGTCGAAAACGGTAACCGATTAAATAGAAAAAAATTAGATGAATTAAAAATTGGACCTTATAACATTTTGGAAAAATTATCTAACTCAATATATAAAATTAATACAGGATACAGAAAATTAGAATCAAACTTGTTCCACATTACAAAACTTATACCAGTGCCTGAAAGTTTATGAATGTCTGAGGGGGGGAGATGTAAAATGAAGATCTTCATTCATTTTAAATTTCCCGCGCATGGATTATTATCTATGGTGACGCAGCACTATGTTCACGTCTGTGTGTCTAATTGTCTATACATACCCACTGAGAAAAATACTTCATCATTGTAAAATAAAATATTTCACATTAAAATATTGAATAGTTAATTAAATAGTTCTAAATATAAAAAGTTGGATGAAGCAATAGCTTTTAATGTTGTTTCTCTTTTCAGGTGAGTAAACAGTGTAATTTGTAAATCATAATAGTACCTAATTTGTTTATGCAAGCCATTTGTAATACCTACTTGTGTTTTTATTTAAAATAAACTTCTCTTTTCAGAGCAACAACTTTAGTTTTTGTTTCAATAAACATCATATTACATGTATTTAAAATATGTATGTGTAGTATATCAGTCTCTGGCAGCCATGGCACAAGCTTTGCTTAGTTTGGGGTCAGAGACCGTGTGTAAGATGTCCCCTAATATTTATTTATTCATTTATTTACTTTTAAATTGCCGTATTTGAACCAATTTGGGGAAAAATGCCGTATCTATTTGCTCGCCAGGATCACAATTTTTGATTTTCCCCTAGAAATTGTGAAGATACGGCAGCTCAGAATTTTTTGATGCTAAGACAGTCTGAAAATGCCGTATATTAGTGAAAAGTCCTCACAAAAACACGACTTGAAGAACCGTATATTACTGCAGTTGCCGTATCAATAATAACACTGGTGTTTATCAAGATTTTTATTCACTCGATATACTGAAACTTTCTCCAACGACATATTAGGACATGGCTGCAATGCAGAAATCCTCTTTTCAAAATAAAATATGTTATAAATAAGGTTGTGTGTTAATACACACAACCTTATTTATAACATATTTAGTATCTTATACCTACTCTACAAAAGTGAAACGGAGCTGAAATGGACTGGGCTGAGCAGCGGGTTTAATGAAGCAATAATAATTATTATATGCTATTCCTGTCACACTAAGAAACATTTTCAATTTGAATGCGCGCTCCGTAAATTTAGTTTCAATTTTAACGTGAACGTAATAGTACATACCTATGATATAACTGCGGTAAGTTGAAAATTACAGCCGAGGCGATATTGCTAATTTTCAAAGCGCACGTATGTCATACGACGTTTTATAACATATTTGCGAGGAAATTAATAAAACTGTGACTTGCGCCGCCGGCTGGTAGCAGCACGCGAACCACTGCAGGAACATCTCACTTCCAGTGCTGGCCATAAAGTCGTGCATCAGTCGATGCATCGTGCGTTTTACATTACATTACCGCACAAGTGCCGTAATGTCTCTCACTCTCTTGAATGAAAGTAGGAGAAACGAGACCACAGAGTTCTGTCAGTCGGTGGCGGTGTGCGTTTTACATTACAATAAAGCACAAGTGCGTAATTGAATACATTACGATATTGAAATTGGTGTAATTACAGCCACTTTACGAGCAAATATGTTATAAAATACATTACATTACATCGTGGATTACAATGTAATCGCACTGTTAAACATAACTTTATTGTTTATTGAGCTGATTTATCCTAAAACTAACTAAATTTGTGTTTACCGAACTGTTAGGAACGACTTCTTAGTTGTAAAGAAATATTTAAATGAAACTTTTATCTGGCGATTTTAACCTGCAAAACAAACTATTGTTAAGAAAAATTGTTACTTTATTAACGCAGAGTTTTAGAAATTATGTAATTCATTTATGACAATAATGATCTAAAATAATCGGCCAAGCACGAGTCGGACTCGCGCACGATGGGTTCCGTACTGTATGGGAGTCCCCCTTAAATAATTATATCATTTTAATTTTTTTATTTATTGTTGAAGTGAAAATACAACTAAATATTCTGTGAATATTTCAAGCATCTACCTGTTACAATTATTAATATCGAGCGAGAAACGGTTAAAAAATCAGGTTTGATGTTTGGGAGCCCCCCTTAAAAATTAATTTTATTCTGTTTTTAGTATTTGTTGTTATAGCGGCAACTGGAATACATTGTTTCGGAATATTTTGTAGTATATAGAATGGCAACCCAGGGCCCCGCCTTGGAAGTTTTGACTTTCGATATGGTCTGACATTGTTGATTCTAATTGTGACTATATTTGCAAGAATGTCTGTAAAATAAAACAACAATGAAACATTACAAATACTAGTTTTCGTACATACATCATCTGTGAAAATTTCAGCTTTCTAGCTATGGCGGTTCATGAGATACAGCCTGGTGACAGACAGACAGACAGACGGACAGCGGAGCGGAGGAATAGGGTCCCGGTTTTACCCTTTGGGTACGGAACCCTAAAAACAATTCAATGCGCGCTCCTGCTCTCACTCTACCCTATGCATACTTCGTATGAGTCCCTGGTTTGTAGCAGCTTTTTAACGTATATAAGGAAACGGTCACAAGATCGAGCAAAGAGCAAGAGCGAGCACTGTAACTTAGTGGGAACGACATAACATCGTATGCAACGACTTGGCATTTGTTCGGTTTTAAAATCGTATGCAATTATATATTATATGGTAGATGCACCGGTTGTGGCCACCTTAGTATCATTTGTAACCACTTTGAATTTTAAGGATTAAAATAAAAGACAATTTTATGTTAAAATAATATTTTTAAATAAATTTTCAAACATTTAGATTCACACAAACAATATTTATGGTATTGCATTGTTTACAATTATCTTTTCGGCAATAATATTGACACCAAATGGCCACAACCGGGTCAGTGGCCCCAACCAATACACCTACTATACTTATCCAAACATATAAAAATTAATGTTTGTCTGTATGTCCTTTATAGAATCGTAAACTATGCATTTGATCATGTGATGATCTCGAGCAAAGTTGTTATGCATGAGCCAAAGAAAGTTTCTGAGTTGGTGAAACGAAGTTCGCTGAGTCAGCTAGTTAATAGACAAAAATTAAGTTCGAATAGGCCAGAAGGCTAGCCCTGGTTTCAGAGTTTTAAAGCCGTTAGAAGGCCTTTAACACAGCTAAACGGTTTTATAAACCGGGACATACAATTTAACCTGACATCCGAGCCACGCCAGTGAGCGCTACGCTCACTTGTAAATTCCACCTGACCGCGGTCACCGTGCTGAACGTTGCTTGACTTCGATAAATCGAAAATAAGCACCTCGTAAAACTACGCCATGTGCACTATTATTAATGATTATTCATCTCTACTTGCATCAGTACAATTTGTTCACACGACTTTGTTCTCTAGGTACATAATGTACTAAAGCACCTACAGATCGAAGTCATGTTATGTGTCACGAGCGACATATTGGACCCTGAGCGTAGCGAGAGACTAAGTTAAGCGATGCTATTTAAATGTAACTTCAGAGCGAAATGAGGGAGTTACTTAGACTCCTGAGTGAAGCGAGAGGTTTAAGTCGCCCAAGACAAAGGTACGCTTTGTTGCAGTGGTGCATACTCTACTTTTCATACCACCTGCCAGAAAATAAAAACTCAGGAACCTAAATAGCGTCATAACCTCAATATGTGTACCTACTCACAAGGCAATTCGATAAAATAAAAAAAATTAGAACGTACCTACAAGTTTTCATAGAAAAGTAAACAAAATCCGAAATAAAATATGAAACTGGACATTGGAAGGCGAATTTTCCTATCAATAAAATTGGTGAAATTGAGGTAGGGCCGACTGAAAAGGCCCACTGTGTTGTAAGGCCCAAGTTTCAAAAAACACATTAAATACATTCATAGCGCACTGGTCTCTAGTCACGTGAGTAACGGACCAATAGGAACGCAGAATGCGCCTGCAGCGTTCCGCTGGCGACCACCATTTTGTCAGTGTCGCCACTTTTCTCGCCGAGCTTGGACGTCGTCACCTATCTTGCTATTTTTCTCGGACACAAAAAGTAAGTTTTTTGTTGTCTATCCTAAGATTTTTAAGCAGATTTTTAGTTTAAAGTGTTTATTTAATCATTACCTAACACTATTTAGTTTTAGATTGTGATTTTTTTTATCAAATTTATTACGAAAATGGTTAGTTTGGGTTTTAAAGCCCAAGTCGTTTTGGAAGGCCCAAGCAGTTACTTTTTTGGGCCTTACAAGGCTTGATTGGGCCTTGACAAAAAAAAATGTCTTTATTTTGTTCTTGTTTTTCTCAAATAGTCGTTGAAATAATATATTTTTCCAAGAAGCGTAATTTTTTATCTTCCTTTTTTGTTGATATGAAGTAGGTAGGTACATAACATGCCTATGCTCTTATTGTTTTTTCTGTGATCGAAATTTCATTTTATGAGTATTTTATTAGAAAATATTTCGTTTCAGGTCAACAAATATCATGTCTTATCCCGAAAAGATAATTTGGGCCTTCTAACCCTATAGCTGGGCCTTTTAACCCAGTGTTGTCTATCAAGGCCCAAAGTATGGAAGTATTTATTTATAAAAAATCTTGAAATTAAATTCCTAATCATAACATTAACTTTAAAAAAACATATACTGTATCAAAATAATTCCCGTAAAAAGTTTAAAAGGGCTGAGTACGGGTTGTTTTGCTACCTAGCAGAAATTTTTTTTTTTCTTATGAACTATTGTTGATATCAGTTAGGATTCACTTTTGTCCAAGTCGAAAAATCTTGCAATTTACATATTTTTGTAAATTTTAAATCTCAAGTTTTTATTTTCGTGATAAATAATTATATTATTGTCAGGGCCTTATTAGACATGCCACGTTAAGTAAGGCCCAAAAGAAGGGTTTTTAAGAAAGGTAAAAAACATGCAAATTATCTACACAACTTAAAAAATATATTTATTTGAATATTAGTAAGAGAACGAAGGGTTCATAACCACGTTTTTATTGTGTTGAGATGATAAAATAAAGACTTATTTGATTTTGTAAAAAAGTGGGCCTGCCCTACCTTGGTTATCGTTTGTTTTGTACATTTGAGAAATTTTATAATTGTTTGTTATATTAGTAAAACTAATAGAGTTTGTGCAAAAAGAGAACCGTCGTGGCGTTACGGTGAACTAACAATAAGATTTTAATCAGCAGCCGAGGTGGTGTTTGCCAAGTATCAAACACTTATAAAGCCCGATTACACCTACCGAGTAGAGTGGCGAGACAGTAAATCGTCACTGGGCGGAGACAGTGATACGGCCGAGTGGCTGTTTACACCATATTTTTGGAGTTGCGGCGAGACAGTCAGTCAGTTCAGTTTAAAAGTTGTTATAGACAGGAAAAAATGGCTAAAAACATTTTAAAAGGACTGACACCTTTCTTGATTGAAAAATTACCTGCATTGTTAGCCTAAGACACATCTCGCATTTGGACGAGACCATGAATTTTAAAAAAAGACCTGAGTTAAGTGCTACAAACAAGCTGCATCTCGTTTCTTTTTATTTGTGTCCGTAATCAGTTGAAAACAAATCCACAAACACAACTGGAATGCAATTAAATAGTTGCATAAACTTCACTGTGGTGTCTAAATCCTATTTCCCAGACATTTTTTTACGAATTTAACAAAACGTGCTCTTTAAAATTCTCGCGAAAAAATGACAAGTACGCATCGAGTGGCGAGTGCGCGTGTTCACATGCACCGAGTGAGCGAGAGAGTCAGCGCGGAGAAGCGGGGGGAGGGTACTCGGTCCAAAAAGTAGAACGAGGTCCGAGTGACTGTCTCGGCCCGTTTCTCGACCGAGCACTCGCTTACGTGTTTACATGGTAGCGAGCGCTCGGCCAAGAGCACTGACTCGCCACTCTACTCGGCAGGTGTAATCGGGCTTTTAGTTATTCTAACAATGACAGAGCAGTGTTGTCAACGTAACAAAATTAGTAAAATGGCACACGGGCAACCTCACCTACGAACGACGCTTCTCTTTTTGCACAAACTTTGGAAAAACTTATGAGAATGACGCTTGAACTCTTCAACATCAGCACAGAACATCAGCTAAACGTATCTCTACAACGATGATATCAGTCAGTAAGAGATACCAGAGGGATAATGTGGTCGGTCGAGAAAAGAAAGAAAGAGATGCCACGATATAATATGGTATGAGAGAATGAGACATGAAAAATATCTCGATTCAGTGGCTAGTTGCCATGTTTATTTCTCAGTATTGTCAAATTTCAATTCATATTTGACAGCTCTGGCAAGATTTTCCATACATTTGTGTGGTTGAGAATTGCCTCAAGCGACACCAGCGCTATCTCTAGTTGTAATAGCTCTGTGTCTCCGTATATACAGTACTCTTTGGCTCCGTGGTCAGAACGTACGGTCGAATCGTACAATAGACAATCATTAGCGGCGCGTTTATTGACATCAAAATACAATACCGGACGTAATAGGCAAAAAGTTAGAGCTAACGGTGCCACGGATTAGTTAAAAATTAAAATTATTTGACGATGAAAGCCAGCATTTAGAAATTTTAAAAAAACTCGTGCATATGCTTTATTGTGTAGTTTTAATTTAAATATCCTAGCTACAAGGTTCGTCGTTTCAGCCATAAGACGTCCACTGCTGGACATAGGCCTCCTCTCAAGATTACTCAGTAAGACCAGTTGGTAGCGGCTTGCATCCAGCGCGATCTTGTAGTCTTAATGAGGCACAAGGTTAGGTCGTTGAAATTTGATGAAGTGTTTTACAATACATATATTAAGTACAACCCGGTCAGAATATCTGTGCACCTCGCTGGAATGCGGCGCCTCGCCCGCTTCCCCTGTCACCTCTCCGCGCACTCCCCGGTGCGACAGTACGCTTAGCATCTTCGTTGCCGATACACGTCCCGATAATAATTTACGTCCGGACGGTATACTAGACGTCCGGTAATGTATATACGTCCCGATAATTCGATATGACGTCACGAAGTCAGGTGCACAGATATTGTGACCGGGTTGTAAGTTCGTAAGTAATGAATTAAGTACCTTACTTACTTACTTAATACATTTATTGTATTTTATTGACTCTACTTTTGCGCACACGTTTGATAACGGGTCTACAACTACAAAAATATTACTGAAAAGATCTTAAAATTGATTATTACTCCGATTTGAATTTTGATTAAACATTGATGAATAATTTTCTGGGTCAAAATTAATTTATTTGTAATTGTCTAGATCAAGTAATTTTCTTTCAAGTTATTTGTATGAAATCAATATTATATGCACATTAAGTCTCAAATATAAATGCTGCTACAACGTACTTTCATATGCATTGAAATTAATTTTGCAAACATAAGAGCAGTTACAACAATTAAAATGAAATCGTATTTGTTGTTGTCTGTTCTGGCGATCGCGTTTTTTCTAACAGTAGTAGAACACGCGGAATGTTCCGAAGAAAAGGTTGAACATGTTTTGGAGCTACCCAGGTGTGTACTCGTATCCCAACTTTTAACTATTAGCGTAGCTAAAATGTCCTTTTTAAAAACACAAGTTTAGTGTTGCGCGACTACAGCTCGTGTGAAATATGCATTGTTTTTCTTTGTTTTTATTGTAAATACATGAAATTCTTGCTGAGCGCAAGCGCAGCGAACGTGAAAATTTAGTCTTTTGAACATACTTGACAATATGTTGCTGAGTTTTTATCGTATATATATAAACCTACCCATGCCATAATAGGCACGATAACTGTTTAAAAAAACGTTATTATAATTAGTCCGTTACTTAAATTATTAAACAATATTGGACACGTAATTATTCTTTTGTCAATCCTTACTTTTAATATTACAAATCCGAAAAGTTTGTTGGTTTGTTGGTTTGTTACTCTTTCACGCACCAACGGAGCAACGGATTGAATTGATTTTTGGCATGTATATAGTTTAAAAGGCGGAAATTGCTTTAAGATACTATTTATCCCGAAAAATTACATAGTTCCTGTAGGACAGGACAAAAACTATCTAAAACAAAACTGTCGCCACTATCACAAAGACGCTAAGTGATTAATTCCTCTATGGCGCTAATATGGATTAGCGAAACGTCACAGCGAAACGTAATTAGATGAGAGGTGACATTGTCTGCAGACTTTTATAAATCACAGGTAGCATGGCAAGGGGATAAATTGTTTTTCCACCATTATATCCCCTTGAAGAGGAAATAAAGTATGGATTGAAAATGACAACTGACATTAAAATTGGATAAAATGTTTTTTCCCCTCTGCATGCTACATGTTACTATGACGTTTAATACTAGGCCGTCATTTTGTCTGACATTAAAAATATTTTTAAGTCTTCTATCATTAGAGGTTTGACATGATTCTTTATTCTACCTTTATGGTACGGAATCATCATACTCTAATATTATCATACTTTAATATTATCAATCCGAAAAGTTTGTTGGTTTGTTCCTCTTTGACGATGCAACGGAGCAAAAGATTGACTTAATTTTTGGTTTGTATACCTATTATGGTTTAAAAGACAGAAAGTGATAATAGGATACTTTTTTATCCCGGGAAAATTCGTGACTCCCATGGGATAGGACAATAACTGTTTCTCAGCAATGTAGCAATGGATTGACTTGATTTTTGGGGTGGGCATAGTTTGGAGGACGGAAAGTGACATAGGATACTTTAGATCCCGAAAAAATTTTGGCTCCCGTAGGATAAGACGAATAACTTTTTCTCAGCAACGGAGCAACGGATTGCCTTGGCTTATTGCATGAATATAGTTTGAAAGACGAAAAGTGACTTAGGCCAGACTTTTTTTCCCAAAAACTTTAACAGTTCCCGTAGGATAGGAGAAAAACTAAGTAAGCAGGCCGCGGTAGCAGCCGTCTAAGCGCCAGAAATAACCTGTCATGGCATGTTTAGGACGTTTAGGACGCTTCCTACTCTTAGGTGGTGGCACCCACACCACCAGTTCCATCCCACCGCGGCCCCTAATCCTAGGCTGCAGCGTCGCAAGAGCGGCACTGCAGCCCGAAAAGTGACATAGTCCTCTTTTTATCCCAAAAACTTTTACAGTTCCCGTAGGATAGGAGAAAACTAAGTGAGCAGGCCACGGTAGCAGCCGTCTAAGCGCCAGAAATAACCTGTCATGGCAAGTTTAGGACGTTCCTACATTTTTCGCACTCCTTCGCGGCACTCAACAGCGCTAGCCCAGACTCGGGCTCCATAACGGAGCTTGCGCTCCCGCCATAATGACGGAGTGTTTCGGAGCACAAGACACATCGTCATCCACCACTCGGGACTAACCAGCACTGAGCGTCGGACAGCATTCCAACGCCCTGGTCCCAGTGCAACGGGTCAGTCATAGTAGCCCAGCGCTCTCTAAGCTGTCTCTTCAACTGCAGAGGGCAGTGAGAACGGCCATCGCGATACCAACACTTCTCTTCCCCTGCAGCACCACTGCGTCTGCCAACACGTTGACGGCCTAGCGGAAGATAGAGTAGGTGGCGGCACCCACACCACCAGTTCCATCCCTCCGCGGCCCCTAATTCTCGGCTGCAGTGTCGCAAGAGCGGTCGCAACTGAGGCAGCCCGCCTCAGTTGCGACACTCCTCATAGGGCACGCAACCTATCGGCCATCCTCTCAGCTGCTTTAGTTAAAAGCGGCCGAACCTCGAGTGCCAGCCTCTAAGCTGCCTTGGGGGCAAAGACCCAAAGAAGAGGAATACTTCGAGCGCCGCCTTTTCAGCTGCCTCAGACCTCCCTCGCCACGACAAGGCAGCAAAAGCATTCCTCTAAAGTATTTTGATGTTTGTCGGTTAGGTTAGGTTTCGCAGCCGACATAAACATAAGCCAAAATCTAAATATAACGCGGGCGAAGCCGCGGGTAAAAGCTAGTCAAACAATAAATTACAAAGATATACCTTGTGAAAGTTTGGGAGTAGGGGCTCGTGACGTCACAAGTGCGACGTAGTCTGTACATGTGTATAGCGCTCGTAACGTCACGCGGAACTTAAACGGGCTATATCTTCGTCACTTTGTTTAATTGACAAAAAAATACGTGACTAATATTTTTTTTAAATTTATCTGAATAATTATTTTCATCATCACACCTATTGTAAGATACATATACTTTTAGACAAAGGAGACAAGTAGCAGACGTCGAAGATTGTCCAGAAGAATTTGTTAGGATAGGGGACGAATGTATTACAACCACTGATATTACAAGGAGGAAAAACACACTCAAGGAGAAAGCCAAAAAGGCGGCCAAAAAGGCGGCCGAGGCGGCGGCCAAGGCGGCGGCCAAGGCAGCGGCTAAAGCACTTATTAAAATAGGTGTTGAGAAAGCTGCCCAAGCGCTTACGTCCACAACGCCAACGCCAGCACAATAAAACACTGATTCCACTTTCCTTTTTGTATTTCATTTCCCAGCTCCAATTTATAAGGTTATCCAGAATGTGTAGGTACTAGGCCGCAATTAAACAATTAATTGACCGTAGTGAGTTTTTGAAACTATCTAAAGGTATGATTCCGATGTCCGCTGCAGGCAGCAGCAGCAGGCAGCAGTGCTGCCGCTGCAGTGCTGCCTGCCGCGCTGATTCCGAGTACGGCAGCAGTGTCGCGCTGCACGTAGTGATGTTTGCCGTTGTGTTTTCATTCATTTGCAAGATGTCGATTGATGACAAACTTTTATTTATATTATTGGAAGAGGAAGAAAATGACGATAATGTGTTGTTGTTTTATGCTAATCGTAAAAGAAAATTAACAGATTTTATTTTTATAAAAGCAGAGTAGAAACAAGACGCTGATTCAAAACCAATTGTTAAGTGATGAGGGAAAATTCAGAGAGTACTGTCGTTTAAGGGTGGTGCCACAAATCCGACGTGCGCGGGAGTTAGGCGCGGGGGGCGGAATTATTCATCCGACGTTGTACTGTGTAGAAAAATCTAATCCGTCTGTATTCCGACTCTATATCTGGGTTTTAATTGACATTTGAAAAAATATAACATATTGGTCGATAGAGCTCGCAATACTTTGTCAAATTACACACAAAAAAATTAAAATTATTAGACCCGTCATTGTTCTAATGCTACGACGATCTTAAGAAAATTATTGACTGAATATTTTTCTGCACTCTTTTTTTGTGATTGAAAAATATTAAATGAAAGAAAATTGACCTTTCACAACATTCTATCATTTGAAAATACCTGCAATATCAAAGTTTAATTTCCATTTTCTATTCAGAACTTTAATCCAATGCAGTTTACCATACTTTTCAAATCGATCAAATACTCATGCAAACTTGAATCGATTTATCGTGAGGATCGAGTACCGAGTCGTATGGTTACATCACTAGCTACGTCTCGAAGACAAATGTCAAAACGGACCTTTCAGGGGAGAGGTGGCATGATAGGTACATATTTTATTTTGAGGTCCTAGTAAGTTATTGAATAAATATTTGGAACAGGTTAGAGTTGAATAGAAAGCATTTATTATTTAACTATTGCAATGAAATGCAATAATTGTCATTAATCAATTATTAAATGTTTCTTTATGCATTTTAAAAAAGTTAATTTTGTCCTTTTCATAATTGGAATGTATTATAAGAGACATAGAAATTTATGAAAAGGACAGTACCAAAGTTCGAGGAAACATGTGTACAATAACTACAAAAATCAAATTTAAGAGTGGCTGAAACTATTGTTATTATTAAATCCTAGATAGATAGATAGATAGATAATTCTTTATTAGTACAATTACAATACAAAAACATACGAAAAATAAAAACATTACAAAGTTATACCAAATGGCGGCCTTATCGCTTCAAGCGATTTCTTCCAGGCAACCAAGAACGGACAGGAAATAGCAAATTAACAAAAACAGCGGCCTTAACAAAAAGAATTTAAAAATAAACAATGAACACTTATAACAAACAAACCAATAAATAAATAATATTTATTGAAATAAGTTTAAATGACTACCTAGACACATAAACATACATGTATTACATAATACAAAAATAAACTTACTTATATGATTACATACTATTATTACTTATACTTACTTAAATTAATAAATATATAAAGCGAGCAGAATCAATAATGTAAGTACCTAAGAAGACAGGTAATGCAATTTGACTCTTTGTTTGAACACATTCAGTGATGGGGCGCGTCTGATATCCACCGGTAACTCATTCCATAATCTAACAGATTCCACAGTAAAAGATGAAGCGTAAAAGTTTGTCTTATGTTTAGGAACGTCAAGTTTAAGATTCTCAGATGATTTTAAAAAGCGGGTTAGAAGAGAACGCCGGAAAATAAAGCGTTCTTGAAGGTAGGTAGGAGAAGAAGGATTGAAGAGAGTATTGTAAAGAAAAGAAACGATATGAACATCCCGGCGACGACGAATAGGAAGCCACTTGAGTTTTGCGCGATATTCTGAGACGTGGTCATATTTACGCAAGCCAAATATGAACCTTATGCAGAAGTTTTGAAGTCGCTCAAGTTTATTTAGCAATTCTTGAGTGAGATCCAGATAGCAGACGTCAGCGTAGTCAAGGATTGGAAGTAGAAGGGATTGTGCGAGCGCAATTTTGGTGGTAATAGGGAGAAAATTACGGAGCCTACGTAAATACCCACCGGAGGCAAACATCCTACGACTCGTTTCCGCAATCTGTGGACCCCAAGAGAGAGATTTGTCAAGAATAATTCCAAGGTTCTTGACAGTATCGCTAAAAGGGACTGTTACACCATCAAATACGACTTGAGGGAGAGTATCCCAATCAACTTGGGCGATATTACGGGAGCTACCTATCACAATGACCTGTGTTTTTGCCGGGTTTACCTTTAGACCAAAAGTTTTACTCCACTCAGTTATTCGACACAAGTCATCATTTACAGAGTCCACAGCATCTGGAAGCCACCCAAGCAGAGCCTGGCAATACAACTGCAGGTCGTCTGCATACAGGTGGTAGGATGACGAAAGATTATGAGAAATAGAGTTAATGAAGATAGCAAAAAGAAGAGGAGATAAGACACCACCCTGCGGTACTCCGGCTGTCGTATCACACCAGGAGGAGTATGATTCCTCCAAGCGGACTCTCTGCCGTCGACCAAACAGGTAACTCTGAAGCCAGTCAACTGCCGTTGGAGATATGTTAGAAGAGCCAAGTATAGCGAGGAGGATGTCAGCGTATCCTCCAGCGTATGCTGCGCCGTATTTGCCCGGTTGCCAAACTGGTGACAAACCGGTGCGGTGTGGGCTCTGTTCCGGCAACTCGATTCAGGTACTCGCCAAATTAAGTGTGTACTATAATATCATGAGAATAAATTAGCAGATGTGCAATATGAGGTTATCAAAAGTTTTCATTCAAATATGTTATTGTTTTGTTTGTACCGGAACTATAAAACAGCCTAGCTATATGTTGCTGAATTTAAATGTTTAGTAGCACTCATCCACTCAGTCTTTCCAAACACACATCCTATGAGTCCTAACGTAAGGAAAACTAATAAATAGTCTACCCTTAGATGGCCCAAACCAATGTAGTGACGCGCTGCTCCTGAAAGAAAACGACTTTACGCTACCACTATTGTAATTTGACTATCAAATAATCTGATAATATGATGGGAGAGAAACGGAGTCTAAGGTAGAATCGTACTTATAGTACCGCTACCTGGAAACTAAATACTTTGTAAATTAACCTGGAAATAAATACCTTGAAAGAATGTGTATTTGTTAGAAATATTTCTGAGACCTGAGGCAACACAAAACTATATCTTTGATACGGGAAAACAGCAGGAAGTAGCTTTAAATTGATTACATTACTTAGATGAAAGATGACATCATCAAATATCTGATTTGATCAAAGCTATTAGGTACTGCAAAGACGAATCCTTGAAAAGCATCACCAAAGGTCTCAAAGAGATTTATGATATAAATATCACTTTCACAAACACAAACACTATAATAAGCCTTAATCGACGAAGGCTTGTTTCACTTATACACTTGGAAAATGAGCAAGGCGAGCGAGCTCTAATTTCAAAATTTTCACACGCGTTATAATTTAACACCTGCAGGGCAATTCTGTCAACCGATCTCGTCACCGAAGTGATACGCTCCCGAACCCCTCTCGCTTTTCTGACAGTTTTGATAGCTCAAAGCTGTCAAAAAACGAGATAAGCTCAAGAACGCGTCACCTCAGCAACGAGATTGGTTAACAGAATTGCTCTGCTGAACTATTTTCAAAAGCGAGTATTCTTTACCGCGATCAAACCCGAACTGTCCCTAAAAGTCCTAGTTAATTTTCAGTATATTCATTTCTAATCTCAAAGAATCCCATTGCTGTCAAACACTTCAAAAAATAATTTTTGAAATATTTATTTGTTTTGGCAAAATAAACGAAAAAATTGAACCTCTTGAAATCACTTTAGCTTTTGTCAAAATTTCTGGCGCTATTTATCATTCCATTCACCAGTAAGTCAACTAGCCACAAATATAGAGTCTTCGACAGAAAACAAACCTAATATGCGATTACTATTTAACATAGTACTTTATTTGTATTTCAGTACCTATATTATTAAGTGATTTGATCTTATATAGCTATACGGTTTATATTTACATTACAGTCTGCCGTCATTCCTATAATACTTCCTTTAATTCGTAAAACTGTTTCAAACTATTATCAATCAGCACATAATTAACCATAACTTACCATAATTTCATCAATTTAAAGTTATTTTCGCCATGAAATTAAATACCCTAATACCGTACCAAGTTGTCTTACTGTCTAAGTTTATAATTTACTGTCTCTACGCGACAGTTGTCACTCAAAGTGTCTTATGGCAGTCAGCATAGATGCAAAAAGAACAACTAGGGTTAACACATTTATATTTTTGACCAACTACCAAAAGTAGAGAGGTTCTCAATTTGTACGTACTTTCGCCTTCTTATAAATTTTCAAAATATTACTAGAAAATAGTATAATTTACATACTCGTATTCAGAATAACACGTAAAATTATAATTATAATGTTTTATCTGACATAAAATCGAAGTAAGTAAGATTATATTGATATGGAATGCGTTAATTTTTAAGCTATTGCATAGCTTCTATCGCGGGCCTTGAGCGCGGGGACCGAATCCAGAAATTCCGTAACGAAAATCCGGCCGTGCATCGTCTAACGTCGTTTCAGTTCGTGTTCGCAATTGGTAATTGTGGTCGTATTAATTAAATAGAAGCTATTCATTAACGCAAAAACAGTTTTTTTGAATTCAAGGTATGTAGTACAGCAATAAATGTCGAAAAACCCAAAAAAAATATTTAACGCGCTGCCTCTGGCGCTCCACCTTAAAAGTTGCAAATTAATAATTAATAGCTCACATAGGTATTTCTTATTTGCGACTTTTAAGTGTTTGCATCTAGTGTTAGAAATAATAAATTTGAATATTTCCAGAGGGAACCGTATTTATTTTACGGGGTGATGGAAAGCGAATTCATGCATGTCCGTAACAGTTCTAAAATTTTTTTCTGATGAATCATTGATGCTTTTAATTTGCAACTAGCATTTAAAAAAAAAACAGTCCATTTGGTACATTTTGGTGTCGAAAAATATGATTTCAGAGAGGCAGAGAAAAAAAACATCAACCACAAAATTCGACGTCTTTTTCTTTACCCATACGAATTTCAATACAATAATAGAACTGTTGAAAAATATATAATTTCAGACAAAGGAGACAAGTAGGAGAAGACGATATTTGTCCAGGAGAATCCGTCAGGATAGGAGAGGAATGTTTGCTAGTCCCTGGTGTTACTAGGAGGAAATGGGGGTCAATATTGAAGAAGGCAGGCAAAGAGATTTTAGATGTAATCCTTGAAAAATTGGGTGAGGTGATCAAAAACAAGACCGGATCATAAAACATGAATATTATCTCTTTTTGTTTTACTTTTCACTCACGTACCTCACCACACGTCACCAGGATACTGGTCCAAAATATTGGATATTGTAACCGCCGTTATGTATCTATATATACACATAACGTCTGTTCCATGTACTTATGGTATATGTCGACTATATACTTTATAAATTATTAGCTAAAATTGTCTGTCTCTCTCAGACTTAGTAAAGTTGAATGTTGATCTTTAAATAATTATTGTTCTTAAAAGATTAGAGTCGTGAGAAGTTCTAAACAAAATACCACGACAGTTTTCTGGTCAGTGTTTGTTAGAGAGTCTAAAGAACTAAAGAATAAAGTCCAAAATTGCTATTCTCTGACACAGGACAACCGCAATATAATTGGAAGCTTTAAATTTTTGAGTGTCTGAAGTACTGGGGTCTCTAAAATTCTGTAGAACATGTTGGCAGGTCATATTTTTCTCTTTTAATTTACTGCATTGACAGAAATATAGTTTTGAAATAAGTCGAACTCTGAGGGCAGGGTTGTCACTGTTTCAGAGTTACTTAATTATAATATGTAGTTTGAATGAGATATATTAAATAAGTAAACATTTGAATATCAGAAAGTAACATTACTGTTTTCTGTTATTTTACATGCATTCAACTTTTAGTCGTCTTACTTAAAATTATTTAGCTATATTTGTATTAAGATAATTAGAATATACATTTTAAAATCTGAATTTTTATGATAACATTAATTAAAAAAAAAAAGACGTGTGGCACTCGGAGACTGCCGCGGTAAAGCTTTGCATTACGTCTAATCGCACACAACGCCGTGTCGAAGACTGCCGAACTGAAACGACGTTAGACGATGCACGGCCTTCAAGCCACACCTCCTTGCCCGTCGGAGTGGGGAGCGTGAGGTTTTTTCGTTACGGAATTTCTGGATTCGGTCCCCGCGCTCAACGCCCGCGATAGAAGCTATGCAATAGCTTAAAAATTCACGCATTCCATATCAATATAATCTTACTTACTTCGATTTTATGTCAGATAAAACATTATAATTATAATTTTACGTGTTATTCTGAATACGAGTTTGTAAATTATACTATTTTCTAGTAATATTTTGAAAATTTATAAGAAATCGAAAGTACGTACAAATTGAGAACCTCTCTACTTTTGGTAGTTGGTCAAAAATAGAAATGTGTTAACCCTAGTTGTTCTTTTTGCATCTATGCTGACTGCCATAAGACACTTTGAGTGACAACTGTCGCGTAGAGACAGTAAATTATAAACTTAGACAGTAAGACAACTTGGTACGGTATTAGGGTATTTAATTTCATGGCGAAAATAACTTTAAATTGATGAAATTATGGTAAGTTATGGTTAATTATGTGCTGATTGATAATAGTTTGAAACAGTTTTACGAATTAAAGGAAGTATTATAGGAATGACGGCAGACTGTAATGTAAATATAAACCGTATAGCTATAACCGTATATAAGATCAAATCACTTAATAATAAAGGTACTGAAATACAAATAAAGTACTATGTTTATATAGTAATCGCATATTAGGTTTGTTTTCTGTCGAAGACTCTATATTTGTGGCTAGTTGGCTTACTGGTGAATGGAATGATAAATAGCGCCAGAAATTTTGACAAAAACTAAAGTGATTTCAAGAGGTTCAATTTTTTCGTTTGTTTTGCCAAAACAAATAAATATTTCTAAAATTATTTTTTGAAGTGTTTGACAGCAATGGGATTCTTTGAGATTAGAAATGAATATATTGAAAACTAGCTTTTACCCGCGGCTTCGCCCGCGTTGTATTTTGATTTTGGCTTATGTTTATGTCGGCTGCGAAACCTAACCTAACTGACAAATATCAAAATACCTTAGAGGAATGCTTTTGTTGGTTAAGTTACGGTTGGAGTGTATATACAACCCCCCCGTGTATTCCCGCCTTGTCGTGGGGGAGGTCTGAGGCAGCTGAAAAGGCGGCGCTCGAAGTCTCCCTCTTCTTTGGGTCTTTTCCCCCAAGGAAGCTTAGAGGCTGGCACTCGAGTTTCAGCTGCTTTTAAGTAAAGCAGCTGAGAGGATGGCCGGTAGGTTGCATGCCTTATGAGGAGTGTCGCAACTTAGGCGGGCTGCAGTGCCGCTCTTGCGACGCTGCATCCGAGGAGTTTTTTTTATTATATCGCGAAATATCCCTGACATGATCAGGGGTCTTAATTACAAATGAATAAAAACTAAGTATACCTATATTTCAATGTTTTTGGCTGTTTGCAGTTATAATAAACATTACAATGGTACAGCAAAGTTTATACCTACTTGTTCCTAATTAAGTATTGTTTTTTTACAAATATTTGTGCAAAAATTCGATAAAATTGTTTCTAAGGTTTTTTCGTGTTAGATTAATTCCAATTTTTTGTTCTAAATCAAGTCTCTGCTTTCCATAAACTGGGCATTCCAAGATTATGTGCAGTGGAGTCTCCTCTTTTGTGGGTTCACAGATGCAAGATGGGCTTTCCCTCAACTTAAATCGATGTAAGTATTGGGAAAACTCACCATGCCCCGTCAGCACTTGAGTTATGATTCCCACTGGTGCTATTTCTCTTACGATCTTGTATGCCGCCCTTGCATCCGGAAAATATGTTTTGGTTACCGCCGCTGTGTGTCCATCCTGATACCGCCGGTTCCACTCGTCAAGAGAGTCCTTTCGGATTTCTCGCTTGACGAATGAAACGGGGCAGTTATCCTAAATAGGTCTGCACTTCGAGTGCAGTGCTGCTTCCTTTGCTAGCTGGTCCGCTCTCTCATTTCCCTCCATCCCCGCGTGCTATTTAATCCAATAAAGTTTCACTATTTTATTTTGTGCGTGTAGTAACTTTATGTTAGCTTTGAATTTACTGCTAAGGGATGGAGGGAAGATACGCCAACTACCGTTTCCAGTGCAGACCTGGAGTCACAAAAGATTTTTGCGATTTCGGTAGCCTCAAGAAGTGCCAATAACTCGACCTGTTACACAGAGCACCAATCGGCCAATTTCAGCTTGCGGGTACTGATCTCAGCGGCATCATCCCAAATGGATAATGCCGCCCCAACTTTCCCTTTAATTTTACTGCCGTCTGTAAATATGTTAATTTCTCGGTTAAGATTTTGCTCTAGTGCTGCTCCGTCTGCCAGGCATATGAACTCCAGCTCCTCCTGCTGCGCTGGGTGTGGCTTCTTTTCTGTCTCTCTATCTCCAGTTACTTGCTGGGAATAACCTTTCTTAGTTTCATAAAGCAAGGCTGCTTCTTGGACTCTGATATGACAGCCGAGGATAAGGGGCCGCGGTGGGATATATGGAACTGGTGGTGTGGGTGCCGCCACCTACCCTACCTTCCGCTAGGCCGTCAACGTGTTGGCAGAGGCAGTGGGGCGGTAGGGGAAGAGAGGTGTCGGTATCGCGATTGCCGTTCTCACTGCCCTCTGCAGTTGAAGAGGCAGGCGCTGGGCTACTATGACTGACCCACTGCACTGGGACCAAGGCGTTGGAATGCTGTCTGACGTTCAGTACTGGTTAGTCCCGAGTGGTGGATGACGATGTGTCTTGTGCTCCGAAACACTCCGTCACTATGGCGAGAGCGCAAGCTCCGTTATGGAGCCCGAGTCTGGGCTAGTGCTGTTGAGTGCCGCGAAGGAGTGCGAAATATGTGGGAACGTCCTAAACTTGCCATGACAGGTTATTTCTGGCGCTTAGACGGCTGCTACTGCAGCCCACTCACTAAGTTTTTATCCTATCCTACGGGAACTGTTAAAGTTTTTGCGATAAAAAGTGGCCTATGTCACTTTTCGTCTTTCAAACTATATTCATGCAATATGCCAAGGCAAGTTGCTCCGTTGCTGAGAAAAATTTATCGTTAAGTCCTACGGGAACCACAATTTTTTCAGGATGGAAAGTACCCCATGTCACTTTCCGTCTTCCAAACTATGCCCACCCCAAATATCAAGTCGATCCGTTGCTCCATTGCTGAGAAACAGTTATTGTCCTATCCCATGGGAATCACGAATTTTCTCGAGATATAAAAAGTATCCTATTATCACTTTCTGTCTATTAAACCATAGGTATCCATACCAAAAATCAGGTCAATCTTTTGCTCCGTTGCTGCGTCAAAGAGGAACAAACCAACAAACTTTTCGGATTGATAATATTAAAGTATGATGATTCTGTACCATAAAGGTAGAATAAAAAAACATGTTGAACCTCTAATGATAGAATATTTAAAAATATTTTTAATGTCAGACAAAATGACGGCCTGGTATTAAACGTCATAGTAACATGTAGCATGCAGAGGGAAAAAAAACATTTTATCCAATTTTAATGTCAGTTGTCATTTTCAATCCATACTTTATTTCCTCTTCAAGGGGATATAATGGTAGAAAAACAATTTGTCGCCTTGCCACGCTACTTGTGATTTATAAAAGTCTGCAGACAATGTCACCTGTCATCTAATTACGTTTGGCTGTGACGTTTCGTTAGTCCATATTAGCGTCATAGAGGAATTAATCACTTAGCGTCTTTGTGATAGTGGCGACAGTTTCGCTTTCGAGGGTTTTTGTCCTGTCCTACAGGAACTATGAAATTTTTCGGGATAAAAAGTATCCTAAAGCTCCTTCCGCCTTTTATACTATATCCATGCCAAAAATCAAGTCAATCCGTTGCTCCGTTGGCGCGTGATAGAGTAACAAACCAACAAACCAACAAACTTTTCGGATTTATAATATTAGTAAGGATTAACTAGGACTTTTAGGAACAGTTCGGGTTTGATCGCGGTAAAGAATACTCGCTTTTGAAAATAGTTCAGCAGAGCAATTCTGTTAACCAATCTCGTTGCTGAGGTGACGCGTTCTTGAGCTTATCTCGTTTTTTGACAGCTTTGAGCTATCAAAACTGTCAGAAAAGCGAGAGGGGTTCGGGAGCGTATCACTTCGGTGACGAGATCGGTTGACAGAATTGCCCTGCAGGTGTTAAATTATAACGCGTGTGAAAATTTTGAAATTAGAGCTCGCTCGCCTTGCTCATTTTCCAAGTGTATAAGTGAAACAAGCCTTCGTCGATTAAGGCTTATTATAGTGTTTGTGTTTGTGAAAGTGATATTTATATCATAAATCTCTTTGAGACCTTTGGTGATGCTTTTCAAGGATTCGTCTTTGCAGTACCTAATAGCTTTGATCAAATCAGATATTTGATGATGTCATCTTTCATCTAAGTAATGTAATCAATTTAAAGCTACTTCCTGCTGTTTTCCCGTATCAAAGATATAGTTTTGTGTTGCCTCAGGTCTCAGAAATATTTCTAACTAATACACATTCTTTCAAGGTATTTATTTCCAGGTTAATTTACAAAGTATTTAGTTTCCAGGTAGCGGTACTATAAGTACGATTCTACCTTAGACTCCGTTTCTCTCCCATCATATTATCAGATTATTTGATAGTCAAATTACAATAGTGGTAGCGTAAAGTCGTTTTCTTTCAGGAGCAGCGCGTCACTACATTGGTTTGGGCCATCTAAGGGTAGACTATTTATTAGTTTTCCTTACGTTAGGACTCATAGGATGTGTGTTTGGAAAGACTGAGTGGATGAGTGCTACTAAACATTTAAATTCAGCAACATATAGCTAGGCTGTTTTATAGTTCCGGTACAAACAAAACAATAACATATTTGAATGAAATTTTTGATTACCTCATATTGCACATCTGCTAATTTATTCTCATGATATTTGGATATATGAACACATTAAGCTGTACATATATCATTATGCTGTTATAAAAATATAACAGTATTTACCTTATTCCGGAGATAAGGAGATCAAAGATCTACTTAAGAAGATCAAACATCTATGGAGATCAGACATAGGAGTTCAGAGTTTGTGTATATTGAACGAGATTCAAAATACTTATACGTTCTCGCTGCAAGTTCGTGTTTCATGAATGCTTTACGAGATTTGGGATATTTATCCTAACATGATTTCATATTTTGAAACAAACAAACATAATGGATAATTGTAATTGTACTAAAGTATCCGGTTATTGAAGGTTTTCATCATAAACTAAAACAAAACGGAAAATAATCTTATTGGAATTAGGTCTCTTTTCCCCAAATGAAAAATTAAAATGAAAAATCATTTTCTTACACACGTGCACACTATTTTATTCACATGAGGGGACGGACGTGGGCCAGGTGCCGGATCTAAGTGACGACCGCCACGACTCTCTCTCCTCCCAGCAGGGAAAGCCGGCCGCCAGGAGCAGCAGCAGGGAGGGATACACAGGATATCCGGCCGAAATAGTGACCTGCTAGCGGTTGCTATCTCGCAACTGGATATCCGAACATGCACTAGGTACACACACCACACGACCATGATATTCCTGTAGGGATCACTTCGAGTCATGAGGAATCTCTTGGTCACAAACTACTTAGCTTAGGGAATCTTAAATAATAACAAAATTTGAGAACCTTAGGTTCTAACTTTAATATAAGAGTGTTTGGATGTATGACTGGATTAAGAGATGAATGAATGATGATCGGTAAGAGATAAGAAGGTTTGAAGAATTAGTGTCTTTAGTGGCGTGGTTAGGGTTAAACATGACGGATTTGTTGGTCAACTTTGGAGCAAGGTGTAGAGTTGGCAGGGAGCCTTGCATTCTATTTCGCTTAGGTTTTCCCATTATAGATCTTAAAGATCTAAACTCCAAATCCTATACCTGTTTTCCTTTTAGAGGATGGTGTTAGCAGCGATGCAGTCTGGCGCAGCTCAGAGGGGCAGATAATATTATTCTCATTGTACTAATGTCATTAATTAGTATTTCTTTTAGCATATTGTTGGCCACGAAGAGAGAAGAAGTACAGACTGCGGACCACCAATCGCTGTAACTGTAAGGAGTAGCAGATAGCCGGAAAACAAGCTAAGTTGCATGCTTTTAATTAGGTTCACGACTGATTTTATATTTACGTTTATATCGTTCATGACGTATTGTACTCGTAATTGGACTTTTACGTCATCTTACCAGATTTAAATCCCATTAATTTCATTTCATTATGTGTTTATGTGCTAAGCGAATGTTTTCTTGTTTGTGCTGGCGTTTATTGACTTTTCGTTTATTTATTTTTGATACAATGAACTGGCAATACCTATTGTTTTCTATTGATTTATAAATTTATATAAGCTAGTGTCGGAACTACTTTACTACTTTAGGTTTACTATTTATTTCATAATTTATTTTTAAAAACACAACGTAAATCTTACACAACGATGAAGGGTCCATTTGAGTTAGATATTTACTAGACGATCACGTATATTTTTGGCCAAATATTAAATAAATAATTAATAAATAGCGAATAGACTCACAATATAAATTTGCTAAATAAGCACTTCTTCCGATTTTGATGGACCTGCTAAAGCAGCAACTTTCTTCTACTAATCCTTCTAATTGTGACCCTTTCTCTTTTAATCAATTTTCCGAAAGTGATGTTAAGAAGAGTATTCAGTAATTTTAGTCAATCTCATACAAAGCCGTAGGTAGTGACAGCATCAGTCGCAGAATGATAATGCCCATTCTTTGTAATCTCCCTAGTGACTTAACTAAACGAAAGCCTAAGCTAAAGCCCTATCTACACGCTTCTACAACTAATCTAGCTAACAATAGCTATCTTACACACACTATCCTACTAAATTACCTACTTTTCCAAACTCTTGATATTTCTTAACCCTAAAGTAATGATGGTTCGATATTTCTTAACCCTAAAGTAACGATGGTCCTCATAAGAATTAAATATCCGATACTATATCTACATACTCGTAGTACTAAGTTTGGCCAGTGATCGTTAGTAGAGGGCTTTACGTTGTTAATCGTAGAAACCCAAACAGATTTGAGTCTCCTACCTATCAGTACGTTTTATAGAGTTTTGTAAGAGTAGTATAGATGACCTAGAATTGTAAAGCATTAAGATACATTAGAAAAGATACAAACGCTACAGCACCAGTATTATACGCTGAGCTAGATTTCTAATGTATTTTACTTAGTTTTACAACTGTTATTTTTTTTAATCTTTCGCGATTTGAACACATTATCCTACTACGATTATACTGGACTTATCGCGCAATAAAACTTGAGTTATGAGCTAAAAATCGACCAAGTGCGAGTCGGACCCGCGCACGAAGGGTTCCGTACCGTTCCGTCCTCTTGCCGTTATTAATAGCGAGCAAAAAACTGCTAAAAATCACGTTTGTTGTATGGAAGCCCCCTTAAATATTTATTTTATTCTATTTTTAGTATTTGTTGTTTTAGCGGCAACAGAAATAAATCATCTGTGAAAATAATAGTCTTAGTAACAGGGTCCCGTTTTTACCCTTTAGGTACGAAACCCTAATTAAGTAAGTAATTAAGTAAGTTTCTCCCGACGTTACTAAGTTACTACGATTATACGGGACTTATTGCGCGATAAGTCCCGTATAATCGTAGTAACTAGGATATAGTGTTACATCGTTTCCTAGACCTATCTTAGATTCTGATGTTATGAGCATAAGAAGCAAAATGACTGATTTGTGAACTGTAGAAGGCTGGATATAGTCCAAGAGGTAAGGTTTGAATACCTTCAGTCAAATAATTGAAACTACTCGAAATTGAACTTCTTAGATAAAGCTTAGGTTTTATTATGAAATCAAATATGGCGGCTAAGGATCGGCACCCCTACGCTGCACCGATCACTGAGATTCGTCTCTAGCTGGTCACTCTCCTCCGCTTTAAGAATATATAGAAATGCCTGAAAGGCTATTACTATTTCTGTCCAGATTACTTCATGTCAGTCATAGGTATGTCAACAAACAATGGGACGAGACTGTTTTTTTTTCGCAAAGTGTCCAAAACTCTAGACTCACGGTTCTCTAGGCCCCCGTTGCTGGGCAACCCAGCCCCCAAAAACCTCATATGGTGATATTGAGGGGAACGCCACGGGCCATGTTTACCTGCGGTGACCTTCAAATCCTGGTATACCAAAATAAAAAGGTCACCTATTCCCTACCTACTTAGCCTATCTACCTAAAACGACAAAGATGTTCGTATAGGCTTGCCATCTTTCACAACCTATCTCAAGTCTTCTGGCTTGGTTTAGCAGTTAAAATAAACAGGATAATTTAACTTGTCATCCGAGCCACGAAAAAACGATTTAAGTATTAGTGACCCTAACTGTTACTACTTGGTCAAAGAGGCGTGGGTTCGATCCCCACCCAGGGCAAGTATTTATGTGACGAGCATAGGTGTTTGCTATATCATATTATATCTATTTAAAAAACCCGCATCGAAATCCGTTGCGTAGTTTTAAAGATACAAGCATACATGGGGACATGGGGACAGCGACTTTGTTTTATACTAAGTAGTGATTATAGGAATACGCACGCACACACCATCGCGCATATGGACGCACACACAAAATATTTTTTTAAATTTTACAGAAATCGGCTGAGCCGTTTTTGATACATCAACTTTAATGTAAACAATTCGAACGAAATACTCGAATTTTGTACACGATGGAAGGCGGTTTTGCCATTTTTTGCGAAAAATAATTATTTTATGAACGAATATTAAAATACGCATATTATACACGAGGTAAGAACATAAAACTCGCCGACACGTGGAACTCACCGGTTGGTCCAATATCCCAGATGTCGTCACCCACTTTCTGTCGTCGAAACAGCTGAAAGCTAATTAACAGTAGGTAACTATGACCGACCGACCTGATATTTGTCGCATAATTATTTCAATAGAAAGAATCGCAAAAAAACGCGTTTCCAAAAAGTAGCCATCATAATCGGTAGAGTCGTTGCCGAAACCCGAATTTAATAATAATAAATCGGCAAAGTGCGAGGCGGACTCGCGCACGAAGGGTTCCGTACCGTATGGAAGCCCCATTCCTCTTGCCGTTATTAATAGCGAGCAAAAAAACTCCTAAAAATCACATTTGTTGTATGGGAGCCCCCCTTAAATATTTATTTTATTCTGTTTTTAGTAGTTAGTTTCTTGTTATAGCGGAAATAGAAATACATCATCTGTGAAAATTTCAGCTGCCTAGCTATCACGGTTCATGAGATACAGCCCAGTGACAGACAGACAGACGGACAGACGGACATCGAAGTCTTAGTAATAGGTTCCCGTTTTTACTCTTTGGGTACGAAACCCTAAAAACGACTGTACAAAAGTTGTACGTTTAACACTATGCTTCTAAGTTATTGATTTTCGCAAGCTACAGGGTTTTAAATAATATACCTAATTAAAAAACCCCCGACACAAAAATATTTGACAACAAACTTTCAATTGACAACCATTTTGGACACATTTGTAGAATTTTGGTTCTTCCATCCCCACTTTATCCCACCATAACTCTTAAACGGCTCAATCGATTTTTATAAAACATAGCTAAGAACACTCTCGATTAAGTCTCCTTTCATCCAAAAAAAACTAAACTGAAATCGGTTCAGTGGTTCGGGCCCTATGATGCCACAGACAGACAGACAGACAGACAGACAGACAGACAAACAGACACGTCAAACTTATAACACCCCTCTTTTTTTTCGGGAGTTAAAAATACTAGAGAGGTGGTTAAAACTCATAATATAGCCTAAAAAAGAAATTATTTTATTGGAAAAAAGTTTTGTCATTCCACATAAAAACTAACTTTAGTAAACTCAAGCATTTTTTCCTATAAGTCTAATACTATTTTTGACCAAACTCTAGCCATTTCAATAATCCTTTTCGCAAAATCACCTAAAAAGTTTGTAACTCAAAAATAACAACCCCGTGCAAATCTACTGGCCAATTAAAACTTCTACCAGTATTCAAACTTCGTTCCATCTGGCAAATCAATCAACTTTTGACAATCGTCAGAAAACAAACCAAAAAACCATTGTTTCAAAATTCCAGTTATACAAAAAACGAGGATAAAATAAATAAAACGGGCAGTAATCTTGCAGGTACGTGGTAAACTTTGCGTAGAAAGTGAATTTGACCCAAGTTTATGCTTTAAACTTTAACTAAATCAATGCTTTTTAAGTGCTAGAATTGTACAGTTTTTGTGCCTTGCTAGGAGCTTCCCTGCACAAAAGCTCAGAGGTAGGGATAATAATAACCTTTTTCAGGTACAAAGCCATGGTGACACCATCGTAACACCATGATACAATGGACTTGTTGACAAGAGTGATTCTCTTCCTAAGTGCCTTATTCCCACTACTGGACTTCGCGAATTGTTGCACGAGGAAGGTCTACATCGCGTGCAGACAACCAGCGCCGTGCAGCAAGTGACTTAGAGGTAGAAAAATAACATGTATAATCAGACCCAAAAAAAAAACAAGACAAAGTCGTGAACAGATAAGTGAGGCCGATTTTTTTTCATGTGGTGAGTGAGTCGGTGTTGCGCCGCCATAATAATAATAAATATTAGGGGACATTTTACACACGGTCTCTGACCCCAAACTAAGCATAGCTTGTGATATGGCTGCCAGAGACTGATATTATACTACATTAAGCATATTTTAAATACATACTTATATAGATAGTACCTAAATAACACCCAGACACAGAGCAAACACCTATGTTCATCACACAAATGTTTGCCCTGGGTGGGGATCGAACCCACGCCTCTTTGACCCAGAAGTCACTAACCACTGAGCCACCGAGGCAGTCAAAGTCATAGTTCATCTGAGTGTGCATCTGAGCAACACGACCTCATCCTACCATCCCCTTGTTACTACAGGACAAGAAACATTACCACCCCTACACTGTCGATTTTCCTTCGATACGTACGAAGCGGTTTGACTTAACATTTCTGATTGGTACCGCCAGGGAAATAAACTCCTACTTTCCTGTTTCCTAAGAGATATAATCAGAGTGAATAAGTATCTTCTAGATCTGAGTGTTTCATCTTCGACCACAACGTCGCTTACCATCGGCTGAGTTGGTGGTCAAGCGCGGACTTATTCGTAATAACTAAAATGTTTGACTGACAAACCAAGACGTAGTTTCGTTGTACGTGTACGTGTTTGTGTGTGTAATTGTGTCTGTACACAGCGAGGCGTAGTTTTGCGGGCATCACTTGTTTGTTCACAACATTCTGTCTTTTTTAGGGTTCCGTACCCAAAGGGTGAAAACGGGACCCTATTGCTAAGACTTCGATGTCCGTCTGTCCGTCTGTCTGTCTGTCAACGGGTTGTATCTCATGAACATGATAGCTAGGCAGCTGAAATTTTCACAGATGATGTATTTCTGTTGCCGCTATAACAACAAATACTAAAAACAGAATAAAATGAATATTTAATTTTCATACAACAAACGTGATTTTTAGCCGTTTTTCGCTCGCTATTAATAACGGCAAGAGGAGTGGGGCTCCCATACGGTACGGAACCCTCCGTGCGCGAGTCCGACTCGCATTTGCCGATTTTTTTTTTATTTGATCCTAGCATGAATACAAAAAATCTATAATTTTTCAGGTATCTCTAAATGTAATTTACTTCAACCTAATATTACTGCTCTTATTATTTATTCAAATAGGAGAACTTAAAAAAATTGGTTGCCTGTAAAGTCGGTATACGGGCGAAAGTTTTACGTGACAACGACTTTGAGACGAATGAGACGAATGAGAGCGCATGAAGTGTGAGCGGAGCGTAACGCAGTTTCTTGAAGTGTCACCCGGCAAACCAATTTATAAGACGTTGTCACGTCAAAATGAAACTTGTTTGTGCCCTGGAGAACCCCAAGTCATTTTCATTGTAGGTACCTACTTTTACAAATATCTTTCCACAACATTTGACTTTCAATTCAATTCAATAGGGTATTTTACTATGGACGAGAAAAAATCTGTAAATGTATTTTTGAGATAGCTTAGGCAAAAAGCAATCGGAAAATGTTAGTTTTAGATCACAAAACGTCAAAATAAATTTTAAAATCAATACAAAATATTCCGTTTTTTTAATCTGTACATAAAATATGTGATGACGTCATGATGCTATGTAAACATTGAAAACTATAGAATGGCAGTGTCAGCCTGTCAATGTCAGCTGTCAAAGATACTGTCGTGAGAAATATTTACGCGCATTGTTTACATAGCATCGTGACGTCATTCGTAACCACAGAGTAAAATATTGACATCAATCGTTTTCGTAAATTACGCGCGAAATGTTGAAACTGTAAAATTAAAATGCAGTTTTAAAGCACTTAAAGCCTGAATTTCTTTTTTTTTTTTTTTTAGTGGTTTATTAGCCCTACAGAATCTAATTGAGATACTTTTCAAAAATGACTATATAATACCCTGTTTCATTTCATTTATATGCAAATAGAATGTCTTGTTTCAGTTCCGCTATGGCAGACTTCGATGTGAATCGCATTTACTCAATCTTATTCGCAATATTTTCGATATTCATCATGGGAGCGGCGTCGTGCTGCAAAAAGAAAATCCCTTGCGCTGGAAAAGCTCCATGTCGTCGTGGCCCTTACAGACACTAGAGCTACAATATAATATAATATTAAATACAATATAATATTTTAATACGCAAAATCTTACAAATCGAAACGTGCCAACGGAATTTTACGCAATTGTGACGAGCTTTTAGAACTGCTACGCGGAAACTAATACGCGACTAGGTATAGACCTGCAATAAACTTTGTTATATCACTGTTGATTGTAGTTTATGTAAATATGCTATCATGAGTTACTAACCATGATAAATCGAGTCTAAAACCACCTATTCGTTCAGATCATCGTCAGCTATCTTAGTAAGACTGTTTTTCATGTGACGATTTTGATATTCATTTCCTTTATGTTCCTTTTTTCTTTTGATATAAAACTAGACGACCCGCCTCGGCTTCGCACAGGTGTATTATACATATAAACCTTCCTCTTGAATCACTCTATCCATTAAAAAAAACCGCATCAAAATCCGTTGCGTAGTTTTAAAGATTTAAGCATACAGACAAACAAACGAAAATAGCGACTTTATTTTATACTATGTAAGGATAAGGAAGATAACATTCAAAAACTATGTATTTAATTGTTTTGTTTACTCTAATGTACAAAGTTTTAGTAGTTTTAAAGTAAGTAAATGTAAACGTTAAAGCATTGACTTGGGTCAAGTTCCACCCGTAGTTTTATTTTCGTAGTTTAGTTAATTTTAGTTTTAGTTTAGTTTTAGTTTGGTCGGTGGAAAGACTCAAATCAATCCTTTTTCGTTTGCAGGTACGAGATGCAAGGGAAATAAAGAATCAACTATGTTAACTATTCAATAATATAATGTAGAAGCCAAACTGCCGAAAAATTTCTGATCATGTAAGTGTGTCATTTTTGTACATTATGTATTTAGACTATAGGCACCTACGTAATTTTAATAGTAATTTATAATATCATCCTCTCATTCAAATGCATATAGTGAAAAAGAAACAGTAACATTCTAAAATGTGGCAACTTTTGAAGGCGCCATTGTAATTTTTGCTTAATAGGGCAGGTGCACCGGTTGTGGCCATCTTAGTATCATTTGTGGCCACTTCGAATTTCAATGATTAGTTAGACAATTTAATGTTCAAATATTATTTGTACCTGTACCTGTACCAGCCTTTTTAATAGTCCACTGCAGGACGTAGGCCTACCCACGAATCGAAACGGGCCATATCCACCACGCTGGCCCAGTGCGGGTTGGTGGATTCACATACGCCATCGAATTTCTTCTCAGGACATATGCAGGTTGCCTCGCGATGTTTTCCTCCACCGAAAAGCCAGTGGTGTGAAATTCCGTACATAAATTCCAAGGAATTCATTGGTACGGGACCGGGATTTGAACTCACGACCTCACGATTGTAAGGCGGGTGTCATTACCACTAGACCACCACGGCTTCCAATTCCAATTTGAATTCAAATATTATTTAAAAAAATATAACTTGATATTCACACAAAGAATATTTATGTTGTTGCATTGTTTATAATTAAGTACCATTTATGCAATAATTTTGACACCAAATTGGCCACGACCGGGTCTGTGGCCACTACCGGGGCACCAGCTATATATTACTGTTTCATTTTAAGTTGCTATTTAATTGACTTACCGGCCCTACCGCTTTTAAAATTGGCCAAAATGTAAACGTAAATGAAAGTTTTGAACAGAGTCGATCACTCTAGAAGTAGAAAACTGTTACTGCAGAATTGCTCGTCTCTCTATTAATCGTGATTGCTTTTTCTGGAAAGGAAAACTGATGATTAATATTATATTGTAAACTGGAATCGCGGTAGCGCTTACTAATTGTAATTACCACTTGTCACCAAAACCAAAAACTGACTTCACCGTTGGTTCATTTTTAGGGTTCCATACCCAAAGGGTCCGTATTTCTATTGCCGCTATAACAACAAATACAAAAATAGAATATTTTAGGGGGGCTGCCATACAACAAACCTGAATTTTTTGCCGTTTTTCGCTCGATATTAATAACAGTGACAGGTAGATATTCACAGAATGTTAAGTTAAATAATATTTTAAAAAATAAAATAAATATTTAAGGGGGGCGGGGCTCCCATACAAAAAAACGTGTTATTTTTTGTCGATAAAGGCAACAGGAAGATGCTTGAAATATTCACAGAAAATTAAGTTGTATATTTACATCAAAAATAAATAGCTAAATTAAAATAAAATAAATAAAAGGGGGCTTCTGTACGGGACGGAACCCTTCGTGCGCGAGGTCAACTCGCATTTGGCCGATTATTGTATGTTGCTGAGGTTTTAGTAAGTATGAGTAGAGTGTAGTTTTAAATAAATACATGGAGAATTAAATAGTAAATTAAATTAAAGGAGTAAATTCTACCTACTGCTACAAAAAGCGGACGATTCATTTTGTGCCTATCCCCACAAGCTACCATGCCATGTTTGGAGTACGCGATGCAACGCGATAACTATCACGGTAAAAGTGGGTGTACCGGTTGTGGCCACTGTACCGGTTGTGGCCATTTGGTGTTAAAATTGCATAAATGATAATTATAAACAGTGTGATACCATAAATATTATTCATGTGAATCGAAATGTTTAAAATTTCTTTAACATTAACATAAAATTATCTTATTAATCCCTAAAATTCAAAGTGGCCACAAATGATACTAAAGTTGCCACAACCAGAGCATCTGCCCTACCATCATAGATACCATTAACGTGGCATTACTACAGTGAAGACAGTATCTTTGCGTTCATCTCCGCTATGCCTTTCCAGAAGCAGTTGTCATGCGCGCGACGCTGCGCCGAGTGTTGTTGGTGGTGTACCTGCTGTCGGTGTGGCTGCTGGGTGCGACAGCCTGCGGCGGCAAGAAGGTCGTGACGTGTACTCAGAACAACCCCGTCTGCAAGAAATAACACTTACTTGTGAGTACTATATTTATATCATCGTCGTCATTTCAGCACTAAGACGCCAGCCCACTGCTGGATATAGACCTTCCGTATCCATCCATCCATCAGCCATAGGATGTCCACTGCTGGACATAGGCCTCCCCTGAAGATCTCCAAGAAGTGGTAGCGGCTTGCATCCAGCGTGATCCTGCGGTCTTAATGAGAACATCCGTTCACCTTGTGGGTAGACATCCTACGCTGCGCTTGCCGGTGCGTGGTCTTCATTCCAGAATTTTTTGACCCAATCGGTCATCAGTCCTCAGCGCTATGTGCCCTGCCCATTGCCATTTCAACTTGCCAATCCGCTGGCCAATAGACCTTCCGTATAGATCTCCAATAAGACCGGGTGGTAAAGGCTTGCATCCGCGATCCTGCGGTCTTGAAGAAGTCATGAGAATGACAGAAAAATTCGCGTCTTTCCGCGTTTCACTCAAAAGAATCTAGCCCTACTACCGCGTCTCAGTCAAATTTGACCCTAAAACGCTACGAGCAAATATCTACAGAGCCACATTCCCTAAGTAAAAGTAGTAAAAAAATGTCCGAGCGCCGTAATACATACCGACTTAGATATTTTCATTAAATAATTTACAAGGACTCATTTTCTCGAAGCTCGACGTTATGTCACCTTCCTTAATTATTGCTTGTAACCGAGCACTTTGCTATCGCGCGGCATTGTAGTCTGCTCGCAATCGCCTTACGACTAACTAAAAAGCCTGCCCACTACGTTGATTGGGCAGGGTTTTGGCTCGGACACTTTTTTCGCACGATTGTGACTCCATAGGTATTTCCTCCAAGCGAAATCGCGTAAAACGTCTCGAACTCCTCTAGTTACAGATCCGGTGTTCTCCTGGCAATGGACAAGTGGTTCCTCCAAGAGGTGGTGGTGCTGATCGTGACGCTGCTGTTGTCTTATCTGGAGACCTGCCTCGGCTGCCAGAGGACCTCCTACGTCGATTGCAACGAAGGATTCCCTAAATGCGAACAGGACAAAAAGTGAACTCAAAAACAAATTTTTTACTACAAATTCGGTTAGTACTTAACTAGGTATTTGTTTTGCATAACATAAATTACAATAGAACCTCGATTATCCGGATCTCGGTTATACGGATTCGCGATTATCCGAACTACGAGCCGCGATCAACAAAAATATTTTTAAATTTATTTCCGTATGTAGAGGGATATGTCAAAAGTTTTATAACCAGGCCACGCCCCGCTCTTTCTGTACTCTTCGCGAATTGTTAATTTTTGTTGCTAAGTGTACCTACTCCGCTGCGCTGAATAGCGGCGTGATCCTCAAAACTCAAAAATTTCTAAGCGTAAACGAGAGTCGTGTTATCTCATAGTCATAAAATAAGTATTAATGATTTACTTATTTATAATAACTGGTCGTAAGTTAGGTATGATAATAAGACAAACCGCTTCATTCGTTAATTGGGTTATCCGGATTTTCGATTATCCGAATGATCAAAGTCACGAATTAGTCCGGTTAATCAAGGCTCTACTGTACCTATAGATAGGTATTAAAGTGAGGACTTTCATTACCTACTAGAGGAAACCGGTGCATTCAAGATGGATCCACATCCTAAATAACAACTTTGCTTTATGTCAGACCGATTGTGGTCAAACGCAAACATATCTAGCATAATGAATAAAAGAAGAAAAAACATCATTGATTTTACTAATGGTATTTTTTTACTATGACAAGGCCTAAATCCTCTCCTGCCTCTCTCTCTCTCTCTCTCTCTCTCTGTCTCTCTCTTTCTTTCTCTCTAATTTTAAAGATAATATGTGAGTTGTAATGTAATTGTCATGTCCGTGTTAATAGGTCAATAAATACAATTTAATTAATTTAAATTACTCTCAAATCCGTCTGACGGAAGCAGCTGCTACGGTCTACCCAGCCATCAGTCGCAGGTCTCGATTGAATCATTACTTCTTCTGTAACTGGCTGAGATCTGTGAGTAGAATTCTAGGTCACAACAAGCCTCTTTAATGGGGGAAAGTAATATCGTAAAACTGTTTCAGAGACTTGTTTGAACATGCCCTTCATCAATACATTCCTGATGGTATTCCTGCACATTGCCATATCTTGGCTGGAGCTGTCCAGAGGCTGCAAGAAGCGGCCATGTCGTCCGTGTGGCAGCGCTGGCTGTCTGGCCCGTCTCCCGGGCCCTGGACACCGTAACCCCTCACCAACGAGAATTATTGTTAGGAAGGTGAGGAAATATCAGCTGTCCAATATCATTGAGCCGTCCACTAGTGGATATAAACCTCCTCATCTATAGGTACAGGTTTATTTCTAATCAATTAGCATCCTTTTAGAGGCTTATACTGTACATCAAATCTAACAACTTTTGTTCTGAGACTTTTGTCGAAACTCAAAAAAAAATTGTTGTTCCATAGAAAAATATCGTTCACCCGCGACAAAACGTATGGAACAGTTGATTTTTTTTGTTCGAGTTCTGACAAAAGTCGCAGAACAAAAGTTGTTAGTTTTGATGTACAGAATAAGCCTCTAAAAGGATGCTAATTGATTAGAAATTACCCTGTATATGTATCTCAAATAAGCGGCCATGTCGGCCGTGCGACACCTGTCTGGCCCGTCTGCCGGGTCCTGGACGCCGTAACCCCTCACCCATGAGAATTATTGTTAGAAAGGTGAGGAATACCAAAGTCAGATTTCCAATATCATTCTGCCGTCCATTGCTATGTATAACCATATCCAATCTTCAATGCCTCGGTGGCTCAGTTGTTAGTGACCCTGACTTCTGGGTCAAAGAGGCGTGGGTTCGATCCCCACCCAGGGCAAACATTTGTGTGATGAACATAGGTGTTTGCTCTGTGTCTGGGTGTTATTTAGGTACTATCTATATAAGTATGTATTTAAAATATGTATATGTGGTATATCAGTCTCTGACAGTCAGTTTGGGGTCAGAGACCGTGTGTAAGATGTCCCCTAATATTTATTTATTTATTTTAAACCGGGCCAAAAGTGGGCGGTTTTCACACCTACCATGTCATGCCGTGGGGTGCCGGCAGAGTAGAATAGCACCCCCCCTCTTGTACCAGGTGTCGTAAAAGCCGACTGAGGTACTACGGAACCGATTGATGGCGGTATAACCATCCTAATTTGGCGTAGCCTAAATGCCACAGACCAGTGTCGGGGAGCAGCGGCACTGGTGCGAGGAGCTACGTCCTGCGATCGCCAACACGCTTGCCCAGCGCGGCGATTATGGGCAACAACCCCCAATGAATTTAAGCCACACAAATAGGCCCCCAGTCCCCGGCGGCTCCGCTATCCCTGGCTCTGGTAGCGGCCACGGTAACGGCGGAGAGGGGGGTGCGAAGAATCTCCGGCAGACGCCCCGCTACCACCCCCAACGGAAACTGGCCCTGGTGACACACAATATACGCACTTTGAGGACGGATGAAAAGATTGTTGAGCTGGAAGAGGAGATGAGTGGGTTGCGCTGGGATATTTTGGGGTTATCTGAAGTCCGAAGAGAGGGTGAGGACACGATAACTCTGAAATCGGGCAACCTATTCTACTACCGGGAAGGCGACCAAAAGTCCCAAGGTGGTGTCGGGTTTCTTGTCCACAAGTCCCTCACTAACAACATCGTAACCATCGACAGTGTTTCGAGCAGGGTCGTATACCTAATACTCAGAATATCCAAAAGATATTCGCTGAAGGTCATTCAGGTATACGCACCGACCTCGGCACACCCAGATGATGAAGTGGAGACTATGTATGAGGACATAAGTCGGGCCATACATATGTCTGAGACCCACTTTACTGTTGTTATGGGGGATTTTAACGCAAAGATAGGCAAGAAAATTGATGATGAGCTGAAAGTGGGGCAATTTGGGTACGAGCAACGGAACTCAAGAGGTCAGAGCCTGGCTGAATTTCTGGAGAGAGAGGAACTCTTTATGATGAACTCTTTCTTCCAGAAGCCGCCTCATAGGAAATGGACCTGGATAAGTCCCGATGGTTCCACGAGAAATGAGATAGACTTCATTATGACCAACAAGAAACGAATATTCGATGATGTCTCCGTGATCAACCGGGTGAAAACCGGTAGTGATCACAGATTGGTAAGAGGCACATTGAATGTGAACGTTAGACTTGAAAGGTCTCGTCTGATGAAGTCTACGCTCCGGCCTACTCTCGCCCACATCCAAAACCCCGAAAGCTTTCAGCTAGAGCTCTCAAATAGTTTTGCTTGCCTAGAGAATCTTGCGTCGGTGGATGAGATCAATAACAGGCTCGTAGAAACTGTCCAGACGGTGGGTTCTAAGTTTTTTAGACCACGCCGTTCAAATAAAACCCAGAAACTATCCGATCACACTTCAGACCTCATGGCTGAACGACGTTTGTTAAGACTGCAGTCTACTAGGGACGCTGCGTCATATAGGCAGCTTAATAGACAAATTTCTAAATCCTTGCGGCGTGATATACGTCTCTTTAAAACCAAACAAATTAAAGAGACTATCGAGCGAAACAAAGGCTCTAAAGTGTTTGCAAGGAGTTTGTCTATTGGGCAAAGCCAGCTGACAAAGCTCAAGAGAGAGGACGGCAGTATGACGTCGACCAAGGCAGAGGTATTGGAGGAGATCGAAGGGTTCTATGGACAGTTATACGCTTCGGTAGCTAAGCCTGTTGACAGCACGGCTAAAGACCCGAGAGCCAAGCTGTCTCGACACTTCACCGAAGACATCCCCGGACATCAGCCTGTACGAGATTAGAATGGCCTTGAATCAGCTTAAGAACAACAAGGCACCGGGTGATGACGGAATCACTTCAGAGCTTCTGAAAGCGGGTGGAAAACCGGTACTTAAAGTCCTTCAGAAGCTTTTCAACACCGTCGTCCTCGAGGGCATAACGCCGGAAGCATGGAACAGAAGCGTGGTGGTGCTATTCTTTAAAAAAGGTGACAACACCTTATTGAAGAATTACAGACCCATCTCGCTTCTGAGCCATGTTTATAAGCTGTTTTCAAGGGTCATTACGAATCGTCTCGAGCGCAGGCTTGATGACTTCCAGCCTTCCGAACAAGCCGGCTTCCGAAAAGGCTTTAGCACCATGGACCACATCCATACGCTGCGGCAAGTTATACAGAAGACTGAAGAGTATAACTTGCCACTTTGCTTAGCGTTTGTGGACTATGAGAAAGCCTTTGATTCGGTCGAGACATGGGTGTTCGGTCGAGACAATAAATAGTGTTTGTTGCTAACGTCTCCGACTTGTGTTGGAGGAGAAGTCTGACGAACATACAAAAAAAAAAAAAAAAAAAAGAGACATGGGCTGTGCTTGAGTCTCTTCAGCGATGCCGTATTGACTATCGGTATATCGAAGTGATGAAGTGTTTGTATAATAACGCCACTATGTCGGTCCGAGTACAGGAAGAGAGCTCGAAGGCGATCCCTTTGAAAAGAGGCGTCAGACAGGGAGATGTGATATCTCCGAAACTGTTTACTGCCACTTTGGAGAACGCCTTTAAGCTCCTGGAATGGAAAGGATTTGGCATCAACATCAATGGCGAATACATCACTCACCTTCGGTTTGCCGAAGATATCGTGGTCATGGCGAAATCGATGGAAGAGCTCAGCACGATGCTCGAAGGCCTCAATCGAGTTTCTCAACAGGTGGGTCTCAAAATGAACATGGATAAAACAAAAGTCATGTGTAATGCCCATGTCGTACCCACCCCAATATCTGTTGAGAGCTCGGTTCTTGAAGTTGTTGACTCGTACGTCTACCTAGGACAAGTAGTCCAGCTAGGTAAGTCCAACTTCAAGAAAGAGGTCAATCGCCGAATCCAACTCGGTTGGGCAGCCTTCGGAAAACTGCGTGACGTCTTTTCATCTGATATACCTCAGTGCCTCAAGACGAAAGTTTTCGATAGTTGTGTGTTGCCAGTGATGACATATGGAACTGAAACGTGGTCTTTTACTGTGGGCCTTATGAATAAGCTCAGGATAGCCCAACGTGCTATGGAGAGGGCTATGCTCGGCGTCTCTCTGCGAGATCGAATCAGAAATGAGGAGATCCGCAGACGAACCAAAGTTACCGACATAGCCCAGCGGATTAGCAAATTAAAGTGGCAATGGGCAGGGCACATAGTTCGGAGAACGGATGGCCGATGGGGCAGTAAAGTTCTCGAATGGAGACCACGGACCAGCAAGCGCAGCGTAGGACGTCCACCGACTAGGTGGACTGACGATATAATAAAGATCGCAGGAACGCGCTGGATGCAGGCCGCTTCCAACCGGCCTTATTGGAAATCCATTGGGGAGGCCTATGTCCAGCAGTGGACGTCTTACGGCTGATGGATGGATGATGGATGGATGTCAGCTATCCAATAATATAAATTAAAAATCGGCCAAGTGCGAGTCGGACTCGCGTACGAAGGGTTCCGTACCGTGTGGGATCCCCCTCAGACCCATTTATTATAATTATATACCAAGCAAAAACGGCAAAAAAATAACGTTTGTGGTATGGGAGCCCTCAAATATTTAATTTAGTTTTTAGTATTTGTTGTTATAGCGGCAACAGAAATACATCTGTGAACATTTCAACTATGTAGCTATTACGGTTCATGAGATACAGCCTGGCGATGGACGGACAGTGGAGTCTTAGTAACAGGGTCCCGTTTTTACCCTTTGGGTACGGAACTTTAAAAAGCGACTTGCATGCAGCGCGATCCTCAGTTTATCTGTCCACCTTGCGGATGAGGGGTTACAACGCTGCCATTGTATAGACTGCCTCGGTGGCTCAGTGGGTAGTGAACCTGACTTCTGGATCACAGAGGCGTGGGTTCGGTCCCCACCTAGGGCAAGCATTTATGTGATGAACATAGGTGTTTGCTCTGTGTCTGGGTGTTATTTAGATACTTACTATCTCTATAAGTATGTATTTAAAATATGTATATGTAGTATATCAGTCTCTGGCAGCCATATCACAAACTTTGCTTAGTTTGGGGTCAGAGACCGTGTGTAAGATGTCCCCCAATATTTATATTTATAATAAGCGCGATTACAGAGGCTCCAGCGTAAATTTAATAGCAATGTAAAAAGCGTTCTCTCTATCGAATGCCTAAAGTGAAAAAGAAACAGAACTATGCTATTTAGCTAATACTATATAAATAATAATACTAATACTAATAGCTTTGAACTGTTTCATAAAGGTACACAGGCTGCAAGAAGAACTTGACTACAAGATTATTGCTAAAACCGTGGAAATTATTTTTGTCTATTTGGTAATAAATCGGGTCCATCTAAAGGGAGTCTGAGGCGTAAATTATAAATAAGAAACTAGATATCTGCTATTTTACAAGCTTTTATTTACCTGTCCCGTTGTCTGTCTGTAAATTCTGTACTTAATCAAATCTTGCAAGTTAAATTTGATCCACTACTCGGTTACTGATTTAGCTGAAATTTTGCATACATGTGTAAATTGCGTGACAATGTTATATTATGATGACATGGTGCTGATCTGATGATGGAGCTGGAAGGTGGCCAAAGGTACTTAGCAATGAAACGACACAACCTCATCGATTTTGGGTTCATTTTAATGGTCTTGGCTAGTAATTTGTCTTTCAATGGTAACCAGGGTCTAATGATGGAGTTGGAAGGTGGTCATAGGAACTCTGTAATGAAACGACGCAACCCAATTATTTTCGGCTCGTTTGATTCGTCTTGGCGAGTACCGTATAAATAAAATAAATAAAATAAAAAAAAAATAAAAAAGCCTTTAATTTCTCATCTCATCATTAAATACATTGGTTTGTCATTATTGATGTCATTGTTAGAATAATATGTACAGTAAATGTTTAAAAATAGTCATCATTTAAAGTTTAAATTAGATAGGTACATTGCAGAATCGAATTTCATTGTCATTAATTATAATATTTAATTTAAAACAGTCATTAATAATATGTCGTTTAAAACAGTCATTAATAAATTATAAATTCATAAATTCATTGAAGTAAAAATGTCAATTAAAATTACAATTTTAATGCATTTAATTTGTTAGGTACCTACTATGATTTTTGTTCATTGTTGATAGATTATAATATTACCGTACCGCGAGTACCGTACCAGCCTTTTTTTTAATAGTCCACTGCAGGACGTAGGCCTACCCACGAAGGGTGATTGGGCCATATCCACCACGCTGGCCCAGTGCGGGTTGTGGATTCACACACGCCATCGAATATCTTCTACGGACGTGTGCAGGTTGCCTCACGATGTTTTCCTTCACCGATTCGCCAGTGGTGTGAAATTCCGTACATAAGTTCCAAAGAAACTCATTGGTACGGAACTGGGATTGAACCCACTACCTCAAGAATGCCAGGCTAGCGTTACAACCACTAGACCACCACGGCCTTGGCGAGTACTTGTTCAGTAAAAGCTTGTTTTAAAAAAAAGATTTTTTTTTAAATTACAATAGAACTGATTTTGGCTTATAGAGATATTTTCTGCAGAGCACCCCGCTGATGAGTTCTCACGTAGTCCTATATCCTAATAGTGGGTGGGCGACAGGGTTAGCTCGAGGTTTGCCTGGGTATTTAAACTGTATTGTTTTCCAGCCAGCGACATGATCCCTCGTTTTCTATTGCACCTGCTGAATCTCCTGATCTCTATTGTTGCCGTGCCGTAAGTCGAAGAAGTCTGCTGCTTCTGGACATACGCAAACTAAAAGCTGTTGTAAACCGCCAGTGAGTATCGTCAATACGTAGATTGTTGCAAGCTACCACAATACCTACCAACTTTTATTATTTTAGTAGTAATGTAATTTAAATATAAAAAATATAAATATTAGGGGACATCTTACACACGGTCTCTGACCCCAAATTAAGCAAAGCTTGTGATTTGGCTGCGAGTGACTGATATACTACATACCTATACATAATTCAATTACATACTTACATAGATAGTACCTAAATAACACATTACCACCCCTACACTGTCGATTTTCCTTCGATACGTACGAAGCGGTTTGACTCAACATTTCTGATTCGTACCGCCAGGGAATGGAACAGTCTTCCTGCTTTCCTATTTCCTAGGAGATAAAGCTTTTCAAGGTCAGAGTGAATATGTATCTTCTAGGTCTGCGTGCTTCATCTTCGACCACAATGTCGCTTACCATCAGGCGAGCTGGTGGTCAAACGCAGACTTATTTGCGTTAAAAAAAACACTCAGACACAGAGCAAACACCTATGTTCATGGGGATCGAACCCACGCCTCTTTGGTTCAGAAGTCAGAGTCACTCACCACTGAACCACCGAGGCAGTCAATTCAGATCAAAAATGAAAAAATCAGTAATGTAATTTTGATTTTCAAGTGACTTTTTTTTTACGTTACGTTCATTTACGTTAACTATATGATTACACTGCTATCTGCACAATATTCACGTGTTTCTTGCTTTTATTTTCAGTAAGAAATGGTCCCCCGTCTTTTGACGCGCCTGCTGTACCTAGTGTTCTTCATAGTGGCTGTACTCGGATGCAACAAGGCCAAGAGATCTGTCCCTCAAGCTGAGACGGTCTCTGTTTATAAACTTGCTGTGCCTGCAACCTCTTTTCATACAGTAGTAAGTGCCGCCATGATGTACCTACCAAGGTCAATTATAATCATCATTATCTATATCTGTACCAATATTATAAAGAGGAAAGATTTGATTGTTTGTTTGTGTTTGCATTGAATAGGCTCCGAAACTACTGAACCGATTTGAAAAATTCTTTCACTGTTGGGAAGCTGCACAATCCCCGGGTGTCATAGGCTATTTTATATATTTTTTAAAATTTGGGAGGCTGCTAGTAATCTATATAAATAAAAATGAATCGTGGTTGTTAGTCTCGATAAAACTCGAGAACGGCTCAACCAATTTGGTCAATTTTGATCTTGAAAAAAGTATTTGTGGAAGTTAAGGGAAGGTTTAAACGGTGAGAAGTTTATAAAAGTTTCGAAAAAAAAAATAGTAAAAACATTAATTTAATTTTCCCATACAAAATGTTCCTGCATGTAAAACATCGATATAAAACATAAAAAATGCCTATCGATGATGTAAAACTCAGGTAAAAGTTGTTATTGACAGTTGACAGATGGTGAGACGAAGTTCACCGGGTCAGCTTGTTAAATATATAAATATAATTAAATTAATAGACTGTCCTACTAGCCTATAGATTTCTAACAAGACTAGATTAGAAAAGGCGTGCATTCGACGTATTCCTGGATTAGATCATCAGTCCACCTTGTCAGTGGACGTCTTACTCTGCGCTTGCCGGTACTTAACGTAGTCCTCATTCAAGAACTTTATGGCTCCATCAGACATCCCTATGAACTATGTGTCGTGTTCATTGTTGTTTCCTAGCTAATCCAATGGGCTAAAGCCGTGGCGGTGTAGTGGTAATGACACCCGCCTTACAATCGTGAGGTCGTGGGTTCAAATCCCGGTCCCGTACCAAGGAGTTCCTAGAAATTTAACACCACTGGCTTTTCGGTGAAGAAAAACATCGTGAGGCAACCTGCATACGTCCGTAGAAGAAATTCGGTGGCGTATGTGGCAATCTACCAAACCGCACTGGGCCAGCGTGGTGGATATGGACCAATCACCCTTCGTGGGTAGGCCTATGTCCTGCAGGGGACTATTAAAAAGGCTGGTACAGTACAATACAGTACAGTAATCCGGGATGCATCTTATCCAATGTGGGTACCAATTAACTCAATTATTTGTAATCATTTACAGAAAGTTCTGCAGATATGACAATGTTTCAAGTTGTTCTCCTGCTTCTGTATGTTCTCTTCTTCATTGCGGAGGTGTGGTGTTGTAAGCGTAGAGAGCCATGTATTATCGCCTATCCCTGCTGTTATAACAAACAATGTCTTAACAAAATGGAATTAAGCAAAGAGGTAAATAATATCACCTACTGTAATATCACTAAATTGCGCTACAAGACAATCATCACAGCTGCATTGAAATAAGCTGATGCACACACCTGCACGGCCACTCACACAGTGTGTTGACACTCACACTACAGTACTTTCGCGATTTGCGTTCTGTCTGTGTGTGCGGTGTGTCATTGTGGGTGTGGTGTTGGCGCTTCCGCGGTGTGTGGGTGTATGTGAATATGACTGTGTTCACATACACACAAACATTGTTGGGGGTGTTAGCATTGCACTTGCGATTCGATGGTGGCATTCCGTATGCTTGGATGGGTGCGTGAAGCGTGAATGTATGGGTAATGTTGCAAGTATTGTGTTTTTTTTTTTTTGTTTAAATTTCCTAGTAGGTACCTACTGTATTGTAATTTTGGATACCTAACATACTACAATATACATACTAATAATAAGGAAGAGCCTAGGTCCCACGACACAGGTCACCCTAGTGTGGGAACTAGTGCACAACTTGTTTTTGTAAAAGTTTTTTGGAACAATAAACGTTTCATTTATTATTTTATTTATTTATTAGGTAAAATGTAATTATAATCAAGTATCTACATTAGAGGAATTTTCTTTAGGGAGGGCAACTGCTTAAGTACTTTTGCCTGCAGAAAAATAAAATGTATTGACTTTTAAGCTTTTTCCGTTCGTTTGTTCAGCCCTAAGACGTCCCCTGCTGGACATAGGCCTCCCCTAAAGATCTCCGATAGGACCGGTTGGTAGCGACTAGCATCCAGCGCGATCCTGCAGTCCTTATGAGGTCATCCGTCCACCTTGTGGGTGGACGTTCTACGCTGCGCTTGCCGGTACGTGGTCTCCACTCGAGAACTTTTCGACCCCGTCGGTAATAGTCCTCCGCGTTATTTGCCCTGCCTAAACAAACAACAAAACAACAACACTTTATTAGATAACCACATTACATAAAAATTCGGCCAATTGCGAGTCGGACTCGCACACGAAGGGTTCCATATCGTATGGAAGCCCCATTCCTCTTGCCGTTATTTATAGCGAGCAAAAAAAAACTCCTAAAAATCACGTTTGTTGTATGGGAGCCGCCCTTAAATAATTATTTTGTTCGGTTTTTAGTATTTGTTGTTATAGCGGCAAGAAAAATACATAATCTGTGAAAATTTCAGCTGCCTAGCTATTATGGTTTATGAGATACAGCCCGGGATAGACAGGCAAACAGACGGACAGACGGACATCGAAGTCTTAGTATTGGTCCCGTTTTTGCCCTTTGGGTACGGAACCCTAAAAAACAGATTATAAGGACAAAAAAAAAACAATTGGTCTCTAATTGGCGGCCTTATCGCTTTAAGCGATTTCTTCCAGGCAACCAAGCACGGATAGAAAAATATAGCAGTTGATAAAAAAACGTGGCCATAACAGCAAGAAAATTTAAAGCCTATTACCATTTAAACTGGTCAATCCTTTTGGGCCATGTCGGTAACATTGGTTCTTCTACGTCCTAATCCTAATTTTCATAATAATTCGATCTCGCAGGGAGACTCCGAGCATAGCACTCTCCATAGCTAGTTTGGCTACTTGGAGCTTACAAATAAGGCTCATAGTTGAAGTTTTCTGGGGTAGGCATAATATCTAAGGTGGGCAAGCACCTCCAAACTACGCTCGTGACTACAAGTATGTAACTCAACAAGCTATGAGCAGATTCAAATAATCGCCCAAGTACGAGTCGGACTCACGCACGGAGGCTTCCGTACTGTATTTATTTTAATTTTATTATTTATTATTGAAGGGAATATAAAACTAAATATTCTGTGAAAATTTTTAGCATCTACCTGGTACCATTATTAATATAGAGCGAAAAACGTCTAAAAATGCAGGTTTGTTGTTTAAGATATGTTTATATATTTATTTTGTTTTGTTTTTAGTATTTGTTGTTATAGCGGCAACCAAAATACATCATCTGTGAAAATTTCAGCTGCCTAGCTATTATGGTTCATGAGATACATCCCGGTAACAGACAGACAGACGGACAGACGGACAGACTTCGACTTCGAAGTCTTAGTAATAGGGTCCGGTTTTCCCTTTGGGTACGGAACCCTAAAAATACTCAAAGTAACATGTCATTATGATGACATGTTACTTTGAGTACCCAGCGGAGTGGCTTGTTGAAATGGCAGTAACAGGGATATAGCACGGAGTACTGACGGCCGATAGAGTCAAAAAATTCTCGAGTAGAGACCACGTACCAGCGAGCGCAGTGTAGAAGGCAAAAGGAAGATCGTAAAATGACTTCTGGTTTGCGATGAGTGCAAGTTAAATAATAAATAAAATAAATAAATATAAGGGGACATCTTACACAACCTACTAAGTTATACCTACTTACTAAATTTCAAGCGGTCTTGGTCTTATTTGAGATCTATGGGGAGGCCTATGTCCAGCATGTCCTACAGCTGAAACTACGAACACTAAGGTCTCTATTCATCTATCTTTAACCGACTTCCAAAAAGGAGGAGGTTCTTGTCTGGATGTTTTTTTATTTGTTCATCGGTATTTTCGCCAATTTTATTATGAACCGAATAAACAAATTATTTCTTATTTAAAGCGAGTAAACTCCCGAGGTGGTCTCATTTTAATTTTATCAAAATCGGCTGAGCCGTTTTCAAAAAATCAACAACAGTGTAATAACTGTGTAAATCAATTCGAGCAAACTATTAGAATTTTATACACGATGGAAGTCGGTTTTGCCATTTATTTGCAAAAATAAAAAACATTCTTATTGCTTTTATAGAAATAGTCATATGAAGTTTTCTCGTCTCGTTGCTACGATCGCGGAGATGTGTTGCTGCAAACGAAAGCAACCCGTTATCGAAACCTACCCTTGCTGCTACAAGAGTGAATGTCGTAACGCAGTGCAGATTTTGTACAGAAAGGTAACTCGTCATTTAATGTATCATAACTAAGCGTAACTATAAACGAATTTTGCTTTTCTGTTGAGATGATTTATAGTTGCAATCCGAGTTATTAACTTTAAACGTTCAATCCCTATGAAACAGGGTTCACATGTACACCTCTGAATAGTATTAGATTTAAGCTCTAATTTGTACCTTTTTAGGGTTCCGTACCCAAAGGGAAAAACGGGACCCTATTACTAAGACTTCCATGTCCGTCTGTCCGTCTGTCTGTCACCGGGCTGTATCTCATGAACCATGATAACTAGGCAGCTGAAATTTTCACAGATGATGTATTTCTGTTGCCGCTATAACAACAAATACTAAAAACAAAATAACATAAATATTTAAGGGCGGCTCCCATACAACGAACCTGAAATTTTAGACGTTTTTCGCTCTATATTTATAATGGTTACAGGTAGATGCTTGAAATTTTCACAGAATATTTCATTTTAATAATAAATAATAAAATTTGAATAAAATGCATATTTAAGGGGGGCTCCAATACAGTACGGAACCCTCCGTGCGCGAGTCCGAATCGTACTTGGCCGATTATTATGTGTATAATTATATGCGGTCGTGCATAAATAGAAAAAAAATGAAGAATAATTATTTTCCGCAAAAAATGGCAATAGTCTTCAAACTCTGTGCAGAATTCGAATAGTTCGCACGGATCGACGCAGTAATTTTTCACAATATTGTTGATTTATGGCTCAGCCGATTTCAATAAATATAGATAAATCTTTGAAGTATGATCTACAATACAAAAAAAAATTGATTTCGGACTACTCTGAAAAAGTTATAAGTTGTTATACATAACAAAATATATATACATATACGCATCAACTGCCTTGGTGGCTCAGTGGTTAGTGACCCTAACTCCTGGGTCAAAGAGGCGTGGGTTCGATCCCCACCCAGGGCAAACATTTGTGTGATGAACACAGGCGTTTGCTCTGTGTCTGGGTGTTATTTAGGTACTGTCTATATAAGTATGTATTTAAAATATGTATATGTAGTATATCAGTCTCTGGCAGCCATATCACAAGCTATGCTTAGTTTGGGGTCAGAGACCGTGTGTAAGATGTCCCCTAATATAAAAAAAAAAACTTATATACCTCCTCCATTTCGTCGGTTAAAAAAGGATGAAGTTTATGTAAAAGTCCTACCAATAGTCTAAGAGCTAAGTATCGGAAAAATTGCGTATTCAAATTACGCGAAAGGATTTTCCATCCAGAAAGCCATGGTGGTCAATAGGTAGTGACACCCGCCTTACAATCGTGAGGACGTGGGTTCAAATCCCCGGTCCCGTACCAATGAGTTCTTTGGAATTTATGTACGGAATTTCACACCACTGGCTTTTCGGTGAAGGAAAACATCGTGAGGCAACCTGCATATGTCCGGAGAAGAAATTCGATGGCGTATGTGAATCCACCAACCCGCACTGGGCCAGCGTGGTGGATATGGCCCAATCACCCTTCATCCCTACGTCCTGCAGTGGACTATTAAAAAGGATGGTACAGTACAGTACAGAAAGAATTTTCAGTGCACACAATGTAACAATTTACAACAAGCTACAATTGTGTACTAGAGAGCTAAGGGTATTAGAGACCACGTGACACCAACCCCCTGAACCTAAATTCCCTCCCCTTTGCGCCGTGAACTGGTTGGCGGTTAGTTTAATAAACTTCAAGTGTTGTAATTTCATGTGTTATTTTTCGCGATTTGAGCACATAAATGGTATTTAATTACTTAAATAAATAAATATTAGGGGACATCTTACACACGGTCTCTGACCCCAAACTAAACAAAGCTTGTGATATGGCTGCCAGAGACTGATATACTACATATACATATTTTAAATACATACTTACGAGTATATAGATAATACCTAAATAACACCCAGACACAGAGCAAACACCTATGTTCATAATTAATACATATACCTGTAAAGATATGTGTATTGTGGAAATAAATAAAATGAAATGAAATATATCATGTTTCATTGCGCGATAAGTCCCGTATTAAAATAGTAGGATAATGTAATCTCATTTTCAATTTAAAATTATTTACTGTGCTAATTATTATAGTCTCCAAACTCAAAGCTTCGATAAATAATGTATCTAGGTATATATCTGTACCATATTATAACTCTAAATCAAACATAGATAATCTCCGTAACCTTAGATGAAATATTGTTTTTTCCTACTTGCAGAAAAAATGGCGACCATGAAGTTTTCTCATTTCCTGCTCCTGCTGCTCTACATCCTCTTATCCATTGTTGAGGGCTGGTGCTGCAAACGGAAAGAGAAACTGCCTAAATACTGTCTCCCTTGCACTTATAGAGGACCTATCATTACTATATTGGAGCCTAAACAAGTAGGTAATTTTTAGAGTTACGTACCCAAAGGGTTAAAACGGGACCCTATTACTAAATCTCCGCTGTCCGTCTGTTTGTCTGTCTGTCACCAGGCTGTATCTCGTGAACCGTTATAGCTAGAAAGCTGAAATTTTCAGATGATGTATTTTGGTTGCCACTATAACAACAAATACTAAAAACAAAATAAAATAAATATTTAAGGGGGGCTCCCATACAACAAACCTGAATTTTTAGACGTTTTTCGCTTTATATTAATAATGGTACCAGGTAGATGCTTGAAATTTCGACAGAATATTTAGTTTTATATTCCCTTTAATAATAAATAATAAAATTAAAATAAAATAAATATTTAAGGGGGGCTTCCATACAGTACGGAACTCCGTTCGCGAGTCCGACTCGTACTTGGCCGATTATTAGAGTTACGTACCCAAAGGGTTAAAACGGGACCCTATTACTAAAACTCCGCTGTCCGTCTGTTTGTCTGTCTGTCACCAGGCTGTATCTCGTGAACCGTTATAGCTAGAAAGCTGAAATTTTCACAGTTGTCCGCCAGAGGGCGATTACGTACACAACTCGTGTCCGCATTTAAAATTGTAAATAATTGTATAAATCTTAGTTTCTTGTGTTTTATGACTATAAAGACAGTGTTTGAACTACAACGAATGTGCAAAAGTGTTATCTCAGGCGTAGCAACAATAATTTTTGAAATAACTAACTTTTTCCAAAATGACCCTAAGTGGTGTTTTAATATGACAGTGTAAAATTGAAATAACTTTCGTCTTTGTGCTAATTAACGACGCCAGTGACGTCAGAAACAAACGCTAATTACTTGTTATTGAACTTTGAACCCTATCACAAGGGAAAACGAAAGTTGGTTTACATGCGAATCCACAGAGGGCGTTATTTTAACGCGTATTGTGTCATTGAACTTTGAGCCGTGCCCATGATAAATCTCACATAATTAGATGGTGCTTTTATGATACAACTAGTATCACTTAGAGTTCATTCACCTTGAAGTAACCAAAAGTTGATTACCCTCGAAGTGAGCAAATTTCATTGCATCGTGCTAGTTAGGAACAAACATCTTTTTCTCATAGAAACTGCTATCTAAATCTCGCAGTTTAAAAATGGAGCGCTTCTGTTGCGTGTGTAACATTCACTTTAAGACGAGGCAGTACCTAACTTGTACTCGATGCAAGAAATCGTATGATTTGGAGTGTGGAAGAGTGGCGTTCAAACGATACTACCTGATGTCACCAACAAAGAAAACTAATTGGAGTTGTGTACCGTGTATAGAGCAGGGCTCAAAAATGTCATCATCATCATCATCAGATGCAAAAGGAATAGGAAAAACAACTCCTGAGAGAGAAACGATGCCTGTAACCAGCCTGCCCAAAGCTACTCGAGTACAACACAGCCCACCAGCTGCACGTGCTAATTACACATCTTCAAACCAAACGTCTCCATGCAATACTCTTCGAGCTGATGATTCTACTCGTACTCATACGAAAACGTTAACGAATAGTGCAAAATCTTCAAAAATGTTAAAAGCAGTTGACGAAAATAATGTGAGCCTTAATGCCGATCTTCTATCAGAAATAACCGCATTATCCAAACAGATACAAAAAAATGATGCGAAATTAGATTACGCATGCGATCTGCTGAAGGACCTCAAAAATAGTATCACCCAACTTAATGATAAGTACGAACTACTAAAAAATGATATGGATGGCGCAATTTTATCTATAGAAAATTGTTTTGATGGGTGTCACGTGCTAAAAACATCACTGTCTACAAACCAGCAACAATGCAGGGACCTGGAAGTACAACTGATTGAGACCAATCAGAGATTAGATAATGTGAAACACACGTTACTAGCTCAAAAAACTAGACAAGATTTCAATATATCGACCTCCAATAGTGATGTTTTACCCGTTAGCGTAATTCAAGAAAATGATAGCTTGATCTCAAGTCCCACAAAAAAGTCTTCAAAATTAAAACTTACTACAAATACAAGTGACACGGACGTGCCTGTCAAAATGAAGAAACCCGCCCTTATCAGGAATAGGCAAGACCCAACCGACATAAACATGAAATCAACATTGATGCCAAGGAAAGCAAAGCACATGTCTCCAATAGCGGCCCCGCTTGATACAGTCAAACGACTGGCTTTATCTCCGACCACTCTCATGGTTGAAGACAGTTCGGATGAAGAGCCCTGGGAAATCGTCAGATCAAAGCGACACCAGAAGGTCGTTAAAGGGAGTGGCGTGCAAAAGGAACAGCTACAGACGATTGAAAGATCAACAAAGATACATGCTTGCTTCTTCAGGACAAATACTTCAGTTGACGCTATAAAACAACACATGAAAGACATTAGCGGCAAAACGGAACACGATGTGATTAAACTAAACCTGAAACACGACCGGTATGCTTCATTTATTTTGACCGTTCCAGAAAGCAGTGCCTCGTTATTTATGCAACCCGAGTCGTGGCCCGCAGGTACCGAAATACGTAAATGGTTTCAAAGAAACACCGGACGTGCCACACAACATCAGCGGCTCCACGGCTCCGGTGGAAAATCAAGTACGGGCTGCGCAGACACCGAGCGAACGAAACGTAATTAAAAAGACCTCACTAGAGGTCATCTACCAAAATGTAAGAGGCCTCAAAACTAAACTCCCCTACTTCCGTGAACATATTAGACTTCTGCAAGCAGACTTAATTGCAATAACTGAAACAAATCTGGATTCATCGGTATACGACGCTGAAGTCGCTCCAGATGGTTGGACCCTTTTGAGACGAGACAGAGGCTCAAATGGAGGGGGGGTGCTGCTAGCCTCCAGACCGGGCCTTGAAGTTCGACGTAGAATAGACCTCGAAACATTGCACGGCGAAGATCTCTGGGCGTCTATTAAATACAAGGGTAGAGACTATCTTATCTGTGTGGTGTATATTAAGCCTTCTGCTAAAGATGCCGATTACATGTCTTGGTTTTCCAAAGTTGAAGAAAATGTTCCTAAATGTAAAGTTCCTATATTTATATACGGAGACCTCAATCTCAATAGTGCTAGTAATGATATTAATAATTACATGGGTTTTTTCACAAATTATTGCAATATATCGGAACGTAATTGTATTCAAAATGAGTTTGGAAGCAAGCTCGATGTCGTTCTTCTGAGTAATATGGTACAACAGGTAAGCGTGTGCGCGACAGATGATGGGCTTGTAAAAGTCCCAGATAAGTATCACCCACCTCTCGAAATTTCCATCAGTCTGAAAAGTAGTGTTGCTGAAGAACTACTTAAAGCCAGTAACATTGACCCAGCCACTGACTGGAATTTCAACAAGGCAGACTTTTTAGCTCTATATTATAACATAACAGCAGTAAATTGGACTGAAGTAACGAACCAGACAGACACTAATATGGCCGTAGAGACTCTCTATAACATTTTGTACAATTGCTTCAATTTATGTGTCCCCAAAAAAATTCGAAAAGTCAAACTATCGAAAAGGTATCCCACATGGTACACCCAAGAAATAATTAGTGATCTCAAACTAAAAAACACTTTGCACAAAGTCTGGAAACTAAACAATGACTTGTATATTTATAGTTTCTTTAAAGCAATTCGCGCGGATATAAAGAGTAAAGTGACAGTTGCTTTCCATAACTACATGAACCGCGTTCAAGAAGATCTTTCTCAAAACCCCAGTGCTTTCTGGAAATTTATCTCAAATCTGCGTACCAAAGGTGGCTTTAACCCTTCCATCACACACGATGGTCATACACATAACGGCCCAGCAGCCGCTGAAGTGTTCGCAAGCTACTTCAGTAGTGTGTTTTTAGAGGACACTCCTGTCTTGGATCCCGCCCGCTTAAAATCTAGTCATAATAATGCACTGATCAATATAAATAAACTGACGTGTAAAGAAGTTGAGTGGCACATAGGTAAAATGAAATCCAAAAAGTCCGTAGGTCCAGACAATGTACCGCCATATATTCTTAAAGCATTTAAAACTGAATTATCCAAACCACTAACACACATATTCAATATAGCACTAAGCACAGGAACCTACCCCACTAGATGGAAGCAGTCAAGAGTTGTACCAATACCAAAAGGCGGAGATAAAACACGAGTAGATAATTATAGACCCATAGCAATATTGTCCTGTTTTGCAAAACTTTTCGAAAATATCCTCCACGCCAATATATATAAACAGATGGAACCATATCTCAGTAACTCTCAACACGCATTCAGAAAAAGACGGTCTGTTAATACAAATCTTTTAACATTAGTCGACCATGTCTCAAAAAAAATGGACCAAGGTACCCAAGTAGATGTGGTATACCTCGATTTTAAGAAAGCCTTCGACTCTGTTGACAATGACATATTGCTAGAAAAGTTAGACGAATTCGGTTTTGCACCCAAACTCTTAAAATTCCTTGCTGACCTTTTCTGTGGTCGCACTCAATTCGTTCGACTAGGTTGTTACGATTCATCTTACTATCTCACAAAATCATGCGTCTGTCAGGGATCCTCTCTTGGGCCACTTTTCTTTTCAGGAATGATAAATGACTTAGAAAAGTGCCTTAAGTATAGCAGATGTCTCATTTATGCCGATGACGTTAAACTTATAGCAGATATAAGATCTATTGATGATATTCTGGCACTACAAAGAGACCTTGATTCCGTACAAAAGTGGAGTGAAAAAAATCGGCTATATCTAAACGTTGATAAATGCTACATTATGAGCTTCTCAAGATCAGCACGCATCATAGGCACAGGATATAATCTCAACAATGTACCCCTAACCAGAACAATGTTAACCAAAGATCTCGGTGTAACGTTTGACTCAAAACTCACTTTCCATGATCACATGCAGAAACTTACTACTGAGTGCTTTAAGCGGTTGGGCTTTGTAACGCGAAACTGTAAAGATTTCACCAACTACACCGCCATAGTACTTCTATATAACTCCCTGATTAGATCAAAACTAGAAGCTAGCTCAGTTGTATGGAGTCCTCACGAGAAATCTTACGCATTAATGCTGGAAAAGGTCCAAAAGCGTTTTCTACGGTTCCTTTATAAAAAGAAACATTACTACGAGGGTCAAACTGAAAGTTCTTAGAACTGGCCACTTATAAACAATATAATAAAAAAATAATTCTATAATTTGAAAATAGAACTCTTTGCCAATATTACTGAGTATATACTTCATTCATTTGTCATTTGTTTTACGATTTGGCGGCAAATTGAAAATTGTCTGTGTCACGTCAACATGAATTTAACACGAGAAAATTTTCGTGCAATGATTTTTTATGACTTTCGATGTCATTTAAGTCAACAAGAAAGTTATGATAGACTACGATTGGCCTTTCACGATGAAGCCCCATCTCGTGCGACTGTTTACAACTGGTTTAATGAGTTTAAACGTGGTCGCACTAATCTCACTGATGATTTACGTGAGGGACGGCCTTCTACGGCGACGACTGAAGATAACATCTGTGTTGTGCGGCGTATGATAGAGACTGACAAAAGAGTGACCTATCAGCAGATTCGGACAAGCTTAGGCATCGGTATGAGTCAAGTGCACAAAATCCTACACGAACATTTAGCGGTCAGGAAGCTTTGCGCCCGGTGGATACCTCATAATTTGACTGAGGCTCAAAAACTCCATCGTGTGGATTGGTGCCGTAAAATGATTGAAAGATTTAACGGAGGTGACTCAAATGCTGTGTTCGACATACTAACAGGTGACGAAAGCTGGATTTACTGTTATGATCCTGAAACCAAAAGACAATCTGCTCAGTGGGTGTTTCCTTTCGAGGAGTTGCCAACTAAAGTGAAGAGAGATCGAAGTGCGGGGAAAAAAATGGTGGCCTCGTTCTTTGGAAGGATAGGTCATTTCGCGACAATTGTGTTAGAGGATCAAAAAACAGTTTCTGCAGAATGGTACACTACCAATTGTTTGCCACTTGTCTTGGAAAAAGTTCGAGAGAAACGACCTCGCAGTAGGATCCTCCTTCACCACGACAACGCCTCATCGCACACCGCCAAGCGAACGATCGACTATTTGGCGACATCAAACGTTGAATTACTGGGTCACCCGCCGTATAGCCCCGACCTCGCGCCTTGTGATTTTTATTTATTTTCAAAAATTAAAGAAAAACTTAAAGGAAAGCGGTTTATGAATGCTGAAGAAGCGGTGGCTGCGTATCGCGATGCCATTGAAGAGACCCCTAAGGACGAGTGGGCAAAGTGCTTTTCCCAGTGGTTCCATCGCATGCAGCGGTGTATTGACGTGAATGGACAATATTTTGAAAAGATATAATAAAACTAATAACTGGCTAATGTAATCAGTTTTTGATTTTCTAAGAACTTTCAGTTTGACCCTCGTATTATCCTTTTATGTACCCTACAGCTTATCTGCAAGGTACACTAGGCTTCAATTCCCTTGAAACTCGAAGGCTCCATGATAATTTACTAACAACCCACAAAATACTCCACGGAAAACTGGACTCTCCCGAGCTATTGAGCGAAGCGAGTCGTCTTAATGTTCCAGAGCAACGTACTAGGTTCCGCAACGGCTCTCACGGGATCTTAGGATCGCGGCTCCCTCTGTTTGCGCCAACACCAGCGCGCACCGTCGCCCGCCAGCAGTCCCCCATCTGCCGCGCACAACACCACTTGAACGCCCTTAGCGCCTCTCACCCACATACTGACATCTTTTCCGACAATTTGGCAACATTCTATAAAAATACTCTGCCATACTGTGAGCAGACAAAGCTGTAAAATCGTTTTTTACCCTTAATTAAATAGTTCCTAGCCATAGTTTAAATAGTTGCTTCTTTCTATACCAATACAGTGTGTCATTATAAAGATTTTATTTATTGTTAATGTTGTATAAATGTTTATTCTTATTCTAAATGTACTTATATAATACTGATCTCATATTTTAAGTAAATTGTTCCTAGTACCTATATAAAAAATGTAACGTTTAGTTTTATAATAGACTGTAAGTTGCATTTTTAGTAAATAAATAAATTGAAATTGAAATTGAATTTCTGTTGCCGCTATAACAAGAAATATACAAAATAAAACATAATAAAATTAATATTTAAGGGGGGCTCCCATACAACACGCGTAATTTTTTTTGTTTCATTTTAATAACGACAACATGTAGACGCTTTAAATGGGGCTAAGGGGGTTCAGATAGGGTACGGAACCTAGTTTTTTTCTGTGAATATTTCAAGCGTCTACCTGTTACCGTTAATAATATCGAGCGAAAAACGGCTAAAAATTCAGGTTTGTTGTATGGGAGCACCAAAGAAGAAATATTAATTTTATTCTGTATTTAGTATTTTTTGTTATAGCGGCAACAGAAATACATCATCTGTGAAAATTTCAGCTTTCTAGCTATAACGGTTTATGAGATAAAGCCTTACAGCGGAGTTCTTACCCTTTGGGTATCGAACCCTAAAAAACCAATACACCTACGCTACGGTACGGAACCTACGCTTCACGCTTGTAAGGTGAGCCTTCTCCGACTAAGACAAAGCTTCATTAGCTTCATTCATGGTCTTTTTCAGAAATAGATGAAGTGGTCTCGTATCCTCCTCCTGGTGCTGTGCCTCCTCGCCTCCGCGGTGGAAGGCTGGTGCTGCAGCGCGTGCTGCAAGCGGAGACAACCCACGGACTGTAACCAATGTAACCATTGACCCAAGTAAGTTCGCTAACCGGTGTAGTCATGGATTTACCAGCAGGCTGGAGCCTAGAGCGGCAGATTTATATTATTATTTTATATTAAACTATTGATTGATATTTTTATTTTAAACTACGCTATGAGCGCTACCATTCCCCTTATAAACTAGTTTAAATCCTTGATCCTCAACAAGTTGTTACCTTGACCACTTAAAAAAGACTTGTTCATCGACAGACGAGTGGCCTATACTTACTCGTATATAAATATTACATAGGTAGGTATAGGTAGGTAATATGACATTATTATTTTAACAACCTAATTTATTTATGACTACGTGATGACTTGGTAGACACATGTTACCTATTCAGAAAAAAGTTCTTGAGTCCAGCAATTTGACCACGCGGACTTTTTTTCCTGGTAGACAAATCAGACTATCAAGTTTGACCATCAGGAAGGACCCGAACATTGTACATAGTGTTACAATATAGGTTTTCTGATTTCTGCTACCTATCACGGAACAGAGTGTCAAGTGGGAGTTTTGCAAATCAAATCGAATTACTTTTACGTCGCGTTGACCGAGCGCGCCGAGCTCACACGCGAGCACAGTGATTGTCTAACTCAAGCGTGTGTCAATACACACACGCTTGAGTTAGACAATCACTGACGTTGCCGCGCTTGTGTTGGATCGGTTAGGCGCTCTCGATACATTACCGTAAAAAATACTCACACTTAGCTATTCAGTTTTCTGTACTCGACACAAGATGGCCATTTCCATAGAAATCACATCAAACGTTAACGCGATCGAGTTCGAGCGAGAAACTCCCACTTAGCCCTCAGACGACGCCAAGAAGTGTTACTATAAGCGATTTCCGACTTTCTAGTGGTCCTTCAGATCCTATCAGGGCCGGATCTTTAGAAGTGTGGAGGCCCCAGGGCAACTAAAGAGCAGAGGCCCCTTCATGTTGTCCAGAACTCGCAATCCTTGGGGTGTCCCAGCCCGTAGAAGCCGCTTCGACTGTTCAATTATATACTTAGCATGATTTTCTCTATAATATTTAAGACTACCTACTTTCTACCTAAAGTAGAATAAATATACTATAGTATCTATACTGTTTTGTTAATATTTAATAATGCGAATAATTAATTTTTTTCTTTTTAATTTATATATTGAATTTATGACTTTTAATTATTGTTGTATAATGAAGACTACTATTTCTTTTAATTGGTGTTTAACTATTGTATACTTTTTTTTTGATGTAATTTAATTTAATGTTGACATGTATTGTTATCAATAAATGAGTATGAGTATGAAAAGTTATTTCAAATCGCCATTGAATTCAAAATCTTGTTACTTACAGAGAATCAAATAGCGAGTACACGCTCCTCGCTGTTGCTACACGTCTTGTCTTACTCTAACGCACGTACGGAAACAGGACAGCTGATAATAATTTCCTGGAGAACATATTTGGATAAATGGATAAATAAATGGCTTTAATAATCTATCTTGATTTTCATTTAGCATTGACTTTAATTTAGCTCGTAACAGCCTAGAGCTTTTAGCCAGCGAGCTAGTCGAGTCCAGACATTGCATTGGCTATGATATTTCTGAATCTTACTGAAAAAAAGTTGTTAGGATTTTGGCAAAGATACGCATTGCTTTATGTAGGTAGTAAAGGAGCGCTTGTATACGAACGTTGTTTCCTTCATAAACAGATTGATTTGTTCGCCGGACCAGTCCCCTTTATCGTCTACCCCCGCGCAGGCGGGTATAGTATCAAAGTATCACCCACATCAAAAGATATTTTTAAAAAGAATACTAGGTAGTTACCTATCTATCTTGGTTGTAGTTGTGTCACAAGAAAAGCTGAAAAAATGTGTGGTCCACCCAGGTGAACTAAGCAGGTGGACCACGACCGATTCCTGAAATTAAAATACGTATTCCTAATGGCACAACTACGCCCAACTATGTACAAGTTGTGCTTAGTTGGACGTAGTTGTGCCATTAGGAATACGTATTTTGGATGTCCTACTAGTTGTGCGAAAGCAGTTGATCCACGAGGACTTCCTCATCTACACAACCCGTTTGTTAGTAGGACTAGTTAGACTAGCAGGACCACGGCCACGAGATTTTTTCCCGTAGTTCTACTAGAGCTTGGTAGGACCACGGGAAGAAAATCTTTGCTAGGTAGGTATTGCAGTGACATATTTTCAGGGTCTTGTCGTGATAAATCTTGACGTCAAAGAAAATCAAGTGTAGGTAATAACACCGCGAATCCGGTGAAAACAGATATTAACTCCGATTACAGAGGCTCCAGCGTAATTATATTAGCTAAATAGCATAGTTCTGTTTCTTTTTCACTTTAGGCATTCGATAGAGAGAACGCTTTTTACGTTGCTATTTAATTTACGCTGGCGCCTCTGTAATCGGGCTTACTGAACCCAAACTAAGCATAGCTTGTGATATGGCTGCCAGAGACTGATATACTTATTTTTAAATACATACTTATATAAATAGTAACTAAATAACACAGAGCAAACACTTACGTTACACACTTATGTTCATCACATGAATATTTGCCCTGGGTGGGGATCGAACCCACGCCTCTCTGAGCCAGAAGTTAGGATCACTAACCACTGAGCCACCGAGGCAGTCAAATGTATGGAACAGCTGTTTTTTTACGATTTCGGGTTTGGACCCGTAGTAAAAGTTATAACCCTATAATTTTTGGAGACATTTTGTATTTACGGAAACAAATCATATAATTTATATAAAAGTTTTTATTGCCTATTAAACTTACACAGTCGAATAAAATTTAAACACTATTTAACAATAATCTCTAGAAAAAATAACTTTTTTCTAAAACTATGGTTAAGTAGCGTTTCCATGAGAACGGAAGATTGGGCCTGTCGTGATTAAATCTGCACTTGTAACAATTACACAAAAAAGACGTGTGGCACTCGGGGACTGCCGCGGTAAAGCTATTGCATAATTTTACAATACGTCTAATCGCACACAACGCCGTGTCGAAGACTGACGAACTGAAACGACGTTAGACGATGCACGGCCTTTAAGCCACACCTCCTTGCCCGTCGGAGTGGGGAGCGTGAGGTTTTTTCGTTACGGAATTTCTGGATTCGGTCCCCGCGCTCAAGGCCCGCGATAGAAGCTATGCAATAGCTTAAAAACCGTTCGAGCAAATATCTACAGAGCCACAATCCCTAAGTGAAAGTAGTAAAAAAATGTCCAAGCGCCGTCGTACATACCGACTTAAATATTGACATTAAATAATTCACAATGACCCGTTTTCTCGAATCTCGGTGATAAGTCACCTAATTAGTGCTTGTAACCGAGCACTTTAGCATCGCGCGGTGTTGTAGTCGGCTTGCAACCGCCTTACCAATCACTAAAAAGCCTGCCCACTACGTAGCTAGGGCAGAGTTTTGGCTCGGACACTTTTTTTACACGATTGTGAATCTATATACATTTGCTCGAAGCAAAGACCACATTTTTTTTTTTCAAATAAAACCCATTGACGGGAGATTTAAAGGCGCCATCGTAATTTTAATAGCAATTTAAAATGTTCCTGTTTCTTTTTCACTATATGCATTTGAAAGAGAGAACGATAATATAAGTTGATTTTAAATTTAAGATGGCACCTTTAAAATTGACTACAATGTCCGGTTACAACGACACAACTCAATTGAAAAAAAAAAAAACTACAAATTACCTCTTAGCGGTTTGAAACATAATCTTTATGGGTTACAAAACCTACTGCTCTTGTTTTTAATTCGTTTGGTACAACATAGACCAACTCGTTAGTCGTTGTAAGCGGATGCCTTTTTTAATTTTTTCATTTACATCAAATAATAGTTGTTTTTTATTTTTTAAGATTATAAATCTGAATAAAAAAATTACAAAAAGGTAAAAAAACAAACCCAATAATTCCGCCAAACAACATTCAACTTAAAATAATAGAACAAAAGATTAAATAATGCCAATAATTATAATTTTATTTACACTTAGATACATTCCAATTAAACTAATAACATTTTATAACAAGCAAATTATTATTTTTTTAATAATTATCATAGAGAAAAGGGAAACTAAGAATTCTATTGTGAGATAATAAATGACTGCATTGTAGTAACTTATCTTATTCACAAACAAAAATCTGCACTTCAAAATGCGCTGTCTCTTTCTAGCTTACGATAAACGTCACGAGCTGAAAAGAGACAAAGCATTATCCAACGTAAATTCCATATTTTTTAATGTTTTTTTAGTTAATAGAATAAATGTTATAATACGAAACTCTTAATATATGGCTTTTATAATTGAAAAGTCACATCGTAACGATACACAATACAATAGAGTTAATTTTGCTGTACTATTCTGTAAGCTTATCTTGTTTTAAAAGGTAAATAAGTAATAATTGAAATGAAATGAAATTTATTAGCGCTCACAAACATCAGTATATCGGTTTATTACCAGTGTTGCTACCAATCTTACTACCAGTAGTAAGAACGGTAAATGAATTATCGTTGTTACTACTGCAGTTGAAAGTTGTTAGAACAGTAAAAATAAATTACCCGTGTTACTACCGTAAAACTAAAAGAAACAAAATATGACCTGTCATGCTAAAGTTGCATGACAGGTGTCAAAGTGACAGCTGTCAAACTAAAAACGGTTTTTTTCAGGTCATAGTTCAAGTCAAATATGACAGATATCAAAGTGACAGCTGTCATTCTGGAATTCATAATAGAGTTGCATTACAGGTGGCAAAGTGACAAATGGATATACGTATATGGTTTAAATTTTCTACTCGTTAACTTTACGCGTTTCCAAAATAAAAGGTCTAGACATACGGACAGACAGACAACAAAATAATCCTATAAGGGTCCTTTTTTTCCTTTTGAGGTTCGGATCGCTGACAAAAGATTAATTTATAAAATAATACAGCAAAATTGGCATTTTTTTCCCACATCCATTCAGTCTACCACTAACACTATTATAGCCTGCACTGCCCACCGCTGGGCTAAGGTCCCACATTCCTTATATTACAAAAATAAAAATACCTTTACAAAATAACTAACTTATTCATAAACGATCTACAACCTCCTATAACAATATGTTTTAACGCGTAACACATTCTGTTCGAGTGACGTGTTTCATTATTAAGTCATGAATATATTATGTTTCTGTCTCGCTCGCACTCGTTCGGCTTAGGATGAGACATCATTCTGATATCATAGATAAAAGCCTCGGTATAGAATATACTAAAGCGCGCCTCGGAGTCTCGGAGTTCGGTATACACACGGTACACATCAGCCGCAGGGGCGCGCCGTCGTGACGAACGAACGTATGGGTTTGTAATCAGTCGCGCGTGCGAGTTACCTACCAGCACGGGAAGCATGGCAAAGGGACTAATAGTCTTTCCACCATTATATCCCCTTAAAGAAGAAATAAAGTATGGATTGACAATGACATCTGACATTAAGAGTAGATAAAATGGTTTTCTCCCCTACCCGTGCAGGTGGGCAGCCCTAACGCGTATGACGTACTGTGTGCCCACGCGGGGCTGCAGGTTTTTTTCAAGGACAGGGCAGAGCAAGGAATTTTTAAACTATGTTACTGGAAGGTTCACTCGACTCTCCAAGCTTTTTATAAAAAGGAACTTGAACCTTATCACAACATGAAAACGTTCTTTTTTTAATGAAATATAGTAAAAAGGAAAAACGGTCCAGAGAGAGACTTACTTGTAAGATGCTTTGTCACATTCACACAGTTGCTATTATATAAAAAAGATGACATGGTAGAAACATCAGGAACATTAGGAATAATGTAATCTCTCTTAAAATGAGGCAAGTGTAATTTTTTCTGCAACTAAATCAATTAGCTGTCATTATCATAGAATAAAAAAAGGTATTTTACATTCGAATAAAAGTTATTGAAAGATAAGAGTCATATGGGAGTATTGTGATGGCAAAATGCTGGTAACTCATTGCAAACCAAAGAAACAATATGGCGAATTATGCCTCTCTGTGATTGGCGTAGAAAGATCAGAAAGAGACACGGCCACTTAGTATTAAGTCTCTTTCGGACCGCGTTTTTGTAATAGTGAGCCTTCCAGATACGTAGTATGTAAATTCCTTGGGGCAGAGTCACAATACTGTATAGATTCTATTACCGCGACTAAAGCTAGAAGCTGATGAAGTATTTTACTGCATATCATAAATATTTATGGTAGGTACGTTTATGAATAAGTAGTTAGGTATAATAACACTATAAATACTCGACTGCAGTTCAGGGTGTTTATTTCGCGTCAATTCAGGGTTACGAACAACGGTTACACTAAGTTGAAAGGAAGTCAATGGACACCTCATTCATATTAAAAGACAGCTTTTTTATGCATTACATTTTAATGTGTACATTTTGATAATTTGAAAAACTCAGAAAAAGAGATTTTGAAAATTAATATAGATATCCTTTCAATTCAGTAATACCGTTTCTTACAATTTTATAAGATACATAACCGATAACCATGATTATTCTGGCTACTTCTATGGTCACAACTTGTCACACTAATATGACTATAGTTCGGCCGTTCAGAGAATGCGTTCCTGACACGTCATCTTGAAAAATTTTTTCTGGCCGATATCTCGGAAACTATGTACTTAAGGGCAAAAAACATTAAGATCATTATTGTAGAAAATAAAATTTCGCATCTTTTGTTTCCAGTAAACTTTTTTGTAAAACTTACCGTTTACGATTTATGGCCCATTTAATGAAATTTCATTAAATGGATCTTAAAGCATTAAATGGTCCATACATCGTAAACGGTAAGTTTTACAAAAAAGATTAATGGAAACAAAAGATGCGAAATTTTATTTTCTACAATAATGGTCTTAATGTTTTTTGCCCTTAAGTACATAGTTTCCGAAATATCGGCCAAATACATTTTTTCAAGATGACGTGTCAGGAACGCATTCTCTGAACGGCCGAACTATAAGAAAAGATAGCCTTTTACTTTCTTATATGTATAGTCTGAGAAAATTAGCAAATTCGGGGGAAAAACGTCGTGTTATTTTGGGAATTGTTACTGTTATACTTTGCAGTATCCAGATGAATATTACTGAATAGATCTGGATTCTGCAAGGTATAATTTCCCTGATCGCTAATTTTCGCTTTATTTTAATTTTTTTTATTTTCTTAGACTATGTAATCACAATACATATTCAATGTTTTAGTCAATGTGACTGACAAGGGTCATCGCACATTATATTGACTCGACTCGACCACGACCAGACTCAACGACTCAAGAGAAATATCAGAATTCCATTACATGGTAGCAACGTGTAATTCCAATCAATAGTATAAGCGAGTGTGGACATTGTTGTACTGCTTCGGTGGCTCAGTGGTTAGTGACCATGACTCAAAGAGGGTTCGATTTCCAACCAGGGCAAGCATTTATGTGAATAAATGTTTGCTCTGTGTCTGGGTGTTATTAATTGTTATCTGTATAATGTATTTAAAAATATCTATTACGTAATAAATCAGTCTCTGGCAGCCATATCACAAGCTTTTCTTTGTTTTGGGTCAGAGACTGTGTGTAAGATGTCCCCTAATATTTATTTATTTATCAATTTAGCTCCCAGAATTATTCAGATAACTACATGAGTATAAGCATTTAAAACAGTCCAAAACTAACAAGTTTTTCGACACTTCTGACATGTCGTGAAAGTATCACGAATAGCGATTAGATTTTGTGATAGTAAAATTCGCCTATTGACTCTCATTTCAACATTTAACAGCTATTCACGTATTGCACATTAACTTGAACGAAGTCAACGAAGCAATATACATATTGTTTATACATTAAAACTCGGGTCACACAGAGGCGGGAGCCGCGAGAAAGCGATCCGATAGCGGTCCAGTGCAAAGGATCGCGCCCGCTTGTTATGTGTCAGGTTGCATACAAATTTGAATATTACAAAAAAATCCCGTCCCGGATCGCGATCGCTCCCGCCTCTGTGTGACGAGAGCTTGAGTTGCTTGTTAGATTAGTTTTGGTCGAAACGTTGTGAGTCAACATAGTGCGCGAAGACCTTAACTATACATTTGGCGACTTATATTATTGGAAGGTTCTATTCTATTTTATGTTCGTTTCTATAATAAAGTATTCATATACAAGAGGATTCTCAGTATGCATTCAAATTCTATGAGTAATATTTCAAGACATATTTTCATCAATGGTGACATGTACATAGAATTTTCAGTAACAAACATTTCTAGTAACCTTTGGCCCTAATTTCGCTCGATTTGTCATTAGAAATTCTGTTCTATATCTCAAGAAATAAAAGTCATATTTCAACACTTTATAATGCTGTGTCCTCATATCGCTATTCGGTGTTCGTGTATTTTCTACGTTGTTTGCATATATTCGTGGTGGTATATACGAATAGTCAATAACAACGCTGGCTGGTGCGGAACTTCGCGTATTTGCGTATTCGTTTTGTTCGTCCGAATAGACACATATAGACGAATACGAACTATTTCATGGCTGTATTTGAGCACATAAGACAAATAAGCGAAGTGAGTACTCAGGATAATACCTGTACGCTATTTATAAATTTCGTACGTACATTTTGATACAAGCCTATTATTTCAATCTATTTTACAAATTCGTTTCGAATCGTACAAATATTCGCACAGTAACATTCTACTCTCTGCCTAATTACATTTTCCGTCTCGTTCGTTTTACTAAGAAATGCATGAGACGGCAACATTCGACTTTAAAAACAGAATTATATCTAGCCTTTGAAATAGTTTAGAAGAGCAGAAATACTATTTCTCTCTCATCTTTCCTATTTTTATAATTTAGGCATTTAATGCTGACTCTACACTTCACCAAAAAACTTCAATATATGTTTCGTGGTCTCACTCTATTGTGGTGTAATGAAACGAGACAGTAATACTTTAACCATCGTCATCGTAGCATTATACAATGATAGAAACATTTAAAAAATTAACATCATCTCTTTTAAGTCTATGAGAAAAGAAAAAGACAGTATTTCTGTTCAATTAATTTAGGGAAAAAAATAAAGAGCCGTCTAATCTAGTTATATAGCCATCTCATTCATGCCACTTACAAAAGAATGGAACGGCATGACATACAAACAGATTTGATATAACAACTCTGTATTTTCATAAATTGCTTTAATAATTATGTATCTATCGTATAGAATATGGGTATTACGATTAACAAGAGACACTTTAAAAAATATTCGTAATAGTAATTATATCATAACGAATTTAGGGTCACATATACCATCTCTTTCATATCACATACGGAAGAAGGAGATAGCGCTACTCAGTACAGACACAGTGCAATAATACTAAGAGCAAATATAGAATCATAAACATATTTCATCTCACTCACAAAAGAAGACTGTCCTTATCAATTAGAACGGAGCAAATCCAAAGCACTGATGCCGTCCTTTTCAAATCATGTACAAGAAAAAGAGACGGCAAGTCCTTGACAGGGCCATATTTAGAACCATCGCTCTGTCTCACGTGATATAGGTCGAATCATACAATATCAGCCGCCAAGTTGTATGATTTGACCTATACAAGAGAAAGAGACGACAGGAGTTTAGTAGGGCTATAGGAGAGCCCGGATTTCCTTGTGGACGTGACAGAGATAGTCGACGTAGGAAGTGCTGCCGTCTACTCCGCGGTCTTCTACCAGGAAGTGACGTAATACCGCCTCTAGCTTGTCGTGTTGCCGCATCACAGTTAACTGCGGAATAAAAAAGATGACACTTTATTCAATTATATAAGACTTTATTAGGTCCGTGGGGGCCAGATGCTCATAATAATATTCTATACAGAGATCTGGCCAGGCGTTTGGTAGAAGTGACACGTGACCAGAGTGCTGGCATCTATTTCGCCCAAAAGCTGAGTATTGCTATTCAGCGAGGCAATGCTGCCAGCATTCTGGCCACGTTACTCTCTGCCGAGGGGCTTTTAGACTAGGTTTTATTTTATTTGGTGTTTTTTTAGTTTAAGTTTTAGTGTTATTTTTCTTTTCTTTTTTTGTTTAAGTAGGTTATTTAATTTTAGTCATAGTGGAAAGTTGTATTTAGGTTTCTTTTTAATATATAGTGTAAGCTTATCACACACTGGACGTCTTGCGGCTTGCGCCCAAGCTTGGCAACAAATTGAATAGCCAATCATAGTCAAATATTATTGTTCGGTTCGATCCACACATTGGATTGTTGGAACCAAGACTACAGTTTTAAACCAACATAGCCAAAGTGTGGCTTTATACTAGTTATCTGCTTGCTCTGTACTTAGCCGAAAGGCGGTAATTAAGACTTTAATTATGAACAACTTTGATATGATTTTTATTTAGAGTGCTTTCCACACTAGATTTTATCTCAAAGAGTTATCTTTGTGATAAGCATTTCAAAAATCGGAAGAGAAGGCAGGGTTTGAACCTGCCCCAACCTGCCTGCAAACTTCAAAAGTTTGGCGCTTGCGTAGGAGGCGGGTTAGCTCAGTTGGGAGAGCGTCGGGCTAGTGATCCGAAGGGGCAGGTTCAAATCCTGCGTTCGCTTCAGATTTTTGAAATGGATAACACAAAGATAACTCTTTGAGATGAACAACTTTTACTATGGGGCCAACCTGGAATTCGAGAATAAAATACCAGCTGTTCCATACAAAATTGTAACTCGGAATCGTAAAAATGTATGAAAGTTGTTTTTTTTCCTCGAATTTCGGGTTGGCTATACAGTAAAAGTTGATTATAATGATGACCTAAACCATCTCCTTTGGGTTTAGTACACCAGTTCTGGATAACCCTGTAGTATTATAAACGCAAAGTTACTTCGGAGTGGTTAGTTTGTATGTTGTATTTTTTATTTTTTTGACAATTTTAATTATTCACTTGTAACCAAAGTAACTCTTCGTTTAAAACTTAAAAGTTATATTAGGGAGTTGTTTTAGATGGGTTTTTAATAAAAATAAATAAATTATAATAAGTGAATTTGTGACTCGAATCGTCCATGAAAAACATTCCTAATTATGTATTTCTAATCTAGTATTAATTTTGTGTTAAATATTTCGAAAAATGAACTCTTATGACGCGATCCAGGTATACCCGAAAAAAAAACTCAAAAGCTCAAGCAGACAACAGGAAAAGCAGAAAAGCAGCAAAGATTCAAACCATGCTAAGCACTACTATTGTATAACCAGTAATAAAAAGGTTTTAAAAGTATACAACAGGTGTCTCTGAAATAAATGTTTCGATTAAAATGTTATTCGCCACAAACACCAAATATTATCAAAAAAATGTAAAAATCACACATGGTTAAGAAACCTTATAAAATATGAGCATGAATTTCCAAATAACCTAAATATGAGGTTGATGAAAAATGATGAGGAAAATGGTCCAGTTTCTAATGATCAATAGATATCTATAATCAAACTTCCCTATGTCCGACCAAATTATCCCAAATTATCGAAAGATGGCGTCATAAAAGTGCTCTCGAAAGCACCAAAATTTCACACACGCCCTATGTAACCCAGATAGTGGAGAAATGTCGCTGTAACCGATACCACAAGCATCTCTAATATGCCAAGTTATCCCAAATGACCAAGAGATGGCGCAAAAACCAATCCCAAAGCGCAATCGACGTGCCTAATGGTTTGGTTGGACGCATTTAAGCGTATCCAATACCACAGCGTCACACCCAAAAGTCTTTCACAGATGTAGTATAACAAGATATCCCATATGACAGTATCCCATGTAACCAAGAGATGACGCAAAACCCAAAGCCCAATCGATGTACTGTAGTTTCTGTGCACTTTCATACGTTTTGGCAGCTACAGAGTCGATGTAATCACTCTCAATAGCCTCCCAAAAGCAGGATATATCAGATGACAGAGATCGCGTTGAAATTAATCGCAAAGCCTACTAAAATATCCCAAAATGAGCGAGATGACCCAAAACCCAATGCTCCTTTTTGCGCGCGTTTATACGTATCCAAAGCTACAGTGTTGCTGCAATCACTCCCAAAAGCCCGCTACAGATGTAGTATGGCTAAATATCCCTGATGGTGGAGAGATGGCGCAAAAACCAATCCCAAACAGCTTAGTGGCTCAGTAGAAGTACAGTAGTTTCTGCCACAGCGTTGCTGCAATCACCCCCAAAAGCAAGATATCCCAGATGACAGATAGATGGCGTTGAAATCAATCGCAAAGCCTCCCATACTAAAATAACCAAAAATGACCGAGATGACGCAAAAACCCAAAGCTGCAAACGCTTCCCGTAGGTATAGTATGGCAAGATATCCCAGATGATAGAGATGACGCAAAAACCAATCCCAAAGCCCAATCAAGGCTCAGTCGACGTACAGTAGTTTTTGCACGTGTTTATGCGTGTCCATGAGGTAGTCCATATACGCTGGTGCTCCATCCACTCCCTTGTCTTCCGCCAGCATCCTGCGAGCTTCCACGCAGGCCTTGTCCAGCGCGTGGGTCACTGTTAGCTGTGGGACAGGGGCGGGTTGGAACAAACAGCTAGGGGTGTAAGCACCAAGACTTAAGTTTGTATACAAGTAGTGTCATCTTTGCGATAGTTCATATTTAATTTATTTGAATAGCTTATGTAAATATGTATACTTAGTAGCTATAGTACGCGCAAATAATAAACATCGGAGTTTAGAAAGAGATAATCGGCTTATTCAGGTTTCGTAGAGTGTTATCTCTGTCTCACGAATCACGATTGGACAAATGAATGACACATATCATCAGCGTGGTGTGGCGTCGGTTTTGATTTTAGCGACGCGAAATCAAAACTTACCTACGTAAAATATTTGCATAAAATTACTTGCTGCAGTCATAAAAATCAGTCAAGTGCGAGGTGGGCACACGCAAGAAAGGTACCGTACCGTAAGGAAGACCCTTAGACCTGTTTTAAGCGTCTACCTGTTACCGTAGTTACATAGAACAAAAAACGGCAAACCCTTGTTAATTGGCAATACTTGTTTTATTCTGTTTTTAGTATTTGTTGTTATAGCGGCAACAGTAATACATCGGCTGTGAAAATTTCCAACTGTCTAGCTATCACAGTTTTGTAAAGTACAAGTGGGGAAGTTCAGGGGAATCGAAATAACTTATGACCCCGATTTGGGGAATGTGTCTTCGATTTTTGGGGAATTATTGACTTGGGTATTGGCAACGCTGTTTGTGAGACAGAGATAAAGCTCCAGCTAAATAAATAAAGCTAAAAATCCGTGAGTTGTGACCAGCCAGTTGTCTCTTTCCAAAGGCCTATATCTATTCTATATTTGCTTTTACTGTACAATTTATAGTAACGTAACTAAAATTTACCAAACATTGTGCGTTTAATGAAATTAATTAATCGATTGGTTGAGCTCTCTTAATCCGAAGTCAGAAATAGTAATAAACAGATTTGTCGTAATTGATTCACTGAATTTAAATATATTTTGGCTCAATTCATACGGCGGACGATATAAGTTTTTACTGTAGAGTGAAATCACAAAAGGGTAATTTAATATTCATCAGAAAATAACCGCACCACAAATCGTATAAAGTTAAACTATTTATCCAAAGATGACACTACTATGACGTGAAGATCCTGAAGTTATGTATAAAGTAGAAGAATGCGAAACGTTCACTCTCTCCCGATTATACTCACGCTTTCCTATGTAGAAAAAAACTAATTATCACGTCTGTACATACTGTTTGCATAAGGCCAGTGCAGCAGCGAAAACAGTGCGATGCTAAGCGAAGACAGAATACAGGGCACCAAAGATACACTTAGCATATAGATCGTCACAGGCATAGAATAAGACCTAAAGTAATAGAAACAGTACTAAAATAGCAAGAGATATACATCGCTTTGTCCCATTTTAAATACGAAATTTAAAAGATGTTATTAAAAGATGCACATACACCCGTGCTTACGTCATTTATGAGGGTTTCACAAACTAGCACTGAGCTATCTCGGCTGTCCAAATTCAAAAAGGTAAAAAGTAGGAAGGTAAAATGATCAGAGATTTGAACCTACTGGAACTAGAGAGTTCAAATTTCCGAAAAAGACAAATGACCAAGTGTAACCAAATTTTAACCATTTTGACATTACAACTGGTGATTTTGACGTATGCGTCAGACATTGCGTTTCTTTTTGTTCCACTCGCTCTCGCGTATGCTGTATAACCAGATATGAATAAGACAGTTGTACCGTAGTTTTTATTTGAGTAAAGTTTAGCAATACTTCTATTACTTGTAATTCTTCTGAGGTCACAGCCACAAACGCCGGCACATAAACTTTTATACACGTTCCGCCTTATTCACGGCAATTTGTTTCAACGGACATCGGACCGTTTTTTCACCGGATTCGCAGTGGTGTATGGCTTATAATGAACGTGTGTTGACGCGCCGGACATCCATCCGGCGAAACATGTAGGCATTTCAAGATCAAGCGCTCACGCAGAGGTAATTTGGAGCAGTTTGTCCATCTTTTTAACCGACTTTCAAAAAGGAGGAGGTTCTATGTTCGTGTATTTTTTTATTTTGTGTATGTTCATCGATAATTTCGCTAATTGTGAACCGAATCGAAAAATTCTTTTTTTAGTTCAAAAGGGTATACTCCCGAGGTGGTTCCATTTAAATTTAACAGAAATTGGCTTAGCCGTTTTTGAAAAACTATCAATAATGTAAGCAACTCGAGCGAAATATCCGAATTTTGTACACGATGAACATTGATATTTTCGCCAATTCTGAACCGAATCGAAAAATTCTTTTTTAGTTCGAATGGGTATACTCCCAAGGTGGTCCTATTTAAATTTTACAGAAATCCGCTGAGCCGTTTTTGAAAAATCAACAATAATGTAAACAATTCGAGAGAAACGTTCGAATTTTGCACACGATGGAAGGCGGTTTTGCCATTTTTTGCGAAAATAATTATGGTTTTTAAAAGTGTTTTTTTTAACTTTTTTTTATGTACAACGGGACTACTGCACACGTTAGAGTCCAGTAGTCGCGTTTATTCTTCTAGGATCAGCGTTTGTAGCTGTGGCAATACGTTCGTTTGCGATCAATCATATTTATGTTATATACATCATATTTAATGTATATTCTAATCGGTAATTATGACGGCGCTCGGACAAGTTTTTTACTACTTTCACTTAGGGACTGTGGCTTTGTAGATATTTGCTCGAAGGTTTATCAACACAAAATTGCATGCTCGAAAAGAACACAGAAAACGCATGCATAGAAACAAAACAAATGTTTAAGTCGGTACACCTGCATCGTGGCATAGGTTTGTCTTAAATATTTTACTACATAATATAATTTAAAAGGAGCCATCGTAAATTTATTAGCAATGTAAAATATTGTTATCTCTATCAAATGCATATGGTGAAAAAGAAACAGGAATTTGGTCTTTTTGAAGATCTATATGGGGAGGCCTAGATCCAGCAGTGGACGTCCTATGGCTGAAACGAGTATCTTTATAGCATATACAGAGTGATTTTATTTCCAGTGCACAAACTTTGCATACGGAAAGTATAATAAACAAACAATTAAACCTCTATTTTACTTTCACTCACTTTGGTACAAAAATATTGAAATAACTTCAAGAGAAAGTATACAGATAAACGGGGTAATCAATGTCACCCTACGTCTGAATACCTACGGCTGCGTCGCGAGACGTAGGTATTGTACCTACTAAGAGCAGAGGGGGGCGAGTTGTACGCCGCGCCGACTATTTACCTACGGTGAGGGGCCATTGACCGGTAGCACTGACCTTGAGAGAGCTAGCTATACGTTTTAGGCAGTAGTTCTTGTCTGGAGTGTAAGGTGCATGCAATTTAATTATTTTTGGGATAGTTTGACAAAAAATTGATGAAAAAAAGTTGATCTTTTTATGAGCGAAATATGTTCTATTAATGTTATCTATTGCGCGATAAAAATTTGTGCACTGAATAAAATGTCTTGCTGTATTATGTAACTCACCCTCATAGCGCTGCGCCGTAACACTCTCGCCTCGTGTACGAGCCGCCGCACCGCCGCGCTCGCTGGCGTGTCTAACACGGGTAATTCCGTCACCTGAAATACCAATTTTATATCTTGTTAAAAGCTATAATGCTACTGTTAAATAAAAAAATAAATATTAGGGGACATCTTACACACGGTCTCTGACCCCAAACTAAGCAAAGCTTGTGATATGGCTGCCAGAGACTGATATACTACATATACATATTTTTAATACACTTATAGAGATAGTAAGTATCTAAATAACACCCAGACACAGAGCAAACACCTATGTTCATCACAAAAATGCTTGCCCTTGGTGGGAATCGAACCCACGCCTCTTTGACCCAGTAGTTAGGGTCACAACCCTAACCACTGAGCCACCGAGGCAGTCAATTAAATATATTATCATACCTCCTAGTCATTAAGTTGTTGTCATATGTCTGGTATCAATAAATAAACTTTGATTGATTGATTGATTGATACCTGTGTGTCAATTTGTTGCGGGGAAGGCACTCCGAACACGTCGCGGATGAAGTCAGGGTTTGCCTGCGACCCCACCCAGATCAGGATGTGGACACCGTTTTCTGTGGGTATACAAAACATTTATTTTCATCGAGTTTTATCTATAAATTATATTATGCATTACAGTACAGGCGAGTCAACAATCTGGACCAGACCTGAGAGAGATAAAGGGGGAATAATAAAAATATAACGTTTCTAGTCTTTTTTTTTTTTTTTTTTTTTTTTTTTTTTTTCCGTTTCCGGCGATCAAAGTGTCAACATTGTCGTACGGTTCAGTGATAAAGAAATAAATTTAAAAATACTCAAAAGCCACCATTTGTTACGGAAACTGCTCAGAAACAAGACTTACAAGAAAATCCAGTGTTAAGATAGTAATCCTCAAGAATCACAACGTATTTTAGAAGATTAGCTCATCAAAATCACCACTGGCTGAAAAATAGAGGTTAGAATTTCAATTATTGACAAGTTGGATATTGGTTTATGTCACTAGCAAATTAAAGTGTCAAATATCTAACTGTCAACAACAACTGTGTTGCCAGTTACAAAATCTGAATTTCTACCATACTCTAACAAATTGATTTTACGTTCCGTTCCACAAAATTTTATCAACCTAAAATGGATAGCCAATTTCAATTGTTGTTCGAAAAAATGAAAATAGAAATGGAAAAGCAAACGTCCGAATTAACAAAATCTATTACTAGCTCGATAATGGACAAAATGGATGAGAAATTAGAACCGATATTAGCAGAAAACCGGAACTTGAAACTAAAAGTAGAAAATCTTGAAAAACAAATAGAATATCTGAAGAGAGAAAAAAAGGATAATAACATAGTAATATTTGGATTAGAGGAGAAAGAGCAAACAACTCAAGAGCTGCTACAATACATTAAAACAAAGTTCAAAGCTGATCTAGATATAAATTTACAGGACAATGAAGTAAATAAAATTTATCGCATAGGCAAAAAAGGAAAAGAAGTTAAGAAACCTAGGCCTCTCCTGATTAGTTTTGTAAATAATTGGAAGAAAAATGAAATACTAAAAAATAAAAAGAAATGCAAGGACTTGTTTATCGTGCAGGACTATACAAAAGAAGTCCTAGAAAAAAGACACTCCTTACAAGCTAAATTAATAGAAGAAAAAAATAAAGGAAAAATAGCATACATACAACATGATAAACTAATTGTAAAAGAAAATAATGGAAACATAGAAAAAAGAAAAAGAGAGCTCTCAACTTCACCCCTAACAGAAAAACCTAAAAAGCATCAAACTTTAATGTCTACTATTAACAGGGCAAATGCATTTGATGTTATGAGACAAAGATCGAACTCTCTTTCAAGCGCAAGCTCATCAGCTAACAAAAAATAGCAACCAGAAGTCGGCAAACGGAAAACACAACATAGACTTAGCTTAGAAGATAATAAAAAAATAACACACCCTCTCCCAAGCCGATTGGTCCTCGTGGGAGAAGAAGACCACCACCCTCTAAAGACAACAAATAATAACAAAAAAGCAACAGACATCCATATAGCCACTTTCAATCCAAGGTCATTGAGAACCCCAGAAAAACTTTGTGAACTAGAACTTGCTATTAGAGAAATTAAATGGGACATTATAGGAATAAGCGAAATGAGAAGATTTGGAGAAGGTATAGAAGACCACGGAGAGTATATTCTGCACTATAAAGGTGAGACGCCAGGGCTATATGGTGTAGGATTTCTAGTAAAAAAGAATCTGGCCGACAAAATTGTAGAAATTAATGGTATTTCGGAAAGAATAGCAATCCTCAACATAAAACTACCTACCCATGGAACTAAAGACCAAATGTGGACTATCATTCAAGCATATTCACCGACAGAATCGGATAAAAAAGAGGATAACTTAAAAATCGATAGTTTTTACAAAGAATTGGGAAAAGCTATTGAAAGTTCACACAAGAATGTCATAGTGATGGGAGACTTTAATGGGCAAATAGGAAAAAGGAGCACTGGAGAAGAATTCACCATAGGGAAATATGGGGTTGGCAAACGAAGTAGAAATGGCACTAGACTAGTAAACTTTGCATTAGAACACAAACTAAGTATATTAAATAGCTTCTTTGCCAGGAAACAACACAAAAAATGGACATGGGTGTCTCCTGGAGGAATGTATAAGAACGAAATAGATTTTATAATGACCAATAATCCGAAAACTTTCAAGAACGTTACCATCATAAAAAATTTGAATTTCAACTCAGACCATAGAATGGTCAGGGCGATAGTAAATGGAACGCCTACAAAGAAAAAGAGACCGCTCCAGAATAAATATGAACCTGTTCGGCGAGTTAATGACAGCGAAACATTTCTTAACAACATAGCGCAATTGCTAAAAGAAGAAGAAAAAAAGAAAAGTAATTTGTCTACCCAAGAAAAATATCAAAACATCATAAACATACTTAAGACCGAAGCAACTAAAATAAGTAATAACAACAAAAAAGAAACTTCAATAGAGATAAAACAGTTACTGCAAGAAAGAAAAGAGCTTTTTAACGCGAAGAAAAACAAAACCATCCGACAAAACATTACAGAAATAAGTAAAAAAATCAACGAAAAACTAAGGAAAGAACGGAAACAAAAAAGGTTGAGCACGATGGAAAAATACATCAAAAAGACTGGGGGAATAAAGAAAGCTCTTAAACAACTTAATGACACGAAAATATGGATGTCAAACTTAAAAAACAACAAGGGGGATCGTACCAGTAAACGATCTGAAATATTAAAAATTGCCACTGACTACTACAGCAATCTATACAGTACGAAACAAAATCATGAAGAAAATACCAGTGACATAGAGACGTTTACGAATTCAGAACCAATTCCAACAATATTGAACGAAGAGACCATAAAAGCAATTTCCACTCAAAAATTAGATAAAGCACCAGGATCAGATCAAATCACAAATGAGCTTTTGAAAATTACTGCACCAATAATAGCCACAAAATTAACAGACATTTTCAACGAAATCATTGATAAAGAAATTATTCCATCGGACTGGACCAAATCAACGATAACATTGATACATAAAAAAGGGGACAAAGGAGACATAAGTAACTATAGGCCCATTAGTCTTATGTCAAATATCTATAAAATATTCTCAAAAATTATTTTATCCCGAATTTCTAATCGATTGGACGAAAATCAACCAAAAGAGCAAGCGGGTTTCCGTAGTAACTTTTCAACAATTGATCACATTCATGTATTGAAACAAATTCTACAAAAATTTAACGAATATAATAAAATCTACTATTTAGGATTCGTGGACTTCAATAAGGCTTTTGATTCTTTAGAACATAAATACATATGGAAAGCTCTAGACGAACAAGGTATCGAAGAAAAATACATAAAATTGATTAAAAGCATTTATTCGAAAAGCACGGCTCAAGTAAAACTCGAAACAACTGGAGAGGAGTTTCCCATCGAACGAGGCGTACGCCAGGGAGATCCTATAGCACCTAAATTGTTTTCAGCTGTTTTAGAGATGATTTTCAGGAACTTGGACTGGAACCAGTATGGTTTTAACATAAATGGCGAAAAATTAAGCCACTTGAGATTCGCGGACGATCTGATCCTCTTTTCAGAGTGCTCAAAAACCCTACAAAACATGCTGCAACAACTATCAAATGAAAGTGCAAAGGCAGGTCTGTCAATGAACACATCAAAAACAAAAATAATGACGAATTCCTCGCAATCAGAAAGCATCAAAATTAACAACAGAGAAATAGAATACGTAGACGAATATATTTATTTAGGTCAATTAGTATCTACAAAAAACTCAATGCAAAAGGAAATACAAAGAAGAGTAACTAATACTTGGAAAAGGTTTTGGTCTCTCAGCGAAGTGATGAAAAATAAAGAAATGCCTATCAAAGAAAAAAGAAAAATTTATAATACCTGTATCCTTCCATGCTTAACGTACGGGTGTCAAACCTGGGCGCTTACAGAACAATTAGCTGAAAAAATAAATGTTTGCCAGAACAGTATAGAAAGAAGCGTAATAGGAGTCAAAGTAAGAGACAGAGTTAAACTCGAGAAGATCAAAGCTATAACCAAATTTAAAAACGTAAAAACAGTGTGCAGGCAGCAAAAATGGAGATGGACAGGTCACATGATTAGAGACAAAAAAGAAAAATGGTCCAAACTTATAACAGAATGGTATCCTAGAGATAGCAAAAGAAGTCGAGGTAGACAAAATAAAAGGTGGGAGGACGAAATCAAACAAGTAGCTGGACCAACATGGATCCGAAAAGCGAGAGACCGGAAAGAGTGGAAGTCTTTAGAGGAGGCCTTTGTCGAAGGACAAGCTGAAACAGAAAACTCGGACGCCGACAATAACATAATTTAATCTGTAATTGTAATGTTTACAGTTAATAAAGGCTTATTTTATTTATTTATTTATTTATAACGTTTCTAGTCACAAAACCAAATTACACCTATTGGGCTAAGCTCATCGCGCTTGCAAAACGTAGAAGACAATGACATTTGACGTAAATCACATTTGACATAAGTCAAAGTTGACATAAGTCATATTTGACAAAAGCAACTTTTGACATAACTGACATTTGAAATACTCTTCCTCAAAATGGCGGAGCTTTTCGAAGACACCTGAAATCATACATCCAACAACTTTTTTTTATCTTACCCAATAAATAGACGCCCTGATCGTGCATCTTGTCGATGCTAGCACGCAGCTGAGCGGGGGCCGCGTCCGGCAGCCTGTGCAGCGGCAGCAGCCGAGGGTACGTGTACACGACTGAAGTTAGCACGTCGGCGGTCAGAGCGCGGTACATCGCGCAGCTGCGGTCGTCGCACGATATGTCTGGACCTGGGGATGGTAAGTAGTATTGTATTTTATACTACACCTGCTCGGAAAGTACCTTGATACTTTATCAAATTTACGGTAGAAAGTACGTCATTGCATATCGAACAAATATGCGGGGAGAAAACGCATCTGAGCGGGAGAGAAAAGTGTATGAAAATCCATTTCTTACGTGGTTTTTCTTTTTTAATTTTGGGTAAGACTATGCGCTGGTAACCTAAATATCAAAAGCCAAAAAGTTTTTACAGTGAGTTTTTATCTCCAAGTTCGCAAAATGACACTGGCCACTAGCTGTGTGTTGGATGGTGTCAAACAATTTGAAAAAAGAACATGTGAAAATTGCAGACGCCATTGGCGCCATTTTCAAGTGTTACATAAGCTTCCCTAACTGCAACAATTTCAATATAAATTTCAATTAGTAAAGATTTAGTTTTTTATTTTCCGCGTAGGTGTAGTATAAAACACTATGTATCACTCGAGAGAAAGTGCGATTCCCAATCTCGGGTGTTTTAAACGACACCCTCGACGGTAATCGGTCACTTTCTCCTCTCGGTGAACAATGTACTATTATGTTGTAGTGAATATATCTATAATCCGACCGCTTAACTTAGCCTCTCCACTTACTCGCCTGCGTGGTACAGGGGCGCCTGCTGCCTGTACAGCTGGTATACAACGGCAGTAGCTTCATAGACTCTTGCAGCACCAGCTGGCCGGCGAAAAACGGTGAAGGGCAATAATTCCAGTATGCTCAATTAACGCAGCGGTGGGATACTTTCAGTACTCACCTCCGACTATACCATCAGAAGGTAGTATATAACGGCAGTAGTTTCATAAATTAGGGCACCACAAACTATTTAGCTAAGAAGGATGAAGCGCAATGTTTCCAGTATGCTCGACTAACACAGCGGTGGGATACTCTCAGTACTCACCTCCGGCTATAGCATCAGAACGTAGCATACAACTAGTATACAACGGCAGTAGTTTCATAGACTCTGGTAACACCAGCTGGCCGGCAGAGGACGGTGAAGCGCAATGTTTCCGGTACGCCGCTAACGAACGTGCGCAACGACTGGATAGCCCTTCTCGCACTTGACGCGGCGCGTGCTCGCGGAGCGCCCATACAGCTGAAAAATAAAATTCATTTTAGACAAAACCGCCATAACCGTACTGCGGAATACCCCAAAACATTGTTTTATTACTTACTAGCTTTTACCCGCGGCTTCGCCCGCGTTATATTTTGATTTTGGCTTATGTTTATGTCGGCTGCGAAACCTAACCTAACCGACAAATATCAAAATACCTTAGAGGAATGCTTTTGTTGGTTAAGTTACGGTTGGAGCAGCTGAAAAGGCGGTAATTCAAGCTCAAGATTTGATTTGGCTAGTTTACACGTACAGACAAATGCTTAAGTTACGGTTGGAGTGTATATACAACATCCCCCCCCCCCCCCCCCTCGTGTATTCCCGCCTTGTCGTGGGGGAGGTCTGAGGCAGCTGAAAAGGCGGCGCTTGAAGTCTTCCTCTTCTTTGGGTCTTTTCCCCCAAGGAAGCTTAGAGGCTGGCACTCGAGGTTCAGCCGCTTTTAACTAAATCAGCTGAGAGGATGGCCGGTAGGTTGCATGCCTTATGAGGAGTGTCGCAACTGAGGCGGGCTGCAGTGCCGCTCTTGCAACGCTGCATCCGAGGGTTTTTTTTTTATTATATTGCGAAATATCCCTGACATGATCAGGGGTCTTAATTACAAATGAATAAAAACTATACCTATATTTCAATGTTTTTTGCTGTTTGCAGTTATAATAAACATTACAATGGTACAGCTAAGTTTATCCCTACTTGTTCCTAATTATTGTTTTTTTACAAATATTATGAGATTATGTGCAGTGGAGTCTCCTCTTTTGTGGGTTCACAGACGCACGATGGGCTTTCCCTCAACTTAAATCGATGTAAGTATTGGGAAAACTCACCATGCCCCGTCAGCACTTGAGTTATGATTCCCACTGGTGCTATTTCTTTTACGATCTTGTATGCCGCCCTTGCATCCGGAAAATATGTTTTGGTTACCGCCGCTGTGTGTCCATCCTGATACCGCCAGTTCCACTCGTCAAGAAAGTCCTTTCGGATTTCTCGCTTGACGAATGAAACGGGGCAGTTATCATAAATAGGTCTGCACTTCGACTGCAGTGCTGCTTCCTTTGCTAGCTGGTCCGCTCTCTCATTTGCCTCCATCCCCGCGTGCGCTTTAATCCAATAAAGTTTCACTATTTTATTTTGTGCGTGTAGTAACTTTATGTTAGCTTTGAATTTACTGCTAAGGGATGGAGGGAAGATACGCCAACTACCGTTTCCAGTGCAGACCTGGAGTCACAGAAGATTTTTGCTTTTTCGGTAGCCTCAAGAAGTGCCAATAACTCGGCCTGGTACACGGAGCACCAATCGGCCAATTTCAGCTTGCGGGTAGGTACTGATCTCAGCGGCATCATCCCAAATGGATAATGCCGCCCCAACTTTCCCTTTAATTTTGCTGCCGTCTGTAAATATGTTAATTTCTCGGTTAAGATTTTGCTCTAGTGCTGCTCCGTCTGCCAGGCATATGAACTCCAGCTCCTGCTGCGCTGGGTGTGGCTTCTTTTCTGTCTCTCTATCTCCAGTTACTTGCTGGGAATAACCTTTCTTAGTTTCATAAAGCAAGGCTGCTTCCTGGACTCTGATATGACAGCCGAGGATTAGGGGCCGCGGTGGGATATATGGAACTGGTGGTGTGGGTGCCGCCACCTACCCTACCTTCCGCTAGGCCGTCAACGTGTTGGCAGACGCAGTGGGGCTGCAGGGGAAGAGAGGTGTCGGTATCGCGATGGCCGTTCTCACTGCCCTCTGCAGTTGAAGAGCCAGGCGCTGGGCTACTATGACTGACCCGCTGCACTGGGACCAGGGCGTTGGAATGCTGTCTGACGTTCAGTACTGGTTAGTCCCGAGTGGTGGATGACGACGTGTCTTGTGCTCCAAAACACTCCGTCATTATGGCGGGAGCGCAAGCTTCGTTATGGAGCCCGAGTCTGGGCTAGCGCTGTTGAGTGCCGCGAAGGAGTGCGAAAAAAGTAGGAACGTCCTAAACTTGCCATGACAGGTTATTTCTGGCGCTTAGACGGCTGCTACCGCAGCCCGCTCACTTAGTTTTTAATCCCATCCTACGGGAACTGTTAAAGTTTTTGGGATAAAAAGTGGCCTATGTCACTTTTCGTCTTTCAAACTATATTCATGCAATAAGCCAAGGCAAGTTGCTCCGTTGCTGAGAAAAATTTATTGTTAAGTCCTACGGGAACCACAATTTTTTCGGGATGGAAAGTATCCTATGTCACTTTCCGTCTTCCAAACTATGCCCACCCCAAATATCAAGTCAATCCGTTGCTCCATTGCTGAGAAACAGTTATTGTCCTATCCCATGGGAATCACGAATTTTCTCGAGATAAAAAAGTATCCTATTATCACTTTCTGTCATTTAAACCATAGGTATCCATACCAAAAATCAGGTCAATCTTTTGCTCCGTTGCTGCGTCAAAGAGGAACAAACCAACCTCAAACCAACAAACTTTTCGGATTGATAATATTAAAGTATGATGATTCTGTACCATAAAGGTAGAATAAAGAAACATGTTAAACCTCTAATGATAGAAGATTTAAAAATATTTTTAATGTCAGACAAAATGACGGCCTGGTATTTAACGTCATAGTATCATGTAGCATGCAGAGGGAAAATAACATTTTATCCAATTTTAATGTCAGTTGTCATTTTCAATCCATACTTTATTTCCTCTTCAAGGGGATATAATGGTGGAAAAACAATTTGTCCCCTTGCCATGCTACTTGTGATTTATAAAAGTCTGCAGACAATGTCACCTGTCATCTAATTACGTTTGGCTGTGACGTTTCGTTAGTCTATATTAGCGTCATAGAGGAATTAATCACCTAGCGTCTTTGTGATAGTGGCGACAGTTTCGCTTTCGATGGTTTTTGTCCTGTCCTACAGGAACTATGCAATTTTTCGGGATAAAAAGTATCCTAAAGCTCCTTCCGCCTTTTAAACTATGTCCATGCCAAAAATCAAGTCAATCCGTTGCTCCGTTGGTGCGTGATGGAGTAACAAACCAACAAACTTTTCGGATTTATAATATTAGTAAGGATTTATTAGACCAGCGGGCTCAATTTAGTTAATCAAAGATAAACCTCTACTGAATGAATATCAAAATTATACATTTTCTCGTCTCGCGAAAGCTGTCGCGGAATGTCTAATGGTGCCGCGGTCTCCACGAGGCGACACAAGCACCGCAAACGCTAACTTCACATCGTAAACAAGTATACAAGTCGGTGATATGAAGTTAACTACAGAAGTTTCTTGAGATAGCTTTGTTACGTATAAGATTAATGACGTAACAAACGTGTGATGTTTTGAAACCTCGCGAGGCAGAAAAACGTTTAATTACACATTCGTTTCAGCTGAATTTCGTGTTTGATTAGAAATTCCGCTTTGTTCAATAAGTTACAGAACCAATGTTAACGACAAAAAGGCAAATCGTTTCACGATCGGTAGATATAATAATATAGGTAGGTCGCGTTAAGTAAACATAAATGGTATAATATAGCCAATTATGGAAGCGCGATTATAAATTTTATAGCAATTTAAAACATTGTTCTCTCTTTCAAATGCATATAGTGAAAAAGAAACAGCAACATTCTAAATTGCTATTTAATTTAGGATGTCGCCTTTATAATTAGCCACCTTATATCTTTCTATCTGAAGTTAGTTATATGTAGTTACAGTGTTAAAAAGATATGCTGGAAAAAGACCCTTCATTGGCAATATGACAAAAAGAGCTAAGGGAAATTGAGTAAACATGAAGATTTCTATACTGGACAGACAGAAAAGCTAAACTTATACTAGATAAATAAAATACCTCTATACATTTTGTAAAAAATTAATACAATCAACATTTAACATAAATATTTGCTGTCCGAATTACTCTAACAGTACCCATAAAGCCAACGACGCTAATAAGAACCAACGCAAAGCGAAGAAAAGTACATTGTGCAAAGTTGGTTTTTATAAGAGTCGATGGTGTCGAAAACACAGTTAGGACAATTCGAACCGCACTACTATATTATACCTGATGGTGAAACCGCTGAAATAAATGAAATAAAACTTATAATAGATCCAACCGTTTATTTTCTTTTTGACAGCACCAATAGAACGTAACTGCGTCATGTTACGCAAAAGTTCACTTTTAAATGCGAGGTTTTAAAAATATGACAACTGCCTAAGTTTGCTCCTTGATCCCGTATGATAATCATCTTTGACAAATTGAGTCCATAAGTGCAGTAGTTTTTTTATAAATTACATAAAACAACAAACGTTTTTAAAAATGTACGTTCTATTGTTGATAGCCATAGCCTCGCATTTAAAAGTGAACTTTTGCGTAACATGACGCAGTTACGTTCTATTGGTGCTGTCAAAAAGAAAATAAACGGTTGGATCTATTATAGTAAAAATACTTTTTTTTATCATACGTGATCTAAAGAGTTTCAAAAAGTATGGACATACCCAAATGTAAGCAAGTGTCTAAGTCAAATTTGAACCGACTCAAAAGAAGGAAAATCTCAATTTGACTGCATGTATTTTATTGTAAGTATTTATGTTACAGTTACTCAGCTAATTATGAACCGATTTTGATAATACTTTTTTTGTTTGGTAGATCATAGGTACTTTAGAGTTGAATTTAAATTTTATCAAAATCGGCTGAGTGGCTTTTGAAAAATCAACAATAATTCAATATTTGTACGCATGGATTCGGGCGAGCTATTCGGATTTTGTACGTACATTGCGATGTTTGAAGTCGGTTGTGCCATTTTTCGCGAATGGATGGATGGATGGATGGATGGACGGACGGACGGACGGACGGACGGACGGACGGACGGACGGACGGATGGACGGATGGACGGATGGACGGATGGACGGATGGACGGATGGACGGATGGACGGACGGACGGACGGACGGACGGACGGACGGACGGACGGACGGACGGACGGACGGACGGACGGACGGATGGACGGATGGACGGATGGACGGATGGACGGATGGACGGATGGACGGATGGACGGATGGACGGATGGACGGATGGACGGATGGACGGACGGACGGACGGACGGACGGACGGACGGACGGACGGACGGACGGATGGACGGATGGACGGACGGACGGATAGTCTACTTTTTATCCCGGATAAATTAAGGGCTCCCATGGGATAGCACAAAAATCTAAATATCATGCGGGCGAAGCCGCGGGTAAAAACTAGTAATTTTATAAAGTGTAGAGCGCTACCTTGCTTGGTGAGGAAGTTGATGCAGGTGTCGAGCTCCATACTGCGGTACACGTCAGCTAGCTGGTGGGCCACATTCAGCGCCAAGTTCAGGATCCTCAGCCGACGCTGGCCGCATCTGAGTGAACAATTCACAAGTGTAAATTACAAAAACATAATATTCCTAAAAATATTTACAGTGTTACTGGTATGGAGGACTACACTGCTTAAGTTATAAAATAAAAGAACAGTTTGAGCTTGAATTGGAGAATGAATTTATTAAGGTTCTAATGCTATATTTATGCAAAAACGATCTGTCTTCTCTGTCACACAATACTGGTCGCGCTGCTCGCACACTATAAAAAAACACGCGCGGCTCGTAGTGCAGGCATTCCACGGCGGAGGGCGCAGCGTGCGCTCGTGCGCGCTCTCTGCGGCGATGCGACGATGCGCGATGCTACACTGGTAATCAATTAGCATCCTTTTAGGGGCTTATTCTGTACATCAAAACTAACACAACATTTGTTCAACGACTTTTATCGAAACTCAAAAAAAAATATTGTTCCATAATAAAATGTCGTTCTCTCTCGACTAACTATCTGAAACAGCTGTTTTTTTTTTAGTTTTAACATAAGTTGCAGAACAAACGTTTTGATGTACAGAATAAGCCCCTAAAAGGATGCTAATTCCTCACCAGTATAGCTGTATTTTTTTTAACGCAAATAAGTCCGCGTTTGACCACCAACTCGCCTGATGGTAAGCGACGTTGCGGTCGAAGATGAAGCACGCTGACTTAGAAGATACCTACTCACTCTGACCTTGAAAAGCTTTAGGAAACAGGAAAGCAGGAAGACTGTTCCATTCCCTGGCGGTACGAATCAGAAATGTTGAGTCAAACCGCTTCGTACGTATCGAAGGAAGATAGACAGTGTAGGGGTGGTAATGTGGCGTCCTCCTACTTCTCCTGTAGTAAAAGGGGATGGTAGGATAAGGTCGTACAGCTCAGTTGCACACTCTCCGAAATGAATCCTATAAAAAATGGACAGACTCGCAACCCTACGGCGATGCTCCAGGCTATGAAGTATTTTTGAAACTAACTTTTCATCACCTATAAGCCGAACAGCACGCCGGTCCACCGATTCCAAGGCCTCGAGCTGATACTTTGCCGAGCCATCCCAAAGATGGCAGCAGTATTCCAGACACGATCGGATCTGTGCTTGATACTGAGTAAGCAACTGTCCCGGTGTGAAATACCGCCTAACCTTGTTCAGGATACCCAGCTTCATACCAGCCAATTCGGCCCTAGATTCTAGGTACGTGCCGTAGTTCAATGTGGGAGTAAGTATATACATATAGTTGGTATACGGGCTGTTTTTGGAAACATCGGACCATTTGAGAATATTAGGATTGTAATCATCAATGTAACCAACTTTTACTATGGGGGCTAACAAAGATTCGCGAAAAAAGGATCGAAAGCCCAGCAACTTTTAATAAGAAAAACCTGATCTTTTCGCTATGTTAGGGGAATTCCAGCATTATCAGTGACATTTGTACTTACTACTGTTCATATTGTTGTGTGCTGCGATTGTGATATGTTATGTCGTTTATTTTAGCAACTACTATGTGTTTTGGGTGCCATTTAGGGATCTTCTTTTTTCTATGGGCACCCATGGAACATACAGTTTTTTAGGGTTCCGTACCCAAAGGGTAAAAACGGGACCCTATTACAAAGACTCCGCTGTCCGTCTGTCTGTCCGTCTGTCTGTTTGTCTGTCCGTCTCCAGGCTGTATCTCATTAGCCGTTATAGCTAAAAAGCTGAAATTTTCACAGATGATGTATTTCTGTTGCCGCTATAACAACACATACTAAAAACAGAATAAAATAATTAAGGAGGGCTCCCATACAACAAACCTGATTTTTTAGCCGTTTTTCGCTCTATATTAATAATGGTAACAGGTAGATGCTTGAAATATTCAGAGTATATTTGATTGTTTATTCACTTTAATAAAAAATAATAAAATTAAAATAAATATTTAAGGGGGCTCCTATACAGTACGGAACCCTCCGTGCGCGAGTCGGACTCGTACTTGGCCGATTATTTTATAATGTCTAAACTATTCACCTGTGCGTGTAAAGTAGCGCAGCCTGAATGTAGACTCCATCTTCTGCAGTCAGTTTATCGTCATGTTTAATTTCGATACCGATGGCTTTGTCCGCATCTGAGAACAGAAACAATGGTATTTTTATGGGATCCGAATTTATAATATTTCAACTAAAAATATAAGAGACTAGATTTGCCCGCGGTTTCGCCCGCATGATATTTCGAGGCCCTACCTTACCACCCTTAATAAAGGAGGTGGAAAATAAAAAAACGATTTGACATTTGTTCGATTCGACAGTTTTTTTTTTGACATTTCTTGGAGCGCACGCTAGAATAGCTCGCAGATGGCAGAATTGTTCCTACTTACTTAACACTTACAATATGGAAAATTTACGCAATAGTTTATAGCCTTTGTGTTATTCTGATATAAAGCTATATTATTGCAAAGTTTCATCTCAATCCGTTCAGTAGTTTTTGCGTGAAAGAGTAACAAACATCCATACATCCATCCTTACAAACTTTCACGTTTATAATATTAGTAGGATATTTTTTTAATTTTTTTTTTATGTCAACAGTGTTAAGAGTAAACAAGTCGCTCATCACTCCATACAAACGTCGGTGGGTAACCACACCAGTGTTTCCTGTTGAATATCTAAAACTAACACTTATATCAATTTGTCTTTACAAAATGTGTGTTTATTGCTAATAAAACTGTGAAAAAATATCTCCACTCGAATTATGTAAGCCTTGGAACATTTAAATTTTGACTCAAATTTTTAGGAAACTTTGGATGCAATAAAAACACAGAAGAACTAAACTGAGTATTTTTTTAAGAAAATAGCGGCCTAGTTTATATATTCGTTAGTTCAAATAACTAGTATTTAAAGAAATTAACTAAACCGTTTTTTTTATAATTTACTACGGAGAAAACCTTTTGCGCATTTAGAACGCAGCAGTAATTATCGGTATTTTAAAACAAATAAAAACAAAATTATATTGCAATAGGTGCACACGCACTATATCTACTGTTTATCATCGAATCTATCTCTTCTTCAGACAATACAGCTGAGATATCATTAATTTAAGGTACGCCAAATCTGAGGTCGTGCCGTCAACTTGTTGCACCTTAAAAGGAATAGTACATTGTTCACCGAGAGGAGAAAGTGACCGATTACCGTCGAGGGTGTCGTTAAAAACACCCGAGATCGGGAATCGCACTTTCTCTCGAGTGATACATAGTGCTTTATACTACACCTACGAGGAAAATAAAAAACTAAATCTTTACTAATTGAAATTTATATTGAAATTGTTGCAGTTAGTGAAGCTTAATGGAAATTAGCTTATTTAAATTAATAGTGAAAATGGCGCCAATGGCGTCTGCAATTTTCACATGTACTTTTTTCAAATTGTTTGACACCATCCAACACACAGCTAGTGGCCAGTGTCATTTTGCGAACTTGGAGATAAAAACTCACTGTAAAAACTTTTTGGCTTTTGATATTTAGGTTACCAGCGCATAGTCTTACCCAAAATTAAAAAAGAAAAACCACGTAAGAAATGGATTTTCATACACTTTTCTCTCCCGCTCAGATGCGTTTTCTCCCCGCATATTTGTTCGATATGCAATGACGTACTTTCTACCGTAAATTTGATAAAGTATCAAGGTACTTTCCGAACAGGTGTAGTATAAAGATTATTAACTCACCGAGGGCGGCCAACTCGACGTCAGTAGTGTTGGACATGAACATGTGTCCGTAGAAGTCGGTGGCGCGCACGCCGGTGGACGTGCGCACGCGCATCACCGCGTCGTGGGCCGTGGGACGCGACACCACGCGGCGGACGTCCCACACCAGCCGGGGGCCGTCCACCTCCGCCTGGAGGACAACAATCATTATTAAAACATTAAAATAAAACTATTGATCTCTAACGTCAAAATATATATTGAAGCACTTTCAAAAGAAAAAAAAAAGTGATCTTATAAAGTCTTTTTCTTTTGAGATACGGAGGAACAAAAACTAAATAAAAAATGGTTCATCCGCCTAATGGTAATTCCGAGAAAAAGACGTTCCAAGCAGCAAATATCGGGCCATGTTTTAGCCTTTTTTTTTAGATTAAGATTCTAGCTATATTATCTCGTTATTGAAAAAGCAAAAAAATATATATTAAAAACTAAGATTTCGCATCAAAGAGGTCGGTAAGGGATGATTTATATCAGAACAGGCCCGTCCGGGACTCATCCGGGCCGTGGACGAGTCACTATTGTGAGACGTTGCATACATTTCCGACGAATCTGTTTATACTCGTATTACGTGGCGTCCGGGCCCGGACGGGGCACGTCTACGCCACGTTGTATTATAAACAGGTTCGTCCGAAATGTATGCAACGTCTCACTTTCACGTCAATTCTTACTTTTAATAAAATCGGCCAAGTGCGAGTCGGACCCGCGCACTAAGGGTTCCTTACCGTATGGGAGCCCCAATCCTCTAACCGTTATTAATAGCGAGCAAAAAACTGCTAAAAATCACGTTTGTTGTATGGAAGCCCCCCTTAAATATTTATTTTATTCTATTTTTAGTATTTGTTGTTATAGCGGCAACAGAATTACATCATCTGTGAAAATTTCAGCTGCCTAGCTATCATGGTTCATGAGATACAGCCTGGTGACAGACAGACAGACGGACATCGAAGTCTTAGTATTAGGGTCCCGTTTTTACCCTTTGGGTCCGGAACCCTAAAAACTGAATTTTTGGTAGGTATTCCTTTATCATGGTGGTGTACAACAATACCCCAGAGTCAGCTGGGTTCCTTATCGTTTGGTGGGACACCCGTTAGAATTTAAAAATAAATAAATGAGTAAATAAGTTTGGGAGTGGGGATCGTGACGTCACCTCTCTTACAGAAGTCTAGATACATTTGTATGGCACTTGTGACGTCACGCGGGATTTTGATGAACTATATCTTCATCATTTTTTGTTTAATTGACAAAAGAAAAAATACGGGTCTAATATTTTTTGACTTTTTTTTTATTATCTGACGGACTAACATTTTTTTTTTTTTTTAGTCGTTATGCCTATTAAGGGATAGTCATTTTAGTGAAGTATACTCACAGTAAAGTATGTATACTCACAGTAAAGTATGTATACTCACAGTAAAGTATGTATATTTCCTCAGTTGTCCGCCAGTCAAGCGTGCCAGTTGTCCGATAGTCGCCGTGTCCACGTACGATTGATTACACACGAACATTTCCACGGACACGCCGGCCGCAGAGCAAGCTTGGCCCACTTCGTTGTACGACGTGTTTGCCGGGTCTAAGAAGTAGAGAAAAATGGAGTCAGACTTTATTTAATTTTATTTATTTATTACAAATAGATTCACAATTCAGATAAAAATAGGTTAGTAACTAAATATATGACAAATGCCCTGTATTGAGGACGCAGCAATAGCATGTACAAACAATTTTATTACTTAAGTACCTCCTTGGTTCTATTTATACATTATTCTTATCCATATTACATACAAAACTTACTTACACAATTACATATAACTCTACACACTAACAGGGAACCAACCAACTTTACGAGGGATGACAATAGTCTTTGTGGGTGCAACATTGAGATAAAACACGGTCTTGTATTCTCGCGGTTTTATTAGTTTCACCTGTACGTTTGTAATCAACTTTTTAAAGATTTATATTGTTTATTTTTTGGTCGTCGGCTATTTTAGAGACTACCACGCTCCTGTTACGCACGCTTTTTGTTGACATTTTAATATTTATATTGTAATTTTATTTAATGTGTGTAATCTTTTTATTAACATTTTAATATTTAAATTGTAATTTGAATTTAATCTGTGGAATTTATTGTGGACATTGTCTGGTGAATAAACAATTTCATTTCATTTCATTATTATAATTTATAATTTATTTAGATATTATATTTTTTTGTGTGTAAGATGTCCCCTAATATTTATTTTATTTATTTTCATTTCATTTCATATTTTTATTTATCAGCCGATTTCGATAATATTTCGCCAAATCCTAACAAGATTTCCTAGTTTATTTATGACTAGACGACCCGCCCCGGCTTCGCACAGGTGTATTATACATATAAACCTTCCTCTTGAATCACTCTATCCATTAAAAAAAACCGCATCAAAATCCGTTGCGTAGTTTTAAAGATTTAAGCATACAGACAAACAGACAAAAATAGCGACTTTATTTTATACTATGTAAGGATGGCTAATTTATCAAGAATTTAGAACTTACTCAATATAGTCTTCTCCTTGTCGGTGCCCAACAATTTCCTATCCTCTCTATTGGTGAGTTTTCCGGGAGCATTGTACGTGGGCAGTGAGGTGTGGAACACAAGGAGCTGGCCCGACGTGTCGGCGGCCTTCAGGGCTTCCAGACCCGCCTGCGAACACACACATTAACTTAAACACGATTGGAAGAGAACTATAGTCATCCATCAGCTTCGAGCAAATATCTATAGAGCCACGATCGTGCAAAAAGTGTCCCGAGCCAAAACCCTGCCCAAGCTATGTGTTGCAGCTCGATGGAATGTTATCTCATCAAAAACATAAATGTGAAATGGGAGCCAAAGTGTCGCGACCAAAAGAATTGAGATCAAACACGGGGGCCAAGTGTTCTGTAGAAAATCCTAAAGTTTAACCGCCAATTGGAGTATTGGTTAGGTAAATTTTACAATTACTTTGTTAATAGTACTAATTATTAATAATTTTCAGTTTTTAGATTTTTTCCTTTATTTATGCCCGATAGTGTACCTTGGTGCCAAATATCAAGATTCTAGGTCATCTGGAAGTGGGTTAGGTTTTTGATCTATAAGTCAGTGAGTCAGTGAGTGCGTCAGTGAGTGAGTCAGTGAGTGAATCAGTCAATGAAACACGAGTTTTTAAACGTTAATATATCAATAACTGATTGAGCAAAATTTATGAAATTTTTGATTCTTGATAAGCTAAAAGACTTGAGTAAATGTGCCAAATTTCATGTATGTAGGCTAAATAGTTTTTGAGTTGTGAGGGGGTCAAAAGTAGCTCCAAATGGTTCGTGTAATATTACACACGGCCGCTGCGTCGCCAGTTTCCTTTGAACACTTTGGCTGGACACGCTGCCGCGTGTCTATATAGATATAACACGATTAACTAGTTCGTGATTTAGATGTTTACCTACGTGAGCTAGATAGCACACAATGTATAGATATAATTTAGTATATAAGCTCAGACTCTAGTATCTTATTGTGATTCCTATTGCCACCCCGGCAAATGTGGGCAGGCTTTTTAGGGTTCCGTATCCAAAGGGTAAAAACGGGACCCTATTACTAAGACTTCGATGCCCGTCTGTCTGTCTGTCCTTCTGTCACCGGGCTGTATCTCATGATCCATGATAGCTAGGCAGCTGAAATTTTCACAAATGATGTATTTCTGGTGCCGCTATAACAACAAATACTAAAAAGAAAATAAAATGAATATTTAAGGGGGGCTCCCATTCAACAAACCTGATTTTTTAGACGTTTTTCGCTCTATTTAAATGATGATAACAGGTAGATGCTTGAAATTTTCACAGAATATTTAGTTTTATATTCACTTCAAAAATAAATAATAAAATTGAAATAAAATAAATATTTAAGGGGAGCTCCCACACAGTACGGAACCCTCCGTGCGCGAGTCCGACTCGTACTTGGTCGATTTTTAGTTAGTCGTAAGGCGATTGCAAGCCAACTACAACGCCGCGCGATGCCAAAGTGCTCGGTTACAAGCACGAATTAGGTGACATGACGTCGAGATTCGAGAAAACGGGACATAGTGAATTATTTAATGTAAATATCTAAGTCGGTATGCATGATGGCGCTCGGACATTTTTTTACAACTTTCACTTAGGGACTGTGGATCTGTAAATATTTGCTCGAAGTTTATCAGTCATCGTCGTCATTGCCTGCTGGACACAGGCTTCCCCTATAAATCTCCAACAAGACGGGTTAAAAGCAGCCTGCATCCAGCGCGTTCCTGCGATCTTTATCACCTCTTTAACTTTTGAAATTAACTTTTATGAACAAGCTCAAGATAGCGCAACGTGATATGGAGAGGGCTATGCTCGGAGTCTCTCTGCGAGATCAAAGTGATGAGAGAAAAGAGGAAGAAAATCGACCATGAAGAGATTCGCAGACGAACCAACGACGAAATGACGCAGCTGATTAGCAAGTTGAAATGGCAATGGGCAGGGCACATAGTTGGAAGTACAGATATCCGATGGGGCCGTAAAGTTCTCGAATGGAGACCACGGACCAGCAAGCGCAGCGTGGAACTTCTTCCGAAGTAGGAGTCTCTAGCAAAAAAAAAAATATGCTCGAAATTCTTTATTTTTAACCCCCGACGAAAAAGAGGGGTGTTATAAGTTTGACGTGTCTGTTTGTGTGTCTGTCTGTCTGTCAGTGGCATCATAGTGCCCGAACCACTGAACCGATTTGAGTTTAGTTTTTTTTGGATGAAAGGAGACTTATTAAGTTTCCTTTCATCGAGAGTGTTCTTAGCTATGTTTTATAAAAATCGATTGAGCCGTTTAAGAGTTATGGCGGGTTAAAGTGGGGATGGAAGAACCAAAATTCTACAAATGTGCCCAAAATGGTTGTCAATTGAAAGTTGTTGTCAAATATTTTTGTGTCGGGGGTTTTTTAATTAGGTATATTTTGTATGAAGTGTACTTACCATGTTCTGACAAATAAAGTATCTGAATCTGAATCTGTGGTATAATAGTAGTTTATGCAACTGTCATATAATGAAGGGTATTAAAACACGAGTGTGTTTATCGTTAAACGAGCGCAGCGAGTTTCATAATAGTAACGAGTGTTTTAATACCTGTGTTATATGCAGTTGCATACACTACTTTATCTTCACTAATAAAAACGTGTATTGTCACAGTGAACTTGGCGCCATTAAAATCTAACCAATGAGAGCGCAGCTGCGCGCGCAGGGCCAATCAGGAGCGAGCGCGCGATGTTATAATGAGATTTTACGATATCGATGTGGATATTATAACATCATGTGAAATTGCTTAAATTGAGTGTTTTGTTGTCTGCGCTATAACAGTAGTCATTATAAGTCAAGTATTGGAATCATAAGTAGAATGTTACAACATTAGTGTAGATAAAGTGATATATATACCTGTACAGCGGGCAGTAATATAGTCTCAGTTTCCTTATTCTCCCGACAGATGGAAGGCAGTTGCTGCAGTAACGCCTGTAACACGGGACCGCTTTCCTCTGGATATGACAAAAAGCCTTCCAATAAAGGCACGAACATGTCTGACACGTCACCCACTGACATCATCTGTGGTTGCGCTAGCGTGCCCTGGAAATAAAAAAAGCACAAATTTTATTCAGTACAAATATCCTTATACATAGTATAAAATAAAGTCGCTATTTTCGTTTGTTTGTTTGTCTGTATGCTTAAATCTTTAAAACTACGCAACGGATTTTGATGCGGTTTTTTTTTAATGGATAGAGTGATTCAAGAGGAAGGTTTATATGTATAAAAATTCCCGAAATTCCCACGGGAACGGGCACAACGCGGGTAAAACCGCGGGGCGCTGCTAGTCTATATATAAAAATGAATTGCTGTTCGTTAGTCTCGCTAAAACTCGAGAACGGCTGGACCGATTGGGCTAATTTTGGTCTTGAAATATCTAAGGAAGCTAAGGGAAGGTTTAAACGGTGAGATAATAGAAAAATATAGTGAGTAAAATAATAATGACATTCATTGAATTTTCCCATACAAATGTTCCTGCATGTAAAAGTTGTCATTGACAGTTGACAGACGGTGAGATGAAGTTCACCGGGGCAGCTAGTAAACAATAAAATGCAATGAAAAACAAATAATCGGCCAAGTGCGAGTTGGGTTCGCGAACGAAGGGTTCCGTACCATATGGTAGCCATTTTAGCCCTATTTGAAGCATCTACTTGTTGCCAATATTAATATCGAGCAAAAACCGGCAAAAAAAATCAGGTTTGTTGTATAGAAGCCCCCCTAAAACATTTATCTTATTGTTTAAGTATTTGTTGTTATAGCGGCAACAGAAATACATCATCTGTGAAAATTTCAGCTGCCTAGCTATCATGGTTTATAAGATACAGCCTGGTGACAGACAGACATACAAACTGACGGACGGACAACGGAGTCTTAGTAATAGGGTCCCGTTTTTACCCTTTGGGTACGAAACCCTAAAAAGCACATAACATAAAAAATAAACTGTCACATTTGAGCTGGGGACCTCTTTTTAAATAAATATTTAAATATTTTGGGGACATCTTACACACGGCCTCTGACCCCAAACTAAGCATAGCTTGTGATATGGCTGCCAGAGACTGAAATACTACGTATACTTATTTTTAAATACATACTTATATAAATAGTAACTAAAATAACACCCAGACACAGAGCAAACACTTATGTTTATCACATAAATATTTGCCCTGGGTGGGGATCGAACCCACGCCTCTCTGACCCAGAAGTTAGGATCACTAACCACTGAGCCACCGAGGCAGTCGATGATGTCGCAGTCAAAGGATGAACCTCTAAAGTATGAACTACCAAATAACAAAAATTATCAAAATCGGTTCATAATTGGCTGAATAATGGCGTAACAGACATACAAAAAAGCACATAATATAAAAAATACACTGTCACAGTTGAGCATCAGGCAGTGTGTAGTCAAACGCAAACTTATACGAAATAAAAAAAATCACACCTTAATATTATAGAAGTGCACGGTAGAGCTGTACGTGATGAAGCCCACTCGCGTCCAACTCTTGCCGGTTTGCTCGTCTTTCGGCATCGCCTGAAAATCAAAAACACAAATAACGTAAGAAAAAATCGGCCAAGTGCGAGTCGGACTCGCGCACGAAGGGTTCCGTACCATATGGGAGCTCCATTCCTCTTGACGTTATTAATCGCGAGCAAAAAATCTCCTAAAAATTCAGGTTTGTTGTATGGGAACCCCCTTTAATATTTATTTTATTCAGTTTTTAGTATTTGTTGTTATAGCGGCAACAGAAATACATCATCTGTGAAAATTTCAGCTTCCTAGCTATCATGGTTTATGAGATAATTCTGCATGGTGGATAAAGCACTGTTGCGTCGAAGTTTCACTTCTCCCGCGCGGAGGGACTCCACTTGCAGTTTTTTTTTTTTAAACTATTTGTTTCAACTTTGAGACAAGCTATTTGTTAAACTATTTGTTTCAACTTTGAGACAAGCAGACTACAAAACAGGCATAAATTAGATATTTTGCACTTTTACTGCAGGCCGTTTTCTAATACACAATTTTATTATTATGAGTATTAAAAATAAATAAATAAATGTCTTATTCGCACGTTAGAAACATGAGTCGCCAGTTCCACATATCCCTACTGATATATCCCTACTGGTAGAGAAGAATGGATTTTTGTTGTTTTTATTATCCTTACATAGTATAAAATAAAGTCGCTATTTTCGTTTGTTTGTCTGTATGCTTAAATCTTTAAAACTACGCAACGGATTTTGATGCGGTTTTTTTTAATGGATAGAGTGATTCAAGAGTAAGGTTTATATGTATAAAAATTCCCGAAATTCCCACGGGAACGGGCACAACGCGGGTAAAACCGCGGGCGCTGCTAGTATAAAATAAAGTCGCTATTTTTGTTTGTTTGTCTGTATGCTTAAATCTTTAAAACTACGCAACGGATTTTGATGCGGTTTTTTTTAATGGATAGAGTGATTCAAGAGGAAGGTTTATATGTATAATACACCTGTACGAAGCCGGGGCGGGTCGTCTAGTATATATTTTGCTTAATTTTTAAAGCCGATTTCAACAAATTAAATCGACGGCTCTCTGTTCATATATTTTAGAGTCTACTAGAATCAAAAACCGCAATGTCCACTTTAGACAAAAATTGAGTTATCTACGGTCGCAAATTCAAAACACTCAATAACGTCTATTATAATTATACTTTTCAATCAAAACTCGCATAATCCCATAGAAATATCCATCTTAAATTAAAGTATGAAGCAAAACCAGCTATGTCCATTGAATTTATTTCAAACTCAGCAATGTCCTCGTGAGCGTTCATATATGTATGTTTCATAACCTACAATGTCCATCAGAGTCAAACGCAAAATCCCGGTGAATATTTCAAAATCAGCTAAGTCCAAATTAAATCTCTTTTATTACCGGTTTTATTAATTTTAGAGTTTTATTAATTATTTATTGCGTATGTAGATTTTTTACTTTATTTATAAATACAAGTTTTAGTTGCAGCGAATCTTAGCTGTCTGCAATCACAAAATTGTGATTTGCTGTTACTTTGTAATGGTGGACATTTTTTATTCTAGTAGACTCTTTTATTTAATAAATAAATATATAAGGGGACTTCTTACACACGGTCTCTGACCCCAAACTAAGCAAAGCTTGTGATATGGCTGCCAGAGACTGACATACATATGCTATATTTACATATTTTTAAATACATACTTATATAGATAATCCTTAAATAACACCCAGACACAGAGCAAACACCTATGTACTGTACAGTTGTAACTACCAATTGTAGGTATCCTATTTTATGTAATGAAGCAATTGAAAATCGATTGTATAATTATAATATATAATTGATAGCTAATATAATTGAAATAATTGTATGAATTATGTGATATTGTTACGAGATGGGTTCTTGGATAATCAGTTAAAACGCCGATTGTACACTTTGCACTTTATTGCACAAAATCACAGTACACACGACACAATTGGTTCGCACAATACTTCACACTGGCACTGATATTCACACAACTAGTCACTTCACAATCACTGGTACCGCACTTGAACACGAGATGTTTTCACTCCGGTATAAACGCGATAACTGCCACGAACGAAAACCATCGCCCTATTTATATCGGAATAAGGGTTCTCTAGAAATCTGTAGAATATTCGGTGCCATTGTGACTGACAAAGTAAACAAGTGTAAAGTTCGAGAAACCCTATTGTCCTTAATTATTACGAAAACACCACAAAAAATCTAACAAACAACAAACAATAGACGCGACACAAAGGCCGGTGCCGCCTGAGTCATAAAACCATAAATATCGCGGTTAAGTGTAAACAACTAGCCGTCGTACCGCGCGCGGCCACAGATTAATAAATAGTTACTAACGGCGTGGCCTACTGCGTAACAATATGTAACAATGGTGTTATTAATAAAAATATTGTATTGTATGTTCGTCACATAAATATTTGCCCTGGGTGGGGATCGAATCCACACCTCTTTGACCCAGTTGTCAGGGTCACTAACCACTGAGCCACCGAGGCAGTCAATTTTAGTTTAAAATTTTAAAAAGAACATGTACCGTGTAGATGTCTTACCGCTATTATGTCCATGATGTTTTCACATACAGTATCGAGTAGCCCGCTCTTGATAGAGTTGTATGACACGTCGATCACGAACACTATCGCCGGGGGGTTGGGCAGGGTGTTGTTCTGGAAATAATCAAGAATCCATGAACAAGTATATTGAAATAAACTTTTAAACAACTTATAGCTACGAGAAGCCGGGCATAGAGTCTGCAACGCTTGCTTTACAATCGTGCAGTCAAGTGTTCATTTTTCAGCCCCTCTATCACGGTAATGAAAACTACAGTAGAGTGACTCCATACAAACGGTCGGAACGCCAATCATATACCTCGCGTCACCTAAAAAGAACGCTGGAGCTTCAAACTGCGCACAAGGAAATTTAACTCGTATTACATACGTAATAGGATTTAAATATCCTAGTACGCAACTTTATTTGTAGCAAGGAAATTTAACTCCTATCACGTAAGCAATAGGAGTTAAATTTCGTTGTGGGCAGTTTGAAGCTCCAGCGTTCTTTTTAGGTGACGCGAGGTATACCTACGCGCCTCGAGCGTAGTATGTTCAGAAGCATACCAGTCAGTCGCGGCGCGGCCGTAGTGACGAACGAAAGTCTGGGTTTGCAACTAGTAAGCGTGCACCTCGTTTTACTACGGAACCCTAAAACATCAAATACCTAATACAATACCTATGTATTTTTATTGAATGCTTCCTTTTTCATTCACAACGAGTTTCTTTTCTGTAATAAGTACTTAAATATAAAAATTTTGCATCATTATATGTAGGTACCATAGGATAGTGTAATAAGTTTAATACACAAAACTAGAAAGGAACTCAAGTAGGCAATGAGTAAGTACTTAGTATGAAATTAAAATACTGAAGGCGGGCCAGCCCTACGGCGTGGTTCGCTCTTTGAGGCCACGTGACGTCGTAGGTATATATCTCAAGGACAGCGCCGAGTCACCCTACTGTAGTTATCATTACCGTGCCTCTGTAGTAAGTTCTTTGGGAGTTATGTTGGGATTTACACACCACTGAATTTTCACTGAAGGAAAATATCGTGAGGCAACCTGCATACGTTTGTAAATAAGTTCGATGGCGTGTGTGAATCCACCAACCCGCACTGGGATAGCGTGGTTGATATGGCCACATGCTATTCGTGGGTGGGTCTATATACAGCTAAAAGACACAAAGAAATGAGCATCTAGAACACAACAGCAAAATATAAAGAAGTATTAAAATCGTGCCATTCATATCCAAGTTATGACGCCACAGACATCTATAGTCAGATTGATAATGCTGTTCTCTCTTGAGGCAATTCTCAACCACAAAAATGCATGGAAAATCTAGCAAAGCTTCTATCAAACCTGTCTAAAACATGGAATTAGAAGTTATCTTCATTAAAATCCGGCAGAATCCTCAGAATCGAGATAATTTTCGTGTAATTTCGACTTACTATAACTGTAGAAACTGTAAAAAGTAGTGCAAAAAATGATATCCTTAATTATGTAAAGGAACATCTCCTAAACAAAAGTTATTATAAACTGACAGACGCCATTTAAAACGCCAGATAAAAACATTTTCAAGAATACGTGAGCTATTTGTGCCGTTATATTTACTTGTTTTTTTAATTTTAATTATTATGTTTCACGATGCTATTGCAGATACCTTTTTATATGTTCTATTCATGACATGATATTTTCCAAGTATATTTATTTTATAAAATATAATTTTGTTTTACGAACATGACGATGCTATTGCAGATATCTATTTTTATATTCTAATTCTGACATAATATTTTTTTAATAATTATTAGTAATTTCTGGCATATTGCATAGTAACATACTGTTGCCGATAACGTAACTGTTATTAGTATGTTATCGTTGATAACGATAACATAACGTATTAAAATGCTACTTGTTTCCTACCGGTACCTGTTGACATCCAAATTGTCACCTCAAATGACACTGACATTTATTTTTTGCTTGTATAGTATTTATTTGGTATTTAATTTGTTCTATTTTTAATTTGTTGTATTTTGATAATTTTTAGGTGTATTTGAATATGAATTTTAATTTTTAAGAAATAATTCTATAGTTATAATATTATTAAAAGTATTGTTATCGGACGTTTTCAAGAACATGTAATGTGTCTACGAAATAAAGAGAATTTGACTTTGACTTTGAATGTGTCTTTCTAACATCGATGCATGTCTGTCAGATTTTCTCGATCGAGCACATTATCCCTTTGGTAGCTCTGTCAAATACAGAAACACACAGATACATCCTAAACATGACTTGCCTTTCAACCGTAGGCTCCCCTTTAAAATTTCCTATATGACCAATTAAAAGTGGCTTGCATCCAACATAATTCTGCAGTTTTATCAGGACATCCAACGATATACATGCTAGTACCCAGCCTCTATTCTGATTTTTTTTTCAATCCACGTGACGTCACCTGCAGCTCCACCGGAAGACCAGCGCTGGTTGGTTCCTAACCAGCATACGCTGAGGTGGAGCTGGTTTGTGACAGAAATATAGACTGAATTACTTTTGCATAATTATTTAGTTTTATATTATGTTGCACTATACGTTAAGGTTTTTGTTCTGTATTTTTGTCACAAACAATTAACAATCTTCAGTTTTATGAGCCCTATCTAACGCCATTTAAATTGATAATCCTCTAGGATATCGTAATAATAACTTGTAATTAGAGAACTAGAACACTTTTGTCAAACCTAAGCTAGGTTTAATAGTGTTTTAAGGTTTATAACTAGTGTAAATTTTAAAATTTAAAAAAAAATAAAAATCTCAATAACTTTGTCGTCTTCCGTGTCTTCGAAAGATAGCATAGAATAGTACATTGTTCACCGAGAGGAGAAAGTGACCGATTACCGTCGAGGGTGTCGTTTGAAGCCCGAGCCGTAGGCGAGGTTTTTAAAACACCCGAGATCGGGAATCGCACTTTCTCTCGAGTGATACATAGTGCTTTATACTACACCTACGAGGAAAATAAAAAACTAAATCTTTACTAATTGAAATTTATTTTGAAATTGTTGCAGTTAGTGAAGCTTAATGTAACACTTGAAAATGGCGCCAATGGCGTCTGCAATTTTCACATGTTCTTTTTTCAAATTGTTTGACACCATCCAACACACAGCTAGTGGCCAGTGTCATTTTGCGAACTTGGAGATAAAAACTCACTGTAAAAACTTTTTGGCTTTTGACCCAAAATTAAAAAAGAAAAACCACGTAAGAAATGGATTTTCATACACTTTTCTCTCCCGCTCAGATGCGTTTTCTCCCCGCATATTTGTTCGATATGCAATGACGTACTTTCTACCGTAAATTTGATAAAGTATCAAGGTACTTTCCGAGCAGGTGTAGTATAAAATGTATAGCTTACCCTGCAATATTCCTTGGTAGCGACGATTTCGTAAGCGCCCAGCGCCATTTCAGCCGGAACCCGGCCGTATTGCTGCATCGAGTTTATGTACTGCGTGTACTCCATGGGAACTGGAATAATACAACATTTAAGAGGATTCTGAATCAACTAGTGTTTTCGCGTTTTCTGTTAAAGGGAAAAAACCATTTTATCCACTTCTTATGTCAGTTGTCATTGACGATTCATACTTTATTTCCCCTTCGAGGGAGATATGATGGTGGAAAGACAATTTGTCCTTTTGCCATGCTACCCGGGCAGAAAGGGATAGAAATGCCGTCCTGCGCAACAAACTTCATAAAGACATTTATAGAAAGATAGACTACAGAATGGTGTGTACTGTTATCTTGTCGAATATTATACTAGCTGACCCGCCAAACATTCTTTTCGCATAATAATATAAAAAATTCACCAATAAAAATATGAGATTATAAATTGAGATATAAACTATCCTATCTCACAATTTGAATCAAACTGCACACAGTATACAAAATTTGGATAAAATCGGTTCAGTAGTTTAGGAGTTCATCGCGGACAAACAACAGGACATTTAATTTTATACAGGGTGATTTTATTTCCAGTGCACAAACTTTGCATACGGAAAGTATAATAAACAAACAATTAAACCTCTATTTTACTTTCACTCACTTTGGTACTAAAATATTGAAATAACTTCAAGAGAAAGTATACAGATAAACGGGGTAATCAATGTCCCTACGTCTGAATACCTATACGGCTGCGTCGCGAGACGTAGGTATTGTACCTACTAAGAGCCGAGGGGGGCGAGTTGTACGCCGCGCCGACTATTCACCTACGGTGAGGGGCCATTGACCGGTAGCACTGACCTTGAGAGAGCTAGCTATACGTGTTAGGTAGTAGTTATTGTCTGGAGTGTAAGGTGCATGCAAATTAATTATTTTTGGGATAGTCTGACAAAAAATTGATGAAAAAAAAGTTGATCTTTTTATGAGCGAAATATGTTCTATTAATGATATCTATTGCGCGATAAAGATTTGTGCACTGAATAAAATGTCTTGCTGTATATAGAAGATGTCACTGTGTCTCACCTTCAGTGGTAGCCTTGCAGAAAGGGCACTGGAAATGCCGCCCCGCGTCCACGAACTTCATATTGGGGCAGATGTAAGCCTTGCACCGCGCGCACCGCACCGGGCCCATGGTGGGGGAACCCGTGAGGGCGGCAAAATCGAGGAGGGGAGGCGGGGGTTCCGTACCCTCTGGTTCCGCCATTGGTGCTAGCTGGAAAGGGAAAATAGAGCTGTGAGTACCAATATACCGGCCTATAATACTGCCCTCCTTAGCATAAACAAAATATGTTCATTGCGACGTGACGTCTGAAAACTCAACCTTCTTCCTGGGGTTAGAAGGTTGCGTTTTCAGATTCGATTATTCGGATGACAGAATACCATCCTTAATAATATCATCAATCCGAAAGTGTTTCTTGGTTTCTTACTCTTTCACACAGCAACAGAGCAACAGATAGACTTACTTGATATTTGGCATAAACATAGCTCAAAAGTCGTAAAGTGACATAGGTTATATTTTATCTCGAGAAAATAATAATCGGCCAAGTACGAGTCGGACTCGCGCACGGAGGGTTCCGTACTGTATGGGAGTGGGAGCCCCCCTTAAATATTTTTTTTTTTTAATTTTACTATTTATTATTGAAGTGAATATAAAACTAAATATTCTGTGAAAATTTCATGCATCTACCTGTTACCAGTATTAATATAGAACGAAAAACGTCTAAAAATTCAGGTTTGTTGTATGGGAGCCCCCCTTAAATATTTATTTTGTTTTGTTTTTAGTATTTGTTGTTATAGCGGCAACAGAAATACATCATCTGTGAAAATTTCAGCTGTCTAGCTATCATGGTTCATGAGATACAGCCCGGTGACAGACAGACAGACAAACTCGAAGTCTTAGTAATAGGGTCCCGTTTTTCCCTTTGGGTACGGAACCCTAAAAAGTTCTTGTGCAACATGACAAAAATCTATCACGCGGACGAAGCCACGGGTTAGTAGAAGTAGTATTTTATACCTGGTCTACTAGTATTATTAATATATTCATCTATGATACTGTACTGTACCAGCCTTTTTGATAGTCCACTGCAAGATGTAGACCTACCCACGAAGGGTGATTGGGACATATCCACCACGCTGGCCCAGTGCGGGTTGGTGGGTTCACATACGCTATCGAATTTCTTCTACGGACGTATGCAGGTTGCCTCACGATGTTTTCCTTCACCGAAAAGCCAGTGGTATGAAATTCCGTAAATAAATTCCAAGGAATTCATTGGTACGGGACCGGGATTTGAACCCACGACCTCACGATTATAAGGCGAGTGTCATTACCACTAGACCACCACGGCTTATTGTTTATGATAATACGATTCAAACTTATTGACGGCTCAGAACAGTAGGCGAGTCGTTGAGCAATAGCTTATGGTTCAGAGGGGGCGAGAAGCAAAGTTCTGAACAGCTAGTAGCGCACTTCACAGACGTCATACATTTTGACGCGACATATACCTACTAACAAATCAACCAAACAAGAACAACCGACATTTCAATAATCGGCCAAGTACGAGTCAGACTCGCGCACGGAGGGTTCCGTACTGTATGGGAGCCCTTAAATATTTATTTTATTATAATTTTATTATTTATTATTGAAGGGAATATAAAACTAAATATTCTGTGAAAATTTCAAGCATCTACCTGTTACCATTATTAATATAGAGCGAAAAACGTCTAAAAATTCAGGTTTGTTGTATGGGAGCCCCCCTTAAATATTTATTATATTTTGTTTTTAGTATTTGTTGTTATAGCGGCAACCGAAATACATCATCTGTGAAAATTTACAGCCCGGTGACAGACAGACGGACAGACGGACATCGAAGTCTTAGTAATAGGGTCCCGTTTTTCCCTTTGGCTACGGAACCCTAAAAAAAGCTGCTGTTTTACTAAACAATTATTTTTTAGCGATTTCGAAGCGGGTTTCACAGTACAAATTGTTGATGATGATGAGTATATGATATAGATGATAGTACGTCGCGGTTTCGTAAAAAGAACGCTCAAACGTCAAGCTGTGCACAAGCAAATTAAGGTATTACGTATGTAATAGGAGTTACATTTGCAATTAAAACTGCTTAGAAGATTAGGATTTCAATCAATCAATCATTTATTGCATCATATGTAGCATAATTTACATGCAGGTCTTAAAAAACATGCTTAGTTTATAAGTTATACATATGACCCTATTAGGGTATAGCAATATTGTGCGGAGCGATTTATTTGTTTCAATTTGCTATTTTATGATCGTCCAATATATATTCGTTTAATGTAGTAGCATTTCGTGATAAGCAGGTTCTTCAATACTTTTGCAAATTCGATGTCGTCTTCAATTTTCTTAATTTCGACCGGAAGTTTATTAAATATTTGAACAGCCATCGAGCATGGCCCGGAGCTGTGTATCGATAGTTTTGATTTAGGTAAAATTAAATTATGTTTGTATTGGGATCTGGCAGGATAGACACGTGCACTAGATAATTTTGTAAAAAAACTGGGGGTATTTTTTTACGAATTTGCACGCTTCAAAGATATATATTGATACCACTGTTAATATTTTCAATTTAATGAAGTAAGGTTTATGGAATTGTTGTGTATTTGCATTTGGAAGTTTGATATTGGCCAAATACGTACGCACTTTTTTTGAACTATAAATAAGTTCTTAGTATCTATACTGTTTCCCCAGAGGATCATGCCATAGTTTAGTTTTATATTTAGGGATTAGGAGATTTAATTCCTATTACCTGTGCAACAGAAAACCCTGCAAAACTTATTTTGTGCAGTTTGAAGTTCCAGCTTTCTATTTAAATGATGCGACCGGTACAGTAATATTCTAAAATATTCTAGAGCATTCTTACACTGCCATCACTTGTCATATTCCAGGTGGCGGTATATGTGAGAATGAACCTGGCCTCTTACGTAAAACGAAGTAAAACACGGGGCGGGGAATACCTCGTAACTGTACCTCATACGCTTGAAAAGTCCACAAAATTTACGCATATAATGGGACCGAAAGTATACAATTTGCTGCCAAAAAATGTTATCGATGCCCCTAGCTTGCCTTGTTTTAAGGCTCGGTTAAAACGCTGGCTTATCGAGCAGACGTTTTATGGTTAAATTAGATGTAGATATTTTTTTTTTCTTATTTTATTTCATTGACATTTTTATTTTAATTTTGATTTGTTTCATGACATTTTTTATTGTTTTATGACATTTTTAATGTAACATAATGATAATTTTTAATTTATTTTAATTTGACATCCTAATATTGAAGTTTAATAGTTGTTTGTCAATGATTTGACATCTTTCTAAATAGTAATTATTATGTAATCCTATCGTATTGACATGTAAATGAAATATTTTAAGAATAAATTGAATATGAATATCTCTGTGGTCTAGAATTACACCCCGTAGAAATGAAAAGCTGTCTATACTTACGACAAGGCAGAACGGCATCGCAGTCTGCTTCAAGAGATCCGCCGTCACGGGGATGGTGTACATAGAACTCCTGATGTATCTCGGACCTGTAATATACAACAAACTCGACAAAGTTTTTTATCTACACTAATGTTGTAACATTCTACTTATGTTTCCAATACTTGACTTATAATGACTACTGTTATAGCGCAGACAACAAAACACTCAATTTAAGCAATTTCACATGATGTTATAATATCCACATCGATATCGTAAAATCTCATTATAACATCGCGCGCTCGCTCCTGATTGGCCCTGCGCGCGCAGCTGCGCTCTCATTGGTTAGATTTTAATGGCGCCAAGTTCTCTGTGACAATACACGTTTTTATTAGTGAAGATAAAGTAGTGTATGCAACTGCATATAACCCGGGTATTAAAACACGAGTGTGGTTTATGAAACGAGCGCAGCGAGTTTCATAATAGTAACGAGTGTCATTCATTATATGACAGTTGCATAAACTACTATTTTAATATATATTTGCTCGTAAAGTGGCTGTAATTCCACAAATTTCAATATCGTAATGTATTTCATTACGCGCTTGTGCTTTATTGTAATGTAAAACGCACGCCGCCACCGACTGCAGAACTCTGTGGTCTCGTTTCTCCTACTTTCACTCAAGAGAGTGAGAGACATTACGGCACTTGTGCGTTATTGAAATGTAAAACGCACGATGCTTCGACTGATGCACGACTTTCACTCCAAGTCAGAATTTTATTAATTTCCTCGCAAATATGTTATAAAACGTCGTATGATATACGTGCGCTTTGAAAATTACATCCTCTGCTTCCTTACAGCCCTCGCCTACGGCTCGGGCTAGCAATATCGCCTCGGCTGTAATTTTCAACTTACCGCACTTATATCATAATGTACTATTAAATTGGGATAGCTGAGAGGATGTTTGTTTGTGTGTTAGTTTGTGCAAATGTTACCGTTTTTCTCTAAAGCTACTAAACCGATTTTGATGCAGTTTTCAATTGGTGCATGCTCTGAGAAAAGTTGTTACGGTGATAATTCAACATGGGACGCTGCAATCATTTTTTGAGCAAATCAATGTTGCCAATTCACTCCAAAACTCTGAATTTGATGCAGCTTTCAGTTATTGGTTTAGGTTTGATTGGTGCTTGTTCTAAGATAGGTGTTACGGTGACAACTCACCAGGGGGCGCTGCAGCAAACATTGTTTGTGCAAATCTATGTTGCGATTTTTCTCCGAATCCACTACTTCGATTTTGATGCAATTTTCAGTTATGAGTTTGTTAGTAATTCAGTTTAGTTTCAGTTTATAATTCACAAGGGGACGTTGCTTGCAGCAATTTTTTTTTTGCTAAGCTACTAGTCGAATTAGAAACGAGGAGATCCGTAGAAGAACCAAAGTTACCGACATAGCCCAACGGATTGGCAAGTTGAAATGGCAATGGGCAGGGCACATAGCGCGGAGGACTGATTACCGATGGGGTCGAAAAGTTCTCGAGTGGAGACCACGTATCGGCAAGCGCAGCGTAGACGTCCATCCACAAGGTGGACGGATGACCTCATTAAGACCGCAGGATCGCGCTGAATGCAAGCCGCTACCAACCGGTCTTATTGGAGATCCATAAGGGAGGCCTATGTCCAGCAGTGGACTTCTTATGGCTGATGGATGGAAGCTACTAGTCTGATTTTTCTGTCTTTATATTTACATTCTTTTCATTCATTTTCTTGGCTCTGACACTAACATTGCAAATACTTCCAAATTCAAAAAGTGCGCGGCAAAGATAATTCCGGCGCACTTATGAGTTTAAACCAGCATTTTAAATTGGAATAACTTAAAATGTTTTATCTACACTAATGTTGTAACATTCTACTTATGTTTCCAATACTTGACTTATAATGACTACTGTTATAGCGCAGACAACAAAACACTCAATTTAAGCAATTTCACATGATGTTATAATATCCACATCGATATCGTAAAATCTCATTATAACATCAATAAAACGCGACCAATTAACCTGGCGAGCCTTATGTCAAAATCCTCATACAAGTTGTATAAAATTTTGATATTAGGCTGGCTTTTGAAAACAGTTGGGTTATACGTGAAAACTTCGTCGAAACTACTAAACTTACATACACAAAACTCTTTGGTAAGATCTTGTGCCAATGAAATAAAAAAAGAACAGCGCGCGCTCGCTCCTGATTGACCCTGCGCGCGCAGCTGCGCTCTCATTGGTTAGATTTTAATGGCGCCAAGTTCACTGTGACAATACACGTACGCGTGAATTTAATGTTTCGCAATATGTTTATTTTTATTTTTATTAGTGAAGATAAAGTAGTGTATGCAACTGCATATAACACGTATACAACACACTTCATTATATGACAGTTGCATAAACTACTATATCGACACTGTAAAGTGCTCATCATCTTTAAATATTTGACTGTATCTCTTTTTTCCAACTATTTTATATCTCACTAGCTGACCCGGTGAACTTCATTTCACCTTCATCTCACTAATTTGGTCGATTCTAATTTCAATGGCGTTTAGCCACTAATGGTAGGAACATTTTGTAAGGGAATGGCTTATATGAGAGGCCTATGTCCAGCAGTTAAATAGATGAATGAATGTATAATCTCTTGTATCCCTTATGGCTTTAATAAATGTATTAAAATGAGCGCTATACTGACTGGCATTCCCCTTGTCGTCGACAGTGAAGTCGGTGGTGACCAGCGGAGGCACCAGACCCTTCTCGTTGGTCACGAACACGCCTCCGCGGTTGTTCTGGTCGTCCGACATCACTTGGATCTGAAAGAAACATTAATGATTATAAATTAAAATTAAAAAAACCCCCGACACAAAAATATTTGACAACAAACTTTCAATTGACAACCATTTTGGGCACATTTGTAGAATTTTGGTTCTTCCATTCCCACTTTAACCCACCATAACTCTTAAACGGCTCAATCGATTTTTATAAAACATAGCTAAGAACACTCTCGATTAAGTCTCCTTTCATCCAAAAAAAACTAAACTGAAATCGGTTCAGTGGTTCGGGCGCTATGATGCCACAGACAGACACACAGACAAACAGACACGTCAAACTTATAACACCCCTCTTTTGCGTCGGTGGTTAATGTTTCCATATTCTAATTAAAATTTTCGGCAGTTTCGTAAAGGTGACTATGTACTGTACCAGCCTTTTTAGGATTCCGTACCTAAAGGGAAAAACGGGACCCTATTACTAAGACTTCGATGTCCGTCTGTCTGTCTGTCTGTCACCGGGCTGTATCTCATGAACCATGATAGCTAGGCAGTTAAAATTTTCACAGATGATGTATTTCTGTTGCCGCTATAACAACAAATACTAAAAATAGAATAAAATAAATATTTAAGGGGGGCTCCCATACAACAAACCTGATTTTTTAGACGTTTTTCAAACTATATTAATAATGGTAACAGGTACATGCTTGAAATTTTCACAGAATATTTAGTTTTATATTCGCTTCAATAATAAATAATAAAATTAAAATAAAATAAATATTTAAGGGGGGCTCCCTTACAGAAAGGAACCCTTCGTGCGCGAGTCCGACTCGAACTTGGCCGATTATTAATAGTCCATTGCAGTTTTTGAATCGCATCATCAAAATTGGTCAGTTTTGTTGGGCACATGGAGCAAGAAGAGCGTTAATGGAGTGGATATAATTATTGATTTAATAATCACGTATCACTCAACCCAGTATAACGTGTAGTTATGAGGCAGAACTCTGTCATGTGGGTAATGACCCACAAAGGGTGATTGGGCAATATCCACCACGCTGACCAAGTGCGTGTTGTCAGCCACAAGCTTTACTATGGCCACAAGCCACAAAATACGAATATAAAATAAATGCCTTCGACCTGGCCGCAGATCTCAGAATGCATCTGGTGTGGCAAATCCTCTTAGCTTTTATGATATTACAATATCAGGAATCAGCAATGAGGAGATCTGTAGAAGATACAAATTTACCGACGTAGCCCAGCGAATTGGCAAATTGAAATGGCAGTGGGCAGGGTACACAAGGGCTGTTGATCAATAGGATAGGATTGAAATGTTCTCGAGTGGAGACCACGTACCGGCAAACCCAGAGTAGAGCATCCCACCCATCCACAAGGTGGACGGATGACTTCATTGAGACTGCTGGATGCAAGCCGCTACCAACCGGCCTTATTGGAGATCCATAGGGGAAGCCTGGATCGAGGCTCTTCTGCGGCTGCCAAGGGAATATAGCTCATATACTATTACAATATGGTCACATACCGGACTAGGCATCTGGTCAGGGTCGAGCCTCTTCTGCGGCTGCTGGTACTGCTGGCCGGGGTAGCTGGGCTGCTGCCCGGGGAACGGGGGAGCGTACTGCCCCGGGTACCCAGATGGAGGCTGCTGCTGCCCGTAGCCAGGTTGCTGACCGGCCATGGGGGGCATGCCTGGAGAATTATTGCATTTGTTGATTAACTAATTTATATTGACTAGTAGGATACAAAGCCCGATTACAGAGGCGCCAGCGGAATTATATTAGCTAAATAGCATAGTTCTGTTTCTTTTTCACTTTAGGCATTCGATAGAGAGAACGCTTTTTAGGTTGCTATTTAATTTACGCTGGCGCCTCTGTAATCGGGCTTACAGAATACATACATCATCATCATAAACTTATGAGCAAGGCTCTTGACGGTAGAACTTCCACGTCTCGCGATCTTCTGCTAGTGTTTTTACTTCCCTGTACGACATGACCTCCAAAATCCGCGCCACACAAGTCGGCGGATGGGAAGTTATGCGCAGAACGCTGCGCAAATGGCAAAATATAAGTATGCGCGGGAGCCAGAGAGACTCGCGCCGGGGCACACCCGCCCGCCAACCTCATGCCTCCCGCACGCTCCCTACGCCAGTGCTTCACTATTTCGCCACTTGTGTAGGCATTACGGCTAACTTCTCATCCGCCGACTTGTGTGGCGATATCAATACCTTTTCTTTAATTTGGTCTAGAAATGCTCTCCGTGGTCTTCCCCTTCCTTTTTGCTTCTACCTTTCCTTCTATTATGGTTTTTATTACAGAATACATCATATTATTTTAAAACTTCATTTTTAGAATTTCATACTTCAGCAGGTAAAAAGGTACCCGTCTTTATTGTCTGTCTGCTTCGTCTGTCTGTCTGTTTGGTGCACCTCTTCTTAGAAGAGGATAAAAGCGAAAGCATATTCGTAAAAACATCAGTATATTTCAATGGTGTCTTTCTTATGCCAAAAAAACAACTTCGATATAGGTACAGATGTCAATGTAGGTTTATTACAGTCATTCTTCAATTTACTGTTTTATTCTAATTACCATACTCTTCTGACTTTTCGTTTATTGGATTCAAACTCAAGCTGAAAATTTGAATTTTAAATTGATACTGATTCTGCAAGCCCAGAGGAGTTAGTCCAGGTTTACACGTAAATTGAAACTACAGATGTTTCGAACGAGGAAGAACTAGCCACATATACGGAGCCACACGCGAACGCGAAAGTTTAAGTGAACTACGCAAAACCTTGACTAAGGTCTCAGGATACATAATAAAATCGGCCAAGTGCGAGTCGGACTCGCGCACGAAGGGTTCCGTACCGTATGGGAGTCCCATTCCCCTTGCAGTTATTAATATCGAGCAAAAAACTCATAAAAATCACGTTTGTTGTATGGGAGCTCCCCTTAAATATTTGTTTCATTCTGTTTTTAGTATTTGTTGTTATAGCGGCAACAGAAATACATCATCTGTGAAAATTTCAGCTGCCTAGCTATCATGGTTCATGAGATACAGCCCGGTGACAGACAGACAGACAGACGGACATCGCAGTCTTAGTAATAGGGTCCCGTTTTTACCCTTTGGGTACGGAACCCTAAAAACTTGCTTATCGGAGAATGGCTGTTAATTGAAACCAATGAAAAATAATAAAGGGTACGGAAATACCACCAATTTGGAGAATGGCAGATTAGACTCACCAGGATATTGTCCGCCTGGGCCGGGCGGTCCAGGGGGTCCAGGAGGTCCAGTGGGTCCAGCGGGCGCGGGGGGCATCCCTGGAAACTGCTGCCTCTGCTGCGACAGCGGCGGCGGCATGTGGGGAAGCCCCGGTAGTTGCCCTTGTTGTTGTTGGAAGCCTTGCATTGGAGGCTGGCCCATTGGCCCCGGCTGAGGGGGTAAACCAGGTTGTCCAGGCATCTGGCCAGGTTGTGGAGGTAATCCTGGCTGTCCAGGCATCTGGCCAGGTTGTGGGGGCAATCCTGGCTGTCCAGGCATTTGCCCAGGTTGTGGGTGTAATCCTGGCTGAGGAGGTAGACCAGGCTGTCCAGGCTGCGATGGGAATCCAGGCTGCCCTAACTGAGAGGGCGGGCCAGACTGCGGCGGGAATCCTGGCTGTGACAGTTGCTGTGGAAATCCTCCCTGTGTTTGCCCAGGTTGCCCAGGCATTGGACCAGGTTGGCCAAACCCAGGTTGTGGTGGTAGACGTTGTCCGGGTTGCTGGAAGCCAGGCTGGGAAGGCTGAGAAGGTAGCCCTGGCTGACCGGGCTGGGAGCCCTGGAACTGCCCCGGTTGAGACATGCCAGGCTGTGGACCAGATCTTCCCTGTGGCATGCCAGGTTGACCGGGCATTGGACCGGGTTGTCCAGGCATCGGTTGACCGGGCATTTGCCCTGGCTGTTGACCAGGCTGTGGAGGCATACCGGGTCTGGGCGGCATTGAACCAGCCTGCGACTGAGGTGGACCTTGTGGAGGACCTTGAGGCTGTGGTGGACCTTGTGGCGAGCCCATTGGCTTCTGACCTCCCTGTGGGGGTAGCCCTGGCTGCGGAGGCGCGCCTGGCTGTGAATGAGGAGGTAGAGCTTGCGAATGAGGCGGCATTCCTCCTTGAGAAGATGGCGGCATTCCTTGAGGAATTTGTCCTGGCGCTGGTGGCATTTGTCCAGGACCGGGAGGCATTTGTGGTGTGCCCGGCTGCTGAGCGCTCGGAGGTCGCTGCATGGGCCCCGGTGGGAACTGACTGTTCTGCTGCTGGCCCGGCGGCGCGTAACCTTGAGGTAGAGACGGCGCAGGTCCAGGCGTCGGTGGTTTTGGACCAGGTCCAGGGGGAAACTGGGCGCCGCTCGCTGGAGGCCTACCGGGCATCCCCCCAGGTGGCCTCTGCCCAGGCGGTAACTGCCCAAAATTTGACGTTGGTGGGTACGCTCCAGGGGGAAACTGCCCCGGTGGCAACTGAGACGACGGGATCCCATAACCTGGTCCATTAATACTCATGTTTTGCATCTTCTGTGACATTTCATTTGGATCGAAAGGCTTTTGCGGGCCATTTGGAGGCATAGGGTTGTAGTTGGCGTTTACTCCATTGAAGTCGGAAGAGGGGAAACCCATGGGGTTTGTTGGTGCATTGTTGTTTTGCCCGGGAGGCGGATACTGTGGGTTCATCATAGTGCAGTTGCCAGTCTATCTGAAAAACAAAAAAAATATTGTGAATTGACTAAGAAACATTTGAAATAAAAATATCAGTTCAAAACTCGCACAGGTTGATGGATTCACATAATACTATTGAATTTATTTCATAGACATATGCAAGTTGCTTTACTGTTTTCCTGTGTAATTATTCCTACATTTCCATGTATAAATGTGAAAGAAGATCGAAAGAACTCTTTGGTACAAAACAGGTACAATTACAATTCACAACCTCACAATCATAAATTGGCATTCACCAACTGCGCTGCCATGGTATTTTTGAAGTATGCACTTTCATTTTTTTACTACCGACAATCTGCTATTCCCATCTAAAATATAGTGATAGTGAAGACCTCATTACTTTATTCTAAAGCTTAAAGACCTAGAATCTATTTTTAAATATATTTTACTTCCAATTTTAATATCATAACAAAATGTTAAAGTTATCTAAGAGTAATTATTTAGATTTTAGACAATTAATTCTTACTACCAACTTAATACATTAAAACTTAAGACTAAAAGAATAGAATTTAGAAAATAAAGATGGAGTGTATAGTTTTTCTTCATTTGCAACTCATCATAACACTGTTTATAATAACATGACAATCATAAATGAATGACAGACTACGAAACTTACAAACAAAATGTAGCAATATGTTATCTTGGAATAAGTTCAATAAAACATAGGAAGATGATACTCTACTCGCTTTTTTCGGGTCAACGGTATTTTATCAAATCCTTGACACAGAGTATCATGATTGAATGAATTTATTAACTATCTCATACAAAAACTGTGTCATTGCATCTGATAAAAATAAGGTTGTTTATAACTGTGAGTAAAAATATACCTACTTTCTGTAATACTTCGAAATTAGTCGATAATTAGTCTAAATAAACCGAGAGCACTTGTAATTACGAAGAAATAAACCATAATTATGAGCAAAATCCGAGTAAAATACTCGATGATGAACGCAAAGAATGTGCCAAAAATCTCAATCAATAAAACACTTTTTCAGGGATAAAATTACACTGGAAAGACATGTAACTATCCTACATTGTGATAATTGCGTTATATAATTACAAAACATAGAAAAATACAGTAATTTACTACAAAATCTTATTAGTGGAAAACTGACAGCTGCCACCGTAATTTCGAATCGAGTTTTTAGTTATAATCTTATGCTATCTGATATGAGATTTTTTTGTGTTAGGATAGAAAGACAATATATTTATTTACTTACAGATTCTGCGAAGATTTATATCGAAAGAACACACTAAAAAATATAAACAAGACACACGAATCGCACTAAACCTCGGGGCCACGTATTCGGCAGTGTTGTCAGCCGAAAACAGCTTATGTGGAACTTTTGAAATTACAATGTACAATGCGTATAACGAAACTTAACGCTTGAAAGAAAACAATTTGTTTTGTGAGAAAATGAGCCGAAAAAGTATATTGGTAGCAAAAAACATAAACTTCTATGCATTTTGACAAAAATTTTATACAAAATATACATATTTTTAACGCTCTTACTTTTACTGCCATCATTGAAGAACAGTGATAATCAAGAAAACGGAACGTTATTTAGCTAATAATGGTAACTCGAAAATGAACTGTCAAAAAGCCGAGTGGCACGATTTCATTGATCATCACTACCACATTTTTAAGAAATCGATCTAAAGAGAGCCTTATTGCAATGGAATAGCCACTAGGTAAAACATACAAACATTACGATGTGTGATTAGACAAAATAAACTCTAAAGCAGTGCACTAAGAATCATTTGCGAAATTAGCACAAAGATAGCTTAATGCGAAGTAATCTTGCTATTGTTAAATTATAAGGCGTTAATTATTAGAAATTAAATAATGATTATGGGTATTTAAATAATACACATTTACTCTTATGCCATGATTCTGATCGAGTCTGACTCAATAAAAAATCCCGCGTGGGTAGCTAACGAGATGCAAGCTACCTGATGGTAAGATGTCAGTGTTATCACAGCAATATGAAGCTATCTACAGCTACCGACACCAATTGGGTATACCTAACATAACTATCGAGAATTTATCATCATCAGTGCAGCGTCGGAATGTCGGAATGAAGATTTCATTCACCTTTGCACGTTAAATAAAGCCTAGAATGTCTAAACTACCTGGTAGGTAGTAAGACTTTTATTGATAGTATTGTACCTAACACGGGTAACAAAAATGAAATTGTACCTAGACAAATAAGCGCTAACCCAAGACGTTACAAGCACAATTTTTGCCCTTGGGACTATTCTTATATTTTCTTTGCCTTCTGTTGAAAAGTTCTACTTGAGGTATTGTTGATTATACCTCACCTGGCCAAGCTAAAAATTACCGGGGAAGACACGCCTTTGTCTCAAAAACACGCATGCGTCACTTTCAGGGGTCACTAGTGCTGGATGTAAGAATATCGACAAATAAGTAACATTTGTATGTTTCAACAGGTTCAAAGGAATTGATTTCAATTCAATTTTCGTATGCCACATTGGCTAATTGTGTTGTACTGTACATTTATAAAATAAGACCTTTGTAACCACAATTTCCACGAATAAATACTTTTGACTTTTGACTTTGACTTTGGTTATCTGTTTCCCCTGTACTAAGCCGAAAGGGGGGTGATAAAGACTATCGATCATTACGAACATTTTTTACTATGGGGCCAACTTTAATTTTTATTTTGAGTTGGCCCCATAGTTTAAAGTTGTTCGTCATTATATATATGGTCTTAATCACCTCCTTTCGGCTTAGTACAGGGTAAGCAGATAACCCTGTATATCTGTGGATTTAGTAGGAATGTATGTATTAGTTATTATGTCCTTCGCCGTTATTCGAAGCCTTTTAAACATATATTGAGAATGCATCTTCCGTTTCCGGCCGTCTTTGCGGTTGTAGCTCCATCTAGTGGGTTGAATATGGCAACCCTCGTTCACCAGTTCTCGATCCGAGATAGGTTTCGACATTGGCGTCTTAACTTCCGTGCCGTTAAGTTATATTAACGCTGTTAGCGTTCGTCGTTACATTAATATAGAATAATGTCATAATTGTTCTAAATAACATTAATAGGTTGTAGTTTCTTTGTATTTTATTTTGTAAAAGTGAAATAATAAATTTGAAAACTAATATTTCTACCCACATAATTATGATTGAATATAAAAGTGTGCGAAAAATTTCGAAAAGTGGTACACGTGCTCGAGGATGAAGTCGACCAAGTCGACGTCATCGTCCTTTAGCGGTACTAGGAACCGCAGAGTATTATACTCGTATACGAGACCTCCACGCTGCCCTCGTCGTCGCTGTGGGGCACCACTTGGGCCACGGGTGGTGACCACGTGACCGCCAGGTCGCCGAGGATGTAAGCTACAAAAAAGAGTAAGGTAGTAGAACACCTTACTGACCAGGTATGGCAAATTCAAAACTATTTCTTTTGTACATACTGCCCTCGGGTAAGGACACGTAGCCGCTGGTCGGTCCCAAGACACCAGAATACCTCAGAGTAGAATTATGCTGATCCAGCAGATCGTGCCTTTTATAGAGGTGCCCGCCGAGGCGGCCCTTATAATTTCAATTATATTTGAAAACTTCTGACAATTGCTGAAAACTATTTATTACTATTAAACCAGGAAAAGAGGGCTATCTGTTTCAATGGAAGGTATTTTATTCAGAGATTATTGCAATTTCAATTTTGAAAACGATTGAGTTCGGCAAACACTTGATTGCCACGATGAAATTCTACATGTCGTTTTTCATTTTGAGCATGAAAATGTTCAAGCAATTCATTTAAATTTCGAGCGACTTGTTCTCGTATTGCTTATATTCGTCTGGTATTACTCGGCGGTCACTGGAACCAAGACTATTTCATAAGATACCCCTATATAGAAAAGTTTTGTTTAGTTAAAGCAAATTCCCAGAATTCTTTTCTCAAATATTAATGGGGGTACTTTAGTAAAAATAAAATTTTCAATTTCAGACGAATTGAATTCTGGTAAAGGTTAGACACCTAGCTTATACAAACATACAATCACAACCTTCTGTCTCTGCACAGGAGAAGGTAGGTAGTTAGTTCCCTGGTAATCAGGCGGCGCTGCCCCTGAATCCAGTTTAGCTATAATTAACCGGTCGCCCACGGCACCGTCAAATTATAATTTTTAACAATGCTCACAAATATCTAGATCTTGTGGTGCAATGTAATCATATGCGCCCATATTGCCATATGCATTCATTTATTACGTTTTCAGCTTAATATGTATTGATTTTTGTGATTTTATACATGAAAACATTTATTGATACCAATTTAATGATATGCGCCCATTTTGCCGTATGGCATTCATTTATTATTATTATTATTACGTTTCAGCTTAATGTGTATAGTATTTTGTGATCAAAAATAAGATAACATTTAATGACAAGAATGTAATCATATGCGTTTTTCAAGGTTTATTGTATCGCCTTTGTTGTATTGGTTGATGCAATGTACCTAATTACTGCGCGATCTTGTAGCCATACGAGTTCGATTGCGATTTACAAGCATTTGGTTGGGGGTGTTGTTGCAGTGTAATTGCTATACACCCATGTAGCATTCAATTATAATTTTTCAACTTTTTGCGTGAATTTTAATACTGCAACATAGTTGCAATGTGCGCCCTTGTGCCATATGCATTCAATAATAATTTGCCAGGTTTTGTTTTATAATGCTGCTGTGATCAATAAAATATTAAAACCACAATAGTTTACCACGGTCAACAAGTCCAGGTAAACTTAATATAACCTTGCAATCAATTGAGTTCATTGAACCAAACCCATGTCGGGAGCGGCAGATGAGAAAGTAAATTTGATGTAACACTTGTTTTTGCGGGTAGATTGTTGCGCCAACCCTTTTTGGATTTAATAAATAGGAACTATAAAGTCTCTTTTTAAGCGCAGCCTGCCGCTAGATCTACGGCACTGCATTGACGGTCACTGTCATGAAACTGTTTCTTGACAAGTAAGTAACAGACGATAAGCAACTCAACAAAAGAAATCTTTCTTCTTTCTATTATATAAAAATGAATCGTGGTTGTTAGTCTCGCTAAAACTCGAGAACGGCTGGACCGATTGGGCAAATTTTGGTCTTGAAATATCCGTGGAAGCTAAGGGAAGGTTTAAACGGTAAGAAAATATAAAAATATAGTGAGTAAAATAATAAAGACATTCATTGAATTTTCCCATACAAAATGTTCCTGCGTGTAAAAGTTGTCATTGACAGTTGACAGATGGTGAGATGAAGTTCACCGGGGCAGCTAGTATTGTTATATAATTATGTCGCTGAGACCAAACCCCGGTTTTAACCACGAAAAGCGATGATTCCATGCGTCCTGTTGGCCATCGGAATAAGTTCAATTTTAATTTATTTCAGACACATACTGCCCATATTACTTGTTGCTTGTAATAGGTACTAAAATATTACTTATTGTTTTATCAATTCTATAGAAAGTTTTGCCTTTGGGATTTGCAATCGCTCCCAGAGTAATACTCAAAAGCTACAGTTTCACACACTTTAGAGTCAACTGCTTTTATTATTATTCTTTAGTAAAAATTGCCACAATACCTACTTAGTGCAGTGGTATTTATGGGTTCTGTAGAAAGAACTCTGACAACAGCTGACTTTGATTTGCTGGCTATTCCACAGGTTCGACCATTTTTAGTGAGAAATATTTTTCAATTTATGGGTTCTGTAAAAAGAACTCTGGCAACAGCTGATTAAAGAATTTTAAAGAAAAAGTATTGAACTTTGACCTGCTGGCTATTCCACAGGGACGACCATTTTTACTGAGAAATGTTTCTCAATGTATGGGTTCTGTAGAAAGAACTGGCAACAGCTGCTCAAATAATTTACAACAAGTATTGAACTTTGACCTGCTGGCTATTCCGCAGGGTCGACCATTTTTACTGGGAAATGTTTTTCAATTTATGGGTTCTGTAGAAAGAACTCTGGCACCGGCTGATTAAATAATTTTAATGAAAAAATATTGAACTTTGACCAGCTGGCTATTCCACAGGGTCGACCATTTTTACTGAGAAAGGTTTTGCACTCCTAATATAATATTATCTTTATATTTGCTCCGGGTATTATCTCTGCCTTTAAAGACAAAGTTAAGTCGTGCATGCGAAAAACGTAAACCATGCAAAAGAATGGCTGGTTTGCTTTGCTTATCTGATACATTTTCTAGTAAAAATGGCAAAATACTTAATTCTAACAGTCTTGACTAGGCTAAAAACAAAAAGTTTAGATACGTAACTCTTTTATTTACGAAGCGTGATCTATTTAGCGTGGACATTTCCTCTTCAGAATCCAGGTCCACAAGTTTCATGCAACACGTGCGAGCCTACGCAATGACAATGACGCGTGGGTCGAGAGTGCAGATTTGGTGCGAAATGTCATGGCTTATTATCATAATATACAACAGAAGTATATTGCGAGCAAAGTAAAAATAATTAGAGATAATACTCTTAATACCTGTAAACTAACATGATATTGGAACGATAAAATTAACAGTAGGTACAATACCTACTCAATCATTTATTGCAACGAATGTAATACTTACATTTGGTTATTATGTAACATGGTCTGTTTAGTTTATATCTATTATGACCCTATAAGGGTATGGCAATAATTGAATGATTTTTGTAATTCTTGGATTTAAAGTTACCTTGGCTTGGCTTATACATTATCTTTTCAAATATTCCAGAATAAAATTCAATAGCCAGCTTAGCTCTAAACATGAGAAATGAAAGCATATCAAATAATAGTGCTAAGAATAGTCATGTTCGGGATATATACCAGTAAATGTACTTATTCAATTGATGGTCAATTTTAAATCGACCTACTCATTATTTGCGGGATGCACCACGACGCCGACGGTGTGCAAGTTTGGGAACTTTGAGAAGTTTGAATACAAAATTCAACACTTTTCAATGTAACAGTAGATTAAAATATTATATACCATACCAAGGTTTCCTAACGGGGGCTTTTGGTGACCTGCCGCGCCAACTGTTTTGAACAGCTGTGGGAAGATTTTAAGATTACAAAGCCTACCAGTCACAAGGATTTGACTGAGTAACAATTTTATTTTGGTTTTTATTAAGTCTCGCTTGTTATTATATGATTGAAATTCAGAATTCTTGGGTACTTATAGTTAAAAGGTCATTTTCAACATATAGTACTGTACTGTACCAGCCTTTTCAATGGTCCACTGCGGGACGTGGACCTGCCCACGAAGGGTGATTGGGCCGTGTCCGTCGCGCTGGCCCAGTGCGGGTTGGTGTATATAAACATATAGTATCTACCTTCTATTACTGTAGGTGTTGACTATATCTATTACAAATAGCTAGACAAGGAGGCCGCAACAAAATGTCAACTTTCATGTGCGGTCTGAACCGTTCAGGGGTTTTGTTGTCAACAGATTTTTGGTAAATTTCTTATACCGGTTTCAAGATTTGTAATCGAGAACTATTGCCGTACACCAGTAGTGTAAGCTGCATCTTAAACTGGAATCACCGATGGTGTAAAATCTTTTTTGCCGGAGGCTGATGGTGGTGATACCACCCCAGCTGTTGCGTTCAGAGGTTGAATCGACAGACTATTAATGAATGATTGACATATTATTATTATTATACGAATAATTGCGCCAAAGTATTATCAGCGACAATATTAGAAACTGTAAGACAGTAATACTATGTGATTATTAGGTTTACCTATTCGTTTCTATATAATAATAACATACACATTTTACATGGAAAGTATTTGAAACTGTAAGATAGTATAGTAGCAGTGACTATTATATTCGTTTTTCTTATACATTTTTACGTAGCTGTACGTAGTGATAAACGATATGTTGTTAGCAATTTACACTATCTTGTGCTAATACTTACGTTTTTCATACTGTTTATTTCTATCAATTTGTGCATTCACATTGGCGTCTCGTTCACCAGGCGAAAACAAACACATCTCAATATATGTTTAAAAGGCTTCGAATAACGGCGAAGGACATAATAGACGAGTTTTACCTACCAATAAAACTCATATTATGTCCGGAGCCTTATTCGAAGCCTTACAGCAAATTCTGCCTGGTGTTAATTAATTTCATAGAATATTGAGACTACAATGACGAAACCTATCTCGGATCGAGAACTGGTGAACGAGGGTTGCCATATTCAACCCACTAGATGGAGCTACAACCGCAAAGACGGCCGGAAACGGAAGATGCATTCTCAATATATGTTTAAAAGGCTTCGAATAAGGCTCCGGACATAATATGAGTTTTATTGGTAGGTAAAACTCGTCTATTTTTCACATAATAATATTATGTCTTTACTCACAAAAATGGGAGATCCTTATTCTGTGCATAGATCGACAGTTCGGCCTATGAAACAAATAGAACGGGCAGGGCACAGTACCTACATTTCAAGAATACCTAATATGTTGAATGAAAGCATGGCTTTTGTTAGTATCAGTTAAAAGCGGCTTTCATCTTTATTATCGGTAATAAGACACTAACAGGACTTAGAACTTTAGTCCTGTTACAAGGTGAAACATTTTATTATCAATAAAAAATTATAAAAACTCGAAACGAATATCTCTAGCTTGGGCTCGTTGTGTCTTGGCTTGGCAATAGCTTTACTGTACTGTAAAAATTTCAAGCAAGTAAAAATTTATTTTATCGATAAAATAATCACGTAGTTTTCCCATCACGAACTCAACCCTCTATCGATTCGCGCCACGGACGAAAGCCTAATTTTGTCTATTTGTTGAGAGCACTCTGCATCAAAACGTCATAAGCTCCTTCGTCAAACAATTCACCTTGCATTTTAACACCTCACATTCAAAACTATGGTTGAATGCAGTTGAATTATGTTTTATGTCATTTTATTTGAAAAAGTGTCATTGTGGAGTCATTCTGCGGTCAGTGTCGTATTCTTTAATGCCTCTGGAATAAGAACGTTTTTACTTCACTCTGTTCGTCGGAGATTTCTTGAGAATTTTCACTACACTTGGGAATTTTCACCTTTTCAGATATTTATTGGGTAGTTTCGCGCTGAAAATTTTGTAACTATTGTGATCTTGTATATTTCAAGCAGTGTGCAAAGTGTTGTAGAAGTCAGTGATGTTGGAAGTGTTAAAAAATAAATTTTCTGTTCATGGAGTGTTCTAAAAATATCAGCTCGAGAACTCTACTCTAGAACAAAAGTAAGTACTTATGGAACATTTATTTTTTCGAAAAAGCATTCACTAAAAAATATGCTAGTGATTCGCGCCTTGACCTGTTCATTGGTAACACACACTAAGTATTATCATAGGTAGATATTATTAAAATGTCAATAATTACATAGAAATTAAAATTATTTAATGGTGTAACAATGACAGAGACATTTGATCCAACACTTGATCAACAATTTATAACTATCGATAAAATATGTATGGCAATGGGCATAAGCACATCACTATTTTTTCACACATTTTCATACAAAAGGAAAAAAATTGTGATGTGACATTTCCTGTAGAAACTTTTCATCTGTCGAGCCGTTCCTCACCTAGAACAACGTGTCATTTCAGTCTAGCCGAGCTATTCGATGATGCTGCTTCTCCTACTGGTGGGGCTGGTCAGCGGCAGCCAGGCCGTGCCCCAGAAGCCAAACCTAGACGCCATTCTCAACCGAAGAACCGACGTCTACATCGCCGGCTTCTTCCCGTTTGGGAAGGGCGTTGAAAATGCTAATACTGGTAAGACCTTATCCTCCGCCTTACCACAAAAGAATTAAACACGCTTTAAACACTGTTTTACCGTGCAATTTGTGTTGTTAAACATTGTCCAAAGCGTGCGTAAAACTTTTGTGGTAAGACCATAAGAGTTTAAGACCTCATTAAAACCGCAGGAGCGCGCTGGATGCAAGCCACTGCAAACCACTTATTGGAGATCTACGAGTATAAGGCAGGAAATTAAAAATATAATTAAATGATGCTAATTGCTATTTCGTATTTAAATTCAGTAGTGCCACGGGTAATGAGCTAGTTCACGGCTAATTAGATTGTATAGACTTAAAAAGCTATTGAAAATTGGTTGTGCCACGGGAGAGAGAAATTTCCTTTCGCACTACTAGTTGAGCCAAGCGGTAGTGCCACGGGAGAAACACGGGTTAAAGCAGTGGATGCCCTATGGCTGATTGATGGTTGGATGGTAAGAACTTTGTTAACTAAACTAAGATAATTAGCAATCTTTCAATCAGTACATGGGACAGCCTTTCTAAATGTTCATAGCAAAAAATGTGATGCTATTACGATTCAGCTAGGCGCATTTTTTAGTATTCTGTTGATTTCAACTTCAAATAAATTATTATACAAAAATTATTAGTAGGTACAGGGGTTCCTATGGCCAGCTTCCGACGCAATCGTCAGATCAGCTCCATGGTACCATATTATTGCATTGTCACGCGATATACATACATATGCGTGCAAAATTTCAGCTTTCAGGGAAGTTGGTCAAATTTAACTTGCAAGATTCTACCCAAACTTACATAGGTAGGTCTAGGTCCATAGTTTTTTTTTTATTCTATTTTTTTTTGGGAGCTTTTGCTTGAGCTAGCATGGACCGAAAGTCCATGCCAGCCCCATCGTACCCTTATAATTACAAGCTTATACATATTATAGACACACACCATATATGAATACATACACACTAAGATATAATAAGCCAGCGAGGAAGTCTCGTGGAGTTGGCGTAATTTAGAGACTGGAAGGTCTCCACCAGACATAGTTACATACGTACATAGCAAGTTAAATAAAAGCTTGTGAAAAATGAATGTTTACTATGGTATTCATACATTTTGTCGTTTTCGAGTTACAGTTCTGTATGGATCAACTGAATATTTTCTCACATTTTGGGTTGACCCCATAGTAAAGGTTGTTCATAATGATGGTCCGAATTTAATCACCCCCTTCCGGCTTAGTACAGGGTACGCAGATAACCCTGTATAACAATATGACAAGATTGAGAATCATCACTACATAATAATAATCGGCCAAGTACGAGTCGGACTCGCGCACGGAGGGTTCCGTAGTACTGTATGGGAGCCCCCCTTAAACATTTATTTTATTTTAATTTTATTATTTATTGTTGAAGTGAATATAAAACTAAGCACCTATTCTGTGAAAATTTTAAGCATAACCTGTTACTATTATTAATATGGAGCGAAAAACGTCTAAAAATTCAGGTTTGTTGTATGGAAGCCCCCCTTAAATATTTATTTAATTCTCTTTTTAGTATTTGTTGTTATAGCGGCAACAGAAATACATCATCTGTGAAAATTTCAGCTGCCTAGCTATCATGGTTCATGAGACACAGCCCGGTGACAGACGGACAGACGGACATCGAAGTCTTAGTGATAGGGTCCCGTTTTTCCCTTTGGGTACGGAACCCTAAAAAGCAAAACCGTTACTTCTGTGTGTCTGTCTGAGTATCCGCTTATATAATCCAAACTACATACCTATCAGATTTCAATCCGGTTTTCACCATTGTTTAGAATATTTCTTCCGGAAGGTTTATAGCTATAATTCATTCATATCCGGGTGAAGCCGGGGTGGGTAGCTAGTACTTACTAATTTACATAATATGTGGATGCAGGGCGAGGAGTGATGCCAAGTGTGAAGTTGGCGCTGGACCACGTGAATGAGCATGACTCTGTACTCAAGAACTATCGTCTGCACATGTGGTGGAACGACACTGAAGTAAGTCTTTCTTCTAAAGCCTGCTCCCGTTATTTCAGTTCCAGGGCTAGCCACCAGGCCTAGACTACCATACTTACTTAGTCCCAGCAGATGAAGACTTCATCTGCTGGTTGAAATTGTTAGTTGGACTTAGTACCTACTACCAACTAACAATTTCAATCGAGATGGAATCCTGTTAGTTGTCATTGTTGTCAACAAGTGCAAACCGCGTCGTGTAGGTGGTAGGACATTATCAGATACCGTCAATAGAGTGTGTCGTAGTGACAATTTATAAGTTGAATGGGAGTAGGTAGGTAAATATTTTCTTTGCGTGGCACAGCAAAAACTCCTGACGCTGACGGTTTTAAATACTAGTATATCAATATATAAAGATATCTCACCTACTTCGGGCACGTATCGCGACGAGATAACACCTCTGTAGAGCGCCTTGTGGTGCAGGGAAAGATTGAAGGTACAAGACAAGTAGCTAGATCTCCATTACGTTGGACCGACCAAATAAAGGCTGCACTAAACGGGTCCCATCAATATGTGCACGAGAAAGGCGTCCATACGAGAGGAATGGCGACGCATTGTAAAGCGAGCCACCACCAGAACTGATGACCACGACCAGTCTGTCAAGAGTGTAGGTTTACAACTAAGAAGAAGATAAAAATATCTATACCGAATCTTAATTCCCCAGTGCAACGCTGCCGTGGGGGTGAAATCCTTCTTCGACATGATGCACAGCGGGCCGCACAAGCTCATGTTGTTCGGGGCGGCCTGCACGCACGTCACTGATCCCATCGCTAAGGCCTCCAAGCACTGGCATCTGACACAGGCAAGTATACTACACCAAATAGAATAATCTGCCAAGTACGAGTCAGACTCGCGCACGGAGGGTTCCGTACTGTATGGGAGCCCCCCTTAAATATTTATTTTATTTAGTTTTATTATTTATTATTGAAGGGAATATAAAACTAAATATTCTGTGAAAATTTCAAGCATCTACCTGGTAGCATTATTAATATGGAGAGAAAAACGTCTGAAAATTCAGGTTTGTTGTATGGGAGCCCCCCTTAAATAATTATTTTATTTTGTTTTTAGTATTTGTTGTTATAGCGGCAACCGAAGTACATCATCTGTGAAAATTTCAGCTGCCTAGCTATCATGGTTCATGAGATACAGCCCGGTGACAGACAGACAGACAGACAGACAGACGGACATCGAAGTCTGAGCAATAGGGTCCCGTTTTTCCCTTTGGGTACGGAACCCTAATTAGGATAGGAATGGGATCCCACTGCAGCAAATGGAATATCATCATCATCCGCAGCTTTCACAGTTGGATCAAAGAAGAATAATACTACGTATAGGCTTTTATGGTTGGGTACAGGGTAGTATTATTATATATTCTTTGGTACAGGTCTCTCTTCCAATGCCTATTGTCTCAGTTCTGTGTTAATCGTGTGGAGGGTCGACCCGCTATTTACATGATATCTTGCTACCGGACGACCAAGGCTCCGCTTGTCTTGCTTCGTAAATATTAAATACTTGAGCGAGAAAAACCGGATTGCTCGTGGCATTCACACAATGCACTGAAACTACTAACTTAGGTTAAGATTTAAACTAACCCATCTCTATTGTACAGTCGCAATCAATCAAATGTAATTAAGTAAACTTACTTAGTGGAACAGTAATTTGAATATAAAACATCATGTTTGATCTATAATAGATCTGCCAGGACCGGCAAACACGGACGTATATACATATAGCTCTTGCAAGGGGGGGGGTCCAAAATTTTTTTTCGAATGTCCGAAAATGGGATTAAGGTGTTGTAAAAAAAATGGTATAGTGGGAGGTATGTTTATATGTACCGAACTGATTAGAATCTTATTAGAATCCAATTCTCGAAAGATGTCCCGCAGATGCGGCGCCAAAGTAGCATACTTGATCTGCCAAAATTATTAGTTCCTATTATTTCCTCTTTGATGAAAAAAACTTTATTTACATTTGTGCCATTTTTAAATAGATTTGTGTCTTTAAGTCTGTTTTATATTTATACCACAAAACTTGAAAAGACCGTCGACGCGGAAGACTATAAAATATTTAAATTAATAAAAAAACAATTATTTAGCCTAACTAAATTGCCAGTGATAAAGTTACTGTTGTTCTCGTACTACTCTAGGGGTTTATCATTATTTGTCTTGTCAGTCAAAATACTGTTTTATATAATTATTTTTTGCGAATGCAACCGTGTACAGAATTCGCAGTATTTCGCTCGGATCGATGTAACATTTTTCACATTATTGTTGATTTATCAAAAATGGCTCAGCCGATTTCGATAAAATTTAAGTGGGACCAATTTCGAAGTATACACTTTCGAATAAAAAAAGAATCATTATTAAAATCAGACCGCTACGTAAAAAGTTATGCGTGTTTATACATAAAAAAAAATAAAAATAAAAAAACAACAAATACGCGTCGAATTGAGTACCTCCTCCGTTTCGTCGGTCAAAAACTCTAGTAAGTATTTGTAGATTATTAGGTCTTGCACATTGAAGCTCTTGCTATTTCTTTTGAATTCCATATTATTTATACTTATATTATTTAATTTTATCACATGATTTTTGTTTGTTCGCTAGGGTGACTTAAACTAGAATAGTAACACATACACATCCGAAAAACAGGCTTGATATGTTTGATACTACATACAAATTAATAAATTTATTAATAAATAAATATGATATGATATAATAAATATGATTGGCCGTGGGGTGCCGGCAGAGTAGAATAGCACCCCCCTCTAGTACCAGGTGTCGTAAGAGCCGACTGAGGTACAGCGGAACCGACTAATGGCGGTATAACCATTCGACTAAAACGTAGCTAAAATGGCACAGGGCAGGGATGGGGAGCAGCATCCCTGTCGCGAAGCTACGTTTCTGCGATCGCCACCACGCCTGCCCAGCGCGGCGATTATGGGCAAAAACCCCAATATGGAAAAAACAAATAGACCAGGCCCCCAGTCCCCAGCAGCTCCGCTAGCCCGGGGCTACGGTAGCGGCCCCGGTAACGGCGGAGAAGGGGGTGCTAAGAATCGCTGGCAGACGCCCGGCTACCACTCCTGTAAACGACGACTGGCCCTGGTAACACACAACGTGCGCACGTTGAGGACTGACGAGAAGATTGCTGAGTTGGAAGAAGAGTTGAGTAGGTTGCGTTGGGATATTGTGGGGTTGTCTGAAGTCCATAGAGAGGGGGAGGACACGATAACCTTAAACTCCGGCAACCTGCTTTACTACCGGGAAGGTGACCAACGGTCCCAAGGTGGTGTTGGTTTTCTCGTTCACAAGTCCCTCACCAACAACATTATTACCATCGAAAGTGTGTCAAGCAGGGTGGTATACCTAATACTCAGAATATCCAAGAGGTATTCGCTGAAGGTCATTCAGGTATACGCACCGACATCGTCACACCCAGATGATGAAGTGGAGACTATGTATGAGGACGTAAGTCGGGCCATTCATATGTCTAAGACCCACTTCACTGTTGTTATGGGGGACTTCAACGCAAAGTTGGGCAGAAAAAACGATGATGAGCTGAGGGTGGGGCAATTTGGATATGGGCAACGGAACCCGAGGGGCCAGAGGCTGGCTGACTTTCTAGAGAGAGAGGAACTCTTTATGATGAACTCTTTCTTCCAGAAGCCGCCTCACAGGAAATGGACCTGGATGAGCCCTGATGGTTCCACGAAAAACGAGATAGACTTCATCATGACCACCGAGAGACGAATATTTAATGATGTCTCCGTGATCCACAGGGTGAAAACCGGCAGCGATCACAGAATTGTACGAGGCACATTAGATATTAATGTTAAGCTCGAAAGGTCCCGCCTGATGAAGTCCACGCTCCGACCTACTCGTGAACATATCCAAAACCCCGAGGACTTTCAGCTCGAGCTCTCGAATCGTTTTGCTTGCCTAGAGAACCTTGCGTCGGTGGACGAGATCAACAACGGGCTCGTAGAAACTGTCCAATCGGTGGGTGCTAAGTTCTTTAGACCCCGCCGTTCAAATAAACCGCAGAAATTTTCCGATCACACTGTAAATCTCATGGCCGAACGACGCTCACTAAGATTGCAGTCTTCCGATGATGCAAAGTCATATAGGCGTCTCAATAGACAAATTTCGAAATCCTTGCGGCACGACATCCGTCTTTTTAATACTGAACACATTAAAAAGACAATAGAGCGAAACAAAGGCTCCAAAGTGTTCGCAAGAGATTTGTCTATTGGGCAAAGCCAATTGACAAAGCTGAAGAGAGAAGATGGAAGTATAGCGTCGACCAAGGCAGAGGTATTAGAGGAGATTGAAAGGTTCTATGGACAGTTATACGCTTCGGTCGCTAAGCCTGTTATCAGCGCGGCCAAAGATCCAAGAGCCAAGCTGACCCGACACTTCACCGAAGATATCCCGGACATCAGCCTGTACGAGATTAGAATGGCCCTGAATCAGCTTAAGAACAACAAGGCGCCGGGTGATGACGGTATCACATCAGAGCTTCTGAGAGCGGGTGGAACACCGGTACTAAAAGTCCTCCAGAAGCTTTTCAACACCGTCGTCCTCGAGGGCATCACGCCAGAAGCATGGAACAGAAGCGTGGTGGTGTTGTTTTTCAAGAAAGGTGACAACACCTTATTGAAGAACTACAGACCCATCTCGCTTCTGAGCCATGTTTATAAGCTGTTTTCAAGGGTCATTACGAACCGTCTCGAGCGCAGGCTTGATGACTTCCAGCCTTCCGAACAAGCCGGTTTCCGAAAGGGCTTTAGCACCATGGACCACATTCATACGCTGCGACAGGTTATACAGAAGACCGAAGAGTATAACTTGCCACTTTGCTTAGCGTTTGTGGACTATGAGAAAGCCTTTGATTCGGTCGAGACTTGGGCTGTGCTCGAGTCTCTCCAACGATGCCGTATTGACTATCGGTACATCGAAGTGTTGAAGTGCTTGTATAATAACGCCACTATGTCGGTCCGAGTACAGGAAGAGAGCTCCAAGGCGATCCCTTTAAAAAGAGGCGTAAGACAGGGAGACGTAATTTCTCCGAAACTGTTTACGGCTACTTTGGAGAACGCCTTCAAGCTCCTGGAATGGAAAGGATTCGGCATCAATGTCAATGGCGAATACCTCACTCACCTTCGGTTTGCCGACGATATCGTGGTCATGGCAAAATCGATGGAAGAGCTCAGCACGATGCTCGAAGGCCTCAATCGGGTTTCCCAACAGGTGGGTCTTAAGATGAACATGGACAAGACGAAAGTCATGTGTAATTCCCATGTTGTACCCACCCCGATCTCTGTTGGGAACTCGGTTCTTGAAGTCGTTGACTCGTACGTCTACCTTGGACAAGTAGTCCAGCTAGGTAGGTCCGACTTCAAGAAAGAGGCCAATCGCCGAATCCAACTCGGCTGGGCAGCGTTCGGAAAATTGCGTAGCGTCTTCTCGTCCGACATACCTCAGTGCCTCAAGTCGAAAGTGTTCGACCAGTGTGTGTTGCCAGTGATGACTTATGGCACAGAAACGTGGTCTCTCACTATGGGCCTTATTAGTAAGCTCCAAGTAGCCCAACGAGCTATGGAGAGGGCTATGCTCGGAGTCTCTCTGCGAGATCGAATCAGAAATGAGGAGATCCGTAGAAGAACCAAAGTTACCGACATAGCCCAACGGATTGGCAAGTTGAAATGGCAATGGGCAGGGCACATAGCGCGGAGGACTGATGACCGATGGGGTCGGAAAGTTCTCGAGTGGAGACCACGTATCGGCAAGCGCAGCGTAGGACGACCACCCACAAGGTGGACGGATGACCTCATTAAGACCGCAGGATCGCGCTGGATGCAAGCCGCTTGCAACCGGTCTTATTGGAGATCCATAGGGGAGGCCTATGTCCAGCAGTGGACTTCTTATGGCTGATGGATGGATGGATGGAAATATGATAAATCAATCAGCAGCTGTGATGTTAGCTACAAGCTCCGGAGTATAGTGAGCTTCAGTCGGGATTGGGCTATTCGCACTATATATGTAGCTAATATCACATCCGTCAAGTTCTACGATTCGGATTATAATCGCTCCCGAGATCCTCTTAGTGTCTAAATCTATTATTTTCCAGCTTTCGTACGCAGACACGCACCCGATGTTCACCAAGGAAGCCTTCCCGAACTTCTTCCGCATCGTACCCTCAGAGAACGCCTTCAACGTGCCGCGCATTCGGCTGCTGCAGCACTTCAACTGGACCAGGGTCGGGACCATCTACCAGAACGAACCGAGATACGCACTGGTAAGAAGCAATTTACTTACACTCAGTATTGGCAATTCGACTAGACAGTTTCTACAGTTTAGACAGTCGATTTTCACCGCGCGGGATAAATCGTGTGGCTTTAGTCAACCGTGTACTAAAATTCCACATCACAAAGGCCTTCAGGCGGCTTAAAAATTCTGACGCCAGGGCTACCCTGGCCTATACGAACTTACTTTCTTACTTACTCGCTCATTAGGCTGTAAAGTTTTGTAATGAAGACCACGCACTGGCAATTGCTGTGCATTGGCAACGATATACTTAACTTAGACCGCAGGAGCACGCTGGATAATTATTGGAAAGTCATATGTGAGGCCTATGTCTATCAGTGGACGTCTCGCTGCCTGTTTACCACTTGAAGATGACTGATAAGGAAAACAACTTTACTACTTTTTCTACTCAGCGCGAATCGGTGGAATTATTTGCGATAAAAAAAATACCTACTTACCTAATTACTTGCGAAGACCTTCAGTTGGAAAGGTTTTAGTATCAAAATAATACCTATTCGGCAATAAATTTTTCGATTTGTACAGCGATTATAATTTCAACCTTAGACCAAGACTTAGGTATATACCTACTGCTGAACCTTCCTAAAAAAAATATAGAACTAATTATAAATGTCTTCCAGTCTGTTCATGCGGTCGATCAATCTGATGGGTGGATATTTTACCTACGCCTAGTAGGTGACCTTCCGACTCGCTTCTAGAAGTTAAAAATCTGACAAGTCTTTTATTAACAGGCACATAATCGTCTCCTGGCTGACCTGGACTCCAACGGGTTTCTGATCGAAGAGACGCAGAGTTTTGCCACTGAGGTGAAGACTGCGCTGTCCAAGCTGAAGGAGAAAGACGTCAGGATCATCCTGGGGAACTTCAATGAGACCTGGGCGCTGAAGATATTCTGCGAAGCGTATAAGTGAGAACTCCTAAGTTTTGGGGGTCAACGATAAAAGGGTGGCTAGTTATAGTTTATAAAAAAAAAACATCTGATGCTTACCTTTTTAACCTATACTGTCCCACTCCTGGGCAAAGGTCTCCCTCATTTCCTTCCAGGAGTCTACTATTTTTATAAGCTTTTATTTTACTTTCACTTGTCCCGTTGTCTGTCGTTTTTGCAATGTGATCCACTTCCCGGTTACCGATTAAGCTGAAATTTTGCATATCCCTTTACATGTGAAAATCGCGCGACAATGCAATATTATGATAACATGGTGCTGATCTGATGATGGAGCTGGAAGGTGTCCAAAGGAACTTAGCAATGAAACAACACAACCTCAACGAGTTTAAATTCATTTGAATGATCTTGACGAGTCGTTTGTCTGATGATGGAGCTGGTAGGTGGTCATAGGAACTCTGTAATGAACCGACGCAACCCTATCGAGTTTCGGCTCGTTTGATTCGTCTTGGCGAGTACTTGTTCAGTAAAAGCTAAGTAAAAAAAAAGGTTTTTTAAAATACAATACTTGTTTCCATGTGTCCAGGCTGGAGATGTACGGGCGCGCCTACACGTGGCTGCTCCTAGGCACGTACAGCAACAAGTGGTGGCTGCGGCGCGCGCCGTGCTCGCGGCGGAACCTCACCACGGCGCTGGACACGGCCATCCTGACCGACTTGCTGCCTCTCTCCACCACGGGCGAGCTCACCGTCTCTGGCATCGTGAGTACTGAACATATACACGTGGCTGCTACTGGTCACGTACTCACGTCCCCAATGAGCATGAATGTAGCTAAAAAATAGCACAGGAGCCAAAGGCAAGGGCCTACCATAATTAAAAACTTCTTTAACCGCCCCGCAGATAACTTGAAATTAAGTAAGTTTTTCTGGTGTTGGTAAAAGTAGGCACCTGCCCCAAAAAGAAAATCTCTAGCTATGTATTTAAGTGGAATTGTAAATCAACCAACCCGTAACGACAAAACTCAACGGTCCAGCGTAATGGATTATAGGCTATCTATCAGACTCAGAGACTAAGTAAATAGGGAATAACTGATCTGTACGGTTAAGTTAAACGAAACGAAAGAAACTAAAATCAATGACATTGCTCAAAGCATAGTTAAGCTGAACTGGCGAGCAAAGTCTCATTGGAATGAGATTGCTGGAAGCGAGCTTCTTTCAATAGATTCCTCTAGAAATGTATAGGAAAAAGTGGCAGAATACGGTTCTGCAGTAGGTAACTACTTAGTAAGCATCTCACGACTGATGGTTATGATCTGTAGTCCATAACCCTAAAGTCCCTAACATTTCATTTTCTTTTTCCAGACTGCGAAAGATTATCAAGTTGAATATGACAGGCGACGAGGCCTCGAATACTCCAGATTTCATGGTTACACTTACGATGGTAAATATACTTGCGTACTACGTCACGTATTAATGCGTGCTCTCGTACTCATAATATTATTAAGTTCACAAATTGATAAGCCTTTGTAGGGCTCATAATCATCGTAGTTTGAATAGGCGGTTCTTAACGATCACCGAAATTATCGGCACGGTTAATCTTGTGACGGGTGACCGCGAGTGGAAATAACACCTGAGCTACCTTGGCTGGGATGAAACATTAAATGGTGGGTCACAGTTGTTTTAACCGTTTAGCCATGTCGGACCCTCTCCGACACCAACGCTAGTAGCCACCCATCCTATCAGATAGAGATAGATTTAATCAATAAATTATAAAAACCTTCGGTAACAGGAATATGGGCAATGGCGCTGGCCATACAGACAGTGGCTCAGCGAGTGAAGCTGAAGAACAAAGAGAAGACAGTGCAGGACTTCCGCTACCGAGACAAAGAATGGGAGAACCTGTTCCTTGATGCACTTAGCAACGTCACTTTCGAGGGAGTTACTGTAAGTACTATAACTTGACGTTTTTTAGTAGATTGCTTACAAGCTTTTTGAAATCGTCTTCGTCGTCATTCATCCATAGGACGTCCATTACGTCTTCATAACATCGTCGGTCGATGCAACGTCTTACGATGCGCTTGCCGGTGCGTGATTCCAGAACATTCCATTCCAGAACAGCTCTATCGGTCATCCATTCTCATGTGCCCGGCTCACTGCAATTTCAACTGTTTCAAAAATCCGCTGGGCTATTTCAGTATCTTTAGTTCGTCAGCGGGTCTCCTCGTTCATGATTCGATCTCGCAGAGCAAACGTGCTTGCTTACCTTTAATACTCTTTAAAAATGACTTTACTTTACTTAGCTTTCCTCTTGCTTTTTGCACCAAATTCAAGTAGGTACCTGTTCATCAAACTAGAATGTACAACTTCAATCGTCCTTGGTATTTTTTCAGGGCCCAGTCAGATTCTACGACAACGAACGCAAAGCCTCCATCCTCCTGAAGCAGTTTCAAGGAGAAGAGGAGGGCGAGGTAAAGGTGGGAGAGTACTGCGCTGAACGAGACCACCTCGATCTCACCAGCTGGGAGGGCTTCAAGTGGTTTGGGAAGTTAGTACAACGCCAATTCATTTGGAATTTAAGAGCGCGCTCTTGTCGGTGGAGCAACTTCCACGTCCCGCGGTCCTCCACCAGTGTCTTGACCTCCGTGTACAACATATGCCTTCTCTTTGATTTGATCTAAAAATGCCCTCCGTGGTCTTCCCCTTCCTCTTTCCTTCTACATTTACTTCTATTATGTTTTTCATTAGATTTTCATGTCCCCTTTCTATTTTCAATTGTGATCCCCTTCTATTTTCAATTGTGGTCGCCATCGTGGTCACGTTTTTTTTTATTTTTCACCAAGTACAGCACTTCTTGGTTCGTTTTCTTTACGGTTCAACTGATATATTAAAATTGCCGCCGTTTTTGATAATAAAGTAGGTACATCGATTCGTGTAAAATATTCGAATTCTGGACACCCTGTATAACACGCATAATGTAACGTAACGCGTAACGTAACATAACGCCGTATTCCGTTCTAGAATCGTGTTCCGTCCCTTCAAAGATAATAATCGATATTTACATGACTATTTGAAATATTTTTCACCAAGCAAATCTCTTCAGAAATCCTTTAAAAGACCACACGCTCCGTCTGAGCGAGCACACATAACTCAACATCACGCTATAATATATACGAGTACTAAGCGCCACACAAATCGGCGGATGGGAAGTTATGCGCAGAACGCTGCGCAAAAGCTGAAATATAGGTAGGTATGCGCGGGAGCTAGAGAAACAAAACGTCGGGGCACACCCGCCCGCCAACCTCATGCCTCCCGCGCACTCCCTACGCTCGTGCTCACCACTATGACACGCGGCGTCGGCATTGTGGACGCACGCGCAATAAATAGCGAATCACGTCGAAGAGTCATCTGCGGCTAACGTCTCATCCGCCGATTTGTGTGGCGCTTAGTATACTTTAGGTACTCAGTGCTGGTCTCGTGTTCCGTCCCTTCAGAGATTTACGATTAATTGAAAATTTTTCCACCAAGAAAGTCGGTTACTGTTACAGGAATCCCCCAAAAGATCGCACGTTACGTCTGATCGAGCACACGCAAGTCAACATAACGCTTTACTCCGTGCTGGTCTCGTGTTCCGTCCTCGGCATCCTGCTGGCCACGGGCTTCCTTGCTATGAACATTCACTATAGAAACCAAAGGTAAGGCTTCCGATTTTCAGAATGTAGAAGATTAACTGAGTGATTGTAGGGTGGTGTGTTAGTTACGAGTTTCTAGTATATTCAAGTCATCTGTGTGATCTTTCCCTGCTCACAAGGTTATTTCCAGTAACGAAGAATACGAGATTATTCAGCTGATTTACGAAAAACAGGTGGATCAATTTAGTGTAATAGAGCTCAGTAGCTAGTACAATTTAGTATGGTTTTATGATGGTAAGCTTTGGCGATAGCTCCACATTATAGCTGCTACTGCTTTCCAGATACATTAAAATGTCGTCTCCTCATCTGAACAATCTGATCATCGTGGGTTGTATGCTGACTTATCTGAGCGTCATCTTCCTCGGCCTTGACTCCAGTCTCAGCAGCATTGGTAAGAACTTTCTAGTGTTCACCTGGTCTGACGGACCAGGATGCCTGGTCTGGCTGGACAGGAACCCTGGTTTGAAATGTTCAGAGTTTTTCTGGATGGAGCAGAATGGGCTGGTTCTGTGCTGTTCTTTTATGCCATTACTCATGTTATCTTTATGTTCTTTCTTACTTTCGGATTGAAGGTAAACACATATGATCATACGGTTTTGCTGGATTGGCAAGAGTTTCTGCTCTTTTTCATTTCTTTAACACACAAAAGCATACCTTTTTTCTGAAATTGGCTTACTTTGAGTTTAAACGGAATGTTTGATCATGTGAATAGCTTCGCTTTACCTATCATTGAAAACTTTTTGGCTGTTCCAAAGTATTTTCTTTTCCTCTTTACAATAATAAAGCTCTTGCCACTTCCAAACCAGCTCCAAAATAAGAAAACTAAAACACAACAATAAAAAGAGCTAAACGAAAGCACTTTTCGATCCGCATGTTGCTGGCACAGTCACCGCTGTTCAGTCATTGATCTCATCATTACATTCATCCTTAGGTCTTTCTCAGGACTCGCCGCACGGAGGTAACAGCTTGATTCCACCCCTAAAGCTTCGCTTCACCCCTGGGCAATGTGGATCCCATCAACCAAATTTTGGGAACTCTAATTCTGAGAAAGACCTGAGTTTCTAGGTCGCGGCAGACAGCATGTTTCCAAGTTTTGGTTTGTTTGTTCGTTTATGCATCATCCATAGCTTTTGTGCGTCGCTGGTGGCGAGGATGTCGTGGTATCTGTTGCTTCGTCACTATCTGGTATTGTCAGCTTAGTACCCAGGTTTTTTTTTTTTTACTTTTTTTTACGTTTGTTGTATATATTTCGTACAAGGCGAATTTACTAAGAACCTGACGGTAGGAAAATTTTCTGTATCACAACTATGACGTTTGGATTCCAGGAATAGCTACCTATTTACCCGCGTAGTAGGTAAGCCAACAAGCCATAATGACAGCCATTTTTCACACTTACATTATTACTTAGGCTTTTTAATCACTTTGCGTTTTGGTTTCACGCATCTTTACGTTACCTAGACCTCGGGTACTAAGTTTAAAGTTGTCTTCAATGCTTCTAACTGAATTTCTTGGCTTTTGAGTAAGTTTTCTCCCAGTTAATTAAGTTCAATCTCTTACCGTATTGCATTGTTCGATTTACTTTGCTCTTTTTGTTTCAAGCATGCTTCTTTTGAGCATTATGCATAAATTAAACTATAAACGGTTTTATAAAATGACTTGTGAAATAACCTTAACCTCTGCTATGATTTCTAGAGGCTTTTGGATGCTGAGGATAGTCAGATGATTTTAAGGATAAGTTAAATGATCCAGATTATTTACTTCTCTTATATATACTTGCATCCTTTACCCCTGTAACGAAATTGAGTGCACGTCGGATATAATCGTTCAATGAATCTTTTAGATTCTGTAACGTTCCAGAACATTCGAAACTACTAGATATAGGCCGAAACATGCAAGTCGGCGGATGTGAAGTTAGCTACAAGCTGCGCAATATCCAATCCTGACTGAAGCTCACATAAAGCTGCGCGTTGATTGGGTTTCGCGCAGGTTGTAGCTAACTTCACTTCCGCCGACTTGTGTGATTCGGCCTATACTGTTGGTTTTGTCTACGCATGAGGAACGTCAGCAAGTGACAGTTTTATCTGAATGTTTGTAAATATAAGGCGGCCAACTTTCCGAAAACTGAATGCGGGACTTAACCTTTCGTGAATAGGGTTAGGAATTAGTAGATGTACTCGTAATTACTTACCAAAAAATTTTTGGCAAAAACACTTACATAATAAAAACACAAAACTTAGGTAGAAGTCATTTATTTTTAAAATCATATTTGTCACTGGAGTGACACTTTTTAACAAGCTCAGGATTTTTATTGAGAATGTCATAAAAATCTTCGCAACTGCCCATTTTAAATTTAAGTACAAGCAGAGCTCGTAGTTATTCCCCTTTTAGTGACGACTTTTCAGACGTCCACAGAGCATTAATTAAAGAAAATACTCTTTCGGTAGGCGCGTTCGTCCCTGGTAAGCAAAGCAGATACTGGACAATGAGTAAGCAGTTCTTTATCGGTATTCCAGTTTTTTGAAAATTTTCAAATACCTCCAACCATCGTTTCGTTTTTCAGTGCTGTACTTGTTCTCCTCCCAGCCCTTAAGGATTTCACTGTTTAAGTAATTAGACACATAATTTACTTCGTCAAACAAGTTATCTTCGTTTAAAGTCGTAGCCAAACTAGGTATCTGCACTATTGGTGCGTGCGCGATACGCTTGTCGCTATTATAGGTAATCTGTGTTCCTACGCTGTTGACCGTGCGCGCGTGTGGGTGTTGTGTAGAAGTGTGGTAGAAAAATAGGGATGCGGGACATGCGGGACGCATACAACGTTTTACGGGACTATTTTACTAATAATTTCAAAGCGGGATTTCGTCTAGCATTACGGGACGGTCCCGCAAAATGCGGGACGGTTGGCCGCCTTATGTAAATATCTTCGATATAGTTGGTCCACGCTCATGTATGATACACTGCAATGGCACCATGGTCTGTTCCTTACTCTTATATCTTTGTTTTAATGGTTCACAGCTGCGTTCCCTTACATCTGCACGGCCAGAGCTTGGCTGTTGATGGCCGGGTTCAGCTTGGCCTTTGGGGCGATGTTCTCCAAGACATGGCGGGTCCATTCTATATTCACTGATGTCAAGTTGAACAAGAAGGTTGGTTAGATTTCATTGAGCCTTGATTATAGAAACAAATTAAGTTTCATTTTGTACAAACCTTGCGATTGTCATTCTAGATGTCATATCAGATTCTATAGCCATGTGTTCACTGAGCAACATGGTTTCAGATACACAGTTTCTGAAACATCACGACAGGGAGCACCGAAACATACCGATAAACACGTAGTGCTTACAGAAACAAAATAATTGTCTCTGAAACATTATTTTTGTTTCAGGAACACGTAGATTTTGTTTTTGATACAGAGTTGCTCAGTGAATAGGTACATGGCTTAAAAGAATCATCATACTAGACTCATCTTGTTTATAGTTGATAGAAACAGAAAGAGACAGCACTCCTTACGCTGCCTGAGTATACCAAAACTTTGATTGATACAATACGATGTCATAAACAATTTGTGTTCTCCGCAGGTGATCAAAGACTATCAGCTGTTCATCGTGGTAGGCGTTCTCCTGACCATTGATTTAGCCATCATGACCACCTGGCAGATAGCTGATCCTTTCTATCGAGCCACGAAGCAAATGGATCCTTATGTAAGTTCTGGCATGACTCTGACTAGCGCCGCTAAAGTCGCTGACTAACTACTTTTTGGAAAAGTTTCTTATTATCAGTATTCACATGATTATCATCTATGCCGTACATAGACATTACAACTGATAAATTATAATACTCCTATCAGTGTGGACTAGTGGCAAGCGCAAGCGCAGCGTATGACATCCACCCGCATGATTGACGGATTATCGAAGACAGCAGGATCACGCTGGATGCAAGCCGCTATCAACCGGTCTTATTGGAAATTTATAGGGGAGGCCTGTTTCCAGCAGTGGACTTTCCATGGCTGAAACGACGATGACGAATATGGAGTGTGCCGAAATAACAGCTTACATCCTTTTTGATTAGAGTCTACTACAACAATCGTCTGTTTACGTTGTATTATGCTGGCTAGTTCGTAAATTCCTTGATCCTTATAAATTTCCGTGGATACATCTGTGGATGTTTGCTGAATTCAGAATCCAGATCCACTGGTCAAAAACCAGATTTCTTTGTTTCCGAACACTTACAAACTTCGTTTACTTGGCTACTCTTCTTTGGATATACTTATTGCATCATAATATTAATATTCTCCTTTTTTTACAATCTTATAATTATTACGAGCTTGACCTCTACCGGGTCTGTCATGAAATGTAGCAAATTAAATTTGATTTACTTCTCGGTTACCAATTGAGTTGAAATTTTGTAACCTAAATGTGTAAATTGAGTGACAATGCAATATTATGATAAAATGGTGCTAATCTGATAATGAAGCTTGAAGGTGGCCAAAGGAACTTCGCAATGAAACGACACAACCCCATCGAGCTTCGGCTCGTTTGATTCGTCGTGGCGAGTACTTGTTCAATAAAAGCTTGGTTTTAAAAATAAGGGTTTTTTTAAATTCTTTTTACAGCCGCATCCTTCGAGCGAGGATATCGTGATCGTGCAAGAGAACGAGTACTGCCAGTCGGAGAGGATGACCATCTTCATAGGAGTCATTTACGCTTACAAAGGTCTACTATTGGTAAGAAATCACGCTATTTCAGTACATACTAGTATTTCTCCGAACAACTTTGACCCTATACGAGTATCTCGCTCGATTTGTTTCATACTCGCAAATCTCGTTATAATCCGCGCCACACAAGTCGGCGGATGGGAAGTTAGCCGCAGATGACAGTCGCCGTGATTCGCTAATTATTGCGCATGTGTGCACAATAACGACGCAAGTGGCGAAGTGGTGAGCACGGGCATAGTGAGCGGGCGGAAGGCATGAGGTTGGCGGGCGGGTGTGCCCCGGCGCGAGTCTCTCTGGCTCCCGCGCATACCTATATTTCGGCTTTTGCGCAGCGTTCTGCGCATAATTTCCCATCCACGGATTTGTGTGGCGCCACAGTGTGGCGCGGATTATAGTAGGTATTTAAATACTAAACAATCTTGTCAAGTAGGTATTATCGAAATCGGCTGGTAGGTAAGTAGGGCAACCACAAATTTACCACCTTTTTTAGGGAAATACCCGATAAAAAAGGCGCAGACGACAAAAAACTCTGATATTGTATAGAACCTACTATTTTTGTTGAGATTGTAATGTTGCAAACGGGGAAGCCGTTTGCAACATTACAGTTTGGCGCCCGACCTTTTTACTTATCCACCTCTGATTTGTTAGCTTCTCTACATTATCCATTGAAAAATGCGACCTGTAGACGAAAACCAACATCTGGACAGACGAAAGCAAAATCGTCTTGTCTAAAACGGATCTTGGATTATCTGTTTAGGTAGTACCTAATATCAGTCTCTGGCAGTTTCATCACAAGCTTTGCTTAGTTTGGGGTCAGAGACCGTGTGTCAGATGCTTTTTTTGTTGCTTATGGGTTTGTAGCTTACCTAGAAAATACGATTTACCTACTCGGGATTTGAAGACACCCACGTAGTACTTTAGCGGGAAGACAGACCCAGGCAAATCGTTCCACATTCTGGCTGTTCGTATGACGAAAGTGGATTTGAAACGCTTGGTTCTAATCAAGGAGCATGATTAATCTAACGCGCGGAACTTCCACCATAAAAGCACGAAAAGTGTGGCTCTTTGGTCGCGTCTGTCTAGCCGTAATGCCTTAGTGTCAGTAGTACCATTAATTTGTTCCATTGATGGTACAAGTAACATAACTTTGTATCCTTGGTACCATTACGTAAGATGTAAGATGTCCCCTAATATTTATTTATTTATTTATTAAAGAAAAATGAGGAAAGTGCCCCGTAATTGTTAACCTATGGAACTAGTGATACAAGTATGTACCTATCTCGTAGATGTCCCCTAATATTGGTTTATTAAAGGAGTCTGTCAGGTTATCTAAGTTCGCAATGGTTACAGGTGTTTGGCGCGTTCCTGGCGTGGGAGACGCGCCACGTGTCCATCCCGGCGCTGAACGACTCTCAGCACATAGGCCTCTCCGTGTACAACGTGCTCATCATGTGCATCATGGGCGCTGCCATCACCCTGGTACAGTACGGCAATACCACCAGTTGTAGATGTCTGGCGCGTATCGCGGAGGAATGCGAAAACATGCCCTTGGTCGTACGTCACACAACGCAGAGGCGGAAACGCCAGGTTTTTAGTGAGGCGGGGACTTCCCACATAACCACCGGTGTCCCCAGGCCGATTACGCAGACGGTCGTCAAATACTTGATTTGTCAATTTCTACCCAGGCTGGTGGTATCTATGAAGGATTTTCTTAGGTCCAAAAAGGTGTTTGGTGCGTACAGAATGACAGCATGCCGTTACATGGGCAGTGTGTGTGCGCAGTAGTGATGATCAATAGGGATGTAAAGCTCTTGAAATATCGTACCGGCAAGAGGACGATCGCTCGTAGCGTAGGCGTAGGATGACCGCTCCTATATAAGGTGGACAGATAAGCTGATTTATATCGCATGATAGTGCGCTCATGTGTGAATGTATGAATAGTGTGTGAATCAGCTTATCTGTATTGGGAATCTGTAGGAGAGGTCTATGTCCTATATCAGCAGTGGATATCTTACGGCTGATTCGATGATGAAAACAGTTACTCGTACCTAAGAAGAATTAAGAAGATTGTCTTATGTTATGATGAAAATGTTTTCTTATTAAAGGTGTTGCAAGACCACAAAGACGCCTTGTTCGTGCTGATTGCTCTATTCATCATCTTCTGTACCACCGGAACACTCTGCTTGGTGTTTGTACCGAAGGTGAGCTCCAATTTATTTGCCAATTATTTTCACAAAAAGTATCCTCAGTTTGAGCGTGATGTTAAATGTTACTCGTGCCAATCAAGGCAGCTACCCAAAAGAGCAGAACGCGAATGGCCAAACCCACCATGCTTGATTGAAAGTCATGTTTTCTTCTTACTGTAGAGTACCGGACATTTTATTATTCCACTGCTAAACATAGGGCACCAACCTACAAAGTGCCATATCCACCTTGTTGGCCCAGTGCGTGTTGGTGTCCAAGCGTTACTATCACTGGATCATCACGGCTTTTTTTTCTTAGGAATAATTTAAGAAATTGCTTACTTCTTAAATCTGAGGAAGATTGCAAGATTTACAAGTAAACAAGCTTTCGACTCAACTATTATTATATCGTCGTTAATAGGAGAAGAAGCAACCAGTGGCAACTAAGTACATGCGTAGTGAGTAGTGACACATTCGTTTGCGATGTACTTTACTGTGCCCGCCTTTTTAATAGTCCATTGCACAACGTAGGCGTACTCATAGGTGATTGGGCTATATGCACTATTACATCGTTAGATTTAATTTGCGATGATATCATAAATATTTTCTACTATTGCATTTTTGTTCCAATTTTAAATTGTATACTTACCATATGTTCGTACAGTTGGTGGAGCTCCGTCGTAACGGCCAGCCCGGCGGCAACGCGTCCCGCATCCGCGCCACGCTCCGCCCCGCCTCTACACACGAGTGCCGCTCGCCCGGACCAGAGCTCGAGAGACGGATGAAAGAGCTCCGGCAGTTCAACAACCGGTACAGGAGGACGCTGCAGGCTAAGGAGAATGAACTTCAGGTGAGTGACGTGAAGCTCGACACACGAGTGCCGCTACTTGGAACTGGATGCAGCAGACTAAGGAGAATGAACTCCAGGTGAGTGGAGGCTCTACACACGAGTGCCGCTCGCCCGGACCTGAACTAGAGAGACGGATGAAATAGCTCCGGCAGTTCAACAACCGGTACAGAGGACGCTGCATGCTAAGGAGAATGAACTTCAGGTGAGTGACGAGAAGCTCGACTCACGAGTGCCGCTACTTGGAACTGGATGCAGCAGACTAAGGAGAATGAACTCCAGGTGAGTGGAGGCTCTACACACGAGTGCCGCTCGCCTGGATCTGAACTAGAAAGACGGATGAAATAGCTCCGGCAGTTCAACAACTGGTACAGGAGGACGCTGCATGCTAAGGAGAATAAACTTCAGGTGAGTGACGAGAAGCTCGACACACGAGTGCCGCTACTTGGAACTGGATGCTGCAGGCAATGGAGAATGAACTCCAGGTGAGTGGAGGCTCTACACATGATTGCCGCTCGCCCCGGATGAAAGAGGATGATGAGAGGATGATGTATCGGATGAAAGAGCTCCGGCATTTCAACAACCGATACAGGAGGACGCTGCAGGCTAAGGATAATGAACTTCAGGTGAGTGAAGTGAAGCTCTACACACTAGTGTTGCTCTCCGGAACCAGAACTAGAAAGACCGATGAAGGAACTTCGGCAGTACAACAACCGGTACAGGAGGATGCTGCAGGCTAAGAAGAATGAACTCCAGGTGAGTGAAGGGAAGTTCTATACATGAGTGTTGTTCCTTGGGACCAGAAGTCGAGAGAAAATTGAAGGAACTGGGCAGTTCATGCACAACTCAACCGGTACAAGAGGATGCTGCAGGCTAAGAAAATTAACTTCAGATGAGTGAAAGAAAGCTCTATACACGAGTGCAGCTTCCTGGGACTAGAGTTCGATAGACGGATGAAAGAGCTCTAGCAGTTCAACAACCGGTAGGTACCTACAGGAGGACGCCGCAGGCCAAGGAGAATGAACTTCGGTGCGTGTAAATAATAAATTGAAAGTAAATCTACAAAACTAGTGTCGCTCCCCGGGCCTAGAGCTGGTGAGATGGAAGAAAAGAAAGAAAATGCTACTGATGATGTCAACTATGATTAGTGTTAAGTACCTACCGTACAAAGGCACGAAATTACTATCGTATCCTACTTTTTTCTTCTAGATGCTTCTAAGTAAGCTGGGAGACGACGCTGGCTCCGACTCCTCCACCAGGGAGTCCAAGTCCCCCGGCTTGACGCGGACCAAGCTGCCGCTGCCGAGGGAGAATATCAGCCATCCCGGTAAATGTAATCTTCTTCAACTATCTATTCCTTTCTTTCTTACTATCTAACCTAACTAACGTATCCATCCTACGGGACTTATTTTTACAACTTTTGGCCTACTTTCCCTGTTCATCCGGTGATCATTCGTCGCATGAAAGAAGGATGCACAAAAGATGACTAAGCGTATTTTTGAAGAACATCCTCCTCTATCTAAATTGGTCGCGTAGTATAGGTACGTACCTGCACATCACTGTTTCTTTCTTATCAGCACAGAAGATTTAAACAGCACTATTTTTTACATTCCGGTAGACCATTTTCAGCCACTCTACAAAATCTGTTTTGCATAGAAGGTAGGTAAATAGTAGAACCGGCTGAATGAGATGGGTGCAAGCCGCTTTCCAACAATCTTATTAGCCTAACTATAAATTATGGGCTATGGGCCTTATTAGTAAGCTTCAAGTAGCCCAACGAGCCATGGAGAGGGCTATGCTCGGATTTTCTCTGCGCGATCTAATCAGAAATGAGGAGATCCGTAGAAGAACCAAGGTTACCGACATAGCCCAGCGGATTGTGCGAAGTGGCAATGGGCAGGGCACATAGCGCGGAGGACTGATGACCGATGGGGTCGAAAAGTCCTCGAGTGGAGACCACGTACCGGCAAGCGCAGCGTAGGACGTCCACTTACAAGGTGGACGGACGACCTCATTAAGATCGCAGGATCGCGCTGGATGCAAGCCGCTACCAACCGGTCTTATTGGAGATCTTTAGGGGAGGCCTATGTCCAGCAGTGGACGTCCTATGGCTGAAAGGAAGGAAGGAATGTGATTATGATGATGATCAATGAATGAATTGTTGGACGGGAATAAATTTAAAAAAACTTTAACCGACCCTATTAAAAAACTGTTTTTATAGTGTTAAGTTTTAAGTGTTAAATAATAAGTTTTACTATATTTATGAACTAATATTTGCACGTCTTTGCAGACTGATAGCAATGTAAATATATTATAAGACCAACCATCTATATGACTTGTATCGTGCATGTATTCTAAGCAAATAAACAATTTGATTGATTGATTGAATGAAGAAAAAATACAGAATCTTGGCAACATACAAAAACTGCTTACGAAACAGAAAAGGCGCATCCAGCTGAGAGAAATAAGGAAAAGAGTATGAGATTACGATCTTCTGTAAACTCAATAGCGTGAGATTTTACTATTAGGTACTTATAGGCTGAATCACACAAGTCAGCGAGCGGATGTGAAATTAGCTAGAAGCTGCACAACGCAAGACGCGCTGCTTGATGTTAGCTTCAGTTAGGATATTGCGCAGTTTGAAGCTAACTTCACATCTGCCGACTTGTATGTTTGGCCTATATCAAGTAGCTTACATCAGATCAGATACCTATGAAAATCCTGGTTTTATGCATTCCAGATACCAGCGAGATCACGTCAGTCTGCAGTTTGAGCGCTTCTGCAGGTGGTGAAGCCGAATACATCAATCTGCAGACCCAACAACCTCCTGAAAGGTATACTAAGTGCCACACAAATCGGTGGATGAGAAGTTAGCCGCAGATGACACTTTCCCGTGATTCGCTAATTATTGCGCATGTGTGCACAATGCGTAGGGAGCGCGCGGGAGGCATGAGGTTGGCGGGCGGGTGTGCCCCGGCGCGAGTCTCTCTGGCTCCCCCGTATACCTATATTGCGGCTTTTGCGCAGCGTTCTGCGCATAACTTCCCATCCGCCGATTTGTGTGGCGCTTAGTATATTATAAACTACTCTAGTGAACATTCTATAAAAACGTTTATCTTGTTGGTGTCCAAAGACTCAATCTTATAATTCGTATCTTAGTATTGTCCAGAGACTAATTTTATTATTTAGAGCTGAAAGAAACTTTTCGAGGGTCTCCTCGAACTTATTTTTACTTTAGATCACAATATTCACAATCCAGACGGATTGAGTAAGTTCGCTTGGGTGGGATGGTTAGCTCTGATGACAATTTTTAAGCCGCCTGAAGGCCTCTGATAAAGTTATACTGTTGAAACATCCGGGGCCCACAAGTCGTGTCATCCGGGTTACGAAAGCGCTCAATTGTAAATGCCAGCCGTAGTTACGAGGTTATTTTTATAGATAGTTATCAAATGATCAATACTAAATTACAGCTGAGGGCACCATTCTTCTCGTTTCAGACCAAAGCCTTCAGCGCCGCCAGAACCAGTGCTCAAGGATCCCACTCCGAAGGAACCCAAGAAGGAGCAGCAGACCAAAAATGTGTCATTCAAAAACCATCTGGACTACACCAGCCCTCCGGCCTCGAAGGCTGTTCCGGAGAAAGACCAACTGGCAAAGCTGCCTTATGGCTGGACTGCTGAGGTATGACTTACAAATTGAATGAATAAGCATATCATCCACTGATGTGCATAGGTCTCTCCAATGGACTTGCATCCAGCGCGGTTTTACGATTCTAAACAGACCAGGATAAAATGTCTGCCTTTAGGTACAAAATGTTGAATCCTAAAATTTTTTTATTCGGAATATGTTGAATTTGTATAAGTTAAGTACCTAATGTTTGCACTTGTTGATAGGTGATTTCTATGGAATAACTTTACAGCTTCATCGATTATTATTTATTCACCGACGAATTATATGTATACCTTGGCCATTCCAATTCAACTTATAATCCGCTGAATTGCCTATGGCTGCTTTGGTTCATGTAAGATCCATTTCACTTCATTTTGATCTTGATCCACTTTGCTTCATCATAATTTAAACAGGAACCATCAGAGCCCCCCAAGCCAATCACACAGACTCTCGAGCCTGGCCGAGCTTTGATCTCGATCCACTTTACTTCACCATCATTTCTATAGTAACCAACGTAGCTCCCGAAGTCAATCACGAAAACTCCTTTGTTTTGACCTTGATTAACTTTACTTCACCATAATTTCCATAGTAACCATCATAGCTCCCGAAGCCAATCACGAAAACTCCTGAGCTTTGACCTTGATTCACTTTGCTTCACCATAATTTGTACAGGAACCATCAGAGCTCCCGAAGCCAATCACGAATACTCCTGAGCTTTGACCTTGATTCACTTTGCTTCACCAAATTTGTACAGGAACCATCAGAGCCCCCGAAGCCAATCATGAAAACTCCTGAGATTTGACCTTGATTCACTTTGCTTCACCATAATATGTACAGGAACCATCATAGCTCCCGCAGCCAACCACGAAAACTCCTGAGCTTTGATCTTGATTCACTTTGTTCCACCATAATTTGTACAGGAACCATCAGAGCCCCCGAAGCCAATCACGAAAACTCCTGAGCTTTGACCTTGATTCACTTTGCTTCACCATAATTTGTACTGGAACCATCAGAGCTCCCGAAGCCAATCACGAATACTCCTGAGCTTTGACCTTGATTCACTTTGCTTCACCATAATTTCTATAGTAACCATCATAGCTCCCGAAGCCAACCACGAAAACTCCTGAGCTTTGACCTTGATTCACTTTGCTTCACCATAATATGTACAGGAACCATCAGAGCCCCCGAAGCCAATCACGAAAACTCCTGAGCTTTGACCTTGATTCACTTTGCTTCACCATAATTTGTACAGGAACCATCAGAGCCCCCGAAGCCAATCACGCAAACTCCTGAGCTTTGACCTTGATTCACTTTGCTTCACCATAATTTGTACAGAAACCATCAAAGCCCCCGAAGCCAATCACGAAAACTCCTGAGCTTTGACCTTGATTCTCTTTGCTTCACCATAATTTCTATAGTAACCATCATAGCTCCCGAAGCCAACCACGAAAACTCCTGAGCTTTGACCTTGATTCACTTTTACACCATAATTTGTACAGGAACCATCAGAGCCCCCGAAGCCAATCACGAAGACTCCCGAGCCTGCCCGAGCGGAGACGAAGACCATCCCCGCCCTGAAGCCAAGCGACACCCCCACCGCTAAATCTGTGCCAGCTAAAGTGCAAGAACCTATGTATACGAAGGCTGCTACTCCTAAGGTCAATAAGGTACAATTAACCCCTGATGTTCCTCGTAGATAGTTATATTCCAATTTGTTTTAGTTATTACGCTTTGTCAAATAAAATAAATGTTTTTGAGGTAAGCTTGCTACGCCTTGGACCGTATATCTGCGCAACATCAGGCAGTATGTATTCAAACGTAAACCTATAAGAAAGGAGATATTGCAAATATGCATGGAAATTGGGCCACTAAAGGGTACAGTATTTCATAATTTGCTCTGTTTCTTTCGGAAAATGATTTTCCCGTTATTTTTTACAATAACAGTGTCCATTAAAAGTAATTTCGTGTATTCGGGTATTAAGGTTACATGTGACCAAAATGACAGTAATTCAATTACTGAACAAAAATGAAATTGGAAAATGTGAAATTACTCATAAATTAAGCATTTGACGCGGTTGTTTTACTCTGCGCATTTATTTATCATAGTTTAACGAATTTTTTGAGCTACTGTACCTAGTCTGAGCCCATTTTGAAATATCTCCTTTAAGAAAATAAAAATTTGAATAGGTTAGTTAAGTGTTCTACACTGTGTACACTGTAAATACCTACTCAAATTGACAAGTATTTGGTAGTAGAAATGTAGATTCTACATGTACTTCCGCTACCAAATTCTTGGCAGCCAAGTTGCAAGAACCCAAGTTGACAGGGATATGATCAATAACTTTACTGCCCATGTTTGACCACGAATGTAGACCCACCTTGAAGGATTATAGCTAGATCCATAATCGTATTTTATTTTTTGTCGTAGCCAAGTTCCCGGGCTACCGGTCGTGCTGACATAATTCAATGACAAATGGAAACTTTTGCTCTGTGTCTGTTAGTTGTCTTCATTTTGTGTTCTCACATGTTCTGTGGCTAGCAGGGAATGAGTATCAATAGAGTACGAGTATAAAGCGCTAATTATTCATTTTACAGACTCCAGAATTACAAAAGAAAGTAGTGAAAGGCCAAGACTCTCTCTCCAACAAGACGACTCCCTCTCGGGACCACAAGCCTCGTCACAGACGGATGTCCAGCGTCGGTCAGGCCGCTCTGATGACGGAGCTCATGCATGTCAGCGTTGACCAGGAGGATCTGGACCCTGTGCCGTCACCGGGGATGGAGAGGAAGGTCATAGGTAAGATAAAGTAGTCTTTATATTTCCAGTGTCAGTCAAGCAGCGCTGATATTGGAGCTCATGCACGTCAGCGTTAACCAGGAGAATCTGGACCGTGGACCTTCACCAGGGATGGAGAGGAAGGTTGTAGGTAAAGTGAAGCCACGTCACAGACGAATGTCCAGCGTCGGGCAGGCAGCTCCGATGACGGAGCTGGTGCACTTTAGCGTTGACCAGGAAGACCTAGATCATGTGCCTTCACCAGGGATGGAGAGGAAGGTTATAGGTAAGATAAAGTAATCTCTTTTATTTCCAGAGTCGGTCAAACAGCACTGATGACGGAACTCATGCACGTCAGCGTTGACCAGGAGGATCTGGACCGTGGTCCTTCACCAGGGATGGAGAGGAAGGTCATAGGTAAGATAAAGTAATCTTAATATTTCCAGCGTCGGTCAAGCAGCGCTGATATCGAAGCTCATGCACGTCAGCGTTAACCAGGAGAATCTGGACCGTGGACCTTCACCAGGGATGAAGAGGACCTAGATCATGTGCCTTCACCAGGGATGGAGATAAAGGTTATAGGTAAGATAAAGTAATCTTTTCATGTCCAGCATCGGTCAAACAGCACTGATTACAAAGCTGATGCACGTCAGCGTTGACCAGGAGGATCTGGACCTTGTACCACCGCCGGGGATGGAGAGAAAGGTTACAGGTAAGATAAATCATGATGTAGGCCACAAGCCACGTTACAGACGGATGTCCAGCGTCTGTCAAGCAGCTCTGATAACCGACCTCATGCATGTTAGCGTTGACCAGGAGGATCTGGATCCTGTGCCTTCATCAGGGATGGATGGATATTTAATGGGTAAGATAAAACAACATTTTGTCATGCTATGCACGTGCAACATGAACAACAGATTGGTACGTAGGTGGGTACATCAATAACATTAAGTTTATTAAGTAACTGACAACTACGATTAAGTAAATACTTAAGTGCGTATAGGCATTATAGGCCGGGCGGTTAGCCCTGTTAACAGAACAAAAAAATTAAAATAGCAGAATGTTGCCAACTTACTTAACACTTATCGTAATATTATGGAAAAAATATGCAATATCATTATAATTTATAGGCTATGTATTCTGATGTGTAAGCTATATTATTGCAAAGTTTCATCTCAATCCGTTCAGTAGTTTTTGCGTGAAAGAGTAACAAACATCCATCCATCCTTACAAACTTTCGCGTAATATTAGTATGATGATGATGATGATGATTCTTTATTAGCTTAACCACAAGCACATGAAATAATTGGCCAAGTACGAGTAGGACTCGCACACGAAGGGTTCCGTACTGTATGGGAGCCCCCCTCAATTATTTATTTAATTTTATTATTTATTATTAAAGTGAATATAAAACTAAATATTCTGTGAAAACTTCAAGCATCTAAGTACCTATTATTAATATAGAGCGAAAAACGTCCAAAAATTCAGGTTTGTTGTATGGGAGCCCCCCTTAAATAATTATATTATTTTGTTTTTAGTATTTGTTGTTATAGCGGCAACAGAAATACATCATCTGTGAAAATTTCATCTGCCTAGCTATCATGGTTCATGAGATACAGCCCGGTGACAGACAGACAGACAGACAGACAGACGGACATCGAAGTCTTAGTAATAGGGTCCCGTTTTTCCCTTTGAGTACGGAACCCTAAAAACCGGCCTCACTTGTATGTTCACGACGTTCTGTCTTGATTGTCAGGGTTGTACGGAACCATAACAATCAAGACAGAACGTCGTAACCAAAGGGTAAAAACGGGACCCTAACCACAGCCCGGACACTCCGCGATTTTTCATACAAAATCTGCTGTCTTACGCACACTACAGAACTACTTACTCACAGACAACACACACACGCACGGTCGCTACACGCGCATTTGTGTGCGGAACGTCTATGGCTGTCAGCGATCACCACAACGTGACGACATGCCGCGTGAGTGAGACAGTTGCGTACTCAATTTGCAAAAATGAATACAAATCTAGTGCTTAAAAAAGTATAACAATTACTTAATTTGGAAGAATTTTAACGAAAAGTAACCGATCTACTTCATTTTAAAGAAAATATCAAGAAGAAGTAACCAAAAAATGTAAAATAAGTTCCTATTATTTATCCTTAGGGGAACATTAAAATTTCTTATTTTGTTACGTATCATTGACATTAAACCATACACAGTACAAGTCTTCCCTATTGTCACAGTCTAGGTAGTTTTTATTAGAAAATCCACCGGCCTGTGCAGCCCGCGCGCAGAGTGCACGATGCGGTACGTGGACGCGGGGTGGAAGTGAGGAAGACTCAAACGGGTGGGGGGTAACGAGTGGCCGTTCTATACGTAGTATTATTATATATTCTTTGCCCTAACTAAGACTCCGCTGTCCGTCTGTCTTCAGACTGTATCTCATGAACCGCTGTAGCTAGAAAGCTGAAATATTCACAGATCACATATTTCTGTTGCCGCTATAACAACAAATACTAAAAACAGAATAAAATAATATTTAAGGGAGCTCCCATACAACAACCCTGAATTTTAGCCGTTTTTCGCTTGATATAAATAATTGTAACAGGTAGCTTGAAATATTCACAGAATATTTAGCTATATTATATTCTATAGGCGGACCGTTTATCTGAGACGTCGCCTGCGCGGTACAGGGGCGCCGGGGGAGACGACACAGGGGACTGAGACCGGTGCGGGCGGCGGGTCCCTGCCGCCCGCACCGGTCTCAGTCCCCCTTTGTCGTCTACCCGCGCGCCCCTGTACCCGCGCAGGCGACGTCTCAGATAAACGGTCCGCCTATAATTAAGTAATTAAAATAAAATAAATGTTTAAGGAGGGCTCCCATACAGTACGGAACCCTTCGAGGGCGTCCGTTTCGTACGTGGCCGATTTTTTAATTTGGTCTGAGTTAAGAGTGTGAAGGCTTCCGCTAGATGGCGTTGTACAGTGTTAAAACGCACAGTTGTTGTGTCGCCGCCGCGCACGGGAGCTCTCGCCTCGTGTGGTTGTTGTATGTTTGTTGGACCGGCCACACATTCGCCCTACGGCGAAGTTATCGTCACTGGGGCTCATTCATCTAATTCAAACGGTAGTAATTGGTTGTTCACGATTTGAACTACTACCTGAAGCTGGGCACATACGCTGCGATGATCGCATCTATTCATCAGATCAGTCCAGCGAGGTCCTAATATAGTTACATTACATTGCCGGTAGGTAGTTATTGAGGAATCAAAATGACACCCCTATTTTAATCGAAAAATATTGATTTAACAAAAAAATTATTGGCATCAAAGTTGTAGAAAATCAAATTTTAAACAACTTTTGTTCCTTTAACTTCTGCTGAAAAATTGAAATAACACAAGTTATTGAAGAAATGAAATGGCACAACCGGCTATTTGAAAAAAATATCGATCCTACAAAAAGTTAATGGGAACTAAAGTTGTAGAAAATCAAATTTCAAACAACTTTTGTTCCCATAACTTCTGCTGGAAAATTGAAATAACACAAGTTATTGAAGAAATGAAATGGCACAACCGGTTATTTGAAAAAATTATCGATCCTACAAAAAGTTAATGGGAACTAAAGTTGTAGAAAATCAAATTTCAAACAACTTTTGTTCCTATAACTTCTGCTGAAAAATTGAAATAACACAAGTTATTGAAGAAATGAAATGGCACAACCGGTTATTTGAAAAAATTATCGATCCTACAAAAAGTTAATGGGAACTAAAGTTGTAGAAAATCAAATTTCAAACAACTTTTGTTCCTATAACTTCTGCTGAAAAATTGAAATAACACAAGTTATTGAAGAAACAAAATGGTACAACCAACTATTTAAAAAAAATATCGATCCTTCAAAAAGTTGATGGGAATCAAAGTTGTAGAAAATCAAATTTTAAACAACTTTTGTTCCTATAACTTCTGCTGTAAAATTGAAATAATACAAGTTATTGAAGAAATGAAATGGTACAACCAACTATTTAAAAAATTATCGATCCTGCAAAAAGTTTATGGGAATCAAAGTTGTAGAAAATCAAATTTTAAGCAACTTTTATTCCGATAATTTCTGCTGTAAAATTGAAATAACACAAGTTATTGAAGAAACAAAATGGTACAAAGTTGCTTAAAATTTGATTTTCTACAACTTTGATGCCAATTTTTTTTTGTTAAATCAATATTTTTCGATTAAAATAGGGGTGTCATTTTGATTCCTCAATAACTACCTACTGGCAATGCAACTATATTAGGACCTCGCTGGACTGATCTGATGAATAAATGCGATCATCGCAGCGTGTGTGCCCAGCTTCAGGTAGTAGTTCAAATCGTGAACAACCAATTACTACCGTTTGAATTAGATGAATGAGCCCCCAGTGACGAAAACTTCGCCGTAGGGCGCAGATGTGGCCATAGCAAGTATCGATGTTCGAAACTATCGATGTAGTGCAGTTTTTGACAAAGCCACTTCCGAGTTCCGACTAATTTCAGTCAAAGCGGCGTATGGGATGTTGGACCGGTGTTTTCGCGTTTTCAATACAAGTACAACTTCGCGAAAATTCGCTGGATTTTTAACCGACTTCCAAAAAGGAGGAGCTTCTATCACATATTTCTGTTGCCGCTATAACAACAAATACTAAAAACAGAATAAAATAATATTTAAGGGAGCTCCCATACAACAATCCTGAATTTTAGCCGTTTTTCGCTCGATATTAATAATTGTAACAGGTAGCTTGAAATATTCACAGAATATTTAGCTATATATATTCTAATTAAATAATAAAAATAAAATAAATGTTTAAGGAGGGCTCCCATACAGTACGGAACCCTTCGAGGGCGTCCGTTTCGTACTTGGCCGATTTTTAAATTTGGTCTGAGTTTAGAGTGTGAAGGCTTCCGCTAGATGGCGTTGTACAGTGTAAAAACGCACAGTTGTTGTGTCGCCGCCGCGCACGGGAGCTTTCGCCTCGTGTGGTTTTTTTTTTTTTTTTATTTCGAATAGGTTTGCGTTTGACTACACACTACCTGATGTTAAGCAGATATGCGGTCTAGGATGTAACACGCTTACCTAGAAGATACCTATTTACTCGGGATTTGAAGACACCTACATTGTACTCTAGCGGGAAGACAGACCCAGGCAAAGCGTTCCACATTCTGGCAGTTCGTATGAGGAATGTGGACTCGAAACGCTTGGTTCTAATGCGTGGGATGTCCACCATAAAAGGGTGGCGCTTTGGTCGCGTCTGTCTAGCCGTACGATAGAAGAAAGGGGCAGGTGGGACCAGATTGTGCAACTCCTGGGCGCACTCACCGAAGTGTATCCGATAGAAGGCTGATAAACACGCTACGCAACGTCGATGCTCGAGACTCTGCAGCTTCGACTCAGTCAAAGTTTCGTTGCCTATCAGCCTCCTGGCTCGCCTTTCAATGGACTCTAAAGCCTCCAGCTGGTATTTGGCAGAGCCATCCCAAAGGTGAGAGCAGTATTCCATGCAAGACCTGACTTGCGCTTTATAAAGACTAAGCAGTTGCTCAGGTGTGAAATACCGTCTCACCTTAGAGAGAACACCAAGTTTTTTTGAGGCTAATTGCGCTTTTGACTCTATATAAGAGCCAAAGTTGAGAGTCGATGATAGCGTAACGCCTAATAGTTCCAAGCTGTCAGTTACCGGAACGGATACACCACAGAAAGCAGGAGACAATTGGAAGGGCCTCTTTTTGGCCGAAAACAAACAGCCTTGAGTTTTCGTGGCATTAAACTTGACCAGGTTAGCAGCACCCCAGTCAGATACCGCCTCCAGACTCAAGTTGAGCCGTTCAACCATAGCCTTTCTGAGTGACTCGATCTGTGGCCCGCTCGTTCTAGCATCGGATGTGTAGCTCTCCACGACTGTACTGTCGTCTGCGTACCCAAAAATACCGGGCTTTAGCAAGTCGTTAATATGCAGTAGGAAGAGCGTCGCAGTGGTTGTTGTATGTTGGTATTTAAGTTGAAACTATCGATGTAATGCAGTTTTTGACAAAGCCACTTCCGACTAATTTCAGTCAAAGCGGCTTATGGGATGTTGGACCGGTGTTTTCGCGTTTTCAGTAAAAGTACAACTTCGCGAAAATTCGCTGGATTTTTAACAGACTTCCAAAAAGGAGGAGCTTCTATTCACATATTTCTGTTGCCGCTATAACAACAAATACTAAAAACAGAATAAAATAATATTTAAGGGAGCTCCCATACAACAAACTTGAATTTTAGCCGTTTTTCGCTCGATATTAATAATTGTAACAGGTAGCTTGAAATATTCACAGAATATTTATCTATATATATTCTAATTAAATAATTAAAATAAAATAAATGTTTAAGGAGGGCTCCCATACAGTACGGAACCCTTCGAGGGCGTCCGTTTCGTACTTGGCCGATTTTTTAATTTGGTCTGAGTTTAGAGTGTGAAGGTTTCCGCTAGATGGCGTTGTACAGCGTAAAAACGCACAGTTGTTGTGTCGCCGCCGCGCACGGGAGCTCTTGCCTCGTGTGGTTGTTGTGTGTTAGTGTTTATGTTGAAGCTGTCAATATAGTAGTTTTTGACAAAGCCACTTCCGACTAATTTCAGTCAAAGTGGCTTATGGGATGTTGGACCGGTGTTTTCGCGTTTTCAGCACAAGTATAACTTCGCGAAAATTCGCTGGATTTTTAACCGACTTCCAAAAAGGAGGAGCTTCTACCACATATTTCTGTTGCCGCTATAACAACAAATACTAAAAACAGAATAAAATAATATTTAAGGGAGCTCCCACACAACAATCCTGAATTTTAGCCGTTTTTCGCTCGATATTAATAATTGTAACAGGTAGCTTGAAATATTCACAGAATATTTAGCTATATATATTCTAATTAAATAATTAAAATAAAATAATTGTTTAAGGAGGGCTCCCATACAGTACGGAACCCTTCGAGGGCGTCCGTTTCGTACTTGGCCGATTTTTTAATTTGGTCTGAGTTTAGAGTGTGAAGGTTTCCGCTAGATGGCGTTGTACAGTGTAAAAACGCACAGTTGTTGTGTCGCCGCCGCGCACGGGAGCTCTCGCCTCGTGTGGTTGTTGTATGTTGGTATTAATGTTTAAAGGTGTCTATATAATAGTTTTTGATAAAGCCACTTCCGACTAATTTCAGTCAAAGCGGCTTATGGGATGTTGGACCGGTGTTTTCGCGTTTTCAGTACAAGTACAACTTCGCGAAGATTCGCTGGATTTTTAACCACTTCCTAATAGGAGGAACTTCTGTCTATGTTCGTTTGTATGTATTTTTTTATTCGATCATTCAGCTTTATGATACATACACTTAGCGGCGTCATTTTTACACATTACGATTTCGACTATAATAGCATATCCCTACATATTAGGTTGGAGAAAAAGTCTTTTCGCATTATAGTATGTATGAACTTGTAATAAAATCTCTTCGGCTATACTATTTGAATCTGGCTGGTTTTGGTATCATTGAAAGTTTAAGAACATAATTCCAAATTCAAATTAGGAAACTGTGTGATTTTCATTGGTTTTTCGTGCTGTCAAGATGAGTGAATCTAATGAAGAAATTCGATACCTTTTAAAAATTTTACTACCTACAAAAAAGGTAAAAATGCAACGCAAGCCGCGGAAAAAAATTGCGATGTTTATGGACCTAGTGCAGTGTCTGTGAGAGTGGCACAAATTTGGTTTAAGTGTTTTCAATCCGGAAATTTTGATGTCAAAGACGCACGTCGCTCTGGTCGCTATTTTGAATGCTATTTTTGAAAAAGTGTAGCGGTATATCTGTAGTTACGACGTAGCTGAAGAACTGGGAATTGACCACAAAACAGTTTTGGCGCATTTGAAAAAAACTGGGTACACAAAATAAGCTCGATATTTGCGTACCTCACGAGCTCTCTGAAAGAAACCTAATGAACCTCATGATAACGCCAGACCTCACACATGTTTAGCCACTCAGCAAAAATTAAGAGAGTTTGGGTGGGAGGTGTTAATGCATCCGCCGTATAGTCCTGACCTTGCACCTTCAGATTTCCACCTGTTTCGGTCTCTTCAGAATTATTTAGGTAGTAAGCCCGATTACAGAGGCGCCATCGTAATTATATTAGCTAAATAGCATAGTTCTGTTTCTTTTTCACTTTGGGCATTCGATAGAGAGAACGCTTTTTACGTTGCTATTAAATTTACGCTGGCGCCTCTGTAATCGGGCTTAGTGTCAGGTTAACATCACGAGAGGACTGCCAAAACCACTTGCCGCGGTATATTGATCGGAAGTCCCAAAATTTCTATAGCAATGGGATCATGTCCCTACCTACAAGATGGCAAAAAGTTATCGAACAAAATGGTACCTACATACTTTAGTTAAATGTAAATCCTTACTAATATTATAAATGCGAAAGTAACTCTGTCTGTCTGTCTGTCTGTCTGTCGCGCTTTCACGCTAAAACTACTGAACCGATTTGAATGAAATTTGGTACACAGATAGTCTAGAGCCTGAGAAAGGACATAGGCTACTTTTTGATTCGAAAAAATAGTTTTAAAGGGTTGAAAATGGGGGATGAAAACGCATTGGCTAGAATCTTAGAAGAAAAAACTTATATTTTCTACCATGACAAATGGTAATTTGCATCTTGACTTTCCAAATTACATTCTCTATGCCCAATGCCCATTCAAGGCTGCTCGAGTTGCAAATGTCAAAGTCAATCAATCTTTTCCTGTAAAATTTAGAAAAGGTTACATGTATTTTTTCAGTTTAATTACGTAGTTTTCATTCTAATAGGTATGTTTACAAAACGCAAATCGAATCTAGCGCGTAGTTCTAGCGGAGCTCGCGTAAAGAAAATTGCTAGAAGCCAAGAGTCTGAAGAGCACACTTAAACGCGTTTGACATTAGATGCCGAGCGCCACGCATCTCAAAGAGCTGCTGAGACTCAAGAGCAAAACCAAGCGCGTCGAATTTTAGATGCTGAGCGTCACGCAGCTCCGAGAGCTGCTAAGACTGAAGTTGAAAGTCAAGCGCGGCGACTTTTAGATGCCGAGCATCACGCAGCGCAAAGAACTGCTGAGACTCAAGAGCAAAACCAAGCGCGTCGAATTTTAGATGCTAATCATTAGACGATTAGATTAGCAAAAAATTGCATAGATCCTGTAGGGCAGGACAAAAACTATCAAAAGCAAAACTGTCGCCATTATCACAAAGACGCTAAGTGATTAATTCCTCTATGACACTTAACGAAACGTCACATCGAAACGTGTCGAAACGTAATTAGACGACAGGTGACATTGTCTGCAGACTTTTATAAATCACAGGTAGCATGGCAAGGGGACAAATTGTTTTTCCACCATTATATCCCCTTGAAGAGGAAATAAAGTATGGATTGAAAATGACAACTGACATTAAAATTGGATAAAATGCTTAATTCCCTCTGCATGCTACATGTTACTATGACGTTTAATAACAGGCCGTCATTTTGTCTGACATTACAAATATTTTTATATCTTCTATCATTAGAGGTTTAACATGTTTCTTTATTCTACCTTTATGGTACAGAATCATCATACTTTAATATTATCAATCCGAAAAGTTTGTTGGTTTGTTCCTCTTTGACGCAGCAACGGAGCAAAAGATTGAATTGATTTTTGGTATGGATACCTATGGTTTAAAAGTCAGAAAGTGATAACAGGATACTTTTGTATCCCGAGAAAATTCGTGATTCCCATTGGATAGGACAATAACTGTTTCTCAGCAATGGAGCATCGGATTGACTTGATTTTTGGGGTGGGCATAGTTTGGAAGACGGAAAGTGACATAGGATACTTTCCTTTCCGAAAAAATTGCGGTTCCCGTAGAAAAAGACAATAACTTTTTCTCAGCAACGGAGCAACGGATTGCCTTGACTTATTGCATGAATATAGTTTGAAAGACGAAAAGTGACAAAGGCCACTTTTTATCCCAAAAACTTTAACAGTTCCCGTAGGATAGGATGAAAAGTAAGCGAGCGAGCCGCGGTAGCAGCCGTCTAAGCGCCAGAAATAACCTGTCATTTCAAGTTTAGGACTTTCCTACATTTTTCGCACTCCTTCGCGGCACTCAACAGCGCTAGCCCAGACTCGGGCTCCATAACGGAGCTTGCGCTCCCGCCATAATGACGGTGTGTTTCGGAGCACAAGACACATCGTCACTCGGGAGTAACCAGCACTGAGCGTCGGACAGCATTCCAACGTCCTGATCCCAGTGCAACGGGTCAGTCATAGTAGCCCAGCGCCTGCCTCTTCAACTGCAGAGGGCAGTGAGAACGGCCATCGCGATACCGACACTTCTCTTCCCCTGCAGCCCCACTGCGTCTTCCAACAGGTTGACGGCCTAGCGGAAGGTAGGGTAGGTGGCGGCACCCACACAACCAGTTCCATCCCACCGCAGCCCCTAATCCTCGGTTGCAGCGTCGCAAGAGCGGCACTGCAGCCCGCCTCAGAAGCAACACTCCTCATAAGGCAGGCAACCTACCGGCCAACCTCTCAGCTGCTTTAGTTAAAAGCGGCTGCACTACGAGTGCCGGCCTCTAAGCTGCCTTGGGGAAAGACCCAAAGAAGAGGGAGACTTCGAGCGCCGCCTTTTCAGCTGCCTTAGACCTCCCCTGCCACGACAAGGCGGGAATACACAGGGGGGTTGTATATACACTCCAACCGTAACTTAACCAACAAAAGCATTCCTCTAAGGTATTTTGATGTTTGTCGCTTAGGTTAGGTTTCGCAGCCGACATAAACATTAGCCAAAATCAAAATATAACGCGGGCGAAGCCGCGGGTAAAAGCTAGTAAACTATATTAAACAATGTTTTGAATTTTCTTAAAAAATGCGAAAAGACTTTTTAGCCAACCTATATTAGTATAAAACAAAGTCGCTTCCGCTGTCCCCATGTATGCTTATATCTTTAAAACTACTCAACGGATTTTGATGCGGTTTTTTTAATAGATAAAGTGATTCAAGAGGAAGGTTTATATGTATAACTAGCTTCTGCCCGCGGCTTCACCCGCGTTGACCAACCCCCTGAAACCGCGTATTCTTCTAAGTATATAATTAACTTAACTAAATAAGACTCATAATTAGGATACTTTTTAGTTAAATTTTACTAATTTATGTCAATAAAGCAACTTGCTTAAAGTACTTAATTAGTATAAATGTACTATAATTTACTGTACTTTACCGGCCTTTTAATAGCCCTTTGCTGAAAATAGACCTACTCACGAAGCGTGATTAGGTCAAATCCACCACTGCGGCCCATTGCGGGTTGGTAGATTCCCATACGCCATCGAATCTAGACACGCGGAAGCGTGTCCAGCCAAGTCTCTAAGGATAACTGGTGACGCGACGTGTGTAATATTACACGAACCATTACGAGCCACTTTTGACCCCTTCATAACTCGAAAACTATTTAATTTTAACGAAATATTATGTTCTTTTTGTGTCAATCGCTTGAGTAAGAAATCGCACGCTCGTATTGTACGTCTCATTTTTTCAGAAAAGTTTTTAAGTTTAAATTTACATACTTTCAGTCAAGTTTTTGCGTTAAAATAAGATTTTTAGAACCATTTAAATACATTTTTTCAGAACCGTAACTTAAAAACAAAGGACTTTCATATAAACGTTTTCACCCCTTTTTACCCCCTTAGGTGTTGAATTTTAAAAAAATCCTTCTTAGTACACCCTTACGCATCAAGATAAATACACCTTCCAAATTTCAAGGGTCTGCGACCATTGGTTTAGGCTCTGCGTTGTCTGTTAGTCAGTCAGGACTTTGGTTTTTATAGGTATAGATAGATAAACCTGTGCGAAGCCGGGGTGGGTCGCTAGTTAAATAATATTACAATTTATCAGATGGCGCGACAACCTTGACACCTTTGACAAGAAGCACAAAACCGTCAAATCTGGAAAGATCGGGGGAGGCCTTTACCCAGCAGTGGGATACGACAGTCTAGCAACAACAACAACAATTACAATAAAAAAGACTCGACAAACGATATGAACAACTACCGGCCTATTGCTATTCTTCCTTGCTTCTCGAAAGTCTTCGAAAAAGTAATTTACAACAGAATTACATCTTTTCTCGAAAAACAGTATACTAAACAACAATCAATACACAGTATACTAAACAACAATCAATTTGGATTTCAAAAAGGAAAAGATACAACCTCAACAATTTTTAAATTCTAAAAACAAGTATTGGACGACGTTAATAATAAAATAAAGGGTACCGCATTATTTTTAGACCTATCAAAAGCGTTTGATTGTGTTGTGCATGAGATATTGCTAAAAAAGCTTGAAAACATTGGAATTAGAGGAATAGCACTACAATTAATTAAAAGCTATTTGTCAAATAGATGCCAGCTTACTAGGATAGAATTCTATAATAGAAACACTAAAACTATAGAAAGAGTAGATTCAAGCGTTCAAAAAGTACTACTTGGTGTACCCCAAGGTAGTATATTAGGGCCATTACTTTTTCTCATTTACGTAAACGACTTAACTTTAGTAACAAAACACTTTTGTGTTATGTTTGCTGACGACGCTACAGTGTATATACCAAAAAATGAGGACTTAAATTTAGTGGAATATGAAAAAGAAATAAATATCACACTGGAAGAAATAGTAAAATCATTAGAATCCATTAACTTAAAAGTAAATATTAAAAAAACTAAGATAATACAATTTCGAAATTACAAAACACAACCCTTAAACTTAAATATATTGTATAAAGGTATGCGAAGTTAGTCAATCCAAGTTTCTAGGCGTAAATATCGATTCCAATCTAAACTGGAAAGCGCATGTCTCCGAAACAAATGCAAAACTTTCAAAATATTGCTACGCTCTCTATATCTTAAGCAATATATCATCGACAGAAATTTCAAAAATTGGTTATTATGGTAATGTTTACCCTCATTTGAAATACGGGATAATATTTTGGGGTAATTCTGTGGATGATAAAATAACTTTTAAACTTCAAAAAAGATGTCTAAGAGCAATATTTAATCTACATAGTACAGACTCTGTGAGAAATATATCTAAAGAAAACAAATTTCTTACTCTTACTGGTATTTATATATACGAAATCTGTATGTTTGTTAAGAATAATCTAAATTATTTTTTGGCTAATAAATCTGTTCGCTCCGATATTCAACGCTCGAAATACAAACATAATATAAATGTTCATCAAGTAAATAACACAATGTACTATAGAAACTCATTTAATACTGCAACAAAAATTTATAACAAACTTCCATTACATTTAAAAAGTTCAGATGGTAAGAAATTCAAATATAGGCTCAAAAACTGGTTGACAGATAAAGCGTTCTATACACTGGATGAATTTTATACATATACCGATGATTATATAAAAAATTGTACCTAGAAAATTAGATTTAGGATTACTTTCATTGTATATAACTATGTAATATTTGTAACTCTTGGTCTATTTTCATTTGTAGGTATATTTAGTAGAAGGCATGTGTATTAGTATTTTGTATATATTCTACATTATATACCACCCCTATACTACCTATATTGCATGTCCGTTATTAGGATAAACTGTTGGATCTAAAATTTAATGTAACACCTAAACTTGTACACAGTTCAAGCAATAAATGTTATTCTGATTCTGATTCTTGAAGTAAAACTTCTAATGCGACTTCCAACAAGGTTGCGTTAAACGTTTAACGCTACTATGGAGGGGGTATAAAAGATGCGATCAATTGTGAATGCGATGTTAAGTTTGTCCGGTCCGGCTACACATTCGCCCGAAGCTTCGCCCGAAGCTTCGCCGCGATGTTTTCTTGACAGAGTGAAGTAGATTGACTACTATCATAGTAGATTTTCGATGTAAATTTGGTAGTGTGGTAGATTTATAGTACTTTTTGGAAAACCAGTAAAATTCATGAATATTATTTTAAAACCAACCTGCCTCTTCTCCCCTATCTAGGATTACGATTAGGCAGGGCACATAGTACGGTGGACGTTGACCGACTTGGTGGAGGTATGATAATTATATTAGCAGTAGGATGCCACTGCTGAACATGGGCCTCCCCTATGGGTGTTCAAAAATCCCGATTGGATACAGCTTGCATCCATCGGCTTTTATCAATGGTTCATGGAGTCGGTGGACGTCCTACGCTGCGCTTGCCGGTAGGTACGTGGTTTCCATTTGAGAACTTTACAAACATCAAAACATAAAATCTAAAAAAAATATATCATCATCATTATTATCAGCAGTAGGACGTCCACTGCTGGACATGGACCTCCTCTTTGGATTTTTAATAATCCTGGTTGGAAGCGGCTTGCATCCATCAAATAGTTTACTTTAAACTTTCGCGTTCGCGCATGGCTCGATACATTTTGGTTAGTTCTTCCTCGTTTCCGCCAGGAGCGCTGTACGAAAATGTCATACGGCCATACGGAAACAGCTGTAGTTTCAATTTACGAGTAAACCTGGACTAAGTGGTTCTGAAATTGACAAGACGAATGTCTTGTGTTATGTTTTACTTACCAACCCCAAAACTTTTTGAGCGGTTTAGGGGTTAGTCCAGGTTTACACATAAATTGAAACTACAGCTGTTTCCGTATGGCTCTATACATTTTTGTACAGCGCCCCTGGCGGAAACGAGGAACAACTAACCAAAATGCATGGAGCCACACGCGAAGGCGAAACTTTAACCTACCTACTTTCAAATTACGGCCTAATTACTTCGTGAATAATATAATAATTAGAAGACATTCGATGTGAGTCCAGACTTTGTACCGCGGAACAGAATTAGCATCAAGTTATTGTGACTGAGTAAGAGCTGTAAAATGCTTATTCACCTATTTCATAAAAATATCCTATTGTTTTTTGTACTGAATATACACACACTTCTGAAGAAATGTTTATGTTTAAATACGTTTAACTTTTTTTTTTCTACTGAAACTACCGGGCCGTAATCAAAATAATTTTTATAGCACATACTCGTATTACTTCACACAATAAATGAAACTAAGGTCAAGGTCATAATCTAAGCTCGTACCCATTTTTACCTCTTTTGAACCTTAAACCCATTGAAATGTAACTGTTTTAATTTATGTTTCGGGTTGGGAAATGTTTCGCTTTCTAAAAATGTTATGAGATACTGAATCCAAGATAAAATGTTTGAGCATATCATTTTTTTTTTGTAAAGCGCATTGCCGTATATAATTTGCAGTGGGTTATTTGTATTTATATTTCAATTGTATTATGAGGGTAGGTATAGTGAAGTTTTAATATAAGTACCTACCTAGATTGTTTATAGTGCTTTGTTTTAAGTACTTATGTAATTAGGCTAAGCTTTGATAAATAAAGATATTGATATTTAAGTAAATTACGCAAAACCTGGACCAAGGGTTCTGTAAGTTATTGACTTGTACGTCCACCTAGAGAAGGTTCAACAACGAAATTTATTTCTTTTAGGTCAAGAACGCGATCCAATACCAGTACCAATGCCAGTGAAGCAGAAACAAGAGCTAGAAGACATATTGGACATCGATGCCGATAACTACTCATCCACAGAAAGACGAAAATCATGTGAGTTTGATCACAAATGTCCTCAAAATCAAAATCAAAATTTGCTTTATTCTTTAGACATATAGAAATGCGCTTAGAATCATCTTTTTTACAAAGGGTTTCGATAACATACTATAATTATAATAGGTAGGTGCAAATTTACGTACTTATTCACCAAATTACTAATAACAATTTTAACTTACATAAAATAATTTACTTACTACAAATTAGAACACTAACTTAAAATAATCTAAAAAAATGAAAAACAATATAGTAGGTATCTGCAATGGCATCGTCATAAAAAGAAAAGAAGAAGATCCTGAAAGGAGAAAGGTCAAACCCTTAACTTTGAAACAACTATATGACAACAAGCTTTCTTATATACAGGCCGAAACAAACAACTTAGCGGATATGATGTTAGCTATAACTTGCGGATAACCCAATCCTAACGCGATGTCACTATATCAGTATCTGTACCTACTCATCATTATGACTAACGTTTACGGACCAACATCAAAATCAAAACAAAAAAATTAGCAAATAAGTTATTTTAATAAGTACGTTGTATATTCTAAACAACTCTTCCTTACATAGTATAAAATAAAGTCGCTAATTTCGTTTGTTTGTTTGTCTGTATGCTTAAATCTTTAAAACTACGCAACGGATTTTGATGCGGTTTTTTTAATGGATAGAGTGATTCAAGAGGAAGGTTTAAATGTATAAAAATTCCCGAAATTCCCATGCACGGGAACGGGCACAACGCGGGTAAAACCGCGGGGCGCTGCTAGTTTACAATATAACAACAAACTATATTTTTAACGCTACTACTAAAAAAATGAAAATGAAAACTGAACAGTTATAATTTTAACATTTTATTTAACATGTTATTTATTTATAACTTTTAATTTTTAACAGTTTAATTTTTTTAACGTTTAATCACACCTCTAATGGTGGACGCGGCGCGTGACTAATATGCTGATGTTTATTTGGCTCAACGTATAAGCATTGCCATTCAGCGTGGCAATGCTGCCAGCATGCTGGGCACGCTGCCAACTGGCAGTGGGTGCGAGAATTTTGATTGTCTTTAGACCTTCAAGTGTCTATGGGTAGTCCAATAGTAGTTTATGTAGTTTTAGATCATGTAGATCTTGTATTTAGTGGTAGTTAATAAAAGCACTTGCCCAATAAAAAAATCCTAACTAAAGCTCACTTAACATCTGCATCACTAACAATTTGGCCAGGATGTAAAAAATATTTTCTACTTTTCTAGGCCAAAGAAGGGATTCAGAAAAAAGAAAGAAGGAGAACTTCATAGTTGTACAAAGCGACCTCTGGGATACAAACACCTTCCAGTACACCTGTCAGAAGTCGCCGCCAGCCAGTAAGAACTTTTCTATCAGTTTCTGATAAAGTCAACAGTTATTTGGGTGATATTTACTAAGGGTGGCCGTTTTTTCTTATTCCTCTATGTTTTTTTTTCATATTTCAGTAGTAAGGATGTATTAAATAAATAAATCACTTCTGAAAAAATATAAATGTAAATACCTACAATGACCTACATAAATAAACTTTCGTATCAATACATAATTTTTACAAGAAAAAAATATGGAACAGAGAAACAAGACAATTACCATTTACACACCCAGTGCCTTTGACAGGTTTTGCATAGTTTGCTTAAACTTACGCGTTTGCGTGTGGCTCCATACGTTTTTGTTAGTTCTTCTTCGTTTCCGCCAGGGGCGCTGTTCAAAAATGTATGGAGCCATTCTGAAACTACTGTAGTTTCAATTTACGTGTAGTGAAAACTTGTAGGTATTAATCCATCTGGTATTTTCAGCCACGCCGCATCTACATTCGCCAATGCAGAGAAGCGTGTCAGAGAAAAGTAGACAGCAGTCATCTCCTCATCATCATAGGTAGGAGGGATACTTAAACATAAAATATAGGGTTATCTGCTTCGAACAAATATCTACAGAGCCACAGTTCCTAAGTGAAAGTAGTAAAAAAAATGTCCGAGCGCCGTCATACATACCGACTAAGATATTTACAATAAATAATTCACAGTGACGCGTTTTCTCGAATCTCGACGTTATGTCACCTACACTCACCTAATTGCTTGTACTCGTAACAGAGCACTTTAGCATCGCGCGGCGTTGTAGTCGACTTGCTACCACTACGTAGCTTGGGCAGGGTGTTGGCTCGGACACTTTTTTTGCCAGATGGTGACTCTATAGATATTTGTTCGAAGGTTATCTGCTTTCCCAGTACTAAGCTGCAAGCGGGTGATTTAAACTGGTGAAAAAACATTTTATAATAAACTCAAACAATTCCTACTCCACAAATGTTATTACAGTTTAGAAGACTACTTTGACGACAAAAACAAAATGAATAAAACATAATATTGATATGGACAATACACTTGATTACATATATAACTCAGTTATATTTAAAGCATGTTATGTTAATGTATGTTGTGTTGTGTCAGCTGTGTGGTATTTTTTAAGTTTAATCTCTAGATAAAAATGAATTGCTGTTCGTTAGTCTCGTTAAAACTCGAGAACGGCTGGACCGATTGGGCTAATTTTGGTCTTGAAATATCCGTGGAAGCTAAGGGAAGGTTTAAACGGTGAGAAAATATAAAAATATAGTGAGTAAATTAATAAAGACATTCATTGAATTTTCCCATACAAAATGTTCCTGCATGTAAAAGTTGTCATTGACAGATGACAGATGGTGAGATGAAGTTCACCGGGGCAGCTAGTTTAAGGATAAATTTTCTTAGAGATATTAAATCCATACATACATATGTTTGCAACGCCCTAAGAGGGTATGTACCTAGCCTTTAAGATTGCTTTGTACATGATGCAATAAATAATTATACTAAATACCAAAATTCGAGAAAAAAATTCGCTGTTCCATACAAAACTGCAACTCGGAATCGACCAAATTAAACTACTGATTTTATTCTTGAATTCTTGGTTGCCCTATATAATAGTTGCTAATAATGATGGTCTAAATAATAATAAATAAATATTAGGGGACATCTTACACACACTCTGACCCCAAACTAAGCACAGCTTGTGATATGGCTACCAGAGACTGATATACTACATATACATATTTTAAATACATACTTATATAGATAGTACCTAAATAACACCCAGACACAGAGCAAACACCTATGTTCATCACACAAATGTTTGCCCAGGGTGGGGATCGAACCCACGCTTCTTTGACCCAGAAGTCAGGGTCACTAACCACTGAGCCACCGAGGCAGTCGAATCACCTCCTTTCGGCTTAATACACCGGTTCTGGATAACCCTGTGTAGGCTCAGTAGACCTCCTTATCGGCTGGCTGTGAAGACCAAGCTGAGCGAAAGCCAATCCTCGCTCAGGAAGTTGTTAAGTGAACTTCAGTCAGAATTGGGTTTTGTGCAGCTTGTTGCTAACTTCACATCCGCCAAGAACTTTGACTCGGCCTATAATACATCTTCCATTGCAATGCATTGGCATTATCATTAGCTTTGTCATCCACATCGCCATCATCTTATTTACCATCTAAGCTACTGGAGCAGTTATGCCAGCGGCCCAGAGCCACGCTCCGTTACTTTAAGGAGCTGGGCTGGCTCGGGTAGACGCTGGAGGGGGAAATGCACAAAACACCCCATCGAATAAGAATAAGAACACATCTTCCGTCACTATATCAAGGCTCATTTCTTTTTTCAGGGAATCTGACACCAGAAGTATGGAGAGGAGAGCATCCAACGCCTCTATCAACTATGGTTAGTAAATGGATACTAAGCCCGATGACAGAGGCGCCATTGTAATTATATTAGCTAAATAGCATAGTTCTGTTTCTTTTTCGCTTTAGGCATTCGATAGAGAGAACGCTTTTTACTTTGCTATTAAATTTACGCTGACGCCTCTGTAATCGGGCTTACTGAATAGTAACAGTTTTATAAATCGGATGTTTTGAAGATGGGGCTACCTATTTGATATACAAATTTTAAAATATGTTTCAGCTGGAGTCACCAGAGGAGGTACTCCTGAAGGGTACCGAGAGGCTGAGACGCTCAGGATGACTGATAGAATAGCTAAGGTATGAAAAAACATTTAACGTGTAGAAAAATCATAGAACAGTGCTTGTATTTCTTGGTAGCAGAGAGACAATATTTATTAAAACAATGATCTTTCAGCGTCGAGGTTCAGAATTTCCACAGCCAGTAAGCACACCGCCACAGCAATCTCAAGCAAAAAGAAGGCAGTCTGCTGCAGGGGTATGTTATATTAAACCCTTTTAAATCTTTCGTTATTTCTTTTTTACTGATATAGCGCTCGTAGCGTAGTTTGATTAGGTGTTTGTCAGCGATCACCGAAAGTAAGCAACGTTCTGCACGGTCACTATTTGGATGGGTGACTGCGGGTCACATTTACCAACTGAGCACTACCGTAGCTCGGATCACACGTTAAATTGTAGGTCCCGATTGTTTAACCGTTTAGCCAAGTCAGAGGCCTTCAGGCGGCCTAAAAACTCTGACACCAGGGCTAGCCACCCGGCCTATACGAACTCACTTACTATCTACACTAATTCATTTACCACATGTCTAAACTTTAACTTCAAATGGGTAATTCTAGGTGAGGTCATATCAAGAAGAAAAGGCTGAAAAAGCAGACTCCCAGCGTCGACACGACGACATTCCTCGGAAACCTCTCCCCGAAACGCCTCAGGAAGTGGAGACATACAAGCCAGATCCTGACACCATCCGAGTGGCCAAGAACCAGGAGTCTCCAGCCAAGAGACTGCGGCAGGAAGCGGAACCGTTGAAACGGGCGAAGGGAGTCGGGGATTCTCCTCGACTGACGCAAGCCTCCCACGCGCCAAGACCTGACCATTACAAGAGCAGTCCTAATGTAGCGTCTAGGCATAAAATGGGCAAGTTTTCAAAAAATGAAACGTGATCTCTAGCTATGAACCTTCTTAATAAGCTCCAAGTAGCATAACGAGCTATGGAGAGGGCTAAGCTCGGAGTCTTTCTGCGAGATCGAATCACAAATGAGATCCGTAGAAGAACCAAAGTTACCGACATAGCCCAGCGGATTGGCAAGCTGAAATGACAGTGGGCGGGGCACATAGCGTCGAGTACTAATAACCGATGAGGTCGAAAAGATCTCGACTGGAGACCACGTACTGGTTAGAGCAGCGTAGGATGTCCACCCACAAGGTGGTCGGATGACCCGCGGCCAGACCGCGCTGGATGTAAGTCGCTTCCAACCGACTTTATCGGAGATCCATAGGGGAGGCCTATGTTCAGCAGTGGACGTCCGATGGCTGATGGATTGATGAAAAAATAGATGTGCATTTGTATATAGGTAAATCCAGGGGTATTGGATTGCCAAGCAGGTTGCGTCTAGGTTTGTTGTCGTGTGGTTTCATAATACGCCGTTATGTTCTTGGGAGTTTTGATGTGAGCAGCACAATCCTTCTTTTATTGATGTAAGTAATGGGCTTACTTTCTCCAGGGTCCCCAGGAAAGCGCGAAGAACGCAAGTCAGCCACGTATAGCCGAAGCGAGTCTAAACGCCCAGAGGCTCTAGAACAACGTAAAATGTACACAGCCAGCTCGGAGTCCGAACTGTTCGAGTGCGCCATCCTGCCCATCTTCCACAAGCTTCTGACGGAACGACACAAAAGCCAACCTCACAGCCTTAACCTCACCTACGGAGTCAGCTGCCCTAATATATCTATCAAATGTGATATTGTTGAATACTTATGAACATCTTATACGCGGATAGGTTCCCAGTTTCAGATCTCTTTTGTCTAATGGTATAATAATTATGTTCGAATAGGTACTCCATTTAGCAAGGTGATTCTGTATGAAAACGAGCGCGTAATGAGCTTTAAGTTAAATTTTGCTTAAGAAATTCGCGTGAGTTTTTTTTTACTTTCAAATAACATACCAAATTCGGTTAATAATTTATTTCAACGTCATTTTATATTTTAAAAACATTTCTCCAAAAGAAATTATCTGAAATAAAAAAATACTTAACGCGTTTCGCTAGGTTTTGTCGAAGGGATTAGTCCAGTGTGCTTAGCATACAAGACCACGACACGAGTTTATCGTCGTGTGCAAAGGTGACAGATATATGCTTCATCATAACTCTGTCACGTTCTGACACGTCGATAGTATAATTTTATGGTCCTTATGCTAAGCCCGCAGGTTTACATATACTTAATTTAAAACTACAGATGTTTCCGTATGGCTCCGTTCCGTACCAAGCCATAAAACGAGTATATTTTATTGAAATTTATTTATTTTACTTTTCAATTATGTATTATTGAAGGGATTATGTTCTGTAAGGTATTTCAAGTATTTTCCTGTTGCCTTTGTTAATATCGAGCAAAATAATCACGTTCCTTGTATGGGAGCCCCCCTTAAATATGTATTTTATTTTAATTTAATTATTTACATGTAACAATTTGATTATAATTTCGCACAAAGATAAATTAATTACGTAGCTTAATTTCAAGGCATCTTACTTAGGTACCTAACTAGGTTTCAATAGTTTGTAGTTTGTAAATAATTATCTTCCTTATTTATCGTACAACGTTACATCGATGAGAATTATAAAATATAATTAGTAAAATTGATATCGGTGTTTGATTTTTTATTTTCAAATATGTCCTGATAAACAGCTTGCACTAGAGTACGCGCAAGGTCTCTGCGTACGGCCAAAATTAGGAGCCAATTCAGTGCTGACAGGGAATTTAAAATGATAGCAACATTACGTACGTGGCGCCACCACTCGAAGTTATCTTGCGCGCACCCTAGTTGAGTGCGTTTCACGAAAGAAGTTCCTCAGACTCGTCGCCTCAATCGCATGGCCTATTCGTTAAAATTAGTGTGTCCGGTCTGTTTGGACTAAATCTTATTATGTTCAGAGGGGTTTACACGTAAATTGAAACTACAGCTGTTTCCGTATGGCTCTATACATTTTTGTACAGCGCCCCTGGCGGAAACGAGGAAGAACTAGCCAATATGTATGAAGCCACACGCGAACGAACGGCTCACCTGTGTGACTGTGGGCTGGGCTGTGGGGCCTGTTGTGGGACACTGGACAGTGGACAGCACAAGGAAGTTCCATACGAGAAATATGTAACTTCCTTGGGACAGCAATGGGACAGCACTATTCGTCTTACGTTCATTCTTTATTTTTTATTTTCAACACCTTTCATTCATACTAGTCTTACCATAGTAGGTTTGACAGACGATATTTCAGTTATTTTTTACAATAAAATATGTCACGTAATTCCGTTTCTTCATGTATTGTCTGCACGTTTGAGGTCTTTTGTCAAATCTCTATTAACTTATTTAGTTTGTCACGCAATACGCTTAGAGCGTATTTCACTTGTAATTCAATATAAGTAGCAATTTTCACAATAATTATTAGTAAAAAGAAGTTTTTCAATAGTGTATAGTGGCAGCATTAATGTGTTCATTCGTGTCATTTTGACATTGAGAGATTTATTCGTTCGTTTCGTTCGGTCGGTTCAGTATTTTTCAATCCGTTGTGTTGTTTGGTTGTGTTTCTTTTTTTGTGAATTTTGTGTGAATTATTTTAAAACTCTTGTGTTTATACATGTAATTAAGTGTTCTCAAGGACAATCACAATGCCGGTGTTTCATACGAAGATAATCGAAAGTATATTGGAGCCGGTCGCGCAACAGGTACGTTTCAGGATTCTCACAGTACGAAATTATTAATAGATTTCATGTTCGGCCTAAATTCTCTCGTGTAGGTGTTAAATCTGCGATATTGTTTACTGCTGACGATTACATCGACATTATCAGCGTATTATGTCATCTCCGATAAAGTTTTCAAGGAATTTAAGACCGACCATTTGTTAGGAGAGAGACCTACTAACTATGCTTATAACCTTGGACAAAGAGGCATGATTCAGAAACTTCGAGGAGATAATTAATGCGGTATTTCTTAAATAAATCGTTACATGTATTAAGTAGTTACAAACATAGAGCCATGTTCTTATTGAATAGGTATTTGCTTCATTTGTTAGAATTTATTTGTCGCCAATGGAGCACCTGTATCTGGTTATAGAAACAGATACAGGTGGAAATAAGTTTTAAATAAACCTAAGAAGGATCTGAAATGTGTAGGCAAGACCATTCTGGCTAAACTTTTGAATCGTACCAACGTCAAGGGGGGGTGGGGGGGGGGGAGGGGGGGTGGGGGAGGGGTTGGTATACCTCTCCTGAGAAGGGGGGGGATTGAATCCCCCCCCTCTCGGAGATATGATTTTTTTAATTTTTTTTTCTACTGTGGCAAAAACAAGTACTAAGCTATAGGGAAGATGGTAGCAAGAACATAGTACCTTCAAAAGAGGGGGAGGGATGTAGAAGCGCTCCCCCTCTTTTGGAAATTTGATCTAAAAATTATCGACTTACCAAATGTTGCAACCTAACCTATTTTTTGTTTCACACCTAATCTATAAAGGCGATTCGCTTCTGGCACTTCGCCGGCCGCTGCCGCGGCACGCTCGCTTCGCTCGCTCGGCTCGTGCGTTGTTTTGTCATGTTCTAACATAACCTAACCTATTTTTTGTATCACACCTAATCTATAAAGGCGATTCGCTTCTGGCACTTCGCCGGCCGCTGCCGCGGTACGCTCGCTTCGCTCGCTCGGCTCGTGCGTTGTTTTGTCATGTTCTAACATAACCTAACCTATTTTTTGTATCACACCTAATCTATAAAGGCGATTCGCTTCTGGCACTTCGCCGGCCGCTGCCGCGGCACGCTCGCTTCGCTCGCTCGGCTCGTGCGTTGTTTTGTCATGTTCTAACATAACCTAACCTATTTTTTGTATCACACCTAATCTAATTACGTGGGGTCGGGGTGCCCCGATTCGGATATGTGACTCATTTTGAACCTTGTTGGCGGCCCTGTTTCTGCCATTCCAGTCTATGATAAAAAAAAACCTTCGAAAATACGCAGTGTAAACAAAATTCTAACCAAAAAAGTGTATTTTCAAAAATTAATTTCTCGAAAACTATTCGTCTTCGCAGTTCTAAACTTTGTAAAAAACGATTGTAATAAAGTATTTTACCACTTAAAAAACAGAAACAATACCAAAGCCATTGGTACGTTTCAAAAGGTGAGCCAAGATTTTTTTGGTCTTGATATGGAATGGCAGTGCTTAAATTTCAATCAGTAGTTACTTAATTTACCGACTGTACCCGTAAAGGAGAGGAAGGCCCGCAACAAAATGCTGACAATAAAAGCCCCCTCGAAGCCTCATTGATCTGCGAATTTTCATGTTATTCAGCTACACCTTCATTATTTAATACTAACTTTTGCCTGCAGCTTCGCCTGCGTGGTATTTTATTTTTTTGAGATCAATTGATGTCACTTTCCATCTTTCAAACTACCTTGTCCATGCCAAAAATCAAGTCGACCCATTGCTTTGTTGCTGCGTGAAAGAGGAACAAACCAATAAAAACACCTTCGGATATATTAGTTAAGATGTGCAGGGAATGGACTGACTGGAATTTGATTTAAAAAAAAAGACATCTGTCATTGTATGTTGCTTGATTTAATAGAGGCTACAAAAACTACAGCAGTGTTAGCAGCACAGATATAATTTTATTGACAAAGGGAAGATATCTACTTAGGTAACTTGACGATTTGGATTTCGTCTGTCCGGATGTTGATTTTCCTCAATAGGTTGGATTTTTCAGTGAGTCTCGACGTTACACAGGATTCAAATATTAATATAAAATTTTTCATCAACGTTTTTTTATTATTCATGGAATTACTAGTGTGTATTCTGTAGTCTGTAGTGTTTTGTGTCATTTACATCATTATCATTTTGCCGAATCCATCATAAGCAATTTCAGCAATACTCAAAAAAATCATTCACCATCACTATATTGAGCCATAAAGTTTTAATTTTCTCACCAATGTTTATCATGATGATATCATCAGATGATCTTTAGGTATTTTGCCAATATTTTTTTAGGACCAGATTCTATTGGTAGATAAATAAATATTTGTGTAATTCTAATTTGTAAAGGTGGCATTACATTTGCTGTTTGCTGAATCATTCATTAAGCAATTATAAAAAAGTCATTTAAGTAAGTCAAAGTACATACTTGCAACTATATAATTATATATTTTTTTCTTTAAAACTTGCATGATACATTATTGTAATTTACAATAACTGAAAAATATTTGAAATAGAAAAATAAAAATGAAATAATAAAAATATTTCAAATATTGCCAGAGGATGTAATCACAGCAAGAACTATAAATAGACTAGAATAGACTGGACCTTTGGATAAGGAAGGGATACATTTCTTTGACATATAAAGTACTAATTATTTTCGACTTATAGGCACATCAGTATACACTACTCATCGATATACATCATCTATATCATAAACAAATAAATAAATAATAAAACCTACCAGCCGAATCATACAACTTGGTGGCTATGATGCTAGTTACAAGCTGGATGGCCCATTTCTGACTGAAGCTCACTTAACAGCTATGCGAGTATGGGGTTATCCGCAGCTTGTGGCTAAGGGGCCGTTCAAGTATTACGTAAGCAGATTTATTACAATTACTTACCCCCCCCGCTACCCCCTTGTCAGCAAAAGTAAGCAAAGCTCTTACCCCCCCTCCCATTCTTACGTAAACATTGGTACCTTGCATTTTTCTTTTTTTATTGATTCATGAGCAGCAGATTTAATTCTAATAATAAGAAAATATATTTAGGATAGTGGACTTTAACAAACATGCAAAAAAAATAAAATAACTATTGCTGACATAATCACCGTCTAGATCCCCCCACCCCCGATGTCATCGAAAATAAGCAAAGGATATACCCCCCACCCCCCTATAGTGCTTACGTAATACTTGAACGGCCCCTAACATCAAAACCGCCAAGTTGTATGATTCCACCTGACTGCTTCGGTGGCTCAGTGGTTAGTGATCCTAACTTCTGGGTCAGAGAGGTGTGGGTTCGATCCCCACCCAGGGCAAATATTTATGTGATGAACATAAGTGTTTGCTCTGTGTCAGTGTTTGTGTGTGTGTTATTTAGTTACTATTTATATAAGTATGTATTTAAAATAAGTATATGTAAGGTAAAACACCTAATGCTAGACACATTAAGGACAACACAAATTTCAGTATTCAATATTAATATATTTTGTTACCACATTGCAGTTAAAACTTTTTTAATCTACTAAAGCAATACTTAGATCTATTATTTCACATAAAACATTGTAATTATTAACATATTTCAATTATAAGTTTGTATTTTTTTAAACTTTGTCATATTAACCAATAGATGACATCTCAAAAAATCGTTACCACTAATAATAGACAGCACTTAGCACCAATACTAGACATGGCTTTAAATCACATTTAAAGTAGGTTTTCAAATCAAAATACTAAGGAAATACTCTGTCTTTAAACAGATAATCTATCTTTGGGCCATCTATCTATATTTACTTATCACCTATTGTAATACAATCGTCATTTATATAATTATGTTGAAGTTATTAATCGGTACTCCTGCTTATCCATCATTCTGCAGTGCAAAATCAAATTTATACTTAATTCTATCACCAGCAATTATAATTTTTGGCGCGTCGACGATTTCAGCGATTTGACATTCTCTTATAATACTAATATCTTTATCGTTTTCCTCGACAGTAGTCTTGGTTTGATCACAGCTTACCATTGCCATAACTTCGATTTCACCATCTTGGCTAATATTTTGGACAATACAGAGATACCTGTGATATTTCTTTATAATAGGAAAATTGGTAATCACATAGTTGATCTTGCTTTTCTCAAAGTTATTTTCTTCTGCATTTCCCATTTCTAATACGTCGTTTTCAATTTCTTCAGATATATCATCTAAACTATCTCCAGAATCTTGCCACTCTTCTTCAGAACTTGAGTCGCTACTATAATCATCAGTCTTAACAGTTTTTTTTACAGTCTTAATGGTATTCTTTGCCAATTTCTTAGCAGTCTTTACGTTAGTTTAGTTTACGTTCCTCTTCAATTTGCTCTTTCTTTCCTCTATTTTTCTTTTCTTTTTCTAATTCATTTTTTTCCTCGGCTCTTTTTATTTTCTTGCTACAGTAGCTGTTGCGACACCTCTTCTGCATTCTGCTATGGCAGTTTCCATATTATATTATCAGCTTCACTGTATCTAAACATCAGACTTTTTATGGGCTGCATCACGCAATCGACCAAATCTGAAATCGATGAAACCAATAGTTGACACATACCTTACCCAATAATTGACATCCTGTCTACTATTGGGCAGAGTAAAGTAAAAGTAACTAAATTGATACAGCATTTTATACACTTGAAATAGAAGCTATTTTTGTACAAATTTTGAACATTTTGATGCAACCTACTAGATGACACTTGTGTCATCTTTTAGGTTTTCACATATTTTGGTACCTAATAGTAGACACAGCAACCATTGTTATAAAAACTAAACTAAACATGAAAACAATAGCCCTTGTTTACTAATGAATCTTTCATATTTCTAAAATCAACACTAAATCCACAAAAATCGTAAATATGTATAACAAAATCTTACCTGCCCAATGTCAACCTCCTTACGAAAATGTTCAAGAATCACAGAGCATGTGTCTACTTTTCCGCGTTGTTAGCTGGCAACTGACGCCATTTTAAAATTTCGCTAGGAAAGGTGTTATAAGTTATCAACCATGTGTCATAGATGATGCTAGGCGTCTATGAGATCAGTAGTCAAATAGATTTAAGGTTTATTATTCTTAGGAGGACGGATTTTTTCGGTGTCATCCTTTAGTTCAGTGTCTGGCATTAGGTGTTTTACCTTAGTATATTAGTCTCTGGCAGCCATATCACAAGCTTTGCTTAGTTTGGGGTCAGAGACCGTGTGTAAGATGTCCCCAAAATATTAAAAAAAAAAAAACCTAATCCTCCGTTTTGGAAGTCAGTTAGAAATAAAGCAAAAAACTTTAAATTTACTCACCAATATTTATCACAATGATATCATCAGATGATGTTTGCCGTAGTCATTCAGCCATGAAGTTCAATGCCTCCGGTTGACAGGTTTATAAATGTGCAGCTTTTGTGCCGGCCCAATTAATTGTTTGATGATGAATTTGGGAGTGTCTGTGTCATTGGATATTAATACCATTGTTATAGATTTAAGGATTGATTGATTTTCTAGGTATATTCACTAGGTTCTATGCCCAAAATGTATATTAAACACCTACTGATGCAAATAGCTAATCCAGCTTATAAATTTCAATGATATGTCTGTGGATGAAAATTTTGATATTGACTATGGTCCCTTAGCCCCATGCATGGGCATACCCAGGCTTCTGTTTATTGGGATAATTTGGTTTGAAAATTTTTAGTTAAACTCAAATTCAAATTCAAAATTCAAAAACTTTTATTGCAGTTTGCATGTTACATCAGTGGTATAAATATATAATCATGGCTCAATACAAACTTGCCTGTTCAAGGCGTGCATAGTTACTGGCAGCTCTATTTATTATTATCAAATCGAATTTATGTCTAAAATTATGTTTAAATTATTATGTATTTAAACATAATTTAAACTCACTATGTATTTAAACTATTGAATTAAAGTAAAGACTCTGCTTCGAAGGCAAATACAGTCTACATACTCTGCCAGGAAGGTCTTTAATGTCTTCAATGAACACATGGAGTGAATGTTTTTGTATAGACCGCTCCAAAATTTTTTTTTTAACGATATTAAGTCCGCTTTTGAGCACCATCTCGACTGATGGTAAGCGACATTGTGGTCGAAGATGAAGCACGCAGACCTAGAAGAAACCTATTCACTCTGACCTTGAAAAGCTTTAGATTATATCTCTTAGGAAACAGGAAAGCGGAAGACTGTTCCATTCCCTGGCGGTACGAATCAGAAATGTTGAGTCAAACCGCTTCGTAAGTATCGAAGGAAAATCGACAGTGTAGGTGTGGTAATGTGGCGTCTTCCTACTTGTCCTGTAGTAAAAAGGGGGTGGTAGGATAAGGTCGTGCAGCTCAGATGCACACTCTCCGAAATGAATCCTATTAAAAATGGACAGACTCGCGACCCTACGGCGGCGGTGTTCCAGCCTATGAAGTTATTTTCTTGAAGTTTACTTCTTGGTGGCTGTGTCAGTTAGCTACAAGCACCAAACCCAAACCTGACTGAAGCTCACATGACAGCTGCACAAGGATTGGGTTGTATGTAGTCAAACGCAAACCTATATGGAATAAAAAAAAAAGGGTTATCCGCTAACATATCTCCGTTATAGCTAACATCATAGCCGCCAAAAAGAATTATTAGCCCGACACAAAAAAATAATAATCTGCTAAGTACGAGTCGGACTCGCGCACTAAGGGTTCCGTACTGTATGGGAGCCCCCTTAAATATTAATTTTAATTCAATTTAATTATTTACTAGTAAAGGGAATTATACAACTTATTCTGTGAATATTTCAAGTAAGTACCTGTTACCGTTATTATAGAGCGAAAAACGGCAAAAAAATCAGGTTTGTTGTATGGGCGGCCCTCTTAATTATTACTTTCATTCTGTTTTTAGTATTTGTTGTTATAGCAGTAACAGAAATACATCATCTGTGAAAATTTCAGCTTTCTAGCTATAACGGTTCATGAGATACAGCCTGGAGACAGACAGACAGTGGTGTCTTAGTAATAGGGTAAATAACAAATAAAGGTTTAAGGATCAATTGATATATTACAGCGACACACAGAGCCCATTTAATTACAATGCAAGTCATTGTGAACTACAGCGTTAATTTTTGCTGGGGCATCAACGTCATACAGCCTTCTATAAAAGTTGGGCAGAAGTATCACTGTGAAACCTCAAAGTTGGCAGCGAGACCCATTTGAACCGAGGCGTTAAAAACCATAGCGTCGTGGAGACTGAAGATTGTCCCATTATAAACAGTTTTATATGTATTCTGCGGCGTAGGGCTCCAAATAGCCGGCCCTGCGGAAGCCGCCGAGGCCGCGCACCTGCCGTAATTATCCCGGAGGTGGCCAGGAAGTGGACTTTTCAGTTTAATAACATCTCAATGAAATAGACGATGGCAACTATGATTTTTTTAGGGTTCCGTACCCAAAGGGTAAAAACGGTACTCTATTACTAAGACTCCGCTATCCGTCTGTCTGTCTGTCTCCAGGCTGCATCTCATGAACCGTTATAGCTAGAAAGCTGAAATTTATACAGATGATGTATTTCTGTTGCCGCTATAACAACAAATACTAAAAACAGAATAAAATTAATAATTAAGGGGGGCTCCCATATAACAAACCTGATTTTTTAGACATTTTCGCTCTATATTAATAATGGTTACAGATAGATGCTTGAAATTCTCACAGAATATTTAAGTAGTTGTATATTCACTTCAATAATAAATAATAAAATTGAAATAAAATAAATTTTTAAAGGGGGCTCCCATACAGTACGGAACCCTCCGTGCGCGAGTCCGACTCGTACTTGGCCGATTATTAAAAAAATATTTTTAAAAATAATGATTCACAGACTCCAGGGTCTGTGCCCTTTTTTAACTAAGTTACAATTCAGAGAATGCGACTGTACAATAGAGATGGGGTAGTTTTTATTTTTTCATAATATTTAGTTTCTGGTTTCGTCTTTGTGTTAGAACGAGTATAAGTAGCATTATGCGGACAAGTCGGTGGTCCTCCACCTCAAAGTGTCAATTTGTCCCGCATGAACAATTTTCAAAAGGAAATGAACAACTCACGAAGTTATTGTACAAGAAAGCAAAGGAAATTAATACGTAACGTTGTTCTTCCCCTTCTTATAAAGGGCGCGACGCGGAAATATTCCTTTGCTTATCACGCCCTTATTTACGCCTTTAAGAAAATAAAATGTCTGTTTTTTTCGGTCTTTTTTTCGGATTTAATTTTGAAAGTGACATCCATTCAAAAATGAAGCACCAAGCAACAGCAAGGTTAGCGTAGAGTAGTAGAACAAATTAATAATAAAAAATTGGCCAAGTGTGAGTTGGACTCGCGCATGAAGGGTTCCGCACCGTATGGAAGCCCCCCTTAATATATTTTATTTTAATTTATTAATAATTTTTTGAAAGAACTATACGAACAAAGAATATTCCACTTATAAGTCAATCATCTTCCTGTTGCCATCCTTACATAGTATAAAATAAAGTCGCTATTTTTGTCTGTCTGTTTGTCTGTATGCTTAAATCTTTAAAACTACGCAACGGATTTTGATGCGGTTTTTTTTAATGGATAGAGTGATTCAAGAGGAAGGTTTATATGTATAACTAGCTTAAAACCCGCGGCTTCGCCCGCGTTGTCTTAGTAGACAGGTACTGGCTTATGAAAATAGCCCGTGGTTTGACCCACGTTTGTCTTAGTACTTGCTTAAAATTATAAAAGGCTGCCGGTTGGCTTGCGTTGTCTTAGCACTTCCTTAAAATAATAATAGGTCGTGGTTTAGCAAAGCATTATCGTATAACGTATTACTTGCAAGGATAATGCCTATGGTTTGGCCTGAATTGTCATAGTATTTGGCTAAAATGATAATAGGTCGCGGTTTGGCTTGCGTATTTTTAGTACTCGCTTAAGATGGTAATTTATAGCACGCAGCTTAGCCTGCGTTGTCTTAATACTTCCTCAAAATTGTAATAGCCTACCGTTTGGCACGCGTTGTCGTATTACTTGCAATGATAATAGCCCACGGTCTGGCCGCTTTGCTCGAGTAACTGCTTAAAATGATAATAAGCCACAGTTTGACCCGCGTTGTCTTGGCACTTGCTTAAAATAATAATACTTCGTGGTTTCGCCTGCATTGTCGTATAACGTATTACTTGAAAACATAATGTTTAGTAGGCATTATCTTTTCGAGTAATAGGCATTGCCTACGGTTTGGCCTTAATTGTCCCAGTGTTTAGCAAGAATGATAATAGGTCGCGGTTTGGCCTGCGCATTCTTAGTACTTGCTTAATATGGTAATTTATAGTACGTAGCTTGGCTCGCGTTGTCTAAGTACTTGCTTAAAATTACAATAGCCTGCCGTATGGCTTGCGTTGTCGTATTGCTTGCAATGATAATAGCCCATGGTCTGGCCCGCGTCGTTATAGTATTTGCTTAAAATGATAATGGCGCGCGGTTTGGTCCGCATTTTCTTAGTACTTACTTTAAATGGTAATTTCCCACAGTTTGGCCCGCGTTGTCTTAGTACTTTTTTTGCTTAAAATAATAGCTCTTGGTTTAGCCCACGTTGTCGTATTACTTGCAAGGATAATAATTAGCCCACGGTTTGGCCTGCTTTGTCTCAGTATTTACTTTAATTTACTTGTATCTAAAGCTTATTATGGAGTACAACAATTTTTAGATGATAAATTGCAAAGTATTCGAATTAAATCTAATAATAATGATTGTACAATTTTTTCAGGTTGAATGATTATTTTATGGCCATATTGGACCTAACTGATAATTCAATATTTTTGTGATTAGTAGTAAGATCTCAATGTAACACAGTTCAACAATAAATGTTCTTTGACTTTAATAGCCCACGGTTTGGACCGCGTTATTTTATAACTTGTCATAAAATAAATACTTTTTTTTTTTATCTGGCAAAAGTGCCTTTATTAACTACAACAAAACTACACTACTATTACACAAAAAGCATTGGATCACCCTCAGACCTTTGATGGTCTAAAGATAATCCAAATGCTTAAGCCCACTGCCAACTGGCAGTGGGCTTGAGCTTTTAAATAAATACTTGATAAAGTTATATTTTAATATACCTCCTGATTTTTTTTATAGCGAGAAAAGAATATTTTTCGATTTATGATGAGATATATGACGATCATGAGTTGAGCCATGTAGTTTCCCACTCGTATACCAAATTTTATCCAACTCCATTCGCACGTCATGGTCGGCCAAGTGCGAGTTGGACTCGCGCACGCAGGGTTCCGTACCGTATGGGAGCCCATTCCTCTTGCCGTTATTAATAGCGAGCAAAAAAATCCTAAAAATCACGTTTGTTGCATGTCCCTTAAATATTTATTTTATTCTATTTTTAGTATTTTTTGTTATAGCGACAACAGAAATACATCATTTGTGAATATTTCAGCTGCCCAACTATTACGGTACCTACGGTGACAGACAGACAGACGGACATCGAAGTCTTAGTAATAGGGTCCCGGTTTTACCCTTTGGGTAAGGAACCCTAAAAAAGGCCAGTACAGGTATTCATCACCCTTCGGCCACGTATGATACCAGAGTTTGGTAACCAGTATCATACGAAGAAAAAATGATCGTCGTAGGATACTGGTATCCAAGTGATAGGATTTATTACTCTTCTGATACCCTTCATCATGTTTGGTAACCAGTATCCATGGAATATAACATTCTGCTTATGAAACCAACTCGGCAAAACTGTGAAGATCGCATTCTGTACCTACGCTTATTGTAAAACCCTGGCTTTATTGAAAACATACAAGAAAACAAGAAAATTGTTCAACTGTGAATCGTTTATTACCTACAACCCATTGGAAAATGGCGTAATGATTTCGATACAATGTCCAACACTAATTTCGTTTTCATTTAGCTGAGATATGGCGTCATTTATTTCTGCATCAATTTCTTTGTACTCTCGGCTTAGTTCCAATTTTCTTTTGTATATATCCACTACGGTGGTTTCTTTTCTTAAAATATCTAAGAGTTGAGCCAATGTCGGTCTTTTACGTCCAATATATCTGTTTAGGCGACTGTGCCAACCTTCTATATTATTGGTAGTACGTATTTTAGATGATGAACAAAAGCAAATTTTTTCGAAGTCAGTCTTTGCCATCCATTGGTTATTAAAATATTTGTTAAATTTTGTTATCTCTTCTCCAGACGGACTCTTTGACATAACATATTCATACCCCTTTCGAAAATAGGCTTTGGGTAAACGTGCAAGGCCAGCATACCTGTCGTAATACGTGCTTTTTTACCCTTGTGGTTAATTTTAACGATTTAGCTTTTCTAAATAAACACCTATTCAGATGATAATAACATCCCTTAACATCAATGTTGGAGAAAACTTTTTGAACAGCTTTCATTGAAGCTAACTCGAAGTCAACAGTAATTGTTTCTGGTAGCCATTGCTTGAATCGGTAATTTATCATATAAAATAGTACTTCGTAAGTTTGCTGTGTCTTGTCTGATAGTAAACAAAACATTTTCAGAAATTTAATTTTCCTGAGCTGATACTCGGTTACATAAAACGAAAAATCCCTATCACTTGGATACCAGTATCCTAAGACGATCATTTTTCTTCGTGTGATACTGGTTACCAAAATCTGGTATCATATGTGGCCGAAGGGATTCATCATGTTTCATTAAGTCATTAGAAATTTAATTTCGATTATTTGGAACTCAGTGACAATCTCGCCCATAACCGTTTACGCGGTCAAAAGTGATCGAGATACTTGTAGGACTTTCAGACATTCTCTGACCAAGTACAGACGAAAAAGTAGCACACAAGAAGGTACACTTTATTTGAAAAATACATAGCGCACCTACATCTAGACGACAGGCATGTTCTAGGATTCCATTATACTCATATTTTGACTAACTTTTACTATGGTACCAACCCAGAAATCACGTAAATAAAATTAGCTGTTCAACACAAAAAATTCATCGACCCGCGACAAAATGTAAAGAATAGGTAATTTTCGCTTCTTCAGGGTAGTTCCCATAGTAAAGTAAGTAGTTATTGATCCGTATGTACCCTTAGTTTAAGTCTATTGGCTCACAAAATAAAATCGTTCATAAACAATTAGGGGCCCATTTTGCCCCCATTGAAGGATCTAAATTATCTCAATTTAATTCTAGATATTTCACTACGTTTAAAAAAAAAACGCGATCAAGTTATTTTTCACGCTTATATAGGATGTTTGGTCTAGCGTTAGACAAGGAATCCGGGACTTTTCCCAGGACGTTAATAGTCATATATTAGTTAAAAGGGTGAGATATTTTCAAACAATATTGCATCGGTTTTCGAACAGTCATTTAGTACTTTTTTAGGAAATTGATATCCTGAAGGACCCACTGAAATTTTCCGGGATAGCAGTACCCCAAGTGGTAATTTGTGTTATTGTCTAGCGTCGTACCAATCGTTAGAATTCATTTATCTACCCCTTTTATCTTAGCTTTATAATTGATTATTTTGGCTATTGCTAAGAAACCTAATAGATTTTCCGGGATAAAATAGTTACTGTATTGAAACATGTTGTGTGCTTTCTACATACCTACCAGATTTCATTTATAACCGTTCAGCATGTCTGATGTAATTATTGATGCTTTTTTCACCAACTTTGGGAACTTATCTGACCCGTTAGATAAGGAAAATTCGGAAAAACAGGAAGAAACGTAACTTTTATTTTATTTGTAAAGCATAAATACAAAGTTTTAAGTCAATCGGTAAAGGTAATAAAAAATTAAATGCAAACAAAAAGGGCCCGTTTTACCCCGTTAGAGGTCGATTTTTCGAAATTTTCGTCCTTTGTGCTTCATTACGTTGTACATTGTACCTATGTTCGAAATTTCAAGTATCTATCTTTAGTGGATTGGGTTGTAGCCTAAACTGATTAATTTTGGCTATCCCTAAGGATCCCCATAGAATTTCCGGGATAATAATAGTTCATGTGTTGAAACATGTTGTGTGCTTCCTCCATACCAGATTTCATCCATAACCGTTCAGCTCGTCGGATGTAATAGACGCTTTTTTCACCAACTTTGGGACCCAATTTGACCCCTTAGATAAGGAATATTCGGAAAAACAGGAACAAACGTAACTTTTATTTTGTTTGAGTAGCATGTATACAAAGTTTCAAGTCAATCGGTAAAGGGAATAAAAAGTTACATACAAACGAAAAGGGCCCGTTTTACCCCTTTAGAGGTCGATTTTTTAAAATTCCGTTCTTAGTGCTCCATTACGTGGTCCAATGTATCTTTGTTCCAAATTTCATGTTCGTATCTTTAGCGGTTTGGGCTGTAGGCTGTCTGTCAGTCAGTCACTCAGCGAAGCCTTTTATATAATAGATAATAGATACACCTGTGCGAAGCCGGGGCGGGTCGTCTAGTTATTAATATCAAGCAAAAAAAACACGTTTGATGTATAGGACCCCCCTTCAATACTTATCCTTACATAGTAAAAAATGAAGTCGCTATTTTCGTTTGTTCGTTTGTTTGTTTGTTTGTTTGTCTGTATGCTTAAATCTTTAAAACTACGCAACGGATTTTGATGCGGTTTTTTTTAATGGATAGAGTGATTCAAGAGGAAGGTTTATATGTATAAAAATTCCCGAAATTCCCACGGGAACGGGCACAACGCGGGTAAAACCGCGGGGCGCTGCTAGATTTATTATAATTTTTTTAATTAATTTAACTATTTATTTTTAAAGTGTTAGTAAATTCTATATTTCAAGCATCTACCTGTTACCGTTTTATTAATATAGAGCGAAAAACTGTTAAAATTCAGGTTTGTTGTATGGGAGCTCCCTTTAGTATTTATTTTATTCTGGCTTTAGTATTTGTTGTTATAGCAGCAACAGAAATACGTCATCTGTGAAAATTTCAACGTTCTAGCTATTACGGTTCATGAGATACAGCCTGGTGACAAACGGACTAATAGCGGAGTTTTAGTAATAGGGTCCCGTTTTTACCCTTTGGGTACGGAATCCTAAAAAAATGAAGGACCAAAAGAAATAATAGTTCTTTTGTCTGGAACTGAGGATGCCTAATAGTATGCCAAAGTGTTTTCTTTAGTATGAGATATGTTTAAACATTGATTGATGAACGTCGTAAAAGTCATTTTCACCAAAATTAGCAACAAAATAAAACCAATCAGCAACAACGAAATTACCCAATTTCAATTTAACAGTTGTAGAGTTCGACGACTTAGAAGTCGTGGGCAGAGCAAGATGATCACCGAACCAATACTCTGGTGTCGTCATATCGCCTAATATGTCCTTCTGGCTTCTGACTATGGAAGATTTAGATAACTTACACCTCTCAAGTCATCCTACTCGCTAAATTATCATAATCAGCGGAAGGATTCTTCATTCTTCGATTTCTTTAACGCCCTTTGGTCTTATTCTGTTTATGTCCATCCGAAGGTTGCCTAGAAGAGATCGCTTCCTTCGCGAAACTTCCACTTTAAGCAGCTTCACACAAGTTGGCGGAAATGAAGTTAGCTACAAGCTGCGCAATATTCAATCACGCGGCTTAGTGTGAGCTACAGTCAGGATTGGATATTGCGAAGCTTGTAGCAAACTTCATTTCCGCCAACTTGTGTGACGCGGCCTATACTCTACTACAGATTTAAACGTGACCCCTTTTTGAATTATAAGTATCGAGATATAAACTAGAATATCATCAGTAAATATAGAAGCTTTGTGACATCGGAACGGACGGACAGACAGACACATGGATGGAATAAGTTAAAATGGTTTCCGATAAAAAATAAGTTCGTAGATAGCGCTTAGTTGTAAGTAAATATCATCTACCCATCCGAAAACTTCCGTGCCAGCTGTTGCATAACTTCTATGATCACCTAGTCAAACTACGCTATTAGCGCTACGGGCAGCGGTGGAATCGCAGGATGCAACTAGTATTAAAATATATGGGCCATAGATAGCATCTACCCACGCGGATTTCGTCAGTTTGGCAGAATAAAAAATATACGAGTGTTTCCTTCGCTATTCTTGGAGTTCGGAGATCTATCATAAGTGTTATGGTAGCATTAAGAAATGTATAGACTATAAGGCTGATTTTCCATCAGAAGTAGATACGATCTGAAGCTTTTCAAAGTCGGAGGGAATTGGTATCTCCTAAGTCTGCGTGTTTTTGACCGACGAACCGAAACGGAGGAGGTACTCAATTCGACGCGTATTTTTTTTTCGTAGTAGTCCGATTTCAATAATTCTTTTTTTATTGGAAAGAGTATACTTCGGAATTGGTCCCATTAAAATTTTATTGAAATCGGCTGAGCCATTTTTGATAAATCAACAATAATGTGAAAAATGCTACATCGATCAGTGCGAAATATTCGCGAATTTTGTACACGGGCGAAGTCGGTCATGCTGTTTTTTTGCAAAAATTAATTATTATCTTTGACGACAACTTCGCTTCCTATCAGGTGAGTTGGTGCTCAGGCCTTCGTCGTTCGTCGTTTCAACCGTGAGATATCTATCTTATGTCACTGCTGCACGTAGGTCTCCCCCTACGATATAAATATCTATTTAGATAAAAATGAATCGTGGTTGTTAGTCTCGCTAAAACTCGAGAACGGCTGGACCGATTTGGCTGATTTTGGTCTTGAAATATCCGTGGAAGCTAAGGGAAGGTATAAACGGTAAGAAAATAGAAAAATGTTGGGAGTAAAATAGTAAAAACGTGAATTTAATTTTCCCATACAAAATGTTCCTGCATGTAAAAGTTGTCATTGACAGTTGACAGATGGTGAGATGAAGTTCACCGGGGCAGCTAGTCTGCAATAAAAACCGTTTGTATCGACTTGCGGTTTTAATAAGGTCATATTTTACCTTGTATGCGGACGTCCTACGCTGCGCTTGCCATGACGTGGTCTTTACTCGAGAACTTTTCAATAACATCGGTCAACTGTTCGTCCTATGTGCCCTGCCCACTGATAAATTAATAGTTAGATTAATATGACTTTATTAATTCATACACACATACCTATTACAGAAAAATAGATGCTAAAAACAAACAAACAAACAAACAACAACACTTTATTAGACAACCACATTACATAAAAAAACATATTATAACGACAAAAACAAAAACAATAAAACATGTGAAGCAACCGGTGGCGCCCTTATCACTGAAAGTGATTTCTTCCAGGTAACTTTAATTTATTCACTGGAAGTAGGTAATTCTATTTTACCATGGAAACTATAGTGAAACCGCTAAACTCAGACTTCGCCTGCGCGGTACAGGGGCGCCGGGGGAGACGACACAGGGGACTGAGCCCGACGCGGCGCCCGCGCTATATATAACATGGTGACGGTTATCACACATTTTAATATCAGTAAGTAATTCTATTTTAATTTTAATCAATTATATTACTTACTCATCTTACCGCTAGTGTAAAAGCGGCTTTATATTGTAGCGTTATGAAATGTGGCGGATATAGGCAATATTTTAATATTAGTAAGTACTTAATTCTATTTTAATTTTAATCGATTAAGTATATTACTTACTCATCTTACCTCTAGTGTAAAAGCGGCTTTATATTGTAGCGTTATGAAATGTGGCGGATATAGGCAATATTTTAATATTAGTAAGTACTTAATTCTATTTTAATTTTAATCGATTAAGTATATTACTTACTCATCTTACCTCTAGTGTAAAAGCGGCTTTATATTGTAGCGTTATGAAATGTGGCGGATATAGGCAATATTTTAATATTAGTAAGTACTTAATTCTATTTTAATTTTAATCGATTAAGTATATTACTTACTCATCTTACCTCTAGTGTAAAAGCGGCTTTATATTGTAGCGTTATGAAATGTGGCGGATATAGGCAATATTTACACTATCTGTCTGTCTGTCTGTGGAGAGGCGGAGGATTTTCTCTGAAACTGATGATATGCGCCGAAAATATCAAACATGCGTAAGTAATCGTTTTTGTCCGAAGTTAAAAGTTTAAGTTTCAGAGACGGTGGGGTGTTTAACCGATTGCTCATAAGAGAGGGTGAGGTTTTTAGTTCTGTATTGTTTGTCGGAATAATTAGGTATTTTGTTTAGGTAGAGTATATAGTCCCGTAGTATCTACAGTCTACACCGTAATAATGTGTCCTGGCGATACATACTTTAATCTTAATAACAACTGTATTGTACGATTTTAGAAAATCAATTGGGGAGACCTGTGTCCAACAGTGGATATCGCACGGCTTACGTGAGGATGATTTTCAAAACAGCTGTTTTGCTAAGACGCCAGCCGCATTCGTTCATTTCGTATAATTATAATAATTATTTTTCTCAAAAAATGGTAATTCTGACTTCCACCGTGTATAGAATTCAAATAGTTTGCACGAATCGATGTGACATCCATGTACATTATTGATGATTTATCAAAATCGGCTCAGCTGATTTCGATGAAATTTAATGGGACGACCTCGGAAGTATACTCTTTCAAACTTTTGAAATCGGGTCACTATTGGCGAAAATATCGATGAACATACACAAAAAAAAACATTCAAACAGACGAACTCCTCCTTTTTTTACCATAGTACCTCCTCCTTTTTGGAAGTCGGTAAAAAAGTACTCGAAGGAAGTATTCTACTCTGCTATTACGATCGCTGGACATACATCTCCAATGAAACCGTTTGAAAATTCATATCGCTCATATAAGTCTCATATTATGTTCCTATTTGTTTTATAGTTTCTATAAAGTCAAAACTCATTGATTGTATAATAATTATACTTGCGACGCCATTACAGGGTTATAGTAGTTTATGCAACTGTCATATAATGAAGGATATTAAAACACGAGTGTGAGTTTATGAAACGAGCGCAGCGAGTTTCATAATAGTTACGAGTGTTTTAATACCCGTGTTATATGCAGTTGCATACACCACTTTATCTTCACTAATAAAAATAAAAAAACATATTGCGAAACATTAAATTCACGCGTACGTGTATTGTCACAGTGAACTTGGCGCCATTAAAATCTAACCAATGAGAGCGCAGCTGCGCGCGCAGGGCCAATCAGGAGCGAGCGCGCGATGTTATAATGAGATTTTACGATATCGATGTGGATATTATAACATCATGTGAAATTGCTTAAATTGAGTGTTTTGTTGTCTGCGCTATAACAGTAGTCATTATAAGTCAAGTATTGGAAACATAAGAAGAATGTTACAACATTAGTGTAGATAAAATATGTAACTAGTGTATGTAACACAAATAAATCTCTACGTGAATGCATAATCAGATACTGCATCTGTGCATGGGGAACTGCAGCTAAGACCTATCTTATATCGGCTGATCGTGCTCAACGGGCCATATTGAAAGTAATCTTATTCTTGTCCTTCAGGCATCCAACTTCACTTGTTTATGATAAAGCAAATGTGCTAAGTATTAGAAAAATCTTTATTTTTGAAAGTGTACGTCGATACCACAAACGTACTGTTCCCTTTTTGAACGATAGTCAATGGACAAGTGAATATGGTTAAAAGTGTTTTAAGGCAAATAAAGTTATTTTGTGTTTGTATTTGTTGTGCTAAGTGAGCAAATTTTTACAAATTTTTAAATTTAAAATGCAAGGTTTGAAGAAAGAGTAAATAAATATTTTTATTAGACCTTAAACTATAGGTATATTACACATTTCCCTATGTCGTCAGTTGTAAATAAGCCCACGGCCACCCGTAGGTGTGACCATCTGGCGTGACAAAAGGCCACTTTTACACTCCATTCACATAATAAAACTGTATTGAAATTGATACATTATGTGTCTGTTTGTTGGGAGTGAAATGATATTTTAGTCTAAGCCCCAAGTTCACCAACGCTTGTTTAAGTTAAACGTGTGATTACTGTATTTAACCAACGGTTTTTGCTTGAACAGCAAAATTTCGTTAAAAAGCTGTTTAAGATTAATTAAGGTTTAAAGGTACCTTTTTTTTAGATTTTTGCTCATATCTCGAATATCTTTACGAATAGCATTATGATTACTTCTGACAAAAGTTTCTACATAAAAGGTGATGTTCTTTGTGGCAATATGCGATTGTGGAAAGTAGGCAGAATAGAAGAAATTGCATGACATTGACTTTTTGAACTCAAAATTCATCACCAAAGACAAATTGATTCGAAATTCAAAACAACATTGTTCCCGAAACAGAATCGCTAAACTTTGGTCCATTTAGCCAGAAATTGTATGAATTAGTCACATGACTCATCTCTCATCAAATCATCGTGCGCTCGTCACCCGCGCGTCCTCCATTAAAACAAAAATAAAAACAAAACACGACAGCCAGTTACGAAACCCCGCCAGTCGATTCCAATTTTAAATTTAGGCGCCAACACAAGGCGCGAAAACTAACGATTACAAACAACCGGCCAGTACTGCCGTGCAGCCTTTAAAATGCAGTATGAGCAAAAACGCGGTTTCGAGAAAAACGCGAAAAACTTTTTGATTTGTTTTTTTTCCATGTTACAAGGTGTTATGACGTATGTTTTGAATGCCATTGGGCGCATCTGAATTCGAAGAAAGACTTCACGAAAGAAAATACGCACTAAGATTATTATATGATAAATAAAAACGATTTTGAAAAAAAAGTTCCCAAAATAGAGCAGTTACGACACATAAAATTTAGTGAAAAAGTTCGCATAATCAGATTAAAATGCAGTAATTTGAGTTAGTACTGCAAAATTATGCGGGACATGTACTACTTTGCCGTTTAAAATGCAGTATCAGATTTATTTTACTGCATTTTAATGTGTCTCTTGAATAAAATGTAGGTGCAGTATGTAAATAATTATTGACTAAATTACGTAAACTACTTATTTTATGGAGTAAGAAAGAGTATTTCGATTAAAATATTTTTTATTAAAGATATAGTAAGAAATCAACACTGCACTTCAACATCAACAAAAATCAACACAATCACTTTTTATTATTATTTAGACTATTATGGCATAGACTTTTGAGATTTCATAGCAATTTGGGTTAGTCACACTCACAGTATAGAGGTAGTAATTAAAACTTAAATCACTTATAACATTTATGATTAACACTGCCAATAATCTGGGCTGGATTTAGAGGTCTAGAGGCCTCGGGGCAGCAAAATAGTGGAGGCAACCTGGCTCAAAATTATTTTCCACATAAAATAAATAATATTTATCGGTCTAGGGAGTTAATATTTCCTGAAGATGGGTAGTAAATTGCAAATACTTATTAGGGTTATTTGACATTAGATATTTTATCGATTGCCTAATTGGAGTAAACAAATATAGATCTTTGATTTCTGTTTATATTTAAGAACAGTAGAATCATGTTTGTATAAAGTACTTTGGGTAAAAGTAAAACAGTGAAAAAAATATCGAAGGGAGAGTTGTTTACTAGTCAGATAAGTAGAATTTTGAAAGGTTTTTTCCCGAAGTCTCTGTTTGCAAGGACTCCTCTTTTGTGGAGGCCCAGGGCTGAAGCCCCGGTTACCCTCCCCTAAATCTGGCCCTGCCAATAATACTTACGAGAAAACTGAAATATGCAATAAAAACTTATGAGATCTTATCAATAGCTGCTCAGACATGCTTAAACACTTAAATAACTATCTAGGAACAATAATCATAGGTATTCTTCTAAGTATACATAACAAAACAAATGCTCTCCTTCCGTATGTTTTAACTACGGACGTAGTACGGACGCACCACGGTGCCGCCTGCGCTAGTTCGAGTCGCGGCGTCATCCCTTGAAGGCCGCAAGTTCTACGTGTCCGTCGAGAACGTCAGCTCCGGACACAGAAGAATGGCTGCGGGAGTTCCTCAGGGGAGTTGCACATCACCATTCTATTACGCCATTTACACGGACGACATACCGACCATGGAAGACCTCAGACCAGGAGAACGGGGAGTCGTCCTCGCCCTCTTCGCGGACGATTGCGCTAACATTGCGTCGTCCAGGAACAAGAGAATAGCCGCTGGCAGGATCCACTAGTTCTAGACATCCTGCCTGAATGGCTCGATAAATGACGGATTGCCATAAACGTGGGAAAGACGGCAGCGCTGCTGACCGGGAGATAACCAAGACTACCACCATTGATGAAGCCACTGCAGCTTAGAGGACAAGACATTGCGTGGGAAAGCACCTGCAAGTACCTGGGTGTCTACATCGCCCGGGCCCTTCGCATGAGCTCGCAGACCTTGCACGCCGTTCACCAGGCGAAGGCTGTTCGATCCTTGCTGCGGCCCGGCTGAGCTCTAAGCTGCCACTGAAGACCAAAGTAGGGATTTACAAGACCTACATTCGTTCTTGGTTAACTTACGTAGCGCCCGCTTGGTACGCGCTCTGCTCAGCCAGCCAGAAGAAAAAGATGCAAGTGGTGCAAAACGTCCCTCTGAGGATGATCTCGGGAGCCGGCCGGTACTTTCGCAATGACGTTATCGCCCGGGACGTGCGAATCGAAACCGTGGGGGAGTTCATGGTTCGTCTGTCGCGCGGCATGTTTGTCCGCGCGGACAATGGGCCATAACCCCATCTGAACCACATTGCGCCGCTTCACGCACGCCTCCCAGCCAAACGTAACATGGCGTGCCCTCCCTAAAGATTTCCTCTTGGCTGGCTCGGACACGGAGCAGGACTCTGAGGGACCAAGCGGCATCCAAAATAGAGATGAGGCCTAAACTAAAAAGAGAGTACCACCAAGCCAAAGAATGGCCACCCCAGTACAACCAAGCCAAGATGTGGCCAGCGATGGCCATACAAGTGGCTAGCGAGGGTGCTGAGAAATGCCGCCCGTCCTTGCGGATGGAAAGGGTACTCACATCCTCCCAACATTGCCCCTCAGCTCGATAGCTGAAGCGTCCAGCCGCCGAAGAGAGCGCAAGCTCGAGTTGGCATCCTAACCCTCGCCAAACACGGGGGGGAAGAACCCGGATGATGATGATGGGCTGTAGGGACCCGCCGCCCACACCTGTTTCAGTCCTGAGTTAAGTCCTGTCTCAATACTGAGTTGAGCGGTAGGATTATACTTGTAACCAATATTCCATAAAATAGAATTACGTGATCTATCATTGTACATTCATGTCAATGTAACAAGTATTATGTAAAAATTAGGTCTTAGAAATAGGTGATAGATTTGGGTTAATGTAAATGTGTTATCATAATTTATTTAGAAACCTTAAAAACATCGAAATTACCACACAAAACAAGTAGCCACGCGCTGTCGACGTCCTCCTTTCACGGCGCGGCGTTCGGCACGCGACTGATTGAGCGACAAATACTTACTAGCTAAAATGCAGTAGGAAACTCCACGAAAACAGTGAAATACAATGACTTGATTCGAATTACCAATTAAAATGCAGTAATTACGACTTATACTGCAATTTGGGCTGTAAAATGTAATTATTTAAGTGATAGATATTATCGATTATACTGCAGTAAATAACCAAAATACTGCAATTTAATTAGTAACATTGACAACAAAAAGTAACCTATGATATAAATAAAAGACAGTTCAATTAACTTCACTGCATTTTACTTTGTTTTGACCGTATGGAAAAAATAGGTGATGCTATCTTAAACACCACGTCTTAGTAACTTACTGCATACTAGTCTGTAATTATTTTGAAAAGTAATAAAAATAAACTTTGCAGTATTCATATTTTCAGTACATTATCTATTTACTGCATTTTAGTTTATGTGTTCACCAAATTTTAAGGTTATGTTAACCGTTTTTTTGTAGCAGTGACGACATTTACTGCATTTTATCTGGGAAAACAAAGCTATTAAAATACAGTAATTGCTCTTACTGTATTTTAGATAGTTTATCGTTACAGTTTGCATACAACATTCCTAGTTACTGCGTTGAGGTAGTTGTTTTTTACTATCTTGTAGTTGCGATAGTCAAAAACCGATTACATCATTCGATTCCTTATGGCGTGCCCATTACGGATCAATATTTAACTCAAAACCGTCAAAAAGTCAGATACTGCGTTTTAAGGACTGCAGGGCAGAGTAACAAACGTGAGTCAGTGTTTAAAATTAGAACTATTTTGAATTATATCACCTGGCAACGTTGTTTGTTTTGCGTGCTGGCAACAAAATATTTTAACTGTTATTTTATCTGTTGGCCATTGAACGAACCATTTGTTTGCGCTTCGATGATCATTTCTCATCAGCTATTGAATTGGTTGTTCGGATTGCGTAAGTTATGGGCACATTATTAGCAGTTGAAGTCGATTGAGTCATTTACGACCGGCTGCTACTACAGTACTACTGCACTAAGGAAATACTCTTACATACCGAACAAATTATAGTACGGAACGGATATTTTACCGAAATTAAAAATCGAGGGTTGCTAAAGAACAAACGTGACCTAAACGAGCTCTTTGAATGCAAAATACATAATCATTTTTCGCAAAAAGTGGCAAAACCGCCTTCCATCGTGAACGAAATTCGAATATTTCACTCGAATTGTTTACATTATTGTTGATTTATCAAAAACGGCTCAGCCGATATATGTAAAATTTAAATGGGGCCATCTCGGGAGTACACCCTTTCGAACTAAAAAATAATTTTTCGATTCGGTCCACAATTGGCGAAATTATCGATGAACATACACAAAAAAAAACATACACACGAACATAGAACCTCCTCCTTTTTGGAAGTCGGTTAAAAATGTAGGAACTTTCAGAGGAGTATTATATTTATCATTATTTTCAACTTTTACTATACCAACTGCGAATCGTGAAAAAAGTCGGTTAATTCTTGTTTGGACCAGCGGTTTCTTTTTTGCGACTTCGCAGTTAGATCCATAGTAAAAATTGTTCATAATGATGAAATAAATACACCCTTGATAGTTCTTGCACTTTGCAAAATAACACATTTTATTAGATTGATATTAATAAACACATTCGATAGTTTTATATATGCTGTCATACATGCTTCATCGGCATCATCTTTTTTTTTCCCACTGCTGTGTTATAGTTTTTAAATTTTTAGTTCAATAAAACATTTATTTAAGTATTTATTATCAACACTTGCTAAAGAGTAACGGGCTTACATTAAAGGTATTAACTTCGCTTGCTATTTAATAGCAAGCGATAAGAGCCATACAATAACTATTTCTATTTTATGTCCTACACTTACACCAAGATAACAAATTAAGATTTCATTGTTACGGTTCTCAGTCAATAAACCACGTTTCACGATGGACAGACAGACCTTTCTTCATTCTCCTCGGTCCTTTGATAAATGGCAACAATAACACCAATCGTACTCCAGGAGTAACTGCAGGAAGCCCCTTCCTACCGGTCTGATTGGAGATTCTCGAAGAGATCTATGTCCAACAGTGGAAACGAAGGCTGAAACGATGCCCTATAATGACTCAGATTTTGTTGTTTCTGTGAATGATGTTTTGTTATTAAAGGCCAAATCGTAAACCATATCGTTAGACTGAAATGGAACTACCTGCCAAAACATCTAGGATTTACACGAAGTACTCGTGATAGAGCTTAGAAACTCTGACACCTGCACGGGAAGCATGGCAAAGGAACTAACAGTCTTTCCACCATTACGAGGGTCAAACTGAAAGTTCTTAGAACTGGCCACTTATAAACAATATAATAAAAAAATAATTCTATAATTTGAAAATAGAACTCTTTGCCAATATTACTGAGTATATACTTCATTCATTTGTCATTTGTTTTACGATTTGGCGGCAAATTGAAAATTGTCTGTGTCACGTCAACATGAATTTAACACGAGAAAATTTTCGTGCAATGATTTTTTATGACTTTCGATGTCATTTAAGTCAACAAGAAAGTTATGATAGACTACGATTGGCCTTTCACGATGAAGCCCCATCTCGTGCGACTGTTTACAACTGGTTTAATGAGTTTAAACGTGGTCGCACTAATCTCACTGATGATTTACGTGAGGGACGGCCTTCTACGGCGACGACTGAAGATAACATCTGTGTTGTGCGGCGTATGATAGAGACTGACAAAAGAGTGACCTATCAGCAGATTCGGACAAGCTTAGGCATCGGTATGAGTCAAGTGCACAAAATCCTACACGAACATTTAGCGGTCAGGAAGCTTTGCGCCCGGTGGATACCTCATAATTTGACTGAGGCTCAAAAACTCCATCGTGTGGATTGGTGCCGTAAAATGATTGAAAGATTTAACGGAGGTGACTCAAATGCTGTGTTCGACATACTAACAGGTGACGAAAGCTGGATTTACTGTTATGATCCTGAAACCAAAAGACAATCTGCTCAGTGGGTGTTTCCTTTCGAGGAGTTGCCAACTAAAGTGAAGAGAGATCGAAGTGCGGGGAAAAAAATGGTGGCCTCGTTCTTTGGAAGGATAGGTCATTTCGCGACAATTGTGTTAGAGGATCAAAAAACAGTTTCTGCAGAATGGTACACTACCAATTGTTTGCCACTTGTCTTGGAAAAAGTTCGAGAGAAACGACCTCGCAGTAGGATCCTCCTTCACCACGACAACGCCTCATCGCACACCGCCAAGCGAACGATCGACTATTTGGCGACATCAAACGTTGAATTACTGGGTCACCCGCCGTATAGCCCCGACCTCGCAACTTGTGATTTTTATTTATTTTCAAAAATTAAAGAAAAACTTAAAGGAAAGCGGTTTATGAATGCTGAAGAAGCGGTGGCTGCGTATCGCGATGCCATTGAAGAGACCCCTAAGGACGAGTGGGCAAAGTGCTTTTCCCAGTGGTTCCATCGCATGCAGCGGTGTATTGACGTGAATGGACAATATTTTGAAAAGATATAATAAAACTAATAACTGGCTAATGTAATCAGTTTTTGATTTTCTAAGAACTTTCAGTTTGACCCTCGTATATCCCCTCGAAGAGGAAATAAAGTATGGATTGACAATGACAGCTGACATTAAAAGTGGATAAAATGGTTTTCTCCCCTTGCTGTGCTACCCGGGCTGACATTAAGAGTGGATAAAATGGTTTTCTCCCCTTGCCGTGCTACCCGGGCAGAGGTAACTACTTATAGGCTGAATTAAAATTCTTGGTTGCTAACTGTGAAGTTAGCTACAAGCTGCGCGAAACCCAGTTCTCGTTCGGTGAGTTTCAATCAGGATTGGGTTTTGCGTAGCTTGTAGCTAACATCACAGCCGCCATACTATACCTACGAACTTCCCTTCATATAATCAGCTTTTCAAAAACATCCGACGATTTATTGCAAACGAGCGAAGGCGTGAAATAAAGCAGTGCCCATTAGGGCCTTATAGCCGTGAATAAACTCGTCCGCACCAGACGCCATCGATCCCGAAGCATCTGGTATGCAAAGGGACTGCGTTTCGGCTCTGCAGCCTGTCAACTTGATGTGTGATGTGTTGTGTGTTCATTTGGTAGCCGATGTGTATTTAGTCCGTTTTGGATTTTCGGATTGATGAATTACTTTGAGCGTTGACGAAAAGTGTAGATTAATTGTGTGAAAGATGATATGCGAGAGAAAGGTTTTGATGATAAGAAGACGTATGATAGAGTTAAGTGGCGAAAGGAAACGTGCTGTGCCGCTGCCGACCCCACCTGGGATAAGGGCAAGAAGATGATGATGTGTACTTTGAGAGTTTAATATCTTGATACAGCAATTTGGTAGGTATATTCGATGTTAGAAGCCCAAAATTGGAAAATGCATTTTATGTTAAATAATACTTGGTTTTATGTATACTCTAGACTCTAGACGATGGACAAATTCTAGGACTTCAAATATAAAACCTTTGGTTTTGAAAAACGTTCTTTCTGAAAACGTTCAACAATTTATTTACTAGCCCTGGTGTCAGTTTTAAACCAATTTTTACTTTTCAATTTAGGTACTGCGAAAGGGCGAAGGCGTGAAATAAAGCAGTGCACGTTAGAGCCTTATTTATAGCCGTGAATAAATTCGTCTGCAGCCATGGATTCTAAAGCATCTGGAATGCAAAAGGACCACGTTTCGGCTCTGCAACCTGTCACTTGACTTGATGTGTGGAGTTTTGTGTGCTCATTAAGTTGTTTGGTTTGTTTATTTGATTAGAGACTCGAAGAACGTTTCGATTGATTTGAAGTAAAACCTTGAAAGCTGAATTGGTCGAGCAGCATGCACATTGATCTCTGTCAAGAGTCACAAATACCTACCTGCAAATACATAACCGTTATCATTAATGTGGTCGATCGTGAAAAGAAAGAAAGAGATGCATTGATTTAATATGGCATGAGTTGGAAAGAGACATGAAAAATAGCTGGATTCAGTGGCTAGTTGCTGTGTTTTTCTCTCAGTAGTGTCAAATTCCAATTCATATTTGACAGTTTTGACAGCTCTGGGCAAGATTTTCCATACATTTTTGTGGTTGAGAATTTCTTCAAGTAACAAAAACGCTATTTTTCTGGTTGTAATAGCTCTGTGGTTATCATTGACATTTTGGTTTAGCCTTCCAAGGCATTTATAAGAGCTTTTATCTTTCACCAATATTTCCTGTTTAACGTAAAACGTTAGGGTCAGCTAAGAAACAAATTCCACTAGATGGCGCTGTTTTCTTGATAATTGCATATTAATTTATTTTAATGAAATATGGGAGGATTAAATAAGAATGCTTGATTTTGCGCCCTTTATCTTTATTTATTAACACACTACAAACATAACTGAAACTATTTATTACTCGGATTTCGAGAAAATGGATAATAATTCTCAACTCTTGTTATACCACAGATTACGTAATAGTATATAATCCTTAGGCACGCACACATACAAATTAAGAATTTGTAGTAGCTATTTAACAAATTCGTCCGTCTCACAGAGTTCCCATTAGCCTATCCGTAGAAACGTTTTCGCATGGGAACAAAGGTGCATGGTTCGAACCTGGGCTTATCGTGTTATTTTTGGCATTTATGTTTTAGTTTTTTGAGAAACCTTTATTCGTCATTTTAGATAACGATATGAATAGATACTAATATTATCAGTGACATTCTAATATACCTAAGCCTCAACCTGAATTAGATACCTATACTTTATTACCCTATGTAGGATCGTCTTAATTTTGAGTAGTATAGGGTTCCGAGGGTGACTAAGGTTACTTTTTATACAGACGTAACACGGGCGAAGCCGCGGGCAGACACTTGTGTAATAAATAAAAGTCTACATCATTTCAATAGTGTATATTCATAGATCTAAGCACTTAGCATTTTTTTTAACCCTTCTTAGAATAATTTCTGGTAAAACACATTTTTTTAAAAATGCTACCAGTTTCGGGACCATTCCAGCAATAAAATCTTCATCTCGTTCTATTTCTATTACTTTTATGGGTTGTTCTGGTGAGATGTAGCACACAAAGTAACATTTTTTCATGTTGGTTACCCGCAGCTGTACTGGGTAAGGGTTCGTTTTCGATGGGTTCATTAGGCTTTGTTTTTTTTTCTCCATAAATCTTCATGTCTGTAATCAAAAAGAAGCATTGGTTTAGTAGGTAAGTACCTAGGTATATTGAAAAGTTTGAACCTCGCAAAAAATGTCGTGAATAATAATAAACTCAATACATTATGTAGTAGGTACATAATAAATAATGGAATAGTTTCAATTACTTACGTGGTATTAGTATCACCATGAAATGATGAAACCTCTTGAGTTGAGCACGGGATGCTTTACGGCCTCTCTTAGGCCCAGAATATCTGTGAGCTCTATAGCTCGCTTTGGATCTCTGAGATTGCATTTTGCACAATATTTGACAATATGATATCGCACAAAAGTTTTTGCAAAAACAACGTAATAACAACAAATACCTACTACAAACAAATAACACATGGAATATTACTCGAGAAGTCAGTCACACGGAATAAAATAAAATATCAGCAATTCAGCATCACCACTGCAACTTCAGTAATAATGACATATGAAAAATATGAAATTGAAAACTGTCAAAACGTCCGAACCAGTGTTGCTAGTGGCAGATAGTCAAAAGTAACTCGAGTCATCTAATAAGTACCTATATCAGGCAAAAAATTCACTATTTTAGCACTCTCTTATTTGGGTTTTTGTGTTTCAAGGTCATTAATTAATGTAAGTAATTTTGGAATAAGCATAACAAGAGTCGATAATGTCGCTGGAAACAAAAAAAATCTAAGCATTAGGTAGCTTCCATTTTTTTACATCAACAGTAAAATAATATACCTAATGAAGGTTATGGTAATTGCTAATTTTGTGCAAAAACACTCAACTAATACATTTCGATTGGAAGTAGTGCACAAACGTAAAAAATAACTAAAATAGCTAACAGCTCGAGTCTGGTAACACAAAGACAGCAGAACTGAATGGAAGAAAATGAATTTATTTTATGTCGCACAGAGTGGCAACGTCGCGTTCAAGCCGTGATATAGCACGGTCCTACTCTCGCAGAAAATGTACTCTACTAGCACGCACCATCTGACAACGTAGCTTACTTGCACTGTCAAGATAACAACGTACAATATAATATAATGTAGCTATATGTATAAGATTGAACCACACAAACGTAAAATCAGACGATTTGGCGATGGTAAAACAATAAGATAACACGCTGATGTTTAACTATATCATTGATTTGCGCAAATATGAGTACAAATTAGGACAATGTTAACTCACAATAACTTTAAATTCGCTCCAGAGAACTCAAAAATGCGTAGTTTAATTTGTATGGAAAACGTTTAACCTTAACGCCAGTATTCTCATCGGACACTCTGGTACAGGTATTAAATAAGAAACTATAACCTGCAAAGCTAGTCTGTACTGTACTAGCCTTTTTAATAGTCCACTGCAGGACGTAGGCCTACCCACGAAGGGTGATTGGGCCATATCCACCACGCTGGCCCAGTGCGGGTTGGTGGATTCACACACGCCATCGAATTTCTTCTACGGACGTATGCAGGTTGCCTCACGATGTTTTCCTTCACCTTCACGGATAGCTAGTCTAATAGGTACTTATCACAATATTTTGTACAACTTGTGCAAGGTAAGTATTACAAAATAACATACAAAGAAACAGCGATACAATACATCCATTTAATTTCTGAGAACTTTCTGCTTTACCTACTCAAATTGAACTCTCCAAAGAGATAACGTGCACGTAATTCTTATACGCGCTCCTTGAAGCTATTATAGTTTATTTTTATTGCCTCGGTAGCTCAGTGGTTAGTGACCCTGACTCCTGGGTCAAAGAGGCGTGGGTTCGATTCTCAGCCAGGGCAAGCAATTGTGTGATGAACATACATAAGTGTTTGCTCTGTGTTTGGGTGTTATTTAAGTACTTATTATCTAAAAAAGTATGTATTTAAAAAAATATGTTTAAGTAGTATATCAGTCTCTGGCAGCCATATCAGCTTTACTTAGTTTGAGTCAATTAAAAAGCCATTAGACTCAGAATACGACAAACAATCCACTAAATGTTACCATAAAACTCAGGCAGCTTCCCAATACAGATAAAAAAATCAACTTTAAAAAAAACTAAAATTCAACCTCCCAATACACTGGTCCAAATCTATGTCATCTGCGCGGCCTTGACCTACAACATCCGATCTACTGCAGCTGTGTTCATATCTACACAAAATAAGGAGCGTGCAGAATTCAGGTTTTAGTACAATGCGCTCATGCGAATCTCGGAACATTGATAAGATAAGATAACTTTATTGATATTAATAGAACCTAATATTACAAAAAATATTGCATAATATTGATTCATTCACATGCTCGTCCGGTTTAACATTTTGACGTGACAACGTCTTATAAATTGGTTTGCCGGGTGACACTTCAAGAAACTGCGTTACGCTCCCCGCTCTCACTTCATGCGCTCTCATTCGTCTCAAAGTCGTTGTCACGTAAAACTTTCGCCCGTATACCGACTTTACAGGCAACCAATTTTTTTTTTCACATTTTTACTAATAATGATAGTAGATACGGAAATGCAGTGTCATCTAAAATTTTCATCACAAAATAATATAATGTTAAATATCTTATTTCTTTATAATTATTTTGTACATAGTGTAGTTTAATTTGTAAATAGTTGTAAATATTTATTATTTTTGCAATGTCATTTAAGTTTTTCTTACATAGTTAATAAAAACTGAATTTAGTAAATCATATTAAATTCATTGAAAAAATGTACATAGGTATTGTTAATATGTAAAATTCTATTCAGATCAATTCCTGTTGTTTCAATAAACTGAGGTAATTGTTCCGGCCTTTTACTATGAGAAACATAAGAAAGAAATGCTGATGATGCCACTAAAATGCTGTCATACTATAGCCAAAGAAAATATAATAATAATACCTATAGAGCACGAAGAAAACGGACACTGGTTGTCCGGTGCCAGCCTTTAAAACGAAGCTTTTAAAATAATATAATACGGCTAAAACTCATTTTAGCCGTATTATATTATAGCTTTTGGTTGTCGCAAATACGCAGCAATAAGTATGTATGTCTATGGTAGCAAACGAGGTTGACACCACAGTAAGCGAATGTCGTGTAGTGTATATAAGTATGTATAAAATGAATGACGATGACGGTGTATATGGTTGTGGCGAGTCACTTGACTGCCCTATGATTGTGCCTAGAAAGTCTAGTTTAAACGTTAACGGTTATGACAGTGACGTAGGTACTTGCCTTTGCTGCTTAGTCAGGTTACTGGGCAAAATGTAAACCTTAACTTCTGGACTCTCTGTATTTTGTGTTTATTCTGTGTTAGTATGCAAACATTCTTGAGTAGGCGTTAATAGTTAGAGCCCGCATTTCTGTGCATTCGAGATTAATGTATCTCCGTTAAACTCATCAGAAATGACACGAGTATGAGTGTGATAGTGATATTCTCGAGTGAGAATAGAATGCTCCTCTCAGCTTGGAATGTGATGCAACGCCTTATCGTGTCTGCTTTATTGAAAATCGAACGTTCGATTTAGAATACCTGAAATGAATATGCGGGGACGCAAGAAGGATGTCGGCAGCTCATACATACGAATACCTGTTGTATACGAAAACAATCATTTTCTCCCAAGTTTACGTATTTCTAAAAATGTTATGTTCGTCAGAGTAATGTATGACGCTTCTAAAACTGTTCTGATAATTATGTACAAGTTCGTTTTTACTGAAGTTTTAAAATATTTGGCCACACAAGCATTGGTAGGGGATATAGATGGTAAAAACAATAAAAAATCATTGTAATTTTTCTGGTGGTCCAGCAAAAAACCACTATCAAATAAATCAGTATTTTTGAAGCATATATCATTATTAGAAAATATGTTTTGTCCCATGATTGTAAAAAAATAAAAATGTTTTGACAGGTCGAGTCTCTGCATCCTTCTATATTCATATTGTCTCATAGGAGTCATAGGTAACGTAAGTATTTTTCTTAGGTCGCAAATAGTCTATGACTTGGTCGGTATTTATCTTGTGCTGTAGAGGGAGGCCTTAGATTTAAGGAAGAACGAAAAATCTAAGTAGATGAGTTCAATTCTATGTTCAATTCAACAAATTCAATGTTTTTGAGTAATAATGTTATTGAAAAAACGTCAGTATGAGATGGTCGTGTTATTCGCTAGAATATTTTCATCGCTACTACCTACGAGTATACGGAATAAAAAAAAAAAAACCTTTGCTAATGTTTGTACTCATTGGATTGAAGATGCTTTGGCTTTGACAGGGGTGTTTCCTTTTGTAAATGTATGAAACATACTATGAAGGCGCCATCGTAATTATAATAGCTAATTAGCATATTTTTGTTTTTTTTTCATTTAGGCATTCGATAGAGAGAACACTTTTTACGTTGTTATTAACGCTATTCAAACACATCTAATTAAAACAATGACTAGTTACCTCATCCCATTACCTAATAGCTCCCGGTCAATACAACATTAATGTAACAAACAAACAGCGCGACCCTGAATTCACTCTCCGGTAGCGCCACTAGGTATATTATGTAGCCACGGATCTTGTCAGATGGGACATCAGGAGCTCTATTTTATTACAATTTTTTTTACGAGCTTTATTTAACTTGCAATGGATGTACCTATGTATGTATGTACTTACCTACCTGTGTAAGTTCGGGTGGAATCTTGCAAGTTAAATTTGATCATCTCCCCGGTTTCCGATTGAGCCGAAATTTTGCACGCATAATTATGTATATCGCGTGACAATGTAATAATATGGTACCATGGAGCTGATCTGCTGCTGAAGTCGGAAGGTGGCCATAGGAACTCCTGTACTAAACAAGACAGACCATTGCACTCTGCTGCTACATGATGTCCAGGATCTCAAAAGCATGTTTTTAAAAACTTATATTTTTTAATAATTTATTTAAATCGATAGACCGCTCAGACTTATGTGTGCGTAAATGATCATGACATGACACTGACACCGAGTAAGAACAAGAGTGAAATGTCCACCAGATAGCAGCAGGTAAGGTGCGCTTACGATCTAGAGTTCGACCAATCACAAAGCCCGAAATTCTTGACGTCATAACGTCTTAAGTATAAATTAATGAACGCCGGCTGCACGCACGAAAAAGCATGACTCATTGTCACGTTCCGTCTGAATGGAGCGTGCAAGCGAGAGCGCGGAACAAGTGGTAGAGAGCCACGACCGGGCTAAGCGTTCGGCTTGTTTCAGTTGTTGATTCCACAAAGTTTTCTTATGACGTTATCACGTAAAATTATCGACCGTAAACCAATTTCACAGCCAATTTTTAGGGTTCCGTACCCAAAGGGAAAAACGGGACCCTATTACTAAGACTTCGATGTCCGTCTGTCCGTCTGTCTGTCTGTCACCGGGCTGTATCTCATGAACCATGATAGCTAAGCAGCTGAAATTTTCACAGATGATGTATTTCTGTTGCCGCTACAACAACAAATACTAAAAAAAAAAGAAAAAAATATTTAAGGGGGGCTCCCATACAACAAACCTAAATTTTTAGACTTTTTTCGCTCTACATTAATAATGGTAACAGGTAGATGCTTGAAATTTTCACAGAATATTTAGTTTTTTTATTCACTTCAATAATAAATAATAAAATTAAAATAAAATAAATATTTAAGGGGGGCTCCCATACAGTACGGAACCCTCCGTGCGCGAGTCCGACTCGTACTTGGCCGATTATTATTTCAGATCTGTGCTTGGTTTGTCGCCGCAGCACACAAGCTACACAAAATCAATCCTATCTGAAGCTCACATAACAGCTGTCCGAGGATTGGGTTTTGCGCAGCTTGTGCCTAATTTCACAGGCGACAAGAAGTTTGATTCAGTCTATAACTACATATTTGAGGGAAATCGGTTTGATGATTTCCTTCATAGAGAGACGTCTCGCGCGCCGTGTAAAAGAATAATCGGCCAAGTACGAGTCGGACTCGCGCACGGAGGGCTCCGCACTATATGGGAGCCCCCCTTGAATATTTATTTGATTTTAATTTTATTATTTATTATTGAAGAGAATATAAAACTAAATATTCTGTGAAAATTTCAAGCATCTACCTGGTACCATTATTAATATAGAGCGAAAAACGTTTAAAAATTCAGGTTTGTTGTATGGGAGCCCCCCTTAAATATTTATTTTATTTTGTTTTTAGTATTTTTTGTTATAGCGGCAACCGAAATACATCATCTGTGAAAATTTCGGCTGCCTAGCTATCATGGTTCATGAGATACAGCCCGGTGACAGACAGACAGACAGACGGACATCGAAGTCTTAGTAATAGGGTCCCGTTTTTCCCTTTGGGTACGGAACCCTAAAAACTATCCATTCCATAGATATCTACGACTATAGCCATTGCTATAAATATCTGTTGGCGAGTGGTTTTAGAACACCTTGCTCGCTAAATGGGCGTCATGGTGGCTTGGGTTGAAGGAAACTCGTCAGGTGGATATGCATGAAAACATTCTTCAGTTATCATAATGATTCTTCGGGATTTTTTGAGTTTCGAAGTGTACAATGTTTAACAGGCGTACAGTTGTGCTTTTATTTCTTTACTAGCTGAAGCTGCAAACGTATTTACCGTAAAAAAATAATTATTTTTCACAAAAAATGGCAAAACCGCCTTCCATCGTGTACAAAATTCGAATATTTCGCTCGAATTGTTTACATTATTCTTGATTTATTAAAAACGGTTGTGCCAATTTCTGTAAAATTTAAACGGGACCACCTTGGGAGTATACCCTTTTGAACTAAAAAATAATTTTTCGATTTGGTTCACAATTGGCGAAATTATCGATGTTCATCGTGTAGAAAATTCGGATATTTCGCTCGAATTACTTACATTATTGTTGGTTTTTTCAAAAAGGGCTCAGCCGATTTCTGTTAATTTTAAATGGGACCACCTCGGGAGTACCTTTACTCTTTCGAACTAAAACATAATTTTTCGATTCGGTTCCCAATTGGCGAAATTATCGATGAACATACACAAAAAAAAACACACATACGAACTTAGAACCTCCTCCTATTTGGAAGTCGGTTAAAAACTGGAAACCCTAATCACCAAGGGATGTATAGGCCGAATCATACAAGTCGGCGGATGTGACGTTAGCTACAAGCTGCGCAATATCCAATTCTGAGTGAAGCTCACATAAAGCTGCGCGTTGTTTGTGTTGTATAAAAATAGGCTACCGCCTTTTATTCTCAGACCTACCAGATATAAACAAATAATTTCACAGGAAACCTTCGAGCAAATATCTATAGTCACATAATCGATCCAAAAAAGTGTCCAAGCCAAAACTCTGCCCAAGCCATTTAGCGGGCAGGCTTTTAAGTTAGTCGTAAAGCCATTGCAAGCCGACTCCAACGCCGCGTGATGCCAAACTGCTCGGTTACAAGCACTACTTAGGTGACATAACGTCGAGCTCCGGAGGAGTTCTATAGCAACATTGAGACACCTGATTTTTAGGGTTCCGTACTCAAAGGGTAAAAACGAGACCCTATTACTAAGACTTCGATGTCCGTCTGTCCGTCTGTCTGTTTGTCTGTCTGTCACCGGGCTGTATCTCATGAACCATGATAGCTAGGCAGCTGTAATTTTCAAAGTTGATGTACTTCTGTTGCCGCTATAACAACAAATACTAAAAACAAAATAAAATAAATATTTAAGGGGGGCTCCCATACAACAAACCTGAATTTTTAGATGTTTTTCGCTCTATATTAATAATGGTAACAGGTAGATGCTTGAAATTTTCACAGAATATTTAGTTTTATATTCACTTCAATAGTAAATAATAAAATTAGAATAAAATAAATATTTAAGGGGGGCTCTCATACAGTACGGAACCCTCCGTGCGCGAGTCCGACTCGTACTCGTACTTGGCCGATTATTTATAAGAATCTTTGGCGTAAATGTATTCACCAACCCCAATTGAATTATAGTTATTGGTGGATATGAACCAATCGCCCTTCGAGGGTTGACCTATGATCAGCAGTGACGTCTTGACTTTGTACTTGATACTTCGTCATAATTCGTGCACTCATGTTGTTCGTTATGTAGGCCATTAACACTTACGTCATCTGGCGCCGTTGTAAAAATACCTAAAATGAAAATAAAGTTATCTCAAAAGTATCTATACCTAAAGTGTACATTGTAATGTAGCCGTGTACGAGTGCGTTGCAAGTTGCAGTTAAGGTTGCCATTCCGCAGAAATTTCCCCCAGATTTCAGGATTTATAAGATTGCGGACGGACTTTTAATTTAACCTCACCAGATCTCAAGGTTTTTAGAAATGGCGACTTACGTCGCCTTTTTGACCCCCGACGCAAAAGAGGGGTGTTATAAGTTTGACGTGTCTGTTTGTCTGTCTGTCTGTCTGTGGCATCATAGCGCCCGAACCACTGAACCGATTTCAGTTTAGTTTTTTTTGGATGAAAGGAGACTTAATCGAGAGTGTTCTAAGCTAATTTTTATAAAAATCGATTGAGCCGTTTAAGAGTTATGGTGGGTTAAAGTGGGGATGCAAGAACCAAAATTCTACAAATGTGCCCAAAATGGTTGTCAATGTGTCGGGGGTTTTTTTAAATTTTTAATTTATATTAGTTATGTCAAGTCAAGATTAAAATACTGTAACATCCCTCCGTGCATTCGTTCTTTTTACAAGCTGTTATTTAACTTGCAATGGATGAATGTAAGTTCGGGTGGAATCTTGCAAGTTAAATTTGACCAACTTCCCGGCTTCCGATTGGGCTGAAATTACGCATATGTATAGTATATCGCGTGACAATGCAATATGTGGTACCATGGAGCTGATCTGAAGATGGAGTCGGAAGGTGGCCATAGGAACTCCTGTACTAAAAAAGGTACATCCGTCCTGTTTGGGCTCGTTTTACTTGTCTTGCTTGATTGCTTGCTTATTTAAAACAAAAATATTAGTAGTTTATGCAACTGTCATATAATGAAAGGTATTAAAACACGAGTGTGAGTTTATGAAACGAGCGCAGCGAGTTTCATAATAGTAACGAGTGTTTTAATACCCGTGTTATATGCAGTTGCATACACTACTTTATCTTCACTAATAAAAATAAAAAAAAACATATTGCGAAACATTAAATTCACGCGTACGTGTATTGTCACAGTGAACTTGGCGCCATTAAAATCTAACCAATGAGAGCGCAGCTGCGCGCGCAGGGCCAATCAGGAGCGAGCGCGCGATGTTATAATGAGATTTTACGAAATCGATGTGGATATTATAACATCATGTGAAATTGCTTAAATTCAGTGTTTTGTTGTCTGCGCTATAACAGTAGTCATTATAAGTCAAGTATTGGAAACATAAGTAGAATGTTACAACATTAGTGTAGATAAAATAAAATTTATTACATTTCTCAGTCTCCACTGGGATTCTGCTTTCCATTCGATATTTTACAAATCGTTAAAATCTCAGTTTTTTTTTAATGGAAATTAGGCTTTTTCTTCGGATTTTTTAATTTTCCGTCTAGTAACTTTAGTTGCATCGCAAGCGGGTGCGATGCCCTTGACCTGACCAGGGGTTTACTGTGTAAGCGCTCTGACGTTCGGCTTCGCTTTCCCTCCCGCTCGCTCTCGTGTTTTGAGTAATTGGCGCGAGCAGGAGAAAAAGCGAAGCCGAACGTCAGAGCGCTTAGGCAGTAAGGCCCCAGCTCCTTACCAACCGGAGTACCGAGTTGCGCTTACGACTTGAGCCTGCACTAATGGTCTAAAATGCCTTTGAACATTTTTCAAACAACTAGCTTTCGCCCGCCTTTTTAGGGTTCCGTACCCAAAGGGTAAAAACGGGACCCTACTACTAAGACTCCGCTGTCCGGCCGTCTCCAGGCTGTATCTCATGAACCGTTATAGCTAGAAAGCTGAGATTTTCACAGATGATGTGTTTCTGTTGCCGCTATAACAACAAATACTAAAAACAGAATAAAATTAATAATTAAGGGGAGCTTCCATACAACAAACCTGATTTTTTACCCGTTTTTCGCTCTATATTAATAACTAGACGACCCGCCCCGGCTTCGCACAGGTGTATCTATTATATAAAAGGCTTCGCTGAGTGACTGACTGACAGACAGCCTACAGCCCAAACCGCTAAAGATACGAACATGAAATTTGGAACAAAGATACATTGGACCACGTAATGGAGCACTAAGAACGGAATTTTGAAAATTCGACCTCTAAAGGGGTAAAACGGGCCCTTTTCGTTTGTATGTAACTTTTTATTCCCTTTACCGATTGACTTGAAACTTTGTATACATGCTACTCAAACAAAATAAAAGTTACGTTTGTTCCTGTTTTTCCGAATATTCCTTATCTAAGGGGTCAAATTGGGTCCCAAAGTTGGTGAAAAAAGCGTCTATTACATCCAACGAGCTGAACGGTTATGGATGAAATCTGGTATGGAGGAAGCACACAACATGTTTCAACACATGAACTATTATTATCCTGGAAATTCTATGGGGATCCTTAGGGATAGCCAAAATAAATCAGTTTAGGCTACAACCCAATCCACTAAAGATAGAGACTTGAAATTTCGAACATAGGTACAATGTACAACGTAATGAAGCACAAAGGACGAAAATTTCGAAAAATCGACCTCTAACGGGGTAAAACGGGCCCTTTTTGTTTGCATTTAATTTTTTATTACCTTTACCGATTGACTTAAAACTTTGTATTTATGCTTTATGCTTTACAAATAAAATAAAAGTTACGTTTCTTTCTGTTTTTCCGAATTTTCCTTATCTAACGGGTCAGATAAGTTCCCAAAGTTGGTGAAAAAAGTATCAATAATTACATCAGACGAGCTGAACGGTTATAAATGAAATCTGGTAGGTATGTAGAAAGCACACAACATGTTTCAATACAGTAACTATTTTATCCCGGAAAATCTATTGGGTTTCTTAGCAATAGCCAAAATAATCAATTATAAAGCTAAGATAAAAGGGGTAAATGAATTCTAACGAAATTTGGTACGACGCTAGACAATAACACAAATTACCACTTGGGGTACTGCTATCCCGGAAAATTTCAGTGGGTCCTTCAGGATATCAATTTCCTAAAAAAGTACTAAATGACTGTTCGAAAACCGATGCAATATTGTTTGAAAATAGCTCACCCTTTTAACTAATATATGACTATTAACGTCCTGGGAAAAGTCCCAGATTCCTTGTCTAACGCTAGACCAAACATCCTATATAAGCGTGAAAAATAACTTGATCGCGTTTTTTTTTAAACGTAGTGAAATATCTAGAATTAAATTGAGATAATTTAGATCCTTCAATGGGGGCAAAATGGGCCCCTAATAGTTTATGAACGATTTTATTTTGTGAGCCAATAGACTTGAACTTAGGGTACATACGGATCAATAACTACTTACTTTACTATGGGAACTACCCAGAAAAAGCGAAAATTACCTATTTTTTACATTTTGTCGCGGGTCGATAAATTTCTTGTGTTGAACAGCTAATTTTATTTACGTGATTTCTGGGTTGGTACCATAGTAAAAGTTAGTCAAATGATGAGTATAATGGAATCCTAGAACATGCCTGTCGTCTAGATGTAGGTGCGCTATGTATTTTTCAAATAAAATGTACCTTCTTGTGTGCTACTTTTTCGTCTGTACTTGGTCAGAGAATGTCTGAAAGTCCTACAAGTGTCTCGATCACTTTTGACCGCGTAAACGGTTATGGGCGAGATTGTCATTGAGTTCAGAATAATCGAAATTAAATTTCTAATGACTTAATGAAACATGATGAATACCTGTACTGGCCTTTGAGTGAGTTAGGGTTCCGTACCCAAAGGGTAAAAACGGGACCCTATTACTAAGACTTCGATGTCCGTCTGTCTGTCTGTCACCGTAGGTACCGTAATAGTTGGGCAGCTAAAATATTCACAAATGATGTATTTCTGTTGTCGCTATAACAAAAAATACTAAAAATAGAATAAAATAAATATTTAAGGGACATACAACAAACGTGATTTTTAGAAGTTTTTTGCTCGCTATTAATAACGGCAAGAGGAATGGGCTCCCATATGGTACGGAACCCTGCGTGCGCGAGTCCGACTCGCACTTGGCCGACCATGACGTGCGAATGGAGTTGGATAAAATTTGGTATACGAGTGGGAAACTACATGGCTCAACTCATGATCGTCATATATCTCATCATAAATCGAAAAATATTCCTTTCTCGCTTTAAAAAAAAAAAGCAGTAGGTATATTAAAATATAACTTTATTAAGTATTTATTTTATGACAAGTTATAAAATTACGTGGTCCAAACCGTGGGCTATATTAAAGTCAAAGAACATTTATTGTTGAACTGTGTTACATTGAGATCTTACTACTAATCACAAAAATATTGAATTATCAGTTAGGTCCAATATGGCCATAAAATAATCATTAGAACGTGAAAAAATTATACAATCATTATTATTAAATTTAATTCGAATATTTTGCAATTTATCATCTAAAAATTGTCGTACTCCATAATAAGCTTTAGATACAAGTAAATTTAAGCAAATACTGAGACAAAGCAGGCCAATCCGTGGGCTAATTATTATCCTTGCAAGTAATACGACAACGTGGGCTAAACCAAGAGCTATTATTTTAAGCAAAAAAAGTACTAAGACAACGCGGGCCAAACTGTGGGAAATTACCATTTAAAGTAAGTACTAAGAAAATGCGGACCAAACCGCGCGCCATTATCATTTTAAGCAAATACTATAACGACGCGGGCCAGACCATGGGCTATTATCATTGCAAGCAATACGACAACGCAAGCCATACGGCAGGCTATTGTAATTTTAAGCAAGTACTTAGACAACGCGAGCCAAGCTACGTACTATAAATTACCATATTAAGCAAGTACTAAGAATGCGCAGGCACAGCCCGGACACTCCGCGATTTTTCATACAAAATCTGCTGTCTTACGCACACCTACACAGTACTTACTCACAGACAACACACTTACGCACGGTCGCTACACGTGCATTTGTGTGCGGAACGTCTATGGCTGTCAGCGATCACCACAACGTGACGACATGCCGCGCGAGTGAGACAGTTGCGTACTTAATTTGCAAAAATGAATATTAATCTAGTGCTTAAAAAAGTATAACAATTACTTAATTTGGAAGCATTTTAACAAAAAGTAACCGATCTACTTCTTTTGTAAGATAATATCAAGAGGAAGTTACCAAATAATGTAAAATAAGTTCCTATTATTTATCCTTAGGGAAACATTAAAATTTCTTGTTTTGTTACGTATCACTGATATTCAACCATACACAGTACAAGTGTTCCGTATTGTCACAGTCTAGGTAGTTTTTATTAGAAAATCCACCGGCCAGTGCAGCCCGCGCGCAGAGTACACGATGCGGTACGTAGCGCGGGGTGGAAGTGAGGAAGACTCAAACGGGTGGGGGGTAACGAGTGGCCGTTCTATACGTAGTATTATTATATATTCTTTGGCGCAGGCCAAACCGCGACCTATTATCATTCTAGCTAAACACCGGGACAATTAAGGCCAAACCGTAGGCAATGCCTATTACTTGAAAAGATAATGCCTACTAAACATTATCTTTTCAAGTAATACGTTATACGACAATGCAGGCGAAACCACGAAGTATTATCATTTTAAGCAGTTACTCGAACAAAGCGACCAGACCGTGGGCTATTATCATTGCAAGTAATACGACAACGCGTGCCAAACGGTAGGCTATTACAATTTTGAGGAAGTATTAAGACAACGCAGGCTAAGCTGCGTGCTATAAATTACCACCTTAAGCGAGTACTAAGAATACGCAGGCCAAACCGCGACCTATTATCATTTTAGCCAAATACTATGACAATTCAGGCCAAACCATAGGCATATATCCTTGCAAGTAATACGTTATACGATAATGCTTTGCTAAACCACGACCTATTATTATTTTAAGGAAGTGCCAAGACAACGCAAGCCAACCGGCAGCCTTTTATAATTTTAAGCAAGTACTAATACAAACGTGGGTCAAACCACGGGCTATTTTCAGAAGCCAGTACCTGTCTACTAAGACAACGCGGGCGAAGCCGCGGGTTTTAAGCTAGTTATACATATAAACCTGCCTCTTGAATCACTCTATCCATTAAAAAAAACCGCATCAAAATCCGTTGCGTAGTTTTAAAGATTTAAGCATACAGACAAACAAACAAACAAACGAAAATAGCGACTTTATTTTATACTATGTAAGGAAGGATGGTAACAGGTAGATGCTTAAAATTTTCACAGAATATTTAGTTGTATATTTACTTTAATAATAAATAATTAAAATACATAAATAAAAAATAAATATTTAAGGGGGCTCACATACAGTGAGCGCTCGCACTCACTCTACTCACGAGTCCGACTCGTACTTGCCTATTATTTGCTATTCCATGCGAACTTTTTATTTTTTCGGGCTCAAAAGTAGCTTATACACTCGAACTACACAATACATATCATCCATGGCAAAAATCAAGTCGATCCATTGCTCTGTTGTTGCGTGAAAGAGAAACAAACAAATCAACAAACATCCTTTCAGATTTATAATATTAGTAGGAATAGTTGAATTCCTTGTCTCGGAAACAACACGGAACACAAAGAACAACAGAACTAACCTATGGAAGTACGGACCCAGTTTGATTTTTTTAAATATTTCGTATAGGTTTGCGTTTGACTACACACTGCCTGATGTTGAGCAGATATGCGATATCTAGGGTGTAGAACGGTTACCTAGAAGATACCTTTATAATTATTATTTACTCGGGATTTGAAGACACCCACGTTGTACTTTAGGGGGAAGTCAGACCCAGGCAAAGCGTGCCACAATATGGTTCGATCTGATTTTCTTTCCTCGCTATCTTTGATCGGTTCTTGATCGAAGCTTACTATGTACTTATAGTTCTAAAGACCTATCTATATGACATCACCAGTTACATCATACGAGTAAACATTTGCCTTTTATATGCAGAAATGTTCGATAACCTGTCAACCTTTTTGTCAAGCAGGACATTTGAAAGCTGGTTATACTACAAACTTGAGCACGGTAATGATAACTGCAGTATTCCGACTTCATACAAACGGTCGGAATGCGAATCATACCTACGCGCCTCGAGCGTAGTATGTTCAGAAGCATACCAGTCAGTCGCGGCGCGGCCCACAAACTAAAGGGATCGGCGCGATCGAGGCGCGTAGGTATGATTCGCGTTCCGAACGTTTGTATGAAGTCGGAATACTGTAGTTATCATTACCGTGACCGCGTGGTTCGCTCTTTGAGGCCACGTGACGTCGTAGGTATATATCTCAAGGACAGCGCCGAGTCACTCTACTGTAGATATCATTACCGTGACTTGAGCGTATACTCGTATGTATGGGCTGAAACAAAGTTCTTGACGGAACTGATGTTAGCTACAAGCTGCGCTATACCCAATGTTAAGTGAGCTTCAGTCAGGATTGGGTTTAGCGCAGCAAGTAGCTAACATCCCAGCTGTCGAAATGTTTGTTTCGGACTACTTCGTACTTCTGATTGTTTTTAGAGGTAGAAGGCCAAGTTTGACATCCATAAGTCAGACACGGGAGAACGCAAGTGTTATACAATTTGCTTTTCAGTGACATCGGTATAGTTTGATTTTTAACTATTTCTTTTAGCGACCAGTAGCGTTTCCATGTGTTGCTTATTCTTCTGTCTATTTCTTTAGTATTTTGGTCTTTTACAGATATTAGATGACCCAAGTAAATGTATTCATCAACATAGTCGATAACATTCTGTCCTATTTCTATTTTTTCTTGTGATGCATTTGTCATTATTTTAGTTTTTGTCGGATTCATTGATAGGCCTGCTTTTCTGCTTTCTTCGTCCAGTTGCCTTAACATAGTTTGCAGTATATCTGGCTTTTCTGCGAACATTACAATGTCGTCAGCAAATCTTAAATGATTTAGGTTTTTGCCGTTCACATTTATTCCAAAATCTTCCCAGCTTATGTTCCTGAATATGTTTTCCAAAACTGCTGTAAAAAGTTTTGGGGAAAGTGGATCACCCTGCCTAACACCCTTCTGAATGCTGAATTCTTCTCCTTGCTGTTCGAGTTGGACCTTTGCTGTGGAGTTTTTGTAGATTTCTCTTATGATTTTAATATATTTATTTTCTACCCCTTGATCTTCCAATGTTTTCCAGATATAGTTATGACTCAAAGAGTCGAATGCCTTATTATAGTCGACGAATGCCATGTAATAGTTTTGACCGAATTCATTTAGTTTTTCGATGACCTGTTTTACGACATGAATGTGATCGATCGTAGAGTAGTCGGCACGGAATCCTGCTTGTTCTCTAGGCTGGTTTTCTTCTAGGTGTTTTGTTATTCGGCCAAGTATTATTTTTGAAAACACTTTATATAAATTAGACATTAGACATATGGGTCTGTAATTATTTATTTCATTTTTGTCTCCCTTTTTATGCAATAGAACAATAGTAGACTTTGTCCATTGAGTTGGTAGTTCTTCTCTACTTAAAATCTCGTTGAACAGACACGTAACATGCTTAGATATTGCAGTTAAGGCATTTTTTAGTAGCTCATTTGAAATTCTGTCATCTCCAGATGCTTTCCCACATTTTTGTGATTTTATAGCATTTATTACTTCGCTTTCTAGTATGCATGGAATATCTTCTTCATCGATGTTTGTTTCCATTTCTACCAATATTGTGCTGTCTGTATTCGTGTAAAGATTTTTGTAGAATTTAGTTGCTACTTTAGCTATTGATGACCTTTTCGCCGTCAGTTTCTCGCTTTGTTTACCGGTTTTAATTTTCATGTTAGGTATCCACTGAGTGTATTCTTTTAGTTGTTTTAGACCTTTTTTGATTCCACCGGTTTTTTCTATTTGTTCTTTGAATACTTCCAATCTTTGTGTATTTCTATGTTTGCGTATTGATTCTTGTATTTTTTTGCTAATATTCGCGATATTTTTACGGTTTTCTTTTCGGTTTTCTAACATTTTATTCCTCTCTTTCATTAAGTTTGTTGCTTCTTCACCTAATTTATTTTTCTTACATGTTGTAGTATGTATATTATTTACGTTCATTATCGCTTTTTCCAGAAAATTATATTTTTCTTGTAATGTTCCTTGTTTTTCTATTTCTCTTAATGTGTTGTCTAAATCGTCTAAGATGTTTTGTGGTATTGGCGACATTATTATATTATTTTTGATATTAGAGATAACGTGTTTTCTTTGATTTTTGTTTTTGCATTGTATGGCTCCTCTTACCATTCTATGATCCGTATTAAAATTAAGCTTATTAACAATATCGACATCTCTAAATATTCGTCTCTCCCTTGCCAGAATGAAATCAATTTCGTTTCTGTCCCTACCATTAGGCGATATCCATGTCCACTTTCCTGTTTTTCTTTTCTTGAAAAAGCTATTTAGTATTTTAAGATTATTTGTGAAAGCAAAATCTACAAGTCTCTGTCCATTGTCATTTCTATCTCCAATGCTGTAATCTCCTAAGACAAATTCATCTTTATTTGCTTTGCTACCTAATTTAGCGTTAAAATCGCCCATCAAAATTACATATTTGTTCATATTATCCATTAAGTATGTCAGATCTTTGTAGAATTTGTCTTTTGCTATTTTCGTATCTTGTTCTGTAGGTGCGTGGACTTGGATAATTGCTGATGGTTGTTTAAATCCAGGCAGTTGTAAGTAGATGACTGCAATTCTGTCTGATATTCCTTCAAAACTGATTATTTTGTCTTTTAAATATTTTTTAATTAAGAATCCCATACCATATATACCTTGCTTTTCGCCATAAAAGTAGAAAATGTTTTCATCGTATTCTCGTATCTCTTCTCCATTCCTTCTAACTTCACAAAGTCCAATAATGTCCCAGTTTACAAATCTTATGCTCTCTTCCAATTCTTTTAATCTGTTATCAGTCATCAGTGTTCTAACGTTTAAAGTTGCAATGTAAATTTTATTATTTCTTATTTTACTTAAGGATGTTTTTCTAGGGGGTGGTGGTCTGACAACCCCACGGGGACCAGCCGGGTTGGGGTCGTTCCGCATCTGGCTGCTGATGTTTGTTTGCTATTTCATTTGGTTTGGTTTTATATGAGAGAATGAGTTGGATCTAGGTCTCATCAAGTCAAATGCATTCTTCCTGTTTTCTTTTATTGCTGAAGTGTTGCTGATTAATTTCTTGGCCTGGACTTGATTTTCCGGTGAAGTTGATTGATCCCTTTTTCTTTTTTCTTTGACTGGATTTCCTTCCTTAATTATCAATTGATCGTATTTTATGTAAGCGAAATTCCCTTTCGCGCGTTCTTCTATAAGTTTTGATTTTAATTCTCTTCGCTTTTCTAAAATTTCCTTAGGAAAATCTTCGGACACATAAACCTCTTTCAGCCCTTTTTTCATTTTCATTATCTCAGTTCTCTTCCAATTATTCGCGAAAACGATCAAAATAGGTCGTATTTTGTTTTCTTTGCTGAGACCGATACGATGGATTTTCGAAACATCATTTATTGCCAAGTTGATTTTCAGATCTGCTTTGATAATTTCCTGTACTTTTTGGAATAATTCAAACGGAGATTTTTCTTTTTCTTCCAGCCCGAAAAGCAAAATATTGTTCTGCTTCTTTTCTCTCTCCAAATATTCTATTTTCTTTTCCAACATTTCTATTTTATTTTTCATCTTTTTATTATCTTCAATCAAAGGTTCCAATTTTTCGTTCATTTTTTCAAATATAACATTTGTTTGTTTTTCCATCTCCATTTTCATTTTATCGAAAAGCATTTGAAATTGTTCTTCCATTTGTATAGTTATATTTCTCAAACACTAATGGCAACACTGAGCGAGTTTGACGTGCAGTACTGTTTGACACTTCGATGAACTTCGATGTCACTGTCACTCACAGTTCAGATAACCTCACTAATTGCAATGCAAAGTTATGGTTTTAATGTTGTTTTTAAGGATTATCTTCACTATTTTCATTCACCACAGTGTATTTTGCCGTTGAACCATTTAAATAACTACTCAAGTTGTCACCAAAACGTTAATAAACAAGTGTTTTTGATTAATTTCGCTGGACAAGTTCTAAGGTAATGTTTACTGTTCTGCAACCGGAAACGGAAAAAAAGCTCACAGTTTGCCAACACAGTATGGAAAGAAGCATGTTAAACATCAAGTTAAAAGATAAATGGAAAATAGCAAGAATAAGGAAAAAAACAAAAGTTAGTGATGTTCTGCAAAAAATAAAATCGCTCAAATGGAATTGGACTGGTCACATTATGAGAACCAATAAAGACAAATGGACGAAAGATGTAATGGAATGGTATCCCAGAAGTGGAAAAAGGCAAAAAGGTCGCCAGATTAAGAGATGGGAAGATGATCTACCTAAAGGATGGAGAAGACTAGCCCGTGACAGAGAAAAGTGGAAGAAACTAGGGGAGGCCTATGTCGAAGGACAACCTGACCAACTGGTTGCTGAGTAAATCGATTTAATACTATTAGATTTAAGTTAAAAACTATACTTTGTTTGGTCAGCGAATAAAGGCTTTTATTATATTATTATTATTATTATTACTTCGTACTTCGTTTAAATCTTCGAGCAGAAATCTACTTATAGCGTCACAATCGTGTAAAAAAGTGTCCGAGCCAAAACTCTGCCCAAGCTAAGTAGTAAGGCGATTACAAGCCGACTACAACGCTGCGCGATGCCAAAGTGCTCGGTTACAAGCACTAATTAGGTGACATAAAGTCGAGATTCGAGAAAACGGCTCATTGTGAATTATTTAATTTAAATATCTAAGTCGGTATGTATGACGGCGCTCGGACATAATAATCAATAATTTTTTACTACTTTCACTTAGGGACTGTGGCTCTGTAGATATTTGCTCTATAGTTTTGTTATCCCTAACTTAACACCGGTTTTTTTCAAATCAGGAATATTTTTTGACCAACGAAGAGGAGGAGGTACTCAATTCGATGCGAATATTTTTTTTTCAATGTATAACCACGCATAACTTTTTTCATAGTATTCTGATTACGATAATTCTTTTTTTATTGGAAAAAGTTATACCTCGAAATTAGTCCCGTTTAAATTTTATCGAAATCGGCTAAACCATTTTTGATAAATCAACAATAATGTGAAAAATGCTACATCGATACTCAATTCTAAATCAGCAATAGTGTGAAAAATGCTACATCGATACTCAATTCGACGCGTATACCTAGGTATTTATTTTTTTATGTAGAGGTATAACCACGCATAACTTTTTTCACAGTAGTCCGATTCAAATTCAAAATGTTTTTATTAAATTGACATATTACGTGTGCTTAGAATCGTCAATACAATAAAATAAAATTATAAAATTACAGAATAACTGAACACACAGGAGCAATAATCAAAATAACAATAAAACAATCAAAAGGTATCAATTATTAATATGCCGATTTAGATAAGTAATTCTTTTTTTATTGGAAAGAGTTTACTTCGAAATTAGTCCCATTTAAATTCTAACGAAATCGGCTGAGCCATTTTTGATAAATCAACAATAATGTGATAAATGCTACATCGATTCTCGAATTCTGTACACGGTTGAAGCACGGTAATTATATCTCATTACCGTGGTTGAAGTCGGTCCTGCTATTTTTTGCAAAAAATAATTATGTACTGTTAGAGGCAAACCCGGAGGCTGCCTCCATGTCAAGATGGTCGTATGGTTAGAAAAGATACTATCGTATCACACTTAGAACTGTATTCACAATGTTATAGTAATATTATTAGAATAGTAAATAAATACACGGCCGCGCCATTGCACGGCACCTAAGCGTCCCTTGTTGTCTCTTTCTCGCGGCGACTAGGGTTGCTATGTTCGCGCCGCCACCACACGATTCGGGGAATCGAGTGAGCCCGCAATAGTACCTATTACTAAACAACACAACCTATTAATTTCTAAGATCTATCTTATTATTTCTTCAAATAAATTTTTCCTCATGAGTAATCCTCGTAAACAGGGCTTGCGATGAAAGTGACTCAGCTCGTCAATGGGCTCTAAGGAGCTTATCGTCAACGGAGTAGACGCGCTCTATTTCTGAATCCTACAGGCTTAGGGCATAGGTAAAGGCAGAGGGACAACCTTGGACAATATCAATAAAATCTGACAAATAAATAGTGAGGAATTTTAACTAAAAAGGGCAATCCCTTTTTAGTTAAAATTCCTAAAAGGGTAGCATTGAAACGATCGTTTTTTACAGAGACAATTATTCTTTTGAAATATGCACCTGTTAGGTGACGTGTTTCCGCCTTCGAACGCCTGATTATTATCATTTATCATTATTATCTTATCATTTCAATTGACAAATTACAAAACTGATTGATCCATAATGATAAACAAGAAAGCTCAATCCCGATGTCGAATGAAAAATTCTTTTTCTATAAAAGAGTTAAATAGAGGCTGACGATTTTGAAATGAGGGATTCTGAAGTTTTATGATTCTCATTTTGTAACAGCAACAAACTCTGAGTTGGATGTTCATCAAAGATGTTACACGCATTTTTACACAACTAATTGCTCCATAATATACAAACAAGAAAGCTCTTTCCCCTCAAGGCTGGAAGGAGGAGATTAGAGAATGTTGATTTTGAAATCAGGGATTGGGCTCTCAACGCACAAAAGTCTTGTTTTGCACTCCGGTCTTTTTAAGGTTTCAATGCAGGAGTTTCCCTTCTGTCTTCTTCCTAATTAGCGCAGCCGGTGTTAACATGTCAACGTTCTGTGCAACGCCACGCTACCGTTGTTGTGAAATGTTGACACGTGTTCGCTGTGATTTTACCTTCTACCTGTAATGCGATTGATCTGGAATTTCGAGGAAATATTCGACTGACGGACTTTGAAATGTTTTAATGTACTTTTATCTACACTAATGTTGTAACATTCTACTTATGTTTCCAATACTTGACTTATAATGACTACTGTTATAGCGCAGACAACAAAACACTCAATTTAAGCAATTTCACATGATGTTATAATATCCACATCGATATCGTAAAATCTCATTATAACATCGCGCGCTCGCTCCTGATTGGCCCTGCGCGCGCAGCTGCGCTCTCATTGGTTAGATTTTAATGGCGCCAAGTTCACTGTGACAATACACGTACGCGTGAATTTAATGTTTCGCAATTTGTCTTTTTTATTTTTATTAGTGAAGATAAAGTAGTGTATGCAACTGCATATAACACGGGTATTAAAACACGAGTGTGAGTTTATGAAACGAGCGCAGCGAGTTTCATAATAGTAACGAGTGTTTATTCATATCACTTCATTATAATGACAGTTGCATAAACTACTATTTTATCAATTTCAAATAGGGTTACGTTTGATCACAGTTAGTAACGTGTTCCAAGAAGCAGCTTTAGACGATATTTGTTTGCGCTACGGATTTAAAGAAACTTTATTGCACTTGTCCTTATAATTTACACATAACATGGAGTTAGATTGCAGTCCACAAAATACACTACCCAAGTTTAAAATAATTATTTTTTGCAAAAAATAGCATGAACTACTTCAACCGTGAACAGAATTAGCAATATTTCGCTCGGTACCCAAGTTTAAAATAATTATTTTTTGCAAAAAATAGCATGAACTACTTCAACCGTGAACAGAATTAGCAATATTTCACTCGGATCGATGTAACATTTTTTACATTATTGTTGATTTATCGAAAATGGCTCAACCGATTTCGATAAAATTTAAATTGGAATAATTTCGAAGTATACACTTTCCAATAAAAAAAATTGGTTGCCTGTAAAGTCGGTATACGGGCGAAAGTTTTACGTGACAACGACTTTGAGACGAATGAGACGAATGAGAGCGAGTGAGAGGCACTTACGTGCCTCTCACTCGCTCTCATTGTGAGCGCATAACGTGAGCGGAGCGTAACGCAGTTTCTTGAAGTGTCACCCGGCAAACCAATTTATAAGACGTTGTCACGTCAAAAATAATTATCAAAATCAGACTACTACGTAAAAAGTTATGCGTGGTGATACATAAAAAAAAAAACAAAAAAATATACGCGTCGAATTGAGTACCTCCTCCGTTTCGTCGGTCAAAATTTATGAAAGCTGTTAAGTATACCTTTTTTTTTTGTGGGTGTCATATCGCTTAAAATATTATTATGTGTCTGACACAATAACCCGTAAACTCCTTCGTCATAGCAATCTCCGGGAAGTATGTTCGAAGAGGGCTTACAACCAATAACTTGTCACCCTCTCCCCAAATAGTAACAATGTCCCTTTGTGTACCCCTAAGTACGGGATATTGAGGTAGGATAAACACTAGTACGTGACAAATAGCTATATAAATTATGTAGGTACGAAAGGGACTAAGTACCTAAGGCTCTTTGAAAAATAGGATCTAAAATTGAGCGGACTCTATCTGAGAGCTACATACAGATACATCTTTATTGGTGCCATATACAAAAAATACAAGTCAAAAGTAATCATAAATAAATAAATATTAGGGGACATCTTACACACGGTCGCTGACCCCAAACTACTAAGCAAAGCTTGTGATATGGCTGCCAGAGACTGATATACTACATATACATATTTTAAATGCATACTTATATGGATAAAAAAATACTTGAATAACACCCACACACAGAGCAAACACCTATGTTCATCACATAAATATTTGCCTAGGTGGGAATCGAACCCACACCTCTTTGACCCAGGAGTCAAGGTCTTTAACCACTGAGCTACCGAGGAAGTCGAGCTGATGTCTTATAAGTAACAATACAACGACCAACGACGCATCCCCTCGTGGAGTAGATTTCAAAGTCAAAGCTCTTTATTTAGTGGACACATTACATGCACTTGAAATCGTCCGATAACATTGGTAGTAGTTTGGTTATGCCTAAATAATTATGTCCTTATAACTAAAAGTAATTTATAAAATTTAAATTATGAAGATAACAATAAAATAAATTAAATTATTAGACAGAGATCCACAGGACTAATCAGATTAATATAACAAAAAGCAAATGTCAGTGTCATTCAATGTAACAATTTCCGGTAAAATGGTCATCAAGAAAAAAGAGTACAGATAAAAAATAATTAACATGTAGCATAAACAAGTTATAGTTACGTTATCAGCAATACTCGTAGCATCGTCAAGTTAATATTAGTTACCACCTGCCCCTTTCTTCTATAGCACGGCTAGACAGACGCGACCAAAGCTCCACCCTTTTATGGTGGACATTCCGCGCGTTAGAACCAAGCGTTTCGAATCCTCATTCCTCATACGAACAGCCAGAATGTGGAACGCTTTGCCTGGGTCTGTCTTCCCGCTAAAGTACAATGTGGGCGTCTTCAAACCCCGAGTAAATAGGTATCTTCTAGGTAAGCGTGCTACAACCTAGACCGCTTATCTGCTTAACGTCAGGCAGTATGTGGTCACACGCAAACCTATCCTTACATAGTATAAAATAAAGTCGCTATTTTCGTTTGTTTGTTTGTTTATTTGTTTGTCTGTATGCTTAAATCTTTAAAACTACGCAACGGATTTTGATGCGGTTTTTTTTAATGGATAGAGTGATTCAAGAGGAAGGTTTATATGTATAAAAATTCCCGAAATTCCCACGGGAACGGGCACAACGCGGGCAAAACCGCGGGGCGCTGCTAGTTCAGAATAAAAAATAAAAAGTTACTAAACAAAAAACAAAATAAAAATTACTTAGAGTGGCGAGATTAGATTAGATGTGGCGAGTTACTAGGAAAAAGTCTTATGATGTTTGTATCATCGACACGACGAAGAAGAAGTAAGCAGACGTTTATTTGCGGTGACCGAATGTCACAGTTTGGAGCTATATTTGAGGCAAAATTCGAAGGTCACTCCACCGAAGGCTAGACAAATGCCGCGCCCTTTGCGCCCAGCCCCTGCTGAGCTGGCCCGAAAACCTACGCTGATATTAAACTTTTAAGTCTTGTCTTCCACTGGGCAGCTGCCTATATTTACTCGCTTCAGAAAAATGGAATGAATTGACTTTTAAACTTTCTACCGAAAAAGGCCAAGACACCTATACTTAATAACACCCGACTTTTACTCATCATCTACCTACTCTTCTGTAAAAAATAGTATGACTTATACTTCTCTTTGAGCAAATATCTATAGAGTCACAATCGTGCAAAAAAAGTGTCCGAGCCAAAACTCTGCCCAAACTATGTAGTGGGCAGGCTTTTAGTTAGTCATAACTGTCATAAGGCGATTGTAAGCCGACTACAACGCCGAAGAATGCCGGTTACAAGTACTAATTAGGTGACATAACGTCGAGATTCGAGGAAACGGGTCATTGTGAATTATTTAATGTAAATATTTAAGTCGGTATGTATGACGGCGCTCGGTCATTTTTTTACTACTTTTACTTAGGGACTGTGGCTCTGTAGATATTTGCTTGAATACCTAGTGGGTTGTTCCCGAAAGTTCAAAGGCAAAGCATTTATTGCAACATATGAAATTTACATGCGGTTCTTAATTATTAACATGTTTTGTATAGTTATACATATGACCAGGGCCGTCTTAAACTTACCTGGGGCCCCTGGGCACACAAGAATTAGGGGCCCTTTTAGAAAGTTAGAAAGCGAATCATACTAAAGCACCTAGTATCATTATTATCATCAAAGTAGCATAAGAATCATTTCAATTATTTGTTATTGAGATATTTTTAGGGTTTCGTACCTCAAAAGAAAAAAACGGAACCAAGGGCGGATCCAGCCATTGACCCAGGGGGGAGGGAGGAGGTCATCACGTAACTTTAGCGTATTTTTTTTCAATGATTCGTTTTAATTGGAGATTTTAAATGTCTACTTAGACAAGTTAAAGAAACGGAAGTCTGTCGAGAAAGAAGAGAACAAGAAAGAGCGCGAAATTTATTCGTCTTTTCAACAATTTGAAAACAGAAACGAGTAAAACAGACAACTACACTGACGATATACGCGAACGCAGCGAGCGCGAATTTTTTTCGGTATTTTTTAAAAGCTTTAAAATTGGCCTTTCATTGCCTTGTTAATATACGCAAACATAGACAATTTTTCAGTAATTAATATCATAGCAAAGCAAATAATAATGTAGTATAATAATTAATTAATTAAAATAGCAAAGCGCACCAACCTAGTGCTATTTATTGTCAGCGAGCTCAGCGTCACATTTTTCAGAATTTTCAAAAGAAGAACATGCAAAATAGTAGTTTTTTGTTTTCAGTAACCAAAAGGCTTGCACAACGCAGCGCAAGCCACCGCTATAAATCGCGACCATAGTGAGCGCGAAAATTTTTAGTCTTATTTGTAAGTATATTATTGACATAAGTGACCACTCTCGCTCGAATATGCAGTGAACAACAGGTCCATACTGAACTTTGTACCTAAACTTTGTTATTGTACTGTAACTATGGAAGCATGAATATGGAAATGAAATTATATAGTCATTAAGTCAAGAAGTAAACTGTAAACATAACATAGCCGTGACTCTCCGTTGGATCTTCGCCTTTTGAGCAGTGAGCTAGATTTTTTTTCGATGTTTATTCAGTGAAAGTGACATCTGCGGGGCAATTCTGTTAACCGATTTCGTTGCTGAGGTGACGCGTTCTTGAACTTCTCTGGTTTTTTTGACAGCTTTGAGAGAGAGAAGAGAAAAGCGAGCGCGCTTTTCTGACAGTTTTAATGACTCATTTTGAAATTTTTTCCATTTATTTTTCAACAAAGAGCTGATTTTCAGTGAAGAAAAAAAAGAAACCTGGTCCTAGGGTCTAAATTTTAAAGGAAGTTAGTCGTATCATGTGGGATAAATCATATGAAAGAGCTTCACTGGTACAAGTGAAAACAGGTTTTAAATTATTTTTACGAATTAAAAATCCCCATTTTGCGCGTTTTAAAGGACAACTAACGCCATCGCGTAAACAATCGATGACCAGCTTTGCTCTAAGGTAACTAAGTAAACTTATTTCCCGTTTTTTTTTTTTTGCGAATTTTTAAGATTAGTACGGAGCCTTTAGTAACCGAGCCTGACTTGCACTTGTGCCGGTTTTATTTTAAGTGTAAAATGTCCGTCCAAACTGTTTTGAGAAAACATAAATGTGTGAGAGAAGTCCGTTGTCTGTTTCTCGGGCCCCCCTGAGGATGGGGGCCCTGGGCACAGGCCCCGTGTGCCCTTATGGTAAAGACGGCAATGCATATGACCCTGATAAGGGTATGACAATTTTATTATTCGTATGATTCGTATTGGAACGATTTGTTATTATGTTTTCTAGATTATCGTTAAAAAATCGTCTAATATGTAATAACATTTGGATAATAGAATAATTTTTAGTTGTTTTCTAAAACAGTTTTCCTTTTTGATTTCTTTTAGTTCTACTAGTAGTCCTCTACTATTTCAGTTCTTACCCACCGTCCACCTCCAGAGACCACCTGCTACTAGTAAACCACCGGGACAAAAATGTCCCGGTGGTTCCACTGTAGAACATTTGGCTTTCAGGGCTCATAAGGTCGAAGTTGCTGAAATACGATAAATTACATAGAATATAATATAAGGTTTTTCAGGGCATAGGTACCCAATTATTATAAAATAAAATAAAAAAAACCATTTATTGCAGGCACAGACCCATATTAAACTACCTAAATTAAAATCAATACACTGTAAAGAGGTTTGTTTGTCTAAATAAAAACGTGTGTTGAACATTTTGCCAACTACTCGAGCTAAAATATACAAGCTGTTCGCTTTGCTACCAGTGGAGCTCGGGCTTTAGATAAACCTGAGGCGCGGGCTTGATTTGCGAAATGAAATGGGGTTCTCGGCTAAGGAACTGCCAGAAATGGCCGCGAAGAAAACATTTGGATGAAACGACTATTTTGCTAAAACATTGGTTTAAGTCAGTATAAATACAAGGTTATTCAGAAAATGTACTATTTACTGACCATCATTATATAGTGACGCGCCCCGGCTTCGCACAGGTGTATTATACATATTATTATAAACCTTCCTCATAAATCACTCATATCTATTTAAAAAACCGCATCAAAATCCGATGCGTAGTTTTAAAAATATAAGCATACATGGGGACAGACAGACACGGGAGCGACTTTGTTTTATACTCGTACGTCTATCTCCCGTGGCTCTACTGCTTGGCTCAACTAGTAGAGCGAAGGGAATGTAGAATTTGAGAAAAACTTTTCTCTAATAGAATTCTCATTTTGGGGATTTTCAAAACTTTTCCAACATAAACTATCTCATTGTAGAAACTTTTGACCTGAAGTAAATATGAACGGTAAATTTGTCTCTCTCTCGTAATTTGTGCGTCGATACGTAGATACCTGTAATACGAAAAATAACGTGTATAATTTCTCGTTTACACATTTATTTTTTAACGTAGGTATAAACGATTTCTCTACGCTGCTCCCGGTAGTTAATAATCGGCCAAGTGCGAGTCGGATTCGCGCACAATGGGTTCCGTACCGTGTTGGAGCCATTATTGATAATGAGCAAACAAACTCCTTAAAAATCAGGTTTGTTGTATGGAAGCCCCCATTAAATATTTATTTTATTCTGTTTTTAGTATTTGTTGTTATAGTGGCAACAGAAATACATCATAATATGTAAAAATTACAGCGGTCTACCTATCACGGTTCATGAGATGCAGCCTGGTGACGGACGGTCGTCTGTCCGACTCATGGACATCGGAGTCTTAGTACTTAATAGGGTCCTGTTTTTGCCCTTTGGGTACGGAATCCTAAAAAGACGCATCTAACAATTTTTCAGGATAATAAACGATAATAATTTACTGGCAGATTCACAATTTTTTCTCAGTCTGGTAATTGTTTGTAGTACGAAAAAAAATTGTTGGATACGTCATCATACGTCTTTTTAACTATCACGTCCTTTTAACAGTAGAGACCATTTTAGGGTACCGTACCCAAAGGGTAAAAACAGGACCCTATTACTAAGACTCCGCCGTCCGTCTGTTATATTTTACTTTTGATTTCATTCATATAATTATGTTTGCATTAGAACTGTACATTCCATCGAAATCGAAAGGCCTATCAACACGTCCGATACGTGTCATATACAAATATGGTGCGGGACAAACAACGATGAATGAACGCGCGTGTCCTAATCGGTGGGCGATCGGCGCGCGCGCCGTATACGGACTCGGCATTGACAAGTGCTGGGGCGACCAATTTAATGTAATTATACTATTTGGTGCATAATTACAACCAGTAATTCTGAGTATGATTCGATTTTTGAACTCAGATAATAGGAACAATTAGGGGCAGGTTGGTGTCCGTCAGATAGAAAATCACAAAATATTAGACACGTATTTTTTCTTTTGACAAATAACCATACTCGTAAGTAAATTGATCTTCATCAATTTATATCTTCATATAGTCCGTCAAAGTTCCGCGTGACGTCACAAGTGCCATACAAATGTATAGACTTCTGTAAGAGAGATGACGTCACGATCCCCACTCCCAAACTTTGACAAGGTTTATTCGAATGTACAGCTAGGTTCCTCTTCATGGATAAGGTATCCATGAATCCATATTAAGAAGATCCATATACCCTATCCATACCTTATCCCCAAAATGTATTCTTGTGTAAATGGAGTTACAAGATGAGAAATAAAATGGTTGTATCCCTTTGTCATGCTAAGCGTGCCCGTGTCCTAATGGGTAAACGAACGCCGTTTACGGACTCGGCATCTACAAGTGCTGCCATGACCAATGAGCTCAATTTAAATTAATCACACTACTTGGTGCATAATTACGGTCGGTAGTTTTTAGGGTTCCGTACCCAAAGGGTAAAAACGGGACCCTATTACTAAGACTTCGATGTCCGTCTGTCCGTCTGTCTGTCTGTCACCGGGCTGTATCTCATGAACAATGATAGCTAGGCAGCTGAAATTTTCACAGATGATGTATTTCTGTTGCCGCTATAACAACAAATAGAAAAACAGAATAAAATAAATATTTGATGAGGGCTCCCATACAACAAACGAGATTTTTAGGAGTTTTTTTGCTCGCTATTAATAACGGCAAGAGGAATGGGGCTCCCACACGGTACGGAACGCTTCGTGTGCGAGTCCGACTCGCACTTGCCCGATTTTATTGAAGTCAGATGACGGATGGTAGAATTTAATTTAGGAAATCGAGATGCTGTGCCGTCCCCACATACGTGGGCAAAGAAGTTTTTAGCTACCCTAGTTGTTAGTCCTAGCTACCTAGAGGAGGTCAAAGGTGGGCACCAACCTGCCGTGTCCTCCCTTAAATAGCTAGGGGCGTATGCCCACATAAATGGCCTGATACGCCTCATAAATAGCAACTAATAAGACTGCAGAGCAGTGCAGGGAGACGCAATCAGCTGTCTGACAAAGGAAGACTTGAGCAGCATAAATAATTATTTTTCGTCAAATATGGCACAACCGACTTCAAACATGTGCAGAATTCGAATAGTTCGCACGAATCAATGTATCTTCAAAGTAATTTTTAAATTGTCGATTTTTCAAAAACGATTCAGCCGATTTCGATAAAATTTAAATACCCTTTCTGAAGTACGATCTGCCAAATAAAAAAAATCGGAACTTTGCGAGTCGGACTCGCGCACGTAGGGTTCCGTACCTTGTGGGAGCCCCATTCCTCTTGCTGTTATTAATAGCAAGCAAAAAAACTCCTGAAAATCACGTTTGTTGTATGGGAGCCCCCCTTAAATATTTATTGTATTCTGTTTTAGTATGTGTTGTTATAGCGGTAACACAAATACATCATCTGTGAAAATGTCAGCTGCCTAGCTATCACGGTTCATGTGATACAGCCCGGTGACAGACGGACATCGAAGTCTTAGTAATAGGGTCCCGGTTTTACCCTTTGGGTACGGAACCCTTAATAGGTTCATAATTCATAATTGAAGGAGTAATCGCGTAACATACTCGTACATAAAATAACATAAAAAAAAATCGGACGAATTGAGAACCCCGCTTTTTTTTGAAGTCTTAAAAAGCTTACAAAAGAGCGCTTGTAGAAGTTAGTTTCTAATTACCACAATAAAAAGTAAGTTCGTATAGGCCGGGTGGCTAGTCTTGGTGTCAGAGTCTTTAGGCCGCCGGGAACTACAATTTAACGTATCATCCGAGCCACGGTAGCGCTCAGTTAGAAAATGCCACCCGCGGTCACCCATCCAAATACTGGCCGTGCGGAACGTTGCTTAATTACCACAATAGTCTGCATGTAGACATTTGTTCCCGAGCCTGCTCTACGTAGAGTCAATGCTCTAGAGGTATAAGGAGAGATTACGTGACTAGCGCATTATTACCCGCTCTAGGGTTGGCAAACAGTTAAAACACTTTCTTATTAAAGTTTCATCATACCAAGCTTTTACAAGTCTCTCACGAAAGTCTTTACATTTGTATGACACTCGTGACGTCACGCCGAACTTTAACTTGCTATATCTTCATCAATTTATGTTTAATTGACAAGTTTTCATATTTTCTAAGGCTATGAAATTCCAAAACCATTTCGAGATATCGGGATGCTGATCACTATGCTAATTTTTCCAATTTTTTTAGTGCAGTAACTGCTAAGATATTAAATAAAATCTCTCACCCAAGCTGTTTCGGGATTTATACTAAAAGTTCAGTTGCCTATGATAAAAAACAACACTAGCAATATAAAATGACAGTTAACACTGACTGTTGACACATGCAATGTAGTTTAAAAATAAAATGTCAGTGTCATTTTCAAATGACTTATTTTGCGTTAGGCTGGGAGGTAAGCGCTAAATGCAAGTACTTTCCAAAATTAAATGACGAATTTTCGGTAATAAGTTATCAAGGTGATGTATCAATACCCGGAGTAAGTCAACTGGGTTCCTTAGCATTTGGTGGAGGAATCCGTTCGAATTTTAAAAGTATCTTGGTACTACTTAATAAGTAAATAAGTAGTACTTATTCTTCTTCTTTAAAGTGGTGCTAATTTAAAGCCTGTATGGCAGGCCCTGTTACATATTTCAGGTGATTGGCAGTCGTTTAACTTTTTTTTTATATTTTTCTTCCCATAGTACACAAATTTTCAGCTTTTAGAAGTCGTTGCATGATATTCATTTTTTTGAAACGGATACCCCCATTACGCCAAACGCTTACAAACGCTAAGAAAGCTCACTGACTCCGGGATATTGTTGTACACCACCATGATAACGTAATACCAAAAATGCAGTTGTTAGAATGTACTTGCATTTTTTGCGCTGACCTCCCGGCCTATTTGTGTGAATTGTGAATGTTGTGATGGATTGATTGGCATTGACAGTGACAGCAACGCTAGCTCCTATTTTTTTTTCTAATGTGGCTTCAGTAAAATTGTTTATGATTCCATAGTTTTGCAGTTACGTCCTTTTAGAATAAGCTACTTTTCAAAACTTAATTTTACGGAAAATATAAGTCGTATTGGAAAAATAAAAAATACGTATACGTTATTTTGCAATATTCTTTCAGAAAATAAATAAATATAATTATGTTAAAAATTTGAAATGTTGTCAATTGGGAAATGAAAAAATACGTGTCTAATTTTTTTTTTAAATCTATCAGACGGACTAATAATATTTTTTTAGTTATGCCTATTGGTATTTCATAGTGTCACAAATAATTTGGAGTCTCATGAAGTTTTTATCGAAGTTTTATTTTGTCGGAGGTTCAAAAACTGAAGATACTGTACTAGCCTTTTAAGTACTCCACTGCAAGACGTAGGCCTACCCACGAATGGTGATTGGGCCATTTTCACCACGCTGGCCCAGTGCGGATTGGTGGATTCACATACAGTCATACACCATCGATTTTTTTCTACGGGCGTATGCATGTTGCCTCACGATGTTTTCCTTCACCGAAAATCAAGTGGTATGAAATTCCTTACATGAAATTCCAAAGAACTCATTTTATTTTTTTAAATATTAGGGGACATCTTACACACGGTCCCAACCCAAAACTAAGCAAAGCTTGTGATATGACTCCCAGAGACTGATATACTACATATACATATTTTTAAATACAAACACTTATGTATATAGATAACTAGCGACCCGCCTCGGCTTCGCACAGGTGTATTATACATATAAACCTTCCTCTTGAATCAATCTCTCTATTTAAAAAAAGCGCATCTAAATCCGTTGTGTATATAGTTTTAAATATATAATATAAGCATACATTGGGACAGACAGCGGGAAGCGACATTGTTTTTATGTAGTGATACCTAAATAACACCCAGACACAGAGCAGACACCTACGTTCATCACATAAAAATTCGCCCTGGGTGGGAATCGAACCCACGCCTCTTCGACCCAGGAGTCAGGGTCACTAACCACTGAGCCACCGACGCAGTCAGTCATTGGTACGGGACCGGGATTTCATCCCACCAACTCACGATTGTAAGGCGGGTGTCACTACCTCTAGACCAGCACGGCTTCTTCGATGCAGAAACAATAGAGAGATATTACTTATTATTAGAATTGATAGACTAACAGATAGAGAACTTAAAAAAACTTGACTATGATGGTATTGAAAGTATGTTAGAAAGTTTATTTTTAATCAAAATTTATAATAAAGCACTTTTTTGTTGTGAATATGAGATCATACAAAAAACCACGAACACACACACACACACACACACACACACACACACACACACACACACACACTCCGAAAACATACTTACGTTGTTATCAAAAAAAAATCTTTGTGTTAAGAACTTTGGCTTTCATTTTATTTATTTTTTCTCAACTATGTACATTATAACTATTCTGTATTGTCCATAATGTGTAACTGGCGTAATTTTTATAAATTGTGTACCTATAGAAGAGTCCATCGGCACCTAAAATACAGTTGCTAACTAGTTTAGGAGCCTTTGGGTAAATTATTCAGACTAATCTTATGCCCAAATAAACAATTTTATTTATTATTTTTATTTTATTACAGATCAATAGGTGTTGACAACCCTAAGCACTCTAGGCGCGTGTGTTAGGTATTCCACGTTTTTATAGCTGCCATTGTCGGTGGCGCCTCGTTATCTCGTGGGAACCGGTGAAAGTTTAGATTACGGCCTATTGTTTGTTCCTGAACATTACTTTAGCTTGAGATAATGTAAACTTGCTCTAACTTGAGTTTAGTCTGGAAATTATCTGTTGAACTCATCCGTCCTTGCTTTGTTGCTCAGTACGATTACCTAGTACCTAGTACCTACGAGTACTATTAATACAAAAGTTTGTTTTAATCGTTTTCGTCAATGGCACATATTTTTTTTTTTTAGAAATTCTCATTTCAACAGCATTTTTTGTGTCTGAAAGATTTAAAATAGGTATTTATATTTAGCCCTTAATCCTTGCCTATTCCACGAATTGGACAGATCTCCAAAGAAGAAATGAATGGGCACAATTAAGCTGTGCCTTTCTTTTTAATCGACTTCGAGGAAAGGAAGAGGTTCTAAGGAAGAGGTCCATCGATAATTTCGCCAATTGTGAACCGAATCGAATTTTTTTTAGTTCGAAAGGGTATACTCCCGAGGTGGTCCCATTTAAATTTCAGAGCAATCGGCTGAGCTGTTTTTGATAGTGTAAACAATTCGAGCGAAATATTTGAATTTTGTATACGATGTAAGGCGGTTTTGCCATTTTTTGCGAAAACTAATTATTATTATGACAATGTTACACAATTTCTTAACCTAAAGTCTTAGTTTGATTGTTTGAACTCGCTTATTTTTTTAACTCCCGACGCAAAAGAGGGGTGTTATAAGTTTGACGTGTCTGTCTGTCTGTGGCATCATAACGCCCGAACCACTGAACCGATTTCAGTTTAATTTTTTTTGGATGAAAGGAGACTTAATCGAGAGTGTTCTTAGCTATGTTTTATAAAAATCGATTGAGCCGTTTAAGAGTTATGGTGGGTTAAAGTGGGGATGGAAGAACCAAAATTCTATAAATGTGCCCAAAATGGTTGTCAAATGAAAGATAAGATTTCGTTCTTTTTTTAGGTAGGTTTTTGTGTCGGGGGTTTTTTAAATTTTAAATTTAAGTTTTAATTATATTTTTTACACCGTTTTAATAGTGAGTCTACTGGACGTAGGTCTACCTACGAATGGTAACCAAAAATTAAAATCATTCTTCTAAAAGTAATTCCACGTTATTTTTATTCCAGGTTTCCCGTCTGGTGATCCTTCATGAAGAAGCGGAAGATGGCAACGCGATGCCCGACCTGGCGCGGCCCGTGCAGGCCGTGTCGCTCGCAGTCAACAACCTCGTCAAGGCAAGTACAGCTCTATCACATAGCGAATAAGGTTCATATTCCTGCCAAAGGATTCCGCGCGGCCCGTCATCAACCTCGTCGACCAGCCAAGTACAGCTCAATGACACCAAGAATAAAGCTCAAATTCCTCTGGCAATGCCGCGCGGCCCGTGCAGGCCGTGTCGCTCGCAGTCAACAACCTCGTCATGGCAAGTACAGCTCTATAACATAGCGAATAAGGTTCATATTCCTGCCAAAGGATATCGCACGGCCCGTCATCAACCTCGTCGACCAGGCAAGTACAGCTCAATGTCACCACGAATAAAGCTCAAATTCCTCTGGCAATGCCGCGCGGCCCGTGCAGGCCGTGTCGTTCGCAGTCAACAACCTCGTCATGGCAAGTACAGCTCTATTACATAGCGAATAAAGTTCATATTCTTGCCAAAGGATACCGCGCGGCCCGTCATCAACCTCGTCGACCAGGCAAGTACAGCTCAATGACACCAAAAATAAAGCTCAAATTCCTCTGGCAATGCCGCGCGGCCCGTGCAGGCCGTGTCGCTCGCAGTCAACGACCTCGTCAAGGCAAGTACACCTCAATGACATGGAGAATAAGGTTCAAATTCCTGCCAAAGGATACCGCGCGGCCCGTCATCAACCTCGTCGACCAGGCAAGTACAGCTCAATGACACCAAGAATAAAGCTCAAATTCCTCTGGCAATGCCGCGCGGCCCGTGCAGGCCGTGTCGCTCGCAGTCAACAACCTCGTCAAGGCAAGTACACCTCAATGACATGGAGAATAAGGTTCAAATTCCTGCCAAAGGATACCGCGCGGCCCGTCATCAACCTCGTCGACCAGGCAAGTACAGCTCAATGACACCAAGAATAAAGCTCAAATTCCTCTGGCAATGCCGCGCGGCCCGTGCAGGCCGTGTCGCTCGCAGTCAACAACCTCGTCAAGGCAAGTACAGCTCTATCACATAGCGAATAAGGTTCATATACCTGCCAAAGGATACCGCGCGGCCCGTCATCAACCTCGTCGACCAGCCAAGTACAGCTCAATGACACCAAGAATAAAGCTCAAATTCCTCTGGCAATGCCGCGCGGCCCGTGCAGGCCGTGTCGCTCGCAGTCAACAACCTCGTCAAGGCAAGTACAGCTCTATCACATAGCTAATAAGGTTCATATTCCTGCCAAAGGATACCGCGCGGCCCGTCATCAACCTCGTCGACCAGCGAAGTACAGCTCAATGACACCAAGAATAAAGCTCAAATTCCTCTGGCAATGCCGCGCGGCCCGTGCAGGCCATGTCGCTGGCCGTCTACAACCTCGTCAAGGCAAGTACAGAAAAACACTACCCGGAGTTGGCTTAGGGTTGAAATCTCTACTGATCATTGGTCTACTTCGTTTCAGGTGGGGCACGAAACAATCGAGTCATCAGAAGACGCAGTGCTTCGTGCAGACATGCCGTCAGCGCTACACCGCGTGGAGACCGCCGCTACGCTGCTACAGCAGGCTTCAGACATGCTTCGAGCTGACCCATACTCCGGCCCAGCCAGGTATCTCCTTCCTTCAGTCTAACTTACAGTCAGTTGGTCAGTAGACGCTTACAGTCAGTCGCCAGGAAACGCAGAGCTACGCGCGGACATGCCGATAGCGCTGCACCGCTGGAAACCGCCGCTACGAGGCTACAGCAGGCATCAGAGCTGACCCATACTCCGGCCCAGCCAGGTATGTCCTTCCTTCAGTCTATCTGACAGTAATCGTCAGTCATCAAAAGCGCGTCCAGAGATCGCGGATACGCTTTTGTCATGTCCCGTGCCTGTTCTTCGTTCAGTCTTTTAGCTATCTATGTATATTGTACAATGAACCAAAGTTTGCACGAGACCTTTAGTCGTTCTGAGGGGCTAGTCTTATCTATACATTTCTGTACAGCGCCCCTGCTGGGGACGAGGAAGAACTGAAAGAACTAACCAAAATACATGGAGCCACACGCGAACGCGAAAGTTTAAGTAAACTATGCAAAACCTGGTCTATGGGTTCTGGCCACTGTGATATCAATTTGCAATCGTATTTTCTATCATACCAAGTTGCCTTGTTCAAAAACTCTTATTATACACTCGACGTAGCTTTTATAAACGACTGTTTTGTAATTTTCTAGGAAAAAGCTGATCGAAGGCTCCCGAGGCATCCTACAAGGCACATCGGCGCTGTTATTATGCTTCGACGAATCAGAAGTTAGGAAAATCGTCAAAGAATGCAAAAAGGTAAAGTTTTCCACATTCTGACTTTTTCGTAATTTAGATAAACTATTTGGCATATTTGCAAAACTAGCTAGCATTTCGTTGTTTCGTTAAAATTTGCCTATAAAGAAAAGAATCCAAACAAATATTTCCGCACGAAAAATGTAAAGTATCCTGTCACAGAAACGATTAAATAATTGGAATTGTATTTGTTAAATTCACATTTAACATTGAAAAGGAGTCAAACAAGGGGATCCGTTGTCCCCTAAAATATTTACTGCAAGAATTTGGAACAAAACTTGAAAATAGTTCGAAAAATGGGTAATAAGGTAAATGAATGTATTTATTTGTTTGTTATGAAAGTATTTAGTTGACGATGTGTGTTGTGTTGTAGGTGCTAGATTATTTAGGTGTGGCGGAGGTGATCGACACGATGGAAGATTTGGTGCAGTTTTTGCGGGACATCTCGCCCGCTCTCTCCAGGGCCGCCAGAGAAGTGAGTACTTTTGAACTATATTTTGAATATTATAGGTATCACATGTGATATTTTGAAATTGGATTTCAAGCGTCGATTGCTGTTTCAATCGCATTTTGCTGCTTCTTCAGGCGAGCTTGTGAACTCTTCTAATTTAGAATTTATGTTTAGCTTACTCTGGGTTTCTTTCTTATAAATTGCTATACTGATGCGGTCTGCGTTAGTAGATTAGAAAAGAAATTCAGCTTCGGTGTTAATATAATCAAAAATTCAGACACGAAGAGTCATTATCATACAAGAAGACCAAATTCTACCCTATGCCATAACCCTTTACGTAATCTTAAATTTCAGAACGATTTCCGAAATTCACTATATATATTTCAATAACAGAATAGTTTATTTTGAAATCACCAGGGTAGCATAAGCATTTGTAAATAATCTAGATGTAAAATTTATTTCTTTAAGCACATGGCTGAAACTATGAAGACTGCAGTAGTTGCAATTAAATATTGTTTTTAATACATTGTTGCACTTTAAACTGCAATGATTTTATCAAACTAACATTTGTCTGCGGTTACTGCAGCTTTCCTTTTAAAGGCAGGATACCTACTCCGAGATCAACCTAACTATAACGATGTCCTTAATTAACCGAGGTGTTCCGCAAGGGAGTATTATGGGTCCTCTTGAGTTTATATGCTATATCAATGATCTTACGAAAATCATTAAACACAAATGTATATTATATGCAGATGATATAACTATTTTAATAGAAGGTAATAAGAAGAACATAAACCAACTAGAACATGACATAAATAATACTCTGAATTCCGTTATAACTTGGCTAAAACACAATGATTTATGTGTCAATCTTGCTAAAACAAAGATAATAAATTTTCAAACTTATAATAGTATTCCTTTGCAACTAAACATTACTTATAAAGATAATTCTTTGGAGCAGGTGCAATCAACAGCATTCTTAGGTTTGACAATAGATAGAAACTGCAACTGGAAAGATCATATTAAGAAACTATGCTCGAGATTGGATCGATATGTATATGTCCTGAATCGAATGCATCGTGTAGCCACGACTAAGGCCGCTCTTAGTGCATATCATGGATATGTATCATCTTTGTTGCGTTATGGTTTGATAATATGGGGTAATTCTGTGGATTGGGAGGAAGCTTTTAAAGTCCAAAAAAAATGTATCAGAGCATTATCTGGTGCATATTTTCTTGCACCATGTAGACCATTATTTAAAAAATATAACATTTTACCATTGCCTTCACTATATATATTTGAAATGTGCTTATTTGTTCGACGACACCAATCCGAGTTTCCGTTAAATAGTAGCGCTGATGGAAGAGACAGACAGCAACGACGAAAATATAAGTTGGATGTACCGCAACAGAGAGTGTGTGTATATAGTAATAATGTTTATTGTATGGCCATTAATGTATACAACAAATTGCCAAATTGTTTTAAGGAACTGAATTATAATTCTTTAAGACACAAATTACACAAGTTCCTTATTGATAAGTGTTATTACGCTATTCATGAATTTTTAGAAGACTCACTTAAGCAAATAAATGTATAATTAATGTTAAACTAAATACCTTATTATATTTTTAAAAATATTTGTACACCTGTAAAGGTAGAATATTTGAGACACTTTGTTCCTTTAACATCTACATTGTAAGACAATATTCTAACAAATAAACAAATTTTGATTTTGATTTGATTTGATTTAGGTAGCGTCTCGCGCGTCAGAGTTGACGCACCCGCCGCACGCAGAAACGCTCACTCAGTGCCTCGAGAGCGTGAAGCAACTGGCTCCAGTGCTCATCTGTTCTATGAAGATTTACATACACATTCTCACTGAAGGTTCGTGTATAATCTGTATGGGCTTAGGTAGCGTCTCCCGCAGCAGTTGACCCACCCGCCGCACGCAGAAACGCTCACTCAGTGCTACGAGAGCGTGAAGCAACTGGCTCCAGTGCTCATCTGTTCTATGAAGATTTACATACACATTCTCACTGAAGGTTCGTGTATAATCTGTATGGGCTTAGGTAGCGTCTCCCGCAGCAGTTGACGCACCCACCGCACGCAGAAACGCTCATTCAGTGCTACGAGAGCGTGAAGCAACTGGCTCCAGTGCTCATCTGTTCTATGAAGATTTACATACACATTCTCACTGAAGGTTCGTGTATAAACTGTATGGGCTTAGGTAGCGTCTCGCGCGTCAGAGTTGACGCACCCGCCGCACGCAGAAACGCTCACTCAGTGCCTCGAGAGCGTAAAGCAACTGGCTCCAGTGCTCATCTGTTCTATGAAGATTTACATACCTACACATTCTCACTGAAGGTTCGTGTATAATCTGTATGGGCTTAGGTAGCGTCTCCCGCAGCAGTTGACGCACCCGCCGCACGCAGAAACGCTCACTCAGTGCTACGAGAGCGTGAAGCAACTGGCTCCAGTGCTCATCTGTTCTATGAAGATTTACATACACATTCTCACTGAAGGTTCGTGTATAAACTGTATGGGCTTAGGTAGCGTCTCCCGCAGCAGTTGACGCACCCGCCGCACGCAGAAACGCTCACTCAGTGCTACGAGAGCGTGAAGCAACTGGCTCCAGTGCTCATCTGTTCTATGAAGATTTACATACACATTCTCACTGAAGGTTCGTGTATAAACTGTATGGGCTTAGGTAGCGTCTCCCGCAGCAGTTGACGCACCCGCCGCACGCAGAAACGCTCACTCAGTGCCTCGAGAGCGTGAAGCAACTGGCTCCAGTTCTCATCTGTTCTATGAAGATTCACATACACATTCTCATTGCATCCGAACTATGCAATTCACTATTTAGGAAAAATCGGCCAAGTACGAGTTGGACTCGCGCATGAAGGGTTCCGTACCGTATGGGTGCCTCTCAGCAAAAAAAAACAAGTTTGTTGTATGGGAGCCCCCCTTAAATATCAATTTTGTTCTGATTGTAGTATTTGTTGTTATAGCGGCAACAGAAATACATCATCTGTGAAAATTTCAGCTGCCTAGCTATCATGGTTCATGAGATACAGCCCGGTGACAGACGGACAGACAGACAGACGGACATCGAAGTCTTAGTAATAGGGTCCCGTTTTTCCCTTTGGGTACGGAACCCTAAAATGATTTTGTATTTGTACTAAAGATTATTTGTTTGTATCGCCAGGTGGTAAAGGCATAGAAGAAGCGGCAGAAAACAGAAACTATCTAGCTCAGCGAATGGCGGACGAGATACATGAAATTATTCGGTAATAATCCTTTCATTTTGTCCAATTATCCTTTTGTAAAATCTTCTGTAGACTTTTTACGTTTACAATTAAAGTTGTGTGTTGCTTCGAGAGTGCTATAGGTCGCGTCACACAAGTTGGCGGAAATGAAGTTAGCTACAAGCTGCGCAATATCCAATCAACGCGCGGCTTTGTGTGAGCTACAGTCAGGATTGGATATTGCGCAGCTTGTAGCTAACATCATTTCCGCCAACTTGTGTGACACGGCCTGTACATTCATTGGACGCTGTTGTTTAAATGCGAACTTTGTGGTTGTACACATGAAAGTGTGTAACACTTTGGCAGTAAATACAAATCTATCCATCTAGCTGCACGACCTTGTCCTACTATCCCTTTTTTACTACAGGAAAGTAGGAAGACGCTACATTACCACCCCTACACTGTCGATTTTCCTTCGATACGTAGGAAGCGGTTTGACTCAACATTTCTGATTCATACTGCCAGGGAATGGAACAGTCTTCCTGTTTCGTAAGAGATATAATCTAAAGCTTTTCAAGGTCAGAGTGAATAGTTATCTTCTAGGTCTACGTGCTTCATCATCGACCACAACGTCGCTTACCATCAGGCGAGTTGGTGGTCAAACGCGGACTTATTTGCGTTAAAAAAAAAACAAGAGTGTTTCATCATTTAAACCTGTTGTTTTTATTAGTACATTGTTCACCGAGAGGAGAAAGTGACCGATTACCGTCGAGGGTGTCGTTTGAAAACACCCGAGATCGGGAATCGCACTTTCTCTCGAGTGATACATAGTGCTTTATACTACACCTACGAGGAAAATAAAAAAACTAAATCTTTACTAATTGAAATTTATATTGAAGTTGTTGCAGTTAGTGAAGCTTAATGTAACACTTGAAAATGGCGCCAATGGCGTCTGCAATTTTCACATGTTCTTTTTTGAAATTGTTTGACACCATCCAACACACAGCTAGTGGCCAGTGTCATTTTGCGAACTTGGAGATAAAAACTCACTGTAAAAACTTTTTGGCTTTTGATATTTAGGTTACCAGCGCATAGTCTTACCCAAAATTAAAAAAGAAAAACCACGTAAGAAATGGATTTTCATACACTTTTCTTTCCCGCTCAGATGCGTTTTCTCCCCGCATATTTGTTCGATATGCAATGACGTACTTTCTACCGTAAATTTGATAAAGTATCAAGGTACTTTCCGAGCAGGTGTAGTATAAAATACATTTTCCATTTTGTTCCAGAGTGCTGCAGTTAACGTCGTACGTAGAAGACGGTGGTGAAAAGGATAACATTGCGGTGTTAAAAGCTTTACAAACGCAGATACATACTAAAATGGGCGCAGCGCACGAGTTCTTAAATGTAAGCATAAAATCAAGGTAGATAGATAGCTAGATAAATTCTTTATTGTTCACACCATATAATATAAACAAAGAAAAAACAACTTAAAAAACTAGTGGCAACAACAGGCGGCCTTATCACTTAAAGCGATTTCTTCCAGGCAACCTTAGGATGGAGAAAAGTATTTTAAGATAAAAAAACAACGGGGTGTGCTTTAAAAAGAATGAAAGGACAATGACGAAGTTATAATAGGCAAATAAACATACATACAAAAAATAGTACACACGAATACTTGAAGTACTATAAATAAAAAAAAATAAATAGAAATACACTAATACATAGTTATACAATTTACTACATAAATCGAAATAATAACGAAGCAACAAAACAAACACTATCAAGACAAGACAAGACAAGACAAAAACTCTTTATTTACAACCACAATTTAAAAATAAAAATTATTTTCACATATAGAAAAAAAAACAAATATGATTATAAATTGGCGGCCTTATCACCCATGGCGACGGCAACGGCAACCTTGCACGAAAATGAACTGACAAGAACATAAAATAGTGGCCTTAACTAGAGATTAACAAAAGAAAACACCTATGAATAATAAACTAAACACACTTATATAATACAAAATTTAAATATACTTACATATAATTATACATATACCTACATAAATTAGATCAACTGCGGTTTAGCAACTGTGACAAGTATAAACTTTTCACCTGTTCCCTAATAACGTCTTGCGACGGAGCTCGTCTTATGGAGACAAGCAAAGAGTTCCAGACTTGGACAGCTTAGCAAGGTAATAGTATCTAAACAGTATTTTGAATGGGCCATATCCTTGAAATAAATACCTGTCGCGGGGCGTGGCCACGCAGAACGTCACACACGCTAGGGCTGCCCGCCTGGTGGGTACATCGCACGCGCGACTGATTACAAACACACACGTTCGTTCGTCACTACGACGCGCCCCTGCTATTGTCGGCATGCCGAGTGTATATTGAACTCCGAGGCGCGTAGGTATGATTCGCGTTCCGATCGTTTGTATGAAGACGGAATGCTGTATACATTTTACCATTACCCAAAAACCCTTAAAATTAACCTCAATGAGAACGAAACCGAAAAATAAAGTTATCATGTACTTTAGGCCTTTACAGTTTCGAAAATTAACCGGCACTAAGTTTATACACCTTATTTTCTTTTATAACATATTTTAACTATGACTGTTGATGAAAAATTTGTCAAAATAATCGATATTATTATAATATTAAATTTCCAGTTTCATTTAACTCTGCCTTCGCTTGTCTTACATATATCCCAATATTTTTAGGAATTTGTATACCTATACAATACAATATAACTTTATTGTACACCAAAAAACAGCTTAAATAACAAAGTACATAATATTCTTAAAATTAGGTGGTACAAGGGCGGCCTTATCGCCTTGAGCGATTTCTTCCAGGCTACCTTTAGATGGACAGAAATTAGAGTACAAAAATGTGGTTGGTAGTGTATAATAAACAAATGTGGAAAAATAATAATAATTATTATCACAAACTAAATTAAATAATTACACATTATAATAATATACTACATCTTCAATAATATACATATACATACATAAACAATTACATAAATATATAATAAGTATAATAATATTTACATACAATAAATTTAATATCACGTATAGTTGTTATTTAACAAAGTGAAAGAAAGTGTTTGAAAACTAGGTTATTGAAAATATGGAGAGACTTAGCCTGCCTGATAGCTACAGGCAGCTCATTCCAAAGCAGGACAGATGACCTATATGTGTTGTTATGTTTATGGTCTCATTATTTTAGGGTACCGTGATATTTTTGCCGTTTTTTTAGGATCCAGATGCCTTGCGCAATACTGCGGGTGAGCGCGCGCTGCGCTCGGTGCTGACGTCAGCACAACGCGCGGCCGAGCATCTCTCGCCCACACACGCTGACCCTATCAGGAAACACGTCCGGTGCGTAGCGTAAGACGTCCTTCGACGTCATTGTCTTGAAAAAGTAAACAACATGAAAGTTTTCGAACCGTATTGTTCTTCAAACAAAGCCGCCGCCACAGCTTTTGGCATAGCGCGCGCAAATCGTAAACAATTTGTGCCCATAAGCCGTAGCTTACGTCGTAGTTAGTACGCGCCTATCGCGTGATAGTATTTATAATAAAAATAAATATTTGGGACATCTTACACACGGCCTCTGGACCCCAAACTAAGCAAAGCTTGTGATATGGCTGTCAGAGACTGATATACTACTTATATATTTTTAAATACATACTTATATAGATAGTAACTAAACTACACCCAGACACAGAGCAAACACCTATGTTCATCACAGAAATACTTGCCCTGGGTGGGGATCGAACCCACGCCTCTTTGACCCAGTAGTTAGGGTCACTAACCACTGAGCCACCGAGACAGTCGATTTATAATTTTCTAAAGTATTTGTGATTGCTTTGTACAGGTCTGGAGGTATCAATGCTGATCATCTGTGCGACGAGAGGCAATACGGCCACGGCAGGGAAGCCAAGGTATCTTCATCCATGGTTTATTATTTATTTACGCTCGCAATGTGGGCTACAAACTAGTGTTGGTTCTAACACTCCAATGTGTGGAACGATCTTGGACTGATAATGAACCCAAACCGAACATTAATAATTGATGCTGTTCGATTCTGTTTTTCGTTCGTGTTTCTGTGTGTTACCAGTGATGCAGTGGCGGATTTATGTATTTGTCGCCAGTAGGCTGTTGAAATTAGCTTTATTTTTTGAGCCCCTCCTTGACTTTGATACTAAGCTGTAAAACTAGATTTTAAAAATTATAAAGTCTGCTCTAATAACTAATATAATTTAATTTTAACTAATATAAATTAAAAATTTAAAAAACCCCCAACACATTGACAACCGTTTTGGGCACATTTGTAGAATTTTGGTTCTTCCTTCCCCACTTTAACCCACCATAACTCTTAAACGGCTCAATCGATTTTTATAAAACATAGCTAAGAACACTCTCGATTAAGTCTCCTTTCATCCAAAAAAAACTAAACTGAAATCGGTTCAGTGGTTCGGGCGCTATGATGCCACAGACAGACAGACAAACAGACACGTCAAACTTATAACACCCCTCTTTTGCGTCGGGGGTTAAAAACAACATAATTGTAGTGTATGGCGGTACCTGCATTTCTATATAATATTATAACAAAGAACAGTGAAGAGAGGGTAAGCCGCGGTGACGGCCCGCTGTGTCAGTTGCCTCGCGCCCTATCTCGGTATTTCCCTATAATAATCGGCCAAGTACGAGTCGGAGTCGCGCACGGAGGGTTCCGTACTGTATGGGAGCTTTAAATATTTATTTTATTTTAATTTTATTATTTATTATTGAAGTGAATATACAATTAAATAGTCTGTGAAAATTTCAAGAATCTACCTGTTAACATTATTAATATAGAGCGAAAAACGGCTAAAAACAAGTTTGTTGTATGGGAGCCCCCCTTAATTATTAATTCTATTCCGTTTTTAGTATTTGTTGTTATAGCGGCAACAGAAATACATCATCTGTGAAAATTTCAGCTTTTTAGCTATAACGGTTCATGAGATACAGCCTGGAGACAGACGGACAGCGGAGTCTTAGTAATTGGGTCCCGTTACCCTTTGGGTACGGAACCCTACTGAATAGCCTAGTACATACATACATAATAAATTGTTTTTTTTATTTATTTTAGAGTCGACTTTATAATGTTTAGGTATACAAATGAATCTTGTATTTTTGTCAATTATAAAATTAATGGACCAATATCTCTTGTGTTTTTGTCAATTATAAAATTAATGGTCGGAAATTTGCCGCCCCCTAAAATTTGCCGCCCCAGGCTTCAGTCTAACTTAGCCTGCTGGTAAAGAAGACTTATGGTGCAGAAACGTGGTCCCTTATTAGTAAGCTTCAAGTGGCACAACGAGCTATGGAGAGGGCTGTGCTCGGAGTCTCTCTGCGAGATCGAATCAGGAATGAGGAGATTCGCAGAAGACCCAAAATACTGACATAGCCCAGCGGATTGGCAAGTTGAAATGGCAGTAGGCAGGGCACACAGCTTGGAAAACTGGTGATCGATGGGGTCGTAAGGTTCGCGAATGGAGACCACGTACCGTCAAGCACAGCGTAGGACGTCGATCTACGAAGTGGAGAGATCTCATTAAGTCCGCGGGATCACGCTGGACGCAAGTCAAACCAGTCTTATTGGAGATCCATAGGAGAGGCCTATGTCCAGCAGTGGACCGTCATATGGCTGAATGAAATTCGAAGTCAAGGCCTCGGCATTATGTAATTATGAGACGAAAACGTCAAAAATCTTAGATAATTTTTGACCGACGAAACGGAGGAGGTATTCAATTCGACGCGTATATTTTTTTCTTATTGGAAAGAGCATACTTCGAAATTGGACCCATTTAAATTTTATCAAAATCGGCTGAGCCATTTTTGATAAATCAACAATAATGTGAAAAATGCTACATCGATCCGCTTCAAATATTCGCGAATTCTGTACACGGTTGAAGAAGATCATGCCATTTTTTTTTTTCAAAAAATAATGATTATTGTTTAATTTGTCAGGCATTGAACCTAGCATCGGATCTGAGAGCGCAAATAAACGAAGTGGACGCTGTTGTCAATGAGGGAGTGAGAGCGGCCGAGAAACAAGGAGGGAAAACCATGCAGGCCAGGTGAGTTAAATTAACAAACAAACTAAGGGTTCTAAATATAATAAGACTAGTTTCTGTCCGCGGCTTCGCTCGCATTATATTTCGAGGCCTCGAGGCCACCCTTAATAAAGGAGGTGGAAAATTAAAAAAATCGATTTGACATTTGTTCGATTCGACAGTACTTTTTTGTCATTTCTTGAAGCGCACGCTAGAACAGCTCGCAGATGGCAGAATTTTTCCTACTTACTTAACACTTATTGTTATAATGTGGAAAATTTACGCAATATCATTATAATTTATAGCCTATGTGTTATTCTGATATATAAGCTATATAATTGCAAAGTTTCATCTCAATCCGTTGAGTAGTTTTTGCGTGAAAGAGTAACAAACATCCAAACAAACTTTCACGTATATAATATTATTAGGATGTTGTCAAATAGCCTATTGTCTATTGTTTAGGCTAGAGACGGCGCACAAGTGGCTGCTGCATCCGGCTAGCGATCCCCACACCAGGATCGAGGGACAACGCGCCATCAACAGCATCGTTTCTCAAGGGCAAAGGGTAAATTTTTAATTTTTTTTAAAGGGATTTTACTTTTAAAGTTTAAAAAATTATCGCACTGGCTATTATCATTAACTCAGAACTGTCAAAATAGGGTTACCATCTAAAATCATTGCCGCTTTACCCTATTTTTGAGGAAGAGTTAGGCACTTTAGGGAAAAAATTAGGGAAGAAAATTCTTAATCTATACATCTAATAATCTATACAAAAATAAAATTGGAGTGTCTGTTTGTAATATAGAAATAATCGTTTTTAGTACATCTTTATACGTCCCTTTTTTTAGATTGTGTGGAATTTTGACTCATTGCTTATGGCGATATTTTCCCCAATGCGTGTACATACACATACAAAATTCCCATTGTTTTGACTATTGTCACTCAATACCATTCTAGAGAACAACACATACATAGATATCTATTGTAAGCGAATAGAGTTCATAATACCATGCAAAACTGCATAAGTGCTTGGTAACGTGCAAAATTTCTCTGTGTGAGTCAAACTCCCTGTACGACACATGCCAGTGTTGTCAGTCTAGAGCTACCTAACCTAATTAGTAGATTTTTCATTACCCAAATTTGATATCGCAATTGAGATTTGGAGTTTTAACAACAAATTATCACTTTGAAAATTTTGATAAGTAAAATCTCCAGAAAATGCCGAAACGTTGTATTTTCTTATGACACTTAGAAGAATACTACGCAGTTTTAAATTTTAAGTTCGTGAGTAAATTTTAAGCGCTAAGCCTGGCAACTTTACTGTCGTCATTGCGTGGAAATAATGCTTGCCGAAAATTATAGTTTTATGTTTCAACTCTTTATATTAAAAAGATATATTTGCAATACTGAAGTATAATCTTTAATTTAATACTAATAAATTACTGTGATCTTTAATTTAATTCCTCCCCTTCTGTCTAGCGCATATACATGGTTATTCCTAATCAATTAGCATCCTTGTAGGGGCTTATTCTATACAACAAACTAACAACATTTGTTCTGTGACTTTTGTCAAAATTAAAAAATAAATTGCTGTTAGAAAAATATCGTTTACCCGCGACAAGATATATGGAACAGCTGATTTTTTTTTGAGTTTTGACAATAGTCGTAGAACAGAAGTTGTTAGTTTTGATGTACAGAATAAGCCCCTAAAAGGATGCTAATTGATTAGGAATAACCCTGTATAAATAAATAAAATCTTACACACAGTCTCTGACCCCAAACTAAGCAAAGCTGATATGGCTGCCAGAGACTGATATATTACATATACTTATTTTTAAATACATACTTATATACATAGTAACTAAATAACACCCAGACCCAGAGCAAACACTTATGTTCATCACATAAATATTTGCCCTGGGTGGGGATCGAACCCACGCCTCTTTGATCGTGAAGCTAGTTTCACTAACCACTGAGCCACAGAGGCAGTCAGCGCGTAAATGCGCCTGACAGAAGGGGAGGAATTAAATTAAAGATTTAAGTACATTTACAACGCGTATTCTCTTCAATAGCGTAGGGCGAACTAACCCCAAAACATCTCATTAGTTAAGGTGACGCATTGATAAACTATAATGTTTCAAAAATTGAGTACCGCGCCCCTTCGCTCGGACAAATTTTACTCGATCGCGCTCGACAGGATCGCGCCAGAGCGGCGGGCGGCAGTGAATTTTTAATTAATTACTCATAATGTACACATTAAAAAACATAACTTCTCGGTCTATAAAATAGAAAAATGATCAGGCTATTTTATTCGTAAAAAATAATGGGATGTTGTCACTGATAATTTTTAGCATTCGAATTATTAAACTTTTTTTGGTGAGAAATTTGTAAGTTTTTTTTTAAATAAAGCCGGTTACTTTTCAAAATTTTGTCTGGTTCATATAATTTTTCAAGATGTTTCCTTATCTATGATATTTTTAAATTTGAATCAAAAACATTCGTCCCCTCACATCGCGTATTCAAAAGTACTCGTTTTCGTGTTTCTCGGCCCGATGCCTGCTCTTAACACCTACTAAGTGCTACCATAGACTAACTTCCTCAAGGTTAGGAGGAGATTAGTCTATGGTGCTACTATATTCTATGGCATTAGCTACTTTTCATACAAAATATTAAGTATCTACGGTGTAGGACCCTTTTAGTAGTAACTATCAGGTATTCTACGGCAAGAGGCGCTAACACGCGCATTACAATTTACAATACTGCTCTCTTTAGGATAACCACAGTATGTTCATTGTGACGTGATCTTAAAACTCGACCTTCTTCCCGGGGTCATTAGGTTGCGTTTGCAGATCACGTTGCAATGAACATACTGCGTTTATCCTAAGGAATGCAGAATAACTATAACAGGCATGATGACTAAAAAATATAATTAGTCCGTCAGATCAAAATCTATCAATAACACTAATAATTATAAATTAAAAATTTAAAAAACCCCCGACACAAAAATATTTGACAACAAACTTTCAATTGACAACCATTTTGGGCACATTTGTAGAATTTTGTTTCTTCCATCCCCACTTTAACCCACCATAACTCTTAAACGGCTCAATCGATTTTTATAAAACATAGCTAAGAACACTCTCGATTAAGTCTCCTTTCATCCAAAAAAAACTAAACTGAAATCGGTTCAGTGGTTCGGGCGCTATGATGCTACAGACAGACAGACACAGAAAGACACACAGACAAACAGACACGTCAAACTTATAACACCCCTCTTTTGCGTCGGGGGTTAAAAAATATTAGACACGTATATTTTCTTTTGTCAATTAAACAAACAATCGGCCAAGTACGAGTCGGACTCGCGCACGGAGGGTTCCGTAATGTATGGGAGCCCCCCTAAACTTTTTTTTTTAATTTTTGTTGTTATAGCGGCAACAGAAATACATCATCTGTGAAAATTTCAGCTGCTATCATGGTTTATGAGATACAGCCCGGTGACAGACAGACAGACGGACAGACGGACATCGAAGTCTTAGTAATAGGGTCCCGTTTTTCCCTTTGGGTACGGAACCCTAAAAACGATGAAGATATAGCCTGTTAAAGTTCCGCGTGACGTCACAAGTGCCATACGTATATACTTATATGGGAGAGATGACGTCATGGCCCCCATTCCCAAACCTTAACAATGTTTATCCTTGTCATTTGTTGTTTAATTGACAAAAGAAAAAATACGTGTCTAATATTTTTTGATTAACTAACTCATGGACTATACTCGGAATTTTAATTCGATTCCAGATTTTACATTAGCTACTGTCATTTTGTGAAATAATGATACCACATATAATAGTGTAGTGATGAACACAAAAATCGATAAATAAAATCAGTGTGTGTGCCATCAGTGTGCCAATTAAAGACTAAATTATTGATTTTTTTACTAAATAAATACATAATTATAAAATAAATTATTACCATAATACATCTATCTGTTTTATTTGTCATGTTCCTTCATGTTCACATTTTTTTATTTATTTCACACACAATTATAAAAGAAAAGTCTCAGATCGTTAATTAATCGTCAAAACTAAATTATCGGTTCAGAAATATTTAATTTCCTGATATACTTAGTTTACGAGAGTAAAATTATAAACGAGAAGAATCGATCTGGAAATATTCCATTTCCATATCGAATAATTTCGCAACGTCACTATTTAGTACTTGTCATAACGTTGCAACACTGAAATTGTCAAATCTGGAATCGAATTTAAATTCCGAGTATAATTGAAGTGAAACTTCTAATGCGACTTCCAATAAGCTTGCAATAAACATTTAACGCTACCATGGAGTCATGATGTCTATTCCATTGATTATCCAAGTGAGACTTGTCTAGACTGTACTTGTACTCATCGGTATATGGTTTTCAGATCGCGGACGGTCTGCAGGGCCGCGAAAAGGCGGAAATCCTACAGCTATGCGCCGACGTGCAGAGACTCTCCGACCGACTCGCTGATTTGTGTGCCAGTGGCAAGGGAGACAGCGACGAAGCCAGGGCTATCACTAGGTAAGATTGATTAAAGAACTGTCTCTAGGTAAAGCTAACTAATATTTTAATTAAATTAAACACACACTTAACTAAGTAGATAGGCGTTCCATTATAGTTCCAATCGTATTTAGCGATCTTTTTCAAGATTGGAGTACTAGCACGTACACTCGTCTCGCATAGCATATTTAAGACTAGCTTTTACCTGGGGCTGCGCCCGTGTATTTCCTTTTATTTTTATGAGACAAAAGGTGCCTAAGTTACTTTATAATCTTTGAACTATAACCATCCCAAAAATCACGCCACAATCCGTTATTTTATTGCCACGTGAAATAGTAACAAATGAAATGAAATGATAATTATTTCACAAATAATATACCTAATTAAAAAACCCCCGACACAAAAATATTTGACAACAAACTTTCAATTGACAACCATTTTGGGCACATTTGTAGAATTTTGGTTCTTCCATTCCCACTTTAACCCACCATAACTCTTAAACGGCTCAATCGATTTTTATAAAACACTAGCTTAAAACCCGCGGCTTCGCCCGCGTTGTCTTAATAGACAGGTACTGGCTTATGAAAATAGCCCGTGGTTTGACCCACGTTTGTATTAGTACTTGCTTAAAATTATAAAAGGCTGCCGGTTGGCTTGCGTTGTCTTGGCACTTCCTTAAAATAATAATAGGTCGTGGTTTAGCAAAGCATTATCGTATAACGTATTACTTGCAAGGATAATGCCTATGGTTTGACCTGAATTGTCATAGTATTTGGCTAAAATGATAATAGGTCGCGGTTTGGCCTGCGTATTCTTAGTACTCGCTTAAGATGGTAATTTATAGCACGCAGCTTAGCCTGCGTTGTCTTAATACTTCCTCAAAATTGTAATAGCCTACCGTTTGGCACGCGTTGTCGTATTACTTGCAATGATAATAGCCCACGGTCTGGCCGCTTTGTTCGAGTAACTGCTTAAAATGATAATACTTCGTGGTTTCGCCTGCATTGTCGTATAACGTATTACCTGAAAAGAGAATGCTAATAGGCATTATCTTTTCAAGTAATAGGCTTTGCCTACGGTTTGGCCTTATTTGTCCCGGTGTTTAGCTAGAATGATAATAGGTCGCGGTTTGGCCTGCGCATTCTTAGTACTTGCTTAATATGGTAATTTATAGTACGTAGCTTGGCTCGCGTTGTCTAAGTACTTGCTTAAAATTACAATAGCCTGCCGTATGGCTTGCGTTGTCGTATTGCTTGCAATGATAATAGCCTATGGTCTGGCCCGCGTCGTTATAGTATTTGCTTAAAATGATAATGGCGCGCGGTTTGGTCCGCATTTTCTTAGTACTTACTTTGAATGTTAATTTCCCACAGTTTGGCCCGCGTTGTCTTAGTACTTTTTTTGCTTAAAATAATAGCTCCTGGTTTAGCCCACGTTGTCGTATTACTTGCAAGGATAATAATTAGCCTGCACGGATTGGCCTGCTTTGTCTCAGTATTTGCTTAAATTTACTTGTATCTAAAGCTTATTATGGAGTACGACAATTTTTAGATGATAAATTGCAAAATATTCGAATCAAATTTTATAATAATGATTATATAATTTTTTCATGTTCTAATGATTACTTTATGGCCATATTGGACTTAACTGATAATTAAATATTTTTGTGATTAGTTGTAAGATCTCAATGTAACACAGTTCAACAATAAATGTTCTTTGACTTTAATAGCCCACGGTTTGGACCGCGTTATTTTATAACTTGTCATAAAATAAATACTTAATAAAGTCATATTTTAATATACCTACTGCTTTTTTTTTATAGCGAGAAAAGAATATTTTTCGATTTATGATGAGATATATGACGATCATGAGTTGAGCCATGTAGTTTCCCACTCGTATACCAAATTTTATCCAACTCCATTCGCACGTCATGGTCGGCCAAGTGCGAGTCGGACTCGCGCACGCAGGGTTCCGTACCATATGGGAGCCCATTCCTCTTGCCGTTATTAATAGCGAGCAAAAAACTCCTAAAAATCACGTTTGTTGTATGTCCCTTAAAATATTTATTTTATTCTATTTTTAGTATTTTTTGTTATAGCGACAACAGAAATACATCATTTGTGAATATTTCAGCTGCCCAACTATTACGGTACCTACGGTGACAGACAGACAGACGGACATCGAAGTCTTAGTAATAGGGTCCCGTTTTTACCCTTTGGGTACGGAACCCTAACTCATGGGATACACTCAAAGGCCAGTACAGGTATTCATCATGTTTCATTAAGTCATTAGAAATTTAATTTCGATTATTCTGAACTCAATGACAATCTCGCCCATAACCGTTTACGCGGTCAAAAGTGATCGAGACACTTGTAGGACTTTCAGACATTCTCTGACCAAGTACAGACGAAAAAGTAGCACACAAGAAGGTACATTTTATTTGAAAAATACATAGCGTACCTACATCTAGACGACAGGCATGTTCTAGGATTCCATTATACTCATCATTTGACTAACTTTTACTATGGTACCAACCCAGAAATCACGTAAATAAAATTAGCTGTTCAACACAAAAAATTTATCGACCCGCGACAAAATGTAAAAAATAGGTAATTTTCGCTTTTTCAGGGTAGTTCCCATAGTAAAGTAAGTAGTTATTGATCCGTATGTACCCTAAGTTCAAGTCTATTGGCTCACAAAATAAAATCGTTCATAAACTATTAAGGGCCCATTTTGCCCCCATTGAAGGATCTAAATTATCTCAATTTAATTCTAGATATTTCACTACGTTTAAAAAAAAACGCGATCAAGTTATTTTTCACGCTTATATAGGATGTTTGGTCTAGCGTTAGACAAGGAATCCGGGACTTTTCCCAGGACGTTAATAGTCATATATTAGTTAAAAGGGTGAGCTATTTTCAAACAATATTGCATCGGTTTTCGAACAGTCATTTAGTACTTTTTTAGGAAATTGATATCCTGAAGGACCCACTGAAATTTTCCGGGATAGCAGTACCCCAAGTGGTAATTTGTGTTATTGTCTAGCATCGTACCAAATTTCGTTAGAATTCATTTACCCCTTTTATCTTAGCTTTATAATTGATTATTTTGGCTATTGCTAAGAAACCCAATAGATTTTCCGGGATAAAATAGTTACTGTATTGAAAAATGTTGTGTGCTTTCTACATACCTACCAGATTTCATTTATAACCGTTCAGCTCGTCTGATGTAATTATTGATGCTTTTTCACCAACTTTGGGAACTTATCTGACCCGTTAGATAAGGAAAATTCGGAAAAACAGGAAGAATTGTAACTTTTATTTTATTTGTAAAGCATAAATACAAAGTTTTAAGTCAATCGGTAAAGGTAATAAAAAATTAAATGCAAACAAAAAGAGCCCGTTTTACCCCGTTAGAGGTCGATTTTTCGAAATTTTCGTCCTTTGTGCTTCATTACGTTGTACATTGTACCTATGTTCGAAATTTAAAGTCTCTATCTTTAGTGGATTGGGTTGTAGCCCAAACTGATTAATTTTGTCTATCCCTAAGGATCCCCATAGAATTTCCGGGATAATAATAGTTCATGTGTTGAAACATGTTGTGTGCTTCCTCCATACCAGATTTCATCCATAACCGTTCAGCTCGTTGGATGTAATAGACGATTTTTTCACCAACTTTGGGACCCAATTTGACCCCTTAGATAAGGAATATTCGGAAAAACAGGAACAAACGTAACTTTTATTTTGTTTGAGTAGCATATATACAAAGTTTCAAGTCAATCGGTAAAGGGAATAAAAAGTTACATACAAACGAAAAGGGCCCGTTTTACCCCTTTAGAGGTCGATTTTTCAAAATTCCGTTCTTAGTGCTCCATTACGTGGTCCAATGTATCTTTGTTCCAAATTTCATGTTCGTATCTTTAGCGGTTTGGGCTGTAGGCTGTCTGTCAGTCAGTCACTCAGCGAAGCCTTTTATATAATAGAATAGCTAAGAACACTCTCGATTAAGTCTCCTTTCATCCAAAAAAAACTAAACTGAAATCGGTTCAGTGGTTCGGGCACTATGATGCCACAGACAGACAGACAGACAGACAGACACACAAACAGACACGTCAAACTTATAACACCCCTCTTTTTCTTCGGGGGTTAAAAATAGAGTACAATCAAGGTGTTATTTGTAGGATTTGTCCAATCTATTTTGCCATTCCTTGGCATGTGAAATATACAATAATGTCATAATAATAAAATATACAAATCAAGTGTCCAATAATATAAAATTAAAAAAAAGAAAACCTATGCAAATAAAAAAATGTTCAATAATGTCACAATATTCAAATGTATAAATAAAAAATTGACAATAATGTCATAATATTCCATTATACAATGTTAAGTTACACTAATATAGAATTATATTCGTACAATTATCTCGATCTAATGTTATATTAATCGTTATTTACGTTTTACAAAAAATTCTGTTAAGCTGTAAAACATTTTTCTGCAACATCCATACATACTAACAAACTTGCGCGTTTAATATTAGTAGGATAGGATTACAAATTACTATAAATGGTACATTTGTCGTGGTAGATTTATAGAATTCAAACTTGAAGTCGCTGTGCAGTAAACAGTGACAGATGGGTCAGCTCAGCAGAGGCGAGGGATGGGGGTATGCGCAGCGTGTACTGCATCAAAGCTGCCATAAAATGTGACGCAGTTTATATACTGTTTTGTTATGTCTTATTTTACAGGACCGTGTAGTTTAATACCCCAGTTATAGACCAAATCAAACATCTTTGCGACTGTGAAATTAGCTACAGGAAACCCAATCTACGCGCAGTGAACTTCAGTCAGGACTGGCCAAGATGTTTCAGTCAATCTATAACCCCTACTTGTTAATTTCAGTTCTTTCAGTTTGACTTAGGCCTAATTTCACCGAGCGATGTCAAATATTTAATGCCTTGTTAGAGATATTAACAGATTGTTAAAGTTATCGAGTGTCCCACCATGCGCTAATGGTTGTTGACAGGCTGTTAGATGACAGATCTTAGGGGGAAAACAGGGCAATGGTGGTCAGCGGGGAAACATGGTCACGCTCATAATTAAAAGAAATTTCAAATCAAAATACATGTTTGTTTGTGTTATAACTATTTTGTTTCCACTAAGTCCGTTGCGTCAACTAACCACAAAAAGGCAAAAGAAAGGGAAACGCCCTTGATCGATTTTTAAAATTGATAATACCTTATTTTGTTGACACAGGGAACTTACAGACAAGTTGCACGAACTGAAGCGCGCCGCGGAGCGAGCCGTGGTCAACCGAGTTGTGGAAGAATTTATCGACGTAGCCGCCCCGCTGCGCCACTTTACCGACGCTGTCAACGCGCCGCCCGGTGAGTCAGATAGATAACATGAATTATGATGATGACTGAATGAGAGAGAGAGAGACAGTCAATTTGACAAAGAAACATTAAGAGGGAGATATGATAAACCGCGTGATTGAGGATTTTATCGACGTAGCCGCTTCGCTGCGCCACTTTACCGACGCTGTCAACGCGCCGCCCGGTGAGTCAAATAGATAATATGAATGATGATGATGACTGAATGAGAGAGAGAGAGACAGTCAATTTGACAAAGAAACATTAAGAGGGAGATATGATAAACCGCGTGATTGAGGATTTTATCGACGTAGCCGCCCCGCTGCGCCACTTTACCGACGCTGTCAACGCGCCGCCCGGTGAGTCAGATAGATAACATGAATTATGATGATGACTGAATGAGAGAGAGAGAGACAGTCAATTTGACAAAGAAACATTAAGAGGGAGATATGATAAACCGCGTGATTGAGGATTTTATCGACGTAGCCGCTTCGCTGCGCCACTTTACCGACGCTGTCAACGCGCCGCCCGGTGAGTCAAATAGATAATATGAATGATGATGATGACTGAATGAGAGAGAGAGAGACAGTCAATTTGACAAAGAAACATTAAGAGGGAGATATGATAAACCGCGTGATTGAGGATTTTATCGACGTAGCCGCTTCGCTGCGCCACTTTACCGACGCTGTCAACGCGCCGCCCGGTGAGTCAGATAGATAACATGAATTATGATGATGACTGAATGAGAGAGAGATAGTTATTCTATTAGCAAGAAACATTAAGAGGGATATAAATATGGTAAACCTTGTGGTCGAGGAGTTTATCGACGTAGCCGCCCCGCTGCGCCGCTTTACCGACGCTGTCAACGCGCCGCCCGGTGAGTCAGATAGATAACATGAATTATGATGATGACTGAATGAGAGAGAGAGAGACAGTCAATTTGACAAAGAAACATTAAGAGGGAGATATGATAAACCGCGTGATTGAGGATTTTATCGACGTAGCCGCTCCGCTGCGCCACTTTACCGACGCTGTCAACGCGCCGCCCGGTGAGTCAGATAGATAATATGAATGATGATGATGACTGAATGAGAGAGAGATAGTTATTCTATTAGCAAGAAACATTAAGAGGGATATAAATATGGTAAACCTTGTGGTCAAGGAGTTTATCGACGTAGCCGCCCCGCTGCGCCGCTTTACCGACGCTGTCAACGCGCCGCCCGGTGAGTCAGATAGATAATATGAATGATGAAGAAAATAACATGAAGATGACTGAATGAAAGAGAGATAGTTATTCTATTAGCAAGAAACATTAAGAGGGATATATGGTAAACCGCGGTCGAGGAGTTTATTGACGTAGCCGCCCCGCTGCGCCACTTTACCGACGCTGTCAACGCGCCGCCCAGTGAGTCAGAAAAATAACATGAATGATGATAGAAATTAATTATTCGAAAACTAAAAAGTCATTGGAACCACTCTCATTGTTAATTTTCTTGATTATTATTGTATTGTGGTATTCTGTGGCTTGTGCATGAAAAAACAATGTTATTGTACTTAAACAAAATGATGCAAAATATGCTAACGAAGCGTACTGTATCTTCAAGGTGGAGTTCACTTTTCGAAGTTGCAGCCGATACTAACTTATTAACTCTCTAAGACTCGAGTTCACCAACGCTTGTTTAAGTTATACATATGATAAATGTTTTTAAACAACGGTTTTTGCTTGGTGAACAGCAAAGAAGGATGTCGGCAGCTCATACATACGAATACCTGTTGTATACGAATACACTCGTTTTCTCCCAAGTTTATTTCTAAAAATGTTATGTTCGTCAGAGTAATTTATGACGCTTCTAAAACTGTTCTGATATGTACAAGTTCATTTTAAATGAAGTTTTAAATTATTTGACTACACAAGCATTGGTAGGTGATTTAGATGGTAAAAACAATAAAAAATTATCGTAATTTTTCTGGTGGTCTAATTTTAATTAGTGATGTGAAAACAGCAAAAAATCACTAAATTTTTGAAGAACACATTATCAGAAAAGATGTTTTGTTCCATGATTGCAAAAAAGTAAAATAAAATGTTTTGACAGGTCGAATCTCTGCATCCTTTTCGCTATCAAGCCTTTTAAGATTCAAGCAACGCACATACGGGTATTTGATACAAAAAACTGGCCAAAAGTCATTTTTACAATAGTAACCGCGCAGCTATCCTTTGTTATGTTTTAACAATGGGACACTCTATTCATTAAGAAACCGGTACCCAGAAGGGGCTAGAGCGCTCCATGCGCCCTCAACGTCAGTCGGAACTCATCTGTTGTGCTAGTGACACGTTTGTTTTCTCGGCGCTCGCAAATTTCAATTGCTGTTTAAGACTAATCATACTGTTGTGTTTAGTGCAAACCCCAAAAACCACCATGGAATCTTCAGGCACAGGTATGTACTTTATTTTGAATCTATTGTGCTACTGTTAGGATCACTTTTTCATTCTTTAATTGTACCATAAAGTCATGAGTATTTTTATGCAAAAAAAAACACGTAAAATAGGTTTCCTTAGTCAAATTAAGTATCAGATAAACATAGTTAAGCTAAAGTTTATACATAATCGTGTTCTTTGAACCTTCTAGATTTCATATCAAGAGAAAAACCTTCCGCCTCTTTCCGCCCCTATGAATTATAGCCTCTGAACAAAAATAGGTTTTTTTCGAAAAAAAAACAACACTTTGTGTTTCTTTGATTTTAACATAGATTTTTTCTTGTTGGCAGGTCCTTATGATGAGTCATCGATGACAATAACAAGAGAGGATATGTTTAACGTAATAAAACAGTGCGACTACAAAAATTTAGATAAAAAACTGGACTTTCTTGAGCATAAACTAATTGAAATGACCAAATGCCCCGAGGACAAAACTAAAGTACTCCGCCATTGCTTAAAATCATTTAAACATCATTACAAGCTAAAATGGACCTCAGCAAGCTACAAAGAATGTCGTTTCCGAAAAACGAATGAACAATGGCTTAAAGAAAAAATTTCTCTACCTGTTTGGCGACACAATAAACCCGGCCGACCTCTTAAGGAATTCCAAGAATGTAGTGAAAGAAGCAAAAGGCGCAAAACAGAGAAAGTGAGATCAGAAATATCGCATGAAGAGTTGACGTATGCTGCCGTGATGAGTGAACGAGCCGCAGGCAACAATGATTTGTCTCAAATAATAAAACAGGCTTCAGCGACTCCGAGACGAGCCACTAGATTCCGCAAAATCATAAGTTCAGCCGACAAAAGTTCAAAAAGCGGCAAGTTAACGATAACACAAGCACTGATTAAATACGTGGAAGCCGACCTAACGCGCAAACAATATAATGTGATAAGAGATGGGCAGGAGGATATATACCCCTGTTATTCTCTCCTACAGAGAGCGAAAACGGAGTGCTATCCTAAATCTATTGTCTCCGAATCGATAGCAGAAATTACTTTACAAGATCTTCTTGACCACACCACTCAACGCCTTTGCCTGTACCTCCAGAAAGTGTTAATGACAGCAACAGAAATTGAAGGGCAGAATATGGAACTCATTTGCAAATGGGGATGTGATGGCTCGAAAGCACAAGAATTTAAACAAAAATTCCAAGATGAGTCAGGCTCCGATGCCCATGTTTTTATAAGCTCATTAGTACCCCTACGACTGACAAGTAATGTGAATGGCCAACTGAAGATTTGGTGGCAGAATCCAGCTCCTTCATCTTGCCGATTTTGCCGTCCTATAAGGATTCAGTTTGTGCATGAAAATAATGAAGTGACTCGATCCGAAATAGCACACATTGAAAACCAGGCACAAAACATAAACCCCACTGAAGTTGAGGCTGACAATAAAGTCATAAAGGTGTCGCACACACTTGTGCTTACAATGGTAGATGGTAAAGTGTGCAATGCCGCAACTAATACCACGTCAACAATGAAGTGCTACATATGCAAGCAGACCAGCAAAGATTTCAACAATCTTAAAACCGACGAAAGTTTGATAGATTCGAACTCGCTCAAATTTGGACTATCAATATTGCACGCTCGGATTAGATTTCTCGAAACATGTCTCCATATAGCCTACAAACTACCTATCAAAAAATGGAGGCTTAACAAGGAGGAAAAGCAGCTTTCGGCAGATAAAAAGAAAGAGATTCAAGAGGCCTTTCGAGAGCAAATGGGCTTGCTTGTAGACGTGCCGAAAGCTGGCTTTGGAAATACTAACGATGGAAATACTTCTAGGAGATTCTTTGCCGATCCTGTAACAACTGCCTCAATAACAGGGATTGATATAAACTTCCTTAAGAACCTCAAGTTGATTCTAGAAGTTATTTCGAGTGGGTTCTCTATTGACACGGAAAAATTTTCGGTGTTTCTGAAGTCAACAGCCGAACTATATGTGCAGTTATACAACTGGCACCCCATGACGCCAACTTTGCATAAAGTTTTGTGTCATGGGGCTTTGGTAATCAAACATGCTCTTTTGCCGATTGGACAATTATCAGAGGAGGCAGCTGAGTCGCGGAATAAACATTTCCGCCTATACAGGCAAAACTTTGCAAGAAAGTTTTCGCGAAAGAATTGCCTCCAAGATGTCATGAACCGCCTTCTTCTGACCTCTGATGTCTTTCTTAGTAGCAGCAGCAGAATGCAATTCAAAAGGAACAGGAAACCACTATCGCAAGAAATTCTACAATTTCTTAAAGTTGAATACGAGTGTCCCGCGGACACTGACACTGATAATGCTGACCCGGGCACTAGTACTGATCAAGCAGATAGCGATAGCGAGTCTGACGAATATTAGCTGTATAAGTTTCTCTGTAAATATTACAAGAAAATGTATATTTAACTTTTATTTCGATGTAAATTACAGTTTGTACATAGCTTTTCATTTATGTATTTTGTAAGGTTATGTAAAAAGTAAGCGTTATTTTTAAATCATTGTGTATTTTTAAATGCTTTTTTTATTAATTATTGTACAAATAAATCACCATAATGCTTGAAATAGAAAATAATGTTTTATTTTATTTCGATTTTATTTCACACGTAAGTCCCTTTGGAGAAAAGGGTATAGAAATGATTGGGTTATACTAAAATTAATATGAAAAATAATTAGGAGGCACAATTGACCCAAAATTACCAAAAAAAGGTTTTGGCCAGTTTTTTGTATCAAATACCCGTATGTGCAACGGTTAATCAATTAAATATCAGTTGTGGCTAAAACCTGAAATTAATCATTGTTTAAATATTGTAACCACACGTTTAACTTAAACAAACGTTGGTGAACTCTGGTTTAAGACTGTAATAATTTGTCGTTTTATAGGTACGCCAGGTCGCGAGCCTAACTTCCACGATAAAGCAGCGGCTTTGGCGGCGTTTAGTAGACGGTGTGCCGGCGCGGCTGGCATGGTGGCGCTGCAGGCGGGTCATAACAAGCGGCTCGCGGATCAACTCTCGCACAACGCTCACCAGGTATACAAACAAATAAACAAACCTGTTATGTTATTTTATTAATACTATCTAATTTTTAATACATATAACTCTTAAAGACTAGGATTCTTAATTCTTTAACATTTAAAAAGGTTAAATATTAAAGCGCAAACTTGATTGTGATAACTCCACTTGTAAGGCCTCCCAAGAGACCGGCCTAGCCGAGTTTGGGACCCACTGTTGATTTCACTGTATAGTTAGGTACAATATTGGTATAATTTTATTGACATTGCTAACTTAATCGTGTTTTGGTAAATAAAATTTTCTTTCTTTCTTTCTGCTGAAATCAAATCAAAAAGGTTTTTATTCAGACCACATAATCCATGGTGTTGATAAAACTTAGAACTATATTAGCCGACGATAGCATGGTGATGGTGTCTAACAGTATTGTGACTCGAGTACCTTGAGTTGTATTGCTACAGCGCCACGTGGCCACGCAGTACGTACCACGCGCTAGGGCTGCCCGGTATTTTAATTTCATCTACTTTTTGCCCACTAGAGTTTCTTTCTAGTTTTTATCGGGTTAGGAGCTTTGAACATGGACAAGACAAAGGTCATGTGTAATTCCCATGTTGTACCCACCCCTATTTCAGTTGGGAACTCGGTTCTTGAAGTCGTTGACTCGTACGTCTACCTAGGTCAAGTAGTCCAGTTAGGTAGGTCCGACTTCAAGAAAGAGGCCAATCGCCGAATCCAACTCGGCTGGGCAGCTTTCGGAAAATTGCGTAACGTCTTCTCGTCCGACATACCTCAGTGCCTCGAGTCGAAAGTGTTCGACCAGTGTGTGTTGCCAGTGATGACTTACGGCACAGAAACGTGGTCTCTCACTATGGGCCTTATTAGTAAGCTTCAAGTAGCCCAACGAGCCATGGAGAGGGCTATGCTCGGAGTTTCTCTGCGCGATCGAATCAGGAATGAGGAGATCCGTAGAAGAACCAAGGTTACCGACATAGCCCAGCGGATTGGCAGGTTGAAGTGGCAATGGGCAGGGCACATAGCGCGGAGGACTGATGACCGATGGGGTCGAAAAGTCCTCGAGTGGAGACCACGTACCGGCAAGCGCAGCGTAGGACGTCCACCCACAAGGTGGACGGACGACCTCATTAAGACCGCAGGATCGCGCTGGATGCAAGCCGCTACCAACCGGTCTTATTGGAGGTCTTTAGGGGAGGCCTATGTCCAGCAGTGGACGTCCTATGGCTGAAAAGAAGAAGAAGGAGCTTTACGACTACATCTCTATTTGACAAGGCAGCAGATATGACTAGATCGCTTTAAGACTATATCTATTTTAAATTTCCAGGTGGAAAAGCTGTCTCCGCAACTCATCGCGGCTGGAAAGATTCGTCTGTTCTACCCTGACAGCAAGGTTGGTCGTTTTTACAAGCTTTTATTTAACTTGCAATGGATGCACCTATGTATGTATGTAAGTTCGGGTGTAATCTTACAAGTTAAATTTCACCAACTTCCCGGTTCCCGATTGAGCTGAAATTTTGTACGCATATGTATATCGCGTGACAATGCAATAATATGGTACCATGGAGTTGATCTGATGATAGAGTCGGAAGGTGGCCATAGTTACTCCTGTACTAAACAAGATAGACCCGTCGTGTTTGGGCTCGTTTTACTTGTCTTGGCTAGCACTCTGCTACATGATTGATATGATATCCAGGATCTCCAAAGCTGGTATTTTTCAAAGTTATATTTTTTATAATAATTTATGTGTTATTAGGTGGCTGAGGAGCATTTCAATAACTTGAAGAATCAGTACGCTGAAGCCGTTCTTCGTGTAAGAGATTTATGTGACCAAGCCGTAGACCCGTTGGATTTCGTGCGCACAGCCGGTAAGTACCTACTGATATTTATATATTTAACAGACTTCAAATAATCGGCCAAGTACGAAATGAAATGATATTTATTTCACAAAAAATAGAGTACAATCAAGGTGTTATTTGTAGGATTTGTCCAATCTATTTTGCTATTCCTTGGCATGTGAAATATACAATAATGTCTATACAATAATGAAATATACAAATCAAGTGTCCAATAAACTAAAATAATAAAAAAAAAGAAAACATATGCAAAAAAAAAATGTTCAATAATGTCACAATATTCAAATGTATAAACAAAAAATTGTCAATAATGTCTTATTCCATTATACAATGTTAAGTTACACTAATACAGAATTATATTCGTACAATTATCTCGATCTAATTATATTAATCGTTATTTACGTTTTACAAAAAATTCTGTTAAGCTGTAAAAACACTTTTCTGCTAACCACAACTTAAGTTTTACGTACGAGTAGGACTCGCGCACGCAGCGTTCCGTACTTTATAGGAGCCCCCCATAAATATTTATTTTATTTTAATTTTATTATTTATTATTGAATTGTATATACAACTAAACATTCTGTGAATATTTTAAGCATCTACCTGTTACCATTAATGAATATCGAGCGAAAAACGGTCAAAAATTCGGGTTTGTTGTTTGTTTAACTATTAATTTTATTTTGTTTTTAGGATTTGTTGTTATAGCGGCAACAGAAATATATCATCTGTGAAAATTTCAGCTTTCTAGCTATAACGGTTTATGAGATACAGCCTGGTGACAGACAGACGGACAGCGGAGTCTTAGTAATATACTCCCGTTTTTACCCTTTGGGTACGGAACCCTAAAGAGGAGGTGGTTCTCAATGTGTTTCAATCATATGTCTTTTTTTGCTAAGCAATCATTTCGCCATTTATGAATTGATTTTGATGTTTCTTCTTTTATTATTATATGTATAATACAGGACTAATCGCACACTAAAATTACGAGATAAATAAATAACACATCATCCCGAAGTTTCGACCGAGTTGCATCGATCGTGGTCGCGGGTAGACAATCATAATTCGTAATTTTAGTGCGTAGTATACAGGGTGATAGGTATTAAACGCAAAACCTTTTAAGGGCGGGTCTAGTACATCTAGAGAAACAACTTTAGTTCATCCTTTTGGAAAATCACGAAGAATAAATCAGCTTTTTCGTACAAAAAGTTCGTCAACGCGCGGCAAAATGTATGGAGAAGCGATTTTTTTTTGCGAATTTTCAAAAGTCCTAGAACAAAAATTGTTTGTCTAGATGTACTAAACCCGCCCTTAAAAGGTTTTGCGTTTAATACTTATGACCCGTATAATAAATCAAATCGCGAACGTCTAAAAACATTACGTTTCTTTTAACGTTAACGTTAAACGTTTCTTTTTTTCTTTGGCACAACTTTCTCGATTTTGAAAAATCTAAATGTAAAAATTGTATACATCAATAAATAAATATTAGGGGACATCTTACACACGGTCTCTGACCACAAACTAAGCATAGCTTGTGATATGGCTGCCAGAGACTGATATACTACATATACATATTTTAAATACATACTTACGAGTATATAGATAGTACCTAAATAACACCCAGACACAGAGCAAACACCTATGTTCATCACACAAATGTTTGCCCTGGGTGGAGACCGAACCCACGCCTCTTTGACCCAGAAGTCAGGGTTACTAATCACTGAGCCACCGAGGCGGCAGTCAATTAGAGTGAACTATTCAAATTTTGTACACGATGGAAGTCGGTTTTGCCATGTTTTGCGAAAAATAATTATGTACAAATCATTTAAAATATATTATAGATAATAGTATAGTTTGAGTCAGTACAATAATGTCCAAAAATAAACTTAGTCAAACAACCCGCCCCTAATTGTTCCCGGAGCAAAGGTCCCCAAAACCCTGGCCGTATTACCCCGTTGAATAGCAATGGCCAACCTTTGAAATCATTTAAATAAAAAAAATATTTTGTCCCAGTATTTACGTTTTCTTTTGTATGCAGGCGAATTAATGCAGAAACACACGTATTTATGCGAAGACGCAATCCGCAACAACGACTCGCAGAAAATGGTCGACAACACGTCAGCTATTGCCAGGTAATGAAATGATATTCACATTAGAACCAAAAAAGTATCTAAGATCATAGAGAAACATCGTTATATTTGCTTATCTTGTTTTGTCGTCGTCACCTTACTGGTGTGATATTAATTTTCCATCATAGGCTTTCTTATGCCATTGTAGATTATTTCCAATTAGACTTATTCATTTCATCATTATCTCTTAGATTTTATTATGTACGGTGACCCGGTGAACTTCGTCTCACCATCTGTCAATTACTGTCAATGCAGGGACATTTTGTATGGGAAAATGAAATTAATGTTTCCATTACTTTCCTCGCAACGTTTATAAATGTTCTTACCGTTTAAATCTTCCCTTAACTTCCACAAATATTTCAAGATCAAAATTAGCCAAATCAGTTCCGCCGTTCTCGAGTTTTAGCGAGACTAAAAACCATGATTCATTTTTATATGCAGAGTTACTGGTTATATTGAACTTATTCCTTCTAGTATAGCCCCTATACTAGTAGTATTAGAAGTTATTATCAACAAATTTGACCCGATAAACCCCTGTGCAAAAGTTAACCATTTCAGAGAAAAATTGAATTAAAGTTTATTTTCCATTTATCGATGCAAGGTGACTTAAAGTTTAATAAAAAAATGTTTGATGTTTTTACATACTCATTTATTTTTTTTACTTAGCAGAGACATCTGGCTATCATTATGAGTATGAAAAGCTGGACTCGGTGCCCACATTACATAATATATAACCGACTAAATGGAATAGGTTCAATAACCAGTAACCCTGTATATATTGTTAGCCGCATAATCGACTCTCCGAGTCGATTGGTATCGGCACATCCCTAACGCGCGCCAAGAGAGGGCACAACACTAGCGACGCTACAGACTTAGACAGGAACGAGCAATGGCGCGCATTAGTATCTTTTGTAATATTGATAACGATTGGATTAAAAGTATAATTGGTGCTATACCAGACTTTATAATACGCCCACGATCGACCACTAACAAAATAAGGGAAATCAGGCGCATCATTTAATAGTATGTAGATAAGATGATTCTTTCAGAAAGACGATTTAGTCACCATGACGTCGGTCAGAGAACGTTTATTGCTAGATATATATATCTTTTAAATATAGGATTTGCAAAAGGACTAATTAGGTGATAATAAAATATCAAAAAATAGTAAATGGTTCCGTGTAAAATCTCAACCTTTTTCTAACAGGCTGGCGAACCGCGTGCTTCTAGTAGGCGGCACAGAGCGCGACAATACAGAAGACTCGGAATTTGGTCGCGCTTTGTCTTCCGCTCATGGAAGACTTCAGGCCGCCATACCGCCCGCCGTGCACAGGGCCAAGGCTGTGGCTCTAGGGGACATCAAGCAAGCGCCGGCTTGGAGACAGGCTAACTCCGAGGTAAGATAATACCGGACACTATGGAATTGTCATTTAAATATGTGTCTTTTTATAGGACTTTCAGTTTCAGAGGTAAATTTTACACAACTGTCTGGAAGTAGACCTAGTCAAGGTAAACAAAAAGTGCCTTTCATAGCAGCAAAGTATAGTATAGGGCCACTCGGACTCGGAAATAGTTCAATGTCAAGGTAATAAACTGACGCATAGCTCCTACATGTAAAGAAGGATGTCGACAGCTCATACATACGAATACCTGTTGTGTACGAATACACTCAGTTTCTCCCAAACTCATTTATAAAAATGTTATCTTCACCAGAGTAATTTATGACGCTTCTAAAACTGTTCTGATATGTACAAGTTTGTTTAAAATGAAGTTAAAATAAGAAAAACCGAAAACAATTTTCAAGCTATAGGTACCTACTTTGATTTATAGAATTATAGACCATAGCAGTGCTGCCAACTCCTTTTGGCAAAAATTCGCTATCAGCACGTCAAAAACGCGCCAGAAGCGCTAAATGGTAACTACGACGACTGTTACTACGAAAAAATGAATGATAATGAATTTCGGTATTTATCCACTTCATTAGCAATAGTGTAAGAACCACAACTTGCTGCTATTCGAACTTCGGCCGCAGCCTGCGGATGCAGGTCGCGATTGCAGGTAACACACATCTGAAATGCAGCCACTGCCTGCTTCCGCAGTCGAGAGTGATTCCGAGGTTGACTACACGTGCTGCGACAGGCCGCACGTCGGACTTGTCTAAACAGGTGAACAACACTCGCAGCTGAGGCTCGGTAGCACGTGCTGCCGGAGCCGCAATCGGAATCTTTTTTGCAGAAATTCATACTACTACATAGATAACCAGATCCCTTACTCGTAGTCCAGGCTTTGCGAAGTTTACTCAAATTTTCGCGTTCGCGTGTGGCTCCATAGATTTTGATTAGTTCTTCCTCGTTTCTGCTAGGGGCGCTGTACAAAAATGTATAGGGCCATACCAAAACAGCTGTAGTTTCAATTTAAGTACGTGTAAACCTGGATTAACCCCTCAGTTGTGCAGCCACAGCCGGCTTCGCGCAGCTGCTGCAAGTGCTGTTTGTAGCTGTAGCCTTCTGCCGAGATTCGAATAGCACCTTTAAGGATTATTACGAGCAATATCAAAATAATCAGGAATATCTCGGATAATTTCAACTGCAGCTTTTTGTTAGTAGTAAAGTTATTGAAACCTAAAAATATAAGTATTCTTTCTTTTTGATAATCTTTTAGTATACAAAAATGTATGTTTCTATAAAATATGTAAAAAGACACCTCAGTTCGTAAAATTACTAGTTGAAACACTTAAAACGAGTTAAGGAAGGAGCATGTACCAACTGTTGAAAAAGATAATAATTATATCAACCCCTCCAAAAAATTGCTAAGTCGGAATACCGAAAACGAAATCTGTCAATACTGAATACATCATCTGATCGACTGAATTTGACATTTCCTTTTTTTTTGACAGCAACAGTAATAAAAATAGTGATTTTTTTAAATAATGTGCTCAATTTTGGACAGGCTAAAGCCTTTAAGCTCATACCGCCACTTCTTATGTATGTAATCTATAATGTTAAAACAATAAAAAATCATTGTAATTTTTCTGGTGGTCTAATATTAATTTTAATTAGTGATATGAAAACAGCAAAAAATCACTAAATTTTTGAAGCACATATCATTATTATAAATGATGTTTTGTTTTCTACCTACTTGCAAAAAAAAAAAAAAAAAACGACAGGTCCATTCGCTGCATCCTTCTTTCTAAAGTGGAGGAGGTGGTACAAAGATAACACGGGGACTCGGAATTTGGTCGCGCTTTGTTTTCGGCTCATGGCAGACTTCAGGCCGCCATACACAGGGCTGAGGCTGTGGAGGAGACATCAAGCAAGCTCCGGCTTGGAGACAGGCTAACTCCGAGGAAACATAATACCGAACACTATGAATTAGGCATGATGACTAAAAAAAAGATAATTACTCCATAAGATGGATACAAAAAAAATTAGACACGTATTTTTTCTTTTGTTAATTAAACAGAAATTGATGAAGATATAGCCTGTTAAAGTTCCGCGTGACGTCACGAGTGCACTACAAAATGTACAGACTACGTCGCACTCGTAACGTCACAAGCCCCCACTCCCAAACTTTGACAAGGTTTATCTTTGTAATTTATTGTTTGATTGGCAAAAGAAAAAAATACGTCTCCAATGTTTTTTTAATAATTTAACTAACGGACTAATTATAATATTGATTTTTTTACTCAGTCATCATGTCAATTGTAAGAAAAGCTAAAGAAGTGCAGTGCCCCCCCCCCCCCCTGCATAGAACGTGGAGAGCGTACCACGCTCCCGTTATTAAGCTTTTTTGTTGACATTTTAATATTTAAATTGTAATTTTATTGTAATTTTAATTTAATCTGTGGAATTTATTGTGGACATTGTCTGGTGAATAAACAATTTCATTTCATTTTCAGTGCGAGGCGCACCTCCAGAGTTTACATCGTTACTCTGCCCGATTTCATATAACTGAGATGTGTTTTGTTAGTGTTATAAATTCTCATTCTTACTTCACTTTTATTTCAGATAATAAACGCAGCGTCCGAAGTGGAGTCCGCCCTCGGCCGGCAATACGCGCCGCCGCCGCCGCCGCCCGCCCTGCCTGAGGCTCTATCCCGGCTCCACGTGACGTCACAGGACACCGCCCCGCCCCGCCCGCCTCCGCCGTCGCACCCCGCGCCCCCGCGCCCCCCACCGCCGTCAGACACTGACGATGAGGGAGAGGATATATTCAGGAGACAGCCGCACCCAAGCCAACCTATCTTGGTACGTTGATTAGTCTCTATCTAGGCTTCATGTGACGTCACAGGACACCGCCCCGCCCCGCCCGCCCCCGGCGTGTCACCCCGCACCCCCGCGCCCCCACCACCGTCAGACACGGACGATGAGGGAGAGGATATCTTCAGGAGACAGCCGCACCCAAGACAACCTATCTTGGTACGTTGATTAGTCTCTATCTAGGTTTCATGTGACGTCACAGGACACCGCCCCGCCCCGCCCGCCCCCGCCGTCGCACCCCGCGCCCCCGCGTCCCCCACCACCGTCAGACACCGACGATGAGGGAGAGGATATCTTCAGGAGACAGCCGCACCCTAGCCAACCTATATATCCTCTCCCTCATCGTCAGACACTGACGATGAGGGAGAGGATATATTCAGGAGACAGCCGCACCCAAGCCAACCTATCTTGGTACGTTGATCAGTCTCTATCTAGGCTTCATGTGACGTCACAGGACACCGCGTGACGTCACAAGACACCGCGCCCGCCCCCACCTTCGGACACCAATGATGAAGAAGAGGATATTTTGTAATTAAATAATTAATTAAATAATCATTCTTAACAGCCGCACTCAAGTTAACCTATTTTGGTACATTGAGTTGTGTATGTAGGTTGCACGTGACGTTTGTTTTTGATGTGATAACGTCTTATGAATGGATAAATATCGACTGCACGTACGAAAAAGCAAGACTTATTGTCGCGTTCCTCCTGAGACGAGCGTGCAAAAGAAAACGCACGCTCTAAATTAGTCTAAATGTATACTTTTATCAGAGAAGTGACGTCATGACCCCCCACTCCTAAATTTTGATAAGGTTTATCTTTGTCATTTGTTGTTTGATTGACAAAAGAAAAAATACGTGTCCGTGTATTTGATAATCTAACTCACGGACTAATTATAATACGTAATGATTTTTTTACCCACTCATCAAGCCTATTGTATACTCCGCGCCACACAAGTTGATGGATGTGAAGTTAGCCACTAGCTGCGCAATATCCAATCCTGACTTCACGTGACGTGGAAGCCGCACGTTGGTTGGCTATTGCACAGCTAGTGGCTAACTTCACATCCATCAACTTGTGTGGCGCGGAGTATGCACAACTTTTTGCGCTTGTCTCCCGAGCAATGCAGACACCTGCGACACGAGAGGAATTTCTCACTAATAAGTTCTGCAAGACTTTTGATGTTCTTCTTTTCTTTTCAACCATAGGACGTCCACTGCTGGACATAGGCCTCCCCTAAAGACCTCCAATAAAACCGGTTGGTAGCGGCTTTCATCCAGCGAGATCCTGCGGTCTTAATGAGGTCATCCGTCCACCTTGTGGGTGGACGTCCTACGCTGCGCTTGCCGGTACGTGGTCTCCACTCGAGGACTTTTCGACCCCATCGGTCATCAGTCCTCCGCGCTATGTGCCCTGCCCATTGCCACTTCAACCTGCCAATCCGCCACTAATAAGTTTTGCAAGACTTTTGACGTATTTCTTCTAAATTTAACTGAGTATCTGTTACTATATCATAATGTATTTTGTAAAAAAATCTTTTGTAAATGAAGTATTTATTTATTATATTTATATTACCATAGGTGGCAGCGCACAACTTGCACAAGGCGGTGCGCGAGTGGTCTTCGAAGGACAACGAGATCATCGCGGCCGCCAAACGTATGGCCATCCTCATGGCGAGACTCTCAGAACTCGTGCGCTCCGACTCTAAAGGTATAGTTCATGCCTAGTTGTGCCAAGGCTTCTATAGTACAAATAATGTGCGGAAATTACTAAATAAATAATACTACTAATAATAATACTTACTGAATAAAATCCAAAACCCAAAATATAACCGATAATTAGTTACCTCATTTGTTGGCATGTTAAGAACTAAAATATTGTCAATTTTTTTTTCAATTTTTTACAAGCTTTTATTTAGTTTCACTTGTGCCGTCTGTCGGTCTGTAATTAAATCTTGAGCTGAAATTTTGCATACATGTGTAAATCGCGTATCAATGCAATATTATGATGACATGGTGCTGATCTGATGATGGAGCTGGAAGGTGGCCAAAGAAACTTAGCAATGAAACGACGCAACCCCATCGAGTTTCGGCTCGTTTGATTCGTCTTGGCGAGTACTTGTTCAGTAAAAGCTTGTTTAAAAAAATGATTTTTTTAAATAAAATACTTGTTAAATTATACGACAGAATATCTGGTCGCAAACATACAAATAACAGATATGAATTTTCATACAAGTTTTGCCGGCCGCTGCTCGCATGTATTTAGCCACTACAGCAATTTCGGTTTATCTCGAAAAAGGTTAATTTTGTCAAAATTATGCTTAAATTCCCAAGCATATTAGATAAATAATACTTCATTTACTTTTGTTTAACCGGGGCTTAGTACCGGATTTACACATTGCCCGTCAGTACTTTAAGAACCGTTGTCAAGACTTCGCCGAGGCTACGCTCGGTTTTAAATTGTACGTAAGTCCGGTCGTCAGTTATCTATGGAACACAATAAATATCTGCTCAGAGGAATGTGAATCGACCACTGTCTTCGCGTTGTGGGTTTAGCTCGAGATAATTTTAGGTAGTTTTTTTAGCCACAAGCTGCGCAATATCCAATCCTGACTGAAGACATAAATTGCGCGTTGATTCAGTTTCACGCACCTTAACACCCGCCGACTTGTATGATTCAGCCTATACAAATCGTGAAAGATTCGTGAACAAGCTTAGCCGTCACCCGGCCCGGCGCCGGATCAGATAGAAAGATAAAAATAATATATAAAATAAAAACTTGGCCTAAGTCCTCTTCCATTTGGTATAGTTCGGCTGTTCAGAGAATGCGTTCCTGACACGTCATCTTGAAAAAATGTTTTTGGCCGATATCTCGGAAACTATGTACTTAAGGGCAAAAAACATTAAGATCATTATTGTAGAAAATAAAATTTCGCATCTTTTGTTTCCATTAAACTTTTTTGCAAAACTTACTGTTTACGATTTATGGCCCATTTAATGAAATTTCATTAAATGGACCTTAAAACATTCCAACATGACGTGTCAGGAACGCATTCTCTGAACGGCCGAACTATAGTGTGTTCAACTTGAACATGCTGGCAAAATTAGTAATCATATTCATTGTTAATTGAACTTTTGAATCATTTTGTTTTGTCATAAATGATAAGATCATGTATAAGTTTCTAAACAAAACTATTCTTTATTTTACCTTATAATTACAAAGTTATAATTTATTAAATGCCGTGGTGATGCCCGCCTTACTATCGTGAGGTTTTGGGTTCAAATCCCGGTCCCATACTAACAAGTTCCTTGGAATTTATGTACGGAATTTAACACCACTGGCTTTTCGGTGAAGGAAAACATCGTGAGGCAACCTGCATACGTCCGTAGAAGAAATTCGATGGCGTATGTGAATCCACCAATCAGCATTGGGCCAGCGTGGTGGATATGGCCCAATCACCCTGTAGTAGGTAGGCCTGCGTCCTCCAGTGGACTATAAAAAAGCTGATACAGTACAGCATATTAATATTTGATTCCTGGCCGAGTACTGAAGTCTCGCCGACCAATTTTTAATTTAGGAGAACTTTGTAATTATAAGGTAAAATAAAATAATAACATTATTTTTGTATAGAAACTTATACTTACATAATATTTACATTTAAAAAGAAATTTTTGAAAAAAAAAATTTTTATAAACCAATTGCTATAATGCTAAATGCTATAAATGTATAATAAGCCCGATTACAGAGGCGCCAGCGTAAATTAAATAGCAACGTAAAAAGCGTTCTCTCTATCGAATGCCTAAAGTGAAAAAGAAACAGGACTATGCTATTTAGCTATTATAATATTTACGCTGGCGCCTCTGTAATCGGGCTTAATGTGCTAACATTTTCACTGCATAATATTATATCCGATGCATAATATTGTTGTTGTTCATCCATATAACCTTGTAAAACCTATGCTTAAAAACCTGTGTGTCTATAACGTAAGCACATATCACGCTAGCACTATCTATGTGTATAATATGCCATGTATTGTAATATCATTGTAATATTTTCCACCTGCTTGCTCGGATAGAAGTCGTTATGAACTTGAGCGGTAAGTGCCTACTGTATAACGCTTTTATATGTAGCACTATGTTTTAGTTTTAGAATAAAGACTTAGACCGTACTAAAATAGCAAGAGATATACATCACTTTGTCCCATTTTAATTATGAAATTTAAAAGGCGTTAGAAAAAGATGCACATACACCCGAACTTACGTAATTTCACAAACTATCATTGAGCTATCTCGGCTGTCCAAATTAAAAAAGGTGGAAAGTACTGAAAGTTCTGATGGAACTAAAGGGTTAAAATTTCCGATCATACAGCAAAAGTCAAAGTAGTCATCGGTTTGCTCGAAGTACGACATGAATAAATTCTATTAAGTGTTTTATCTACACTAATGTTGTAACATTCTACTTATGTTTCCAATACTTGACTTATAATGACTACTGTTATAGCGCAGACAACAAAACACTCAATTTAAGCAATTTCACATGATGTTATAATATCCACATCGATATCGTAAAATCTCATTATAACATCGCGCGCTTGCTCCTGATTGGCCCTGCGCGCGCAGCTGCGCTCTCATGGCGTCCATTTTGAAATAAAAAAATGGCGGACTTCAATTTTTTGAAAAAGTCGTCATAGGTATCGTTTTCGAGGTTTTTGGGGGAGTAGATTTCGAAAATGGCGTCCGATTTGAAATTAAATATGGCGGACTTTACTTTTTTGAAAAAGTCGTCATGGGTATCGTTTCCGAGGTTTTTGGGAGAGTAGATTTCGAAAATAGCGTCCATTTTGAAATTAAAGATGGCGGACGTCATTTTTTTGAAAAAGTCGTCATGGGTATCGTTTTCGAGGTTTTTGGTTAGATTTTAATGGCGCCAAGTTCACTGTGGCAATACACGTACGCGTGAATTTAATGTTTCGCAATATGTTTTTTTTTTATTTATTTTTTTACTAGTGAAGATAAAGTAGTGTATGCAACTGCATATAACACGGGTATTAAAACACTCGTTACTATTATGAAACTCGCTGCGCTCGTTTCATAAACTCACACTCGTGTTTTAATACCCTTCATTATATGATAGTTGCATAAACTACTATTAAAAGACAAAAAGTTTTCAAACTGTGATAATATATGACAGGTAAAAGTAGCGTAGTATTTATATTACATGAAAATGTTTGTCGTATTACAGGCAGTAAGCGCGAGCTCATCGCGACCGCGAAGGCGATCGCCGAGGCGTCCGAAGAGGTGACGAGGTTGGCCAAGAAACTCGCGCTCGAGTGCACCGACAAGAGGATCAGAACGGTGAGCTTATTACACATATTACTCTCCACCCTTTATGTCGCTGACGAGATCAGGGTACTCTACTGCTTTATTGGGCAAACCTATGTTTAGCAGAAGATTATCAATAAGTTATACACCTACAAAATGAATAATTATAATTAATTTCGCAAAAAATTGCAAAACCGCCTTCCATCGTGTACAAAATTCGAATATTTCGCTCGAATTGTTTACATTATTAAATAAATAAAATAAACGTTTTCATCAAAGTTAACACAAAACAAGTTGTGCACTAGATCCCACACTAGGGTGACCTGTGTCGTGGGATCTAGGCTCTTCCTTATAGTATCAAAACAGATTCACCATTATACCATTATACTATTATACAAACTTAATTTAATATTAATAATGCACTGAATCCCACACTAACATGACTTGTGTCGTAGGATCCAGGCTCTTTCCCAGACGGGGAAGGTAATACATACTCACACAATGCTACATTAAAAACATAGAACCTAACTAACTTAGCATGATTATTTGATACGAATAATACAAGTACCTACCTACATGAATATTTAAAATTGTGGCTCAAATTAATAATATCAATATTATCAATATCATAATGTTAATATATATATTCAAGCTCAAATTAATAATATCAATATTATCAATATCATAATGTTAATGTTAATGTTATATATATATATATATATATATATATATACATCACGGTGTAGAAATTGCGTCCATGCTGAGACACCGACTTATGGCGTCCACCATTTCCAGTGGCATAACCGCTAAAGTTCATGTGAATGTTGACTTCTGTATCACATGTCATGCACCCGTGCATCTTGTATTTATGAAAAGTTCAAAATTGTAGATATTCACACTCCTTTTATTCTGGTACACTTATTACGTCATGTACATTTGCACGTCCTAACGTATATTTTTTATATATTCTTATCAATACTGATGTTTTTTTTGCGTCTATAGTACTTAATATTTATTGCGCGTTCTCTCATACTGGTTTACTGCGTCCACCATTTCCACAGGCATTATTGCAAAACTTCATGTGAATGTTGACTTCTATATCAAATGCCATATTTCTTTCTGTGAAACTTGTATTTACAAAAATTTAAAAATTATAGATATTCATACTACTTTTATTCAGGTACACTGGTTCCGTCTTCTTCTTTTATGTTTTGGCGTCGCATTGTTGTGCATTTGCCAGTGTCAAGTATTAAGTTTTAATAATATTTAATGAAAATAGATACTGTCGTAGTCACGTCATAGTCCAATAAAGTCGCGGTCAAGTCCAAACATAGTCCAAGTCATACTTCAGTAAAGCAGTTGGGACTTTACTAGAGGCGTCTATGGAGTTTTGGTAACAACACAGAACAACATGATACATCACATTACATCACTTACCTACACTCATGCACGTAAATCAGCACATAATCAACAAAATACCGCAATTTTTCACTAATTATCACTGATAAAAACACAAGTACATAAAAATAACTTACCTACCAAGATAACTTTGCTGTTTTGACTTCGGATTTCAGTTTATGTTCTTACTATATTCAAATTTGTAATTTTTAGGCCAAGGGTAAGGGGCACGGTAGAAGGTACAGTATAGGGCACAGTAGGGGACACGGTAGGGGTTCAGGTAAGAGGCTAGGTAGGGGGTAGGGTAAGGACAGGGCAGAGCAACCCCCCACGAGAGGACACGTTGGTGGACACCATCACTAACAGAAATGTGAGATCTCAACAAAAACATGGCTTGTGAAAAGTACAATACTCGAGCAACAGTTATATAAGAGTTAGAAGGAGAGTTGATTAGGTGGCGTTGGGATATTTCAGGGTTATCTGAAGTCTGTAGAGAGGAAGACGACACGATAACCTTGAAGTCCGGCAACCTGCTGTAGAACCGGGAAAGTTACCAGCGGTCCCAAGGTGTTGTCGGTTTTCTCGTTCACAGGTTCCTCGCTAACAATGTTATCACGTTGAAAGTGTGTCAAGGAGGGTTGAAACCTGATACTCAGAAAATCCAAGAGGGATTCGCTGAAGGTAATTCAGGTGTCCGCACCGACTTTGTCACATCCAGATGATGAAGTGGAGACTATGTATGAGGACGTAAGTGGGGTCATACATCATACGTCTTTTACTGTTGTCATGGGAGACTTCAATGAAAAGATGGGCAGAAGAAAGTTGAGCTAAGAACCCCAGGGGCCATAGGTTGATAGACTTATTGGAGAGAGAAGAACTTTTTATATTGAATGAACTTTTCTTTCCGCCGCCGCCTCACAGAAAGTGGATCTGGATGAGATCCGATTGATCCACAAAAAATGAAATCATAAAACTTTATCATGACCTCTGAGAAACGGGTGTTCAATGATGTCTCCGTGATCCATGTAGTGAAAACCGGTAGCGATCACAAAATCGTAAGAGGCACATTGGATATTAACGTTAAGCTCAAAAGGTCACACCTGACGAAGTCCACGCTCCGACCTACTCGTGCCCATATCCACAACTGCGAGAACTTTCAGCTCAAGCTCTGGAACCGCTTTGCATGCCTAGAGAACACTATGTCGGTGGAAGAGATCAACACCGGAAGTCGGCGGATGTGAGGTTAGCTACAGGCTGCGCAATATCCAATCCAGACCGAAGCTCACGTAAAGTAGCGCATTGATTGGGTTTCATGCAGCCTGCAGCAAACTTCACATCCACTGACATGTATGATTCGACCTATATTAAACATATTCATGAGACCATCGAGCGGAACAAAGGCTCCAAAGTGTTTGCGAGAATTTTTTCTATAGAGCGTCACACCAGAGCTTCTGAAACCGGGTAGAATACTGGGACTAAAAGTTTGTCAGAAGCTTTTTAACTACGTCGTCCTTGAAAGCGTTACGCTAGAAGAATGGAACAGAAGCGTGGTGGTCCTATTTTTTAAGAAAAGTGACAACACAAGTTGTGCAAAAGAGTGTAACTCACTATCGCTGTATGGAAGTGTTGAAGTGTTTGTATAACAACGCCACTACATCTGCCTGAGTACAATAAGAGAGCTTCAAGGCAATTCCTTTAAAAAGAGGTGTAAGACAAGGGGATGTTATATCTCCGAAACTGTTTAGTGCTACTCTGGAGAACGCTTTTAGGTTCCTAAAATGGAAAGGATTTGGCATCAATATCAAGGGCGAATATATCACTCAGCTTCCGTTAGTCATGGCAAAGTCAATGGAAGAACTCAGCACGATGCTCCAAGGTCTCAATCGGGTCTCTCAGCAGGTTCTCAGCAGGCAGGTCTTAAGATGAACATGGACAAGATGAAGATCATGTGCAATTCCCATGTCGTACCCACCCCAATCTCTGTTGAGAATTCAATTCTTCGAGTCGTTGTCTCCTACGTCTACCCAGGACAAGTAAGTTCTCCAGTTAGGTAGGTTCGACTTCAAGAAAGAGTCTATGGCCGAATCCAACTCGAATGGACTGCGCTCGGAACGTCTTCTCGTTCGACACTGGAGATGTTTTTTATTTTATTTCGAATAGGTTTGCGTTTGACTACATACTGCCTGCTGAAAGCACATAAGCGGTCTAGGGTGTAGCGCGCTTACCTAGAAGATACCCGTTTACTCGGGATTTGAAGACACCTTGATCTCTCCAAGACCGCAGGATCACGCTGGATACAAGCTGCTTCCAACCGGTTTTTTTTTAAAGTCTGTTTTTACTTTCAGCAACGCTTAAGACTTCCTCTATTTCTAAAATTTCACATTCTAGGTCTTTTTCCATAGATAAATTCATCTAATCTAAAGACTTTCCTATGAATGAATCGGCTTTACCATCTTCCATTAAAATGAATAACTTATATTCGACATTCATCACAATATTATACTGCACAACTTTAATTGCATCCTTTCGTACGGAGTACTATAGCGTCCGCAAAGTTCACGAGGCGAATATAAAACTATCGGCGCACGCGGCAAGTCCACGCACCCGAGCGGCAACGTCGCATTCAATACAAAAGGCAACTATTCGCTCTGCACGAAGTGGCAACGTCTCATTTGGGAGTGGACGCAGTATTATCGGCAATTTTTAAAAAAATATACAGCCAAAAAATATACACCGATGCAGCGCCGCTAGCGGACAATCGGTGAACTTCATTATACTCGTCCAGACGCTCTGGAGGTAAATTTGCGTCCCAACGATTTTTTTACTATAGGTGCCCAGTGCCTATAGGTATCGAATGGCGGTGATTAGAGGTGAAAATAATCTTGCGTCCGTATACCGGACGCAGTAAGTCGGTGGAAGGGGATTTTTCATTGGTGGACGCAAGAAATGTAGTGGGATGTAAATATATATATATATACATATAATTTTATTTGTCAAAAACGGTTCAGCTGATTTCTGTAAAATTTAAATGGGACAGCAGCCCTTGGCATTAAACCTATAAAACCAATATCACGAATGGGTGTGTATGTTGGAGTAACGCTGCAATACACGAGATCTCTTGAGAGTCAAGGTTTGCAGCGTTACTCCTGTGTGTGTTGTACGTTACCTAAGTCATCGTTCAATGTGACTTTTAAGAAATGGTGTTATGAATAAAGGACTCTATGACTATATGTGTGGCCCCGGTACGAGTATAATAATGTTACGAGATGGGTTCTTGGATAATCAGTTAAAACGCCGATTGTTCACTTTGCACTTTATTGCACAAAATCACAGTACACACGACACAACTGGTTCGCACAAACACTTCACACTGGCACTGATATTCACACAACTAGTCACTTCACAATCACTGGTACCGCACTTGAACACGAGATGTTTTCGCTCCGGTATAAAACGCGATAACTGCCACGAACGAAAACCATCGCCCTATTTATATCAGAACAAGGGTTCTCTAGAAATCTGTAGAATATTTGGTGCCATTGTGACTGACAAAGTAAACAAGTATAAAGTTCGAGAATCCCTATTGTTCTCAATTATTACGAAAACACCAAAAAAATCTAACAAACAACAAACAATAGACACGACACAAAGACCGGTGCCGCCTGAGTCATAAAACCATAAATCTCGCGATTAGATGTAAACAACTCGCCGCCCGTAATTACCGCGCGCGGCGCGTTTTACTGCATAACAATAATATGGTGAGTAAATTCAATTTATTTTCTTTCAGAACTTGCTCCAAGTGTGCGAGAGGATCCCGACGATCGGCACGCAGCTAAAGATACTCTCTACGGTCAAAGCTACTATGCTGGGCGCGCAAGGTAATATACGAACTTTTTCTAATCGACAACTTGAGTTCTTTGGGAAAAAACTTTACAATGTGCCAGTTCATTGGTTATCTAATAATATGCTATGGTTTTTTACAAAATTATATTTGTTCAAACTTGCGCGATTTAAACATGTTATTCTTTGATACTACGGGCTGAATACGGGTAAAAACACGAGGTATATAAATACCTTTATCTACACTAATGTTGTAACATTCTACTTATGTTTCCAATACTTGCTTTATAATGACTACTGTTATAGCGCAGACAACAAAACACTCAATTTAAGCAATTTCACATGATGTTATAATATCCACATCGATATCGTAAAATCTCATTATAACATCGCGCGCTCGCTCCTGATTGGCCCTGCGCGCGCAGCTGGCGCCAAGTTCACTGTGACAATACACGTACGCGTGAATTTAATGTTTCGCAATATGTTTTTTTTTTATTTTTATTAGTGAAGATAAAGTAGTGTATGCAACTGCATATAACACGGGTATTAAAACACGAGTGTGAGTTTATGAAACGAGCGCAGCGAGTTTCATAATAGTAACGAGTAACTTCATTATATGACAGTTGCATAAACTACTATTTCAGGTTCGATATAGGTTTCCTTCATTTAATAAGTTCAATTAAAAATGTTGAACAGAAACAAAGATTCACTTCTGCGGCCTTCATCCAGTTAAATTATTTTTTGGCGTCAAATAAGGGAAGATTTATGTTTCGTATAAAGGATCAGATTTTTCATTTTTCAAGCTTTTACAAAACACACACATAAATTATCTAAAATGTCTATATTATTTACGTTTAGGATTCAGATCTGCATATGGAGCAAATTTTTCTATAACTGTTGAACTTATACTGTTTGATATACCGTTCTAAAGCTTATTTACGCAATAATTAATCTGTAATCTCGTAACCGCTTTCTCGCTTTCTACTAATCGGTTGTTCTGGCTTTAAACAGTCGGCATGCCGGACTATAAAGGTAACATGCTTGTGAGCTCTTGGCATGGACATTTTGCGTGCATTCGGTTCGAAATTTTGGTTTTAGTTGTCGTGGTTTTGTTCGGCATGATTGTGGTGCATACAACACTGCCTGCCGTTAGTTTAGACAGCACCTTTAAAGAAAAAAGAAATGTAAGACATGATCACAGCAAGATGGCGTCGAAATCGCATAGAAACTACAATAAAATCGTCGACAAAACATGACACAAGTGACACTCGAACTACTGACCAAATGTCAGATGTGCGTCTCAGCAATATTTCGGACAAATCTCATAGTCTAAGATCCCGACATACAACGACCTTCACCGAGATGCTTATTTAATGAAACGTATTTTATATTCAATTTAATATGTCAATAAATATAATGCATATGGGTTGCCTAGCAAATTTCAGTCCAGAGTATGTTTAATTAATAATTAAAAAAAAAAAAAATTAACATTTCACCGGTATGATTATTAGATAAATTCTATACCAATCGAAAGTATGAAGCCCGTAGAATATGCAAACGTTAGGTTGCCTATTCTTTTCCGGTCACAACTATTGGGTTGCCAGGTATAAACAGGTAAATCTGTACTACTAGCATTTTGCAACGGTCTGTTTATTAAATGAAATTTAAACGAAATTAAAGATTATTTTATTCTGAACACGGTGGTATTGGGTTGCCTGCGAAAAATCAGTCCAGAATTGCGGTTGTCGAATTTTAAAAAGTAAAATATTGCTCCGAGTGAATGTGCGACTGAGAGGTCCCAACCAAACATCCCATGCGACAGAAGAGGACACAGCATAGCAGCCACAGAAGAGAGGAGGAAATAGAAAGGCGATGTGGAGGGGGGTTTGTAGCCACGTACATGAAACTGAAATTTGCTGGGCAACCCATAAGCATTATATTTATTGACATATTAAATTGAATATAAAATACGTTTCATTAAATAAGCATCACGGTGAAGGTCGTTGTATGTCGGGATCTTATACTATCAATGCCGTTCAAGGCGGAGATTATATTTTCAACGTTATAGCAATAGCAGTAATTTATACACCGCATTGTTGCTTAACCGCTTAGCGATGCCAGAGGCCTTCAGGCGGCTTAAAAATTCTGACACCAGGGCTGGCCACCCAGCCAATACAAACTTATCCATATGATTTCTGCTACCCGAGTCGACTCTGTAGTAAGTTCATGTGGAAGACACATTTTATAGACTTCTGAATTTGTTGAAGTTGGGTTGAAATCTTACAAAAATAAAACGATTGTCAAGCACATTTGGCCGTCTGTACACGGGGTTTCTTTTGGGCGATGGATATTTTCTGGCTTGAATATTATGGTACTCAACATGATCAACGTTTACTACTGTACCAAACACCGTGACCACCACCTCCCATTTATACAGATACAACAGGCCCAATTATGAAGACGCCATCGTAAATTTAATCCTTGCATAGTAAAAAATAAAGTCGCTATTTTTTGTCTGTTTGTCTGTATGCTTAAATCTTTAAAACTACGCAACGGATTTTGATGCGGTTTTTTTTAATGGATAGAGTGATTCAAGAGGAAGGTTTATATGTATAATACACCTGTGCGAAGCCGGGGCGGGTTGTCTAGTAGTAACATAAAATATTGTTCTCTCAATCAATTGCAAATAGTGAAAAAGTAACATGAATACTCTAAATTGCTATTATAATTAGATGATATATACTAGAATATTCCCGTCCTCTAGAGAAACGCCCTATACAGTGTTACCAGCGTACCCCGAACTAAGCCACAAGGGGGCTATTAAAACCATAATTATTAACCCCCGACGAAAAAGAGGGGTGTTATAAGTTTGACGTGTCTGTTTGTCTGTGTGTCTGTCTGTCTGTCTGTGGCTTCATAGCGCCCGAACCACTGAACCGATTTCAGTTTAGTTTTTCTTGGATGAAAGGAGACAATCGAGAGTGTTCTTAGCTATGTTTTATAAAAATCGATTGAGCCGTTTAAGAGTTATGGTGGGTTAAAGTGGGGATGGAAGAACCAAAATTCTACAAATGTGCCCGAAATGGTTGTCAATTGAAAGTTTGTTGTCAAATATTTTTATGTCGGGGGTTTTTTAATTAGGTATATTATAAACTACTTTTACTATGTTGCCAACCTAAAATTCGAGGAAAAAATCAGCTGTAATCGACAAAATGTATAAAACAACAGTTTTTTTTTTCTCGAATTCCGGGTTGGCTTCATAGTAAAAGTTTTTTATAATGATGGTCTGAATCACATCCTTTCAGTTTAGTACACCAGTTCTGGGTAACCCTGTACAGACTTGTGAGCGTACCGATAATAACTGGTATTCTAAATATACGTCGGAAAAGTATATGTGACGCAGGGATGGCTTACTGATAAATATAATCTATCTAAGAACTAAAAAAGTATTGTCAATTTTTTACAAGCTTTTATCTACACTAATGTTGTAACATTCTACTTATGTTTCCAATACTTGACTTATAATGACTACTGTTATAGCGCAGACAACAAAACACTCAATTTAAGCAATTTCACATGATGTTATAATATCCACATCGATATCGTAAAATCTCATTATAACATCGCGCGCTCGCTCCTGATTGGCCCTGCGCGCGCAGCTGCGCTCTCATTGGTTAGATTTAAATGGCGCCAAGTTCACTGTGACAATACACGTACGCGTGAATTTAATGTTTCGCAATATGTTTTATTTTTTATTTTTTTATTAGTGAAGATAAAGTAGTGTATGCAACTGCATCTAACACGGGTATTAAAACACTCGTTACTATTATGAAACTCACACTCGTGTTTTAATACCCTTCATTATATGACAGTTGCATAAACTACTATTATCTGTGGTTATATAATAGTGCCCAATCATTGTGGTAATTTCAATAATTCTCACTGTTAATATTTTGGAAGTAAATAAATAATGATTTTTTACAAAAATAGTATGACCGACTTTACCCGTGTACAGAATTCGCGAATATTTCGCACGGATCGATGTAGCATTTTTCACACTGTTTTTGATTTATCAAAAATGGCTCAGCCGATTTTAATAAAATGTTAATGGGACCAATTTCGAAGTATACTCTTTCCAATAAAAAAAAAAGAATTATTGAAATCGAATTGAATCTATCATGAAAAAAGTTATGCGTGGTTATACATTAAAAAAATATATGTATATGCGTCGAATTGAGTACCTCCTCCGGTTAGGTTCCTCGGTCAAAAAAGGCCTTAAAGATTCCAATATTTAGGAATGTGTGTGCCATGCTTTATTAGTTCTAACAATTCGTTTAATATGCACCAGTGTTGTGTAAGTACTAATCCCCACATACTGCATGCTTTCACAAAATATTACACATCATTGTTTTAATTAAAGAATCTAAAATTCGTTACGCAGTTGTTTTTATGTATAAAATGTTGTTTTCCAGAAAATCTGTGTTGTATTTCATGTAATATTATTTGTAGTACAAGACGTAAAAATTTCGTAAATAATATACCTAATTAAAAAAAACCCCGACACAAAAATATTTGACAACAAACTTTCAATTGACAACCATTTTGGGCACATTTGTAGAATTTTGGTTCTTCCATCCCCACTTTAACCCACCATAACTCTTAAACGGCTCAATCGATTTTTATAAAACATAGCTAAGAACTCTCTCGATTAAGTCTCCTTTCATCCAAAAAAAAATTAAACTGAAATCGGTTCAGTGGTTCGGGCGCTATGATGCTACAGACAGACAGACAGACAGACAAACAGACACGTCAAACTTATAACACCCCTCTTTTTCGTCGGGGGTTAAAAATAGTTGCGGACACGACTAAAGAAGTCTCAACAAAAACACCGCATGATTGCATGAACTTTCCTATAATTTTTATTGACATTCTCGGTAAATCGCATGATTGCATGAATTGTATTATGATTTGATTGACTTTATCAATGAATTGTTTCTTATTGTTGAATGTTTTTTTGCACAGGAAGCGAGGAAGACCAAGAGGCGACCGAGATGTTGGTCGGAAATGCTCAGAATCTCATGCAGAGCGTAAGTATTGCTTTAAAATTTTGAAATTATGATAAAATTACGGTATGGATTATTTTTTATACTTAGAATTGGTCTATTGACCTAGTCAATGGGCCAATGAAAAGTATCTGTTTCAAATTTCCTGTCGTTTTTTAGGGTTCCGTACCCAAATGGTAAAAACGGGACCCTATTAATAAGACTCCACTGTCTGTCCGTTTGTCTGTATGTCCGTCTGTCTGTCACCAGGCTGTATCTCACTAACCGTAATAGCTAGAAAGCTGACATTTTCACAGATGGTGTATTTCTATTGCCGCCATAACCATAACAACAAATAGGTTCTAAAAACTGAATAAAATAAGTATTGAAGGGGAAATAAATATTCCATTGAATAAACGTGATTTTTTGCCGGTTTTTGTTCGATATTAATATTCACAGAGTTTTCATTTTAATAATGAGTAATTAAATTAAAATAAATCAAGGGTACCCTCACGGTATCTAACACGGTGCGGAACCCTTCGTGCGCGAGTTGGACTCGTATTTGGCTGATTTTGCTTATTTAACATCCAGACCACGTCATTTGTTTTCTGTTGTTGTGCAGGTGAAGGAAACTGTGAAAGCGGCAGAAGGTGCCAGCATCAAGATTCGCACGGAGCAGGGCGGGTACAGGCTGCGGTGGGTGCGCCGCTCGCCCTGGTACCAGATCTAAACTACCACCACACACGTGGAATACTGGGCCGAGATAACTACGGGCAAACATCGGGGATATTGGGACGAAATAACTACGGGCAAACTTCTGGGATAGCGGGACGAGATAACTACGAGCAAACATCGGGGATATTGGGACGAGATAACTACGGGCAAACAACGGGGATAGTGGGACGAGATAACTACGGGCAAACTTCTGGGATAGCGGGACGAGATAACTACGGGCAAACATCGGGGATAGTGGGACGAGATAACTACGGGCAAACTTCTGGGATAGTGGGACGAGATAACTACGGGCAAACTTCTGGGATAGCGGGACGAGATAACTACAAGCAAACATCGGGGATAGTGGGACGAGATAACTACGGGCAAACTTCTGGGATAGCGGGACGAGATAACTACAAGCACACATCGGGGATATTGGGATGAGATAACTACGGGCAAACTTCTGGGATAGCGGAACGAGATAACTACAAGCACACATCGGGGTTATTGGGATGAGATAACTACGGGCAAACTTCTGGGATAGCGGGACGAGATATATACCACCTAACTGGCCGGGAATAGGGGAATGTGGGGCAACACATGTACTTGTTGGGGGAATTATATCGAGCCTCTTCAGGAGAAACATCTGTACTGTACTGTATTTATAATAATCCACTGCAGGATGTAGGCCTAACCACGAAGGGTGATTGGGCCATATCCACCACGCTGGCTGGTTGGTGGATTCACAAACGCCATCGAATTTCTTCTACGGACGAATGCAGGTTGCCTTCAGTCTACCAATGCTTGTGTGGCCAAATATTCTAAAACTTCATTAAAAACGAACTTGTACATATCAGAACAGTTTTAAAAGCGTCATAAATTACTCTGACGAACATAACATTTTTAGAAATAAACTTGGGAGAAAATGAGTGTATTCGTATACAACAGGTATTCGTATGTATCAGCTGCCGACATCCTTCTTTGGCATATTAGAGCTTACCTGTTTTTCCTGAAAAGGTTCGATATGTATTGATAGAAGCGTACTAAAAGAAATAACATTACACGTGCAATGATTATTTATAAATTATACTCTATAAACCAAGTAGCTTGCGCCGGCGGCTGCGCCCGCGTGGTATTTCGATTTTTGTGCTATCCCAGAGGAACTATCTCATTTTTCCGGGATAAAAGTATACCATTGAATTTCATAAGTTATCATTTTCAATATATTTTTAATTTTGACATAGTGTAATCCCCTTTTATATTTGAAACGGGATAAAAATATTGTATTTATATATTTTGCTTTTTCGAATAATTATGTATTTATAATTAACTCTTTATTCATAAACGCTCAATAAGCTGACGTGCTTTATAAATGTATTTGTCTTTCCAAATGACGAGGAAATGAGATAAAGTACTAAAGTAGTCTTATTGTACTTTTCTGAATAAGGTTTTTAAAGTAAATAAATATAAATTGGAGCGTAGGAAAAGTTAACCGTACCATAAAGAAGTATTTTTTAGAATTATTTCACAACGAATGGGTTTATTTAATAACAAAATAATTAAGTGAATAGAAAAGAGTGATTGAGAAAGTAAGTGCCATGTGCTAGTGCTTTATAATGTAGGTTAAATTTAGGTCTTACTGGTTCTAACGTAGATATACTATATACATGCACTAGTTTATCAAATGTTAAACCCTCGACTCGAAGAAAATTTGCTGAATTCACTATTAATTTTATTTTTGTAGCGCTTATAGCGAATTTTGACTAGGTGTTTCCTAGCGATCACCGGAGCTAAGCAACGTTTTGTACGGTAAATCTTCGGATGGGTGACCGCGGGTGGTATTTACAACTGAGCGCTGCCGTGGGGATCTCGGTTGTTTTAACCACTTAGCCATGTCAGAGGCATTAAAGCGGCTTAAAATCTTTTGACACCAGGGCTAGCCACTCGACCTATATGAATTACTTACGAAAGACATGATGACAGGGTAAAAAATCATTATTGTAATTAGTCCGTTGGCAAGGTAATTAAAACATATTGGACGCGTAATTTTTCTTTTGGCAATCAAACAATAAATTACCAAGATAAACCTTGTCAAAGTTTGGGAGTGGGGGCTCGTGACGTCACTAGCGCTAGTCTGTACATTTGTATAGCACTCGTGACGTCACGCGGAACTTTAACGGGCAATGTCTTCGTCAATCTTTGTTTAATTGACAAAAGAAAAAATACGTGTCTATTTTTTTTTAAATCTCTGACGGACTCGTTATATTTTTTAGTTACTATGCCTTTTGTATGACCTAAGTTCGAGTCGAGGGGATAACATTGAAACTGTATGTCTAATTTAAAGGTTTAGCGAACGAGAAATATGCTGCTATCTTTGTCTTGTGGCTTGTAAAGAGTGAGCTAGATCTATGTATTTTGTGCTGCTGATAAATTTCATCTGCGTTTGCTAAAACCTTTAAAATGGGCGTTAGTTTGCACAAAAAATGATTGAACGTATTAATTGTGAAAAATTGTGAAAGATAAATATGAGGTAGCGACTCGTTATTACTGAAAGTATGTGTATGTAACTCATTCACTTCAAGTAAAAATAGAAATTGTACAAATACAGTGAAAATAAGTAAAGTACAACAATCACATTTAGTAGCAGTAAGTTGTATAATAAAACCTATCGTTTCCTTAATTATACAAAGAAGATTCATCGTAGGCTCTAACTTTGTGCCATGCTTCAAAATAAGCATAAAAAATATGACAAATGAGCCGCAAAAATCGTCATTTAATACTTTAGTACTTTGTTAGAAAAATATTATCTAAATTATTTTTTCTTTGTATGGTAAATTTTTAATACCATAATACGATCGGAAAATATTTTCCCAAATAAACTCTGGGATGTTATTAAATAAAATAATACCGGAATAATTTTAATTTTAAAGCTAACATTCAAGAACGGTACTTCAAGCCCTAGACACATACACTTTTGCAATGTCTGCTATTGATTTGAAACTTTGTTCAGTGACGGTTACAAATAAAATGTCAAATGGTTTATTTACTTGTACAATTAAATGTAGTCTTCCTTGCCTCAATAGACTGCAATGGCCTTGAATGAGATTCAATTCATATTGTTGTATTGTTGCAAATTCAGGGTTACTCGGAAAGTACTGCCGATCGAAAGGGTTACTCAAATCCAGATAGTGCTCGAGGTAGATCAGTGAACTTGAATATTAAGTCAGTCAAAAGGGCTTCCACAAGAACTGTGCTTTTAAAATATCGTCATATTGTAGAGCTCGTAGCGTACGTTGAGTAGTTGTTTTTAGCGATCACTGAAGTTAAGCAACGCTCCGCACGGTCAGTCTTCAGATAAGTGACCGCGGGTAGCATTTACAACTGAGCGCTGTCGTAAGTCAGATGACATTTTTAATTATGTGGCCCGTTATAACTGTAGAGCTATGGCCATGCCAGAAGCCGAAGTAAGAGGTCAAGTAAAAACTGACACCAGGGCCTATAGGAACTTAGGTACTAGAGTGAGAAGTACAATTTCATTTTGTCAAAATTGTAGAAAGGTATTTTTTCGTGGCCTTTTCAAAGCAAACAAAAAAACCTCTACCTACGTTGGTGCAGGGACGAGAATTGTAGATTTCATAATAAAAACTTGTGGTACCTATCCTTTCAGATGTCCTTAATCAGACTAGCCTTGAATTTGTAGAAGGTAATAACGGAAAAATCATTGTTATTTCTGATTTAAACTACCATTTTACTGGAATATTCATACGTTATTCTATATTTTTCCTGTTGCTATTTTTACCTATAAGTATTACCAAAAGCAATATAATATACTATGATATATAATTATAACTCTAATGGTCTGCCTTGTAGTAATAATTAGATGTGATATACATTGCCGAATATATATCTTATATTTCGTAGATTTATATACTGTCTTGCCTTAACCTTTTGACCGTCACGCCTCATTTTTAGGGTTACTTATATCCAAAAAGTGAAAACGAGACCCTATTACTAAGACTCCGTTCTTCGTCCGTCTGTGTGTCACCAGGCTGTATCTCAATAACGGTGATAGCTAGGCAGCTGAAATTTTCACAGATGATGTATTTCTGTTGCCGCTATAACAACAAATACTAAACATAGCATAAAATAAATATTTAAAGGAAGGCTGTCATACAACAAACATGATATTTTTGCCGTTTTTTGCTCGATATTAATACAGCAACAGGAAGACGGTTGATGTGAGGCTACTGGGCTCATATAGGGTACGTAACCCTTTGTCGCACTTGGTTGTTTTTTTTTTTTTTGCTTCATATTGTGGTGCCTGGTTTTAAGTCCATTGTAGCGCTCGTAGCGTAGTTTGACTAGGTGATTGTCAGCGATCACCGAAATTAAGCAACGTTCCGCACGGTCAGTACTTGGATGGGTGACCGCGGGTGGCATTTTCCAACTGAGCGCTACCGTGGCTCGGATGACACGTGAAATAGTAGGCCCCGGTTGTTTTAACCGTTTAGCCATGTCAGAGGCCTTCAGGCGGCCTAAAAAACTCTGACACCAGGGCTAGCCACCCGGTTATACGAAGTTACTTACTTAGTCCATTATAAAAACCGTTTGCGCCCGAAAGTTCTCATCAAGGTAAAAGTACCGGTCAAAAGGTTAATCATGTAACTAAATTTAAATATTTTTGTACCCCGAGAGTGATTGTGTAGGCATATTAATGTGATCGTAACGTAATTGTAAATATTAATAATAATTTAGTCGCTTATGCTTTTATACTTTGCTATTAATATTAGGTATACTATTTTTATATAATTTCTTGGAAATGCTGATCTATTTTAACTATTTAAAAAGTACGTAGAAAATGATTATAACATGTCTAAATATCTTTTAACATTTCTCTTCTAAATTTAATTTAGATTTTAATCTGTAAACTTTGGTCATACGCCTAGCTTGTTACCTATATAAAATCTATGTATAAGTGTAGGTACGCTGCAGGACATTTTTATTTAATATCGAAATTATTTGAGTTTTGTCCTAGGGACAGAAATAAACCTAGTTAATTTTGTTTTAGTTATTTAGTTGTTTTCAAACCACCATCGTATTATGAATGGGCACTTATGCTATGTATTTGTAAATACAATTAGCTGTCAGAAAGGGATAGCGATATTATAAGTGACTTATAAAAAGTTGCTTTAAAAATCAAGCTATATTGTTTCATGTGTTAGTAGGACGGTCACTGACAAGGAGGATATACGATCTGATAAAGATCGCAGAGATCGACGAGAGATTTAATTGGAAATCTAGTGCAGAAGCCTATGTCGAACAGTGGACGTCCTACGACTGTCATGATGATGATTATTTAACTCTACAACGTAGGCATTAACTTGATGAGTTGTAAAGTTGTAATATCATTCAGGAAAATCGATTTAAAATGTTATTTCCTGTCCTATCTTCCTTTCTGGATATAACTGATTTTATGAACTCTATACAATTAGCTATTACAAGGAATTAGGGAACTCAAACACAGTTTGATATAAATTGCCACTTGTGTTAAACATTTTAACATATTACGAATATTCGTATATTAAGGCGAAAAGAGGTGGTTTAATCCATTATTATGAACAACTTAAACTATGGAACTAACCCGGAATTGGAGAAAAAAAATAAACTATCCCATAAAAATAGCAATTCGGAGTCGACAAAACATATACTAAGCGCCACACAAATCAGCGGATGGGAAGTTATGCGCAGAACGCTGCGCAAAAGCCGAAATATGGGTATGCGCGGGAGCCAGAGAGACTCGCGCCGGGGCACACCCGCCCGCCAACCTCATGCCTCCCGCGCGCTTACTACGCATTGTGCACACATGTGCAATAATTAGCGAATCACGGCGAAGTGTCATCTGTGGCTAACTTCTCATCCGCCAATTTCTGTAGCGCTCAGTATAATAATATAATATGAAACAGTTGATTTCTTTTTCTGCAATTCCGGGGTGGTACCATATAGAATGATATCAGCCCTTTTTGAATTATCATGCACATTTAAATAATACATATTTTCATCTTGGGTAGAAAAGCAGCCTAAAATATGTTCGGTGGTATTAATTCTAAGAGCTTTTTTTATATTGTTTTGTATTAGTTTTCTAAAACTAATTCTTGATGTTACTTTCGCAATATAATAGTGTGCTTTTATATTTTTTTATAAACCTATTTACTTTTGTTATATTATTTAGGTACCTACTCATTTATTTATTTGAATAAATATTTTTACACAATATCTTAGTTTTTCCTGTTATATTTTTCCTTGTTCTTGATTTTATAGAATTGTACGTGGAGAGGTGTTTATCTCACTTAGAGCGCTTTGCCACCTGTAATTCAACTCTATTATGAATTCCAGAATGACAGCTGTCACTTTGATATCTGTCATATTTGACTTGTACTATGACCTGAAAAAACATATTTTAGTTTGACAGCTGTCACTTCGACACTTGTCATGCAACTTTAGCATGACAGGTAATATTTTGTTTCTTTTTGTTATTTTAGTTTTACGGTAGTAACACGGGTAATTTATTTTTACTGTTCTAACAACTTTCAACTTCCCGTCTAAACTATTTCCATGCCAAAAAACAAAGTACAACCCGGTCGCAATATCTGTGCACCCGACTTCGGGACGTATTTACATTACCGGACGTCTAGTATACCGTCCGGACGTAAATTATTATCGGGACGTGTATCGGCAACGAAGATGCTAACCGTACTGTCGCACCGGGGAGTGCGCGGAGAGGTGACAGGGAAAGCGGGAGAGACGCCGCATTCCAGCGAGGTGTACAGATATTCTGACCGGGTTATAAATCCATTGCTCCGTTGCTACGTGTTAGTTAGAGGAACAAACTAACAAACACACTTTCAGATTTACAATATTAGTAAAGATTAAGTCTAGATTACGTAACGCTCGTAGCGAAGTTGGACTAGCTGTTTGTCAGCGATCACCGAAATTAAGCAACGTTCCGCACGGTCAGTATTTGGATGGGTGACCGCGGGTGGCATTTTCCAACTGAGCGCTACCGTGGCTCGGATGACACGTTAAATTGTAGGTCCCGGTTGTTTTAACCGTTTAGCCAAGTCAGATGCCTTCAGGCGGCTTAAAAACTCTGACACCAGGGCTATACGAAGTTACTTACTTTAGTCTAAATTTCTTCAAGGAACAGAGTTTTTTTTTAAAATTCCGTATAGGTTTGCGTTTGACTACATACTACCTGATCTTGAGCAGATATGCGGTCTAGGGTGTAGCACGCTTACCTAGAAGATACCTATTTACTCGAGATTTGCAGACACCCAGTTGCTCGAACAAAGGCGAAACATTAGGTAACAGCATCCTGCGGCCTAGTCATTAACCATAACCAATCACAGGTCTCAATGTAACCTTTTCAGTCTTTGTGATTGGTCCAACATTAGGCTTTAGACGAAGGCCATAAGGTTGATTATGGAGGCTGGATTTTGCTTTCTTGCGCAGGGGGTTGGATTATTTGGTAGGGGGGACGAGCCCGTAAGGCATGATTATATTATTACGGGGCGGGCGCGGGACGGCCTAAACGATGCACGTTCCATACATTGTTGTCGTTGCCCGTACGACGCCCGGACGGGGCCTGTCTGGGCTTTTACACAAAATGTATGGTACCTACGTGCGTCGTACGGTTTGGTAGTCAATAGCGCTAGCGCAATGCAATATATATAGCCTTCTGATCTTATTAGATTTTCAAAAAATTGTTTAAACTTAGCTTAAGTTGATAAAGTGCTTAGAGCGTAGAAAATCATATTTTCCTACTTAACTTTTAGTGAGAATAAATATTGGATATTCTTTTAGTAACTGTAGTTTTATTTCACAAAATCCCTCATTCGCATTATCATCCACAGCCTCCTTTATTAGGGTTCCGTACCCAAAGGGAAAAACGGGACCCTATTACTAAGACTTCGATGTCTGTCTGTCTGTCTGTCACCGGGCTGTATCTCATGAACCATGATAGCTAGGTAGCTGAAATTTTCACAGACGATGTATTTCGGTTGTCGCTATAACAACAAATACTACAAACAAAATTATAAATAAAATTTTAGTTTTATATTTCCTTCAATAGTAAAATTAAAATAAAATAAATGTTTAAGGGGAGCTCCCATACAGTACGGAACCCTCCGTGCGCGAGTCCGACTCTTACTTGGCCGATTATATTTATCCCACTGCTGGCTATATGCCTCTCTCTCACTGTGCCATCTGCCTCGGTCCTGTGTCAATCGTGTCCAGGAGCCTTATTGTGTAAAGCCTCTGACGTTCGGCTTCGCTTTTTCTCTTGCTTGCGCCATTTACTCACGCCACGAGGGCGAGCGGGAGAAAAATCGAGGCCGAACGTCAGAGCGCTTACACAATAAGGCCTCAGGTTTGACCCGCGATTTCTCATTAGCATAATGACTCAATATTCTTAGTATTTTACTAAACAGGTATATCTAGCTCATCATAAAAGTACAAATGACACGACCTTCATGGGATGAGTCAGGCTCAGGAACGAGAGAGAGCAAGATTGGTCGAGTATGAGTAATTCACTGTTTCCACAATAAAATATACAGGGTTATTCCTAATCAATTTGCATCCTATTCTATTCTGTTAGTTCCGCGACTTTTGTCAAAACTCCAAAAAAAATTGTTGTTCCATAGAAAAATATTGTTCACCCGAGACAAATGTATGGAACAGCTGTTTTTTTTTTTGAGTTTTGACAAAAGTCGCAGAACAAATGTTGATAGTTTTGATGTACAGAATAAGCCCCTAACCTGAAGGGATGCTAATTGATTAGGAATAACCCTGTATAGTTCCAATTGCCAGGGGGCCTCATACTCGGCTAAGCCTGTATTGAAGTCCGGTGTAGAATAGATGCAAACGGACTTTGTTGCGCAATAAATAAAGTCGCTTCCCGCTGTCTGTCCCCATGTATGCTTATATCTTTAAAACTACGCAACGGATTTTGATGCGATAGATAGAGTGATTCAAGAGGAAGGTTTATATGTATAATACACCTGTGTAAAGCCGGGGCGGGTCGCTAGTTAAATTATAAATGCGGTCCTAAGTTCATTTGATTTTATCAGCTTACACACCGTACAAATATTATCTCTTACTAGAAATTGAGCCTTTTTTTTTTACGTGGGGGAAATCTTCTGAAGATGCCCTAACTGCATTGGGGTTATGTGGGATTGTACCCACTAAAACCCCCTCGGTGGCCAGCCTTTGTGCCTTCTTGGGAGCTCCGGGATCTCCAAAAGGAACGCACCGGTGCTCCCAGCACTTTGTGTGCCTACTCGCCTGGCAGTAGGGCCAGGCTTGTGCGGTCCTCTACGACAGCGTTGCCACGTTGCCACACACGCTGTCGTCCTCCTCGGGCCCGTTTGAGTGGATGGCCAGAGCCCCAACTCTGACCACCCACGAGCCCAGTGGTCCCCTTTTAGTAAGCTCTTACTACAGGCAGGGGATACCGATGCCGTATTCTCGTGCCCCGGCATCAGGGCAAGCTAGAAATTGAGCCCAATGACTCAAATGACTTGAGTCTAATGATTGGGTGTGAGTGTGTATGTTTGTAAATGTAAATTTGTACTGTAAGTTTGGCTACCAACTAGCCATACTGTAGGATTTAATTGTTTATGAACAACATTCTATGTATATATATCAATGAGACCAACCCTAAAATCGCAAAAAATGACGTCAAGTCCGCAGAACTGCGCTGGATGCGAGCCACTTTGGAGATCTGTAGGAAAGGCTTATGTCCAGCAGTGGACGTCCTATGGCTTAAACGACGAGGGCAATGTAATTCTGAACTGGGTTCGTACATTATTTAGAAATATACATGTCGCAGAACACTGTTTTCACACCACTGGCTTTTCGGTGAAGGAAAACATTGTGAGGCAACCTGCATTACGTCCGTAGAAGAAATTCGGTGGCGTATGTGAATCTATCAACCCGCACTGGGCCAGCATGGTGGATATGGCTCGATCACCCTTCGTGGAGACCCTACGTCCTGCAGTGGACTATTAAAAAGGTTGGTACAGTACTTACAATATATCGCAGAAATCTATAAGAGAATGACTAATGCCCAATGTGATCGATTTGATGATGATGATAGAATGACTAACAATTTGCTAAGAAACATTGAATGAATCTTAGCTGCAGTCAGTTGTACCAGCCCTTTAGAGTAGGTACGTACGGCATAGCTCGTTCAACGTTTATCATTAATATTAATTTATTATTGTACCCAGGAATTTACTCCAGCACCTCTATTTATATAAAAATAGGTTTTTGACCGCATTTGCCCGTAATGTTCCGTATTATCAACGCCAGGCGGAAAAAGATTGCAGCAATGAAGTCATGTTGGTTTATTTTGACACGAGGATAATTCTTCGGATTTATTTATTGTGCCTTCTGGAGCTGTGGGGTGTGGTGCCATTTGTATTTTAACAGATTTTTATATAGTGATTTGGATATTTGTTAAGCTGGTCACGAAGTCTCTGTAAAAAGGTACGTGTCCTTTATTAACTTGTGTTGCTTTCAATTACACGGTAGCGCTCGTAGCGTAGTTTGACTAGGTGTTTGTCAGCGATCACCGAAATTAAGCAACGTTCCGCACGGTCAGTATTTGGATGGGTGACCGCGGGTGGCATTTTCCAAATGAGCGCTACCATGGCTCGGACGACACGTTAAATTGTAGGTTGTTTTAACCGTTAAGCCATGTCAGAGGCCTTCAGGCGGCCTAAAAACTCTGACACCAGAGCTAGCCTCCCGGCCTATACGAACTTGCTTTTAATTACACGGTTAGGCATAGGTACATTTAGATAAGTAACTTTGCTATGCCATATTAAAAAGGCCTGATTTGTATGACCTGTAAGTTCTAATCACTACATAGTATAAAACAAAGTCGCTTCTCGCTGTCTGTCCCCATGTATGCTTATATCTTTAAAACTACGCAACGCATTTGGTTTATATGCATAACACACCTGTGCGAAGCCGGGGCGGGCCGCTAGTCATAAATAATATACTTACGTGTGATTTTGCTGATTAAAAGTTTGCCTCCCTGAATTCAGCCCCTTCTTGTGGAGTTCGTACATTACGAGTATATTTTTGTATGATAATCGGCCAAGTACGAGTCGGACTCGCGCACGGAGAGTTCCGTACCGTATGAGAGCCCCATTCCTCTTACCGTTATTAATAGCGAGCAAAAATCTCCTAAAAATCACATTTGTTGTATGGGACCTCCCTTAAATATTTATTTTATTCTATTTTTAGTAGCTTTGTTGTTATAGCGGCAACAGAAATACATCATCTGTGAAAATTTCAGCTGCCTAGCTATCACGGTTCATGAGATACAGCCCGGTGACAGACAGACAGACAGACGGACATCGAAGCCTTAGTAATAGGGTCCCGTTTTTACCCTTTGAGTACGGAACCCTAAAAATGGTGTACAGAATATTATGTACCTACGATTAAAAGTAATATTGATGCATTACACTTCTAACACCCCCATGCGCCTTAAAACTCTTACACGAGGTCTGGCTATCCGCCCCATACGAACCTATGACACCCCCTTTTGTTTTTTTTTACGCAAATAAGTCCGCGTTTGACCACCAACTCGCCTGATGGTAAGCGACGTTGTGGTCGAAGATGAAGCACGCAGACCTAGAAGATACCTATTCACTCTGACCTTGAAAAGCTTTAGATTATATCTCTTAGGAAACAGGAAAGCAGGAAGACTGTTCCATTCCCTGGCGGTACGAATCAGAAATGTTGAGTCAAACCGCTTCGTACGTATCGAAGGCATTGCGCAGCTTGTAGCTAACTTCACGTCAGCCATCTATTTGATTTTTTTTTAAAGTTTACAACACATATAGGCTGAATCATACAAATCGGCAATATGAAGTCAGTTACAGGCTGCGCGATATCCAATCCTGACTGCAACTCACGTAAAGCTGCGCGTTGAATGGATATCGCGCGGCTTGGAGCAACTTAACATCTGCTGACTTGTGTGATTCAGCCTATAACAACTTATTTATCCAACAATCCACTTGTCAGAAAACATCCACTGCTGGACATAGGCCTCCCCTATAGATTTCTAATAAGACCGGTTGAAAGTGGCTTGAATCCAGAAAGATCCTGCGCTTTTGATGAGTTCTTTTGATGTTTAACGCTGCGCTTTCTCATCAGTCATCATTTCTTCGTGGTATGTGCCTTGCCCACTGCTATTTTAACTCGATAAGATGGGTTTTTTTAAGGATTTTCTAATAAATCTTATTCGATCACGTAGAAAAACTCGTGTGACTTGGAGCTTATTAATAAGACCCATATTACAATCTAGTAGGTACCTAAGTCGAGGACTGATGACCGATGGGGTCGTAAGGTCCTCGAGTGGAGACCACGTACCGGCAAGCGCAGCGTAGGGCGTCCACCTTCGAGGTGGACGATGAGGACCGCAGGATCACACTGGATGCAAGTCGCTCCCAACCATTCTTATTAGAGATCCATAAGGAAGGCCTATGTCCAGCAGTGGACGTCACGTGGCTGCGAAGGATGGATGGAAGTTTTAAAACATAAAGTAGGTTGATCTAGATATTTACATTATAGGTATTAAAGTTAAAGAAAGAGGAAATCAGAGGTAGAGCACTGTGGCCTGTGAGTGACTTCATACTTTGTACTACCTAGTGACTCAAAGCAAATAAAATACAACAATGGTACCTTAAAGTAAGCTATTGCCTGTTGGTCAAGATGATAACATTGTATGGAAATATAATTATGATACGCGGGTAGCATTTTCCAAGCTGTAAGCCGAAACACAGGCCACTGGCCTAGTTCGGCAACAGATACATAAATTATCTTTATAACATATTTGCTCGTAAAGTGACTGTAATTACACCAATTTCAATATCGTAATGTATTTCATTACGCACTTGTACGTTATTGTAATGAAAAACGCACGAGTGAACGATACTTTTTAAAATCTTAGCAAAGAGTTTATATGTCAGAAAAGTGGTGAATATTTTATGAATAAAATTAACTTTAGGAGATAAAAAATTAGCAAATATAATAAATAAGCATTTAATTCTTTAATTTAATTAATTTTGACAATAAATTACAACCATTTATCTGTAACAAAAACACAAAATTTTTAATTTACTTTATTAGTAATACTGGCTGTTTTTGTACCTTTGCCTAAAAAAAACGTTGATGCGCGCGCATCGCTAATTTGTGGACAAGTAAAGATTTATTCGTTTCAGAAAGTCAGAGTTTTATTAATTTCCTCGCAAATATGTTATAAAACGTCGTATGACATACTCGTGCGTGCGCTTTGAAAATTACAGCCTCTGCTTCCATAAAGCCCTCGCCTACGGCTCGGGCTAGCAATATCGCCTCGGCTGTAATTTTCAACTTACCGCACTTATATCATAATGTACTATTATCTCATTCTAGCTAATTAATTGAAAGAAATGTTATTTATTGAAATGTTTTTGAAATAAAGAATTATTTTAAAAAAAACTGAGCGCTACCGTGGCTCGGATGACACATTAAATTGTAGGTCCAGGTTTTGTATTAACCGTTTAGCTATTTCAGAGGCGGCTTAAAAACTAACAATACGGCTAGCCAATTTGCCTATACAAACTTACTTTTTAGGCCATACCCAAAGGGTAAAAACGGGACCCTATTACTAAGATTCCGCTATCCGTCTGTCCGTCTGTCTGTCTGTCACCAGGCTTTATCTCATGAAGGGTGATAGCAAGTCCGACTTGCACTTGACTGATTATTTATAGGATGTATGATAGGTATTTCTGCAGTATACTGGCATTTAAATATTCTACTGCTGAATACCACGCTGGCCCAGTGCGGTGGGTTTACCTACTGGATGGACCTTCTATCCTTATGTCATAATCACAGCGTGAGTGTGCGAGCAAGGTCAGAACTAGTACTAGGTACCTAAAGATTATCTAAATACTACGTGCACTAAGTATAAACATTTAGCTAACACATATAGCGCTTAATATTAATAGTTAATTGATCATTAATTCTACCCAAAGATGGCTACTCGTATCATCATAAACTCGAATAAAAAATACGACCTCGTTTAACGTATTTATAAAGAAACTTGCCGATTTAACTTATACTTAAGTAAAATCTGTCATATTATATGTTTTTTTTGTTACGTAGGAAGGTATGTATTTTTTCTTATCCACTAGTTTTTTAGGGTTCCGTACCCAAAGGGTCAAAACGGGACCCTATTACTAAGACATCGCTGTTCGTCTGTCTGTCTGTCTCCAGGCTGTATCTCAAGAACCGCGACAGCTGAAATTTTCACAGATGATGTATTTCTGTTGCCGATGTAACAACAAATACTAAGAATAAAAAAAATTAAGGGGGCTCCCATACAACAAACCTGATTTTTTAAACGTTTTTCACTCGATATTAATAACGGTGATAGCTGGGCTAGATGGTTGAAGTATTCACAGTATATATTGTTAACTATGTAATTAAAAAAAATTTAAATAAATGTTGAAGGGGCTCCCATACAAATAATTAAATTAAAATAAACTATATATTACGGGGGTCTGGCTTCTATACGGTACGAAATCCTTGGTGCGCGAGCCTGACTCGCACTTGGCCGATTATATTTTGTACTTGATGCACCGACTTGGCATTTTTTCTGTATGACGTCACATGTTTACTGATGGTGTATTTGACTATAGCTGTTCCCCCGTGGTACTTTTAGAACATTATCTACCTACATTCCATATTGATGACTCGATGGGTATACCTACGTGTGTGAAATATTTTAAAAGTTGTTACATTATATATTATTTATTAATCGGCCAAGTACGAGTCGGACTCGCACACAGAGGGATCCGTACTGTATGGGAGCCCCCCTTCATTTTTTTTAAATTTAATTTCATTATTCATTATTGAAGTAAATATAAATAAAACTAAATATTCTGTGATAATTTCAAGCATCTACCTGTTACCATTATTAATATAGAGCGAAAAACGTCTAAAAGTTCAGGTTTGTTGTATGGAAGCCCCCTTAATTATTTATTTTATTTTGTTTTTAGTATTTGTTGTTATAGCGGCAACAGAAATACATCATCTGTGAAAGAAGGATGTCGACAGCTCATACATACGAATACCTGTTGTGTACGAATACACTCAGTTTCTCCCAAGCTCATTTATAAAAATGTTATCTTCACCAGAGTAATTTATGACGCTTCTAAAACTGTT